>OY728126.1:1367437313-1377437313 GCA_963277665.1 Viscum album
AACTCTCTCAATAATGGAGAGTATTGATACTCCTCCTCCCTCTCAAGATTGATTTTACTTAATAGAATCCTTTAAGACCTAAAGGTATTCTTTTTGTGATCAATTATGAATGAAACAATCATTTTGATTCTTCTATGTTGGAACCCAAAAATCTAACAACGACATTTCAATGTTTATGGAGTATCTGCATATTACAATAGAGGTATTATACCCATGGATACATTATCACAATGATGTTACAATAATATTGGTCAACTGATTTGAAAATGAAGAATGAATTACAAAAAAAAGTAACTCTTATTTATTAAATTAATTATACATTATATGTGGAATGATCCACTCTTCAAATCTTATGAGGATGCATTCATCGTGATCTGAGTATTTATATGAAGAAACTGATGAAACCCAATTATTAGGAATGATCCCAACTACATACACTATGCTTCAAAACCTTTAAGTGTTATTGCATCTATCATATATTAATTTATAATTGTAACACCCTACATATTTTTCTTGTCATTGTGTTTTAAGAGGGTTTTTGATTTTTTTTTGTTTTGTAGAGGGGATCATTTTGAGAAACAAGTCTTGAATTGATATTATTAGTGTTTGTACATATTTTAATGGTGTTTTTGTACATGTTTTGTGGCTTAGTGACTCCTATGATGTTTGATCAGATGTTAAAGTTGTGGTTTGTTGGTCAGGCTACTGAAAATTATAGTAGTAGGCTATTCGTGGCATGAAGAAATCATTCAAAAAAAGAAATATGTTTATGTGGTTCCATTCACACTATGAATAGTATTAATAGGTAACCTTTTAGAACATGAATAGTGTATCCTCAATCCATTCATGTTGTGAACCTTGTTTTATATATTTAATGGGATTGGTCAAGGGATGGGTCACTGTACCTTGAGCATTTTAGGCCATGAACTAGGGTTAATGTCATGAAATGCTTAAGTGATAGGGAATTCACATCACGAATCCCCTCTTTATGAAATTAATGCTTCTTGGGTGCATCTTTTTTGATTAATATAAACTTGATCTTTTTATTTTTTGGTTTTTTTGTGATATATAGGAGAAGGGAGCTCAGGAGAGGCAATTTCTAGCTTATTCTCCCCTCACACATCCCTCCTTCGACCCCCCTTGAGAGGGGATGATTTTTTATAAATTTCAGAAGTGATCCAAGGTGGGTTCATTCATTATTATTCCATTTTTAGTCCCTTATTTGTATACCTATTATTTGGTTAAATTTTAAGAGAGGTTTTGGTGTTGATTCCACTAGACTTTGGTGGAATCGAGAGAGGGTGATGGGGATTTCATGTGGCTTGGAGAGAGGAGGTCTCAGGTATGTGAACACACATGTATTTCAACATTTCAGTTTAAGTTATCCACTACACTAATTTATTTAGGGTTTTTAAGATTATTGATGAAATTGATTGTTTTTTCAGTGTCAGTGGATAGTTATTTTTCTCGAGATGGTGACAGGGTAATGTCATATACATTCCACCGGTAGTTGACCAAGGTTTCAGTGCGATGGTGATTCCCAATGATATTTCCATTGATTATTACTATTTATTTTAAAATTTATTGTTAATTATAAATTAGTATAATTAATTATTTATGGTTTATAACATAGTAAAATATCTTGACTATTTGTGCGAGCTCAAAAAAGGCATGGACCCGATTTATCAAGAGCATGGATAGCTTAAATTAGGCGGTAGATCCATTTGAAGGTATGAAATCCCTTTAATAAAACTTCATATGTATGTTTATGCATGATTGTGTGTCTATATAAATGTTTCGTGGGTTTGGTTATAATATATTGGTTCCAAGGTTCCTAGAGAATGAGAAAGGATGGTGTTCTATATCATATGCTTAAGATGATTTATATTTATAACTTTGGTGAATTAGGATCACTTGATGACTATGCTTCTAAAGGTATAGGTTTTTTAATGAGTTTATATGAGGTCTTGGGTGGTTTTTTAGGTATTAAACATGACTTTTATAAAATGGGATGGTATCCTCAGGGATAGTTAGGTAGGTGTGAGAGGATTAGGTTTGGTGAAGATAAGTGGGATGATTATACATATTAGCCATGGTGATCTATGGCCTTTTGAGGGTGGGTTGTGACTTGGTGAGAATTGTGAGTGGGATGAGTCATTTGGTAATGGATGGGGTGTGTCTGAGAAGGGTTTCCTCCAAGATATGGTTCAAGGGATCTCCTTAATGAGATGATTGATGAGACCTAAGTGTGATTCATGGGAATTATTCCTGACATGGAATTTATTTACTAAGAGTATTAGAGAGAGATGGTTGTGGATAGTCCTTGGTTAGAAAGACTAGAAGTGTTGAGGGGTTTTTATAAGGATGGACCATGACTTTTGGTCTCATTCAAATCTTCCTACAAATAACATTATGGGTGATAAGTGCAAGATGGTACAGATGATTAGAGACCACAAAAGTTTTGGATGACACGTTAGATTCCCTAAAGGATGAGATAATGCATGTTTTGGATGAATGGTTAAATGAGTGACTAGTTCCCTATGACGAGATAGTAGGTAGTTTGATGGGTTTTGATCCTTTCTTATGTTTCATTTGGTTGTTATTGGAAATGGACTCAATGGGGGAGAGTATCATGAGGCCTAACCTTTCATTGAGTGAGAAGGTTTGGTTTATGGTAGTTGATGTTTCCTGGAGTAGGCTTGGGTAATGGAACTTTCTTATAGTGTTCTTAGGACATGATGATGGACCTTGTCTTGTATAGGATTATGTGAGGACCTCCTATGAGGGGTTGGTTCATGTGTGATGCAAGATGTGGATGATATAAATTGAAATGAGTGATGTTTTAGTGGGTCAAGATGTGGGTGTATGATCTTTACTTATTCCCTTGAGTAGTGGTCTGATTTTAAGATGATACCCTAACCTAAGTCTTCAAGTATAAATAAGACATAAAGTGTGATGGAAAATATATGAGGCAATAAGGTGGATTTTGGCATGGTGAAAAAGAAAGTATGATCGGGTGTCATGATAGTTTGGTTAGAACATGATGACTTGATGCGTAAATAGTCATGGTTTCCTGATTAGTATCTGTTATCCAAGGCATTTTTGTGACACATTTATTTATTTTCTTGTGCAAACATACATCTTATAGAATATAATAGGGGAATTGTATGAAGCCCTATTGAGAAGTATTTCTTATATTCTACATAGTAAATTTACTACACATGCAGACCTTATGTCTATTTCTCATATTTAGCATAGGTTGTGTATGGGATCAGACTAGTTCAACTTGACCAATATCAAAGATTTGGATGATGCATAGGGATGTAAGTAGGTTTCGTGTGTGTATTTTGTTTCTTTTATTTATATTTTATATGGGGTCGGCCTAGTGTGTGATCATTTTATGCCTTTTGTGATTGTGGTTCTATATGAATACATTATATTTTGATATAGAATTTTTTTTATTTGATTATGTATACATTGATTATACTATAGATGTTTTTGTTATTTTTTCACTATTATATGAGTTTGATTATAGGGAATATTCCCCCTGCTATATGGATTAGTCCCTCAATGCTAGTTGCAAACCTCTAGCATATGGGGAGGTGTGTTTGAGGACACATTTTACTTTGGTTTGGATGATGGTTCTAGGTTGGGGCTTCCCAAAGTAGTATCAATGAATTTTGTTTTATTTTGTTATTTGGAGAGATGGTAAAAAATTAATTTAATAATGTATCTATTTATGTGATGGATCATGGACTTTTTGTCATGAAAACATTTTTTATAGTATTTTTTTGTTACTAGGGATGAAATTTTTTTTCTTGGTTTGTGATACTATAGATGAGATGCTTATTAAATATGATTAGTTTACTAATTATGTTATTTATATTTTTGGATTTTGGCCTTTTTTTAAGATTCCCATATACATGTATCATATTTGGATCATAAGAATCACAAGACATATGACTTATTGTGTGTGATTGGATTTTCTAATGGGTGTTCAATAGTTTAAAGTGTTTATAAAAACTTATATGAAATTTTCCCATATAAGTTATTGATAGAATTCTACTTAACTAAACCATAGTATTTTCTCTAGTGGTTCTCATTGAGATCATTGTGTATAATGTTATTTGATGGTGTAAATACATTACCTTTGCGAAATGGATATATAAATACTATTAGCTGGTCAGTGTAGACATCAGATTTTCTAGTAATGGAACCTTGGGGTTTCAATTTATACATTTTATTCTTGAGGATTGATTCAAGTACAGAAATAGGTTTCCTTTAGGATGCTGGTTTGGTAACATAAAGTGTCACCAAAAATATATATAGTGTTTCACCATATAGATTCTTGGTGGTATTCTACTTAACTTAAATGATAATTTGAGGAATGGAATGATAAATTCCTTAGGATTATAGGATTTGAATCACTTCAAGCATTTCTACTATTGAGTTTAGGTTTTGAAAGTGGGATATTAGTTAGATACCTATGATTGTTGGTCCTAGATACACCTTCGATGGTGTCAAGGGAGTATGGTTCAAAGATCATGATTTTGGAATGATGCCCATGTGGTGGATGATTATATGGTTATACATGGCATGAGTGAGATTCTTTTAGATGTTGGGTGAATCGATGTGTGTGTAGATAATGGTCAGTGGGTTTGGCATGTGATCCTATGTTCAATGATGTGTGGCTCATGAGAGCGTGAGTTAGGGTGTGTTAATGGGTTGTATAGGAGCTTAGGTTTGTTGGGTTTGGTTAAAACCAAGTAATTTTGTGAGTGAGTATCTGTGAGAGGGTTCTTGGTGAATCACTCTTCCTTTGGAGGAGGAGATGGAGAATTGGCATGAATTTTAAGGAAAAATTCTTTATGTTTGAGGGTAGGGGTGTTCTGGGTATATGTGATACCCATATGGTTTTTGGATTGGTGAATCACCATAGGTTGGCTAAGGAAAAATGAGGTTGGTGATATTATTACGGGAATGGATTCTTAGGGATTGGTGAGTAAGAATATATCCCTAATTGGTATGAGGTAATATCGAAAAGAGATTGGGGTAATATGGTATGGTTGAACCAATTATGTTCCTTGACTATATTTATCAAGGAGTCATATTGACAGGACCCATTTGGGATCAGTTCTTGAGGAGAATCATAAGGGAAGCCACATGGTGGGTGTTCACCATTTACTATTGGGAAATTCCATTCATGGTAGGCTAATAATGGGCAGGGGTTAGTGTTTTGTGTTGGAGGTCTGGTATGATCATGATGGTCACATCCATTCATTACATATGGTAATGGATGGATCATGGCATATGTAGTTTGGGTATTTTTTTTTTCTAGGGTGATGATAATGATACTCCTATAGTGAATAGAATTATACCAGTCATGAGAGAATAACACTTAGGTCAGAAGGGTTGTGAGTGTGGTAAGACTGGTCAGTGGATATTGGAGGTGACACTAGGATGTTAGTGTATAGGTGGATATAATGTGATCTAGTTCCTCAGTAAATATCATAATTATAATTCAAATGTGGTTTTAAGTGAATTCAAGGAAATGGAATCATGATCAGGGTGGTTTTGGGAGTAATCTGAGGATGAGTCGGATTGGCGGTGTGTCGGTGCATGGGATAAGAGTATGAAGGATGATGTGGTTAGTGGTGATACCACCATATAATTACACTAGTATTTGGGTTTAGACTTTTTTTTTAGGTGTTGTACCGTCTCATGTTACCTCTAGTAATTAAGGCATCTTGATCAGGTGGTTGGTGATGTGTTTGTGGGTGAAGCCAATAATTTTAAAGAAAGGTTGGATAAATGATTTTGGACTAGTGTTTTTGCATGTTTTTTGATATAGTGAGGTGTAAAATTCATTGGGAACATTGTTTGTAATGTAGTTGGTGGGTTGGTGGACTGCTAGAAGAGTGTTTTTGGTTGGTGATTCCTATAGAGAGTAAAACCATAGTATGGAATCAACCTTTGTGAGTAGATTATTATAGGGGAGATCACCATAATCCTTGGGATGAATCTAGATAAGGAATTTTGGTGTGTTATGAGATATGGTTTTAGTGATGGATATCTCATTGTAAGCATTGATGGTGAGGGGTGGATTGATTTCTAGTGAATAGTGTGTTAGGTGTTAGAGTTGCACAACGGAAGCGTGTTTTGTATTCTAGAGAATAACACGATGAGTACTTAGAGAATTAGAAACTAGTATAGGTCAAGATAAGTGGTTTAAGTCCAAATATGGATTATTTGGGATGAGAAGAATTATAGCGGGGAGTTTGTAACACCCCGTAGATTTTCATATCATTACATTTTGTAAGGTTTTTTGATTTTTTGTTTTTGTGAGGGGATTATTTTGAGAACTATGACTCGGGTTTGGAATTAAAGTGTTTGGACATATTTAAATATTGTTTCTTCATGTGGTTTTATTCTTGGGTAGTCCATTCATGACATTAAGTGATTATTCATATCATGAGTGATTTTTACTCGGGACCATTCATGTTGTCTTCATGGGGGTCCTTTTAGGTCAAGAATGGAGTAGCCTTGGTTCATTCACACCATAAACCATGGCTAAAACCATTAATTGTATGAGAAAAGGGAAGTTCAACACCTTTATATTTTATGATATATTTCTATTCAAATAAGTCTTATTTCTTTGATAGCTTTTTTTCAAGAAACACCTAGTTTAAACAAACCGCGATATACAGTTGAAATATTATTATTTAATGTGATAGTTATTTTCAATTCATTGGATTGGTGGGTATGAAAAGATCTAAAAAATTATGAAAAAATATTTTTACATATTTATAAAATAAATTCATTGGTTATAAAATGGTTAGAAATGAAAAATAAAAGCGTTTTAAGGTAAATAGAGATGTTTTTTCTTCTAAAAAATGGTTTTTATACCCACAATGTGTTTTTTGTTTAAATAAATCAGATTAATATATATTAATGAATTTTTTTAATTAAATTAAAGATAATATATTCAATTAATTTTTTTTAATACTCATCTAAAGGTTTTTACTAGGAATGGAATAAGAATAAATCTAGTTTTATATAAAAATATTCATTTTTCTAAAATAAGTTTATTGTTTTTTTGGACTTATTATAAAATGAATTTATACCACATATAGAAATTTATTCCAGAAAAAATGGATTTTTTATCTAGAATTATGAGGTTCAAATTTGGTAAATAGTTGCCTTTTATTTTTAGTCACTATGAGTAGTAACCTTGGTAAATTTTTATCACCTTGGTAAGGGTAAAAGGGGAAAAACATGGTTAACACTTTAGAATAAGGATTTAAAATTTCTATAACACCTGAATTTATCATACTGATTGAGATGAGTTTGAATATTCTCAAAAAATCGTGAATATATGGCCACTTTGTTTCATTTTTCATTGATTATGACATTTATATTATTTTAAGAAAATGATAGATATAAAAAAAGTAAAATTTAGATTATAAATTTTTATTTTAAAGATGAATTAATATTTTATAATGGTTATTTATTTATAATTTTTAGTGATTATATAATTATCTTAAATGCTTATGAAATACTGACATAATATTTTTTCTAATTAATAGAAAAATATAATAAATAATTTTTAGTAAAAAGATTTGGGTGCATTATTATATTCCATGAATTTATTAGATAAAATTAACATATTAGGGATTCTAAAAAGTTTTATATTCTAATCCCATAACTATCTTGATGACTTTAAAGTCAAAGTAAATGAATATTATCAAAAATGGAATTGATGAAATTTTATGAAAAATTTATTTTATTACATTATTTATAAGTCCAAAAAATATTGAACGATGATAATTATAATAATTAATATTTTAAAATTTAATCCATTTTCCATTTATGATCCATTTTTTACCTTATAATTAAAATTATAATCCTTTAATATTAAAAAAACTTTACCGCATTTAAGACTAAAAATTGTTAACGAAGGGCTAAAACCAAAAGATAAGGTTTAAAATGAAACGAAAACTGATATAAATTTAATTGGATGATAATATATTGACCATAGACTCTTTTTTTTAATTAATGTCTATTTTTAAGCATTACACTTGATAAATACATTAATTATATTTAAATATTTTAAGAAATTACAAGTGTGTCCTTTCCCTTTCTTATAAAAGGGAACCCCTCACCACTTTTATCCATATATATTGAACAAAAACTACCCAATTATCTTATAACATTATATATACACTAATTATATGGTATTTTATTCTTAAAAGGTCATTCCAAGGGTCTTTAAGAAATCATCTAAAGGAGGCATACCGAAGAAAATTTAATCATCATACCTGACCTCTTTCAATTTATTTCTTCCTATACCTCCTCTAAATATGTGGTATTAATCAGAAAATAATAACTTCAGTATCCTAAATATAAAAAAAATGTTATTATGATTATTTTACCACCAGTATTCACCCACTTTTCCATCAAATGGGATATGAATGTATCACTCATGAGTAAGCGTGGACGACCATATCCATGTAGTGATACAATTTATTTTCCGTCACCATATTTAATGGATTTTTATTTTTATGGGTTTGATGTTTATTTATTATATTTATGAAATAATTATTCTTATATAATTATAATATCATATTTACCTTTTTAATTTCCTATCTATTGGAAAATAATAATGTCGTTCGGGCATACATGTGGATTACCACCTCCACGAAGCGATGTGATTTGTTTTCCATTTAAAATATACATAGATGGTAATATGTATATATATAATTAATATATATTATATATATTATGTAATAATTATTCTTTAAAAATTAATTTTTATTACCTTTCTTTTATTCCATCCTCAAAAAGTGAAAATAGTGTTCATGTGTACATACGACTTATCATCTCCATGAACATTGTGATTCCTTTTTCTATATATATCCTTTATGGATGATAATAAATAAATATATGTGATATTTATATCATTATTAAAAAAATTATATGACAGAACCAAGATCCATGTTTAAGTACCAGAAATACCGAACTGAATTTCTCAGGAAAAATGAAACAGTTAACACCCAGAAATGATGATTTTAATATGGAATTATTAATAAATAGAGTTTAAAATGGTAAAGTGGATAATATATGATATTATAAGTATGTAAATTATTATTTTATATAAGTTTAATAAATTTAAATTTATTTTATGGTAAGTTATAGTGTTTTCGAATCAATTTGAGCTTGTGGTAAGTGATTTTTGTCTCACTTTTATTCTTGTGAGACACTTTCCATATTCACCAATTGTTTATTTTATGTGATTTATATACTTAAAATGGATATATTTTAAGATTATTGTCCTAAATATTATATATATTTACATATCCATCAAATATTATCTCTTTCATGAGGTTTTGAATCAAAAGTTACCAGAGTGGAGAGATGTATGTTACAATCTCATTGTTTATCAGGATTGTTTATGATTAAGTTTTTGATGATAAAATTTTATGAACTATATATAAATAATAGAATTAATTTTCTTATACTTTATTTATTTCTGGATATTTCATGTTTTACTTTCATTGTACTCTCTTTAAGTACTCAATATACTAAAATAATATTTTTTAAGTAAAAATAACTTTATTTCTCTCTTCAGTTGAAAATATTTTTTCTTGGATATCCATATTTTCTAAAGAAATCAAGAATGTTTTTAATATTATGATATTATTGTTTAAATTAATTTTCACCCATGATTTAATTTTCAAAAAATGATTTAAATGGAATCTTTTTATCATTTTTCAAATGTGGTACTTTGGAATTTTTACTGAACATGTGAAATGAATAATTATTTTAATGTACACCACATTAATGGAGTTTTACATCATCATGAATGCTCAATTATTTGAAGATTAATTTAAAAAATTTCAATATTCGTTTTAAATTAAATTTTCTATTTGAAATTTGTAAATTTTTAGATTTAAATTAAGTAATTTCAAAGTGAAAAGGTAATTTTCCTCAAGAAATGTTCTAATGATATTTTAAATGAATTTTTCATCTATGATAACATAATTTGATGTTAATTATGATTTACTGGGATTATTATCCAATGATACCATTTTGTTTAATTATTTGTATGGATTATGATGATAATTAATTAAGTATGTTTATATGAAACAAATTTATTTCCCATAGATTAATTAAATTATGATGAAACCTTTACAAAACCCGTTTATTCTACATGGGTCATGCTATGATGAAATGATGAAATATTTATGAAAATCATTTAATTTATATTATTTATTCTATGATGAATGTTTTATGGTCGTTTAGTACACATGTATGATTTTAATAATGTGTGGGTAATCCCAGAATTATATTTCCCTCCAATACATTGGGTAAAGATAGATATGTCATGTGGTAATATGGAATATAATGGGGTGTGAACCTGATTAAGTAAGGGAATTTTTTCACTATGATTGTATTGGGAGTGAACCTTTACTAAGGATATGATGATATTGTGAGTGAACTCAATCAAATATAATAGTATTCATAGTGATCCTTAATTGAGAAAATAATCTTTCATTTTTATGTGTATGTCACAAACTTATGTCTTATGCCAATTTTCTGCTCTCATAGATCATGTTATTTTATTCCTTTATGATTGATGCCTTATGAGATTCCAAGATTAATTCCATGAGTTAATTTTATGATCTATGATATGCAGGGTATGGTTTTAAAAATTTTATTTCATATTCTCATACTCTTATGCTCATGTTATGTTTAAGTGGTCATTAATATCTCTTTTTCTTTCCCTTACTGAGATCTGAGCTCACCCATTATTTTGTTTCCTTTCCCCAAGTTATAACGAAAGTTTTTTAGTATTATAAGTCTAATAATTATGTTGGTTATGAAAAACATAGTTTGAGATGATGTAGGTATCTTATGAACTAGTTGTTTGGGTATCCAAGTTTCCAAATATACTAAACATGTATGATTCTGGCATGAATTGTAATGTTATGTAATGAATATTTATCTATTGAGATATAATATCTATGTATTAAAAGTATGTCTCACTATAGTTGTAATTAGAGTAAGGTTTAATTACCATTGGAAAGTAGTATGGGAAAACTTTAGTGAGAACCTTTAGGATAATCCTATGTATATAATAACATCCAAAGTTATGGTAAATGAAGAATTGTGGTTTTTCAATAATAACAACCTAGTTTTGATACTACAAGTGGATGTGGTTTTGAAATAAATTAATATAAGGGTAATAACCCTGAAAATATTTGGTCGAGTATATATAGACCATATTTCTAGTGCATGGTGAGTGTTCCCTTACTACGCACTTTCTTTTACACTCCTGGTGGATACAATTGGGTTAACTCACATTTTATTATAAACTATTGTGAAGGATTTGAATAGATGATAACCATGAATGGCCTAAGTTAAACATAAGGTGACATAGATTGAAAATAAGGTGTCATGATTTATATATACTATGAATGATTTTACATGATTCCAGGATTACTCTATATGATTTTTGATGATCATTATAACCATTTTTGTTTTAACAAGGGATTAAAGATAAAAAAATAAATTTGATGTGGTGAAAATTATACTAAAAATTTAAAGTATATTATTTTATCTTAGTTATATGAATTACCTTATATAATGAAATGTATCTAGAAATGTTAATTTCTATCCTAATATTGAATTAGTAGCAAAAAACCCTAATGGTATAATGATCACATCTCAAGTATATGATTCTTTTATGATTTAATTTTGCTATAATTTACTTCCTTCAAATCCTGTTATTATCCCTCTAATTGAATTTGATGTTATCTTATGCATGGATTGAATTTATTTACATAAATCCCATATTAATTGTTGAGGAAGGGAATTCATGTTTGATATTCCAAACCAACCTATGATTTTCTATTAGTGTGATGATAAATATAAACCTCTTATGGAGATTTCATCCATTATATAGGTATTGATTGGCATTCAAAATGGATGCTTATCTCAGATGGTTGGAGAGAAATTTAACATAAAAAATATGCCTATTTTATGAGATTTTGTTGAAGTTTTTCTAGAAGAATTAATTATTCTTACACCAAATCATGAAATTTAATTTTCAATATAACTCATACACTGTGCTACACCTATTTGAAAGATTACATATAAAATATCCCCAACTAAGTTATAAGAATTGAATATGAAACTCCATGAGAATCTTGATAAGGGTTTAATTAAGCCAAGTATGTCACCATGGCATGCACCTTTACTCTTTATTAAAAAGAAATATGGATTAATGTGACTATGTACTAATTAAGATAAATTTAACAAGATCATGATCAAGAATAAGTATTTTATGCCTTGTATTTATGACTTGTTCAATCAATTACAATGAGTTAAATACATTTACAATATTTATATTTGATCCAAATACTATCTTTTGAGGGTCAAAAGTGAAGAAATACCCAAGACATCCTTCTGTATGAGGTATAAACACTTTGAATTTATATTGATTCCATTTATTCCTATTAATTCTCTCACTATCATCATGGATTAAATGATTAGAGTCTTTACTGATTACCTTGATCATTTTGTGGCAGTCTTTATAGATAATATTATTATATATTCAGTGAGTAAGTTAGATCATGAAGATCAATTTATAATTTTATCTAAGACCCTAAGAAAGGATACATTGTATGAAAAAATTTACCATGTGTGAATTTTGCCTAAGAAAGTTTCATGTTTGGGTCATATAATATCATGCAATGGTATATCTATGGATCCATAAATTATGGCAGTTATTGAACATTGGCCCAGAACAACCATTGTGATTGAGATTCATAGTTTTCCTTATTTGGTTGGATATTATTGATGATTTGTAGAAAATTTATCATGGTTTTATAATCCAATCACTAAGTTAACTTAGAAGGGAGCCAAGTTCTTTTAGACATATAAATATGTGGAAACTTTTAAGTAATTGAAGATAAGGTTAGTCAAAACACCTTTTTTACACTACCCTATAGTGGATAAGGGTTTGTGATCAATAGTGGCGCATCAAATAAAGGAATGGTATGTTTCCTCATGAAGAATCATATAGTTATGGCTTATGCCTCATGAAAATTAAATGTTCTTGAGTAGAATTACCTAGCTCATGAATTGATTGACAAGCAATAATTTGTTTCATTAAATATATGGAGGAATTAACCTTACAAATAAAGGTGTGACATATATACCAATTATAAAAGCTTAAAAGTATATATTCACCCAAAAAGAGTTGAATATATGCTAAATAAGATGTTTGGGGTTTTATAAAGATAGTTAGTGGTCAATATATTACCACTATGTGAAAGCGTACAAGGTGGAAGATTATTTGAGTCAGAAGGATCTTGATAGGTTATCAATTATGAGGATCAAAAAGGATTCAATGTTTCTAAATTTACAAATGATGGATCTACAAATATTGATGGAATGGGAAAAATATTATATTTATTAAATAATTATTCACCCATTTATCTAAATAAATATTAAATAGGTGAAAAATAAAAATGTATAACTATAAAAGTAGATTATAAATATTACTTAGTTCAACCTTGATTGGTATGGAATGATAAGCTTTAGAAACCATTTATGTTCCCAATCCACACCATATTTGAATTATTTGTTGGATGAATCTCATAGTTCACCGTTATATATTCATCCTCGAAGTACAAAGATTTATAGTGATATTAAATAGTGTTTATGGTGTAAAAATATGAAGAGTGATATTTAAGAGTATGTATCTTGGTGTTTGGTATGTCTGAAAGTTAATATTGAAAGACATAAGTTTGTGGGGATGTTATAATTACTACCCATTCTAGAATGGGAATGGGAAAACATCACCATGGATTTTTTCATTGGACTCCCCAAAACATAAAATATCCATAATTCTATTTGTGTTATGCTTGATCAATTTATGATTTCAACACACTTAATTAATATCATATAATAGTTATCTCTTGAGAAGTTTTCCAAAATATATATTAAGGAAGTGGTAAGGTTGTATAGAGTTCCACATTCTATTACATCAGACTAAGATCCAAGGTTTTCCTCGATTCTTTAGAGAAGTATTCAGCAAGATATGTATTTAGCACTATGTTTCAGTACTTCTTATCATCCTCTTATATATTTTAAATTTGATAGAACCATTAAAATACTAGAATATATGATGAGATCGTTTTCTATGGTTTTTAAAGCTGTTTGGGATGAACACTTTGTCACACCCGCCTGCTTAAATTAATTTTTATTTTATTACTCCTTGGCCTGGGTTCTCTCGCCAAGGTCCAAACTGGGTCCCATATCAAAATTTACAACATTTAATGTTTTTTTCTGGATTTCGGACCCGTGCGCGGTCACCCCACGTTTGGCGGTAGCTGCGCAACCGGCCCTAGTGTCGTCCAATTGCTTATTATTATTATATTCACTATTTTATTATCATTATTCTATATATTATTATTTTTATTATTATTCTTTTCATTATTACTATTTTAATTGTTAATAAATTTTATTAATACTATCTTTATTATTGTTAATTTTATTATTATTATTATTATGGTATACTATTATTATTATTATTTTATTTCTATTTTTATTATTTTATTTCATATATTATTACTATTATTAATTTATTATAATGAAATGAAAAAAAACCTAACCTAACCCTAATACCCGGCCACCCCCCCTCCCTTTCTCCCTGTTCTGCCGCGGGTCGCAAGCCCCCCCTCACCATTCTTTTTCATTTGTGTGTCGCCGCCCTCTCCCACCTTCCTCGTCGGCCTCACCCTCGCTCCCTCCTGCTCCCCTGTGCACCGTTCGAACCTCGCGCCCCCTGCTACGCCCGATCGGCCTCCGCCTCGGCCCCCTACCCGGATCCTCCCCTACGCACCGGCTTCCGCACCCCTACCCTCGGCCTCGCCCAGCCGGCCTCCTATTCTGGTAGCCCTCCCCTCTTCCGTCTCCAGTCGACCACAGCCACAACCACCCTTTACCCGGCCGTGCCGCCTCTCCTTGTCAGCGGTAGCTGCAGCCCCTTCGGTTTTCCATTCTCTAGTGACCCGCACCCGAGCCCCTCCATTTTTCCTCCTCTCCGGTCTCCTGCAACAGTCGTCCAGCCTCGCCGGCAACTTCCCCGGTCCGACCAGCCCACTCCAATCACACCCTAGGTATTTTGTTTCATTCAGCTTTGGTGTTTTTACCATTTTTAGAAAACCCTAACTTGTTGGGGTCGTGGTCGTGTGTTTTTCTCGTGGTTTAGGTTTTTTTGGTTCGTGGGGCGTCGTTCCACCTTCCGTTGAAGTTCTGTCACGTCTGCACTTGAATTGAGGTAGCTGAATCTTGGTTTATCCCTTCCAATGCGTTATTTTGACACTTGAATTCTTCAAATTATTTTTCTTATTTGATCTGCAGCTTTATAATACCCCATATTTAGTCCATTGATGAGTTTATAATTCTATTGAATGTGTTAAAAAAATATATTTTGTGATTTTGTGAAATTTGATTATTTCATGAAATGCTTGGGCCTTAAGTTGATTTGATAAGACTGTTTAGTTGTGAAGTTGGTTTGGTGTGTATGATGGAAAGAAGGCTTTTCGAGTTGGTTTTGTGTGTGAAAATATGTGGTATACTTCTCAAATCAGATTTATAAACTTTTAAAGTATTTATTAAATTGTATGTAGGCTATGAGCCTGGTTTTGAAAATGTGTTAGGCACACGTGTTTTTAAATGTTGATATCATCGTGTCGTGCGCTTTTGTCAGGTTGTGCACTAGTTTTTTCTTTAAAAAGGTTTGTTAGCTCCTTAAAATGATTAGTGATTTATTTTGGTGTTGTGTTGTTTTTCTAAACACTTTTTGGATTTTAAAGTGGTCTAATAAATGGTGTTGATGGCGTGGGTTGTGTTTTGAAGTTATGTCGAGCTGGTTCTTTAGCACTAGTTGTTCGTTTGGTTTGTTCTAAGTCAGTGGTTATGTGTTCTTAGTTATCATGTGTTTGTTTCAGCATGTTGGAGAGGTAACCCCGTGAAACCGCGATCATCGGCTTGCGCGTGCTTGTGCGCCTGTGTAAGGTGTATTGTGTCGTCGTGTGCGAGATGTGACTCGAGGTAGGTTCCCATTTCACTGCTTTTTAAAATTTAAGTTACATTATTTCTTGCTGTTTGTGCACACTAATTGTTCAAATTAAATATTTTATTATTTTTAATAAATATGAGATAATATAAGATAATTAATTTTTAGTATAAGGCAATTAATTTTTAAATGATTATTTGGTTAAAAAGAGTCATTTATTTTATACATGACACTTGAAACATTTTCTTGACGAGCGGACACCCAGTATTGAAAGAATGCCCGTTTGGACTTTAAACATAATTCACCGAATTTCTAATGTAGTTCTGGTTTTAATGATAAATGATTTCTTCTCAAGCATGAACAAGCGTTTTGATTCTTTTTTAGAGTAGTGATTGTGGAATGTATTTAATGCCCGTTTGACACTTTTTGGAAAGAGATGAAAATGTTTTGATAAAAACCCTCCTAGGACAACTCTCATTCCTTGTTTGAAATTGATTGTTTGGGAGGCCGCGCTTAGAGGCTCCCGGGTACTTGAGTAGTTTAAAGGCAAGAGGTTGTTCTATGGAGTGGCTCAGCGTGATGCCTATTGTGATTTATATATATATATATATATGATTGGATGCTCGGTTGGCATCGGTTGGCTCACCCCCTTTCCAAACACTTGAGACATGGGAATCTGGCATATTGAGAGAATATTCTAAGAATGATTGTTGCACTGGTAGGTTATGGTACTGACCAGTGGCCCATAGTTGGTGGATATATTGGGTTTATTACTTTGGGATTTTCCCTCGACCTACCCGAGAGAGGATGGTTGAGCGTATTGTGAGTTTTGATTACATCATGACATGTCAACAAGGATGATTTCACATGTATTGGGGTCTTCTGGTTTATTCTCAATCTCCTAGGTTCACCCATGTCTAATCAGCTTTTGTTTCTTGTAGTAGTGATTATGATGCTCATATGTATACCTACATTTCCCTTGCTGTGTGTTTTACTTTGTGCATTTCTAGTGTATTTTTTTCCATGGAAAGTGAGAAATTTCTTTTGATTAGGTTTCTAAAAATGGTTTTCAAATGAAAGTGTTTAATCCTCTTTGTGAAAATTTGAAAATGTAAACATCACTTTCCCTTTCTAAAAAGCCATTGACGCTAATTAAATGAACCCAAGTTTGGAGATTCTTAAGGGAAATGGTTTGTACTTTGTTTTTAAGTAAACTTTTAGAAGAACATACTTTTATATATTGTATTTCAAACTTGAAATGGTGTTTCTTTTATTTTAAAGCCAGTGCATTGGGAATAGATATCAGACTAGCCTAATAAGTTTTAATACTCACGCATATAGTGTTTTCTTGTTTTTAGATCTGTTTTAGGTTCTAGCTTCAGTTGTTCAACTTGAGCGATGTTAGTTGTGGTATTGGAGAGTGACCTACGGTTTCGGGTGGAGTTTTGGTTGTGGTCATTTTAGTAGCGTTGTTGGTTGTTCTTTTATTATTCGCTTTTGTTCTATTTATTTTCCACTTCATCGTTTATTTGCTTTTGGGCCAAATCATTCCCATCTATTAAATTTTGATGCCCAACACTAGTTTCCAACCTGTGGGGATCGGGAACGCCCCTCGGGCCATGTCGCAGGCTGGCTCGGGTGACCGGTTCAGGGTCGACCTGGGTTGGTTCATTACAGAATGGTATCAAAAGAGGTCCTTGTTATTTGGGATGTTCGGTAGATAGAGATTAGGATTTTCGGGACTCGAGAGGTAGGTATGGGGAGGAGGTCATGAACCCTCGCCCGTTCCGAACCTCGAGTTGCCATGGGTAGTCCGAGAATTGAGTCTTTGTTTCGTTCTGGTTTGTTTTGGATTGAGGGATGAAAACAGAGGTAAACTGATGTTACATTGTGATCTCACATGGAGTAGTGACCCATGTGGAGTCTGGGTACATGGTTTGAATTCCTCCTAGTTGTTGATGCTTACTTGGGGAATGACACACTACAATGTCGCCAGGTTATGTGTGACCTCTAGTCCCTTCGGTGGTTTGATGCAAGTTTATTGTCGTTTTTGTTATGGTTGGTGTAAGTGCATTTTTGGAAATGAAAAAAGGGGTTTTGAAAATGGGATGGATTTCTTTTAAATGACATTAAATTTATGAAATGGGTTTTAAAACTGAAAGCCTTTGGTTTGGAAAACTGGTGTTTTCTTTGAAATTGGTCGAGAATAGTTTGGGGTGAAACCTCAGGTAATTCTTATGAACGTTTTCACATGTGAGAGGATGCGGGGAAAGTGCATTTTGGTGCGTATGAATGAAAGTGAATGAAGACATGTGCAACGGTTCATGGGATTACCTAGGTGTGTTTGAAATTAAAGGCTTTACCTTGTTTTCTAAATTAAATTTTAAAGAGGAAAATGGCTTTGGAAAGTGATTTTGGTTTGAAAAGTGTATTTGGTATTTGGAGAGTGGTCTTGAAAGAAAGAGATTTTGAAATCAAAAAGAAAAAAAGGTGGTTTTGGAATCTAAAATGGAACGGGAATTTTGGACAGGGAATTTTGGGTTGAGTTTGTGGTTGTTTGGTTTTTTGAGCTGGTTGTTTTTGGATGAGGGTTCTTTATTGATGTTGCTTCGATTGATATCGGTTTCTACTTGGTGTTATATATGTTGTTCAAAAAATGCCACCAAGAAAGGTCCCTAGAGTTTTGATGAGTCATGCCTAGTTTTTTGCCTTTATCGGACGTTGTATATCCTTCATGGTGATTGGAGTCTGTTAGAGACATTGGAGTGGCTTGAAGAGGTCGAGCGCGTCTTCAGGGTATTGGGAACTCCCGAAACTATTAGAGTGCAAGCTGTTTTGGGTCTTTTTGAAGGTCCAAATCTGGATGAGTATGAGTTGTTATCCCATCCATTACTGCAAGTTGGGATGATGTGGTATGTCTTTAAATTCGTCTTTATTCAATGGTTTATTCTTATGGAGGTAAAGATGAAGAAAGTGTAAGAGCTCATGAGTTCTCAACATGGCCAGCAGATGGTGAAAGCATATGTTGACCATTTCAAGGATCTTGTGTCTCTTTTCCAGGGGTAGTGTCGCATGACTGGATGAAGACTTGTCCCTTCATCAGGGGTCTTCGTCTAGATATCAAGGAGCGAGTCCTCCCTTTTTGGGAGAATCACTATTGAGAAGTTGGTGCATGAGGTGTTCTTAGCTGATTTGGTCTCCTTAGTGCAAACGATTGGAAATCCACCGAAGATGTGCCATCATTGCAGGTGTCTGGATCATCTTGAGAAGCTTTGAAGGAAGTGTCGCCTGAGGAAGACATTGTGACCAGAAGATTTCAGTGCCTGACTGTGAGGCAGGATACGCTTCAACCATCAGAGCCCCAACCACAGGTCTTGGGGTGAAGCTCGCGCATAGTCAGGAGTTGTCAGGGGTGTGACACCTCAGTTTGGGTTTCGTGTTCTGTGTTTTGTCAATGAAGCATTTGAAGTCCTTCTATTCTCATCATTCCACTGTTAAAGTTTTGGCGTTGTTGTAGGTTCATTGTGTTGTCGTGCGATTGGGATGAGCGTGTTCATTTGTAATCCAAACAATCTCGTTTGTCTGATTATGGTGTTCTGGATAGTGCGTTTTTCTTAAAGGTTTATTTGGACCTTGTGTGGGTTAATATTGGTTTAGCAGTGTTCGTTTTGGGATATAAGTGCCTGCGGAGGAGTCCAGGTTTGCGGTTGTGCTCGGGTTTACTGCTTGGGTTAAGTTCTGCTCGGGGTTTTTCTCTAGTGTTCGGGATTTCTTTGGTCTGATTCGGGAGTTCCAAGTTTTAGCAGAGGTGTTGTTTCTCTCATGCTATAGAGGTTAGCCTGGATCGATTGGGAGTTCCCATGTCGCCCCCCTTCTCAGGGCAATATGTTTTGGTGTTAAATTTCTTCCCTAGTTGAATTCTTGTTGTGGGGAGAACCCCTTCTTGTTCTCCCCTAAACCTCAGGCTTCAGTTTTCTCTTGAATCAGTTTTGGTGTGACCTATGTAGAGTAAGGTCATTCCAAGATTCTCAGTTTTCTTTGGTTCTTATGGTTCTGTTTGGGTATGGACTTATTTATTAACCAACGTACAGCTTCGTGACTTTCTGGGGGTAGAAAGTGTTTGTGCTGGGAGAATTGTCACACTCGTCTGCTTAAATTAATTTTTATTTTATTACTCCTTGGCATGGGTTCTCTCTCCAAGGTCCGAACTGGGTCCCAGATCAAAATTTACGACATTTAATGTTTTTTTCTCTGGATTTTGGACCCGTGCGCAGTCACCCCGCGTTTGGAGGTAGCTACACAACTGGCCCTAATGTCGTGCAATTGCTTATTATTATTATATTTATTATTTTATTATCATTATTCTATATATTATTATTATTATTATTATTCTTTTCATTGTTATTATTTTAATGGTTAATAAATTTTATTAATATTATCTTTATTATTGTTAATTTTATTATTATTATTATGCTGGTATACTATTATTATTATTATTTTATTGCTATTTTTATTATTTTATTTCATATATTATTACTATTATTAATTTATTATAATGAAATGAAAAAAACCCTAACCTAACCCTAACACCCAGCCATCCCCCCCCTTCCCTTTCTCCCTTTTCTGCCATGGATCTCAAACCCCCCCTCCCCATTCTTTTTCATATGCGCGTTGTCGCCCTCTCCCAACTTCCTCACCGGCCTCACCCTCACACCCTCCTGCTCCCCTGTGCATCGTTCAAACCTCACGCCCCCTACTATGCCTGATTGGCCTCTGCCTCGGGCACCCTACCTGGCTCCTCCCCTATGCACTGTCCGAACCCCGCACCCCCTGATGCACCTTACCGGCCTCTGTCTTGCCCCCCCCCACCCCCCACCCGGATCCTCCCCTACACGTCGGCTTCCGCCCCCTACCCTCGGCCTCGCCCAGCCGGCCTCCTGTTCCGGCAGCCCTCCCCTCTTCCGTCTCCGGTCGACCACAGCCACAACCACCCATTACCCGGCCACACTGCCTCTCCTTGTCAGCGGTAGCCGCATCCCCTTTGGTTTGTCGTTCCCCAGTGATCCGCACCCGAGACCCTCCATTTTTCCTCTTCGTCGGTCTCCTGCAACAGCCGGCCAGCCTCACCGGCAACGTCCCCAGTCCGACCATCCCACTTCGATCACACCCGGGGTATTTTTTTCATTCATATTTGGTTTTTTATCCTTTTTAGAAAACCCTAACTCGTTGTGGTTGTGGTCGCACGTTTTGCTCGTGGTTTAGGTTTGTTTGGTTTGTGGGGTGTCATTCCACCTTCCGTTGAAGTTTTTTCGCATCCGCGCTTGAATTGAGGTAGCTGAATCCTGGTTTATCCCTTCCAATGCGTTATTTTGACACTTTCATTCTTCAAATTATTTATCTTATTTGATCTGCAGCTTTATAATACCCCATATTTAGTCCATTGCTGAGTTTATAATTCTATTGAATGTGTTAAAAAATATTTGGTGATTTTGTGAAATTTGATTATTTCATGAAATGCTTGGGCCTTAAGATGATTTGATAAGACTCTTTAGTTGTGAAGTTGGTTTGGTGTGTATGATGAAAAGAAGGGTTTTCGAGTTGGTTTTGTGTGTGAAAAGATGTGGTATACTTCTCAAATCATATTTTTAAACTTTTAAAGTATTTATTAAATTGTGTGTAGGCTATGAGCCTGGTTTTGAAAATGTGTTAGGCGCACGTGTTTTTAAATGTTGATATCATCGTGTCGTGCGCTTTTTTCAGGTTGTGCACTAGTGTTTTCTCAAAAAAGGTATGTTGGATCTTTAAAATGATTAGTGATTTATTTTGGTGTTTTTTGGTTTTTGTAAACACTTTGTAGATTTTAAAGTGATTTAATAGATGGTGTTGATGGCGCGGGTTGTGTTTTGAAGTTATGTCGAGCTGGTTCTTTTGGGCTGGCTTTTCGTTTGGTTTGTTCTAAGTCAGTGGCTATGAGTTCTTAGTTATTGTGCGTTTGTTTCAGCATGTTGGTGAGGTAACCCTGTGACACTGCGATCATCGGCTTGCGCGCGCTTGTGCGCCTGTGCGAGGTGTATTGTGTCATCGTGTCCGAGCAGCGACTCGAGGTAGGTTCCCATTGCACTGCTTTTTAAAATTTAAGTTACATTATTTCTTACTGTTTGTGCACACTATTTGTTCAAATTAAATATTTTATTATTTTTAATAAATTTGAGATAATATAAGATAATTGATTTTTAATATAATACAATTAATTTTTAAAATATTATTTGGTGTAAAAAAGAGCCTTTTATTTTATACACGACACTTGAAACATTTTCTTGACGAGTGGACACCCAGTATTTAATGAATTCCCATTTGGCCTTTAAACATAATTCACGGAATTTCTAATGTTGTTCTGGTTTTAATAATAAATTATTTCTTCTCAAGCATGAAGAAGCATTTTGGTTCTTTTTTAGAGTAGTGATGGTGGAATGTATTTAATGCCCATTTGACACTTTATGGAAAGCGATGAAAATGTTTTTATAAAAACCCTCCTATGACAACTCGCATTCCTTGGTTTCAATTGATTGTTTGGGAGGCCGCGCTTAGAGGCTCTCGGGTACTTGAGTAGTTTAAAGGCAAGAGGTTGTTCTATAGAGTGGCTCGGGGTGATGCCTGTTGTGCTTTATATATATATATATATGATTAGATGCTTGGTTGGAATCCGTTGGATCACCCCCTTTCCAAACACTTGAGACATGGGAACCTGGCATATTGACAGAATATTCTAAGAATTATTGCTGCACTGGTAGGTTATGGTACTGACCAGTGGCCCATAGTAGGTGGATATATTGGGTTTATTACTATGGGATTTTCCCTCGACCTTCCCGAGAGAGGATGGTCAAGTGTATTTTGCATTTTGATTTCATCGTAACATGTCAACAAGGATGATTTCACATGTATTGGTGTCTTCTGGTTTATTCTCGATCTCATAGGTTCACCCATGTCTATTCGGCTTTTTTTTCTTGTAGTAGTGATTATGATTCTCATATGTATACCTACATTGCCCTTACTGTGTGTTTTACTTTTTTCATTTCTGGTGTATTGTTTTCCTTGGAAAGTGGGAAATTGCTTTTGATTAGGTTTCTAAAAATGGTTTTCAAATGAAAGTATTTAATCCTCTTTGTGAAAATTTGAAAATGTAAACATCACTTTCCCTTTCTAAAAATCCCTTAACACTATTAAATGAACCCAAGTTTGGAAATGGTTAAGGGAAATTGTTCGTACTTTGTTTTTAAGTAAATATTTAGAAAAACATATTTTTATATATTGTAGTTCAAACTTTAAATAGTGTTTCTTTTATTTTAAAGGTAGTGCATTGGGAATAGATATAGGACTAGCCTACTGAGTTTTAATACTCACGCCTATAGTGTTTTCTTGTTTTTAGTTCTGTTGTAGGTTCTAGCTTCAGTTGTTCACCTTGAGAGACGTTAGTTATGGTATTAGAGAGTGACCCACGGGGTCACGTGGAGTTTTGGTCGTGGTCAGGTTAGTAGCGTTGTTGGTTGTTCTTTTATTATTCGCTTTTGTTCTATTTCTTTTCCACTACTTAGTTTATTTTCTTTTGGGCCAAATCATTCCCACCTATTAAATTTTGATGTCGATCCAAAGTTTCCAGCCCCTGGGTATCAGGAATGCCCCTCGGGCCATGTCGTGGGCTGGATCAGGTGACCGGTTCAGGGTCATCCTGTGTTGGTTCGTGACACACATTCATCTAGTCTATTTTTCTTACAATAATAGACTTCACTTGAGCTTTCAATTGGATCCTTATGAAGCAATATCTAGAAATAAATGTAGACCACCAACATGATGGGATGAATTTAGGGAAAGAAATTTGTTGAGACCTAATCCATATGGGGAAATCTTATAGAAAGTCATATCTATTCAACAACACATCAAGGCAGTTAAAAGTAGATAGAAAAATTTATGCTGACGGACATCAGAGAAATATGGAATTTGAAGTTTGTGAGAAGGTATTCCTATGAATTTACCCATGAAAAAAGGTTATGATATTCTAAAATAAGGTAAATTTTATCCCTAATTATATTATCCCCTTCAAGATTCTTAATCAAGTAGGGACGGTAGCATATCACTTGGTGCTTCCACCAAACCTCTCAAAAGTTCACAATGTGTTCCATGTATCTCTCACGATGAAGTACATGTCTAATCCTTCACATGTAATGAACTCAAAGGTTGTAACAATAGAACATGATATTTCCTATGAAGAATAACCAGTATAAATCTTGTATCATAGTGATAAAGTTATATGGAACAAAACTACTTAGCTTGTTAAAGTTATCTGGAGGAATCAAAAAATTGAAGAAGCTAATTAGGAACCTGGCGATGTGATGAAATAAAGATATCCTCATTTATTTATATCAGAGTGATTAAATTTTGAGGGGAGAATCATTTTAAGGGGGTAGAATGTAACACCCTAGGATTTTATGATATATTTCTCTTCAAATAAATTTGATTTCTTTGATAACTTCGATTACATTTAACACCTATTTTAAACAAACTATGATATGCTATTGATTTATTATTATTTAATGTGATAGTTATCACCTAGAATTTGGATCGGTAGGTATGAATTGGGATAACTAAATTATAAAAAAATATTTCTTACATATGTATATAATAAATTTAATAGTTATCAAATAGTTATAAATGAAAATAAAATCATTTAAAGGTAAAAAGATATGTTTTTTATGAAGAATAGTTTTTATGGGCACAACAAATTTTTTTAATTAAATAATTTAAATTAATATATATTAATTAATCATTTTAATTAAATGAAAACATAATAAATTAAATAAAAATTTAATATTCATTTAAAGTTTTTTACTGGGTATTGAATAAGAATAAATTCAGTTTTATGTTTAAATATACTTTTTTAAACGGTTTTGTTGCATTTTATGCACTTATTGTAAAATGAATTTATACCACTTATAGTAATAAAATATTGAAAAATGGTTCCCATATTTTTAATTATGAGGTTTAAATTTGTTAAATAGGACCCTTTTATTTTTTATCATTATGAATAGTAACCTTGGTGAAATATTTACACCTCTGTAAGGGTAGAACGGATAAATTAGGGTTAAAACATTGGGATAAGCCTTCAAAAAAAATATAACACTTGTTTTTATTCTATTAGATGATTTTAGTTCATCTATTCTCATATAATACTTTAATATATGGCCATTTGGTTCCATTTTCTTAGCTTATGACCATTATATTATTTTATGAAAAGGATAAATACAAAATGGCACTCTCTTGACTTTAATAACTCTAAATTTTTATTATAAGGATAAGAGAAGATAATTTCAATTGTAAATGATTATTTGAAATATGAATTAATATTTTTATTATTGTCATTTATTTCTAATTTTTAGTGTTTAAATAATTGGCTTAAATTATTATGCAACACTGATATAGTATTTATTTAATTAACAGAAAATTAAAATAAATTATTTTTAGTAAAAAAATTTGGGTGAATTAACATATTATTTATGTATGGAAGGTTTATATTTGAATTCCATAACTATCTTAAAAAAATTAAAGTCAAAGTAAATTAAGAGTGTAAACAATAACATGAATAATATTTTATAAAAAATTATATTTATTAAATTATTTAAAAATCATAAATATATTAAAAGAGGGACTGTATAATTATAAATGGTTTAAAATTTAATCCCTTGGAAACTTATGATCTAATTGTTTCCTTATAATGAAAATTATAACCCTTTAAGTTTAAAAAATTTGTTACCACACTTAAGGTTAAAATTGGTTAATAAAGGGGTTAAATTAAAAGATAAGGTTTAAAATAAAACTCAAACCAATCTAAATTTCATAAAATAATGATATTTAAAAAATATCCTATTTTTATTTTAATTGATTGTTATTTTAAGGTTTTGATGTTTAGAAATACATTAATTATATTTAAATATTTTAAGAAATTCCAAGTTTGTCATTTCCCTCACTTATAAAAGGATACCCCCTCTCTCTTTTATTTACACCACATTAAGAAATATATCTCAACCCAACCCTACCAAATTATATTTTAAAATTATCTATACAAGAATTATAGGTTCTATTATTCTTAAAATACCATCTCAGTGGTCCTTAAGAAATGATCTAAAGAGGCCTACTAAAAAATAGGTAATCATCCTACCCAACCTCTTTCAATTTATTTATTCTTTTAACTCATATAAATATATAGTTTTAATTATAAAATAATTAATTATATATCATAAATATTCTAAAATGTAATTATTATTATGAAACCACTAGTATTAACCCTATTTTCCATCAAATGTGAAGTGAAAGTATCGCATGTGTGTACGTGTGGACTACCACCTCCACATAGCGATACAATTAATTTTACATCACCATATTTAATGGATGTTTAGTATAATGGATTTAATGTTTATTACTGATATTAATGGCCTAATTATGATTTTATAATTATAATATAATATTTAAATTCTTACCTTCCCATCTATTGGAAAACTATAATGTTGCTTTTGCATATATAGGTACTACGACCTCCATGAAGTGATGTGATTTATTTTTTGTTTCCTCATTACATGGATTTAAATAAGGTTATATTTATTTAATATATATGATATAATTATTATTCTGTAGAGTTGATTTTTTATTTACCTTTCTTTTATTCCATCCATCAAAGAGTGAAAACAGTATTCATGTGTACGTATGGCCTACCATCTCCATGAATGGTGTGATTCATTTTTCTATCTCTATATTTTATGGATGAATCTATATATATATATATAATTAATATATAAGATATTTTTTTCATTATTAACATTATTTATATTATTTAACCATAATATTATTATAATTACCCTAACTACTTAACCAATATTCTTATGAAAAATGAAACAGTTAACACCAAGAAACGATGATTAAAATAAGGAATTATTATTAAATGGGTGTTAAGATGTTTAATTGGATTATATATGATATTATAAGTATTTAAATTATTATAATATATAATTATAATGAATTTAAATTTATTATAAAATAGTTTAGAGTTATATTTAAGCAATCCGAACTTGAGGTAAGGGATTTTTATCTCACTTTTATTCCTATGATATACATTACATGTTCACCAATTGTTTCTTTTATGTGGTGTGTATACTTCCCAAAAAAATCTATAATAGTTATTCTCATGAAAATTATTTTGATTTACATACCAATATAATTTTCTTTCTTTTATGAGCTTTTGATTGGAAAGTTACCAAATGGTAATGGATTTATGTTATAATCTCATTGTTTATCAAGATTATTTATGATTATGTTTTTGATGATGAAATGTTTTGAATTATCTCTCATGAATCTCATGAATTTTATTCTTATATGTCTATTTCTATAAATTAAATTTTTTTCCTTTTATTTTCCCAACTTTAGGTACTCAATATATTGAAATAATATTTTTTTAAGTAAAACCAGCTTTATTTCTCTCTTCGGTCGGAAATATTTTTTCTTTCATATCCATGTTTTCTATAAATGTTTTCAAGAATGTTTTTAATATTATCCTATAACTATTTAAAGTCATTTTTACCCATTATTGAATTTTTATTTATTGTTTTAAAATAAATATTCTTTTCATTTTCCCAATGATGTACTTTTGACTTTTTATCGAAAATCAGAAAGGGATCTTTGTTTTAACATACACGACATGAAGCGAATTTCCCACATTCATATCAACTCAATGATTTGAACTGTACTTTACAAATTTATGAGGTTATTTTTAAATAAAATTTTATCCTTAATATTTGGAAAAAAAATAGATTTCAAATAAGTTATTTTGAAATGAGAGGCGTATTTTCCTCAAGAAATGTTCCAATGATATTTCAAAGGCATTTTTTATCTATAATTACATCCTTTGATGTTACTTGTGATTTATTGGGGATATTAAATGATGATACCATCCAATTTAATATTTGTATGGATTGTGATGATGATGATTATGATTTAGGGATGTTTCTATGAAACACATTTCTTTCCCATGGGTTAATTAAATTATAATGAATCCTTTATGAAACCCATTTCATTTCATAGGTTATGCTATGATGAAATGATAAAATGTTTATAAAACTTGTTTCTCTTCCAGTGGTTATTCTATTATTAATACTTTATGATATTTTGGAACACATATATACGATTTTAATTATATGATTGGTAGGCTATAAATTATATATCCCTATAATTAATTGAGTAAATATGGATTTTTCATGAGATAATAAGAACATGATTGGAGATTGAACATATTTTAGTAAGGGACTATGTACAATATGAAAATCTTGAAAGTAAACCTTGACTAAGGATATGATGGAATGATAAGTGAAGTGTAAAAATCACCATGTCATGATGGTATTAATTAATTAATTAATTTAATTAATTTTTAATCCATTATAGGTTCTCAAAAGTTTCAGGATAAATATTAAAAAATTTAAGGGAGTAGGTGTTGTGCATAGTTTAGGAATGGTTATGAGTAATCATCTACTGACCATGTGTGAGGGGTATATCCTTGACAGAGTCAATTCCAATGGTTTGAGAATGATTTGATCTACTATGTTATTTCCCTAGGTGTAACCATGTGGGTTCCTCAGGATTTTTCCATCATGGAAATCATTATTGGCACATAATTTGGTTAACCGTGATTTTTGTCCAGTTTTTAAAATATTTATTTTCTTCTTCCAAAAATACCCTTAAGTGGGTTAATGGTATTTATCCATTTCTCCCCCACTAAATTGTGTTACATAATTCCCCATACCCCACTCCTCCCCATCCAAAACCCTTATACAACCTCCCCTTGTGGGTCCTCACTCCATCGGTGACCTACCTCTACACGATTACCCCCTACCGGTATCCCTCCTCCCTCGCGTTCTCCCCTATCACTTGTATGAGACACCCCAAGGAGAGACTCCTTGTTCATGAACCTCCATCATTTTGACCTCCTCCATGTTCATTAAATAAGTTTTCTTATGACTTTTCCATTCCTTTATGTTTTAAAAATCACAAAAACATTTTCTTAAGAAAAATTATATTTCTCTAAGAAAATTTATCTTAAAGAAATTTTTATTTCTCTAAGAATTTTTTTCTATTAAACAAGGGTTTTCAATGTATTATCAAATGATTTTCTAAAACAAAATAAAACCATATTTTTCAAAAGTAAAAAATTTGGATCATTATCTAACTTAGAATCTTACAGTTGCTTTGAATATGATTTCTCCAGAACTATGAATCTGGTTTCTCTAGAAACCAAACTCCGATTTCTTTGGAAATTAGACTCTGGTTTCTATGGAAATATAACTCTGATTTGGTATGAAATCATACACTAATTTATCCTAAAATCAAACTCTAGTTTTTCCTGAAATCAGATTCTGATTTTTTCTAAAATCAGACTCTGATTTATTCTAAAATCAGACTTTGATTTCTTCTAAAATCATACTCCAATTTATCCTAAAATCAGGCTTTGATTTCACTTGAAAATAAGACTCTGATTTCTTCTGAAATCTGACATCAATTTATTTTGAAATTATACTCTAATTTATCCTGAAATTAGACTCTGATTTTTTTTGAAATCAGACTTTGATTTCTTCTGAAATCAAACTCTGATTTATACTAAAATCTGACTCCGATTTCTTCTGAAACTAGACTCTGATTTCTCATAAAATCAGACTTTGATTTCATCAGAAATTAGAATCCAATTCTCTATTATTTTGGAATATGATTTTTAATATTTTTAGACTCTGATTATTACTTTCTTAAGAGTCAAATTAAATTCTTTTCTTATAGTTAACTAATTTATTTAAAAGTAATGTTTCGTTTTATCAGATCCCAAATGTGATAATGTTTCTTAATCATGATAACATTCCCCATGTTTTCTTACATAAAACTATATCATACAATCTATTTCTAACTAATTGTTGTTTGAGTGACACATGTACAATTCCCTTTGAAATTTAAGGAAAATATGACCATTAAAGTAGAAATTAAATCATTGGAATCCATACCTATAAATACCCAGCCATTTGAATGAGATCAGTATTGAATTCTAGAGAGATAATTTTTGTTGTGAAGATACCTACTCAAATTTTCCTCGTGTGATTACTATGAACAAATTGTTCATGTTGAGAAAAAAAATTCAACCTTCCTAGTGCGATTTCAATTGTTGCAGATCAATTAAGGGATTTCTAGGATAAGAAGACAGAGATTTTGATCACCTTAGAGATTGAGGGCTTTTGGGGATAACATGATAGATTCTGATCTTTGTATCGAGGTATTACCCTATTTTGGGTAAGATAGACTTTCTTGAAAGTACAAATCAAGGGACCTTTATCCATGGTTTTTGGATACCCTTCTATTTAGGTTAAAAATTTTATTATACTTGTTTTCTTGTTGTTATTACAAGTTTTAATTCCATGTCATTTTATTAAAGAAGGAAAGTGTAACTTTATTATACTTTCTTATACTTGTATACTCTGATATAAATAATATTCTATATGCTTTAAGTTATAATACTTCCCTAAGTAAACTTGACTTAATTTTCCTTATCATATCCATATTATTGGATCTTAAGAATGTTAGTTTCTTAGTTAAGAACTAAAGAGGGTTTCTAAATCCATCTTGTTTAACTTTGTTGAACATATACTTTCTTAAAGATAAAAATTGGTGTTTTTAAATCTAAACTTCACCCCCTATTATAATTGAGTAATCTTCATATACATTTTGATCCTAAAATTGGTATTAGAGTAGGTATTTGAAATAATTATAATTACATATAAGTTTTCTTGCTCAAGTTTTTCTTACTTAACTTTACATGTTCAATTTTTCTTTAAAGTTTTTCTTTATAAAATATTTGTTTATAAACTTTTGTTATCAATCCTTTTTGTGGAAATCATATTTGGTATTTTTTTATAGAATGTAATAAATGATCATTAGTTCTATAGACATTTTAAATCTTACTATACCAAAAATATTTTATGTAAATTATTATAAATACTAGAGGTATAGGAAGAAGAATTTTATTATCAATACCAGTGTTGATAAATTTTTTATTCCAACTGGAGACTACAAGATTCCAGACACGGAAATCAGACAATTCACCAATCAAGTAAAAAAAATCAAATTAACTTTAAGGTACATAATACTTTATTATGTTCCATGACCAGGAATATCTATAGTTATATTTCATCATGTTAATCTAATAATATCATAAGGAATATATTATAAGTTACACATTTTGCCACATCCAAAGTCGTTGAAACAAGAAGAGCTATTCTTAGAGCTGAATATCATGGTTTTATGTTTCCTTATAAAGAACCTGTATGCAAATTTCAATAAATATTTATGACTATTTTCAACATCCATCAGTCTATGGGTGATCAATTACTTGACGATGAGATTCTTGTGGATAAGATAATAGATATTATGTCCAATGAGTGGAAATCAAAAATAATAGTGATTGATGAAAATATGAAAGTTTCAAACATTACTATTGATGAGTTATTTGGGACTCTTCTATAGCATGAAACTGGAATAAATAAAGATGCATAGATCGACAAGAAAAATAATGTTAATGGAAGTGTTGATTTCACTACTACATCAAATCATATAAAATCCAAGACTCCTAAAAAATTCACTATATCAAAAGTTAATAAATCTAATGTTATATGTAAATCAAGTGATAGTGAACATTTTGAGAATAAACTTTCCAATATTTCTCAAATAATGAAAAATATTGTGGGAAATAAAGATTTCTAATATAGATACAAGAATAAAGGTAGAAAGGATAAGAAAGAAACATAAGTAACTTGTTATAAATGAAAGAGAGAAGTTCATATCAGACTAGACTGTCCAATGCTCAAAATGAATGAAAGGAAGAATATGCATTGAGAAAAAAAAAGAATAAGTACTTCAATTATATGTCTAAGAAAGTAATAAAAGATAATGACACCTAGAGTGCAAGTGGTGGTGATTATTTAGATGAATATATTGATATTGAATCTTCTATATAGAAGAATATTGTTCTAATAGTTATAATTTCTATTGAAAATCAATGTCTCATGGATAAGATAAAAACTGATAGATATTTAACAAATATTTCTTTAATTGAAAGTTTTTATAATGAAGAATATTTTGAATCTTCGGATGAAGAATCTTCCTCTTTAGAAAATAATAATTTACCTTCATTTGAAGAAGTATATAGGTTTTTCAATTTACTTGCGAATGAAAATAGTAAGATCAATAATAATCATGATAAGAAAAATTCTAGAATATCTATTTTAACAAAATAAGTATCATATATTTCAATATATCTTTATTGGAAACCCCTTTATTTTGAAAATGTTTCCAAAAACCTTAAAGAAGTCAATTCTGAAAGGGATAAACTTTCTAAGGATCTTGAAAAAGTTATTTCTATGAAAAAAACTTTAGATACTAACACAAATTATAAGACTAATGACTATGAGGATTAGAATTTAGTCATCAGCCTAAAATCTGAAATATTTTCCTTAAAAAAACTTTTGTCAAACTTTACTTATGGAAATGAAGGTTTTGAAAAAATTCATTCACAACTTCATCCTCTTAAGAATAGTTCTAGATTTGGTTATTCTCATTCAAAACCAGTTTTTAGTCATAACTATTTTATTCCTCAAAGTGATCATTTTTTCACTAAGTGTCAATGTGATGGACATTTGGAGAACACTTTTCTTTTGAATAAAACCCAATCATTAGGTTTTCATAAATCTTATTATCTAAATGAATGTTGATTCCTAAGATTTTACTTTATAATAATTCTAGATCCAAGAAATTTTGGATTCCTAAAGTCTAAGTTTATTTATTATCAGAAGAAAAAAAGGAAGTACCAAAACAAATACATGGTACGTGGATAGTGGATGTTCCCAACACATGACTAGTAACAAAAACTTCATTGAAAATATTATCAAGACAAAAGGAGTAAATGTAACTTTCAAAAACAATTCCCAAGTAGAAATTGTTGGAATATGTAACATTATTCTAATTTTAAAAGCCTTAATTTCAAATGTTTTATTTGTTAAAGGTCTTAAGAACAAACTTATAAGCATAGTATAATTATGTGATGAAGGTTACCTTATGAATTTTAGGAATGATAAATTTCTAGTATACAATTACAAGGAAGAGTTTATTCTATATTCCCATAGGCATGAGAATGTTTACACACTTAACTTAGAAGACCTTAGGAGCCAATACATACCCTTCCTTAGTAAAATGGAGATAAATCTTGGTTGTGGAATAGAATAATATGACATTGTAACCTTATGAACTTATGCAAACAATCAAATAAAATAATTTTTAGGGATCTACCGGATCTTATATTTGACTCTTTAAAAGTTTTTGATCATTTTCAATATAGAAATCACATAATTAAATATTTAAATCAATTATTGAAGTCTCAACTTTTGATGAATTACAGCTAGTTCACTTCGATCTTTTTATTCTAACACAAACTGGAAGTATTGGAGGAAAATACTATGTATTTTTTTTAGTTGATGATTACACTAGATTTACATGGGTTTATTTTCTAACAAATAAATTTGAAGCCTTTTATTATTTTAAATCTTTGTCAAAAAAAGTTAAAAATGAGAAAAACCTTCCATGGATAACTATTCATAGTGATCATGGGGGATAATTTTAAAATTTAGTTTTTGAAAAACAATTTAGTAAGAAAGGCATTACTCATAACTTCTCAGCTCCAATAACTCCTCAAACAAATAGTGTTGTTGAAAGAAGAAACTATATTCTTCAAGAGATGACTAGAACCATATTGAGTGAATTTTATATTGCTAAACACTTTTGGGATAAAGTTGTAATTACAACTTTCTATAATATAAATCAAATTTTAATCAGACCATTTCTTCATAAAACACATTATGAGTTATGGATTGGTCAAAAACCTAAAGTTTCCTACAAAAAGTATTTTGATGCAAAGTATTCATCTTGAATACTAAATATAACTTACATAAATTCACACCCAAAAAAGATGAAGGAATTTTCTTAGGCCAATCCACTACTTCTAAGGCCTATGGAGTTTTAAAAAAAATATTGTACTGTTGAAGAAATAGTACATCTTAAATTTGATGAAACTGGTCCTTTTGTTTTTAGAAAACCCCAGCCTACATCCTTGGATGTGTTTTCAAGAACTGATTATCAACCTTTCATGAAAGATTCTTATAATAAGTAAAATACTAAAGAAAATGTTTCTAAATTATTTACCCAAGAATATTTTTTTACCTTATGTTTATGAACAGGTTTTACAAAACCCAAATCAATTGTTCCTTAAGAATCATCCTAGTGACAGTATCATTGGAGATGTAAATTAACCTGTAAGGTCTAGAAGTTTCTTAAAATTGAATTAGAGAATCTATTATTTCTTTCCCAATTAAAACCTAAAATCACTGATGAATATCTAGGTGATGATGATTGAATTAAACCTATGTAGTATGAAATAAATGAATTCAGAAGGAACAAAGTCTGGACCTTGGTTGAAAGTCATAAAGAAACTTCTATAATTGGTGCAAAATGTATCTTCAAAAATAAATGTGATGAAAATGGAATTATTATAAGAAATAAAGAAATATCAATTGTTAAAGGCTATAATCAATAAGAAGGAATTGACTATGAATAAACCTAAACTCCAGTAGATATACTTGTATTTATTCATATTTTACTAGCCTTTACAGCATTATTTAATTTTAAACTTTTTCAAATGGACGTAAAGTGTGATTTCCTTAATAAATATGCTCAAGAGGAAGTTTATGTTGTAAAATCTCCTAGTTTTGAAGACAAAAAACATCCTGAACATGTTTACAAACTTACCAAAGATTTATATGGACATAAACCATCCCCTAGAGCCTGGTATGATAGACTTACAGGATTTTTGTTACAAAACAATTATGTGAAGGGAACTGCTGATACAACTATTTTTAGAAATAAAGATAAGAAAAATGATTTTATTGTTCAAATTTATGTTAATGACATTATATTTAGATCAACTCATCAATCTTTAACTAATTAATTTTCAAAAATTATGAAATCTGAGTTTGAAATGAGTATGGTGGGTGATTTAACATTTTTTCCTGGTTTTCAAATTTATCAAAAATTAGAAGAAACTTATATATCTCAATATAATTATATTAAATATCTTTTTAAGAATTATGGATTTGAAAACAATAAAAGTATAAGCACTCCAATTGGTACCTCAAATACTCTTGATCTTGATGAAGCTGGGAAAGCAGTAGATCCAACATCTTTTAGAGGTATTATAGGAAGTTTATTATACTTAATAGATATTCATCTAGACTTAATGTTTTCAGTATTATTATATGAAAGATATCTATCTAATTTAAAATAAACCCATTTAAAATCAGTTAAAAAAAATTCTCTATTTAAAAGTAATTATGGATTTAGGACTTTTCTATTGTTTTGGAAATGATTTTATTTTAAAAATCTTTTCAGATACTGATTTTGGTGGATGTAGAATGGATAGGAAAAGTACATCTAGAACTTTTAATATCATAAGATATTCATTAGTTTCTTGGCCATGAAATAAATAGTACTCAGTAGCACTTTCCACTGCAGAAGATGAATATCTAGTAGCTGAAAGTTGTTGTGATCAAGTGTTGTGGATGCAACACACACTCAAAGACTATGGCATGAGTTTTACCAAAACATAGATAATTTATGATAATAGTAGTTCTATTTCCCTAATCAAAAACCCTACAAATCCCTCTCATTCAAAGCACCTATATTTTAGGCATAAATTTCTTAGGGATCACACACTTAAAGAAGATATTATTTTACAATTTATCGGAACACAAGACCAACTTAATAACATATTTAAAAAATCATTACCCTCCAATAGATTTGAATAAATTAAAAAAATTTAGAAATGATAATCATAAGGTAATAATCCATATTAAATTTTTTCTGAAACCTATCTCCTTACATTACGATGCTCCTTTTCATAGGGGGAGTACATATGTTTACTCTTTTATGTTTCTTTTTCAAAAAACTTCCAAAACATAAAAAGTTTTTTTTCTGAATAAAACTTTTCAGAACCTATGTTTTATAATAGTAAAATTATCAATACTGAAATATCTTTTTGAGTAATTTTTAAGGTGTGTTTCCTTATCTATATCATCGGAATTTCATTTCTTCTTGTTGATATTTTCAGTCTTGTTTTAAGAAAATCCTATCAGATTCACTTTCCTTAAATAAAAGTTTTTCTTAAAACCTCAAAATATCGGAACCTATAAATCCTTCTCTAGCATTGATATAAAACATCAAACAATATCAACAAAATCTCAACTGTTATATTGATTCGAGAATATAAACCATCACCATAAAGCCTATATAAAGGACCCCCAATTCGCATATTACATCGGTTATCTTAGTATTTTTGCACCAAATATCTACCACTCATTAACTTTTCAATTTATTTTTCCTTTTTTCCTTAATATATAAATGTCTCTTGAAGTTTCCTCATAGGCTCTAATGGCATCAAACAAGGAACTAAAGGATTGGTTCATCTTCAGAGAAAGGTTAGTGGACCCAAATTTATTTGTTAAGTATGATTCTTTTATTTCAAAAATTTTAAGTAAGAATGGATGGGAAAGTTTATGTGTATCCAAGGAAAAGAATAAGGATTTGGTATATCCTGATATTCTTATATAATTCTATGATATAGTTTATTTTTATGAACAAGGAGGAAGATAAATGTTTCCATTCAAGAGTTATAGAAATACTTATTCTTTTCCTTTCAACTAGGCCACTAGTATATTAGATATTCCTTACGATGGAGAATCAATAATTTACTCACACAAATTTCCAAATAAGTAAGGATATTTTGAGAAGGTTAAGGAAATTCAGTGGCTTGGACTTTAATAAGTAAAGACACCAAAGATATCTCATCTTTCAAATAATCATATATCTCTATAACTCTGGATGAAAGGTTTTATAATTCTATGAAAGAAAGATAAGGGTACCCTTAATAAATGTGATGTCTTCATGATAAATTTCGTGGTGAATCTAAGGAAGATAAAACTCATTAAGTATATTCTATTGACCGTTAGAAACATTAATAATTGCGCCCTCAAGTCCATATCATAATGTATCCTAAGATCTTGTCCAGGATTATTGTCTTGTGCTTATAATCCTTCAAAATTACTTGCATCTAAAAGTAAATTTTTTTAAAGATTATGTTGTTAAGTGATGATACTATGAGAAGGATGAAAATTGGTTTTAGTGATAAGACAAAAGAGTTCTTTGAAATTTATGATAAAGACAATTAAGCTTCCAGAAAGAAAGGTGAAGTAGGATTAATACCCAAGAAAACTCCAAATAAAATAAAAGGTAAAGAGTCTAGACTGAAAGAACAAGCACCAATACCTGAGTCAGTATCTTATTCACCCAAGCCAATGAAAAAAATACCTTTTCTGATAAATTTGTATCAAGGTGGAGAGAGTAGAATAAGAAAAAGAAGGAAGGAGATGCAGTTTTTTTGTTAGACCCTACAAATAATAAGGCCTTAAAGATTTAAAGAGATGAAGATCATGAGAGGCAAGCTAAAGAGAAGAAGTTTAAGAAGAAGATGTCAGAAACTGAGATTCTTTAAGCATATCTTAGAGATACCGAGAAGGCATATAAAAAAGTTTAGATGCCATGATCTTTCTTACAAGATCCATTTCCAATTGAAACTTTGGGTGTATATTATATAAAGAAATATATTTCAATTCTATAACCCATAATTGAAGAATAAGAAGAGGAGGAGGAAGAGGAAATTGAATATTTGATAAGAATGGGGGAAGAATATCAAGAGAAGGAAAGCCCTTCTGAAAAGCTATCTATAAGAACTTCCCAACCGAAATCCACCAAGATAATCTAAGAAGAAAAATATATTCCAATGAATGATGATTCCCATGATGAGTTTGATAAAACTTCAGATGATGAGAGTAGTAATCATGATTTTATTCATCACGATGATGATAAATAAATTAGAGATAAAGGTACTGATAAATAATTTGATAATGATAATAAAATAGCCCATATTTTTTATAGTGATCATGATTCTAAGAAAGTTGATAATTCAATCTATAAAGATAAGAAAGGTTAATAGGTGGTTGTTGATTCTCCAAAGAAAGATAGAGTTGGAAAATCCAAGAATGATGTTGTTGTAATATCTAAGAGAAAATAAGATGAGCAAGATAAAGTTCCCTCACAAAAAAGTAATATTCCTTAGAGTTTTCATCCTAAGACATGATTTTATGATTCAGTCCTTAAGGAAGCTTGTGAATACCATTACTCTATTTCCATGCATTGATTCTAGGTTCCAACTAATTCAACAAATAATAAATTAAAAGTTAGATTCAATAATAATTATCATGGAAACATTTATCAAACTTGAAGCTGAGTTTAAGACTTTTCAAATTGGTTATGATGCTCATAGGATATCTTGAAAAGAAATAACCAACTTCTCTAAGTTAGTGATTGATGATCTTAAAATTATGGATGATTTCACCAATTTAGCTAAATATTCATTTGATAAGTCTGATAACATGATAAAAAAAATTTAAACAAGTTTTTTAGAAAAGATAAATGAAGAACAAGCTAGCTACCATCAAGAAGATAAATATATGAATGGGTAGTTGAATTCAATTGCTATCAATTTGAAAAGGGAAAGGGAACTCTGGGAAGAGGTGGTAGAAAAAACTTAAAGATCATAAATAAAGTGATAAAGTCTCAAGGAAAAATTCTTAAATATCAAGAAGAAAGGATCAAATATCTCGAAAAGAAAAATCAGAATCAGGATTAGTTGATCATGAAGTTTGAAGACGATCATAAGGAATTGAGGAAGTTAAAGACTACCCAGAAAAAGCTAATGTAAAAGGAGAAAAATAAGGATGAATGATTTTCCCTTAAACTATGATCTTTTTTGTATTATAAATTTTTTTTACATATTAATTAAATTTGCTATCTTTCCATTATTTTCTTTGTATATTCCTAAAATTTTAGGTACAATTTGTTTTCTTCCATTTCTTTTATAAAATCATAAAGGGGGAGAAAATAATGATCAAAAAGAATATTAAGAAATATATTACCTAAGTAAGGGGGAAATTACTTAAAGAATAAATTCTTAAGTAAGGAATAGTAATTTCATTAAGAAATTCAATAATAAGATCCTTAGTGATTTAATAACATAAGGGGGATTTAGTCATATTCATTATGAGCATTAAACAAAGAAAAGAGAGATAAGTATTTATTTTAATGTTTAAAAATGAAAAACTTTGTCTTAATATTCTTTTATAAAAAGTTGTTTGTGCTTTCCAAAAATTGGGAGATTGTTGATTCAATAAGTTTTCTTATGAATTTTCCATTCCATTATGTATTGAAGATCACAAAAACATTTTCTTAAGAAAAATTATCTTCTTAAAGAAAATTTATCTTCAGTAAAGTTTTCTTTCTCCAAGAATTTATTTGTCTTAACCTAGTGTTTTCAATGTATTATCTAATGTTTTTATCAAACCAAATCTAACCATGTTTTTCTTAAGTAAAAAATAGGATCCTTACCTAACTCAAAATCTTATTGTTCCTTTGAATCTAATTTCTCTAGAATTGTGAATCTGATTTCTCCAGAATTGTGAATCAGATTTCTCTGGAAATCAAACTCCAATTTCTATAGAAATTAGAATCTGATTTCTCTGGAAATAAGAATCTAATTTCTGCTAAAATTATTCTCTGATTTAACCTAAAATAAGATTCTGATTTCATCTTAAATCAGACTTCGATTTCTTCTAAAATCACACTCTGATTTCTTCTGAAATCACACTCTGATTTCTTCTGAAATCAGACTCTAATTTCTCATGAAATCAGACTCTGATTTATTCTAAAATCTGACTCCGATTTATTTTGAAATCAAACACTGATTTCTCTTGAAATTGGACTATGATTTGTCCTGAAATCAGACTCTGATTTCTCCTGAAATCAGACTCTGATTTATTCTGAAATCAGACTCTAATTTCTCTTGAAATCAGACTCCGGTTTATTTTGAAATCAGACTCTTATTTCTTCTGAAATCATACTACAATTTCTTCTGAAATCGGACTCTGATTTCTTCTCAAATCTGATATCAATTTCTTTAGAAATTAGAATCTGATTCTCTATTATTTTGTAATCTAATTATTAATATTTCTAAACTCTGATTATTACTTTATTAATAATCTGATTACATTATTTGATTAAAGTTTCCCAATTTTCAAAAAGAAACATTTTGTATTATAAGATCCTAAATGTGATAATGTTTATTAAGCATGATAATGTTCCCTATATTACATGAAATTATGACATAAAATATGTTTCTAACTAACCTTTGGCAGAGTGAAAGGTGTATAGGTCCTGCCTAAATTTAATCAAAATATGATCATTGTAAGAGGAAGTCGGTTTTTGGAATCCATGCCTATAAATACCCAACCATTTGAATGAGATCAGTGCTGAATTATATAGAGATAATTTGTGCTGCGAAGAGCTCTAGAAAAATATTCCTTGTATGATTATTGTGAACAACTTGTTCAAACTGAGAACATATTATTAGAATGGGATAGGTAATTCGGATTTTTGATGATCAATCTAGGGCTTCTGGGGATAGGTAGATAGAGGTGTTGATCACCTTAGAAATTGAGGGTTTGTGGGGATAGCATGATAGATTCCAATCTTCGTATCGAGGGCTTACCTTGTTGTGGGTAAGACAAAATTTCTTGAAAGTATAAATCAAGGGATCTTTATCCAAGGTTGTTTGATACCATTCTCTTTGTGTTAAAATATTTATTATACTTTTTTACTTTTTTTTCTTATAAGTTTTAATTCCATTTCATTTTGTTAAATAAAGAAAGTGTAACTTTCTAATACTTTCTTATACATGTATACTCTGATATAAATAATATTCTATACGTTTTATGGTAGAATATTTCCCTAAGTAAACTTGTCTTAAGTTTCCTTATAAAATCCAAATTATCGGATCCTAATCAAGTCAGTTACTTAGTTAATAAATAAAGAGGGTTTAAAAATCCATCTTGTTTAACATTGTTAAACATGGATTTTCTTAAGGATAAAATGAAAGTTTTTAAACCTATAATTTACCCCCTCTAATTGACTAATATACATATATATTTCCATCATACACTCCCATGATGTAAATTTATTCATGATTTCTTGATCTAATCATCAATGTATGATATCCTCTCCCCTCCTCCTTCCATTTCATAATGAGTTTCCCTATACACGTCGCCCCTTTCATTCGGTCGATCCCTAGGTCAAGCGGTTGACCCAATTTTGTTGATTTCATTCACTATTAGGAGGTGTGATGGGTTTCTTAGGTTGGATTCCTACATGTTTTGACATTTACAACTGAAGATAATTAATTTTAGACCATTTAGGCTTGTCCGCCGCTATTTTTATGTTGATGTCTTTATTGAACCACCTAGCATTACAGTTTTATAAATTTCTTAGTTTATTTTAAATAATTTTTGTGAAATAATAATTATTTTTTATATCATAGTAGGATTAATAGATGTTGAAATCTTGTAATGGTACTAAATCGCATGCCAAGAGCTTGTAAAAATGCATGTGTGGCACTTCAAAATTGTTTAAAGTGATTTTTAATGTTTTTATTGGGTTTTTAGTACTCCATCATAGTTTTTTTGGTTTTATAATAGATTTAAACTATTTATAAAGTCTTGGTGTGGAATTAGGTCACATTCTAATTGGTTTTTAGAGTCCATTTGGCTTTTTAAAAATGAATTTAAATATTTTGAAAGTGTACTTGATGCAAGTTCCATTTTTAAAATGGGTGTATGATGTTCTTAAAATATTGTTTTTAAAATTTGGGGGTTGACTGATTTTTGAAAAAAATGGGGATATTTATTTGGGGTTTTTTTTGGTTGATTTTGATTTAACTTGGATTTATATTTGGTTTCCAAATAGTTTTGAAGATGGATGTTAAAATTTTTATACTCTATTTGATGAGTGAAAGGCCTGGTTGGCACTTTGTGAATTGATGTTTGATTGATTGTTTATTGTGTCCTTATTGATCCCCTTTGCATTGTTTATAATTTTATGTATATCCATTTAATGGATGTTCATGTTGTGATTTATGATTTTATTATGGGTTGGGGATCTTTCTAAGGGAAATAAGGTGGGAAGGACATGATTTTGGTGTTGGCCTTTGGGATTTGTTATTTTTATGGGATGAAATTTTTTTTGAACATGAACCACAACCTTTATTTATTCCCTGAGGAACCCTAGGATACTAAGTGGGAAGCCATTGGACATTTCTAGGATAGTTGAGATTACACAATGGCTAGTCACCCTAGTTATTTGTAATACCTGTATAGTGGTAGAGTCATCAATGAGATTAGGTTTAAAGAAATTTAGTTTGTAGATTTGTGATTGTTAACCTACTGGTAGTTGATCCACCTTGCATGTCTTATAATTATCCATTAGTCCCTCAGTAATTTCCTCATGATATGTATGGTATGTTATACCTTCTTTATCATATGTTGAGCATGTGAGTTACTTGTTCTTTTATGCATGTTCTGAAATGTTTGTCATTTTATGAATTTTCTTTAACATTATATGGTTTACCTTATGATGGTATTATTTCTCTTTATGACTTATATGGAATCCCCTCATGTTTGTTTTGGATTATATTCAAATATTTCATTTTATAAATTTTTAGAATGTAGGATTTGAAAAAGTGAATTGTTTTGGATATTATTAAGAGTTTAAGGGAATGGGTTTTCCCCAAAATTGTTTATAAAAATGGGATTTTCATGAGAGGATTAAAATGGGGTGAATTTTTTTGGTTTTTTCCTCATTTTAAAGGATTCAATTAAAATGAATAACTATCCTTGTTTTTATTTTTTTTTTAAAATATATTATTTTAAAAACTATTATTGTGATTTGGTTTTATAAAGCCTGTGAAAACCTACTTTATACCTTATTTTCAAACTATAATTTTATAAACTATTTTATTAAGGTATTTCCATATATTCGGAGGGTTTTACTGGCCTACTAAATTCTTTTATACTCACTCCTATATTATTTCATTTGCAAGTTCTGGGTTATTCTTCAGACCGCTCGGTGAGTATTGATTTATCATAGTTTGATTTTTATTTTTCTTCATTTGGCCAATGTGCCTATTACTATATTTAGGTAGGAACTACCTTTACATTCCTAGAATTCCCATAAAGTTTCCCTTTAAAAGATTTTATTTTGAAAGTTAGGGTTTTAATTATTTCTACGGTTGGAGGTGTCGTGATATTTTAGTGGTCAAGGATCTGCATTTTAGTGGATGTATTTTACTTATATAAGAGAGATAATGGGGTGGTGAGGGAGGTTTTTTCTCACTACTATTTAATTAATTCTTGGTTTTGATATTAGGTTATTGTTTTTTTTTAATTTTCCTCTATCATAGACATATGATGTATGGACGAGTCATGCTAGAATTTTATTTATTTTCAACTGATTACTTCACATATTATTGATTGAAAAAAAAATAATTCCCAAGTGGGGCTTCCTTGATGCCCAAGAACTTGTGACAACTTGTGGGGATCGAAATTCCCTTCAATCTAGTGGTGGGATAGTTTAGGTTCCCAATGGATGGAAAGACTGTACGGGTTCATTATAAATTTCATTAGAGATTTGGGTTCTCCTTTTCCATAGGATCCAAAGTCTTTGGGAAACCCCATATTATTTTATTTATCGGTATCCTAGAGATAAGGTTTTCATAACATCGTAGGTGGGTGTGTGGATAGTGTTGTGAGTTATTTCTTACTGTGAACCCCAAGTTTCTATAGGCAGTTTTGAGTTTCCTTTGATTTTGGTTTCTTATTTGATGGTGTTTTTGGATTATGGTTTGATTGTAATTCCTCGACCCTAGTTTCCTAGAGTCGGTGCATTGTTTTATTAAATTGGAATGATTACCAAAAATCAATTCCTGAAGGACTGATCAGTTTATTAGCCTTGTGAAAACTAGATATAAACATAAGTTTTACATTACATATTGAATTGAAAAACAACATAGTGTCTCCTTTTAAAACACTCATATCCCTAATATTATCCATGCACCTTAGTCATAATATACTTCTTCACATCCTAGGGAAAATGAAACATAAGAAATGGGTGATATCAGATGCTCAATAAGGATAAACAATATAGTGGAAGCTATCATAAATAAGCATAAAATTTTAAGGCAAGGTATAAAACTGAAACACAAACCTTTTAAACATAATATTCAACATACTAGGGTAAGAATAAATCAAATAATTCCATTTAAACATTATCATGGATATTCTACTAGTAGAATAATCACATGAAATATCAATAACTAATCTCTTAATGAGTGAATTAAAAATGTCAGACATTATAACCACATCGTCAAGGCCACATTCCAATATTATACATAAACAAGTAAAAACCCAAACTAGTTTGTATCATGAGACCTACTGATGCATCAAGGGGATATAGATGGCTCCACCCATCACTTATTAAGTCTAATTCATTCCTCATATAAAAAGGGTGAAATACAACATAAACATTTGTATTAAAACTAGTATTCAAAATGTTAATACTTTAACCATAAATCATGAATGGTATAAAAATAGCACATCCACAGTAAAACATATCATAAAACCTTGAATGAAATATGGAATATTTTTATCATGATAATTCAACCTGAATTAATCATAAAATCTAACATATTATTTTTACATAGATGAAAATAATCTAATAAAATCAATAAACTTCTTTGAATGAAATATCCCTTTTTACTTTGAAATCATTTAAAAGTCACACATTTATAAAAGAAAAATTTTCTTTTAAAAAATTACTTTGTAAGATTCTATGGGAATATTCAAAATATTAAGTCATAAGGATTGTGGAAATAGACTCTAATGCTGTATAAGTTAAAAAAAACATTCTTTCCTTAATTTGTTGAAAATATCATAAAGTGCCACATTTGGAAAACAACTGAAATATTCTTTTCAAAAAAATTTATAAAAAGTTAAACATGGGTAAAAAATGAATTTAAACAATTTTCGATAGTATTTTGAAATACATTTTTACGAAACTTTTATTTTGATGATAAATTTGTCCCATTTGATACTTATGTATAAACATCCTCGGGTATTAATGAGATTGTGAAATTAGACATTACCTTATACTTTCCTTTAATAGAGGGTGAGTTAACCTCATATATAATAGTTAAAATTTTTATTAAATTATATTAGGACCATATTAATATTTAAGATATCATATATGATCATTTTATATCATTTTTTTAATAATATATCGGTATTTTTATTATTTCGGGTGTTAACTGCTTCGTTTTCCTATGCATGTTTCATTGTGAAAGTAATATTTTTTATGAATAGGATGTATTTTATTCATATATAGAATTATATTAAGTTCGTAATTATTATTTTTACACATCATATAAATTTTATAATCAATCTTGAATGGTTAACGTGAAGAATGAATCTCACCATGTCGCAAAGACGGTAAGTCGTACATATGCACGAGCGGCGGTATCATTCCATTTATGGTTAAATGGTTTGAACTTGGATGGTATATTAATTGTAAATAATAATTATCAAGTTATATTCATTATTTATATCCATTATTTATATCCATTATTTATGTCTATTATACTTATCATTATACCCATCCTAATAAAGTAGTGTTGAATAACAAATTACACCACGGTGTGGAGACAGTCAGTCATATGTACGCACGCATGGTGATATTATTATTAATACGATGGATAAATGGATGAATATGGTTGTTACATAATTATAATAACATATAAAAATTTATATGATACTGGATTTATTACTTTGATATGGAAACAACATAGGAAGAGGAATTACAAGAAGAAAATAAATTGAATGGAATTTGTAAAACAATTACCTCTTATTTGAGCATCTACATTTGATTTTCACAAAAGGACACATTAAGATGGATTTAATACCAAATTAGGGCCTCTAAGATGAATTTAGGGAAGTTTATAGGAGAATTTTTTAGGGTTTGGATGAGCCTAATTGCTTTAAATGTGTGAATAAAAGAGAAGTAGAGGTTCCCTTTTATAAGAGAGGTGAGGGGCACTTTTGGAAACTCTAAAACTATTAAATTATGATAAATTAATTTTCAGTTTCAAATAGCTAAAAAGTGAGTTATTTCGATCCTAAAATTAGTATGCACTGTAATAATCTCAATCAATTATTTTTATACAAGTTTAGGTCAAAACATTAACCTTATCTTTTGGATTTAACCCTTAGTTAAATAGTTTAACTCTTACTATGTTTACTTGTCTTTTTATAATATAGGTTTAATATTGTAATTATAAAATGTCAAAATAACCACAATTTGATCATTTATGTCATATTTAACAATATCATATTTATTTGGATGAACCTGATATTTTTATGAATTTTATAACATTTAAAAAAATATATTATCTATTTTAAAGTATCATTTATGTCAATTTTTATACGAGTCAATATTTTTATTTTTTAAAATATCAAACCATCATGATAACTTTGAACCAATACTTCCAATATGTAACTAAAAAGTCTATATTATCTATAAAATTCGTTTATATAATTAATTAAGTCAAATTATATTTATTTTAATATTTTTAATATCATTCAATTGATTCTTCCTTTAATAATTCAATTACTACATCATTATTGTGTTACCATTTAATTTAATTGTTTATGTACTAAAATTATAAATAAATTACCATTATGTATATAAATATTTTATATTTCTATAGAATATTTATAATCGACCGTATCACTTATATTACCTCATATTAAAAAGGATATAGTTATTTAAATTTGAATATGACATTTTAAACTCTTCATTAAATAAAATACAATAAATGTAATAATATAACACAAGTGGCTTAAAAAGGATAATATTTTAGACCTAAGGTTTTATTTTGGTCAAAAAACACTTAACCAATAAAATTAGGACAAGTTTTAGGGTAATATTATGTTATTAAAATATTATATTTACCTTTAAATACCCTATTTATCTTTAACTGTGGTAAATAAAATCCAACAGATACTATTCACCAAAAATTATTTTGATCCTATTAGACTAAATTTTTTATACAAATTAAAAACTTGTATATCAATTTTTTGAAATTCAATTCATAGAAGCGGTAAAATTAGGTTTAATACTAATCTGTAGATGTGATTAGAAGGCGAGTAAAAGTGACGTTCAAAAGTTCAATAAATTTTTATATCTATTTGTATTATAAAAATGATTTCATTGAACTAAATTGGGTTAATAAATTTATTATTTATCTATTGTGACTTTAAAATCAATTTAATGTAAAATAATTATTTAAATGAAAATATCGGTTTTTACAATAATGCATTATTTTTTACCATTCATCAAAAATTGAATCTTTCTGAAAAAAATACCAAAATTCACCATATGCTAATTTTGATATTAAGAATTCAAAAATGAATTCTATTTTGAAAAATAAATTTTACAAAAAAATTATAATTTGGTTAGTATTATTCATAACTTCTTTATAAATGGCTAGTTTGATAGGTTATAGTGTGCTCGAATTCGATGTTGTGTTCATCAAAAGCTATTGAATTATTTAAAAAGAAGCATATCGTCGAATCATGGGGTGTTTCATTTTTCCCTCTAAATAATTTTTTCCTTGAAATTTTTAGAATATCGCTTCATAAACAGATTCATGTGGTTCTTCATCATTAGTTCCTCTCATTCTTATGTCACCTCTTCTATTTTATGGTTTCTCCAAAGAACATTTACCAGACGAGTTGACTGATTTCTCAACACTTGACCTCTAGTGTCAAAAATATTGATAATAACTTCACAGTAAGACAGATCGGGTTCTAGTTATATTTCTTCGTAGGTGTGTTGGGTTTGGTATGTATTTCTTTAACAGTGATATGTGGAACGCATCATGAACTTTGGAGAGACTTGGAGGCATTTCCAAATTGTAAGCTACACCTCCAATTTGTTCTATAATTTAAAAAGCTATGATTTACCTAGGTCTTAATTTACCCTTCTTACGGAATAGTATAACACCCTTCCATGGTGATAACTTTGATAAAACATGATCTCCCACATGAAATTATAAATTCTTACTTTAGTTATCAGCATATCTCTTTGGCCTACTTTGAGCTGTTTTGATATGACTATAAATAGTCTTTACCTTTTTCATCATTTCCTCAACAAGTTCTAGGCCTAACAGTTTTCTTTCACCAAAATTATCCCAAAAAGTTAGTGTACGACATCTCTTTCCATATAATGTTTCATATGGTGTCATCTAAATACTTGAATGGAAGCTATTGTTAAAGGAAAATTATAATAGAGGTAAATACTGATCACACATACCTTGAAAGTCTAGTGAGAAAGATCTCAACATGTCTTCTAAGGTTTGAATAGTCCTTTCTAATTGTCCACTAGTTTGAGGTTCGTAGGAAATACTCAAATGAAGCTCATCATCTAGGACCTTCTGAAAACTTTTCTAGAATTGTGATGTAAATAGGGGATCATGATTAGAAAATATTGATAGGGGTACACCATGAAGTATTACAACTTCATTAATTTTAATTATTTATAAACATTCAAGTGGTAAATCTTATATTATTGCAAGAAAATGTGATTATTTGGTAAGATGATCAATGATAACCCATATTGTATCAATTATTTTGGGAGTATTTGGTATCCCCATGAAAAAGACCATCATAATATCATCCCATTTTCACACAGGTATAGGAAGAGGTTGCATGACTCCTCTTGGATGATGCCTTCTAGCACTCACTTATTGAAAAACCAAACATCTTAACACATAATCAACAATATCCCTCTTCATGTTAACCCACAAAAAATGTTACTTCAAATATATATACATATTACTGACACAAGGGTTTATAGAAAAATTATTGTTATGAGCGTCATCTAATAATTCTATTTTTAGCTCAAGTATAGTGGAAACATAAAGCCTCTTCCCAAATTTAAAAATACCATCATCAAATATGAATTCAATCAGTCTCCCATCATTCACAGCTTTAATTTTCTTTTGAAAATATTCATCATCAAACTAATAACATTTTATCCTTTCTAGTAAGTATGGTTTGGAAACCATTTGAAAAAATAGTGTTGTTTCATCTTCCATGAAAATTCCTATATCCATATTTACTATATCCATAAACATAGGATCCTTTTCAACTCTCATTTTATTAGAACTCCATGGTCTTTTCTTCTCAAATAATACACCACCTTATTTTCCTTCCCTGGGTGGTAGTGTATTGTGAAATCATAATCATTGAGTAGATCAATCCATATCCTTTGTCTCATGTTGATTTCTTTCTGTGAGAACATATATTTCAAAATCTTTTGATCAGTATATATCTCAATATTTAATTATATAGATAGTGTCTCCATATCTTCAGAGAAAATATTTTTGATGCTAACTCAAGATCATGAGTTGGGTAGTTTTGTTCATGAATTTTTAACTGTCTTGATGCATATACAATAACCCTATCATTTTTCATAAGAAAACAACCTAGTTATTTCCTTGATGCATCACTATAAATCACAAACTCATCATTCACAGATAGTAAAGTCAAGATAGGATCATTGAATAATATTTTCTTAAATTCTTCAAAACATTCTTAATACTATTTTATCCAAACTAATTTAATCCCTTTACATGTGATATTGGTTAATGGGGTTTCCATTCGAGAAAAATTCTAGAAAAACTCTGATAGTAACCTGCTAAACCAATAAAACTGTGTACCTCAGTTATACTAATCGGTGTTGACCATTCTTGGATTTCCTTTTTCTTTGTACGATCAATAGATATTTCATCCTTGGAGACAATATGGCCATGAAAAGAAATTTCCTAATTCTATAATTCACACTTTCTAAACTTCCCATATAGTTCATTTCTTCTAGGAGTCTTTAGAAAAATCTTCAAGTGGTTCTCATGGTATTTGTAGCTTTTAGAGTATAGCAAGATATAATTAATATATACTATAAAAAATAATCAAGATATTCCTTGAACACTCAGTTTATTAAATCCATAAAAATAGAGGGTTCATTAGTCAGTCCAAATAGCATTAGTGTAAACTTGTAATGTCCATACCTGGTTCAGAATGCTATCATTATAATATAAGCCTTATTTAAGCATGATTGATGATATCCATAATGAAGGTCAATCTTTGAAAAATATTGAGATCCATGTGGTTGATCAAACAAAACATCAATGGGAGGTAGAGGATACTTGTTCTTTATTATAAGAGCATTGATTTCTCTATAGTCAATGCATAGCCTCATTGATCTATCTTTCTTCTTAACAAAAAGAATTGGGGATCCCCATGGAGAAATAATAGAGAGAATACATACATTATTACTCAAATCCTCTAGTTGTTTATTCATCTTTACTAATTCCACTATATCCATTCTATAGGGAGTCTTTGATATTGTTCTTTCATTAGGGATTAAATCAATATAAAACTCAACTTCATGCTCTGGGGGTGTCCAAGTAAATATTTGGGGAAAACATCAATGTATTCCTTTACAATAGGTACATCCTCAATTTGAATATTTCATTCTTCATCCCTATATTTTATTTCTTCTTCCTCCCCAAGAATCTCATTCTGTAAAGCTATCGGGGTGGGTTTTGATAAGAATAAAGTGATGAAGTTTCTATTCTAAAGATAATGGATTCTATATCTTCATCATAAATAGTAACTTCATTATTCTTGAAATAACTTTTTGCATCATATTTTGATAGAAAATTAATAATAAAGATTATATCAATGTCTACCATAAGTATGATTATAAATTCAGTAGATAAAGAACATTTATATTCTATAATGGGAAGTTCCTCACACATCCATGTTGTAATGAGACTTCTCTTAGGGGTTTTGACTGAAAACTCACATATTAATATGAATTGGAAATATATAAATTTTAAAGAAAACTAGGAAGATATAAAGGAATGTGAGGATATATAATCAATTAAATCTTTGGATAAATTTGAGTAAATTATTAAAGTACCTTCCACCACATTATTAGGAAATTCAACCTCATCATTTTTTATTGCAAAAGATTGTCCTTAATCCCTTGGAATTTTTTGTGTAAAATTTACATGATACTTAGGAAATTCACTTAAATAATATCCTATATATTTACAATTGTATCATTGAACATTGGTAGATTCTTTCTTCCCCTTGTAATCACGAGCTTGGTGGAATTTTTCTCCACACTTGAAACAAACTCTCATCCCCTTTAGGAATGTATCAGGATGTTTCTTCCCACAATTACTATAGGGTGTACATTCAATTTTCCTCTTCTTCCCCTTATTTACTTTTTTTAGAGTGTTCAGTAGCCCTCTTATTCTCTTGATTTACATTAAATTCATAAGACATAGATAATTCATTTTCTATCTTGATATCACATGAGACTATAACTTCATATGATGAGACAAGTTGTGAGACTAGTGCCCATCAGAGGAATGGTTTTAACCCATTAATGAATCGATCGATCTTAATTCTTGGGTTGCATATATAGTCTACAACATGACTTTCTAACCATGTGAAATTAGCATCATACTTTGCAACATTTTCATCCCCCTTCTACCTTAGTATTAGAAATTTCCTCTCCATATATGCTCATAGATCACGAAGAAAGTATTATTCTAAGAGGAGTTCTTTAAATTCAATCCATTACATGTTTTCTACCACTTCATCCTCCTTCACGGTTTGAATTAATGAACTCCATTGATCTACATCTCTTAATATACGGTAGGCTTACATAAAAACTTGTTCCCTTTCATTACTCCCTAGATAGAGAAATATTTTCTCTAAGGAAGTTATAATTTTCTCAGCTAAAAATGGATTTATTGTCCCATTTAATGTTAGATGTTGTTGTATCATGAAGTCATCTAAAATTAATTCTCTTCATTATGGATAAGGATGCTCTATATGGGTAAGGTTATTATTCATAACCTAAGTAAGTTATCCCGGTATGGTTATAAGATGTTCAGCACCAGTTGTATCACCAGCTCCACTATCATTATCCTTTATAGAAGGGAAATCCATACATTAATTACATGTGTTGATACGTTTTCCATTCCTTCCACTAGGAGCCATTTCTAAAAAATGGCATACACTAGATTATGTTATGAATAATAATTCATAATTCCAAACTAGTAAAATACTTATCATAAATTGAAAAAATTATTCATATCTAATCCATAATCATAAAAAATTGTTTATCTAGGGGCATATTTAATAGTAAATCCTTTATAATGATTTTTAAATAAAATGTGAATTATCCTAAGCATATCCCCGAGGAGTTTCAAACCAAGTGCGCAGTTTGGCCCATTTTCGTGTACCAGGTTACCCTGAGCCAAGCCTAGAACACCTTGTCGGAGTTATTACTCCTAGGTAAATCTATGCCAGAACCACATCCACTTATAGTATCCAGATAGGGATGTATTTTCTAGGAATACCCACTTAATCTATACATTACCAATATTTTAGTAAGTTCTTATATAATTATCCTAAAATTCTATCTTAAGGTAGTGTCCCATAATCAAAGTCTTTTATAAATCTAGTTTAAAAGGTTTGTACTAAACTTCCATTGAAACAAATAGTGATGCCCCAACCCTAGTTTTTGAGATTTGGTGCATTATTTTATTATATTGGCATGATAAACATAAATCAAATATTGAAGGACCGATCAGTTTAGTAGCCCTAGAAAAACTAGAAACAAACATAAGTTTTACATTACATCGTGAAATGAAAAAACAAACATAGTGTCTCCTTTTAAAACACTCGTGTCCCTTATATTATCCCTACAGGTTAGTCATAATATAATTCTTCGCATACTAGGATAAAATTAAACATAAGAAAGGGGTTATCGCAGATGCTCAGTAAGGATAAACAATATAGTGGAAGCTATCATAAATAAGCATAAACTTTTAAGAAAAGGTATAATATTGAAACAAAAGCCTTTTAAACATAAATTTCAGCATAATATGGAAATAATAAAACAAATAATTCCATTTATAAATTCTCGTGGATATTCTACTAGTTGAATAATCACATAAAATAACAATAACTAATCTCATAATGAGGGAATTCATAATACCGAACATCATAACCACATCGTCAATGACCCAGTCTAAGACCATAAATAAACGGGTAAATACCCAAACTAGTTTTTCTCCTGAGACATAACAATTCATCGAGGGGATATAGATGGCCCTTCCCATCACTTACTAAGTCTAATTCATTCCTCATATGAAAAGGTTGAAACATAACATAAATATTCTTATTAAAACCAGAATTCGAAATGTTAATACTTTAACCACGAACCTTGAATGGTATAAAATTAGAAAATCCAAAATTAAACATATCATAAAACCTTAAATGAAAATATGGAAGATTTATAATAATAAATCATCCTCAATTAATCATAAAATCCAATAAATGATGTCGAAATAGATGAAAACAGTCTAATAAAATCATTAAAACTCTTTGAAAGAAATATCCATTTTTATTTTGAAATCATTTAAAAGTAGAACATTTATAAAAAAAACATTTCTTTTAAAAAATTACCTTGTAATATTGTAAGGGATGATTCAAAATGTTAAGTTTTAATGATGTAAAAAATAGTTTTATGCACCGTATACGTTAAAAAAACATTCTTTCCTTAATTTTTCAAAAAGTTCATAAAGTACCTCGTTTGAAAAATGGTAGAAAGATTCTTTTCAAAACATTATATAAAAAGTAAAATATGGGTAAAAAATGAATTTAAAAAATTTTAAATAATATTTTGAAATACATTTTTAAGAAACCTAGACATGGATGATAAATGTGTCCCAGTAGATACTTATATATAAACAACCTTAGGTATTAATGAGATTGTGAAATTGACCCTTACCTAATACTTTACTTTAGTCGAGGGTGAGTTAACCTCCAACATAATGGTTTAAACATGTTATTAAATTATACCAGGACCATATCCATATATATTATATCATATATATATGATTCTCTTATATCATTTTTTAATATTATTTCATTATTGCCAATGTTTTAGGTGTTAACTGCTTCGTTTTCCTATACGTTTTTTGTTGTGTAAGTAATGTTTATTATGAATAAGATGTATTTTATTCATATATATAATGATATTAAGTTTATAATTATTATTTTTATTTATAATTTAAATTTTATAATCATTCTTCAATGGTTAACATGGAGAATGAATTTCACCGCGTCGTAGAGACGATAGGTCGTATGGACGCACGAGCGACAATATCATTCCCTTGATGGTTAAATGGTTTGTAATTGGATGATATATTAATTATAAATAATAATTATCATGTTATATTAATTATTTATATCCATTATAATCATAATTATACTCATCCTAATAAAGTAATGTTTAAAAACAAATTACACCATAGCGTGGAGACGATAAGTCGTACATACACATGCATGGTGATATTGTTATTCATAGGATAGATAAATGGAGTAATATGGTGGTTACATCACCATAATATCACATCATCATGTAGATTATATGTTATTTATTAATTTGGTATGGAAAAAACATATTAAGTGTAATTAGAAGAATAAAAGAAATTGAATGGAATTAGTAAAACAATTACCTCTTCTTTGAGCGTCTCCTTTTGATTTGCACAAAAGGACTCCATAGGATGGATTTATTCCAAAATAATGGCCTATATAATTAATTGAGGGAATTTTATAGGATAATTGGGTTGGTTTATCTAATAAAAATGTCTTTAGAGGTTTTAATAAAAGAGAAGGAGATGTGCCCTTTTATAAAATATGAGAGGGACGCTTTTGGAAACTCTAAAACTATTAAATTATTATAAATTTATTTTTGTTTTAAAATAGTTCCAAAGTGAGTTATTTCGAGTATAATAAGATTATGGTTCTAAATAATCTCAACCATTTAATTTTATACAAGTTTGGGCCACAAAATTAACCTTGTCTTTTGAATTAAACCCTTGGTTGAAGAGTTTAACTCTTACCATGTTTACTTTTTTTTATAATATAGGGTTATTATAGTTAATATAAAATGCCAAAAGAATCCCAATTGGATAATTTATGATATATTTAACATTATCCAAGTAATTTGGAAGGACCTGAGATTTTTATGAATTTTATAACATTTAATAAAATATTATTTATTTTAAAGTATCATTTTTTTCAATTTTGATACTATTCAATATTTTCATTTCTAAAAATATCAAAACATCATTATAAATTCAAACCAATTATTAAATTATGTCACTATAAAGTCTATTTTATCGATAAAATTATTATATGTCATTAATTATGTAAAATAATATTTATTTTAATATTTTTAATATCATTTAATTGATTCTTTCTTTAATAATTCAATTATCGCATCATTATTGTGTTATCCTTTAATTTAATTATTTATTTCCTAAAATTATAAAAAAATTAACATTATGTAGATAAATATTTTATATTTCTAAATACTATTTATTTTCAACCATATCACTTATATAACCTCATATTAAAAATTATATATTTATTAAAATTTGAATATGACATTTTTTACTCTTCTTTAAATAAAATACAATAAATGTCATAATCTAACACAAGTGGCTTAAAAAAATATCATATTTTGAAAATAAGGTTGATTTTGGTTGACAAAAACTTATTCAATGAATTTAGGACATGTTTTAGTGTAATATTATATTATTATAATATTACTTTTACCTTTAAATATCCTAGTTATCTTTAACCGTGGAAAATAAAATCCAAAAGTTATTATTCACCAAAAATTATTTTGATCCTATTAGAAAATATTTTTAATAATTATTATAACCATGTATGTACATTTTTCTAAATTCGATTCATAGAAGGTGTAAAATTATGTTTAATGCTAATCCGCAAATGTGGTTAGAAGACGTGTAAAAGTGACATTCAAAAGTTCAAAAACATTATATCTAATTATATTATAAAAATGATTAAAATGACCTAAATTGTGTTAATAAATTTATTATTTATCTATTTTTAATTTAAAATCAATTTTATATAAAATAATTATTTAAATGAAAAGGTTGGTTTTTAACAATAATGCAGTATTTTTCACTATTCATCAAAATTTGAAACTTTTCATAAAAATACTAAAAATTAACCATAAGATAATTTTAATATTCTAAATTCAAAAATAAAGTATATTTTGAAAATTAAAATTTATAAATTTCATAATTTGTTTAATAATTTTAATAACATTTTTTTAAATGTCTAGTTTGATAGGTTATGGTGTGCTCAAACTGGATGTTGTGCGCAACGCAAGCTATTGAATTATTTAAAAAGAAGCATACTATGGAATCTTGGGGAGTTACATTTATGACTATGGTAATAGTGTTTTTATCCTAAATGGAATGGATTGAGTTGACTTGGGGGGTTGTAGGTGATGTTTTGTGATGGTGATAAAGGAATTAAAGATGTAAGGTTGGTTGGTAGGGTCTACCAAACCATGCGATAACCCAACTCTTGATTATGTTCACTATTTAGGAACCAATGTATAATTTTCATGTGGTCATAAACCATGTGTCCAAGTAAGTCATGGATCTATGTCCTGATTGTTTTTTTATTTTGAATGTTTTTCCCTTGGATTTCCTTGGGTGTCTTTGGAAAATGGGATAAGGTTAATGGTTTGTCTTGAGATATGTTGATATATTTTTATTTTTGTTAGGCTTGTTTTGTGCCTCTGTTTATGATATTATTCATGTTATGTGGAAAAAATTGTGTGTGAAAAAATTATTTCATGAGTTATTTTTTCAGTTTTAAAAAAATTCATTAGGGATTGTTTGTAAAATGAAGTTGGTTTCATAAAATATTTTGAAACAATTAAATTCATTTTGGAATTTAGAAAATATTATTCATGTGATTAATTTTTATAATCAAGATAACATGTTGTTTTAAATATGGGTTTCATATTTTAATGGAGAACAATTTTTTATTATTTCATTTTTAACCTTGTTGTGTGAATTTTAAAAAAATGGGGGTAAGTGATTTGAAAAATATTTCAAATAGAGATAGTGTGTTCTATTTTGAAACCCGAAATGGTGTTCTTATTTTAAAACAAGTGGTGTTTGTTTTGAAACCATTTTTGAGAAATGTTTTAAAATTAACCAAGTTTGGTTAAGCCTTTGGGTTTGAATTTGTAAAATGGTTTCCATTTGGTTTTGAAAGAAATAATGAAAATTTTCAATATTTCTTTGGGTTTCAAAACAAAATTTTGGAAAAGTTTTTCATATTTTAGTAAAACTTGTGTTTTGTTTTTACCTTGTGTGTTTTTGGAAAACTTTGTGTGATTTTGGGGACATGACCATGTGAGGGTCTATGTATCATATTGTTTAATGTGGTACCCCATGAAAAGTTATAATGAAAAACTAGAGTGCTATTATTAGGGGGAATTCCTTCCTCTTTTTAACACCGCCCAGGCTCTAATTAGAGTGGTGAGTATATTTTTCTAATCAAAGTTTCATGCATTGAATCAATTTGAGTTAATGTTCCTTTAATGTTTATTTTATAGATTTTTGGTTCTATTGTTTTAAACCTATGAATTTTGGTTGATGGATAGATCATTGAGGATCATTTTTTCTTCGAGCCACCTATGTGAGCTCTTGTTTGAGGTTATATGGCTGAGTGTCCCTCGTTTAGAGTAACCTTCAGGTGTTGGTTACGTATCTTTTGGATGATGATCTATTTTTGGATTTAAGATCATGGTATTTAGAGATGTTTTGGATAGATGAATACATAGTCTATTGCTCCTTTGATTTACCATTGTGGGTTGTTTTCCTTTTTTGAAAATTATTTGTTCCTTTTTGCTTGATTTTTGTTGACTCCTTTATGTGGTATGAACCATAGACTATTTTGTATTCATTATTTTGGATAGTGAAAGAACCTAGGGCACATGTACGGATTCTTGTGGTGTGTTTTTATTTTTGGGTGGGTTGGGGATTCCACCAAGTTGTGTTTTCCATCAAAATTTTCATCTGATGGTATTCTAAGGGGTTAGATCTAAACACTCTCATATTCTAGTTATAACCCTTATGTTAGAGCCCTTTTTTATTTTAATAGGTCATGTATCCTATTTTGGGGCTCCTTGGTTTTTGGAAACCTTGATTTTTTGTGATCAAGTTTTTCCCCTTATGATGTTTATTAGGTGGTGCTCTCTTTATGGTTTTAAATGATTGGATCAGTGGCGCTTTATGAGTTCCCTTTAGATATTTCAGGAACATAGTTTCTCGGTAGCATCCTATTGTTTCATGGGAAAATGTGGTTTATAGTTCTCCAATTTTAGATTAATTCTAAATGGTGTGAATATCAATTCTCAGTCTCTATTTCTTTATAGATGTTTCTTTTTTGGGTGTTGTTCGAGTCTGTTTGAGTACTTCTCATTTTCTTGGGAGTTTTCTTAGAATTCCTTTCCAATTCTAACCTCTACATAGAACCAAGAAATTCTAGGTTAACAAAGTGATACGATGGAGAGTTTGGGATACCCATCATGTCATCGTGGTATTAATTAATTAATTAATTTAATTAATTTTTATTCCATTGTGGGTTCCTGAGAGTTTCAGATTGAATTTTAGAATTTTTAAGGGAGTAGGTTTTTTGAGTATTTTAATCATGGTTAGGATTAACCATGCACTAAATGTGCATAAGGGTTCTAACCTAGAAAAGGTTGATTCACACAGTTTGAGCATGGTCAGCTCATCTGTGAAACTTTACTAGGGTTAATCATGCAGGTGAATCATTCTTGTCTAGTAGAGATAACACGGTTGTTGCATGGTCTAGTTAATTGTGTCCCTAAACCATGAACCTTTTCTAGATTTTAAATTCTTTATTTTTTTCTTCCAAAAATACCCTTAAGTGGGTTAAGGGTTTTTATCCCTTTCTTCCCCACTCCCTTATGTCATGTGACACCCCAACTCCCACTCCGCCTGGCTGAAACTCTCACATGATCTCCCATTATGCGGCCTCTATCTATCAATGACCTCCCACTATGTGAGAACCCCTTAATGATGGTCCTCCTACCTCACAGCCTCCCCTCTCACTCACACATGACACCCCGGGCCAAGACCCCTTGGTAGCACACCTCCCTCCTTTCAGCCTTCTCCCTTAATAATGATTTATTTGTGAGTTCTTGGTCAAATCGTTATGGTAAGATCACCTCTCCCCTCCTCCTTTCATTCTATAACGATTTTCCCTCTTCTAATCACCCCTTTAAATTGAGCAAACCCTAGGTTAAAGTGTTGACTCAATTTTTCAGATGTATTTAACTTTTAAGTAATGAGATGGGTCTCTTAAGTTGGATTCTTGTGTGTTTCAGCATCCACTGCCATAGGTGATACATTTTAGAAAATGTTGGCTCACCTGCAACATTTTTAAGGTTTGTTTCTTTATAGAACCCCCATGAATTATAGTTTTATAAATTTATTGGTCTATTTTAATTTATTTTTTTGAAATTATATTTATGTTTTTATGTCTTAGTAGTATTAAGAGATTTTTAAATCTTAGTGTGGGCTTAGGTCACATGCCAAGAGCTTGTGAAAATTTCACATGGCACTTCAAAATTATTTAAAGTAGTTTGTAATGTTTTTATTGGGATTATAATTCTATATCATAGTTTTGTTGGTTTTATAATGGATTCCAACTATTTATAAATACTTTTCATGGACTTAAGTCACATGTGAAATGGTTGTTCGTCCCTATTTGGATTTGAAAAAAGGAATTTAAATATTTTGATATCTTGTTTAATGTAAGTTCCATTTTTTAAATGGGTGTATTATATTCTTAATAGATTGTTTTATAAAAAGTGGGGTTTCATCCCCTTTTTGAAATAAAATGGGGATTTATTTGGATTTTTTATTTGTGTTTGGGGTTGATTTCGATTTCCCTTATATTTGTATTTGGTTTCCAAATATTTTCAATAATGGATTTCAAAAAATATATACTCTATTTAATAATTTAAAGGATAATTTATCACTTTGTGAAGTTTTTTTTGATTAATTGTTCCCTTGTTGAGACCCTTTGTGTTATTGATGATGTTATGTGTATCTATGTGATGGATGTTCCTTATTTTATTCATGATGTGATTATGAGTTGGGGATCATTATAAGTGAAGTGATGTGGGAAGGACATGATTTTGGTGTTTTCATTTTGGATTTTTTATTATCATGGGATGACATTTGTTTTTAATATGGCCCACCTCCTTTAGTTATTCCATGAGTAACCCTAGTTTAATAATTGGGAAGTCATTGGACATTTTTAGGCTAGTTGAGATTATGTACCGACAATTAACCACTAGTTGTACATAATACCTAGCTAGAATGAGGGTCACTGATGAAACTAGGTTTACAGTGATTTGGTTTATGGATGTGTGATTGTTAAACTACCAGCAGTTGGTCCACCTTTTGTATCCTATACATGTATATTAGTCCCTCAGGTGTTTCCTCATGATATGTATGGTGTGTTTTTCCTTTTTTATCATATGTTGAGCATGTGAGATTCTTACTTATTATATTAGTCATGTGTTAACATGTTAGTTCTTTTGTGATTAATCTTTTACATTATATGTTTTACCTTATGATGGTATTGTTTCTCCTTATGAATTATATGACATCCCGTTGTGTGTTTTTTGGCTAACTTTCAAATGTTTAATTTTTTAAATGGTTTGATAGTAATATTTGAAAAAAGTTAGTTGGTTTTTATTTATTTAAGAGTTTAAAGGAATGAATTTTACCTAAACTTATTTATGAAAATTGGATTTTCATGAGTGGTTGAAAATGGTGGATATTTTTGGGTTTGTTTTTCTTCATTTTAAATATTTCAATTAAAATGTTTAACTATCATTTTTTAAAGGATATTTGTTTAAAATTTATTTGTGTTATTTGGTTTTATAAAGCCTATGAAAACCTATTCTATACCTTATGTTCAAATCATCTTTTTATAAATTTTTCTACTGAGAGGTTTCCATTGATTTGAAGATTGTGGTGGCCTATAGAGTGAATGTTTCCCATGCCTATATTATATCAGTTATAGTTTCCAAGTTCTTCTTTGAACTTCATAGTGCACATTTATTTATCATAGGTTAGTTTTTATTTTTTCCATATTCATAAAGTGAATATTATTTGATTTTTTCAATACCTTCCTTTAATTTCCTAAAATGGATAGTAGGGTTCCTTTTAAATGATTTTCTTTGTAAAATTAGGATTTAAATACCTTCTATGGTTGGAGGTTTAGTGATATTATTATGGATATGGATAAGAATTTTTTTGCGCATTTGTGCATTGTAAGATATAGAGACTGGGGTGGTGAGGGTGGTTTTTGGTTTTCATTTTTGTTTACTATTTTCATATTTTTAATATTATGTCATTTTTTATCTTTCTCTAGTGTGGACATCCAATGTATGGATGGTTATTTTTGAAATTTTATTTATTTTTTGGTGCTATATTCCCTTATTTTTAATTAGGTGAAATATTTCTCATGTGGTTATTCCTTGGTGCCTAAGTAATTTTTTCATCCCATGGTAATTAGGAACACCCTTTAGGCTACTGGTGGGCTCGTTTGGGTTTTCATCAGATAGACAACCCAAAAATGTTCATTATAGAACCTAAACAACGATGATAGTATTAAAAGTGATTCTTAATAGAAGAAATGATTTTATATACTTATGTATATTCCATTAACTTATATTTTATGCCAACTTTATTTATCTCATGACTTATTTTCTTTGATTCCGTTATTATTCATGTCTTATAATCTTATAATATGTATACCATGAACCAATATTATGATTTATGATATGTAGGGTATGGTTTTCAAATGTTAATCTCATATTCTCAAACCATTATGATATTATTATGTTTAAGTGTCCATTGCTATCTCCCTTGTTAACCCTTACTAAGAATCTAAACTCTCCCTTTCTTATGTTTCCTTTCCCCATGTTATAAAGAAAAGGTTTTAGTATGATATTCCTAATAAGGGTTCTAGTTATGAAGAACTTAGTGGGAGATGATATAGGTCTCTTATGAACCAGTTGATTGTGTATCCATGTTTCTAAAGATACTAAACCTATATGATTCTGGAATAGATCGTAATTTTTTGTAATTAATATTCATATATTACGATGTAATATCTATGTATAAAAATTATGGGTTTATATAGGAATGGTCTCTCTTCCTTGATCATTTTAGGTCGTTAACTACGGTTCATGCCATGAAATGTGTGGGAGATAGTGAATTTATGCCATGAACCCCATGTTCATGTTGTGAATGGTTCTTGAGTGGATATTTCTTAAGAAAATGTACTCTATCTTTTCTAGCATTGGGTTTTTGTGATTTAAGGGTGAAGAGAGATTGGGGGAGGCCATTTGGGGACAGTTATCACCTCCCACATCCCTTGAACGACCCCCCTAAGAGGGTATGTATTTTGGTGCATTCTGATAGTGATACAAGGTGGTTTCATGTGTTATTATTCTATTTTTGGTTCCTTGTTACAAGAAATTTGATTTAGTTTTATTTTGTGATTAGTATTAGCATTGATTTCACTTGGGTATGGTGGAATCGAGCAAGGGAAATGGGGATTTCATGTGGATTAGAGAGAGGAGATCTTGGGAAGGTTAAATCATGTCTTCTTTCACTATTTCAGTTGAGGTGAGATACTTCCCTAATTTATTTGGGGTTTTTTATGAAATTTGATTAAATTGTCCATTGATCATGTGTCAGTGGTTAGTTATTTTTCTTATGATGATGTCGGGGGTATGTATTAGAACTTCTAAGGGATGTTGGTCAATGTTTTTGTGCTATGATGATGCCTAGTGAGATTCTGATCTATTATTCCTCTTTGATTTTAAATAAATTATTAATTATAAATGTTTATAATTAATTATCTTTTGTTTATATCATAAGACATGAGCTTGAGTGGTGGTATAATCTTTGAATAAGAATAGATGATAATGGTCAAGTGTTTTTCGAGCTTGGATTAAGTGGTAACTCTATTTAGAGGTATGTGGTCCTTTTAATATAACTTTATATGTATTTTTATGCATTATTGTATTCTTGAATACATGTTTCATGGGTTTAGGTTGAACTAACAGGGATCGGGGTGCCTATAGGAAGATATACGATGGTGTTCAGCCTCCTATGCTCGGGAAAGTGATCTTTATTACTTTAGTGAATTGGTATTTCCAAATGATTATATCACCAAGTGGATAAGTGTTAACTTAGTTGAAATGATTCTATGCTTGGGTATCATGGTGTGAGGTATGGCATGGGTTTCCTATGATGTTTTACCTAGGGATAGTAGGGTAGGATCTAGAGGCTTATGAAAAGTGACGATAGGAGGGGTGGTTATATATCTCAGCCTTGGTGATTAACACCCTCCATATGGTGGGTTGTGAATTGATGAGCACTATGAGTGGGAGTATTCCTTTAGAATTGAATGGGGTGTGATTGAGAGGGGTTTCCTCTGGGAGGAAAGTCAAGGGATCTCTGTCAGGAGATGTGAGATGAGAATTGGGTGAGGTTCCTAGGATTTGTTGGGACTTGGTATTAGGTTGCCAATGGGGTCTAAAATGTGATGTATAGGGATGTTCCTTGGTTAACAGGACCAATATTGTTGATGGGTTTTTATAAGGATGGAATGGGACAAGAGGTTAGGGTTTGAGGGTCCTATAGTCATCATTATCACTCTTGGTTAGTGTATAACAAAAATAGGGGGTGAATTTCCATTTAAAAATTAAAATAATAAATTCAAAGGAAAAAAATAAAATCAAAATTATTTTGATATGATAAAGTTATATATTAAATATATATTATAAAAGATAATACCAAAGTTAATTAGTCAAGTAATCATAGTGGAAAACATATGTATCAATTTTATGAGATTGGGCGTATCAAGATCAGATGATGCAATGCATAAAAAGAAACATATAAAAACATAGTTTGATAAAGGTGATCAAAAATAGATCTGTGTGAGACCTTATGCCCCCTACCATTGGGATAAAATGTTCTTCTTATTCCCTTGATGTTAACAGATATCAAGAAACCAATTTATTCCTCTCATTTTGATAGAAGTAGTAAGAAATCAAACCTCCCTATCATGAATTGGCCCACCATGGCCCGCCTAGCCAGCGATCAACCAAGTGTGACTACCCTAATCCCACCTCTAATAGGTCAACGGTTGTAGATTGGTGCTGAGTAGGCATATCTCACACATGGGAGGCCATATAATAATTTCATGTACACACGCACACATCTCCAATACCATACAATGCTGAGAAAGTAAAAAAATATGATACCATAAATGCTTGAACAACATAAATTTCACATAAAATTATGACAATAAGTATAACATAGTTATAAAGGAGAAAAATAAAAGCCCAACCAAAACTAAAAAGGAGTCCAACCTACTAATAATGAGGGTACTACTGTCAAACGAAACACCTCAGTATATCTAGAAAAATCTAAGATATTTCTACTATCGCTCCTTCTAAGACACCATCAAAAGGTCTATCATCAACAAAAGAAATGACACTAGTGGGAAATCCCATGTGGGGGTGAGTACAATAATACCCAGTAGAAAACCCCAAAATCACTAACATAAAGCATCAAGAGTAGTTAGCTCAACATAAGATAAGTCAACAAGATAAGAGTCATAGAAATAATAAAAACCCAAATATAATCATAAAAGAAAACTGGGGTAAAAGGGTATCAAGAAATACTACAATCCATAGGATTTTTCTCGAGGCTTATAGGTAAAACTCATTCCTGGGGTACTCACTCCACAAGATATGTTGTCCCTGATGACACTTATCCAAGAGGTTATTCTCATTTGGACTTGCCAAAGAATATCTCATTGGATCTCCAAAGATCTTATTGTCCATTTTGGGGATCAAACCCAACACCATTGGGGGATGTCACCAACCCTACTGGATCAATATTTCAGATATGGGATTGAAATCATGTTCATGTTGGTCACACTGATACCATGAACTCCACCTAGGAAGGATATGATAGAGGATCCCTCTATAGGACTCACAAAGGGATACCATGAATTCTATTTGAATCAAAACCTACAGAGGGGATCACAATCCAATGCTAAGGACATAATGCTACATTTTACCCTCAAAGGGATGGAAAAATTAATCATACTCAACTAAATTTGGTCTAAACTGAGGAAATGAAGGTTTATAAGCTATCTTGGAGGATGTAAATTGTGTATATAGAGGGAACACATTATATACCTATAACCTCATACCTACCCATGTTTATGTTTGTGTTCCTTTTCCCATGTCTGTTTACACCTGGCCCTACTTTCATACACTTAGTTGTGCCCACGTACATTTGGTTTTTCTCATGTACCAATCCATGTCTGAGTATCGGGTCATGCCCATGTACTCTACCCATTCCCATGTATCTCATTGTGTTTGTGACCGTGTACTCCTAAATTACATGTCGGGATTCTATCATTAGGTCACATAGTGTATGACATGTGTCACATAGCGTGTGACATTAAATTTTCATGAAAAAACCTAGATCTACGGCAAAGGGTCCCAAATAGTGTCACTCCATATTACACGCCATGTAAAAAGGGATTTATATCTACATGTGGTTCCTTCATGTGTATGATCTTTCCTATGTCACCTTTAGATTCATGATTGATCTAACTCAAAGACCGCATATCTCTTCTATAAGAGTATCACCTTTATTGTTGTCCAGAATCCAGCCATCAAATCTAATCATAAAATCATATATCACTACCAATTGGAAAGACATTGATCTCAAATCTAGACATGATCCATCTCTGATCATCTTCTTTCATCGTCATACCTTGACCATAGCTTGATCATGAACCCCACCCACAGTATCGATCTATTATATAGAATAATGGTTACATAATGATTGAATATTGGGTATTTGTCGAACCATTGGCCAAATAAGTTACCCATGATAAATGTGAGAATAAATGGGGGACAAAAGCACAAACCAAAAAAATTGGGAATGAAACTCAGACATTGTTTAGGATGGCCTTGATTCATTTCCATTATAATAATGAATGAAGAACCAAATAAAAAAGCATAAAATAAATTAATTATCAATGTATGAATCAATTATTTTTAGTGGAATTGATCTAAGTTTGACACAGGTTCTCAAAACTATATGAATATATAAAACACAATCATCCTACCTCAAGTTCAGATCAACCTATAATGAATAAAATTCCCACATCATAATCATTGGTGAGATCTACATACTCTATTGGTATATACAATCCTTGAGGTATCGATCTGATCCTTTGATCCATTGTCATCTACCAACAATCTCCTCCAATGCTCTCCATAAATTCTCAAGGTTATGTGGATAAACCTAAAAATTATCCATAATATTTTATTTTTGGAAGATATCTATGTTTTTAGATTTAATTAAAAATTAATTACATAATTTATTTATTCAATTATTTATCTGCCCATGATGGCACCCAAGTCGAACACCCAACACACATATGGATTATGTTGCACATGTGGTAAAACCCATATTCTAGAATCAATAGTGGTATCATATTTCTAATCTAAGACTATGTCCTAGAGTAATTCCCTTATTTTAGGAAAAATATGTTTGGGTGATATTAATATATTTAATATTTTTATAATATCAATACTAGGATCCCAGGTCCCCAGAATCTCTTTTCATCTCAGTTACTAGCTCCAAAAATATTACAAGAGATATTCCAGATATTTACATGGAAAAATAAAGATGTTTCATTCTTCCCATCTTAATTATTTTCATCCCATAAAGAAAAAATATATGACCCAAATAGGTGTGGGTACTGAGCTTGAATCTAGATTTCCCACTCCCAAGTGCTCTCCTGAATATTCTTGTGGTGCCACTATACACACACTAAGGGAATATATCACCCATGGAGGATATTCTTATTATGATCCTTGATCTCCACCAGGTACTCTACCAAGGTAGATCCATCCTCGATGTCTATCTCACCTCATTTGATAACATGTGAAGGGTCATTCACATACCCCCTCAACTATTACATGTGGAAGAAATCGGGTATCTGATCTAATTGCGGTGGTAGTTCCAAGTGATACGATACCTCGAAACCCCCACACAGTATTTGGAAATGGATAATGAATCTTGGAGACAACTTGTTTCCATTTCTAAATCTATACAATACACATCAATGTGAGTCCTTTAAGAACACATGTTGTCCCTTCTCGAACTCTAAAGGACTCTTCATTAGTCCTAATAGGGATTCTGGTATATCTTTTAAGTCCTTATATAATCCTAAATAATCTTCACCTTTTTAAGTTTATCTCATACTAATTATAGACCCATCAGTGCTCACTCACATGGATCAATCCAATGTAGTGGTGACATGTACGGTCACCCATAAAAAAGGATCAAATGGTGCCATACCAAGGGTGGAATAGCAGGTATATTTGTACGTAAACTCCACTAAAGGTTTGTGATACTACCATGTAATCTTGTATTATGTCCTATAGAACATGAATGGTCTACTCAGTCTGACCATCAGTATAGGGGTGAAACACTAAGATCAAATGCAAATGATTCCCAAAGGCCTCCTGTAATCCTCTACATAATCAAGACATAAATCAATCATCAAAGTCTTAAATTATTATCAATGGGAATCCCTAGAGCTAGACTATCTCCTACATGTAAAGGCGTATCAAGCTCTCTACTGGACTCTTCTCTCAGATAGCTAGGAATTGGGCTAAATTGGCGATTCAGTCTATGATCATCCATATATAATTATGTCCTATGGACATCTACGGTAACCCCACAAAAAACTACATAAATATACCATCCCACTTCCACTATGGCACATAAAGTGGTTCAGATAAGATTGTTGGAACTTGGTTCTTAGGCTTCACCTGTTGAAAAGTGAGGCATCAAGAGACAAACTTCATTGCACCTTTCTACATTTATGGACTTCATAACTAATTCTGGAGGTCCTAGTAAATTTTCTCCACACTTGGATGTACCGCTAAGGGGGATGTATGAAACTCTTTATAAACCCCTCCCGCAATGTCACTGGAACCATTATACATCCTCTTAAAAGGATTAAATTCTCCTCACCTTCATAAAATTCATTAGGAATGCATCCAGTAGATATATGATTATGAAAGTAATCATAATTGATATCTTTATTTTGAGACTACCTAAAATTATATAGAACCAGTGGGGTAATAACCATTAACTATAGATTTGATGTACCATCTTTGTACACTAAGTACAACTATAATGAGGCCAACTACTCTAAAGCCTTGATCAAAAATTGTGAGAAAAATCTCCTTCTAAGATCATCTGTTACTATTTCCCCCTTACAATAGTATAGATTATCTCGAATTCATATTCCTAGAGGAACTCCATCCATAACCTTTTTCTCAAGTTTATATCCTTCTGTGTGAATATGTACTTGTGACTATTATGATAATAATATATGATAAACCACTCACTAATAAGTTAGTGTCACCTCATAATCAGTGAAAATACTACCACTGCCAACTCAAGGTTATGGGATGTGTAGTTTTTTTCATGTGTTGTCAACTGTAGAGACCCATAGGCAATCACATCATGCCTCTGCATCAGAACACAACCATGTCTGGTCCCTGAGGCATTGCAGAACACACATACTCGACATCCTCCTATAACAATATCAAGATGGGGTGCGCTCGTCAACCTCTACCTCAAGTCCTAAAAATCAAACTATAACCTCTCTATCCAAATGAAAGGTTGTATTTTATATGTAAAATTAGTCAAATATTTTGATATCCTGGAGAAATTGGGCACAAATATCTGATGGTATCCGACCAACCCAAGGAAGTTATGTACCTCTGTCACACTCTTGGGTAGATCCCAAGCTAACAATGCCTTGAACTTTGTTGGGTACACAGATACACTATTCACTGAGATAAAATATCCCAAAAAATGGACCTCTTGAGTCTAGAACTGACACTTCAAGAGAATCCTATAAAGCTGGTTCTCTTAGAGTATGTCCAGGACCATCGTCAAGTGTCTTGTGTGCTCCTCCTCAGACGACGAGTACACTAAGATGTCATCTATGAAGAATACCACAAACTTATTTAAGAAATCCTAAAAATTATGGATCATGAGTCCCATGAACACTAATATAGCGTTCTTCACATCTAATGGCCAAGTAATCATAGTGACATCTAAATTCGATCTTCGATATATCCTTATCGTGTACTCAAATCTGGTTACAACTTGATCTAAGGTCAATATTTGAGAACCATTTCACACTTATAAACTGATCAAAGAGATCATAAATCCTTATTATTGGATACTTATTCTTCATAGTCACCTATTTTAGGTGCTGATAATACACACAAAACCGTAAGCTCTTATCCACCTTCTTGGAGAACAAAACTAGGGATGATGGGGGGAAACATTGGGGATAACAAATACCTTCCTTTAAAAGTCCTCTAACTGTACCCTAATCTATAAAATATCTAAAGGATATATATAATATACTGGTGTAGATATTGGGTTGGTGTTGGGGTGTAATTGAATGTTGAAGTCTATCTCTCGATGGAGAGGTAAACTCGACACATCCTCAGTAAAGACATCCTCGTACTCCACCGCCACTGTAGAAGATTGAAATCTCATATAATACTCTACCCTAAGGGTAATACTATCTAACTAGTGAGTAATCATTTGTATCCTTTTATGCATAATCCCATCCAACTTCACCTGGGTTTCCTTCTCACCTATATAGTAAAACCTCATTATGTGTGTATGGATACACCGCATCCTCCACCAGAAACAGTCAATATAGGCATGAACTATGGATATAAAAAACATACCTAATATGAAATCATAAGGTATTATCACTAATATAAAGATATTCCATAAGAATATCTCACCTCCAAGTGTTATGTAACATTGTTAGCAGAAGTGTGTGATCACTGCGTCACCTCCGGTCAGAGTCTCAAAGTGAATGGTTAGATCCAATGGATCAACCAAAATATATAAGTCTCAAAATAGAGAAATGGAAAGAAAATATTGGCTTTTTCCTGTGTCTACTAGTGTTGCAACTAAATTAGATAAGACATTGATCGTATCTCTAATCATCCCAGGAGCCTCAGGGTCGTAGGACTCCACTGCCTATAGTTTTCCTCTCCCATGACCACCAGCTCCCTAAGCCTAGATTAGACCACCTAGGGGTGGTTTTGGTAATAATTCAAACTAATTTACACCTCATGGTGTTCTACCTATTCCTCTTACACATCCACCACCTTGCAGACCTCTCTTATCCTATCATTGTCTCTATCTAGGTGGTTGATCGACTATATCCTTGTCAGCTGTGTGGCAGGTCAAAAAATCTCGAGAAATATGTCCCCAATCATTATAAGAGAAGCACCCCCTCTTCCCATGATAATTCAATCCATCCTAAGAACCTTGATCAATTGACCCTCTATCCTAGGATCATCTCCTGAAGTATCTCCAACACCCAGATCCCTATGACTGCCATCAGCTACCTGCTGCTGAGGTTTCAGCTCCTGTATTCCCACTTCCATCACTCACTATCACCGTCTACTCTTCCAATAATATCTCTAATACCAAGTCCCACTCAATAACTCCAACATATGTTGGAATTCAAAGAGATATCACAGAAATCCTGATATCTCAGTGTTGGCCTTGATCTATGGTCCATTCCCCAAAGAACATTTCACACACCATATTCAGAGAGTAACACAATAGGTTAGTAAACATCACCAAATATCCCACCATGATCATACTAACCTACTATAAATTTATAATATCATAGATTCACATTGGTCATAATGTGGTTGGATAAAAATCCTCCCTAAAGAGATTCTCAAAATATAACCAGGAGAGAGTTGTCCCATTATGTGACTAATTCACCAAACTTCATCATCGTCCATGGGATCCCTGAAGAAGACTCAATATTATGATTGTCATATGATAAATAGGTGTCCTAATAAGTTAGAAAACTATGGATACTACCTCTGGCTAGTCCTTAGCTACCTTGGGGTTTGACACACCCAAAAACCTGAGAGGTCACTACCTCTAAAACTCATATAGGGTGCTCAAACTGCACACATCCCCAACTGGTACTTCCAGTGAAATATGTTGGTCAATGAGTGGTAGAATAAGTGGTAAACCACTGGAAGTTACTACCTCTTATATAGGATCTTATACTAAAGGATGGTCACTAGTTGGATCATACTCATGATCACATAGTAGAATCTTAGTTGGTTGTCTTCACAGAGGTTTCCTAAAATAAACAAGACACACCATAATCAATGAGTATTTCTGGGGAGATGACTCAAGAAGGACATAAAAATCACAACCCATTCCAATATAATTCATGTGCCAATGTTTTCGCTACAATGAGTGTTTACATGTACTGAGTCAACAAGAAGGTTATTAGAGTCTCAATGAATAGATACATTGTCCACTATACGAATACTAGACACCATATCATAAATGTTTATCTCAAAACACTTTAACACTACTACTATAAATCCCAAACCAATATCCAATCTATGAAAAATATATGATTCGGTTCTAAGGTAGAATAATCAAGATCTAAAACTACTCTATCAAAACCCGACCCACCAGGCCCTACCTGGATGATGATGACATGAGTGTGACTGCCCCAAGCCTACCTCCAATTAGCTAGGGGATAGAGACCAGCACTGAGTATACATGTATCACACATGGAGGGTCATAGACTAAGTACTTGTATGAATGAACACATCTCAAATCCCATACAATAATAAGAAATTAAAAGCAACGGGTACCATTAATTTAAGAAAAATATTTATCCCACATCAGAGTATGACAATAAGTATTTGAAAGAAATAAAGGGGCCAAATACAAGCCCAACCAAAACTGAAAAGGATTCTAACATACTCAAAAGGAGGGGACTAATATCAAAAAAATATTGATAAACACCTCGGTCTATTTATCTCAATCAAAGCTCCGCCTTCTCCCGATCCTCCTAGGACACTATCAAAAGGTCCATCATCTGCATATGTCGCAAAATGTACGTGTAAATTCCATACATGGGTGATTATAAAAATACCAAGTAGGACACCCTAAATTCACTAATAATAGATTACAATTAGTAGTCATCTCAACATAAGATATTTCAACAAGATAAGAGATATAACACTAATAAAAACACAAATATACTCATAATAGACAATCAGTATCAAGGGGTCTCAACCAACATATTGATCCACAAGATTCTTCTCTAGTATTCTACATAATGCTATTTTTAGGATCACTCACTCCATGATCTATGTTGTCACTGATGACACTTATCTGAGAGGTCATTCTCATCTAGAATTTCTTAGAAATCTCTCGCTGGATCTCCAAAGATCACACTTTCAAGATAGGGGATCACACCCAAGACCGCTAAGGGATTCCACCAACCATACCATATAAATCTTCTAGATAGGGGATAGACTCCATATTCATTTTGGTCATGTTGATACCATGAAACCCACCTAGGAAGTAAATGATAGAGGATCACACCCCGTGACTTGTGAAGGGATACCTTAAACTCTATCTGAATCAAAACCCATATATGGGATCACAATCTTATTCCAAGGATGTAATGTCATGTCGGACCCTCGTAGGGATTTACCAAGGAACCATACTCAATAGAAACTGTTCTATATTGAGTAAAAAAATCTTTACAAGATATCTCAAAGGAAGTACATGACATGTATAGAGGGTACATAATGTTTATCTCTACCCCCGGACCTGCCCATGTCCATGTCTATCTTCCTCCTCCCATGACCACGTACACCTATTCATGCATGTGTACACCTATTAATCCCCATGTACCACTATACATTCTCATTTATTAGGTCATTTCCGAGTATCATACCATTCATGTGTACTCTACCTCTGCCCATGTACACCTAGTCATGCTTGTGTAGCTCTGTCCATGCTCATGTATCAGGTCATGTATGAGTACCAGGCCAGGTCTGTGTACTTTACTAATTCCCTCTATTCCCGTATACTCTTAGAGTACATGTCGATAATTAAGCATCAAGTCACACAATGTGTGATATTTAATTTTCAAATGAAACCCTACTGTCACAGCTAGGGGTCTCACACGATGTGTGTCTCTATATTACATGTTGTGTAACACATGATTTACAACAACCTGTGGTTTCTTAACACATATTGTCACACCTCTATCACCTCTAGATCTGCCAATGATCTCTCCGGAAGATCACAGATCTCATTAATCCGAGACTCTCCATTTCTATTGGCTAGAATTCATCCATCAAAATATGATCAGAAAATCATCTATCTCTCCTAGATGTCACCACACACCAACTGAGAAGATGGGGATCTCAAATCACAGACCTAATCCATATCGGATCATCCACAATAATTTTCGATCCTCAGAAATACCTCAATCATGAACCCCACCCATGATATCAATATTTTGAGGTGAAGAATGGTCACACAATGATCGAATATAAGGTGTTTATCAAACTGCAGGCCAAACAAAATTTCCATAAAGAATGTGAAAAGAAAAGGAGGAGAAAACCACAAAACAAAAAATTGGTAATAAACCTAGGTCATTATTTTGGTTTTTCTTTCTTCTATTTCAATATAATAAGAAATGAAGAACCAAAAAAACACTCATCAAATATACTATAAAATAAATCCACATTCGATATGGGAATCAATTCTTGTTAGTGGAATTGATCTATGTTCGACATGGTATATCAAAACATGTTTAATATATAGAAAAAATTTCCTACCTCACGTTGATATTGGTAATTGATGATGAAAAATCTATTTTCTTAGTCATTTTTGTGATCCAAAAACTCCGTTGGTGTAGACAATCTCTGCAGTATCAACCCAATCCTCTGATCCATTGTCGTCCCCCAACAATCTCTGCCAACACTCTCTCTCAATTGTCAAGGTTATATGGATAACCCTTTGAGTTTTTCATAATAGTATATTTATAGAAGATCACTAGGTTTTTTTGGATTTAATTAAATAATTAAATAAATAATTTATTTAATTATTTATTTATCCTCCCACAATGATGCCCAAGACGAACACCCAATAAACATAAGGATTATGTCACAACTAGGTTAAAACACACATTCTGAACTCAATGGTGGTATAATATTTCCAATATGAGACTCCATTCTAGATTTATTCCATTATTTCAGGAAAAATGAATGTATGATATTAATATATTTAATATTTTTAATAATATCAATACAGGTCTCACTGGTCCATGAAATCCCACATTGTATTAGTGTCCATATCTAAAAATATTACTAGATATATTCCAAATATTTTCATGGAAAAAACAGATATTTTATACTCCCTTACTTTTTTATGGAAGTGGTAAAAACACCATCCTCTATTTCTTTTCACCGGTTGTAGCAAGAAACATATTCTAGAAGGTAGGATGAGAAGAGAAATAGTTTCTTATCACAAACACAATAGAAATATTCTCTAATGTTTCTCTAAAAGGGTTGAAAATTTTTTGAGGATGGATATAGAGATAAAAATTTGAGAGGATTTTAGAGATTTTAGAAATAGAGATTGGCTCTTAAGAGGATATTGAGGTTTGAGGGAATTCTCCAAAGATCTGTCATTGAAGTATCACTTGGTTTGATCATTCAATCCACCATAATTCTTAGATAATATCCAATCCTCATCAGGTCTCTATTTATAGGATTCATAGGATTTGGTGAGGTATAGGATTTGTTTAGGCTTTAATAGCCCAAGTCGTACCTTTTTGACAATCAATTAATGTGCCACATGAGGTTCTAGAATGTATCCAATAACTATCTTTATGATTCCACTGGATAACGAATAACATTTCAAGAGGGTTCCTAGATCTCCCCCACTTCCACCAACTTGATATTTTCCCTCCACCAGCTAGTTTGTGCTACCTACAACTTCATTTTTCAAATGGTTTCACCTTTATTTCCTTCCATGGTCTTCTATTGTTCTTCCAAATTCATTAAAAGATCTTTAAACATGAATTAAGATTGGTCCAGTCCTTTAAAAATATCATTAAGAATCCTTTGAATATACTTTAATAACTTCATCAAGTCCATTAATGACATCACTTAAAGACCGAAATGTGACACTAAAATTCACTAAAATGAAAACATTATATACATAAGAGAGTGTTTTTTATCATAAAAACACCATGATATAGAGAGAGGTTCAAATATATTCCCTTTATTAATGATCATAAATACTTAATATAAAAATATCTATCAATATTGAATTAAGAGTGAAACATGTATTCAAGGTAATTCAAGATATTAATGTTCAATATATTCAACTTGATAAAGAGATAAACATAACAAAAATCAAACTAACATCTCCCCATTTTAATTACAAAACACTTATCCCTAATAATAAAAAACATATCCTCTTAAATAATCAAAAAGAATATCCCTCTTTGTGATTATCAAAAATGACACAATGATAGGAAGAAAAAAATGACATAAATATCAAGAAGGACAATTGCACATAAAGTAAAATAACATGCAATACTATCTCCCTCTTAATGATTATCATAAACTCAAAAATTAGTATTAAAGAAAAAGACATGAAAAAAAATACAATGGATAAGGTATAAAGAAGTATAGAACATGCGACAAATTATAGATACAGAATTAAATCTTCAAAAACTAATCATCTAAAATTAAAATAATATTCAAGGAAACTTTTCAAAAATAATTTCAAAAGGAGAATGAGATATATTTATAGGATTTCAAAAAGTAAAAATATTTTGAAAAATAATTTTGAAAAATATATGAAAAATAAATTTAAAAGAGAGATTCAAAAAAAGAAAATTTTAAAAGAAAAAAGACTGATTTTTAAAAAAAGTTCAAGAGAAATAAAGAAAGATAAAAACAAAAGAAAATGAATTTAAAAAAGTGTTAAAAATAACCTCTCTTATTTTATGTATAATAAGAAAAAAACAATATAGGGAAAGGAAAGATCTTGAAATGAAGTTAAATAAGGTAAATAATAATTTTAAACAACCAACAACTTGTTCCCTATAGGATGAAAGTTGATATCCAAACATCAGTGAAAAGGTAAAATCAAGGATCCCCCTCAATTGGATAATTTTACAAAGAGATCAAGAGAAAATAATTGATCAATAATTTTATGAGATGATAGTACATTATTATTGAAAATATACCTTATGATATTAAAATTAATCTTGCTGGTATAATCCTACAATATATCAAATAAAAGTGTTTTTTTGTACCTAGATTTTGGGTTTGGTAAGGTTAACAAGAAGAGATTTAAAAGATGAAACACATTTTCATCCACTAGTATTGTATAATAAATATCTAGTAACCCAAACTCTTTTAGTATGATATTTTATGAGTTATATGAGATGAAATATGAAAATATTTTGGTCTTATATATCTAGAATCTTTAAAATCTCACTCATACATTAAAGGCATGATTTTACAACTATAATTACAAAACTTATCTTGAGTGAATCCTTTTGTTAAATTAGTATTTTTTGATGAATTATCATTATTTTAAAAACCAAAACCATGATTCTTTTTTATAGGATGTTGATAACCCATAATCATATAGAGATATTGATCACCACGGATGAATTAAGAGAGATTATTTTTATGCTCTTTGATTTGGGTTTTTAAATTCTCAATATTATGTTGTTCATATAATTTCAAAACCAAATCATCTTTTACATTATAAATAGGATACTTTTAGTTATCAATTTTAGTTTTTCATTAAGAAATTATTTATATTTTTTGTTAAGATATTTATATTTTTAAACACGTTCATCATAAAAAATCACAAGTTCATTTTGTTGATTGGAATATCAAAAATAAGAGGATAAATGAGAGGAAGATTATGAATAATAAGGAGAGTGAGAAATTGTAGAAATAACCTTATCACTTACCTCAAGATGTGCCATGAAGAATTTAGGACTTGAGTCACTTGAGGAGGTTGTGTCCATGGAGTCATCACTTACACTCTAAGTTGAGAATTTAAGAGCTTTATTACATTTATTCTTTTCTCTCAACTTCTTTTTGTAAATGTTACATTTTGATCTAATATGTACCTTATCACTTTATTAATAGCATGTCACATTAGGTGCTTCAATTTGAACTTTCTTTTTATCACAGTGGAAATTTATCTTCTTTTTTCTAAATTTGTTAAATCTCTTGTACAAGCGTTCAATATCAATTTCACATTAGATGAATCTTTATAATCAATAAATTTTAAATTAATTGTTTCTTTGTATTATTTTTATTCCTTTAATTATTTAGCTTATTTTTCATATTTATGCTTCTTGGTAATTTCTTATGTTATAATGAATCTAATTAGTTCTTTAAGCCATATATTTTTTATGCCTTTCTTTTTTTTAATAGCTATCAACTTTGGTTCCTAAGAGCTAGGAAAAACCCAAACAATCTTCCTCTATAAAATTTATATAGATAAATAATCACAGATATACTTTTAACCATTGAAAATTTTAGGTCAATTTGTAAACATATTGGTAATAGATTTATTTGAATGCATGATAATGCTTTTAAAGTCTTGTATAAACATATATATTCTAGTGTATTTAAATTTATTCATGTATTCATGTGTGAATTATAATAATTTAGAGATTTAATGGATGGTTTTGAAAGTAGTTATGTGATTAAATTCATTTTAGTCAATCCAAAATAGAGATAATTCATGGATTTTCCATTAAGTTCAAAAGCTGTAATATTTTTGGGAGTATATTTATCTTATGATTATTTTGAAGGAGTGTATCCTTGAATAACTCTTTTCTAAATTTGATAAACTATGATACAGAGAAAGGTATACATGTGATTTTTCCAATAAGAGTAATTTTTACCATTAAATAAAAAATCAGGTCACAAAGAAAGTCCTTCAGAAACATTTTGAAAATAAGATACTATTTTTTTAAACGAGCTTTAAAACTAATTAATGTTTTGAAAATTAAAACTAATTTTGTAAAATAGAAAAATTATAAAAACAAAAAGATATATATTGATTCCAATTATTGGTTAGAGTAGAATGAAAATATGGTGGGGTGTATTTCCTTTTAAAAAATAAAAAAAATGCAAATAAAAAACAAAAATTAAAATGATTTTGATATATTGAAGAAATAAATAAGTAAATTTGATTCTTATTATAAAAGATAATATAAAATTTAGTTAATTGAGTAATCATAAAGGAAAACATATATATAAAATTTATTCAATTATGAGTATTGAGATCAGATTATGGAATGCATAAATAAAAGTGTTAAAAATACAACTTGATATAGGAGTTTAGAAGTAGATCAGTGTGAGCCCCCATGTCTCATCCCTTCAATTTTAGAGGTTATTATTGTTCCCTTGATTTTAATAGAGATATAGAAACAAATTTCTCCCATTCTATTTAATTGAAATATCAAGAAACCAATCCTACTTTTTTTTGTTGGAAGTGCAAATAAATCTATCTTCTCTTTCTTTTCACTGATTATAGCAAGAAATCCATTGTAGAATGTAAGGTAAGAAGAGAAAGATTTTATTAGAACAAAAATATTAAAAATATTATTTATTATCTCTCTATAAGGGTTGATAAAATTTATAGGATAGATATAAAGATAAATAGATGATTTCCTTTGAGATATTTGAGAAATAAAGACTAGCTCTTGATAGGATATTGATATTAGAGAGAATTTTCTAGAGATTTTTCATTGATATATCGCTTGATTTAATCATTAAATACGCCATCATTTTTATTTTATATCAAATCCTCCCAAGGTCTCTATTTATAGGATTCATATTACATGGAGAGATATAGGTTTTAGTTGGGTATTTAATGGTCTCGCCTAAGACCTTTTGACCAATAATTAATTCTCCTCAGAAGAATTTGAAACAAATCCATCGTCTATCCACCCAATGCCACTGGTTAGTTAGTTGGATTACTAGAGGGGTCTTGGATCTGCTTACTTACACAGACTGGCTGGTGACAGCGGTTCTTCAACCAGGGGTGGCATTATTCTTCATGGGTGCGACTATCTTGGTTTTTTCCACCATTTATTGGCATGCTTCTGCTCTCCCTCTCTTCAATAGGTAGGGCTTCTTTGGCAGTGTGGTGGCTCCTGAAGTCGTTGTTCCTGATACTCCTGGATGAAGGTCGATGCAATGATTCTGTTCTAAGCTGGGTGCTTTTTCGGTGGGTTGAGGTGGTCTCCGGATGCGAATGTGAAGGCGGTAATGGGATATGGTTCTGTTTGCAGTGTGGCCTCGCGGCTGACTTTGTGATTCTGATTTTTGTCTTGATTTTTTTCCCATTTGATTTTGATTTTCATGTGGTTGGATGGTTCTAGGGATTGAGGCAGCGGTGTGGATGAGATTCATCTAGTTCGTTTTTCTTTGATGGTTTTTTTCTGCGTGATTTAGGTTTTTGGGATGCTTTTGATTTGATGTGTTTGTGATAAGGGTTGTTGAATTTGGGAATGGTTGCAGGTTTGGTGCGGGGTGTATGTTTGGTTATTCGGTAATTTTTTGCACTAAAGTGATGGTTTTGGATGGAAAGGAGGACAGTGATGGTTTTTACTGCTTCGGAAATGCTGGACAGGAGGAAATGTTTTGGTTTTGGTGGTCCATGGCTTAAGTGATTCTGCAACCATTTTTATACAGGAAGATACTCCATATGATGTTTAGTGAAATAATCTATCATTGTTTCATGGCTTCTCAGAATCGGATGTTTGAGAGGGTATGGCTTTTTCCATTGGTACCAGGCCCATGATTTTTGGTGCGGTACAGCTATCCGTGCTGCGATGAGACAATGGAAGTTGGTTTTAATGTATTTTATTGCCGGGAGGAGCTGATCTCTTTTAGGGAGGGTTGTTCTTGATCTTTAGTTTTGGTCTATTGGGGTTTGGTTTGTTTTTAATTCTTGATGTCATGGGTTTTCCCCCCTTCGTCCCTTAAAAGGGGGTTTTATCAAAATAAAAAAATTGAAGGCCTTCGGGCCATTGGATGCTAGATGGATGATGGTTCTGCACCGGCTAGCTGTTATTATATGATGCTTCCTTATTCAAATTGTTCCAACTTTATTTCCTTCCATGGTCATCTATTAGTATTCCAACTTAATTCAAATATATTTCAACAATAATTAATATGGGTCTAATCTTATAACAAGATCATTAATAAGCTTTTGAATATTGTTTAATAATTTCAACAAGTACATCATTGAAAGTGCTTAATGACCAAAATTTGATACTAAAATTCACTCAAATTAAAACATTAGATACACAAGAGAGTGTTTATTATAAGTTCCCAATTTTTTATAAGGTACAGGTTATTTAGTTTTTAGTTTAAATCTCTTATTTTATCTATATGATAATGTCTAAGGAGGTCATGAAGGTTCTGAGAGTGTCCATAACTTTTTTAGATCCTAAATCTCCAGTTTTTATAGAAATAGTATGAGGCGCATAGTTGAAACATGGTTAGTATTAATCGTGAGAATCAACTATTCGACCCAAGAATGAATATTCTTGGTTAGTTTAACCATGTTTGATAAGGATCATGGATGTGAAAATGTGAATAAATTTATAGGTTTGTTGAGTAAAGGTTGTGCATTATTTATCGAATTGTACACCTATCCATGTGAGGGGGTTGTTCCCTTGGACAGTGAGCATGCACGGGTTGTGCATGGTCTATCTAATTTTGAATCAAGCTCATACAGAGTGTGTGCCATGGGACAGTGCCGATGCATAGTTGGTGCATAACTTGGCGAACCATGTATCCAAACCTTGCACCCCATTAAAAAGGGTAAAATGATGATTTTTCCTATTGGGACTTTAAACCTTTTCCCTCCTTTTTTCTCTACCTTTCACTCACAACAAAACCTCCATCTATAGAAGCGCTCCATCTTCCTCTCCTATAAGTTTATTTGGAACTCCTCCATCTTGCATCTGAATTAAGCGCCATTCTTCATGTCAGATCCCCCTTAATAAGACAATGTATCCTCTTGCTTCCTTTCTTAGTTTATCTCTTTATGTTTGATGTTATATCTATGCAATCTAATATTATTTATTTTTAGGTTTTTTTCGTGTTTCTTTGATTTATCTTATTATATGCTCAATCTAAATCTAATATCAGATGAGGATTCATCTTCTAGTATAAGGTAAGTGGTCTATAACTTTTACCTGAAAGTATAGTTGTTTATATTATGCATTGTTGTGCCACATTCTAGACCTTCAGTGCATCACCTCTAAAATGTGACATTAATTAAATAGTTTATTATTCCTTAAATTGGTTATCATTTTCACACCTGCTTCATTGAAGGTGGTATACCTCAACTCGAACCACCCCCTTGAGGTGTTTTTCTTATAGGCCCATGACCCCTATTAAACATTAGCTTGAAATTAATCCATTTATGTGGTGTGATGACTTATCCCTTTCTAACTGGTTTATTAAATGGAATTAATGATATGTATGTGGAATGGATGTAGACATGGACCATGTGTCCACTATTAAATTAATTAATTAAAAGGTGAGTGGTAAGACCATATCACTTGACCTTTTTTAAATGAAGTAGTGGAAAGTAGTTTACAGTTGGCCCATTTTTATTACTCTTGATTTGTATGATTGAGATGATAAATTGAATTAATTAATTTGAATTAATTATACACAATGTCCCCCTTATTATTACGTGTCAATTATATAACATTAATTTATGAATGGAATTGGTAAATGGAAAGGGTTACACTCCTTATCCTTGATTTTAACATGACATGGATGTGATTATACCATGCTTACATTCTATAATGGACACGATGCTTTTTATTTTTTATTCATAAATAATTGACATGATGTTCCATGTGGGTTATTAGAATAAATGAACATGTCGTTCCATAAGGTTTATTATAATTAATCGACTTGACATTTTCTATTCCTTATTGGAATTAACAGAGATGTCGCTTCATATTATTTATACTAATTAATGGACATGATGTTCCATATTATAAATTTAGAATTTATAAACATGACGTTCCATATTGATTATATGAATTAATGGATGTGATGTTCTATATTGCATATTTACAATTATTGGAAAATACATTCCATATTTCTTGTTTGGAATAAGTGGACATGATGTTCCATATTGATTATAAAATAGTATATGTTCAGAGTCATTCTAGATTAGTTTGAAGTAGATAGTTTTGGACAGGTGTCCCAAGAGAAACCTAAGCCAACATGGGTACTATTTAATTCATTTACTACCATTTTTATTAATACTTTTCACACATATTTATGATATATTCATAGAATATATATTTATATACATTTTTGGTCCTGACCTACTGAGTTTTAGTCACACCTTATTCGAGTCACTGATTGGTACCCAGAAAGACTTCATGGATGTAGGTAGGGACAAGGGGACGCACCCAACTATGGATGATTGACTTTCTATACTAGGATGGATTATAGGAAAAGAGAACCAAGCTACTCCTCATGATGCTATTGGAGTTTAGATTTTTTCTTTTTTGTACTTTTTTATAGCATATATTGTTGTATGCTTGCTGCATGTTCTCTTTATTCTCCTTTTTTATTGCATTATGAAATTATCATCAGGATGTATATGATATTGGTAATTTTTTATGTTAGTTACTAAAATTGGATAATTTAATTCCCCTGTTTCATTAATGGTTCGCCCACTAATTTATTCATTATTCACTATTGTGTTCCACTCTGATTGTGACGGTATAGTCTCCCACCGCACCACCATATACCCTACTTGCTAGTCGGTAGCCTCTGGAATATAGGGAGTCGTGCTTGAGACCATGTGGGTTCGGCTACTTATGAGTGATTCGGGTTCAGGATGTCACAGTTTGTGATCATGAAACACCCTGAGAGAGAAATAACTACAACAATTAAACCTTCTAGGATTGGGATGAGTTCTCTTTAGTACTTTGGTAAATTGGGATTGCTCAGTGATTATGTATCCCAGGCGATGGGGTGTCAGTTAAGTTATCGTGAGGACTTGGGTGGGTCTCAAGGAACGAGACAACACATGGATATCCTAGGATGGTCTCCCTAGGGATAGTCGGGTGAGTGTGATAGGTTTAGGCCTATTGATGATAGGATTCAATGATGTATGTCTTGGATTTAGTGAGTGAAACCCTCAATACTGCAAAACTGGCCTTTAACAATGCTGGCCTTTATCAACACTTTTTTTAGCACTTATAAAGGGTGTACTTTATCAGTGATTTTTTTAGCACTAATAAAGGGTATCCTTTGTCAATGCTTTTTTAACACTGATAAAGCTCTTGAATAAAATGAAATAATTAATCAACTAAAAAGTAAAAAATAGTAAATTAGAAAAAGTATTTAAAAAATCTAGTAATTAAATAACTATTGATAAAAATAAATAAATTGAATATACATATATATAAATTATAAATACTAATAAATAGTATATATTAAATATATAGATATATAAAATTAATAAAATTAAATAATTAAACAAATAAAAATTAAAAATGAGTAAATTATAAAAAATATTAAACATTTTGTTAATTAAATAAAAGAAAGGTCTAGGTAGAATCCAAAGCTCCTGACCAATTATTAAAGGTGAAAGAAAAAGATAACCGATAAGCAAGAAACGAACAAGGTTAGACAAAGAGAAATTCCCTCAATAAATAGATTATAAATATTAATATATAGTATATATTAAATATAGATATATAAAATGAATAAATTGTAATAATTAAACAAAAAAATTAAAAATTAATAAATTATAATTATTTAAAAAAAATAAAAAATGAATAAATTGTAATAATTAAACAAAAAAATAAAAATGAATAAATTGTAATAATTAAACAAAAAATTAAAAATGAATAAATTAAAAAATTATTAAGAAATTTATTAATGAAACAATTATTAATAAAAATGAAAACGTTTAATATATATGTATATTAATTATAAATAGTAATAAAAAATATATATTAAATATAAATATATAAAATGAATAAAATGTAGAAATTAAAAACATATTAATGTCTTATTCATTTTTAATGATTTTATACACAATTATTCATGAATACATTTAATATAAACAATATTCATATATATTTCTATATATATTTATAAATGTATATAAAATTCCCTAAAATATGATTTATATTATACAAAATATTTATGCTTTTCATTAAATAAGTCATATATTTAGTGAATAACGATTTATATTTATAAATTAATATTAATTAAAAATACTAAGTAATTACATCGAGTAATAGACATAATTGAATGTCATTTGATTTTTCAATTTAGCATATACCAAATATGTGTTACATTTATTTAAAATACATATATGTAATTAATAAATTTTTATATAAAACACACACACACAAATATTGACATAATTAATGAAATATTATATAAAAACACGTACAACTAATATTTATATAATTTATTCAAATTTTAGTATTCATTTTAAAATTTCATTATAACATGATACATTTAATATATTATGTCTTTAATTAGTGAATTTTATTTATTTATTTTTAATATTATTATGCTTAGGTATTAATTCATATTTGATATTTTTTGTTTTTTGTTTTTTATTTTTTATTTTTTATTTTTTAGGCAATTTAACAATTTTCTATTATTTATTTATATATATTTATTTACTATGTTTTAATATTTTCAATATATATTCATCTTTATTTAAATATATATCCATATTTTTTTAATAATTCATAGATAATTAGTAAAACTTATCCATTTTTTCAATATTCTTAAAGTGTACTCATTTTTAATCATTCAATTTCACTCATTTTTAACATGAATGCATTAGGGATTATGTATTCAGTAATGATGTTAAATATATATTTGTAAATATTTATAAATAAATATATTTATAAATTTATATATTTATAATTACAAATAAATAAATATTAGTTTTTAAAAAAGTATTTATATAATTATAAATAAATAGTTATATATATTTAAATAATTATAAAACTATAATAAATTTTTTAAAATAATGAATATATTTACTATATTTATATTTATATTTATATTTATATTTATATTTTCATTTATTTATTAAATGTATATATATATATAAACATATATAATGATATAAATATATAAATATTATTTTTTTAAAGTATTTATATAATTATAAATAATTAATTATATATTTAAATAATTATAAAATTATAATAAATATATTTAAATAATAAACATTTACTATATTTATATTTATAATTATACATATTTACTAATTATATATATAATTATATAAATATATATAATAATATAGATATATTTATAATTCCAAAATTATAATAAATATACATATAATTTTACAAATATATTTAAAAAAATATTTATAATTATAATTATAAATCCTTTATCAACACTAAAGTTTTAGTGCTGATTAAAATGGATTTGATCAGCACTTTTTTTATTGCTAATAAAGATACCTTTAATCAGTGCTTATTAATTTAGCACTAATAAAAGTGTCCCCAGTCTATTTAAAGAATCCTTACCAGTCACAACCCTGCCACGATATCTGATGCTTTATGTGGAAGTCACATGTTGTCGGAACTCCTCCTCATCGAATCCAAGCTTGAATCAAGGCTCAAACAAATCCAAGGATCGTATCCAAGGCTCAAACGGATCCAATGCTTGAACAAATCCAAGATTTGGGGGTATCTCTAATTTCTCTCTGACGATTCAAAGCTTCAATCCAATGAATGTTATTTTCTACCCCTCTCATTGATTTCTTGTTTGGTGATATCTTTTTTATTTGCATTTTTTTTGTTCATTATCTCTTGTTATTAATTATCCATCTCTAATTTACCTTATATAGAGAATTTCTAATTGGGGTTTCTTTGATTTGGGGTTTTTATTAACCTGTTAAGGGTTTTTCTTTCTTACTTGTATCATATTAATACTTCTACACACATATTTTATCCAATTCGGTAGGTGGATCCATTCACTTTCCCTTAAAGATGGAACCATGAATACTTACATCTTATAAATCCATATTTTTATCTGAAGTAAGTTCTATTATAATTATCCATGATGGGGTTATGGATTGATAAGTGTTTTTCTTATGTTTTCATTAACATAAAAATATTTTTTATTAAGTTTAAATGTTTTGAACTTCCTTCCATGGAAATGATGAACACAAATTTTTTGTTAAAATCCCCCCATGTCTTTTATTGAATAAATAAAAATAGATTTCATGTAATGATTTATTATGAATTATAATGAATTATCATTATGTTTTGATCAAGTATTTCTATGAATTAGAATGTGTTTGGCTATTTTGCAAGATGCCTTTTAAGTTAGTAAGGAATATGGTATTATGGTATCCTTTCATTGTTTTAAATGTTTTTGATGGGTTTCAAATGGAATGTTTGATGTCTTTTATCATATTTTCAAAGTAATCTCTGTTTGATATGTTTTCCCAATTAGATTAATATTCTGTGTTATATACACCCTTGAAGTTAATACCCATGTTGATTCATAAGTGAAAATTTTTTTGTTGTTGTAATAGGAATCGATCATGGTTAATTGATACCATTATATTATTTATTTTATTATGAAGGAGGTTGATCATTAAAGGGTTATCATGACCCATCCCCCAGTGTCTGTGTCATGACTACCCCAAGCCCACCTTCCATAGGCCAGGGGTTGGCGACTAGCACCAATAAGGCATATTCCAAAAAGGGAAGGCATTGAATTTAAACCTATACACACACAGACTAGGTACACAACAAAACCAAACCACAAAGTATAACTTCTAATAGTAAACGTGTGAACTGAAAGTAAAAAAGGGCTTGTATACAAACCCAACTAAAAAGAAACTACAACAAAAAAAGGAAAAAATGTGCTTTGAAGGTCATCCACCAAGGATCCTACCTGGAGGGTAGGTACACCTCATCGTCTGTCATCACTGCCACTCACCATGTCTATCAATCACCTTCAAGCACCGTCTAGCCTTGACTCCCCAAGTCTCAGACAAGTTGTCTATCATCTGCACAAGACACAACAAGGTGCGAGAAAATCCGGTGCAGGGGTGAGTATAACAATAATCTTTAGGGACCTCGAGACCCCCGAAGGTCTCCCAGAATTCCACAAAGGAAAAACCAAAAAGAATGGTCTCAATCAAAAAGCATAAAATACAAGATAGCTTACACCAGGTATACAAATTAGAGAACATTAATAAATATAATTAGTCTTAATATAGAAGATTTTATTATTTTGGTTAGCTCGGCTACTAATCTGAGAATGGTTTCTCTATTTTCGATCCACAAAGGGTCACTCTATCACTGATCCTCGACGGGTCTCTTTACGGTTGGTCCATGTCAGGTCGCGCTACTTCTGATCCAGAAAGGGTCGCGCTATTATTTATCCACAAAAGGTTGCACTAATTATAATCCACAGAGGGTTTCACTCATTCCGATCCCTGAAGGGTCATTCCATTATTGATCCATTGAGGATCAAACTGTTGCCAATCCACGAAGGGTCTCTCTCACTTGACATCCATCCACTGGATTCCCACACTTAGTATGATTGAGTTCCATAGATTCTTCTCCTCAAGATATTGTTCATACCTAAACCTCTTTGAAGTCCCACTTAGAAGTAACTTAGAGGATTTACTTGTTGTAAGGGTTCCAATGTGACAGATGGCACGTCAATCGGATGCTCGGTCTGTAAGTTATAAGTAAAAAAGTAAATAGGGTGTGGTTGGATTTGAGTCTGATCCAACCCATACATACTCCAACTTCTACCAAAATCCAATTGGTGTATCACAAAATCTACACCTCATCTTAAGGGTCCTCATTCCGTAGACGGCACGTCAATAGGACGCTCTATTTGTGAGTTATGTTAGACTTAGTGAAACAGGTCTGGTCAGGTCCAGGTCTGGTAGGGGTCCAGCCCGAATGGAAAGTACGGCCCACCTGGAAAACCCAGACCGCATACGGTCTGATTTTTTTGGTCCGGATGCAACGCATTCGATTCTCCCAGCTGGCGGCGTTGCCCCTCCTCCATAAACGGTTGGTGCGATCCGATCGTTGTCCCAGCTGAACGGCCCGAGCAGACAGTTCCATCTCCCGCACGGTGCACCCATGTCATGCCTTCCACCCGTTGTGGTCGTCCGGTCATGTGTCTTGCCATCATGGCCCATGTGGGCACTACTTCTCCACATGGCAGGCATGGTCCAGCTACCACTGTATTGGTGGTATCGCACCAGCGGCACCTTCCACGGGCCCCAGGAGATGCTTCGATAGTCAGTTTTCCTTCCGATATATTCCTACGGGCCTCTTGGGTCACCACCTTCACTACGAAGCCCATGGAATCACCTTTATACCATGTTTCTCAGTCACCCATGAAGAACGCACAAAACCCAAGAGAAGTGGAGGGACCGGTCCTTGTTCAGATTGACCCACGCCTTCTCTGTTAGTGCTTTATCATAGGGGTGGAATAATAATCATTATAAAGATTAATAAAAGCCCCAAAGTGAAACCCCGCAACAACCTCCCACAATAAAAAATGAATCGTGGATCAACCCTTTGTTTGGTTGATCCACGTTCTTCATATTGTTCAATAATGGAAAAAGAGGGATATAAAATACATAAATCCTCTACATGGATTTGGTGGAATCTGCTACAGATGAAGGAAAGAATTTTGTGTTCATTGTCGTTCGACGTTCTTCATCGCCTGTCGTTCTCTGGATCGGTTCCTCCAATAGTCTTCATTCGTTCTCTATTATTCATTAGAGGGTGACGTCTCTAGCGTTTCTTCAAAGCTTTCCCTGCGATTGCCAATCTATTTTCCAACAGATTGATTAAATAAAAAGAAACAAGCTCCACGTTGTGTTCATTAATTTGGTTCATTAATGAACCTTAATTAATGAACCAATTAAACACATGAGTGTTGCGGTTACACAAACAAGGTAATAGGTCATTAAATGAATCTCATTTAATGATCGATGTTACACTACAGTCCCACCAACTATCACTCAATTGTTGGAAAAATAATAACATAACTCAAATAGTTATTTTATTATTATTTTTTGAAAAGTCCAAAATTTAATTTTTCCATCCGACCCTTGCCGGCTGAAGTTAAGCTTCACCTAAGAGAATCTAAGTGCTGTGAATTTAACGGTGCCCTTAGATTTTTAATCCAGGCACCGGTTCAAAAGATATAAAATCTCACTCACACGTTTACTGAATGTACCTTGAAAAAAAGTTCAAAAATTAGTTTCAGGCTCCCTGGGCCTCAGAATCATGTGTCTTCAGACTTCACAGTCTCGTAATAATTCCATATAATAAAAAAAATATTCAGTATTTCCAGGTATTTACATTCTCCCCACATTAGGGCTTTACATCTCCAAAATCAACAACAAATGCTATGAAAAAAATGGGATACTGAGCAGAAATCTGAGCCTCCCACTCCCATGTGCTCACTTAGAGGTTCTCGTGCTTCCACCGAACTCACACCAGAGGAATTGACCACCCATGTAGGACACGCTCTTGTCGATCCTCTATCTCTACTGGGAACTTTGCGAATGTCTCCCCATCATCATTGTCTAGCTCGCCCCAGTCGATGACATGCGATATATCATGCACGTATCTTCTCAACTGTGACACATGGAAAACATTATGCACTCGGTGAATCTATGGGGGAAGAGCTAGGTGGTACTCCACCTCACCAACTTTGTTTAGGATCTGGAAATTCCTGATAAACCACAGAGATAGCTTGTCTCCCCGACCAAATATCCATAATCCTCGTTGGGGTGAGACATATAGAAAGTCATGGTATCCCTCCTTGAACTCCAAGGATCTCCTTCTCTTATCGGTGTAATACTTCTGCTTATTTTGTGCACTCTTCATCCAATCATGGATGATCTGCACCTTCTCAGTGGTAGCTCGTACCAACTCTGGACCCATAAGTGCTGGCTGCCCTGGGTTTTTCCAACATAGTGGTGATCTGTATGGTCACTCGTACAAGGCCTCAAATGGTGCCATGTTGATGGTGGAGTGATAGATATTGTTGTATGTGAACTACACCAGTGGCAGGTGGTCCTCCCAACTACGGCCAAAATCAAGGACGTAGGCATGAATCATGTCCTCTAGTGTTTGTATGATCCATTTTGTCTGAACATATATATGAGAGTGAAAGTCAGTGCTCAAGCGTAGCTGAGTCCTGAACACCTCCGATAATCCCTTCCAAAACTGGGATGTAAAACAAGCATCACGATCTGAAACAATAATCAATGGTACCCTGTGAAGTCATACTATCTCCTGAACATAGAGGCGTCCCAAGCCCTCTACTGATCCCTACTCCCAGAAGGGTAGGAAGTGAGCCGAATTGGTGAGTCAGTCAATGATCACCCAGATAGAGTCATGGCCCCTAGATGTACGTGGTAGCCTCATCACGAAGTCCATCAAGATACTATCCCATTTCCACTCTTCTACCTCGAGTGGATGATTCAAGCCTACTGAAACCTAGTGCTCGGCCTCCACTTTCTGACAAGTGAGGCATCCTGAAACGAACTCTGCCACTGCTTTCTTCATCCCTGGCCACCAATACTGATGTCGGAGGTCATGGTACATCTTCGCCACTCCAGTATGTACCGCCAAAGGGGATGTATGTAACTCCATCAACACCTCATCCCAAAATGGCACTGGTACCATGGTGTGTCCTATGAAAAGAAATATGTGCTCCCCACCTATTGAAAATCCATTAGGGGCCTGCCCTGAGGATATCTAATCACGTTGGGCCTCGCAGATAAAGTCCCAGAGCTGTGCCTTCGCTGAAGGAGTGGGGGAGTGACATTCATATACTAGAGGTAAGCTACTTCATCACTATCCATGAAGGATATTTGAAATGTAGCTAGCTGTTTTGTCACCTCACTCATCAGTTGTAGACCTGACCTACTGCCGAGTGCATATTTTACTACATTTCCCTTCCCAGAAGTGTAGACTATCTCAAAGTCATAGTCCTGGAGGAACTCCAGCCATTTACATTGTCTCAGGATTAGGTCCTCTTGTGAGAAGATATACCTGAGACTCTTTTAATCGGAGTAGACAATAAATCATTCTCCCATCAAGTAGTTCCACCACATCTTCAACGCAAAGACCACTAATGCTAACTCTAGCTCATGGGTCATGTATTTCTTCTCATGTTGCCTCAACCATCATGAGTTGTTGGTGATTAATGATTTCTCTTGCATTAGGACACACCCCAGTCTGGTCCCTGATGCATCATAGTAGACGACATACCCAACACCCTCTTTTGGTAGTCTCAACATAGGGGTACTCGTCAGTCTCTACCTCAGCTACTGGAAACTTTGCTGGCATCTCTCCATCCATACATAGGGTTGTCCCTTATTTTTCAAAGATGAAAAGGGTGCTTATACTCTTGAAAAGTTGGTTACAAATATCTGATAGTACCCAACCAACCCCAAGAAACTCTGCACCTTGTTTACACTCCTAGGTGGATCCCAAGCAAGCATTGTCTCTATCTTTGCTGGATCTACTGCAACTCTAGCCTCCGATATGACGTGTCCCAGAAAGTGGACCTCCTATGTCTAGAACTGGAACTTAGAGAGCTTACCATATAGTTGGTGCTATCATAGTGTATCCAGTACTATTCTCATATGTGTGGCATGCTCCTCCTCTTATGCTGAGTACACCAAGATGTCATCAATGAAGACCACCACAAAGTGATCAAGGTAAGGCTGGAAGATCCTGTTCATGAGTCCCATGAACACTACCGGGGTGTTGTCCATACTGAAAGGAATCACCAAGAACTCATAGTGGCCATACCAACATCTGAATTCTATCTTCGGTACATCCTCATCCCGCACCCAAAGCTGAAGATAGCTTTATTTGAGGTCTATCTTCGAAAACCATCGAGATCCCTTCATCTGATTTCAGAGATCATCAATCCTTGGTAGAGGATAATTGTTCTTCACAGTCACCTGGTTCAGGTGCTGATAGTCCATGAGAATCCTCAAACTCCTATCTTCCTTCTTGGAAAACAAAATTGAGGCTTCCCATGGGGAAAACACTAAGCCATATGAACCCCTTCCTCTACAAGTCCTCCAAATGCACCCTCAACTCACGAAGCTCCACGGGAGTCATCTGATATGATGCTGTAGAAATCGATGTCATCTTAGGGTATAGTTCGATGTATAAGTCTACCTCTCTATGAAAAGGTAGTCCCAGAACATCCTTAAGAAATACATATTCATACTGGTCCACCACTACAAGATAGCTCAGACTCCCCTCATTAACTACACCGAGGGTAAGGCTAGCAAAATGATGAGTGATTGGTTTCACTCTCCTCTGAGAAATTATATCTTGTGTTGTAAAGGTTCCCTTCTCTCTGGTGAAGAAAAAACTAGTCCCATCCTTGTGTACACACTACACTTTACGCCTAAAATAGTCGATCTGATCATGGAACGTAGATAACCAGTCCATACCCAAGATGACATCGTAAGGCCTCGATACTGCTACTAGGAGATCTCAGATGAAGCTCTAACCTCCTAGAGTAATCTCACACTACCGAAACCAGCGTGTAATCATCAAATCCTCTCCATTAGGAGTCTCTAATCATAAGGATTGAGCCAACTTCTCCATTAAAATCTCTTATCTCTAAATAAGAGCTGTGGAAATGAAGGAGTGACTGGAACATGTATCTATAAGAACTTTAGTTAGGGTGGATTAGACACTAATTGTATCTCAAATCATATTTGAAGCATCGTGGTAATAGGCCTATACCTCCTGAAATTGATCTCATCCATATCCATCTGCTCCTTACGGTTGGGGTGGACCACCTAGAGGTGGTGGTGGTAGTATCTCAAACCATTGTCCACTGCCTGCTGCACAGCTTGCTCCTCTGCCACATCCACCACCCTACAGACCTCCTTGTTTGAACCTCTATCACTATCTTAGATTTCCCTTTACCATATTCTAATCATCAGTACAGTGGTTCAGGCATTCGCGAGCCATGTGACCCTACCCTCTGCACGAGTAGCACAATCTGCTCTTCTACTGACCTCCTCTACCTTGTGAGCTCCGAACCTCCGACCCTACATCCTAGGGTTATCCTCTAGAAGATTAGACCCAATTAGGACTCTACATCATCTGGCTACTACCTGTTGTAGATGACTTGGGTGCCTATCATTCGTTTGTGTCTCTCATCATTAGTTCCTGTTTAGCTAGGAAGCTCTCCACCAATAGTGCTCTCTCTAGCACTCCAGCCAACGTTGGAATGTTGAGCGATATCATCAATTCTCTAATCTCTCATTGGAGGCCCTGATCAAAGTTCTGGTCCCTAAATAAAGGGTCTCGTACCATGTCGGTTGAGTAGCAGGAGAGTTCAGTGAATCTCACTGAGTACTGGGCCAATGTCAGGCTTCCCTACTGTAAGTGTTGTAGCTCATAAATACACACTGATCATAAATACACTGGTACGAACTCTTCCCTAAAGAGGCTCTCAACTTCCAACTAGGAAAGAGTCATCTTCCCATGTGTCTAAGGCGTCATGCTATACCATATCCTTATTGTGCCCTGAAATAGACTACCATCTAGGATCACCATCTGATCTTCTGGCATCTCAACCAAGCCAAAAAATCATGTCGCAGCCTCTAACCAGTCCTCAGCTGCCTGAATATCTATCTCACCTCGAAACCTCAGAGGCATCTATATCTGGAACTTGTGCAATGCACTCGGTTGGTGTGCATGGTCTGCTGGTGGGACTGGTGGGAACTACTATCCTACGGGTGGTGGTGTTATCGGTACACCACTCAAAGGTGCAATCACTGTAAGAGGGCCCTGCACCAACACCTCATCACTCAGTGGGTCGTCATCATGATATCTCACTGAAATCATGGCTGGCTGTCTACTTGGAAGCATCCTATAAAGAAACAGATGTGCCACGGTCAATAATTTATACCTGGTGAGATGACTCAAAAGAGATCAAAAGAAAAACATTTTCAAAACACACACAAACAGTGTTTTCATGTATCGAGTCACAAATCAGAACTTAGGGTCCTGGTGTATGGATACATCGGCCGCCACACCCACACTGGACTCCCCGAACTTTAATATGAACTCAAGACACTTAACACTAATTCTCCATTGAAAACACAGACTCTTAGTTATTCTGGTAGAACCAACCGCCTTTGATACCACTTTGTCACGACCCATCCCCTGGGGCCCATTTTGTGACTACCCCAAGCCCACCTTCTATAGGTTAGGGGTCGGCGACTAGCACCAGTAAGGCATATCCCAAAATGGGAAGGTATTTTCTTTAAACCTTTACACACACAGACTAGGTACACAAAAAAATCAAACAACAAAGTAGAATTGTTGATAGTAAAAGTATGAAAAGAAATTAAAAAGGGCTAGTATGCAAACCCAACTAAAAATAAAGCACTAAAAATGGGGGGAAATGTGATCTAAAGGTTGTCCACCAAGGATCCTACCTAGAGGGTAGGTACAACTCATTGTCTATCATCACTACCGCTCACCATGTATATCAATCACCTCCAAGCACTATCTAGCCATGGTTCCCCAAGTCTCAATCAAGATGTTCATTGTCTATACAAGACACAACAAGGTGTAGGAAAAGAACGTGTAGGGATGAGTATAAAAATACCCAGTAGGGACCCTGAGACCCCCAAAGGTCTCCCAGAATTTCACAAAGGAAAAACCAAAAAGCATGATCTCAATCACAAAGCATAAAGTAAAAGACAGCTTACACTAGATATACAACTTATAGTATAGGAATAACATAATTAGTCTTAAGCTAGGTCATTTTATTTTTTTGGGTAAATCAGCTACTAATCTGATAATGGTTTCTCTACTGTCTATCCACAAAGGGTCGCTCTGCCACTGATCCTCGACAAGTCTCTCTACGGCCGGTCCACATCAGGTCGCGCTACTCCTGATCCACAAAGGGTGGCACTACTACTGATCCAAAAAGATTCACACTACTTATGATCCATGGAGGGTTGCTCTCATGTCGATTCATGAAGGTTCGTTCCATTGTCCATCCATTGAGGGTCGCACTGTTGCCGATCTATAGAAGTTCACTCTCACTTGATAGTCAGCCACTGGATTCCCGCACTTAGTACGTGTGAGTTTTGTATATTTTTCTCCTCAAGATATAAGTGATACCTCAATCTCCTTTAAATCCCACTTATAAGTAATACAAAAGATCATCTTGTTGTAAGGGTTCCAACGTGATAGACAGCGCGTCAATCAGACTCTTGATCTGTAAGTTATAAGAAAAAAAGGTAAATAGGGCCTAGTTGGATTCGAGTCTAATGAAACCCAACCATACACAAAATTCTTCCAAAACCCATATGTAGTATCTAAAAAGTTCTTCCTTTTTATAAGGTTCCTCACACCATAGACGGTGCATCAATCAGACACCTGTTTTGTGAGTTACATTAGACTTAGTGAAATAGGGCCGGTTAGGTCTGGGTCCAGTAGGGGTCTGTCCTGGCTAGCCCGTTGGGCCCGCAGGTCCAGACCACCTAGAAAAATTAGCCCACATGAGGGTTAGTTGTGCTGTACTGGATGCAATGCATCCGGTTCTCCCAGCCGGTGGCGCTAGTGGGGCGCCGCCCCTCCTCCTGAAACGGATGACACGATCCGGTCATTTTTCCAGTTGAGCGGGCTGCTCCGTCTCCTGTGCAGCGCATCGCCGCCATGCCTTCCACCCTCTACAGTCATAAGATCATGAATTCTACCACTTCGGTGCCTATGAGCATCGCTTATCCATGCAACCGTCCTGGGCCGTTCGTCGGTGCCATCGCGCCGGCCACACCTTCTACGGGCCACCGAAGATGCTCTGGTGGTCCATTTTCCTTCACGTCTGCGCCTATAGGCCTCCCAGGTCACTGCCTTCACTATGAAGCCCACTTAATCTCCTTGCCTCTACATTTCTCAGTCTCCCATGGATAATCCACAAAATCCAAGAGTGGTGGAGGGACCGGGCCTTGTTCGGATTGGATTGCACCCTCCGCGTTAGCGCTTTATCATAGGGGTGGAATACTAATCACTATAAAGATTAACAAAAACCCCAAAGTGCAACCCCACAATAACCTCCCACAATAAAGAATGAATTATAGATCAACCCATTGTTTGGTTGATCTGTGTTCTTCGTATTGTTCATGAACGGAAAAAGAGGGATATAAAACGCATAAATCTCCTACCTGGATTCGGTGGAATCTACTGCAGACGAAGGAAAGAATTTTTTGTTCGTTGTCATTAAACATTCGTCATCGCCCGTCGTTCTCCAGATCGGTTCCTCCAACAGTCGTTGTTCATTCTTCATTCTTCGTTGGATGGTGACGTCAACGATGTTTCTTCAGAGCTTTCCCAGCGATTGCTAATCCATTTGTCGACATAATGATTAAATAAAAATAAACATGCTCCACATTGTGTTTATTAATGTGGCTAATTAATGAACCTTAATTAATGAACCAATTAAACACACAAGTGTTGCAGTTACACAAACAAGGTAACAGGTCATTAAATGACTCTCATTTAATGACCATCGTTACACTGTGCTCCCTCCAACCATCACTCAATGGTTGAAAAAATAATAAAATAACTCAAAGAGTTATTTTATTATTTTTTTCAAAAAGTCCAAAATTTAACTTTTCCATTCGACCCTTGCCAGTTGAAGTTAATCTCCACCTAAGATAATTATAGTGCTTCAAATTCAATGGTGACATCGAATTTTCAATTCGAGCACCAATTCAAAAGATAGAAAATCCCACTCGCACGTTTACTAAATGTACCTTAAAAAATTCAAAAAAAAAATTGGGCTCTCTGGTCCTTGCAATAACGTGTCTTCAGATTTCACAGTCTCGTAATAATCCCATATAATTAAAAAAATATGGAATTTTTGGGTGTTTACAAGGGTGTTTAAAGGTGCAAGTGAGTTTATGTTTGTTGAACGATTTTAATAATAATTTTTATTGTTCTGAGATGTGTTATATTGTATTTTTATCCTCTACTTACATGTCATGAGAAACCTTGGGTGGCTTGTTGAATGATCTATGGATGAGTATTGCACTAGTGTATGGTCATGCTTTGCACTAAATAGTTCATTTTAAGGGTTTTAGCCCAATTTTATCTATTAAATTTTTCATAGATATCCCTTGATATATATTTTATAAATGGATTTGTAATGTTCATACATGATTTTACATAAACAATTATTATGGTGCAATTTTATAATAATTGTCTCACATGTCATATTTAAAAGTAATATGTTTAGACTTTACATTATACATGAAACTTTAATATTTTTACATTGTTGCTTCACTGCCATAAATAATTGAAATAAGAGGCATTGGAATATTACCTAACTTAAATTCCATTAATAATTTTATGATTCATTTTTTCTATTCTATAAGTTGTTAAAGTATTAAATTCTGACTCTAATGTTGAATGTGAAATTCCCGTTTATTTATTTCCCACACCAGAAATGAAACAATCTCTAAGAGTAAATATCCATCCAAATTGGGATTTATAATCTTCCATAATGGTATTTCAACTTGAATTAGTGAATACTTAATGTATTTAGGTAACCATTATAAAATAAACTTTATTTTTTTAGCCTTCTTTATGAAAAAAAATATTCTGATTATAAATTTCCAATGATCCATGCTAGCATTAATAGAATATCAATGCATTTGAGAAACCACAAATGTGATATTGGGTTTATTATATTATATCGCATACATTATAGAAAAAATTTCACTATAATGTTCATGTTTTGATAAGTTTATGTCTGTATTAATAAAAAAATAACAATATGGTCGAATGGAGTATTTTCATATTTGAAACCAATAAGATCAAATGTATTCAACATGTTCACATTATAAGGATATTAACATAAATAATAACCCCCACTATGTATTTTCTCTTTAATAATAATTTCTATTATTCTAATTTTATTCATTTTAAATAATTATTGTAGTCACCGGTAAAAGTAATAAAGTATTTTTTACCACCACTAGTTAGTATACTATTAAATTAAAATATATTAGAATGAAATAATACTAACATTTATAAATTCTTCCAACCCTATGAATTTTTTTACTTTTTTTAGATTCTATTCATGATTAATATTTATTTTATTTTCCTTTAAAATTATTTAAATGTAATTTTTTCTTTACTTTTATTGAATTAAAATTAGCAAGTGTAAAATAGTCATGTGATATATCATAACATGTCCCCATTGAGACCCCTTGAATCACAGATAAGAATGTGTATCCCCCCCCCAAATATCACCTTTAATAGGACATGAGTTAATAACTAGTTCCAATGGTGTAATACTCACATATGGGAGGCATTACTCCTTTTAGAGAACATAATGAAGTATCATTTTCATCCTCATCATCTTCATCTCCAGAACAATTATTATTGCATTTTGTTACTTGAGAATCTTCCCACATCTATTCTATGTTGCTTGAACTACTCTGAACATTAGTCATCCAAAATGATCATCGGTACTCAGTATAGGATGACTATTGCTCAGAGTAGTTCAAGAAACATAGGTGCATCCACAATATATGGGGGATGAGTCTCAAGAAACAAAATACAATAATAAATATTTGGGAGAAGTAGCAGATGAGGATGATAGTTGTCTGTAACATTCATCTTAGGATTAATTCATAGGATAACACCTACCATAGTGTATTAATTATTTTCTTAAATTCAATTACCCATTTCCTTCAAAGCATACTGGAATTATTTGAAACATTCAAATGTTGGCTTCCCCTTATTAGAATTATTTATAACTTTCACCTTTGATAATTGATATCTTATGTGTATTTATTTATTTATTGTGAAAATGAATATTTTATGAACCTAATAGGATAGATATGAATAAAAAATGGATTCACACTAATCATTTTACAAAAGAGTATGAAGATGGAGTTAAATAGTTCATCATGTTTGGAATAGAGCATGCATACAACCCATCTAAAATTTATTTCTCATGTTTATGTTTTTGTTATTCAAGACATTAGTCCAAAAGAACTAGAAGAAAATTTTATTTTTCATGGAATAGATAAGAGCTATAAATGTTAGAGTAAAATGGGGAAAAACTGAACGTACACACCAATTGGGGTGATACTGCAGTCTGTGGATCATTTGATATGAATACTAGTGTAAATGATGATGGAGATTGCATGGAATAAATGAAAATAGATGTTAAAGATGACCTTTATGATTGTCCAAAGTTGTTTGAGAATGTAAATGGATTTTCTAAGATATCATTTTATACTAGTTGTACTAAATACATAACATTGTCACTTGTATTGTAGTTATATAATCTGAAAGCTGGCAGCAGATGGAGTGACACCAACTTTACAAAACAACTTGGTATCCTAAATGATATGCTACCAGAATAAAATTAACTTCCATGTTATATATATGATGTTAAACGAATGCTATATTCAATGGGAATTGTCTCTAAAAAAATACATTCTTGTCCAAATTATTTCATATTTTTTCTCATGGACCATGAATCACTCATAAAATTCCCTAAGTGTTTCACATGTTAATACAAGAAAAATGAATCAAGTCCTTCAAAAGAAGTACGGTACTTTCTTGTCATTACACGGTTTAGAAGACTATATAGATATTAGGAAACTATGAGAAAATTAACAGGGCATGTAGATACAAGAACTAAATAAGGGAACCTACATCATCTAGAAGATTCTTCTCATCGGAAGAAATTTGTGTATGAGTATCCTAAATTTGGTGTTGGTCAGAGTGGAATATCAAGAGGGGGGTGAATTGAGTTCCTACTTAAAATTTCTGTTAAAAACTTTATTATAAAGATCCCCCAAATTTTGAAATGGCCAAGTTAATTATGGCAGTAGAGATGTAAATTTCTAGTTGATCAACAAGTTTCTCAAAGGGTGATTAGGCCTCAGTTCAATTAGTGTGAAACACTTCTTCAACTTTTGAAACAATTTTACTGAATTAAACATATACACACACTAACCAAAACTAACTATCAAAGTAAATGAAAAACAGTATAATGTTTTAGCAATTACAAGCAGCGGAAAATATATAAAACAGAGAATAACAAAATATAGTGCACAGAAAAGTTAAACAAGAGGTTCAGTCTCAAGCCGAGACTTAATCCTCTCCACTTGGTGATCACCTGCCACCAAGCAGTTTATATCACTACTACAAAAATGGTCAAGGAAAGCGCTACCCTTTTATCAGCGCTAAAAAAAGCACTGATAAAGGGGGTCTTTATCAGCCCTAAAAAAGCACTGATAAAGGGGGACCTTTAACAGCGCTAAAAAAAGCACTGTTAAAAGTGACCCTTTATCAGCGCTTTTTTTAGCACTGATAAATCCCCCCCCCCCCTTTATCAGCACTTTTTTTAGCATTGTTAAAGGGGACCCCTTTATCAACACTTTTTTTAGTAGCGCTGATAAAGGGGGGCTTTATTAGCGCTTTTTCCAAGCGTTGATAAATTTTATGTTTCAAAAAAAAAATTCATTAAAAATAATATATTGATATGTAAGTATATTTATATTAATATAAATATAATATATATATTTTAAATAAGTTTTAGATAAGTATAAATAGACTATTACATTTAATATATAATAAATTTAGTGAAAATGGCTTTAAAATATTTAAAAATAATATTATTAATTAATAATTTGCTAATTATTAATGATTAAAAATCATTTAATAACAATTTGAAGACAGAAAAAATCAAAACAATTAATAAAAGATCTAAAATAAGTTGAAAATGTAACTCAAACTTCAAACAGCCATAACTTTTGATTCGGGTGTCCGTTTGAGCTCTACAGCATATCAAATTGAAGCTGGCAATCATCTCTACACTCTAGTGACTGAGGAAAATCCTCTATCACATTTTTCAATGCCAAAAAAGTCTCATAAGGCCTCTAAAATTGAGTTTTTTAGTCGGGATACCCTGATTTGTTAACATTCAAACATGTATAACTTCTGATCTAGATATATGTTAGGCCTGTACTACATATCATATCGAAGATTGTTTTATTTTATTCTATTTGAATATTTGTGGAGTTGAAACGGTCTTCTGGATTATAAGTTATGATTGTTTTAACATTCTATGGCTTTTCACACACACATATATATGTATTTATTCATAAATATATATGTGTGTGTGTGTGTGTTATATATATGTATGTATGTATTTATTTATTTAATTATAAACACAAATACAAAACATATTTTGTAAATGTAATTAAAACTAATCTTATAAGTATATATTAATATACCAATAAATATACAAAATAAAAAATTATAACTAAAAATATATATATAAATAGATATAAATATATATTAATATACAAATGAATATATATATACTAATATATGAATAAACATATATGTATTAATATAACTAAATATATTTATATTAATATGAATCTATATTAATATACAAAAAAATATAATGATATATATATAAATAAATAGATGTATCATTAAATAGAAAAAAACAAAATGGATTAGTGGTAAAGGTGCAGGCACGCAAGGGGGAGGTCGCATATTCGAGTTCAGGTGGAAGCAAGGAAGTTACGTGCGCATGTGTGGGACGCATGGGCAAGGGCAGCACGTGGGAGTGGGGAGGGGCCACCTAGCACTGATAAAGGGGGGAAGCGCTGTTAAAAGCTCCCCCCCCCCCGAATATAAATTTTTTTTATTTTTTTTATTTTATTTTACTTTTATCAGAGCTTTTATGAGTACTAATAAAAGGGATCCCCCCTTATCTACACATTGATTAACAACACTTTTTTTAACACTGTTAATGCACTTTTCTAGCGGTGATAAAATCTATATTTGTAGTAGTGTATTAAAAATAAACTTGATACACATCCTGTATCATGCTTCTCAAAAGTTTTTACAAAATGTTCAAGGTTGACACCCTCTACCACAGTTATTTGTGGGAATGATAAACAACATAGACCACACACGGTCTCTTCTACAGTTATATGTGGGAAAACAAGGTGTAAGAGAAGTTTGATGTGAGGATTTGTGTATCCTCCAGTTCAAGCATAGGGGACAGTTTGTATGACACAAACACACACTTATCATAAACTTAAAATAAAAGAACACAGTAGAGAAAATATGATGATATTGAGTTTAGAAGGCTCTATGTGTTTGCAATTCAGCTCTTGGCTCCTTGAAGTGAAGAATTTGATGTTTGAGTCTTTCTCTGAAAGTTGTCTCCAAAAAAGAGTGTCGCAACTTTAGGATCTAGCTTTTATGAACTGAGAGTTCAACTTATTGTGTTGATAGAGAGTTGATGAAGCACAGAAGTCGGAAGTGAGTTTGTCCCAAATGATCTTCGTGATGCTTCTCAGTTCACAGTGTAAGTGTTGGATGGTTCGTCTTTGATCTAGCGAGTAAGTTTCTTCATGTGCTCAGATGCGCTTCTCATCCTTTATTTTCTTCTTTGGTCTTCTCTATTATACTTGAGGTCCAAAAATAGTAATAATCACATTACGTGAGATCTTTCTCATACCTCATACTATCCCAAGATACGGTCTCTTGATATGTCGACAATCAAAATTAATTAATTTCAGAAGCATTAAAGTTAGAAAATATGACTTTTAGAATAATATTAATAATTTGAAAAAGTATGGAGTAGAATAGTATGGTAGACTGGTAACAGTATCCTTCATAATGGTAGGCTTCAACAGTAATTTCAAATCAGCAGCATTCATCGGTAACCTTCCCAATGGTAACCTTCCATCGATAACTCTCCATCGGTAACCTTCCATCGATAACTCTCCATTGGTAACCTTCCCAACAGTAGCCTTGCATTGGTAACCTTGCATCGATGACCTTGCATCGGTGACCTTGCAACGGTGACCTTGAAATGGTGACCTTGTATCAGTGACCTTGCACCGATGCAATCGGTGACCTTGCATCGGTGACCTTTGCATCAGTGACCTTTGCATCAGTGACCTTTTCATTAGTGACCTTTGCATTGATGACCTTTTTATTTGGAGAAATTTTGCACTATGAGATTTAAACAAGAGAGCAATGAGATTAAACATACATAGTTATCACTTTGATATAAACATGATTTTCACATAAATGATTAACTTGTAAGAGAAACATAATTATCACATAAATAAAAAAAGATTTGGGATTATCAAAATAAGATTTGGGATTATCAAAACACGTGAGTCCAACAACCTCCCCCTTTTTTATAATCACAAATTATGTTAGTATTTTCTGCATTAGGGTTAACACATTTGCTAATATCTTCAGAGGTGTGTATAAGAACATTTGAACCATGTTTATTACGGAAAAATATAGATAGTATATATATGAAAAGAGTTTAGTCAACTTAAAAAAATTTCTCCTCCTTTAAGTTTAGGAAACTTAAAACTTAAACCTGACTTGTTTCTCCCCTTTGTTACTAACACTAAGAAGGTAAAACAAAAGGAGACAGAAGAGGATTTTCCATTAATGAAGAAATAATACAATATGCAAAAATGGTACAAAGATCCCTATCAACTAAGAGAACCCATATTCAATCAACATCAGAGATGTCCAAAGGAGCTTTTCCTTTGGAAGTGGAGGAACCAGGTTCTAAAGATGTAGGGATGGGATTAGGGATGGTAGTCAGTAGGGTATGAGGAGATACAATAGAAGCATCAGTAGACCTGTAGTGAGTAGATCTCTGAGGAATGGTGGGGTCAAGCTTCTGATGTCCTGTACAGGAGTCATCAAAGAAGTAGCACTGGCAGATCCTAAGGCACTCGAGGTAGAAGGAAAGGCTGTAAGAACAATGATGGGAGTGCATTTCACATGGAGTAAGGGAAAAAGAAGATTTTTGAAATCCATAATAATACTTCCTCCTCTCTCTATGTCTGAAATAAAATCATCCTTATTATCCATAAATTTGTCCAAGGCAGGAGTCAACTCTCTAAGCTTGCTAACCTGATCCTTAAAGGCTTGAGTGACAGGTGGAATCCTCAAGTTTTCCAAAAGCAATTTGAAGTGACCATCCATCTGATAGTTAGTGTATACCCTTTTGTAGTAGAAATAAAATTGTTCTTTGATGGCCTTTTAATCATGAGCAGCTTCCCTTAAATAATTTCCCACAAGATTATGAATTTCTCTGGTAGTGGAAATAACCTGAGTCATAGACTGAGGATCTGAGGTACTGGTACTGGAGAACTTCTCAACTTCTTCTCTAACAATCATCCAAAAGGCTTCTAGATCAATAGGAGGAGAGGTTAAAGATGAAGAAGATGCACATAGAGGTGCCATAGTGAAATCCACTATCTCCTTAAAAGATTTAGTCATCCCACTGATCAGTCTCTTCACATCATCATCTTGGCCACTCACATGTGTCTCCATGGAATTCTTAAAGTCCTCAAACACACTGACCATTTGTTGAACAACACTTTTAACATATCTGATATCTTTTTCCACTTGAACCCTTGAAACCATGTAGGAGTCTAATCTAGAAATAAACTACTTCATAGATTCCATAGAATCTTCTAAAGTTCTGATCTAATTTTGACAGTTTTTTACATCCTTTATTAGGATGGAGTGAGAGGAAGAAACTAGACTTTCCACTACATAAGTAACAACTTCTTGATTGTGAGTCCTAGACCTATCTAACCCAAAAAATATCTCATCAAAGTGGCTCTTCATATCTGATTTCATTGATTCCAAATCATCCTTCTTCACATAGTCATGAGGCAAAAGAACCACTGGCTGTACAATAGTGGTTTCTGAAATAGTAGGAATTGGAGGACTTCTAATAGGCTGGTTGTCATTAGAGTCTCCATAATCTAAGCCAAAGACCACAAATCCAGGGTCTTCTGACCAATCCACTATTCCAAGAGCTACAACAACTGAACCAATGGAAATAGGTTCCTCCCCCTCACTTGGAGAATTCTCTTGATCAACCATATCCATCCCTTCCATACCTCCTTGAGAAACTTCATCAACAGGAGGGTCCATTGCCACTTCTTCTACTAAATCTTAAACTACTTACAAAGCAATTCCACCTTTAACTGAATCATCAACCTCTTTATCTATCCTTTATACCATTTCTATATGTCCTATTAGAGTACTGAGACTCATACATTCTTCTTCACTTACATCAGCAGCAGTCTCAAAGTCAGCATGACTAGATTCAGTGTCATCATTCTCATCTGAGGTCCCTCTAATGTCTCTTAAGACATTTTCTTCCCCTTCTTCCTCACTAGTCACTTCATCATCATTGTCCCTTAGAATAGTCTCCCTTCTAGGAAATCTCTTTGGTGGACTAGGCTCACCAAAGGATATATTATTATCACAAGTATTGGAGGGAAGGTCAGAATCACTCTTGTCATCTATAAGAGAGTCCTCCCTTTCTTGCATAGCTGCAGCTTCTCCTTCTTCATATGAATATGTAGGCTCTACTTCACCAATATTTAGACTAGGATCTCTCTTATCCTTAGGCCTAGTAGGATAAGTGACAGGGTTTAATTCCTCATATATCTTAGCCTCATCATGTACCCATCTTCTTTTCCAAGGGTTCCAATTTATTTTCATCAACTTGAAAATTACCTTTGTAATGCAGAAATTGTCCATTAATACAATTGTTTCTTCCTTTTCTATAGTAACTCCTTTCACCTTTAGCATCAAGGATATCAATCTAGCATGAAATAAGGCATTGGATTTTGAACTAGGCTTTGTCATATCTTCTAATTGAATCATCAGTAGACTACATAAATTTATATTCTATCCATGCTTCAACAGATTCAAAAGAAATACATACTGAGATTTCAATGTAGTGAAGTCCCCTCTCCTGGGACTCAAGACATGTTGGAAAAACTTAAACAGCAGCTTGTCTTCTCCTTCCATTTCACCATCAATGAATTTCCTAGGGATCCCACTCCCTGTCGGTTCGGCTAAGGCTTCTTCATAATAGAAGAACTCAGTAGTGGGAGGAACCACTCCTAAGTAGTAATCATAAATCCCTTCATGTGGTACTCTCAAACACTCATCCCATTCAACATAGGAGAAGCTTATACTTACTCCATTTACCCTTGAAGAAATTATGTTCTCATCCTCAGTCTGTTCGAATTTCAAAAACTCATAAAACTCCTTCACTAACTTTGGGTAATAGGGTCTATTGTTGTTTCTAAAGCATTCAACCCAGCCTTGAGATTAAAGTGCCTTCTGCACTAAAGATCTACTCATCAGAAACCATTCAAAACTGAGCTCTTTTTTAAATATGATTTCCCTCTTCGACGGATGAGGGTTGATCAGATTTTCCACTACCTTTCTTCCACTAATTGACTCAGCTCAAGGTCTCTTTGGATTTGGCGTATCCCCTTCATCATTGACCAATGGTCTCTTCACTATTTCCATGAGATCTGAAGCGGTTTGAGGGTTTCAGAAGAGGGTTAGGTTCTGAGGTTAGGGAGAAAAGAGATTCGGGAGAGAATTTGAGGTGGATCAAAATTTGGTATGATCTTTTAATTTTATCACTTAGGGATCGAAAAAAAATTAAGTAAAAGAAATAGGTAAAACAGAAAACATTTTAACTCCCAACAGAAAGAAAACGCGAAGTCCTAGAAAACATCGACTATCAGTAAGATGCCAACGGTGAGGTCCCAACGGTGAGGTTTCAATGGTGAGGTCCAATGGTGATGTACTAATGGTGAGGTTCCTAATGGTGAGGTTTCAAACAGTGAGGTTCCTAACGGTGAGGTCCAACGGTGAGGTCCCAATGGTGAGGTTCCTAACGGTGAGGTTCCAATGATGAGGTTTCTATCGGTGAGGTTCCAAACGGTGAGGTCCAATGGTGAGGTCCCAATGGTGAGGTTCCTAATGGTGAGGTTTCTAACGGTTAACAGTTTATCATACATAACTCATTTTTGATGTAATTTAACCTCTCATAATTTAAAAGCTTTGTGAATATATCAGCCAATTGGTGTTCAGTACTAATGAATTCACGAGTGGTATAACCTCTTTGATAATGATCTATCAAGAAATGATGTATCACATCAATGTTCTTTGTCCTAGCATGAGATACTATATTTTTAGAGATGTTAATAGAACTTGTATTATCACACTTTATAAAGACATGTTTGAATTGATATCCATAGTCTAGTAAAGTGTGTTTCATCCAAAGAATTTGAGCACAACAACTCCCAACAGTTATATATTCAGCTTCAGTAGTAGATAATGTAACATAATTTTGTTTCTTACTACACCATGATACTAGTGACTTGCCTATAATGTGACATGTTCCAGAGGTTCTCTTTCTATCTAACTTTCAACCAAAAAAGTCAGCATCTAAATAACTTATTAAATCAAATGATTGTCATTTTGGTTAAAACAATGGTAAGTTTTTAGTATACTTGAGCTATTTAAAAATCCTTTTAACAGTATTTAAATGAGACTCTTTAGGATTTGATCAAAAGTGAGAACATGTGCATACACTAAACATAATATCAGGTCTTCTAGTAGTAAGATAGAGAAGACTTCCAATCATACCTCTGTAATTGGTCTGATCTACTGGTTTACCAGTTTCATCAGCATCAAACTTACAGGTGGTACTCATAGGAGTATCACTACCTTTATTGCAGTCCAAACCAAAACATTTCAAAAGATCCTAGGTATATTTACTTTGATTTAAAACAATTCCATTTTATTTTAAAAAAATTTAAATCCAAGGAAAAAAATTAAGTTCCCCCATTAAACTCATTTCAAATTCATCTTGCATCATTTTTTAAAAATCAGTACATAAATAATTTTTAGAGGATCCAAAAATAATGTCATCTACATAAATCTGTACTATTAAAACATCTTTGGAAATTCTTTTAATAAAAAGAGTAGGATATGCTATTCCTTTAGTAAAACCTTTTGAAATAAGAAAAGAAGTAAGTATATCATACCAAGCTTTTGGAGCTTGTTTTAGACCATATAAAGCTTTATAAAGTTTAAAAACATGATTTGAAAAATGGGAATTTGTAAAACTAGGGGGTCATTCAACAAATACATCTTCAACTATGTGCCCATTTAAAAATGCACTTTTGGCATCCATTTGATAAATTTTGAAATTCAGATGAACTTCATAAGCAAGTAGTGTCCTAATGGATTCTAGTCTAGCTACAGGTGAAAAATTGTCCTCATATTCTATTCCTTCCTCTTGATTACATCCTTGTGAAACTAGTCTAGCCTTATTTCTAACTATGTTTATAGATTCATCAACTTTATTTATAAACACCCATTTAGTGCCTATGGTCAACATGTCTTTAGGTCTTTCTAATAATTCTCAAACTTTGTTTCTTTAAAAATAATTTAATTATTCTTGCATGGCTATCACCCAAAATTCATCATTGATTACATCATCAATATTTTTAGGTTCAAGCTGTGAAAGAAAGGCTTGATGTTCAACCTGGTTTCTCAGACAAGCTCTAGTTTGTGTTCCTCTATTTAAATAACCTACTACAGCATCTAAAGGATGATTCTTGAGAGTTCTAATACCTCTATAAAGAGTTGAACTATACTCCTCATGAATGTATATAGGTCTAGATTCACCATGCATAGATTCTAGAGAATTTCCAGAACCGGTTGTTTTCACTAAGGGCTCACTGTCTTTATCATTAAGGTCTAGAATTGACATATCTTCCTCAATGAGTTCAACATAGGTTTTGGGTTCATGTAGATCAGTTTCATCAAATTTTACATGAACTGATTCATCCACACATTTGGATCTCTTATTAAATATTCTATAAGCTTTACTAGTGATTGAGTAACCTAGGAAAATTCCTTCATCGTTTTTGGAAGAAAACTTTTCAAGATTGTCCTTAGTGTTAAGGATGAAGACTTTGCAACCAAAAACTCTAAAGTAATTAACCTTAGGCTTCCTATTATTCCAGAGCTCATAAGGGGTCTTTTTAAGAGCAGGTCTAATCAAGACTCTATTGATAATGTAACAAACTTTATTAACAGCTTCAGCCCAAAATAGATAGGTTTATTATACTCATTAAAAATAGTATGGGAAATCTCTTGAAGTGTCCTATTTCTTCTTTCTACAACTCCATTTTTTTGGGGTGTTCTAGGAGAAGAGAAATTGTGAGTATAGCCATTATGTGAGCAAAAGGATTGAAATTCCTAATTTTCAAACTCACATCCATGGTCACTTATCAAGGTATTATTTCTATGTCCGCTAATATTTTCTACAGACTTGGAATATTTAATGAAGTAAGAACATGAATCACTTTTTTGAGCTAAAAAGTATACCCAAGTATATCTAGAAAAATAATCTACAATAACATAAACATAGTGCTTCCCATTTAAACTTGAAACTCTAGATGGTCCAAATAAATCCATGTGAACCAACTCAAGCAGTTGAGAAATATAAACTTCTTTCTTTAGTTTGAAAGAAACTTTGTGTTGTTTTCCATTTTGACAAGGATTACAAACTTTCTTATGTGGGAATTCTAATTTAGGTAAGTCTCTAACTAAACCATTCACATTTAGTTTCCTAAGTGATTTCACATTGTAGTGTCCTAATCTTCTATGCCATAACCAGGATTTCTTATGAAAAGCATTTAAACATGAAACATTTTTCTTAGATAAAGAATTTAAATCAACAGTATGTACATTTTCATTTCTAAGTGTAGTGAATATTAAATAATTTTTATAATAAAAAAATTTCATGAATCATTTTCAAATTTAACATTGAAACCATCATCACATAACTGAGAGATACTTATTAAATTTTACTTTAACCCATCAACAAAAAGTACTTTTGAAATTAATAAAGTATTAGGGTTACCAATTTGGCCTAAGCTGATGATCTTCCCTTTTGAATTATCACCAAACGTAACATGTCCACCATAAACATTAATTTGGCTCTTGAAGCATGACTAGTCTCCTGTCATGTGTCTTGAATATCCACTGTCCAAGTACCATAGAGTTTTATAGGAGCTCTTTAAATAGTTTTCCTGCAAAACAGATTAAGTGTAGGGTAACTTTGGTACCCATATTTTCTTGGGTCCAGAGAGGTTAGCAAGTAAAACTTTGGGAACCCATACTTGTCTCATGGGTTTCCTATAATCAACAGATATTTTTTGAGACATGAACACTTTGTTTGATCTTTTAGAGCATTATGTTTCAAAAGATGGTACAGAACTTGAACTAGTAGTGAACTATCAATATTTTGGAAAAAAATTATTCTTAATAATTCTTCTCTGTCCGGGATAATATCCTAGACCAATTGTGTATTTTGGAGCAATCTGTTTTCCTAGTAACTGAGTCAAGGTATCTCTACCTGTATTAAACTTCTAAAGATCTCTTTTTAATTTCTCATTGGATAATTTAAGTTCAATATTTCCTTTTAATAGCTGAGTGCATTTTTCCTTTTCAATATCCAGATCAAACTTATAATTGGCGTTTAACGCATGTTGTCTTTTCAATAATTTATATTTATCCTTGAGTTCATTAAATGTGTCCTCAATAATTCCATAGTATTCAAATAGTTCATCCTTAGTCATATTTTCATTATTATTTGATTCACTTTCATTCCCAGAATAGTAAGCATTATGTACAAAATAATTGGGTGTTACCTCAAATGTTTCTATCATGAAACTCAGGTTTTCATGTTTGTTCTTTTCAATATCAGAAGTGTCAAATCCACTTGATCTATCTTCTACGACACTCCAATTAGCTTTCATATCCTTTTTATATCCATTGACCTTGTCTTCATACTTCTTCTTAAATTTTATCTTGGGGAAATCATATTTCACATGACCTTTTCGTTTACACTCATAACAGACTATCTCATTTGTGTTACATTTCATTTTCTGTCCTTTTTCCACTTTCCTTTATTATCATACCTTATTTTATAAATTTACTTTCTAAAGAAATTATTCTTTTAGTATAAATTCTTGAATCTCCTAGAAAGATGAGCCATCTCATCATTACTATCAGAGTATGAGTCTTCACTAGTGAGCGTATCTATAGGAGCTTGAACTTTTTCTTTGTCCTTGTTCTTTGAGGTAGTAGTCTTGAATTCTACAGAATTATTTCTAGGTTCTTCATCTGATTCATGATTTACGTTAAACTCTTCTTCATACATCATAAGCTTTCCACTTAGTTCCTTCACTGGCCACTTGCCTATGTCACAAGTTTCTCAGATAGAAATAGAAGTTCCTCTCCATCTTTCAGGTAGGCATCGAAGAAATCTCATAATTTGATCCTTGTTGTCCACTGGTTTTTCAAGAAGACTCATGGTATTCACTATTTCATTGAACCTGAGATACATATCAGATATAAGTTCATCAGGCTTCATCTTAAAATTATCATATTTAATAGTATAAGTATTTAATCTCATTTATTTAATATTGGTTGTTCCCTCATTAGAAATAGATAAAGTATCCCAAATTTCATATGCAGTTTTACAAATAAGATATTCTATTGAATTCTTCATCACCTAGAGAATAGTACAAAGCATTCATTGATTTACAGTTATTGTTATATGTAGCTTTAGTCAACTAAGACCATGTGTCCCTAGCAGTAACAGGTAATACATGTTGTTCTTCAATTGTGTCCCAAATTTCAGGTCTCATTCTCTCTAGATACATTTTCATTTTTAATTTCCATTGAGCATGGTTATTTCCATTAAAAAAAGGTAGTCTGTAAGTAGCATCACCCTCAACTTGGTTATCCATTGTTAATTATAATTGTAAAGAACTGAAAATTTAGATATGATAAAAAATTTAAGATCTTTAAGATACAACTAAAATCACAGTTAAATAATTTGACAAATTTCACAACAGTTCAGGTAGTAGTAATAAAAACTAAAATAAATCCCTTTGATACCAAATGTTGGTCAGATTGGAATCTCAAGAGGGGGGTGAATTGATTTCATACTTAAAATTTCTGTTAAAAACTTTATTATAAATATCCCTCAAATTTTTAAATGGCCCAGTTAATTAAGGTAGTAGAGATGAAAATGTATAGTTGGTCAATAGGTTTCTCAAAGGGTGATTAGGCCTCATTTTAATTAGTTTGAAACACTTATTCATCTTTTGAAACAAGTTTACTAAATTAAACATATACACACACTAACCAAAACTAATTATCAAAGTGAATGAAAAATAGTTTAATGTTTTAGAAATTATAAACAATAGAAAATAGATAAAACAGAGTATAACAAAATATAGTGCATAGAAAAGTTAAAAAGGAGGTTCGATCTCAAGAAGATACTTAATCCTCTCCACTTGGTGATCACCTGCCAAAAATTAGTTTATATTAACAATAAACTTGATACATAGCCTTTATCGGGCTTCTCAACAGTTTTTACTAAATGTCCAGGGTTCACACCCTCTACCATAGTTCTTTGTGGGAATTATAAACAACACAGACCACACACAGTCTCTTCCATAGTTATACGTGGGAAAACGAGGTGTAAGAGAAGTTTGATGTGAGGATTTTTGTATCCTCTGGTTCCAGAACAGGAGACAGTGTGTATGAAACAAACACACAATTCTTATAAATGTAAAATAAAAGAACAAAGTAGAGACAATATGATGATATTGAGTTTATAAGGATCTATGTGTTTTCAATTCAACTCTTGGATCCTTGAAATGAAGAATTTGATGTTCGAGTCTTTCTCTGAAAGTTGTCTCCAAAACAGTGTGTTGCAACTTCAGGTTCTAGCTTTTATGAACTGAGAGTTCTACTTCTTGTGTTGATCAAGAGTTGATGAAGCACATAAGGAAGAAGTGAGTTTATTCCAAATGATCATTGTGATTCTTTTCATTTCACATTGTAAGTGTTGGATGGTTCTTCTTTGATCTATCGAGTAAGTTTATTCATATGCTCATATGTGCTTCTCATCCTTTCTTTTCTTCTTTAGTCTTCTCTTTTATACTGAAGGTCCAACAATAGTAATAAGTAAATTACGTGCGATCTTTCTCGTACCTCATAATTTCCCCAGATACGGTCTCTCGATATGTCTAAAATAATAATTAATTAATATCATAAGCATTAAAGTTATCAAATATAACCATCATAATAATCTTAAGAATTTGATAAAGTATGGAGGAGAAGAGTTTGGTAGACTAGTAACAGTAGCCTTCACAATGGTAGGCTTCAACAGTAAGTTCACATCGGCAGCATTCATCGGTAACCTTCCCAATGATAACCTTCCATTGATAACTATCCATCGATAACCTTCCATTAGTAACCTTCCATCGATAAATCTCTATTAGTAACCTTCCCAATAGTATCCTTGCATCGCTGACCTTGAATCAGTGACCTTGCATTGGTGACCTTTAAATGGTGACCTTGCATCGGTGAACTTACATCAGTGACCTTTACATCGGTGACCATTGCATCGGTGACCTTTTCATCGGTGACCATTGCATTAGTTACCTTTGCATCGGTGACCTTTTCATTAATTAACTTTGCATCGGTGACCTTTTTACTTGGAGAAATTTTTCACGGTGAGCTTTAAACAAGTGATCATTGAGATTAAACATACATAGTTATCACTTTGATATAAACATGATTTTCACATAAATGATTAAATTTTAAGAGAAACATAATTATCACATAAATAAAACATGATTTGGGTTTATCAAAACATGATTTAGGATTATCAAAACACGTGAGTCCAATATTGGGAAAAAGGCTGAGAAAAGTTTTTCCATTATTTACAGATGGAATAAATCCTTTTGGTGTATAGATTAGTACTCACAATACATGGCCCATCATGTTGGTAAATTATAACTTACCCCCATGGTTATTTATGAATATTAAATACATTATGTTGTATTTTCTTATATTTATCCCAAAGTAACCCAGTAATGATATTGATGTCTATTTGGTTCCATTGATTGAAGATCTGAAATTGATGTGGGATAGAGGTGTTACAATGTATGATGCTCATAGAAGTGAATAATTCACATCGAGTTCCATGTTGTACGGGATGATAAATTAATTTCTTTATTATGAAAATTTATTAGGCTATATAATTAAATGAATTTTGGTGTGTCCCGTTTGTGAATAATGCATTCACTTAGTTTGGTGGAAACATTCCTCAAAGACTATGTTTTTAAGAAATTGGAAGTTTTTACCTCAATGAAATAAAAATCGTTCTTGGAAAACAGCATTTTATGGTAATACCGAACAAGGTACAACACTATATCCACAATGGGTGTTCAACTATTTGATCAAGTAAAGTATATTGACATTATTTTTAGTAAACTATTTTTGAAAAACTTTATGAAATATTGTTCAAAGAAGAGATTAATTTTCTTTGAATTTCCATATTATAATTTTTTATGTTTCGTAAATTTTCTTGATGTCATGCATGTAAAAGAAAATGTATTTGATAGTGTTAGTGTCATATTACTAAATTTTTATATAAAAAAGAAAGATATAATCAAGGCTTATTTTAACATGATTGAAATGGGGATAAGGGAAGAGTTTGCACCAGTGAATGTTAAAGGGAGGAATTTTCTTCCTCTGACATCTTACACTCTATCCAGATAGAAAAAATTGTAATTTTTCCTTTTCATTAATGATGTAAACTTTCCATATCGATATTCTTAAAATATAAAGAATGTAATTTCAATGGTTAATTTAAATTTATGGGGAATAAAATCACATGAATTTCATGTTTTGATGCAAGATTTGAAGTCTATTACTTTATGTTGATTTCTGCCTAAAAATGTATGGCATAAATTAACCAGACTCTTCTTCTTTTTTAAATCCATATATAGTAAAGTTATAGACCCAATGAAGTTTCCAACCATGAATAAGGATGTTTTAGTTATATTATTTCAATTAGAGAAGTTCTTCCCACCGTCATTATTTGATATAATGGTCCATATGATGGTTTAATTGGTTATATAGGTTTAACTATGCAGTACTGTCCATTATATATGGATGTACCCCATTCAATATTATATTGAGATTTTGAAAGTATATGTCAAGAATTGAATTGGGCTAGAATTTTTTATTGAAAAATGATATATTATTGGAGGTGCTATTGAATTATGTACCGATTACCTATCAAATGTTGAAAACATTGGTCTCCCAAATTCTTGTCACAGCGGATGCCTTATGAGTGAAGGGATTTTTGGAAGAGATTTTGTTAAAATTACCTTCATAGAGTAGGAGTAAGTGAACTTTTACATTTTATATAATAGTGAAGATGTTGATCCATAGGTTGAATCCCACAAAGAAATTATTAGATATTTGAATCCATTAAGGGCAGAAGGATGGATATAAATACACATAATCAAGAATTTATATGATGGTTTTGAGGTAAAATTTGTAAGGAGTTATCTGAAAATATGAATTCAATTTGAAAATAAATTTGATGGCTATCCAAAGGATCGAATAAAAATGTTATATCTTACACTAGTTTTGTAATCAGTCGTAATACATTCTATTAAAAATAAAAAAATGACTTTAATATAATGTAAAATAGTGGATTTATGCTTTTGGAAGAAGTGATGCACGAATATGGTTCCAAGGATAGAAATATAATTTATGAAAATATGTCATATTTTGGAATTATTGTATATATATACGAGTTGGATTATACAACACTTCAAGTGTTGATTTTCCATTACAAATGGTTTGACAATAGGAGTGTAGTGAAAGTTGATGAAATGGACTTTATGAAAGTGAATTTTAGTATAGAAGGGGGAAAAGATGAGCCATTCATAATATCATCACAAGTAGTGAAATTATTTTACTCCTCAAATCAATAAAACAAAAATTGTTCAATTTTTCTATTGGTGACTAATAAAACTATAGGGTCAAATGAAAATTCAATCAAGAATGACCCTTTCATTGGGAGATCACAATTAGTTCATGTCATACCCAATGTAGACAATTCCTTATACATTATTGGGGACAATAAAAGAGGGGACTTAGATTCTTTATAGAGGTTCCAAATCCCTAAAACCATTAAAAAATATATTTTAATTTGAAGTTAAATGTGTTTTTTAATATACTATGTTTTTTCTCATAATATTATCTATTATCTAATGCATTAAGATAATATAAATTAAATGTTTGACAACTCTTTAAAATAATGTCTTCTGTACATGATGATGTTACCAATCCCATGGAGGAATAGAATATAATGAAGGAAATCCTTTGAGAATATGTAAAGTTAATGTTACGATCTACTTTCTCTATTTTAAAATATATATATTTAATGAAATGTTGGTTTAATTTTCATTATTCCTTGAAGAGTTTATTTGTTTTAGAAGATTTATATCTATATTTCATTCCTTTATGCACCAAAACTTCCATATAATTATTCTCCATCAAAACATTTTCACCCCTGCAATGTTTTCATTTATCACTTTCCTTCAAGTTCCCTACACTTCCTTGGAAAAAAGAGAAAATAAGTTACCTATGCTCAATCAAAGAGACAATATTGATGTTTTCATAATAAAATAATTATCCATATAAGTAATTTATTTTCCCATATTTATTTTTAATTTATTTCTTTTTAGTATTACTCACATAAGAACTATTATTATATACAGGTGGATTTGTTGGTTCATGTTGGGGTGGTTTTTTCAAAGCTTCTCATGATCATGAGATATTGGAATTCAAGGATGCAACTGAGATAATTAAAATATGGAAATGGATCAAGAATTTATACAAAAATCATGAAAAGGTGAATTCCTACTACTTATTTAATTAATTTTTTCATCATTTTATCAACTATTTGTAGGTTGGTTTCCTTATAATTTTTATCTAATACTTATGTTGTTTTTTTCCTAGATATTTTGGGAAGACATATTTTTCTGTCAACTATCTTCAATAATCTATAAAAGAGATAACATGTTCTTTTATGATGGAAGAGGAAACCCCATGCTACCTAAAACATGAAGTGTTTCAGGGAGGATAGAGTTTATCTTCGATCATAATTGAACATGTTATCTATTTTATGGATTTTTGTAGATAGTTGAAAGAAAAACACATATCATATACTCAATCATTTACACCTCAATCTGATACAAAGTGTGCTCATTATGACTCAAACTATATGTTTTTAGTTTATAATTTAAATTTTAGTTCAAAGCACACATCACATACTCAAGACTTATAAAATGCATTAAGTTTTTTTGATACATTGGGAAAACAATCCAAAATTCATTTTTAATGTTTATAAATCAATGTCACCACAATATGATGCATGGTGTGTCCGGTATGACTCCAACGATGCCTTTTTATTTAAATTTGACATTAATTTTAGTAAATAAGGCAAGTGACATACTAAAAATCAAGAAAAAAACTCGGATTGTCTTGATAATTTAGGAAAATGATTCATAAGTCATTTTTTATGTGTAGGAATCAGTATCACATCAAACCCATGTACGATGTAACTAGTATGACTCAAAATGTGTGTTTCCACTTTAAAATGTCATTTTAGTAAAAAAGGAAAGTGATGTACTCAAAATGTAGAAAACACATTATAATTTTTTTATACTTTAAAAAAATGATCCATGAATCATTTGGGACAAGTAGAAATCATCTAAACCTAAATCTGACATGCGGTGTGTCTGGTATGACTCCAACTGTGTTTTTTTATTTAAAATTGACATCAATTTTAGTAATAAGGAAAATTGACCTACTCAAAACTATGAAAACACATTTTATTTATTTTTATATTTTATTTATATAATCCATAAGTCATATTTGAATTGTAGGAATCATCCACACCTCAATCGGATACATGATGTGCCTAGTATGACTCAAAGTGTCAATTATTAGTTTAAAATTAACAATTTAGTTCAAAAAAATCACACACTGAAAATTGAGAAAATGTGCTCAAATTGTCTTTATAATTTATAAAAATGATTCATAATCCATTTTTCACATGTAGGAATCTATCCCATGTCAAACCAATGCATTATGTGACTGGTATGACTCAAAATCCATGTTTCTAGTTTAAAATGACATTTTAGTAAAAATGACAAGTGAATTACTCAAAACTGAGAAAACACATTCATATTTTTTTTTATAATTTGGTAAAATTATTCAAATGTAATTTGATACATGTAGGAAGTAGAAACACCTCAATACGATGCACGATGTGACCGGTATGACTCCAAGTGCATCTTTTTATTTAAAATTGAGATTAATTTTTGTAAAAAAGAAAACTAATATACTCAAAACCAATAAAATGCATTCCAATTATTTTGATATTTTAGTAAAATTATCCATAATACATTTTTTGACATTTAGGAAGTGGCCCCACCTCAATCTGATATATGATGTGCCCAATATGACTTAAAGTGTCCGTTATCAATTTAAAATTGACATTTTAGTTCAAAAAGTGTCACTCACTAAAAAATAAGAAAATAAACTTGTATTTTTTTAATAATATATGAAAATGATTATTAATTTATTTGTGACATGTAGGAATCAGTCTTACATCAAACTGACACATGATGTGACTAGTATGACTCAAAGTGCTTGTTTCCAGTTTAAAATGACGTTTTAGTAAAAAAGAAAAGTAATGTGATCAAAACTAGGAAAACACATTCGTATTGTTTTTATAATTTAGAAAAATGATCTATAAGTCATTTGATAAGTGTATGAAGTGTCTTCACCTCAATACGACACACAGTGTGACCTGTTTGACTCTAAGTGTGTCTTTTTATTTAAAATTGACATTAATATTAGTAAAAAAACCAACATACTCAAAACCAATAAATCACATTCAGATTATTTGATAATTTAAGAAAATAAATCCATAATTCATTTTTGACATGTAAGAATTATCTTCACCTCAATTTGATACACGATGTTCCTGGTATGATTCAAAGTGTTCGTTATCAGTTTAAAATTGATATTTTAGTTCAAAAAATGTCACCCACTAAAAACTAAGAAAACAAACATGTATTGTATTTATAATTTAGTATAATGATTCAAAAGTAATTTTTTACATGTAGGAATCAGCCTCATGTAAAACTGACACACGATGTTATCGGTATGACTCAAAGTGTGTGTTTCCAGTTTAAAATGACATTTTAGTAAAAAAGAAAATTGATGTACTGAAAACTAATAAAATGAATTTTCATTATTTTGATACATTATTAAAATGGTCCATAATTAATTTGAGACATGTAAGATTAATCCTCATCTCAATCTGATGCACGGTGTGACCGGTATGACTCAAAGTGCACCTTTTTATTTAAAATTGATATTAATTTTGGTAAGAAATAAAAAATAGCATACACAAAACTAGGAAAACGCCTTCAGGTTATTTTGATAATTTAATACAATAATAAAAAAGTAATTTTTGATGTGTATTAATTATTCTCACTTAAATATGACACACTATGTGCCTAGTATGACTCAAAGTGTCTGTTATCAGTTTAAAATTGACATTTTAGTTCAAAACATATCACTCACTGAAAACCAAGCAATCACACTTGAATTGTTTTGATAATTTAGGAAAATGATTCATAAGTGATTTTTGAATTATAGGAATCAGCCTCAAAACATATCAACACATGATATTATTGGTATGACTCAAAGTATGTGTTTCTAGTTTAAATTGACATTTTAGTAAAAAATAAAAGTGATTTACTCAAAACTGAGAAAAAACATTCAAATTGTTTTGATTATTTAGGAAAGTGATCCAAAAGTCATTTAGGATGTGTAAGAATCATATGAACCTCAATATAATTCACGGTGTGACCGATATGACTCCAAGTGCATCTTTTCAATATATATGTTTCATTTTAGTTTAAAACGCACCTCACGTCGCCAAAACCAAGCAAACAAGACTAGATTGTTTTCTTGTCATTCTATATGTTATTACTTAATTAATATCCTTACCATTTTTATCTTATACTTATTTAGTTAATTTTCACAGAGATATTTCTTGAAGTTTAACGAGAAATGGTGTGACATTCAAGAATCAACTGCAACTCAATCTGATACACAGTGTTCTTGGTATGACTCAAAATTTAATTTAAAATTAACACTTTTTGTTTAATTTATTTTTTTATATTATTACTAACATAATAATTTTTTTCTTATACACATGAATTCTTTTTCTCGAGCAGTTGTGATTTTTTTGGCAATAGCATGAGTCGGGGTCAGGGGAAAAGGAAAAAGGAACATTGATGTTTTTAAATGTATTTGATAATTTTTACTTACTCATATAACCGTATACACCAATGATTGAAATTTCTATAATATAGTGTTTTTTCTATTTGTGTTGCAAGTTTTATTTTATTTAAATTCTGTATTTATACTTGATTTTTCTGATTTATGGTGTTGTTTATAGTGCTACAAGTATCTATTACAATACACAAAATTGGTGTTATAGTGTGTTGTTACAATACATTGTACTATGCCCCTTTATCAATGCTATTAAATATGATGATAAAGGAAAAATTTATCAGCGCTTCTAAAAGTGTTGATAAAGGGGCCCTTTATCAACACTACATAAAATCTCTCATAAATGGGGTCCTTTATTGGTGTTTTTAGAGCACTGATATATGTCTATATATTTTAATCATGCTCTGATAGTCAACACTTTTCTATCACTAATAAAGGAAAATTTTAGTTCTGTTAAAGTCCATCTTTGTAGTAGTGCCTCCTTAGGGTATTTTGTTACTCAATGTGCACTGTGAGTGGGATGAGTCCTTCAAAATTCAATGGGGTGTGACTAAGAGGGGTATACTTCGAGTGATCATTCAATGGATCTCCCTCAGGATATGTGCGATGAGATCCCGACGTGGGTCATGGGGATTTTTTGGGACTTGGAATGTGGTTTTCAATGGGGCTTAGAATGAGCTACCTATGGATGTTCCTTGGTTAGAAAGACCAGAAATATTGAGGGGTTTTGCTGAGGATGGACTGGGCCTTGAGGTCTGGGTCAGAGTAGTCTACATGCAACATTGTCACTAATGGGTGATGTGTGCAAGATTGTACCAATGAGTAGATGTTGTGAAAAGGTTTTGAGGACCCAATGGATGCATAGAAGGGTGAGATGATACATGTTTGGGATGAGGGGATATATCCTGAGTGATAAGAACCATGTGAGAATCTGGTGGGAAGTTTGACTGGCTATGAGATCTGTTTTTGTCATATGTTCTTTTTGTAAGTGATGGACCGAGTAGGGGGAGAGGATCCTGAGCCTTGACCTTTCCTTGAGTGATAAGACTTGGGTCAGGGTATTTGACATTGCATGGAGTAGGATTTAGTCATGATAATGGATCTTTCCATGTGTAGGCTTTGTTAGAGGACCACTCATGAGGGTATGGGTCATGATGTGATGTGATACATAGATGAAATACCCTACCTTGGGTGATAAGTCAGTGGATTGAGATGTATATGTATGATTGTTGCCTATTCCCTCAAAAAATGGGTTGAGGTTTTGAGGATTCCCAAACCTAATTCTAAAGGTATAGGGCATGCAGTGGAAGCCCTAAGAAATTGGATTTTGAGATTTTTCCACTGACGATTTACATGAACACATTGTCGTCAGTGAAACGCTACCTAATTACCTCCAGAGGATCTCATGTGAGGAATTTTAAGCACAAAAGTACAACCATAAATACCTGATTCAATCTGAATTCATGCACTCATTCACCATTCATCACTGATGATCAATGCTCGAATAATCCAAAGTTGAATTTCTATAGATTGTCCACACGTGCTTTAGAAATCTGCAGGAATTTCTATCATCGAAATCTGGGTGCTAGTGAAGATATCCAATGATGTTTTCAATGCTCCAACAATAACCACATCACCTTACTTGTGATGCATGAGAGAAAATTGGATCTTATTCACCTCGATCGAGAGATCCTCTCTCTAGAAAGTGGGATAGGAGAGATAAGTTATCACTATTGAGAATTGAATAGTTTATGGTGAGAGCCTCTCCTCCTCTATTTATAGTGTGCTATGAACTTACCTAGAATTGCATATCTGGCCCCTGAATATTTTAACACATTATATAAACGATATTATGACTACTATACTAAGTCATAAATTTCATTTATATTATTATAACCTTCCTATAATATAATAAATATATTATGTGATAATACCCAAGACATTAACTTAGATTGAAGTTCCATCAAATATTAAATTAACCTTGAATATTTTAAACTAATGTTTGTTCGAATAATATTTTACATGTATTTACTTTAAAACTCATAAATATATATAATAAATAAATTCAATTTAAATTATTCTTAACTTTATTAATATGAATTTATTTATTCCTTTGGTGATCGTATATCTTTGGACAAAACACAGACATTAGTGGTGGGGCCCACCATGTCCTATATACCTATTCAACTGAATAAGATAGATTCTTGAATTTGCTATTATGTGTGACCCTCTAGACCCTTATCTCGATAGCAGTGAATAATATTCACAGACCAAGAGCGGGATCGAGTAACCCATCATGGCCTCTAAAGAGACAAGAATAGTTATAGAAACAACAACTAACCTACAAACACACATTGTGAAATATAATCTATTTGACTTTAATATCTCATAAAGTAGTATGCATGACCATGTAATCACCATTTCTTACTTTATTATTTTTTTGATCTGTCTGGATGGATTTACCCTCGACTGCCATGGTCATGGTCTTATGAAAGTACTACCATCCTGATCAACTTGGCTCGAGATATATAACTTCCTTAACCTAGAAGCGAAAAATAATTTTTTGACCATTCAACCAATGTCATCCCACTAATTATGCACCCAACATAATCTACCTCACCACAATTTCATTATCATGGTTTTTTACTTTCATCAAAGTATGTGATCAAATGGCACACATTAGTAATGATCTCAAGTTAAGAGACCATTACACATGTCTATAGATAGAAACATCCAATGACACCCAAAACATGTGGTTTTATTATTGGTGGGTCATTCCTCATGATCTCACTACTAGAGATCACCAAATGAGAACTTCCTGAGAAGAAGTCTCAATGATTATGAGCCCCTAGAACTTAATAGTCAGACATCTACTGTTTCCAGTCAATAATATGTATCTAGACCATAGTTAATATGTTTAATATTAATGTCATAGTATCTTGAGGTTCTCGTTATATCTTATGATCTATTATAACCTCTTGATACGATAATTAATCTATGGAAATTACCACTACATATTAGAAACATAAATATATACACTATAATGGTAAGAGTTTATCATGCATATCCAACTATATACATGATATGGTAATCAAAAATACTCTTCAAGTTGGGTATAGGGAACCCACTATTTAAAAACTATCACTTTCACTAGAGCCAACGTTCTAACCATACTTGTTATCTCTCACATGATAAATATCTTTTTTCTGCTAAGTTTTGGCTTTAGTTACTGGGTCTACCACGTTTCCACAGTGTGGAAATTCTATTATATGATACCTCATCTCCTTGAGTAAAGCTTCTCAAGAGATGGTATCCCTGAGTATATACCTTTTTTCCACTATCAAAACTTCACATCTTGGATATTAATAATATCATAATTTACATTATGAGAATACTTTAATTAATGGGTGTGATTCCATTAACAAGAACAAATCATTGCATTTAACTACTTCTTAGCTACCTCAAAAGCTACAACATACTCAGTATTTGTAGGTATATTTACAAATTTATTGAATGATCTTGTAGTTATAATTCCCTTAAAATAACTATGATATTAGATAACTTGGATCTAAGGAAGACTACTTTGTGTCCTCTGAAAACTAGTATCCTTTATTCTCCACTTACTAGGTACATATCCTGTATACTTTCTCAAGTACAAATGGATAGTTCTGAATTCTTACCATACAGTTCTCCTGGATATAAATGATATTTTCTTAATATAAAATATATCTTGGAAATATTAATTATTTTACATATCATGGATTACGTAATTGATCCATCACTAAAGAGTATGGAATTCAACTCACCACATTAATCTCCTCCTATATCTCAGACATGTCTACCTAGAGAGAGATATTCCATGTGACACTAGAAATAATTATTCTTTTGAATTATTCTATATTTTATTTCCAATACCATTTCAATATATGTATGATTGACTAAGTCCAAGAAACCGTTAGATCTACCTCTGTTGACCCTCTTCCCTGGAACTTAGGTTGCTACTTTAAATCAATCGGTGGAGAAGATATTTCAACCTAGTCTTAACTAACTTGAAGAACAATAGTTGTTTTACATATGTTGTCGAACATACTATACTTAGAAAACCATGGTTCTTCCACTAACCTCTGATAGAAACATGGAAATCATTCATTCCAAATGAATATTCTATGATCAAGATGATTATATTAATCTTGAACTGTATTTAGTAACTTACACCCTTATTGACATTCTATGATTTCACCATTCTCTTTCTGGTTGCGTCATATAAACATCTTCCATGAAAGTTAGTCTTGACATACAACTGTCAATTAAATGATCATAGAAAATAGGTATGACAAGTAAAATTCTAATGGATTTATGCATCATGAATTATTATAACCAATCAATCCTAATTGGTACCATGCATGTACCACCCATGTATCATCTCTCTTGAATACTCACCGCATTATTTAAATAATAATCCCCTTTTCACTTTGACACATGGAATCCACTATTCAATTTTAATTTATCTTGTTGATCTTATTTAATTTCCATATACTGCTTGTAGGAATCATTATTCATAGTGGATAATTTATCACTGCCCATGGTGAATATAAAACCATTACTATGGATTCAACTATCCTATGTAGTATGTGTCTCTAGAAGATTCATTTCTAGATGCACTTTTGGAATTTTTTCCTATGCCAACTACACGTGCATCTCTGGCATTGACTAAAAACAAGTCAATCTTATTCCCACTATCTATAATAGAGATGTGCACCCTTTTATTAAAATATAGTCTATATCTTGACTATATATTTATATCATATGGATTTATGTTATATCCTAAGAAATCATTAGTATAATTACTTAGATTCACGTTGTTTTTTTATTAATGCAAGTTTTTTAATGTCCTAACAAACTCTTTGAATCTAAAAACGTGTTTTTATGACATTATGTATTTACAGCATACTATAACTCATATGATATCCTTTTTTTATAATAATTGGCATATAGTTATGGGATAACGCTGTTATTTTTGAAGCATATAATAAAATATAATGTAATTTTCTAAAATTTTCAACATTGATTCTACTTACATCATGACTCTGATGTATAAAATGTGCATTTAAGAATTTCTCCACACTAAATTGTGTTGATAAATGTTAACATGTAGGAATTCACCATTGATACTCCTCCTTAACATCAATGTTGTGATGTAGATAAGGTAATGTATATTTATAAATTACTACACGCTATATTTTTTTATCGATAAATTCTTGGTTAAGATATTCTTCGGTATGTCGGCCTGAAGAAACTCATATATTCTGACCGTGAATATATCATAATTCACTTTTGTATTCCTTAATCACTTAAAGGAATCTAATGAAGTATATTTACCACTAGCTTACCCTTTGAATAGTTCACACTCTCTTGTTGAACTAATTCTGAAAGTCTTGTGGCGTACCTTTATCTCTAAAGGTTTATTTTTCCAAAACTAAATAAGTATATATGTTAATAATACCTTAGGTGTTTATCTCACCTGAGTCTAAATACCATACTTGTTATATTATGGATTTCTACCTTTATTTTTTCTTGATAAATATTATCTTACCACAATTGGGTAAATAATTCTTACATTTTATATTCATCAAGTGTTTTCTATGATTCAAGTATCACTGAACCACTAGTTGAGTATGAAACACCATAAAAAATATTCACTCCTAAACCTAGAATAATGTCTACTTATGTCCAAAACACACATGAGATAAAAAAAATTTGGTTATACTCAATAAAATTTCTATAAGAATAATTCATTATTCAATATAGAAGTCGTGTACTTGTCACCACTGACTTAGGAACCACCCTTTCTTATCTACTTGGAGAATACACCTTACTTTTAGTAATGTTTCTATACTTACTTGGTTACTATATTTAAATAAATATATGTAATACGCATATTGTATTTTAATACCCCAGAATTAATATTGAAAAAATTACTTTTATGTAATGAATATACCTGAAGAAGAAGAGATAACTTGCTTCTTTAATTAAGTTTATTATGATTAAACTTACATAGTTTTATTTCATGATATGCAATGCAAATAACCTCTTGTTTAAAATCCAACCTCATTGCACTGAAGGATGTTTTGAGTGTGTCTTTTTCATTAATCTTACCATTGTCATTATTGCCTTTCCATTCAATTTGTGTGCCATAGGAAATAAATATTAATCCATCTTTAATACTCTTATTTAATTGATGAACCTTACCTAAAAAGGTAATGAAGCGTTTCCTCCATAATGCTCATTTTGTAATATAAAATAAACTAGAGAAAATGGGTGAAAATGATATTAGAATAGGATGTATTAAAATATCATAATCCTCCTTTCAATTTACACAGATTCAGTGTAATCATTACCTATTCATATCTATGCTTCACTTTCTCCTTGAAAACTTCTCAGAGATGAGACTACATGTTATATCATCCATGTCCTATAGTAGTGACCAAAAATTATTTCAGATATTGATGATAGCATAATGACATAGCCATCATATGCTATCTACATGAGTCTCCTATAAGCAATTTTACACCCTCACTTCCTGAGGTAACTTAAAAGGTATTGCGGACACTATCACTTTGAATTTATCGTATTGTAGTATTGTGCGCAAGCACCAGTACTACACTTGGAAACTCATGTCAGTATGGAAATTTACTTTTTACATTATTAATCATAGTATTTATTATGGTATAAATTTTCATTTTCTACAAAAATAAAAAACTAGTAGATTTTTATTTTTTATCTTGATTGCCATTTTATACATTTTAATTGATTAATTAAATCATTAAATTTCTCTCACTATTTTATCTAATTCTTAGAACCATCTATACTAGAATCAAAATACTATGTCGCTTAATTATTCTAATGGTAAGGATCCCCGAACCTCCCCTCATATTCTACAATATTTGGTTACACCACTACTCAGAAGGTTCAAGGTAGGCATTTGACTGGTCAAATACATTAACTCGTGGTTCCTTGATTTTTTGAGTGAAATCCCAACTTCTAAAATCATAACTTGATTTACTCAACACCTGACTCTAAAATGAGAGAAATTTATCTTTGACTAATCCTTACTAACACATCAGTTAAGTCAACCCACCACTCTCATAAGAACTCCCCAGTAGTAAGAGGAGCATTCAACTTTGGCTGATCAGCACCCCAAACACATGGTTTTGTCCAAATTCAAATGATGGAAGGCAGTTATAGCTTAATATTTTTTTGAGGGTGTTATATTTTTATGTGAAGAAAAATCAATCATTTTATATCTAATTGGCACATATTATGTGATCGCACACACAAATAACCACGTAATAAATAGAAAATATTAATCATGTCATATGTTCATTTTATTTATGCATGCTTGTTTATTATTATATGTGATCACGCATAAACTACACATTCACAAAATAATAAACCATTCAAGAATAAAATGATGATGTGATCATGATCCAATAGTAATGGTTGATCCATTGAGTGACTAATAGATCAACCTAGAACCTAGGGGCAATACCTTGACTCACGTTGTGTGCAACTTGAGTTATAGTGCTTCCCCATCCAATGCGTCAAACTCCTATCCCGTGCATCACCATAGCTCTACACGAAGTGAATCACTACTTATCTTCATCATTGTACAAAACTTCTCACATGCAAGTGAGGGGGACTTGGGAGTACAAAATACAACTAAAAAAATTGGGCACATAGGCCCTTATACATTTAATGACAAAAATGATTTGCAGGTAGTCATTTATTAAACTAATTGTTACAAACCACCATTACAATAATTAAATAATTAAATAAACATGAACCAGACATATATTGGTTGGTTTATGACTCATGATCAGTAAATACGCATTAAAATTTCGTATTTAAATTAAATGAAGAAATAAAATTAAACTTGCATTAAATTATTTTTCCGATGGTAATTTATTGAATTAAAAATACAGTTAATTTTAATTCAATATTTACTTCGTTCGGTGCCATTAATTAATTTAATTTTAATTCCAAAAATTAAAATAATTAATTAATTTAATTTAGCACCTAAATTAAATTAATTCAACCTGCAATAGTAAATTAATTTTTAAAACAAAAATTAATTTTTAATTAATTTTTTATTAAATAAAATTAACAGGCCCTCGAAAATCCTAGCCAGGGCCAATATATGAGGTATTTTCATACGAGGTATTTTCTGGCAGCGAGGCGTGGGATTTTCAGTGCGGTGAGGGAGTATGAGGGTCTGTCTGGCCATGAGGTTCGACAATGCAAAAGGGTGGTGGAACCGAGGACGTCAGGCTGCCTCAGGTGAGGCCAGCGGGTGTGGCTACAAGAGGGGGATACGACATCGGGAGGTGTCATAAGAGGAGGTCGGTCGATGGAGGTGTGCTCCAGTCCAGGCAGGGCTCTTGGTTCTCCTAAGCAGGCGGTGAGGGCGATGGCCAGTGCCGGTAATCATGCAGCGTCCGCTGAAGAGACAAAAGCACGGGGGCTCCATTTGACATTTTTTCCATTTGGGTATAAAATTACTATATAAAATATATATGTTCTTCAAAATTTGTAACTTGATTATTTATTTCAATCTGCAAAGAAACTTTATATGGTCATAACTTGGCCATCGGATGACAGATTTTCTCATTGTATACAGTGTTAGGACAAGAACGATGGCTTTTATGAAATTTAATATAGACTTTTTTTTCTTGTATTAAAATCATCACCCGACCCTCTAATACTAATTGAATGTACCTTCCATGTAGTGATAGCCCCGAGAAATGATATTTTAAAAAAATTCCAATAACGATCGACATGAACATATCATCGTCCGCAAAACGATGGCTGATTACCTCCTGAGAATCTCACGTGAGGAATTTTAAACACAAAAATAAAACCATAAATACCTTATTTGATCTGAAGTCATGCATTCATTAACCGTTCATTTTTGGAAATCACTGCTCAATGAATCTTAAGTTGAATTGCTCTATATCGTGCACATGTGCTTCAGAAATCTATGGGAGCACTGATCGTCGAAATATGGGTGCTAGCGTAGAGATCTAATGACGCTTTCGATGCTCCAATGATCACTGCATCTCCTTGCTTGCAATGCATGAGAGAGAGTTTGATTTGATTCATCTGTATTGAGAGATCCTCTCTCCAGAAAGCAAGATAAGAGAGAGAATCTCACTATTGATCAGTGAATGGTATTTGGTGAGAGCATCTCCACCTCTATTTATAGTGTGTTATGCACTTACCTAGAATTGCCTCTCCAACCCCCAAATATTTTAACACATTATATAAACAATATTATGAATACTATACTAAGTCATAAATATAATTTATATTATTATAACCTTCTTGTAATATAATAAATATATTAGGTGATAATACCCAGGCCATTAAATTGACTCGAATTTCCCATAAATATTAAATTAACCTTGAATATTTTAAACTAATATTCATTCAAATAATACTTTCCATGTATTTACTCTAAAACTTATAAATATATATAATAAATAAATTTCATGCCAATTATTCTTAACTTGAATAATGTGAATTTGTTTATTTATTTAGTGATTGTATATCTTTGGACAAAACCCAGACCTCAGTGGTGGGGCCCACCATATCTTATATGCCTATTTAGCTGAATAGGGCGGATTCTTGAATACGCTAATGTGTGTGACCCTCGAGGCCCTTATCTCGATAATACTGAATTATACACACAAACAAAGAGAAAGACCTAGAAACTCATCATGGACCCTTAAGAGATAAGGATAGTCATAACAATGACAACCAACCTACGAACACTGTCACGACCCGTTCTCGGGGCCCGTGTCGTGACTACCCCAAGCCCGCCTTCCATAGGCCAGGGGCTGGCGACTAGCACCAAAGCGTAAATCCCGGTAAAAAGGGAAGACATTGCCTTTGTAAAGTAAACAAACACCACAGAGTAAGCAAGCGGAAATGTAAACACTAAGTAAGAACAGAGTACAACTGAAAGTGCGGAAAAGTAAATGGGTCAGTATACAAACCCAAACTGAAAGTAAAGTACAACTCGAAAGGGAAAACAACAACTGTAAAGTAAAAACCGCTACACCGAGCTGTCCACTGGAAACCCCACCTGAAGGGTGGGTACAGATAGCTCCACTGCTCCTCGGGTCCCACCATCCACTCCGAGTACGTCCCGCCCAGTGGTCCACCTCCAGGTACCGTCCTGCTCTGCAAGCCTCAACCACGATCAACGTTGTCCGTCGTCTGCAACCAACACAACGTAGTGCAGGCATAGCCCGTGCAGGGGTGAGTATAAGCTACTCAGTAGGGACCCCGAGACCCCTGAAGGTCTTCCAAAATCCACAAAGGATAAACCACAAAGAAAGATACAATCACGAAGTAACAACCGACACCGCTTAGGTATATGCCCATACATATACCTAAGTCATCAATTCCAATACGCTCCAACCTCCGAGCCCAAGTACAACTCAGTCCACACAGGAAAGTATACGTATTCCACACAGGAAAGCAAAACGAAATCCACACAGGATAGCACAACACAATCCACACAGGAAAGCAACAGGATTCAGCTCACACAGGTATACTTCTTCGAAAGACGATAAATATGATCTCTGATCCATCTAAGCCGTCGGACCCACGAAGGATCGATAGGTAACTAACCCCCGCAATGACCCACACAGGATCGGGCCCACACAGGACCTGTAGGCGCTGGTTCACACAGGACCGCTGAGCGCAGACCCACACAGGATCGGACCCACACAGGATCGGGCCCACACAGGACCTGTAGCACTTATCCACATAGGATTGCTGAGTGTTGTAGTCGTCGTCGTCGAATCCACTAAGGATCTCTGTACTGTCGTCGTCGCAGTCACAGTAGCAGTAGCAGTAGCAGTCGCAGCCAGCTCTAGGGTTCCCGCACACAGCAAGCTCGTTCGGGAGGGTCTGCTCCACGAGCCGAGAGGCTGATACATCAACTGTCACATAGTCCAGAGTTGATGTATCCAAAAGTTCCGTATCGTCAACAGGAACTCAACGCAACAGACGGCGCGTCGATCGGACGCCCGGTCTGAGAGTTATCGGCTTTCTCGTCCCAGGGGCCCGATTGGTTTTTAAGGAAAAACCAACCCGACCGTACTCCACCTACGTCCAAACCTCGGGCGGAGTATGTCAAAAGATCCGTCTCACTAAGAGGAACTCAACAAAGCTGACGGCACGTCAATCGGACGTCCGTAGCTCAAGATATGAGCGTTTCTGCTCCGAGGGCCCGGTTGGTTTCGTGTACGAACCAACCCGGCCGAACTCAAAGTATTCCGAAACCTTGAGTGAGATATACCGAATCGACCGTCTTGATCCATGGATCGCATATCCGCTGACGGTTCGTCAATCGGAGGTCCATAGCTCAAGTTATGAGCAAAAGACCGAAGTCGATTTGAAAACGGGGGTCCGGGTCCGGGCCGACCCGGCCCGACCCCCCTGGGTCGGCCCAAACCGGGTCGACCCGACCCGGGTCCGACCCGGCACGGCCGGCGGCGCGGGCGGGGCGCCGCTCGGGTGCCACGCGCGGGGGGCAAGGCCCCCGCCTTCCTCTGCTGGCGGCGCGACTGGATGCCGCGCCTTGGATCAAACGGCCCCCCCACGTGGGGGCCTGCTTTTGAGAAAAACGGGGGGGGGGGGGGGGGCGCCTGCCCCCCTTTGTGAAACCAGCCCCCCTCTTAATGGGGGGCCATTTTGGATGGCTGGGGGAATTAATTTCCCCCGGTTTTGCCTCCCTTCCGGCCGGCCCAACTTGGCCGGCCGATTCTTGCTCAACGGGACTGGCGAGGCCGGTCCCCTTTCCGGCTTTCGACACCGGCGGCCCGGCTGGCCGCCGGTCTTCTCGTTCTGCCGCGGCCCGGAACCGGCCGCGGCCCCGCTCCGGCCGCGGCGCCTTCGGTTTCCTTCGACGCGGCGCATCAGCGTCGCGTTCTTGACAATCTTTCCGCGGCGCGGCGCGACGGCGCCGCGCAATAATTGTCGAATGATATCTGCTTGGTGCGACGACACCAAGCCATCACATTTCATCCGCAAGAAACAATCTAGAACAAAGGAGGGGGGTTCGGCCGTGTTTGTGCGGTCCGGTCCCCCTCTCGTTAGATGATAGCACATATTCATTTATCCTCAAGATTGTCATGCTAGAACCAAGAACGAGAATAAATAAATAAACAACAACAAACCCCTACCTCGATTTCAAGAACGATGTTCGTCAACGACCCGCAGAAGACGAGCGTCGCGGTGGTCGGCGTCGCGGAAGAAGGACGTCGATGTCGTGAAGCGAGGATTCTAAGCTCTTTGACGGCGATTTCGTCGCGGGGAAACCGTCGCGGAAGAGATGACGCGGAAGGAGACGTTGTCAGTGTCGCAGGTATGGCGTCGTGGAAGACGGTTCCCGAGAACGTGGAGTTCTTCGTCGATGTCCGAATGTTCTTCGCGTTCTTCGTCAAAGTTTGAAGAAGATGGAGAGAATTCTTCAAACCTCTCAAGATGGCTAGAGAATTCTAACCCAAATAAAATAAGCTAAGGTCTTATTTTATGTACACAACCAAACCATTTTGAAATTCAAAGGTTTGAAATAAAACAACTCAACCCATTTAATAACCCAAGTTGTTAAGTTAATTAAAGAGGGGTTATTGGGAGTTTAAAAAGAGAAGGTGAAGAGTTATGCTTCGTGTGGGCCCCACCACACTTAATCCTCCCAAGGGAGGTTAAGTGGATGTGGGTCCCACCTCTAACTCCCTTTGGGAGAAGTTAACCAACAAGTTAAAATAAAAATTTGTATTCCACAATTTTATTTAACTTATTCTAAACTCCCAAAAACTAACTCTCAACCCGTAATAAACGCAACTTCGGAAAAGGTCTCCTTAAGCGAATATCGGCACTGCAAGTTCATCGGTGCCCTCGGAATTTGATTCCGGGCACCGTTTCAAAGGTTAGAAATTTCCGCTCGTTCGTTCACTGAACGTACCCGAGCCAAACTTCGGAAATTGATTCCGGGCACTCCGGGCCTCGGAATCAGGTGCCGTCAGAAACCGCGTTCTTGTAAAATTCCAAAGAAAATTAAGAAAAAAATTCCCTTTAATTTTACGGGTCTTTACATTACTCCCACATCAGGGATTTACGTCCCCGTAAAGATACATCAAAAACTAGGGAAACAAATGAGGGTACTGAGCACGCATTTGAGCCTCCCGCTCCCAAGTGCTCTCCTGGAGATTCCCGTGCTGCCATCTGATGCGCACTAGAGGAATCGACCGTCCACGTAGGACCCGCTCCTGTCGATCCTCGATCTCCACCAGGACCTCCGTAAAAGTCACCCCATCGTCAACGTCAAGCTCCCCATGGTCAATGATGTGCGTCGGGTCGTGCACGTATCTCCTCAGCTGAGATACGTGGAAGACGTCGTGCACCCGATGCAACTGAGGTGGTAGAGCTAGGTGATAAGCCACCTCGCCAATCCTGCTGAGGACCTGGAAGGGTCCGATGAAGCGTGGAGATAACTTTCCGCCATGGCCAAATCTCTGTATACCACGTCGAGGTGAGACCCGCAAGAAGACGTGGTCGTCATCCTCGAACTCTAGTGGCCTTCGCCTCCTGTCAGCGTATGACTTCTGCCAGCTCTGAGCTGTCCTCATCCGCTCCTGGATGACCTGGACCTTCTCTGTCGTGGCCTGGACCATCTCCGGTCCCACAAGTGCTGACTCCCCAGGGTCTGTCCAGCACAAAGGAGATCTACAAGGTCGGTCGTACAACGACTCGTACGGTGCCATCCCGATGGTGGAGTGTTAGCTGTTGTTGTACACAAACTCCACCAAGGGTAGGTGGTCCTCCCAGCTACGACCAAAGTCAAGGACACATGCACGGAGCATGTCCTCGAGAGTCTGAATGGTCCTCTCCGTCTGACCATCCGTCTGAGGGTGAAAGGCTGTGCTCAGACGTAGCTGCGTCCCGAACGCCTCCTGTAACCCCTTCCAAAGCCGGGAAGTAAAGCGAGCATCTCGATCGGAGACGATAGATGATGGCACACCGTGGAGCCGCACAATCTCCTGAACATAGAGACGTCCCAATCTCTCCACTGAGCCCTGCTCTCTGATGGGTAAGAAGTGTGCCGACTTGGTGAGACGGTCAACAATCACCCAGATGGAGTCGTGACCTCTGGAAGTGCGTGGAAGTCCAGTCACGAAGTCCATAGATATCCCATCCCACTTCCACTCCGGGACCTCTAAGGGCTGTACCAAGCCTGCTGGTACCTGATGCTCTGCCTTCACCTGCTGGCAAGTGAGGCATCCAGAAATGAACTCTGCTACAACCTTCTTCATGCCCGACCACCAGTGCTGTCGTCTGAGATCCTGGTACATTTTCGCCACTCCTGGATGTACCGCCAAAGGAGAAGTGTGAAACTCTCTCAGCACCTCCTCTCGCAAAGCGACTGGTACCATGGTACGTCCTCTGAAAAGGATGTCATGCTCTGCTCCAAGGGAGAAACCATCAGGTGCCTGTCCTGAGGATATTTGTGCACGCCGTGTCTCAAAGTTAGCGTCCTCACGCTGTGCCTCTCTGACCCGCTGTAGTAGTGGAGGGGTGAATGTGAGAGACTGGAGGAAGGCTGCTCCATCTCTATCCACGAAGGATATCTGCAAAGAGGCTAGCTGCTCCGTCGCCTCCTCAAGTAGCTGAATGGCCGTCCTCCTGCTGAGGGCATCAGCTACTACATTCCCCTTCCCAGGAGTATAGACTATCTCAAAGTCATAGTCCTGGAGGAACTCGAGTCATCTCCGCTGTCTCAGGTTCAGGTCCTTCTACGAGAAGATATACCTGAGACTCTGATGATCCGAAAAAAACTGTAAAGCACTCGCCCATCAGGTAGTGTCGCCATGTCTTCAGAGCAAAGACCACTGCTGCTAACTTCAGGTCATGGGTAGCGTAGTTCTGCTCATGCGGACTCAACTGACGTGATCCATATGCGATCATTGCCCGCTCCTGCATCAGAACACATCCGAGTCCAGTCCCTGATGCATCGCAGTAGACTACGCACCCTACTCCCTCCTCAGGCAACCTCAAGATAGGTGCGCTGGTCAATCTCTATCTCAACTCTTGGAAGCTCTGCTAACATCTGTCTGACCACACGAAGGGTTTCCCCTTCTTCGTCAAAGCTGTGAGTGGTTCCGCAACTCTAGAGAAGTCTAGCACGAATCTCCGATAGTATCCAGCTAGTCCCAAGAAACTTCGAACCTCCGTCACGCTCCTGGGTGGATCCCAAGCTAACACTGCCTCGATCTTCGCAGGATCCACTGCAACTCCCGCCTCAGAGATGACGTGTCCCAAGAAGTGGACCTCACGTATCCAGAACTGGCACTTCAAGAGATTACCATAAAGCTGGTGCTCTTGGAGTGTGTCTAGTAGAACACGCAAGTGATAGGCATGCTTCTCCTCAGTCGTCGAGTAAATCAGAATGTCGTCGATGAAGACCACGACAAATCGATCGAGGTATGGCTGAAAGATCCTGTTCATGAGGGCCATGAACACTGCTGGAGCATTGGTTATGCAGAAAGGCATAACCAAGAACTCATAGTGGCCATACCAACATCTGAAGGCCATCTTCTGCACGTCCTCGTCTCTGAATCTGAGCTGATGATAGCCTGACCTGAGGTCTATCTTCGAGAACCACCGTGCTCCCTTGAGTTGATCAAAGAGGTCATCAATCCTCGGTAGTGGATACTTGTTCCTCACTGTCACCTGGTTCAGGCGACGATAGTCAACACAAAGTCGCAAGCTCCCGTCCGCCTTCTTGGCAAACAATATCGGGGAAGCCCAGGGTGAAACACTGGGTCGGATGAACCCCTTGCCCTGCAAGTCCTCCAACTGTACCCGTAGCTCTCGAAGCACGGCGGGGGCCATCCGATATGATGGAGTGGATATCGGGGCTGTCCCGGGGTACATGTCAATATAAAAGTCTACCTCTCTATGAGGAGGTGGCCCTGGAACGTCGTCGGGAAAAACGTCCGCAAACTGATCCACCACTGCAGGAAAACCAGGACTCCGCACGTCAACTGCTCCAAGGATGAGGCTAGCCAACTGATGAGTGATGTGCTTTCCTCTCCTCCGCGGAAGTCCATCATGTGCTGCAAAGGCTCCCTTCTCGCCGGTGAAGGTGAACCTGCTCCCGTCGGTGCGTACACATCGCACCTTGCACCTAAAACAATAAATATGTGCATGGACCGTAGATAGACAATCCATGCCCAAGATGACGTCGTAAGGCCTCGACGTTGCTACAAGAAGATCCCAGCCGAAGCTCTCGCCCCCTAGAGTAAGCTCACACTTCCGGCACCAGTGTGTAATCGTCGAGTCTGCTCCCGTAGGAGTCTCTAGCCATAAGGATCGAGCCAACAGCTCTGTCGGAATCTCCGAGCTCCGAACAAGGGCAGCGGCTATGAAAGAGTGACTCGCTCCTGTGTCTATAAGTACTGCAGAAAGGGTGGAATAGACACAAATAGTACCTCGAATCATCTCGGGTGCACCGTGGTCATAGGCCTCTGCTGCCTAGAGCTGTGCATGTCTCTGCCCGCCTGCTCCCTGTGGTCGGGGTGGACCTCCTGGTGGTGGTGGTGGCAGAGCCTCAAAGCGTCTCCCACCACCTACTGCTCGGCCAGCTCCTCTGCCTCGTTCGCCTCCTCCCTGCGGATCGCCACGGTCGACCCTCTGCCTCTGCCTCGGTGGTCCCTCAACCGTCTGCTGCTCCTCGGCACGGCGGGTCGGGCAGTCACGAGCCATGTGACCCTGCCCGCCGCACGAGTAGCATTGTCTGCCTCTCGAAAGACTGGCTCTGCGCTGAGTGCCACGCACTGCTGAGCCAGTGTCCTGAGGTCGTCTGCCTGAAGGTCTGGTATGTCTGGACCCCCGAGTCATCCGTCGACTGCCTGCTGCAGATGGCTCTGCCACGTGCCGCCCTGTGGTGGGTCTCTGCGCTGGTGTAGACTCAGCAAGGAAACTCTCGATCAAAAGGGCACGCTCCAGTACTCCTGTCTGAGTCGGTATGCTGAGGGAGATCAGTGATGCCCTGATCTCATGTCTCAAACCCTGATCGAAGGTCCGGGCCCGGAAGAATGGGTCCCGTACCATATCGGTTGAGTAGCGCGAGAGATCAGTAAACCTCGCCGAGTACTGAGCGACCGTCATGCTGCCCTGCCGCAGCTGAAGAAGCTCCTGGATACGCACCGCACGAAGGGTGGCTGGGACGAACTCCGAGCGAAAGAGGCTCTCAAAGTCCGTCCATAGTAGAGATGCCTCATCGTGCACCTGGAGCATCAAGCTCCACCATCATCCCGCTGCTGCGTGCAGTAGACTCGCAGCGAGGATCACCATGAGGTCTGCAGGTGTCCTCACTAGCCTAAAAACTCGTACCACTGCCTCCAGCCAGTCCTCGGCTGCCTGGGGGTCCATCTCCCCACGAAACCTGGGTGGTCGCTGGTGCTGAAACTCATGCAGTGCGCTGAGGCGACGTGCATCGTCAGCGGCTGGTGCTGGAAGCATCGGTGGCTCGGCGGGTAGAGCTACCGCCGGTGCCACTGCTGACAAAGGGCCCTGCACCGAGGCCTCATCACTCGGTGGGCTGTCATCACGCTCGACTCTCGGAACCCTAGCTGGCTGCTGTCGTGGGGCTATCCTGAAAAGGAAACAGGTACGCCATGGTCAGAACAGTATACCTGGTGAGATGATATAAAGTAATCACAAAGAAAACATTGAAACACACACGCAATCAATGTTTTCGTGCATTAAGTCAGAAATCAGTAGTCATGGTCATGGTGTACGGATACGTCGGCCGCCGCACCAACACTGGACTCCCTGGACTGATAACCACACTCAATACGCTAAACATTATTGTTTCACATAGAAAAGATCAGAGTTCGCGATAGAACCGAACTCCTCTGATACCAATTTGTCACGACCCGTCCTCGGGGCCCGTGCCGTGACTACCCCAAGCCCGCCTTCCATAGGCCAGGGGCTAGCGACTAGCACCAAGGCGTAAATCCCGGTAAAAAGGGAAGACATTGCCTTTGTAAAGTAAACAAACACCACAGAGTAAGCAAGCGGAAAAGTAAACACTAAGTAAGAACAGAGTACAACTGAAAGTGTGGAAAAGTAAATGGGCCAGTATACAAACCCAAACTGAAAGTAAAGTACAACTCGAAAGGGAAAACAACAACTGTAAAGTAAAAGCCGCTACACTGAGCTGTCCACTGGAAACCCCACCTGAAGGGTGGGTACAGATAGCTCCACTGCTCCTCGGGTCCCACCATCAGCTCCGAGTACGTCCCGCCCAGTGGTCCACCTCCAGGTACCGTCCTGCTCTGCAAGCCTCAACCACGATCAACGCTGTCCGTCGTCTGCAACCAACACAACGTAGTGCGGGCATAGCCCGTGCAGGGGTGAGTATAAGCTACTCAGTAGGGACCCCGAGACCCCTAAAGGTCTCCCAAAATCCACAAAGGATAAACCACAAAGAAAGATACAATCACGAAGTAACAACCGACACTGCTTAGGTATATTCCCATACATATACCTAAGTCATCAATTCCAATACGCTCCAACCTCCGAGCCCAAGTACAACTCAGTCCATACAGGAAAGTATACGTATTCCACACAGGAAAGCAGAACGAAATCCACACAGAATAGCACAACACAATCCACACAGGAAAGCAACAGTATTCAGCTCACACAGGTATACTTCTTCGAAAGACGATAAAGATGATCTCTGATCCATCTAAGTCATCGAACCCATGAAGGATCGATAGGTAACTAACCCCCGCAATGACCCACACAGGATCGGGCTCACACAGGACCTGTAGGCGCTGGTTCACATAGGACCGCCGAGCGCAGACCCACACAGGATCGGACCCACATAGGATCGGGCCCACACAGGACCTGTAGCACTGATCCACGTAGGATCGCTGAGTGATGTAGTCGTCGTCGTCGAATCCACCAAGGATCTCTGTACTGTCGTCGTCGCAGTCACAGTAGCAGTAGCAGTAGCAGTCGCAGCCAGCTCTAGGGTTCCCGCACACAGCAAGCTCGTTCGGGAGGGTCCGCTCCACGAGCCGAGAGGCTGATACATCAACTGTCACATAGTCCAGAGTTGATGTATCCAAAAGTTCCATATCGTCAACAGGAACTCAACGTAACAGACGGCGCGTCGATCGGACGCCCGGTCTGAGAGTTATTGGCTTTTTCGTCCAAGGGGCCCGGTTGGTTTTTAAGGCAAAACCGACCCGACCGTACTCCACCTGCGTCCAAACCTTGGGAGGAGTATTCCAAAAGATCCGTCTAACTAAGAGGAACTCAACAAAGCTGACGGCACGTCAATCGGACGTCCGTAGCTCAAGATATGAGCGTTTCCGCTCCGAGGGCCCAGTTGGTTTTGTGTACGAACCAACCCGGCCGAACTCAAAGTATTCCGAAACCTTGAGTGCAATATACCGAATCGACCATCTCGATCCAAGGATCACATCGCCGCTGACGGTTCGTCAATCAGAGGTATGTAGCTTAAGTTATGAGCAAAAGACCGAAGTAGATTCGAAAACGGGGGGTCCGGGTCCCGGCCGACCCGGCCCAGCCGGCGGCGCGGTCCGGCGCGGCGGCGCGGCCGGGGCGCCGCTCGGGTGCCACGCGCGGGGGGCAAGGCCCCCGCCTTCCTCTGCTGGTAGCGTGGCTGGATGCCGCGCCTTGGATCAAACAGCCCCCCCACGTGGGGGCCTGCTTTTGAGAAAAACGGGGGGGGGGGGGGTGGGCGCCTGCCCCCCTTTGTGAAACCGGCCCCCCTCTTAATGGGGGGCCATTTTGGCTGGCCGGGGGAATTAATTTCCCCCGGTTTTTCCTCCCTTCTGGCCGGCCCAACCTGGCCGGCCGGTTCTTCCTCAACGGGACCAGCGAGGCCGGTCCCCTTTCCGGCTTCCGACACCGGCGGCCCGGCTGGCCGCCCGTCTTCTCGTTCTGCCGCGGCCCGGAACCGACCGCGGCCTTCGCCGTCCGGCGCGGTGCGACGGCACCGTGCCCCTCCGTCGCGGCTCCGCTCCGGCCGCGGCGCCTTCGGTTTCCTTCTACGCGGCGCATCGGCGTCGCGTTCTTGATAATCTTTCCGCGGCGCGGCGCGACGACGCCGCGCAATAATTGTCGAATGATATCTGCTTGGTGCGACGGCACCAAGACATCACATTTCATCTGCAAGAAACAATCAAGAACAAAGGAGGGGCGTTCGGCCGTGTTTGTGCGGTCCGGTCCCCCTCTCGTTAGATGATAGAACATATTCATTTATCCTCAAGATTGTCATGCTAGAACCAAGAACGAGAATAAATAAATAAACAACAACAAACCCCTACCTCAGTTTCAAGAACGATGTTCGTCAACGACCCGCGGAAGACGAGCGTCGCGGTGGTCGGCGTCGCGGAAGAAGGACGTCGATGTCGTGAAGGGAGGATTCGAAGCTCTTTGACGGTGATTTCGTCACGGGGAAATCGTTGCGGAAGAGATGACGCGGAAGGAGATGTTGTCAGTGTCGCGGGTATGGCGTCGCGGAAGACGGTTCCCGAGAACGTGGAGTTCTTCGTCGATGTCCGAATGTTCTTCACGTTCTTCGTCAAAGTTTGAAGTAGATGGAGAGAATTATTCAAACCTCTCAAGATGGCTAGAGAATTCTAATCCAAATAAAATAAGCTAAGGTCTTATTTTATTTACACAACCAAACCATTTTGAAATTCAAAGGTTTGAAATAAAACAACTCAACCCATTTAATAACCCAAGTTGTCAAGTTAATTAAAGAGGGGTTATTGGGAGTTTAAAAAGAGAAGGTGAAGAGTTATGCTTCGTTTGGGCCCCACCACACTTAATCCTCCCAAGGGAGGTTAAGTGGATGTGGGTCCCACCTCTAAGTCCCTTTGGGAGAAGTTAACCAACAAGTTAAAATAAAAATTTGTATTCCACAATTTTATTTAACTTATTCTAAACTCCCAAAAACTAACTCTGAACCCGCAATAAACACAACTTCAGAAAAGGTCTCCTTAAGCGAATATCGGTGCTGCGAGTTCATCGGTGCCCTCGGAATTTGATTCCGGGCACCAGTTCAAAAGTTAGAAATTTCCGCTCGTTCGTTCACTGAACGTACCCGAGCCAAACTTCGAAAATTGATTCCGGGCACTCCGAGCCTCGGAATTAGGTGCCGTCAGAAACTGCGTTCTTGTAAAATTCCAAAGAAAATTAAGAAAAAATTTCCCTTGAATTTTACGGGTCTTTACAAACACGCACTATGTCACATAATCTATTTGTATTTAATATCTCATAAATCAGGATGCACACCCGTGTCATTGCCCTTTCCAGCTTTATTATTTGTTGATCTATCTGGATGGATTTACCCTCGACTTCCATGGACAAGGTCTTATGAATATACTACCATCCTGATCAACCAGGCCCGAGATATATAACTTCCTTAACCTAGAAGTGACAAATCCTTTCTTGACCATTCAACCAATGTCATACCACTAGTGATGCACCCAACACAATATAACTCTCCATGATTTCATTATCATGGTTTTTTCCTTGCATAAAAGTAGACGATCAAATGGAACACATTGGTAATGATCTCAAGTCAGACGACTATTACACATGTCTATAGATAGGAACATCCAATGACACCCCAAAATATGTGGTGTTCCTATTGAAAGGTCTGTCCTCAAGAGCTCATTACTAGAGATCACCAAGTGAGAACTTCAGGAGAAGAATTCACAAAGCTTATGAGCCCTCGACACCTAATAGTCAAACATCTATTATGTCTAGTCAGTAAGATGTATTTAGAACATATGACATACATTTTATATTAATTTCATAGTATCTCAAGGTTCTCATTATATCCTAGGATTTTCTATAACCTCTTGATACGACAATTAATTTGTGGATATTTCCATTAAATAGTGGGCACATAAATATATAAAATATAATTGTAAGAGTTCATTATGCATATCTAACTGTATACAGATATGGTAATCAAAAATACTAAATGGTTTCCTTGGACCCAATTGATTCTTCGAGTATGGGATGGATATCAGGTTTGTTGGTATGATATGAGGAAATAAGGTGAATTCCATTATGGTGATAAAGTAGTTATGATTAGGTGTTATGGTGGATTGGTTAACACACGATGATCTGATGCACAAGGATTCATAGTGGATTGGTTAGCATATGATATTCAAGGATCTTGTGTGACATGTTTATTTATTTACTCATGCATACACACATATTATGGAGTATATTAGGGGAACTTGGCGAAACCTAATAGAGTCTTATTTTTAACACCATACATGAGAAATAATATGGTGTGACGATATAACTTATGTCTATTTTTCAAGTTCAACATATGTTGTTTAGTAGATCATGCTGAAGCATCTTGACGAGTATCAATAATTGGGATGAGGACCGGGTATGTTAGTGGGTTCAGTGTGTGTATTTTGTTTCTTTTGTTTATATTGTGTATGGGGAAGACCTAGCATTCGATTTTTATGTATTTTATAACCATGACTTTGTGTGAAAACATTAAATTTTGAAATAGAACAATGTTTTTATATGATTATGTGTAGTCTGATTATGTTGTGGATGTTTTGATTATTTTTCTATTATTGTATCAATCTGATTTGAGGGCATAGTATCCCCCACTGTATGGATTATTCCCTCACCGCTAATTAGTAGCCTCTAGAATACATGGAGTTTTCTTGAGGATATGTGACCCTCTAGATCATACAATGGTTCTGGACCATGGTGTCACAATAATTAGTTTTTAATCATTGTTTGATTTATGCATTTGTTATATTATTTTTTCATTTCTAGTGTTTTTACTTTAATTTGAAAATTGATTTTTTAGGATCATTCACTTTAATATGCCCAAAAAAATTCTAAGAACATGTGAAGAATTTTGAAATTAACCATCTATATCTTCCTTAGATTCTAGATACATGACATAGATACACGACATGTGACACAAATGTACATGTTGTATACCCATTGCCAACTAAACTATGGAGAGTCGCACAAATCACAACATGCCATGTGAAAAAATATTGTAACACATCATTACACATCTCATAATGACTGCTAGTTTGAGCATGGTTTGATGGGGTGTACAATGTTTTTAGCAAGAATACACGTTGTGCAACCCCACACAATTTGACCTGGTAGGAATCATGGAAGTTGTAAGTTTAAATTATGTGGCACATATTTATTGCATGTCGTGTATTGACTAAAAACCAAGAAATATGGGATAATTGTGATTGAAAAACATATAGCTAGAATACACATCACGTAACACATTAATTCCCACATGGAATACATGTCGATTCCCTAGGCATGTTTTATGGGATGCTTGAGAATGAAGCACATGATGTGTAGTGGGTTATACACATCGTGTAACTCATACCCATTTACTCAATGTACATGCTAAGATAGGTTGTACCAAGTGAATTAATTTTGTGGAATATATATTAATTATATCATTAAATATGAACTACATGATGTGTATATGGTCTATACACTATGTCATAGGGTTTACCCAAGATTTATATGTCGTGTGATTTTCAGCAGGTTATATGAAATTAAATGCATGAATTAATTGTTTTCCAAGTTATTCTAGAAATGAACAATGTGTATGGTCATCATACATATTCTGTACTTTATGGTAATTTCTAGTGGTTCACACTGTATATATTAATGGCATGTTGTGTAGTTAGAAATTTCATATTGAATAGAGATTTGGCTCATAGAACCACATGTTATGTAATATCATGACACACTGTGTATGCTTACATGTCGTGTAAGCATACAGTACATGAAAAGGACCATAAGAACATAGTCATACACCATGTGAGTGACATGTTATGTTGTATAGAGCATAAAGGAACACTCCATGTTACCTCAAGTATATTTATTGTTAAAATATAGATATAATTTAAGACTAACCATATGGGTACACTCCGTGTTCCATGTCTGTACATACCATGTATGAATTAATTTTAAATTAATTAAATTTATTAATTTATTTAAAATTAGAGAATATTAAAATCTACAGAACTGTTTGGATGGAAAATTAAAATAAATAAATAAATAAATTAATTAATTAATAAGATAATCAATTTATTAATTTAGAAAATTCATCTTAATAAAGAATGGATTAAAATGAATACTAACTAGTTTTAAATGCATAATAGTTTCAGGAAAAGATGATCATGATCTTGACCAACCTATGTATGTGTTGGTTTTCTTTTAGTTTAATTATTATTGCATAGATTTTGTGATATTTATTATTAAATTAAAATGATGACATGTGAATCATCCCCTCCGCTTTATTATGTACAGGTCTTTAGGTCCACAATTTCTTTTATGTATCACCATATATTTTTCCCCTCACCTGCATGTGATTAGGAATATGTAAAGGAAGGAGATCATAGGTGAGTGGAGAGGGTTTAAGATGGTGTCGAGGTGAAACCATCCAAGGATATACATAGGTGAACAAGTGGAACGCTATAACTCAAACCAAGCTCAATTTAAGGAGTTATTCCACTAGGGTTAGGGGTTGGTTTATCATCTTCTCAATAAAATAACCATTTTTAAAGATTATGATCATTACACATATTTATTTTATATTTATTCGGTTCATGGTTAATAATTTATTTTTATTTTATGTTTAAACATGATCCCTTAAAATAAATAAATTAATTATTATGTGAGAAGAAATAAAATAAATGGATTATGCGTAAATTATTTTATCAATACATGGTTAATTTGATTGTTTTAAATTTAAATAATATTAACAAGAATGATTAATAATAAAATAAATAATATTTACACATAAGTTAAAAATCCATCAAGGAAATATTAAGTTAGAATATCCTTCCATTACTTGATTTAGAATGAAAATATAGATCGAAGTGTTGGTTTGACCCTCTTTAGGACACTTCTATTTATTAGGTATTTCTAATAAAAGTTTTGGATTGACTTAACCATGTAAACATCATGATTTTCTTCCTTTACAATTCATGGTGTAAATTGGAGGAATGTATTGAGGAAATATCGTCCTATGATTTTATTATTGGGGAGTCCACTCAACAGATAAAGGAATTGTGAGTAAATGTAGATCGAAAGAATTCAAACCTAAATAAATTTGAGTAATTTGACAAGGCTCTCATCTAGGATATGAGAAGAGAAATATGGATAATTTCCACTAAAATATCCACACAATAGGATATTCCACATCCAGTTGTGAGGACTATTGGGACATGATAAAATAGTAGGATACTAATAAAATAAAAACTATTACGTCGCATTTGGTAATAAAAATGAAGTATTAAAAATATTATTATTATTATTTAGAAAATTACAAGTCATACCAACTCAAAATTATCCCTATGATCGATTTTTGGAGAAATATAATCTTCTTACTAGCACAAACATCCTAGAATAGTATAAGATCTTACGCAACATACTATATATGGATCATAAGTTCTACGTGTTGGAATCCCCTATAACAAAGATAGGTACTTCTAAAGAGGATAGTGGGGAATAAATATATAACTTCTAGAAAAATGTGGATGATGCATTGGATGTATAGTGCCTCATGTTCTCATCTATTTCTAGTGAGTTCGAGAAGATTCATGAAAACATGGATGCATTCATGATGATTTCCCTATTGAGATTATTGCAAAAACATCATAAAATAATAATTTCATCACAATAATATCACAATGGTTTAAATAAATATTTTTAAGTGGATCCTTGCAAGGTTAATATATTAGAACTAGGAAGAAGAACCTCCACCCTAATCACTTCACTGAAATTCACTTACTCGGTCTTATTTACTCCAACTCACACAAAACATTCAACTAGAGTAAGAGAAAAAAATAAAAGAATGTAAAAGGATACAATAAGGTTTTTAAATTGTTCAAATCTCATCATACATCCATGGTGAGAAATCTCAAAATTCTTTATAATATCATAAGTAAAAAAGTTATAATATATTATCACTAGGTGTATACATAGATCACTAACTCAAATAAATGATCAACATATTAGAAAAGTGGTCCCACATTCTCTTTATAGAGGGCTTCACTTGGTTGGAAATGTTTCATCAACTTCCTAAAATTGAGAGAATCCATCCATTACACTGTGAAAAATTCAACTCCCCATTTCACTCCTCATTTTGAACATCTATCACTAGTATAACAAAAGTGTTCCCTACACCTCACCCTTTTCCTAAAAAGTTCCTAAAAAGAGTTATTCCAATTTTGACATTATCTCCATCAAATGATCATAAAAAAATGTTGGACTTATGGTGAACTGGACACCAAGTAGAAACCATTGGAAATTTATGATTTCTAATAACCTCACTATCATTTGTTGAAGTCAACTACTAATGCTCTGATAATAAAAAATGTCCCTCTGTAGTTTCTCTTTTCAGTGAACTTACACTAGTTAGTTAAGACACTTCACAATCCCAAATATCTCATACATGAAATATACTTTAAGGAAACCATGACATCTTCCAAAATTTTGATGAATGAGAACCTTACTATGAACTTTCACTGCATTCCATGCTTCTCCATCCTTCTTTTTGTTCACCCAACTCTAACTGAGGCATAGTATTGCCTCAGGATTTCCTAAACTAAAGTCTTAGTGAACTTATTAACTCAATTCTCTCCTTAAACTATCTTTTAAAAACCCAACACAACATCTTCAAGCATCTTCTGAGTGCAATTGAACTTTATGTCAATATGCTTCGACCTTGCACGAAACATTGAATTTTTGGCCAAATGTATTGCACTTTAACTATGACAGTAGAGAAATGAATTTTCCTAGATAATTATAATATCCTAAACCATAAAATTTATTTGTTTGATTCCATTTACAAAATATATTCACCTTATATTTTGGAAATCACAATAAATAGTTATATCCTTGACATCTATCTAACAACAATTCCACCAAAGTTAAAGGCATACCCAGTTATTCATTTCTACGAATCTGAGTTTCCCCTGAAGTCTGAATCAATATATCTAATCAATAAATCATCATCTCTTAAGAAAAGGGTTATATATTTTTTACACTTTAATTATCTCAAAATACAATTCATATATTCCTAATTTTATTTCACAATATTTGACATGGACCTACTGAAAACTCTCACTGTATAAAAAATATTGTAATGCCCCGCTTTCAGGTGTCGCCCTAAGGTGCCTTGAACCCGGTTGGTCACATAACCACAAGAGCATTTCCCAAAAATGTCATAGGCTACTGACTAGCAGTGAGGGACAAGGTAAGACTTTGGGGAAACTGTGCCCTCATTGTTAGATTATGCATAAAGAAATCTAAATATAAAATAATAGCATAAGGAGTAATACCATACAACAAAAGTAAACAGCGGAATACTGTCAGTAATAAAACAAATAGGGCACATATATATAAATGATGCATGTCACATGTGTCTAAGAAAGCATCCAAACAAGTCACAATGATGAAAATACAATACTAAACCAAAGTACAGAAAATCAGTAAACTTCACAAGCATCACAAGCCTCAGTTTGGTCTCATGGTCTCCAACTCCAACAACAATCAAGTACCTGATGTAGAAGGGTGCTTTCCCTTATCTATACCTACAAACATATAATCTGTTTGGGTCCAAAATCATGGCCCAAACAGGGTGTAAGATGAATCTAAGTAGGAAACCACCAAAAGATCTGTGCCTAACTGTTAGTTAATATATATAGTAGGCAACATGAAAAAGGAAGCAATAAACTAGGAAGTACTCAAAAGTAAACGATCCTAGAGTTTCCAATTACATTCATTTACATTTATTAATTATTCAATCCACTGAATAATGTAACATCAGGATCTAGCCTAATATATATATCCCCTTGTATAATATAACAAACATACGTCTCAAAAGACCATCTAAACAATCAAGTAAGACCGAGTCCAAGCTTTTGCTTTGTCTTGGAAAGCTCATCACAATCCTTCAATCATTTATAATCAAACCTCTAGGAAATTTATCAAATTTTGACCCCTCTAGTTCAACATATCATCAATTCAATAAATAATTACCCTGTGGGAAATCTTACGCAGTCTAACCCCTTTGGTCCCACATATCACTAATCATTTACAAATGACCACCTGGGTAGCTCTCACGGTCAATACCCTCTTGGTCTGCATAGCAACAATAAATTATAATGACTACTTGGAATCTCTCATAGTTAATGACCTAGGGTCCAACATTCATTTAATAATGACCCCCTGGGTATCTCTCACAGTCTAACCCTCTTGTCTGTGACCACCCGATAGCTCTCACAGTTAATAACTCTGGGTTAACATAACTACAATTCATACATAAATGCCCCTACATCAGGAAGATCTCACAGTCAATTACCCTTAGTCAAACTTTCACAATGTGAAACACATGAATCTCATATAATTAGTAAAACTCCATCCTAAACAATTCAAGGCATGGAAACAAGTTATGCCTTGTAGTAAACCTAGGCCAAATAGCCATAAACAGTCAATTAGGGAAATACACCCATGGGGTGTCCACTAAAAAGATATAAAACCTTATGCATAAGTAATTTCTATTTCCCAATAAAACAAAACATAGCAGGTATTATACAGGGTTAAATCCCCAAAACACACAATACCCTAACATGGGTATTTGGCACCTTAAGAATATATAATCCAAATACAATCAAAGAAAGGAACAAACCACCTACCTTGCTGTTGTACGATGAAAACTCTTGAATTTCGGCCCTTTAATCAGCCTAGAAAAACATAGATATAATAAAAGTTTAAAAATGATCAACCTTGAAATGCCCACAAGAGAGAAAGAATTAGGAAGAGAGGATCTAGGGAAAGATAGAACTCACAATTGGGAATCCAACGCACCTGGCGATGTCTCAATCATATATCAGATGGAGGAATGGGAGGAAATTGAATTTATTTGGTTGTTCATCGCTCTCCTATACGAAACACAGGGAGAAGAAGTGTGTTCTGGAGATGAGATGTGGCACTACACCAATTTATCAAATAAAAAAGGAAAGTACACAGTGTGTTAATTTAATGTACATGTCGTGTACTATAATCAACTGACCCTCACTTTACGTGGTCTTCCAGGTCACCTACATGGCCATGTACTCAACCATTACATGACTAGTACATGGCTACACGGGGTAACCGGGTACACGGTGTGTACTCAGGATTACACGACGTGTACTTAGAAAATTTCCATTTCTTCCTTTTTCCTCAAAACACCTGAAATAAAGATCCATACCTGAAATGAAGATTTGGGTTCTTACAAAATTCCCCCCTTAAATAAATTCATCCCACAATTTCTCTTCTAAGGGTGGTGAAGAAGAAACTTTAAACAACTCTGGCCACTGGGATCGTACGTTGGCCTCTCTCTCCCAAGTCTCGTCCTATACTCTCCCGTGCTACCATAGCACCTGTACCAAAGGAACAGACCATCCAAATAGAACCTTTGTGTTGTGGTTCACAATCCGAATAAGGTGCTCCTAGAAGGATGCATCCACCTCTAATCCAACCTCCTCAGGTTAAAAAATGCGAGACAGGTCTGTAAAGTAACATCATAGCTGAGAAACACGAAAGACTTCGTGCATATCCCGGTACCTCTGAGGTAACTAAAACTGATAGGAAACCAGCCCGACTCTCTCCAAAACCTCAAACTGTCCGACATATCTCGGTGAAATCTTCCCCTATCTCATAATCCTCTTGTTTCCCAACCTCAGTGTGACACGTAAGAAAACCTGATCTCTAACCTTAAACTCCAGAGGTCGTCTCCATTGATTAGAATAATATTTCTGGTGAGATTGTGCAGTATCCATCTTATTCCAAGTTAACTCCACCTGGTCAGTGGTTTCTTGGACAGGACGAGGTCCCAGCATAGATGCCTCTCCTAACTCCATCCAACATAGGGGTGATCAGCATGGCCTACCGTACAAAGCCTCATAAGGTGCAATCTGAATCATCGCCTGGAAATTGTTATTGTAGGAATACTCTACTAGGGGTATGTGTCTCTCCCAAGATCCCCCAAAATCCAGGACGCATTCTCATAGCATGGCCTCTAAAACCTGAATCATGCACTCAGACTACCCATATGTCTAGGGATAGTAAGTTGTAATCAAAAGTACCTATATACCCAAAGCCCTTTTTGTCCCAACCAGACACGATAAGTAAACCAGGAATCCCTATATGTAACGATAGAGTGTGTAACCCTATGAAAATGTACAATATATCAAATATACAACCTTCTAATCTCATTAAAACTGAAGGTTTTATTAATTAGTAAGAAGTGTGCAACCTTCATGAGTCTGTCAAAAACAACCCAAAATATACCATTCTATTGAGGTAACCTCAGTAAACCTATCATGAATTCCATCATGACATCATTCCACTTCCACTCAGGAATGGGTAACTACTATAAAACCATGCTGGTCACTGATGCTCCACCTTCACCTGCTGAAAGGTGGAACATCTCATAAAAAAACCAACAACATCCCTCTTCATATCTGGACACTAATACTAATGGTATAAATAATGATACATCTTGGTGAAACCAGGATGAACTACCCAAACCGAGGAATGAAAATATTGAAAAAGTTCATTGTGTATGTCTTCTGATACTCATACACTCCCATGGAAATAAAAAAACTCATCCTTGCCTACAGTCCATCCAGGATTAGGGTCCTCTCATGACACGCTCTCCCTTAGGACTAGGTCTTCAGAATCTGATAGATTCCTCATTCGCACTCGACATAGTATATTATAGGTAATATCTATAGAAGAGAGAAATGTCTACACCTTCCTATCGTGAACTTCCAAATGCATCTCAGGGAACAAATAAATAAGCTTCCACTCACTTCTACCCTCCTAAACTTCATGTATCTGAGTCCTCCTACACAACGCATCATCCACTGCATTGCCTTTCCCAGACGTATAGGCAAGCTCAGAGTCAAAAGACTGAAGGTACTCAACCCACCTTTGTTGTCTCAAATTCAGATCATGCTGAGTAAGGATATACTTGAGGCTCTTGTTCCTAGTGAATACCACAAAATTCTCTCCCAAAAGATAATTTATCCAACAATGTAAAGCATTCACAACTGCAGCCAACTCGAGATCGTGTGTTGGGTAATTACTCTCATGTGGCCTCAACTACCGAGACTCATAGCTCCCAGCTCGATACTTGATGCCTCATAGTAAACGATGTAGCTCTTGCTCAGATCTGGAAAAACCAGTATCAGTGATGAAGTCAATCTCTATTTTATCTCCTAAAATACTGAATCGTAGGAATCTATACACAAGTATTTCACACCCTTCTTATTCAGGCCCATCATTGGTGCTACTAAGCATGAAATGTCTTATATAAAGCGCCTTTAGTAACCATCCAGTCCTAGAAAACTCTATACCTCAAAGACGTTCTTAGGATTCTCCTAGAAAACTACTACTCTCACTTTCTCTAGGTCTACTGATACTTCTATCTCCGAGATAACATGACCCTAGAAGTGAATACGATCCATCCAAAAGTGGAATTTTGAGATATTGGCCATATAACTGATTCTCTCTCAGTGTACTCAATATGATATCAAGATGGGTGGCATGGTCGTGTCGAGTGTGAGAGTACACCATGATATCATCCACAAAAACAACCATAAAAGAATCCAAGGATGGAACACTTGGTTCATCAGTTCCATGAAGACAGCCAACACGTTCGTGAGACTGAACGACATAACCAAATAATTGTATAGAACATACTTTCTCCGAAAGGCTGTAAGAGGTATATTTGATGGTCTAACACGTGACTAATGATAACCAGATATCAAATAAATCTTCAAGAACACCTGGGATTCTCAAATCTGATCAAAGAGATCATAAATCCTCAGCAAGGGATATCGGTTCTTGACCATCAACTGGTTCAGCTTATGATAATCCACACAAAGTTTAAGGGTACCATTCACCTTCTTCACAAAAGGACAGGTGAACCCCAATGAGAAGTACTGGGTTGGATGAAACCCTTTTCCTAAAACTCCTCTAGATACTTCTTGAGCTCCTATAACTCTGGTTTAGCCATCATATATAGAGAAATAGACACTGTTGTCACTCCTGGCACAAGCTCAATAGAGAAATCTATCTATCGCTCCATAGGTAAACCTGAAAAGTTATCTAGAAAGACATCCCTAAAATGATCCACCACTGGAAGAAAGTTCATCTATGAAGTCCCCTGGTCATCCAAATATAAACTAGAAATCTAGACTGTAATTTCTCCCAACCCATGATGATTGATTCCATCTCTGCTCGCCTGAACATCCCATTACCCCTTGTGTATAAAAGACCCTCCCTATGGTGAGGTGAAACTCACCCTACGACAATAGAAGTCAACAAAGGCCTTAAAAGAGACAAACTATTTTATTCCAAGAATGACATCGAAACCTGTCATCTCTAAGAAATAGAGGTCCCATAAGAAGTGACTCCCACCAACCTCAAGAGGAAACTCCTTGTACTGACATACACTAGCCACCCAAATCCCTAACAGAGTGTCTAGTGTCATAAAATCCTCATAAGTAAAGATTCAGAGCCCAAGTCTCTCCACAATATCAAAAGATATAAAACTATGGGAATCCCATGTATCAAAAAGAGTATAAGACAAAACCGAGGAAACTATAATTGTACCTCTAACCGTAGAGGGTTTGGGATATTTCTCTTACTAGGTCTGCTCCACTACAAAAGTATAACCTATATCATAGCCCTGTGACCTTTCCTGACTACCCTGATCTGATCCACCCTACTATCACTAAAAACATGTAGCCTGACTGCCATAGCCACAATCTCCTCCTTGTCCTGAATGGCCTGACGTACTCCAGTTCCCTAACTGATGAGTAACTAGTGATCCTACTCCTGAACGTGGAGTCATAACAAAACCCCTGTCACTCTCTGCTAGTGAGAACACCCAAAAAATGTTTAAGGTGACCCATCTTGCAACAAGATCAGCACTCAACTGGGTCTTTCGGGCAATGTGGTCTCATATGCCCACTCTTCCTGCACTGGTATCATACCACCTGGATACCTGAAGAAACATCGCATGAAATATATCTACGGTGCTTCCTTCTATCTATATAAGTAATACTAGCACTGGATGTTGAACCTCTTTGGCTCGCAGCTCCCAAATCCCTCAAATTTCTCTCCTTAATCAGCACCTAGTTCACTATTGATGTCACCAAAGTCATCTTGAAAACATTAACCTGCAATCATATGTCATACCTGAGACCATCCAAAAATCACCTAGCCAATGATAACTCGTCACCTCCCAGAACAGGTGTGAAGCACCGAAGCCCTATAAAACGAGATAAGTAATCCATCAATAATAGAGTGACCTACTCTAAATGCATGAACTCTCTAGCTCAATTGGACCTTGACATCTTGTTATAGAAATAATTATACAAGGTTCTCTCAAAATCTTCCCAACCCATATCCCGATGACATCCCTCCTATGAGATAACATCCCACTATCTCTTGGCGAATCACGTAGCATGTATGTAGAAAGATTCAACCTTCTATCAGGAGGTGTCTCCAAATACTCAAAGATAGCAAGAATGGCCTCCAACCATGACTCTGCATCCTGTGGTCCTCCATCTTCTGAAAAAGTGGGATGCTGATGCTGCTGGAACACCCTCGTCAACTCTACCATAGAAGGGCCATGATACAGTTTTCCTTAAAAATTCTGCAACATCCTTAAAAATACTTCACAAAACTATGCATCAACACCGACGTCTGGTATAATAGCTAGTGCCAAGGAGGGTAAGAAAGTAGGATCTATTGGTATTCCCTAATCTACCATTTCCAATGTCTAGTCATCACCTTGTACCTGGCGTACAACCAGAGGACGTCGCGGTGGCATGACTCTGTAGGGTCAAGAGCGCACCTCAGTTCACCATTATCAAGGACAAAACCTTAGAAGTGCAATAAAGAAACAGGAGAATAAAACATTCAAGTTTTACAAAAGTAGGTTACACTGCATGTAGAACCACTACATGGTGTGTTCCTTTAAGTTTCAACATGGGCGTGTACCTCTTCCAAACCTGGTCATGTAACACCCTACACATGGCATGTCCCTCTTATGACACAGTGTGGACTTGAATTTTCCATCCTTACCAGGTTCTTCTACATAGATAGAACTACATGGTTCTCTCTTGGGTAACACTACATAGATTGTTCACCCTGGACACAGTGTGTACTACCTAAGTTCCAACCACCCATGTCGTTAGTCACACGACCGAATACACGATTTTTTACTACATGACATGTAATCCTAGTACACGGTGTGTTCTACCAAGATTTTATCAACCCCGTGTCTCTGCTCACATAGTCATTCACATGGTTAAAGACTACATAATGTGCACATATGGTACACAGTGTGTACTTAAGAAAATTTGTTTATGCCAGAACATAAGAACGTATGGCATGTGTTCATAACACCACATGTCGTGTTGTTTGGGTTTCTGGACAGTATGCCTCTAAAACTTCTTTGTAACCCTTAAAAACTTAAAATTTTGTCCAAGGCATGACAAATTCTGACCTGTGAGAGCTCATACTCACGCAAATCAAAGTTTTTCATCCTTATTCACATCATAAATTGACAAAATTAAATTAAAGTTCAAGAATGACCCACCAAATTATGATCCAAGAGGGCTCATAACACCTTAGAGACAAAATTTTAGTGTTCATCCAAATAAAACTTTACATATTCCAATACCCTATCAAAATAGTAGGTATTCTATCATGGCATCTATCACAACAGAATGCATATCTAGAACAACATCTATCACAATAACATGTAATCAGTAATGAATCCTAAATGGAATGACAAGAATGCATAACATGTGATCTCTAGCAAGTGCCTATATGATGCATGAGATGGAATACCCTCATCTCATCGAGTTGAAATATAAATAGAACCATAATGATATAAATCATAACAACAAAAAACAAGTGAATCACCCAATGGTGAAATCAAATCAACTGTAACAATTTCAAAAACCCAAAAAATTTCAATATTAGAGGTAACTTGGATTTTCCCAGTACACAGGTTAGCTACTCCCAGGAACAGCTTATTACCAACTACCTATTCCTTCCTATCCTTTTTTATAGGCTCCAAATAGTAAAAAAGAGTAGAAAATATCTCCTCTGATACCACTTTGTACTGTCCCGATTCTAGGTGCCTCCCAAAGGTTCCCCGAACCTGGTTGGTCACATAACCTCAACCACATTTCCCCAGACGCCAGAGGCTACCGACTAGTAGGGATGACCAAGGTTAGACTTTGGGGAAAATATTCCCTCATTGTAAAAGTATTCACAATGGAATCTAAATATAAAACAATAGAAAAAGTAGTAATACCATACAAAAAAAGTAAACAGCGGAAGACTGGAAATAATAAAACAACTGGAGAACATATATATAAACGATGCATGTCACATGTGTCTAGGAAAGCAGCCAAAAAAGTCACAATGCAGGAAATATAATACTAAAACAAATTAAAGAAAAGCAGTAAACTCCAACATCATCACAAGCCTCATCTTGGTCCCATGCTCTCCAGCTCCAACAATAATTAAGTACCTGATATAGAAGGGTACTTTACATTATCTATACCTGCAACCATATAATTTGTTTGGGTCCAAAAACATGACCCAAACATGGTATGTTACAAATACCAGTAGGAAACCACCAAAAGATATGTGCCTAATTATTAGTGAATATATATAGCAGGAAACATGCACAATGAAGCAATAAACTTGGAAGTACTCAAAAGTAAAAAAACCTACAATTTACAATTACATTCATTTACATTTATTAATTATTCAATCCACTAAATAATGTAACCTAAGAATCTATCCTAATATCTGTATCCCCCTGTATAATATAATAGATAGACATCTCAAAAGACCATCTAAACAATAAAGTAATACTGAGTCCAAGCTTGTTCTTTAGCTTGGTAGACTCATCAAAATCATTCAATCATTTATAACAAACCCTCTGGGAAAGTTCTCACAGTCTTACCCCTCTAGTTCTGTTAGAGTGTGTGGCCTAAAACCGACTACTTTTTACTTTATTCATTAATAAATACCTTCGCTAGTGGAAAAAACATTTAACACGTCGGCATTTTTCACGTCGGTTCTATATAACCGACATGCAAAGCTTTAATGATCGATATATCAGGTCGGTTATTTTATAAACGACATGATATATCGATCAGGATCCATATTTTACGTCGGTTATAAAATAATCGACGTAAAATATATAGAGATTAGATTTTTTATGTTGGTTATTGTATAACCAACGTGAAAATTGAATCTGGTGCGCTTTATCATGTCAGTTATTTTATAACCAACATGATAGAGGAAAGATCGGCGCTTTAGTACATCGGTTATAAAAAAAACAACATGATAAATCCAATCTTAGCAATATATCACCTCAGTATAAAGCAACATATATCATGTCAGTTATTTTATAAATGATGTGATAAATTGTTTTCTACATCGGTTATTAAATAACCAACGTTATAAACATTAAAAAAATAGTTTACCATGTTGGTTATTAAATAGCCAAAGTGATAAATCTTTTAAATGATTTATCGCACACAGTATTTAGTTATTTTGTTTTCTTCGATCGGGTGACCTGCGACTCGTCTCTCTCACGCGAAAAAACCTGAAATGATTTGTCAAAGTTGTGCTCTCCAGCCTCATTTTTCCAACATCATTCTTCATATTTATTATTATCAGATATATCAGGTCGAATCACAATGCTCAATTAATCCTCACACGACTCCTTTTATGTTTTTATTTTCTGCGATGCCCTAAAATAATTTTTTGAGATGTTATTTTTCTTTGTTCTTGCTATCAAGGTAAGTTTCATAGTGTTCATCTATACCATGCTAAATTGTTTTCTGGTAAAATAAAACTATAGAAGTGATATCATGAAAGTTTACGATTTTTGTGTGTTCTATCATGTGTGTGTGCGCATATAGGGGGTTTCCAAGGGGGTGGGGGCTGTGCAAGTGGGTGGGGTGTCCAGGGGGTTTGGGTGGGTTTTCCAGTGGGGTGGGGGTGTCCAGGGGGTGTCAAAGGGGGTGGGGGTGGTGTCCAGGGGGGTGTGGGGGCTGTCCAAGGGGGTTGGGGTGTCCAAGGGGGTGTAAGGGATGTCAAAGGGGGTGGGGGTGGTGTCCAGGGTGTGTGAGGGCTGTTCAAGGGGGTGGGGGTTGTCCAAAGGGTTCGGGGGGCTGTCTAGAGGGTTGGGGGGTGTCCAGGGTGTCCATGGAGGTGGGGGGTAGTCCAGGGGTATGGGGGGTCCAAGGGGGTGGGGTGTCGAAGGCGGTGGGGGGGGGGGTTGTCCAAGGGGGTGGGTGGGGGGCTGTCCAAGGGGGTGGGGGCCTGTCTAGAGGGTTTGGGGGGTTGTCTGGGGGGGCTGTCCAGAGGGTTGGGGGTGTCTAGGGGGTGTACAATGGGGTAGGGGGTGGGGGTGGTGTCTAGAAGGGGTGGGGGTTGTCTAGAGGTGTGGTGGCTGTCCAGGGGGTGGGGGTTGTCCAGAGGGGTGGGGGCTGTCCAAGGGGGTGATGGTGTCCAGGGGGTGCCCAAGGGGGTGGGGGTGGTGTCCAGAGGGTTTGGGGGGTTTTACAGAGGGTTGGGGGTGTCCATGGAGGTGGGGGGGGGCAGTCTAGGGGTGTGTGAGTGGGTGTGGGGGGGGGGGGTCTAAGGGGGTGGGGGTGTCGAAGGGGGTGGGAGCTGTCCAAGGGGATGGGTGGGGGGTGGGGGGCTATCCAAGGGGGTGGGGGTTGGTCCAGAGGGTTTGGGGGGGGGGGGGTTGTCTAGGGGGGTATGTCTAGAGGGACGGGGGGTGTCCAAGGGGGTAGGGGGTGGGGGTGGGGTCCAGGAGGGGTGGGGGTGTCCAAGGGGGCAGGGGCTGTCTAGAGGGGTGGGGGCTGTCCAGGTGTGGGAGGATGTCCAGAGGGGTGGGGGCTGTCCAAGGAGGTGGTGGTGTCCAAGGGGGTGGGGGATAAGTGTCAGTTGGGATTGATTATTTCATCGTGGTTTGTGATATTATGACATGATGAGTGTATTGTTTCATGTATATTACGCTATAATTTATTAGTGTTGTTTAAGGGGGTGGGGGTGGTGTCCAAGGGGGTGGGGGTGGTGTCCAAGGGGGTCGGTACAGTCTATGTTTGAGGTTTCCACTATGATTTTTAGGGATTCAAGCATTATGAAAAGATGATGGGTGTTGCAATATGATTATATTTGGTTATATATATTTTGACTAGTCATTTACTATGAGAAAATTATGGGTTATGGGGGAGACCATGTCATGGTTTTCAAAGATGCGCAGTTATCCTGACCCCATTGTGTTGTGATGATATGCTTTACACTGTGATTTTCTCCATCTGAGTTTTTATTTTAAATTTGATTTGATTCTCAGGTTTACTCCATTTTCTCCAATTTTCTATCAACCATTGGAGGCCCCATGGTTTTCTTGGATTCCATGGAATTTCCTTAAATAAGTTACTTATTCCATGTTCCTCTTGCTTTCTTCTTTGTTTCTTTTTTTCTTCTTCATCCACTTCTTCTTCTCCTTCATTCCTTCTATTATTAGAGATGTTTGATCATTTTTAAATTGATGGTTTAGTAGTAATTGATGTGTTCTAGGGTTATTAGGAGGGGTGGGGGTGTCCAAGGGGGTGGAGGGATGTCTAGAGGGGTGGGGCTATCCAGGGGTGGGGGATGTCCAGAGGGGTGGGGTGGGGGGCTGTCCAAGGGGGTGGTGGTGTCTAGGGGGTGTCCAAGGGGGTGAGGGTGGTGTCCAATGGGTGGGGGTGTCCAGGGAGTGTCCAAGGGGTAGAGGTGGGGGTGGTGTCCAGGTGGGGTGGGGTGTCCAAGGGGGTGGGGGATTTCTAGAGGGGTGGGGGTTGTCCAGGGGGTGGGGGCTGTCCAGAGGGGTGGGGGCTGTCCAAGGGGGTGGTGGTGTCCAAGGGGGTGGGGTGGTGTCTAAGGGGGTGGGGTGGTATCCAAGGTGGTGGGGGTGTTGTCCAAGGGGGTAGGGGTTTTCAGTGGGTGGGGTGGTGTCCAATGGGGTGGGGGTGATATCCAGGAGGTGGGGGTGGTGTCCAGAGGGTGAGGGGCTATCCAGAGGGGTGAGGGGGCTGTCCAGAGGTTTCAAATCGTTAGGATTTGTGTAATTTTCAGTAGTGAATGTATACATATTTTAATATTTATACTTCATATTTCTTTTTTATGGAACGGTGAATTTGGTATCCAGTTGCACCAGGATGTATTCTTTGTGAAGCTTAAGAAGAAAGGATCCAAGATGAATTTAAAACTGTTATATCTAACTATATTTTCTTTTTAAAATCATATTCAAGCATATTTTTTTAAATATGAATAGATTTGTTTTATATTTCAAAAAAATTACATTTAAATTATGATTTCTTTCATATAAACATATATTTGTCTTATCTTAGAAAGATGTATAATTTTGATATTTTTTATAGGTAATAATGAGTCAAAGTTGGATTACGGCACATTAAATGAGCAATGAATATGAGGAAGGTGTTGATTCCTTTTTGGAATTTTCTAAATGAAATGTTCCAAGTAGTGACATTTTTTTCTATCCATGCCTGAAATGTTTGATATGAAGAAGTTGAAAAGTAGAGAGATAAAAGATCATATGATTTGTCATGGTTTAAATATGAGTTATAGACCTTGGATTTGGAATGGTGAAATTGGACAGAATTTCACTGATGATGATGATTCACAAGATAGTAACTCTGATGGAATTGAAGAAATGATTCACAATATTGAAACAGAAGAAATTGAGATAGAACCAACAGTTTTATGTCTATATGATGATGCTGAAAAACTATTGTATCCTGGTTGTACAGATTTTACAGTTTTGTCGGTGGTGTTAAGATTGATTAACCTGAAGGCAAAACATATATGGAGTGACAGAAGTTTTACAAAGTTGTTACAATTGATGAAATACATTCTTCTAAAAGATAATTATATTCCATATTCACATTATAAGGCCAAGAAAATATTATGCTCGATGGGATTGGGATACAAGAAAATACATGCCTATTCGAATGGCTGTATGATATAGAGGAAGGAATATGAATTTATGTCAGAGTGTCCTAAATGTGGGACATCATGGTATAAGGTGAAAGAAAAATCACAGGATGATGTACAGATTACAAAGATCCCTTCAAAGTTATTTTGGTGTCTTCCTATAATTCATCGTTTCAAACGTTTATTTGAAAATTCACATGATGGAAAAAGGCTAATATGGCATGATGATGAGTTGTTAGGGTATGAAAAATTGTGTCATCCAGCTGATTGTCCACAATGGAATAAAATTAATGAGCAGTATCCTTCATTTGGAAATGAAATTAGAAATCTTAGTCTAAGGTTGTGCACAGATGGAATGAATCCATACCGAACCCTTAGTAGCACAAATAGTTCATGGCCTTTTTTATTGGTAATTTACAACCTCTCTCCTAAAGTTTATATGAAGGAAAAATATGTCATGTTGAGTATAATGATATCTGGTCCGAAGCAACCCGACAATGATATTGATGTTTTCTTATCACCATTGATTGATGATTTGAAACTTTTATGGGAGGATGTTATTAGGGTGTATGATTATTATAAAATGGAATATTTTCAACTACATGCAGTGATTATGTTCACTATAAATGACTTCACATCATATGGAAATTTGTCTGGATACAGTGTTAAAGGCCATAAAGCATGTCCAATTTTCAAACAACATACTTCATATTGTCAATTTCATCATGGGAAGAAAATAGTGTACATGGGTCATCGAAAGTTTTTGCCTATGGATCACTCTTATAGAAGACTAAAAAAGGCATTCAATGGCTCACAATAATTTTATATTGCCCCAAAACCTTTATTCCTTGATATGTATTTTGAGAGGGTGGAAAACCTTGATGTGAAATTGGGAAAGACACAGAAATATGGTAATTATAGACATATTTGGAAGAAAAGGTCAATATTTTTTGATCTACAATATTGGAGATATCATGAAGTTAAACATAATATTGATGTCATTATTATGGAGAATAATATCTATGATAGTTTGATTGGAACATTGTTAGATATTAAAGGAAATACAAAATATGGGTTGAATGCAGGATTAGACTTACTATCAATGGGAATACGTTTAGAGTTAGCTCCCACTCCTAATGGAAGACGAACATTTCTTCCCCCAGATTTTCATACATTATCTAAGAGGGAGAAAATTAGCTTTTTTCAGTGTCTTCATGATATCAAAGTGCCTCAAGGTTATTCTTCAAATGTAAAAAATTTTCTCCCATTGAAGGAATTGAAGTTGATTGGTATGAAATATCATGATTTTATGATGTAATAACTTCTACCATTTTCATTGTGTGGAATATTTCACATCCGTGTCAGAAAGAATATAATGAAGTTGTGTTATTTTTTCAATTCAATTTGTAATGAGGTGATTGATGTGAATGCTTTGAACATTTTGAAAAAGGATGAAATTTGTATACTTTGTCAATTGGAAATGTATTTTCCTCTAACTTTTTTTGATATAATGGTACATTTAATGATTCATCTGGTTTGAGAAATAATGATTTGTGGAACTGTATATCTTCATTGGATGTATCCTTTTGAAAGGTATATGAAAATATTGAAGGGGTATGTTAAGAATCCATATCGACCTAAAGCCTCCATTATTGAAAAGTATATTTCTGAGGAGGTTGCAGAGTTTTGTACGAGCTACTTGGATGCGGCGTAGCACATAGGTTTGCCTCCATCTCTCCATGAACGAGTTAATAATGAGGGAAATGGGATTTGTGGCTTGAAAGTCAAATCGTTGTCAGCTAAATAGATGAAGAAGTTAGAATCATACATCTTGAATAACAAATATGATGCTCAATCATTTATCACATTTCATATTAATGAGTTGAAACAATGTCATCCAAAGAAGAAAGAAATGTGGATTTTGAATGAGCGCAACAAAATATTTTTTTCATGGTTTAAAAAGACCTTTCTTGGTAGATCAGATATATTAGAGAAATTAAAATGGGTAGTGGGTGGTCCATGTTTAAATGTGATAACATGGTCCGGTCATGACATTAATGGCTATACATTTCATATGAAATCCCAGGACAACAGAAGTGCTGTTCAAAATAGTGGTGTATCGGTGTTTGTAGAAGCAATGCATTTTTCGAGTAATAAAGAAAAAAACCAAATTTCTGCATCAAGTGCATATTATAGAGTGATTGAAGACATATGGGAGGTTGATTAATTTAAAATCGATGTTCCTATTTTTAACTATAAATGGTTTATCGGTAAAAATAGTGTCATACATGATGAATTTGGAATGACAGTTGTTAATCTGAAAAGATTGGAAGACACAGTTGATTCTTTTATAATGGCAACACATGCAAAACAAATTTTCTATGTATTAGATCAATCAGATATGCAGTGGGTTATTGTTTTACAAGGGAAAAAATATGTTGGTGAGGATAAACTTGATGAATATTCTGATTTATGTGAGATCCAAACTTCCATGGAAAGATTAACAGAACATAATTATGAGCATGTTGAAGACATGGTTTGTTCCATAAGGAACGATCATGGTGAAGGAATTTGGGAAAACAATCCATTTGTACATTCCTAAAATTATAGGTAACATTTGTTTATTTCTTGTTTACATTTATTATTTTCATAAAATGTTAGATATTGTAAGTTTTTTCTTTATTAAAACACGTATTAAAAAAATAAGTATAAGTTTTTGTTTTTTTTAATTTTGTTTAGTTTACTTTATCATGTTTACCATTACATAAATTATATGTCTATTATTTTTGTTCAGTTAAAATTACTTTACCATGTTTACCAGGTTTACCATGTTTACCATGTTTACCATGTTTACCATTTTTACCATCTTTACCATTTTTTAATATGCTTACCATATTAACCATGTTTATTATTACATAACTTAGTACAATTTTCTATTTTCTGTTTACATTAGTATTGTAATATTTGAATTTGTATATTTGTGAACTAATGTTTTTTTTTTGATTTGAAGGATAATGACAGATCAATCAGTTGATCAACCACATGATTCTGGAGATGAGCATATTGGTCATACCTCTGGGGAGGAACATTCACATGCTCCTCTTGATGTTCCCCAATATTCCTCATGTGCTCCCATTACGACAAAGAGTTCAAGAGTTGGTAAACTTGGGTGCACACGTTTACCAAATTATCACTTTCTTGTACGTAGGATCAGAGGATACTCATTGAGTTTGATGAGGATGATATTCTTAGAGGTCCAAATGCAAAATATTTTAAGAGTTTTGTATCAACTTAGGGTAAGAACAAAGTAAGAATTTTGTATGATGACTGGAGAAGTGTGGACAAAGCGATAATCTATCAGTTGTGGGAGACGATTTTGGTAAGATATTTTGCTATTGTTTTCCTATTATTTAAATGTTTCTAGTATATATAATATGTTTAACCTCTTCTTTATCAGATGAAATTTGATATTCCTGACACTGGAGGAGTCAGGAAGAAATGCTTATCGATGGCTGCCAGGAGATGGAGGGATTTCAAATCAACCCACTCATATGATTTCATTTTGGTCATAGGAGTCATGACAATCCATGTCGTATGAAGACACATGGAGAAAATTTGTTGAAAGTAGAAGAAAAGGTTCATTTTTGGTAAGGGAAATGTAAACTTTTATAAGCTTTCTTATATAAATGATCTTATTAATGTTTTGTTAATGATTTCTTATTCTTAATTTACAGCAAATAAGTAAATCTCATTAGGAGATCCAATATAAAAATGTATACCCTCATAGTTTATCTTGGGGAGGGTATACATTATTAGAAGAACGAATGATGGAAGAAAAATTACAAAAACTAAGAGATGATTCTTCAAGCTCTGGAGAGGTGGACCCTCCATCCCCTCCATATAGACATGAAAAATGGAAGAGAGCTTGGATGGGAAAAAAGGGAAATATCTTTCCAAATATTTGAGAATCATAACTGAGAGGATTGTAATATGTCTATTTTATTTATTTAAGTTAACTATTTTCTTCATATAATTTCAATCATTACAGAAATGTTAAATTAATTAATACATGATTCTCTTGAGGATCAGATCTCACAGGGGGTATTTACAGTTGCTGGGAGGAAAAATATTTTATCTGTAGCATTGGGAAAGCCCGAACATCCTGGTCGTGTACGAGGATATCTAGCAGGTGTATCATTAATAAAAGTGTCGCCACATTCTTCAACTTCTTACTTTTAGGGTGTTTATAAAAAAATAGAATCCATGGAGTATGAAGTTCATAATATTAATACGACGATGGAGGAAAATATTAGATCGTTAGTACAGTATATGTTTGTAGACATGAAAAGACAATTTCAGACTGCAGCTCCCACTCCTCCACCTCCCCTTGCAGACCCCATTATTTATCCTCCACCTCCACCAGTAACTCCTACTCCCCCACCTCAGCCTATAGACCCCATTTTTTATCATACTCCTACACCGCAACTTCTTACTTATTGCGAGTTGTATGTTGATGATCCTCAACATCATATAGTTTCATATGGGTTGGTATATTGTATAGGAGATACAGTTCATCATCAACAATTAGAGGTAGAGAATTAGAGGGTCACTGTACATGATATTATAGGTAGATCAACTCGAGTACCATTACCTACAGATGAGGTGACGATAGTTGGACATATTATTGGCCATTTTTTAATTTGGCCATCCAGAGTTCTTTGACTCATTACTATAGAGGTATATATGTTATATATTCTATTTTTTTTTTATTAAAGTTGTTTTATCATTTGAAAACTAATATATTTTTCTATTTATTTTTATAGGAATACTTCAATGGTAAAGAAATATTGTATAGACAACAACAAATACAAACGGCTATGACATTAGATACAGATTCTAGTAGTCTTGACAAATTTTCAAGATATTCAAATTTTTGGGTGGATCATTATGAGTTTCCAATGGAAGCTCATGTTTGTGGACGTGAAATAAATGTGGGGATTGTGAAAACTGATATCATGGAGCTTGTTACTAGAGATAAGTTGGGAATCAATGTGGTGAAATTTTTTTCCATGTAAGTCTTAACACATTTTCCCTGTGTTATTTTATTAAAAATGTATACTTATGTCTGTTTTGTAATAGGTATCTTTATAACATTTGTGAGAAGACTGAGTGGATAGATGTATATGGATTCATGGACCCGCATTTGATTTCCCCTGAAGCATGTGCATTGGATGAGGAACAAATAATGCTTTATATTGCTAAAAGACTTGAACAGAATATAGTGACACAATGTTGGATGATGCCTTTTTGTGAGAGGTATGAAACACAACTCTCTCAAAGAGTTCATTATCTTTTAACATAAAAAACCACTAACCTTAAATTTTCTTTTATTAGTGATCATTGGATGTTAGGGGTTTTTTCCCAAGGGAGAAAACACTTTATTGGATATGCTCTATCCATAGTGATGTGTGGGAAAGTTTTAAGAAAATGTTGGAAAAGTAAGTTTAAATTTCTCAATAGTTTTATATATTATAACTAATTTTAAATTTATCCCATTCATATTATTTTCTAACAGGGGATGGGTCTAATTTCAAAAAAACACAAAGAAAAGGAGTGCGAAGATCAAATATGTAAATGTAAAGGTAAATATCCATTTATAATTTGTAATTTTTGATTTATTACATAAAAATAATATATTCAATTTACACTCATTCAAAAAAAATTCATAAACAGCAAGGTTTCATCAAATGCGGATATTATATGTTAAGATTTATGTATGAAATAATAACAACTGGAACAGTTGTGAACTTTGACCTGGTAAGATTTCCTTTTAAAATTTTCCATAATATTTCATTTGATTTATTAATTATACACATTAACTAGTATCCTTTAAATTTGTATCTATTTGATGACCCTCAACCCTATATTTCTCAATACGTCAAACACTTACAAGTGGAATGGTCAAATTATTTTACAAGTTTGATTGAATTTTAGTTGTTTTTTGTATAAAATGTAATTTTGAATATTCTCATTGTAAGTGTGTATTTGGTAGTTGTTTAGGTTGGATTTAGTTTTTTTAAGTTGACATTGTAAGTTTTGAATGTTATATATGTGAATGTTTAATTTTTATCTACTTATTGTTTTGGTCTACTTATGATGATTTTTCTGGTATGGATTATGGTCTGGGGGGTGTCCAGTGGGGTGGGGGTATCTAGGGGTGTGGGAGGGATGTCTGGTGGGGTGGGGAGGGGGGTGTCCTGGGTGTCTATGAGAGTGGGGTGGCAGTCCAGGGGGTGGGAGCGTTTCCAGGAGGGTGGGAGAGCTGTCCGGAAGAGTGGAGGGTTGTCCAGGGGGTGTCCAGGGGTGTGGGGGTGTCATGTGGGGTGACGAGGGTTTACAGGGGTGTGGGAGGTTGTCTAGTGGGGTGGGGGTGTCCAGGGTGTCCATGGGAATGGGGGGCAGTCCAATGGGGTAGGAGAGAAGGTACCTCTATCCCTTGGGGGGATAAACACCACTGGAAGGTACTCATCGCTCTCACATGCGAAGCTTGAGCTCTCAAAATGTTTCACCAATGCTTTCTTCCCCTGTAAACATCATTTATTCTATCACTTTGATGCTAGTATAACTAGGGGGAAACATCGTCATGTGAGTCGGTGTTTTCCCCTGGTTAAAATAGAATCAAAGTGATATAATGAATGATGAGTGGAAGAAAGCATTGGTGAAACATTTTGAGAGCTCAAGCTTCGCATGTGGGAGTGATGAGTACCTTCCAGCGGTGTTCAACCCCCCAAGGGATGGTAGCGCCTCCTCTCCCAATACCAGTTGTTCGGGGGGGTGGGGAGGTAATCCAAGGGTGTGGGGTGTCTAAGGGTGTGGTGGGGGATGTTCAGTGGGGTGGGGGGGGGGGTTCTGGTCTGGTTCTGGTCGGGTTTTGGTCTGTTTTTGGTCTGGGGGTGTCCAGTGAGGTGAAGGGTGTCCAGGGGTGTGGTGGGGGTTGTCCAGTGGGGTGGGAGGGTGTCCAGGAGGGTGGGAGGGATGTTAGGGAGAGTGGGGGGATGTCCAGGGGGTGTCCAGGGGTGTGTGGGCAGTCTAGTGGGGTGGGGAGTGTCCAGAAGGGTGGGGGTCTAGGTGTGTGGGTGGGCTGTCCAGGGGTGTGGGATTGCTGTCCAGGGGGTGGGGGGGGGGGGGTTTCCAGGGGTGGGGAGGATGTCCCGGGGTGGGGGGGGGGAATCCATGGGTGTGTGGGGGGTGTCCAGGAGGATGGGGGTTGTCTAGGGGTGTGGGGGCTGTCCAGGGGGTGGGGGTAGTCCAGGGGTGTGGTGGGGGCTATCCAGTGGGGTGGGAGGGGGGGTTCTGGTCTATTTTGGTTTGTTTTTGGTAACGTTTTTTTCTGTTTCAAAGGTGTTTGAGGGTTGTCCAGGGGTGTGAGAGTGTTGTCCAGGGGGTGGGGGGTATACCGGAGGGTGGGGGTTGTCCGGGGGTGTGGGGGGCTGTCTAGGGGGTGGGGGCAGTCCAGGGGTGTGGGGGTTGTCCAAGAGGGTGGGGGGGTTGTCCCGGGGTATGGGGGGTTGTCCAGAGGGTGGGGGAAGTCCAGGGTGGGGGTGTCCAGGAGGGTGAGGGGTTATCTAGGGGTGTGGGGGCTGTCCAGGGGGTGGGGGAAGTCCAGGGGTGTGGGGGGTGTCCAGGAGGGTGGGGGTTGTCCAGGGGTGGGGGGGGGGGGTTCTGGTCTGTTTTGGTCTATTTTTGGTAACGTTTTGGTCTATTTTAGGGGTGTGGGAGGGCTGTCCAGGGGTGTGAGAGTGTTGTCTAGGGGGGGTATACAGGAGGGTGGGGGTTTTCCAGGGGTGTGGGGGATGTTCAGGGGGTGGTGGGGAAGTCCAGGGGTGTGGGGGTGTCCAAGAGGGTGGGTGTTGTCTAGGGGTTTGGGGGACTGTCTAGGGGGTGAGGGCAGTCTAGGGGTGTGGGGGTGTCTAGAGGTGTGGTGGGGGCTGTCCAGTGGGGGGGGGGGGTTCTGGTCTATTTTGATCTATTTTTGGTAACCTTTTGGTCTGTTTCAGGTATTTTGGATGGGCATAACAGTGGTTCGGTTTTATTTTAAAAAAAATTCTTACGTCGGTAATTGGGATTAGTTTTAACATCATTTATTTGAAAACCGACATAATAAATTGATGTGAAATGGTTTTTACGTCGGTTATTTCCTAACTGACTTAATAATTGGAAATGGATAGTTTTTTACATTGGTTATAAAATAACTGATGTTGGAGATATGTTTTCACGTCGGTTATTATATAACCGACATTGGAAACTACTTGGCAGATAGGTTTATCATGTCGGTTATAAAAATAACCGATGTGATAAACGCTTAGGAGGTGTGCTTTATGACATCGGTTATTATACAACTGACATGAAAGGGTATATACCACGTCAGTTATTAAATAACCAACGTAATAAACCATGACTCTGAATCATTTTCCACATCAGGTTTTTATCAACCGATGTGAAAAATGCTTCAGATTTATGTTTTTTATGTCAGTTGTAAAATAACCGACGTAAAAAAACTATGTTTATAACGTATCCTGTAATAACGTTGGCCAAAAGCCGACATTAAAAATTAAAAATAACCACTGTAAAAAATATTTTCTGCACTAGTTCTTATCACATCTTGATTGTTCTTCTGTGTGACAATGCATGTGATAATTTGAAGAAGAAAGAAAAAAAACAAAAAAAGAAAAAAAATAATGCATTTGATAATGTCCTAAGGATAACTGTTGCATTAAAGGGTGATAGAGGATCCCTACTATGATGATAACCCATAAGTTCCATAACATTGTTCTTGAATATATATTCTATGGCCGGATGATGTTATTTGAGGGAGAAAAATAATACAGGCCATTAGGCATAAGGACACATAAAACTTTGAGGCACCTTCTCATGGTGTGAGCCCTTGGTAATATCCAAGAGGATATTATGAGAACAAGACCCGACAGTAGGAAATCCACATTTCATAGTGTCATTGGATCTTCCTATCTGCGGACATGTGTATTGGTCCTTAGACTTTAAGATTATTATTAATGGGTATTACAACTCGCGCACTTAGATGTATTGATGAAAAATGAGATGAAATACTGTTCGCAGTGAGGTAGGATACATTGGGTGCATCACGAGTGATATTTCATTAATAGATAATGCGAGAAAGGATTTTTCCCTTATGTTCCATAACAAAAGTAGATATCTCAGGCCCTTTGATGGAATTGATATAGCCTAAATAAATCCATGGCCATAGTGAGGAATGGGAAAGTTCAATTCTGGAAAGTCAAAGAAAGAATAACCGAGCACATGGGTTGATAGCACCGACATGCAACCTGATTGATTTGAGATATCAAGACAAAGGGATTACATTACACAGTAAGCATTCATAGGAGGTGAAACGTCATTGCTGTGTTAACTTCTTTCTCTATGGGTGTCTTGGTGTGTTTTTATGTGCTAACCTTGGACTTTAGGAAGGCTCCACCTAATTGCACTGAGAAAGAGGCCTAGAGGGTCACACACTAAGTGTGTCCAAGTATCTCAGTTAAATATTAATTTAACAAGTTAAATAAATATTATTCCGGTTCTGGTTTAATAATTATTTAAGATGCATGATCGCATTTATTTCGACACTAGTTATTCGAGAGAATATATTGTGGGTGAAATAATATATTTATTAGCGAGTAATGTAGTGATATATATTTGATAAATAAATAACCATTATTCAAGGTCTAATAAATGTGTTATAGGAAATAAAGAAAAATGGATAAATAAAAGTACACACTATGTATATTAAATATACACATCGTGTATTTTTTCTGGAAATTTATGAGAAATAATATTATTTATTTATTTAAATAATATTAGGAGTAATTCGTTGGGCGCATGTCAAGTAATAATAATAGTCAACTGTTATTATTAGACATGGGGTATTACTAAGAATTAAATTAAATGAATAAATGATTTTGGGTAATTGATTCATTTTATTATTCTATGTAATTAAAGAAAACCCAATTATGTATTTCTCGTTAGCCTAGCCATTTTTTTGTGTGGTTATGCACAATGGATTTGAAAAGCTCTCAAGCCAAGATAGAATTATTTTCCCACCAATAACGTTCTCAAGATGCGAGAGAGAGATCCACCTCCACCGGATCAAGGCGATCGAAGGTGAACATCGCATGTGAAGGCTTTTCTGCGCTAGCACCCAGAGATCCCTTCGGCGACATCCAAAGATACGTAGAGAACATGTGGATCACTGGTAGAGGAATCCTACACTTGGATTCTATGATGCAATGAAAAATCACATTGGATCGTGATCAGAAACATCAATGAAGAAATAATTCCATCAAGGTAATTCTTTTCAATTAATTAAATTTATTATAAACAAAATATGATGATCATATATTTAGTTTCGGGACTCCCATATTTCTTTTTCATTATTCGTTCTATTCTAAAGATCTGGCGTTTTATTATCATGATGGATCTCAGATTGATCATTGTTAATGCTGAAATTAAAGTTGGGTACACCCACCAACACACTTCCGCTGTGCCCAGAACCTACATGTGGTATCAGAGGGAGTCATATCGTTGATTATAATTATTTAGTTTTTTGTTGGTGATTTATGCATTTAATAATTTAGTTGTTTCAATTCAATTTAATCGTTCTTTAAATCTGAATCTCGAGATCTGTTCCTCCTCTCTCGTTTCTCATTCACCTTATAGAAAAAAAAATTTCTTTTAATTTTGATTAAAATAAAATAGAGGATCTCATTCATAGGTGCCAAAAGTTCCTAGCTATACAACACCAGAATACATGATGTGTATTCGAAAGTATACTCTGTGTAGTCTAGGTTGAATGCATTGGACTGGCCCGCCAAATCAGGCCAAGTAAATGGATCTTATCTAAGTCTTTAAGACTCTGTGTGTTGACCAAGAACAGGAGGCACACGGTTTTTGGATTACACTCCATGTGACCCATGGAACACAATGTGTAGTCCCTTAGGGTTAGGGTTGGACCGTGTACCCCGTACACAGCTTTCCCGGATGGAAACCATGTAACACGGATACTAGACGGTGTGTGTCCCACTGAGCAGGCCGTGTACTCTGAAAATTTCCAAAGTACATCTACACGTCATTTCCCCAGGCATGTAATTCGGGTGGATGGTGAAAAAAATAACACGCTATGTATTCGGAACTACACGTTGTGTACTCATCCAAATTATGCAGATTTATTAAAAACTATTATTATATTATACAAACCCTTGAGACATGTACCATAGTGCAGGCGTAAAGCTGAGGCACAACATGTGATAGGTGTTTTATATATATGTGTTTAGTTTAACATCTGCGTAATGTTCATTTCTACTCATTGGGTAGTTATGAACGAGAATTCACTAGGTTGCCTCCAAGGTACAAGTTACGTACAAAGATAATTTAAAATGAATTTATTTGTTTAAAATTATGATGGATGATAATCTCAAGGAAATTTAGAAAAGGGTCTAAGATAAAAGGATTTATTAATTAAAGATAATTAACTGATTTGAGTGTGATTTATCTTAAATAAGAACGATTAAAGAATTTAATGCTAGTTTTATTTATGCATATATATCATTGCATGCATGGATGGTCATGAGCTAGACCAAGACCATTTTATGTGAATGGTTTCTTTTAATTAATTAATTTAAATTAAATTTGTTGGCATACGAGCCTTATCCTCATTAATATGTAGGGTCTGCATGCTAAAGGTTTATTTTATGTAAAACCCCATTTTACCCCTCACTTGTATGTGAGATTAAAGCATATGTAATGGATGGAGCTCCCAAGATAGTGGAGGCAACTCAAGTTATGATCCAAGGTGAAACCGATCCAAGGAGATACAAAGGTGGACAGGTGGAAAGCTGTAAACATGAACCCAAAAGGTTCGAGGTGTTTATCCCCTATGTCTTGGGTTAGTTTATCAACCACTAGATAAACTAACCAATAGAACAAGCTCATGATCATATCATTTATTTTATTTCTTTCATTTGTATGTTTTATTTATTGTGGGTGTGTTGTCATGATCACAAAATTAATGAATTAAACAAGCATTCAAGATTAAACTAAAATAAGACCGGCTTGTGTGTAAAACATTATCTTAGACACGGTCAATCACTTAAGTATATCCCACTCAGTATTAACAAGAATTTAATAAAAGATAATAAAATGAAAATTTACATATAAGGATAAACTCCCTTAAAGAAATATTAAGTCGGTATAGCCTTCCATAATCTTAGTTAGAATCGAACCATAGTTCAAAGTTCTTGACCAACCCTAGTTGGGGTGATTTCAATTATCAGGGAATTCTAATTCAAGTTTTTGGGTTGACTTGACTTGGTTCACATCAAGGGTTGACTTCCATAGTAGGACTTGGTGTGACCAAGAGGAAAAGGTTGAGGAAATCCAAAATAAAAGGATTTCAGGATTGGGGAGTCCACTCAACGGATCATGGAGCTGCGAGTTAATGCAGTTGGCATTTAGAATGCCTACTTAAAACCCTTTAAGTTGCTTGACCAACCCTAGTTGGGGTAATTCAAAGGGAAATATGGAGCCTTTCTACTATAATATTCAGGAAATAGAATATTATGAAGTCAATGGTGGGGGCTATTATATTTTGAATAAAATAGTGGGGGACTAACAAGTATTAATTTATTTATTTGTCTCAGTTTTATCATAATAAAGTACTAAACCTTTGATCATCTTAATTTGTATAAACGGAAAGAAACAATGACTTCAAACATATCATTTCGAACCATACTCGAGAAGTAAAACCTTCTCACTGGAACCAATTTCCAAGAGTGGCAGAGGCGTTTACGCGTCATCCTTCGCCACGAGAGGAAATTGTATGTGCTATAAGAGCTTATTCTAGTTGCGCCTGGGAAAGAGGCCAGTGATGAGGAACTATCTCTCTATATGAAACATATGGATGATGCCACATATGTTCAATGTTTCATGCTATCAGCCATGTCTAATGAGATCTTGAAGAAACATGAAAACATAGACGTGTATAGCATGATGTCTCACCTTAAGGATCTATACCAAGAGAAGGTGAGACGGGAGTGATATGAGATCTCCAACGCTTTGTTTACAACTAATATTGGAGAGTCTGCGCCAGCTGGGCCTCATGTAGTCAAGATTATTGGCTACATTGAATTCCTAGACATCTTAGGGATTAAGTTCCCAAATGATTTGCGTAAAGATCTCATCCTATCATCACTGCCCAAGACCTTATCTAGCTTTATTGTCAACTATAACATGAGCAACAATGAGAAGAGTCTATCAAAACTTCTGACCTTAATTATTCAGGTAGATAAGGACATGGGGAATGACAAACCCACAGTCCTTATGGTGAATAAGAAAAGGAAGGACAAGGAAAAGGGGGCAAGGACTTATAAATAGTCTAAAGCCCTCGAGCACCATCCCTCCAAGAAGGGGTATATCCAAAGGCAGGGAAAGGAATGGGAGGCGGTATGCTTTTCATGTGGCAAGAAAAGCCACTAGAAGAGGAACTACACCCAGAAGAGTGGGGACACTAAATGTGTGTTCCTTATCGAGTGTAATCTTTCCATTTATACACATTGGGTATTAAATATAGCTTGTAGGGCTCACATCTGTATTCAAATGCAGGAACCGAGTAGATTTAGAAAGATTTACAAAGGAGAGGTGGATCTTCAAGCAGCCAATGGCGCAAGGCTGGCTATGTTATCCATTGGTGATTACCACCTCTCATTTCCAACTGGGATGATTTTTGGTTTTACATAACTGTTATTATGTGTCTAGTGTTATCAAAAACATAATTTCTGTATCATGTTTGGATATAGATGGATTTATTTTCATGTTTGGAAATAAGGGTTTCTTATTTTATAAGAACAATTCATGTTATGGTATGGAGCATTTAAATAATGGTTTGTATGTATTAAATTACGAAAACCAAGTGTTGGTAATCAATAGCGAAACAAACTCACATGACTCATACATCACCCAGTTGTGGCATCACTACATTGGTCATGTAAACGAGAAGCACTTGAAAAAGCTCTGCCAAGATGGATATTTATACTCTGCTGATCTAAAACCACTTGATAGATGTCACGCTTGTTTACAAGGTAAAATGACCAAGCCACCTTTCGATGGACAGGGTGAAAGGTCCACAGAGCTTCTAGGATTGGTGCACACAGATGTGTGTAGACCATTTCCAGTAGAATCTAGAGGTGGATATTATTACTTTATTACTTTTACTGATAATTTAAGTAGATATGGATATGTCTACTTAATGAGGTATAAGTCATAATACTTAGAAAAATTTAAGGAATTAAAGAATGAAGTAGAGAATCACATTGGTAAGATGATAAAGAAGCTTCGATCGGATTGAGGTGGAGAATATATGAACCAAGAGTTCATCAATCTTATATGGGAGTCTGGGATTCTATTTCAGATCACTCCTCCTTATACACCACAGTGGAATGGTGTTAGTGAAAGGAGGAACTACACCATGTTGTACATGGTGAGGTCTATGATGAGTCATGCAAATCTTCCATTATCCTTTTGGGGATATACATTACAGAATGCAGCATACACATTAAACTGAGTACCAATTAAGGTGGAAAATGGAATTCCCTCTGAGTTATTGAATGGAAAGAAACCCATTTTGTCACACACACATGTATGGGGATGCGAGGCATTTGTTAAGGCCTTCTTAGGAAACAAACTAGCACCCCAGGGCATGAAGTGTATCTCTATAGGATATCTAAAGGAAACGCAAGGATATTACCTATATAACCCTTAAGACAAGAAAGTGATTATCACTCGACAAGCTGTCTTTCTCAAGAGGGATCACATCCTCAAAAAGGATAGTGGGAGAAAGATTGACTTTGACGAAGTTGATGCTCAAGATACATAGGAGTTGGTACAGGAACAAGTTCCTCAAGTCCCTGTGGAAGAGGTTCCAGAAACACAAGTACTATGTATGAGCTAAAGAGAGGTAAGGGAACCAGAGAGATGTGGTTTTCTAGTCACCAAGGATGGTGAATCATTTTTGTTGGACAATTATGAACCTCTATCCTATAATGAATTAGTATAAATCTCATAAGATTCAAGATGGCTAGAAGCTATGAATTCTGAGATGGATTCCATGTATCATAACCAAGTTTAGGTTCCAGTCGATGAGCCAGTCGATGAAAAGCATGTTGGATGAAAATGGGTATTCAAGATAAAACTGGGCCTGGAAGGTCAAGTTAGCACCTATAAAGTAAGGCTAGTGTCTAAAGGATTCAGACAGTGTCAAGGAATTGACTATGATGAAACCTTTTCGCCAGTTTCCATGTTTAAATCCATAAGAATCATACTTTCCATAGCACCTTACCATGACTATGAGATTTGGAAAATGGATATCAAAAAATCATTCCTTAATAGGAACCTTCGGGAAGATGTCTATATGACACAACCAGAAGGGTTTGTGACACCAGGTGAATCCAAACAGGTTTTCAAGTTCCATAAATCCATTTATGGATTAAAGTAAGAATCCAGGTCGTGGAACATTCAATTTGATGAATCTATAAAATAATTTGGTTTCATTAAGAATGAATGTGATCCATGTGTTTATAAGCAGTTTAATGAGAATACAATTGTTATCCTAGTAGTATATGTTGATGACATATTGCTTATTTGAAATAATGTACCAGTCTTACAGTCAGTTAAGGACTGTTTGAACAAGTGTTTCTCCATGAAGGACTTGGGTGAAGCGACCTACATTCTAGGGATCAAGATCATTTGTGATAGATCCAAGAGGCTTCTTGGACTAAGTCATGGTACATACATTGACCAGATACTAAAGAGATTTAGTATGAAACAATCCAAGAGGGTATTGGTTCTAGTGTCACATGGCCTACATCTTTCTAAGAAAATGTGTCCTCAGACACAAAAAGAGAAAGATAGAATGAGTAAGATCTCATATGCTTCGGATATAGGATCCATCATTTATGCCATGTTATGTACCAGGCTTGATGTTTCCTATTCACTGAGCATGGCAGGAATATATCAAGAAGATCCTGGAGAACAACATTGTACTGCTGTTGAGACTATCCTTAAGTATCTGATAAGAACTAAGGATATGTTCCTAGTGTATGGCGGAGACGAGGATCTTGTCATCAGAGGGTATGCTGATTTTGGTTTTCAAATAGATCAGAATGATCTGAAGTCACAATCTAGATATGTTTTCTTTCTCAATGGAGGAGTTGTGAGCTAGAAGAGTTCAAAGCAGCTAGTTTTCGCTGATTCTATAGTGGAGTTCAAATATATAGAGGCTTCTGATACATCCAAAGAAGCCATTTGGATTCATAACTTTGTCTAGAATCTTGATGTGGTGCCTAGAAGTAAATATCCTATCATGTTGTATTGTGATAATACTACAGTGGTGGCTCATGGAAAAGAACCAAGGTCACATCAACAAACAAAGCACATACTCCAGAAGTATCATCTCTTGAGGGATGTCTATCAAAGGGGTGAAGTTGCAGTGAGTAGAGTGTCCATGGAAGAGAACGTGGTAAGACCCATGACTAAAGGCCTATCTCAACAGAAGCATAAATATCATGTGAGGGCTAGTGGGTTAAAGGTTGTTTGCAGTTTTCTCTAGTTCAAGTGGGATTATATTGTAGTTGGTGGCCTAGAACCAAATAATTTGTACTTTATTCATTAATAAATACCTTATAACATCTTGATTGTTCTTATGTGTGACAATTCATGTGATAATTTCCTAAGGACAACTATTACATTAAAGGGTCGTAGTGGATCCCTACTATGATGAGAACCCAAAAGTGCCACAACACTATTCTTGAATATATGTTCTATGGCCGGATGATGTTATTTAAGGGAAACAAATAATACAGGCCATTGGGGGTGAGGACTCATAAAACTTTGAGGCACCTTTTCATGGTGTGCGCCCTTGGTAATATTCAGGAGGATATTATGAGAACGATACCCACCAGTAGAAAATCCACATTTCATAGTGTCATTGGATGTTCCTATCTGTGGACATGTGTATTGGTCCTAAGACTTTAAGGTTATTATTAATGAGTATTACAAATCGCACACTTAGATGTATTCACAAAAACTGTGACAACACACTGTTTTTAGTGAGGTATGATACATTGGGTGCGTCACGAGTGATATTACATTAATAGATAATGCGAGAAATGATTTTTCCCTTTTGTTCCATAACAGAATTAGATATCTCAGGCACATTGATGGAATTGATATAGCCTAAATAAATCCATGTCCATGGTGATTAATGGGAAAGTTCAATTCCAAAAATTCAAAGAAAGAATAATCGAGCTCATGTGTTAATGACACTAGCATGTTACCCGCTTGATTCGAGATATCGAGACAAAGGGATTACATTACACAGTAAGCGTTCGTAGGAGGTGACACATCATTGTGGCGTTAACTTCTTTCTATATGGGTGTCTTGGCGTGTTTCTAGATGCTAACCTTGGACTTTAGGAAGGCTCCTCCTAATACCACTAAGAAATAGGCCTAAAGGGTCACACACTAAGTGTGTCCAAGTATCTTAGTTAAATATTAATTTAACAAGTTAAAAATAAAGATTATTCCCGATTGTGGTTTAATAACCATTTAAGGATGTCTGATCGCATTTATTTAGACACTAGTTATTTGAGAGAATATATTGTGGGCAAAATAATATATTTATTAGCAAGTAATGTAGTGATATTTATTTGAGAAATAAATATACATTATTCAAGGTCTAATAAATGTGGTGGAGGAAATAAAGAAAAATGGAAATGTAAAAGTACATGCCGTGTATATTAAATATACACACCGTGTATTTTTTTCTGGGAATTTATGAGAAATAATATTATTTATTTAATTAAATAATATTAGGTGTAATTCTCTAGGCGTATGTCAAGTAATAATAACATTACACTATTATTATTAGACATGGGGTATTACTAAGAATTAAATGAAATGAATAAATTCTTTGGGGTAATTGATTCATTTTATTATTCTATGTAATTAAAAAAATACCAATTATATATTTCTCATTTTCCTAGCTATTTTTTTTGTGGTTGTGTATAACGGATTTGAAAAGATCTCAAGCCAAGAGATAATTCTTTTTCTACCAAGAACGCTCTCAAGCTACGAGAGAGAGATCCACCTCCACCGGATCAAGGCGATCGAAGGCAGACATCTCAAGTGAAGGCTTCTTCGCACTAGCACCCAGAGATCCCTTCGGCAATATCCAGAGATATGTGGAGCACATGTGGATCACCGCTAGAGGAATCCTACATGAGGATTATATGACGCAATGACGGATCACATTAGATCGTGATCAAAAACATCAACGAATAAATAATTTCATCAAGGCAATTCTTGTTAATTAATTAAATTGATTATAACCAACATATGATGATCCTATCTTTAGTTCTGGGACTCCCATCTTTATTTTTAGTTCTTCATTCTATTTTGAAGATCTGGAATTTTATTATAGTGATGGATCTCATATTGATTGTTGTTAACGCTAAAATTAAAGTTGGGTACACCCACCAATGTGCTTCCACTATGCCTGGAACCTAAAAGTTCAATATATCATCAATTCAATAAATAATGAACCTCTGGGAAAGCTCACATAATCTAACCCCTTTGGTCTCACATAGAACTAATCATTTATAAACGACCACCTGGTCAACTCTCACGGTCAATACCCCCTTGGTCTGCATAGCAACAATAAATTATAATGAACACCTGGAAGATCTCATAGTCAATTCCCTAGGGTCCAAAATTCATTTAACAATGACCCTCTAGGAAGCCCTCATGGTCTAACCCCTCTGGTCTATGACCACCCGGTAGTTCTCACATTCAATACCTCTGGGTCAAAATAACTACAATTCAAACATAAATGACCCTACTTTGGAAATCTCTCTCAGTCAATTACAATTAGTCAAAATTTCACAATGTGAAACAAATGCATCTCATATAATCAGTCAAACTCCATCCTAATAAATTCAAGGCATGGAGACAAGGTATGCCTCATAGGAAACCTAGGAAAAATGGCCATAAATTGTCAATCAGGGAAACGCACCCATGGGGTGTCCCATAACAAGGTATAAAACCTTATGCGTAAGCAATTTATCTTAAATAATCAAACAAACCATATCAGTTATTAAACATGCTCAAATTCCCAAAACACACAATACCATAACATGGGTATTCATAACATTAAGCATATATAATCCAAATAAAATCAAATAAAGGCACATACCACCTACCTTGATGTTGTACGATAAACACTCTTGAATTTCGGCCCTTGAATCATCCTAGAATGACATAGATCTACAAAAGGTTAAAAACAATCAACCTGTAAATACCCACGAGAGATGAGGAATTAGGAAGAGAGGCTCTATGGAAAGAGAGAACTCGCCAGTGGGAATCCAACACACCCAAAAACGTCTCAATCAGAGCTCAGATGGAGGAATGGGAGGAAATAAAAGTTCTTCAGTCGTTCATCACTCTCCTGTATGAAAAATAGAGATAATAAGTGTGTTATGGAGATGAGACACAACTCCACACTGATTTATCAAATAAAAATAAAAGTACATGGTGTGTTCATTTAATGTACACGCCATGTACTAGCCTCAACCAGCCCCCACTTTAGGTAGTCTTCCAAGTCACCTACATAGCCATGTACTCGGCTGTTACATGGCCAATATACAGCTACACATGGTAACCAGGTACACAATGTGTACTCATGAGTACATGGTGTGTACTTAGAAAATTTCCATTTCTTCCCTTATTCTAAAAAACACCCGAAATCAAGATCCATACCTAAAATAAAGATTCGGGTTCTTATAAATATCTGGTTGAGTGCACACCATGGCATACGTGTGACTTCCTACTATCAATACATGAGAAATTATTACAATGTAATTTTCCTCATCCTCTATTCATAGTTATTGTTCCATAGAGAGTTTGAAGTGTTCCACAAGAGGTGTTGAAATATCTTTTTATTCGGTCATAATAATATTCTCAATGATCTTTTAGACATACTATTTTTGAGATAAAAACAAACTTCTGGTATTATCATCATGTTATATACTCATGATTAATATTTTCCTCACTTCTCCAAAATATTTCATTTCAAAATTCCTTGAAATTATTCATTATGATCCTAAATCCATTGAACTAAAAGACCCACCAAAACCATGTCATCAATATAAAAAAATCATAATTATGAAATTTCCATCATTTTACAACTTTAGGTAAAAATAATTATCTAAGTTTATCAGCATGAAACCTTTCTCTTATATGAATGAGTTGAACTTATGATTCTACTATCTTGGATCTTATTTCAACCCATAAAGACTTTTCTTTAGTTAACACAACAATTCTTGAATTTAATGCTCCAAGAAACTGATAGGTTTATTCATATAAATTTTATACTCTAGATTATCATGAAGAAAATTCATCATAGAAACAATTTCTAGAAATAAAAACCACCATAATTAACAAAGAAAAGTATCATTTGAATAATATTATATTTTTCTACTGGAAATATTTTAAAAGAGGTGATTCCCTCCTTTTGTTCAAATCCCTTAAAAATAAACTATGCCTTATACCTCTAACTTTTTCAATATTTATATTTTAACTAGAAAACCCACTTGTTTTCAAGTTCCCTATCTATAGTGGGTAAATACATTATCTCCCAAGTGTTATTTTCATGAATCAAATTCACCTCATCCTATATGGACGACAACCACTCAAAAGAATAACTAATGTTAGCCACTTATTTCAATATTTTTGGTTCTCCTCCTTCTGTTAAAAGTATTAAATTCAATTTAGATCCATGCCTCTATACCATCTATCTAATCCTTATATATCTCAATAACTTTTATTGAATTTATTCTCTTTCCTAAATCGAAACCTTTAGAATTTGATCCTCTAGAATATTGGACTAAACCTCACCAGTTTTTGAACATTTAGGTATTTCTTCTACTAGTCTCATCCTATAACCTGTTGTATAGTACCCTGAACTTTCATTTGGAATTTATTTACATTTGTTATAGTCATAGCCATTTGAACTCTCTATAATTTGAGAAATTCTGGTTCATCCATTCAAATAAATTTGTACTAAAGTTGATTCTATAACTTCAACTTCCTTAGCCTTCAAATTCTCTTCCTTCCGTAAGACATAGTCATTAAATATCACATTTATAATTTTGATGAATAATTTATTCTCATCATCCCAAAGTTTAAATCCCATATCTTCGTCTATATATCCAATGAAAAAACATGTATGGTATTTCACTTCAAGCTTATATTTTTCTTTGGAATCTACATGTGATTAGGGAAAACCTCTGAATACATTTAGGTGAGAAAAATGTGGTATCATTCATGTCCATATAGCTTTTGGTATATTTTTTCTCACTAGTGATGAGGGGTAATGATTGATTAATTATACCACAATGCCAACTACTTCCTTCCAAAAAACATTAGGCATCCCTAAATGAAGCTTCATTCTCCATGATATTTCCATTAATTTTTTATTCATCCATTCAATTACGACATTTTTATTAGGTGTTTTGGGTAGTGTTTTCTCATGATTAATTCATATGTGTCTATAGAAGTCCATAAACTTATTTTAGTGTTCTAACCTCCATTTTTTAATCCCAAGCATTTCAGATTACATCTGGTTTATATTTCAACCAAATATTTCCATTACACACACTTGAGTCCCCTCATATTTTTATTCCAGGATATATATCTATACATTCATTATAGAGTCATCAATGAATGTATCAATGTGTTTTAATCCACTAAGATATATCACTAGGTTAGGTCCCCAATCATTCATATATGCAATATCTAGCTTACATCTATTCGGTGTTCTTACTATTAGGTTAAAACTCATGTTTTCCTGCTTCTCGAGTATAAAACTTTCACAAATTTTTAAGTATAAATGATCCACCTTTAACATACCTTTCCTGCTAATTTTTTTACCTTTCTCATTGAGGTTTCTAATTCAAAAGTTCCACAAATATGTGCTCCCTAAAGTTGATGTTTTAGAAAGTGTAGCTCCCATTTCCCTTCCAGTCATGTATAATGTACTATCCTTTAGACCTCTATCTGTGAAAATAGATCCTTGGGTGATTTTATACACTCCATTTGTAAATGTGGTTCCATAACTAGCTTCATTTAACCATACAATTTAAATCAAGTTCTTCTAGAGTCATATGATATGAAGAACTTCCTTTATTATAAGAAAAATTCCATTCTTTAACTAAAATTTTACTTCTACCATCCCCAAGATATCAAGAGCTTCACCATCTGGTAGATTCACTATTCTAAATATTCTAAACACATAACTCATCATTCATCCTTTTTCACCAGTGGAGTGGAATGATGCTCCATGATCTATTATATAAGATTCCATCAGAGTTTTTATACTCATAAATATATTTTCACTACTTTATCCTATTGATCTAATAGAACTTAATCCTATGAAATTTGGTCTTTAGGAATTTCCCTTGCACTCACGACAATGATTCTTGAGGTGAAACCTTTTACCACAATACCAAAACGCTGGTCCGAGTCAGGTAGATTTACCTCTAATCCTCCTTCATGACATATATTCTGATCATCTTCTACTTCTTTGATGAGGTGAAAAAACTCTTCCCTCCATGCTAAAATCATTTCCAAAAGGTTCTTGAGTTTCCATCCTACAGATTTCTTCATTAAAAATAATGTTTTTGACATCATTGAATATCAATTCAGTCTTTTTGCTAAAGTTACATAGTACTTTTAATATTTCTTCCCATTATTCCAGAAATGATGAGAACAATAATATCCCCCAAAAAGCATCTATAAATTTAACTTTCACAGACTCAATCTATATCTGGATTAAACTGAAATCATTCACATGATCTACTAATACTATTTATTCTGATAGATTCATGATGAATAACTGACACATTAAGCACACTTTCTTGAGTGTTGTAGGCTGCTCATACATATATACTAGGGATGAAATTAACTCTATTGTCATGTTCTTCTCCTATATATTTTGAGCCACATTCTAGGATAAGTTCATCCTCATAACACCTAAATACTTTCGATCATGCTTTTCACATTTTCTTTTCTACATCATTGCTATTTTTATACCTTTCAATAGAACTTATAGATCATTTTGGATGATATATTTTTCTATCTGAGAGGATTAGTTTGGGATATACCTAACACTGAGAGGGGGGTTGAATCAGTGTTGGGGACTTTTGAAACCAATTACAACTTTTTATACTTGTACCTCTTGACCTGTTAGGATCTTAATTCTCTTATTCTCTTTTCCCAGTCGCATGCAATAATAAAAAGTAGTAAAAATATGCACGCAATATTTTTACAAGGTTCACCACTCAATAAGAGTAGATACATCCTTGCCACTCATGGATATGAAAAGTGCATGGATTATTTACTATGACGTGATATGTTGTTACAGTGGAGTGGCTAGGAAAACAATCCTCTAGCCATTGTGAGTCCCTACACTTTAGAGGGGGGTGGGAAACAATCCTCTTCCCTGGACTAGTGATAGCCTAGTCCAACTTTCAGCCTCTAGATGGTTCTTTATACTAATTATAGAGACATTATTATTTATTATTGATAATTTTGGTTCTTCTATTGGTCTTATTTAGTGCTATTAAATTGATTACTTGAAAATCAGTAGGTAATCAATTCTTCCTTCTTTCTTTCTATTCTTCTCTACTGCAGCACAAACTACACTAGAATTCTTCTTTCTTCTTCTTAGTGCAACAACCAACTCCATTAAAAATTATTTTCTATTCTTGGCTAGAATCACATACACCAATGTGATTATTCAGGCAATGGAGATCAGTTCACTTGGCATCATCTGATTTAATTATTCTCTCTCTTGTTCATGAATGCATGTGATCATGCATATGGAATTTAGGTTGATCCTTTTTCCCTTTCTTTATTCTTCTTTACACACATTCACACACTTGTTTTTTTTATTATTTATTTAAGTCACTTTATGTGTACATGTGCATGAATGTTTTAAACATTAAAACATCTATTATAGGCGAGGTAAGATCAAATTCCATGTTCAAATATCGCCTTTGAATCGGCTGAGATTTACTCTTTGAATAACTGAGTTCTTCGGTTCTTTAAAACATTCAAACTGTGGACAAATATATGTGCATATCTCAGTTGTTTCTTTTTCAAAGTGGGTTCCTCATTTATAGTTATGAAATCTCATGAATATGATTGAGATCACATGCAATCTCCCTTTTAGATATGCACTAGAATTATCCACGTGACCTTGGAAACTCTGTTTTCCTCAGCCAATCCTTCTTTATCGAGATATCATATGCATGAACAATGTAAGTTGCATTCATGGTCTCGGTTCGATCTGAAGATCCTTATGGTGTCAAAATAATAAGGCATGGTGGTTCGTACATGATCATCCATCATCTATGGTGAGATATAGTGGTGCTATAAATTGCTGGAGGTTGAAGACAACGGCACGACTGGTTCAAATCCACGTGAGGATCGAACGCCTCGGATTCAAACACGCAGGGCACTGGATCAGATGAGCAGTGGAGATTATATCCATCTGTCATGGATTGATCGGATGGTCGACCAAGATGCAGGGTGAGATGAGCAGTTAAGATTAAATCCACATTTTTTAAAATGTTGTCCCACATTGAAATGATTATGCGGGAGATGCACGGTTTATCAATCAACTCCCCTCAGCATCAGTTCATAATTCTCCTCTCTCCCCTCCGGTGCTTCCCCACACTGGTTCTCAATGAGCGTTCTTCTGTGCCCACCCATGCCTCTTGCGAGAACGCTCTTAACACCCACTATGCATCCCTGCACACAGGTTTATCACCATGACCGCAGTCCTACGAGCTTATACACGGCCCGCACGCCCCTTCCCTCATGTGGGGCTAGCCTTGAGGCCTTCCCTCGATCACGGTTGACCCTCAGGCCCCGCGTGTGCTTGAGGTGAAGCCCTCGGCTGGACTCCATGGTTGTCCCCTTCTTTTTAATGTAAGGACATATATACTTGGTGAAAAACCAAGTGTCTAGTATAAGTATAATGCAGTCGCACCTTCTTAGTTCATGATTACTTATTCAAAATCCATACCTTCTCCTTCTCTTTTCCTCCTCTTTATTTCTTTTTGGAACATGAAGACCAAAACACATTACTCATGTTTCTTCATCCAATTGTGGAAGGAACTCATCTTCAACTCCTCATACATTTCAACAAAATTCATGGAAACATTTTAGTAAACAATGTTTTGTCCATAACACATGTCTTGGTCCTTGAAGATCAGCACAATCAATCATCTGATTTGTAATAACATTGAGAATTTCCCAAGCATGTAATCCAATGCTATGAATCCATAATAATTCTCCAGACATCTTCACTTTAACCAATCTTAATTCACTTTGGATCCCCTCTTTCATTTTGACCAATATTGACACCAGTTGACAACAAATACAACTTATACACAAAGTGGTCCCAACAATCTCCCCATTTGTATTTTTTTTGTCAATACCATAAGACTTCTCCTGAAATGAATGTGTCAATGTCAAAATGAGAATATTCTTTCTCCCCTTACTTATTTCTTTCCCCTAGAATTTAATTTCACTTCTCTCCCCCTTATTGACAATAAATACAAAGTTCTTGGTAGAGAGGGTATCAGTCCATTCTTAAGAAATGTTCCATCAATAATTTCACTCTAAGTCTACTTGAGCAATGCTCGGTGTAGAAAAAAAAGGATTTGGTTTAGACAAAAAAGTTGTCCATTGTCCACTGAATCCTGATACCTCATGAGATGAGAGCTCATCCACTCTTCCTATATCACTGAGTAATTTTTTTACTCCACCTTTGTAGAATGATATTTATTTTGAGTGACCAAGGATGAAAGTTTTAAAAATAACTTAACTCTTCCAATTACATTATCTTTAGGAAATCTTCAAAGTAATTGAGTTTTATACCAACTGATGTTGATACTGATTGAGATAATGACTATGGAAGCTTCTTCGTGTGTCTCCCCCTCAAGGGAACACTTCTAATCACTGAATTCCGGGTTCTCCCACTGAGATCTTTCCTCACCTTCAATTCCCTGTATGATAATAACAAATACAATACACAATTATTTAAAGGAATAAGGTGGATCATCCCTACTCCATCAATGTGAACAATAAGGTTGAGACGATTTTCCAAACCCAGATTCTCTATTATTCACACTTTCACAACTGATCTTCAACGCTGACTGTGATTGTGTGGACCTCACTATTTGTTCCATATATTTGTGTGTGAGTTTTCTCTCTTGAAGGGATTTCAAAGCACTAGAATATTCTGGTGCAACATTTATCTTCTTGAGTAATTCTTGTTGGGATGGAGTAAATTCAAAGAATCTTCTAACATTATGATCAACCTTGTTGCACCTCACACACAGAACTTCTTTGTCTTCATGTAGAATCTTCTTTTTTTTTACAACTAGCCCTAGCCTATGCATCTTTCATCTTTCTAATTCTTTCCAAATCTTATGGCCAAACCACAAATATATCATTAGGGACTTATGTAACGACCTAATCTTTTTGAGTAGTATATTAACTTACTCTTATTGATTTAATAAGATGTTAATGGTTAATGAAGAAAGAGGAGTCGATGGCTTCATCCAGTAGACTCGACCCTTATGAAGCCCACTTATCAGAGCTTGGGAAGGAGGTAGCATCTGTGGGCTTCACTTTGGACCAAGCCCAAGCCGAACTCCAGCGTGTCAAGCTTGAACGGAAACGCCTTCGGGAGAAGTTCAAGTTAGTAGAGATTACTACTAGGGAAATGTTATCTGAGCCTCCCTCATATTCTCTCACCATAGCACACCATACACTTAGGTCTTATGCTGGTGTTATAAGGGGTTATGTGACGAGACCCTAGCTTCCTTGTGTAATCTTTTTGGGTGAATAAATTGAGATCTCTTCCTTTAGTGATGTTTGTGAAATTTCAAATGTCCGAATAATTTTAGGATGTATTTTATTAATGAATTTTGAAAAAGGGATATTTTAAAATATTTATGTAAACCTTAAATAATTAATGATGTGTAATGATTTTCAAAAAATGGTCTTCTACAAAAGTGTTCAGTAAGGAATTTAGAGTCTAATAAGATCAACTTAATTTTTGATGAATAGTAAATTATGAATAGTGATTTTATGCTTAGGATTAGTAATGTGACCAAATGGATTAGTAATTTCACTCAAAGAAAGTTTTAATATAATTTAGACACATAGATTAAGTAATGTGATTCAATAAAATGGGTAAATAACGGTTTCATAAATTATTAGTCAAGTATTAGTTTTTTCAGGTGAATAGTGTTTTTTAATTAAAAATTTAATTAAAAATAATTAGAAAATTGGTTTTATAAAAAGGACTTTATTTTTGAACTCAGAGCATCGATATTATGTTAAGGTAATTTTTGGGGATTTTTCTGAAAAAAATGAATTCTCGATGAATAGTGTTTTTATTTAAAAATTAAATTAAAAATATTTAGAAAATTATTTTTATAAAATGGATTTCATTTTTGAAATCAGAGCATTGATATTTGGTTAAGGTGAAATTTTGGGATTATTCTGAGAAAGTTGAATTTTCGATGAATAGTGAAAATATAGTTTTTAAGTTATGGGTGTTTAATGACATCATTAAATGATGTATTAAGTATATATTCAATATGTTCGAATTATGAATAGTAAGATAAGGTATGAGGTGTCCCAAGTGGCAAATACCATGGGCAAATACCGTGGGCAAGCCCATGGTTTTTCCAAAACCACTAATGAGGTGTCCCTTGGCCATTAATGCCTTGTCCCCTCACATTCCCTATAAATACCCACCCTTTCCTCCTTTCGTTTTAACTCCCAACTCTCCCCCAACGAAGTTCTGGTATCCTTACCTTCCAAGGAGTCCTCCCAAGGTGCCCCCAAGACCTCAAGGTCCAAAACTTTGAGTTTCAAGAGTCATGTTTTAAGTTAAGGGATCTGACCTCTCTCTTTCTTTTCATGTAATCTCTTTTATGTCATTCCTTTTATGCTCCATGTTATTATGTGAGAGGATGCTATTTTATATTCATCTTACTTCCCTTTCATGTTTATATGATGATAGATCCCCTCTTACTCTCATCATTTCGTTTTATGAAAGTTTAAGTGACGCCGTTAGGCTGCCGAATTTTTATGTGATTCTTTCACCCTTCTCATTTTTCAAGTTCAATTTTCATGTCAAATCTTTCAAGTACCTTTTTATTATATTGGGGTATGATCTCTATATCTATCATACTGATCTCTTATGATCATATGATGAGATACCCTATTTGATCTGTTCAATTCATTTTTGTTGAAGTTTAAGTGACGCCGTTAGGCTGCCGAATTTTCATAAGAGAAATAAAATTTTGTCTTCCTTCCATGTTTTTCATTTCAAATGGTATGTCCTTTAAATTGCATAACCATGTCCATATACCCTTCTTATTCTGTCCCTATACTGTTTTATGGGTCAATTATGATTGTTCGACCCATGTTCCCTCTCTTTTCAAAGTTTTCTAAAACCTTGTAACATAGCCGTTATGCTGCAGAATTTTCGTCTCAAAATGCCTCTCTCTTTTCTCAAAATTATTTTATGTTATAAAGTGAATACTCAAAGCTCTTATTTCTACAAGTTTATTCAAATATATATCAAAATGTTATATTTTAAATTCTGGGATTTACATAAATGAGACCTGCTTTCCCTTTCCGTGGGTTTAAAGTGACATAAAGATCATGTCTTTAAAGCAGTTTTTAAAACGTTATGATTATGAAATGAAACCCATTTCATTTATGCTATATGGGTTGTTTATGAAATGATTGATGATGATATATGTGGCTCAAATGATAATAAAGGAAAATTTAAGGGTGCGCCCTGATAGCACTCCAATGCATTGGGTAAAGACTTAATCTCTAGAGATGACCATTTTAACGATGCCTTGGTGAATAACCTTGGTAATTTTTAACAACACCTTGGGGATGGACCTTGGTGAAACAAAACGATTGTCAATATTAAATGTTGCAGCCACATCTTTAAGTTATGAAAAATGTTATTTTTATTATGATGTATCTCATGATTTCTTTCTCATGCCTTAAAGTTCTTTTCATGTCCTTATTGAAGTATCTCAAGTTCACATGTAAAATGTTTCTCTTGTTTCCCTTACTAGGCCTTCTGCTCACCCTTTCTTTTGATGTATGTCCCCAGGTTATGAGATGCAGTAATGAACCTAGGATGAACTAAAGGAGAATCCTTTAAAGTGTTTAAGAAGAATGTTTTATGTTTTTTTTATGTATTATGTTCCTTGTTTCCAAGACACTAAACCTTAACGATCCTCAGTTCCGTGTAATGAAATGAAAGTTATGTTATAAAAAGACAGGATGCTATAGTTGGTATCAAAGGATGGTTTAGTTATTTGTGGAAATTAGGATATAAAAACTTTAGGAAGAACCCTATAGAAAAGTTTAAATATAGGAAAACTTCCTGGTATTTTGGTAAGTGTTGAGTAAGTGGTTTATCAAACAAATACATCCCTGTCTGGATACGAGTAGGTAGAGGCGGCTCTGGCACAGATGTACATAGGGGTAAAACCCGAAAACACCGCTTTGAGCTAGACTCGAATGGGAACTGGTGCACGATAACGGGCCTTGCTGCACTCTTGGTTACGACACTCCCTGGGGATATGTTTGGTTAATCACAAGCTTTTTATGAATCATTATGAAGGAATTATAGAGAAGTGTAATTGTCTAAGCATGAAGTCTTAGTTAAAAGATTCATAAATGAAATAAGTTTCTCACTAAGGTTTTATTCTTTTAGAAAATGGCGGGCAATAGGAGGAACCGTGCAGATGATGACCGCAATGCACCATGTGCTGACGGACCTCCGATGGAAGCCGGAATGGAAACATTCATGCGAATGATGAACCAACTGACTCAAGTTATGAGTAATAACTTGAATCCAGATGAGAGGCCGATCTCACCATGAAGGGCGAAACTTTCTGTTGAGTCCTTTATGCGTTAACGACCGCCAACATTCAATGGATCTACTGACCCATTGGTTGCGGAACAATGGATAAGATCCATTGAAAAGATCTTTTCTGTACTTCATTGTTCGGAACAAGAAAAAGTCACCCTTGATGTTTACCGCCTAGAGGGAGAATCTGATCAGTGGTGGTCACTGATCAAAAACACGAAGCCACGAGGAGAGATGGAAGCTATGGAGTGGGAAGAATTTTGGGGAATTTTCTTTAACAAGTATTTCCCTTGTTCCATGAGAACAAGAATGGAGAAAGAGTTTCTTGAGATAAAGCAGAAGGAGAACGAATCTGTCAGAAGCTATGAGATGAACTTCACAAGGCTTTCCCGTTATACCTCAAGCTTTTTCATGGACCCTAATGGGAAGGTTGATAGATTCTTTGGTGGACTACGACCTCATCTGCGGAAGAATCTAGCCAACAGGGACTATGATAGCTATGAAGAATAGTTCGAAGTGCTATGAAAGTCGAGCTGGAGTTTGGTGAGACACAGTGGTATCATAAAACAAATGAAAAGAAGAGATCATTGGAGCCCAGTTTAGGGAAGTCTTTTGATCATGGAAGAGGTGGAAAGCAAAGGCAACTTACCACATGCAATAAATGTGGGAAGAATCATCTGGGGAACTGCTTGAACGGAAGTGGCAAGTGATAAAAGTGTGGAAGTGGAGGCCATATTGCTTGGAATTGTCATAGTGAGGTGAAGCCTCAGCTTCCCAACACTAACGACAGAGGAAATATGGTTCTGGCCCTACCCGAAGTCACATGCTTCATGTTTGGACAGCTTGGGCACTTTGCTAACCAATGTCCAAATCTGAGGGCGGTGGAGGGGAATCACCATCAACCTCAGCAGAGGCCAAGGGAGCAAGGTCATTCTTTCTCTATCACAACAACTGAAGTTGAAGTTCCGAATGATGTGGTAGCAGGTACTCTTGTTGTCCTCTCAAAACTAGCAAGTACTTTATTTGATTCTGGTTCTACACATTCCTTTATTTCCGCCAAGTTTGCAAGGAATATAGAATCAATCCCCGAACTGCTAGAGGTAGAGTTGTCAGTCAAGACTCCAAGTGGGATTATCCTTGCATCAACAGTATTTAGAGACTCTAGTGTTTACTTTGGTGAGCACAATATTATCGCAAATCTTGTAGTCATTCCCATGATGGAATTCGACATTATACTAGGGATGGACTGGCTCTCAAAGTATAATGCTAAGATCAAATGCAGAAGTAAGGAAATCTCAGTAGTCTTGAATGAACAACCTACAGTTATCTTCCGAGGAGAGATATCCCGAACTGATCCCTATCTAGAAGAACCTCCTATAGCTTTCTTTATGGAGTTAATTAGTGATGATGAAGAAGGAAAAGGGAGCATACAAATAGAAGATGTTCCGATTGTTCAGGAATACATGGATGTATTTCCTGAGGAGTTACCTGGACCTCCCCCAGAAAGAGAGGTAGAGTTCTCCATTGAACTCGTACCTGGGTCTCAACTGATATCGAAGACTCCGTATAGAATGTCAAATGTGGAGCTAGAAGAGTTAAAGAAACAACTCGAAGACTTGTTGGAGAAGGGGTTTATCCGACCAAGTGTGTCTCCTTGGGGAGCACCAGTTCTCTTTGTGAAGAAGAAGGATGGATCAATGCAGCTATGCATTGATTATAGAGAACTGAATGGGATCACAGTGAAGAACAAATATCCTCTTCCAAGAATTGATGATTTATTTGACCAACTTCGCGGGGCTCAATTCTTCTCTATGATTTACCTTCGATCTGGTTATCATCAACTGAGGGTGAAGAAGGAAGATATTCCACAGACTGCCTTCCGATCAAGATATGGGCATTATGATTTTACTGTTATTCCCTTCGGATTGACTAATGCTCCGGCTATTTTCATGGATTTGATGAATAGAGTCTTTAAGGACTACCTTGATAACTTTGTGGTAGTTTTTATTGATGATATTTTGATATATTCAAAAAGTAGTGAGGGGTATGAAGATCATCTAAGGGTTATATTGAAAACTCTGCGGAAGGAGAGGCTCTTTGGGAAGTTCAGCAAGTGTGAGTTTTGGTTACAACAAGTGGATTTCTTGGGGCACATCGTAACCAATGAAGGAATCTCGGTTGACCGTGCAAAGACAATGGTTGTGGAGGAGTGGACTCAACCCAAAATAGTAACTGAGATTCGTAGTTTCCTTGGTTTATCGAGATATTATAGGAGGTTTGTGAAAAACTTTTCACGTCTTTCTAATCCACTAACCAAGTTGACTCGAAAAGGGGTTAAGTTCATCTGGACAAAGGAATGTGAGGAAAGTTTCCAAGAGATGAAGAAGATATTGGTTACTGCACCTGTGTTAACACTACCCTCTATTGGAGAAGGATTCATTATTTTTAGCGATGCATCTCTGAAAGGGATTGGGTGCGTCCTCATGCAAAATGACAAGGTAATTGCTTATGCATCTTGACAGTTGAAGATTCATGAGTAGAATTATCCTACTCATGATCTAGAGCTGGCGGCAGTTTTTTTTTGCTCTAAATATATGGAGGCACTATCTTTATGGGGAGAAATGTGATATATACACTGACCACCAAAGTCTAAAGTATATTTTCACACAAAAAGAATTGAACACAAGACAAAGGAGATGGTTGGAGATTATTAAAGACTATGATTGTTCAATTCATTATCACCCTGGAAGAGCAAACAAATTTGCGGATGCGTTAAGCAGGAAAGATCCTGTTGTTCTGGCAACAATGAGGATCCTAGGAGATCCCTTGATTAAATATCTAGTAAAACTGGACATGGGAATTATAAGGAAAGGGACATCATCAACCCTATCCCAAATGATTTCTCAACCTTCATTACTAGAGAAGATCAAGAAGGCTAAAAAAGAAGATCCTTTGTTGCAGGAGAAGTTGGAGGCTGTAAAAGATGGGAAGTTACCTAATTTGAATATGGATCAAGAAGGTGTATTGAAATTTCGTACAAGACTATTTGTTCCATCTATTACAGAGATAAAGAAAGAACTGATGGATGAAGCTCATAGCTCTACTTTCTCTATACATCCGAGAAGCACTAAGATGTCTAGAGACCTTCGTGATCATTATTGGTGGGATAACATGAAGAGGGAGATTGTTGATTACACTACAAGGTGCCTAGTGTGTCAGCAAGTAAAGGCAGAATGACAACTTCCTAAGGGGGTATTACAACCGCTACCCATACTAGTATGGAAGTGGGATAATATCACTAGGGAATTTGTAACTGGTCTCCCGAAAACATCCAATGGAAACAATGCGATATGGGTTATTGTGGACCGTCTCACCAAGACAACCCATTTTATCTCTATTCGGGAAGATTTCTCTCTGGATCAGCTTGCCAAGATATACGTGAAGAAAGTGGTAAGGCTGCATGGGGTACTACTATCCATCGTATCTGATCATGACCCAAGATTCACATCAAAATTCTGGAGAAGTCTTCAACATGCTCTGAGTACTGAATTGAATTTTAGTACAACCTATCATCCTCAAACTAATGGCCAATCTGAAAGGACTATTCAGACACTCGAAGACATGCTGAGATTATGCTCAATGGAATTTAAAGGTGGATGGGATCAACACCTCCCATTAGTTGAGTTCTCCTATAACAACAGCTTCCATTCGAGTATTCAGATGGCACCCTATGAAGCTCTGTATGGAAAGCTATGTAGAACTCCTACTTGTTGGGATGAAACTGGTGAGAGAAAGCTTCTTAGGCCTGATCTTGGGCCATAGATGACAGAACAGGTTCATTCCATCCAACAACACATAAAGGCTGCTCAGAGTCGGCAGAAGAGCTATGCTGACAATCGTCGAAGGGACTTGGAGTTTGGTGTTGGTGACAAAGTCTTCCTTCGAATTTCTCCATAGAAGAGAGTCATGTGGTTTGGAAAGAAAGGGAAGCTCAGCCCTAGGTACATTGGCCCCTATGAAATCCTTGATCGCATAGGAGCAGTGGCCTATCATCAAGCACTTCCACCGAACCTAGCTCAAGTTCATGATGTCTTCCATTTATCTCTCTTGAGGAAGTACATACACGACCCTTCGCATGTACTGAACCCAGAGGTGGTACAACTGGAACATGGCCTCTCTTATGAGGAGCAGCCAGTGTAGATCTTGGACCGTAGAGACAAGGTCCTACGAAACAAGACTACCCACCTTGTGAAAGTGTTGTGGAGGAATCATAAATATGAAGATGTGAATTGGGAGCCTGAGGAAACAACGAAGAAAAAGTACCCTCACCTTTTCGACTAGGCCTCAAGTATAAATTTCGGGGACGAAATTTCTTAAGGGGGGAAGAATGTAACAACCCAATCTTTTTGAGTAGTATATTAACTTACTCTTATTGATTTAATAATATGTTAATGGTTAATGCAGAAAGAGGAGTCGATGGCTTCATCCAGTAGACTCGACCCTTATGAAGCCCACTTATCAGAGCTTGGGAAGGAGGTAACATCTATGGGCTTCGCTTTGGACCAAGACCAAGCCGAACTCCAGCGTGTCAAGCTTGAACGGAAACGCCTTCGGGAGAAGTTCAAGTTAGTAGAGATTACTACTAGGGAAATGTTATCTGAGCCTCCCTCAGATTCTCTCACCATAGCACACCTTACACTTAGGTCTTATGCCGGTGTTATAAGGGGCTATGTGACGAGACCCTAGCTTCCTTGTGTAATCCTTTCGGGTGAATAAATTGAGATCTCTTCCTTTAGTGATGTTTGTGAAATTTCAAATGTCCGAATAATTTTTGGATGTATTTTATTAATGAATTTTGAAAGAGGGATATTTTAAAATATTTATGTAAACCTTAAATAATTAATGATGTGTAATGATTTTCAAAAAATGGTCTTCTACAAAAGTGTTCAGTAAGAAATTTGGAGTCTAATAAGATCAACTTAATTTTTGATGAATAGTAAATTATGAATAGTGATTTTACACTTAGGATTAGTAATGTGACCAAATGTATTAGTAATTTCACTCAAAGAAAGTTTTAATATAATTTAGACACCTAGATTAAGTAATGTGATTCAATAAAATGGGTAAATAATGGTTTCATAAATTATTAGTCAAGTATTAGTTTTTTTGGGTGAATAGTGTTTTTAAATTAAAAATTTAATTAAAAATAAATAGAAAATTATTTTTATAAAAAGGACTTTATTTTTGAACTCAGAGCATCGATATTATGTTAAGGTAATTTTTGGGGATTTTTCTGAAAAAAATGAATTCTCGATGAATAGTGTTTTTATTTAAAAATTAAATTAAAAATATTTAGAAAATTATTTTTATAAAATGGATTTCATTTTTGAAATCAGAGCATTGATATTTGGTTAAGGTGAAATTTTGGGATTATTCTGAGAAAGTTGAATTTTCGATGAATAGTGAAAATATAGTTTTTAAGTTACGGGTGTTTAATGACATCATTAAACGATGTATTAAGTATATATTCAATATGGTCGAATTATGAATAGTAAGATAAGGTATGAGGTGTCCCAAGTGGCCAATACCATGGGCAAATACCATGGGAAAGCCCATGGTTTTGCCAAAACCACTAATGAGGTGTCCCTTGGCCATTAATGCCTTGTCCCCTCACTTTCCCTATAAATACCCACCCTTTCCTCCTTTAGTTTTCACTCCCAACTCTCCCCCAACGAAGTTCTGGTATCCTTACCTTCCAAGGAGTCCTCCCAAGGTGCCCCCAAGACCTCAAGGTCCAAAACATTGAGTTTCAAGAGTCACGTTTTAAGGTAAGGGATCTGACCTCTCTCTTTCTTTTCATGAAATCTCTTTTATGTCATTCCTTTTATGCTCCATGTTATTATGTAAGAGGATGTTATTTTATATTCCTCTTACTTACCTTTCATGTTTATATGATGAGAGATCCCCTCTTACTCTCATCATTTCATTTTATGAAAGTTTAAGTGACGCCGTTAGGCTGCCGAATTTTTAAGTGATTCTTTCACCCTTCCCATTTTTCAAGTTCAATTTTCATGTCAAATCTTTCAAGTACCTTTTTATTATGTTTGGGTATGATCTCTATATCTATCATACTGATCTCTTATGATCATATGATGAGAGACCCTATTTGATCTGTTCAATTCATTTTTGTTGAAGTTTAAGTGACGCCGTTAGGCTGCCGAATTTTCATAAGAGAAATCAAATTTTGTCTTCCTTCCAGGATTTTCATTTCAAATGGTATGTCCTTTAAATTGCATCACCATGTCCATATACCCTTCTTATTCTGTCCCTATACTGTTTTATGGGTCAATTATGATTGTTCGACCGATGTTCCCTCTCTTTTCAAAGTTTTCTAAAACTTTGTAACATAGCTGTTATGCTGCAGAATTTTCGTCTCAAGATGCCCCTCTCTTTTCTCAAAATTATTTTATGTTATAAATTGAATACTCAAAGATCTTATTTCTACAAGGGTATTCAAATATATATCAAAATGTTCTATTTTAAATTCTGGGATTTACATACATGAGACCCGCTTTCCCTTTCCGTGGGTTTATAGTGACATAAAGATCATGTCTTTAAAGCAGTTTTTAAAACGTTATGATTATGAAATGAAACCCATTTCTTTTATGCTATATGGGTTTTTTATAAAATGATTTATGATGATATATGTGGCTCACATGATAATAAAGTCAAATTTAAGGGTGCGCCCTGATAGCGCTCCAATGCATTGGGTAAAGACTTAATCTCTAGAGATGACCATTTTAACGACGCCTTGGTGAATAACCTTGGTAATTTTTAACGACACCTTGGGGATGGACATTAGTGAAACGAAACGATTGTCAATATTAAATGTTGTAGCCACATCTTCAAGTTATGAAAAATTTTATTTTTATTATGATGCATCTCATGATTTCTTTCTCATGCCTTAAAGTTCTTTTCATGTCCTTATTGAAGTATCTCAAGTTCACATGTAAAATGTTTCTCTTTTTTCCCTTACTGGGCATTCTGCTCACCCTTTCTTTTGATGTATGTCCCCAGGTTATGAGATGCAGTAATGAAACTAGGATGAACTAAAGGAGAATCCTTTCAAGTGTTTGAGAAGAATGTTTTATGTTTTTTTTATGTATTATGTTCCTTGTTTCCAAGACACTAAACCTTAACGATCCTCAGTTCCATGTAATGAAATGAAAGTTATGTTATAAAAAGATAGGATGCTATAACTTAGGCATCAATATTGGATCTTATACATGTATTCTTCTGAGTGGCATCCTTCTTATTAGTTCCTTTGGATGCACCACCCTTCACCTTCTTGGATTTAGAATCCAAGGACTTCTTATCTTTCCATCTTGAAATCTTCTTAGGAGAATTTGTTTTCACTTTATTCATCTGATTTCTTCCCAAATATGCTTCTTCATTATTACCCATCTTCTATGGTCTTCTTTTATTATCAGCTTTGGGTACCTATTTAAATGAACATGCACCATTCATGTGACCACTATTATTTCACACATCACAGATGTTATCTAACATTCCAAATATATTTGCAGTATACAGATGCTTTTAGATATGTGTATGTTACTTATTATTCTCACGATTTCTCCCCCTTGTTATGGGATTTATTTGTGCATTTAAATTTAATGGGTTTTACCAAAAATTCAGTGCACAATGTCCAAATCTATTATAGCACCAGCATTAACCAACAAACCTTGACTTCTTCCCATATTCTTTATAAGGTTTTTGAATATTCTTCTTGAATTTTCATGATTCATGTGGGGAGCTATCTTCCACACTATTTACCCTATCTACCATAGCCATGGTGGTAGGTTTATTCTCATTCTTATTCATCCATACTTTTTTAGAATTTTTCTTCCAACCTGTATTTTTGTAGAAACAATTTTAGAAACATGGGTATAATTTGGTATGGATGGTACTTTACTTTCTTATCTGCTTGTTATAGATCAATGAGTGAAGCCATGATCATCTTGTCACGTGTTGGAGGTTTTTTGAGAGTAGAATCCTTCATTGAGCATTGAGTACTAGCAGCAAATGTTTCCTTCTTTGGTGGAGACTCAATATGTGTCTTCTCAAGATTTGTCAAATGAACTTCCAATTCTAGACATCTCATATTGAGGATGACTTCTTGGTATTCAATCATAGTAATTTTCTATTCACAATCCTTCTTTAATCTTTAAACTTCATCTTAATGCAACTTTACTTTGATTTGTAACAAAGAGTCATGTTCTTTGATATTCTTGGAGTCTTCTTCCAAATATACCTTCTTAACTTCAATGATCTTTTTAGCTCATATTCAAGTGCATGGATCTTATTTTCTGGAGTCTTGTTGAATCCCTCTTTTTATTCAACATCTTTCAGCCACTTTGAAGAACTTACTTCAAATCCCCTCTTTGTTGCTTCAAAGGCTCCAACCTGTCTGAAGATCTTTAATCATTCAACAATTTTTGATTGAAAAACTCTCTCCAAAACATCAGTTTCTTCTTCCAAATGAGTGATATTTTTCTGCATTCATTGAAATAATTTACAAACTAGGGATGTAATTTCTTCAAGAATACCATGCAGAATCATTCTTAATCTATCAACTGATATTTCTTGAGATGTTGTAGATTGATCATCACCACTTATGCGAGCATTTTCATCATGAGAATAATTTCCAAATGTACTAACACATACCTCTTGATTAGTTGAGGTAGGAAGGTTGTCCATCTTCTTGGTGGTAAATTGAGCCACCTTCTCATTACTTTCCAAGTCTGGCGTGTCTTTAATGTCAGCCAGATATTGAGAACCAGATGCTTCCTCTTCTTTATATAAGAGGGACTTCTTCTTCAACTTTATCTTCTCCTTCTTTTTCTTGTTCATCATGTTCTTGGTAGATATAAACTTCTACACAGAAATAACAGAATACTCACTAAAATTTCACTTCATTGATAACTCTGTAAAGAAACTCGGGTCTTCAAAAGATATTAACTTCACTATAGAGAATCCAATAGAGGTGAACCTCCATCTAATACCAATTGAGAGGACCAGTTTGGGATATACCTAACACTAAGAGGGGGGGGGGTGAATCAGTGTTGGGGAATTTTGAAACTAATTACAAATTTTTATCCCTGTACCTTTTGACCTGTTAGGATCTTGATTCTCTTATTCTCTTTTCCTTATCACATGCAATAATAGAAAGTAGTAAAAATATGCACACAATATTTTTACAAGGTTAACCACACAATAAGAGTAGCTATGTATTTACCGTGCATGGATATGACTAGTTCATGGATTCTCCACTATGATGTGATATGTTGTTATAGTGGATTGGCTAGGAAAATAATCCTCTAACCAATGTGAGTCCCTACACTTTAGAGGGGGGGGGGGGGTGGGAAACAATCCTCTTCCCTAGACTGGTGATAACCTAGTACAACTTGCAGCCTCTAGTTGGTTCTTTATACTGCATATAGAGATAGTCTTCTTCATTCTTGATAAGGTAGGTTCTACTCTTGGTCTTCTTTAGTGCTCTTCACTTGATTACTTGCAAAGAAGTATGCAAGAAAATCTTCCTTCTTTCTTTCTCTTATTCTCTAGTGCAACACCAACTGCACTATACCTCTTCTTTCTTTTTCTTAGTGCAACAACCAACTCCACTAAAACTTATTCTCTATTATTGGATAAAACCACATACACCAATTTGATTATTTAGGCAATGAATATCAATTCACTTGACATCATCTGAGTTAATTATTCTCTCTCTTGTTCATGAATGCATGTGATCATGCATATGGAATTTAGGTTGAACATTTTCTTCCCTTTCTTTATTCTTCTTCTTTAAACACGTGCACACACTTGTTTTTGATTCTTTATTTAAATCACTTTATGTGTACATGTGCATGAATGCCTTCACCTCTTCATATTCTTGTGTATTAGCCCTAATGGGTATGATTCTTTGAGAAAACACACACTCGACCTATTCTTCTCTTCCTCTTCTTTTATTCTCTTTTACTTAGTTAGGGTGTTTCCTTAGGTTTATAGGTATGAATCATCAAACCTGAATGGGTGAACCCTTTGTCTTGTGTGAGCTACTCCTTCAACCAACTACTCAAGGCCTCAGGCTTTCTCTAAACCATGTACATGGGTACATGCAACACACATTTCCCTTCTTTCTTCACTAAAACCCGAACCCCTGCAAACAATGGGATAAAGGTGAAAATAAGAGGGTGACCACCTTTGGGAAGGCTGTGAGATTCACGATTCTTCTTTGTGCATAAGGAGCATAGTTCTTTCCCTTTCAAAGAGTACAAAAAGGGTGTGGTTGCACCCGTTTGTACCTATGAGAACTTCCTCACGAAACACACCGAGGGTTTTTAGAAAACCTATCGGGTGTTCACAAGTGTTGGTTCTTCGAAAATCTTTTCAAGGGTGCGTAGCACCTATCGATGTATTGAGGGATCTCTTCTTCATATATCCTTGAAGGCTCGCAGTTCTATGCTTGATCTTCACAAAGTGATGCGCAGAGTTACTCTGTTTTTCAAGAACACGAGCTCTTAGGAATGAGGGAGCAGTATCATCTCTCGGCTTAGGTGCGGCTTATTTTACAGGAGAGGAAATATATAATTCCACATTCAAATCTCACCTCCTAATCAGACGAGATTCAATTTTTGAATAACTGATATCTTTGGATCTTTAAAACATTTAAATCACGGAAGAATATATGTGAATATCTCAGTTGTTTTCTTTTCAACGTGGGTTCCTCATTTATAGTGAGGAAATCTCATGCCTGTGATTGAGATCACATGCAATCTACCTTTTAAATCTTCAATCGAATTATCCACGTGGCCTTTGAAACTCCATTTTCCTCGGCCAATCCTTCTTCATCAACATATCGCATGCATGAAAAACGTAAGTTGCATGCATGTTCTCAGTTCGATCTGACAATCCTTATGGTGTCAAAATAATAAGTCATGGTGGTTCGGACGTGATCATCCATCATCTCCAGTGAGATACAGTGGCACTGTCAAGTGCTAGAGGTTGAAGACGACGATGAGGCTAGTTCAAATATGCATGAGTATCGGACGGTTCAGATTCAAACGCACAGGTCACCAGATCAGATGAGCGGTGGAGATTACATCCATCTGCTGTAGATTGACCGAATGGTCAACCAAGATGTGGGGTGAGTTGAGTGGCTGAGATGACATCCGCATTTTTAAAATGTTGTCCCACATCAAAACGGTGATGTGAGAGATGTGTGGTTTATCAATCAACTTCCCTCAACATCGGTTCAGAATTTTCCTCTCCCCCCTCTAGTGTTGCCCCGCACCGGTTCTCTGTGGGTGCGCTTCTGTGCCCACCCATGCCTCCTGTGGGTGCGCTTCTAGCACCCACTATTCATCCCTTCGCATGGGGTGATCACCATGAACGCACTCCTTCGGGCTTATACATGGACCACACACCCCTTCCCTCATGCGGGGCTGTCCTTGAGGGCTTCCCTCAAGCGCGGTTGACCCCCCGGGTCCCGTATGTGCTTGAGGTGAGGTCCTCAGCTGGCCTCTATGATTATCCCCTTCTTTTTAATGTAAGGCCATATATACTTGGTGCAAAACCAACTGTCTAGTATAAGTATAATGCATGGACACCTTCTTAGTTCATGGTTACTTCTTCAAAATCCATCCACTTTCCTTCTCTTTTCCTCCTCTTTATTTATTTTTGGAACAAGAAGTCCAAAACACATAACTCGTGTTTCTTCTTCCAACTGTGGAAGGAACTCATCTTCAACTCCTTATACATTTCAACAAAATTCATGGAAACATTGTAGTAAAAAATGTGTTGTCCTTAACACATGTCTTGTTCCTTGAAGATCAGCACAATCAATCATCTAATTTGTAACAACATGGAGAATTTCCCAAGCGTGGAATCCAATGCTATGAATCCATAAAAATTCTCCAGGAATCTTTAATTTAACCAATCTCCATTCACTTTGGATTTCCTCCTTCATTTTGACCATTATTGACACTAGTTACCAACAAATACAACTTATACACAAAGTGGTCCCAACTTCCCATTGAATTTTCACACTGTACCTTGCTATCTTATGATGCCTTCCCCTCTCGATACAATAATTCATACTAATAGAAAATGTTTAGGAAAGTGAGAATGTTGCCGGAGCTATTTCTGAGAAAACTACTAAGCCTCTGAGAACTTCCTATTTATTTGATTCCAATTGTTGATAATCCATCACAAACTTCACAAAGATGGAATTTTATCACTAAAAATCACAATGGTGGAAATAGATCTCTGAAATTGGATCCTCACATGGTTTATAGACTAGAACTTGGAAGTAGAACCTTCACTATAATTATCCCACTGACTTTCACTTACTCAATCATATTTACTTGAAATCACATAAATCATTCATTTGAAGTGAATGAAAAATAAAATCATGTAATGTGATGAAACAAGTGTTTTACATGGTTTAGAATTTCTTCCTACATCCACAAGATGAAAATATCATTTTTTTATAATATCAAAAGTACAAAGTTAAAATATCTTTTGACTGGGTATCCTTGTAGGCCCCTAAATCGAATGAATGATTAAGACATCATCAAAGTGGTTCCCCTCTCTTTATATAGGGTCCCACCCAATTGTCTAGATTACACCATCTTCTTATAACTATGGAATCCATCCATTGCAATGTGCAACTATCGACTACCTATTACACTCCTTAGGTTGACCATCTATCATCGGTAGAACAATACCCAACAGCCCTATATCCATGATCTCTATCAAGAGAAAGATATATTGGAGTGGTATGAGATATCCAAGGAACATTTCAGATGTAAGTTTGGAGGGGGTGTTCCAATTGGACCTCATGTAGTAAATATGATTTCTTATATTGAGAATTTAGACATCTTAGGGTTTAAGCTACCTGATGAGTTGCGCGCTGACCCCATGATTTCCTCACTACCTTAGAGCTTATCTAGTTTTATTATGAATTATAATATGAAAAATATTATGAAGACTCTCTCAGGTCTTCTTACTCTGATTCTCCAGGTGGATTAGGACACGGGGCATAGAAAACCTATAGTTATTATAGTGAATAAGAGTAAAGGATTGTAAAAGGTCATTAAGACTAATTCCAAATATAAGGTCTATTCACATTGCTTGACCAAGAGGAGGAATATCTAGAGGTAGGCAAGGGGATTGGACGTAGAATGTTTTTCATATGGAAAGAAGGGACACTGGAAGAAAAACTGAACCTTAGTGAAAAAGTATAATGAAGCTTCATGTGTGTTTTTTATTAATGTGACCTCTTCATATCTACTAGTTGGGTATTAGATATAGCTTATGGTGCTCAAATTTCGATCCAAATACAGAAACCGAGTATATTCAGAAAGGTTGGAAGTGGTAAGGTGGATCTTCAAGTTTCTAGAAAAGTAAGACCACCTGCACTGTCTATATGCGACTACCACCTTACTTTGTCAACAAGAATTATTCAGATTTTCAAAAATTGATATTATGTGCTTAGTGTTACAAGAAAAATTATATCAATTTCTAGTTTATACATGGATGGGTTTGTATTCTAGTTTGGGGATAAAAGAACTTACTTTTATAAATATAGTATTTATTATGGTATAACGCATCTTAATAATGTTCTTTATATACTAGAATAAAAAAACCAAGTGTTGTCAATCAATAATGAAAGAAGTTCACAAGACTCATATCACCCCTAATTGTGGCATCACTGACTTGTTCATGTAAACAAGATGCGCTTGACAAAGCTATATCAAGAAGGGTATTAAGATTTATTTGAACTAAAACCACTTGGTATGTGTCAAGCTTCTTTGCTATGTAAGATAACCAAACTTCTTTTTAGTATAAAGGTTAAAAGGGAAACAATGTATCTTAGAATAGTTCACATAGATGTGTGTGGAACTCTTCCAATTGAAGCTAGAGGTGGATACTCTTACTTTATAACTTTTATCGGTGATTTGAGTAGATATGGCTATGTTTAATTAATGAGGTATAAGTATTATTCCTTTGAGAAATTTAAGGAATACAAGAATGAAGTAGAGAACCAGATTTGTAAAAAGATAAAGAAACTTCGATTTTAAAAAGATAAGGAAACTTCGATCAGATTGAGGTGAAGAATATCTTAAAAAACAGTTCAATGATTATCTAAAAGAGTTCGAGATTGTATTTTAACTCACTTCTCCTTATACACCATAGTTGAAAAGTGTTAGTGAAAAGAGAAATCATACATTGTTGGACATGGTAAGATCAATGATGAATCATACAGACCTTCCATTACCCTTTCGGGGATATGCATTATAGATTGTAGCATACACACTAAACCATGTGCCAACTAAAGTGGAAAGCATAATCTCATATGAGTTATGGTGTGGGAGGAAATATGTGTTGTATAATCTTCATGTGTGGGGATGTGAAGTGTTTTCTAAGACCAATTCCAGAAACAAAATTGCATCATGAGGCATAAAGTGTATCTTTATAGGGAATCCTAAGGGAACAATGAGATATTATTTATATGACCCTTTAGAAAAAAAAGTTAATAGTGTCCAAGCATGTCATGTTTCTTAGGAGGGAGAATATCTCTAAAAGAGACGATGAGAGTGATTTAGATTTATTTTAATACATGTTTGCCAAATCTTTTGAATGGAATTTTTATCTAAAACGTGATTTTATTAATAAATAGTTGATTTGAGATCATTTTGAGTAGAGATTGTAACATATTTGAATGAAAATAAGTGTTTTCGATTCTTAATTGCTCAAGTGTTCCCTATTTTAAATTCCATTTATTTTAAGAACAATATTTCTAAAGAATTTGATAAAAATTTAATTGAAATAATATTTTGATAGGGTTTTGAAAAGGTTTTTGGTTTTTGAAGCTAATATTTCCAATTTCTGTTTTTCTTTATTTTTTAATAAAAAGGATGGTCCCAACTTGTTTGGGTATAATTTTTCATCTTCAATTGATAATTTTCTTAAGTTCTTAAATATGTTTTGTATGAGTCAAATGAAGCAGGGGCGTATGAGTGAGCCCCTTGTATGAGTCAAAAAACCAACGTATGAGTGAACTGAGGCTGAGTAGACTGAGTTTCACTTCCGAAAACTCCTTAATCCTGGACTGATAAACAAGGTAGCCGAGAATCGCAGCCTGGGTGTCCTGAAGGAGACTGAGTTTGTGGTCATCTGGTTGAATCTTTGATACCGGATCAAAGGTACAGAGGAAGCCCTAGTTGAATCAGGGACGCCGCTCGCTGAAGCTGATCCTAAACAAAAACATGGAAACTGATCTGAAGCTGAACGAGCTCGCACAGGTGTGTCGTTTCCTTCTGCAAACTCGATTAGGGATGAATATGATCGCAGTCACGAAACCATATTTAAGAAGGCGAAGACGTTGTTCTTGAAGTTTGACGAATTGTGATCGTTGGTTTAGTTTTTGTTGCCTGTTCAAATTTCTGAAGACGAAGGGGACTTTGTTGTTCTCAGTTGCTGCGGTTGTGAGGTCGAAAGTGGGTGCACACCAGGTGCTCGAATTATTGCCTAAGTGAAACTGGATCCATGAGCACTGGTTTTTGTGGATTTCTTGGGTTCATCGTATACTGGTTCAAGCACTGCCAATGGAAAAAGAGGAAAGCTGGAGGAGTGGGGGATATCTCTTGACAAAGAATAATTCTAACTCTTTTCTCATTCTTTCATGGAATCTGCAATTGTTTGTCGTGTGTTATTGAACATGATCAATTGAACCCCTTTGGGGATAAACGATTGGATTTTGAATTTCTTCTTCTGCCCTTTACCCATTCTGGATGAAATTCTTCTTCAATTTATCATCAATTGAAGAACCGATAGGTGAAGTTTGATGATTAACATTTTGTTTAGTGAGATAATAATTCTTTCATTAATAATATATCGAAAGATAAAGTTGTTGAATCATTGGGGGACGGTGGTGTGGATATTTCTCACTCCTTTTTCAACTTTTTGTTCCTTCTTGTGTATATCTTCTATATTATTTCATGAACCACATACTTGAATTTTATATTGTCAACCAAAATACTTAAATTGGAAAAGGTTAACACATCATCTTCTCTATAAAAGAATAACCCATACACTAATTGAGTAATGTTGGTTTGCCAAGTGTCAGCAAGGTGACACTAACTTCTTTTCTAAACAACTTTTTCACAATCACGTTGACTTGTTACAAGAACATAATTCCTTCATTAATCCAAATTAATATGGACTACCCATTTTCATCTTTTGCACTTTTGTCTAGTTTTGTTTGATATTTTCATTTGTTTCTCAAAATTTTCTTTACTTCATCTTCACTTTTTCTACATACCTCCTTCTCTCAACACACCCTTTTAATGTCATTCTTGTTTGTTTTGTCTACTTTTTCTTGGATATATGAAATTTCCTTCTTTTGGGTTAGATCCTGCTTACCACTAGCTGGTTTTAAGTACGTTTATAAATTTTATTTTGCAAGGCTTAACGATACTTCAATAAAAAATTGGTTATGTTTTTAGGGAATGTGATGTGTGTCCAAGGAAAATGAAAAACCAACCCAAAGAGCATATAAAAAAATCTTTTTTTAAAAACATTTTGAAATATGCTTGTTGCTTTCTTGTGTGTGCTGGGATTGAAACTACTTACATTAGAATTGGCTGCACACTACGGAATCTTCAACTAGTAAATTGAATTCTTTAATACCTCAGTTCCCTAAGAAAGCAACACAATTATGAAATGGATAATTATGAAAATGATAGTGAACATCATTCTTACTCTTACTAGAAATGAAGTGATAGAGAGATCTAGGCACCAAATACCTACTATGCCAAACAACACATCTTGTATTGGGCTAACTCTACGATCACAAAACTGTGAGATGAAACAGTCCTACCTTTCTATGCTTTCATCCTAAAATGGTTTTCCTAATTAAGACTATAAGAACCCGACCTTAAACATTCCATATTTTTAAGTTAAGTCAAGAGTTTTACTTTATTCCACAATGATGATCTTTTCAGGTTTAGAATTTTAGAGAATTATGTCATATCTCATACATAACAAAACCATAAAATACAAAGTGGATACTTCTGAACAATATCCATTTTTTTAAATATAAGACTTTTAAAAGAAGACATGATTTTTTTCCTGAAAAATCTTCATAACATGCATCTTGACTTCCTCCATTCTCTTACCCATTTTTATACCCCATGAAAAACATTTTAAAACTTGGGATGAGTGAAAAAAGCTTAGTTAGGGACATAAAGAAAGAATTTGTTAGTCCAGTGAAAACATGAAAACCATTAAAAACCCTTTTCTTAAAAACTCATTAGCATGCATAGAAAAATCATGCATGTGCCTTGGGACATCATTACCATATCACTCTTACATTCACCTTTATAAATGGAAGAACCATATGGTCGACATCCATCTCCGGGGTACCCAATGCATTGGAGAGCTATAATGGGCCATCATCCATCGTATCTTGAGCTATAATGGGCTCAACCCATACTAAACAATGTTCAAGGAACATATCCTAAATAAAACCCTTGAAAACTCATTTAAACCCATGAGCAAAACACTTCCAGATATCAAAATACTCATTTCATGTAAAAATAACTTTTAAAATGTAAAAACTGCACATATAATAATGAAACCATTTTCTTTGAAAAGAAATATAAAAACTTATAAGAAAAATAATTAAAGTTATAAAGCATCATGAAAGCGGGAGAAACCAATCTTGCCGTATAAGTTAAAAAAACACTCTCTTTGACGTTCGTAAAAAGAACTTTAAATGTGTGTTTTTAAAAGAAAGTCTTTTACCCTGAGTCTGACTTGTCACGTACAATCTTTTTATTCCTGAATAATAAACTTAGGTTAGTTGTTTACTTGCTTGAGAACCTTTTTAAAGTTTATTATTCCTTTTATATCACTTATTATCATATGATAATAATTACTTAATTATTGAAGTTCATGTCAGATGTTTTGTTAATATTCGGTACTTGAGTCCAAAATTAATTTGGTATGTTGTCAATAGTCAAAGTGGTCATAAGTCCATCATCTCCATAGTAATATTCATGACATAATAATCACGTTTATACATCAATTATACTTTTAAATCAAATCATTTATGTATGATTATGAAAAATGAACAATGATATAATCACGAAGACGATAGGTCGTACGTACGCATAAGTAACGTTTTCATTTTCCAATGATCATTACGGAAAGAAGAGAAATATTATTTTAAATTTACAGAATGATCATAATATAATTAAAATCATATTAATAATTTAAATATACTTATATATATCATCCATGTAACACCCTCGGTTTCTGGCATATAACCCTTTATTTATGCTTTTTATGTATATAAAGTGGTTGGGGTGAAGTTTGTGAGAGTTTTTAGGAATTTTGGAATTTGTTTGGGGCTTTTCTAAGGGTGAACGGGTGGTGCACGGTTAGTGGAAACCTTGCAACACTTGCAGGAAACTGTGAACCATGAAACATGGGTTAGGGAGAAGGCGCATAGTTAGACGCACAATTTTTCAAACTGTGCGGCCACCCCTAGAGAAACCATGCTTTTTGAGGCAGTGGGATTTTGCACGGTTAGCGCACAATTTTTCTAATTGTGCAGGATGCTCCTTGGGGGCAGTGGCTAGCGCATTGTTAGCACACGATTTTCCTAACCGTGCGACAAATCGTACACAGTTTAAAAGTGAGATCCAGAAAAAACAGATCCCACACGTTTTTAACCCTAAACCCCTCACATCTCCTCCATTTCGACACTAACTCTTTTTTCCTTCCTCCCAAAGGCTAGGGAGCCTATTCCCATCATTTTAGAAGCGATTCGAAGTCATTTCTTGGTGGTTTGAAGCCAAATATTCCTTGGTAAGCCTCCTTTGTGGTAGTTTTCTTGGTTTTTCTTAGATCTACTTCTCTATCTTCCTCTCTCAGTTTCTTAGATCTACTCCAATAGTGGATAGATCTAGAGTTTTTATGCCAATCATGGTTAGATTTGGATTTTTTGATGTTAGGGGAAAGGATTTAAGTGTTGGGAAAGATGGAAAGCGATGAACACACAAGAAATAGAAAAATGAATGCGCAGTGAAAAAATCATTCCCTCAAACAGCAGATGCATAATGACAGAAATAAGTGCAGAATATAAAGTTCACACTGGAATTTTTTATGTGGAAAACCCAAATGGGAAAACCACGGGACCTAGTCAAAAAATAGGTATCCACTAAAATAGATAAGTACACAGTAAACACTCCCCAAAAATGGAAGGGATCTCAAAAGTAATACTCAGAAAAATAGTGGATCAAAGTCAGAGTATAGATGCAGTCTGAATGTAGCAGGAAATGAAGAATGCATCTTGCTAGAGAAATCCAAATAGATCTGTCCATGGAAGCAGAAGATCAATGTACAAACAAAAGTGCAGATGAAAAAGCACAGGGATCAGATCAAAACCCACCGTAGATGAAAGCCGGTCAGATCAAAGTAGTTCCATCAACTGCAGATCTGAAAACCTCTACTTGAAATCACAACTGCACTTCCTCCAAAAAACCGTCGATAGAAGAGTCGCATGTATCATATATAAAGGAGAGTGTCCACATGATATCTCATGTATCTCTTAAAATATACCTCATATCTCCTTGAAGATATCAAATATATCTCGTAAAAAATATCAACTATATCTCGTCAAAGATATCAAATATATCTCATTGAAGATATCAAATATATCTCATCAAAGATATCAAATATATATCATCAAAGATATCAAATATATCTCAGGACCAGATGAGGAGACGCCCCAACAAACTCCTCCTCTGACTCAACTGGGGATCATCGCCAACCCTGAAATCGGTAGGAAAGTCTCAAATTTTCCTCTACGTAAACTCTTGGTCAACATGTATGACCCATTATCATCAGTGTGAATCTTCTCAAGCTCTTACTGTCTCGAATCAAGGAAATTGCGGATCCAATGATACCGAACATTGATATGTTTCAACCTTCCATGAAAAGTAGAATTATTTCCCAAACAAATAGCACTCTTACTATCACAAAATAAAACAAATCTGACCTAATTTAAATTAATCTCTCGAATAAAAGTTTTCATCCACAAAAATTCTTTTCATGCCTCTGTAGCTATAATAAACTCTGACTTTGTGGTAGATAAAACAACACATCTCTACAACCTATACTTCCATGATACAGCTCCCCCTGTAAAAGTGATCAAATAGCCTAAAATAAACTTTCTCAAATCGATATCTCCTTCCATATCTGAATCTATAAATCCACAAAGCATAGGTTCCCCTTTTCCAAAACATAATCTCATATCAGAATTACCATGAATATAACGATAAATATACTTCACCACTCTCAAATTCTATCTATCGGGATTTGATAGAAAACGACTAACCACACCAACTGCATGAGCTATATCAGGTCTAGTACATACCATAACATACATCAAACAACCAACGACTGATGAATAAGGTATGTGCTGAATCTCCTCTCTCTCTTCATCAGTAGAAGGTGATTGACTGGTACTGAGCTTAAAATGTAAAGCAAGAGGAGTAATAACCACCTTAACTCTATCCATAGAAAATCTCAGAATAACCTTCTCAATACATCTCATCTGAGATAACCACAATTTCTTGTCCTTCCTGCCACGGGAGATCGACGTGCCAAGAATCTGTCGTACTGGCCCCAAGTATTTCATCGCAAAATACTGACAAATACCCTTCTTCAATCTGTCAATTCTAGAATCATCATGGACAATCATGATCATATCATCAACATAAAGAAAAAATATAATAAAATCATCATCAGTAAATCTCTGAACAAAAACACAATGATCAGAAGATGTCTTCCTGAAACCCTGATGAGAAATGAAAGATTCAGACTTTTTATATCACTGTCTCAGAGCTTGCATCAAACCATACAAAACCTTCTTCAATATGAAGACATGATTCTCTCTACCTATTTCAACAAAACCCTATGGTTTCTCTATATAAATCTCCTCCTCTAAATCTCCATGGAGGAAAGCTGTCTTCACTTCCGTTTGCTCAATATGTAGATCTAAACTACCATCCAAACCAAGAACAAACTGAATGGAAGACATTTTGACAATAGGTGAGAAAATATCATCAAAATCAATAACTTTCTTATAATTAAAGACTTTAAGAACTATCCTTTCCTTGTATCATGGAACATAATTGGATTCTTCATTTTTAATCTGAAAAATCCACCGATTTTGCAAAGCTCTCTTACCTTTCGGTAACTTCACCAACTCAAAAGTATGGCAGTCATGCAATGATGTCATCTCATCATCTATTGTCACAACCCATTTTCCTTATATTCACTTTTCATCACCTCATCAAAATATTTTGGTTCTACCCTTCCAGTGAGGAGCGCATACTCATTAGGTGAATACCGAGTAGAAATGGTACGATGTTGAGATGACCTCCGGAGTGGAACTGCGGGTTCATTGATAACCCCAGGAACCGGATCATCAGAAACAAAGGGTGCATCAGAAATATAAACTCCAACTTGCTCACCCTGAGCATCATTTTGTACATCAATGTGATAATTAGAATCAACAATACGAGGTAAATGTGAATCAAAACCTGGACCAAGACTGACAAAGCCATCAGAAGTTGAAGAAGAGGACTTTTCTCCCTTATCAATATCTGTAATCGTCTGGTCCTCTTTAAACACTACATCACAGCTTCTGACAAATTTCTTCAAAGTAGTATCATAAAACCTATACCCAAACTCATCGTTTCCATAACCAATAAAAATACATTGTCGTGACTTACCATCCAGCTTTGATCTCTCATCTCTAGGCACATAAACAAAAGCCTTGCAACCAAAAACTTTCAAGTGATCATACCTAATCTTTTTTCCATACAAAAACTTATCGAGAGCGTCAATCTGCAAAGAAACTAAAGGTGATAAATTGATAATATAAGCAACAGTAAGTAAAGCCTCACCCCAAAAGTGTCCATACAACTTTGTTTCTGAAAGAAAACAACGAACTCTTTCCAACAAAGTCCTGTTCATCTACTCAGCTACACCATTCAACTAAGGTGTCTTGGGAGGTGTCTTCTGATGCCTAATACCTTCCTGCCTACAATACTAATCAGATGGACCACAATACTCTCCCCCACTATCAGTGTGAATAAATTTCAATTTCTTTCCTGATTCTCACTCAGCAGAAACATGAAATTGTTTAAAAACACAGAGCACCTAACTTTTTGCATTTAAAACATAAAACCAAATCCTTCATGATTGGTCATCAGTAAATGTCACAAAATAAAACCGCCACTAAAGGTATTAGATTTCAAAGGACCACAAACATCAGATTGTACTAATTCAAGTACCTATGACTTCCTGTGTAAAGGATGACTGCTAAAACTCACCATGCTCTGTTTTCTATCCATACAGTGATCACACATGTCTATCTTGACACTCTTCAGATCTGGAAGAAGATTTATCTTGGTCAAACAACCAAGCCATTTCTCACTAATGTGACTGAGCCTCTTATGCCACAACATGGATGAAACATTGCACTCAACAACACAAGCAGCATCACATGAAATAGATGCTTTAGTCCAGTACAAACATGTATGCTTCTTCCCTCGAGCCACAATCAAAGAGACCTTGGAATGATTCCATTGGAAATAACCAAAAGTACTGATAAACCCTTCATCATCAAGAATGCTGGTATAAATAAGATTCAAGAGAACATCTGGCGCATGCCGAACATTCTTCAAAATCAGCTTCTAGTACTGGTCTCTAAACAAACAGTTCTGATACCTATGACATTAGCATGACCATCATTACCCATCTTCAGAATCCCAAAATTACCTAGGTTGTAAGATTTAAAGAACTCCCTCTTCAATGCCACATGAAAACAGAAACCACTGTCAACAACCTAGTAAGAATGATCAGAAACAATATTAATGGAGTCATAAAAAATAACAATATCACCCCCTATAGCGCCAACGACATGATCATCGTCATCAGAATTCTTCTTTGGATGATTTTCCTTCATTCTATTTTCTCTTTTCAACTGATAACAAAACTTCTTAACTTTCCCCTTCTTACCACAATGATGACATTCAAAATCTCTTTGCTTTGATCTAGATTTTCTTATGCTTTTACTCTTTCCTCAACTGCTCTGTCCCTGATTCTTTTCTTGGCTTGTCCCCCTATTCTCTGTAACTGAAAGCTCCAAATAAGATTTCTCTTGAGTACATATCCCAAATTCTTTATTCAAAATAGCAGACTTAACAAAACTGAATGTCATAGCACCATTAGGAGCAGAACCGGTTAAAGTAACACGTAAATTCTCTCAAGAATCGGGTAACGTGTTAAGCAATAAAAGTACTAAAACCACATGTTCAAAATTGAAACCCATACCATAAAACTGATCAAAACAACCCTGATATTCACTTAAATAATCATAAATAGATGTACCTTCTCTGTACCTCAAGTTCATCATTTTCTTGAGAAGAAACAACTTATTGTTTTTTTTCTTAGAAGCATGGGTAGTCTCGAGATTCTCCCACAAAGTTCTGGCATGAGAGATGTTGATAATGTGGTTCATCACATTGTATTCAACCCATTAGAGAATAAATCCCCAAACCATCTCATGCTCGAACACTCATTCTTCATCTGACATCCTCTCTGGATTCTGGATACTAAACACCAGAAGATGCATTCTCTTGAAATAAAGCAGATCCTCCATTTTAAGTCGCCTCATATGGTAATTGGTACCATTCAATAAAATCATCCGACTATAATTGGCTTCCATAATGAATATGAAGTAAAAACCAAACCCTTTGATAATATATGTTGGGAAATATGGAAAGTGATGAATGTGCAAGCAACAGAAAAATGAATGCGCAACGGAAATATCTTTCCCTCAAACAGCGGATGCGTAGAGACAAAAATAAGTGCAGAATATAAAGTTGACACCAGATTTTTTTACATGGAAAAACCAAAAGGGAAAAACCACGAGACCTATTCTAGAAAAAGGGATCCACTAAAATAGACAAGTGCACAATAGAGATTCCCAAAAAATGGAAGGGATCTCAAAAGTAATACTCAGAAAAATAGTGGATCAAAGTTGGAGTATAGGTGCAATCAGAATATAGCCTAAAATGAAGAATGCAACCTGCTAAAGAAATACAAATAGATCTGATTGTGAAAGAAAAATATCGATGTCCGAACAAAAGTGTAGATGAAAAATCATAGGGATCAGATAAAAAACCACCGCAGATGAAAGCTGATCAGATCAAAGTAGTTCCACCGACTGCAGATCTAAAAATCGCTACTTGAAATCACAACTGCACTTCCTCCAAAAAACCGTCAAGAGAAGAGCCAAACGAATCATTTATAAAGGAGATTATCTACATGATATCTCATGTATCTCCTAAAATATATCTCATATCTCCTCAAATATATCAAATATATCACGTCAAAGATATCAAAGATATCTCATCAAAGATATCAAATATATGTCGTCAAAGATATCAAATATATGTCGTCAAAGATATCAAATATATATCATATACGATATCAAATATATCTCATCAAATATATCAAATATATCTCATCAAATATATCAAATATATCTTGAGTCCAGATGAGGAGGCACCTCAACACTAAGGTGGATTTGTAGAGTTTTGACCCAGTTTGGTGAGCGTTTTGTGTCATTGGTTGTTTTTACCAAAATCCTTGAGGTAGATGGCTTCACTCTCAACTCCTATTACTAGAACTAAAAGGATTAATTTAAAATTTGTTTTGTTTCTTGAATTTTTTTGTGAAATTCATGTGAAAATCTTGTTTGAAATCTCTTTATTGATGGTTTGTTGTTCTTTTTTTGGGAAATTATGATATTGTTGTGCAAATCACTTCATTGTGGGATTTTAAAATGATGATTGTAAAATCGGTTTCTTGGTTTGATGATGTAAATTTTTTCTAAATTGGTTTTTAAGAAAAGTTTTGTTTTAGGTATAAGTGGTTGGCATAGTTGTTGGATTAAAGGTGTTTTCAATAAACAAATTTGTTTTACTGCAATTGTTTTGGCGCGCTTGGTTGAAATGTGTTGGAAATAAATGGTTGGTTTGGTTTTGACACTTGTTGGGTAGTAGGTCTTGGGAAAATTTTCGTTTGAAATTGTTTTTTTAAATGGTTAAGTGTGAGTTATAATGGGGATGGTTAGCGGTCTTGAAGTACCACCACCAAAGGGTTGGAATGTGGTCGTTAAGTACCATAATAAAAATGGTACGAGGTATGGATGTGAAGTTCCATCGTCAATGGTAACATCAAGCTTGGTCGGTTGAGTTGTGTGTGTGGTTTAGGGGTATGTATTGGGTAATATTAAATGAAATGGGTTAGGAAAATATGAAATGGAAAAAATGGTTAATGACTTGTTTGGTTTATTTCCTCAAATTTTCTATTTGGGTAAACTATTTTGGTAAGGATATGTTTGGCTTGTGAGAAACTGTTGTATTGTTTAAATGGTTTTATATATATTGTTTTATATATAAATTTGCTAACTCTTTCTTTCCAAGATACATGAGTAGGAAAGGTATTTTGGGAAAGCCTACTGAGTTTTATTACTCACCCCTGCTTTGAAACTTTGGTGCTTTTGTAGTTGTCATTTATCGAGACACAGCTAAAGGTAAGGCATATCATTTCCTTAGTGGTGCCTTATGATGCTTGAGCTGTTGTGGAGTTGTAGCATGAATCTTGGTGTGGGGCTGTAGAGTCATGCCATGACTTCTTTGAGATTTTTTTCTTTAGTCTTCCTCTTGGTTATCTATTTTGGTTGGTATGGTTTTGTATTGTTGTAATTGATATGATTTCAATTTGAAATACATTGTTATCATGCATCATATAGTAACATTGGATGTGGTGTGTTTGGTTGTGTTTCTTTATTTTTTTTAAGGTAAAATCATCCCCCATTGTTATGAGGCCATCAACATTTTTTTCCAGCCTTTTGCATCTTAGGGATATCGCCTAAGACCAAGTAGCACTTCTTCCCCGGCTCAAGCCAATGAGGAGGGGACATATGTTACAAGTGGTATTAGTCTTGGTCATTTCGTCTCTTATTTTGGGGAAAAGTGGTATTGGTTATGTCGATCATGGAGTAGACATTCATTATTGGTTTACTCCTTGAATTGGGATGTAAGTAAAGAGTACGATTTTCGGAACTTGAAATGTATAGCATAAAAAGATTCAACTAACCTTTTTATACTAAACTTAAAGTTACCATGGAGTTGGGTACATAAGTTTTTTGGAGACACTTATAGGAGTATAATCTCATTGTCATGGGTTTATTCAATGAGAAAGGCATGACATGCATTGTAAAAATGAATTCCTACTAGGATTTCATATCTTATTTGGAGTAATGATTTATGTTTTAGTATAAATGCATTGATTTTTGAAAAATCTGGAAATTGTTTTCAAATGTGTGATTTTAAAAAGAGAACGACTGTGGTACTTTAAAAATGGGTTGATTTTCAAAAACATGGTAGCTTTTTCATAAATGATTAAACATGTGAAATGTAGAATTTTGGAAATAATGGTTGTGATAGTTGTGATGTTATAGAATTTGAAATTGTTAAGCCTTTAGTTGAGAGAGAGTGAGACTTATGATGTTTGTTGTGTGGATAGGAAATGACACCCGGTAGGCATCGTAGAAACCAACCAGAGGAAGCTGTTGAAAATGTGGTTACACTTGATCCCTAGATGAACCAGCAGCTAGTTTAAAGCATAGTGAAACTATTTCAAGCTGTGGATAATGGGCACCCAAGAGATGAACTGAGACATGTGGATCATCTGGTTCAATTTCAGAAGTAGAATCCACCCATCATTTAGGGTGATTCAAAACCTGAAAAGGAAGAGGTGTGGCTGAATAAAATGACTCAAATTTTCAATTTCCTAGGAACACTGGTGGATTTGAAAGCCAAGTTAGTGACATAAATGTTGGAAGATCTTACACATCAGTGGTGGGAGTTAGTGGTCCAAGATAAAATGGACCAAGGTATAGCATGGGAGGATTTTGACGAATTTTTCAACAAAAAATTTTATGCTCACATGTTTAGAACTCAGCGAACAACAAAATTCTTTGGCTTGAAGTAGGAGAACCTTTTTATGAAAGATTATGCAGATAAATTCATGAATTTAGTCTTGTTTTCACTCGAGGTTTCTTCTAGTGCATCATTGAAGACAAAATTTTTTGAATCAGGGATGTGATAGGAAATTTGTTCAAAGATTGTGGTGCTCTATATAATGGATTATGTAATGATTTTAAATAGAGATATAGTGGCAGAAAGGGACATCTCAGGAGCTATGGGTGGGTTAATCATGTTGACATCCATGAGGAATGGTGGGTACTATAATGCGGGGAGAAAGTAGAAGAGGGAAACTTATTTCCAAAGTGGGAGAATGGATCAGAATCCAATGGCACAATCAGTGGATCTTCCTCCAAATTATAAGAGTAAGTCAGGATGTTTCTAGTGTGGCTCTCTAAGACACATGAAGTGAGAGCGTACGACACAACCTAGAGCATTCCATAACTGCAATCATATGGTACATCTTCAACGTTATTACCGTAATGCTCCATGTTCGGGTGTTTGGGACACTTCTCAGGGGTCACAGGTGTGTTGTGCTTCCACAGGACGAGGGATGCAACATAACCCTCATCAGCAGAGTAGAGTTAGCCATGATAATTCTAAGAATACCATGACTCTTCAGCTAGGGAAGCTTTAGTAGGGTAATAAAGAGTAGAGTATGTAAAGTAAGTAGGTATATAGAGTTGAGGAGGATATGGTGGAAGATCAGTTTGGACCATCCTTGGAGAGAGGTATGATTCTTTTTAATTATACCTTTATGCAAGATTTGTTTGATACAGTTTTGTCTCACTAATTCATTGATTCTCGTGTTCTTGGTTTGATGGGTTTAAATGTGGAAGTGATGCCTTCTATTTTGAAACATCAAACTCCTTTAGGTCAAAGAGAATATCGATCCTTTATGTGTAGAAAATGTTGTATAACTGTTGATGGTGTCAAGTTTACTTGGGACTTCTCAGTGATTGAGATAGAAATCTATGATATAATCCTGGGTATGGATTGACTGATAATGTTCAAGGATCACATCGACTGTTATATGGGTACATTTAGTTTTATGACTTTTGATGGTGTTGAGAATATCTTTAGAGGAGAAAGGAATATCAAGGTGGGTGCAACGGGCTTGTTGGCACTAGCAGTTGGGATGATTTTATACCAGTTGGTGGATTTTTCTTTGGAATCGATAGAATTGATTGAAAAGCTTAGTTTTCTAGCGGTTTTTGATCAGTTTTTGGATGAATTTCCCAAATATTTCTCAATATTTCCACCCATAACAGAAGTGGAGTTTATGATTGATCTCCTTCCACGGACCAGTCCTATTTCTATTCTGTCTTATCAGATGGAACCAATATAATTGAGGGGATTAAAAGTAATGTTGGATGAGCTAGAAAACAAAGGATTCATTAGACCTAGCACATCTCTATGGGTATCACTATTCTTGTTTATAAAAAAAGAGGATATAACTCTTCAGCTTAGTGTCGATTATCATAAGCTTAACCAAGTTATGATAAAGAATCAATATCCACTTATATGCATTGATGATCCGTTTGATCAATTAAGGCAGCTCAGTGATTCTCTAAAATTTACTTGAGATTGGTATATCACCAATTGTAGGTTTGGAAGGAGGATATTCTTAAAACAACTTTCAGGTTTAGATGTAGCTATTACAAATATGTGTTTATGCCCTTCAATCTTATGAATGCATTAGTGGTCTTTATAGCACTGATGAATCAAATATTCCAAAGATATATGGATTCTTTTGTGGTGGTTTTTTTCAATGATATATTGGTGTATTCAAGGACAAGGGACAAGCATGAGAAACACTTGGAGAAAATGTTGGGAATCTTGAGAGATCGTCAGTTGTATGACAAATTATGAAAGCCTGATTTTTAGATACAAGAAGTATGTTTCCTTGTCCATGTAATTTTTGAGAAAGGTATTATAGTGGATCCGGAGAAAATAGATCACTAATACAAAACCAGAATTTAACAGTGATGGTATTTATCAGCGCTAAATAAAGTGTTGATAAATTTAACCTTTTGTCAGTGCTTTTTTAGCACTAATAAATTGAACCTTTATCAGCACTTTATTTTTACCACTGATAAAGATAAATTTCATGAGCTCTTTTTTATCACTAATAAAGGTCCGAAAAAATAAAATAAAATAATGAAATAAATAAAAAATAAAAAATGAGTTTATTAAAATAAATATTACAAATTTTATTAATTAAATAATTATTGATAAAAATGAATAAATTAATTATAAATTATTAAATATTAAACATTTTATTAATTAGATAATTATGATAATTAATGTTAATAAATGGTATATATTAAATATATAGATATATATTAATGTATATAAATATGATTTATATATTATAATATATTTTTGTGCTTTGCATTAAATAGTCATATATTTAGTGAATACTGATTTATAATTAAAAATTAATATGAATTAAATGATACTAACTAATTTCATAGTGTAATGGACATATAATTAAATGTGTCATTTGATTTTTAAATTTAATATAGATCAAATATGTTTTATATTGATTTTACACATATGTAATTAATTCATTTTTATATATAATGCACACACACAAAACTTGTTTATCTTTTCAATATTTTTTAAGTGTACTTATTTTTAATTTATTCAAGTTCACTCATTTCTAACATATATTCATATGCATGCATTTAAAATTAGATATAAATATTTTTTTTAAAATATTTCTACAATTATAAATAAATAATTATAAAATTATAATAAATATATTTTAAAAGGAATATATTTACTATATTTTTATTTATATATATTTATTAAGTATATATATTTACAATTTTTTTATTTTTAATTATAATTATAAATATTTTATCAATGCTTAAGTAATAAGTGATGAAAAATATAGGTATTTATCAGTACTTTTTCCCCGCTTATAAATATTAGGCTTTATCAGCACTAAAAAAAGCACTGATAAAGACCAACCTTTATCAGTGATAAAAAAGCATTGATAAATATTCCTTTTATCACCACTTATCACTTAATCACTAATAAAAGGACTCTTTCTCAACGCTTATTTGTAAGTGCTGGTAAACGTAACCCTATCTATTTGAAAAATCCTAACCATTTGTGAACCCTTAATGATATTAGAATCTTTTCATGGAATCCATCTACTGTCAGCACTCATACTCAGATAATCGAAGCTCGAATCACACCACTCAACTGCCTCCAATTTCTCAAACATCGTCTGACATCCGATGTTCGGTTGTAGTTAGGGTTTCCAAAGCATATTTTCTCCAACCTAGCAAGTTAGGCCATGCAATTTTCTTTGTATATTATTTATTTCTATTTTGATTTCTTGTTTGACGATGTCATGAGTTATTTTTGGTATGGTCCTTGTATACTATTTTTCTTTTAGATTATGAACAGAATGATTTGTTTATGATCCTTTGTTTGATTGAATACCTATTTGGATATCCTTTTTTTGGTCATTTGAAATTGTTGTTTTGAATCAAATTTCTTTGCTGTCTACATCTATACCCCAGCTTGATCCGCAAGCTTAATTCCTAGTTTTTTTTATTTATATCGATCATTGGTTGATAATAGTTCCAATTATTCCTTATATATTTCTATATAGCGATCTTGGTCATTGATCCCTGTTCAAAATTTCATTTTCTTCTTAATACTAAAGGTATTATAATTAAATTTCCATTGTGAGTTAATATATTCCATGTTCATTCCAAGGATATTTTAGGTATGGTTCCCCAACATAGAATCTATAACATGCTTGTTTTAGTAACTTTTGAAAAACTTAAGGTGGTTTATTAAGAATGGGTTAAATTTTCATGTTACCTATATAGAACCATAAACAAAAATCCTTTCATTATAAATATCAAATAAAAAATTAATTATATTTTCATAATAATCCATGATATCATTTTATATCATCCTTCATGTTGGTAGTTAAATTGAACCAAAAAAATAACATGTAATAATCAATGGATGAAAATTAATATAAAGTTAATTTTATTGTAATATATTTATTATATAAGTATAATTATTTTATTTTGATTTTATTAAAGTGTTAAATTAATATTAGGAATAGGTATTTGAAAAAGAAAAATGGAAATGAAATATAAGAAATTTTTAATTACATAAATGAAATCATATCTTCTGTTGAAATATTTCTTAGTATAGAATAATTTAGGATATCCTATTGAGACTAGGACCTCTAAAAAGTGTAATGGATGAAAATTCTAAAGATTATTTGTAGCTTATATTGAGGGATGAAAATTTTAGTTTTTGTTCTAAAAGGGTGGTGGAGGGGTTCATATATAATTGAGAAGAAGTGTCATTTTCTCAAATACCCATTCCTTAATGCGTGATAAAAAATATACATCTCTTGTGGATCCAATGTGAAGAAATAATAGACATGTTTTGTGCATTACCTATAAATATTAAGGGTGGGTATGCATCCTGGAAGATGAAATGAGGGCAAGTTGTCTAAAACTTTCATCTTTGAATGAATTCATAGGATAACACCAGCTATAGTGGAGTAATTCTTTTATTAAACCCAATTATCTATTTTCTTTAACATACTTAAATTATTTGAAACAATCAAATGTTGAGTTTACCTTATTATAATTATCTATAACTTTCACATTTGATAATGAATATCTTATGTGTATTTATTTATATATCGTAAAAGGTTAATCTTTTATGAACCCAATATGATGGATATGAATAAAAAATGGATGCACACTAATTATTTGACAAATTAATATATAGATAGAGTGAAAGAGTTCTCAAGTTTTTAAGAGATCATGTAGAAGAACCTTTTAAAATGCTATTTCTATGTTTATGTTGTTGTTATTCAAGACAAATTAGTCTGGAAGAGTTAGAAGAACATTTGATTTGTCACAAAATAAATAAAATCTATAAATGTTGGATGAAACATGGGTAAAAACTGAATGTGGACACTGATTGGGATGATACTTCTATTTATAAATAATTTTATATGAATACCTTTGTAAATGGTGATGGAGATTGAATGGAAGAAATGAAAATAGAAATTGAAGATGGCCTTAATGATTGTCCAAAGTTGTTTCAGGAGTTAAATAGTTGTTCCAAGAAACCATTGTATACTGGTTGTACTAAATACACAACATTGTCAGCATTATTCAAGTTATATAATTTGAAAGATGGAAATGGATGGAGTGACACCAGCTTTACAGAACTACTTGGTTCCATGAATGATATGCTACCAGAAGAAAATGAACTACCATTCTGAACATATGATGCTAAATGAATGTTATGTTTAACAAGAATTATCTCTAAAAAAATAAATTCTTGTCTAAATGATTTCATATTGTTTCGTAAGGACCATGAGTCACTAATAAAATGACCTAAGTGTGGAATATATCAATACAATAATAATGAATCAAGTCCTTAAAAATCATTATGGTACATTCCAATCATTCCAATCATTCCAATATTTAAAATACTCTATGGGTGTCAGGAAGCCGTGATACAATTAACATGGCATGCAAATACTAGAATTAAATATGGGAACCTATGTTATCCAATAGATTCTCCTCAGTGGAAGAAAATTGATTATGAGTTTACTGAATTTGGAAATCAGCTGAGACACTTGCGTCTTGCGTTATCTATAGATGGAATAAATCCTTTTGGTGTACAGAGTAGTACTCAAAGTACATGGCCCATCATGTTGGTAAATTATAGCTTTCTGCCATGGTTATGCATGAAGTGAAAATACATTATGTTGTCTCTACTCATATTTGGAACAAATCAATCCAGTAATGATATTGATGTCTATTTGGATCCATTTATCAAAGATCTAAAACTGATGTAGGATACATGTGTTATAATGTATGATGCTCATAGAAGTTAAGATTTCACATTGAGGTCCATGTTGTATGAAATGATAAATTAATTCCCTGTTTATGGAAATTTATTAGCATATATAATTAAAGGAATGTTGGGGTGTCCCATTTTTGAAAAATACTCATACTTGGTTCAGTTGAAAAATTCCTCAAAGACTGTGTTTTTAGGGCATCGAATTTTTTTACCTCGAAAACATAAATACCCATCCTGGATGACATCATTCAATGGGAATATCGAACAAGTTACAACACCATCTCTAGTAACAAGCGATAAACTATACAATAAAGTAAAAAATATTGAAATTGTTTTTAGTAAACCATTTTTGAGAAACCTTACAAAATTAGGTTGGAAGAAGAGATCAATTTTCTTTGAATTACCATATTGGAATTATTTGTATGTTAGAAAGTTTCTTGATGTCAAGCATGTAGAAAAAAATATATTTGATAGTGTTATTGGAATTCTAATAAATGTTCCTAGTAAAATGAAATATGGAATCAAGGATAGGATGTACTTGATTTAAATTGGGATAAGGGAAGATTTGGTACTAGTGAAGGGTAAAAGACAGACTTTTCTTCCTCCAGTAACTTACACTATCCAGACAGAAAAAATTTCAAATTTTCCTTTTCTTTACTAGTGTAAAAGTTATACAAGGGTATTCATCAAATATTAATAATGTTGTGTCAATGACTAATTTGAAGTTACAAGGACTAAAATCACACAAATCTCATGTTTTGATGCAATATTTAATTTCTATTTCCTTCCGTTGCATTCTGCCTCAAAAAGTATGACATACATTAACCAGAATCTGTTTATTTTTAAAATCTATATGTAATAAAGTTGTAGATGTGATGATGTTTTCCATAATGAATAAGAATATTGAAGTCATATTATGTGAATTATAGATGTTCTTCCCACCACAATTCTTTGATATAATGGTCCACCTGATGGTTCACTTGGTCAGAGATCTTCAACTATGTGGTCCTATCAATTACATGTGGATATACCCAATTGAATAGTATATAAATATTTTGAAAGGGTAGGTCAAGAATTGAAGTTAGATAGAAGATTGCATTGCATAACAATATATTGTTGAAGAAGTTATTGAATTCTGTATCGATTACCAATCAGATGTTGAAAGCATCGATCTCCCAAAGTCTCATCATAGTGAATTATTTCTGGGAAAAGGTATTTCCAGAAGTGATGTTATTATAATTACCTTGATAGAGTGGGAGCAAGAGAACCTTTACATATTACATAATAGTGAATTTTTTGATCCATACATTTAATCTTGCAAAGAAATTATTAGATATTTGAATCCATAAAAGGATAAAGGATGGATATCAAATACACATAATCAACAGTTTATATGATGGTTTAGAGATCAAATTTATAAGGAGTTATCATTTTCCAATGGATGGTAAGGTAAGAGGGTATATGATATATTAATTTTACATAATGATTAATATTCCATGAATTTAATATATAAACATTAAATCCATCATCATGAACATATATGATAGGTGATGATGGAAAATAAATTACTTCAGTTTGCAAGGTGGTAATCCACCGTACACACGAATGATGGTTTTGTTTCCCTTTTAATGGAAGATTATATGGATGAATATTTGAAAAAGAAACATATTAAAATCTCAGAATATAGAATATAATGGTGTTATTGTATTGTAATTTTAAAATATAATTTCTGGTGGACAAAAATAATTAAAAAGAAGGAACTCGGTGAAGATGATTACCTTCATTTAGAAGAACCTCCATTGGATCTATTATTAAGTAACCTAAGGTTTTTATTTTAGGAAGAAAATACACTATATAATTTGGATAAGGATGTTGAGGAGATATTTTGGTAGGTTTTTATTGATGAAAATTTCTTTATAGGTGTGAATAAGTGAGAAGAGGGGTGACCTTTTACAATTGAGGAGAAGTTTTTTTTAATGTTTGGGGCCGAAGCCTCATTTTATTATTTTAAGAAAAGAACTCTTTATATTGGGTAGAGGGAGACCCATTACATAGCCCGAAGGCCCAAGGCCAAGTGGCCTGAAGACTAGTCTTGAAATCCCATATTTTTTCCCAAAGAGCCCCTCGGTGAATAGTATTACTACAGTACCCTGGCTGCTACAGTACAAGCTACATTACCGCCGCCACTACAGTTACTGCTATAATGCCTCCGCCGCTAGAGTGTTGCCGCTGCTACAGTTCTGCCACTGCTAAAGTGCTTCTACAGTACCGAGAAATAATTCCCTGCCCGGATTTGATCCTGGGTCTTTTGGATGCCAAGTAGGAGCCTGTAAATACCCAAAACTATTCAATAATGGGAAGTCACTCTCAAGAAAAGTGGCTCCAAAATTTATAAATAATTGAGTGTAGGGGTGATATGGATAATAAAAACCTCTTACATTAAAAAACATGTTTTAAACATGTTATTATATTTACCTCATTAGTTTAACACACATAGTAAACCGGTTTTAACATTAACCATGGTAACATATTTTTACTACTTTTACTATTCATTATAACAAAAAACTAAGTTGATCTTATTATATAATATTAATTATTAAGATTATAAATATGAAATCAATTTTATCTAATTAAATTCCCAAAATTTCCTAAATATAATTTAAAATTAAATCAAAAAAGGTGTCGAAAAAACGGTTTTCAATAAATGTATTTTTTAAGCATAAGATGATCTTACGTTAACTATATAAAAAATAATCATAATTAAATGAATTAAAATTCATATTTATAGATATATAATCTATAAATTTAATTTAAACCATTCATCGTTTGGGGTTATTTTAATTATTTAAAATGGATAAACATTATGAACTTTAAAATAGTTTTCAGAAAAATGTGTTTTAGCCTAAATAATACTTAAGCTAAATAGTGTTTTCCTATATTGATTTTTGGTGGAATTATACTAATCTAGCCTAGGTATGTGGTTACTTGTGAGATGATAAGTGATCGTATGTATTTGGTATGTATGGGAATGACTTTGATATGTGTAGGCAGAAATAAAGGAATGAGGTGAGTTGTTTTAAATGTCAACAAAAAGATAAAACAACATAGATTCTTGGTGGAATTCTACTCATCCACCCCAGGTTGATGATATCTGATATGCATGATATGTGCTACCTAACTTTGATATGGGTAGGTAGGGGGCCATGAGGCTGGATGATATATTACTTGGGTGTGGTAGGGAAGTGTAAGGGTGGTGAGATGCGCTACTTGTTACAAAATTCCCTATTTGTGATATATATATATGACTGTTATTTCCAATATCGACCACGGTATTTGGTATTCAATGTGATTACACATAGACAAGATCCGGTGGTGCGTCAGGAGGGAGGATATGGGTTCCTTTTAAAGCGTTCATGGTTTGAGGCCCGTGAGGGTTAGGATAAGACCTCTGAGGGTCAAGATTATCACGAGCCGTAGGTAGAGGCTCCAAGAAAGGTGAGGCAGCCATAACAGATGACAAATTTTGGGCCATGGATAGATGATAATCTCAAGGAAATATTGGTATGAGTGATACATAGTATTTAAATGGGAGCTCAAGGAGATTATCCATCCATGCCTTATCTGACACAAGAATTCCAGTCTTATCACCAACCATTATATCATGGTGAGGGTGGACCATAGGTGGTAGAGAACTGGATGGAGTTTGTGTAGATGATATTTGACCAGATTGAGGCACCCCCATGTCAGAGGTTATATCTATATATTTATATGCTCAAGGTATTAGAAATGTTCTAGTGGTATGTATAGGTACATGTAGGTAGACATGAGGGACTAACATGGAAGGATTTAGAGACCATTTTTTTGATTATTTCTTCCTTGAGATGTGGGACGATCGAACCCATGAGTTCATGAACTTGCATTAGGGGGATAAATCTTTTATGAATTATGATGGGAGGTTCATGGACCTATCTCATTTTTCACCTTATATGGAAGGGGGTGATATTTATATGGTGAGGCAATTTGAAGATGGTTTGCGATATTCCATTAGGGTTCATGTAAAATTATTAAGGTTTGACTTGTTCTTAGAGGTGGGGAATCATTAAGGTTTGGAGTGAAATAGAAGAGTGAGATGGGTCATTCCTAAATTTTCTTTTTGTCATGATCGATGATCATTCCTAGATTTACACAATGATAAACATCGTGATCAATGAAATAGAATCAAAGATAATCAGATGAGGGTATAATTCTAGAATCAATCATATTATTATGACATATTATTCATAATTAAATTAATTCATTAAGAATTAACATGTGAGAATTATTTCTTCATTGATGGATCTGAAAACAGATCTACATTGTACCATGATTATGTTGAAGGAATCAATAGAAGATTACCTTTAGTGGTGATCCACACGTGTTCCACAAATATCCAAATGTCTCCATAAGAATATATGGGTGATAGTATGATAGATCCCATCACTTTCATTATTAACCTTTGATCACCACAAAAATCAATTCCAAATCATTCTCATTGTTCTCTCTATAATCGAGAGTGGGAGGTGGAGGAAGATCAATATCCATTCTTGGGAGATTTTTTATAGAAGGGAGCTCTGTAGGGGTTCAAGAGGATTCTATAGATTCATTGTGCACAAAAAATGAATTGGATCTATTTAAAAATAATATAATTGGGTTTATATATTACGAGGGTTAGAAATAAATAATTGAACAAGTTCCCTTTATTATTTATTTAATTCCTTATGGAACCCCATTTATATAATAATAATAAGATTATTATTTCTCTACATGCGCTTAAATTTTGATTTAAAATTAAATATTATTTACTCAAATAATATTCAATATATATTATTTCTCACCATATCATTAAACTCGGTCCTCCATTTCTACAAAATATTTGTCAGACCTTGAATAATGTCAATTTATTTATTAAATAAATGTCAAATCATTATTTTCCAATAAATAAAAAAATATTATATTCAATAAATAGAAAATAAATATTTATTAAATATTCCAATCATATAATATCATCTCGAATAACTAGTGACAGAATATATGCGATTAATAAAATATGAATAATTATTAAACCATGTGTTAGAATAATATTTATTCATCTTTTACAACAATAAATAATAATATATTATTTAACTGAGATTCTGGATACACTTAGTGTGTGACCCTCTAGGCCTCTTTCTCAGTGGAAATAGGCAAAGAATCCTAAAGTCCAAGGTTAGAGTATAGAAACATGCCAAAGCACCTAGAGAGAAGGAATTTAATTCCTCAATGACATAATACCTCATAAAGACACTCACCATGTAATATAATCCCTTTATCATGATATCTCTAGTCAACCTGGTTGCATGCTGGTTCCATCAACCTATGTGCTCAATGTTTCTTTCTTTGAATTTATGTAAATCAAACATTTCTATAGAACAACATGGATATGTATTTATTCAGGCTATATCTTTTCCATCAAAGGGCACGAGATATTAAATTATGTTAAATAATAGAAGGGAAAAATCCCTTCTCACATTATTCATTAATGTAATATTACTCATGATGCACCCAATGTATCCTACCTCTCCGCAAACATATTTCATCACATTTTTCATCAATACATCAAATTATGGGACTTTTAATAATCATTAATAAGAATATCAAAGTCTAAGGATGAATACACATGTACTAATATAGAAAAATATAGTTACACATATAAATATGGATTTCCTACCCGCGAGTCTCGTTCTAATAATATCCAACACTGGATATCACCAAGGGCGTACACCATGAGAAGGCTCCACAAATTCCTATGAGTCTCCACCCATGATAACATGTATCATTTATGTCCCTCAAATGTTATCATTTTTCTATAGAACATATATTTAAGAATACTATCGTGACACTTTTGGGTTCTCATCATAGATGGGAACTGTTATGACCATTTAGTGTGACAAATACTCTTAGGAAATTATCACATATTATGTCACACAAATGTTAAATAATGATGTGATAATGTCTTTATTAATATTGAAAACTACGAATACAAGTAATCATATAGTACACAAAAGTTTTTTATAGGGTATCAACTCCAACAGACTACCAATTTCACTAGATTCAACTGCTAACTATATTCAATCCTCTAGATTTCACTTGATACTCATGCTTCTACTGAGATAGTCCATTAGTCAAGGGGTCCAACATGTTTTCTTATATGGAAACTCTTCTTACTGCAACTTTGACCCTATGAAAAATATCCCTTAAGAGGTTATACTTTTAAAGTACATGATTTGTCTATTGGTGTGACCTTGGCTCTTATTCAAGATCCATCACTATAGTATTATCACAATATAATGTGATAGGATCTTTATTTCTAGGAACTGATTCAAGATCCTGGAAAAATATTCATATCCAAATGAATTTTTTGGCTGCATCAGAAGCCACTATATACTCTAACTCCACTATAGAATCAGTGAAAACTGGCTGCTTTGAAATCTTCCAGTCACATCTCATCCTTTCAGATAGATAACATATACTAAGTAAGACTTCATATTATTCTGATCTATTTGAAAACTAGAATCAATATAACCCCTAATGACTAGCTCATCATATCCTCAATACACCGGGAACTTATCCTTAGTTCTTTGAATATACTTATGGATATACTTAATAATAGACTAATACTGTTCTCATAGATCTTTTTGATATCTTCCTACCATTATCAATTTATAAGAAACATCAATTCTAGTACATATCATGACATACATGATTGATCATTTTGCTGAAGCATATGAGATCTTACTCATTGTCTCTTTCTCATGTTGTTTCTGAGGGAAAATTTTCTTATAAATATGTATCCCATGTGACACTGGAACCAATCCCCTCTTGGATTGTTCCATACTAAATCTCTTCATTATCTGGTCAATGTATGAACTTTGACTTAGTCCAAGTAGCCTCTTGGATCTATCACAAATGATCCTGATCTATAGAATATGGACTGCTTCACCTAAGTACTTTATGAAGAAACATTTTTCTAACCATTCCTTAACTATTGCAAGACTGGTATATCATTTCTAATAAGTAATATGTCATAAAAATATACTAATAAGATAATGAATACATTTCCAAAAAACATCTTGTAAACACATGGCTCATATTCATTCATAATGAAACCAAATTCTTTTATAACTTTATCAAATCTAATTTTCCATTACTTGGATGCTTGGTTCAATCCATAAATATGTTTTACAACTTGAAAAGCTTTTTGGTATCACCCGGAGTCACAAACCCTTATAGTTTCATCATATAGACATCTTCATAAAGGTTTTCATTAAGGAATGCAGTTTTAAAATCCATCTTCCAAATTTCATAGTCATGGTAAGCTGCTATAGCAAGTAATATTCTGATGGAATTAAACATGTAAATTGGGAAAATGGTTTCATCGTAGTTAATTCCTTAACACTGTTTAAAACCTTTATCCTCTAGCCTTTCTTTATAGGTATTTACTTTACATTCCATGTCTATTTTTTTCTTGAATACCCTTTTTCACCCTATGGATCAACTGATGCATCGACCAAAACCCGAACTTGGTTATGATATATGGAATCCATTTCCTAATTCATAGATTCTTTCCATATTAAAGATTTTGAGATATCTATTACCTCTTTATAGGAGATAAGTTCATTATTGTCGACCAATAATGAGTCACCATATTCAGTGACTAGAAAACCATATCTCTCTTTTCCTCTTACCTCTCTTGTTATCCTATATAGTACATGTGTTTCATGAACTACTTCTTCTATGAGGACTTGTAAAATATATTCCTATACAATATCTTTTATATCCTGAGAAACAAATTCATCGAATTCATTATTTCTCTCACTATTCTTTTTGAGGATGTGCTTCCTATCAATAAAGAAGACTTTTCTAGCGACAATCACTTTCTTATTTGAGGGGTTGTATAGGTAGTATCCCTTTGTTTCCATGGGATACACTAAAAAGATACACTTTATTCCTCGAGGTGCAAGTTTTTTTCCTGAGAAGGCCTTAACAAATGCCTCACAACCCCATACACGTTTATGCAATAAAACATGTTTCCTTCCACTCTATAACTTGAAGGGAATTTTATTTTATGTTTTAGTTGGTACTCGGTTTAATGTACATGTCATAGTTTGTAATGTATATACCCAAAAGTATAATGGAAGATCTATATGACTCATCATTGACCATACAATGTCTAACAAGGTATGGTTCCTCCTTTCACTAACACCACTCCAATGTCGTGTGTAAAGTGGAGTGAGTTGAGATAGAATACCCAACCACTGTAGAAAGTTGATAAACTCTAGGTTATGATATTCACCATCTCGATCCAATTTAAGATTCTTTATATTACTTCCAAGTTGATTCTCTACTTCATTCTTTAATTCCTTTAATTTCTCAAAGGGATCGGACTTATAGATCATGAAGTAGACATAACCATATCTACTCAATTCATCAGTGAAAGTTATGAAGTAAGAATAACCACCCCTATCTTCTATTGGGAATGGTTCACACACATCAGTGTATACCAATCCCAGAATCTCCATGGCCCTTTCACCATATCCACTGAATTGAGGTTTGGTCATTTTTCCTTATGAAAAAGAATGACATATTTCAAGTTGTTTTAGCTCATAAGAGTCTAAATAACCATCTTGATATATCTTTTTCAAATTCTTCTCATTTACATAAACAAGAGGGTGATGCCATGGTTGTGTGTTATATGAGCCATGAGAACATGATTCTTTATCAATTACCAATATTTGGTTTTCTTAATTTAAAACATAAATACCATTATTTAAATGTGCCATACCATAACATATGTTATCATTATAAAGGAAACAAATTTTATTTCTAAACTTAAAAATAAACCCATTTTCATCTAGGAATGATACATAAATTATGTTCTTGGTCATAGTTGGTACATAATAAAAATATTTTAAAACCAAAATAATTTCTATTGGTAATGAAGGGTGGTAGTCACCAATGGATAAAATAGCTAGCCTTGCACCATTAGCATATCTCATTTCCACCTCTACTCTAGAAATATTTCAGAATATACTTGGTTCCTGTATTTGGATATAGATATGATCACCCCAAGATATATCTAAAACCCAATGTGTAGATATTGAAATATTAAACTCGATAAAAAATTCACCTTTATATTCCCATTACTTCTAGGTCCAGTTATTCTTCGAATGGCCTTGATTTCCACATGCAAAACATATTGCCTCCTTTTCTTTTCCTTGACTTTGTATATTAATATTGTTGGAAGGACATCTCCTGGGATATTTATACTTATTATGAGTCTTATGCCCATTCACCTTGCTATTCCTTTTCTTATTCACCATAAGGACTGTGGGTTTATCACGCCCTATGTCCTTATCCACTTGGAGAATCAATTTAAGAATTTCTGAAAGAATATTCTCATTATTTCTCATATTTTAATTAATAATAAAACTAGATAAGGTCTTGGGTAGTGATGAATGTATGATATCTGTGCACAAATCATATGATAATTTAATCCCTAATATGTATAAGAATTCATTTTAGACAATAATTTGGACTACACAAGGCCTAGATGGCATAAAACCTCTAAGATTAGTTGCAAACAAAGTGTTGGATATCTCATATCTCTCTTATATCACCTTCTCTTAATAGAGATCCTAAAGGTGAGACATTATGATATACTTATCAACCTCCTCATGTTGCTTTAAAATCTCATTTGGTATAGATGATAGAATGAAATAATGAACATATATGGAATCGTTTAAATGTTTCTCATAGAGAGTTAACTCTTCATCACTAGACTCATTTCGATGTGTACTAGGAAAAGGTTCTTTAAGCACATATAGTTTCCTTTTATGAAATATGATAATACGTAAGAGTCTTTTCCACTATTGGAATTTTTTTCGGTGATAAGGTTATCCTTATCAAGTATGGATCACAATGACATGTTTGAAGTAATTTTATAATTACTTTTACAGAAAATTTGAGCATAATTTTAGTACTTTATCTGATAAAATTTAGACAAATAAATAAATATTATATTTATTAATCTCCCACTATTTTATTGAAACCCAATATCCCTCACAATTGCCTTTGTAATATATTGTTTCTTGTACATTCTAGTGTAAATGATCCATATTACCTTTTTTGTGACCCTAACTTTGGTTGGTCAAGAAACTTGAATGGTTTTAGTTAGGAATTATAAATGATAACTACATCAACTCGTAGTTCCCTTATCTATTGAGTCGACTCCCCAATCCTAAAATCCTTAAAATTGGATTTCCTCAAATCTTGCCTCTCAGTTACACCAAGTACATTTTTGGCATTTAACCCTTGGTGCAAAATAAGTTAATTCAACCCAAAACATCATGCTATAATTCCCCGATAATTGAAATCACCCCAAATTTGGATGGTCAAGAACTTTGAACTATGAAGTGATTTTAATTGAAGTAGCGAAAGTCTATTCTGACTTAATATATATTATTGAGGTATTTTATCCTTTTTTTGTGTAAATTTATAATTATTATCTTTATTACAAGGTTGTTAATATTAAGTGGATTTAATTAAGTGATTAACCATGTCTTAGATAATATTTATGCATAAGACAATTTATTTTAGTTATATCTTACATGATTTTTAATTCATTAATTCATATGATCATGAAAAAACATCCATAATGAAATAACCATGAAACATGAAAGAAATAAAATAATAAATAGGTATGATCATGAGATTTCTCTAATGGTTAATTTATTTATCAAATGATAAACTAACCATTGACCTAGGGAAAAACATATTGAAACAATTAAGGTTTGTGTTACAGATTTTCACATGTCCACCTATGTATCTATCTTGGATCAGTTTCTCCTCGACTCCAAACTTGAACTGCCTCCACTAATTTGGGAGCTCCATCCATTACATATGATTTTACTCATGCACAGGTGAGGGAAACAAGGGGTTTACATAAAAAAACTATGAGCACGCAAGCCCTAACATAATGAGATGAGAGATGATATATAGGTTAAAAATTTAATTTAAATTAAATGAGACCAATTACATATAAAGATCTTGGTCTAAGCTCATGACCATCCATTAGCAAGAAAAAAATTATACATTTAATAAAATTTGAATTCAATTCCAATGATTCTTATTTAATATAAATTGTGCTCGAATCAATTAATTATATTCTATAAATTAATCAATTATTTTATATTAATTCTTATATTTTTTTTTGAAATTATCATCCACAACAATTTTAAATAAATTAAATAAATTTATTTAAAATAAACTATGTAAATAAATGTACCTTTAAGGAAACACGATGAGTACCCATAAAAACTACCCAACATGCATTACACTTTTATATTGTTTACTCTTGTGACATGTGGTATACAAAATTTATCACATATTTCATGAAAAGTACTATAAAATTAATGATTACATGGATTACATGAATTTTCTGTCACATGTTATGCTTCAATGTACGTATAGTAATAACTATAATACAACTCATACATGATATGAAGATCCAAAAATTACACAAAAATTAATTAAATATTTATATATATTAAAACCCATCACATGGAGTATCCTATCAACTTAATGGACACATGAAAACAAAAGTTGAAAAGGTTTACACAGTATAATAAACCAATTTTAATTATGTGCAATTTGGTATAAGTACACGACGTTTACAAACAAGATACATGATGTGTATGTTTCTCACTGTTTATCTTATACACATGCCTAGTGACTTGATGTGTATCAATTCCTTAGAAAAATTGGAGTACAAAACATGTAAAGGGTCTACAAAACGTGTAGTCTCCGAGTTACACATTCACCAGTCAGGTAGGTTATGCAAGAAGATACACGACCTCTCTCTGACTAAAGGACTATAGGTTGTGTACATGGGCTATACGATGTGTACTTTAGTTGATTGTGCACCAGGATGGCTTGTTAAACACATGATTTATAATTAAATGAACAACATGTATTCAATGCACACAACTTTAATTAATTACGAATTAATTCTTTGTGCATTGAACACTAGTACATGGAATGAACCTTCGAGTACATAGAATGTACTCTTATGTTATCTTTCCAGAATCCTCAGCACCTTTGGATGAGATATTCAATTTTATTTCATTCATAAAATTAATTTATTTGATTATATTTACAAGAAAAAATAGGAAGAATAAGATCCCACAATTTCAATTAAATAATGATTAAAATTGAATTGGAAACTAAATGAAATATGTGTAAATAAATTAGTGGTATTTTTAATAATTATAAATAATTATGTGACCGCTCTAATAATATTTGATGGTTCTGGGTGCAGTGGAAGTGTGCGATGGGTATTTCTCAAATTCACTTTTTTTCTTGATTTATGATCAATATGAGATTTACACAATGATTAATGTCATGAAAAATTGAATTGAATCAAAGAAAAATAGAAAAAGGATATAATGCTGAAACCAAACCCAAAATCATCGCATATTATTTATATTTATATTTAATTTAATTAATTAATAATTACCTTGTGAGAATTATTTCTTTGTTGAGAGATATGAAAATATATCTACATTGTACCATCATTGTGTTGAAGGAATGAAGAGAATATTACCTCTATTAGTGATCCACACATGTTCCAAAAATCATTGAATGTCTCCATAGTAATCTTCAGGTGTTAGCATTTTCATGACCCACCTTCTCTAAGATGAGGGAAGGAACAAAAAACTACCAGACCCTTCCTTATTCAATATTAAGTAGAGATAATGACCCCCTAAATCCCTCCTTCAATAGGGCTTGGAGTAGAAACTAGCACCGAGGGTATAGAATATTACATATAAATGGAAGACATTACCCTTTTTATAAAACAAGATTAGGAGATAAGATGGTAAATCCTAAACAATTCCAAATACTAAAAGTAAAAGTAAATACAAAACCCATTCGCACATGAATGTTCAAAGTAATGATGATATAAGGTACAAAAAAACTCCAAAGTAAAGTACTAAAATAAAAGAGTCTAAGTAGAAAAAACAACTAATCCTGATGCCTGAGATATAAATTCCAACAAGGTCCTCAAATTCCTCTTAGAAACCTAAAAACAGTTTTATATACATTGGGTGAGCATATAAGTATACCTAGTAGGAAAATCTAAATCTACCCATGCACGAGTGAGGGAACATAATAATGTCCCTGTGAGAAAATAGTAGAACCTCAAGGCACCTACCAAGTAATACTAACCAGCCTAGCCTCACCAAGTCACACTCTCCAAATAACACAAGTCAAGTAAAATAATAGTATAAGCACATCGATATCTGGGTACCCCGTACCACTTTCCCACTGGTTAGTTGCTAATACCTAATGACTAACATCTTTATATTACCACTCTTCCCATATGCAGTCCCACTGCCACAACCCACCCGCACACACCTAGGCCTCAAACCACACACAATCCCACCCATAGACACTTAGGCCCCAAGAACCACGTCTCTCACCTGAATACACCTGGACCTCATCCCGAAGATGCTTGGGAAAAAAACCTAGCCCATAGAAACCTAGGCCTCTATTCTAAAACAAACCTTTGCCCAAAGGATCTTGGACTGTAGTAAGCCTCAAGACATTACAACCTACCCATATATTCTTGAGAGGTAAGAACCCAAAAGAGGGTGCAAGGAAAAAGTCATTAACCACCCATCCATCCTCCACTAAGATATTGGGAAACAAACCCTCCCCCAAGAAATAGAGGTGTTCGAAACATAATTCTTAAAAAGGGTGGGGTATGTATAGAAATCACAAGAACTAAAATTTATATATATATATATATATATATAGGTAAGAAAACACTCAGCCCAACCTACAGGTTTCCAAAAAAATAACCAACTCACTCAGAACCACTTTTGCTGCCACCCCTATATACACAAACACACAACAACCACTTCCAAAGCATAACCCAACTCCTTTTCATTTAACCACTTTCCACTTATTTATTTAGGGATTCACTTTAATTTATTCCAGCACTACCAGAAAACTACCAACCACTACCATATCAAAACAACAAGAAAAACTAGACTCGCAGTCCCACTGCACACTCCCGTTCAACCACTGCTAACTATCATTCTTCAAAACTATACCAAAAAATCCTTCTATCACAACCAAACTCCATATCCCCACTGCCCAAAAGTTCCCCAATACAGTCCCACTATATAACAAGTTCATAACCACACAACAACCACACTTCCCAACACCATTCGACGACCATGACACAAACAAAGACAGTTCAGCTGCCTACAAGTTCATCCATTCCACAATCAATCAGTCTCTCAATCTGGGATACCAACACACCATGTACACTACCCCACACACAAAGCCTACATCAAATATTATTAACCCAAATCCCCATTTTACCCACATAACACACCCCTTCTCATGGAATCAACTCCTCTATTCAACCTTGTACCCACAATCATGCTCCCGACAGTAGCACCACACAACTCACATAAGGTGAAAAAACTCTATAGAACATAGCACTCAGCCACACCTATCAACATGATGTGTATATATTCATATTTAACCAACATAGGTTCTTTAATTACACTTAGTTATAACTTGGGTGATCACACAATAGGGTTTATCCTAGAGAATCTATTTATTTAACCGAGTATATGAAGTTTAACGACTTTTCATGTTACGACCATTTATCAAAGCATCACAACAAAATAGAACATCACTAGAGCACAAGAAAAGACCACCAAAAACTATGATTTTCAGAAAGCATATATCCATGAAAACTATAATAGAATCAAAGATAAAAAAATAAAACAGGTGATCAACATCAAACCACCCTATGCCCTTTATTTTAGTTACCCATGTTGTCTTTTGATCAAATTCAGTCCTTAACTATTTATTGCCTCTAAGAAAAGTTTTCAACTATTCCTCAAAAGGATTAATTATCATACCCACCCCACATTATTCACAATTAAATATATTAAAAAGAAATCCCTACCAGATGATCAAAGGATGGAAGTTCTTCCTTGCGCCAATAACATGGTTTATACGAGCAGTAGAGAAGAACTCCAAGAAAAACGAGCATGAGAGCTTTGGAACAGGTGCATGACTTGTCGAGGGAGGAAGGCTATAGGCAAACCACAATAAATGAAAAGGAATAAGGAAAGAATATATCTTGGTTTATGAAAATTTGAGATCCTAAAAATCTAGGGGACAATTTCAAAGTTCTTGAAAATCAGATCATGGTTTGACCACGCGGCTTGGAAGTTACATGGCTGGTGGAATGTTATGAGATATGGGGAGTTTAATAATTCCCCTTAGAAATGGTGGAAATATCCCAACACACCACTGTGAGTTGATAGGTTACCATTTCATAGAGAGAATCGTGTCATAAGGGTGAAACTGGAAAACTGAGAAAAACTGGGCAAACTGGAAATGAGTCACCGATGGGTGAGTCACTGACGTTGAGCCACCGATGGGTGAGCTACCAATGTGAACTACTAATGATTAGCAACATATAATGAGCTACTGATGCAATGACTCACCAAAACTAATTCCCTTGACTCACCGATGCCTCGACCTACTGACGCCCTAACCTATCGATGCCCTGACCTACTAATGCCGACACCCTCGACTCATCGACACCGATTCCCTCGACCTACCGATGTTGACATTCAAGACTTACTGATGCCGACACCCTCGACTCACCAACACCGACACCCTCAACTTACCAATGCCGACACACTGACATGTCGACACACTGACATATCGATGCACTGACATATTGACGCACTGACATGCCAACACACTAAGATGCCAATGAAAAAATTGGAAATTTGGAAAACTCTTGAAACGAGCCACCATTGCCTCCCCAAACACCCTCAACACTGGATTTTTACAAAGTAAGGGCCTAGGGAAATCCGGTTTATTACATCAGATACCTCTCAAAATATTATCGTCCCTAATAATTCCAAAACTAACCAAGAAGAAAGGAGGTCTAAACAACCATCCCTTAAGATACCTCTCAGGAGTAAAACACCTTGTGTTGTTATAATGATGGAGTAAAAAACTCGACATCCCAGAACACCTCCTTTTCATCTATCTCCTAAAAAACTGTAGAAACACTACCGCTCCACTAACCCATGAAATCAAACAGAACACCAAAGGTCACACCATCCAGACCCATGGATTAGTAAGCTACTTCCTCCATGTCAAGATACTATCCACTTTGGGTGGCACTGTCTTTCCCGAATGGGTTTAATCGCATCCGTATTAATGTTTCTTGATTAAGGATCATTCTCTACCCTCCCCATAGTTAGTAATTTTCACAAAAAATAAAAGAATAGGGAAACAACTTATCATACAACAAACAAGGTCAAACATTACATCATAATCAAGGTACAAATCAAAACACAAGAGAAAAACTAAGAATAGCTTTGGGTAATGGGAACACAACTGTGATTATTTTTCCCAAGTACTCTCCTCAAGGCCACCATGCCTCCATAACACATGAACCAAAGGAATGATCTATCCACGTAGCACCTTTTCCTCAAGATCCTCGATCCTTACTAGTTGCTCCATGAACGTCGCATCATCCTCGACATCCAACTCACCCAAGTCTAGGATGTGGGAGTCATCGTGTAGATACCGAAAGATCTGAGAGACATGAAAGTCATCATGGATCCTCTCCAACCCTATTGGAAATTACAGTTGATATTTCACCACACCAACTTCTCCCATCACCTTGAAAGGTCTGATGAACCTGGAAGAAATCTTACTTCCCTTACCGAACCTCCGTTGTCCGCACCGACGAGAGACCTTTAAGAACACATGGTCCCTAACCTAGAACTCAAAAGGCCTCCTCCTATGATCGACATATGGATTCTTCCAGTACTGGGCTTCCTTAATCCTCTCACACATAGGATGAACCTTATCTGTTCTGCTCTACACTACCTCTGGTCCAACAAGGGCTACTTCCCCTATCTCTGTCCAAAATACGGGTGAGCGAAATGATCTTTCGTACAAAGATTCTAAATGTTACATTCCAATGGTAGAGTGATAGCTAATATTTTAATCAAACTCTACTAGGGGAAGTGTCGTACCCAAAATCCTTCAAAGGCCAAGAAACACACCTACAACATGTCCTCCAATGTTTGGATGGTCCTCTTTGTTTGCTCATCCATCTGAGGGTGGAAAATGGTTATAAGGCGTAACTAGGTGATAAAAGCATTTTTCATTCCTCTTCAAACTCGTGAGGTAAACCATGAATCTCGATTCGAGATGATGGATCTTGGAAATCCATGTAGTAGCACCACTTCGCCTACGTACCTCTATACTAAGGAATCCGCTGCGCTTGACTCCTTGATTTCCAAGAAGTGAGATGATATCTTCAATCGATCCACCACTACCCAAATAGAATCACATCAACCCTACGATATGGGTAAAACCATGAAAAAATCCATCGAGATGTCATCCCATTTCCACTCGGGAATATCCAAGGGTTGTAAAAGACCACCAGGAACACAATGCTCGACCTTCACGTACTGACACACTAGGCACCTTGATAAAAACTCCACCATTGACCGCTTCACCCTGGGCCACAAAAAGTGTTCCCTCAGACCTCGGTAGATATTAGAGACTCCTAGATGCACTACTAGGGGTGAGCTATGGAACTCACGGAGAACTCTCTTGCATATTTCCACTAGGAAAAACAGCTTCCCATAGAATAACATCTGATTCTGGCTATCCTCCAGCGATCCCTCCAAAGCATCACCCTGGAAAACGTAATCACACATCACTTCAACCTCTGAGTCTCCCTAATGATACTCCTCTACCTTCCAAACCAAGGAAGAATGCACTGCTATTTTAAATAGATAGCCTCTGCCATTGTCCTCCCCAGCGTCCAGGCGCAAAGTGGACAACTCCTCCATTGCCTTCCAATAATTCGTGGATTCTTGAACTACCTCATTCCATGACTTCCTACTAAAGGAACCCACCACCATGTTCCCCTTCCTTAGGGTGTAAGAGATCTCAAAGTCGTAATCCTGGAGAAACTCTATAAACCTTCACTTTCGCAAGTTCAGTTCTCATTGAGAAAAGATATGTAACACCCTGACCCTAGTTACCTAGAGTCGGTGCATTATTACATAACATTGGCATGATCACAAAATATCAAGCCTCAAAAGACCGATTAGTTTAGTAGCCTTGGAATCACTGGATACAATCATAAAGTTTACATTACATCATAAAGTGAAAACTAAAACAAAATCTTATCTCCACACTCATATCCCCCTATACTATCCATGCAGGCCATTCATAAAATACTTCTTCACATCCTGGAAAAAATAAAACATAGAAAGGGGTGAGCTCAGATTCCCAGTAAGGATAAAAATATAGCAGAAACTTTCATAGATAAGTATAAAAATTTAAGGCAATGTATAACTAAAACAAAAGCCTTTTAAACTTGAACTTCAACATAATATGGGAGAAATAAAATGAAATAATTCCATTTACTTATTCACATGGATATTCTACTAGTCGAATAATCACATGCAATATCAATAACGACTTTTATAATGATGGAATGCATAATGCCAGACTATCATAACCACATAGTCAAGGCCTTGTGCCAAGACAACAAATAAGATTTTGTCAAGGCCTTGGGCCAAGACACTAGTTTGTCTCATGATACCTACTGATGCATCAAGGAGCTGTATAAGTCTCCACCCATCACTTATTAAGTCCAATTAATTCCTCATATGAACAGGTTTAAACATAACATAAACATTCTTATTAAAACTAGCATACGAAATGTCAATACTTTCTCCATAATCCATGAATGGTATAAAAATAACACATCCACAGTAAAAAATATCACAAAAGATTCAATACAATATGGAAGTTTTGTATCATAATAAATCAACTTCAAATGAGCTTAAAATCCATCAAGGGATGTTGACATAGATGAAATCAAAACTATTTTGAGAGAAATATATCTTTTATTGAAATCATTTAAAAGTCACATAATTATAAAAGAAAATATTTAATTTGAAAATATTATTTTAATCTTGTAAGGGAAGCTTCGACAATTTTACAACGGCGGAAAATAGCCGCACCCACCGTATAAGTTAAAAAAGACATTCTTACCTTAATTTTGTCGAAAAGGATAAAAAGGACCTTGTTTGGAAAACGACAGAAAGATTCCTTTATAAAATACTTATAAAAAGACAAACAAGGGTATAAATGAATTTAAACCACAGTCTGTAAAATATTAAGAATTATTTGAAATACATTTTTAAGAAACATGGATGTGAATGATAAATAGGTCCCAATAGATAATTACGTATAAACAACCTCGGATAATGAAGAGATTGTGAAATAAACCTTTACCTTGTACTTTTCCTTGGTTGAGGGTAGGTTAACCTCCTGTATAATTCTTAAATAATTTTTATTAAATTATAAAAGAATCATACACATTAATATGAAATCATATATGATCTTTTAACATTGCTTTGTTAATAATATCTTAGCATTATCGTTGTTTCGGGTGTTAACTTACTCGTTTTCTTTTATATGTTTTGTTACATAAGTCATGTTTGTTATTGATAGGTTGTATATTTTTCATATACATAATTATATGAAGACTTTAAACATTATTTTTAATCATCAAATGAGAATTATACTTTCATTGATACGATGGGGAACAAATCTCATCGCATTTATGGAGACGGTAGTCCGTACGTATGCACGAGCGACAATATCATTCTTTTGATATTAAAATAATATATAATTGTTTGTTATATCATATATAAATAATAATTATCATGTTATATTTATTATTTAAATCAATTACACATCATTATCATACCCATCCAAATAATAATTTTTTGAAGAACAATTACACCACGACGTGGAGACAGTAAGCCGTATGTACGCACGTATGGTGACATGTAATTAAAAGGATGGATAGAATACTGAATATGGTTGTACCATATTTATAATAAAATCACAGTATATAGAAGATACTGGATTTTTTATTTTAGAATGGAAATAAAAAATAAAGAAGAAGTTGAAGAAGAAAGGAACTTGAAAGAGGGTGGTGAAGACATTACATCTTCTTTGGGTTCTTCCTTTTGATTTGATCAAAAGGGATCTTTAGGTTGGCTTTATGACCAAAATAATGGCTCTAGGTTGATGTGAGGGAAGTTGAGAGAATATTAGGGTAGGTTTTGGCCGAGCCAAAAGGCTTTGAAGGTGTGAATTAGAGGGAAGGGGAAGTTCCCTTTTATAAGAGGGGTGAGGGGCACCTTAGGAAAAGCTAGAAATATTATTTTATAATAAATTAATATTCGGTTTCTAATGGATCCAAAGTGGATTATTTAAAGGTTAAGGTGGGGATAGGTATAAAACCACTCAACCAGTAGGTTTTAGACATGTTTGGGTCACTATATTGACTTTATCGTTTTGATTTAACTCTTAGTGAAATAGTTTGACATTTACCATGTCTCTTTGTATTTTTATATTATATAGTTACTAAACTTACTATATACTTCCAAGAAACCCCCAAGTGGTCCATTAATAATAAACCTATCATTATATAAGTCCTTTGGCCGAACCTTAGATTTTTAGGAATATAATATCAATTAATAATATAATATTTGTTTTAAAAACTCCATTATGTCAATCTTGACACTATTTAATAATTGATTTTTGTTAAAGTCTTAAAAACTTTATTAATTAGTTAAAAATTCATTTAAGAAATCATAACATGTAATATTAACCAATAATCTTTTTTATATTATCAAAACTTTCAAATTATATTTATTTTAACATTTAGAATACTAATTATTTGTTTCTTCCATTAAAAAAGAAAATACTGCATCATTATTGTGTCATAAATAAATTTAATTATTCAATGTCTAAAAATTATAAATAAAATAAAATTATGTATGAAATATTTTTATCTTTCTAATGAATATTTATAGTCGAAAATATAACATATATAACCCTATGTAAATTTTTTTTTGCTAAAATATATATGCTTATGTCATTTTTGTATTTACTTTAACTTAATTAATATAAATAATCATTATCACTTAAAAGTGGATCCATGGGGTCCCAAAATAGACCCAAATATGTCCATGGTCAGACATGTATAAACCAATAGGGTTATGACACGTTTTAGGGTAATTTATTATTATTATAATATTATTTTTTTACCCTTATTTACCGGATTTACCCTTTAACGATGGTAAATAAAATATTTACCGAAGTAATTATTCAAAATGTCTAAAAACAAAAGTTACATATCTACAAAATTTGGAACTCCTGATTATAAATATGGAATATATTTTTCTAAATTCAAAACACAAAAGTGGAATAAATTAATTTAAAATTAATTCCCTTTATTAAAACAAAAAGCGTGTTTTTAAGAGATAATAACTATCAAAAGATTGACACTTGCTTATGTCCAGTTTAAATGTGAAATTATGTCCAATTATCAAAATTGGATTAAATGGGAAGAATATAATCTAATTATAATCTAAAATAACTTAAATTTATAATTTATCACTATTAATTATTTCGATTAAAAAGTTGTTTTTAATTAAAATTTAGTAATTTTCACTATTCATTAAAATATGAATGTTATCCGAAAAGTACCAAAAATTCACCCTAAGATAATTTTGATATTTTGAATCCAAAAATGAAGTCCATTTTGAAAGATAAAATTTATAAAATTTCAAAAAGTGGGTATTACTATTCATAACAACTAGTTTGATTAGTTGTGGTGTGTGTTAGAACTCGAAGTTACGTACAACACATGCTACTATATTATTCAAAGAGAAGCATACCGTGGAAGATTGGGGTGTTACATTCTCCCCTCCTTAAAATAATTTCATCCTCGAAATTTCTAGAATACTACTGCATAAAAAGACTCGGGTGGTTCTTCATCATAAGTTCCTCGGGTTCCCACGTTGCCTCTTCCATCTTATGGTTTCTCCATAGAACTTTTACCAGACGAGTCGTCCTATTTCTTAGCACTTGTTCTCTCATATCAAGAATCTTAACAGGATCTTTGCAAAAAGACAGATCGGGTTACAATTCTAATTCCTCATAGGTGAGTACATGCATTGGGCCAGGCATGTATTTTCTCAACAGTGATACGTGGAACACATCATGAACATTGGAGAGACTTGGCGGCATTGCCAAACGGTAAGCTACAAGCCCCAATTTGTTCTAGAATTTCGAATGGTCCGATGTACCTGGGACTCAATTTACCTTTCTTACCGAAACATATAACACCCTTCCATGGAGATAACTTCAAGAAAACATGATCTTCTACATGAAATTCCAACTCCTTCGGTTATCGACATAGCTCTTCTGCCTAATTTGAGATGCTTTTATGTGGGTTTGGATTACCTTCACCTTTTCCATCGTCTCCTCCACAAGTTTTGGTCCTATGAGTTTTCTTTCACCAACATCATCCCAATAGGTTGTTGTACGACATCTCTTTCCGTATAACGGTTCATATAGTGCCATTCGAATACTTCAATGGAAGCTATTATTATAGGAAAATTCTACCATAGGTAAATATTGATCTCACATACCTTAAAAGTCAAGTGAGCATGATCTCAACATGTCTTATAAGGTTTTAATAGTCCGTTATGATTGTCCATTAGTTTGGGGGTGGTAAGCAGTGCTCAAATGAAGTTCAGTATCTTGGTATTTCTGAATACTTTTCCAGAATATTGATGTAAAACGTGGATCACGATCAGAAACAATCAATATGGGTACTCCATGAAGTCTCACAACTTCATTAATATATAGTCTTGCAAGACTTTCAAGTGGAAAATCTTCCCTTATAGCAAGAAAATGTGCTGACTTGGTAAGATGATCAACAATGACCCATATTGCATCATTCATTCTAGGAGTCTTTGGTAGTCCCATAACAAAGTCCATCATGATATTATCCCATTTCCACTCAGGTATGTGAAGAGGTTTCATGACTCCTCCAGGCTATTGCCTTCCAGCTTTCACTTGTTGACAAACCATACATCTTGACACAAAATCAGCAATCTCCCTCTTCATGTTGTCCCACCAAAAATGTTCCTTCAAATCTCTATACATCTTGGTGATCCCAGGGTGTATAGAAAAATTGGAACTATGAGCATCATCCAATAATTCCCTTTTTAGATCAGGTATATCGAGAACACAAATTCTCTTCCCAAATTTAAAAATTCCATCTTTATACACAAAGTCACTCAATCTCCCATCATTCACAGCTTTAATTATCTTTTTAAACTCTTCATCATTGGTCTGAGAACTCTTTATCCTTTCTAGTAAAGATGGTTTGGCAACCATTTGAAAAAGTATTGATGTTTCACCTTCCATGGTGATTCCCATATCCATATTTACTAGATACATGTATATATGTTCCTTTTCAACTCTTATCTTGTTCAAAACTCCATGATCCTTTCTACTCAAAGAATCTTCCACCTTATTTTCCTTCCCCGGGTGGTAGTGTATCAGGCAATTATAATCCTTGAGTAATTCAAGCCATCTCCTTTGCCTCATGTTGATTTCTTTTTGTGAGAAAATATACTTCAAACTCTTGTGATCAGTATAAATCTCACATTTTTTTACCATAGAGGTAGTGTCTCCATATCTTCAAAGAAAAGATCACAGCTGCTAACTCGAGATCATGAGTAGGATAGTTTTGATCATGAATTTTAAGATGTCGTGATGCATATGCAATAACTCTATCATTCTGTATAAGGACACAACCAAGTCTTTTCTTTGATGCATCACTATAAATAACGAACCCATAATTCCCCGATGGTAGAGTCAATATTGGAGATTTGAATAATATTTTATTCAGTTCTTCAAAAAATTATTCACACTCTTTTGTCCAAACAAATTTAACCCCTTTACGTGTGAGATTCGTTAATGGGTTAGCCAATCGGGTAAAATTCTAGATGAAACGTTGATAATAACCTGCTAAACCAATAAAACTGTGTACCTCAGTTATACTCATTGGTGCTGGCCATTCTTGTATTTCTATTGTCTTAGAAGGATCAACATAGATTCCATCTTTAGAGACAATATGGCCAAGAAAAGAAATCTACTGAAGCCAGAATTCACACCTGCTAAACCTCCCATATAATTCATGTCTTATCAGAGTCTTCAGGATAATGCGCAAGTGATTTTAATGATCTTCATAGCTTTTAAAGTATTCCAAGATATCATCAATAAATACCACTACAAAATCATTAAGATATTCCTTGAAAACTCTGTTCATTAGATCCATGAAAACATAGGGTGCATTAGTCAGCCCAAAAAGGAATTACTGTAAACTCGTAATGCCCGTACCTGGTTCGAAATGCTGTCTTCAGAATGTCTTCCTTCTTCACACACAACTGATGGTATCCAGATCAAAGTTCAATATTAGAAAAGTATTAAGCTCCATGCATTTGGTCAAATAAATCATCAATGCAAGGTAGGGGATACTTGTTCTTTATTGTTATAGCATTGATCTCCCTATAGTCGATACATAACCTCATAGATCCATATTTCTTCTTAACAAAAAGGATAGAGGATCCCCATGGAGAAACACTAGGGACAATAAATCCATTATTACTCAATCCTCTAGTTGTTTCTTTAGTTCAACTAATTTCACAGTGGCCATTCTATAAGGGGTCTTCGATATAAGCATTGAACCAGGAATTAAATCAATGGAAAACTCAATTTATCGTTCTGGAGGATGTCAAGGTAAATCTTCCAGAAACACATATACAAATTATTTAACAATAGGTACATCATCTATTTGAACATTCCTTTCCCCACCCATAGTTATTTCATTCTCTTCCTCCCCGATAATTGAATTTAGTTGAGCTACTGGGGGTGGATCAAGATAAGAATTAGGTGGTGACGATTCTGCTCTAAAGATAAGGTGTTCTTTATCATCATCATAAAAAATTCTAACCTCCTTCTTCTTATAATAAATCTTTACATCATGGAATGAAATCCAATATATACCAAAGATTATATCAAATTAAATCATGGGTATGACAGTGAGATCAGCGGATAAAGAACATTTATGTGCTCTAATGGGGACTGATTCACAAAACTTTGTTGCAATGATACTTCCCTTAGGAGTTTTAAATGACAACTCACTTGTTAAATAAAATTGGAAATATCTAATTTTCTTAGCAAACTAGGAATATATGAAACAATGTGATGATCCAGAATCAAATAATGCATTTTCTAAACTTGAGGAAACCATTAAATTACCTGCCACCACGTCTTTTAGAGCTTATACCTCAGCTGTAGTGATAACATAAGCTTGGCCTTGATCCCTTGGCCTTTTCTATGGTAAGTTACCCTGACGCTTAGGAAATTCATTTGAATAATGTCCCATCTCCCTACAGTTGTATCATTGAACATAGATATCTTCTTTCTTCCCCTTGCAATCACGAGTTTGGTGGCCCTTTTCACCACACTTGTAACAGACTCCCATTCCTTTCAAGAAAGTACCTAGGTGTTTCTTCCCACATTTACTACAGGATGGATAATCAACCTTTCCCTTATTCCCCTTATTTCCATTTCTAGAGTGATCAACAGATCTCTTCTTCTCTTGCTTTTCTTTAAAGTTGTTAGACTTAGAGAATTATTTTTCTTTCTTGATAGCGCATGAGACAATATCTTAGTACAAAGAGAAGGTTTGTGAGACTAATGCTCGACAGAGAAACAATTTTAACCCATCGAAGTAATGATCAATCTTACTTATTGGGTTACGTATATAATCTACAGCATACCTCACTAACCTTGTAAAGTTATCCTCATACTTCGTGACATTCTCATCCTCCTTTTGTCTCAGACTCAGAAATTTCCTTTCCATATCTGCTCGATGGTCATGAGGAAAGTATTTTTCTAAGAAAAGCTCTTTGAAATACCTCTATTCCATATTTGATACTTCATCATCTTCCTTTGTGTTTTGAATCAATGACCACCATTGGTCAGCATCTCCAGTGAGGCGGTAAACTGCCATGATAACTTTTTCCCTTTCGCTACTCCCCAAGACATGGAATATTTTCTCTAAGGAATTTATCCATTGATCAGACTCTAATGGATTTTTACTCCCATTGAATGTCGGTGGTTGTTTCCTCATGAAGAGATCTAACATTGATCCTCCACGCTGTGGATCTGGGTTCTCCATACGGGTAAGGTTATTATTCATAACCTGAGCGAGTTGTCCCAATATGGTGATTAACTGATCAGCACCAGTTGCATCACCAAATCCACTATAATTATCTTGAGCAGGAGGGAAACCCCTAGATGGAGTGCATGCATTGATACAGTTTCCATTTCTTCCACTAGGTTCCATTTCTAAACAATGGCATAAACTAGATTAGTTTATGAATCAAAATACATAATTCCAAACATCCAAATCACTTAACATAAATTTAACAGTTTATGGATATAATCCATAATCATAAATAATGTTTTTTGAGGAAGTATATACTCATAAACCCTTCATAATGGTTTGTAAAGAAAATGAGAATTATCCTAAGAATATCCCCCGGGAGTGTCGTAACCAAGAGTGCAGCAAGACCCGTTTTCATGCACCAGTTCCCGTTCAAGTCTAGCTCAAAGCGGTGTTTTTGGGTTTTACCCCTAGGTACATCTATGCCAGAGCCACCTCTACCTACTCGTATCTAGACAGGGATGTATTACTTAGAAAACTCACAAAATCTCTACAATACAAAAATTCTAGGAATTTCTTCTATACTAATCCTCAAAGTCCATCTTAGGTCTATGTGCTCTAATCAGAGTTTATCTAAATCTAGATCCCAAAGTTTGTACTAAACTTTCTCTGATACCAACTACAATTCCCCGACACTAGTTTAGTAGAGTCGGTGCATTATTACATAACTTTTTCATGATCACAAAAGATCAAGTCTCAAAAGACCGATTAGTTTAGTAGCCTTGGAATCACTAGATACATTCATAATGTTTAATTACATCATAAAAGGAAAAATACAACAACATCTTGTCTCCACAATCATATCCCCTTATACTATCCCTGCAGGTCATTCATAAAATACTTCTTCACATACTGGGAAAAATAAAACAAAGAAAGGGGTAATCTCAGATGCCTAGTAAGGATAACAATATAGCAGAAACTTTCATAAATAAACATAAACATTTAAGGCAATGTATAACTAAAACAAAAGCCTTTTAAACTTGAAATTTAGCATAATATCGCAGAAAGAAAATTAAATAATTCCATTTAATTATTCACATGGATATTATACTTTTCGAATAATCACATGCAATACCAATAACCACTTTTATAATGATGGAATGCATAATGCCAGACTATCATAACCACATAGTCAAGGCCTTGTGCTAAGACTAAATAAAATTTTGTCAAGGCCTTCTTACAAGAAACTACTTTGTCTCATGAGACCTACCGATGCATCGAGGTGCTATAATGGGCTCCACCAGTCACTTATTAAGTCCAATGCATTCCTCATATGAACAAGTTTAAACATAACATAAACATTCGTATTAACACTAGCATACGAAATGTCAATAGTTTATCCACAATCCATGAATGGTATAAAAATAACACATCCACAGTCAAACATATCATAAAAATTTCAATACAATATGGAATTTTTTTATCATAATAAAACAACTTCAAATAATCTTAAAATCCATCAAGGGATGTTGACATAGATGAAATCAAAACTATTTTGAGAAAAATATCTATTTTTTTGAAATCATTTAAAAGTCACATAATTATAAAAGAAAAAATTTACTTTTAAAATATTCTTATAATCTTGTAAGGTAATCTTCGATGATTTTATAATGGTGGTAAATAGCCACACCCGCTGTATAAGTTAAAAAAGACATTCTTACCATAATTTTGTCAAAAAGGTTAAAAAGGACCTTGTTTGGAAAATGACCGAAAGATTCCTTTATAAACTTCTTATAAAAAGTCAAACAAGGGTATAAATGACTTTAACCCATAGTCTGTAAAATAGTAAGAATGATTTGAAATACATTTTTAAGAAACATGGATGTGAATGATAAAGAGGTCCCAGTAGATAATTATGTATAAACAACCTCGGATAATGAAGATATTGTGAAATAAACCCTTACCTTGTACTTTTCCTTGGTTGAGGGTAGGTTAACCTCCTGTATAATGGTTAAATAATTTTTATTAAATTATACAATAATCATATAAATTAATATGATATCATATATGATCTTTTAACATTGTTTTGTTAATAATATCTTAGTATTATCATCGTTTCGGGTGTTAACTTACTCATTTTCTTTTATATGTTTTGTTACATAAGTCATGTTTTTTATGGATAGGTTGTATCTTATTCATATAAATAATGATATAAAGTCCTTAAACATTATTTTTAACCATAAAATGAGAATTAGACTTGCATGGATACGATGGGGAATGAATCTCATCGCGTTCGTGGAGACGGTAGTCCGTACGTACACACGAACGACAATATCATTCTTTTGAAATTAAAATAATATATAATTGGATGTTATATAATCTATACAGAATAATTATCATGTTATATATATTATTTACATCAATTACACATCATTATCATACCCATCCAAATAATAATGTTTTTAATAACAATTACACCACGACGTGGAGACGGTAAGCCGTACGTACACACGTATGGTGACATGTCGTTCAAAGGATGGATAGAATACTGAATATGGTTGTACCATATTGATAATAACATCACAGTATATAGAAGATATCAAAGTTATTATTTTATAATGTAAATAAAAAATAAATAAGAAGTTGAAGAAGAAAGGAACATGAAAGAGGGTGGTGAAAACATTACCTCTTCTTCGGGTTCTTCTTTTTGATTTGATCAAAAGGGCTCCTTAGGTTGGCTTTCTGATCAAACTAAGGGATCTAGGTTGAAGTGAAAGAAGTTGAGAGAATATTTGGGTAGGGTTTGGCTGAGCAAAAAGGCTTTGAAGGTGTGAATTAGAGGGAAGGGGATGTTTCCTTTTATAAGAGGGGTGAGGGGCACCTTAGGAAAATCTAGAAATATTATTTTATAATAAATTAATCTTCAGTTTCTAATGGCTAAAAAGTGTATTATTTAAAGGTTAAGGTAGGGATAGGTCTAAAACCACTCAACCAATAGGTTTTATACAGGTTTGGGTCACTATATTAACTTTATAATTTTGATTTAACTCTTAGTTAAATAGTTTTACATTTACCATGTCTCTTGGTATTTTTATATTATATAGTTAATAAACTTACTATAAACTTCCAAGAGACCACCAAGTGGTACATTAATAATAAACCTATCATTATATAAGTACTTTTTCCGAACCTTAAATTTTTAGGAATAGAATATCAATTAATAATATAATATTTGTTTTAAAAACTCCTTTATGTCAATTTTGACACTATTTAATACATGTCATATTAGCCAATAATTTTTTTTTATTTCATCAAAACTTTCAAATTATATTTATTTTAACATTGATAATACTAATTATTTGATTCTTTCATTAATACGGAAAATACTGCATCATTATTGTGTCATAAATAAATTTAATTATTCAATGTCTAAAAATTATAAATAAAATTCCATTATTTAGGAAATATTTTTAAATTTTTAATTAATATTTATAGTCGAAAATATAACATATATAACCCTATGTAAAAATTGTTTTTCTAAAAGATATATGCTTATGTCATTTTTGTATTAACTTTAACTTAATTAATATAAAGTGTCATTATCACTTACAAGTGGATCCATGGGGTCCCAAAATCGACCCAAAGATGCCCATGGTCGGACATGTATCAAACAATAGTGTTAGGACACGTTTTAGGGTAATTTATTATTATTATAATATTATTTTTTTACCCTTATTTACCGGATTTACCTTTTAACCATGTTAAATAAAATATTTACCGAAGTAATTATTCAAAATGTCTAAAAATAAAAGTTACCTATTTACACAATTTGGATATACTGATTCTTAATATGAAATCCATTTTTCTAAATTCAAAACACAGAAGTGGCAGAAATTAATTTAAAATTAATTCCCGTTGTTAAAACAAAAAAGCATGTTTTTAAGAGATAATAACTATCAAAAGATTGGCACTTGCTTATGTCCAGTTTAAATGTGAAATTATGTCTAATGACCATCATTGGATTAAATGAAAAAAATATAATATAATTATACTCTAAAATCACTCAAATTCATAATTTATCACTATTAATTATTTCGATTAAAAAAGTTGTTTTTAATAATAATTTAGTAATTTTCACTATTAATCAAAATATGAAAGTAATCCGAAAAGTACCAAAAATTCACCCTAAGATAATTTTGATATTCTGAATCAAAAAATGAAGTCCATTTTGAAAGATAAAATGTATAAAATTTCAAAAAGTGTGTATTACTATTCATAATGGCTAGTTTGATTGGTTGTGGTGTGTGTTTGAACTCGAAGTTGCGTACAACACACGCTACTGTATTATTCAAAGAGAAGCATACCATGGAAGCTTGGGGTGTTATAAGATATACCTTACGCTCTTGTGATATGTGAAGACCACAAAGCGCTCCTTGATGAGGTAATTCTTCCACAACTTCAGCGTGAACATGACCGCAAAAAAATTTAGATCATGGGTGGAATAATTACGTTCTTGAGGAGGTAACTACCTAGACCATTAGAATATTACTCCTCAATCCTACATCAACACACATCCCAAGCCTAGGCCAAAAGCATCATAGAACACCTCGAACATCACCCTTTCTTCTAGAAATCTAAGCACTAGGGCACTGACCAACTTCCCCTTCATATAACTAAAAGCTTCATGGCACTGAAGCCCTAGTCTTTTCTAGTCAAACCTATCAATGGAGCTGCAACTCGAGAGAATTCAGCTAAGAACACCTGATAATAGCCTACCAAATCCAAGAAACTCCAAAACTTCACCATATTCTTGGGTACTGCACAAGAAACAACTGCTTCAACTTTTAACGGGTCCACTACTATTCCTTCCTGAGACACCATGTGTCTGAGGAAGTGAACCTATCGTGTCCATAACTTGCACTTGGACAACTTTATATAGAAATAGTGGTGTCAGAGGACCTCCAAGACAGTCCTTAGATTCCCAACATACTCCTTCTATGACCTTGAGTAGATTAGGATGTCGTTGATGAACACGATGAGGAACCGATCCAAGTACTCACAGAAAACAGAGTTATTGAGCCCCCTGAACATGACTCGTGCATTCATGACACTGAAGGGCATGAACATGAACACGAAGTGCCCATACCTGCACAAGAAAGCATTCTTTAGGATTTAAATCTTTTTTACCCACAATAGATGATATCCTAACCACATGTCCATCTTAGAGAACCAACCTCCCCCATTTAACAAGTTAAAAAGATCATCGATCATTAGAAGGGGTAGCAGTTCTTGACTATTACCTGATTTAGTCTACGGTAGTATATACACATTCTCAGACCACCATCCTCCATCTTTACAAACAAGACTAGAGCACCCCATGGTGACACAATTGGCCGGATAAAACCCTTATCCATCAGGTTGTCGAGCTAAATCCACAACTCCCACAACTTAGAAGGCACCATTCAATAGGAATCCATCTAAATGGGATGAGCATTAGGTTTCATGTCTATCCCGAACTCAACATCACATTGAGGGGGTAGAGTCACAACCTCTTTGGGGAAGACATCTAGGAACTCACTAAAAACTCCCAAAATTTCCACCATCCCTGCATATGCTGATTCCACGGACATCTCGACTAACAAAGAAAGAAGAGTCTCTACACACCAGCTTCCCTTCTGACAACTCCACTAGCCAAAGAAAGCTAGGCGCTGGATTCCCAAATCTGAGAATGTGAATCTTATTTGGAAGCAGTCGATAACAACATGCATAGAAAACAACTAGTCGATGCCCAAGATGACATTGTATGGCTACATCTATAGAAGAAGAAGATACCCACTAGACTGGTGTGGCCCCAACATCAGCCAACATCCTCGAAAAACATCAAACGGACTGGTCTGACCTCCAACTAAAGTACTCAACACTAGGAGCATGGGAAGACTCTCTACATATAGTCCTAGATCATGGGATAGACCAGGTGAAACAAAGGAGTGTGAGGCTCTTGAATAAAACAAAGCACACACAAGATTACTAAAAAGACTAATTGTACCTCAAATAACCTTTGAACTTGCTGGAAGTGCTTCCTCTGTGATGTGTTACTGCCCACACCCATGTCCTATACCTCTCTACTATTGATTTTCTCCCCAACCATGCCCTGGTCAAGGTCCCTGAGGAGCACCTTGAGGTCAGCCTCCCCCTACACAGTCTACCCTCGGTGGAGTGGGAGCTCGTTGCCCCTACTACTAGAAGGGCCTGACCGGCTACTGCTGATAGTAAAGTGGGAATAGAACCTACCCACCCCCACTGTATGGTGCTCAAACTAGGTACTGGTTCCAAATATTTCCACAACCTCTACAGATAAAGCACCTCAGTCCCTATCACATAAGAAAAGGGTGAGGACTAGGCTATTGGAACTGGAACTGCTGAGTCCTACTCCCCGCTGGTCGAAACCTGGAAGGCCCTAATGTCGGAGACCTGCTACCAATGGCTTTCCCCTTTGGTGAACTCAGCTGGATCCCCTATCATGAAACACATCCTAGTGAGTGCAACCTTTCCACCACCTCATCCTTCTTCTGAACCTCTAAGTATGTCAGTAGAGTGAAGGGAGTAACAACATACTGGAGAGAAGGTCAGAGTTCCTCCTATAAGTGTCTCACTCGAGACTCCTCATGTAGTAAGAGATTAAATGCAAAGAATATGAGATCTTTGAACTTGATCCACAATTACATTATCGATATAATCCTCTGCTTGAGTGAGAGTAGCACCTACCTCTTCTTGTCCTTCATTGTGGAATAATGGAATTCTGCCCGAAACACCTTTTAAAAGTCATCCCACGAAACCTAATTTTCCTTCCTCTCCCTAAGATAAAGCATCCACCAATGACATGCTACTTCTCATATATGGATCACTGTGAGAGGAACCTAGTACTCTATCGAATCCTGAATCAAGATGATAGCGATTACCAACTCCTCAAGCCAAATTTCCATCTCTATGTCCGAGACACTTCCCTCAAACTTTCCTAGAGTCTTCCGCTGGAAGGTATGAAGTGCCTTCTACCACTGGTCATCTTACTCCTCTCGATCAGCCCTCCACTAATCAACCAGGTCAACCTATTGGGCCTCAATGGCTTGTACTACACATTGATGATGTTTGGGTGCCATAACTAACAAGTAAACAAAGAATTTCTAAGCTTGATTAGTCTGGAAAACTTTCTTTTAAAATTCATTATAACTATTTTATTTATTTTAAATTCCCAAAACATCAAAGACACACAAGAATCCAAGTCATTATGATGCATGTACCTTTCCTAGGGTATCTACCATGCAATCAGTGTAGCCTCAATTGGTTGTTGAGTAGGCCAAGAGTCCCTATAATAGATCATGGGGGCCCCTGAAATCCTGTGTCCTAGCCAGTCTTCCCTAACCTATTTCACATACCAAGATTGCCTAACACTATTTCCGTACCATCCCATGCAATACTCACTATTCCTCACTCAAAAATACATCCTATCACTCAAGCTCCCAAAACCTAAAACTCTCCTATGATACCATTTTGTCACGACCCACCTTCTCCAAGATGAGGGAAGGAACAACAAACCACCCGACCCTTCCTTCTTCAAGATGAAGGAGAGATAATGACCCCACTATTCCCACATGCATGTTTAAAGTAAAGTTGATACAAGTTACACCAAAACTATAAAGTAAAGTACCAAAATAGAAGAGTCTAATCAACAAAAACAACTAATCCAGATTCCTGAGCTAGTAAAGTCCAGAACGGTCCTCAAAGTCCTCTAGGAAACCTGAAAAATAGTATTATATACATAGGGTGAGTATACAAGTATAACCAGTAGGAAAATATGAAGCCACCTATGTAAAAGTGAGGTAATATAATAATTTACCTATGAGAAAACAATATAACCTCAAGGCACCTACTAAGGAATACTAACTAGACCAGCCTCACCAAGGCACACTTTCCAAATAACATAAGTCAAGTAAAGTAATAGTATAAGAACATTTATATTTGGGCACCCTGCACCATCTCTACAACCCCATTTTCCAACAATTCCCAAATATAATCCCACTATATAAAAAGTTCATAACCATACCACAATCCCACTAACCAACGCTATTCGAAGACCACAACATAAACAAAGGTAGTTCAACTACCTACAAGTTCATCCATTCCACAATTAATCAGTCTCTCAAATTGGGATACCAACACACCCCATGTATTAACCCACACACAAAGCCTATATAAAATACTATTAACCCACAACCCCATCATACACGTATACCATACCCCTTCTCACAGAACCAACTCCTCTATCCAACCTTGTACTTATAACCGTGCTCCCGACAACAGTACCACACAACTCACACAAGGTTACAAAACTCCACAGAACACAACACTCATCCACACTTATCAACATGATGTGTATATATTCAGATTTAACCAACATAGGTTCTTTAATTACACATAGTTATAACCAGGGTGATCACACAATAGGTTTTATCCTAGGGAATTAATTTATTCAATTGAGTATATGTGGTTTAATAGTTTTTCATGTTACGACCATTTATTAAAGCATCACAACAAAACATAACATCACTAGTGCTAAAGAAAAACCACCAATGGCCATGATTTTCAGAAATCATATATCTAAGAAAACCATAACAGAATCAAAGATAACAAAATAATATAGGCGATCAACATCAAACCACCCTCTTCCGAAATATTTAATTTACCCATGTTTTCTTTTGATAAAATTCAATCCTTATCTATTTATTATCTCTAAGAAAAGTTTTCAGCCATTCCTCACAATGATTCATTAGAATACCCACCCCACATGATGAAAAATTAAAGAGAAAAAAAATAAATCCCTAATGGATGATCAAAGGATCAAAGTTCCTCCTTGCTCCAAGAATGGGGGTTGTGTGACCAGTAGAGAATAACTCCAAGAAAACTATGTAGGAGAGCTCTAGCACAGGAGCATGACTCATCTAGAGAGGAAAGATTTAGTCACATGATGAAAAAAATGGAAGAAGGAAAGAAGAGATCTCAGTTTATGAAAGGGAGAGATCCTAAAAATCAGAGAGATAATTTCAAAGTACTTAAAAATCAGATCGTGGATTGACCACGCGGCTTGGGAGTTACAAGGATGGTAGAACATTAAGAGATATGGATAATTTAATAACCCCCGCTTAGAAACAGTGGAGATAGCCCAATGTACCGCTATGAGTTGATAGGTTACCATTTCACGGATAGAAACACGTAACAGGGGTGAAACTAGAAAACTAGGAAAACTGGAAAGGAGTCACCAATAGGTGAGTCACTGATGCTGATCCATCGATGGGTGAGCTACCGATGGGACTTACTGATTCTTAGCAACCGACACTGAGCTACTGATGCAATGACTCACCGATGTCGACACCCTAAATCACTGAGACCTCGACCTACCAATACCCTGACCTACCGACACCTGGACCTACCGATGCTGGCACCCTCGACTCAACGACACCGACACCCTCAACGTACTAATTCCAACTCCCTCGACTTACCGATGACGACACCCTCAACTCACCTACACTGATTCCCTAGACCTATCGATGGTGACACACTGAAATGATGATGCACTAACATGCTGATGCACTGACATGCCAACACAAAAACTAGAAATTTGGAAAACTCTTGAAAGTAGCCACCATTGCCTCCATGAACACCCTAAACACTAGATTTTCACAAAGGAAGGGCTTAGGAGAATTTGGGTTATAACAAGCATGAAATATCCTATCAATAACATCATTTTCCTTTGATCACCATGATAATTTATTCCAAAGCATTATACTTGATCTATCAATACTCAAGAGTGGGAGGTGGAGGAATATCTCGCCCCATTCTTTGGAGCTTTCTTAGGGAATGGAGTTATCTAGGGCTTTGAGAGGATTCTCTTTATTCATTTTTTACAAAAAATTAAATGTCTCTATTTAAAAATAATATAATTGAGTTTATAAATCACTAGGGTTAGAAATGAATAATTGAACAAGTGCCCATTATTATTTATTTAATCCATTGAGGAACTCCATATCTATAATAATAATAATATTATTTCTCAACATGTGATTAAATTGTGAATTAATATTAAATATTATTTATTCAAATAATATTCAATATATATTATATCTCAATGGAACATTAAACTCCGTCCACCATTCCTCCAAAATATTAATCAGTTCTTGAATAATGTCTATTTATTTATTAAATAAATATCACCATGTTATTATCTAATAAATAAATAAATATTATATTCACTAAATATAAAATAAATATTTAATAAATATTTCTCTCATATAATATTCTCTTAAATAACTAGTAGTGAAATATATAGGATCAAGAAAACATGAATAATTATTAAACCATGCGTAAGAATAATATCTATTAAAATTATAAAATAATAAATAATAATATATTATTTAACTGATATTTTGGATGCCCTTAGTGTGTGACCCTGTAGGCCTCTTTCTCACTGGCATTATGACAAGACCCCTAAAGTCCAAGTTTAGAATCTAGCAACATGTCAATGAACCCATAGAGAAAAAATTTAATTCTATAATGACATAATACCTCATACAGTTTCTCACTGTGTGATATAATCCCTTTATCATGATATCTCTAATCAGGCAGGTCACACGCTGGTTCCATCAACCTATGTGCTCAATTTCTTTTTATTTGAATTTCTGAAAATCAAAATTACCTTTAAAACACTATGGAAATGGATTTATTTAGGTTATGTCATTTATATAAAAGGGAATGAGATATCAACTACTATTAAAGAACAAAAGTGAAAAAATCCTTTCTCTCATTATTAATTAATTCAATATTAGTTGACACGCACCCGACATATCCTACCTCGCTACGAAAATATTTCATCGTGGTTATCATCAATACATAAAAGTATATGAATCATAAAAATTATTAATAATAATATTAATGTCTAAATATCAATACACACATCCACATATAGGAACATCCAATGAAACATATAAATATGGATTTCCTACTTGTTGGTCTCATTCTCATAATATCCTATACTAGATATTACCAAAGGCATACACCATGATAAGGTGCCTCAAAGTCCTATGAGTATCCACCCTTGATATACACTGCTACAAAATTGACCATTAGGGACCGCCAAAAGCGGTCGCTATAGGGTGTCCACGCCCAACCGAAATGGCGGTTGCTAGGAGGAGTAGTAGCGACTGCTTTTGGCAGTCACTAATGATCTAAAAAAAATGTTACCATTAGCGACCGCCTTAGGCGGTCTCTATCCTGGGGATTTTTTTTTAAATAATACTGCATTTTGACAGGAGCCAAAGAACCAAAAAAAACAACCTGCAACAAATATAAGCACATGAAAAAGGTTCAATGTGGATGTGTGTGTGGATTTAGTGGAAGACAACTGCAATTTAGAACTCACCTAAGATGAACAAAATTCAGTCACCCATTACTGGAAGAAACTTGTGTTAAAGTATGTATGGAGAATTCAGTCCACCAGAAGTATGATAAGGGAAAATATCATATTGATATAGCTGCTTGGAAGAATTTTTGATTGGAATCCATTTCAATCACAACTCATTCTGAAGTAATAGAGAGGAGTAAAAAATATATTCAGATAAAGAAAAATGACCAGCCAATAATTCATCAAAAAATATAGTAATGTTTTCCTAAGAGCTACTGAAATACAAGCTTGCTAATTTTTGGATGATCACCAACTAGATTTTCATAAAAGGACATGCATGAATCCATGTAATGTTTATGTAAGTGCTTCATGTTTCTTGAATGAAGTCAGGATCATGGGAAAGAAAAAGATAAAGTGCCTTCAACGGCCAAATAAGCTAATAGAAGGCTTAGGATATACTCACTAGTCTTCTCATCTGCAATCATTATAATATATCCATTTTAGTCATGAAATATAACCTATACGCCCTCATAATGTTCAGATCTAGTTTTCATAAATAAGAGTTTGATGTAGAGTTTTCTATTAAGGGAAATGATCAAATGGAGACTCAATATAAGTTACTTGATGTTGAGAATATATTTATAAAGATGCTATGTGATATTAATAAATACAAACAGATTTATACTCAATAATTTAAGAATAATAAAAGGAAAATTACAGAAAGAAAAAAATTGAATTTTAAAAAGAATGAATGAAATTTTAATTAGTAGGAATTACATCAACAACAAAAAAATTTAATTTGAAATTAATAATACATTGCTGGTGATGTTTATAGGCTCAATAAAAATTTAAATATATTCAGAAAGAAAATGTACCTTGACTCCAAGGATCTGAAATTAGGTGATGCTACTTTTTTGTATTCCTAGATTGGTCTACCTCTCCTAGTGCTACCTTGGGTGTTATGTGATGACTCCCACATGGAAGGTAGGTGATTGGTTGTTGAAAATGAAAAAATTTATTACTGCCGCACAATGAATAAAATAGAGGCAACTATAGTTAACAATTGGTTGTGTACCTGTCCACTCAGACCAGTCATGTTGATGTCAGCCATGAGATCTTCCAGGTGCATACTTGTAAAAATCTTAATGTCAAACAGGTTGCCAACATATTGACATAGCTTATGAGAAAACATGCACATCATGAATAGATCTTTCATTCTCTCTTCAATCATCAAGCATAAATGGCATGCTAAAATAAGTTGCTGCCCAAACTTCTTCTTCCAAACCTATAAACACTTCCACTAAAAAACATTTACCTTGAATGGAAATGAAAATAAAAAATCCAAACTAAACCTAAAACTTACAATATGCTTCAAACTATAGTGATTCATACTCACACCACTATTCTTGTTTGTTTACCTCCTATATTTTTTGTTTTATGAAGGAGATGTTGGGCCTTTGGGTGTTCAAATGTTTAGGATTTGGGGTTGCATGATGATACACATAGGTTGTTCCATGTTTTGTGCCAATGGAATTTGAATGTGTATTTTATGGGGTTTTTCTTTAACCTACCAGTATGTGTGTGCATTAAGTGAGTAAGTTCATGCAGGGATTTATGATTGCATGATGCGTTGAGCATCAAAAAAATTGAAGTTTGTGAAGTAATGTGAAGTTTTATAAATAATGTAAGTGTATTTGTGAGTGTACTCAATAGTGATAGTGTCATGTTTTTCTACAGTTGTAAGAAGCACTAGTTTCAGAAGTATATTTGAGTAATTTAGAAGAACAAGAATCCATGGGTTTGTGTGTGAAAAAAATTATGTATTATGTTGTGAAAATCAGATAATAAAATCCATATTCCATTGTTTCTCAATTCTGTAAATAAGGTAAACATATGTTCATATATTTTTTAATTATTAATTAAAAAATAAAAACATTTACATTCATACAAACCTTAACCTGTAGATACATATGTATCTATAAAATGATATGGATATGGTGTTTTTTAACCTCACATATTTGTAGTCATTGAAATAATTAATAAATAAAGGATTTGATGCCTATTATAGTGCCATGTAATGTGAACTACATAGGACTCATGTATACACTAAAATGATCTAAATTTCAAACCACCCTCACCAATGATCTAAACTGTACAGCCAACTCAACAATTAAAAAAAATTATACACTAAAATGAAACATTTTTCTCTAATTAAATACATTATATAAGACATGTCCTTATAATTTGATTCTCTTCATTCATCAATGCATCAAAAAAAAATTTATAAAAAAATAACAGGAAAGTTCATTAGTGAATTTAAAACTTCTCTCAACCATAAGAAATCTCCATTCTTACGGCTTTGAAAATTAGAGTTTATCACACGAGTATTCCTTTCCTTGGAAACCACCATAAGAAAGCTTCATCCATGCTCCTTCCACTAAGATAACCGAACATATGAGAAATCACCTTCCTACCCAATCCCCTAGAAGCATGTACCAAATAAATCCATGTCCGATTAGGGAAGAAATATAAAATTCATATTTGGTACATCAATATGCATCAGATTATAGGAATCTACATCTTCTTGGATAGCTTTATCTAAACTTTTCATCATTGCAAGGGAAAATAAGCATAAGTATAACCTTCTCCAGACCGATGTTTTCCATCATGATTATGCAGTTGTCTATAACTTAAAGGGGCCTTGCAATTCTGCATTCCATATTTTTAGAATATTTGAATTTTTCTAGATATATATATCAAAGAACTTGGGTTTTCAGTCATTGTAGTTTCCACACTAGAAATTTTATTAAAAAACTATTGCAGAACATAAAATTGTTACAACAGTCACATCAGAAGTGGATAATTAGTGGAGTTAATTTCCTATGGGGTAAATATTATAATTACCATGATTAAGGTTAATCAGATCATCATTCATTCACTTAAAACCACACACCATTATGGTCAAACTAAATTTGAAATACGTATGGGGATGAAATGAGAACAAATTTCATTTTACAAAGACTAAACAATCAACAACAAACTAATCACAAAGCCAATGAATTATGAAATATAAGTGATGGAGGTCCCCAAAATAAAAACCCAAAAACCAAAATTTGGGATTACCATATTGCACATTAAATCTAGAACTATGTGAAGATGTGGAGTCGGTGGTCGGGTGAGACGTGGAGGAGGTGCATTGGTTATGGCGGATGGGCAGTGTGAGGCACTGGGTGCAGGCGCGACGATGAATAATCTATAAGGAGAAGGAGCCACAGGCGAGGGAGGCGAAAGTAGAGGTGGTGAGGGGATCTAGGGAGGAAGAGGGAGTAAAAGAAAGAGTGAGCTCATGCTAGAGGCGGAGGTGGGTTTGGCGAGGGAGAGGGCGAGTTGCGAAGAAGGCAGAGGTAGGGTTTGCTGAGGGTGGTGCGTGAGGGAGGAGTGGGGGGCATTATCGTGTGAAATTTTTTTTAATCCTAGAGACCGCCATTGGCGGTTTCTATTGATACCCAATAGTGACCACCAATGGCGGGCTCCTGTTCCATGGGGCTCCAAAGATTAAATTTCCAGTAGTCCTATAGAATTTTTGTCCCAAAAATGATATCATTTAGCTATTGAAATTAAATTTAAGAATAATTTCGTGGAACTTATAGGTTCCCATCATAGCGAGAAACTGCTATGACCTTTTAGTGTGACAATTACTCTTAGGAAATTATCACATACTATGTTACGTAGAATAATAACCATGATGTGATAAGGTGTTTATTAATATTAAAACATATGAATACAAGTAATCATAAAGTATATAGAAGCTGGTTTTAGGGCACCAAATCCAACAAATCAGGCATTGATAGCCAAGGGAAATCTGCAGACAGAACTTATTCAAGCCGGGTGATAGCGCCAAGTGGGACTAGTAGTTGTGATTTGGGTAACCAAAATCAAAAATATGAGGAAACTCAATAGGGAAGTCATGATAGAGATTCAGGAAGACCACTGAGGTGTAGATCATTGATAGTTTTCTTCCACCATGGATAGTCAAGTCATGTTCAAACCCAATGTGAGAAACCTCCAAAGGAGTTTCGGACATGCGTCCAAATAAGGAACTTAGAGAGGTTATGCAATAGACCTTTCCAAACAACTGCGAGTTAGAGAACATGTCAGAATCTAAGATATGAGGTAATATTGGGAGTGTTAATAGGAGATAGAATATGAGATACTAATGCATGCATAGGTTATGAATAGAGAGAGAGACCCAATAGTGAGGTCAAAGGCCAGTAGCTGGTGCAGCTCTACCAGGAGGTTAGGCCTCATGTGGCAAGTCTTTAGTATAGGTGCATGTTGTTGATCTGGTAGGGTCAAAGTAGGCTGGTGATATGATGATGGCTAGAGGTACACTGTGATTATGGGTGCACTCTATATTTATGGTATGACTAATATGGGTTGATGAGTTATATCTGTTGTGATTGAACTAACAAGGTGTTGGTTAGTATATGGGAATCAGGTATGATTCATGTTTTATATTATATGTTTAGGAATCAAAAAATTATATGGGAATTTATATATATATATATATATATATGATACATGTTTTTTGGGAATCATATGTGATGTGGAGACTCTTGGGCATCTACTGTGATGTGGGACTTTATGGGTTTCACTTATGACACGTGTACAAATTGAACATATTATGGGAGAAGATGAGTTGTTATGTCATATGGGGACATGTTTTCTAGAGGGTGTTCAAAGGAACCATTATATTGTCTTTTTGGGTCAGTGAATGACTGGGTAGGTAATTCCTAAAGTGGGGAGCCATAAGAGGAATTGAACTATGAAGGTGTAATTAGGGTCGAACAAGGTGATGTTTATGAGATGGGTGTGTTTATTACCATCTCTACATGAGACAAAATATCATAGGGATGAGCTATTGTATGGTGGAGAGATTGTAAAAGTAACGCCCCAACCCCAGAAGCCCAGAGCCGATAATTTACTTATTACATTGGCATGATTAAAAGGAAATAAATATTGAAGGAACGATCAGTTTAGTAGCCTTTAAGAAACTCGATAAAAACATGGAACTCATATTACATTGAGAAAGGTAAAAAATACAATACATAGTAAAAACTAATAAACTGCATCCAATAGAACTCAATAAATGGTCTCCACTTCATAACCTATTGAAGGTAAACAAACAAAAGGGGTGAGATAAAACTCTTAGTAAGGGAAACTAAAAGTAGAAGCATGAATCAAAAATAACTAAATCATAAACAATTTGGTATAATCATTATGGCATGGTGAATAAATGAAAAACAGACGCCATTATTAAACTAAGAATGAAACTGCATCAATAGATTCTGTCATAGTGAAAACTTCATGGATATTAATAATTGAAAATGAATAAAGATATATGCTTATTATTTCGACATCATGTATCTAAAACATGATACCACTATACCCTTGAAATGGTTTAAGTCTGTGGGTATAAACCTGTCTTATTTTTGGAAACAGACTCAAAGGGTTTGTCGCCATCTGATTTGTCTCATGAGACCTGTCAAGGAATTGAGGGGATATAGTAGGCCCCACCCACAAATGAAAGTACAAATCATTATTTATAAATATATTTAATATAATTACAATATGAATTCTCAATATCCATATAGATTAGAGAATATGGATTCATCAATATTTCCATAGTTAAAACAACATTCCAAATAAACACCGTATGTAAAAGGGTATACAACTTAAGAAAATAATCAAATCCATGAAACCAGAATATGTATATATAATATATTTAAAATTTAAAATGAAAAAAATGATCGCAAATGGGTTGTGGATACACCACATAATAAATATTTGGTGCATAATACAGAGTAACTGACAATGAAATGGAAATTGAGACAAAGTCCCTTACCATGATGTAATTAATCGATTTGTATGAAAAAAATTAATAACCACCAAATTAATCATATAATACCATGAATATAAATAGAATCATGATAATATTTATCAAATGGAAGTAAATAATACACCACATGCAATAAATAAGTGGTGAATAATAAAAATCTCACAGAATTAAATGTGAGATAAGAAACCCCTTACCTTATGCCTGAATGTGTTATTATATTGATCTTAATGACCTGAATAATAAAATTTATATTAATTAATTAATAAATAAATACAGGACCAAATCTACATGTAATTTTTTTATTATAACATTATTAGGTTCATTAATTTTCTTTTTTATGGGTTTAAGAGGTTCAATTTTATTATTTTGGAAGCATTTTCTTCCTTGGTTTTCATGACTGGTTTACTCATATTCATGAATGGAAGTTCATTTAAAATGTGATCAAGAATAAAAAATTGTTAATATATATTATTATTTAAATTATAGTGATATAAATTATCTTATAATGATTTTGGGTTACATACCATGAGGATGACTTGTTTGATAAAATATAATGATAAATATTTGGATTAACTTGGCGGTTTTGTGCGTAATGAACTTGTTTTGTTTTATTATTTTATATTATGAGTGTGTAATGTTTATATAACATTAAATAATATGAAATACATATATTTTTATCTGTTTCAACCATAAAAATGGGTTCAGGACCAGAATTGAAGGTGGTAATAAAAATTGAGAACTCGTCGTCCTTGAATGTGATAAATTAACACATCTCAGATGGTGTTTTCATTTTTAGTATAAGAGGAGGGGGGAAAGTGATATGATGATGAAATATTAAATTAGAATAATAAAATTAAAATTCATTTGAGGTACTATAATTATCATATCATTTGGATGAGGGGATATGGGGAAAGAAAAATAAAAGAAAGGGACTTGAAATAAAAGAAAATTTGAGAAATCCCTCATGAAAATTTGGCAGCCAAGCAACATCACTTAAAAATTAATAAAATATTTTTTTAAATAAAATGGGTATCTAATCATTCTTAAATAATATGGAAAGAAAGAGGGATATGGAATGACATATCCCAACATAATCCAATTGAAAATAAAAGAGAATAACATAAAGTGAAATATTTAAAAAGAGAAAGGTGGTATATTCCCTTACCTTGTAGAGTAACTCCTAAAAATTGACGGTTGGGACCTTTGGGGCTTGATGACACCTTGGTAAGACTAATAGGGAGGTAAAAATACCATATATTCTTGGATAATTAGTTTTTAATTAATGAAAATGAAGGAATGGGTGGGTATTTATAGTAAATGAGAGGGAGTTTTTTATTAATTTCAAAGGACACCTCATTCATGGTTTTTGAAAAACCATGGGCTTGACCATGGTATTTTCCCATGGTATTAGCCACTTGGGAAACCTCACATCCTATTTTACTATAAAAAATTCAACCATAATTTTATATTAATTATTACATCATTATGATGTCATTAAACATACCGAAAACTCAAAACAATATTTTTACTATTCACAAAAAATTCAAATATTTTAGAAAAATTTCAAAAAATCACCCAAACCATTTTTCAATGTTTAGAATTAAATAATGAAATAAATTTTTGTAAAATAATTTTATAAATATTATTAATTGAATTTTTAAATAAAATCACAATTTATTCCAAAATAACAATTTTAAAATTCTAACTCATTTTTTTAATACCTTGAAAAATTAATCAATATCTCATTACCTTATAACCTTAAGAAAATAAAATAATAATAATTTTTATTATTCCTAAGGGTCATATTACTATTCATAAGGGTATATTAATATTCATAAAAAAACAAGTTGGTTCTATCAGACTCCAAATAACTTACTAATCACAACTGTAGATGGTCATTTTTTGAAATTCAAATCGCAGATGTGGAATATTTAAGTCTAATGGCTATTTTATGACTTTATCCTATAAATAACCAAGTTTTGTTTCACATAGACTCATTTCTTCATGCAATATAGACCATCTAATGAATAGAAAGTATATAAAAGAAACATACACTAAAATGTTTGGGGTGTTATATTTTTCCCACCTTCAAAAATTTAAAACTCAAAATTTTTCATGTATATTCCTCCCTAAAAAGATGTGGGTGGTTATTTTTCATAATATCCTTAGGTTCCCACATTTCTTCCTCCATTTTATGGTTTCTACAAAGAACCTTTACTACACGAGTCGTCCGATTTCTCAATACTTTCTCTCAAGTGTCAAGAATCTCAATAGGCTCTTCATAGTAAGTCAAATCAGGTTCTAGATCTATTAATTCATAAGTGAGTATATGTGTTGGGTCTAGAATGTATTTATTTAATAATGGCATGTGGAAAACAATATTAACATTAGATATACTTGGTGGCATTTCTAAATGATAAGCTACAACTCTGATCCTTTCCAAAATTTCAAACGGCCTGATGTACCTAGGGATCAGTTTTCCTTTCTTACCAAACCTTGAGGCACCCTTACATAGAGATACTTTTAGAAAGAAAGGATCTCCTCCTTGAAATTATAAATCCTTTCTCCAGTTTTTAGCATAAATCTTTTTCCTAGTTTGGGATCCTTTAATATGGGCCTGATTTTCCTTTAACTTTGCATATTTCTCTTCAATAAGTTCTAGGCCTATAAGTTTCCTCTCACTAACTTCATCCCAACATGTTGGAGTTCGACACCTCTTATCATATAATGCTTCATATGGCGCCATTTGAATGCTAGAATGGAAACTATTATTGTAGGTAAATTCTACCAAAGGAAAGTATTGATCCCACATACCTTGAAAGTCAATATAGAAAGATCTAAACATATCTTCCAATGTTTGGACAGTACTTTTAGACTATTCTTTGGTTTGGGGGTGATAAGAAGTACTCATATGAATCTTAGTATCCAAATCCTATTGGATAATTTTCTAGAATTTTGATGTAAATTGGGGATCTCGATCGGACATAATTTATATAAGTGAACCATGAAGTCTTAAAAATTCATTAATATAAAGTCTTTCTAGGAACCCATGTGGTAAATCCTCTATTATAGTAAGGAAATGTGCTGCTTTTGTGAGACGATCAACAATTAACCATATTTCATCATTGCTTTTAGGTGTCCTTGGTATTCCTATGACAAAATCCATCATAATTTCATCCCACTTACACATAAAATAGGAAAGAGGTTACATGAACCCTCTAGGATGTTGTCTCTCAGCCTTTAATTGTTGAAAAACTAGACACCTTGACACATAGTGATCAATTTCACACTTCATGGTATCCCACCAAAAATATTCTTTCACATCTCTATACATTTTAGTGCTACCAAGTTGTATAGAGAAATTTGAGCTATGAGCATCATCTAAGAGTTCCCTTTTTAGCTCAGTTACTAATGAAATGCATATACTCTTCCCAAATTTTAGAACTCCATCCATATACACAAAGTCTACCAATCTTCCATACTTAATAGCTTTAATTTTATTTTATAGATTCTCATCATCAGATTGAAAGATTTTTATCTTCTCTAGTAAATACGGTTTAGAAATAATTTTAAAGATGAAAGATGTCTCCAATTCCATAACAATTCCCATATACATATTTAGTAGATCCATGAATATAGGATCTCTCTAAATCCTCATCCATGATATTTCATACTTAATGCATCAACCACCTTATTTCCCTTTCCTAGGTGGTAGTGTATTGAACACTCAAAATATTTGAGTAACTCAAGCCATCTACTTTGCCTCATGTTGAGTTCTTTCTGTGTCAAAATTTATTTCAAACTCTTGTGATTAATATATATCTAATATATTTCACCATAGAGATAATGTATCCATATTTTCAGTTTAAATATTATAGCTGCTAACTCAAGACCATGATTTGGGTAATTTTTCTCAGAGTCTTCAACTACCTTGATGCATAAGAAATAAATTTATCATTTTTCATAAGGATGCAACCCAATCCATTATTTGATTCATCATTGTATATAAAAAATACATCATTTCTAGATGAAAGAGTCAAAATTAGAGCATTGACCAATATTCTTTTCAATTCTTAAAAGCATTCTATACATTATTTCATCCATAAAAACTTAACCCCTTTACTTGTTAGCTTGGTTAGTGGTTTGTCAAGTTAGACAAAATTCTGAATGTAACGCTGATAGTAACCTACTAAACCAATAAAACTACGTACCTCAGTTATAACATTGGCGTGGTCCATTCTCAGATTTCCTTTTTCTTCATAGGATCAAGTAAGATTACATACATAGAGACAATATGGCAAATAAAAGAAACTGATTGAAGAAAAAATTTACACTTTCTAAACATCCCATATAATTCTTTTCTTCTAAGAGTTTTCAGAATAATATTCAAGTGATTCTCATGGTCTTCGTAGCTTTTGAAGTATATCAGGATATCATCAATAGATACAACAACAAATACATCAAGATATTCCTTGAAAACTATATTCATTTGATCTATGAAAATAGAGGGTAAATTTTTCAGTACAAAGGGCATGACTGTAAACTCATAATGCCCATACCTGGTTCAACATTATGTCTTTGGAATATATTCCTTTCTCACACATAGATAATGATATCCAGATCAAAGGTCAATCTTTGAAAAATATTGGGCTCTATGAAGTTGATCAAATAAATCATCAATTCGTGGTAAATGATACTTGTTCTTTATTGTAATAGAATTTATTTCCTTATAATCAATGCATAGCCTCATGGATCCATCTTTCTTCTTGACAAAGATGACAATGGCTCCCCATGGAGAAAAACTAGGTCAAATAAATCCTTTTTCATTCAATTCCTCTAGTTTTTTTCTTTAGATCCACTAATTCCATAGTGTCCATTCTATAGGGAGTATTTGATATAGGTCTTGCACCAGGAATTAAATCAATTGAGAACTCAACTTTCCAGTATGGAGGATATCTAGGTAAGTCATCTGGAAACAAATCAATGTATTATTTCACAATAGGTACGTATTCAATTTGAATATTTATTTCCTCACCCATATATATTGTGTTCTCTTCCTCTCCAATAATTACATTTAGTAGAGCTACTGAGGGTTGGTCTTGATAAGAATAAAATAGTGAGGTTTATTCTCTAAAGATAAGGGATTATACACCATTCTAAAAAATAGTAACTTCCTTATTCTTGCAATAGATCTTCGCATCTTAATTTGAAAACCAATTCATACCGAGAATTATATCAAATTAAATCATTGGTACGATGATAAGGTTAGAAACTAAAGCACATTTATGTGGCATGTGGGGGACTGATCAACACACCTTTTTTGTATTGATACATCCCCTAGGTGTTTTGACTGAAAACTCCTTTATTAAATCAAATTGGCCTTGTATATTTTTCTTGGAAAACTGGGAAGATATAAATGAATGTGATGATCTAGAATCAAATAATGCATTGGCTATGTTTGAGTAAAAAATTAAAGTACCTACCACTACATCATTAGTAACTTCAACCTTCGCAGTTGTAATTGCATATGATTTTCCTTTCTCTCATGGATTTTTTTTGAGGAAAATTTCCTTGGTGCTTAGGACACTAATTTGAATAGTGTCCCATCTCTCTACAATTATAGAATTGAACATCATTGACTTGTCTCTTCCCCTTGAATTCCCTTGCTCGATGAACCTTTTCTCCACACTTATAGTAAACTCCCATGCCTTTCAAGCATTTCCTAGGATGATTCTTTCCACAGTTCTCACTTAATGGAAATTGCTTCATTCCATTATTCCTCATTAGATCTTAATATTTTACATGGTTATCATAATTCCTCTTCTTATCTTGATTTCCCTTGAACAAATTTGATCTAGAAAATTCCTTCTCTATTTTGATGGAAGTTAATAAAATTTCATCATATGATGAAATTTTTTTCGAAACCAGTGCCCTTAAAAGACTTTTCTTAATACCTTGAAAGAAATGACCAATATTTTCTTCCAAATCACGTATGTAATCTATAACATACCTAGATAATCTTGTGAATGTTTCCTCATACTCTACAACACTCTCTTATTACCTTTGATTTAGGATAAGGAATTTACACTTCATTTCAGTTTGTTATTCACGAGGGAAATATTTATCGAAGAATATTTACTTAAAATTTCTCCTTTCCATATCTTCTATTTCTTATTCCTCCATGGTATTCTGGATCAAGTACCACTAATAATCAACATCACCCTTGACGTAATATACTGATAGTACTACCTTTTCATTTCCATTGCATCTTAATTCTATAAATATCTTTTCAATGGACTTGATCTACTACTCTGCTATCACCAAATTAGTAGTCCCACAAAAAGATGGGTGCTTTTATCTCATGAAATGATCCGGTATAGGTGTATCATGGTTTTTCTTCACTGTCCGAGTAAGTTTTCCCAATACGGTCATGATATGATCTACTCCAACACTGACTGTGTTGACTTGCTCAGTGGGGCAATACCTACATTGTCTGCGGGTATTGATTCCCATTATTCCATTAGGAGCCATCATTAAACAATGACATACACTAAATTAGGTTATAGTTCATAATTTATAACTATCAAACACTTAAGATAATACGAAAATTTATGTACAACTAATCTTGTAATAATAAGCATTATTGATATTTAATTTTAAATCCTTCATAATATTTTGTAAAGAAAATATGATTTATCCTAAGCATATCCCCCAGGATTGTCAAACCAAGTGTGTAGTAAGACCTATTGTCATGCACCAGGATACCCCGGGTCTAGCCTAAAACTCCTTGTCAAAATTTTCACTCCTAAGTACATATGTGTCAGAATCACGTCCACTTGTAGTATCCAGACATGGATATATTTTCTAGAAATATCCACATAATATATTCCTTACTAAAATACCAGGATGTTCTTGTATGTTTATCCTCAAAGACTATCTTAGGGGTTTTTTCTCTAATCTAAGTTTTCCAAATCTACTTTCCATGTTTGCTACTAAACTTCCTCTGATACCAACTGTAACGTCCTGACCCCAGAAGCTTGAATCCGGTGATTTACTTATTACATTTACATGATTAAAAGGAAATAAATACTGAAGGAATGATCAATTTAGTAGTCTTTAAGAAACTAGATACAAACATGGAACTCATATTACATTGGGAAAGGTAAAAAAATAAAATACATAACAAAAACTAATAAAATACATCCACCAGAACTAAATAAATGGTCTCTTATTCATAACCTATTTAAGGTAAATAAATGAAAGGGGTGAGCTAAAATGCTCAGTAAGGGTCACTAAAAGCGGAAGCATGAATCAGTAATAAATTAATCATAAAAAATTTGGCATAATCATTATGGCATGATGAATAAATGAAAAACACACGCCATTAGTATACTGAGAATGAAACTGCATCCATATATTTTGTCATAGTGAAAACCTCATGGATAGTAATAACTGAAAATGAATAAAGAGATATTATTATTATTTGGACTTCATGTATCTGTCACATGATACCACTATACTGTCAAAATGGTTTAAGTCTATGGGTAGAAACCCGTCTGATTTTTGGAAACAAACTCAAAGGGTTTGTCGCCAACTGATTTGTCTCATGAGACCTATCGATGAATCGAGGGGCTATAGTGGGACCATCCCATCACTGAAATTACAAATAATTATTTATATATATATTTAATAAAAGTAAAATATTCATTCTTAATATACTTATATATTAGAGAATACAGATTCATCAATATTTACATAGTTAAAACAACATTATAAGTAAACACCGTATGTAAAAGGATATACGACTTAAGGAAACAATCATATCCATGAAACCAGAATATGGATATATAATATATTTAAAATTTAAAATGAAAAAAAATATCTCAAATGGGAATTGGAAACACCACATAGTAAATATTAGGTTCACTATACCAAATAACTAACAATGAAATAGAAATTGAGACAAAGTCCCTTACCACATTGTAATCAATCGAGTCGTATGACCAAAAAATAATAACCACAAAATGAATCATAGAATACCATGAATATAAATATAATCATGATAATATATATCAAATGACATCACACAATACACCACATGACATAAATAAGTGGTGAACAATGGAAATCTCACGGAATTAAAAGTGATATAAGAAACCCCTTACCTTATGCCTGAATGTGTTCTTCTATTGATCTTAATGACCTGAATAATCAAATTTATCTTTATTAATTAATAACTCCAAGACCTCATCTACATGTAATTAATTTATTATAACCTTATTAGGTTCATTAATGTCCTTTTTTATGGGTTTAATAGGTTCAATTTTATTATTTTGGAAGCATTTTCTCCCTTGATTTTCATGATCAGTTTACTTATATTCATGAATAAAAGTTAGTTTGGAATGTGATCAAGAATCCAAAATTATTAATATATATTATTAGTGAAATTAAATATATATAAATTATCTTATAATTATTTTGGGTTACATACCATGAGGATGACTTTTTTGATAAAAGATAATGATAAATGCTTGGATTAACTTGGCGGTTTTGTGCATAATGAACTTTTTTTGTATTTTTATTTTATATTATGAGTGTTTAAGGTTTATATAACATTAAATAAGATTAAATACATATATTTGGATGTGTTTAAACTATAAAAATGGTTTAATGACCAGAATTTAATACGGTAATAAAAATTTAGAACCCATCCTCCTTGAATGTGATAAATTAACACATCTCAGACGATGTTTTCATTTTTAGTATAAGAGGAGGAGGAAAAGTGATTTGATGATGAAATATTCAATTAGCATAATAAAATCACACTTCATGTAAGGTACTATAATTATAATATAATTTGGATGAGGGGATATGGGTAAAGAAAAAGAAAATAAAACGACTCAAAATAAAAGACAAGTTGAGAAATCCCTTACGAAAATTTGGCAGCCAAACGACGTCACTTAAAAATTAATAAAATATTTTGATGAAAGAAAAGGGGTATCTAATTATTCTTAAATAATATAGAAAGTAAGGGGGATATAGAATGAAATATCCTTACAGAATCCAGTTGAAAATAAAATAGAATAACATAAAGTGAAATCTTTAAAAAGAGAAGGGTGGTAGATTCCCTTACCTTGTATAGCAACTCCTAAAAATTGAAGGTTGGGACCTTGGGGGATTGAGGAAACCTTTGTAGGGATCCTAGGGAGGTGAAACCACTATATATTCTAGGATAATGACTTTTTAATGAATTAAAATGAAGGAATGAGTGGGTATTTATAGTAAATGAGAGGGAGTTTTTTATTAATTTCAAAGGACACCCCATTAGTGGTTTTTGAAAAACCATAGGCTTTCCTATGGTATTTTACCATGGTATTAGCCTCTTGGGACACCTAACATCCTATATTACTGTAAAAAAGTAGAATATCATTTTATATTAATTATTACCTCATTACAATGTCAATAAACATACTGAAAACTCAAAACAATATTTTTACTATTCACAAAATTCAAGTATTTTAGAAAAATCCCAAAAATTCACCCTAACCATTTTTCGATGTGTATAATTAAGAAATGAAATCTATTTTTGGAAAATAATTTTCTAAATATTATTAATTTAAGTTTTAAATAAAATCATTATTTATTCAAAAATAACAATTTTAAATATATAACTCATTTTTTAATACCTTGAAAAAGTAATCAATATATCATTACCTTATAACCTTAAGAAAATAAAATAATAATAATATTTACTATTCATAAGGGTCATATTACTATTTATAAGGGTATGTTAGTATTCATCACAAAAAAAAGTTTGTTCTATTAGACTCCAAATAACTTACTGATCACAACTGTAGATTACCGTGTTTTAAAATTCAAAACACAAATGTGGAAAATTTAAGTCTAATGGATAGGTTATGACTTTCTCCTATAACTAATAAAGTTTTGTTTTATATAGAATCACTGTTTCATGCAATATAGGATATCTAATGAATATAAAGTATCTAAGAGAAATATACCATAAAATATTTAGGGTGTTATAGTAACATCAAAATTTCTTTTGAATAGGTCATAATTCTTAGTTAAATTTGAACACTCAAGTTTGTTGGACAATCTAACTTTTGAATTAAGATTTATAGCATAATTTTGAGAATTACAATGTGTTAGTAAATTTATTTTAGATGGGGTTTAAGGGTTAGTAATTTTCTTGTAGGTCCGGTTTTGTTTTGAGAGCATCGAGCTTCGAGAACCAAAGTTTGAGAGATACAACACAAGGCACACAATTGGTGAATTGTTACTGCTAACAGTGTGGCCCAAAAAGTGTGGACCATTTAAAATGGATCACAGTTAGAACAAATCATGTGATTTGGATAGAAAACCGTTCAAGGTCCGTCCAATAAAATACATAGAGTGGGCATGGGCTGCACATGGATTCATAAACCATGCGCCCTTTCCCGCACACTTAGTACCCTTTAGACAGTGGCACCACACAGTTGGTGCATGATTGGACAAACCATGTGGCCTAACCATGGAGTTCATTAACATGCATGAAATTAAAAAAACTTTCCCTCCCTTCTATTTCCTTCTTCTCCCATTTTTCTCCTCCCATTCTTGCAGCTCCGTTCATCTATGGAGCTTACCTTCTCCCTCTCCTAGGTTCCCTTGGAACTCCCTCATTTGAGATTTGATTCAAGCACTATTAGATGAATTGGATATATAGTGGTAAGGATATGATTCCTCATGCTTCTGTTCTTGTTTTATCTAAATATTTATAATTCTATTTCCATCAGAGATCATTTTCCCTATTTCTAGGGCATTTGTCTAAAATCAAGATTTCTATCATTTTATCTTAGATTAGAGGCCAATGTTTGTTGAGCGAGTACCTATAATATTAATATAGGCGGTTCCTAGCTTTATCTATGCGTATATCAGTGTTATGGGATGCATATTTTTATACGGGTGCGTGGGGGTTGTCTGAGTAAAACCCTTATTAATCAAAGAATGATTTTAAAACGTTTAATTGTTGTTGTGAGATCTCAATGGACATGCTCTTGCCTCTTTAAATGTTATAAACTAGGATTAGGGTTTTTTATGGGAAGGTTATATGAGTTGTTTTAATTAATTTATTTATATTGTGATACAACTGAATTGGTTTCATGGGATCATGTTAGGCATGTCACAGAGTACATGGGGTGACATGATCACCAAAATTGAGATGAAAAGGTTTGTATGGTTGAGGACATGGGCTGAGACATGTGAGATAGTGATAACCATCATATTTTAGGTGATGTTGTTATTAGGTTGAGGAGGATCATGATGACCATGCCACATATGGGCAAGAGGTTCACATGTGTCAACTAGGTTTCTAGTTAGTGTCGGGTTAGGTATGGTTGGTGATTTCCTCTCACCATAGTTGACCAATAGCGCCATTAGAGTCATGTGAACACAGATGGGGACTCAGTGGAGGTGGTGTTTACCACTCATTGTGGGTGGAGGCCTCCATAGCTTTAGTATCATAATGGATGGTGTTGACCATCAGTTAAGAAGGAGGTTCTCACCATATAAATCCATGATTGATGGTGAGTGAGACAATCAGATGGGTGCTAATTCTCACCATGGAATTTATGGATGATGGGATGTGATTATGGGAGGATATATATTTCCATAACTCAAGTTTTTGGGCTATTGTTCTGATATTGGTTTAATATTTATTGAAGGATGAATTTCATTATTCCTTGAGATATTGGGCTATTAATCCAGCAGTGATTGTTCAAGTGGAAGTATGAGTGACTTGTGGTCTATTTATTGCGAATGTTGATGTATGTTGGTATCACCCAATTTTTGTTGTGTGTGGTGTTGGATGGAACAAGGTAATGGGTTACATGTATGTGGATGAGATATTGAGTTTGTTCTAGCACATATGATCATGGATGCATCGTTCCACTCCAGCATTGACCTAAGTAGGTAAACAATTCCTCATGGCTATTGAGCATGAGTAAACAGGGTTATGTAATTTATGCATGAGTGAAATTTATATTTATTTACACATTCATACACTTGTATAATTTTGGATGTAATATAGTAACACATTGGTGGTGGCCTACTGTGTTTATACTCACACTCTACACGGGCCCCTCAGGATGTGTGCAGAATTTATGGTTCTGAGATATGGTAAGGGATCAGACGTAGGGGCTTGAACTTAGTGATTAGGAATGCATATGTGTATGGGATGGATGACATATTGATCATGGAGGTTATTTACATTGAGTTGGAGTTATTTTTGGAGATTTTTGAGTATGTCCATATATGATCGGCCATGGGAAATCATGCGTGTCTATTTTTGAATGACTATATGACATGTATACATTATCTAGAATGTATCTAGTTGTATTATTTTGTCTTAGTCTTTCCCCTTTTTCATTTATTTCAACTTTTTAGTTTCATCATTAATTCCACCATGTTGGTCTTATATGAACTTTATTATTATCATCCCTATAGGGTATATTCTCCCTAATATCACATAATTAGACCCTTGCTGCTAGTCAGTAGCCTTTGGCGTTCAGGGTGGTGTGCATAAGTTCCAGTGGCTCTCTAGTTCAGAGCACTAGTTAGGTGGCTCCTAAGATGGGGTTTTACAATTTTTATTAGATAAGGTTCTTTGTTGGTGTTTTCTTGTATCATCAAAATACCTTAGTATAAAATGATAACCATGTTTGGTTGAGTACAAATGGTATCTATGTTTCCTTTTGTTTTATTATTTGTTCTATGGTAGACAGAAGACAAGGGTGTAGTCGAAACTGGGTAAAGATATCATGTTTGTGTTCCGGAATCCCCATGTATGAGGGAAGGACCAAGTCAATAGGGGTGGTAAATTGATGTTATGATTTTCTCTTTTATAGTTGATTGATTCCCACCTTTAGTGACACACTTGAGTGTTATGTATTGGATTGTTGAATTTTGACCTTTGGCCTGGTATGGAAAGGGAGGCATGTTTATGCCTTATGGTTGAAACTTAGAATCATATTATATTTTTATGTGCCTATAACTGTTTTCTAGAACCTATAATATTGAAAAATATTTTGGGCTATTTAAAGTGTAAACAAAAATCTAAACAATGTTTTCCTGCATAGTTTTTTGGTGGTATTCTACTCATCCAACCTAGGTATATAGTTCCTGACAAGATGATATGTGATCCTATGTATATGGTATGTATGGACCTGAATCTGATATGATTATTAAGGAATAATGGAATGGGGTGATTTTTTTTAAATCTCAACAAAAAGATAAATAATTTTTTCCTACATAGATTTTTAGTAATAGTCTACTCAGCCATCCCAGGATGATGATTTCTGATATGCATGATATGTGATACTCGAATCTGATATGGGTTGGTAAAGGGCCTAAGGCCAGATGATATGTGATGTGGGTTTGATAGGGAAGTGTAAGGGTGTTGATATGAATTTTTTTTACCGATTTCTCTATTTGTGATATATATATAACTATTATTACTATTATCAATAATAGTATTTGGTCTTTAGTATGTTTCCAAATAGACATGATTTGGTGGTGCATCAAGAGGTAATAGATTTGGTGTATCTAGAGATTACAAAGGATGAGGCCCCAGAGGGTTAGGATGCGGCCCTTGAGATTTAGAATGATCACGAGTCTTAGGTAGTGGCTAAGAGATAGGTGGGGAAGACACAATAGATGATAGATTTTGGACCATGGATAGACGAGTAACTCAGGGAGAGTTTGGTATGAGTCATACAAAGTATTGATCAGTGAGCTCATGGAGCTGATCCATCCATGGATTTTTTGATGCAGGATTTCCATTCACAACACCCACCATTGTTTTAGGGTGAGGTTGGACCAAAAGAGATAGAGAACTAGATCAAGTCTATGCAGATGATATTTGACAAGATCATGATTCCCCTTGTCAGAGGATGAAGTTGGATACAAATATTCTCAAGAGATCGGAAAAGCACTAGTGGGATGTATAATTATAGGCTGATATATACGAGGGACTAGAATATAAGGATTTCATGACTAGTTTTTTTTGAGAATTTCATCCCAAATATATTGTTGGAGAAAAATCCCATGAGTTCGTGAACTTACAATAGGGAGATACATCTGTTATAGATTATACTGAGAGTTTCATGAAACTATCCCATTTTCTTCTTCAATGGAAGGGGATGATATTTCCATGCTGAGGTGGTCTGAGTATGGTTTACGATATAGAATTAGGGTGCATGTATACATTTTTAGGTTAAAATAATTCTTAGAGGTGGTGAATCAGGCATTGATAGATGTGGAGAATCTGACAGAAAAAACTTATTTGAGCTAGGTGGTAATGTTAAGTGAGACTAGTAGTGGTGCTTCAGGATATCGAAAGAAAGACCGTGAGGAGTCTCAGTAGGGAAGTCAGGCCAAAGATTCAGGTTGACCACTATGGTGTGGGTCATCAATGGTGTTCTTCCAATAAGGGAAGCCATGTCATGTTTGGACCCAATGTGAGTATCCTTCGAATGAAGTGTTGGACATGCATCTAGATGAGGGACTTAAAGAGGTTTTGTAGGAAGACTTCTTAGAAAGTTGGGAGTCAGGGACCGAGTCAGACTCAGCGATTCGAGGTAGGATAAAGAGCGATACAAGGAGCTAGTATCTAGGATAATACTATATGCACAGGTGTGACCCAGAGAGAGAGAGAGAGAGACCTAGTAGTGGGGTCAGTGGTCAGTAGTAGGTGCATCTTCATTGGGAGGTTAGGCCTCAACTAGTTGGTATTTGTACTAGGTTCATTTTGTTGATTTGGTAAGGTCATATAAGGATATAGAGCAAAAAAAAGTTATAGGTACATCGTGATTATGGGTGCACTTTATGTTTTTTCCATGATTGATATGGGTGCATGAGGTGCATGTGTTGGGATTTAACTAACTAGGTGTTGGTTAGTATGTGGGAATTGGGTACGATGCATGTTTTTTATGATATGTGTAGGCATAGAGACATTCAATCATCATGAATATATACATATATATATATATATATATGTGATGTAGGGTTTTTGGGCATTATATGTAACGTGGGGACTCTTGAACGTCGACTGGGATATGAGAATTTATGGGTTTCATATGTGACATGGGTATGAATTGAGCTTCTTATGGGGTTTAGGATTGATGGTATGTCATATGGGTATGTGTATGTCTAAATAGTGGTCAAAGTAACCATAAAAATGTTGTTTTGGGTTAGTGAGAGATTAGGTAGGTAATTCCTTAGGTGGGGAACCATGAGTGGAATTGACTTGTGACCGTGTAACAAAGGTAGAATGAGGTGATGTTTATGTGATGGGTGTGTTTGATACCGCATTCAACTGAGATACAATAGTATAGGGATGGGATATTGTAATGTGGGGATATTTTAACATCTTAGGTTTTTGAACAAGCCAGAATTCCCAGGAACATTTGAACTTTCAAGATGGTAGACATGCCAAATTTTGAATTGGTATTCAAAGTGTAATTTTGAGAATTAAAACATACCAGTACATAGTTTTTTTAAATATTTTTTAAGGCTTGATAAGTGTCTCAGAGGTTCAATTTAGTTTTGAGAGCATCGACCTTCGACAACCAATGTTTGGGATACACAAAACTAGGTGCACAGTTGGCGCACGATTAGGGATAGCTGTGCAGCCCAAACCATGTGGCCAATTTGAACTAGAGTATAGTTATAACAAACCATGTGAGGTGAAAAAAAAACTTGTGATACACCTACCATAATCTATAGAGGGTGCACATAGGCTGAGCATGGTTTCACATACCATGTGTCCTAAACCGCACACTTAGTTCCCTATGGACAGTGGCACTACAAAGATGGTGAATGGTTAGCCAAACTATGCAGCCTAACCATATGGTTCATTAAAGGGTGTGAAATTACAAAAAATCCCCTCCATTATATTTACTTCTTCATCAATTTTCTCCTCCCATTCATGTGCCTCCTTATAGCTGTGGGGATTCCTTTATCTCTCTCCTAGGTTCCTTTGGAACTCCATCATTTGATCTTTGATTTGAGCATCGTCAGTTGCCTTGGATAACTAGTGGTAAGGCTACAATACCTCATGATTCTATTATTCTTTTATCTCACTATTTTTAATTCTATTTACATCCAATATTATTTGACCTATTTCTAATGTGTTTTTATAAAATACAAATTTCTCTATTTTTGGCATAGATTAGAGGCTAGTTTTTGATGTGCAAGTTCCTAAAATCCTAAGGAAGATGGTGCCTATATTTATCTATGAAAATATGTGTTTTATGGGATTTGTATTTTTATATGTGTGTATGGGGTTTTTCTAGATAAGACCCTCATTAATTAAATATTGATTTCAAATCATTTAATTTATGTTTTGAGAAGCTGATGGGCATGCTCTTATCTCTTTAAATGTGTTAAGATATTCTTAGGGATTTTTGTTGGCTGGGTAGGTTATACTGATTGTTTTAATTTAATTATTTATATTGTGATATGACTAAATTGGTTTCATGGGAACATTTTGGAAATGTCATGGAGTACATGGGGTAATTTCATCATCGAGATTGAGATGAAGAGGTCCTTCAGGCTGAGGGCATGACCTGAGATATATGGGATGGTGATGATAGTTAGATTTGAGACGATGTGATCATTAGGTTGATGAGGAAGGTTATGACCATGTCATGGAAAGGGTATGAGATTCACATGTGGAAAATAGGTTTCCTATAGGTGTGTCTTAGGTATGTATGGTGATTACCGCTCACTGTGATTGGACAATAACACTATTGGAGTCATGTGCACATAGATGAGGACTCAGTTGAGGTGGTGTTGAACATTAATTGTTGGTGGAGGACTCAGTAGATTTAGAATATTTGGGGATGGTGTTATCTATCAGTTAAAGAAGAGGTTATCACTATAGAAATCCACAATTGATGGGGAGTGAGACCATCAGATAAAGTCTGAGTCTCACCGTGATGTTGATGGACAATGGGATGAGATGATGGGAAACAGATCTCGCCGTACCTCAAGATATTGGGATGTTGAGATAATCGTGGTTTATTATTTATTGAAGGGAGGATATCTCTATTCCTTGAGACGTCAGTTTTTTTGACCCGATTATGATTATTCAAGTGGAAGTTGGAGGGACTTGTGATCTATTTAATGGTGATGGTGATGGGACACTAGTATTACCCTATATGTGGCACACATGGTGTCAGATAGTATGAGATATAGGGTAACATGTATGTGGATTAGGTATTGATGTTCTTCAAATATGAATAACCATGGATATATCATTCCACTCCAGCATTGGCCGAAGTAGGTAAATTCTTCATTGTGGTTGTTGAGCATGAGTAAATAGGGTTATGTATTTTATTCATGAGTGCAGTTTACATTTATTTACATAAGTATACACTTGTATAAATATGTATATAAGATAGGCTCAAATTGTTGGTGGCCTACTATAGTGAACCTACTTTTTCTTACATAACTATTACAACATTTTTAATATAGAAAACATAATAGAGATACAAATCTAGGATCAAAAGGTTTAGTGTCTTGGAAAAAATAGGCTCATAAATAACTTGTACATAATAAAACATAAAAATTTATTTTAATACTTATTCTTTATCCCTCTAAAATCTCTCATTCTACGTAGTACACGTAATCACCTGAGGATATACATCAAAGAAAGGGGTGCACTCAAAGCCCAGTAAGAGTATGAATAAGGGACATGAATGAATATAACATGGGTAAGAATAATCATCATTATCATATCATAAGAATGGTATCATAATAAACATAATGAGGGAAAAATGTGATATTGTCAGGGAATTTGGAAATGTATAAAAATGAAACATCATGTCTTAGTGGTTAAATACTATACATAGTTTTGAACAAAGCTAGCATCATGTTCACACATAACATATGTGCATAATCATAAAATCATCATTATAAACAAATATAACATCATTTTAATGAATAATACACATCATATCATGAGATACATAACATTACCCATTTTATTAGAGGTCTATATAATTATAATCCCATCTGTCACATCATAATATTTACCTAATCATGCATTCCACATATAATGTATTATAATCATAGTCATGAATGAACCCATGGAAAGAAATGGGATTCATAAGGATTTCATCAATAATGATTTAATGAATAAAATTGGGGGTTCCCAATGAAAAATTTAAAAACACTTATGGTATAATAATCATCATTCTTGAGTGAAGAAGAAACAATTCAAGATGAGTCAAATATGTGTTTTGGAAAGAAGTGTTCTTTTAGAAAATCTTTGTATTTGTCATAAAATCAAGTTTGAAACATGTATATCCCAAAAAAGAAAAGTTAAGAAAAAAGAAATGATATTTAAGGAACACTAGAGAAGTATTCATACCACATATTTCATGAAATAGGGATAATCCAAAGGAAAGGAGTTGGGTTTGAGTATCCTTTTACCTTTATTCCTGCTTTATTTCATTACTTTTTCACCTCCTAAATAATAAACATAGATTTATTATAGAATTAAACCAAAAGTAAATTATTGTAAATTATTACCAATATTTATCAATTATAGTAACTTGATCATATTTATTAATTTCTTTGTTTAGAGGTTAGTCATTTTAATATCATTTTTTATTTAAAAATTTTCCACTTTTCCTCGATTTCACTACCTTGTTCAATGTAATTTATACATTAGTATAATTAATCCTAGAATATTATAATACATATATTTACATGTTTATATATTATATATATTTTATAATATTCATACATTATGATGGTTATACATGTTGACATGTAAATGTCTCTGTGGGTGGTTAATCGACCTTTGACGGCACATTGTCAAGAGAGCAGGAAAGGGAAGTTTGAAATTTATATATATAGAAAATATGGTACTTACAGTAGGTTAACATAATTAATATAATGTTAAATTACTACCTGATTATTCTTATATTGTTTGGTTGTAAAACATGGGGTGAAAAAAATATATATAAGAAGAATAAGAAATAAAAAGAAGAAGAGTTGTTTGAAACTTAATTAATCATCGGTGTAGCTTCTCTTGTACGCCACTACAAATCCTTTGATGTTTGGAGTTGTATTAATTCATAAAGTACCTAAGGATTACAAGGGTATTTAGAGAAAGTATTTTGGTAGATGTTAGTATTTGGAAAGTGGGGATTGAGTGGATTTTTAAGGGGAAGGAGAGAGGTTGTTTATACTTAAAAAGGAGGGTATTTTTAGAATAAATTATTGAATAAAATATTATATCAAAGGTAAAAAATGAAATAGTGATTTTTTGACAATATAAATTATATATAAATATAATATAATGGGTTGAAGACTTTAAATCGCCTTTATAATTCAAATTAATTAGTTTATTAAAAAGTAAATTGAAAAAAAAGAAATTGTTATGTTAAGGAATCACTTTTGACTTTAGGTTTTGGAAAGTTATTTTTTAGGTTTGGAAATTAAGTTTATTGTATTTTAATGAATCATTTATGAAATAAAATATATCATGGCTTATCCTCAAGTTATATAAATTATTATATCATTATTACATCATGAATGATGTAATTTAAGATACACCGGTTATGTGAAAAAAATGTAATTTTACTATTCACTTGAAAATTGAAGTATTTCATAAAATTACCAAAAAAATCACCCTTGTATGATTTTGATACGATGATTTAAAAAATGATATTAATTTTATCAAAATTAATTTTTAACATATTTAATTTTAGGTTTTAATATAAAAAATTGTTATTTTTACGAAATAATTTAAAATACAATCTATTATAAATGTGATAATATTTTCTTTGAGTTTTTTATTCATGGTATTTATTTTTCAGAATTATAATATTTATATTTACTTACATTAATTATTATTATTATTATTTATTTTATATTTTAGTATTTTTAGGTAAAATTACCATTCTTATGGTCTGGTTACAATTCCCAATGGCCAGGTTACTATTCCTAGTGATTATGTTAATATACCAATGGTCACATTACTATTAAAATGTCCACCATACCTAATATAAATAAAAATTTATTCTTTCACTCAATATTCAAATAAATCCCCCTAAAGGTTCTATATTTCCATTTTCTAAGATGTTGATTGGTTTACTAATGTTTTGTTTATTTTTCTATAGTGTTTTTAGTGGGGAGATGATTCTAGTAGATTTGGGAGATCCATATTTTCCAATTTTAGATTTTTTATTTTAGATTTTTTATCGAATTGTAATGTTTGGAATTTTAATTTGTTTCATTACTAATTAATGTAAAAATATTTATTAATTAAATATTTTTTTGGTTTCTTTATGTGTATAATACTATATAGTATACTATAACACTCATTTATTTCATGAGACAAATATAATTTATAAACTCTAGTTTGCTACATTCTCCGCCATTTATAAATTTCATCCCTAAAATTTCAACTCATATTCTCAGTTGAGAATAGGTGAGGGTATTTATGTTTCATTGTTTCCTTTGATTCCCAAGTATACTATTTATATTTATGGTTCCTCCACAACACTTTGACAATGTGAGTTGATTTGTTACATAGAAATTAGTCTCTATGGTCCAAGATTTTCATTGGTTACTCTTCATATAAGAGGTCAGTCTCCAGTTTTACCACCTATGGATTTAGTACTTGTGAGGGATCGAGTATGTACTTCCTTAGGAGTGATACATGGAACACATCATTAAAGTGAGACAAAATTTGTGGAAGTGAAATACAATGGGCCTCTTCTCTTATGTGATAAAGGATCTCAAAGGGTGACATATACCTTGGGCTAAGATTCCCTTTCTTCCCAAACTGCATGACTCTCTTCCATGGTGATATTTGAAGGAAACCTTTGTCTCCAACATCAAACTTCAAGTCCCTTCGATAGTTTTCATCATAGATATTTTTCCAAATATGAGAATATTTTATATGTTATTGGATTGATTAAACCTTCTCTATCATTTCTTTCACAAGATCATGTCTAAGTAGTTTTCGTTCCCCAACTTCATCCCAACAAGTTGGAGTTCTACATCTCTTCCCATGTAGAGCTTCATATGGATCCATTTGAATACTCGAGTGAAAGTTGTTGTTATATTAGAACTCAACCAATGGGAGATGATGATCCCATCAACCTTTGAATTCCATTGAGCAGGCTCTTAGCATTTCCTCAAGCATCTGAAAAATCCTTTCAGATTGGCCACCATTTTGGGGGTGATAAGCCATGCTAAAATCCAATTTAGTGCTCTAATCATGTTGAATACTTCTCCAAAATTGAGATGTGAACCCTGTATCATGATCAGATATGATTGAAAGTGTTACCCCTATAGCATCAGCACTTCTTTTACATATACCTTGGAAAGTTTTTCAAGAAAGAATTATTCCTGAATATCGATAATGTATACAATCTTGGTGAGTCAATACCCCACAACCCATATCACATTATTTTTCTTGGGTGTCTTCCGGAGACCAGTGATAAAGTCCATGGTGACATTATAACATTTCCACATGGGTATAGGCAACTCTTTCATCACCCATTTGTATTTTTGGAACTCTACTTTAACTTTCTAACACACCAAACACCGTTATATATACTCCACAATATCCTTTTTCATGTTGTCCAACGAGAAGTACTCTAAAAAATCATGGTACATCATGGTACTTCCAAGATGGATAGAGAAAGTTGATCTATTTGAATTATCTAATAGACCCTTCTTTATCTCAAGTGATTAAGGTACACAAAGACTCATTACAAACAGAACCACACCATAATCATTAATGTGAAAATCATGTATCTTCCCTTTATAGTTTTCACATTCTTTTGAACCTCTATATCATACCTTTGTCCCTCCTTGATCTTCTTTTGGATATATGGTTGGACAATCATTTTGTAAAGGTAGGATTTATTTTTTATCATTATGATTTCAATATCCATCCTATGAATATCCATGAAGATGGTGTCTATCTCAATCTGAATCATGGATAGATTAGTAGGTTCTTTTCTACTAAGAGTATGAGCTACCTTGTTTTTCTTTCTTAGATGGCAGTGAATAGAGAAATCGTAGTCCTTGATTAGCTTTAACTGTATTCATTAACACATGTTTAGATACTTATGTGTGAATATATATTTTAGAAACTTATGATTGATATATATGTAAAACATCTCACTATAGAGATACTGCCACCAAATATTTAGAGTGAATATCATAACTAAATACTCCATATCATGCGTCAGGTAGTTATTCTCATGGATCTTTAACTTCTGTGAGGAATAGGCTATCAATTTTTAGTTCTGCATGAGTACACAACCCAAGCCTTTCTTTGAAGAATAACATTATATCACAAAACCTTCTCCACTTATTGGTAGTGTGAGTATAGGTGTAGTTATTATCATATTCTTGATATCCTTGAATCTTTCCTCACATTCTTATGTCCAAATATACTTTTCCCATTTCCATGTTAACTAAGTTAGTGTTCTAGAAAATTTAGAGAAATTCATCACAAAATATTCGTATTACCCAACAAATCTAAGAAAACTATGGACTTTAGTGATACTAGTTGGTCTATACCATTCCTCAACTTACTTTGTTTTTGATGGGTCTATATAAATTCCCTTACTTGTGATCACATTCCCTAAGAATGAAACAATATGCATAAAAAATTCATACTTATTGAACTTAGCATAAATTTTATCCCTTCTTAATGTCTCTATCAAAATCCTTAGATACTCTTCATGTTCCACCTTTCTCTTGACGTAAATGATAATATCATTGATAAAAACTACCAAATTTTATTCGAGGTAGTCCCTGAAGACTCCATTCATCAAATCCATGAATATTTTAGTGGAATTAATAAGTATTAAGGGCATCATTATGAACTCATAGTTCCAATAAATTTTACGAAAAGATGTATTTTGAATGTCTTCATTGTTCACATTCAATTGATGATATCCATAATGAAGACCCACCATTGAGAAGTATTTATATCCTTGTATTTGATCGAACAAGTCATCAATACTTAGAAGAGGATAATTATTCTTTATGGTGATCTTATTGAGCTCCCAATAATCTATGAACATCCTCATTGATCCATATTTTTTTTACAAAGAGAACTGGCACACCCCAAGGTGATCCACTAGGGAATATGAAACCATTGTATGAATGATCTTGAAACTACTTCTTTAACTCCTTTTGTTCGAATGGGGCCATCTTATAGGGGAATTTTGAGATTTAATTAGATCTTGGTATGATCTCTATTTATGACTATACCTCATGATCTGGGGGAATTTTAGGTAACTCTTCTAGAAATAAATGAGTGTATTCCCTAAAAATGGTAATTTACTTTAGGTTGATACCTTGAATTGATTCAACCATTTGAGAAATGTTTGATTCTTTACAGGGTATCAACACCCATACCGTTGAGGGATTTCCAAAGAAGATTCATGTTCTTCCTTGAATTTTTAATAGAGAATTTGATGGTTTTTAATATAAAATGATATTTCCTTTTCCCAATAATGGATGTGTGCTCTATATAATGAGATCCAATCCATGCCTAGTATATCATTTAATTCCACAAAGGGAAGTATTATGAGATTCAATGGAAGAAACTTCTAAAAAATGCTCACAGGAGAAGATTCCAACAATTCAGTTACAATGATTGCACTAATAGGTGTTTATATATATATATATATACTTGAAGGTATCATGGATTTAATTAAATAGTTCTAGAAAAGTTATAGGATATAAAAAAAGAGTTAAACCAAAATAAATAAATTTTTTTTCCATTATTGAGTAACTAGAAAGTGTACCTTGTCCAACTTCATTTTCATGCTCCACTTCAGCAGAAGTGATGGAATAATCATTCCCTTACTCCTTTGGATTTGGTGGTTGCTGATGCTGATTACCCCTAAGGATCCATGGTTATGTGCACTAACTTTCATATTAACCTTTCTCCCTACAATTGAAACATTTAACCATGGGTGGTTCATTTGAAGGTGATTTCCTTTAATCCATCATTTTTTCCATCTTCTTCAGATATATTCAACATTCATGATCTTAGTGGACTTCCCTATAACACTAGAATCATTTCACTACCCCTTTTAGACAATTACTAGGATTTTTCTTCCCACATTTTTGACATGTGGGTAGTTTTATCCTCTTTCATCCTTTTTCATTTGACCTACCAACTTGAAACTCAATAATTCTATTTTTATCACCATAACCATGGGACCACTCTCTAAACTCCATCTCTACTTTGAGAGAACATAGAACCAATTATTTAAAACTCACAAAGTCCTAAATAGATAGATAATTTAGAAGGTGTTGTTTTAAATAACTAAAGAATATATCTATTTTTCTATCATTGTTGATAAATAAACTAAGGTGTATATGGAAATACTAGTGAGGTTTTCCTCATATTTCGTGACAAATTCACCTTACTTTTTTCATCAGCTCTATGAATTTTTTCTCCATATTTTTTCAAATTATTTGAAGGAAATACTTGGTAATAATTTTTTAAGTATTCCCACTCCATATATTCCATTTCATCATTTGGATTGGTGTTCTCTATCAATGAAAACCATTGATCGACTTATCCATATAAATGATAAACCACAAGAGTCACTTTCTCCTTCTCAGAAAAGTGAAGCACAAAAAATAACTTCTCCATTGAGTTAACCCACTATTCCATGACAAGTGGATTAGATGATCCACTAAATGTCAGTGGTTTTTTATGAATAAATAAATAAATGGCTGTAGAAACCATGAATTTTTTTCCATGAACTTCTCCACAAATCATCCTAAACCATGCTTGAAAAGTTCACGGTGCGACTTTATATTTTTTATGGGGATCAGTGATGGTAGTAAAGGCACCATCCAGAAGGTCCAGGACCGCAACCCAACACTGATCCCCAGTAGGGGTGCGGGGGTGCACCCCCCGCGGTATGGATAAATAAATTTGGTTAAGTCCCTAATGTGGAACCCAATGTAACTGCATGAAAATACCTAAACGCCCCCATGATAGAGAAGAATGAAGAAATAATTTTGTCTAAGTGCTCAAAGCGGTGCCCAAGTTAGGCCAAAATCACTAGTGGCACACAAGCCACTTGCGTGCCACAATTTTGGCGCACAACATACCTGCGCACCCAGTCTCAATTTGCCTAGGGTCTCCTATTTGCCTATAAATAGACCCTTGCGGTCTTCATTTGTATGGAAAAATTTTCCTAAATCCTAATTGCTGCTCTGGTCTCCCTAGTTCTTCACCCAAGTCTTCTGAAACATTCAAGGTAGTTCTTTAACACCTATAGTGGAGGAATTGAAGAAGGATCATGGGATGCAAGTACCTTCAGTGTTTGAAATCCATACCAATTGTGTGCCTAAAGTGACCAACCTCCCTAAATCAGAAACACTTGTGAACCACCCATTCTTCTTAAAGGATCTTGAGCACCCCACTTCTGGTAATACCTATGAATACTCTTGAAGGCTCAAGTCAAGTCTCTCCCAAGTATTAACATCCAAGTTTTTCGTCATTTAAGTGAACATAAGGTTGCCCAAGACTACTTGTGCACACAAAATTGCATGCCAGATACTTACTTGGGCACCCTTCTTTGATTCACCCAATCCCTTCAGTCCATAAGCCTTTCACTAAGCCTTCTTAAAATCCATTCATGGAAAGGATTCTTCTTCATTGGATCCCTTTTCTAAAAGGGATTATGTTGAAACCTACACCAAAACCTCATGACTCATCAAACCTTTGGGAAAGATAGATCAGCGTGTCTATTATTTGGGTTTATATATCCACAGTCAAAGGTTTCCGACATTTATTTTTCAATGGGGTTAGGATTCATGGAGTGTTTGTGGGTTTCTATATCCACAGTCACATGGACATTTCTCCCATGAATAGTGTTGGGATGTTCTTGGTTTGGGAGATTAGGGTTTGGGTTCTTTCCTCCCCTTCTCATCTCTAAAACCCAGAACCCCAAGTATCTAGTAGGGAAGGTAGGTTTCACACCTAATTTTACTTTTGAACAAATAAAAAGCACCTCTCCCCTACCCGGACCAATTTTAGGGAAGCCATCCTGGTGTAATCCCCTAACCTTTCAAGTAGGAGGTTGCAGTCTTGCTCCTCTATACTTCCTTCATCTTCACTCCTTCCTTACATTTGGCCCTTGTCTTATTTAAATATAATAGAGGGAAGGCTTGTCACCTTTTCCTCTTCCCCGATCACCTCTTCCTCTTCCATCGTCTCCACCATAGGCACGTCCTCTTCCTTTAGCAGAAGAGGAAAAGTGTGGCTACCTTTGTTGAATCTTTCATATCCTCTTGTTTCTCACATCGATCATGCTCACATGGGTTTAGATATTCATGATGATCACAACATCCACACAATATCCCATATCTTGAACTATGATAACTCTGATTCCCACCATAATTGGGATATATAGGAAGCCTTCCTAAGGCCCGAGATCAATCTCATTTCATCCATAAATGGGCATCCTTCTTAAGAGTAAGCCCTGAATCAAACCCCCAAATTAACAAGGAATCCTTTTCAGGAAGTAAGACCAAACTCATTTCTCTCAAAGTACTATACTATCCTATGAGACTCATCAAACTACGTGGGCTTTGATTCCCATACATATGTGATATGTAGGAATCCTCTCCAAGGTTCAACCTAACACTTCAAATCAACCCTATTCTTCCTAGGACATATTCCCAATAGGGTCTAATCTTACTTGTAAACCCATATTAATTCCAAGTTCCTTGGGATTCTTAGGCATAAGTTCCACACCAAACCTTGACTAAACACCTTTTTCTCAGATTTCCTTGCCATATGACATTAAACTGTATGGCTAGGTACTTATCACATGACCTTAAAATGTATGATGTGTCCCATTAAGAGGCACCAAACTATGAGGGTTCTTATTCCTTTCACAAGGATTCATAGGTAACACATTTATGGGTACGATCCCAACATTAAAACAAACCTTCATCTCTCTAGATGACAATAATTTCCAATGTGCCCCACATAGTGGGTTAAAACCCAGTATCATCATAATTATGGTTAAAAGAATCTCTAAATAGTATATGAGAGGATACCTTAAATGGAGAACCTCGAATACATACAAATGTCTCCATTAATGAAGAACCTATAATACATATTGATGATTCTAAATTTCACACATGATAATAATTTATTTATAATTCCAAGGTAAACCTATGTTATACTTGGTGAATTAATAAGGATTAATGAAAATATCTCAAATCTATAAGTGAGTCTCGGAGTAGACAATAATTGAACCAAAAGGATTTGATGATTTTGACCTCCCATTCTCTTTACCAATGAATGTTTTTAGGTATCTTATGTTCAAACTAAATGAATGTATGCCTTTGGAAAGTATGTCCCTTTTGGATAAAGAACTATTGGATGTTTCCAGTTCCATAAATAAATCCAATGGAAACTACCTGGAAGTAGTGATTCCTAACCAGAACACACATTCCAAGGAACTACAAAACCATGTCCAATTAATCCTTATTTAGTGAATGGTGGTGTTTTATGTGTTTGAGGTTATTATTCATAATCTAAGACAACTAGGTAAGCATTTCTATGAAATTTTGAACTCCATCTCACATGGAATTGGGGATATAATTTGGGAAATCATTTCATTGTCCCTCACATGGGTAATTGGATTGATTTATCTTGGTTCCCACCATTTTATAAAATATAAAAGGTTTGAAAAAATTATAAGTCAACAAATCATGAATAAATAATTTATTCTTTTTCACAATTAACTTTAAAAGAATATCTTATGGGATCCCTATGTTTAGCCTTTTTTAAAAACAAAGTTTATTGGATGTTTACATATTTTTAGTATTATCCTAGGTGGTTTCACTAATGTTTTATAATCCTAATTCCTAAATCAACTAAACCTTTCTCTAATACCAACTATAGAAAACATGATTTTTCTTACACAACTTTTACATCATTTTAAGACAATCAATACAATAGAGATACAAATCCCAGATCAAAAGGTTTAGTGTCTTGGGAAAATTATTCTCATACATAATTTTCACATAATATTTTTTTTTATTTAAATCCTTATTCTTTATCCTTCTAAAATATCTCATCCTCCTTAGTAAATTTCACCACTTGAGGATATACATCAAATAAATTGGTGAGCTCAAAGACTAGTAAGAGGATTAATAAGGGACATGAATCAATATAACATGGGTGATAATGAAAATAATAATCATATCATAATCAAGGGATCATAATTAAAATCATGAGACAACATGTGACAAAGGCATGTAATGTGGCAATTCATAAAAATGAAACATCGTGTCTTAGTGGTTAAATACCACACATAGTTCTGAAAAAATCTAGCATCATGTTCATCCATAACTTACATGAATAATCATAAAATCATCATTGTGAACAATAATAGAATCATTTTTACACTTAATACACATCATATCATGAGATAAATCAAATTAACCAATGAATTAGAGGGATATATAATTATGAAACCACCCGTTATATCATACTATTTACATAATCATGCATTCCACATAAAATGTATTATAATTATAGTCATGAATTAACCCATGGAAAGGAATGAGTTTCATAAATATTTCACCAATCATGATTTTATGAATAAACTTGGGGGTTCCCAATTAAAAAGGCAAACCATATTTTTTATAAGAATAATTATTCTTGATAAAAGAAGAAACAATTCAACATGATTCAAAGATGTATTTTATAAAGAAGAGTTATTTTGGAAAATATTGGTATTTTTCATAAAATCAATTTGAAGACATGTATATCCCTGAAAATAAATTTAAATAATAATTAAATTATATTTAAGTAACACTATTTGAATATTCATGGAAAATATTTCTTGAAATAGGGATAACACAAAGAAAAGGATATGGGTTCGAGAATCCCCTTACCTTTATTACCATTTTATTTCATCACTTTTTCACCTCTTGAATAATAAAATTAGATTTATTTAAAAATTTATCCAAAAGTGAATTAATGTAAATTTTACCACTATTTATAAATTATATTCATTTTATTATATTTATTAATTTCCTTGTTTATAGGTTAGTAATTTTGATATCCGGTTTTACTTAAAAAGTTCCCATTTTCCCTCGATTTTCTACTTTATTCAATGTAGTTTATACATTAGCATAATAAATTATAAAATATTATAATACAAATAGTTAAATTTTTATATTATATATAGTTTATAATATCCATCCATGATTACGGTAATATGTGTTGACATAAAAATGTCTCCATAGGTTCTTAACTGACCTTTGACAGGACAATGTTGGGAGATAAGGAAAGAGAAGTTTGAAATTTATATATATTGAAAATATGATACTTAAAGTAGGTTAAAATCATAAATATAATGTTAAATTAATTAATAATTAATATTATATGGTTTGGTTGTGAAAGGGGTGATGAAAAAAATAAATATAAGAAGAATAATTAAAAAGAAGAAGAGTTGTTCGAAACTTACTTAATCCTCGGTGTATCTTCTCTTGTACACCATTACAAATACTTGGATATTTGGAGTTGGATTACTTTAGAACGTCCATAAGGATTCAAAGGGAATTTATAGGAATAATTTTGGAAGATTTTAGTCTTTGGAAAATGGGGAATGAATGGTTTTCCAAGGGAAAGGAGTGGGGTTATTTATACTTGAAGAGAGGGGGTTTTTAGAATAAAATAATGAATAAAATATTATATCAAAAGTAAAACATGTAATAGTTAATTTTTTAAAATGAAAATCATATATAAATATAATATAATATGTTTAATAATTTAAATACCCTTTATAATACTAATTCATTAGATTATTAAGAAATAAAGTGGAAAAAAGAGAAATTGTTATTTTAAGGAATCACTTTTTTTTACTTTAGGTTTTGGAAGGTTCTTTTTAGGTTTGGAAATTAATTTTATTTTAATTTATTAACTAATTTATGAAATAAAATATATCATGGACAAAACTCAAGCTCTAAAATATATTATGTCATTATTACATCATGAATAATGTAATTTAAGATACACTGGTTATGTGAAAAATTGTATTTTTATTATTCACTTGAAAATTGAAGTATTTCAGAAATTAACCAAAAAATAACCCTGGGATAATTTCAATGTTCTGATTTAAAAAATGATACCCATTTTATAAAAATAAATTTCTATCATATTTAATTTTAAATTTTAGTACAAAAAATTATGTTTTTTATAAAATACTTTAAAATACAGTCTATTAAATATGTGCATCTATTTTCTTTGAGTCTTTCAATAATGGAAGTTATTTTTAGAATTATAATATTTATATTTAATTAAATTAATAATGGTAAATATTATTTATTTTATATTTTATTATTTTGAGGTAAAATCACTACTCTAGTGGTTAGGTTACTAGTCCTAATGGTCATGTTACTATTACCAATGGTTAAATTGCTATTCCAACAGTTACATTACTATTACAACAGTCACCATACCTACTATAAATACTAGTTCATTCTTTCACTCAATATTTAACTCAATTCCTCTCAAGGTTCTATATTTTCATTTTCTAATATATTGATTTGTTTACTAATAATTTTTTTCTTTTTTGTACTTTTGATAGTGGGGGCAATGATTCTTGTAGATTGGGATGATCCATATTTTCCTATTTTAGCATTTATATTTTATTTTTTTTCTTCAAATTATAGTGTTTTTAATTCTATTTGGTTTTATTTATTATTAATTTAATAATATTTATTAATGAAATAATTTTTTGTTGGTTTCTTTATGTGTGTAATTCTATACAGTATATTATAACACTTATTTATTTCATAAGAAAAATATCATTTAAAAAGTCTGGGTTGTTACAACTACTAAGTTCATACTCACACCCTACAAGGGCCCCTCGGGACATGTGTAGGATTTATGGTTTTTAGATCAAGTAAGGAATCAAATGCAATGGTTTGACCTTAGCGATCAAGGATGCATAGGTGCATTGGATGGATGATAGATGCACCATGAAGGTTCATTGCATTGAGTTGAAGTTATTTATGGGGATTTTGAGTATGTAGTTATATGATCGTCTATGGATGATCATGAATGTCTATTTTTGTATGACTGTTTGATATGTATACATTATCTGGAATGTTTCTAGTTATATTTTTTTGGAATTTTATTTACACTATTTCATTTATTGCTTCTTCTTAGTTTCACCATTTCCTCTATAGTGTTGGTCTTATTTGACCTTTATTATTATCATCACAAGAGGGTATAGTCTCCCAAATATCACATAATTAAACTCTCTCTGCTATTTGACATCCTTTGATGTATGGGGGGGGGGGCATGCCTATGGCCCAGTGGCTCTCCAACTCAGAGCACCGATTAAGTGAATCCTGGATCGTGGCATTACAATTGGTATTAGAGGAGGCTCCTTGTTGGTGTTTCCTTGTATCATCACAATAATTGGGTATAAAATGGTAAACATATTTTGTTGGTTACAAATGGTATCAATTTTTCCTTTTGTTTTATTATTTGGGAAATGGTAGACCGGAGACTAAGGTCTAGTCGGAACTAGTTAGAGAGATCATTTTTGGGTTCCTACAGCCCCATGCATAGGGGATAAACCAAGTTTCCAGGGGTGGGAAATTTATACTATGATTTTTCATATTATAGTTAATTGATTTCCTCCTTGAGTGGTCCACTTGGGCATGATGTTATTGGATTCAGTAATTTTTACCCTTGGTCTGATATGGCAAGGGAGGTGTGTTTATGAAACATGTTAGACACTTAGGCTTAATGATATGTGTATGTTCCAATGACTACAATCTAGAATCTCGAATATTTAAAAAAGGGTTGGGCAATTTAAAGTGTTAAAGGAAATCTAAACAGTATTTGTATGTATAGATTTTTGGTATCATTCTACTCATCCAACCCTGATTTGTGGTTCCTAAAGATATTATATGTGATTTTATTTATATGGTATGTTTGGGTTTGACTGTGATATAGGTATACTAGAATAAAGGAATGGGGTGAGTTTTTTAAAATTTCCTCAAAAATCGAAATGGTGTTTTCCTACATAGGTTCTTGGTGACATTCTACTTAGCCACCTGAGGCTAATTGTATATGATATAGATTATATGTGATAATTGAATCTGATATGGGTTGGTAAGGGGCTATGAGGGTATATGATATGTGATGTGGGTGCGTCAGGGAAGTGTAAGGGTGATAATATGAATTTATTGTCACAACATTACCTATTTTTTATATATATATGAATTTTATTGTGGTTCTAGACTATGGTATTTGGTCTTTAATGTGATGAAACTTAGATGGGATTTAGTGGAGGGTCAAGAGGCCATAGATGTTGTTCTAGTAGAGTATGCACAGGATGATACCTCTATGGTTTGAGATGAGGCCCTTGAGGGTTGGGATAAACAGGATCCTCATGTAGAGGCTCTAAGATAGGTGGGGTAGCTGCAGTAGGTGGAAGATTTTGGTCCATGGATAGACAAGCTGCTTAGGGTGAGGTGTGATTCATATAGAGTACTGATAGGGGAGTTTAGGGAGATGATCCATCAATGGATTATCTAACATGGGAGTTTGAGTCTCATCACCCACCATTATTTTAGGGCAAGGGTGGACTAAAGGTGGTAGATAAATGGATTGAGTCTATACAGATGATATTTGACCAACTCGAGACACCCCCGAGCCAGAGGGTGATGATGGCTACTTATATGCTCAGGGGATCATCAAATAATTGTTTCGATGTACAAGTACATGTTGGTAGAAATAGGGAATGGAATGAAAGGATTTTGAGACCAGGATTTTTGATCATTTATTCATAGAGATATTGAGGAGGGACCCAGCCTGAGAGATCATGAACATGTAGTTAGGGGATACATCCATTATGGATTATGCCAGGAGGCTCACAAAGCTATCATGTTTTGTAAATTTTCTATAATAGTTTTATATTTACAGGGTGAGGTGTTTTTAAGATAGTTTTTTCATTCCATTAGGGTAAAGATATCATATTTAGGTTGACATAATTAATATAGGTGGTGAATCGGGTGTTGATATTTGAGGGAAATAATACAGAAAAAACTTATTCGAGCTAGGTGATAACACCAAGTGAGACCGGAAGTGATGTTTTAAGTAACTAGAAGTGATAACATGAGGATTCTTAGTTGGGAAGTCCAACTAGAGACTTAGGAAGACCATTTAGGTGTGGTCCGTCGATGATGTTCTTCCAGTGTTGGCAATAAGTTCATGTTTGGACTTAATGAGAGATACCTCTGAAGGAGTTCCGAGTGTTTGGATATATGGGAAAATTAGAGAGGTTTTAAAAGAATATTTTTTAGATATCTACGAGTCAGGGACTGATTCAAAATTAGGGATATGAGGTTAAAATAGGAGTGGTACTAGGAGCTAGTAGTTGGGATACTACTATGTATGTTGGTCATGTAAGAGAGAGAGATAGACCTTATAGCGGGGTTAGCGGCTGATGGCTGGTGTAGCTCCATCATGAGGCTAGGCATTGGGAATTCAGGCTTTAGGCTAGGTGTATGCAGTTGATCTGGTAGGATCAGAGTAGGTCTAGGAGCCCATGATGGTTAGAGGTACACTGTGATTATGGGTGCACTCTATGTTTTTAGCATAACTGATATGGGTTCATGAGGTGCATGTGTTGTGATTGAACTATCCAGGTGTTGGTTAGTATGTGGTAATATAGTATGATGCATGTTTTATATGAGATTCATAGGTATCATAAAATTCAATTGTAATGCATATATATGTATGTGTGTGTGTGTGTGTGTGTGTATGATGTAGGGTTTTTGGGCATCAGATGTGATGTAGGGACTCTTGGCAATTGGCTGCGATGCAGGACTTTATGGGTGTCATATATGACATGGGTCTCAATTGGGCATCTTATGGGGTAAAGTAATGATGGTATGTCATAAGGGGAAGTGTATCTCCATAGATTTTTTGAGGAACTAACCGATTTTGTTTAGGGTGATGTTCGACTGGGTATGTAATTCATAAGGTGGGGATCCATGAGAGGACTTGACCCATGATTGTGTAACCGAGGTAGACTAGGGTGATGTTTATGAGATGAGTGTATTTGGTACCATGTCAGCGTATGAAAAAATAGCTTGGGGATTGGATATTATAATGTGGGGATATTTTAATGTTTTGAGTTTTTTAATGGGTTGGAATTGTTGGGTAAATTTTGACTTTCAAGTTTTTTGGATGGGATAAGAATTGAATTGGGATTCAAAGATTAATTTTTAGAATTAAAATTCATTAATTCGTTTTTTATAGTGTTTAAGGATCAATAAGTGTCTTGGAGGTCTGGTTTGGTTTTGGGAGTGTCAAACGTTGAGAACCAAATCTCAGGAGACACAACCCTCGATACACTATGAGCACAGAGTTAGTGTTAACCATGAAACCCATTTGAACTAGAGAATGGTTAGAACAAACCATGTGAGGTTGATAGAAAACCATGTGAGGAACCTATAATAAAATATAAAGGGTGTTCATGGACTGTTCATGGTTTGAAAAACTATGTGGCCCAGCTCGCACACTTAGTTCCATTTAGAAAGTGGATCCACATAGTTGGTGCACGGTTAACCAAATTGTGGGGTTCATTAAAGGTTGTGAAATTAAAAAACCAACCTCCCTTATATTTCCTTCTTCTTACATTTTATTCTGGCATTCATGTGCCTCCCTCAAGCCATGGATATTCCCTTCTCTCTCTCCTAGGTTTCTTTAGAAATTCCTTGTTTGAGCACTGATTCGAGCATCACTAGGTGCATTGGATAGATAACTGTAAGGATACGATTCCTCATGGTTCTATTCTTATTTTATATCCCTATTTGGAATTTTATTTACATCAAATATCATTTTCCCTATTTCTAGGGTCTTTTTATAAAATCCCAATTTCTCTCATTTGAGATCAGATTAGAGGCTTATATTTTATGAGAAAATTCTTACAAGACTAAGGTAGGTGGTTCCAATCTTTCTTCATGTACATACATGTGTTATGGGATGCGTATTTTTATACAGGTTCATGGGGATTGTCCGGGTGAAAACCTTATTAATTAAATCATTATTTTAAATAATTTAATTGATGTTGTGAGATATAAATGGGCATGCTCTTGTCTCTTTAAATGTGTTAATACACGTTTTTGAATTTTAGTTTGTTGGGAAGGTTATGTAAGTTATTTTAATTCAATTATTAATATTGTGATATGACTAGACTAGTTCTGTGGGAATGTGTTGGGACTATCTTGGAATACATAAGGTGATGTGATCATTGAGATTGAGATGGTGTGGTTTATTAAACTAAGGCCATGACCCAAGATATGTGGTATGGTGATGACCATTGGATTTGAAGCAATGTGACTATCAGGTTAAGGCTGATGTCGATGTCCATTCCATGGACATGCGATGAGGTTTTCCTATAGAAACAAGGTTACTAGTAGGTGTGTCTTAGGTATTATTGGTGATTTTCACTCACCGTGATTGGCGAATACCACTATTGGAGGCGTGTTCACATAGATAAGGACTCAATTGAGGTGGTGTTGACCATTAATTATGGCTGTGGGCCTTGATAAATTTAGAATCTTAGGGGATGGTGTTGACCATTAGTTAAGGAGGAGGTGCTCACCGTAGAAAGCTACAATTGATGGTGAGTGATACCATCAGATGGGGGATGAGGCTCGCCATGACACTGATGTAAAATGGGCTGGGATGATAGGATGATGGATCTCGTTGTACCTAGGGATGTCTAGATATTGATTTGATGGTGGTTTATTATTTATTAAATGATGGATGTCACTGTGCCTTAAAACGTTGAGCTTTTGAGCTGATAGTTATTGTTCATGTGGAAGTATGAGGGATTTTGGATCTATTTATTGGGTGTGCCGATGGGTTGCTGATATTACTGGATATGTGGAATATGTGGTATCAGATTTCATGAGGCTCTAGGTGACATGTATGTGGATGAGACATCGATGTTATTCCATTATGATTAACTATGGATACATCATTCCACTTTGTCATTAGATGCAGAAGGTAAACGATTCTTCATGGATATTGAGCATTAGTAAATATGGTTATGTAATTTATGAATTATTAAAGTTTCTATTTATTTATATATGAATACACTAGTATAAATATGGATCTATGACAGACACATGTTGGTGGTGTCCTATTGAGTTCATACTCACACCCTACACGAACCCCTTGGGATGTGTATAGACTTTATTGTTTTGAGGTTAGTTAAGGGATTAGATATTGGGGATTGACCTAGTGATCAGGGATGCACAAGTTCATGGGATGGTTGATAGATATACCATGTAGGTTCTTTGTTTTTATTTGGAGTTATTTTTTGATATTTTTGAGTTTGTCCTTATATGATCAACCATTGAAGATCATGCTTGTATATTATTTTATGGATATTTGACATGTATATATTATTTTTAATGTATCTAGATACATGATTTTGAATTGTTATTGCATCCGTTTCATTTATTTCTTCTACTTATTTTTTTCATTTCTTCTACAATTATGGACTTATATGATCTTTATTATTATCATAACCCGAGGGTAATGTCTCCCCAAAATCACCTAATTATACCCTTACTACTATTTGAAATCCTTTTAGCATATAGGGAGGCATGCCTAAGGCCCTTTGTATTTTTGGTCGAGGGAAATGGTTAAGTGGCTCTTGGGTTAGGGAGTTATAATAGATAAAGTAAAATGGTAGCTGTTTGGAGAGTATCTATTTTATTTTTTCATTTTATTGAATTTTTTAGTTGATTAAATTTTCTTATGCTGCCTTGGTTTTTAGTTTATGTTGTAGCAAGTTGTTTAATATTGGATTAAAATCAATTCTATGATATAAATTAAGTTTGGGGGGGGGGATATTATCTAAAATATTTAAATCTAAATGCAAGTTGAATCCAGGATAAAAATGAAAAATTTTCTGCTTATCAAAATATATTTTGTTGAAAATAATTTTGAAACAGAATTGGAATCTTATTTCAACACATTGAAGAATTTCTTTGGATTTTGGATATTTTTAAAAGTTTTTTTTTTGAAATTATGGATTTCTAGTTTATAAAATTAAATGGTTGAAAATTGTTTTTTAAAGTTTAGATACATCTTGAAATCACTAGAAAACTTATTTTGGTTACTATTACCTCTTTGATGTATTTATCTGCTAAAAATTTGGTGTTTCATGTTGTTTTTTCTTTAATAAAACCTTTTTGAAACTTTATTTGTTAGAATTTATATTTTCCTAAATATGGTATGTGCCTTAGAATTTTTTTGTAGAAAACTATTTGAATACATTTTATATGATCTAAATTTTGGATTTGAATTTTGTTGAGGAAAATATTATTTTTGTTCTTTCTTTTGACCCTTTAAACATGTCATGAACTAATGAATTAATTTTTTTGGAACTTAATTTTTTTTAAATTTTTCTTACACCTTGAAGTTAAAAATTGATTACAATTTAGTGTTTTATGTGTGGGGGTGTGGCCCCTCTTTTGTGTAAAACTATATTTCATGAAGTACACTTTGAAAAACCCCTAATTTTTTTAAATTGATTGTGTTTGAGCATCAATTTTCATAACTGTGTTTTTTTTGAAAAGTTAAGTTATTTTTTTGCTACCTTGAGTGGGTTAATCTTATTTGTTTCTCCATATAATCCATTGGGTAACAACATTTTATTTCTCTCTTAAAAAAACTTATTTTTGGTTAAATTTGTGGGGTTTGTTTTAAAATTTTAATTGAACTTGAATTTCATAGTTGGATTTAGATTGATGAGATTTAAATTAAAATGAATATAAAATAATCTCCAAATCCTAGTTAAATTATGTTGGAAAAGTTGATTATATTGTATTGTTAATTATTAAACTCAATCATCCATTAGTAGTGTTAAATTATGTTTTGTTCTAAATTATGTGTGTTTTTCACCAAGGAAGTTGTGACTCATAGCCATGATCTAACTTGTAGAAGAAAAAAAACGAGGATCTTAAAAAAGATTGATCAGCTTAGAATCGATCTGAGTTATGTGAGGATCAATTGAGGGTGAGGAATTGATTCATCATTATAGTACTAAAAAAATGTGATTCAAAATCTTGAAGTAGAGTGAGTTTGTGGTAATATAATTAAAGTTTTAATACCCAATTAAAATAACTGATGTAGCCCTGGTTGAATCAGGGATATCACGCACTGAATCTGGTCAAAAACCAAAACATAGAAATTGATCCAAAGTTGAATTATCTCTCAAAACAATATTGTTTCCTTCTATAGTTTTGGATGGGAATAAAGATAATTTCCAACACTAAACCATATTTAATAATATTATGTTATTGTTAATGAATATAGAAATATTGTGCTCACTCGTTAAGTTTTTTTCTTGGTTTAAATTGAAGAATATGAGGTGGGGAATTTGATGTTCCGAGTTTTTGTGGTAATGAGGATGAAAGTGGGTGCACAACCGATGATCCAATTATTTATGTTGGGAAATATGGAAAGTGAAGAACACACAAATGAACACCAAAGTTACTGTATAATAGAAATAAAAATATTTCCCTTTAGAAAATCCTAAAAAATTAAAGAGGATATGGAGGGACCTAATATATGTGAAAAAATTAAATTTTTTCACCTAAATGTTTTATCTTTGAAAACCTAAAAAGGGAAAAACCCCTTGAACTAGTACAGAAAGAAGAATCCACTAATAATCAAGAGTAAAAAGAAGAGACTCCCAAAGGTAGGAGGGATATAAAAAACAATACTCAAATAAAATAGTGGATCAAATGAAGAATGCAGATGCTGTATGAAGGCAACCCAAAATGACGAACACAACCTAATAAGGAAATCCAAGTAGATCTGATCATGAAAGATGAATGTTCACTATCTGAATAAAAGGTGAAAATGAAAAACACCATGATCTGATCAAAGAGAACAGTAGATAAAATCCAAAAAAAATATATAATTTCATGTTGGTTACAGATATGAAAAAATGATGTTGAAATTTTAACTACACCTTACATAGTAGGAAGAGAGAGTTTCCCCATAAAAAATACATTTTCCTCTCGGGAAGGAATCTAGAAAAAATAACATAACTCCCTCATATTTTTTTAAGATTTCACGTGATGGGGGACCATAATATGTGGTGCCCCAACAAACTCCACCTATGAATCAATTGGGGATCACCATCAACCCTACAATTAGTCGAAAAGTCTCAGATTAACCTATGGATAAAATCTTGTTCAACATGTCTGAATCATTATCGTTAGTATGGATCTTCTCAAGATCCAACTATCTTGAATCAATGACATCAAATATTTAATGATGCCAAACATCAATATGTTTTGACCTACCATGGAAGGTGGGATTATTTCATAAATAAATAGCACTCTGAATGTCACAAAATAAAAAATATATATCATGATTAAAATAAAGATCTTGAATAAAAGTTTTCCTCCACAAAAAAATCTTTTCATACCTCTGTAGCTACAATGAACTCATACTATGTAGTAGATAAAGCAATAAATATCTGCAATATAGACTACCAAGATATATCTCTCCCTTAAAAAGTTATTAAATAGCCTAAATTAAACTTCCTCGAATCCATATATCCTACCATATCTAAATCTTTAAAGAAACAACTCATAGGTTCTACATTTTAAAAACACAATATTAGATCATAAGTACCATGAAGGTAATGAAATATATACTTCACTACTATCCAATTATCTCTACATGGATTAGATAGAAAATGGATGATTACACCATCTGCATGATCTATATCAAGTCTAGTATATACTATCACATACATCATATATCCAATGATAGATGAATAAGGTATGTGCTACATATCATCTCTCTCTTTATCTATATAAGGTGACTAATTGGTACTGATCTTAAAATGTAAAGAAATAGGAGTAATAAACACTTTCTCACCATCCATATAAAATATCTAAAGAACCTTATTAATACATATCTCTTAAGATAACCATAATTTCATGGACTTTATGTCATGGTAAATCGATATGCCAAGAATATTTTACACTAGCCCAAATTATTTTATCACAAAAGACTGAAAAAGATCATTCTTCAATCTATCAATTCTAGAATCATCATAACCAAAAATGATCATATGATCAATATAAAACAATATTATAATAAAATAATCATTAGTAAATATCTAAACAAAAACACAATAATCAGAAGACATATTTATGAAACCATAATGAAAAATGATAGATTCAAACTTCTTATACCACTGCCTCAGAGCTTGCTTCAAACCATAAAAACTATTCTTTAACCTACAAAAATTATTCTCTTTACCTATTTCAAAAAAAACTCCAGCCACTCCATATAAATCTAATTATCTAATTATCCATGGAGAAAGATGTCTTCACATCGATCTGCTCAATATGCATATCCAAACTAGCATCCAAACCAAAAAAACTTGAATGGAAGAAATTTTGGCAGCAAGTGAAAAAACATAATCCAATTTAATACCTTTCTTATGATGGAATACTTTAACAACTAAATTTACTATATATCATGGTAAAAAACTAGATTCTTCATTTTTAATCTAATAAATCCACCAATTTTACAAAGATATCTAACCTGTGGGTAATTTCACCATCTTAAAAGTATGGGTTTTGTGTAATGATCTCATCTTATCCTCCATTTTCACAACCCATATATCCTTCTGTTAACTTTCTATCACCTCATCAAAAGATTATAGTTCTCCCCCTTAAGATAATATCACATACTCATTAGGTGAACATCGAGTAGAAATTGTATGATGTCGAGAAGATATATAGAGTAGAAATATGGGTTCCTTAATAACCCTTGGAACTAGATCATTAGAAACAAAAGGTGAATTAGAAACATCAACTCCAACCTGTTCACCCCTACACATTAACATGATCATTAGAATCAACAATACGAGGTAAAAATGAATCATAAAATGGCACAAGACTGAAAAATCCATCAGAAGTTGGAGAAGTATATTTTTCTCCCTTATCAGTATCTATAAAAATCTGATCCTCCTTAAACACTACATCACAACTTCTAGAAAGATTCTTCAAATCAGGATCATAAAACTTGTACCCAAACTCATTTTGTCCTTAACCAATAAAAATACACTATCATGACTTACCATACAGTTTGGAACTCTCATATCTAGGAACATGAACAAAATACATGAAACCAAAAACACATAAGTGATCATACCATATATCTTTTCCATACAAAAAATTTTCAAGAGTTTATATTAGAAAAGAAACCATAAGAGATAAATTGATAATAAAAGAAGCATTAAATAAATACTCATCTCAAAAATGTCTAAGAAACTTTTCTTTCTAAAGAAAATAATGAACGCTTTCCAACAAATTAATGTTCATCATCTCAACTAGACCATTTATATATGGTGTCTTAGGTGGTTTCTTCTGATGATGGATAAATTTTAACCTACAATACTGATCACATAGACCACAATACTCACCCCCATTTTTAGTGTGAATACATTTTAACTTCTTACCATATTTCCTCTCAATTGAAACATAAATTTACTTAAAAATAGAGAGCACATGAATTTTGGAAGTTAAAACAAAAAACTCAATGATTACATGAGTATTCATCAATAAAAATAAAAAAATAAAGACCACTACTAAGGGTATTATATTTTAAAGAACCAAAATAATCAGAATGAACTAATTCAAGTTCCCATGACTTCCTGTAAAAAGGATGACTAATGAAATTCACCCTGATCTGTTTTCCTTCCAAATAGTGACCATATGTGTCCAATTTGTAACCTTTCAAATATGGAATAAATTTTCTCTTAAAAAAAAACCAATCCCATTCTCACTAATGTGTTTGAGCCTCTTATTCCATAGCTTTTATGACACACTACACTCAACAACACAAGTAATATAACAATAAATAGAAGCTCTAATCCAGTAAAAACTTTCATGCTTCTCACCTCGAGCTCCAATCAAGGAACCCTTGGAAATATTCCATTGGACATCAAAAAAAGTATTGATAAAACCATAACAATCAAGAACACTAGTAGAAATAATATTTAGATGAAACTTAGTCACTTTTTGAACATCCTTCAAAATCAACTTACTTCATGCGCTGATCTCAAAACGAACATTCACGATACCTACAACATCATCATGTCATCATTCCCCATATTCAATATCCAAAAATTACCTTAGATACAATATATAAAGAAATATTCCTCAATTTAACATGAAAACAAGAATAAATCTTATAAATCTAGTAAAAATCATCCAAAGAAATATTATTTGAGTCATAAACAATAATAAGATCACCCCCTATAGTGGCAGCGATATGGTCATCTCCATAACCATTCTACTTCTGTTGATTTTCCTTCATTATGTTTTCTATTTTAAGCTAATAAAAAAACTTAATAACATATACTTTCTTACCATAATGATGAAATTAATAATCCTTTTTCTTCAATCGGGATTTGCTTCTACATATTCTCTTACCTTGAATTCTCTATCCTTGATTCGTTTCCTAACTTCTCCCCCAGTTCTCTATGAATAAAATATCTAAAGAATATTTCTCCTAAGTATATCCCCTGACATATTCATTCAAATTTAACAAAACTAAATTTCATAGTACCATTAGGATTAAAACTATTTTGAGTAGCACACAAATTTTTCCAAGAATTAGGTAAAGTATTAATAAAAAAGCACTAAAACTTAATCTTCAAAAGTAATACCCATTATTGGAAATTGATCAAAACATCCCTAAAATTCACTCAAATAGTAATAAATAAATGCACTTTCTTTTTACATGAAATTAATCACTTTTTTAAAGAGGAAAAAATTATTTTTTCCTATCTTTAAAGCATAGGTAGTCTCAAAATTCTCTGAAAAAGTTCTAGAATGCCAGATATTGAAAATATGGTTCATCACATTATCTTTGACCCACTAATGAATGACACCACAAACCATATCATGATCAAAATCCCATTATTCATTAGAAATTATTATTTATCTTCTAAATACTAAACACCATAATATGAATTCACATGAAAAAATGAATATCCTTCATTTTTAATCACCACATGTGGTAGTTGGTACTATTCAGAAAAATTATTTGACTATAATTGACTTCCTTAATTTATCAGAATAATAAAAATGCTCTGATACTAGATGTTGGGAAAGATGAAAAGTGATGAATGAGGAAATGAAAACCTAAGAAAATACACTGTTTAAATAAAAATATTTCCCTTAGAACAAGACTGAAAAATTAAAGCAGATGTGCATCAACCAAATACATGTGAAGAAAAATAAATGTTAACAATAGGTAATATTTACATGGAAAATCTAAGAAGGGAAAAACCATGTGAACTAGTTCAGAAAAAGAATCCACTAATAATAAATAGTACAAAGTAGAGACTCCCAAAGGTGATCAATATATCAAAAATAATACTCATATTAAATGGTGGATCAAAGGTAGAAAGAAAATACAGTCTGAAGGAAACCTAAAACGAAGAAGCATCCTGATAAATAAATCCAAATAGATATAACTATGAAAGGTATATGTTTTGTGTCTAAAAAAGGTGTAGATGAAAAACAAAAGGATAAGATAAAATATAACCACATATGAAATCCAATCGCTCCCATATAATTTGATGATTATTGAAGTTATAAAAAACAACTTCTGAAACCCAAACTTCACCATGCATATGAGGAAGATAGAGATTCCACATCAAAAAAATATCTGCCTATCCAAAATTTGTATGCCTAAAAAAAATACCATAACTCCCCTTATATTTTTTGTTTATTTATTATGAGGTTACATGTTGGGGTCTCGATAGAGGAGGAACCTTAATAATTTCCTATGTAAATTAAGAGCCACAATCATTTGTCTATATGAATTTATTGGGCTCATGATACACTAGTTCAAGCGCTTCTAATGAAGAGGTAGATGAATTTTCTAGAGTGGTCAACTAAAGAGAATACACTAAGGATAATATTGTTGTAATTAAGAAATTTCATTAGAGAAACCCAATTTTCATTAGGCACATAGAGGTTCTGGGATGCATTATCAAAGAAGTTCCCAACACCTATGGAATATTTTTTGGTAAGCACTGAGTTGGTACTCACACAAAGTTTTTCTGGAGTAGATGAGTAGATCTCTTCATATGTGAGGTACTGGAGTTTATCGAGACTATGGGATCATTCATTGAATAATATTTTCATAGGTGTGAAAAGAATTATTGAGGGGAGGTTTATATAATTCAATGCCAACTCAAAGGAGACGACAATCTCCTAGCCAAAAAAGAAAAAAATAATAATAAAATAATAAAATTGTTTTGGTCACCACTTTTGAAGAGGAGACTTAATTGAGTATAGGTGGAGCTACTCAATTTGGATCTAAAAAAACTAAGTTGGTGCTGGAGGGATTCATAAAGATGAGAACCTTTATATTTATTAGGGGAGGTGGAGACTTCAAGAATGATAAAAATAATTCTGAAAATTGATCATAGACATAAAAAAAAATACATTTATTTAAGAAATAATTAGATAAGTGAAAATAAATAAGTTTAACAAGAGGGGATACCAATCAACATAGAATAATTATAACTATTTTCTTGTTATTTATTCATTATTACTATCAAATATGATTTTTTTTCATGAATTATTGAACATGAACATCTAAACCCCTTTAGGGGTAACAAATTAAAATGGATTGAGATATTTTTTTGGTTCATGATTTGTGTTGTATGTGAATATTTTATTCTTCCATTTTCTCATTCTTCTTTAAATTTTTATTTATTTTATCATCAATCTAAAAACTGATTGGCGGAGTTTCGTTATAAATATATTTTTTATTATGATAATAATTCATTCATCAATAATAAATTGATAGATTAAGTTGTTTGATCATTAGGATGTGGTGGTGTGAATCTTTCTCAATCTATTTTCAAATTTTCATTCTTTATTGAGTATTTATTATATATTTTTTAATGAACTTATATGAGATGAATAGTGAAAAATTAGACTATTGTAGGTCAACCAAATCACTTTAATTAGAAAATATTGATACCAAATCTTCCCTATGAAAGAATAATACATATAATAATTCAATAATTTTGATTATCCAAGCATTGACAATGCATCACTATCAAAATTTTTTAAAATATTTTGCATAGTCACTTAGATTTGTTGCAATAAAAAATTATTTCATCAATCCAAAGTCAATCTAGACCCCACATTTTCATCTTTTAATCTCTATTTTTTTTGTTTTTTATTTTTGTTTGTTTATTAACAGTTTTTCCATTTAATATTCACCTTTTTACATTCCTAAATTACACAACACACCATTATTATTGTTTTTCTTGTTTGTTTTATTTTCCTTTTCATGGATTCATAGAATTTTCTTATCTTGGTTTTAACCTTGATTACTTATTTTTAGTTTAAATTAGGCTTACAATTTGTATTTTTGAGATGATTGATGATACTTAGATTAGGGAGAAGTGTCGACTTTGGTGAATTTAATGCTCAAGATACACAATTGTTGGTACATGAACAAACTCCACCAGGATAAGTGGGAGTGGTTATTATAGAGATATAAGTACTGCATAGGAAACAAGATAGGTTATATAACCATAATGACATGTTTTTATAGTCATCAAGTATGGTGACTCACTATTAGTTGATAACAATGAACCTATATCCTACAAGGAGGCAATATGTATCTAAAAATATTCAACATGGTTGGAATCCATGAGTTTTGATATAGATTTAATATATTATAACCAAATATAGGTTCTGATATATCTTATAGTATATGTAAATCATATTTGGTGAAAATGATTATTCATAAAGAAGATAGACATGTTCAATAAAGTTAGTATCTACAATGAATGACTGTTTTCTAAAGGGTTTAAAAAACGTAAAGGAATATACTATAATGAAATATTTTCATAAGTTTTTATGCTAAATCCATAAATATTTTCCTTTTCATATTAGCTTACCATAATTATAAGATTTGGTAAATGGATGTCAAAACAAGTTTCCTTAATGGAAACCTTTTATATGATGTTTATAGGACACAACTATAAGGGTTTGTGTCCCTAAGTGAAACCAATAATGTATAAATGTTACAAAACACCATTTATGGATCGAATAAATTCTCTAAAACACGTAACATTCACTTTTATAAATCCATAAGAAAATTTGGTTTTATAAAGAATGAATTTTATCCCTGTGTCTATAAAATGATTAGTGGGAGTGTAATAATTTTCCAAGTTTTATATGTTGATGTAATATTACAATTTAAAACTGAGATACCAGTCTTACAGTTAGGTAAGACATGATTTTACAAGTTCTTCTCTATGAAAAATTTAGGTTAAGTATCTTAAATTCTAGGGATAAAGATCATTTGTGACATAGGTAAGAGGCTACATGGACTAATTCAATACATATACATTGACAAGGAATTGATGAGATTTAGTTTGAAAGAGTCCAAGAGGGGATTGTTACTAGTACCACATGGTATACATATCTTAGAGAAAATGTTCCCTCGGTAATATGAGGAGAGAGAGAGAGTGAGAAGGATCCCTTACACATCAATGATAATATCTATCATATATTCAATGACATGTATCGGGATTAATATTTCTTATGCCTACTAAGAAGAATCAAGAGGCTAGTATTGGACTATTATGAAAACTATTCTAAAGTATATAAGTTCTACTAATGATATGTTCTTGATTTATGGAGGAGATGAGGATCTAGTCATCAAGGGATATACAAATGGGAGTTTCCAAATATATTATAATGTTTTGAAATCACAATCAGGATATTTATTATGTCCTAATAGAGGAGTTGTGTGCTATAAAAGATCAAATAATCCAATGGTATTAGATTCTATAATAGATACTAAGTATATTGTGGGGTTTTATATAGCTAAATAAGTGATGTGGATACATAAATTCTTCCAAAATCTTGATGTGGATCTTAACAATAATGATGCTATCACATTGTGTTATGATAATAATACATCAGTATCCCTTTCCAAGGACCCAAGGTCATGTAAATAGACAAATCATATAATTTGGAAGTATCACATATTTGGGAATTTTTCACAAAGGTGTGAGGTTATAGTAAGAATAGTTTCCATGAAGGAGAATTTTTAATACCCATTGACTAAAGTCTTATCTCAAAAGAAGAAATAATATCATGTGCGAGCTAGTGGACTTAAAGTATTTAGCAGTTGGATCTAGTGAAATTGAGATTTTGTTTGATGTAGTTCTCTAGAATCAACTACATTTCAATTTAGATTACCTATATATTCTAAGATGTGAATATTAATAAAATATCTTATCATATGACGAGTTTTATTATGAGTAACATTAATGTGACAATGTCTTTAAAGTATATATCTTACAAAAAGGTCATAGTAGTTCCCTACTATGATTAGAACCTTAAAGTATTATGAAGATATTATTAAATATTTATTATGGAGAGATGAAATCCATATGATTAGGTACATATGATGTTTGTCTAGTAGGTGTAGGAGGATAAAAAGACATCTATAATTCTTCTCATGAAGCTCACACCTGGTAATCTCTATGAAAATCAGTTATGAGAAAGACCCATCAATAATAATTCTGCATGTTATAAGTTTTATTGAATATTCATATCTATGGATATGTGTATCAATCCTTAGAATTTAGAATATTATTGATGTATATCATGAATCACATTATTTAATTTATTAATGAAAACCCTAATGAAATATTCTTATGGTGAGGTAGGATACATTTTGTGTGTCATAGGTGATATAAAATTAATTAATAAGTCAGGAATGTTTTTTTCTATTTCAAGTTAATTGAAGTAAACATCTTATGCCATTTGATAGGAATGAAATTGTTTGATTAAGTCCATGCCTTAGTGGTTTTATCAATAAGTTCATTTCTATAGATCCAGATAAATATATACTAAGAATATAAGTTCTTGAAATAAGTGATACCAACTTATAGATTACATATTGAGACAAATGGATTATATTACATAGTGAACATCCATAAGATGTTGTTATCAATGTTATATTAAATTGTTTCTCTATGAGTTCCTCAATGTGTTTCTAGACTCTGATCTTCGACTTTTGGTCATTTAGCCTAATTCCATTAAGAAAGAGGCCTAAAGAGTTACACACTAAGTGTATTCCAAAACCTTGTTAAATTATACATGATTTTATTATTAGAATAAATATTATCCTCAATTTCTAGGGAATAATAATTATTTATTTTATATTGACCACATAAATATTTATTGAACAAATAATACAATGATATTTATTTTTTAAAATAAATATTTATTATTTAAGGTTTGATAAATACATAGGATTTATAGGCTTAGCTAAGGGTATGATTTAAATGATACCTAAATGTTTTGAAGTTTATAACACATCGTGGAAATAATATTAATTGTATTATTATTAATATCTGATGTAGGGTTTACTTAATAATAAATTGGTTAAGGTACATGGATAAATAATTAAATCTATGATCTAAGTATATAACCTATATTATATAATATGTAGTTTTTGGTGATGGATATGGATAGTATTTCCCTCAAGATAATTCCCTCTAGTTATAAGATAAATTGCTCTAGAATTCTCTTAAGAATGGATATCATGAATCCTCCCTTCCCTCTCATGATTGATAAAACATTATATAATCCTTTAAGACCCAAAGGTATTCTTGTATGTATGAATAAATTTATGTGTATTTATGTTAATGTGTACATATGTTTATGTGTGTGAATGTGTATATATGTGCATGTATGTGTATTTTTATGTATGTTTGTGTATGTTTTTGTATGTGCATGTATATTTAAGTAAATGTATATATGTGTATTGTAACACCCCAAACCCTCTAGACTAGAGTTGGTGCATTACTTGTTATATTGGCATTGTTAGAAGGAATGAAAATCCCAAAGGAACTATCAGTTTAGTAGTCATGAAGAAAATAGATACATAAATCTAATTCAAATTACATTGGAAAAGGTTACAAAATACAATACATAACAAAAACAAAAAACTACATCCACATGAACTCAATAAATGATCTCCACTTCAGCACTTGTTGAAGGTAAAAAATGAAATGATTCAGCTCAAATTATCAGTAAGGCATACAAATTTCGGAATCATGAATCAATAATAACTGAATTGTAAACAATTTGACATAATCAACATGGCATGGTGAATAAATGAAAAACTCACGCCACTAATAAACTGAGAATGAAACTGCATCCATAGATTTTGTCATAGTAAAAACCTCATGGATAATAATAAATGATAATAAATAAAGAGAATTATTATTAATTGTACATCATGTATCTAGAACATGATACCATAATACTCTTAAAATGTTTTAGTTTTGTGGGTTGAACCCCATCTGATTTTTGGAAACAAACTCGAAGGGTTTGTCGCCAACTGATTTGTCTCATGAGACATGTCGATGCATTGAGAGAATGTAGTGGGACCCAGCCACCACTTCACGTCCAAATAATTCTATATACATTGATTTAATACAATAGTAATATTCCAATTCAATATCTGTATAGAGTAGAGAATACAGATTCATCAATATTTCCATAGTTAAAATAACTTTTCAATTATACACCGTATGTAAAATGGTATAAGGTTTAGAAAATAAACATATCCCTGATATGATATTATGGATATTTAATATAAATATAATTTCAAATGAAAAGTTATCTCAAATAGAAATTAGTTACACCACATAAGGATTATTAGGTGCACAAGACAAAGTTAGTCGCAACAAAATAGTAGTTGAGATAAAGTCCCTTACCACAATGCAATCGGTCAAATCATATGACCATAACTTAATAACTATAAAATAAATCATTTAATTCCATTAATATAAATATAATAATGTTATTATATATCAAATGTAAGTACACATATACTACATACATGAAATAAGTGGCGAACAATAGAAATCACACGGAATTAAAAGTGAGATAAGAAACCCCTTACCTTATGATCGAGTGTGTTATTAGTTTGTTTTAATGACCTGAATAATAAAATTTAGATTCACTTATTATTAATTACAGAACCTCCTATTTATTTAATTGATTTATTATAACCTTTTTAGGTTTATTCATGGCCCTTTTTATGGGTTTAAGTGGTTCAATTTTATTGTTTTGGAAGCATTTTCTTCCTTGGTTTTCAGGATTCGTTTACTTGTATTCATGAATGGAAGTTCATTTAAAATGTGGTTAAACATCCATAATTGTTAATATATATTATTAGTGATATTAAATATATATTAATTATCTTATAATGATTCTAGGTTATATAATTGAGGATGAATCATTAGTTAAAAGTTATTGATAAACGCTTGGATTAAGCTTGGCGGTTTTGTGCACAATGAACTTGTTTTGTATTATTATTACATATTATGAGAGTGTAGGGATTCCAGAACATTAATGAGATGAAATACATATATTATGATATGCTTCAAACATAAAAGTGGTTTCATGACCAGAATTAAAGATGGTAACATAAATTGAGAACCCCTCGTCCTGGAATGTGATAAATTAACACATCTCGGACGGTGTTTTAATTTTTAGTATAAGAGGAGGGGGAAAGATACATGATGATGGAATATTACATTAGCATAATATAATTACAGTTAATATAATTAAATTTAATTATAATAGTGTTTGGATGAGGGGATATGAGGAAAGAATTATAAAAGAAAGGAACTCAAAATAGAAGAAAAATTGAGAAATCCCTTATGAAAATTCGGCATCCTAACGACGTTACTTAAAATTTAATAAAAACGTTTGATGAGATAAAGGGGGTATCTCATCACTATTATATAATATGGGTAGTAAGGTAAATATGTAATGAAATAACCCAACCTAATCTAATTGAAAATAAAATAGAAAACATAAAATTAAAGCTTTAAGAAAAGAGAAGGGTGATTGATTCTCTTACGTTGTAGAGTATCTCCCAAAACATGAAGGTTGGGACCTTGGGGGTTTGAGGACACCTTGGGAGGACTCATATGGAGGTAATAATACCATATATTTGAGTATAATGAGTCTGTAATGAAATAAAACGATTTGGGGTGAGTGGTTATTTACAGTAATGAAGAGGGAGTTTTTTATTAATTAAAAGGGACACCTCATTAGTGGTTTTTACAAAACCATGGGATTGCCCATGGTATTTTCCCAAGGTTTTTTTCCACTTGAGACACCTAATGTCATAAGTTACTATACACAAGCAGACAAATCCTTTATATTTAATTATTACATCATTATGATGTCATTAAACTACTGAAAACTCAAAACTTTATTTTTATTATTCACAAAAATTCATGTATTTTAGAAAAAACCCAAAAAATCACCATAACCATTTTTTAATGTGTAGAATTAAAAAATGAACTCCATTTTTTTAAAATAATTTTTAAGTATTTTTAATTTATTTTTTATATAAAATCAAAGTTAATTCGAAAAATAACAATTTTAAAGATATAATTAGTTATATATCACATTGAAAAATTAATTAAGATCTCATTATCTTATTACCTTATGAAAATAAAATATTATCATTATTTACTATTTATAAGGGTCATATTACTATTCATATTACTATTCATATGGATATGTTACTATTCACCAAAAAATAAAGTTGGTTCAATCAGACTGCAAATGACTTACTGGTCACAACTCTGGATGACTATTTTTCGAAATTCAAAACATAAAAGTGTAAAATTTATGTTTAATGGATAGGTTTTGGCTATCTCTTAAATAAACAAGTGTTGTTTCAAAAGAACACAATGATTTACAAAATATAGGCTATGAATAAAATGTATTTAAGATAAACGTACCATTAAATGTTTGGGGTGTTATATTATACCCTCCTTTGGAAATTTCGTCCTCAAAATTTTATGTATAAAGACCACCATAAAGATGTGGGTGGTTCTTCTTCATAAAATCCTCTGGTTCCCATTTTTCTTCCTCCATATTCTGGTTTCTTAAAAGAACCTTTACTAGATGAGTTGTTCTATTTCTCAATACCTTCCCCTTTGTGTCAAAAATCTCGATAGAATATTCACAGTATGACATATCTGGTTCTAGTTCTATTTCTTCATAGGTGAGTAAATGCATTGGGTCTGACATGTATTTCTTTAACAATGACACATGTAACACATCATGGACTTTGGAGAGACTTGGTGGCATTGCTAAATGTTAAGATAATGCTCCGATTCTTTCCATAATTTCAAATGGTCTGATGTACTTGGGGCTCAGTTTCCCTTTCTTACCGAACCTTAAGACACCCTTCCATGGAGATACTTTTAGAAAGACATGATCTCCCACTAGGAATTCCGAATCCTTTCTCCGATTGTTAGCATAAATATTATGCCTACTTTTTGATGCTTTAATATGGGCCTGGATAGTCTTCACCTTTGTCGTGGTCTCTTCAATAAGTTCTGGGCCTATAAGTTTCTTCTCACCAACTTCATCCCAAAAAGTTGGAGTTCAACATCTCTTTCTATATAATGCTTCATATATAGCTATTTGAATACTAGAATGGAAACTATTATTGTAGGAAAATTCCACCAAAGAAAAGTATTGATCCCACATACCTTGGAAGACAAAAGAGTATGAACTCAGCATGTCTTCTAGAGTTTGAATAGTCCTTTTAAACTGTCCTTTGGTTTGTGGTGAAAAGCAGTACTCATACAAAGATCAGTATTCAAATACTTTTGGAGACTTTCGAGAGTTTTGATGTAAACCTAGGATCTCAATCAGACAAAATCGATAGAGGTTCACCATGAAGTCTTACAAATTCATTAATATAAAGTATTTCCAGGTGATAAAGAGGTAAATCCTCTCTTATAGGAAGGAAATGTGCTTATTTTGTTAGACGATCAACAATTACCCATATTGAATCATTCCTTCTAGTTGTCCTTGGTAGTCCAGTGACAAAATCCATTGTAATGTTATCCCACTTACACATAAGAATAGGTATAGGTTTCATCACTCCTCTAGGATGTTGTCTCTCCACCTTTACTTGTTGACAAACAAGACATCTTGACACGTAGTCAGCAATTTCCTACTTCATATTATCTCACCAAAAATATTCCTTCAGTTCTCTATACATCTCTGTGCTACCTGGGTGTATAAAGAAATTTGAGCTGTAAGCATCATCTAATAGTTCCGTTTTTTGCTCAGGAACTGATGGAATGCACAACCTCTTCCCAAACTTCAGAACTTCTTCCTCACACAAAAAGTATTCTAATCTCCAATCCTTAACAGCAAAAATTTTATTGTTTAGATCTTCATCATTAGATTGAGATATTTTTATCTTCTCTAGTAAAGATAGTTTAGAAATCATTTGAAATAGGAAAGATTTTTCCCCTTAAAAATTCCCATATCCATCTTTAATAGATCCATGAATATAGGATCTCTCTCAATCCTCATTTGAGTCAGAAGTCCATGATCTTTCCTGCTTAATGCATCTACCACCTTATCTGCCTTTCTAATGGGGTAGTGTATTGAACAATCATAATATTTGAGTAACTCGAGCCATCTACTTTGCCTCATGTTGAGTTATATTTGTGTAAAAATATATTTTAAACTCTTTCTAATCTGTTTATATCTCACATTTTCACCGTAAAGATAATGTCTCCATATTTTCATAGCAAAGATTACACCTGCAAACTCAAGATCATGTGTTGGATAATTTTTCTCATGATCCTTCAATTGCCTTGATGCATAAGCAATAAATTTACCATTTTTCCTAGGGATGCAACCCAACCCATTATTTGACGCATCACTGTATATTAAAAATCCATCACTTCTAGATGGAAGAGTCAAAATTGGAGGATTGAACAATATTATTTTCAATTATTCAAATAATTATGTACATTCTTTTTTCCATACAAACTTAACTCCTTTACATGTGAGCTTGGTTAGCAGATAAGCCAGTTTGGCAAAATTCTGAACAAAATGCTGATAGTAACATGCTAAGCCGATAAAACTGCGTACCTCAGTTATGTTTGTTGGCGTGGAAAAATCTTGGATTGCCTTTGTATTTGTAGTATCAACTAGGATTCCATACTTAGAGACAATATGGCCTGAAAAAGAAACTGATTGAATCCAGAATTCACACTTGCTAAACTTCCCATATAATTCAGTTCTTCTAAGAGTTTTTAGAATAATCCACAAGTGATCCTCATGCTCTTCATAGATTTTTGAGTATACCAGGATATCATCGATGAATACCACAAAAATTTATCAAGATATTCTTTAAAAACTCTATTAATTAAATCCATGAAAATAGAGGGTGAATTAGTCAGTACAAAAGGCATCACTGTAAATTCGTAATGCCCATACCTGGTTCAAAATGCTGTCTTAGGAGTATATTCCTTCCTTGCTCGCAGTTGATGATATCCGAATCGAAGGTCAATATTTGAAAATTATTGAGCTCCATTAATTTGATCAAATAAATCATCAATATGAGTCATAAGATACTTATTTTTTATTGTAATAACATTGATTTCCCTGTAATCAATGCATAGCCTCATAGATCCATCTTTCTTCTTGACAAACAAGACTAGGGCTCCCTATAGAGAAACACTAGGTCAAATAAATCATTTTTCACTCAAATCCTATATTTTTTTATTTAGCTCCACTAACTCCATAGTGGAAATTCTATAGGTGCTATTTGATATAGGTCTTGCACCAGGAATTAAGTCAATGGAAAACTCAATTTTCTGCTCTAGAGGATGTCTAGGTAAATCCAAGAGAAACCCATCAATGCATTCTTGCAATATATTCACATCTTTAATTTGAAGATTTATTCCCACACCCATTTATATTGGGTTCTCTTCCTCTCCAAGAATTGCATTAAATAGAGCTACTGTGGGTGGGTCTAGATAAGAATCATATGGAAAGGTCTCTGCTCTAAATATAAGAGATTCTATACCATTTTTAAAAATTTTAACTTCCTTTTCCAGCAATAAATCTTCACATCATAGTTTGACATCCAATTCATACCAATAATTATATCAAATTCAGTCATTAGTATGGTGATAAGGTTAGCAACTAAAGAACATTTATGTGTCACGTGGGGAACTAACTGACATGCATTTGTTTCAATGATACATCCCCTAGGAGTTTTTACTGACAACTCCTTTATTTAATTAAATTGGACATGTATAATTTTCGTGGAAAACTGGGAAGATATAAATGAATGTGATGATCCAAAATAAATTAATGTGTTGGCTTAGTTTGAGGAAACAATTAAAGTACCTAGCACCACATAATTATGAACTTCAACTTCCTCGGTTGTAATCGCATAATCTCTCCCTTACTCTCTTGTATTTTTTTGAGGCATGTTTTATTGGTGCTTAGGATACTCATTTTCATTGTGTCCCATCTCTCTACAATTTTATCATTGAACATCATTAAATTTTTTCTTCCCCATACATTCATGAGATAGATGACCCTTTTCTTCACACTTATAGCAGACTCCCCTTCCTTTCAAGCATTTCCCATGATTATTCTTTCCATAGTTATCGCATAATGGGAATTTCCTCATTCCCTTGCTCTTCTTTTGTGCTTCACCTTTCCCTTGGTTATTAGAGTACCTCTTTTTATCTTGGTTTCCCTTGAACAAATTTGATCTAGAAAATTCCTTCTCTATTTTGATAGCACTTGATACAATTTCATCATATGATGAAAATGTTTGAGAAGCCAGTTCCCTTAGAAGACTTGGCTTAATACCTTCAAAGAAATGATCAATCTTGTTTGCCGAGTCACATACATAATCTAAGACATACCTGGATAGCCTTGTGAAGGTAGCCTCATACCATACAACACTATCTTCTTCCCTTTGCTTTAAGCTAAGGCATTTCCTCTTCATTTATGTTCTTTTCTCACGAGGAAAATATTTTTTGAAGAATATTTCCTTAAATGTACTTCATTCCATATCTTCTATTTCTTCTTCTCCATGGTATTCTGAATCAAGGACCACCATTGATCATCATCACCCTTGAGACTATATACTGCCAGTACTACCTTTTTATTTTCATTTCATCTTAATGCCATGAATATATTTTCAAGGGACTTGATCTATTGCTCGACAACCACTAGATTAGTAGTCTCTCTAAAAGATGGGGGATTCTGCCGCATGAAATGATACAACACAGGTGTGGAATGGCTATTCATTACAACTTGAGTAAGTTGTCCCAATATGGTCATGATCTGTCTGCTCCAACATTGACTGTGTTGACTTTCTTAGTGGGGAGATCCCTACATTGCCCACGAGTATTGATTCCTCTTCTTCCATTAGACACCATTTCTAAATAGTGTCACACACTAGATTATGTTATGAATCATAATGTATAATCTTAACTTAAAAAAATACTTAGCACAAATTGAGATCCTATGCATGGCTAATCCCATAATCAGAAAAATGGTTTTTTTGAGGAATAATTTATAGTTCAATCCTTCATAATGGCTTGTAAAGAAAATATGAATTATCCTAAGCATATCCCCTCGGAGTGTCATAACCAAGAGTGCATCAAGGACTGTTTTTGTATACCAGGATACCCTAGGTCAAGCACGAAACTCCTTGTCATAACATTCACTCCTTGATACATTTGTGCCAGAGCCACCTCTACCTGCTCGTATCCAGACAAGGATGTATTTGCTAGAAATATTCACACAATAAATTCCTTACCAAAAAACCAGGACATTATCATAAGTTTATCCTTAAATAATACCTTAGGGATATGTTCTATACTATAAATTTTTACTCTAGTTTTCAAGTTTTGTAGTAAAATTCCTCTGATACAAACTGTAACACCCCATCCCCTCTATAGCTGAGTCGATGCATTACTTGTTATATTGGCATGGTTAGATCGAATGATAATACCGAAGGAAAAGTCAATTTATTAGTCTTGAAGAAACTAAATACATAAATGTAACTCAAATTATATTGGAAAAGTTTACAAAATACTATACATAACAAAAACTAAAAACTGCATCTAAAGGAACCAAATAAATGATCTCCTCTTCATCACCTGTTGAAGGTAACCAATGAAAGGGGTGAGATAAAATGCCCAGAAAGGGTTATAAATGGTGGAATCATGAATCAATAATAACTAAATTGTAAAAAAATTGACATAATCAACATTACATAGTCAATAAATGAAAAACTCACGCCATTAATAAACTGAGAATGAAACTACATACATAGATTTTGTCATAGTGAAAAACTCATGGATAGTAATAACTAATAATGAATAAATAGAATTATTATTAATTGGATGTCATGTATCTGGAACATGATACCATAATACCATTAAAATAGTTTTCTTCTATGGGTAGAAACCCATCTGATTTTTGGAAACAAACTCGAAGGGTTTGTCGCCCACTGATTTGTCTCATGAGACCTGTCGATGCATCGAGGGGCTATAACGGGCCCCAAACACCACTTCACGTCCAAATAATTATTTATAAATTGATTTAATATAAGATCAATATGTCTTTTCAATATTCGTATAGAGTAGAGAATACAGATTCATCAATATTTCCATAGTTAAAATAACTTTTCAATTATACACTGTATGTAAAATGGTATAAGGTTTAAAAAATAAACATATCCATGATATGATATTATGAATATTTAATATAAATATAATTTCAAATGAAAAGTGATCTAAAATGGGAATTAGGTACACCACATAAGGATTATTAGGTGCACAAGACAAAGTTAGTCACAACAAAATGGTAGTTGAGATAAAGTCCCTTACCACAATGTAATCGGTCAAATCATATGACCATAACATAATAACTATAAAATAAATCATTTAAAACAATTAATATAAATATAATAATGTTATTATATATCAAATGGAAGTAATCATATACCACATACATGAAATAAGTGGCGAACAAGATAAATCTCATAGAATTAAAAGTGAGATAAGAAACCCCTTACCTTATGATCGAGTGTGTTATTAGTTTATTTTAATGAACTGAATAATAAAATTTAGCTTCATTTATTATTAATTAAAGAACCTACTATTTATTTAATTTATTTATTATAACCTTATTAGGTTTATTCATGGCCCTTTTTAGGGGTTTAAGTGGTTCAATTTTATTGTTTTGGAAGCATTTTCTTCCTTGGTTTTCATGATTCGTTTACTTGTATTCATGAATGTAAGTTCTTTTAAAATGTGGTTAAACATCCATAATTGTTAATATATATTATTAGTGATATTAAATATATATTAATTATCTTATAATTATTCTGTGTTATGTAATTTAGGATGAATCATTAGTTAAAAGTTATTGATAAACGATTGGATTAAGCTTGACGGTTTTGTGCACAATGAACTTGTTTTGTATTATTATTCCATATTATGAGAGTGTAGGGATTCCAGAACATTAATGAGATGAAATAAATATATTACGATATGGTTCAAACATAAAAGTGGTTTCATGACCTGAATTAAAGATTGTAACGTAAATTGAGAACCCGTCGTCCTTGAATGTGATAAATTAACACATCTCGGACGATGTTTTCATTTTTAGTATAAGAGGAGGGGGAAAGAGAGATGATGATGAAATATTACATTATCATAATATAATTACAGTTATTATAATGAAATGTAATTATCATAGCGTTTGGATGAGGGGAGATGAGGAAAGAAGTATAAAAGAAAGGAACTCAAAATAGAAGAAAAATTGAGAAATCCTTTACGAAAATTCGGCAGCCTAACGACGTTACTTAAAATTTAATAAAACAGTTTGATGAGAGAAAGGGGGTATCTCATCACTATTAGATAATATGGGTAGTAAGGTAAATATGTAATGAAATATCCCAACCTAATCCAATTGAAAATAAAATAGAAAACATAAAATGAAAGCTTTAAGAAAAGAGAAGGGTGATTGATTCTCTTACGTTGTAGAGTATCTCCCAAAACATGAAGGTTGGGACCATGGGGGTTTGAGGACACCTTGGGAGGACTCCTAGGGAGGTAATAATACCATATATTTCAGTATAATGAGTTTGGAATGAAATAAAACGATTTGGGGTGAGTGGTTATTTATAGTAATTAAGAGGGAGTTTTTTATTAATTAAAAGGGACACCTCATTAGTGGTTTTTACAAAACCATGGGCTTGTCCATGGTATTTTCCCATGGTTTTTTCCACTTGATACACCTAATGACATAAGTTACTATACACAAGTAGACAAATATTTTATATTTAATTATTACATAATTATGATGTCATTAAACTACTGAAAACTCAAAACTGTATTTCTATTATTCACAAAAATTCATGTATTTTAGAAAAATCCCAAAAAATCACCATAACCATTTTTTAATGTGTAGAATTAAAAAATGAACTCCATTTTTCGAAAATAATTTTTAAGTATTTTTAATTTATTTTTTATATAAAATCATAGTTAATTCGAAAAATAACAATATAAAAGATATAATTAGTTCTATATCACATTGAAAAATTAATTAAGATCTCATTATCTTATTACCTTATGAAAATAAAATATTATCATTATTTACTATTTATAAGGGTCATATTACTATTCATATTACTATTCATAGGGATATGTTACTATTCAACAAAAAATAAAGTTGGTTCTATCAGACTCCAAATGACTTACTGGTCATAACTCTAGATGACTATTTTTAAAAATGCAAAACATAAAAGTGGAAAATTTAAGTTTAATGGATAGGTTTTGGCTATCTCATAAATAGACAAGTGTTGTTTCAAAAGAACAAAATGATTTATAAAATATAGTCTATGAATAAAATGTATTTAAGATAAGCATACCATTAAATGTTTGGGGTGTTATATTATACCCTCCTTTGGAAATTTCGTCCTCAAAATTTTATGTATAAAGCCCACCATAAAGATGTGGGTGGTTCTTCTTCATAAAATCCTCTGGTTCCTATTTTTCTTCCTCCATATTCTGGTTTCTTAAAAGAACCTTTACTAGAAGAGTTGTTCGATTTCTCAGTACCTTCTCCCTTGTGTCAAAAATCTTGATAGACTCTTCACAGTATGACATATCGGGTTCTAGTTCTATTTCTTCATAGTTGAGTACATGCATTGGGTCTGGCATGTATTTCTTCAACAATGAAACATGTAACGCATCATGGACTTTGGAGAGACTTGGTGGCATTGATAAATGGTAAGCTAATGCTCCGATGCTTTCCATAATTTCAAATGGTCTGATGTACTTGGGGCTCAGTTTCCCTTTCTTACCGAACCTTAAGACACCCTTCTATGGAGATACATTTAGAAAGACATGATCTCCCACTTGGAATTCCAAATCCTTTCTCCGGTTGTTAGTATAAATATTCTTCCTACTTTGGGATGCTTTAATATGGGCTTGGATAGTCTTCCCCTTTGTTGGGGTCTCTTCAATAAGTTCTGGGCCTATAAGTTTCTTCTCACCAACTTCATCCCAAAAAGTTGGATTTCAACATCTCTTTACATATAATACTTCATATAGAGCTATTTGAATACTAGAATAGAAACTATTATTGTAGGAAAATTCCACCAAAGAAAAGTATTGATCCCACATACCTTGGAAGTCAAGAGAGAATGAACTCAGCATGTCTTCTAGAGTTTGAATAGTCCTTTCAAACTGTCCTTCAGTTTGGGGTGATAAGCAGTACTCATACAAAGCTCAGTATTCAAAGGCTTTTGGAGACTTTTGAGAGTTTTGATATAAACCTAGAATCTCAATCAGACACAATCGATATAGGTGCACCATGAAGTCTCACAAATTCATTAATATAAAGTATTTCCAGGTGCTAAAGAGGTAAATCCTCTCTTATAGGAAGGAAATGTGCTTATTTTCTGAGACGATCAACAATTACCCATATTGAATCATTCCTTCTAGTTGTCCTTGGTAGTCCAATGAAAAAATCCATTGTAATGTTATCCCACTTACACATAAGAATAGGTAGAGGTTTCATCACTCCTCTAGGATGTTGTCTCTCCACCTTCACTTGTTGACAAACAAGACATCTTGAAACGTAGTCAGCAATTTCCCACTTCATATTATCTCACCAAAAATATTCCTTCATATCTCTATACATCTCTGTGCTACCTGGGTGTATAAAGAAATTTGAGCTGTAAGCATCATCTAATGGTTCCCTTTTTTGTTCAGGTACTGATGGAATGCACAACCACTTCCCAAACTTCAGAACTTCTTCCTCACACACAATGTTTTCTAATCTCCCATCCTTAACAGCAAAAATTTTATTATTTAGATTTTCATCATCAGATTGAGAGATTTTTATCTTCTCTAGTAAAGATAGTTTAGAAATCATTTGAAATAGGAAAGATTTTTCCCCTTAAAAATTCCCATATCCATCTTTAATAGATCCATGAATATAGGATCTCTCTCAATCCTCATTTGAGTCAGAAGTCCATGATCTTTCCTGCTTAATGCATCTTCCACCTTATTTTCCTTTCTAATGGGGTATTTTATTGAAAAATAATAATCTTTGAGTAACTCGATCCATCTACTTTGCCTCATGTTGAGTTATATTTGTGTAAAAATGTATTTTAAACTCTTTCTAATCTGTTTATATCTCACATTTTTCACCGTAAAGATAATGTCTCCATATTTTCATAGCAAAGTTTACAACTTCTAACTCAAGATCATGTGTTGGATAATTTTTCTCATGATCCTTCAACTTCCTTGATGCATAAGCAATAACTTTACCATTTTTCCTAAGGATGCAACCTAGCCCATTATTTGACGCATCACTCTATATTAAAAATCCATCACTTCCAGATGGAAGAGTAAAAATTGGAGGATTGGCCCATATTATTTTAAATTCTTCAAAGCATTATGTACATTCTTTTTTCCACACAAACATAACTCCTTTACATGTGAGCTTGGTTAGCAGATTAGCCAGTTGGGAAAAATTCTGAACGAAATGATGATAGTAACATGCTAAGCCAATAAAACTGCGTACCTCAGTTATGTTTGTTGGCATTGGACAATCTTGGATTTCCTTTTTATTTACAGTATCAACTAGGATTCCATACTTAGAGACAATATGGCCTAAAAAAGAAATTTATTGAATCCATAATTTACACTTTCTAAACTTCCAATATAATTCATTTCTTCTAAGAGTTTTTAGAATAATCCGCAAGTGATCCTCCTGCTCTTCATAGCTTTTTGAATATATCAGGATATCATAGATGAATACCACAAAAATTTATCAAGATATTCTTTAAAAACTCTATTAATTAAATCCATGAAAATAGAGGGTGAATTAGTCAGTACAAAAGGCATCCCTGTAAACTCGTAATGCCCATACCTGGTTCGAAATATTGTCTTAGGAGTATCTTCCTTTCTCGCTCATAGTTGATGATATCCGGATCGAAGGTCAATATTTGAAAATTATTGATCTGCACGAATTTTATCAAATAAATCATTAATATGAGTCATAAGATACTTATTTTTTATTGTAATAACATTGATTTTACTGTAATCAATGCATAGCATCATGGATCCATCTTTCTTCTTGACAAACAAGACTAGGGCTCCCCATAGAGAAACACTAGGTCAAATAAATAATTTTTCACTCAACTCCTATAGTTTTTTATTTAGCTCCACTAACTCCATAGTGTAAATTGTAACACCCCAAGATTCTACGGTACGTTTCCCTTCGAATAATGCGATAGCGTGTGTTGTACGCAACCTCGAGTTCTAACACACACCACAACTAATTAAACTAGCCGTTGTGAATAGTAATACCTACTTTTTGAAATCATATATATTCTATATTTCAAAATGGACTTCATTTTTGGATTCGGAATATCAAAATTAGCCTAGGGTGAAATTTTGGTACATTTCGGATAACTTTCATATTTTGATGAATAGTGAAAATTTCTAAATTTTAATTAAAAACAACTTTTTTAATCAAAATAATTAATAGTGATAAATTATGAATTTGAGTGGTTTTAAAGTATATTTAGAATATATTTTTACCATTCAATTTAATGTTTATCATTGGACATAATTTTACAATTAAACCGAACATAAACAAGTGTCAATCTTTTGATAGTTATTATCTCTTAAAAACACGCTTTTTGTTTTGACAGCGGGAATTAATTTTAAATTAATTTCTGCCACTTCTGTGTTTTGAATTTAGGAAAATGGATTCCATATTTGGAATCAGGATGTTCAAATTGTGTAAATAGGTAACTTTTATTTTTAGACATTTTGAATAGTTACTGTGGTAAATATTTTATTTACCATGGTTAAAGGGTAAATCCGGTAAATAAGGGTTAAAAAAAATAATATTATAATAATACTAAATTACCCTAAAACGTGTCTTAACCCTATTGGTTGATACATGGTCGACCATGGGCATCTTTGGGTCTATTTTGGGACCCCATGGATCCACTTGTAAGTGATAATGACACTTTATTTTAATTTAGTTAAAATGAATACAAAAATGACACAAGCATATATCTTTTAGAACAACAATTTTTACATAGGGTTATATATGTTGGATTTTAGATTATAAATATTCATTAGAAAGCTAAAACTATTTCCTACATAATGATATTTTATTTATAATTTTTAGACATTAAATAATTTATTTTATTTATGACACAATGATGATGCAGTAATTACTATAATAGTGAAAAATTAAAATAATTGATATTATAAATACCCAAATAAATATAATATGAAACTTTTAATGAATTAAACTAATTTTCTAGGATAATATGATATATTAGGATTGATTTAATTGACTTTTTTCGAAGTAATCAATCTGTTATGAGTTTCACAAAAATCAACTATTGAATAGTGTCAAAATTGACATAAAAGAGTTCTTAAAACAAATATTATATTATTAATTGATATTAAATTCTTAAAAATCTAAGGTTCGGCCAAAAGACTTATATTATGATAGGGTAATCATTAATGGACCACTTGGGGGTCGCTTGGATGTATATAGTAAGTTTATTAACCATATTATATAAAAATACAAAGAGACATTGTAAAAGTGAAACTAATTAACTTAGAGTTAATACTTAAAGATAAGGTTAATATAAGTACCCAAACCTGTCTAAATTCTATTGGATGAGTTGTTTTCGACCTATCCCCACCTCATACTTTGAATAGTCAACTTTGGAGCCTTTGGAAACCTAATATGAATTTATTATAAATTAATATTTCTAGCTTTTCCAAAGGTGCCCCTCACCCCTCTTATAAAAGGGCACTCCTCCTTCTCATTTCTTCACACCTTCAAAGCCTTTTGGTTCGGCCAAACTCTGCCCAAATACTCTCCCAACATCCCTCAATACAACCTAGAGGCCTTAGTTTGATCATAAAGCCAACCTAAGGAGCCCTTTTGATCAAATCAAAAGGAAGAACCCGAAGAAGAGGTAATGATTTCACCACCCTTTTCTAAGTTCATTTCTTCTTCCACTTCTTCTTCCTTTGTTCTTACCATTCTGAAATAATAACTCCAGTATCTCACATATACTGTGATGTTATTATAAATATGGTACAATCATATTCAGTATTCTATCCACCCTTTGAATAACATGTCACCATACGTGCGTACGTACGGCTTACCGTCTCCACGTCGTGGTGTAATTGTTATTCAATATAATATTATTTGGATGGGTATAATAATGATGTGTAACTCATGTAAATAATAAATATAACATGTTAATGATTCTGTATATATGATATACCATCCATTTATATATTATTTTAATATCAAAAGAATGATATTGTCGCTCGTGCGTACGTACGGACTACCGTCTCCACGAACGCGATGAGATTCATTCTCCATCGTATCCATTCAAGTATAATTATCATTTGATGATTTAAAAATGATGTTTAAGGACTTTATATCATTCTGGATATGAATAAGATACAACAACCATGGCTTATGTAACAAAACATATAAAAGAAAATGAGTAAGTTAACTCCCGAAACGACGATAATTCTAAGATATTATTAACAAATCAATGTTAAAAGATCATATATGATATCATATTAATATATATGATTCTTGTATAATTTAATAACAACTATTTCACCATTATACAGGAGGTTAACCTACCCCAACCAATGAAAAGTACAAGGTAAGGGTTATTTCACAATCTCTTCATTATCCGAGGTTGTTTATATGTAATAATCTACTGGGATCTCTTTATCATCCACATCCATGTTTCTTAAAAATGTATTTCAAAACATTTTTACTATTTACAAGAATATGGGTTAAAGTCATTTATACCTTTTTTTGACTTTTTATAAGAGGTTTATAAAGGAATCTTTCCGTCATTTTCAAAACAAGGTCCTTTTTAACCTTTTCGACAGAATTGAGGTAAGAATGTTTTTTTTAACTTATACGGCGGGTGCGGTTATTTTACGCCGTTATAAAATCTTCAAAGCTTTCCTTACAAGCTTATAAGAATATTTTCAAAGAAAATGTTTTATTTTATATGGATCTTAAATGATTTCAAAATAAAAGGAGATATTTCTTTAAAAAGAATTTTGATTTCATCTATGTCAACATCCTTTGATGGATTTTAAGATTATTTGAAGTTGATTTATTATGATACAAAACTTCTATATTGTATTGAAGGTTTTGTGATATGTTTGACTGTGGATGTGCTATTTTTATACCATTCATAGTTTATTGTGAAAGTATTGACATTTCGTATGCTAGTTTTAATACGAATGTTTATGTTATGTTTAAACCTTTTCATATGGGAATGCATTGGACTTAATAAGTGACGGGTGGAGCCCGCTATAGCTCCTCGATGCATCGGTAGGTCTCATGAGACAAACTAGTGTCTTGGCACAAGGCCTTGACAAAATCTTATTTGTAGTCTTGGCACGAGGCCTTGGCTATGTGGTTATGATAGTCTGGCATTATGCATTCCAACATTATGAAAGTGGTTATTTATTTTTGCATGTGATTATTCGATTAGTGGAATATCCATGTGAATAAGTAAATGGCATTATTTCATTTTATTTATGCCATACCATGTTGAAAGTTCATGTTTAAAAGGATTTTGTTTTAGTTATACATTGCCTTAAATGTTTATTCTTATTGATGAAAGTTTCCGCTATATTGTTATCCTTACTGGGCATTTGAGCTCACCCCTTTTCTATGTTTTATTTTTCCCAGGAAGTGAAGATGTAAGTTATGAATGACCTGCAGGGATATTATGAGGGGATTGTAGTGTGGACTGTGGAAACATTATGTTGTTGTAGTAGTTTTTGATTTTATGATGTAATGTAAAACTTATGAATATATCTAGTGTTTCCAAGGCTACTAAACCAATCGGTCTTTCGAGATTTGATCTTTCTTGTGATCATGCCAATGTTATGTAATAATGCACCGACTCTAGGAAACTAGGGTCGGGGCGTTACAGTTGGTATCAGAGGAAGTTTAGTACAAACCTTGGAAGCTAGATTTAGATAAACTCTGATTAGAGCACGTAGACCTAAGATGAACTTTGAGGATTAGTATAGAAGAACTTCCTAGAATTTTGGTATTGTAGAGACTTTGTGAGTTTTGCGAGCAATACATCCCTGTCTGGATACGAGCAGGTAGAGGCGGCTCTGGCACAGATGTACCTAGGGGTAAAACCCGAAAACACCGCTTTGAGCTAGACTCGAACGGGAACTGGTGCACGACAACGGGCCTTGCTGCACTCTTGGTTACGACACTCCCGGGGGATATGCTTAGGATAACTCTCACTTTCTTTACAAATCATTATGAAGGGTTTATGAGTATATACTTCCTCAAAGAAAACATATTTATGATTATGGATTATATCCATAGATAGTTCAATTTATGTTAAGTGTTTTATAAGTATGGGATTATGTATTTTGATTCATAAACTGATCTAGTTTATGCCATTGTTTAGAAATGGCGCCTAGTGGAAGAAATGGAAACCGTATCAATGCACGCACTCCATGTAGGGATTGCCCTCCTGCTCAAGATAATTATAGTGGGGCTGGTGATGCAACTGGTGCTGATCAGCTAATCACCGTACTGGGACAACTTACTCAGGTTATGAATAATAACCTTACCCGTATGGAGCACCCTGATCCGCAGCGTGGAGGATCAATGTTAGATCGATTCATGAGACAACAACCACCAACGTTCAATGGAAGTACAAATCCCTTAGTAGCTGAGCAATGGATATTTTCCCTAGAGAAAATATTTCAGGCTTTGGGGAGTAGTGAAAGGGAAAAAGTTACCATGGCAGTTTACCGCCTCACTGGAGATGCTGATCAATGGTGGTCATTGATTCAAAACATGAAGGAAGATGATGAAGTATCAAACATGGAATGGAGGGAGTTCAAAGATCTGTTTTTAGAAAAATACTTTCCTCGCGACCATCGAGCAGATATGGAAAGGCAATTTCTGAGTCTGAGACAAAAGGAGGATGAGAATGTCACAAAGTATGAGGCTAACTTTACAAGGTTAGCGAGGTATGCTGGAGATTATATTCGCAACCCAAGAAGTAAGATTGATCGTTTATTTGATGGGTTAAAACCATTTCTCCGTCGAGCATTAGTCTCACAATCCTTTTCATCGTACGAAGACATTGTCTCATGTGCTATCAAGATCGAAAAGGAATTCTCTAAGTCTTATGACTTTAAAGCAAAGCAAGAGAAGAAGAGACCTGCTGATCAATCTGGGAATGGAAATAAGGGGAAGAAGGGAAAGGTTGAATATCCATCTTGTGGTAAGTGCGGGAAGAAACACCCCGGTGCTTGCCTGAAGGGAATGGGAGTCTGTTACAAGTGTGGTGAAAAAGGCCACCAAGCTCATGATTGCAAGGGGAAGAAGGAAGCTACCAACGTTCAGTGCTACAATTGCAGGGAGATGGGGCATTATGCAAATGCATGTCCTAAGCGTCAGGAGAACTTACCTCAGAAAAGGCCAAGGGATCAAGGCCAGGCTTATGCTATCACTACTGCTGAGGTAGAAGCTCCGAAAGACGTGGTGGCAGGTAATTTAATGGTTTCCTCAAGTTTAGCAAATGCATTATTTGATTCTGGATCATCGCATTGTTTCATATCTTCCCAGTTTGCTAAGAAAATTAGATATTTCCAATTTGATTTAATAAGGGAGTTGTCAGTTAAAACTCCTAAGGGAAGTATCGTTGCAACAAAGTTTTATGAATCAGTCCCCATTAGAGCACATAAATTTTCTTTATCTGCTGATTTCATCGTCATACCTATGATTGAGTTTGATATAATCCTCGGTATGGACTGGCTTTCGGACTATGATGCGAAGATTTATTGTAAGAAGAAAGAGGTTACGATTCTTGATGATAATGATAAGGAGCACCTTATTTTTAGAGCAGAATCTTCACCACCTAATTCTTATTTAGATCCACCCCCTGTAGCTCAACTTAATTCAATTATCGGGGAGGAAGAGAATGAAATAACCGTCGGTGAGGAAAGGAATGTTCAAATAGAGGATGTACCTGTTGTGAAAGAATTTGTAGATGTATTTCCGAAAGATTTACCTGGACATCCTCCAGAACGAGAAGTTGAGTTTTCTATTGATTTGATTCCTGGATCAAGGCCTATATCGAAGACCCCTTATAGAATGGCCACTGTAGAGCTAGTTGAACTAAAGAAACAACTAGAGGAATTGAGTAATAAGGGATTTATTCGCCCTAGTGTTTCTCCATGGGGAGCCCCTGTTCTTTTTGTTAAAAAGAAAGATGGATCTATGAGGTTATGTATCGATTACAGGGAGATCAATGCTATAACGATAAAGAACAAGTATCCCCTACCTCGTATTGATGATTTATTTGACCAACTGCATGGAGCTCAATACTTTTCAAAGATTGACCTTCGATCTGGATACCATCAGTTGTGTGTGAAGAAGGAATACATTCCGAAAACAGCATTTCGAACCAGGTACGGGCATTACGAGTTTACTGTAATGCCGTTTGGATTGACTAATGCACCCTCTGTATTCATGGATCTGATGAATAGAGTTTTCAAGGAGTATCTCGATGAATTTGTGGTGGTATTTATTGATGATATCTTGGTATACTCCAAAACCTACGAAGATCATGAAAATCACTTGCGCATTATCTTGAAGACTCTGAGGAGGCATGAATTATATGGAAAGTTTAGCAAGTGTGAATTCTGGCTTCAGGAGATTTCTTTTCTTGGCCATATTGTCTCTAAAGATGGAATCTCTGTTGATCCTTCTAAGACCAAGGCAATCCAAGAATGGCCAGCACCTACGAGTATAACTGAGGTACGTAGTTTTATTGGTTTGGCAGGTTATTATCGACGTTTCGTCCAGAATTTTGCCCGATTGGCTAACCCATTAACGAAGCTCACACGTAAAGGGGTTAAATTTGTTTGGACAAAAGAGTGTGAAGAATGTTTCGAAGAACTGAAGAGAAGATTAGTCAATGCTCCTATATTGACTCTACCATCGGGGAATGATGGGTTCGTTATTTATAGTGATGCATCAAAGAAAGGACTTGGCTGTGTCCTTATGCAGAATGATAGAGTTATTGCCTATGCATCACGACAGTTGAAAATTCATGAACAAAACTATCCTACTCATGATCTCGAGTTAGCAGCAGTGATCTTTGCTTTGAAGATATGGAGGCACTACCTCTATGGTGAAAAATGTGAGATTTATACTGATCACAAGAGTTTGAAGTATATTTTCCCACAGAAAGAACTCAACATGAGGCAAAGGAGATGGCTTGAATTACTCAAGGATTATGATTGTACGATACACTACCACCCAGGGAAAGCAAACAAGGTGGCAGATGCTTTGAGCAGAAAAGACCATGGAGTTTTGAACAATATGAGAATTGAAAGGGATCCAATTTTCATGGATCTAGTGAAGATGGACATGGGAATAACCAGGGAAGGTGAAACATTAATGCTTTTTCAAATGGTTTCCAAACCATCTTTACTAGAAAGGATTAAGAGTTCTTAGACTGATGATGAAGAATTCCAAAAAAAGATTAAAGTTGTGAATGATGGGAGATTGAGAGACTTTGTGTATGAAGATGGAATTTTGAAATTCGGGAAGAGACTTTGTGTTCCCAATATACCTGATCTAAAAAGGGAATTGCTGGATGATGCTCATAGTTCCAATTTCTCTATACACCCTGGGAGCACCAAAATGTATAGAGATTTGAAGGAACATTTTTGGTGGGACAACATGAAGAGGGAGATTGCTGATTTTGTGTCAAGGTGTATGGTTTGTCAACAAGTGAAAGCTGGAAGGCAACAGCCTGGAGGAGTCATGAAACCTCTTCCCATACCGGAGTGGAAATGGGACAATATTACGATGGACTTTGTCATGGGGCTACCAAAGACTCCTAGAAGGAACGATGCAATATGGGTTATTGTTGATCGTCTTACCAAGTCAGCACATTTTCTTGCTATAAGAGAAGATCTACCCCTGGAACGTCTAGCAAGACTATACATTAATGAAGTTGTGAGACTTCATGGAGTTCCCCTATCGATTGTTTCTGATCGTGATCCCCGTTTTACTTCAAGATTTTGGAAAAGTCTTCAGAAATCCCTGGATACTGAACTTCATTTGAGCACTGCTTACCACCCTCAGACAGACGGACAATCAGAACGGACTATTCAGACCTTAGAAGACATGTTGAGATCTTGCTCACTTGATTTTCAGGGTATGTGGGATCAATATTTACCTCTGGTAGAATTTTACTATAACAATAGCTTCCATTCGAGTATACAAATGGCACCATATGAAGCGTTATACGGAAAGAGATGTCGTACACCAACCTGTTGGGATGACGTTGGTGAAAGAAAACTTGTAGGCCCAGAACTGGTGGAGGAAACGGTGGAAAAGGTGAAGGTAATCCAAAATCACATCAAAGCAGCTCAAAGTAGGCAGAAGAGCTATGCCGATAATCGAAGGAAGGATTTGGAATTTCAAGTCGGTGATCATGTTTTCCTAAAGGTATCTCCGTGGAAGGGAGTCATACGTTTTGGTAAGAAAGGTAAATTGAGTCCCAGGTACATCGGACCTTTCGAAATTCTAGAACGAATTGGGGCTGTAGCTTACCGATTGGCAATGCCGCCAAGTCTCTCCAAAGTTCACGATGTGTTCCACGTATCTCTGTTGAGAAAATACATGCCTGACCCAACGCATGTACTCACCTATGAGGAATTAGAACTGGAACCCGATCTGTCTTATTGCGAAGAGCCCGTCAGGATTCTTGATACAAGAGAACAAGTACTGAGAAACCGGACGACGCGTCTGGTAAAAGTTTTGTGGAGAAATCATAAAATGGTAGAGGCAACGTGGGAACCCGAGGAACTTATGATGAAGAACCACCCGAGTCTTTTTATGCAGTAATACCCTAGAAATTGCGAGGACGCAATTATTTGAAGGAGGGGAGAATGTAACACCCCAAGCTTCTACGGTACGTTTCCCTTCGAATAATGCGATAGCGTGTGTTGTACGCAACCTCGAGTTCTAACACACACCACAACTAATTAAACTAGCCGTTGTGAATAGTAATACCTACTTTTTGAAATCATATATATTCTATATTTCAAAATGGACTTCATTTTTGGATTCGGAATATCAAAATTAGCCTAGGGTGAAATTTTGGTACATTTCGGATAACTTTCATATTTTGATGAATAGTGAAAATTTCTAAATTTTAATTAAAAACAACTTTTTTAATCAAAATAATTAATAGTGATAAATTATGAATTTGAGTGGTTTTAAAGTATATTTAGAATATATTTTTACCATTCAATTTAATGTTTATCATTGGACATAATTTTACAATTAAACCGAACATAAACAAGTGTCAATCTTTTGATAGTTATTATCTCTTAAAAACACGCTTTTTGTTTTGACAGCGGGAATTAATTTTAAATTAATTTCTGCCACTTCTGTGTTTTGAATTTAGGAAAATGGATTCCATATTTGGAATCAGGATGTTCAAATTGTGTAAATAGGTAACTTTTATTTTTAGACATTTTGAATAGTTACTGTGGTAAATATTTTATTTACCATGGTTAAAGGGTAAATCCGGTAAATAAGGGTTAAAAAAAATAATATTATAATAATACTAAATTACCCTAAAACGTGTCTTAACCCTATTGGTTGATACATGGTCGACCATGGGCATCTTTGGGTCTATTTTGGGACCCCATGGATCCACTTGTAAGTGATAATGACACTTTATTTTAATTTAGTTAAAATGAATACAAAAATGACACAAGCATATATCTTTTAGAACAACAATTTTTACATAGGGTTACATATGTTGGATTTTAGATTATAAATATTCATTAGAAAGATAAAACTATTTCCTACATAATGATATTTTATTTATAATTTTTAGACATTAAATAATTTATTTTATTTATGACACAATGATGATGCAGTAATTACTATAATAGTGAAAAATTAAAATAATTGATATTATAAATACCCAAATAAATATAATATGAAACTTTTAATGAATTAAACTAATTTTCTAGGATAATATGATATATTAGGATTGATTTAATTGACTTTTTTCGAAGTAATAAATCTGTTATGAGTTTCACAAAAATCAACTATTGAATAGTGTCAAAATTGACATAAAAGAGTTCTTAAAACAAATATTATATTATTAATTGATATTAAATTCTTAAAAATCTAAGGTTCGGCCAAAAGACTTATATTATGATATGTTAATCATTAATGGACCACTTGGGGGTCTCTTGGATGTATATAGTAAGTTTATTAACCATATTATATAAAAATACAAAGAGACATTGTAAAAGTGAAACTAATTAACTTAGAGTTAATACTTAAAGATAAGGTTAATATAAGTACCCAAACCTGTCTAAATTCTATTGGATGAGTTGTTTTCGACCTATCCCCACCTCATACTTTGAATAGTCAACTTTGGAGCCTTTGGAAACCTAATATGAATTTATTATAAATTAATATTTCTAGCTTTTCCAAAGGTGCCCCTCACCCCTCTTATAAAAGGGCACTCCTCCTTCTCATTTCTTCACACCTTCAAAGCCTTTTGGTTCGGCCAAACTCTGCCCAAATACTCTCCCAACATCCCTCAATACAACCTAGAGGCCTTAGTTTGATCATAAAGCCAACCTAAGGAGCCCTTTTGATCAAATCAAAAGGAAGAACCCGAAGAAGAGGTAATGATTTCACCACCCTTTTCTAAGTTCATTTCTTCTTCCACTTCTTCTTCCTTTGTTCTTACCATTCTGAAATAATAACTCCAGTATCTCACATATACTGTGATGTTATTATAAATATGGTACAATCATATTCAGTATTCTATCCACCCTTTGAATAACATGTCACCATACGTGCGTACGTACGGCTTACCGTCTCCACGTCGTGGTGTAATTGTTATTCAATATAATATTATTTGGATGGGTATAATAATGATGTGTAACTCATGTAAATAATAAATATAACATGTTAATGATTCTGTATATATGATATACCATCCATTTATATATTATTTTAATATCAAAAGAATGATATTGTCGCTCGTGCGTACGTACGGACTACCGTCTCCACGAACGCGATGAGATTCATTCTCCATCGTATCCATTCAAGTATAATTATCATTTGATGATTTAAAAATGATGTTTAAGGACTGTATATCATTCTGGATATGAATAAGATACAACAACCATGGCTTATGTAACAAAACATATAAAATAAAATGAGTAAGTTAACTCCCGAAACGACGATAATTCTAAGATATTATTAACAAATCAATGTTAAAAGATCATATATGATATCATATTAATATATATGATTCTTGTATAATTTAATAACAACTATTTCACCATTATACAGGAGGTTAACCTACCCCAACCAATGAAAAGTACAAGGTAAGGGTTATTTCACAATCTCTTCATTATCCGAGGTTGTTTATATGTAATAATCTACTGGGATCTCTTTATCATCCACATCCATGTTTCTTAAAAATGTATTTCAAAACATTTTTACTATTTACAAGAATATGGGTTAAAGTCATTTATACCTTTTTTTGACTTTTTATAAGAGGTTTATAAAGGAATCTTTCCGTCGTTTTCAAAACAAGGTCCTTTTTAACCTTTTCTACAGAATTGAGGTAAGAATGTTTTTTTTAACTTATACGGCGGGTGCGGTTATTTTACGCCGTTATAAAATCTTCAAAGCTTTCCTTACAAGCTTATAAGAATATTTTCAAAGAAAATGTTTTATTTTATATGGATCTTAAATGATTTCAAAATAAAAGGAGATATTTCTTTAAAAAGAATTTTGATTTCATCTATGTCAACATCCTTTGATGGATTTTAAGATTATTTGAAGTTGATTTATTATGATACAAAACTTCTATATTGTATTGAAGGTTTTGTGATATGTTTGACTGTGGATGTGCTATTTTTATACCATTCATAGTTTATTGTGAAAGTATTGACATTTCGTATGCTAGTTTTAATACGAATGTTTATGTTATGTTTAAACCTTTTCATATGGGAATGCATTGGACTTAATAAGTGACGGGTGGAGCCCGCTATAGCTCCTCGATGCATCGGTAGGTCTCATGAGACAAACTAGTGTCTTGGCACAAGGCCTTGACAAAATCTTATTTGTAGTCTTGGCACGAGGCCTTGGCTATGTGGTTATGATAGTCTGGCATTATGCATTCCAACATTATGAAAGTGGTTATTTATTTTTGCATGTGATTATTCGATTAGTGGAATATCCATGTGAATAATTAAATGGAATTATTTCATTTTATTTATGCCATACCATGTTGAAAGTTCATGTTTAAAAGGCTTTTGTTTTAGTTATACATTGCCTTAAATGTTTATTCTTATTGATGAAAGTTTCCGCTATATTGTTATCCTTACTGGGCATTTGAGCTCACCCCTTTTCTATGTTTTATTTTTCCCAGGAAGTGAAGATGTAAGTTATGAATGACCTGCAGGGATATTATGAGGGGATTGTAGTGTGGACTGTGGAAACATTATGTTGTTGTAGTAGTTTTTGATTTTATGATGTAATGTAAAACTTATGAATATATCTAGTGTTTCCAAGGCTACTAAACCAATCGGTCTTTCGAGATTTGATCTTTCTTGTGATCATGCCAATGTTATGTAATAAGGCACCGACTCTAGGAAACTAGGGTCGGGGCGTTACAGTTGGTATTAGAGGAAGTTTAGTACAAACCTTGGAAGCTAGATTTAGATAAACTCTGATTAGAGCACGTAGACCTAAGATGAACTTTGAGGATTAGTATAGAAGAACTTCCTAGAATTTTGGTATTGTAGAGACTTTGTGAGTTTTGCGAGCAATACATCCCTGTCTGGATACGAGCAGGTAGAGGCGGCTCTGGCACAGATGTACCTAGGGGTAAAACCCGAAAACACCGCTTTGAGCTAGACTCGAACGGGAACTGGTGCACGACAACGGGCCTTGCTGCACTCTTGGTTACGACACTCCCGGGGGATATGCTTAGGATAACTCTCACTTTCTTTACAAATCATTATGAAGGGTTTATGAGTATATACTTCCTCAAAGAAAACATATTTATGATTATGGATTATATCCATAGATAGTTCAATTTATGTTAAGTGTTTTATAAGTATGGGATTATGTATTTTGATTCATAAACTGATCTAGTTTATGCCATTGTTTAGAAATGGTGCCTAGTGGAAGAAATGGAAACCGTATCAATGCACGCACTCCATGTAGGGATTGCCCTCCTGCTCAAGATAATTATAGTGGGGCTGGTGATGCAACTGGTGCTGATCAGCTAATCACCATACTGGGACAACTTACTCAGGTTATGAATAATAACCTTACCCGTATGGAGCACCCTGATCCGCAGCGTGGAGGATCAATGTTAGATCGATTCATGAGACAACAACCACCAACGTTCAATGGAAGTACAAATCCCTTAGTAGCTGAGCAATGGATATTTTCCCTAGAGAAAATATTTCAGGCTTTGGGGAGTAGTGAAAGGGAAAAAGTTACCATGGCAGTTTACCGCCTCACTGGAGATGCTGATCAATGGTGGTCATTGATTCAAAACATGAAGGAAGATGATGAAGTATCAAACATGGAATGGAGGGAGTTCAAAGATCTGTTTTTAGAAAAATACTTTCCTCGCGACCATCGAGCAGATATGGAAAGGCAATTTCTGAGTCTGAGACAAAAGGAGGATGAGAATGTCACAAAGTATGAGGCTAACTTTACAAGGTTAGCGAGGTATGCTGGAGATTATATTCGCAACCCAAGAAGTAAGATTGATCGTTTCTTTGATGGGTTAAAACCATTTCTCCGTCGAGCATTAGTCTCACAATCCTTTTCATCGTACGAAGACATTGTCTCATGTGCTATCAAGATCGAAAAGGAATTCTCTAAGTCTTATGACTTTAAAGCAAAGCAAGAGAAGAAGAGACCTGCTGATCAATCTGGGAATGGAAATAAGGGGAAGAAGGGAAAGGTTGAATATCCATCTTGTGGTAAGTGCGGGAAGAAACACCCCGGTGCTTGCCTGAAGGGAATGGGAGTCTGTTACAAGTGTGGTGAAAAAGGCCACCAAGCTCATGATTGCAAGGGGAAGAAGGAAGCTACCAACGTTCAGTGCTACAATTGCAGGGAGATGGGGCATTATGCAAATGCATGTCCTAAGCGTCAGGAGAACTTACCTCAGAAAAGGCCAAGGGATCAAGGCCAGGCTTATGCTATCACTACTGCTGAGGTAGAAGCTCCGAAAGACGTGGTGGCAGGTAATTTAATGGTTTCCTCAAGTTTAGCAAATGCATTATTTGATTCTGGATCATCACATTGTTTCATATCTTCCCAGTTTGCTAAGAAAATTAGATATTTCCAATTTGATTTAATAAGGGAGTTGTCAGTTAAAACTCCTAAGGGAAGTATCGTTGCAACAAAGTTTTATGAATCAGTCCCCATTAGAGCACATAAATTTTCTTTATCTGCTGATTTCATCGTCATACCTATGATTGAGTTTGATATAATCCTCGGTATGGACTGGCTTTCGGACTATGATGCGAAGATTTATTGTAAGAAGAAAGAGGTTACGATTCTTGATGATAATGATAAGGAGCACCTTATTTTTAGAGCAGAATCTTCACCACCTAATTCTTATTTAGATCCACCCCCTGTAGCTCAACTTAATTCAATTATCGGGGAGGAAGAGAATGAAATAACCGTCGGTGAGGAAAGGAATGTTCAAATAGAGGATGTACCTGTTGTGAAAGAATTTGTAGATGTATTTCCGAAAGATTTACCTGGACATCCTCCAGAACGAGAAGTTGAGTTTTCTATTGATTTGATTCCTGGATCAAGGCCTATATCGAAGACCCCTTATAGAATGGCCACTGTAGAGATAGTTGAACTAAAGAAACAACTAGAGGAATTGAGTAATAAGGGATTTATTCGCCCTAGTGTTTCTCCATGGGGAGCCCCTGTTCTTTTTGTTAAAAAGAAAGATGGATCTATGAGGTTATGTATCGATTACAGGGAGATCAATGCTATAACGATAAAGAACAAGTATCCCCTACCTCGTATTGATGATTTATTTGACCAACTGCATGGAGCTCAATACTTTTCAAAGATTGACCTTCGATCTGGATACCATCAGTTGTGTGTGAAGAAGGAAGACATTCCGAAAACAGCATTTCGAACCAGGTACGGGCATTACGAGTTTACTGTAATGCCGTTTGGATTGACTAATGCACCCTCTGTATTCATGGATCTGATGAATAGAGTTTTCAAGGAGTATCTCGATGAATTTGTGGTGGTATTTATTGATGATATCTTGGTATACTCCAAAACCTACGAAGATCATGAAAATCACTTGCGCATTATCTTGAAGACTCTGAGGAGGCATGAATTATATGGAAAGTTTAGCAAGTGTGAATTCTGGCTTCAGGATATTTCTTTTCTTGGCCATATTGTCTCTAAAGATGGAATCTCTGTTGATCCTTCTAAGACCAAGGCAATCCAAGAATGGCCAGCACCTACGAGTATAACTGAGGTACGTAGTTTTATTGGTTTGGCAGGTTATTATCGACGTTTCGTCCAGAATTTTGCCCGATTGTCTAACCCATTAACGAAGCTCACACGTAAAGGGGTTAAATTTGTTTGGACAAAAGAGTGTGAAGAATGTTTCGAAGAACTGAAGAGAATATTAGTCAATGCTCCTATATTGACTCTACCATCGGGGAATGATGGGTTCGTTATTTATAGTGATGCATCAAAGAAAGGACTTGGCTGTGTCCTTATGCAGAATGATAGAGTTATTGCCTATGCATCACGACAGTTGAAAATTCATGAACAAAACTATCCTACTCATGATCTCGAGTTAGCAGCAGTGATCTTTGCTTTGAAGATATGGAGGCACTACCTCTATGGTGAAAAATGTGAGATTTATACTGATCACAAGAGTTTGAAGTATATTTTCCCACAAAAAGAACTCAACATGAGGCAAAGGAGATGGCTTGAATTACTCAAGGATTATGATTGTACGATACACTACCACCCAGGGAAAGCAAACAAGGTGGCAGATGCTTTGAGCAGAAAAGACCATGGAGTTTTGAACAATATGAGAATTGAAAGGGATCCAATTTTCATGGATCTAGTGAAGATGGACATGGGAATAACCAGGGAAGGTGAAACATTAATGCTTTTTCAAATGGTTGCCAAACCATCTTTACTAGAAAGGATTAAGAGTTCTTAGACCGATGATGAAGAATTCCAAAAAAAGATTAAAGTTGTGAATGATGGGAGATTGAGAGACTTTGTGTATGAAGATGGAATTTTGAAATTCGGGAAGAGACTTTGTGTTCCCAATATACCTGATCTAAAAAGGGAATTGCTGGATGATGCTCATAGTTCCAATTTCTCTATACACCCTGGGAGCACCAAAATGTATAGAGATTTGAAGGAACATTTTTGGTGGGACAACATGAAGAGGGAGATTGCTGATTTTGTGTCAAGGTGTATGGTTTGTCAACAAGTGAAAGCTGGAAGGCAACAGCCTGGAGGAGTCATGCAACCTCTTCCCATACCGGAGTGGAAATGGGACAATATTACGATGGACTTTGTCATGGGGCTACCAAAGACTCCTAGAAGGAACGATGCAATATGGGTTATTGTTGATCGTCTTACCAAGTCAGCACATTTTCTTGCTATAAGAGAAGATCTACCCCTGGAACGTCTAGCAAGACTATACATTAATGAAGTTGTGAGACTTCATGGAGTTCCCCTATCTATTGTTTCTGATCGTGATCCCCGTTTTACTTCAAGATTTTGGAAAAGTCTTCAGAAATCCCTGGATACTGAACTTCATTTGAGCACTGCTTACCACCCTCAGACAGACGGACAATCAGAACGGACTATTCAGACCTTAGAAGACATGTTGAGATCTTGCTCACTTGATTTTCAGGGTATGTGGGATCAATATTTACCTCTGGTAGAATTTTCCTATAACAATAGCTTCCATTCGAGTATACAAATGGCACCATATGAAGCGTTATACGGAAAGAGATGTCGTACACCAACCTGTTGGGATGACGTTGGTGAAAGAAAACTTGTAGGCCCAGAACTGGTGGAGGAAACGGTGGAAAAGGTGAAGGTAATCCAAAATCACATCAAAGCAGCTCAAAGTAGGCAGAAGAGCTATGCCGATAATCGAAGGAAGGATTTGGAATTTCAAGTCGGTGATCATGTTTTCCTAAAGGTATCTCCGTGGAAGGGAGTCATACGTTTTGGTAAGAAAGGTAAATTGAGTCCCAGGTACATCGGACCTTTCGAAATTCTAGAACGAATTGGGGCTGTAGCTTACCGATTGGCAATGCCGCCAAGTCTCTCCAAAGTTCACGATGTGTTCCACGTATCTCTGTTGAGAAAATACATGCCTGACCCAACGCATGTACTCACCTATGAGGAATTAGAACTGGAACCCGATCTGTCTTATTGCGAAGAGCCCGTCAGGATTCTTGATACAAGAGAACAAGTACTGAGAAACCGGACGATGCGTCTGGTAAAAGTTTTGTGGAGAAATCATAAAATGGTAGAGGCAACGTGGGAACCCGAGGAACTTATGATGAAGAACCACCCGAGTCTTTTTATGCAGTAATACCCTAGAAATTGCGAGGACGCAATTATTTGAAGGAGGGGAGAATGTAACACCCCAAGCTTCTACGGTACGTTTCCCTTCGAATAATGCGATAGCGTGTGTTGTACGCAACCTCGAGTTCTAACACACACCACAACTAATTAAACTAGCCGTTGTGAATAGTAATACCTACTTTTTGAAATCATATATATTCTATATTTCAAAATGGACTTCATTTTTGGATTCGGAATATCAAAATTAGCCTAGGGTGAAATTTTGGTACATTTCGGATAACTTTCATATTTTGATGAATAGTGAAAATTTCTAAATTTTAATTAAAAACAACTTTTTTAATCAAAATAATTAATAGTGATAAATTATGAATTTGAGTGGTTTTAAAGTATATTTAGAATATATTTTTACCATTCAATTTAATGTTTATCATTGGACATAATTTTACAATTAAACCGAACATAAACAAGTGTCAATCTTTTGATAGTTATTATCTCTTAAAAACACGCTTTTTGTTTTGACAGCGGGAATTAATTTTAAATTAATTTCTGCCACTTCTGTGTTTTGAATTTAGGAAAATGGATTCCATATTTGGAATCAGGATGTTCAAATTGTGTAAATAGGTAACTTTTATTTTTAGACATTTTGAATAGTTACTGTGGTAAATATTTTATTTACCATGGTTAAAGGGTAAATCCGGTAAATAAGAGTTAAAAAAAATAATATTATAATAATACTAAATTACCCTAAAACGTGTCTTAACCCTATTGGTTGATACATGGTCGACCATGGGCATCTTTGGGTCTATTTTGGGACCCCATGGATCCACTTGTAAGTGATAATGACACTTTATTTTAATTTAGTTAAAATGAATACAAAAATGACACAAGCATATATCTTTTAGAACAACAATTTTTACATAGGGTTATATATGTTGGATTTTAGATTATAAATATTCATTAGAAAGCTAAAACTATTTCCTACATAATGATATTTTATTTATAATTTTTAGACATTAAATAATTTATTTTATTTATGACACAATGATGATGCAGTAATTACTATAATAGTGAAAAATTAAAATAATTGATATTATAAATACCCAAATAAATATAATATGAAACTTTTAATGAATTAAACTAATTTTCTAGGATAATATGATATATTAGGATTGATTTAATTGACTTTTTTCGAAGTAATCAATCTGTTATGAGTTTCACAAAAATCAACTATTGAATAGTGTCAAAATTGACATAAAAGAGTTCTTAAAACAAATATTATATTATTAATTGATATTAAATTCTTAAAAATCTAAGGTTCGGCCAAAAGACTTATATTATGATAGGTTAATCATTAATGGACCACTTGGGGGTCGCTTGGATGTATATAGTAAGTTTATTAACCATATTATATAAAAATACAAAGAGACATTGTAAAAGTGAAACTAATTAACTTAGAGTTAATACTTAAAGATAAGGTTAATATAAGTACCCAAACCTGTCTAAATTCTATTGGATGAGTTGTTTTAGACCTATCCTCACCTCATACTTTGAATAGTCAACTTTGGAGCCTTTGGAAACCTAATATGAATTTATTATAAATTAATATTTCTAGCTTTTCCAAAGGTGCCCCTCACCCCTCTTATAAAAGGGCACTCCTCCTTCTCATTTCTTCACACCTTCAAAGCCTTTTGGTTCGGCCAAACTCTTCCCAAATACTCTCCCAACATCCCTCAATACAACCTAGAGGCCTTAGTTTGATCAGAAAGCCAACCTAAGAAGCCCTTTTGATCAAATCAAAAGGAAGAACCCGAAGAAGAGGTAATGATTTCACCACCCTTTTCTAAGTTCATTTCTTCTTCCACTTCTTCTTCCTTTGTTCTTACCATTCTGAAATAATAACTCCAGTATCTCACATATACTGTGATGTTATTATAAATATGGTACAATCATATTCAGTATTCTATCCACCCTTTGAATAACATGTCACCATACGTGCGTACGTACGGCTTACCGTCTCCACGTCGTGGTGTAATTGTTATTCAATATAATATTATTTGGATGGGTATAATAATGATGTGTAACTCATGTAAATAATAAATATAACATGTTAATGATTCTGTATATATGATATACCATCCATTTATATATTATTTTAATATCAAAAGAATGATATTGTCGCTCGTGCGTACGTACGGACTACCGTCTCCACGAACGCGATGAGATTCATTCTCCATCGTATCCATTCAAGTATAATTATCATTTGATGATATAAAAATGATGTTTAAGGACTGTATATCATTCTGGATATGAATAAGATACAACAACCATGGCTTATGTAACAAAACATATAAAAGAAAATGAGTAAGTTAACTCCCGAAACGACGATAATTCTAAGATATTATTAACAAATCAATGTTAAAAGATCATATATGATATCATATTAATATATATGATTCTTGTATAATTTAATAACAACTATTTCACCATTATACTGGAGGTTAACCTACCCCAACCAAGGAAAAGTACAAGGTAAGGGTTATTTCACAATCTCTTCATTATCCGAGGTTGTTTATATGTAATAATCTACTGGGATCTCTTTATCATCCACATCCATGTTTCTTAAAAATGTATTTCAAAACATTTTTACTATTTACAAGAATATGGGTTAAAGTCATTTATACCTTTTTTTGACTTTTTATAAGAGGTTTATAAAGGAATCTTTCCGTCGTTTTCAAAACAAGGTCCTTTTTAACCTTTTCGACAGAATTGAGGTAAGAATGTTTTTTTTAACTTATACGGCGGGTGCGGTTATTTTACGCCGTTATAAAATCTTCAAAGCTTTCCTTACAAGCTTATAAGAATATTTTCAAAGAAAATGTTTTATTTTATATGGATCTTAAATGATTTCAAAATAAAAGGAGATATTTCTTTAAAAAGAATTTTGATTTCATCTATGTCAACATCCTTTGATGGATTTTAAGATTATTTGAAGTTGATTTATTATGATACAAAACTTCTATATTGTATTGAAGGTTTTGTGATATGTTTGACTGTGGATGTGCTATTTTTATACCATTCATAGTTTATTGTGAAAGTATTGACATTTCGTATGCTAGTTTTAATACGAATGTTTATGTTATGTTTAAACCTTTTCATATGGGAATGCATTGGACTTAATAAGTGACGGGTGGAGCCCGCTATAGCTCCTCGATGCATCGGTAGGTCTCATGAGACAAACTAGTGTCTTGGCACAAGGCCTTGACAAAATCTTATTTGTAGTCTTGGCACGAGGCCTTGGCTATGTGGTTATGATAGTCTGGCATTATGCATTCCAACATTATGAAAGTGGTTATTTATTTTTGCATGTGATTATTCGATTAGTGGAATATCCATGTGAATAAGTAAATGGCATTATTTAATTTTATTTATGCCATACCATGTTGAAAGTTCATGTTTAAAAGGCTTTTGTTTTAGTTATACATTGCCTTAAATGTTTATTCTTATTGATGAAAGTTTCCGCTATATTGTTATCCTTACTGGGCATTTGAGCTCACCCCTTTTCTATGTTTTATTTTTCCCAGGAAGTGAAGATGTAAGTTATGAATGACCTGCAGGGATATTATGAGGGGATTGTAGTGTGGACTGTGGAAACATTATGTTGTTGTAGTAGTTTTTGATTTTATGATGTAATGTAAAACTTATGAATATATCTAGTGTTTCCAAGGCTACTAAACCAATCGGTCTTTCGAGATTTGATCTTTCTTGTGATCATGCCAATGTTATGTAATAATGCACCGACTCTAGGAAACTAGGGTCGGGGCGTTACATAAATTCTATAGGTGCTATTTGATATAGGTCTTTCACCAAAAATTAAGTCAATGGAAAACTCAATTTTCTACTCTAGAGGATGTCTAGGTAAATCCTATAGAAACACATCAATGCATTCTTGCACTATATTCACATCCTTAATTTGAAGATTTATTCCGACACCCATATATATTGGTTTCTCTTCCTCTCCAAGAATTTCATTAAATAGAGCTATTGGGGGTGGGTATAGATAAGAATCATATGGCAAGGTCTCTGCTCTAAAGATAAGAGATTATACACCATTTTCAAAAATTGTAACTTCCTTTTCTTGCAATAAATCTGCACATCATAGTTTGACATCCAATTCATACCAATAATTATATCAAATTCACTAATTAGTATGGTGATAAGGTTATCAACTAAAGCACGTTTATGTGTCACGAGGGGAACTATCTGACATGCCTTTGTTGCAATGATACATCCCCTCAGAGTTTTTACTGACAACTCCTTTATTAAATTAAATTGGACATGTCTAATTTTCGTGGAAAACTAGGAAGATATAAATGAATGTGATGATCCAGAATCAAATAATGTGTTGGCTTAGTTTGAGGAAACAATTAAAGTACCTGTCCCCACATCATTATGAACTTCAACTTCCTCGGTTGTAATCGCATAAGCTCTCCCTTACTCTCTTGGATTTTTTTGAGGCATGTTTTCTTGGCGCTTAGGATACTCATTTTCATAGTGTCCCATCTCTCTACAATTTTATCATTGAACATCATTAAATTTTTTCTTCCCCATACATTCATGAGATAAATGACCCTTTTCTTCACACTTATAGAAAACTCCCCTTCCTTTCAAGCATTTCCCATGATTATTCTTTCCACAGTTCTCGCATAATGGGAATTTCTTCATTCCCTTGCTCTTCTTTTGTGCTTCACCTTTCCCTTGGTTATTAGAGTACCTCTTTTTATCTTGGTTTCCCTTGAACAAATTTGATCTAGAAAATTCTTTCTCTATTTTGATAGCACTTGATACAATTTCATCATATGATGAAAATGTTTGAGAATCCAGTTCCCTTCGAAGACTTGGCTTAATAACTTCAAAGAAATGATCAATCTTGTCTGCCGAGTCACGTACATAATCTACGACATACCTGGATAGAATTGTGAAGGTAGCCTCATACTCTACAACACTATCTTCTTCCCTTTTCTTTAAGCTAAGACATTTCATCTTCATTTCTGTTCTTTTCTCACGAGGAAAATATTTTTTGAAGAATATTTCCTTAAATTTACTTCATTACATATCTTCTATTTCTTCTTCCTCCATGGTATTCTGAATCAAGGACCACTATTGATCATCATCACCCTTGAGACTATATACTACCAGTACTACCTTTTCATTTTCATTTCATCTTAATGCCATGAATATATTTTCAAGGGACTTGATCCATTGCTCGATAACCACTAGATTAGTAGTCGCGCTAAAATATGGGGGATTCTGCCGCATGAAATGATACAACACAGGTGTGGAATGGTTATTCATTAAAACTTGAGTAAGTTGTCCCAATATGGTCATGATCTGATCTACTCCAACATTGACTGTATTGACTTTCTTAATGGGGAGATCCCTACATTGCCCACGAGTATTGATTCCTCCTCCTCCATTAGACACCATTTCTAAATAGTGTCACACACTAGATTATGTTATGAATCATAATGTATAATCTTAACTTAAAAAAATACTTAGCACAAATTGAGATCCTACACATGGCTAATCCCATAATCAGAAAAATGGTTTTTTGAGGAATAATTTATATTTCAATCCTTCATAATGGATTATAAAGAAAATATGAATTATCCTAAGCATATCCCTCAGGAGTATCATAACCAAGAGTGCATCAAGGCCCGTTGTCGTATATCAGGATACCCTAGGTCAAGCCCAAAACTCCTTGTCATAGCATTCACTCCTAGATACATTTGTGCCAGAGCCACCTCTACCGGCTCGTATCCAGACAAGGATGTATTTTCTAGAAAGATTCACAAAATATATTCCTTACCAAAAAACCAGGAAATTCTTGTAAGTTTATCCTTAAATACTACCTTAGGGATTTGTTCCATACTATACATTTTTACTCTAGTTTTCAAGTTTTCTACTAAACTTCCTCTGATACAAACTGTAACACCCCATCCCCTCTATAGCTGAGTCGGTGCATTACTTGTTATATTGGCATGGTTAGAACGAATGGTAATACTAAAGGAACAATCAATTTAGTAATCTTGAAGAAACTAAATACATAAATGTAACTCAAATTATATTTGAAAAGGTTACAAAATACTATACATAACAAAAACTAAAAACTGCATCTACAGGAACCAAATAAATGATCTCCTCTTCATCACCTGTTGAAGGTAACCAATGAAAGGGGTGAGCTCAAATGCCCAGTAAGGGTTATAAATGGTGGAATCATGAATCAATAATAACTAAATTTTAAAAAAATTGACATAATCAACATGTCATAGTGAATAAATGAAAAACTCACGCCATAAATAAACTGAGAATTAAACTACATACATAGATTTTGTCATAGTGAAAACCTCATGGATAGTAATAAATGATAATGAATAAATAGAATTATTATTAATTGGATGTCATGTATCTGGAACATGATACCATAATACTGTTAAAATAGTTTACTTCTATTGGTAGAAACCCATCTGATTTTTGGAAACAAACTCGAAGGGTTTGTCGCCCACTAATTTGTCTCATGAGACCTGTCGATGCATCGAGGGGATATAATGGGCCCCAAACACCACTTCACGTCCAAATAATTATTTATAAATTGACTTAATATAAGATCAATATGTCTATTCAATATCCGTATAGAGTAGAGAATACAGATTCATCAATATTTCCATAGTTAAAATAACTTTTGAATTATACACCGTATCTAAAATGGTATATGGTTTAGAAAATAAACATATCCATGATATGATATTATGGATATTTAATATAAATATAATTTCAAATGAAAAGTGATCTCAAATGGTAATTAGGTACACCACATAAGTATTATTAGTTGCACAAGACAAAGTTAGTTGCAACAAAATGGTAGTTGAGATAAAGTCCCTTACCACAATGTAATCGGTCAAATCATTTGACCATAACTTAATAACTATAAAATAAATCATTTAATGCCATTAATATAAATATAATAATGTTATTATATATCAAATGGAAGTACACATATACCACATACATGAAATAAGTGGCGAACTAGAGAAATCTCACAGAATTAAAAGTGAGATAAGAAACCCCTTACCTTATGATCGAGTGTGTTATTAGTTTGTTTTAATAACCCGAATAATAAAATTTAGATTCATTTATTATTAATTATAGAACCTCTTATTTATGTAATTGATTTATTATAACCTTATTAGGTTTATTCAGGGCCTTTTTTATGGGTTTAAGTGGTTCAATTTTATTGTTTTGGAAGCATTTTCTTCCTTGGTTTTCAAGATTCATTTACTTGTATTCATGAATGGAAGTTAGTTTAAAATGTGGTTAAAAATCCAGAATTGTTAATATATATTATTAGTGATATTAAATAGATATTAATTATCTTATAATTATTCTGGTTTACATACTTGCGGATGAATCATTAGTTAAAAGTTATTGATAAATGCTTGGATTAAGTTTGGTGGTTTTGTGCACAATGAACTTGTTTTGTATTATCATTACATATTATGAGTGTGTAGGGATTACAAAACATTAATGAGATGAAATAAATATATTATGATATAGTTCAACCATAAAAATGGTTCAATGACCATAATTGAAGATAGTAACGTAAATTGAGGACCCGTCGTCCGTGAATGTGATAAATTAACACATCTTAGATGATGTTTTCACTTTTAGTATAAGAGGAGGGGGAAAGAGAGATGATGATGAAATATTACATTAGCATAATATAATTCCATTTCATGTAATTTATTGTAATTATCATATAATTTGGATTAGGATAGATGAGGAAATAAGTATAAAATAAAGGAACTCAAAATTGAAAAAAAATTAAGAAATACCTTATGAAAATTCGGCAGCCTAACGACGTCACATAAAATTTAATAAAATAGTTTTATGAGAGAAAGGGGGTATCTCATCACTATTAAATAATATGGGTAGTAAGGGAAATATATAATGAAATATCCCAACATAATACAATTGAAAATAAAAGATAAAACATAATATGAAAGTTTTAAGAAAAGAGAAGTTTGATTGATTCTCTTACCTTGTAGAGTAACTCCCAAAACATAAAGGTTGTGACCTTGGGGGTTTTAGGACACCTTGGGAGGACTCTTAGGGAGGTAATACTACCAAATATTTTAGGATAATGTGTTTGGAATGAAATAAATAGAAGTGGGGTGAGTGGGTATTTATAGTAATTAAGAGAGTGTTTTTTATTAATTAAAAGGGACACCTCGTTAGTGGTTTTTGAAAAACCATAGGTTTCCCATGGTATTTGCCCATAGTTTTTGCCACTTGGGACACCTCATGTCATAAGTTATTGTAAAAAAGTATACCATAATTTTATATTTAATAATAACATCATTATGATGTCATTAAACTAGTGAAAACTCAAAATTGTATTTTTACTATTCACAAAATTCAAGTATTTTAGAAAAATCCAAAAAATTCACCATAACAATTTTTTGATGTGTAGAATTAAAAAATAAACTCCATTTTTTGAAAATAATTTTCTAAGTATTTTTAATGTAATTTTTAAATAAAATCATAGTTAATTCCAAAAATAACAATTTTAAAGATATAATTAGTTCTATATCACAATTAAAAATTAATTAAGATCTCATTATCTTATTACCTTATGAAAATAAAATATTGTCATTATTTACTATTTATAAGGGTCATATTACTATTCATATTACTATTTATAGGGGTATGTTACTATTCATCAAAAAATCAAGTTTGTTCTATCAGACTCCAAATGACTTACTGGTCATAACTCTAAATGACCATTTTTCGAAATTGAAAACATAAAAGTGGGAAATTTATGTTTAATGGCTAGGTTTTGACTATATCTTAAATAACCAAGTGTTGTTTCAAAAGAACACAATGCTTTATGAAATATAGGCCATGAATAGATTGTATTTAAGAGAAGCATGCCATAAAATGTTTGGAGTGTTATATGTATGTGGTTTTTAAAAAAAGGTTGGGGCTGAAGCCTCATTTTATTACTAAACCAAAGAAGAGACCTCTTTTTACTGGGTAGAGGGAGACCCATTACATAGCCCAAAGGCCCAGTGGTCGTGTAGCCCATTACATAACCCGTAGGCCCAAATGTTTTTCCCCAAGGCCCATTCTGTGAATATTATAACTATAGTTCCTACCTGCTATAGTACTCGCATAGTACTCGCCGCTACTATAGTGTCCTGCTACCACTACAGTACCCTGCCACCGCTACAATACCCACCATTGATACAGTACCTCCGCTACTATAGTGCTGCTACATTACTGCTATAGTACCTGTGCCCAATGGGTTTTGAACCCCAATTCTTCATATAGGATTATAGGGTTCTTACCACTAAGCCAAACCCCAAATACGTGTGCGTGTGTGTGTGTGTGTGTCTATGTATATTTATTTATATATGTGGGCGTATATATATGTTCATGTATGTGTATATATATACATTTATGTGTATGAATGTGTATATGTTTGCATACATATGTGTATGTGTTGAACGTGTATGTATGCATGCATGAATGCATGCATGTGTATATATGTGTATGTGTATATTTTTATGTATGTGTACATATGTGTACGTATGTGTATTTATGTGTATATGTATGTATGTCAGTGTATGTGTTTATTTTTGGAGTTGGTGCTATAGAATCAACTTCTATGTATTTTATGATTACCTATATTCATTTTTTAGTATTAAAAAATTTATCATCATATCATGATTGTTCTTCTATGTGACATTGTATGTGATAATGTTACAAGGGTAACTATCACACTGAAAGGTCATACCAGATCCCTTCTATGATGAGAACCTATAAGTTCCACAATAATAATCATAAATATTTTTTATAGCATGATGATATCATTTGATGTGATGCGAATGAAACATGCTCTTTTAGATGGAGACTCATAGGACATTGCGACATTTTCTCATGGTATACACCCTTGGTAATTTTCTGAGTAGGGTATTATGAGAAGATGACCCACTAATAGGAAATCCAAATTCATATGTTTCATGGGATGTTCCTATCTATAGATGTGTGTAATGGTATAAAACTGTGGAAACTTTTAGTCAGGGTTTATGACTACCTTAACTTTTAACGATAAAGAGTAATTTTTTTATTAAGCTTGTAAGTCATAATAATTATTATAATTTTTTTATTTTAATTGTTGTTTGATGCACTCGATTTGTGTATACATTTTCATATACTTTATTGAAAATAAAAAAAGTTTTCAGCAATTACCTATTGCATAGGGAATAAATACTTTGATTTTGGTGATCTTAGTTATTTTCAGAAGATTTATGGAAATATACACAAAACGGGGGAGATTGAGTAAAATTTACAAACTATACGGCGTGTACCTATATACGTGTCATGTACTTCTAGACTCAAACATGGATTGACCAGGACAAGTACATTTCCAAGTAATCAGAATCCGGTACACACCGTGTGCACACTTTACAAGCCATGTACACCCTTCTAGAAGTAGTTGGCGAATGAGAAGAAGTCTACACACCCATGTGGCTAGCTGAAGGGAACACACCGTGTTTAATGTATACACGCCATATAGGACTTTATAGAAGTGGTTGGTGGCCAAAAAATGAGACTACATGCCATCTATGGTGGTGCTACATGCCGTGTATAGCTACCTACCAGGCAGTACCGTGTTCCAAGTCAAATATAGCGTGTTAGGCAGCCTACCGGTGGAGAAAAAAAGGCAAAAGCGCATTGACAAAAGTACAAGCTGTGTACTTTTTACACACGCCGTGTAGTTATTTTTTCTATAAAAGGAGGCATTGGCCTCTGATTTAAGAGGGTGGTGTGTGGAGAGAAAGTGTGGAGAAAAGGTTGAAGGTCCGAAGGAAAGAAGCTCTACTGCCGTACTACCGCCATTCTACTGTCTACCCGAGAATCATTCCCTCCTCAAAGTTCCAAGCATGATCACATCAGGTATCAAGAGCTTTGTGTTTATCATTTTCAATATGTGTAACTAAATATCCAGTGTGTTGGGGTTGGAAAAGATGATGAGTTGTAATTTAAATTAGTTAATATGAATGTGTCCGTTCTTTTAAAATTTTTCTTATTCTTCTTAAATCACTTCATTTTATCACTAAAAATTATGTACCAGACCAAGGGTAGAATTTTCAAGGATTCAAAAGAAAAACAACGATGAAAAATTTCATGACCATTGGAAGTATTCGTTAACTCCAAATGGACTAAGCCAAAAAAAGAATTGTAAAAAACTAACTACCAGACCAATGAGTTAATTTCTTCAGCTCTAAATATAAGTTTACCAGACCATGGAAACTTTATTACAAACTAAAACCCATAGTGTTGGGTTATTATGAACAACACAACCTCATAAGAAATTTTATTTACTAAAGAACTTCTAATTAATCCATAATCCCAACACACATCTCTCTTTATCTATATCAAGATCAATTTTCTCTTATTTACTTGTATTCTGTTAATTAATTTGTTAAATGAAACTTAAAACCAATCATTATATTTATCCAAACAACAAAAATCAACTTTAAATTCAGCAAACATCATTAAAACGAAAATAAAAACTAATTTAAACAAGATAAAAATAACTTATTTTCCCCTGTGGATCGACTCCTAACTGGTGATATACTTTTTATGGTAAAAATAATTTAGGACACTAATAATATACCTTTGGTGAAACAACTCGCCAAATTTTGGCACCATTTATAGGGACAAAGAAATGTTAATTTTCTTCTTGTTTTCATTTAGGTTGTATCAAATTTTAGTGAAAATAAAAATCCTAAATTTCCAAAAATCTCTTTTATCATCTGATTTCTTTTTATCTTTCTTTTTACTCATTTACATTTAGTGTGTTTCATATCGTGCAGGTCTTTAGGTGTATGAGCGGCTACCTCACACATTTCAAGAATGCTGAGTCATCAGGGTTTTTACCGATTGACCCAGAGATTGAACGAACACTCTTGAGGTGCCAACGAGCAATTATGGCCAAGCATAACCAAAACACTCCACTAGAGTAGAACAAGGAAGGAAATCCAATTGTTTCCCAAGGAGCTAGATAGTAGTTAGGTTCAGATGACAACCAGAACCAACAAGCTCCACTTGCTTCAGGGTATGGACCACAACAGCTCCAACAATTCCAACCAGAGCGGATGCCATTTTTCAACCAAGGTCAGGGGTTGTACTATGCCCCTTAAGAATAATAATACATGACGTCTATACTACCTCAACAACAACCTCCACGCTGTACTTTCAAGGAGTATAACCTGCCATCTATCTACAAAGCTGACACAGGCATTGTATGTCCACTGGTGCATGCCCAACACTTTGAGATCAAGCCTGCTATCATGTAACTGATCCAGAACACTGTTAAATTTGGCGGTTTTCCCAGCGAGGATCCCAAAGCCCATCTCTCCAATTTTCTGGAGATCTGTGACACGTTCTTCTACCACATAGTGTCCACAGACGCTGTTTGTCTTCGCCTCTTCCCCTTTTCTCTAAGGGATAAGGAGAAAGACTAGATTAAGGGTTTGCCACAACAATATATCCTCACTTTGGAGTAGCTATCCTAGGTGTTCCTATCTAAATACTTCCCACCTTCGAATATAGTGACTCTACGGAGCGAAATCCACAACTTCCAGCATCATTATGCTGAATCACTGTACAAATCATGGGAGCGCTTCAAGGAGATGTTGTGCAAATTCTCACACCACAGACTCCCACTTTATATGCTGGTCCAAAACTTATACGGAGGGTTGACAACGAATACGAAGTCCGTGGTGGATGCTGCTGCTGAGGGTACGGTAATGAGGAAATCCCCTGAAGAGATTTTTTAACTACTGGAAGGCATGTCTACTAATATCTTCTAGTGGAATTCTGAGTAGGGAACCCCTAAATGAGGTATTAATAACATTGATTCAACTACTATGCTTGCTGCCCAGTTGGACACTTTGTCCAAAATGATCGACGAGTTCAATCGGAAGGGAACGTCTCAAGTACATGTGGAAAACCATCCAGTGTGTAGAAAATGTGGTGATAACAACATCCTGGGAGAATGCTCGGGTTCTGCTGGAGGCCCTTCAACAAGCGAGGTAAGTTATGTTTCCCAAAACTGAGGGCCAAACTAGTACCAGTAGTTCCCGAACTTGACACGGCGTGATCAACAGAACATAGGATGGGGCCAACAATAGCAGAATCTTCCACCCTAGGGACCACCCGGCTACAACCAACCTCTATATTAGAACCTGTACCAGAGGTAGCAACAACCCCAATATGGATCTTATCAATAGAAAGGGTATCATAACCCTTGCACCCAACAGTCGTGACAGCCACCACCTCTACCAGCTCAACAGCAACCTCAGCTGGAGAACACCTCAAGGTTAGAGGATCTCATGAACAAATTTATATCTACTACTGAGACGAGGTTCCAAAATCAGGAGGCTTCAATTTGAGGCCTGGAAAACCAAATTGGCCTGTTGGAAAACCAACCCTCGAGAAGGAAACCTAGTACACTGCCAGGTAACACTGAGAAGAACCCTAGGGAGGAGGCTCATGCCATTACTCTAAAGAGTGGAAAGGAGCTCCAATAGCACCAACCCACACAGCCAGGAGTATCCATGCCTCCTGTTGATAAAGAAGGTACAAATACAGACCCCCCCTCATCCAAAATCTCACAAAAGGAGGCTTCACAGGATAAAGGAAAAGAGGTTGTCAAACCCTTTGAGCTGGCCTTACCCTTCCCAGAGAGATTGAAGCAGAGAAAGCTGGATCACCAGTTCAGAAAATTCATGGATGTGTTTAAGAAGCTTCACATAAAAATACCTTTTGCAGAGGCACTGACACTGATGCCCACTTATTCCAAATTCATGAAGGAAATACTCTCCAACAGAAGAAATATGGAGGATCTAGACACCATTTCCCTAACGAAGGAGTGTTCTGCAGTCGTCCAACATTCGATTCCTCCCAAACTCCATGATCCATGTAGCTTTACTATTCCATGTACTATTGGACCATGTGAGTTTGGGAAGGCCCTCTATGACTTAGGGGCCAGTGTGAGCCTCATTCCCCTTGGAGTTTTCAAAAATCTAGGGCTCAATGATTTGAAGCCTACCCGAGTAGCCCTTCAACTTGCTGACTAATCCATCAAATATCCAAGGGGGCTATTGGAGGAAGTTTTGTTCAAGGTGGGTAGGCTGATCATCCCCACAGATTTTGTCATCCTTGATATGGAGGATGACCATGAGGAACCTCTCATCTTGGGAAGGCCCTTCTTGGAAACTAGGAAGGTACTGATCGACGTGCACCAAGGGGAGCTATTTTTTGGGTAGGAGATGGGAGAGTCTCCTAAAATGTTCTAAAGGCCATCAAGCATGCATCATTGTTTAAGCATGAGAGATTTTATGCATAAACCACCATGGATTATCACTTAAACAAAATAGAGGATGATCTTTTATGTTCTTTTACCTCAGATAACTTTATCATTCCAGACATTCCATTTGAAGAAGAGCTAGAAGACCTGTAATTCCTAGAAGTCCAGGGCAGTCACTACTGAAAATGTGTATTTGTTCTTGATATTCTAGAATGGGACAATGTGAAACCACTTGTGACTTTTATTTTAAAGGCTCCTGAACTATAAATTAAGCCTCTTCTATCTTCTCTAAAGTACAAGTATTTGGGAGAACATCAAACATCGACTGTCATACTTAACGCAGAACTGTCACAGGAGCAGGAAGATGCACTTCTGCAGGTTCTAAAACAGCAGAAGCACGCTATTGGGTGGACAGTCGCTGATTTTAATGGCATCAAACCTACCATTTTCACCAACAAAGTGCTACTTGAAGAAGGTGCCAAGCATTCTTGGTAAGCATAGCAGTGCCTGAATCTCCCCATGAAGGAAGTTGTAAAGAAAGAGGTGATCAATTTTTTGGATGTAGGCATCATCTATCCCATCTCAGATAGTTTGTGGGTGAGTCCCTTACAAGTGGTACCCAAAAAGGGGGGTATCACTGTGGTATCAAATGATAGAAATGATCTCATCCCCACTTGCACTGTCACGAGCTGGCATGTTTGTGTCGACTACCAGAAGCTGAATGACGCCATGAGGAAGGATCATTTCCCCCCTTCCATTCATGGATCAAATTCTAGAGACTAGCAGGGCACAAATTCTATTGCTTCCTCGATGGCTATTCTGGATATAACCATATTTACATTGCTCCAGAGGATCAGGAGAAGAGCACATTCACTTTCCCCTACGGTAAGTTTTATTACCGAAGGATGTATTTTTTCATGTGCAATGTTCCAACCACATTCCATCACTATATTTTGTCTATATTCCATGACATGGGAGAATAGATCCTGGAGGTATTCATGGATGATTTTCCATTTATGGAAAATTATTCACCACTTGTTTGCGGCACCTCGAGCTAGTTTTGGAAATATGTGAGAACACTAACTGAGTTTTGAACTGGGAAAAGTGTCATTTAATGGTGCAAAGTGGCATCTTCCTTGGCCATAGAATCTCAACAAAGGGGATAGAGGTGGATCCGATGAAGATAGAAGTCATTTCACAACTACCTATTCCGACTTCTATCATATCCATCTGCAGTTTCTTGGGCCATGTCAGTTTCTATAGGTGGTTGGTGCGCGAATTCTCAAAAATAACCCAACCCCTAACTAATCTTCTAACCAAGGATACTATATTTGAGTTCAATGAGAAATGTTCCATAGATTTTGAACACCTAAAGAAGCTCCTGGTGGAAGCTCCAATAATGATTTCTCTCAATTGGGAGGAACAATTTTAGGTGATGTGCGATGAAAGTGACCACGCAGTGGGAGCAGTCTTGGGCCAGTGTCTTGACCGGATTTTATGATCTATATATTATGCCAGCATAATGCTCAATGAGGCAAAAATAAAATACACCACCACAAAGAAGAAGATGCTTGCAGTGGTTTTCATGTTTGACAAGTTCTGTTCTTATTTAGTGTTGTCTAAAGTTATTTTTTATACTGACCATGCAACACTAAAGTACCTACTGAACAAGAAAGATGCAAAGCCCTGATTGATTATTTGGGAACTCCTCTTACAAGAATTTGATCTGGAGATTTGAGATAAGAAAGGGATTGAGAACTTTGTTGCTGACCATCTCTCCCGCCCAGAGCTACCTCATTTAGAGAAGGAGGAAGATTGAGAGATCAGAGAGGATTTCCCTGATGTGCACCTATTTTCAGTCAATGAAACACCTAGACCATGGTATGATGATATTGCTATTTTTTGGTTACAAGTGTCATTCACCCCGACCTCTCCTTCCAGCAACGGAAGATTTTTTCCTCTGATGTGAAGATGTATTTTTGGGAAGATCCTCTGTTATTCCGATCCTGTGGTGATGGGGTGATCTGCTGTTACATCCCAGAGAATGAAGTTCACGGCGTCCTAGTGTCTTGTCATGCCTCACCAATTGGGGGACATCATGGAACTGACCGTATGATAGCAAAGATCCTAAAATCTGGGTTTTTCTGGACCACCGTGCATAAAGATGCCTGAGCCTTTGTTTCTTGTTGTGATCGATGCCAGAGGACTGGTAACATGGGATGTAGAGTTGAGATGCCCCAACACCCCATCTTGGAGGTCGAGATATTCAATGTATAGGGTATAGATTTCATGGGTCCCTTTCCCCTATCTGTCATAAACACTTACATCCTAGTCTGCATCGACTACGTCTCCAAGTGGGTGGAAACCACTGCTACAACACACGACATGGCCAAGGTTGTAATGAGATTTTTAAAGAAACATTTTTTAGCGGGTTCGATGTTCCCCGAGTACTGATCAGCAATAGAGGGACCCACTTCAACAACACACGGATGAGAGGACTATTGTCAAATTATGGAGTAAAGCATCAGATGGGGACACCGTATCATCCCCAGTCCAGTGGACAAGTAGAGCTCTCCAATCGTGAGCTCAAGCAGATCCTAGAGAAAATGGTGAACACTTCCAAGAAAGACAGGACCAAGAAGTTAGATGATGCTCTGGGGTTATATCAGACTACTTTCAAAACACCACTGGGAATGTCCCCATTCTGCCTCATCTATGACAAGCCATTCCATCTGTCAATAGAGTTGGAACATAAAGCCTACTGGGCCTTCAAGGCCCTGAATTTTGATCTGAAGTCAACTGAAGAGAAGCAAAAGTTCCACCTATCGGAAATTAATGAAATCATATTAGATGCGTATGAGAACGCCAAGATGTACAAGGAGAGGATGAGAGCAATTCACGACAAGATGATTTCACAAAAATCTTTCCAACCCGATGATCAGGTACTTCTATTTAACACTCTTTTTTGATTATTCCCAGGGAATTTAAAGCGAAGATGGTCGGGACCCTTCCAAATTATACACGTATTCCATCATGGAGTGATAGAAATTTCTATAGAGGATGGTCAACCATTCAAGGTGAATGGATAGCGGTTGAAGGCTTACCATCACATTGACGACAAGGTGGGAACTTTATCCACCATACAACTCAGGTAAGATAAGGTACGTATGTTGAACCAACAACCTAAAGCAAAGGTGCTTCCTGGGAGGCAACCTAGTGGATACACACCATGTACCACCTATATACACAACGTGTAATTTTTCCTTTTCATTTATTTTCAAAATATTATAAATATATAGTTTCACTAATAAATAAACATGGATAATGTCAGTGCTGATGGTAAGGTCACTAGAATTTATCTGAGCCGTCACCGGTTCAAATCCTCCTAACCTACCTTTAGCACAGAGTTCCTCCTTTTCTCTTCGTATTTTCTTACATGGCATGTGTAGTATTTTTCACACAGATATATATATATATATATATATATATATATATATATATATATTTGTTATAAGGAAACCCATCGTGGGGATGGATCGGTTGGCCAAGATCATATCCCGGCTCCAAAAGACCCGGGTTCGAATCCTGACAACCGCCCCATTTCCATCATTTTTCCTTTTAATAAAACTACATGGCGTGTCTCTTGATATACGTCATGTATGCCATGTTTTCCTTTTAAAACTGAAAAGATTTTTCACATAAGGTAATTCATGTGGGTGAAGTTGGTATATTGACAGTGTCTCGGCCCTAGGTCCAAAAGACCCAGGTTTAAGCTCAACTAATCTCCCTACTTCATCCCTTTTGGTACGATTAAAAACCTCACGCCATCCATTTTCTTCTTCCCATGTAGTATATGCTCTATATATTAAATATATATAAAAAATAAATAGGAGCAATTGTACAACCTTTTCTTCAGTGGTTGAGGGATTCCATTCGGAATGGCCGATCGCTGGTTCGAACCTCACCCCAAGCACCTGACAAAAGGTTGTACTTCTCTTTTTCCAATTTTAAAGTACACGATGTGTATTTCCCAATACATTACATGTATATTTTTATTTTTTGTATATACATATATATATATATATTTACTATTTTAATTATTAATATTAATTATTATATAGTTTATTATAATAATTATATATATATATATATATATTTATTATTTAAAAATAAAAAAAATAAAAAAAATGAGATACACGGAATGTAGTCTATTGTACACGCCATGAAGCATGGCTATAAAAGCGGCGGACCACCTGGCTTCAGGCTGTGTTGCATGGCCCCCTCTCTCTCCCTGTTTCTTCCCCCGTACGAGACCCGACCTCCTCACTCCTGGATCCACTGATTTAAGGCGTTTTTTCTTCTAATTCCACCTGCATTGTGATCCTTGGTCTAGGTACGCCCTTGTACACCCTCTATTTCAAGTTATTAAAAGAGTTTAGGGTGATTTTCGGATCGACCGACCATTCGGATTCTACAGTACATAGGCATGCTTTGAAGAGCACACGTAGTGTACATTTTTACACGACCACACACTGAATGATTCGTGATTTGAAAATACACAATGTGTATGTTCGGAACACACCGTGTACTATTCCCCATCATAACCGGGTATATTTTTCACACAAACTCACACAACATGTTCACATACACTTTGTGTATGTTCGGTACGCACGGTGTATACCATTTCTTTCAGCTATCCCATGTCTAACCCTCCACACGACCATGTTACTTCTTCTCCTGCACACGCCGTGTTGGACTTGTACACGACGTGTCCTGTATTATTAGAACTACTTAACTTGTAACGCCCCGACCCCAGTTACCCAGAGTCGGTGCATTATTTTAATACATTGGCATGATTACAAGGAATCAAGTCCCAAATGACCGATTAGTTTAGCAGTCTTGGAAAATAGATTACATACATGAATGTTACATTACACTTCATAACATACAAAACAACATAAATAATCCTTTGTGAATGCCATTATTCCTTTGTCTTAACCCTGCATATCAATCAAAATATAGTTCTTTGAATCCTGGGAAAAATAAAACATAGAAAGGGATGAGCTCAAACGCTCCGTAAGGGTAAGCAATACAGCATAAACTTTCATAAATAAGCATAAACATTTAAGGCAATGTATAACTAAAAGAAAAGCCTTTAAACTTAAAATTCAACATAGTATGGAAAAAATAAAATGAAATAATTCCATTTACTAATTGACATGGATATTCTACTAATCAAATAATCACATGCAATATCAATAACCACTTTCATAATAATGGAATGCATAATTCCAGACTATCATAACCACATAGCCAAGGCCTCGTGCCAAGACTACAGATAAGATTTTGTCAAGGCCTTGTGCCAAGACACTAGTTTGTCTCATGAGACCTACCGATTCATCGAGGATATATAGCGGGCTCCAACCGTCACTTACTAAGTCCAATGCATTCCTCATATGAATAGGTTTAAACATAACATAAACATTCATATTAAAACTAGTATACGAAATGTCAATACTTTCTCCATAAACCATGAATGGTATAAAAATAAAACATTCACATTCAAACATATCACAAAACTTTAAATGGAAGTTTTGTATAATAAATCAACTTCAAATGAGTTTAAAATACCTCAATGGATGTTCACATAGATGAAAATGATGAGTAATTTTTTTTGGGAGAAATATCCTTTTTGTAAAATCATTTAAAAGTCACACATTTATAAAGGAAGTAATTTTAAAAGAGATTTTTGAATCAAAGTGTCCCATACCACTTTGAAACTTTTGAAAAGAATTATCATTTCAAAACATTCATGTCTATATAAATAAATCCTTAAAATCATTTTGAAAACATAAACATTAATTAAAAAGATTTAGAAAGATAAATCTTTAAAACATTTGAAATTCTGATCTTGATAAAGAGTACCCTTCAAAATCCTTAAAATCTTCATTTTGAAATCATTTTTATGAGAAATGGACATGGATGATAAAAATTTCCCAGTAAATACTTACACATAAACAATCTCGGATAATGATGAGATTGAGGAATTAACCCTTACCAATTTGGTAACTTACGAAACATACAACCCATGAAAGAGGTATCATACAATGAATATGTAAATACACATAAATTAGAGTGTATTACACAAAGAATACAATTATTGGCAGTACATACACCACACAAAAGTTAATAGTGTCAATATGGCATGAATCTCACGGGAATAAGGAGTGAGATGAAAAACCCTTACCTTGGAATTTCCTTTAGTCGAGGGTACGTTTAACCTCCTGTACGAACAACGTAGTATGTTATTAAATTATAACAGAACCATATTAATATTTATTATGTCATACATGATTCATTTATGACTTTATATTACCCATTTAATAATAATTTCCATGTTAAGTTAACATTTTGGGTAATAATCACTTTCTTTATCATACGTGTTTTACCTCGTTACTCTTGGTTGTATCACATAGATCATGATTTAAATAATTATAGAATATAAAACAGGATAAATATATCATTTAAATTTATAATATAAATATGTATAATAGACATATATATGAAATGGAAAAAACCGTTTATGGAGACAGTAGTCCGTACGTACGGATAAACGTTGTTTCTGTTTTCATATAGTATTGAACGGAAGTAAATGAATATGATATATGTAAGTACATAAATCCTTATATATATAAATATATATATCTCCAGTATCATTATTATGTCATATATTACATACTTATCAGTAATATATATTTTTATAATCATCGATGAATGGTGAACTTGGAAATGAATCTCATCGCGTCGTGGAGTCGGTAATCCGTACGTACGCACAAGCGAAAATATCATTCTTTTGATATTAAAATAATATATAATTTTATGGTATATTATATGCACAAAATCCTTATAATGTTATATTTATTATTTACATCAAATACACATCATTATTATACCCATCCAAATAATAATGTATTGAATAACAATTACACCACAACGTGGAGACGGTAAGCCGTACGTACGCACGTATGGTGACATGTCATTCAAAGGATAGATAGAATAATGAATATGGTTGTACCATATTTATAATAACATCACAGTATATAGGATATACTGGAGTTATTATTTTAGAATAGAAATAACAAATAAATAAGAATTTGAAGAAGAAAGTAACATGAAAGAGGGTGGTGAAAACATTACATCTTCTTCGGGTTCTTCCTTTTGATTTGATCAAAAGGGCTCCTTAGGTTAGCTTTCTGATCAAACTAAGTCCTCTATGTTGAATTCAGGGAAGTTGAGAGAGTATTTTTGCAGGGTTTGGCCAAACCAAAAGGCTTTTAAGGTGTGAATTAATGAGAAGGGGGAGTGCCCTTTTATAAGAGGGGTGAGGGGCACCTTTGGAAAAGCTAGAAATATTATTTTATAATAAATTAATATTCGGTTTCTAATGGCTACAAAATAGATTATTTAAAGGTTAAGGTGGGTATGGTTCGAAAACCACTCAAACAATTGAATTTAGACAGGTTTGGGTTATTATATTAACCTTATCTTTAAGTATTAACTCTTAGTTAATTAATTTCACTTTTACAATGTCTCTTTGTATTTTTATATTATATGGTTAATAAACTTACTATATACATCCAAGAGACCCCCAAGTTATCCCTTAATGATAAAAAAATCATGATATAAGTCTCTTTCCTGAACCTTATATTTTTAGGAATTTAATATCAATTAATAATATAATATTTGTTTTAAAAACTCTTTTATGTCAATTTTGACACTATTCAATAATTGATTTTTGTAAAAATCATAACAGAATGATTACTTCTAATAAAGTTAATTATATCATTTCTAACATGTCATATTAACCTATAAAATCATTTTAATTCATTAAAAGTCTCAAATTATATTTATTTGGGTATTTATAATATCAATTATTTTAATTGTTCACTATTATGGTAATTACTGTATCATCATCGTGTCATAAATAAATTACATTATTTAATGTCTAAAAATTATAAATAAAATATAATTATGTATTAAAGCTTTTTAGATTTCTAATGAATATTTATAATAGAATTTATCTTATGTGTAACCCTATATTAAAAATGTTTTAGTAAATAAACTTTGATTTTAACTCTTTTAACTCTTCTTTGAATTAAATAATAATAAATTTCCTAATCGAATCCAAGTGGAAATAAATGATAATATTTTATTCATAATGTTGTTTTTGGTCGAGATTAACTTGTACAATAGAATTAGGACATGTGTTTGGATAATATTAATATCATTTTTACCCTTAATTACCCTATTTACTTTTAACCGTGGTAAATAAAAGTAAAAAGTTACTATTCACCAAAAATTATTTTCAACTCATTGAACCAAATTTTACTCCTTGATATTAACCGTGTCTCTTGTATTTTCAAAATTCTACTCACAGAAGCGGTAAAATTAAGTTTTATGAAAAATTCAGTTTTTTTAACTACCACTTAGTGGTTTCACTGTTCATCAAAAAATGAGAGTTTCCAGAAAAATACCAAAAATTAGGCCTAAGATATACTTTATATTATTAATTCAAAAATGATGTATATTTTACCAAATTCAAAACATATCAGTTGCATTAATTAATTTAAAAATTAATTCCCGTCGTCAAAACAAATAGCGTGTTTTCAAGGGATAATAACTATCAAAATATTGACACTTGTTTATATCTGGTTTAATTGTGAAATTATGTACAATGACCAACATTGTATTAAATTGTAAAAATATATTCTAAATATACTTTAAAACCACTCAAATTCATAATTTATTAATATAAATTATTTCGATTAAAAAAGATGTTTTTAATTAAAATTTAGTAATTTTTACTATTCATCAAAATATGAAAGTTATCCGAAAAGTACCAAAATTTCACCCTAAGATAATTTCGATATTAAGAATCCAAAAATTAAGTCCATATAGAAAGATAAAATTTATAAAATTTCAAAAATTAGGTATTACTATTCATAACGGCTAGTTTGATTGGTTGTGATGTGTGTTAGAACTTGAAGTTGCATACAACACACGCTACTGTATTATTCAAAGGAAAGCATACTGTGGAAGCATGGGATGTTTCATTGTAAATTTTTGATGTCCCCATTCTAAAAAGTAAATTTATTTAGTCAAATTGAATATAAGGTTAAAATATTGGATTTAAAAAGGGCTCACTATTAAAAGTTGCTAAAAGTGTAATACTGAAAATGAATTTGTTCTTACATTATGTCTAAGAAACTCATAATATAAATTCTAAAATTATAAGGATTATATAAAGTTTAAATTTTAGTTAAAACTATTCATAACCTCTTTTGAACGGCTTGTTTGGTAAGTCATGGTGCGCTTGAACTCGGTGTTGCGTGTAGTGAAAGTTATTGAATTATTTTGAAGAAATAACACACTATGAAATCTTGGGGTGTTACATAACTAGTGGCCGTGTCCTTTCTAATACACGACCAAGAACACTTTACATGTACACATCGTGTATATTCGGTACACGTTATGTAACCTTTCCTGGTTTATTCCTTTCTCACTCGACGTGTCTATCTAGAGAACACGGGATGCTAAACCGCTTTTATTACACACTGTGTACTCTAGAAATATGCACCGTGTAATTTTTATTTTTCCATTTTTCTCACATTTTCTTATTTTCCGTTTTCTTTTTTTTCTTTTTTAGTTTTTGTATTCTCTTTTAGGGTATGGCAGACAGAGATCCTTCTTATGGGAAGTGGACCGCCTCTACCACTCAGGGCGAGAGGCCCATTTATCATCGGATCCGATTTCGGCCTAAGACACTACCATATCCAGACTCTCTGTTCTATCATCTCCCTCTGTTTTCAATCCTTACACCCCTCACTCCCTCAACCGAGGCTGGTCCTAGTAGCGCTACACCTCCACCATGTCACACCGAGCCTCCGAGCACCATTAATCCATCCCCACCAGCTGCCACTCTACCTGATCTATCCTCATCCGCAGCTAGTCCCTCATCGACCACCCCATCCAATGAGCCTCCGTCTACTCCAGCCGATCCACCACCAGAGCCAGCTACCACTACAACACCTCCACCAAGGTCATGAACTGTAGGTGTTCCCTACCCTTGCATGGTGTTCCCGGTCACTAATTTGGAACACGATAGGGTCCGACGCTTCTCTCGCCGCCCGATTCTGTTGAGAAGCCGCTATCAAGATAGCCACATCCCACAATAGCTAGGCATCTGGGGAGAGTTGGAGGATCTTCTCAGGCACACTCCCTTACTCTCGATCTTCCAATTCAGCACTCCTATTTTTCCAGATTTATTTTTGGAGTTTGCTGCTTCATTCAAGTTCGACGAGGCTTAGTACCCGGAGAAGCCCAGTGATGCAGTACCAGTGGTCCGGTTCTGGCTTGGTGGCCATCAATTTTCCCTTACCATGACCAAGTTCAGGTGAGGGTGTGGTTTCTATCCTCATCATTTCACCCCACCCCCTGTCTCCTCCATGACCCGACCCGAGCACTCTGACCTCATTTCCATGTGGCGGGAGATTGCGGGGCATGACCACCGCCATACCCCTACCTCCCAAAAGAGTATCCTTATAGCTGAACCTATCCTTCGATTCACTTATCGGTGCTTTAGCACCATTCTTTTCCCCCACCATGAGGACATGGGGGTCATGACCGATTGTGAAATGGATTTACTTACCCATGTCATCCAGAAAGACTACCCATACCTCCTTTACCTTGATGCCTCCTATTTCCACACCATGTTTACCGACCGTCAGGGAAACCTAAACTGTGGGTTTTACGACACCCGCCTTTCCCACCATATCAAGGCTTTTGAGACTTCTCTTCCTCATGACCTATTAGGTTCCCCCAGCGGATGGACTATCTCATGCTTATTCACATGGGATTGGTCTGAAAGAAGGGGGGTTCCTAAATCCTTGCCCAGACATGACCCCACATGCCTGCTAACCCTCTTGTCCTTGCTGATGCACCTGCTCCTCCTTCCCCACCCCTCCCGCTTCCCCACCAACCCCCTACTTCTGACCTTCCCTCTTCTATTCCACCTACTGCCCCCTATCCCTACACCCTCAGCCGATCTCACATATTCCCTCAACCTAGATGTGTTGGAGCAACACTTGGTCTATCTTGATCGGTGTTAGGTCCAACTAGAGTAGATGTTGGGGCTTCTTCTTCAGAATCATGGTATTCCACTGCCCACACTGCCTGCCCCTGCTTCAGCTCCTGGCCCTTCTTCTACAGCTCCACCGTCCTTTACTGTTTTGGCCACAGATTCAGTTCTCCTTTCCACTGTGGGCCTAGATGCTGCCACTACTGCTACCAGTCCAGGGAGTGATGCCAAGCTTCCTCTTCTGAGTCCAGCTCCTACGGATCCTACTCCTACAACTTCTCTTCCATGTGTAGATTCTGAGCCTCTGGTTTCTAGGGCTCCTGGGCCTTCTATTTCGGCTGATTCTATACCGGATGATGTCTCTTATGAGGCAACCCTCTGAATGGTTTTTGGACACATGTTTTTCATTTTATATATATATTTTTTGATATCTTGTGCCCATGTATATTGTGTATGCTTTCATTTTTTCCTCTCTACCTCCCTCAAAGGTACTCTAGCATGTTTTGGGCTGCACTCTTCCACCAACTCCCCTCTTTCTTCTCCTAGATACGAGGGAAGTAATGTTTTTCACTTTTTTCTGTTATTTTTCTTTTTCTTTATTACTTTCCTTCTTTCCTTACTTCCCCTCATTCCGGTCCACTATTGTGTCCCCAAATTCCCTTCTTCACTTTTGGGCACTTGGTGGACCATGTGCGGTATTAAGTATGGGGGAGCGTCTCTCAACTACCTTAGTCTTGGCCCTTATCATCATTCTAGAAGAAATCATTATTAGAAGATATATTTTAAAATGTGAAGACATTGTAGTTAACCATATTTTTAAATAATAAAGCTGAAAGTGGGAAATTTTTAAAAGTTGCATGCTTATTTTGGTTCTTAAGTATTTTAAAATGATTGCTGATATAGTTTAAATTATAACTTGAAATCCTTGAATAATTACATCGATTAGACTAATCAATTATATGCAAGTCATGACCCGATTGTCTCTCTATTTGTTTTTCCACTCTTGAGAGGTATTCTAAAACCTTTGTCATATTCTTCCCAATACCCTCTTTCTTGAGAGATTCTTAAGATATACATTACTACCAGAATTTGAAAGTTTTCATTTCGAAACATGAGGAATTTTTGAATTAAATTAAAATGATTGAGGAATTATATTGTTTTAACCCATTTATCTTGAGACCTACCCTACATATTATCTTTGTGAATCCCCTAGAAACCATGAATAACCTTTATAAGAAGCCATATTAAAAGCCTATTTCCCATCCTACCCTAATTATTTTATGATTTTGCATGATTATTCTTTTGATCTAAAAAGAAGGGATTGGAAACACATGGCATACTTTCATGAATTGCCAAACAATTAATTATGGGGGAGAGCCTCTTGATCATTTGGGGTGAAAAGGGTTTCAAACCACTATTTTGTGGAAATTCTGAAAGGTTCCCTTTGACCTTTAAAAAAATGATACAGACAAAGGGACCTTATACTCACTTGTTGGTTTGTAAACCCTACCTACCCAACTAAAGGAGATGGTGGTGATGAGATTATTTGATAAATCTTGTTGAGGAAACTTTTACATTGAGCTTAACTTTGAATATCATGCACTATTTTTTAAAGAATTTAACCTCCTTTTTCAAGCATTGGAGTTATTTTTCACATCTTTACCTACCAACCTTTATCCACAGAAACATCTGATCCTTATTGAAAATCCCTCATGATTCTGTAAATCAATTTTATGAAGTAGATAACTAGATTTCTTGCAAACCTATGGATAGAGTGTATATATCTTTGATTGAGAAAAACTTTTATTTCTTGAGTGTTGAAAGTATTATTGGTCAGTTAGATCATCAAATGTTTTTCTTGTTTTTTAAAGGTGGAAACATGTGTTAAAAGAGGATGAAGGTAGTTAATTGAATTATATATGAGGAATGATTATAATATATCCTGAATTGAAACTGTTTTGTATCTTTTTGTAATTTTCTCCTATAACTTATTATTTACTTTTATGATTAATTGAATTCCTTCCTTTTAAAATATAGCCACTATTAATTAGATGTTGAGATTTTCTCAAGGGAAAGAAAATGACTAAGTATGGGGGAGTTTGATGCACCCGATTTGTGTATAAATTTTCACATACTTTATTGAAAATAAGAACAAGTTTTCAGAAATTACCTACTACTTAGGGAAAAAATACTTTGATTTTGGTGATCTTGTTCATTTTTCAGTATTTTTATTGCAAAATACACCAAATGGGGGAGATTGAGAAAAATTTAAAAAATACACGGCATGTACCTATATACACACCGTGTACATCCAGACTCAGACATGGATTGAACATGACAAGTACATGCCCAAGTAATCTGAATCTGGTACACGCCATGTGCCCACTTTACATGCCATGTACACCCTTCTAGAAGCAGTTGGCGGATGAGAAGAAGTCTACATGACCATGTGGCCGACAGAAGGGAACACGCCGTGTTTAACATATACACACCGTGTAGGACTTTCTAGAAGTAGTTGGGGGATGAAAAATGAGACTAAATTCCATGTGTGGCGGCGCTACATTCCATGTATATCTATCTACCAGGTGGAGCCGTGTTCCTAGTCAAAGACGGTGTGTTAGGCCGCCTACCGGCGGAGAAAACAAAGGCAAAAGAGTGTTGAAAAAAGTACACACTGTGTACTTTTTCCACACGCCGTGTAGTTATTTTTTCTAAAAAATGAGGCCTTGGCCTTTGGTTAAATATGGTGGTGTGTGGAGAGAAAGTTTGGAGAAAAGGTTGAAGGTCTGAAGGAGAGAAGCTTTACCGCTGTACTACCGCCATTCTACCATCTACTCGAGAATCATTCCCTCCTCAAAGTTCCAAGCATGATCAAATTAGGTATCAAGAGATTTGTGTTTATCATTTTCAATATGTGTAACTAAACACCCAGTGTGTTGGGGTTGTGGAAGATGATGAGTTTTAATTTAAATTAGTTGATATGAATGTGTTCGTTATTTTTAACTTCTTCTTATTCTTCTTAAATGAATTCATTTTATCACTGAAAATTCTGTACCAGACCAAGGGCAGAATTTTCAGGGATTCAAAAGAAGAATAACGACGAACAATTTCATGACCATTGGAAGTATTCATCGACTCAAAATGGACTAAGACAAATAAAGAACTGTGAGACACTAACTACCATACCATGGAGTTAATTTATTCATCTCTAAATATAAGTTTACGAGACCAAAATAAACTTTATTACAAACTGAAACCCAGAGTGTTGGGTTATTATGAACAACACAACCTCATAGGAAATTTAATTTACTAAACAACTTCTCATTAATCCATAACCCCAACAGACACCTCTCTTTATCTATATCAAAATCAATTTTCCCATATTTACTTGTATTCCATTAAGTAATTTGTTAAAAGAAACTTAAAATGAATCATTTTTTTATCCAAAAAACATAAATCAACTTTAAATTCAGAAAACTTCATTAAAACAAAAATAAAAACTAATTTAAACAAGATAAAAATAACTTCTTTTTCCCTGTGGATCGACCCCTTACTGGTGCTATACTTGTTAGGGTAAAAATAATTTGGGACACCGATAATATACCTTTGGTGAAATGACTCACCATTGTTACAAGTCAATATTTACCCTATTAATATAATATAGAAATTAATTCTTTAATTATCTTTATTACATTAGATTTATCAGACATATTGTAATATCATTAAATAACTCTGATATAATCATACAATATTTGGTTATGATTTTGACACTTTGATCATCATATGACATGTGAGTCAGATCTTTTTGAAATAATAGGATTTTTGTTTTTTGTTAGTTTAATTTTTAAACTAAAATTCACCCCCTCTTGTATCCATTGTAAACTCTTACAATCCAGTAGTTTTTTACAACAAAAAATGCATATTCAAAGAAGCATCATATATTTATTACATTGCATGTGTGACTAATATAAATGAAACATTGAAATCACATGATGTGTAGCTATCGTACACACTATATACCTCATAAGTGTATGTGGTCAGAAACACACCCAATACCTAGGCGTGTGTCATGGACATGGGTATAAAACATTACACGACATGTATACCTAGTACACACTGTATAACCCAATGCACCGTAACACCTGCGATTTTGATGAGAAATATCTTGTTTTTATGTTATATAAATCATCAAAGTAATCTTTCACTACAGAAAACACTATCTTGGGTTGCTTTAAATGCAATCGCGACGTTCCTCGATAGCTTTCGTTGTACGCAATATCGAGTTTCACTAAACAATGATATGCTATTAAAATATTATTAAAACTAGCCGTTATGAATAGTAATACCCACTTTTTGAAATTTTATAGTTTTTATTTTTCAAAATGGACTTCATTTTTGGATTCGGAATATCGAAATTTGCCTAGGGTGAAATTTTGGTATTTTTCTGAAAACTTCTAATTTTTGATGAATAGTGAAAACACTGGGTTACTATTTAAAAACCGACTTTTTATTTAAATAATTATTTATTTTATTTAAATTTATTTTATGTGAAAATTGAAACATAATACCTATATAAGTTCAAAGTAATTCATTGGAGTCATTTTATAATAATCTTAGATATATAAAAATTTTATTGAACTTTTCATCGTCTTTTACCCACCTCCTAGGAGAATTTGCAAATTTACATAAAACTTAATTTTACCGCTTCTGTGACTGGAATTTCGAAAATCCGAGAGACACGTTTAATATCAAGGAGTAAAATGTGGTTCAATGAGATGAAAATAATTTTTGGTGAATAGTAACTTTTTACTTTTATTTACCACGGTTAAAAGTAAATAGGGTAATTAAGGGTAAAAATGATATTATTACCCTAACACATGTCCTAATTCTATTGGATAAGTGTAATTCAACCAAAAAAAACCTTAGCAATAAAATATGACCATTTAGGTCCACTTGGATCAGATTAGAAAATTTATTATTAATTTATTTAAAGAAGGGTTAAAATAGTTAAAATCAAAGTTTAATAACTAAATCATTTTTAATACAGGGTAATACATAAGCTAAATTTGACTATAAATATTCATTACAAAGCTAAAATTATTTCCTACATAATGGTATTTTATTTATAATTTTTAGACATTAAATAATTTAATTTATAAATACCCAAATAAATGTAATTTGAGAATTTTTATGAATTCCACCAATTTTCTAGGTTAATATGACATGTTAGTATTGATTTAATTAACTTTTTTCGAACTAATAATGCTGTTATGATTTTCAAAAAAATCAATTACCAAATAGTGTCAAAATTGACATAAAATAGTTTTTAAAACAATTATTATATTAGTAATTGTTATTTTATTCCTAAAAATCTAAGGTTCCGCCAAATGACTTAGATAAGGTTATATATATTAATAATGAACAACTTGGGGTTTATTTGGCTTGTTATAGTAAGTTTATTAACCTTGTAGTGTAAGAAAACAAGAAGACACAGTAAAAGTGAAATTATTTAACTTAAAGTTAAATCTAAATGATAAGGTTAAAATAGAAACCTCAACTTGTCTAAATTCTATTGGATGAGAGGATTTCGACCCATCCCCACCTTAGCCTCGAAATAAATCAATTTGGAGCTATTAAAAACCGAACATTACTTTATTATAAAATAATATTTTAAGTTTTTCCTAAAGTGCCCCTCTCCTCACTTATAAAAGGACACCTCCTCCCTCTCCTCCTCACACCACTTTGAGCTTTCAAACTCGGGAAACCCCTGGAAATTTCTCTTCTCTACTTCCCTAGAAACATCCTAGAGGTCCTGGTCTTCTTCAAAGACCATCTTTAGTGCCCTAAGAGGAGGTTAAGAAGAGGTGCTTCAAAAAAGAGGTAATGTCCATTACCGATTCTTTCAACTTTATTTCTTCTTCTAATTATTCTTATTTAGTTGTTTCATTATGAAGTAATAACATCATTATCGCTCATATACTGATATGTTATTATAAATATGAAACAACTCTATTTCACCTTCTATCCATCCTAGGGAAAACGAAATCACCACGCGTGCATACGTACGGAATACCATCTCCACGCTGTGGTGTAATCTATTTTCCACCACCACCTTACATAGATGGGTATAATGGTGTAAAGAATAACTATATATGATTATTGTAAAGTGATATTGATTCTATAATAGTATACATACACTTCAATATAATTCCACGATCATGGGAACGATATCATCGCTCGTGCGTACGTACGTCCTACCGTCTCCACGATGTGATGCGAATAGTTCTAAATGATATTCATTGCATAATGATTATATAAATGAATTGAATGAATAAATATGATATATATTACGATAATACCATTATGGAAATGAGGTACTTATAACCTAAAAAGAATAATAAGAATTTATTTGGCAAAACACGCATAAGAACAAAAAAGCAATAAACACCCAAATAACAAGTAACAATGAAATATTACTAATAAGAAGCTAATAATATGACCATATATGATATCATAACAATGAGTATGATTCTGAAAAAATCCAATAACATTATTTAAATCATTATACAGGAGGTTTCGACATGTACGAAGCAAATCAGACCTAAGGTAAGAGAAGATCTTGCAATCTCATTTTTATCAGAGATTGTTTATATTTCAGAATTTACTGTGGAATATTTATCATCCACATCCATGTTTCCTCAATATGTAATATTATTTACATCCTCCTACAACTGTTCAAATATAATTATACCCTTCGGCGAGTTTTTAGTAAAAGATATGAAAGGAATCTTTTGTCGTACGAGGTACTTTTTGACTTTTCCGTCCAAAGTACGATAAGAATTTTTTTTAACTTATACGGCCCGAATGGACTTTTAGAACATTATTTACATGAATATTACTTTATAAGTTTTCAAGTTTATTTTTAATCAACTTCTTTTAGTTTAAAATTTTATGACATGTTAATAAAGGAAAAATGTTTTTGAAGTAGAAAGGATATTTTCCTCAAGAATGAAGTTAAAGTGTTTTATCAAAATTATTTTCCATATAAGATAATATAGGTTTATGTTTCTATCCCTATTTTTACATTTATTTGATTATGTTATTATGGAATTAATTTTATGATGTCCTTTTATCTTACATGGATTATGTTATGATGGCATGAAGTTTAAGAATCCCATTTTTATTACATGGGTTATGCTATGATATATGATTTATGATTTTGTGGCACACATAATAATGGTATCATTATGAGATGGGTGGGACCTATATCTCCCTCCAATGAATTGGGTAAAGATTTATATCTCATTATGTAGACATGGATGGAATGGTAGGTTAATCCAGTTTAGTGATACAGGATTGAAACGAGGAGTGAACTCAGTTCAGAAATGGACTTTGTCCACTAAGATAGTCTTGGAAATGAGTCTTGACTACTAAGAAATGATTCTCTATGATTATGTGTGTATTAAAAAAAGTTTCATGTTTTATGTTATGATTATTGGGATTACATTTCACTACTATGATTTATCCCATGTTATGATATTATGGTCTCTTTTTTAGGTTAAGATTTCCAAAATGTTATGTTCTTTTGATTGATATTTCTTTTGTTTACCCTTACTAAGCATTTGAGCTCACCCTTTTGTGTGTTTTCTTTTCCCCAGGTCAGGAAGAAGGATTTTAAGTAAGATATTCCAAAAGGGACTCTAGATATGATAAAATAAAAGGGAGAATGTGTAGATGATTTATGAACCAGTTGTTTATGTTTCCCAGTTTCTAAAGACACTATACCTATTACGGTCCTTTCATGGTTTTGTTATATGTTGTAATAAGTGTACTTCAATTTTGAAGTAATAAAAATGTACGTAAAGTATGGGTCATTATATTTGGTATTAGAGGAAGGGTATAGTCAACCTTTGGAAACTAGGATGTGAAAGCCTTAGTAAGAACCCTAAGGATATATCTAAGCATAGAACAAAATCTTAGTGTTTTAGAAATGGCCATGAATAACCTATTATAATACCTTAAGTGTGAAATTTATTCTTGATTATGTGGTTTTCCTATTATAATTAGTGTTTCTCACACTATTCTTCTTGGTTTTACTCCATGGCTGGAACCCAAAGGAACCGTGTTAGTGCGGAATGCGACGGGCAATGCAATGATTGTCCCCCTGAGCAACCAAACGTTATGGGAGATGGAATACAAAATCTTGTAGCCATGCTCACACAAATTTCTCAAGATATGAATCATGCAGGACTTCAAAACAAGCAAAGTAAAGAGAAACATTCTGTTGAATCCTTCATGAGGCAGCGTCCACCCTCATTCAACGGGTCTACTGATCCATTAGTTGCTGAACAGTGGATCAGTACCACTAAAAAGATATTTTCAGTTCTTCAATGTTCTAAACACGACAAAGTCATCTTATCAGTGTATTGTTTGGAAGGTGATGCTGATAAATGGTGGAATCTTATCAAGAATACGAGGCAAAGAGATGAAATTGAGTCCATGGAATGGGACGAGTTCAAGAACTTATTTTTCAATAAGTACTTACCTCGTATTCTTCGAACAAAGATGGAGAAGGAGTTTCTTGAACTGAAGCAAAAGGATCATGAATCTGTTGGTACCTATGAAGAAAATTTTACAAGACTTTCAAGGTATGCTTCTGGTATTATTATCCAACCTGTGATTAAGATCGATTGATTCTTTAGTGGATTAAAACCAAGTCTTCGAAGGGCATTAGCCATAAGGGACTTCAATAGCTACTAAGAAATCTTTCGATGTGCTCTCAAGGTTGAGATGGAGATTAGAGTAACCCATTAGTCATATGGGTTTGATAAGAAGAGTAAAATGGAATTGAAAGGAAAAGCTAAAGAGCAAACTGAAAATAAGATGAGTTTCCCCTTATGCACAAAGTGTGGAAAGAAACATGGAGGGAGTTGTCTTAAAGGGACAAGTAAATGTTTCAAATGTGGAAAGGAAGGTCATCGGGCATTTGAATGCTGCAATGATGGGAAGAAGATGTCTAGTGATGCGAACAAAGAAAAGGATACACAGAGTGCACCTCCTACACTTCAATGTTACAAGTGCAAGGAAATGGGGCATTATGCCAATCAATTCCCTAATCCAAGGGTTTTTGATGATGATCGACATCATGTAACTCTTAAGGCCAGAGAAAAAGGAAAGTTACATGAAATTTCTATCAGGGATGTGGAGTACGATAACAAAGTGGTGAAAGGTACACATACCATCCACTCTAAAGTAGCAAATGTTTTATTTGATTCTGGATCTACCCAATCTTTTATTTCTGAAGAATTTTCTAAGGGTATCGCCATATTACCTCAGCAGTTAGATATTGAGTTAGCTGTGACAACCCCTAATGGCACAACAGTCACATCAAAATTTTATAATTCTTCTCTGATTGAAGTTTGTGGGAAAGTGCTTCCTGCAAATCTTGTGATCCTTCCTATAGTAGAATTTTATGTGATTCTTGGCATGGATTGGCTTTCTTTATATGTATCTCATATTAATTTTCAAAGAAGGGAAGTCACATTTCATATTCCAGATCAATCTATGATCTTCTATTGATGCAAGGATGAACATAACCTTTAGGTGGAAATTTCTTCCATCTTATGGGTCTTGATTCCACTAAATGAAGGTTATTTATCTCAAATGGTTGGAGAGAAACTCACGATTAAGAATACACCCATTGTACGAGAGTTTGATGATGTCTTTCTGGAGGAATTTCCAGGTCTTCCACCAAATCGTGAAGTTGAGTTTTCAATAGAACTCATACCGGGTGCTTTGCCTATTTCAAAGACACCTTATAGAATGGACCCAATTGAGTTGCAGGAATTGAAGAAGCAACTCCAAGAGAATCTTAATAAGGGATTCATATTCCCTAGTGTGTCACCTTGGGGAGCACCTATTCTATTTGTTAATAAGAAAGATGGATCAATGATACTTTGCATTGATTATCGAGAACTTAACAAGATCACTATCAAGAACAAATATCCTCTCCCGTGCATTGATGACTTATTTGACCAACTACGTGGAGCTCAATACTTTTCCAAGATTGATCTTCATTCAAGGTATCATCAATTAAGGGTCAAAAGGTAGGATATACTAAATATGACTATCCATACAAGATATGGACACTATGAATTTATAGTGATGCCATTTGGTCTTACTAATTCCCCTGCTGTCTTCATGGATCTGATGAATAGAGTCTTTAGAGACTATCTTGATCAGTTTGCTGTGGTCTTTATAGATGATATTATTGTCTATTCAAAGAGAAAGGAAGAACATGAAGATTATTCGAGAATTGTATTTAAGACCTTGAGAAAGGAGAAGCTTTATGCCAAATTTACCAAGTGTGAATTTTGGCTTCGAAAAGTTGCATTTTTGGGTCACATAATCTCAAAAGAGGGGATATCTGTGGACCCAACAAAAAAATATGTTATCGAAAGATGGTCGAGACCAACAATAGTTACTGAGATCCAACGTTTTCTTGGTTTGGCTGGATGTTACCAACGTTTTGTGAAATATTTTTCATGATGATCTAATCCACTCACCAGGTTGACTCGAAAAGGAGTTAAGTTCGTTTGGATAGAGGAATGTGAAGAGAATTTCAAGGAGTTAAAAAAAAGGTTATCCAGTGCACCTGTGCTCACATTTCCTTATAGTGGAGAAATGTTTGTGATCTACAGTGATGCATCCAAGAAGGGATTGGGGTGTGTTCTCATTCAAAATGATATGGTGATAGCTTATTCCTCACGACAGTTGAAAATCCATGAGCAAAATTACCCAACTCATGATTTGGAGTTAACTGCGGTAATATTTGCATTAAAGATTTGGAGGCATTATCTTTATGGTGAAGGGTGTGATATTTATACTGATCATAAAAGTTTAAAGTATATTTTCACACAAAAGGAGATGAATATGCACCAAAGAAGATGGTTGGATCTAATTAAGGATTACGACTGCTCAATTCATTATCACACTGGGAAAACAAACAAGGTGGCAGATGCATTAAGTCGACAAGACCATGCTAGATTATCCATGATGAGGATCACAAAAGATCCAATATTTATGGATTTACAAAGGATGGATCTTGGAATTATAATGGAAGGGGAAAAATATTATATTTCTCAAATGAATGTTCAACCATCTATGCATGTGAATATTAATGTGGCACAAAAAGAAGATGTAGAGTTACAAAAGAAGGTGAGAAATGTTCTGGAATTTCACTTTGATTGTGATGGGATAATAAAGTTCAGGAATCGGGTTTGTGTTCCTCCCATCCCAAAATTAAAGAAGTAGCTTCTGGATGAGGCTCATAGTTTTTCATTATCTATTCATCCTGGAAGCACGAAGATGTATAGGGACCTGAAAGAGTACTTCTGGTGGGATGGCATTAAAAGAGATGTTGCTGAATATGTCTCTCGATGCTTGGTTTGTCAGCAAGTTAAAGCTGAGAGACAGAAGTCTAAGGGGATGTTACAACCATTACCCATACCCGAATGGAAATGGGAAAACATCACTATGGACTTTGTCACCGGACTTCCGAAAACACCCAAAGGCAATAATCCTATCTGGGTCATAGTTGATCATCTAACAAAGTTGGCACACTTCATTTATATTAGAGAGGATTTCTCTCTGGATCATCTTGCCGGGATATATGTAATGGAAGTGGTAAGATTGTATGGAGTACCACTTTCCCTTATATCTGATCGGGATCCGAGGTTTAGCTCAATGTTCTGGTGAAGTCTTCAGTATACTCTGGATATAGAGTTGAGTTTCAGCACTACTTATCATCCTCAAACAGACGGTCAGTCCGAGAGAACAATTCGAACTCTAGAAGATATATTAAGAGCTTGCTCTATGGATTTCAAAGGTGGTTGTGATCAACACCTACCTTTGGTGAAATTTTCTTATAATAATAGCTTTCACTCCAGTATTCAGATGGCTCCTTATGAAGCCCTCTATGGAAAGAAATGCAGGACTCCAACTTGTTGGGATGAAGTTGGGGAAAGAAAGCTATTAGGACATAATCTTGTTGATGAGATGGCAGAAAGGTCCGATCTATTCAACAACACATAAGAGAAGCTCAGATTTGACAAAAAAGTTATGCCGATAACTGAAGAAAAGACCTAGAGTTTGATGTGGGTGATAAAGTTTTCTTAAGAATATCTCTTTGGAAGAGAGTAATGTGATTTGGAAAGAAGGGAAAGCTGAGCCCTAGGTATATCGGTCCTTTAGAAATACTGGATTGTGTCGGGAAGGTAGCTTACCGATTGGCGCTTCCATCGAATCTCTCTCAATTTCACGATGTGTTCCATGTATCTCTATTGAGAAAGTACATACCCTATCTTTCACATGTACTCAGCTCAGAAGTTGTACCGCTGGAGCAAGATCTTTCTTATGAAGAACAGCCGATAGAGATTCTGGATTATAGCGAAAAAGTCTTACGGAACAAGACTACTCGCTTGGTGAAGGTTTTATGGAGGAAACACCAATTAGAAGAAGCTTCATGGGAGTTTGAGGATATGATGAGGGACATGTATCCTCATCTGTTTGTTATAGAGTGATGAATTTCAAGGGAAAATTTCATTTTAAGGGGGGTAGAATGTAACACCCGAGATTCTTATGAGAAATATTTTGTTTTTATGTTATATACACCATCAAAAGAATCTTTCACTACACACAACACTAGCTTGGCTTGCTTTACACGCAATCACGACCTTCCTCGATAGCTTGCATTGTACGCAATACCGAGTTTCACTAAACAACGATATGCTATTAAAATATTATTAAAACTAGCCGTTATGAATAGTAATACCCACTTTTTGAAATTTTATAATTTTTATTTTTCAAAATGGACTTCATTTTTTGATTTGGAATATCGAAATTAGCCTAGGGTGAAATTTTTGTATTTTTCTGAAAACTTCCAATTTTTGATGAATAGTGAAAACACTGGGTTACTATTTAAAAACCGACTTTTTATTTAAATAATTATTTATTTTATTTAAATTTATTTTATGTGAAAATTGATAGATAATTCCTATATAAGTTCAAAGTAACTCATTGGAGTAATTTTATAATAATTTTAGATATATAAAAATTTTATTGAACTTTTCACCGTCTTTTATCCACCTCCTAGGAGAATTTGAAAATTTACATAAAACTTAACTTTACCACTTATGTTAGTGGAATTTCGAAAACCCGAGAGACACGGTTAATATCAAGCAGTAAAATGTGGTTCAATGAGATGGAAATATTTTTTGGTGAATAGTAACTTTTTACTTTTATTTACCACGGTTAAAAGTAATAGGGTAATTAAGTGTAAAAATGATATTATTACCATACCACATGTACTAATTCTATTGGATACGTGCAATTTGACCAAAAACAACCTTAGGAATAAAATATGACCATTTAGGTCCACTTGGATTAGATTAAGAAATTTATTATTAATTTATTTAAATAAGGGTTAAAATAGTTAAAATGAAAGTTTAATAACTAAATCATTTTTAATACAGGGTTATACATAAGATAAATTAGACTATAAATATTCATTAGAAAGCAAAAAATATTTCCTACATAATGGTATTTTATTTATAATTTTTAGACATTAAATAATTTAATTTATAAATACCCAAATAAATGTAATTTGAGAATTTTTATGAATTCCACTAATTTTCTAGGTTAATATGACATGTTAGTATTGATTTAATTAACTTTGTTCGAACTAATAATGCTGTTATGATTTTCACAAAAATCAATTACCAAATAGTGTCAAAATTGACATAAAATAGTTTTTAAAACAATTATTATATTATTAATTTTTATTTTATTCCTAAAAATCTAAGTTTTGGCCAAATGAATTAGATAATATTATATATATTAATAATGAACAACTTTAGGTTTGTTTGGCTTGTTATAGTAATTTTATTAACCTTGTAGTGTAAGAAAACAAGAAGACACGGTAAAAATGAAATTATTTAACTTAAAGTTAAATCTAAATGATAAGGTTAAAATAGAAACCTAAACTTGTCTAAATTCTATTGGATGATAGGATTTCGACCCATCCCCACCTTAGCTTTAAAATAAATCAATTTGGAGCTATTAAAAACCGAATATGACTTTATTATAAAATAATATTTTAAGTGTTTCCTAAAGTGCCCCTCTCCTCCCTTATAAAAGGACACCTCCTCCCTCTCCTCCTCAAACCACTTTGAGCCTTCAAGCTCGTCCAAACCCTGCCAATTTCTCTTCTCCACTTCCCTAGAAACATCCTAGAGGTCCTGGTCTTCTTCAAAGACCATCTTTAGTGCCCTAAGAGGAGGTTAAGAAGAGGCACTTCAAAGAAGAGGTAATGTCCGTTACCGATTATTTCAACTTTATTTCTTCTTCTACTTCTTCTTCATTAGTTGTTTAATTATGAAGTAATAACATCAGTATCAATCATATACCGATATGTTATTATAAATACGAAACAACTCTATTTTACCTTCTATCCATCCTATGGAAAACGAAATCACCACGCGTGCATACGTACGGAATACCGTCTCCACGCTGTGGTGTAATCTGTTTTCCACCACCACCTTACTTGGATGGGTATAATGGTGTAAAGAATAACTATATATAGTTATTGTAAAGTTATATTGATTCTGAAATAGTATACATACACTTCAATACAATTCCACGATCATGGGAACGATATCATCGGTCGTGCGTACGTACGGCCTACCGTCTCCACGATGTGATGCAAATCGTTCTACATGATATTCATTGCATAATGATTGTATAAATGAATTGATTGAATAAATATGATATATATTACTATAATAAAATAATGGAAATGAGGTATCTATGACCTAAAAAGAAGAATAAGAATTTATTCGGCAAAGCACGCATAAGTACAAAAAAGCAATAAACACCCGAATAACAAGTAACAATGAAATATTACTAATAAGAAGCTAAGAATATGACCATATATGATATCATAACAATGAGTATGATTCTGTAATAATTCAATAACATAATTTAAATCATTATACAGGAGGTTCAGACACATACGAAGCAAATCAGACCTAAGGTAAGGGAAAATCTTGCAATCTCATTTTTATCTGAGATTGTTTATATTTCAGAATTTACCGGGGAATATTTTTCATCCACTTCCATGTATCCTCAATATGTAATACTATTTATATCCTCCTACAATTTTTTAAATCCAATTTTACCCTTCGGTGAGTTTTTAGTAAAATATATTAAAGGAACATTTTGTCATACGAGGTACTTTTTGACTTTTCCGGCCAAAGTACAAGAAGAATGTTTTTTAACTTATACGGCCCGAATGGAATTTTAGAATATTATTTACATTAAGATTCCTTTATAAGTTTTCATGTTTGTTTTTAATCAACTTCTTTTAGTTTAAAATTTTATGTCATGTTAATAAAGGGAAAATGTTTTTGAAGTAGAAAGGATATTTTCCTCAAGAATGAAGTTCAAGTGTTTTATCAAAATTATTTTTCCATCTAAGATAATATAGGGTTTTTTTCTATCCCTATTTTTACATTGATTTGATTATGTTATGATGGAATTAATTTTATGATGTCCTTTTATCTTACATGGATTATGTTATGATGACATGAAGTTTAAGAATCCCATTTTTATTACATGGGTTATGCTATGATATATGATTCATGATTTTGTGGCACACATAAGAATGGTATCATTATGAGATGGGTGGGACCTATATATCCCTCCAATGCATTGGGTAAAGATTTATATCTCATGAGGTAGACATGGCTGGAATGGCAGGTTAATCCAGTTCAGTGATACAGGACTGAAATGAGGAGTGAAATCGGTTCAAAAATGGACTTTGTCCGCTAATATAGTCTTGGAAATGAGTCTTTACTACTAAGAAATGATTCTCTATGATTATGTGTGTATGCCAAAAAGTTTCATGTTTTATGTTATGATTATTGGGATTAAATTTCACTACTATGATTTATCCCATGTTATGATATTATGATCTCTTTTGTACATTAAGATTTCCAAAATGTTATGTTCTTATGATTGATATTTCTTTTATTTACCCTTACTGAGCATTTGAGCTCACCCTTTGGTATGTTTTCTTTTCCCCAGGTCAGGAAGACGTATATTAGGTAAGATATTCCAAAAGGGACTCTAGATATGATAAAATAAAAGGGAGACTGTGTAGATGATTTATGAACCAGTTGTTTATGTTTCCCAGTTTCTAAAGACACTATACCTTTTACGGTCCTTTCATGGTTTTGTTATATGTTGTAATAAGTGTACTTAAATTTTGAAGTAATAACAATGTATGTAAAGTATGGGTAGTTATATGCACCTCATGTGATTAATTTGACACGAAAAAATTAATGGTCTAGTTAAACATAATCAACATGTTTCTAGGTGTAATTTATTGATTTTTTCATACCATGTGATAGGTTTATTAAGTTTATGTTAAATTTATTTCTGATTTAAATTCGGAACAAGTTGTGGATTATATTTAATTATAGTGTACCCAATGCACTTCACATGCATTAATACCATTACATTCCTTGAAATTTTTGTCTGTTAGTGCATCATTTATTGATAGTACATTACTTTTAATTATGTTTCACACCATGTATGTTGTACTCCATGTTAGTACATAGTATAATGACCATATCAATAGTTTGGATGGGCACATGTCATTGTCTCCAAGTACACATGCATGCTTTTTTAATTTTTAATAAAATTATTTTATTTAAATTGTTTAAAATTATGGATGGTGATAATTTCTAAGATTATTTGGATCGAATTAAGATAAAATTTAATTAATTTAATAATATGATAATTAATTGGATTAATTCAATGAGTTTCATCTTAATTGAAGAAAAAATTCTAGTGAATGCTGCCTGGATTGAAAATGTATATTCATTTCATGTGTGTGGGTAATCATGAGATAAGGATAGACCTAGTTATATTAATGGTTTGTTTAATTTACTATTCTAAATTAAATTATGGAATGTTTTTCATCCCCTCCTCTCATTATGTAAAGGCCTGTGTGGCTATAGTTTCTTTTATGTAATCACCTTAAGAATAATTTGATTCCCCCCACCTGTGTATGAATAATTCTTACGTAATTAATCAATCTCCCAAGCGAGTGGAGGTGGTTCAAATTAAGATATGATATTGAACAAATACAGGAGATACATATATGGATATATGGGATTGTAACAAACCAACCTGATATACCATCTAAATCAGTACTGAAGCCGATTCTCGACAAACCTGGAGAGCGTTCTTGTTCTCCATGGGATGGTGATTTGAACCTGGACATAAATAAATTACCATTGGGAATGATTTTTCCCTCAAAATACAATAATAAAAGAGTATAATGTGGAAACATAATTATATATATATATTTATCAATCAATACATATATATATATATATCAAATTGTAAATAGATAATAATAAATCTGAAGTTGGAACATAACAACCAAAACCGGCCTCCTAGTGGTCCATGACCACCCACCATGTCCCAAGTCACCCAACCTTGGTCACCCAAGCATGATACCATGAAAAAAAATAAATCATTAACACCTTCTATAATATCAAAAATGGAATCATAAAAAAAAGGCAAAAGTAGGGTGTGAGATAAAGATCCTAGTAGGATTCCACCAAAGATTAAATGCAGTTACTTTATAAATAAATTCAAAAATGATAAAAGAGGATTATATAGAAGAGTATTAGGATTATTTTAAAAAATAGAGTTTTAGTCATTTAAAAATCACTTATCAAACTAAACCTCCAAAACATTCCATTTCACCATTTAAAAAATAAACATTTTCTTGAAAAATATTTGAAAACCATTTCACAAGATAAATTCATATAATCAAGGAATGATGAGAATATTCACCTAATATGAAGATATGAAAAATAATAAATACAATAGAGTCAAGGTGCATAATAACAAAAAATTAATCAAGTAAGGAAAGTCCAGTGTTAAATAGTGACAACAAATGCTATCATGTATCGATATTAAGTATATTGGTGTCTTGGGTACAACTTAGGCATGATAATGAGTCCACCTCATAATAGCTAACAAAAATACATAACTAATTTACAATGTTACATCTAGTCTCATGGGTCTAAAGAAAACTATTTCTATGCACACCCACTTTCCTAGCCACAATTCCACAACATGAACCTTTCACATTCTCTATGGATCCACTAGAAGGGGGGGAGTCCACTAGAGAAGAATATATCTAGGTCATCCCATCTAACTATCTGGGTTCTCATGACTATTCAAAATAAGGTATGAGATAAAAACTTTATGAGGATCACAAAATCCTTATCATCAACATCTCACCATCACCCCTAGACTCTCTCAATGTAAATAATACCCTTTTAGACCCCCAAAAAATGAAATGTATAAAAATCGCACAAGTTACAATTAAGGGATTATCACATGGGAGAATTATCATAAAGTTCCAATGAGGTTTTCAAGAATAGTTAATTATAATTCAAAACCCATTATAAAATTCAATATTTAAAAGGGTAATAATACATGATTTATTTCACAATTCATCATTAAAATACTAAACATGCCTCTAAAACAATCATTTATTTAAAATCCATATTAAATCATTCAAAGGAAGTATTACGATTTTAAAAAGTATTGAATACATTTAAAAACATGGGTTTACACCCTCTTTCCATTTAGATAAATAATTTATTTAAAATAACCCAAGAACACAATTTCCAAAAAAAGGTAAAAATCATTAAAAATGGGTTCATGTTCATCTAATAAATTCAAGCACTTTAAACAATTTATAAAAATTAAATAGTTCAATTCATTTAATTTTAATAAATAAAGTTTATTTAATAATAAAACCCCAGGACAAAGCCCTGAATTTCACTAAAACACCCTTTAAAATCTATTTAAAGATAAATTATAAGAAACAAGGCATTTATTAATTTTAAAAAAGGTGAAAGAAATCAAAGTCAAAGATATTTACTTCATTCCATATTCAATTCAGGGAGAAAATGGACAAAGAATATTTCATAGGGAATTTAATGAACACATTTCATAGAACATGTGTTAGAAATAAAGAAACATGTATCTATGAATTCTCAAGTGACAATGAATCACAAAATGAAGGAAAATAATAGAAACACATACTTGTAAATTAATAAATCCAATTGAAACAAATCCAAGATGTGTCGCCTTTGACGGCTATCACCAGATCTAAGAAGATAGATCTTGAAAGAAGAAAGAAGAGATCCTAGATCTATAATTGCACACCAATTAATCAAGATAAAAAACAGAAGTCTTTCAAAACCTATAAGAATAATAAATCAAGAGAATAAGGGAGATTAAAGAAAATAATAGAAGAATAAACTGAAAGAGAAGATATCTGCTTTGATTTCACTTCGATCCACCAAGAGATGTGGTTTGGGTAACCAAAATGCCTATGGAGGGATCCAAAAATACAAAGAATCAAATTATTATTGAGTGGTAGGAGATTTGGGTTAATTAGGGGGTTTAGGGACATGAATTACAACTTTTGTAACATTACTTTTTTTGAAAGGTTTCTTGGGCCAAGTCGCATGGTTAGTACTAAACATGCGCCTTAACCATGAAACATAGCTCTCTTAGGATGAAAAATTAGTTTAACAGTGCGTAAACCATTTGATCGGGATGCACAATTATTTTATGCATTCACAAACCATGTGTTAACCATGTAATAGGTTTTAGACTTTGTTTAACCATGTGAAAACCATGAAACCAATATTTCACACTTTGTTTAACCATGCACAAACCATGACAAGTCCTAGAAACCTTCAAAAAGGATTTAGTAAATATTGAAAACATCTTGAAAAGATATCCAAACTTTGGGTACTCAAATCAATGGGTCAAAAAATATAAAAAAAAGTAATAGAATATTACAGCCTCCCACCATATGACTTTATTTCCCTAGAAAGCTTCCAATCCAAAAGATAAAACACGACGAAATAACAAGAACTACCTTACTTATATATTAAGGTTAACAGTCCATGATTTAGAAGTGAGGCTCACCCAAAGGTTAAAAACACACATAACTCTAAGATCAAAACACCAAGATCATCACACATCTCCAAACCAAAGAAATACTGGAGACCTAGTGTAGCTATCCGCGCTATTTAAAGATTCACCAAAATGGTGTAACATAAGAAAAGAACGTCCTTTAGACCTAAAGAAGAGACTTCACAAAATCACTAAGGAGAAACATTTAATAATAAATATAAAAAATCAGGGTAAATAAATGTAAAGGATTTCAACCCTGGGTAGGTACTCAACAATAACCTAGGATTTCTCAAACCGAGCCTCATACCTCGATGAACTCATCAAATCAAATTCCAGAACCACTGTGTTCCTGGTATATCAAAATACACATTTTCTTAGTCATCTAAGTACATTCCCAAGGTATATCCAAGTCCAAATAGAAATAACACACACATCTTGGTCAATACACAATAGGGAACTACACTCTCACAAGGGAGATCATCCATTGCAACTAAATTGAGGTCTAACCATCAAGTCCAAACAAGAAGACAATGATGAACAACAAACAATATATCATGAAAAGAAAAAATTATTACATTAAAAATCCAAAAATAAACCAACCAATGGTCCATATGATATCATCCACAAGGATCCTAAAATAAAAGGTTTCTGAAAATATAGAATCCAAAAGAAGGAAAAACTCAAACAATTTCTACCTCCACATTAGAAAAAAAGTTGGATCAATATTTACCATTGAAAATTGGAAGCTACTCCATTGTGTGAAAAGATTTACTCCAAGGCCTATGGCTATAGCCCCATTATCCTGTAGCATTTTCTTACCTATAGTTAGGAGATGATATTCCTAACCAAAATTTCCCTTTCCTATTGGTCAAATTATAGAACCTCATAAAGTGACCTAAGTGGCCACACCTTTTACAAACTCTTAGATCTTTCAAACAAAACTTCATAGAATTACTATGTTCTCCAAACTAGAAACACATGATAGTGCTATTATTTTTCCAAGGAGTGAGTAATTACTAAATCATGAAGGTGTAATTTAGCCATTCATGTAGTTTTTCTAGATCTACTTCAACTGAAAATTCCCTTTCAAGCATATATGGATAAGAGATCAACCATTCCGAAGGCATGGCGGTTATAAGGTCTAGGTGAAGAAATTTTCTAAAAGTGAAAACCTTAATGAATTAATTACCAAAAATATCAGGTATGAATCACAAAAAATATGATAAATTATTGGAATAATTCAAAATTGATAGGTAATATTGACTAAAACTCAAGAAATAAGAAGATTTATCGTTCTCCACTTACTCATGATACTGCAATTGAATGAAGACTAACTTGAAGAATTCCCAAGACCTTATTTCATATATACCAGAGGTAATCACAACTTCACACCACTCCTAGATAGGTTCCAGAAATAAGGAGTGAAAAAATTGACCTTCAGAGATTCAGTAGTTTTGAGAGAATCGAAGACCACATCAAATTATTCAAGACACTTTACTACCTCAAGAGAACCACATTCAACTTTATAAGAAGGTAGATGAAAATTCAATAAGTCAAGGATGGGGTTAGAATGATGGAAGGTAACTAGCTCCACCACTTGATATGGATGCTAGGTAGAGTCATCGACAAGGGATTTGACTTCTGGAAAACGAAAAGAACTACCCCACGGACCAGACCGTTCAAACAAAATTCTATCATTCTTGAAGGACTTTATAGGATACATTTCTAAACATCACAAAACATAGGCATATCAACACAAATATTAAAAACACTTAAAAATATCAAAAATGTTTTAAAAAAAGTCACGACCCACTTTAATCAAAACATCATTGATTCTATAACACAAAAGATTTATCCGTCTATTAAAACATTACTCTTTCCATTCTAAATGGTAAATCTAGCTATAAATCAATCAAATTTTCAAAAACCATTTCTAGAACTTGTCAATTATTCCATGGTTTCAAAATAATTAATCCCTTTTTTCATTTATCAAAATCATTCTTATTTTAAATCCATCACAAACCAAAATTCCTTTTTAAAACATTGTTTTATCACGATACATAAGAGTCTTTAATAATTAGTTTTTTCAGACCAAAAATTTCATAAAACTAAAATATTTGGTCATTGAAATTTTTTTCTAAGAAATTAACAAGAGAAGTTTTAAGACACAATTTATTTTTTAGAAAGGATTTAAAATTATTAATAAAGGATTAAATTTGAAACAACCAAAAAAGAACATGAAATAACCCACATCCATAACCACGTAACCAACCTCACATAAGTGAAGCCACTTGTAAAAAAATTGATAAGTTTTTAATTTTAGAACCAAATTAGAACTATAAAAGTCTAGGTTGTACAAGTTGGTAATTCATACACCAATCTCACAACAGTTTATGGTTGGATTTCTTAACTAACCACACTGATTCCTCAAAGTTTACCAAACTATAAAAACATGGTGCCACTGTGGTCATCCTTCCATTCTGGTTCAAAAAATCATATGATATTCCCCAAAAAAAGATAGTATCATTAGGACTAAATATAATCTATCATTAGAAAAAAATTAACTCAAAATAAAGACTCAAGTCCCAACATACCTAGGAAATCAAGTCTCATCAGGAAGGGGTGGTGATCAAGCACCTGATCATAGACTACCTCTTGAGTCTGGACACATTCTTAATCTACTTTCTACCAGGAATCATCTCAAATAACACAAGGATTTCAAAGTATAGTATTTATTTTCAAGGAAAGACTCACTATGATACCATTTGTAACAAACCAACCCTAAATACCCTTTAAACTAGTACCTGATATGATTCTACACTATCCCGAAGAGTGTTCTTGATCTCCACAACCGGTGACTAGCACCTGGGAATCAACAAATAATAGTTGGGAGTGATTTTTACCTCATAATATTTCAATAATAGAGTACAGTGAAGACACATAATCATATATATATATATATATATAAATACATACATATCAAAGAATAAAGAGACAATAATGAAATTGAAGATGAAACATAACAACCAAAATTCACCTCCCGATGGTCCACAACCACCCACCATATCCTAATCCACCCACCCTTGGTCACCCAAGCATGATCCCACATAGGAAAAAGAAAGCACGAACACCTGCTATAAGATCATAAAGGGTTACAAACACGAAAAGTAAAAGTAGGGTGTGAGCTAAAGAGACCAGTAGGATTCCACCAAATATTATATTTAGTTACTACACAACATAATTCAAACATAAAAAAATATAAGTAAAAATAATATTATGATGATTATTTTAAAAAATATAGTTTTAAACATTTAAAAATCATTTATCAAACTAAAACTACAAAAAATTCCATTTCACTATTTTAAAAACTCAACATTTTCATGAAAATATTTTAAAACCATTTCACTAGATAATGTTAGATAGTTAATAAAATATTATAATATGAACATGATATGGAAATAATAACAAGATTTAATACAATAGAGTCATGGTGCATAATAAAGATAAACAAATAAAGGAAACTTCGATGCCAAATAGTGACAAAAACACTATATTGTATCGAGATCAAGTATATGAATGTCGTAGGTACAACCTAGGTAAAATAGTGAGTCTACCTCATAATAGATAATCAAAATACTTGACTAATTTTTGGGGTTACATCTAGTCTCATGGGTCTAAATCAAACCAGTTCCACACACACCCACTTTTTTAGCCACAAGTCCATAGCCCAAAACTTTCACTTTCTATATGGATCCACTAGAAGGGTGTGAGTACTCTAGTGAAGCATATATCTAGGTCATCCTATATAACTATCCTAGTTTTCATGACTAGTCAAAATAAGGGATGAGATAAAAAATTAATGAGGATCACAAGATCCTTATCGTTAGCATCTCACTCTCATCCCAAAATTCTCTCAAAGTAAATGATCCCTTTTCAAACCCTAAACAATGGGTAGTATAAGAATCAAACAAGATATAATTAAGGGATTATCACATATGAGAATTATTATAAAGTACCAACCAGGCCGTCAAGCATCATAAATTTCAATTCAAAACCTTTTATATAATTCAATATCGAAAAGGGTTATAATAACCGCTTTGTTTCATAATTCATCATTAAAATTCCCAATGAGCCTTTAAAATAATAATTTATTTAAAATAAACATTAAATCATTCAAAGTAATTATTAAAATTTTAAAAAGTATTTAATACATTTCAAAACATGGGTTTACACCCTCTTTACATGTGTATAAATCATTTATTTCAAATAACCCAATAACAACAATTCCAAAACAAGGTAATAATCATTAAAACGAGGTTCTTAGTCATTTAAAAAATTCAAGCATTTAAACCTATTTATAAAACATTAAATAATTCAATTCATTTAATTCAAATCAATAAAGTTCATTTAATAATCCAATCCCTATCCCAAATCCCTTAATATCACCAAAAAAACCCTTTAAAACCAAATTAAAAATAAATCAAAACAAACATGGAATTTATTAATTCACAAAAATATGAGATAAATAAAATTCAAAGACATGTAATTCATACCATATTCAGTTCATAGAGAAAAGGGTCAAAGAAGATTTCATAAGGAATTTAATGAACAAATTACATAGAACATGTGTTATAAATCAAGAAACATGTATATATGAATTATCAAGCAACAATGAATCACAAAAAGTAGAAAAATCATAGAAACACCTACTTGGAAATTAAGGAACCCAACCACATAAAATCTGAGATGTGTCACCTTCGATAGAGATCACTGGATCTAAGAAGATAAATCTCTAAAAAAGAAAGATGATATCCTAGATATATAATTTCACATCAATCAATCAATATCCAACAAAACTCAAGGCTTTCAAAACCTTTAGGAAGAATAAATCAAGATAATAAGTGATATCCAAGAAAAGAAGAGAAAAACTCATCAAAAGATAAGATATCCACTTCAATTGGTGATTATATCCACACTGAGATGAGGTTTAGCGAGCCAAAATGCCTTAGGAGGTATCCCAAAATCCAAAAAATAAAATTAAGATTGAGTGGGAGGAGTTTGGGGTTAATTAGGGGGTTTTGGGACATTAATTACAATTTTTGTAACTTTAATTTCCATTCGCACGTTTTCTTGGGCCATGTTGCATGGTTAGTACTAACCGCAAGCCATAACCATGCAATGTTGCACACTTAGTTTCACCAAGAACAAACTATTCACAAAATCATGCAATAGGCTGCTCACTTTTTTAACCATGTGAAAACCATGCGCAAACCATGAAACCGATGTTTCACAATTTTTTTAATCACGAGAAAACCATGAAAATGCCCATAAACTTTCAAAAAGGATTTGGTAAAATACCAAAACAACCTATAAAGATATTCAAACATTGGGTACTCAAATCAATGGGTCAAAGATAGATAAAAACAAGTAATGCGATGTTATAGGGATGTTGCAGTAGAGACCAAGTTACGGTTCAAGGTTTTATTCCCTTTGGGTTGATGTTAGTTTATCATATAATATATAAACTAACCATTAGAAAATTTTGTGATAATATATATTTTTTGTATTATTTCTATCAGTTTCATGTTTAATTATTTGTGAATTATTTATCACTATCACTTAATAAATGAATTAATAAGCCTGAAATATGGAATTAAAATAAATTAGACTATGCATAAATTTTACCAAGACATGGTTAATCAATTAAGTAAAATACACTTAATATTAAAATTCATGTAATATGATAAAATGGGTTATTTAATCATAAATATATAAAAATGATAAAATAAAAATATTAATTCATCAATTTTGTCCACTAATTATGTTAATACAGAACTATAGTTCAATGTGTTGGACCAGTGCATGTAAGCGTGCTTTCAATTATCAGGAAATTTTAGTGTGAGTTATGGGCTGACTTAACCTAGTTGACTGCCCAAAAATAAATTGGTTTAACTAGTAAGCATGTGCTGATAAAATAAAAGTGCAATATTTCTAGATTGGGGAGCCCACTCATCGGATCAAGGATTTGTAAGTTAATACAATCAGAAAGACTTTCCTACCTAGATACCTTCTAGTAACTTTTTAGGACTGATTATGGGTCATGCGAAGGGATATATGGATCCTTGTCACTAAAATATCCACAATATCAGATATTTTGAAACCAATGCTGAGGGAAATTGGGTTTTCATCAAAATATTGGGATATTAACAAACATAAAATTTATTATCTATTTTTTTCATTTTATGTAAAGAAATAAACTTTTCCTCATAATTATTATAGAAATGGAAATCTACATGACTTTTTATATATTAATATAATCTATACTAGATATGGATAACCTTCTCATAGGGTCAAATTCAAAGTAATGATATTTGAGCTTCCACATTATATTATATCATGAGAAGAAATTATACACACTAGAAACCCCTGTTCCCAATTCTTTTTTTAAGGAGGTGAGTGAGAAAGAAGTATCTCTCTACCTTAAACACATGTATTATATCAAAACTATGCAATGTTTCATGATATCATCCCTGCCTAGTGATCTCATGAATCAATACAGATAGATGGATGCATATAGCATGATGTATTTCCTTCATTATCTTTATCTAGAGAAGGCGAGACAAGAGAGATATGAGATCTCTAATTCACTATTCATATTCAAACTTGGAGATTTAATGCCATACGGGACTAATGTAGTCAAGATGATTGGATACATAGAGCACTTGGACATTTTTGGATTTAATATCATTGATGAATTGTGCACAAATCTGATTCTATCCTCATATACTAATGACTTATACAGTTTCATAATGAATTATAGTATGATAAATGGTGAGAAGACTCTTTCAAAACTAATTACATTGACTGACCAAGTTGATAAAAATATGGGGTGTGAAAGTCCTACATTCACTACAAAACATTTAACTTTTTCCAACAGGGACATATCTATTGGTAAAAGTACATTTTAGTTGGTAAAATGTTTTACCAACACATATAATGCCGTCACTAAACTATCGGTAAAAACTATGTCACTAAATGTTTTTGTGATAGATAAAATAGTTCTGTTACAATTACAATAATACCAAAAAATAATATATATGTTGGTTAAAGTTTTTAGCAATAGATTCTTATTAATTTTTTTTTCTATTGGTAATAATATTACCAACATATAATATATATTTATAAATTACATTTCAATAAAAATTATAAATTTTTATAATTTTTAAATTTTTATATTATATTTATTAAATTATCATATATATTTCATTGGATCTAATTATTAAATAGAAGACGATTTAAATAAATGTTAAAAATTAGAAAAATAATAATAATTATATTAATAATGAAATTTAATAAAAAATGAATCCATAAAAAATGCAGGATCCATCCTTTAATAGAGGATCCTCTATCAAACTTCATCTAAAATCTACTTCTCACAAACATCAAATGTCGCTATTTTGGAATCCCCATCACTTCACATGAGCTATCATCCAATATAGTGAATCTGAAGAAGCACAACTTCATTATCCCTTTCATTGGAGTGGACCAACCTTCTATGTTTTAAGTACCACCTGTCCCAGATCTAATCACAAGAAACACCTATCCACTTTCGACACGCACCATCACGAGCATTGTTCAGATTACACAAAAACAAAAATTTGCAAATAGTTTTCATTTAAACCCATTATATAAGAATAATAATGCATGATATAAAAATATCATCTAGTGACCACAAGAGGATTATATAATTAGTGGAAACATCAACCATAAGATGATCTAAGTAGAGATGAGAACAATGAAAATATTATCCATCCAATGACCACAACAAATTCCATAATTCATGATATAAAGATAACCTATGAACACAAAATAGAAAAACTACTAGAACCATTGAATGAAAAAAAGAACACATTGACTAGAACAACTAAGAATAGAAAAATTACTAGAACTATTGAATAATTTTTTTTTCAAGTGATCTTATTAACAAAATATAACCAATGATCAAAATAAATAAAAATAACAATGAATGATATAAAAAATAACAATAATATTATGAAACCTATGACACATAACTCAAAATTCTATAATCTAACAACACTACATTAAATTTCATAATCTAATAAACCTGATTTCAATTTATAAGAACAATCATTTTCAATTGAGAATGATTTTTAAAATAATAGATGAAAAATCATATAGTGCAATGAAAAACCATAGGCATTAAGGATATAATTAAATAGGTTTTTAATGAAATTTCCAAATTGTAAGAATATAACGAGGAACTTATTGTATCCGGATATTTGGTTTTAGTTAAAAGTAAACACACATGTTTATGTTAATGTATTGTCATCCGATGAAACTTTTGATGAGGTTGTGGAGGTGTTTTAGAAGTATAGGATAATAAAGGATGACCCTAAAAAAAATTCCCCAAATGAAGATCTAAATTGACAAGGAAACAAGAAGAAAAAAGGGATATGCACTTGTTACATATTTGAAGGAACCTTCAATTGATTTGGACATATAGATCTTGGATGAAACACCTTTTATAATACATTGCAATACCCCCATGTTAGGGAATCAATCCAAATTTTAGCAAAAAGATGAGAAATTCGTAGCAAAACAAGTGGACAAGAGGTACGTGGTTTGAACAAATAGCAATAGTGTACTAAATTTTTAATAATATGTCAATATTATTCTAGGTTAGAAATAAATTAAATATATCAGCAAAGATAAATTTAATAGTGAATCATGGAGTCACCATTTATAATTTTATACCATACTATAAACCTTCCATTAATTACTACTACACTAAATTTTGAATAACATGTAAAAAAGTACCGTTTACATATTTCAGAGTGGATTAATGGAGTATGAATATACCGACCAAGTTAATCTTATGGTCATGAATTATTAAAAACTATGAGTAATGGTAAATGATTATTGACCATAAACACTATGAGTAATAGTGTACCTATTCATACTAACTGATTATTTACATTTTCTTGATACATACTGTTTCCATTTTAATAATTTCATAACTTATTTCATATTATATACTCGATACATTGTAGTTCAATGTATATTATTTACAAAAAAAATATTAAAATCTTTGATACATCCTTTACATAATATTAAAACAATAACTGAAGTGTATAGTGTATTTACAGAAGGATGTACTTATTATCAAATAACACCCATAGTAAACTGTGAAGGACATACTTACTATCAAACAAAGTATTTGTATTACGCTTCAATGAAACATTGATTCAATATGTGAAATAAAATGGAATCCACTTCAGTTCACTATGGGTGCTATTTATGGTACAATGAAATCAACTTTATTGATTAAATATGCATGATTATTATGATTAAAGCATGCAAACTATTTTAAGGGTTAGTTTTATTTGAAATGACTGAGGGAACTGGTGACATTGAAATGGAATGGATCATAATTATCATGCGTCTTGGGACCTTTTACATTGTCCCTGATCCCAGGTAACTTGGTCTGATAATAAGTATCAAATTAAAGAACTCCAAATACTTTTATCAATGATCAATTTTTTTGGGTTGTGTACACTTCAGTAATTATTTTAAGGGATGTGTTATAAAAATAATAGATATTACAAATAACTTTAAATAGAACCCACAATAATATGTAAACTAAATTAAAAATGTAATATATAGTACAATAAAATCCAATTTAGTATGTTGACTAATAGTATACTATTATTTTACATACTAATAATAATCATGAATATTTTTTAGGACCTTAGGAACATAATACATAACTTTCAACAAACCAAATGTACTTGTTAAATAATATACATGGAAGATTTCAATCTTTGTTTTGTAAATAATATACATAGTTTGGTTAAAAAGATTTTAAAATAAATGTACTACAATGGACTAAGTATATAATATGCAATGAGTTATGAAAATTATTTAAATGGAAACAGTATGTATTAAATATTTCATCTCCTCTTGTGCACTTTTTTTAAATACTATTTACTAAATGACATTTGTGAACATCTCTCTTTATATCAATAGTAACTTTTATTCCACTTCATCTCTTCTTTAATAGTGATAAATTCTCATATACTCACACTCATAATTAAACACTCCTTTTAATGTATTTCTGGTATCTGATTCTCCAACATTCATGCTATTCATAGGATCTCTCTATTGTTCAAAACACATACAATATGGATAATATTTAGAAGTTTGAATGAAATATCATATGGGGTGTACATCATAGAATATAAGTTGGTGTTTAACACCCTCTATCCTAGTCATGTATGAGTAGTGATTTATTATAGAGATAAGATAATAAAGATTAGGTTATCCATATGTCTTAGGATCTTCTAAAAATAAATCAAATCTGGGTTTTTATTTTAGGTTTTCACTATTTCACCCTTAACTTTGGATTTGAGCTAACTTATCATTTATTTACATTATGTTTTAATACATATGGTTCTTAGAGAGAATGGATTATTTTTAGTCCTCTTTGATTTGACCTCAAAATGAAGTTATCCTAGTTAGTAATATTGGGTAGAATTCATAGGATATGGTGAATACTATTCATTAGAATGAGATGGTTATTGATAAGGGAGGGGTAGTTGATCCTCTTAATATCACTCCTGAAGATAAAGATTTTCTTGGAACCCTCAATTTTGATGATAAGTAGACTATGAATCTGTAATATAATAACATAGAGACTGCTCATGTTATAAATTTGAAAAAGAATGCAAGTATTGATGAATCAAAGGCCAATAATGACTATTTTACTAAAAACGATTTATCTATTCATAAAATTGAGAGTAAAATTGGTTTAAGCATAAATATTTTCATTTTTTATGAGTTAAAATGTGTTCACCTAGACAAGTTGAATCTTGAAGGAAACGACACAGGATGTGCCTTTAATTACATATATCAGAGCAGGGAAGCCCTCACATTAGCTAAGTGACATATGTCAATGGTTGAGGAGGGGAACCAGGTTTGAAGAGGCATTTATCTACTGAATAAGCATGATTTTATAACTCTTATATAATTCAAAAATTTCAAAATGTTATAAAAGTAATTATACGCATTATATACATTATTTTTTATGGTCAATTATAAGGCTTAAATTATTATTACAAGAAACCATAGTTTCTTGTATCCTAAAAATATCTCCCCACCCTTAATACATACTAACCACATATATGCTATTAAAGATCAGTTTCTTAGCTTGACCCAATGTGGTGTAAAATGGATCCATACATGAAATACTAGATCTCATTGAATCTCATTATCCATTTTAGCAAATTTTATGCCATTACATCATGCCAAAGACATATTTAAACCAAGAAAGAGATGATTTGATGATGAAAATTTAGGGTGGAACCTGAAGGGATCAGACATAAGTAGTGATCTTCTGAATATGATTCCTCAGTCACTCTAGATTGTAGAATAAATCAACCAAAAACCTTCTTTGATTCCCCACCTTCTATGAATGATGATTCATCATCTTCAAACACATTTGAATTCCCTAAAAAACACTTAAAAACATATACAATTATTTTTTCCAATAAACGATCAATAAACACCTATGAAAAAAAACCTTTAATAATTAATAAGTAAAATAAGAACCTAAAACTTTATTGTTAACCACTTTCCAAGATTGAAAGAGTTTTATCTGATTTTTCTTGATTTGTTTTTGCTTCCAACTTCAATGCACCTACAGATTCATTGTTTACCTTTCATACAATGATCAATGTTTTTAAGGAAGCACTTAAAATCACAGTCACTAACTACATTTATTTATATTTCATGCATGATATATGAAGAAAAATAAAAAACATCGAAACAGAAATCTTATATGTATTGAACTGTAGAAAATCATGAAAATGATGCCACAATATTTCATCTTGAAACATGAACCTCATATGTATTGAATTAAAGAAAATATAAATGGAACACTAGAATAAAATTTCATAAAAAGAAAAATGTATTCCTTGAAATGTAGAAAATATCAATCGTCATAATAGTCATTTAGTTATTATTTCACACTTTACAAACTACCATCAAAGAAGATAGCTTTATCCATTGAAATAGAGCTGTATATAAGATTAATCATAAAATAAGAAAAATGAAACATCTTGGATACCACCCCACATGTTTACCTCCTAAAGTAATGAAGTGAAACCAAATGGATTAAACTCATCACTTTCCAAGATTAAACTAACATTTTTTAGATCATTTCGATACCCATGATACTTATCATTATTTGTTTTCCAATAATATGAAAACATCATAACTTAACATTTTTAACATGATCATGCTCATTCCATGTCATGAGAGAGGCTATTTTAGATGACATAAATATCCTTTTAAGCCTAGTTATCAAGGGGGAGTGTCACAAAATCATAGTACGAGTGGTGACTACCAATTACCAAAAAGAAAAGAGTTTAGGTTTTTATGGTACCTTAAAGGGATTTAAAATGGATTTTGGCATAGGAACATCCTTCTTAATGATTGGGGAAAGTGGGATATTTCTCACGTGGAGTGGATTGAAGTAGAGAGGTGAACTTTTCTGGGTGACACACTCTCCATTCCCCCTTCCTCCACCACTTCTTCTCCAATCTCATCTTTGTTTTTGTAAACGAACCTTGTGTGCTTACCTTTAAATTTAATATCCTCCTTAACTCATTCATGCTCATATTCTTTATTTATTCACAAATCTCATCAATATAACGCTCCTACTCTCCACCATCATAGTATTCCCTAATTCTTTAGGATCACAGGCACTAACATTCACCAGGATTGACCAAACAGAGGCACCATCATCATCAGTGGATGATTCTCCTTTTCTGATGCCCATATCCTCATAGAAAACCACTAAATAGAATTCAGATTCTTCAAAGCCACATTTGACACTGCCTCTGATGCTGCCTATAATTTCTCTATGAAATCCTAGACCAGGGATCGATTAATCACACTTACTTCTTAAGCCACCTCCGAGATGTTCAATGGTCCTTTGAAATCTGGGACTCCGAACACGGTCAAGGAAGCTCTATCATTAGAGACATTCTTCAGAGCTGAGAATCCAAGCAAGGTGTGAGGATTGAATCCAACAGATTGAATCTGAGTAGGTAATTTAGACCTAACCGATCTGGGGTAATATCTGGGTGTGTAGGTATAAACTGTGTGAATTAATCGGAGAATCAAAAAGATATATTTACAAATAATATTATAAATTAAAAATGTAATAAATATATATGCGCATAGAAAAATCATTAGTTTTATAAAATTAAATAATAAAAGTATATAAAAATATATTGTATAAAAAATTCAATATGTAAATACTCATTAATAATTACTTAATTAATTTTTATATAATGAATGTAATATTTTATAAAAAATAATATTTTTGTTTTATAATATAAAATAAAATTTTAATATATGAATATAAATTGTTAATTAATTAATTTTTTGTGTTTTTAATCAATTACCATGGTTTTATTTATTATGTTTATAAATTCAAATATCATAATAATTTAAATATCTTATAAAAGTATTTAAATGTTTATTAAATTAAATCATTGGAAAATAAAAGTAATATTAAGGTGATATTTTTAATAAAACCTCTAAAAGTGAATATTGTATTTGTTCATGAAAATAATAATATATATAAAAAATTTGGTTACTCATAATTTGTTATGATCATTGCATGGTTTGTGGTAAAATATTTTATTGATAATAAAATATTTGTTAATAGTTATTATTAATAATATATTCAAGTGTTCGTAAAAAAATGTTGGTATTGGTAATATAATGTAATAGATTTAACTATTGGAAAAACATTTGTTCATGTTAAGCAATCAATACCAACATATATATCAGTTGATAAAAGAAAGTGTTGGTACTTAAAATCAATATCAATAAAATTTAATATCTATTGGAATTGATCATTTTTAAAAATAGATATATTTTCTAACAATACTTTTCTTTTGGTATAAGTCATTTTTTGTAGTGATTCCTTATTATTAATAAAAGGAATAATAGGGAAAAGTGCTCCAAGACTCACTTTAAGTATAAGTCTTATAAGCCCCATCCTTCTTATAAAATTAAGATCCAAATATAGGTGAAGGAAAAAGTTAAAGTATATTTTTAATTTGGATAGAAAGGACACTGGATGTGGAACTTCACCCATTTAAAGAAGCAAGGGGAAGCTCAAAGTGTGTTTATTATACAATACCATTTTTCAATATTAATAAATTGGGTATTAGATACAAATTTTGGTGATAATATACATATTCAAATGTAGGAAAAACCATATTATAAAAGATTTCTAGATGAGTGGTTAATCTTTGAGAAACCAATAGGGCATGAATTTCTACTTTATCAACAAGAGATTAACACCTTCCATTTCCAATAGGGTTGATTTTGTTTTTCAAATAATATTATTATATACTAAATATTTCCAAAAACATAATTTATATATATTTTCTAGATATAAATGGTTTTATTTACAATCATGGAAATAAGAGTTGTTTCTTTTACAGTGATAGAATATTTTAGGGTATGGAACATTTAAATAATAATATTTATATAGATGATTATAAAAACAAACTATTTGAAATTGATAACAAAATTTTTTTACTAGAATCATTTAACATTGAGTTATGAAATCATTGTCTTAGTCATGTAAACAAGAAACATTTGAAAAAGATCCATCAGGATGGTTATTTAGAATCTTTTAATCAAAAACCACTAGACAAATGTCATGCTTGTTTGTAAGGTGAAATGACCAAGCCACTATTTGGTGGACTAAGTGAAAGATCCATATATATTTTAGAATTGGTACACAAATATGTGTGTGGAAATTTTATAGTATTATATAGAAGTGGTTATTATTATTTCGTAGCTTTTACTGATGACTCAAGAAGATATGGTTATTTCTACTTGATGAGGTATAAGTCCGAATCCTCTAAGAAATTAAAAGAGTTCAAGAATAAAGTATAGAACCAACTTAGCAATAATATAAAGAATATTTGATCTACTAAAGGGGGTTTATATCTTAGGTAATAGTTTATTGAATATTTATAGGAGTATGAGATTCCATATCAACTAACTCCACCTTATATACCATAGTAGAATGTGTCAGTGAGAGGATGAACTGTACCTTGCTTGACATAGTAAGTTTGATGACATGTCATGAAAATATTCCATTATAATTTTGGGGATATGAATTATATAATACAGTATACACACTAAACAGAGTTCTAACTAAGGTTTAAAATGGAATTACCTTTGATTTTTAAAGTTTAAAGGAACTTGTGCTATCACATACTCATGTATGGGGTTGTGAGGCATTTGTTAAGTCCAGTTATGTTAAAAAATTATCACCATAAGGAAAATTTTTATATTTATAGGATATCAAAATGAAACAAGGGGATATTAACTATATGAACCCTTAGATAATAAATTCATCATGGTAATAAAAACCATATTTCTTGAGAGTGATCACATCTCTAAAAGATATAATGGGAGATATATAAACTTTGATGAAGTTGATGTTCAAGATACATAAGAGTTGGTACCAGAACATATTCTATAGGTCACTATGGATGGTTTTTTTCCTCAAACAAAAGTAATATGTAAGAGAACTAGTGAGGTTAGAGAACCATAAATATTGGGTTTCTTATTAATTGAATATGGTGACTCATTATTGGTTGACAATAATGATCTTATTTCCTACAAGGAGGTAGTATAAAGATCAGAAACTATAATATGGAAAGAATCTAAGAATTATGAGATAGATTCCATGTATCAATACCAAGTTTTGGTTTTTCTCGATCCACCAATTCACTTAAATACAATTGGGTTAAAATAAATATTCAATAGTAAACTAGACATGGAAGGTAAAGTGAGTATTTATAAAGCATGACTAGTGGATAAATGTTTTAAATAGTGTTAAGGAATTAACCTTAAAAAACTATTTCTCTAGTATCCATGTTTATATAAATCATAATTCTACTTGTTATAGTATCTTTCCATGACTATGAAATTTTGAAGACGAATGTTGAAAAAATCTTCTTTAATAATAACCTTCAAGAATAATCCTATATGACATAACCATTAGGATTTTTGACTATAGGTAATTCCAAAATGGTATGCAAGTTACAGAGGTCCATTTATAGATTGAAGCAATCATCTAGGTCATGGATAATTTGGTTTTATAAAGCCATAATAGAATTTGGTTTTATCAAGAATGATTATATGAAATGTGTTTACAATGAGTTTAATTGGATTTTAGTTATTATCCTAGTAGTATATGTCAATGAAATATTAATTATTTGAAACAATATACCGGTATTACAGTTAGTTGAGGACCGATTGAACATGTTATTCTTCATGAATTACTTAGGTGAAGTATCATATATACTTAGTATCCATATTATTCATGATAGATCCAAGAGTATGCTTGGGCTAAGTCAAGGTATATATGTATACCAAATACTAAATAGATTTATTATGGTATAATATATAAGTGGATTGTTTCTGATGTCATGTGGTATATATCTTTCCATGAAAATGTGTTCTCAAACACAATATAAGGGCGAGAGAATGAGTACATCCCCCATACACTTCTATAATAAGATCAATCATGTATTACATTTTATTTACTAGGATTAAAGTTTATTATACCTTGAGCATGGTAAGAAGATATCAAGATAATATAAGTGAACAAAATTGGTCTACTATTAAGGATATTCTTAATTATATGAGGTAGACTAAAGATATATTTCGGGTATATGGAGGATATGAGTAGGTATTCATCAAGGATTATACGGATACTAATTTTCAAATAGATCACAAAGATTCGAAGTCGTAATTAGGATATATATTTAGTTTATATGGAGGTGTTATGGGATCAGAGAGTTTGAAGAAGCCAGTTTTGGTCGAATCTATAGTGAAGTTTGATTATATATAATCTCATGATTAAATCAAAGAATTTTTTTGGATATATAACTTTGTCTAAGATCTTGAAGTGGTTCCTATTAGTAAAGAACCTATCATATTATAATGTGATAATTCTACAATGTTGACTCTCATAAAGGATCCAAGATCACACAACAGATGAATCACATACTCCATAAGTATCAACTCTTGAGGGTTTTTTCTTAGAAGGGATAAGTCATGATGAGTATATTTTCCATGAATTAGAACATGTAGGAACCCTTGAATAAATATTTATCTGGGTAGAAGCATCACTTTCATGGTAGAGATAGAAAACTGAAGGTTATTAAGAATTGGATATAGTGTAGTTGAGAATTTGTTGGAGTTGGTTATCTAGAAGAAAATTCTACATATTTTATGATCACCTATATTAATTTTTTTTGAATATTAATAAATTTATTGTAACATAGTTAATTTTCTTCTAGATGACATAGTATATGATAATTTTATAAGGGCAACTGTCACACTAAAATGTCATAGAAGCTCCCTACAATGATGAGAACATAGAAGTTCGATGGTAGTATTCTTAAATATAAATTATATAGACATATGATATCGTATTATGAGACATAAATGATATAGGAGTTCAAGGGTGGATACTCATTTAATTTTCAAAAACATTATCATTGTGTATGCCCTTGGTAATTTTTAGAGTTGGAGATTATGAGAACATAACCTGCAATAGGAAATCCACATTCATACATTTAATTGTATATTCCTATCTAAGAATGTGTGTTATGGTCCTTATACATTAATATTATTATTAATTAATATATTTAGTTGTGTACTTTAATCTATTAATAAAAAACATGCAAATATATACTCATGAAGAGGTAGGATACGTTGGGTGCATCAATGGTGATATTGCATAAATGTATAATGTGAGATAGGATTTGTCCCTTCATAGTTTAGTGGGAGTTGATATATGATTCCCTTTGATAGAAATGAATCTACCTGATTAAGTCTATGACCATGACATTCTATTGGTAAGTTTATTTCCAAAAATTTAAAGAATGAGGCATCGTGCATATGGGTTGGTGACACCAATGTAAAACCTGGTTGATTAGAGATATCATGATAATGGGATTAAATTGTACAATGTATATTCGTATGTGGTTATTATCATTGTGACATTTAAATTCCTTTTATATGCATTGGTTGGTTTGTTTCTAGATGCTAAACTTGGGCTTTAGGTGTAACAACCTAATGCCACTGAGAGTGGATCCTATAGGGACACACACTAAGTGTATTTAGAACCTTAGTTAAATTCTACATAAATTTAACATGTTGAATAAATATTATTCAAAAACATGTTTAATAATTATTTATATATGGTTGATTAAAAATATTTAGTCACCAGCTATTCAAGAGAATATATATGCGAGTTGAATATTTAATAAATATTTATTTGATATTTTAGTGAATATAATACTTATTTTTTGATTAATATTGAAAAGATATTTAATTACTTAAATAAATATACATTATTCAATGTTCGATAAATATTGAGAAGGATACAATCTAAGTTAGTGGATCGATAAGAAAAATACATTATAAATATTATTTTTATAAATAAAGATTTATTTATTCATGGAAAATAATATTTATTTTATTTATGAGTTTGGTGAATGTCAAGTAAATTATAGTATTTTTGTTACTTTATACACGATATTTTTTAGAGATTTAGAAATGTAATAATGGTTTGGGTGAAACTGTTATTTGTCTAACCCAAGTATTATAAAAACCCAATAATTTAATTTATAAACCTAATAATCATTATAAAAAATGAAAGAATAAGAGAGAATTATATCAATCCCTAGAAAGATATCATCCTAGAACACTATCAATAATGGGGATAGATCCTCCTCCACCAACCTCTCAAGACTAGATATATCAAGAAAATTCCTTTCACCTAAAGATACTCTTGTAGTAATCATCAATGAACAAGAAAATAATTATATTTTTTCATTCTAGAACATGGGGATTTCTACAGCCACATTTTTAGGTTCATAGTGCATGTGTGGATCACTTATATAGAGATTCTACACTTAAATCATCTCACCGCAATAATGGAATGATAAGAGGTGGTCTACTGATTCATCAGTGAAAAAATAAATTCAATATAACATATTTATTTATCTAAATTAAATAATTATAAATTGTATATGATGATCATGTTTTCTTGGTTATGGGGTAATAATCAATTAATCTTTGATTTAATTATATTAGTCAGGGAATTATTTATTATGTATATCTCATATTATTCATTGACAATAATAAAAATTGAATTTGGATACTTCCCAATTGAAACTTCCACTGTGCCCAAAACCATTATATACATGTGCATGTATGTGTACATACAGGTAGGTATATGTATGTGTATGTATATGTGTGTATCCATGTATGTGTGTATGTATATGCATGTATAGGTGTATCTGTATGTGTATGTGTATGTATGTGTATGTGTATGTATGTATGTGAATGTATGTGTTTGAGTATGTATGTATGTGTATGTGTATGTATGTGTGTATGTGTATATATGTGTATGAGTGTATGCATATGTGTATGTATGTGTCTGTGTATGTGTATGTATGTGTATTTATGTTTATGTATATGTATGTGTATGCATGTGTATGTATATATATGTATGTGTATGTATGTATATACGTGCACGTTTACATATGTGTATGTGTATGAATGTATATCTATGTGTATGTGCATGTATGTGTATGTGCATGTATATGTATGTATGTGTATGAGTATACATGTGTATGCGTATGTGTGTTTGTTTATATGTTTGTATGTGTATGTATGTTTATGTTTGTATGCATGTGTATATGTGTGTATTTATATGAATATATGATTATATAATTGGAAAAGTCATTTTATTTTTCAGTTTCACATATCTCATTGTAAGACACACACACACACACTTATAGGCACACCCAATCACACAGATTTGATTCAAGATAATAATAATACATATCTATATATTTGTCACGACCTGTCCCCTGGGGCCCAGGCTTTGACCACCCCAAGCCTGCCTTCCATAGGCCAGGGGCTGGCGACTAGAACCGAAAGGTGTTTTCCCTAAAACTGGGAAGACATTGGCTTTATAACCTATAAACTCATGAAACCAAGCACACATCAAGATACGAACACAAGAAAATTGTATAACCAAAAGAGTGATAAAAGTAAAAGGGGTCTGGAATACAAGCCCAACAGTAAAGGTACAAGTACAACTAAAATACAATACAACCGAAGAAAGAGAAAAAGACACCGACTGGATCGTCCTCCGAGGTTCCTACCTAAAGGGTAGGTACAAATCGCCTTCTCAGCACACCACGTCCGTCCATCTCCTCCGTGTACCGACTCGTCGTATGGTCCACCTCTGGGTACTGTCCAGTCCTGGTACTCGCATCCTATTCCAGCGTTGTCCATCGTCTACATCAAACATAATGAGGTGCAGACATAGCCCATGTAGGGGTGAGTATAACGTTACTCATTAGAGGCCCCGAGACCCTCAAGGTCTCACAAAAATCTACCAAGGATGAACCACAACGTATGAAATCAACAGATAACCCTACCTAGGTATATGACCATACATATACCTAAGTTAACAAGTAAACACATCTCAATCATGAAGAAAAATAGAGGGTCTGACTCATCTCACACCATGATTTATTATAGGGGTAGTAACAAGTAACATCTCTAGTCACATCTTCGAACACCTCGGCTTCTAGAGAACCCCTCCTCTATCGAGTATAGTGGGCCTGCCGCATCACACAAAGGCGCTTCCCACTAATCATGGACTATTGAGGTACTCCTCCTGTCGAGTACCATGGGTGTGCTGCGTCACACAGAGGCGCTCCCCACCGTGGGTGTGCCACATCACATAGAGGCGCTCCCCACCGTGGGTCTACCACGTCACACAGAGGCTCTCCCCCTCATGACTTGCTGAGGTACTCCTCCTGTCGAGTACTATGTGTCTGCTGCATCACAGAGATGCATTCCCCACCATGGCCGGCTGAGGTACCCTTCTTTTCGAGTATCGTGGGTCTACTGTGTCACATGGAGGAGCTCCCCATTGGACCTGTCAAGTCACTCTAAGTCGAAAAGGTCAGCAGTCGACAAGTCTCAGCCAGCTACTGGGTTCTTGCACTATGCTCGCTCGTCTCTAGGAGGATCTGCTCCACAAGCTACTGGTCGATATTCCAACTACCATGAAGTCCCACGAAGAAGCATCTCAATGGTCCGCCCCATCATTTGTAAGAACCCATACCTTCTTTTCAGGTATGTTTTTCCTTTTTCTGGAGTTTTTGAGAAAAGAAAATTTTCTAGAAACTTTTGAAGTACACGCAGTGTACTTTATAAGTACACGCCATGTACTTTGATGTCACTCGAGGCCGTGTGATGGTCGTGTCGTGACCACACAAACGACCATGTAGGGGTGATGTGGAGGCCACTTAAAGCGGAGTACGGAAAATCCCAGTATATGCTGGGTACTCCAAAAGTACACGGCGTGTACTTTTTTTTAATTAAACGCACCGGGGTCGCGTCTGACGGACAGAACCATCTTTTTTTAGCTTTGGTTCATCCGAGAGCGAGGGTATGGCTGTAGATCTTTTCCAAGCCCCTGATCCTCCATCCGTTCTCTGAATCGACCGTCGTCGATTGCATTGGAACCGCAATGGTAAGCTCTTCATTCTTCTAGAGCATCGTTTTCCAATTCTTCCTCTTTTTCATGTTATCATGGTCTAAATATTTTGTGAATTTTTGTAGATCTACGACATTCTAAGGAGATTCAAGCCTTTTGTCTCAATTATATTTATATCCTAGCATCAAGGTAGGTGGTTTGTGCCTTTCCATTCAAAGTCCTTGAGTTTTATGCGCAAATTCCACCAATACCCGTGAACGAGGTATTGCGTGTTTACCATTTTCCCCCTGTTGTTTTCCTACCTTGCTTGTATGCTTGTGTAGAGGTAGTTTGGTTATGTATGAGGATAATTGTTATTCATGGATGTTTTTCCCATGCCCTGTTCTATTTATCACCTTTTGGTCTTGTTCATACTTTGGCTGTTATACTTGTTTTCCATGCCTTGTGACCGTAGGGTGGAGTATAGTTCCCTAACATGTTTTTTATGCTGTAGACTGGTTATCCAAGTAACTCTATAGGTTTAATTTGGCCTTATAGCATTATTATGCACTGACTGGCATGAGGACGTGAGAACCTGGTGCTATAGACTATAAGGGGATAGACCGAGTGAGCTTCCTCAGAGAGTCTTGGATATTATAGACTATAGGGGATATATCGAGTGAGCTTCCTAGAGAGTCCTGCATATTATAGACTACAAGAGGATAGACTGAGTGAGCTTCCTCAGAGAGTCTTGATCTTTATAGACTATATGGGGGTATACTGAGTGAGATTTCTCAGAGAGTCTGTTTTTTGTTTGAATTTCCTTAAACCATTCCAGGCTATAGGATGAAATGACCGATTGAGCTTCCTCAAAGAGTCTGTGATAGACCTGAGGCTATAGGAGGAATTGACCGAGTGAACTTTCTCAGAGAGACTCTAGAGCTTGGGGCTATAAGGGGATTAGACCTCATGATCTTCCTCAAAGATTCCCTGACCACCTTAGACTCTAAGGGGAATTGACTGGGCGTGCTTCCTCAGAGAGTCTAATTTTTTCGTATGACCAAACCAGAGGGGTTAGGCAGAGCGTACTGCCCAGAGGGTTATGGGTACTTCTTGGATAGGACCAGAGGGGATGGTTGTGAGTACTTCCCAGAGGGATTCCTATTTGTGGTTAGATGTTGATTCACTGCTGCTTGTTGATATGTGGATTGTTTACTGCTGTGTATTATCCTGTTCACTTCTTACTGTTTACTATTTACTGTACTTTACTTGCCATATACTCACTGACTATTAGGCACAGATCTTTGGGTGGTTTCCTACTAGGATTTAGTCTCACACCCTGTTTGGGTCATGATTTTGGACCCAAACATATTATACTGTTGCAGTTATAGACAAGGGAAAGCGCCCTTCGAACTTTGGTACTTGATTGCATTTGGAGCAGGAGAGCATGGGACCAAGCTGAGGCTTGCGATGCTGAGGATCTGTTTATATTTCTTTTGTACTTATTTTTAGAACTATTTGTATTCCCAGTATTGTGACTTGTTTGGATGATTTCCTAGACATATGTATCATGCATCATTTATATATATGTTTTCTCCAGTTGTTTATTGTTTTGGACTTCCACTGTTTACTTGTGTATGGATTGTTTACCATTTCCGCTATTGTTTCTTGATTCTTTTCTACAATGTACTCTACCAATGAGGGCATAGTTTCTAAACCATCACACCCAAGGCCCTCACTGCTAGTCGGCAGCCTCTGGTATTCGGGGAAATGCGATTGAGGCCATGTGACCAACCGGGTACGGGGCACCTCTAGGTGGCTTCTAGAACCGGGATGTTACAAAGTGGTATCAGATGAATTATTTTCTCTTGACTTACTATTTGGAGCCTATAGTCAGGTATAGGATGGGATAGGTACTTGGTAATAAGCTGTACCCGAGAGTAGCTAACCCATGTACAGGGAAAATCTATACTACCTCGTTTATTACAGTTTTACTGGTTTGCACTATTACAGTTGATGTGATTTCACTGTTGGGTGATTCACATGCTTTGTGCTATTACCATTTTTGTTATTGCGGTTCTATTTCTGTCGAAACCCGATGAGATGAGGGTATGTCATCTCATGCATCATATAGGAACATGTTAGAAATCACATGTCATGCATTCTTTCCATGACATCTTGGATGCATTAGCGATTGCATGTTGTTGTGATAGATGTTGTGTAGATTATGCATGCTTTTGTGATAGATACCTTGATAAAATCTATACTGTTTGATAGAGAATGGTTTGTGTAGTAATTTTCTTAAATAGACGCGAAACTTTTGTTCTTGGGGTGTTATGGGACCTCATGGACCAGAATTTGGTGGATCATTTCCTGGTTACCTTGTTATAACTTGTATAAGATGCCAATCTTGATTCGTGGGGAGTATGGGCCCTCACGGATCGGAATTTGGCACCTTAACTCTTGTTTTTTTGTGTTTTCTAGGCTTCAGATCAGTTTCTGAGCTACTGCCTAGAAAAACCCAGAATAAACGGTGTTTACTTTATTAATACACACCATGTAGTTTTTAAACCGTGTCATTGACTGTGTTGTTAGAAACATGAGGTTGTGAGAAATCTTCAAAACCACACCGTGTACGGTAGGTACATGCCTTGTTGTAGTGACTGTGTGTCTACCCATGGGGCTAACAACATGGATAGATGAAACTTTGACTTTACACACCGTGTCCTGTTATCACACGTCATTCGCTGTAACCTAAGTACCCAACCATGTCACGAATAACACGGGTCATTGAAAACCTTCAAGTACACGCCGTGTTCTCAGGGAGCATGCTGGGTAAAGTGAACCATGTAGCTGGCCATGTAACTAACAACACGGGTCATTGAAACCTTTTCTAGTACACGTCGTGTCCTTCGTGAACGCGCCGTGTAGTCTAGGATTAATAGGACCGTGTGGGTTAGCCGTGTAAGGAGATTCGGCCAGGGGAATAGAGTTTAAGTACACGCCGTGTGTGGGGACAACACCCCGTGTGGTTGGGGCATTACACGAATAGTTATGGAAGAGGTACACGCCCATGTGAATGGCTTAGAAGAACACATCATGTAGTTTTTATACACGCCGTGTAGTCATGTTTTGTAAAAATTGAATGGTTATTTCTTCTGTTCCCCTCTTTTACTCTTGTGTTCTCAGTCTTTGATAATCCTGATCCAAGGTGTGATTTTGACCTTTCAGAGTTATGCCACCAAGACCTCCTCTTGTTGCACGTCAGTTACCAGATGGTGATCAGACACCGGATATGGCTGATCAGGGACCTTCTGCAGATCCTCCTATTATGACAGCCTTGACACTAGTAGTGATACCAGTTGCAAGTGCCGATGCATAGTTTAGAGAAGGTTTTATGAGAATGATGTAGACCTTCCAGGGAGCACAACATCCTACCCCGTCGATGGCTGAATTGACGTGGGGTTTCCAGCAGTAGCATCCTCCCACCTTCTCAGGGGAAGGAGAATCACATGATGTAGAGTCGTGGCTCGAAGCCACGCTAACGATCTTCGAGCATCTCGAGGTACCACCAGAGAGGAGGGTGAAGCTTTTGACCTACATGTTCCAAGACTCTGCCAAGATGTGGTGGGATGTCATCTCTCAGGTGGGACACCACTAGAATATGGATTGGGAGGAGTTTTAGCATATCTTTTATGACTACTTCTACCCAGATACCTTGAGGACCGACTGAGCCTGGGAGTTCATGAGCTTAGAGCAGGGTACACTTTTGGTGATGGAGTATTCCTCTCATTTCATAGAGTTTCAACATTTCACGCCTATCCCAGCAGGTGATGAGTTTTTCCTTGAGCAGATGTTTGAGGACGGTCTCAGGTAGGAGATCCGTTCCTAGGTGAACATCTTCAGGTTGACTTTGATATCATCTATCGTCAACTAGGTGCTAATCACTAAGCACAGTCTGAGGGATTCTGGAGCAGTGAGCCAGGGCATTTCGACATACAGAGTCAGTGTTCCTCCTACTGATAGTAGGAAGCACCGTAGGGAGTCTGCTCGAGGAGATCAGAGTAGGCAGGATGTATTTTCGAGCAGCCAAGTAGTATGCTACCAGTGCGGGAGGAGTGGGAATACTAGGCCTTAGTTCCAGAGAGACCCGATGGAGTGCCGATCTTGCGGCAAGATGGGACATATTCATCGTTTTTTCTGGATCTTCTCACCTACAGCTAGTGGTAGGGGTTCTTCTATGACCTCCAGTATATGAGATGCATTGCCAGTTTCTCACCAGTCTGAGAACTAGAGTTCTTCTAACTGCTCAGGATGAGGTGGAGGTCATGACCATGGTGGTCATTCACCAGGTTACCCGTGACAGGAGAGTGGATTAGATTAGAGTGGTCAGCCAGGGTTGCAGGGCCACGATACAGGCTAGAATTTCACTGTGGAGAAGACCCATCAGGAGTAGGTTCCTGGACCTTCTATAGTTCGAGGTACGATCTTAGTAGCCTCAGTTTTATCTTCAGCCCTTTTCGATACTGGTGCTATGCATAACTTTATCTCTGTTGCTATTATGGAGAGCCTTGGGCTCTGCATCTTTTCATCTGCTAATTCTTTGATGCTAGACACACCGTTGGGGACTAGAGTGGTTAGCGTACGTCAGTGTAGAGAGTTACCTTTTGAGGTTGTAGGGTGTCACTTCTTATGGAACCTCTATGTCCTAGAGATGACAGGCTATGATGTCATTCTCGGAATGGACTGGTTAGTTCCCTTCCAGGTAGTCGTCGATTATTATCACTATAGGATGAGTTTCATGTCACCAGAGGGTGGATCCTTTATTCATAGAGGCGAGTGGGATGTCCAGGCGAGTCGAGTAGGACCTGAGCATCATGGGCTAGGAGGAGTTACAACCCAGATTGCTAGTCTATATCTGGATGACCAGAGGACTTCACAGTTAGACTTTCCTCCAGTGGTGGATCATTTCAGATATGTCTTTCCAAAGGAATTTTCAGGTTTTCCTCCAAAGAGTGAGGTAGACATTTCTATTGAGCTCATGCCAGGAGCGTCACCGATGTCCATTCCTCATTATAGGATAGATACACTTGAGTTAAAGGAGCTCAAGAAGTAGTAGGAGGAGTTGAAGGTGAAGGGTTTCATCTGACCCAATACTTCTCCTTGGGGTTCACCTGTCCTATTTGCGAAGATGGAAGACAGTACCCGCAGGCTTTGTGTGGACTATCGGAAGTTGAACCAGTTGAGAGTCAAGAACCGATATCCCTTGCCGAGGATCGATGATCTCTTTGATCAGCTTTGAGGATCCCGAGTGTTCTCGGAGATTGACTTGAGATCCAATTATCATCAGCTGCACATTAGAACATCTGATATACCTCTTACAGCTTTCCGGAGCAGGTATGGTCTATACGAGTATATGGTTATGTCGTTTGGTCTCACGAACGCGCCTGCAGTTTTGATGGAACTGATGAAGTGAGTGTTCCATCCATACTTGGATTCCTTCGTGGTGGTTTTCGTGGATGACATCTTGGTGTACTCTCACACTCGACATGACCATGCTACCAATCTTCAGATCATTCTGAGTTGAGATTCAAGAACCGATATCCCTTGCCGAGGATCGATGATCTCTTTGATCAGCTTTGAGGATCCCGAGTGTTCTCGAAGATTGACTTGAGATCCAATTATCATCAGATGCACATTAGAACATATGATATACCTCTTACAGCTTTCCGGAGCAGGTATGGTCTATACGAGTATATGGTTATGCAGTTTGGTCTCACGAACGCGCCTCCAGTTTTGATGGCACTGATGAAGCGAGTGTTCCATCCATACTTGGATTCCTTCGTGGTGGTTTTTGTGGATGACATCTTGGTGTACTCTCACACTCGACATGACCATGCTACCCATCTTCAGATCATTCTGAGTACACTGAGGGAGCATCGGTTATATGCTAAGCTCTTGAAATTCCACTTTTAGATAGATCATATTCACTTATTGGGCCATGTTATCTCGGAGACAAGAGTATCAGTAGACCAAGAGAAAGTGAGAGATGTAGTTTCCTGGGAGCATCTGAAGAATGTCTTTGAGGTTCATAGTTTTCTAGGGCTGGTTGGATACTACAGGCATTTCATACAGGTCCTTTCATACCTAGCAGCACAACTCACAGGTCTGACCAAGAAAGGGGAAAGGTTCTTATAGTCATGTTCCTGTGATTTAGCCTTTCAGGAGGTGAAAGGGAGGTTGACTTCATCACCAATACTACTCTTTTCAGAGCCGGGAAAGAGCTATACTGTCTACTGTGATGCTTCATGTATTGGGCTAGGAGATATGCTTATGCAGAGAGATGAGTTGTTGCGTACGGGTCTCAACAGTTGAGGCCACATGAGAGGAACTACCCGACACATTATCTAGAGTTGGCAGCTGTTGTTAATGCCGTACGTTGTTGAAGACATTATCTTCTAGGAGATCACTTTGTGGTTTTCACCAACCACAAGAGTCTTAGGTACATATTCACTCAGCATGATCTGAATCTGAGATAGCGTATGTGGGTCGAGTACCTTCAGTTATTCTACTTTGAACTTGCCTATACACCGGGGAAGGGAAACGAAGTGGCTGATGTGTTGAGCAAGAGAACTCAGATACAGGCAGTTCAGGAGGCCAGTAGTGAGTGGTAGATTATGGCTCTGTTCTCTAAGATGCATCTAGAGGTGAAAGATAGACAGGGGCTGACCTTTCTATCTTCTATAGCTGTTACCTCTACACTTCTTGATTGGGTACGGATAAGGTAGCTATTAGATTCCGAAGGCCTAGTCATACGGAAGAGTGTGTCAGGAGAGGACCCTCATCCTGGATTGACAGTGGGCGAGGATGAGATATTTCATTTCCATGGACGCGTATGGGTTCCAATAGACATACGCGAGGAGCTGATGTGAGATTTTCATTCCTCAGTTTGGGTAGTTCATACTGGCGTCACCAAGATATATTGTGATCTACACCGCCAGTATTGGTGTCCAGGTATGAAGAGCGATGTTTCTGGTTTTGTCATGAGGTGTTCCACTTGTCAGTAGGTGGAAGCGGAGCATCAGCGACCAAAAAGTCTTTTGTAGTAGTTACCCATTCTGGAGTGGAAGTGGAAGGATGTCACAATGGATTTCGTGATAGGGTTGTCGAGGTCACCTCGAGGGAATGACACAGTATGGGTTGTCATTGACAGACTCACGAAGGTTTCAAACTTCTTGCTGATCAAGGATACCTTTAGTGTTGATGACCTAGGACGGTTGTACATCCGGTAGATCATACATATAAATGGAGTTCCACACTCCATTGTTTCTGACAGAGATGCGCATTTTACTTCTCAGTTCTGGAAGGGGCTTCATGAGGCTTTGGGTACTCAGGTACTTTTGAGTACAACTTACCATCCCCAGACAGATGGCCAGTCTGAACGTACGATTTAGGTGCTTAAGGATATGATCATAGCTTGCATTATAGATTATGGAGGTTCTTGGTAGAAGCATATACCTCTTGTGGAGTTCTCCTACAACAATAGTTTTTAGATGACTATTCAGATGGAACCTTACGAGGCTTTGTATGGTAGGCCATGCCGATCACCTTTATTCTGGCTGGAGGCAGGAGAGGCAGCTTTGCTGGGACCTCTTCTTGTTCAGGAAACCTTAGAGTAGATAGAGTTGATTCGGAAGAGGATGACTATGGCACAGTTTTGATAGAGGTCTTATGCTGATCAGCGGAGACGACCTATGGAGTTCGAGGTCAGGAATCATATTTTTATGTGTGTCGTATTGAGGTTGGGACACAAGACGATACAGAGATAGGGTAAGATTTCATCATGGTACATTGGGCCGTTTGAGTTGTTGGAGAGAGTTGGGCCGGTCACCTATCGGTTACAGTTACCTTAGAGGTACCAGGCTATGCACGACGTCTTCCACGTTTCTCAGCTTTTATATTACTTCTCAGACCCGTCTCATGTACTTCTACCTGAGGAGGTTGAGATCGAAGTGAATGCATCATTTGAGGAGCATCCTATCCATATTGGGGATCACAGTACGAAGGTTCTCCATGGCCGGTCTGTTCCTCTGGTATGGGTGCTATGGAAGCACAGATGAGTACAAGACGAGACATGGGAGAGGGAGGATGATGTACGCTTGCAGTGGCCGGAGCTGTTCAGAGTTTCCTCTTCTACGCCTCGCTTGGGAAATTCGAGGACGAATTTCTTTATGGGGGGACGTTTGTATGAACCCAGACCTTCTTTTCAGGTATGTTTGTCCTTTTTATGGTTTTTTTTGATAAAAGAGGAGTTTCTGGAAATTTTTGAAGTACACGCCATGTACTTTATAAGTACACGCCATGTACTTTGATGCCGCTCGAGGCCGTGTGCTGGCCGTGTTATGACCACACACACGACCATGTAGGGGTGATGTGGAGGCCACTTAAAGTGGAGTACGAAAAAGCCTAGTACACGCCGTGTACTTTATTTATTTTCATTAAATGCACCGGGGTCACGTCTGATGGATAGAACCATCTTTTTTTAGCTTTGGTTCGTCCGAGAGAGAGGGTACGACCACAGATCTTCTCCAAGCCCCCGAACCTTTGTCCGTTCTCTGAATCGACTTCCGTCGATTGCGTTGGAACCGCAGAAGTATGCTCTTCCTTCTTCTAGAGCATTGTTTTCCAATTACTCCTCGTTTTCATGTTATCATGGGTTGAACGTTTTGTGTGTTTTCATAGATCTATGACATTCTAAGGAGATTCAAGCCTCGTGGTTCAAGTATATAGATCTCTTAGAATTAAGGTAGGTGGTTTGTGCCTTTCCGTTCAAAGTCCTTGAGTTTTATGTGCAAATTCCACCAAAACCTATGAATGGGGTATTGCGTGTTTACCATTTTCCCCCTGTTGTTTTACTGCCTTTATTGTATGATTTTTTAGAGGTAATTTGGTTATGTATTAGGATAATTGTTATTATTGGATTTTTTTCCCATGCCTTGTTCTATTTACGACCTTTTCGTCTTGTTCATCCTTTGGCCATTATGCCTGTTTTCCATGCCTTGTGACTATAGGGTGGAGTACAGTTCCCTGACATGTTTTTTATGATGTAGACTGGTTATCCAAGTAGCTCTGTAGGTTTACTTTGGCCTTATAGCATTATTATGGACTAACTGGCACGAGGCCGTCAGAACCTGGTGCTATAGACAATAAGGGGATAGACCGGGTGAGATTCCACAGAGAGTCTTGGACATTATAGACTATAGGGGATAGACTGAGTGAGCTTTACAGAGAGTCTTGGATATTATAGACTAGAGGAGGATAGACTGAGTGAGCTTCCTCATAGAGTCTTGAGATTTATAGACTATACGGGTGTAGACTGAGTGAGCTTCCTCAGAGAGTCTGTGTTCTGTTTGAATTTCCTTAAACCATTCCTGGCTATAAGAGGAAATGACCAAGTGAGCTTCCTCAAAGAGTTTGTGATAGACCTAAGGCTGTAGGAGGAATTGACCGAGTGAACTTCCTCAGAGAGTCTCTAGAACATGGGGCAATAAGGGGATTAGACCACGTGATCTTCCTCAGAGAGTCCCTAACTACCTTAGACTATAAGAAGAATTTACTGAGCGTGCTTCCTTAGAGAGTCTTATTTTTTTCGTATGACCAAACTAGAGGGGTTAGGCTAAGTGTATTGCCCAGTGGGTTGTGGGTACTTCTTGGATAAAACCAGAGGGGATGTTTGTGAGTACTTCCCAGAGGGATTCCTATTTGTGGTTAGCTATTACTTCACTACTGCTTGTTGATCTGTGGATTGTTTATTGCTGGATATTATCCTATTCGCTGCTTACTGTTTACTATTTACTGTACTTTACCTACCATATACTCACTGACTGTTAGGCACAGATCTTCGGGTGGTTGCCTACTGGGATTTAGTCTCACACCCTGTTTGGGTCATGCTTTTGGGCCCAAACATATTATACTATTTTGTAGGTATAGACGAGGGAAAGTTCCATTTGACCTCAGGTACTTGATTGCATTTTGAGTAGGAGAGCATGGGACCAAGACAAGGCTTGAGATATTGAGGAGCCGTTTATCTTTTTTTTGTAATTGTTTTTAGTACTATTTGTATTTCTAGCATAGTGACTTGTTTGACTGCTTTCCTATACATATGTATCATGCATTATTTATATATATTTTTTCTCCAATTGTTTATTGTTTTAGCCTTCCGTTGTTTACTTGTGTATGGATTTTTTACTGTTTCTGCTATTGTTTCTTGCTTCTTTCCCACTGTGTACTTTGCCAATGAGGGCATAGTTTCCCCACCATCACACCCAAGGCTCTCACTACTAGTCGGCAGCCTCTGGCATTTGGGGAAATTTGCTTGAGTAAATGTGACCAACCAGGTACGGGGTGCCTCTGGGTGGTTTCCTGAACTGGGATGTTACATTAAAGGGGTCTCAACACAATAGATGGGGCATCAATCAGATGCCCAGTCTATGAGTTATTAGCCTTTTAGTCTCGGGGGCTTGGTTAGATTTGTGCTCGATCCAACCTGACCACTGCCCATATTAATCAAAAAAACTAGTGGGGGTATACTCAAAGGGACTGTCTCGCTCCAATATTTCCAATTCCGCAGATGGTTCGTCAAACGGATGTCCGGTGCCAAAGTTATGGCCAAAAGAAGTAAATGGGTCGTAGTGGGCCCGGGTCCGGTCCGACTCGGACCGAACCGACCGGGGCCGACATAGTTTGGGTCGACCCGGCTCGACTCGCTGGGTCTGGCCTAGGCCGCAGTGTGGCCCGACCTGCTTGGTACGGCCCGGCCCGCTGGGCGGTCTGGAAGGCCGCGAGGGGCTGTGGGGGTTCGGCCGCGGATTGCGCGAGGCTGCAGGGTGACTCAGCCGGGGCGGCTCAGCCAGGAGGGCGGAGGCCACAGGGTGGCTCGGTCGGAGTGGCTCAGGGTCATGGGGCGGCTCGGCCGGAGCGGCTCGGGGCCGCGGGCAATTCAGCCAGAGTGGCTCGGCCGCGGGTTGCTCAGCCGAAGAGGATCAGTTTTGGGTGGCTCAGCCGGAGCATCATGGAGGTCCATGAGTGGCTTGACCGGAGCGGCTTGGAAGGCCGCGGGCGGCACGACCTAGGAATTTTGGAAGTCTAGGGGCGGCTCGGCTCGGCGGTTGGCGACGGCGGCTCGACGGATGGCGGCGGCGGCTCAAACCGGTCGGCGGTGGCAGATCAGCCTAGAAAGTGGTGGCTGTGGACGACGGAGAAGGTCGGCGGATGGCAGCTCGGCTTAGTGGATGGCGGCGGCGGCTCGGCGGATGGTGGCTCGACTTGGCCTGGTCGGCGGTGGAGGCTCAGCTAAGGCATCGGAGAGGTTCTGTGGAGTGGCTTGACCGCGAGGGTGCCGTGAGGGTGCGAATGTCACGAGGCGGTGGTGACCGTGGGGTGGTGTCATTGCACTGTCACCTTCGTTGCGTTCAACACCACAAATCATCACAAGATTTACAGAGGGGTTGGGCCATATTTTTTTGGCCCGTACCCTCCGCATTATGGTGGTAGCATATGGCTCAACAAGAACTTGAAGAAGAACGTCAAGCTTTACAACCTCCCGCAACGATTTATTCCCCATACCAAAAATGAATTCAAGGGAAGAACATGGGAAACATATTCATAAAAAAATAAACCCCTACCTTGTTTGATTGTTAACAACGAAGAGAGAAGTCGAAGAAGAAGACGAATCATTGGGAAAAGATGGATGTTGGTGTCATCGGTGTTTCCCTTGATTGTCGGTTTATTGATGTTAAAGTCGTTCCTCATAAACAAACATCACACGGAAGAAGTCGGAGTCGAAGTCGGCATTCTTCGTTGACTTTCTTTGTTGGCATTCGTCATTGGAGAGGATAATCCTTCAAGTTCTCTCCCAATTATCTTTTGCCAATCCCTTCCCCAATTCCACCAAGGAGAAAAGAAAATTCCAACACAAAGAATTAAATAATAACTTAACATTTAATTTTATGTTGTCACTTAAAATTAATTGGTAACTTAACATTTAATTCTTATGTTGACACATAAAATTAATCGGTAACTTAACAATTAATTTTATGTTGACACAAAGAATTAATTGGGGGAGTTGAGAGGTTTCTCCCCCATTAAGAGGGGTCGGGTGGTCCCCGCCCCTAAATTCAAATTTGGGAGGTCTTGAGGACTTGGGTGGTCCCCACCACCTTAACTCAAGTATAGGGGGTTTCAAAAAATAAAATAAAATGTGTGATTATTTAATTTTATTATTTCCACAAAAAACCCAAAAATTATCTTTCACCCTCAACCAACTGTCGTCGAGGTGAAAGTCTCCTTAAGTGAATACTGACGCTGTGAGTTCAACGGTGCCCTCATATTTCAATTCTGAGCACTGGTTCAAAAGTTATAAAAACCTGCTCATATATTTACTAAATGTACCCGAAAAATGTTCATAAATTCATTCTAGGCACTCCGGGCATCGGAATAAAGCGCTATAAATTTTTGTAGACTCGGAAAATCCCCATTTAATTAAAAAAATGTAAAAACAATTACATTGAAATTTTGGGTCATTACATTCTACCCACCTCAGGGCTTTATGTCCCTATAAGCCACAACTCATAACTAGGTAAAACAAGTGGGGGTACTGAGCATGCATCTGAGCCTCCCGCTCCCATGTTCTCTCATGGAGGTTCCCATTCTGCTAGCATACGCGCACCAGAGGTATCAACCACCCACAAAGTACCCAGTTCTATCAATCCTAAATCTCTACTAGAACCTCCATAAAATTCTCCCCATCATCGACATATGGCTCTCCATGGTCGATGATGTGAGAAGGGTCGTGCACATATCTCCTCAATTGGGATATCTGGAAGACTTCGTGCACATGGTACAACTGAGGTGGAAGAGCTAAGCGGTATGCCACCTCGCCAAATCTACTGAGGACTTAAAAAGGTCCAATGAACCTTGGAGATAACTTTCCACCTCGGCCAAATCTCTACAAACCTCTACGAGGTGAGACACGTAGAAAGACGTGGTCACCATCCTCGAACTCCAGAGGTCTCCATCTCCTATCGTCATAAGAATTCTGCCAGCTCTATGCAGTCTTCATCTACTCCTAGATGTTATTCACTCTCTCTATGGTAGCCCATACCATCTCTGGTCACACAAGTTCTGACTCCCTTGGGTCAGTCCAGTATAAAGGTGATCTGCAAGGTCTCCCGTACAATGCCTTCAAAGGTACCATCCCAATGGTGGAGTTATAGATGTTGTTGTATGCAAACTCCACCAAAGGTGAGTGATCCTCCCAGCTGTGACTAAAGTCGAGGAAATAAGCACGCAACATGTCCTCAAGGGTCTGAATGGTCTGCTCAGTTTGACCATCCTTCTGAGGATGGAAGGTGGTGCTCAAATGAAGTTGTGTCCCAAAAGCCTCCTACAACAAATTCGATAGCTGGGATGTAAAATTTGCATCACAATCAGAGACAATCATCAAGGGTACTCCATGTAGCCGTATAATCTCCTGCATATAGAGGCATCCCAAGCTCTCTACTGAACCCTGCTCTCTGATTGGTAGGAAGTGGGCCGACTTGGTGAGTCGGTCGATGATCACCCAGATAGAGTCATGACCCCTGGATGTATGTGGAGTTTTTGTCATGAAGTCCATAGATATACCATCCCACTTCCACTCTGGGACCCTTAAAGGCTGAAATAAGCCTACTGGTACCTGATGCTCCACCTTCAATTGCAGACAAGTGAGGCACTGAGAGATACAATCCGCTACTACTTTCTTCATTCTCGGCCACCAGTGCTGTCTTCGGAGATCCTGGTACATCTTTGGCACTCTTAGATATACCTCTAGAGGGGATGTGTGGAACTCCCTCAACACTTCCTCCTGAAGTGACACTGGTACCACGGTACATCCTCTGAAGAGGATGACGTGCTCCCCACCTTCAGAAAATCCATCAGGTGCCTGCCCTGTAGATATCTGAGCACGTTGATCCCTGCAATCAGTGTCCCCATGTTGCGCCTCCCTGAATCGCTGAAGAAGTGGGGGAGTGACTATAAAATATTGTAGAAAAGCTGCTCCATCCCGATCCACAAAGGATATCTGCAAAGTGTCCAGCTGCTCCGTCTCCCCACCTAGCAGTTGTATACCAGACCTCCTGCTAAGTGAATCTGCAACAATGTTCCCCTTCATAGGAGTATAGACTATCTCAAAGTCATAGTCCCAGAGGAACTCAAGCCAACTTCGTTGTATCGGGTTTAGGTACTTCTGAGAGAAGATATACCTGATACTCTTGTGATCCGAGTATACTGTAAAGCGTTCACCAATCAGATAGTGTTTCCACATCTTCAAGGCGAATACCAGTACTGCTAACTCCAGGTCATGGGTATCATAGTTCTTCTCATTCTTTCTCACCTGTCAAGAACCATATGTGATCACTGCTCACTCCTACATTAGGAAACATCCGAGTCCAGTCCTTGATGCGTTGCAGTAAACTACGTACCCTACACCCTCCTCTGGAAGCCTCAAGATGGGGGCACTAGTTAGCCTCTGCCTCAACTTCTGAAAACTATGTTGGCATCTCTCCGACCACATAAAGGGTTTCCCCCTTATTCGTCAAGGCTGATAGTGGTGCTGCAACTCTAGAGAAGTCTGGAACGAACCTCCGGTAATACCCAGCCAAACTGAGGAAACTCCGTACCTCCATCACACTCCTGGGTGGCTCCCAAGAAAGTACCACCTCAATCTTTGCTGGATCCACTGCAACTCCAGCCTCTGAGATGACATGTCCCAAAAAGTGAACCTCTCGGATCCAGAACTGGCACTTAGAGATCTTACCATAAAGCTAGTGCTCTCAAATTATGTCCAGTACTACCTACAAATGGTAGGTATGATCCTCCTCAGTAGTCGAGTAGATCAGAATGTCGTCGATGAATACTACTAAAAATCAATCAAGGGATGGCTGAAAGATCCTTTTCATGAGTCCCATGAATACTACTGGAGTGTTGGTTACACTGAATGGAATAACCAAGAACTCATAATGGTCGTACTGACATCTGAAGGCTGTCTTCTACACATCCTCATCTCACACTCTGAGCTGGTGGTAGCCTGATCTAATGTAGAGACCCGAAGCTTAATGTACATAGACATTACATTACTTTTGCAGAATACTTAGTACATAACAAAAACACACACACAAGTACCGTAATAGTTTAGTGTCTTTGGAAACTCGGAATATAATCTTCTAATCGTGGTGAAAGATCTTCAACATATCCCATAAAGATCTTCTTTTTTTTAAACCTAAATCCTTTCTTTATATCCTGGGGAAAAGAAAACTTAAAAGGGAGAGCTCAAATGCTCAGTAAGGGTAAACAAAAGAAATATCAATCACATCATATTCATGAGAACATATCTTTTGGAAATCTTAACCTGCAAAAGAGATCATAATTTCATAACATGGGATAAATCATAGTAGTGAAATTTAATCCCAACAATCATAACTTAAAACATGAAACTTTTTGGCATACACACATAATCATTGAGAATAATTTCGTGTTAGTTAAGACTCATTTCCAATACCATCTTAGTGGAAAAAGTCCCTTTCTGAACCGAGTTCACTCCTCGTTTCAGTCCTGTTTCACTGAACTGGTATAACCTACCGTTCTAGCCATGTCTATCTCATGAGATATAAAATCTTTACCCAATGCATTGGAGGGAGATATAGGTCCCACCCATCTGATAATGATACCATTCTTATGTGTGCCACAAAATCATAAATCATACATCATTGCATAACCCATGTATTAAAAATGAGATTCTTAAACAACATAACATCATAAAACAATTCATATAAGATAAAGGAATTCATAAAAATAATTCCATCACAACATTATCAAATCAATGTAACAATAGGGATAGAAACAGAACCCTATATTATCTTAGATAGAAAATAATTTTGATAAAATACTTGAACTCCATTATTGAGGAAAATATCCTTTCTACTTCAAAAACACTTTTCTTTTCTTAACATGTCATACAATTATAAACTAAAAGAAGTTGATTAAAAATAAACTTGAAAACTTGTAAGGGAAGCTTCTTGGAAATAATGTTTTAAAAATCCATTCATGCCGTATAAGTTAAGAAAAACATTCTTCTCATACTTTTGTCGGAAAAGTAAAAAAGTACCTTGTAAGAAAAACGACAAAAGATTCCTTTCATATCTTTTACTAAAAACTCACCGAAGGGTAAAATTGGATTTAAACAATTATAGGTGGATGGAAATAATATTACATATTGAGGAAACATGGATGTGGATGATAAAATACACCCCAGTAAATACCAAAGTATAAACAATCTCGGATAAAAATGAGATTGTGATATTTCCCTTACCTTAGGTCTGATTTGCTTCGTAAGTGTCCGAACCTCCTCTTCTTTGAAGTGATTCTTTGAGACTTCCTTTTAGGGTATTAAAATAGGTCTTTGAAGAAGACCAGAACCTCTAGGATGTTTCTAGGGAAGTGTAGAGGAGAAATTGGAAGGTTTTTTCTGAGATTGAAGGCTCAAAGTGGTGTGAGGAAGAGGGAGGAGGAGGTTCCCTTTTATAAGGGAGGAGAGGGGTACCTTTGGAATAACTAAAACTATTATTTTATTATAAAGTCAAATTCGGTTTTAAATAGCTCCAAATTGATTTATTTCAAAGATAAGGTGGGGATGGTTAGAAAGACTCTCATCCAATAGAATTTAGACAAGTTTAGGTTCCAATTTTAACCTTATCATTTAGATTTAACATTAAGTTAAATAATTTTACTTTTACCGTGTCTTCTTGTGTTCTTATACTATAAGGTTAATAAACATACTATAAGAATAAAAATGAACTCCAAGTTGTTTATTATTAATATATATAACCTTATCTAAGTCATTTGGCCGAACCTTATATTTTTAGGAATAAAATAACAATTAATAATATAATATTTGTTTTAAAAACTATTTTATGTCAATTTTGAAACTATTTAGTAATTTATTTTTGTGAAACTCATAACAGAATGAATAGTTCGACAAAGGTCAATTAAATCAATACTAACATGTCATATTAACCTATAAAATTAGTGTAATTCATAAAAAGTCTTAAATTACATTTATTTGGGTATTTATAACATCAATTATGTCAATATTTCATTAATAAGACAATTTCTGCATCATCTTTGTGTCATAATAAATGATAATTATTTAATCCCTAAAAATTCTAAATAAATTTCTATAATGTAGATAATTGTATTATATTTCTGGAGACTATTAATATTTTAAGTTTCATGAAGTTTATCACTAAATTAAAATTATTATACTTATAAGATTTAAGAAAGTGACATGTTGTCACATTCTTTGGTTTTAATAATAATTAAATTATTTTCAATGAAAAAAGTCCATTAAATGAATCTAATCTGACCCTTAGGTGATATGAGTCGACTTTTAGTCATCCAATAGGATTTTTACATGTGTTAGGGTAATTTTATAATATTATATTTACCCTTAATTACCCGATTTACCTTTAACTATGGTAAATAAAATTTTCCGTAGTTACTATTCATAATTCCCAAAAATAAAAAGTAGCTTATTAACATAATTTGGATCCAATGATTCCAAATATGGAATCCATTTTTCCAAATTCAATACAAAAAAGTTGCAGAAATTAAATTAAAATTAATCCCGTTGTCGAAAGAAAACGGGTTTTTCTTTAAAACATTGCAAAAGATTGAATTGATTTATCCTACGAATTCAAGGTAGAATCAATGATAATGAAATAAATTATATTAAATGGTAAAAATATATTCTATTTATACTTTAAAACCATTCAATATTATAATTTAACCATATAAATTATTGCGATGAAAAAAGTTGTTTTTAATTAAAATATAGCGTGTTTTTACTATTCATCAAAATATGAAAGTTACCAGAATGATATGAAAATTTATCCAAAGTAAATTTTTATTTAATGATTCTAAAGAAGAATTTTATTTTGTCAAATTGAACTTATAAACATGTCAAAAACTAGATTTAAAGTGGGTGCACCATCAAAAGGCGGCAAAACTGCATTTTTTGAAAAATACTTATTTTACCCGAAAAATTTATTTTGTTCTTATACCATGTTTTAGAAAATGTGTAAGAAGAATAATAATGTTATAAGATTAAAAATTTAGTTAATACTATTCATAACGGCTAGTTCATAATAATATTATAATAATATATCGTTGTTTAGTAAAACACGGTATTGCGTACAACACACGCTATCGAGGAAGGTCGTGATTGCGTGTAATGCAAGCCAAGTCAGGGTTGCGTGTTGTGCAAGAATCCTTCGTTTTTTTGTATAACATAATCCAACCATATTTCATTAATACATTGAATATATATATGTATATATACTCAATGTTGCATAGAATAACTATTATCAAAATTTTGTGTAACACGATCCAAGAATAGTGTTGCGTATACTGCAAGCTAATACGGTGTTGTGTATAGCACAAGGTAATCTTGGTGTAGCATACAACACAAGACATTAATGAAATTAAAAGAATATTTTTCATAAAATCTCGGGGTGTTACATCTAAGGACTATCTTCAAGTACCGCCATGCTCCCTTCAACTAATCAAAGAGGTCGTCAATCGTCGAGATTGGGTACTTGTTCTTCACGATCACTTGGTTCAGGCAGCATTAGTTGACACAATGTCTCAAGATCCCATATGCCTTCTTGGAAAATAGAATCAGGGCTGCCCAAGGGGAAACACTGGGCCAGATGAATCCCTTCCCCTGCAAGTCTTCTAGTTGTACCCACATCTCGTGAAGCTCCGCAGGAGCCATCCGATATGCTGGTGTAGATATTGGTGTCGTCCCGGGGAACAAGTTAATGTAAAATTCCACCTCTCTGTGAAGAGGTAGACCTGGAACATAATCAAGGAAAACATCCATGTAATGGTCCACCACTACAGGATAACTCAGACTCTCCACTTCAACCGCTCCGAGGGTAAGGCTAGCCAACTGATACGTAATCGGCTGCACCCTCCCATGGTTAACTCTATCATGCACTGCAAAGGCTCCCTTCTCGTTGGTGAAGGTAAACCTGGTCTCATCCATGAAGACACTCCACACTTTACACCTAATACAGTCAATCTGAGCATAAACTGTAGATAACTAGTCCATACCCAAGATGACGTCGTAAGGCCTCGAAGCTGCTACTCAGAGATCCCGACCGAAGCCCTTTCCTCCTAGAGTAAGCTCACACTATCGGCACCAGTGCCTAATCATCGAATCATCCTATGTAGGAGTCTCTAGCCATAAGGATCAAGCCAACGAATCTGTCGGAAACTCCAAGCTCTGAAAGAGGGTAGTGGCAATAAAATAATGACTGAAACCTATGTTTATAAGTACTACAACTAGGGTAGAATAGACAAAAATCGTACCTCGTATCATCTACATAGTGCCGTGATCGTAGGCCTCAGCTGCCTGGAGCTGAGCTCACCCCTGTCCACCTACACCCAGTGGTCGGGGTGGACCTCATGGTGGTGGTGGCGGAAACATCTCAAATCGTCACCTGTCACCAGCTATACGGCCAACTCATCTACCATGTACACCTGCTCCCTGTGGACCTCCTCGGTCGAAACTATGTCTCTACTTGGGTGGTCCTTCAACCGTCTACTGATCATCTGTATGATGGGTTAGATAGTCACGAGCCATGTGACCCTGCCCGCCGCATGAGTAACACTACATGATCCTTTCCTGACTGGTTCTGCCTCAGGTTCCCCGCACAACCGATCCTGAGTCATGCAATCGTCCACCTATAGGTCTGGTCCTCTTGGACCTCTATGACATCTGTCTGCTTCCTGCTGCAGAAGATTCCACTACATGATGACTGGTAGTGGGTCTCACCGCTGGTGATTTCTCAGCAAGGAAACTCTCCACCAAGAGGGATCTATCTAACACCCCTGCCTATGTCGGAATGCTGAGTGAGATCATCGAAGTCCGGATCTCCCGTCTGATCCCCTGCTCAAAGGTCTGGGCCCTAAATAAAGTGTCCCGCAGTATATCGGTGGAGTAATGTGAGAGGTCTATGAAACTCGCTGAATACTAAGCTATAGTCATGCTGCCCTTCTGCTGATGTAGAAGCTCCTGAATGCGCACTGCGTGAAGAGTCGCTGGAAAAAACTATGCCCGAAACAGGCCCTCAAAGTCTGCCCAGAGAAGCGTCACCTCTTCATGAACCTAGAGCATCATGTTCCACCACCTTCCTACTGCTGCCTGTGGAAGGCTGGTGGCAAGTATCACCATGATATCGGATGGTGTACCTATGAGTCAGATGACTCTCACCACAACCTCCAGTCAATCCTCAACCGCCTGTGGGTCCGTCTCTCCCCTGAACCTGGGTGGCCTCTGGCACTGAAACTTATGCAACATGCTCAAGCAGTGTGCACTCTCTACTATTGGTGATGGTGGAATCAGTGGCCCAAATGGTAATGGTACCGCTTATGCCTCTACTGGAAGAGGGCCCTACACCGAGGCCTCGTTGCTCGGTGGGCTATCAGTGTGTACAACTCTCAGAACCCTAGTTGGCTATCTGCGTGGAGGCTTCCTGAAAAAAATAGGTGTTCCATGGTCAATAAGTTATACTTGGTGAGATGAATCAAATAGTTCACAAAGAAGACTCTTGAAAAAACACACACAATCAGTTTTTTCATTCACTGAGTTGGAAATTAAAAGTTAGGGTCCCGGTGTATGGATATGTCGACCGCCACACCAACACTGGATTCCCTAAATTGATAACCACACTCACTACACTTAACACTAATTCCGTTAAATAGAAAGATCAGAGTCCTATGTTCTATGGTATAACTGACTCCTTTGATACCAATTTGTCATGACCCGTCCCCCGAGGCCCCTGCCATGACTACCCCAATCCCGCCTTCCATAGGCCAGGGGATAGACACTAGCACCGAAAGGCATTTTCCCTAAAACTGGGAAGGCATTGCCTTTATAACCTGTAAACTCACGAAACCAAACACACAACATGATACAAACACAAGAAAACTATATAACCAAAAGAGTGCTGAAAGTAAAAGGGGGCCGGAATACAAGCCCAACAGTAAAGGTACAAGTACAACTGAAATACAATACAACTGAAGAAATAGAAAAAGACAGATACTGGATCATCCTCTGAGGTTCCTACCTAAAGGGTAGGTACAGATCGCCTCCTCAACACACCACGTCCATCCGCCTCCTTCGTTTACTGACTCGTAGTATGGTCCACCTCTAGGTACCATCCAGTCCTGGTACTCTCATCCTCAGTCAGCGCTGTCCGTCATCTACACCAAACACAATGATATGCGGGCATAGACCATGCAAGGGTGAGTATAATGATACTCCGTAGGGACCCCAAGACCCTTAAGGTCTCACAAAAATCAATCAAGGATGAAACACAATGTATGAAATCAACAGATAACCCTACCTAGGTATATGCCCATACATATACCTAAGTTATCAAGTAAACACATCTCAATCATGAAGAAACACATATGTTCTAACTCAGCTCACACCAGGATTTATTATAGGGGTAGTAACAAGTAACATATCCAGTCAAATCTTCGAACACCTCCACTGCTAGAGAACCCCTCCTCTATCGAGTACAGTGGGCCTACCACATCACACAGAGGCGCTTTCCACTAATCTTGGACTGCTGAGGCACTCCTCCTATCGAGTACTGTGGGTCTGCCGCTTCACATAGAGGTGCTCCCCACCATGGGTATGCCACATCACACAAAGGTGCTCCCCCTTGTGACGTGCTGAGGTTCTCTTCTTGTCGAGTACCGTGGGTCTACTGTGTCAAACAGAGGCGCTCCCCACCATAACCTACTGAGGTACATCTCTTGTCGAGTATTGTGGGTCTGCCGTGTCACATAGAGGCACACCCCAATGGGCCTGTCACGTCACTCCGTGTTGAAAAGTTCAGCAGTCTTCATGTCTCATCCAACTACTGGGTTCCCAAACTTTTCTTCCTCGTCTCCAAGAGTGTAACACCCCAAGATTCCATGATACGCTTCTCTTGGAATAATATAGTAGCGTGTGTTGTACGCAACTTTGAGTTCTAACACACACCACAACAAATAAAACTAGCCGTTATGAATAGTAATAACTACTTTTTAAAATTTTATAAATTTTATATTTCAAAATGGACTTCATTTTTGGATTCAGAATATCTAATTTAGCCTAGGGTGAAATTTTGGAACTTTTTGGATTACTTTTATATTTTGATGAATAATGAAAATTAATAAATTTTAATTTAAAACAACTTTTTTAATCAAAATATTTAATAGTGATAAATTATACCATTGAGTGGTTTTAAAGTATAATTAGAATATAATTTTACCATTTTATCCAATGGTGGTCATTATAATTAATTTCACTTTGAAATTGGACATAAACAATTGTCAATCTTTTGATTGATATTGTTTCTTAAAAACACTATTTATTTTGACAATGGGAATTAATTATAAAAATAATTAATGCAACTTATATGTTTTGAATTTTTTAAAATAGACATCATTTTTGAATTCAAAATATCAATTATAGATTAGGGTGAATTTTTGGTATTTTTCTGAAAAACATCAATTTTTGATGAATAGTGAAACCACTAACTGGTAGTTTAAAAACTAATTTTTCGTGTAAATGAAACATTACCACTTCTATGTATTGAATTTCAAAAATACGACATACATCATTTTCATTAGGAAGTAAAATGTGGTTCAATGGGATTAAAATAATTTTTGGTGAATAGTAACTTTTAAGTTCTATTAATCGCGATTAAAGGCAATTAGTGAAATTTAAGGTAAAAATGATATTATAAAATTATGAAAATATATTGACACTTGTCCTACCCTTATTGAATGATTCATGGACGACCAAGAAAATCCATGGGTCAACTTGGGGACCCCATGGAGCCACTTGGGTAAGAAAATGACATTAATAACTTTTTATTTAAAGTAAAAATAAAATTGTCACAAACATGTGTTGTTTTACTAAAACAATTATTACATGGGGTTATATAAGTTACCTTTTAGACTATAAATAATCATTGGAAATATAAAAATATTTAATACATCATGGTAATTTTTTTATAATTTTTAGACATTAAATAAATAAATTTATTTATCACACCATGATGATGCAGCGATTACCTCATTAATTAACGATTTAAATAAAATGAAAAGATAATGTAAAATATAAGACATAAACTGGTCAAAAAACTATTGGATGAGTATATTTCGAACCCTTATCACCTTATCCTCGAAATATATAGTCGCGGGACCTTTAAAATCCGAAAATCATTTTAAAATAAATGACATTTCATGACTTTCCAAGAGTACCCCTCCTCTCCTCTTATAAAAGACCCCCACCTCTACCACCTTATTCACACCTTCAAAGCCATTTGGATCTGACAAACTCTTCCCAAATACTCTATAAAATTCTCTCTCTTACTCCTAGAATCCTCACTTTGGTCAGAAGTCTTCCCAAGGAAGCCTTTGTCTCAAATCAAAAAGAGTTACCCGATTTTAAGGTAATGCCTTCTCTTATGTTCTTTTGTTTTATTTTGATTCTACAACCCCTTAAACTCTTTTTATTCCTTTATTTTGTAACAAAAACAGTATCTAAAATATACTAGGATTTTTTCATGAGAAGGATATTATTTAAACTTACATATACCTTCGTCTAATGGTTAAATAACATACTGTTTCTGTGGGTGGTGAATTACTGCCTCACGAAACGATGATTATTCAATATTCTTTTAACACCTCTCATGGTGGCCATTATGATGAAACTATTTTCATATATGATATATATATTATGTTTATGTTTTCCTTATTCTTCTTTATTTCTCATTTATGGCATACCTTTATGATTTCCATTATGGGTAAACGCGATAATTTCATTTTAGGAAGTGCGGACTACCGCCCCCTCAAAGTGATTTGAATAATTAATGCCATATGTGGGACGTATAAAGGATGGAGTAATGATATTATATATGATATTATACTGGAATTACAATACAACTTTATATCATTATGATTTCATTCTATTAAATATGAAATAGAAATGAAAGTAGCGTTCATGCGTACGTACAGCTTACCGTCTCCATGAACGGTGCATTTCATTTCTTACCTCTAAATGTTACGTAATATTATTAATGAATGTATATACTAGATATATTTGATATCTAAATCCTAAATATAATTCTGGATATAATTTATATTTTACCACATGAACAACTTGTAATTATAAGAAGTTTATTTTTGACCCAAGTACCAAAGATCGACAAAACAACCGTTATTAACATAAATAATTAAATAATGTTTATAACATGGTAATAAGTGATATAAAAGAAATAATAAACTTGAAAAATGTTCTTAATCAATTATAAATTAACTCTAGTTTATTATTCAGGAGGTTAATGAACGTTCGAGTCAAGTCAGACACGAGGTAAGGGACTTCGTCTCAATCTCCTTTCATTGGGGTATATTTTGTTTTATACACAACTTTCTTTTATACAGTGTATAAAACCCTTTGAATTTTACGTTTATTCAAAAGGAATCTTTTTATATGAAGCATTTTACTAAACAAAAAAAAGGAATGTTTATTTGTCGTACGTATGCGGCGACAACTGCTTCTCCGCCGCCGTGACCATTATTTGAGTTTTGACTTCCTCTACAAGACATAAATTTTTTTAAATGAAAAATAAATACAAAGTTTTAATTTTCATTTATTTTGGTATTGAAAATGATTTTTAATGTGTTTTTTTATATATCAATATGTTGTATTGATATCTTGTGATTGAAATGTAGAAATGTTATGTTTCCTTTATGCATGTTTTATGTGATACAATTATTTTATGGTTTATGATATGTTGAAACCTATTCATATGAGGAATGCAATTGACTTAATATGTGATGGGTGGAGCCCGCTATAGCTCCTAGATGCATCGATAGGTCTCATGAGACAAACTAGTGTCTTGGAATGAGGCCTTGACAAAATCTTATTTGTAGTCTTGGAACGAGGCCTTGGCTACGTGGTTATGATAGTCTGGCATTATGCATTCCATCATTATGAAAGTGGTTATTGATATTGCATGTGATTATTCGACAAGTAGAATATCCATGTGAATAAGTAAATATAATTATTTCATTTTATTTTTTCCATATTATGATGAAGTTCAAGTTTAAAAGGCTTTTGTTTTAGTTATACATTGCCTTAAATGTTTATGTTTATTTATGAAAGTTTCCGCTGTATTGTTATCCTTACTGAGCATCTGAGCTCACCTCTTTCAATGTCTTAATTTTTCCAGGATGTGATGAAGTATATTATGAATAACCTTCATGGATAGTATGAGGGGATATGAAGACATGTTTTTTTAGTTTTGTTTTACTTTATGATTTAATGTAAGATTTATGAATTTATCTAGTGTTTCCAAGGCTACTAAAGTAATCGGTCTTTCGAAACTTGATCCTTTGTGATCATGCAAATGTTACGCAATAATGCACTTACTCTGGGTAACTGGGGTCAGGGCGTTATAGTTGGTATCAGAGTCATTTTAGTATTAACCTTGGAAGCTAGATTTAGATAAACTCTGATTGGAGCACATAGCCCTAAGAAAGACTTTGAGGATTAGTATAAAAGAACTTCCTATAATTTTGGTATTATAGATATTTTTTGAGTTTTATGAGCAATACATCCCTGTTTGGATACGAGCACGTAGAGGTGGCTCTGGCATAAATATACCTAGGGATAAAACCCAAAAACACCGCTTTGAGCTAGACTCGAACGAGAACTGGTGCACGACAACGGGCCTTGCTGCACTATTGGTTACGACACTCCCGGGGGATATGATTAGGATAATTCTCATTTTATTTACAAACCACTATAAAGGGTTTATGAGTATATACTTCCTCAAAGAAAACATTTTTATGATTATGGATTATATCCATAAACTGTTCAATTTATGTTAAGTGTTTTACAAGTATGGAATTATGTATTTCGATTCATAAACTAATCTAGTTTATGACATTGTTTAGAAATGGCTCCTAGTGGATGGAATGGAAACCGTATCAATGCACGCACTCCATGTAGGGATTTTCCTACTGCTCAAGATAATGATAGTGGAGATGGTGATACAACTGGTGCTGATCAACTTATCACCATTCTGGGAAAACTCACTCAGGTTATGAATAATAACTTTACTTGTATGGATCACCCTGATCCGCAATGTGGAGGATCAATCTTAGATCGCTTCATGTGGAAAAAACCACCAACATTCAATGGGAGAAAAAATCCCTTAGTAGCTGAGCAATGGATAAATTCCTTAGAGAAAATATTCCATGCCTTGGGAAGTAGTGAAAGGGAAAAGGTTATCATGGAAGTTTACCACCTCACTGGAGATGCTGATCAATGGTGGTCATTGATTCAAAATACAAGGGAAGATGAAGAAGTATCAAGTATGGAATGGAGAGAGTTCAGAGATATTTTCTTAGAAAAATACTATCCTCATGACCATCAAGTAGATATGGAAAGGAAATTTATGAGTCTGTGACAAAAGGAGGATGAAAATGTCACAAAGTATGAGGACAACTTTACAAGGTTAGCAAGACATGCTGCAGATTATATAAGTAACCCAAGAAGTAAGATCGATCCTTTCTTTGATGGGTTAAAACGATTTCTCCATTGATCATTAGTATCAAAATCTTTCTCAACGTACAAAGATATAGTCTCGTGTGCTATCAAGACAGAAAAGGAATTCACTAAATCTTATGATAACAAAGTAAATCAAGAGAAGAAGAGAATGGTGGAACAAGAGACAAATAAAGGGAAAAAAGGAAAGAAGGATTTTCCATTATGTGATAATTGTGGGAAGAATCACCCCAGTACTTGCCTAAATGGAATGGGAGTTTGTTACAAATGTGGAGAGAAAGGTCACTAGGCTTGTGAATGTAAGGGAAAGAAAGAGGCTATCAATGTTGAATGCTACAATTGTAGATAAATGGGGCATTATGAAAATGAATGCCCTAAGCGCCAAGGAAACTTACCTCAGAAAAGGCCAAGGGAGTAAGGCCAATCTTATGCTATTACTACAAATGAAGTTGAATAATTAATATATTTGTGTTTTTGGACTCAAGGATTATATTCTAGTTATAAGAATAATGTGATATATAAGGATTATACTGTAGTACTTGTTGTTTTCATTAACGTTTTAATATGATGAAGGTAATCATATTTTTAGTATGTGACAATAAGAGAAACTTTAATTTATTTGGGGAATCTAATGTTACAATTGATTTTGGAATTTAGAGACCTTTTAGAGAAAGTCTGGACAAAGATATTTTGGATAACTATAAATGTTGGAATGGATTAAGTTTAACTTTGGATAGTATTGTTTAAGGTTAAAACATTTCTGAAGATTATTTTTGGAATACTATCATACTATAGTTTTAGGAAAAGGACAACCTTTCGGTCAGGGGATAACCCGTCGCGTCTGACAAATTTGTAGGAATCGAACCCACAACCATAGTGTGACAGGACTTTTTACATACCACTAGCCTACAGGAAGTCCCTGGTTATTAAAAAATATTTTTCTTCATAGTATGTGTTAATATTTGGAACCTTATATGGTTAGGATAAATAGAATATTTTTGAGTTCTATTACCTTTTGGAGTGAAAGATGGGTTTGTGGTAAAAATTTAGTAAGGAATGAATGTCTACATGACAAGTAAGGATATTTCCTTACATTCTTAGTAAATCACATAAATAAATTCTTCAACTTTATGAAAGGTAACTTAAAACAAAAAAATGTTGTCGGTTAACTTTTTCTACTAGGGAATCAAAGACTGTTTAACCAATCACATTTTGTGATTTTCTTGTAGTTAACTTTCTATTAGTCCTGTTTTCTACAACTCTCCATCAGAACATGATGGTTTTTTTCTCTTCCATATCCATGTTTTCATAGAATCCTAGTATGGGATATCTCGGGTGACCTTTGTACTTCTCTTTCTTTCTTTTAAAGTTATATTTTTATTAACCCTATTTCTGATGTGGGTTTTCCACAAAGGGATTTTATATTTTCAACCATTTATTTTCAAAGACAAATTTCAAATTGTGAGAATGAAATTTATTGAAGGAGGTGAGAATGTAACACCCCAAGCTTCCACGGTACGCTTCTCTTGGAATAATACAATAGGATGTGTTGTATGAAACTTCGAGTTCTAACACACACCACAACCAATCAAACTAGCCGTTATGAATAGTAATCCATACTTTTTGAAATTTTATAATTTTTATCTTTCAAAATGGACTTCATTTTTGGATTCGGAATATCGAATTTAGCCTAGGGTGAAATTTTGGAACTTTTCGGATAACTTTTATATTTTGATGAATAGTTAAAATTACTAAATTTTAATTAAAAACAAATTTTTTAATCAAAATAATTAATAGTGATAAATTATACCATTGAGTGGTTTTAAAGTATAATTAGAATATAATTTTACCATTTTATCCAATGGTGGTCATTAGAATTAATTTCACGTTGAAATTGGATATAAGCAATTGTCAATATTTTGATTGATATTGTTTCTTAAAAACACGCTATTTGTTTTGACAAAGGGAATTAATTATAAAATTAATTAATGAAACTTATATTTTTGAAATTTTGTAAAATAGACATCATTTTTGAATTCAGAATATTAATTATAGCTTAGGGTGAATTTTTGGTATTTTTCTGAAAAACTTCAATTTTTGATGAATAGTGAAACCACTAAGTGGTAGTTTAAAAACTAATTTTTCGTGTAAATGAAACATTACCACATCTGTTTATTGAATTTAAAAAATCTTACATACATCATTTTCATTAGGAAGTAAAATTTTGTTCAATGGGATTAAAATAATTTTTTGTGAATAGTAGCTTTTAAGTTCTATTAATCATGATTAAAGGTAATTAGTGAAATTTAATGTAAAAATGATATTATAAAAATATGAAAATATATTGACACTTGTCCTACCCTTATTGGATAAGTCATGGACGACCAAGATAATCCATGGGTCAACTTGAGGACCCCATGGAGCCACTTGGGTAAGAAAATGACATTAATAACTTTTTATTTAAAGTTAAAATAAAATTGTCACAAACATGTGTTGTTTTACTAAAACAATTATTACATGGGGTTATATAAGTTAACCTTTCGACTATAAATATTCATTGGAAAGATAAAAATATTTACTACATCATGGTAATTTTTTTATAATTGTTAGACATTAAATAAATAAATTTATTTATCACACCATGATGATGCAACGATTACCTCATTAATTAATGATTTAAATAAAATGAAAAGATAATGTAAAATATAAGACTTAAGCTTGTAAAAAACCTATTGGATGAGTATATTTAGAACCCTTATCACCTTATCCTATAAATATATAATTGTGGGACCTTTAAAATCCGAAAATCATTTTAAAATAAAGTGACATTTCATGACTTTCCAAGAGTACCCCTCCTATCCTCTTATAAAAGGCCCCCACCTCTACCCCCTTATTCGCACCTTCAAAGCCATTTGGCTCGGCCAACCTCTGACCAAATACACTATAAAAATCCCTCTATTACTCCAAGAAGCCTCAATTTGGGCAGAAGTCTTCCCAGGGAAGCCTTTGTCTCAAATCAAAAAGAGTTACCCGATTTTAAGGTAATGTCTTCTCTTATGTTCTTTTGTTTTATTTTGGTTCTCCAACCCCTTAACCTCTTTTTATTTTTTTATTTTGTAACAAAAACAGTATCTAAAATATACTAGGATGTTTTCAAGAGAAGGATTTTATTTACACTTACACATAACTTCGTCTAATGGTTAAAAATCATACTGTTTCTCTGGGTGGTGAATTACTGCCTCACGAAACGATGATTGTTCAATCTTCTTTTAACACATCTCATGGTGGCCATTATGATGACAATATTTTCATATATGATATATATATTCTGTTTATTTTTTCCTTATGATTCTTTATTTCTCATTTATGGCATACCTTTTTGATTTCCATTACGGGTAAACGTGAAAATTTCATTTTAGGAAGTGCGGACTACCGCCCCCTCAATGTGATTTGAATCGTTAATGCCATATGTGGGACGTATAAAGGATAGAGTAAATGATATTATATATTATATTATACTGGAATTACAATACACATTTATATAATTATGATTTCATTCCATTAAATATGAAATAGAAATGAAAGTAGCGTTCATGTGTACGTACGGCTTACCGTCTCAATGAACGGTGCATTTCATTTCTTACCTCTAAATGTTACGTAATATTATGAATGAATGTTTATAATGGATAAATATGATATATATGATATCTACCTCATGAATATAATTCTGGATATAATGGATATTTTACCACATGAACAACTTGTAATTATAAGAAGTTTATTTTTGACCCAAGTGCCAATGATCGACAAAACGACCGTTATTAACATAAATAGTTACATAATGTTCATAACATGGTAATAAGTGATATAAAAGGACTAATAAACTTGAAAAAGGTTCTTAATCAATTATAAATTAACTCTAGTTTATTATTCAGGAGGTTAAAGAACGATCGAGTCAAGTCGGACACGAGGTAAGGGACTTCGTCTCAATCTCCTTTCATTGAGGAATATTTTGTTTTATACACAACTTTATTTTATACTGTGTACAAACCCCTTTTACTTTTAAGTTTATTCAAAAGGAATATTTTTATACGAAGCATTTTACTAAACAAAAAAAGGAATGTTTTTTTGTCATACGTATGCGGCGACAACGACTTCCCCACCGCCATGACCATTATTTTAGTTTCGGATTCCTCTACAAGTCGTAACTTTTTTTAAATGAAAAATAAATACAGAGTTTTAATTTTATTTTATTTTGGTATTGAAAATGGTTTTGAAATTGTTTTTTTATATATCAATATGTTGTATTGATATCTTGTGATTGAAATGTGGAAATTTTATGTTTCCTTTATGAATGTTTTATGTGATACGATTATGTTATGGTTTATGATATGTTGAAACCTGTTCATATGAGGAATGAATTGGAATTAATAAGTGACGGGTGGAGCCCGATATAGATCCTTGATGCATCAATAAGTCTCATGAGACAAACTAGTGTCTTGGCACGAGGCCTTGACAAAATCTTATTTTAGTCTTGGCACGAGGCCTTGGCTACATGGTTATGATAGTCTGGCATTATGCATTCCATCATTATGAAAGTAGTTATTGATATTGCATGTGATTATTCGACTAGTAGAATATCCATGTGAATAAGTAAATGGAATTATTTCATTTTATTTTTGCAATATTATGCTGAAGCTCAAGTTTAAAAGGCTTTTGTTTTAGTTATACATTGCCTTAAATGTTTATGTTTATTTATGAAAGTTTCCACTGTATTGTTATCCTTACTGATCATTTGAGCTCACCCCTTTCAATGTTTTAATTTTTCTAGGATGTGATGAAGTATATTATGAATGACCTACAGGGATAATATGAGGGGATATGAAGACTGGATGTTTTTTTTAGTTTTGTTTTACTTTATGATGTAATGTAAGACTTATGAATGTATCTAGTGTTTCCAAGGCTACTAAACTAATTGGTCTTTCGAGACTTGATCTTTTGTGATCATGCCAACATTACGCAATAATGCACCGACTCTGGGTAACTGGGGTCGGGGCGTTACAAAGAAGATCTGCTCCACAAGATACTGGTCAATATTATAATAGCCACGAAGTCCCATGAAGAAGCATTTCAAATGTCCTCCATCTCATAGGGGTCTCAATGAAATATACAGCGTGTCAATCGTACACCCAGTATATGAGTTATTAGCCTTTTAGTTTTGGGGGCCTCGTTGGATTTGTGCTCGATCTAACCTGACCGTTCCCCATCTTAATCCAAAACTACAGTGGGGGTATACTCAAAGAGACTGTCTCACTCCAAGATTTCCAACGTCATTTAAGGTTCGTCAAATGGATGCCCAATGCCAAATTTATGGACAAGAGAAGTAAATGGGTCATAGTGGGCCGGGGTTCGGTCCGACCCGGTCGGACCGACTCGGACCGACCCAGCCTAGGCCGACCCAGTTCGGGTCAACCTGGCCCGACTCGCTAGGTCTAGCCTGACCCACAGTGTGGCCTGGCTAGTTGGGTTCGGCCTAGCCCACTGGGTCCGGCCCGGCCAACTGGGCGGTTTGGTAGGCCGTTAGGTGCCGCGGGGGTGTGGATGCGGATGACGCAAGGCCGCAGGGAGACTCGGCCAGGACAGCTCGACCAAGAGGGCAGAGGTCACAAGGCGGCTCGGGGCCGTGGGGTGGCTCGGCCGAAGCGGCTCGGGGTCATGGGCGGTTCGGCTGGAGCGGCTCGGCCGAAGCAGCACAGAGGCCCATGGGAGGCTCAGCCAGAGTAGGTTGGATGGTCGCAGGCGGCGCGGCCATGGAGGCGCAGATGACCGTGGGCGGCGCGACTCGGCCGACGATGGAGGCTCGACCTGGTCAGCGGCGGCGGTGGCTCGGCCCGGACGGCGGCGCGGCGGGGCTGCTGGTGGCAGAGCTGCGGGGCGCGGTGGCTGTGGTTGGCGCAGAGGGGCTCGTCTGTTGGGGTGCTGCGAGGGCACGAAGGTCGTGAGGCGGCGGTGGCCACGGGGCAGTGTCGTTTCACCGTCGCCTTCGTCGCGTTCAACACCACAAATCATCACAATAATTGCGGAGGGATCGGGCCATGTTTGTTTAGCCCATACCCTCTGTATTGGGGTGGTAGTATATGGCTCAGCAAGAACTTGAAGAAGAAGGTCAAGCTTTACAACCTCGTGCAATGATTTAATCCCCATCCCGAAAAATAATTCAAGGGAAGAACATGAGAAATGTATTCATACACAAATAAACCCCTACCTTGTTTGATTGTTGACGATGAAGAGAGAAGTTGAAGAAGAAGATGAATCATTGGGAAAAGATGGATGTCGGTGTCATCGGCGTTTCCCTCGATTGTCGGTTTATTGACGTTGAAGACGTTCCTCATCAAAGAATATCCCGTGAAAGAAGCCAGAGTCGAAGTCAGTGTTCTTCATTGGCATTCTTCGTTGGAGAGGATAATCCTTCAAGTTCTCTCCCAATTCTCTTTTGCCAATCCCTTCCCCAATTCCACCGAGGAGAAAAGAAATAGCCAACAAAAAAATTAAATAATAACTTAACATTTAATTTTATGTTGTCCCATAAAATTAATTGGTAACTTAACATTTAATTCTTATGTTGACACATAAAATTAATTTGTAACTTAACAATTAATTTTATGTTGACACAAAGAATTAATTGGGGGAGTTGAGAGGTTTCCTCCCCATTAAGAGGGGTTGGGTGGTCCCCACCACTAAATTCAAATTTGGGAGGTTTTGAGGACTTGTGTTGTCCCCACCACCTTAACTCAAGTAGAGGGGGTTTCAACAAATAAAATAAAATGTGTGATTATTTAATTTTATTATTTTCATGAAAAACCCAAAAATTATCTTTCACCCTCGACGAACAGCCGTCGAGGTGAAAGTCTTCTTAAGAGAATACCGACGCTGTGAGTTCAACGATGCCTTTAGATTTCAATTCCAAGCACCGGTTCAAAATTTATAAAAACCCACTCGTACATTTACTGAACGTACCCGGGAAAAAGTTCAGAAATTTATTCCGGGAACTCCGGGCCTTGTAATCAAGCGCTGTAAATTTTCACGAACTCGTAACATTCCCTTTTAATTAAAAAAAATGTAAAAAAATTTATATGGAAATTTCGGGTCTTTAGAATATTTATATACATTATATAGTTAGAATGCATATAATTATCAATATAAATATATATATTAATTAAAATAATATCATTAATTTAATTAAATGAATTAAAAATTTGAACATTAATTATAAAAAATTAATTATACAGGAATTTTTCATATTTAAATATATTATTAATATTTTTATTAGACATATATCTCACCATTTACAATAAAAATTATTAATGTTATTTATATGTAATTAATGTAATGTTAAATATATATGTATTTTAATATGTATTTTAATAATATATATACACATGTAATTTATAATTTTTTAAAAAGTTATAATTAAAATATAAAAAACCACAATAAGAATATTTTTAAATATAATTGATAATAAATTTCATATTTATATTCTAATTAGTAAAATGTATTGAAAAACATTTGTAATTAAATACAATACAATTAATATATTTATAAATATAACTATATGTTTTGATTTAGTGCAAAATATTTATTTATTTGTATAATAAATAATATTTCTTGAAATATATCTTATAATATTTAAACACATTTTTATAATGTTAAATATTTATTCATTTATAAAATTAATAATTTTTTTATAATTTATTAAAAATATTTAAATACAATTATTATAAATAATATATATATATATATATAATTAATAATAAATACATTTATATAATTAGAATTTATTGAAAATATTTTTTATTTAAATGAAAATTTTAATTTTTATTCATTTTAAATTTTTTTGAAATTTATACAATGAATATTTTTTATTTATTTTTTAACATTATTATAATTTATTCTTTTTAATTTTTATTCTTTAATATTGTTTAATATTTTTATAATTTATTCATTTTTCATCTTGATTCATTTAATATTTAATATTTTATTTACTTTTAATATTTATTAGAAACTTTTTATTTATTAATAAGTAATATATTTAATATGCTTGTGATTTATTTTATTTATATTTATTCATTTTTAATATTTCTTCCATTTTGTTTTGATATATTTTAATTTAAGTCTTTACATAAAAATTATTCAATTTTAATATTCATTTATTTAATATTATTTATTCATTTTTAGTATTTATAAATTTTAAATATTTTTGAAATGTAGTCATTTTTTATCTTTATCCATATAAATTTTATTTATTATGTTTTGATTATTTTAATATTTATGTAATTTATATAATTAATATTTCTTCATTTTTATTTTCATATTATTGTATTTAAATCTATATATGATTATTATTTATTCATTTTTAATGAGTAATTTAAAGTGGATATTTTTTATTTAAATGTATTTTTATTATTTTTTTATTTTATATAACTAATATAACTTATTTATTCATTTCTGATATTTTTTATGTTTCTGGTGTTTATCGATATTAACTTTAGTACTTATAATGGCTTCCATTATCAATGCTTAAAAAACATTGATAAAATATTTCTTTATGGGATCATAAATTTTTAGCACAGATAAATGTTCTTTTAGTAGTGCTGTTTAGATTTGATAAAGGTAGTCATTATTTGTTCTTATACTTTTAATGCTAATAAAACTTCCTTTTATTAATACTTTTTGGATAATGTTAAAAAAACCATTTTCCTCTTTTCAAATAAGCCCAACAGATTGGGCTACTCCTCCTCACACTATTTAGGCTCTCGCAAAACCCAAACTTTATAGCGACCTCTTTCAATTTTTTTGGAGGAATCGACCATCAAATCTGAAAGTATGAAATTTTTAATTTTTTTCTTAGGATTTCTACCATTCTTTCATGATTTTTTTTTCATTTTTTTGTTGTTATTCTTTAATGAATTTTTACCAATGACCATATATTTTGCTTAATGAAATATCACTTAAATAATGACCTTAGGGATAACAAATTGATATTTTATCAATATTTTAATCTATAAATATCTCAAGATAAGGATTTGTTAGTTTATAAAAAATTAGATACGCTTATAAGTATTTCTATTTTTTCATTTAGAAATATAGTGGAGATTATTTCGTTTTTATTTGAATGTATATGAGTAAGGTTTTTTTATTATCTATAGTAAAACAATGATGGTTTTCATTTATTATACAAAAAAATTATTGGGTTTCTTTTATTCTTGTGTTGAAATAAATATGATCATTAATTAAACAATATATAAGGTCTTAGTTTTTCTTTATCCCTTCCATTGTGTTTTTGGGTGACTGCGTGTATTAGGGGAAGGATATAGGAGTATAGGTGCTTTTAGAGGTGAAATTTTAGCTGGAGGAGGACATTGTGGTGTGCTTGGATTGATTGTGAAGTGGTGTAGTTTTAGGAAGTTGGTTTAATTTCCATGAATAGCCTTCATAGATTATCCATGGAATTTATGTCATGGAGCCCCCAGGTGGCCTATTTTGGTGGCTCTGTCGTCTTAGGGGTCACAACGACATGTTTCCTGAGCTACACTATGGATCTTGGGGGCTGAATTCCTCATATCTATTATCTTAAGGGTCACCGCGATGTGGTGTGATGGTTGTGTTGCAGAATCCCATAGAATGAGTTCCTTAAATCTACCATTGTGGGGACAGTTGTGACATAGTGTCCCGACTACACCAAAATGTTTCCTTAGGTTTATCGAAATAATGGTTTGACTGAGTATTCAATTAAAGGGACATGGGAGGATTAACGCTATTATGTTTGGAGGGTTTCTTAACCTAGGATTGAGTCGGACTTATTTCGGTGTGGATTCCCTTGTTGTGTCATGGGTTTCATAAAAATATAAAACATTATGTAATCCCCAACCTTTTTGTGTCATGGTGTTATAAAAATTACAACTAGTATAATTTCAAAAGTCACTTCGAATTCCACTTATTTCTGGACCCTTTATTCAAACTTTAGGCAACCAAAGGAGATATTTTAGAGACTCTTGATCCACTTTTATTAGTTTTATCCCCTAGTTCCTAGAGAATAATTCATGGGTGATCTGAGGTGAGTCTCCTTCTTCCCAGTCAGTTCATGTTCTCTTTTACATTTATGTTATGTTATTGAAGTTTTATTTGTTTAGTTTATATGGTTCCTTATTTATGATTGATGAAGTATTCATGATGTAATGGTATCCTTAGGAATTGTGGGTTCTCGAGGGAGTGGTGATTTAGGGATATATATTTATTATTTTATTCTTGTTTAGGGAACATTGGAAGCTCCATATCAAGGTAGGGGATTCATAAATTTTCCTTATTTTTATTTTTCAATGTGGAATTTTCATTCATAATTATCCTTGAGTAAATGACTGTATTGGGATAATGAAAAAATTAATCTAAAAACTAATAATGTGAAAAGTTATATGGGTACATTGTTTTATATATAGTTTATGTTATCTTTTGATGATTCCACTTGATATTTTCTAGATAGCGTGAAACATGATTTCTATGATTTTTGTAGTTATCTAGAATATTTTAAACGATTAAACTGGTAAAAAAATGTATATATGTTAATATGAAAAGGTAATGAATGGTTCATATGAATTGAGTTTATGTTTCTTTATTAAATTGTTGAATAAGAATAGAGTTTCTTTCTTAGTTGATTGTAGCTTCCATTTAAAGATTTCTCAATTGTTAAATGTTTTTCATAATGAATAAATTATTTTAATTTGGTAATGTAAATGTTTTAATATTTGAAATTAAAACATAAGGATATTTAAAGCTTAGAATTATTTTCTATATGTTGTATACCCTGATTTTATGGACTTGGTTTCCCCATGAGTTTGTTATGATAAAAATATAATTTTTCCTTGTATATTAAATAGAATTATAGGTATCATGCTATGAATTTACATAAAACATAGTATGGTAAGATGATTTGGAATATGATTAGAGTTGTGATTTCCTACTTTCTCTGTGGGTGGCTATTTCACAATTTGAGTTAGTTGGAACAAGTTGAGAGCTAGGCCTGCCTGCTTTCCTTTTTCATGTTTGTTAATCTAGTCCTGGGTTTATGTTCATAGTTTCCACTCACTTCGGGATGCTTTTTATCCTCAAGTATCTTTTCATTGATATTGGATTTGTTCGATCCATAGAGTACTCAAAAATATTGAATGGAAATGAACTGTCAATGAATTTATGTGAGTGAGCAATGATGATAGTAATGATATATTAAATGAAATTAGACATTTGGTTGGGATAAATTCTCTAAGATAATTTTGAAATGATGACTATAAAATCAACATGGATTTATGAATTAATGAAAATGGTTAAACTATAAATCAAGATGGATTCTATTAGAAAAATGGTAAATTTTTTTCTACTAAGTGATTATTGATGATGAATGTTGATACTTGTTTTCATAGTGATCATTATCTTTATAATACTAGAGATTGAAGTCTAGTTACAATGAGGGATGTTATATGTAGTTCAAGTATAGGGTATGATAGTCTTCCTTAGGCATGTTATCTGTTATACTATCTCTATGTTCTATTATTTCATATGCTCCACCACATGAGTTATTTGGGAAGTCGACACCTATATGGGCCTGGTTTTCGAGTGTTTCTCCAAAAATATTGGATGTTTAGGATATATATTGATGAATACTCTCACCCTAATATATATTTTGAATATATCATAGTATGTAGGAGAATCTGGGTTGGGATGAATTAAGGTATAGGGAATGTTTTCATACAAGTTATGATGACTCTCAGTTTTACCATATATATATATATATGTGTGTGTGTGTGGGGGCTTTAGTTGTAACACCCACTCACGAACTAACCCAATATGTCCATTATTCAAATGTTCACGCTTTCCTATGATATTTATTTGGGGGAAATGGTAATACCCCAGGTATGGAGACAAGATCTATGGAATCAATAAAACCAGTGGGAATAATTTTCTCCCATAAATCAGAGTAAAATTAACCATAGAAAAATAGGCATAACCACTCCATATGTTGGAGTTCCATGCTCCATTAGAGGGTAAAAATATAAAAAATTTAAATAATTTAAATCAAATAAATTCACTTGGATCACCTCTAACTCCCTCACATAGAATAAATTTCAGTTTAAACGTCCAAAATTCACATATATAATGCATATTTGATTAGATAAAAGATAAAGTAATACGAGTGTCTTATTTTTTTAGTGTGAAGGGAAAATTAAATAAAAAAAATAAACCATTAACCTTAATGTGACCTCAAAAATCACACTATATAATACTATTTCTATGCATGACCAATGGGAGATCAAGATCTGAAATGAAACTTAAAACTAAAATGTAATGATATTAGTGAGAATAAACATGCTTCGCAGGCCACCACCCACCATGATACATGCCTATATTTTAATTATAAAAAAATTTCAATCTAGTTTAAATTATAATAAAAAAATATTATTTTTCATAAAAATTTAAATAAAATAATAAATAAACACATTAAAGTTATTATAATCTATCATTATTTATTTTTGTTAAATGAAAACCATCATTTTAAGAAGAAAAAATTTCAGGAACAAAGCTTTATTTTAAAACCCAGCTATATTAAGATGTCACATTTAAACATTAATAAAACCTTTATTTTAAATACATTTTCCCCAAAGAATCTTTAAATAAAACTTGAATTAGTAATATAAACTAAGATGATGATTAGAGCATGCAATGATATAGGCAAGACATGTTAAGAAATATTAAGTAAGTGGAACTAGGAAATAGGAAACAAAATTAATATATAAAAAAAGGGAAACTGATCAACTGAGAATCCATCATAATGAACCATAAATAAAGAAATTAGTGTCATGAGATATATATTAGGTTTTAAGTAAGAAAACCATATATATATTGTAAAACAAATGATGAAAAATTGCTAGTATATGTTGCATCCCAAACCATACACAAGACACTCAATTCCACACACACCTACTTCCTCAGGGGCACACCTTGAGCATAAACCAAGTCACTCTATGGAGAAACATGATGATATTTTTGGTCTAAAATAGCATATCATAAATCTAGGTCTCTCATATAAATACCTAGTTTCCCATGGCCAAATAATATCAAAGGTGAGTAAGGAAACAAACAATGATCAAACAAGCATCATAATACATAATCAATAACTCACCCCCACCTACATCTCCCTATTAAGAAACAACCCAATTTCATTGAGTATCAAAACTCCACATTCATATTGCACAAAATATCAAGGAAGGGAAAAATTAGGGATTATCAAGAGATTCACAATTCAAAACATTAATTTTTAAAAGGTTCCAAATAGGCCTTTAAGGAAAACCTTCCTTTAAATTTAAGGAAATAAAACAAACTTTGAAATCAAGTTTCCTACAACATTTAAATACTAAATATTTTTATGTAATTAAAAAACCAAATTTTATATATAAAACAACATTAGATTCCTTGTAAATCCTTAAGAAATTCAATTTGAAGGCCAATGATACCTTTAGTGACTTCAATAATTTTTTTAAAAATCCAAGAAGGCATTATAAAAAATAATTAGTGTGTGTATGAGATGAAATATTATTTGAACCAATATTTAAAATTATAAAAACATCACTTTCAATGGAATTAAAGAGGAAAACCATTTATCCTTTTAAAAATTTCCTAAAAACACATAATACCATCATTTGAAAATTTAAACATAAATTTAAATCAAAAGTAATAAATGGTTCTAAAAATTAAAAAATAGGCTATAGAAAACCTACCTTAAATTGATGGAGGAAAGTCTAAGACCTCAATAATTGGATGAGGGAGACCTGAAAATGGGATTGAAAACCATAACCATAAGAAAATCATGAAAACTGATCAAACCCAACACCTTAGGGTTTAGTTGGGATTGATACAATAAGATGGAGGAGAATAAAAAGGAATAAATAAAAGAATAAGGGAAGAGGATTCCTAACCTTAGAGATCCAAACTAGATTTATAAAGAAACTAAGAGAAATCACAATGAATAAGAGTGATATAAGGAGGTTAACACCTTATATAGTTTTTCATCCATGTCGTAACTATGTGACCCACAATATAAATGAAACAAACACCACATGGTTTCTACTACAATCCATATATAGTTTTTTATCCATGTAGCAACTTTTCCAAATGACACTATTAAAAATTACAACAATGTCACATTGGTACCACCCAATTTACCTTACTATGAAACCCCTATAAACCTTTTAAAATTTTTAATTCCAAGCCTAATTTTTTTTAAAAACATAAATTAACTAAATTTAACATAAAATAATATAATTTAGTATAAAACAAAAGACCATAATCAAACATGGGTGTGAAAATTTTCCCCACCATTAAACCTTTTCCCCTTAAAAATTATTTATTTCAAGTAGATGGAATTGGAAAAAGAAAGGACATTCCACTTTAATTCATGAGGTGGTTAGGATTGGGAGAAAAATTAAGAAGAGATCAAACAAAAAGGGAACTACTTGATATGACCCATTATCCCAAAAATCCATAAAAAATTCCCATGATTCATCAAAAAATATTTTCCTAAAATCAAAAAATGTCTCTAAGGAAGAACTAAACATGATCACCTATTATAAGACTCTAGAGGGGAAAAGGGAGACCTATCACAATCTCCCATCCATTTATTATTATTATAAAATGGTGGAATAAAGAAATGATACATATATAAATATAATATCAGAAAAATATAGGGATACTATTCTCTATCATGTTCAAGTAGCCTTCCACGAATCAAAATTTAACCTGAAGGAAAACAGAACAACCGAGGCATATAATAAACTGAAAAAGAAACCAAAATTTAAACTCCCAAAAATTTCTCGAACTCATATTATAGCCATAATAAATGAAATGGATCCTAAAACTAGGTAAAATAAAAAGATGATAACCTAGGATTATAAAAAAACAACATCTCATGGTGAAAGCATCACACATTTGGCCAACACCCCCATGGATTATACCTCACATAATCAAATTGGTACTAGTTAGACAAATATACACCTTAGCACTTATCCAATACCAAAAATATTTACCTAAAACAAATATAAAAAACTGTTAAATATAACCATAAATCTCAAAATATTCCACCCAAAACAAAAATTCATCAACAATCATTAAAAAACCTATAAATTCAAAATAAATATAACTTTGGTCAAAGAAAAATCAGATTTAATCACTACTATTATACAATAAAAAATATTATTCTAATACCAATACAAGAGAAAAAATCCCAAAAAATAAGAAATAACACAAAAATATATCACACACAATACTCACCTTTATGATAAATAAGTTTAAAAAATTTCTGAATATAACCCAAGTGGCCACACCGATGAAAAACTATCACATTTTTTGAACAAAATGAAATTTTAATGTATAGATGCTACACAATAGAAATACACTAAGAAATATTCTTTCTCCATGAAGGTCATCCCCACACAACTAAATTTTCCATCTCAGGATCAATTAAATCCCACTTTTCATCTAATGGGTCAACTTTACTTAAATCAAGAATGACCATGGAATCATCTACTTCAGGTCATCTTTCTTACCCCTCTTACACATAGATGGAACTTTTAATAATATATTGATAAGAATATCGAATTGATTAATTAATGATAAATCTAAATCTTAGTAAAATATATCATTCAAAGTGATAATCTTTTAAGGAATCATCATTGACTATCTCAAGTGAGTTGTAAATAAATTTTGAAAAATGGTTGGTGTACTCTCCAAGTGATCAATAACCATGATAAAGACCCATTAATGAAATGAACTTATCATTTTTCACATATTTAGGAAAATTACATTGAATAACCACTATTTTGAATAGTTCTCAATGCATTATTCCTTTCAAGCATAAAGGAACCAGAATTCCACACTATACTTGTCTTAGTGATTCAAATAGAATAGAAACAAACTTTACCATTGAAGAACTTGGATACTGTATAGAATCAAAAACTCATTCAATTCCCTCTATTAACTCCACTTATTCAAGGGTAACTTGATTTCCCTAAGAGTAAAGTAGTCAAGTATTTAAGAAGTCACAAACATGATCCATGATCGTAGAAGACTCTAGATCCACCTCCCGATTTAGATTCTTGGTAGAGTGAGTAACCAGAATAATTTCTTATAGATGATGAGAAAGGTAACCTTGAATATTTTCCTAATGAATTTAATTTTCACTTTTCTATAAAAGATCTATGTATATTAATTATATAATTCACAAAACATAAATTCAGTTAACTCTCACTCCACTAAATTACTAAAAAATCCCATAAAAATAAATTCCAAAATAAAACACACTTAAACCACAAAATTTTAACTAAAAAATCCCCTTACATTTTATTTAAAATGATACTTTCATATAAGTGTTTCCTTTTTCCCAATTTAATGTGTTTCCACTACTTTGTTTTGAAATAAATAAAAACCATACAATAAAACCCTTTTCCCTTTTAAAAATGTTTTCCCAAAATCCTATATTAAAATCAAATAGTTTTTAAAACAAAATTTATGAAACCAAAAATCCTTTTTTAAATAACCCACTAAAACAAATTTTAAAACCCAACGATTATTAAAATAAATGAAAAGCCAATTTTCCATATAAAAACAGATTTTTATATTTCCAATCAAAACCAAGATATAATACAAAATAGTATATATAATTCACTCCAACAATTCCAAACATTCCTAAAACCCATCTTTAATTCCCATCTAATATGTGAAATTTCACTTTGGTAGTAATTCACAAACCAAAAGGGCTCAAACAAAAAATATGAAATATATCACAAGAGGAGTCTTGGTTTTATAGAAATCCCTAAAATCATCCACATGATCTCTACATGGTTATATGGACTATGTGAACTAATCTCGCAGTTGTGGTTCTTCCTCCACCTTATCTCCAGGCATCAAGAGAACCCCTAAATCACTTGTAACTAATTGGGAATTCAAATATCAATTGCAATTTAACCAGATCAAACTAATCATGATTGGAAATTCAAATCCAATACTTAAGATCAAACTATTCATGGTAACTCAAGGCTCCAAATGAACGATATCCCATGATACTCCCCCCATTTTCACCTTTCGAGTTCTAGAAACCTAACTCCATACTAACATGAAACACCCCAAATAAAAAGTGGGATTCTCAAAACCTAGGTCCTTATTCAGGAACCTAGGCTTTAATACTATTTTTTCATGAAACAACATAATCCATCCATCTATCAGACATTCAATTCGGCCTATTATAGGTATTGGGGGGGAATTATAGACCCCCTAGGCTGGTGAAAATCATGAAGGAATTAGTAAAACTAGTGGTAATCATTTTCACCCTCAAATCAGAGTAAAATATACATAAAAGATATCCATGATCACTCTAGACATTGAGGGTCCACATACCCACATAGAAGAAAAATATTAAAAACCAAACAATTTAAAATAAATAAATTCCATCATATTATCTCTAACTTCCACTCACAAAATAGTCATAAACTTTAACATCCAAACTCCACATATATAATTACCCACTAATTAGAGAAAAGATAAAGACACATGGGTGGGCTATTTAGAACATGTGATATAAAATTAATAATATAAAATAAACCACTAACATTTTTGTGACCTCACAACTCACATTGACTAAGCCCAGTGCTTCACATTCCCTATGGGAAATCAAGAGTTGAAATAAGACCTAAAACTGAAAAGTAATGATAGGTTTGATCATAAACATGCTCAGTAGGTTTCAATCTCAAAATTTCTAACTTTAAATTATAACACTATTTGAATATATTTTCAATTACATTAATAAAATATGAGTTGTAATAATATTTTACATAAAATAATCAAAAAACACATCGAATTTGTGTTAAAATAGCTTTACTTATTTTTGTTAAGGGTAAACAGTAACTTTAATAATAAAAAATTTCCTTACTAAATCCTTCTTTCAAAAACTACTTACTTTAAGAAGTCACATTTAAACCTTAATAAAACATTATTTCAAAAACCTTTTCCTCAAAACATATTTTAAGATCACTTGATGAAATAAGAAAAACTCATCCAAGGGTTAAATAAGGCAATGAGATGGACACAATAAGTCATGAGATATTAAGAATGTGAAATGAAGAAATATATTTTATAAGAAATATTTAAAAAAAGTGGGAAATAATGAAGTGTGAATCCATAATAACGAACCACCGATCAATAAATTAGTGTCATGGGATACATCCAAGATTCTAAAGTGATCCAAATCCAAATTGACTATAAAACTAATATAGACTAACCACTAGTATATTTTATATCCCAAACCATATAGGAGGAACTTTATTCCTTGCACGCAAGCTTCCTTAAGGTCACTCCCATTTCCTAAAAACAATATATAGAGGGACACGAGATAATGTGTGAGATGAACAAGTATAGAATAAATCTTGGTCTATTATCTAGATACCCAATATTCCATGACCAAACTAGAGTGAATGTGAGGAAGAAAATAAGTAGTGATCAAGTAGGCATCACTATATATAATCAAAAACTAATCCCCACAAATATATCCCTCTAAAGGAACAACCCCATTTTACTTGGCATCCAAATTTTACATGTATATAGAACCAATAGTATAGTGAGGTAAGTAAAAGAGGCTTATAAATACATTTAAAATTAAAAACATTAATTTCTTGAAGTTGATATACAGGTCTCTATGGAAAATATTTCCTTCATATTTGTGAAATTAAAAAAATTGAAAGCAGGTTTCCAATAGCATTTAAACACTAAATATATTTCAAGTAATTCAAACAAGAAGTTTTAAATAAAGAAAAACATTAATGTAAAATTAAAATTTCTAAAAATATGATTTTATGGATAAGGATTCATTTATAAATTTCAATAAATTGTTAAAAATCTTACCCGGAATTATAATAAATAATTGACGTGTGAACAAGATGAAATCAGATTTGAATCAATATTTAAAATTGGTAACCACATAACTTTCGATGGAAATCAATAGAAAAAACAATTATCTTATTTGAAATTAAATAAAATAACATATTACTATTATTTGTAAATTAAAACATAAATTTAAACAAAATAAATAAATGGGTTTTATAATTAAATGCAAGTGCATGGGAAAACCTACCTCAAATTGATGGTAAAATTTCTAAGACTTTGATAAAAAAATGAATGAGACCAAAAAATGGGATCTCAAAACCTAGTCATAAGAAAAAAATAAAACTTCTCAAACCCTACAACCTGGGGTTTAGTCAAGAATTTCACAATAAGTGGGAGGAGAAGAAGTATAAATAAATAGTTGAAAAAAGTGAAGATGATTCCTAACATTAGATTTATAAACTAGAATTATAAAGAACAAAGATAAATATTCAAGGATAGAAGGGATTAGATGAGGGTTCTTTTCTAGGGGTGGATCTTCAGTAAGGCATCATGTATGAGGAGGAGGGGGAGAAGATTAGTCTTTTAGGGGTAAAAATTATTTAGGAAAAAATGGTAAATTTTAAAAATTTAGGAATCTAGGTGGTCTTCATAATTAACCTTCATAATTTACCAAACTGTGTGGTGACCATGTGACCCACACTGGACTACCAAAACACCTGGAATTTTTTCCCCTAGAATCTCTGAATAGTTTGACTAACAACACTCTAACTTTTCTAAACAATGATGCAAAAATTTCCACATTGTAGCATGTACACCTCATTGGTTACCTAATAGTGAGGTCAAACCGTGTGACCATTAAAACCCATTACAAATTTTAAATTCCAAGGTAAAAAATAACTAAAACATAAAAAAGCTCAAATTACTATAATATAATATAAATTAATATAAAATAACCAAAGTCATACATGGATGTGAAACACCCCAAAATTTTAGAATGTATTTTATTTTAATTAAAAATGTTAAATAGTTTGTTTCACATGAAACACTGAACTAAAATGAGTTGTGATATAATTTACTGTGACAAAATTTTATAATACAAGATAAACACGAATACATCATGAGAATACAATAAGAAATTTCATTAAAAAAATACAAGAGGAATAAAACCCCAAGTATAAAAAAATACAATGAATATAAAATCACTACCATCAGAGTTTTCCATGAAGATAATAAAATTGATCACTAATATGGAAAGAAGGATATGAAATAGAGCTGTTATAGGCATTCTGAGAGAGAAGTGAATAAAGAGGACAAATGGTTTTAGTGATGTATACAAGGTAATATATAAGAGTAAAATATGACCATTATAAATATAGTCGTTGGAAATATGGCCATTAAATATATATATATATATATCCAATAGGTATAATGATGTTTTGTATTATTGGTAAAAAATTTAATGTAATATAATTCACAAATAATAAATAATCAAAATTAAAATATTTAATGAATATATTATTTAATTAAAATATTTTTACATGTTACATATTATTATGATTAAAGAATGATATGATGCATTTATAAAATGAAAATAAATATTTTAATATTAATGGATTGGTAAAATTAAATTATTATAATATAATTAACTAATTTTAATGATATTTGGTGAAGATTATTTAACATAATAGTGACATTTTTTCAAATAATTAATTTGTAAAAGTGTTTTGAATTTTTTAATAAAATTAATCACGAATAAAGAATGATTATAATAAAATATATTAATAATAAATTCATGAAAATAAATTAAAATTAATCAAATAGTTATTACTAGGAATGGTTTAAGAATTAATTCATTTTATGCTTAAAAGATACATTTTTCTAAATTGTTTATACATTATGTGTGTCTATATTAAAATTTATTATTAACACATATAGAAATAGAGACTAAAAAAATGGGTTTAATATTTTTAATCAGAATATTAATTTTTTTAATATATTTATTTTAATTTTGTAACATAAAAATAAGTTACCAAGGTGAATAGTATTTATCATACTAAAATGATTATTTTTCAAAGAATTTAATTTTTTGAAATACTATATATTATTATCTCAATAATTTAAATTGAAAACTATTAAATGATGAATATAATATAATATTTCAACGCATAAAAAAATATTTTAACCCTTATTTATCTAATAATTGATATGAGATAAGATTGAAAACAATTAATATTTCAAAAAAGCATATTTCTAAAAAAATAATATATATATATATATATTTTATATGTTTTAAATTAAAAGTTAATTTTTTATATTTAAAATTTTATTTAGATTAAATGGAGTCCAAATTCATAATATTCACATCCAAATTTTTTAATAAGGTCCATCTTATATTTATGGTAAGAAATAAATTTACATAGTAAATAACTAAATAAGTTAACAGAGGGTTAGAAGAGGTAATCTATAATGGATTTAATTTTATTGAATAAAATTTACACTTAGACATTATATAATACCTATTTTAGGTTTATAATTTGTACCTATATGCCTCATCAAAATTTATTTACCCAACTCACCTAATTCCCATGTGATTCCTCCTTTACCCTTCACCTAACTTATGTTTCCAAAGACATGTCCCTCATTTTCACATATAAAAGGAGATCATAACAAACCACTCAAAACAACTCCAAACAACTCTTATTTTAATATCTTGATATTTTAAAATAAATACATTATGTTGGATAATGTGTACGACACACAACACCATGATTAAACAAACTTAAAAATATTATTATTTAAATATGATTGTCATAACCTTACAGATAAATTGGAAGGTATGAATAAGATTAACTAATTTTTGAAATATCTATATATATATATATAAAGGTTCTAATAAATAAAAATGTATTTATTAATTTAAATAAAATAATCACCCAATTTTTAGTAAAACCATTATATTCATCAAAGTTATGTTTTCATCAAAAACGGGGTTTGATTACTTTTTATGAGTGAATAATATAATTATTTTTGGAAGTTTTAGAAATTTAATTTCATAAAATAAATATCATTTTTAAAATAATCATATCAATATTATCCTATGGTGAAATTTTGAGATTTTTCTGAAAAGTTTGATATTTCACTGAATATTGAAAAATAACGTTTTTATTGAAAATTATATTTTCATTTGCATTATTTACAAAGTAAAAATATATTTTGAATTTGTTTTAAAATTTAATTATCTTTTTTTATTTAAAATAATCCAATTATTATTTTTAAAATTAATTTTATAGATTAATTTTTTATAAAACATTTTATACTTAAAAGGTATTTTTCTGAAAATACTATTTTTCATCATGTTTTTTCAGTTTAATTTTAAATTAAATTATTCCATTTATTTGTTTTGAAATTTGGAAAATGGATTCCATATTTTTAATCCATAGGTAAAAATTTAGTAAATAGTTCCTTTTATTTTTGGTCAACATGAATAATAACCTTTGTAATTTGTACTACCATAGTTAAGGGTAAATAAGGTAATTAAAATTAAAAATAAAATGATAAGGACATAAAAATGAACCTAAGACCTGAGTTAAATATATTTTATGATTACATTTATACCATAATCACTCAATATTCAATTATATTTCCTTTATTTTTAATTTGAGTGTGATTATAACCTTTATAATATTTTGTTTAATGAAAAGAAAAAAGTGCCACACTCTTGTTTTTAATAACTATAATATTTTTAACAAAGTAATAAGGAGGGGATATGTTAGATTATAATTTTTTTTAAATACAAATTACCTATATTCATCAAGTTAATTTATTTTAAATTTTTAGTTAATTTGTAATTATCATAAATACTTATACCACACTCACACAATAATTATTCAATTAATGGAAAAATTAAATAAATAATATTAGAAATATTAAAAGTAATATAATTTAAATGAATTAATGTGATCCAAAATTTTTTATACAACTATAAAATTTTAGGTATATATTAATTTATAACACTTTAATTCCTTGGTTGTCTTGATGATTTAAAAATATCAAAGTAAATGAATTGTTTAAAAAATGAGAATATTTATATTTTATGAAAATAATATTTTATAAAATGATATCAAATTAATAAAAACATTTTATTATTCCAAATTAATTGTATATATTTTATTAAAATAAAAAATTTCTATTTATATATTTTTTTCATTTTATAGTCACATTATTAACTTATAAAGTATATAAAATTTTAATATTGTGGTAATTGTAAAAAGTGCTGATGAAGGGTTAAAACCAAAAAAAAAGTGTAAAAATATATTAAAAATTGTATAATTTTTAATATATGATATTATATATATCCATACTCATCCTATATTATAAATAAATAATTTTGGAGCCTTTGGTAATTGGAAATTTATTTATATTAATTTAATATATTGAGAAATTCTATGAGTGCCCTTCCCCTCTCTTATAAAAGGGAATATCTTCTTCTATTACTTAACAATTAAAAACCCATTTTTTAGACTATCCATGAACAAATACCTTAATATAATATATAACCTCATTATATGGGTTCTTTTAGTCATAATACCAAACTTAGAGGGATTAAGGTGCTAAATAAAGGTGGCTTTCCAAAGAAAAGGTATTGTTTTTGACAACATATTTTAGATTTATTTCTTCTTTAACCTCATTAAAAATTTTTTAACCATTATTATATAATAAAAATATTAAATTCCATATAAATATTTTTTATATTAATTTAAAAACCTATAAATCTCCTATTCCATCAAGTGGAAAACAAAACCATCATTCATGTGTACATAGGATTACCACCTCACAAACTGAGGTGGTTCATTTTACATCACCATCTCTCAGTACTGGTTATAATGATTGAATTAATTTATATATATATATGATATAAATTAAATATTTTTCATTTTAAAAAAATAATATACCATTTAGTTTCTTACATTTCCATTCAATTAAAAATGTCAACGTCATTCATCTGTATGTGTGGACTACTGCCTCCACGAACGATGTGATTCATTTTTCATCACCAAATAACATGGATAATATATATAATAATAATTATAGAAATAATATGGTATTTATGATATTATTATAATTATATGAAGACAAAATGATACTTACCTTATTTCAATAATTATTATTGATAAATGTAAACGTTACTCAGGCGTAAGTACAACCCACTGTCTCTATGATTATAATATAGTTCATTTTTTCATAATCATATTTCATGATTGGGTTTAAAAGTATAATTTATGTAAAAAATTATAAAAATTTCATTATAATTTTTATTGATATGATTTATTAACGACCCCTTTGACCATATTCGACTTATCGAATCCATTTTGGACTTATGAAAGGAATATAGTCAAAACATCCAATATGAATTTAATAGATTAAATAATTAAATATATTAGGGTAAGAGATAAAATAAAATGAATAATAAATTTTAAAGTGGTTATTTAATATGTAAGAAATTAACCAAAGTTTATAATTTAGGAATATAAAGAATTTACGCGATGAGTCAGGCTCTAGGTAAGGGATTTTTTTAAATATTCTTTGAATGTTTCCCTTAAAAACTATCTTTTTATTATATATACATATTTTTAAGATAATTTTAAAGATTTATTTACATAGATATAAGTGAATTATATATTATATTTTATGTCTCTTTGACTAGTTTTCAAAAGAAACCTTTTTATGTAATTTTTTTATGTTCTTTACAAAAAGACAATAGTAATGTTCTATTTGAACATATATGATAACAAATACTTTTCCCACTGCCATATATGTTATTTGATATTTGAATTCAAATGAAAGATTTTATGTTTTATTCAAAGAAAACCCCTCCTTAAATTTGTTTTGGGAATTTTATTTTTGGATTTTTTTAAAGGAAAGGGATATATCAATATCCAGAAATGTTTTCTTATTAGTGCAAAGAATGTTTTATGTTATAAGATTTTACATACTCTATTATGGTTGTTTGGAATTGTTTATGAGGAATGATGGTTCTGTTATAAAACAATTTTGTGTGATCTGATTATCTTTATACAATGAAATGTGTAAAGGGATAAAGTTGAAAATTTATGTTTCTCCTAAGAGATTATGAGAATATATTATGATAGTTATTCCAAGTATAAGCGTGATGGTTATTTGAAGTGTAACTATGATGGTTACTCCAAGTATAACCACAACGATTATTCCATTTGTAAGTAAGAATGATATTAAAATTATTCCTTAAGTTTACTACATTATTTATTTATTATTTATATGGGTTTTATGGAAGTCTTATGATTTCACAAGGTAAATGAAAGCATATTCTACTTTGTAAAGATGAAAATTATAACTTTGTGAAAAAAAGTTATTATGGGGTTTTCATGATTTATAAGAAACCTTATGAGTTTTATTTTGAATTTGAGAATTATTATTTTTTATGAAAATATTTGGGCTGATAAGTTGATTTCTTGGCTAAGATAATGTTTATTTTGAGTCAAAAGTTTTTTTAAATAGGATAATGTTTATAAGTATTCAAGAGATATATATTTTTTTCATTATTTTTTATGTCCCTTAATGAGATTATTTTTCTCATACCACATTTTTTTTCAAATGTATTATCTATGGCTACGGTAAGGTAATAAGTCAAGTTGAAAGTTGTGAATATTTTTTATGAAAGGAAATCATGTTTTAATTTAAAATTATTGTATTGTGAATAAATGGATACTGAGTAAAAGTGTCCTATTTATAATATATTGGATTTCTATGAATGATTTAATAACCAACTCTATAAAAAATATAAACCTAAAATAACTTTGGTAAATAAAGAAAAAAGATTTTTTTATAAATACACTAGATTAAGTAATGTTTATGACTAAGTCCTTAAGGTTGGTATCAGAGTAGTATTTAGATAAATTTAGAGGTTAGTATACTATTTGAAAACAAGTTAAATGTACTTAATAGCCACAACAGTCATTATTTTAGGGATAGTTATGGTTGTTTTGGATAAACAAAAATGTTTTAGTGTATCATGATTAATGATATCATAGTTTTTATCCTACCCATAATATGGTTTATTATGACTTTATTAATAATATCACACTAACCATTTTGGTTTTAGTAAATGGATGGATATATTAGGAACTAAAGTAACAATGGATTTGAAGTAAAATGTTTTATTTTTCTAATTGGGAAACCAAATGAAATGGGAGTTGTAGTGAAAACTATTTTAGTTATTATTAACCAGCTATTACATGTTATGATTAATATCTTGAACCTTGGTGAGTTTCTTAATGCCTCAGATAATAGATAAATAAAAATATGTGGAATTTCAATTGATTAATATCATAAAGGTAAAAATATTAAATGACCTATGTGTCAATAATATGGGAATAAACACACAAGAAAATGTTTTAAAAGTATGGGAAGGTGTTTCAAATGTGGTAAAGGAGGGTATAAAGCAATAATCTACCAATGAAAGATGAAGAGTCCAGTTAACACTATAAAGGGGAATAAAATTCTTTCTAAGGTATAAATTGAGTGTTTTAAATGTAAAGAGTAAAGTAATTATTAAAATTGATGTCGTAGGGGGGAATATCATGAATGGGATTATAAATACCAAATGTTTGAAAATGTTTAATTACATTACAGTTGAAGACGAGGGAATTTCAAGTGACTCATGCAAGGTAAGGATTTTATATTGGATCATGTTTTGATATTTTTGAATATTATTATATAATTCATATTTTTTTATAGGAAGAAATTATTATGAAATAAGATCGAAAATAATGGTTAATGGATTATGAAAAACATTTAATGATTAAAGTGTCTACTTATAAGGATTCAAGAGTTATGATATAGTCATATATTTAAGATTGATCATATGTTAAAAGGATTAGTAACCACTTTTTCAAGGTTTTATGTTATGTTAATACCTTTTTAGGTATTTAATATGCTTTACTAAATGTTTGTTGTATATTTAATCCTTATGTTCATCATGTGAGAATGTTATTTGAGGAATAACGATCTTTTATTTTTATGGAAATAAGTTAAAAGTTATTGAAAAACATTAGGGTTTATATGATCAGTGATGATTAAGGGTATTTTTTTATGTTCATAATATTATTGGGAATTTTATAGGACTTTTATCCATATAGTTTTAGTAAAAGGATAACCCAAAGGTTGGGTGAATACCTATCAAATCTAGAAAGCCCATAGGGCTTGAACCCACTACCGAAGGGCAACAAGGGTGAAATACCTACCAAGGGAGTATGAGATGTATTGGTTAGTATGTAATCATTTTTATATATAAATGGTTTGATAGATAATGTTTAATTTTATTTTGGGATTTGTTTATTGTGTAGATAACAATGAGGCTAAAAATTAATTTAGTGATTATGTGATTAATGTTATTTCAGAAGAAGTTCACTATTTGGGAACCTTATTTGATTAAGGTAAACAATATTTTTATGCGATTTTATTTGAGTACTAAGTATTAAAGCATCTTTTGGAATCATATATGATTTTAATGATGATTTATAGAGATTCATGTCATTTATTAAAAATTATTAACACATTCTTGAGATTTTGTGATTAAGACAAAAATATTTTGGTATGAGACTTTAAGAGTGATTTATGTTGTTTGGAGGTGATTTTTAAATTTATCTAGTAAGAATATGTGATAAATTCCTTTTTATTTTTGGGTTTCAGTCTTTGTCAAGAATATTTTATTAATTTTTTAAAATTTTTTTTTATAGAATGTTTTTTTGAACTTTGGGTATTACAATTGAATTTTGAAGATTAATGAATTACTTAATTGTATAAAGGTTTGTTAATTTTAGGAATTATCTTACCTTATGATAACTATTTTTTTTGGTTAATGTCAAAATCTAATAGAAATAAATTTTTATCATTTTATATAATTATGTGACCAATTAGAAGTTTATTATAGATCTTCGTGCATGAAAAATTCATATGGAAAACTCATCGTTTGGAGTAAGATATAAGATTGTGGTAGAAATTAATCAAAAGATAAAATTAAACTCGTCAAGAAAGTATATTTTTTTATGATTTTATTTTATATGACTAATAAAATACTCAAATCTAAGAAAAGGGTATTGAAATAAAAATTTTATCCATTTAATTTTCCTATAGATAAATCAATGGCGTTTTAACCCATCATAGGTTTACATCTTTGTGATGCTTAGTTTTCCCATGACCATGTTCTCTTTCTTTCTCTACGTGTTTTTTTGAATTGGATTTTTTTCCCTGTCTATGTTTTCACTTCCCACTAATTGTTTCAAACATTGAAACCTATTTATGTGTTATTCCAGATGACCTTTATGCCTCCCTTTTATATCTTTTGAATTGCATGTTTTGTTAATCCCTTTTCGGATGTGGGATTTTAACAAAGGTATTTTAAAAAGTCAAACCCCTGGTTAAAATACAGAGTTAAAATTGAATGATTTAATTAATTTAAGGGGTGTAGGGGGGATGTAATATATTAGTATTTTAAAATAAGGAAATTATGTTTGGTAACATGTATGACATACAACACCAATCTTAAATGAGCCACAAAATATTATTATTTAAATATGACAGTTATTACACAGATGATAAATCAGAAGGTATGAATAATATTAAATAATTTTTGGAATATATATATATATAATTATTATACTCAATAAAGATTTCTTTATTAATTATCATAAAATAATCACATAACTTTTAATAAAACCATTTTATTCTTCAAAGTTATCTTTTCATAAAAATGGATTTTTATTGTTTTTTGAGCAAATAATATAATTAGATTCTAGAAAAATAATAAATTTTTTTTGATAAAATAATTATTATTTTTGGAATCATCATATAAAAATTATCCTATGTTGAAATTTTTATATTTTTCTCAAAAGTTTGATTTTTCATTGAATAATGAAAAATATTGATTTTTATTGAAAATTGTATTTTCTATTGTATTATTTTCAATTTAAAATATTATTTTGAATTAGTATTAATGTTTTTTAGTTAATTTTTGTTTAAAAAAATATTCTTATCTTTTAAATTAATTTTATACATGAATTTATTATAAAAAAATATTTACTTAAAAAGGAATTATTTCTGAAAAATCATTTTTCATCTTGTTTTTTCAGTTTAATTTTAAATTAAATTATATCAATTATGTATTTAGAATTTTAAAAAATGGATTCAATATTTTAAATAATGAGGTTAAAATATATAAAATAATTTCCTTTTATTTTTTGTGAATATATATATTAACCTTGGTAATTTTTATCCCCATAATAAAGGGTAAATCAAGTAGTTAAAGTTAAAAACAAAATTTTAAGGGCACAAAAATGACTATAAAACTTGCATTAATTTTATTTGATGATCTCATTTCATCTATAATAATCCATTATTTATTTATATGTCCTTTTTTCCATTTGGATTTGATTATAACCTGTATAATATTTTATCTAAAGAAAACTAAAAAATGTTGCACTTTTTTTTAATAACTATAGTATTTTTAACATAGGGATAACAAAAGTATATATATAAGGTTATAATTATTATTTTATATTTTTTATATTTTTTTTCTATATCATCGATATTTATTTTTAATTTTTAGTTAATAAAAAATTACCTTAAATTCTTACATAATGTCGATGCACTAATTATTCAATTAATGAAAAAAATAAAATAAATGATATTAAAAATATTAAAAGTAATAAAATTTGAAATAATTATTATTATCCATGATTTATATATATAAATATAACATGTTAAGGATGATATAATTTATTATATTTAAATTCATTTTTTCACTTTATGTTAGAAAAATCAAAGTAAAGGAATAGTTATAAAATTAAAATTATTCATATTTTATGAAAATAATATTTTATTAAATGATTTAAAATTTCTAAAAATTTTATATTTTTTAAAATTAATTGGATGTTATTTATATCACTAATCACGGTCCATTTATATGTAATTTTTATTTTATAGTACCTTTATTAACCCATAAAGTGTAGAAAATGTTAATATTATGCTAATTATCAAAAGGGTTAACGAAGGGTTAAAACCAAAAGATAACAGTGAAAACCTTGTAAACCATTGTCTAATTTTTATTTTAAGAGAGTAATTTTTTCAAAAATTATCCTTGGATCTAAATAAATCATTTTTGGTCTATTTTTAATTAAAAATAAATTTATATTAATTTAATTTTTTTTTGAAAATTCCATGAGTGCCCCTCCCATCTCTTATAAAAGGGAATCACTTCTTCTCCTCACTTAACACTTTAAAACCCATTTTTTCATCTCATAATTACCCAAATACATTAATAAAATCCATCCACTAATTATATAAGTATTGTTTTAGGTATAATACCAACGTTAGGTGGATTAAGGTGTTGATCAAATGATACTTTCCAAAGAAGAGGTATAGTTTTTAACCACTTGTTTTAGATTAATTTCTTCTTCGACCTCCTTCAAAAATTACATAACCAAGATTATATAATAAAAAAATTGTAATAAATATAATTAGGTTTTATGTTAATTTCACAACCAATACCCATCTCCTCTTCTATCAAATGAGAAACAAAACCATCATTCACGTGTATGTCAGACTAAAACCTCGCGAACCGATACAATTCATTTTCCATCACCATCACTCATGATTGATTATAATAATGTATTTAATGTATATATATATATTATATTGATTATATATTTATCATTATTAAAATATAATATATAATATAATTTCTTATCTTTCCATTCACTGAAATATGATAACTTTGTACGTGCATATGTGTTGATTACCACATCCACGAAGCAATGTGATCCATTTTTCATCACCACATCACATGGATGATATATATTAGTATAATTAAAGAAATAATATGATATTTATGATATTATTATCATTTTATAAATATAAAATTATACTTACCTTCTTCCAATAATGATTATTGTAAAATGGAAATATTACTCATGTGTATGTACGACTTACCGTCTCCATGATTGTAACCTGGATCATTTTTCATAAAAATATTTCATGATTGGTTTTAAAAGTATAATTTATATATAAAAAGTATAACTATTTAATGATTATCATTCTCTAGATAATGGAATACTTACCTCTTTGACCACATTCAACTTACTGAAGTGATTTTGGACTTACGAAATAAATATCATCATAATAACCGACGTGTATTTAATTAAATAAATAATTAAATATAGAATGGTAATAGATAAAATAAATGGAATAATAAACTTGAAATATTTTCTTAAGAAATTAAATAATTAACCTAAATTTATTATTCAGTAATATAAAAAACATACATGACTAGTCAGACTCAAGGAAAGAGTCTTTTTTGTTTAAATATTATTTTAATGTTTCCCTTAAAAAATCTATTTTTATTCTATGTACATATTTCCAAAATTATTTTATGGATTTATTTATATGAATATAATTTAATTAAAAAAGATATTTTATATCACTTTGACTGGTTTTTTTAAAAGGAATATTTTTATATAACATTATTAAATTATTTACAATGTAAAAAAAGAAATGTTCTATTTTAACGTATACGACTATAATGAATATTCCCTCCACCTTATCCATTATTTGATATTTATATTCCTTTACAAGATTTAATGTTTTATTTAAATAGAAACCCTCTAATTTTGTTAATTTATTCATAATTTTTTGTATACTCCCTTTAGTAAATTCATGTAAAAGTGCATAATTGGTGTGAGATACTCATATTTTAATACTAAATATAATATTTGTTCATTATTTGAAGTAGTACAATTAAGTTAGTTTACTATTTTATTTATAACACTTACCCTGATTATCTAAATTGCATGGTTCCTATTTTGTAAAATTCCTTATCTAATTTCCAACATATCATTATAAGGAATCATTATCAAATTATACCATTTGAAGGGTTATATGAACTGCGTAAGAAAGCCCATAAAATATATGAAGAAAATGGACCATCCATGAAGATTGAATTACTGGGATCCATCTTGAATTCCAAAATCTTTGATTCTCCACCAAAAGTTGGGGGACAATACCATTCAACTTGGGTAAAAATTTCAATGACCAAATCCACTGAAAAGGGTCCCAAATGAGAGACTTAATCATCCATTGAGATGATTATTAACATGGTTTATTATATTTATAATGAATAATTAATAATAGAAGAGAAATAAAGGGATAAAAAAATATTTATGCACTGAACACACACACAAACAGTGTAGATAATTAAATATGGACTTTCGATTGAATGAGGAAGAAAAATAGAAAATGGATTTTAACTTGGTTTAAAATATTTTAAGAACATTAATATTAAAAAATAAAGGGTGGATTATATTAAGATATAATGATAAAGAAACATTTATTAAAATAGAATTACAAATCTAACACTTACAAGAATATAAAAGAAAAAGAACATAAAATAAAATTAAAAGAAGCAAGGAGGAATGGTATCTCAAGTTAAAACTTGAGTATGGAAGATCCTCCCAAGCCTTTGTTTATTACCTCTGGTTTGAGGTATGTTTCCTTTTTAATGCATTTTTATGTGTTTAAAGTGTATGGGATGAGGTGGGAAGAGGTTGGGAGAGTTTGGAATGGTTTTGAATGAGTTTGGAGGCTTTTCTTAGGGAGCACGGTTTGAGCACGGTTAGTAGAAACCATGCGGATTCCCCAGGAAACCATGTATGGGGAGACAGTAGGCTTCTCACAGTCTGTGCGTAGTTTTCCACACCATGCGAGGCAACCGTACACACCCTTGCTCTTGAGGCAGTATCATGCGCAAGGTTAGCGCACGGTTTTCCAAACCGTGCAGACTAACTGTGCGGCCACTTAAAAAAAGGGTTTTAAAACCCAGGCTCAGTTGGACTTGACTCATTCCTCTGAAAACTTTCTCCCACTCGAAGCTTACTTGGTATTTTCGATTCTCAATGTTTGGAGGGGTTCTCCCACTCAATTTGGAAGCGTTTCAAAGAGGTTTCTTGGTGGATTGAAGGTGGTTTCTACCAAGGTAAGTCTCTACTCTTGTTTCCCTTGTGTTTTCCTCCAGGTCTACATCCCTCTCTTTCATGGTTTTCTATATCTACACTTTTTGTGTGTAGATATATTGTTTTGGTTGCCTTGGATGTTTATTTTAAGGCTTGTGATGGTAAGGGAAGGGTATCTAGAGAGGCTTCGGTGGTGCGTTCGCCAGATTTGAGGTTCGGTTTCTTTTAGGTCGAGTTCACCAGAACCCTAAAGGTAGGTGGATTCTCTCTTGAATCTACTTGGTTAGAACTAGTGGTCCTTTGTTTACAATTAATTTTTTGTGATGAAAAATTAATTGTGATTTGTTGTGTGAAATTTGTTGAAAATCCCATGTGTGATGTTTTGGGGATTTTTCGGGAAAAGGGGTTTTTATGGTGAAATGCTTTTGTTGTGGATTTTAAAATAGAGATTTTAAAATGAGATGATGTGGTTGATTTGTGAAAATGAATTATGGAAATGGTTTTCAATAAATAGGTTTTTTTTTTAAATGTGGTGTGACATGGAAAATGATTTTCAATAAAGGGGTGATTTATTGAAGTGGATTGATATGCAATGGAATTGGTTGATTGCATGTTGTTGTGACCTTGGTGGGTTATACAGTTGGATTGGATTTATTGGAATGTTGTGTGGAAGTGGCTAGAAGTACCACTATAAAAAGGGGATGGATAGTGGATGGAAGGGACACCATCAAAGGATAAGTGGATAGGAACGGCCACTAGGTGTGAATGGATGAATGGGTTGGACAGAAGCTCCACCATTTGGTTGTTTTGGTTATTTGTTGTGCATTGATTTAAAAGTTGGATATTTTTGTTCTAGCGTGTGAATGATGAAATGGATTGTGTCATGTTTGGTTATATTTACCTTGGTTTCTTGGTTTGGGTGTGATGTCTTGGTAAGGGCGTGGTTGGCTTATGGAAAATGGTTGTACCTGTGATTATTTTATATAAAATGTTTTATATAAATGTGCTAACAGTTTTACCCTAGTGAAGTGTGTAGGTAAGTCATTTGGGTAAATCTTATTTAGTTTTAGTACTCACCCCCTACTTTGGCACGTTGGTGTCTTTGCAGATGTTGTGTACCGTGACGTGGGAAAAGGTAAGGCATCTCCCTCCTTTAATGGTGCATTGTGATGTCTTGGTGAAGCATGGAGCTGGGAGCTTGGTGTGGAGCGGTGGGGGTGTCATGGCTCATAGAGTTGGTTGTTGTTTTCCTCTTGTATTCTGATGTGGTGTAGACATGTATGGTTGTATTGTTTTTGGGTTGTATGGTGGTACAACTTGGTTGTCTTTTGGGAATGCATGCTTGAATGTTTTATTGACATACATCATATAGTGGTGGTTAATGGATGGTTTGGTTTGTTTTGTCTTAAGGGAAAATCATTCCCCAATTTTATATAAAAGCCCTCAACATTTATTTCCAGCCTTTAGCGTCTTGGGTACGTCGGTTAAGGTCATGTTGCCCTCACTGCATTTTCAAGCCAATGAGGTAGGGGCGGGGTGTTACAAGTGGTATCAATTTTTTTGGTCCTTAGTTTTCAAGTGAGAGCAGTTGTTCGGTCGCTTTGGCACCTTGGTTTTGGAGTTGACATTATTTGTGTTATATTCCTCGAGTTGGGAGGATAGGAAGGCGTAGGAATCTCAGAACATGGAATGTATAGCATAAAAGGATGTAGCTAACCCTCTTATGCTTAAATTAAAGTTTCCATGGAGTTGGGTACATAAGTGTTTCAGAGACACTTATAGGCATTGGAAATCTCATTGTTGTGGGTGTAGCCAATGAGATGTGCATGGAATATAAGGTAGAAAAGACTTCCCTCTAGGATGCATATTTCAATGGGTTATAATGATTTATGATGAGATATGAATGTGTGGATTTTGAAAATTCGGAATTGGGTTTCAAAATGGAAGGATTTGAAACATGGAAACTGGTGGTATTTTGAAAATGGTTTGGTTTTAAAAAATGGTGAAACATGGTAAATGTGGAAAGGTGGAAAGCCTAGTTGTTATAGTACTGTGTAGTGTGATTTGAAATGGAATTTCGTGATGTCTATGAAAGTGAGACTCATGGTAGTTTATTTTATGTTTATAGAAATGGCACTGGGTGGGCATCATAGAGACCAACTGGGGGAGGCTGCTGAGAATGTGGTAGCACCTGAGCCTCAGGTGAACCAGCAGCTAGTTCAAAGCAAAGTGCAAGCTTTCTAAGCTGTGGAAAGTGGAAATAAAATGGCTGAACCTAGGAATGTGGATCATGCAGTTCAGTTTCAAAATTATAATCCTCCCATCTTCAGGGGTGATTTAGAGCTGAAGAGTGCAGAAGCATGGTTGAATAGAATGAAAAATATCTTCCAGTTCTTGGGAACACCGGTAGAGTTAAAATTGAAGTTAGCCACGTATATGTTGGAAGATCTTTCCCTTAAGTGGTGGGAGTTAGCAGTTCAAGCTGGAACGGACCAGGGTATGACATGGGAAGGCTTTGATGAATTGTTTAATAAACAATTCTACCTGCATACGTTCAGAATTTAGCGCCCAACTGATTTCTTTAGTCTTAAGCAAGAGAATATGTCCATGATGAAGTATGAAGCTAAGTTTATGAACTTAGTGAGATTTTCAGCTGAGGTGGCGGGTAGTAAATCGTTGAAGGCAAGGATCTTTGAATCGGGGTTAAGGCAAGAAATCCGTTCAAAGATAGCGGTGTTGTGTATAGATGATTACACAGAGAAGGTGAATAGAGCCTTGGTGGCTGAGCAGGATCTATTGGGAGCTCCGGGTGGAGGAAGTATGGTGGTACCCATGGGGTATAGGGGGGACTCTAGTGCTGGGTTCAAGAGAATGAGGGACACTTATTCCCAGGGTGGGAATATGGCATATAATCTGACGACAGGATTAGTGAATCTTCCTCTAAATCCCCAGAGCAAGCCGAGATGTTTTCAGTGTTGTTATACGAGCCACATCAGGTGGGATTTTATAGCACAACCTCGAGCATGTCATAATTGTAAGTAGATGGGTCACCTGTAGCGTTATTGTCAGAATGCTCCAAGGTCGGGTGCATGTGACACTCCTCAGGGTTCACAGATGCCATATGATTTGACGGGACGGGGACAACAGAATACCCCTTATCAGTAGAGTAAAGTTGGTCCCAGTGATTCTCGGAACACTACGACGCCTCAGCAGGGAAATAAAGAGCAGATTGTGTCAAGAAAACATGTGTTTGGAGCTGAGCAGGTTGTGGTGGATGATTAGTTGAAACCATCCACGGTGTGAGGTACTATTCTTTTAAATTCTACCTTGATGCAAGTGTTGTTTGATACAGGTGATTCACACTCTTTTATTACTGCATGTATGGTTGAGTTTCTGGGTTTAAGGGTAGAAATGATGTGCTCGGTTTTGAAACTTCAAACTCCTATGGGTCGAACAGATTGTCAAGCCTTCTTGTGTAGATCATGTAGCATTTTTGTGGGCGAGGTTGAGAAAACCTAGAATTTCTCAGTTCATGATATGGATGTATATGATGTAATCCTGGGAATGGATTGGCTAGTGGTGTTTAAGGCCCACATCAACTTTAATGCGCGGGTAATGGATTTTACGACACACGATGGAATTAGAAATCTCTTTAGAGGAGAGTGACATGAAAGGAAGGGTGCAACGGGTTTGTTGACACCAGCAGTGGGCATGTTATCGTATCAGTTGGCAGTGTTGTCATTGGAATCAGTAGACGGTGTTGAGTAGAGTGTTCTTCCTGCAGTGGTTGATCAGTTCATGGACGTCTTTCCTGAAGAATTATATGGGTTACCTCCCGTAAGAGAAGTGGAGTTTACGATTTATCTCCTTCCAGGGACCAGTCCGATCTCACTTCCATCTTACCGAATAGCACCTAATGAATTGCAGGAATTGAAATTATAGCTGGAAGAGTTAGAAAACAAAGGATTTATCCGGCATAGCATGTCTCTATGGGAAACGCCAGTGTTTTTTGTGAAAAAAGGAGTGTGAAACTCTGAGACTATGTGTTGATTATCATAGACTTAACCAAGTTGCGATAAAGAATAGATATCCACTTCCACAAATTGATGATTTTTTCAACCAGTTGAGGGGAGCCCAGTGGTTCTCCAAGACCGACCTGAGTTCGGGATGTCATCAATTGTGGGTGAGGAAGGACGATATTCCTAAAACTTCTTTCAGTAGTAGATATGGCCATTATGAATATCTGGTTATGCCCTTTGGTTTAACGAATGCACAAGCAGTGTTCATGGAATTGATGAATCAGTTATTTCAGATATATCTGGATTTATTTGTGGTGGTGTTTGTAGATGATATTCTGGTGTATTCAAATACAAGGGTGGAGCATGAGAAGCACTTGGATAAAGTTCTAGAAATCTTGAGGGATCATAAGTTGTATGCCAAATTTTCAAAGTGTGACTTTTAGATATAGGAAGTTTGTTTTCTTGGCCATTTGATTTATGAAAGTGGTGTTTCAGTGGATTCATAAAAGTTAGAGGCTGTTATCTTGTTGGAACCGCCAAAGAATGTGTTTGAGATACTGAGTTTTCTTAGTCTAGTTGGGTATTATCAGCATTGTTTCATGATTTTGCATGTTTGGCTTCACCGATGACATCTTTGAAAATAAATAATGTTCCATTACAGTGGAATGAATAGTGTCGGCAGTGTTTTGAAGAGCTAAAGGGTTGCCTTACATCAGCACCAATCTTGGTTTTTCCAGAACCAGGAAAAGGGTACGTGATGTATTGTAATGCATCAGGATCAGGGTTGGGTTGCGTTATCATGCAAGATAATCATGTGGTTGTGTATGGCTCACAAAAATTGAGGGTGCATGAGAAGAACTACCCAAAGCATGATTTGGAGTTGGCAGTAGTGGTCCATGATTTGAATGTGCGGCATTATTATCTCTTCGGTGAGAAATTCACGGTATATACAGATCATAAGAGATTGAAACACATTTTCTCACAAAGGGATTTGATATTGAGGCAAAGAATATGGATGGAATATCTCCAGATGTTTGATTTTGACTTAATGTACACACCAGGTAATGGAAATTCAGTGGCAGATGAATTAAGTAGAAAATCATATGCTCAAGTGGTAAAACACGCATCAGAACAGTGGCAGTTGATGTCAGTTATAACTGATATATGGTTGGAATGTGAAGAACAGGGCGATAGAGCGGTCTTCTTTCCAGTTTTGTTGATTCCTGACTTGGTTGGCCTAGTTAAAGAGGCACATATATCTGATTCTGATGTGTGACCATGGGGTCAAGACTCAATGGTGGGGATACCATTGAGCGTTGGAAACTGAATGGAGATTCAGTTTTGTGTTTTCGGAATTGGATGGTTGTTCCAGTTGCTTGTGAGGAGGATCTTCTCAGGGTATATCGTCATTACAAGTGAGCTGTTCATCATAGAATTCAAAAAATGTATAAAGCGTTGAAAGCGCAGTTTTGGTGGGCTAGTATGAAAAGAAGAGTGGCTGAGTTTGTTTCAAGATGCTTAACTTGTCATCAAGTCAAGGTCAAGCATCAGAGGCCAGCAGGAATGTTGTAGTCTTTACCAATCCCGATTTGGAAGTGGGAGCAAATAACAATGGATTTTATCACAGGTCTCCCAAGAACGGTCAGAAAGAACGATGTCATTTGGGTGATAGTGGATCGGCTAATGAAGTCGGCCCATTTCATTCCAATTTGTGAATCTCATACAATGGAGGATCTATCAAAAGTTTATATCTGGGAGGTGGTAAAGAGGCATGGTGTTCTAGTTTCGATTGTATTAGATAGAGATCTGAGGTTTACATCTTGTTTCTGGAAATCCTTGTAGCAAGCCCTTGGGACATAGTTGAATATGATCACGTCGTATCACCCTCAGACGGATGGTCAATCCGAGTGGATGATAGAAACTCTGGAGGATATGTTGAGGGCTTGTGTCATGTATTTTGGTGGATCGTGGGAGGACCACTTTCCATTGGTTGAGTTTTTGTACAATAACTGTTATCAGGCATCCATACATATGGCTCCGTTTGGAGCGTTGTATGGGAAACCGTGTTGTTCTCCACTATGTTGGGTGGAAACGAGTGAGTCCTCGATTGTTGGACTGAGCCTTTTCCAGAAGACTATGGAGAAGATCAAGTTGATTAAGAAGAGAATGGAGATGGCTCAGAGTCATCATAAATCGTATGCAGATCATCATCGACAGCTGTTGTCATTCGAGGGGAGTGATCATGTTTTCTTGAGGATATCTCCTAGGTTGGGATATCGTGAGTTTGGGAAGCAGGGAAGGTTATCTCTGAGGTATATTGGACCTTTTGAGATTCCTGAGTGGGTTGGTGAGGTGGATTATCATTTGGATTTTCCACCTAGGTTCGATGCGGTTCACAATGTGTTTCATGTGTCGCAGTTGAAAATGTATCATCCGGATCATGACCATGTGATTCGATGGGATCATGTTGAGCTAGAACCAGATGCTTCGTTAGTGCATGTGCCAGTGTGGGTTGTGTATAGGCAAGAGAAAGTCTTGTGTGGTAAAATCATCAGTTTATTTTGTGTTTTGTGGAAACATGGTCAGATTCAAGAGGAGACTTGGGAGTAGGAGATAGAGTTGGTCGAGCAATGTCCTGAGCTCTTTCGGCAAAGGATGGGTACACTACATTCTGAGGATAGAAATTCCAATGGTGGGGAGAATGTAGTACCCTCGGTTTGAGGAATGTGGCCTTTTTTTATGCATTTTTATGTGTTTAAAATTCATGGGATGAGTTGGAAAGAGGGTGGGAGAGTTTGGAATGGTTTTGAATGACTTTGTAAGCTTTTCTTAGGCAGCATGGTTTGAGCACGGTTAGTGGAAACAGTGCGGATTCCACAGAAAACCGTGCATGGGGAGACAGTAGGCTTCGCACAGCCTACACATGGTTTTCCAAACCGTGCAAGGAAACCCTGCAGAACCTTTCTCTCGAGGTAGTTGTGTACGCATAATTAGCACACAGTTTTCCAAACTATGTGAACTAACTGTGCGACCACTTAAAAATAGGGTTTTAAAACCCGGGCTCACTCAGGCTTGCCTCATTCCTCTCCAAACATTCTCCCACTCAAATATCACTCTGTATTTTGGTTATCAAGGATTGGAGGAGCTCTCCCACTTGATTTGGAAGCATTTTGAAGAGGTTTCTTGGTGGATTGAAGGTGGTTTATCCTGGGTAAGTCTCTCCTCTTGATTCCCATGTGTTTTCCTCTAGATCTACATACCTCTCTTTCGTGGTTTTCTAGATCTACACTTTTTGTGTCTAGATATAGGGTTTTGGTTTCCTTTGATGTTGATTTTATGGCTTTCGATGGTTAGGGAAGGGGATCTAGAAAGGTTTCGGTGGTGCGTTCGCCAGATTTGAGGTTCAGTTGTTTGTGGGTCGAGTTCATCGGAACCCTAAAGGTAGGTGTCTTCTCTCTTGATCCCACTTGGTTAGAACTAGTGGTCCTTTGTTTAAAATTAATTTTTTGTGCTGAAAAATTAATTGTGATTTGTTGGGCGAAATTGTTTGAAAATCTCGTGGGTGATGTTTTGGGGATTTTTGTGAAAAAGGGGTTTTATGGTAAAATGCTTTTGTTGTGGATTTTAAAATGGTGATTTTAAAATGGGATACTGTGGTTGATTTTTGAAAATGATTGATGGAAATGGTTTTCAATAAAGAGGTTGTTTTATTGAAATGTGGTGTGGCATGATAAATGATTTTCAATAAAGTGGTGATTTATTGAAGTTGATTTATATGCAATGGAATTGGTTGATTGCATGTTGTTGTGACTTTGGTGGGTTATATGCTTGGTTTGGCTTGACTGGAATGTTGGGAGGAAGTGGTGAGAAGTACCACTATAAAAAGGGGATGGATAGTGGGTGGAAGGGCCACTATCAAAGGATAAGTGGACAAGAAGTGCCACTAGGTGTGAATGGATGAACGGGTTGGATGGAAGCTCCACCATTTGGTTGTTTTGGTTTTTTGTTGTGCATTTCATTGCAAGTTAGAAATTGTTGTGCTAGGGTGTGAATGATGAAATGGATTGTGGCATGTTTGGTTGGATTTCCCTTGGTTACTTGGTTTGGGTGTGATGGCTTGGTAAGGGCATGGTTGGCTTATGGAAAATGGTTGTACATGTGATTATTTTATATAATCTGTTTTACATAAATGTGCTAATAGTTTTATCCTAGTGGCGTGTGTAGGGAAGTCATTTGGGGAAATCCTACTGAGTTTTAGTACTCACCCTCTGCTTTGGCACGTTGGTGTCTTTGTAGATGTTGTGTACCGTGACATGGGAAAAGTTAAGTCATCTCCCTCCTTTAGTGGTGCATTGTGATTTCTTGGTGGAGCTTGAAGCTGGGAGCTTGGTGTGGAGCTGTGGGGGTGTCATGGCTTGTAGATTTGGATGTTGGATTCTACTTGTACTCTGATGTGGTGTAGACATGTCTGGTTGTATTGTTTTTGGGTTGAATGGTAGTACAACTTGGTTGTATTTTGGGAATGCATGCTTGAATGTTTTATTGACATACATCCTATAGTGGTGGTTAATGGATGGTTTCATAGGTTTTGTCTTAATGGAAAATCATTCCCCAATTTGATCTTTAATCCCTCGACAATTATTTCCAGCCTTTGGCGTCATGGGAACATCGCTTAAGGACAAGTAGCCCTCACCTCCTCCTCAAGAAAATGAGGTAGGGGCAAGGTGTTAGAAGTGGTATCAGTTTGTTTGGTCCTTAGTTTTCAAGTGAGAGCAGTTGTTTGGTCGCTTTGGTACCTTGGTTTTGGAGTTGACATTCGTTGTGGTATATTCCTTGAGTTGGGAGGATATCTAGGCGTAGGAATGTCAGAACTTGGAATGTATAGCATAAAAGGACATAGATAACCCTCTTATGCTTAAATTAAAGTTACCAGGGAGTTGGGTACATAAGTGTTTCAGAGACACTTATAGGAATTGAAAATCTCATTGTCATGGGTGTATCCAATAAGATGTGCATGGCATATAAGGTAGAAATGAATTCCCTCTAGAATGTATATTTCATTGGGGTATAATGATTTATGATGTGATATGAATGTGTGGATTTTGAAAATTCTGATTTGGGTTTCAAAATGAAAGGATTTGAAACAAGGAAACTGGTGGTATGTGGCCTGTGTTTATGTATTTTTATTCGATTAAAGTGCATTGGATGAGTTGGGAAGAGGTTGGGAGAGTTTGGAATGGTTTTGAATGAGTTTGGAGGCTTTTCTTTGGGAGCACGGCTTGATCATGGTTAGTGGAAACAGTGCGGATTCCCTAGGAAACTACGCAGGGGGAGATAGTATGATTCACACGGCCTACCCACGGTTTGCCAAACCATGCGAGGAAACCATGAATACCCTTTCTCTTGAGGTAGTAGCATGTACATGGTTAGCACACGGTTTGCCAAACCATGCAGACTAACTATGCGACCACTTAAAAATAGGGTTTTAAAACTCGGGCTCACTTTGGCTTGCCTTATTCCTCTCCAAACTTTCTCCCAATCGATGCTCACTCAAGATTTTTGGTTCTCAAGGGTTTGAGGGGATCTCCCACTTGATTTAGAAGCGTTTTGAAGAGGTCTCTTGGCAGATTGAAGGTGGTTTCTCGTTGGTAAGTCTCTTCTCTTGTTTCCCTTGTGTTTTCCTCTAGATCTACATCCCTCTCTTTTGTAGTTTTCTAGATATACACTTATTGTGTGTAGATATTGGGTTTTGGTTGACTTGGATGTTGATTTTAAGGCATGTTATGTTTAGGGAAGGGGATCTAGAGAGGTTTCGGTAGTGCGTTCGTTGGATTTGAGGTTTGGTTTCTTTTGGGTTGAGTTCACCGGAACCCTAAAGGTAGGTGTATTCTCTCTCAACTCCACTTGGTTAGAACTAGTTTAAAATTAATTTGTTGTGCTGAAAAATTAATTGTGATTTTTTGTGAGAAATTGGTTGTAAATCCCATGGGTGATGATTTGGGGTTTTTTGGGAAAAAGGGGGTTTTATGGTGAAATGTTTTTGTTGTGGATTTTAAAATTGAGATTTTAAAACGGGATGCTATGGTTGATTTATGAAAATGATTGATGGAAATGGTTTTCAATAAAGTGGTTGTTTTATTGAAATGTGGTGTGGCATAAAGGGGTGATTATTGAAGTGGATTGATATGCAATGGAATTGGTTGATTGCATGTTGTTGTGACCTTGGTGGGTTATATGCTTGGTTTGTCTTGATTGGAATGTTGTGTGGAAGTGGTGAGATGTACCACTATAAAAAGGGAATGGATAGTGGATGAAATGGCCACCATCAGAGGATAAGTGGACGAGAAGTGACACTAGGTTTGAATGGATGAACGGGTTGGACGGAAGCTCCACCATTTGGTTGTTTTGGTTGTTTGTTGTGCATTGCTTTGCAAGTTGGAAATTGTTGTGCTAGTGTGTGAATGATGAAATGTCTTGTGGATTGTTTGGTTGGCTTTCCCTTGGTTTCTTGGTTTGGGTGTGATGTCTTAGTAAGGGCATGGTTGGCTTATGGGAAATGGTTGTACTTGTGATTATTTTATATAAAATATTTTATATAAATGTGCAACGGTTTTATCCTAGTGGCGTGTGTAGGGAAGTCATTTGGGGAAATCCTACCAAGTTTTAGTACTCGCCCTCTTCTTTGGAAAGTTGGTGTCTTTGCAGATGTTGTGTACCATGACGTGGGAAAAGGTAAGGCATATCCCTCCTTTAGTGGGCCATTGTGATGTCTTGGTGGAGCTTGGAGCTGGGAGCTTGGTGTGGAGCTGTGGGGTGTCATGGCTCGTAGAGTTAGTTGTTGGTTTCCGCTTCTACTCTGATGTGGTGTAGACATGTCTGGTTGTATTGTTTTTGGGTTTTATGGTGGTACAACTTGGTTGTATTTTGGGAATGCATGCTTGAATGTTTTATTGACATAAATCATATAGTGGTGGTTAATGGATGGTTTGGTTGGTTTTTTCTTAAGGTAAAATCGTTCCCCAATTTGATCTTGAATCCCTCGACATTTATTGCCAGCCTTTGGCATCTTGGGAACGTCACTTAAGGCCAAGTAGCCCTCACCGCCTCCTCAAGACAATAAGGTAGGGGTGGGGTGTTGCACTTTGGCAGATCCTTGGTTGTGCCGACCAATCCTTCTTTGCTCTGAAATGCCAACCCTTTGCAAGGAGAAGAGAGAGATGTATTTATAGCCCAATGGTGGTAGATTGTTTTCATTCCAAATCTTCCCCTCCACTTGCATAGACAATTTGATAACATATAAAGCCTAATATAGAGAAATGATCGTATTAGAATTTGTAGATATGGATCTCCTCTATCTAATCAGAAAATTTTGTGGTCATTGAACTTAATTAGGCAAAGTTGTGGAAGAGTTATTAAATTTTTTTAATTTTTCCATTTCAATCTATATGATTTCATGTCCAAAATGTGAATGGGTTTTTGAATAGAAATATGACTTAAAATACAAACAATTTATTAAAAAAAAATTCCACCTAAATATCCTATTTCACATTGAAAAATCTCAACTCTCATGGAAATATCTATCATGAGAAATGTAAATATTGGTGTACTGATTTAATTTCCAAGATATAATGGTGGACTAAACTTTGTTGAATCATTTGAAACCCTTTTCAGTAGATTTGGGCCTTGAAATTTTTACCCAATATGAATGGTATTTTCCCCCTTATTTTTGTAGAGAATCAACAATTTTGGACGTGTATATGGAGGCCAATAATTAAATCTTCTTGGATAATCCATTTTCTTCACAGATTCTATGGGCCTTCTTATGTTGTCCATATGACCCTTCAAATGGAAGATTTGGACAATGATTTATTCTAATGATATTTTTTAAATTTAATAAGTAATGAAAAAAAATATGAACCATGCAATTTGAATAAGCAGGGTAAGAGTTATAATTAAAATAGTAAACTTACTTAATTGGAATACTTCAAATAATGCTCAAAAATTATATTTAGTATTAAAACAAGAGTATCTTCCACCAATTATAAACTTTTACATGAAATCTAATAAAGAGAATATATTAAAATTTATGAATAAATTAATAACATAAACTCCCCCACACTTAGTCTTGTGCATGTTTCATGTGTAACAAAAAACATAACTAAATAATTCTCATTTACCAACAAATATTAAAATTTTGTTTTCCCCAATCAGGGGAGGTTTAGAGAATTTCACTCATCCATATTGAACTCCACCACATATTGTTACAGAAAAAATTTTAAAAAACAATTCATTTTTCTTGATCAAATTTAGAAATGGAAAATATGGACACTCAAAAAATCACACCTGTCAAGATGATAAAATTTATTTATGGAGGTTCACTCATTCACCAACCAAAGGTGAAAATCATTGAGTTTGAAAGAGCTCTCAGCTTAAATTCCCTATCCAAAATTGCACATGAGTCAATAGGTATTTTAAGGGGGGTTTTCTATGGATATGGGATTATAGGAATATACTATCCAAGAGAGAGGAGAAGAGGGGTAAAACATCAACCTGGATAAAAAATACAATTTTTTTTGAAATGAAACATGGAATGAAATGGAAACCCATATTTACAAGGGAATGATTATGTGAAGAAAGACACAAGAGAGTATATTCTACTTTTTATGGTTAAAAAGTAAAAAATTTGCGAAAAAAGTTACTATGGGGTTTTTATGACATGTAATAAGACTAATGAGTTTTATTTTGACTATAATATTTCTTATGAAATGTTTCATGTAAATATTTGGAAAATAATATGATTTATTAGGTAATAAAATGTTTATTTTTATACCAAAGTATATTTTTAAAAGGAAAATTTTTAGAAGTATTCAAGGAATAGAAGTTTATTTATTTATTTTTATGCCCCTTACTAAATTTTTTTTCTCATAAAATATTTTAAAATGTTATTTCATAGGGGTTATGGATGGTTAATGTAAAGGAATAAGTAAATATGAGAGTCATGATGATTGTTTAAAATAATTCAGGTTTTAATTTAAAAGTTTTATATTGTGAAAAAATAGATATTGAGTAGAAGTGTCCTATTTTTAATATATAGGTTTGTTATATAAGACTTATGATTCAAATATATAAAACAATAAACCTAAAATATCTTTGGGAATGAAATAAAATGTGATCTAGTAAAAAAAACTTGATTAAGTAATGTTTAAGGTTGTGTCCCTACACCTATAATTAAAATTCCTCTGGAATATCAAGAAATTATTCCTATTCTAGATACATCCTCTAAATTTGGTATCCCTTGAACATAATAAGGTGTTTCAAGTCCTCCATTTCTATAAGGATGTCTAAGGGGAGAATAAATCCTTGAATGTGGGTATTAACCATTCCCTAACCTTTTCTTCATTATATTTTCCAAAAAAACACTTCTAAAACATGATTAATCATATTAATAAAATAAAAATAACCCCATTATAATTATTTTATAATTATATTATAATAAAATAATCTCTTTCATAGTCATGCTCACCTATATATTATAGTTTGTTATTTTTTTGGTTGGTTCAACCACCTACATGAACGTTTTTGTAAATTTATATCATGGATGACTATGGAAACTTAGTTATTATTTATATTTGATATAAAATTGTATACTATGTTATTAACATGGTTCTGTAAGGATAACACAAAAAACCAATGATCTATATAAAGCAACACATTTTTATCACCAAATTAAACAAAATATGTTCATCATGAATTCCATTTAAAAAAACAATACCCACGCCTTGCATAAATTGAAAAAGGGACTAAATAAATCATTAATACACAATTATTCTGCTATATTTAATAATTAATGAATTATTAACTTGATATTAGTAAATCATAACCATCACTTCCATTATAAAACCTATACGGAACCAATAAAATTACAAAATCCCATTGAGCGAAATAAACTGTAAATAAATAATATATGTAGAGTAAATTATTATAAATGAAGAATATAATATGTAAAAAACATGAATAAGGTTATAAAATAAGTTATTAATATGTTTTATTTATTATTTAGGATTTTAGAGTGTGTTTGACCTATTAGAAATCAAAAGTAAGGGTTTTTGTCTCAAATTCCATTTCTTGAGACATGTTTCATATCATGCACCATGTTTTCCTTTATATGGTGAATTAATTCAATATTTTATTAATTTATAATAAATATATTTTTATTCATGATACTTTAAAGTCGATTTAAATATCACTCTTTTATATTATTTTGTTCTAAGAGTTACCAAAGTTTTAAGGGTTTTTTTTGACTCAACTTAATTTACTAAGTCATAACCTTTATTCTTTGACTATAATAGTAAAAATATTTATTTATTCTATACTATGATGATATTATTTCTCCCCTTATTTTTTGGAATTTATACTTTCACACCAAATTAATCTTCTTTCATGAATTTTTTTCAGAAAATATGATGTTGTTAATAATACTTCCCATCCTTTCTAACAGCTCTTTTATTTTCATGTATATATTATTTCATTCCAAAAATATCTCCTCTATTATATTAAAATATAAATTATAATCATATTATGTACTCTTCATATTTATATTTATCTATTTTCAAAAGTATGTTTTATAAATTTTTCATCAATGTCAATTTTTTTCTTAAAATACCTAAAAAACTTAAGATGGGAATTTCATTTCACTTTCATAAATTTTGTATCTTACACTTCATATTTACTAACAATAAATTTATTTCAATTAAATTTAAAATTATTGGGGACTCCTTAAAAATAATTTTTTTAAAAATTATTCTTCTCGACTTCTCAAAACAGATTTTTAAAAGTGACTCATAACATCAACTTTTTTACTATAATATTTTAAATTCTTTATAAAATCTATTTTTATAAATTTTATTTCATTTTACTCTCTATAATAAGAATATCTGTTTCTTATTTATAATTTTAATGATCAGTAACTAAATTATCTTATGATATTCTTTTTGGTGACTGAATTTTTGGTATCAATTGATTTAATTATTAACACCATCTTATGAGATACTATTTGAAAATTTTATACAACCCATTTTTTACATGGGTTATCATGATGAGATGTATGATTGAATTCATGTGGACAATAAGTATGGTTTATCATTATGTGATGGGTGGTATATATATATCCTTTTAATGAATTAGTGAACCATTATATCTCATGATATAATTATGCTAGTGTGTTGAAATGATTATCTATGCTCATAACTTGATGTGTGAACATGATTGGGTTTTTTCACAACTTAATGAATGTAAATTATTTGTATTGTTCACAATTTTTTGTTTAGACGCGGTTGTGTTAGTTCACAACTCTATGTATGGTAAGTATTATGTTTTCACATATTTTTTTACATGAAAATGATTGATATTGTTAATAAATTTATGGAAGGTAATGATTGGGGTTTCTCACAGTGTTATGATTTATTATGCTTATGTTTATACCAAATTTAAATGTTATATGCCTATTTTGACTCCAAGGATAATTATTATTGTCTCATTCTTTTTTAATCTTTTTCCATGGTATACGTTTGATCATTTAAGGTTATATTAACTTATATTTGGACTTTTGGATAACTCTTTTGGTTATATGATCCTTTTAAGAAGATATTTATACCATGATTTTTCTTTCTAACATTCTAATGATGTAAACCATTTTGAATTTTTGATATCTTTTTCCTTACTGAGAATGTAATCTCACACTTCCTTTTGTCTCCCTTTTCCATGGGGAATTATAGTAGAGTTATGATAAAAATAAATTCATTGGTGGAGAATTTTTTAGGATATATTTAAGAGATAATTAGAAATAATATATTTATATAGTTAATATCTAAGGATAGTAAACCTTTAATTTTTTATCTTTTCATATTATTTCTAAGATATAATTTTTAAAATTTTAAAATAATTTAAAATAAATACATGTTTAGTTTGGTTCATCTCAATTGGTATCATATAAGGGTTTAATTATTTAGGACGAGTAAGACTAATTTTTTTTTAAAAACAAGGTGTAGGCATAAATATAAGTAAAAATCCTAAAAACTTGGTAATGTATTGAGTGTTTGGTTTATTAGAAATGAAATCCCTGTCTAGATACAAAAAAATGAATGACATATCGACTCAGATGGACCTAGTTTTAATTACTATGAAAAAATTTGGTTGTTTGTTAACTGAATATTCACTCAATGCACAGAAAATGGGACTAACCATAGACATGGTTTGACACACCCTGAGGATATTATTTGGTTGATTCACATCCTATTTATAAACCTTTATAAAGGATTTATATATATATTTTTGGAATTTTAGGATATAATATATTACTCATTAGTATAGATAACCTAACAAGAAAATTAACATGGATAATCTAGGATAAAAAAGATAGTTATAGGTTGAAATAAGCATGTCATAGTTAAACCAAAGTATCATTGGTGTTATAGAGTACTACATCACGAAATTTAATTTTCATGCGGTTAATTATATTCTTTATATTAAGTTATTATTTTTATAACACATGTTAACCATTTTAGTTTTAATAGTGGTTGGATCCTATGGAAATAGATCATCATTAAATCCTTCATAAAACAAATACACTGTCATTTAGTGTATTTTTCAATCAATTAAAAGTTAAAAAAAAGGATCAATATGAAAGAAAATATATGATTTTCTTACTTTGGGAATAAAAAATTCAACATTAACATGTACCATTTGGATATTGAAGTGTATAAGTTGTTTACACTTATATATATATATATCCCAACACATTCATGGTACACCTCTAAAAACCCATTCCAAAGTCTAAGTCTTCAGATCACTTAACGAATCATATTTGGTTAAAATGGTTGTGGTAAATAAAAATATTGATATATACTTATTAAGAAGGAAAAAAGGAGTCTCATAGTTTTTTAAGATATAAATTTTAATACATCATTAGAAATAATATCTTTAATCTTGTATATCTATTATCAACCCTTAGTTATTTTCATCAGTGAGTGATAATTAAAATTGTAGGGATGCAATTTATTAAAGGGAGAATTTAACACCACATGGCAATAGAATATATTTCCATTTAAATAAATATGTTAAACAACTTTTTTCACATTCCACAATGAACCAAAATGAAATATTATATAATTTATTGATATAAAATGTTATAATAGAAGATAAACCTGGATATATTATGAGAACACAATAGGAAACATCATTAAGAAAAGTACAAGAGGAATAAAAACAAAAGTATATAAAAATACTATGAATATGAAATATCTATCCTCATGGTTTTTTCATGAATATTATAACCCATATCACAACTATGGAAATAAGGATAAGAAATAGAGATATTATAGGCATATTGGGAGATTAGTGAATGAATATGATGAATGATTTTAGTGATGTATGCATGGTTATATATAGGAGTAAAATATGGCCATTATAAATATGGTAATTGGATATACTTTTATCAAATAGGTATAATGAATTTTTGTATTATTATTAACAAATTTAAAATAATATAATTCAAAAATAATAAATAATGAAACAAATTATACTATTTAATTATAATATATATATATAAATAATTTAAAAGTTACATATTATTATTATCAAATAACAACATGATGTATTTATAAAACTAAAAGAATCATTTTAATATCAATGTATTGATAAAATTAATTTTTTAGAATATAATTAAGTAATTTTAATCATATTCAGTGAATATTATTTAATATAAAAGTGATAATTTCACAAAGAATTTTTTTTTAAAAGTGTTGTGTATATTTTTAATAAAACTAATCATCAATAAAGAATGATTTTAATGAAATTTATGGATAATATATATAGTAAAAAAAGTTAATAGTTATACAATAGTTATTACTAGGTAATTAATAAGAATAAATTCATTTTATTCTTAAAAGATACTTTTTTTATAAACTTATTTTTATGCGTTATGCACGCTAATATAAAAATTAATTTTTATAACCTATATAAGTAAATTCAAATAAAATGTTTTTCTTATTTTTAATCAGAATATAAAAATTTAGTAATAATTTCATTTTCATTTTTTAACCTAAAAATAATTTACCAATGTAAATATTAATCACCATAGTAAAACAATTATTTTTCAAAGAATTATATTGTATTAAATATTGTTTTTTCATCTTAATAAATTAAATTGATAAATTTTAAATGATGAATATAATATAATATACCAATTCATAAATAGATATATTAACACTTATTTAATTATTAATTTATATGAAATAAGATTAAGAACACTTAATATTTCAAAATTACATTTTTGTACAAAATCCGTTTTTATATATTAAATGTTTTATTTTAAAAGTAAATTTAATCATATTTAGAAGTTTAATTATCTTAAATGGAGTCAAAATTAATAATCATGGAATAAAAATTTGGTAATAAGGGACATATTATATTTTCATTAAAAAATAATTACCATGGTCAATAGTTAAACAAGTTAACAAATGGTAAATAGGTATTCTTAAATAGAAAGAATTTTGTTAAATCAACATGAAACTTAGAAATTATAAAATTAATTTGTTAGGTTTTTAAGTTACACTCACAAGGCTCACCAATATTTCTTTACATAACTCGCCTAACCCCCATGTTATTCCATCATTACCATTCACCTAACATATATTTCCAAATAAATTTCCCTCATTTTCAATTATAAACAAAGATAAATTACACTCAATCCAGACCACCAATATCCTTCAGATCCATATTTAATAATAATACATATTTTATATCCAAGATCACTAATCCACTTTTGGGATCCCCTAGTCATAATAAGGTTCCCCAATTCCCCTAACATCAAGAGGCTCTCTAAGGGGAGAATCAATCCCTCAACATGAGTATTATCCCCTCTCTACCCTTTCATTCTCTATATTTTCCATAAACCACTTATGAAATATAATTAAAAACATTAATAAAATCAAAATAATATCATTATATATTTTTATAATGGTATTATAATAAAATAATCACATTTATAGTCATACTCACTCATAGATTTTAATATGTTATTGTTTGGGACTATTTAACCGCCTACATAAACAATGCTATAAATTAATATAATGTATGAATATGAAAACTTATTTATTGGTAATATATGTTATCAGAAGGTAAATTATGTTATGGATATTTTTCTATAATGGTAACAAAATAAATTATCATTACAAAGTAACTCATTTATATAACCAAATTTACTGAAACAAGTTCTTTATGAATTCCATTTTCAAAAATCGCACAGACTCTTTACATAAAGTGAAAAAGGTACTAAATAAATCATTGAAATATAATGATTCCACTATAATGAATAATTTATTGATGGGTAACTTTTTATTAATAAATGAGAATCAACATCACCATTGCAAAACTTGTACGAAACAAACAAAAATATTACCACGTGATGATGAAAATAAACTATAAATAAGTGATATTTGTATATAAATTAATTATAAATGAAGACTGAAAAAGGTAATATTAATTAAATTGTTTTTAAAATAAGTGACTAATATTTTTATTTTTATTATATAAGAGGTCAGTGCACTTCCGACCAATCAGGAATCCAATGTAAGGGTAATTTGTCACAGATTGTATCCCTTGAGATATGCTTCATATAATGAAAACATTTCTTTATGGTGTATCTAAAACCTATTGTATTAATTTATAATAAATATATTTTTATTCATGATATTTTATAATCTATTTCATGATCATTCCTTTATTTTCACTTGATTCAAAAATTACCCAAGCCTTAAGGATTTATCACAACACAACTCCTTTCCTTAAGTCATAATAATTCATGTTTGACTATTGTAAAATAGTATTGTTTAATTATATCATATATCAAAAATATATTTTATTTCTTAATTATTTTTAAGTTAATATACAATTTCTTACAAAATTATTCATCTTTTATGGATTTATTTATTCAAAAAAATTTAGAGTATTAAGAATAATTCCCATTGTTTCTAATCACCAATTTTGATGTATTATTTTATTCCAATTATATATATATATATATATATTATTTAATGATATAAATATAAATAATCTTTTATAATGTTCATATTTATATTTATCAATTTTAAAATGCAAATTTAATAAAATTTTCATCGATGTTTGTTTTTCTCCAAAAATACATAAAAATCCTAAAAAGTGAATTTAATTTAACAGTCATTAATTTTGTATCTTCCAATTCACAATTAAAAAATTTACCATTATTTATTTCAATGTTATATTATTGGGAACTCCTTGAAAATATTTTTTTTCAAAAAATATTCTTCTCATCTTCTCAAAGAGTATTTTAGAAATTAACTCATAACTTTGTGTTTTTTAATATAATGTTAAAAATATTTTATTAAATATTTTTTAAAAATTTAGATTTCATTTTCCTATCTATCCAAAAAATATCTATCTCATATGTTAAATGTTTATGATCACTCACTATACTATATGATGATATAATTATTTCAGGTGATTGATTTTGTTGTATTAAGAAATTTAATTCATGACATCATATTTTGTGATACCATTTGAATATTTTATGAAGCCTGTTTTCATTCTATAATGTTTCAAGATGAGATGTAGGCCTGAATTCTTGTATCAAATATGTATGGTTTTCCATTATTTAATTTTTAGGGTCCCATATATACCTACTATTTATTTTTGAAGTTTTATTTCACTTAATATAATGATGTTAATGTGTGGTCATGATTGTGTTTAATAAAAAAATAACGCATATACATATTTGTGTTTTTTAAGTGATTAATGAATTGGAATAATTAGGTTTGATCAAAATTTAATGAATGGAAATTATTAGGTTTGTTCATAACTCTATGTGATGGAATTATTGGGTTACCTCACAGTTTTATACATGAACTTGATTGGGTTTGTTCACAATTTTTTACATGGAAAAGATTGGGTTTTCTCATGGAGTTATGATTTAACATACTTATGTTTTTTCCACATTTTAATTTTATATGAATATGTTATACTCTACGGATCAAGATTATTGTATCATGCTTCTACAAACATACTTCATGGTATATATTTGATTATTTGATGTTATATTCCCTTGTATCATACCTTGTGGATAACTCTTTTTGACATATAATACCTTTAATATGATATTTTTGACATGATCATGTTTAATAAAATTATTATGATCTAACCCTTTATGAATCATTGATAAGTTTTCCCTTATTGATAATTTTATCTCACTCTTTTCCCCCTTTTTCTCAATGAATTATATAAAGGGTTATGATTATAATAAAGTCATGTGTAGAGATTGTTTTGGGAAATATTTAAGAAATATTATGTAATAAGATATTTATACAGGTAATGTATAAAAAACTAATCCATTACATTAAGATATTTTTTGGATTATTTATTAGATTCAATTTTTAAATTTTGGAAATGATATAAAATAAATGTATTTTTAATTTCAGTCATTTCATTGGAATCTTAATTTTAAAACATATAAATTTATCCTTACCGTAGTGACAATGATTATTATATGTGTACTTATGAATGGGATACGATGAATTTAGGTATAGTGTATGATGCATGGACTATGATGGCTTTCAGAGTTATTTAATTCTTATAGATGTGGTTGGAGTATGTGTGCATGGGGTGAAGGATGAGATGATGAAATGGCTATGATACAATTTCATTGATGATTAGTATGAATTATAGAGGAGATAATAGCAACATGATATGAGATTTTTGGGTGTGGGTGATTTGTTTAAAGGGAAAGTGGATGTAGAGTACCTTTCATATATATATATATATATATATATTTTCTTTTAATATTATGTTTCCCACTTCTCTGTGTTACTAGGTGATCTAGGATTGGTGAGGTTGGGTTATAGTTCACCACATTTAGGTAACAAGTTGATTTCTTTTATTTATTCACTGGGCTTTAGCATGATTCATTTATATTTTTATGAGAGGTTCTAGGGAGGATACTATAGAGTATATCTATATAATCACCCATATATATATATAAACTATTTTTCTTCTCACTAGGGGTTGATTAGTAACCAAGATAAGTGTTATGATCTCATAGTGTTTTTAGGAGCTAATGGTGCTCATGGGGCCTATCTTGGACTTTTTAATGGCATATTTTCAGTTGTTTTATCTTTTTATGATATTAAATTCATGTAATGGGATAGGTTAATTATTTATAGTATAGACTTGATATGTGTATGTTATCATTTTATGGGATATATTGGGGGTAATTCTTCCCATTTTATAAATTGTTATACAGTCACTTCTAATCTCTAACTCATGGCTTATTGGCGATGTGATTTAGGGGTCACTCCCATCATTATTTAGAGACTAATAGGGGTACCAGTGGATGGGGGGGATGTGATACTATAATATCAATATAAAACATAAATAAATAAAAAATTATTTGATTTTGTTTAGTTAAAAAATTATTAAACATCGGAGAAATTAATTTAATATCCATATGTTTGGAGTTCTCATGTTATAATTATTTATTATTTATGTTTTACATTTCTATTGAATATAATATTCATTAAAAAAATTTCCAAAGTTGATATAATCTATTCACCCACTAACATATTTTTATTTTCATTATCATCCAAATATATACATCTTTTGATAAAAATTATAATCACATAATGATTATATACATGTAAAATTTGATATATTTTGTCCCTTTAGACTTAAAACGTTCTGATAAATTGAGTGAAAATAATAAGTTAAATATAAAAAACAAAGTTTAGATATATATAAAAAGTAATAATAGTTTATGTAAAAAAATTATGGATTATTGTATATTTATTGAGAATGAAAAAATTAAATAACCATGAAATTGTTTACCATGAGTTTATAAAAATTATAAATACCATACAATAATCAATGAAATAGTTTATTTATATTAAAGTGTTATAAAAATAGTCTCTCAAAAACATCCTATAAATATTTTACTTTTCTTATACTTTAACAACCTAAATCAACTGATGATTTTATATAAGATTGGAAATATGTCCACTCTATGAGATAATACCCAAATCAATTTGAGATATACACATTTTGGGATCTAGTGGAAATAAATTCTAGTTACTGATTATTTCCACTAGAATGATGTTTATAAATAAATAAGATAAACAATGATTCTATTTAATGGAAATATTTGAATAAATGAATATTTTTTTAATAAATGATGCAAAGTGTACTTAAACTAGATATGTTAATATCATAGTCTATATGAATAAAAATTTAACATGTTATTTATTTTTTAAAATAAAAGAGATGCGAATCTGTATAAAAAAAATTAAATTTTAATGATCTTGAAATATATAAATAAATAAATTTTTTTATTAAAGGTATATTAATAAATTATTTTTATTATAATAAAAAAATTCATTATCTCTCTTGATGGATCCATTCCAAAAATAGAATGAATTATGATATGTATCTTCTTGGGATAAAAAATTGAAGATATATTATTAAATATGTGTGTGTAGATTTATTTATTTATTTTTAAATATGAATAAATTTAATCTAAAGAGGATGGATATGAAATGAAAATGGATATATGTCAATTATATGAAAAAGGAGTATAATGATAGGGTTAAAAAGATCTCAAAGTTTTCAACAGAGTAAAAAACTGACCCATCTAAAATCATATTTATATGTTTATGTTTTTATTATTCAAGAAAAATTTATCTAGAGGAGTCAGAAAAACACTTGATCTATAACAGAATATATTGAAGTTATAAATGTTTGACTAAACATGAGGAAGTATTGAATGCAGAAATTGACTGGGATAACATTGTGGTTTATGGATCATATAGTGTGAGTAAAACTATAAATTATAAAGGTGATCATATTTAGGAAATGATAATGATAGTTTATGATAAACTTATTTATTGTCTAGATCTATTTGCGATGTTAATTATTTACGTAAAGACTCTATTTTTATGATTGTTTTAGTAAATATACAACATTTTCAACCACACTAAATTTATATAATTTTAAAATGGAAATAGATAAAGTGACAAAAACTTTAAAAAAAAAATTTCTCTCTTAATTAATATGTTACCAGAAGATAATGATCTTCATTATCAAACATATAGTTATTAAATAATTATATGTTCAATGGTTATGATCTCTGAAAGAATACACTCTTTTCTAAATGAAAATTTATTATTTCATAAGGACCGTGAATCACTTTAAAAATGATCTAAGTGTGGTGGTATCAATAAAAAAAGATGAATCAGGACATTAAAAAGTCATATGGTACTTTCCAATCATTTAATGGTTTATATGAATATATAGAAGTGAGTATACTGTACGGAAATTGACATGGTACACAAATAAAATAATTCAATATAGGAAAATTTGTCACCCAATAGAATCACCTTATTTAAAAATTTGGTAATGAGTATCATGAATTTGGAAACGACCTGAGATTACTTTTTCTCACAATTTATATAGATGGAATGAATCCTTTTCTATTAAGTATCACTCATGGTACTTGGCCTATTAGGTTGGTAAATTCTAACATTCCACTATGATTATGAATAAAGTGAAAATAAATTATATTTTCTCTACTTATAATAAAACAAAAATAACTTAGAAATAATATTATTATTTATTTGGATATTTTGATGGAATATTTGGAATTAATGTGGGATTTTGGTGTTATGTTGTATGATTATTATTGAAATAATATTTTACATTGAGATATGTGTTGTTTAGGATGATAAAATGACTTTCTTATTTATATAAATTTGTTAGGATATAACATTAAAGGAATGTTAGGGTGTCCCATTTGTGAATAGGGCATAAAATTAGTTAGGCTAACAAAATTCTTGAATATAATGATTCTATGGAATCATAAATTTTTTCCCCAACAATATAAAAACCTATATTGTACAACACTATTCAATTAGAATTCAAAATAAGGCACAAAACCTTCCCCATTAAGAGGCGAGGAACAAGTTTATAAAGTAATATATATTTTCACTATTTTTTATAAACCCGTTTTGAAAAACCTTATGAAAACGAGTTGAAAAAATTGATTAGTTTATTAAAAAATTTATATTAAATGTTTTTGTGCAACATGAATTTTTTTATATCATTTATGTTTAAAAAAAATTAATGGTAGTGTCATTATCTTGTTACTAAATGAACTTATTAAAAGTAGAATTATTTTTTGGTTAGACTCGATTGACATGGGGATAAAAAAGTACAAGAACTTGTGAAGGGTGAAATAATAACTTTTATTCCTATAGTTACTTACACTCTTTAATGGTGTAAAGGATACAAAGGTGTATTTATCAAATATCAAGAATATAATATCAATCACTAATTTGAAGTTAATTACCCTAAAATAAGATTACTACAATTTTTTTACATAAGATAAAATTCCCATGACTTTATGTTGAATTATTAATAAAAATGTTTGACACACATTAACTAGGATTTAATTTTTTTCAAAAGATATATTTAGTAAAGTTATATACTTAGTAAAGATACCAACTTTGAAAAAGGAAATTAATGTCATATTACATGAATTATAGATGTTCTTCCCTCCATTAATATGAGCTATAATGGTTAACTTTATGGTTCAATTGGTTAGAGAGATTTTTTATGGGTTCTCATATATTAGGGATTTATATATTCCATTAAATAATACATGAGGATTTTGAAAGGGTACATCCAAAATAAAATTCAGTAATTTTGGGTCCCAATATGAGGATGGAAAAATTATCAAGAGTGCGGGGGGGGGGGGGGTGGTGGTGAATTGATCACTTTAATAAATTTTAAGGAATTATCCCTGTTAATATAATTATAAAAAAAAATTATTATAAATATATAAATTATAGATTTTTATTATAGTTTGGATCAAATTGATCCAACATCTAATCATAACTTCTCTCAAATATTGATATAAATTAAACCCACTAAAATGGAATCTATAACTACTTATGGGAAGTCACAACCCTTTACAAGTTCCTTTTTAATAATAAGAGGCTAAAACCAAGAATTTTTTAATCCCTGGATTCAAAACCCAAAAAACATCTATTTGAAGTGGTGGAATAAACCAAACTTTCCTTTATTTTGTCCAAAGAAAAATTGAATCCCCTTTCCATTAAATAGCTAATAAAAACTAATAAATTCCTTTTGTTAGGGTGGTATAATTCAAAAATCATACTTTTTAAAGGGTAGTATAACACATGAAATTATCAACATAAAAAGTAATAGAAAAAAGCAGCAGTATGGAACAAAATTTAAAATGGTGTATGCCAAGATGTTGAGGTATCATGATTCTATTTGAGATATGAGCGTGATTTAATATGATCTCCCATAACAATGATCTTATTAGTAATGAATTTTTTACGTGTTTATGTTTGGTCGAGCGCTTTATAATAATGAATGCATATGTGTATGAAACTGCTGTGTGAATTTCACTTTTCATTCAAGTTCTACAATTCACCACCTCAATCACTTCCTTCTATTTGAATTCAGTAGTTCTATTATAACTATATATATATTTTTTCTTTACCATAATTTTCTTGAATATCAAAATTCAAACATCCATAATTGTTTCATGTTTGCTTTCCTCAAGAATGCATCATGAAAGTAATTTTTTAAATTCAAAACCTTTGTACCTTTTCATTTATTCACCTAAGAACATTATTCCTGATTAATTTAATCACAAGATGAATAAAGATAAATATGATATTAAATATGAATTTTTACATGTGTAATAATAATTAAAATAATTAATATGAAATTTCAAAATATGAGATCAAATGTTAATCATGGAAATTTTGTAGGGAAGAATGCTAGATTAAGACTACGTCTAAGAACCATGATGTTTTTCTATATAGTAATACATTTTCACAAGGGAGGTTGAATGTTATTAGTGCTATGGTTTAGAGAAGTCTATTAGGTAATTTCACTTCGAAAAATCAGAAACAAGAATTGATCTGAAAAAAATCAAAATGACTTGAGATCTTCACTATGATAATTACAAGTGGTGTGTTCATTTAAATTTTTTCCTTAAGTATAAATGATAGAACATGGATTGTAAAACCTTGTATTAGTCCCTATGTTTTATTTTAGAATTCACTTGTGAGCCATGGTGACTAGTTATGTGGCAAGGTGACTCAAGTTTTCACTTTTTATCGCTTATGTGAAATATATTTCATATTGAATGAAGACATTCAATACACTCTTTTGTTATTTTCTTCTTTTATAGAGGTCAAATATAAATGAAAAATGATCATCACTATGGTGTGTAGCAAGATATTTTCATATTATTCTAAGAAGAACTACATGTCTAAATTTCAAAATGCCTAGTACTACCACATGGATTTAAGTTATTTTAAATACGTTCATATTACTTTTAACATACTCAAAATAATTAATATTTAACTTTGTAAAAATTTAAAAAGTAAAAAATAATAATAATAAAAATATGAAGAAAATCATGATATAGAAAATATAATAAAATAATGGATATTTTGGGCTTTGAAAAATGAACTGTGAAATCATGCGACTTTTAAAATTTCCCTATGAATTTAACCCATTTGATATTAATTTGATAATTTTGTATGAATTTTAAATTTTCATATGACTTTGAGGTCCATTTTTAAGACTTCATGATTTTCACATGACTTCACTTGAAAAATTTATGTCTTAACATATTTTCATAAAAATTCACTAGAAAATCATTTATCTCTTAATTTTTCATTTGAATTCAAAGTTAATTTGATATAAATTCTACAATTTACCAAAATAATTTCATTTAGATTCTAGAATTTTCAAAAAAAAACTATTTCATATAAATCCAATCTTTCTGAAAAAATACTTGGTATGACTTCCAGAATTTTCCAAAAATCTAAATGTATACAGAATTAATAGAATAGAATAAATAAATAGAAATAATTGATCAGAGAATAAAAAAGATAGGGTAATATTATTTAAGTGGTGTAGAATTATAATTACTAAATAAAATAAAATTTTTCTAAATTAATCTTGTTTTTGGGTATAAAACAAATTATATTATTTTATTATCAAAACATGAAATTGTTCATAAAGACACAATAAAATCCTTCCATATTTTATAATTAAAAAACCAAATATTAAATGAATATAGTTTCCCCCCATTTTTATAATTAATAAAAATCTATTATTCAATAAAAAATGGATCTTTACGGCTGAATAAACCATATATTATAATTTTAACATTTAAAACAGTGATATACACCCTATGTAAAGTAATAATTTTTATTAAAGAAGCAAAATATTCTAAATTTATCAATGAAAATATATTTATGTCACCCTAAATCTAATGATTACTAATTATTAAAATAACAAAAATATATTCAATAAATGTAAAAAAGTTGTATGTTATAATCCGATTTGTGATAAATAGAAGTAAAATTTCCTAAAAATGTATATAAAAGCTGTAGAAAACATTCTAGATGCATATTATTTAAAAATATGTGTTAAGAATACATTTCAAAGTATTATATTATTAAAAGAGTATGATGTAACCATTGAATTATTAAAGAATATTTTAACGATGGTTTAAAAGTTTCATATAAAAAATATATTCTAACTACCCCTAAACACATGGTAGAGATTTAGATTTCCATTATACAAAGTTTAAATTTGAGTTTTATAAAACTTAGAAAAATGCATGGGGTTATTTAAAATATTATAATGATAAAATTTTGTGGAAATAAATTCCATATCTATATTTCCTTTTTTAAAAATTATCTCTAATAAAGTGAAATATAACATCAATATGTCCAGTTTTAGAGCTTTGTAAAGGATATTTGGAAAAATAAATAATATAATTATTGTCAAAGAATATAGGAATCCTTTGATTTTAAAAAAAAATTAGAATGTTTTTTATTAATCCATAACTATCATAACTAACAAGATGTAGAATTTATGTACTTAAATTGAGTAGTAATATAGAAACATACCTTTGTTTATTTGAAAAACAAGAAACTAAACATTTTCAAAATAAATGACACAAAGATGATGTTCTTTTTTCTATCTATCTTACATCCACCAAAATAAAAAATATAATAACTAATAAAATAAAATGAAGTTCTAGTTTGACAAAGTAAACCAATATTTAAAGATCCTTTTAAATATTTTATAATCATTTAAATATAATTTAAGTGACTTTATTTAGTATCACTTTAAGATATATCACACTTTTAAACTAAAAAAATCTAATCCAGACATGAAGTAATTAAATATAATAAAATACCAATCATACCTCTAAAATTTTAACATTAATATATTTTCTATAACTATTTAACATTGTAATAGTCATTTCATAAATCATTCAATTTTTCCTCTCTATAACAATATTTTATTGTGGGGTAAAATGATTTAAAAATTATAAAAATAACTGTTTTCTTCAAAAAAACTATTGAAATTGAATATTTAATAATTATCCACCTCTATCACTTCTAATGAAAATAATTAAGCAACCTTTTTTTATTTTGAACCAGTGTAACAGATCAAACCTTTAGACCTTTTAAGTTTTAGGAATCCTAGAGAAGGAGTCATTTAGAGGAGGTTCTAAGGAATTGGAAGGGTAATCAGAGATTTTGTAGCTGATAATCTCATATTATAGGATTTTATAACATAGAGGCCTAGGATACACCATGGAGGGGAAGAATTGAAATGTGGAGTGGATGTCTATGAATTAGAGGCACATTTGAGGAGTTTTTCTGCTTCTAAAAATATAGCATGGATGTGACATGGAGAGGCTGTATATGACATATAGACTCAGAGGTTAAATCATGTGGTTTTATTATTTTTGGTGTAGTTGTACCATGGATCGGGTCTGCAGTGTTGTCTCCTTCCTGGTTGTTAGGTTTTACGTTGTGGTAGTTCTTTCCTATGTCATAGCCTCTTCCCTAGTTTTATTAGGTCTGTAGGGTGTATCTTTCTATGTTCCTTGGAAAAAACTTTGACCGTCCCCACTACAACATGTTCACTTCCCTTCGAATGTGGTTTTGTGGGTTTTTAGCAGTTCTACACCAGAGTGAGGTAGGTTTTGACAAGGTGTTATTTTTTCATCCTACAAAATCCCAACCCCCCTTAAACCCTACCTTTATTTAAGAATTTCTCCTAGTTCTTAGGAATATCAAGTGCATCCCTTAAAGTAATTTTACCGAATTTCCCTTTTATTTTATCATATACCTTGTGATATTGATCCTTGGTGGTTCTAGATGATTTTACCTCTTTCCTTCTCCATTTTATCCTTATTCTTCACCTAATAAGGGCTTATGTCAAAATAATCATTAGTTTTGGTGATGATTTGGTAAGGAAATGATTTTATATTTTATTTTCAAGTTTGGTCAAGGTGTTTCATTTATTGGGGTTCTTGGTCTTTATCTTCATCTTCTTCCAACCTTGGTCAGTGGTTGAGAAATATTTTTTGAGGTAGGGGATCCTTCATCTCTCTTCTAGTTGGATGTATTGGAGAGATCATGATTTTGTTTCTTTAGGGAGGTATTATGCACTATACTAATAAATATAATGAATTGGTTTAATTTAAATTTAAGGAGAAGGGGAATAGAATAAATTTTTTATAATTTTTTTATTATTATATTTTAGATAATACATGCTTGATGCCTTACTAAAAATCACTACCGTTGGGAGGCTTTTTTGTATTGGAATGATATTCTTATGAAACCCTTGTTGTGTGATTGTTTTATTTCAGAATAAATGAAAATTTCAAAGTATGTATATCCATATAATAAAATTGGTTTACCCAATAAAATTTGGGTTCGTATGAGAATTACCATGAAAATTAAAGTAATTTTATGAGAATACATTTGTTTAAATATGAAATAAGAAATGTGAAATATGTGGAATGTGGTTGTGATGTGAGGTTATAGTATATGGGGAAGATCTAATCAGTATTTTTTTGTGGTATTTGGTGGTGAAAATTCGGGGCTTATTGGCTTGAGAAAGATGGGTTTTTGTGTTGTGGTGTGATTTTGTAGTTTTTTAGAAGTTGAGGAATTAAATTTTAATGTTGAAAATGAAATGGAATGGGTTTAAATAGCTAATTAGTTCTTGAAATAATATGGGAAGTGTGGTTATAAGTGGTTAAAACTTAATATGAAATAAATGGGATGGATGAATGAAATTGGTTGGTAATATAAAATTCATAAATTGGTTTAGCTTGAAAAGAAACATGTCTTGTGGATTGTGGTGTGGCTATCTTATGTGGTGTTGTGAATTTAGAGCGGAAGAGATAGTGGCAGAGGTTGTAAGAATCTATGGTGATGTTTTTAGTTGGATTATACTCATGTTTTTAACCCATATGTTAGTATTGTTTGCAGCCATATATATATATATATATATATTACTTTCATTGTGATTTCCATATGTACCCCACCCATGTAAATAACTATGTGCCGACATCCAAATGTTTTGGGTGTGTTTTTCCCAATATCCATCTAGTGAGGATGGATGGTTGGATACCCCCTCTTCCTCACTCTATCTTCTAGGCGAGTTTTATATGAATGAGATGTGATGGTTAGAAGAAAAAAGTGCACTTGTGGATCAGTTTGATAAGATGATGAGATTACCATAGTGGGGGTTATTCATGGTAGGAGGAGGAAAAAAGGTTCATTTAAATCATGTTCATAATACCCTACTACTATGGTTATGGATATGGATGTGATGCGATGAAACATATGTCTTTTGATGATTTGTGATGTGATTAACTAGGTGTATTTAGGGGAGATGTAATGTGATAGTTCAGTGTATTCAGGAAAGATTTTTTATACAGATGAGATGGGAGCACCATGACATACATCATTGGGGTGTGAGAGTAGAACACTAGTGGGAAAGAAGTGTAGGGTACTCTTTCATCCATATACCTCCTATAATTTTATTACACCTTAATTTGTTAATTGATGAGTGTGACTGAGTGAGGATTGAATTAGGTAGTTGACCTATTTAGCTATTGTTGGTTATGTTGTTTTTTTACTGGAACATTAGTATAATCTTTTCAAATACACACAAGAGAATTTTGGTTTGATCATATTGAGTATAAATGTATTATCATCTTAAATATATAAAAACATTTCTACCGATTTTCAAGAGGACTACATGGACCATACTTGACATTACTATCACAAACTTTGGGGTTATTACTGTGTCACTACCTTAAAATAATCCTTTTGGTATTTATTTAGAGAATATATTTTTTTATATTATTCATGAATTTTGGGATGGCATTTGTTTTATTTATTTTATATTATTTCACGTTGTTTCATTGTGGTTGGTACCCTATCTCCTCATCCTATATGTTATGGAGGCTAATGCCTCCCCTTTAATATATTTTATACCCTAGGTTTTAGTATCGAACATGAGGCCTACCTGAGGCGAGACTCGGGGTCCATTATTATTCTTCCTTCCATGCCTGCACAGGTGGGGTAGCTTATAGGGAAGGTGAAATTAAATAGTAGTATCAAATATTTTGGTTGAGAGATAGGATAGAGTCTAGAGTTAAACACTACAAGGATTTCATGGGTTGGTAGGGAAACAAAGTCAGTTGATCTTGATGTGTGGCATAGTCTAGGGAACACTCACTAGTACATGGTATTTTTGATACACCGTGATCTGATTCAAGGACACTTGGACTACCAAATGACCAAGTGTGGTAATGTCTCTTGTATGGTAGATTCCTAGGAGAGGTATATTCATCATGATCGATTATGTTCTTATCTGAATTTAGTGGTTTGGAAGAATATAAAATGAATTAAGTGAATCATAATAAAATTAGATATTAACATGATTAGGAAATATTTATGTCTATTTTAGATATGTCTCATGGATGTCGTCCACATGTTATTCAAGTTGATGAGATTCAACAGGCTAACCTGATTGACTTCCATAGGGTTAACTTGTTTGTAGCGGATCATCAGTGGTGGAGGAATTTGTGAGCCTTTCAGTAGAAATATTTGGAAAATTATGAGGGAAGAATCTACAATTTGGCGATAGAGAGCTGTTTGTAGGAGCTTGATCTCACAATTTGTATGATAATTTCTAGGTCATAGTATTGGATCGTATGAGGTTTCATTCATTTGAGAGGTACAATATGCTAGCGTTGGTACTCATATCTTAACGATTGGAAGGGGGAAAATATTTCATGGGTCGACTTCTAGAAGGAGTTATTATTATAGGTTCTATCATCAACCATGAAGGTAGGGAAGATTTTGTAAATTATCACCCATTATATGGGGAGTATGTCTAATTTGGATCTTGGTATAATGTTCAAGAAACCTTTTCATTTCTTCCATGATATTTCTACTGATGAGGAGTCTTAGGTTCGATTTCTTTATGGGAAACTATGCCCTTATATCCATTATTTCGTTACTCTATTTACATTTATAATGTATTTGGAGGTTCAAAGAAATATGGAGGTGAATTATAGTATACACTCATAATGAAGTTTAATATGAGAGGGGGCACAATAGGGTTTCATGAGGTGTAGAGTTATTAGTGGAAGATATGAGGTTCAAGGACCTTTGAGGTTTCAACTAGTGGAGGGTCAACCTCAATAGCTTTATTTACAGGAATATAAGGCCAATAGTTTTTATAGGTTTCCTAGAAATGTATTATTTTTTATTGGGGGTTGTGGTCATTTTTAGAATTAGTGTCCAGTGGTTCCTAGAGCTCAGTATGGTGGAGGTAGTCTGGTTACACATCATCCTCAACAGTAGCCACTAGAAAGACCATTTTAGGTGTTGGTGAAGTTGTATTATGATCTACCAAGAGGATATGAGATAGGGTGAGGTAAAAATCAGGATATTCCTCATCTTCAAAGACCTTGAACTGACCATGGAAAAGGAGGTGTCCATCAATAGTGAGGCAGTGGAGATGGGCATGGATAGTTGCATTCAATTGAGGTACCAATGACAGAGGGTCTATATATCATTCAAGGTATTATTAGATTATCATATACCATTTTTTTCCTTGTTTAATTCAATATCTTCATACTCATTTTCTTCACTAGATATAGTCCATTCATTGCGACTAGACATAGAGAGGCTTCCCACACCCTTGGTGTCGACTATGCTAGTCAGAGGCTAGACAATCTTACTTGATGTGTGTTGGCGTTTATAATTATTATGTGGAATAAAAACCATGTGAGGATATATTATTACATAAAATATATCAATATCATTTCATTATTGGAATCTGATGGATGTTTTTCATTTGTTTTTTTATCAAATTCTTCCATAGGAGATTCATGTTCTCGGATGTGGATGGATAGTGTGTGTCTTTTATTGGTGAGAGGAGTTGTCAGTTTGGAAGTAGACATATGTAATCTCTTTTTTTATTTATGGAAAAGATTTCCATAGAATTAATAGATGCTGAGATGGTGGAGGTTCATAGAGTTTTAGGAGTTTTTTGGATGCTTTTTCTAAGGATTTTGTGACACTACCCCCTTGCCATGATATCATGTTCATAATAAACCTATAACCTAACACATATTTGATTTGGATGGATACTAATTGGACGGAAGCTTAGGAATTGTTGGAGCTAAGGTTTCAAATGGATGATGTAATAAAGAATGGTTTCATCCAGCTTAGTGTGTCACTATGGGCTGCTATGATGTTATTCTATGAGAATGTGGATGACAGATTGAGGCTGTGTATAGACTACTGGAGGTTGAATATAGTGATGATCAAGAATCATTTCTCTCTTATGAGAATAAAAAATAATTTCAACTAATTAAGAAGAACTAGATGTTTTTATACAACTGATCTATGGTTTTGGTATCACTATTTGAGTGTGAAGAAGGAGGATATCCTGAATTATACCCTCAAATGCAGTTCTGAGAACCTGATGTTTGAGGTCATTACATTCAGTTTCATGAACACACTAGCTGTGATTATATGGATCGTGAACTTTGTGTTTCAAGAGTTCATGGACCAGTTCATAATCCTATTCATTGATAATATCTTGATCCACTCAAAGTCAGAGGAGGAGATTGTCGATCATCTCAGATCTATCTTGTAGGTCCTTTAATTAAACCAGATCTATGAAATATTTTTCTAAGTATAAGTTTTAGACATATATGGTTGATTTACATAGTCATGTGGTTCCCTAAAAAGGTGTTTCCATGGAAGCATCAAATATTGAGGTGGTTATTTCTTAGAAAGAACCCAATAACATAACATAGCTTCATAGCTTCCTTACAATTGAGAGATATTATAGGAGGTTCAAATCCAATTTATCATTGATTGAATCCATGTTTAAATCTCAGAATATAAAGGGACGAACTTGTATTTATTCTAATATATACCAGGTAGCATTCCACTACCTAAAGGGGAAATTGATCAGCACTTTAGTGCTCTAGTTTCCAGAGGAAGGGGGGATTCTTGAGGTGTTATGTGATTATTTCAATCTTGTTTTGGGATGATCCTTGATATAGAAAAATCTAGTGTTCTCTTGTGGTCCTAGGAAGTTATTCCCCCATGATTGTTACTATTCAACCCATGATCTATATGTTGTAATGGTTGTGATTAAGATAAATATGTAGTGACATTACCTCATTAGGGAACACTTCATGATGTTCATCAATCATAGGATATCGAGGTTTATATTTTCTTAGTTTGGAATAAATATGTTGAAATAGAGATGGATATAGGTTATCTAGTATTGTGACTTTTATATCTACTACATCTTAGGAAATTGGTATTTTTTTGGCTAATGTGTTTTGCATGATGTTATTGAATGATGTTTTTTAGGATTCTGGAGATGCTTGGAGGGAAATGGAGGAGTTGGGAGCCCTACACCTTGATAAAAGGGTGTATGCTAGTGTTATTTGATTATTTCATATTATAGTGAAATATTCCCTGATTCACCAAGTTGAGTATCAATCGAGAGGCTCAAAGTAATAAGTTATGTGGGACCATTATGACCATGGTGAAGCTTTGATGGGATGGATGAAATATGTTTAGAACTAGGTTCTATGTTAGGTAAAGTTGTTTGTTTTGGTAATGATTCATGTGGGATTCCTTCATGAGGTTTGTAGATCAACTTTAGAGGTACAACTAGGAGTATATAAGATGTATTGTGGCTTAAAGATACAATTATGATGGCTCGGGATTGAACATGATGTGGAAGAGTTCATTACTTGATTTCTATATTTCCAACATGTAAAAGTAAATCATTGAGTTCTATGTAAATTTCAACAATTCTTGAATGTTCCATATTGGAAGTGAGATGAAATCTCAATGAAATTTATCATAATATTACACTGAGATCAGGGAGGATGTGATTCTATTTGGGTGATTTTGGATTGGTTGATGAAGTTGGATCGGTTCTTAATGATCAAGGAGTTGGGAGTTGTGGATGATTTTGAAAGGAGGTATATATGTTAGGTTTCTTTGTATAAATTGAGTTAAACATTAATTTTATCAGATTAGGATGATTTATTTACCCTAATATTCTGGTGGGTAATGCAATATTCTTTTAACACTCAATTATGTGTCAATACTACTTTCCACCCTCAAACAAATGGATTGACAGAGTGGACTATCTAGACACTATAAGACATATTGTAGGAATGTATATTAAACATTGGTGGATCTTGTGTGAAGAACATTCCCTTGGTTGAGTTTTCTTATAACAAAAACTATCACTCATCCATCTACATGGACCCATTTGATTATTTTTATGAGATTCCATGTCATTATCCATTGTGCTAGCTTGAGGTTGGGGAGTGGTTATTTCTTAGTCTTTATTTGGTTCATATCAGAATAGAGAAGTTTCAGGATGTTCGTGAGAGGATAAAGACATCATAGGATCAACATATATATAATACTAATAATTGGATAAGGCATTTGGAATTTTTGGGTGGGGACCACATGTTTTAAAAGGTTTCTCCTCAGTGTGATAATATTATGTTTTGTAGGGGTGTAAGATCTCAAACTAGTTTTTTTGCTCCTTTAAAGGTGTTGGGTCACTTTAGGAAATTAGATTATTGGTTGGAGCTCCCACTACAACTGAAAATGATCCATGAAATATTCCACACATGTCAGATCCATCAATATCTTTATGATGACTCCCATTTCATTTAATTGGGAGAGTTGGATATTGAGATTGATTTTATGTTCATGGAGAAAGCATTAGAGATGATTGATAGTTTTTAAAAAGTGATTTATGGATAAAACATTCCCATGGTTCTTATTCTATAGAGTCATGGATTCCTAGAAGAGAGTACTTGGGAGTATGAAATATAGATTAATTCCCAATACCCATAGTTTTTCTGAGTTTATACTTGTTTTATTTTTCTTGGTGGCATGGATTATGATATTTTAGTTTATGATATGTGATTTATTTTCAATGCTGGTGATGTGTGTTAAAACTTCAAGCATATGAAGAACGAAAAACGTAATTCAAAATAATGACTGGTTATACTATGACATGTTTTAAAAATATGTGGGTGATTTAGTACTGCCCAAATTGGATAATATCTTGTTATGGAAGGTAGAATTCCTTGATTTTTGTTCTTAGGTCCTTATTGTATGATGGTTGTGGAAGTTTTTTGGATTAGGAAATGTGGAGATTGAGATGGTAGGTGTGGATGGTTATATGATAATGTGGTGGTTTTGGAATGATATAAAAAGAATATAATTATGTGATAAAAGTGTCTTGAGGATGGTGTGAAATGATGGGGTGGTGTGGTTGTGTTTTTTTATAAATATATTCTTTAGAGGTATCTCATGGGTTGGTTTTTTTGTACCTCTTTCCCCTTTTCATTTTTGGTTTGGTTTTGATTATCGAGGATGTGAATTGATTGGAAAGTATTTATTATAATGTTTTAAACCTTCCAACACATTACTTTATAGGAATTCGAGATATGGAGGATTTTATAGGATGCTTTGAGGATGTTGGAAGGTAAAGTGATGAGTTATAAATGAGAAACCCAATTTAGAGGATTCTATGACATGGAGGCTTAATCTGCACCATGTAGGGGAGAATCTATGACATGGAGAGGTTTGATATGGTATAGAGGCCTAGAGGGGGAGTTTTGGTGCTTTTGTTAAATCCTATATAGTCTTATAATATAGTGTCACAAAGGGTAAATCTCGTGTTTCTATTGTTTTCAGGGTAGTTGTGCCATGGATCTTAACAGTAGTGTGGCCTCCTACTTGGTTTTTGGGGGTCCAAAATATGGCCTCTACCCTTCTGCACCATGGCCTCTTACCTACTTTTTCAAATTTTTAGCATGTATCTCAATGTATTTCTTGGATGAATCTTTGACTATCCCCACCATGGTGTGGTCTCTATCCTTGTGTTGTGGTCTTGTGCATATTCATAAGTTCTATAATACAATGTGGTAGGTTGCGCTGAGATGTTATGTTTTATAGGATATAAAATACAAAATTACCTCAAACTATATATTTCTTCAGGATTTTCTCTCGGTTCTTGGGTTACCCAAGTCCATATTTTAGAGGTATTTTATATCCTTTTAATTTTATTGTAACCACAACCTTGGGAGATCAATCCTTGGTGGTTTTTGGTCAGTTTCCCTCTTTACTTCCCCTTGTTTTCTCCCTATTCTTCATCTATAAAGGGTTATTATCAATCAAATCATCGGTTTTGGTGATGATTTGATTGGGTAATTATGTGGGATATTTTTTTATAGGATGTTCAAGGTGTTTACCTTCACTATTGTGCTCTACATTTGTCTCCATCTTTTTCAAACCATGCGAATTAGTTCAAAAATATTGTTTGATTTAGGGGATTCTTCATTTATCTTCTAGTTGTACATGTAGGAAGGGACATGATTTTTTTTCCTTTTGGGATATAATATGAACAATCCTAATAAATATAATTAATTTGTTTAATTTAAATTTAAGGGGAAGTGGAATAAAATTCATGGATTGTAGCTTTTTCTATAATTGTTTTTGAGATTATACATTCTTGTTTCCTTACTGAAAGTGATCGATATTGGGAGCCTTGTATATATTTTAATTGATATGTTTGTGAAACCCTTATTGTGTGATTGTTTCAAAACACCTCTATTTCAATTGGATAAAAATTTATATACGAATAATAAATTTGTATCCCCAATAAAATTCTAGTTTGTGTGATAATTACTTTGAATAGTAAAGTAAATTTGATGAGAATCCCTTTTCTTAAATCTAAAATAAGAAATGTGAAGTATAGAAAGTGGTTGTAATGTGTGGGGTAGATTTCATGAGATGTTGTTTGTGATTTGTAGTTGTGGAATGTGGGTCTTGTTGGCTTGTAAAATATGGGTTTTTGTGTAGTGGTGTGATCTGTTAGTTGTCTGAGAGTAGTTGAATTAAATGTAAATGTTGGAACTAAAATGGCATGGGTTTAAATGGATAATGAATTCTTTAAATAACAATGTAAGTGTGGTTAAAAGTGGTTTAATTCTAATATGAATTAAATTGGGAGGATTAATCAAATTGGTTGGTGATGAAAAATTTGGAAATTTTCTTAGCTTTAAAAGAAATATGGTTTATGGCTTGTGGTGTGGCTAACTGATGTGGTGTTTTTCATTTAGAGGTGGAAATAAAAGTGGTAGAAGTTGGGAGTCTAGATGGTGATTTTTTGAGTTTGATGGTGCTTTTTTTGTGAAACCATAAGTTGGGATTGTGTATATCTATATATATATACACATTGTTCTTTCATTGTTATATATATATTCACCCTACCCATTTTTAGTATCATTTACTAACACCCAAATGTTTTTGGTGTGTTTTTTCCAATATCCCTATGGCAAGGATATATGGCTGGCTACCCCCTCTTTATCACCCTCTCTTCCAGGAGAGTCTGACATGAAAAAACTATGATGGATAGAAGAAAAAAAGTGTATATATGGTTTGGTTTGGTGATATGTCTATAGTGGGGGTCATGCATTGTAGGATGAAGGAATGAGGTTGATTTAATTCATGTTTCACAACTAAAAAATGGGCTATTTCCACAGTTCAAAACCATGGAAATAGTGCCCAAAACCGTGGCCATAGGCTATGGCCACGGTTTTTCCCAAATGTGGGTGCTATCGTAGTGGCAGTAGGGTCTGACCTATGGCCACAATTTTAAATATGGCAATAGGTGTCCTATTTCCACAGTTTTGAAAACCGTGGCCATAGGTGTCTCTACTATCAACTGTTGTAGTTGACCTATGGCCCTAGTTTTAACCATGGAAATAGGTGGTATATTACCATGGTTTTAACCGTGGTTATAGCCCTAGAAAACCGTGGAAATAGCCTAAAAATAATGTGTGTCTATCCAGATTTGATCCCAACACCTTCCTTTCACGTTCCAGTGACCTAACCACTACACCACCAAGACTTTTGTGTATATACATATATAATATGTTATATATATTATTAAAAACCGTGGAAATAGTTCTTCCTGCCATTTTTTTTGTGGGAAATATTTTCTCCTGCTCAAGGGTGGGAGACCTATATCCATGGTTTTCAAAACCGTGGCTATAGACCTTCAAAGAAAGGCCTATAACCCCTGTTTTGAAATCCATGGCTATAGGCCACATAATTATCTCCATGGTTTCGGGCTATAGCCACGGTTTTGCAAACCGTGGCTATAGGCCATGGAAAAAAGACCTATAGCCACTATTTTAAAATTGTGGCTATAGGCCACATATCTATGGTTATAGCCACCTATAGCCATGGTTTTAAAATCGTGGCTATAGGTCCGTGGCCATAGCCTATTTTTATAGTATTGTTTACGATACCCAACTACTCTGGTTATGACTATGGATGTGATGTGATGACCCATGTTTCTTATGGAGAGATGTGATGTGATGGTCCAGGTGTCTTCAGTAGAGTTGTGATGTGATGGGCTAGGTGTGTTTAGGAGAGATGTGATGTGAAGGCATAGGTTTATTTATATAAGATATAATGTGATAGACAAGGTGTGTTATGAAGATATATGTTATATAAAAGTGATGGGAGTACATGGATGGACATCGTTGTGGGGGTGGGAGTGGAACACCAGTGGGAAAGTGGTATGGGGTACCATTTTATCTATATTCTTCCTATTATGTTCCAATACTTTGATGCATTATTTAGTGAGAATTCATTGGAATGAATGGGATTTACTAATTGAAATTTTTATGTGTTGTTGGTTCTATGATTTTCTCACTGGTGAATTAGTATTCTATGTTCACATGTCCACGAGATAATTTGGGTGTGATCTTACTAGTATACCTTTTTTCTCACTCTATGTATATATAAACTATTTTTTGGTTTTCAAAGAAGTCTATGTGGACCATGATGGACTTTACTAACTCAAAAATTGGGGTTATTCTAGTGCTACTATCTTCGGATTTTCTTTTGGGTATTTATTTGGAGACTCATTGTATTTTTTTACACTATTCATGCATTGTGGGATGATTTTTGGTTCTTTTCTTTTATATTATTTCATAGAGTTCAACGGTGGTTGATAAAATATCTCCAAATAATATAAATTTTAGTGGTTTATGCCTCCCATATGTGAGATTTTATTTCCTCAGTGCTAGTTGCAAACTCGGGGTGAAATGGAGGTTAGACTCAGGGGTCATTATCCTTCTTCATTCATTTCCAACCCAAGAAGGGTACCTTTATATGAAGGTGTTCACACCAATAATTCAAAATAATAAATAAATGTTAGAAACATTTAAATGTTTCAATCAAGAAACTAATTCCATGTTAATCTACTAAAATCATATATCTTTACTAAAAAAACACTTCTTCCCAGCTAGAATAGAAGGTTTAACTAGGATAAAGATATCCAAGTTCAAGAGTTGAAGATACCCTAGAGTTAATTTTTCTTTGATAGGTTTGAAATAGATTTTTGTTGTTTATATTTTATACATGAGTCCCAAAAATATCTATTTTCCTTTTTATGTTTACGTAATGGTAGAAAAATTTCATTCTTGGATAGCTTGGGTAGAAACCTAACAAAAAAATGACTTGGTATTTTATGCCACAATATGTCATCAAATTTTATATAGTTTAAGCTTTTAATTTTTTTTCATTTATTTCATCAAAATTTATTCAATAAGTGTTATATTTTTTATTTTGGAATCAAATAAGATAGATTGATCCTTTATAATTATACAATTATCATTTTTAAATTTAATAAGAATTCCATCATCATATGGATGAGAATTTATTTATTAAATTATTTTTTAATCCTTTAAGAAATAAAATTTCTAAAATAATAAATGAATTTGAAATTCTAAAATCACCAAAACCTTTTAATTTACCTTTATAAGTATCACAAAAAGTAACATTACCACAATCATATTTATTAAATGAATGTTTTTTTGAGATATCACCAATAACATGTAATGATAATCCACTATCAATGTATAATATATCATTTTTTACAATACATTAAACCTATAAAAACATATTTAAGAAAGTTTTGGTATGCGTGTAAACTTGAGGAAAATTGGGTTAGGAAAACAATTATTGGAAACCCAACCTAATTTTAAACATTTCTTTATAGGTAATCTAGAGGATAATGATTTAGAGATAAAAGAATTCATATTACCAAGAGATTTTTTAAATCACAAATAATAACCACTTTTATAATGAACCTTCATTTTTAATCTAAAACATATAGTAGTTGACAAAATTATATTATAATTGTTAAAAAAAATCCTTGTACATTTTTTCAGAAAATACTAGCATAGAAAATACCATTACTTGTAATTATTTTATTCATCCTTACCATTTTAGAATAATTTTCACTTCCTTGAACAAACCAAGATTTAATATTTCTTAAACATTATATTTTATTTCTCCCCTTATAATTTTCTTCCAAAATATAAATAAATTTAATTTATCAAGATTCATCACATTTAGAAAAATAATCCTCAATTCTAATATTTTAATTTTGAATAGTTTGAAAATATGAAAATAATTTTCATTTGATTTGAAGTTTTATTTTTTCAAATTTTCATTTTCCTCGTGTATTTTCATAATTTCAACATGTGTATATTTTAGATCTATTTGAGAAGACTTAAATTCTATACAGGTTGTTTCATTGGAAATATATTTTCTCAAAATTTAATTTTATTTATGATGTTTATGATGTTTAATTTTATATTGTTTTTTCATACATTAAATTTTTTCAATATAAATATTTATTCTCAAAATTTCATTATAATGTTCACCTTTAGTTTATTTTTCAAAATTATATTTATAATAATAAGAAGAATCAGATTCACTTTCTTGGTTTTATGAGGTAATTAAATATAATTTTTCCATATCCTTTTCAAATCTGGATTCTTCACTCGAATTAGAGTTGTTATGATAACTCCATCCAACCACCAAAACATTGATTATTTTTTTTATTTTTTTCTTAAATTATTTTCATTATTGAGATGAGAGTGTTTAGGTTTGATATTCACTTCTTTTATATATTCATAAAAAATAATATTATAAGAATCATTAGAAAAATTATTTGGAACAACCTAAACTTTTATAATAGAAATTCCCTTTTAAATGAATAAATTCATTATTATATAAAGTAGTTATAGAAAACACATTCACTAATTTTGTTATTTTGTACCATTATATATTCAATCAAATTTAAAATATTGTTAGGAATTGTAATCAATGATAATATAACCATTATACAATGACCATTAATATTAATATATTAAGAGTTATGATAATGTCCATTTGACTTAGACAAAGGAAGCAATGACCTCAACTAATAGGATTATACACCCTGAATCACATTTATTGGAGATTAAAAGGGATTAAACATCCCTAGGATTTTTCCTTGACTAAGACCAAGCCAAGATTCAACAACTAAAGCATAAGGAAAACCATTTATAGGATAATTTCAACCTCATTGAGTTCATATCCCAAACTTGTTTCGCCAAACCACCCCATAAAAATATCACCATCACAAAAATACACTTAGGGAATTTTATTAGGTAATAGAGGTATAGATTTTTAGACTCTAATAGTGGGAATTTTTATATTTTTTTTTAAAATAATGATTATATTTTTCATTTATTATTGTTATTTATTTTTTAAAATATTAGAAAATGTTTTGATAAAAATTAGATTTTTCTATGATGAAATAAAAAATTGTATTTTTAGGAATTGTATAGTTTCAAAAATTCTATAATTTTTGAAATAAATTATTTTTTAATAATTGTTTTTATTAAATAATTTTTATTAGATATAAATGATAATATAATTTTATAAAGTCGAAATTAACTTTTATCAGGTTCAGAAAATTTTTATTGTAAATAAAACAAGTATTTTTCAATAAATGTTGATTTTTGATCTAAATATTTAAATTATCATACTTAGGGAATTATATAGATAAAATTAATACTATTTTTGAAATGTGAACATCGAAATCAGAAAATGGTGTTTTTTTTATAATTTTAGGAGAAATGGAATTTTTGGGTCAAAATTTAGTACAGTATAAGTACATGGTGTGTATTACGACATCATAATGACCATAAAGTTATGTAATATATGACATAAAATTTATCCATGACCAAATATATATTTCCAATTTAAAATAATGTGTTTTTATGTTATTTGATTAATTTTATAAATCCTTAACGAATCCTCTATAATCCATATTATATTTTATGGTTTTAAAATCAATTCTTTATAAACATGACACAATTCCATATCACTAAGTGTATTATTTTAATGAGATATATTCTTAAACTTGTAAAATAATTAAAAAACCCCCAATTTGTTAGAAACCGTGGTAAAAAACTATGTTATTTTTAGTTTTTTATTACTCTATCATATAGACTCAAAAACCTAAATTTGTAAATTAATACAGAATTATCCTATATTTTTTTATATAAACCAACCTAAAATCCCATTACTATTCACTAAAAACTATTGTATCATATAATTACTCTATCATTACCTCTCTATATCCCCCCAAGGTTCCCCCAGGTTATCAAGAAGCTCTTCCCATTCTTTTAGAATCACCCTCTCAAGTTTACGGATCCTCTCATCCCCCTATTTATTCAAGAACTTTCTTTGAATTATGATTTTTTGTACAATTATTCATGTTGGGATATTTTTTAAAACATAAATATTTATTTACTTAGGATTTAAAAGTGACGAGGGACCCCTATCACTCTTAATTAACCCTTATATGAATAATTATGTGACCCTGTTATGCTGCCAAAAGCATCATATGATTTTCCATGCCAATCATTTTTATAGTGAATACCAATTCCCATTTCCCATTAAAGGTATTCACCTAGATGTTTTTATCTTTTATTTATTGTGGATTTACATGTAGTTTATCAATATCCTTAATCTTGGGATAAAAATTTGTGAAATACATTCATATTTTTCATGATCTTTGTGGAACACTTATGAATATACATGATAAGAATGTGGCAGGTAGTACCTGAATTATATATCCCTCTAATGAATTGGGTAATGTTTTAATCTCATGAGATTAAATTTATTATGCACATAAGTTTATCCAAATTACACTATGTTATGTTGTGTTGGCAGTTATCTTTGACTTATGTTTATGATTCAATGTTTTAAGTTTTCCACGTTCCTATGATTCTATTATGTTATCATGTTGTATCATGCATCAGTGTACAAGGTTATGACTCTAACCCCTCTTATATTACCTTTATGTGCCTATTTTATCATATGTACTGATTTACCTTATATTATTATATGTTTATTCCCTTACATGGCTTTATGGATTACCCATTTCTTATGTATGTCCCTAGGTTATCCTATATTGTTTTGATAGATCAATAGAATTTTAAGAGTGTGTTAAAGAAGTTTTAAATAATTAAATTGTATTATTACAGAAATTTGTTATTCCATGTACCTAATTTCTCAAATAAACTTGGATTTTCAATATTTTTGGATTGTATTATGTGCACCTTTATGAAGTAAATCATGAATTAAAGCATAGAAAATATTGTTTGTCACAATTGGAATATGAGAAAAGTAGATTTAAATTTTGAATTAGGATTAAAAAATTCTGTAAAGAGCCTTAGGGGTAAGACTAAACATATTAAAACGTCCCTAATATCTTTAAATTATAGGGTAATAGTTTTCCAAGAAAATATTTTTGTGTCTGGATACTACAAGTCAATGAAGCTCTGAAATAGAGGTACCCATGGGTAATTAACCCAAAAGGACGTATTAAGTTTGTCTCGATCATCACATGGTGCATGAAAATGAGTATTTATCAACACCTAGTTTGAAAATACTAGGGGATATGCTTTGTAAAATAAATAATATTCTTATGAACCATTATTAAGGGAAATAAAATTCCCATAATATTTTATGTTAGTAAATAGATCATGGATAACTTAGATTCAAACCTATAAATTCCTACATTAAGTAATATATATTTTCTGAGTTGTAAATTTTATGGTCTTGGTTTCCCATTTATGTTTTTAATAGTTTAAAAATACTCACCCTTAATCTTCCCATTATTTTTAGTCAATTGATAGAAATATGAGAAACTGATCCAACAACCAATGTGATGTGAAATGTGTTGACTGTGCCTAAATGATTCCCAACCCTATGGGTGTGGGAATCAAAAACTATGTAACAATAATTTCTCAATTGACTCAATTTCTGAATCAAAACCTGAACTTGGAGGAATTTCTGAATCCCCTAAAAAAGATAATGTTGTAATTGAGACCCTTCTACGATAAATGAATCTAAACATCAAGGGATCTTCTAATCCCTTAATCACTATGAGATTGATCAAATCCATTGAAAATATATTCTCCGTACATAAATTATATTTTAAAGATAAGTTCATGCTATAAATTTATCTTATAGAGGGAGAAATTATCAATAGAGTATATTGGTTAAATATAAAAGCCTGAGGTGGAGATCGAAGTGATCGAGTGGAAGGTATTTCAAAAAATATTTTTCAATTAAAATTTTCTGCACACTCTCCTACTAAAAATGGAGAGGGATTTCATTAGACTTAAGAAAAAGAATAAAAAATCCATTGGGGGTATACAAGAAAAAATTTATAATACTTTCACGATACACATACAACTTTTTCATTTACATTGAATGTAAAGTTAACTACATCTTTGGTTGGGTAACGATGAATATATGAAAAGTATTATCCATTTGAGAATTTGATAGATATAAAGAAATTATATCTCAAGGGTATCTTAGGATTAGAGACAATTAGGGAATAATGGATTATAATTTTGGCAGTGTGATGGGAAAAAATCATGGGGGTAAGAAAGTCCATCATCCCACTTTTCAAAATTTTTAAAATAAGTAGCCTAAAAATTGACCAAAGGGGAAAAATAAATGAGTTTGGAATGTGAAGGAAGGGAACATATCTAGAGATTTTTTATTTGGGAAACCCACCAATTTTTTGGAAGAATATAATTCTTGGGTCAACCCCCAACATATTATCCAACATTTCAACTACATTGAATAAGGAAACTATGTGAATAAATTCACTAATCCAAGACTTTTCAACAACAATAAACTACAATAACCTCTAATTCATAGAGTGAAATAGAGGTTTATACAATCATAACTTCTGATGTGGATCCCCTTAAATGAAGTGTTGATATGTATTCTAGTTATTCGTTAAACAATATAGTACACACTATTTGATTTTGGTTCTATGCATTCTTTAATATAACAAAAGTTTAGTAAAACTATTCAAACACCACATCAAAAAAATGGAATTTGAGTTATAGGTGATAATAAAAAATGGGGTAATTATTTTATCCCAAGTATATAATACCTCCCCTATCCATATTTGTGAGATGAACTTCCCATGAACCCTTATGATTATACCCTTAAAAGATTTGATTCTATTATGGGAATGGATTGGATTTCCTTTTATGTAAACACCATAAGTTATTTAGAGATAGAAATCAACCATTATATTGTAAATCGCCCTTCGATTCTTTACAAGTTCAAGGTGAAGGATGAATATTATTTGTAACTAATATCTCAAGAATAGATACTATTTCTTTTCAAGAAAGTGTATCCTCTTCAAGTGATTGGGAATAAATAAAATATCATCCTTGATGACATTACCATTGTAATATAATTTTTTAATGCGTTTCTTAAATAATTGGCAGGTCTTCCACCTTACTGTGAGGTTGATTTCTCAATCGATATCATACCTGGAGTTTTTACAATATCCAAGAGTCCATATAGAATGGATATAGTTGAACTTGAGGATTTGAAGAAACAGTTATTTTAGGATATGTATAAAAGGTTTATACACCCAAGTGCTTCACTGTGGGGATAACCGGTCCTCTTTTTCAAGAGGAAGGATGGGTTAGTGAAACTTTTCAATGATTATGATGATATCAACAAGATCAAATTAAAGAAAAATTATCCTCTACCAAAAATTGATTACTTGTTAGGTAAAATATATAGAGCTGATTATTTCTCTAAGGTTGATCTTCGATCGATATATTCAATACTAGAAATGTGATCTAAGACAATAGATATATACCCACGGTTTTGAGAAATTGTGGGTATAGAGTATCTCATCCATCCTATACCCATGGGTTTTTAAAAAATTGTGGGTGTTTTCCCTTACACAACCGACATCACTCGGGATCCTCCTACCTATCCCACTTCGACGAGCCTTAATACCCTCTTACAAACTCCACCCCCGCCCCTCCCTGCCTTTACCTCCACCTAGATAACCCGGCCTCCGCCTCTGAATCAAACTCCCAGCCTCTGCCTCCATCTCGACCTCCCAGAGTCTATCTCTACCTTGACCTCCCAACATCTACCTCCTAGTATCCACCTCCAACTTGACGTTCCATCTTTCACCTCTTACTCGACCTCTCATCTTTTGCCTCTGGCTTGACCTCCAGGCCTCCACCTCTGGTTCGACCTCCCAGCCTCCACCTTTTCCATGACCATCTAGCCTCCGACCCTATCTTTATCTTCAAGGTATGTGTAGTGTTTGGATATTTTTATCAAATTTCTAGATTTACCTCTAACCACTATATTCTACATGTCATAGAATCTTATATGGGGTATAATAAACTGATCTATGGTTTATATGGAAAATTATTGGTGTTTCCCTTGGATCAATGATTGCGATAATCATATATATATTTTTGTAGGTGGCTAGATTTCCCCTATTAGAGCGGTATGAAAACCTATAGAAACACCTTTGTGTAATGTGTATGCAGTGTCCATATCAGGTGTTTCTGGCTTCCCTGTTGAAATTTCAAGTAAAATATTATATCTTGATGTATGTTAGTGGTAAAGACAAGAAATAAATGGTTGCTTAAGCCTTTTTATGTTTGATTCTGATATGTTTTTGAATATGGACTTACTCAATATGTCTTACTTTCAGAAATTTGGAGTTAATTATGATTTTATTATAGGTTTTTGAGTCAAAAAAATTATGCATGAATTATTGAAAATATAGTTAATAGTTATAAGTATGTTAATAAAATGAGTCAAGAATTATAAGGATAAGGTGTTTGACCCTACTTTCCACAATGCCAGTTTATACACACTTTATCAGTGAAATTTTATTTATAGTTTCATGATATCCAAGTGAGAATATTCTCATTCCAGCGTAGAATAAGTTTTGGCATGAAGGTTTACTCTTGTCTAGAGAGATTCATTGCTTCACCATCTCTGATTCCTGTACAAACTCCATAAAAAATGTATGAAAAAACAATTATTATATCTGGTGGCATGTATTTGTGACACCATTATGTAATTTATTTTCTCACATTCTTATTGAAATTTTTCTGGGAGACTCATTTATGAAATTTTTCTTTATCATCTCTAATTCCCATGAAACCTCATGTTTTACATTTTTTATTCTATTTCTGAGTTTGAAGTTTCTTGAAATTGGAGCATATTTTTTAAAATAAATTCCTGATTGTTTTTTATTATGTGTATTGAATGTTTTATCTCGACATGTATTTCTACCTTGTGATGAGTAGAAACAAGACCTATAGAAAATATATCAATAGGCTCAGGTATTGTTTGGATAGTTATAGCAGTGGTAGGTGTAATTGGTGACACAGAAGGAATATGCCTTGGAGGAATGTATAAAACAAAATCCTTACCTGTAGATTAAAGTGGAACAAATGTAACTTCTCCAAATTATAAACATGATTAATTTTATAGAGATTTATAGCTATGTACTAAACTTCCTTATAAACATAATACAATAATGTTATGAAAAATTAATGATTTCTAGATATTAGGAAAAGTGATCATAAAATCACCCACATTACATATTGAGATACAATCAAAATTTCCATCAATTTTAAACCATCAGGATCATCAAGATAGTCCACTGTATCATTCATTGACTCATGTATTACTACATCTAGATTTATAAACACTTCCCTAGTGTCCTGGAATTTACCCATAAGATCTCTCATGAAATATTTCATTATCACTGCTTTTATCAAAGATAAGAATATTATCTTGTTATGTAGTAGTGATGGATTATTCTAACTTCCCCAATATTTGATTAATTGAATTCCCTACATGTTAGTAAACATCAAATAAAAGAAGATAAGGAGGGGTACTTTCTCTTTAATTAGACCTAGAATGTTGATAGATGTCTCTCTACTGATATCTTCCATACTTCCAACTTTATCGTTGGGATAATCCTTAATCCCATTTTACTAATTGTATCATCATTTATATTTGTAAACAACCTAGTTTTCTCACTCTTCCCAATATGATAATTGCGTGGGACCTCTTTTATTGAATGTAAAAAAATGTGAAATGCAACCTTATATTCTAGCTTATTCTTATTAATCTATTCCTTTTTTCTTGGTAGGAATTTCATACAGTCCTTTGCAACATGACCAGTTACCTTCCATCTCCCACACAGTTTCTCTTAAACATTATATTTTCCTTGTTTCATTTCCTCATAAACAATATTTTGTTATTTAACTAGTTCTTTATCTTTTCTCATGAAATTTTGAAAAGATTTCATACTTCTTATTTAACTTTTATAATGTTTAGAAATCATTGGAGACTTATTTTAGAAATCTCACTTGTATATTTCTACATTCTGGTATTATTTATATTTCTTATAGAATTTCTTATTCTTTTTCCGGGATTTATCCCATAGATTTATTAAGTTCTATGTTAATCACATGTTATTATAATTTTTTAAATATCTCTGCTAAAAAATCCCACAACACAAATAGTTACCCTTGAATCTTTGATCTTAGAATAGATTGGTGACCCTATATAGGAAATTATACTTTCTTTCAAGGAATCATGAAACATTTATTTAGCCATCTCCCAAGGGATTATTCTTGGTTTTCAGTAACTTCAATTTTCATTTATGTTGGAGTAACCTTATAACATCTTCTTTGAGACCAAACACCATTTATTCTATCTTTATAATATATATCTTCTCCAAGATAATTATTTAATACTTCAATAATTTTATTCTAGGATATATAACTGAAATTTAGTTTTCTTCTTATTTGGGTAGTTTTATGTTAAATTTCCACTATACTGTTGAATAATACCAAAGCTTCAAATTTATTTTTGGGCCTTTAATTTCCTTCTAATGCTTCAATCTGATGGGGTATCCCAATTATGCTAAACACCTCAATTGTTTTGTTTTCTCATATTTTATTGGAATTGAAATGATTTAATGATAATTACATAGTTTGTGTTTACAATAAAGGTAGCATAAATGAAAACTACAAATCCTAGGTTTGTTTCATTATGTAATTGAATTAGAAGCAAGAAAATTAGTTTATAAAATCTATCTTTGTTTCATTCATGGTTTAGGTATTTAGTGATCTGGCGAGAGAGGAGTGACTAATGGGAGATATTCTATGGAGGATCTGTATCCCAAACACTTTCTAGGGTTCTATTTTATGGTACGTAAATTTCTTATCTTATGTGTCAAATAAATTATTTTATGTTAATAAAATTTTCTCTTTTAGGACCATGATATAATTTTTTTGGATAGAAAACATGGGAAATCTACCCCAACAAATAGAGAAACAATTTTTATAATCTGTTGGAATTTAATCTATTAAAGATTCATTGAATTTTTTTATTGATTATATATGATTCTTGTACTGTAAAATCTTCATAGCTCTGATCGGTATTTGTTATAATTTGTATTGTGTAATCATCCAGATATACCATTTAGCTAGCTGTCTTGTTTCCCCTTACCAGCGATCAGGCATGTTTATGATGATTTCTTTGTAGACGGGCTTTCTAATGTGGTTTTTTGTGCCGTAGTTCATTTTCTTTAGTATATTGGGACTAATATTCTTGATAAAAATGCCATATAGTCAAATGATGAGAGGCATTTTTCAAGTATTATCTTCAATTAAAAAATTTTATAACAATCCTTAACTTTTTCTAAAAAAACGGATTCATATACTCTAGTTATACATGATACAGGTTTGATGAATTACTTGTTAAATCTCAAATACATATTTTTACATTATCTAAAGTTTAATAAGAACTAATTTTATTGGAAAATCATGTTTTTTTTGTTATATTTAATGAATATATAAGTCTTCATTTCACATAATTGGAATTAGAATAGTGGGTAATCATCTGTGATATTTATAATCACCAAGGTTGTTCCCTTTGATGAAACTTTAACAAGTTATTTTCTTAATTTAAGAAAAAACTTTATGTTTGTGGAATATTACTTGTACTTTTCCTTCTTCAAAATTACAGTGTTATAGACCTAGATAAATTATTTGTTATTTCTTGAAATTCAGTAGATTTTAGCAGTCCATTTAACAAACATTTTCATATTTACATCAACTGAAGTAAGAATCAATACTAACTTCCAGTATTCCACATCAATCTCTTCAATTTATAATTATTCTTTTAGAATTTGTTTCTATTATGTGATACTCGAAGATAATTCTGAGAATCCATTGATTTAATTTATAGACTCGCATTCCAAAATCTTTATCCCTTATGTTTTTTGTTCATGTTTTAGTCTCAAAAAATTCAAATAATTCTCCATAAATCATAGAAAAAATCCATCTTCTATAGTCTGCATGAATCATGAACTATTTTAAAATAGTCATGATTATTGTTACATTCAGTGATTAGTATATAATAATCTTAAAAAACTTCTAAAATATCATTAAAGAAACCTCAAATTATTCCAAACAAATAAACCCAATTTATCAATTTTATTGTAAAACATAGATATTATCTTCCTAGCTATTATGTAAGAAAATGTCAATATTTTGTATAACTAGGAGAATTCATTCCACATTCTTTAGATCTTTTATCTTCTAGTAAAGGATTATGAACATTTTCAGGGTTGTCTCATTTAGATTCCATTGATTCCTCTACTTATTGTAATAAGTACTTTATCTTTTCGATAAATAATAGCTTTTTCCTACGAATTATCTTTTGAAAATGTATCTATATTATTTCTTAACTTCAACATATATTCCAAATGTGCACCTTCATTTATCTATCATTTTCTATATTAACTTCATATTAGCACTCATAACTCATCTTGTTACTTTGAGACAATAAATTCTATAATGCTTCATCTGTTATATAATGCTAATATTTCATATTTTTCTTGCACCATGTCCTATCCTATAGCAACCCAATTTGGATTACTATAGAAACCCAGTGCAAGAAGTTGGTATTTTTTTGTAGGTCATAGATCTATACTCATAGTTCAATAACCATGGGTATATTCTGTATGGTGTAATAAGATATACCCATAATTTTTTAAAATTTTGGTATAGATGTATGCTAATAGCTTAAATAAAACCATGGGTATTATGGAAATCTCTTGTGCTATACCCACAGTTTCTATAAAAATGTGGGTATAGCTCTATACCAACACCTTGGTAGCCCACGGTTTATGGAATAGTGGGTATAAGCTATACTCATAGTTTTAGGGGCATTACCCATGGTTCTAAACCGTGGGTATAAGTGATTTTCCAGTAGTGATTACCATGTGAAGGTGAAGGAGGATATCCCCAAGACTGCTTTTTGTACATGGTTTGGGAATTTAAAATTTATAGTGATTCCATATGGACTCAGTAATTCTCTATCTCCCTTCATGAGGTTGATGAATGGAGTCTTTAGGGATTACCTACAAAAAATTTGGTAGTATCTATAGTCAATATTATTATCTACACTAAAAGAAAGGACCAACATAAAGGGAATTTAAATACTATATTGAAGACCTTTTGAAGAAGAAATTATATGAATAGTATTGTAAATGTGAGTTTTGGTTGGAGAAAGTAAATTTTTTAGGGAATGTTATCACCAGCAGGGGGACATTTGTGGATCCATAAAAAATAGAGGTAATAAAAGGATATCCCAAACCAATACCTATAATGCGAAACCATAGTTTCATTAGATTATCTAGGTTCTATCATCGTTTTTTTGAAACTACTAAAAATATTAAGTCACACTAACTAAGATTACTCAGAATGGAGTTATATTTTTTGGACTAATGTATTAAAAGAAATATTTAAAAAGTTTAAGTATATTGCAATCACTACACCAGTGGGGAAGGATTTGTGATATGTAGGGATGCATCAAAAAAGGTCTTGGGTTGTTTACTCATGTAGGATGAAACATTTATAACCTATTTTTCCCACTAATTTTAATATCCATGATAAGAATAACCAACAACTGATCTAGAATTGGTTGTAGTGATCTTTTCTTTAAATATTTGGAAATATTATCTCTATAGAAAATAGTGTGACATATATACCTATCACAAAATCCAAAAGTATATATTCTCTAAAAAATTATCCCAATATGTTAAAAAGAATGAAATTAGATAGGATAAAAGATTATGATTTTTAAATCCATTACCATCCTCGGAAATAAAACAAAGTGACAAATACTATGAGTAGAAATGATCCCACAACTCTATCCCTGATGAGGATTTCAATGGTCTAATATTCTTAGACAGGAAAATAATGGAAATGGGAATAATAAAAGGATTTTCTTATTACCTTTCTTAAATAAATTATCTAACATAAATTATTAGTAGGATCAAGGAGGCCCAGAAATATGATGATTTGTTATAGAAGAAGGTTGTAAATATTCCAGAGTTTAACTTTGTAAAAGATAGAATTATAAATTTTGGAACCCAAATAATTGTCCCATAAAAACTATAACTAGAGAGGGAACTTCTAGATGATGAACATAGATCATACTTCTCTATTCATCAGGGAATCAGTAAGATATATAGATATTTGACGAAAAAAATATGGTGGGATAACATGAAGAGGTAGATTTTGGATTTTGTATCTCAATGCTTGGTATGAAAACAAGTAAATGTAGAAAAATATAAGTCTAAGGGTATGATGAAAACATTTCCCATACCATTATGGAAATGGTAAATCATAACCATATATTTCATCATAGGACTCCATATGACACCTAAAATAAATATTGGCATCTAAGTGGTAGTCGAACGCCTTACAAAGTTGACACATTTTCTTACTATCAAGGAATATTAATCTCTTGGCCAACTTTCCAAGATATACATAATCTATGTGGTAAGATTTCATGGAGTTCCACTCTCTATTGTATTTGAACAAGATCCTAGGTTTACCTCAAGGTTTTAGAGAAGCATTGGATACATAACTGACATTTATCCCTTCTTATCACCCATATATAGATTGTCTGTTTTAAAGGATCAATAAAACCATGGAGGATATGATGAGGTCATGTTTAAAGGATTTTGAAGGATGTTGGGATCAACACTTTCCCCTAGAAGAGTTATGATATGAAAAAAGTTTCATTTTAGGATTAAAATGGAACCTTATGAATATGTGTATGGGAATAGGTGTTGGAATCCAACATGATGGGATGATGTTAGAGAGGATAATATGATGGGTCCTGATATTATCCAAGATATGACATACAAGGTTCAAACCATTCAACATCATATGAAATTAGATCAAATTTGACCAAAAAGCTATGATGAAAATCAATGAAAAGACCTAGAGTTTGGGTTTAGAGATAAAGTGTTCCTTTATATATATAGGGATTAAATTTATGAGGATCGAGAAGAAGGTAATTCTTATTCCTAGATACATTTTACCCTTTTAGATCTATTATTTCATGAAATCGGTGACCTATATACTAGAACTCTCACCTAACCTATCTCAAGTACATGATCTGTTCTATGAATCCCTCTTGAGAAAGAACACCTAACCCCTCACATGTAATAAATCTATAGGTGGTGACATTATATAATGACATTTATTATTAGGAGCATCTGATGGAGATCTTAAATCATATAGACAAGGTTCTAAAATACAAGACAACTCACTTGGACAATGTGTTGCGGTGGAACCACAAGTTTGAGGGGGTGACTTGGAAGTTGGAAGAGGAAAAAAACAGATATAACCTCATCTATTTTATTGTATAAAATAAAAAATTATAGGGAGAAATTCCTGAATTTTGGAATAATGTAATCACCCAAACATTTATCAATAAAATAATCTTTTTAATGAATAAATTCATTATTATGTAAGGTATCTATAGAAAAAACATGAAATAATTTAGTTATTTTGGACTATAATATGGTCTATCAAATTTAAAAACCGTTAATAATTACCAAAACTAATAATATATCCATTTTATAGTGACCATTAAGATTAATACATTAAGGGTTATGATAAAGTACATTTGACACATACAAATGAAGCGATAACCTCGACCAGTTGGATCATACCCTACGAATCTCATTTATTAGATATTTTGAAGGAGATAACATCATGTGGATTTTACATTAACCAAGACCAATTTGATATTTTGTAACTAAATCATGGCTGAAACCATTTATGAGATAAGTTCAAGCTTTTTGTGATCATGATCCAAACCATGTTACCAAAACACCCCTTGAAAATCTCACCATCACACACCTTAAACTTATAGAATTTGTTAGTGTAATAAAGAGATAGGTATCTAAACCCTAATAGTATGAATTTTTATATTTTTAGAATATAATAATTATATTTACACTTTATTATTTATATTATTATTTCTTTTTAAATGATTAGATAAAAATATATTCTGATATGATGAAACAAAAAATTGTGTTTCTTGGAAATGTATAGTTTCAATAAAGACCCTATATTTTAATGAATTAAATTATTTTGAAATAAATTATACATTAATAAAATGTTATTATTTAATAATTTTAATTAAATATAAATTATTATATAATTATATGATGTCAAATATAATTTATATCAGGGTGAAAAAACTATTATAATAGAAAAACCTAGTATTTTTTTAATAAATGTGGTTTTTTAATTTAAAAGTGTAAATTCTAATACATATATAATTTTTTGGAATTAATAATAATAATTTTTTATGTTATTATGTTGAAATTATAAAACTATGATTTTTTCAAAAGTTATGGATCCTGTTAATTTTTTGGGTCAAAATTAAATACAATATAAATATATAGTGTGTATTATGACATAATAATGAACCAAAAGTTTGGTAACATATTCTATACATGGTATACATGAAAAAATATATAATTTCTAATTAAAATAAATTTTTTATGTTATTTTATTAGTAAATCCTTAATTAATCCTCCAATATTTATGTTATATTTTATTGTTTGAAAATCAATTATTTATAAACACAAGTCACTTCCACATCACCAGGGGAATTATTTTAATGATCTCAGTTATTAGTATTGTAAAATAATAAGAACCACTAAAAGTTTTTAGAATACATGGGAAAAATAATTGATTGTTTTATGGTTTCAATTATTTTATTATATAAAAATTCAAAACCCAATATCATAAATTAATAAATAATTCTACTCTCTTTTGTTATATAAACCCACCCAACCTACCATTCCTATACTCTAAAAACAATTAGGGAATGAAATTAATCTACCATTCACTCTTTAAATTACACCCAAGGTTCCCCTACCTCTTAATAATCTCATACCAATATTTTATAAGAATCCTCTCAAGGTAAGGGATCCTCTCCTTCTCCTCTTTATTTAAGTTCCTTATTCAAACTAGGCATTTTTTTCAATTGTTCATGTAGGGATATATTTTCACAAAAAAATCATATTTTAATTATGATTTAAAAGTAATTATAGGCCTCTTTCACTCTCATTTAACCCTTCTATGAATCTTTATGGACCCTCGTTATGCTTTTCAAATCATCCATCAATTTTCCAGGACAAATTTTTTTGTAGAGAATACCAATTCCCATTTATACTCAAAGGAATTCACCTAGATGTTGTTATCCTTCAATGATTATGGAATTCTATGTATGTATCTCACAATCCTTTATCATGTAATTAAAAGTGATGAATTACATATTTATGTTGTATGATCTATGTGGAACACTTATTCATGTACATGATATGAATATGGAGAGTGGGCCCAAAATTTTATAGCCCTTTAATGAATTGGGTTATGTTTTAATATCATGAGATACCATTAATGGTATTTATGAGGTTATCCTATTAACACTATGTTATTATTTCTTGGTAGTTATCCTTGACTTATGTCTATGATTCCATGTTCTAAGTAGTTTCCACATTCCTATATTACCATTATGGTATCATGTTATATCAGGCCTCATTGTAAAATATTATTATTATCACCCCTGTTATGTTATCTTGATAAGCCTATTGGATCACATGTATTGATTTAAATTATGATATGATTTGTTTATTCCCTTACTAGGCTTTATATCTCACCCCTTTCTTATGTTCCTCCTCAGGTTATCCCATATAGTTTTAGATGAGTGATGGAATTTTAGGAGCATGATAAGGAAGTTATCAATAATTCCATTTTATTCTTATTTCAATTTATTATTATATGTACCTAATTTCCCAAATACACTATTCCTTGTGATCTTTTGGGATTTTAATATGTGTACCTTTTTGTAATAAATCACGAATTAAAGTATAATAACATATGGGTTTTTGTATTATTAACTTTCTATCTTCCTTTATGATAATCTCATGGGTATTACCTTTTATATCTTCTTGACTAACCTCTCTTCATTATTCCTTAGGAAACTTAAAAAATTGAATCTATTTCACTATTTTGAAATTCATAATCAGAGGAGTAAGTAGTTATATGATTTTTTTTATTAAAAATCAACTCCTTTCCTTTTTTTATTTTTCTCATTTTTTATATTTTTTTAATTTCAATTTATTTTATTGTAAGTATTCAATAATTTCACCCATATAACATTATTTTAAATTATTAATTTCATCAATTAAAACTTTCTTGGAATTCTATTTGTTAGGTAATTTTCTTGAGACTCTTTCAACCAAAACTAAATTATCTAGTGTTTCTACTAAATCACTAATACCATTTACTATACTAGTAAATATATGAAACATTTAATTACCAATTTATTCTTCTCCCATTTTAGATTATTTATATTCATAACTATAAATACCAAACATAGTTATTATTAGAGTTTCTGAACCAAGATGATTAAATACAAAAATTTAAAAACATCAAGTGTTGTTTTGTATGAAAAACATGGCTATAAAGATTTGTAATGATAGAAAAATAAAATTTATTCCATACCTTGTAGTTCAAAACATATCTAATGGAATCATTAAATGTTAATGTGTCATGTAAAACTTTATGTAATTTATAATTATCGTGTTTGATAGTAAAAATACCAATCATTATACTCTTAAGGTAAGATTTTATGCATTAATACTTATATCCATAATACATTCCATCATGGAATAAAGGATTTTTAGGAATAAAATATTCATTTGAACTTATTTTGGACATATTAATAAGATATTTTTTCCTTGTTGTTTATGTCAAAAATTTATTTTCATAAATTGATATATATATATATATATATAGACACCAAATATATGGGTCCAGATTTGATACTAATTTTTTGGTCACAATAGGTGGATGAGAGAATGGTCAGGGGGGGGGGGGTTGGGTGAGGGTGAATTGACCATATTAATAAATTTTAATGTATGATTAGAGTTAATAATATTATATAATGTATATAAATATAAATAGACACCATTTATTTTAATTATAGTTTTCTTCAAATTTGTCTTAAATATACTATTTACTTATCTCAAATGTGGAGATAAATGAAATCCACAAATATCGAATCTATAAAATTTGATGGGGTGCCCCAAAAATTTACAAATTCCTTTTTAATAATTGGAACCACAAACTAGTACTTTCATTTTTTAAATCCTATAGGCACAACCCAACTAGATTCCTTTTAAAGTGGTTGAAGGAACCAACCTTGACATTATCTTGATCAAGTAACAATTAAATCACATTTATTTTTTCCAGTTATCAACAACCCACATGCACCTTTTGTTCGGGTGGTATACCCCACCAATCCGTTATTTTAAAGGGTAGAACAAACCACATGATATTGAAAATAGAAAATAATAGAAATAAGTAGTACTATAGAACCAAATTTAAAATGGAAAGTTCTTGGGTTTCAAGGTATATTTATTATTTTTGAGAAATGTAGAGTGTAATACTATGAAGTACAACCACAATGATCTTTGTAGTAGTGAAGTTTTTGTATGTTTAAGTTCAATAAATTTCTTTGTAATGATGTATGTTTATGTGTAAAACACTACTATGTGAAGTTCACTTTGTTTTAAAGTTGTAAAGTTCATCCACCTCAACCAATTCATTCTCTATGAATTCAAAAGTTCTATAAATACTATCTCTATATATTTTATTTATCAACATTATCTTAAGTGTAATGACCCGCATTCTAAATTGGGTTAAAAAGTGGGAGAAATTGACCTTTTTCAATTACAGAACCAGTCGAATTTAAGATCAGGCTTCAGAATGAGATTCTGAAGGATTGAACCCTTCTTTTTAATGTTTTTGGGGTTGGGAGAAGGCCCTAGAAGATTCTCGAGTGCCTCGAGGTGTTTTGGGTGTGCAGGACCCGAATATGACTGATTTTTAAAGAACATCTGGAGGTACACGGTTGGCGCACGATTTCCCAAACCGTGCGGCCCAAACCGTGCATCCTAAATCAGGGAGATAGGGGAGTCCGCACGGATTGTACACAGTTTCCCCAAACCATGAGGCCAGCCCGTGCATGGTTCCTTGGGTGTCCAGTGGGGTGTCGTACGGTTTGCGCATAGTTTGGAAAACTGTGCGGGATAAACCATGCGCCGTGCCAGGTTAGGGTTTTTAAGATATTTAAAATTAAATTAAAAAAAATAAAAACCTAAAATCTATTAAACTCTACCTCCCCTTTCACTCAGCCATACCTGCACCCTGGGAGGACTACCCCTCAAACTGCACGCAAGCCTCCACTACAGCCTCCCTCTCTTCCTCTGCTTCCTCCCGATTTCTGAAGGTTTCTTTGTTGAATCTTCAAGGTAGGCTCTCTTCCCTAGTCTCCTCCCCTTCTTGGCTGAATTTAGGGCTTCCCTTTCCCTAAATCGCATTTGGCCATACACCCTAGTTTTAGGGTTGTTGTTGATTTCAGGTTTTCCTTTGTTTCTTTTGTTGTAAGGGGATAAGGAAGGTCCCTCTGAACCTCGTTTGTGTGTGCACGACATCCGTCGCCGAACGCGAGGAGGATTGCGGTTGTTTCGAACCGCCGGGTTGTTTCTGAGGTAAGGGTTTTCTACTGTTGGTTGTTTCGTAGCTTCCAATTAATATATTTAGTTTTTTAAGGTTCGTAGTGTGTTTTTACTAGTACGTTTGTAGGTTCGGGTTGGTTTCAGTTTTGCCGGAGCAGTAACAACAACTTTAGTTAGAAAGCTCCAAGAGACGGAGTGGACGGATGGATCCACCTTGAGGTAGGGTCCCTCTCCTGCCTTTTTATTTAAAGTGAAGTTTAAATGAGTTAATTTATGCACTTCCTTAGTACTTTAATTCTTCAAGTTAGTATTGAGTAAATGCTTCTGTGAAAATAGTGTGAATTACAGGAACAAGATAAAAAAGGGCAGCCTACTAACTAAACGATTCAATAATAAAACCCCTTGATCAGAGGTGCACTGTCTTTATGATAAAAAGTAGGAAGTAGACATTTATGCTTTTCTTCTTTGCCTTTCCTTTGTGATGATTACTGAATGGTATGTTTGGATTCTTGTTTGTTTCTTGTTGAATTTTTAAAAGTGGTTAAATGCTATATTTTCATAACGCCTCACTTTGCACTTGAACCCTTGGACTATAATTGCCCTTGAGATAAGGGGGTAAAATGAATTTGATTAGAACAGATTAAATGAGTTGGTGGAAACTAGGTGCAATGACTATGAAGCTTGCATTATTAATCTTCCTTCCAGGTTTAGGCAACTAGATGGAATGAACCTCAAGGGGAACCCTTGCCCAATTTTCCATGTTTAGGAAAATTGGATAAAATGACCTTGAATAGGGAAAGTGCACTGAATGAATTAGTTTAATGGGTTGGGTTGTGAATTTGATATGGTTAATTTGATCAAATAATATGTAATTCCTTATGTGTGGTTTGAAATGCATAGGATGTACTGCCTTATGCATTGTGATATATAACTGATGATGAATGTGTAGATTATGAATGTGGTATTCCTATTTGAAATTCATAGGATGTACTGCCTTATGCATTATAATATAATGACGATAATGATTGGGAACGATTATGGATGGGAGGAATTCATACCCCATTCCATCTAATTTGAACGGTTATGGATGGGAGGCATGCATACCCCATGCCAGCTTACTTGGGTATGGGTGGGAGGAATGTCTACCCCACACCAGATGCAATCTCTATATATGTATGGAAGGGAGGCATTTATACCCTTTTACAATTGACTTATACGGACGAGAGGCATTCTTACCTCATTCCCTCTATTCTCTATACATTTATGGAAGGGAGGCATTCATACCCCTTTCCAGTCGACCGATAGGGACGAGAGACATTCTTACCTCATGGACATTAATCACGAATGATGGAAGGGAGGCATTCATACCCCTTTCTAGTCGACCTATAGGAATGAGAGGCATTCATACCTCGTGCCCGCTATCTTTAACTGATGGGTGGGAGGCATGCTTACCCCACGCCATCTTTTATAAATATTTACATATGTAACTGTAGTGGAACGATCATACTGATATCCCAACAACGAGCCGAAGCCGGTATAGCCATCACGTTTCCTAGGGAAACCTGGATGGGTGTTGTTATTCTATTTTGTTCTGCGTATTGAATCCTGCTACACTTGCTCACTGTTTAATTATTATACACCGTCTGGTTTGGGTTAGACACCGGTGGTGCCAGCCTACTGAGATTTATATCTCACACCCTACTCGGGCCTCCATTGCACTGGGGTACCCAAGTAGACCTTCTTGTTTGCAGGACCTTGGTTTGTTGTTGTGTTGCTTATACCTGGGATAGGAGAAAAGGACCGAGCGGGAGCTCGGGATGCTCAAGAGAATGCCCGTCGGGCCTTGCTATCTTTTCTTTACTCTTTTACATTGTATTGTAAGCTTGCTATATTGTTTCATGTTTTCACATTGTATAATTCATCACCCCTGTATCATGTAAACTGGCTTTGGCCACCTTTTATAAAAATGATCATTATTTGTCTTCCGCTGCTATTTTTTCATTGTTTATCTATTACTTCTTCTGCTATTGAATTTTATTTACTCTGAGATACCACTGTTCAACTCTGAAAAGAGGGTATAGTCTCCCCACTATCACCTTTCGAGACCCTCTCTGCTAGTCGGTAGCCTCTGGAGTATAGGGAGACGTGCTTGAGGCCATGTGGTGACCGGTCCGGCCACTGGTTTGATGGTGAGCCGGGCCGGAACGTTACAAAGTGGTATCAGAGGAGTTTTATTTTTCTAGTTTGCTTTACTATTTGGCGACGATAGAAAGGGATAAGAAGAAACTGGAATTTGTTAATAAGCTGTGTTGGGGATTGGCCACCCCACGCATAGGGAAAATCCAAATTGCCTCAAATGGAATTGTTATCTAAATGATTTTGATTGTTACGGTTGATTTGATTTCACCATTGGGTAACACACCTAATTTCGGTTGATACTGTTGATGAAATTGAGGGTTCCATTTCTGTTTCAACCCAATAGTATGAGGGTATTCCATTTCATGCATCACATAGGCACCTTATAAGAAATCTCATACCATGTATTATGTCATGCCATCTAGGATTCATTAGTTGATGCCTGCTGTTGTGATAGGTGTTGTGGTAGTTATTCCATGCTTCTATGATATAGCATTTTTATGTGTTACTACTTACAATAACATGTTGTTTTTTATTAAGATGAAATTGGATGATTTTGCTAAATTAAGTAATTGTGATTATGATAGGAGCCAATTTTCAGTTATAAGGTGTATGGGTGCCTTATGGCTGGGAAAGGGTAGCCTGTGTAATTGAATCACTATAAAAAGAGTTTCAAAAGTTTAAATTGTAAAATGAATTGAAATTAGTTATGAATGAAGGGACCCAAATACCAAATTGTAAAGTGTATGGGCACTTTACAGGTTGGTATGTGGCCACCCGTATGACTGGATGACTGTTTTGAGCATGTTAAATTCTGAAATGTGTTTTTTTGTCTTTTAGGAGCCAATTTTCAACCCATGGAGTGTATGGGTGCTTCATGAGATGTGAACTGGTGACCCATTATGAATGTGATGACATCGTGCTTTGTGAAATGATTATGTGTGTAAAGGTTGTTTGGTTTTGATCTGATGTGAATTGGCTTGTTGGGACCCTCGTAGGTCGCCTGAATTGTTAAAAGGAATTTATTAGGATAAATTGCCTAAAAAGAGATGGGATGTCTGATAAATGTGTAGCGGTTAAATGGAAGTTTGTTGAAACATGCCTACTTTTCTTTGAGATGTTTGTTAAAAATGATCAAGTGCCTTGTTTTTTTGGTTTTGAAAGGTTACTTGAAGTGTTGAATTTAATATTTTAAAGTAATTAAATGATAACTGTGAATAAATATAAAGGGCTTGGGAAAAGGAACCTATAGTGGTGTCCTCTTTTGATACCCCGTGTGTGGGTGGGTTAATTCTTTCTTGTGAGTGCCTTGGAACATAACCTTACCCATTTTTCGTAGGCTGTTTTATTTTAGCAAAGATGTTAAATGTAAGTCTTTAAGCCCGATGACTTTTGTTGGGCATGACCAAGTGCTTGGGTCGACACTTGTTTTTCGTGAGGGGCTAGCCCATGGTAGGTAGAACCCTTAATGCTTATGTGCTCAGCTTGTTCGGTGAACTTTATAAAGTTTGGTACTGTTCAGGTACCGTTTTCCAATGTAGGACATCCAGTTTTAATGACACCCTTGTTCGGATGGGTGGTCATGTTTCTTTTGATCTTGTTAAAGGTTTGAGCATCAGGTAATGCTCTGTATCAGTTGGTTGGACATGCCTCGGGCATGGTTGATCACCTTGTTGGTCATTTGATGCTTTCCTTTTGCACAGAAAGGGATGACTTGACATGTCATCATCCAAGAGAATGGTCATATGGGGAAATATGATGTTTGGCTATATCTCTTGCACTACTGTGTACAGTCTCGGGTAATCTCAGTGGTTGAGTGACCTGAGCATTTGAGAATCAAGTTGTCCCAATGCTCGGGATGATTTTCAAAAGACTTGGGTGGTTGACAAACTGGTCTTGTTGCTTTGTTTTCCTTGTACTTTTGACATGGTGATCGTGGCTCGGAGGAGCGACGCATATCCATTCAGATAATTATGAACATGTCTGCTTATGAGTAGCTTGTCTTTATCCTTTCGATGACGCCGACCCTTCTAATGTGGGAAGCATCGTGCCAGTTGAGTAAAGCGTGTCCTTCTAGGTAGAAGGAACACGCCAAGGACCATCATCGAAAATGGTCGGGTTTTTCTCAAATGCTTTTGGGTTTTGGTGGTAAGGTTGATCGACGAATGCCTCATGTGGGAAGAAGCATCGTGATTGGTTGAAATCTTAATGCGTCAGTAGGTGAAGCCGAGTTTCTTCTTTAGAGTCGACCAGGGGTGGTTTGAATGATCTCCTTTCTAGTTTTTTGGGTATAAATAACTGGAATCTGTCTTCAATCCTCTTAGTGTACTCTGCTACGCGACAAGATTTTCCTCTATCTTGCTTTCGTCCTAGATGCAGTAAGAGAGCGTCGGTCTTATCCTTGTTAATGCTTAAAAGCCGTTGGGCTTGTTTAGGTGGTTCTCTTTCATTGTTACACACGGGATGCATGGTTTCTCTTGTGGTTTGATCTTAGAGAGGTCACCGAGAGTCGGGTATGAGCTTCAGTGACTGTTCTCGTGGTAAGTGTGATATGCCTTGGGATAAGGCATCATTGTTCAGCTTATAAAACACCGACCGTCTAAGACCTGCATCTTCTTGAATAGTTAGCCAGAGTGGCTTGACACTTTTCGACTTGGGTTTAGAGGTTGATGGTGAAATTGACCGTTTGATCATTTCAAAATCACGCTATGTGCATCGTTGGAACTCTTAGAGCGTGCTTTTGAAAGACAGTTCAAAAGGTGGTGGAGCTGTGGTTTGAGACTTGGCCGTTTAACATGAAAAGTATAAGGTGGGAAGTACCTTGGTTTGGTTTCTTTACAAGATGAAAGTGGGATGGTGTATTTGTTATGATGGGCTCAGGTAAGTGTTGTCTGGGGGTTTCGGTTGGAAAACGAGCGTTGGCTCGGGTGTTGACAACTTAAGTGTCGTGTACTTAAGTGGAAGATCGTGGAGTGTTTAACATTTGGAAACGTAATGAAATCATTGAATGAAGCTTCACAACCCGTGTAGGTCGAATGAAGTGTGCGTTTTTCTCGAGGGATTCTTGGGGTTGATAAGTTCTATGGTGGGAAGGTTGTAATGACCCGCATTCTGAATTGGGTTAAAAAGTGGGGGAAATTGAACTTTTTCAATTACTGAACTGGTCAAATTTAAGATCAGGCTTAGGAATGAGATTATGAAAGTTTGAACCCTTATTTTTAATGTTTTTGGGGTTAGACAAAGGCCCTAGAAGTTTCTCGAGTGCCTCGAGGTGTTTCGGGTGCGTCAGACCCAAAGACGACTAGTTTTTAAAGAACAGCTAAAGGGGCATGGTTGGCGTACGGTTTCCCAAACCTTGCGGCCCAAGCCGTGCGGCCTAAATTAGGGAGACAAGGGAGTCCACAGGGACTGCGCAGAGTTTCCCCAAACCATGAAGCCAGCCCGTGCGTGGTGCCCTGGGTGCCCAATGGGGTGCCACACGGTTTGTGCACGGTTTGGTAAATCGTGCGGGATAAACCATGTGCCGTGTCAGGTTAGGGTTTTTAAGATATTTAAAATGAAATTAAAAAAAATAAAAACCTAAAATCTATTAAACTATCCCTCCCCTTTCACTCGGCCTGACCCGCACCCCGGAAGGACTCCCCCTCAAGCCACGTGCAATCCTCCTCTACGGCCTCCCTCTCTTCCTCCTGTTCCTCCCGATTTCTGAAGGTTTCTTCATTGAATCTTTAAGGTAGGCTCTCTTCCCTAGTATCTACCCCTTCTTGGCCGAATTTAGGGCTTCCGTTTTCCCTAATATCATTCGTCCGTACACCCTAGTTTTAGGGTTGTTTTTGATTTCTGGTTTTCCTTTATTTCTTTTATTGTAAGGGAACGTGGAAGGTCCCTCTAGACCTTTTTGGTGTGCGCACGACATCTGCCGCTGAAGGAGAGGCAGATTGCGGTTGTTTCGAACCACCGGGTTGTTTCTGAGGTAAGGTTTTTCTACTGTTGGTTGTTTCGTAGCTTCCAATTAATATCTTTAGTTGTTTTATGGTTCGTAGTGTGTTTTGCCTAGTTCGTTTGCGGGTTCGGGTTGGTTTCGGGTTGTCGGAGCAGCAGTGGAAGATTTAGTTAGAAATCACCAAGAGTCGGAGTGGACGGATGGATCCCCCTAGAGGTAGGGTCCCCCTCCTGCCTTTTTATTTAAAGTGAAGTTTAAATGAGTTAATTTATGCACTGCCTTAGTACTTTAATTCTACAATTTAGTCTTGAGCAAATGCTTCTGTGAAAACAGTGTGAATTGCAGAAACAAGATAAAAAGGGTTTCCTGCAAACTAAACGATTTAATAATAAATCCCCTTGATCAAAGGTGCGATGTCTTCAAGATAAAAAGTTGGAAGTAAACATTTATGCTTTCCTGATTTGCCTTGCCTTTGTGATAATTACTGAATGGTATGTTTGGCTTCTTGTTTCTTTCTTGTTGAATTTTCCCAAGTGGCCAAATGCTATGTTGCCATAACACCTCACTTTGCACTTGAACCCTAGGACTATAATTGCCCTTGAGATAAGGGGGTTAAATGAATTTTATTAGAACAGATTAAATAAGATGGTGGAAACTAGGTGCAATGACTATGATGCTTTCATTATTAATCATCCTTCCAGGTTTAGGCAACTAGATAGAATGACCCTCATGGGTAACCCTTGTCCAATTTTCCATGTTTAGGAAAATTGGATAAAATGACCTTGAATAGGGAAAGTGCACTGAATGACTTAGTTTAATGGGTTGGGTTGTGAATTTGATATGGTTAATTTGAGCGCATAAGATGTAATGCCTTATGTGTGGTTTGAAATGCATAGGATGTACTGCCCAATGCATTGTGATATATAACTGATGATGAATGTGTAGATTTTGAATGTGGTATTGTTGTTTTAAATGCATAGGATGTATTGCCTTATGCATTATAATATAATGATGATAATGATTGGGAACGATTATGTATGGGAGGAATTCATACCCCATGCCATCAACATTGAACAGTTATTGATGGGAGGCATGCATACCCCATGCTAGCTTACTTGAGTATGGGTGGGAGGCATGTCTACCCCATGCCAGATGCGATCTCTATACAGGGATGTAAGGGAGGCATTTGTACCCCTTTCCATGTGACTTATAGGGATGGGAGTCATTCTTACCTCATTCGGACTATTCTCTATACGTTTATGGAATGGAGGCATTCATACCCCTTTCCAGTTGACCGATAGGGGTGAGAGGCATTCTTACCTCGTGCCCACTAATCACAAATTATGGAAGGGATGCATTCATTCCCCTTTCTAGTTGACCTATAGGGACGAGAGGCATTCATACCTCATGCCCGCTATATTCAGCTGATGGGTGGGAGGCATGCTTACCCCGTGCCATCTTTTATAAATATTTACATATGTAACTATAGTGGCATGGTCAGAATGATATTCCGGAAATGAGCCGAAGCTGGTATAGTTGTCAGGTTTCCTTGGGAAACCTGGACGGGTGTTGTTATTCTATTTTGTTCTGCTTATTGAATCATGCTACACTTGCTCATTGTTTAATTATTATACACTGTCTGGTTTGGGTTAGACATCGGTGGTGCCGGCCTACTTAGATTTATATCTCACACCTTACTCAGGCCGCCATTGCACTAGGGTACCCAAGTACACCTTCTTGTTTGCAGGACTTAGGTTCGTTGATGTGTTTCTTGTACCTGGGGATAGGAGAAAAGGACTAAGTGGGAGCTCGGGATGCTCAGGAGAATGCCCGTCGGGCCTTTCTGTCTTTTCTTTACTATTTTACATTGTATTGTATGCATGCTGTATTATTTCCTGTTTTCACATTGTATCATTCATCATCCCTGTATAGTGTAAACTGGATTTGGCCACCTTTTATAAAAATGATCACTATTTATCTTCCGCTGTTGTTTGTTCATTGTTTATCTATTACTACTTCTGATATTAAATGTTATTTACTCTGAGATACCGTTGTTCAACTCTGAAAAGAGGGTATAGTCTCCCCACTATCACCTCCTGAGACCCTCGCTGCTAGTCGGTAGCCTCTGGCGTACGGGGAGATGCACTTGAGGCCATGTGGCGACCGGTCTGGCCCCCATTTTGATGGTGAGCCAGTCTGGGACGTTACATTAAGGATAAAAATTCATACTTCCATAGTTTTTGTAAGATTTATTTTCTGAATAATTCATCATGAAAGCTATTTTTCAAGTTGTAAATGTTTGGATTTGTTTGTTTGTTCATACAAGAATTTGTTTATTGATTTTTGAATATTAAATATAACTCAAAAATAAATATTACATAACATATATATTTTGAAAAATAAAAGAGTAATTAAAACAATAAAAAATAAATTTTGGAAGAAGATATCAATTGATAAGGATGACAATTCAATAATGAAGAATGTTGGATCATGACCATGACCTAGAACCTTGATGTTCTGTTCAATAGTAATCCATCTTGTACACTATATAACAATATTAGTCAGTAATATGATGTAGAGAAATAAAGTTGTCCACAACACTTAGAAATATCAAAAATCCAAAATGATCTTGAATAAATCAAAACATGATAGATTCATCATGGGTGTTTTAAGTTTCCATTTACTGCAACTTTTTATAATTAAGTATAAATTAAATACCATAGATTTTACTATGATGAAGTGGTCCTCATTTTATATTTTTAATTCCCTGGTAAGCCATGGTGGCTAGTTATATGGTGTGGTGATTGGGGATAGACATTTTTTAAACATTGGAGAAATGTATTTCACTTGACATGAAGATCTTAAAAACACTCATTTTTTGAGTTTCCCATTTTAAACAGGTAAAACAGAATTTTAAAATTCTGATAGGTGCACATTGTTCTTTTTTCCAACCCTTCGATAAAAAAATAACATCCTTCAAGCTATTTAAAAAACATTCAAATTGTTTATTAATATAATAAAAAATTAATAATTAATTGTAAAATAATTAAAAATTAAAAACAAACAATACAAATGTATAGTGAATCAAGATACATGAAATATAGTAAAATAGGGCATATTTTTAGAATTTGAAAAAACTCTGTGAACTCATATAAATTTAAATATTTATATATAACTTTAGCCTATTTAATTTGAATCAAATAATTTATTTTGAAAATGAAAATTTAATTTTACTTTGAAGATAATTTCTTATAAAGTCTTGATTTTATTATAAATAAGCCAAAAAAATTTAGGACTTCACAAATATGCATATGAATTCACTAAAAAATTGTATAAATATTACATTTTCATATGAATCCAAAGATCATTTCATATGAAATCCAAAATTTTCTAAAAATATATTTCTTATGATTTATATACTTTTCAAAAAGAACTCATTACATATAACTTATACACTTTTCCAAAAATTTGTTTTGTATGACTTCCTAAATTAAAAAACACATAATCTATGAAAAATTAACATAATAATAGAAAAAAATAGAAAATAAATAATCAAATAATATAATAATATTGGATCGAATTATTTAATTTTTATGAAATTATTATTACTTAATAAAATAACATTTATTAAAAATATTCATTGTATAGGGAATAAAATAAATTAAGTTTTGTAATTATTAAAACATGAAATTTTTTTAAGTGACACACTAATAGGTGATACGTTCTTATTGAAAAGTGAGGATTGCAATGAAATTTTTATGAACCACATGTATGATGTGAATGGAATTGGTCTCCCTAAATCTCAGTATAGTGGGAACCTTATGGGTGATTGGATTTTTGGAAGATATATTGTCACAATTAAAATTTTAGAGTGGGAGCATGATCACGTTTACTTTTTACATAATAGTATAAAGGTTGGGCAATATGATTAAACTCACAAAGAAATTATTTAGAATATAAATTAATCATATCCTAAAATATGTATTTAAAATACACTAAATCAATAGTTTATAGTATGGTTTCAATACTCTATTTTTATGAAGTTATTTGTAAATAAAAATTCAATTTTTGGACAACATCAATGGATAGATAGAGGATTAATTATATATTTGTTATCTCACAATGTTTATGTAACTAAGAGTGAAAAATTATATATAAAGGAACATAGTGAACATTATATGATAAAAATGTAGTGTATTTAAACTTGTTTAAATAGCGATTCATGTATCTAGTATAAAGTATAGAAATCCAAATTACCCAAATATATCATACATTGGAATCATTGAAAAAAATATGGGAATTATATTATATAACATTCTGAGTTCTAATTTTTCAATTGAAGTGGATTGATATGAGGAGTGAAACAAAAATCAATTAATTGATATTTATGAAATAAAATTTTATTTAGAAATGCTACATGGATGAAACATTTATAATGGAGTCATATGTTATACAAGTATTTTGTGCCCTGTATCCAACAAAAACAAAATTTTCAATTTTTTTGTTGTCAAATAAAACAATTATAGGGTCAACTGAAAATTTTAGTAAGGATAAACCTTTCATTGGGTAATTATAATAATTTCATAGTGGTCCCAATATTGACATTGTATTTTATGTCTAAGGGTGAACATAAGAATTGGATTTGGATACATGATATAGGGGATAAATCCTATCAATATTTAAAGAAATGAAAAAGTGTTCAATGAAAATTTCAAATTTATTCGAATATTGTTTAACTAAAATGTGTTTCATCATAATATTCTATGATCACTACTATTTTTATATAATCTAAATTAAATATTTAACTATTTTTTTATTATGGGTTCTTCACTTGCTGATGCAAAAAAAAGTTGATGAACAATATATGATTGATGAAAGAATTAAGGAAATTCTATAGGGTGAACAAAAAATGGTTGAAAAAAAGACAAGAGCTAAATAACATGAAAATATTAGTAAAAATTATTTATCTGAGAATTAAAGGTCTAAAATTATTGGTTGGATGGCATTCAATGGAATAACTATTTACCCCAATAAGTCTATTTTCATTAATAACATTAGGGTTGGAACTTGGATGCATATTATTATTGATTTAAATATGTGGGAAAATATTGTTCTTGTATTAAAGGTAATAATTTAGGAATACATTATGGTACCATTATGATTAATTTGTCTAATTTTATAAAAAAAATCAAATAATGAAATGTTGAGATTATAATGCCCAAAACCTAGATTTCCTTAAAATCTCGTAAGTGGATATTCTAAAAGACCTTGTGAACTCCACCCCATACACAAGAGGAATCTGACTAGCGACAAGTGTCTAAGGATGTAGTGGGGTGACTATACCCCTAGTAATCATAACTGTAAACTATACATACAAAATCATAATAACCTAAACAATTATATAGAATGATAATGAAAATTTAGTGTAGTGAAAAATTTCATCCTTATTATATGTGTAAAAAGAATTAATCTCCTAGTGTGTAAATTAAACCAAATTATCAGGAGAAAAAAATATGTAAATGAAACATCAATATTCTTGTGTATGTCCAAAATCACCTATAAATTTCTGCCTCAATCTCCTCATCTTCTAATCACAGGTCCCTTTTCCTTCAATGGATCCCTGGTCATGGAATCAACATTTCCATCAAGATTAATATACAATGTGTGATTATAAACCAATGATTATTTAACATAAGTGAACATACATATACTAGTGTATTCCATGATGATAAAATAAATTCACACAAAATAAAAAAAATACCATACGAAGTGTCTATTCACTAACCTAGCCACCATGAACCCTTGACATACCTTCATTGGATCCATGTTGAAATAATATATTAACGTCCATAGGAATTTTATAAGTGTAGGATCCAACCAAAAGGCTGCTCAGTAGGAGTACAGGGCCACAACCTCTTGTTCAGGCCATGAAATGCCATCATGCCCCACTATTATATCTCAAGTTTGGTCACATAATAAAATCACACCCCACTATTTCCTCTTAGGTTTTAACACATAATATCATCATGCCTCTAGGACAAGTGACAAAAAACCATCATTTCCCATTATCTAACTTGGTCCTCTCATCATGTTACATGCAACATTTGTATGTGGTCCCTCTCTAAGGAACTGAGCTATGATGGGTTAACCTATCACTTTGGTACCATGCATAGAACAACATAAATATATCATATACTAAATACATCACATGGAAATCGTTTCATCATATCATTCACATATATCTATAGTAAAAACATAACAATTATGGGATTCATGGTATATAAATACACACATAGGAATAACACATCACACAATGGCACACTATTATATGTTTACACTTGGGATAACATATTTTGTCACACAAAGAACCAATGGTTTTGCATGAACATAAAACATAGCATAGTAACAACTCATTATTATGGCCCTATATGGTAAGGAATTCCTACCTCAAGTGTGCCGATATCAACCTCAAGGTTCTCCAAGAGTTTCATCACCTAAACCACTTCTACACACCAACTAAATCAAGTTTGAAATCCAAGAGTTCCTATGATCAATTATAATATAACATTCTATGGTTTATAGAATGGAAAATAAGAAAGGAATCAATCAATGATGATATAAACAAACACTTACCCAAGATAGTTATTACTAATTGTAGAATTTCGGTTTAGTTGAAGGATGAAAAGAATTTTCACTTTAAAAAAATGAATAGAAGAATGAGACATGGATACCATGAGTCTAGTTCAACAAGAATAGGCTCAATCTCCAAAGGTTTGATCTTTTAACAAGGTCGAGCAAGGAAGGCCACCAACACTTCACCCTAGGTTCCATTGATCATTTGGAAACCATATTTAAAGTTTTCCAGATTGAAAAAAATATAAATAATATGAGAACATATCAATTAATTGAGATTAGTGTGAATTAAAATTGCATTTAAGACCCCTATTTAAAGAAATACTCGATTCCCTCTTGTAATTATTTATATTCTTGATAAACGAAGATCATTTATTCCATTTAGTTTCTTGCCCAATATTTATCCTTATATTTACTACAACCATGGAGAATCCTACATGCTCACCCAACATGGCACCCACTAGGGTATGGTTCCATAATCCAAGACGTTTTGGTCTCACCACATCCTTAACCACGATGTGGTGATCCCAATATATCAATTTCACATATGATCTTCACCAACACTCCACTCCCATGGTCACGACATAACCCAATCTTTTTACCTAGCCTTTATTACATATGATCTCATCACAGACCAACACGACATGCATCAAGGCTACGATGTAGCTCGTGTTGAACCAAAAAACCTATAAAAAACCCAGGAGCTACTAAAAATATCACATGTTTCCACCCAATAATAGAAAAACCCAAATAATTAAAAGAGAAGATGAAAAAAGGATTAATATGTTATAAACAAAATTATGAATATTTATAATCTCCCCCTCTAGGGATTCTTCTCCTCAAGAAGCATCATTAGTGGTTTTAGTCAAACAACTAAGGACCTTATGCTCAAACATCAAAATCATTCTCCCATATTTCCTATTGGATTAAATCATGAAGCTACAAGACTTGATAATGTGGAATAGTCTTCCCCCTAACGACCTTCTCTAACTATTATATAATCAGCACCAAGTCATCCACAAGAGATATATCTAATTCCAAGTCAAATTCCTCCAAATTGATCACATGCACATGACTATAAATGTAACTCCAAAGCTAAGAAACATGTAGCACATCATGAATGCATCAATAAAATGGAGGAACTTAAAATAAATGATCCACTACTATGACATGTTTAGTAATATAAAATGGTCTCATAAACCATGGAGAAAGCTTCCCTTGCTTTTGAAAATGATGACTCCCCAAGTAAGCTGACACCCGTAAGAAAACCCATATGCCCACAATTAACTCCAAAGGTCATATCCTTGGTTAAAATATGATCTCTTACTACTTTGAAAAGTAACCAATCAATTACCAATCAATTTTAAACTCTCATAGGTCTCCTATACCATACTTATCCCAACAATAGCTGCCTAACTCGCATTATGCCTACATATTGGTGAGCAGAATGACCGACCATAGAGAACCTCTAAAGGTGTCATATGAGTCGAAGCCTAGAAACTAATATTATAATCAAACTATTCAAATGATATATGATCATACTATGTTATACTAAATTCTAGGATGCATACCCAAAGCATATCCTCAAGTGTCTAAATTATCCTCTCTCACTATGCATCAGTCTACAGATGGTATGGTTTACTCAGTTTCAATTGATTCCCAAATCCTTCAGCAATCCTCTCCAAAACCAAAATATAAAAATGATTTTCCATGTAAGATATGATATTACAATTCACTTCACTTATATATATAATCACTCAAATATACAACTTCCCTAACTCATCTATAGATAAAGTATTGTTGATCAATAAGAAATTTTCCACTTTCATCATCCTATCAACTACCAACTGAATGACATCACGACTTCTCAAGGTTCTGGGTAACCCCTTCATGAATTCCATCATCATGTCATCCCACTTATACATCATCACTAGAAGTGGATAAAGCAACCTAGTAATATAATGATTCTTAGGATTTACCCTATGGAAGTTAAGGCATTATGAAACAAAACTAGAAATTTACCTTTTCATACCAAGACACCATAATTAACATCTAATGTCATGGAAACTAATTTTAGACATAGGATAAACTGTCCATTTTAAAATATGTGAGTCTCTCATAATCTCCTCTCTCATGTAGGATGGAGATATTGTCCTATTATGTACACTGATCATGTCTTCATCATCATCTAACCATCCTGGGACTAGGTCACTACCTACAAAATTTTCTCACATCAACACACACTTGGGATATAACTCATTCATAGTATTCACCTGGACCACTAATAAATACTTGAGGACCAAAGGTGAACATATCATGGATCCAAAATCCTCAGATTCAACCCCAATCCATTTCTCCATCAAAATCATTAGAAATTATTCCTATGGTGATGGACCCTCATTAGGTTCCTATAACCCCGTATTTTCCAACTAAGAGAACTTGCAACGAAATTAACTTAACCTAGGACATAAGGTATCTAAAAGTTGAATGTCTTCAAATAATCCAACCAATGTATCTTTATTTTATTGAGTTACCAGTAAGAGTATATATATCAAAAGTTTTTGTGGTCTGTGTTGATAAAAAAACTCTCATCAAAGAGATAGTGCTACCAACTATTCAGGTTGTAGAATACAAAAACCAATTCTAGGTCAAGAATTGGGAATTTGCACTTACTAAGTCATAAATTATGTAAAACTTAGGTAAATAATTGATCTTTATTCATTAATTTTGATCCTAAAACAACTCTATAGGAATTTCATAAAACTACATAGCCAATACTAGACTCTATAAATGTCAGAATCAAATCTATTTTTAATCTTCTATTCAGCTTAAGAAAGACCTCTTTACACTAATCAAACCACTCAAACAAGTTCCCATTTTTTGTGAAAACCTACTATTAGTACTTATAAAATAGATATGTTCTGGATGAATTGGAGATAATACCCTAAGAAAAAGGAAAATATTAATCTGAAAAAAAAAATCTTTTGATGAGCCCAATACATAATTGACTCTACCTTTTCTAGCCACCCTAAAATCCTTGCCTCAGGAATCACATGCCCAAGTAAACATACCTTTTATATCTATAAGTTAAACTTCAACATCCTAGTATAGAGTTGGGTGCTAAAAGTGTGCTCAATATGATATCAAAGTTCCTATCATTTTTTTCAATGTATTAGAATATATCAGGATATCATCTATGAATATAATGATGATGGAGTCATGATATGGATGAAAAATCATATTCTTGAGATCTTTGAACTCCTCTTGAGAATTTATGAACCAAAATTCATGAAATGATACCTATATAGTCCATATATAACCCTAAAAATGAATTTGGAATTTCTTCTTATCTGATTGATTACTTATAGTATTCTAAATTAAAATCAACCATGAGGAATGACCGGGCTCCCCATAAGTAATCGAAGAGGTCATCAATCCTAGTTAACAGACACTTGTTCTTCACCATTACATGATTTAGCCACCATTAGTCCACATAAATCCATATAATACCATCCTTATTCTTTGAAAATGATACTAGAACCTAAGGAAATTTTCTCGGTCAGATAAAGCCTCTCTCATCCAAATCCCATTTTGAACCTTCAAATATTTCAACACAGTTGGTTACATATGATATTGAGGAATAAATATTGGTTTCACCCTAATTACAAGAACATGATCAAAATCAATTCCAATATATTGAGGAATACTTGAGAAATATACTGGTAAAAAATCTTGATAATGACCCACAACTAGAGGAAATATTGAGGGAGATACTTACAATTCTATGGTAAGATCCAAGCCCACTAAATATGCTATGATAGATGAAATCTGACTTAGGTATTTTCCCATCTCGTCTACTTTGAGAAATAAATCACCATACACCACATACCTCTCTCCTCTAGATGTTGTGAAAGTAACATGTCTCCGGTAACAATGGATATAACCTTGAAAACTAGAAAACAATCCATCTAAAAAATCACATCAAAACTATTCATCTAAAATATCGTGAAGTCTCACAGATGTTTGTATCCAGAAACAACTACTAGATACTATGGGTTCCACTAGAGATGATAAAATTTCTTCCCAAAGAGTGTGTCAAGAGAGCAAAAATATGATAAATTAATTTTTAAGTCAATGCTAGAAATAAATTGTGAAGGTATCAAAGAAAGGTAATCACCAATATAAAATTGAGAGGTAAAAAGTGCAGAGGTTACTAATACCATACCTCATATGATCGATGATTCCTATCCATTATCTGCTAAAATATGTTCCAATCCATATAAATGACCCACCTCATATCCATATACCTATACCTAGAATGCATGAATCCCCAAAATCCTCATATTTTTAGGCTTCTGAACCAAATACTGAGGACCTTGGATGGTCCTATAGCTCAATCCCAAGTTTGACTTAAACTCCGATGAGATGTCGTATATGATGCCTTCAAGTAGAAACACTATAGATGCATTGTTTTACTTCATTGGTGGCACTTACTCTAGGGATTCAATAAATACTTACTATAATGTCCTACTTGACCATAGTTGTAACATTGGGAATGAATTCATCCCCTAGAGGTAAATCTAAAAATATACAATCTTCCTTCTACCTATCACTATCTTACTACAGCTCCTCAACCCTCATTATCTTACACCAAAAATAAGTACTCATTATAGAAATAGTTAGTACACCCATTGATCTACTAGGAACTGGAAGAATTCCTACTAGAAATTCCTCCTCTATTCGCTTCTTAATGGCGTTAGCCTTACTCAAAACATCAGGGTAATTTGTCATGTCAAATTTCCTAAATTGGAATCCGAGCTTAGGAAAAATCCGATCTCAAACATCCTCATCTTCCACACTTTGTTCCCAACTAAGGGATGATTCAAAAAAAACTCTATGAAATGGTAGGAATAGGAAAATACCAACGTCATTGTCACGAACCAGCCTGGGTACCCTGGTAACCCGATAACCGAGACGGCCCTGACATAGCTCGAAGGGCATTCCCGATCCCCACGGGTCGGCGACTAGCACCTATCATCGTACACCATAAAAGTGGGAACAAATTTTCCACAAGAATGTGGAAGTAAGAGTGAAACAAAATAGTATGCATAACAAAAAAAACTCCACTGGGAGTGATGTACAAGAAAAACAAAGAGGCACAAAAGGCCAATGTACAACAACCCAAGTACGAAAAGGGAAAACAGTCCCAAGGTCCCAAAGGATACAACTCACCATGTCCAGAGATCAACAACTAGAATCACCTCCAAGAGGTCCCTTCCCTTTGCTCGATCCTGGAAGAAGAAAATCTACAAACACCCGAAGGCCAAAGTAGGGTGTGAGCCTAAGCCCATTAGGATACCACCAAAGATTCCACAAAAAAATCCAAATATAGATTATCCAGATAAAAGCTTTCCATTTTCAAATAAAAAGGTTTGACATTTCAAAAGAATATTTTAACAAAACATGCTATACATTTTCAAATGATGGAAAAACCAATTTAATCAAAGATTTTACAATTGATGGAATATTTCTAAAACAATGGCTTAAGTAAAACATTTATATAAAATAGTTTATATAAATTCAGCAGGCATGTAAGGAAGTTCAAAAACATTGGCATACATTTATATCACAAATATAAATAAACAAGCGAGAAACATGGTCATCTTCCAAAAGGTATGATAGTATTAACCAGTTATAGGATTCCACACTCTCTATGTGAACTCAACATAATGTGTATACACACGTACCTATGACACTGGCCAAAGGAGACTCGTCACCAACCCATTGGGGATCTAACCCGCCGCATGTATGTTTTAGAACGTTGTCGTGTCGTAGAGTGTATCCAAATAACTCACTAACTACCTAAGGCTTTCATGCGCTCTTACATGATGGGCGAACTATTTTAAGAATACTTAAAATATGATCATTCCCATTCTTCCATTTCAAAAGTTCCAATATCATTCCATTTAAAACCAAAACCGGTTTTATTCAAAACATGCCTTTCCACAAGATAAAACCAATGGGTTTCTATCAAATCATTTTAATCCATTTTCATAAGTTTTAAATCCATTCAAAACCAATTCCATCATTACACAATTCATTTCCACAATTAAATTCAACAATTTAATTGTAATAATTTCCATCAAATCCAACAATTTAAATCGGACAATTTCCATAAACACACCAAATTCAATGGAATTGGGGTTTTCCAAATTCCCCTTTGAAAACTATTTCAAATACCCCGATTCATTGGAATCAGTTTTTTATCAATTTAATTGAATGAAAACATAAGCAATTAAATTTAAATCAACTATTGAAATAAATCAAGAAAATACAATGTTATTCAATTTGGAAAATCAGGACGGAACCACCTACCTCGATTTATTGACATGAGTTAACCCAACAAGAAACCCCAAAAACTGAGCGACACAATGACGTCGATCAAAAACTGGATCTAAATCCTTAAAACCAAAATTAAGATCAAGGGGATCAAGATCTTGCAAAACTAGATCTAGATTCACAATCCTAGGTCTATACCTCAACTCCTAGGTATAGATCCATGGAAACAAAGGAAATATTCCATGAAAATATCAAGGAAAGATAGAGAAATAAATGAGATACACAATGGGATGAAATCCACTTATCGGGAGGAGAACGAATCTTCAATCCAAGCCTTCAATCTTGATGAAAGATGTTTAGATCGCCTTGGAATCTCTCCAGGAGGCTTTGGAAAGACCAAAAACGAGTCAAGCCCGAGCCAAGGTCATACATATGGGAGTCCCAAGGGTTCGGGTGGTTTTAAAAGGAATTTTTGGAATTAAAAACCGCGTGCACGGTTTACCTGGGCAGTGGGACACAGTTTGATAAACCGTGCGCACACCGTGCGGACCTCACTATCCAGAGGTGCACGTTCCACATGGTTTGGTCGCACGGTTTGTCAAACCTTGTGCACACCATGCGTTCCCCCCTGTACAGTGCTGCTTGGTTGGCACAGTTTGGTCGCACAGTTTGTCAAACCATGCACAAGCCAGTGCCGTTTTATTTTCATTAAAAAGGTCACCCAAACGCACCCCCGGGTCACTTGTCCAAAACATAAGTACTTAGAAACATCAAAAGTACTGGAGAAAGTAACGTGATGTTACAAACTCCCCAACATAAGACATTTCTGTCCCCAGAAATCCTATGAAGAAACTACCACATCAAAAAGATGAGGCCACTACTCTCTCATTAGTGCCTCCCTTTCCAACATCTCATAAGAATCCGAACCATTATGCCAAAGCACATGGACCAGGGGTATCATTATCCCACAAAGTACCTTGGTCTCAGAATCAACAAGCCTGACTGGTCGTTCAGAAATAGATAAATCTGGTTCAATCTCAAGATCATTTCACCTCACAACATGAGATGGATCAGAGAGATACTTTTAAAGGTGCGATACATGGATCATGTTATGTATCGACGTCAGTTGTGGTGGTAGAGATAAACGGTAAGAAAATTTAAATTACTACACCAAAAACTGGAAAGGGAAGTGCTACCCCTTTATCAGCGCTCAAAAAAAGCACGGATAAAGGGGGCCATTATCAGCGCTCAAAAAAAGCGCTGATAAAGGGGGGCCTTTATCAGCGCTTCTTTTAGTAGCTCTGATAAAGGGGGGGATTTATCAGTGCTTTTCCTGAGCGTTGATATATGTCGAGTTTCAAAAAAAATATGTTTTCAGGAAAATAATATTTTGTTATATAATTATATTTATATTGATATAAATACAATATATATTTTTTAAATATGTTATAGATACATATAAATAGACTATTACATTTAATATATAATAAATTTAGTGGAAATGGCTTCAAAATATTTTAAAAAAATATTATTAATCCATAATTTTCTAATTATTATCGATTAAAAATCATTTAATAACAATTGGAGGACACAAAAATCAAAACAATTAATAAAAGATCTAAAATACGTTGAAAATGTAACTCAAACTTCAAATGACCATAACTTTTGATCTGGGTGTCCGTTTGAGCTCTACAACATATCAAATCGAAGACTGCAATGAGATCTACGCGCTAAAGAACTAAGAATACCCACTGTAAAACTTTTCGAGCCCAAAAAAGGCCCCGAAGGCCTCCAAAACTGAGTTTTTAGTTGGGATACCCCGATTTTTAACATTCAAACAAGTATAACTTTTGATCCGGATGTCTGTTAGGCCTGTACCACATATCATATTGAAGATTGTTTCATTTTCTTTGATTTTACTAGTTATGGCGTTGAAACGGAATTCTATATTATAAGTTATGGTCGTTTTAACATTTTATAGCTTTTCAAATACACATATATATGTATTTATTCGTAAATATATATGTGTTTGTGTGTGTGTGGGTGTCTATGTGTGTGTCTGTGTGTTGTATATATGTATATATGTATTTATTTGTTTACTTACTTATAAACACACATCAAAAACATATTTTTTTCATAAATTTATTTAAAACTAATCTTATATGTATATTCTATGGATTTTCAAATACACATATATATGTATTTATTTGTAAATATAAATGTGTTTGTGTGTGTGTGTGTGTCTGTGTGTGTCTGTGTGTTGTATATATATATTTATGTGTGTTGTATATATCTATGTATGTATGCATGTATTTATTTATTTATAAACACACATAAAAAACATATTTTTATGTAAATGTATTTAAAACAAATCTTATATGTATATATTAATATACAAATAAATATATGTATAAAAAATTATAACTAAAAATATATATATAAATATATTAATATACAAATTAATATATATATACTAATATATGAATAAATATATTTATATTAATATGAATCTATATCAATATATGAATCAATATATGAATAAATATAACTATATGTATATAGATATATCACTAAATAGAGAACAAAATGAAATGGCATAGTGGTAAAGGTGCGGCAGTGAAAGGGGGGAGGTCTCGTGTTTGAGTTCGGGTGGAAGCGAAGGGGGTGTGTGCGTATGAGGATGCGCAGGAAGGGCAGCGGGCAGGAGACCTCCTAGCGCAGATAAAGGGGGTGTGAAGCGCTGATAAAATAACTCCCTTCATATTATATTTAATTTTTTTTAATTTTTTTAATTTTATTTTAATTTTTTTACCTTTATCAGCTCTTTTTAAAAGCGCTTATAAAATCCACTTTTATCAGCGCTAAAAAAAGTGCTGATAAAGGGGTCTTTTATCAGTACTTTTTTAGCGTTGATAAAAGTGGCCTTTATGAGCGCTTTTTGGAGCACTGATAAAAGGGACCCCCCTATATTAGTGCTGAGCTTTAAAGTGCTTTTTTAGTGCTGTTAAAGCCCTATTTTAGCGCTGATATAGGCCGTTTTTGTAGTAGGAACAATAACCTCAAAAGGTCCCACAAAATGAGGAGCAAGCTTCCCTTGCCTCCCAAGCTGTCGAGGACCCAAACGGGGTGAAACATTCAAGAACACCTAGTCACCAAATGATAACTCTAATGGTTTATGGTGACGATCAACATAAGACTTGTACCGAATCTATGCTGTCCACATTCTCTAAAGAATCTACTGGATCGTAGCTGTCATCTCTTGGACCAAACTCGGTACTACCAAAGAACATTCACCAATCTCCGACCAACATAAAGGAGACTTACACGGATGACCATACAAAGCCTTAAAAGGATCTATTTTGATCGCAGACTGATAATTGTTGTTATAGGAGAACTCAACTAGCCCCATATGATCATATCAAGACCCACCAAAGTCGATAATACATGCACGGAGCATGTCCTCAAGGATCTGAATGTCTCTCTCTATCTGGCCATCTGACTGTGGATGGTAGGCCGTGCTTAAACGGACCTGAGATCCCAGTGCCTCCTGAAGGCCTCTCCAAAAGCGAGAAGTAAACTGAGTATCCCTATTAGAGAATATAGCAGATAGAACTCCATGCAAACGAACAATTTCATTCACATTGATATTTCCCAACTCCTCAACTTTGGTTGTATCTTGAATAGGTATAAAGTGAGCTGACTTGGTTAGCCTGTCGATCACAATCCATATCGCATTCTTCTTCCTTTGGGTTTGAGGTAACCAAACCACAAAGTCCATAGATATTTCATCCCACTTCCATGTAGGGATTGTAAGTGGTTAAAGCAAACCTAAAGGATTCTAGTGCTCAGATTCCACCTGCTGGCATGTATAGCAATGAGATACAAAATTAGCAATGTCTCGTCTCATACTTGGCCACCAGAACTTCCGCTGCATGTCATAGAACATCTTCATGGTTCCTGGGTGTACCGCCCACTAAGAGTTATGACAAACCCCCATCACATACTTCCTTGCCACTAACATTACAACGTAACGGTTTCGATAACACAGAACACCCTCTTAGGAAAATGACCAATGGGTGTCGATCTCTACACTACAAAGAGAGTCCCTAAAACTCTGAAATTCGACATCCAGTTGTTTTTCTAAAGAATTAACTTGAAAAGAGAAGAATTCAACTAAACACTGGCTATAGAAACTTCATCCCCCTTTCACTGAACCCCAATATTCAACTGAGAAAAAAGAGCCATCAAACTCCAATATTCTGAAGATTCTTTCACAGCCTGTGATGGAAGTTTCCTGCTTAACGCATCTGCAACTACATTCCCTTTTCCTGGGGTATAGGAAATGTCAAAGTTAAAATATTGCAGGTACTCCACCCAAACCTGAACCCAACGCATCACATAAGACCACGTAACCTATCCTAGCCCCAGGATGAGTTAACACTGGTGTAGTAGTTAAGATATTATTAAGCTCAAAAAAAGAACTCTGACATTTATCATTCTAGGAAAACATCACTCCATTTCGATTCAGAGAAGTGACTAAAGATGAAGCTATAGTGATGGTACCTCTCATAGTTGCAGTACCTACATCAGCTACCTCTGGAGAATCTTCCAATGCGTGAAGAATCTTTGTTCCCGATGCCTATGGCTAGAACCCTTTTGTACGTGAAGAATTTGATTTACCCATAGTATTTTGAGGTGCTGATGACCATGTTCCACCACGTGGAGTAGAGAAGTGATGACAGAATCTCTGTAAGTGCCCTAAACATCTGAAGGAGTTACAGTTCTTAGGTGCCTCAGTGCAAACCCTCTTAGAATTCTCTGGCTTTCCACACTGGTAGAAATTCAGTGATGCCCCACCTAGTGCTACTGGTGGTCTGGAATGACTCTGTTGTCGAAAACCACCATGAGGAATGTCGCGCTTCTGATTTCCTTTATAAGAACCAACACTGCTACTAGAAAGAAAGGAAACTTCCTGCAACCCTGACTTTCCTACCATATCCATATCAACCATCATTTCCCTATCCAACACATCAGCATAAGTGGGCAGCTTCAATAAGAAAACATGGGAATGGATATCTGATCGAAGCCCCAACTCAAATCATCGAGCCTTCATCCTCTCATTAGACACAATTTCAGGAGAAAACTGTACCAAATTAGCAAAGTGATTTGAGCATTCAGTCATGTTTTTTTGGCCTGCTCATGCTTGAAAAACTCCACAGCCTTGGATAACACCATAGATTCTGGATAGAACTGGTCAATGAAAAGAACCTTAAAGTCTTTCCACTCTAGACCTTCATGTTTCCCAGCCGTCACCATCGTGTTCCACCATCTCCTACTTGGTCCCTCCTGCATGAAGGTGGCACACTTCACCTTGATCTCATCAGGTGTCTCCAAGAACCCAAACAAATGTTAAATCTTACTCAACCATTCCTTAGCATGTTGAGGATCAGTGGGGCATTTGAAAACTGGTGGCTTCTGGCGTAGGAACTCTTGAGAATGACCTCAGAGAATATCATCATGAGGATCAATAGCTGGAGCTTGAACATGAACTGGAGATGGTGCCTGTCCCAGAGCATGGACAGTGCGGACAATCACCTCAACCAAACCCGGATCCACAACAGGACATGCTTGCTGAGATTCAGCAGCAGCCTCTTTTTGGATCTTATTTCCACATCTTCTCAGAGGCATGATGCTACACAACATTAGCAGACAAAAAGAATACATTAGATTAACACTCAACCCGAGTAACAAGGAAAAGTACTCTTAATATAAGGGATAACCAGATTTGAATTCCACTCTATCCAAATAAAAATAGGGAAATGACTAGATCTAATCCACAAGTCGCCTTTCCCTAACCACCCCTAGTGACTTAAGGTTCATTGTGATGAGAGCTGGCTAGGCACTCAATCAAAACTACCTCCCATGTCCCAAAAAGAATACTTAAATGCATACTGTCATCAAGGAAAGATGTTTAACAACCTGCCTCTGATACCAATTTGTCATGAACCAGCCTGGGTACCCTGGTAACCCGATAACCGAGCCGGCCCTGGCATATCCCGAAGGGCATTCCCGATCCCCACAGGTCGGCGACTATCACCTGGCATCGTACAACATACAAGTGGGAACGAATTTTCCACAAGAATGCGGAAGAAAGAGTGAAACAAAACAGTATGCAAAACAAAAGAAACTCCACTAGGAGTGATGTACTAGAAAAAAAAGAGGCACAAAAGGACAAATTACAACAACCCAAGTACAAAAAGGGAAAAAAGTCCCAAGGTCCCAAAGGAAACAACTCACCAAGTCCAGAGATCAACAACTAGAATCACCTCCAAGAGGTCCCTTCACTTTGCTCGATCCGGGAAGAAGAAAATCTACAAACACCTGAAGGAAAAAGTAGGGTGTGAGCCTAAGCCAAGTAGGATACCACCAAAGATTCCGTAACAAATGCCAAATATAGATTATCCAGATAAAAGCTTTCCATTTTCAAATAAACAGGTTTGACATTTCAAAATCATATTTTAACAAAACATGATATACATTTTCAAATTATGGAAAAACCAATTTAAACAAAGATTTTACAATTGATGGAATATTTCTAAAACAATGTCTTAAGTAAATAATTTATATAAAATACTTTATATAAATTCAGAAGGCCTGCAATGTAGTTCAAAATAATTGGCATACATTTATATCACAAATATAAATAAACAAGCGAGCAACATGGTAATCTTACAAAAGGTATGATAGTATTAACAAGTTATAGGACTCCACACTCTCTATGTGAACTCAACATAATGTGTATACACACATCCCTATGACACTGGCTAAAGGAGACTCGTCACCAACCCATCGGGGATGTGACCCGCCGCATGTATGTTTTAGAACATTGTCATATTGTAGAGTGTGTCCAAATAACTCACTAAATACCTAAGGCTTGCATGTGCTCTTACATGATGGGCGAACTATTTTAAGAATGCTCAAAATACGATCATTCCAATTAATCCATTTCAAAAGTTCTAATCTCATTCCATTAAAAACCAAATCAAGTTTTATTCAAAAGATGCCTTTCCACAAGATAAAACCAATGGGTTTCTATCAAATCATTTTAATCCATTTTCATATGTTTGAAATCTATTCAAAACCAATTCCATCATTACAAAATTCATTTCCATATTTAAATTCAACAATTTAATTGAAACCATTTGCATCAAATCCCCAATTTAAATCGACCAATTTAAATCGGTCAATTTCCATAAACACACCCAATTCAATGGAATTGGGGTTTTCCAAATTCCCATGCCAAAACTATTTGAAATACCTAGATTCATTGGAATCGGGTTTTTATCAATTTAATTAAAATCAAACTTCAGCAATTGAATTTAAATTAACTGTTGAAATAAATCAAGAAAATACAAAGTTAATCAATTTGGAAAATCTGGACAGAACCACCTACCTCAGTTTTTTGACGGGAGTTAATCCAATAATAAACCCAAAAACTGAGCGGCATAACGATGTCGATCAAAAGCTGGATCTAAATCCTTAAAACCAAAATTAAGATCAAAGGGATCAAGATCTTGAAAAAATAGATCTTGATTCACAATACCATATCTATACCTCAACTCATAGGTATAGATCCCTGGAAACAAATGAAATATTCCATGAAAAGATCAAGGAAAGATAGATAAATAAACGAGATACGCAACAAGATGAAATCCACTTACTGGGAGGAGAGTGGATCTTCAATCAAAGAATTCAATCTCGAAAAAAGATGTTCGGATCACCTTATAATCTCTCTAGGAGGCTTTGGAAAGACCTAAAAAGAGTCAAGCCCGATCCAAGGTCGAACATATGGATGTCCCGGGGGTTTGGGTGGTTTTAAAAGGAATTTTAGGAATTAAAACCCACACACACAATTTACCTAGGCAGAGGCGCACGGTTTGATAAACTGTGTGCACACCGTGCAGCCCTCACTGTCCAGAGGTGCACGGTCTGCACAGTTTGGTCGCATGGTTTGTCAAACCGTGCGCACACCATGCGTTCGCCCCTGTGTAGTGCTTCTTGGTTGGAACGGTTTGGTCACACGGTTTGTCAAACCGTCCGCATACCATGCACAAGCCATTTCCCTTTTATTTTCATTAAAAAGGTCACCCAAACGCACCCCCAAGTCACTTCTCCAAAACCGAAGTACTTAGAAACATCAAAAGTACCTGAAAAAGTAAGGTGATGTTACAATCATCCATAGATAAAGCTCCATGAACTTATGTTCTTTTTCTAACTTCATTGAGTCAGGAAAGAACTCCTAATAGTATAAATTCTTAAAGGTAGTCCACATAAGACCCTCACATATACTTGTTTGGTTCATGATACTCCATTACATCCTAGTGGGTCCCTGAAACATTAAGGAATCTAACTTAACCCACTCGTTATAAGGATTTACCTGACCCCCTCTGGCCAAATATACCAAAATGAGGTGAGAGTGATAATGACCCACAAGTCCCACCTCCAGTAGGCCCTGGGCTGGTGACTAGCACCGAGGGTATAAAAATCTAATGCAATGGGGGGCATTACCCTCTATAATAATATAGGATTAAGAGATAATAGAAATAACCCATAAAAACTCCAAAACATCATATAAATATAAACCAAAACCATCCCACAAATCATGAATAAATAATACAGGTATATATAAAAGTCTCTAAAATTAAATATCCAAAATCAAAGCTAATGTAGTGACACAACAAATATCCAAAAAGGCCCGAGCTAGTACTATCTATCATGATATACATAGTCCTCATGGAAACCTAGAAATATTTTTATATATGTAGGGTGTACATATAGGTATACTCAGTAGGAAAACCAAAGTATCGCATGCACATGCGAATGAATCATACTAATAATCCTTTGAGAAAATAGAAGAACCCACAACAAATAACCAGGAAAACTATCCATTCCAAACTTACCAAGATAATCTCACCAAATAACATAATCCATGTATAATAACATAAAAAGAATCATATCGATAAAGGGTACCCCACACTACTTTCCCACTAATTTTTTGCTCTCACACCACAATTTCATATGTCTCGATGCCCCCATCTCTTAAAAATAACATATATCACCACCCTATAGCATAGTAACATCACATCATGCCTGCATACACTCCAGCCACCACCCCACAACATGGTCAAATCTCATATCATAGGAAAACACCTTGGCCATTACCTCACAACCATAACCAGAGTAGTAGGGTATCATAAACATGAAGGGAATAAACCTTGTGTCATCCTCCTACCACGTTCGATTACCACCATAAGCCACCACACTACATAGTCATATCACATCCCACCTGAAGAAATATGGTATGATCTGGTACACTAACAAACCTCTGTCCTTATTATCATATGAATATCTACTCATTTGGAAGAGTGAGTGGGAAAGAGCGGGTAGTCAGCCATCTAACCCCATCATTAGAATGTTGAAAAAGAAACCTCATAAGAAAATATGGGTGTCCGCACATAGTGATCCACATGGGCGGGGTGCGTATATAAATCATAAGTAATAGAAAATATGTACATATAATCACACACATGCCCAACCAATGGGTTTCCAACAAAACAATAACCAACTAACACCATCCCCCCTTTCACTGAAAACTTTAATGAAAAAACAACACACAATCCACAAGACACATATCACACCACCAACCAATTACATTATAAATCATATTCATTTCATTATTTACCAACTACCACATTTAACCATACAAACTATCATTTATTTTATCATTAATAATTTTCATATCATTAACCAAAACAAATCCTAGATTTTAATGATTTTATGTCTTTATGTACTCTCTTTTATTCAATAAAAATGTTAGTTTTCAGTCAAATCCTTGACATTTTAAACTTTATTAACCAATTATTAAATCACTACTTGAGAATATAGAACATTGCAACCACACCTCACAGGTATCTCATCATATAGATCATACCATTGCCTCATCACCTCAAAAGCAAGGCCAAAAAACCATAATCTCACCATCCCAAAAGAATGGCCAAATAGACCATCATATCTCCACACCAAAAGCACAACTAAATAGACCATCACCTCATCATCGAAAAAGAATGGTAAAATAGGCTATCAACCAACTTCCCCAAAATAACGAGCAAACAAACCATCACCTCGCCGCCCTAAAATCATGACCAAACAAACTATATATCACCTCACACTACATCGCAACCACCCATATCTACCCCAAAACATGAACACAAATCACAACACATAAAATATCATTTTATAAAATTAATAAATGGATTTTATCACATTTCAATTTATTTTAGTAGTGTTACCAAAAAATCCATATATCTAGGAGAAACCATCTTATCAACCAAATATAAGTGGTTATACAGTTTTTGTTGTAGGGTGACATCACAACAATATGTAACAAGGTTTCCATATTACAAAAACTACAACACAATAAAAGGATCCCCAAAACCATGTTTTTCGGTGGGGGAATCCAGCCCAAACAAACACAAAATCTAAATAATATTAAAGATATAAAAGCATATAAATCATTTCCCCTTCCCTATAAATTTCAATTAACTAATTTATTTGTCTTGATTAAACTAGCCTAAAATATCCCCCATATATAATGAAGAGTAACCCCCCAACATTATACAAAAAATTGAGAAATGACGGATTCCATACCTCAAATAAGCTTTTCTAACTCACTACATACTGTAGAGAGAAAAAGGCATGCCCACATACCATAACCACATGAAAAAACCAACAGATCGACCTACAACGCACCAAAGATACATTAGAATAAACCCCACACACACGCCAAACACAAACACCACCACAATAATGAATCCCAAAAGAATTTCATTAGGGAAACAATGTGATAAATTGGAGAACTATCTGAGGAAACTGATGAATAAAATCTAGAAACTACAGACTCGAGGTAGGAGGAAAAGGTATGGAATTTCCTCTGAAGGTGCCTATAGTTCCTCCAAAATAAGAGAGAGAGAGGTATACAACTAACTGAAAAAGAATAGGTCGATCAAACCTTTTTACAACATGAATCTTGATGTTTTTATGTCATAAAATCCATTCATGATGGGATGTCCATGTTTTCCCCAAAGGCTCTAACTTCCACTTAAATTCACATCACCTCATACATTATTAAATTATATGTAATGAATTAATTTTACAATGTGAATCTATTTCATGGTTTTACCCTCATCCATATAATAGTCATTAAACTAGCCAGCTACACAAGCTGTGAACCACCAATTCATGTCGTGAACCCCTTCCAAAATGTGAATTTATTTTATCATCTCTGCCACACCTCCAAACACCGTGAAACCTCCTCAATTATCCTTGGAAACACCTCAAACACTCAAAAATGGAAAAGTTATGAGCCGAGAAGGAACATTCTATTACATTGGATACCAGTCGAATGATTCTAACCCTTAAGAATCCAAAACCAATCTTATAAGGAAAGGGGTCCAAATAACCACCTCATAAGATACCTCCAAAGGATATCATCATACCCTAAATGATACATCCATCCAAACATGACAAACCAAATATAAACAAAAGACCTTGCAAAGACAAAACCACCTACTTTTACACAACCACACCACCACACAACTATCTCAACATCCGTGTAGTTCAAATCAACAGCATTTATAACTAACAAACCAAAGCACCCTGAACACATAAACTAGGTAATTCCATCCTCCTTGTCAAGATATAATTTTCTCTGGGTGGCACTGACTCACCTGCACAAGTTTAATCACCTCATAGTATAATGAATCTCAATTTGAAATCAGGTCCTCCCCTATTCATATTTCATAAATTTCTCATACATCATACATTAAGAAAAAATAAAATCAACACAACAAGATCCAAAAATCACATCACAAGAAAAATAAAGTAAGAAAAATCATAATAGCTCTGGGTACTAGTCATGAATATGCACATCATGTTCCCAAGTACTTCTCTCTAGTACATCATGCCTCCACAACACACAAACCAAAGGGATGATTTTTCATCATAGCACTTTCACCTAAAAATACGGGATCACTATTGGAAATTCCACAAATTCTGTGCCATCTTAGATATACAACACTCCCCATTCAATGACATGGGAGTCATAATGAAGATACCAATGAAGATAAGAGATGTGGAATACATTGTGGATCCTCTCCAGTTATGTTGGAAACAACAATCAATATGCTTGCTCACCAAAATGCTCTAGTACCTTTAAGGGATCAATAAACCTAGGAGAAAGCTTACCCCTACCAAACCTTTACCTCCAACATTGATGGGAAACATTCAAGAAAATGCAGTCGCCAACCTCAAACTCCAAGTGCCTCTACCTATGATAATAATAAAACTTCTTCTAGTCCTGTTATAATTTCATCATCTCTCAAACCAACTAAACCTTTTTTTTTCTTTTAACCACATAAAGACATAATTTTTGTATCCCCAACCTTCATCCAATATAAAAAAGAATGAAATAGTCACCCATACAATGCCTCAAATAGGGCCACGCCTATAGATAATTGATAACTATTACTATAGGAAAATAAACCAATGGAATGTGTTTTTCCCATAATCTACTGATGTATAAGATGAACATCCACAACATATCCCTAATTTCTAGATATATTTCACCATCTACCAATCCTTATAAGGGTGAAAAATAGTGACAAGGTGTAACGGAGTTCCAAAACCGTGATATAATCCCCTACAGACTCGCAAGTTAAAATGTGCATCCCAATATAATATAATGGACCTCACAAATCTATGAAACCATACCACCTCATCCATATAACTATTATCCAAAACATCCACTATGGCTAACTCCTTGATCGCTAAGAAGTGGTCTAATTTCATCAACTGATCCATGATCACTAAGATAGAATCACAACCTCCCTGAGATCAGGGTAACCCTATAAAAAAATCCATTTAGATATCATCCCATTTCTAGTCAATAAAATCCATAGTCTACAAAAAACCACCCAGAACAAGATTCTAAGCCATTACCTACTAAAAAAACAGCTCTCCATGAACTATGTCGCCTCTCGTTTCATCATGGACCACCAAAAGTCCATTATCAAGCCATGATACATCTTGGATACTCCCGGTTATACTACAAAATGTATGTTATGAGTCTCATAATGGACAAACTCATGCATTTAAAATAGAAACAATGGTCTCCCCTAAAAATATTCAATTCCGACCATCCTCAAACTCTCCTTATGGAGCATAATTATGGCCAGTACATTCATGAATTATCTCTAACTCTTAATCTCTAAAATTAGACTCCTCCACCTGACGCATCAAATAAAGATGTACTTTAATCTTCCATAAAAAACTCTACTATTACCCACCCTTGCATCTAAGTGAAAGGCTTACAATTTCTATATCCCTCTCAAAACATCCCCATACTCTTAAACAACATCCTTCCATGAATTTCTTCTCAGAGAATCATCTACATCATTCTCTTTTCTTGAGGTTTAAAATATATTAAAGTCACAATCCTAAAGGAAATCCATACACAACTTCTATCGTAAATTCAAATCATGGTAAGAAAAGATTTATCTGAAACTCTTATGATCCTTGAAGACCACAAAGCACTACTCTATAGGTAAATGAATCTAAAAATTAAAATTAGATACAACTGATACTATCTCCAGATCAAGTGTGGTATAGTTACACTCATGGGGATGTAAATTCCTAGACCCATAAGAGATAACTACCCTTGGATGAATCAAAATTAATCCCAAGAATAAAAGGGAAGAATTAAAAATAACCTCAAACATCTTATCCTCCTCAAGAAATTGAAGCACTGACAAACTTCCCCTTTAGGTAGTATAATGGTTCCTAGAGTTAATAATTCTACACTAAAACATTGTCATTCTTAATCAACATTATCTACGGTTCTTAAAATTCATAGAAATAGGGAATAAAAATCTAATAATATCCCACGAGACCAATAAAACATCAAACCTATGAATCACACATGGGTGTTGAAAAAAAAAACTAACATGACCTTAGACAGGTCCAATTCCCCATGCTTCTAAGATGACACATTTATAAGGAAACACGCCTATCATGTCCAGAACTCATACTCGGACAACTTCCTATAGAGCTGGTGGAATCAAAGAATCTACAAGACAACTCTGAGATAATCAAAATTCTCCTCCTCTGACTTCAGTTAGATCAATATGTCATCAACAAAAATGACTATGAATGGTTCTTAGAATTCATTGAATGCAAATTTTATGAGTACCATGAATATAGCTAGTGAATTTCTAACACTAAACAATATGAATAAATAATTAAAGTGAAAATAACATCATCTGAAACTAGTATTTAGGATATCCCCTCCTTCACCTTTAACTAGTCATATCCAAAATGCAGATTGATCTTAGAAAACCAACTCTCCCCACTCAACTAGTTGAATAACCCATCTATCCTTAGAAGAGGGTAATGGTTCTTGACCATTACCTATTTCAACCTCTTGTAGTATATACACAATCTCATATTACCATTCTCATTCATGGAGAAAAATATTAGATCACCCCATGGTGAAATAATGGTCTAGATAAAACCTTTCTATATCATATCATCGATCAGAATCATCATCTCCCACAACTCAGACAGTTATATCAGACAAGGACCCATTGAAATTGAAGAAACACTATGATGCAAGTCTATAATGATCTCAACATCATGTAGAGGGGTTTTTTTTCACAAAATCACTATGTAAAACATCCATAAACTCTCAAAATATACAAGGGACCCCCAATTTCCCAACATCCACTGATTCAACTAAAAACTATGACATCAAAGGAAGAAGGGTCTCCACATGCTAACTACCCATCTGACAAACCCAGTTGCCAACAAAAGCCACATGATGGCCACCCACATCTAAAAACATAATGCACTTCTAAAAGTAGTTGATAATAACATGTACAAAATAAAATCAATCCATGACTAAGATGACAGCATGTGGATGAATCTATAGAAAGAAATGATCCCCATGAGACTTATGTGGCCTCATCATTTTTCTACAACCCTGGTACACATCAAACATTATGGTCTGACCTCTGACTAGAAAATTAAAACCATGGGAATGTGAAGAGACTATATATCTATTCTCATATCATGGATGAGGGTGAGTGAAAAAAGGAGTGTGGAGCTCTATAATCAAATAGGGCACAAACAAGGCTAGTCAACAAACTAAAAGTACCCCAAACTATCTCTAGACCCTCTTATGATGATACCTCCACTTTGTGAAATTCACCATGCATAAATCCTCTATCTATTTTTTAATTACAAAAACATTGAACATACTCTATTATAGGTCCCTAAATATGAGGAAACACCTAAGATATTCCTTTCTCCAATCTTTCTCCCCTTAGTGGAGAATAATCACACTGCCCTAGCCGCTGAAAAAGTATCACTAGAAACTACTATAGAGTTTGGTGTTGAACCTGTCTGCCTCAACCAAAATGAGCTCAAAGAACCACTATGCACAGATTCTAGAAATGGCCATTAAACCCACTGGAAAAAAACATTTTCTGGATATATCCTAGAAAATCATGGAAGCCACTGGCCCTAGAAGGCTGGATGTAAAGTTGCAGACATCGACTCCCCATTGGTCGAAACCTCTATAGTCTTGGTTTTAGATATCTTCAATTATCAATCCTACACCTTAGGGGAAAATGTTTATTCCCCTATCATGGTATACCTCCTCATGAGTGAATATTATTGATCACCTCCACATTCTTATGAACCTCCAGATACATTAGAAACATAGAAATAGTAATTGTATACTAGATAGAAGGATAGAGTTCCTCCTCGAGAGATGTTTCATGAGACTCCTCATATGGAAAAAGATTTGGATAAAAGTATAGAAGGTCCTTGAACAAGGTTCCCAACTCCAATGCTCACATACTACCCTATTGAATAGAAATAATATCCAACCACTTAACTGTATTCATGGTTGATGATATGAACTATGCTCCGAACTCTTTTTGAAAGATGACCCATGAAATATCAATGTCCTTCCGCTTACCCAGACACAACATCCCCCATTAGAACACATCTAACCACATATAAATAAATTACAAAAGGACCTAGAACTAAATCAAAACATATATCAAACTAAAATAGATCTGAAGATCATATATCCAACTCTCTGTCTCCATATACAAAACATCACCCTAAATACTCCCCAAAACATGTCGTTGAAAAGTGTGTGACACCCTCTGCGAAGCCTCATCATCCTATATCGAATCAACAATATGATGATCAATCAGATTAGTTTGATGAACCTCAAATACATGAGCCACATGCTGGTGATGTCAAGGATCCATAGATGAAAAGAAAACAAGAATTTTCCTAACCAATAGTAAGTAATTTTATTTATATTCATTTTAATTCACTTTATTCATTTTAACCTTACCAAAACATCCCAAATCAAACCAAAACACAAGTCATCATGATTCATGTACCTCTCCTAGGTATCAATACAAAAAAAAATTCCTCCTCACTTGGTCAATCAATAAGATCAACCTCTACACATTGGATCATGGAGGGCCCTAAAAGCTCGCATCCTAAGCTATCTCCCTAGTCTATGACATGCACCAAGGTCAACTGGCATTGTTTCCTTACTAAACCATGAAATCCTTACTGTTCCTAACTCAAACCTCTATCATATCTCTCAAAATTTCAATGATACCACTCTTTCATGACCCCCTATTACCAAATATATTGTAATGAGGGGAGAGAGTTAATGTCCCCAATTCTAGCCTCCAATAGGTATTGGATTGGTGACTAGCACTAAGGGTATAAAAATATCATGAAATGTGTGGAATTATCCTCTATAATAATATAGGATCGATAGAAAAGATGGATCATCAAAAATAAAATCCATGACATAATATAGATAGAAACAAAAACCATCCAATGATGCATGTATAAATAATACAAGTACAGATAAAAGTCCTTAAAATTAAACCCACAAAATCCAAGCTAAATCAGAAACATAGAGACTTTCCAAAATGGTCTGATCTAGTACTATTCCGCATGATCCATGTAATCTTCTCAGAAACCTAAAAATCAATTTATATATATATGGTGAGAATAAACGTATACTCAGTAGAAAAAACAATGTCTCTTGTGCACATGTGAAAGAGTCATACTAATGCACCCATGAGAAAACTTTAGAACTAAAAACTCCTAAACTGGCCAACTATCCATCCTAAACTCACCAAGGAACAATCAACAAATAATTCAATACAAGTATAATAACATAGAAAGAATCATATCGATAAAGGGTACCTTGTATCACTTTCCCACTAGTTTTATTCTTTTACACACAAAAATCATACGTCATGGTGCTCCCATCTCTAAAAAGTTTTATATACCATCTCCTTACAGCACAATCACATAACATCATACTGGAACACACCTAGGACACCACCCAACAATAAGGCGACATCTCATATCACTCGAAGACATGTAGGCCATCACATCACAACTATAGCCAGAGTATTAGGGTATCATGAATGTAAAGGACATCAGCCTAATGCCCTCCCACTGCTATGGAAAACCATAATGATAAGCTTCCCCAAAATATGGTCATCTAACATCCTTTCTGAAGGCACCTGGGCCACCTCCCCACCGAAAAGTTATATCACATCATACTGGAAGAAACATGGTCTATTATCTTCTACACTAACAAACCTTCGACCATCACATCCTATGTATATCTACATGCCTGAAAGGGAGAGTTGGAAAGAGAAGGTATCCATCCATCCATACACATCACTAGGATGTTGGGGGAAACACAAATCATGTGAAAATATGTATATTAGCACATAGTTATTGACACATGTGGGGTGAATATATATATATATATATATATATATATATATATATCGATGCACATAAGCCCAATCTATGGGTTTATAAAAAAACATTAACCAACTGACAACATCCCCACTATACCCGCCACCTCTTAATGAATAAAAATGCTCAAACCATAATCCACATCTCACACCACCAACAAATTCCATTATCCAGCCCATTTATTTCATTATTTTCCAGAAACCTCATTTAACCACACATCCCACCATTTATTTGTTTATTAATCATTTCCATCCCAATTACTAAACCAAACCCTAGAAATGTTAAACATTATTAACCAATTATTCCATAACTACTTGAGCATCTAGAAAAACACAACAAAACTTGAAAATCATCACATCATCCACACTATACCATTACCTATCCACCCCTACAACATGAACAAATAAACCATTAACTCATCACCTCAAAGAACGAACAACAAACAACCACCACTCTACCCCAAAAGCATGGCCAGACAGGTCATTACCTTGCATCCCTAAAAGTACGAACAAATTTACCATCACCTCGCTACCGGAAAATCACGACCAAACATACCATAACCCCACCACCCCAAAAGAATGGCCAAACAAAATATCACCTCACCACCCCAAAAGCAATGAAAAATAGAATACACATCACCCCAAACCACATTATAACCACACATCACCTCCCCACAACATGACCACATATCCAAAAACCAAAAAGCCATATTACTGATTAAAAAATCGGTTTTAATCACATTTCACTTTATTTTAGGGGTGTTATAACACTAGATATAAATCTAGGGGAAATAATTTTATTAACCAAATATAAGTGGTTATATTATTTATTATTTATGGTGACATCACAATAATATCCAACAAGGTTTCTATATCACAACAACTAATGTTAAAGAAATGGATCCTAACAATCATGATTTTTAGTGGGATATTCCATCCATACAAATACAACATTTCAATAATATTAAAGATATAAAAACATGAGAATCATTAACAGTTCCCCATAAATTTCAATTAACCAATTAATTTATATGTATTATGAATTACCAAACTATACATCATAGAAAAAAAGAGTAAACCCCTCCCACATGATACACAAAAGTGAGAAACAAGGGATTACCTACCTCAAAGAATATTTTCCAACTCACTACGCACCGTAGGTCAATGAAGAAACATCAAAAAACCTAAACCGTGTGAAAATACCACAAATCAATCTCCAATACACCAAAAATTAATCAGAATAGATCCCACAAAAAATATAAACTGAAATCAGACCACCACAGTGAATTATAGAAGAATATTATAAAGGGAATAATGTGATAAATGGGAGAACATACCACAAATCACCAATGAACAACCACCAGAACCCCTAGAATCAAAGCGGGAGGAAAATGGATTGGATATCCCCTAAAGGTCACTAGGTTTTCTCCAAAATTATATTGATATATATATATATGTGGTTGATAAATAATTAGTAGATCAACCCTTTTTAAAACCTGTATCCTGATACTTTCACATTGTGTAACCCATTCACGACATGAAATTCATGGGTTTCCCAAAAATTACAACTTCCTCCTAAATTTATGTCACCTCAACCATTATTTAATAATATTTCATAAATTAAATTCATGACATGAATCCATTTCATAGTTTCCCCCTCACCCTCATACAAGTCATGAAACATGACTTCTATACAAGCTGTGAAGCACCAATTCACATCATATACCCCTTTCATGATGTGAATTTCCTACAGCATCTCTGCTGCAACTTCAACCCCATGAAACTTACTTATTCCTCATATAAAACACCTAAAATATCCATAATTTAAAACATATTGGTATAGAAGGTAATATACCATTATAAAGAGTCTCATCATAACACAACCCACTATGGCCTACATGGAAGATGGAATATCGGGTGTGACTACCCCAAACCCACATCTAATTTACTGGGGGATTGTAACAAGTGATGAGAAGGCATAAATGAAACGAGATTACTTATCCTAAGTACCTTTATGCTTGCACAAAACCATCTTCATGAAACAAACTAGAGGAATAAAAAAAGAATGCAACATCTTGAGTATAACCATACATACAGTAAACTATTGGGTATATATCAGAGTACCATAGTATAAAACCAACAATAAAGGGGAAAAATATAAACCCAACCATAATCGATTACCCAAATTAAAATAAATTAAAAAATTAAATTTTAAGAGATCCCATATCCTGATCAATATGTCTGACCACCAAACGATGTCCATGCACCCAAGTATCACTATAATGCACTCATATCATCACTAAAATTTCCATCATCTACAAAAGACATGACACATGTGAAAAAATACCATGTATAGTGAGTATATATATACCCATTAGGATTCCCCTAAAACTAAAATGGATAAATGGAAAAATTCAATTGAAGATGGCTCGACCCACAGAAAGAGAGAAATAAATCCCAACATATAAATATATGTTATAAAGTGACCTAGATGAGAGAGAAAGGTAATATTTATATCCATAGACCCATCATGCATGATTAGTAATTTTCCACCTCCAATGGTTCATATATAATTCCTTACATCACAAAAAATCTAAGAATAATCTGAGTGGAGGGGCCTGATCTCCGCTAATTTTCCCCATAGTCGAAGGAGAACTCACTCTCGTGGAGACCTTCTCACTACAGAGATCGAATATGGCTAAGTATCACTCCATATCTAGGGGAACCATGATTTAAAATTTTATGGTGGAGTATTAAATCTTCCTATGAAATGAGTATTTTGGAATCGTGCCTTAGTGTGATAGGAGAGTACAGACCCCGATATCACTATCATGATTCTTCTTGATCAATGCTATCAGTCAAGCATCACCCAAAGAAGCATCTCAATTGGAGAACCCTAATATTGTGTCTCATATTACAAAATTATGTATACCATAATGTTCTACATGGAAATATTCCTAGAATAGTCTACTTGGGTTCCAAATATGAGTCCTGAAAATAGATATACAGAAGGTAGAAGTTTATGAGAGAAGTATTCAACATGTATGTTGGGTCACATGACATGTGACCTCACCTTGTTTCTCAAGTTTGATCTCCCATGGACATAGATTGGGAATTCATGCCACACTAAACGACATTTATAGGTGGCACATGATGTTTCTCAGTCTCTAAGGACCTTCCTATGTCCTCCCCACCCATGCATGTGTACGCTTGTCATGCCTCTATATTCTAGCCATGTCCAAGTATATAGAAATGATCATGTACTATGGTCATGCCCGTGTGTTAGGTTGTTATCGTGATCAAGTACTCTTAGAGTACACACTAGCCTAAAAAAATATATTTACAAGGAATGTAAAGTCCATATATAGTGTGTGTTAAAAATCTTCACCAAAAACCCTAGATGCTATAGCTGGGGGACTACACAGTGTGTGTTATTCCAGACTACATGAATTGTGGTCAGGGTTTTCATAAAAATTAAGTATTGTCTCCACATAGTTTCTATATCCAACATCACCACCACAAATCCCACCATTTTACCACCTAAAATCAAAGGGAAACATCTCTGGTCATCTATTACTGAGATCTGATGGCCAGAAATTGGAATGTGATCCCTCCTGTGGGAGTCCATCCCATGTATACCACTATTTAGCATCACAAAACCCATAGAAATCACAATAAAACCTGGATCCCATCTGGATTCATCTCTTAATCTTAATTCCTTCCATCTTTCATGCAGTCATCATGAATATGGGGGTCAGATCATGCTTGAACTCGCCTCGACAATGTCGAATGACTACCCCATGTGCCAATGATAAAGAACATGAAGATAAAATGGGGGAAAATCACATGAATAAAGGTGATGAGAATCATTGTTCAATTCTATCATATAAAATTATCATAAAGTATAGGATCAAGTGTGATATCATTGCATAAAAAATATAAATAGGTTTAGACAACTTTATTTTCAATCAGGCTCATACGATGAATGGAAATCATAGATCAAGATAAATAATAAAACAAATCCATTCTTATCAAATCAAATGGGGGAAAGAAAATAAATAAAAAAGCCTTACCTTGATTAAGGATTAATCACTGGTGAATATAATGTTCACCATCGATGATGAATATTTACTACATTCATGACCTACCTCTCGATTCACCTAAATCCAATCAAAATAGTTTTAAAATCCCATTCCACCAAGAAATAATGGTTTCGTCCACCTCTCTAATCTCCTAGGGTTATGTTTCTAACCTGATAAATTTTTAATTACATAGTAATTATAAGGGAGTATTATAACAACATATGATTTAAACACACACACACACACACATATATATATATATATTACATCTTAAAAGATGAATACTCATTGCATTTAACAAATAAACGCCTAAGGACCATAATGGTTTAGTGAATTTAGAGACTGGATACAAAATATTTTATTTAATAAAAGGTCTTAAACATATCTCATTTATATATTCCCATTTTTTACTCTTCATAAACATAAACCACTTAAACGCTTTCATCATAACCTGTGTAAAGAAAATATAAGAAAGGGTGAGCTTAGATGTTCTGTAATGGTTAAAATGAGAGATATCATTCTATGATAATATATAAGAATAACATAGGGATATGGGTATGAGGTCATGAACATAACTTGTAGTGTTCATACCCAACCTATAAAAGATCATAAATATGTTTCATAGAATAAGAAATTATAATTCCAAAATACATGACCCGTAAGAGTATGAAATAATCATAATTCATGAACCACAAGCTTATGTCATAAAATTGTGGAAGAAACATATGTATTGAAACCATTTCATTTATAAAGATAACTACTAAGACCATCAAACATAGTGGATCGAGCCTCATAACCCATTTCCCATTATTAAAAATTCCGGATGACCTATTTCCCCTTATGGATCAATCCCATAAATATGTTTCCCATTGTTGATCAAGACTGTTGACATGTTTTCCATTTTTTTCTCATGAGATATAAATATTTAGCTAATGGATTGGAGGGAGATATAGGTCCCACCCGTCCTTGTATATAATATATCCACCGTCCATTGTTATAACCTAACTACCATCCATGGTTATAATTTAACCACTATCACATAATGAAAACCATAAATAATTATTAAATTAGATAAAAAAACATTCATCATATCATTAATAATGAAAATAAAATGTCTCATAACATTAAATCATAGCATTTCCATTGAAATGAAATGAGTCTCATAGTCATCTCATCAATTCATCACAGCATAAACCATAGAAAAGGAATAGGTTTCACAAACATCTCATCATTATAATCCTAAAATATATATATATATATAATAAGGATGGTAAAACGGGATTATATCCCCATAAAATCATATGTAACATAAAAGGATGTCATCTTTTTAGGAAAATTATTTTGAAAGATCACATGAAACATTTCTTATGGAAAATATCCTTTCCACTATGAAAATCACCTTTTTAAAACTAAATGTTCACAATTTTTTTGAAATACCATTATATGAAAATAACCTAGGAAATTTATAAAGGAATCCTTAAATCATTGATCGGAAAAGATGACATAAAATTACATTTATGCCATACTAGTTAAAATAAGTATTCATTTCACATATCAGTAAAAGAAAAAAGGTCCTTGTTTGGAAAATGACATGAATATTCATTTTAAACCATTTTTCTAAAAATTCAATCATGTTTAAAAATATCATTAAATTTTCATTTTATATTAGTAAAAAATTCTTGAAAACTATTTTATAAAACATTCATATAGAAGAAAAAGGTTTTTCGACCAAAGTGATAAACACATGCTATTTTTATTTAGAAAATTATTTTATTATATTTTATGCTTTAAGAGATTAAAATGAAATGAAAAATTTATCTTATAGAAATAAATATAGGAGAATAAAATATATCAGTTTTTTGAGAGGCAGATCATAAAATATCATTGTTGGAAGTACATCATAAACAATATTTTTAAACAATGAGATTGTAACATTAAGCCTTTACCACTCTGGTATACAATGAATAATAAGCCACATGAAAGAAAAAAAATTTTATGGATATTTATATCCCACAATTGAGTATCATATAATAAACTCATGATAATTATATAAACTATACAAAATAAATGAGTATTTTATATGGCATGTCTCACACCAAAATAAAAGTGAGATGAAAGTCCCTTACCTTAAGTCTCAACTTCTTTAAAACACATTAAAAAATATTATATAATAATTATAAGTTTATTATAAAAATATTTCATAACCATACTCATATTTATCATTATGTATATTATTTATTTTGAACTTTTTTACCTATTTATTAGCAACACTTTGTTAATATCATGTTTCCGGTAATAACTACTTTATTTTTCATGTGTATTTTGGTTTGGTGTTTTTAGTCCTTTTTATTTGATCATGGTTACAAAATATACATAATTTTCAACAATATATAAATATCATATGTATTTATCATATATGTATTTATATTATTATAAAAAATTTAATGATAGAAAATTAATAACACTGTTCATGGAGTCGGTAGGCCATATGTACGCTTGAATGATGTTTTCATTTTCTCAATGAATGAAATTAATGAAAGGTAAATAATATATTAAAATTATAGAATAATTTTTAATTAATATATATTAAAAATTTTAATTAAACCTATCCTTATTAAATTCCATGTAAAACCTAAGTGAAGAATAAATCACATGGCTTCACAAGATGATAGTCATTTGTACACACGATCGACAATATCGTATTCCCAAAAAATAGAAAGTAAGAAGGTATATGTGATAATATAAATTGATAAGTATAATTATTTCATAAATATATTATAAATATGTAAAATACATCATTATATAAAAGTGTGAGAGGTGGTGATGGAAAATGAATTCCATCGGTTCATGAGGCGGTAGTCCACCACACACACGATCGACAGTTCCGTTTCCCACTTGATGTATGAGGAGATATATATAGGTCATGAGATTAACATAATAAAACCGTAGTATATGGGAGAAAATTATGTTAATATATCATCATGATTTTATAATACTTTAAGGATTTATAGGAAGAAATAAAACAAAAACAAAAATTAATAATTTTACCTCTTCTTCAGAGAACCTCTTTAGGTTTATACCTAAAGCCTTTTTAAGAGAATTTTCTAATCCAAATAAGGCATCTAGGATGTTGGGAGGGAAATAAGGAATATATATTTGTTTAATTATTATCTGAACGAAAGGTTTTTATAAGAATGAAGAGGATATGAGAGTGGGTGGCCTTTTATAAGTGGGTGAGAGGACACACAATGAATTTTTGAAAATGACAATGTGTACCCATGTTTTTCACATGCCACAAGACAAAAAAATGGATCATTATTGAACCTTATATGATAAAAGGTATAAATAGGGACATAAAATGAGATTTTGAAAAGTTTATAGGTTATTTTTTAACTTATTATTTTAGTTTAATCCACATTAAACCCATATTATCATTAACTGTGGTAATTGATTTTTACTTTTTTTTACCATTCATTTTGAAAAAAAATTAATATGAACTTATTATTTAATATTAGTAATTATTATTGAAATTTTTTAATGAATATTTATAAATTCCTTTCATATAATTGGAAAATTGTATTTTAAAATTATGCTCGTATACAAGATAAAAAAATGGTTTTCTAAAGAGGAAGTTTTTCTAATTATAGAAAGTTTTAATATTAAAATCCATTATGAAATCGATTTAAATGACCTAAATTTTATTAATATATATATATATATATAATTGAACAAATTTAAATTTCAAAAAAATCATAAAATAAAATAGATCAAGTAAATGATTTAAACAAAAAAGAAAATTTTTACTAAAATTAGTATTTTTTACTATTCATTGAAAAATAAATCTTTTCAAAAAATTATCAAAAATTCACTAAAATATTATTTTGAAATCTATATTTAAAAAATGTATTATATTTTTTAAAATACTTTTTCTAAAAGTGGAACAAAGTTACTTTTATTTGTTCATACAAAATAAAAAAAACTTCTTTTGTTAAACTAGTATTTTTGAAACAAATAAAGACTTTACTACAAATTAAGTAATTTTTATCAATATTTTTTCATTATATAAAACTATATACTTAATATATAAAATGTGGTTTTTTCTATTCATACCACCAAGTTTAATTTTTTAGGTTATAATGGTCATGTTTGGATAATAATATTAACAGTAAATCATAGTTCGATAACACTCAGTGTTGCGTGTAACACAATATATAGAAGAAATTAAATATATTTGAAAAAAATTAATAAAATCTAGTCGTGTTATTTTATAACCTCATTAAAATGAATTTATCCATTAACATTTCATTACATTGTTATAAAAAATTGAGGATACTTCTGCCTCATTTGAACCTCAGGTTCCCATGTAACTTCCTCTAACTAGTGGTTTCACCACAAAACATTAACAAGGAGAGTGATGGTGATTATTAGAACATTCCCTCTATGTTATAGAATCTCCATTGGTTGTTTATTATAAGAAATATCATGATTCATTGTTATGGTATCAGAGTTCATTATACGTGATGGATCATGAATGTACTTCCTCAGGAGAGATACATGGAACACGTCATGAACATGAGAGAGGTTCAGTGGAAGTTCCAATCGATAATATACTTTCATGATATGATCTAGAATTTTAAATAGGTTGATAAACCTAGGGATTATATTTCCTTTATTCATAAATCTGACAACCTTATTCCATGTATAAAATCATAGAAAAATCTTCTCACCGACTTTAAATTCAAGATTTCATTGATGTTTTTCCGTATAACTTTTCTATCAACTTTGTTCCACCCTTATGTTTTAATTAATAGATCCAAAATTCTATAACATTTATTCTACTAGCTGTGATGTCAATATATTTCATTCTCTAACTTCATCCTAGAATATTTTATTTATACACTTATTTACATAGAGTGATTCATAAGGAGACATCTGAATTCTTGAGTGACATCTATTATTGTAATAAAACTCAGATAGAGAAATGTGTTGATCCCAAAAATCATTGAAATCTATAGAATATGATATCAACAAATAATCCAAGGTTTTAATTTTTCTCTCAGACTAACCATCCATCTGAGGATGATACATAATTCTAAAACTCAACTCTATATAAAGATCTTGCCCTAGACTTCACTAGAACTTTGAGGTAAATCTTAGATCATGATCAGACACAATCGAACGTGGTACCCCATGAAACTTTACCAATTTTTGTATATCCTAGAAATATTATCTAGATAGAAATATTTTATAAAAGCAATGAAGTGTACTGAATTTTTATGGTGATCAACTAATACCCATATAGCATTATGCTATTTAGATTTTTTGGGGAGTCTGACGAAAAAATCCATGGTGATTTTTTCCAATTTACATTTTAGTATGGGTAAATGCTGTAACATCCCATTAGAATTTTTTATCTTATCATTAACTTACTGACATACCAATCACCAAGATACAAACTCTTTAATATATCTCTTTATTCCATCCTTTCAAAAATACTCTTTCAGATCTCTATACATGTTTTAATTCCAGGATGAGTAGAGAATGAAGAACTATAAGCTTCCTCTAACAACTATTTCTTAAAATATCATATGAACAAGACACATACATGATTTCTAAACCTAATCATTCTATTACAATCAAGGTTAAACTCAGGTGTTGGATCATTTGATTATCTCTTAATATATTTTGAAAACTATACTCACAAGAGGGGGAGGGTGAATTTTAGTTTTAAAAGAAACAAAGTTAAAAAGAATTAAACTAAAAAAACACAAACCTATTTAATTAATATTATTAGACACAACCATTAGTGCTAATAAAAAAGTTAAAGAATCGTAATGTGATATGATATGATTAAATTAGAGTAATGGAATCAGTATCATGATTAATTTGATAAATCTTAGTATGTATCACAATCAGAGTTAATATGATAAAAAATCTGAATGGAAAGGTTAATAAGATGTCTTAATTTCTGCTATATGTGAAATGAAATAGTAACCTTTAAATAACAAGTAATATAATATAAAATAAAATAAATAATTTCTTTTAAGATAGTAAATAGACTACTATTTTAACATTAAGAGAAATGTAGTCTATATCCCAGACTAAAGGTATCCAATATTTTATACTTATATCAAAGTCTGTCTTTCCATAGTAAGTAAATCCCTCATATGAAGATAAGAATGAATCTATCTTCCTATCCTCAGAAGCCCTCGATATGATGATCAACTTTACTCAATCTAACGAGCACAAGTATCCCTCAATCCAATGGATCATATTCCCTATCTTCTTATCCCTAGAATCCCTTGATCAATATAATGATCAAATGAAGATTACAATGAAATATTTCACAAAAATACAACCTAAAAAGGTTTCCATAGAATAAAAAAACTCTAAAAAATTTGTAAATACTAATAACAAGATGTTCACATTTTTAAATCTTTATAGATAGCACAAAATGAGAAAATTAAAATAAAACAACTGCAGTGTATATCCTCCAAACTCTTTGAATGAACCGATATTTATAGGCACCTTGAAATGGTCATATTTCTATAAGTTTGTTTAAACAATTTAGACACATGACACTCAACAACTCTATTGTAACTAATTTTACAATGTCGTATCAATTTAACATCATTAGAATGTTAAAGGTATTCCATTGTGACAGAAACATGTATTTTTTATTCTAATTATAATTTTAGGTCAGTCTAATAGACTTCCATATGATTTTCATTATGATTACCCTTATGAGTGACATTTCGATAAATTGATACAAGGATCAGTTTGATGGGTAAGTATTTTGTCGGTATGATATAAGAGTCAATGTTTTCTATATAACATTTTTAATATTGAATCTAATAACCAGATTTATACTAATTAAAATGATTATAAAAAAGAAAATAAAGTTTATACTCATAATATTTAATAACTTATTCTAATTAAGGTAAAAGGTAATGTTTTCTAAAAAAAATAGTAAAACAATTTAGACATAAAAAGGTCATAAATAATGTTTTAAGAAAGTGTTTCTTATTTCTAAAACAAATGTCATGGGAAATTAGGAAGTATAAATTCTGGCTCAATAATATACCCCTTTTTGGAAATCCCAAAACCCAAGACTTAAATGAAAAGTCACTTTGAAAAACTTATAGTCCTTTTTATTTTAATAACTTCTTATTCAAAGTTAATTAATAAATTATTAAATCCTCCAATGTTTATGATTCTACTGAATATGATGGGGAGTTTGATGTTGAATACAATAAACTACCTGTTAGGATTATATATCCCCATAAGGATCATACTATCCCCCTTAAAAAAATATCCCCCATTTAAAAAAAAATTTCCTTATAAAATATTTTTTCCCTTTCTTATAAAAGCTTATTTTCTGAGATAACCCTAATTTTTTAATAGTTTCTCCCCCTTAATTATTTTAAAAATTAATAAGGAAAAGTTTTAGAGTTTCTTGAAATGTTAGATAGGGAAACAAACATATTAAATAATACAATGAATTATCTAATCATCCATAAAAATGAAAGAAAATTAAACCAATAAAAATTGGAATACATTCAAACAAGATCATATTTGGGTGAAAAGAGAATTAATATATTACAAACAACATAAATGTTTTTCAAAATAAATAGAACCAGATTTCAAAAAGAAATTAGTTCTTCCACATCAAGGTTTTGAAATAATACTCCACATTCTAGAAATCCTTTTAGTACTTCTCTATATTTTAAACATTCTCTTATAATGTTTTTATCTTCTTAAATTCCATGAGATTTTTATTATTATTTTCTTTGAAAAAGACAAGTTCGGCTTTAACTATTCAGAGTCTGGTCATCTCGAGTTCCATTTCCCTTAATAATATATTTGTATCATTTTTATGAGTTGTCTCTTTGAAAATATCTATTTCGATGGAATGGAAAACTATCTTCATTAGAAATATATTACTACATCTAGGATCCGACTTCATTAATACTACAAATAGGAATAAAACCATTATGGCAAGGAAAAGTTTGATTCAGAGAGAAAAGAAGAGACAAAAATTGGAACATAAATATCATTTGATTCGTCAATCCTCAAAAAAAGAAATAGGAAAAGTTTCTTCGTTGAGTGACAAATGAGATATTCATGGAAAGTTACAATCCCCACCACGTAATAGTGCACCCTCACGTCTTCATCGACATTGCTTTTTGACCGGAAGGCCGAGTGATAACTATCGAGAGGGACTATCAGGACACATCCTTCTCGAAATGGTTCAGGTGTGTTTGTTTCCAGGGGCAATAAGATCCAGTTGATAATTCATTTTGAAATCTTTATTTTGCTGCACATACACAGAGGTCCCCTTTACCATTCTGTATCAATGTGTTATTCTAGTTGTACAGATATGGTAGTAGGGGTTCATTTCACCATCCTTGTTTTTCCATGAGTTTCCAGTTATTAAGAGTGGGGTAGAAGAGCTTGGTAGCTCGTAAGGCTCATAACATTGAGGTCACGGGTTCAATTACCATCTCCGCAAAAATGACCCAATCAAAAAATTTAGGTTTTCCTTTGTCTTTATTGTGTGGTAATAAAAAAGTTGAGAGAACCACTACAATATTCTAGTCAAATACCACCCATATAGAGGTGAATATATTTGAATATCATTTCTCTCACTCCAGGTAGATAGTAGGAATCGAACCCGCGTCTTCTCCTTGGCAAAGAGATATTTTACCATTCGACCATATCCGCTTTTTTTTTATTTTTTTTGTTCTTTATCTTGATATAAAATAACTAAATGAAATATTTATGGATTTACTTCCCCATACATCAATATGAATTTTCAATTTCAATAATAAGTTTTACCAGAAGGCCGAGAGCTAACTACCGAGACTTTGGACTATCAGGACACATCCTTCATGAAATGGTTCAGGCGTGTTTGTTTCCAGGGGCAATAAGATCTAGCTGATAATTCATTTTGAAATCTTTATTTTTCTGTACATACGTAGAGGGCCCCTTTACCATTCTGTATCAATGGGTTATTCTAGTTTTACAGATATGGTATTAGGGGTTCATTTCACCATCCTTGTTTGTCCATGAGTTTCCAGTTATTAAGATCAGTGTAGAGCAGCTTGGTATCTCGTAAGGCTCATAACCTTGAGGTCACAGGTTCAAATCCCGTCTCCGCAAAAATCACCCAATCACAAAATTCAGGTTTTCCTTTGTCTTTGTTGTGTGGTAATAAAAAAATTGAGAGAATCACTACACTATTCTAGTCAAATACCACCCATATAGAGGTGAATATATTTGAATATCATTTCACCCACTCTGGACGGATAGCAAGAATCGAACCCGCATCTTCTCCTTGGAAAAGATATATTTTACCATTCGACCATATCTGCATTTTTATACCATTATTACCAAGTCTATATGTATTTTTTTATTCTACTCAAGTCCAAACCATTGTGACCTCTTAAAGGTTCTAACCACGGAGCACGTAGATCCCAAAAAACGCATCGTTTCTCTGCCAAAAATTACTTCTCCAGTGGGGGAACACGTTAGATATTTCCCTAAACCAGTAGGCCCTTGAGCAGATCTCACGTTAGCCCCAAAACTCTGGCCTCTAACTAAAAAAGTAAATGCTTGAGCTTGAGAAGCTTCTAGCCCAGTTGGTCCATAAAACTCACTCGGATAAGCAGTATTATTGAACCAGACAAAGCAACAAGCAATAAAACAAAAGATAGATAAAACACCTAAACTATAAGACAAGTAAGCTTCTCCAGACCATACAAGTGAACATTGAGCCCATGCAAAGGGTTTGGTTAATATATGCCAGATTCCACCAAGTATACAAATGAAACCTAACCATACATGTCCTCTAATTATATATTCCAAATCGTCCACACTCACAATCCATCCTTCTCCTCCAAAAGGATATTTTAGTAAATAATCAAATATCACACTTGGACTAAGGGTCAAGTTGGTAATTTTTCTTACATCTCCCCCTCCTGAAGCCCAGGTATCATATACACCTCCAAAAAAATAGCCTTGAATACTAGAAGAAAGGAACCTATACCTAACAAGATTAAGTGAATACCCAAACTTCCACTATTCTCTCATCAGTAGAATCTTGAAAATCGTCAACAAATTTCAACCTATCATCCATATCTTTGGATATATGATTAAAAGATTTAACAGATTCATTCATAATCTACTTCACATAATCAATGTTTTCATCATACAATCGGATATTAGAATCAACTTTATGGGACCATTTCACCATCTGATTACATGACTTTCTATGAGTTTGAGAACTTTCTTGAAAAACTTTCAACTGAGATTCAAGATGAATAACCATTATGTTAAATCTTTTTTTGATTCTGATGTTTCATCAAGGATTTATAGAATCATCTGGCACCAAGATTCAAGGTTTTGAAAATATGGAATATTTACTTCTAACCTTTTTAAGGCTGGAACCATATAATCAACTCCTTCACAAGAAATTGGGTTAAATGAATATTATATATCCTTTTTAATGTTATGAGGTTTTAGTTGACTAGGTCTGACTTCTATTTGCTTTAATTTCATCTTTTGAATCTTTGAAACAAATTTCTAATCTTTCTTATCATCATATATTTATAATATATCCCCATAATCAATGTTATCTTTTCTATGAACCTTTGTATTTGAAATATAATTTTCATTATCTTTCTTTGATGGAGATTTATCTTGTTCTTGGCTGATTCTTATTCTTCCTTGAAACTTTCATATTTATCCTTTCGATCATTATTAGATGGAAATTCTAATGAGGATTCTCTCGATGACTTTGATAAATATTTATTAGATTGAGTTTTTTCATTACCATCTTCCTCTCCATTCCCATTCTCTTAATTCTCATCCTATTCATTCTCACCCACTTCTAATTCTTATTCAAATTACTCTATAATTTCATCATATTCAATTTTGTATTCTTCTCCATCATTTCTTTTTTTATTCATCCCCTCAACCTATTCATCCATTACTTTATTTAGCTCCTCCTCGAATTGTCTAGTTGTTTTTGTAATGACCTTGAATTATATCAATGGAAATTTACTTATTATTATTATTTAATACAGTATAATCCCATAAAATCACATTGAAAACAAAATAAAGAATTTATAAATAAATAATTAATTAAATTAAAGGCATTTCTAGAAGTTAAGAAACATATACCAAAGGAATAGTAAGTTGACATTTGGAATAGTAACATGACCCTTGTGAATAGTAAACCAGACAATTGAATAGTAAACTCACCAATGAAAGTATAAATAAAATTTATCCATATTATAAGCGACAATATGACATAGTTATATCATAGTATAAGTAGGTAAATATTTTAAAAAATTATTAATTAAGTGTTGGTATTTTTGTATGTCATAAATATTTAATTACAATTTTATTACTGATTTAATAATTTTAAAGAAACTTTAATTTCATAAAATGTATTGATAAATTATTATTTTTTTCTTATGGTTATAATATAATTTTATGAGACCTTAGTTAAATTTTCATGTGATTTAAAATCAGTTATAATTTAAAAATATTTATTTTTTTGATTAAATTGTAATTTTAATAAAAAAATTAAATTTCATAAATTTAGAAAATTATTTTCAAAAAATGGATTTAATTTTTTAATTCTAAACATCTAAAAATGGATAGGGTGATTTTTTTATTTTTCTAAAATACTTGATTTTTTGATGAATAGTGAAATATAATAATTTATGGTATTTATATGTTATAAGTTAAAAACATATTCCATGACACATTGATGATGTAAGCACCATACTCTCAAATTTCTCTTAATAATTTTAATATTTTTGTGATAATGATCAAACTATTTACAATCTTGAGCGAAAATAATAAACTAATGATTAAAATAATAAGAAAACACACCTCCTCCACTATAAATAGCTCCCCTCACCACCTATTCTCCTCACACCTCTCAAGACTTTAGCCTTATCCAAATTCTTCTCAATTCTCCTCCAAATCCCCTCCCCCACATCCAAGATATTTTGGTCTTAATAAAACACCAAAACTGATCCCCTATAGAGGTTCTCATAAAGAAGGAATCAATAGGTAAAACCCTCTTCATTTTCTTTTAATCTTTTTTCAAGTTCCTTTCTTTGCTTTTTCTATCATAAAATACCCTCATAAAAATGGTATGATAACTCTAGTATCTTACATATACTGGAATTTTGTTATGATAATGTAATAATTCATCATCATCGCTCTTTCTCCCTCCTTTTATAATAAAAATGAAAACATCGTCAGTGATGTGTTAATTTATCACATTCAATAACGATGGCATTTTCAATTTCCATTACCATATTTAATGCTGGTCATGAAACCATTTTTAGGGTTGAAACATATTGTAATATATGTATTATATCTTATATAATTTTATGAAATAATTTTTTACACATGATGTTAATTTATAAGACAAAATGAGTTCGTTGTGATTGAAAACTGCCGAAATAAACCCAAACAATTATCAATAACTATTTATCTAATGATTAATCATACTTCCATAAAAAATGACATATAAGACCAATTTACCCTGTGTAAGATGAATAATAACATATAAATTAAATTCCATATAATTACCCCCACTTTACATGTCCTTTCATACATGTATTCAGGTAAACCGATCAGGAAAATCAAAGAAACTAATGCCCCCAAATGATGAAATTTAATCTCTTAACCCATAAAAAATCCATAAATGAACTTAATAAAGATATAATAAATAAAATACCTTTATAAAGGGTTATTTAATTATTAATTAATGAATCTAATTTGATTATCCAGGATACTAAGATCAAGTGGAGAACATCTTCAGAATTAAGGTAATGGATTCTACTTGAACCTACAATATTCCTTCGAGTTATTCTTTATTTATTTTTAACTAAATGAAATTATCTTTTATTTTTACGTTTATCTTATAAATGATTTTTATATGTTCCAATATCAAGTATAAATGACCTTAAATTCTTTTTTTCATGGATATACATGTTTTTAAAAGGTTACCTACCCAATTCTTGCCGATAAGAAAGCCCAATTGAAGGGAACATCCCAAATTTTTACCCATTTTCAAGTGAACTCCATAATGCTTTTTAAGACACCATTATTTTTATAAAATCAATCAATTTATCATAAAATCTTCTTTGTTTCACTTTTGATTTTATATATAATAATATCCTCTTTTCTTATTTAAATTATCTTTAATTTTTTTCTTATACCGCACTAAAATGTTTCAATTATAAAGTTTCTTAAATATTATTTTTCCATGTTGTCACTTTATTTTGACATCAATTATCATGAAATATTCCTATTTTACTTTATTAATTTTAGTGTATTATTTAATTCATTTTTTTTCTAGGAGACTTTTATAATATACCGATATATTATGATTTAGGATATGATTATGATACACATTTCTTTCCACGAGTAACCCTTATGTTTATTTTTCCTGTGGAACACATATTTCTGAACATGTTATGATGAGTTTTCTCAAATAGTGATACAATTAATTGGGTTTTGTTTAGTCTCATGAGGGGTCATGTGCAACATTCTTGGTGGTTATCCTGGACTCATGCTCCATGTGAGACAGTCTTGGTGGTTAACCTTGACTCATGCTCCTTCATGTCCAATGATCCTTTAATCATGCGTTTGTCATGAGGTATGTTGTCTACACATATCTTCTGATACCGTTAATTCATATCTCAATATTCCTTTTGTATATCCATGCCTTTTATTTTATCTTATTATGCCTACTAACCCATGTGTTGTGCTATATTTTTATGTCTACTCCCTTACTGGGCCATCTAGATCATCCCTTTATTCTCGTTATCCCCATGTTATCTAATGAATATGTAAGGGATAAAAGTAAGTTAGGAGATCATAATGGATGATAAATAAAGAAATGTTATATTTTATCCCATGTTTTTAGTTTTATGTTCTAAATATTCCAAAAAAAACTAGTCTTTACGATCCTTGTCTTGTAAATTTGATTGTTAATCATATTTAAAATCATATAATGTTATGTGAAAATTATAGGGTCACTATAGTTGGTATTAGAGGAAGGTCTAGTAATTTTTTGAGTTTAGGAATAGATAACTTTAGTAAGAACCTTCGGGATAATACTATGTCTAATAAAATATCCATAAATTTTGGTAGGTATAGAGTAAGTGGTTTATCAAGAAAACACATCCTTTTCTGGATACTATAAGTGGACATGGTTCTGGAACAAATTTACCTAGGAGTAAAAACTCTGACAAGGTGTTCCAGGCCTGACTCATGGTAACCTGGTACATTAAAATGGGCCTTACTGTGCGCCTCGTATTACACTCCTGGGAGATATGCTTTGGTAAATTCATAAACTCAATATGAACCATTATTATGGGAACAAAAAATCCTATAAGAGTATATGTTAGGAAATAAACCTTTTATAACCATGATTTAAACCTAGGAATCAAAAGTTAGGATATCCTATTATTTTAAAAGTTTATCCTTTTTATGTTAAAAGTTTATTTTTTTACTTTCTCATTAGCTAAGTATTCAAGACTCTTAATTGCACATAAATTTTCTTATTCAATGGAGGGAAATAAACGGACACGTGCCAACAATCAATGTGATAGGAAATGTGAAAATATAAATAATGATATACCAAATATTATGGAAATAATTGTTGAAAACTTTATGAAAATACTTTCCCAACTAGCTCAAGTTATGAATAATAACTTAAATCATATAAAGCACCCTCCTTCTCTAAGGAAAGAGAAAGTTTCCATCAAATAATTCATGCGAAAAAGGCCTCCCATGATTAGTGGATCTAATGATCCCCTCCTCATAGAACAGTTGATTAACTTTATTAAAAATATATTCTCTACCCTCTAGTGCTCAGAAGAAGATAAAGTTGTAACAAAGTTATATCATTTTGATGGGGAAACTGATCAGTGGTGGACACTGATAAACAATACAAAGTACAAGGAGGAAATTTATTCTATGGATTGAGAGGAATTAAAGAGAATGTTTTTCAATAAATACTTTCCCTGAACCCTCTATATCAAGATGAAAATAGAGTTCCTTTAGACTTAAGTGGAATAAAGATGAGTTTATCGAGGTGTATGAAGAAAACATTAAAGGGCTTGCATAATATTCCTCTGGATATGTCAAGAACACTAAAAGAAAGGCGGATCACTTCTTTAGAGGACTACAGTTGAGTTTATAAAAAGAATTGGAAATTCAAGACTTTGATAGTTATAAGGATATTGTATGTTCATCCCTAAAGGTTAAAATGGAGATCAGATACTCTCAATGGTCTCATGGGACCAATGACAAAATACGGAAAATGGAGTTTAATATGGGTGGATCAGAAAATAAATACCATGATGGAAGAAAGGTGTAATATCCCACATGTATAAATTGTGGGAAGAAGAATAATGGAAACTATCTAAAGGGAAACAAGAAATGCTTGAAATTTGGAAGAATGAGGTATTTTGTTAAGAACTTCTGAAGGGACATGAAGAAATCCATTAATGTGGAAGAATAAAGGAAGTTTTTGATCAAGTCTCTGCATGTAGTGAAGTGTTTCAAGTTAAAGTAACATAGGAATTTTGAAAGACAATTCCTTAAGCCTATGGTTATTAGAGTTAGCCAACAACAACCTCCAAGGAAATAAAGAAGGGCATATGCTATCACTAGTTCTGAGGTGGAGGTGGACAATGATGTGGTGACATGTACTCTGGTTATTCATTCAAGAATAGAAAACATAATATTTTATTATAGCTCTATAAATTATTTCATATCATGGAAGTATAGTATAACTATTCAAACACCACCTCAAAATATAGAGGTTGAGTTATCTATGAGAACAAAAAATTGTGCAGGTTTTGCAATAAAAGTATATAACTTTTCCCCAGTTAGTGTTTGTGGACTAAACCTCCCAGAAAACTCATCATACTTTCTATAGTGGAGTTTGATGCCATATTGGGCATGTATTTTCTATCTGTATAAAAATCAACATCAAATGTAGATAAATAGAGATCACACTTCATATCCTAAAGCATCCGCCAATTCTATATGAGTTTAAGGAGGAGAATGAATCTACTTTAGAATCATTATCTCAATTGTGGATATTACTACCCTATGAGAAAACATTACTCTTTAAAATGATTGAAAAAAAGGTGAGAATAATTCTTGAAGAAATTCCCATTGTAACAGACTACACTGATGTATTCCCTGATAAGTTTCTTGGTATTCCTCATGACCGAGAGGTTGAGTTCTCAATTGAAATTATTCCTGGATCTTTGCCTATATGAAAGAAACCTTATAGAATGGAAATCCTAGTTATGTAAGAGCTAAATAAGTAGTTACATGAGAATTTGAACAATGGTTTTATACACCTTAGTGCCTTACCATGGGGTGAACGAGTCCGATTTATCAATAAGAAGGATGGATCAATGTTCCTCTACATCTACTATTGTGAACATAATAAAATCATGATAAAAATAAGTTTCTCCTACCATGTATATATTACTTGTATGATTAGTTTCATGGGGAAAATTTTTTCTATAAGGTGTATTTTCGGTCATGATATCATCAATTAATGGTGAAGAAGAAAGATATTCCCAAGACAGCCTTTCGAATAAGGTATAAACATTATGAGTTCATAGTGATGCCCTTTGAACTCACATATTCTCCATCAATTTTCATGGACTTAATAAATAGAGTATTTTGATATTACCTTAAAAAATTTGTCGTAGTCTTTATTGACGTTATTATGATATACTCCAAGAGTAAGGAGAAATAAGAGGAGCATTTGAATACTTTTCTAAAGACTTTGTGAAGGGAAAAACAATATAAAAATTATAGTAAATGTGAGTTATGGATAGAGGAAGTATCAATATTAGGGTATGTTATCACTGGTAAAACAATATATGTGGACCCTTCCAAGACAAAGGCAATTGAAGAGTGGCCTAGGACAACATCTATAATAGAGATCCGCTGATTTCTTGGCCTTTCTAGGTATTAAAAGGGACTTTTGAAGTACCTATCATGATTTTCAAACCTAATAAAAAAAATTAAATGGAAGGGAGTGAAGGTTTTTTGTACTTAAGAATGAGAGGAAGGATTTAATGAGATTAAAAATAGGCCTACCACTATCCTAATTATCACACTCCCGAAAAGTGGAGAATTATTTGCGGTTTAAAATGATGATTCAGAGAAAGAATTAGGTTGTGGACTAATGAAAAATGATAAAGTGATCTCTTATGCCTCAAGTAAGTTGAGAAATCATGAGAAAAACAATCCCATGCATGATCCAGAGTTGGCAGCTACGATCTTCACATTGAAAATCTTGAAAATTTGTCTCTATGGGGAGAAATGTGAGATATACATTAATAAAAAAAAGTCTCAAATATATATTCATAGAGAAATAGCTTAATATGAACTAGAAAAGATGGTTAGATCTCATCAAGGATTATGACTTCTCAATCCACTTCTATTCTGGTAAGGAAAATAAGGTGGAAAATTCTCTATGTATAATAGACCCTTCATCTTTATCAATGATGAGAATTCAAAAAGGATATAATCTTCTTAGACTTACAAGGGATATACATTAGAATCATTAAGGGAGGAACATCATCCATCCTTTCTTAAATGATTTTTCAACCATCACTCTCTAGAAAATGAAGGATTCTCAAATATATGATGTAGAAATTCATAAAAGGGTGGAAGATATTAGAAATGGGAAATCCTTTGAGTTCAAGATTGATAAGGATAGATTCATAAGATTTGGGTCACGATTAAGTATACCATCTGATCCAGAGATAAATAAGGATCTTCTGAATGATGCACATATCTGGAATTTCCCTTTTCCCATAGGTAGAAAAAAGATGTATCGAGATCTTAAGGAGAACTATTGGTGTGATAATATGAAGAAAGATATTACTAAATATACATCAAAGTCCAGGTTATGTTTTCAAGTGACATATCAAAGGAATAATTCTAAAGGGTTGATGAAATCATTACCCATACCGAAATGGAAATGGGAAAACATCATCATGGACTTTATCACTAGACATCCAAATAAATATATATGGAACAATTATATATGGGTTATTGTGGATAATATTTCAAAGACATCTCACTTTATCAAAATTTGTGAGTAATTCTCACAGGATCAATTTACATGGATATACACCGAAGAAGTGGTAAGGAAACATGGAGTAACACTATCGATTATATCTGATCCAGATCTCATATTCACATAATAGTTCTATAAATATCTCAAACATGCCCCAAACAATAAGATAACTTTATTATGACCTATCATCCACAAACTGATGGCCAATATGATAGGAATATTCATACACTATAAGAAATATTGAGAGCATGTTCTAAGGACTTCAAAGGAGGATGGGACCAACATCTACCTCTGTTTGTGTTCTATTACAATAATAGTTTCCACTTGAGCATCCAAATGGATACATATTAATTCCTTCATGGGAAAATTTGTAGTAGACTAGCATACTGGGATCAAGTTAGTCTGTGTAAGATGATAGAACCTGAAATGGGTAAAGAAATGGTGGAAAAGGGAAAACTATTCTACACCACATCAAGGAAACCAAAATTATAAAAAAGTGTAATGAAGATAATAATCAATGAGGACATGAGTTTAAAGTTAGAGACATGGTATTTCTATGAATATCTCCATATAATGAGGTCATGATATTTGGGAAGAAATAAATGCTAAGTCCCGTGTACATCAACCCCTTAGAGATTCTTGATCGTGTCAGAGCTGTGGCCTATCAACTAGTACTTCCACCTCCCATGTCTAAAGTATACAATATATTCCAAATATCCCTCTTAATAAATTACATACCATATCCTTCACATGTACTGACTTTAGAGGTGATACAGTTGGAGAATGATCTTTCTTACGAGGAGCAACCAGTGAAGATATTGGATCATTGAGATACAATTCTACAAAAAATGGCTACTCACCTTGTCAAAGTACTATGGATGAACCATAAGTATGAAGAGGAAACATAGGAACCATATGAATAGATGAAGGAAAATTATCAACACCTGTTTTGACTTAGAATGTAAAACGAAATTTCGATGGAGAAATTTCATAAGGGGGGAAGAATGTAATGACCCCGAATTCTATCAACAGAAATTCTGTTATTATAATTATTTTATATAGTATAATCTCATAAATTCACATTAATTACACAATAAATATTTAAAAATAATTAATTAATGAAATAAAAGGCATTTCAAGAAGTTACAGAACATATATCAAAGGAATAGTAACTTGACATTTGGAATAGTAACATGACACTTTTGAAAAGTAAACCAGACAATTGAATAGTAACCTCACCAATGAAAGTATAAATAAAATTTATCCAACTTATAAGTGACAATATGACATGATTATATCATATTATAATTAAATTAATATTTTAAAAAAAATATTAATTAAGTGTTAGTATTTTTGTAAGCCATAAATATTTAATTATAATTTTATGACAAATTTAGTAATTTAAAAGAAAATTTACTTTCATAAAATGTATTAAAAAATTATTATTTTTGATTTCTTTTTCTTATAATATAATTTTATGATACCTTGTTTAATTTTTCAAGTGATATAAAATTAGTTATAATTTTAAAATCTGTATTTTTTTATTAAATTATGATTTTAATAAAAAATTAAATTTCTCATATTTAGAAATTTTTTTTATAAAATGGAGTTAATTTTTTAATTCTACACATTGAATAATTTTTAGGGTGATTTTTTTTGGATTTTTCTAAAATATTGGAATTTTTGGTGAATAGTAAAAATGGTAATTTACAGTATTTATACATGATAAGTTAAATACACTATTCCTTGAGTCAACGCTGTTTTAAGAACCATAATCTAAAACTCACCATCATTATTTTGATATTTTTATGATAATTCTCAAAATATTCATAGTATTGAGACAAAATAATAAATTAATGATTAAAATAATGATAAAGCACCCCTCTCCTCCACAATAAATACGACCCATCACCACCTCTTCTCGTCACACCTATCAAGCCTTGATCATTTACCAAATTCTGCTCAAATATATTCCCAACACCCTCCCCCACACCTAGGATCTTTTTATCTTAATAAAAGGTGAAAATATATCCCTTAAGGATGTCCTCAAGTATAAGAAATAAAGAGGTAAACCCTTCTCATTTTTCTTTTAATTTTCTATCAAGTACCTTTCTTTTTTTTCTCTCCTAAACTCCCATCATCCAAATGGTATGATAACTAAAATAACTTACATATAATGTAATTTTGTTATTATAATTGAATAATTCATCATCTTATCTATTTCTCCCTCCTTTTATACAAAAAATGAAAACATCGTTCGTGATGTTTTAATTTATCACATTCAAGCACGATGATGTTTTCAATTTTCATTACCATATTTAATGCTCATCATGAAACCGTTTTTTTAGTTAAACTAGAATATAATATATGTATTATATATTATGTAATTTTCTAAAATCATTTTTTACTCATTATTTTAAATTTATAAAACAAAATGAGTTTATTGTGATCGAAAACCGCCAAAATAAACCCAAACAGTTATCATTAAATATTTTTCTAATGATTCATCCCGATGCCACAAAAAGAAATGATATATATAACCAATTTTAAATTTGTAAGATCATTAATAACATATAAATTAAATTTTGGATAATTACCCCCAACTTAAAAAACCTTTTATACATGTATATAAGTAAACTGATCATGAAAACCAAGGAAACCAATGCTCTAAAATGATGAAATTGAATATATTAATCCATCATAATGGCCATAAATGAACTTAATAAAGCTATAATAAATAAAATACATGTATAAATGGTTATTTAATTATTAATTAATTAATCTAATTTTATTATCCAAGACATTAAGATCATGTGAATAAGAACTTCATAGTTAAGGAAGGGGATTCTACCCAAACCTCAATTATTCCTTCAGGTTATTCTTTATGTCTTTTTAATCAAATGAAATTCTATTTTTTTATAAATATATTATAAATTCTATTTATATGTTCAAACATCATGTATCAATAACCTTTCATCCTTATTTTTTGGGGATTTATATATTTTTAAAAGGTTCCCTACTCAATTATTCTGGATAAGCAAGCCCGATTAAAGGGAACTTCTAAAATTCTTACCCATCTTTAAGAGCACTCCATGATATGTTTTAAGACACCATTAATTTTCTTAAAAATATCATTTTATTTTAAAAACTATCTTTGTTCACTTATAGTTTTATATAAAATTTTATTCATTTTTATTCTTTAAATGCTTTTAATATTTTCCATAAACCGCACCAAAATGTTTTAATTATGAAGTTTTTTAAATACTCTTTTTACAAGTTATCACTTCAGCTTGACATATATTATCATGATATATGCCTGTTTTTCGCTATTAATTTTCATTAATTATTTAGTTCCTTTATTTCATGTATTCTTTTATGATATTCCCATTCGTTATTCTTTATGACATGATTATGATACCCATTTCTTTCCATGGGTAACTTATGTGTTAGTTTTTCACGAGGAACACATATTCATGAAATTTTTTGATGGGTACACCCAAATAATGCTCCAATTAATTAGGTAATGTTTAGTATAACGATACATCATGGGAAATGGTCTTGGTGGTTAGCCTTGACTCATGGTTTGTGTGCAACTGCCTTGGTGGTTAACCTAGACTAGTGCTTCTTCATGTGAAATGATCCTTGAACCATGCTTATATCACATTGTATGTTGTTTCCACATCTCCAATGATACCATGATTACATTTTTTATTATTCCTTGTGTATATATAATCCTTTTATGTCATCTTATTATGCCTACTAACCCATGTTCTATGATTTATTCTTACGTTTACTACCTGACAAGGCTTTTTCGCTCATCCCTTTATTCATGTTATCCCCAACTTATCCTATGTACATGTAAGGGATAAAAGGATGTTAGGATATAATAATAGATTATAAATAAAGAAATGTTTTATTTAGTCCCTTATTTTCAGTTTTATGTACCTAGTCTTCCAAAGACAATATACTTTATGATCCATGGATTTTAAGTTTGATAGTTAATTATGTTTCAAATCATGTAATATTATGTGAAAAGGATAAGGTCGATGTAGTTATTAAAACACCTTTCCTAGAAGGTTCAAATGTTGATAGTTTATTTTGAATTTCTGGTGTTGATTCCCCATTATCTTGTTTTTATTTTCAATTTTCTTCCGTTGTTGATATCTCAACATTCAAAATAGATGTTTCTTGAAAATATAATCTCACATCTGGATTTTATTGATTAGTTTGAGAAGCACATAAGTCAACCTTCTAAGAGTTTCTTTCAAATCCTTTTAAAATATTATCAAAAATATTATCTTCTTTAATTTTTTTCTTAAATTTGTTCTTTGATTCTCCTTACAATGTATCGACAACATTTATTCACAAATCATTTTCCTCAGTGAGGTCAATTATGATTATCAGATCTCCTAAATTTCTCTCTGCTTTCTTCTTCATCCATTTATCATGAATTTCATTATGAATATCCTTCGGTTTCTTTTCCTTATTTGGTGGTGAAGCCTTTTATTTCCTTTCCATCTCATTATCAAACTTTACTAATTTATTTGATGGTTTTTATTCCAAAATGGAACCACTGAATTTCTTAAAAATTTTGTTAGAATTATCATCAAAATCCATCTTCATTATATTCATTGTATCATCACTGATTAATGAGATCTTTTACCTCATTAGAGTCAATTTGTTTTCCACTTTGAAACATTTCATACATTCACAAATCATCTTAACTAAGAAAGAGTGAAACATGATGATCTTATATTTTATTGTTCTAATTTTGATATTATGAACCATAATAAGAACAAAGCTCAATAAATTAATCTTCTTTAAATTTACTAGATAATCCAATAAAAAACATCAAAAACGTTTAGGGAATCTTGGTCCCCTTTCCTCAGAATGATGAGCCCTTTCATCCATAATGCAGAAACCCAAATTTTCAGTGTAGGATGAACAAATGTTTCTAGCCTTTTCATATTCTTAAAATAAATAATCTTTATCCTTTATTTTATCAAAGTAGAATAAGAGTTATAATATGAACTCCTTTGTATAAACATCTCTATGAAAACATACCATTTAGATAAATCCCCTTTAGTTTCCATGATATTATAAAACTTAAGCTAGTGGATTGGATGAAAATTTGATAAATCGGACTGAGCAGCTAAAATGCAGCATCAACTCCAGAGAAGAAAACTTGAACAACCAATGTGGGATGGGGGGTTACCCCCTTTTTACACAAATCAAGGACAATGGTTTATGTTACAAAAATATATACAATAGTTTATATTGACAGCAATCTAATCTCATTGTTGTAATTAACCCAAATAATATTCTTTTAATTTGAACTTTAGAGGTTATAATTTTTTTATCACATTAAGGACGAATATGATTAAGAAAATAATATGAAACAATTATTTTAAAACAAAATATTTTTTTTATAAAACCTAAAATAAAACCAGCAACTAATGAACTAACATAATAAGATTGTGTAAAAAATAAAAAAAATAGAAAAGTATGTTTAGAATGAAAAAATCCATTGATATGGATAATATATTCTTCTTATTTTTTTGAAAATTAAGAGATTATTATTGTTTTGGTTGTAAATCATTAAATATGAATTTTTTTGACCTAAAACCAAAATATGATGGTTTTTAAAGAAAACTAATTATGATTCTTTTAAGAAAATTGATTGTTATATTTTTTTAGAAGAACTTATTGTGATATTTTTCAAATTGAAATATTTTATAAAAAATATGAGTTTAGAAAGATTTATAATATTTAAGAGTCAAGAAATATTTTTGAGGATTCCAACTCTAAATTTATTTTTAACGAAATATGAGTCTGGAAAACTCATTACAATAAACACATTTTTTTTATAAAAAACTATTTTTTTGAAAAAAATCTAACATATGAAGTCCCCCTATGAAAACTATTAACATAATAAAAGAATATATGTAAAAAATAAGTAGATATGAATGATTACTTTATGTTAATCATTCCTTGATTCTGTTTGATATCTTCATACATATTTGATGGAAGGTGGTTTTTACAAATGTCGGCAATTTGATCTTGTGTTCCATTGAATTGTAAAATGATATCTCAATTAATCTAGTTGATATTTTTTAAAAATCATATGTTTCTTTTCATATACCTGGAGCATTCTCTATCCTTGTACCATGTATTCTTATTTTTGGTACTTTCATTTCTTTCCTAAAAAACTTAAAAGTTTTGAACCTAAACCTTCTTGGGTCTGGTAATGCCAAAAATAAAAACTTTAGGAATCCACATTTGTTTTAAATTTTAGGATTTTTGAAATCCTATAAATTAATCTTTATTTAACGAACAATATTTCTTTTAATGTCCACCACTTTGACATTTAGTGAAAAGGGGTGAACCCTTTAGAAAAAAATAATTGTACTTGAAAACTAGTTTTTATAGGAAAAACCCATTCTGAAACTATTCCCATGAGGACAAATTTGTTTATACATTTTATCAAAATTTTCTTTACTAGTGGTAAATTTTGATAAAAGATTCATAAATGAATAAATTTTATATTTTAGTTTAATAACTAAGTTCTTATCCTCATTTTTAATGTTTTTAGAATTAATATTCTCAAAACTAGTTTTTAATATAGTTTTCTCATAAATTACCTTTTATATACCTTTATAAATAGTATCTTTTTTATAAGTTTTCTTATCAATATCTTTATAAAGGTCTTATATTTCATCAATAAAAATATTGTTTCTTAAATTATTCATATCATGGTTTTTACAAAGTTTACAATTATAATTTTCTAAAAGTTTAGAAAAATGAGAAACTTCCTCATTAGAAGGAATAGTATTATATTATTCCAAGGAAGATTCCTCATCTAAAGAAGTAATTTTTTTTCTCATCAAGATAATTTGAACTTTTTTTTAAAAAAGATGAGGCTAAAGACTTGTGTTATTATTAAATAAAGGAAACATTTATATTTGAGCAGAGAGACACCCATGACATGGACCGTAGGCCTAAGGCCAAGTGACCCATTATATTGGCCTGAAGGATCAGTGTAGTGTCATTCCTGCATCACTTCCTGCCTGTGTCTTGACTATGTCACTGTCTGCGTCATAAATCACCCCAAGGTGATTGCTAGGATTCAAACCCTATGCTTTTCGATGTAGGATTACGGGTTTACCACTCAGTATCCACCCCAAATTCATCAGGATAGTTATAAATTAATGTATTATTGGTAATATTATTAGTAGTTCATACCTTTTCCATAAAAAATTATTTAATTGTGGTAATTTAGTAAAAATTCCTTAGTTCCTCAATCCAAAACTTTCATTATAAGAAGATTCATTAGATGAATAACCACCATTGGAACTCCATGTGTCATCATCTTTTTGAATATTCTTTCCCTTAAATTGATAATAATTTTTGTCATTTTTTTCTAAATTTCATTATTTTATGCATTTTCTCTTCATCTTTAGAAAATTTGGTTGAATGTATCTATATTTTTACATTCAAAACAAGTAAATTCATCTTTATTTCAACCTTTTTCCTTATGAATATTCTTATAACACTGTTGAAAATATTTCATACCAAAAATATTATTCATTCTTCTGGTGAGATTTGATAATTCATTTTCAGAATGTTCAGAAGTACTTGAATCAGACTGAACAAATACTTTCTTCTTCCTTGAAGATTTTTCAAATTTTTTTGCAGATTGATCTTTAGGAGGTAAGTTAGATATTGTATAAAAGAAAACACCACTATTTTACATTTTCTATTTCTCAACACATATTTTTATTCTTCTTTTATATTGTATAAGAGTTTCAATGAGATCATCTAGTATAATATTAATTAACTTCATTGTCTCATCAACTGCTATTCTCTTCGATTCACATTCATTAGTCATGATATCAATTATCTTATCTATAATAATTTCATCATCAAGACCTCTCTCACAAATATAATGTGTACTATTAATAATAGTCATGAATCTATGGTGAATCATCACAATTGATTCACCAGGAAGAAATTAAAATTATTGATAGTAATATTTTATCATAGATCTCACAGTTACAACAACTTTGGTTGTACCAAAATGTGTAACATCAAGGTTTTTTCCAAATACTGTTAGTATCTTCACAAGAATAAATCTATCTATAAATTATTCTTATTATAGAACATAACAAAGTATTTTTAACTGAGTAATTCAAATGATATTCCTATTTTTCTTGATGAGTGAAAGTAGCAAATTCTTTATCAGGGATTTTATAATCTCTAATCAATATGAAAGAGTTATCAAATATTTTATTAATAGAAAAAGTATTTACCCTATATCTCTAGTATTAATAGTCAGCACCATTGAAGATAAGTGTTATGTTATGATTCATATTTTCTATGGATCTGAAAATTAGACCTTCCATCTTTAAAACAAATATTTTCTTTTCCATAGATACACATTAGTGTAAGAAAATTTTATAAAAAAAATTATATCAAAACTTTAACAAACTTGCCAAAGTAATTAAAATAAAAACCTCAGCAAGTATAAGTATTAGAAACCTCTTATGATATGAATTTTTGGATAATTATATTATCTATTAATAGCTTGTGGGATCTTTATTTACAAGAGGGGGGGTGAATTTTAGTTTTAATATAATTTAGTTTAAAATAATTACACTAAATAATTAACAAACCTATTTTAGTTGTATTATCAGACTCTTCCCTCTGTCCAATTTTAAAAGTTAAAGATTCATAATAAAATGTAATATGATTAAATCAGAGTAACATAATCGGTATAATGATGGATCTGATATTTCAGATTATGAATTGTAATCAATGCTAATACTATAACATAATCAAAATATAAAGGTAAATATGATGTTCCACTTTCTATTATATGTTCATCAGAATAGTAACTTGTAAATAACTTGTAATAAAAATATAACATAAAGGAAATAATTAATTTCAATCTTTTAAAAAGATAACTCTTTTAACCTTAATAAAAAGGTAGTCTATAACCCAGACTAAATGTATAAACTATTTTATACTTACAAAAAAGTATGTATTTCCTCAGAAAAGAAATCCCTCGATACGACGATTGGGATGGCTCTGTCTTTCTATCCTCATAATCCCTTAATATGATGATCAGATTTATTCTATCTACCCAGCCCTGATAGTCCTCAATCTGATGGATCATATTCTCTATCTTCCAATCCCAATAATCCCTCAATCAATACGATGATTGGATGTATATTAAAATAAAAAATTTCATAAGGAGACAACCTAAAAAGGTTTCCTTAGAACTACTAAACTCCAAAACAATTAAAAAGACTAAGAACAAGATGGTCCCATTCAAAAAACTTAATAGCTCTCAAAAAACAATAAAATGAAAATGAATCAACTGAAATGTCTATTCTCTAAACTCTTCAAATGACCCAATATTTATTGGCATCCTCCAACAGTCATATTTCTCCAGATTTGTTGCAATTACTTGGAGACCGAACACTCAACAGCTCTATTGTAACTGATTTCCCGACATTATATTGATTTAACATCATTAAAATTTTAAAGGTATTTCATTATGATAGATATCTGTATTTTTTATTCTGATTATAAATTTAGGACAATACGATGGACTTATTTATGATTTTCATTATGATTATCTCGATGAGTGTCATTATGATAAATTGGTATAAGGATCAGTTTTATGGGTAAATATTTTGTTAGTATGATATATGAGACAAATTTTTCCATCTGGCCTATTTAATGTTGCATATTACAATCACATTCATACTCATTATGATGATCACAATGAAGAAAATAATGTTGGTACTCATAACACTTATAAAATTATTCTAATTAAAGTAAATGATAATTCTTTCTACAAAAACATAATAAAACACACTGGACATAAAAATTAAGTAAAACATGTTTTAAGATAGTGTTTTTGATTTCAAAAATAAAAGGTATCAAAAAGTAAGAATCATAAATTCTAAATCAAGATCAGGAACATTTCTCACCTTATTTTATATCTTCATTTCTTTCTTTTTTTACCTCTTTTATCCTCAGAAAGTGTAACACCCCAGGTAAATAAAGAATATGACATTTTCACATTTATCCATATTTGTGAATAAAATATTAATATAACTTTAAAGGGGACTCTATGCTCGATGGTGTACCCAATACGCAACAACGAGTTTCTTGGGAATTTTACGTTGCACTCTAATAATAAAATAATATTATTTTAAATTGTGGTTAACGTCTAGACGTTGTAATGGAGGGAATGAACAGAACTAACTATAAAATGATTATATATTTTTGTTAGATATTTTTACTTTTTACAATAAATGTTAGAGGATTAAAAATGTGAATGAATCCAATTTTAAGCGTAAACATTCTAATATTCTTTAAAAGGTCGATTAACCGCCTTTTGATGACGAACCTCTTTTAAATACACTTTTTGACAATTTTATGTGTTATATTTGACAAAATAAAATTCTTCTTTAGAATCAGGACATCAAAATTTACTTTGTGTAAATTTTTGGTATTTTTCCGATAAAGTTCATTTTTTAATGAATAGTGAAAAATGTTGTATTTTAATTCAAAACCTCTTTTTAATCTAATTTATTTATATGATTTTATTATCTTTTTAATTGGTTTTAAAGTGAAATTAGAATATATTTTTACCATTTAATCCAATAGTGGTCTTTGCAATTAGTTTCATCTTGAAATTGGACTTAAACTAGTGTCAATCTTTTGATACTTATTGTTTCATAAAAACACGCTATTTGCTCTGACAGCGTGAATTAATTATTAAATTAATTAATGTAACTTATATGTTTTGAATTTTGTAAAATATATATCATTTTTGAATTTGGAGTATCAAATATAGCTTAGGGTAAATTTTTGGTATTTTTCAGGAAAACATCAATTTTTGATGAATAGTGAAACCACTAAGTGGTACTTAAAAAACTGATTTTTCGTTTAAATGAAATTTTACCACCTCTGTGTTTTGAATTTCAAAAATCCAACATACATGGTTGTCATTAATAAGTAAAATGTAGTTCAATGGGATTAAAAAAATATTTTTGGTGAATAGTAACTTTTAAGTTTTAATCGCGATTAGAGGTAATTAGTGTAGTTTAAGGTAAAAATAATGTTTTAATAATATGAAATGGCCTAGACACATGTCCTACCCTCATTGGATGTGTCATGGCCGACCAATACAATCCATGGGTCAACTTGGGGACCCCATGGAGCCACTTTGGTTGGAAAATGACATTAATACCTTTTTATTTAAAGTTAAAATTAAAATGTCACACCATGTGTTCTTTTAATAAAACAATTTTTAGATGGGGTTATACAAGTCATATTTTTGACTATAAATATTCATTAGAAAGCTAAAAATATTTCCTAAATCATAATTTTTTTTATAATTTTTGGATATTAAATAAATTAATTTATTTATGACACCGTGGTGATGAAGTGATTACCTCATAAATGAACGATTTAAATAAAATGAGAAGATAGGGTGAAATATAAGTCTTACACTTGTCACAAACCTATTGGATGGGTGTATTTAGAAACCTTATCACATTATCCTCGACATATATCCTTTTGTGACCTTTTAAATCCAAAAATAATTTTATAATAAATTAATATTTTATAACTTTCCAAGAGTGCCCCTCCTCTCCTCTTATAAAAGGCCCCCACCTCTACCACCTTACACACACCTCTGAAGCCTTTGGCTTGGCCAAAACCTGCCCATTTCCTCTATCCACATCCCTATATTCATCTTTGAAGCCTCACTTTTGGCATAATCCTTTCCAAGGAATACTTTGAGCTCAAATCAAAGAGAGTTACCCAATTTAAAGGTAATGTATTCCCTTGTGTTCTTTTGTTTTAGTTTTCTTCTCCAAACCCCTAAACTCTTTTTAATGATTTTTTTGTAACAACAACAGTATTTTAAATATACTAGTTTGTTGTTATAAGAATTATTAGAGCTACACTTTCACACACCTCCATCTAATGGTTAAAGAACATACTGTTTCTGTGGATGGCGAATTACTGCCTCACGAAACGATGATTTTCAATATTATTTTAACACCTTCAAAGGTGGCAATTAAGATGTCACTATATTTATATATGATATATAATATGTTTATATTTTTCTTAAGATTATGTATTTTTCATTTATGGCATACCTTTATGGTTTCCATTATGGGTAAACGCGATATCTTCATTTTAGGAAGTGCAGACTACCGCCCCCTCCAAGTGATTTGATTCGTTAATTCCATATTTTAGGATGTATAAAGGATGGAATTAATGGTATTACATATGATATCATACTGGAATTATAATATACCTTTATATCATTATTATTTAATTCTATTTAATACAAAAAAAAAAGAAATGAAAGTAGCGTTAATGCGTACGTACGGCTTACCGTCTCCATGAACGGTACATTTCATTTCTTATCTCCAAATGTTATGTACTATTATAAGTACATATATATAATGGATATATATGTAATATATTAAATCTAAATTAAGGATATTATTATGGAATTATAATATATATATATATATATAATTTTTTTTTAATTCCATTAATATGACAAAAAAATGAAAGTAGCGTTCATGCGTACGTACGGCCTACCGTCTCCATGAACGGTGCTTTTAATTTTTTATATCCAAATGCTATGGAATAGTATAAAATGATTATATAATGGATATATATGATATTTAAAACATCAATACTATTCTGGAGATTATTTACCTATAACTACATGGAAAATTCTTTTCCAACAAGTTCAATTTTTACTCATGTACCGAACATCGACAAAAACGTCTGATATGAACTCGCTTTATTAACAAATTATTATAATATTATAATATGTGATATGAACTGAATAATAATTTTAGAGGAGTTACTTAAGAAATTATAAATTGACCAAATTTTATTATTCAAGAGATTAAAGAAAGATCGAGTCATGTCGGACACGAGGTAAGGGATCCTACCCCTCCCTTTCTTTTTAAGTACACTCTTTTATGTCATTACTTTTAAGCTCATGTTTCTTATGATTTGGATGTTATTTTATATTACTCCTACTGTAATTTTTTATGTTCATATGATGATAGACCCTATTTTCTCTCATCAATCCATTTTAGAAGTTTTAAGTGGTGCCGTTAGGCTGCCAAATTTTCGTGAGAGATCTAACCTCTCTCTTTCGTTTTAAGTACTCTCCTTTATGTCACTTCTTTTAAGCTCCTATTTGTTATTATGGGGGATGTTATTTTATATTCATATTTCTGTAAATTTTATTTTAATATGATGAGAGACCCTATGTGATCTCATCAATCCATTTTTGGAAGTTTTAAGTGGCGCCGTTAGGCTGCCGAGTTTTCGCAAGGGATTTTTCATCTCACTTTTAGTCCTGTGAGATTTATGCTTCATTTTCCACTATTTACTTTGAGTGGTGTATGTAATTCCCATTATTATACTCATTGTGTAATATAATTTCATTTATTGGTATTTACATATTCATTCTATGACCCTTCTTCAATAGGGTGTACGTTTCAAAAGTTACCCAAGTCGGTAAGGGAACCTTTCACCCTCCTCTTTTTAAAAGACTTATTTTGTTATGTATTTTAATTCACATACTATTATGTTGGGATATGTTATTCTATATCCTTATTTATGTAAATTTTATGTCCAAGTGATGAGATATCCTTTTTATCTCTCATTAACACTTTTTCTGAATTTTGAAGTGACGCCGTTAGGCTGTCGAATTTTTGCAAGGGAACTTCTTAGGCCAATTTTGATTCTTTGGGATAAAATTGTACTCCTTGAATATGTCATTCTATGAATATGTGTGAATTTCCTATGATTGTTTTACACATAATATCCACTTATATTTGGTGTATTCATTTGTCATGCATAATTATGTAATTGATTTATCCTTAATCCAAGGATACCGTCTTTGTAAGGGACATCGTCTCAATCTCCTTTCATAGAGGCATATTTTGTTTTATACAAAAATTTCTTTTATACGGTGTATAAACTCCTTTGACTTTTCATTTATTAAAAAGTAATCTTTTTATACGAAGCGTTTTACTAAATGACAAAAAGGAATGTTTTTCTTGTCGTATGTATGCGGCGACAACGACTTCTCCGCCGCCGTGACCATTATTTGAGTTTCGGCTTCCTCTACAAGCCATAACTTTTTTTGAATGAAAAATAAATACCATGTTTTACTCTTATTTTATTTTGGTATTGAAAATGGTTTTGATAATGTTTTTATATCAATGTGTTTTATTGATATCTTGTGATTAAAAAGTGGAAATGTTATGTTTCCTTTATACATGTTTTATGTGATATGATTATGTTATGGTTCTTGGGCATTATTATGAAGACAGGTGGTTCTGTGATAAACTAAGGGCGGGTGAGCCCGATATATCTCTCCAATGCATTGGGTAACCCGAAGGGGTTAAACGTTATGGTTTATCTGAAGAGATTTATGAAATATATTGTGGTGGGTATTCCAAACGTAACCAAGAGGGTTACTCCCTATGTAAGAATGTTATGAATGCCTCACGTTACCTTTATGTCTTATGATTTCTATGATTTATTCATGATTTGATGAGGTATGTTAAAATGCTTATGTTTTATGAGTAAATTATGTTTTCATACATGGACTAATGTTTTCTTTTCATACTTTTATATCCCTTACTGAGCTTTTTATGCTCATCCCATGTTTTTGAAATGTTTTTCACAGGTCAAGGGAAAGGTGCATGATATGATGATAGTGTCAAGAAAGTGTCAAGAAAGAATCCATGTTTTATTTTAAATATGTTTCCGTTAATGGGAAAAATGAGTACTATCTTTTATGTAACCACTTTGTTTAAATGTGGAATGTAATGCATGATTTATAATCTAATTCTCTAAAACTCTAAACCTGAAAAGATCCTCAACGTGTATTCTTGAAATAAATCAAGATTAAGTAATGTTTAAGGTTGGGGCCTTATACATAGATTTATGGTTAAACACTTATTTGAGAAAAAAAATTCACCTTCCTTCATGATTTCAAGATCTCTACTTTTCAAATCCATTAAAATTGAATCTTTTTTTAACCTCATGAAATATAATCTAATAAGATACTTTCGAATCAAAGAAGCATCCTCCTTTTTTGCTTTCCTAGGGTGTTAATGTATTGAGAAGTCATAATATTTAATCCACTCAACCATATTCTATAGCACATGTGTAACTCCTTAGATGTGAATATATAATTTAAACTTTTATTATTAGAATATATATAACACTTTCTCTATAAAGATAATTCCTCCATAACTTTTATGAAAATCTTACCACTTCTAACTTCAAATCATGAGTTGGGAAATTTTTATTATGAACCTTTAATTTTCATGAGGCATAATCTATAATCGTCTAATTTTATAGTATAAAACATTTAAATCCATTGTTGGGTGTATCTGTATAGATTAAAACCCATTCTACACTATAGGGTAGTGTAAGAATAGGTGTATTGACTAATCTTCACTTATGTTCCTTGAAATTTTCCTTGTATTCATAAATATAGAGGAAATTGTCTCCATTATATGTTAACTTGGTTTGTGAATTAGATAGTCATGAGAAATTATCTAAAAACATTTGATAACATTTGTCCAAACCAAGAAAACCTCATATCTAAGTTACTATGGTTAGTCATTGAAAACATTCAATAACCATAGTATTTGATGGATCCACTTAAATACCCTCATTTGAGATTATATGACCCATAAATCAAAACTTTTGTATCCAAAATGTACACTTTGTAAATTTTTCATTCAACCTCTCTTTCATCAAGGTATTTAGTACAATTATCATGTTATCTTGATACTCTTCCTTTCTCTTTTAAGAGATAAGAATATCATCTATAAAGTCTACCACAAACCCATAAATAAAATATCTAACAAATATATTGATTAAATCCATGAATATAATAGGGGAATTTGTAACATTGATCGGCATCAATTTGTACTCAAAGTGTCCATACCTTTTATGGAATTCTTTCTGGGGTATATTCTCCGTATTTAACCTCAATTGATGATATATATAATGAATTTAAATCTTGGAAAAGTATTGATATTGATGAATTTGATCAAATAAGTCATCAATATGGTGTATATGATACTTTTTCTGAATCGTGATATTGTTTAGATACTAATAATCAATGTAGAGTTTCATTGATCCATATTTCTTATTAATAAAAAGAATTGGTGAACCCCATGGTGAAACCTATGAAAGATTGAATCCATTTTCAAGGATCTCCTAGTTTTTCCTATTAAATTATTACATTTCCATCATAAACATTCTATTGGGATTCTTTGAAATATGTTTAGAACCAAGTTTCAGTTCTATTGAGAACTCAACTTCACATTTCAATGGAAGATAAGATATGTCTTTCAGAAAGACCTCAAAAAAATCCAGTACAATATAAATATAATTGATTTTGAGTTTCTCACCAACCAAATGAGAAAAATACCCCTTTTGAATTGGCATCAAGACCCATACAATGGATGTGGTATCCATCAACAGTTCTTTTTACCATCACACTAATAAACAATCATAGGTTGGTTTGAAATATCAAATATTACTTCTATTCCTTAGGAATTGATGTGGGATTTATATTGTGAAAGGAAATCCATGCCTAAGATAACATCAAATTCAACCAAATGTAGAATAAAAATATTTATAGGAATCACATTCCCACAAACTTCACATGGAGATGAATCATATACTTGTGATGCATACATCATATCATTTGGAGTTTTCAATTATATTTTAACATCTAATCATTGTGGACAACAATGAAAATACCTAGATACATTTCATGATATACATGAACTAATATAACTAATATCAAATAGGTAACTTTAATATTTGAGCAAACCTAATACCTCCTAAACATTATCATTTTACCTTCAATACCATAGTAAAATAAAAATGGTTAGCATGACCATCAAACATCTTTGATCATAGTTATGAATCATTCATAAGACGTATAGACCACCAAAACATGTTTTCAATATATGAAACAATAGGTTTGACGTATTAAATTCATGGTAATTATTTAAATCCTTCATGATGTTTATTAAAGAGTTTGTGAATTTTCAAATCATATCCCTTGGGAGTTTCAAACCAAGTGAACAGTAAGGCTCATTATCGTGTATTATACAATGCTCGAGTCAAGCTTGACCCATCTTTTTTTGAGTTAGTACCCCTAGATACATCAATGTTATAACCATGTCCAATTATTGTATCCAATCAGGTTTTCATTTATTTGAAAAACACACTATTTTATTTAACATAAATTAGTAGGTTCTCCAATAATTAGGATTATCCAAAGGGTTCTTAAATAAGTTTTATCATCTTAGTTTCCGAAGTTTAACTAAAAATTTTCTCTAATATCAACTATAATGACCCAAGAATTACATACATAGATATTACATCTTAAAATATGAAAATTTATTTCATTTTAAAAATACACACCTAAGAAATTTAAAGGATTATTGTCTTTGGAGACTAGATACATAATGTTCTTATTTAATGAATGATCTTGAAAATATCCCAAAATGATCTTCCCCTTTTGTAATATTCATAAACATACCATAATTAAAACCATTATTCATCACCCAAAGAAAATATAAGAAAGGGTGAGATCAAATAATTAGTAAGGGTAGACGTTGGATATATCATTGTATGATCATATGAAAGCATAAAATACTCTTAATGGTGTGAGATCATTCACATAACTTAGAAATTTCATACCAAATCTGTTATAGATCATAAACCCGAGTCACAGAATAAAGCATTATAATTCCAAATGACATAATCCATAAGAGTGGGAACTCATTATGATTCATGAACCATAAAATCATGTCATAAAATTGTGGAACCAATATAGGTATAGAAACCATTCCCTTTTCAAGGTTAACTACCAATATCATATAACATTGTGGATCAATACTCATCACATGTTTACCATTAGGGACTAGGCCCATCAACCAATTTCCCATTGTAGATGAAGCCTATGAGCTTGTTTCACACAGTGGATCAATCAGTTTGACATGTTTCCCACTGTAATCTCATGATATATAAAGATATTCCCAATGCATTGGAGGGATATATAGATCTCACCTGTCCTTGGTTATAACAACACCAATATACTTGGTTATAACATAACCACTTTCCTTGGTTATAACATAACCACCATCAAGTATTGAATACCATATATAAGTGTACCAAATGATTATAGTGTATTCATCATATCATGACCCATGGAAGGAAAAGGGTTTTATAAACAATCCGTCAAAGAATAACCCATAGAAATGAATTGGGTCTCATAATTATCTCATAAATTAGTCATAACATAACACAAGGAAATATAAAGGGTTTCATAAATATCTCATCATAATAATTAGAAACCATATATAAAAATAATTGGAATGTTACAATTATATAATATATCCATTAAAGAATAAGTAAAATAATAGGATGTCATCTTAGATGGAAAATTAATTTGAAAGATCACTTAGAACATTTCTTGAGGAAAATATACTTTCCACGTTGAAAATAAATTTTTAAAACAAAAATTTGATCGAACATTTTTAAAATAATTATCTTTAATAATAATCGTGTAAAAATATAAAGTAATATTTAAATCTTTGATTGTTCATTATGGATGAAAATTCCATTCATGTCGTACACATTAAAATAAATATCCCTTTTACATTTTGGTAAAAGACAAAATGGCCTTATTTGGAAAATGACATGAATATTTATTTTGATTTTTTTAAAAAGAGTAAAACATGGGGAAAATGTATTTAAAAGAACATTGAATAATAGTTAAAAAAAATTAAAACTTTTTTAGAAAACATTTATATTGAAGAAAAATGGTTTTCAACCAAAGAGATAAATGAAGATAATTTTTATTAAAACATTATTTTGACCTCTTTAATACGTTAAGAGAGGAAAATGAAATAAAAAAATTTATTTTAATGAAATAATAATAATATAAGAAAATAAATTAGTTTATTTATTGGTTGATCAAAATATCCCGTCGTTGGAAGCATGTCATAAATAATCTCGACAATGAAATTATAATATTAAAATTTTACCACTTTGGTATCTTTTGAATCGTAATCCCCACAAAAGAAATAACATTATATGGATATTAATATACCATAAATATCATGATAAGGATCATATAATACACCTATTAGAATTATATAAATTAAACAAAAGAAATAGGTGGTGTATAAGGAATGTGTCCAACAAAAATAAAAGTGAGATGAAAATACCTTACCTTAAGTCTCAAATTCCTTCATACACATTAAAATATCCTTTATAATTAACATATGTTTATTATAAATATATTATAGAACCATAATCATATTTATCATTACATATATTATTTACCTATGATCTTTTATTACCTTTTTATTAACAATTCCTTGTTAAAATCATGTTTTGAGTAATAAATGTTTTGTTTTTCATATATGTATTGGTTTTCTATTTTTTTACTTTTAAATGGATCTGGTTTACATCATATCAAAAATATTAAAAATGATATAAAAATGATATATATTTATTATATATATTTAGTGTAATCCAATAAAGTTATAGATAGATAATGAATTACACCATTCACGGAGACATCAAGCCGTACATACACATGAATATTGTTTCAATATTCTTAAAAGATAAGATGAAATAAAGGTAAATAATATATTAAATTTAAAGAATAATTATTATTTCACATATATCACATATTTTCATTAAACCTATCCTTACCACCTTCGAGGTAAAACGTAATTCAAGAAAGAAGCACATCACTTCACAAGGATGTAGATCATCTTCCACATGAGCGACATTATCGTATTCCCACAAAATGAAAAGTAATATTCTATACATGATATTATAATTATTTCATAAATTCAATATATAAATATTTTCAATCCATAATGATATCCAACCATGATAGGTGGTTATGGAAAAAAAATTACATTATTTCATGAGGCGGTAGTCCGGCGTACACACAATCGATGGATTCATTTCCCACATGATGGAAAAAGAGATAGATGTACATAATTAAACAAATAATAACACCTCATAAAATTATAGATAATTATATTATTTTATCATAATATTTGAAGAATATTTGAAGGATATATAGGATGTGATAAAAAAGAACACAAGTTTTAAAAATTTACCTCTTCTTTAGAGAACCTCTTTAAGTTTGTACCTAAAGACTTTTTAAGGGGATTTTATAATAAAAATAAGGCCTCTAAGATGTTGGGAGGGAATAAATATATTTGGGTATATCTTGGGTGAACCAAAAATATTTTTATGTGTAAATAATATAGGATAGGCGGTAGCCTTTTATAAGTGGGAGAGAGGGAACACGTGAAATTTTTGAAAATAATAAAATGTAACCATGTTTTTCACTTGAAATAAGGCTCCAAAAAGGTATTTTTATAAAAAATAGACGTGATAAGGTGTAAATATGTCTATAAAATGGGATTTTGACAAGTTTATATCCATTTTAATCCTCATATTTTTTAGTTTAAACACCGGTAAACCTGTTTTAACCATAACCATTATAATTATTTATTACAGTTTTTTACTATTTGTTCTGAAAAACAATTAAGTTGGAATTATTATAGAATATTAATTATGATGATAATAAATATTTAAAAAATTTTATAGATTCCATTAATTGAAGTGAATAAATTTAATTTAAAAGTAAATTCATAGACGTGAAAAAAATGGCTTTCCAAAGAGAAAAGTTTCACAATTATAGAAATTTTTAATATTAAAAATAAATATGAAATTGATTCAAATGACCTAAATTGGATTAATAAAAACATAAGTGAACTAATTTTCCTTTTAAAAACATAATAAATCAAAATGGATCTCTTAAATTATTTAAATGAAAAGATTGTTTTTACAAAAAAAAATGCATTTTTTACTATTCATCGAAAAATTAATCTTTTCAGAAATTTATAAAAAATTCATCAAAGATAATTTTGACATTTATATTTCAAAAATAAAGTTTAATTTTTAAATGAATTTTATAAAATTGAAAAACACATAATTTCTATTATTTATTCATTAAAAGTAATGAGGCCTTTTTTGAGAAATAGTATCTTCGAAACATATAAAGACATTAATAAAAATTAATTAATTTTAATAATTATGTTTTTTTTATAAAACCATTACTTTTAATATTTAAAAGGTGGTTATTCTTATTCATGACACCAAGTTTAACATATTTTATACAATAGTGATTTTTAAATAATAATATTAACATTATATTAAGGTTCATTAAAACCTGGTGTTGCGTGTAACACAACCTATCGAAGAAGTTAGATTTATTTTAAAAAAAGTCATAATATCTTAGGGTGTTACAAGGATTTTGTTATTTTATATAATAAAAATAATTAAATTATTTATTTATTTTATTAAATTCACTTTCCAATAGTCACCTCCCACAGAATGCCCAACGCCATCTAACTTTAGGACACACCTAGGGTAAACCCCACATTCTAGAATCAATCATGGTCTCATATTTCCCATTCAATTTGCAAAACAATTTAAAAACCATTTAAATCAAAAGGATGTGTGAACGTGTATTAAAATATGTTAATAATTTTAGTATATTAATTTTGGTGTCCTAAAAAACACAAAAACCATGTTGACTTTGAGGTTAAACCCTAATATACATAGAAATATTCTAAGGACAAATCCATCAAGATCCAAGACATTTTATTAACCCCAAATTCAATTATTTTTCACTTAAATATAGAATATATACCAAATGGTGTGGGAACTAATTCCAAATATAACTCTCACACTCTCTCGAGCTCTCATGTATGCTCATATAATTCCAAAGCACATGAACCAAAGGGATAGTCCATCAAAGAAGGATCCACTCCTATTGATCCTTGATGACCATCAATTAATTCATAAAGTTGACTTCATCACTGATGTCTAAATAACCACAGTCAATTACATGTACTAGAACATGCACGTAGGTCCTCATCTATGAAACATGGAAGATGTCATATTCTCTATCCAAATAATGGGAAATGTTAGGAAATAAGAAATATTGTTAACCATCTGCATGATCTTGAAAGACCCGATGAACCTTTATGCCAGCTTAAATTCCTAGCCAAAACTTTTTAATCCATATAATTTGGAGACTATAAGAAAAACATGGTCTCCCTACTCAAAAAAAATTCCTATGATATCAATCCATGTAATATTTATATCTACTCAGGGATATCCTAATGCGCTCAAGAATCACTTGAACTTCTCCATCATCACCCACACCATATTTATCCCACAAAGAGAAGCCTCACTGACCTTATGCTAGCATAAGGGTGACGTAAAAGGTCTCCCATAAAAGGCCTCAAAAGGTTCCATGTTCATAGTAGAGTGATTGATGTTATTATATGAAAACTCTACCAATGATAAGTTATCCTCCCCACTTTAGTTAAAGTACAACATACAGGATCTCAGCATATCCCACAACACCTAGATAGTCTGATCATTATACCAATAATTCTAGGGGTGAAAATACATGATCATCATCAATTGGTTCCTAAATAAAACCTACATTCCTCTCCATAATTATGACATATACGGACCATCATGGTTGGAAACTATCATTGAGGGTACCCCATGAAGCCAAAAAATATCCCCACATAAGACTATCCTAGACCCTCAAATGTAATCTAATCTCAAATGTAAAGGAATCATTTCAACATGGTAAGTTGTTAAATAATCACCCAAAAATAATTGTGGCCTATTATTGTCTACGGAAGCCCTGTAACAAAATCCATGGATATGACATCCCATTTCCACCCAAGGATATCAAGTGGCTATATAAAACCTACCCAAACATGGTGCTCTGCCTTGACCTATTGAAATTTGAGGCATTGAGAGAAAACTAAGTGTATCTACCCCTCATTCTATCCCACCCAAACTACCATTATTGTTCCTTGTACATCTTGGCTACATCGGGTTGTAAATCAAAGAGGGAAGTGTGAAATTACCTCATCATCTCCTCACACAATGTGAGCAAAAACTCCATCTATCATTAGAAAAGGATGATGTAACACCCTCCTTTAAAAAATACATTCTATTAATATTCTAAAGATATGTGGTCACATAGAACCCCATAATCTGTGTCTTCCAACAGAACCTCCCTCACATGATGATTATATGGAGGAGTCACCACTATCAATTAAAGAAAAATTAACCCCTATTCTCCTCCATTTTCAAATACAATAAAACCAACCACCCAGATTCCTCCTTTAACCTGAGATAATGGTACTTAATACTCAAGGAAGATGACACCATATTTACCTTTATATTAGTGTAAACTATCTTAAATTCATAGTACTGAAGTTATTCTAACCAGTTCCTATATCTTAGGCTAATATCTTTATGAGTGAAGATGTACCTAGTAATATAGTAGTCTGATTAAATAAAAAAACACTTTCACATAGGATAGTGTCTCCACATATTCAGATAAATACTACCACTACCAAATGTAGGTACTTAGTCATGAAGTTATTCTCATGGGGTATCAACTACATTGACCCATATCCAATCAATTCTTGTATATGCATCAACATGTTTCCAATCCGAGTTCGATATGGGTCAAAAATCACTATGTACCCCACTCCCTCCTTCAGTAGTCTCTACAGGGGAGAACTAGTCAACATCAACCTTATCTCCTTGATGGATCCATAACACTTCAATTTCTAGATAAATTACTTCCCTTTCCAGGACAAGTCATTTAAAGGGGATAAAATACTTGAGAAGTCCACCACAAACCTCCTGTAGAACTATTCCAACCCAAGGAATCTCCATACCTTCAACACGCTCTTGGGTGTCTCCCAAGAAAGAAGCACATAAATATTCTATAGTTACATAGCCAAACCATGTTCATTGATAAAATTCCAAAAAAAACCTTTTAGATATAAAACTGGCACTTTGATTTCTTACTAAAAAGATTGTTCTCTCAGAGAAAGTCTAACACTATACTTGAGGGATTTGTATTCTCCTCCTCTGATGTAGAGTAAATGAGTATATTTTCAATGAAGAAAACAAAAAATCAGTAAAATTATAGATGAAATATCTAATTCATAAGATGCATAAACACCACAGGGGAATTCATCACATTAAAAGGCATCACTAATAATTCATAGTGTCTGTAGATACATTAGAATCCCATTTTCAAGATGTCATGCTTGAGATACCTCAATTGGTGGTAGCTAAAACTGAGTTTGATCTTCTAGAACCATATCATGACTCTAAAATCATTGAATAAGTAATAAATTCTTGATAAGGGATACTTATTATTTATCATTACCTAGTCTATTCGATGATAATCATCACAAAAACTCAAGATCCCATCCGCCTTTTTCATGAAAAAAACTGGAGCTGCCTAGTGGTACACACTGAGTTTGATAAAACCCTTCTATTAAAGGTCCTATAATTACACCCATATCCCCTGGATCTCAGTATATTCCATTTGATATTCTGTAGAAGACATTGTTGTGGTCCTACGGTGCAATTCGATGTAGAAATATATCCACCGCCTCAGAGGTAGTACCAGAACATCCTCAAGGAAATTGTCCATATAATCCTACCCTATTAAAGGAATATATATTCTTAAAGATCCTGATACACCATGGGATAATATTTAAAAGTGATTAGTGATGGTTATATCTTCCTCCTTATAATATCCACAAGATCATCCATGAGATATATCTCACCTACAAAGGAGAATCCCACCCCATCTATTCAAATGCATCTAACTCATCTGTGATGATAATCAATATATACATAGACCATGGAATACTAGTCTATACTCAAGATAATATTATAAGGTTTCACTATGATGACCAATAGGTCCCATGAGAATCTCTCTCCATTGAGCTCCAACTCACACATCCTACTAGTATGTGATAGCTTATAATCACTTCCAGTAAGAACCTATTGTAATATATACTACAATATAGTCTCAATAGGGAGATAAATTTATCACATGATGGATATGTAGATAAATTAATGACCCTTTAATATATCTATATGTACCATAGAAATATTATAAAAGAAACATATTATATATTGAATGATATTGTGAGTCGCTTGTTCATAACCCGCCATAGCATGCAGCTGCCTACATCTTCAGCTGTAAGATCTCTGAGCAAAGAATGTGAAACCATATGGTGGTAATGTAACTAGATCGTAATGAAAACCTCAACCAATATCTCCTCCCTCATAATCTACACCAACTCCTCTTTTAGAAGTTCCTCCTGAGGGGCCATCCTGACCATGCCTAGGGTATCCCTAATCACAGCTTTTCCTCTGCCATGGTCACCCATCCACTATCTGCCTACTATCTTCAGAATGCTGCATCAGGTAGTCATCATCCATGTAACCATAAAAATTAAAAGTAAATAATTTTCCCTCTTCTAGATGATTGGATCCTTTATGTGTTCCCTGAGCCATAGACCCTTGTTCCTGAGTCCGAGCATGAGTATGATTCTTATATCAAGACCCTGACATCTACCTACTCCTAATTGATATTGATGACTCAACCCTATGATGTCGACTACTGGATCCAACCACTCAGTTATCCAATTCTTGTAATATCTCTATCACTAGATCCCACTCAAGCACTCCATCATTGGTAGAATTGCATAAGGAGACTACACTAGAACAGATGTCTCTACAATGACTCTACTCAAACTTCTGTGTTATGAAGAATCTATCTCATACCATATTGAGGGAGTAATGAATTAGTAAATCTCATGGAATACTCAACAATTATCATATCACATTGTTATATCTAAATAATATCTTGAATCTAAACTGATCATAATATAAAAGGCAAATACTCACCATAAAATAATAGTTGGGAGTTTGACCATGATAGTGTTGCCTCACCATGGGTCTACACAGTCAAATTAAACCAATGCCTTGCTTCCCCTTGAATAAGTATGGATGTAAGGACAACCATATGATCGATTAGGACATAAATAAGCCTAAATAATCTAATAAACAACTCATGAAAATCCTCTAATTCCTAAGGATATAGATTATCCTGGAACCTTAGTGGTCTCTGACACTGTAACTCTCATAGTGCACTAAGCTTGTGTGAATCATTAGACTATCCTTCTAGTACTATATTATAGTAAATAGGTGATGGAATTTTTCCGTATAAATTTAGAGGAAACACCTCAATAGATGGCCCCTAAAATGAGGACTCATTACTCAACAAATTAACTTCATGATCCTTTGATGGTAACTTGGATAACTGTATTCATGGAGGCATCATAAAAAATTTAAAGACATACCATAGTTAGATGAAAACATATATGGGAAGTTGACTCAAGAAATAAATTCAATGGAATAAATCCTATTTGACGCATGTACTAATTGTTCCCTACAACTGATGTCTCAGCATTCCAAGTTGACAAGAAGGTGGTCAGATTTATGGTGAATGTATGTGTTGGCCGCTGTACCAACACTAGATTCCCTAGCCTAAAATAAGAACTTGATACAATATTAAATAGTTGAACTAGGTTTCCAAACCAATCTTCACCATGGGTATAAATCCAACTTTGACTTGAGGATGAACCCTTTGATACCACTCTGTCATGACTTGACCCACTAGGGCTCTCCTAAACGGTAGTAAGAAAGGTATGAATTACCTAATCACACCTATAATAATCATGGGTTCGGATATATTCACCAATAAAGCATAAATAAAATTTGAGGCCTTATCCTATCTAAATGTATTCATGCACACAACCATCTCCGTGAAACAAAGCATATGAATATTAAAAAAATGCAACATCTAGAGTATAACCAAGCATGAAATAAAATCTTGGGTATACATAAGTGTACCAGATTATAAACCAAAGTGTAAAGAAGATAAATACATTCCCAACTAGATATGAATTCCCAACATTATAAAAAAATTGATAAAAAATAAAATTTAATAGATATCAACTTCTAATCTTCAATTTTAACCATTGAACATGATCAATGAACCCAAGTATCACTATGCTCTACCGATATCACCAATGTTATGCCTATTGTTTTCAAAAGACATCTCATGTTTGGGAAAATTATAGGTAGGTGTGAGTATATACATACCTAGTAGGACACCCATAAAACTAAATGGGAGATATAGAAAGATACAATAGAAGTCAGCTAGACCCATAGAAAGAGGGAAACAAAACCCAATATATATATATATATCTGTGTGTGTGTGTGTGTGTGTGATCATAAAGAAACCTAGACTAGAGATAAAGGGGATCAACATATCTATAGCCCATTATAGTATGATGAGTCTACCTATATCTCAAATGGTCTATCTCTTATACCCAACATCGCACAGAACCCCACAAGAATCTGATTGGAGGGTCTTACTCCTCACCATTGTGCTCTATAGCAAAGGGAGAATTCACTCCCATAGAGGACCTAATCGCTACCGGACCTCAATTAAGATGGATTAACACTACATAGATAGAGTAATCACACCATAAAGTATCATGGGGGAGTATATAATCTACCTGTGTAAATATTATGTGGGACCATAGCCCTAATGTGACATGGGAGTACCGACCCAAACATCTCTTTGACGATCCTACCCAATCACTACCACCAGTCAATCATCAACTGAAGATGCATCATGATATGAACACCTCACATTGTATGTCATATTCTAAAACTAATGATACCATCACATTATACATGGAAAAATAATTAGGATGGGTTACTCATGTGTAAAAATTAGAGTCTCAAATAAGGATATATGAAAAGTAGAAATTAAAGGCAGAAGTACATGGTGTATAAGTGGGGTCACACGATCTGAAACCTCTCATCATTACCTAGGATTTTTCTCCCTTTGACATGGATTAAGAATACATGTTATACTATATAACATGTGAATGTGGTTCGTGGGGCGTCTTATCCACTCATGGCCTGCTCGTGTCTTCCCAGCCCATGCCTATGTTAATAAGATGTGTTTGAGTTCACAGTTGTGCTTGTGTACTCTGTCCATGTTTGTGTCCCTATCCATGACTTTGCCCGTGTAGTCCTATAGTATATAAATAACTTCTAGCATAGGTTCACATGGAATGTAAGGTCTATTCATGACATGTAATCCTTATCTTCACCTATAATTATATCCACAACCACTAGGGGACTATATGGCATGTGTTCTTCTGGACCACATTTCATGTAGTTGAGTTTTTCATAGTAGGTACAGCTAGGTCTCCATGTAGTTTCTAGATTCACCATCACCACCACAAATCCAACAGTTTTTTCACTAGGAGTCAAAGGGAAACATCTCTGGCCATTGATTCCCAGCCTCTAGTTGGCAAAAATTGGAATATGATCACTTTTTTAGTAGTCTTTTGTGTTTCCTCCACCTCTATGAGTCTCAAAAACCATACCTATCAATAGAAACAAATATCTCTTCAGGATACATAACCAAATCATCAGTAATTCTATACTTTGTTAAATAATAATGAATTTGGGGGTTTGATCATGCTTGAACCCACCCCGACATTGTTAAACCACAACCTCATGGGCTATCAGTGAAGAAAAAAAATTAAAAAATGGGGGAAATGCACATTAACAAAGTTGATGAGCATCATTGGATGACGTGATACTGGACAAAAAACACAATGTTCAACAAAAAGGGTGATATCATGGAATAAAAAATATAAACTATTTTAGACAATTCAACTTTCATTCGAGATCTTATGATGAATAGAAATCATAGATCAAGATAAAGGAGATAACAAATCTTGGTTTGTAAAATCAAAAGAGAAAAACACAAATAATGATCCCTACCTTGATTATGGATTTATAATTGGTGAAGAGTGCATTCACCAGCGATGAATAAGATCCACTATGTTCACTACCAACCTCTCAATTCACATCAATATGATCATTGTCATTCTCTGATCCCGATCTATCGATGAAGAAAGATGCACTCCCCGTCTATAATTTACTAGGTTTATGTGGATATCCTTATAGATTTTCCATAGAATGTTATTTATAAGGGATGATTAAGTTATTTTATTTAAAAAAAATAAAAAAATAAAAAATTTATTTTATTAAATACAGTATTTAGTGATCACATACCTTAAAACATCCAATGCCAACCAACCTTTGGATGCATCTAGGGTAAAATCAAAGTTCCAAAATCAATCACGATCCCATATTTTTTATCCAATGTCCCAAAAAAAAATGGGGAAACAATTTAAAATGAAACTATGCAAGCGTGTGTATTAAAATATATTAATATTTTTAATATTTTAATTCTAAGTTCCTAAGAAATCCAAACACCAAACTAACTCCAAGGATAAAGCCGAATATATAGATATTATTATTTAAATAACTAATCCTTAAAAATCATAGTCATTAGATATATCAACTAATTCAATGATTTCCCCAATAAATTTGATCCAATCCTTAGTATCCTGAGGACCTCAAGTTCCTTGGAATTTTATTGGATTATGGAGTTGGAAATCTCAAGCATAACCAACCATGATCCTTGATGTGCACCCACATTGAATTATAACAATCCAAAAAACTCCCAAATAGATAAGATACTCTAGATGAATCAGTAGAATAGGTGTAGAAGATTTCTTAGATGCACCTTCCAAAATATTTGGTGGTGGAATAGGGGCACTCTCCCTATATGAGTATTTTGGTCCACTGCTATAGGTGATCCCAAAAATGATGTCGAGGTGACATTATTTGAATTTAAAAACATATTATTAAAAGACATATAACATCATACATAGATAATATAATAAATAGATCACAAGTAAACATAATGGATTTCTATAGAAAACCTAACCCAATAGGACACCTGTAATAAGAAGGCATAAGCCTCTTAGTACTACTTAATTCTCAATAATAACTTTCCATACCTTCATATTAGTCACATACCTATATATAACAACAAGAATTATCAAGTTTAAATAGACAATGCCAACATAGAAGGTGAGAAAATTTTTGCATTCCATGGAAGCATATGGCTTGGAAAAAATGATCTCGACTTCTACTTTTGAGAATGTACCTTACACCCCCTATGGATTCAAAATATTCGGCTGTTGCACACCCTCTACTAGACTCATAAATGGAAGGGATGCTTTCATCATAGTGGTCTCTGTTATCCCATTTTCCTATAGAGGCACGATGATTATCCCATTGGCTCCCCCAATAAGGTTGTTCACTTGAGAGGCACATGTAGATTTCTAAGTAGGTTACCCTTTCAAAGATACTTAGATTCTTTCTCCATCTCTCTTGGTGTCCTCTCCCTCATATCTTTTGAAAATCAATTTGATGGCCACCCATGCTTAATTTACTAATGGAATCACGAGGTCGTCTTCCCCAGATATTCCTTTTTGTTAGCAGGGGATGTCTTAAAGTGGTACTTGGTGGCTAGATTTAGGAGTAACAAGCTTCTATTGGCTTTTTTTCAGTCCTTCATAGCTTCCTCGGATCTCGGTTCTCCAATAAGGGTATCAGTGTTAAACTTCATCTTCTTTACTATGGTTTTCTCCTCCTGGGCTTATATGATCAAGGTGTGGTCATGTCTGAGTATATCTCTTCGTAAATGGTGTTTCTACATCTTTATCTGGTCAATGGGCAATCACTTTGGAAGAGATACCCCCACCACTGTGGTTTGGATCGATCTCAGAAGTCTTTAATTAACCTTACACAACCTAGTTTTTCCTAAATGGATCATGAATTCTCTGTGATCCTTTAACTATGTGGTGAATAGAACACTTAGTCTTCTTGAGACATAAGTCACTCATATTTGTGTAGATCTCATTTTTTTGAAGGATATTCCATCATACATCAGGTTTATTATGAGACAGATCTTATCTTGAATGTATATCCATTGGGATTACTCTTAAACTAGGTAATTCTATCTCTTTTCATGGGTATGGACACTTCAATATGGATTGTCGATGTAGTCGTACTACTCTGAAAGCTTTGGTGAAAGATCCTGTCGATGGAAAACCATAGGATCTATCTACATTAAATGGGGAATGAAATGTTACATTTTTAGGAGTTTGTTTCATAGGTAATAGGTCAATCATTCTTATTATTCTAAACCTCATTTCCACCCGAGGTTATTTTTCCTCCCAAGGACTTAGTGGGTCATGATATTCTCTTCCATGCATTGGTCATCTTCAAGCTAGGTATTCTCACCGGACCACATCTCCTTCCTCATGTCTAGACTATGGAACCAGTGGTTGTTCTCAGTGGTGGTTTTTTGACCCTATTTCTCTGTCCTCCTGATGATGATTTACTAGAAAAAGTATCATAATTTTATATTTCTCCATCCATCCTCATGTTGAATGCCTAGCCATTGGAGTTAGTGGTTGTTTTTTTGTGGTGGTATGGGAACTTTTCTCCCCACATCTAATTAAGGTGATTTAAAAAAAATATTCTAATTTATCTATGTAACGTTCTATTGTCATGAAGTATTCTTTCCAATTTCTTGCTAACCAATCGATGTTGTCTCTAGTCATGGTTATTCCAAATAAACTAGAAGTTGAGTGTGGTATTTTATTCAATGGTTTACATATAATGTCCCATTCCAAGAGGGTATTATCCAAACATTATTTTTCACTATCATAGAATCACTCTATGCCTTTGTTAAAATTTAGGCACTCTCTTGGTAAATTATTTCATTAATAGTATGGAATTCTTACAGAATTGGTCCATGGGTGATGTAAAATTATTTCCCTTTGGAATCCTACTATCACAAATCTTTTATCACCACTGTTATGGAACACAAGTAGTAGGTCTCAAGAATCCATGAGTTTTCTTGTAAACTCAGTATTCCAAATAGTTTTCATGGAAACCTAATCAATAAACATATTTCATTTTTATGGAATCAATCAATTAGCGTGGCACAAATTTCTCTTTATAATTATAATATATCAATGGAGGTTAGATCTATGAATCTCTCTTTCTTCTTCTTCTTTACATTTGAATATTCTAAGTGAATCTCTGTTGACAGAGAGTCGTTATGGAATAATCTTAAAATGTTTAATCAATAGGATACCCTTGGTTATTTGTTGGTGATTTTAATGTAGTCATAGAGCCTTAAGAGAAGAAAGGTGATGGCCTTTTTCTATGGAAATATAGAGAGGATTTTGCAGTCATTGCTTCAAGAAAAAGTTTGAGTGATTTGGACTATTCTTGTGACTTTTTTACCTGCTGTAACAATAAGAAATACAGTCATCAAATCCAGTGCAAAATTTATTAGTATTCAGAAAATATTTATTCCTTATAATCCTTTATGATTTCTTGTGTTTCCAATTTGGATCAGTATGTCTCTGATCATTCAAATATACTTGTTTCTCTTGATTCCACTAGAGGAGGGAATTATTTTTTCTTCTTTTCATCCAGGTGGACAACAGATTCAAAATTTATTAAGGTTCTTCACATGTCTTGGGCCATGTCCTTGTAGAAAATATCCTGGGTGGGTTTCTAATATAAGTCAAAGTGATTAAGGTAGGATCATCAATATTAGAGTGCTAATTTTTCTTCTTTAATGTTGGAAATGGAGGCTATTAAAGAGTGATTTTATCATACAGAGGTTATTATCATAGGTATCTGGGATGATTCAATTTTCATAAATCTTACTGAAAAGAAATTCAAATTCACCAAGATATTCTTGAAAGAGGATCCTTTGTCCCATGAATTTACATGGATTTTTGTCTTAGAGAAGAAGACTATAACTCAAATTATTTTCATGGATGTATCAAAGAGAAGAAGAGGACCTTCAACCCCAATATCCAAATGAAAGATGGATCTTATAATAATGAACTCAAAATTGGGGTAGGTATGATGGATTATCATTTTAAATATTTTCTCAATGATCCTAAACCTCTCATGCGGCACAGGTATCGATTAGGCCAGTCATACATCCTTAGTTGTATTCCTAGGGTAGTTTTTATATGATCAACAACTATATTGGAAATATATATAAAAAATAGGATGTATGGGAGGTGGTTAATTAATTGAATTCAGAAATCTATATAGGGAATGACAGTTGTTTCGTCTAGAAATGGGGATGACTTGGTTTGTTTAAGGTTCAAACCTTCCAATCGGTTTCTAACGGGTTTATTCGTAGAACCGAAAACACCCAATGTTTCTATAATCATTTGGACCTACTTTCCAAAGGTAGGTGCTCATTAGTTGTTGACAAATGTGGCTTAAGAATTTTCATTGGTCGAGAGAATGGGAGGTCAGGCTCATCACACCTTTTTGGGGGGAATTATTTCCTACTTTGGGTCTCTCTTATAGATTTAAGTTATGTTCATGAATCCTTATAAATTCACCAAGCATGAAAATGTGTTTTCCTATAGATTTGGAAATAAATGATTGATATGTATGGTATTTAGAGAATCTTTTATATGTATTTGAGGTTCTTCATCGATGGATAATCATACATATGTATTAGAGATTCTTAGTCAATGGTATCCTTAAATACATTATATAGAAATCTCTTTGTCATTATGATGACCAAACTAGTTTTAAATCCACTCAGTGGGGCACATGAAATTTATTTTCATTCAGAAAGACATGGATTATTTCAGAGTTGGGATTGAACCTGCAGATTGGCTACCTACGTATCCTCATTAAAAAGTAATCAGAACCCACATAGTTCGATAAGAAGGATATAGATTCACTACTGGAAATAAAGGATATACCAACGGTTTAGAACCGTTGGTATAGGCTGGAGAACCGTTGGTATATTCTATACCAACGGTTGTCCAAACTGTAGGGAAGTAAGGCGTGGGGAAAGATATATACCAACGGTTTGAAGTAAACCGTTGGGGTAGCCCACTGTAGGTGTGGATTTGCCAACGGTTCTTGCTGAACCGTTGGTATAGGTTTACCCAACGGTTTAGAACCGTTGGGAATACTATTATTCTTATCTTATACCAATGGTTCACAACCGTTGGTATAGTATTTTTCCCAACGGTTTTCATCAAACCATTGGGAATTCAGTGGTTTTTATTTTGTACCAACGGTTGTAAACCGTTGGTATAGAATTTTTCCCAACGGTTTCATGGAAACCGTTGGGATTTCAATGGCTTTGATCTTATACCAACGGTTTACAACCGTTGGTATAGATTTTTTCCCAACGGTTTCATTGAAACCATTGGCATATGTTTAAGTATGGCAAAGTATACCAACGGTTTACAACCGTTGGTATTCAGTATTTTCAGAATTGTCAGCAGCCCCTCCAGTGGCCCCTCCAGTACATACACCTGCATAAAAAACAACACTGAAAAAAACACCACCTCTTTGAATAGAGTCATGCTGAATAATTCCCCATTTGAATCTTCATATGACAAAAACACGGACACCCTTAAAACAAAAAAAAATAACACCACCTCTTTGAATAGAGTCATGGTGAATAATTCCCCATTTGAATCTTCATATGACGAAAATCATCCAGTATAGTTGAATCAGAGTTTCAATAAGTCAAATATTATTTACACCCATTTCAATCTTCATACGACAACCACTTTTATAATATATAGTGAAAAGGTATTTTCATAGGAGTCTCATCACTTGTAACTCAGTAAGTGCCACACCATGCCTCAAATTGATGTTGGGTTGACTGGTACACATCAAATATGATCCATGGATCATTGTCCTTAAGTTTCAACACAATCAAAATCCGTTTGATCGGTTTGGCATATGTACGTAAAATATTAATCCATTTTGAACAAATGAGAGGTAGTTTGGGTGGTCCCCGCCCCACGGTGACTCGTATTGAGGTGGGATTGACTCGTACATGTCACATATGACCCATGGATTGTTTTATTAAAGTGTCAAAAGAATTAGAAGGTATTTGGTCTGTTTCTCGTATGTCAGTTGTTGATATCACTTACAATTTAGTCCCTTTTCAATAAAAGAGAGATAATTTGAGTGGTCCTGGCCACACCGTGGCTTGGATTGAGGTAGGTTTGATTCGTAAAAGTCAAATATGACCCATGGATCGTTTTTCTAAAGTTTCAATAGAATCCTAATGTGTTTGGTTGGTTTGGTGTTTGTCAACAGTTGTTTTCACTTAAAGTTATGTCCCTTTTAAACAAAAGAGAGACACTTGGAGTGGTGTCGGCCCCAACGGACCTCGGATTGAGGCGGGGTTGACTCGTACATGTCACATATGAGCCATGGATTGTTATCCTAATGTTTCAACACAATCAGAATTTGTTTGATCATTTTGGCGTATGTATGTAAAATGTTGTCCATTTTTAACATATGAGAGACGGTTTGGGTGGTGTCGGCCTCACCATGCCTCGGATTGAGGAGGTATTGACTCTTACACATCAAATATGACCCATGTATTTTTTTCCTAAAGTGTAAATAGATTACGAAGGCGTTTGGTCGGTTTCCCGTATGACAGTTGTTGATTTCACTTACAATTTAGTCCATTTTCAACAAAAGAGAGAAAGTTTTAGTGGTCCCAGCCACACCGTGGCTCGGATTGAGGCGGGGTTGACTCGTAAACATCACATATGACCCATGAATTGTTTTCCTAAAGTTTATACTAAATCTGTAGGCATTTGGTCAGTTTTCCGTATGTCAATTTTTGTTTTCACTTAAAATTAAGTACATTTTTAAAAAAAGAGCCACTTTCAGTGGTGTCGGCCACACCGGGACTCAGATTGAGGCGGGGTTGACTCATACACGTCACATATGAGGCATGAATCATTTTCCTAAAGTTTAAACACAATCATAATCTGTTTGATCAGTTTGGCGTATGTACATAAAATATTGTCCCTTTGGAACAAAAGAGAGGCAGTTTGGGTGGTCCCGGCCCCACGGTGCCTCGGATTGAGTTGGGGTTGACTCGTACACATCACATATGACCCATGGATCGTTTTCCTAAAATATAAATAGAATCTAAAGGTGTTTGGTCAGTTTCCCGTATGTCAGTTGTTGATTTCACTTACAATTTAGTCCATTTTGAACAAAAGAGAGACAGTTTGAGTGGTATCGGTCACACCGCGGCTCAGATTGTGGCAGAGTTTACTCTTACACGTCAAATTTGATCTATGGATCATTTTAGTAACATTTTAATAGAATTAGAAGTCGTTTGGTTGGTTTGGCGTATGTCAGTTGTTGTTTTCACTTAAAATTATGTCCATTTTAAACAAAAGAGAGATAGTTTGAGTAGTTCCGGCCACACCGCAGCTCGGATTGAGGCGATATTGACTTGTAAACATCACATATGACCCATGGATCTTTTTCCTAAAGTTTCGATAGAATATGAAGGAGTTTGGTCCGTTTCCCGTATGTCAGTTGTTGATTTCACTTACAATTTAGTCCATTTTTAACAAAAGAGATGCATTTTGAGTAGTCCTGGCCACACCGTGGCTCAGTTTTTGGCGGGGTTGACTTGTACACGTCACATATGACACAGGGATTGTTGTCCTAAAGTTTAGACATAATTAATAGGAGTTTGGTCGGTTTCTCGTATGTCAGTTGTTGTTTTCACTTAAAATTAAATACATTTAAAAAAAAGAGAGGCACTTTGAGTTGTGTCGGCCACACCAGGCCTCGGATTGAGACGGGGTTTACTCATACACATCACATATGAGCCAGGTATCATTTTCATAAAGTTAAAACACAATCAGAATCCGTTTGATCGGTTTGGCGTATGTACGTAAACTATTGTCCATTTTTAACAAAAGAGAGGCAGTTTGGATGGTCCCGGCCCCAAGGTGCCTCATATTGAGGTAGAGTTGACTCATACACGTCACATATGACCAATGGATTGTTTTACTAATTCTTCAATATAATCCTAAGGCGTTTGGTCCATTTCCCGTATGTCAGTTGTTGATTTCACTTACAATTTAGTCCATTTTGAACAAAAGAGAGAGAGTTTGAGTGGTATCGGCCACATCGTGGCTCAGTTTGTGGAGGGGTTGACCCGTACACGTCACATATGACCCATGGACCATTTTACTAAAGTTTTAACAGAACTCGTAAGTGTTTGATCAGTTTGGCGTATGTCAGTTGATGCTTTTCACTTAAAATGATGTCCTTTTGAAACAAAAGACGGACACTTTGAGTGGTGTCAGCCGCACCGCATGTCGGATTGAGGCGGGGATGATTCGTACATGTCACATAGGACCCATGGATCGTTCTCCTAAAGTTTCAATGGAAACCGAATGCGTTTGGTTGGTTTTCTGTATGTACTTAAAATGATGTCCATTTTAAACAAAAGAGAGCCACTTAGACTGATCTCGGCCACACCGCAACTCGGATTGAGCCCGGGTTGGCTCGTACAGGTCACATATGACCGATGGATCATTGTGATAAATTATCAACAGATTCGGAATGCGTTTGGTCAGTTTTTCATATGTCAGTTGTTCTTTTCACTTATAATCCTGTCCATTTTAAACAAAAGAGACACAGTTAGAACGGTGTCGGCCACACCGCTCCTCGGATTGAGGCAGGATTGACTCGTACACGTCACATACGACCCATGGATCCTTGTGCTAAAGTATCGACGCAGTCCGAATGCCTTTGGTCGGTTTTTCGTATGTCACTTGATGCTTTTCACTTAAAATGACGTCTTTTTGAAACAAAAGACCGACACTTTGAGTGGTGTCGGCCACACCGCGTCTCCGATTGTGGAAGGGTTGATTCGTACACGTCACATATTACCCATGGATCGTTCTCATAAATTTTCAATGGAAACCGAATCCGTTTGGTCATTTTTCCGTATGTACTTAAAATGGTGTCCATTTTAAACAAAAGAGAGCCACTTAGACTTATCCCGGCCACACCGCGACATGGATTCTTCCCAGGTTGGCTCATACACGTCACATATGACCCATGGATTGTTGGGATAAATTATCAACAGATTCAGAATGCGTTTTGTCGGTTTTCCGTATGCCAGTTGATGCTTTTAACTTAAAATGACGTCCTTTTGAAACAAAAGACGGACACTTTGAGTGGTGTCGGCCACACCGCGTCTCCGGATTGAGCTGAAACCACCGTGAGACATTCTAATTATTATTCGTGACGTGTACGCGCATAGGTCACGTCAATAGGACGTGCGGTTTGCGCGGTACGGCTCAATATTCGTGTATTAAGTGATGAGCGTGCTTCGTAAACGCGCGCGAGGGGGTCCAAACAGGCCGAACGAAGTCAGAATGGCCTGAAATCAGACAACAAATATGGGTGAGTGATTTATGAAGTGGTCGAGCAGACGGCACGTCAATCGGACGTGTCGTGTGCCCGCGGTGACCGACAACGTAGTTCTGGTGTCAAAAACGGCCAAAACGGGCGTCCAACGGTCAAATTCATAGGAGACGACCTCAGATTGAGCTGAAACCACCGTGAAACATTATAATTATTATTAGTGACGTGTACGCATAGACGGCACGTCAATCGGACGTGCGGTTTGCACGGTACGACTCAAAATTCATGTTTTAAGTGATGTGCGCGCTTCGTAAACGCGCGTGAGGGGGGTCCAAACGGGCCAAACGATTTCGGAATGGCCTGAAATCAGATGAAAAATACGAGTGATTGATTTCTGAAGTGGTCGAGCAGACGTCACGTCAATCGGACGTGCCCTGTGCCCGCGGTGACCGAGAACGCAGTTTGGGTGTCATAAACGGCCAAAACGGGCGTCAAACGGTCAAATTCATAGCAGACGACTTTAAATTCACCTGAAACCACCGTGAAATATTCTAATTATTATTCGTGACGTGTACGCGCAGACCTCACGTCAATCGGACGTGCGGTTTGCGCGGTACGACTCAATATTCGTGTTTTAAGTGATGCGCGCGCTTCGTAAACGCGCGTGAGGGGGGTCCAAACGGGCCTAACGATGTCGGAATGACCTGAAATCAGACGATAAATACGGGTGAGTGATTTATGAAGTGTTCGAGCAGACGGAACGTCAGTCGGACGTTCCGTGTGCCCGCGGTGACCGACAACGCAGTTCTGGTGTTTTAAACGGCCAAAACGGGCGTCCAACGGGCAAATTCATAGCGGACAACCTCGGATTGTGCTGAAATCACCGTGAAACATTCTAATTATTATTAGTGACGTGTACGCGTAGACGGCACGTCAATCGGATGTGCGGTCTGTGCGGTAGGTCTCATTATGCGTTCTTTAAGCGTTGCGCGCGCTTGATAAACGCGCGTGGGGGGGTCCAAACTGGCCGAACGATGTCCGAATGACCTGAAATCCGACGACATCAAAGGGTGAGTAAATTGTGATGTGGTCGAGCAGAGTGCATGTAAATCGGACGTGCCGTGTGCCCGCGGTGACCGGGAACGCCGTTCTGGTGTCATAAACGGCCAAAACAGGCGTCTAACGGTCAAACTCATAGCGGACGACAACAGATTGACCTGAAGTCACAGGACAACAATCCCATTATTATTCTCGACATGCACGCATAGACACCACATCAATCGGACGTGCGGTCTGCACGGGAGGGCTCATTATGCGTTCTTTAAGCGTTGCGCGCGCTTGATAAATGGGCGTGGGGGGTCCAAACTGGCCGAACGAAGTCCGAATGGCCTGAAATCGGACGACATCAAAGGGTGAATGAATTGTGATGTGGTCGAGCAGACGGCACGTCAATCGGACGTGCCGTGTTCCCGCGGTGACCGGGAACGCCGTTCTGGTGTCATAAAGGGCCAAAACGGGCGTCTAACGGTCAAAATCATAGCGGACGACATCGGATTGACCTGATATCACAGTACAACAATCCAATTATTATTCATGACGTGCACGCGCAGACGACATGTCAATCGGATGTGCGGTCTGTGCGGTAGGGCTCATTATGCGTTCTTTAAGCGTTGCGCGTGCTTGATAAACGCGCGTGGGGGGGTCCAAACTGGCCGAACGATGTCCGAATGGCCTGAAATCGGACGACATCAAAGGGTGAGTAAATTGTGATGTGGTCGAGTAGAGGGCATGTCAATCGGACGTGCCGTGTGCCCGCGGTGACCGGGAACGCCGTTCTGGTGTCATAAACGGCCAAAACAGGCGTCTAACGGTCAAACTCATAGCGAACGACAACAGATTGACCTGAAATCACAGGGAAACAATCCCATTATTATTCTCGACGTGCACGCACAGACGACACATCAATCGGACGTGTGTTCTGCATGGGAGGGCTCATTATGCGTTCTTTAAGCATTGCGCGCGCTTGATAAACGCGTGTGGGGGTGGGGGGGTCCAAACTGGACGAACGATGTCCGAATGGCCTGAAATCAGACGACATCAAAGGGTGAGTTAATTTTGATGTTGTCGAGTAGACGGAACGTCAATCGGACGTGCCGTGTGCCTGCGGTGACCGGGAACGCCGTTCTGGTGTCAAAAACGGTCAAAACTGGCGTCTAACGGTCAAACTCATAGCAGACGACATCGGATTGACCTGAAATCACAGGAAAAAAATCCCATTATTATTTGCGACGTGCACGCGTAGACGGCACGTCAATCAGACGTGCGGTCTGCGCGAGAGGACTCATTATGCGTTCTTTTAGCGTTGCGCGCGCTTGATAAAAGCGCGTGGGGGGTCCAAACTGGCCGAAAGAAGTCCGAATGGCCTGAAATCGGACGACATCAAAGGGTGAGTGAATTGTGATGTGGTCGAGCAGACGACACATCAATCGGATGTGTCGTGTGCCCGCGGTGACCGGGAACACCGTTCTGGTGTCATAAACGGCCAAAACGGGCGTCTAACGGTAAAACTCATAGAGGACGACATCGGATTGCCCTGAAATTACAGGACAACAATACCATTATTATTCGCGACATGCACGCGCAGAAGGGACATCAATCAGACGTGCGGTCTGTGCGGGAGGGCTCATTATGCGTTCTTTAAGCGTTGCGCGCGCTTGAGAAACGCGCGTGGGGGGGTCCAAACTGGCCGAATGAATTCCGAATGGCGTGAAATCGGACGACATCAAAGGTTGAGTGAATTGTGATGTGGGCGAGTAGAAGGCTTGTCAATCGGACGTGCCGTGTGCCCGCGGTGATCGGGAACGCCGTTCTGGTGTCATAAACGGCCAAAATGGGTGTCTAACGTTCAAACTCATAGCGGACGACATCAGATTGACCTGAAATCACAGGACAACAATCCCATTATTATTCGCGAAGTGCACACACAGACGGAACGTCAATTGGACGTGCGGTCTGCGCGGGAGGTCTCATTATGCGTTCTTTAAGCGTTGCGCGCGCTTGATAAACGCGCGTGGGGGGGTCCAAACTGACCGAATGACAAAACCAAATAGGAACACACCCTCATGTTATCATATTAATAACTCTTCTTGAATCATTGATAGTCACATACCAATGATCATAGGATCATTAGCCTAATTGATCACTAACCATGAAACACATGTATGTTGGTCATGTCACCACATGCATCATCACTCATGCCACCATATCAATATATCACAAGGAATTCTCCAGGATAAGACAATATTTGATCACACATCATTCACATTTAGTTATCATAATACAAATTATATTTACATGCTTATGATATAGAATGAATCCACATTAGTAAGACCCACCCCTCTCATAAGTTACCATCACATCACTACAACCCATCCTAGAAAGCACCCTACCGCATACAAATTCACCCAATCTAGGGTCTAATACCCAACAGGATCTTACATACTAGGATACACATCATGGATCACTATCAAAACCATAAAAACATTGAAAGATCTCAAAAAATTAGTGCATGCCATCATTAGCTCATAGAATTGAAAAAAGGTAAGTAACAAGCAATATATCTCACTACTCCATACTCACCCAACAACATAAGGGTCTCACATTACTAGGGAATAATTCTATCCAATAATAAATGATCTTGATCTATTTTTCATATACATATATGATTCACCTCACCAATTACTAAATATTAATAACATAAAAAATTATGATTCCATTTAACTAGAATTAAACCATCAGGTTTTAAAAGGAAATTCTATATAAGTATTTGTTTACACATTAAATAATATTACCCCATACCATAAATAAGGTGTTCAACAAAAATCAAGAACATGAATTTCATGTTAACACCCAACATTGATTCATTAATAAATTGTATTCGAATTTTATGGAAATACCAAAATAAATTAGTGAATCAATGTACCTATAGTGGTGCACATGACCACCATGAAACAATCATAAATTTTTACAAAAACCCTAATAATTGGGAATAACAAAATCAAGAATAGAAGTATATGATTTATAAGAGCTGGAACTATATCGTTGATAAAATATAGGAGTCTAACCTGGTAGGTGCTGATCTGATGGACGATGTGGGGATTGGGAGGTCCTTCTGCAAGAAATCGCTCCAGGAGGACACGAGGTGAATGCTTCTGTAATGTGGGGAGGCCGCTGGCTCGATTTGGTATTTGGGGCTTTTTTTCCCCAGCGGTTTTTAATAACCGTTGGGAAAGACCAACCTTTCCCAACGGTTCAATAGAACCGTTGGGAAAACAAGGTTTCTTCACCACTTTTCCCAACAGTTCTATGAACCGTTGGGAAAAACCTATCTTTCCCAACGGTTTCCATATAACCGTTGGGAAAACAAGGGTCCTTCACCACTTTTCCCAACGGTTCTTAAGAACCGTTGGGAAAAACCTATCTTTCCCAACGGTTTCATACAACCGTTGGGAAAACTATGCATTGAGGGGTTTTTCCCAACGGTTTATAGAAACCGTTGGGAAAGATATGATATGCCAACGGTTCAAAGAACCGTTGGTAAACAACTGTTGGGAAAGATCCCTTTTCCAGTAGTGATTAACATCATATGGGATGGAAAAGAATTAATGAAAGATGGGCTTGAACCTTAGAAATGATTCTTACATACTCTACTTTTAAGGAAGAGATCAAAGTCCATGTAGTTCGGGTGAAGAAATATGGGGCTTATGCATGGTTAATGACCCAAAAAGAGATGTCGTGAATACTTTTATACTCTAATCTCACGTGAGTCATTCTCGGTGAGAGAAAAAAGAGGTATCAGTAAACCTAATGATTGTGCCATGAAAGATACATTCACAAGAAATGATGTGGGGATTACGTATGTATGACTTCCAAAGTAGATGAATACCAGGACTTAATTCAGGAAATAATCCCAGGAGAAAAGTCCATAAAGGTATTTTTACTTTATGGAGATTCTAAGTTTTAACCCGGGGCTTACTCCTAAGGACGATGCATAAATTAAAGGGTACTTATAACTTGTGGCTTACTCCTGGAAAGGAGGCCCAAATTAATGAAATTATAATTGGGACTTATTCTTGAGAAGGAGGCCCAATGTTAAAGGAAATAATGACTGGGGCTTACTCTTGAGAAAGAGGCCCAGGTTAAGGGGACTTGGGGCTTACTTCTGAGGAGGATGCCCTAAATCAAAAGATCTTCTCATCTTAAAGGTTGAGGTTATATTGAGGGAACCTATAATATTAGTTACATAATGTTTGTAAGTCACGAGGTTTTGGGATAGGTTCTCATAGAACTCCTTTCGGATAAGGAAGCCAATAAAGGAACCATGCCATAAATGGATTTGAAAAGGGGTTTGAGGGCTAATATCTTGAAGAGGAGAGGTGAACAGGAGAGGGGCACACAAATGAAGTTGGCGTGTGAGTGTAGGTTGCACAAGTAATTTGGTATGAAAGTATTGTTCGTGAAAGTGTACTTGAACAACATCGGTTCACCTGGGAGATGAAGAATCTGTAGGGTGATATTAGCGCGAGATTTAACTCAAGCTTTTAGTATTATCATAAGATATTTACAAAAGGGTGGCATGCAAGTTTCATCAGAAGGGTAGGGTGGTGCACAAGTGTTTCTATTTTTAAGGAGGTCTGGATACTTAGGCTCGTAAGTGTTGATGAATTCTAAGCACTTATACCTTATCCTACTCCTTCAAGTCTTCCATTCTAGTTAAAAAGTTTCCTTAGAAGCTTTCCAAAGAGTTGAATTGATGACTTGGGTGACCAGATCTTGAATTTGACTTTTGGAAAATTCGTCATTGAAAGGGGGCCCAAAGGGGCTATTTATAGGCCACCTTTCACCATGGGTGAAAAATCAAATAGGGCATGCAAGTGAGTTGCGTGACCCATGGGGCGTGCAAGGGACTTGCGCGGTGTGAAAGTGACTTTCGCGCCTCATTCTAAATGGGCTTCTGGTCCATGATTTCATCAATTTTTTGGATGTTCTTCAAAGGGTGAACCACTTTGTGCTTAAGGTATTCCACTTTTCCATTCGTTGGACTCTGTGATGGAAAGGAGCACAAAAAAATCCCCCCCCCATAGTTGGATATGAAAAGGAAAGAGGATCCAGCTCTGAGGTAAAGTCGGAGAAATCAAGGGTCTGTGGTGCGCAATTTTGGTGCCCAGATGCTGGGGTTTAGTGGTTTTGGATATCAAGAAATCCATGTCGCAATGAAATAAGTAATTCGAATGAGGAAGCAAGAGCAAAGGAGTCGTCAAGACCTGATCAGAGCTAGATTGCTGACCAATATTAGTGAATTTTAGGCTGCAGTTTCCTGAGCTGAGGCTGGTCATTCTACAAAGCTGGCGGAACTGAGGAAGAAGATCAAGGAGAAGATTGTCCAACAATTGCACCTTCAATAAGAGCTATATGCTGTTACTAGGGAGCTTGACCATCTTCATAATTCATTAGAGTATGTCTAAGAGGATGGAATAAAAGCCATCACAGATGCCAATGAAGCACTTCATTGAGATGAAGAGAGTGAAGCTGGTCGAGTAAATGAACTTCAAGTGTCTGTTGATAAAGCTCAGGATGCTGTAAAACATATGATAAATCATGTTGAATGTCTTCAGTAATTTATGAAAAAAGAGAAGATACTCCAGTCTATGGATGTTCTTCTAATCTTGGTCATCAATGAAAAATAGTTCATCTTCAATCATATGTACCTTCATTTTCTTAATAATTTATCTTATTTTTACCTAAACCAATGGGTCTTATAAACATAGTTTGATTTTTACCAGGGTTATATAAACAAACCCACAAACTTTGGATCTTCTAATTTCTCACTATTGCCTAAATCATAAAAAATGTACGTTTAGCGAGCTAGGACTCCACTTTTGTTCAGATTACCTTTTATAGGTTCCCAATTTAATGAGTACCATGTCTTTTTTTATTTTCATTTTAAATTCATTCCTGTTGGACATTAAAAAGGGTTATATTTAAGGTTGAATATATTTGACTGAATGGATGATATTGACTCAATTATTGATAATTTGTTTGGAAACATATTACTATATTCAAGTATGGAGGGGGAAAATTGTAAACTGTGACTTGAGAAATTTTGAATCTGATAAATGACATGAGAAAAGATCTAAAAGGCATTAGAGGAAGTATTTTCTAAGAATGAAGTTACCACTACTTGAAAAAACTGTTATGGGGTCTGAATTATGCTCGGCCAACTAGGGAATATTTTTCATAGTCAAATAGTAGTATCTTCTGGCTGACAGGTCCGTTATGTAGACAACTTATGCAAAGCCACCTAAGGGCACGTGCTGCATAGTCGGGAAAAAGAACTCTCAGAAATTTGACTTTCTATTGCTAAAAGATGAAGAATATTTTAGGAAGATTCAAATTTGACAAATCATGGAGTCTGCTTTATGGAGAAAGGTACTTGAATATGGAGAGGGTATTTCCAATTAGAATTGTCAAATAATTGGAGGAATGTGACTTCTACGAAGGTCTGTCCCAAACGTAAGAAAAAAGGTATCTGTGGTTTTAAATCATATGACTAAAACTGGAGATAGAAAAATTATACGACATATGGTCAAGTGGTCTAAGGTTATTTTATATTTCTCTAAACATATGGAGAAGGAGGAAAATTTAAACCATAGACTTTAATACTTTCAGATCATGAAAAAGTGAATGGAACCAATATGTTAAGGATGGAATTTTTTTGTAGATCCCTACATATCTCCATTAAGACCAATAGGGACAAAAGATGTTTCTCCTAAGAATGAAGTTACCATGACTTGAAAACCCCATTTTGGAGGTTGAATTATGCAGGGCCAACTAAGGAATAAGCTACATAGTCAAATAGTGGAATCTTTTGGATGACAGGTCCGTTATAGAGGCAACTTATGCAATGACACCTAAGGGCACATGCTGTATAGTCAGGAAAAAGAGCTCTCATGTATCAGACATTTTCTGACTAGAATTTAAGAAAAGGGTTATGGAGACCATGAATATTATTTTTATAATGTTGTGGTTGGGTCATGAATTGAGATTCTGGATGTCACTATGTATCTCATTAGGATTGGAATCAAGCCAAACATAGTTCACGAAATATAGTTTAATGTCATGCAGGATGAGAGGATGGAATATCTTAGTTTAGGGTCGTAGAGATTAGATCATAGTGAGGGAGACACATCGTTCATTTGTTATAAACCTGATGTGAATAAATACCTGGGTGTTCCATATCACACCATGTGCTCTTAGGGGGACTTTTCAGCCAAGGGACTGAAAGTGGAATTTGGAGTTAGGCCCAAAGGCTCGGGGCTGGACTCGAGGAATGCTCAAGCATTCCTACGTATCCCAGGAGGATGGGAATCAACCTGCACATAGTTCTTGAAATAACCTTTGTACAGATTTGGTTCATACATATGTGGGGTAAAGAGGACTTTATTGCAATTATGGCGGGACCCAGGATTAAATACTTGGGTGTCACTACAAATCTCATTAGGATGAGAATCAATCCATACGTAGTTCTTGAAATATGACATGGTTGGGGACTATGTCAATGATGATTCCTATTAAGTGAGGGTATTAGGGACTGTTGTAGTTTATTTGTCATACCGGAAAAAAGTGAAAACAGTTTAAGGTCATATGTATGGACCAGTGCTATGCAGTTTAATGTCTTGCAGTAAAGACAATGGGGGACTGTATAGTTTAACATCATATAGCTAGGATGATGGGACATACATAGTTTAACATCATGTAGGACGAAAGTGAACCGATATGAATAAGATGGTTGACAGGGGATTCAAGGATCAACATCCTATGGGATGGAAGTGAATCGATGTGAAGAAAGTGGTTTCGGGCTTGAACCTCAGAACGTTTCCTACATACCCGGCCTATGAGGCAAGGATCAAAGTCTGTGTAGTTAAATTGAGAGGGATTCGGTGATCAGGTTGTACTTGAGGACAACAACCTGAATATGATGTTGGGACTTAAGCATGGTTAGCAGCCTAGAGAAGATGTAATGGCCGAAGCTTACTCTATGATCATGTGAGTCATGCTCGGTGTGAGAAACAAGAGGCAGTAATAGACCTAACGATTGTGTCATGAAAGATGTGACCACGAAGGATGGTGTGGGGCTTATGCATGCTTAGTTGCATGGGGCATGCATGGAAATAGAGTTAAAAATACAATTATACATGTGGCGATCAAAGTATAATGTCATGTGTCATAGATATGGGGTGCTTGGTAGTTTAACATCTTGCATCTCGGACGATGCATAGTTTAACATCATGTTGGATGATAGAGGGGACATAATTTAACATCATGTGGGATGATATAGGGGACACCGTTTAACATCATGTTTGACAATAGAGGGGGATATGTAGTTTAATGTCCTACAATAATGACAAGTGCCGTTTGGTGAGGCAGTGCTCGTAATTTTGAAGCAGATGACATAAAATCTGCCAGAGTCAAAGACAACTTAGGCTTTGACACAAGATTGTCTTCTTCTGACTGCTCTTCTTTCTTCAAATTTTGCTGCTTCTTTGAGGATTTTCCTTCTGATAAAGGGGGTTTTTTTGTGGAAGAAATATCAGAAGACAGAATTGGTTGATTCAATTATGTTCGTAAAATGGCATGAGTTCAGTTGATTGTTTTCCGGACCATCCAATCATCATATTTCTGTGCATTTTTACTTTTTAATTCGTGCCACTCGCCTTCTTCTTCTGGATCAGTAACAATAACACATGCTACCTGGGTTGAAGAACCTTTTAGTTTTACTTATCCAGAGTCCACTATCTTTTGTAGGAGGTCTTTGAAGACAAAACACTCTTGAATGGGCTATCCCAACATCTGATGAAATGGTCAATAGTTGGGGAGGTCTTCATCTCCTCCCTTGTTCAGACTTTTGGGCCTTGGAAACTGAACTATATTGTTTTCCAGAGTGGAGATGAAGTAACTAGGAGCTTGTTCATTTCGAAAAGAATAAAATTTGTTCTTTAAATCCTCAAACTGTTTCCGCCTTTGATATCTTTGATCATCTTGATGAGGCGGCCATTGTTTTTGACATTCAGGATGTGGAGCCCTTTGATATGATGATGTTTTTGAAGTAGAAGAAGGTACATGTGCTTGTTTAAGTGTAACTATAACAGTATCTGCTTTCCCTATTCTCCTTCCTAGATTTGAGATAATTACACAAGTTTTATCCCTAGTCTCTATAAGAGATTCTTCTATCTACTGAAAAATTTAAGTAAGGTTTCAAAACCCTCATCTGTATTTCACAGGGATCAATGGTGTGCGTAATTCATCACGCAGATTTTCCACACATATTGGCAGAAACTCTTCTTGAGGGAGTGCTAAACTTAAGAAATATGTTAATCCCTTCCAGAAAGCAATGAAATCCGAAACTCTTTCATTTTCCCTTTGTTTACAATTGGTAAGATAAAAAACTGTCTTCTTTGGTAATGTTGAGCTAAATTAAAGAAGGAATTTTTGATGGAGAACTTCCCACCCAGTAATTGACCAAGATTGCAAACTTGTATACCAGAAAAAAGTAGGTCCTTGTAATAACTGCACAAAACACCTGAGCTTAACTACTTCCTGTTGTTGAGGAGTTCCCATCATAGGATCACAATGAGAAATAAAATGTGTTAAGTGTTGTTATGGATCTCCCGAACCATTAAAAATTGGGAATGTGGTATTCGAAAAATTTGATGGGGGAGGAATTGCATCCACCCATTCTGGGTAATCTCTCTTTTCCGATTGAACTGGTTCACGTCGTCCTTCCATAGCTTCCAATTGAGCTGTTAATGACTCAATGGTAGTCATTAATGCTTGAGAAAAATCTGGTTGAGCTTGGACCTGAGCAGGTTCAATAATTGAAGTTTGGAGAGATGTGGCGACCGGTACTACCACTGATGGTAGTATTGCCGGTTGCTATCATGTATGACCCATGTTATTGGACCTATGATGGTGTACTTGTAAAGGGAGATATTCTTGATCCATCCCAATAGCTGCAAAAAATTCCCTTGATTTATTAACTCCAGAATGCTAAGGAGGAAGACTGCATTGAAGTAGTTATGCATTTAACCTCCTTAACTCCTTCATTTCATCTTCTTGTTGTGCAAACCTTTCCTCTAATGAGAGTTATTGGCCTTATCTAGAGGTAAGGTAGGATGTAACCTGACATTTAACCTTTTCCATAGCATGTGGATTTCTGGAGTGTGGAATGGTATTACCCGAAGGAATATCTTTCCTCTGGGAAACCCTCTGGCTTCTGGTACGCACACCTCCTTCATTTGTTTCTGTGCATATAGCCTCTTGAATAAGAACTTCTTCATCTGATTCCTTTGAGTGAGCCTTAAGTTCTAGGGGATCTGTGACAATGACATTGATGAAATTTATCGATGCATAATACATTGCATCCCTTATTTCAGCGTTTCTGCGATATTGTCTTCTTCCATGTCTTTTATGTGACATTGCCATTTGTTTGGTTGATCCCTCAACAAATTCTTGATGAACCGTAATTTGGAAGGAATTTTATGATAATTCGGCTCTATTCTCCTCTTGTGGATTCTTCTCTAATCGAGAGCAGACTAAATTTTGCTGAGGAAGAGATTGAGACATTGAAAAGGTACCCAGTCCGGTGGACTGGGGCTGTTCCTATTTTTCCTGCTCAACTCCTCGAATCCTATCTGTTGATCTCGAGGGTTGGATTAAAAGAGTCTCCAGCCTAGCAAGTTGAGGTCGCACTTGTGATGCTACATCTGAAACTTTCTTAAAATTTCTTTTGATTTTTCATATTTTAGTCCAGAAATTGGCCGGATGCATCATCTGACATCCACTCAAATCACCTAGCTCAGATGACCGTTAGATTATTTATGACACCTTTGTCACCTGATGATGTGTATGATCTAAATGATAAGCCTGTTCGATAATCTCATTTAATTGATGCAAGACTAATTTGACAACTTTTTCTTTATATAACTGACTTTGGGAAGAACTAGTTGAGGAATGTTCTTGAGGAAGCCTTTGATTACAAACAAAACCAGTTTGCTGTGGCCAGCCATGGACAATAACATTGCATGAGACCACTTTTGGAGGGCTTTGATGACTGGAGAGCAAAGTGAAATGCAATGCTCCATGAACACCCCATCCCCTGATATGAATACCATATGGGGGCATTGGTAATTAACTGGCGCAACCTTTTTAATGCGCCAAGGCATGTATGCTGAATGGCTCTCTTCTGCTTTTCAACCTTTGGATGTCCGAAAACTGAGAGATATGCCAAGTCAATTTGGTGTTGCAACCCTTATATTACCTTAACATGACTTTGAGATTCATCATACGGTAATATTTTCTATTTTAAGTGACAAAGAGTTTTCCATATGTTGAGACAAATATTTTGAATACAATCTTCTATCAACATTTTTGGAATATCATACTGAGAGTTATCCAAAGGCCAAAACATTACTTGTATTTCACCTTTCTCCAATTGTTTTATTATATTCATCACTTCCTCTTTGTCATTTGATGAAGATTATTCTACCTGATTGGACCAAAGCTGGTGCTTCTTTATTACTTCATCAGATTCAACAAGATTATTAGAGAATTTATTTGTCAAATTAGAAGATGAATGACCCAGGGGTGGTTTGTAGAATGACCTACACCCCGGGCTATCTTCTTATTGAGAAAGTATTTCACCTGCTAGCGGTAAGGCATCATACATGACCACCTTTGCATTTGCAAGTGCCTCAAGATAAGATGGATTTCTCATTACTTCATTTTCCATTGAATAATTTTCAAGGAAATGCGAATTACTACTTTGGAGAGGACTTTCACAGCTAAATTTATCATCATGGGGAGGACCACTATGGTGGGTTACAACAAAAGATGAAACCTTTTTCTCCTTGGTCTTCGGGCCATGCAGAGGGTTATCGTGGCTCTCATTTGAAGATGTTTCTTCGATATTGACCGAATTTTCATGAAGTAGGCCTTCATGAGGAAGTGTCTGATGAAGACCTTCAGAATTAATGATTTTATTTCCAGAATTTGGAAATGAGAGAGTTGAATCTTGAGTTGCAACAGATAATATTCTGAGGGCTTCAATAACTTCAGCATTGAGCAAGGACTTATTGCAAATTGGCTCTTAATTTTTTAACTATGATGGAAGGGTATTTTTGCTGGATGCCTTCTTACTCACTTTGGAAACCACTTGTTGATGAAAGGGGTTATTATGGGTATGTGTATGTGCCTGCTTCAGAGAAATGGTCAGGTTAGGGTGATTGTCTCTATTTAAATTGGGTGTATCTGCCCGACTTTATTGTCTATATGACATGGGGGAGTATGCCCCATGATCCTCCTGGACTAGAACAGAGGTGTGTATCTGCTCCGAGGTGACATGTTGATGAGTCACTCAACTGATAGGGACTGATTTATGTTTCTTTCCCAGTGATATCACTGAAGTTATTATAATATTCTGACAGGTAACCAGGATATGGGTAGGGATTTTATTATGTTCTTTCACCATTGTCAGATTGTGCTTGGTGACTTCAACTGCCGGAATGGGAATATACATCCATTCCATTTTTGGATTAGGTGTGTTTTTCTACTCCTGTCCTCCTTTTCCTTTCAGTGAATACTGACAGTACTCATGTGTGGGGGCAGAAAGTTGTGTCTGCCTCCTGTTTGTCATTGGAGCTTTCCAATTAACATCTCTCAGTGCTACCAAATGGGACTGTTGGTTAGCTTGATGAATTTCAGGTGTATGTTCTTGATGATTTTTCTCCACCAAATATGATTGATAAACTTCCTAAAATACTGGCAGATAAAACTGCTGGCAGAATTGATGCGTGTAAGTAGGTGTATGTGCATGTTTACAGGTGGTCACGAAATTTAGTTGGCAGGCTTCTTTGGATGTAGTCAGACAAGACTGCGGACTGGATGATGATTTATAAACAAGTGTATGTGCCTGCCTATAGTACTCCACTAGAATTTCCTGGCGGGATTGGTCTGTTACTTTCAGACGAGTCTGCTGGGCAGTGAAATTAGGACGGATGGGTGTATATGCCCGCTCATTGTTTTCAATCAAGTTTGGTTGATGGACTTCTCCGAAGGGGGTAGAGGTAAAAACCTGCTCCCTATTGGCTGAATTTCGCCTCTGAAGGTTCGTCTTGCATGCTTGTGTATGAGGAACCTGATCCGAACACCTAGAGGCGATACCCCCATCATGTTGAGGGTTCACTACCACACGCGTCTAGTGGCGATTGTTGGTGGGATTCCTCATGAAGGACTTCTGTCTTCTTGACCTGAGGCCTTGAGTGACCTCTTGAATCACCTCCTTATAATATTGGAGGGACTGGTTGTTGCGTTTTGGGGATAAAGACCCCAAGCTGTTGGAGACGGTGGTTGGCACCACCTGCTTCTTGACCACTGGTCGTTGCTGTCTGGAAAACCAGGGTGAGTTGTTAACTTTGAGGGATTATCGGCTGGCCTCCTGAGTTGGGATGGTACCGTGTTGATGGTATTCTCTCACCAATGCATCTGAGACCCGGCGTTAAAGATTATGAGTTGTTGATGTCATCCTCAGAGCAGACGAGGATCCAGAAGGAGTAGCGGCTAAGGAATTCTAAGGTGTAAAACTTAAATAATCCATTTTGTGTTGTAGAGAGATCTAGGAAAAGAGTGCATGATTGATATAGCAGACATAATCAAGATATGTCTGGCCAGACTACATCTTTTGGATGAGCACATATGTTATTGATTTCTTTGTTGACCCTCATATTGAGTTTAATAGGATCCTAACAAATAATTAAAACATCATTTAACTTGGTTAAGGATTCACGTCGGGTTCACCATTTTTTGTTTCGTCTGGAAATGGGGATGACCTTGTTTGTTTAAGGTTCAAACTTTCCAATCGGTTTCTAATGGGTTTATTCATAGAACCGGAAACACCCAATGATTCTATATCCATTTGGATGAACTTTCCAAAGGTAGGTTCTCATTAGTTGTGGACCGATGAGGCTTAAGAATTTGTATTGGTCAAGAGGTTGGGAGGTTAGGCACATCACACATTTTTGGGGGGAATTATTTCTTACTACTGGACTCTCTTATAGATTTAAGTTATGTTCACGAATCCTTATTAATTCACCAAGCATGAAAATGATTTTTCCTTTAGATTTTGAAATCGATGATAGATATGTATGGGATTTATAGAATATTTTATATGTATTTGAGGTTCTTCAACGATGGAGAATAATCCATATGTATTAGAGATTCTTAGTCAATGGTATCCTTCAATACATTATATAGAAATATCTTAGTCATTATGATGACCATACTAGTTTTAAATCCACTCAGTGGGGAACTTGAAGTTTATTGTCATTCAGAAAGATGTGGATTATTTCAGAGTTGGGATCGTACCCCTAGATGGGCTACCTATGTATCCTTGTTAAAAAGAAATTAGAACCCACGTAGTTCGATAAGAAGGATATAGTTTAACGCCATATGGGACAGAACAGAATTAATGAAAGATGGGCTTGAACCTTAGAAAGGCTTCCTACGTACTCTACTTTTAAGGTAGAGATCAAAGTCCACGTAGTTTGGGTGAAGAAATATGGGGCTTATGCATGGTTAACAGCCCTAAAAAAGATGTCATGATTACTTTTACACTCTAAGATCACGTGATTCATGCTAGATGTGAGAAACTAGAGGTATCAGTAAACCTGGCAATTGTGCCATGAAAGATGCAGTCACAAGAAATGATGTGGGGATTACATATGTATGACTACCCAAGTAGATGAAGACCATGACTTAATTCAGGAAATAATCCCAGGAGAAAGGTCTATAAATTTATTTTTACTTTATGGAGATTTGTATTTTTAACACGGGTCTTACTCCTAAGGAGGATGCCCAAATTAAAGGGGACTTATAACTTGGGGCTTACTCCTGAGAAAGAGGCCCAAATTAAAGGAATTGTGATTGGGGCTTATTACTGAGAAGGAGTCCCAATGTTAAAGGAAATTATTACTGGGGATTACTCCTCAGAAGGAGGCCTAGGTTAAGGGGACTTGGGGCTTACTCCTGAGGAGGATGCCCTAAATCAAAATATCTTCTCGTCTAAAAGGGTGAGGTTATATAGAGGAAACCTCTAATCTTAGTGACATAAAGTTTGTATGTCATGAGGTTTTGGGAGAGGTTCTCATATAACTCCTTTTAGATATGGAATCCAACAAAGGAACCATGCCATAAATGGCTTTGAAAAGGGGTTCAAGGGCTAATATCTTGAAGAGGAGAGGTGAACGGGAGAGAGGCACACAAATTAAGTTGGCATGTGAGTGTAGGTCGGGAAAGTAATTTGGCATGCAAGTCTTAGACGCGCAAGTGTACTTATGCGTCATGGGTTCACCTGGTCGATGACGAATCTGTAGGGTAATACTTGGGTGAGACTTATCTCAAGCCTTTAATATTATCCTAAGATATTTCCAAAAGGGCGGTGCACAAGTTTCATCAAAAGGGTAGGGTGGCACAAAAGTGTTTCCATTTTTAAGGAGGTCTGGATACTTTGGCGCAGAAGTGTTGATGAATTCTAAACACTTAGGCCTTATCCTACTCCTTTATGTCTTATATTACCCAAAATCTTCTTGCTAGTTCAAGATTCCCTCAGTAGATATATCATATAGAGCATGACCAATGGTAGCATTATTCCTTTCTGATAAAAATAAAATATTAATTGTATTTACCATCTTCTTTTTGTGGATTATATTTTAATATTTGTTAATGTAAATAGATGATCAATATAAAACCTCAATGAAATTTTTGAGGAGTAATCCAGTTGTGGTGATGAAGTCATTAACAAGGATGAAAAGTCTTGTCTACATTTTAGCTCATTGTGTGGAAAGGAGAGTAAAAAAATTATGGAATATATTGGTGTCAAAATAAAAACCATTCCTTCAGAATAATTGGGGACTCGATTGCACTAGTAAGGGTTCACATTCTACACTTTGAAAAGTAGTTCAACAAAATATCTTTCTGTATTCATAATTGAAAAAAAAGACTTTATTTATTTTCGAGGGTGCATTATTCTTGTTAATTGTGTTCAAACCTCAATTCCCATCCATGTTCCTCCCTCCCTTAGTGTTCCAAAAACTATGATAAGAAGGATGGAGTGCATCTTGACTAAATTTATATAGGATTCACATGATGACGGGAAATACCATTGGAATAATTGTGAAATGATGGATAAAAACACAGAGGTAGGGGTTATTAATTTAAGGACCATTGAATAAAAAATGTGTTTCTTATAGGATAAGATGGGTTGCTAGGTAATGGAGGGAAGATCTTTGTGGTCTAGGTTCATTTCTCTCAATTATGTTTTGACCCTGAATGATCCGCACATAGGTGGATCTGAGTTTTGTAGAAGAATCCATGGCCACACTAATATAATCCAATAGAACTCATGATGGTTTATTGGGTGTAGTGACATAAAATTATGATTTCAAAACTAGATAGGTACAATATTAGGATTTCAAGGTTGTCTGAAACTAAACATTTCATTCTCTTAAGAAAGAAGGTTCCCATATTTTAACTATTTGGTCCTTATCCCACACCAAATTCAGATCTTTGGGGACATTATTCTCAATAGAGATCATAATAAATTGATTTTCATGAATATAAAATATGGCATTTTTTTATGGTAATGCTTTCATGCATTGAGGGATGGATCTTGTAGCTCTCAATTCTGGGATGATTGGGGTGGAATCTATTGGTGTCGAGAGATCCCTCCGAAGTACTATTTATTAGTTTGGTATATCATGGGTTATGTTATCCATATTGATAAGGAAGTCACGAGTTTAGGTTTCCTCCTTTCTTTTAGACGTGAATTCTAAAAGGCCCCCATGGTTGAAACTATGATGAATCTATTTTTTCATACAGATTGGGTGGGAAAAAACTGGGGAAAGATGGGAGAAAGCTTCAGCTTAAATCATTTAGGTGGCTCCATTGATGATTTTCTCTCTAACTATTTTTTGGGTACTATGATAAATAAAAATGAGGATAAATCCAAGTAGGATCTTATGGAGGTAGGGTGATATACCATATGGTGTGCTCAGAACAAAACTCGTTGTGAAGGATCCTTTGGAACTCAGATGGTAGTGGTTGGAAGATCCCAGAATATGGAATCAGATATTGGGTCACTGATCAAACATTGGGATAAATCTCCCATGCTATGATCTCTCATTTCATGTACTATTCCCCTGTTCCCGTTTCAAGATGTGTGCTCACATGGAACATGGGTGAAATAGATTCCTCCTACCAGAGGTTTGAAGCTGAATACTGATGGGTCCTACTAAAAAGGTCTTATGTGGGGTTTAAGGGTCATTCTTGATCCCACAGGATCAGTTTTGGTGGAATTATCTATTGTATTTAGACAGATGGATTCCCTTCCTGTGGAGGCCCATTCAATGATCATTGGTCTTCTCCTCTGTCGGGATAGGGACATCTGCCTGGAGTCCATGGAAACTAATTCTTCAATAATCCAGAACTATATCCATAGGACTAATAACATTCCATGTCCCATCAGCTACATCACCTGGAGAATCAATAGTCTTCAAAATTATCACTTGGAGGCTCATCACACATTGAGGGAAGGTAATAAGGTGGTATATTTTCTTACCTCCTAGAACACTCAAACAGATCACTTTTGTTTGTTTTTTTGGCTTGGGATCCATTTCTTCTAAATGTGTGGTCTAGGTTTTGGATGATGCATTGGGGTTACATTATTTCCATCCACCATGACTTATTCCTATTATGTACTTTTTTGTGCACTTTTTATGTATATATAATAAAATTCCATCTTTTTATGATGAAATATAGCATAAATATATCATAAAAGTAGATAATAATGATATATCACAAAAAAATAACACAAATAAATTCATTTAATTAAGGAACAACTATAAAATAGTCATAATTTCTATATAAAATAAATTTGATCCTACATACCTAACAATGATGCATGAATTCACATTAATCCCATAAAACTATAATAATTGTCCCATCACTAGTAACTTGGTGGTCCATTGCACATGTGTTATACATGCACATGGAAACACCCCTACCTGAGTTCCACACTTCCTATCTCTTTACCTCCACAACCCAAAATGAAAATAAAGGAAACCACACCTTTGAAACCATTTTATAACTCTCCAAAACCATATTTCTTGAACAATGCTTGAGTGGATATGATAAAAGGCCTCATGTGATCCTCTCCAAACACAAGAGGTTTCTACCAATCGATGAGGTATTAAGGCTGTAGTGGAGAGACTATAACCTCATTAATAATATCCATACCCCACAAAACTATAACTACTCAAAATATCAAAATGGGTGATAAAAAAACAAAGTACAAAAAAAAAATCCCCCTTATCTTACATGTGAAAAGAACAAAGCTCTTGATATTTGAAGAAAAACTAAGTATCAAGAAATGGAAAAGTAAAAAAATTCCCCAGCAATTGTTTGGAGTATGTCCAAACATCATCTCTGACTCTAAGCCTCTATATCCTTAATTCCCTATCATAGGGCCGTTTCCATTCACTAGATCCCTAGCCATGAAATATACACACACATTGAGATTCCCATACAGGGTGTGAGTATATCTCAATAGGACTCCACTAATGAATCCTTAGCATAAGTGAACATGTATAAAGATTTGTCTACTACGGTGATAAAATAAATAGACATAGAATCCAAAATTTCCATTCAAATTGTATATTTTCTAACCAAGCCTCTAGGAACCCTAGATACACCCTCTTCGACTCCATTACAAAAGAAAATCTGAATGGTTATAGGAATGTCATATGTGGGGGATCTAACCAAAAGGCTAATCAGTAGTAGTAATGGTCTATGGAATCCTATTCAAACTATATAAGTCCATTATGCTAAATACTTTCTCTTAGGCTGGATCACATAAGACCATAATTTCACACTATCACCTCTCAGGTCTGATCACATAAGGCCATCATGGCCCTTGGTCAAGATACACAAGGCCATCATTCCCCATCATCAAACTCAGTGATGTCATCATGTCACTTGAAATGTCTGAACATCCCCTCCCTCTAGGTCCACCAAGCCATTACGAGTAAACCTATAACATTGGTAACATGTATAGAAAAAATTAAAAACAGTATATACCAAACAAATCTCAGGGAATTAGTGTCATCACATTAGTAACATATATCCAGAGTCATAACCTAATAAGAATGGGTCTCATAGGTTACTTAGGAAGACACAGGAAAACCATATCATAAAATGGGTCTATATGTTATGAATTCACATGGGACAACATTTCATGTCACATAAGGAACCTATGGATATACACACACATATAATATAATATGTAAATCAAATAAAGATCAATCCCTATATGGTAAGTAATTTCTTCTTAAAGCATGTTTACGCCAAAGTCAAGGTTCTCTAAGAGTGTCATCACCCAAACCACATCCCCACATCAACCAAAAGAATCTTACGTTCCATGAAATCCTATAAATAATTCCAATAAAACATGACATTGGTTATATAATAAGGCATAATAAAAGAATCATGACTAGAAGGAAAAACAGAATTCTTACCCATGATAGTTACCATCAACATTAGAATTTTTTTTTTGGTTGAAGGAAGAGAAGAATCGTCAATTTAAGAAAAAGAAAAAGAAAAAATAGGCTTAGATATCATGATATTAGTTTGACAAATATAGGTTTAATATCCCAAGGTTTGATATTCTAGTGGGGTAGAGTAAGGTAGGTCATAAATTCATTACCCTAGGTTCACCTAGAGCAACATGAATTTATCTAGAAAATCATCTAGATCTAAGGAATGATAAAGAGGTGGGGGATATATATATTAATATATCTAAGAAAAATTAAAATTTCATTCAATTCTCCTCATTAAAGACATACACATTTCACCTTGGAATCAATTGATATACATGAGGAATGAAAACCATTTCATCTGTTAGTTTTTATCTTGATCGTCACTATGATCTCCACCACAACTGTGGTAGATTCAAACATGTTATCCTGACATGGAATCCACCAGAGTGTTGTGCTAGAATCCCATATTTTTTTGGCACACCATTCCCCTCTCCACACTATGGAGATACTAATCTTCCCACTTCTCATAGGAGCTTCCCCAATGCTCAACACCCATGGCCATGCCTTGGACTATATATTTTTTCCTTTAACTTTTTACACATGGGGCTCACCAAAGACCAACACAACATTCACCATAGTTGTGGTGTAGCTCATGTTAATAAAAAACCTACAAAAAACCAAATATATACTCAAATTCACAAGGTTCCACCAAGGAATAACTCAACCCAAATACATATAGGATAACATGGAAACAAGTTTTAATATATTATAAAAAAAATTAAGAGTCATTATATATTTAATCTTCATTTACCCATATAGATTATATTCACAATAAAAGATTTCTTGATGAAATTCAATTTAATAGTCATTGTAACGGCTCATAGATCATTTTAGACACTTATTATTAAAAATCATCTTAGGTTTGTTTAAGGGAAATTAAATCCCCATACACTAGCTATATACACATATATGAGAAACCAAGAAACCTTGGATGATTTTATAGTCCATCAGGAGGAGGAATCATTTTATGTATATTGTAATCAATAATATGTAATTTTATATTATGTTTTTTAACCACTCTTATTCAAAATTCTTATTTTATGAAATAGGGAAGGAAAATTGAAAATAAGTTATGTTCATTGAAACCAATGTACCACTACTATAAATATAGGATTTGGTACACTTCACCTAAAAAATGTATGTATTTTAAACTTAGAAAAAATCATTAAAGTGAAATGAACCAAAAAAATAATTATGTATGTTTTTTTAAATAAAAATTAAGGGGTCAAAATCTTAAACCACATCCATCCCACATTATGTGTAATAGAAGGAGGCTTGAGTAAAAAATGGAAAATTGTATATGAAAACACGCATGCACTATGAGAATCATATATAAGTATGACATAGTATACATTTATTTTAATTAAATTAGCATTAAAAAATAATTCCAACTTATTTTTTTCATTTATCGGGTTTAGATACATGAATCAACATATTTTATAACCGTTGATCCAAAAAATTTCATGACTTTCAGGAATAAAGAATAGTTTGAATAAGTTACAGGTGTAGGTTTTGGAGTTCCACTCCGAGCATAATTTTATAAAGAAAATACATAGAGGGAGACAAATTAGAAAATTAAAAATAATAAATCATAAATAAATTCGCAAGGAGAAAAAGACAGTTTGTAGCTTGAATTGATAGACCAATTTCTTTGAAGGGGTCAATGAGAAGAAACAACACATTATAAACCACAAAATGAAGAGCCATACCTCCCCATATTTTAGGATCTCCATTTCCTTTAAAGGGCTTCCATACTTGAGGTAATGGATTTTTTCATAATAGTTACTTCTAAATGTGACTCAAATAATAACTAATAGGTTTCTTATATTAAAATTTTATAGAGGGAAATTGATTATGATTTAAATTTATCAGCTTGCAGTCATCACCTTCATGTAATAAGTACCTTGTAAAATACCCAAGGAGATATTTTATATAATAAAAACTTCTAAAAGGTCATATTATAGTGAAGATTCATGTAGCTCATGAGCTAAGTGATGAGATATTTATTCTCCTTGATGATCTTGATGTTCACATAGGAAAAAATCAATTGGAACATTTATATAATTTTTATTTAATATTATGAATATATATGATGATAGTGATGAATGTCCTTATAATTTATATTACATGGAAAAACGTTTTTAATTAATAAAAAAAAGATTTTAATAGAGGTTTATTATTACAAAATAAAAAACACAAGGGGAAATAAAATATAAACACAACACAACATAGAAGATAAACTAATAGATCAAAAAGACCTTGCAATATTAGCTTTACCCCATTAATTCCACTATTGTATTTATTAACACTACATGTTCATGAAGATACAACAATCAATGTTAAAAATATGGCCTATATTGAATTTAATGAACAATTATTTACAGAGTAAATTACTAATATGATTGGTCTTGAGAATGTTAATATTTTTAATTATGAATGGTTTGAATTCTCATTTTTGAACGAATACATGGAGTACATTTCCATAATCTTTTTTCCAATATATAATCAACTATAATAATAATATTTTAATACTATTCATAATTTATATATGTTTATATATCACTACAACATAAATGGAAAACCCTATAAGGAAAATATTATATTAATTAATCTTCATGTTTCCTATACACAAAAAAAACATTCATGGATAAAGATGAAATTTTATTTAGAGAACAATTAGCTATAGAATTTTAAAAGAAAATAATAGAATAAAAACACTTATTTGTAACTACAATATAGGGGTAAAACATTACAATCAAAATATATCAAATATCATTTCATTTTTTAGAATTATTTATTCCCTTTTGTTTTTGTAGAAATCACTATATTCTCATTAAGATCAATTTGGTTACTCTAAAGTTATATTTTTTTTGTTTCAAATCATGGATATCAAAAAAATTAACCACACACGATGTATTTTATGATTTTTTAATACACTAAATTCAAAATTTTATAAATAAAATTAAAACTATATGTTTTATGTTATGTTTTAACAAGATTTTTTTATGTTATTATGGTGTTTTTTTATCATCAAAACCATGGGATGAGGATGGAAAATTCACATAATAAGTCTATGGATTAATAGAAATTGATAAGTATCATGTTATATATAATAATATTTTTCTGTAAAAAAATATATGAAAACAAATTAAATATTTTTGCAATGTTTCTATAGGGTCCAAAATGATGTAATCAAAATGGTTATGGTTTTTACAATCGATAATTTATTAAATATATCATATTCAATCTACAAACTTTCATCCCTTAGGATTTATTTTCAATGGAAATTATAAATTCGTATAAATATTTATTAAAATATCTTTATCTATATTTTTCTAGTACTACTATGATTGTCGGAAGTCTGCATTTTCAATAGAGGAAGTAGACATTTTTTGGAATGAGTTGGTAACTTAAACGATGTCAGAATATTTTTAGACATAATGAATTTCAAATTTTATATAGTTTTTTAAACATTTTAAAATTTTAGATTGTCTATTAATTATTTAGTTAATTTTATTATCATTTTATGGTAGAGTTATGAAGAGATAATTTAACATTGAAAGTTTTCCATCTAATTAGGAATAAATAAAAATAAATGGAGTGTTTTTTAGTAATGGATTTCACTGTAATATTATTGGTGTGAGATTTGGGAGGCTTTGATATTTTAAAATTTAACAATTTTTGATATTTAAGAACATTTATGTGTTATGTTTGGAGGAATCTAACAACTCCTTTTAAACATAATAAAAAACTTAAAAAACCCAAATAAAATATCACCTTGAAAGATAAATGAAATCATGAAAAAAATGGAAATGAATAAATTGATAAGGTGTACCTTACACCATTTTCCACTACACTATCTTCAACCATTATCATAGGGGTTTGATATATATCAGTAATAGAAAACCATAATTAACAAAGATAGTGTCATTTTATCAATTATAATTACTAAATACTTGACTATTAATATACTATGAATTTCATAGGAATAATCCTTATTATATTTCTTATAGTATATTATGATTTACATTAAAAGTAGCATGAAATTATATATTACGGTATACCTAATCATCAAACATGATATATCCAAGTTTCATCATATAAAAAGTGAATTTAAGGAATATCTAATTCAATATGATAGAGATATTAATTTGGATATCTCTCATATGATACAATAATCATATTTCTTTTTTTATTAAAAATATTTTTAATTTTTCTGTGATATGTAGGAATAAACTTCACATCAATATGAACCATAATGTGGATGATATGACTAAATTTTTTTATTTTTATTTAGAGGTGAAATGTTAGTTCAAAACACACATAACATACTCATAATAAAGAAAACAAGAAAAAAATAACATTTTATAATTGAATTAAATTATTTCTTATTAGTTTTTGATGTTTAAGAATTATCCTCGCATCAATCTGACTCATAGTGATCGCTTTTATGACTAAAAGTGCATGTTTTCATTTTAAAGTGAAATATTAGTTCAAAAAAATTCCACTTACTCAAAAATAATTAAACAAAAATATATTATCTTGATAATTTATTAAATTATCCATAATTCCTCTTTCACTTTAAAGAATTAATCCCACATCAATCTAGTATACGGTGTAGTTGATATGACTGAGGAAGTGTATTTCAGTTTAATAAGTACTTTTAAGTTAAAAAACATCACATAATAAAAACTAATAAAATCAATTTAGAGTGTGTTTATATTTTATAAACAATATCAATAATTCACTTTTAAAATGAAATAATTAACAGTATTCTAATCAGAAACATGATGTAGCCATTATGACTCAATTTGTGTGTTTTAATTTGAAATTGAATTTTTAGTTAAAATATGTATTTAAAACAGATAATATTACATATTATTTTTATTTGAAACTTTACAAAAAATATCAATAATTCATCTTATATGTGTTTTAATTAAACTCATATCAATCTGACACATAGTGAGACATTATATAACTAAAACTGTATTTTTTCAATTAAATGTGATTTTTTTAATAAAAAATAAAAATAACATAGAACCCTCACTTATGGAAGAGTAAAAAAATATTATAAAAGTTAAAATATAATTAATTTATAGAATCAATAAAGAGAATAATTACATTAAAAACCATTGATCTTCCCCTCAAACAATAGTTTATTAGATTTAGTTTCCATACCCTATTCCTAAAATAATTCTTCAATGTTGAAGTGTGGGTTAGCCAAGAGTGGTCCATTGAAGTATTCCATAATTGTTCCTCAATCCCAAATTCATTGGTCCAAGATAATCTAGTTGAAATTGATACCTTTGGTGAGAAGATGTTTCTACTTTTATTGGCATATAAAACATTTGTTAGAATATTTTAAATTCCTCCCATTTTTTTTACCTCAGCACTACCCTATACAATAATTATTCCATTAACATCCCTTTTAGATTCCATAACCAAAACAAAGAAATGATATTCAATTTATGAAGCCAAAACACCTTCATTATATATTTCACCTTATGATAAAAAACTAAAATATTTTTTTAAAATCAAATAATTTTATTTTTTTTAATGATTGACCTTCCAACCATATGAACAAAGTTTATTGAACTATATTGTAATATTTATGTGGATGTGACTTCCTTTTTTGTTATATGAGTAACCTTCATTATAAAAATCTTTTATTTACCTTCAAACACAAAATATTTTGACATATTTTAAATATATTGAAATTGTATCTCTTTTGTGGCATGAACTTTATCATTATCTAATTTCCACTCAAAATTAAGAAACCTGGTTTGTTTTTCTTTTGAATGCATTGTGATATAATTTTTTGATGGTGATTTAATTATAATCATTTCCATAACCCCCACTCCATTATAACCCAAGTAAGAAGGCTAACCCTTCATGATCCTTGCCTATAGTGAATCATCCTCTTTGACAGTATGTACCACAACATCTTTACCTTTTGAAATTAATTTCACTATTATGTTAAAAAGTGGTGAATATTTATCATAAATATCATCATATACATCAACCCAAGATGAAAAATATAATTTTGCCTGATTGGGATCCCTTTATGAGTTTGAATATTCTTCCCAAATGAATCAATAAATTGATATTCATTTTTATTATTAATATAAGACTAGATTTGAGAAGCAAGAGGATATAATGTTTCATGTGAAACTGGAATGAACCCTATATGAAAAACCTACAGAGTCAAAGTATCCCCTATATCATCAACTATAATCATAGATTTATCAATTCCAATTTCACAAGGTGTATTGAGAAAATAACCCCAATATTATTTTCTCCACCCACCTAAATTTATAAATAACAAAAATTGAAATTTTTTATACCATTCTCATCTTCTCATCTTCTAGGAGGTACATCCACACTCCAAAATTTATAATCCTTGTTATCACTAAACACAAAAACAAGTAATAAAAATCAAATTATCTTAAAAGGATTTCATAAAATACTACATTGAATGAATTTTTTTCTCTATTATCAAACTAGATATTCAATGCCAATGAAGAAAAAACATCCATTTCAATGAATATATGATCAATGAAAGGATCATAATTTTTTTATTAATTAATCATTTTTCATTAGATTTTCAGGAACCATTTTGATATATCTCAATGCATCCTTATCAAATAAACAAACTAAAATATAAGGAAGTGAAATCCAAATCCAAACAATCACGGATTCAATGAATAGTGAAAATATATTGACCATTTAAAAACCTATATACTATAACCAAAAAACAACAATGGCTTTAATCCAAAATTTATAATAAGTTTCCCCAAATTCTAAATTTCAAAAATGATTCTTGTCATCTATCATTAAATTTGTGAACCCTATAAACACAATAGACTCAATATATTTAAAAATAAAAGATAATTTATGTAGGCCGATTTTAAACATATAAATATGAATAAAACTATAATTTTTCACCGAAGAAGAGTCCAATGTTTTTGGGACATAAATAACCAAACAACATCGAAATCTAGATATAAAATTGCCTTTGAGTAGTTGTGACCTTATGTATTTATCTTCTCAAGTCCTTATTGATGGATCTAATCTTCATCTTTTAAGTTTTGCTTCACTAAATCAACAATATATACCTTTTATGAATGATAAAAAATTGAACAAAGATTTGTATTTGGTATAGATTTTCATTCAAGATCATTGTTTTTATTAGGTAAATTGGCATGATTCATTGATCCAATAACCATCTCTCTCCGTTATATAATATAAATTTTAGTTCCAATTTGTTTTAACATAATCAATCCAAGAAAACAAGATAATATTTTATCTACACTTTATAATAGTGATTTTTAATTTATTTATGTCATGTTGTAATTATTATCAAGTCAATCAGACATATATTGTTGTTGATATGATAGAAAGTGTGTATTTCTAGCTTAAAAGTGACATTTTAGTTCAAAATGTGGATCACATAGTCAAAACAAACCAAACACACTTAAATTATCTTTATATTTTTTTTTAAAAAAAATATAGATAATTCATTTTTGACATGTAGGAATTAAGCTAACCTCAATATGACACATGACATGGTTGATATGACTGGAAGTTCGTGATTTCATTTAAAAGTGACACTTTGGTTCAAAATACAAGTCATGTACTTAAAAATGATAAAACCCCTCTACTTTTTTATTCATTATTTAAGAAAATATGACACATGAGATTTTTGAGGATTAAACGTGTGTGTTTTCATTTAAAAGTAATATTTTTGTTAAAAACATACATCATATAATCAAAACTATGAAAACACCCACACATAGTCTTGATATTTTATGAAAAGTGTCTATAATTCATTTTAATGTGATATAATTAACGACACATCAATATGAAACATAGTTTGGCTTATATGAATGAATTTTTTTGTTTTTATATAATTTTTTTTACTACAAAATGCATGATACATTCTCAAAAACCAAGATGGAATACTCATAAGGAGTTCATATTTTTGTAAAATAATAGATAATTAACTTTTCACTGGTAATATTAACCATATGTTAATATGACACACATTTTGGAATGTATGATTTAATGTGTGTGTTTTCATTTCAAAGTGACATTTTAGTTTAAAACACACATCACATAATTAAAACTTTGAAAAAAAATATTATTTTATTGATCTTTTAAGAAAAATATTGATAATTTTATTATTATTTTTGGGAATTAATCACACATAAATATGACACATGTTGTATCTAGTATTACTTAATGTGTGTGTTTTTATTTAAAATATGTATTTTAGTTTAAATGTTCATAATATACATCAGGCAAAGAAAAATACCATTTATTATCAATTTATTCTTTATAGAAAAGTTCTATAATTCATTTGTGATGTGTAAGAATTAACCTCACATCAATCTGATATGAGGTGAGTTCCTTTATGACTAAAATTGGGAGATTTTATTTAAAAGTAACATTTTAGTTAAAAATGTTAGTTATATACTCAAAACTAGGAAACCATATTCAGGTTGTCCTGATACTTTAAAAAAAGATTCATAATAAATTTTTTACATATGGTAATTAATATCACATCAATCTAACACAATGTGTGTCCGGTATGACCGAAAGTGTAGGTTTTGAGTTCAAAAGTAATATTTTAGTTTAAAATATGGTTCTTATACTCAAAAACAATGAAGTATAATTATATTATATTGGTATTTTAAGAAAGGTATTGATAATTATTTTTATGGCATGTAGAAATTAACCACACATAAAATTCAACACATGGTGTGGTAGGTATGATTAACAATTTCAGTTTTTATATAAAAGTGACATTTTAGTTCAAAATACACATCACATAATTGAAAATGAGAAAACAACTCAAATTATTAATTTATTCTTTAAGTGAAATATTTAAAATTCATTTTTTATTAAAAGGAATTAACCACATGATAGTCTGATCCACGTTGTTTTGAATATGATTGAAAGAATTTTTTTTATTTTAAAGTGATCTTTAAGTTAAAAACATGGATTGCATACTCCAAACTAGGAAAATTAAATCAAATTTTCACGATATTTTATGAAAATCATATATGATACATTTTTTAAGTGTATGAGTTAACTACATATCATGCGAACACATGGTGTGTCTGATATGACTGAAATTGTCTGTTTTCATTTAGGGTGACATTTTAGTTCAAAACATGTGTCACATACTCAAAATTGAGAAAAATTATTTGATTGTTTTGATATTTTATAACAATGATCCACAATACATCTTTAGTTATAGGAATTATTCTCATGTCAATATAATATGTAGTGTGACTAGTATGACTGAAAGAAAATGTTTTTAGTTTAACGGTAACATTTGATTCAAAACATGCATCACATAATAAAAGTAGATAAAATATACTTGTATTTTCATGATATTTTAGAAAATACTAATAAATTATTTTCGAATTTTATTAGTTAACCACATATTAATCTGACACATGGTGTGATCAATATTATTTAATTTTAATGTTTTCATTTAAAATATTATGTTTAGTTTAAAATACAAGATGAAATCTCAAAACAAGAAAACACAATCGTTCTATCTTGATATTTTTTTAAAAAATATTTTTTTAGGAATTAACCTCCCATAAATATGATACGCGATGTGTTTTGTAAGACTAAAAGTGTGTTTTTTAATTTGAAAGTAACAGTTTAGTTAAAAACATGCATAAAAACTCAAAACTGAGAAAATTAAATCAAATAATATTAATACTTTATAAAAATTATCCACAATTAATTTATGATATGTAGGAATTAATATGAATTAAATCTAATTGAAATTGTGGAAGGTATGATTTAAAGTGGATTTTTTTAGTTTAAAAGTGATATTTAGTTCAAAAAATATTTCCCATACTCAAAACCAAGAAAAAATAGGTGCATTGACATAATATTCTAGTAAAAATATTTATAATTGATTTTTGACATGTTGCAATTAACCAAATATCAATCTGGAACACAGTATGGCCCATATGGCTAAAATTGGGTGTTTTCCTTTAAAAGTGTAATTTTAATTTAATTTCACAAAACATACTCAATGCTAAGAAAATACCCTTTGGATGTGTTGATACTTTTTGGAAAATATTTATAATTCATTTGTGACACTTATGAATTAACTGCAATTCTATATGATATATTTTTTGGTCAATATGAATGAAATTGTGTTTTTTCATTAAAACATGTGAAACATAATAAAAACTAAGATAACTTCATTTAATTGTCTTTATATATTAGTAAAAGGATAAATGATTTATTTTTTATGTATAGGAATTAACTGCACATTAATCTGACACATAGTGAGGCCTATAATATTGAAAGTTTTTGTTTTCATTTAAAGGCGACAACTTATTTTAAAACGCATGATACATAATCAAAACCAACAAAAAATTATCATATTTTATTTATAATTTACAAAAATGATCCATATTTCATTTTTGATGTGTAATAATTAACCTCAATTTAATCTGACACATGGTATAAATAGTGTGACTAAAAGTTTAGGATTTCATTTAAAAGTGACATTTTAGTTCAAAATACATTTCACACAGCCCTAACTGAGGTAAAACACTCATATTTTTCTGATAATTTAGAAAAATAATCAATTATTATGTTTTAACTTGAATGATGTAACAATATATCATTTTAATTGAAATATATAATGGATTGTATAATATTTCAATGACAATTTTTTTATATTTTTATATAACAAAAATATAATAAGTATTCTCTTTGTTACATGCACAAATTTATTTTATATAAGTTGGGTTTACCATTAGATAAGACCTACTATGAGAGTTTTTTATTGGTTGTAATTAATTTTTTAAATGAGTTTCACATCAATGTAATTGTATTTCCTTGAAGTCATCAGATGCAATATTAGTATTCAAATGATAGTAAAATAAAGAATTTTTTTTATTTCATGTAATATTTTTACACAAATTTAAATTTATTTTAATGTTTTATTTTATTTTCTACTATAGTGTTCTATATATATAGCTACTAGGATTCTATCATTGATTGTAATGACCTTTATCAGTGTTTAATGTAGCACTGAAAGAGGTTCCTTTTATCAACGATAATGTTAGTGCTTATAAAGAAAAATATATCACCCTAAAGAGAGTGTTGATAAAATATCATTTATCAATGCTACAAAAATCACCATTAATGGCTACCTTTATCAAATATTTTAATAGTTATAATGGAAACACCATAATTTTATCAGGGATCCAGACTTCAGTACTATTTTATAACTAATAAAAGTGATTTCTAACACTTTTATAGTCTTTATCTTTAGTAATGATTCTAGATATTGGACACAATCTATATAATTTATACATGGAACCAAGAATGTGTGATATTAATTATCCTTGATAATAATAGTTGAGTGACATTAAGTCTAGAAATAATTCCATCTATATTTATTGTCATATTTTACAACATATAAAATATAAAATAACTCTTCTTTATATAGAGTGAAATTTCCAAAGAACTATATAAATGAGCCTTAAATAAATTCTCTACAATTTTAGAAAACACAAAAATAACCCACTGGACATGGATCTCTCATTCATGATCCATAATTGTTGTATTTAGTATTCTTATTTCATGGAGGAATCCATTTCACATATGAAACCATAGTGTGCTTCCATGGGATTCGATATAAACAAAAGTTTTTAGCATCATCGGATCATGAATCTCATTATGCATGGATCCAGATATGAGCCCAGTTTCTCTTTAGAAATATTTGATTATATATGTGTGTATGAGACTTTCTATTGAGACACCCCAAACTTTTACTCCCAAATCCAATTCCAAAGCACATTCTTTAATTTCTAGATATGATACCAACTGATGAAACCCATGTTAAAAATGAGTATAATTTAAAATGATCCTCTTATTTGAATATTACATCTCACAAAAACATTCACAAATCTATAACCCAATGGTTTAGTTTCAATAGATATTATCATGATAAAAAAGTTATTTCATATATTTTCTTCAACATATCTCACAATATCTCTATACAATTCTTACTTATACACATAATCCTATATCTAATTTCTTCGGGAAATGGGATACTAATGAAGGGGTGATCTCAATTCTCAGTAAGGGAAAAGTTATTAGTGTTTTATAAAGTATTAGAGAATAATAATATTATAAAACATGAGAATGAGAGAAATATATGTTTAAAATAACATGGAACAATAATATTTGTCCATATGTTATAATATAAGGACATGTAATATCAAAATAAAAAACATATACCATGGAATAAGAGTACGGAAGAATGAGATGATAAACATTATCCATAGAGAATATTTATTATAATATATCATAAAATTGTGAAATGTCAAGTATACATATAATAAAAAGTAAATATGGTAAAAACATTAGTATAAAGAATCAAAAAATTCTGAGAAAATCCAAGAAGTAACACCATTTAAATTTTGAAAAAAATATTCAAGTATGTCTATGATCGATTATTTCAAGAGATATAAAACATAACCAATGTGTTTTAAAGATATAAAAGACCCCACCATCATCATCCATACATATTTTTTCCATATGAAATCAATCATTCATCACATCATATAGAACCCATGGAAAGAAAATTGGTTTTGTAATATTTATAAATGGTATCACATAAAATTATTTGAAGAGTTAGATTAGTTTATACTAAAAATTAAATCAACCAAGATTATTACTTCCTAATAAAATTTATAGGGTGATTCATAAAACATGAATCTATAAAAGATATATCCTTTGTATATATATTTAAAAATAGATGCAAAACTATAAAACAAGTTTTTTTATAAAATATTTATTAACATTTTCATAAAAGACAAATTTATGAGTTTATTTCAGAAGTTTATTTCAAGAAGTTGAAAAAAATAATATTTACAAACATATTTTTAAAATTAATCTAGATAGTGAGACCTAGAATAAAAATTATATTTAAGTCAAAAAATGAATATTTTAAGATAAAAAATATAATCCCAAAAGATACATTTATTGAAACCCTTACCGTTAAAAGAGTGATAAAGCTTAACTTTGATAGCTATGAAAATAAATATATTTATCACTTGATAAAACATATATTTTTATTTCAAACTAATATATGAGAACATTATCAGGAATAAATAATATAGATATTTAAGAGAAAGAGCCATTAAAATGGATGATAATTATTTTTAACAATGTCATATTTTAAAGAGAACAAAATCCACCAAAGAAGAAGTTTTTGATGTAGAGATGTGGTTTCACCAAAGATAAAGAATAAAGAATATTTATAATATATAAATTAAATAATAAAAGTAACTTAGATGATCATGGTCAAGGAAGTCAGTTTAAAACAAAATAAAAGTAAATTCAGTCAGGGAATACCATTACACCTTTGGTAGCATTTGAATCAAAACACCATTAGAGATAGAACATGAATGAAAATTTAAATAACATTAATAAATAGATAATCATAGAATATCATTTCAAAGTTTCAATATATACACATTATAGAATATAATAGTTTAAAAATACAAAACATGTCTCTAAGAAGGAAAATTGAGATAAAAATCCTTTATAACTTTAGTAATGTTTGAATTAAAAACCATTTCAAGAAAAAAAACGGAATTCTTGTGTAAGAAATTTTAATTTCAAGAAATAATTTTTTATGAAAAAAATCACAAGGAATTTAGTATACCATGTAAAGGAAACCATTGTTCACAATATGAAACATGTCTCAAGAAATTGAAATCTATATAAATAAACCCTTACCTAGGATTCTTGCATTGACAAAAATTTTCTTTTGGTATAAAGATTCCAGTTTTCACACCGTTTTTTCATTTTATTCATATAAAAAATAGTTATGATAGTATAAATATATGTTCTATAATTATTTATAAAGTTCAATGTTTATGCTACGAAACATTGAGGTATTATTTTGAAAGATTAAATTTAAAACGAGTTTGTTTTGGTAACATTTATCGAACAAAATATTATTTAGTAATATTGAGTTAAATATTAATATTTTCATTCAAAAAATATTTTTTTATGAATTAGTGTCATATAAAAATAGAAATTATGTTTCCATAATTATACATGATAAAATTTAGTTGCATCTCTCATGTAAGTGGTTAAACGAACAAAAATTAGCAAATACTAAAATTAACCAGATATGTATGATTATGGAATGATTTTAATATAGTATCATCCTTATTCAATTATAATAACATGTAAATTTTTTAATTATTTTATAATATTACCAAAATTTAAGATTTATTAATCATTCATGATATAATCATTATAATATCTACGGTTTAGGTGGTAAAGCTAACCAAAACAGGAGCATATTATAATGATTGAATGAATAATAACTTGCTATATATATTTATAACATTACTTTTATTGAAGATTATTGATTTAAAAATGTTAATATAGTAAAAAATAACATTTAAGTAGAGTTAGAATAATAAGTTTTGAAATAATGATTAAGGATAAGAAAATTATTCATTTAAAGAATTTAATCACTTCTTTGAAACCTCCTTTATTATGAAGGGATTCGGGAAATTTATAGGGACCAAAAGCTCAAAAAATTGAATAGGTTTGTTTTGTAATTAAATGAGGTATATTAATAGAAGTTAATTTAAATTTTGGAGTTTATTTTAAGGAGTTGTATAAGTATCATTTTATAAGTGAAGAGAATCAAATTTCTCTAAATACTTGATAATTAATATGAAATGAAAGTCAAATTCAACGAATGTGGATCCAAAAATAAAAAATAATGAATAAAATAATTAATGAGTTCGATGAAGTCCTCATAAAATAATTTTATGATAAAATTATATGATATTTTAGGGGTTTACACTTTATTTAACACTTTTATCATTTTTATCCTTTACCACAATGACTAACATTTACCTTAGTGTTTTTTGTGACTAAACATAAAATAGGTCGTTTAACCTAATTTGAACATAATGATATGAAATATGAATTCCATTTTCATGGAATCAATTTCAAAAATTTATTAAAATTAATTCTAAAATAATAAATATGTAACACATTAAAAACATTATTTAGAAAGAAATATTTTGTTAAGCAAAAAAATGATTTTATGAAAAAACTAGGATTGTTATTGATTTTCCTCAAATTAATTTATCTACTATTTAAAAAATAATGGTTGCATGGATTTCCTAAAAAAATTCCAAAACATAATTATACCTTTTGAATACTAAATTTAGGGGAAAATAATAAAATTAGTTTTTTTATTAAGTTAAAATATTACTTTGGGTTTCAAAATTTTAATAAGTTTTTTTAATTTCAACATAATTTTTTTAAATTCATAATTATAATCATTAAATACATATATTTTTGAAAAAAATGTTTTAAAAATTTTTAATTCATTCATAGAGAATTATAATATCAAAAAATGTATGTTATTGGATAAAATTATATTTTAACCATTCACCTAAAAATAATCCATTTTTGGAAAGTTACAAAAAATTCACATAAAAATAATGAAATTTTGAATTATAAAATATAGAAATTTTTTGAAACTAAAATTTTCAGATTTATAAAAATTAATTTCACACATAAGAACAAAAAAGTGTTTATTTTATTTTTGGAAAAAATGTATTCTTAAGCTTATAATAAATTTATTCACATTCAATTCGGACTAATAATTGTTAAATAAATTTTAATTTATTATATAGTATATGTATTATTAATAAATTTCACTAAAATAATTTTTTAGTAGTGAATATTTTAATCTATTAAGATAAAAAAATATTATAGACATAACAAATATTTCTGAAAAACAACCCTTTTTACCATCAAATGATTTTATCATCATTTATATCCAATATATCATCAATGCATGAATGATTTTGTTGTTTCCTTATATGGATAAATAGTAAATTTTTACAAATTTAATAGTCTAATTCATATAAATATATGTTTTAAATAAATACATAAAATATAATGAAAAATATTTTTCATTAAAACTAATGAATTTTAAAACTTCAAGTTCTCTTTATATTATTTCACACCAATTTATAATTAAACACATGTTATTATTTTATGAATTATAATATTAAATATTAATGGAACCATCTTTTAAAAGTGTTTAATTTATTAGGATAATATAAAAAACACTTTAAGAAGCAATTAATTGAAAAAAAATTCCGTTTTTACATTAAATATTTTAAATCACATTCCATTAATTATTTATATTTTAATAATTTAATTTTATAGATTTATTGGTATTATAACACTTTAAATATTTCTTTAATAATAATAACATGTATGATATTAAAATGTAACTTTTTAAATGTTATCTTTTTATTTACTTGAGGTTTTAGTCTTTTTTTTTAATTTTCTTAATGATATTGGGTTCACATAATGTATTAAAATGTATAGTGGGTTGTTTTAGTTCAGTTTTTCATGTAACCCAAGATATGAAACATATTGTAAATTTAATGGAAAATAATTATAAATTGAATTATTGGTGTGTTATAGGGCTAGTGTTCATTTCCTAAAACCTAATTTGGTACCTGTTAATCTTGATAGAATGGATACATGTCGTAATGGCCCCCTTAAGAAAGTTAAACCTGTGAACTAAGATTAAAGTCACATATAATAGTCATAAACTTTTGAGAATCATGCACATTTATTTAGTGTAGTGGTAACCATCCAAAAAACTACTCCCAAATGGATTTACAGAATACACAACTAAATAAAAGGTGCAATCATTTTTCATGAGTGTGAAAGAAAAGATAGAAAATGGATTTAACCTGAAATCCCATATCTTAGATCCTGTCATATATGGTGAGCCTATTCATCCAATTATTTTAGATAATAATCCTATATCCTATCCGAATGAAGGTATTCTTGAATTCATTTAGGGACCATGTTGGTGCATCAAAAACTCCACTTATATATCTATAATATAGCTTAAGCATTAACTAACCCATTCATATAGGGGAAAAAATCTTCACATAAACATCAATTAAATTATAACTCTAAATATGATGATTTAAATTAGTTAGGACATGAGGATATATAATATCCCAATTATCATGAGCCTATAGAAAAGAAAATTCACACAAATTATTAGGAATAAAACAATGGACTTATATACATAAATCAAGAAACATTATATTATAAACATTTAACTCACAAGTTCTTAAGGCAATCCACTCCATCTTCTTATTAATTTATTCATTAGAATTTCAAATGTTAGCCCACACTGATAAGCGTTGACAGAACTTAGCTCATTTAGGATTATATCAACATGGCTAATTTTAAGGAATTTTATGATTCCGTCCTACAACCAATAGGTTTCCAAATAAAGAAAGAGAAACGATAATCATTGAAAACTCTCAGATTGTTAATTTTTATCCCACCCCAGTCCTTGGTTTTACAATATATTTTACAAGTTACATTAATAATATTTTTACCAAAAAATAAATCCAGTCTAGATGAAATACCCAATTTCCCTTTTCAAGTCACTTTCCAATATCACTAAGAAATTTATAAAATTAAATGGATTAATAGACATAGCTGTGGTAACGAAGTTAAAAAAAATATACCCTACCTACTTGAGATATTCTTTTCCCTTTTTAATAGTCCATCAATGATGAACTATTCGATGGAACCCCTTTAATGAAGAAAACTATAACGTTTCCATAGAATAAGGGAACCAAATGGTAGATGAATGGGATACTTCCATGTTTAACCTTGTGGATTTTTTAAGGTTAGCTCTATATGGATATAGAAAACTCGTTTCTAAATAATACTGATGATATATTCCGGCTAACCATCTATGTATATAATTATTAATAGTGACTAAAAATATCTTTGATGGTAAGTAAAGAATTATAATTACCTTCAAAAACAAGAAGAAAATAATTATTGTAGAATAGATGTATGGGGTATCTCAAGATTATGGTAGCTTTTATAGTAGATAAATAACCATACATTACAAATTTTGTAAACAATTTTTTGAGACAATATTCAACCAAACCAAAGACAAGGGAAGATAAAGGATCCCCTTATATTAGACCTCTTGAACTTTTGAACTAACATCATGGAAATTCATTCACTATAACTAAAAACATGTTTCTATGAACAAGTGATTAAATGATTCTAATGATGCAATCACAGATACCATATCTCTTTAGGATATTCTATATGAATACCTATTTGAGAGTATCAAATTATATTAAAAAGGAAATTTTCAAGGAAATTTTTCCATACCTTAATTTTTGTTTTAGAAGGATGAATCACTTTAAGGTAGTATAGATGAATTGTTGGATTCACATCCTTGGTATGAAAGAAAACTAATTTGGTGATAGCACTAAATTAACTAGAATTCCTATTCTATGGGAAAGAATATTACTAATAATTTTAGGAAATATATCAAAACCACAATTGTCTTGAAATATTTAATATCAAATTCTTTCTCACAAATTTTGATAAGTAAAATGAATTATAAATTAACTCTTTTAGGAAGAAAATTTATAGATAATAAGTCTCAAATAACTTGAAAGATATCATATAATAACATGAAATATAGCTATATAAAAAATCACTCAAAAAAGGAGGAAAACTTGTTGGTGAATCCATTTAGGCTAGTTGAACTTTCCAGATCTAGAGAAAAATTTAGTTTTCAACATCCTCATTAATTTTTAATGTAGTGATGAATGTATTACATAAATTAGTAAATCTTGATTCATTGACATAAATGTTTGTAGGTCTTGGATTAGTGAACTTGTCCTCATTAAAAATCTACGTCAAGTAGTTAACTAGAGACAGAGAAATATGATCCTCACTACTTGTATCTTTTCTATTGATACATATTGAATAAATATAGTTCTTATTTTCCCCCTCTATCTATATATAATGTAGGTGAATCAATTTGGGGTCCTTATCACTATCATTACGTTAATTACTTTGGAATTTTTCTCTAATAATTCTCTTATTAAGGTCAATAAGGGTTTTAAGTTTTGAGTGTTTTTAATATCCTTTGATGTGAGATAATCAGGGTGGAATAATTTTTTGATATTGCCTAATCCTATATCAATATTCATGATATTTTCAACCATTTTACAAAAATTTTCATTAACCCGAGCTCTCATGTTATGTTTTATCCTTTTGATATTTAGAGAAATCCTCATATACATTAAACTGAAATTTATTTACCCAATATTGAGCAACAATTTTTTTATAGTCTTCTATAACGAACCGTGAATTATTGATTCAGAAAGGGATTGGGGGAGGTCTTCTTCCATCATAATGAAATGAAAACAAAAGTAGAAAGTGGTATGATTGGAATATTACATAAGGAATGCATGAGATACTAAGATAGTTTTCCCCTCTTATCATAAAGGTAAACTCCCTAACAATTCTATGAGCATTTTACCAATTTATATTATGTCCCATTCAAGTGAATTTTGCACCCAAGACTCTAATTTTTGTTAGAATATAGATATTCGTCCATATTTGAATCTCCTAAGATAAAATCCTCACATATGCATTTCCAATCTTCTAAAAAGTTTCGAGTTTTTAGCTAAAGTCTCCAACAAAGATGAAATTTCCTATAATAGACTTAGAGATCTAAACTGACTCCCTTGAAAGCTCTCTTCTATTTAATGATAATTAATAACATAGAATATTAATAATTGTACTAATAATTATTAATTACTAAAAATAGTAATGTAATCAATAATGAAATTAATAATGTAATTTATAATAACTGATAATCTGTTATAATAATTAATAATATAATTGAATATAACGAAATTAATAATTATTATTAATAATTTTAAAAAATAAATTTACTATTATTATTTAATAATAATAATTAATATTGTAATTATAATAATAATTAATAATTTAATAAATAATAAGAATCATTTATAATGTAATTAATAATAATTGATATAACATAATAATAACATTGTGATTAATAATAATTTTTAATATAAATAATAAAAATAAATTACTAATACCCAATAATAATAATGTTATAACTAATAATTAATAATAATATAATTTTTAATTATTAATGTAACACCCTGAGATTTTACAGTATGACTCTTCTTAAATTAATTTAGTTTCTTCAATAGCTTTTGTTGTACGCAATACTGAGTTCGAGCATACCATGATATACTAAATTAGCTGTTTAAAAAGAAGCTATGAATAGTAACAACCACATTTGGAAATTTATAGATATTATTTTTCAAAATATACACCATTTTTTAATTTTTAATATCAATGCTATCTTAGGGTGATTTTTTTTTTGTTTGAAAAGTTTCAATTTTTGATGAACAGTGAAAAATAATGCATTGTTACTAAAACTGAATTTTATATTTAAATAATTATTTTACATTAAATTGATTTTATAGTCACAATAGATAAATAATAATTAAATTAATCCAATTTAGGTAGTTATAATTATTCTTACAAAAGAATTAGATATAAAGATTATCGAACTTTTCAACGTCTCTTTTACCCTCTTTCTAGTAACATATATAAGATTAGCATTAAATGTAATTTTATCAGTTACCTGAATTGAATTTCAAAAAAATAACATAAATGGTTTTAATAATGATAAAAAAAATTTCTAATAGGATCAAAATAATTTTTGGTGAATAGAAACTTTTAAATTTTATTTACCACAGTTAAAGGTAAATAGGGTAATTAAAGGTAAAAATAATATCATAATAATATTAAATTACCTTAAAACTTGTCCTAATTTCAATAGATAAGTTATTATAAACCCAAATCAAACATAGGTCAAAAATATGATCCTTTTAAAGAATATTGTGATATATTTAGACATTTATTATATTTTATTTAAAGAAGAGTTAAAAGTGACATATTCAAATTTTTATAACTAAATAATTTTTAATATAGGTTTATCCATAATATAAATTCGAAGATAACTATTAATTTAAAATATAATAAATTTTTATTCTTCATGATAATTTATTTTTAATTTTTAGATAATAAATTACTTAATTACATGCTTATATATTAATGATTCCGTAATTGTTTAATTAATCGAGATATCAGATAAATTATATTAAAAGTATTAAAATAAATATAATTGACTTAATTAATAAAATAAATGAATTTTATAGATAACATATACATTTTGGTGACATATTGGATTTATTTTTTCAATGTTATAATGTTGGTTTGCTATTTTTAAAAATAATAATTTTGAATAATATCAAAATTGACATAAATGATACTTTTAAATGATTAATAATTTATTGAATGTTATAAAATTCGTGAAAATATGTAATTCAAAAAAGACTAGGATAATTTTAAATATGTTATAAATGGTCTAATTAGGGGTTTTTAATTTTATTGTGACTATATTAACCGTATAGTGTAAAAAGACATGTTGTCACGGTAAGCGTTAAATTGTTTAATTAAGGGTTAAATATGAAATATAAGGTTGATTATATGAACAAAATGTATCTAAAATTAATTTTATGAGAGTATTTTGACCCATCATCATATTATTATTGAAATACATTACTTTTGTTTTATTTTAAATAAAAAATAAATTTATAAAAAATTAATAGTTTTTCAGTTTCCTAAACTGCCCCTCCCATCTCTTATAAAAGGGATCCTCACCTTCTCTTTTATTCACACCAATCAATCCATTTAGTTCCAAAAAAACCTGACCCTTTATCCTGAAAAATTCCCTCACTTCATCTTATAGTCCACACATTGGGCATAAATCCAACCTATGGAGTCCTTTTGTGAAAAAAAGACACACTCGAAGAAGAGGTAATTGTTATACCCACTCTTTCAATGTTATTTTTTTATTATACTTAATTTTTGTAATTTTTTCCATACTAATGTAATAATTAAAGAATATAATATATTCTGATATGTTTTTATGATTATTTAACAACCATATTTCTCATTTTACCCTTCCAATGAAAAGAAATATCACCATGCGTGCATACGTACAACTTACTATCTCCACATTGTAGTGTAAACTATTTTATGTATATATTTTATTTTTAAGTGCATAAAAATGAATATAAAGGATTTAAATAGTGCTTATGAGATGATATTGTTTATTTATAATTAATATACCATCCAATTCCTTACCCTTTACAATTATGGAATGATATCATTTCTTGAGCATACATACGACTCACCATCTCCACGACACAATGAGATTCATTTTCCACGTTAACCATTCAAGATTGATTATAAAAATAAATATAATTTATAATTATGAAATATATTACATAATAATTATAATTTAATAATATATATATACATATATCTCATTTACTTACTTCCATTCAATACGATAAGAAAATAGAAACAATGTTCATGAGTACATACGTCCTACCGTATCCATGAACAACGTATGCCATTACTTATATTTTATATATGTATATATTTATATTATGAATTTATATGATATATAAATAATTTTATACATTTTGGAAGTAATTAAATCATTATCTATGTAATACAATAAAAAATAATAGGTAAAAACATGTACGATAAACAAAGGGATTATTACCCAAAACGTTGCTTTAACTGGGAAAATATTAATAAAAAGGTAATATAAAGTCATAAACTATTCATATATGATATCATAAAAATTATAATGATTCTTTTAATAGGTAATAATACGTTAAAACCCATCATATATGAGTTTTGGACACGTACGAAGAGTATCAAACCAAAGGTAGGGGAAATATTAACTCAATTTGCATTCATTGAGTTAAACATCTATGTTATGTTCTTTGAAAAAAATGTGTAAATTACCCATGATTATATTATACATAATATCCAATTATATTGGGTGGATTTATATTTTTTCCACATAATTATGTCATTGATTTATCCTCACTCTAATAATACAATCATGGTAAGAGAATTATGTCTCACTTTTAATTTTTATGAGATATAAGCCATGTTCACCACCCATTTCTAGTGTGTGGTGTATATACTACCTCTATTATATTTGATATCATGAATAAATTTATCATCATGTTATTTAAACATTAATTTTAAGATATTTGGATTATTATTTAAATATTTAAAATGGTATGGGATGCTTTTAATGTTTGAATAATTAATCATTTCTCCATTTCAATATTCTTGATATAATTTTACATAAATATTTATTTGGATATATAATCATTATAAAGAACATTTTATGTATATTTTTATGTTTTTCCAAATTTTTTTCTAGAAATAATATTTTTATGGTTTTATGTAATGGAATATTTAACCAAAACATCATTTTAAATGTTTTAATGGTTTATTCTTCTAAATATTTATCATTAATTTCCATGTTTTGAAAATGGTTTTAAGGATTTATTTATATGGACATGAATTTTTTAAAATGGTAATTTATTTCAAAAGTTTTAAAGTGGTATGGGAAACTTTGATTCAAAAATATATTTTTAAATTACTTCTTTTATAAGTGTTTAGATTTTGAATAAATGATTTCAATGAAAAAAAGGGGTATTTGTCTCAAGATATTTTTAATGATTTTATTAGAGTATTTTCATCTATGTAAACATCCATCATTGTAAATTATTTTTAATTTAGGTTGATATCTTGTGATATCTTTTAACATATTTTATTGAATTTTTTGTGACATATTTTATTGTGAACGTGCTATTTAGATACCATTCATGGTGTATGGTGAAAGTATTAACATTTCATATGTTAGTTTAAATAAGAAAGTTTATGTTAAATTTAACCCTTTTCATATAAGGAATTCATTGGACTTAGTATGTGACATATTTTGTATCAGTTAATGGAAGCCTTTATATGAATCCATAGTTTTCATGTGAAGAAGTAGTTTGGGTTTTTACCCACTTATGTATGGTTTAGGCATGAAGCCTTTACGGTATGGTTACAATGTCCGATATTATACATTACCTCATTATGAGATTAGTTATTGATATTACTTGTGATTATTTTACTAGTATAATATCCATGTGAATGTTAAATAGAATTATTTGATTTATTAATTCTATATTATGTTCAAAAGGCTTATGTTTCAGATTTACACCTTGCCTTAAAAGTTTACTCTTTTTTATGACAGTTTTCACTATATTGTTTACCCGTTCTGAGCATCTGAGCTCACCCCTTTCTTATGTTCTAATTTCCCAAGATTCCAAGTAGTATTTTATGATTGGTATACAGGGTTAATCTAGGAGAACAATGGAACTATAAAATAAATATCTATGTTTCATATTATTTTTTTGAATTGTAATGAAAAGTTCATGTATGTAATCTACTTTCAAAGACTAGTAAATCGATCGGTATTTCAGGATTTGATTCCCTATAATCATGCTAATATATTAAAATAATACACCAGCTCCGGGTTATTGGAATTAGGGCGTTATAGTTGGTATCATAAGAAGTTTAGAAATAACCTTGTAAATTATATTTTGAAAACATAGATTAGGGTACCTAACCCTAAGATATATTTTGAGGATAATCATAGAATAACATCCAAGATTTTTGGTAATGTAGAGATTATGTGGGTATTCCTAGAAAATACATCCTTATTTTGATACTATAAGTGGGCGTGGTTCTAGAACAAATTTACCTAGGAGTAATAACTCTAAAAAGTTGTTATGGTGTTAACTCAGGGTAACCTGGTACACAACAATGGTCCATACCGTGCACCTAGTTTGACACTCCTGGGGGATATGCATAAGATAATTCACATTTTCATTAAAAACCATTATGAAGGATTTGAAAGTAGATATGTTCCCAGAGAAACCAAATTTATGGTTATGATATTACATATTCATAAATCATTTAATTTATGTTAAGTATTTTACTAGTTTAGAATTATTCATTTTGATTCATAACCTAATTTACATTATATCATCATTTAGAAATGGAACAAAGGAGAAGGAACATGAACCTCACCAATGTTCCTGATCCGATGAGTGAAAAGTATTATATCTTTCATGGTCTTAATCAAATATTTAAATAAAAAATAGTCTCCTAATAATTCTAATCATATGAGTAAAAAATATCAAGTGATAGAAGTACATGCAAAGAGTATTCTATGTATTATGGATTTAGAGGGAAGCTTGAGAATAAGAGGACAGTTGGGAAAAATATAGATAAAGGGAAGAATATAAAGAAGTATTTTATCATATGTAATAATTATGGGAAGAAACATCCCGGTTCTTGGTTGAAAGAAATAGGAATTTTCTACAAGTTTGGAGAGAAATCCCATTATTCTCATGATTGCAAGGGAATGAAAGAAGCTATAAATGCGCAATGATATCATTGTGAAGAGATTGGACACTATGAAAATCAATGAATCCGATAAATATACCACAAAATAGGATAATGGATCATGTTCAATAATATGATACTACCAAAAATTATAAGGAATGATTAATGTTCTTATAATTGTAATTATGTCATTTAATTAATTTGTAAATGATATACTGGTTTTAAGAATTATGGAATATATAAGGACTTTACTGTAGTACTATTTCCTTAAGTATTTGAGAATGTATATGGAATGATACTAAAAAAATTGTATCAGTAATAATTTTATCTTTTTAGTAAGAATATGGTTAGGTAATGATAACCCCTAATATGTTTCTAATATCGAGACAACGATGTCAAAATAAAGAGATGGTTGATTTTGATAAAATAAATTAGATATAATTTCCTTCCTTAGAACTGATTAATGGTTTGTTCAAAAATAAGTTTATTCCATAACCATAGGAGTTTACAAAATTTTTTTATTCTAGGATTATATCCAATATTTTATCTTTTACATAAGGAATAAGGAATCACAAACGTATTCAATAAGGATTTATCATAATTCTGATTATTACCATGTTATAAGAGAATACATGATAAAGGTATTCACATGTTTGGAATTTTAGAATAAGAACTAAATTGTTTTCATTAAGGATTAAAAAAATTCTTAAGGTTATTTTTAGAATGTTATAATAGTATAGTTTTAGGAAAAACGGAAATCTATAGGTCATTCTATAACCCATCGCATATGGGAAGGCCGCAAGACTTGAACCTGCAATTGAAGGGTGAAAAGGGAGCATCTCCTTCCATTGGCCTACCTAATGTCCTGATTAGTATAGAATAAATTTATTTATTTAATCCATATGATAGATGAATTATAAATTCATTTTTTTGAACCCTATATGATTAAGATAAATAGAATATTTTTAAAGAGAAAGATGATTTTGTGGTAGAAATTAGTTAAAGGATATAACTATACTCGTTAAGTTAGTATGGTTCCTTGTGATTTTAGTATATTAAGTAAATTAAATCATAATCTCTATGTAAAGGATCTTGAAAAAAATTGTTATCATAGTACTTTTTTATGAATAAAATAGTCCCTTATATCGTCACCGATTTAGAGCTTTGTGATTGTAAATGTTCTCCAAATCGTGTTCTCTATCACTATTCATTAGAACATGATTGTTATAACATCTTATCTTTTCCATGTTTTCTTAAAAGGAACCATTGTTTGTGTTATCTCTAGTAACCTTTGTAATTCCATTTATTTATTTTAAATTATACCTTTTATTAACCCTATTTCCGATGTGATTTTTCCACAGAGGTATTTTTTAGTATCAACCTTTTACTTTCGAATTGAAATTTAAAATTTTGAGGATGAAATTTATTGAAGTATAGGAGAATATAACACCCATAGTATTTTATAGCATTTATGTTCTTAAATAAATTCAGTTTCTTCAATAGCTTTCATTTTATGAAACACCAAGTTTGAGCGTACCATGCTTTACTAAACTAGTCTTTTAAAAATAGATTAAGAACAGTAATAACAACATTTTGAAATTTATAAATTTTATTTTTCAAAATATACTTATTTTTTAATTCTTAATATCAAAATTAGAGAAGGGTAAAATTTTGGTACTTTTATGAAATGTTTCAATTTTTGATGAATAGTGAAAATACTATATTGTCGTTAAAAACCGATTTTTTCATTTTAAGAATTATTTTACATTAAATTGATTTTATAGTCAAAATAGATAAATAATAAATATATTAATCCAATTTAGGTCATTATAATCATTATTATAAAATATTTATATCTAAAAATTATTGAACTTTTGAACGGCTCTTTTACTCAACTTCTAATCACATTTACGAGATTAGAAATAAACATAATTTTACAGATTCTGTGAATTGAATTTCAAAAAAAGAACATAAATGGTTTTAATAATTATGGAAAATGTGGTCTAAGAGGATAAAAATAATTTTATTGGTGAATCGTAACTATTGAATTTTATTTACCACGGTTAAAGGTAAATAGGGTAATTAAAGGTAAAAAATATATTATAATAAAATTAAATTACCCTAACACTTGTCCTAATTTCATTGGATAATTGTTTATAAACTCAAATAAACCTTATGTTGAAAATATGATCATTTTTAAGAAACATTTGTTAGATTAGGACATTAACTATATTTTATTTAAAGAAGAGTTAAAAGTGTTATATTAAAATTTTAATAAATAATTTTCTTTAATATAGGGTTATGCATAATATAAATTCGACTATAATTATTCATTGGAAAAATAAAAAATTTATATAAATCATGAATATTATTTTAAATTTTTATAGAATAAATAACTTAATTAAAGGGTTGTATAATAATGATGTAGTAATTGTTTCATTAATTGAGATGTCAAAAAAATGATATTAAAAATATAAAATAAATATAATTTTAATTAATTAATGACATCCAAAAAAATTATTGGATAACTTAGACATTTTATTTACGTATTGGAATTATGGGTTCGATGTTATCATGTAGGTTTGATATTTTTAAAAATGAAAATATTAAATAGTATCAAAATTGAAATAAATGATACTTCAAAATAAATAATATTTTATTAATAGTTATAAAATTTATGAAAATCTATAATTTGGAAAAATAATTAGGAAAATGTTAAATATGTTATAAATTACTCAATTAGATTTCTTTTTTCATTTTATAGAAACTATATTAACTATATAGTGTAAAAAGACAAGTTGTCACGGTAAGAGTTAATTTTTTTAACTAAGGGTTAAATCCAAAAGATAAGATTAAGTTTGTGATTTAAACAAGTCTAAAATTCATTTTATGAGTTTATTTATACCCATAATCATATTATACTTGAAATAATTCACTTATGATCTATTTTAAATTGAAAATAAATTAATAATAAATTAATAATTTTAGAGTTTCCTAAAGTGCCCATCCCCTCTCTCATAAAAGGGCACATGTCCTTCTCTTTTATTTACACAACTAAATCCATTTAGGTTAGCCAAAACCTGGCTATTTCTCCAACCAAATTCCCTCAATTCATTATAGAGAAAAAAAATTTGGCATAAATCAAACCTATGGAGTCCTTTTGTGTAAATCAAATGGAGACACTCGAAGAAGAGGTAATTGGTTTACGAACTCTTTCAAAGTTATTTTATTCTTATATTTACTTTTCCTATGTTGTTTTGATAATAATGTAAAAAATATTACATAGAATATATTATGAGATGTTTTTATTATTATGGTACAACCTTATTCCTCATTTTACGCATACTATGAAAAGAAATATCACCACTCGTGTGTAAGTGTGGGTTACCGTCTCCACGTTGTGGTGTAAAACGTTTTATGTATATACTTTATATAGATTGGTATAACGATGAATATAAAGAATTTAAATTGTAAATATGACATGTTAATATTTCTATATAATTCATATTCCATCCAATTCATTACCCTTTACCATTATGGAATGATATCATCGCTTGTGCATAGGTACGAATTACTATCTCCATGAGGCGATGAGATTAATTCTCCACATTAACCATTCTAGAATGATTATAAAAATATATATAATGAATAAGTATAAAATATATGACATAATAATTCTACTAGAATAATATATATATATGTGTGTGTGTGTGTGTGTGATTATGCATACATATATGTTATTTACTTATTTCCATTCAATACGATAAAAAAACAGAAACAACATTCATGCATACGTACTGCCTACTATCTCCATGAATAGTGCATTCAATTCCATTTACATCATATATTTATATATATATATATACTGAATATATATGATATATAAATAATGTTTTACATTACAAAATCAATTAAATCATGATCGATGTAATAAAATTAAAAATAACAAGTCAAAACATGTAAGATAAACAAAACGATTATTACCTGAAATGTTGTTTTAACTAGGAAAATAATAATAAAGGGGTGATATAAAGTTATAAATGAATAATATATGATATCATAAAAATAATTATTATTATAGTACAAGTTAATAACTTATTTAAAACCATTATACAATAGTTTTAGATGCATACAGAGTGTATCAGACTTAAGAAATGATAAATATTAACTCATTGTCCATTCGTTGAGTTAAAAATCTATGTTATGTTCTTCCAAAAATATGTGTTAATGACCCATAATTATTTTATACTGAATATCCACTTATATTTTGTGAATTTATATTTTTAACCCTAATTATTTCATTTATTTATCCTTACTCTAATGATACGATCTTTTTAAGGTGTTTCTGTCTCACTTTTAATTTTTGTGAGATATAATTCATGTTCACAACCTATTTATTATATGTGGTGTATGTATTGCCTCTATTATGTTTGATATCATGAATAAATTTATTGGTAGGGTATTTAAATTTTAATTTTAAGATATTTGTATTATTATTTAAATGTTAAATGTGGTATGTGATGCATTGAATGTATAAAGAATTAATCCTTTCTCCATTTCAATATTCTTGATATTATTCTACATAAATATTTATATGAACATAATATGATAATAAAAGAAATTTTATGTATATTTTTTAGTTAATTCCAATGTTTTCAGAAGGAATATTTATAAGGTTTTATGTAAGTGAATCTTTAACTAAAACATTGTTCTAAATGTTTTAAATATTTATTCTTTTAAATCTTTCTCATTAATGTTTATATTTTCAAAAATAATTAAGTATTTATTCACATGGACATGAATGTTTTAAAATGTTAATTACTTTCAAAAGTTTCAATGTGGAATGAGACACTTTGAATCAAAAATATCTTTTTATGCAACTTTTGAATAAATGGTTTCAATGAAAAAAGGGGTATTTGTATGAAGATATTTTTAATGATTTTATAAGAGTATTTTCATCTATGTCAACATCCTTTATTGGATCTTATGCTTAATTGAGTTTGATATCTTGTAATATCATTTACCATATTTTATTTAGTGGTTTATGAATAGTTTGATTGTGTATGTGCTATTTATATAGAATAAATTGTATGTGGTTAAAGTATTAACATTTCATATGCTAGTTGTAATATGAATGTTTGTGTTCCATTTCACACTTTTCATATGAGTAATGCATTGGAATTAGTATGTTACATGTTGGGGACTACTTAATGAAATCCCTATTGATTGGGGATCATTTATTGAAATCCCCTCGATGCATCGATAGTTCTCATGAGAAAAATGAGTTTGAATTTTTACCTACTTATGTATGCTCTTAGCATGATGACATGAATGTATGGTTATGATGTCCGACATTACGAATTCCCTTATTATGAGATTAGTTATTGATATAACATGTGATTGTTATACTAGTAGGATATCAATGTGAACATTTAAATTAATTTGATTGATTTATTATTTTCATATTATGTTAAAGATTTTGTTCAAAAATATTTTGTTTCAGTTTTATACCTTGTCATATAAGTTTGTGTTTATTCCAGATAGCATTCGCTATATTGTTTCCCTTACTGAGTATATCATCTCACCCATTTCTTATGATTTTTCTCCAAATATTACAAGAAGATTTTTATGATTAATATGCTTGGTTAATCTTGGAGAATAATAGTGTTATCAAATTTTTATCTAAGTTTCATATTACATTTTTGAATTGTAATGTAAAGTACATGTATGTAATCTATTTTCCAAGACTGATAAACTGACCAGTACTTCATGATTATATTCATTGTAATCATTCCAATGTATTAAAACAATGCACCAACACTGAGGTTTTGGGGTCAGAATGTTACAATTAATAACAATAATATAATTAAAAATAATTAAATTTCTATTATTTTTATTATTAATTATTAATTATCATTTTTTACATTATTAGTTATTTTATTAATCATTATATTATTAAATTTTATTAATTTATCATCATCATTATTATTTATATTAACTTTACTTTAAATCATTGGTTTTTGGATGGATGCATCGAGAAAGGAGCAGTTGAAGATCACCGATGATCGAGGTAGCGACAGCCCCCCATGGGGCTTGAACTAAACTAAATATAGTCCCAAACACTATGTAGAGAATTAAAAGATGTTCAAAAACAATACATAATAAATTTAAAAACTAGAGATCCTCCATATATCATGAATCATAATAGAGTGTCACACACATTGATTACCTCAAATTTCAAGTATTTCTTCAGGAATCCCTATCATTCATTAGGAAGTATCATTTAGAAAGGATACAAGACTCATGTTGGTGCCAACCTAGATCTAATCAATGAGGAATTTGAAGTTAAAAAATCCTCTATTTTTTTCCATCTCAGTTTTCTCAAAGGTGAAGAACCATTGAAATTCCATGATTTGGGGAAACAAAGAGGATTATTGGAAAGGTTTATGATCACCATGGTTCCAAGATACACCTATATTATCATACCCACTAATGAGCTATAATTTAAAACGTGGGGTTTTTGTCTTTTTCATGATAAATTTTTGAATCTAGGATATTTAGGAATGAGAAATTAATATTGATCTCTTTAATGTAATTAACACTCATGACCAAGTCTTGATATGTTTTGATGCACTCAATTGGTTTTACAGGTACTCAACGATTCCTTAGGACATTGCTTACTCTTTTGAAATTATCATATTTAACATGAATTATTATGATTCTATAATTCTAGGAAATAGAATATTATTCCTATTTTAGAGGGAATTTGTAATGAAAATGAACCTATGGATCAAGGTATTAAAGGGAGGGTTGTTATTGAAAACATTATCCCTAACAAGACTAGTGTTGATTTTTCTATTTATTAGGAAGAAGCTAAAATTAATCCAGACAATAGGGATACTCCCTTCACTTAGGTCCCTCTAGATAAGTGTTCTAGTAATCTAAACACTTTTTAGGGTGGTTGCAATATTTACACTAGAAATAATTTCATATTTTTTACTAGGGACTCTAATAAAGGTCCTAGGAGTTTAGATAATAAGGAAGAAAGTGAAGAGATTAATGATGAATATATGAGTGAATATAGAATAAAAAATAGTAGGTGTAAAACCAATACTCCATTGTAATTTCCTAATAGATCCCAAACTAGGGAATTCCCTCTTCAAAATGATTCACTTATTTTTGAATAGTTTATGGTTGAATAAGACTAATAACTATCTACCCCTTATACACTTTATTAAGAGGCATAACCTTGGAATAATTAGTATTTCTAAGACAATGTTCCAATGTGAAAATTTTCTACTAAAAAAATGGTTTCTCTTGGTTATAAGTTTATTTCTTATAATCCTTGGGATTTTTCAATTAAAACACTTTAAAAAATTTATAAAATTGGTTTTACTTCTCATGTATAGAGACTTAGAGACCAATATATTTCTTTTTCCTTGGTAAATTATGGTCAAAAGTGTATGGAATCATTAGTTTATTCCATCAATTATTGCATCATAAAGTAGTTTCTTTTCGATGAGATTTTCTATAAGTCTCATCATATATATTGTAACTTTCTTTTTTTGGTATTTTTAAATATTTTATTGACCACAATGAAAGAGGATATCTAACTTTATGAAATTTTAATTTTAAACATTGCAAGGTTAATATATCAGTGATTCGTCTATAAAATTACTCAATAAGGGGTTGAATTCACTTGGACTAGAACTAACACTAATAATAGGTGGTCCAATAAGATTGAAAGAGCCTTTGTTTTTCTGAATGATAATATCAGGGGAGTCTACTACTCATGATCAACTATACCAATTATTAATTTTTATCATTCCATTATACTACTTACCATCATTATAGATAAAAGGATTAATTTTGTACACATAAAATTAAATAGTTATTTGCTCAATTTTGAGAACTACATGTAAATTTTTTATCTAAAATGGGAATGAAACATTAAAGTTACTTCTATTCAAAGGTTTAGAAATAACCTCAATGTTAATAAATCCACATCTAGGAGATGGCCTTGGGATAACTTTTAAAAAATGGTTTATTAGATGAAAATACCAAGGATATTCCACTAAAATGAAAGAATATATCATTGATCCATGATTATACTTCTTCTAATGAAATATAAATAAAAAACATTCATATAGAACTTATTAATACCAAATAAATACTTATTAGGGAATAAATTCATCATAGTTATATCAATGAGGGTGATAAGAAATCTAATTTATTAAAAATAAAAAATTAACAAAGGAAAATAAAAAATTATATGTCCTTAATTATGGTTAATGAGGAAACTTTTAATATTTAGGTTGGTATCTCTAAGTCCATGGTTTATTACTTCAAATCCCTCTTTTAATATATAAAATCTTGACCAGGAACAACCAATGTTGACTAATGTTATTCTTCCATGTATCTCACCCATGAAAAATGTCTATCATACTTCTATAATTTCTATTCACAAAATTAAGTGGGCCTTTCTCTCCCTTAATGGTGATAGTTTTCATATCCTGTATGGTTTAACTAATAAGATCTTCATGAGACTGTGATAATCCATGATATTATTTCATTTATCCCTGGATATTCAAAATTTCATATCCTATATGGTTTAACTAATTTGTGTTTGTTCACTTTTCTTTGTGTGTTTTTCTTTGTTTCATGGTGCGATGGTTTTTGCGGCGCACGGTGTGGACTCGGCTCTAATTTCAGTGACCGGTGATGCATTCTTGGTGACCGAAATCTGGGTTTTGGGGGATTTGTGACATTCTGTGATGGCTTCACGGTGGTGCTTCATGTCTGCTCAGACTTGTTGTGGTTTTTTTGCAGCAGGTTGGATGAATATGTGATTGTGGTTTGGTTTTCTGTTGGTTCTTTGTGAATTTGTTGTATGATGTGTGGCTGTCTGGTTTGTGGTCCGTGATGGTTGGAGTTCCCGACGATTACATGACATCAACGGTGGTGAATGTCGATGATGAGATCAAGAGGTGGAAGGGTTTGGATACCAGTGATGCTAATGGTGTTTTGTCTGATCATTATAGGTTCTCACTAACCCAAAAAGTGATTTATTTGAAAATCAAAAAAAATTAGTTTCAGTTGGTCTAGTGACTACATGTAAATTTTTTTGAGTAATACCCACCCAAATATTTTTTACGAATTAATTACTATCAATCTATGCAAATTTTCCAATCTTATGATTTTCCCTAACAAATTTTGGTTTGTTCTGGGAGCATGGTTCAATAGTTCCTTTATAAAACCTATGAAGTCATTATTATTCTCCCATGGAAATATATGTTTGGAAATAATTATCTATAGTTTTTCATCTCCAAATCCTTTGAAATTCTAAAAAAATACTTCACTCATACGTTTATTAAATAGTATATATTTGTTCCTTCATTCGTAAATATCATTCCTGATCTCAATAATAAATCTAGGTTTTTTTTGTAAAATTACTAACTCTAGTAATTGAAAGTTAGTGTATACTTTATTACATTGGAATAAATAAAAAGGATCTAATCTTAAATGAATGATCAATTTTATAGTCTTAGGGAGCTTGATACATGCATGATACCAATTTTACATTGGTAATGAAATTTAAAACATAATAAAAGTTTGTGTTTTGCATCCTTGAAACTCATTCAAATATTTATTCTTCCTAACACAGAAGATGGAAAAAAATAAAGGTGATCTCAAATTCTCAAAAAAGGTTACATAAAAAATATTCTACCAAGATTAAATGATAAATAATCAATGTGTCAAGGTAGATGACTAATTTTTCCATTTAATAATTAACTTGACATTGAAATGTATCCTTGGATAATATAAGTGAATTAATATAATGGATTATAATAATTTAATTTTCAATAAAGCAAATGAATAATATTGGATGTCATGATCTCATACTTCATGATATCTATATGATAAAAACCTTATTCCAATAAAGTTTAATTGATGCATATGTATACACCAAAAACCCATTTAATCTGGAAAACTTATTTTTATCATAAGACCTATCAATGCATCATGGGGTTATATAATTCTGCTCCCACCCATCACTAAATTTACAATGAATTCCACTTATATTTATTGAAACTTTTATTTCGTAAAAAACATTCTTTATCAATAAATGTATATATTTAATAAAGAATATGGAATATAAATATTTCCCTAGTCAATTAAATAACTTTCAAAGTGAAACACCATATGTAGATTTGGTATACAGTTTAAGGAGGGATCATATCCACGATACACAAAATATGAATATTTAAGATAAATTTAATGTCCAATTACTACAATAAGGGGAACAATTCAAGATAATGTTAATGATAAAAAATTAATGAGAGATAAAATATGACCATCAATTCATCATAAATATAGGTTTTATATAAGGTTAAATTATTTTAGAGAATAAATCGAAATGGAAGTGAACCATTAAAATTATTTTCCATTAAATAGTTTTTTTAAACATAAAACTTCTATAAGAATATAAATATCATAAAATGGTGATGGCAGTGGGAAATCTTATTAACTCTGTATACATTAAAAATAACCCCCTGTTGAATTTTTGTTTAAAAAGTCAAAAATAACCCTTTCAAAAAACATTAGAATGATTTTATTAAATAATTATATAAATTCAATTGAAAATTAAAATTTTAATGAAAAATAATTTGAATATATAAAAGGGTTTTGTTAAAACAATTTAGAAAAATATGGAAATGGAAGAAAACTATATTTGAACAAGAAGAGAAATAAAATATATTTTTTAAACATTCTTATTGAGTGAGTAAAATTGATATAGAACATTAATCATCATGAATAAATATATATTCATGTTTATTAACATAAATTGGTTCTATATACAATATAAAAATGAATAGTCATATAATACAAAATATGTCCTAATAAAGAGGAAATTGAGATAAAATTCTTTACCTCATGCTTCCCTTTAGTTGAATACAGTTTAACATCATGTATAATTCATTAAAAAATGTTATTAATTTATATAAACACCATATTTATATTTATCATATCATATATGATTATATTATAACATCTTATCACCCATTTGTTAATAATATTTTATTATTATAATTGTTTCAGGGGTAATTTTCTTTGTTTTTTTCATGAATGTTTTTTCTTCGAAGCACTATTTATTTTGTATAGGATATAGTTCCATCATCTATATAATTATAAAACAAATTATCTATTATATTTTTTTATTATATACCATATAAGAACCATTCTTGAAATTTGGACATGGAAAATGAATCACATCACTTTGTGGAGATGGAGGCTATACGTACACACAAGAACCAATATAATTTATTTAATGGGTGAAAGGGAAAATAAGTGGATGATATATTAATTTTTTTAATAAATATTATTTCATAATTAATATATATATTCATTATTTATATCATTATGACTACCCATGTGACTCATTGATGGAAAACAAAATACATCGGTTCGTGAAGTGGTTGTCCTCCATACACATGAGCGATGATTTTTTTTCCCATTTGATGGAGAAATAGATAGATAAATATTATTAAATAAACATAATCAATTCTTATTAAATGGTAGGTACTGATTTTATTATATTGTAATTATTATTTCATAATTAAAGGTGGTAAAATAATAAATAAAAAGAAATATCTTGGTGACGATGGTTTCCTTCAGTTAAAAGAAACCTCCTATGGATATATTATGAAGAAAAAATGGGTTGGTATTTTAAGAACGTTTCTAAAAATTTTGGGTATATATTTTGGCTAGGTTTTTGTAATTTCCTGACCCTAGTAACCAAGATCCAGTTCATTATTTTATTACATTATCATTATTATAGGGAATAAAATCCCAAATGACCGACAAATTTAGCAGTCACGAAAGACCATGTTATATTCATGATACCCATAATACATTTGGAAAGTAAAATAAAACATGATACAATATAAAATGAAATAAACCGAATCCTTGAAAATTTATTAACAATTTTGTTATTTATAACCTTTGGAAAAGAAAAATAAGAAAGGGGTGATATCATATTCTCAATAAGGGTAGGTAATACAACATACGTTTTTATAAACAAAAACACTAGGCATGGTTGACAACTAAAAACACATTCCTGTAAAAATATACTTGAAAACTATATGATTGGAATAAAATCGGAATAAATAATTCCACAATAAAACTTAACCATTTATATTCTACTAGTCTAATAATCACATGGATAATAAATTACTTGTTTTTTAATGAGGTAATGCATAATGTGGTACGTCATAACATAATGTCAAGGTTTTGGGAAAGGACCACACATAAACAGGTAAAAACAAAAACTAGTTTGTCTCATGAGATGTATTGATATGAAAAGATGCTATAGTGGGCCCCACATGACACTCAATAAGTCAAAAAAATTCATTATATGAATGGTTGAAACATAAATAACATAACCATTTGTATTAAAAAATAGCATATGAAACGTGAACACTTTAACCATAACCCATGAATGGTATAAAATTAACACATCTACAGTCAAACTGATCATCAAAACTTCAACAACATATGGTAAATTGTATCATAATAGAAAAACCTCAATAATATAAAAGATTAAATAAAGGATGTTGATATAGACAATGCTACTTTTAAATGATACCATTGAAAATTTCACGAGAAAATAATAATTAAACATTACAAAGTGTCCCATACTACTTTGAAACATTGAAATCATAAAAAATTGGAATATCATGAGAATAATGAGACTCTTTATATGATATTTTAAACGGAAGTAAAAACACAACATGAAAGGAATAAGTGTGGAACAAGGCATATATCTCATAAAAGTTAAAGTGAGATGAGAAAAACCCTTTTTACTTTTGAAAGAAGTGTTCTTTCAGAAAAACAGTTGTATTTGTAATAAAATAATATTATAAAATAATATGTACCATAAAATAAAATTTAAGTCCATTTAAATTATATTTTAGGCATAAATGATTTCCCACTGAATTGAAATCATCTAAAAATAGTTTTTATGAAACTTTAGAAATAAAATATTTTAGTGCGGTTTAAGGAAAATATTAAGGAGGTTTTAAAGAAGAAAGGATTGTTTGATTTCATAAAATAGAAATGAAAAAAATAAATTTTCAAGATAAAATTAGTTATTTTATAAAAATAATGGTGGCTTCAAATAGGTTTTGGAGTGCACATGGAAATCAGTAGGAATTCGAGACATTCCATTGAATCGAACTTGTTTGTCGGGAATAATTGAGAAGGAAACCTTTTTAAAACATGTATATCTCTATAAAATAAGGATGATATGATCTAGATATATGAGTTTGGATAATATAAACATAATATATAATAAATTTAGAAAAATAATTAATCATTGAATTTGAGTAAAGATATTGAAAGCGTAACCCGAAGGAAAAACATGGGTTCAAGTAGAATCCCTTACCACTTGTAATCGATCGAATCATATGCCCCAAAATTAATAATCATAAGAGGATAAATTTAATTCCATAAAAATAAATAGATTAATTATATGATACATCAATGGTTAGTATAAGTAAACTTCACAAAAGAAATAGTTGTGAATAAGGCATATCTCATGAAAATGAAAGTGAGTTGAGAAAACCCTTACCTTATGTCCAAATGTGTTCTACAGTTGACCTTAATATCCTGGATAAAAAAATTAATTCAATTAATTAAGTATGTATGAACCTTTTATTAATTTATAAGTTTCATTATAGTTTTATTAAGTGAATTTATGGACTTATTGATGAGTTATAAAGTTTAATTTCATTGTTTCGGAGCATTCATTTTCTTGGTTTTCGTGATCTGTTCTCTTATTTATAAATAATGGAGTTCATGTGGAATGTATATAACTCTCCAGAACTGATTTTATATGATACTAATTAAAAAAAGTTTAAATGGTTATATAATCCTTTTTTATATGGTCTGAGGATGACATTGTATATATAATATTAGTGATAACTGTTTAGATTATTACGGTGGTATTTCGATCATCACGAACTAGTTCTGTCATTTGAATTATTGTATGTTATATATACTGGTTCTAGAACATTAAATATGAAATAATAAAAAATTTATAATCTTACTCAACCATAATAATGGTTTTATGACCATCCTTGAAGGATAAATTGAACAAAGATGGTTTGTCATCCATGAAGGTTGTAAACCAGCACCTCCGAGACGATGATATCCTTTTTTTAAATAAAAGAGAGAGATAGTAGTTTGAGGAAGAATATTACATTAAAATTATATAATAATAGTATATAGATTATATTATATCTATAATTATCATTTTGATATAGGAGGTGAGGAGAAGATAAGAAAATAAAGTAAATTGGAAATGAAATGAAAAAAAAATGAAAGAGGGTTTACCTCTTTAATTATCCTACTTGAGAAACTCCTTAAGAAAATGGGTATTGGACTTTTTTTAAGAACAAGAGATCATGAATGTGGGTTGATACCAGGTAAGAGTATTTGAGTATAACTTTTACATTATTCAACACTTATAAAAGTGAGGAGAAGAGGGGGTGAGGGTGGTTTTTATAGTGGAGGAGAGGAGTGATTTTTAAATATTTAATTCATTTGTTTATTATTTTGGCTCAAGATTATGAATAGTTTGAAAATTATCATAAAATATATTAAAATTATGATTTTTTGTTTGATATTTGAGTTCATACATTAGTGAAGACTCAAGTAATTGTGTATTTAGCTTCTAATGTATTTATACTATAAATTACTACATTTTACAATTCACAAAAAATTAGGTATTTTATAAAAAACCAAAAATTAACTATAACCATTTTTTGATATTTAAAATTAAAAAATGTACTCCATTTCTTCAAAAATAATATTCTAAATATGATAAATTTATTTTCTAATTAAAATCATCATTTACTCGAAAAATGATTTTTTTAAAATTAAAACTAATTTTTTAAGACCCTAAAAATTTACTAAGGGATCATTAAATTATCCTAAACCCATAGGACAAAATAAATATTGATCTAGGAATAAATTTTCTGAAAATTAATTTTATTTTAAATAAAATTATAAATTATAAATTATAATTAAATGTTTATTACTCATAAAAATATTAAAACTTAATTTTAAAATTTTAAAATATTATCATTCATTTATAAGGTGTCTAAATTTTATTTTATACTTTCATGGGTTTTGTTACTATTAATAAGAGTCATATTACTATTTATAAGGGTAACATTACTATTCATAAGGGTAAAATTATTATTCATAAGGTTTAAGTTACTATTCACCAAAAAACTAAGTTGATCATATTATACTCTAAAAATAATACATATCACAATGGTGTATGTACATTTTTTTCAAAATTAAAATCAAAAAATTGGAAAAATAATGTTTAATTGTAATCCCAGAAGTGTGGCAAGAAGGTGAGTTAAAAGAACGTTCAAAAGTTAAATAAGTTTTTTGTAACTAATTTAAATACAAAAAAATATTCCAATGATCTAGATTGTTTTAATATATGTATAATTGATATATTGTTACATTAAGAAATAATTTAAATTATAATAATTATTTAAACTAAAAACACAGTTTTTAACTACAATGCAGTATTTTTCACTATTCACGAAGAAATGAAACTTCATAGAAAATTACTAAAAATTCACCCTAAATTAATTTTTACATTCCAAATTCAAAAATGATGTTTATTTTACAAAGAAATATATATTTTTTATTATGAATATGTTTCATTTCTGTCAAACTGTTATAAATAAAATTTAATATTAGTTATTAATATTCATTTAATTATGTTTAATGATAAGGTTTTAACTATCATGTTTAAATAATTATAAAAAAAATTATTAGTTCGTAGAGACTCAATATTTCATGCATTAAATTATCTATAAAAATTATTTGTAAATATTTGGGGTGTAACATTCTCTCCTCAATCAATAAATTGCACCCACACAATTTGATATTGAACATTGAAAAATAGTGGTTAATTTTTAAAAAATTCTTTTATGGAAATCTCACATAAAAAATAGTATTAATAAAATATCATCTTAATAAGAGGGAATGTGTAAATGCAAAGGTGACCATAATATTAGGCTTTAAAATATGATAATATTAGTGGAAAATGAAAACATTGACATGAAAGAAAAATCAAGCTATGAAGTTCTGATGGACACTGATAGATAACATGTTCATATGAAAATTGATTACCAAAAAACCATAAACTAAAATTATGAAAAATTTCGTTGACATCATAAAAAAAATGATAACAGGACAACATTTTTTAAGAAGATTTTCCTAGAGTTGAGGAATTATTCCACTCTATACGAGTGTAAATATATGTTTCTATTTCATAAATACAATCTTATCCTTTGATTGTGCCTTGAACTATCTATACCTCATCTCTTAGTGTAGGTTGAGTCATGTGGTGAAGTAATATGTAAACCTCTAAAACCACATACAATGATGAACATATACAATTTCATAAATAGTTAAACTTTCCAAAAGATCATGATCAAACACTTTATAATAATTCATTTTGTAGTTATTACTATCCAATTTACTTTATCTATATCAATAATTTCTTTGTCCAACATCATTGTCTCATCACCAGGAAAATGTTAAGGTTTATAATTCTTTTAACCATGTGTTTTAGAATTCTTAACTTTCTACCAAATAATCTTTCTTAGTACTATTTTATATAAAACCTCAAATCCTTAATGAAATAGTACTTTAGTTAAATACTTATATATTACATAATACTTATAACCGTTGCATCTTTGACAAAATAATAAATTGACATAATTATTTATTCCAAACCGAAGCACATTAATTGTTCATATTTTTTTATGGAAGTATTAAAATCTTGACCATGATCCATTATCCAATTTTTGGGTATATTCCTTTGATGCATGGGGCATTTATTTTCATAGTGTCCAATCTATTTTTTGTTGAACCATTTCACATTGGAAACCATTTTAGTACCCTCTAAATGAAAATCATGGGGGATTTTCTCTCTACACTTGTAGAGAACTTCCATTCCTTTAAAGTATATAAAAAGGTGTATCCTTCCACAATTATCACATGTGGGAAGATACTTATTTCCCTTCTTGCCTTTATCTCTCTTTTTCCCATTTTTACTCTACATCTCTTTTTTCCTTCTAAAGATATAATACTTAGAAAATTATTTATCCTTATTTTTAAAACAATATATTATATTCTCTTATAATGAGAAGTATGAGAGACTAGTTCAATTCAAAATACTAGTTCAATTATATCAAAGAAAGGATCATTATTACTCTTGGATTATTCACAATGATGCGGTTATAATTCCTCTCGCAAGACACCATTTCTAAACAGTGGCATACATTAGACCATAACATTATAAAACTCAATGTATAATCCCAAAACAAGTGAAATACTTAATAAAAATTGAAAAATTTATGTGTAGCTAATCTCATAATCATAAACATGTTTTCTTTGAGGAAAAGTTTATATTTAAATACATCTTAATAGTTTGTAAAAAAATATGCATATCCTAAGCATATCCTCTAGGAGTGTAAAACTAGGTTCACATTAAGGCTCGTTGTCATTTACCAGATTACCCTGAGTTAGACCCGAGACACCTTGGTAGGGTTGATAGCCCTAGGTATATCTATATAAGAACCACATCCACTTATAGTATCTAGATACTGATGTATTTCTTGAAAGACTCACATAATCTCAACATTCAGAAATTATAAGATTTTTTTTCTATAATTATCCTCAAATCCTCTCTTAGGGTTACGTTCTCTAATCTATGTTTTCTAAATATAGTTTCCAAGGTTGTTTCTAAATTTCCATTGATAATAAATATAATTCCATGGCCGGAGTTTCCTGGAGAAGGTCTATTATTTTTCTACATTGGTATGAGTATAAGGAATTCAATCCTGAAGGAATGATCAGTTTGTTAGTCTTGGAAGACCATATTACATTCATGATGCCCATAATACATTGGAAAAATAAAATAAAACATGATATAATAAAAAATGAAATAAACAGCATCCTTGAAAGCTTATTCAAAGTATTTTTCTTTATAACCTAGGGAAAAGAAACATAATAAAGGGGAAAGATTAGATTATTAGTAAGGGTAAGTAATAAAACACAAGTTATCATACACATAAACAATAGGCATGGTGAACAACTAAAAACACATGACTTTAAAAATATATTTCTGCATAATACGGTAGAAATAAAATATGAATAAATAATTCCACAATAAAATTTAACCATGGTTATTCTACCAGTCGAATAATCACTTGGACTATAAATTATTTTTTTCATAATTATGGAATGAATAATATGTGACATCATAACTATACCATCAAGGAATCATTCCAAGACCATACATAAATGGGTAAAAACCCAAACTAGTTTGTCTCATGAAACGTACTGATGCACCGAGGGGCTATAGAGGGACCCACCCAAAACATACTAAGTTCAATTCATTCCTTATATGAAAGGGTGAAACATAAAAAACATAAACATTCATATTGAAAAAATAGAATACGAAATTTGTATACTTTAACTACAACCCATGAATGGTATCTATTTAGCACATCCACAGCCAAACTAATCATTAACACTTCAAGAACATATGGTAGATAGTAGAATAAGAGATAAAACTCAATTATTTACTTTATTAAACAAATTATTTTGACATAGATGAAGATAATTTTAAATGAGACTGTTAAAAACTTCAGGAGGAAATAATATTTAAACATTACAAAGTGTCTCATACCATTTTAAAAAATTTAAATCATAATCAGTTTGAATATCAAGAGAGTAAGGAGACTCATAATATGATGTATTAATGGTTAGTACATACCCCACATGCACTAAATAAGTGGTTAAAAAGGAATATAACTCACAAAAGTTAAAGTGAGATGAGAAACACCCTTTTTACTTTTGAAAGAAGAGTTCCTTTAGAAAAAATTTTATATTTGTTATAAATTATGATTGTAAACTTATATATCCCAAAACTGAAAAGGTAAGTAAATTGAAATTATATTTGGGGCATAAATGATGTTCCAATGTAGTTAAATCTTATAAAAATAGTTTTTATAAATATTTAGAAACAAAACATTTTAGTGCTGTTTATGGAAAATATTAAAGAGGTTTTAAAGTGGAAAGGCATGATTGATTTCATAAAACTAGAAATGAAAAAAGTATTTTTTTCATTTTAAAATTATTAATTTTATAAAAATAATGTTTCCTTAAATAATATTTTTAGAGTACACATAAAAATAGGCAAGAATTCAGTACATTCCTTTGAATTATCCTTGTTTATCGGGAAGAATTGAGAAAAGAACCTTTTGAAAATATTTATATCCCCATAAAATCAGAATGATATGATTTGGATATGTAATTTTGGAATATATACAAATAATTTATAAGAAATATAAAATAATAAAGAATCATTATGTCTGAGTAATGATAGAGAATGAGTAACACGAAGGAAAAATATGGGTTCATGTAGAATCCCTTACCACTTATAATCAATCAAAACAAATGCCCCAAAATTAATAATCATAAAATAATAAATTAATTACATGAAAATATATATATTCATTATATGGAACATAAATGTTATATATACATATAACACACACATGAAATAGTTGCGAACAAGTCATATCTCATGGAAATGAAAGTGAGTTAAGAAAACCCTTACCTTATGTCTGAATGTATTCTGCAGTTGAACTTAATATCCTGGATAATAAAATTAAATACATTAATTCATTAATTCATTAACTTTTATTCATTTAATAGTTTCATTATATTTTTATTATGTTCATTTATAGGCTTATTGATGAGTTAAAGAGTTTAATTTCATCATTTCAGAGCATTTATTTTATAGGTTTTCATGATCAGTTCACTTGTTTACAAGTAATGGAGTTCATGTGAAATGGATACAATTATCCAGAATTGATTTTATATTATGATAATTAACATAAATAATATTATATGGTTTTATAGATGATTTTATTATATGGTGTGAGGATGAGTTATTAGATAGAACATTAGTGATAATCATTTTGATTATTACAGCAGTATTTTGATCATCCCGAACTAATTTTGTCATATTAATTAGAATTAGGTATATATACTTGATGAAGAACATTAAATAATACATAATACATATTTTATAATCTGTTTCAATTTTAAAAATGGTTTCATGACCTTCCTTGAATTATAAATTGAAGAATGAAGTTTCATTATCCATGAATGTCGTAAATCTGCAACTCCCAAACGATGATTTTATTTTTTAAAAATAAGAGAGAGAGATAGTAGTTTGAGGAAGTATATTCCACTAAAATTATATCATTTCAGTATATAGATTATTCTATATTTATCATGATTATTTGGACAGAGGATTTGATGAGAAGATAATAAAATAAAGTAAATTGAAAATGAAATCAAAAGAAAAAGGAAGAGGGTTTACCTCTTGAATTGTCATCCATGATAACCTTCTTAGGGAAAGGGGTTTTGGTATTTTGGTAAGACAAAGATCTCCTGGACATGCTGAGAGACTAGGGAAGAGGATTTGGGTAGAATATTTACAAGATTCAGGGCTTGTAGGAGTGAGTAGAATAGATGGTGGGGGTGGTTTTTATAGTGGAAGAGAGGAGTGATTTTCAAATATTTAATTCATTGGTTTATTATATTGCCTCAAGACTATGAGAAGTTTGATAATTATCATAAAATATATTAAAATAATTAAGGTATGTTCGAGATGTTGGTTTTTACATTAGTAATGACTCATGTAATAGTGTATTTGGCTTCTAATGTATATATACTATAAATTTCCATTTTTACTATTCATTGAAAATTCATGTATTTCGGAAAAATCCAAAAAATTCACCATAACCATTTTTTTCAACACGTATAACTCAAAAATGGAATCGATTTTATCAAAATAATTTTCTAAATTTGAGAAAATTTTATTTTTATTTAAAATAATAATTTACTCGAAAAATACAGTTCTTAAAATTAAAACTGATTCTATAACACCTCCAAATTTAACTAAGGTCTCATTAAATTATCCTAAAATAATAATACAAGAAATATTTATTTTTGAATACTTTTTATGAAATCATATTTTTTTGAAAAAAAAAATATTAATCATAAAATTGTGATTAAATATTTTTTACTCACAACGATACCAGCACTTAATTATTAAATTTTAAAATATTCTCTTCTATTTATAAGGTGCCAAAATTATATTTATACTTTCCGGGGTGATGTTACTATTCATAAGGTTCATATTACTATTCATAAGGGTAACATTACTATTGATTAGTGGAGCATTACTATTTATAATGTTCAAGTAACTATTCACCAAAAAAATATTTTGATCCTATTAGGCTCAAAAATCTTACTGATCGCAATGGTGTGCGTAAGGAACAGAACTGAGTTTCCAAGAGCTAGTGCCTTAATTTATTACATTTGAATATAAATAAAGAATACATATATTGAAAGACCAAATATTTTAGTAGCTTTGTAAATCCATATACATATATAAGTTCAACATTACTACTTGAAATGAAATACACCATAGAAACCTCTTTTGAATCACACATAATCTACTAGATTATCTTTTCAAGTCATTCATAATATACTTCTTCAAAACCTTGGGAAAATAAAACATGTGAAAGGGGTGAGCTCAGATGCTTAGTAAGGGTAAATAATAGAGTGGAATACAATATAAATATTAGTCATGATGAATAACTAAAATTCAAGCCTTTAAAAATATACTTGAGCATAATATGACAAGAATAAAAATTGAATAAATAATGCTATAAAACATATCCAAGGATATTACACTAGTTGAATAATTACATTGACTATAAATCTCTATTTTGATAATGAGGTAATCCAGAATGCCAGACATTTTTTAATATACCATTAATTCCATGACAAAGACATCTGAAAATGATCAAGGCCTCGACCAAAACCATATCTGAAAATGGGCAAGGCCTCATCCAAGTACATATCTATTTTGTCTCATGAGACCTACTGATACATTGACGGGATATAGTGGGAATAACCCATAACATACTAATTCCAATTCATTACACATATTAATGGGGATAAATGAAAACAATATATACTTTCATATTAAAACTAACATATGAAATGTAAATAACCTTTCCCAAACATAAACACTAATCATTCATATGAATATGGAGAACGGTTTCAAGATAGAATTTACATAGTCAAACTAATCATAATACATTAAATAAAATATGATATATGATATCATAATGTATTGGTCCCCATTATACATAAGAAACAACAAGACTATTAAAAAAATGAAAATAATCTTATAATATCGTCGTTTAATTCTTGAGATAAATACTCTTTTACATTGTAAGGAAGAGTTATTTTGGAAAAATATATTTATAAAACCATAAGTGAAATAATATAGTTTTTTAATAATAAAAATATTGATTTTTGAAAAATAATGGTGGGTAAAAATAGATTATATAGTCTACTTGAACACAAGTAAGAATTCGAGAAGTTGCCCTGAACCGGGCTTGTATTTCAGGAAGAATTTTTGAAATGTCCTTTTAAAATATGTAAATACCCATAAAATATAGAATGATTATAGTTGGTACACATATATAGAATATTTAAACATAATTCATTAGGATTAAATAAGAATAAATAATATTTTCATTGAGATTAAGAGAGGTAAAGAGTAACCCAAAGAAAATGGGTGTTCGGGTAGAAAGCCCTTACGTTATGTTGGAATATGTTCTTATCTTGAACTTAAGGTCCTATACTATGAAATTAAACATATTAATAACTTAATTAATAACCTATTATACATTTATTAGATTTATTATAATTTTGTTAATTTTATTGATGGTCCTTTTGTGGGTTAAGAGATTCAATATCATCGTTTGTGAGTGCTTGTTTCATTAGTTTTCATAATCATTTTGCTTGTATGGAAGTTAATGTCAAATAATAATTGAATTATAGAATTAATTTTATATATTATTAATTTTAATACAAATGGTTAAATGATAATATAAGTAATCTAGTTACTTTGGTTGAGGACGAATCAGTAGATGAAATTTTAATGACAAACATTTAGATTAATTTGGTGGTTTTTCGATCACCAAAAACTCATTTTGTTATATAAATTAATAACATGTGTAAAAAATGATTCTATAACATTAAATAGGATTTATTAAATATACTATAATCTATTTCGGCCATAAAAATGGTTTCATGATCATAATTGAATAAGGTAATACAAGATGAAAATTAATCATCATTGAATGTGATAAATTAAAACATCTCAGATGGTATTTTCATTTCTAGTATAAAAGGAGGGGAAATGAGAGATGATGATGAATTTTTAAAGACCTGGAAATTTCAAGGAAAATTTTTTCTTAATTTCTTTGGAATTTTACGAGTATGCGGCTTCTGACGACACCTGATTCCGAGGCCCGGTGGTTGCGCCCAAATTTACCCTACGGGTAAAAGCGATCGATGTAGTACATGTAGGGGTCGAGTCCACAGGGACCGAAGAAGTAACCTTGTGACGCTATGATTTGGTGAAGGATGGGCTATGAAGTAGCCAACTTTGGTTTTGATTTTGGATGGTTTAAATAACACTAAGACACCTACGTGAATTCAATTTAATGAAAATGGGTTGATCTAGGATTATGCTCGGGGTGGATTGAATGAATTTTACTTCTTTAAACAATTTTGGTTTTATTAATTCTTGATGAATCCATTCTTCAAAAATAACACTACCTTCATCATTTTCTGGTTTGGTGATTACTAAACACAATTACTAATCCCCTATACACTTAGAGAACCAAATTCATGATCTCTCCGAGGTATATGGTCATTTAGTAATTGAATTTATATTGCTCAAACACAGTAAAGATGAAGAGTAGAACTAACTGAAGAATGGATTTCTTAAATTAATTATCCATTTAACAACAATTCGTTCATAAAATAACATTCAATCAAGCCTTTGCATCCTCCTAAGATCAACCCATTAAGGGTTTATCCCTCCATTGATGGTATACTCTCAATGGTGGGCGGAAGATGACTAACAAGAATTGGATTGAAGAAATTAAAACCGCGGAAATAACGAGCACTCCTCCGTGTGTGTGAATGAAATTCACACCTATGTGTGAACTAATTCACAACAACACAGATATATCACTGTGCTTTGTGATTATAATGTTTTAATAAATGAAATGGAAAATATATAAGAGAAGAAGTTGATTAAGAACAAAAAGAAAAACTTACATGAAAATGGAAAACATTACAAAGGAAATTTGGAAGCAAAACATTACAATAAAACAAAGCATCCAAGATGATAAGAAAATTTTCCACCCCCATTCCCTTCACCAATAGCTCCTTATATAGGCATATTAGGAGCCTTAGGTACATACCCCAACAATTAATTCACCCCCCAACAATTAATAGAGTCAAATGGAGGGTGAATAATCAAAAGGAAATTGATGTTTTGAATTTGACCCGAAAAACTGTCCAGATTCGTCCACCACATTGACGTGTGAATTAGAAATTTATGAAGGCCGAATCCGGAGGGGATGTAGAAGTGAAATATCTTCATCCATCTGTCCTCTATGAGCTGTAAAAATTTCAGGAAATTTCGCTGAGCCGTTTTGAAATTATAGTATAAATGGTGGGACGGATTTCTATGCATTAATGACGACTCCACCATTTAAATCTCCACTTCAGATCCCTTTATCATCATGAAAACATCAGAATTAGCTCCGGCCACAGTTTAATAAAATGATCCTCATATTTGTATCTTTCTACTGTATAAATTTGAGCTTCATTGGGCTTGGTTTATGGGCCCCACATTTGTTTGATGGGCCTTAGGCCCATTATGCTTTTTCCAGCAAGTTTCTGCCTTCAGGCGCAAAATTCTTCATCTTCCTTTGGGATTCATCCATCGGACCTAAAAGATAAAATGTTCCAAACAAAGTGATCAATCATATCCCAAAATTTCAAATTAAAATGATGAATAGTGTAATTTCCACAAGCAAATTATTGAGTGGGCCCAAATTGACATTTTAAGCATGAATTGCACAATGATGGGAAATGAAGTTCAATTTATGAATTGGACTAAAATTGATGTTTATAAACTTTAAAACACATTAATATTAAAAACTTAACAATGAATATTAGCCACTTTAAGTGACTAATCACACCCCCCAACTTGATTTTTGCTAGTCCCGAGCAAAATAAATTACAAATATGAAATTCAAATCCCCTTTTCCAGAAACATTTAAATACACATTGCTCACTCAAAAGATCTCATACCAAAAAAATTATGGAACCCATCAAAATCATTTAAAAAAAGATAGGTGCATAAGCATATCCCAAGCCCAAGCCCATTCCTTTGTTCAAATTCATTGCCACATTTCATCCAATTCCAATTAAGCATGATAAAGTGTTGTGCATCATAAAAGATATGGGGCCCATTTTATTGTTCAAGGGGAAAAAATGGAAGCGCTAGGTGGGAATCACATTAAACCTTAAGATGAGTATCCCTTTTTTTATTTATTTTTTTTATTTTTTTAACCACAATAGATATGAAAAGACTAACTCTGGGCAAGACAACTATGGAGTCACGATCCCCAAGTGCCGGACGCCACGCATTTGGACAAAACATTGCTCTATGTGGTCTTTTTTTTGTTTTTTTTTTGTTTTGTTTTTTGTTTTTTTTTGTTTGTTTTTTTTTTGTTTTTTGTTTTTGGATACTCAAATTAAACTAAAAGTGACCCCAGAACCCTATGCTATAATGAAAGGGACCCAAGAACTCAAATTTACACCCACAATCCAAAAGACGTGCATTGTGGCATTTTTATTAAGAGGATGAAAATGTAAACTTTGAAAAATCACATTGGACAACCGCACTTTCCAAAAACTATGCTCATGAACTTAAACTTGCATTAAAATCAGAATCAAGGCATGCAAAATTTATTTGATATCCAATTTTAGAGTTTGCAATGTGTCTTTATCATGTTTATGGTTAATGGAAATTTTTTTTTTCATGCATGTTCTTATTCAAAATAAAAATCATTTTTTATCCCCCCCCAACTTAGAATAACACTGTCCCCAGTGTTTAAAGAAAAAAAACTTAGAAGGGGGTAGGAGAGGAGTTCAAAGATAAAATTGAGAATGAAAAACATGGAACAAATTCACCTGGTTTTTAATGTTGAGGTTCATGATGCTCCAAATTACTCCTTTGATCTCTTTGGGGATGTAGGCACCTCCTTGATTGAACATGTATCAACCAAAATAGTTCCTGAACCATTAAAAGAAGGACAAAGCAGACAAAACAAACAACACAATGATTTATTTAATTCCAAGTACCATCATTTTCATGTTTTTTTTTAAATCAAACTAATGATACATTGTCTTCTTTTAAATTTCTGGGTAAGGTATTACTCAGGGATCACACCGCGTGACACGGATGAATACGGTGCTCCCCTTTCATACCCATCCATACTCATAAAAGAAGAACAGGTCAAAAGTTTAATAATTATTTTTTTTAAACCTAAAAAAACATAAATAAAATAAACTGATGATACATTGTCTTCTTTAAATTTCTGGGTAAGGTATTACTCAGGGATCACACCGCGTGACACGGATGAATACGGTGCTCCCTTTTCATACCCATCCTTACTCGTAAAAGAAGAACAGGTCAACAGTCTATATATAAAAAAAGTAACAAAATTAAGCAGAAGGAAACAAAAGATGATTCCCAATGATTGGAAACATGAAAACCACGGGTTGCCTCCCGTGCAGCGCTTTTGTTTAACGTCGTTAGCCCGACTTGTACCCTAAATCTATCAATTTTTCTCTGGTTCATATGTTGGCTCAGTTAACTCCTCCTTGGTTTCGTGTTTATTGAATGATTCAATGAATGGTTTTAACCTATGACCATTGACTTTGAAGACATGACCACTTGTGGGATCCTGAATCTCTATTGCCCCATGAGGGTACACATGATGCACTAGGTATGGACCAGACCATCTGGACCTTAGCTTTCCTGGGTGTAGATGAAGTTTTGAACTATACAAGAGCACAAATTTTCCAAGCTCAAAGTGTTTGACTTTGAGATTCCTAGATTGGTAGGCTTGAACTTTAGATTTATTGATCCTTGAATTTACATAAGCCTCCATCCTAAGTTCCTCGAGTTCATTAAGATCTAATTTCCTTTTTGTTTCAGCCAAAGAAATGTCAAAGTTCATTTTTTTTATTGCCCAAAAGGCCTTATGTTCAATTTCAACAGGTAAATGACATGCTTTTCCATAAACCAATCTATACGGTGACATGCCTAGGATAGTTTTGAAAGCAGTTCGATATGCCCAAAGGGAATCTAAGAGTTTCTCGGTCCAATCTTTCCTAGAGGGATTGACAGTTTTTTCAAGAATTTGTTTAATTTCTCTATTTGCCAACTCAGCTTGACCGTTGGTTTGAGGATGGTATGCAGTGGAAACTTTATGAGTAATACCATACTTAGACATGAGTGAAGCGAATGGGCGGTTGCAGAAATGGGTTCCACGATCACTAATTATAGCCCTAGGAATTCCAAATCGAGAAAATATATGCTCTTTCAAAAATTGGATCACAACATGGTGGTCATTGGACTTGGTGGGAATGGATTCAACCCATTTTGAGACATAATCAATAGCTAAGAGGATATAGAGGTATCCCTTAGAGTTTGGAAAGGGTCCCATGAAATCAATTCCCCAACAATCAAAGATTTCAACGACCAGAATGGGAGTGAGGGGCATTTGATTCCTTTTGGTAATGGATCCTAATTTCTGACACTGAGGACAACTTTTGCAGAATTGGAAGGAATCCTTAGTGAGTTTCGGCCAGTAGAAACCACTTTGGAGGACCTTTGCAGTGGTTTTCTTTGTAGAAAAGTGGCCTCCACATGCCTCTCCATGACAAAATTTTAGAATGGACTCTTGCTCAGACTCGGGAATACATCTCCTGATGATTTGATCAGGACAGAACTTGACGAGGTAAGGATCATCAAACACATAGTGTTTTACATCAGAAAGGAATTTCCTCTTAGCTTGGGTCCCCATGAATTTTGGAATGTCACCTATCACCAAATGGTTTGCTATGTCAGCATACCAAGGGCAATCACTCAGTGAATAGAGGTGCTCATCGGGAAATGAATCAGACACAGAGAGGTGGTGTGAGTTGTCTTTGAATTCCATCCTAGAGAGGTGATCAGCTACAATATTTTCAACACCCTTTTTATCCTTAATGGTTAAATCGAACTCTTGAAGAAGAAGGACCCACCTAATCAATCTAGCCTTGGCATCTTGTTTTTGGAAAAGGTATTTTAGGGCTGAATGATCAGTGAAGACAATGATGGGTGATCCTAAGAGATAAGACCTGAATTTCTCTAAGGCAAAGACAACAGCAAGCAACTCTTTCTCAGTGGTGGTGTAGTTTATTTGTGCATCATTTAAATATTTTCTTGCATAAGAAATGACATGTGGAGTTTTCTCACACCGTTGTCCTAAGACTGCTCCTACAGCGAAATCACTTGCATCACACATGAGCTCAAAAAGAAGTTTCCAATTTGGAGATTGCATGATAGGTGGAGATATGAGAGTTGACTTGAGTGTAGAGAATGATTCCTCACATCTTTCTGTCCATAAAAATAGAGCATCTTTTACCAATAGAGCACAAAGTGGTCGAGAAATAGAGCTGAAATTCCTAATGAACCTTCTATAAAAACCAGCATGTCCTAAGAAGGACCTCACTTCCTTAACAGTTTTAGGAGAGGGAAGGTGACGAATGATGTCAACCTTAGCTTTATCAACTTCAATCCCTCTACCAGATACCAGATGACCTAGAACAAGTCCTTCCCTTACCATGAAATGGCATTTTTCCCAATTTAGTATGAGATTCTTATCCTCGCACCTTGACAAAACCTTTTCAACATTTATAAGGCATCCCTCAAAATTATCCCCAAAGATGGAGAAGTCATCCATGAAGACCTCTAAAAAATCCCCCACCATATCCGAGAATATTCCCATCATGCACCGCTGGAAGGTACCAGGGGCATTACATAACCCAAAGGGCATGCGTTTGAAGGCAAAAGTGCCAAATGGACAAGTGAAGGTTGTTTTTCCTTGATCCTCTAAGGAGACTTCGATTTGATTATACCCTGATAATCCATCTAGGAAGCAATAGAATTGATGACCTGCCACTCGCTCGAGGACTTGATCAATAAAGGGTAAGGGGAAATGGTCTTTCTTGGTACAAGAGTTGAGCTTCCTATAGTCAATACAAACTCTCCATCCACTACTGAACCTTGTTGGAAGCATCTCTCCATCCTTGTTGGTTATTACTGTGATTCCAGCCTTCTTTGGAACCACATGGATTGGGCTAACCCACTCACTCTCAGCTATAGGATAGATGATACCAGCTTTTAACAATTTAAAAAGTTCTTTTCTCACTACTTCCATGAGATTAGGATTGAGTCACCTCTGAGGTTGACGACATGGCTTTGACTCAGATTCAAGAATAATTCTATGAGTCCCGATAAGTGGGCTAATCCTAGGGATATCAGATAGGGTCCATCCAATGGCTTTCTTGTGTCTCCTAAGAACATCTAGAAGCATCCTCTCATGATCGGCTTAAAGGGAGGAAGAAATGACAACAGGAAAGTATTGATTGTCCCCTAAGTAAGCATACTTTAGTGATGAAGGTAAGACTTTGAATTCAAGATCAGATTGGTCATGACTTTCCAAGAATGGTTGAGACTTTGTATTGAACTTAGTTTCTTTGTTCAGATTTCTTGACAAAATTGGTTCCTTGTGAACAGAATTTCCATCCACTAAATTTTCCAGAGTAGTGTCATGAATGGATATGGACTCAATGTTATTGATTTCAACCATGGTATCATTGATTGGTGATTCTAGAAATTCATCAATAGAGCTGTCTGAAAGGGATTCAATCCAAGGAGGCAAATTTCCCTCATGTGAATAAAAAAAATCAATCTCTTCTTGACTTAACCATCCTTCGGTAACTCCATGATGTTCATTGAGTTCATTATCAACACTACCAATCCAATTAACCTCATGGATCTCTTCATCATCCCCAGTTTGAGAGTTTGCATTGTAGATGTTCAAGTCTAGACTCATGTTCCCAAAGGTGATGGTCATGTTCCCATTTCGGACTCGGATTACAGAGTTGATTGTTGCAAGGAAGGGACGACCAAGTATTATTGGGGTTTGCTCCCTAGGACCTAAGCTTGGGTGATTGTCCAGAACAATGAAGTCAGCTGGGTAAATGAAATTTTCAACTTTTACCAAAACATCTTTTAAGATCCCCTTTGGAAATCGAACACTACGATCAGCAAGTTGAAGAGTGACAGATGTGGGTTGGAGTTCTTCGAGCCCTAACTGACAGTACATGGCATAAGGAATGAGGTTCACACTAGCACCTAGATCACACAAGGCTTTGACAACTTTGTTCTCTCCTAGTTCAACATTTATGTAAGGGCATCCTGGGTCTTTCATCTTAGGAGGAATGGTCCCTTGAATGGTGGTACTCACATTAGCATCCAAAAGGACTTGGTTTTTATGTGAAAATTTTCTTTTAAAAGTGCACAAGTCCTTAAGATATTTTGAGTAGGAAGGTATGGTTTGGATGGCATCGAGAAGGGTAATGTTCAACTTGACTTGTGAGAAGATTTCCCTCAATGTTTCACTCAATTCAGGCTTGGTTTTCCCCCTCATGCGTTGAGGAAATGGTGCAGATTGTGGAGTCGTTTGATGTAGTGTGGTTTCATTCACATTATTATCAGTTTCTTCAGTTTGATCTTATATTTCATTTGAATTTTCATTAGATTTTGAAGCTTCACATGGTTTTTGACTTATCTGTTCAGGTTTTTCAATTGATTTCCCACTTCTTAAAACTGTCACAGCCTTTAGTTGTTCGTGAGTTGTTTGAGTGAAACTTGTCTCTCCCCTTGATGTTTGTTGTGGAATGGCTTGTGTGGGCATGGGTGCCTTTCCAGTTTTTATGGTTTGAAGTTCTTGTTTAATGGATGAGAATTCTGAGTTCATTTTGTCCATTTGTTTGCACAGTTGTTCTAGTAGGCTTTGTGGAACATTTTGGGTTGGTGCTTGAGCTTGTGGGTTTATTCCAGGAGGATACTTTAGTTGTTGGATAGGTTGTTGATATTGGACATGAGGATTTTGGAATTGGACCGGTTGTGGTTGGAACTGATTATGAGGTTGAAAGTTTTGTTGAGGGTATGGGTTGATACATTGTTGTTGTGTTGGTTGATGATTGTCCTTCCAACGAAAGCCCGGATGGTCGTTATACCTTGGATTGAAGGTGTTCGTGAATTGTGGCTTTTGAAAGTTCATTGCATTAACTTCTTCTGGTGGTCCTCCTAAAAGAACATCCTTGATGGAAGGAATGGTTGGACAATTATCAGTCTTGTGGTCATTCTTGTCACAAATTGTACAAACAAGCTCAACAGTTTGGGTTTTGTGGACTTTCCTAAGATCAATCTCCTCAACTTTCCTCGTGAGTGCAGCAAGTTTTGCTCTAAGGTTTTCTTCTTCTCCAAGATTGTACATTCCACCAGATTTGGGTGGCTTCTCATAGTATGGTGATATTCCCCATGTTTGGTTTTGTTCAGCAAGATTTTCTAGATACTCGTAAGCATCATTTGGGGCTTTGTTTTTGAAGGTTCCATTACACATCATATCAATGAATTGTTTGTTTCCGGGACCCAACCCTTCATAGAAAATTCTCACATGTTCTGGGATTAAGAAACCATGGTGTGGTACCATGTTTAATGTGTCCTTGAACCTTTCCCATGTTTCATAGAATGTTTCTCCCTCCCTTTCAAAAAAGTTTTGTATGCTCTTTTTAAGTGCAATTGTTTTGTGATGGGGGAAGTATTTTTTATAAAATTCTCGTTGAAGCTGGTCCCAAGAGTGAATGGATGCTGGTCTCAAATTTTTTAACCAATTATTTGCTCGGTCCTTAAGGGAAAAAGGGAAAAGTCTCATTTTAGCATATTCAATTTGATTTGGTGGGCACATGGTTTCGACAATGTCATTAAATTCTTTAACATGAAGGTAAGGCATCTCAGACTCCATCCCATGGAAGGTTGGAAGGTGGTTCAGGACATGGGGTTTGAAAACATATTGGGCATATCCTATGTTATCATGCCTAATGCATGAGGGTGCATTGGTATAGGTTGGTGTGAGGTAGTCATTCGTGGTGGGGTCTGCAACAATTCCCAAGTTAGGGTCCTGCCCGTTATTTTGGTTCCCTCCCCGGTTTATGATTTGGTTTTGTGGGATATTCTCCATTGTATCGAACTCAACGTCTGAATTTGGAGTATTAGGAAGATTTGGATCTAAATGAAATAGACCTCTTTTAGTGCTTGACTCCCCAGCCCTAGGAGTATCCACCCTAACTAATCTGTTTGAGTTATCGCGATTGTAGGCGGACATGCGCCAAAAGAAAAAAAAAAGCGAGAAAGGGAAAAGATAAGAGAATTGGGATGAGAATAGAAGAACGGGGTTAAGAAAAGAAGGTTTTTGGTCTAAGGAACTTACTTGGTCTCCGGAAACGGCGCCAAAATTTGGTTGCGCCCAAATTTACCCTACGGGTAAAAGCGATCGATGTAGTACATGTAGGGGTCGAGTCCACAGGGACCGAAGAAGTAACCTTGAGACGCTATGATTTGGTGAAGGATGGGCTATGAAGTAGACAACTTTGGTTTTTATTTTGGATGGTTTAAATAACACTAAGACACCCACGTGAATTCAATTTAATGAAAATGGGTTGATCTATGATTATGCTCGGGGTGGATTGAATGAATTTTACTTCTTTAAACAATTTTGGTTTTATTAATTCTTGATGAATCCATTCTTCAAAAATAACACTACCTTCATCATTTTCTGGTTTGGTGCTTACTAAACACAATTACTAATCCCCTATACACTTAGAGAACCAAATTCATGATCTCTCCGAGGTATATGGTCATTTAGTAATTGAATTTATTTTGCTCAAACACAGTAAAGATGAAGAGTAGAAATAACTGAAGAATGGATTTCTTAAATTAATTATCCATTTAACAACAATTCGTTCATAAAATAACATTCAATCCAGCCTTTGCATCCTCCTAATATCAACCCATTAAGGGTTTAGCCCTCCATTGATGGTATACTCTCAATGGTGGGCGGAAGATGACTAACAAGAATTGGATTGAAGAAATTAAAACTGCAGAAATAACGAGCACTCCTCCGTGTGTGTGAATGAAATTCACACCTATGTGTGAACTAATTCACAACAACACAGAGATATCATTGTGCTTTGTGATTATAATTTTTTAATAAATGAAATGTAAAATATATAAGAGAAGAAGTTGATTAAGAACAAAAAGAAAAACTTACATGGAAATGGAAAACATTACAAAGGAAATTTGGAAGCAAAACATTACAGTAAAACAAAGCATCCAAGATGATAAGAAAATTTTCCACCCCCATTACCTTCACCAATAGCTACTTATATAGGCATATTAGGAGCCTTAGGTACATACCCCAACAATTAATTCACCCCCCAACAATTAATAGAGTCAAATGGAGGGTGAATAATCAAAAGGAAATTGATGTTTTGAATTTGACCCGGAAAACTGTCCAGATTCGTCCACCACATTGACGTGTGACTTCGAAATTGATGAAGGCCTAATCCGGAGGGGCTGTAGAAGGGAGATATCTTCATCCATCCGTCCTCTATGAGCTGTAAAAATTTCAGGAAATTTCGCTGAGCCGTTTGGAAGTTATAGTCGAAATGGTGGGACGGATTTCTATGCATTAATGACGACTCCACCATTTAAATCTCCACTTCAGATCCCTTTATCATCATGAAAACATCAGAATTAGTTCCGGCCACAGTTGAATAAAATGATCCTCATATTTTTATCTTTCTACTGTATAAATTTGAGCTTCATTGGGCTTGGTTTCTGGGCCCCACATTTGTTTGATGGGCCTTAGGCCCATTATGCTTTTTCCAGCAAGTTTCTGCCTTCAGGCGCAAAATTCTCCATCTTCCTTTGGGATTAATCCATCGGACCTAAAATATAAAATGTTCCAAACAAAGTGATCAATCATATCCCAAAATTTCAATTTAAAATGATGAATAGTTTAATTTCCACAAGCAAAGTATTGAGTGGGCCCAAATTGACATTTTAAGCATGAATTGCACAATGATGGGAAATGAAGTTCAATTTATCAATTGGACTAAAATTGATGTTTATAAACTTTAAAACACATTAATATTAAAAACTTAACAATGAATATTAGCCACTTTAAGGGACTAATCACCCGGTGTGCCCGGAATCAATTTCAAAAGTTTAGCTCGGGTACATTCAGTGAACGAACAAGTGGGTTTTTTCTATCTTTTGAACCGGTGCTCGGAATTGAAATATGAGGGCATTGACGAACTCGCAGCACTGGTATTTCCATAAGAGGACTTTTACCATAGGTGCGTTTTCACGGGAGAAAAAGTTTAATTCTTGGGGTTTAAGGAAGAAATAAATAAAATTGTGTACAATTTTATTTTTGTTTAACAAGGAAGTTAAATTCTACCATGGGAAGTTATTGATGGGGCCCACAACCACCCAACATTCCATGTGTGGATATGTGGGAGGTGGGGCCCACACGAGACCCTAACCCCCCTTGATCTTCCCATAAGCCCCTTGAACTCCCATAACTCACCTCCCTCTTTAATTTTGTAACTCCACTTTAACTTATGTGACTCTTCCTCTTCTCTCTTCCTCTTTCACTTTAACTTTTGCCAACACTCCATATTTAATTAATGGAACATACTCAATTAATGAATTATGTTATTCAAATTTTGTATGTCTTGGAAGATTAATTAAAATAAGGTGGATTCTTATTTTAATTAGGTTGGCATTTGGTTAGTGGGGAGAAACCTCTTGAGAGAGAGATTTGTGAAGGAAGAGGGGTTTTCCTCCTTCGTTGAAGAACACTGAATCCTCCAGCGAGGAACGACACACCCTTCCATGAAGGATGACGATGCACCCTCTATCCTCTTCTTCATGCGACAAGATAGGAGACGTCAATTCTTCTTCGGGTGCACTTCTACAACGACGAAAGCGACGAACACCAACGACCGTCGTCACTCTCTATTCTTTCTTCGCAACACTGTTCTACCGTGATGTTCGACTTTAGCGACTCGATGACGTGCGACGTCAATTTCAAGGTAGGGGTCGATTACTTTTTGTTTGTGAAATATCCTTTGTCGTTCTTCGTCTTTATTTTTTGGCCGCTGGTTATCAACTTATCGGGAGAGGTCGGACCGCACGAACATGACCAACTCTCCTCCCCCTTTTTTTGTTGTGTTGTTGCGGTTCGAAAGAAGGTGGCGCGGTGCAATAGCACCATGCTGAAACATGGAGAGATGCGGAAAAGATGCGCGACACCGTCTCGTCGCGTCGTTGAGGCCAAACGAAACCGCGGCGGGAGTCGGGACCGCCGAGGCGATTCGAAGACTCTGCAGTTTGTTTTATTGACGTACGGATTGACGGGCGATGAAGGAACGGGAAAAAGAGGCGTTTTGAAGACTTCGTAGTTAAGAGAAGGTCCCGGGAGGACCGCTGGTGAAGACAGCAGGAAAAATGGACCACTGGAGCGCGTCTGGTGGTCCACGGAAGACCCAGTCGATGCGTTGCACCGGCACGGCGGCCGACACTGGCCGACCGCCTGGATGCAGCGGTGCCCAGCGTGCCGCCAGGAGGAACCGCCGAGGCTAAAGCCGCGGTGGCAGGAGGCCGGATCCCGCGGCCGCGTGGGATCCGGATGAGGAGGACGCGGCAGGAGCGCCGCGTCCGTGGGGCGAGAAAGGGGGGAACGGTTCCCCCCTGCTCGGCCGCAGGCTGATCCAGCGCACCCCGCCATGCCAGACCGCGCCCCGCCAGGTCGGACCCAGACCCAGGTCGAACACGGACCCGGGTCGAACCGGGCCCAGAACGCCCATTTTCAGATCACTTCTGGCCTTTTGCCCATATCTTGGGCTATGAAGCTCTGATCGACACACCGTCAGTTGAGATGTGATCCTTGTATCGAGACGGTCGTTTTGGTATATTACACTCAAGGTTTCAAAGAACTTTGGGTATGGCCGGGTTGGTTCGAGCACGAAACCAATTGGGCCCTCGGAGCGGAAACGCTTATAACATGAGCTCCGGACGTCCGATAGATGGGCCATTGACTTTGTTGGATTCCTATTGATGAGATGGAACTTTTGGCATAATTCTCCTAAGGATTGGAAACAGTTGGATAGTTTTCTGGGTTGGATTGAACCCGAAATCCAACCGGGCCCCTGGAACGGAAAAGCTGATAACATTCAGACCGGACGTCCGTTTGAAGAACCGTCAGTGGCATTGGTGATCACGTTGAGAAATGGTCCCTATGAGTATACCCTATGAGAGTTCGGGGTACAGTTGAGATACGGATGGGTTGGTTCGCACACGAAACCAACCGGGCCCCTAGGACGAAAAGGCGAATAACTCACAGACCGGTCATCCGATTGACGCGCTGTCTGTTGCGTTGAGACCCCTATGCCGAGGCGGTCCTTTGAGATAATTCTTCATGGGACTTTGTGATACTTGGAGTATCGACCTGTAGCTCTTGGAGCAGACCCTCCCAGAGACGAGCGTACGTAGTACGGAGACTGTGTAGCCAGCTGAGACCTGACGACTGCTTGACCGACTCGACTTGGAGTGAGTCGACTAGCCCAGTGGACGGAGCACTACTGTGTTTGGGTGCAGACCCACGGCGGATGGAGCACCTGGTAGCAGGCAGTAGACCCGCGGTACTCGACAGGAGAAGTAACTCTACAGGCTATTAGGGGGGATGCACTACTATGTTTGGGTGGCAGACCCCGGCGGGAAGCACTACTGTGTTTGGGTGGCTGAACCGCGGTACTCGAGAGGAAGAGTACCTCAGCAGTCTTAGGTTAGTTAGCATTACCTCAGGGTCATGACAGGATCACTGTACTTTCCAGAGACAGGTCTCTTCAGCAGTTACGGTTTCGATAATGAAAATCCTGGTTTGAGCTGAGTCTATGACCTTTGTGTTTACCTCATGATTCAGATGAGTCACATGATAACTTAGGTATATATATGGGCATATACCTAGGTAATGGTTATCCTTGGATTTCATAACCTTTTTGTTTCCTCATGATTGAGATGGGTTACTTGATAACTTAGGTATAGGTATGGGCTTATACCTAAGCAAGGGTTATCTATTGAGATCCTTATTTGTGGTTATCCTTGTTGGATTTAGTGAGACCTTGAGGGTCTTGGGGTCCCTACTGAGTATCGTATACTCACCTCTGGATGAGCTATGCCCGCACCTCGTTGTATTGGTTACAGATGACAGGCAGCACTGACAGAGGCCGATTGTTCGAGGACTGAACGGTTCCTGGAGGTGGACCTCCCGACGCGTCAGTATCCGGAGGTGGACTTCATGACGAGACGACACTCGGAGGAGGTTGACGGGCGAGAGAGTTATGGAGGCTATCGTACCTACCCTTCAGGTAGGATCCGTGGTGGACGATCCAAGAGCTGTGCTATCTATACCTACCCCTCAGGTAGGATCCGAGGAGGACGACCCAGGTGCTGCTTCTATTCTTCCAGCTGTTTGACTTTTCTGTTGTACTTTCGTTCAGTTGTTGTTGTACTTTCAGTTGGGTTTGTATTCTGGCCCACTTACTTTTCAGCACTTTCTTTTGTACTTAGTGTATTACTTCTGTTTGTACTCTGTGATGTTTTGTTTATTTTTATAAAGGCAATGTCTTCCCAATTATCGGGATTTACACCTTTGGTGCTAGTCGCCAGCCCCTAGCCTATGAAAGGTGGGATTGGGGTAGTCACGGCACGGGCCCTGAGGACGGGTCGTGACAAATTGGTATCATAGGAGTCGGTTCTACCGCAGAACTTGGGACTCTTCTATTTTCTTTCTTAGAAGAAATAGTTTTAAGGGTACTAAGTGTGGTTTTCAGTTTAGGGAGTCCAGTGTTGGTGCGGCGGCCAACGTATCTGTACACCAGGACCCTGACTACTGATTTCTAACTTAGTGCACGAAAACAATGATTGTGTGTGTGTTTCAAAAGTTTTAAAGTCATCTCAAACCCGGTCAGCTCACCAGGTATAAATCGTTGACCGTGACGCATCTGTTTAGGATGTCTCCACACAGACAGTCAGTTGGAGTTCTGAGATAGTACATGATGATGGCCCACCGAGCGACGAGGCTCTAGTGCGGGGCCCTTTTTACTATATTGTCACCCTCGGGCAGTGTACCAGCAGCACCACCACCTGTTGGGTAGCAGATGACACTTGCTACTAGCAAAAGGTGCACGCCGATAGAGCGCGATGCACGAGTTCCAGTAGTAGAGGCCTCCGAGGTTACGAGGTGAGGCAGATTCCAAGACAGCAGAGGACTGGCTAGAGGAGATTGCTAGATTTTTCCGCCTAGCTGAGACACCAGTAGAGTGGATGGTAGACTTGGCTACTAGTGTTTTCTAGTGAGTGATCATGAGGATGGTCCGCATAGTGATGAGGCTTTAGTACGTGGACTGATGCCTGAGATAGTGCCTTCGAGTAGTGTGTCAGCTATACATCACTACCTGTTGGTCAACAGTTACAACCGGCGGTACCGGTATGTGACACATGTAGACTTACTGCCTTACACGTGTTCCAACATCAGATACCATCAAGTTCCGAGGCGAGCCCGACTCACAGGTAGCTGAGGACTGGCTTGAGGAGGTGGCTGAGAGTTTTCTAGAGCTTATACAGCTTCCGAAGGACGACATGTTAGTAGCTGAGAATTCATCGGGGCATACCAAATCATTCTTGGTACTCTATGAATGCGATGCGATCGGTGCTTCAGGGCTCGGACATCTGATCCAGCACCTTTTCTCTATGAATTCCTACTTATGCTAGGGTGCTAGAAATAACCTTTGTGGTTGAGAATTCTTTTGCTTAATGGATGCAGTCAGTGAAGTTTAGCAGTGGGAAAGCTAGAAACTGGCGCCAGTCTCGGAGACTTGTGCGTGTAAAATGTTTCAAGTAAAGGATGTAAAAAAGGACAGATGAGTCTGCAAAGCAGCAGATGTGGAGGCAGAGCTTGGAGAGTAGCATGAGGTGGTGTACATTTCAACATGTTACAGTCACCCGCCTTTGTAGTCCCCACCAAGCTCAGGGAGCAGGAGGGTAGGGGAAGAGAGTAGCTGAATGCGGTCAAGGAGTGCGACCAAAAGGCTCTAAAGATGATTCGAAGTATGGACTGTGTCTTCTACTAGATTCTGTAACAACAAGACATTGATACGAATCATTCCTTCCTTCCACGAATCATGTCCCAGGCCTGGAGTTTTCGGTAAGCCGTAGACTTGACCCTCACGTCTGGAGATACCATTGGGAGGAGACTCGATAATCACACTTACGCCGACAGTGTGATCTGACCCACGAGGTGAGAGTTTCGGTTGGCATCTCTTGGTGGTAGCGTCGAGGCCTTACGACGTTGGACTCAGTATGGATTGGATTCACAGTTCATGCTCAGATTAACTGTATTAGGCAAAAAGGTTGTGGTTTATCTACAACATTGGGATAGGGTTTTCCTTGGTCGGCGAAAAGGAAAACTCAGGCAGCACAGGATGGAATCATGCATAGGAAGGTGTATCCGATCACTCTTGAGTCATCCAACATCACCCATGTGGCAGCAGGAGTTTTGAGTTTCAGTTCTAATCAGGAAAGGGAGACCTCTAGAGTTCAAGGATGATGATCACGTCCTTATACGGGTCTCAGCTCAACGAGTTTTACGGAGATGTGGTGGAGGCGACAAGTTACCTCCGAGGTTCAACGGACCTTTCTAGATCCTCAGCAGGGTAGGCGAGGTGGTTTACTGCTTGACCTTTCCACCTCAGTTGCACCAGGTGCATGATCCTTCACACATCATCGACCTCAGGAAATAGGAAGTCGAAGGCAGGGCGACATTCACGGAGGTTCCAGTGGGGATCGTGGATCGACAGGAGTGGATCCTACATAGATGGTCAATTCCTTGGGTTCACTTTCACTGGCAGTATGGGAACATCCAGGTGAGCACATGGGAGTGGAAGGCTTAGAAGCGTACTCAGTACCACTTTTGTTTCCCTAGTTTGTGTTATAGTTTTACGGGGACGTAAAGCCCTGAAGTGGGAGTAATGTAAAGACCAGGAAATTTCAAGGAAATTTTTTTCTTAATTTCTTTGGAATTTTACGAGTATGTGGCTTCTGACGGAAACTAATTCCGAGGCACGGTGTGCCCGAAATAAATTTCCGAAGTTTAGCTCGGGTACGTTCAGTGAACGAATGAGCGGGTTTTTCTATCTTTTGAACTGGTTCTCGGAATTGAAATCTGAGGGCGCCGAAAAACTCACAACGCCGGTATTTCCTTAAGAGGAGTTTTACCGTAGGTGCGTTTTCATGGGAGAAGAAGCTTAATTCTTGGGGTTTAAGGAAGAAATAAAGAAAATTGTGTACAATTTTATTTTTGTTAACCAAGGAAGTTAAATTCTACCATGGGAAGTTGTTGGTGGGGGCCACAACCACCCAACTTCCCATGTGTGGATATGTGTGAGGTGGGGCCCACACGAGACCCAAACCCCCCTTGATCTTCCCATAACCCCCCTTGACCTCCCATAACTCACCTCCTTCTTTAATTTTGTAACTCCACTTTAACTTATGTGACTCTTCCTCTTCTCTCTTCCTCTTTCACTTTAACTTTTTCCAACACTCCATATTTAATTAATGGAACCTACTCAATTAATGAATTAAGTTATTAAAATTTTGAATGGATTGGAAGATTAATTAAAATAAGATGGATTCTTATATTAAATAGGCTGGCATTTGTTTAGTGGGGAGAAACCTCTTGAGAGAGAGCTTTGTGAAGGAAGAGGGGTTTTACTCCTTCGTTGAAGAACACTGAAACCTCCGATGAGGAACGACACACCCTTCCATGAAGGACAAAGATGCACCCTCTATCCTCTTCTTTATGAGACAAGAGAGGAGAAGTCAATTCTTCTTCGGGTGCACTTCTACAACGACGGAAGCAATGAACACCAACGATTGTCGTCACTCTCTATTCTTTCTTCGCAACGCCGTTCTACCATGACGTTTGACTTTCACGACTCGACGACGTGCGATGTCAATTTTGAGGTAGGTGTTGATTAATTTTTGTTTGTGAAATATCCTTTGTCGTTCTTCGTCTTTATTTTTGGGCCGCTTGTTATCAACTAATAGGGAGGAGGTCGGACCGCACGAACACGACCGACTCTCCTCCCCCTTTTTATTGTTGTGTTGTTTTGGTTCGAAAGAAGGCAGCACAATACAACGGCACCGCGCGGAAACATGGAGAGATGCAGCAAGGATAAGCAGCACCGTCACGTCGCATCGTTGAGGCTGAACGAAACCGCGGCCGGAGTCGGGGCCGCAGAGGTGATTTGAAGACTCCGCAGTTTGTTTTATTGATGTGTGGATTGACGGGCGATGACGGAATGGGCTGCAAAGGTGTTTTGAAGACTTCATAGTGAAGAGAAGGTCCTGGGAGGACCGTTGGCGAAGACGACAGGAAAAACAGACCACCAGAGCGTGTTCGGTGGTCCACGGAAGACCCTGCCGGCGCGCCACGCCGGCACGGCGGCGCCGGCAGCTGGAGACGGCGGCCGGCACCGGACGACCGCTAGGATGCGGCGGCGCCCGGTGTGCCTCCAGGTGGAACCACCGTGGCTCAAGCCACGGCGGCGGGTGGAAGGATCCCGCGGCCACAAAGGGATCTGGAGGAGGACGCAGCATGCCCGTCGCGTCCGTGGGGCGAGAAAGGGAAGAACGGTTCCCCCCTGCTCGGCCGCTGGCCCAGCCAGCGCACCCCCCCGGCTGGGCCGCACCCTGTTAGGTTGGACTCGGACCCGGGTCCTGTCGACCCGGTTCAGGCTGACCCGGGGGGAGTTGGGCCGAGTCGGACCGGGCCCAGACCCCCCATTTTCATATCACTTCCGGTCTTTTGCCCATATCTTGGGGTAAAAACCTCTGATCGACGCACCATCAGTGGCTATGTGATCTTGGATCGAGACAGTCGTTTCGGTATATTACACTAAAGGTTTTAGAGAACTTTGGGTATGGCCGGGTTGGTTCGAGCACGAAACTAACCGGGCCCTCGCAGCGGAAACGCTTATAACATGAGATCCGGACGTCTGATAGATGTGCCGTTGACTTTTTTGGATTCATCTTGATGAGATGGAACTTTTGGAATACTTTTCCCGAGTATTGGAAATAGTTGGATAGTGGCCGGGTTGGAATGAACCCGAAATCCAACCGGGCCCCTAGAACGGAAAAGCTAATAACTTTCAGACCGGGCGTCCGTTTGATGAATCGTCCACGGCGTTGGTGATCACATTGTGAAATGGTCCCCATGAGTATACCCTATTAGAGTTCGGGGTACAGTTGAGATACGTCCGGGTTGGTTCGCACACGAAACCAACTGGGCCCCTAGGACGAAAAGGCTAATAACTCACAGACCGGGCGTCCGATTGACGCGCTGTCTGTTGTGTTGAGACCCCTATGATGAGGCGGTCCTTTGAGATACTTCTTCATGGGACTTTGTGATACTTGGAGTATCGACCTGTAGCTCGTGGAGCGGTCCGTCCGAGAGATGAGCATATGTAGTACGGAGACCGTGTAGCCAGCTAAGACCTGACGACTGCTTGACCGACTCGACTTGGAGTGAGTCGACTATCCCAGTGGACGGAGCACTACTGTGTTTGGGTGGAGACCCATGGCAGACGGAGCTCTTGGTAGTAGGTAGCAGACCCACGGTACTCGATAGGATAAGTACCTCTGCAGGCTATTAGGGGGGATGCACTACTATTTTTGGGTGGCAGACCCCAGCAGGAAGCACTATTGTGTTTGGGTGGCTGACCCGCGGTACTCGACAGGAGGAGTACCTCAGAAGTCTTAGGTTAGTGAGCAGTATATCTGAGTCATGACAGGATCACTGTACTCGTCAGGGACGGGGCTCTTCAGCAGTTACGGTTTCGATAATGAAAATCCTGGTTTTAGCTGAGTCTATGACATTTGTATTTACCTCATGATTGACATGGGTCACTTGATAACTTAGGTACATGTATGGGAATATACCTAGGTAATGGTTATCCGTTGATTTCATAACCTTTGTGTTTCCTCATTATTGAGATGGGTTACTTGATAACTTAGGTATAGGTATGGGATTATAACTAAGTAAGGGTTATCTGTTGAGATCATTCTTTGTGGTTATCCTTGTTGGATTTAGTGAGACCTTGAGGGTCTTGGGGTCCCTACTGAGTATCAAATACTCACCCCTGCATGGTCTATGCCCGCACCTCATTGTGTTGGTTGCAGATGATGGGCATCGCTGACAGAGGTCGAGTGTTCGAGGACTGGACGGTTCTCGGAGGTGGCCCTCACGACGAGTCAGTATCAGGAGGTGGACTTCACAATGAGATGACACTCGGAGGAGGTTGATGGGCGAGAGTGTTATAGAGGATATCTGTACCTAACCTTCAAGTAGGATCTATGGTGGACGATCCAGGAGCTGCGCTATCTGTACCTACCCTTCAGGTAGGATCCGAGTAGGATGACCCAAGAGCTGCTTCTATTCTTCCAGCTGTTTGTCTTTTCTGTTGTACTTTCATTCAGTTGTAGCTGTACGTTCAGTTGGGTTTGTATTCTGCCCACTTACTTTTCAAAACTTTCTTTTGTACTTAGTGTATTAATTCTATTTGTACTCTGTGATGTTTTTTTACTTTTATAAAGGAAATGTATTCCCAATTATCAGGATTTATGCCTTTGGTGCTAGTCGCCAGCCCCTGGCCTATGGAAGGCGGGCTTGGGGTAGTCACGACACGGGCCCCGAGGACAGTTCATAATAGAATTATTATATTATCCTAAAAAAATTCCAGTATATGTAAAGTACTTGTGTTTTCATAAAATTTTTAGGGAATGAGGTGAGGAAATAAAATGAAAGAAATGTACTTGAAATCAAATAAAAGAAATGAAAAGAGGAATTTACCACTTGAATTTATCTTCCTTAAGAGCCTCTTTAGGGGTGAGTATTTGATCTTTTGAAGAGTAAAAAGGATTATGGATGTGAGGAAGATATTGGGAGAATATTTTATCATAATTTAGACAACTAACAATATTTTTTATGAGTGAAGAGAAGAGAGAGTGGGGGATGTTTTTATAGCGGACGAGAGGAGGGGTTTTCCATTATTTTAATCATTATTTTGTTATTTTGGCTCAGGAATATGAATATTATTGATTAATGTGACTAAAAAGAGTAATAAGTACATGTGATATAGAAACAAAGGTCACTAAAATCATAAATGACTCAACCATGATGCATAAAATCATTTATTTAGCAATTTTTGTAAATTATCGAATTTCACTATTCCCCAAAAATTGAAGTATTTTGAAAAAATACCAAAAAATTCACCCTAAACATTTTTTGATGTGTAGAAATAAAAAATGAACTCAATTTTATTAAAATAATTGTCTAAATAATAGAAATTTATTTTTTAAATAAAATCATTTTTTACTCAAAACATACATATTTTAAATTTAAAACTGATTTTATAATACTTTCAAAAATTAACTGATGTCTCATAGAATTGTCCTAAATTCATCGGAAAAAACATCTTTTGAAGAATAAGTTTTATGAAAATGAATTTTATTTTAAATAAAATTATTAATTTAAAATTTTAATTAAATATATATTACTCACAAAAATATCGACACTTAACTATTAATTTTTTAAATATTTACTCTCATTTATATGGTGAATTGATTTTATTTATAATCACATGAGTGATGTTACTATTCTAAAGGATACATTACTATTCAAAAGGGTAAGTTAATATTTAAAAGGGTAAGTTACTACTCACAAAAAATGAATGTTGATCTGATCATACTATAAATATCTTACTAATCGCAACTGTGTATGTCAATTTTTTAAAATTCAAACCATAGAAGCGAAAAAATTATTTCTAACAACCATGTCATAACTATCTACAATAAATATAAAAGTTTTTTTCATATACTTATTATTGAATACATTTTATAATCAATTTATTTGTAAAACCATGGGGTGTTACATTCTTCCCCTCTTACAAAACTGTTTTCCTTGAAATTACTATAATGTCACATAATAAAAATATTTGGGTAGGTCTTCATCATAAGTTCCCCAGAATCCCACATTTCCTCTTAAATTTTATGATTTTTCTAATGTACCTTTACCAACTGAGTCGTACAATTCCTCATCATTTTTTCTTTAATATCCAGAATCCAGATAGGCTCTTCAAATAATGATAAGTCATCTTCCAACTCTATACCTTCAGAAGTGAGAACATGCGATGGTTCTGGCATGTAATTTCTCAATAGTGAGACATGGGACACATTTTATACCTTAGAAAGTCTAGGAGGTATTTATAAATAATAATCCATATCTCTAATTATCTCCAGAATTTAAAAAGGGCCTATGTACCCAAGTCTCAGTTTCCCTTTCTTTCCAAATATAATAACACCCTCCCATAGAGATACTTTAAAAAACATGATCTCCCTCTTGAAATTCCAAATACTTCCTTCGATTATCAACATTTAACTTTTTCCTACTTTTTGTTTCTTTGATATGGGTTTTAATAGTCTTTACGTTTTATATTGTTTCCTATAGAAGTTCTGGGTCCATAAGGGTTATTTCACTAACTTCATCCCAACATGTTGGTGTATGACATCTCTTTCCATACAATGTTGAATATTGCACCATTCGAATACTGAAATGAAAACAATTATTGTAGTAAAACTCCAAAAAAGTTAAATATTGATCCCACATATCATGAAATTCAAGAGAGAATTATCTCAAAATATCTTACAAATTTTGGATCATCCTTTTTGACTTCTTGTCATTTTGGGGGTGATAAGAAATACTCCAATGAATCTCTATGTCCAAATATTTTTGAAGACTTTTCTCGAATTTCGATGTAAATCTTAGATCAGGATTAGACACAATTGACAGAGTTGATCCATGAAGTCTTACAAGTTCATTAATATAGAGTCGTTCAAGGAACTCTAGTGGAAAATCCTCCCTTATAGATATGAAATGTGCAGATTTTGTAAGTAGATGAAAAATTACCCATATTGTCTGAGACTCAAAAATTTTCTATCCATATCCTCTTGTTGTTCACAAGGAAAATACTTTTCTAGGAAAATTTACTTGAAATCCCTCCATTAAATATGTTCTTTTTCTTCCTCATCCTTTGTATTTTGAATTAACAACAACCACTGGTCTGCATATCCAGATAGATGATAAATCACCGTGACAACCCTACCTCTTTAATTGCATCCCAAAGTGAGAAATATATTTTCTAAATAAATTATCTACTGCTCCACTACAAATTGTTTTGTATTCCCACTGAATGATGGAGGTTGTTGTGATATAAAGTAGTGTAACATTTCCCCTCCACATTGTGGATCAGGATGCTCCATAAGGGTAATTCTATTGTTCATAACCTGATTTAGTTGTCCCAGTATAGTTATGAAATTCTCATCACCAATCGTAGCTTCGGATCCAATATCATTATTATTCATAGGAGGGGAATCTTTACACGGGATACACACCTTAATGTAGTTTCTATTCCTTCCACTAAGTGCCATTTCTAAATAATGGCATGCACTATATTAAGTTATTAATAATAATTTATAATCTCAAATTAGACAAATAATTAGCATATATTGAAATTCTATCCATAGATAATCTCATAATCATGGTTTCTTTGAGTAAAAAATTACATTTACTTCTTTCATAATGGTTTGTAAAGAAAATTTGAATTATCCTAAGAATATCACCTAGGATTGTCAAACCAGGTGGGAAGTAAGGCCCATTTTCATATACCAGGATACCCCAGGTCAAGCCCAGAACTCCTTGTCATAGTTTTTACTCCTAGGTACATTTGTTCTAGAACCACGCCCACTTGTAGTATTCAGATATGGATGTATTTTCTAGAAATATCGACACAATATATTCCTTACCAAAAATCAAGGATGTTCTTTTATGTTTATCCTAAAAGACTATATTAGTATTTTCCCCCTAAATCTAAGTTATATATATATAGTTTCTATGTTTTCTAATAAACTTCCTCTAATACCAACTATATAGACCCGACCCTAGTTGCACGGAACAGGTGCCTCAATTTGTAACATTGGTAGATAAACAAGTAATACGCATCCTGAAGGACCAAATAGTTTAGTAGTTTCTAAAATATAGATAAATATATAAGTTCAAAATTATAACTTGAAAGAAAATACAACATAACAACTTCTTTTGAATCACACAAAATCTAATAGATTATCATTGTAAATCATTCATAATATACATATTCACAACCTATGGAAAATAAAATAGGTGAAATGGGTGATCATAGATGCTCAGTAAGGGTAAATAATATAGTGAAGAAAATATAAACACTAAGCATGATGAATAACTAAAATGAATTCATTTAGAAATATACTCAAGCATAATATGGTAGGAATAAAAACTGATTAAATAGTTCTATAAAACAAGACCATGGATATACTATGAGTCAAATAATAACATAGAATATCAATCTCTAGTTTCATAATGAAGGAATGCATAATCCCATAAATTCTATAATATACCATCAAGGCCTCGACAAAGACTTGTGAAAACAATTAAGGCCTCGGCCAAAACCATATCTAAAAATGGGTAAGGCCTCAGCCAAGTCCATATCAGTTTTGTCTCATGAGACCTACCAATGCATCGAGGGGCTATGGTGGGACCCGACCATAACTTACTATGTCAAATTAATTCCTCGTATGAATGGGGATAAAAACAAACAATATATACTTTTATTTTAAAAATAACATATGAAATGTAAAAAACTCTCCCCATACATAATCACTAACCATTCCGATGAATATGGTGAATGATTTTAAGATAGCATATCCATAGTCAAACTAATAATAAACCATTAAATAAAATATGGTATATGATATCATAAAATATTGTTCCCAATTATACATAATAAACAATAAGAGTGTTGAAATAGATAAAAATACTCTTATAAAATCATCGAGTAATTCTTGAGATAAATACACTTTCACTTTGAAAAGAAGAGTTCTTTTAGAAAAATATTTTTATAAAACCATAAGTGATATAATATAGTTTTTAAAAAATAAAATTAGTGATTTTATAAAAATAATGGTGACTAGAAATATATTACAGAGTGTACTTGAACACATGTAAGAATTTGAGAATCTCACCTAAATCAGGCTTGTATTTTGGGAATAATTTTTGAAAGATCATTTTAAAACATTTAACTCACCATAATATAAAGAAGGATTATATTTGGTACACATATATAGAATATTTACACAGAATTAATTAGGAGTAAATAAGAATTAATAATAATTTAATTGGGATTAAGAGAGACAAAGAGGAACCCAAAAGAAAATGGAGGTTCGGGTAGAAAACCCTTACCTTATGTCCGAATATGTTCCTCTCTTGAACATAGGGTCCTAGAATATGAAATTAGACTTATCAATAACTTAATTCAGAAACTATTAGATATTTATAAGATTGATAATAGTTTTTTATGTTTATTTATGGTCATTTTTATGGGTTAAGATATTCAATATCATTTTTTGTGAGTGCTCGTTTCATTAGTTATCATGATCAGTTTTCTTTTATGGAAGTTAATGTAAAATTAGAATTGAATTATAGAATTTATTTTATTTGTTATTAATTTTCATAAATAATGTTAAATGATCATATAATCCATGTGTTTACGTTTGGTGAGGATGAATCATTAGATATAATTTTAATGACAAATGCTTGGATTAATTTGGTGGGTTTTAGATCACTACAAACTCATTTTTTTCTATAAATTAATAACATGTGTACAGAATGATTCCAAAACATTAAATAGAATATATTAAAAATATTATGATATGTTTCGACCATAAAAATGGTTTAATTATGAGAATTGTATATGGTAATAGAAGTTGAAAACTCGACATCCTTGAATGTGATAAATTAACACATCTCAGATGGTATTTTCATATCTAGTATAAAAGGAGGGGAAATGAGAGATGATGAAGAATTATTACATATCATAACAAAATTATAATACAGTTATGTTAATAGAGTTATAATAATATTTTGAGGAAATGAGGTTAGGAAATAAAACTAAAGAAAGTTACTTGAAGGAAAATAAAAGAAACGAAAAGAGGAATTTACCTCTTGAATTTATCTTCCTTGAGAGCATCTTTAGGGCAGATGATTTGGTATTTTTATGAGACCCTGGGATGATAGAAATGGGGATAATCTTGGGAGGATATTTTATCTGAATTTAGACAAGGAACAAGACCGGAGACTAGTTAAGAGAAGAGGGAGTGAGGGGTGGATTTTATAATGTAGGAGAGGAGGTTTTGTTTTGATTATTTTAGTCATTATTTTATTATTTTGTCTTAATACTATCAATAATATCTATTTCTGTGACCCAAAATAGTAATAAGTTCATGTGAGTTCTAAAAAATGGTCATTTACATCATCCATGACTCAATAATGTTGTAGAAATTCATTTATTTATCCGATTTATTAAATTATCAAATTCCACTATTCATGAAAAATTCATGTATTTTAGAAAAATAAAAAAAATCACACAAAATATTTTCAATTTGTAGAATTAAAAAATGAAATTTTTTTTATCAAAATAATTTTCTAAATAATAAATATTTAATTTTTAAATAAAATCATTATTTACTTAAAAGTACATATTTTAAATTTAAAACTGATTTTATAATACATTCAAAAATAAAATGAGCTCTCATTAATTTGTCCTAAATTAATAGAAAAATAAAAAATTTATTGAATAATAAATTTTTAAAATGAATTTTATTTTAAATAAATTTATTAATTTAAAATTATTATTAAATATTTATTACTCACAAAAATATCAACACTTAGTTATTAAGTTTTTAAATATTCACTCCAATTTATATGGTTCCTAGATCTTATTTATACTCATATGGGTGAGGTTTCTATTAAAAAGGGTATATTACTATTAATAAGGGTAAGTTTCTATTCATAATGGTAAGTTACTATTCACCAAAAATGTATGTTAATCATATCAGACTCTATATATCTTACTGATCGCAACCGTGTATGTAAGTTTTTCAAAATTCAAACCACAAATGTGAAAAAATTATATCTAAGGGATAAGTTATAACTATATACTATAAATATGAAATTTTTTTTTCACATAGACCCTGTGTTCAATGCATTATATAACAAATTTATTTATAAAACCTTGGGGTGTTATAGTGTATTTCAATTTTTTCAAAATTCAAATCTCAAAAGTGGAAAAAATATACTTAATGTTAATCTTGAAAGTATTTAAAGAATGTGGTTAAAGAAAACATTAAAAGGTTTAGTAAGTTTTTTTATCTAATTTCAATTCAAAAAAATGATTCTAGGTAGGGACGAATTTTCGGGTTATTATAGTGGCACTACAGTAGGGAAATGTAACAATACTACAGTTTTGGCAGAAATATAGCAGCAATGACACATTAGTGGCGGAGTCACTATATTAGGAAGTGTAGTGGTGAAGATATTGTATCAGTCAGGTTGTTGTAGCATTAATATTAACCAAAGGGATCTTTTGGAAAAAAAATTGGTTTTCAGGCATTGTATTTGGGCTTTCATGCCTCTAAGCCTACATGCTATGTAATTGGCCCCCCTCTACCCAATTAGAAAAAAGGGCTTGGATTTAATAATAAAAATGAGGCTTCAACCCCATCCATTTAAAAAAATATTTTTTGAAATTAAGATTCAATTAAAATTATAATAATTCTTTAAACTAACAACACAGTTTTTAGGTACAACACAATATTTTTCACTATTCATCAATAAATGATACTTCCAATAAAAATACCGAAAATTCACCCACAATTAATTTTGATATTCCAAATTAAAAAAATGATGTTTATTTTACAAAAAAAAATATATTTAATTATAATTTTTTTTTCATTTATGTGAAATCGTTATATATAAAAATTAATTTTAGTTATTACTATTTGTATTACTATGTTTAACAACTACGTTACAACTATCTTGGTCAAATAATTATAATAAAAAAGTTTAATTTTTTTGAGACTCGGTGTTGTTTGAAATAAATTCTATATTTAATTTATCTATAAATCCATGGGGTGTTACAATTTGGCTATGCTTAATTATTTTAATAAGTGTGAATAATTTAGGGGAGGAGGTGCCTTTTTATAATTTAGGCGAGGGGCCCATTTGTATTTTTCAAAGTTTTAAAATAATTCCTTGTCACTTCCTTGAAACAATGGATCAAATTGGCTCATATTAAAAGTTGATACGGTTATTTACAATATAAAACCAACAAATGGGGTTTCAATAAGTTTTAATTTCATTTTAACCTTAATATTATTTTGGTTAACCCCTTGGTAAACTCATTTTTACCTTAACTATAAAAATTAAATTTTTTTTTGTTTTTAATATTAATTATGGAAAAAATTATGTTGAACTTACTAATGAATATTAATTATTATTTTTCCAAATTTTTAATCCATTTTATCAAATTGAATTAAATAATAGGAATAATTTAATTTAAAAATATTCCCAAAAAATGTGTCAAAATTAGGTTTTCAAGAAATGCGTTTTTCATCAATAAGATTATATTACATTAAATAAATAAAAATTAATCATAATTATATTTACTTAAATTAATATAGTAAGATATATAATCTATATATTTATTTTAAATAATTCACCATTAATGATTATTTTACATAATTAAAATAGAATGACAATATACTTTTTTTAAAACAGTTTTTGGAAAAATATCTCTTTTTACCTCCAAATGATATTACCTTTATTTATGTCAAATTTATTGTCAATACAAGGTTAATTATATATATTATATCACATTATTATAAATATAAATAGTAATAGTTAAATACTGCATTTTCAATTATTTATAAATGCTTATTTCTTACGAAAAATTTCAAATACTCATTTTAGGATTGTTTACGACCAAACAAGTTCAAAATCGATATTAATCCAATAAAATTAGTATTTGTGTTCCATGAAATATTAAAATGTTCATTGTTTTATAGTTTTATTAAAATAAAATAGTTACTTACTATAATTTAAGCTCATTTTTCACATTATCCCCTCTTAAAAAAGGTTCGTCATCAATATTTCCATGGATATTACATTCTAAAAAATGAGGGGGGTTATTCATCACAATATCCTCTAGTTCTCACGTTATTTTCTCCATTTTATGATTTCTCCAAATTAACTTTAATAATTTTTTCTTATGATTCCTTAATATATTTTTTCTAGTGTCAATAATATAGATAGTCTCATCACATAATGATAAACCATGAACCAATTCAATTTCTTCAGAGGTAACAACATAGGTTGGGTATAACATGAACTTATAAATGATATGTAAAACATATCATGTAGATTAGATATAGTTTCTATAAATTTCAACTAGTAAGCAATAACTCTAATTCTTTCCAAAATTTCAAAAGTTTTGATGTACTTGAGGCACAATTTCCCTTTCTTACCAATCCTTATAACACCCTTCCATGAAAATACTATCCAGAAAACATTTTTTCCCACTTGGAATTACAGATATTATATTTGGTTTCTGGAATAACTATTTTTTGTGATTTGGGGTTCCTTAATATGAGTCTCAATAGTGTTTACATTTATCATTGTATCCTCAATATGTTCTAGGCCTATAATTTTCCTTTCACCAACTTTATCAAAACAATTTAGAGTATGACATATATTCCCATATAATTCTGTATAAAGCACAATTTGAATACTTGAGTGGAAACTATCATTATAGGAAAAAAATTGACAAAGGATAATACTAATCCTACATACGTTGAAAGTCAAGTGGGAATTATCTCAATATATCTTAAAAGGATTGAGTACTCCTTTAAAAATGTCAATCAGTCTGAGGATGATATGTTTTGCTCAAACAAAGATTAGTATCAATATCATTCTAAGGGAATTTCTATAATTTTAATGAAAATATGTTATCATGACTAGACATAATTAAAATAGATGAACCAGGAAATTTTAAAAATTCATTAATATATATTATTATAAGTCGGTCTGGAGGTAAATCTTCTCTTATTACAATGAAATGTGCATATTTGGTTATGAGATCAATAATAACCCATATTGAGTCATTATTTATAGGATTATTTGGAAATCTAATGAAAAAATCCATAGTAATTTCATACCATTTCCATATAGGAATTGGTACCTGTTGCATGAATCATCTTGGATTTTGTCTCCAAGACATCACCTATTAAAAAACAAAGAATATTGATATATAATTAGTAATTTCCCAATTCAAATTATCCCATAAAAAATTATTCTCTCAAATACCTATATATCATAGTGCTACTAGGGTGTATAGAGAAATTTGATCTATGAGCATGATCAAATAATTTATTTTATAGCTTAAGTAAGATGGAACACATAGCCTCTTTCAAAATTTCAAAATGACTTATTCACAAACAAAATCCTTCAATTTTCCTTTATCCATGGCTTTAATTTTCTTATAAAAATTTTCATTATTTAGATGATAAAATTTTATATTTTATAATAAATATGGATTGAAAATCATTTGTAAAAATAGTGATGTTTCACCTTTCTTAATAATTCTGATATCCATATTCAAAAAATACTTGAACATAAGATCTTTGTAAATCTGTATTTTGGTCAAAATTCCCAAATTTTTTATACTAAATGTATCTACTACCCTATTTTCCTTCACTAGGTGGTAGTATATTGAGTGATAATAATCCTTTAGTATCTTAATCAACATCCTTTTCCTGATCTCTTTATAATAAAATATGTATTTTATACTCTTATGATTTGTTTATATATCACATATTGTTTCATAGAGATGATGTTTCAATATCATCAATGAAAATATTGAGGCCACTAAATCATGATCATGAGATTTAAAGTTTTGTTAATGAGACTTTAGCTACCTTGATGCAAAAGAAAAAAAATTATATTCATGCACAAGGAAAAAACCAAGTCCCTTCTTTGATGCATCACTATATATTAGAAATCCATCAGTTCATAATGGTATATTCAAAATTGGATCATTTAACAATATCATATTCAATTATTCAAAATATTTTTCTTGCTCCCTTGCTCATGGAAACTTAACCCTTACATATAAGCCTGGTTAAAGGGTTATCCAATTAGAAAAAATATGAAATGAATAACCGATTGTAACCTTCCAAACTAATTAAACTATGCATATCAGTTATGATTTTTAGTGTATTCTATTATTCAACATCATTTATCTTGACTACATAAAATGATATTCCATCCATGGGAAAAACGTGGCTAATAAAGGAAAAAATTTTAAACTACAATTCACAATTAATAAATTTCATATATAACTGTTTTCTTCTAAGTGTACCAAGAATTATCCACAAGTGATTATTATAGTCCTCATTTCTTTTAGAATACACCAAGTGATTATAAATAGATGCCACAAAAATTATCAAGATATTCCTTGAATATTGTGTTCATTACATCCTTAAAAATAGAGGGTATATTTGTTAATCTAAATGGCATTACTATAAACTTATAATGTCTATATATAGAATAAAATGTTGTCTTAGAAAGATATTCCTTCTTTACTCATAATTGATGATACCTAAAAGAATAACCAATATTTGAAAAATATTGAGCTCTTTGAAGTTTAACAAATAAGTCATGAATGTGAGGTCGAGGATACTTGTTTCTTATCATTATTGCATTGATTTCCAAATAATCAATGCAGAGTCTTATAGATCCATTTTTATTTTTAATGAAAAGAATAAGGAATTCACAAGGTGAAACACTAGGGAATATAAATAACTTATCACACAACTCCTCTAGTCTCTTATTCAACATCACTAATTCCACATTATCCATTCTATAGGCATTATTTGATATAGGTCTTTCATCTGGGAATAAGTGAATGGAAAACTTAACATTAGACTCTAGTGTATATGTAGTATATTCATCAAGAAATACATTTATATATTTCTATACAATATTTACATCCTAAATTTGAATATTAGAGTTTCTATATGTTGAGTATTTCAACTATTCTTCCTCAAAAATCTCTTTCAAAAGAGCTACCTAGGTTGGATATTTATCTAAACCTGATGATGAAGTTTCGGTTCTAAAGATAAGTGATTACACATCATCATTATGAGTCATATTTTCCTTCTATTTATAATAAAATTAAGCATTATATTTTTAAATCAATTCTATACCAAGGTTTATATCAAATTTAACTATAGGTAAGATAATAAACTTTTAAAATAGTCCATATTTATGTGCTATAATGGGAACTACCTAAAACATCTCTTTTTCTATGGGATTTCCATTAGGAGTTTTTATTGAAAACTCTCTTCTTAAGGTGCTAGGAAAATATATATTTTTCTTGGAAAACAAGAAAAATATAAAAGTGTGAAAAAATATAGAATCAAATATAGAATTAGATAAATTTTAAGGTTTAATTAAATTACATGCCACCACATAATTAGGAACTTTAATTATTTCAGTAGTTATCACATAATCTTGGCCTTTTCCCCTTATCCTCTTCTTTGGTAAGTTTGATTGACGCTTGGGACATTGGTTGGAAAAATTCTGCATTTATTAAATTTTGAAGAACTAGATAGTAGTGGAAAGTTTATTTCTGATAAATTCTTTATACATATGAACCTAATATCAACACTAACAAACTCACATGCCCTTAAATTATTTTATTTGATGTTTCATTCTATAATTTTCACAAGATGAAAATTCCCTCATTTCCTTCTTCTTTGACACATTCCATTTTTCTTAGGTTTAATTCAAACTCTTTTTATCTTTATTCCACATAAATATATAGGATCTATTAAATTCCTTCTCTTTTTTGATGTCATATAAATAAATTTCATAATATAATGGAAAATTTGAGAAATCAGTTCCCTTGAGAGACTAAGACTAATCCCTTCAATGAAATGGTCAATATTTTTTTCCATATTATGTATATAATATTTTGAAAATCTAGATAGTCTTCTCAAATTATCCACATATTATGTATCACCTTATTATTCTTTTTCATTAAGATAATAATTTTTTTTCTTCATTTCAATTCATTTCCAATGAGAGAAATATTTTTCAAAGAATCTTACATTAAAATGTATCCATTCTACATGTTCTATTTCATATTCCTCCATATTTTTATAGATTAAAGAACCATTGAATAATGGAAAATTTGTGGAAATATACTTCTTTTACAACCTTTTCTCTTTCATCACATCCCAAGGCCAAAAATATCTTTTAGAGTGACTTAATCTATTACTTGAAAACCATTGGATTAATAGTTCCACTATAACATGGAGGCTTATATTACATTAAATGATCCAAAATAGGTGTATAATTCCATGTAACATCATGTTACTATATATGTTCATGGTTATTAGTCATAACTTGGTCCAGATTCTCTAATATATCCATGATCATCACTTCTCCAGCACAAGTTGTATTGGCTTTCTCAGTTGGTATATTATTACATCGAACTTGAGTATTGATAATATTATTTCTACCAGGATCCATTTCAAGGAAATGGAATATACTAGATTAAATAATAAAATTTTTATTTTAAAATCATAATATTTAATTTCAAATATCATTAACCACTTAACATAAATTAAAAATCTATGCATTGTTAATCTCAAAATCAAAAAAAAAAATTCTTTAAGAATATATTTAATTTAAAAATAAATTCAAAATATTTCATTATGGTTTATAAATAAAATGGAAATTATTCTAAGAATATCCCCTAAAATTGTCAAACCAGGTTTGCAGTAGGGGCCCATTCGCCACGCACCAGAATAATAGTTGATATATTCTCGACAAACTCTTTTTAGGTTTATTACGCCTAGATCAATTTTTCCAAAACCACATCCACTTTTAGTATGCATACATGGATGTATTTCTAGAAGAAACAAATAATATCTACCTTACCAAAAAGTTTTATGATATTCTCATAAAATTAGACATATCATAAATGTCTTTTATAGGGTTATGTTCCTAAATTTATGTTTTCCTAAATCTATTTCCTAATATTTATACTAAACATCTTATGATACCAACTCTAAAAACCAAAAATACAGAAAAATAGAGATGATGTCTAATTTTTTAAATTATCATAGATACACATGATATAATAAAAAAAGAATAATTAATTTAGTATTATTGTACAAAGAGATATGTACATGATACCCATTTATACATTGGGAATAAAATATAAAACATTACAAAAGTAAATGTTTTATATCCTTGAAAATCATTCAAATATTTCTAATTCATAACTTAGGGGAAGAAAAAAAATTATGGGTGATCTCAAATTATTGGTAAGGGTTAGATATAGTTGATGATACAATGACTAAATAAATAATGATCTATATGGTAAGGTATATAATTGAAAAAACAATCCATTTAGTCAATAACATGATAATGAAATGAATACATGGATAATATCTGTGAAATAATATCATAGATCAAAATAATTTAATTTTCAATGAAGGAAATGAATAATATTATACATCATGATCTCATACATAATGATATCTATACCATCAAGACCTCATGCTAAGATTGTTTCATCAATGGGTAGGTATACACCATAAACCCATTAAATTTGGCCAACTAATTTGTCTCATAAAACCATTCATTGTATTCGAGGGATATATAATTATATGTCCCACCCATCATTAAATCTATAATTTATTACTTATATAATAAATGATAATTTTATTTGATAACAATATACCTTATAAATACATGTTTGGAATGAATAGTGAATAAATAATATCAATATTTCCCCAATTATTAAAATAATGTTTAAAATAAAGCATTGTATGTATAATTGTTATGATTTTTAATAATGATATAATCCTTGATAAAAATAATATAGATATTTAAGAGATATAATTTATAATCATTACAAGAAATAAAATGTTTCAATAGAATGTTGACGACTAAAAAATAATAAGAGATAAAATATAATCATCAATTCATCAAAAATATTTATTTCCTAATAAATTCAAGTCTACTGGAGAATAATATTAAATGAAATTAAAACATTAAAATATTTTTCCATTAAATAGTTTTATTTTTAATGATATAGAATTCTTTTATAAAAAGATAAATATTATAAAATAATTTTCGTGGCTGAACAATCTGTTAATGACATATATATTAAAAAAATTCCTTTTTGACATCTTATATAGAAAATTAAAAATAGAACTTTCATAAAACATTTAAAATATTCCTTTAAAACATTTTATTAAATCACGGATAAACAAATTCCTTAATAAATAATTTCAGTAAATAAAAGGACTTTTGTATTTTTTATTTGAACAATATGGATATGAAAGAAAATTATACTTGACCAGGAAGAGAAATAAGACCCTGATTTATTTTTATCATTCCACTTGAGATAATAAAATTATCCTGAAACTTAAAAAATCATTAATAAATTAATATTCATGTCAAAAAACTCATAGTGGGTATATATACACTACATAAAAATGAATAGGTTCATAATACTAAATATATATCAATAGAGTGGAAATTGAGACTAAATGCATTACCTCACACTTCCCTTTAGTTGAATTTGATTTGAAATCCAATATATTGGTTTTAAACATGTTATTAATTTATATCAACACTAAATTTATATTTAAAATTTCATATATAATCCTCTCATAACATTTTATTACTCATTTTTTAATAATATTTTATAATAACTATTTCTTTTGGTGTCATATTCTTCATTTTTATACATGTTTTGATGAAAAAGTTTCAATTATTTTGAATTGGAAATAATTCCATTACCTCCATATAAATATTTATGTCAAAATATAATATTTTTTCCATATATACCTATATAGAATCATTTTTTAAATTTGGATAGGGAAAATGAATCACGTCGCTTCGTTGAGACAGTAGGCCATATGTATGCACAAGTGACATTATCTTTTCCATAATGAGTGAAAGGAAAAGAAATTGTATGATATATTAATTATAAAGAACCAATATTATTTCATATGTATTATATATATTCATTATTTCCATAAATTTGTCTATTCATGTGAGTCAGTGATGGAAAACAAACTACATCGATTTGAGAGGTGGTAGTCCACCGTACACAGGAGCGATACTTTGGTTTGGAATTTGATGGAGAAAGAGATGGATAAAAATTATACCATAAACATAATAATATCTAAATATATTTTATATATTTGTGTTATAATTTTTTTTTAATTTCAACATAATTTATGGTGGTAAAAGAAGAAGTAAAAAAAGAAAGTGTTGGGTGAAGTTGATTACCTTATCTTAGAAAAACCTCATTAGGATATCTTATTAAGAATTCAATGGTTTGTATTTTAGGAATACAATATGATCTATAATATTGATATTGATTTTGGGGAGATATTTTTTTGGTTTGGTGTAAATAAATGTCTTAATAGGATTGAATATGTGAGGGGAGGGTGATATTTTATAATTGAGGTGGGTGGTACACCTGTAATTTTTCAATGTTTTAAAAATGTCAAGTCACTTTTTTGGAAATATGGTTCCAAAATGGCTCATATTTTAATGTGATAAGGGTACTGTTGAAATAAAACCAACCAATTGGATTTTAGAAAGTGTTTATGTAATTTTTACCCATATTTTTAGGTTAACTTCTAGTTAACCTGTTCTAACATGAACCGTAGTGATTATTATTTAATATTTTCTCTATTTAATATGAAATAAAATTAGTTGAAATTATTAAATATTATTAATCATTATTATTTGAAATATGTAACCTATTTTATTAAATTAAATTCATATATCATGAAGAATTTAATTTTAAAATAAGCATATAAAAAGTGTTAAGAAACAGTTTTGTTTTTCAATAAATGTGTTTTTCAAGTATAAGATTATCATAAATTAAATATATGACTAGTAATAAACATAACATGGATTTAAATTAATATAATTAGATATATAATATATAAATTTAATTTAAATCATTCATCATTAATGATTATTTTAATTAAATAAAATGGAAAGGCATTATTCTTAAACAAAAAATTTTCTAAAAATGCCATTTTTTATCTCTAAATGATCATATCTTTATTTATATTAAATTTATAGTCAATAAATGATTAACTATACATATTATAACACATTATTATAAATACAAGTACGAAGTGTTAAATTCCATTTTTCAACTATTTAAAGATGTTTATTTCTAATGGAAAATTTCAAAAACTCATTCTAGGCTTATTTTGACTAAGTAAGTTCAAAATTGATATGCATTATATAAAATTCTATTTTTTGTGCCTTGAAATATTAAAATGTGAATTGAACTATATTTTTACTAAAGTATAATTTTTACATACTATAGTTGAATCTCAAGTGTTTCAATTTTATTCATTTTTAATGGCCCCCAATGGATACTTCAGTTATGCTAGGGATTATATATATGAATCCACTCTCAGTACTTGTTTTAGGTATTATGGAAGGTAATATAATATAATTATATCTCAATGAAATGTATTTTGGGTAGTTATCTATAGTTTAATATTTTATGAAACTCAAAGTTCCAACCCTTATTCTATATACTGATGATATTCTCATATTTTATAAAGATGATAGAAAATATCTTAAAGATTTAAGAGAAACCATTCATCATTATAAATTATTCTTAAGAAATTATATGAGATAGAGTAAATCCAAATTCATTTATATAATTATAATTACTTCCACCAAGTGGAATCACACTTCCAAAATCCTTGGATTTAAATAGGGAGAATATATAATTAATTACTTAGGATATCTCTATTTTTTGGAAGAGTTATAAACTTATATATGGAAGGTATTGCCTCCAAAATTAACAAGAAGCCTACTATATGAAAGGGTAATATTATATAAAAATATGGAAATAACTATATCATTTATTTTAATATATCATCTATGTTTAATTATGGATTTTACATATACAAATGACATTGAAACCATTGAAATTGAAATAAACATCTCAAACATCATATAGGTTGGTAAAATTGCTGATAATAATATAACTATAGCATAGGGAAAGTTTTATAGGTGTATAGATTTTAGTGGGATTGGTATCAATAAGATGAGTTTCTTTAATAGGTTACTCATATGACAACCCTGTTTTTTATTACAACTTAAACATGATTCATTACATAAAACATCACTTGAAACAACAAATAAGATCAAAAGGTTTAGTGTCTTTGGGGCTTAGAATCATTACATAAAAACTTAAAACATGAAATACAACATCTTTATTGAAAACATCCTTTACATGACCACTACATTCCCTCGTACTTAGCATTGCATATGATAACCTGAGGACATGCATAAGAAAAGGGTGAGCTATAAAGCCCAGTAAGGGAGTACACATGGAATAAAATGAGGAGTAAAATACATGTTAGAAAATAGGCATATCAATAGATCATATAAGAAACATGAACATAAAGTCATGATAAATCATGATAATCATAACATGGAGATGTGGCAACAACACTTATCAAGGAATTATCATGAGCCAAGGCTCATTGCACATGGAGCATGAGTAAACCCTCATTGCACATGAAGCACGATTAAACCCTAATTTCACTTGATTTATCATGATTCAACACTCATTGCACATGGTGTATCATGATACTATACTTTACCCAACTCATTGTAGTGCTATAAGGGCCCACCCTTCTTAAACATTTCATTTCATGCATAAGTGTGCCACATGGATCATAAAACATTGATTCATAAAACATAATCATTTATTCCACGATAAAGGAATGTGGAATTCATACATGAAAATTTATAATCAATAAGTAAACATGCATAAAGGTGAATACCCTTGATGGAGAAATGGGCATGGTATTCACTACACAATGACATTGGCTTAGAAAATCGGTGCGATTTCGGCAGCGTAACGGCGTGACATAAGAATTCATAAAAGATGGTTAATGAGAGATAAAGGGGTTCCTAATCATATTTACATGTAATGGACAGTAAGTAGGTCATATAGATACATGCCCCACCAATTTAAAAGGAATTTAGATTCATGATACAAAACTATTGCTCGAATGTAAAAGAAGAGAGAGAAGTTCCTTTCGGAATGTCGGCATAGTAACGGGTGTACATGGGAGGAATTTAATGAGAGGGAAAAGGGTATAAAATCATTAAAACAATAATATGGAAGTATGGGGGAGGTTAGAAACCATACCCCAACATTCATAATTGAAATTAAAAGGGAAATACAACTTAAAGAAAATTGACAAAAATGAGAAATGAAGAAAAAACCCTTACATGGAAGTGTGCTTCCAAAGGCTAGAGAGAGGCTTGTGAGAGGCTTCTTGGGAGCTTGGTCCACCTTGGGAGGATTATATAGAGAGTAGTGCAGATTTTGGGTGAACTCCAAAGGATTTTAGTGAGGAGGAAGTGGGAGCTTGGGTGGGTTTATATAGGAAAGGTGAGAGAATTCTTTATTATTTAGGTTTGGGACCCCTTATAATAAACTAATCCAAACAGCAAACCATACAATTGTTTTTGCCCATGTTTTCTGGAAAAGGAAAGAGGAAAAAAATATTTTACAAGTCCAAGTTCCGAACTTATTAAAATAATAAGTTTGCTTATGTGGAGGTGAGTCACACTCCCATAGAAATTAATTTAAAAAGGCAAAGTGTTGAATAAGTCTTGAGGGGTTCATTAATGCTTTGAAAAGTAAGTCAAACAAACCCAAAATCACTTTATTTTAATGGTAAAAAATATATTTCCCGAAAATAAGGATTATAGTATTTTATTACATCACCATTGGGTCATTATGATGTCATAAAACACATTATATATTTAAACGGTATTTAATTTTTTACCCAAAAATTTGACTGTCTCAGAATATTATGAAAAATTCACCATTGGATAATTTTGATGTCCTGATTCCAGAAATGAAATTTATTTTATCAAAAAAAATTTCTAAATATGTTAATTTTTACTTTTAAAATAAAAACCAACATTTATCGAAAATTCACGGGTTTTGACAGAAATGGCTTTCAAACCTTAATATAACATTTTAATTGCATTCATAAATTTATAAGATCATTTATATTTAATTAATTTAATAAAAAAAATTATTATTTTATTAAAATATTATTTAATTCAAAAATCCATTAATTTAATAAAATGGATTTCTTAATTAAATAATAACTAAAAACACCATTTGTGCTTTAAAAACTATTTACAATGTATCAAAAATGAATGGAAATTATATTCATTATTATATACAAAAATAATTTACATGAACATAGTACTACTTATTTGTTACATAAACCCTTAAAACAGTCGCATAAGACCTAAGGGTAAGGTGTGTGATGGTGCCAGACTCTTGGGGTGGCGCGGATAACATCGCTCGAGTGGTTATTTCAATCAACTTCCACTTTTCCCGTAGACGGTCACGTTTGAGATTGACATAATGAAGCTTAGCTTGGGCTTGGTCAAGGGCGAATCCCAAGGATGCCACCTATTTTCCGAGCTCCGACAAATGGGCTTTGTATGGGGAAATTCTACTGGATGAGGCCATCGCTTCCTTTGTCTGAGTAAAAAATTGGGTTCGTTAAAGCCTTTTATTTATAATAATCATGTGATCATTGTTCAATGGCTATAAAAGTAACGGTCACAACTCTTATCATAAAACCAAAGAAGTTGAAATCTTATAAAAACATTTTTTTTATAAAGATACAATTAACTAGATCAAGAGGGATTTTCGATTAATGAAACTTTGGGTCGTTACAACTCATTATAATCTTTATCTGCAACCGCCTTTAGATCTAGGATATTCCTTTAGTTTACTTAGGGAATGAATTATTACCCAAATTCTAAGTGGTGATCTTTTCAACACTGGTTATATTCTTTGAACTAATTTTAGGGTATTATTCCAACCTATCATGTTATTGTTAATATAAGTCCCCTATAGTAAATCAGAAATGAACTTATAATCCACAAAATGGGTTGAGATCCCCATTAGTAATTATTGTAAAATTTCTCCTACACATTATGATATTAACATTAGTAATGTTTTTAATTAATTTATCCAAGTTGAAGAAATATAGATGCTTAATCTTATGATTAAATCCAAATACATAACAAATATGATAGGGATCATGACCTATTTATGCTATAAAGGAAGGGGAATCTCAATGCTAAGGTCTATTATGATCAATGTTCTGGTTTTTTAATCTATAACTAGGTGGTTAATTTCTTCAAAAAATAAGTTCATTTAGAATTACTTTTTTTTAATATCTATTTAAAAAAATATATTTTTACTGATGATCATCTTATTATTTATTCTTTTTTATCTTACCTTGATTTACCTATTTTGTGTATAGTATCCTAATATTTTTACTAATATTGTATTTTAATGTAATTTTTCTAATGATGTTTGGATATTTATTTCCATATGTTTCCTATATGATCCAAAAATTGGATAAAGAATGTATGAAATTATGGGTGATGTTTTAAAATCACAGCTAAGTTAAAAAATGAAAAACAAATCTACTTGATATAGTGGATGTTGGTTTATTTTACATTTCAAAGCTATTAACAGTACTCATTTTGATGGTCGTGTGGTAACCTTTTAAAAAATATGTATTTACTTCAATTGAGATATCTAGATGGCCTCAAAATTTATGATAGATTCCTTCAATAATTGTATGAATTATATTATTGTCTCACTTCTAATTAGTGTCTTCTACATTCCTAGTAAACCACCATATTATAACCATTGAATATAGAATCCACCACTCCCTCATTACATCAATGTAAATGTAGAAAGCACCGCTATTAGAGTTTCAAGTTTAGCTAACTGTTGAGGTGTATTAAGAAAATATAAAGGATTTAACAAAGGTTATTTTTCTTTCTTTTATTCATCTAACAGAACTTTTGAGTCCAAAATATCAACTATTATTTTTCTATAAATATTGCATGGAAATTAAAATGGTATTGCCTTTAGATTGAGATTAAATCTATAATTGTACTTAATCTATTAGAAATAGATCATGTAATATTCCATAGAGACTCTAATTAGTATGAAAAACTCCTCGTATTATATAGAATATATGAAAATACTCATTTTTCATATTTAAAGATAAGTGAGAATGTTTGTAAATGACCCTTCTAAAAAGGAAGTTGAATATCATTAATCTTTTTAGCATTATCACGGGAGTGAAAATTTTATATCTCTTCATCTTTCAAATTTGGTATGGGTATTTCTTCACACCTGTATTGTATATATTTTTTCTATAATACACCCATTATGTGATTTATTGAAAGGGAAATGGGTTATATAAATCTATATTTAAAAAAAGTGTGGTAAGTGACCTCGTAGACTATTAGAAACAAATTCTTCTACATCTGTTAAAAGCAGGGGTTTGAACATATATTTCTTCATATGTAGCCTCAAATTTTGGGTGTGTATTATGCAGTTTGGAGATAGATATTAGTGTGTATCTATTATTTGGGTGTCACTTTAAGACAACACATGGATTGAAGAATTTTTAGAGGGTATTTATTCAATGGATAACCTATAATTGTCAGAAATTGGTGATGTTTGTTGAATTTTAAAAGTGGGTGGCATGAGAATGTAGTAGACGACACAAATAGAAAACACAAGGGAAAAAATAACCACTTTTTTAGCTACTGGGGGAGATCTCATATCCTCGGAGGTGGAGGGTTGTGACAGTGGATGTAGAAGCACGAATGAAAAAATTCAATAAAATAATAAGGACCTTAAACCATCTACCCTATACATATGCACACAATAAATAATGTAATGGAAATAATGGATATGACCTACAATAAATAAATAAATAAATATTGAAATAGTGGAACCGGATTCCCACATAAAAAATCCCTAAAGTATATTAAACAAAACTTTCTTATAAAAGTGTAATTTAAATGAAATTTTAAGTAATATTCTTTAATTAATTTAATGAAAAAATACCAAATAAAATTATAGATAAATATAGATTTAAAATTTGTTATATATATATATATGTTTGTGTGTGTGAGAAAAATAATAATAATATTTTTTTAGGTTGAAAAAATTAGCAGATTTTAAAGACTAATGATTATGGGTTTACCACCCCCAGTAATTCCCCATTCCCCTCATTGCACTACCTATAAAAGTGTTGCATGATCGTCCATAATTTTTAATATATATGATAAATATAAAGAAATTATAATAAAAATTTTCTTTCTCTTTCAATTTCTTCTCTTTATCCAATACTTAAATTCTGTTAATTTTAATTTTCATTTTTACAACACATTATCGTCACGAGTACTCAAAAAGGGAGAAACAACTGTTTTAATTTTATGCTACATTTTAATAACTTGGATTGATGATTCTATCTATTTTTTAAAATTATTTATTTACTTCTAGTTTGGATGGTTTTGTTTAATTTATTTAAATATAATTATAAAGGTAAAATTATTGCCTACTCATAATGTTTAAATTAATTTATTTTACACTATATTACTGGATGATCAACATAGTAAACTGGTACATCTGATAAATTTTTAAAATGAGTAATTAAGTATATAGATTTATTTATTTTAAACACCCAGGTGAAGGATTAAATAATGGGTTAAAGTGGATAGAAAAATTAAATGATAATATTATTTTTATGTATCTAATTTCAAAGTTTTCACTCCTGTTAACTATGGTTGTACTTCCCATTAAATTTTTTGAAGTATATTCAGGTATAAATAATACTCTACAGATAATTTTATTTATTTTACAATTTTATTTATTCTATTTACATTATAAAAAATGTAAAATCTTATTGTATTTTTGTTGCAAATGTTAATAAAGTGTATTTTTTAGTTATCATCATTTCAAGTATCACGAAACTCAAATAAAAAAATAGTTATATTACCAATATTAATAACATGTAATAGAAATTAGATATTGAAATGAATCCCAAATCACCTGATCTATTATAAATAATTAAATAAAATAGATCACATATTCTTTAAAATAAATAAAAATAAAATATTTTTCTAAAAATGCATCTTGATAAGGGACTAGAATGTGAATAACCCCTAGTAATATATACAAAGAATCTCTATGAGAGTTTTTAAGTGATATATTATCCTAAAAATAGATCATTTTTATTTTGGCCCATGATAAATGGAATTATTAAATATTTCATGATCTAAAAGGGGAAATAATTACAATTTTACAATTAGTTGATTTGTATATGAATTAAAGCATTATGGTATTGATGTTGTTGTAACGTCTCTTTTGTTTCCAGGTAAATATATCAAATATTTCTAGTAATATTTCTTTATCTAGGCACTAAGACGATGTGATATTCTGAGGCCCGATGATCCTAGAATTGATATTTGAATAATATTAAATATATTAATATCATGCACACATATTGTTCCGAAAAAATTGAATAATTATAAAATGTATCCTTTTATAGGAAACCTAATATTTATTTTTATTATAAAATATAGACTTTAACCAAGGCGTGATATAAGATGTTTCAATATTGGGAGTTTTTGAAAAAGTTTTCATGAGAACCAATAGTAAATAATATATATATATATATATAGTAATTTATTGTAATGATGTAGAAACCTGATTTATCCTCAATATATACCCAGTTATTGAAAACATTAGTGTTACCCACACAACCCTAGATATCTAGATAGGATACACAGAGACACATTAGAAGATAACATTGTATTAGAGGATCAAATCGATACCACACAAATATTCTTCACTAGTTGAATTCACAAATCATGCCAATAACGACAACAAATAATCATTCTTTTTCATTGATTGATTAAATATCTTGGTATGAAATTTCCATTTTGTGTAATTATCCCATTTTTTATTCCCATGTGGAATTTAGATCAATACCACAAATAACATTTGATTCACACATCAATGGTTGATTTATTTTATTGTTGATTTATTTTTCGCTATTGTTTATCCCTCATCGTTATTCTATTATAAAATAACATATCAAGGATGAAATGAAAAAATTAAGAGGTTATTTTTATCAAAATTATGGTTTATGGTTTTCACCCACATTTTATCCCATGTTCACCATGGGAAATTTTCGTGTCCCATGGTTCGATGAATACATGGTATTTGACCATTATGTGACCGCTCATCGGTGAAAAAGATCAATATTGTGGGTGAGGTTTGTGATCAAGGGTATAATAAAGGTTGAACAACAAAAAATGATTATTGGATATGGTTTCAGATCAGACTAATGGATTAATTTTTTCAGTGGATGTACGATGATAGCTTGGTGTGGTGACAGTTCGGCTTGACAGACTGATTTCTGAGTGGATGAATCCTCAGTTTCTGGTGATTGAAGGTGGTGAGGGGAATTCAATATAGATCTACCATTAATAAAAATAATCATGGTATATTTGGAGGCGACAATGGTGTGGGTGTATGTGGATAAGGAACTACGGGTTTCTTCAATTCTCACAGTACATGATGTGTAATGCAAAGATACACATTGTGTGGGACCCTCTAGATGTGACGCTTGAGTTTCCATGAAACTTAAATATCATACTCTATTATAAAACTATCACACACCATGTGAAACATGGATGGAAGCTCTAAATTTACTCTGGGAGTACACATTCATGTACACAACCGGAAATATGGGTAAGGGTTGAGTACACGGGCGCAGCCGTGTAGTCAAATCTGGATAGGGTACACGGGCTAAGTTATGTACCTGAACAAGACCTGGTGTACATGGGCATGACCAAAAGTGCAAAAGAATAGACTGGTGGCATGGGATGAGTATTGGGGACATATACATGTTGTATACCATTAGAGGAAACACTGTGTATTTTGAGGTTTACAAGTCATGTGGGATGGTGATACACCGGAAAACTTGGGATTGAAAATTCACCTCGTATACCCCTAGTACATGTTGTGTAATACCCTAGAGGATGTATATAGACATTCATTTCTTCATTATAAACCATTTTTAGTTGATTGTGATACCTCGGTCCTCTCCCATGATGGTATATTGTGACATTACTTCCACAGCATAAAATTATGATACCCTCCATGAGTTTTTTGTGGGATAGAGTTTGAGGTACCCCCAGTGGGACTCGGGTGGGATCTTCTATTGTTACTAGGTGTAGTTTGTGGTATCAGCATGGAAAGAATGCATAGTGTATCAATCCCATATATTTTAGGCTGATCCATTATGGTTTCTGGTGTCCCCTAGTGGAACAATTTGTGATTCCCTGCCAAGATGATGAGATATTTTGTGATCCATTGAGTACTTATTGAGCACGGTCCAGTGATCACAACCTATTCAATGAAAGTCAACAGTGATATTATAGTTTTCAGAGTGATTACTCCTATAAGTAGTGCTTCTTATAATCCATGGAAAGTATCCTTTGGAAAGAAATATTAGTTAAGACCAATTGAGATTTCTTTTTTGATTATTTCATCTAGATTCTTATGTCTTTTATCTAGTTCACATATCTTATGTTGAGATGACTACTCTGGATGATTTATTCTAAGTGATTTTAGGTTTCTCAAATAGGTATTATTATACTCACCCCATATAATCTTTTCCCACATGTGACATGTCTTATGTAGATGAGTGACCCATTAATGTAATCCATAGAGGATCAGGATCAGGTGGACCATATATTTGGATAGACAGACCGAGGTGCATACCAGTGTTTCATTTGATGAAAGTCCCCCTACTTCAGAGAAAGTTGGAATCCTTCCCAGTTTTTGGTTGGGATTGTATTTATTCCCTTTTTCACTTTTAACACTTATATTGTACTCTAATTATAGGCTATATGTGTGCACACATTGTTATTAGTTGTTTTCCCTATCAACATTGTATAGGATTAGAGATGTGTGCATGTGTACATGTACTTAGGATAATGCCTCTAGTGTGTGGGATATGCCTACTTGGAACTATTCACTATCCCCTGTCCTATTGGAGGTGGGCTTAGGGTGGTCACACTCAGCTTATCGCCAGCCTAGCAGGTCTCGGTGGGTTGGTTCATGATAGAGTGGTATCCGAGAATGGTTATACCTAAGGAAAACATAGTATATTTTTGTCTAGCTTTGAGGTTGGATTGAGAGTTATTGAAATAGTTTTAAATCTTATAGAGTTAATATTTAAGGAAAGAGTGTCTAGTGTTGGTACAGATACCAACGTATTCATTCACTAAGACTTTCATAACATATTTGTTTACCTATTACATGTAGAAATTGGTTGTATGGAAAAACATTAGTATACACAAAATATAAGAATGGGTTGTGGTTTACCTGTCGTTATTGAGTCATTTATCTAGATATACTCATTTTATGTCATGTATCTAGTTTGTTTTAGGATTCCTCTATGAAGATATTTATCCATGATTCCACTACATGACCTTAAAAATGATCTACCGAGTGATGAGGTTTTAGTTTGAGTATTTTTACCAGAGGCGTTTCCTCATGCAAGATAGTGAGGGATATCTCCACCCTTTCAACAACACATTGAACCTCATCCAGTGGTTCACGTAGATTATCCTCGTCAGATTGATCATTAGTTAGTTATGGTGGTAGTGAAATATGACACACTTTTGTTGATTGGACTTTATGAGATCTAGATAAAGAGATCGCTTAGGATTTTTTGTGAGATATACCCCCTTATTAGGTACTAGGGGACTAGTATGAGCCTGTGGGGTGAGAATCCCTCTTGGATAAGGTCCCACTTTATGGTGGTCCTAGAAGTGTGACTTATATAAGGTGACATAAGAAATCAGTAGAATCCTATTTTGGTGATGTTTGATGTGACATCAAATAGACATGGAAGAGGGACACTTCCACCACCCAAATATGTTATTTTGATGTGATAAAAAATTGTGTGGGAAAGTCATTGCCACCGAAAGATGATAGTGTTGAGGTGTGGGTGATGGAATCCATTGACATATGTGTTTGATGTCATTTTGATGTGATAAGGTTTCATAGAAAGATCTAGTTGAGGTGAATAGGTGGGAAATTGAATAGGTAGATTCATAGGGTAGGATCTTGAGTGCAAAATAATAAAAATATGGTTTAAGGTAAGATGTGTGTATTATTTTCTCCAGTTAAGGTTTTTTGAATAGATTCATAATCTTCATTCTGTCCTAAACATATTCGATGTTCAACGACTAGTAATACAAGTGGAGTGTTTTTTCACAACCCTTTTATTAGAGGCTTTTGTAGAGACGATTGGTGATCACATTCATCTGCCAATAGTGTCAAAGAACTTTTTTGGGGGATAGATTGTCTCACATGGAATCTTTCCATAGTAGGCGATGAGGCCCTACAATGTTTTCTTTGGTGTGGACCAGCTTAATTATGTATATGCCTCTCGGACTCTTACCAGTGTGTTTTATTGTACCGAAGCTGGTGGAATGAAATATTACTTAACTAGGGTGAAGGAATCCTTGGAAGATCAGAATGACCTCATATTTAGTAGGATACAACCTATTTTCCTAGATTTATTGTATGACTCTTTTAGCAGAAAATTATTTGAGATTTTAGTTCCTACATTGTTAGAGGAGTACGAGAACATCATCCAAGGGTTTTTTTAACTTTACATCCCATAAAGATTTTGTTTTCAACCTTTAATTTCAGTTGGGAGGACCTTATATTTGTTCGAGTATATTAGATGACCTCATAGAGCTATGAGAGCTAAAGGTGCAGTTAGAAGTTCTACAAAGGAGGGGCTTCGTGGAACTTGGTGAGATTTACTAGGTATCTTAATGAATTTTTCATATGAATAAGATGAGATATTGAGGTTGTTTTTAGATTATTGATGCATTTACCAGGTGACCATGAAGAATAAGTATCCACTATAGAAGATTAATGACTTATTTTATCAGTTGAGAGGGGTGCGATGGTTCTTAAAGAATGACTGGAAATCAGGTAATCACCAGTTGTGGGTAGGGGACAATGATATACCAAATATAAATTTTCGATATTTATATAGTCTCTATGAGTACTTGGTGATGCGAATTTTCATAATTAAAACCCAAGAAGTGTTCATGGGATTCATGAACTAGATATTTTAGCATTTCTTAGACCAATTTGTGGTTTTCTTCATAAAAATATCCTAGTGTACTCAAAGTCTAAGGAAAAGCATGTCACACACCTGATGATGGTTGTGAACACACTTTGATATCACCAGATTTAGGGGATTATCTCAATGCTTCATTCTTTGATTCGGGAGGTCTACTTTTTGGGATATGTCATATCTACTCATTTTGAAGTAGTGGACTTAAAAAAGTTCATGGCGGTGTTAGCTTGGGACCCACCTAAGAGCATGATAGAGGTTTAGATATTTCTTGGTTTGGTAGGAGAAAACTATTGACTTTTTTACTAATTACATAGTGATATCACCACCTTTGGAATCTTTGACTTGGAAGGATAATCATTTAATTTGGGTGGAAATTTTCTGACATGCTTTTCAATAGTTGTGTAAGAGGTTCATGAGTGACCCTATCTTGATATTTCTAGAGGAGAGTGTAGAGTATGTAGAATTATACGATTCCTCGGGGACTAGACTTGGTTGTATAATAATGCAGTGGTAGGATTTTATTGCCAATGTGTCTTGAAAATTGATATTTCATGATAAGAAAAATTGTGATAGACAGAACTCCACCAGGATTATAACTTCGAGATAGTATATACTCATGGGAAGGGGAACGTGGTAGTAGACACTCTCACTAGGAGATCTTATTATTAGTTTTTGACGGAAGATTTAGATCATTTATCCTCATTTTGGTTTTCCTTAGTTGGAAATTATGTTTCTTTATATGTATAGTTTATTTTTGTTACCCCACAACTTCTATAGTGTGTTATGAAATATCATTATAGAGATACTGATAGTGAGGCCTTATGTACTCTGATATCCACTAGATGTGCGCCTGATTGATTTTATGAATATGGGGGATCATGTTATCCTTTTTGGAGGATGTAAAATGGTACCAATGTTGTTAAGGGAGGAGGTGATGAGTGGGTTATATAAAAACCATTTTATAGTACATCCAGGTCTATAAATGGTGTACCAAGAACTCCAATGTCTGTGTTGGTGCCCTCACATAGAGAAGGGTGTAACCATGTTTGTCTCTCAACGCATCACCTGTTTGAAGGTGAAGGATGAGCACTATGTTCTAGTGGGTTTTTCTCAACCCCTACAGGTTCCATAATGATAGTGGGATGATATATATATTAGAGCTTCTGGTTTGTCCTTCCATGTACATCCAAAGAACATAATTACATCTTTGTGATTGATGATTGACTCACCAATTTTTCGCACTTACTAGCTATATGAGCACAAAGTTCAATAGAGATATTGAGAAACCATTTTGTGTAGGAGATAGTATAGCTCCATAGAGTTTCCTTGAGGATTATTTTATACCATGTTGATCACTTAATTTCATGATTATAGAGAGGATTAAAGGAGGCCTTTAAGACTCAATTATGTGGGATCATGGCATTTCACCCCTAGACTGATGGGAAAACTGAGCAGACCATTCAGGTCATGGAGGATATGCCATGGGCGTTCATGTTGGTCTTTATCCCTAGTTTGGAGGTTCACCCACCCTTAGTGGAGTTTCAATATAAAAATATCTACCATTTGACCATTAATATGGCACCATTCGAATCCTTATACAACAACCTTGAAGGTCACCACTATTATTTACTGAAAAAGGAGAGTTAGAACATTTGAGCCTATAGTTAGTGAGATATATAAAAAAATGGTGCAGGTTATGAAAGAGAAGAGGAGGACTGCATAGAGCTATCATAAGTTCTCTGAGGACCAATGAAGGAGGCCATTGGAGTTTGAGGAGCGAGGCAATGTGTTTCTAAAGGTCTCACCACAACAATGATTTTGATGATTTGGAAATGGTGCTATGTTATCTCTAAGATTAATTAACCCTTTATTTATAATATCTAGAGTCAAAAAAATGGATTAACACTTGGATCTACTACTACAGTTAGACCAGGTACACGACGTCTCCCATATGTCACAACTGAGGATGTACATTCACGACTCTTCATTTTATTGACTAGGTTGAGATGGAAATCATGAATGAAGATACCATTATAGAGTAACTAGTGGAGATTGATGGTTTTCAGGAGAGGATCCTCCATGGGTGAGTGATTCCTTTAGTGCATGTCCAGTGGCAACATGGGAATCTTTAGGAGAGCTCCTAAGAGTAGCATCCCATATGCGAGCATGGTACCCGAATTTTTTTGAGTAGTCCTTTAAGAATTTCATTATGTAAATACCTAAAAGTGGGGAGAATATAACTTCTCTATTTTTACATATAAATATTTTAAATATATCTAGAATTATTTTTCAATCTATACACTAAGGCGACACGAGATTCTATGTCCCAGTGAGGCTTGAATTTATATTTGGAAAATATTAAAAATATTAATATCATGAATGAAATTTTTTATTAAAAAGTGGAATAAATCTTAAAACAAGTCTCATATAGAATATATGATATTTACGTTTATTAAAAAAATAATAACATTTCCCTAGTGTATCAAAATAATTGTTCTCATTAGGAATTTGTGAAAAAGTTGTCAGTAGAACAAATAATAAAGAAAAAAAGTGATTTATTTATTTTATTGTAATGATACAAAAACCTAATTACTCCTCTTTATATACCAAGTTATTTGATAATCTCATGGTGATCCATATAACCTTGGAGATATAAGGAGGATCCAATAGAGAGACTTTGGTAGATGACATCAAAATGGAGGATAGGACCAGTACCAAATGGATCGTCTGCACCAACATAATTCACAGATCTCACCAATGATAAGAATATCGGGTAATTATTTTTTAGAGATCGATCCAAATTCTAGGTAGGATAGTTTTTGTGTGGATTCATAATTTTTTATCCTATTTCATTCTTAGAACAATTACACATACAAGAATTTATTCAACCAACAATAATTGATTTATTTGTTCATTGTTTCTTATCCCACTTCGTTTCTCAATTCTATGAAAACAGATGGAGTCTAAAATGAAAAAAGGATGAGTTTCATTCCTCATAATTATGGTTTATGGTTTTCTCCCAAACTTCTTCACATGTTCATATAAGGATAATTATTTGTCTCATTATTCAAGGAATATTGGTTATTTGATCATTGCACGACTGTTCTTCATCACAACAGATTAATCCCATGGGTGCGGTTTATGATTGAGGGTGAGATAAAGGTGTGATGGGGATGAATAATGATGGGATGCAGATCATTATAAGACCAAAAAAATTAGTTCTCAAGGTTTATGGATGAGAATATCTTGTTGTTTCAATGATTTGGCTCAACATACCTATTTCAAAGCAGATAAAAGCCCAACTTCTAGCAAGTAGTGATAGAGAGGGTTGGTCAACATAGATCCACCATTACAGTAGAGATTCATGGTAGATTCAGAGGAAATGGAGGCATGGGAATATGTGGAGAATGAATCGTAAGGTTTTTTAAATCCCACAATACACGACATATAATCGAAGGACACATGTTGTGCGTGACCCCCTGAATACGGTGATATGGTTTCCAGGGAAATTAAATATCATATGCCATGTCAAAAATATCACAGACTATGTGACCCATTGATGGAGGCCGAATATGTACTTTGGAAGTACACAAGAATCTACACAACCATGTACATGGGAACTGGTCGAGTACAATGGCTAAGTCATGTACTCAGATATGGATAGGGTATATAGGTTCGTCCATGTACCCAAACAAAAACATGGTGTACATTGACATTACCCAATGTACATGAGAAAGGATAGTCAACATTGGTGGAGTATCAGCTATTTCTAAATTCCATGTACCCTTGGGGGACCCCCCATATATTTTGAGGTTTAAATTCCCTATGAGACGAAGATACACTAGAATACTAGGGGTCGGAAAGAAAAGTGTTCACCGATAGTACACACCATTTACCCCCGAAGATGTTTAGAGCCCTTATTTTTTTGTATAGACCAAGTTTAGTTGAGTGTAATACTGTGTTCCTTTCCCATGAGGGTACAGTGTGGAATTAAATCCTAGAAATATGATTATGATCTCTCTATGGTTTTGTTTTAGATCGAGTTTGATGTGTCTCTCTATGGGACCAGGGTGGGATCCTCTGTTGTTATTAGGTGGAGTTTGTGGTATTAACATGACCACCATGTATTGTGCGTCGATCCCCTATATAGCATGTTGATTGTATTAGTTGTGACCACTAGAGACTAATTGTCTATTTTAAGTATATATGGATATTTATTTCTCTTATCTAGTTTACATATCTTGTGTTCAACAGAGTACACTTTATGATTTATGATTAGTGATTGCGAGGTGTCATATTGGTTATTTTCATACTCAACCCTGCATGATATTTTTCCAAACATGTGATGTCTTATGCCAACAAGTCACCCTTTGATGTATTCCTTGGAGGATCAAGAGATGGTGAATATCAGATTTGTCTAGAGAGACTGATCTGTATACCATTTTTGCATTTGACGGTAGTACTCCTCGTTCTGGCCATGATATAGTCATTACTAGTTTTGGTTTTGGATTTTATTTGTACCCTTTATCACTTTCAATACTTCTGCTATAATTTTATTATGGGATACATGTATTCGTGTATTGATATTAGTTGTTTTACATTTAGTAAATATATGAGTTTGGAGAAGTGTGTGTGTGTACAGGTAATTAGGATAATACCTCCCATGCGTGGGATATGCTAAATCGACACTGGTCACCATCCTCTAGCCAATTGTAGGTGGGCTTGGTGTGGTCACACTCAGCTTATCATTGGCCAAGAGGGCCCCAATGGGTCGGGTCATGATAGATGATATTCATAACAATACATATTATAGTTTTTTATTTCTCTGTATCCCCTTGACATCTCTCTTAGATTTTTATATAAGTGAGTTAGGGTTTATCCATTGTATTCCCTTAGTGAGAACCTCTACCCCAGCTCAATGCTCCACTCATATCCTATCCATTATTTTCACCTCTTTTAAGGGATGTAATTATTTTAGTTTTCTCATAATTATTCAATTTCATGTTTTTTATTCCTTAAGAATACAATTTTATAAGGTCTATTGTTTTATTTTGAATCTTATGGTCAGATATAGCTCCATTTTACTTTTTTGACCTAATATCTTGTTATCCCTCATCCATGGACTCACACAATATTTTTTGTGGTGGATTGGGATTATGATGGTGTATTTTTTTATGAGGGGTTGGTTTTTCCATTTTTTCATTCTGTGTCTAGTGGTTCATTTCATTTTTTCATCATATTATCCAAGATAGTGAGATTTAAAATAAAATATGGAGTTGGATATTCAATCTTAAAATAATCTGAGTATTTTAAACTATTATTTATAATATAGTGGATTAAAATAATTAATAATTTAACCATTTACAATTAAGTGAAGGAGTGTGATGAATATAATCAAAAAAGATAAATATGATATATCAAAAATATTTTGAAATTAGTTCAAACCTAAATTTTCATACATGTACTCCTCACACATATCTATCTTTGAGAGATATAAAAACCCCAGAAATATCACTAATAAAACAGATTTTGAACACTTTACAACATTAATTTTTCTACTTTGAGGTATAACCGAAACCCCCTAACCTTTTACCAATTGGAGGCATAACCCAAAAACTTTCAATTTTTAAGAGGAGGAAAACAAATATTGTCTTTAATCATACACAAGGAACAACTAAAAACCCCATTCCTTTTTCTAAACCAAGGCATAAATAATGTATCTTTATTTTTAATCAAGTTTTCATTACCAATAACTTCATTTTAGTGGAGGTATAACCCATGAAAATGAACTCAAGAATAAAATTTATAGTTCACAATAATTTAAACACAATGAAAGAATAAAAAATATTAAACCATGGAATAACGCTGATGGTGGTTGTTGGTGTTTAGGAAACATAATCAAAATATTTTCAATATGTAAACGATGAGGTTTAGGAGAACCAATAATGGAAATATAAATGGTGAATCTCCTCAATGTTTTAGTAGTTTAAGTATTAATAGTGTATCTTTTGTATGTATAATCTCTCATACAATTCTAAGATTCAAACTTCTATTAAATAGAATATTACATTAAGGGCTATATTCTTTTATTAAAGGACCATGAACACTTTCATAAATGAAAAAAATAATCTTCACACAAACCACTCTAATATTATCCATCTAGTAAAATTATAATCATTAATACAAAATGTATAATTATTTAAATCAAAAATTATTAACCCCTGAATAATTAGTAATTAATCACTGAAACGGTTCATAATAATCACTTGAACAACATACTTTAATATACCATCAATTTTGAATTTAAATAATGGAATCGAGAAATTAAATCATAAATATAGATCCATAGAGTGTAATGACAATTTCAAAAACAAAATTTTAAAATTCCTCCCCCAATAAATATGTAATATTATTCATAATACTTGATTTAAACATTGAAAATATGTCAAAAACCTTCATAAAAAACCCACACATGATATTTTTACTTCTAAAAGAGAATATATAACTTATTTCATTAAGAAAAAAACAATATTTGACATATTGAGATAAAATCTAAAAATAAATTAGTTTTTTTCCTTTGTTTAATCCTCATTACATAATATATTTATTACGACTTCAGTGAGAATTTTAAACTTTTTACTTTTTGAAATTATTTAGTTCTTCAATATACATAAAATATTTTTACTCCAGAAAAGACACATAACATTATATACCTAATCAAAATACACTGAATAAGAAACTCATTCATACAAGATATAATTCACTTTGGTATATTTCCCAAACTCCATAGGTAAAATCCTCAAATAAATACATATCAATTTATGCTTTTTGAAATAAACAATAATTAACATTTTATCCAAGCATGATATTCTGTACTTCTCCAAATATCCAAGTATAGAGTTTTCCTTCCAATAAATAATATAATTTATAAACTACATGATATTATAGAATTTATGAAAAACATATAATGTAATGTTTTTCTATCATGTGTATGTTTTTTTCATGGAATACGTAACATTATTTTTTCAACATAATTTCAAAATTTCCAATACATATGATAATTTTATTAAATGAATTTTTATAATCTAAACAATTAGAAATAAAATAATAATAATAATAATAATTAATAAATAAAAAATAAACCCTGTATCACTATACAAGTAGTGAAATAATAAAATAGACTCCTTAAATTCCTCTAACATGAATCATGAAAAATAATAAACAAAGCATAAATATATAGTGGTTTTTAATTATTAAAAAATATTTAAATAAATTTTTTAAGGTGGCACTCCACATACTCTCCCTTTTTAATAATTAGAAAAATGAAAACAATATCTACAAAATACCCCTTTTTGTAATAATAAAATTTAAAAAACATGAAGCGTAGTTCATGTAATGAATAATAATAAAACAACTCTACCCAAAACAAATCTAATAATAATTCTTCTTAATATTCTAACATCTCTCCCCAAAATAATAATGAAATTAATAAATAAACCTAAATAAAAATAAACAACATAATATTGGAAACATAAAATAACATGCGCATGAATTATAAGAATCAGAGATATACATGATTAAGTAGTTAAATTTTATTTAAAAGTGGAATTTCAGAAATTTATTATAAATGAAAATAATGAATAAATCCCCCTATAATTATTCATAAGGAAATTAGTAAAAAATTACCTGTTTGAAACAATAAAAAGTAAATTATCATGCTTTAATAGTATTATGGAATGTGATGTTTATGCAGTATAAATATATTGTTGTTGATTGTATGAAGAAATAACTTCAAGGAGTTTAGAACGAGATTGGCCATATAATCAATATATTACTATTTGAAAGTGGATGGAAATTCATATCCATAGAATTTGAAATTATCGTAGAAAAAAATGGGATTAAGAAAGAGGTATCAATATAGATAAGACCTCAAAAAAATTGGCTTGTTTAACTTAGAAATCTTCAGGTGAATAATATGGTCATAACTATATAGATTGAGAGTAGTGTTTCTTATCATTATAGTAAAAAGGATGTTCAAGTTGTGATGTACACTCAAAATTGATCATGGATATTTATTAGAGAGTTTTGGTAGAAAATGAGATAAATAATGGAAGATATCCCTTAATATAGTGTTTTTTTGGTTATTTTTATGTAAAGTATTTCATCTGAAACAAATAAATAAGTCAAGGAAAGTGTGTAGATGCTATAAAAGAGGGAATGTCCCTTGGATACTCAATGAAGAGTAAAACTTAAAAATTATACAATAATCATCTTAGTATAATTTTGGAAAGAAATTATGTCAATATCATTGAGGATAAAATAATGACGAACTCAATGATATCATATGTTGATATAATTGAAGATGAATAAAAAAGTGGAATAGGGACATATCAAAATTTAGAAATTGTCTAAGACTTGCATAAATTCTATGAATCTCAAAATGATGATGATTTCGAAGAAGAATCTAAAGAAGAAACCATTTCATAAGAAACTCTATAATAACCTCATTGGAGAAATATAAGAGATAAATTAGATCAATCCAACATCATTGGGTTTTGGACTGCACCTACACATACAAGGAGAATGAGGAATAGAGTGCATTATGCTCTCATATCAATTGTGGAACCAACCTAATTTTAAGAAATAGTGAAGTATGAATCATGGGTCAAGACCATGAATGAAAAATAGATTAGATTGAAAAAAAAAACTATTCTTGGGATCTGTTCAAGATACCATAAAATCATAATGTAATTTGAAAAAGTGGATATTAAAAAAAATTAAAATCTGTGAAATATTATCAGAAACAAGGCACATGTGGTGCATAATAGCTATGAATAAGTATAAGGAATTGATATGGAATAAAATTTATTCTAGTAGCTTGAATAGAGTCTATTAGGCTTATCCTAGTCTTATAAATTCAAATAGGGTACAAATTTTTTTAGATAGATGTTAAAATATAATTCATATATGGTTTTCTTGAGGAAGAAGTCTACATTGAACAACCAATGCGATTTATGATTGGAAATGATGAAACAAAGGATTATAGATTAAAGAATGATATTTATGGGTTAAAACATGCACCACAAGCATGGTATTATCATGTATATTATTATATAGAGAAGCTACAATTTTAAAGAGTAGGTTTCGATCATAATATATATGTGAGTAATTCTCAAATAGATTAATTTATGGTTCTTTTTTTTGTGGATGATTTTATATTTTTCAGAAGTAGGTATGGATCAATAGAAAAAATTTCTAATCATATGAAATCAGAATTTAAAATTACCATTAACTCACATTCTTTTTAGGTCTACAGGTAACTCAAAAGAAGTAAAATGCCATTATTTGTTTGGAAAAGTATGTAATATATATTTTAAATGAATTAAACATTCATGACTCAAAACAATGTCCAATTTTATTATTGTTGGAAAAAAACATGGAAACAATGAGGATAAGAAAAATGTGGATCCCACCTTGTATAGTAGGATCGTTGGATGCTTATCATTCTTCAATGTAACATTAGAAGATATCATATTTGTAAAAAAATTAGCAACTCACTTCCAAATTAATCCAAATGAAAAAAAAATTCCAACATCAAAAGAATCATTTGATATTCTCAAAATACTCTCAATTTTTTATTATACATTGCAAAAGAAAATATAATTAATTATCAGTATTTTATGATTCTAAATGGGATGAAGATGTGGTTGATTAATATTCTATAAGTGGGGGTGGATTACTTGTTGGAAAAAAATGCATGGTAGGGTTGAGAAAGAAATAAGAAATCACTTCTCTTGGTATAGATATATCATATTATAAATCTATTAAAAAGCATGCAGTCAAATATTTTGGATAAAGAAAAAACTTATTAATATTGTTGATGAGGTGAAAAAAACTGATGGTGATATACTTTGAAAATAATAGCATGATCAATCTTATGAAAATGCCAATTTAACACTCTAATTCCAAAAATATTGAGATCAGATATCACTTCATCAAAGAAAAATTTGAACAAAGTATTATTAAAATGGTATATATTGGAAATAGTGATCAATTGGTTGATATTCAGACTAATCCCTTGGTATCACCAGTGTTCGAGAAACATATATTGAACCTGGGTGTTCATACAACACCCATTTCATGAGAAGGTTATGGTTTTTACCCTATCCCCATTTTTGTTATTGGTTTTAATCTTTTTATGGATGTGATGTAGGCTTATGGGAGATGGGGATGTTTTTTGTGTATGAAGGTCCAAATATAGTTTCTTTACATTTATTTCAAAAGGGGGTCTACATGTGAAAATTAATGAATTATAGGTCTGTAGTATTGGTTGGTGATATCTCAAGGCATGAAATTATTTTTTTACACCCTTATTTTCTACACTGATATTTTCCCATATAAATTTAGAGTGATTGATGTGTTATTTAATGCTTATCATGTTTCTTCTCAAGGGTAGTTATTTATTGAATTTATCTTCAAATTTCCAAAAAACCCAAAGGGGGATATTTTTAGAACCAATGTTTTTCACAATTGGAAACAAATTTTTTTTTGAGTATGTTTTCAATCCACACTAGGTGGATGAAATAAGTTTTCAAGATAACTGATATAACAGTCTATATGTATTCAGTGTTGAAGGTGGTGTAATTTTTTATTGTTTTCAAAATTTTGGGATCTCAAAATCAAGAAAAATTATTGAGCTTCATGAAAGATGGATTTTCAATGGTGAATCTTTAAAAATATGGAAAAGGTATGGATTTCATGAAGATTGAAGCATATCCAAGAATTGGAGCATCATGACGGAATATATAATCTATTTTTGTGAAGGATTGAAGGTTCAAAAAAGTTTTTTTTGAAGAATGTCTAAGGTGAGATGGAAATTCGGTAATATATAAGACTACAAGAAGCTTCATGAGTAGAATAATTTCATTGTAATCTCTTGAATAAATAAGCTTCAAAAAATTAATGAATAGTTTAGAAAAAAATGATCTAGTGAGCTTGAAAGCTTCAAAAAGAGGAACTGTCTATAAATAGGTGACCAAAAATCTTTTGAATCCAGAATATAAATTTATAAAAGGTGAATTTCTCTAATTTTTTTAAATCTCTTATAAGAAAGAAATTAATCATGAATCATGAACTCTTCATGAGAAGAAGCCTCATAAAAAGAATGATTAAGAACTAATTGACACTTAGGAATTTTATAAAAGGTATTTTCATGAATGTTAAGATATTTAGGATAGTTTAGTGTTATGTGAAGGTAGTGAGATTCATGAAGGCTAGGATTTCCATGAAGTATGAGAGCCTTGTAATGCTTAGGAGCACTAAAATAGTATTTAGTTTCAGGAAGGATGAAAAATATATGAAACAAAAAGGGGGTTTCCTAAAAGTGGGAGTTTCAAAAGAGGATATATTCTAGATAAAATAGATTTGAACATCTTGTTTGAGTGAACAATGCATTCAAGTGAATCAATTTAGGACTATGGTGCAAAAAGAGTCTCATAATAATTTAGGACTCAGACATTTGTTCCCAATATACTTAGGTGTCCTTCAAGTTGATAAATTGAGTAGGACTTCACGCAAGGTAGTGAGAAAAGGGGGATATAATGGAAGTGATATAAAGAAGGTAGTTTTATATCCCCAAATTATTTTAAAGGATGTGAGCCTAGCTTGGAGTGACTTTTTCTAATCTTTTGTAATCCAAAATATCCAGTGAAGCTTAGTAGATTTAGGTATGACTGAAAAATTATCATCATATTCTTCTTAGACTAGACCTTAGTGGTTAACCATGTAAAAATGTTTTTTCATGTTTCTATCTCTTTATATGGGTGTTTGATATCTGCATGATTACATCAGATAGGTTTGACAAGTTTCTACCAACATAGGGAAAAGATCTAACTCATTGAAAGAAAAAGTAGACACCTTGATTCACCCCTCCCATCTCTTGGTTTTCTCGGCTCCTACGGTATGAATCATGGACATATGAAACAAAATCATCTTGGAATATAAATAGGATTATGTCTTATAGGACTATAAAAAACCTTTAGGGACCCAAGATATAGAATGTTTAAATATTTTAACATTGAAAGAATATTTAGATAAAAAATATATCTTAGGACTAATAAAAAGAAAAAATATATTAATAATAGATAACTTGAATAATGACCAAAATATCTACATGTAAAACAATTTAAATAAGAAATAAATTATTTTTTTACTTTTAAGAAACATATTACTATACAAGTGTGGTAGAAACCCATCAAAATTCAGTACATGTTTAATTTTTAATCTTATTCATCGAAATCATCTTATCATATACTTTCTTCCTTGAAAAGGGAGATAGATTGTGTTTAAAACATTCAATCTATGTTTTAGCTTACTATTTTATTTTTTAATAGTTTCTAAATCATCACAAAACATTGCATTAGAGTTATAATCTGTATTTTTTCTTATTATTTTATTCCTTAAACCCTACATTTTCCACTTTAAGACTTAAAACTTTAGAATCAATATCCTTTTTATCATTTAGAAAACTCTTTTGATATTTCCTTAATTTCATATAGGTATCTATAATAATGAAAAAATTATCATGTAACCCATTAAATTACTTTTAAATATTTTTAAAATTAATATTAGAAAATTAAAAATTAGCTTTATATTCATAACTAGAATCAGAATTAGAAATCTCATCCAAACCAACCATTAGAAAAAGATTTTCATCATTTATTATAGATTAACCCAAATCACATGATTAGTATGAGTGATAATTTGAGAAATAAACATTGTTAATTTTATCCATAAAATCAAGGTAGTTATTTTCCTTTTCACCTAAGGATTGATCACTTGAACTGAATTATCAGAACCACAGAATACTTCTGTATATTTATTCTCTTTCTTATTGAACTTATTACATTTAATTTTGGATTGATTCTTCTTGATTTTTTTTAAAAACCTTTCATGAACTTGGTTTTCCTCTCTTCCATTATTGAAAACCCTAAATCATCACAATTAGTAGATGAATTAATAATAGTTTAAAAATTTATACATTTTTTAAAACTTCCATATCAATGATTTTCAACTCAAGATAATGCTAAATAAGTGAACCAATAACTTCATAAAAAGTGTATTATTTAAATTTATTACTTTCATCAAATGTAACTTTCATAGTATGAAACATTATATGATGTTATTTAATAACTCTTTCAACTATAATAATATAATCCCATGTTTCTATAAGATAACCCATTCCATTTACAATTCTTGTGAACCAGTGAAAACTTTGGTAGAAAATTTTATTTTTCCTCATCTTGAAATCTTGATATTCATCCCTCATCTTGAGAAGTACTATTATTAGGAACTTGTTCGATCCATAGTGAGTAACTTGAAAAATTATCCATATATCATAAGAATTTTAACAAGTATAAATATGGAAAAACTCATTTCTTCTAATAGCGCACCAAATAATGTTCATGACCTTTTAATTAAAAGCATACTTAATTGCATCAATACCAGTACAAAATCAAGGTGAGTTTCAAAAAATTTATAAGGTTTTTCCATTTTTGGGCAATGATAAATGCTTACCTACTTAAAATAGGCTTACATACTATCTTTCATTTAACCAATATCATTCCCTTAAAAAAGGTACCCAATGATGAATTAATCCTTTATTATAATCTTTACCTACTATATAATATGATAGCATAACACTTTTTATAATATGGAGAAAACATCAATTTTATAAAATAGATATAAACAATAAATTCAATAAAGAATATAAATAATAATAATAAATATAAATGGTTATCATTTATACTAATTTTTTTCCAAGATAATGATATGTAAAAGAAAAGTGGGGGTGAATTGTAAATCTTAAAATAATTATAGTATTTTAAACTAATATACAGAATATGGTAGATTAAACGAATTAAAAATTCAATCATAAACAATTTATTGGTTTGAGTTTGATGAGTGTAAATAGTAATGATAAAATAGGTAGTTATCAAGTATTTCAATAGTAGTTTAGAAGAATATTATAATATATCTACTCTTTACACCTCTCTATCCCTAAGAGATATAACACCCACTATAAAACATCACTTTTAGAAGAGATTGGAAACTCTTTACAACAATTTGTTTTCAATTAGGAGGCACAACCTAAAAAATTATAACTCTTCCCACCTAGATGAATAACCCAAAACCTTCATTTTTAAGTGGAGGAAGAAATGACCTTGACTTTATCTTGACCAAAGGCGTAATAGAAAACCACCTAAATTTTACTATAACAAAGAACAACTAGCATATATTTCCTTTTGATTAGGTAATCATAACCAATGATTTCCTTTTATGGGAGTTATATCTCATGAAATGAACCAAACAAACATTAAAATGTAAGAAAATAAAAAAATTAATGAATAAAAAAATAGTGAAACCATAGAATAATGTTGATGATGGTTGATAGTGATTATAAGATGTAATATTTAGCCATTCAAGAACGAATTTGAATACACTATTTTGAGGGATTAGTGAGTCTTACAACTACCTGGTTCAATAATTAAAAAAGTAAGATCCTTTATATTGTATTAATTATAACACTTTCCAATATAGTTTTATCATTCATTCCCTTGCATTTCTTATATATACTTAGTGTTCCCAAGGTTTCCATTATGAATATTTAAAGTACCATTAATTGATTTATCATTGATTCAAATTATGAAAAAATAGATTTTAGTATTCAAGATAGGAATGTATGGAAAATCTTACCAGTATGGGAGTAATAATTTCAAGGAGTATAGAATAAATAACGTATTTATTGTAGGAAAATATATCATGGGAAATTTTAGGAAAAAATTTATGTGCTATCTTCAAAAAACATAAATATGGTTGCAATGATCTTATAAATATGAGGGAGAATTAAAAATCATCCCCCAATAGTATACTATGAAATGATATTTAGTTATATTGTACAATTAAACTCAATATATTGTTGGTTGTGTAGAGATCAACAATATTAGGGACAACTATTATTGGAAAATTCTCTCATTTCATGGGTTTCTGGTCGTAAAAATATTTCTTTATAATGAAAGTAGCTACCCAAAGATTATTGATTCTGTTCTTAAAAATTATTACACATATTTTTTTGATGATATTCAAATTTTAGTTGTAGTGCATCACTTTGTTTTCCCATCATCCACTTTGGGATCCATCTCCACTTAATAATATCACAAGATGTTTCGCTCTCAGTAGGATCCTAATAAATAGACGAGATGAATCCGATGTAAAGATACTCTATTTATGTTTTACTTCTTGTGATGGATCATTCTAAATTGTTCTATCACTATTGATAGTGAATTATAATTGAAAGGCATAATTCTTACCTCTAAAATAAATTATTTTTTTTACTTAAAATTTGAAATTTTATCTAACCATTTCTTCATAGGAGGCTCGGTAGATTTCATCTAGAAACTACATGGAAAAAACATGGGAATTAATGTATAGGGAGATTTTATCTAGGATTTCATAAAAAAATATTTTCGGGGATTAAAACCTCAATTATTGAGGCCAATCCATATATCTTTATAGTCAATGTACGGTTAGAGAAAGCATTTAGTGTTTCTCTATTTCATACCTTAATGTTAAAGTGAAACACTATATATCATAGAACTGTATCCTAATCAAAGCAAATGAAACTCCATTATATCTTAGGAATCTTATTTCATAGATCATTCAAAAATAAAAGGCTAGAAACAAAACTATTAAGGGTTATTGAGTATATTGGTGAGCCCCTCACAAAGGTATGAAACTTAACTCATATGGATAATGGAACCAAATATTCATGAGAGGATTCAGATTCATTTGCGAAATATGGGGGTTAGTAGTGCTAGAATAGAGTTTAAACTATAGGAATAGAGAATATCCAATAGATAAAGTAAAGTCTCTCTATAACAGTTTATCCTTGTGTTGGCTTTACAATATTTACCTTGTTAGGGTGGAAGTAGACTTTACTATGGGGTATAAGTTTCCACATGGTCATCTACGAGATCACTGTTCTATATCTTATCAGATTATACTATATGCGAATTTCCATAATCCATTGGTTGAGATTTCTTATAAAAGGTAGGAGTGAAATAGGGCTTCCAAAATCCTTTCTTTAAAAGGAATATAGGATAACAACCCTATTATCCACACTGTTATAATATCTTTACTTACTAATTGTAAGATCATTAATAGATAGGATTCCTTATAACTTCATCACTTTAGATCACATTAAATATATTTAGTGAATTTAATAGTATGAAAAAGGACTTTATCAACAACAAAAAATTGTCCCTAAAGGCCTATAATTTCATCCTAGTGACATCCATATGGATGATTCTTTTGGACCATCACTATTGTCCATATTGGAAACTAATTGGTGGCCACCACAGGAAATACTGATGAACCTATAAACATGTCCACCAAAAAGTCTCCATTGGGGATACAATAGCAACCACCAATTGGAAGTCTCAATATGGAATCCTAACATGAGCTATAGAAACCATCATATCGGGGTTGTTATAGGTCGTCCAAACCTCTTCTATAGTGAATACCATGTGGAGGACACAACATCCTATTTTTTTAAATTACATAATAATTAAAAACACCACAAAACTGTGATAATTAAAAAATTCAATAAATATCTCCTTAATATCTAAATCACAAGCTCATAAATATCTTTGTCTAATTATCCAATCTCTGCACCCACCATTGATGAAAAAATGAATAAAACGATGAATAAAATAATTAGTTCTGTAAAAAAATCACAGAAAACTAATCATTTAAATAAAGTAGACTATTTCAATTAACCCTTAGTAAATTACTCTAAAACCATTAAATTTTGAATATATTAACAGTTTCTATTCATTTTTTAATTATAAAATTATAATTCTATAATTCCAGGAAGAAGACACATACGATTGACATGTCATCTATTCGTACAAGTCACAAATAATAATAAGATGGGGATTCTATAATTTCACATCATTGTCAGTTTTTTTATGTATATGACACTTAAACTTATGTTGTTGTGTTTTAAAAAAATAGAAGTGTGTTTTAGGCCACCTTATCCAAAAAACAACTCAAATTGACTTTTAGTCTACTCAAACATTTTGTATTTCACTATATGGTTACCGTCATCTAATTTCATCACATTTAGTGATATTTCAGTTGGTTTTTTCCCTTTTATGCATGTTTTAAATGGTTTTATACCTTTAAAACACACATATGCAGTCGTTCTAGGTAAAATATAAATCCGATTGACATTTCATCTGCTCCAACACATCAAAAATAATAATAATAGCACGGTTTTTTTATTATTTAATGTTATTCCAAAATTGTTTTTCAATGGAAATGATCTATAAATTCACATTTTGGTGTTTTAAAACAAAAAAGTGTTTTTGGGTCATCTTGGCTAAACAGAACATCAAATTGAAATTAGTTCCACTCAACCACTTCACATTTCACTTTATTGTTTTTGTCTAATTTCATGATTTTTAAAGGTTATTCTGTCAGTTTTGACCTCTAGAAGCATGTTTTCAATGTCTGAGAAGTGTTTCAAAACCGCATATTCACTAGTAGAAATAGTGGATTTACCAAAAAATAAATAAATTTGGGTTTTTATAAACGTATGAAAAATTATGTGTGGGAGGTTTTTTGCATCAGTTTTACCAAATAAATATGTGGAAAAATTCTTCTATATGGTTTCTAGCATCAGTTTAACTAAAAACCAATTAAAAAACCTCTGATGAATCTCTTTATGGTGCTGGGTTTTTTTAAAACCGACGTCATAATCTAATTTATTTTGCATCAATTTTTGTGGAAACAGAATATTTTTTCAAACTCTTTAGAAACTGATTCCCAAAACCTTTTAAAATTATTCGGGATCGGAAAAACCTAATTTTTTTTGATCTACAAAACCTCTCTCCCGACTCGCGATGACTCTCTCTTGACTCACAATGACTCTGAAGGCGATCCGGTGATCCCCAATGAACATTATTATTGGTTTTCTTCTATTTTCATGATCTTCAGTTTCCATTCTTCATCCTATACCATTGTTTCATCATCCAAAAAATTATTTTTTCTTCGGAAACCTATTTTTGGCTGACATTCAATTGTGGTTTGATTTTATTTTTTCTATCATTATTGTTCATTTTTACATTCATTTTTCTATAGATCATGTAGTTATTATTCTTATAATTAATTCAAGGGAGCGAATTTCCGATTAAGAATTCATTTAACTTGTCAAAATGTGAATTTTGTCTGTTTTTTTTAATTTTTAAGATAAATTATTTATGTTTTAATTATATTTTTGAGTTTTTCAATTACTAGTTGGTAGTTTATTGGGATTTATAAATGTTGCTTTAAAATATATTTTATTTTTAGAATAAAGTTATTTGTTGAAATTATCAAATGGTATTGATGATATTATGCAATGAACAATGATATATGGTGTCATTGTTCATTAATAAAATGGGCATCACATTTAATGAATCCAAATTTTACACCTGTTAAATTAATTCAATCTTCAATAATTTTAATACAAGAAACACTTAACTAATGTTACAACTATGTAAAATAAAATAATAAATTTTATATGATTGAAAATTATTAAATTATAATATTAATAAAACACATATATATAATATTAAAATAAAATGTTTATTATTTGTAAATGTGTTTCATATATGATGTTTTCAATCTGATTATAAATATTTTTTACTAAATGTTTTTTTTTTATAGTTTATATATATATATATATATATATTTAAATTTTTATATGTTTTAATATATTCACCGATTATATTGAGATATCAAGTATTTAATGGATCGTAATTGGATAAATTTATGAATAACCACTAGTGAATATGAAAAAAGAGTTGATGAATTATCAGAATTTTATATACAAAATATTTAGAAAATTGATTTAATTTTATTTCCATGTGTGAAGTGTTTGAATATGAGAAAGTTAAACTCTAGAGAAATAAAGTATCAACTCATTTTCTTTGGTTTTAGCCTTAATTATACATGTTGGATCTATCATGGAGAAACAAATAAAAAATTCAACATAGAATGTTGATGAAAATAGTCATAATGAGGCAGAGGATCGTATTGAAGAATTAATGGAGATACTGAGACACCTTTATTTCTAGGTTGTAGTAAATATATAGTGTTATCTACAGTTTGGATATTAGTTAACTTGAAATAAGTAAATTGGTTGAGTGATAAAAGATTCTCCAAATTTCTTGATCTTTTAAAAGAGATACTTCCAAAAGGAAATGGGCCTCTAGATTCCAATTCTGAAGTGAATAAAATATTATTCCCAATATGATTAGGATATAAAAAGATATTGGGTTTCCCCAATTATTGTGTATTTTATTAAAATGAATATGATTATTTATCAATATGTCCTACATATGGGGAGTCATTTTATAAGATTGATGAGAAAGTCAAATCAGATACATTCTCATCTAAACTAATGAAAAAGAAAATTTATACTTTCTAATGATATCATCCAATACTTTTTTCATACAATTCTTATAATTTAACTGTGATTCTTGTTTAGGTACCAGAATCAATGTTCCTACTAAACTAATTGGGTACCTTCCAATAATTCATCATTTGAAGCATCTATTTTCAAATTCAATTGATGAAAAAAGGTTAAGATGAAATCTAAATGAGCACATCTCTGATGGTAAATTATGTCACCCTACTAATTCACAACAGTGGAATAGATTTGATAATGACTTTTGTGATTTCAGAAGTGAAGTTACAAATATAAAAATGGGATTATGTACTGATGGAATGAATCCATATCAAATCCTTATAAGCCAATATAGTTGATGGACTATTTTTCTTGTAGTTTACAACTTACCCCCACATCTATGTATAATAAAAAAATGTTATGATGGTCTTGATGATTTCTGGACCAAAACAGGTGGGAAGTGATATTTATGTTTATCTTTCACCATTGATTGATGATTTGAAACTACTATTGGAGACATGTGTTAGTGTTTTTGACATATACAATCAAGAGTATTTTTTTGCATGGCATCATAATGTTCACTACAAATGACTTTCCTACAAATGGAAACATATCTGGATATAGTGTTAAGGAACATAAAGAATGTAAATTTTTTGAAGAACAGACTTAATATTATCAATTTTAGAATGGATGAAATATAGTGTACATTGGACATCAAAGATTTTTGTTAATTGATCATTCTTATCATAGATTGAGAAAATAATTTAAAGGTTTATAAGAATACAACCTTCCCAATTGACCATTTTTAGTTGAAGAATATTACGAGAAGGTGAGAAATATTTATTTGATATTTGGAAAGAAAATATGTTCTGGTCTTCAAAAAATTATCTGGATGAAACAATCTATCTTTTTCAAGCTACCTTATTGGATACTTTTAGATATAAAATATAACATCGATGTTATGCATGTTCAAAAAAACATATGTGATAGTTTGATGGAAACTTTATTATACATAAAAGGAAAGACAAAAATGTATTGCATGTTAGATTGGGCTTGATATCAACGGGAATACATTTGGAGTTAACTCCCACTATGAAAGGAAACCAAACATATTTACAGCTGGCTTGTCACACATTAAAAAAGATTGAAAAGATGATTTTTTTGTTAGCATCTTCATGGAATTATTGTACCAATTTGTTATTATACAAATGTGAATAATTTTTATTCATTTAAGGACTGTAAATTAATAGGTATGAAATCTCATGATTGTCATGTATTGATGAGAAAAATTCTACTAGGCACACTATATGGTATATTATCAAAATCTGTCTGAGTTACTATCATCAGGTTATGTAATTTTTCAAATCCATTAGTAGAAAAGTCATTGATCCATAATTTTTATATTTTTTTGGGAAAGAAGAAAATATTATACTTTTTTTTACTATAAATATATTTCCCCCCTACATTTTTTGATATAATGGTTCATCTGTTGAATCATTTGGAGAATGAGATAAGAATACGTGGGGCAGTTTATTTATGATGGATGTATCCTTTTGAAAGATATCTGAAAATTTTTAATGGATATGTTAGAAACCCTTATCTCCCAGAGGCCTCTATTGTTCAATAATATATATTAGAAGAAGTGATGGAGTTCTGTACTAATTATTTTTATGAAGTGGAGCATATTGGCCTCCCTATATCACGACATATGACAGTTGATAGTGAAGGTAGAGGGATTCGAGGCTTAAAATTAAATTACATTCCACATGATGAAGTGATGAAGGTATATTTATACATTTTGAACAGCACAGATGAGAATCAATCATATATATTACCACATAATTTTTGAATTAAAGTAATGATATCAGAAAAGAGATGAAAAGTGAATGATGATTGATCATAAAAAGACATTTGTTTCATGGTTTAAAGATAATGTCACCCCAAATATATCTTAATCAGAAACATTTAAGTGGTTGTTACGGGGACCATCTTTTAATGTGATCACATGGGATGGTTTTGATATTAATGGATATACATTTTACACAAAAATAAGGATGACAAGAGTATCGTTCAAAATAGTGGTGTAATGGTCTTCACTAAAGCACTCTATTTTTCAAGTGAAAAATATAAAAACCCAATTTCTGTATCAATGCCACATTTTTGAGTTCTTTAAGACATATGTAAAATTGAGTATCTTAAATTTCAAGTCACCATTTTTAAGTGTAATTGGGAGGCAAGTAATAGTGGTGTGAAACATGATGAATATGTTTTTAAACTGGTTGATTAGAAAAAATTTAGTTGTAAGGAGTAACCATTTATCTTGGCCACACATGAAAAATAAATATTTTATGTCAGTGATCTATCGAATGATCAGTGGTCCCTCGTTTTTCAAGGAAAATAATCCATTTTTATGATGATGATGATGATTATAATGATGATGGTATTGATTTATACAATACTTCTTCTTCTATTACAAGATTGTTTGACAGAAATGTTTATAACAAAAACATAGTGTATGCAGAACAAAATGGTTGTGCTGAAGGGATATGGGAAAATATGAATTTACTCTCCTAATTAATCTGGTAATTATTTAAATTATTTTTCTTTTTTGAAAATTGAATGCGTAAAAATTGTATTATTGAATTAATAATCAATATTTAAATTTATAAATGATTCTATAATTTTATAAGTAATGTATATATTTAATTGATTAACTTCTATATTTTTTTGGGGTTAAGAATCCTAAAATAATTATTTTTTTCTTTAACTAAAATAAGATTGTCCTCATTTTACATACATATTTCAGTTATCCTATTTTATAATTCTTCAATTACATAATAATATGCAGGTCCACAAAAATTTCATTACAATTCTCTGTTTCAATGAAAGATACTGATACCAAGATAGAGAATCCTCTACCAAGGTATTTTTATTTTTTCATATAATTTAATATCCATTAATATCATTATTTAATGTAAACAAACATTTAATTTACAAAAATATTTGTAGGACTACAGATGAGATCTCAATAATGGAGTACTCTGTTTTTACTTTTAGGAAATCGAGTTCTCATATTGGTAAATGGGGCACTACACATTTACCAAAACGTTCACTTGCTAGTGGCAATGAGAGATTGCATATTACTTTTGATGATAATAATAATGAAATTGGACTAAATTTAACACAATTTTTCAGATATATCTCCATGCAAATCCATTGTAGAATTAGCATACTATATCCTGATTGGAAGGCCATTGAAAAGATAGTGAAAGATCATCTTTGGGAGAAGATAATGGTATAATATCTAAATTGATCTATTTTTTTAAATAATTCTTGAATTTCAATTTTTTTTTAAATGACTAATTTTTATTTTATTCAATTATAGATGACATTTATTTTTGAAGAAAAAAAGCATTTAAGAAATATATGTATTACTTTGGTGGCAGTTAGATGGAGTGATTTCAAAATGAAGTTGACAACAAATTATGTTTTTGGAAGAATACAAAATGGAAACCCATACCTTAAGTATCATTTTATATATGATGATATGTGGAAGAAATTTGTTTCCAAATGAAATGAAGAATCCTTTATGGTATGATAATATGGTTAAATTGCAAAATTTCATATATATATATATACCTATTTACTTATTAGTTAAATTTTCTTATAACAGGACTCCAAGAAATCCCATCAAGAAATACAGTTGAAGAATGTATACCCTCACACTTTATCATGTGGAGGGTATCATTTTTTAAAGAAAAAAATGATTGAGGAAAATTTTGAAGCACTAAGAGCTCACTCCACTATTGGTTCTAATGAGGTCTAGTTCAGTCCTACATCTCCCCCAATCATCATGAAAAATGGAAAAGAGAGAGAATAAGGAAAAAATGAAAAGTATATTATAGAGAAATCCAATGAAGTAGGTGATAAAGTATTAATTAAATATAGTTTATTTTTCTTGGATTTTTCTATTTTATAATTTATAAACACTAAATTGACTTTTTCATTTTCCATTTTAGAGTGAACTTAAGGAGATAGAGACACATGTCTCTTTTATCCCTGAGGAGAGTATTGACATCCTAGTCTTATCTTTTAGAAAGGGAGAACACCCTTGTTGTGTTATAGGATATCTTATGGGTGATAATATTCAAAAAAAAAATTGGTCATTGTAGGAAATCAACATACCTAGAAATAGAATCCATAAAAATTGAACTGAAAGATATGAAATATTTAATGGGTAATCAAATTCAAGTTTTCATGCAACAGGATTTATTGGAGCACTTGACAAGATATTTATAGTTTATGTAGCCTTCCCAAACTTTCTAGTCTTCTTAGCTGTTTGTATAGCCCCTACACCCATCCATGCCAGACTACCTAGCACAACTTGGCTAATTTGATCCTCCACCTCCTCACTTGGACCAAACCGTATACTTTGAGTTGTTTTTTGGAGATTTTCATATATATATTGTTTTTTTAGGACTCATGAATTTTTTGGGGGATTCTATACATCACCCGTTTCTAAATACAGGTCAGGTTAGAGTATCAGTACTTGATATTATTGATCATAATGTTCTACTATGGTTTCCAAATGAGGAGATTACCTATGTTGGGGATTGTCTGGGTCATTTTTTAGTTTCTCCAAATGGTTTTATTTATAATATTTCATATGAGGAATGAATTTTTTAAATATTAATTACATATGCTTAAAAATTACTTATAATGTTTTCTGAAATTGAACTTATATTAGATTATCTAAAAGCTAAAAAAATTTCACAAATGAAATAAAACATTCAAGAACAATCGACTGAAGATACTTATGATATTTCTTATGGGTTACAAATATTATCTCAGTATTATTCTTTCTTAAATAATATCAATGAGTTTATGATTAATTCCAATATATTCAGAATATATTATCCATTGAGAATACTCAAAGAAGATATCATGCATCTAGTTTATTTTGAAGAGATCGACTTGAATGTGATGAGATTTTGTTCCATGTAAGTAAATTGAAGTTTGATTTTTTATTTCATTAATAATAAGTAGTTTAAATTTACTAAAAATATTTCCTTTTTTAAATTAGGTCTCTGAACACGCATCTTATACAAAATAAAATCACAAGCATTTACAGTTTTATAGATCCAGAATACATTTCCATGTAAGTGAAACATGTGAAAGATCCTAATAGAGTTTCATATATATGTGGGAGATTATCATATACAGATATTGGGTATTGGTTTTTATCATTTCATGATAAGTAAGAATAGAAACATAATTATAAACTAGTGATCATTATAATTTCACTAATTGTGAACTTTTTGTATTTTAGGGGGAACTAGATGTTAGGAATATTTTTCCCGAGTGAATACACCTTATATTGGTTTTTCTCTTTATTAGGGAGTGTTTGTAAAATATTTTCCACCTTATTAGATAGGTAAGTTTTTTTTGTTTTTCATAAGATTATTATGCTTAATTATAATTATTTATAAATGTATTATTAGTTCATATATATGAAAATTTAGTTCACGGAAAAATTTTAACAAAGAACACATGTTGATAAAGAAACCAAATTCAATCCAATATGTGGATGTAAAGGTAATTGTTTTATATATTAGATATTATTATGATTTTTTAATATATATATATATATATTGGTTTTTATTATCAACTTCGTGTTTTATAACCATAGTGCCATTGTCAACAAATACATATTGAATATGGTTTTTAATTTCAACGATTCATGTATGACATAATCAAAACTGGAGTAACAACTAAATTTGGTAATGTTAGTTATAATTTTGTTTATATTTTATATTATAGTATTTTATTTTTTAATATCATATCATTCAATGTTATTGTAGACATTCAATGATGACCAGTCTTATACCCAAACTAAACTAACCCATCTTCAATCTTTGTCTGTGAACTATGTGTTATATCTGATTATTATTTGAGGTATGTATATTTTAATATCAATGAATAATATTCCATTTTTCTAATAATATGTGTTCAAAAAACGAATTATTTTGTTATAATAGGTGTTTGAACATAATGGTATCAAACAAATGCTTCAAAAATAACTGACAAAGATCATGTTGTAAATTTCAAGTATGTGTATTTTAATTATACTTTATAATACTAATGCGTAGATAGTTTTTTGATTATCTAGATAAAAACATCTAAGTTTTTGTAGATTTTAGGTCAATGATAAATGATATTTGAATGTTGTATACTATGTTTTTATTAGAGGTATTTTGATTATTTTGGAAGTGTAATATTCTGAATTTTCTAATTTTTTTAACCTTTAGTTTCATTTTTTAAAAAAATGACCCCAATTTGTTGTTAAAAAAATACAAAACTTTAGGTGTCGGTTTCTTTAATAAGCTGATGCGGAAAAACGACCTGTTTGTGGTTTTTCGCATCATGTTGTAACATAACGACATAGAAAAAAGGCATTCACTTGATTTTTAGTGTCATTTTATTTGTAAAATGGTTGCTAAAAAATAAAAAAAAAATCATCTCCTTTTTCATTTCCTTTATAGGCATCGGTTAAAAACCGAATTTAAAAATAAAAAAAAACTAATGTTAAAAACAATTTTTGCACTAGTGATTCTATCGTTTCGAGTTGAACTTAAGTTCGATTGATGTTCTATCTACTTGTACACGTCAATAATGATAATAAAATCGTTTTTCTATGATTTTAAAACATTAAAAGATCATTTTTCAAGGATCTTACCATTAAAAGTACATTTTGGTGTTTAAAAAAAATAATATTTTGCTTTGGTTCATCCCTTTCAATGACACCTTGAATTGAAATTATCTATGCATGAACATTTAGTATTTCACTGTATGGTTCTTTTCATCTAATTTAAAGGCCCTAAGAGGTTGTTCTGTTGGATTTGTACCAGGGATGTATATTTTTAAAGGGAATCAAACATTTAAAAACTTCATATTGATGTATTTCAAGATGGAAACAATGTTTGATTGACTTTTTATTTTATCATACAAATGAAAAATAATAATTATAAGGATTTACTATGATTTCACATCATTAAGATATTTTTTTATATTAATCTAACCATTAAACACACTTTTTGGTTTTTTATTTCATGAAATGTGTGTTTTGGGTCACCCTAAGAAATTAATCCCTATATTGAGATTTTATCTACTTGACTAATTAATATTTTTATATAGTTATTTCTGTCAACTTTCATAACATTCATAGGTCTCTTAGTTGGTTCTGACCCCCTGACACATGTTTTTCAAGGATGCCAAACCTTTAAAAACTATTTATTCAAATGTTTTGGGCAAACCACTGGTCTGATTGATGTTGCATTTACTCGTACACATTGAAAATAATAATAATACGGTTATCTTATGATTTCACATTATTCTAAGGACATATTCTGTGTATCTAACCATTAAACACATTTTTTGGATTTTTAAAATAATAAAAGTTCATTTTCAGTCATACTAGGAATGAAAAACTTCGTATTAATGTTCTTTCTACTCAACTATTTCAAAAATCACTACAAAATTGTATTTTCATGGTTTCAAAATCATATATAGGTCATTTGATTGGTTTTTACCTCATTGAACATAGGATTAAAGTCTAACAAATATTTAAATACTACTTATTCAGTCGTTTTAGATAGACTTCACATCTGATTGATGTTCCTTCTACCATTACACATCAAAAATAATACTAAGACAGTTTTCTTATGATTTCACATCATTCTGAGGTCGTTCTCTATGGACCTGACCATTAAACACATGTTTTGGTGTCTAAAAATATTAAATGTTTGTTTTGGGTCATCTAGATTAAACAACACATCATATTTATGTATTGTCTACTAGATCATTTTACAATTCACTATATAGTTTTTTTTCTAATTTCATTGCATTCAGAGGCTGTTTAGTTGGTTTTGACTAATTGATGAATGTTTTTAAAGGGCACCAAACCATTAAAATCTAGTTATTCTATTGTTTTAGGCATACCTCACATCTGATTGGAAAATTTTATTCTTATAAAAAAATAATACTAAGGTGGTTTTCCTAATATTTTACATCATTCTGATGTCCTTTTCTACAGATCTGATATTTAAACATCCATTTTATTATTTTAAAATAATAAAAGTATGTTCAGATTCATCCAAGGAAAATAAAACCTTAGATTTATAATCCTTCTAGTCAACCTTTTCATAATTCATAATACATTTTTTGTCATATTATATCATTAAATTCATATGTTAGGTTGGTTTTTACCTCCCAATACACGTTTTTAAAGGGCAGAAAACCACTAAAAATAACTTATTTGGCCGTTTCGGGTAGATCACATGTCTAATTGATGTGATTTCTACTCTAATATGTCCAAATTATACATATATGGTATTACTATGATTTCACATCATTTGATGGTCATTTTCATACGTTTTTACCATCACATGTATGTTTTAGTGTTTTTCGGACCCCAAAAGTGTGTTTTTGATCATCCTAATAAAATGAAACATCTAATTGATATTTCATTTGCTCCAATAATAATAAAATGACTCTTTATTTGTTTTAGTTTAATTTCACAGCATTATATGATCATCTATTGAGTTTCAACTAGGGAACTATATTATAAGACACATTTTTTTCATTATTATAACAATTTGGAAAAATATGAAACAAATTTAAATTATTCATACAAATTAAATGTTAAATATTGAAACAATAACATAAAGTAACTTATTCATTTATTTCATCCTCATAAGGGTTACCCAAGAACTCATAAAGATTTCATTAAATTCCTTGCTAAGAAAACAAATATGTTAAACCGGACTTAAAGAAATAGATCTTATTCTCTATATCAGATGTAAAAAGAACTTCAGATCGAAAAAAAAGGTTTATATAGTTCAGGAACTATGATAGTGGAATAAAACTTTCATTAAGTTAAAAACAATTAAAATATTTTCAAAAAATAAAATAAATAAAATTAATCATTAAATTCATATAGTAACATAATAAAAAAGGGTGATAATTTGATAAAAATTAGTGAGTAATGGCATCCAATTACAACTATTTAAATTTGATTCGAATCACTATTAACTGAATCCTTAAGATAGTTTCTTTTATTTTAAACCATTCAACAAGTACATGATTAGGTTTACAATATTAAGGTGATAAAAATTAAAAAAATAACGGACTTTTATCTTAACATCAGAATAAAAATATGTACGAATATTTTTACCAGAATACCATTAGAAGAAATCATTAAAGAGAGCATCAGACTATGTTTTAAAAAATAATAAAATCCATTTATCATCATTTTGGAGTATCCTAAACATTAATACTATCAATTAGTTCATAAGGATAAATCAAGAGAGAGTCTATCATGACTAATAAATAATCTAAAAAAATGTTATAATATTTCAAATTGAATAATCAAGAAAAAAATACAAATTCATCAATATCATATAATAAATTTACTATTTAAGGAATATAGTTATGGTACTATACCTCTATGACACACCCTTCTACTATATTCCCAATCTTAGAATTGTACCTCGAAACTATAATTTTTTTGAAAGAATGTATTTTTTAATTATTTATAAGGGTGATGGTTAAGTAAATCACATAAATAAAAAATTCTTAATTAAATAAAAGAAGTTATCAAGCTCATGATATCTGGAAAAAATATTATTATATTAGTTATTGAAAGATTTACTTCTAAATTATATAAATATATACAATTAAAATTCAATAATAAAAGAAGAATCAGTTTAAAATATTTATTCTGAAAATTTGAATTAATAGTTAATACACTTATAATTGAAAAACTTATAACATTGTACTTGGATATAAATTGAATCTAATAATTCATAGCATTAATTTAAATAATAGATAAAGAATTAGTTTTCAAAATTTGTTTATAGGGAGTGAATGTGAATATTGAGGTTCTCATGAAACAATTATAAGTCTAATAGAAAGGGATTTAAAAATCAATCATAAAGATTTTAATCAAAAAAAAAGATTATGAGGCCAGTGCCTCAACTCATTAATAAAGGCGGGGATCATCTCATTATTGTGCTTCAAGAAATAGTGACTAGTCAGTTTGATATATACCAATTTAGTGTTAGAATGATAAGATCTTATTTGTATATATCATATATTGAAGTTCCCAAGAATAAAAAAATACTAAGTTTTCAATAATAAAAGCCCCATATATATCTTCACACCTATAGAATTAATGGTAACAAACCATAATTGGAAACTTCATTTTACATGCTCCCCCTTTTCGACTTAATAAAAGATGGTTTTCTTAGACTGTTTAATTTTTTGAAATTACCACATGATTGTAGCTAAATTATCTATGGAAGATGGCATAACTTCTTCCCATTGTATCGAAGATGGATTAAAAAAAATTTCTTTGCATGAAACATATAATAGATAACATATTACTGTGAATTACTATATGTAAATCAAAAACCTAACATTCCTAAAGTAAAAAGGGTTTACAAAATATATGAAATATGTATAGGCTTGATATGGGTAGATAATAAATTCATACCATTACTCTAAAATAATTGGGTAATAATGGGAATATATCTAATTTAATTAACCCAGCATGTTTGAGGAATAAATTCATTAAAGTTGAGAAGAATAATATATCAAAATTGGTACATTTTATTTTTTTAACCATCTTGGATGAACCTATAATTGTTTCCTCTAAGAGGAACTGAAGTTATAGTAAAAATAATTGAATATTTGGTTAACACAACAAAATGCATATAAACCTCATAAAGAAAACATATGAAATTATACATTCACTAGAACAATCAAAATTTATCGATTCATTGGGGTAGTGAAATGATATTGAATGTTAGAAATTCAGAGGTAGCCAAAATTTATTCCTCAAATCCAAAGTATTCTATTTATAAGTGTTTAGTGTAACAAATTCACAAAAATTAACTCCAAGATATTCATGAACAACTCTCACCTCTAATAATCTCAGAAACTCTCAAATTAAGATCTTTCTATTGAAATTCTTCATGTGACTTAATAATATTCAGGAAGGTTTAAGGTTCATAATTATTTCATCTTGAACAAGATCATTTGGATGTCATATATGTATGAACAGCTTAAAATATCATAAATTTAACTCATTCTAAACATAAAGAGTATATTATTTTTAAAATAAATGAACAAAGAAGAAAAAATTTTGGAATATGAATTAACAATATACATGGAATCGATTGAAATGAATTTCATAATCAAAGAAATACCAGCTCAAGCACTATGGGGAATCTAAAATAATACTAATATAGGTGTATATTAATAGATATCTGTCCTAACTATATGGAACCTAAAATAACTTCCTTAAGATATATAAATCATATCTTGAAGAGAAGAATAAAGAATATGTTAAACTCATAATAGATTTTTTTTAAATTTTTTTGAAAATATGTGATGTTAGAGGTTTGTTGTTGATATATTTTCAAAAATAACTGTTATGGATTCTAGATATTGTAGTTGTTAAAGAAATTAGAATTATGTTTTAGGAAAACGTACCATGGTGTGTGATGACCATATCTTAGATGATGTAAGTAGTTTAATGAAGCTTGATGGATGTATAAAAAAGTCCAGATATAAAAAAGGATGAGAAAAAACCCCATGTGAGTTTTAGAGGGACCACATGTACATATTCATAAGGTTTATATGGTTTATCATAAGTTTAGTATGTGACCTCAAAGGGTTGATATATTACTTCATAATATTGACGTAAAATGCTCCTATGGTTGAATCCAGACATCATATTGTTCTGAAGTAGATTATTTAAGCTGAAATTCCTAAAGATATATGCTTCAACATTTTAGTGATCTATAAAAATATGGATTATAATATTTCTAAGGTCTGGTACCCTTTAAAGTAGAGTATTCTTTCTTGTTTATTAAATGATTTAAATATGATAGTTGTAGATATTATCATGATTAAAGGTGTGAATTCAAATTTTTCTGTGATATTTCAATAGGGTCACAAAAGAATTCTCTATGGTAGTGTCAAAAAAAGTCATTTAATAGAAAAGTATATTCTAATGTATGAGTAGTCCACAGATGATCGAACCATATAAGATTCATGTAAACAGATGTTCCCAATATATAGGTTTTGAAGTTGGGGTTCCCAATGTAGGAGTTCTTGATGTTTGGACCATTTAAGGATCTATGTGTGAGTATCCTGATATATGAGTCTACAATGATATAATGTGTTTTACTTTGGGGATTTTCTAAATAAAGTTGGCCAACAGTAGTATGAGAAGAAATGATTTATTTTATTAATCATAATATATTTGTAAGAACCCAGATATTCTTTTCAGATATGTTTTCTTTCTTCTAGTCATTTTTGAGAAAAAGGGGAATTTCTGCAAATTTCTAAAGTACACACCGTGTACTTTATGAGTACATGCTGTGTACTGGGTCGCCGTAGGAGACCGTGTGATGGCTGTGTGATGGCCACACACACGGCCATGTGGGGGTGACTAGGAGGCCACCTAAAGCGGAGTACAAAAATAGTAAGTACACGCCATGTACTTACAAAGTACAAGTTGTGTATTTTATTTTTTTTATTAAATGTACCAGGGTCACGTATAATTGCCAGAAACACCTTCTTCTCAACCTAGTTCTCCCGAGAGCTTCTGTACGGCCACAATAATCATTTAATCCCCTGATCGAGCAATCGATCTCAGATTCGACCGTCGTCAATTGAGTTGGGATCACCTCAGTAAGCTCTTTCTTCGGCTTGAGCTTCGTTTCCCAATTCCTCTTTTTTCTCAAGTTATCCTCTGTTGAAAGTTTTAGACATTTTTGTAGATCTTTGGTGTTCTAAGGTGATTCAAGCCCAAACACTCATGTATATTGATCTTCCAATGTCGAGGTAGGTGGTTTGTGCCTTTCTCTTAGAAGTATTTGAGTTATATGTGAAAAATCGCTAATACCCATTAACGGGGTATTGTGTTTTTATTGTTTCAGCCCTATTGTTTTCATGTTATGCTTGTATGCTTGAGTAGAGGTAAATTGAATGTGAATAGGGTCAACTTATATACTTTGGAAGTGTTTTCCCATACATGATTTCTTATTTTGACCATTGGACATGTTTTTCAATTAGGCTGATGTTTACCTTCCATGACTAGTATAGTAGGATAGGGTGTTTGTATCCTTACATGCTGTTATGTAGTAGACTATTAGCCAAGTAGTTCTTGAGGTTTACTTTGTCCGATATGTGTTTCTATACCTGTTTGACTTACACAGGGCTGTGAGAACCTGGTGTATTAGATCATAGGGAGAATGGACATAAGGGCTTCTCGAGAGTGTTTGTTTTACTTAGAATGTGAGAACATAGAAGGAATTGATGTATGTTCTTCCTCATTGTGTTTGTTGTTCCTTGACCTGGGCAACAGAGGGAATGTGATGTAAGTGCTTCCCTATAGTGCCTTTAGTTACCAAAACGAGACTATAAGAGGAATTGATGGCAAGTGCTTCCTCAGAGAGTCTATTATTAAGTTGAACCAGAGGGGTTAGACTGAGTGTACTACCCAGAGGGTTGCTTGTGTTTCTAGGTAGGACCAGAGGGGATAGGCTAAGAGTAATTACCATAGGGTGACCTTTTGTGTGTATCTGATTACTTGTGTTGCTAGGTAGGACTAGAGGTGATAGGCTGTGAGTACTACCCAGAGGGTTACCTGTTTGTGATTACCTATTTGCGATTACTAATTTTCATTAGCTGTTGCTTGATATATGAAACTGAATGCATTGAAATTGTGGATTGTTTATTGCTGAGTACTTCCTTGTTTACTGCTTTCCGTACTTATTAACTGCCATATATTCACTTACTATTAGGCACAGATCTTGTGGTGGTTTCCTATTTGGATTTAGTCTCACACTCTATTTGGGACATGCGTTTGGGCCAAGACAGATTATATTGTAGCAGGTATAGATAAGGTCAAGTGCCCTTCTATTTCAGGTACTTGATTTTTTGTGGAGTTGGAGATCATGGGGCCAAGTTATGTCGTGCGTCGCTGAGGAGTTTTTTACATGCTTTCTTTTTCACTTTGGTTTAGTAATGTTTTATTCCAGCATTGTGCTTTGTTTGGCTGCTTTCCTGGACATATGTGTCATGCATCATTCATATATATGTGTGTGTAATCCAATTTATTATTTCCAGTCTTCTGTTGTTTTCTTTTGTATAGATTATTCTTACTTTCACTATGGCTATTTGTTTTACTTCCACTGGGTTACTCTGCCAATGAGGGAATAGTTTCCCCACTATCACACCCAAGGCACTCGCTATTAGTTGGCACCTATGGGTGGGTTCTACAACCGGGACGTAACAGAGTGGTATCAGAGGTATTCTTTTCTCTCGACTTACTATTTTGAGCCTATAGCCTAGGATAGGAAGGAATAGGTACTTGGTAATAAGTTGTGCCTGGGAGTAGCTAACCCATGTACAGGGAAAATCCAATCTACCTCATTATTGTAATTTTTCTTGTTTAAAGATTATTACAGTTGATTTCATTTCACCATGAGTGATTCACATGTTTTGTGCTATTATTGTTGATGTTATTGAGGTTCTATTTCTGTTTCAACCCGATGAGATGAGGGTATGCAATCTCATTCATCATATATGCACTTTCTAGGATTCACGTGTCATGCATTCTTCCCATTACATTTAGGGTGAATTAGTAATTACATGTTGTTGTGATAGATTTTGTGCTAGATATGCATGATGTTGTGATAGATGCTTTGATAGAATACCCGTTGTTTGATAGGGTATTGCTTGTGTAAGTATTTTCTTGAATGAACGCCAAACTTTGGTTCTTGAGGTGTTACGGGCCCTCATGAATTGGAATTTTGTGGATATTTTACTTGGTTACCTTCTTATGACATGTATAAGATGCCAATCTTTGATTCGCGGGGATTATGGACCCTCACGGATCAGAATATGGCACTTTGAGGTTTATTCTAGTGTTTTGTGGGTTCTAGAGTAGTTTATAAGGCTTACTGTCCAGAAAAACCCAAAATACATGGCGTTTAATGTTAACTACATGCCATGTGTTCTTTTATTCAGGAAGAAACTGTTTTTCTTAAGTACACACCATGTACTATATGTACATGTCGTGTAGTCTCTAATTGTGTCTCAGACTGTGTGGGCAGGGACACAGGGTTTGGAATATTTGGTTAGACACACCGTGTATCGTATGTACATGTTGTGTAGCAGAACCATGTAACCGTCTGTGTCACTAACAACACGGCTAGATAAAAATCTTCTTGGTGCACATTGTGTTCATCTGGAACACGCTGTGTGGTGTAACCTAGGTACCCGGCCGTGTAACTAACAACACGGGTCGGTGAGGTTTGTCTAGTACACACCGTGTTTGGCACTAACACGCCATACAATCTCGTTCTAAGGAGAACCATGTGACTTAGCCATGTATAAGTACTCGATCAAGGGAAGAGTATTCAAGTACACATTGTATGTTAGGTGATCACGCCGTGTGTATGGGGTGTTACATGACCATTTCAGGCAGTAGTACACGCCCATGTGAATGGTTTATGGGATCACACCATGTAGGGGTTATACATGCCGTGTAGTCATGTTTTGAAAAACATGAATGCTTTCCTTATCCTATTCCCTTCTTAAACTTTCAATTTTTAGTCCATGATAATCTTGATCTAATGTGTGATTTTGACCTTACACATTCATGCCGCTGATACATCATCCGGTTATATTCCGGTTACAGTGTAGTGATTAGAAACTAGATAAGGCTGATCAGGGACTACATATAGATCCTCCCGTTGGGCCAGTCTTGGCACCAACTGTTATACCGGACGTAGGTGCTGATGCACAGTTCAGGGAAAGATTTATGAGGATGATGAAGACCTTTTAGGTAGAACCACCTCATACCCCGTTGATGGAAAAATTGACACGGGTCTTTCAGTAGCAGCATCCTCCCACTTTCTCAGGGGATGGGGTACCCCATGCTATGGAGTCATGGATGGAAGTCATGCTGACGATCTTCGAGCATCTAGAGATACCTCCAGAGTGGAGGGTGAATCTCACTATGTATATGATTTGGGATTCCACCAATAGATGGTGGAATGTGATCTCATAGGTGGGACATCAGCAGGTTATGGCTTTGGAGGAGATCCAACATATCTTCTACGACTACTTCTATCTAGATACCTTGATGCCTGATTGAGCCCAAGAGTTTATGAGTCTGGAGTAGGGTACTCTTTCAGTTATGGAGTATTCCTATCACTTTAACGAGGTGCAGTGTTTCACACCTATTCCAGAAGGTAATTAGTTATTCCTGGAAAGGAAGTTAGAGGATGATCTGAGGCAGGACATCCAATCACAGGTGAATATCTTCAGGTTGACTTCTATTACTTCTATGGTCAACCAGGCACTTATTACAGAGTGCAATCTGAGAGATTTTGGAGTTATGATCTAGGTAGACTCAGCATCTGGAGTTAGTATTCCTCCTACTGATAGTAGAAAGAGCCATAGGGATTCTACGCGCGGAGATCCAAGGAGGTTTGATACTTCTTATAGTAGTTAGGTTGTGTGCTACTAGTGCGGGAAGAGCGGGCATACAAGCCCACACTTCCCAAGAGACCTAGTGGAGTTCCAATCTTTCAGCAAGATCGGTCATCTTCCTTGCTTCTGTCAGATCTTCTCACCAGCAACTAGTGACAGGGGTTCTACTATGACTCCTCATTCAGGAGAAGCACCACCATTTTTTCACCTGTCTAGGAACTAGAGTTCTTTTGGCCATTCAGGAAGAGGTGGAGGTCATGGTCGTGGTAGCCAGTCACCCAGTTTTCTGTGACAACAAGGCAGATTAGCTCAGGGTGGCTAGACAAAGTCATAGATCCGCGGTGCAGTTCAGACTTTTTCATTGGAGTAGACGCAACAGGAGAAGGATCCTGAACCCTCTATAATACGGCGTACGATCCTGGTAGCCTCATTTTTAGCTTCTTCTCTTTTTGATACAGGGGATTCCCATTGCTTTATATCTATTGTGGTTGTGGAGAGTCTTGGGATCTGCATATTTTTTTTCTACTGATATCTTGACACTAGACACTCCATTGGGGACTATAACGGCGAGTGTACATCAGTGTAAGGAGTTCCCTCTAGAGTTTGGTGGGTTTCCCTCTTTATGGGACCTCTCTATCCTAGAGATGACAGGCTATGATGTCATTCTCAGGATGGACTGGCTAGTTCCCCTCCAGGTAGTTATCGACTGTTATCATCATAGGGTGAGTTTCATATCACCATAGGGTGGATCTTTTCTTCATAAGGGCAGATGGGATGTCCAGGTGAGCAGAACGGGACCTGAGCATCATGGGTTAGGAGGAGTTACAGCCCATATTGCTAGTCTTTATCTAGATGACTAGGGGACTTCACAGGTGGACTTTCCTCTAGTGGAGGATCATTTCAGGGATGTCTTTCCAAAGGAATTTTCAGGATTTCCTCTAGAGAAAGATGTATAATTTTCTATTGATTTTGTGCCAGGAGTGGCACTAATGTCTATTCCTCCTTATAGGATGGCTACACCAGAGTTACAAGAGTTCAAGAAGTAGTTGGAGGAGTTGCAGGAAAAGGGTTTCATCTGACCCAGTACTTCTCCTTGGGGTTCTCCTGTCCTTTTTGCAAATAAGGTAGATGGTACACTTAGGCTTTGTGTGGATTATCAGAAGTTGAACCAGTTGACAGTCAATAACCGATATCCCTTATCGAGTATTGATGATCTCTTCGATCAGCTTCGAGGAGCCCGGGGTTTTCTCAAAAATTTACTTGAGATCTGGTTACCATCATTTGCATATTAGACCATCTGATATACCTCTTACAGCATTTCGAAGTAGGTATGGTCTATACGAGTATGTGGTTATGTTGTTCGGTCACACGAACGGGCCTGCAGTTTTCATGGCACTGATGAACCGAGTATTCTATCCATACTTGTATTCCTTCAGGGTGGTCTTCGTGGATGATATCTTTGTGTACTCTCACACTCGACACAACCATGATATCCATATTGGGATCATATTGAGTACACTGAGATAGTATTAGTTATATGCTAAGCTCTCATAACAAAACTTTTGGATGAACCATATTCACTTCTTAGGGCATGTTATCTCTGAGATAGGAGTGTCAATAGACCCAAAAAAAGTGAGAACAGTAGTTTCCTGGGAGAATCTGAATCATGTATTTTAGGTACGGAGTTTTCTAGGTCTGGATAGATACTAAAGACGCTGAATTCAGGACTCTTCACACTTAGCAGAACCACTGATGGGTCTGATTAAGAAGGATTTAAAGTTCTTTTGGTCAGATTCTTGTGAGTCAGCCTTTCATAAGCAGAAAGGGAGGTTGACTTCAACACTGATACTAGTGTTTCTAGAGCCGGGAAAGATCTATACTATTTACTGTGATGCTTTGGGTATCAGGCTGAGAGATGTGCTTATGCAGGGAGAAGGAGTCACTGCGTACGAGTCTTGGCAGTTGTGGCCACATGATATGAATTACCTGACGCACGATCTCGAGTTGGCTGCAGTTGTTCATGCCTTACGCTGTTTTAGACATTACCTTCTTGGAGGGAATTTTTTGGTTTTCACCGATCACAAGAGTCTCAAGTACATCTTCACTCAGTGTAATCTAAATTTGTGACAGTGAAGGTGGGTTGAGTACCTTCAGTATTTTGACTATGAGCTTGCCTATATGCCTAGGAAAGGCAACAAAGTGGCCGATGCGTTGAGCAGGAGGACTTAGATACAGGCAGTTCAGGAGGCCAGCAGGGAGTGCTAGCTTTTGGATCGATTCTTTGAGATGAATTTAGAGGTGCACGAAAAACAGGGGTAGACATTTCTTTCTTCTGCAGCGGTTACCACTGCTCTACTTGATCAAGTGCGAATGAGGTAGCTATCAGATTCTGAAGGCCTAGTCCTATGGGAAAGAGTGTCAGGAGAGGACCCTATTCCTAGATGGACCATAGGTTAGGATGAGATCTTTCATTTTCATGGGCATGTATGGATGCCTACAAACCTATGCGAGTAGCTGATGTGGGACTTTCATTCCTCAGTTTGGTCAGTTCATCTTGGTGTCACAAAGATTTATCGTGATCTACAATGTCAGTATTGGTGTCCAGGTATGAATAGAGAGGTTTATAGTATTGTCATGATGTGTTTCACATGTCTGCAGGTAAATGTGGAGCATCAGCGAACAACATGGATTTTACAATAGTTACCCATTCTTGAGTGGAAGTGGAATGATGTTGTGACGGATTTCGTGAGAGGTTTACTAAGGTCGCCGTGAGAGAATGATGCAGTTTGGGTTGTCATTGACAGACTCACGAAGGTTTCTCACTTCTTTCCAATAAAGGAGACCTTTATTGTCGATGATCTGGGGTAGTTGTACATCCGTGATATTTTGCATTTACAGTGAGTTACACACTCCCTTGTTTTAGAAAAAGACAAAAATTATACTTCTCAGGTCTAGCAATGGCTTCAGAATTCTTTGGGTACCAAGGTACTTTTGGGTATAGCATACCACCCCCAAATAGATTCCCAGTTTGATCGTACAATACAGGTGCCTGGGGACATGCTTCGAGCATGTATTCTAGATATTAGAGCTTCTTGGGAGAAGCACATACCTCTTGTGGAGTTTTCCTACAACAATAGTTTTCAAGAAACTATTCAGATTGCACCTTATGAGGATTTGTATGGTTTGCCATGCCGATCACCCTTATATTGGATGGAGGCAGGAGAGGCATCTTTTCTTGGACCTCATCTTGTATAGGATACCTCAGAGTAGATAGAGTTGATTCGGAAGAGGATTTCTACTGCACAGTCTCAACAGAATTCTTATGCTGATCGATGGAGATGACCTCTGGAGTTCAAGGTTGGGGAATAGGTGTTTACATGTGTCACACCGAGGTTGAGACACAGGAGAATTAGGAGATAGGGTAAGCTTTCTCTAATGTACGTCGGGATATTTGAGGTGTTGGAGAGGGTTGGGATGGTTGCCTATCGGTTGTAGTTACCTCAGAGGTATCGGGCTATACACGATGTTTTCCATGTTTCTCAGCTTCAACGTTACTTCTCAGACCCATATCATGTTTTACAACCCGAGGAGGTAGAGTTGGAAGTGGATGCATTGTTCGAGGGGCATCCTATCCGGATTTTTGATCGAAGTATGAAGGTTCTCCATGGATGGTCTATCCCTCTGGTATGAGTGTTGTGGAAGCATGGGCGAGTACAAGACGAGACTTGGGAGAGGGAGGCTAATGTACGAGCACAATGGTTAGAGGTTTTCCAGGTTTCTTCTTCTACGCCGCATTGACAGGGAAATTCGGGGATGAATTTCTTTAAGGGGTAAGTTTGTAAGAACCCTAATCTTCTTTTCAGGTACGTTTTCTTTCTTCTGGTCGTTTTTGAGAAAAAGGGGAATTTCTATAAATTTCTGAAGTACACGCCGAGTACTTTATGAGTACACATCTTGTACTGGGTCGCCAAAGGAGGTTGTGTGATGTCCGTGTGATGGCCACGCAAAAGGCCATGTGGGGGTGACCTGGAGGCCACCTGAAGTGAAGTGTGGGAGTGGAATGTACACGCCGTGTATTTTCTTTTTTTTCATTAAATGTATCAGGGTCGCGTCTAATCACCAGAAACACCTTCTTCTCAACCAAGTTCATCTGAGAGGATTTGTACGGCCATGATCTTCCTCTGATCCCTCGACTGAGCATTCGATATTTGATTCCACTACCGTCTATTGCATTGGGATCACCTTGGTAAGCTCTATCTTCTTCTTGAGATTCATTTCCCAATTCCTCCTCCTCAAGTTATCCTCTATTGAACTTTTTAGAATTTTTTTTAGATCTTCGACATTTTAAGTTGATTCAAGCCCTGTGACTCATATATATTGATCTTCCAATGCCGAGGTAGGCGGTTTGTTCCTTTCTGTTGGAAGTATTTGAGTTATATGTGCAAAATTTCCAATACCCATGAATGGGGTAACGTGCGTTTACTATTTCATCCCTATTGTTTGGCTGTTATGCTTGTATACTTGAGTATAGGTTTATTGAATGTAAATAGGGTCAACTGTTAGGCTTTGGAAGTGTTTTCTGATGCATGATTTCTTTTTTTGACCATTGGGTCTAGTTTTCCAATTAGGTTCTTATTTACCTTCCATGCCTAGTATAATAGGATGAGGTGTTTGTTTCCTTACATGTTGTTATGTTGTAGACTGCTGGCCAAGTAGTTATTGAGGTTTACTTTGGCTTATATGTGTTTTTATACCTTCCTGACTTATACAGGTCTGTGAAAACATAGTTTATTAGACCATAGAGAGAATGGGTGTAAGGTCTTCTCCAAAGTGTTTGTTTTAATTATGATGTGAGACCATAGGAGTATTTGATGTAAGTGATTCCTTAGAGTGTTTGTAGTTCATCAATGTGTGACATAGAGGGAATGTGACATAAGTGCTTCCCTAGAGAGCCTTTAGTTACTGATACAAGACTATAGGAGGAATTGGCGGTGAGTGCCTCCTCATACAGTCTATGATTAAGCTGAACCAGATGGGTTAGACTGAGTGTACTATCCAGATAGTTGCTTGTGTTAAAAGGTAGGACCATAGGGGATAGGTTGTAAGTACTTACCATAGGGTTAAATTTTTTGTTTAGCTACATCCTTGTGTTTCTAGGTTGGACCAGAGGGGATGGGATGTGAGTACTTTCCAAAGGATTACATATTTGTGATTACCTGTTTGTGATTACCTGTTTTGAATAGCTATTTCTTGATATATGAAACTGAATGCATTGAAATTGTGGATTTTTTACTGCCGATTACTTCCTTGTTTACTGCTTTCTGTACTTATCACCTTCCATATATTCACTGACTTTTAGGCACAGATCTTGTGGTGGTTGCCTACTGTGATTTAGTCTTACAACCTATCTGGGCCACACTATTAGCCCCAAACTGATTATATTGTTGCAAGTATAGATAATGGCAGGTGCCCTTCTACTTCAGGTACTTGATTTGTTGTAGATCTGTAGATCATGGGACCAAGCTATGGCTTGCGATGCTGAGGAGTTGTTTACTTTCCTTCTTTTGTACCTTGGTTTAGTACTATTGTATTCCAGTATTGTGATTTGTTTGGATGCATTACTAAACATATGTGTCATGCATCATTAATATATATATGTGTACTCTAGTTTATTATTTCCAGTCTTCCGCTGTTTACTTTTGTATGGATTATTCTTTCTTTAGCTATTGCTATTTTTTTTCCTTCCACTGTGTTACATTAACAATGAGGGAATAGTTTCCCCACTATCACACCCAAGGCCCTCACTGCTAGTTGACATCCTCTGGAATTCGGGGAAATGTGCTTGAGGTCATGTGAAAAAATGGGTATGGGGCACCTCTATGTGGCTTCAAGAATCAGGACATTACTATATGATAAATAACTCAGCCCATTGAGAATAAAGATAATCGAGAAAAAAATTTAGCGAGTTTCATGCCATGTTGATTCAATATTTTAAAAACATGAAAAATTTAGTGTTTGTGGAACCATATTCCACTACACATAACTCAATTTGGAGAAATAAAATGGTGACATGGGAAATTTTTAATCAACTAGTTGAGTATATTTCGATGTACAATTTAGAAGATGTTTGTGTGTCATTTCTTTTGTACGAAGGACATGACATAGGAGTAAAATTATATATTTACAAAAAATATGGAGGGTTAGTAATGAGAGGTTGAATTAATTCTAAAAATGATATTTTGGAAAATTTTATGAAAATAAAATATTCCCACATCATTTACCTTTTACGGATTCGAATTGAATGCCCAAAGAGAGGTGAATATTATAGAGAAGGAGGTTTCCATACTTTTATGATTTGAAATGATATATCACATGAGTATTATGTATATATATAGAATAGAAATAAAAATATTGATGTTGTTATTTTCTAGAATTAACTTTTCATTGAGAGAGAGGGAGAGTGAGTAAAGAACCTTCATAACATTTAAGAACCAATATCTATGACAAAAAGATGGATAATTATATGTGACATAAAATGTATTCAATTCACTAAATAGGAAGGAATAAGTTCACCTTTAAGATTTATAGTTTAAAGAGGAGTCACGATTATATCCCAATAAGGTATTATCTTTATCTGGATAAAAATAAATATTTCTTATAAAATTGAAGGAGTTTTCTACATGTAACGACCAAAAATTTTATCAATGAAATTTCCCTTCTTAATATATAATTGTTTCATTTGTAGTAATATAGTATAATTGAAACAAACCATAATATAAAAATAAATAATATTTATTATAATAATTTGAACACTAATTTCAGAGAATAAAAATGGCCATAAGAATTTAAAATATTATAGTGGGATAAAAAATAGAAAATTTGATAAATAAAATATGAAAATTTGGGTCTACTCCATCAACTAGAATAACTGTACACAAGAACAACACTATTGAAATGAAGTAGAATATTAATAATGAAATATTCTTCATGAAGTTGAAAATATATATAGCCTTGAGAGAATATATAATTTAATGAAGTATGAATTAAATATCAGGTATATATAGAAATTAGGGATCCCATATGATTGTTAAAAATCATATTGTTAGAATATTATTCTCACTGATGGAATAGAAACATGAGCATTGAAATAGTAATCTAACCATTATGAATAATAACCTGAACATTAGAATAGTATCCTAACCCTTGTAAGTATAAAAAAAATTTATGTATCTTATAAAATGATAATTTGATATATATATATAAATAGCCCATAGTACACATAAATAAAAGATAAACTAAGTGTTTTCATTTATTGTAAAACATAAACATTTTAGTCACACTAGTATAATAAATATAATTATTTTAAATATTTTTTTCCCTAAAATGGGTTTATAAATTAATATGATGTTTCATTATTATTATAATATAATTTTTTGATACCATAAGTAATTTTTAAAGGGTCAAAAAATCAATCATAATATTAAAATTGATATTTTTAAAATAAGTGAGGATTTTATTTCAAAATTAATCTTATCCTAATTAGAAAATTATTTTCATAAAATTGAATTCATTTTTGGAATCTAAGAAGAGGAAAATGGTTGGGGTGAATTTTTTAAATTTTTTAAAAACAGTGGAATTGTTTGTGAATTGTGAAATACGGTAAAATATGTTATAAAACATTATAAGTTAAATACATGAATTGTTGAGTAATGAATGAATTAATCACACATTATTTGAATATCAAAGTCTCTATTTACAATATATAGTAAATATAATCAAAACAATTGATATTGTGGAGCCCAAATAATAAATTAATAATTATAATATTCAAAACAATCCCTCTCCTACCCTTATAAATACTACCCCACACTACCCATTCTCCTTACAACTTATAATCCTCCTATCATTACAAATTTTATCCCAATTAGATTACCAATCATGCACCTAATTTCCTAATATAACTGGTCTCATCAAAATTATGAAAACCATGCTTTTTATTACACAATTAAACATAATTTATTACATAAATTTTAATTGATACAACAAAAAAGATCAAGAGGTCTAGTGTCTTTGGGGCTTAGGATCAATTCATAAAAACTTAAATCATGAAATATAATATCTTTATTGAAAACTTCCTTTACATGACCACTACATTCCCTTGAACTTATCATTGCATGTGATAACCTGAGGACATGCATAAAAAGGGTGAGCTATAAAGCCTAGTAAGGGAAGAATCATGGAATAACATGAGGAATACAATAAATGTTACACAATAGTCATATCAATATAGAAAAAGGTAAACATAAACATAAAGTAACGATAAATCAAGATAATCATAACATGGAAATGTGGCAACAACACTTAACATGGAAATAGCATGAGCTAAGGCTCACTGCACATGGAGCATGAGTAAACCCTCATTGCACATGAAGAATGAGTAAACCCTTGTTTCACTTAAATTAGTATGAGTAAACACCCATTTCAAATGAATTATCATGATACTATACTTTACCCAATGAATTGGAGCGCTATCAGGGCACACCCTTCTTAAACATATCTTTTCATGCATAAGTGTGCCACATGGATGATAAAACATTGAATCATTCAAAATAATAATTTATTCCATGATAAATGAATTTGTAATAAATACATTACACTCTTTAAAAAAATATTTAAATGTTCATAAAGGTGAATACCCTTGATAGAGAAATGGGCATGGTATTCACTACACCCTGACTTTGTCTTGGAAAAGTGCATGCAATTTCGGCAGCATAATGGTGTGACATAAGAACTCATAAAAATGGTTGATGGGAGGGAAAGGGGGTGTATCATAATATTTACCTTACATGTAAAGTAAGGGGGTCATATAGATACATTTATCAACAAATGTAATGGAATTTATATTCATGATACAAAATAATTGCTTGAATGTAAATGAGGAGAGAGAAACTCCTTTCGGAATTTCGGCATAGTAACGGGTGTACATGAGAAGAAGTTAATGAGATAAAAAGGGGTATCCCATCATTAAAACATAATGAGGGAAGTACGGGGGATGTTTGAAACCATAACCCAACATTTATAATTGAAATTAGAAGGGAATAACAACTTAAAGAATATTGGTCAAAAATGAGAAAGGAAGAAAACCCTTACATGGAAGTGTGCTTCCAATGGCTTGAGAGAGGATTGAGAGAGGCTTTTTTGGAGATTGGGGCACCTTAGGAGGATTATATATAGAAGATGGAAGATTTTGGATGAACTAAAAAGGCTTTGAGTGAGAAGTAAGTGGGATCTTGGGTGGGTTTATATAGGAAAGGTGAGGGAATTCTTTATTATTTAGGTTTGGGACACCTCGCATTAAACTAATCCATACCACAAACCAGCCCATGGTTTTTGACAATGGTTTTTGGAAAATGGAAGAAGAAAACAATATTTTATAAGTCCAATGTCCTAACTTCTTAAAATAATGGGGTTTCTTATGTGGAGGTGAGTTACACTCCCAGGGAAAACAATTTAAAAAGACAAAATGTTTAATAAGTCTTGAAGGGTCCACTAAAGCTTTATAAAATAAATCAAACAAACCCAAAATCAAATTATTTTAATGGTAAAACATATATTGGAAGAAAATAAAGTTTATAGTATTTTATCACATCATTATTGGGTCATTTTGATTTAATAAAACACATTATATATTTAAACTGTATTTAATTTTTACCCAAAAATTTGATTGTCTCGGAAAATTATGAAAAATTCACCGTTGGGTAATTTCGACATCCTGATTTCAGAAATAATATTAATTTTATCTAAATGATTTTCTAAATATGTTAATTTTGACTTTTAAAATAAAAACTGACATTTATTGAAAATTCATGGGTCTTGACAAAAATGGATTTCAAACCCTAATAAAAATTACAATTGCATTCATAAAATTATAAGATCGTTTATATTTAATAAAAATTAGTTTAATAATAATAATAATAATTTATTAAAATATTATTTAATTAAAAAATCCGTTAATTCATCTAAATAGATTTCTTAGTTGAACATTAACTAAAAAATACTATATCTGCTTTAAAAACTATTTACAAGGTAACAATAATAAAATGAAAGTATACTCATTATTATATAAAAATATAATGTACATTATCATAGTGTTAGGTTGTTGTTACATAACCCCTTATAACACCCACATAAGACTGAAGGGTAAGGTGTGTGATGGTGACTGACTCTTGGGATTCCTCAGATAACATTGCTCAGGTGGTAATCTCTATCAACTTCCACTTCTTTCGTAGTCGGTTCCGCTCAAGCTTAACGTGTTTAAGCTCGGCTTGGGCTCGGTCAATAGTGAAGCCGAATAATTCCACCACCTTTCGAAGCTCTGACAAATGGGCTTCGTATGGGTCATGTCTGCTGGATGAGGTCATCTCTTCCTTTGTTTGAGTAAATTGGATTTGTTAAAGCGCTATATTTATTCTAATCATGTTATCACTATTCAATGGCTATATTTGAAATGGTCACAATTCTTAACGGTATTTTAAAATCCAAAAACATAAAACCAAATAAGTTGACATTTTATATAAATATTTTACATAAAGAGACATTTAATTAAATCAAGAGGGATTTCCATTAATGAAAGTTTGTTTCGTTACACAAATGCCTTTTCACAGTGCCTTATGGAGTATTTCAAGGAGATGTAACTTAAGAGGAAATATTCTAAATTTACCTCTTTTAAATTCATTTATTCTGCTATATTCTCCTATAATCCCTCACCCTACATTATATAGTGACTAAAATAACATCAATATACTATAATGTAAATGTGTTAATGGAATATTTATCTCTTACCCTCCCTTATTTAGATTCTAATATAAAAATGATGTTTACAATATGGTTGGTTCACCCCCTCTATGAATAAAAAACATCGTTTTTAACACGACCTTAAAGGCATGTCATAAAAATTTAATCATGGTTAAAAATATGATATTAGGTATAATATAACTTATTTTATGTTTTTTAATGTTTAGGTATCATTTAATTAAATAAAATGAATTTAGTTTGTGATACTTGATTAATTCACCTAAATGAACTAACCAAATAACATTAACATTTTACTAAATTGATCATCCATATTTTGAAACAAAAAGGAAATTTGGAACCATTTAATTCTATAGAAATATGTGAATAATAATTCATTTCACATCTAGAGGTGGTCCCATTTAATATAAACTTCAATAATTATCCACAAGTGATCCAACCTTGATATCATGAAATGAATGCCCTTGAGAATGTGAAATAAAGGTTTATATGTCATTGAAATGGTTATAAATATGTAAAAATAAGTATAGTTGAAATTAGTTATGAATGTAGGAATGAATTAATCTAAATTTATTATCCCATATGTTAAGTGAAAGTGTCGATCACTTTTTCAACATAGGGTAAGGGATTTGTCTGAACCACCCTTTTTCATAGGGCAATGAACTTTATCTCTCTTACCAACATTCTATCTACATTTATTTCTATTTAATGATTCTAATTTATATATATATATATATATCACATATATATATAGATTATTCTTAATTCCTTGATGGGGTAATACATTTCTTATGTTCATTTCTTAAATTCCTTCCTTTTGAAGTCTCCTTTGATTATGATATGTAGAAAGATTATGAAACCCACTTATTTTATTGGTTAATTCTTATGTTTATTTCTTATGATTAATTTAATTTGTTTGGAATGTATAAAAATGTAAATGTTAGGATAGTTGCGCTCAGATACAATCTAATGAATTGGGTAATGTTTGTTATCTCAAATGACATTATGTATGGGTTTGGTAAAATCCACCTTTTGATGTTGTTTTGGTGGTTAAACATAACTTATTTTTATCTCATGTTTTATATTTTTGAAACTTTCCTAGGTTTTTAGGATCTTATGATACCATGTTATTAATTTTATGACCCATGTGATTATTTATGAGTCGACTATTTTAAGATATCATGTCGTTTCGTTTGACTAACATGTTATGGATCATTACCATGTTTATTCCCTCACTAGGTTTCATATATCACGAATTTCTTTCATGTATACCTCAAGATATCCTATACGATTTTAGTCTGTCAAAGAGACTTAGGATCTCATTTTGGAGATTAAAATGGGGAAGTTTTTTTAGTTTAATATTGTTGTTTTATGTACCTGGTCTTTTAGAGACATTAGGAATTTTGATCCTTTGGTTTTATATAATATATATTTATGTTAAATATCATGTAATAATATGTGTAAAAGGATTAATTTTCTATATATATTTCCTTAAAATATGTATTTTATTCACACATACATCAAGAATATATCCAATTTATATAGGAGATGATGGGATAAGGGTATGCATTTATTGAAGTGAACTATGCCTTCATGGAAGATCCGACCATATAAAATAAATGAATGAAAATATATAAGGTTTACTTAAAGTTTAATATAAAGAATATAATAATGATAATGAAATAAAAAATTGGTTATATTTATGAAACTTCTTAACAAATTAGAGAGAAAATATCTATTGAAAATGAATTGAACATAATGATTCATCCTCTTAAAACTAAAATGGAGGAGAAAATATGGGTTATCAGGGAATATGACTTAGTAATTAAAAATTAATATTATAATATAAAGAAGAAATATGGTAAAATAATTTAACTTTAGGAGAGTATAAAAATATTTAATGAAAATAATAAAACACATTATGTGGAATCCTTAACAAGTATAGTGATCAATAGATGAAAACCATAAATTGTGAGAAATAAATCTCAATTTTATAAATCTATAAGTTAGTAGATAGATCTTGAGAATTATATAGATAATTTATCTAAAATATGGTACCTCTAAATATCAAACAAAAACAACATGAGGTATGAATTCTCTGGGATATTTTTTAATTGTTATAATATTTTTCATTTGGAAAGATATTGTATCATTAAGGTATTAAGTAAACTCGCAAGGAGGGGCTCCACTCCTACAATATAAAATAATAGGTTGTACACAAAAAATTGGTATGTTTATATGGAAAACCAATTTACATTATTGGAGGGAAATAATGGAAGTCAATATAGGGTTTATCATTCACTGAAATTAATTTACGCACTCTATTAGAAATAAAAATAAAGAATATTGAATTAAAATCAAGGAGCTACACTATCTATAAGAAAGGTTAATTAATGTGTAAATAAGGACTCAATAATGAATGATAATTCATAATTGGATTTCATGGGTATCAAGGAAGAAACATGCATATGTTTTATAATAAAACCACCAAAAAGTGAGAACAAAATACTAATTTAAGTGTTTTCCAAGAAAAGAAGAAACATGATGGTGAAATAAATTGTAATACATAAAAAGAAGAAGTATACACAAGTGGCATTGAACTCCCAATAAAGATAAATCCTGAGATAATAGTGGATAAGACCAATCTTAAGAAGGAAAAAATATTACCTCAAATAATAAATATATATAAGTGGTACAACACAAATAAGATTCACTATAAATGAGTTGTGGAAGATCACACATGAGAATGATCAAGAATAAAAAAATGTTGATGAGATATAAGAATTCCTTTACCTAAAAACAATAATAGGAAAATAAAAGTGTAAAGTTAAAATAATGTTTCAACATGACTAGGCATATTCCTCAACTTAATTAAATCATTAAGGTACCACTCTCTCCTTATACATAAATTTTACTAATTGAATTTCAATTAGTGGAAAATTTATGGGGTGAAATGATCCATAGGGGAAATGTGCTCACATAGATCATGTTATAGAGTAGAAAGTAGCTCCTTTTTTAAGATTGAATGTACATGTAATTACGGAATGAAGGTTCATAAGTTGAGTGTTATAAATTTATCTTTATATGTTATGATGAAAAATATTATTGGTGGATAGAAATAGATTGTGAGGAAAGTTTTCAAATCAATACCTAACACAATTTGTGGTATCATGGTAAATCTGATGTGTAATAAGTGATATCAGGCAATGATTTTGAGGAAGAGGACTATTAGAAAGTTGAATATATACTTGAAGAAGCCTAGTCTGGAATAAGTGGGATAAAATATTAGAAGTGGAAGAAGAAGAAATGATGAACTTTATATTTATCTATTTATTTCTATAAAATTGGTATCAAATATTCATGTTTATTAGATAATAAGTGATATTGAATTGGGGGAATTATTCCTAATAATGAAGTACCTAAATAGAAAAACATTTCAATAGATATTGTGCTATAATGTAGGGGGAGTTGGTGACAAAAATTTATGTATTTTTTAGGCTCCTATGAGATTAAAGATACCTACAAAGCAAGGAAGAACTTGAATATTCAGTTTTATTACGACTTCATTTCAAAAAAACTAGTGTCAATGGATATTAAAATTGCCATTTTTCCCTCAATTAATGTATCATTTCTTATTTACTATTAGTTTTTTAGAATATTATAATATCCTAGGGTGTGTTTTGTTAGAGAAAGTGGATGGTTTTTAACTGTATGTTTTATAATGAAAAACTTATGAGTGACACAGAAATCATTGAGTATTTTTAAAATAAATATTATTTTTAACACCAAGACTTGGATAAGTAGGTCTTGAGTATTTGTTTATAACTCAAATGAAAAGTGGTAAATTCACTTACTTGGATTATTTGAGTTTGTGAAGCTAAATTATAGAATTTTTATTATAATTTGATATAATAACCTTTCTATAATTTAAAATTACGATCATAAAATGGTGATAGATTAATATAAGAGCTAAAGGTTTTGCAACAAGTGGTGTAATGAAAATAATGATAATGATCTATTATCTGAAGTCAAAGGGTCAAAAAATTGAAAAATTCAGAGCTCTAACCTTCAAATTAATAACTAAATAGTCAATAAAAAGGATAAGGATTTATTATCAATCCATAAAGGGGGATAAGTATTTTTCCCTATTTCAAAATTGGAGAATTTGATAATGTGTTTTTCCCATTTACGGGGGGGTAAAATTATAATGCTCTTCCCATGGAGTAAAAAAATGGGGGATAAATTTTAGTTACAAAGAAAGAGTATATTGAGTTTCCCCTTTTCATTTCATTACCATTATGGGGGAGAAAAAAATCACTCTAAATTTATATTTTTACTTGAATATATAGAAGTTATTAGATTTGGTGAGGTAGTATTCATAGAGATATTTTCAAAAAATCCAAAAGGAAATATTTTTTATAACCTAAGGGTCTGTAATATTTTTTTGAATATATGTGATGTTGGGGAATTATTGACAATAATTTTTTAATAAGGATTATTATATATATTTTTGGAGGTAGTTGTTAAGGAAAATATAAGGTATATTCAGGATAACCTAATATAGTGTGTAAAGTTCATATATTAAATGATAGAAGTGGTTTTAAGAATTACGATGAAAGAATGGGAGAAGTCTGGATATGCATGAAGTTTTGTCCGACAATCTATAAAGTTGATACATACTAGTGGTAAGGTTTATAGATATCGCATTCCTATATTCATAAGGTTTATATGAGTCACCCTAAGGTTTTTATAATACCTTGTAATGTTTATATGATATCTCATAATGTTGATGTGAATTATTTGTATAGTTGAGACTTGAATAATAAGGTTGAAATTAGACATCAAAATCTTAAACATCAAATTTTTTAAGCTTAAATTCTAGAATATATATGATATTACATTTTAGTGATATACACCAATATGAATATTTTTATTTATAAATGTTACTTCCATTTAAATAAAATGATTAATTCATTATTATTAAATGATTCAAATATTATGATTATGGATATTGTCATGATTCAAGATGAAGAGGAGGATTTTTTTTCATGATATTTTAGTGGGTTCATGTAAAATTTCTTCATAGTAGTGGATCCTATGAGTCATCTAGTGATAGAAGGGAGAAATTTGTATGAGTATTCCACTTATGCATGAACCACATATGATTCTTGCATACTAGAGTTTCCAACATAGGGTTTCTAAATTTAGGGGATCCATACATAGATATTTCTTATATAGGTGTTCTCAATGTAAGGAACATATGAGGATACACTTATGAGTATCTATATATATTATTCTTCAGAGACATAAAGGGATTTCCCTTCTAGATATTTTGAAGACTATCTTTCATAAGAATTTGATAATATATAATTTTATTAATCCTAAAATATGACTATTAAAATGACCACTCAAGAATAAAGATAACCAAGAAAATATTCAAGGGAGTTTCATTCCATGTTGCATGGATATTTTAGAAGCATGATTAAGGTTCGGTCTATGGAACAGATTTTGACCATGAACAACTCAATGTGGAGAAATTAGGTGTTGGAATGGGAAATGTTATAGTAAAAGGTTGATTATATTTTAATGCATAGTTATTTATAAGTATTTTTATTTTTTTCCTGAATTAAATTTCATAGAAGGATGTATTTTCTATATTTTGGAATAATTTATTGGAATGTGAAGAATGAGGATTTTACTGAACTATAAGTATGATATTATGTTAAATGTGATGGAAATAAAATTTTCCATATCTTTCACCTTATAATAATTTTATTTGAAGTCCTTGAGAAAAAATAAACGATAAAGAAGTTAGTATCCATATTGTTAAAATATTGATTGGTATTTTTCATGCCTCCTCTGTATCTTTACAATTTAAAATTGAAAAAAAAAGATGAGTGGATATTGTTATTACCTTTAATTAAATTATAATTTAGAGAGAGAAATGAACAAACATGATATTACAACCTTATTTTCAAGAGAATAAGAATGATATTTTATCAAAAAATGGTATTCAAGTCAATTGACTTATAGGAGGAAGTTCACTATCATGATTTAAAATTTCATGAGGAGTCTCAGGTTCATAAATAAGTGGTATTATCTTCATCCAAAGATAAATAAAGATTTTTTCTGATATTGAAGGAATTTGAAGACTATATGTGAAGGAGAAACAATGATAAGATCAACAATACATATATACACATACAAGGATGTGATTATCTATATAGTCATTTATATTTATTTAGCAACCAATATTTCCTTAATCAATGGAGTTATCTTATCTGGATTAGTGCATAAAGGATTATTAAGGGTAGTGTTACTTGGGTGATAGTGAGCAAACTCAAAACCTTGTACAAGTAGTGAGCCTAAGTGTAGAGTAACCATCTACTCTTGAATCCATTGAAGTAGTGAAGTAGTAGATTTTGGTGCATCAATACATTTCGAATTGTATGCACCTTAGATGTATATTGGTGTGGGTGAATCCAGTAAAATTCAAATTTCCCTTGAATATTTACTTTACTACTTTTAATTATGGGATTTTAGAGAGTTTATGAGTAAAAGACTTGAGAAAATTGTTTGATCATAGTTACACTATATGTGATAATGATATCCAAATAAATAAATTAGTAAAAAATTAAAAACTAATTTGAAATAGTAATACCCTAGTCCAATCCATATATGGATGACTTGGGGACATAAATAATCGAAATTCACTTAAACATTCCCTTATGGGAAGAAAATGAAGAGGAATTTTAGTCAATCTGAGAATAACTTATTTACATACTAAATAATTTTACATGAATATTCAATAAATTTAATAATAAATCAAAATCAGGATGCAATAGGTTTATTGTATTTATAGATTATATATACAAAAAATTATTTTATGACATTGTGAACATTTCTCTATAGTTTCACAACACTATATCCCCATTTATACATATCATATGTGATAATAATCTTCATAACCTGGGGAATGGAAACAGATGAAAGTGGTGAAATCAAATGTATAGTAAGGATATATATAAGATACAATAATCTATGATCATAAGTGGGAATAATATGAACATGTGTGTATGTGAATAAAATCAAGGTACACGGACATAATATTTATAAATCAAACACAACAAATCCATAACCATAAATATTGATTCATGACAAGATGCTTATGGAATAAAATTTTATTTGAGTCATAAGAGTGTTAAAACATGAGTTAATAATCATGAAATAGGTATATTTCATTGTATAATAATGTGGTATAAACAAAATAAATGAAATAAAAGTATATATTAATTTCAACCACTAATACATTCAAATAAAAATGGACTAGGCAAACAATGGGACCATAAAATAGTAGGCTTGGGCTAACCAACAATGTTTCTTTTCAAGATTGGGATAAGCACCTATATACCCCAAACTTTTGGTATTTTTATAACCACCTACATACCACCTACTTTTGGTCTTGATATAACACCCCATGTACCATAACATTATGGTCTTCAGTTATCTGCCAATGTATAATACCCTTTTAGGATTGGGATAACCACCCATATACCAAAACATTATGGGATTTGGATAACTAATATTATACCCCCAAACATATCTCATGATATATAAAACCTTAACTAATTTCTTCAAGGGATATAAAGGACCCAACTATCACATACTAATAAACCATACAAATGTTTTTCACAAGACTATTAAAATATCCACAATTAAATTAAATTTTAATTATTGAGTGAGAAAGAAATGGGTTCCATAATGATTTCCAAAAAACATAATTTTAATCTATACATAATAATGTTGTGGATTATATTTTTAAGTCATATTCCAAAATGGAGCACAATAATCATTAATGGATATTTACATAGATGAAAAAAGCTTTATAAGAGTATTAAAAAATTGATTTGAAAAATAAGAACAAGCATCCTTAACATTTTGACAACATTCAGTTAAAATAAAATATTATTAAAACAAGGAGGATAATATTTAATTTTGTAAAAAACATAAATATTATAAATAAGTATTCATAAATAAAAATTCATTTAATTTTATTAAAATGTTTTCACATTGAAAGTGTCAAAAAGGAAGATTATTTTCATTGTTTTAAAATAAAATTCAAATCAATGGAAAATGAATCACATGGAAATTACTAAAATATCACCTTCTAAACTTTTGAAAAATAAAGTTATTCACAAAATTAAATAAACTTAATCATTCATCCAAATATATATAATGACATTTATAAAATTAAATAAATATTATAAACATAGAGTAAAGTGATACCCAATTATAAAGAAGAGATGAGGTCATTCTATCTTAAGGAAACCGTTCTTTTTATTTGTGAAAAAATGAAATGTGAAATGGTAATAAGACCTTAAAATACCAAAAAATAACTAGATTATAATAAAATATATATATGGGTTTATTGGTAAATTACAATCAATTTCATTTTATTGAAATTTATTCATAAAAAATCTCATATTCAAATTGAGATTAGAAAGAAAAAACCATTTTAATTTGGTATCTGTTGAATCAAAATTAAAGGAAAGAGAGAACCCAAATTGTATTAAAAAAATCTATTTAATTAAATAAAAATTATAATAAAATAAAATTATTTCTAGTTTATACATCAAACAAAAGAAAACAAGTTTTTAATATGAAGTATATGTTAAATAAGGATAATTGAGAAGAGAAACAATTAAATTTACTCCAAGCATCGATGAAATACATTCAACCATATATATAATAATCATAAACAACACATAACCTTATTTAATTACCTTATAAATATTTATTACATTTTCTAATTTTCAATTATAATTATTATATATATATATATATATTAGTTAGTTATTGTCTATTTTCATTATCGAATGTTTTTCATTTTGATTATTTCATATAATTTTAAGAATATTGATGTCAATAATCATTTTTTAGAACATTTTTAATCATTAAAATATTATTAAATTTAAAAAATTGGGTACAACCGTGAAAGCGGCACATGACGCAAAGAAGAAAATTACATTAAATTGCAAGCTCGGGGACTTGACCCCGCGACCTGCCCATTACCCCCCAAACCCTTACCACCCCACCACCAACGGTGGGAGTATTATTAAATTTAGTGTAATCATTACGTTCAAATGGTTTATTCATTATCATGTTTATTTTATGGAAGGTATGGATATGGTCTGTGAGAATCAAATCCTTAATGAGTAGGTTTTAGGTAATTTTTTAGATGATAAAAGTTAGATTATAATGACTATTAATTTTTGTGTAATCCATATAGAATCATATTAATCTCATTAATTAATCCTTAATATAATATATTACCAATATTAATTTTTTATATTTATTTATGATGTAAATGATGATTCTGGTATAACATCATTCATATATAGGGTCAAACGAAACCAAACAAGAATGTGTTATACTATTGAATAAGTAAGAGTTTAGAGTTTCAGAATGGTATATTTTTCATGGAATCTTAATTATTTTAAAATAAAATAATTATAGTGAATATTTATATTTATAACGAGTTTATATGAGTAGAAATTAAAAATTATTGAGAAGAACTTAGATACTCAGTTTGATGAATCCAATTCTTCTCAATATGGGTTCATTCATAATTAAGGATTTAGGACTCATTATTGGAACCATAATGTAACTCCCTAAGATTTTGTGAATTATTTTTTTAATTAATTTATGATTTTTATATTTTTCATTTCATGTAACACTAAATATTTTTTATTTTATGTTGAAGCACTGTGTTTGACTTTCATTATACATAACACCAACATGCACTATATGTAACATAAATTCTAGATTACTCTATAAGGAAAACTGAGGGTATCTTGTGTTACATGCAATAATGAATTTTCTCAATGGCATGCGTAACACACAAGAATGTGGTTTGCTGAACAATAATATATAATTATAATATTATTACTTAATATAATAAGATATAACCTAGCTATTAAATTAGAGGTTCTAAACAATATTAACTAATTTATGAAAATATATGGTATACACAAATATAATATGAATTTATAGGTTACCAATTAATTATAAATGAATATGAAAAATGCTTGAATATAAAATAAAATATTATTGTGGTCACAAGGGTGTTTTACCCTAAAAAATAAAATATATTATAATTAGAGAGTGATATTATTGTAATATATATATTATATATTCAATAAAATATTTTTTTTATATTCATCGAATAGGTTTGATAGATATAAGATAAGAACAAATCTAATTTTATGCTTAAAACCCTATATTTTTATAATAGTAGTTTTACAATATTATAAGATAAACCCATATTAAATCCAAATTTTGGAACTTTTATAGATTTAATATGTAAAAATAAAGTTCATATTTTAAATAAAAACATAAAAATTTGTTTATGATAAATTTTTTGTATTTTTCTGTATGGTTTCATTTTTTAATGAACATTTAAAAATACCAAATTTTAATTCAAAACTGCTTTTTTCATCTAATTTATTTATATGGTTAAATTATATTTTAAATTTTTTTTAATGTTTAATTAGGAAATATGTTAATAAATTAATACAATTTAGGATATTGAGATCAATTTCACTTTGAAATTGTGTAAAAAAACATAGCAATCTTTGGAATGTTTTTACTTTAAAACCCTGCATTGTCGACCCGACTGTGAGAATAATATTAAATTAATTTCTACCACTTCGGTGATTAGAATTTGGAAATTTTGATTCAATATTTTTAATAATGATAATTTATAATTTATATTATGGTTAACTTAGTTTTTGAGAAAAATTAATAGTGAAATTCATTTAAAGAAATTATAACAATTGGGGTTAAATTAGCTAAATATGAGACTAGACCTAAACCATAAGGCTCAAAAAGACCTATAAACTTGTAAAAAATCCATTTTATTTCAATATTTATAACTAATACTCCCTTGGTTCTACTTTGGATCATTACTGGATCCACTTGCAACAAAAGAAACCTATGTGGGGTTCCCTTTTCCAAAATATTACTAGAGTGCCACTCCTCCTCCATTATAAAAGTCCACCACCACTACCTCTTATTCACCCATCTCAAACCACTTAGTATTTTCTAATATATACCCAAAAAACATCCTTACATTCCTAAATTCCCCGTTGAATCCTTCCTTTGTATATAAAGACATCCAAGTAATCCTTTTGGCACAATCCAAAAGAAGTTACCTGATTAGGAAGTAACATCTTCTTTGAAGCTCCTTTATTTTATTTTCTTTCTCCACCCCTATAATATATTTATTCCATGATTGAATAAAAAACCCATATATTCAATATAATTGGATTTTTTTAATTATAAGGTTTTTAATGAAATAAACACACACATACATCTAATGGGAAACATGCATACTATTTATGTGTACGATGAACTACCACCCTACTAAACGGTGATTGTTCATTTTTGATTTATGTTTTATCATGGTAGAAATTATTATGGAAAAAATATTTATATATGTTATATAATATATTTATTATTTCTTTAATATTATTTCAGCCTTTTACAACACATATATTTATACTTTCCATTTGGTGTAAACATGATAATTACGTTTGGTGAAGTGGGGACTACCGCCCCCTCAAACTGATATGATTCATCCATACACTACATAGAATGTATTAAGGATGAGTTTATTGAACATATGTTAAATATATTATATAATAATTATATTTTATAGATAATATATATATATATATTTCATTTACCTTCTTTCTTTCAATACAATAATAAAAACATAAATAATGTCCATGCGTATATACGACTTACCATCTCCATAAATGATGTAATAAATTTCATACTTATATATTATATAAATTATTATCATACACATATAATCAATATAAATGATATTTATACCATGTTTTAAATTCTATAAATGTTGATACAAGTAAAACTACCAAAGAAATAAAAAATTAAGACACTTGCTAAGAACAAAGATGATATTACCCGAAGTGAAACGTTAACATAGGATTGTTGAAAAGATGGTAATATAAGGTCATGATCAAAATATATATGGTATTATATATAATAATATGGTTCTGTAAAATATTGATAATAAATTTTTAATTATTTTATAGGTTTTTTGTATGAGTACGACAATTTTCAGGACCCAAGGTAAGGGTATTTCATGTCAATTTTTTTCCATGAGATACATGTCTTGTTCACCCCTCTTTCCTTTTATGTGGTGTTTATACTAACAATTAATGTATCATGTGAATATTAATACTAAATTTATGGTTATTTACATACTTATTTTATGATATTTCTTTCATGGGTTTTATGTTTCAAAAGTTATCAAATCGATAAAATATTTTTTTCTCAATTTTCCTTCTATGAGGCTCATGTTTGGTTATGCACCAAAATTATATTTCGTGGTTTATATAATTACTTTTCATATTTTATATCATGAATATCATTATTTTAATGATATTTAATTCTTATTTTAATTAAATTTTTTTATATGGAGAGTATGATCCCATTTCACTGAGTGATAATAGTTTATTGAAACGATCTCATAGCCTTTTGAGATTGTAAATGATTATGCTTATTTGATAAAATCATATTATCCATATCTAAAGAACACTCATGAGTTTCATTCTACTAAATTGTTTACAATATATATCATTTTATTAGTACCATTTTTCAACTATTGGGTACTTGGTATAATGAAGAAAATGTTTTTAATAAAATCTAATAGTATTTCTCTCTTCGATCAGAAATCTATATCATTACAAAAATGATGTTCTCAAAAAAGTTTTCAAAAAAGTTTTAAAATGATACTTGAATATAATTTTCAACTAAAAAGGATTTTAAAAATACTTTATTGTTTCCAAATATTATTTTATAAGTTTCTAAATATATTTTCAAATAAAAATGTTATTAAAGTATTTGAGGCTTATTTTATAAGTTTTCAAGGAAAATGGTTTTAAATTTTTTTCAAGATTATTTTAGAATCTTTCAAGGAAAATTGTTTTCAAAATGTTTTCAAGCTATTTTATATGTTTTAAGGAAAAAAATTTCTAAGTGTTTTCAAGCTTTATTTAAACTTTTTCAAAGTATTTTTCAAAGGAAATCGTTTTCAAAAGGTGTCATGTTTTAAACCAAATTTGTCCTAGAAGAAACGATATGTTTCTTAATAAATGTTTTATTAACATCCTTCCACGTTATTTTCCATATAATATGACATTTTTTTATGATTAATCGTGACCTTATAAGAAAAATACAAAGGTTCCATTCACATTATTTCTTGAATGGTATATGCTTTGATTGAATGATGCTTTTGACACACATTTCGCTTTCACAGCTTATATGCTTTTGAAATCTGATTCTTTTCACAGTTTAGGTTATATTGAAATTATTATGAAACTATATTTTTTCTAGATGTTATGATATTATTATAGGTTTATGATACCCATTTCATTTCATATTTTATGATATGACTTTTAATGATATTGTGGCACATTTATGTATGATTTCATTATGAGATGGGAGGGACATATATCTCCCTATAATTCATTGGTTAAATATTTATATCTCATGAGATAGACCAATATGGTCTTGGGAATGAACCATAACTACTAATATGGCCATGGTAGTGAACCATGACTACCAATATGGTATGAGGAGTAAAATCGTGCTTTTAAGATGTCTATGGGAGTTTTCACGACCCGTCCCAGTGGGGCCCGCACCGTGACTCCCCAAGCCCGCCTCCAATAGGCCTGGGGAAGGTGACTAGCACCATGTAGGAATATTACAAACATGGGAGGAATTTCCTAAGTACTTGTACACACACACGAATCTCCTAGCCCACAAATGCAAAAATGTAAAAAACCACTAAGTAATAAAATGAATGCATACACAAAACCCTACCAACAAATTATGATGAAAAGTAAGCTACTGAAAGTAAACTAAGCCAGAATACAAGCCCACAAAAACAAGAGTCTGAAAATTGAAAAGTCCAACCTGTGAACACAAGAATGTACTAGCAATGCTTCTCGTAGCAGTAGGAATGATTCGGCCTGTAGGGAACTCAGAAAGCTTGGTCATGTCCTGGTCCACCCTAGACTCTGTCAAAAGGATGCTTGTCTACACAAGACATGACACGTGCGGACAAAGCCCTTGCTGGGGTGAGTATAACAATACATAGTACAGGACCCCGAAAACCACAAAGCAGTACATAATTTAAAGGTATAGTCAGCTATGCATAGTATATGTCTACAGAACATATAGCAAGAGAAACACAAACAAGATATACTCAAAACCCAGACCAGTAGTCTAGAGACAAATCGCACAACCGCATGCCCCTGTTAGGGATTCAGTTCGAAGATTTCGTGATGCACTCATTCTGGGAGAACACACTCCATGAGTCTTATAGCTCTGATGATGTCTGTCCAAGAAGTACTATTCATCGGGAACCATCATAATAGGTAGTTACACTCATTACAGGAGACACACTTCTGAGTGGGAAGATTCTAATAGATATATGTACTCATTACGGGAGACACACTCCTGAGTGGGAATGATCATGATACACAGATTAAGATCACTCTCACGGCCATGGAGGATACCGTGACTCATCCAGAATTCACATTCTAGGTAGAGGATCGATGCCCGGTAGAGTTGTTCACGTCGATACCTGACTCTACCTAGGGTCAAGAATGGATAGATAATATCGATTCGGGCCTCTCAGATGGATGCCTAACTCTATCACAGAAAGTCCTGCTGAAGGGATCATACTCCTATAAAAATAAACGATGTCTAACCATCAAGGTAACGAGAATAAGAAGGGGCACTAACCCAAACAAAACATGTCCAAGATATGCTAGACAAGAGGACCATGCCATTTTCCAAGAATTACACGGCGTGTATAAAAGTTACACGCCATGTCATCTGACCTCAAGTACTGCCCGTGTACAATGTCCTGTGTCATAAGGCTGGTCATTTAGAAAAGTTAGTACATGGCGTGTAGTACTCTGTACACGTCATGTCTGAGTGACTGGGGTCAGCTCAGTGTACGCTGGCTATGTGCTCGTACAGGGTCTTTAACCCGTGTACTCTAACTCATGTAATCGGTACCCAGGGTGGCCCGTGTTGCTGGCCTCACCTGGCTGTGTGATAGACTACACGGTCGTGTACTCCACCCCGTGTCAATGTAACCCCTAGATACAGGCGGATTCATGCGTAGCCGCCTATTCTGTGTTGTACACTCCATGTTCTGAAGCCTTTTAGATCATCTCATGTCTGTGTAATTCCCAAAATACACACTGAGCTTCGGGGAAAGTCCAACACTCCATGTGACCGGGGTCACAGGCCGTGTGATTCCTCTCTAACCCCTGAAACCCAAGTCGTCACCGCCAGTACTACACGGTGTGTTCTTTGTAAGTACACGCCGTCTATTCTGAAAATTTCCAGAAATGCGTACCTCCACCATCGTGCCTCCAGTTATGCCCTATTGGTCAATCCAATCACCTGATTACCATGGATCACCCAGAATTTGGTCTCCCCAACACCACGAGGCTGCCTCCATTATTTTCGGACCTCCGATCGGCTCCGATAACATGTTTTGATCTTCATGCGTGAAGAACGCTTGAAGAATGGCCTCTTTTGATTTGAGCTGATTTGTCATCTGTCATGGTCATCACCCCTCCATAGGGTCGTTGTGATGTCGGATCTCCGGTTTTGGATCATTTCATTGAAATATGTGTGTGCAATGATCTGTTTTACGTCACCCCATGTAGATTGCGAAGAACGTGCGAGAATGAAAGTGGGAAGGAAAACCAATCGAACAAACTTTAGGAATGAACCTCTGTCATAATTCGGCATGACGTTGATCCTATCTCATTAATAGGCTTAAATGAAGTAGAAATAAACAAAAATAATTGATGTGGATTAATTTTCCATAATTATCCCAAAGAAATCCCTCCCACAAGAACGTACGAATCCATGAATCAACTTGTTCATGGTTGATCTGCGTTCGTCGTTTTAAATTCAAAACGGGGAAAGAGAGATAAAATAACAAACCCTACCTCATTTTGTATTGATTGCAAGGGTCTGTGCTACCGTTTTCATTGAGATCCTCCAACTTCATTAGCATAGTGATTCTCAATTTCAATCCATCGTCGTTCGTCGCTGAAAGTTTTCTCCAATGCTCCGCGGATTCTCCAGAGATTTCTCTCAATCGTCGCCCACAAAGAATATTCCATTATCCAAATAAAAAGGGAAACGTATTTGACCTCCCATTATGTTGCAGCATTAATTAGTCAGCATTGCTTTTTCTGAGTCATTATTGTGTGACATTAATTACTAAAACAGTTTCCATGTCGCTGTGCTACAAGGGATATTTCCAAAAAGGAAATAAAATAAACTTTGTGAATTTATTTAATTTTATTTTACTTAAAATTTACAAAAATTAGCTTTCTCCCTCGACCCGCGCCGGTCGAGGTTAGGATCGTCCTTAAGTAAAGTCATCATCCTAGATGCAACGGTGCCCTCATATTTTTAATCCAGGCATCCTTTTAGAAACATCCACAGCCGCACACAAGTGTCTACTCACTTAACTTAAAATAAGTTCAAACCACCATTCTGGGCTCACTGGGCCTCGGAATGATGTGCGGTCTTCGCACCCTATCTCGTTATAATTTCATATAAAATTTAAAAAAAATAATACACGGAAAATATGATACATTACATTCTCCCCACCTTAGGAATTTACATCCCTGAAAAGCCAAAAAAGGCTACTAAAAAAGATGTGGGTACTGGGCACGGATCTGGGTCGCCCACTCCCACGTGCTCTCCTAAAGATTCTCATGCTGCCACTGGACGTGCACCAAGGGAATCGATCACCCATGAAGGATCCCCTCTTTCCAATCCTTGATCTCCACAGGGTACTCAACAAATCTCACTCCATACTCGATGTCCATGTCACCCCAATTGATGACGTGTGATGAGTCATGCATGTACCTCCTCAACTGTGACACATGGAAGACATCATGTACTCAATGCAACTATGGTCGTAGAGCTATGAGGTATGCCACCTCGCTAACTCTACATAGTATCTAGAAAGTTATGATGAACCTCAAAGATACCTTGTCGCTCGAGCCAAATCTTTGTAACCCTCATTGAGGTGAGACCCAAAGAAAGACATGGTATCCCTCTTCAAACTCCAGAGGTCTATTTCATCTATCAGCATAAGACTTCTTCCATCTCTGTGTAGTCTACATTCACTCCTGGATGATCTGCACCTTCTCAGTGGTAGATCATACCAACTGTGGACCCATGAGTGCTGACTCTCCACGGTTAGTCCAGCAAAGAGGCGACCAACAGGGTCTCCCATACACGGCCTCGAACGGTGTCATACCAATGGGGGAGTGGTATCTATTATTGTACGCAAACTCCACCAGTGTTAGGTGGTCCTCCCAACTATGACCAAAGATCAAGACACAGGCTCTCTACAAATCCTCCTGAACCTGAATGGTCCTCTCCGTCTGACTATATATCTGGGTATGAAATGTTATACTCAATCATAGCTGAGTCCCAAAAGCCTCCCGCAATATCTTCCACAACTAGGAAGTGAAACGGGCATCTTGGTCTGAGACTAATGTAAAGGGGACACCATGAAGCCGAACTATCTCCTGCATGTAGAGGCTTCCCAAGCTCTCTATGAAACTCTACTCCCTGATAGCTAAGAAGTGGGCCGACTTGGTGAGTCAGTCAAGGATCACCCAGATGGAATCCCGCCCCTTGGACATTTATGGTAAGCCTGTCACGAAGTCCATCGATATTCCGTCCCACTTCCACTTTGTAACTTCCATGGGTTAGCTAATCCCGCTGGAACATGGTGCTTAGCCTTCACCTGCTGACATGTGAGGCATCGGGAAACAAACTTTGTTACTGCCTTCTTCATGCCCGACCACTAGAACTACCATCGAAGATCTGGGTACATCTTTTCCACTCCATGATGTACCACCAAAGGGGATGTATGAAACTCCCTCAGCACCTCTTCCCACAATGCCATTGGTACAATAGTGCGTTCTTTGAAAAGAAGTGTGTGCTTCCCACCTTGAGAATTTCCATCAGGAGCATGTCCTGTGGATAACTAAGCATGTAAAGCCTCACAGTCGACATCCCAAAGTTGTGCTTCACTTACTCATTGTAAGAGTGGAGAGGTGACAACCATTGACTGCCGGTAGGCTGCATCTTTTCTACCCTTGAAGGAAAACTGAAACGTGGCTAACTGCATTGTCGCCTCACGCAACAGTTGTGATCTTGACCTTCTGTTCAGAGAATCCTCCACCTTGTTCCCCTTCCCAGGAGTATAGATGATCTCAAAATTATAGTCCTAGATGAACTCTAGACAACACATATATCTCATATTCATATATTTCTATGAAAATATGTACCTGAGGCTCTTGTGGTCAGAGTAGAGGATAAATCGCTCGCCCATAAGGCAGTGTCGCTACATCTTCAATGCGAAGACTACCACTACCAACTCGAGATCATGGGTCTCATAGTTCTGCTCATGTGGCCTAAGATGGCGTGAACCATAACCAATCACTGCCTGCCTCTGCATCAGGACACAGCCAAGCCCGGCCCCTGATGCGTCGAAGAAAACTATGTACTCGACACCCTTCTCTAGAAATCTAAAGACTGGGGAACTTGTCAAACTCTGTATCAACTGCTCAAAATCCTGCTGTCACCTCTCCGTCCACATGAAATATTTCCCATTCCTGGTCAAGGTTGTCATTAGTGCTGATATCCAGGATAAATCAGGAATGAATCTCCGGCAATATCCTACCAACCCAAGGAAGATCCGTACCTCCATCACGCTCTGAAGTGGCTCCCATGCTAACACAGCCTCCACCTTGGCTAAGTCTATAGCTACTCCATCTGCTGAGATGACATGTCCTAGAAAGTGGACCTCCTGAATCTAAAATAGGAACTTTGAGAGTTTTCCATAAAGTTTGTGCTTCCAAAGTATGTCTAGAACCATCCGCAGGTGTCTCGCATGCTCCTCTTCTGACGCTGAGTACACAAGGATGTAGTCGATGAAGACCACTATAGTACGGCTGGAAGATATGGTACATTATTCCCATGAGCACTGCAGGGGCGTTCGTCATGCCGAAAGCCATCACCAAGTACTCATAGTGACTATAGCTGCATCTAAAAGTCATCTTTGGTATATCTGCATCCTGTACTCGTAACTGGGGATAGCCTGATCAAAGGTCAACCTTCAAAAACCATTGTGCCCCTCTTAGATGATCGAAGGGGTCGTCGATTCTCGGCAGTGGGTACTTATTCTTCATTGTCACCTAGTTCAGGAGTAAGTAATCCACACACAACCTCAGACTCCCATCTTCCTTATTGGAAAAAAATATTATGGTCGCCCAGGGTGAAACGCTGGGTCTTACGAAACCCTTACTCTGCAATTCCTCCAACTGCACCCACATCTTGCGAAGCTCTGCAGGAGACATTTGATATGATGATGAGGAAATCGGTGTTGTCTATAGGTGTAAGTCTATGCAGAAGTTGACTTCCTGGTGAGGAGGTAACCCTGGAACATCTTTGGGAAAGATGTCTTCATACTCCGCCACTATTTCTTGGAACTGGGAGCTCACAACATCCACTTATCTAAGGGAAAGGCTAGCCAGATCATGAGCGATTGGCTGAACCCTCCTATGCATAAACCCATTCTGCGCTGCCTGGGTTTCCCTTTCTCCGAAAAAGGAAAACCTCGTTCCATCACGGCGGACACAATACACTCTTCGCCTAAAACAGTCAATCTGGGCATGGACTGAAGATAACCAATCCATACCAAGAATGACGTCATAAAGCCTCAACTCTACCACCAAGAGGTTCCAACCGAAACTCTCAACTCAAAGGGTAAGATCACATTGACTTCAAAGGTATGTGATCGTCGAGTCTCCTTCCGTAGGTGTATCTAAGAGTAAGGGTCGAGTCAAAGGTTCTATCAAAATATTGAGGTTTCGTACAAGACATGTGGCTATTAAGGAATGACTGGCACATGTGTCTATAAGTACAGAAACTAAGGTAGAGAAGACACAGATCAAATCTTGAATCATCGCTGGAGTCCCTGGGTTGTACGCCTCGACTTCAAGAAGTTGTCCCCGTACCTTTCCCCCAGCTCCTTGAGCCTGGTGCGGACCTCCTAGGGGTGGTGGTAGAAGTAAGTCGAAGCATCCACCACCACCCACAGCTCTCCCTTCTCCTCTGCCACTTCCTCCACCTAGAAGGTCAATCAGCTCAACTATATGCCTCCGCCTCAGTGGTCCATCCACCGCTTCCCTATCAATAGCTCAACGGGTCGGAAATCTCAAGCAAGATGTCCCCTACTATCGTACGCATAACATCGCTTCTCCCTAGGCTGACTGGATCTAGTCTGAGAGCCCTGGACTATCAATCCTCTGTCCTGGGTCCTCCTATGACGTTCCCCTCATCCATATCTCTGTGTCTAACATCAGTTCCTTACTGCCAGGGTCTCCGCACCCGTCTGCCTACTACTGACTACTGTCGGCTATCTCTACTCCGCCAAGAAGCTCTCGATCACCAAGGCCCAATCGATCACTCCAGCATAAGTTGATATGCATAGAGGAAAGACGCTAGCTCGGATGTCCCATCGTAGACCTTGCTCGAAGGGCTGAGCTCTGAAGTACTGATCCCTGACCATATCCATCGAGTACTGGGCGAGGTTGGTGAACCTTGATGAATAGTCAGCTACCGTCAAACTACCCCGCTAGAGCTGAAGAAGCTTCTTGATGAGCGCATCTCTCAGCGTAACTGGAGAGAAATCCTCCCTGAAGAGTTTCTCAAACTCTGTACACAAAAGAGTCTTTTTGTCATGAGTCTGTGTGGTCAGACTCCACCCTCGTCCCACCGAACCCTAAAAAAGGCTCTCTCCTAGGATCACCATCTGGTCTGCTGGTGTCCTCACTAGATGGAAAACTCTAATCACTGCCTCAAGCTATTCCTCAGCTGCCTGAGGGTCGGGCTTGCCTTGGAACCTGAGGGGTCTTTGTCTCTGGAACTGATGGAGCACTCTAAGCTTGTGCCCCTTGTCATTCGGTACTGCAGGTACCACGGGCTACTCCACTGGTGGTGGTATAGAAGGTGCACCACCTGGTGGAAACGCCTGGGGAACTGGTCCCTGTATCAAAGCCTCATCACTGAGGGGGTCATCCTCATGATCGTGCTACTGAATCATAGCGGGTATGCGTCACAGAGTCATCCTGTAAAGAAACAAGATGTAGCATGAGTATATCTGGATAGCTGACTCAAACGACATGGAAAACACAACTCATTCTTATATGATGCATGTACATTTCTTTTATTTCCCCGAAACCAGTTTTTCCATGTACCGAGTCAAAGAATAGGTTATCAGAGTCCTGGTGTATGGATACGTCAGCCGCCGCACCAACACTGGAGTCTCTAGCCTGAAATCTGAGCTCGAAACACTTAACTTTGTTTCCCCAAGCCCATCTCATAGACTCTTAGTCCTAAGGTAGAACTGACCACCTCTGATATCACTCTTCCACGACCTGTCCCAGTGGGGCCTGCACCGTGACTCCCCATGCCCAGCTCCAATAGGCCATGGGATGGTGACTAGCACCGAGTAGGCATATTACGAACATGGAAGGCATTGCCTAAGTACCTGTACACATGCACACATCTCCAAACCCACAAATGGAGAAATGTAAAAAACCACTAAGGAACAAAATACATACATACACTAATCCCAACCAATATAGTACGACGTAAATTAAGGTACTAAAAGTAAACTGGGCCAGAATACAATCCCACAAAAACAAGAGTCTGAAAACTGCAAAGTCCAAACTATAAACACAAGAAGGTACTGGGACTGCTGCTCATAGCCATAGGAACGCCTCAGCCTGTAGGGAACTTAGAAATCTCTGTCTTGTCCTAGTCCACCCTAGACTCTGTCAAAAGGTTTCTCATCTGCACAAGACATAACATGTTAGGGAAAATCCTGTGTAATAATGATTATAACAATACTTAGTAGAGGACCCCGCAAACCACAAAGCACTATACAAAGTAAAGGTACAGTGATCTAGGAACAGTATATGTCTACAGAACATATAACAAGAGAAACACAAACCAGATATACTCAAAACCTAGACCCACAGTCTAGAGACAAATCACACAACTGCATGCCCCCATTAGGGATTCAGTTCAAAGATCCTGCGATGCACTCGTTCTGGGAGAACACACTCCACGAGTATTATAGATCTGATGACGTTCGTCTGAGAAGTACTGTTCATCGGGAACCATCATGAGAGGTAGTTACACTCATTACGGGAGACACACTCTTGAGTGGAAATATTCTGATAGATATATGCACTCATTACGAGAGACACAATCATGATTGGGAAAGATCACGATACAGAGATGAGGATCGTTGCTAGGGCCATGGTGGATATCGTGACTCATCCTAAATTCATCTTCTAGGTAGAGGATCGATTCCCGGTGGAGTTGGTCACATTGATACCTGACTCTACCTAGGGTCAAGAATGGATAGAGGATCTCGATATGGGCCTCTCGGATGGATACATGACTCTATCACAGAAAGTCCTGCTGAAGGGCTCATAATCCAGTAGACGAAAATGATGCCTGACCTTCAGGGGAACGAGAAGAAGAAGGGTCACTAACCCAAACGAAACATGTCCAAGATATGGTGGACAAGTGGACCATGCCAATTTCCAAGAAGTACACGGAATATAGAAAAGTTACACGCCATGTCGTCTGACCTCAGGTAGTTCCCATGTACAATGGTTCGTGTCATAAGGCTGGTCATTTAGAAAATTTAGTACATGGTGTGTAGTACTATTTACACATCATGTATAAGTGACTGGGGTTGGCTCCGTGTATGCTGGACATGTGCCCGTACACGGTCATCAACCCATGTACTCTAACTCGTGTAATCGGTACACGGGGTGACCCGTGTTGCTGGCCTCGCCTGGCTGTGTGATGGAGTACACGATCGTGTACTCCACCCCGTGTCTGTGTAACCCCTGGATACATTCCAAGTCCCATGTAGCCGCCTCTGCTGTGTTGTACATGTCGTGTTCTGAAGCCATCTAGATCATCCCAGGTCCGTGTACTTCCCAAAATACACATCGAGCTTCGGGGAAATTCCAACATGCCATGTGAGTGGGGTCACACGTCGTTTGATTCCTCTCTAACCCCTAAAACCCTATCCTCCTCCACTAGTACTACACGGCGTGTTCTAAGGAAGTACAGACAGTGTATTCTGGAAATTTCCAGAAACGCAGACCTTCGTCATCGCACCTTCGATGATGCCCCATTTGTCGATCCGGTCATCCAATCGCCATGGAACACCCAGATTTTGGTTGCCCTGACACCACGAGGATTCCTTCGTTGTTTTCAGATCTCTGATCTGCTCCGAAAATTTTTTTTATCTTCCCACGTGAAGAACACTCGAATAATGTTCTCTTCCAATTCGAGTCGATTCGTTGTTCGTCATGGCTACCGCACCTTTTAAGGGTTGTTGTGATTTCGGATCTTCGGTTTGGGATCGTTTCATTGCAAGAAGGATGCGCAATGATTCATTTTTTGTCACCCCACAAAGAACACGAAGAACGCATGAGAAGGAAAGGGGAAAGGAAAACCAATCTAACAAATTTGAAAAACGAACCTCTGTCGTCATTCGTCACGTCGTTGATCTGCTCTCATTAATAGGATTAAATGGAGCAAAAATCAACAACAATAATCAACGTGGATTAATTCCCCATAATCATCCCAAAGAATTCCCTCCCACAAGAATGTACGAATCCACAGATCAACTTGTTCGTGGTTGATCAGCATTCATCGTTTTAAATTCAAAACAGGGAAAGAGAGATGAAATAACAACCCCTAACTCAACTGGGATCGATCACTGATGAAGGGTCCATGCTACCGTCATTGTTGAGATCCTCCAACTTTGTTGGCGCAGTGATTCTCAATTTTGATCTGCGGTCGTTCATCGCTGAGAGTTTTCTCCAACACTCTGCAGATTCTCCAGAGATTTCTCTCAATCGTCACCAACAAGAAATATTCGATTATCCAAATAAAAATGGATATGTATTTGACCTCCCATTACGTTGTGGCATTAATGAGTCAGCGTTTCTATTTATGAGCCATTATGACATGAAATTAATTATTGAAACAGCTTCCCTATCGTTGTGCTGTAGCGGATATTTCCAAAAAGGAAATAAAATAAATTTTATGATTTTATTTTATTTTATTTTACTTAAAACGTCAGAAAAATAATGTTTTCCCTCAACCCGCGCCGGTCAAGTTTAGGCTCTTTTGTAGGTAATTTCATCATCCTAGATGCAACGGTGCCCTCATATTTTTAATTCGGGCATCCGTTTGGAAACTTCCACAGCCGCACACAAGTGCCGACTCACTTAACTTAAAAAAAGTTCAAACCCCCATTACGAGCTCACTAGGCCTCAAAATGATGTGTCGTCTTCGCTCCTGGTCTCGAAATAATTCCATATAATATTTAAAAATAATAATACATGGAAATCTAAGAAATTACAGTAGTGAACCATGACTACCAAGATCGTATGGGGGGTTAACCCATACTACCAAGATGGTCTTGGTAGAGATGCATTGGACACTTTGAAAATAATACTATACGTTATGTATATATTAAAATTCACAATTTTATTCCTATTTTTTCTTTATTTCTTTATGATTAATGTCTTATGAGCTGCGAAGATTTTTCCCATGATTCATATTTATGATATTCGATATATGGGTTATGATATTCTATTTTCATTATTATTATCTCATACCATTATTCTCATTATTATGCTTTCATATATCACATTTTTACCCTTAATGGGAATATGACCTCACCCCTTTTTCTGTTTCCTTTTCCCAAGTTATCAAGATATGTATTTTTTTGATGTGTCAAAGAAGGATGATAGTCAAAAAGAACCTAGTGGGAGATTATGTATCTCATTTATGTACCTGTGTTTTATGTTTTCATGTTTCCAAAGGAACTAGACTAGTAAGATCTTTGGGATTCTGTTTGTATAATGTTTTAAGTATTTCAAAAAAAGGTATATAAAATTAATGGATGAAAAGAGAGGGTCACTATAGTTGGTATCAGAGAAAAGGTTTACTTAAAGTTTGGAAACGATGTTGAGAAAACATTAGTGATATTCCTAGGTATACCTCCAAGGATATGTCTAGGGATGTCTCTAAGGATAATTGTAAGGATGAGTTAACATTTCGAAAAATGTCTTCTAATTTTGGTAAATGATGGAGTGAGTGGTTTCTTTGTAATATATCCCTTTCTAGATACTATAAGTGTATGTGGCTCTAGATTATATGTACCTAGGGTTAACAACCCTAAAAAGATGTTTCGGGCCTGACTCAGGGGTAATCTGTTACATGAAAAAGGGCCTTTCTGCACACCTGGTTTGACACTCCTGGGGGATATGCTTTGAGAATTCTCAAAACTCAACTTGAACCATAATGAAGGATTTACATATAAGTTGTTTATGAATAACCTAATATTAAACTAGGGTGTCATATATTAAGGAAGGAGTCATTATTTAGACAACCTATATGTAATTATATTCATGACCATGTGGTTTTCTACTATGATAAGAAATTCTCACACTATGATTATTGTTTTAGTCAATGGTGGGAACTGAAAGGAACTTGATTAACATTGAATGTGATTAATGATTTGATAATGAGAATTAAAGAGTGATTATGACTCTAGTGAAAGAAATTTTTATTATTCCAAATAGGTTTTCAAGGAACATGATTAACAATGTGTACCTTAACTAACTCTTGGTCCCCCTGAGGGAGAGAAAGAAGGAGTTTGCTGAGAGTTCAAGAAATGAAGATAATTGAGAAAATAATATTTGGTTTCCTATGTGTCAATAATATGTAAAGTACCACCTAAGTGAATTTCCTAGATGAATAAATGGTGTTTTGACTATGGAAAATAAGGACACAAATTATGTGACTGTAAGAGAAAAATGAAGAGTTTGATTAATAAAATGGATGAGAATATTTTTCTCCATAAGACACCATTAATGGTTAAGTGTTTTCAGTGATGAATAAATAGTCACTATGAAAATCAACGTCTCCAGAAGAATTCTTATAAAGAGAATTTTTAAGGCACTATGAGTAATGGTTACATTACTGATGATGAAGATACTAGAGATGAAATGTGAAAGGAAAGAGGTATTATGTAATAGGATGAGGTAGCCTTGTTGTTGGCTTAAGAATGAAGTGATCAAAGTTTTTATGTATTTGGATTCAATAATTATAAAAGTTTAAATATATAATAATTTTCCAGCTTATGTTTTTATTTCACTAATGATTTACTAGAATATGTTGAATGGATATGATGTAATAGAAAATTGATTTAATGGAAAGGTGATGTCCATAGAAAACAAATTATTAAGGGAAAATTAACGGTTAATATGTTCCTTAGGTTATGATAATATTGTTTGGAAAAATATATGATGGATATAAGTAAATTGTATAGTATATATTACCTTGTAAATAATTAAATACTTTTTGAAAAGTAGTTTATACTATCATGAATGAATTTTCTTATATTTATGGAATATATCCAATAATTTATTGAATAAAGAAGCATTCATGTTTTCTATAAGTATTTATGGAAATTCTGGTTATTACCCTTACTCAAGAGAATATATGTTGAGGGTGTTAATATGTTTGGAATTTGATAACCAAGTGCCACATTGTGATAAATAAGGGAATCAATTTTAAGATGATTTCCTAAATTTCTTTCTAATGTTTTGGATTTTCATCTTTTATAAGGCTTATAAGGTTAACCATTCATGAAAAGTTTAATCTAAACTTTGGAAGAAGTATTTATGGACTTAGTTTCTATTGGAAACCTTAGTTAAAAGGATATTTAGTGGTTAACCTTATTTCAAGGATGTCCATATTATTTATTTTGGAAATTATATTATCATGTTTTTTAAAAAGGATATCATGTGTATTGGGTGACAACTAATCAAGTCTGGAAAGGTCATGGGTCTTAAACCCATGACTGAAGGATGATAAGGATTTCACGCCATCCTTCGACCAATGTGATGTCCAGGTTAATGTGTAATTATTTTTGTTGAATGATTATTAACAATGAACCAATAGAGTCACTTTTTATGTTTCATGATTAATGTATTAAACATATTTATTTTTAAGAGTAGTTAGAGACAAATAGTTATACTTTTAAACCTTTTAGGGGCCTTAATATTTTCTAAAAGTGTATTTTAGCACCTCAAGCATCAAAGTTAATTTATGTACATCCCTTTCATAAAGTAATGGATGAATTAGGATTAGATAAAAGAACAACTAAATAATACAATTATGATTATAGAAATATATCTAGTAACTATATTTCCTTATATTCTTGGTCTATAAAATAATTACGCAACATTAGGGTAATGAAAAGAATTATATTTGTTTCCCTAGTACCTTAGTTTTTTTGAACCGATTTCCTTTTAAATCATCAAAAAATTATGACTTTGAGGACCTCAATTTTCTTTGATCATTATTTTTTGTGATTGATGACCTCAATCACTCCATATAAATATTTACACTTTCCCCCTATGTTCAATCTGTACTCCCATACTATGTTTTCCTTTGGTAAAACCTAGTAATATGTTACTTTGGGTAATCATTTTGGTTCTGACTTTCCCTTTTTAAGGGATGTTTTAGTATCTATTTTTATGTGGTTGGATTCTATGAATTAAACCTTCAAGTTTTATGAATTTGATAACCTCAATGAATTTCTAGAGTGAAATTCATTTTAAGGGGGTTATAATGTAACACCCCAATATTTGGTGAAATATCTTTTTTCAAATTAATTTATTCTTTTTTGAAATTTTTCATTTCACGCAACACTGAACATAGTTTATTTTATATTAAGGAACTATGTTTGGATTGAATTATACACAACACTATGTTAATCATGAACAAAAAGAAACATAAATTTTAACTTTATCTACATAGAACATTGAGGTTAACTTATATTAAATGCAACAATGACATTCCTCGATGGCATGCGTAACACAGAAGACCAAGTTGTACCATACAATAGTATATCATTAAAATTTTATTACTTAATATAATAAGATATAACCTAGATATTAAATTAGTCATTATGAATATTATTAACAAATTTATGAAAATATATTGTTTACAAAAATATAATATGAATTCAAATGTTACCAATTAATTAGAAATGAATATGGAATCAGATTGAATATAACGGAAAATTTTATTATGTTCATAAGGATATTTTAACATAATAAATTAAATTAATAATAATTATCTAGTGATATTAATTTAATATATATTTTATATATTCAATAAAATATTTTTGATATTCATCCACTAGTTTTTATAGACAAAAGATAAGAACAAACCCAATTTTATGCTTAAAAATTATATTTTTATATTATTAGTTTTACCACATTTTAGTGGAAACCCCAATTTTAATCCAAATTCTGTAACTTTTATAGATTTAATATGAGAAAATAAACTTTATCATGAAAATATAAACATAAATATTAGGTTAGGATAATTTTTTATTATTTTTCTGTAAGGTTACAGTATTTATTGAATTTCTAGAAATACTGAATTTTAATTCAAAAATATTTTTTAAAATAATTTATTTATAAGGTAAAATTATATTATAAATTGGTTTAAATGTTTAATTAGATATTATTTTTATTATTTAATACAATTTAGTTTTTTTAGATCAATTTCAATTTAGAATTGGGTATGACAACTTAAATTTTTTTAATGTTTTTTACTTTAAAAACCCACATTGTCAACCCGATTACGTGAGTAATATTGAATTAATTTTTACTAATTATGTGATTAGAATTTGAAAAATGGATTCCATATTTGTAATAATAATAAATTTTAATTTTTAATAAGGTAACATTAGTTTTGAACAAAATAATTATTTAAAGTGATGAAAATTAATTACAATGATTAAGGTCAAATCAAGCTTAATATGGGAGTAAACTATAACCTTATGAACCAAAATGACTTGTAAACTTATCCAAAATACATTGGATGGACATATTTAAAACTCAAACACACTTTAATTTAATTTTTATCATTATTGGATCCAATGTAAATAAAAAAACTTGGGTAGGGTTTCCCATATCCAAAATATTACAAGAGTACCACTCCTCCTCCATTATAGAAGGCCACTTACTATACCTATTATTCACACCTTTAAAACCACTTTGGATCCGAAAATATCTACAAAATACACTTCCTAAAATATCTAACTTCCACCTTGAGTGATCCATTTGGTCATAAATCAATCCATGGAATCATTTTTGCACAATCCAAAAGGAGTTACCCGATTCAGAGGTAACGTCTTCTCTCAAACTCCTTTCTTTTATCTTCATTCTCTACTTCCTCCAATATCTTTATTCTATGATTGTATAAAAAATAGTATGATAAATATAACAAGATTTTTTATTCTATGGGTTAGATCTAAACTTACACACACATACATCTAATGGATAATGAACATGTTGTTCACATGTACGACGAATTACCACCCCACTAAACATTGATTGTTCATTTTTTCCTTTACTGCATATCATGGTGGTAATTGTGATGGAGAATATGTTTAAATATGTTATATATTATATTTATTACATACTTAATATTATTTAATCTTTTTAAATAAAATATCTTTATACTTTCCATTTGGTGTAAATATGATAATTTTGTTTGAGGAAATGTGGACAACCACCCCCTCAAAGCATTATGATTCGTTCACACTCTATATGGAATGTATTAAGGATGGGTTCAACAAAATTATATGATATATACAATACAATAATTCTAATTGAATAACTATATATATACACATATATAAAAATATTTCATTTAACTTCATTCTTTAAATATGACAATAAAAATGAAAACAACGTACATGCGTAGGTACGGCTTATCATCTCCATGAACGGTGTATCCCATTTCAAAATTATATATTATATATATTTTTATAATTAAAATATAATGGATATTAATGATATTTATATCATTTTTTATATTATTTAAACCATGATATAAGTATAAGGATCCAATATATAACAAATTAGACACATCAAAAGAACAACAAATATATTACACGAAGTGAAACCTTTACCCAAGATTGTTAACAAGAAGGTAATATAAGGCCATAAAAAACCATATATGGTATTATATATAATAATATAGTTATATAAAATATATATAATAAATCTATATTTATTATATATGTGTTTTAATGTAGTATAATGAGATTTAAGACAAAAGGTAAGGGGATTTCATCTCACTTTTTATTTTCGTGAGATACATGGCATGTACACCACTCTATCCTTTTGAGTGTTGTAAATAATGTGCAATAATGTATTATATTAATATTATTATAAAATTTATTTTTATATACATATAAATTGTATGATTTTTATTTCATGTTATTTATCTTTCAAAAGTTACCAAATCGGTAAAATAGTTTTGTCTTAATTTGCCTTTATTGAGACAAATGTTTAATTTTGCACCTAAATTCTTTTTTGAGGTGTATATAATTACATTTTACATGTTATATCATGAATATAATTCTTTTAAGGATATTTAAATATTAATTTTATTTCATTTTCTTACAAGGAGAGTATGATTCCATGTTATAAAGTGATAAGAGTTTATTTAAATAGTCTCATCGCTTTTTGATATTGTTAATAATTATGATTATTTGATGAAATATTACGATAAATTCCTTAAAAAACTACTCTATTTCATTATCATATTTTTATTAAAGATATATTCATGTATTAGTACCATTTTTTCACTCTTTTTTAGTTAAAATAATTAAGAAAATGTTTCAATGAAAATATGATTGTATTTATCTCTTCAGTCATAAATCTATATTATTACAAACACCATGTACTAAAAAAACTAAAAATGATTTCTAATGATCCTTGAAGATAAAATTAAAGGAAAATTATTTTAAAAATATTTTATTTTTTTAAAATATTCCTTTTTTTCAGAGTGATTTTCAAAGAACAAGTTTTTTACAATGTTTTTTAAGATTATTTTATAAGTTTTCATCGAAAATGGTTTAAAATATGGTTTAAAACATATTTTATAGGTTTTCAAGAAAAATTGGATTCAAAATGATTTCAATGTTGTTCTATAATATTTCAATGAAAAAACTTTTCAAAAAAATTTCTTTCTTTTTTTAAGTTTCAAGGAAAAGTGTTTTTAAGACTTATTTCTATGTTTTAAAAGTATTTTCAAAAGAAATGGTTTTCAAAACTTTTTTTATTCTAAAGATAATTTAAAAAAATATATATTTTCCCCATGAAATGTTTTCAAAATATCTTTACAATATGTATTTTATATAAGATGACATTTGTTGATGTTACTCATGACTTTCTAGGAAATATTCCAAAGGTAACATTCATATTATTTATTTAATGGTTTATATTTTTATGGAATGATTCTTATGAAACCTGTTTATCTTTAAAAATATATATGATTTTGATACCATATTCTTTTAAATTATTATGTTATGATGAAATGACTATGAAAACTGACTTTTTTCACAGGTTATGATATGATTACATGTTTACAAAACCCATTTCATTTCAAGGGTCATGACATGATTTTTAATGATCCTATGGAAAATGTATTTACTTTATAATTTTGAAATGGGTGGTACCTATATATATCTAAAATTAATTGGTTAAATATTTATATCTCATGGGATACACTAATATAGTCTTGGGAATGAACCTTGACTACTAAGATAGCCATGAGAGTGAACCATGACTACCAAGATGGTATGAGGAGTGAACAAATGCTACTAAGATGGATGTGGGAGTAAACCATGATGACTAATATGGTATGGGGAGTTAACCCATACAAATAATATGGTCTTGGAAGTGATTCCTTGGATACTATAAAAATCATATTATATGCATATGTGTTTACCACAATTCCATGTTTTATTCTTTTGTTATCCTTTCATGGATTATGTTTTTTATTTCCTTATGATTCATGTCTAATTAATTTCCAATATTTATTCCATGATTCATGTTTTGGATATTTAAAATTTAGGATACGATCTTATATTTTCAAGATCACATTCCTAAACCCTCATGCTAGTGGTTATGTTTACATATCTTCTATTTTTACGCTTATCGAGCATCTAATCTCACACCTTTTTATGTTTCCTTCCCCTAGGTTATGAAGACATGTACTCTGTTTGAAGTTTCTATGAAGGGTAATAGTCATGAATATCCTAGTGGGAGATTATTTAGATCATTTATATACCTCTTTCTATGTTTCTATGTTTCCAAGGGTAATAGACTAGTATGGTCTTTGGGAGTCTGTTTATATAATGTTTTAAGTATTCAAAAAAAGTTATGTAATATCAATATATTAAAAGAGATATTTGATATAAATAATATATATAAATTCTAATAATTATTTTGGATAAGAATAATGGGTTAGTATTTTAGTTACACCTGAAGAAAAAGAGTGTTTTGTGAGAGCTATAAGAGCGTTCATTTTGTAGGTGAGTTTTGATTGGAATTTTTGAAAATATTTATTCCTTAATTTATTAGGTTTTCATTTTAAAAGGAAAGTGAATAAAAATGTCAAAATAATATATATGTTTCATCAATACACTCATGTACACAATTTATAGAAAACATTTCATTATTTTTTTGACTTTATCACTAATTTTAACACTTTTTACATCATTTTACATTTATCACGGTGACTCAATTTTTACCTCGGAAACTTATTATTTTCAAAAAATAAAATTGAATTTAATGAGTAATTATGAAATTTTTATTCTTAAATTAAATCCATTTATTTGATTCAATTTTTAAACATGATAAAAAAAATTTTAATATAAGAACACATAATGTAGATAAAATATTTTTTTGGAAAAATGTTTTTTAAACACAAAATGAATTATTCTTATAATTATCTAATTAAAAAAATATGAATTTTCATATATATTTTTATATATATTATGAAAAAAAATTGTTAAAATAAATCTTTTTTAATTATTAATTTAATTTATAAAGACAAAAAACAATATAGATATTAAAAATCATTGAAAAATAGAACTTTTTAACGTTGATTTTTTTATCATTAATTATTAGTAATAAATATTCAATTCAAGAAAGTTTGTTATTTTTTTATAAACTAAATTTAATAAAAAATATTACCCCAAATATTATAAATTTATTTTTGAAATAATACTATATAATATATAATAAAATTAATTTTTTAATCCTACATTTTTGTTTCACCATGAATAACTAGATTAGTGTTTATTATAGCTAAGTAATTATTTATCTAATATTATTATTATATTTTACAATACATTCATTTAATTTTACCAGTTTTTTTATTAATATCACTCTTTAATAGTAATAAATTAACCAAAAATATTTAATTCATAGTTTTTTTCTTTTCAATGAATGATATTTTCTTAAATTGAACTAATTTGTTTTAAATCTATTATGAAATAATTTATTTTATTATAAAAATATTATTTATAATAAAAATTTATGTTTTATAAAATTAAATAAATTTACGATGGGAACATGTAATTGTTAACTATATACCTGAATATTTTTATTAGTATTACAACCAACAGTTATATACCCTTTTATAATAGTATTATAATGGTTATATTACCCCAATTACATCCTCTAAATTTATCACTTAATATCTTAAAAATATATATTTCTCATTATTATAGTCTTCATTTCATATTTTACAACATTCTTTCACCTTTTATTATGTGTTTTTGATCATTTCTCGTTATGTTCTACTGATGGCGATTATAAAGGGTGAAGAATGTCTTGAAAATTTCCAAGTTATAAAAATATTTTTTTATTACCCTATTTTTTTAAACTTTTTTGGGATGTATTGATCTATGGTGTGTGACTATCTATTTAATACCTGATTTCATGAATTTTTGTTGTAATATTCCTTTATTAGTGAAAAAAATGTTTAAATTTTGATTCATATCTTATTCGACATATTTTAACTTGTCTCCAATTCTTTAGAAAAAATAGAAAAAATTATTTAACAATTGTAGACATATTTTTTATTCAAATTTTTTTTTAATCCTGGGATATTATATACATATTTTGACAATCACAAAGCATAAAATGATGATTTCACTTACCTCGAGGTAGATGGTTTTAATTATAACTATGTTGATATGATAATTGGAAATAACTTGAAAATATCTAGTAGTTATGAAATATAATACATGTTTAATTTTTAAGCTTTATATTTTGTTTTTGTAATATTTAAATTTTATAAAGATTTTTTATCAAGATAATTATATTTTATTTGATGGAATAAAATGTATTGTGAATATTTAATTAGTATTTTCATACTGAATGATGGAAAAATTAAAAAAATTATTTAAAAGAAAAATTATTTTTTAAATCATAAATTTTTAAAAATAATTATGAATATTATACTAGGTATTGAAGAACTTATAGAAGGGACTGATGAAACATGTTTGTTATTACAAAATGGGATCCAATTAGAAATAAAATATACTTTATTTTTCCTAAATCCTAAAACAAAACTTGTTATCTTTCAATGATATAAACCAGTATAGTTATGATACTCATACTATATCTAAGGGAAATTAAATTTGCATATAAATGAACTTCAATGCATTTTATAAGATAAATTTACTATAGAAACTTCCAAATTATCATCTTTATTATATATATATATATATTTAACTAAAATAAATAAATATGGTAAACAATTATATTCTATAAATTTTTAATATGTTTAATGATCAATTATGTAATTATTTCTTAAGAATGATGCAAAAATTTCTTTAAATTTATCATAGATATTGAACTAATGTCCAAAATATCTTTCTACTAATAAAAATTCCACAAGAGGCTTATTTTCTTAATTCTTGATTATGAGACCATCTCTATTTAAAATTAAGTAAGAAATGCCTACTTGTCTTGAATGAACTCAATGGTATATATATGGATCAATTCATCAATAATCTGGAATATGTTAAATATTTTATGGTATTAATTGATGAATTTAGAAAATAATCACATGTATGTTTTCTCACAAAATACAATTTATCTGTTAAGTCTGGATGATAAAGATAAAGATAAAAGAAGGTGGGGGTGAATTGTGTTACTTTAAAAAATTGATCAAAAAAACTCCCCTCTGGAGATTACATAAATTCTTTCATTCTCTCTTATAGACGAGTGAGAAGTGGAAAATAAATAAAGGAAAAGAACATAATTATGTATAGTGGTTTAAGGAACAAAAATCACTTATTCCACTCCACAAATTCTCTCTCACGGTCTTGGTGATTTTTACTAGAAAGTCCTTTTTCATGGGACATCAACAACTAAGAAAGGGTAGTTAATATAACGACCCATACTTTACATACATTGTTACTACTTCAAAATTGAAGCACACTTATTACAACATATGACAAAACCACAAAGGACCGTATAGGTATAGTGTCTTTAGAAACTGGGAAACATAAACAACTGGTTCATAAATCTTCTACAGTGTCTCCCATTTATTTCATCATATCTAGGGTCCCTTTTAGCATATTCTACTTAATATCCATCTTCCTGACCTAGGGAAAAGAAAACATAAAAGGGTGAGCTCAAATGCTCAGCAAGGGCAAATAAAGGAAATAAAAATCATATCATATCTTTTTGAAAATCAAAACCTGCAAAATAGATCATAATATCTTATCATGGAATAATTCATAGAAGTGAAAATGAGATCCCCATAATCATAACATAAAACTTGAAACTTTGTGTCATGCAAACATAATCATGGAAATCATTTCTTGTTAGTCATGACTCATTGCCAAGACTATCTTAGTGGACAAAGTCCCTTTCTGAACCGAGTTCACTCCTCGTTTCAGTCCTGTATCACTGAACCGAAATAACCTTCCGTTCCAGCCATGTCTATCTCATGAGATATAAAATCTTTACCCAATGCATTGGAGGGAGATATAGGTCCCACCCATCTTATAATGAATCCTTTCTTATGTGTGCCACATAATCATAAAACATACATCATCGCATAACACATGTAACAAAAATGGGATTCTTGAAACATCATGACATCATAAATAAATTCATATAAGATAAAGGAATTCATAAAAATAATTCCATCACAACATGATCAAATCAATGTAATAATAGGGATAAAAACAGAACCCTTTATTATCTTAGATGGAAAATAATTTTGATAAAACACTTGAACTCCACTCTTGAGGAAAATATCCTTTCTTCTTCAAAAACATTTTTCCTTTCATAACATGTCATAAAACTTTAAAATAAAAGAAGTTGATTAAAAATAAACTTGAAAACTTGTAAAGGAAGCTTCTTGGAAACAATGTTTTAAAAATCCATTCATGCCGTATAAGTTAAAAAAAACATTCTTTGTACTTTTGTCGGAAAAGTCAAAAAGTACCTCGTACGACAAAAGATTCCTTTCATACATATTACTAAAAACTCACCGAAGGGTAAAAATGGATTTAAACAATTTTAGGTGGATGGAAATAATATTACATATTGATGAAACATGGATGTGGATGATAAAATACACCCCAGTGAATACTTACGAATAAACAATCTCGGATAAAAATGAGATTGTGATATTTCCCTTACCTTAGGTCTGATTTGCTTTGTTTGTGTCCGAAGCTCCTGTATAATGGTTTAAATAATGTTATTGACTTATTCCAGAATCATACATATTGATATGATATCATATATGGTCATATTATTAGCTTCTTGTTAGTAATATTTCATTGTTACTTGTTACTCGGGTCTTTATAACTTTTTGCGTGTTTTGTTGAATAAATTCTTATTCTTATCTTTAGGTTATAGATAATTCATTTCCAGAATTGTATTAGTGTAGTATATACCATATTCATTCATTCAATTCATTTATATAATCATTATGAAATGAAGATCATGTAGAACGAGTCGCATCACATCGTGGAGACGGTATTCCGTACGTACGCACGAGTGATGATATCGTTCCTATGATCGTGGAATTGTATTGGAGTATATATATTATTTTATTATCAAAATTACTTCATAATAATCATATATAGTTACTCATTACACCATTATACCCATCCTTGTAAGGTGATGGTGGAAAATATATTACACCACGGCGTGGAGACGGTATTCCGTACGTACGCACGCGCGGTGATTTCATTTTTCCGTAGGATGGATAGAAGGTGAATTAGGGTTGTTTCATATTTATAATAACATATCAGTATGTAAGTAATACTGATGTTATTACTTTATCATGAAACAACTAAAAAAGAATAAGTTGAAGTAGAAAGAAATTGAAAAGATCGGTAATGGATATTACCTCTTCTTTGGAACGCCTCTTTGAATCCTCCACTTAAGGAACTACGATTGGTCTTTGGAGAAGACCAGGACCTCTAGGATTATTCTAGGGAAGTGGAGAGGAGAAAATGGCAGGGGTTGGCCGAGCTTGAGTGCTCAAATTGGTGTGAGGAGGAGGGGGAGGAGGTGTCCTTTGATAAGGGAGGAGAGGGGCACCTTAGGAATATCTCAAAATATTATTTTATATTAAAGTCAAAATCGGTTTATAATGGTTCCAAAGGGTATTATTTCTAAGATAAAGTGGGGATGGGTCGAAATCCTATCAACCAATAGGATTTAAACAAGTTTAGGGTATTATTTTAACCTTATCAATTAGATTTAACTCTAAGTTAATTAATTTAACTTTTACCGTGTCTTTTTGTTTTCTTTCACTATATGGTTAATACACTTACTATAACATGCCAAACGAACCCCAAATTGTTTATTATTAATATATATATCCTTATCTAAGTCATTTGGCCGAACCTTAGATTTTTAGGAATAAAATAACAATTAATAATATAATATTTGATTTAGAAACTATTTTGTGTCAATTTTGACACTATTTGATATATGATTTTTGTGAAAGTCATAACAGAATTCTATGTTCGAACCAAGTTGATTAAATCAATACTAATATATCATAGTAACCTATAAAATTAGTGGAATTCATAAAAAGTCTTAAATTACATTTATTTTTGTATTTATATTATCAATTATGTCAATATTTCATTAATAAGATAATTACTGCATCATCTTTGTGTCATAAATAAATTAAATTATTTTATGTCTAAAAATTACAAATAAAATACCATTATGTAGGAAATCTTTTTAGATTTCTAATTAATATTTATAGTCGAATTTATCTTATGTATAATCACATATTAAAAATGATTTACTTATTAAACTTTGATTTTTAACCATTTTAACCCTTCTTTAAATAAATTAATAATAAATGTCCTAATCTAATCCAAGTGGGCCTAAATGGTCATATTTTATTCATAAGGTTGTTTTTGGTCGAATTACACTTATCCAATAGAATTAGGACATGTGTTAGGGTAATATTAATATCATATTTACCCTTAGTTACCCTATTTACTATTAACCGCGGTAAAAATCGTAAAAAGTTACTATTCACCAAAAAATTATTTTTATCTCATTGAACCACATTTTACTTACTGATATCAACCATGTCTGTCGGATTTTTGAAATTCCATTCACAGAAGCGGTAAAATTAAGTTTTATGCAAAATTCAGTTTTTAACCTACCACTTAGTGGTTTCACTATTCATCAAAAATTGAAAGTTTTCAGAAAAATACCAAAATTTCACCCTAGGCTAATTTCGATATTCTGAGTCCCAAAATGAAGTCCATTTTGAAAAATAAAATTTATAAAATTTTAAAAAGTGGTTATTACTATTCATAATGGCTAGTTTTAATAGCATATTGTTGTTTAGTGAAACTCGGTATTGCGTACGACGCAAGCTATCGAGGAAGGTCGCGATTGTGTGTAAAGCAAGCCAAGCAAGTGTTGTGTAGAAAAAGATTCCTTTGATGATTTATATAACATAAAAGTCTCGGGTGTTACATTCTACCCCCCTTAAAAAGAATTTCGCCCTCGAAATTCGTCACTTTGTAACAAACAGATGAGGATAATTCTCCCTCATCATATCCTCAAGCTCCCATGTAGATTCTTCAAGTTGGTGGTTCCTCCATAAAACTTTCACCAAGCGAGTGGTCTTGTTTCGTAGGACTTTTTCGCTACGATCCAGAATCTCTATCGGCTGTTCTTCATAAGAAAGATCTTGCTCCAGTGGTACAACTTCTGAGCTGAGTACATGTGAAGGATCTGGTATGTACTTTCTCAGGAGAGATACATGGAACACATCGTGAACTTGAGAGAGATTCGGTGGAAGCGCCAATCGGTAAGCTACCTTCCCAACACGATCCAGTATTTCAAAAGGACCGATATATCTAGGGCTCAACTTCCCCTTCTTTCCAAATCTCATAACCCTCTTCCAGGGAGATATTCGTAAGAACACTTTATCACCCACTTCAAACTCTAGGTCTTTTCTTCGGTTGTCGGCATAACTTTTCTGTCGACTCTGAGCTGCTCTTATGTGTTGTTGAATAGATCTGAGCTTTTCTGCCATTTCATCAACGAGATCAGGTCCTAATAGCTTTCTTTCCCCAACTTCATCCCAGCAAGTTGGAGTCCTGCATTTCTTTCCATAGAGAGCTTCATAAGGAGCCATCTGAATACTGGAGTGAAAGCTATTATTATAAGAAAATTCTACCAAAGGTAGGTGTTGATCCCAACCTCCTTTGAAATCCATAGAGCAAGCTCTCAACATATCTTCTAGGGTTTGAATTGTTCTCTCAGACTGATCGTCTGTCTGGGGATGATAAGCAGTGCTGAAACTCAACTCTGTATCCAGAGTATGCTGAAGACTTCACCAGAACTTCGAGGTAAATCTCGGATCCCGATCAGATATAATAGAAAGTGGTACTCCATGCAATCTTACCACTTCCTTTACATATATCCTGGCAAGCTGATCTAGAGAGAAATCCTCTCTAATAGCAATGAAGTGTGCAGACTTTGTAAGACGATCAACTATGACCCAAATAGCATTATTGCCTTTGGATGTTTTAGGAAGTCCTGTGACAAAGTCCATAGTGATGTTTTCCCATTTCCATTCGGGTATGGGTAATGGTTGTAACATCCCCTTAGACTTCTGTCTCTCAGCTTTAACTTGTTGACAAACCAAGCATCGAGAGACATATTCAGCAACATCTCTTTTCATGCCATCCCACCAGAAGTACTCTTTCAGGTCCCTATACATCTTTGTGCTTCTAGGATGAATAGAGAATGAAGAACTATGAGCCTCATCCAGCAGCTCCTTCTTTAATTCGGGGATGGGAGGAACACAAACCCGATTCTTGAACTTTATTATCCCATCACAATCAAGGTTGAATTCAGGAACATTTCTCACCTTCTTTTGTAACTCGACATCTTCTTTCTGTGCCTCTTTAATCTTCACATGTATAGATGGTTGAACATTCATTTGAGAAAGATAAGATTTTTCCCCTTCCATTTTAATTCCAAGATCCATCCTTTGTAAATCCATAAATATTGGATCTTTTGTGATCCTCATCATGGATAAACTAGCATGGTCTTGTCGACTTAATGCATCTGCCACCTTGTTTGATTTCCCAGGGTGGTAATGGATTGAGCAGTCATAATCCTTAATCAGCTCCAACCATCTTCTTTGACGCATATTCAACTCCTTTTGTGTGAAAATATAATTTAAACTTTTATGATCAGTATAAATATCACACCTTTCACCATAAAGGTAATGCCTCCAAATCTTTGATGCAAAGATTACCGCAGCCAACTCCAAATCATGTGTTGGGTAATTTTTCTCATGGATTTTCAACTGTCGTGGGGCATAAGCTATCACCATATCATTTTGCATAAGAACACACCCCAATCCCTTCTTGGATGCATCACTGTAGATCACAAACCTTTCTCCACTACAAGGCAGTGTGAGCACAGGTGCACTGGATAACCCTCTTTTCAACTCCTTGAAATTCAATTCACATTCCTCTGTCCAGACAAACTTAACTCCTTTCCGAGTCAACTTGGTGAGTGGATTAGATAATCGTGAAAAATCTTTTACAAAACGTCGATAATATCCAGCCAAACCAAGAAAACTTCGGATCTCAGTTACTGTTGTTGGTCTCGACCATCTTTCGATAACCTCTGTTTTTGCTGGATCCACAGATATCCCCTCTTTTGAGATTATATGACCCAAAAATGCAACTTTTTGAAGCCAAAATTCACACTTGGTAAATTTGGCATAAAGCTTCTCCTTTCTCAGGGTCTTCAATATAATTCTCAAGTGATCTTCATGCTCTTCCTTGCTCTTTGAATAGACAAGAATATCGTCTATAAAGACTACCACAAATTGATCAAGATAGTCTCTAAAGACTCTATTCATTAGATCCATGAAGATAGCAGGGGCATTAGTAAGACCAAATGGAATCACTATAAATTCATAGTGTCCATACCTTGTACGGAAAGCCGTCTTTGGTATATCCTCCCTTTTGACCCTTAATTGATGATACCCTGAACGAAGATCAATCTTGGAAAAGTATTGAGCTCCGCGTAGTTGGTCAAATAAGTCATCAATGCGTGGGAGAGGATATTTGTTCTTGATAGTGATCTTGTTAAGTTCTCGATAATCAATGCAGAGTCTCATTGATCCATCTTTCTTCTTAACAAATAGAACAGGTGCTCCCCAAGGTGACGCACTAGGGCGTATGAATCCCTTATCAAGATTCTCTTGGAGTTGCTTCTTCAATTCCTGCAACTCAATTGGGGCCATTCTATAAGGTGTCTTTGAAATAGGCAAAGCACCTGGTACGAGTTCTATTGAAAACTCAACTTCACGATTTGGTGGAAGACCCGGCAATTCCTCCGGAAAGACATCATCAAACTCCCGTACAATGGGCATATTCTTAATCGTGAGTTTCTCACCAACCATTTGAGATAAATAACCTTCATTTAGTGGAATCAATACCCATAAGATGGAAGAAATTTCCACTGGAAGGTTATGTTCATCCTTGCATTGATAGACGATCGTAGATTGATCTGGAATATGAAATGTGACTTCCCTTCTTTGGCAATTGATATGAGCTCCATGTAGAGAAAGCCAATCCATGCCAAGAATCACATCAAATTCCACTAAAGGAAGGATCACAAGATTTGCAGGAAGCACTTTCCCACAAACTTCGATCGGAGAAGAATTATAAACTTTTGATGCGATTGATGTGCCATTAGGTGTTGTCACAGCTAACTCAACATCTAATTGTTGAGGTAATACGGTGATACCGTTAGAAAAGTCTTCAGAAATAAAAGAGTGGGTGGATCCAGAATCAAATAAAACATTTGCTACTTTAGAGTGGATGGTAAGTGTACCTTTCACCACATCGTTATCGTACTCCACATCGCTGATAGAAATTGCATGTGACTTTCCTTTGTCTTTAGCCTTAAGAGTTTGTTGACGTCGACCATCATCATCAACCCTTGGATTTGGGCATTGATAGGCATAATGCCCCATCTCCTTGCACTTGAAACATTGAAGTGTAGTAGGTTCATTCTGTGTATCCCTTCCTTTGTTTGCATCATTAGACATCTTCTTCCCATTATCACGGCATTCAAATGCCCGATGACCTTCCTTTCCACATTTAAAACATTTACTTGTCCCTTTAAGACAACTCCGTCCATGTTTCTTTCCACACTTTGAGCATAAGGGAAAGTTCATCTTCTTTTCCGTGTTCTCTTTAGATTTTTCTTTGAATTCCATCTTCCTCTTCTTATCAAACCCATGTGACTGATGGGTTACTCCAATCTCCATCTCGACTTTGAGAGCACATCGAACGATTTCCTCATAGCTATTGAAGTCCCTTATGGATAACGCCCTTCGAAGACTTGGTTTTAAGCCACTAAAGAATCGATCGATCTTACTCTCAGGTTGGATAATAATACCAGAAGCGTACCTTGCAAGTCTTGTAAAATTTGCTTCATACGTACTAACAAATTCATCATCCCTTTGCTTCAGTTCAAGGAACTCTTTCTCCATCTTTGTTCGGAGAATACGAGGGAAGTACTTATTGAAAAATAAGTTCTTGAACTCGTCCCATTCCATAGACTCAATTTCATCCCTTTGCCTTGTATTCTTAACAAGATTCCACCATTGATCCGCATCTCCTTCCAAACGATACACTGCTAGGATGACTTTATCATGCTCAGAACATTGAAGAACTGAAAATATCTTTTCAGTAGTACTAATCCATTGTTCAGCAACTAATGGATCAGTAGACCCGCTGAAAGAAGGTGGACGCTGCCTCATGAAGGATTCAACAGAATGTTGCTCCCTCCTTTGTTCGTTTGGAAATCCTGCATGATTCATAGCTTGAGAAAGTTGTGTGAGCATGGCTACAAGATTTTGCATTCCAGCTCCCATATCGTTTGGTTGCTCAGGGGGACAATCATTACATTGCCCATCTCATTCCGCATTAACACGGTTCCTTCGGGTTCCAGCCATTGACTAAAACCAAGAAGAATAGTGTGAGCAACACTAATTATAATAGGAAACCACATAATTCAAGAATAAAATTTTCATGCTTATGGTCTTATCCTAGGTTATTCATGGCCATTTCTAAGATTGTGTTCTATGCTTAGACTTATCCTTAGGGTTCTTACTAAGGCTTTCACATCCTAGTTTCCAAAGGTTGACTATACCTTTCCTCTGATACCAACTATAACGACCCATACTTTACATACATTGTTACTACTTCAAAATTGAATCACACTTATTACAACATATGACAAAACCACAAAGGACCGTATAGGTATAGTGTCTTTAGAAACTGGGAAACATAAACAACTGGTTCATAAATCTTCTACAGTGTCTCCCATTTATTTCATCATATCTAGGGTCCCTTTTAGCATATTCTACTTAATATCCATCTTCCTGACCTGGGGAAAAGAAAACATAAAAGGGTGAGCTCAAATGCTCAGCAAGGGCAAATAAAGGAAATAAAAATCATATCATATCTTTTTGAAAATCAAAACCTGCAAAAGAGATCATAATATCTTATCATGGAATAATTCATAGAAGTGAAAATGAGATCCCCATAATCATAACATAAAACTTGAAACTTTGTGGCATGCACACATAATCATGGAAATCATTTCTTGTTAGTCATGACTCATTGCCAAGACTATCTTAGTGGACAAAGTCCCTTTCTGAACCGAGTTCACTCCTCGTTTCAGTCCTGTATCACGGAACCGAAATAACCTTCCGTTCCAGCCATGTCTATCTCATGAGATATAAAATCTTTACCCAATGCATTGGAGGGAGATATAGGTCCCACCCATCTTATAATGAATCCTTTCTTATGTGTGCCACATAATCATAAAACATACATCATCGCATAACACATGTAACAAAAATGGGATTCTTGAAACATCATGACATCATAAATCAATTCATATAAGATAAAGGAATTCATAAAAATAATTCCATCACAACATGATCAAATCAATGTAATAATAGGGATAAAAACAGAACCCTTTATTATCTTAGATGGAAAATAATTTTGATAAAACACTTGAACTCCACTCTTGAGGAAAATATCCTTTCTTCTTCAAAAACATTTTTCCTTTCATAACATGTCATACAACTTTAAAATAAAAGAAGTTGATTAAAAATAAACTTGAAAACTTGTAAAGGAAGCTTCTTGGAAACAATGTTTTAAAAATCCATTCATGCCGTATAAGTTAAAAAAAACATTCTTCGTACTTTTGTCGGAAAAGTCAAAAAGTACCTCGTACGACAAAAGATTCCTTTCATACATATTACTAAAAACTCACCGAAGGGTAAAAATGGATTTAAAAAATTTTAGGTGGATGGAAATAATATTACATATTGATGAAACATGGATTTGGATGATAAAATACACCCCAGTGAATACTTACGAATAAACAATCTCGGATAAAAATGAGATTGTGATATTTCCCTTACCTTAGGTCCGATTTGCTTTGTTCGTGTCTGAAGCTCCTGTATAATGGTTTAAATAATGTTATTGACTTATTCCAGAATCATACATATTGATATGATATCATATATGGTCATATTATTAGCTTCTTGTTAGTAATATTTCATTGTTACTTGTTACTCGGGTCTTTATAACTTTTTGCGTGTTTTGTTGAATAAATTATTATTCTTATCTTTAGGTTATAGATAATTCATTTCCAGAATGGTATTAGTGTAGTATATACCATATTCATTCATTCAATTCATTTATATAATCATTATGAAATGAAGATCATGTAGAACGAGTCGCATCACATCGTGGAGACGGTATTCCGTACGTACGCACGAGTGATGATATCGTTCCTATGATCGTGGAATTGTATTGGAGTATATATATTATTTTAGTATCAAAATTACTTCATAATAATCATATATAGTTACTCATTACACCATTATACCCATCCTTGTAAGGTGATGGTGGAAAATATATTACACCACGGCATGGAGACGGTATTCCGTACGTACGCACGCGCGGTGATTTCATTTTTCCGTAGGATGGATAGAAGGTGAATTAGCGTTGTTTCATATTTATAATAACATATCAGTATGTAAGTAATACTGATGTTATTACTTTATCATGAAACAACTAAAAAAGAAGAAGTTGAAGTAGAAAGAAATTGAAAAGATCGGTAATGGATATTACCTCTTCTTTGGAACGCCTCTTTGAATCCTCCACTTAAGGAACTAAGATTGGTCTTTGGAGAAGACCAGGACCTCTAGGATTATTCTAGGGAAGTGGAGAGGAGAAAATGGCAGGGTTTGGCCGAGCTTGAGTGCTCAAATTGGTGTGAGGAGGAGGGGGAGGAGGTGTCCTTTTATAAGGGAGGAGAGGGGCACCTTAGGAATATCTCAAAATATTATTTTATATTAAAGTCAAAATCGGTTTATAATGGTTCCAAAGGGTCTTATTTCGAAGATAAAGTGGGGATGGGTCGAAATTATATCAACAAATAGGATTTAAACAAGTTTAGGGTATTATTTTAACCTTATCAATTAGATTTAACTCTAAGTTAATTAATTTAACTTTTACCGTGTCTTTTTGTTTTCTTTCACTATATGGTTAATACACTTACTATAACATGCCAAACGAACCCCAAATTGTTTATTATTAATATATATATCCTTATCTAAGTAATTTTGCCGAACCTTAGATTTTTTGGAATAAAATAACAATTAATAATATAATATTTGATTTAAAAACTATTTTGTGTCAATTTTGACACTATTTGATATATGATTTTTGTGAAAGTCATAACAGAATTCTATGTTCGAACCAAGTTGATTAAATCAACACTAATATATCATATTAACCTAGAAAATTAGTGTAATTCATAAAAAGTCTTAAATTACATTTATTTTGGTATTTATATTATCAATTATGTCAATATTTCATTAATAAGATAATTACTACATCATCTTTGTGTCATAAATAAATTAAATTATTTGATGTCTAAAAATTACAAATAAAATACCATTATGTAGGAAATATTTTTAGCTTTCTAATGAATATTTATAGTCGAATTTATCTTATGTATAACCCCATATTAAAAATGATTTACTTATTAAACTTTGATTTTTAACCATTTTAACCCTTCTTTAAATAAATTAATAATAAATGTCCTAATCTAATCCAAGTGGGCCTAAATGGTCATATTTTATTCATAAGGTTGTTTTTGGTCGAATTACACTTATCCAATAGAATTAGGACATGTGTTAGGGTAATATTAATATCATATTTACCCTTAGTTACCCTATTTACTATTAACCGCGGTAAAAATCGTAAAAAGTTACTATTCACCAAAAAATTATTTTTATCTCATTGAACCACATTTTACTTACTGATATCAACCGTGTCTGTTGGATTTTTGAAATTCCATTCACAGAAGCGGTAAAATTAAGTTTTATGCAAAATTCAGTTTTTAACCTACCACTTAGTGGTTTCACTATTCATCAAAAATTTAAAGTTTTCAGAAAAATACCAAAATTTCACCCTAGGCTAATTTCGATATTCTGAGTCCAAAAATGAAGTCCATTTTGAAAAATAAAATTTATAAAATTTTAAAAAGTGGTTATTACTATTCATAATGGCTAGTTTTAATAGCATATTGTTGTTTAGTGAAACTCGGTATTGCGTACGACGCAAGCTATCGAGGAAGGTCGCGATTGCGTGTAAAGCAAGCCAAGCAAGTGTTGTGTAAAAAAAGATTCCTTTGATGATTTATATAACATAAAAGTCTCGGGTGTTACAGTTAACCCCTTTGAGTCAAGGATTTTACATGGCCTTCTGTTTCTTTTATAAAAAACCAAAATAACTACAACATTGTATGAGAAGATGATACTCCAACAATGACTGAGTATAAGAATCCAATACTCTAACATAATTAATATATTAGGATATATTTGTTGAAATAGCTTTGAAACATAGTTTTAGTAGAAACTAATAGTTTCTTATGATCTTCAAAAAATGAAAAAAAATATTCTCCAACACCAAAAAATATTTTTTCAGATTGCAATAGAGAAAAAACAAGTTAGTTGATCACACATGTATATTTTTAAAGTGTAACTTTGATAAGAACTTTGTTTAATTATAGAAAAATATTAAAAATATATATTTAATAGAAAAACATAAATCTATAAAAAACAAGGATCAAAACATTTTTGTCTCCAAAGTTTTTTTAAATAAGAAATGGAACATTCTTATTTTCAAACATGAATCTCTATATCTTTAGAATAAGAACATCTATATAAATATATAAGATGAAAAAAATCATAATTTGTCTAGATTGATTAATTCCTTCAGGTCAAACAACTCCAATATTATCACATGATAAATCATTAATATTTGAATTCATAATGTTTAAAGAGATTCATAACTTCCCTTTAAAATATGAATGAGATAATTTATTAGATATGATCCTTTGAATCGATATTTAAAACTCTTTAAATAGATTTTTAATTCTTGTTTGACTATTATAGAAAATGAAAAAATATTCCATAATTCAAAACTCCATCTTTGTCCAAGTCAAACGTAGGTTTTGTCTATATAGAGACAAATTTAAAAATTGTGGTTTATAACATATGATTGATTAAAAAAGTAAAGATAATGAACCATAAATTTATTCCCCAAATGTAGTGTTTCTTCCAAAATTAGGGTTTTTGATCTATACATTCATTCCAAAAATAGGATTTACACACCATATGTTCTTATTAAAATATAATGTTTGAATAGTGTTTCCAGATTACTTATAAAGCACATCCGGAATAATTTTCCTTTGATAAATCAAATATCCTGCCATGGTTAAATACTTAATATGATTACAGAAGAAAAATAATTATTCCAGTAATTAATATCCCATAATTTACTTAAAGTAACTTCATTAACAACAAAAATGGGGGTGTTTTGGGCATCAAAATCAAAAATAATTTAATAAGACTGTAGAGTCCACACATGCTCAACATTAGTATTTTAAAACTTTTAGGATAAAATAATTAAATTAAGAGAACAATTGCCAAATTATGACATCAAGAAAGTAAGGATTGATAATGTAGTATAATTTACTTCTCACATTGTTAATGATTGATATATGAAAATAGAGATTACTATAGGCACACTAGTTATCCATGTGAAAATGTAAAATGGTTTAGATGAATCACTTATAAAACCCCACAAGTTTGTTTCTAGACCATAAATAATTAGAACAAAGATGTTGAGCTCTATATGGGGTCATGCAATATTGTATAGTGAAATAATAATTCACATTAGACCAAGTGAATATTATAATAATTCTCCAATTAAACTAGACTTTAGTTAATATCATGAAATCCACATCTTAGTAATTTTGTTTCATATAGTATATGTATCGATTTATCCCCCAATACATAAAAAACGAGACATCAAAGAAGGTTGGAATATATGTGGTATACAAATCCCCATACATTATCATGGATCTTTAACTTCAACTATAATGTATTTATAGCACATTTTGTTGAATCTTACATCAAAAATGTGTGTTCATAATATTAGGGGTAGAAAATAAATAAGTTTAGAGATGTCTTGAAATGTAAAACCATGATCGTTTTTCAATCCTCTCAACTGCTAGTGTGAGATGGAATTAAAAAGAAATTTATATTTTTAAGAATTAATAAACGAATTTCCTAATAAAATTATTCACACAAATATAGTGATTAAACCACACATACAACCTTTAATTGTACCACTATAATGGATGTAACCAAGACAAAATTAAATAATGATGTTATATAAATGTAGAGAAAACATCTAAGGAATGATAGGACAATAAAATATATAGATAGAAATCCTAAAAAAATAAATTGGGGGATTATAATAGAAAATAACCTTATGGTTGTTCATGATGTATAATAAATATATAATTTAAATGTTCATGAAAAACACATGATGGTAGTAATAGAGACTATTCACATAAAATAAAAAACTTTATAGGTTTTGAAAATAATTAAATAGATTTTAATATACCACAACGTGTGATATATCGAATCAATGTAAAATATAAAATATTGATGAAATGTTTTAATATTATATGGAACATGATATCATAAATGTAAATACTTAACTAAGGTTTATTATGGAATATTAAAAACTAACTTATTTTATAAATATAAATTTTTAATGAAAGTTGAATTGAATTCACTTTATAGTTGAATATTCGTTGGACATATCATGTTTATTCTAGAATATTAAAATCACATTAGATATAAAGAAGATTTTGTGAGTAAATATAATGATAAAAAAAGAGATTTTAAAATAAAAATATCATATTTTCATTTAAGTGTTTTTCCAAATACTTAGAATTTACTCTGTGGAATCATATTCCTCTATTATGGATGTTATTAGTTTTTAGTATCTAATCACCATTATTATAGCTAAAACTTCCAATATACTTGTTAAGGATGTTGTTACAACATATTTATATGTTTTAGTTGATATAAGTACATATATGAGAATCATTAAAGGATTCCAAATAATCTAAATATTAAAATAAAAACCCCCAAAATTATACTCAATTAAATTAAAAAAAATCTTTATATGGATTTAAGATATATGAGAATATGTGACATAGTCTCATCAGTGAATATTTGTTAAATAAATTATAATCCTATATTCCCATGTATTTTTATTAACAATGAAAGATATAGATATATAGTCATTTTTTTATGTTGGTAACTTATATATTATCGGAACTCATGAAGAGATCCACAATGTAGTGAGAAACTTTAAGGATTAATTTGAAATGATGAAATTGGGAGAAACCAAGTATTTTCTTAGTTAAAAATTTTTAAACATTCCAGTTGGTATTTTTTGTATCTTTCAAATTAGACTATGAAGGTCCTAAAATGATTTAATATATAAAAATCTAACCATTTAAGTACTCCAGTGTTTGTTCGATCTTTAAATGTTGATAATGATAAATTCCCCCTTGTCATGAAAATGAAGAGTTGGTTAGTCCAAAAGTATCATACATCAGTTTGATTGGAACCCTTATATATATTAATAAATATACTCAACCAGATATATATTTTACTATTAATTTATTGTCATGTTTTAGTTCATCCCCTATATAAAATCACTGAAATAAAAGTAAACATATGTTTTTTTATCTTTTTATTTTATTTATTATGGTTTATTTAATTATAATAAGTTATTGAAATGTACATTCAGTTTTATAGATGTATTTAATTTATTAAATCTATATAAGTCACAATTGTATACTAGATGTGTCTTCATAGTTAAATGTACTATCATATCTTTGATATCATAAAAGAATACCCATAGTTTAATATACTTAAATAATGAAGAAGTGGTATAATTCAATACATAAAGTTGAGAATATGTTTGGTAGTGGTATATGACTCAACACTTTCAATGAAGAGTGATTTAATTATAGATATTAGCTAGGTAATATTATTCAAAGATAATGTTTTTTACCTCATAGAATTAAATTAAATGTTCATCAAAATTATTGGATGAAACACGTAGCACCAAAATAATTCTATTTCACACAAGTGTTAATGAAGAAAGAATATATCAACCTAAATGTTGGATCTAATGAATTTTTTTTAGAACTATTTACTATAGATGTTCCAACCATTTTATTTATAAAACATTTATATTATATAAAAATGCATATATTTCAAATAAAATGTAATTCATTTACGTAATTTAACATTAATGGGGAATTTTTTGGCTCCCTTCTGCTATTTATTTTGATTTTTATACCATTGGGGTTTTCTAGAAAATGTATTTAATGAGGCAGTATCCAAACATGTAAAACATTATAAGTGGCATGCATCCCAAGGTAGACTGTTAGGTAATCACATTCAATAGCTATCAAGGACTAATAGTGGTGGGATGATCCCAAAATAAATCCCCCATACCCCCATTTCATTAACTCTAAATGTGTTTTGAAGTCATCCTTAATTGGGAAGATATATGGAAAAAACAAATACATGATTATAAAATTTATCATTATCTTTCTTTAATACATAATTTATATATGTTTTAGTTTTTCCTAAAAAATATGTATTTTTTAGGTCATTATGATTAATGTTCTAAAATAATTTCTAGCCTTTAATGCACCTTGAATTCATAAAAAAATGTGAGACATTGTTTCTTGTATTTTATTACCCATTTCAGATATATATTTTTTCCTAAACCCAAATAAATAGATATTTTAAAATCCATTTAAAACCTAATATTGAACTCAAAGTTGGAATAAAAAAAATTTACTGTACGTTTTCTATGTAAAATATTCAATGGAATATTTTAGTGAATTTTTTATGCATGTTACATGTTTCTATTGAAAAATTTTCAATGGAATTTCAAGTAAAATTATCCCGAAGAAGATTAATGTGTATTTTTAAGTATAATTATATTTTTAAAAATCCATATAGAACATTCCAAATAGTTAATATAATATTTTGAGGGACCTCTTTCATCGAACCTGTATTTCTAATGTGAATATGTATTTTAGTAAATATTCTTGGATCCTAATTTAAATATTATTTTGTTTTAGTGATAAATAAAGGAGTATTGATGTAACTTGTAATATTCATTTAACATTAAATTCATGTTATAAGGTTTTTTTAGACCAAAAGTGTGGTTTTTATACACTTTTTCCGATTAAAAAGACATATAGATAATCTATAGAGTACTAAGATTTTCTATCTCTCAGGGATAGTTTCGATGTGAAGGACAAATAAACTTTTTAACGGAAATGTGGTGGATTAAATCTCACATAATCAATTTCTAGTTTTTTAATTTTTGATATGTTTATAAACACCACTCTTAGTTTCTTATTATTAATGAGATTGATAATTATTTCCAACTTTATAAAGTGATATTTTGGTCTCACATAAAATTATGCTAACTGGGATTTTTGGACTAAAGTGACTAGACCATGTGTAAAAATGTTTATTTTTATTATAAACATCAAAAATATTTTTGTTTCATGCATTTGAAATATTTAATTAAATAATTTTTATTTACTTAAACAATTGATGCGGAATTAAAATATAAATAATGAGGTGTTTGTATTATTAGAACATAAATATGAGTAAATAAAAAAACATGAAATCAGATTTGGGCTTGGGATTGGGTCATTGGGATTATAAGGATCATTGCATGTGTAAAATTCATAATCTTATCTATAGAGACCATTTAAGAACCACATTTTGAAGTGTTAACTAGTTTAAAGGATCATTAATGTGCCTCTTAAGGTGGTTTGAGACTTAAACCACTTTTAAGTTTTATTCAATTCTCAAACTTACCATCATATTTATGGAATGTGTTAAGGGTCGTATGTATAATTTTTTTGTTTCTTGATAATTTCCCTTATCTAACTAGATTGAGAGGGAACCCATATATAAATGGGATCCCTACATGTACAAAGCCTTAAAAAACATTACTTTGAGTCACAGTGGAAGAAGCTAAATTCTTTATATATTGGACAATGACCACACTTGAACATCCCCTCCCCAACTCCTCTATAGGTCTGATTTAGCTCCTTCACTTTCTATTTCTACTATCATATTGTTCCTTTATGATAATTCACAGTCTAAGGACATATTCCCATATTCATCCTTCTGCCCTTTGGTTTGGTGGTCTCCATCTGGTGAATGATTTTTTTTGTTCTTATTTATTAGTATAGAGTACCTCATTTAATTTATGTCCTAATTTTCACCATATATTGTAATGACTTTTGGAAAAAAGGCCTAGAATATAGCATGAAATCCCCTATCCTACCAAGCCTACTCTACCTACACAAAGTTTTCCTGGCCCATGCCTACATTTTTCTAGTTGGATCATCCGAAATCGCCTTTGGATGGACAACATCACTTGTAACCAGCCCTCCGGGCCCACTTGGATAATCATAATTGGTGCATGCTCCTCCTACCCTAGTACTATTACTGGATCACCTTCATTTGTGAGGGATGGAAACCATAGATCATGTAAAATTAATATTTGATGTTTTTTATTTCTCATCTTTTTGTTTTATATTATTTTAGTCACCTTGGATGCTATTAAATACTATTATATCTATAAATAGTAATGTGGAGGGGTTTATTATTCATTAGATTGAGGTAATGAAATTGTGGTGGTTAGTGTTCTTTAGTGTTCCTCATCTAAGAGAATTCCCTATAATTCCTCTTCAAAGAGGCTATCTATTTTTTTCTTGTCATTGGTTCTATCATTTTCCCTTGAGAGTGACTAGCATCACTTAGATGGAAAAATAATCTCATGAAGGAATTGATGATTATAGTTATCAATGGATGTCAAAGGAGACTTGAATTTGATAATTCAAGTATTATATAAATATTTTTTAACCCTTTTAAACATGTATTTTTATTTTATTTTTTTATTTTTTTCATTTTTTTAAGCTTATTTTTATATTAGTTTGGATTTATAACTTCTTATGCTCCATACTGAATGTCAGTGTCATTTTTAAAACCATTCAATGATCATAGAGCCATATTCAATAAATAAATAAAAATACATAAAATTAATATTATAATATCATAGAGTATTATGATTCAATCGCAATATGTAAAATTTATTTAATACTCATGTGAATAAGTGATTGAAATTTTGGCCATGTGATCAATCCCATGAAGGGTAATTCCATGTATTGGGTTTCCACTCAACTCCCATATAAACATCACATGTCTTGTTCTCTATTCCATGATAACCATTAAGAACTCTTGACCAATAATTCTTACTAAACTCAATGGGGATACATATAATTATTCTATAAAATGTGATTAAAGTATTAACCATTATAATACATTTAAAAGGAAATTAATTAAGGAATTAATGTTCATAATATGGATTAATTGTATATATACATGACGCATATTACTGAATTATTATTAATATAATCATATAGGGTATGTATGTTATATATAAAATGTTAATGGTGATACTAAATTTAAAATATTTCATTAAATATCAATTTTTGGATGGCTTTTGACAAGAATAAAATTTATTAATAACATGATCGATTAAATATATTGGTTATTCTTATTCGGGCATCAATGATCTATCTTGTTTTAGGAAAAAGGGGTAGTATTTATCCTAGTGTGAATGTTGGGTGACATATAACTAAAAAATTACATCATATTATCACCTATAATACTGATTATGATCATATTCATTATGTATATTTCATTACAGTTATTCATATGATTAAACAAAAAATAAATTTATCAATGATTTTATTTAAGGGGAAGGAAAAATTATATGGTATTAATTTCATTAAATGGTATCATAATTAGTGAAATTATATCAAATAATAGGGGAATATTTACATTCTTGAGTGACCCACACCATATGATAAATTTAATTCTACATAACAAGAGGGAAAGTATTTTTAAGAAAATAATCATATGGATGGATATGACATAAGATGTATTGTTTTAATATCCATTATTTCTTAGCTTTATAATCTACATGAATACATGTAATCTTTCAATGTGATTGAATGGATTAGGAATAGATTAAAGAATCATTGGTGTGAAGGACAATTTTTCAAAGAGATTAATTTATCTAATTATAAATCATGTGTATAAGATAAAAGATACACATCACATACTTATACTAATGCATAACTTCCCAAATAATGGGGTAAATTAATGGATTATTTTTCCAATTAGTGTGAAATAGGGAATGAGCTGATGTATTATCTATAGTGATAGTTAATATATTTCTTCCTAGTGGATTTTCATTATTTCTAGGACACTATTATCATGTACTAGCAATATTTTTAAATTTTATTGTTGTGTCTTTTCTAGATAATGAAGGATTTTCATTTATATTAAAATTTTGTTTCTATTTATATGAATGAAATGTTTTATATGTTTTCTAACATGTTTAATGGACTATATGAATTGGATATTAACAATTTTATATATATGTAAATAATAATAAGGTAAAATTTAATTATTTGAATTCCACTTCTCTTTGGTATTGTTTCCGAGGTTCTGTAAACAGTAATCACATACAATGATTTTATGATTATGGATTATTAGATTTGAATTATTATAAATAATTTGATATTTTTTAATCTTAATTAATATAAAAAATATCCAAATTTACTTTTAAGTGTAATGTTAAATTGGATATTGATTTATTAGAACAGATAAATACAAATGTATGTGTGATAAATGGTAAATTTTATGTGTGGGGATTTCATGGAAAAGTACCTGGAAGAGGTTCTTGGGAGTTTGGTGTAGGGAGTGGGGAAGGTAGTTGGATACTAGAGCTACTTATACCTACATGGACCCCATCATGTCCCTAGGTAAGGGGTATATGATGCATCACCCCTAGTGAGGCCATCATGTAGTCAGTGAGATTTCAATGGGTACCTGGTCGTGTACTAATTACTTGATGAAATCCTACTCGGCACTATCTATGAATTTATACATTTTTTAAGAGGGTATAACTAGTATATTATGGTCACATAACCCTTTGATTTTATTAAAGGGGTACTCATAGGAAGTATTTTTTGGATAGTTATTCACCTTACTCTCTCCCCTTGACCCATCTATGGATCTATGAAATTGGGGGGGCTTTGTCATACTAGTTTAAGGTAATATATCTTTTATCATTTTTCCCATGATTATATTTTTCTTTATTCCTTAATTTTAATAGAAATGGTTAGGTTTTTTCATATTATTCCACTATATCATAGGTAAATTGATTTTATGCATGGGTGATTCCATGAATGGTGAATAAAATAGCCTCATAAGAATGTAATCCCACAATTTCATGCATTTTTATTTTAGGTATGTAGCTTGATAAATTTTCCTTTTATTTTTTATGATATTTGGTGAAATTGATCATTAATTCATGTTTGTAAATTGAGTGGTTTTCATTATTATACTTGGGTTCATGTGAATGAAGGATCGGACTTTTTTCTCATAGTTTTGGTATCATTTCACCTCTTGATAAGTTTTTCTTAAAATATTCCACTTAGGGGTTTTGTTCTGAAATGTTTTTATTATTAATTTGAGATGGGTTATGGAAATGATATGAGTTAATTTTAATAGTGAAGGTCTATATGATATTGGTATTATGTATTGGATAATTAGTTTAGGTAGGAATAATTTACATTATTAAGCTTTTTTATTATTTTTATTTTATTTTGTTCATATGACCATTAGTTTTATTCTTTTTAGGAGTTATGTCATTGTGTGACCTCCATACCTAAATTTAGATAATCTCAAATTTTCCTAATAATAAAAAATGTATTTATAGATTGATTACTTTATTATTGGTGTTCTGATGTCCAAATGAGTTACAATGGCCCATTTTGTGAATTTTTGTGTGGAAAAGGTTGATTTTTTAAACTTAAATGAGTTATACTTTTTAGTTTTTGTAAAATGGGGATTCTATTTTAATTTTAAATTCAAAAGAAAATACTGACTTAAGGAGTAGTATTTGTTATGGAATTTCAATAAATATAAGGTGTTTCTAAATTGGATTTTATATAGTTTTAATGTAAATACATGAGGAATAGTTTTGTAATATGATTAGGGATATTTAACCCCATGTGGGTGGTGCCCCATATTCTAAATATTATATTCTTGCATGATCTTCCCTATTATGGTTTCCATTAAATTATTTTCTATTTTATATTAACATAAGAACCATAAGATAATCCTTCCCTCATATGATGGGGTAGTTAAATTAGATTTGGTAACATGGTAGGTTTCCTTACCTTAATACATAAGATTTAGGGATGATCCAATACAATTACTCTTGGGACTGATACAAGACATTGAGATTGACCAAGAGATGTGTGAGATTATTTATCTTTATCCTATGGGAAGTTTAAATTCCTGGGTCGAGTGATGGGTGAGTTGTAAAATATTTTCCTTTGGGAAAATACAAACATTCATGTGTTTATTTTTTGACCACCTTTGTTCCTTGGAGTATGACCTCATGATTTTCCTTAGTGATTGATTTAGGAGTTATTTATTAAGTTCTATTATTAGTGGTTAGGATTTTGGTAAAATTAGTGTCCATAATAGCATGATTTTCCTTGGTATAGATCTAGATATGAGATAGGATAAAAGAGTTTAATCTTTTGTGTTGTTGAGAGGTGGATAGTGAGTTTCCCTTATGTCAGATGTTATCTTATTAGGTGGTAATGATTTACTAGACACGTAGCCAAAGAGGTAGTGATAATTACATGATAAACCTCTTAACAAATTGTAGACACCCAGGATAAGTGACACATTAGATGACCTTTGGGTTCGATTCTAATCTTTAAGAGAATATATATTTCTAATTTTTAGATTGCAAAAAATGTTGATTTTCCTATTTGGGATATGAACCAATCTAGATTTTATCATCCCTGTGGCCATACATACATGGATGGGTGGATGAGGAGGCATAAGGACGGATGGTGGATGACCTTGAGGAGGATATTGGTAGCTATATGAGAGGTATTTAATCAGTTTCCTTCTAAGGACCCATAATAATTAAGAACATGGAAATAGAAAACACATATTATTGATTATTTTTTTGATGTTTTGTCTAAGTGATTAGGGTGAAACAAGGGATATATACCATCTTATAACTGGAGAAGTCCCCGATAATGACATGTGTCACTTGGGATTAATCTAGTTGCAATTTTCATGTAGTCTGGAAGTTTTTTTAGTGAGTACTAAGGAGATTAATGCCTCATCAATGTATCAAAGATTCACTTGAAAATTTTATAGATATTATAATTCCTTAGATCAACTCATTGGATTCATCTTGATGTCTTTAAACATGTGGCTCCATGGATTCACCCCATTGGGCCCAATCATGATTCTCCCAAGATTAATATAGACGAGCTCCATGGACAATGTTAGAATCATTTATAGTGGAATTACTTGGGTGTACACCTTGTAATACACTTAGAACCCTTATATTTAGACTTCATTAGTTTCCACTATGAGTTGGTTCAACCCCTAATGTTAAGGATAGCTTTGTTTAACCATGGATCCTTTATTATTAATATTTCATATTACAGTACTACTAATACCTTTACAAGTGATATTCTCATTGTAAATTGGACCATAATTAACTAATTAAATGAATTCATATTCATATATACAAGTTGAGGCTAAAGTAGGTATAGATTATTTATTTTTTCATTGATTTACTTGATGTACCTACAAACTATTAATGTTTATACTCGCTGAATGTATTTGAATTGGACCCATTTGTGGCGGCCTATTGAGATTTATTTCACACACTATCTAGGTTTCAACTAACACTTGATCATATTATTTGATCACATGTGTGGAAAAAGGGAAGTGTACTAATTGAGACACCTGAATTCTTACTTTAAGATGGGAGATTCGTAAATATGAGTGGTCCAGTGGTCAGGATACTTGGATAGTTTTTCCTTTCAATTGTTTTTTGTATCATTCATTTTATTGTATGCCTACTTCCCTGTATGCCCACTTTTCTTTCTTCACATATATTAAATAATATTTTATATATAATATAGTTTAAATATTTTCATTTTTATTTATTGTTTGGATTCTTTTGCTTGTTTACACTTCCATATTCATTATTATTATGATTCTGCTATTTATTCATCTTTCTCTCACTGTGATCCACTCTCACCAGATGGAATAGTCTCCCCACAGACACTCTAATTACTCGATTCTAGCTAGAAACTTCTAGAATATGGTGAGGTGTGCTTTATTCCATGTGGAAAACCGGGATAGGTTACTTAGGAGTGAAATATTTTTGAGATGTCAAAAAGTGGTATCAGAGGTGTTTCATTTCTTATATTATTGTTTGGAAAATTTGGATAGGATATTAGAAAAAAGTTAAAACTAGGTTATAATTCATTCCACAGAGTAGCTAAACCATTTTCATGGAAGAACCAAGTTTCATAGTAATTGGAATTGTTATTTTATATTCCACTTATTCAAATTGATATATTTTAATTCTTTGGTGATGAGCATGAATTGTGGTATTTCTAATGCTTTATTGGGATTTTACATTTCCATAGTATGACATGAAGTATGTCTACATGAATCATAATTGGAACCTATTGATTCACTTTGAATTCATATTCTTTTCCATATAGGTTCATTTCATCGCTTTCATTTCCAATGTTTCCTATGATTTTTGGGTTTGATTTGGATATGATATACACTTATTCCACTAATTTATTCTGTAGAAAAGAGAAATTGGTTGTTTATAATGTCAACATCCACCTAAATGGATTTTTCTCATATATATTGATGATGATATATTAAATAGACAATTTTAATCTAAGTAAGTTACATAACCTTGGTTACATGATCTGATCTTTGTATATAGTTATATGAGTACCAATTTAAATTTATAAACTGTACGGGCCTTTATAACTTATAAAAGAGAATTAATTTAATTGAGAAAACCTATATTACATGTTACATTTTTAAACTGAATGTAATTGGGATTGTTGTCATTAAAATTATGTCAATTTCAATTATAAAGTGTATGGGCCTCTATAAACTGGGAATAAAATCCTTTTAATTGAACCTTGTATTTACTGATAAACTCATTTACAAACTTGAGATATAAATTTTTACTTATAAGTTATATGGTTTTCTATAAATGAGAAGGCCATGTGAAATTTAAAGAGTGTTTCCCTCATTGAATTACAATTGGCCCTCCATATACCGGAACCCCTATAAATAAAAACATGAACACTTATTAATACTCTCACCTTTGATTTAGGTAGTTAGGGAAGTATGTTGGGTAGTGAGACGCTTTGATTTTATTATTATTCTATTATTAATCATATATTTCATGAATCTTAATAAAATTGTGTGTTTGGAATTTTTAGAGCTATTCCAACATGATGTCATCAAGTTGTATGATAGGAGGGTTTTGATGACCATGATCTAAAGATGGTGGTCCTTGAGCCACTAGTTCTACCTCTAGTATTCCACCTGTGACACCACCTTCTATTCCCAATCTGGGTGTTGATGCTCAGTTTTCGGAGAGTTTCCTATGTGTGATGCAGTATATCTAGGGTGATCCACAACCAACACCTATTATTACTGATCTTACTCATGAGTTCCCAAAGTAGAATCCTCCTAGCTTCTTGGGGGATGGCAGTCCTAAGGATGTTAATTTAGGGATAAAAGATATTTTATCTATCTTCTATCATCTTAATACACCTTCTGATAGTAGGGTATATCTTTCCACCTATATGTTATGTGATTCTTCTAATAACTGGTTGGATGAGGTTACTTAGGATGGTTTTCATCTGGGCATGGCCTAGACGGACTTCCATACTACCTTATACAATTACATTTTCCCTCATATATTGAGAGTTTATCAAAACAAAGAGTTCATGAACCTACAGTAGGTTTATAAGTCCATCATGTACTATTAAGCACGTTTGATTGATCTTCATTACTCTGAACCACTTATTTTAGATGATGATATATCATGAGTGACATGCATTGAGGATGGGCTTAAGAATGCCATCTAGTCTTTGGTCAGTGTCTTCCACCTATCTACCTTTTCTGAGATCAGGTACTAAGATCTTATCACTAATCATAATGTGAGGGTAACTAATATTAATGGGAATAAAGGTTCATTTCTGATATATGGAAGTAGCTCATTAAGTAATAGGAAGTGTAGTATTAATATTTCTCATTAGTTTAGTGATGGTCAGAGTATCTATACTTGTATCTCTATTGTATGTTATCAATGTGGATGATAGGGGCATATGAATCCATAGTGTGATAGAGGCCTACTAAAGTGTTATTCTTCTAGCTAGATGAGTCAACATTAGTGTATTTTCTAGTCCTTTATACCTATTTATAGCAGAAGAGGTCATGTACTAGCTCCTCATTTGGGAGCAAGATCAGTGACTCTACAATTGGTAGCAAGTTGGACTAGCACAGACTAAACTTGTTTAGGTGGAGGTTGTGGTTGGGGTATCTAAAATTTTGATTTTCAAAGTCATTGGATAATAACTAATCATGGTAGTTTAGTTATAGCTTATGGGCATAGATAAAGCTAGTTTCACATGTTAAATTAGATACCCAAGGATCAAAGTGAAGGGTTTTCTACAGTATATGGTACTATTCTAAAGGATTATACTATCATATCTATTTTATTTAATATAGGTTCACCATATTCCTTGGTCTCTATATTTATTATGGAAAGCCTCGAGCTTGAAATTATGTACTTTTTTGTGGTGATGACCTGGAACAAAATGTTCAGTTTGTGGTAAAAGGGTATATTAAAATTCAAGTACTTTCCGCTTGATATTGAAAATTATCACTTCTCATGGAATTTCATTATCCTTGAGATATAGGGTATGATTTCATACATGGGATGGACTGGATCATGCCTTATATTTCACACATTGAATTTTATTACCAAGGGTAGCTTTCACATCACCTAAGGGTGGTAAATATGTTAATAAGGGAAAATAGGATGTCCAGGATGGTCGATCCGGACTAGAGCATCATGGTATGGGAGGAGCGATAGCCCATATTTCCAAAACTTTATTGGTGGAACAGATATTTCATCTGATAGATTACCTTATTATGGTGGATCATTTTAGCGATTTTTTTTCTTGATGAATTCCCTAGATTACCTCCTGAGTGAGATAGTGGTAGAGTTTACAATCAAGATCATTCTAAGATAATCACCATTATGTATTCCTACATATAGTATATAACCAACTATTCTCTAGGACCTCAAGATATATTTGGAGGATTTATAATCTAAGGGTTTTATCCAAGACAAAACTTCTCATTGGGGTTCTGTTATCCTATTTACCAAGTAGGCGGATGGAACCCTATGAATTTGTGTGCATTATAAATAGTTGAACAATCTAATAGTTATGAATTAGTATCATTTACCATGAATATATGACCTCTTCAACCAAATCTGAGGTGATATATTTTTTCCAAATATTTACCAAATATTAGGCTATCATTAGGTTCAATTCATGTAACAACTAGAGTTTTTATGGACCTTTTTTCAAATAAATTAAAATTTCATTTATGTCTTGAAACATAATAAGTCAAAAATTCCTTTCACATTAAATGAACATTGAATGTGTTACATGGGACATCAAATTTTCATAATATACACAAAACATAGACTCGACATATGTTACACGCAACACTGATTTGGCATACATTACACGCATCATCGATGTTTCTACGAAACATCATTTTGTTGTTTTAATTATATAAATGAGATAATTATAACCTATACGTTAAACATAATAATATTAATATTAATAACAAATTTTCTAATATTTTTCATAATGGTTTTTTAGAAATAAAAAATATTAATAGTGAAAGATATACTTTTTTGAAAAAGTCTTTATATGTTTAAAAATACTATGAACTACACTTCATGTGCTTCTATAAAAATAATAAAATTAATATTAGACACATATAGAAATTGAATTTGATAAAATAAACATAATTTTTGAATTTATAATTCCTAAATTATCTTATAGTGAATTTTTGGATTTTTATGGGAAACTTCATTTTTTGGTAAACAGTCAAAAATAATATTTTTTAGTTATAAAATAACTTTTAATTTACAGAATTATTAATGTTAAATTTTATTTTAAATTTATTTTATGGTAAAAATATATCAATTATAAATCTATTAAAACAATTTAGGTCATTATAATCAATTTTACTTTGAAATTGAATATAAAAAATTACTAAAATTTTGAACCTCTTTCTAATTTAAAAACTTGTCATTTAGTCCTATCTGCAAGATTATCATTAATCTTAATATGGATGATTACATGTATTTAATTTTTAAAAACTGAAATAAAAAATTTTAATTAGTATAATATATTTTTTTCTAACAATATCAAAATTAATTCTTGACCAAAAATGTTTGTAAAAGTGATTAAAAATAATCACAGTGATTAAGATCAAATTATCCTTAATTAGGGACTAAACGTTAATCTTAAGGGCCAAAATGATATATCCACTTGTACAAACCCCATTGTATGGAAACTATTTCAGTTATAAACCTTATATTAATTATTTATTTTTGTTTTTTATGAATTTTTTTATGTAATAACATGTTCCCACATAACTAGTTTTCAGTAATTCCAAGTGATTCATTTTTCTTCTCTATAAAAGGAAACCACCTCTCCCACTACTTCACTCCTCTAAAACCTCTTAATTTTTGACAATATATTTTCAATACACTTTTAAAAACCCTTAATTTCCTCCTTTAATCCAACCATAGTGTGTAACGAAATCCGAGGAAGCCTTTTGGCACAAACCAAATGGAGTTACCCGATTAAGAGGTAAGATATTCTTTGAAGCGCCTTTCTTTTATGTTATTTATCCACCACAAACAATTTAATTTTTCCATGAATGAATAAAAAAACTAGTATATTCAATATACTATGATTTTTTATGATAAGGGTTCAGCCTACACTTACACAAACTTCCATCTATGGAGTAACAAACAAACTATTTACATGTACGGTGAACTACTACCTCACTAAACAATGATTGTTCATTATTCCTTACCACCTCTCATGGTAGAAATTATGATGGAAAATAAATTTATATATTTCATATATTATAATTATTATGTATTTCATCTTATTTATTTTTTTTACAATTAATATCATTTAACTTTCCATTTGGTGTTAATACGATAATTTTGTTTGAGGAAGTGTGGACTACCGCCCCCTCAAAGCGATGTGATTCATTCACAAACTATATGAAATATATTGAGGATGGGTATAGTGAACATATATAATATAAATTATATAATAATTATACTTGAATAATTATATATGTGTGTGTGTGTGTCTTCTACCTTCTTTCTTTCAATACGACAATAAAAAATGAAACAACGTTCATCCATACGTACGACATATCGTCTCTAGGAATGGTGTGTTCCATTTCATACATATAGATTTTATGATTTTTCTAATACATATGTAATTAATATAAATGATATTTATATCATGATTTACATTCTGGAAATCATGATATAATTATAAGGACCAAAGATATAACAAATTAAGACACGTACGAAGAACATAGCGAATATTACCCGAAGTGAAACCTTAACATATGATTCTAAACAAGAGGGTAATAAAAGGTCACAATAAAACCATATATGGTATTAAAATTTAGAATATGGTTCTTTAAAATATTTATAAATAATTTATATTTATTATACATGAGGTTTGAACAAGTACTATGAGATTCAAGACATAAGGTAAGGGGATTTCATCTCACATTTTATTTTCGTGAGACACATGCTTTATTCACCACCCATTGATTTTTGGTGGTGTGTATACTAAAAATGGATATATTAAATGATTATTACACATAAATTTATGGGTATTTAAATATCCATTATATTACCTTTATTTGATGGGGTTTAGGTTTCTAAAGTTACCAAATTGGTAAAATAGCTCTTAATTTTCTTTCTTTGAGACTCATGTTTTGTTATGCACCAAAATTATTTTCAAGTTATTTATAATTAAATTTTAATTTCTATATCATGAATATAATTATTTTAATGATATTTTAATATTAATTTCATTTCATTTTATTATATGGAAAGTATTATCCCAAGTAACCAAGTGTTAAGAGTTTAATGAAATAATCTCATCGCTTTTTGAGATTATTAATGATTATGCTTCTTTGATGAAATATTATGATCTATATCTCAAGAAAACTCATGAGTTTACTTTTACTCTATTTATTCAAGATATATACATTTATTACTACCATTTTACACTCTTTTATACTTAAGATAATAAATAACATGTTTTTAAGAGAAATATGATGGTATTTCACTCTTTATTTATAAATCAGTTTTATTTCTAAAACCATGTTATCAAAAAAATAAAAAATGTTTTTAAAATATATTTGAACCCAATTTAAATTTAAAAAGGGTTTTTAAAACGTTTTATGTTTCTCTATTCTTTAATTATAAGTTTTTAAATAAAAATTTTTTCAAAAACGTTTTATGTTTTAAAAGGTATTTTCAATGAAGAAAAGATATTTTCTATAAGAAATGTTTTCTAAAAGATATATCAAAATTATTTACCATATAAGATAACATCCATTGATGTTAATCAATCCTTTTGGTGAAATTATTCAATATTTCCATTAATATTATTTCTCTGAAGGGATTATTTTTCTATGGATTGATGTTTATGAAACCCATTTCTATTTCATGGTATATATACTTTTGAAACCCAATTATTTTCATAGGTTATATTCTTTTGAAACCTACTTATTTTCATAGGTTATGTTTATTATGAAATGATTATGAAACATATCTTCTTCCACACTTTATGATATGATTACATGTTTATAATACCCACTTCATTTCATTTGTTATGATATAATTATTTATGATATTATGGAACATGTATCCATGATTTCATTATGAGATGATTGGGACTTATATCTACCTCCAATGCATTGGGCAAAGATTTATATCTCACAAGACAGACAATGATGGCCACGAGAATGAATCTTGACTACTAAGATGGTTCTGGGAGTGAACTATTATAACCAAGATGGTATGAGGAGTGGACTAACGCTACTAAGATGGTAATGGGAGTGAACCATGACTACCAATATGGTATGGGGATTAAATCCATACTACCAAGATGGTTTTGGCAGGGATTTCTTGGAAACTATGGAAATAATATTATATGCTAATGTGTTTTCTATAATTCCTTGTTTTATTCATATGTAATGATTTTATGGATTATGTTATTTAGTTCCTTATGATTAGTGTCTTATAAATTGACAATGTTTATTCCATTATTCATGTATATGATCCTTGATAGGAATGGTATGATCTTCTATTTTAATGATATTGTACTAATGCCCTTATGCTCATGACTATGCTTACATATCTCCTCTGTTTACCCTTACTGAGCATTTTATCTCACCCATTTTTATGTTTCCTTCCCCCAGGTTATGAAGATATGTATTAATTATGTTGTGTATAAGATGGGTTCTAATAAATAAGAATGTAGTGGGAGATAATGTAGAATATTTATGTATCAGAGTTTATGTTTCCATTTTCTAAAGGAACTAGACTAGTACAGTCTTTGGGAATCTATTTTTATAATGTTTCAAGTATTCCGAAAATGTTATATAATGATAATGTATAAAAATATAGGGTCACTAGAATTCATTCCTTTAGAAATACCACATATGTATTATCAAATTTGGTATGGTTTATATGAGTATATAGTTATGATGTTCTGTATTACGAACATGACCACTATTTTTTGGACTGGATGAATATAGTTTTCCACCCATACATAGATTTCTTCATCGTAGTTTTTTTGGAAAAAATCATTGTGTATTCTCATATTCAATGTGACTATTCCTAAAATATTGATATTTTATTGAATATACTATGAGATCATCAGTTATATGTTATTCTCAAAAATTTCCAATTCTAGATCGATTAGGATCACTTCATGGGTGATATAATCTTGGAGCAAAGGGTATACATTTACCTAAAGAATTTGGATATTTTTTCTTCTAAGGAGAATCCCAAGAATGTGTTTGATATATAAAGAATCTTGGGGATAGCTATATATTATCAGAATTTTATACATGGATTTTTACACCTTGCGGTTCCAATTACTGGTCTGACTAAGAAGGTTATGAAGTTGATGTGGTCTGAAGCATGTGAGAATGTATTTCATGAGCTGAAAGGAAGACTTACATCAGCCACGATCAAGTTGCTACCAAATCCTAGAAGATTCTATAAAGTGTTCTATGATGCATCAGGAATTAATATGGGTGTATTACTATTTCTGTAGGATTATTTCATTTTATATGGGTATCTCCGTTTGAGACATCTAGATCATAATTAGTTGAACCATGAACTTGATCTTTCAACAGTAGTTCATGCCTTGTGTTTCTAGATAAATTATCTTCTGGGAAAGTACTTTGTGGATTTTTCATACCACAAGAGCCTCAAATATATCTTTACACTGTGTGATTTGAATATCAAGTAGTGAAGAAAGGTCACATACCATTAGTTTTTTGAATTTGAGATGAAAAATCTGAAAAGGCAATGTGATGACTGATTAACTAAGATCTAAATCTCATACACAAGCCATTCAGGAAGCCAGTGGTGAATGGAAGTTAATAGCTCTCTTTTGTGAGATACATATAGAGTTTAATGAGAGTATTCAGAAGCCTTTACTTACATCCTTAATAGTTACTAATTTACTACTAGTTAGGGTGAAGAGAAGGCAATTTTTAAATCCTAATGGATTGGCCCTACAAGAATGTATTTTATGACAGTATTCACCTCTGGATTGGTCAGTCGATAGAGATAACATATTATTATACATGGGAGTATATGGGTTCCTATAGTTCAGAGAGAGGAGATAATGTGATAATACCATGAATCTTAGTGGGAAGGGATCCCAGGAATCTCCAAGGTATATCATGATATGCACCACCAATATTGGTAGCCTGAGGTAAAGAATTATATTGTGAGTTTTATAACTATGTGTTCCACGTGTCAGCGGGTGAAGGGAGAAAACTAGTGGCATGTTGGCTTGTTATATCCATTACTATTGCTAGAATAGAAATGGGATGACGTTGTAATGTATTTTGTGACTGTTTTATCGAGGTATACTTTAGGTAGTGACATGGTTTGGGTATTTGAGGGCAAACTGATGAATTTATCCCACTTTATTCCTCTCTAAGGGAATTTCTCAGTTGATGATATCATAATTTTGAATGTCTATCAGATTATATGACAATATTGGTTCCCTTGTACTAACATTTTTGATAGGTATGCTTATTTCACATCAATATTATAGAAAGAGTTATAACCCTATAATCATGTTTTCCTACAATAATAGGATTCATAAAACAATTCATATTTATCTATGAGTCCCTGTATGGTAGGAAATTCCATTCACCATTGTACTGGCTAGAGGCAGGGGAGGTAATGTTACTATGTCATCATCTCATGAAATATACTTTAGAGTAGGTCCAGTTGATCATAAAGTGGTTTGATATTTCTTTATCTTGATAGAAATTTTATGCTGATCACGGTCGATAACCTCTATAGTTCATGTTCAGGGATTGGGTTTTCTTGAAAGAATCACCCAGGAATTGATGTAGGCAGATACAAAGGCAACCAAAGCTATCCTATCATTTTCTTGGGACTTTTGAGATCTTGGATAGTGACAGTCCATAAATATATTGTCTTTTCTAAGCTTGTAGGTATCATTACATGCTTGAAAATCTTCCACATTTCATATCTTCACCATTACCATGTCAGCCCATCTCATAATTTTTATCTTTTGGACGTTTAATTGGATGCTAATTATTCCTTTGAGGATTATCCAATTCAATTTTTTTATCAAAGCATAATGTCTCTCCAAATATAGTTTTTTTTAATGGGTTCTCTAGAAACATGGTCATGTATATGATGAGACTTCGGAGTGAGAGTTCAACATACATGCTCAGTAGATGGAGTCGTTATAAAATAAATTTCCTTTACCATTGGAAGGGTAACTTATGGATGAGTTCCTTTAATGGGGAGATATTGTAAGAAATTATTTTTTATTTTATGTATGGAACCTTTTAATTGTATTTTGAATCTTACCTTTATCCTTATAAATGTGACCTACGATTTAAGGAAGTGCTCAAGAGTGTCTAGGGATTCTTCAGAGCCCAAAGCTCTAGATACTTAGAAAAACAATTAGGCCACAAGGTTAGTATAAACTATGGATCCGACTCTACAGTGTTAGACAAACTGTGTGGGGTGATACACTAATCCACTTAAGGGATCGTATGGGTTACACATGATTTGTATAATTGTGTTCCATAGTCTATGTAGGATTTGTTTTCTAGGTGGAGGGGGATGCACAGGTAGAACATAGTTATCCAAACTAGGCTCCCCCAACATACAGGATAGTATCCTTGGATTGTATTTGGTGCAAAGTTGGTGTTCATTTTTTCAAACCATGTGACCCAACCATGCACCTCTTTAAATTTTTGGCGAAAAGAAATTTTTTCCCTTTTCACTTTAAAAACACAACCCCTATTTATTTTCTCTTCCACCCACAGAATTATCCCCTCTCTTCTACCATGAAGATATCTTCCTCCATTATAAGATAGGTTCTTTGATATCTTATCTATACAACATATGATCAATCCACCATTAATCTTATTTGATCCATCTTAGTAAGAGATCTTATCTCTTTCCTCTCCTTTCATCATTTTTCTTTCCCTCAAAGATAGTATTTTTGTGTGAGCTCATATGAACTATTTTTAGTATGTTCATCTAGTCATAAATTCTCTTCCAATGAATGAAAAATTAATGGATGATATTGGGAGAAAAATCTATTATAGGCATATGTTAGTTGGTCTATGCATTTTCCTACAGATTATCATAATTTATAAACTGATGTTGTTGTGCGTCTAATGATTTTTCATAGTGTTTCCCATAAAATTCAACTAATTTAAAATTAAATTTTATATATTGTATTCTGAATTCCTAATTTTACCTCTTGACATCATTGGAAGTTGATACCTCAATTTTAACCACCCTACGTAGGCTACGTTATTTATTATACCATTGGTGACCCGTGTTGGGATTGCCTAAGACACTGTTCGAGTGTCTTTGACTTAACATCTACCAATGTAACTATCTCATATTAATAAATTAATATTGAATACATTAAATGGAATTTTTATATGATTAGGTATAGATATCCCTTGGTCCTAATCCATATTAATTAATTTTATAGTTGGTTTCATGCCCTTATTCATCTTATCATGTATGATGAAAGGTAATGGAATAAACCAAATGAAATTATAAATATATGAGTATTACATGGACTAAAAGGAAATATTATAAATTAAATCCATAGGGTTTCTATTTTATATAGATCTTCTCATCTTTATAGTAGTTTTCAGGGTTGGTATAGCCTGGGATTCTCGAGGGAATGCCTTTAGCACTCATAGGACACCACTCTAACTCACTAAGTTGATTTTCATTAGAGATACCCACCATGGAGTCAATTCCATGTATTATTATATTAATTCCTCTCTTATGTATTGAATACTCACTTTAAATTTTTTTAGATATTATAATTACATGGATACACTCCTTGGATTTTTCTTTATTTCTTCAGACATGTGGTGCCCTAAATTCACCCTAATGGGCCCAATCGTGCTTTACCTATGATTACTCTAGACGAGATCCAGGGACTCAGTTAGTTTCTTTTATGGTGTAATTCCTAGGGTTTACCCCTTTTATTACACTCATACCCCTTATATCCAGACTCCATGAGGTCCTACTCTGATTTTTCTCGACCCCTAAAGTCAAGGTTACCTTGGTTTCACCTTGGATCCTTTATTATTATTATTTCATGTTTATGTACTACTGACACATTGACATGTGATAACCTTGTTATTAACTAAACTATAATTAATTAGTTAAATTATTACATTTCTAATGATACTATTTAGGGATGAATATGGTATGAGTTATTTATTTTTATAGTACTTTAATTTGATATACCTTCACAATTTTAAAGTTTATAATCACTGAATGGGTTTTTATATACTCCATTTGTGGTGGAATACTGAGATTTATCTTGAACCATATTCATTACACCATTGTAACTTGAGAATATTATAGGATTGAAGGTGTAGATAAAAAGAATTATCCTTCTTTGGTCACTTGAGTTCCTACTTTAGGATGTGAGCTTTGTAGAAGATGACCAATATAGTGATCGAGATGAATGGGTAGTTTTTTCTTTTTTATTCTTTTTTATATAATATATTATACTCTTTGAATTCTTATATGTATTAGTACATAAATTTTTTTAGATACATACCATCATATTTTGTATATGATACATTTTAAAACTATTGATGTTTATTTGTTTATTGAATGCTTATGCTTATTTCTACTGCCTTATTCATTATTATTATGCTTCCGCTTTTTATCAATATTTCTCCCTATTAGATACTCTCTGAACAACTGTAATAGTATATATATGAACAAATCCTATTCCCCCACTTCTATTCAATAACATCTAGGAAACGGGGAGACACACTTGAGGCCATGTGGTCAACCGGGTTAGGTTACTTAGGTGTGAAACGAGTCCTGGTCTTAGAAAAAATTATTTTAGGAATTAGATAACCCTATTACTCTTTAGACAAGTATGATAACTTATGATTGACCAATATATGTGTAATATTTTTCATCTTCAACCTATGATTAGTTTCTATACCCTGAAAATGTGATGGGTGGTTTATACATCATTGATCTTTAGTAAAAAAATGACATTAATATGATGATTATTTTTATTTCATAGTACCTTGTAGTAGAGATTCTAGATTGGAATTATCATTTTTCACAAACGAACTTGTATATCTAGAGAATATATTCTATTAATCTATCAATAAGTCCTGAGATACCTTCTCAATTACCCTAGACTAGAAATAGGAGTATAGTGTAAAACATTGACCAGAGGGAATAATTTATCATTTATAAAATAATAAATGTTAAATTAAGAATAAAATTTTGCTAAATAAATAAACAACCATGTGATAAAAAACATTTACAAACTAAAAAAAGTATATACAACCATAGAATAATCATTAGAAATAAAAATGTGCAACTATCACCATGTGTAACGTGTCTAACCCATATTCCCCATCCTCAATTGATTAATACCCAAGAAATGGTCTACAACTAGAATTTAGGGATATTGATCATACTAATAAAAACAACCACGCAAATAAAAGTCTATATAAACCCCAAGGTGTGTGTATAGTGTTTGATTTTAATCTTGGTAGGATCCCACCATTTATTATATGATATCTATTTATTTTAGAAACCATACATAGTAGTTTGAAAATTAATCATATGAAAATATTCATTTAGAATTTTTAAAGGAAATAATCATGTGAAATAACTTTAAGGAAATTAAACAATAATGGGAAGTGAATGTGGATAATAAATCAAAAAAAAAGAACCATCAATAGATCCATAGGTTATCTAAGGCCATGGTCACCCTAGGATCCTCATTCTGCCTCAATGATCAAACAAATATTTTTCAACCTCCTTCATGAGATGCTAAAGAGAACAACATCAAGTTTTAGTGGTAAATCAAATACATATATTCATTTTTGTTTAGTTAGTGTGGTGTTATCCAAGGTAATAAAGGGATCATTATTCCAATTGAAACTTTTCATTGTCTTCCCACCTAGTCTCTAACACCCTGATATTTTAGAATACATTTATCTTAAATAAAATCAATGTATTTGATATCTATTTTTATGTGAAACACCGAATCAAAAAAATCATGATACAAACTTTATGATATTGTAATTAAATTGGTGGGTATAAAAAAGATAAGTTTAGTATGAAATTTGTGTACAAGGTAAAATAAAGTTCATTTTTAATATTAATTCGTTGATGAAATTCAATTAGTATATATAAATAACTTGTAATATGATGTTATTATTAAAATTTATGTCTTCTAAAATTTGTTTTTTATTATTCTATGTATTTTTATTTAATGAAAAAAAATATAAAATTGTTAAATTATGGTAAATTATATTTTTAATTTTAGTAAAATATTAACATGAATTTAATTTGTAATTTAATGGAAACAACATTAAAAACAATTTATGTATAAAAATCCATTTTTCTAAAAAAATAGTTTTTTGATATTTCTTTTTTTAATTAAAAAGTTATTTTTATCAAATATGGAAATTGAAATGGTTTAAGTATAGTCCAAATTAATAATCATCATATTGAAATTCGGTAAGATGGTTTTTCTTTTATTTTTAGTAAAAAAATAATTACCATGAATAAATTTTCATTAAGGTTAATAGGGGTAAATATAGGTAACTTAAGTGGATAAAGTTTTGTTAAGTTTACATGAAAATTATACTTTTAAGAAGACCTTTGGTTTTTCTTAATACATAAACACAGGTATAACTATCCATTCCTCACCTAAGCCACCTTACTCTCATGAAATTCAATTTTTATCCATTCCCTAACATTCCTTTAGATGTAAAATTCATGCTTTCTCACATATAATAGGAGCTCAATTCCACTCACTACATACAGAACTCTCATTGGAAATTCTCTTAATAATATATTCATTTTCATCCCCTATAGTCCTCTTCCACTTTTGGCAGCCCTTTCTTCCAAGAAGAATCCCTAAGTATCCCATTTCTAATGGATCCTTCATGAGAAGATTCAAAATCTCAACATGAGTATTACCCACTCTCTGAATTTAACTTCTATATAATCCTCATATACCCTCGTCCTAATCAATTCAATCCATTCCTGCAATACATCAATATTTTTTAATCATTTTTGTACATTTATTTAAACTTTTCAATATTTTTCATTTCACACAACACTACATATAACATGTTTTATTATGAATAAATAAGTTTAAATTGGGTTATACACAAAACCAAGTTAATATTCTACTACAAACAAAACTTATATTAGTTTTTTTGTTATACACAATACTGATTCTCTCTAATATCTTGTGTTATATGCAAGATAATGTTTTACCAAACAACAATATATAATTAATAATATTATGAAAATGATTACCACCTAGCCATTATAATGAAATATATGAATTATATTGAATAAACTATTAAACTATGGTTTACACATGTATATAAAAATAATCCTTTCATTATAAATTAGTAATAAATTAATGGAATAATTATTTGAGAATAAATAAATTCCATTTATATGAGAACTATTCTTCTATGTACAAACACCATTTAATCTCAGTAAATTAAATGGACCACTTTTGATGAATGATTCTAAAAAAAATTATTATTGTATAATAATAAAAATTGAAACTCATCCAATAGATTTGATAGTCATAAGATAAGAATAAATGCAATTTTATAAAGAAAAATATGTATCTTTTAAAAGGTAAATTTACCGCCTTTTAATGGTGAATCAATTGTAAATAATTTTTTTAAAATTTATATAATTTTTAATTTTCAAAATAAAATTCATTTTTTAAATTGGAATATAATAATTTACTTTGGGTGAATTTTGAGTATTTTTTTTAGAAGTTTCATTTTTTGATGAATAGTGAAAAACACAAATTTTAATTCAAAAGTTCTTTTTCCTCTAATTTATTTGTATAGTTAAATAATATTTTTAATTTGTTTTAAAGTATAATTAGATTAATTATATATAATTTAAACTAATTTATGTCATTATAACCGATTCCATATAGAAATTTGATATTAAAACATTTCAAACTTTTGGACTTTCCGCTTTAAAAATCTGTCTGCTCATCCTGTCAGCGGGATGAATTTTAAATTAATTTTTTCCACATATATGTTTAGAATTTGAAAAAATGGATACCACATTTGGAATATTAATAATTTATATTTTATAATAATTTAAACTATGTTTTTTTCTAAAAATATTAGTGAAAGTAATTATAATTAATTACACTGATTAAGGTAGAAACATGACTACTTAGTGGTTAAAATTTAAACATAAGGTCTAAAAATGGCCCTAAAACATTGAAAAATCAAATTGATGACCATATTTAGACCATATACTACGGTTTATAAAAAATTTAGTGTTATTAGAGGTAAATTATGTAAGGGATACCTCTTAATATAGTTTATATTTTTATATTTACAAGAATTTCACTCCTCCACTATAAAAATGGAACTCACACCTCATCTTTTCACACCTCTCAATCCTATTGGCTCGATTAAAAAATAACTAAATCTTTTAAAAACTTCAATCCATTAATCCTAGATGTCTCAATTTCGGAATAAATTCAACCTAGGAATCTCTTTGGATCAAACCAAAAGGAGTTACCCAAAGAAGAGGTAACATCCAACAATACACACTTTTATTTTATTTTCTTTATCCACCACCTCAATTATTATTATTATATGATTATATAATAACCTAAGTATCATAAAATTACTTATTTTTATTTATTATACAATTTATAACTACACCTACACACACATCCATCAAATGGGTAACAAACTTACCGTTCATGTGTACGGCGGACTATTATCTCGTGAAACGATGTCGTTTGTTTTTCCTTTACCTCAGATTATGGTTGAGAGTTTTGATGTACATAATATTTTTTAAATGATATATATTATATTTATAATTTATATTTTCTTATTTAATTATTATATAAAATATACCTTCATTCTTTCCATTTTGTGTAAATATGATAACTTTGTTTGTGGACGTGTGGATGACCGCATCATCAAAGTGATGTGATTTGTTCGTGATTTTCATAGAACGTATTTTGGATTTTTATATTAAATTTATATGATATTTATAACAAAATAATTCTAATATAATGATAATATATATATATATAACATTTTTTTTAATTCCTTTCTTTTGATACAAGAAGAAAATGGAAACCGTGTTTATGTGTACGCACGACCTACCATCTCCATGAAAGGTGTATTCCATTTCATATTTCAATTTTTTATAGATTATTATAAGTATTTATATAATTAAAATATATGATATATATATATTTTGATTTAATTTCTTTAAATAATAAAGTCATGAACTAAGTAATAGGATCAAGAACAACAAGTCAAAACAAATTTAAAAAAATGTAGATATTACCTGAAATGTAGCATTAACACGGAGTTGTTTTTAAATATATAATAAATTTCATAATAAAATAACAAAATTTATTATATATTATAATATAGTTTTTTTTATATATATCATAAACTTATATTTATTATATAGAAGTTTCGAATATGTATGAAGAAATTCAATACATAAGGGAAGGGTTTTCTTGTCTCGATTTTATTTCTATGAGATATATTCAATATGCACCAATTATTACTGTTTTTTGTTGTATAAAATTTCATTTTCAATTTTATATCATTAATTTAATTTAATTAATTTAATTAAAAGTTTCAATTGTTGTCCTTCTTTCTTAGGGATCTCGATTCAAAAGTTACTCAAGTAGTAAGGGGATTTCTTGTCTCACTTTTATTTCTGTGAGACTTAAAACTTATTCACCACTCATTTCATTTATGTGGTGTATATATAGAAAATTAATGTTCTATATAATCCCTACTATTAATGTTATGGGTATTTACATACTTATTTTATGATATCTATTTCATGAGTTTTTAGGGATCAAAAGTTCCAAATCAGTAAGGAAGTTTTGTCTCAATTTGTCTTCTTTATGACACATGTTTTGTTACGAACCTACATTATATTACAAGCTGTATATACAGAACTTTTACATGATATATCATGAATATATATCTATTAATGATTTTTTAATCTTCATTTAATGTGAATTTATTACATGGGAGCTTTATTCAATGTTTCCAAAGCGTTAATAGTTTATTGTAACAATCTCATCGTTTGGCGGGATTGTTTATGATTAGGATTTCATTGATGAAATAATATGATCCATATCTAGAGAACAGTTATACATTTTATTCTACTCTGTTTATTCATGATATATTCATTTATTAGTAAATAAATAAACTCCTTGGTACCTAATGTGATTGTGAAATGTTATTTTAAGAAAATACTACCTTATCTCTCTCCTCGGTTGAAAATCTGTTTTACTTAAAAACCATGTTTTCTAAAAATGTTTTCAAAGAATTTTTCTGGGAAAAGGATTTTGAAAATGTTATAAGTTATAAAAATTGATTTTTAAAGAAAATTTATTTTCTCATTAATCTTTTAAAATCCTTCTTCATCTAAAATGAAATACTTTGATATAGTTTAGGTTTTACTAGAGATATGATCCAAGGATATCAAATCACACTCTTTATATGAATGATTTACGTTTTTATGGAATAATGTTTATAGAACACATTTCTTTTTCATTGTTAAAACATTTTTCGAATATATTTTTATGAAATCAGTTTCTTTTCCACAGGATAATCACGTATCAAATATATTGACATGAAACCCATTTCTTTTCCATATGTTAATCATGTTATGAAATAATAATTGTTTTAATTTGGTTTATAATGATATAAAAGAACTTTTTTTACTTTATTTGTGTAGTGGTTCATCGAGTAATTGTTTAAATTCATTTTATAATGATATGAAAGATCTTTTTTATCTATAAAAGTATAATGAATATGATTCTACAAGTTTCTCAAGTTATGAATCATGTATAAATTCAATGTGTGAAAATAAGGAAACAAAATTTTTTTGTTTCCTTCATGAGGAAACATCCGCCTTCTTTTAGTGGTTTCATTGATCAACTAGCTGAAGAAAAATGGAACAGTACCAATGAAAATATATTTTACATTATTTAGTGATCAGATCATAAAAAATTATTATTGGATTCTTTTCTTCTGTAAGGTTAAGATTATTAGTTGTGGAACCTTGTTAATAATACGAGGGAATAAGTGTAAAATGAATCTATGTAATGGGAAGAGTTAAGGGGATATTTTTCAGTAATTAATTCCCTAATATTATATAACTAAATATGAAAAAATAATTCCTTTATATAAAGAAAAATAATTATGAATCTATTAGTACCTATGAATATATTTTTAGAAGAATTTTCTGGTACGCTTTTGATTTGATCATCCCCCATAAAAACAAAAATGATTGATTTTTTTGTGTCTTGAAAACAAGTCTTCGAAAGGACTTGGATATAAAAGAATTTAGTAGTTATTAATAAGTCATATGATGTGCACTAAAGGTTCAAATGGATATTAGATATTCCAATAATTCTTATGATTTTTATTAGAAAAAGGAAGATCAAGTCTCATGAAAACACAAATAGTTGAAACAAATTCCATGCATATGGATTCGGAAATGTGGGAAGAAGAATCATAGAATTTTTTTTGAATTGAATAGGGAGGTTATTTAAATGTGAAAAAGATGTTCATAAAGTCCATAAATGTCCAAATATTATTAATGGGATGGTTAATGAAATAGATGAGAAATTAATTATAACTAACTCACTACCTACACACTAGTCTTTCAAGTTCAAGGAGCTTGAGTACTATGAAAATCAATGCCCCAATCCAAGGGCTAATATTGATGATGATCCAAAACAATCTATGAGGAAAAATGGAAAAGGAAAATTCTATGAAATCAAAATGGATCAAGTGAATCTTGATAATTAGGGAATAATTATTCTCCCCTTCTTAGTTGTGTAATTTCATGTCTGATTTTGTATTAATAATCCCTATAAAAATATTATTTTTTATCCATTAGTGAAGTTTCATGGGATTATCATGCTTTACATGGATTCAATAATAATAAAATCACATTTTGTATTCAATTGGTACCTAGTTAGACCCAAGATTCCAATGGAAAATTATTCAATATTAGGAAAATTTTAATGAAATAAAATTTTATCTAGTTCTAATTATTTTTTATGATATCCATGTCCTTTTTAAAGCCACTTTGAGTTATGGATTTATGATCATTAAATTTCTCATAAAAATATTCTCTATCACACTCCATCCGGATATTATTTTTATATTTCTTTTCCATGTCCATATTTTCACTCTCCACATCTTTTCTTACATATGGAGTCTTAGTTATGAGTTACTTTGGGTAACCGATATGTTTCCAAATTTACCTTTTTATATGAAGTTTTAGTATTCATTTTTATGATGTGGGTTTCTATGAAAGGAAATTTCAAGTATTAAACATTTTAGAAACCAAAAATATTTTGAGGGTGAAATTAAATTTAAGGGGGGTAGATTGAAAGACCCCATGATTTTGTGAAATATTTTTTGGAATTAATTTAATCTTTTTGATATTTTTCATTTCACACAACACTGAATATTTCTTATGTCATATAAAAGAACTATGTTTTTCAGGCATTATACACACACCCAAGTTTATATTTCCCCACATTAAACACTTATATTAGGTTTAGGTAGATGAAAAACTATGTTTATATTGTGTTATACACAATACTAAGTCCCTTAGAAAGCTTGTATTATATAAAAGAAATTGTTTTATCGAACCACAATATACTATTAATAATATTATAAAAATAATTATCACCTAGATGTTAGATTGTAAGATATAAATGATATTGAATAAATTATGAAAATTTGGGTTAAGCATGTATATTAAATTAATATGTTGGTTATAAATTAGTTATAAATGAAAGTAATAACTATTTGAGAATAAATAAATTCATTTTCTATGAAAGCTATTCTTCTATGTATAAACACAAATTTTTATAAATAAATTAAACAAACCTTTTATGAATGTTTTTAATAAAATTTATAAGTTATATATTAAATAATTTCTTCTTACACTAATCCAATAGATTTTATAAACACAAAATAAGAATAAATCTTATTTTATGAATTAATATATATATTTTTAAAAATTGTAATTTTATCTCCTTTTAATGGAGAACCTATTTTGAATATAATTTTGAAAAATTTATAATTTTCATTTGAAAAAATAAAAAAAAATTGTAAAACATAATATCAAAATTTACTTTGGGTTAATTTTTGATATTTTCTGAGAAGTTTCATTTTTTTAATTAATATTGAAAAACACTGAAATTTAATTTAAATCTTATTTTTTTCATAATTTATTTATATATTTAAATTAAACTATAATTTATATTTAATGTATAATTTGATCAATTATACATAAATTAATCAAATTTATGTCATTTTAACTAATTTTACATCGAAATTGAAAATAAAAACATTTTAATCTTTTGGACTTTCTTCCTTTAAAATCTTGTCACCTCATCCCTTCTCCAGGATTAATTTTAAATTAATTACTGCAACATATATATTTAAAATTTGAGAAAATAGATTCCATATTTAGAATAATAATAATTTATAATGTCTAATACGGTCAACATAGTTTCTGAATAAAAATATTCATGAAATTAATTTAAATTAATTACACTAATTAATGTAAAAACAAGATTATTTTGTGATTAAAATCTACATTTAAGGCATAATAAGGACCCTACACCTATCCAAAATTTATTTCTTGTACATATTTGAAAAATATCATCCATTGGATCGGCAATAGACTATTTTGGAGACAAATTATGTAAGGGAGACCTCTTAGTAGTGTTTACTTTTTTATATTTACAAGAATGTCACTCATCCTCCACTATAAAAAGGAAACTCTCCCCAATCACTTCTTCACACTTATCAAAACCATTGGATCGGACAACACCATCCCAAATATACTCACAAATTCTATCCCATTATCATATATTCCTCTCTTTTTTCATAAATCTATTTGAGGAATCCATTTGGTGCAAACCAAAAACAGTTACCCAAAGAATCATAATATCCTTCAACAAGAACTTTTGTTTTATTTTCTTCCTCCGTCATATAAATAATCATTATTCAATGATTATATAATAAAATCAATATCATAAATATACTGAAAGATTTTTATTATATGGTTTTACCTTCACCAATAAACACTTCCATCAAATGGGTAACAAACTTCCTGATCATGTGTATGGTGGACTACCGCCACACGAAACGATGTCATTATATTTTCCTTTACTTCCTCTCATGGTATGAAATTATGATAGAAATAATATTTTTATGACATATTTGATATTTATGATTTATTTATGTCTCTTTAGTTATTATATAAAACATACCTTCATGCTTTTTATTCTGTGTAAATACGATGACTTCGTTTGTGCACGTGTGGACTACCACCTCTTCAAAGCGATGTAAATCATTCAAACTTTTCATAGAATTCATTAAGGATGGGGTTTATAATTTAATATGATATTTATGACATAAAAATTCTACTATAATGATAATATACATATATATATATATATATATCATTTACTTTTTATCTAGTAAGACAAGAAAATGGAAACAAAATTTATACATATGTACAACATATCGTCTCTATGATCGATGTATTCTATTTCATTTATATATCTTTTATATATTATTAAAAATATTTATATACTGAATATATATGAAATTTATATCATATTTTAAATTCTTAAAATAATTAAATTATATTCTCTATAATAGGATGAATAATAACAGGTCAAAACATTTACAAAAAACAAAGTAAATATTATCCAAAATATAATATAAACATGGAGTTCTTAATAAATGTGAAATTAAAATTTATAATAAAATAATATATGTAATTAAATATAAGAATATATTTTTTTTTTATATTTATAATAAACATATTTTTATTATAAAATATTTTTCAAAGTGTTCAAAGTATGTTAATAACTAAGGTTAGGGTTTTCCCATCTCACTTTTATTTTTTTGAGATATATGCTATATTTACCACTTATTATTATTTTGTGGTGTATATACTACCCTATGAAATTTTATATCATTATTTTAATTTATTTTATGATATTAAAAGTTTAATTTTTTTATTATTTCTTGTGGATCATTATTCCAAATTTATTCAAGTTGTAGGGGGGGTTTAGTGTAACTTTTATTTCAACGTTATGTAAGCCTTATTGACCACTCATTTATTTTGTATAGTGTATAAAATTTGAATGAATGTACCATATGATAATTATACTTAAAATTATGGTTATTTTCATACCCATTTTATGACATATAATTCATGGGGTTTTACTATTCAATTGTTACAAATTTAATAATGTGGTTTTTTCTCAATTTGCCTTATTTGAGACACATGTTTTATTATGCACATATATTATTTTACGAGGTGTATAAACTAAAATTTTACATGTGATATCTTGAATATAATTATTTTAATTATATTTTAATCTTCATTTAGTGTAATTTTATTACATCATGAGTTTTAATCAATGTTTTCTAAGTAGTAAGATTTTATTTCAACAATCTCATCGTTTTTTAGGATGGTTTATGATTATGATTAAATATTATAATCCATGTCTCGGAAACACTCATAAATTGTTTTCTTACTGGTTTATTCATGATATATTAATGTATTATTACCATTTTATAATATTTTTTACATAATATAATTAAGAAAATTATTTTAATAAAATCTGACCTTATTTATCTCTTCATCTAGAAATCAGTTTTATTCAGAAACCTTTTTTCAAAAAATGTTTCCAGAATGGTTTTATTACAAGGAAAAGTTTTTCAAATTTTTTTATGTTTTAAAAAGCATTTAAAAAGGATATAAAATATTCCTTTTTTTCCAGGCTATTTTCAAAGGAAAATGTTTTGGAAAATATTTTATGTTTTAAAAATAATTTTTCAAAGAGGAAAGGATGTTTTACTCAAGAAATGTTTTAAATGATTTTTAATGATTACATTATATGTTTTAAAAGTGTTTTTCAATGAAATTTTGTTTGAAAATATTTTATATGTTTTAAAAAGTTATTTTGAAAGAAATTTTTTCCTCAGAGATCTTTCAAAATCTTTCTCCATCTAAGATGACATCCTTTGATGTATTTTTTGATTTACTAGGGATATGATCCAAGGATACCATCCATATTATTTATCTTAATGGTTAATTTTTTATGGAATACTATTTATGCAACAAGTTTCTTTTCCATGGGTAAAATATGTTTTGAAGTTATTTTTATGAAACCTGTTTATTTTCTATAGGCTAATCATGTTTCAAAAATATTAACATGAAACCAATTTATTTTCTATGGGTTAATCAAGTTATGAAAGAACAATTGTCTTAATTTTTTTTATAATGATATCAATATCTTTGTACTTTATTAATGTGTTGGTTCATGGAAATATTGTATATGATGGGGCGTGTAATGACCCGACCCTAGATTGCCTATATTTGGTGTCTACTACTATTACATTAGCATCATTACAAGGAAAAAATCCTAAAGTAATAATCGATTTATTGTTCTTGGTAAATTAGATACATACATGAGTATTTTATTTCAAATGAATACACTAATTAAAACATTATTTTTTTTATTTTTATGAAAACATTATTCCAAATACGATATCCTTGCATATATTTCTGAGTAAAATTCATGGAATTATAACGAAAGAAACAAAAAAAGGTGAGAAAAAATGATCTATAAGGCTCAAGTATAGTGGAAGAAATAATGAATCAACGAGAATAGTCAATATGGAAAGGTAATAACTAAAGACAAATTCCATTTAATCAATAAACTGAGATAGAAGTGTGTGAACAATATGGAAAGTTAAATAATTGAATAGACATGACATGTAATAAATAAACTAATAGGAAGGATGTAAAAATATGACATGGTAAATAAATGAACCCACATTCCATTCAAGTAACTGGATATGGAATAATCAATATGAAAAAGTAAATAACTAAATACCACTACATTTAATCAATAATTTTAGAATGGAATGAATTGATAGATATATCAAAACTAAGATCCCATGGATATATAATAACTGAGTCTGAATGAGGGAAATGATTAATTATTGGATGCTAGGTTTCCTAGGTACATTTTACCATTATCGTCAGGAATTTCACAAGACAATTTATCATATCAGGTAAAACTGAATCTAAGGATAGCCAACAGACTCATCCCACGAGACAATTGATGCATCGTGGGGATATCTATAACTGAGCTACACCAATGTTGTAATTTTCAAAATCATTACTCATATATCAAATAATTTATTTCATTCAATAAACATGTGGATTATCAAATTACCATATGGAGTAGAATATACAGATTTGTCAATATTTCCCTAGTTAATAAAATAACTATCAAGTACACACCATATATAAAAATTTTATATAGTTTAGACAATAACCATATCCACGATAAATTATATGGTTATCTAGGGAAACTAAATGTTCAATGATCATTGGAAATTGAATATTTCAAGGGGCTAACAGAGGAATCAAGTTTGGGATTTTCAATACTATCCTTTTCCAAATCAATCATCAAACATATAGAGAAAGAATAAGGATGGTATTGATAAAAAATATACCATTTAGAGTAAGGATAAAGGTGAATTGTCATTAATGAATATAAATACTATAGAAATATATTTAATAAAACATTCTTGAGGAAAATATCATTTTCTTTTTGAATTTTTCTGAAAATCCTTTTCTCTTAAAATAACTTGTAAAACCATTTTTTTTAAATAATCCTTTTAAAATTATAAAGGAAGATTCAATGAAATATTGACTAGTAAATCAGTAATTGTAGCACAAGGTAAAAAAAATTATTCTTTTTGAGTGGTAAAAAGGATATAAAACTTCCTTTTTTAGAATAGATGTGAAGATTATATTGAAAAAAAATAAAAATAAAAAGGGTAAAAATGTATTTAATAAATAATTTTTTAAAGGATAAAAATATTTTTGAAAAATAGTTTAAGAGAAATGTGTTTTTAGAAAAAAATGGTTCTCTTAACAAAGAGATAAATGAATTTTAGTTTTTATAAATCTTTTTATAAAACATTTTAAGAACCAAATAGTGGTAAAATGGGATTATTACATTAAAATGTTCATGAAAAACCCAAGGATAAGAAAATTAATGGGTTTATTGAAAAATTTCAAAATAATTTCCCTTAATGGAAATTAAAGTACAAACAACCTCTAATAAAATGGGATTCTGAAGTGAACCCTTGAAAATGTTATAATGTCGAATTGAGAATCAATCAATGAATAGATTATATGTACCAAATTTAAATACAAATATTATAGGTGTAAATAAATAAATGGATAGTCAAAAGTATTTATACACATAATCATATAATATTAATAATAATTAGGAAGTAATATAGCTCAATGAAAATGAATTGAGTTATGAAATTTCTTTACCACTTAGTAATTTTGAGTTAAAATATCCTTTTAGGAAATACTTAAAATTGAAATGAAATAATTATTCAAGATATTAAATGTCAATTTTTTATTATTTTTACCATATATAGAAAATTTTGTGCATAATAATAAGGTATACCCCAATGAATGGAAATTGATATGAAGTCACTTATAATTGTGGTAACATATGAATTAGAACACACAAAAGAAATAATGTTAAACTGAAAAATTTAAATAAAATTAATATAAAATAACTCATTATATATTATATCATAATGTTTAGTAGGTACACCACAAAAAATCAGTAAGTGGTGAAAATGGAATATACCTCATGGAATAAAAAGTGAAACAATAATCCCTTACCTTGTGTTTCCTTTTTGGGTGATCTTCCATTAATGTCATTTATAATGGTTTTAATCATGTTAATAGATTATAAAATTACCATAATAATATTTATAATATCATATATTATCTTCTTCTAATATATTATTACCCATTTGTTAACTATCTTTCATTATTTTCACTATTTCAGGTGTTAATTGCCTAATTTTTCGAGTAGGTTTCAACTTGTTACTTGTTGATCTTATTATGAAGATTATTATTTCTCCTTATCCAAGATTTAAGCCGTTATTTAATTATCATACATATTCTTTATAAATGTATTTATAATAATCCAAAATGTCTGGATATAAGAAATGTAATGCACCATTCATTGAGATGGTAGGTCGTAAGTACGCATGAATGCTACTCTCATTTCTTAATCATGTTTAAAAGAATGAAAATTAAATGATAAATATGTATATTTTCAACGTCCTAGATCTGAGTACCACTCAATGGGTTCCCCGAACCTGGTTGGTCACATGACCTCATGCACATTTCCCAAAATGCCAGAGGCTACCGACTAGCAGCAAGGGCCCAAGTCTGATAGAGGGGAAACTATGCCCTTATTTTTCAAAGTGTAGCGCATCAAAAAAGATAAATAACATAAAACAGCAGAAGTAGTAAACAATATACAACTGAAATGGAAAACAGAAGTAAAATATGACCAAAAGCAATATGTATAAAGATGAAGCATGTCACTATTCTATGAAATCAGCTAGAATATGATAAACTACAATACAACACAATACAACTCAAAGTACATGGTACAGCCAAACAAAACAAAGCAGAGTAAACAGAACACAACAGCATCGCAACCAAAGCTCGGTCCCAAGATCTCCTACTCCTCTACTACAATCATGTACCTGTATAAGGAATCCTTCCCCTATCGACACCTGCAGCAATATAGTCTATTTGGGCCGAAGACATGATCCAAACAAGGTGTGAGAAATAAATCCCAATAGTCACCCACCAAAGGCATGTGCCCAACTGTCAGTGAAAATATGTAATAGTAGTGTGCAAAATTAAATGCAGTAAATTATTATGTACTCAAAAGTAACTCTCACTACCAATTTCATTACCATTTTAATTATTACTTATCACCACCAAGATTGTGCTTTGGATCAGAAGGTACAAAATCAAAAATCACCACAGTGAATATACGAAATAAACAGTGTCCTCAGACTTTCCAAACCTTACCCTTAGGTAATCAGAATCTTGCCCTCATGCTAACAGAACCACGCCCTCAGTCTAATCAGAATTAGGCCCTCGGGTGATTGCCCTCAGGCATAACGAATATTTCCCTCAGGCCTATGAGATAATTCCCTCAGGCATGGAAACAACTACCCTTAGGCATATGAAACTTTTCCCTCATGCTAAATGAAACACATGACCTTAGGCTAAACAAACATTTCCCTCAGGCGAAAGGAACCGGGCCAAGCCAAAATAATTAACAAGAAATTTATACAAATTTTCTCTCAATAAAATTCATTACACAATATAATCATGGAATACCCTCAGGTATCCTGGCCAAATGGCTAAACAGAGGAACGCACCCCCGGAGTGGTCCTGGATACAGGCAGTGATCCCAAACAATAGTTTTAATTTATCAATAGATTATCTATGCAATTCCAATTATCCTTCAACAATGGCCTCAGCCATACGACACCCCAACCATGGGTGTGTATCACAAAGGTACACAATTTCAACACAACAGTTGAAAATAAACATTAGACCACCTACCTCAGTCATCTTTGATCAGTAAACTTGAACAACACCTCCCAAATCATCCAAAAATGAAATAGATCTAGCATAAAATTTAACTCATTCAACCTTAAATAACTTCCCCTCAATAATGAATTGGTAAGAACAGTTCAAGGAGAGTGGAGGGTATACCCGTACAGTCCTAACGTGATCGACGGCGGCAGAATCGGATTCTTGGTGCATGATCGGGTGATCCTCTAATGTTCGGCCATCCTCCCAAGCTCCAAAATGAACTCAAAGCCTCCTCTATCGAATGAGGAGGCTACTTCTCATTTTAAGAGAACAAAACAAACTACACGGTGGGTACTCTCAAGTACACGGTGTGTACTTTTTATTTTTTTTAACTGTTCCTCTAGCGGCATCTTTCTACCGTGGTATTGCTCATCCATCGACGTGGATACACAGTGTGTATTCCTGATTACATGGCGTGTACTGTCGCTCCCCTGGTGGATGCCTCCACTGCCTTACTATTCTCCTACCGACTGATTACAAGGCGTGTAAATACAAAGTACACGGCATGTAGTCGGTTTTTACACCCTTCATCGCCGACAAGCCTACACGCCCTGTGTACTCATCCCACATGTCCAAAGTACACAGTGTGTGGAAAAGTACACAGCGTGTACCCACAAAATTTGGGATTTTTCTCCATTTTTCTTATTTTCTCAAAAACACTAAAGGAAAAAAGGAAAAGAAGAAACCTGTACCTCAAGAATAAGAACCGGATTCTTACAAACATCCCCCTTAAAGCAATTCGTCCCCGAATTTCCCTTCCAAGGGTGGCAAAGATAAAGCTGTGAACAACTCATGCCACAGAGCACGTACATCAGTCTCCCTCTCCCAGGTTTCATCATGCACTCGGCCATGCTGTCATAGCACCCATACGAGAGGAACTGACTGGCCTCAGAGAACCTTCATGCTCCTATCAACAACACGAATCAGATGCTCCTCAAAGGATGCATCGACCTGAAGCTCAACCTCCTCAAGCTGAAATATGTGATACTGGTCTGAGTGATAACGGTGCAGCTGAGATATGTGGAAGACATTGTGCATGGACCGGTACCTCTGTAGTAACTGAAACCGATAGGAAACCATCCCAACTCTCTCTAGAATCTCAAACAGCCCCACATACCTCGGTGATAGTTTACCATGTCTCCTGATCTGCCTATATCCCAACCTCATAGAAACACAAAAGAAAACCTATTCCCTGACCATGAACTCTAAGGGTCATCTATGGTGATCAGCATAAGATTTCTAACGAGACTTTGTTGTAACCATCCACTTATGAATCAACTGGACCTGCTCAGAAGCCTCCTGCACGAGACGTGGTCATAGTAAAGCTGCCTCACCTACCTCCAACCAGCACAAGGGTGATCGGCATGGCCTACCATATAAATCCTCATAAGGTTCCATCTCAATAGTTTCCTGAAAACTATTATTGTAGGAAAACTCGATCAGGGGTATGTGCTTCTCCCAAGAGCCCCCAAAGTCTAGGACGCATGCACGGTAGGCAACCGGAAAATTTTCACTAGTGCTCGGATGTCATATCGACTACCATCCTTAATGATTCTAGCCCTCAACGCCTCATCTCCCACTAAAACAGGTGCAAAGAACTGTAGCTCGGTGAAGCGAGTAAAATAATCCATCACTGACATGGCGCCCTACTGCAGATTCATAAACTCTTGAGCTCGATCTGCCCTCAGTGTCTCTGGAAAGAAGAAGTCATATAAGACTGCATGAAAATCTTCCCACACCATGTCTCGGTGATTCTCAGATTTGGTAATAACATTCCACCACCTCTTGGCGGAATCACGCAGCATGTATGTAGCAAGCTTGACCCTCCTCCCAGGAGACGTCTCCAGATGCTCGAATATCATCTATGTAGAATCCATCCATGACTCCATAGCCTATGGTCCACCATAATTTGAAAACATAGGCGGATGCTACTGCTGGAAGATACGTGCCACCTCTTCCATAGATGTGGTGGCCTGCAGTGCTCCATAGAAGTTCTATATGAACTATATAAAGCCTTCACGGAACTGCGCCTCTACACCTATGTCTGGTATAATGGCTGGTGCCACATCTGGCACTGCTGTAGGATCCACTGGTAGCCCATGGCCTACCATCTCAGGAGTATAATCATTACCCTCCCCTAGCGAATAACCGGTGTTCGTCTCGGCAGCATGACTCTATAAAGTCAAACACATGCCTTATATCAATATTATCAAATACTGAAAATGAGGATTCCAAGAAGTGAACATGAGAAAGAATCATTCAATATTTACAAAACTTTTCTACACGGCGTGTATAAATAATACACGACGTGTTCTCGTAGCCATCCACATGGGCGTGTACTCCAGCTAACACTGGTCGTGTAACACTCCAAACACATGACGTGTCTTTTGAATACACAACATGTACTTGAATCCAAATTCCCTGCCCAAGTCCTTCTACAAGGCTAAGCCACACGACTCTTATAAAAAAACTACACGACGTGTTCATAGGTAGACACAGCGTGTTCTCTACAAGATTTCTTTGGTCCGTGTTGTTTGTCACACGGCCTACGTACCCAGGTCACACTACACTGCATGTTCCAAAAAGACCGGGCATGGTCAAAGAATCCCCATACTGACCTGTGTTGCTAACTAAATGGACGGCTACATAGATGACACTACACAGCGTGTTCCCAATGGAGACGGCGTGTACTAGGAAAGATAACATCGACCCGTGTTGTTAGTGACATGGTTGGGTGCCTGGGTCAGACTACATGGCGTTTTCAAGGTATACACGGCATGTATGTATTAAGGTTTCTTCCATTCATGTTGTTAGTTACATAGGCGGACACCGGGTCAACACTACATCGCATGTACAATAGGTACACCGCATGTTTCCCCAAGCCATTCTCTACCTCGTGTCCCCGTCCACATGGTCTATGACATGGGAAGAGACTATACAGCGTGTACTGAGCATGCATGGCATGTACTTAAAAAGTTTACATTTCTTCCTGAACATAAGAACACACAACGTGTTTCCAAAGAACTACACGCCGTATATCTTTGGTTTTCCAGATAGTAAGCCTTAGAAACTACTCCGAAACCCAGAAAATGTTGAAACAAATATCTCAGTGCCAAATTCCGATCCATGAGGGCCCATACACCCCGTGAATCAAAGCTTGGCATCTTATACATGTTATAAAAAAAATAAACACGTCAATGATCCACCAAGTTCCGGTCATTGAGGGCCCATACTCCTCAAGAACCAAAGATTAGAGTTCATTCTACAATACCTCACATAACAATGCCTTATCAATCAGTAGGTATTTATCAAAGCATCTATCGCTACAGCATTCTTTTCTAGCACAAAAACTATCACAACAACATGCATTTCCTAATGCACCTACATGGCATGGAAACTATGTGTGGCATGTGATTTCTAGCATGTGACTAAATGATTCATGAGATGGCATACCCTCGTCTCATCGTGTTGCAACTAAATATAACACACGTATAAAATATAAATAGCACAATCACAAGTGCTTCATCCAACGGTGAAAATCCACTCAACTGTCAAATTTGCAATAATCAAAAAAAATTTCTATAAACAAGGTATATGGTCTTTTCCCTATACATGGGTTAGCTACTCCCGAGCACAACTTATTAACCACCACCAATTTCCATCCTATACCTGACTAAGGCTCCAAATAGTAAGTCATAGAAAAGAACCTGCCTCTGATACCACTTTGTAACGTCCCGGATCCGAGTGCCACTCAACGTGTGCCCCAAACCCGGTTGGTCACATTACCTGAAGCACATTTCCCCAAACGCCAAAGGCTGCCGACTAGCAGCGAGGGCCCAGGTCTGATAGTGGGGAAACTATGCCATCATTTTTTAAAGTGTAGCGCAGCAGAGAAGATAAATAACATACAACAGCAGAAGTAGTAAAAAATATACAACTGAAATGGACAACCGAAGTAAAAGAGAACCAGCAGTCATATATATAAAGATGCAGCATGTCACTATTCTATGAAATCAGCCAAAACCGGATACACTGCAATACAACACAACACAACTCAAAGTAAAAGTTATAGAAAAAAACAAAGTAGAGTAAATAGAACACAGCAGCATCGCAAGCCTAAGCTCGATCCCATGCTCTCCTACTCCTCTGCTACAATCATGTACCTGTATAGGGACTCTTACCCCTATCGACACCTACAACAATATAGTATGTTTGGGACGAAGACATGACCCAAATAGGGTGTGAGAAATAAATCACAGTAGGCACCCAACAAAGGCACGTGCCCAACTATCAGTGAAAATATGCAACAGCAGTGTGCAAAAGTAAATGCAGTAAACTATTAAGTACTCAAAAGTAACTATCACTACCACTTCCATTGTCATTTTATTTATTACTTATCTCATCCAATCTTCTGCTTTGACTCGGAAGGTACAACATTTAAAATCACCACAGTGAATATACGAAATAAACAGTGTCCTAAAATATGCCAAACCTTACCCTAAGGTAATCAGAATCTTGCCCTCATGCTAACAGAACCACGCCCTTATGCTAATCAGAATCACTCCCTCAGGCGATTACCCTCAGGCATAATGAATATTTCCCTCAGGAATACGAGATAATTCCCTTAGGCATGGAAACAACAACCCTCAGGCATATAAAACTTTTCCCTCATGATAAATGAAACCCTTTCCCCCAGGCTAAACAAACATTGCCCTCAGGCACAAGGAACCGGGCCGAGCCCAAAGCATGAATAATAAATTTATACAAATTTTCTCTCAAGAAAATGCATTACACAATATAATAATGGCATACCCTTGGGTATCCTGGCCAAACAGCTAAACAGAAGAACGCACCCCCGGGGTGGTCCTAGATCCAGGCAGTGATCCCAAATAAAAGTTTTAATTTATCAAAAGATTATCTATGAAATTCCAATTATCCTTAAGTAATGGCCCCAGCCATACGACACCCCAACCATGGGTTCATCGCACAACGGTACACAATTTCAACACAACAGTTGAGAATAAACATCAGACCACCTACCTGGATCGTCCTTGATCGGTAAATGTGAACGACGCCTACCGAATCATCCAAGAACGATGTTGATCTAGGATAAACGTTCACTCATTCAAACTCAAATAACTTTCCCTCAGGAAAGAATTGGTAAGAACAGCGCAAGGAGAGGGGAGGGCTTACCTGTACAGTCCCAACGTGATCGACAGAGGCAGAATTAGATTCCCCATGTGCGATCGGGTGATCCTACAAGGTTCGGTCGTCCTCCCGAGCTCCAAAATGAACTCAAAGCCTCCTCTGCTGAATGATGAGGCTACTTCCTGTTTTAAGCTAAAAAACAAACTACATGGTGGGTACTCTCAAGTAAACGGCATGTACTTTTCATTTTTTTAACTATTCTTATGGTGGCTTCTTTCCACTGTGGCACTGTTCAACCGTCGACGTTGCTACATGGCATGTATTCCTTATTACATGGCGTGTACTGTCGCTTTGCTAGCGGATGCCTCCACCGCCTTACTGTTTGCCTGCCGACTGATTACATGGCATGTAAATACAAAGTACATGGCATGTAGTTGGTTTTTAAACCCTTTATCGCCGACAAGCCAACACGCCTTGTGTACTCATCCCACACATCCAAAGTACATGGCGTGTGGAAAAGTACATGGTGTGTACCCACAAAATTTTGGATTTTTCCCCATTTTCCTTATTTTCTCAAAAACACTTAAGGAAAAAAGGAAAATAAGTAACTCGTACCTCAAGAATAAGAACTGCGTTATTACAATATTATAATTATACAATACTGTTAATTTAATATATGTAATATATTTTTATTAAAATTATTCTAAATATGATGCATTTATATCATGAACTAATAACATCCCTTAGAGGAGGCGATAATCCACAATTCTACAAACAATATTACCATATTTAAACAAAATGGAAAGGATGATGTTGTGTATTATATATAAAATTATTTAGCATAAATACATAATTAAGATAATATATATTATATATAAATATTTTTTACATCATAAATTCCAACCATTAGAGGTGGTAAAGGAAAAATTAACCACATCGTTTTGTGAGGTGATAGTTCACCTTACACAAATGGTAAGTTTGTTACCCATTTTATGGAAGTGTTTCTAAGTGTAGGTTGAGACATTAACACAAAAATATATATGAATATTTGGGACACTTATTTTAGTATATAATCATATAATAATAATAAATTAATGTGCATAGAAATAATAAAACAGAAATACACATTAAATAAAGTTACCTCTTTTCGGGTAACTTCTTCGATTTTCACTAAAGGTCTTCCTAGAGTTGCATTATGACCAAGTAAATGATTCTAGGATGTGGGAAGTGATGTTGGGATATTATTTTTATATATTTTTTTAGAGAAACATAGGCCTAAGAGGTGTGAGGAAGTGTGAGGGGTGAGTGCCTTTTTATATTGGAGGAGGAGTGACATTCTTGTAATTTTTGAAAAGGAAATTCCACAATCATTTTCCCATGAAAAGTTGATCTAATAAGGGTCCAAATTTTATTCAAGGGATTATATAGTAGATATATAGACATTAAATGTATTTTTTATACGTTATAGTTCATTTTTTCCCCTAATTTTTTGATTAAGTCCATTATTTAGCTAATTTTTCTCTTAATTACTGTAATTAATTTTAATTCCTTTCACTAAGTTTTTTTTGGAAAAAAACTAAATTTAATTTATTAATAATTATAATTTATTATTATTTAAAATATTTAATACATTTTTAAAAACTTAAATCACATATTTGGAAGAAATTAATTTAAAATTAATCTCATAGATAGTATGAAAAAGCAGGTTTTCAAAGTAAAAAATGTTTAAAAGGTTTCTAGGTTTTAATATCCAATTTCAAAATGAAATTTATTAAAATAATATAAATTATTTTAATATTTTTATAATATATCTAATTAAGAATTAGAAATAATCAAAAATATAATTTAACTTTATAAATAAATTTGACATAAATGCCGATTTGAATTAATATTCAGTTTTTTCACTATTCATCCCAAAATAAAATATTTCAGAAAAATACCAAAATTACACTCTAGGATAATTATGAAATTAAAATTTAAAAATTGGAATTTAATTTGAAATATAAAATCTATTGAAGTTTTAAAATTTATTTTTAAAATAATTTCTCTTTTAAAAGGCCAAAAAATTGTCCTTTTAGAAAAATATAAATTTTATGTGTAAAACCCATATGCTTATGAAACTTATTGGATGAATATAAAAAATATTTGATAGAATATATAAAATATATATTTAATTAATATCATTTACTAATTTTTATTAATATTATTTATTAAGGAAAAACACCTTGGGGATCATAAAAATATTTTCTTTATATTCAATCGGTTTTTATATTTATTTCAAATTATTTGGTTACCAAAGAATTAGTCTTAGATTTCTATAAACCAAATATTTTCAAAATTTAGTTAATCTTATTTACAACTTTTAATTTAATGGCAAGATTATATATTACTATATTAAATATTAATATTTTAATAATATAATTTTTTAGTAAAACTCAATCTTGTGTGTTATAAAAGCTATCAAACAAAGGATTTGTTACTTGTAACGCCAGATAACTCAGTTTTTCATGTATTAAAATCTATAGAATAAATTTATTTAAAATGTGAAATATATTATAAATTCTTGAGAGGTTATATTCCATTCTATGTTTGGTGTTGTGTGTCATACACACAATTAAATAAAATGTTTTTACTTTATAATTTTGGGGTGTTATAGGGTGTCCCGGATAGCATCGAGTAAGCCCGTCACAACTTATATAGTAAGGTGTCCTAAATAGTTATTGGTAAGCCCATCACATATTATATGATGGGGTGGCCAAGATAGCACGAGGTGATCGTATTATATCTTAGATGAACAGTGAGACCTATATATTCCTCCAATTCATTGGGTAATGGTTTATATCTCATAAGATAATCATGGGAAACATGTCAACGAGCTTGACCCACTATGGGAAGAACGGGAAACCTGATCCACTATGGGAAGAAGTGGAAAACCAATCCCACTATGGGAAGAAGTTCAAACCAAATCCACTATAAGGAATTGACTACAACTATGGATGGTGTTGTGTACCGAGCATTAGGTGTAGTCCCCAAGAAGTTCCCTGATAGGTTTTTCCAATAATCATTGAATTAAAGGGAATGATTTCATATGCTTACGTGTATGCCAAAAATTCAATGCCTTATTCTTATGTAATGTTTTGATGGACTATTATATTTATTACCTTATGATTCATACCTTATAAAATTTCAATATTTATTCAATGATTTATGATTATGTTCTTTGATATGTAGGGTATAATTTTCCAATTTTATGATCATGTTTTCATACCCTTACTCTTATGTTATGGTTATATATCTCCTTTATTTACCATTACTAAGAAACCAAGTTGACACTTTCTTATTTTTTATTTCCCTAGGTTATGGAAAGTTTTCTTAAGTAGGAGAAATAATGGGGAATATATTTACATAAGATGTTGAATATCTTTCAAAAAATTAGAATAATGAGTTCAAAGCTTCCAAATACACTAAACTATTACGGTCATCAGGCTTGTTTTTTTAATGTTATCAATATTCATCTAAATTGATTTAATAGCCATGTAAGTAAATTCGGGGTCACTATAATTAAAATTTAATTAAATTAATATAATTATTATAATAAATTATTTTTATATTAACAGAACATCTATTTTATATCTCCCTTCCAACCAATTGAACAATGAAAACATTTTCCCTGTTATAGGTGTACTACGACCCCTATGAGTGACATATTTTGTTTTTATAAATAACATAAATTACTTGCTAAAAGGGATTATTTAATGATTATATATGATATTTATAAAATTTTAAAGATTCAAAAAAGATAAATCAACTTATAATTTCTTTTTCTCTTTGCAAAATGAAAACGTTGTTTTTGTATACATGAGGACTACCACCTCTATGGAGTGACATGTTTTTTTTCATAACCACCTTACATATATTCTTATAAATTATATTTTATGAATATAAATTATATTAAGGATTATTATATGTAATCATTAAGTATCTAAAAGGATTAAACAAAAAAATAACTATCGTTATAAATTAATCCCTTAATATAGAAAAATTAATAGAGATAAGTTCATCATGAATGCCATTCTAATAAACAGCTCCCATACTTACCATCAAGTGCACATGGGGATGAATAAATCATTAAAAGAATTATTTTAATATATTTTAAAATATTTCAATTATAAATATTTAATCTAATATTAGGTTCTCACATTGTTATTACAAAACTTGTGTGAAACAATTGAAATTACTAACATTCGATGATGAAAATAAACATTAACTAACTAATACAAGTGTAGTGAATGTTTATAATTGAAGAATATAAAATTTAATATACATGAATAAGTTCATTAAATAATTTTTTAAATTTTTTCATGTTTATTACACAATATATTAAATATATTATTTTAAATTTAGCATAAAAAATTATGCGCTTCTTTCAAACATCATTTTCATGTTGAGATTGTTATGAATGAATTGACATATAGGAAAAAATTGTGTGAAATTTTTCGCTAAAAACTAATCCATTTTAGGATATTATTTTTTATTATTAGGGGTTTAAATTTAATTTCTCAATTTCATTTCCCACAGAAAATAATTCACCTAATGTGATGTTCTAAATAGAAATCAAACCCTCTTCTTTTTAGTCAGGAATTTTTCTTATATATGTTCATATTAATGGTATGATTTTATGGATGTCATTATCTATTTTTGAATAATTTTTAAGGCTATTTCAATCTATTTTTAATTTCATTAATATTGTTAAATGAGTCTTTTAACTTTTTTCACAAAGGTTTTTTTAAAATGTGTGAAAATACCCTGTTTTTAATGTTCTTGGTGTGAAAACATTAATTCATAACCATTATTATTTATGAAGCATCATTTTAATGTTTTTTTTAAATAATTTTTATTCTTGATTTTTTATAAAAATAAAATTATTGGTATCTATTATTTTATAATGTGATTTATTCAAAAATCATAAATGTTGTTTTTCATCTATGTCAACATCATTGGGTGTTCCTTATATTACACTTATAATTTTTTCTTATGTTATCATCCACTTTATTTATCTCGTTGGATTATGATAATGAATTGTTTTCATGAAATAAATTTCATTCCCATAGTTTAAAAAATCTACGATGAAATTTTGAATGTTTTTATGATATTGTGGCACAATTATATATGGTTTTCATTATGTGATGGGTGAAAGCAGAATTATATTGGCCTCCAATTAATTATGTATAGTTTTATAACTCATGAGATCAAAATGTATACTTATGGTTAGCCCATGTTCAAGAGGGTACATGAGATTTTATCCCAATCCCAAGAAGGTATATGGGTGTTTATCCTAATCCTACTCAGCGAGGGACGTCTTAGTGGGTATCTGTGATATATAATTTATATACTTATATTTATTCCACACTCTTATGTCATATTCTTGGGCATATTTTATGCACTCATGGTTCAATATTTTTTTATATTCCCCACTCTTGTAACTTGGGTTTTAATTTATTCCATTATTTTATTCCACGACTCATGATTTTTGATTTATGTCTTTATGTATGAAATTTGTGCACCTTGATTATGTTCTTATACAATTATTCCCAACTTATACTCATTTTTTATCATAAATTGATATCTCCCTTTCTTACTCTTACTAAGAATCTAATTTCACAGATTATTACAATTCCCTTTACCCAGTTTATGATGAAGCGTATTGAGTAATATAAGTCAATAAGGGTACTATATGTGAAGAATGTTTCTAGAAGATATCAAACAATTATTATAAATATGTTTATTATGTATCTTATCCCAAAAAACATTAATAATTTATGATTCATGCGAATGTATTATTGTGATAATCATTGAATATACATCTAAAATAATGTGATACTTATATAATATTGTCTAGGGTTTCCTTAGTTGGTATCAAAGTGTAATTTTGTAATTTTATAGGATTATTATTAGAAAAATTTAGTGAGAATACTATTGAAATTTCCAAACATAAGAAATATCATAATTTTTTTCTATATTATAAGGTATACAGTTTCCTATAAATGAAATCCCAGTCTAGATACAAACAATTTGATATAGGATATTGCAATGATAGAACTAAGGTTAATAAACCTAAAAACATTGGTTTCTTATTAACTCAATCATCACATAATGTACAATAATTATTCATAACTACACAACAGGTTTGACACTCTTGGGGGATACTCTCCAGTTAGCACACATTATCTTTATGAATCCTTATAATTGATTTGAATATATTTTAAATTGAAACCAAGAATTTCATGTGTTGATAATAAGGTGTTATCATTTATGATATTATAAGAATGACTTTTATTATAATATGATTTTTAACTCTGATTATTAATGTTTGATATATAAAATGATATTTTTTATTTTAGTCAATTGATGGAACTAGTAAAAGCTATGTTAACAATTTTTACGATGGTTAATGTGATTATTGTCCCAAAGAGAAACCATATGGGATAAGAGCGGGGGTGTAAATACTTATAAAAATGAACACCCAACTTTCTTAAAATGTAAATTATAGTGTAAACCATGTTGAGAACCTAAATTCACCAAGGAAGTAGAAAATTACTATCAATTCCTATATAAAACATCATCCACCCTTATTTAGTGGGTCTTCAAACCCTCTAATTTCTGAGAAATGGATCATTACTATAGAAAATATATTCTTTTTTCTTAATTTCATGAACTATAAGAATATATTTTTAGTTATGGTTTATTCAGAAAGTGAATATCAAAAATGGTGTGTTCTTATCAAGAATTTGATATTTTTTTATGAAATTTAGTGCGTGAAATGGGAAGAGTCTAAGAAGGTAATTTTCTGTTAGTATTTTATTAGAACACATCAGACTAAAATGGAGAGGGAATTCCTAGAACTAAATCTGAAGGATGATTAAAACATTAGTACTTATAAGGAAAATTTCACCAAACTGACAACGTAGACATCTAATTTTATCATCATACTTGAATATAAAATTAATTTTTTCTTTAGTGTATTAAGATAAAGTATTTAAAATTCATTGGATATAAGATACATTGATAGAAATGATGAAATAATTATATGTTCTCTCATGAATAAATGAATATTAGATACTGAAATTGTTCTCAGGGTCTTGGGGAAAGGAAAAAAATATGGATTTATAAAGAGATTCAAATAATAACACCCATTGATGAATGAAAATTAATCTCCTTTCATGCCAAAAATGTGGGAAGTGTCATCAGATAAATTTTAATGAATGTAATGGTTAATTCTTAAAGTATTTAAAAGAAGGTCAACAATAAGATTAATGTTAAAAATATATGGGTAAAAATAAAACAGGACGAAATGTACCACCCATACTCTAATGTATAAATTTTTAAGAATGAGAATTATGATAACAACAACACTAAATAAAGTGTTAATCATGATAATGGATGTTAAAAACCTCCTCATCCAAAGAAAAATGGGAAAACATATTCAATAACAAATACTAAAGTGGACCACCAGAATAAAGTTGTGAAAAGTACACTTATCATCCAATATAGAAGTGAAAATATCTTATTTGATTTTGCATATACCCATTATTTTATACCTAAATAGTTTTATAAGGGTATAAAATGACCGCCTCAATGATTAGATATTGAAATATCTATTAATAAAATGAATGGTATGATTATGGAATATCAATTCCATAACTCCTCTCTAAGAGAAGTTTGTGGGAATGTTCTTCCTAAAAATATTTTTATTCTTCATAGAGTCATATTTGATGTGATTTTGGTCAAGGATTAATTCTCATTAATTTAGGAGATTTATAACTAAGGGTAATTTTATCTATAGATATATATAGTCAATTTGATATTATTAATCATTTTACTGTGGTTGTTTATCAATTTTTTCTTCTATCGAACCTTTACCAAGTTCATGATGTGTTCATTATATTGCTTTTGAGGAAGTGATCATTAAAATACACTGAAATAAGAGGTTTTAAAACTATTTCATGATCTTAAACATAATTAATAGGCTTTATATATTCTATATATAAGTGGTAAAGTGTTAGAGAATAAGACCACTCATCTTGTCAATGTTTTATGGTGAAATAATAAATTTTGGAAACCTATATTGAAACTTGAGTATGTATTGAGGTAGAATTATCATCATTAATTTATATTAGAATAATTTAATTTAAAGGGATAAATTATAATAAGGGGTTAGAATAAAACACATTGATATTTTTTAATACATTTTGTTAATAAATTTGATCTGTTTGGTAGCTTATTTCATAGGGAACACCAAACCAAACTAAATCTCGATACACATGTTGTGATATACCTATTGAATTTGAGTATATAAATAAATGTAATCACATTATGAAATATGTGTGTAAAAAAATAATTTTCATCTTTAATATTTATTTATTGTAAAAAATCAATTTATACAGACAAATAACTAATAAGATCATTTTATGCTTAAAATATATTTTTTCAAAAAAGGATTTTTATGTGATATATATTTTTTATTTCACAAAACTAAATATATAATGGATAATTTATGAGAAATTATATTTTTCATATGAATAATATATTAACATTAATTTAATTATTAATTTATATATAATATGAATAGAAAAAATTAACGTATAAAAATTAATTTTTCTAAAAAAAAATTCTGTATATCATAAATTTTAATTTAAAAGTAAGTTACCTAATATTTTATTATTTAAATTTGATTAAATTATATCTTGTTTTTTAATTCAATCATAATTTTTTAAGATGGTCCATCTTAAGTATTCAGGAAAACAAAATAACACGGTTAAATTAGACTAATGATTAATGAGGGTAAAAATGGGTAACTTATGTGGCATGGTTTTTTTATGTTTATATGAATATTATTCCTTTAAAATACTGTTGGTGTGTTATATAATCATTCCCTCGTTTTTCACCACCATTTTCTTTTCTAACTCACCAAAATCTCAAGTAATTCCATTCTTACCCCATACTTGATATTCATATCCTAGTCAAATCCCACTTTCTAACCTATAAAAGGATGAAACATACACAAACTTCAAGAGACACATGTCATTCAAAATAATCGTAAAATTATATACATTTTACCTCATCTAGTTTCCTCTTATAAATTTTTAATCCCCTTTTTTCAAGAAGAACTCCCTTGTCCTTTAATTTCAAAGGATCCTTCAAGAGAAGATTCAAACTCTCAACATGAGTATTACCCACTAGTTTACTCTATCTTATCTATCATTATCATCTAGCATGATCCAAAACTATTCTATCCATTATAATATAATAAATAATTATGATTTTTATACATAGTTATTGTTATATTAATGTAACAACCATTATCTGTATCCCTCTAAACACTTCGAAAAATGAAAATTCTACTCGTGTGGCATGAAAACTATCGACTCTAGGAGATATGTATTCCATTTTTCATAAATTTAATACATGGAGGGTTAAAATATAAGGGATTGGGGTGGGGGTTTATTTAATAAATATTAAATTTATAAATTTTTTATTTTTTTGAAAATATAAATCAATTTCTACTGTATTTATATTCTATAGAAAATGATAACATCATTCATCTGTATGTGCGAAATACCGTATCCATTGATCTGTGTTTTCCATTTTTTAGAGCCACATTACATAGAAGGTTCTAAAATAAATTTTATGAATATATATGATATTAAGGAGAAATATATTTCATTAATATGGTTTTAAAAGGATGGTAAATTTAATTTTTTATCATAGTAAAGTAATAAATTAACACATACATTACCCGAAACAAGTTCTTTATGCATCACATTCTCAAGAACCATGACCATATTTTCAAAAAAGTGAACAAGTTTATGTATAAATCATTAATGAAAAATTATTTAAATATATTTTTACAATCCATGATTTATGAAATTGTTATTAAAAAACATGGTTTTAGCCCCTATAACAAAACAAACACAAAACTACTAAAGTTACCAACAATTGATGATAAAAATAAACAATAGATAACTAACTAATGCATGTGTACTAAATTTTTATAGTTTAAGAATATAAAATGAAATATATATGAATAAGGTTATAATATAAGTTATTTATATGGTTATGATTATTATATAAGAGTTTAAAGATATTTTGTGAATGTCTGGAGAAAAATATGTGGTTTTCTATCTAATTTCATTTTCAATTATAGATAATTATGAATGTATTTACATATAGGTAAAATTGTGTGAAATTTATCTCTAAAAATAAACCATTTTCTTCTCATTTAGTTATTATTAGGGTTTTATAATTCCTTTCTCAATTTCATTTCACTTGGAAAATAATTTACATGATGTGATATTTGTGAGAGAAACCAACCCCACCTCTTATTTTCAGTCAATAATTTTATTCCCCTATATCCACATTCATTGAATTATTATATGGATATAATTATATATGATTAAATAATTTATTAAGTTACTTTTATACTATTTTTAAATTATAATGTTTTGAATGGAATATCTTAACATTTTCCACAAGGGTTGTTTTTGTCAAAGGTGTGAAGAGAACCAATTTTCAACATTTTCAATCTGAAAAAATTAATTTACGAAAATTATTCATTATAAAGATTAATTTTCATGTTTTAAATTTTTTTCCAAATAATATTAATTTTTATGTATTTTAAATGAAAATTATTGTTCCTCCTTGTTTAACAATGATATTTTTTAGTAATCAGAAAGAGGTTTTTTTAATCAATGAAAAAATCCTTTTTCATTCCTCATTTTATACATGAGATAGTTTATTTTTATACCACACACCATATATATTTATATAGATTATGATGATGTTGTTTTAAATAATTTTTCATGAAACCCAATTTTTTCCCATGGGTAAACTAGGATACTATGAAATGAGGAATGTTTTTAGAATCTTGTGGAATAATTGTTATTAGTTTTAATTATGTTATATGTGTTACCTAAATTAGATATCCCTAAAATTTATTGGGTAATGATTTATATGTAATGATCTTAAAGGGTGAACAAGTGGTTACCCCAAGACCAAAAGGGTACATGTGTGGTTAGACCAAGCCTAAGAAGGTACATGTGTGGTCAACCTAATCTTATTTTGCGATGAATATCATGGCGGGTAGCCTTGACTAGTAATTTATATGATTATGTTTATTCATAACTCTTATGTAATATTATTAGTCCTATGTTATGATATCAAGACTCAATATTGTTTGATATTATGTACTCTTATGACTCATGTCTTATGTTATGAAAATTATTTATTCCATGACACATGATTTGGGATTTACTTCTTTGGGTATTACCTTTATGTACGTTGACTATGTTCTCATGACATTATGCTCATCTTATACTCACTTATGATCTTTTATTAGTATCTCCAATGTTTAACCTTACCAAATGTATGATTTTTCCCCTACTTATGATTCCATTTCCTTATGTTTTGATGGTGGGTTTAAGTATGATTAGTGTAGAGGGGTACCATATGTAAAGAGTGGTTATGGAAGCTATCAAAGATTTTTTATAAATATTTTTATTCTATATCTAGTCCCAAATGTCGTTAAACATTTATAGTTCTTGGGGGCTTGTATAATGAGATTTATTGAATATTCATATAGAATGACATAATATTTATGTAATTGATGCTCATGTCACCTCATAAGAACCCAACTTCCCTTGTTTTCCCCCCTTAAAAAATCCAAATTCACAATTTAATTCAATTTCCACCATAAAAATATTTTCATAAGTAATTAATGACTAAATACCAAGACCTCTATAACCAAAACTAATGAACTTAATTAACATATTAAACTAATCCCCCACTTTTGGAAAACATCTCAATGTGTATTAAAATCACTATATATAACATTAACCAAACTATTATAATCCATCAAATAAAGTAAAATTTGAAAATTTTATCCTTCTAGAAAAAATCCAATTTAAGGTAACTAAAGACATTATTAATATTTTAAAAAATTGATGAAATATTGATAAAAAACTATTATAATTCAAAATTAATCATTTTATAAAATCAAATTCAATTTATTCAAGAGAAACCCGTTTTGGTATTTTTTTTTTTCCTACACTATATAAGAATAGAAATTCAACAGATGAATTTTCTATGTGTTTTCTATAAAATCCCACTTTACAAAATATCAATTTGATAATTAAATGATGAATAACTATCTAAAATCAATAATAATTAACATATAGAAGAGTTTTTTTACATAAGAAACAATTTAAAACACAAAAGCATTATTGGGATAATCAAAGAGGGGAAAAAGAATAGAATAACCTACCTCAAATTTTCTATATCCAATTAAAAAATTCAATAATAATCTTTGAATCATTCACCAATAACTATTTAAATAGTATCACATCCTAAAATATGTAAAATAAACTCATAGAGAGTGTGTACAAAAAGTATATCGAGACAGAACCGTTATCAGAAATGTCTGAAGAGACTAAACTTCTTTTTATGAGGTGTGATAGACTTAAATAAATGTGCCAAGGGCCTTCCAATCAAAATCCATATCTTTTTTTGGTATTTCTCAATGATCTAATGAATAAAAATATCCCAAAATCTCTATAAACATTGAAATCTAAAAATATAAAAAAATTAAGTAGTAAAATATAAAAGAGGGGGTGATAATGGAGAAAAGAGAAATAAGACGAATGGGATGAACCCACCTCCAAGGTAGATGATAGATTACGGGGAGGAGAAGATGAAAAAGAGGATTTGGCCCCCTACCCATCATGTGTCACATATGTAACTCCTAGAATGAGGTTAAATTTATTCTCTATTAGAATATTGATATATCTAATTACAAGTATTATTATTATTATTATTCAAAATGTCATTAGAAATGGATCACATAAACCACACCCAAAAAATTAAATAAAAAAAGAGAGTGTGGTTACGGTTATAGTAAATTTTGATAAATAAATGGGTATATTTCACCATCAACATTTGACTAATGAAAGTGAACAAAGCCATTCAAAATTAAAAAATACTAACATGAGACCATCTCTGCTATTTTTTCTTCAAGAGAGATTCAACAACAATATTTTCCTTCCCTGTAAATATTATTAATCCTAAAATTAATTCCTTTTATTTTTTTTTGGAATATAATCTATAAATAATGTAATCTGATGGAACAATATCAGAGCAAGCAATGAATGCATTCACAACAACCATTGAGTCACTCTTAATCCAAAGAAAACTCTAGCTATGTTTATTAGAACATATATTCATGAATTTTTTTTCCATCATATCCACTTCATATGGAATGGGATTCTTTATAAATTTTATAAATATACCTTTGATGAATCAATGATAGTTTCTCAAAATACATCCATGTATCATTGGTCAAAGTTCCCCCATTTCCCAATCATAAAAATTAATATTGATCCCATTGGGACAATTTGGGATCCATCAGATGCAATAGTATTTGATCAACAGCCTTGGTATTCCCGGTACACCAACAGTTTTGGTAATAATAAAATAAACAATGGTCCTTCATCAATCTAGATTATAATTGAAAAGATGATTGAACCTCGCTATTAATTCTCACAGTGATCAATCTGGAATGTTTTCATTCTCTAGGAAACCTAATTTTATTCTTGTACACCAAAAGAAAATTCTTGTAGGAATAAATAAAACCATCAACATATTGTAAACTTTTAGGATGATTTGTGGTTCTGAGGAACTACTCATGATAGTATACAAATATATAAAACATAGATGAACTAGTTGAAACTAGAAGAAATCATCTTCCAAATATTAATATACGAAAAAAATTAAAGATAATATAATTATAATTCTCATAGTTGATAACATAGTGTGAAAAGAAAAATGTGAATATACCTGATTCTTTAATCCTATCATTGGTGAACATCCTGTTGGACCAGATTTTACAGATTTATTTCATTATTCATGGCTAAATTTGATTAGTTTTAAAATGATTTTTCCATTTTGGTGGAATATTACCTTCCCCATATATGTATCTATATACCCAAGGTAGAATATATTCCTCAACTTGTGTTTTTAAATATGTATCACTTGTAAAAATAAAGTTGATTCGTTATTAGTTACAAAAATTTTCCATATGATGTTTGTAATCAAAGAACTATTGAACTATTTTTTTTAAAGGCCACCTAAGTATGGTGGTTTAACACATTTCCTCTTAGAGATAGTTTTCATATTCCTATCATGGATAAAACATAGCCAAAAAGTTACTTATATATCTTTATTACACCTTATTAATGCTAATAGGTAATTCTTAAATGTAGAAAACATAAAAAAAATAGATGTAATTATAGAGTTCCCAATAAAAATCTTATCTACGTAAGGAAAGATTTTTCCATTCCAATTGGAAAGCTAAGATGAAATATTGGAAGTAAAACCCTAAAGACATGTAACCTTAATCCTTCCACCAAAAAGAAGGACCCTCAAATAATTTAATGGAAAACTACCATGTATGATGTCTAGAAATATGTAATTGTGATTCTAACTTGAAGTATTAAATTCCTTTATAAAAACACAAGGGATTTACTTTAGAAGAAAGATTATACTTAAAAACTCATAGTGACTAAAAATATCATTGATAGTTTGTAAATTAGTAACATAACCTTTACAAAAGAGTAGGTTATCATCTAATGAGTATATATTTGTATGATCCATCAAATTATTAGTTGTATTAATGGGTGAGATTGATCCAGATTCCACTAAATTTAATAAAACTCTACATACGTATTCTTAAACCATTACAAAAAACATATACTAGTTTGTTTCTCCTTAACTCAACCCCTTTAATAAATTGAAATACTCATTTGGTGATTCAATAACTATAAAGTAAATTTTATAACATTTCAGAAGAGAATAAAATACCATCATAAATCTTTTAGATACTTCATATTTCTTAAGAATGCTCACAAGAATATCCCATCAGATCATGTTAAATTCCTTTGAATTTTATATTTTAAGGGATAAGTTACCATGCTTATAATTATTCTATATATGTTTCTCACATTATAAAAAATCATATAGGCATTTTAAAATACTCTTAGAATGGATAAATCTCAATTGGTTATGTAGAACAAATTTATTATCATGGAATCTAAATATTAAATGAAAAATTGTATTAATTATTTTAGGAGAAACATTACTAACAAAAATAGATCTTAAATATATAATCATGAAGGAATTATCATTATTGGGAAATTTTTAAGGAAGTGACAGTTAACTATAACTAGAATAAATTTAGTGGAAAATAATTCATTAACCTATTCAAAAATTGACTTGTGAATTGTCAACCATTAGCCTCTGAAAAATCTATTAGTGAATCAGTCACTACAAAAAAATTATTTATACCGATATAAATTTATTGAAAGATAATATATCTATGGGTAAACGTGGGTAATTCCAATAGATATTAACTTTTATTGGTATTAATTTTAAGTACCAACACTAATTATTACAAACACAAATATCTGTTGATATTGATCATTCAATAGCAACACATCTTCTAGCAATGGTTAAATCTGTGGCTTTATCATACTAATGTAATAAATTTTTTTACCAACACATGAATTTTCTAGTAATAATAATATTGACCAAAAAATCATTTACCATCAATAATAAAATGTTACTATAATGACAACAAAGATTTTATCAATAACCAATTAATAGAAACCAACCATTTATATATTATTATTTTTACGACCAAAGTAAATATTCATTTTTGAGGTCTTATTAAAAATATATCATTCAATCATTTTAATTTTTAATTTTCCATAAATATAAATAGTGTATATATTTTTTAATGTTGTTAATTTAAAAAACATTAAAATAAAATTTTTAAAAATTAAAAATTAAAATAGTTATGATATTTCATATATTTATATAAAAGTTTGATAATATCTATATACATGATAGTTTAATTTTTATATTTAAATTTAATAAATATAATAAAATATAACAAAAATAATTTCAAAAAATTAATTATTTAAATTTAATAATTAAGAAATGTAATAATCAACTGAGTAATATTATTTTATTAATAATTGATATCAAAATATTGAAATTTTATTTTATATTATAAAATAAAATTATTACTTTTTATAAATTTTTTACCATTTATACATACATATATTATATTTTTATTTTTAAATAATGAATGATATTTCTTATTTTTTTAGTTTGATTTTATTTTCAAAAAATACCACCCATATTGAACCCTAATTCTACACCCTCGGCTTCCTCTGCAACTACCGCTGCCCTTGGCCACCCCTGTTGCCTCCTTCGCGACCCTCCACCTGTTCCACTCCCCCACTCGACCACGACCTGCCGCATTCTTTCAGAGACTATTGCGTCATCCTTATCTTACTCACTGGAAGACCCCTACCGTCCCTATTTGACCCCCATCATCACCGACCTTCATCGCTCGACCCATGTCGTCGTCGTCCTTCCAAATTCAATCCCAATCGTCCTCTGCCTTCCTCATATGACCTTGATAGCATTGTTTTTGGCCTCTCCATCTGGCTAAATCGATCGATAATGAGGTATTCCCTAGTATTTTTTAAGTTTAATCCCCTCCCTTCTGCAAATAATGAGAATGGTGTGAATAAATTTAAAAGGATGTAGCTATCCAAGATATTGAGGTCGTCCCAAGATCGCATCGAGGAAGATCTCATCACACCAAAGACAGAAGCAAGGCTGAGTTAGAATTGGGAATATAAAAAGCCTGAAATGTCCAGATATAGGTGTGATCCATATAAAATGGAGAAAATGAACTCAGTTCATATATATTCAATTATTGTTGACTAAACTATAGGTAACTAGATCTATTCGTCATGGAATCATGTCGAGTAAACTGCATCGAACAAAGGATGTGCCGATTGAATCTAAAAGTAGCCTTACAAGGATTGGAATCAAGATGGAGCTTGAGTGAGGTGAAATTTCTAAACAGTTTCCAAATCATGATTTTTAGTAAGGAGAATATGAGATCTTAAGTAAGAGTTGAAACTAGATTTGGGGTTTTAAATGTTCCCCATGAGATCACAGTGAGATCCAAATTCGTGAGGTGTGACTGAAGAATTTGGGAAATACAAAAATTACTGAAATAAGGGATGCATGCTTGAAGAGTAATTTGAAGTCAACCGAGTAGTGAATTACTGGATCAGTTTTTTTGATTGAGTAGATTACCCAATTCATTGAATTTTGATGTCACATAAATGAGTTTTAGATGATTTTTTTAGAAGATTAATGCTCATGGGATTTTCCTGGTGCAGGGTCAAAGTTGGCAAGGTGTTGTGAATTCATAGTGCACTGGTTTGAGTATTTAGCATGGAAGAATAATTGATTTGAGGTAGAGGTGGTGAGGTAATGTTGTTCAAATATTTCTTTAGTTATACTTGATAGAGGTGAGTTCAATATGTATATCCTATGAACAAGGTTGGTTGTGATTCATTATTCATGATGATTAACTAGGGGAAAGTGTCTTTAGAATTATTGGAAGTTAATGCTCATGTTCATGTGGCAGTTCTGTGAAGAGTTTTTGAGTAGTAAGGACAGTGAATCAAATACAATGAATTAGTTATTTTATGTGTCTGTCACACAGAAGTGGCAATTTTTAGAGGATATGATCTATCTAGAATATAAAATATGTTCTCTGGACATTCTAGAGGAACATACTAAGGTAAGAGTAGACAACAACTGACATCCAAAGCAGATCATTAGGATCATATCATGGAGAGATACAACTTCTTCTAAAGGAGATGAAGATTTAATAATTTCAAAGATTAAAGAATGAAGGTGATTTTAAGTTCTTCAAAAAATTTGTCATTGTATGAAAGGTAAAAAATGAAGTTGTGGGTGAATTTAAGTTGGAAGGAAAAATAGGTCAAGCAAAACTCTTCTTGATATCAATGAATGTTTAGAGGCAAGAAAAATCTTCATAAAATTTTAAATTCTATCAGTTCATGATGAAAAAATTTGAGTGTATTCTTTCACTATTTAATTTACTCTTACTTTAATTCACTCTTTTATTTCATGTTGTGTTACTTAATCTGGACTTCTCTATGGCACCATCAAGAGGAATTCCTCATGCTATATAATTTGTATTTCTTAAAAAAAATTCATGAAAACACTCCCCCTTCACCAATGCTAGACAGTGACAACAATTCCATTAAAATATTTCACGGAAGGCTATGAACACTGAATATCCAAGCACCAATAAATTAATTATAATGACCAAGTAAAATTACATGCATAAATATATATCTTTAATTCTAGTTTCACTATGCCCTATATTTAGTGATTTTTTATCTTTGGAAATATGGATTTTAAATCTCATTAGCACCACACTTAATCAAGAATGGTGGTTCTAATTAGGTATTTTTAACATAAAATGAGACAAAGTGGGTTTTTACTTTCACATTAAAGTAAATGTGCTTGTATCAACTAAATGAAGAATAAAAACACAAATTTATCGGTTCAAATCTAGGTGATTTAATTATTAAAAATTACAAACTTTTATACATTATACATATCTAATGTATTCATCACAAGTTTTTACATACCATCATATATACAAATTTCATAATTTTATACATATTAACTTCGTTTATCACCCTTAACATTGACTTTTCCTTATTGTTTAGGGTTCTGAAAGTGGATTGGAGTGAATAGGAGCATGCTCGACATATGTGGCTCTCTAGACACCATAGCAACAAATAATTCTTCATCTCCTTCATTCACTCAATGTATTTATGTTTAAATATTTTTATTTTATATACATATCATTGTTTTAAATACATATCTTTGTTTCATTAAATATTTTTTTCACTCAATATATTAATTTATGCATCACAAGTTTGTTCATTTTTTATCTTATGGTTATTGTTTCCACTGGTTAGATAATCCACTTTTTGTGGTCATGTAAAGACCCAGAATTTCCATGTTAACTTTTTTTAATATTTTGGAATTTTATGAGTCTGCTGAAATTGAAAAAAAAGTGATTTTGAGACCTGGTGTGCCCGGAATCATTTTTTTAAGTCTTTTTCGGGTACGTTCAGTAAAAGTAAAAGCGGGTTTTTATAACTTTTGAACCAGAGCTCAGAATTGAAATACGATGGCACTGTTGAACTCGCAGCATCAGTATTCTCTTAAGGAGACTTTCACCTCGATGGTATATGGGACGAGGGTGAAAATTAGTTTTTGGGTTTTTTGTGGAAATAATAAAATAAAATAAACTTTATTTAATTTTATTTTGAGATTCCATGTGGATATTTTAAATGGGTTTCACTGAAACTAAACCTCTATGTGGAAGTTAGAAGTGGGGACCACCAGAACATAACCTCCCATGAGAGGTTAAGGTGGTGGGTACCACCTGAACCATAACCTCCCATGAGAGGTTATGGTGGTGGGAACCACCCAGGATGAAACACCCCCCCCCCCCCTTTTAATGTGAGGAGAGGAAACTCTCAACATCCCACACTAATGAGGGAGAGCCTCTTGATCTCCTCTACCTTTATTTGTGCCAACCCCTCACTTAATGGTGCCACCACCTCCCTTAATTTATTACGCCACCCACCTTAATTAATTAGGCTTTTTGAATTCTTTCTAACAAAATAATAGATGGTTTAATATATTATTTTGGCACACCTTTAATTTTGGGTGGAATTTGTGGAGAGGAGGAGCTCTTGGGAGAAAGTTTCTCCAATGAAGAAAGAAGAACTTCCTCCACAAAGAACATCGGTGAGGAGTGCCTTTAACTTCTTCCTTAGAGGCACCCTGCGGAGCCAACCGGTGTGGGATGTCTTTGACAACTGACCTTCCCTCCTCATCATCGTTAATGAACTGACACATGAGCTTGGGATTGGAGGTGTGTGTCGGACGCGACAAATGACGACAACTCCGTCTTCTTCTCCACGACTCTGTCAACGAACAACGAATAAGGTAGGGGATTTTTGTGATTGATTTTCTATTCCTGTGATTCTTTCCTTCTAAAACAAGAACACGGATCAACTTTTAACTAGTTGATCCGCATATGTTTCCTTTCGTGGGTTTTGGGATTAATCATTGCTGGAGGGTTTGTTGTGCTTCATTCTTGTGAGCCAAATGCTACCACCCTAAATGCGGAGGGTGCAGACAAAACCTACATGGCCCAACCCCTCCGTTGTTATCTTTTGCAGTGTTCTTCAAAATGGAGGATTTCGACAAAGGCAACGAAGGCGACGAAGGCAACAGCCACGCCACCAGTAGCCTCTGTGACCTGCACCGCCCCTGCGGCGTTCCACGCCGCTGCCGACCGAACCAGCTGCACCCCCTCGCGGTGCCCCTACCCAACCACCCCCACGGTCTCCACCCTTCCAGTTGATCTACCTTGGGCCGGGCCTGGCTACCCTGGTCGCATTTTCCGTTGGCTAAACCGACCCCAGACCCCCCGGCCTCCCGACCGAACCGTCTCCCGTCCATGCCAGTTTTCTGAGCCCCCGGTCGCGTCACCCCATCCCCAAGCCAAGCCGCCTCGAGCCACACCCTGCGACCCTCTAGGCTGAACTAGCCTCTCATGGTGCCCTCCGGGATAAGCCGCCCCCGCGGTGCCCTCCAGGCTGAGCTGCCCTCACGCCGACCCGTGGCCGGTCCATGCCATTGCGACAGGTCTACGCCCTCGCGGCCCTCTGTGACCCCTCGCGGCATGCTGGCCTTGGCCCAGCGGGCGGGTCCGAACCTAACGGGCTGGCCCGCCCAACGGGCCGGGCAAGACCCAAAGGGTCAGGCCAGGTCATCCCATACTGGGTCGGGCTAGGTAGGTCTGACCAAGTCAGACCGGACTCGGGTCCACTATGACCCTTTACTTTCTTTTGGCCATATCAATGGCACCATATGTCCGTTTGACGAACCGTCAGTGGACCTAGAAATCTTGGAGCATGAAGGTCTCTTGATTATACCCCACATGAGTTTGGGGTATAGTTGAGATATGGTCAGGTTGGATCGTGCAAGAATCCAACCGGGCCCCCGGGACTAAAAGGCTAATAACTCACAGACCGGTTGTCCAATTGACGCACTGTTTGTTTCATTGAGACCCTTATGACTCGGAGGGCCTTTGAGATACTTCTTCATTGGAATTCGTGATGGTTGGAGTATCAACCAGTAGCTCGAGGAGAGGATCCATCCAGTGACGAGCGACAGAGTGTGGAGACCTAGTAGTTGGTTGAGACCTAACGACTGGTGACCGTTTGACTCGAAGTGACTCTACTAGCCCAGTGGGTAGCGCTTGGGTGTGGTGGCAGACCCATGGTGGAAGAGCATCCTTGGTGACACGGCAAACCCATGGTACTTGACAGGAGGAGTACCTCAGCAGGCTATGAGGGGGAGCGCATGGGTATGGTGGTATACCCGCGGTGGGGAGCACCTCTATGTGACGCAGTAGGCCCATGATACTCGACAGGAGGAGTACCTCAGCAGTCCAAGGTTAGTGGGAAGCGTGGTTGGTGTCACAATAGGCCCGATGTACTTGATTGAGCAGGAGTTCTCTAGCATCTGAGGTTTCGATAATGTGAATAAAATTTTGGTTGAGCTGAGTCAATACTTTTTTGTTTTCCACATGATTGATATGGATTACTTGATAACTTTGGTATATGTGTGGGAATATACCTAAATAAGGTTATCTGTTGATTTCATACTTTTTGGTTTATCCTTGTTAGATTTAATGAGGCCTTGAGGGTCTCAAGGTTCCTACTGAGTATCGTTATACTCATCCCTGCACTGGCTATGCCTGCACCTTGTTGTGTTGGTTGCAGACAACGGACAGCGCTGACTGAGGCTGAGAGTACTAGGGCTGGACAGTACCCAGAGGTGTACCAAACGACGTGTCGGTACGTGGAGGAGACGGACGAATGTGGAGTGGTGAATAGGCTATCTGTACCAACCCTTTAGGTAGGATTCCTAGAGGACAACCCAGTAGTTGATTTTCTTTCTTTTTTTCAGTTTTATTTTTTTCAGTTTTATTTTTTTCAGTTGTACTTGTACCTTTACTGTTGGACTTGTATTATGGCCCCTTTTTCTTTCAGAAATCCTTTGGTTATACAGTTTACTCGTGTTCATATCTTATTGTGTGTGTTTATAGGTTATAAAGGCAATTCCTTCCCAATTTTCAGGAATTACGTCATTAGTGCTAGTCTCCAGCCCCTGGCCTATGGAAGGTGGGCTTGGGGTAGTCATAAAATGGGCCCCGGGGGCACGAGTCATTACAAATTGGTATCAGAGGAGTCGGTTCTACTGCAGAACTTAGGACTATGATCTTTCTTTCTATGAAGCAATAGTGTTAAGGGTAGTGAGTGTGGTTCTCAGTTCAGGGAGTCCAGTGTTGGTGCGGTAGCCAATTTATCCATACACCAGGACCCTGACTTCTGATTTCTGACTCAGTGAATGAAAACATTGATTGCGTGTGTGTTTTCAAAAATTTTCTTTAAGTCATATAAACCCGGTCATCTCACCAGGTATAACTTTTAACCATAGCACACCTATTTCTTTTCAAGATGCCTCCATGTAGATAGTCGGCTAGAGTTCTGAGAGTTGTATGCCCTGATAGCCCACCGAGCGATGAGGCCTCAGTGTATTGCCCTTTTCCAGCAGAGGCACCAGCGGTACCACTCCCCATTGGGCCACCGATTCCTCCAGCCCTAGTAGTAGATAGTGCATGCTTCTTGAGCGCATTGCACGAGTTCTAGCGCCAAAGACCACCCAGGTTCAGGGGAGAGATGGACCCACAGGCGACTGAGGATTGGCTAGAGGTTGTGTTGAGAGTCTTTCGACTGGTAGGGACCCCAACTGACCTCATGGTGATTATTGATTCCATCCTTCTATAGGAAGTAGGGGGCAGATGATGGAGCTTGATGCTCTAGGTCCATGATGAGGTGACGCTTCTCTGGGAAGACTTCAAGAGCTTGTTTCGGGCAGAGTTTGTTCCAACAACTCTTCGCGCAGTGCATATATAGGAGCTACTTCATATTCAATAGGGCAACATGACTATAGCTCAGTACTCAGCAAGGTTCACAGGCTTCTCGCCCTACTCCACCGATATGGTTTGGGACCCATTCTTTAGGTCCCAGACCTTCGATCTGGGACTCAGGCAGGAGATCAGGGCTTCAGTGATCTCACTCATCATCCCGACGCAGGTGGTGGTTTTAGAGAGATCCCTCCTAGAGGAGAGTTTCCTTGCTGAGCAGTCTCCAGTAGTGAGATCCACCACCAGTCAAAACATAACGGATTCTTTTGTAGCGAGAAACAGACAGACGTCACAGAGGTCCAAGAGAACTAGACCTATAGGTGGACGACCACATGACTCGGGATCGGTTGTGCGGGTCACCGGAAGTGGAAACAGACATGCGAGGAGCGGGTAGTGTTACGCATGCGGCGGACAGGGTCACATGGCTCATGACTGCCCGACCCGCTGTTCGGATGATCAGCAGGCAATCGAAAAATCACCCAAGTAGAGGTAGAGAATCGATCGAGGTGGTTTGCAGGGAGAAGGTGGATGTGGTAGAGGAGCTGGTCATGCAGCTGGCGGTGGACGATGATTCGTGGTGTTACCGCCACCACCACTAGGAGGACCACCTCGACCGTAGGGAGCAGGTGGATAGGGGAGAGCTCATCTAGAGGCAGCTGAGGCATACGATCATGGTTCCCCAGAGATGATTCGAGGTATGGTATGTGTTTAATACACCATAGTTGTAGTACTTATAGAGATAGGAGTCATCCAATATTTCATTTCCGCTGCCCTCGTTCAGAGCTCAGAGATTCTGATGGAGCCGTTGGCTCGATCCTTACAGCTAGAGACTCCTACGGGAGTAGATTCGGCGATTACACACTGGTGCCAACAGTGTGAGCTTACTCTAGGAGGTGGGAGCTTTGGCTAGGATCTCTTAGTAGTGGTGTCGAGGCCTTACAACGTTATATTTGGTATGGACTAGCTATCTATAGTCCATGCTCGGATTGACTATATTTGGCGCAAAGTGCGATGTGTCCGCACTGATGGGACCAGGTTTACCTTCACCAGTGATAAGGGAGCCTTTACAACAAAATATGGACTTACTCGAAGGAGAGTACAGCCGATCACTCATCATTTGGCTAGACTTACCCTAGGAGTAGTTGATGTGGAGAGTCTGAGCTATCCTGTAGTGGTGGACTAGTACGTGGATGTCTTCCCTAATAATGTTCCAGGTCTACCCCCTCACTAAGAGGTAGAATTTTACATTGACTTGTACCCTTTTATGGCACCGATATCTACACCAGTGTATCGGATGGCTCCCACAGAGCTTCGTGAGCTGCGTGTATAGCTAGAGGACTTGCAGGGGAAGGGATTCATTCGGCCCAGCGTTTCTCCCTGGGCGCCCCCGATTCTGTTCGCCAAGAAGGCGGATGGGAGCTTGAGGCTTTGTGGTGACTATCGGTGCCTGAACTAGGTTACCATGAAGAACAAGTACCCACTCTTGAGTATTGACAACCTCTATAATCAGTTGAAGGGAGAACGGTGGTTCTATAAGATAGACCTCAGATCAGGCTATCACCAGCTCTGAGTACGAGATGAGGATGTTCAGAAGACGGACTTCATATTTCGGTATAGCCACTACAAGTTCTTGGTTATGCCATTCGGCGTAACCAATGCTCCAGCAGTGTTCATGGGACTCATGAACAGGATATTCCAGCCATACCTAGATCACTTTATCATAGTCTTCATCGATGAAATTCTGATCAACTTGACCACTAAGGAGGATCATGCCTATCATTTGCAGGTAGTACTGGAAACACTCCAAGAGCACCATCTTTATGGTAAGATCTCTAAGTGATAGTTCTGGATTAGAGAGGTTCACTTTATGTGACATGTCATCTCGGAGGCTGGAGTTGCAGTGGATCCTGAGAAGATTTAGGCGGTACTTGTTTGGGATCCACCCAGGAGTGTGATATAGGTATGGAGTTTCTTGGGTTTGGCTGGTTACTACCGGAGATTTGTTCCAGATTTCTTCATAGTTGCAGAACCACTTTTAGCCTTGATGAAGGAGGGTTAACCACCTGTGTGGTCGGAGAGATGCTAGTATAGCTTTTAGAAGATAAGGCAGAGGCTGACTAGTTCCCCCATCTTGAGGATTCCATAGGAAGGTGTAGGGTACGTATTCTACTGCAACGCATCAGGGACCGGACTCAGATGTGTCCTGATACAGGAGCGAGCAATGATCGTATATGGTTATCGACAGTTGAGATAGCATGAATAGAACTATGCTACCCATAACCTGGAGTTATCAGCAGTGGTCTTTGCCTTGAAGATGTGGTGGCACTATCTGATGGGCGAGCGTTTTACCATGTACTCTGATCACAAGAGTCTCGGGAATATCTTATCTCATAAGGACTTGAACCTAAGACAACGATGTTGGTTTGAGTTACTCCAAGACTATGACTTCGAGATAGTCTATACTCTTGGGAAGGGGAACGTTGTTGCAGATTCACTTAGCAGGAGATCTGGTATACAGCTGCTAGGAAAAGCGACGAAGTAGCTAGACTCTTTATAGATATCCTTGGAGGATAGAGATAGAGCAGCTTCTCTTCAGTCTCTTACAGTCACTCCCCCACTTCTTCAGCAAGTCAGGGAGGCGCAGCCTGGGGACACTGACTGCGAGACATGACATGCTAAGAAATCTACAGGACAGGCACCTTATGGATTTTGTGATGGTGGGGACCACGTCATCCTCTTCAGAGGATGTACCATGGTACCAGAGACACTTCAAGAGGAAGTGTGGAGGGAGTTCCACATATCCCCTCTAGCGGTACATCCAAGAGTGGTGAAGATATACCAGGACCTCCAAAGACAACACTGGTGGCCGGGAATAAAGAAGGCAGTAGCAGAGTTTGTCTCTCGATACCTCACTTGTCACCAAGTCAAGGCGGAGCATAAGGTACCAGTAGTCTTGGTTCAGCCTTTAGAGGTTTTAGAGTGGAAGTGGGATGGGATATCCATGGACTTTGTGACAGGACTTCCATTCACATCCAGGGGTCATGACTCTATCTGGGTGATCGTCGATTGACTCACAAATTTGTCCCACATTCTACCAATCAGAGAGTAGGGTTCAATAGAGATCTTGGGACGCCTCTATGTGCAGGAGATTGTGCAACTACATGGATTACCTTCAATGATTATCTCTGATTGTGACGCAAGATATACTTCCTGGATATGGAAGGGGTTTTAGGAGGCTTTCGGGATGCATCTTCATTTGAGCAGCGCCTTCCATCCTCAGAAGGATGGCCAGACTGAGCAGACCATTCAGACCCTCGAGGACATCCTCTGCGCTTGTGTCCTAGACTTCGGTCGTAGCTTGGAGGATCACTTACCTCTGGTGGAGTTTTCATACAACAATAGTTATCACTCCACCATTGGGATGGCACCTTTTGAGGCGTTGTATGGGCGACCTTTCAGATCACCTTTATGCTGGACACACCCAGGGGAGTCAGCACTAGTGGGACCAGAGATGGTACGGGCTACCACAGAGAAGGTGCAGATCATCTAGGAGCGGATGAAGGCTGGACTGAGCAGGAAGTATTCATATGCTGATAGAAGATGGAGGCCTATAGAGTTTGAGGATGGCGACCACGTCTTTCTAAGGGTCTCAGCTCGACGAAGTTTGCGGAGATTTGGTCGAGGAGGCAAGTTATCTCTGAGGTTCATTGGATATTTTCAAGTCCTCAGTAGAGTTTGCGAGGTGTCATACCGCTTAGGTCTTCCACCTCTGTTTCACCGAGTGCATGACGTCTTCCACGTATCCCAGCTGGGGAGATACGTGCCTGACCCCTCTCACATCATCGACCATGGCGATTAGGACGTCGATGATGGGCGAATTTTATGGAGGTTCCAGTAGAGATCGAGGATCAAAAGGAGCGGGTCCTTCGTGGATGGTCGATACCTTTGGTGCACCTTTGCTGGCAGTATGGGAACCTCCAGAAGAGCACATGAGAGTGGGATACTCAGATGCGTGCTCAGAACTCCAACGTTTTCCCTTAGTTTGAGTTGTAGCTTACGGGGATGTAAAGCCTTGATGTGGGGAGAATGTAAAGACCCGAAATTTCCTTGTTATTTTTTTAAAAAAATATATGGAAATTTTACGAGTCTGTGGAAATTGACGGCATGTGATTCTAAGGCTCGGTGTGTCCGGAATTAATTTATGAAGTTTTTTTTGGGTACATTCAGTAAACGAATGAGCATGTTTTTATAACTTTTGAACTAGTGCTTGGAATTGAAATCTGAGGGCATCATTGAAGTCGCAGGTCCGGTATTCATTTAAGAAGACTTTCACCTCGACGGTAGATGGATGAGGGTGAAAGTTAGTTTTTGGGTTTTTCATGGAAATAATAAAATAAAATAAACTTCATTTTATTTTATTTTTGAGTTCCATGTGGATATTTCATGTGGGGTCCACCAGAACTAAACCTCCATGTGGAAGTAGAAAGTGGGGACCACCAGACCTTAACCTCCCATGAGAGGTTAAGGTGGAGGGGACCACCCAAACCCTAACCTCCCATGAGAGGTTATGGTCGTGGGTACCACCCAGTATGAAACTTCTCTTTAATGGCAGGATAGGAAACTCTCAACTTCCCTCATTAATGAGGGAGGTCCTCTTGACCTCCTCTACCTTTATTTGTGCCAACCCCTCCCTTAATGGTTCCACCACCTCCCTTAATTTATTACACCACCCACCTTAATTAATTAGGGTTTTTTAATTCTTTCCAACAAAATAATAGATGGTTTAATCTATTATTTTGGAACACCTTTCATTTTGGGTGGAATTTGGGCAGAGGAGGAGCTCTTGGGAGAAAGTTTCTCCATCGAAGAATAAAGAACTTCCTCCATGAAGAATACTGGTGAGGAGCATCTTCGACTTCTTCCTAGGAAGAACCTTCTGGAGGCAACCGACGTGGGACCTCTTTGACGACTGACCTTCCCTCCTCATCATCATTAACGAACCGACACACGAGCTTGGGATTGGAGGTGGGTGGAAGACGTGACAAACAACAATAACTCCATCTTCTTCCTCGCGAATCCGTCGATGAACAACGAACAAGGTAGGGGATTTTTGTGGTTGATTTTATATTTCATGATTCTTTCCTTCTAAAATAAAGAACCAAGATCAAATTCTAACTAGTTGATCCATATATGTTTTACTTTTGCAGGTTTTGGGATTAATCATTGCGGGAGGGTTTGTTGTGATTCATTCTTATGAGACAAATGCTACCACCCTAAACATAGAGGGTGCGGACCAAAACAACATGGCCCAACCCATCCACTGTTCTCTTTTGCGATGTTCTTCAAAATGGAGGACGGTGACAACAGCGATGAAGGCGATGAAGGAAACGACCGCACCACCTGCGGCCACTGCGACCCACGCCACTCCCGCGATGTTCTGCGTCGCCGCCAGATGAACTGACCACGCCCCCTTATGGCACCCTGGCCGAACCGCCCCTGCGGTCTCCACCCTTCCGGTCGAGCCACCCTGAGCCGAGCCGAGCCGCCCAGGCCACTTCGTTCGCCGGCCAAACCATCCCTGGCCACCCCAGCCTCCCGGTCGAACCGAATCCCGACCCAACCAGCTTCTCAATCCCCCGGCCTAACCGGCCACGTTCGCGCCACCCCATCCCCAGGTCGAGTCTCCCTGAGCCGCGCCCTACGACCCTCCGGGTCGAACTGGCCCCACGCGGCGCCCTCTGGGCGATACCACCCTCGCAGCGCCCTCCGGGATGTGTCGCCCTCGCGTCGACCCGCGGTCGGTCCGCACCCTCATAGCCTGCTAGGCAGGGCCTGGTGGGCCAGGACAAACCTAACGGTTTGGCCCACCCAACGGGTCCGGCCGAGTCAGACTGGACCCGGGCCCACTATGACCCTTTAATCTCTTTAAGCCATGTCATTGGCACCGGGAATCCATTTGACGAACCGTCAGTGGCCCTGGTAATCTTGGAGCATGACGGTCCCTTGAGTATACCCCACTAGAGTTTGGGGTATAACTGAGATATGGTCAGGTTGGATCGTGCATGAATCCAACTGGGCCCCCGTAACTAAAAGGCTAATAACTCACAGACTAGGCATCTGATTGACGCGTCGTCTATTTTGTTGAGACCCCTATGACACGGTGGACCTTTAAAATAATTCTTTGGGGGAATTTGTGACAGTTGGAGTATCGACCAGTAGCTTGAGGAGAGGATCCTTCTAGTGAAGAGCAAGCAGAGTGGAGGGACCTAGTATCTGGCTGAGACCCGACAACTGTAGACCATTTGACTTAGAGTGAATCTACTAGCCCAGTGTTGAGCTCCTAGGTGTGGCAGAATACCCCTGATGGAGGAGGTTTCTTGGTGACGCGGCAGACCCATGGTACTCGACAGGAGGAGTACCTCAGCAGACTACGAGGGTGAGTGTATGGGTGTGGCGGCAGACCCATGGTGGAGAGTGCCTCTGTGTGACGCAGTAGACCAATGGTACTCGACAGGAGAAGTACCTCAGTAGTAAAAAGTTAATGGGGAGTGTGTTTGGTGTTGTGGCAGGCCCACTGTATTCGATTGAGCAGGAGTTCTCCAGCATCCATGGTTTCGATAATGTGAATAAATTCTTGGTTGAGCTGAGTCAGTAATTTTGTGTTTTTCTCATGATTGAGATGGATCACTTGATAACTTAGGTATATGTATGGGCATATACCTAAGTAAGGTTATCTGTTGATTTTATACTTTGTGGTTTATCCTTGTTGGATTTTTTGAGACCTTGAGGGTCTCAGGGTTCCTACTGAGTATCGTTATACTCACCTCCGCACGGGCTGTGCTCAGACCTTGTTGTGTTGGTTGCAGACAACAGACAGCACTAACTGAGGCTCAGAGTACCAGGACTGGATGGTTCCTGGAGGTGGACCATACAACATGTTGGTACGTAGAGGAGAGGACATACACGGAGTGCTGAGGAGGCTATCTGTACCTACCCTTCAGGTAGGAATCCAGGAGGATGACCCAGTAGCTAGTTTTCTTTTTTTTCTTTAGTTTTATTATTTTCAGTTGTACTTGTACCTTTACTATTGGGCTTGTATTCCGGCCCCTTTTTCTTTCAGAACTCTTTTGGTTATATAGTTTACTCGTGTTCTTATCTTGTTGTTTGTGTTTACAGGTTATAAAGGTAATGCCTTCATAGTTTTCAGGGATTACGCCTTTGGTGCTAGTCGCTAGCCCCTAGCCTATGGAAGGCAGGCTTGGGGTAGTAACGGCACGGGCCCTAGGGGATGGGTCATGATAGGTCACTGGGTGGTATTTTTAACCATGGAATTATTAACATGTTCCATGACTAGTAAAATTTTTAACAAATTTTATTTCTTAACAATTTGTGAACAAAAATGCATTTTATGTTGATAGTTTAGTTTTTTTCTGTTCAAGTTTAATTGACTCAGTTTTTCTCACTTTGCCCATCAATGATGTTTTTTTGGTAAATGGAGACTAATATGTGTGAACTATTCACAACTTATTCATGGATTTTGTGACTTAATCCATGTATCCAGCATTGATTCACTACTTAAGGATCAAGTTTCAAGTAAGATCAGGAATTTCCATTACCTAGTTCAAGCCATCTTCCATTGCCTAGGTATGATCATTACCGAGTTTGTACCCATTTCCTTGGGATGCCCATTTCCGATTTCCCACTAACCATTGCTCGGTTCACACCTATTTTCCATTTCCCATTTCCCATTCCTAGTGTAGACCCATTTCCTAGGTGGCCCATTTCCCATTTCCCGGTTCACACCCATTGAGATGTCAACCGTAATGATTAAAAATGCTCACTATAAAAATCATTTTTTATGCTTCCAAGTATTTCTATTTTGGTTTCAATTAAATCAGATATATTTCACTGATTTGTGGGTATTAACTTTGGTTATTTTGATATAGATATTGGAGCTAAAGTTTGTGTCATATAGTGACATGAGGTTTCTCATAGATACTGGAGAAGACTTGATTTGTTTCTTGCAAAGTTGGAGCTTGATATTTTTTTTCTATGTTCTTTGGTTGTGTGTGGTGAAGATCCTAGAGACGAAGGCTATGGTATAGCAGTGACTAGAGTTTTATCATTTGGTGATGGAGCTGTCTCATATGTCCTAGGTCATTGATGATTTTTTGGTGCTTGTTGATCCCTGGTGCTGAAGCTGACTCACTGACATGGAGTGCTGGAGCTGACTCATTGGCTGGTCCCTGGTGCTGGAGCTGACTTACTGGCATGACATGGATGGTGAGGGTGGATCCTATTGTAGGGGTGTGGATATTTCCTAGGGGTTATATTAAATTTTATTATTAATATAATTAATTTTTTAACAAGTGTGAAAATCGTCTTCCATTTAACATTATGATAAATTTATAAATATAATATGAAATTTCACTAAAAATAAAAAATATATTTTTTTAATAAAATGTAATTTATAAATAGATATTAAATGTTGATAACATTATTACCAATAGAAAAAATTGTCATTATAACCAGTTGATAAACATTTTAACCAAAACATATATCATCTGTTGGTATTATTATAATTGTAACATAACTATTTTATCTGTCGTAAAAAAAATTTAGTGATAGAGTTTTTACCGACCATTTATTGACAGGGATATATATGTTGGTAAAACTTTTTACCAATAGAAAATACACTTTTACCAACATATATGTCCCTATTGGAAAAAGTGAAAAAAAATAGTGAGTATAGGGTAGTTGTTCAATCAAAATTTTTAGAGAATTAAGAATGTTTTAACTCCTCTTTAGATGGTGAATCAATAACAAATTCCTTCTTAATTCTAGTTAACTCTGAATCAATGACCTCAAATATTTCCATTAAATTATATTTATGAGAATATTATTTAATTTGAAGATTGAAACAACAAACCAGATTCTGGATGATATCAACCTCATTATCAATATTAATTGCATTAGTACTTAAAAAATAGATTATACTCTTTGGATTCCTTTCCTATGGATGAGATAAAATAATTTAGAATTCTCATCTTCATATTTCAACCAGTTCAAATGATTATGTTCTTTAATGATATTTTCTATAATGGTAATAAGTTTATCTATAATTATTTCTTAAGATTCTCTTCCTAGTAATGGGATTATAAAAAAATATGATACTTTGACATGTAAGAAGTTCCAACTCAAATTATCTAATGTTATTATTAATAAGACTGGATTTAGATTTACTCCATGCTCTAAGGAAGTTATTTTTTCTCTTATGATTTAATGTCAATTTATAAATGAAACTTCCTAAATCATACTTATTATATTACCATGAGATGATATTATATAATTAATATATACCAATAGAGGAATTATTAAAACTATAATTAATAAGAGAAGTTTTATTCCATTATTAGAAATAGAATCCAATAGGGGATTGGTCAAAATAGATCCTGAAAAAATCTTGATGGTAAACACTAAGATAGTTGCTGGCTTCCCTCATACAGAAGAAAAACCAATCAATCATACTAGATTTTTTTCCATTATTAATACTTATAAACCATACATACTCAAGTATAAAAGTAAAATTTTTATTCAGGAGATAATGATCAATATATTTTTGGAATTCATTATATGACATCTTAATAAAACAATTTCACCACATTTCAAGAGGGTTAAGAATAACATTAAAATCCCGAACAATAATCTAGTTTTAATAAATTCATTTAGACAAAATGTTCTTACTTGATCTCCACAACATTAATTTAGAAGATATTGGAATAAAAAATAGAGATTATAAATTCAAAAGAAGAATAGTCCAGACATAAAATGATCTTATATTTTCCAATCTAATGACTAGAAAGGTTCAAATTTTTTAACAAATAACCAAAGTATTATATTGATAACTTATTTTATGTTTTGAGAAACAAAATTATAACCAATAGATTCCTAGTTAATAATTATGTAATTGTAAATAGGAACCATTAGATATATAATACTAATGATTATAAATTTATTCTCATTTATGAAAATAATTAGGGTTAAAGAAGAACCTAAATTATTTATTCCCCAAAATTGTATGAATGTATCTTTATTTTCCATAATTTATTCCTCTAGTAATGATATTATGTGTAATTTTTATGTATTTCATATCCCCCACCCTTAATATGAGATTGAACCATCCTTTTGACATATCCATCTACATCCTTTTTAGCCAGTTCACATGCAATATTATTTTCCTCAATCTCACTATCACTATAAATTATGGTGATAAGGATGTGCTTATTGAAAGAAATTTCCATGAAATAATTACCCTCAATTACCCACTTCAGTTTTTATTGTTTTCTAAGGGATACATTAGTGAAAGATTTATCATTCCTTGTATTAAGGATCAGATTTTTGGGGCATAGGGTTGATAGGTTCTCTAACCTATCAATACATGGTTATAAAGGAATATGAATATAATTATTTCCACTAGGAAAAATAATAAACCAACTTATATTTTTTTAATAAACCTTATATGATAAGACTTTCTCGGAATTAGGATAAATCATAATAAAAGACTCTATAATGTTGTTTTTTGAACTCTTATCATACACTTTTATTACATAATCAAGATTATTTGTAGCATTATTAATAGGTATATGTCGAGAAATTATCTTCCCCTCATTTTTCAAAACCCTTGTAGTATGATCCTACTGAATAAAAACAATCCCCTTGTTATTCATATCCTTATTAATATATTAACAAACCTTCCACCCCTCATTTCTTACAACATCAATAGGAGGGATATCATGAGTCTTTTATGGACCCTCATTGTTCACAACATCAGTAATATACTTCTTTTGAATATCAAAGAGCCCCAAATTACTATAATCCTTGTTAGAATCATTTTAATCCTAATAATTCTGCATAACATGACATTTGGTAATAGCATTGGATACTTTGTCAGAGACATTTTCATTTGTCATCAAGATGAATTTCAATATAGAGTTTTTAATTCAGGAATATGTCTCATCATGCCTAAGATTTTATAGAAAAAAAAATTCCATATTTTTTCTATAGTCACATGTAAGGTTACCAATTATTTCAAAGTCAACACAAGATTCAAGTATATTCTCCTAGAATATCTCTCAATTTAGAGTATATTCTATCATTATAGAAACCATGTTGTCTTCCTATTTTGTAGATAAATAAACCTCTAAAAATATAGGAAAAGTTACCAAACCATGTTCTCTCTCTCTTTTTCTATCTTAATTAAGACACTCACTACTAATATAATGTCCCTTAAAATATTTATATGCTATTAGAACTAATTTAGACAATAGAACTTTACCCATACCTATGCATGTGTGTTCTTAACATAAAAATGGGTCAAAATTATTCTCCCAATATTAATTTAAAAGAATGAAAATATTGACGAACATAGATCAAAATCCCTAGGACCTTCTCATTAATTCATCATTAGGGAATAAAATATAAATAAATACACAACCAATCCAGGTAATTATATATTTCTAGAAACCTCAAATATTGAACATTTTCATCACTAGATTTTCAATATTTAAGGGTGTTTTAACTTTAGAAATATTAATACATACCACGATAGAAAATTTTCAAAACTATGTTCTCTAGTAAATCACATCATGGGGGTAACTAACATTCAAAACCAATCCCTTGCTGATAACAAGTTTGGATGATGAATTGTGGAGATTCAAAAATGGATGTATAATTTTTAATTACTCCATAAACATACTAGTGATGAAACCCATATTTAAATCAGAAAATATTTATTTCATAGAGAATCTTTATGTCAATTAAATAATTACAACATTACTTTATACCCAATAATAAGAAACTCATCCATTATTTTTTTGGTCACAAGTTTAAATTTTGAAGGATTTTTAATATTTCTTGGATCATCTTCTACATTAGCATCAATACACCCCATAATAATAATAATTATTATTATTATTATTATTATATAATACATGTATTTTATATCAATTATAATAGTTCATGTATATCATAACATAATAATAATGAAATTGATATGAAAAATGAAAATAAAAAACCTAAATATTTTCCCCTTAATAATGCATCATCATAATAATTTCACTAATATGTTACATTTATTTAGTCATTATTCCAATTAAATATTTACTTAAAATAAATAAAAGTGGAGCGCCCAATTATTCCCACCATAAGAATTTACAAACCTATAAAATCTATGTAAATTGTTTTTTTTAAAAAACATATCGTAGATATAAATAAAAGATAACTAATTTAAAAATTAGTATAAAACATAAGATGTTCAAAATGCACTAATTTACTTCAAAAATAAAACCTCCAAAAAATAAATTATTTTTGAAGACACCCCACACCATGAAAACTTTTATTATGATTCATGGAATCATAAGACATAAATTCATGACTCAATTCTTTATATAATTTATATGTCCTTCAAAACCATAAAATAGAGCATGAATTACTATTAAGGAAAATATATTTCATGTTAAAATTAAATCAACCCTTCAATTTCTAAAAATATAAAAAATAAATGATTGCTTAAACACGTGAAATATAAAACATAATAATTCATGTAAAATAAAAAAATTAAATTCATCATACTAAATCTATTCATGAATTGACATAAAATTTCATCACACACAACTGAAATAATTACTAAAACCAAACACTTCATAGAATCATTTTAATATGTAATTAAATATAAAAAAAATCATACATAAACAAGTAAAATCATTTTAAATCACACTTAGGTGACAATTTTAAAATGGAATTTATGATTATTTATGTTTAAAAATGTTAACAACACACAACATAAATAATATTAAAATCCATCCCCTTCTTCCAAAATCTATTTATTTGATTAAAAAATTTAACTACGGTATTTAATATAACCCTAAACTTAAAAAGTATTAGTTTTTTGAAACACTTTTTATATTAAAGAATAAAAATTTAACATATAAATTAAAACTACCATAGAAAAATCATTAATAAAATTGTATAAATTTAATAAGAAGATTAAAAAAATAAAAAAGTTCTTAATTATATTCACTATACTAGATTTTAGAACACATAAATGGTTGGATGATTCATTTTATATAAAACTAAATTTGAAACACTTTAATCAACTAATTTAACTACCCATCAATGTTAGTGAAAAACTAAACCATATAAAATATATATTTATATATTTTAAAACATAATTGATCTTTGTTTAAATCATTTTTAATTCCAAACAACAGGTAACTTATATAAACATATAACAATTAAATTTTCAATATGGCATAAAATTACAAATCGTATTTATCAAAGTGGTATAAAATAATTTTTTCCACAAAAATCCTCCAATCATTAAAAATATGGTCAAAATGAGATATAAAACTCTACATTTTTTATTCAAAAAACTTAACATAATTCAGTATTCTAATTTTATCACATTGGAAAATTAAAAATAAAAAAATTATTTATAGTTTTAACTAAAAAACAAAAAAAAATAGATACCATAAATGTTCCCAATTAATCCCCTTAAAAATACCCCCATAAAGTCTTTAATGTAAATATGAAACATGTGAATAATTTAAATGCACATTAAATATCATTTTGAAGTTCAAAAATTCTGTTCAATAAATTAAAAACACTTAAAAACAATAAAACATAATTAATGAGGGATTTAAATAACAAAAAACTACATATTTTAACCAAAATTTAATTTTAATCCTCTCTTTAATCCAAAAATATTACTTCAATGGTTTCAAATAATTTATAAAAATAACTTTAATTTCTTTTTACACCTAAGGTAGAAAATTTTCACCACCCTTTTTTTGAAAATCATTTTATTGAAAATACACATAGAAAAAAATTCTAAAAACATTAAACAACATACGATCATCTAAAAATAACAATACATGGAATGAAATTTCACAAAAACTCCACCACAGTAGGCTAGAAAGTCCAAAAATGAAGTATTGTATTATATATCAAGGATAATTAAACTAAAACCAATAAGGACAATATAAAATTTATAACAAGACTATATTTTATGTTCCTCATCATAAATCACAAAAATTTTATAAAGTTACTAATGGAATTAATTTTACGAGTTTCTATTCATGAAAAAAACAATTAAATCATCTAAAAAACATATAAAAACTCATGGGTTCCAAATAATTTGTCATTATAATCATTATATTCTAGTTTCAGGTTAAAAAGATTGTATCAATTTTTTTTAACAAAGTCATTAATTTATAAACTTTTACCAAGACAATGAAAAATAAATTCCAAATTTGAAAACAAAATAATAATAAAATAAATACATTAATGAATAATTATATGATTTTTAATAACCTTTATTCAAAAACACATGTTTGATTTGAAAACAATATTAATAAAAGTATTTATTTTTGAAGAAAAATTGATTGAACATAATGTGCACCCAAATAAAATTATGTTATTTAGTAAATACCTTTTAAAAAATAGAAACATGGGTGAAAATAATTTTATAAAGTCATAATTTATAATGATTTATTCATATTACTAAAAGAAAACATTAATTTTTCACCCATTTTTTCTAAAAAACAATTATATAAACAAGTTCAATCCATTTATATTATCATATTCGAAAATAAAACAATATAATCCTTCCTTTATCAATGAAACATAAATATTTTACATGAATTATAAATTTTCTAATAAAAGGTTTGAACTCACATTCTATATAGTGAAAATTTTGAATTTTTTAGTAATATCATTATTTTAAATATTTTAAATCATATACATCATCATGAAAATTATTTCCTTTTTAATCTTTATAAAAACACTGATATATAATGATAATAAATATATACTTTAAAAAAATGCATAATTATAAATATCATTATATACTCATATCACCCAATTTTATCAACTAACAAAAAACAAACATCACAAGATGAGAAATGAAAATATATCCTAAGGAATAAAATTATATTTTAATCAATTAATGTTCCACTTGTTATTATTCAAGAATACACTAGATGTTTAGAAGTGGTATCCAATTGAAAAAAGAAATTCTTATTGTTTGAAATTTAAAATAACATTGTCTATTTTAGTGAATATTGTTTTAAATATGTCACCATATTAAAATAAATGGGAAAACCCCATTGAATGGTTAAAAAACACCACCCAATCCCATAATTCCCATAATAACATGATTTTCCACCATAAATGGGTTTATCATTCCCAATTAAGGATCTCTTCTCATGTTTCAAGGACCTACCACCAAAAACCACTAACCCAACTACATGATCGCATTAAGATATCATAATTTCATGAACTAACATTTATATCTAGTCATTGTACCCAAGTTTTATTTGAACATGGCCTGAGGCATATTTTGATCTTCTCAGGCTGGAAACATGTTCCATGGATATCAATGAAATTGGGGTAACAATTTATTATCTATCAAATAAAAAATTACATTTAAAAATAACCTGAAAATTTAGAAAAATAAATAATAAAACATTTCAAATCATAAAATATATACATACCAAAAAATTATATATAACTGGGGAATGATCCATATAAATTAATACACACCACTATCAATATATGTTATAGGTCCAACCGAGATGTCACCTCCTCTGTAAATCTAAACCCAAGCCTTGGTTCAAACCTTAAATCAGGGTATATCAATAGTACTTGTAAAAATAACAATAGATATATAAGGCTACATACACACTAAGGTGTGTATGTAGGGTGTGTGATAAATCAATGTATGATTCCACCAAGTACTCTATAAATTCCCTTTGAAAGAAAATACATGCTAGTTTGATGATAACCTATATAAAAATATTCTTTCAATGTTTTTTAAGGAATGAAGCATGTAAAATCACTTAAAATAATTATAAATAATAATTAAAAAGGGTATATGAATAAGAAATTCAAAACAAGAACCTAGGGTAAATCCCTATGATAGTTAAGGTCATGGGCAACCTAGGACCCCAATACCATATCACTAATCAATCCAATCATGTTCACTATCATTAATGTGCCTCTAGGGATACCTATATCATGTATTAGTTGTAAATTACAACCATATTATCATATTTTTATGTAGTTAAGTATAATCTAAGGTTGGGTAAGGAGTTTTATGTCTAGATATACTTTCCCTAGTCATACCACCTAAGAACCCAACTTCCTATGTGTAATTTCCTTAAAGAAAGTACAATATAATCAAAAAAAAATATTTCCATAATAAAAAGGTCTCCATCATGCATCAAATAAGGAACCCCCAAAATGGGGTTCCCTTCTCTCTTATTAAAATAAAAACATATCTAATAATAATTTATTTTTGTTATTGGAGGTTATAATAAAACAAAAAAATAAACACACCCATGGGATAGTAACGATAAACCTCAAACCTCACCAAAGTTTTAACCACTATATATATATGAAATTATAATTTTAATATCCTGAAGGCCCAAAAAAATTTATACCAAAGTATGGGTGGAACAAATGAGTAGTATCAGGACATGAATGCCTATTTTTGGTGAATAGTACAAATGCTATAGTGCCAAATCTACTAAAATACCTACTATATTACTCTCTTGTTATAGTAATATGATACTAGTTTCATAATAATATCACTAATATATCTTATTTATTTATTTATTATATCTAAGAAATATATAATTTAAATAAATAAAAGTGGTTTCTTTTAGTGGTTGAGGTGGAAGTTAGTCCTTGTGTTCTTTGATTGATTGTTAGTCCAGGAATATGAGTAGTAGCCAAAGTTCTATTAAATTAATTTTTATGGATCTAAATATAGGATTGAATATGTGAGTTTTATCCTTTGTGTTCTTGAGAGTATGATTATGAGTTTACCTCCACACTAGCATAGGCTTATTCCTAGTGAGGTTGGGTAACTAATAAAATGGTTAGAGAGGCCATGAGACTTCTATAACAGACCTTTTGATGGATTATCAATACCTCTAGGATGTGGAATTGTGGAATACATTTTGGATTGATGATTAACTTGTATTAAATGATCAGTTTTACAAGTATAGTCATGTAAACTACTGATTTTACAAGTTGAGATATCAAACACTCTAGATGTCCTTGAAGGGATTCATAGGGGTCTGTTGTCACTTAATAAAATATTTGTAAGTGATTGAATCACATCCCATGATCACACATTCTAGGAAATATGAAATATGATAAATTGAAAATGAAAAACTGTTATAAATTTATACAATTAACCATAGTTCCACTGCATAATTTCCACTACCATCGAATGAGATTATTGATCATCACTAGAGTGAAAGAATAAAGCATCAAACCTTGGAAGGTATCCATGGACTTACTTGAATTATCTGAAACTTATATGGGATCCTCCCATATTTCATAGCATTCTAGTTTATTGGGCATAAATAAGGTTGAAGAAAAGAGCAATGGGAAGGAGCGTTTGAGAAATATTAAAGTTGTATCTCACATAAACCATCAAATGTTAGTACCCTTATTATATAACCCAAGCATTATTCTCTATGATGCAATGTATTATCTCATTCATTACAACTAATGTGCTAATGGATGGTCAAATAGATGAATCAAGAGCATGAATTTATCTATGTTTTATGTGTTATAATATATGAAACTCATTAATAATTGATATAAATGTATAAAATTGAGTCAATATTTTACACATAACATTATGATGGATTCTATGTATTTTTTTCTTTTCTATATGAATCATAAAATATGATTCATAAAAATGACTATAGTATGAAATCTCATTTTATACTTCATATTCTACAACAATCATTGGTTATGATATTATGAAGTAGTGGAATGGTTTCATAAACAATGTAAGAAGATATATGACATTCCCTATCATTAAAGATCAATAATTTTTTCATGAAATAATATTTCAATCACCACACTTTCATTACTTATGATTTAGAACTCAATCATAATATATTCTTGCATGGAAATCATAATTTTCATGCAATTCATATTTTACTATCTACTTTGTCAAACATTATGATATAGTATGTGGTTATATATATATATATATATATTATAATTATATGACATACCTACACCTCCAATCTCCCACTTTCCCTAAATATAAAAAGAATTTGTGTCTTTTATCCTAATATGATATCTTATACGATAACTCTTGAAACCATATCAAAAAATCTTTTAGATATGTTCCTAAAGGCTTCTGAAAAAAGTATCAAATAACTATTATCATATTGTATGTAACACCTTATGAACACTGATCCAAAAAATTTCCATTAACTATAAATCACTTTTAGAGTATCTCTCTGAGTGAAACTCAATACTATTTCAATCAAGCACAAAGTGTAACCCCATTATCCTTTACATTGATAAAAACTATGAATCACTAGTTATATAAATGTAAAGAAATAATGGACTATAGAAAATTTTAAATGAAACTCAATATATAAGTGGATTTATTGAGTTATCCATAAAATGCATGTATCTCTATACCTATGTCCCCTAGAACTAATGATATCTAATGTCATAATTTATTATCATACATTCCGTTTTTACATGACATTGAGAGACTATGACACATAGTGTCTATCCATCCCATATTACCAACTCATACATTCTCAATGCTATAAGTTTATACAAACTTGGTTGATAAATACATCACAGATAATTCACCTTTATGGATTATCACAACACATTCAAATCATCCATATTGATAAGAATATAGTATGTGTTGTGTATATATTTTTACAAACTCACCAGTACATCTCAGTTGAGGGCCTAGATGTCATACTCATCATACTAGAGAATAAATCCCATCGTGATTGATCCCCAAAAACTAATATTATAAAAAAATAACCAATAACCACCTTATTAGAAAATGCACAATGGATTTTATAAGAAATGTAACAATGTATGAAAGTTATGATGCTAGTTAACTTTCCAACCTTAAGTAGTGTGAACTATAATATCACCCATGCACCCCTAGTATACCAACGACATAGTGTATGACACTCTATGTGGTATACTTTGTCGATCATCTAGTGAAAAAAACATTTCTTTTTCCACATTATCATATTATATATATCATAAAATAATCCTATTCACACTAACCATTACATTTTAGAACAACCTATTATACACTTGGATGAACATTAGAAATGGATAACTCAAAGTCTTAATATGTGTTTTAAATTATCATTAAAATTAAAAATGATATATATCTCTATATACATTTGTAAAACTGACATAAAATAATGATAATGTATATATTTAATTTTATATAATACATTTTGTATCCTTAAAAAACATTTAAAAATACTCAATAAAACCAGATATAAGAATTGATATATCATATCATATATCATATACCTCTAGATTATCTTTATGGTTACTAAAAATTCAAGGTTAATGTTAAAAAATTACATTTATATGTAATTACTACCACATCTCAATGTGACCATTTGATAAAACCATCCTATTAAACTCCATAGTGAGTAAAATCAAAGAGAAAATAATGTTTAGTTTTAAGAATCCTATTCATAATGTTCAAAACCATGAAAATATTTAAATTCCATAATTTCACAACAACAAATTTCATTATATACACTTCTATTATCTAATTAAAACTATTTACATGTATAACATCATCATCCTTTGAACCTTATTCCAACAAATTTTTGTGTGGAAATAAAGTAATAATTTTCATTATTTTTTAACCATCATGTCATAAAAACCATCAGGATAAAATTATATTCACACTAAATTTTATTGACTTAATCCTTTATAAAATAGTTATATTCCTTTATTCACGGAAACTAAATGTAAATAATATATTTTCATTTACCACACAAATCCTAACTTATTTTTTATGATATTATGTGAGATTAGCTTACTTTTAGAATGGTACAATCCTTTAATCCACCCATTCAATGGCCTGAAGGCCTTCATTTTTTATTGTTTTTTATAATACACCTTTCAAGGGTGAGGTGGAACCCTTACAATTTTTATAGGCATAAGTATTTAATGGCTCGTAGGCCTTAGAGGAATTCATTGCTTGTAGGCTTCAAACATTACATAAAACCTAGACTAACTACTTAAAATTGCACCTCCCCAGTATCTTCATCGCAAAATCACCTCCCCACCTTTGCATGGCTATTCGTATAGGCTATCCAATTCATGCATAGGCTTGTCCCAGTGGCAGGTGTCATACCCTCTCATTCTTGCAATCCGTGTAACTTCTGTTGTGGTGAAAGCTCCTTGCTCATCCTCCTATAAAGCTATTTGTTCATCCTCTTATTATCCTCTTAGACATTATAGTCTATTTATAATATCATGCTAAGATATATAAATATATTGTGTTTGTAAATAATAGTTATTTAGTTTTAATATTAATATTTAAGAAATAAACTCATATATCCATCCCACATGTCTTTATATGTGTTCAGGGCATTTTCCTCTAAAAATAAAAAATTATAAAAATATCCCACTTATGGGTGATGGGAACATATCGCCTATTATTTTAATAAATATGTTGATAAACAAGTTATCCTAGATAAAACACTTTTACATTTTTCTTAATATAAAAATATGTTATATAAATTAATGAATCAAAAAATATGTGAATATAATTAATCATCTCATTTTGTTTATGACTATTCATTTTTAGCAAATAACATTTCTTAACATATAAGTGAAATGATATAAAGATAAAATTCCTTTCCAGATTCACCTAATATTGATAAATTAATTAACATTTAAATCCATTACGTAGTAACTCTTGCTTCATCAATTGATTGTAAACTCTAAGGTCAATTAGTCCTCGCTTTAATTTAGGCCTTCATTATATTAACATCACTTGTAATAAATATTGTTGGTATAACATACATTTCAAAACTGATATATTAATTTTTATAATACTGATAATTAAAATGGGATTCCAAAGAGTTTCATATGTTCTTTCATGTATGATAAACAATTCTATTTTATAGTATTGTCACTCCTCCTTCATTATTTTACCTTTAGGTTTCAATGAGCTTAACTGACTACTTGAATAAATATTATTTGTCCCAAAAATAATGTATTTCCTTATAGTGTTACACTTTCACACATTTATACTACCCATATAACCCAAATACCTAGATATCATATGCCCAATTTATTTATTCTCAACACATGATAATATCATGTAATATTTTCTTGAATTCATTTATATTGTCAGTACATTTATATAAGAGATAATATGATGAATTCCTTAAACAAAATAAACCTTAAGGAAATGCAATTCCTCCCCAAGTCATTATCTTATCCAATTATATTGAAAATATGAGTGAAGACTCAATTTCTTATTTTATTTTACATCTATTAAATTTGAAACACAAATTGAATCATTTTGTTCTTGATGAGAAATTATATTCTCTTGTTGATCACTTCAAAACATACTTTATTGTGAAGGTATTGATCCAACACATAAAAATATTATTTATTATTAAAAATTTCTCTTAATTTAATATTCAAAAGATTTATGTTCATTGATATTATCATTCTTAAATATTAGTCTCAAATTTAAGTATGTAAATAATAGGTATATTATCTTAAAAAAATATTTAATCAGATGAGTATCAGGTTTTAAGAGAATTTAACAAGGACCTTTAATAAACATTCTCCCTCTAAAATGATAACCCATTTTTATTTCTTTGTATCTATTATTTTCCCATGATCAATATTTTATAACGATATGAGTCCAAATTAGTGTTAATCTCATTATTTTTCTTTTTAGGTAGGAAATCATACCAATAATAATATTTTTGATTCTATGATGGCTAAGTAGGTAACCCATTACCCAGTCTATTATATGGATAAATCCAAATCTATTCCTCTGGTATCCTAACCCATATGGCTTCACAATTTCGTGTAATCTAAAGAAAATGCTATGAATAGGGGACCATAAGGGAATCCAAGGGAACCAAACTTTGGAATGAAACTTCCCATTAGATAATCTATGGTTATCTCTAAAAATCATTCCTTAGATAATATAATCCATGGGAACCCCTCTTTAAAATGATACAACATGGTTGGATATTAAAGTTCTTCAAAAGTGGAACATTTTGTAGTATCTAAAACTTATATTTTAAGAGATTATTTCATATCGCAACATTATATTATTTTATTCCATCTATACATTATTTTTAAAAATTATTTATTTTTGGAATCATATTCTATCAACCATATCAATATGATCAGAATATATTGATGTATAACAACTTATACAACCCCCAATTTATGTTACTCACCCAAAAGTTGTAATCAAACATATCTATAAATATCCAAATGAATCTCATGCATAAGGTACATGAATGATTAATATAAAGGTTTATAATTATATGTGATTAAAAATATCTACACTAGTAAGCCTTGATCCAAATATATTTAACCATGTTCTTTCTATAATAATTCATAATCCTCTAGGATAGTAGGAAGTCCAATGCAAAGTCCCTCTATGAATTTAATGACAAACTATGGTTAAGGTAGATAAAAAAATTCATTTTTTTATACACTTATCATATAATAGTGGGTTTGAAATTTTTTTAAGAAGAATTTTATCTACATAAACTAAATCGTACACATGAATTTATAATATAAAAAATTTATTATTATGAATAAAATAAGAGAATAATTTTTAAATAAATTAACATTTCAAGTATTTAAATAAGAGATAATAAATTAATTCATAATTCAACACTTAGTCATAAATAATTTACAATTTTTGATTTGTTTGTTATAAAAATTTCATTCTTCAAGAATAAAATTCTTTATTTTCATTCATAATAGGAACTATTAATATTTTTAATTATATGTAGTTTTTTATAAGCTATATTTTATTTATATGAATTATAAAAATTTTAAAATCTAACTATGTTAGGAATGTACATAATATTTATTATCACACATTTAAGCTTTATTTAAACCATGATCATATCAATCATCAAAACAATTTTGATGAGTTTTAAATAATTTCCCAAATAAGGATGATTAATTTTGTATTTTATAAAGTTTTTATAAACCCTTTATGATTAGTAAATAAACACTTTATTTATAATTTATTAGGAATATAATGTATTCTTTTGAAAGGAATTTAATATTTACTCTTAATATTTATAGAATGTTTATTAATTAATGATTCCTAAACATTATTTAATTAATTTTAAACTCTATTTAATTAATTTTTTTTATAAACCCTTTATAAATAAATAAATATTCCCAAAATATCCTCTTATTATTTATAAATGGTTTATAAATAATTAATTCATTAAATAATTAAAAATAATGAAAATTAATATTTGTATTCATATATTATATTTTACGATTTAGGTCAGTTGTAACTTCTGATTGACAAGTCCAAGAATTCCAATTATTAGAAATATTTTATTATTGAAAATCACCTTACTGAATACGAAAGACCATAGGGCACCTTCAGTCATATTGTTGGATTGGTTGGGCTATCATAATTGTGCTTTAATGCTATTTTTTCAAAAAAGAGATAAAAATTACCATATTCTATGATGGGTGGTAACATACACTATAAATTGAATAAATAAACTAGTTTATACCATAAAATAGCTTATGATATTTGATATATTTTTCCATGAATTTAGGACATTGGTACCATTTTACATATTTTGATAACTCCTTAATGAAAAACTATTATGGAACAATCCATTTATGTTTGATGATCCTAATAACCAAAATACCATTGATATATACATAATTCATTGAATCACAACAAATAAACACATCAATCATTCAACTTTATTCAAACACCTTTAATGACGTTTTTTCATCTTTTTCCTTAATACTGATATCCTTCTACATGCCATTTTTATTCCCTTTATCATCAAAAAAGTATCCACTACTTGTACAAGCTTTATGATTCTCTTCATGATGTTTCCCCTTAATGAATCTATTTTTATAATGACCATACTTCCCAAATTTGAAATATTCAACAGTTGATGATATCTTATGGATTCCATTATTCTCATCCAATACATTAACCGAACATTTCATTTTTCTTTTTTATTTACATACTTTGTTTCATTTACAGTACTTAAAACATATTCACATTCCTCTACGACATCCACTTGGGTGATTCTTCCCACATTAATGATAAAAAATAAACTAAATTTCATTTACCTGATGGTCTCAACCACTAAAAATCTCAAATAACTTTATCCTTCTCTTATTTAGTGTGTATGAGAGATGCTTAATGTGAAATTTGTTAATAATATATTATGATAACTAATTAAGAATAATCATAATATCCTTCACATAATCTATCTTTATATTTTGTTTCTCATCAACATATTATCTATCAAATACATCATTAATCATGTTCCTTCTTTTTCTCACTATTGATTACAACAAAAAATTAAAGTGTGAGTAACAATATTCATAGTGGAAAACCATATAATCATGAAAATTTACTTATAGTATGTATAAATCATGACACCTTAATTTTAATCTATAAAACCTTTGTATTGTCCTATGTAATTTTTAGTAATAATCTATTTAAATTCTTTATGATGTTCCACAAATAGTATGTTAATTATCTTAGTATATCCACCGGGGGTGTCAAATTGGGTCTGTAATAAGACCCATTTTCATGAACTAGGTGACAATCTAGTACAACTCAACAAGCTTGTTAGAGTTATTTCATTATTTACCTCTATGTTAAAGCCACATCCTCTTGTAGTTTCTAGATGGTGATTCAATTTCTTCAAAACCACTCACTCTATCATTTACCAAAATTATAGGACATTTTCATATACTTTGGATTTCCCTTAGACTTATCCATTGATGTATCTCTAGAAATATCCATTGAAATATCCCATGGGATATTAATGAATATTTAACACCTTGGTTTCCAAAGACAAACTAAACCACTCTCTAAGACCAATTATAAAATCCCAAAATTTTCATGCATAGATATTACACCTTTATAAATGAATATTCTTTACATAATATATCAATACATTCTATAATCATTTAGGTCTAGCGACTATGGAAATTTAGACATGTAAAAATTTAATCTATAAGTGATTTATGTCGATCATCAATATTTTATTTATAACTATAACCCTATTAGAAAAAATATACATAATACCTTTTGTCAAAACCTTGGGAAAGGAAACAAAATAAAGGATAAGATCAAATTTATAGTAAGGTTAAAAAAGAAATACATCAACATATCATGAGAAAAAAAGTGTTTTAAAACATGAGAATAAAATTTTAAAACCATATGATGAATATCATAGATCATAAACTTGAGTCATGAAATAAATAATGGAAGCTCATAAGACATGATTTATAGTGGAATCAATAAATATAAACCATCAGAACATAACATTGGTACATACAATAAATTTATGGAATACACATAAGATTATAAAATTGTGAACATATATAATTAGAACAATGTTCACTCATTAAGTTAGAAGCATCAAATATGGCTCTCGTATACTCTTGTTGACATTTAATTGGGTTCACACATAACCTTATAGGAATTAAATCCTGGTCTATGCGTAACATTTTGAACATGTAATTAAGTTCATGAAAAAAAAATTGAAGATGTAATCATGTTAATGCATATCATATTTACTCATTATTTATCATCTTTACCTAATGAATTATAGGGAGATATAGGTCCCAACCATCACATATTCATTACAGATATGTGCCATAATATCAGGAAACTTTCATTTTATAATAACATATAAAAAATGGGTTTTATAAGCAATACATCATAGAAAAAACCATAAAAAAGAAATGGGTTTCATATATATTTAATCATTGAATCATAATATAACCCATCAAAAATGAAAATAGTTCCATAAAATTTTTATCATGGTATAACCCATGGAAAATAAATAGGTTTCACATGAATATTTTCATTATAAACATAGACCATTCAGATAATGAATAATAATTGTATCCTTGGATAATAACCCTAGAAAATCTTAAGTAACATCAAATGATTTTATCTTAGATAGAAAATGATTTTTAAAAGTCACATAGAACATTTATTAAGGAAAATAAAATTGTTTTAAAAAACAATTTTTAGAAGAAAAAATCCATAAAACATTTTTGAAATCCTTTTATTTGAAAATAAACTTTGAAAATTATAACGTAATATTTTAAAAATAATTTAAAACATTTTTTTTAGGAAAATATCATTTCTACTTTGAAAAAAAAATTAAAACATGGTTTTTTTTAAAAATAATTTTTTTTAATATAACGTTTGAAATTTATAAAGTAATATTTAATGATATTGAGTGGTCATGATGGTGGAAAATTCAGTACATGTGAGTTAAAGGTATAACATGACATCATAAAATAAAAAGAACATTAGTAATCAATTGTAAGCATAACATGAAGATAATTATATAATAATATCATGGAAACATGGTGAAATGGGAATGATATAAAATATGGCATAATCATAGGTCAAGGATAACTATCAAGACAACATCATATAGTAGACTAGGTCCCATAATGGATTAGGTTCACTACCTAATCACATACATGACGTCTTTTGAGACTAAAACATTACTTAATGCATTATAATGATATATAATTCTAGGCCCACACATCACATTCATTTAATTTATAGGCATATGTTTCCATATAAGTAAATTAATCATAAGGCATAAATAAAATAATTACCCAAGGAAATAAATGGGTTTGATAATCTTGTTTCATAACATAATCAAAATAAATTTCTTAAATAAGTAATTTTATAAATGGTAATAATTCATGTATTAACCCATAAAATTAAGGTAGAATATGATATGTACACATGTGAGAGACATATAAACATAATTAAGAAGCATTATATAACTTAAAGAGAGAGAGAATGGTAAAAACCTCATGAAAAAGGTTGGTTCAAAAGATCCCTTACCTTGAGCCCGATTTATCACATGTGTTATTTATATCTCTGAATCATAAAATTAAGTTAATTATTTACTTTCTTGAGAATATTTATCAAGTTTATTCTTCTTTTTATTTTAATTATTTCCATGTCATATTCAATTACCTAACCAATTAATTCCACATCAGACGTTTTAATGACAAATTGATCATATGTCCAAAACCACTTTGGTAAGTTGAATAAGGTCAAATATATTATTAATTCATCATCTACATAATGGTAACTATTAAATAATTATAATTTTTATAAATAAATTATAATTTTTATACTAATTGTTAAATATAGTTATAAAAAATAAAATCTATTACAATCATGGAGACGGTAGGCCATATGTACGAATGAGTAACATTCTCATTTTCTGAATATCATGATGAAAATAAGGTAAGGGTGATTTAATATTAAAATTATGATCAATATATCATAAATAACACATTTCTTAAATTACCCATACTCATACCATCCATTGATGCAGTAAAAAAATGAATCATATCGCTTTGCGAAGTGGTAATTCGTCGTACAAATGAATAATGTTATCATTTATTCAATGAATGATATGGTAATAAATTATATAATTTATTTATATTATATAATGTTTAATATTTCATTAATACCATATATAAACATAAAATTAATCCTTATTACCTTCTATTTAGAGATTAAGTGAAAACGTATCACATCCCTTCACGATGTAGTAGTCTATCAAACACATAAGCAGTGTTATCATATTATCTATGGAGCCGAAAGTAAGAAGATATATATGATATTATAATTACATAAGTATAATTACATAATAAATATCATATATAATCATTATATACATCATTATATCTAGCCATAAGAAATTGCTTATATAAAATGAATTACGTCGGTTTGTGATGCAGTAGTCCACTGTACACATGATCAAAGGTTTTGTTTCCCATTTGATTGAGGAGGATATTATTATAGGTAATTAAATTAACATAAAAAACATAAAATTATATGTAATATAATTATTTTATTATATAATTATGGTTTAGTAATATTTTAATGAGGTGAAAGAAAAAATAAATTAAAACGCCCAGTTAAGGACATTTCCTCTTCTTCCGAAAACTTATTTTGGTTTGCACAAAAAACCTTCCTAGGTTTGATTTATAACCATGAAAAGGATTATAGGATTATTTTATGGAATTAGGGAATTTATTTGGATAGTTTTTATCTTAAAAAATGGGTTTTTTAAGTGTGTAAATGAGAAAATAGAAGGTGGACTTTTATAAGAGGTGCTGAAGTCACACTTGGAATCTTTGAAAAGAAAGAATTTCACCCACGTTTTTCTCATGTCACGTGGATAAAAAAGGAAAAAATTCAAAAAAAATTATAAGATAAAATTTTAAAATATGACTAGAAAATAATAATTATGCAATTTTTGTTTCATTTTTAACCCTTTCCATTTTAGTTTAAACACACAGTAAAACCATTTTTACCTTAATTACTGTAAATATTTTTTACTATTTTCACTATTTAATTGGGTCAAAAATTAATTTTACCTTATTATATAATATAAATTATTATTCTTAAAAAGATTGAATCTATTTTTCAAAATTTAACTCATATAATTGAAAATTTTTAACTTAAAATTAAACCCATAGATGTGACGAAAAAGCGGGTTTTGAATTAGTGTATTTTCAAAGAAAATAATGATTTTATATTAACTCTCTGACTATTTATAATCATTGTATAAATTTAAATTAATATTTCTAGATGTATAATATATAAATTTCATTTGAATCATCACTCATTAGGGGTTTTTAATTAAATAAAAAGGAGATATATTGTGCATTTTAAAACAGATTTTAGAAGAAAAAAATATTGTTTTTAAACCCAAAAATAAACTTATATTAAAATATAGTATAAAGATGAATTACATGTAATTAATTGGATTTAATATAATTAATTAATGTTTATTTTAATTTAAAATAAAACTAAAATAATAATGGAACTTAATTTATTAAAAATGAATGATAATTTTATAAAAATCGGTATTTTCACTATTCAATGAAAAATTAATATTTTTTAAAAACTCCCAAAATTTCACTCTAAGATAATATTGATATTATGATTTAAAATTTTATTATAATTTTTATTCTAAATTTTTTAAAAATAAATTTTAAATTATATGTGTAAAGCACAACTAAACTGCCTTTTAGAAAAATACAGTTTTTCAAAAAAAACATTTGTAACACCATGGAATAATAAAATAAAAACATTATGTTTGATAGCATGTATGACATGAAGCACCAAAATTATAAGATAACATAAAATCATAAGACTTTAAAATATATTTATTTTAAAATAAAGTCATTCTCTTTGATAGCTTGTGATACACACAACACCGGGTTTAAATGAAACATGATACTTTATTAAAAAGTCATTATTTAAACATAACCATTATAATGTAGCTGTTAAATTGGAGAGTGTTATTATTGATAAATTAATTATTAAAATTATATATTTTATTCATTTATAACATAAATTAAAGGTACATATATTGAATATAAATAAAATAATAATTATTGTAAAGTAAAAGAAATATTTTCTGAAAAAACTGTATTTTTTCTAGAAGATGGTTTAGTCGTCCTTAGCGTATATAATTTAAAATTATGTTTTTTTCAAATTTAGAAAATATTTTTTATAAATTAAACAAAAATTTTTAAATAATAATATAAAAATTATCTTAGGGTAATTTTTTGGGTTTTTTTAAAAAAGTTTAATATTTTATGAACAGTAAATAATACCGAATTTTAATTAAAATTAACCTTTTTGTTTAAATAATTTATAATGTTAAATTATATTTTTCATTGGTTTAAAAGAAAAATTACTTCGATTATATATCAATTAGTTCAATTTAATTAATTATAATAATTTTCATATTGAATATTGATATAAAATTATTTTAATACTTTTGAATATTTTCTCTTTAAAAACCCGCTATCTTATCACGTATGTGGGATTAATTTTAAGTTAAATTTTTAAAATTCTAGTAATTGAATTTATAATGATAGATTAAATATTTTTATTAATAATAATTTATAATTTATAATAATTTCAACTTATCTTTTTACAAAAATGAATATTGAAAACATAAAAAATATTTCGTTGTTTAGGTAAAAAGGGATTTACTATGGGGTGAAACTAAAAATATAAAGGTTTAAATAACCTAAAAACTTGTATAAAATATAATTTATAGACATATTTATACCTTGTACCATCTAGTATCAATAATTTTTTATAATTTGAGCCTTTTAACACAAAAAAAATGTGGGTAGAATTCATTATTTTCAAAAAAATTACAAGTATGTCACTCACCTCACCTATAAAAGGCATCCCACTCTTCTCTCTTATTTACACCTTAAAACCCTTTTTATCAGAAAATACCTGAAAAAAATAGCTTCCAAACTTCCATAATCTCATCCTATAAGGCTTATTTTAGATAGAAATAAAACCTGGGAAGGCTTTGGTGCAAACCTAAGGAAGATGCCTGAAGAAGAGGTATTGTTCTTCGACGGGTGTTTTTATTTTATTTATTCCTCAATATCCTTATATTATTTTTAAAACATGATGATATAATAACCTCAATATCATCTTTATACTGATATTTTTTGTGTTAATTTTATTACCTATAACACTCTTCACTTCTATAAAATGGGTTACAGAATTATCATTCGTGTGTACGGGGGACTACCTCCACGAAAACCGATGTCATTTGTTTTTATATTACCACCTATCATGGTTGGGTATGATGATGGATATAAAGTATATATATTATATTTATAGAATAATTATATCAATTGAGTCATTATTTCATATATACCTTTTTACTTTTCAATCCTTTTGAGATATGATAATATCGCTCGTGTGTACGGTGGACTACTACCTCACAAAGTGATGTGATTCGTTTTTCATTAACTCTTTACATGGAAGATCATAAGAATAAAGTTAATGATTATATGTGATATAAATTAAATAATGATGATATTAATGACATAATTATCATTATAAAAATAAAATATATATCATTTTATTTCTTACCTTTTCACTCAATGAAATATGGTAACGTCATTCATATATGTGTTGAATAACACTTTCACAAAATGATGTGACTCCCTTTTTATAATCACAGCACATATATAAGTGTATTTAAGGAAATAATATTGAATATATGATATTATTATCATTATGTAAATATAATAAATTACTTATCTTCTTTCTATAATGATCATTTTAAAATGGAAATGTTACACATGCAAACTTATAACCCGCAATCTCCATGATCGCAACGTACTTCATTTCACAAAAAAAATCATTCATGATTGGTATTAAATGTATAATTTATGTATAATTATAAAAATTAAGTCATGATTATTATTTTATAGATGATGAAACTGTATAATATGAACAAGAAACTAAAAAATCATGACAAATAACGAATGAAAAAATGAGGCAATTAAAACCAAAATCAATGAAAATAGTTAAATATTATCAAGAAACAGGTGATAAGATATTATAAAAGGATAATATATGATAGTATAAATGGTAATATGGTTATTTTATAATCTAATAACATGCTTAAAACCATTATACAGAAGGTGAAATCACATTCAACCAAAAGGAACGTGTGGTAAGGGATTTCGTCTTAATTTACAATCCATTAAGACTTATTTGTCATTATGCACCAATTAACTTTTATGTGGTGTATATACTACCACTTTTTATTGTAATATCATGATTAATTCATAATTAAGGTCATTTTAAGTTTCAATTTGAATCATTTCATCCAAGGTGATTTGGCTTAAAAATTACCAAGTGGTAACAGTTATTGTACAATCTCACTTTCTTTTATGATTATTAACTTTATCTTAAACCAATCACTTTATCGTGATCAATTTTCATTATAGATTAAATTTTTATTAAATATCCTCATTCTTTTCTGATGGATACAATTATTTCCTTAATCATGTATCATTTTAACACATAGTGTATACTTTGAATGTTATTTGATTAATTGGGGAAATATTGATAAATTTGTATCCTTTACTCAATACATATATTTTTTGATAGGGAACATTATTCATGAATAAAATTGACTATTAAATATATCAGTAATGCTTTGAAAATGTCGACATGGGTGGGGCCTGCTTATAGATATCCCCTTGATTCACGGATAGGTCTCATGATATAATTTTTTGGGCCAAAATTAAAAGGGTTTTTACCAATAGTTTTAAACAGTATTGAGGATAGATCTTGACAGTAGAGGTTTTTATGTACCTGATACCTGAAATACAATAATCAATAATTCCTTCGTTAAGAATTTAGTTATTTTTATTATCGATGAAATTTTTTCTATGATATTATCTATGGATTCATTTCATTCTCAATTATTGAATAAATATAATTTGTTTTTAGTTATTTACCTTTACATATTGTTTATTAATTATCTTATTGTGATATTCAAGTTATCTAAATGAAATTTGTGTTTAGTTACTTACCTTTCCATTTTGATTATTCTTATTGATTCATGATATCTTCCATTGTACTTAACCCTTAATGAGAATTCAATCTGACCCTTATATTTTTTCCTTTCCCTGTGAAATGAAGAAGAAATACTGCTAGAATTTGAGTATATACCAATCATTTAAAATAATTTTTATAGGCTATATAATCATTGGTATAGCCAATACCAATGATTCTCTAAACTGTTGGGTATATTCTTTTTGGGAAAGGCCTATACCAATGGTTTTCAGTGAACCATGTGTATAGGGTCAGCAGAATTTTTGTTTAACTAATGGTTTACGTGGAACTATTGGTATGGACCTCTATTAATGGTTCGAAACCATTGGTATAGACCTATACTAATGGTTTGAACCATTTTTATGGTTCTATACCTATGTTTTGTATCATTGGAATACTTATATAACAACGGTTAAATGTAAACATTAATTAGAGGTCTATACCAACAGTTTTAAAATTGTTGGTATAGACCCCCTGTTCCCGGACATACAACACCCCCACCCTACCCATAGAACCCTCAACAAAACAAACAAAACTTGCAAGATCCACTAGAAACTTCTCAAATAGCCACAAAAAACCACACCATCACCACAACTTAGTAAATTACATTAAAAAAAACATCACCAACAAATATAAAAGTATTGATAACACGAGAAACCAATTAATTCATTCAACCAGTGACAACAAATATTCAAAACATCACATATATTCATTCAAAACAAATCATAAAAAATCAAATGTCAAAAATATCAATAAAATTTTAAAGAATAATTTTTTCCTCATCACCATCACTATCATCATTGTAATCCTCGTACTCATCCTTGTCCTCATCCTCATCCTCATACTCACCCTCATCCTCACCCTCTCCCTCTCCCTCTTCCTCACCCTCTTCCTCTCCATCGACATCGCCAACAACATCATGACCAACACTAGGATCACTGCCTTTTCCATTATATAAAGTATTCATCATCAATATATATGCATCACAATCCATATAAGTATCTAGTGGAAGTGATGGACATAATACTTCTATAAATTTTATAAATTCATCATTGGAACTTTGATTCCTTTCATTCACTTGTATGACTATTTTATAGACTCTTATACCTTGTCTTGAGCCTGTTCTACCTATGCATTAGACTTTTCAAACTTGGTGCTACCATAAATGGAACCTAAAGTGGTCCAATATATTATCAAGATAATATTATTCCTTGGTCAAGAACATACTCTCCCATGGTGCTCATCACCCAAAAACTTGATGTAAGTGACCATTTGGCCCAAAGTTGTCAGCTTATTGCTCATCAAGGGCCTCCAAAGAAAAATTTTAAAAATATAGATATACTATTATGTTAAAAAATATACATTGAAATTTAAAATCAATAAATTAAATCATAAAATCCGCTTCTATGTTGATTCGTTTACCAAGCTTCCATCTTTTTTCTTTCAACTCAAGAAAAAACAATTTTACTCAAGGCACATGTCCTTTAATATTCAAAACCACCATATGAAATGAAATTGACTGTAAAAAAACATTATTTAAAATATGTTATTAATAATGTATTTCATAACTAAAATCAAATAGATATTATTTATAAACTAATCTAAAAATAAAAATATATGGTAGTTGAATTATAGTGGAAATTTAAAACTTATTTTTTTAATTATGAAACTCAACAATATGTCATTATCGAACAATAAAAATATGAATATATATCATGTCTCAAAAACTACTAGTGGAAAATATTGTTATGCCTCAACTTCCAATGCATACCATTTACTTGGGGAGTGGAATATATTAGAAATCTTGATAAATAATTACCGTAAGTTTATGTTTCCCTTTCAACTTTGAACCCCATCTATAGTGTGTAATTTGAATTCCACTAAAATGTTTCCATGAATATCCATTTAGGGTTTCATTAATTAATTGAATAAGATACCTTAAACATGTTCATAAAGGGTTTCATATTTATCTTACATTTTAATAATATTTAATTGTTCATAAGTAAAGAGACCTCGACATCTTATTTTTAGATCAATATATATAGTGTTAATACAAAAAGAAATGAAACATTATCACCATTTATAGAACCCTAAATACCATGTATAATGACAATGTACAACATTTTAAGTATAAACCATCCCCAAAAATAAACATATAGGTATATGGTATTGATGAAAAATTTTAACAATCCTTAAGGTTTTCTCCAATGTAGTGGATATTTTACCACCATTAGAATGATGAAATCAAATTATGACATATTTATCCCCCCAATAAAAGTTATCACTTTATAATTCATTCAAGTAATTGGAAATATTTAATGATAAATACCCCACATCCATTGGACTTTGGAATACATTGGAATGATTAAATCATCTATTTAAAAACTATTCTCCATCAATAAATCCTATATCAATATCTCTTATTTCATAGTACAAAAAATGTTGAATGTGACTAATGTCATTATAAAATGAAATTCAAATATGAATTCATTAAATTAATCAACCCAATCCATAACTATATATACATTATAAACCTTAAATTAGGTGTTCAATCACCGTCAAGGATTTTAGAATATTACTATGATTAGGAATAATAGTTTTTATTTTTAAGTATATTAAAAAAAGAAAAAATATATATCAAACTATATGAGGATGCTAATAAAACTATACGAGGACACTTTTCAAACTATATGATGGTACTTTTAAAAAGATACTTTTAAAAACTATATGAGGATACTTTTCAAACTATGAATTGATTGATGATGAAAAGGTATTTAATAAATGACTATTAAACTTTCAAGATCATATTGTGGTAGTGGTAGTGCCATTGAGAAGAGAATGAAATTTGAAAAGATAGATAAACCTTTTAAGGACCGTATCATGAACAAAACCCCTTCACAACATGAAAAAATTAAATGATTTTTTATAGCATGGCATGTATTCTGATATTATTAGACATTTAAAATACTTTCCATATCTTTTGTAAACCAAGAAGAATGAAAAAATATTAAGTAAAATTTAAAGGAAAGTCAACTAAGGATTAAGAGAATATTTTAGAGACTTAAAATATAGAGAAATTTATAGATTATTACTGCCACATGGGAATATCCGGTTTTCTACGCTGTTAGTTTGGAGCGATCCCATGCACCGTTCAAAGTATATTAAAGCCTAATAAGGCCACTAATACCTATTTAAATTATCCTTATTTCACTGTAATGTTATTTAGTTTCAGAAAATTTTAATTTTTCCTTTTCTATTTTCTTTTACAATTCCTTTCATGCAATTTAATATAATAGTATTGTTTGTTTTCTATTTAATCTTTCATTTACTTTGTGTTTCCATCCACTATAATTATTTATATCCCTTCATTTAGAACTAATTTTGGTTTTGATCTGAGGGGGATAAACTGATTCTTTGTTATTGAGTTTTGAATATCTTTATCTACATTGATATGTTCTCATTTTAAGTTGTAGTAGTGTGTAGTTAAACTAGTTAGATATTATGAGGATTCTATTTCCCCTACACTCTATTATTTTTATCACTTATCATGTTATTTAAATGATTCTATTAACTATATGTTAATCATATGAAATAATTCTTTCTAATTATATGTCACACTGGTAGTAGACCTATATAGAAATAAAAATGATCTCAAAAAACACATATGATTATTCACTTAAACATAATGGTTAATTTCCCTATTAAATGGATGGAAATTTAATAAAATGATTAGTGGTTGTATAGGTTCCTGACATGCTCACAAACATAAAAATACTAATCCTAAAATTCAGTACAGATTAAATACATTGAATAATAAAATAAATAATACATGAACATTTATCTAGACCAATTAGAAATGGAATGAAATATGGAGGAAACAAAATAAATTGCAAGTCCAAAAGAAAAATTATAAACAAGTGTCATGTCTAATTCCACTCATGACCCAACATCATAGTCCACCCAAAAGTGTGGATTTATTTCATAGCATCCATGTTTTTTTATTTATTCCTCATGCTTCCAAAAAATGATTTTCAATTATAGAAGAAAAATTAATAATGAAAATCATGGTAATTTTCATTGAAAATTTTAAAATTTGATTAGTACCTTGAACTTGCTACTTGTCTACTTTGCAATCATTTCATGATAATATTCCACCTGATAGAAATTACTTATACGTGTGTACTTTAAATCCATAACAACTCAAACACACCATCTATTATACAACTTATGCTTATATTTCCTCCATAGCTCACCTAATTCCATGAGTGGTGTTGTCCTCACAACATCACCATCAAGGAAATTATAATAAAGCTGGTACCAAAATATTAATTCATATAAATAAAATAATAAAATAACATTAAATATAATTATTTTTCTTACCCATATTTTCAGCCAAACATTATCCTTTACTTCATTTGGAAGGTGTATCTAGAAGAGTATCCTGATGGGAATGATGGCAGAGTATTTGAAAATCATCTCTATAAAACTCCAACATTATCGCCTAGTTTTTCCAATAATTTGATTGTATTTATTGAGTTCCACTGTCAACTATATGCATTAGTTCCATATCGTATTCATGTGGGTATTCCTACACCACCTCTTTTAAGATTCGGATATTAAATAAAAAAATACTATATCAATACATCTTATAATGAAAATAAATTATAGGAAAAAATTATTAGGGTTCTATCATGTATCCTAATCAGTGGGTGTCATTTGATCCCTAGGATCTAAAGAAACATCTACCTGTACAAAAGGAGTGGGACCCAAAATGTGCTTCAAAGGCTCAGAATGTGTAATAATAGAAGTCGGAGGATTACGAATGTAGAATCTTATAGAGAATAAAGTATAAATAAAACAAAATATGGTATATAAGTACGTGTAAATGCATAATATGGATGAGGAGTATCATCCATCATCAGATAAGGGAAACATAGGTGAGGATCATGTGAAAATGGTTGCAAAAACATAGGGGACCAAAATATCTCGGGTTCCTCTAAAGACACTTTCGGATTAGAAGGTGTGAAAAATGTTATATCAAAGGAATGGATAGGGTATGATTGAGTATGCCAAGTGGTTTGTGTAGCTCTAGTACCCCCCCCCCCCCCCATATCTTCTGTCTGAGCAGTGGTATAGGATGGTTAGTGAATAACAATCTCTAAGGTTATAGTTCCTAATTAGAAGTTAAAAACAGAATTAATAAAATGAATTTATATGTTATTGTTATATATATGTGTGTGAAATAAAATACTCACAAGAGGCACCAAATGATGGATGCCCATCTCTGTTATTCTAAAATTATTGTATGTCATCCTTTTCCTTTGTATCTCTTCAATTTTTTTCATTTCTTGAATTTGAAAATAAATATCTAATTAATTAGAAATCCATAACTAATGTTGTCCCTTTTCCATTTTTATTAGGTTGAAGCTTTTAGAATATAACATATCTATCACTCATCTGTATATATAGTCCTTTATCCAATATTGTGGTTATTACTGATTTTTTTTTGAAGTTATTTATTATAATATTGATTCAAAAAAATATATAAATGATTAAATCATTAAAAATCAAATATATCAAAATATTTTTTCTAAACTATAAAAAATAAAAAAGGTCTAAATATATGATATTTAATATAAATTAAAAGTAAATAGATGTGAAAATTATATCAAATCCTAAAAACAATTCAAAAATTTGTGGCTTGATCATCAACCATATTATTTATTACATCATCACATAATATCAAAAAATCAAAGTATTTAACATTTATATTTTCACCAAAATCATTACTGAACCAAAATCCATTAAAATTCATAACATTAAAATTGAATACCAAAATCAACCAATTAACACCCTATATCAATCATCATGATAGTACACCCTTAAATATAAATCCAAGTTCATGGTATAATCACAAAATTTATATAAAAAAATTAAAATAAATAACAATTTATCTATCTTCAGCCAACAGATAAAGAAATCCACATTTTTTATCATGATGGATGGATTTTTAAGCTACCATCGTTAACATCATAATGAAAGATAATAAAAATTGATACATTAAAAATGATCCATGAAATCCCAAAATAAAAAATCAAATATTGATTGAACCTCCATCTTAAATGTATAAAAATGATCCATGAACAACCATTCTTAAATACATGAAAATTATCCATGAAAAATTGTTGTCTCAACCCCCCAATAATATTTAAACATGTCAAATGAAATTAAATGCAGGAAAAAAAATACTATGGTGTTTTAGACCTAGAATAAAAATAAAATTAATGGTTGAAATATTGCATGAATGATTTGGAAGTCACATTTTTAATAATGAATAATAATGGAAGTAAAACAATATGAGGGGATAGATCACCAATGGTCAAGAATAAAGGACAATGATGGCTACTAGGGCTTGAGGGAGGCTCTAGAATGAAATATAGAGCTAAAGAGGAGCTTGTGTGATATTTGGGGAAAAACTATAACAATGATTAATTAAAATAATTGGAATAACACCTCTATACAAAGAGTTTTTTAAAAACTATAGGAATATATCCATTTTTAGTATTTTATACCAACGGTTAGTTAAAACCATTGGTATGGGCTTAAAAAGTTAGGTTATTCCAATGGTTTTAGAAAACTATGAGTATAAACCCATTGGAATAAGTCTTATTTCCACTAGTGAATTCTTAGATTGGGTTTTCATGGATGAATTCTATTTACTTTTGTTATATATTGTGTTTAATTTTTTATTCCCAATATAAAATGGGTATCATGTATGCATATAGTTCTCTAAAACTTCTAAACTAATCAGTCCTTTGATATTTTAAACTTTTTATCTATTCCATTGTAATAAAGTAAGGTACTATCTCTGGGCTACTTGAGTCGGTGTTGTTACAGTTGGTATTAGAGGAAGTTTAATAGAAACCTTGGGAACTAGATTAAGGAAAGCATAGATTGGGGAATAAATCACTATTATAGACTTTGAGGATAAGTATATAAGAACAACCAAAAGTTTTTTAAGGAATATATTATGTTGTTTTCATAGAAATACATCTCTATGTGGATACTACAAGTGTATGTGGTTTTGTAAGAGCAGTACCTAGGGGTAATAACTCTAAAAATGGAACATTGGTCTTGACCTGATCATCACCTAGTGTAGGACAACAGGTCTTACTATGCACCTGGTTTGACACTCTTGGGGACTTTGGTTGGGAAAATTCACACTTTCTTTAGAAACCATTATGATGTATTTAAATATATAGATATCCCAAAATTAACCAATTTTGTGATGAATAAATTTTTCTAATTTATGAGAAGTGTTACATAATATTTATAATTATACATTTTGATTTAAAATACATAATTTTGTGATCAAATCTAGTATATTTAATTGTTTGGAAATGGTACCTATAAGTAAGAAGGGTATCAATACTCATATCCAATGTAGATATTTTCCTACTAATGAAGATACAATGGGTATTATAACTAATCAAATTATAGATATATTAGGAAAACATAATCAAGTTATGACAAATAACCTTTATTAGATGGGAAAACTTGTTCCGCAATATGATTCTCTTATATTGGATCACATCATGTGAACAAATCCCCCATCATTTGGTGGGACTACTAATTCAATGAAATATTAGTAATGGATTAAGTATCATGAGAAGATATTTATGAACTTGGGATGTGGTGAAAATAAAAAGGTTACACTTGTAGTGTATTGTATCAAAGCATATGCTGACCAATAGTGGTCGTTAATCTATAATACTATGGAGGAAGATGAAATAGAACTCATGGAATTAAAATATTTTAAGGATACATTCTTTGATAAATATTTCCCAAGTGAGAAAAAAATTGATATGAATTGAAATTTACTTAGATTAACAAATGGATGAATAAAGTTTTATTGGTTATGAATCTACATTTACAAGATAATCTAGGTGTTAAAGATATTACATACTCAACATGGAGTGAAATATTGGATATTTATATGAAGGGAAGAAGCTAAGTCTCTAAAGGGTGCTAGTATCTTGATATTTTTCTTCATATGAGGAAATAGTTTTATGTGATATTAAGACATAGAAATAATTCTCTAAGTCATATGGCTTTAAAGGGAATAAATAAGAGAAGAGGATAAAAAATTAAAAAATAGATAAAGGGGTGAAGGGAAATAATTATTATCCTATATTTGATAATTGTAGAAAAAAAACAACTTTTTATTTTCTTGAAAGGATTGGGAGTTTTCTAAAAGTGTGAATGGAAAGGACACCATGCTCATGATTGAAATGGAAAGAAATAAATTGACAATGTGAAATTATTCCACTCTAAGGTTATGGGGAACTATATAAATTAATTCCCCAAGTTTCAAGGGAATATATCTTAGAATAATCTAAAAGATCAAGTTCAATCTTATGATATTGATATAACCAAAGTGGAATTAATTTTATGATTTTGTATTTGGATCAAATAAATATGTTATAAAATTTTTTATTTAATTTATCATCATTATAATAATGATGATCCATATAAGTATTTTAGCACAATACTATTTCGTAAATGATTTGAAATCATGTGTTGAATGGTACCAAGTAAAGAGATTTAGTGGAAACTGGAACTTTTTTGGAAAACACATGATTATGGGAAGATAACCATTAATATGAATCCTATGTTGAGTTAATAATGACAATGATTTGTTTATGGGATAGTATTTGTGATTGTAAAATTGGTTAGTGACTTGATGATTTATGTTATATTTTTTGGAGTTTATTACATGTTTGGATCTATGGAATATATTCAACAACTTGAGATTTTATTTTTCGAACCATGCATATTTTCATTAAATTTTTATAGTGATCAAGGTATACACATAATTGTAATGTGACACTAATAGATACTTTATATTTTTTGGGTAATATAATGTTGATTTAGGGACCTTCCTTCTAAATTTGGTCAGACATATTTTGGACGAGCTATATGGTTCAATATTTAGTTAATATATTAAGTTTAACTTTAGGTGTTATTGGATAAATTTTTATAACCATTTTCTTTTTAGTAGAGATAGGACAAATATCTTGTTACTCTTTTATATATCATACAATCTGTTAAAAGGTAATTTTAGTGATTTAGGCATTAAAAAAATTCATCTTAGATATTCATATCTTATAGTCAGAAACGAATTGAAAAGTGATCAAAACATAAACAAAATATTAAATTTTTCCTATGAAATAAAAATATATAAATTAAGTATATTTTCATATGTTCTATTTATATATGTTAAAGTAATCCATTAACCCTAGGAAATGATCTGAAAATAAAAAAAAATTGTTTTGATACCTACATTTATAATTAATGAAATAGTCCCTTTACTCATCATAGATTTATGGTTTTTGGGTCATTAACCTTCACTAGATCACCCAATTTCTTTTGATCAATGACCTCTATCACTCTCTATTAATATTTGGGCCTTAGTATTCTCTTTTATGTTTATCTTTTCACTTTCCACATATATTACCCTACTTCGAAGCAAATTTACGCGATTCTTCTAGATGACCTTCATACTACCCTTTCTCTCATATAAAGATGTTTTTTTATTAACTCTTTTCATGGTGTTGGGTTTTGGGAAAGGTATTTCCAAACATCAATCTCTTTATTACCAAGATCAAGTTTAAATTGTGAGGATTTAATTTATTTAAGGTGAGGAGAATGTAACACCCCAGAAAACTAAAACAAGAACACTATGTTTGATAGTATGTATGACACACAAAGACAATATTAAAATAGAATATAACATCCTGATACTTATGAAAAATTTATTTTTAAATAAATTCGGTCTCTTTGATAGCTTGTGATGCATGCAATGCTAGTTTTAAACAAAATGTGATACTCAATTAAAAGTTATTATTTAAACATAACCATTATAAACTAGCCATTAAATTGGCATGTATGATTAGTAATAAATAAATTATAAAATTTATATGGTTTATAAACATATAAAATAAATTAAATGGATATAAATTTATTATAAATAAAATAAGAATCATTTGAAAGTAAACAAAATATTTTCTAAAAACCTACATTTTTTATAAAAGGTAGTTTAGTCATGCTTTGAGAATATAAATTAAAATTTATTTTTAACATTTCTGGAAAATATATTTTATAAAATAAACTTAATTTTTTAAATAATAATATAAAAATTATCTTTGGGTTATTTCTTGGTATTTTTCTGAAAAGTTTCATTTTTTGATGAATAGTGAAAATCATGAATTTTAAATAAAAATAACTTTTCATTTAAATAATTTATAATAATAAATTTTATTTTTAATTAATTTTAAAGTAAAATTAGATCAATTATATATCAATTTATTCAATTTATTTCATTGGAATCATTTTTATATTTAATTTTGATATAAAAACTTTGTTAACTTTTAAACATTTTCTCTTTAAAACCGTGTTTTCTCATTATGTCTGCGGGATTGATTTTACATTAAATTTTGAATGATATATGAAATTAATATAAAAAATTGATTAAATATTTTTAATAATCATAATTTAGAACATCTAATAAATTCCCATTAATTTCAAACTAAAATGGATAGTGAAAATAGAAAAAATTAATTAATACATTTAAGGTGAAAATTGATTTACTAGGGGGTTAAATTCAAAAGATAAGGGTTAAAATGGCTTAAAAACTTGTCTAAAATATATTTTATCTACATATTTCTCAATTATAACTTATATTATATATAATGGTCTATTATTGGATTATTTTTTCATGAATAAAATGTGGGTATAATCCATTCTTTCAAAAAATTAAAAGTGTGTCACTCACCTCACTTATAAAAGTCCACCCCTATCCTCTCTTCTTCACATATTAAAATACTTTTCAATCTGAAATGACATGAAAAAATCACTTAAAAATTCTATCCAATAATCCTAAAATCTATATTTTTTGAATAAATTCAAACTAGAAAGTATTTGGTGAAAACCTAAGAAAGATACCCAAAGAGAGGTATTGTTCTTCAATGAGCGTTTTTATTTTATTTCTTTCTATCCCTCCATAAATTATTTTTAAACAATGATAATATAATAACCTCATTATATTAAATATATTGAGATTATTATTTGTTAATTTAATGATCTAAAACCTCCTCCACTTCTATAAAATGGGTTACTAAATCATCATTTGTGTGTACGGCGGAGCCCCACCTCGCCAACCAATGTCATTTGTTTTTACATTACCACATCTCAAGGTTGGGTATGATTATGGATAAAAATATATATATGATATTTATAACATAAATATTCATTTTTATTGATCATATAATATATACCTTTTTTACTTTTCATTCCATAGGAGATACGATAATGTCGCTCATGTGTAAGGTGGACTACCGACTTGCGAAGCAATGTGATCTGTCTTTCACTAGAGCTTTACATGGAAGTTAATGCGGATAAAGTTGATGATTATATGTGATATAAATGAGATAATGATAAATATTTATTAAATATTTATCAATATAAAAATATAATATATATCATTTTCTTTCTTACCTTTTCACATAATGATAGACGATAACATCATTCATGTACATCTGGACTACCGCCTTCACCAAACAATGTGACTCAATTTTCATCAACACCCCACATGGATGATATATATATAAGTATATTTAAATAAATAATATGGTATATATTATATTAATTTAATTCTAGGAAGAAAATATATTACTTACCTCTTTTCCATAATGATCATTGGAAAGTGAGAATGTTACTCATGCGTACATACAACCTACCTTCTCCATAATTGTAACATACTTCATTTCTCAAAACCATATTTCATGATTGGTATTAAAATTATAATTGATGTATAATTGTGGTAATTATTTTATTATAATTATTCTTAATATGATGAAACTATATAATATGAACAAAAACTGGAACATTCCTGACAAAGCATGAATTAGAAAACAAGTAAATTAATACTCAAATCAATGAAAATATTGAAATATTATTAATGAACTAGTGATAAGATCTTATAAAAGGATATTATATGATATTATAAATACTAATATGGTATTGGTATAATTTAATAACATTTTTAAACCCACAATACAGTATTTTTAATTACATTCAACAATAATAAATCATTAGGTAAGGGATTTCGTCTCAATTTACATTCATTTGAGACTCATTTATTATTATTCACCGATTCACTTTTCTGTGTTATATATACTACCTATTTGACATGTAATATCATGATTAATTAATAATTAATGGTATTTTAAGTTTAAATTTGAATAATTTAATCCAATGGTATTTGAATTGAAAATTTACAAGTGGTAAAATTTAGTGTACAATCTCACTTTCTTATGTGATTATTAACTTTCTCTTGAAACAGTCACTTTCTTGTCATCGTTTTTTAATAGAAATTAAATTTATATTAAATATCCATATTATTTTATGATGGATATTATTATTTCATAAACTCTGTACTATTTTTACATATGGTGTATAATTTCAATGTTTTGATTAACAGGGGAAATATTGATAAATTTTTATTCTTTACTCAATACGGAAATTTATTGATAAGGCATATTTTTCATGAATTAAATTGATTATTTGATATATTATGAATTATTTGGACATTTAGAAATGTGTGGGGATCGATTATAGATAACCCCTCAATGCATAGATAGGTCTCATGAGACAAATCAGTTTTCCAAAATTAAATAGGTTTATACCTATAGTTTTAAACTGTCTTGAGGGTAGATATTGAAAGTAGAGGTTTTCAAGTCCCTAAGATATGAAATAAAATAAATAATAATTTTATTTATGGATAATTAATTAATTATTTTTATCCATGAGATTATCACTATGATATTATCTTTGGATTCATTTCATTCTCATTTATTGATTAAAAAAGTGTTTTCAGTTTTTGACCTTTCAATATTGATTATGCCTTATCTTATCATGATAGTAAAGTTATATAAATGGTATTTTTGTTCATTTATTTACCATCACATGTTGAATATACTTATTTATTCATGATAGTTTCTTCCATAAATAACCCTTACTAAGAATTTGAGCTGACCCTTTTTTGTTTCCTTTCCCTATGATATGAAGGTGAATTTTTGGAATGAGTTTTCAAGGATGTAGTAAATTTTATTTTATTATGTGTTATGTTTCATTTTCTATTAACAATGTAAATTGGGTATCATATATGTATCAACTTCTCCAAAATTATAATTTGATCAAACCATTTGTATTTTACCCTTTTAATATATGCCAATATAATAAATTAAGGCACTGGATCTGAGTTACTGGGATCAAGGTCATTACAACATTTCTTTTTCTTTCAAATTGTTATTATTTTATTTCTAATTATTAGATAACCATTGAATTTATTTTATGAATTTTAAAACCACATAATTTTCATAATTTAGTTAGTATTATTAAAACCCATCAACTTAATAGTTAGGTCATAAAATATATGTTTCAATAAAATTTTAATTGTGTATCTCATTTCATTTAAACCCAATGTTATGTGAATCATAAGCTATAAAAGATATAGAATTTATTTAAAAATAAATATATTACAAATAATCAAGGTATTAAAAACTCCCCACCATATGGATTTACTTATCTCATTCCTTGATTACTGACCCGAATGGGTCCCACCATCACTAAACATGTGTTTATTTTTATGAGCCACTCTCATCTATAGTTTTTACTTGATATTATGCATTTCATGATGTCACCTCTCATAATAGGGAAATTTCATATCCTTATTTAAAATCTCAATCCTACACTCCTTCAAGCATCTCATCAAATCTATCAGTCCTCAACCAAACAATATGCGTTCACAAAACCATAATTCAGTATACAACACATGTATCGATCATGAAAAACCTCAAAATCATATAAATATAATAGTTATATTATCCTTCACTATTTGATCCACAATCAAAATGAAACAATGCATCCCCAATGTATGATTTTTAAAATGATTTCATCAATCTAAATAGTTTCATGCTCTCTTGAAACCTGATTACAAAACCACTCCCATGATCTATGATTCCCATACCATTAATCCTAGGATCATCTTCTTAAACTACTATTTATTATCACAAAATATGTAATTATCATCAATCCAAACACCTCGGATAACCATGCCCAAAATCCTAACGTCTTACCCATGCCAAGGCCACCCATACACTTAGCTTCAATTCAACAATGTTTCAAAATCATGAGCGACCACCCATGCTCTCACTATAATCCCTAAATAACATCTAACATCACAAGGTCTAGGAATTCATCATTTCCTTCCCTTGAAATCCATCTTTTATATTGATTCATTGTCACTTATGGTGTTTCATGTCATAAAATCACAACGCATCCTACGTGACTTCCTTAAACCCCAAAATGGTCATTAAAATACTTATGGAAACTCATGCCCAGTCCAAATCATATTCCTATGCTTAACCACCCTTAATTAATTATCCTTAATTCATATAACAATTCTATTTCCACAAATCTTATAACACTTCTCAAATATAAATCTCAACACAAGTATTCAACCATGCTTCCTGCCTCTGAGGAACTCAAAAAAATTGGGTCAACCTCTATCATAGGTTACCCTCAAAATGATCATCTCAAACATAATATATGAATCAACTATCTTGAGCCATATATCAAAGATATTAGTCTTTTCTTTCTAACCCATAGGACGTAACTCACTAAATTCATAGCTCATAGGGCACACCTCTGCTCCCATTATAAAATCCCCAAACCCACAATACTAATTCGATGTTAAAAACATAATCTTTATATTTTTTTCCTTAGATACCAAAAAATGTGACCCAATTTTATTCATACAAACTTAAAATATAAAAAGGAAATATTTGATAACTTATATATCAAAGGACCTTTTTGAGTTTATAGATTTATATAATTAGGACAAACTCTTACATAACAACTTGTATGCATAAAAAATGGTTCAAAGAAATATTAATTATATCCCATTAATTTATTCACATCTAGTAACCTTATTTGGAATATCATGCTTAAAACCTTTCTTCATACCCTGGGGAAATGGATAATGTAATAAGGGTGAGCTAAAAATCTCAATAAGGGTGAACATAAACATTAACAATTGAATATCATCGGTGAGCATAAGATGAGAATAAGGGTATGATGACATAATCAAATTACATGAGTATAACATCATAGAATCCATACCCCTGAAAACTTGGGTCATAAAACATGGGACATTGAATAAAGATTTATCAAAGTAAAGATTTGTGAGAATCAATAATCATGATCGATGTGATATCAATCTTGATCAAAGTAGTTATTAATAAATCATAACAAGCATAAGGAAAATGAGTCGGGATCTTGGAAAATCAAACATTCATCTTGGAATTAAATACATGGATAATTACCATATCTACTAATAGTAACCTATAAATGGTAAACTCTATTATCATATAGGATTAATATAACTCTATCATCTCTTAGGATCAACTTCCATTGAGTTAACTTCATCTCATTACATAATGAATTGGAGGGAAATAACGGACCAACCATCCTTGGTTTATAAAATAACCACCCATCCGTGGTTTATAATAGAACCACTCATCCTTGGTTTATAATATAACTATCCATAAACATAAAAAAATCAATAACCATAACTTGAATAAAGTACTTATAGCTTTCATTTCATCAAAAATCTCATAGAAACAAACATTATTCCTTTCATAACTTGATTAACCCATGGAAAAGAAATGGGTTACATGAAAATATATTTGAAACAATCATAATTAATAAGGAGTAATAATAAGAATAGTATCATTACAACATATACCTAGTGGTTAAAAAAACATCAAGGGTCATTTTTACTAATGAATATAAATACCATAAAAGATCATTAAAAATATTCTTAGGGAAAATAGCCTTTCCACTTTAAAAATTACTTTTAAAAGCTAAAAATTCACAAAATATTATGGAAATGATTTTATTTGAAAATAAAATTGAAAAATTATAATGGAATATTCAAATAAAATAACTTCCATGAAGGTGGGAAAATATTTTCAGGATGTAAATGTTAAAAAAATATTCTTTTCCAACTTCTGTAAAGAGAGTTAAAAGTCAACCATGATGAAAATGTTAAGAAATGTTTTATTAAAACCTTTTAAAATAATTTCAAAGATCATGTAAATTAAAATTAAGAAATAAATTATATTACAAAATACTATTCTAGAAAAAAAATTATAATACATGTATGTTAAAGAGAAAGATTCTCGATCTAAAAGAAGATAAAAGATCTATATCACTTAAAAATAATTTTATTGATGTTTATTTACTCAATATTGAAGGAAATGTAAACTAAACTTTTAAAACACATTAATAAATATAGTATGAGTAAATTTATTTGGTTTAATAAAATAATAGCACATTATTTCTTCAAAGGAACCTTTAACACAAAACATCTCAAAAAGAAAGACGATTGTAACATAAAGTCGTTACCGCTTTGGTAAATTCCAAGTAAAGAAATAATTGAAATTAAGAATATGATATGTATATATAAATGCCATAAATTACATAAAGAAAATTTTCAAAATTCATTCATGAGTCAGTAATTAAACCATAAATGGATATCATGGTTTATAATATGAAACATATCTCAAGAAAATGATATTGTGATAAAGAAACCCCTTGAAAAGATAATATATTTTGAAGTGTTAATGTGTACATATTTAAATCCAAATAAATAAAGTGTAAATAATTAATAAAACAATTTATATATAAATTAACACAAAATAATGTCATAAAAAATTCAACAGAATAGAAGTATAACCTAATGAATGGAAATTGTGTTAAGAAACCCATTACTGCTTAGTAACTTTCATGTTAAATAAAATTAGATAGTACAATTTGAATTATAAATTAAAATAAAATGAATTATAAATGATTAATTATAAAACATGTAATAGGGTAAGTATATACACTATACAAAATAAATTATCTTAATAACATTAAAATATACCTCAATGAAAGGAAATTGAGATGAAATCCATTACATCAATTTTGAATCATCACATACATTATTTATCTTCATGAATAATAAATATATGTTAATTTTTTACTTTCTTAATAACACTTTTCAAGTTTATTATTCCTTTTATTTTATTTATTACCATTTTATATTCAATTACTTAATCATTTAAATTCTTGTCAGACGTTTTGATGATATTACGATCACATACCCAAAATTACTTCGATAGGTTGGCTATGGTCAACGGGGTCATTATTCCATCATGTAAAAAATAATTATAATTAAATAATTATAATTATTATACACAAATTATACTTTTAAAACCCAAAATTATATATTATTATGAAAAGTGAATTATGTTACAATCATAGTGACAGTAGGTCGTACGTACACATGAGTGTTGTTTTTAGTTTAAATAATCGTGATGGATAGAAGATAAATATTATTTTTTCTTTATAGAATGATAATTATATATTAAATAACATATTTTTTATTTAAATAAACTTATATATACCATATATATGATAAGGTAATGAAAAATGAATCACATCTTCTCTGGAGGTGGTAATCCACATGTATGCACAGATGACGTTGTCATTTTTAAATGAATGGAAAGGTAAGAAAATATATGATATACTACTTTTATATAATGATAAATATGTAATTAATATAATATATATACATTAAAACCATCATCACATATATCTGTGAGAAGCAGTGGTGGAAAAAATTACATTGGTTCATGAGGAAGTAGTCTGCCACACACACGAATAGTGGATTCATTCCCCGTTTGATGGAAGAGGAGATGAATAGAGGTTAGTGCATTAAAATAATATCAAGTAAGTATATGTAATATTATTTTTATATTATTTAATTATGTTTGAATAATATTTTTAGGAGAAAGATGAATAAATAAATTGAAAACGCTTCGTTAAGAACTGTACCTCTTCTTCGGAAAACCTCTTTCGGTTTGCCCCAAAAGCTTTCCTATAATGGTTTTCTGATAAAACCAAGTCTTATAAGATGTTTATATGGGTGTAATTAATGTTTTTGGTTGGGTATGGTTTAAACTAAAAGGTTTTTTAAGTGTGAAAAAATTATGAGAGGAGGTTTACTTTTACAAGAGAGGTGAGGGTCACTATAGGAATTTCATAATTTATTAAACTAAAATAAATTTATTTTCATCTTAAAATGGATCTAAATTTTTATTAATCTAATATAAGATGACTAAAATTATAAATACTCCCACAAAATAAATATTTAAAAATTTCTGTGATGTTTTCACCCTTATCTTTTGGTTTTAACCCATGGTAACCCTTTTTTATGATAACCACGATAAATATTTTTTTTACATGTTAGGAGTCAATATAGTTACTATAAAAGGAAAATTTTCACATAAATGGACCATTTTTTATATTATAAAACATAAAACATAAACATGGATAAATTTATATTTTTTAATAATTTTAAATCATTTAATAAAATATTATTTCTTATAAAATATTATTAATATCATTTTTAGAACTATTTATTTTCATTGAAATTAATAACATTAAGATAAAAAAGTAATTATAATATAATAAATTCAAAAACACAGAAAATTTTAAATTTATCTAAAACTTCTTGTAAAATAATAATTCATTCATATTTTATTATAATAAATATTTTCAAAATCATTTACTTGCTTTTTTAATTAAATGAATAAACATTGTGATGGCATTGCATAATAAATTAAGGTAATTATTTCATAATTAATAATTATAAATAAATTATCCTCATAAAAAATCATTTATATTTCAAATTAACATAAATTTTTTTATCACTATCACAAATTATTATAGATATTAAAAAGAAGAAAGTGAAATTTTTTACTTTATCTTTACTTAGATATTATAAAGGTTAAAATCAACAAAAATACGGCACTAGGTTACCCAATTTTTAAAACATGGATGTAAATAACCGAAATAAACCCATAAAATATGATAAATTCAAGTTTTAGGGTCATTTTTTAGTTCTTATCATATTATTTTTTACCTTAATTTTTTGATTTACCATTACCGATGTGATAATTATTTACTGTTGTAACTATTCATAAAGACCAAAAATAAAATGGAACTATTTACCAAATTTAGACCTCATAATTACAATTATAGAAAATATTTTTCAAAATTCATTTTTGAGAAGATGAATAAATTAATTTTATTTTATAATACAGAATACAATGAAAAACAATTTTTCGAAAAAAATTCTTTTTCAATATAAAAATTTATTTACACCAAATTCAACCATAAATTGATTCTAATAAACTTAATTGGATTATTTATAAGATAATATAACTAATTTTACTTTTAAACAATTTTAAAACATAACTGAACTTTTCAAAACCTTAAAATAAAAATATATTTTTCAAAAAAAAATTGTATTTTGCATTATTCGCTTGAAAATCAATTTTTTTGAAAAATAAAAACATTTCACCCTAAGATAATTTTTATAATATGGTTTAAAAAATGTTATAATTTTTATCAAATAAAATTTCTAAAATTTATATAAATTGATTATATTATTTTCTCTCAAAAATCAATAAAAATCATTCTTGAAGAAAACCTTTTTTTAAGCATAAAATGACATTAATGTAATATAGTTATTATTTCTTAATAATTAATCAATAAATTTATATTGAGTATGAACTCTATATTTATTTAATAATAATTTAATCATGTTCAAACCCACCAATTTAATAGTTAAGTTATAACTTTAACATTTAAATATTTATATATTGATGTTTGTTTAAGTTCAGGGTTGTGTGTTGTATATGCTATCAAATATAGTGCTCTTTTAAAATATAGGGGTGTTTAATTCCCCCAAACCCTTTAATAAATTACATCCCTAAAATTTTAAATCAGACTTAATAATTAAGGGTTTCAAATTTGAAAATATCTTTTTTAAAATCTCACTTCCTAAAAAGGATTAATAATAGACCCTCTTGAAAAGAGGAAAAAGGAAGTAAGAAGGTCATATATAATAATATATAACTAGGTTTCAAAATAGAAGAACATTAGTGGGAAGTGAAATTGTGTACATAGATAAAAAAATTCCATAAACCATAAACCAAAAAGTTGTGAAAAATGCCATTGATTCATTGAAAATGAAGGTAATATGATAACATTTTTGTATTAATATCCATTTCTAGGAGTTCAGGAATTAATTTACCATATAGAATAATAAATTAAGTAAATATACTTAATTGAAAATTATAATTTCATCCTTTAATCAATTTCCACCATAATAACATATTTTTCTCCGAATGATGGGTATTTAAGATGACATTTTCTTACCTGAAACCCTAAAATCAACTTCTAACGAAACACATAATCCCAAAAAGGAAAAAAAGTTATTTCTTCTATCATTAGAAATTAAATAAAACCAAAAAATTTAACACAAGATATGATAATTAAAAAAATTAATAAAACTTCATTCGAATAAATACAACATTAATATCTAAATCCTAAAAAAAACTCATAAAGTTCAAATTAAATCATTTGATAAAAAACTAACTTTAAAATTATTCAAAATCTTCATTACTAATATTGAAACCCAAATACTTGAATGATTTTATCACATAATCATCCAAGATAAATTTAATATTTATATTCAAATAAAATTAATTACTCTTAAAGTTTCATACCAAAATTTATATTACCTAATCATATAATCTCCAATATATGATTATCATTTCTATAAATAACCCGAGTCTCCATAAAGACATATTAAAATCATATATGCTTCCAAAATATAATTCAACCTTTTTTTCTAAAACATTATATTATTTTCCCCAAAAAAATTAATATATTCAAAAATAACATTAGTCACATATTCACCAAATCACTTTTCAATTCCATGGATAGTATATCATATGTCCCCAATTTGTAATAACCCATAAATACCTCAACATTAAATATCATATAAACCATAAAGGTTATAAATTATATATCTAAAAAATGTAAAGGAATTCTTACAAAAATAATACTTCATGTTAAACTTAAGGGTTACATATAACTCAACCCAATAAAATGTCTCCCAAATTTTCATTAATCACTTAAAAATTCCATCACCTAAAACATCAAAATGGGTGTCAAATATTGGAATTTATGATCGACCTTAAACTTATGACCCATGATGGTATCCATAACTATTAGGATAAACTCTTGTGAAGGCATCCTAATCTCCAGAATTTTCTAAACATTTCTCTGATACCAACTATAGTATCCTTGAACCCGCACTTCCAGATCCAATGCTACAAAGTTAATATTTATATTTTTTTCATTTAATGTCGATAAATGTGACCCAATTTTAGCCACCCAAAATTACACCATAAAAATCAAATATTGGATCACATATATACCCAAGGACCATTTTAGTTTAGAGTTTTATAGAATTAGTACAAACTATTATATAAAAACTTGGATGCATAAATAACTGGTTCATAAAAATACACATCATATCCCACTAATTTATTCACATCTAGTAACCCTATTAGGCATAAAATACTTAAAATATTACTTTGAAAGCTGGGAAAATGGAAAACATAATAAGTGTAAGCTAAAATGATTAGTAAGGGTAAACATAAGAATTAAAAATTGAATTTCATCAATTATCATAATATGATCATAATGATATGATGAAAAACTCAAAGTACATGACCATTAAATAAGAGAATTCAAACCTATAAAACCTTGATCATAAAACATCTGATAAGAAATAAAATTTATCAAAGGAAACAATCATTATAATCAATAATCATAATCCATGTGATATCAATCTTGATCCAAGGAACTATTAAATTCCCATAGAAATCATAAAGAAAATGTGTTGGTACCTTGGAACATAAAAAAAATCATCATGGAATTACCAAAACAGATAATTCCCATATCTCATTGGAGTAACTTATAACTGATAAACTCCATCATCCCTTAGGATCAACAAAACTCTATCATATCTTAAGAGTAACTTCCATCTAGTTAACTCCTCGTTACCTAATACATTGGAGGGTAATAATGGACCATTCGGTCCTTGGTTTATAACAAAACCACCCATCCTAGGTTTATAACACACCCACCCATATATGGTTAATAATTCATCCACCTTTCATTATAAACAATTTCTGAGAACCATAACATGAATAAAGGATATAGAGAATTCATTTCATCCAATAAATCAAATAAATAACCATTATTCCATTCATAACTTGATTAACCCATGGAAAATAAATGAATTCCATGAAAATATATTTGAAATAATAATAATTCATATAGATACAGAATAAATATGGTTTTATTACAACATATCCCAAGTTTATAATAATAAAAATCAAGGTTTATTATCATCTATGAATAGAAATACCATAAAAATATCCTTAAAAACATTCTTGATGAAATTACCCTTTCCACATTAAAAATCACTTTTAAAAACTAAAAAATCACAAATTATTGTGGAATCATTTTATTTGAAAGTAAAATTATAAAATTATAAAGGAATCATAAACTAAAATAAAAATCATGATGGTGGTAAAATTGTTTTATGATGTAAATATTAAAAGTTAACATTATTTTCAAAATTTTGTGAAGATATATAAAAGTGATCAATGCTAAAATGTTACGAAATTTATTTTGAAAGAATTTTAAAATAATTTAAAAGATCGTGTAAAATAAATTTATGAAATCACTTATTTATATAAAATAAAATTATGGAAAACATTTCATATAACAAGGATATATAAGAGAAATGATATTGATCTAAAAGAATATAGAAGATCGGTATCACTTGAAAACAAATTTATTGATCTTTATTTATTCAATAATAGAGAAAATAGAAATTAAACATGGAAAATACATTCATATATAGACGATAAGAAAATATATGTGGTTTAGGAAAATAATATCACATTATTTCTTAAAAGGAACCATGAACATAAACAATCTTGAAAAGAAAGGAGATTGTTACATAAAGCCTTTACCGCTTTAGTAGCTTTCAAATAAATAATCATTGAAAGTAATAAGATAACATGGATATAAAAATACCATTAATTACATGAATTAATATATAAAATTTTATTAATGAGGTATTAATTACACAATAAAATGATATCATGTTGTGTGACATGAAACATGTCTCAAAAAAATGAGATTGAGACAAAGAAAGTACTTGAAAAGATCGTAACTTTTAAAGTGATAATTAATCCATGAAGTGATTATGTGAACATATTTAAATAAAAATAAAAAAGTGTAAATAAATAATAAAACATTTTATATATTATTTAAGACAATATTATGGCATTAAAAAATCAATGAAGTAGAACTATAACCCAACGTATGAAAATTGAGTTAAGAAACCCCTTACTACTTGCTAGCTTTCATGTCAAATCTAATTGGATGAAAAAAATTGAATTATAAGATAAAATAAATTAAATTATTAAGGATTAATGATATAACATACAAAATGGGTAGTATATATACCATATGAAATAAATTAGTTGCATAACATTAAAATATGCCTTAATGAAAGGAAATTGAGACAAAATCTTTTACCTTGAGTCTGACTCATCACAAACATTCTTAATATTCCTTGATAATAAACTTATGTTAATTATTTAAATGATTCATAAAAAATTTCTAGTTTATTATTAGTTTAATTTTATTTTTTTACCATGTTATATTCAATTTATTAATCATTTAAGTTTATGTCGGGCGTTTTTGTGATATTTGGATCATATGTACAAAATGACTTCAGTAGGTTGACTATAGAAAATGGGGTAATTATTACAACATATAAAGAATAATAATAATAAAATATTTATCATTTATATATATATATATTATACTTTTAACACTAACAATAAAATATGTTTATGAAAAATGAACTACATTATAATCATGGAGATGGTAGGTCAAACATACACAAGAGTAACATTCCTGTTTTTCAAAGATCATAATGTAAAGAAGGTAAGTGTTATTTTATATTTATATAATGATAATAACATCATAAATACAATTATATATACCATCCATGTGATTTTTTTATGAAAAAATAATCACATCCCAATGTGGAGGTGGTAGTCCATAAGTACACACGAACAACATTATCATCTTTCAATGAATGGGAAGGTAAGAAAATATATAATATATTAATTATAAATAATGATTACGATTTCATGAATATAAAATATTTATATTTATATATTAAATCCATCATAATAAAAATCTGTGAGTGGTGGTGATAGAAAATGAATTACATCGGTTCGCGAGGCGGTAGTCTGCCGTACACATGAACGGCGGTTTAATTTCCTATTTGATGGAAGAGAATATGGATAGAGGTTATCAAATTAACATAATAACAAATAAATATATTTAATATACTGGTTTTATTAATTTATTATGTTTGAAGAATATTTTTAGGAGTTATAAGAATAAATGAATCAAAAATGCCTACGTAAGAAGTATGCCTCTTCTTCAGAAAACCTCTTTAGAATTACACCAAAATCATTCCTAGGTTGGTTTTACAATAAAAAAGGACTATATAATGTGAGTATATGTGTATTTAAGGTATTTTTATTTATATTTTACGAACTAAAAGGTTTTTATGAGTTAATAAAATTTGATATGAGGTGACCCTTTATAAGAGAGGTAAGGGGAGCTCTTAGAATTTCTTAAAGTATTAAATTAATATAAATTAATTTTCATATAAAAATTGCACCAAATTGATATGATTCTAATATAATATGAGTATTATTATAAATAATATCATAAAATAAAAATTGGACAAGTTTAGTGATGATATCACCCTTATATTTTTGTTTTAACCAGTGCCAACCCTTTTTTATGATTACCGTGATAACAAAGTTTTTACACTTTAGGGGTCAAGATAGTTACTAAAAAATGAATTTTTTTTATGAATCTAAATTAGTTGATATTTTAAACCATATAAAAATAATTTTATGGAATTTAGTATTTTAATGAATTTTAAATTATTTAATTAAATATTATTCGTTATAAAATACCATTAATGTCGTTTTTAGAACTATTAATTTACTTGGAATTTAATAACATGAAGATAGTAAATGAATTCAAATATAATAAATTAAAACATCCATAACATGTTATATTAACTAATAAATTATTTTAATATAATAATTAATTCATATTTTATTAATTTCAATATTTTAGAATCATTTATTTTATTTTTTTATTAGTTGAATAAATATTATGTCAGAAACACATAAAAGTTTAAGGTAAATATTTCATCACTAAAAATTATAAATAAATTACCATGATAAAAAAATAATTTATGTTTAAAATTAAAATTTATAACTAACCATAAGTTCTTTTTATACAAGTCACAAAATATTATAGATATTAAAGGCAAGAAAGTGTCATTTTTTACATTATCTATTACTTAAATATTATTAAGGTCAAAATCAACGAAATATGGAACAAAGTTTTCAGATTTGAGACATTGTATGGAAATTGATAAATAATTACCATATAAAAGGACAAATTCAACTGTTAGGGTTATTTTTTAGTTCTTATCAAATTACTTTCAACCTTAATTAACTGATTTACCCTTATCGTGGAAATATTATTTACTATGGTTACTATTAATAATGACCAAATACAAAAAGGAATTATTTACCAAATTTTGACCTCATTATTCTAAATATGGAATCCAATTTTAAAGATTAAATTTCTAGAAGTGGTAGAAATTAATTTAAGATTAAAAATCAAAATGCAACAAAAAATAGTTTTTCATAAAAATGCATTTTAAGTATAAAACAGTTTTTACACCAAATTCAATCCTAAAATTGTTTCTAATGAACTTAATTAGATTATTCATAATATAATAGAACTAATTTTACATTTAAACCATTTTTAAACATAATTTAACTTTTTAAATAATTTAAATAAAAATAGATCTTTCAATAAAATCAATATTTTTCACTATTCATTGGAAAATTAATCTTTTCAGAAAAATAAAAAAATTTCACCGTATGATAATTTTTTTATTATTATTTAAAAAATTATATCCTTTTTATCAAATAAAATTTCTAAAAAATCAAAAAAAATTATTATATGGTTTTCTCTCAAAAATAAATAAAAAACTTTTTTAAAGAAAACACATTTTTGAGGCATAAAATGACTTTTCATAAAAGTATATTGATTATTTATTATGAATTAATAAATAAATTTTAATTGAGTGGGATATATATATATATGTGTGTGAGTGTGTGTGTGTGTGTGTTTCAAAATATGGTTTATCTTATTCACACCCATCAATTTAATGGCAAGGTTATAACTATAACATTTAAATATTTGTATATCTTGGTTTGTTTAAGCTTGGTGGTGCATATTGTATATGTTATCTAATATAGTGTTATTTTAAAATATTATGTAATTACACATGTCTCAAAAAATACCTAATCTCATGTACAAACAAACCCATCATAAGTTCTCACATATAAAAAATTGGAATCACATTCCAAAACATCACCCACTCCTAGGGAACCCAGCCTCTTCAAGTATTTAAACATTATAAGACTCCCTATAGGATCAAGTATCATCAAAAAAATACATAAACACATAATCTAATTATGACCCATTTCCTGTGAATCGCAAAAAAATGGTTTGGTTAAGTATAATTCATCCAAGAACCTATATGGTGAAACACTATATAGACTATTGTTGAAACTTTAAGTAACCGAACTTATTCTATTTGTGGAAACAATATAATAATAACTCATAAGGGGTTTATTTATAAGGAGTCAAGTTCATTTACTGACCAACTAGGGTCATAAAAAATATCATGCACCAATGGTATAGTAGCCCAACTTTTTCTTATATGATTATTTCATCATTTTAAATATAAACAACATTTTAGCATTAAAAATCTAGGATCCAAAGGTTTAGTGTCTTCAAAAAATTAGGCCCCTACATAACTTTTACAAAATAAAAAAATATTTATTCAAGAAAATATTATTTATCCTTATAAATCTCACATTTTTCTTTAGTATATGTAGGCTCCTAAGGATATAAATCGAAGAAAGGGATGAGCTAAAAGCCGAGTAAGAGGATGAATAAGAACATGAATCAATATAACATGAGGGGGCATAATCTTTATCATCATAACATATGTATATGATCATTAACTTAATAATGATAGGAAGAATCTGATAATTACATGGATTGTGGCAATGTATAAAAATTAAACATCATGTCTTATTGGTCAAAATACCACAAATAGTTGTGAATAAAGATCGCATCATGTCCATGAATAACATATGTGCATAAATATAAAATATTCATTGTGAAAAAAGATAGAATCATTTTCATGAATATTTCACATTATCTCAGGAGATATATCACTTTACCCAATGAATTGGAGGGCTATATAATTTCAGTCCCACCCGTCACATCATACCATTTACATAATCATGTGTTCCATAAATAACTTATAACAACCGTAGTCATAAAATATCCAATGTAATGGAATGGGTTTCATAATAATTTCATAAAACATACATTTATGAATAAAATTTTGGGTTCCCAAATAAAAAATAGAAAGTCATACTTGGTATAAGAATCAACAAACTTGAGTGAAGAAGAAACTATCTCAAGAGGAATCAAGATGAATTTTGGGAAGAAGATTTATTTTGGAAAATCTATATAGTTGTCATAAAACTACTTTGGAAACATTTATATCCTAAAATATAATAGGGAATAATAATTAAATTATAATTAATTGATATTAATGGAATATCCACACTAAAATGTGGCATGAAAGAGGTATAACCAAAAGAAAGCAAGTTGGGTTCGAGGTTCCCATTTCCTTATGTCCAAATGGTTTATTCACTTTAATATCCTAGATAATCAAGTTAGATATATTAATTACCAAATCGAGAACCCATTTTACATTTATTTCATTTAGTATAATTTTATTTAGTTCATTAATGGACATGTTCTGGAGTTATAGAGTTCAATTTTTTTGTTCCAAGAGTGTTCATTTTCATGGTTTTCATGATCAGTTCACTTGTATATAAGCATAGAAGTTCATATAAAATGAGAATAATTTTCAATAATTGAAATGTTAAATTACTAATTTACCTATAAAAGTTTAAATGTTCTTATATATCTTTTTTATATTATGATGATTCTTGAGATAAAACGTTAATGATAATTTTTTAGTTTATTTTTGTGTTTTTTCCATCCAACATAAAATAATTTAATTTTATTAAATATTATGTTTATAAATTAGTACCAGAACATGAAAAAAGTTATAATATTTGTAATAAAATCATTTTTAACTATAATAATTATTTTTTGAACAGCCTTGAAGGCGGTAATGGAAAATGAAAACTCATCATCCATGAAGGCTGTGAATCGACACATCACGAACAATGTTTTCATTTTTAGAGTAAAATAAGAGGAGAAGAGGTTTGATAATTGATATTCCATTAAAAAAATAAAATTATAGTATATATATGATACTATAATTATTATTCATCTTTGGTTAGTGTAGGTTAGGATAGAATAATAAAAGAAAATAAATTAAAAGAGAACAAAGGAGGATTTTACCTCTTGAATGTCTTCTCCTTTAGAACCTCCTTAAGACGCTTGGGTTTGGACTTTTTTTTACACCAATAGCTCTTTTATGTAGGGAAGATATTTTTGAAGGGAATAGGGTAGAATTTAGACAGTCTAAATATAAGGCCTCAGCCTTAAACCTTACTTAATATTGAATTAAATGAATAATTCACATTGAGGATCTTTTCAGGTTTAGAGTTTTAGAGAATTAGGACATGACTATTACATATCAAAAGATTACAAAGTAGAAACTTCTACTAAGTTTCCATAAAATAAAAACTCTTAAAAAGAAACATGTCTAGTTCCATGTTTTAGGTAGCATGACTTTCCCTTGATCCCATCCTTGACCCTATTCCGCGTTAAGTCCTGTGAAAAACATTTCAAAAACTTGGGATGAGCATAAAAAGCTCAGTAAGGGATACACAAAGAATGAAAACTGTTAGTTTTTCAAAACAACAAGTAAACCATGTATACTTTATCAAAGTAATACATTTCACCTTTTAGAAGTAGTAAAAAAACTCTTCAATGAATAAAAGATCATTACTTACCCTTTTTGTAACCAAAAGATTACCATAAAACCCATATAAATAACACATAACATAAAAATGTAACTTGGGACATAAACATACTTAAATGGAATAACCATACGGTCGACTTCCACACATACTTAATGGAATAGCCATACGGCCGACTTCCACACATACTTAATGGAATAGCCATACGGCCGACTTCCATACCCAATGCATTGGAGGTTATAATGTAACGACCCGTCCTGGTATTCACGGCACCACCCATCATAATGTCCAAGTACCATTATAAAATCATAAGACATTAATCAAATATAATGGAAATAAAACATTTCTAAATTTCGATCATAATATATCACTTAAATATATCAACATAACAAATCCTTTATGTAAAGACCCATAAATTCCAAGGAAATTTTTTTCTTAATTTTCTTTGGAATTTTACAAGAACCCAGTTTCTGACGGCGCCTGATTCCAAGACCCGGTGTGCCCGGAATCAATTTCCGAAGTTTGGCTCGGGTACGTTCAGTGAACGGACGAGCGGGTTTTTCTAACTTTTGAACCGGTGCCCGGAATCGAATTCTGAGGGCACCAATGAAATCGCAGCGCTGGTGTTCGCTTAGAAATGCCTCTTCTGTAGTTGCGTTTTCTCAGGTGTGGTTTTTAAATTTTCGGGCTTAAGGTTAAGAAATAAAATAATTTTTTTCGACAACTTTATTTTATTTCAGTTAAGCCACTTGGAGGCCACTTGAAGCCACTTAAAAGCGCCTTAAACTGAGTTGAACCGGATAGGGTACTATCCAGGAATATCCTACCCTCTTGGTAGGATATTTGTGAGGTGGGGCCCGCATGAGCCCCTCCGTTTCTTTCCGCTAAGTAACGCACCCGCGAAAACTCATCATTATGAAAGTCAACTGACACGTTTTCTTATATTCTTAACAGACCATTTAATTGGGCGGTTTATTTCATAAATTAAATGAGATGTTTCTTTCGTTGAATTAATTCTAGGAATTAATGGTTCGTTTCTTATCTTTTGAAATTCAAATGTTTAGTTGTGTAAATAAAATAAGGCTTAAGCTTATTTTATTTTGGGTTGGTCTCCTTTGCCACCTTGAGAGATTTTGAGAAGCTCTCTCCATCTTCTTCAACCTTGACGAAGAACACGAAGAACACTTAAGCTCCGACGAAGAACGCCGCTTCTCTTCTTCGTAGCCGGTGTGTTTCCGAAGATCGATGACGCCGCTTCTTCGATCTTCTTCCCGTGTCAACGAAAGGAGACGTTGTTTCCTCCTCGGACTATCTTCGTCAGCTTACGAAGCTTCTCCAGCGACGTACCTCTTCGGACGCACGTCGACGTCAACGGAAACGACGTTCGATTTCCGCGACGCCTGACCTCCGCGAAGCTAGTCTTCCGCGGCTTGATTGGCGTGCTCCGCACTTGAATCCGAGGTAGGGGATTGTTGATATTTTATTTATTTATTTTCCATTCTTGATTCTAGAATGTCGAACTTCGAGGATAAAGGATTAAATGTTATTGTCTAACGAGAGGGGGGCCCGGACCGCACCAACACGGCCGAACCCCCCTCTTATGTTCATAATTGTTTCCTTACGGATGGAACGGGATGGCGTGCTGTCGTTGCACCACGCGGGAATCGCACGGCAATTATTGCGCGGCGCCGTCGCGCCACGCCGTGGAAAGAAATCCAAGAACGCGACGTCGTCGCGTCGCGTCGAAGAAAGTCAAAGGCGCAGCGGCCGGAGCGGGGCCACGGCGGAGGGAAGCGATGTCGTCGCATCGCGCCGGACGGCATAGGCCGCGGCTGGTTCTGGGCCACGGCGGAGCAAGATGACCGGCGGCCGTCGCCGGTCCTTGCTGGTGAAACCGGCCGGCCAGTACGGGCCGGCCGGACAGTGGAGACCGGGGGAATTAATTTCCCCCGGCCGGGTCTCAAAAGCGGCCCCAATTAAGGGGTCGTGGTTATCAAAGGGGGGGGGCTTTGCCCCCCGCGCGCGGCACCCGAACGGCGCCCCGGCCGCGCCGCCGTGCCGGTCCGCGCCGCCACACCAGACCGCGCCGCCGCACCGGCCCGCGCCGCCGCCCGGGCCGGGTTTTCCGAGCCGGGCCGGGTCTTCGGGCCGAGTCGCCGCCCGGGGCGGGTCAACCCGGTTCAGCCGACCCAGGGGGGGTCGGGCCGGGTCGGCCCGGGCCCAGACCCCCCAGTTTCGGACCACTTTCGGTCAGATGCCCGTATCTTGGGCTACGGGCCTCCAAACGACTCGCCGTCAGCGGCAACGCGATCCTTGGATCGTGACTGTCATTTCAGTATACTATACTCAAGGTGCACCTTCCTTTTCGGGAGCCTACGTGGTTAAAACACCATAGTTAAGCGTGCTTGGCCTGGAGTAGTGATCAGGATGGGTGACCTCCTGGGAAGTTTCCCAGGGTGGGTGTGAGACGGAAAGGCCAATAACTAACAAACCGGGCGTCCGATTGACGCGCCGTCTGTTTCGTTGAATTCCTCTAAGTGAGACGGATCTTTTGGCTTACTCCGCTTGAGGTTTGGATGCCAACGGAGTGCGGTCGGGTTGGTTCGCTCACAAAATCAACCGGGCCCCTGGAACGAAAAAGCCAATAACTCTCAGACCGGGTGTCCGATTGACGTGTCGTCTGTTGCGTTGAGTTCCTATTGATGATACGGAACTTTTGGAATCCTTCAATGAGTTTTGGATGCAGATGGATATTGGCCGGGTTGGATCGCACCGAAATCCAATCGGGCCCCTGGAACGGAAAAGCTGATACCTTTCTGACAGAACGTCCGTTTGACGAACCGTCAGCGGCGTTGGTGATCTCGTTGAGAAATGGTCCCTATGAGTATACCCTATGAGAGTTCGGGGTATAGTTGAGATACGGCCGGATTTGGTTTGCTCACGAAACCAACCGGGCCCCGGGGACGGAAAGGCTAATAACTCACAGACCGGGCGTCCGATTGACGCGCCGTTTGTTGCGTTGAGACCCCTATGACGAGGCGGTCCTTTGAGATACTTCTTCGTGAGAATTTGAGATACTTGGAGTATCGACCTTGTAGCTCGTGGAGCGGACCCTCCCAGAGACGAGCGTACGGAGTACGGAGACTGTGTAGCCGGTAGAGACCTGAAGACTGCTTGTCCGATTCGATTCGGAGTGACTTACGTAGCCCAGTGGGGAGCACTACTTTGTGAGGTGGCAGACCCACAGCAGAGGAGCACTACTATGTGAGGTGGCAAACCCGCGGTACTCGACAGGAGAAGTACCTCTGTAGGCTATGAGGGGGGAGCACTACTGTGCTGGGTGGAAGACCCCGGCGGGAAGCACTACTGTGTGAGGTGGCAGGTCCGCGGTACTCGACAGGAGGAGTACCTCAGCAGTCTTAGGTTAGTGAGCAGTACCTCGGAGTCATGACAGGACCACTGTACACTCCAGAGACGGAGCTCTTCAGCAGTTACGGTTTCGATAATGAAAATCCTGGTTGAGCTGAGACTTTTGACCTTTGTGTATACCTCATGATTGAGATGGGTCACTTGATAACTTAGGTATATGTATGGGCATATACCTGGGTAGTGGTCATCCGTTGATTTCACAATCCTTGTGTTTCCTCATGATTGAGATGGGTTACTTGATAACTTAGGTATATGTATGGGCATATACCTAAGTAGAGGTTATCTGTTGAGATCTTCTTTGTGGTTATCCTTGTTGGTTTTAGTGAGACCTTGAGGGTCTCGGGGTCCCTACTGAGTATCGTTATACTCACCCCTGCACGGGCTATGCCCGCACCTCGTTGTGCTGGTTGCAGACGACGGGCAGTGCTGACGGAGGCCGAGTGTTCCAGGACTGGACAGTACCCGGAGGTGGACTACACAATGAGCCAGTACCCGTAGGTGGACTACACGACGTGACGTCTCACAGAGGAGGTTGACGGACGAGAGCGTGGAGGAGGCTATCTGTACCTACCCTTCATGTAGGATCTATGGTGGATGACCAGGAGCTGCGATATCTGTACCTACCCTTCAGGTAAGATTCTAGGAGGACGACCCAGGAGCTGCTTCCTTCTTCCAGCTATTTGTCTTTTTGCTGTTGTACCTTGTTCAGTTGTAGTCGTACTTTCTTTTGGGTTTGTATTCTGGCCCATTTACTTTTCAGATTTTCTTTTTTACTTAGTGTTTTGTTTCCTCTTGTACTCTGTGGTGCTTGTTTTCTTTTATAAATGCAATGCCTTCCCAGTTATCGGGATTTTATGCCTTTAGTGCTAGTCGCCATCCCCTGGCCTATGGAAGGCGGGCTTGGGGTAGTCACGGCACGGGCCCCAGGGCGGGTCGTGACACTTTATAAAAATCATTTTCAAGACCAACATACATAAAAGAGTATATGGTATTTATTTCATTTTAAAAAAACATTACGGCTTATTGAGGAAGCCAAATACCAAATAATACTCACGACGGCAGAAAAGGTCGTTGTCACCGCGTACGTTAAAAAAACATTACTTTTTGTCATTTAGTAGAATGCTTCGTATAAAAAGATTCCTTTTGAATAAAATTAAAATTCAAAAGGGTTTATACACCGTATAAAATAAAGTTGTGTGTAAAACCAAATATGCCTCAATGAAATGATATTGAGACGAAGTCCCTTACAATGTCGGTATCCTTAGATTAAGGATAAATCAATTACATTATTATGTGTGAAAAATACGAATACAAAAAATATAAGTGGATATTAAGTGTAAAACAATCCGAGGTCATTCACACATAATCATGGAAAAACAAAACCAATGACATAGATATTTAACTCAATGAAATGAGATTGAGTTATGATTTCCGATACAAGTCCGTCTAAATGACAAAAGAATTTATCAATGAGATGATTATGTGTAGAAATAGTATATCCACACAAAGGTTTGTGAAAACTAAAACATATAGATTCCACACATAATCTTGGCATAATAAAATCAAGAATTAGAGGTTTAACCCAAAGAATTGAAAGTGGGTTAAGAAGTTCCCTTACAGAAATTCGACAGCCTAACGGCGTCACTTCAAAACTCATAAAATGAGTTGATGAGAGATAAAAAGGGTATCTCAACACTTGGACATAAAATTTACATTAATAAGGATATATAAGAACATATACCAACATAATAGTATGTGAATTAAAAGACATAACAAAATAAGTCTTTTAAAAAGAGGAGGGTGAAAGGTTCCCTTACCGATTTGGGTAACTTTCGAAACGTACACCCCATTGAAGAAGGGTCCTACAATGAATATGTAAGTACCCATAAATGAAATTATATTACACAAAGAGTATAATAATGGGAACTACATACACCACTCATAGTAAATGGTTGAAAATGTAGCATAAATCTCACGGGAATAAAAGTGAGATGAAAAATCCCTTACGAAAACTCGGCAGCCTAACGGCGCCACTTAAAACTTCTAAAAATGGATTGATGAGATCAAATAGAGTATCTAATCATATTACAATAAAATATACAGAAAGAGTAATATAAAATAACATACCCCATCATAAAAAATAGGGGCTTAAAATAAGTGACATAAAGGAGAGTACTTAAAAAGAAAGAGAGAGGTTAGATCTCTTATGAAAATTCAGCAGCCTAACGGCGCCACTCAAAACTTCCAAAATGGATTGATGAGAGAGAATAGGGTCTCTCATCATATGAACATAAAAATTACAGTAAGAGTAATATAAAATAACATCCCAATCACAATAAATATGATCTTAAAAGGAATGACATAAAAGAGTGTACTTAAAAATAAGGAGAGGAGTAGGATCCCTTACCTCAAGTCCAATTTGTCTTGTTCGTTTCTTTATATTCCGGAATAATAAACTTTGGTCAATTTATAATTGCTTAAGGACCTCCTATAAATATTATTATTCAGTTCATATCTCATATTTTAATGTTATAATAATTGGTTAATAATATGAGTTCATATCAGACGTTTTTGTCGATGTTTGGTACATGAGTCAAAAATTGAACTTGTTGGAAAATAATTTTCCATGTAGTTATAGGTACATCATATCCAGAATAGTATTGATGTTTTAAATATCATATATATCCAGTATATATTCATTTTATACTATTCCATATCATTTGGAGATAAAAATTAAAAGCACCGTTCATGGAGACGGTAGGCCGTACGTACACATGAACACTACTTTCATATTTTGTCATATTAATGGAATTTAAACAAAATGAGATATATATATATATATATATGTTATAATTCCAGAATGATATCCATAATTTAGATGTAATATATTACATATATATCCATTATATATATGTACTTATAATATTACATAATCATTTAGAGGTAAGAAATGAAATGCACCGTTCATGGAGACGGTAAGCCGTACGTACGCATGAACGCTACTTTCATTTCTATGTCGTATTAATGGAATTAAAACCAAATGAGAGGTATGTATATTTTAATTACAGAATTATATTAATAATTTATATGTAACATACATCATATATAATAACTTTAAATCCATCCTTTATACATCCCACATATGGCATTAACGAATCAAATCACTTTTAGGGGCGGTAGTCCGCACTTCCTAAAATGAAATTATCGTGTTTACCCACAATGGAAACCATAAAGGTATGCCACAAAAAAAAATACAGACGCTTAAGTAAAACATAAAAATATTATATATCATATATAAATATAGTGACATCTTAATGGCCACCTTTGAAGGTGTATATGAGTGTTGAACAATCATCGTTTCGTAAGGCAGAAATTTGCCATCCACAGAAACAGTATGTTATTTAACCATTAGATGTAGGTGTGGGTAAGTGTAGCTATAATGATTCTTATAACAACATCCTTGTATATTTAAGATACTGGAGTTTTTACAAAAGAAAAGAATAAAAATAGTTTAGGGGGTTGGAGAAGCAAAATAAAACAAAAGAACACAAGAGAAGACACTACCTTCGGGTAACTCTTTTTTATTTGAGCTCAAAGGATTCCTTGGAAGACTTCTGCCCAAAGTGAGGCTTCTAGGAGTAATAGAGGGATGTGGAGAGGCAAAATGAGCAGGGTTTGGCCGAGACAAAGGCTTTGGAAGTGTGGGTAAGGAGGTAGAGGTGGGGGCCTTTTATAAGAGGAGCGGAGGGGCACTCTTGGAAAGTAAAGAAATGTTACTTTATTTGAAAATGAGTTTCGGATTTAAAAGGTCCCACATTGATTTATTTCAAGGATAAGGTGATAAGGGTTCGAAATCCACCCATACAATAGGTTTTGGACATGTTTAGGTCTTAGATTTTACATTATCTTTCCATTTTATTTAAATCGTTAAATAATGAGGTCATCGCTGCATCATCCTGCAAATCATTTTTTTTCTTCCATTTTCCAAGGCCGGTTTATGGGTTCCCGATACCCAAACAAACAATCCCCAAATTTCACATTTCAAAATTCAAATTCAAACCACTGAGCATCAAACTCCACGCGCCACACCTCGAGCAGAGAGCCCATCATCACGCATCGCCTTCAACGCAGGTCGTCGGCAAGACCATCGGAAGCACCGTTGCCGGAGAAAGCGTGCCGGAGAAACCCGCCGGAATCACCCTCAGTGTCATCCTCAAAATCACCAAACATACAAATGGGAACTTCATCAGAGAACCACTGGCGGAGAACCAGATCTCCATCGACATCCTCCAGGCTGATGCCTCCAACACATTCACTGCATCACCGCAAACATCAGAACTCACAGAAAACATACGGCAGGCAGCACAATGCCTCACACAGAGCACCACCACCTGCAAAACCCCACCTTCCAAGACCTTCGAGAAGCATCTGCCATCACCAAAAACCGCCGATCCATGCATCAACCGAGATCTCCAAGGCAACAAATTGAACCAAATCAGGATCCCAGCGCCACCAACCGCAACATCTAGAAAGACATCACTCAACCTCCAACACCCAGGTCTATGGATGAAGTGACGAACTCGAACCGCCGGCCAGGATCTCAGGCGCAGAATCAACACTGTGCTATGAAAAAACACCAGTGCGCGCAATAAGAGCGAACAAAGGACCATAGCAGCAGAGAGAACCACCTCGAACCGCCGAATCCGGGAGAAGAAGGAGAGCAGATCCAAGATGGGGAGGGCGGCACGAGACGAACCCTAAAGCGTCGCTGAGCCCCTTACGGGCTCATCCCCCCATCGCTGCATCATCATGATGCCATAAATAATTTAATTTATTTAATGTCTAAAAATTATAAAAAAAAATATGACGTAGGAAATATTTTTATCTTTCCAATGACTATTTATAGTTAAAAATTTGACTTCTATAACCCCATGTAAAAATTGTTTTAGTTAAACAACTCATGTTTGTGACATTTTAATTTTAAAATTAAATAAAAAGGTATTTATGTCATTTTCCAACCAAAGAGGCTCCATGGGGTCCCCAAGTTGACCCATGAATTATTTTGGTCGGACATGACTCATCCAATGATGGTAGGACATGTGTCTAGGTCATTTAATATTATTAAAACATTATTTTTACCTTAAACTACACTAATTACCTCTAATCGCGATTAAAAACTTAATAAGTTACTATTCACCAAAAAATTATTTTAATCCCATTGAACCACATTTTACTTCTTAGTGACAACCATGTATGTCGGATTTTTGAAATTCAAAACACAAAGGTGGAAAAATTTCATTTAAACGGAAAATCAGTTTTTATAAGTACCACTTAGTGGTTTCACTATTCATCAAAAATTGAAGTTTTTCAGAAAATTACCAAAAATTCACCCTAAGCTATATTTGATATTCAAAATTCAAAAATGATGTCTATTTTACAAAATTCATAACATATAAGTTAAATTAATTAATTTAATAATTAATTCCCGCTGTCAGAACAAATAGCGTGTTTTTATGAAACAATATATATCAAAAGATTGACACTAGTTTAAGTCAAATTTCAAAGTGAAATTAATTCCAATGACCGCAATTGGATTAAATGGTAAAAATATATTCTAATTGAACTTTAAAACCAATTCAAAATATAATCTAATCATATAAATAAATTAGATTAAAAAGTGATTTTGAATTGAAATACAACATTTTTCACTATTCATTAAAAATGAACTTTATCGGAAATATACCAAAAATTTACACAAAGTAAATTTTGATGTCCTGATTCTAAAGAAGAAGTTTATTTTGTCAAATATAACACATTAAATTGTCAAAAAGTGGTTTTAAAAGAGGTTCGCCATCAAAAGGCAGTTAATCGGCCTTTTAATGAATATTAGAATGTTTACGCTTAAAATTGGATTCATTAGCATTTTTAGTCCTCTAACATTTGTTGTAAAGAGTAAAAAAATATTTGAAAAACATATATAATCATTTTGTAGTTATTTCTGTTCATTCCCGCTATTACAACGGCTAGGCGTTAACTACCATTTAAAATAATATTATTTTATTATTAGAGTGCAACGTAAGATTTCAAAGGAACTTGTTGTCGTGTATTGGGTACGCCATCGAGCATAGTGTTCCCTGTAAATCAATATTAATATTTTTTCACAAATATGGATAAATATAAAAATGTCATATTGTTTATTTACCTGGGGTGTTACATCCATCCCCTCTTTTGGGAATTGCATCCTCGCAATTTTAAAATTGTGCTCGGAAACATCCTTGAAAGTCCCACATTGGAACAAGAGTCGGTAAAACAATCACTTTAAAATAAAGAAAGATAAGTACAAAGGTCACCCGAGTTAACCCATACTAGGATTCCAAGTATGAAAATATGGACATGGAGGAAAAACCAAAGGGTCATCTTCTGATGGAGAGTTATAGTAAACATGTTTAGGAGAAAGTTAACCACAAGTAAATCACAAACCAGTGATGGGTTAAACGGTATTCGATTCCCCAGTAGGAAAAGTTAATAGACAACATTTTTGTTTTTTTATTGAGGAATTTATTCATAAGGAAACATAATTACTTATCATGTTGACTTTCAACTTTTATTATATTTCTTACACAAAATCATATTTTCTCCAAAAGACGAGCATTTAGGAAGAATTGTTCACTATAATCAACTTCTAAAGAATCACCTAATCCACAAAAGATAACTATATACTTCCCATGTCTTTAGACTTTAAAAAAAACCAAAACCAAAATGGTTAGTACAAGATCAGATAATCCAGAAAAGGATAACCCTTTATAAAACGAAAATCTATTCTTAATCTCCAAAATTTGTCCAACAAAACCCAAAGTTCAATGAGGACCATTTGATAAACAATTTGTCCATAAAATTATTAAAAGTAAACCAAACTAATATTGAAACACAAATGTTTGAAGGATTTAGTCACATAGTCTTCCAAGTTAAATCGTAACATTTATCTCCAAACAACATCAGTTGCTCCTAAAGTCTCGTATTGAAAAGTAATTAACCTAATCACATATCCTCCATGATAGGTTAATCATTTTCATAAATAACACAAAATCAACTTACTATTAATTCATAAAGTCACCTAACTAAAAAGAATAAGTCATACTAACCAGGGACTTCACGTAGTCCAGTGGTAGGCGATGAATACCAGTTGCACTTTGGTAGTGGGTTCGATTCCCACAGCTTTGTCCGACGTGACGAGTTGTCACACGGTTTGCGTGTTTTCCTTTTTCCAAAACTACATAATTCTTACAACATTCCCCAAAATGAGGTAAAATATTCAAAAATGATCATAACATATTTTAACCTCATGTTTATCTCATGTCTTTCATTTTCCATCAAAACATATAATAACCCATAATTACCTCAAAAGTAAGGATCATATAAACTCTAATGGTTTGGTCATCTCGTACATGATGAATTAAAGATCATACCAAGGTTCAAGTGGTTGATCATGACTCCTTGATAGTTGGTTTAGAACAACCATGAGTTTCCTCATTGAATCCCCCATTTTATCTAGTATATTAATCAGAGAACCACCACAGTTTTCTTCAAACCTCTTGTCTCTTTGGTGCCTGCTAGATCCATCCATTCACTAAAAATAGAAATGTCAGTGTGAGTATATCAACAAAAACCATCATGTACTAATTAGGAAGGTAAAAACTAAGATATACTTACTCATTCACTTTATCTAAAACTAGGACTCTTTCTGAAATCCTAACCATTATGGTAATGTCACTTATGCTTAGAGGATACCCTAACCTCTAAAGTTATCTAAACCGACCTTTGATACCAACTATAAGGCCCCAGCCTTAAACCTTACTTCATATTGAATTAAATGAATAATTCACATTGAGGATCCTTTCAGGTTTAGAGTTTTAGAGAATTAGGACATGACTATTACATCTCAAAAGATTACAAAGTAGAAACTTCTACTAAGTTTCCATAAAATAAAAACTCTTAAAAAGAAACATGTCTAGTTCTATGTTTTAGGTAGCATGACTTTCCCTTGATCCCATCCTTGACCCTATTCCATGTTAAGTCCTGTGAAAAACATTTCAAAAACTTGGGATGAGCATAAAAAGCTCAGTAAGGGATACACAAAGAATGAAAACTGTTAGTTTTTCAAAACAACAAGTAAACCATGTATACTTTATCAAAGTAATACCTTTCACCTTTTAGAAGTAGTAAAAAAACTCTTCAATGAATAAAATATCATTAATTACTCTTTTTGTAACCAAAATATTACCATAAAACCCATATAAAGAACACATAACATAAAAAGGTAACTTGGGACATAAACATACTTAAATGGAATAACCATACGGTCGACTTCCACACATACTTAATGGAATAGCCATACGGCTGACTTCCACACATACTTAATGGAATAGCCATACGGCCGACTTCCATACCCAATGCATTGGAGGTTATAACATAACCACCCGTCCTAGTATTCACGGCACCACCCGTCATAATGTCCAAGTACCATTATAAAATCATAAGACATTAAACAAATATAATGGAAATAAAACATTTCCACATTTCGATCACAATATATCACTTAAATATATCGACATAACAAATATTTTATAAAAACCATTTTCAATACCAACATACATAAAAGAGTATATGGTATTTATTTTGTTTTAAAAAAAACATTACGGCTTGTTGATGAAGCCAAAGACCAAATAATACTCATGACAGCGGAAAAGGTCGTTGTCACCGTGTACGTTAAAAGAAACATTCCGTTTTGTCATTTAGTAGAACGCTTCGTATAAAAAGATTCCTTTTGAATAAAATTAAAAGTCAAAGGGGTTTATACACCGTATAAAATAATGTTGTGTGTAAAACCAAATATTCCTCAATGAAATGAGATTAAGATGAAGTCCCTTACAAAGTCGGTATCCTTAGATTAAGGATAAATCAATTACATGATTATGTGTGACAAATACAAATACACAAAATATAAGTTGATATTAAGTGTAAAAAAATCAGAGGTCATTCACACATAATCATGGAAAAACAAAACCAATGACATAGATATTTAACTCAATAAAATGAGATTGAGTTATGATTTCCGATACAAATCCGTCTAAATGACATAAGAATTTATCAATGATATGATTATGCATAGAAATAGTATATCCACACAATGGTTTGTGGAAACTAAAACATAGAGATTCCACACATAATCTTGGAATAATAAAATCAAGAATTATAGGTTTAACCCAAATAATTGAAAGTGTGTTAAGAAGTTCCCTTACAGAAATTTGACAGCCTAACAGCGTCACTTCAAAACTCATAAAATGATTTGATGAGAGATAAAAAGGGTATCTCATCACTTGGAAATAAAATTTACATTAATAAGGATATAGAAGAACAAATCCCAACATAATATTATGTGAATTAAAAGACATAACAAAAGAAGTATTTTAAAAAGAGGAGGGTGAAAGGTTCCCTTACCGACTTGGGTAACTTTCGAAACGTACACCCCATTGAAAAAGGGTCATACAATGAATATGTAAGTACCCATAAATGAAATTATATTACACAAAGAGTATAATAATGGGAATTACATACACCACTCAGAGGAAATGGTGGGAAATGTAGCATAAATCTCATGGGAATAAAGGTGAGATGAAAAATCCCTTACGAAAACTCGGCAGCCTAACGGGGCCACTTAAAACTTCCAAAAATGGATTGATGAAATCAAATAGAGTATATCATCATATTAAAATAAAATTTACATCAAGAGGAATATAAAATAACATCCCCCATCATAACAAATAAGAGCTTAAAAGAAGTGACATAAAGGAGAGTACTTAAAAAGAAAGAGAGAGGTTAGATCTCTTACTAAAATTCGGCAGCCTAATGGCACCACTCAAAACTTCCAAAATGGATTGATGAGAGAGAATAGGGTCTCTCATAATATGAACATAAAAATTACAGCAAGAGTAATATAAAATAACATCCCAATCACAAGAAAGATTATCTTAAAAGGAATGACATAAAAGAGTGTACTTAAAAATAAGGAGAGGAGTAGGATCCCTTACCTCAAGTCCAACTTGTCTTGTTCGTTTCTTTATTTTCCTGAATAATAAACTTTGGTAAATTTATAATTGATTAAGGAAATCCTATAAAAATTATTATTCAGTTCATATCACATATTTTAATTTTATAATAATTGGTTAATAATATGAGTTCATATCAGACGTTTTTGTCGATGTTTGGTACAAGAGTCAAAAATTGAACTTGTTGGAAAATAATTTTCCATGTAGTTATTGTTACATCATATCCAGAATAGTATTGATGTTTTAAATATCATATATATCCAGTATATATTCATTTTATACTATTCCATATCATTTGTAGATAAAAATTAAAAGCCCCGTTCATGGAGACGGTAGGCCGTACGTACGCATGAACGCTACTTTCATTTTTTGTCATATTAATGGAATTAAAAAAATGAGATATATATATATATGTTATAATTCCAGAATTATATCCATAATTTAGATGTAATATATTACATATATATCCATTATATATATGAACTTATAATATTACATAATCATTTAGAGGTAAGAAATGAAATGCACCGTTCATGGAGACGGTAAGCCGTACGTATGCATGAACGCTACTTTCATTTCTATGTCGTATTAATGGAATTAAAACCAAATGAGTGGTATGTATATTTTAATTCAAGAATTATATTCATCATTTATATGTAACATAAATCATATATAATAACTTTAAATCCATCCTTTATACATCTCACATATGGCATTAACGAATCAAATCACTTTGAGGGGGAGGTAGTCCGCACTTCCTAAAATGAAATTATCGTGTTTACCCACAATGGAAACCATAAAGATATGCCACAAAAGAAATAAACAGAAACTTAAGTAAAACATAAACATATTATATATCATATATAAATATAGTTACATCTTAATTTCCACCTTTTAAGGTGTTATATGAGTGTTGAACAATCATCGTTTCATGAGGCAGAAATTCTCCATCCACAGAAACAGTATGTTCTTTAACCATTAGATGTAGGTGTGTGTAAGTGTAGCTCAAATGATTCTTATAAAATGATCCTAGTATATTTAATATACTAGAGTTTTTACAAAAGAAAATAATAAAAATAGTTTAGGGGGTTGGAGAAGCAAAATAAAACAAAAGAACCCAAGAGAAGACACTACCTTTAAATCGGGTAACTCTTTTTGATTTGAGCTCAAAGGCTTCTTTGGAAAGACTTCTGCCCAAAGTGAGGCTTCTAGGAGTAATAGAGGGATGTGGAGAGGCAAAATGAGCTAGGTTTGTCCGATCCAAAGTCTTTGGAAGTTTGGGTAAGGAGGTAGAGGTGGGGGCCTTTTATAAGAGGAGAGGAGGGGCACTCTTAGAAAGTAAAGAAATGTTACTTTATTTGAAAATGATTTTCGTATTTAAAAGTTCCCACATTGATGTATTTCGAGTATAAGGTGATAAGGGTTAGAAATACACCCATCCAATAGGTTTTGGACATGTGTAGGTCTTAGATTTTACATTATCTTTCCATTTTATTTAAATCGTTAAATAATGAGGTCATCGCTGCATCATCATGATGTCATAAATAATTTAATTTGTTTAATGTCTAAAAATTATATAAAAAAATACTATGATGTAGGAAATATTTTTATCTTTCCAATTACTATTTATAGTCAAAAATATGACTTCTATAACCCCATGTAAAAATTGTTTTAGTTAAACAACTCATGTTTGCGACATTTTAATTTTAACATTAAATAAAAAGGTATTTATGTCATTTTCCAACCAAAGTGGCTCCATGGGGTCCCCAAGTTGACCCATGGATTTTCTTGGTCGTCCATGACTCATACAATGAGGGTAGGACATGTGTCTAGGTCATTTCATATTATTAAAACATTATTTTTACCTTAAACTACACTAATTACGTCTAATCGCGTTTAAAAACTTAATAAGTTACGATTCAACAAAAAATTATTTTAATCCCATTGAACCAAATTTTACTTCTTAATGACAAAAATGTATGTCAGATTTTTGAAATTCAAAACAAAAAGGTGTCAAAATTTCATTTAAACGGAAAATCAGTTTTTATAAGTACCACTTAGTGGTTTCACTATTCATCAAAAATTGAAGTTTTTCAGAAAATTACCAAAAATTCACCCTAAGCTATATTTGATATTACGAATTAAAAAATGATGTCTATTTTAAAAAATTCATAACATATAAGTTAAATTAATTAATTTAATAATTAATTACCGTTGTCAGAACAAATAGCGTGTTTTTATGAAACAATATATATCAAAAGATTGACACTAGTTTAAGTCAAATATCAAAGTGAAATTAATTCCAATGACCACAATTGGATTAAATGGTAAAAATATATTCTAATTTAACTTTAAAACCAATTCAAAATATAATCTAATCATATAAATAAATTAGATTAAAAAGTGGTTTTGAATTAAAATACAACATTTTTCACTATTCATTAAAAAATGAACTTTATCCGAAAAATACCAAAAATTTACACAAAGTAAATTTTGATGTCATGATTCTAAAGAAGAATTTTATTTTGTCAAATATAACACATAAATTTTTCAAAAAGTGTATCTAAAAGAGGTTCGCCATCAAAAGGCAGTTAATCGACCTTTTAATGAATATTAGAATGTTTACACTTAAAATTGGATTCATTCGCATTTTTAATCCTCTAACATTTATTATAAAGTGTGAAAAAATATTTTACAAACATATATAATCATTTTTTAGTTAGTTCTGTTCATTCCCGCCATTACAACGGCTAGGAATTAACTTCCATTTAAAATAATATTATTTTATTATTAGAGTGCAACATAAGATTTCAAAGGAACTCGTTGTCGCGTATTGGGTACGCCATCGAGCATAGAGTTCCTTTTAAAGCAATATTAATATTTTTTTCACAAATAGGTATAAATATAAAAATGTCATATCGTTTATTTACCTGGGGTGTTACACTAAAAGGATTTTAATTTGTGAGGAGAAGAGGTAGTGAGGGGTGGTATTTCTAGGGGAGGAGAGGACATTTTTTATTATTATACTCATTAGTTAATTATTTTGGCTCAATAATATAAATAGTGTTGATAATTCTCACTAAATATCTTAAATAATTAAGGTAAATTCTATATTTTGGTTCTTACATCAAAAATGACTAAAAAAGTCATGCATTTATCTTATATTGTAAATTTATGTGTTTCGTTATTCACCAAAAATTCAAATATTTTCGAAAAATTACAAAAAATCCCCCTAACCATTTTTGGAAATGTATATTTAATAAATGCACTCTATTTTATGAAAATAATTTTCTTAATATGAGTAATTTAATTTTTATATAAATTTATTATTTGTTCAAAAAATATCGATTTTAATATTATAACAGATTTTTAACCCTTTGAAAAATTAATTTAGATCTAATAAAACTATATTATAATTATAATAAAAAATAATATTAATTTATGATTCTATTTTATAAAAATAAATTTTCTTTTAAATTATATTCAAATATATGTTTTAAAAAATTACCAACAATTAATTTATCCTTTTTAAAACATGTAATTACTTATATCATGATTTAAATATATCATATTTTAATTTATAAGATACCTAAATTTCTTTTATACTTTAATATGTGAGGTTACTATTCTATTTTCTGGATTACAATTCCTAATGGTCATGTTACTATTCCAATTATTAGATTATTATTCCATCGATATAGGTTCCTTAATTTCTATAAATACCACATATTTCATTCTTCACTTATGATAATGATGTTTTTATTGGGTTCTCTAATCTATGTATATGTTTTATAAAATACAACATAATTATAAGAATGGAAATTAAATTGATAAAATTCTAGGTCGTTACATTCTTCCCCCCTTCTATAATTTCTCCCCCAAAATTTCATTTTTCAAACTAAGGTGAAAATAAGTGAGGCAATTTCTCCTTCATCGCTTCCTATGGTTCTTGTGACACCTCTTCTTACTTATGGTTCCTCCATAATAATTTTTCAAGGTGAGTCATCTTTTTGTGTATGTCTTTGTCTTTGAAGTCCAATATGTTCACTAGATGCTCTTCATATGAGAGTTCATCCTCCAGTTGTACCACCTATGAATTCAATACATGTGAGGGGTTAGGTATGTACTTCCTCATGAAATATACAAGGAAAAAATCATGAACTTGATCCATATTTGGTGTAAGTTCAAGTCGACAGGCCACTGCTCCTATGCGATCAAGTATCTCAAAGGGGTCAATGTACCTTAGTCAAATATTTCCCTTCTTTCTAACCCATGTGACTCTCTTCTATGGTTATATTCAAAGAAAGATTTTGTCTCTAAAATAAAATTCTAAATCTTATAAACGATTGTCATAATAACTCTTTATTTTACTCTAAGTAGGTTTGACATGTTTTTGGATGGATTGAACCTTCTCTATCATCTCTTGCACAAGATCAAGTCCAAGTATCTTTTATTCACCAACTTCATCCCAAGAAGTTTGAATTAGAAATAACTTCCCAAAAAAGCATCATATGGATCCATTTGAATACTCAAGTAGAAGATATTGTTATATGAGAACTCAACTATTGGGATATTTCAATCCCATACTCCTTTTAATTCAATTGAGAAGGCTCTCAGCATATCTTCGAGCATATAAATAGTTCTTTGAGAGTATCCATCTATTTGGGGGTGATCGGTCATATTGAAATTCAATTCAATGCTCAAATCATATTAAATACTTCTGTAGAATTTAGATATGAACCTCAGATCATGGCCATATATGATCAAAAGTGAAACCCCATGTAGCCTCACCAATTCCTTCACATATATCTTGGAAATTTGTTCAAGTGATAAATCTACCCAAATAGCACTAAAGTCGGTAGTCTTGGTGAGTCTATCCACCACAACCCATATTTCATTGTTTCCTTTTGATGTTTTTCAGGAGACTACTAAAAAGGTCTATAGTGATATTATCTCATTTCCAAGTGGGTAATGGTAATGGTTGCATCATCCATTTAGAATTCTTTCACTCTGCTTTAACTTACTGACATACCAAACACCATGATATATATATCATAATAACCTTCTTTATATTGTCCCACCATAAGTGTTATCTAAGATAATGATACATCTTGGTACTTTTGGGATGGATAGAGAAAGATGTGGTATGTGAATTATCCAATATATCCTTCTTTATCTCAGGCAATGAAGGCACACAAAGCCTTGTTCCAAACCAAATCACACTATAATCATCAATATATAACTCTTGTAACTTCACTTCCTTCACCACTTTCACTTTTTTATAGCACTACGTCATCTCTTTGTGCCTCCATGATTTTTTCTTAGATAGATGGTTGTAAAATAATTTGGTCAAGGTAGGATGAATTCCTTGTCATTACGATTTCCAAATCAATATTTTTCATATATTTGAAGATGTATTATTTCTCAATTAGCATCATTGATAGAGTAGTAGGTTCTTCTCTACTAAGATAATCAGCTAACTTCTTCACCTTTCCTAAATATTAATCAATATAGAAAACATAGTTCTTGATTAGTTCTAGCCATATCCTTTGATGCATGTTGATATCCTTCTATGGGAACATTTAATTTGGACTCTTTTGATTGGTATATATGTCACACTTCTCACTATAGAGGTGGTGACACAAAATTTTCGAGAAAATTTCATAGCTATAAGCTCCTGATCATGAATCAGGTAGTTATACTCATGGATCATCAACTATCGTGAGTCATGGGCTATCACTTCATCATTTTGAATGAGTACATAACCCAAGAATTTCATTGAAGCATCATTTTGTATCACAAAACCTTCTCCAATTTTTGGTAGTGTGAGTATAGTTGAAGCTATTGGCCTCTTTTGGAGTTCCTTGAAACTTTCCTCACATTCTTCCATCCAAACATACTTTACCCCTTTCCGTGTCAGCTTATTTAGTGGGGTATATAATCATTATGAATTCCTCACAAATGGTAGGTAGTACCCAGATAATCTAAGAAAAGTATATATTTTAATGACACTAGTGGGTATGGGTCTTTCCACAATTACCTTTGTTTTTTAAGGGTCCACATAAATTTCTCACTTGTGATCACATGCCCAAATAATGTGACCCACTGTATCCAAAATTCACAGTTTCTTAACTTGGTATGCAATTTCTATTTAATATTTCCAGCACAATACTTATATGTTCTTCATGTTCCTATTTTCTCTTTGATTAGGTGAGAATATTGTTGATAAACACTCCTGAAATTTTTTCAAGGTAGTCTATAAGGATACTATTCATAAAATCCATAAGTATTTTAGGGGCATTAGTAAGTCTAACTGACATCACTAGGAACTCATAATGTCAATACCTTGTATGAAAAGTAGTATTATTAATATCTTCTTTATTCACCCTCAGTTTTTGATATGTAGAATGAATATCCACCTTTGAGAAGTAATGAGATCCTCATAGTTGATCAAACAAGTCATTAATCCTTAGAAGATGAAACTTTTTCTTTATAGTGATCTTATTGAGATCTTTTTAATCAATACACAGTCACATTTATCCATCATTTTTCTTTACAAAGAGCATTGGCACTCACCAAGGTGATACACTAGGGAATATGAACCCATTGTACAAATCATATTGAAACTTCTTCCCCAACTCCTACAGTTTAATCAGGTCCATCATGTAGGGACATTTTGAGATAGTAGTGGCTCTGGGTATAAGCTCTATTGAGAACTCTACCTCACGATATGGGGGAATTCTAGGTAAATCATCAATAAATACATCTATGTATTCCCTAAAAATATGTATTTCCTCAAGTTATATAGATTTATTTAACTCAACCATTTGAGTGAAGCATGCTTCTTCATAGGGTATTAGCACCCACACTGTTGATTGATTTTCCAAAGGAGATTCATGCTCTTCCTTGGATTTGTAGAGGATCATGTGATGGTTTGGAATATGAAAATATATTTCCTTTTCCCAGTAGTTTATGTGTGATATATATATATATATAAGTAGATCTTATCCATGACCAATATTGCATTGAATTCCACCAAGGGAAGTATTATGAGATTCACTGGAATAATCTTTCCACATACACCAATTAGAGAAGAGTCCAACACTTGGGTTGTAATGATCGTACCACTTGGTATTTTTATGGATATATCTAATTCAAGGTATCAAGGACTCAATTCAATAGTTCTAGAAAACATGAAGTATATAAAGGAATGTGTATAACTAGATTCAAATAAGACTTTTTTCATAATTGAGTAAATAGAAAGTGTACCTTGTACGAATTCATTTTATTTCTCTACTTTAGATGTAGTGATGGAATAAGATTTCCCTTTATCCTTCGGATTTGTTGGATGCTAACCCTGATAACCCTTAAGGACTCGAGGTTTAGTGAACTCGCTTTCATAGTGTCCTTTCTCCCTAAAGATAAAGCATCGAACCATGGGTGGTGCTCTCCTTTCCTGAATCACATTGGATAGTTTCTTTATGTATCTTCAACATTCACGAGCTTAGTGGACTTCTCTCCAACAGTTATATAATTTTTATATCCCTCTAAGGAATTTTCCATGAAGATTCTTCCCACATTTTTTACTTGTGATTGGTTTAGATTTCTTTACACCTTTGTCATTAGATCCTCTTTCTTGAAACCCCATATTCAATTTCTTATCTTCATATCCATGGGGTCATTATCCAAACTATATCTCCACTTTAAGATCACATCAAAAAACTTATTCATGACTCCAAAAGTCTCAAATATTTAGAGCCTTTTGAAGGTGTGGTTTTAAACCACTAAATAATCTATCTATTTTTCTATCATTGTTGCAACAAAATATGAGGCATACCTTGCAATCCTTGTGAAATTTTCTTCGTATGTTGTGATAGATTCACCTTACTTTTCCTTTATCTCTATTAATTATCTCTCTATTTTGTACAAATATTTTGAGGGAAATACATGTTAATAAATATTTTTTGAATGTATTACCACTCCATATCTTCTATTGTATCCTACGCATTGGTGTTATTAATCAACTCAACCACAGAAAAGATCTTCCCCATTGAGTTGACCCACGATTCTGTGACAAGTGGATCGAAATATCCACTAAATGTTGAAGGTTGTTTACGTATAAAGGAATCAATGGAAAATTTATACTTATCGGGTGAAGGTAGAGGTTATGCATGGTTCATGTTATTGTTTATAGCATGATATGGCTGGGTAATAATTTCTATGAAGTTTTGAACACTACCTTTAGGGATGTCATTCTGGAAATCGTTGTATTGTCCTTTATAAAGTTTTTCAACATGGTTTCCCCTATTTTATACCATTTTATAAATTAAAAAAGGTTTTATAAAAATGTAAGTCAATAAATCATAAATAAATAATTTATTATTTTGTGCAATTAATTTTAAATTCATGCCTTATGGGATCTCTATGTTTTGAATTTTTCTAAAACAATGATTATTGGGTGTACACTTAGCCTTATCCTAAGGGTATTCACAAATTTTCACTAATCCTTATTCCTAAATTAACAAAATTGTGCTCTGATACCATGTATAGTGACCCTAATATTTCTTACAAGATTATACATCATTTTAAAGATAATCAACATTACAACATTACAAATCCAGGATTCAAAGGTTTTGTGTATTGGAAAAATTAAGACCATAAATAAATTGTACAAAATAAAACATAAATATTTATTTAATAACATCTTATTTACCCTTTTAAATCTCATGATCTCCATAGTATATATAGTCACCAGAGAATATACATCAAAGAAAGGGGTGATATAAAATCCCAGTTAGAGGATGAATAAATAAATGAATCAATATAATATGAGTGAGAATAATAATCATATTCATAACATAATCATAGTATCATTATCATAATCATGAGAGGAAACATCAGATAAATTCATGGAAAGTGGCAATGCATAAAAATGAAACATCACGTATTAGTTGTCAAAACGACACACATAGTTGTGAACAAAACTAACATCATGTTCATGAATAACATATGTGCATAACCATAAAATCATAATTTTGAACAAAGATATCATCATGTTCATTCATATTTTATATTTTCTCATGAAACACATCACATTACACAATTCATTGGAGGGATATATAATTTTGGTCCCACTCGTCACATCATAACATTTACATAGTCATACAAGCTACATAAGACTTATAACAACCACAGTCATAAAATAACCCATATGAAGGAAAGGGCTTCATTAAAATTTACTAATTCATACATCCATGAATAAACTTTGTGGTTTCCAAATTAAAAATTAAAAAACATACTCGGTATAAGAATCATCAATCTTGAGTGAAGAAGAAACCATCTCATGATGTGCCAAGATGTGTTTTGGAAAGAAGGGTAAATTTTTTAAATCTATATATTTCTCACAAAACTAAGTTAAAAAAATTTATATCCTTGAAAATAAGAGGTAATAATAATGAAATTATATTAAAGTAACATTAAAAAAATATCCACCCTAAAATTTGGCATAAAAGAGGTATAACCTAAAGAAAGAAAGTTGGATTCGAGATTCCCCATACCTTATGTCTGCATGATTTCTTCACATTAATATACTAAATAATCAAGTTAGAAAATATAATTAATAAACCCAGACCCTACTCTACATGTATTTTATTTATTATAATTTTATTAAGTTCTTTTATGGATATTTTTATGAGTTATAGACTTCAATTTTGTTGTTTCAGGAGTGTTTATTTTCTTGGTGTTCAAGATCGCTTCACTTGTATAAAAATATGGAAGTTCTTGTAAAATAAGAATAATTCTCTAGAATTGAAATTATATGTTATTAAAGAACTTATAGAATTTTAAATTCTATTATATGTCATTTTTTTATATTAGGATGATTCATTATATAAAATGTGAATGATAAATTTTTAGTTTATTTTGGTGGTTTTCAGTCCATCATGAAATAATTACGTTTTATTAAATATTATGTTTATAAATTAGTTATAGAACATTAAAAAATCATAATATTAATAAACAATATGGTTTAACCAAAATAATGGTTTTAGGACCAACCTTGAAGGCAATAATAAAAAATTAAAACTCATCATCCCTGAAGGCGGTGAATCGACACATCATGGGAAATATATTCATTTTTAGAATAAAAGGAGAGGGGAAGAGGATTGATGATGGATATTACACTAAAAAAATATCATTCTAGTATATATATGATACTAGAGTTATCATGCCTCTTCTTATAGGGTAGATGAGTAGAGAATAAGAAAAGAAAAAAAATTACAAGAGAAATACAGAGGATCTTACCTCTTGAAAATCTTATCCTTGAGAACCACCTTAATAAACTTTGGTTTGGTATTCTGTTGATACTAGTAACTTTTGTACATGGGGAAGATGCTTGAGGTTGGAATTATACAGAATATATATAAGTTATAAGGCTTGGAAGGTGTGAGGAGAAGAGGTGGTGAGAGGTAGTATTTATAGGGGAAGAGAGATGTATTTTTTACTATTATATTCATTAGTTTATTATTTTGGCTCAAGAATATCAATAGTGTTTATCCTTATCACTAAATAAATTAAATAATGAAGGTGAGTTTGATATCGTGGTTCTTACATCATCTATACATCATCCATGACTCCAAAATTCATGTATTTAGTTTATATCAATAAATACCGTATTTAACTATTCACAAAAAAAAAAGAAACTATTTTAGAAAAAGAACTAACCATTTTTTGAAATTTAGATTTTAGAAATGGCCCCTATTTTATGAAAATAATTTTATAAATATAAGGAATTTAAATTTTATATAAAATCATCATTTATTCAAAAAATACTGATTTTAATTTTATAATCAATTTTTTGACCATTTGAAAATTTAATTTATCTCTCATAAAGTTATCTTTTAATTATAATAAAACAAAATATTAATATATGATTCTATTTTATAAAAATAAATTTTCTTTTAAATTATATTAATTATAAAATTGTAAAAAAAAATTATGTTTTACAAAATTACCAACATTTAATTTATAATTTTTAAAACATTTATTTACTTATACCATGATATAAATATATCATATTTTCATTTATAAGATATCTAAATTTTATTTATAATTTCATAGGTGATCTTACTATTCTATTGGATGCATTACTATTCCTAATGGTCATGTTACTATTCCAATTGTCAGTTTACTATTATATCAGTATAAGAATCTTGATTTCCCTAAATACAACTTATTTCATTCTTAAATTATGAAAATAATGTTTTTATTAGGTTCTCAAATATATTTATGTGTTTTATTCCATGTAACATAATTATTAGAAGGAAGATTTTGTTGATAAAATTTGGGGTCGTTGCATTCTTCCCCCTATTGAAATTTCACCCTAGAAATTTTTTTTTACAAATTATGGTGAAAATAGGTGATAGTATTTCTCCTTCATCACTTCATCTGGTTCCCATGTCACCCCTTCATAGTTATAGTTCCTCCACCAAAATTTTACAAGATGAGTCGTCATGTTTCATAGTACTTTGTTGCAGTGGTCTATAATTTTCATTGGCTTCTCTTCATATTAGTGTTCATCCTCCATTTGTACCACATCTGAATTTAGTACAAGTGAGGGGTCCATTATATACTTCCTCAAGAGAGATACATGAAAAATATTATGAACTTGAGCCATATTTGGTGTACGTTCAAGCCAATATTCTACTGCTCCTATGGGATCAAGAATCTAAAAGGGGCTAATGTGCCTTGGGATAAGATTCCCATTCTTTCCAACCCCCATGAATCTCTTCCACAGTGATATTTAAAGGAAGATTTTATCTTAAACATTGAACACTAAGTCCCTTAAATGGTTGTCAGTATAACTATTTTGTCAACTTTAAATAGCTTTGATATGTTTTTAGATGGCTTGAACCTTCTTTGTCATCTCATGAACAAGATCAGATCCAAGTATCTTTTGTTCACCAACTTCATCCCAATAAGTTAGAGTTACTCATTGCTTCTCATACAAAGCATAATATGTAACCATTTTAATAGTCATGTGGAAGCTATTATTATATAATAACTCAACTAATGGGATATTTTGATCCCATCCTCTTTTGAATTCCATTGATAAGGCTCTCAGCATGTCCTTGAGCAATTTAATAGTCCTATCATATTGTCCATCTGTTTGGAGGTGATGATTCATGTTGAAATTAAATTAAATACGCAAATCATGTTAAATAATTATCCATAATTTCGTTGTGAACCATGGATAGTGGTCAAATACTATTGAGAGTGGAACCCCATTTATCCTCTCCACTTCTATCACATATATCTTGGAAAGTTGTTCAAGTGAGAAATATAATCAAATAAAAATGAATTCAGTATTCTTGGTGAGTCGATACACCATAAAACATATTACATTGTTTCATTTGTATGTTTTTAGGATACTTGTGAAAAATTCCATAGTGATATTCTCCCATTTCCATGTGGGTATAGGTAATGGTTGCATCATCTGTTTTGAATTCTTTTTCTTTGCATTAACTTGATGAAATACAAGAACCATGAGATATCCTCCACAATATCATTCTTCATATTATCCCACCAGAAGTGTTCTTGAAGACCATAGTACATCTTGGTACTTTCAGGGTGGATAGAGAAATATGAGCAATGTGAATTACCCAATAGCTCCTTCTTTATCTCAGGTGATGAACGCACAAAAATACATGTTCCAAACCAAATCACACCATAACCATCAATATATAACTATTTTAAATTCCCTTAAATTAATTTTTCACCTTTTTTGTAGTTTTATATCATCTGATTGTACCTCTATGATCTTCTCTTGGATATATGGTAGGGAAATCATTTATTCAAGGTAGGATGAATTCTCTATCATTATTATTTAAAACTATATCCTTTTCATATCCCTGAAGAATGGGCCTTTCTAAATCAGCATCATGGATAGTGTAGAAGATTATTTTCTACTAATAGAATCACCTACCTTGTTCACATTTCGGATATGCTAATGAATATAACAATCACAGTCCATAATTAGATCGAACCATCTCCTATGATTCATGTTGATCCCCTTCTATGTGAATATATAATTTAGACTCTTGTGATCGGTATATAAGTCACACTTCTCACCAGAAAGGTAGATCCCCCAAATTTTCAAGGCAGAGATCACAGTTTCTAACTCGATGTCATTTTTTGGGTAGTTTTTCTCATGGATATTCAACTACTTTGAGGCATAGGATATCAATTTATCATTCTACGTGAGTACATGACCTGATCCTTTCTTTAAAGCATAATTTTATGTTACAAATATTCTAAAATTATTGGTAGTGTGATTATAGGTGAAGTGATTAGCCTCTTATTGAGTTCCTTGAAGATTTAATCACATTATTCCATCCAAACATACTTTTCCCCTTTCCATGTTTACTTAGTTAGTGGGTTAGAAAATCATGAGAAATTCCTCACAAAACGTTTGTATTACCCATCTAAGCTAAAAAACTACATATTTCTGTGACACTATTAGGTCCTGGACATTCCTCAATTATATTTGTTTTTTAATGGTCTATAGAAATTCCTAAATTTTGATCATGTTCCCCAAGAATGTGACTTATCGTTTCCAAAAGTCACCCTTGTTGAACTTGGAATACAATTTATTCTTCCTTAATGTTTCCAGCACAATCCTTATATATTCTTTATGATCCTCCTTGCACTTGGAGTAAATGAGAATATCATTGATATACACTATTGAAAATTTTTCAATGTAGTCTCTAAGGATTCTATTCATCAAATCAATGAATATTTCAGGGGCATTAGTAAGTCTAATTGACATCACTAGTAATTCATAATGCCCATACTTTGTAAGGAAATAATTCTTTTGAATATCTTCCCTCTCCACCTTTAGTTGATGATATCCATAATGAAGATCCACCTTTTAGAAGTACTAATATCCTCATATTTGATTGAATAAGTCATAAATCCTTGGAATAAGATAATTTTTGTTTATGGTGAATTTATTTAGATCTCAGTAATCAAAACACAACCACATCGGTCCACCCTTTTTCTTTATAAAGAGCATTGGCACACCCCAAGGCAATTCACTAGGTTATATGAACCTGTTTTCCAAATTATATTGCAACTTCTTCTTTAACTCCTCATGTTTAATCAAGGCTATCTTTTATGGACATTTTTAGATAGGAGTAGCTTTGTGTATGAGCTCTATTGGGAACTCAACCTCAAAGTTTGGTGGAATTATAGGTAAATCGTTGAGAAATACATAATTGTATTCCCTAAAAATAGTAATTTCCTTAAGGTTGATACTTTTCTTTGACTCAACCATTTTAGAAAGGTTTGATTCTTTATATGGTATCAACACCAACACCGTTGATGGATTTTCCAAAGGCGATTCATAGTATTCCTTGCATTTTTAGAGAAGCGTGTGATGTTTTGGAATATGAAAAGATTTTTCCTTTTCTTGATAATTAATGTGTTATATATATAATGAGATCCAATCCATGTCTAGTATAGCATTAAATTCCACCAAGGGAAGTATTACGAGATTTTCTGGAATAATCTTCCCACATATACCAATGGGAGAAGATAGAAACACTTGGGTTGCAATGACCGCACCACTAGATGTTTTTATGGATATATCTACTTCAATGAATTAGGATTTTGATTCAATAGTTCTAGAAAACTTGAAAGATATAAAGGAATTCATATAATTAGAATCAAATAAGATTTTTCCCATTATTGAGTGAGTAGGAAGTGCACCTTGTATGACTTAATTTTCTTTATCCACTTCACCAATAGGGATGGAATAATCTTTCCCTTTAACCTTTGGCTTTGATGATTGTTGACCCTGATTACCCTCAATATCTCAAGGTTTAGTGCATTGGCTTTCATAGTTCCCTTTCTCCCTATAGTTAAAGCATTGAACCAAGCATGGTGCTCTCATTAACTATATCACATTGTCCAACTTCATCATGTCTCTTTGACATTCATGAGATTGATGGTCGTCTCTCCCACACTTATTACATTTCCCTATCCCTTTAGGTAGATCCCAAGATACTTAATCCCACATTTTTGACATGTGAGTGGTTAAAATTTATATATATATTTTTCATTGGATCCTTCATCTTGAAACTCCATCCTTCATTTCCTATCTCCAAATCCATGGGACCATTCTCTGAACTCCATCTCCACTTTGAGAGAACATCGAACAACTTATTTATAACTCCCAAAGTCTCAAATAGATAGATCCTTTAGAAGGTGTGGTTTTAAATCCCTAAATAATATATATATATATATTTCTATAATTATTGATAATAAAACCAGAGGTGTACCTTGAAATCCTTGTGAAAGTTTCTTCATAAATCATGATAGATTCACCAACCTTTTTCTTTATCTCTATTAATTTTCTCTCCATATTTGTATGAAGAGTTCAAGGGAAATACTTGTTAAGAAATATTTTTTTAAAGTCTTCACACTCCATATATTCTATTTCATCCTTCTGCTTGGTTTTCATAATCAAATCCCACCATTGATTTCCCTCTCTATATAAATGATAAAAATTAGAGTCACCCTTCCATTCTAAAAATAGTGAAGCAGAGAAAAGATCTTCTCCATTGAGTTGACCTGCTATTCCATGACTGGTGGATCGGCATATCCACTAAACATTGTTGGTTGTTAATTCATAAATTACTCAATGAAAAGTTGATAATTCTTGGGTGAAGGTGAATGTTCCTCCTTTTTTATGTTATTATTCATAGCCTAAGCTAGTTGGGTAAGAATTTACATGAAATTTTGAACCCTACCTACCAAGGAATTGGGGATTCCATTCAAGAAATCGTTGCATTATCTTTCACGTGGGTTATTGGTCTAGTTTCTCCTTGTTCCCACCATTTTCTAAAATAAAAAAGTTTTTAACGAAACCTAATTCAATAAATCATAAATAAATAAATTTTTTTCAATTAATTCTAAAGTCCTATATTATGGGATCCCTATATTTATCATTATTTTAAACAAAGCTTCTTGGTTGTATACTTAGTTTTATCCTATGGGTATTCACTAACATTCTCTGATTATAATTCCAAAATTAACTTAACCATTCTCTGATACCAACTCTAAAGACCCTACTTTTTTTACATGATTATTATATCATTTTAATTATAAAAAACATTACAATGTTACAAAGTTAGGATCCAAACGTTTAGTGTATCAGGGAAATTAAGACTATACATAACTTTCACATAATAAAACATAAATATTTATTTAAAAATATCTTCTTTATCTTTCTAAAGATCATGTCATCCTTATTACATATAGTTACATGAGGATATAGATCAAAGAAAGGGGAAATGTAAAAGCCCGGTAAGAGGATGAATAAGGGAATGAATCAATATAACATGAGTAATTGTAATAATAATCTTCATAACATGAGTATAGGATCATTATCATAATCATGAGAGGAAACATCATATAATTTCATGGAAAGGGGGTATGCATAAAAATGAAACATCATGTCTTAGTGGTCAAAATACCACACATAGTTGTGAACAAATCCAATATCATGTTCATTGATAACACATGTTCATAACCCTAAAATCGTCATTTTGAACAAATATAGAATCATTTTTATGCATATTTCACATTATCCCATTAGACTGATCACATTACCCATTCCATTGGAGGGATATATAATTTCAGGCCCACTCATCACATCATAACATTTACATAATCATGCATGTCACATAACATTATAATAATCATTATCATAAAATAACCCATGGAAAGGAATGTGTTTCATAATAATTTCATAACTCATAAATTTGTGAATAAATTTTGGGGTTCCCAAATGAAAAATGGAAAAACATACTTGGTATAAGAATCATCAATCTTGTGTGAAGAAGAAATCATCTCAAGAGCGGTAAAGATGTGTTTTGGAAAGAAGAGTACTTTCGGAAAATCAATATATTTTTCATAAAACTAAGATGGAAACATTTATATCCTTAAAAAAAGAGGGAATAAAAATTAAATTATATATAAGGATAATTAAATTAATACCCACACTGAAATTTGGAATGAAATAGGTATAACCTAAAGAAAGGATGTTGGATTAGAGATTCCCTTAACCTTATGTCTGAATGATTTATTCACTTTAATATCCCATATAATAAATATAGATTCATTAATTACAAAATAAAGAACTTATTTTACATTTATTTTATTTATTAAAATTTTATTAAGTTCTTTTATGTACATTTTTATGAGTTATAGATTTCAGTTTCATCATTTCGAGGGTGTATGTTTTCTTGGTTTTCATGATCCATTCACTCGTATACAAGTATAGAAGTTCATGTAAAATGAGACTAATTATAAATATTTGAAATTATATGTTATTAAATAACTTAAAAACATTTAAATTCTCTTATATATCATTTTTTATATGAGGATGGTTCATTAGATAAAATGTTAATGAAAATTTTTTCGTTTATTTTGGTGGCTTTTCAGTCCATCATGAAATAATTTTTTTATTAAATATTATATTTATAAATTAGTTATAGAACATTAAAAAAGTTATTATATTAATATTAAAATCTGTTTTAACCATAATAATTTTTTTTCGACCATCCTTGAAGGAAGTAATGGAAAATGAAAACTCATCATCCATGAAGGTGGTTAATCAATACATCACGGATGATGTTTTTATTCTTAGAAAAAAAAGGCGAGGAGAAGAGAATTGATGGTGGATATTCCAATAATACAATATCATTCCAATATATATATGATACTACAGTTATCATGCTTCTTTGTATAGGGGAGGTGAGGAGAGAATAATAAAATAAAATAAATTAAAAGAGAATGAATGAGGATCTTGCCTCTTGAATTTCTTCTCCTTGAGATCCTCCTTAAGTAACTTGGGTTTGGTATTTTTTGAAACTAGTTGATCTTGGATGTGGGTAAGAGGCTTGGTAATATAACTGTTCAGAATTTAGAGAAGATACAGAGCTTGGAAGGTGTGAGGAGAAGAGGTGGTGATGGGTGGTATTTATAGGGGGAGAGGGGTATTTTTTATTATTATATTCATTAGTTTATTATTTTGGATCAAAAATATAAATATTTATGATAATCCTCACTAAATATATTAAATAATTAAGGTTATTTTGAGATTATAGTTCTTACATCATCCATGACTCATAAAATCGTGTATTTAGCTTATACTGTAAATTATCATATTTCTCTATTCACAAAAATTCAACTATTTTAGAAAAACCACAAAAAAAAATAACCCTAACCATTTTTCAACAATTATATTTCATAAATGGAATCTATATTATGAGAATAATTTTATAAATATGAGGAAGTTAATTTTTATATAAAATCACCATATATTCTAAAAATAATGATTTTAAATTTATAATCAATTTTTTAACCCTTTGAAAAATTAATTTAGCTCTCGTAAAATTATATTTAAATTACAATAAAACATAATATTAATTTATGGTTCTATTTTTTTTAAATAAATTTTCTATTAATTTATATTAATTATTAAATTTTGAATAAAAATTTATGTTTTACAAAATTAACAACACTTAATTTATCATTTTCCAAACATTTATTTACTTATACCATGCAAAAAATATCATATTTTCATTTATAAGATACATAAATTTTATTTATAGATGTATAGGTGAGGTTACTATTTTATTGACAAGATTACTATTCTTAATGGCCATATAACTATTCCAACGGTCAGGTTACTATTACATTAGTATAGGTTTCTTAATTTCTATATATATCACTTATTTCATTCTCCACTTATGAGAATAATGTTTTTATTGGGTTATATATGACATTTACATGTTTTATACCATATAACATAATTATAATAAGGGATATTTCATTGATCAAATTCTGGGTCGTTACATTCTTCCTCCCTTTTGAAATTTCACCCATAAAATTTCATTTTACAAACTAAGGTGAAAATAGGTGGGGGTATTTCTCCTTCATCCCTTCCTTTAGTTCCTATGTTTCCTATTCATACATATGGTTCATCCAAAATACTTTTCCAAAGTGATTCATCCTTTTTTCATAGGAAATTGTCGCTATGGTCCAAGATGCTCACCGGCTACTCTTCATACGAGAGGTCGTCCCCCAGTTGTACCACCGCCAAATTCAGTACAAGTGAGGGGTCATGTATGTACTTACTCAGGAGAGATACATGGAAAGTGTCATTAAATTTATCCATATTTTTTATAATCGAAAGTTGATAGGCCACTGCTCTTATGCGATCAAATATATTAAAGGGGACAGTGTACCTTGGTCTAAGCTTTCCTTTCTTTCCAACCCACATTACTCTCTTCCATGATGATATTTAAAGGAAGACTTTGTCTCCAAAATCAAACTATAAGTCCCTTAAATGATCATTAGAATTACTCTTTTGTCGACACTCATCACCTTTGATATGTTGTTAGATCAGTTGAACCTTCTCTGGCATCTCTTGAACATGATCAGTTATAAGTATCCTCTGTTCACCAACTTTATCCCAAATTGTTAGAGTTCCACATCACTTCCCATTCAAAACTTTATATGGATTTATTTGAATACCCAAGTAAAAGATATTTTTATATAAAAACTCAACTAACGGTAGATGTTTATCCCTTATTTATTTGAATTCCATTGAGAAGTCTCTCTGCATGTGCTTAAGCATCTAAATAGTACTTTGAGATTTTCCATATATTTGGGGGTGATAATCCATGAGGAAATTCAATTCAATACTCAAATCATGTTAAATAATTAACCATAATTTAGATTTTAATCTTGGATCATGTCCATATATGATTTAAAGTGGAACCCTGTGCAGCCTCACCACTTCCATCACATATATCTTGGAAAGTTTTTCTAGTGAGAAATCAACTTGAATAGCAATGAAGATAGCATTCTTGGTGAGTTGATCCACCACAAACCATATTGCATTGTTTCCTTTGGATCCTTTCAGGAGACTAGTGAAAAGTCTATAGTGATATTATCCAATTTTTATATGGTTATATATAATGGTGGCATCATCCCTTTGAACTTCTGTTTCTTTTCTTTAACTTGCTGACATACCAAATATCATGATATATACTCCAAAATTTCCTTCTTCATATTATCCCACAAGAATTGTTCTCCCATATCATGTTACATCATGGTAATTTAGGGATGGATAGGGAAATATGAGCTATGTGAATTGTCCAACATCTCCTTCTTTAACTCAGGTGATGAAGGCATACGAAGCCTTTTTCCAAACCTAATCACACCATCATCATCATTATAGAAATCTTGTATCTTACCTTACTTTACCTCTTTCACCTTCTTTTTTATTTCTATATCATCCCTTTGTGACTCGATGATCTTCTCTTAGATATGTGGTTTAGAGATCATTTGGTTAACGTAGGATGAATTCCCTGTTGTTATGATTTCCAAATCCATCCTTTTTTATATCCATGAAGATGGGTCTTTATCAATCAGCATCATGGATAGTGTAGTAGGTTCTTTTCTACTGAGAGCATCATCTACCTTATTCACCTTTCCTAGATGGTAACGAATATATAAATCATAGTACTTGATTAGATCAAACCATATCCTTTGATTCATGTTGATCTCCTTCTATGTGAATATATAATTTAGACTCTTGGGATAGGTATATATGTCACACTTCTACCTATATAGGTAGTGCCCCAAAATTTTCATGGCAAATATCACATTTGTAGCTCAAGATCAGATGTCAGGTAGTTCTTCTCATGCATCCTCAACTACTGTGAGGTGTAGTCTATCACTTTATCATTCTGTATCAATACACAAACCAATACTTTCTTTGAAGAATAATTTTATATCACAAAACCTTCTAAACATATTATTAGTGTGAGTATATGTGTAGTGATTAGCCTCTTCTTGAGTTCCTTGGATCTTTCCTCACATTCTTCCATACAAACATACTTTACTCCTTTGTATATTAACTTAGTAAGTGGGTTAGACAATCATGAGAAATTCCTCACCAAACATCAACAGTGCCAAATTAAGCTAAGAAAACTACTAATTTATGTGACGCTACTGGGTATGGGCCATTCCTCCATTACCTTTTTTCTTTAAGGGTCCCAATAAATTCATCACTTGTGATCATGTTCCCTAAGAATGTGACCCGTCATATCCAAAAGTCACATTTTCTTAACTTGGAATAAAATTTCTCTTTCCTTAATGTTTCCAGCCCAATCCTTGTATTTTATTCATGCTCCTTATTTCTCTTGGAGTATATGAGAATATCATTGATAAACACTATCGCAAGTTTTTAAAGATAGTCACTAAGGATTATATTCATCAAATACATGAATATTTCAGAGGCATTAGTAAGTCTGACGTACATCAATAGAAACTCATAATGTCCATACCATGTATAGAAAGAAGTCTTCTAAAAATATTCCTTCTCCACCTTCATTTAATGATATCCAGAAAAAAAAATATCCTCTATTGAGAAGTACTAAGATTCTCATAGTTGATCAAAAAAGTCAGAAATACTTATAAGTGAATACTTGTTCTTTATAGTGATATTATCGAGCTCCCATTAATCGATACACATCTGCATTTTTCCATTATTTTCTTTACATAGGGCAATGTCACGCCCCCAAGGTGATACACCAGGGAATATGAACCCTTTGTCTAAATTATCTTGCATCTTATTCTTTAACTCCTCCAGTTCAATCAGGTCCATCCTGTAGGTAAATTTTGATATAGGAATGGTTCTAGGTATGAGTTCTATTAAGAAATCTTCCTAAAAGTTTGGTAGAAGTCTGGGTAACTCGTTGAGAAATACATAAGTTTATTACCTAAAAATAGGTGTTTCCTTAAGGTTGATACCTTTATTTAACTAAACCATTTGAGAAAGGTTTTATTATTCATAGGGTATTAACACCAACACCATTGATGGATTTTCCAAAGGATATTCATGGTCTTCCTTGAATTTATAGAGGAGCATCGGATGGTTTGGAATATGAAAATATATTTCCTTTTCTAAATAATTGGTGTATGTTCTATATAATTAGATCCAATCCATGCCCAATATAGAATCGAATTCCACCTAGTTGAGTATTACAAGATTTACTGGAAGAATCTTCCCACATACTCCAATGGGAGAAGATTCCAACACTTGGGTTTTAATGATTTCACCACTAGTTGTTTTTATGGATATCACAACTTTAAGGTATCGGGGTTTCAATACAGTAGTTCTAAAAAAATTGAAGGATATAAAGGAATGAATAGAACCAGAATCAAATAATACTTTTTCCATTCTTTAGTGTATTGTTAGTTTACCTTATACGACTTCATTTTCTTTCTAAACTTCATAAGTAGTGATGGAATAAGGTTTCCCTTTCTCCTTTGGCTTTGATGGATGCTGACGTTGATTACCCTAAAGGACTAGAGGTTTAGTGCACTGGCTTGAATAGTGCCTTTTCTCCCTAAAGTTAAAGCATTGAACCATGGATCATTATATCCTTTCCTATATCACATTGGCCAGCTTTTTAATGTCTCTTCAACATTTATGATCTTGATGGCCTTCTCTCTCACACTTATAGCATATCATTATCCCTTTTAGGTGGTTCCAATGATGCTTCTTCCCACATTTTGACATGTGAGTGGTTGAGATTTCTTTCCACCTTTTCACTCGATCCTCCATCTTGAAACTCCAAATTTTGTTACTTCTCTTCATATATGTGGTATCATTCTCCAAAATCCATCTCTACTTTGAGAGAACATCCGAAAACTTATTCATAACTCCCAAAGTCTCAAATAGGTAGAGCCTTTCGAATGTGTGGTTTTAAACCAATAAAGAATCTATCTATTTTTCTGGAATTGTCGATAAAAAAACCTGAGGCATACCTTATAAGCCTTGTAAAATTTTATTCATAATACATGATATATTCATCATCCTTTTTCTTTAGCTCTATGAATTCTCTCTCCATATTTTTATGAAGAGTTCACGGGAAATACTTGTTAAGAAATATTTTCTTAAACTCTTCTCACTCTGTGTCTTCTATTTCACCCTTCGGCTTGGTGTTCTTAATCAACTCCCACCATTCATTAACCTCTCCATCTAAATGATAAATATAAAGAGTTGCCTTTTCCTTCTGAAAACATTAATGTACAAAAAATATCTTCTCCCTTGAGTTGAACCACTATTTAGTGCCTAGTGGATTAGAAGATCCACTAAATGTTGGTGGTCATTGCCTCATAAAGTACTCAATGTAAAACTGTTACTTCTTGAGAGAAGTAAAACATTATGCATGGTTTAGGTTATTATTCATAGCCTGATATGGCTGGGTAATAATTTCCATGAATTTTTTTACTCCACCTCCCAAGGCATTGGGGATATCATTCAGAAGATCTTTGTGTTGTCCTATACACAAGTTTTTGACATGGGTTCTCCTAGTTCACACCATTTTCTAAAATAGAAAAGGTTTTAACAAAATTTAAGTCAATAAATCATAAATAATTTATTTATTCTTTTGTGTAATTAATTCTAAAGGCATGTCTTATGGGATTACTATGTTTAGAATTTTTCTAAAACAAATTTTCTTGGATGTATACTTAGTCTCATCCTAAGGGTCTTCACTAATTTTCTATAATACTAATTCCCAAATTAAATAATTTTTCTCTAATGCCAACTATACTGACCCTACTTTTTCTTAAATGATTATTGGATCATATTAAAGATAAACAAAACTATAGCATTTCAAATCCAGGATCCAAAGGTTTAGTGTATTGGGAAAATTAGGACCAAACATAACATGTACATAATAAAACATAAATATTTATTTAATAAAATCTTCATTATGATTATAAATCTCACTTTCTCCTTAGTACATGTAGTCACCTAAGGATATACATCAAAGAAATGGGTGAGGTAAAATCCCAGTAAGAGGATGAATAAAGACATGAATCAATATAACATGAGTGAGTGTAATCGTCATCTTCATAACATGATAATAATATCATTATCAAAATCATGAGAGGAAACATCATATAATTTCATGGAAAAGGGATATGCATAAAAATGAAACATAATATCTTAGTGGTCAAAATACCACACATAGTTGTGAACAAAGCTAGCATCATGTTCACGCATAACACATGTTCATAACCATAAAATCATCATTGTGAACAAATATATAATCATGTTCATTCATATTTCACATTCTCATAAGGCACATCACATTACCCATTACATTGGAGGGATATATAATTTCAAGCCCACTCATCACATCATAACATTTACAAAAATTTTCATGTCACAAAAAATTATAAAAATAATTGTCATAAAATAACCCATGGAATGGAATGAGTTTAATAAGAATATAAAAAATCATACATTCATGAATAAACTTTGGGGTTCCCAAATAAAAAATGTAAAAACATACTTGGTATAAGAATCATCAATCTTGAGTGAAGAATAAACCATCTCAAGAGGAGTCAAGATGTGTTTTGGAAAGAAGAGTACTTTTAGAAAATATAAATATTTGTCATAAAACTAAGTTGGAAACATTAATATCCTTAAAAATAAGAGGGAAGAAAAATGAAATTTCTTTTAAGAAACATTAAAAAAATATCCACATTGAAATTTTTCATGAAAGAGTTATAACCCAAAGAAAATAAGTTGGATTTAAGATTCCCCTTACCTTATGTCTGATTGATTTCTTCACTTTAATATCCTAGATAATCAAGTTAAATTCATTAATTACAAAATAAAAAACATATTATGTATGTATTTTAATTATTATAATTTTTTTGATTTCTTTTATGGACATTTTTATGATTTATAGAGTTCAATTTCATCATTCTGAGAGTGCTTATTTTCTTAGTTTTCATAAATAGTTGACTTGTATACAAGTATATAAGTACATATAAAAAGAGAATAATTCAATAAAATTGAAATTATATGTTATTAATGAATTTAAATAATTTTAAATGTTCTAATACATGGTTTTTTTATATTATGATGATTCATTAGATAAAATTTTAATGGTAAATTTTTAGTTTATTTTGGATGTTTTTTCGTCCATCATGAAATAATTTTGTTTTATTTAATATTATGTTTATAAATTAGTTCCAGAACATTAAAAAAGTTATAATATGCATATTAAATTCTTTTTTAACCATAATAATTGTTTTATTACTATCCTTGAAGGTAGTAAGGGAAAAAAACTCGTCGTCTACGAAGGCGGTGAATCGACACATCATGAAAGTTGTTTTCATTTTTATAATAAAAGGAGAGGACAAGAGGTCTGATGATGAATATTATACTAAAAAAATATAAATGTAGTATATATTTGATACTTGAGTTATCATGCCAATATATATAGGGTAAATGATGATATAATAATAAAATAAAAAAACTAAAAGACAATGAAGGCGGATCTTACCTCTTGGATATCTTCTCCTTGAGAACCTCTTTAAAGAACTTGGTTTTGGATTATTGTTGAGACCAGAAGGTCATGGGTGTGGGAAAGATTCTTGGGAAGGGTGTTTGGTACAATTTAGAAAATATATTATTCATGTAATTTGTGAGAAGAATAGGCGGTGAGGGGTGGTATTTATAGGGGGGAGAGGGGTATTTTTATTTTTATATTCATTAGTTTATTATTTTTGCTCAAGTTTATCAACAATGTTGATACTTATCACTAAATATATTAAATAACAAATTTAGTTTGATATTATGGTTCTTACATCATCCATACATCAACCATGACTCAAAAATTTATGTATTTATCTTATACCATAAATTATCATATTTCACTATTCACCAAAAATTCAACAATTTTATAAAAATACAAAAAACTCACCCTAACCATTTTTCAATGTGTAGATTTTCAAAATGGACTCAATTTTATGAAAATAAATTTCTAAATATGATGAATTTAATTTTGATATAAAATCGCCATTTATTCTAAAAATACTGATTTTAATATTATTATCAATTTTTTGACCCTTTGAAAAATTAATTAAGGTCTCATAAAATTTTCTTATAATTATAAAAAAACACAAAATCAATTTTGTGTATTTCTTTTATATAAATAAATTTTCAATTAAATTATGTTAATTATAAAATTGTAAATAAAAAATTATGTTTTACAAAATTACCAACCATTAATTTATGATTTTTAAAACATTTATTTACTTATATCATGATATAAATATATCATATTTTCATTTATAACATACCTACATTTTATTTATACTTTCATAGGTGATGTTACTATTCTATTAGCTGGATTACTATTCCTAATGGTCGTGTTACTATTTCAACCATCAGGTTACTATTCCATCAGTATAAGCTTCTTAATTTATATAAAAACCACTTATTTTATTATTAAATTATAATGAAAATATTTTTATTAGTTTCTTTGTTATATGTATGTGTTTTATATCATATAACAAAATTATAAGAAAGGAAATTTCATTGATAAAATTTTCGATCGTTACAAAGGGACCACATAGTCATATTCTTCGTACACCTCATTGTATATCCACATGACTTATCATCGGAAGAAACTACATTATAATTTAGGTGAGTAGAATTAAATTCCATGTTATATGGGAAAACAGCATATATATTGTTAAGGAAATTTTAAACAACTGAACCATTTATCGTTGGTGATAAAAATCAAACAAACATGTGTATGTTATATGAATCCTATATACCGAATATGATATATAAACATTGGACTCTCACCATTGAACCAAGAGATAAAAATAAGATAAATCATAAATCTAAAAACTCATTTGTGTCATTCTACGTTAAAATCATTGAACTAAACAAATATAAACCCAAGAACTCCAATATCATCCCCCTCGTAACCTCAAATTCTTACTGGAAAAGGTGTTAATGACACACTTATATATACATCACAAGATATTACACATTACTGTGTTTCCTATCTATTATATACCAAAATATTAATAAATAATAAAACTATGATAACATTTTGATATCAATGAAAAAATATTAATACCACTTTGTCATGTCTCAACCTAGTTTTCTCTGAACAGTAATCGAATCAAGGGAAACTAGACCTCAGGAACACCTCTTTGTATTTCAGAGGCTAACAACTAGTATTAGGGGTATAGGATGTTATTGTAAAAAGGCTATACCCACATATAAGATTTCATAATAAAAATTAAACAAAAAAACATTATATATAACAAAAATATCATAATATTCAAGATAACCATACCTAGAAATAAATACAGTAAACATACAAACATAGAGTCTTGCTATTATACAATACACATCACCCAATCAGTTGATCAGATATAAAAAGGAAAAGAAAAGAAATAAATACAAGATATGACAATGCATCTTTGATCCATACATCATCCCAGTCTCTTAAACCCATAAAATTTATCATGTTTGATCATGAAACATCAGGACTCATCCAGAACTGAACCTATAACCAAGTGAAATCTCATTAGGTACCCAAGTTTCATGGTTTCCTAACAAGAGAGTAACTACAACTCAATAGCTAACAACTAACGTGGTCCCATACAAAACCAATATATATAGTGTATGTGCATGTGATATGATTAGTTTAATATATAAATAAAACTATATAAGTTTAAATAAATAACCATTGTTGATCACTGGGTTCTAACATGACACTGAATATTGACTATACCAAAATTGAAAAGTTACATAATGTCTCTAAGCACATCTTGTAGCCATGATAACCATAAATAACCATATAGGGGGGACTAAGTCTGACCCAGGAAATAGTATCCAATATCATACATACTTCTTCCAGTGATAAAGTGTCTCTAAGAAAGTAATATAATTTTTCCAACCAATGTAACCACCTGGGACCTAACTTGGGTAAATGGAAACATAATAATAGGGTGTGCTCAAATACTCTATAAATGTGAATATATGTGATAATAATCAAGGATATTGAGTGAGAAAAATATGATCATATGGGTATGATTAAGATACATAAAAAAGTTATACCTAATAAATCATAGATTATAAATCATTTCATAACATAACAATACATCTTAAAAATGTCACATATCAATGAAACAATTCATGCTTGAGAATTGTGGCACATCCATAGGAATATAAATCATAACACAGTGCATCAAGTGCCACGACTAGTTTCCCTTACTATATTAGGATTCACTCACTTGTTTCCCATATTATATCTATCATCAAAAACTATTTCCCACTTTTCATCAAGTATTACTACTCATTTCATCATTATCTCATGATATTTAATTCTTTACTCAATGAATTTGAGGGATATATATGGTCCATCCATCACTTAAAGGTTAACTGCACACATTTGTACCACAAAAAAGCATCAAAAAATCACATCATTAAATCCCAGTAATAACAAAGAGTTTCATAAAACTGTTTAGTGAAAATAATTTAATTTTTATAGCATAAATAACTCATGTAAAGAAAATGGTTTTCATTTAACACATCATAAATAAAACATTGAAAGAAAATGGGTTTTATATCCTTTTCAAATGGATAAACATATGAAAATCATTCATAATTCCATCAAAAATCATAACATAATAAACCCTTGGAAAATAAATGGGTATCTAATGGCATCAAGTAATAGTATAAGTAAATACCATTCAATAAAGATAATAAATAAAATGGTATTTAAAACATATAAATAAAGGGTATACTATTAAGATAATAATTTTCCCAAATAAATAAATGCAATAAATCTATGTGAATACCATTCAGTCAATGGAATAAAAAATAGGGTATTCATATAGGAAAAGAATTTGATGAAAAAAAATCAGTTATACACCAAAACTGATTAGTAAAAACAATGGTTGTGATGGATCATTTCTCTAAAATAGAAGGATGTTGCAAAATAAATCCAAAGAAATAAGGCGTGTGGTTACATTTGAAAAACATCCTTGATCAAGAATAAAGTACTTTAAATGATAATGTATTTGATAAAAAATACTTTCAAGCAATTTTGTAAAAATATCATTAGAAATAACAAAAATATCCTTGATATTTGAAAATCATTTTAAAAGAGATATTTTGTAAATCAAGTAGAAAAATAATTTTCTTTTAGAAACAATGAAAATGTAGAGACAAAGTATCAGATAAAATGATAATAGAGATAAAAATATGTGTTCCAACATAAAACATTAAAGGATATAATTTTCAAGATATTCATAAAATGAATAAGTTAGGGGTCACTTTCAAAAGTTATTTTAAAAACAGTGAAGTGAAAACTTCGGAAAACATTTACCATCGAAAAATAAACTTCAATAAATGATTCCTTGAAAAATTATAAAGACTATAAAAACAAATGTGAGGTTAAAAATATTTTAAAAAGTATTTTGGGTTTGTCTTGGTGGTAAGAAACTCGTATTCCTACTCAGAAAACTTGGTTTCTAATCAGGGAATTGGATGATTTTTTTAGTTACTATAGTAGTTTCTGTAGCAGTACTATAGTGGTACTCTAATAGAAACACTATTCAACCAAATTGGGATTTTGGGTAATATAATTGAGACTTAGATCTATAGGGTATAGAGACCCATGCTTTTCATAAATGGAAATTATATTACTTTTTCTGAATACTTAATACATTACACAAAAAATGCATAAACATTGTATTAGTTTAGTGCATTTGGAAACTTGGAAATATAAACAACTTGGTCATAACACATCTACTTCTTCTCCTAGATATTTCTTCATAACCAGACCACTTTTGACATATCAGACTTAATGCCTTTCTTCATATCCTAGGTAAAAGAAGAATAAAATGTGTGATATAAAATGACCAGTAAGGATTAAAAATTGAAATTCATAAGAATATGATGAACATAAGGATATGAGAACCTGGTCATGAAAATAAAAGATCATACCCTGTATATTAATGATAATTATAGAATAAATATTGGCAGTTCATAAGACATAAACCATAAGTAAATAAAGAACATAATCCATGAAATCATAACATTGGAATAAAATATGAAATTTTTGGTAGATACATAAGCATATAAAATGATTTCCATAGTAGTCAATGCATAAATGCCAATGCTATCTTAGTGGAATAAGTTTACTACTCATATCATCTTGGTTGGCATGGTTCACTCCCATAACCATCTTAGTATTCATGGTTCACTCCCATAACCATCTTAGTATTCAAGGTTTACTCCAAAGACCATCTTAGTAGATGAGGTCCTTTTTTCTATCTAATGAGATAAAAATATTTACCCAAAGCATTAGAGTGAGATATATGTCTCACCCGTCACATAATTAAAACCATACATATTTTTTCCACAAGAACGAAAATCATATCAGAACCCATGGCCATCAGACTTGAGTGAAGTGTTCATAGGGGCATGAGGTACTAAGCTTGGAGTGGCTTAGGTACTATTTTGGTGATGTCGCTCACCCATGCTGGCCAAAGTTCGGTTTGGAGTCATGTGCACACATTGACTCAGATGATGAGGTGGTGGTTTTCACCACTCGTATGGGTAGAGGACCCCGATAGTGCGTCTTTAGGTAATGGTGTTGGGGGTGATTGTCATATAAATCCATGATGATTTTGATGAGCCATTAGACTGTAGTGTTAAGGATTTCAGTTGGGGGATGACTCTCACCATTCTTGAGGTTGTTAGGCCTGGATCATTTTGGAGGATGGGCATCGTCGTTCCTTGGTACACTATGCTTTAAGTCAATGGTAATTTTACTTTGAGGATAGGTATCATTATGCCTTTGGATATTGGGATTCAAGATAATGAATGCTTTTGAGTAGCGGTCTAAGGGACCGGTTTTGTATTGATTGAGTGTGCCTTCGAGACGTTAGATACCTGATGATGGCATGAGGTGTTGAGTGACATTGGAGGTGGAACCTAAGGGCTCACCCAGGACTTTATGACATTATGGGATTCCTTGGTCCATGGGATTAGGATTCTCTCCTCTTCAAACTTCCGACATTGGTTGATGCAGGTGACAGCTTCATGGTGAATTTTTAGCACTAGTGAAGTGTGTGTGCTTATTTATACACATGTTTTGTATTTTTATTTATTTATATTTCACACCTGCTAAATCACAAATGTAAGTTATGAACATGAGGGTGGTACCCTACTGGGACTCATTCTCACACCCTACATGGGCCCTTTAGGATACATGTAGACTTTATGCTTTTATGTTTAGGTAAGGGTTTGGTCTCTAGAGATGGATCCTAGTGGGTGAGTTGTTATGGATGGAAGACAAGGTACTGCGAGGTTCTTGCCTCATATAGAGTTACCTTTTGAGTTTTCCTTTCTATTTTAGCATGTTGAGTATATGTATATACTATGGTCAGCCATGGGTGACCCCTTTACTGCTTACTGTGATGTATGACCTGTATTTGATGCATGTTTTATTTTAGATTCTATAAATGGCATGCTGATGTGTTTGTTAATTTCCATTGATTTTTTTATTGCATATACTATTGTATATTATTGATTTTTCTTCCACCATTGGCGGTTCTGGTTTGAGTATACTAAGTCTTTTATTCCGCTGTATGTTATATATATATATATATATATATATTTATTTATTTATATATATATTCTCGGACCATTATTGTATCATAACCTAAGGGTATAGTCTCCACAATATACTCTTTCACACCCTCACTAGTAGTTTTAAAAACATTTAGAGTATGAGGATTCACGCTTAAGGCCAGTGGCCCTCTGCTTGAAAGCATTGTTCGGGTGGATAATCAAGTTGGGGTGCTGCAAAAGGGGACGACATTTTTCTAAATACCGAAAACCATTCAATAATGGGAATTCACTCTCAAGGAAGGTGGATCCAAAATTGAGAAATAATAGAGTGAGGACGATATAAGATTAAAAAATTAACAAAAGATCAATTTAATAAAAATAACATTTTTTCCTTTTCCTTAGAGGTTACACATTTTTAACATTTCAGTTTCCACCACAAAAACTAGTTCTAACCTAGGTAATTTATCCTTTATGCTCAAACATAAAATGTATCTTATTATATAATTTGGAAATAATGATTCCTAAATTTAAATAAATTTTATTTGATTCAATTTTTAAAATTGAATAAAATTAATTTTAAGATTCTAAATTTATAATGTATTAAAAAAAATATTTTAAAAAATATATATAACTTAAGTTCTAAAATGTAAAATGTGGGCCTGTAAATTAAAAAAAATTATAAATTATATAGTCACTTGTAAAATAAATATTTTTTCTTATAAAAATGTTTCATTAATTTCTAAATAATACTTATATACTAATAATGACATAAAATTCATGTTATTTGTAAAAACGGTATTTTTCATTATTCGACTAAAAAAAATTCGAAAAATACTAAAAATTAACCCTATGATAATTTTCAAATAATAAATTGAAAATTGAAGTTATTTTTATCAATTTAAAATTTTAAAATTTTAAAATTTAGTTATTTAAATAAATATACAAAATATAAATGTAAAATGTTTTTATTGAAAAATAACTTTTAAACTTCAATGTATTTAACATTTTTTCATATAAATTTATAAATAATTGAATACTAAAATAATATTTTAAAAATATAAATATTACCTATTATAATAAAATTTTAAATGTGATTAATTGAATTTATTAAGGTGATATATTATACACTTTTTTTAAATGGTTCTTCAAAAGGAATCCTTTTTAAAATATTAATCACATAGAATAATAATATATAAATATTTTAATTGATTATTATCCTTTTATCTACTAATGATTATATAATTCATATAATTTTAATATGTCAGTGTTTTTTTAGTCGGGTTTTGTGTATGACATAGGATATTGAAGATATTATTAAGGGTCCAAAATCCGAGGTTGTAACATTCTACACCATTAAATAAATTATATCCTAACAATTTTAAATATTACTCACTAATTAAAGTATTTGATATTATTATTAACATGTTCATCATTTATGATATAACTTATTATGTAAAATCTTCCTTACTTTCTTAGGCTATATCAAGTTACTTATCTTTCCTCAAACAAAAATAATCATTCATACAATCATATCCCCGGTAGGTATATAACCTAATGATATATTTTTCATTACATACGTTTCCCAAAACCATTTGAATCTATAAGACATTAAACTATAGATAAATCATGTATTCCTTTTAAAATTAACACTTACATTCAACCACTAGTTCATAAAGTCACACACTAGTCTATATATATCATCATCCAAAAAATGAGATTAAATTCACTAAAAATATCATGGATCACTTTTTCATTAAATCAAAAATCAATTCCAAAGTTATCAATATTATATAACTTAATTTTATTAAAATAAATCTACCCTTTTTTACCTCAACATCTAGTATATATTAAACCTAAGAGTTTTTCATACCTCAATCATGTGCTCCTCAATATTTATCCACAAAATATAACCTTTTCAGAAAATCACTTTTCAAGTATATCGATACCATTTAATTTAAGTTTATAATGCATTAAATAAAAAAAATTGATTAAAATACTTTGATGTTTCACATAATTCTTAAAACTTTTCAAATATACAATAATTCCATTGATAAATGTCACTCACTAATGAGAATATCTAAGACTTTCAAGATTTAATTTCCATTAAGATATCAACCTAACTACATTTGATAATATTAGGAAAATTGCCTTTTACATAATAAAAGTAATGAACTATGATTATTAACCATTTAATAATGCTCCCTTTTTTAATTATAAGTCTTAGTGGTTTCAAGATACATACCTTTCTCTGTATTGTTTTTGATATCCTATTTCAACCACATACTAAAACCAAAAGGATTAAGAAAAAATCCAATAGAATCATATTAAATGATCAAATCAATATGAATTCTTAATCCTAAGATATCTTCTCTAATGAAATATTCATTTCAATCTATGATACTTTTATTTCAACTATGTCACAATTGGTTCATCCTATAACTCTCTTGGTTCTACCTAGGATACTTTTTTTCTCTCATCCTTATTAACCTAATCCTTTGAAGTAATTAGGAAATAATTATTTCATGGTGATTTGTAAATATAATGTTATTGATCAAATAATATCCCCCAGGTGTGCAGTTGGGCCTCTTTGTCATGCACCGGGTAATGATTGAGTTAATACCCAACACGCCCTTTTGGGATTATTACCCCTAGGTGGATTTGTTCCAGATCCAGTATCCACTTATAATATCCAGACAGAGATGTTATTGTCAAGATAACCACACAATCTATACTTTGTCAAAACTTATAATGTCCCGAACTTGGATTCCACTGAAAGGTGTCGGAGCCTGCTTGGCCACATGGCCTCAAGCACATCTCCCTAAATGCTAGAGGATGCTGAATAGAAACAAGGTATTTAGTATGTGTGTGGGGAAACCAGAGTGTATCATAATGGATATACAATATCAGATAATTAGTCTAAGTAGTAAATAAAATACACAATACATAATATATAAGACAAATATAAATAAATTGAACCAGAAGGAAACTCATAACGAAAATTTGATCATATATGTCATTTCATGTGTCTATAAAGAATCCAAAAAAGTATAAATTTTATTAGTACAATACATATAAAAAGGACAAAAAGTCCAAAAACTATCACAATTATCATCACAATCCTCAACTCAGTTCTTTACTCCTCTGTTCCTAAGAGGCAATCAAGAACCTATAGCAGGGCACTTTCCCTTGTCCATACTTGCAATAATATAGTCTGTTCAGGTACTCATCGGTGGCCCAAATAGGGTGTGAGATACAATCCTAGTAGACGACCACCTAAAGGTAAAGTTTCATCCAGTCAGTGAGTATATAATAATAATAGTGTGCAGGAAGTAACAAATTATGTAAATGAATTTCTAAAAGTAAACAACCCATAAAGGTACATGTTCCCATAGACACCCGTCCTCTCCTACCTGCTTCAGACTTAGCCAGAATTTCTCAGAATAAATATATTATCTTGTATCATTTAATAATTAATTTCATTTAATCATTCATCCACATTTAGTAAATAACTCTTGAGACCTGGAATGTATCCCAGCATCCCCCATAAGGATATGTGATCAAAACCTACCTAACATGGCTATCAATAATGTCTAAGTCATTGATTGAATCCAATCTTGTGATTTGTCTTGGTAGATACATCATATAAATCATATCATTGAATCATTAATTTATAACCTGATCTCATCCTTAAAATTCCTTATTTATAATCCATGTATCACTCTAGGTGTAACATAAATCAAGAACCTTACAATCCCATTATGGAAATCCTCATAAGAAAGCAGGTATTACTCTAGGTGTGGTATAACATCACCACCACTAGATTCCATCCTTGGAGGTCCACTAAGGGGGCTCAAGTATCTCCCACATCATTCATGTGAAATTTAAATATTCAACCATTATTAGTGAGTCTTGTGTGATATGGGATGGAATGGTCATTTAACTTGAGTGATGTGGTCCTAGGGGTACGAGGTACTGAGCTTGGTGTGGCTTAGGTACTTTTTCGGGGATGTCACTCACTAGTGTTGGCCAAAGTTCCATTTGGAGTTGTGTTCACACAGGTTGACTCAGATGAGGAGGTGGTTTTGATCACTTGTGTGGCTAGAGTCCCCCAATAGTATAGCTTAGGTAATGGTGTTGGGGGTGTTTGTCATAGAAAGCCCTGATAATGGTGAGGATCCATCAGAGTTCAATGTTGAGGCTACTGGTTGGGGTCTGATGCTCACAATGCTTGAGGTCGTTGGTCTTGGATAATTTTTGAGCATGGGAATCACCATTCTTCGGGACATTATGCTTTTATTCAATGGTGATTTTACTTTGAGTATAGGTATCATCCTGCCTTTGGATGTTGGGATTTGAGCTAACGGGTTCCTTTGAACACATTCCAAACCATGTGACTCATGGTCTATGTATCAACAGGCCACCATTAGCTTCTTAGGGTGTCTGTTGTATCCTAATCACGAAAAAATGGTTAGGTTATAGAATGTACTCTATGTACCAACCATGTTTCTCAAATTCCATACACAAAATATGCATCACACAGCAGGTATATCAATCATGGAACATATCACAATAGAATGAAATCAAAAAATTTATTCTATATAGAATGGCATAATGTAAGGACTTTGAATTATAATAGGTTCTTAAAATGAGGTATAAGATGAAATACCCATATATCATTAGGTTTCAACAAAATAGAACCCAAAATCATATCAATGATAACATTAAAATTCAAGTGCATCACCCAATGGTGGAATCAAATCAACTATAGTAGAGAAAATCTAGAAAATATAAATTTCATTTGAGCCAATTGGTTTTTTCCTTCACATTGGTTAGCTATGCCCAGGCACAACTCATTACCAAATTCTCATTCCTTCTTATACATTTATATTTTTTCCAAATAATAAACTAGAAAAAGAATTCTCAGATACCACTTTATAATGTCTCAGACCTGAATTCCATTAAAAGGTGTCCCAAGCCTCATTGGCCACATGACTTCAAGAAAATATCCCCAAATTATAGAGCCTAACAACTAGTAGTGAGGGCATATCTATGTTTATGGGGAGACTATTCTTTCATCACCCAAGTGTATCATATCAGATATACAATATTACATAAGAAGTGGAAGCAGTAAATCAAATAGACAATATATAATATCCAAGAAAGATATAAATAAATAATACCAGAAGGAAAATCATATATAAAATATGATCATACTTCTCCTTTTATGTGTCTACAAAAAAGGTAAAATAGGTATACATGGAATTATTACAATACATGTAACAAAAGTACAAAATGTCAAAAAACTATCCTAGCTAGAATCACGGTCCTCAGCTCAGTCCTATGCTCCTATACTGTTAAGAAGAAATCAATATCTTGTAGTATGTAACTTTCCCTTTTCTATACCTACAATCATATAGACTGTTCGGGTACCCATCGGTAGCCCGAACAAAGTGTGAGATACAATCCCAGTAGGAAACCACCCAAAGTTCAGGTGTCATCCAGCCAGTGAGTATATAATAATAATAGTGTGTAGGCAGTAACAGAATATGTAAAGGAAGAAATGAAAGTAAACAACCCATAAAGGTTTAGGTTCCCATGGACACTCATCCTATGCTACCTTCTTCATCCTTAGCCATAATGTCTCATAATAAATAGTCAGCCCTATCTCATTTAATAATTATGTTCATTTAATCATTTATCCTCATTTAGTAAATAACTCCCAAGACCTGGAAAGTAGACCTGTGTCCCCTGTAATAGTATGTGATCAAAAGTTGCCTAACCATGCTATCAATAATGTATAAGTCACTAACCAAATTCAATCTTATACTTTGGATTTGAAAACGCCTCATATAAATTATATCATTGATTAATAAATTTAGAACGAGATCCCAATCTTGAAATTCCTTATTCAGAATCTAGGTATCGGTCCAGTTGTAACATAAAACAGGTAACTTACAATCCCATCCATGGAGATCCTCATAAGAACACGAGTATCAATCTAGGTGTGGTATAACATAACTACAGCTTGAGTCCTTCCTTAGAGGTCCACTAAGCGATCCCAAGTATCACCCATGGAATATATGATCATCTGTCCTTTGATTTCATCCTTGGAAATCCATAGAGTCCAAGTATCACTCGGGCGTATAACAGTCAGCCCCCATGAGTTTGTCCTTAGCAGTCCACTATTCCAAGTGTTACTTGGGTGTATAACAGTAAGTATACAAATGATTCTATCCATGGTGTTCATATAATAACCCATGTTTCACCCAAGGAATATAATCATTTATTGTCATTTAATTATATCAAGGTCATCACCTTATTCATTTCAATCAAAACTCACCTCAGAAGGGTGGCTCAAAGAATGGATAATATTGGAAGGTATAGACTCTTATTCTTCTCATGTGGGCATTTTATTATAAGGGTCATATCATGCCTAAACAATACCATACATGGTAAAGCCCAAGATACATGGTCATCCATTCCCATTTCCTTAATCCATTTAATTCATAACTTAAGAACAATTAAAATCACAATTAAATTCAAAATTTAATACATTATTGAACATCCTATAACAAGGGGTAATCAAGTTCAAAGACATAACCAATCCATGGTGGTTTAATTTATCATCCAGGGGTCATTAAAATTTAAGGTTCTTAACATTTAATCATTTATCAATGGTTCCCATCAATTATATGGGTCTCATCTATCGATTTAAATCAAGGATTTATATCCATTTCAAGGGATTCATTATGATAAATGGGTTAATTGCACAATAGAATATATATAAACAACTTAAATTTGAATGAAAATAATGATACCACCTACCACAGGTTTATATTGGAGTGCTCATCCAATATCAACTCCTGATTCGACTCATATTGGGAGAAAAATGAAGAACAGATGAAGAACCTGAAATTAGGGCATATTAGCTTGCACATAAATAGTGCATATGATACCAAACCAAATGATGAATGGCACAAAATGAATTTATAACTCACTGATGTGGACCCAAAAAGATAATTGGTGATCAAATATAATATCAGACAGAGGAACGGTATCAAAGGCTACCTTTTGGATTAAAGGAGAGATCCAAATGGCTTAAGTATTTCAACAGAGAAAAAAAGGTGAAATATAATATGTTTAATAGATTAATCAATGGAAAATAATAATTTCACAAAAAACCCCAGGTCACACGAGTTTTCTGCATGGTTGGAAAAATTGTTTTCCAACCATGATCCCATTGCTGTAGGAAGGGTCACATTGCACGGTTTGACTAGCCATGTGTAAACCTTGTCTCAATACACCATCAAAACTGAATATATAACCACATGGATATGTGCCTCAAATATTATAGTTTTCTAGAATATGGTGGATCCATTTTCTCTCTACCCAACTGTGAATGGTTTGTAGAAACCATGCAGCCCTCCCCGTAAAATTTCTACTAACCGTGTGACAGACTTGTTTCACCCCAAAAGTTAGGTTCCATGCTCTGAAAAATCCTCGGGCATCTCTGATACCTCCCTAACCTCAAATAGAATTAATATAAGGACATAATTAAGCATCTAATCTGAAATTTTATATAATTAAAATATTCCATGCCTCAAGAGAGAACTGGGTTCTTACAAAACATTAGGATGTTATCATACACTAATACTTATTCCTAGGGTTTTCTCTAAATATATCTTATCCTAATCCCTAAAAAAAATAAATTTCCAGTATAACCAAATTAAATTTTTATCAATAACCTTGAAAATATGATAAACCTTAACCTATAAATCCTTAATTTCCATTATAACTCTTAACTAATAACATATTAAACTTTAAAGTTATCTTAACCCTAATTTAATGACAACTATTACAGCCTGTAGATGTGGTCATATAAATTAAATGAATTAAAGAAAATAATTCATTATAATACATTCCCAATACCTTCTATTTTTAGAGTTTTAAATAATTATTTTAAAATTTTAACTAAAAAAACTCATGCCTTTTTTAGCTAATGGAAAATTTTCAAACTATAAAATCAACTACTTAATTTATAGTAAGTCTTCAAAATCTCCCATTATGTCTCCACATAAATTACTCTTCAATATGTTTCATACTTTTCTTAAATTCATAACCTATGGAAATGAAAATATAAGAAATGGGGGATCTCATATGCTCGGTAAGGTTTAACATAAGTGCTAAAAATCAAGGATATTAAGTGATCATAAGATGATCATATAGGTATAATTAAGATATATAATAATGTAATACCTAATTAATCATAGATCATAAATCATGTAATAACATAATAATACATCATAAAAATGTATTATATCATAAAAACAAGGCATATTTAAGAATTGTGGCACATCCCTAAGAAAAGAAATTGTAACATAATCGATAATGTATCACAACCTATTTCTCTTATAGGATTAACCATAACTAACATTTTCCCCATTTTAGATCCAACATCACAACCTATTTCCCATTTTTCATCGATCATCACTACTGATCATCAATATTATCATTTTTATTCGAGCATCACTACTCATTTTACCATTATCTCATGAGATGTAAATAATTACCCAAGGAATTGTAGGGATATATAGAGCCCACCCATCACTTAAATATTAACCATACACATATATTCCACAAGAAAAGATATAACCATTGCATCGTTAAAACCTGGGAATAATAATGGTTTAATAAAATTTTCCAATGAAAATCATTCACTTTTTATATCATAAATAACCCATAGAAATAAGATGTGTTTCATTTAACACATCACAAACAACCCATGGAAATAAAATGGGTTCCATATCTTTTTCAAATTCATTCATATTTATAAATCATTAATAATTATATCAATAATCATAACATGATAAACCCATGGAAAATATATGGGTATCTAATAACATAAAGTAACTTTCTAGGTAAATATCATTCAATCAAAATTATAAATCATATTCTATTTACATCATATATATAAAGGGTATACAGTTAAGATAATAATTTTACCCAATAAATCAATTTATATAATCTAGGTGAACACCCTTTTTTCAAAGGAATCAAAAATAGGGTATTCATAGAGGAAATGAAATTAAAGAAAAAATACAGTTATAAACCGAATATGATTAGGAAACACAAACGAGATGATGGATCACTTCTAAAAATTATAAATATATTACCTAATAATTTCATATAAATAATGGATGGTTAAATTTGAAAAATATCCTCAATCAAACATAATATACGTCAGAGGACAATGACTTAGATGAAAAATGATATTAAGAAGTTCTGGGAAAATCTCTTTGGAAATAATAAATATCCTTGATCTTTTGAAATAATTTCAAAAGATATATTTTTTAAATATAGTAGAAAAATAATTTTCTTTTATATAACATGAAAACACAAATAGAATGATTCAAATAAAAATACAAATGTGCCAAAAATATGTGTTCTCATAGAAAACATTAAAAAAGATCATTTTCAAAATATTTGTAAAATGAGGGAGTTATGGGTCACTTTAAAAAGTTATTTTTGTAAAGTTGAATTTGAAACTTCAAAAAACACTCACCTTTGAAAAAGAAAATTCAATAAATTATTCCTTGAAAAATCATAAAGATTATCAAATGAAATGTGCGGTGGAAAATATTTTGAAAAACCTTTGTTTCGAAACCCACATCATAAAAAAAGTATCATATTTTCTTTTTTAAAAGGGGAAAATTGATTTATTATAATTATAAAAAATAATATATATTATCTTTCCCAAAAAAAGAGGAGAAAATTGTTGGGATGGAAAATATGGAATTGTAAAAAAGATCCAATTAAGAGATGGAGGTTTGGTCTTGATAATGTTATACTTTTAGGTGAGAAAAAAATCAAGTAGAAATATTTGGATCAAAAAAATATTATACCCAAAAAGATGAAATAGAACATCATAAAAAAAATTTAAATCAATTAATAAAGATAATATTTAAGGTTTAAGTTTAAAAGTAACTATATTATTCAAAGAAATAGATTTGAGTTACCAAAGTCCCTTACAAAAAACATAGTTCATAAAGTAAGAAACTTTTGAAAAGTGGGTTTATTTGGTAAAAATATAAATCCACAAAATTCAAGAGAAAATACTACATAATATATTAAAAATGATGAATTTTCCCACTTAAATGAAACATGTTAAAGAAGAACAATAATAACTCAATGAATAAGAATTATGTTTAAAAAATCCCTTATAACTTGAGAAACATTTAAATAAAAACCTCTTGAAAGAGAGATATTAAAATTGAACTCAAATAACCATTAATAAAAGTTAATTCATGATATAATAACTCAATTATTTAGTATATTCACCATATAAAATGAATTAGGTGCATAATACAAAACATGTATTAAAGAGAGGATTTTGTGATGATAACCCTTACCTTGGTCCTTATTTGTTCTATACTTGTACCAAATGACCTGAATAATAAAATTAACTTTATTAATTACATAACCAATAACCTTATTCATAAATATTAACATTTATATTAATCATTTATAATTATTCCATACATATGTATATTAGTTGGTTTTTACCTATTTTCCACCATCGAGTGTTTATAATTTTAATGGTTTATACTAGTTTCATAAGAGCAATGTTAGTATTCATTATTATTTAAAATTATATCATTAACAAGTAATTATATAAACTATTAGGGATGATTTTAATAATTTATGCAGTTTAAAATTCCTTTCATGAGTGTTTTAGTCTTTATCCATGATAAGGAAATCAATAACAAGCATGTTTGGGTGATTCATGATCAACAAAATGTGTTATCTTAATTAATTAGTTAATTAAAAATGTAATCATTATATAACTAAAAAATAAATATTTATATATTTATACCATATTATACCATAAATTAAGTTATCATATTCATCTATGATATAAATTTATATCATTGTTCAAGTATGTGGTTATGTGAACCAAAACATGAACATGTCGTGATTAATGGATGATTATGTGGTGGTTTAGCTATAATATCATTATAACAGAATAATAATGATCATATTTAGTGTTTATTAGTGTTATATATTAGAATTTGAAGGAATTTTAAGAAAAATTATTTGATATTAAAATATTACATAATATGAATAAATTTTTTTTCTTCTTCCTACTTTAATTGTTTTAGATGGTTAATTTTATAATAATTATTTATCATTGATTTCATTAATAGGTTATTCAATTTAAAATTCCATAACATTATTTATTTCATAAATAACTTTTTTTTCTTTAAAACCAATATTATTGTTCACACCTGAGTATTTCGGAACTAGGTACTAAACTCTCTTTGTTTTCATCATTTTTTTTTCTAGATCGTTTTTTGGTTGGGAGATAGTTTTAAGGTAGTTAGCAGAAGAAAAGGGAGTTGGATAGCTAGTTTTGGATATAAGAACACCTAAAAATATTCAGGTGCCACCAGCAAGCTGGTGGGTTTCAACCGGCCTATCGGTGGAGGGATTGGAGGTGCATGCATTCTACCTACACCCACCAGCTAGTTGGTGAGGCCTAGTGCCTAGTTGGTGGTTTTGTTGGGCATATGGATTAGTAAGGGTGACAATGTGAATTTCACCCGAACAAATGTTTTAATCTCATCTAATTCACTCCCTCAACCCTAATTATAATTTCATTAAACCAAAGACTCCTTGGGGATAATTTGGATTATATCCCTTCTTCCATTGGTGATATTTGGTTCCAATTGGAAGCTTGGGTATCCATTCTTCACAATAAAGTAAGAAAAAAATTTATAATTTTTTTCTCTACTATTAATCCATGATCTTTATGTATTATAAGACTTGATTTTTGGATCTATAATTGACATAGATAATTGATCTAGTTTTCATTGGATCTAGGTTTTCTAGGATACAATTTGTAGCGACCCCAAACCCAGGGTGCTTAATGAGACATGATATACTTAACATATCATTACATCATTACAAAATAAGTATCACGTCTCATTACTACAGAAGATTGTGAGGCTCAGGATTCTGGGAAACCAGCTGCTTCTGCTTAACTTCATTAGTACCAACCATGCCTGAAAAATTTTAAACAAAACGTAGGGTGAGAAAAAAATGCCCAGTAAGGGGTTTTAAAACATTTTTAGAAAATCCTTTCTCAAAGAAGTTCTTTTGAAGAGAATAAAACACTTTTCTAAAACAAAACATTATCTTTTCTTAAAACATGAAATCCATCATTCTTTGAAAACCACTTGTACAAAGAAGTACGTACTTGAAATAAGCTTTAAAGTAACATGATCAGAGAGCGCAGCATAGGAAAGATAAAGAATTCATAATATTCAAACAAGGTTACTTTAATTCTAAAAGAATTCTATGGCTAAGCAGGGAAAACATGCATATCATGGTTCATGAAAAAAAACAGATCAGCTAACAGTTTACCATAATAAAAAAAGTTCTTGACACATAAATTGCATTCTCATGGTCATGGGAGCTTTCAACTAGGGGTTGTCCTGTTAGTTGAACTAACCACTGGTTGACCTTAATCATTACATGCAGAGGGAATGTATAATACTGGACTTTGTCAAGACCTTTCGTCAAGACCGTAAAACATACTTAATGGGTCAAGGCTCACCGCCCACCCCGTTTCCTTAGCTCAAGCCAAGGATAACTGACAAGATCGTCGCAAATAACGTCTCATGAGACTCCTGCTTTACCCAATGCATTGGAGCGCTGTATAATTCCAGGCGCACCCGTCACATCATTCTTGTTGCACTATATAATTCCGGGCGCACCCGTCACATGTAAGTCCTATACATCCCCCACATATCTTTACATGGTCATTATTTCATAGGGTTTCATACATTCTTAATCAACCCCCTTTTTTTTACATGCTTATTCAAAACTTGAAGACAGTTCAATCATAAATAAACTAAGACATGCATGCTAAATTCGCACACATAAGAAATTTTCTTAACAATTGAAACATGAATTTTAAGGAAGAGAACATAATCACTTAACATCATAATACCCAATTAAAGCATGGTCTTTCATAACTTACACATGTGATGCTAAATGGGTATTGAGGGTGTTTAACTAAAACTGTGTAAACATACATTTAGTAAGGGATACAATGTACATAAACAAGTCCATCTTGGGAAAACCATGTACATAATTGTGTAAAAACTTTTTTTTTATTAACACTTTAGACAACATGACCCTTTTTCTCTATAAAGTTTGTAAACACCATAAAAAAACTTGTAATTGAAAACAATATGATGATATATATATACCAGTACATATGCATGGGTTTACCACAACCAACCATACTCCAAGTTATACATTAAACAAAATAATGTTTGGAAAACCGAGTGGGGTTCCTTTTATATAAAATAAATGAACTTAACTTTCATAAGACCCTTATTGGAATAAAGCCAATCTTGCAAGCAACATGGTCGATGTGTAAAAATGTATATATATATATATATATAAGTTTAAGGAATTCTTTCCATTTTCTCAAAAAACCAAAATCCTGATTTATCAAGAACGATAATAAGTGAAAATTTTCAAATGAAAGAACTATTTTGATAAAAAAAACTAACCTTTAAACTTCATTATACATATAAAAATGTATATAATTGGTTTTTGGATACTTTTCTTGAGATAACATGCTTTTGAGTAAATAAACTATCATGTTATATTGTATAAAACAAAAGAACCCAAATCATCCCTTATGCACATTGATGTACATGTGAAACTATATGACTGCATGTTCATACACATCTTCATGCTCCATATAATTGCATGAGTTACATGTTCATGAAATCATTCGACAACTCCATTTTTTTTCATGGGCGAAAAGAGATTTAGGGTTATATACATGTGGATTAAGAGTGCATGTGTCATCCTATATATATATATATATATATATGTATGAATACATATATATATATATATATATATATATTTGTACACACATACGCATGAGGTATATATACATGTACGTATATATACTCGTGTATATTCACTAAAGTGGGTGAAAAATTTAAACCAGAAGACCTCACCTTCTCTGGGTCGGTCCTAGGAATAGGTAAAACGGGTCAAAACAGGTTTATATGATCCCATATATTCCTATACACATTTATATAACAAGTGTATATAACCAAGTAAATTTTATAAAAAAAAAAGGTAGGAAACGATGAGGAGGATTTCCCCTTTACCCACTATTCGATTCTTCAAGCTGAGAATGAGATCTCAAATTCTAGGTTCGCACCAGATTCACACATACCAGAAACGTATATATATCATGTATATATAAATATATACATATTTATATAAAACCGAAACTTTTCAAAACCCAACCGTTATTAAAACATGTTTCTTACCTTGCTTGGAGAGGGGAAGTAGCCGAGGCAAGAGGAACCGAAGGTGTAAAATACAGAAGATATACATGTATATATATAACACACATATATATATATAAATGAAAACCGAAGCTTAAACAAACTTAAAAAAAGAGTCTGACCCTTACCAGTTCGGAGAGGAGGAAAGGAGAACGGAGCAGCGACGGCGTCTGGAGGTCGGAGAGATCAAGAAGATCGGTGTAAAACACCCTGCTTCGGTGCAACTTAGGGTTTAAAAAATAGAAGGAGAAGAAGAGGAACTTCAGGGAGTCGTCGGCCCGAGGTATCCGAGGCGAGGGGTCGGTGTCAGCTCATGGAAAGGAGGGAGCATCTCGGGTCCACTCGTCGGCCTAGGTGAAGAAAACGGAGGCCTACTCTCCACTGGTTCAGCGGCACGATGAGGAAGAAGAAAACCTCGGGTGCGAGGTAGGAGAAAAACGCGAAAACAGAAAGGACGGCCAGGATCAAACGTTGGTCGATCAGATGGCTTAGGATCGGTGTGGTATTAAAACAAACCGATGGCCGCGATCGATGGGGAGAGGATCGAACGGCTCACAAACAGTGCGGCATTAAAATCATGGGTGGCCGTGATTGAGCGCGTCGGATTGGACGGCCCGCCATCGACGTGGGGAAAAAATAACGTGGTTCACTGAGTTTAAAAAAACGCTTTATTAATATTATTATAAATTTGTTATAACATAGTTTTGATTATTAAAAATAAAAAATTCAATTATTAAACTGACTTTTATTATTTTAATAAAAATCATTGGTCAATAAAAAATTATAAAATGATTTAATCAAAACATGTTATTATATAAACATATGTATATATATATATATTCTATTTTAAAATACCAATAATTTTTATTGGCCTTATTATATTAAGTATATTATTTTTAAACCATAATTATTGATCTTTTATTATTATATTTGGAAAAAAAAACCTGAGGTTCATTTAATCGATCAAAGAAAACATTGGTTTATTCAACATAATATTTATTTATTTATTTATTTATTTATTTATTTTTCCTTTTCTGAATTACATAATAATTACCTTAATTTGTAATTCCATGGAAACTTTTGGGTACACTCCTTTAAGAAAAGAAAAAGAAATAGGTTGCTTAAAGGTATTTTTGTAAGCTTAAAGATGCGAAATTTGTAAATAAAACCATAATTTGACAAAGTTTCCAAAATAGTTAATAAAGGTCGAATTATAAGAGAAATAATATATCTAATTTGATGCAATATATATATAACTCATAAAAATCCATCAAGTTTGATATAATTAGAAAATAAAAGTTCAATTGTTCAAATTAATATGTATAATGGAAGAAAAACTATAATATTAATTTTCGCCATTTTGAAACATAAAATAAAATTCTCATTTTGGGAGAACAAGAGATAAATTAACTAAATTAACATTGATGAAACTTTAAAATATTAAATCAAATTACACAATTATCATTCTGATACTTTTGGGGTAAATCATTTTATTTCCAACGGTCAAAATAAAACATGAGATTCTTTGGGAAAACCAACGGTCAAATTTATAGTCGTTTGAGGTTCAACGGTCAGATCAGGGTGCTTATAAAAAGGGCCTGGTCTCGGGGTGTCCCTTACTCCAAGCGACCGAAGGAGAAAAGGAAAGATGGTTCGTGTGATCCCCTTGGTGCTGAGCACGGTTGCAGTGGCTTCGTCCGTCCTCATGTTTATTATGATGGATGATCGAAACCCCTACCACATTCTTGAGATCTTAGTGGTTTTAAGCGGTCTTCCCATTATTGTAATCGGGTTCTTAGTTGGGATTTTGGGTTAATTTACCTTCTTCTTTGGTCAGTGGATGTTGTAGCCAAATTGTTTCTTATTTGAATAAAAGGAATTTTTCATCCATTTGATGCATTTTATTATTAATACCTTATTAGTTGTTTGTTGATTCACTTAACGAGTGACATTGAAAAGAAAACTTGTCAAAAATCAAAAACATGGTTTTTCTCGGGTTGTTACATTACTTCCCCATTCAAAGAATTGCGCACTCACAATTCTATCATAAAAAAAGAACAACTAAAACCCCAAACATAGAACACTACCGAAACAGTGGATCTGGCTCGGTTAACGGGATACTGAAGTTAGAACACAACTCTTCTGTTTCCCTAGCCCAAATGCACCTCGAACAGTACACCTTGAACTCCTGTTCATGTGTACTACACACGGGCTTCCAAAGGGAGGCTCGTGCGATGCAAAGCTCGGAAACGTCCGAGTAGATAAACTCCTTGATAACTCTTCTGGACGCATTACGCTCGAGGTAGTCAAGAGGGATGAAGCGGTTGAGGAGACTAAGATTCAGGACTTGGAACATGTAGGTTGTACTGAGCTGGCCATCCTGGGCGGCCACGAGGAAGCACGTTATGGCAGAAAAGTTCTGTGCCAGAGTGAATCACTGGAATAGGCCCTCAAAGTATCTTCCCCTTCGCCTGTAGCAGGGGAGTTGAGCTGTGGCAACAAGGTGAAAGACACAATCATCCTCTTGACAAAAACGATGGATCTCTGGACCATTTTCTAGATCGAGCAAACGCTGGAAGGACCCTCACAGGTGGAGAAATTATGGATAATCCACCATGCATGCCTTGATCAATATGACTTCTACTAGCTCATCGGGTAGGGATGAGAAGTTTGTTTGACCAGACATTTGAAAGAAAACATCGAAGGGAAACTCTTAACAACATTGATAAGGTGGAGACATGAAAGGAAACAAGAAACTTCCATTTATGAAAAATTTTACACGGCAAAGTCTGAGTTTACAAGACGTACGCCACAAAGAGTGGCAAAACTTCCTAACTCTTCAAACCACACACAAGATGAACAGATAGGACTAAACTCATGGGAACATTTATAACGCCTCTTGAGTTTAGTGTGAGGGGTATGGAGTTGGGAAACATCGGTATACACTTCTTTCCTAAGAGACAAACGGGTGGACTCATTTTCCAATGCTCCAAAGTCCATTAACTGGCCCCAGAAGCCATAGTACAAAATCTGGCACAGGTAAGCCGCTCGGAGGTCTCCAGCAGCAGAAGCTTCTTGAAAAATGTTATCAAGCATTGTGACAAATTCCTCGCCAGTTGTGAACACTCGGAAGAGTCCTTCGTGATACCTTCCCCGATGTGCATTAGAGGTAAATTGGGTCATCATCATTAGGAGATAATCCATCCCAAATCCCCGGTGGAGACTAAGAACCCTAGGTGAGTTTGACACGCCGAACAGGTGCTTACACGTCATGCCAATTTGGGCATAATTTAGAAAGTTCTCGCGGCTAGCTAGAGATATAATGTTCTCTAGAGCCTCAGTGGGAAGTGACAAAAGGTCGGTAGGTACATCAGCCATCTGAAAGTTATAATGTGGCAAAAGGTCGGGGTGTCTATGCTGTCACCAGGACCCGGTTGTCACACAATCTCTTCTCCTCTCATCACTAGTCTTAAAGAGGCAATGTTGTTTCATTGTTCTCATGTATTTTTCTCTATCTTATGGTCTAAAACTTGTCATGCCTTATGTTATTGACTATTTAATTTGGATTTGATTATAAAATTTATTTTTTAAAATGGAATTTATCTTTGAGGGCTTTGTTTGGGTTTTAAAAACATGGGGTTTTAATGGAAATCATTTGTGCCATGTTATGTGTTTGTTAAATTTCCTCAAAGATGTTTTAAAAAGGAAAATGGTTTCTCAAGCATGAAAATTATTGTGGATAAATATATAAATGTTTTATAAAAATGTGGTATTGGATTTGAAATGTATTCTTCTTTGGAAAATTTTTATGAAACATCATTTTTCATTATGCCTTGGAAAATTTTTATGAAACATTGTTTTGTTTTCCTTAAATGTAGTGATAATGTAATTTCACACTGGGGAGACCTTGGGTTATGGGGGGAAACTGAACAAATACTATACCTACTGGAGTTATCTATCACTAGGGGGTTTTCTTGGTGTCATGGGGACTAAGGGGTATCCTTTTCGAGGAACCTAGGTTCCCAAACTATAGAAGCCATGTTAATCTGGTTAGTGTTCTTTTGGGAGTATTGTAGGTTTGTTTGTGTAAATCCACTCATGTTATATATTTATGACTTGGTTTCTTTGATATTAGATTTTTTGAATGATCTTTTTGTATGCTCATTTTCCTACTTTTTCATGTTATGTAAATCAATTATTGAAAATTATTTACTTATTTGTTTATGTCATTAAAATATAGTATGTCATATTCCTCTATTTCATTGAATATTTAATGATTTTGAAAAGAAAAATAAAGGATTATTTATCAAATGGCAAAATTATTTCTTTTTTAGTGTTTTAGAAATATGTTTTAAATATGAACTCATGGGTGCACGTGGTTAGAAATTTTATAGATTCTTAGTGGTATACCACCGAGATCTTGAGACTAAACCCTATTATTTTCCTTTTGGGATTTATAGTATTGGTTTATTAGGATTAAGGTAAATAGAAGATCATCATGTATAGGATGGCTCTCATTCCTTAGTTTTTCTACTCATTGGTCAGGATTAATTTGAGTTATGGTCACATAGAGATGGAATCATGGGTTGATTTAGGTTCTATGTTGTTGATGATATTCTTATTTTGTTTTGTGACCTTGTTATATAGATGTTGGATATGAACTTTTAGGTTATGGTTTAGACATATGATGCATTATATATTTTCTCTTTAGTGATATTTTTTTTCTTTATATTATATGTTTATTAAGGTAAAATTAATCCTAACTTCTCTTATATGATACACTAGTTCTTATCACCCGCTCGTAGTGACATGGAACGTGATTTTAGGCATTATGGTTGGTAAAATCGGGTAAAGTTATAGGTTTACCTATTTTGTTCTATTAAAAATTAGTATCAGATCCTCAAGTTTTATTAAATATTATTCTCATGCTTTTGTATCACCCATTTATGTCTGGGTGTTTTTGATATACTGGAGATAGGATTGTCAAAACTTAATAGGTAGTTTGGGAATGTTCCTGGCCAGCTCATTTTCATGAAAAGAATAAAGTTTCCATGGGAATTTTGGGGTTTTCCAGTGTTAATATCTAAAGCTTTAACATTTTTTATTTAGTTCTTTGAATTTAATTTATGTTAAATTAATTGAATGATGTTATAAATGGTTTCTATTATTAATTTTTATAGTTAATGTATCCTCCTAGAATAGCACTTAGGATTTCTTGAGATGAAGTTGTAGAGTAAGTATCATAAGAAAACCCTTAAGTATATCTAGTTCTAGTGGAAACTGTAATTCATATGATCCATCATGTGGGAGAAGTCTACAATGATAAACCATAATGAAAAGTGGATCATGACTCATGTTTTCTAAGAAAAATACACTAATATTCTATGATGAAAAGGGTCCATAAAATGCTGAGGAATGGATTGTAAGGCTTTTCCACATCCTTGAAACTCTAGAAGACTCCAAGGTTGTATTCACCACTTATATTCTTAAATGTCTAGGGAGGAAATGGTGGGAATATATCATGCAATATAAGTTTCATTAATATATCACTTAGATTGACTTCAAGAAATCCTTCAAAAAATAGTTCTATCCTAAGGAAACGATGATGGTGAAGGCATAGGAGTTTGTTACTTTATAGTAGGGTGATCATTCTATCAAGGAGTGTGTTACTCAATTTATCAAGTTAATGTACTTTTATCCAAATCATTTTTTAAAATGAATATCTCAATGTAAGGAGGTTTAAAATGATTTTAAGGGTGGATATTTGATCTATGTGAATCCTTATGTTCTTACCCACCTATGTGTATGGTGTGGATAAGTAATTTATGGTTGAGGTAGACATAGAAGGAAAGACAACACTCTTTAGAGTATTAGTGATAGAGGGAGGTATCCAAAGTTTGCTTCCAATTTAGAAAAGGAAGGAGGATGACCAGTACCGGGGTGGACGTATGAGTATGCAAGAAATATCATGATATATTCATATAGTCTATTACAAATGTGAAAAAAAGGGAAACCTCAAGCTGGATTTTCAGGCTACACTGAGGGTGTGTCACACTTGCAGGAAGTTCGGTCATATTTTGTGTTTCTATGAGATAGAATATCAAGGAAGTAGAGCTAGATCTATGTAACTCCCCGACCCCAGTTACCTAGAGTTGTTGCATTATTACATAACATTGGCACGATCACAAGAAAGATCAAATCACGAAAGACTGATTAGTTTAGTAGCCTTGGAAACCCTAGATATATTCATAAGTCTTACATTACATCATAAAGTGAAAACTACTACAAAAACATATTGTCTTCATAATCCACACTCATATCCCCTCATACTATCCCTGCATGTCATTCATAAATTACTTCTTCACATCCTGGGAAAAATAAAACATTAAAAGGGGTGAGCTCAGATGCTCAGTAAGGATAGCAATATAGCGGAAACTTTCATAAATAAGCATAAACATTTAAGGAAATGTATAACTAAAACAAAAGACTTTTAAACTTGAACATCAGCATAATATGGAAAAGATAAAATGAAATAATATCATTTACTTATTCACAGGGATATTCTACTAGTCGAATAATCACATGCAATATCAATAACCACTTTCATAATGATGGAATGCATAATGTCAGACTATCATAACCACATATCCAAGGCCTCATGCCAAGAATACAAATAAGGTTTTGTCAAGGCCTTGTGCCAAGACACTGGCTTGTCTCATGAGACCTACCGATGCATCGAGGATCTATAGCGGGCTCCACCCATCACTTATTAAGTCCAATGCATTCCTCATATGAATAGGTTTAAACATAACATAAACATTCGTATTAAAACTAGCACATGAAATTTCAATACTTTCTCTATAAACCATGAATTGTATAAAAATAACACATCCACAGTAAAACATATCAAAAAACCTTCAAAAATATATGGAAGTTTTGTATCATAATAAATAAACTTCAAATAATTTTAAAATCCATCAAAGGATGTTGACATTGATGAAATAAAAACTATTTGAGATAAATATATCTTTTTTTGAAATAATTTAAAAGTCATATAATTATAAAATAAAACATTTACTTTGAAAATATTCTTACAATCTTGTAAAGGAGGCTTCGACGATTTTATAAATGCAGGAAATAGCCACACCCGCCGTATAAGTTAAAAAAGACATTCTTACCTTAATTTTGTCGAAAAGGTTAAAAGGGACCTTGTTTGGAAAATGACAGAAAGATTCCTTTATAAATTCTTATAAAAAGTCAATAAGGGTATAAATGACTTTATCCCATAGTCTTTAAAATATTAATAATTATTTTAAATACATTTTTAAGAAACATGGATGTGGATGATAAAGAGGTCACAGTAGATAATTACGTATAAACAACCTCGGATAATGAAGAGATTGTGAAATAAACTCTTACCTTGTACTTTTACTTAGTAGATGGTATGTTAACCTCATGTATAATAGTTAAAAAAAATTTATTAAATTATAAAATAACCACATACTTAATTATTATATCATATATGATCTTTTAATAATGCTTTGTTAATAATACTTTAGTATTATCGTCATTTCGGGTGTTAAATTACTCGTTTTTTTATATGTTTTGTTAAATAATTCATGTTTGTTATGGATAGGTTGTATCTTATTCATATCCATAATGATATAAAGTTCTTAAACATTACTTTTAATCATCAAATGATAATTAGTCTTGAATGGATGCGATGGGGAATGAATCTCATCGTGTTCGTGGAGACGGTAGTCCGTACGTACGCACGAGCGACAATATCATCCTTTTGATATTAAAATAATATATAATTTGATGGTATATAATATATAAATAATCATTATCATGTTATATTTATTATTTTCTTGAATTAAACATCATTATTATTCCCATCCAAATAATAATATATTGAATAACAATTACACCACGACGTGAAGACGGTAAGCCGTACATATGCATGTATGATGACATGTCATTCAAAGGATGTATAGAATACTTAATATGGTTGTACCATATTTATAATAATATCACAGTATATAGGAGATACTAGAGTTCTTATTTTATAATGGTAATGACAAATAAAGAAGAATTTGAAGAAGAAAGGAACTTGAAAGAGGGTGGTGAAAACATTACCTCTTCTTCGGGTTCTTCCTTTTGATTTGATCAAAAGGGATCCTTAGGTTCGCTTTATGATCAAAATAATGCATCTATGTTGAATTGAGGGAAGTTTATAGAGTATTTGGGTAGGGGTTGGCTAAACCAAAAGGCTTTGAAAGTGTGAAGAATTGGTTATAAGTGGTTTCCTTTTATAAGGGGGAGGAGGGGCACCTTAGGAAAATCTAGAAATATTATTTTATAATAAATTCATATTCAGTTTCTAATGGCTCCAAAGTGTATTATTTAAAGGTTAAGGTGTGGATGGGTCGAAAACCACTCAACCAATATAATTTAGACAGGTTTGGGTCATTATATTAACCTTATCTTGTAGTTTTAAATCTTAGTTAATTAGTTTGACACTTACCATGTCATTTTGTATTTTTATATTATATAGTTAATAAACTTACTATATACCTCCAAGAGACCCCCAAGTAGTCCATTAATGATACACCTATCATGATATAAGTCTCTTGGCCGAACCGTAGATTTTTAGGAATTAAATATAAATTAATAATATAATATTTGTTTTAAAAACTCTTTTATATCAATTTTGACACTATTGGGTATTTTGTTCTTGATAAATTTATAACAGCATTATTACTTCGAAAAAAATTATATAAACAGTCCTAATATGTCATAGTAACCTATAAAATTATTGGAATTTAAAAAAGTCCAAAATTACATTTATTTGGGTATTTATAATATCAATTATTTTAATCTTTCATTAATACTGTAATTACTGCATCATCATTGTGTCATAAATAAATTAAATTATTTAATATGTAAAAATTATAAATAAAATACCATTATGTATGAAATCTTTTTATATTTCTAATTAATATTTATAGTTTAAAATATAACATATATAACCCTATATAAAAAAATTTCTAAAAGATATATGCTTATGTCATTTTTGTATTCATTTTAACTTAATTAATATAAAGTGTCCCTATCACCTACAAGTGGCTCCATGGGGTCCCAAAATCGACCCAAAGATGCCCATGGTCGGACATGTATCCACCAATAAGGTTAGGACACGTTTTAGGATAATTTATTATTATTATAATATTATTTTTTTACCCTTATTTACCGGATTTACCCTTTAACCATGGTAAATAAAATATTTATCGAAGTAATTATCCAAAATGTATAAAAATGAAAGTTACCTATTTACAAAATTTTTACATCCTGATTCCAAATATGGAATGCATTTTTTCAAAACTCAAAACATAGAAGTGGCAGAAATTAATTTAAAATTAATTCCCGTTGTCAAAACAAAAAGCGCGTTTTTAAGAAATAATAACTATCAAAAGATTGATACTTGTTTTTGTCCGGTTTAATTGTGAAATTTTGTCCAATTACCAACATTGTATTAAATGGTAAAAATATATTCTAAATATACTTTAAAACCACTCAAATTCTTAATTTATTATTATTAATTATTTCGATTAAAAAAGTTGTTTTTAATAAAAATTTAGTAATTTTCACTATTCATCAAAATATAAAAGTTATCTGAAAAGTACCAAAATTTTATCCTAGGATAATTTCAATGTTCTGAATCCAAAAATGAAGTCCATTTTTAAAGATAAAATGTATAGAATTTCAAAAGGTGGTTATTACTATTCATAAAGGCTACTTTGATTGGTCGTGGCGTGTTAGAATCTCGAAGTTGCGTACAACACACGCTAATGTATTATTCAAAGAGAAGCGTACCATGGAATCTTGGGGTGTTACATTCTCCCCTCCTTCAAATAATTTCATCCTCAAAATTTCTAAAAAATTACTGTATAAAAAGACTCGGGTGATTCTTCATCATAAGTCCCTCGGGTTCCCACGTTGCCTCTTCTATTTTATGGTTTCTCCATAGAACTTTTACCAGACGAGTCATCTGGTTTCTCAGCACTTGTTCTCTCATATCAAGAATCTTGATGGGCTCTTCGCAATAAGAGATATCGGGTTCTAGTTCTAATTCCTCATAGGTGAGTACATGTGTTGGGTCAGGCATGTATTTTCTCAACTGTGATACGTGGAACACATCGTGAATTTTGGAGAGATTTGGTGGCATTTCCAAACGGTAAGATACAGCCCCAATTCATTCTAGAATTTCGAAATGATCGATGTACCTGGGACTCAATTTACCTTTCTTTCCAAAACTTATAACTCCTTTCCATGGAGATACCTTCAAGAAAACATGATCTCCCACCTGAAATTCCAAATCCTTTCTTCGGTTGTTAGCATAGCTCTTCTGCTGACTTTGAGCTGCTTTGATGTGGTTTTGGATTACCTTAACCTTTTCCATCGTTTCCTCCACCAGTTTTGGGCCTACAAGTTTTCTTTCGCCAACATCATCCCAACAGGTTGGTGTGTGACATCTCTTTCCATATAATGCTTCATATGGTGCCATTCGAATACTTGAATGGAAGCTATTGTTATAGGAAAATTCTACCATAGGTAAATATTGATCCCACATACCCTGAAAGTCAAGTGAGTAAGATCTCAACATGTCTTATAAGGTTTGAATAGTCTGTTTCGATTCTCCATTTGTTTGAGGGTGGTAAGCAGTGCTCAAATGAATTTCAGTATCCAATGCCTTCTGAAGACTCTTCCAGAATCTCAATGTAAAATGGGGATCTTGATCTAAAACAATCGATAGGGGTACTCCATGAATTCTCACAACTTCATTAATATATAGTCTTGCTAGACGTTCAAGTGGAAAATCTTCCCTTATAGAAAGAAAATGTGCTGACTTGGTAAGATGATCAACAATGACCCATATTGCATCGTTCCTTCTAGGAGTCTTTGGTAGTCCCATGACAAAGTCCATAGTGATATTATCCCATTTCCACTCAGGTATGGGAAGAGGTTTCATGAATCCTCCAGGACATTGTCTTCTAGGTTTCACTTGTTTACAAACCATACATCTTGACACAAAATCAGAAATCTCCCTCTTCATGTTGTCCCACCAAAAAATGTTCCTTTAAATCTCTATACATTTTGGTGCTCCTAGGGTGTATAGAGAAATTGTAACTATGAGCATCGTCTAACAATTCCCTTTATAAATTAGGTATATCGGGAACACAAAGTCTCTTCCCGAATTTCAAAATTCCTTCTTCATACACAAAGTCTCTCAATCTCCCATCATTCACAACTTTAATCTTCTTTTGAAATTCTTCATCATCGTTCTGAGAACTATTAATCCTTTCTAGTAAATATGGTTTGGCAACCATTTGAAAAATCCCTGATGTTTCACCTTACATGGTTATTCCCATGTCCATCTTCACTAGATCCATGAAAATTGGATCCCTTTCAATTCTCATATTGTTCAAAACTCCATGATCTTTTCTTCTCAAAGCAGCTTCCACCTTATTTGCCTTCCCGGGGTGGTAGTGTATCGTAAAATCATAATCATTGAGTAATTCAATCCATCTCCTTTGCCTCATGTTGAGTTCTTTTTGTGAGAAAATATACTTCAAACTCTTGTGATCAGTATAAATCTCAAATTTTTCACCATAGAGGTAGTGTCTCCATATCTTCAAAGAAAATATCACATCTGCTAACTAGATATCATGAATAGGATAGTTTTTCTCATGAATTTTTAACTTTCATGATGCATAGGCGATAACCCTATCACTCTGTATAAGGACACGACCAAGTCCTTTCCTCGACGCATCACTATAAATAACGAACCCATCATTCCCTGATGGTAGATTCAATATAGGAGAATTAACTAATATTCTCTTCATTTCTTCAAAACATTCTTCACACTATTTTGTCCAAACAAATTTAACTCCTTTACGTGTGAGCTTTGTTAATGGGTTAGCCAATCGGGCAAAATTCTGGACGAAACGTCGATAATAACCAACTAAACCAATAAAATAGTGTACCTCATTTATACTCGTAGGTTCTAGCAATTCTTGGATTGCCTTGGTCTTAGAAGGATCAACAGAGATTCCATATTTAGATACAATATGTCCAAGAAAAGAAATCTCCTGAATCCAGAATTCACACTTGCTAAACTTCTCATGTAATTCATGTCTTCTCAGAGTCTTCAGGATAATGCGCAAGTGATTTTCATGATCTTCATAGATTTTGGAGTATACCAAGATATCATCAATAAATACCACCACAAAATCATCGAGATATTCCTTGAAAACTCTATTCATTAGATCCATGAATACAGAGGGTGAATCAGTCAGCCCAAAAGGCATTACTGTAAAGTCATAATGCCCATACCTGGTTCGAAATGCTGTCTTTGGAATGTATTCCTTCTTCACACACAACTGATGGTATCCAGATCGAAGGTCAATCCTTGAAAAGTATTGAGCTCCATGAAGTTGGTCAAATAAATCATCAATGCGAGGTAGGGGATACTTGTTCTTTTTTGTTATAGCATTTTTCTCCCTGTAGTCGATACATAACCTCATAGATCCATATTTCTTTTTAACAAAAACAACAGGGGCTCCCCATGGAGAAACAACTAGGGTGAATAAATCCCTTATTAACCAATTCCTCTAGTTGTTTCTTTAGTTTAACTAATTACACAGTGGCCATTCTATAAGGGGTCTTCGATATAGGCCTTGATCCAGGAATTAAATCAATGGAAAACTCAACTTCTCGTTCTGGAGGATATCTAGGTAAATCATCCGGAAACACATCTACATATTCTTTCATAATAGGTACATCCTATATTTGAACATTAATTTCCTCACCCACAGTCATTTCATTCTCTTCCTCCCCAATAATTGAATTTAGTTGAGCTACTGGGGTGGATCTAGATAAGAATTAGGTGGTGACGATTCTGCTCTAAAGATAAGGTGTTCCTTATCATCATCATCAAAAATCGTAACCTCCTTCTTCTTACAATAAATCTCCGCATCATGGTCTGAAAGCCAATCTATACCATGGATTATATCAAACTCAATCATAGGTATCACGATGAAATCAGTGGATAAACAACATTTATGTGCTCTAATAGGGATTGATTCACAAAACTTTGTTGCAATGATACTTCCCTTAGGAGTTTTAACTGACAACTCCTTTGTTAAATAAAATTGTAAATATCTAATTTTCTTAGAAAACTAGAAAGATATGAAACAATGAGACGATCAAATATCAAATAAAGCATTGGCTAAACTTGAGGAAACCATTAAATTACTTGTCACCACGTCTTTCGAAGCTTCTACCTCAACAGTAGAGATAGCATAAGCTTGGCCTTGATCCCTTGGCCTTTTCTGAGGTAAGTTCACCTAACACTTAGGACATTCATTTGCATAATTTCCTATCTCCCTGCAATTGTAGCACTGAACATCGGTAGATTCCTTCTTCCCTTTTCAATCACGAGCTTGGTGGCCTTTTTCACCACACTTGTAACAGACACACATTCCCTTCAAGCAAGTACCGGGGTGTTTCTTCCCACATTTTCTGCAGGATTGATATTCAAATTTTCCCTTCTTCCCTTTATTTCTATTTCCAGATTGATCAGAATATCTCTTCTTCTCTTGCTTTTCTTTAAAGTCGTAAGACTTAGAGAATTCCTTTTCTATCTTGATAGCACAAGAGAGAATGTCTTCGTACGACGAGAAGGATTGTGAGACTAATGCTCGATGGAGAAATGGTTTTAACCCATCAAAGAAATGATCAATCTTACTTCTTAGGTTACGTATATAATCTCTAGCATACCTTGCTAACCTTGTAAAGTTATCCTCATACTTTGCGACATTCTCATCCTCCTTTTGCCTCAGACTCAGAAATTGCCTTTCCATATCTGCTTGATGGTCACGAGGAAAGTATTTTTCTAAAAACAGATCTTTGAACTCCCTCCAATCCATATTTGATACTTCATCATCTTCCTTCATGTTTTGAATCAATGACCACTATTTATCAGCATCTCCAGTGAGGCGATAAACTCCCATGATAACTTTTTCCTTTTCACTACTCCCCAAATCCTGAAATATTTTCTCTAAGGAACTTATCCATTGCTCAGCTACCAATGGATTTGTACTCCCATTGAATTTTGGTGGTTGTTGCCTCATGAAGCAATCTAACATTGATCCTCCATGCTGTGGATCAGGGTGCTCCATACGGGTAAGGTTATTATTCATAACCTGAGTGAGTTGTCCCAGTATGGTGATAAGCTGATCAGCACTAGTTACATCACCAGCTCCACTATAATTCTCTTGAACAGGAGGGAAATCCCTGCATGGAGTGCGTGCATTGATGAGGTTTCCATTTCTTCCACTAGGCTCTATTTCTAAACAATGGAATAAACTAGATCAGTTTATGAATCAAAATACATAATTCCATACTTGTAAAACACTTAACATAAATTGAACAGTTTATGGATATAATCCATAATCATAAAAATGTTTTCTTTGAGGAAGTATATACTCATAAACCCTTCATAATGGTTCATAAAAAAAATGAGAATTATCCAAAGCATATCCCCTGGTAGGGTTGTAACCAAGAGTGAAGCAAGGCCCGTTGTCGTGCACCAGTTCCCGTTCAAGTCTAGCTCAAAGCGGTGTTTTTGGGTTTTACCCCTAGGTACATCTGTGCTAGAGCCACCTCTACCTACTCGTATCCAGACAGGGATGTATTTCTCGGAAAACTCACAAAATCTCTAAAGTACCAAAATTCTAGGAAGTTCTTCTATACTAATCCTCAAAGTCTATCTTAGGTCTATGTGCTCTAATCAGAGTTTACCTAAATCTAGCTTCCAAGGTTTGTACTAAACTTCCTCTGATACCAACTGTAACACCCCGACACCAGTTACCCAAAGTCGGTGCATTATTACATAACATTGTCATGATCACAAGAAAGATCAAATCTCGAAAGACCGATTAGTTTAGCAGCCTTGGAAACACTAGATATATTCATAAGTATTACATTACATCATAAAGTGAAAACTACTACAACAACATCTTGTCTTCATAATCCACACTCATATCCCCTCATACTATCCTTGCAGGTCATTCATAAATTACTTCTTCACATCCTGGGAAAAATAAAACATTGAAAGGGGTGAGCTCAGATGCTCAGTAAAGATAACAATATAGCGGAAAATTTCATAAATAAGCATAAGCATTTAAGGAAATGTATAACTAAAACAAAAGCCATTTAAACTTGAACATCAGCATAATATGTCAAAGATAAAATGAAATAATTTCATTTACTTATTCACATGGATATTCTACTAGTCTAATAATCACATGCAATATCAATAACAACTTTTATAATGATAGAATGCATAATGCGAGACTATCATAACCACATAGCCAAGGCCTCGTGCCAAGACTACAAATAAGATTTTGTTAAGGCCTTGTGCTAAGACACTAGTTTGTCTCATGAGACCTACCGATGCATCGAGGAGCTATAGCGGGCTCCACCCATCACTTATTAAGTCCAATGCATTCCTTATATGAATAGGTTTAAAGATAACATAAACATTCATATTAAAACTAGCATAGGAAATGTCAATACTTTCTCCATAAACCATGAATGGTATAAAAATAACACATCCACAATCCAAAATATCACAAAACCTTCAAAAATATATGGAAGTTTTGTATAATAATAAATAAACTTCAAATAAGCTTAAAATCCATCAAGGGATGTTGACATAGATGAAATCAAAACTATTTGAGAGAAATATCTCTTTTTTTGAAATCATTTAAAAGTCACATAATTATAAAATAAAACATTTATTTGAAAATATTATTATAATATTGTAAGGGAAGCTTCGACGATTTTATAACAGTGGAAAATAGCCGCACCCACCGTATAAGTTAAAAAGACATTCTTACCTTAATTTTGTCCAAAAGGTTAAAAAAGACCTTATTTGGAAAACAACAGAAAGATTCCTTTATAAACTTATTATAAAAAGTTAATAAGGTTATAAATGAATTTATCCCATAGTCTTTAAAATAATAATAATGATTTGAAATACATTTTTAAGAAACATGGATGTGGATGATAAAGAGTTCCCAGTAGATAATTACGTATAAACAACCTCGGATAATGAAGAGATTGTGAAATAAACCCTTACCTTGTACTTTTCCTTAGTCGATGGTATGTTAACCTCCTGTATAATAGTTAAAAATTTGTTATTAAATTATACAAGAACCATATACATAATTATGATATCATATATGATCTTCTAATAATGCTTTGTTAATAATAGTTTAGTATTATCGTCGTTTCGCGTGTTAACTTACTCATTTTCTTTTATATGTTTTGTTAAATAAGTCGTGTTTTTATGGATAGGTTGTATCTTATTCATATCAAGAATGATATAAATTTCTTAAACAATACATTTAATCATCAAATGATAATTATTCTTGAATGGATACGATGGCGAATGAATCTCATCGTGTTCGTGAAGACGGTAGTCCGTACGTACGCCCGAGCGAGAATATCATCATTTTGATATTAAAATAATATATAATTGGATGGTATATCATATATAAAGAATAATTATCATGTTATATTTATTATTTTATTGAATTAAACATCATTATTATACCCATCCAAATAATAATATATTGAATAACAATTACACCACGACGTGGAGACGGTAAGCCGTACGTATGCACGTATGGTGACATGTCATTCAAAGGATGGATAGAATACTGAATATGGTTTTACCATATTTATAATAATATCACAGTTTATAGGAGATACTGTAGTTATTATTTTATAATGGGAATGACAAATAAAGAAGAAGTTTAAGAATAAAGGAACTTGAAAGAGGGTGGTGAAAACATTACATCTTCTTCGGGTTCTTCCTTTTGATTTGATCAAAAGGGCTCCTTAGTTTCACTTTCTGATCAAACTATGGCATCTAGGTTAAATTGAGGGAATTTTAGAGAGTATTTTGGTAGGGTTTGGCCGAACCAAAAGGTTTTGAAAGTGTGAAGAATTGTTTAGAAGTGGTGTCCTTTTATAAGCGGGAGGAGGGTCACCTTAGGAAAATCTAGAAATATTATTTTATAATAAATTCATATTCAGTTTCTAATAGATCAAAAGTAGATTATTTAAATTCTAAGGTGGAGATGGGTCAAAAACCACTCAAAAAATATAATTTATATAGGTTTTGGTCATTATATTAACCTTATCTTTTAGTTTTAACTCTTAGTTAATTAGTTTGACACTTACCATGTCACTTTGTATTTTTATATTATATAGTTAATAAACTTAATATATACCTCCAAGAGACCCCCAAGTGGTCCATTAATAATACACCTATCCTGATATAAGTCTCTTGTCCGAACGTTAGATTTTTAGGAATTTAATATAAATTAATAATATAATATTTGTTTTAAAAACTCTTTTATGTCAATTTTGACACTATTGGGTATTTTGTTCTTGATAAATTTATAAAATCATTATTACTTCGAAAAAAATTTATATAAACAATCCTAATATTTCATAGTAACCTAGAAAATTATTCTAATTTATAAAAAGTCTAAAATTACATTTATTTGGGTATTTATAATATCAATTTTCTTAATCTTTCATTAATATGGTAATTATTGCATCATCATTGTGTCATAAATAAATTAAATTATTTAATTTCTAAAAATAATAAATAAAATACCATTATGTATGAAATCTTTTTATCTTTCTAATATTTTTATCTTTTTAATGAATATTTATAGTCGAAAATATAACATATATAACCCTATTTAAAAAAAATTCTAAAAGATATATGCTTATTTGTATTTATTTTAACTTAATTAATATAAAGTGTCCCTATCACCTACAAGTGGCTCCATGGGGTCCCAAAATCGACCCAAATATGTCCATGGTCGGACATGTATCCAACAATAAGTTTAGGACACGTTTTAGTGTAATTTATTATTATTATAATATTATTTTTTACCCTTATTTGCCAGATTTGCCCTTTAACCATGGTAAATAAAATACTTACCGAAGTAATTATTCAAAATGTCTAAAAATGAAAGTTACCTATTTATAAAATTTTTAAATCTTGATTCAAAATATGGAATCCATTTTTCCAAACTCAAAACACAGAAGTGGCAGAAATTAATTTAAAATTAATTCCCGCTGTCAAAACAAAAAGCGTGTTTTTAAGAAATAATAACTATCAAAATATTGATACTTGTTTATGTCCGGTTTAATTGTGAAATTATGATAAATGACCAAAAATTGTATTAAATGGTAAAAATATATTCTAAATATACTTTAAAACCACTCAAATTCATAATTTATCACTATTAATTATTTTAATTAAAAAAGTTGTTTTTAATAAAAATTTAGTAATTTTCATTATTCATCAAAATATAAAAGTTATCCGAAAAGTACCAAAATTTCATCCTAGGATAATTTTGATATTCCAAATCCAAAAATGAAGTCCATTTTGAAAGATAAAATGTATAAAATTTCAAAAAGTTGGTATTACTATTCATAACGGCTGCTTTGATTGGTCGCGGCATGTTAGAATCTCGAAGTTGCGTACAACACATGCTACTGTATTATTCAAAGAGAAGCGTACCGTGGAAGGTTGGAGTGTTACATCTAACTTCACCAAGGTCTCTCAGTTTAGACCTTACGTGTATAAAGTTTTGGGATCTCAGCCTCTTTCTAAGGGAGATGATCATGTGGTAAAGAAATGAAAAGATGAGGCTGGATTTCTGTATGCAGTAAAGTGCACACTAGAGAAGATAAAGGTAGGATTGGATATCATGGGAGGTACAATGTTCATAGAATATTATATGGTTATAGATTTTTTTAATATATTTGAAACTAATTACTTTATATTATTCAATATTATAGATTTTTTGGGATTATGTTCTAATCTCATGCCTTTCTTGATGACTTTTTATACTCCTTTGGGAAATTATATAGAGAGGGGATTTAAATGACTCAAATATCAGGTAAATATCACTGATAATGAAACCGTGTGGGACTTCTTAGTCCTTGAACTTCAAATATTTGATCTTATCATTAGCATGGATTATATTATTATCTATAAATATTAGATCTATTTCTATCATCATTGGGTATAGTTTCTCTCTCCTAATAGTGTCACTCATGTTTTCTAAGGTGAATGGGATCCTCAATTAGGGAGATTATGTCCCGTTTATCATAGTGTTGATTTGATCTCCTATATATTTTTGTATTTGTTTTTTTATTCCATTAATTCACATCTCAGTATCCCTATTATATTGGTGGTGTGTGAGTATCCCATCATTCTAGATTATTTCTCTAGGTTACCTCCATATTGGGAAGTTGATTTATTTATAAACTTACTCCCACGGATGAAACCCATTTTTAAACCTTCATACTATATGAAACCCACTAAATTAAAATAATTAAAGTATTAGGTTGAGGATCTTGAGGCTATGGGATTTATTTATCCTATAATTAAACCCTTGTAATTTCCAATTCCATTTGAAAAGAAAGTATACAGGAGTCTTCAAATTTTTTTTGACTATTGAAAACTCAACAAGGTGACTGTGAAGAATAATTATACCTTACCAAGGATTTTTGAAAATTTTAATCAGCTTAAGGGGTATTCACAATTTATAAAGATTGATCTTAGATCATTGTACCATTGGATGTGATTATAGGAGGATGATATTTCTAATATGTAATTTAGGAGAAGGTATGGGAATAATTAGTACTTTGCTATTTTATTTGGACTTACTAATGCTCTTGTGGTGTTCATGGATTTAATAAAACAATATTGCATCATTTATTAGATTCCTTTATAGTTATCTTTTTTGATGATATCAAAGTTTATTCTAGTTTATAGAAGGACCATATAGTGCATCTAAATATCATCTTTGGAACAATGAGGGAACATTGACTATACATAAAGTTATCCATGTGTCAGTTTTATATTCAAGATCTGAAATTTCTAGGAAATGTAATCTCTAAGAGGGGTATCTCAATGGTTTCTAAAATTATTTAGGTAGTTAGGTTTTGGGAGAATCTTAGGAACATATTAGAGATCAAGAGTTTTTAGGCTTAGTTGGTTACTACAGGTTCTTTTTTTAAGACTTCTCTAATCATACATCTACTATGATAGATTTGACCTTTAAGGATGTAAAGTTGGTTTTGAGTGATCAGTGAAGAGGTTATTTTGAGGATTTGAAAGTGAGGTGGACTTCAAATCCATTATTAATTATTCTTGAAATGGGTACCAGCTATGATGTATACTAAGATGCCTCGGGTATAGGTATGGGATATTTTATGATGTAGGCTAGAAAATTGGTATCTTATTTCTCACATAAGTTACACCATCATGAGAAGAGATATCCCCCTCATGATCTTGAGGTTGCGGTGGTTATTAATGCACTCAATGAATAGAACAAATACCTCTTTAGAGTATAGTTTATGCTATATTCATAAAATAAGAGTTTGAATTATATTTTTACCAAGAGGGATATCAACTTGAGAAAAGTAAATTTAGTGGATTATCTTCATACTTTTTATTTTGATATTATTTACACCCTTGGTAAATATAATGTGGTCATAGACACTTTAAGTAGAAAATTATTAACTCAGGTAGTGAAAGAATCAGTGGAATAATGGTTCTTGATAAACATGTTCACCGAGATGCACTTGGATAAAGGGAAAGAAAAGAGACATGTATTACTGGATTTTAATTAGGCTAGACCACTTATGGATGAGTGAATTTTAATTGGATTGGATTAGGATGGAGATTTTCAAAAAATTTAGTAGGAACCATTATGGTGGGTATACCTTAGAAGCGTGATCTCAGTATCCTAATGGAGTTATACACTTTAGAGGTAGAATGGTTGTTCTGGTAGACTTTAGGTATGATTTTATAGATAGAACACATCGATCGAGTTGGTCTATAAACCATGGAGCTACCAATATGTACCAGGATTTGAGATTTCATTATTGGTGGATTAAAATAAGATGATCGATTATGGGTTTTATATCATGGTGCCTTACATGTCAAAAAAAATCAAGGTAAAACATCAGAGACTTGTTGGGTTATTACAATCATCACCCATTCTAGTGTTGAAATCATGAGATAACCATGTAATTTATGATTAGGATACCTCATGCTCTTAGTGGGAATGATGCGATATGGATGATTTTTGATTGAATCAAGAAATCAGTACCTTTTATACCCATAAAGAACTCAACATAGGTAGAGGACCTTGGAAACTTATATGTATGGGGAGTTGTTAGAATTCATGGTGTTTCATTGGCTATCATTTCCAATGAAGACCATTTCTTTACATACTAGTTATAGAGTAGATTAAAGATAGTGATGGGTTCCCAATTCAAGTCAATCATGGATTATCACCCACAAAAGGATGTCTAGACTGAGTGAGAAATCTCGTTTCTTGAGGACATTTGCTAGGAATGTGTGGTTAACATTTGTGGTTCATAAGAGAAACATATACCTTTTATAGAGAGTGCCTATAAAAATAGTTATCCAAATTTAATATGGATTCCATCATTTGTGGAATTGTATAAGAGACCTTTTCGATCACCTATTTGTTGGTCCAAGGTGGGATAATGGTCTATAGTTGAAATGAGTTTTATTCGGGAGATGACAAATATCATGTAGTTGATTAGGAATAGGGTATTGATTGATTATATTGACCATAAATAATATTCAAATTAGCAATATCATCTATTGGAATTTAAGGTAGGTGATCGATTATTTTTTAGGGTTTCACCTTGGTTGAGACATAGGCACTTAGGGGATGTAGGGAAAGTTAGTACCTCGTTATGTCAGATTGTTATAGATTATAAAGAAACTTAGAAATTTGGATCATTTTTTGGAAATAAATACTCATTTTATTTCTATACACACTGTGTTTCATTTTTGTCAACAGAATAATTTTCATCTCCACCTGTTCCATGTGCTTGGGTGGGGGAATTTAGATAGATCCCGACACCTCAGTGGTTGAAATACCTATTTAGATAATGTACTATCATGATAAGGTGATGTGTGGAAAAACAATCCCATTGGTTCATTTGAGATGGTAGTGTGGTGGATACATCCATGAAAATTGTGAGTAAAAGTCCTTGATGATGTAGTAATGGTTTTATCTTTTCTCAGGTTTGTGATCTTTTTCCATTATGGGGATAAAAATATTTTATGGTGGGGAGAATTTTCACACATGGGTATAAGGAACGAACTACAGATTTCTATTTGTTTTCATCAATTATATTTTCAAGTATTTTTTAGGTTGATTGATGGTTTTAGGGTAGTTGGTGGTAGCATAGGGCCACTGGATAGCCAATAGAGGGCACTGAATAGCCAGTTCTAGAAACAAGAACACCTGAAAGTCTACATGTGCCACCAATTAGCTAGTAGAGTGTCTGGAGGTGTAAGTATTATTCCTACACCTAGGGGATATCTAGTGGAATCATTAGGAATCTATATTAGTAAGTTTGAATATTTAAATTTCACATTAACTAATGTTTTAATCTTCTATAATCATATTTATCAATCCTAATCCAAATTTCTTTGAACCAGAGGCTCATTGGTAACAATTTGGACACTCTACATTCTTCCATTAGTGATTCTTGGTGGCATTGAAAGCTTGTATCTCTATTCTTCACGATCCATTAATATGAATCCTTCTAATATAGTTTATCCTCTCTTTATCAAAAATATTAAAGTATTATGAGACTAGATTATTGGATCTATCATTGACATGGAGAATTGATCTTTTTTCATCATATCTTGGTGATCTAGGATTTTTTCTATTCTTCACTCATCATCGGTCTTAAAGAGAAAATGTATTTTCATAATTCTCATGTAGGTGTCTCCATCCTATGCTCTATCCCTTTGAATGAATTATATTCTTGATGCTTTCCTTTAGTTTTTATTATGAAATTTATTATTGAAAATAGAATTAATCTTTGAGGGCTTTGTTTTTGTTTTCAAAAGAGGGTTTTTTTAGTGAAACCAATTGAGATATGTGATGCAATTATTATATTACCTTAAATATGTTTTAAAAAGGGAAATAGTTTCTCAAGAAAAAAGGTGGTGTGTATGTTTATAGAAATGTTTTATAAAAATACGGTCTTGGATTTGAAATGGCTTATGCTTTGGAAAATGTTTATGAAACATGTTTTTGGATTATACCTTGTAAAATATTTATGAAACATTGTTTTATTTACCTTGAACATAATGATAATGTAATTTCACACTTGTAAGACCTTGGGTATGGGGGAAATTAAAAAAATAATTTCCTTGGTGGAGTTAGTTATTACTAGAGTATGTTCCCTTGAATTCATGATAACTGTGGGTAGCCTTTTGAGATCGAGGTTCCTAGACTATAGAAGTCACATTATGTCATCTAGTGTTACTTTGAGAGTATTATCCTTTTGGTTGGGTGTACCAACTTGCTTCATGTATTAACAACTTGGTTACTTTGAGATTAAATTACATGTATAATATTTTGATATTCTAATTTCACTTCTTGTACATGTTAAGTAAATTAATGCTTGAAAAAAAATATTTATCTCTTTATGCCATTAAAATATTATATTTCATATTGCACTATTTTATTGAATATAGAATTATATTGAAAATAAAACACAATTATGTTTTATGAAATGTAAAATTATTTATTTCATGGTGTTTTAGAAATCTATTTTAAATTTGAACTGGTGGATGCACATGGTTAGAAATTTTATAGATTCGTGGTGGTATCCTACTAGGTTATTAAGCTCATATCCTACTTTTTCCTTGTGGAATTTTTAGACTAAGTTTTGTAGTATAAAATTATATTGAAGATAATCATGTAGATGAATACTCTCATTGATTGTTTTTCCTATTAGTGGGTGGGGATGGAGGTGACTTATGGTCATGTGGATATGGACCCATAGGTTGATTTGGGTTCCATATTTTAATGGTATTCTAATTATGTTTTGGGGAAATTTCATATATATGTTGTATGTTAGATTTTTTGTTGTTTTTTTTGACATATTTAGTATTATATTTTTATACTTTAATACTATATTTGTTTCCATTATATCATGTCTGTTGGTGGAGAAATTTTTTCCAACTTCTCTTGTATGATACCCTGGTGCTTGTCACTAACCCATGGAAATTGGGAATGTGTTTTAGGCCTTATGGTGGCTAAAATTGGTTAAAGTTATTTGTTTACCCATATTTTTCAATTACATAGAACCATACATGATAGTTTGTAATGAAAAGCAGAACACATCATTCCATGGAGGTGGTAATCTGTACATAAGTAGGGATGATGCTTTCGTTTTCATTAGAATTAGAAAGAGGAGTAATATGTTTTATCATTTAAAAATATTAAATAAGTTACAGTTATAATAATTATATATTAAATTAATTTTTTAAACCATCCATGTTAGGTGGTAAAGGAAAATGAACATTTTAATTTATTGAATCGGTAGTCCTCACAAACACATGAATCGCGTTTTTGTTTTTCTTAATAGAAAAAAAAAGGAAAGGTGGTTAATGATTATGTCATCATTATAATAACATATCATTATACTATTGATACTGGTTTTATTATTTTAATATTGTGTAATTGAATTTTAATAATAAGGAGCGCACAAAATGAAATAGAAATGAGAGAGGTTAAGAACTTATACCTCATTTCTTGGATTATCTCTACTGCAAAGGGGGTTAAACCCATGAGATGTGGTCTTTTAAGAAGAAAACAACATCCTTAACATGGATAGAAATTTTTAGGATATTTTTGGGTATATTTAGGGCTGAAATAAGTGGTTTTTGTGTGATGGGAAGTGATGAGATGAGTTCCCCTTTTATATGTAGAAAGGGATAGAATTTTTGTTAATACCCAAAACATTTCAAAAATGGGAAGTAACTCTCAAGAAAAGTGGATCCAAAATTGAAAAATAATAGATTGGGGAAGCCATAAGGTCAATACACACCTCAAAACTCAATTAAAATCATTTTTTTAACATGTTACCCCCTTTACCTCTTAGGTTACTCATTTTTACGATTTTGAATTTCACAACATTAACTAATTTTTTCCTAGGTAATTTATCATTTATACTCAATAATAAAGTGATACTTATTATGTAATTTTTAAATAATGATTCCAAATTTCCAATAAATTTTTTTATTCAATTTTTAGAAGTTATAAATATTAATTTAAAATATTATATCTATAATTTATTTAAAATGATTTTTTTGAAAAATATAACTTAATTTATAAAATATAAAATATCAGTTTGTAAATTAAAACCAACATTTTTAAAATAATAAATTCACTTATAGAATAAATTATTACTCCTATAAAAAATTTTCATGAATTTAAAATTCGTACTTATATAGTAATAATGTCATAAAATTCATGTTATTTGTAAAATAGTATTTTTCACTATTCACCTAAATATCAATCTTTTTAGAAAAATCCAAAAAAAATAAGCATAAGTTAATTTTGAAATTCTATATTAAAAAATAAATTTATTTTTATCAAATTAATATTATAAAATTTATATATTTAGTTATTTAAATAAAAATTCAAAATAAGAAGAAAAGTTGTTTTTATTAAAAAAATGCTTCTTAAACTTCAAGTGACTGTAATATTATTTCATCTAAATTTCTAAAAAATTAAATACTAAAATAATAGTTTATGATTATAAATATTTCCCATTATAATAAACTTTTAAATGTGGTCAATTTAATTTATTAATTTAATATACTATACCCACTTTTTAAATGGTTTTTCAAAAGGCATCCAATTTAAAATATTAATAAAAGATATTGAAAAAATATTATATTTTAATTGATTGTTATATTTTTATAAACTAATGATTATATTATTCATGAAATATAAATATTTCTTGGTTTATTTTAGTCTGGTGTTGTGTTAGTTCGTTGTTGTGTGTGACACAAGCTACATAAGATAATATTAATTTAAAGTGTCCAAAATCTCAGGTAGTTGCATGTTTTTTAACTCACTATAGTATGTAGGTTTAATGGTTCAATCTCAATCAGATCCATCCATAGTATCCTAACCTATGTAATGGGTTGTTTCCCCTTCCCATGGATCCAAGTAGAGTATCCAAGTAATACCATGTGTGTAAATACATCATGGAGGGAATTACTTCATCCTAAAACATCTCATCATAGTTGGACTTCTACACAAGCCCACCTTGCATAAATAATGTCGGATTCTCTTGTGAAAAACATGTATTCATCACATTCATATAAAATTAAAACATTGATTAGGGTTATAATGTGACACACATAATCATCAATACTCATTTACCGTATACATACTTTCTCCAAGGTCAACATCCCACAAGGGTGCCCACGGGGTCCCCTAAGTCACACCATAAATGAGAACACCTCACTAGGGATCCTCTATATCATGAAAATCTCTTAGGTTAATTCATGTCTCTAAGAGTAAATACACACCTAAACTTTGGAAAGTCTCATTGACCCCTCACTGGCCTCCCAGGAAAATATCGCAAGGGTTATGGCCTTCAACTCATTCCCTTTTCAAGCTACTCTAGGTTAGTCTAAACACCCAACCTGTCCATCCATCTACTCAGGACCTACCCAACCATAAATTCACAATCTCTGTGGGGGAGGATAACTCGCCCCATGGTCAAGTCACTAGACCAAAGTCTTAAAGGAACCTCAAGATACTAATGTGGTCAATCCTAGGCCAACCACATCAATCCATCACACCCTCTACCTTGAGGTTTCTAAAGAAACCTAATACTTGGATCATTACATTTCATTTATTTAATTTATTTAACACCCATCAGGGTTTGTACATCTCAGAGAACATGGGAAATATCCCAACCACATCCATCGGAAACTGGGGAAATCAAGATGGTTCACAAGCACCCTCATGGCCTTTAGACCTTATCAAATTCATTTTCAAGAATAAAACTTTAACTAAATTGTTCATTTAATTTTACAGGTTAAATTACCATGGTTGTGAGACCATAGATCACATTATGAGCATAAAAATTTCATAAATACCATAAGGTAGATGCATATGGCCCTCTTATATCAAATAAATATTTTCCCCCTTTTAATTTCATAGCCCAATAGCTCTACCTAGGTCCCTGCATGATCATATGACAACCATACTCCAAGAAAAGGCCCTAAGTTAAGTCTAAGCATCATATAATTAATCATAAATAATTATAATTAATTATTTGATCTATTTATAATGTTGATACTCAATTAAAAAAATTAAATTAAAATAGGAAAATCCCAAAAAAACTCATCAGGTGACATTTTCTCACTAAAAATACAACCAACCACACCTATAGGGTCCACGACACATCCCTAGACCTATCCCAAAAAACTCTCATCATACAACACCCCGTTACATGGATGTTTGATTGAATTTAAATAAAAACCCTTGAAAAAATATTGAGAAATGTAGCTCTATTTAAACAATGAGTGATGCTATGCAGATGTCCTTATAGGACATCCTCAATTAAATTTGACTAAAATCTCTATCATTATTTGATGATTTCACCATCCTTTAGTGAAATCATCTTCAAATCCCTAAATTGGGAAACCCAAAATTAATAGAAACCAATGGAAAAAGTGTAAGGATTAAGTTGGATGATGAATCTCACCTTAAAATACAATAATATCAATTAACACACCTCAAATACAAAGAAGAATAATGGAGTAGAGGTATCGGTTTGTTTTCATGTTGGAAGGAATAAAAGAAAGAGGGGGCCCCTCTATTAAAATTCAAAAGGTAAATCATAATTTGAAAATTTTAATGAGATTTATGGTTTAATGAATAGTGTGGTCAATACTGTCCAAGTACATGCCTCTCTCATGGTTAGGCTACATGGTTTACCAAATCATACGCCAACCATATAAATTTGAACTATCTCATTCATAAAAATTTCACACAGTTTTTTTGAAATCATGCACCATCCATGCACCAAGACCTAAGTCCAACTAGTCTCACATGGTTTACTTATAGATCCAAATGGTTTACCATAAACCATGTGTTAATTGTGTACATCAATCGTGTGATTTAGAAATGGAATTAGGAACCTCCACACACTCAGGTTGTTGTGTGGTTTCTCCTAAACCATGCATTGAAAAAAATTAAACCTGAAAAGAATCATCCAAAAACTCCATAAAATTAACCCAAAGATCATGAGACTCACCTAATCACCCATGAAACCAATCATACATAAAACTATATCCTAAAAAATCATCTTTGGATTCTTTAACTCTTAGATTCCCATTCAAAATCTCAATTCTAAAAATAAACCATTCATTAGATTTCCACAAATTCAAATTTCCTCTAAAAATCACAACTCTGGAAGGAGTGTGGTTTTATAAGGTCGTTTACCCTAGGGATACCAAGATTTTTTTTGATTTTATACATATATATTAGTGTCTTGGTATTAGACAATCAGTTATCGATTTTGTATCTCAGTGTTTCACCTATTAGTGGATCAAAGTCAAGGATCAGATACTATCTAGTTTATTATAGTCTCTTTCCATTCCACTATATAAGTGGGATGAGATATCCTTATACTTTAAAATTAAATTCCCTCATAATCTAATAGGAAGGATTCTATATGAGTATTTATCAACCATTCGACTAATTATTCCAATTTCCTTCCCATTAAGGGGTTGAAAAAGGAATACGATACCATACACTTATATATCTGATAGATTATGAGACTTCGTGGTGTGGATTTAGCTATTTTATATAATAGATACCCTCATTTAACTTTATGGTTTTGGATTAGTCTTCAATAAGTGATTAATTCTTAGATAAAGTTGAGAACAATGTATCACTATTAGATGGATAATCAGACTAAGCGGACCATCTAGATCCTTGAGGATATTCTTCGAGCATGCATTCTTGAATTTGGTAGTTCTTGGGAGAAAAATATTCCATTGGTAAAATTTTCCTATAATAATAGTTATTAAAATTTTATCAAGATGTCTCCCTTTGAGGCTCTATATAGATGACGGTGTCTATCTCCTTTTGATTATATGGATTTGGGTGAGCACTCCTTGATGTGAAAAATTATTATTCAATAGATGAAAAAGAAAGTATAACTGATTTGGAATAGGATAGTGGTAGCTCATATTCATCATAAATACTATGTCGATTATCAATGTCAATTTTTATAATTTGTGTCAGGTGATCGGGTGTTCCAAAGAGTTTCTACCAGGTTGGGACATCATCGGCTAGTGAGATAGGGTAATCTAGTGTCGTATTATATAAAGTTGTTTGAGATCATAGAGTTCCTTGGAAAGGTGGTGTATCAGTTGGCCTTTTCATTGTATATGACATCCATCCATGATGTCTTTCATGTCTCCCATTTGAATAAATTCCATTAGGAACCATCCCATGTGATTGAATGGGATGATTTAGAGGTGGAACTTGAAACCTCTATTGTTAATCAACCGGTTTGAATAATGGATTATCAGAACAAGGATATGCATGGTAAATATATTCCTTTAGTTAATGTTACATAAAATTGTGGTTGGGACAGTTCCGAGAGATGGGAGCATGAAGCATTAGTAAGGGATAAATGGTATCACCTTTTCATGGATTCAGAATATGGAATGATAGGGAGAATTATGAAACCCACTAGTTTACTAGTATATATTTACTTCATATTTTATTCTTCATTTATTTACCTTGGAGTTTTTGGGATGTGGGGGTCAGAAAATATATTTTTGCAGTAGTATTCTAGTGTGTATGGTTAGGTCATTATCAGTAGTAACCATTCACTTAATCATGTGAGTGGGGTTTTAGGGTGACAAAAGTCATTTTACACAGTTTGAGAATGATTTTTTAAACCATGCATAATATCTAGGAAAACCATGTGTCCTGATTTTGTTATGGGAGATGACCTGAAAACCGTGAGCCAATACCATATAGTCTGTAAGATTTCTTAAAAAGAAGAATTTACCACTTTTCTGATTGAAATTCTAACCCACTTTCCCCTCTTCTCTTCCTAGTCACATTCTATATTCCCTCCTTATGGGGTAAACTCTTCTCCCTTTTCCTAATTAGTGTTCTCCTTTGACTCTTAATGAATTTATTCAAGGTAATAATTTATTTATCAGGGTTTCTATCTCTCTTCATATTATATCTCATTGTTCTTCCATTCTTTTGGAATTTTGGAACCCTAAAATATCATCGGGGATGAATATATGGTTAGGGGTAGATATTTAATTAAATTTATTTTTGTTTTAGAATTGTGAGAATCCCCACTTCCCTTTTCTAATTATTTATAAGGCAATGTGATTATTTCAGATTTGAGGTTGGTGTCTCCACCTAATGAGACTTTCCCATGGAATACTCTTAGTTCTTATTTTCCCTTTGATTTAAATTGATTATTTATGGTTATTATGATCTATTAAGGGTCGTTATATGATGAATTATTATGATGTTGGCTTGTGTTTGATTTGAGGGGATTTTTAAATGTGTTTTATTGAAAAATATCCACTTTATGCCTTGAGAGTGCTGGATAAAATGTATTAAAGAAGAAAAGTGGTTTCAAGTGAATTTTTAAAATGGGTTTCAAATTGAATTTACCTTGGATTTTTGTAATCCCTAGTTTATGTGATTATGGTAATTGATTATATGAATGTTTTATTATTTAAAGCACATGAGAGACCTTGGGTGAGTTGGTAACTTAGACAGATATAATAGATAGTGGATATTGTCTACTGACTAGGGTTAATGTCTTAGTTAGACCAAGCTTACTAATAAGATGTATTGGTACCCCGTATATACAATTGAGTTCTTAGGGAAGAATGACTAGGTTCTTTTATATCTACTAGGGTTCATAGGGAAAGTCTTAGTTTTCTTAGATACATAAGCTATTCCCATAGTGTTTTTGTTATGTTTCTTATTTCCCATTTCATTATTAATCTAATGATATTTAGTTTTCCATGTTTCTCTCTTTTTCATTATTTTCTGCCTTATTCCTCTTGTTATCACACTTGGATTTTTTTTCTAAAATAAAAGGGATTTATAATCTATTTTCAAATAAAGTGGTTTTAAAATGTTTTTTTTTTCAAACTAAAACTAATGGTATACATGGCGATGGTCATTTTTGGGTTTGGAAAAGTTTACATAAAAGATCATAAGGATTTTATTTATTTTGGAATGGATGGATTAAAATCAATTGAGTTACCCCATGAAGATGAAAATGGTAAAGAAACAGGAGCCATGAAGAAGTCACAAAGTAACCCAACCATCCACATAGAACACTTTTTATGTGGAACTCTACTCCTTATAGCACCGCCACATAGCTCCTTGGAAAAAAATTGCTTTATGGATCGAGGCATGAATTCCAGGCCCCTCCCACAAATGAAAATTTCTTTACAGGGAGGGGTGTAATTTTCTAGCCCCTCCAAATGAAAATTTGTTTAAGGGGAGATGCATGATTTCTAGGCTCCCACAAAGGAATTTTTCATTTTGGGGTGAGGAATCTTTTCCAGGCCCCCCCAAAAAGAAAATTCATTTGTAGGGTGAGGCATTTCTTTTTGGCCCCCCTGTAAATTAATTTTCCTTTACGGGGTGAGGCTACTTCCTTCAACCCCATGTAAATGTATTTTTTCATTGTGGGTGAGGCATTATTTTAAGGATGACCAAAAAAACCCTTCATGGGTGTAAATTTTTCATTACTTCCATTAAACCCGAGTGAAAAATGACTTTTGTACCCCAAAAAAATACCCTCATAGGGACTGATGAAGGGGTGGATTTCTTGTGCATGATACGACGTGTGGGAAACAAATAGAGAAATTGATAGAGATAGTCTAAGAAAGATATTTCAGCAGGTAATCATTTACCGTATATCATAAAGTAAAATAGGGAATAATAATTGGTCTACATAGAATAAAAAGTAGTACGCATAGAAAAAAATCATTTGCAAATAGACATTTGCATATCAGAGTCCTTTACAGACCAGAATTTTATGAACCGCATGCAGATGAAACCATTTAGGACTACCATCCCATAGAGAAAATAGTATATGGGATGGATTCCTTCAGTCTAGGTACACTTCTGTGTAGAATTTAGGCTTATCACAGACCCTTCACAAACTATTCAAACAAACCTATCTATCAACCACTCCCATGAAGTGTTAAGACCCAAATGGGACACTTCATGAACTATTAAGGAAATACCTCTTCCAAGGATTCTGGATGTGTGTTATAAAAGTATATTTCACACTATTTTTTCCTATAAATCATATATTCCTATAGTAAATTAGGTCTGAGAGGACCAGTTTAGAATATTCCTAAAACTAAGAGGGGGGAATCAATGTTGGGGACTTTTTAAACAAATTCTAAGTTCTTATCCATGTACCCTTTGACCTATTAGGATCTTGATTCTATTATTATATTTTACCTATCACATGCAATAATATTAAAGTATCAAAAATTTGAACACAATATTTTTACAAGGTTCACCACTCAATAAGAGCAGCTACTTCCTTTCCATGTATGGGTATGACTAGTACATGGATTCTCTACTATAATGTAGTAAATATTACAGTGGTTTGACTAGGAAAACAATCCTATAGTCAGTTTGAGTCCCTACACTTTATATGTGAGAGGGAAAAAATACTCTTCCTTGAACTGGTGACAACCTATCTAACTTCCAGCTCCTTGCTAGTTCTTTATACTGCCTCCTAAGAAAGTATTCTCCATGTTGAATAGATCTTGCAACACCAATAGATTCTTCCACCTGTTGTGACCTATTGGATGTCACACTGCTACTTGATCTTATACTCTTCACTTGTTACATGCTTATCAGTATTCAAGTAAACCTCTTCTTCTTTCCTAGAGTAAAACCTGAAAGTTGCACAGTCTTTTTCTCCTTATACTTCAGTGCAAAACCAACTACTCTGAAACTTATTCTTCTTGCTAAAATCACAAAATCCCTTTGTGATTTTAAAAACAATGAGGACCAGCTCATATTAGAATCATCACAGTTAATATGACCACAAAAATTGAATATAAATTGGCCACACTCTTTCTTATTTGATACAAAATATCAGCAGTGAATGAAGTATCAATTCTTTTTCACGTACTATTTTCACTTCCATAGACTGTCCCTGATTCTGCATACTTTTTATTCTCCACATACTGTACCTACTCCAAGTACTTATAATGCTCTATGTACCATGAATTCTCCACATACTATGCTTGATTTGCATATTGTGCCTTCCCCACGTACCACACCTGCTCCACGTATCGTGTGTGCTCCGTGTACTGTGCCTGCTCTGCATATTGTAACTGCTCTATGTACCACGCCTTCTCAGTGTACCACCTGCACCACATACCACCTCCATATACCACCTCTATGTACTACTTCCATGTATCACCTCGGCATACTATTTCTTCTTACATCTTCTACTTCTGTGAAATTCCTTCATATACAGACTGTTCCTTCCTATTCCACAAACTGTCTCTTCCTTTTGTGGATTTTTTTCTTCAAATTAAATGAATCATTTTGTCTCCCATATACCACTTCTTCCTATCAGAATATATCTTATAGACTACTTTTTATAATTTTTTCAAACCATTTCATCTTTTGCGTACCACTTTAGCCTACGCAGAATCTCTCCCACGGACCACTTCCCTTCATAGAATTCTTCCTGCGAGAAATCTTTCGGACCTAGACGAGTTCTTCCACAGTGATGATATTTTCTTATTTAATTTTCTCTACTTAATGAGGATATTATAAATCCTTATATAGGAAAATAACTCTTGAAATTTCTCTAATCCTATTTACCCAAATTTTTAATGTGGGACAATCTTCACCACGGACTATGCTCCTTCCGTGTACTGTGAGCCTCCACCACATATTGCGACACTCCTGTGAACTGTGAACCTTCACCATGTACCATGTGTCTATAAAGTACCATTTACCTTCCACATTTTTTAATCATGTTAGTCTGTGTACTCCATATCTTCCCCCAATGACAATCCATCCCGTGTACTGCAACTCCTTCCACCATGAACCATTTTTTGTACCGTGACCTGTTCTGCAAACCGTTCTGCATACCTTTCCCGCTACATGGTATGCAACTGCGAACTATTCCCTAAAATATAATGTGGTCCTTGTTCCAAGGTACGTGGTTTTCTTCCATTACTTATTTCTTTCACCGTTCCACAAATCGTTCACTCCTATGAAGAAATCCTTCCATTGCGAAAAACAAATTCCTAGTTTTGAGGCCCAAAAATTTGGCAAACACTGGGAAATGGTGCAACCTTAAATATATGCTTTGGAAAGAACACCCATACTTATTCACTATTATATATCTTTTTCAAAAATCTGTTTCTTTCATTAGAAACTTTATCTATCATGATATATAGTCTTTAATCGATCACCTTAAGCATCATCAGATTTGGAAAGGAAAGTATTGCAACTTCCATGTCTTCCAGCAACTTCATTCTTTCCAATAAAAATTAAATATGATTGGAATCACATTTTCTCCCCCTTTCCATCATAAGTCTTTCTACACAAGTTATCCAAACAACTAATGATATTTTTGAACTATAGATCAGCAAATCATCGCTTGATTTTCTTTATGTAACGTAGAGTCAAATGTTCTTTAAGCTCTTCCATAATTTTCTTAAAAGAATGAAATATTACATGGCCTCCTCGTATTCTTCTAATATTTTTTGAATATAAATTCCAAAGGACTCTTCATCCTCAAATTAATGAAACTTAAACCATGTTCATTGTTGTAAACAGTGTATCACATTTGATACATGTATTTTGAGCTTAGGACCAGTGAAAAAATCGTCTGATTTAAACAACATAGAGAATTGCCCATGAAAGGAATACAATACTACAAATTCATAACAATTATCTAAGAATAAGAACTTTAACCAACCTCTATTAAATTTGGAGAAACTTATTCATTTAGATCAGTATTGAAAACTGTTGACAACAAATACAACTTCATACACAAAGTGGTCCCAACAAGGTCCAATTGGTAACCTACCCAATAAGGTGGATCCCTGGAATGTTCTCAACCATAAATTCCTATGGTAATGAGGATACCAACCTTGGATTTAATGCTATGGGGGCTGCCCATTTCATAGAGTGAGGTGAACCTCTTGTTTTTTCCTTTGATGAGGGTTGGTGTTGGATCCTTCTCTCATCCCCTTTGAAATCGAGAGTAGGGAATCCATCCTGAAGTAATCCCCTAGCCTTTCATGAAGGCCACAACCATTAGGGTCTATAATTCCTAATCATGGTTAAAAAATAGAATAGTATATGATCACATAAATTCCATTTATCTCTCTCATATCCATGGTCCCATTCACCAATGGACAGAGGAGATCAAGTGGTTTTCCATATTTTTTCCCCTTATTTATCACACTAAGAATGGCTCATGTGGGATTAGAGATTAGTAATGATCATCACATCCACACGATCAAATACCTACCCCAATTAAATATTCCCTTTATGAATCTTCATCCTGCCTTCACTATGGGCCTCTAATTCAATATAATCCTGAAAATCATTCCACAAACTTCAAAGGGTCATATTCCGGATGAATCAACCTTGGGACTCCTATTCAGTATAATCCCAAACCATACCCACCTATGGGCCTCCTCCATGGGTGTAAGGCCCAATCTTACCAAACTATGTGGTATTTGATTCCAGTCCAAATGGTATATGTAGGAAGACTCCTCGAGGTAAAAACCCAACACACAAAATTCACTCAAATGTTCTCTAGTCCATGTCCCTAGTAGGGTCACATCCAACTCGGAGGGCCATATCCCTTCCAAGACCCTTTTCATCACCATATATAATGGCCTACATTCCTAGTAATATCATTCCCCCACCTGAGAGACCACATCTCTTCCAGGTCCTTTGGGCCACTATGGTGTAAGTCCCACACCAACCTTGACTAGAATCTTTTTTTCAAGACATATTTGTTGCATGAAGTTAAACTGCAAGGTTTGGTCCTCATCACGTGACTTTAAAAGGTATGATGCGTCCTGTTAAGTGGTACCAAACTACATGGGTTCTGATTCCTTTCATGAGGATACATAGGAAGCCTATCTCATGGGCCCAATATAGAGATTAAAACAACTCTCATCTTCTTGGAGGGTGATAAATTCCAAATCACCCCATAGAGCGGATTAAAACCATCATCTTTATAATAAATTTTATAAAATTTTATAATGTTCTTACAAAATTTTACCATCAATGGAGACCCTTAGATACATACAGATTTCTCTATTAATAAATAACCTTAGATATATACAGATTATTCTAAAATCAACTCAGGCCCAAATAATTGACTGTTAATGGAAAGGAAACATGTCTTATATTTTGGATTTAATAAATGATTCATAAATATGTCTTGAATATATAAGAGAGTCCTGGAGTAGAAAATAGTTTCCCCAAAAAGGGTGTGATGAGCCTAACCTCCCATCCCCATGGTCATTATGTTCTTCAAAGGTATCATTAGAGAAATCCAACTAGTTTTCTACCTTTGGAAAGCATGTTTTAATTGACACGAAATGAGAATGGGTAGGATACCATTTCAGAAAAAAATGGCGAACCTGACAAGAATCCTTAACCATAATATGACATTGTTTCCCACATGTTAGGCCCATTCGTTCACAACAAAAGAGGGAAAAACATGGATCCAAAACAATTAATTATGCATGTGTTCATTTATTAAGATGAAAAATTGATGGGGGTTTTCTTATAGTTATCTAGGAACTTTTTACAAGAAACCCCTTCAATACAATCCAATAGCATCCATTCAACCAATCTGAACTTTAACATCAGCTGTCGGGTCCTCGTCCAATTAGAGGACACCGCCACTGACCCTGTGTGTTCAGCATTCGGTCTCAAATGCACTTTTTTAGGGGTACGAAAATAATGGTATTTTCCCCACCATGGAGGCATCTCAAAAATTCCTCCAATTCATGAAGCCCCACCAACCATCTACTCAACGATTACTGGTGTCCCATGGGATAAAGACAACAGTTGTCATGTCAAATATTTTTAGGAGATTATCACTAAAACACTATAACAAGTTCCTCCTATATATTGGGGAGGATGATAAATAGGTTACTAATGGCCTCATCCAAACAACATCGGGGTCCCTCTAAAGGGATTTTGTTAGTATCTGTTGTTGTCAAAGTTGATCTGCAAGAAACACTTGATATTATGGGGGTGTCATCCTTAGGAATCTGACCTAGGCCACACAGACCTGGGAACTCAACATAGCCCATTGAGGGAAGAAACTAGAGCACAGGGACCTATTCCACACCTATTTTCCTTCCAAAGAAGCAAGCCAATCAAATTGTTCAGCAAACCATAAGTAGAGACAAATACATACCTGCACTATCTAAGCCTATAGGCATAGTTTGGAATTATCCAAAGAAACCCACCAACCAAATATAGTGTAAAAATTCAATTAAGAGCACACACCATCCCACACCCATCAATCCCACCAGCATAGTTTGGTGGAACAAATTGAAACCATTTGACAGATCCTGGCTAAAAACAGGGGCCATACCCATATCTCTACCTCTACACCTGATTATTGTTAGCATATCCTATCAATAAATGGAGGAAAATAGTAGGAATATATCCCCATTATAGCTATAAAATAGGCATATATTCTTTTTTTCAGCTGAAGAAATCATCCCTTATATCCAAGAAATCATGGAAGGAGAGGACTCTATTATTTTTCACATTCTATAAGTTTTTCATGACATAATGATTGCATTGGCGGTGACTAGGAGTCGGGCATACAACCTAGCCTCTACATTTGAAGTGACTTGGAAAAATAAATTGAGAGTCACCATGGAGCATACATATATCCTTTATCCCTTCCAAGAGGTTCATGGCCATCCCACAATAAATGGAAAATAGGATCAGACCCAAATCCACTTTCCAACTGGAGGTTGTTGGTTTACCCAGACGACCACTCCATGAAAGGCACATATCCCTCCCAAAATTTTAGAGACTTGTTAAACATTTATGGAATAAACATGGGATCTAATCAAACAGGATTCCAAATATTAAATCTATAACCCATAGTTGGTAGCTCTAATCACCCCAAGGAAGATGTCTAAAAATCAACCTCACTAAAGACAATTAGAAAATTAAGAGCTATTCTACAAACCTTCTCTTCTGAATGATAGTTTTATTGAATCTCCCATACATCAAATTATAGTTTCTCAAGATTCGACTCCTCTGTTAGAAAATTATTAAGATAGTAGAGGAAGTTTTAAAAGTCCTCTTCACACTTTGTCTACTAGAAGTTCTGTAGGTACTCCTCCGAAATCTTACCATGAAGGGTCACTTCATGTCCATGATCAAATAAATTTAGAGTTCCAATATATTAATGAGTTCTGAATTATCCATCTGTGTGGCTAGATGATCAAATAGAAATAATTTCCTCCCCTTTCTATCTTCCTCTCTGAAGTTCCTCCCCATGGTATACACTGTAGACTTTCTCCTTTCAGTCGGAAGTTAAGTCATGATGGTATTCCTCCCTGTGAAGGAATTCACTATGAAGGTCCTTCCTACAATGAAACTTCATTTCATCAAGAATGTCTTCCTCTTTATGAATTAAATCTGATAAATCCATCCTACTGTGGGGTTCTTGGGAAAATGAGGTTAGTCATGCATGATGCTTTTTCATTGACAATCGGTATTCTTTCTCAACTAGGAGATAGGACAAGGCAGTGTTCATTCTTTAAACCACCCTTAGATCACATGCCTTCCAATGTGATAGAGTAAATCCCTTCCAAACCCGCTATTTAAAATAAATTAGTGGGGAAACATCTACATTGGATAGACATGGTTGAGGAAACTCTTCAAAAAGACAATGGAGAAATAATTATCATGAGGATAAAATTGGTGAAGGATAATATACCATTAATGTTCTCACCTTTAGTCACTCCTCAATTCAGAATTGTATAGGTGATTTCAGATGATTGTACACATAAAATCCACCCAAATATATGGACCACTCTTATTTAATTGAAAACAAAAAAAAATTACTTATGATGAATGCCCAAATCATGTAAAGTTAATGGAAGAAATGCATTTCCAAATTGACTTAATGACCCTCTTAACTACAAGGAACCTGAAATTTGGAAATCATCAAGGATCCATTCATTTCACATGTCTTGATATGCTAAAATAATTGTATTATATCATCATAGACTCCCCATTTGGTGTTCATATCAGAGGATCAGTAAAATATGGTGTGTTTCATTTCACCTCTCTCCCCGATCAGAAAAGCCCACCAATGGTCATATCATGCAATGTAATAGCCTTGGCCCAAATTTAATAAACATACTCTTCTCAAAATAGATGGTCCACTCAATAATAAATATCCCACAACAACTCTAAAATATGTCATTCTAGAAGAGATAGAACAATTGAAATATTCTTGCATCAGGCATCTGAAAATATTGAGAAAGCCTCGTGATTAAGGGAATTCAATCACCAGATGGTGAAAATTTATTTAGAAGAATAAAACTCAGGTGCAGTTTATATAATGCATCCATCCAATGTTTAGACAAAGATCTGTAAAATTAGAAGAGAAATCACAGTAGCTGCATCCACAGTAGTACAAGAAAAACACCAACCCCTAGGGTTGGGTGAATCGTTAACATAACCCTTGAGGCCAAAACATTAGTACTGAATCATTTTGAAAGTGGAACAGGAGCACCCATATCCCATAGGTAAAGAAACATTTTTTACCACAACATAAAAAAATCTAGTCTTCTCTTAGTTGGAGGAACTTCCACAAAATGAATCTTCATGTTACCTCACATCCTATAATGAATATTTTTCTTTAAAGAGGTGGACAAAAACATTATATGGAGGTTCCCTTCTAATTAAACTTCACCAGATAACTTCAAAGGGGTCCATGAAAGAAAGTATTACCTCCCCTAACAGTCAAAAATAGAAAATGGTCTGTTAAGAGAGAAAAAATCTTGAGAATCATAGCTCTTCTGGTGTAATCTCCATAATAAATCATTATTCTAATTATTCAGAGACTGATAAAATATAGGTGATTCAATTATCTTTAGTAAACTTTATCAGTACCACTCTTGATAATATTGAAAAACATCATGTAAATGTGGGAGAATAAGAAGATTATATGTTCATTAAAAATACAATCCATAATGAAATAATTGGATAAGGTGTGTGTACTATAAATAATAGGATTACCCAAAATTTGGGAACTACTTCGAATGTGTCATTTCCTCCCAGACAAAAATCATCTAAAGAGAAGGTTAATTTCATGGTTTAATCCTACTTATTACTCAAGAGTTTTAAGCCCCTCAGACTCAAGAAAATACTGGCTCAATACAAGACATAAATGAGAGAACTGAAAAGGCTTAATATTGAAATTCTCAAGGGTCACATTCCCACTTGAAATGTTCATCCAACATACTCATTCCACTCCTCCAGATTATGTTCCTCGACAAGAAGATCATGTCATACCAGTGAAAGTAGATTCACAATGTCTACTCAATGCAAGATCAAGGCAACCAATATATTTGGATCCAATGACATCTGAATACTAAGGCTTCCCACCATTGGATAAAAAGTCATACCAATGTTAGTCAAGTTATAACCGGCCATCTCAAGAATAATTTTATATTATAAAAATACAAATGGTTTAACCTGTTGTGCCCCATATTCCAGCCCCTTCTTAGTTAACAATTCCCATAGGGCTTGCTGACATAATTTAATCATCAAAATCTTGGCTAGAATATATGGAGGGAAAACATGTGCTAGTGCATCTAGAAAGAAAACCTTACCCCGAATGGGTATACTCTTCCTCCACCTGATTTTAAAAATCTTAAATTTCTAATATTCGATGGTTTAGCATATTCGAATTAGGATCTAACACATTATGTATCTTAGTGTGGCCCCATGATGGGAACTTTATTTCTATAATAAGGTTCCAAACTCTGGTTTTTTACAAGCCTTGTAGAGATTGTCCTTCGTATGGTACTCTAGTTTACCTTTAGATTTGATCAAAGGATTGGAAGACCTCTAGTGGAAATTTCTTTAATAGTATAATCAATGCTATAAAATAAAATGGTCCTAAACCTCTCAAATTGAAAATGGAAAGAAAATGAGAGAGTCTCGAGTTTCATTTCTAGGTTTCATGGTCTAAATTGCTCCTTGAATTTTCAATTTCCATAGGAATATTTGTTGGGTATCTACATAGAAAACATATTTGATGAGTTGTAAACACCAATAATTCTAGTCAAGTACATGGGTGGGTTAGAATAACTTGTTTTAGTTGCACTGAGACTAAAAGACTCCATCTTTCAAACCAAATATAAATCTTGATCAGTACCGGTAGCCTAGGGGAAGAGGGAAAGAAAAGTAGAAACTATAAATGTCACTTAAAAACTAGATTTGGTACCAGTTTCAACTCTAAAACCTACAAATTATCATGTAGAACCCCTTATAGGGTAGAAAAAATAGAAAAAAAACCTTGTTAGGATGAAAGGAGGGATCCAAAACACTCCCATTTTAAAGAATGGGAGAAAAAATTATAATCTTTCCGAGACAAGTAGGTTCCTAGATACTTATTAATAGCCTTGGGAAAAAATGTGTTAACTCTTCTAGAACCAAGAAGACCCAATAAATTCATCCTTGAATATTTCCTGAATTATTTCCCCTTTCGCCAAATGTTAGGGCACACCATTCAGGATTGTTTCGTTTTCAAATATTTCATGCAAAAAATGATTGATTCTGGCAAGTAAAATTTGGTAAACCACTAGTATAGGTAGCGTGCATTTCCTCCACTACTCTATAAGAATAAGGTGAATGGAATGAAGTTACCAGAGATAGTTAACATAAATTCAAAGATTAGATGGATATAAAAAACAATCAACTAAACTCTTATTATCCTCTGAGCATAGTTAAAGAATCCTACTATGCTCCCAGTCGCTTCTGTTATGGCATAGCCAACTCCTTCAACCCCACAACCTTTTAAAGTACAATCTTCTAAGAAACAAAATGATGATAATGGTGGGAAAAACATAGAAAGATTAAATTTCACTAAGGACAAATCTATCCTTGACTATATTAGATTTCATGCCTTCATCCCCAAGAGAAAGGGTACCACCCCTCCAAATAGTACAACGGGCAGCGCCCCCACCAAACAGTACAATGGGAACCGACCCATAAAATGGATTCCTCATTAGATGAATAATTTATCGTCATATCCATTAATTTAATTCATTTAATATAACCCTTATCTAATAATGATTATTATTATGAATCCAAGTTTACTACACCAAATTAGGGAGACATGAATCGAGGCCATGTAATCTAAGGAAAAAAGGGAGGTGCAACTGCGGTTGAATACATTATATAATCCACATGAGTTATAGATCCATATATGTTGGTGAGACCTATGGGAAAGACCTTTGATAATCTCAGGATCAGTAAGATGCCTCCACAAATGTGAAAAATCATTTTAAAACAATCATTTTGGAAGACTAATTAATGAATAGGTGACAATATGACTAGCCCAAGAAAATGGGTAATCCAAGGAGGCCCAATTAAATGGAATAAACAATTACCTCCACATCCGCTCAACCTACCGACAAATCTTCCCCAGACACATTGGCTCAAAAAAATCCTTATATAGAACAATTACCTATATAAGGAAATGTATAAATTTGAACCAAAATTATGAATTTCTGAAGCAATTGGATACAATTATAGAAAATATTTCAATTCAGTATGTTCTAAATCTTTCAAAAGATCTGTGGGAAGCACTTATTGAGGATCTTTTATGACCTCAAGAGTTTGAAGCTGAATTTTATACCACTGAGTTATACCATGTCAAGGTTGACCCTATGTAATTCCATGTGGTTATATCTCTCACCAAATATGTAAAATATGTTGTTATACAGGGATGACTTAGGCCACTATACATATCCAATAGATTGGATGACATTCATATCCATTGATCTTTCGTTGATAATGGATTAGGCTTCAACCTCATTTCTATCAGGATGCTTCATCGACTAGGATAAATTGAAAAAGATTTATCCCCTTCCACTCTAACACTCTAGGTATACGATAAAACCAAACATAAACCTCTTAGTCTCATCAAGATCAAATATCTATTTGGTTATTTTTTGTTTGATTTTGAGTTCTTGGTTATTCAGAAGTATACAACTTTCGATATCTTGCTGGAAAGGTCTTGGTTACATCAGCATGCAGAAATGCCTTTATCATACCATCAATTCCTTAAATACTGAAGCAATGGAGACATTAGTACATTACATAGTAGAAAATATCCTTTTGAGTCTTGTAAATATTAATATATTGATGCAGGATTCTACCAGAGAGAAGGGAAGAAACCCATAACTAATGGTTTCACTTGGGTTACCACTTTTAAATGTTTATAAATAACCTCAGATAATCCATTTTGAGATCTCAGTGATGAATATTCATTACCCATCAGTTAATGAAAATACAACTGCTTAGATTCAGAGATGTGCCCACTGGTCTTCATTATATCATCCACATTAGTTGAACCTGAGCATTATGAATAAATCTCTTATTCCTTCATTGTAATTGATACCCTATATGAAAATAATCCAACCTTATCCATATAAATTCTTTAGGTCACCACTTAATCCATAAAACCTGTATAATTCTTGACATCACTATTGGAAGTTGTTTCTTAAGAAACTGACCCTTCCCCTAGCCTTATTGATTCCCTTTAATCTATTATCCCTTCTAACATGGATATAGAGGAAGAGGAAGAGGAAAAGTAATAAGAGGAATAAAATTACCTCATAGATGCTCCACAAACATTTAAGGAATGATTATCCACCATTGTTGATAAAATTAAATAGATAAATCTGGGTATAGAGGAAGATATATGACCAACATTGATTAGCACAGCTATGTCCCCCAATGAATAGTATATTTACACCTTCTAAAAGCATCATTGAGATGTGTTCTCTTGTAATTATAAAGAGATTTCAAGACTTGTTCCTACTATGGATACACATCAATTGGTTCTACTAGAAGACCATTATGGCTATAAGAAGGCATCCATCAGGACACATCTGACTCTTACTTCCAAGATAGAAGATGAAGTTGATAAGCTTATCAAATTCAAATTCATTCAGAAAGTCCAGTAACTGAAATTGATCACCAACATTTTCCCTATCATAAAAAATAATGGGAATATTAAGGTTTTAATTGACTTTACATACCTCAACAAGCATTTTCTATAAGATAGATTTCCAATTCTGATCACAAAACTTCTTATTGATGAAACGGTTGGCTATAAATATATTTCCTCCATGGATGGATATTCTGGGTACAACTAAATCTGAATGTCCCCATAAGATAGAGAATCCATCGCCTTCAGGGGCCCTTAGGGAGTATTCTTATATCGGGTGGTGACTTTTGGTTTGAAGAACAATGGTGAAAAATATCAATGTGCCATGCATCACATCTTCAAAACTTTCCTCATAAAATTAGTCAAGTGTTACATCAATGATTGTGTAGTTAAGTATTGACAATGTTCTGACCACCTTGTTGATTTTAAAATCATTCTCAAAAAACTTTGACAACGTAGTATGAAGATGATTCCACTGAAATGTTCTTTTGGAACCACTTAAGGAAAACTTATTAGGTTCATCATACGCCATTGTTGCATCTAATTTGACCCTAAGAATACTAAGGAAATTCTAGGTATGTCACCTCCTCCAAACCTCAAAGAGTTGAGATGATTTTAGGGTCACCTTACCTACATTATATGCTTCATAGAAAACCTCATAGGAAATTGTTTTCCTTTTACTAGGATAATGAATAATCTTGATCCTACCAATGTTGATGCCTCTAGTCTAAGTAAATCTTCTCATCCTATATTTGATAGTTATGGAGGGAACAATGGGTTCCTTGTGAAAAAATATGATGTAGGTAGTGAAAAAATCTTTTATTATCTCAATCATACCTTCCTTGACACTGAGACACAATATTCAAAAATCAAGAACTGTTCTGCATTGATTTTTACAGTTCAGAAATTAATCCATAACTACAGCATCACAAGATCCACCTGATATATAAAATTGACGCTCTAAAATATATTCTAAATCATCCCATGTTGAATATATGTTTGGTGTGCTGGGAGTTCATTCTAAAATAGTTTGGAAACTAGCTCATACTGCAAAAGGTGATAAAATGCAAGGCCTTAGTAAATTTCTTAGTAGAACTCTATGGAAGAAGTTTTTATGAGTACTGAACTTCCAAATGATGAAATATTCTCCATTTAGGATTATACCTGAATGTGGGAAATGTAAATTGATAGTGAATCTATAATCCCAACTGAAAATATATTGGAAGACCCTATGCTCAATAAAATTAGGTAGGGAATCATTATCATTTCACTAACTAAGCCATTTATACCCAACTCTTTTCTTATTTTAGGAGGTTGTACTAAAAATGAGGCCAAATAAAAAGTCCTAATTGTAGATTTGAGTTTGATTTAAAAATAACAGTGACTCACTTGAGAATATAAGGTGACTTTAAGTTAGTAATTAAGAAGATCAATGGTGATTATGCCATCATAAAATAATAGATGATCCCACTACTGAATTATGTTTGAGGGTTGGTGGTAGAAACCCCCTATGATCCAACATTAACTCATATATCATGTTCAAAAAATGATCAGGTATATGCATTAGAAAAAAAATTATCACCTTGGTAGATTTAGATTGGGATGAAATAGTCTTTAGCATCACCCATTGTAGAAATGCATTGTCATTTATTCAAATTGTCATGCAAGATATCAACAAGATCAACTCTACCCTTAAAACGGATAATGTTATAAATAGGTGGATGAATCCCATTCTAGAATACCTCCAAAATGGGGCCCTTATTTTATAAAGATATGGAAAAGAATGGATCTTTTGATGGGTGGTCAATTTCACTCTTTATGATAGCCCAGCTCATCATAAGGTTCTTTACAAGTAAAGTTTGGATTGAATTCTCCTCAGATGCATTGACGGAGAGGAGATGACTTCCTCTATGGAAGAAGTTCATGCTAGTTATTGTGGTTCACATCAGTTATATACAATATTTCTCATAAAATTAGGAGGATTGGATATTTCTAGCCTTTTATGATGTAGGATTATACACAATTTGTCAAAAAGTTTCATTCCTTCTAAGTGCATTCCAACTTCATCCATCATCCCCTAGATTTGTTTCATCCAGCTAACTTATCCTAGCAATTCTATATATGGGGATGGATATTATAGGGTCATACCCTCTAGATATGGACAATTAGTTCAATTATATCCTTACTGTTACCAACTTCTTCTCTAAATGGGATGATGTGATACCTCCAAAGGAAGTTGGAACCAAAAGTATCATCAATTTCATGAAGTCAAACACTGTCACCATATTTGGTGTCCCTCACACAATACTAATGGAAAATAGCACAAAATTCTATCCTTACAAATTAAATAAGTTGTACCATGAGTATAATATCAAATCCAACTATTCATCTTGTGATCATGTGGCAGAAAATAGACCGATAGAGGCTTTCAACAAAACTATGTCGAACATACTTTAGAAAATAGTGGAGATATAAAAGAAATCTTGGACTAAAAAGATCTTCCATGCCTTATGGGCTACCAAAATACAACCCAAACTATTACTTAGGAAACATTTTATTCACTAGTTTATGGAATAGGAGCAATGATACCCATTGAATTCCAATTTCCCTCACTCATAATAGCTATCCGTGAACAATAAGATGATGAACAATCAAATAATTGGTTTCATGAGTTAAAGAAACTTCATGAAAAAAGGTTTTATACCCTTCATTATTTATATATATACCAAAATTTGATAGTGAAATCATTCGACAAGAATTTTCATCCCCATTCATTCATTCAAGGATAATTGGTTTTGGATTTGAAGACTCCAATGATACCAACGAAGAAACCCCCGAAGCTAAAACCAAAGTGGGGAGGACCTTATGTCATACATAAATTCAATACCAATGGATCTTACGCACTAATCACATTAAATGGGGAATTCACTACACCCCCTACCAATGCAATATTTCTCAAGAAATGCTTCATGTGATAAAGACACCAATGGGAATCATCCTATGTGTAAGCCCCAAAAAAACCTCAAAATCACTATGAGTCGTGATATTCCTTATGGTTCTTAAAACATGGGCCTCCTCCATAAGTTTAATATCCAATCCAAATTTCTTTATAACATGACATTAAATTGTAGCCTTACCCCATATAAAACTATGATACCTAGTATGATAAGTATGGGATGACCAGAATCAACGTCCTCAGCACATGACATAAAATTATATCCTTACCCTATATAAAACTAGGATACCTCATATGAAAAATATGGGATGATCAGAACCTCATTCCTAACCATATGAAATTAAACTGCATGCCTTTTCATCCTTTTAATATGATGTTAAACTACATGGTTTCCCTTTTCTTTGCTGCATGATGTTAAACTGTATGGAATCATTGGTCCTGTTTGAATGAACTTAAAAGGAATGTATGTGTTTGTGGATACAAGACTATAAAAGTAACAACATTTGATCCTAGTAATACGAACAAAAACTATAATAAACCATATTATATTATGTAAGTCTTTAAATTACACAGCCCAATATCCTTGTCGCATGACGTAAAACTACATGGTTCACATCCTCATCTCATGTTGTAAAACTGTATAACATTTTGATCCATTCTTGAGTGGATCACAATCCTTGGTGTTGGTTTCCAACCAAAAATCCACTCAATAACTACATGTGGCTTGATTTCTTCCATCACAAGATATGTATTGATGCCTGTATCTCTAATCTCAGGTTCATCCACAACATAAAAATGTCCCCCTCCTTATGTACGGGTTAGATCTGTACATGGAGATTTCAAAAAAGAACTACATGTGGCTTGATTATCACATAAATGGAATACATGGTGATTCTAACACACTATGTATAGGTTCCATCCATGAATTAAAGGAAAAACCTCATATCCTACATATAAACAAATATTTATATAGGAGACACCACACTCCATGGTCATGCCGGTTCAAATGCATCCTTTGTGCTTGGGGAAATTCCTTCCATACATCATACTCCTTGTACTGGGGAAACATAGATATCTATAATATTACCTTGAATATCTATGATGGAATGTCATATTCTTGAGGACACATATGTTTTGACTATGCATAACATTCCTTATTTTGGTTCTGCATAAGTCACCCTTAAAAGGATTATCAACCATAGGCATTTTTGTTCTCGGGAGAGACCTATTCTATCTCTAAAATCCCCCAACAACATCATAATAAAAATTTCTTCCACACATGGTATGTATTCTCTCCTTGTTTACTTGTTCCATATCACTTCTCATGGTTTGAGAACCCTAATATCTTGGTTTATAACTTCCTTCCTCACATCCATAGAATTTTAGAACATCAATGACCCACTAAGTTTTATCCCACTCATTATTTCCATGACATCAAGTAAGCTTGATCCTTGTCATATGATGTTAAACTACATGGTTTCCAAGAACTATGTATGGCTTGATTCTCACCCCTATGAGATATGTAGTGATTCTTAACTCCTACATCCTAGTCTAACCACTACATGATCAAATTCCCCTATTATTTCTTCTAAATTGCTTCTGTGTAGTGAAAGAAACCTTTTTCAATCCTTATTTATTTCACCAAGTATATCTCATGTGAGATTAGGAGTTTTGGTAAGGGATTCCCTTCATGATCAGGGTGTATTAGTTCATTCTAGGTTTATCATTGGTCCTGGATGCAATGCCATAAAAGGAAAGACATAAAACCGCATGGCCGTCATCCTTATTTCATGATGTAAAACTGCATAATATTTTGGTTCATGCATTAGTAAACCACTATCCTGGGTGTTGATCTCCCACCACCCCTCCATCCAAGAACTACGCATAGCTTGATTATTGCTTTGATGAGATATGTAGTGATTCATGGATCCTATATCTTGGTCTAGCTATAATGCAATATAAAAATACCCCCACTCTTCTATGTATGAGCTAGTACTATATAGGAGGGTCCAATATGGATTATCAACCTTTTTGTGAGGCTGTATTAAAACAAAAAATTCCCCATCTCCACACAAAAAATTGATCAACTATGGGGAAACTTTCCAAAACTATGTATGGTTTTATTCCCTCTTTAAAAAGATATATAGCAATGCCTGGATCCGATGTCTTGGGCCCAACTACAATAAAAAAATCACTCTCCCTATGCATAGTTCATACATACATAGGAGACTTTTTCCCCATTATTCAGTGACTATGACTTGAAATTCTCCGTCAATACTCAGGCACATTCTTTACACAAATCAAACTCTGTGTCTAGGAAAATCTAAATCTATATAAGCTTCTCCTCGACATTGATGATGGAATTTCATATTCTTGAGGAAACTTCTATTTTGACTATGCATAACATGATCTAGTTTGGATCTAAATAATTTTCACTTAAAAGGACTAGAAACTAGAGTCATATTTAACCTTAGGAGAGATCTCTTCTATCTTCCTAATCCCCAAAATATTTATGATGGAAACCACTTTTCAAACATGGTCCATGTTCATTCCTTGCATACTTGTCCCATATCAATTTTTGGATTTTAAAGCCCTCATATTAAAGCTTACAACCTTCCATGCTCATGCATTAAGGATGATGGAACATTCTTGGTCAGACCACCATATAATGGAAAATTGTTAATCATTTGGTCAAACCCATGAGATCTTAAGAGAAACAATCATACGTCTCCAACAATGATGTTAAATTTTGTGACAGTGTCCTTGTCACAATGAAATTAAACTGTATGAAACTGGTCCAAGTCACACAACATTAAAATGTAAGGTAAGATCCCCACAACATGATGTTAAAATATTCTTCCAAATTCCTTATAGCATGACATTAAACTGCATGACATGCAGTCAATTCTATATGACCTATTACCTGTATGATAGATAGATCCCTACAAAGGTAACACATGTAGGATTTGGAGATTCATGATATTTCAATCACATGCTAGAATAAAAGATGAAAATTATCTTCCCCAATATAATAATTTGATCTTTATAAAGGTCTTATCTCTTCTCAATGTTTCGTTGGTCATGGATATCAGGCATGAACAAGAGTTTTCATTAACATCAATTATGTCCTTCCATGAAATCCAATTGAGGAAAAAATGTCACTGTCTGCTCCCTGCCATGCACTATTATGTGGGTCCAAGTGATTTCCTAAGTTTCCTCTTGTTTCTCACACTGAGCATGACTCATGTGATCTGAGAGATCCTAGAGAGTCACCTTTATTAAAAAAATGAGTTTCATATTTCTTTATCCAAATATAGGAAGATTTTCCCAATGGAATAACCCTAAATTGTAGAATATCTAAGTCCATCCCACATGACTCAAAACAACTCGGATGGCCCATTTATCATAGAATATTCCTTCCCTACATACGAACTTGGTCTATGTAAAATTATTTGTAACATAAATCATCTATTCTTAAGAATATTAATCCCCCATTTTCTATGTATGATTTTGATCTACATAGATGATTCTAAAACATGTTCTCTATTTTATGGACACTTTCCTAGAATAAAATTCCCTCCTCCCTACACAAGAGTTAGATTTATGTATGAGTTTTTTATTTAATTCATGCAAGACTATTTTAATATTACTAATATCAAAAATATTGGTCAAATTTTTTCAACCAAATACACCAATTTCATTGGTAATTACTAAAAGATCCTAAATTTCTAATAAGGATGAAAACCCATAAAGTTAAACTTGGGAAAAAGTAAAGTCTCGTCTCTTTAGGTCATATAACCTAAGAAAAATTTTAGATCATTTTCATGATCACATTATTTCAAATTAAATAAACTAATACATGGAAATTATAAAAATTAATCCAACTCCCATATTACTATTAAAATTTCAAGGGAAACCTGGAATATATAGATAGATGATTAAAAGTAAAGCCTTCTTTCATTTCAAATGTTAAGAAGATAGAGGATCATACACAACTCAGAGTCTCTCCATATAATTAAGTATTTACTCTTAGAAGGCCTTATCTATGGATTCAAAGAGATGAATCATTACATGAACAAAATCCTCTACCACTCGATGTAGCTATGACAATGTTCCTGCTTTTTTTTCATAAGCTTGAAGTGCCTCTACCCTCTCAATAGCATCCTGCCCAGCCATCTCTGCTTCTTACACCAATCATTTCTCTTAATTATCCACTTCTTTAATATGATTAAATTCTTGATTCATCCAATCTATCTCTTGATAGAGATATTACTCCAAGGTTATCTATTCTATAACTCGCGTTTGGTGATGTGATGTTGCTCTATCTTATTCATAAGGATCATTAAGTAGAACATCTTTTGTGGTAGAAAAACAGGTCATAAACTCCATGATTGTGATTTGAGACTATAGTATTCTCACCCTATCTTGGGAAGAAGCCACCTTTTCACCTTATCATGTATGTAATGGTATTCAAACCCCACATAACCAAGTACAAAAAAACATGCAGCATAGAATTGAAAATTTTGAAGGTATATTTGAAATAGGGGTCTGATAAATGAGTTTCCATATATTCCTCCACACTATCTTTCGGTAGCCACAGAAAGTATCAAGAGTCTCCTGGTCCACTTAATAATCACTCTTGGAGGGGATAATGTATTCTTAGGACAGTTCAATAAGGAAAGGACAACCATTAACATTTCAAAACAAGAGGGCCTTTCAAAATTCAAAGTTAGGATCAACTCAGCTGGTTGGAAATTTGAAGTATCTTGTATTTAATATAATTGTACCAATGCTCTTGAAATGGGTTTCCAACAATCAATACCTAGTAAGTATAAATAGGAATTATTGGAGAAATTGAGAGTCAAACTTTCGTTTGATGAGGCACTGACATCCTTGGTCATCACTACCCCACTGGTAGGCATTATAAGCACCGCCTCTTCAACTTGCGCATAATCCTCAAAAGAAATTTCTATTGGGGAGGCATGTGCATTGGGTTCATGTTATTTCAAATTAGTAACCTCCATAAGTTCACTCATAGATACCAAACTCGTAGGGATGACCATGAGTGAACTTGGAGTGAAATTTGAACTCAAATATTCTTAGACCTTCATTGATGCTTCCCCAAATATTTCATTGTCTATGGGAAGGTCGTCTAGCCTTGAAGATGTAGAATTATCTCCCTCAACTTCCTCTCTAGCAACAACACCTATTGGCCCCACATATTTATTTAACTCATATTGCCTTGAATATTTTATTCCCACTGCATTCATATCCACAGGAAAAGGAGACAAAATATCTTGAAAAATTAACATCTCATGACTTTTAGAACCTATGGAAACCCCTACACCAGTTGATTCGTTAATACAACTTGATATATGGCATGAAAATTAAGTTAGAAGGATGTAATGTTTTATTACTATCTCATATCAAATATGAATTTCCATATTCATCTCTTTCCTATGCCTTGTGATTTCCCAGGGAGATAATTACATAGGTAACATAGTAGGTGGAGGAGGGGGTAGGAATACCCTTGTTGGGTCACCAATAATCGCCCGCATTTTCTCAGCTACACTAAGATATCCTTCTTTAGTGATCCTTCCACCCTCAGGAGTATCCATTCCAACTACAGTTACTCCCTCTGTGTATTTAGAAGAAGGAATGGGTGATGAATCACCCCTAAACTCCTAAAAAATGGGGTGGATGGGAAATATAAAAATGGATAAAATATTGTAGTGGGATAAAAATGAGATTTGACCCAAGATCTTTTATTACATCTTCACCAAAAGTGACCCCTAAAACCATTGCAACCACCATTTCTTACACCCGATTAGACCAATGAATCATACCTATGAATGAATGAATGGAGGTGTCCATCTCCTCAAGATATGAACTGATTTATTTAGGATTTTATTAGAAAAAAATGTATTCAGGTTTGGTGATCAGCCCATATCTAGTTAGATCAATCTCCTCGGCTTGAATCACCACCCAGATATTTTCATCAAGAGAACTCCTTCTCTAATCATCCCATTATTTCCAAGTCTTAGAAAATTTCTCCATGAGAGGGATGGATAATGTAGAGGAGGTTGACACTATAGTTCTGTTGGGATTAAGTCACTACAACTATATTCTTGGAATCTATGGTACCGCTACCATTTTATTGGAGTGCTTATGAGGCCCCAATATCAAGGAAGAAGGCATATCATCATGTTCATTTAGAGCTATAAAATCTACTTCATCAACCCCCTATGAACCACTAACTCTATCTTCACTCTCTCTTTTATATAGTCTTATCATTTCAGTTAACAAATCCAAAAATATAAATTAACCTCAGAGTGAATGAATGGAATCTTTGAGGTCAGATATGTAGGCATCAACCAAATCAGGATGCTCCATGTGATAAATGATTTTGGGTGCAGTTATGCCACCATAACCCGTCAGAATGATCTCATTATCTCAAAGGAAGCACCATGCTCCATCAACAGGCATTAAATTCCTCCAGGTGTCTCATTCCCTCCAAGACAGAGGATATGTAACCTATTTAGGGATGGAAAATTGAGTAGATATATTGGTACATTATTTCATAGGGGCATAACCAGTATTTTGAGGAGCTAGACCCTAGATCCTCAATCTTTTCTTCTATATTTATAAAATGAGGAGTTTATTCATGAAAATCCCCTTTCCCAACCTAACTACCTTAGTTTATTTCTATTTATCCCCCTTGGCATCAAACACGGGTTGAATTGAAATAATAGGAACCATTTTTCTAGTTAACCATTCAAGTATGAGTGGATCTAAGCTTCAGTATATGATCTCACAATCCTAGTAATTATATCTGTTGGTGAAAGTTCAATATGAGAGCCTCGGTCATCCCATTTGAAAATTATACAAATTTAATGAGTGGCCATTAGATTCTTTTCCCACCGTGCACTATTAATCTATGGCGGTCACCTCTTCTGGATGCAGTGGAATTGATGTTCAAATATATAGGTTCAATACCCTCCGCAAATCAGGTTTCTATCTATTCTGGAAACTAAAACACCCTCCCTCAGGGAAACGAAGTACCCCCATATAGTGTTATCTCATGATGCACCATTTAGTAGGCTACCAGTGGGAGAAGAATAAGGGGTGTATAAAAAATGATTGTGGTTATTGAGCCAGTCCATTGCATCTTATTCACCAAAATTCAATGGGTGCACCCTACTTATACATTGTAAGTAAGGATAGAATCAAGAATCTGAAATATTTTGGTTGTTGATGAACTTCTATCCACCTATATGGGATTATATCCATCCCTAAAGAACTTGAAATGGGCCCACAATCTGGTGGGTTGAATTCACCCTGCTTATACGACCCAGAAAACGAAAAATATTCACCAGTATTGGGATTGCAAGATTAATGTGCCTCCCAGTGGGCACCCGAGCTACTATCACAAAGTTTATAACTCTGTCTCCAATGTTGGACTCATGTACTGGTAATAACCATCCTCTCAAAAAACCAAGAAGTATAAAATTTGAACCAGTTAGTTTCCATTTTGGGTAACTTTCCAACCCCACTAATTTAAGTGACCTTCCTCATGCATCGGCTAGTAAGTGCTGACACATCTCTGGGTGCTAAAATTATGACACATTTTTAGCCTCCTTGCATGAGGATCATAACTATTTCATGTGTAAAGAACCTAAATCCCATCAGATAAGGGGACATATAGCTTGGGGTGAGGATCAACTTCTTCAAGACTTTTTTATACGGTGGAAAATTCCTTCTCAAGTAGATGGGTTGTCTTGGGATCATCCCACACATATGAAGGAATAAGAAATTTATCATACATGTCCCCCATAATTGGGTCCCCTAAGATCATCTAGACATCCCAGATGATGATACTAACTTCCCTATGCACTAAGTGGAATGTGTTGGTATCTGGCTCCACTAACTAGGAAAATGGGGAATGATGAATCTATTCTAGTGAGAAAAATTCTGTGAGACCCAGCTAGCCTCATATATTTATACTAAATTCAGTTCAACCTTAAACTCTTCATGGTTATAGAAGACCCAAAAAGGTCATACCTATTCCAAAACAAAGGATCCCCTTGGAAAAAGATCCCATTTGGATGACCTACCTGATGACTCGGTAGCTGTAGATTTCCTCTCAATAGAATGATATCAATGGATATTTGATTATGGTACTCATATTATTTCCTATAATGATAAATGGGTTTAATTCATAACAAACCCCTCAGAGTATGTATCTTGGATAATAGTCCCCTTCGATGAGATATTATCTCGGGGTGTGTTGTTTCACTTTTTTATCAAATCCATTGATTGATTTGTTTGGAATGGAGCTGGAATAGGGATATCTAGTGGCAACCTGAATCCATAAAGAGTCAGCCTATCTAAAACAAGATACTCTTGAATTCCAGAACCCATTATTCCTACTAAAACTTTATGATGTGGGGTGATGTCCTATTTTTCATTATTATCGTTGATTTTAATCATGGTGTTCCTATTTTCATAAATAGAATAAGAAGGATCCTATAAAGGATCTATATTCTATAAAATTAGGAAAGTAAATCTTTGATATAAATAAGTTCTACAAATAATAAATTCCCACATGAAAAGTCTGGTAAACTGAATAGCATACTATGTGAACCATGAATCACTCAATTTGCTATGCAAGTCCATGAAGCACTTAAGCCACTATATGAAACACATTATTTCTATGAGGGAATAATTTTAATACAAAGGAAAATTATTAGTTTTCCTAAGATACCAGTTTTTGGATGATATTTTCACTATTTAGGTAAGGTTTTGCACAAGGAAAAATGTTACGCGATGAGAGTTGGAAGACATAGATTAGAATAGACCACAAATCAATAGATTTCATTAAGTGACAAATTATTTGAGTATAATATCTTTTATAAGTTTGGTCCCTTATTATATGTCCACATGGACCCCGTAAACCATTCTGAAAGGCATTCAACCGGAGTGACTTCTTCATCAGAATTGACTACTCATCATGTTGATCAAACCCCATTCCAAAAAGAGTCATATTGTGGGGTTTATAAAAGTTTTAATGGAAGATTAGAAGAATTTTATGAATTTTGGAATGGATGGATAAAAATAAATTGATCTATTACATGAATATTAAAATGGTAAAGTTCCAGGAGCCATAAAGAAGCCACAAACAAACCCCTCCTTCTGCATAGCATGCTCTCTATGTGAGTTGATGCTCCACATAGCACCTCTTCATAGTTCCCCTGTAAAAAAATTAATTTTTGTGATGTGGAATGACTTCAAGGATCACCACAAACAAAAGTTGATTTGTGGGGAGAGGCTTGATTATTTAGCGCCCCATAAATGAAAACTCATTTGTGGGAAAAGGCATGATTTACAGGCCCCCACAAAGGAATTTTTCTTTGTAGGGTGAGGCATATTTTCTAGGATCCCTGCAAATGGAAACTCATTTGAGGAGTGAGATGTTACCTCCCCCCCCCATAAAAAAATTTTTCTTTATGGAGTGATGTATTTTCCTTCATCCCCCTACAAATGAATATTTTCTTTGAGGGGTGAGGGGTTATTTTTAGGTCACCTACAAACCAAAATCCTTCACGATTAGTAGTTTTTCATTATTTTTTATCAACCTGGGATAATAGTTACATATGTAACCCCATAAAATCTTATCACATTGACTGATGAAGGTATGTATTTCTTATGTGTGATGTGGTGTGTGAGAAATGAATGGATAAATGGAGAGATTCATTCTGAGTAAGTGATTTAATTAAATAATCATTTACTGCATCTCAACAAGTAAAAGTGGGCATAAGAATTGGTCCATATAGCATAATAAGCAGTGCACATACCAAAAAAAAAATTTACAGATATTCATCTACATAGTAGAGTCATTTTAAAACCATCATTACACAAACCACATGTTAATGAAATCTTTACAAACTACCATCGCACCTAGAAAACAGTATTCGGGATGGGTTCCTTCAGTCTCGAAACCCTTCCATATAGAATTTGACCTTATCTTGACCCCTTCACTTACTGTTTAAAAAAACCCTCTATAAACCACTCCCATGAAATGATAAAACCCATATAGTACCCTTTGCAAACCACCAAGCCAACACCTCTTCCAAAGCTTTTAGATATGTTTTATCAGAGTATAGGACACACCAGTGTCCCCTCTCAATCATAAATTCCCATGGTAAATGAGATCTTATTGATAACCCACCTAATAAGGGGTATCCTAGGAATGCTCTATATCATACATTCTTATGGTATCAAGGATACCAACCATTAAGGTACTGCCAATCACCTCCCTATTTTAGAGAGCAAGGAGAACTACTTTCTTTTCTCTTTATTAAGGGTTAGTGTTGGATACTTCTCTCATACCCTCTGAAATTGAAAGCAATGAATCCCTTCTAGAGTAAGACCTTATACTTCATCATAGTTCATATCTATAAGGTTAGGTAAGTCCCAATATTGGTTATGAAAATAAAATAGGATACTATCATATCAATTCCCTTTCTCTCACCTGTATCCATGGTCCTGTTTACTAGAGGACGGAGGAGATCATGTGGTTTTCTATATCTACTTCCTCTTGTATCTCACACCGAAAATGACTCATGTGGTCTTAGAGTCTAGTAATGATCATGACATCCACATGATCAAATACCTACCCTGGGAGTAGATTCCCATTATGAATCTTCCTCTCACTATCACTATGGGGCTCCAATTCAGTATAATCCCCAAAACCATGCCTTAATCTTCAAAGGGTCGTATTCCTGATTAAAAAACCTTGGGACTCCTATTCAGTATAAGCACCAACCATAAAAACCTATGGGGCTCCTCTATATGTGTAATCCCCAATATTAACAAACTTATTAGGATTTAATTCCAATCCAAATGGGATATGTAGGAAGCCTCATTGAGGTCCAAACCTAATACCCTAAATTCACCATAATGTTCTATAGTCCATATCCCCAGTAGGGTCACATTCGACTCATAGGTCAATATCTCTTATAGGACCCTTTTCATCACCATCCATATTGGGATAAATTCCCAGTAAGGTAATTCCTCCACCTAGTAGACCACATCTCTTCTAGATACTTTGGGTCACTTCAGCATAAGTCATACACCAACCTTGATTAGCCACAGTTCACCTTGACTTCCTTGATACATGACATTAAACTGAATGGTCTCATCCTTGTCACATGACCTTAAAAGGTACGATGTGTCCTATTAAGTGGTGCCTAACTATGTGGGTTATAATTTCTTTCACAAGGATACGTAGGAAGCCCGTCTCATGGTCCTGACCCTAAGATCAAAACAACTCTGATCTTCCTAGATGATGATAAGTTCTAGAGAACCCCACTGAGTGGCTTAAAACCAGAATCTTGATAATAAATAATATAAGAATATCTAATATTCTTAAAAAAGGGTTCCATAAATGGAAAACCTTGGATATATAAAGATTCCTTCATCAATGAATGACCTCAAATGCATACAAATGATTCGAAAATCAACATATTTACAGATAATTGATTATTAATGTAAGTATGAAATGTATTGTATTTGGGATTTAATAAAAGATTCAAGAATACATATTAAATATATAATAGAGTTCCCAAGTAGGCAATAGTTCCCACCAAAAGTGTTTGATGGTCCCGATGTCCCATCCTCTCGACTAACGCATTTTATGAAGGTCTCATTGGAGAAATACAAGTAGCCTCCTTCCATTGCAAATAAGTTCTACATTGACTCAAAATGAGTGCGGTCATGAGACCATGTCATAAACAATCATTATTCAGATTCATGGTGGTATCATATTGGGATTTGGACTCTCTTCCTAAATATTCCTTTGGGAATATACATACTTGGGTTTACAAGACATGGGTAAAGAAAATAATGTCATGAAGTTTGGTGGCTCTTCCTGAGGATTATTGTCCTTCCATGTTCTAGTGAAGAAGGTGATTGTGGGACACAGGGAGTGTTGGAATCGTGTGGGGCATTTTGGGACCCTCAATGATTTTTCATTATTTTGTATTGGCTACTCCATATTTGACCTGTTTTATGTATTTTTTTATGGATGATTCTTATCCCATATTTAATCTTATGGAATGATGTTTAGGTGTTTTATTTCATTAATTTTATTTATTGTAATCTTTTGTTTATTCATATATTTCAAAACTATTTATTTGTTAATGTGGGCATCCAATCTCTGGATGGGTTTTCCATAATTTTAAGAGGAATCCACATTTTGTTTATGATGGGTTTTGTGTGATCATATAATGGTTATATTCAAAGGATGAAAAACCAAAACACTATTGAAATATCTTCAAGAAATTAAATCATAAATAATACTATAAAATAGAGTACCTTGAATTCAGTAATAGTAGTAGTTTCAATCTTCCTTACACATAGAATGTTTTTGGAAGATCATGAGAATTAGTGAACAATAGCACCCTACCTCCAAGGGAGTACATCGACCAATGGATCCATATTCATATTGTGTATATTCTCGAGCAACTGAAGTGGTGCTAGTACTTCTCAGGTGAGATTAATAGTTCTTGAAAAAATATAGATTCAAAAGATTCTTATAAACATCACACACACAACAAGTGAGAATCTCATCCTCCTATATAACCAAATCTTGAGGCTCCTCCAATCCATAATGTATCGTACGTATTTCTAACTATTTTTGTGTAATTCATTAAACATTTTCAATTAATATAATGTAAATCCTTTAATCTATTTATAATGTATTATAACTAATGAATAAACCATTCATCGAAAATAAATAATATATATATATATAATATATATATATATATATATATATATTATATATTATATTCATGCATCAAATGCATGAAAAATAAATGCATCACATGCAACAATTAAATGTAAACATGTATATATAATTTTATATCAAATATATTTATATCATACATCATATTCCTAGGTACATGAATCTTATTCATGTAAATTTTAGTGCCCATCCATCAATCTCCCATTTTCACTAAAATCCCATAAGACTTTATATAAAACTTATCAACTCTTTTTGAATACATCCACACTATTTTGGATATGGTTTTTCAAAAAAATCTCTTCATTTTGAACAACCACTTTGTCCAAAATTTTATTTTTATCCAAAGGCCTAACTATGTAACCCTGATAGCATTAGCAATATTAACAACAACTATAAAACCCATATTTCATATATGTAAGCAAAGAGAGGCCTCTAGAAAAGTGTTAGAACAAACTACTAAGGGGTTTAGTGTGATCTCCATTAAACATACTCATATATCTATATGAAAATTTCAACCAAAACATGTATCATATAAATCATTTGTATACCTATATAATCCTTTTTTCCATGAGATCAAGTCACCACTAGACATGGAACATGTCAATATGTTGTAGACAACCCATTTTTCTTTATTCTTAGAAATATACTAACCAAGTCTAAGATTACATCACATTTCATTCATATAATGGATGGTTACATCACATATCCTTCATCTAAGTAGTTAAAGACACTTATTTTGTTTCAATTAAGCATGTCCATGAATTTCTTAAGTCAAATTCTATCAGGATTTGGATGTCCTTTCTTGTTATACAGGTGGAAAAATATCAACATGATCGTACTCCAACCAATGAAATGATAAGAAACATACCCAAACACCCCTATATTAGATAAGTTCATATATTGACTTGCATAATTATGGTATCAAACTATGAAGTTTCTCATGCTATGTGCTTCGCCAAACTTAGGTAGAATTGTTGATATTAAGAATTCATACCTAAGTACATCTATAACTATATGATATTCCATGAAATATACTTTAGTGGTTCAATCCAAGTAATAAGTATCTAATTATTACTTTAGGAATATATTCTTCATATCTCGTATATAACCCTTTGTAAAGTGTAAAAAAAATATCTGAGCTAATCGTAACATATCATCACAACCCATAATAATCTATTGTGATCATTAATTACATATAACTCAAAGTTCTTACTATTAGGGGAAATTTATCATTCAACCATTCCTGTAAAATAAATTATACTACACATGAATGAATAATAAATAGAGATTGACTTTATTATAAATACATGATATGTTTACAACCATTATAACCAATCTCTTAAGTGTTTAATATTCAGATATTCTACGTGAATCTAATATTTTTTCTATAAGAATAGTTTTTGAACATTATATCCATATGTAATTTCCATCACATCCCTATGTGATCATCTGATAAAATACTCTCACTAAACTCTTAGTGAATAACATTTATAAAGCAAGATAGTTTAAATAATGGTCACGCTTAGGAATGATATTCCTTAAGTTCAACTTTTTGAACTTATGTTCAAACTCCTTAAATTTATAATGTCAAATTTTATAATGTTATATTTTGTATCACCCCAAGAAATTAACAATAAAGTTAATATAGAGTGCATAAAAAATTGATTCTCTATGAAACAAACACTTTGTTATTATAGAAGACAATTATAACCTAGCCATTAGACATAATTTTTCTGCTTTTGTGTTTTGAATTTCAAAAAACGGACATACAAAATTGCAATTAGTAAGATATTTAGAGTATGATAGGATCAACATACATTTTTGGTGAATAGTAACTTGACCCTTACGGATAGTAATGTGCCCTTATGAATAGTAATATGACCCTTATGAAGATTATCCTCACCCATGTAAGTAATAATAAAATTTATTCACTTTATAAATGAGAGTGAATATTTTAAAATTTAATAATTAAATGTTGATATTTTTGTGAGTGATAAATATTTAATTAAAATTTTAAATTAAAAAAATTATTTAAAATAAAATTCATTTTCATAAAATGTATTCCTAAATAAATATTTTGTTTTCCTATGATTTTATGATAATTTTATGATATCTCAAATAATTTTTGAAAGTATTATAAAATCAGTTTTAAATTTAAGATATTTATTTATCAAGTAAATAATGATTTTATTTAAAAATTAAATTTCACGTATTTATAAAATTATTTTGATAAAATTGAGTCCATTTTTTAATTATACATGTCAAAAAATGGTTATGGTGAATTTTTTGGATTTTTCTAAAATACTTGAATTTTGTGAATAGTAAAATATGGTAATTTACAGTACAAATACATATTAAGATAAATAAACTATTCCTTACATCATGGATGATGTAATAACACTTAGTTCAAAATAAGATTCACTTATTAATACTTTTTTTACAAGAATAAAGACTGTTTATTATCTTGATAAAAATAATAAAATAATGAATAAGATATTCAAAAATCACTCCTCTCCTCCACTATAAAAGTCACCCCTCACTACCTATTCTATTCACTCCTCTAATCCTTGAATATTCTCAAAGTTTTTTCCAAATACTCTTACCTATTCCATTAAAAAATCCAAGAGCCATTGGTCTTTCCAAAAGACCAAAACCCTATCCCTTAAGGAGGTTCTCAAGGAGGTTATTTCAAGAGGTAAATCTTCTTACTTTTTCATTTAATTTCATTTCAATTTATCTTATTTTCTTATTCTCTCCTAACCTCCTTTGTGCAATTTATTATGATAACTATAGTATAATCTATATAATGTAATTATATCATGTTAATTTAATAACCATTATCAATCTCCTTACTCCCCCTATTTTATTTTATAAACGAAATCATCGTTCGGGAGGTGCCAATTTTCAACCTTTGTTGACGACGAAGATTTGTTCTTAAAATTATTCTTCAAAGTTGTTAATGAAACCATTTTAATGGTTGATACAGATTTTAAAATGTATATTAAAACCCCTTTTATGTTTTGTATGTAACATATTTATATAATACCTAGAGATAATACAAAATGAGTTTGTTATGATCAATAACTATCGTAATAATTTAAACAATTATCACTAAATGTATTATCTAATGATTCATCCTCATAATATATAAAAAAAATGATATATATAACCATTTAAAATTCTGGATTCTAATTAACAAAATTAAATTCCAATTTTTTATAATTATACCCATTTACATGAACTTCATTACTTATAATCAAGCAAATCGATCATGAAATCAAGGAAACGAACTCTCCGGAAAGACGGAATTCAATCATATAACTTATCAATAAGGCCATAAATTAAATTAATAAAACTATAATGAATAAAATACATGTATATAAGGTTATTAATTAATTAATTAATGGATTTAATTTTATTATCTATGAATTTTAGGTCAACTTGAAAACACATTCAGACATAAGGTAAGGGTTTTCTACTCGAACCTCCATTTTATTTTGGGTTACTCTTATTCTCTACTTACCTAAATTAAATTATTAATTAATCTTATTTACTCTTAATAAATTATTTTTTAATTTTATATATATTTTTAACAATTAGAATCATTCTTTATTTTATGGGGGGTTATATTTTTTAAATGTATCTTTAAAAAAATTCTCGATAAACAAGCTCATTTCAAAGGAACTTTGTGAATTCTTACCTATTTTCAAATAAACTCTATATTATATTTTTATCCACCATTATATTTCTAAAATAACTAATTTTATTATTCAATAACTACATCAATTAACTTATATTTTTATGCAAATATTTTTTGAAAATAACTCTTCTTTTCAAAGTAAAAGAGTATTTATCTTAAGAATTACTCAATGATTTTATACGAGTATTATCATCTATTTAAAAACTCTTGTTGATTATTATGTTTAATTGGGATTAATATTTTATGATATCAACTACCATATTTTATTTAATGGTTTATTATTATTTTGACTATGGATGTGCTATCTTGATACCATTCACCATATTACTTAGAATGGTTATTGTTCATATTTAATGATTGGGGAAAGTTATTTACATTTCATATGTTAGTTTCAATATGAATGTATATGTTGTTTATGTTATAATAATTAATATAAGGAATGAATTGGACTTATCACATGATGTTTGGGGCCTGCTATACCCATCGATTCATCGGTAGGTCTTATGAGACAAACTAGTTTGGGTTTCTACCCATTTATATATAGTCTTGGCACAAGGCCTTGACAGAATGATTATGATGTACAACATTGTAAATTACCTCATTATAAACTAGATATTAATATTCCATGTGACTATTTGAATAGTTTAATATCCATGGTTATATTTTATGGCATTATTTAATCTTTTTTTATTCTTTTCATACTATGCTCAAGTTTATTTTTAAAGGTATGTGTTTTTAGTTATTCAACATGCCTAGTGTTTATGTTTATGATTACTTCCGCTATATTATTTACCCTTATTGATCATATGATCTCACCCCTTTATTATGTTTTATATTTACCTAGGATTATAATAATTGTATTATGAATGAATTGTAGGGATAATCTAGGAGTTATGGGAGTTACTAATGGAACTTCTATATTTTATTTCATTTAAAGTTGTAATGTTGAACATATGTATGTATCTAGTTTTCCAAAAACTAATAAAATATTCATTATTTTCATATAAAAATTTATTTTAATCATGTAAATTTAATAAAATAATGCACCAGCTCTGGGAAACTAGATTCAGGGTGTTACATATTTTTTATACTTATAACTCTTTCTATGTACATCATCATCATCCTTGGAACCCTTTCGGTCAAATTTTTTCCATGTAATATTTTGTACATAATGTAACTATTTACATTATCACTTTACCAACACATAATAAACTATTTTAGAACAAATTGATATCCACTTAATTATGGTAACTAATTTAACTCTTTACAATTCTCTTTACCCCATACCCTAACTTGTTTTAGGATACCAAGTGATATACTTTGTGTATAGGCTGGTATAATCATTTAAGGAACAGTGATGTTCACTTGTTATGGGAAATAAATGTAACTCTTTACATTTTTATTTACCATCACCTTTCCTAAAATTATTTAAGATTTTATGTGAATAATCACGATAATCTTAGACTGGAATAATTCTTTTGAAAATAGTGATAGTAACTTTCTCATTGTAATCAAATGTAACTATTTTCATTTTTTCTTTACTTTCACATGCCCTAACTCTTTAGGATATAAAGTAAGCTATCACTTAAACTAAATATAGTAAAATACATTATTTTTTAACTTTTAAATTATCTAAATTCTAACACACACCCACTATCCTCTTAGACACCGCGTTCTCTTCAGAATATATTTCTAAGACACAACACAAACTACTTTTTGTTTCAGGAAATAACACGTATTTCCTTTTAGTGGGAATATATGACAAATAAAATATTGTTTATTTATCTCATATTTCATTCTATTTGTTCAAATTATTTTCTTGAATAATAATATTTTATTCATTAAAATACATCACCAGGGATGGGGATCAAATTCCGTCATATTTTTTAAAAAAAATAGCTGGATAAACACTTTTATCCATATCTTCTTCCAAAAAAATATTATACAACCCAATGAATCATAAACCCCATATATATAATTAATTATATAATATTTTTTATAATAACTTTTTTTAACACATATTTCCATATAAGAGAGGTGAGATAAATATACACTTCCATTACTTAGATTTATTCTATCTTGATAAACATCTTTACATATTTTTACATAGTGACTGTTTACTTTATCTCTTGAATGAAAACTATTAGCTCTTTTAATTCTTATTATTATTTTGAAATCCTATATATTTACAACACTTCTAAAACATACACTCTATTTCACATTCACTTTAAAATATAAGAATCAATTTATATAGAATTTATACCTGACATAGATATTCTATGGAGTTCCCAAAACCCTTCTGGTAATATAGATAATCCAATCATATGGAATCATTACTTATTCCTGATAATACCCTTATATTTTAAATAAACTTAAATGGATTATTAAAGAAATATTATTGAAATTTCAAAATTTATCTCTTCCTATTTTGAACTTTTACCTATTTATACTATCTATACAGTACCAAAACTTAGAAATTATATTCATAGTTCATCTATTCTCAACACATTGAGAATATTTGGTAAATTTTTATTGAATTCATCCATATTTTTGGAACATTTCCATATATCACAGTAGAATTGATTACTTAACCAAAATAATACTTATAGGAATTATTCAGTATCTCCAAAAATATTCAATCATATTTGAAGTTATAAAGTTTATTTTGCTTATGATGATTTATTTATCTACAATAGAACTTTTTATTAGATGAATATCATGTCTTATATCTATTCATCATGAGATTTTAATGGATGTGGTGGAACATGAGCATCAATTATAGTAATTCAAAATTATATTTTATTCAAACTATAATAAAATGAAAATTTTAATACTTTATAGCACAAAAAAATTAATTCTGAATGGATTAATATCGATTTTGAACTTACTAGGTCAAAATAAGCTGAGAATAAATTTTTAAAAATTTCCATTATAAATAAGCCTTTATGGATAATTGAAAATGTAGTTTTTAAATATTACTCCTTTTATTTATAATAATTTTTTATAATTTTTTTAATTATCTACATATTTATTTTTAATTTGTTGTAAATAAGGATAAAATTGTGTGGAGGTAAAGGGGATATTTTTTCAAAAACTATTTTTAAATGCATAATGTCTTTATATTTTAATTAATTAAAATGATATTTTATAATGAATGATTTTAATGAAATATATATATTATATATATAAATATATTAATTTAAATCCATATAATTATTATTTCTATTTATATAGTTAACGTAAGATATTTTTATACTAAGAAAATTCATTTCTTGAAAAACTATTTTTCATCACGTTTTGTGAGTTTATTTTAAATTAAATTATACCACTCGTATGAATTAAATTTTATAAAATTAATTCAATATTTTTAATATAAATAATTAATATTAGATAATAATCTTTTCTGATTTTTTTTCATAGTGAATAATAAAAACAGTAAAAATCGGTTACCACGATTACGGTCAAAATGGGATTACCATAGGTTAATCTAAAAAGATAAGTGTTAAAATGATCTAAAAACTTTATTAAAATTTATTTGTCATATTTAATTATAAATAAACCTTATAAAATTCTAAAATGAGTTATTTTAGAGCCATTTTTTTCAATAAAGTGACTTAATAATATTTTAAAACATTAAAAAATTACAAGTCTGCCACTCACCTCAATTATAAAAGGGTGCCTCCTCCCCTCACTTCCTCACACCTATTGATCCATTTAACTCAACAAATACATATCAAAATCTCTCACCAACATAATTAATCATGTTATAAAGGCATTAGTATTACAAAAATACCAACCATAGGATTCTTAAGAAGTGATTCAAAGGAGGTTTCTCGAAGAAAATATAATCATCTAAACGAAGATCTTCCGTTTTACTTCTTCATTTACCACCTTCAGTTATGTCCTAACAATGCCAATATAATAATAACTATGTATTAAAAATACCAATACTTTACTATGTTTAATAAATAATATTTTTCCATATTTTTCTCTATCAAATGGGAAATAAAACCATCGCTCGTGTGTTCGGTGGACTATCGCCTCACGGACTGATGTAATTTGTTTTCCATCACCGAATCACATGGATTGTCATAATGAGAAGAAAATGAATTTATATTATAATTATTAAATATTATTTATTTTTTAAATTTAATTTATCATTTACTTCCTTACCCTTTCACCCATTATGAAATAATAATGTCGCTCGTGCATATGTACGACCTATCGTCTCCACAAAGCGATATGATTTATTTTCTTTTACAACTTTAAAAAATGATTATAAAAATGTATCTAATGAATAAGTATGATATTTAAAAAATAATTATTATTATATAACTATATCCTATTCATGATAATCATAACATCTATGATAAAACATGGATGAGAAAATGAAATAATTAAAACCTGAAATAATGGTAATAATGAATGATTATTAACAAACGAGTGATAAGATATTACAAGAGCATCATATATTATATTATAAATATTAATATTTTTATTTTATAAATTAATATCATTTTTAATTCTATTATACAGTATTTTAAATCATTTTCAACTAAGGGGAAGTGTGAGTTAAGGGATTTTGTCTCAATTTACACTCTATTGAGACATATTTAGTACTATGCAACTATTTATTTTAATGTGGTTTATATACTGAAAATTTCATGTAGTTAACATGAATATATATTTATTCATTATGTATAAAGTTTAAATTTAATTTTACTCTTTCAAGGTTTAACAATTTAAATGTTACCAAAGGGGGAAGAATTTATTTTACAATCTCATTTTTTTGGGATTGATTTTATTTTCACTAAAGAAAACTTATAATATATCCTTTATAAAATCCATATATTTAATAATTATATGAATATTTAAATATTTTTCATATTCCATTCCAATTTGTACACTATTTGGGATATTAATCATGTGACTAAAATCTTAAAAGAAAAGTATATCTTATTTCTCTTTTTGATCAGATATATTTTTCTCCCATGTCCATGTTTTTAAAAATTATTTTACAAAAGTTATTTTTATTTACTTAAATTATTTATTAAGGAAATTTTATGTTGTCCTTGAATTTTTAAAATTTTTTAAAGGAATATTTATAATAGATTTTGAAAGGATCATTTTTGAGTTTATAAAAAGTTAAAATGAATGTTTTAACATATATAGTGTTAATGGATTTTCCCTCTACCATGACTATTTTATGATATTTAGAATGTTCTAAAAGTTTACAATGGTTTTAAAAAAAATTAATGAAAATTTATTTTAATTTTTTTTATTTCATTTTCCTTTATTCTCCAAAGGACGTGATTTTATTTCAAAACCTATATTTCTGATGAATTGGTGGTCATCTTTTACCCCTTATTAATTTTTTATCATTGAATTTATCTTGAAACATTCACTTTCTTGGGATAATTATAAATTGAAAATTACATTTCTCTTAAAAATACATATTATTTTTATCATGGATATAATTATTTTCTAAGTTGTATAGCATTTTTAAATACACAATTTTTTTATGAATGTTGTTTGATTAATTGGGGAAATATTAATATTCTATATTATTTACTCAATATATATATTTATTAATAAGGTATATTGTTTATAAATTAAATTTATCTTTCAATATATGAGGAATTAATTAGATATGTAGTGATAGGTAGGGCCCAATTATAGATAGTCACTCAATGCATCGATAGGTCTCATGAGATAAACTAGCCGAAAAAACTTATTATATGGGTTTTTGGTGTGTACTGACACATCTATTAAGCTGTCTGGGAATAATACCTTGATGGTAAAGATATTATACTATCTAAGATCATAATGTCTAATATTATGAATTTATTTCATTGATAATGTTTTTATTATTATCCATGATATTACACAATTTATATTATCTATGGATTCATTTCAGGCTCAAGTTTTTAATTAAATGGAATGTTTTTTTAGTTATATACCTTGCCATATTTATTATGTATTATTTAATAATGATATATTCCATTGTATGTAACCCTTAATAATTAACTTATCTCACCCTTATTTTTTTCCTTTTCCTAGGATATGAAGAATAAATCTTTTAATGACTTTCAAAGATGCATAACATTTTCTTTTATTATGCTTTATATTTTATTTCCAATTTAAAAAGGAAATCGTGTATGTATCTAGTTTACCAAGACTAGTAAACTATTTGGTCATTCGGAATAAAATCACTTTTATCTAGTACCAATGTAATAAAGCAACCACCAACTATGAGATACTAGGGTTGGGTTATTTATAGATTGTATAAGATAAAGTTTTGTATAAACCTTTGAAACTAGATTTAAGAAAACATAGATTAGGGAACATAACTCAATGATATATTTTGAGGATATGTATAACTATAGGAAAATATCATAAAAGTTTTAGTAATGTAAGGATTATGTGGTTTTCCTAGCAATACATCCCTGTTTGGGTACTATAAGTGGATTTAGTTTTTGGAAAAGATTTATCTAGGGGTAATAACTCTAAAAAGTGTTGGTCGATTATATCTCAGCCATTATTTTAGTATAAAGTGAATGGGCCCTTACTGTGCACCTAGTTTAACACGCTCAGGGTGTATGCTTAGGTTAATTCACAATTTATTTACAAAACATTATGAAATATTTGAAAATATTTTTATGATTTAAAGATATTACCAAAGAAACAATGTTTTGGATTCTAATATAACAATGCAAAAATTTTGAATTTATTTTAATTGTTACACTAGATTTATAACTTATATTATGATTTAAAATTCATAATATTATGATTTAATCTAGTATATACCATTATTTAGAAATGAATCCTAGAAAAAATAATAGTATCAATACTTATGGAAAATATATAAATTTCCCTTATGATAAAGCCAATATAGATGGTGTTTGAGGTGATTATATCATGGCTATATTAGGGCGCTCATAAGAACATTTAATGAACACATTTTTATATATAAATACATTTATATTGTAATTTAATTTCTAATTCTAAAATATGAATTTAATGATTTGTTCATGTTTGGAAGGATATAAATAATTCATATAGTATGAGTGAAAGAGGCCAAATAGACCAATATTTCCACTTAAAAAATGTATCCCATGACGAAGATGCCTATGGAATGCTTTTAGGGGTCGAAACTGAATAACCAAAGTGAAATAAGGGCTTCCAAATCTATAAAATGATGATTCACATCATGAATAAAGTAAAGGATGTAAAAAAATTTCAATTTGTGAAAATATTATATGATGTGATGTAAATCAGAGTCTGATCCCAAAAAAACACAATGTGAAAGTTTCTAATCATACCCAGGGAAGAAAGTTTTCAATGGCATTTTGGCAGAAAACATTTCCAAATATAACCCAGGTGGCCATTTAATGCTCAGAAAAAACCGGTCCTCCATTATTAGCCACATTAATGATGAAATAAATGAAACATTATCCCTATGGATCTCTATAAATAGATGTTTGATCATCTACTACCAACGGTGGATTCCAAAGACCAATGATTGGGGTGAGAATCTACATTGTGGAGGGTCCTCACTAGTTTTTCTCTCCACTTTATTCATATTTTTTTTATTCTATCCTTCACTCTTACTCACTCATCACTTGGATGAGGGGGTAATTCCCACATTTTTCTAGGGAAATGAAGCATAAGGTAGAAGTTGTCATTGGATTTTATTTATTTATTTTCATTCATGTATTAGGGTTGCTACAATTTTGAATAAACTTCCAATATCTTTCATTTATTTTTATCATGACCATTTATATTTGAATCTGAAATAATTATTCAAATAAGAAAATAATTACCATAATTTAGGCATAACCATTTTAAAATTTAGGGTAATTAATTTTTAAATTGGTATCTATAAAAACTTGATTTGGCAATGCCCTAAATTACCTGACCATGGGAAAATGGAAATTTCCATATCAAGGAGTGGATTTCATGACCATTGAGTCTACCTTGTCCCAAATCTAACACTAATATTGAATAATCATTTAGTTTCTAAATCCAATTACAATTTAACCCTAAAACAACAAATCCCCCAACATGTTTTCCAACTAATAATGAAAACCAGCCTACTTTTCCTTCATCTCATGTTTTCCAATATCTTTTCAAACCAAACTACTTCTTTATCTTCTCTATTTCTTAAAATAAATTAAATAAAATAATTTTCTTTAAAACCTAAATAAACCAAATAAAAATCTATTGGGATCAACCTTAAAATTTACAAATAATATATTTTTAATTAATTTGTTTCAGTTTTTTGAGTTTTCATAAATTTTTATTTTGATTATCCCCATAGAGAAATAATAATTCCCTCACATGCTTATCAAAACTTGAGTAGTTGTTGAGGAAAATTTTATTTTATTTTTTAGTGTTTTTTATTTTCTATTTTTTTTATTTTAACTTATTTATATTATGTTATGTATTTTATGTTTAAATTTTAATATTAAAATCATTAATTCATAATTATGACACTTGGTAAAAAGGAAAAGACATCGAGTTCAAATTCAATTCTAAACCAAGACCAAAGGGAAAAGTCTCTATAATCATGGAGGGAATAGAGATAAATCATGTTGTTGGAAGAGTTATTTAAAGAGATCTATGGTTTCTTTTTCTAATATATTATAGGTGATCATTCAACATAGGAATGAAACCGAGCATCATGGCACTTATGGTTGTGGAAAATCATTTTGAGATCAAGCCTACCATCATCCAGATAATCTCGAACAGAATGAAATTCACTAGACTACCTCATGGAAATATGAATGCACATCTTGGGAGCTTTCTTAAGCTCTATGACACCTTTTAATTCAAGAATGTCTCAAGTGATGCAGTAAGGATTTTAATGTTCATGTTTTCAATGTAGGATTGAGGTTATGAGTGGATTCAGAGTTTTCCTACTCATTCCATCACTACATCGGATGAGTTGGAAAATGAACTTTCTCACTCACTCCTTTACACATTCTAAGTCAATGGAAATATGTGTAAACATTATAAACTTTATTAAATTTAAAGTTGAATATATCTACTCTTCTTGGGAATGATACAAAGATATGAATTGAAAATTCCCTAAAATGGTATAGAGATACATCTTCTAATACAAACATTTTATAAGGGTTTTTCATAGGGAAAAAAGTTAATTCTGGATATTGTGCTTGGAGGATCACTGAAAAAGAAATCACTTGAGTCAATCTGCTGTCTACTAGACAAAATGGCTAGAAACATCTTCTAATGGAAAGGTCAAGGGATGCAATGAAGATGCATCCACATGATCAATAATAATAATGGCTAGATAGTGGTATAAATGGAATCCATTGAAATAAAAATCGAATAAATTATGGATCTGTATAACCTCCAAGGTATTTATATAGATAACACAAATTATGATGACTATAATAGACAGAATCAGTTTCATGGTTGATGGTTGCAACAACAATAAGGGAAACGGTACTAATAGAGAGTATTGGGATACCAACAACAAGCATCCCAAGGTCCCACACTGATGATCTAGGTCCATACATTGGAAGATACACTATAAAAATTAATGACCATGAAAAGGGTGATAATCAAAAATATAAATGAAGACTTGGTGAACTGGAAGGCCGCATTTTGAAATATAGAGCATCAAGTAGGAAAAATCACTTAATTACTTAGAGAGAGATGATGAGGATCATTTCTCGGATCCCCTAAAGTGCACCCACATAAATATTTGAAAGTAATTTCACTGAGGAGTGCAAAAGTCACTCAGGATCATCCTGAACCATGAAAGGAATAAGAATAAAAAAAAGAAGATCTAGAAAAATATTGGGGAACAAATGGTGGAAGAATATGTAAAAGAAGAACCGCCATAGTGAAATCCAAGATTGTTGTTTCCATAATGAATTTCATAAGTGAAGATCAAAACACAAAATGGTAAATTTCAACATCACTTTAAGAAATTTCATATTAATATTCCTTTTGTAGAATCTCTCACAAACATGCCAATCTATAAAAAATTCATGAAAGAGTTGGTGACCAACAAGAAGAATCTAGAGGAAATTGTCACCATTCCACTCACATGAAAGTGTTCAGTGGTGGTATCAAAGAACCTACTTAATAAGTAGTAATATCAAAATATTTTTTTAATTCCTATATTTATTGGAGCTAAAAAATTTGGAAAATATTTATGTGACTTAGTTGTGAGTTTTAACATCATTCCATACACCACATTCAAAAGTCTAGGACTAGAAATGTTGAATCCCACAAGAGTTCCAATTCAGTTAGATGGTTCAACAGTGAATTACCCCTAAGGGATAATTGAATATATTATGATCAAAGTTGAGAAATTATAATTCCCATTTGACTTATTAGTGTTGGATATGAAAGAGGAGCAAACTCCACTCATTCAAGGTAGACCATTTTTAGCCACTAAATGAGCGTTGATTGACTTAAAAAGTATAGAACTATGTCTAAGAGTTGTCTATAAACAAGTAAGTTTCAATATTCACTAGGTAATGAAGAAATGTTATGTGAGAGAAGAAAATGAGTTTTGAGAAGATAAAATACTTGAATTTGAAGATATCACAGAAATTGAAGAGGTGTGTGAGGTAGCTACTATTGTGAAAGAGGATACTCAAAATAAGTGTACTGAAAATAAGAAAGATAAGATGATAAGTAAGACCAAAGACGCTAGAAGAGTGACTGAATTCACTGATTTTGAGAAGGTCAAATAGGTATAGATGTTACATATCCTTCTATTTATAATTTTAGTATTAAGGAAGAAATAGTAGATTGGCCTGATGTAAATCGAGAGAGTGTTACCATCAAGAAGAGTTAAGCTATTTACAGAGGGAGTATAAGGAGCAACCTATATGGGTAGGTCACAACTGAGAACATTTATGGACTCATACCAGGTAAAAACTTTTCAATAATCGATCACTTGAGCTCAAACTGAAGGAGGTATGTTTCAGCCAACAATATTAAATAAAATCACTTCTGGGAGGAAACCTGTGTTTTTAGAGTTTTTATTTATTTATTTTCAATTTTTTTAGGGTCACGCATGCACTCACCCCAAACATTTCAAATTTCATAGCATTTTCTTCCACTAATTTATTTTTAATTTTTCGGACTATCAATACACTGGAATCAAGCAGCAAAAAGAATGAAAATAAGTCATGGGTCCAATACACATCATGAAACCCATACACGTCAAGAATCCAAGAAAATACACATCATGAAACCCATTCACATCATTAATACAAAAAAAATAAACATCATGAAATCTATTCACATCATCAATATAGTGTATGAAAAACTTTCATGACCAACTTCAAAGTATAATTAAAAAGGGGTTAATCATTTCAATTGCATAGTTTTATACTATATTCCCCATATTTAATTATTTTAAAGATTTTAACTGCCAAATGCATTCCAACCTTATTTCATTATTTAATAAACTAAAGTTGGATACATAAAATAATTATAATAATTACCATGCCATGAATTTAAATTTCTTTTTCAATAAATTCAAATTATAAAAATGGTATAAAGAATTAGTAAAGATAAACATGTGGATTAGAATATAAAAAATCATGATTTAGGAAGAATTTTTATTCTTGTAAAAGAAATTTTTTCTAAGATTTTTCTTGGATTGAATTTTTGATATTTTCATTAATTAATTTTATTATTCATATGAATATCCAGGAGTGGTTATTCCAACCCTTCATACTCATTCTTGAGACATCCTCCAAACTTAATTTTTACCATTATTTCTTAAAGTATATTTCCTTATAAACATGAGAATGTTCACTTATAAAACTTTTTTTGCATCTTATCAATGCTAAGATTGAATATAATCACTCTTAATATTATTGAGGCATATTTTTTCCAAACCCTTTATCCTTAAAATCACCAAAAAATAATCCTTTTTAAGCTCACAGAATCTATGAATGACCTTGTTAGGAAATGAGATAAGTTACAAACCAATTTTATCCATTGCTACCTTACTATATATATTTCATGATATCTAAAAGAATAAGTGTGGGGGGAAGGTTTTTCATGGTAGGATAAAATGTACTACAATAAGCAGACATTGTAGGGGGTTTTATTATGATTTTGGGGAGAGGATATGATTTCATTCATTGTACTTTATCATCATTCACCTCACTTGATAAAAAATATATATATTTAAAAAAATGGTTTGTGTATTAGGATGATAAAATATCATTATTTCCAGACTAAAAATCTTTTGATTGTATGTGGTTAGGTAATAGATGTGAGATTTATCCTAAAAATAATTTTCAAAAAAAGAAAAAAAAAGATAAATATAGGATGATTCATTCATGGTGCTTACTTTTATCATGATCCCACTTTGAGATTTTTAGGGGGAAGAGAGAGATAAAATATATAAAGTAGAATTTTATTAGGATTATCTTTTGATATCATGCATTATGAATTAGAGTTAAACCTCCTTTTTGATCTTTACTTGTTTTAAATCACTTACCTAACTACCCTAATACTTAGAGTCATTTGATACCAAATAGTGAATCCCTCGTGATTAATAGTGATTTTTCTCTTTATGTGGTAGAGATTGTATATTTCTTGCAAGCCTATGTTAAGTGACATGTTCTTGATGTATATGTTGAACTCTATTCACATTTTTATCTTGATAATGAGTAGAAAAATTCAAAGTGAGGTAAATTTGAAATGGAATTCATATTAATAATAAATTAAACAATAAAAATGGATGAATTAAAGATCTTAGTTATTTAAAATGAGAAAATTAAAATACTTGATTGATTTTTTTATTTGAAAAATGAGGCATTGATGAATTTTCCTTTTCGATGATTCAATATTTAATTTCAAATTTTGTCAATTGATTTTATTAACATTTAGTTTAAATAATGGTTAGGTGAGTAGCCTTTATTGCATATTGAGATTCCTTCCTTGAGGAAACTTCTGAATTCAAGTGTGGGTGTATTTGATAACCATATTCTATGCACACATTTTTTATATATAAATACATTGATTTTGAAATTTTAATTGTTAATTATTTCCTATTAATTTAATGATTTTTTCATGTCTATAAAGATATAAATAATTAAAAGATTATGATAGAAAGAGGACAAATGTTCAAATAATTCCACTTAAAAATGGATTCCCATGATATACTATTCCAGTGGGACACTTCCGGGGGTCAAAACTAAAGAACATGAGTGAAAAGGGGGCTTTTGGAGCTGGAAAATAATGATTCATGTCATGAATCAAGCATAGGATGTGAAAGTTTTACAAGCCATGAATATATTACATGAAATAAAGAAAATTGGAGTTGGAGCCTAAAAATTCATGATGTGAAACCTACTTTCACACAGTGAAAGTTTCCAAGCAGACCCAGTGAGGAAATTTTTCAATGGGATTTCAGGAGACAACTTTTCCAAAAATGACCCGGGCGGCCATTTAATGCCCGAAAAGACCCAGGCCTCCATTATTAGACACATTAATGATAACCTAAATGAAAAAAATTCTCCAAGTATTTGTATAAATATATGTGTGTGCTACTTTTACCAGTAATGGATTCTAGAGACCAAATCTTGGGGCAAGAAGCTGTATTGTGCAGGGTCCTCACCAGTCTTTCTCTCTACATTCCTCATGCTTTATTTTTATTCTCTTATTCCCTATTACACCCTTATCACTAGGATGAAAGGGAAATTCCTTCATTTTTCTAGGTTAATATAGATTTATGGGGAAGTTATCATTGGAATTATTTATTTATTTTCATTCATGTATTAGGGTCACTAAAATTTGAAATAAACTTCCAATCTCTTTATTTTCATTGTATCATGACCATTGATATTTTAATTTGAAATAACTTTTCAATTTCATAATTTATTACCCTAATTAAGGCATGAACATTTTTGAATTTATTGTAATCATGTTTAAAATTTGTATTGAGAAAATCTCATTTTGGTAACGCCCTAAATTACCTATCAATTAGACAAGGGGAATTTTCATGTCGATGAGGGGATTTGATGACCATTGAATCTACCTTATTCCAACTTTGAAACCAATAATGAACAATAATTTAACTTATAAATCCAATTTCACATGAACCCTAAAAATATGAAACCCTATCACATTGTCCAGCTGATAATCAAAACCAATATTCTTTGATTTCATCTCATTTTTTCTAATCTATTTTCAAAACCCAAAATACTTTCATCTTTATCCACTCTTTTTATTTAAATAAATTCAAGGAAAAAAATTCCTTTAAAAACCTAAATAAAATAAATCACTCTATTTTGGGTTTGAACTCAAAATTTCTACATACTAAATTTTTAATCAATTGGTTGCAGTTGTTTGAGTTCTTATAAATTATAATTTTGATTAGCCCAGTCGGTAAATAATGATTCCCTTATAGTCCTGTCAGAAAATGACCTAGGTTATAACTAATGACCTTGTATATATGTTGCAATATGATGTTACACGACATGATACACCTATATTGGATAATTTTTTGTGATAGAAGCCTCTATATTTTAGTGGAACTACAAATCTAATGGTAGCTGTAAATGGATTAAGTCCCTTAAAAAGTTATTTATGGATCTAGAGGCAATTAAAGAGAAAATGTTATGTTGTTAGTGTATTGTATTAAATTTGATATTGATCAATGGTGGTAATTTATCCAGAATACAATGGAGAAAGAAGAAATAAAACATATAGAATGTATAGATGTTAATATAACATTCTTCGATAAATATTTACCTCATGGGCAACGAACTAAAATGAAAAGAAATTTTCTTAGCTTAAATTAAAATGAAGAAAAAAAAATTGACTATGGGTATAACTTTATAAGACTATCTTGGTTGATATAGATTACGTACGTAATATAGAAAGAAATATTGATCATTTTTTTGAAGGGCTTATTCTAAGTCTCCAAAGGGAACTGATTTCTCAATATTTATCATCATATGATAGTATTATGTGAAATCAAAACAAAGTAGGAATTTTCAAGATATGATGTCTTAAAAGGAAACAAATAAAATAAGAAGATATTTAAACACTAACAAAAAAATGGAACATGTTAAAGAAGAAGAATAAAACGAAGCAATTTTTCATGTAAAATTCTTGGAAGGAAACAACATAGAAAATGATTTAAGGGCATGGAAGTTCATTAAAAGTGTGGATATAAGGGTAATATATCTAATACATTAGGTAAGAAAAAGGATGGATTCTCAAAAGAATGTGCCTAATGTGCTGCCCCAGATTCAAAATGTTTCGAACATTGCTTTGTCTCTGATGATCTTCTCCCCGGGGGTGCAGGTTGCTTCGTTTACCCCAAATCTGCTTCCTTGGACCCTAGATCCCTTTCTAGTGGGCTCTCTATCTTTTCCTCAGTTTGAGGATCCTCATCCTCCAGATCTGGTTCCTCCTAGAAAATATTCCTTCAAATATTTTCTTCATCGTTCTTCCTCGTGCTCGTGTTTCCCAAAGCTCTCCTCACACGTTTCAGGGTCCCCCTGTTGATGGTCATCTCGAGTTACATATCCCCTATGAAACCTTTTAGGAAGCATCATATTGCCTCAAATGGATGGTGGTGGTCAAGTTTGGTGCATACAAACCTCTTATCTTACTCTTCTAGAGATTTTTCAGTTGTGGGGATTGGATTTTATGGCTCGGATCTCATCCCTAAACAAAAAAATCCTTCTTTATAGAGATGGAGGATTTTGTCCAGGTGTGGTGCAAAGCACCTAGGGATATCATTTTTTGGAATTTTCCCTTCTTTCATTGTTTTATGAATGTTCACCAGGGCAGGGATTCTCCATGGGCTGGGGTTTGAATCAATCTCTCGGGTCTCCCTCTTCCATTCCAAAATATCTTTATGCTGCATGCCATTGATGACTCATTAGGATCCTTTCTCTATGCGACCGAGTGTACCTTGAGTATATAAGAGTCCTCGATAGTGTGTATTTTTGTGGACATGGTTTTATATCATCCCTTTCCTGGTCAGATTTGTCTTTTTGTGCAGGATGCTTTTGACTGGTATCAAGACCTTTTCTACCCCTCAGTACCTAGCTTTTGTTCATTTTGTCAGATTCAAGAGCCTGCTCTCCTGGTGTGTAGGAAATGTAGGAAGATGGAGTTTCGGAATGGCCTTGAGGGCTCTTTGTACTCTATTAGGAAGTGTAGAATGGGAAAAAGGAGAGACCCAAACCCCCAAGGTGTACTCTCTAAAGGAGCCCTTGGGGTGTATTTATAATGAATATTAAAAACCACACCGGACCTCAAGTCAGATGTGGGATGCAGACTCCAACACTCCCCCTCAAACTAGGTGTACCTAGCTTGGACATATAATGAAAAGAAAGCAACAAAACAGACGTTAACACTCCCCCTCAAGCTGGACATGCCCAGCTTGATGACAAAACAAGAAGAAATAAAATATAAAGTTGTTGTTGCAGCTCCCCCTCATGATTGAAGCTTCACCTCAGAATGATGGATGGATGATGTTGTAAAGGATGCGCCAACGATGCGTCAGGAAATCCGTAGAGGTGGGGCCGAACGAAAGAGCGTCGGGAAGTCCGCACTGGTAAGGCCGGTCATCGGAGCACCGAGAAACTACACGGGCGGGCCGGTCGTCGGAGCGCCGGGAAACTGCACGGGCGGGTTGGTCATCAGAGCGCCAGGAAACCGCACTAGCGGATGGTCGTCGGAGCTCCGGGAAACCGCACTGGCGGGCCGGTCGTCGGAGCACCGGGAAACTGCACTGGCGCGCCGGTCGTCAGAGCGCTGGGAAACCGCACTGGCGGGTCGGTCATCGGAGAGCTGGGAAACCGCAAGAGGAGGCCGTCAATGGGATGTGATGATTCCGCAGGAGACACCGAGCAGGGAGGCAGGTTCCGGGAGACGGCAGGAGATGCCGGCGACAGGAGGCGGGGACTCCGCAGGAGGGGTCGGTGAGGAGGCAGGACAGCAGGAGGCAGCGCTGGAAGCCGCCAGAGAGCTGCTGGAAAGCGGGAGACGGGAAGGCCGCTGCTGCAAAGTGGCGAAGGAGGGATCTGCTGGAATAGGAGCCACAGGGCCGTAGATGAGAAGAGCAGTGGGAGGACAGAACATGGGGAGAAGGCCGGCAGAGACCAAGCTGGCGGGGAAGGAGTTGAGGCGCGGGAGAGAAGGAGATCCAGCAGGGGGTGGGCACACGCAGAGGAGGCAGCGGGAGGGAGCCACCGGAGGTCACCTGGATGAGGGTGCCGGGAACCCACGATGGATCGCGAGCGGGAGAGGAGGGCCGCTGGGAAGGGGAGCCGCGCCTGGATAGAGGGCCGCCGGGAGCCGCGCCAGGAAGGAGGCACCGAGACGATCTGGACGGAGCAGCCAGGAGAGATCTGGACGGAGCCGCCGGGAGGATCACGCGTAGGAAGAGCGCGCGCTGGGAGGGCCTCCAGGATGAGGCGTGATGCAGAGGCTCATCGGGGTCGATGGGGGCAACGGTATGTGCGACGGGGACGGCGCCGGGAAGGAGGGCCGTAGGCTGGGGGAGCCGAGGCGGGGAGGGCCTGCGCGCAGGAGGAGCCGCGCCGAGAGGGAACGTGCGCAGGAGGAGCAGACTCCGAGAGAGAAGGCGCACTGGAGGGCTGCCGCGATGGGAAGGGGAGCCGTGTAGGAGAGGGGAACCGCGTGAGGGAGACCGGGCCTCCGGGAGGAGATCCCGGGAGGGGAGCTGATCCGCCGCGGAAGGAGATGCTGGTAAGAGGATATTTGCCGGGAGAGAGGGATAGCCGGCAGGGGGGCGACAGGAGAAACCTAGGGCTTGCAGGCCATGGAGGTTGCCACCCCCCAACCGGGAGAAACTCTAGATACTGGCGGAAAAAAAAGATAGGAGGGGGGGTTGGGTTTATCAAACCTCCTCTGATACCATGTAGAATGGGAAAAAGGAGAGACTCGAACCCCCAAGGTGTACTCTCTAAAGGAGCCCTTGGGGTGTATTTATAATGAATATTAAAAACCACACCGGACCTCAAGTCCGATGTGGGATGCAGACTCCAACAGGAATCAAGTGTCTGACAAAAAGGGTTGTATATGGTTTATTATGAAGGGTAGGGAGGTGGTCTGCGATTAGGGTTTCTTGGTGCCCCTTGATTCTCCCTGAGAAGGCTCTCTTCCTCAGAAATCTCCCAGTATGGCTTCAAGGCCCCAAGTTTAGGCGGGGTCCTCCTGCTTGGCCTTGGTTCCTTTCTTGGATCCTCCTCCCTTTACCCCCTTGGATTTTTTTGTGCTGCTTGAAGGTTTTCCTAGAAGTGTGCTAGACTAGGGAAAGTGACTCATTCCCTTGGCCTCCCTTCCCCTCCGGCGTGATGCTGGTCCATCAGAGTAGTTTATTTGGGGTTTGTGGGATGGCATGTCTTTTGTTGCTCAGCAGGATCAGGAGCTATCTAGATCATTTTCTCATGAGTTACCACAGGATTTAAATCCTCAGGAGGGTTGTCAGCCTCCAAGCCTGGTCTCCTGCTCCTTGGCCAAGAGCTCTAGTTCTAGGTCCCCTTCTAGGGACCAAAAAAGGAGTAAATCTTGTGATCAGTTATGTTCATCTCCCTTGGATTAATTCCTATTTCCAGCCTCAAAAGGTTTGTGTACCTAACCTCAGTCTCTATCTTCCTCTTATCTATTCCTTGGCCCCCTAGTGGAACTCGAACCAGGTCCCATTCGAAATCCATTTCCAACATCAGGTCTTCTAGGATTTTTTAGTGCCATGATTCTATGGCCAATGCCAGATGTCTTTTATATCAATTATTAACTTCCTCACATAGAATACTTGTGAAATGGGATCATGGGTAATGTTGGATTTCATTTCCAATCAATTTCATAATGACTCTATCTCTTTGGTTTCATTGAATGAACCTAAGTAAGATCACTCGAAATCTAAGGTTTTTACTTGCCACTTGAGATTTCATGGTTTTCTTACTGGATTTCCCTCTAATACTCACATTTGGATCTTTTGGAAAGAGGGTGTTTCTGTGGACATGATATAAATATCAAATCAGTGCATCAGTCTCAAAATTTTAGTAGGGTTAAGTGATTTTATCCTTTCTGTGGTTTATGCCAAATGTGATGCTCATGCCAAAACCTCCCTATGGGAAGACCTGAGTTATCTCAATACAGGGGACTCCCCTTGGGTGGTTGGGAAATATTTTAATATAGTGACAATTTCAGAGGAGAAAAAATGTATTGGTCCTTTCCCTAGGATAGAAACTCAAGAGTTTGTAAAGTTCATAACTAACAATGGGATCTTGGATGCTGGCTTTTCTAGAGATTTGTTCACTTGGTGTAATAACCAACAAGGGAGTCTGAGGTCTTGGATTTAGCTTGATCTTTGCCTTGTGAATGGAGATACCCTTTCTTCCTTTATAAACTTAAAAGTTTCTCATATGGTTTGTAGCATTTCAGATCATTCCCCCCCTCCACATAGTTGTGCAGTCCCGCCATGTCAGAGAAGATTTCTTCCATTTTTCTTCCACCTGGGATGAAAATCCAGATTTTATGAACTTTGTAAGGAATTCCTGGGATAATTCTGCAAGAGGTAACCCATGGATTTCCCTCCATAATAATCCAATTCATCTTAAATATGGTATTTCAGTGTGGTACAAGAAACTCTTGTCAGGGATTCTGGATTCGGAGAATCTTCACAGGGATATTCAGTAGTTAAAAGAGTGCTAATAATCAGCTTGGGATGATGAGGTTTTTGCTGATCTGAGATGCAAAAATGACCTTTTAGAAAAACAAAATTGCTGAGGTAGGAGTTTATTTCTTGATAAAAACCCAGATTTAAATGGTTTTGTGAATGAGATAGAAATACAGACTATTTCTAGGCATTCCTCAAAGAAATATGTAGATTTATTATCCTCAACCTGCTACTCGAAGATGGTTCTTATTCAAATGGCAAAGATTTGGTAGGGTGCTTTGTTGATTTCTACTCTATGTCACTCCAGTATTCCCCAAACCTGGGGATGGCAGGAGGTTATCCTAGATTTCCTCCAGACCTCTTCAAGGTGATCCTCTATTCGGTATCCTAAGACATGAATAATAGTATGCAGGCTACACATGATGAGGGTGAAATTAGAGAGGAAGTTTGGTCCTTAAATCAAGTTAGCACACCAAGGATGGATTCATTTCCTACTTCCTTTTATAGGTCTACCTGGGACATTATGAAGAAGATTTTAATCAGTGTTGTGCAGGATTTCTTCTAAAGCGATAATCTTCCTTGAGTTTCTTATGCTACCAAAGTTGTTCTCCTACCCAAAGTCAAATATCCTCAATCTCTCAATCATTACCATCCAATTAACTTATGAAATTTCCCTTACAAATTCCTTTCTTGTGTTCTCAATAAAAGGTTTTCCTCCTTCCTTCGGAGTTGGGTAGATGAGGAGAAACATGGGTTCATGCAAGGTAGAACAATTCAAGGTGCCATTGCTTTGGATCATGAAGTGATAAGCAACATCAACCAGAAAATTTTTGGTATCAAAGTGGCCATTAAGTTTGAAATGATTAAGGCTTAAGATATATTTTAATGGATCTTTATCAACAGGGTCCTGGAATACATGGGTTTTTCTCCACGGGTCATTGATATTCTCTTTCGCTGATTTAGTTCCCCATGGATGTCCACTTCTTTCATGGGTAAATTTTTTGGTTTCTTTAAGGATACTAGAGGCTTCAGGCAGGCATACCCCCTCTCCGCTTTTTTGTTCATCATTACCCAAGATGCTCTTAGCCGATAATTGAATCACAGCATTGCTCAGGGAAAGATTTCCCCCTTTCACATTAAAATTTTGAGGGGAGGTATTTCACATATTACGATTGCAGATGACACCATGATCTTTATCAATGGTTGTAGATGTTTGATCCAATGAGTTAATGCATCCCTTGGGGTTTATTGTTATTGGAGTGGCCAAGTTATCAATCATGAGAAAAGAAAATTCTTTGTTCCTAATAAATGCTTAGAGAGAAGAATCAGGGTTTTAGAGTTCAGACTTGTTATGAATAAAGGTTCATTCCCAATGCAATATTTGGGCCACCAAACATTATTCTCATCAAACACTTTGACCTAATTGTAGGGAAAATCATGGGCCAAATTCTCAACTAGAAGAATATGTTTTTATCCTTTGGAGGGAGAATCACTTTGATAGATTCCATCTTCTCTTCCATTACCATGCATATTTTGTCAACTCTCAAGGTCCACAAGAAGGTGATTTACAACATTGAAAAACTCTAACTGTTTTCCTATAGGATGGTCATTTGGAATGGAAATACCATTGGGCTTCTTGGTAAAAACTAGCCAAACCTCTCAAATTAGGGGAGATTAATCTTAAAAGAATTACTAGAACCATGGAAGGTATCCATGTCAAACTCACCAGGGAGGTCATAGAGGGGAAAACCTTATAGGGAAAATGCATTCAAGGTGTTTATGGAAATGATGGGAGTCTGTCCGAATTTAAATTATCCAAAGTTAACAAGTTGATTCAACCATATATTCCTTGTTTGCGGCCCCAGGCAAGATGGATAGTTGGAAAGGGTGAAATATTTTATTGGTTTCACAACTAGTTGGGGACCATCCTTTTTTCTCTATCCATCCACTAGTATCAGTTTCAGGGAGTCCAGCACTTTCCCCACTCTCATTCGGACTACCTTGGATGAGGACCAGAGACACATCTATGATAGTATAGTTTTGACTAATGACAAGGACCAGTGTGTTTTCACTGGGTTTACTTCTGGCATATTCAAAATTCATGACTTTAACAACACCTAGGAAGTGTTTAACCCTCCTGAACTTTGGGGTGAGATCCTATAGTGAAAGGATATTCCTATAAAATATCTTTTTCCGATGTGGAGAGTTCAGAATAATGCCTTGCCTATGGATGAAAGTGTCCAGTGCAAAGGTGTCATGTTGGGTTCCAAAATGTTCATGCTATAGGGATATAAATGTTTAGTACACCTTTTATCTGTTCTTCAATAGAAAATGGGAGAAGGAGGTCTGGGTGGGCCATTTTTCAATTAACCAGCATTGGGGAGCAGGATGATTCATCGGGCACTTTCCTCCATCACAAGTTTCGTGGTGCGACCAGCCCCAACTCAAAGAGGAAATCCAGATCTCTTATATTTATAGTCAGGTGCTGGGTGATCTACTTGAACATGAATTAAAGGATAAATCTGACCTCTTTGAGGACCTTCACAAGTATCCTTTCTAACATCAGAAGCCTCATTCTGGATTTTAGCAGGTTATGTAAAGACTCGGTACAGGGTCCTTCTCTCAGGGACTTGACTCCCTCCACTTCCTTAGCTCATTCTATATCTACTTATCAGGGAAAGTGAGTCAAATGGAATCCCACTTTCTTAGTTTATAATTTAAACACTGATGCTTCATGTTTTATGGGATCCATGAGGGGTGACGGTGTGATCAGAGATCCCAAAGGTTCAGTTGTGGCTGATTTCTCTACTTTCATTGGGAACAACAACTCCCTTAAAGTGTTGTCCTGTGCTTTCATCATTGGCCTACTTTTTTGAAATCAGAGGAGTATTCCAATCAAGGATATCAAGACCGATTCACTGACCATCTACAATGAAATTATAGGAAAGGTATCTCTTTCGTGGTCTATTGAATATTCCATAAAAAGGTGAAAGCATCTAATGAGTAACTCCATGACTATTATTTATACTTGGAAAGAAGTTAATGTTGTGGTTGACTTTATTTCCTCTATACCATCTCTATATGAGTGGTTAATTTTATTTTCCAGTCTCAGTTCCTTTCCCTTAGAGTGTATCAGCTTTGTTCAGGTCGACGACCTAGGGCTTCATTGTTTCTGACCTCCCTAATAAAATTTTGTATGTGCTTCTTCCTTTCCTTTAATATAATAAAAATTCTTTGTTGATAGGGTCATATAGCTAATGAATTTAAGGGAAATAAATATCCCACTACAATCAAGTGCTTCAACTGTAATGAAATAGGCAATGTCCAAATCATCATGGGAACTTACCATAGAAGAGGCTAAGGGGAGATGTCCAAGATTATGTGATCACTACAGTTGAGGTTGAAGTTCCTAAATATGTCGTGGTGGGTAATTTAATCATATCCTCAAATTTAGATAATTCTTTATTTGATTATAATTATTCACACACTTTTATATCTTCCATGATTTCCAAGAAAAATTGATATTTCCCTAGCACCTTAAGAACGGAGTAGGCAGCCAAGACTCCTAGTGGAAATCTCACCATAACAAGGATGTGTCATTAATTTCCTATTATGAAACATAAACATGCCCTATTTCTATAATTTAATACTATAACTATGGTAAAATTTGATATAATCCTTGGTATGTAATGTATTCCAAAATATAATGAAAACATTTATTAAAAAGTGAACAAAATTATGATTCATGATGAATATCTGGAATTACTTATCTTTATAGGGGATACTTCATCATATGGGACATGTCTAGATCCACCTTTAGTAGATATTTTGAATGATATTATTGGAGAAGAAGAGCATACACAATCTATAGATAAAAATATAATCTTAAAAATGAGTATGTACCTATTATATAGAAATACATTGATTTATTTCACGAGGAATTACCTAAACATCTACCACAGCATGTGGTTGAGTTTTCTATTGATTTAATCCCTGATAAAATACCTATATCAAAGACTTCCCATAGAATTTACACTGTAGAATTAGTGGAGTTAAACAAAACCACTATAGGATTTGTGTGATAAGGTATTTATATTCCCTAGTGATTCACCTTGGGGATACCATGTTATTTTTGTTAAAAATAAGGATGGATCTCTGAGGCTTTGCATTGATTATAGGGAAATCAATGTTATAGTGATAAAGAGAAAGTCTCATGTGCCTCACATTGATGAATTGTTTAATTAGCTTCACAGATCTTGATATTTTTCAAATACTAAACTTCATTATGGGTATCATAAATTATGAGTAAATAATGAGATATTCTAAAGAAAACATTTCATATGAGGTATGGACATTAAGATTTTATAGTAATTCCTTTTGGATTGACTAATGTACCCTCTGTTTTTTTATGGATATAATGAAAAGATAATTCAAGTAATATATTGATATTTTGTATAGTATTTATTGATGATATCTTGATGTACTCTAAAACTTATAAAGACCATAAGAATCACTTGTGGATCATTCTTGAGACTCTTTGAGGAAAATAGTTTTATGGTAAATTTAGAAAGTGTGAATTCTAGCTTTAAAAAGTTTTTTTCTTGGCCATATTATCCATAAGGATGTAATCTCAATTGATCATGCGAAGAAAAAAGTGGACAAATAATTTCCTACACTATTGAATATAAATTGGGTACGTAGATTCATTATTTTGGAAGGTTACAATCATCAATTTTTTCAAAATTTTAACTGACTAGATAACCGATTAACAAAGATTACACGTAAAGGGATTAAGTTCACATGGATAAAGGAATGTGAAGAATGTTTTGAAGAATTGAATATGATATTTTTCAATGATATAATTTTTAATCTACCATCAGTAAATGATGGATTTGTGATATATGGTGATGTATCAAAGAAGGGACTTGGTTGTGTCCCTATGAAAAATGATAAAGTCATTTCCTATGCATCAAGGTAGTTAAAGACTCATGAATAGAACAATAAAACTCATGATCTTGAGTTGGCAGCTATAATCTTTTATTTAACAATATAGATACTCTATCTCTATGGAGAAATATGTAAGATATAAATAGATTATAAGATCTTGAAATATATATTTTTATAGAAATAGATCAACATGTGGAAAATAAGATGGATCTAACTACTCAAGGATTTTTATTTCTAAATACACTACCACCCAAAAAAAATCAAATAACATATCAGGTGCATTGATTAGGAAAGATCATGGAGTAATAACTAAAATAAGGATTAAAAGAGATCCTATGTTCATGGTTTTAGTTAATATGGATATAGAAATTATTAAGGATTGGAAAACATCCCTCCTTGAAATTATTTCCAAACCATATTTATTAGAAAAGATAAAAATTTCCCAAACGTATGATGAGAATTTTAAAAAGAAAATTAATGCCATGAATGATGGGAAATTGATATATTTCATATGTGAAGATGAAATTTTGAAATTTGGAAAGAGGAAATGTGTTCTATATATAGATGAACTAAAAAGAGAATTCCTAGATGATTCTCATAGCTCAAATTTCTCAATGAACTCTGGTAACACCAAGATGTATAGGGGTTTAAAGGAGCATTTTTTTGGGATAAAATAAAGTGGAAAATTGAGGATTATGTTTCAAGATACTTGGTTTTTCAATAGGTAAAGATTAAAATAAAACATCCAAGAGTATTCATACAACATATTCATATTCCTATATAGGAATGGGATGACATTGCTATGAAATTTTTCACTATATTACCAAAGACTCCTATAAAGAATGATTTAATATGGGTTATTATTGATCACCTTTCCAAATATGCACATTTCCTTTATATAAGAGAATATTTAACTCTTGATCACCTTATAAGAATCTATATTAATCAATTTTTAAGACTTAATAGAACATCTATTTAAATAATTTCTGGTTTTGATCAATGATTTACATTTAAATTCTAGAAAAATATTTATAATGCTCTTGATATTGAGCTTCATTCGAGCACCACTTATTATAACACCACTAGATTTTAAAAGAGAAACATCACATTTGATAGTATATATTATATGAAACACAAATCTTAGAAGATAATGTTACACCCTTGATACTTTATGATATATTTATTTTTAAATAAATTCAATCACTTTGATAGCTTGTAATGCACGCAACAGCAGGTTCGAACAAAACACGATACTCTAGTAAAATCTTATTATTTAAACATGATCATTATAACCTTGTCATTAAATTGGTAGGTGTGAATAGTACTAAATAAAATTTTGAAATTATATGGTTCACACGTGTATAAAATAAATTTAATTTTTATCAATTTATTATAAATAAAATAAGAACCATTGGGAAGAAAAAGATATATTTTTTTGAAAAACTATATTTTAATAAAAGGCGGTTTAGTTGTTCTTTGCACACATAATTTAAAATTAATTTTTACCAATTTTAGAAAATTTATTTGACCAAAAAACTTTATTTTTGAAATATACATTTAAAAATTATCTTTGGGTGTATTTTGAGAATTTTTTAAAAGGATTAATTTTTTGATGAATACTGAAAAATACTAATTTTTATTGAAAACTACCTTTTCTTTTAAATTATTAACAAAGTTAAATTATATTTTAATTATTTTTAAATAAAATTAGTTTATATATATTAAAATTTATCTAATTTAAGTCATTATAATAAATTTCACATTTAATTATGATATTAAAACATTCTATACTTATGAGAATTTTCTCTTTGGAAACTACTCTTTTGTCGCATCTGTGGTTTAATTTTAAATTGAATTATACCAATCCTTTGAATATAATTTGGAAAAATATTTTCTATAAAATTATCGTGGTTAGGGTAAAAATGGGTTTATTGAAGGTTAAACTAAGAAGATAAGGGTTAAAAATTACCAAAAACTTGTCCAACCCTCATTTTATGACCATATTTTGAATTTATAACCTTTAATGTTTTATAGTGACCTATTTTGGTTGATTTGTTCATGATAAAAACATGGTTATTACTTTATCTTTTCAAAAATTCCATGTGTGTCATCTCCCCCACTTATAAAAGGTCACCCTCTATCCTCCTTTATTAACACTTAAAAACCATTTGGTTCATAAAATACCTACCCAAATACCTTTCTTAATTCCCTTAAAACATACTAGAGCCTAATTTTTTTCATAAATACATCCTATTAAGGCTTTCGGTATAAACCTAAAGAGAATCTCTAAAGAATAGGTAAAATTATTAAACGTACATATTTGTTTTATTTATTATTCCACCTCCTTAAAACATTATTAAACTATGATAATATAATAACACCATTATATCATATATAATTAAATTTATTATGTTAATTTCATAACCCATATCCATCTTTACTTCCATCAAATGGGATATGAACCCATCGATCATGTGTATGGCGAACTACCGCCATGCGAACCAATGTAATTCGTTATCCATCACCACCTTTAAAGGATAGATATAATGATGGATTTAACTATTTATATGATATTTATGAAATTTTTATACTTATGAAATTATTATATCACATGTACCTTCTTAATTTTCATTCTTATGTGGGGTATGATAACATCGCTCGTGTGTACGACAGACTATCGCCTTGCAAAGCGATGTGATTTGTTTTTCACTTACGATTTACATGAAAGGTAGTAAGTTTAAAGTTAATTAATATATTTTATATTTATTATATAAAAATACTTATGGAAATATATTATCACATATAACTTCTTACCTTCTAATCTGTTGGAAAACAATAACGTTGCTCATGCATACGTGAGGACTACCACCTCCACGTAGCGATATGAAATGTTTTTCATTTTATTTTTACATGGATAGAAATAAGGATGTATTTGATAAATATTAATGATATATATGACATAATAATGATTATATAAAGATTTATTAATATCTATCTTCCTTTATTTCCATCCTTCAAGAAAAATAGAAACAACATTCATGTGTATGTTTGGCCTACCATCTCCATGAAAGGTGTTGTACATTTTCTATCTATAATTTTAATAGATTACTATAAATAAATATATAATTAATATATATTATTTTTATATTATGTTTAAAAAAAATTATATTATTTAACCATGATAAAATTAAAAGGACCAAAATTATTGAACAAAAACATACATGAAAAATGAAGCAATTATCACCTAAAACAGTGATTTTAACAAAGAATTGATAATAAACAGGTGATAAAAGATTATAAGAAAATAATATATGATATTATATATATTATTATATTTATTTAATATATTTATAATAAACCTATATTTTTTATATAGGATTTTTGGACACATATGAAGGAAGTCAAATATGAGGTAAGGGTTTTCTCATCTCACTTTTACTTCCATGAGACATATTCCATATTCACCACTTATTTATTTTTTGTGGCATATATATTTACCCTTTTATATGTTATATAATTAATATCATTATATTCATGGTATTTAAAGTTTCATTTTATGTTATTTATTTAATGGGGTTTACAATTCAAAAAGTTATCTAAGTGGTAAGGGTTTATTTCACAATCTCATCATTATTCAGGATTGTTTTTATATAAGTATCCCTTGAGGGAATTATTTTAAATTTATATCTTAAAATAAATCTATTTTATTATAATATAGTAATTCGTGAAATTTTTCAAGTAATATTACCATTTTTGACTCATTGGTACTTAAAATTATTGAGAAATTTTTTTTAAGAAAATCTGACTTTATTTCTCTATTTTATAAAAAACCCTTTTTCATCAAAATCCATGTTTTAAAAAAATGTTTTCAAAAAGGTTTTTAACTTTTAAAAATTATTTATTAAATACACTTTTACTCATTATGACTTTCGAAAAAGAAAAATTAAAGGAATATTCATGTCATTTTCAAAACAATAAAAAATGTAAAGGATGACTTTATTTTAACATGTAAGACATGAATAAAATCTCTCTCCGTAAAGAACACTTGGTGTTTTAAATATTTTTTAATAATTTTCAAATTTTATTTTCAAAATTTTCTATGAAATTTTAGTTTTAAAAGTTCATTTTCAAAGTGTAAAGGTTATTTTCCTCAATAACATTTTAAAGGATCTTTTCATGGAATCTCTATTCATTAACTACAACAACCCTTATTCTAATTATGCTTCACTGGGGATATATGGTATTGATACCATTCTAATTATTTCTTTGGATGGTTTATGAGTAGTTTTACTTGGGATGTATAATTTTATTACTATATACCATTTTACTCTATATGGTTTATGATTATTTTTATATGATTGGGGTAAGTATTAAAATTTGATATGTTATTTTTTCAATAAAAATGTTTATGTTGATTATATTTCACCTATTTAATATGAGGAGTTAATTATACTAGTAAGTGATGGGTGGGTCTCAATTATATATAGCCCCTCAATGCATCTACCGGTGTCATGAGACAAATCAGTTGGTCAAATTAGAGGGTTTCTACCCATTATTTAAACTGTATTGTGAAAATTCATGAAAGTGCATTTTACATATCCATAATTATGAATTAACTCATTAAGAGATCATTTATTTATATCCATGTGATTATTTTATTATTTATAATATTAATGGATAAGTTTCAAGCTCATGTGATTATTTATATGGATTTATTTGATTGTCATTTATTTCTATCATATGTTTATTTATTCATGATAAATTATAAAGTACGCTTACCCTTACTGAGCATATAAGATCACCCCTTTATTATTTTTTAATTTACCCATGATACCAAGAAGTGTTTTATGATTGATATAGAGGGATATGAAAAGGTGAAAAATGTATCTCTTAAAGAAAACACTTTTTATATTTGATGTTTTAAAATGTAATGTGAATTTCAATTATGTATCTATTTTAACAAGAATCATAAACTATTTGGTCCTTTAGGATGTGATTCCACATATATTACGTCAATGTAATATTGTAACCAACAACTTTGGGCTACTATGGATGGGTTATTTACACTTATCACCCTCAAACTAATGGACAGTCTGAAAGTTCTATTCAAATATTAGAATACATGTTGATATCATGTTCACTTGACTTTCAAGGTCTGTGGGGTCAGTATCTACCTTTGGTATAGTTTTCATGTAATAATATTTTTTTTTAATTATTAATATTGTGTTGTATGAAGCATTATATGGCAAGATATGGCATACTCTAACTTGTTGGGATAACACTGGTGAAAGGAATCTTGTAGTCCTAGAACTTGTTAAGAAGATAACGACAACGTTAAAGACTATTCAGAGTCATATTAAAGAATCCCAAAGAATAAAAAATAATTATACCAATAACCAAAAGAAATATTTGGAATTTTAAGTGGGAGATCACATCTTCTTGAAAGTATCTCCATATAAAGGTGTTATAAGGTTCAGTAAGAAAGGTAAACTGAGCCTTAGGTACATATAACCCTTTAAAATTATGGAAATAATTAGAGAAATGGATTACAATTTTGAAATTCCATCGAGCCTCTATAAATTAAATGATGTGTTATATATCTCATTGTTAAGCAATTATATGCCAGACCCAATGCATGTGATCAGCTATGAAGAAATAGAATTGGAACCTGATCAATCTTACTGTGAAGAGACTATCAAGATTATTGACACTAGAGAACAAGTTTTGTGAAATCGGATGACTCGACTAGTAAAGTTACTTTTTATAAATCATAAAATGGAGGAAGAAACATGTTAAACTAAGGATTTTATAAATAAGAACCAACCTCATTTTTTTATAATGTAATATCCATGAAAATTGTGAGGATGAAATTTTTGGAGGGAATAATGTGACACCTAAGCTTTAATTATAGAAAGTGAACAGTCTATTTTAATAAAATTATAATAAAATTAAAATTTTAATATTTCATGGAACAAAAAATATAATTTGATAAGATGAATGTCTATTTTGAACTTACTAGGTTAAAATAATCCTGGAGTAAATTTTTGAAATTTTCCCTTAAATATAAGAATTTATGAATAATAGATAATATAGTATTTAAGTATTAATCCTTTTATTTATATTAATGTTTTATAATATTTTTAATTAAGAATGTACTGATTATAAATTTTATATAAATAAATATAAGATCATCTGTAGGTAAAAAGGGATATTTTTCATAAAGTTATTTTTAAATGCATAATGTCTTTCCATTTTAATTAATTAAAATAATATATATTAATGAGTGATCTGAATGACATTTATAGGTTATATATCTAAAGATATAAATTTAAATCTATGTAATGATGATTATTAGTCATATAGTTAATGTAATATCATCTTATGCTTGAAGAATGCATTTCTTGAAAAAACACTTTTCATCATGTTTTGTGGGTTTATTTTTAAATTAGATTATTCCAATTATATTAATTGAATTTGATAAAAAGGATTCCATATTTATAATCTAAATAATTAATATTGGGTGATAAGTTTAAATTAATTTTTTATCATAATGAATAGTAAAAAATAGTTACCACGGTTAAGATCAAAATGGGTTTATCAAGGGGTTAATCTAAACATATAAGGATTAAAATAAACTAAACACTTGATTAAACCTAATTGGTTTATTTTATTTATGAATTAAACTTATCATCTTAAAATATGATTCCTTTTAGATCCATTTTTCTAAGAAAATGACTTAATACTATTTTAAAACTTTAAAAAAATTACAAGTGTGCCACTCAACTCAATTATAAAGGGCACCACCTCTCCTCACTTACCCGCCCCTATTGAGACATTTAGATTAAAAAAACCTAAAAAAATATCTCTACAATATCCTTATTCAAATTATATATGTTTATTTTCTATCAAAAGACCAATACTAGGGTTCTTAAGAAGTGATCCAAAGGAGGTTTCTCTAGGAGAAGGTAATCGTCCTAATGAATCTCTTTCTTTTTTACTTCTTCTTTTACCACCTTAAATTATGTCCTTAGAATTAAAATATAATAATAATAATATATTTTATATATTTATATTTTATTATCTTGATTTCATTATATTTATCTATTTCATTCTCCATCAAATGAGATACAATACCATTGCTCATGTGTACAGTGGACCACTGCCTCACAAACTGATGTAATTTTTTTTCCATCACCAACTCACATAGATAGAAATAATGATGGAAAAAAAGAATATATATATGATACTTATTGCAATTTCACAGCTAGGATCCAAGTATCACTGAGATGGGGAGGGGTGAATCAGTTATACCTTTTTCTTTTAAGTTTCTTTTCTTATAAAAAACCCTCTAGATCTTATTAAAGAGTCGTTACCTTGATAAAAACAAAACAATCACACATGCACGGGAACACAAGAATTTACAACGTTCACTACTCAAAAAGAGTATCTAAATCCTTGGTATGGTTTTTAAACAATGTAACACCAAAAAATACACTATATTACAATCCTTTTGTGCAGATAGAATGAGTAGAATATTCCCACGTACTCATGTAACACTATGTTCAATAAAAAAGTGAATATGCTTCATGTAGCACAAAATGATGTAATAAAATTTTTTATAACAAGTTAAAAAAAATTTTAATATGTTGTCTTGTCAAATTTCACAAATAAGATCTTAAAAAAAATATTCACTTCCTTACCAAGCAGTAGTCAAGAAATTTTTCAAGACATCATAATGTAACTCAGTCAGATTTCCCAGTCCGATTTTCCAGTCCAATTACTCAACACAGAAATATAATTTTTTCAAAATAACATGAAAAAAATTCTAAACTGCTTCTACCTTAGTCTAAAAATCTCAGTATGATTGCTCAATCCGATACAGAAACTCTGATTATAATCTTCTCTCTTCTTCTTTTGTTCAGCAGACTTACTCAGAAAAGCACGATCCAAAAACTCCTACTCTAAAAACTTTCAATGCTCTGCCTTCTCTCTTCACACGTAAACAGTACTTCTGTGTCAGAAATTACAAAGTACTTTCTCTATTTATAGGTGAGCCTAAAGTGGTTTAGTTAGGATTCTAAAATAACTTTCCCACTCAACCAAATCTCTGAGAACATAAATTTCCCTTTAATTTCGGATACATATTTGACTTATTCAGCACTTCTCAACTCTTATAAAATATTCTCAAACCTTTTTAAATCTTATCAGAGCTTCATATAGATTTATAATTTCTTACCATTCTTCAGTCCAATTCTTATTATCATTATTATTTCATCATTATGATAAAGGCATATGGCTAGTCAATTTTTTATTAAACCACTTGTAAATAAACAAAAAGATGAATACTTATCATTATAATTCTTTGTACTAACTGATGAAAGTAAAAAATGAAACCTCTCTACCCAAATATTCTACCAATAAACATAGTAACAACTTTTAAAGATTTCAAAACATCTTGATATCACTTATGAATCATCTTTAATACCTCTTCAAATAACCACTTCTACTAAACTTCTTCAATATTTAATGATCCCCTTGAAAAAACTTTTAAAATATGATTGAAACAAATATCCTTTACTTATTTTCCTCATATGGATTACCCCATTTCTGATATGGTTTTTAGTGTCAGCCTACATCTGAATATCGGTCTCTCTCTTTACTCTGATGAATCAGTGTCAGCGTCAGTCTGATACTCCCTTTTCTCTTGGCTACTTGTTAATTAAAACAACTAGTAATTCATCTTGTTCAAAATGGTTGACTATATTGTTGATCTTCATCAAGATGATCGATCTATAACTTTCACACATCGGTACTAACAAATTTAATCTTCCTTTTCCTATTTTATTGGTTCCAAAAACTCTCTAATGAAAGAAATTCTACCTCTAATGATCAGTGGCACATCACTTTTTATGGATCAGTATCAGTAGCTTCGACTTCAGAAACTTATTCTCTTTTCTTATTATATTACACACAAACTTATTTCTTTGAAGATTTAAGTTTTTTGGAATATTGCCTCGGCTAAAAAACAATATCTTCATCTTGTCACATTTCCAACAAACCTTCCCAGCCTTCAAACGTATCTGTGTTTGGTGATCTCACCCAAATTAATTGAGAATAAAAAGCTTTAACTTTAGAAACTAATTATTCTACAAACTTCTACTTTCAAGAATGAATTCTTTATGAATTTTGAGAACTTTTATGATCAGTTTCATCATCATCAGATCTACATTAGGAAGTATTGTAACTTCCCATCCTTCTAACAACTTCATTCTTTCCAACTATGCCTAAATACTATTGACAACACTTCCTTTCCTTCATAAGGCTTGGACAAAAAGTTTCAAACAACTTATTTATTTTTTGAATTAAAAAATAGCAAAACATCATCATATTCCATCAAAGATGAGTAGACTCTGATACAGCTCCTAATTATGATCAACACTTTATTTTTCCAGACCCAAGGTGATTCTAATGATCCGTTTCTCCCAGAAAAATTCTTCACAAACCAATGGAATTTCTTAAGAATTTTGAGTCTGATTTTCTTGAATACGATTGTGAGTCTAATAAAGAACTTTTAAAAAGTGAGGTGATTTCTTCTTCTTTGACATTTCCTTCATAAAAAAACACAAAACATCTAGTACAAACTTCTTTCAGCTTCCAAAAACAACTTCTATTCAACTTGGTCCCAAAAATCTCCCCCTTTTGATTTTGTTTTCAACCAAGGTTTATAAATCACTTAACTTTATAACTTCAAGATATGGATTACTCATAAACAATTATAAGCCTACATGAGCAATATCATTTTAGGAAACAAGAATCATTAATAGAAAAACCATGTTGTCAAAAATTAGTGACTTAGAAACATCTTAAACTTTTCTTTACATATTTATTAACTTCTTCAAATTTCTCATAAAAAAAATTCTACAACCACTCCAACAAATGGCTAAAATAGTTCACACATTTGCATGCTGAGTTCATAGCTTACCCACATCTCCCCTACATGCATGACTCCTTAAAAGGTTTAGCACATATCAATGGATAAAATTATGTAACAATTTTCTCCCTTTGACAACACTATACAAATAAAAGATGAGAGATGGTACATAAACACATACCTCAACCTTGATGATAAATAGGTTGGATGCCCATGTTCAACATCAATTTATAAAAATATTCTTTTAGTAAATGTTTTTTAAAAATTTCAACAACATGTTCCGATGTGGGAACATACACCAACTTTAATTAATTCTTCTCCACATTCTCTTTGATGAAGTGGTATTTGATATCAATATGTTTTGAATGAGAATGTTGTTTCAGATTCCTTGTTTGGTTTATTTCACTTTGATTATCACTACCCAAGTTCAAGGGTAACTTTACTTCAATAAGTAAATCTTCTAACTTAGTCTTTATCCACATAAGTTGAGTAGCATCTTGAGTGGTAGAAACATACTCAGTATTATCTATGCAAATAATTTCAAAAAAATTATCTTTATATGCCAACTTACAAAAAATTTCATCATAAAAAAACTCCATCAGATGTGGATCTTCTATCATTAATATTTCATACCCAATAAGCATTTGAATACCCAAACAAGTCAATACTTTCTAAGCTATCATACCTGATGCTGAAATTTTTCATGCCTTTAATATATTTGAAAAATATTTTTCTATCCAAAAAATGTGATTCTTTTAGAGCACTCTAAAATCTTGCACATAAGGTAACAATATAAAAAAATTTGAGTCTTGAGGAAAAAAATTATAACAAACTTTCAATCAACTTTTGAAAATATTTGGATTCAACTTCCTTACCTTATCCATCTTTAGTTAACTTGGTTCCCAATGAAATCAGTGTGGATATTGGTTTCAAATTTTCCATGTTGAACTTCTTAAGAATTTATTTAGCATAATTTTCGTGATAAATACAAAAAAAATATTCTTTTATAAAATTTTTAACCCAAGAAAGTATTTCATTTCTCCTAAAATGGATATCTCAAACAATTTTTTCATTTCTTCAGCAAATCTTTCACAAGTTCTTTCATAATTCCCAACAAAGATAATGCCATCAACATAAACAATTACAATGAGGGGAAATTATTGAATTTATTTTATGTATATATTATTATCGACTCTTCCTTTCTTAAAACTCATATTCCTCAAGAAAGTATCCAATTTGGAATACCATGACCTTGGTGATTTATTTATCCCATAAAAGGATTTCTTTAACCAACATACATAACTTTCGTCCTTACCAACGATAAGGCCACAAGGTTGTTCTATATAAAATTTATCATCAAGATCACCATTCAGAAATGCTTACTTCACATCCATAGAAAATATTTTTCAACTTCATTGTGAATTAATAGAAATAAAGACTCTAATTATTTATATCCTTAAAACTAGAGAAAAATTCTCATCAAAACCAGTTACTTTAGTTTTTTAGTAACCTTTTCACACTAATCTTGCTTTGTTTCTTATCACTTCACCTTATTCATTCAGATTTTTCTGGGAAACAAATTTTGTAATAATAACATTTTTATTATCTTAATTAGGTATGAGTTCTTAAATATCATTATTTTATATCTAATCCATCTCTTCATTAATTTCATAAATCTATTTCATATGCTCAAAAGATTTATTTGCATCTTCCAGCTCAACTTTTGAACACAAAAAGGTATGTGTAAAAACTTTTGATGTTATTCTTATTTTAACCTTCTGATGTTGATAACCAATAATGTTCTAAGCCTCTACATGATTTCTTATCCTGGTATGAGATTTTCCAGATTCTTCCTCATCACGAGAAATATCAGAGTCTAATTATTCTTCTCGATTAAGATCACCATTTTTGGTATCTTTATCATAATTGTTAACAAAAATTATTTTATCTTGTTCATATTCCTTATCTACATGATTCTATATATCTTCCTCAATTTTTTCAATAACCTTTACATAAAAAGAGTCAACCAATCTTCTTAACTCTTTGTTGAAACATCTATATTCTCTACCTTATAGAGAATATCCAAGATAAATTCTATATGCACCTCTCTACTCAAACTTTTTAAGGTTTCCACCTTTCTTCTTTAAGATGCATAGACTTCAAAAAAATCTTAAGTGTTTCAAACTCAAATTTTTATCATAAAAAATTTCATATAGAGTAATATCTAAAAAAATTCTATAGAAGCATCAGTTTTTAATATACACATATATATATATAGCAGTACTCATGTATTGTCTCTAAAAGTAATGAGAGAGACAATGCTGAAGTAACATAGTCCACCCCATTTCAACCAGACTTCTATTTTTCCTTTCTACATCACCATTTTGTTGATGTGTTTAAGGTTTACTGAACTCATGCAAGATTCCATGCTTCTCAAGAAAACTTTCAAATTATTAATTTTTGTATTCACCACCATTGTCTATTCTCAACTACTTTACTAAATAATCACATTCCTTATCAAATTTCCTCTTAAAAATCTTAAACATTTTGAGAGAATATGGCTTATTTTTTATGTACATAACAAAAATAATGATAGTAAATTCATCAATGAAAGTAATGATGTAATTATCTACATGAGTTGATTATTTTCTCATTAGACTATAGATATTGGAACGAATAAGTTCTGGGGGTCATTTTAAAAAAATGTAAACTTTCTTATGCACAGAAGTTGTAATCTTTCCTTTTTGAAACATTATGAAATATAAATCTATTCTTCTTGACATATCAGGAATCACACAGACATTATCACTCTTTGATAACTTTCTCATGTTTCTCTGACAAGTGTATACCAGTATTTTATTCCATAACTAATTTTCTTCTATTATACTTAGGTAACAATATTTTTTAACATCACCAACTTCGAACAAGTTTCCTTTTGTACGATGGCCTCTTGTAACTATCTTTCCAACTTGCTCTCATTTCAAAACAAACCCATATTTTCTGGAAAAAAATTCCTTCATAAAAAAGTTGTGAAACACTTAACATTTTTTGTTTTATCCCATCGACAAAAAAAGATTTCTTGGATTTTAACTTTTCTTCCCCAATTATGGTTGATCAAACACCTTTGATTATAAGTGATTAAACATTGCCAAATGTTACTGTTCCTTATTTGAAGTATTTCACATTCTTAAAAAAATTTAAATCCACTGTCATATGAGAATAACACCCATTATTCAAGATCCAAGGTTGTTATCCTTTTGTAGATTTAATAGAGTTTTCTATAATAAGAGCCTTTTATTTCCCTTTATCTTTATTAATATCCATCTTCAGAGAATTTTTAACAAGCATTTTTTATATCGATAACAAAACAAGACATCCTTTTGTGAGGTGTCCAAGTTGTTCACATCTTTCAAAAATAGTTTCCAAAGGTTGGAATCTATTTTAAACTTTTACACCAACCTTATCATATTTATTCATAACATCCTTATCAAACTTATTCCTTTGAGAGGATTTACTCCCACTCAAACATTGTATTCTGTAATTCATGTCATAGTTGAAATATTTCTAATTAAACTAACACATATTTTTCATGTTTCTGAATACTCCACAATACCAATAGTATCTATAGAAAGAATATTTTCCTGTGTAATTTTCATACTGTTCAGAGTTGTCATTATGTTTCTCAACAACCTTCCTAATTGATCTTTTTTGAACACCAACATTTCTATTTTCAACTATAACCTAGTTCTTTAGCATGTTTTTATTTTCATCCATATCGAAACTAGAAGTAATAGAAACTTTGTTGGACTTAGGATTTTTAGAAATTTCTGCCTCATCAACTTTATTGATATTGTCTATATACATAACTTTCCCAGCTTTATTCTTCTCAAAAACAATTTTAACTTTCTTATCAATGTTTAAGGTAACTTTTGATCCTTCTTAGATTCACTTTTCTAGAACTTTCCTCAACTTAAGAAATATATCTATTGAAACTATTAATACTCTGTTCAGAATTATAAAAATTTTGTTGGAAAAATTCCAACTCTTATTCATTTTCCTTCAGCTTAACTTTCAAATGTTCATTACTATTCTTTTATTTATCACTATATTTCTTCAAATCATTGATGTATTCCATTATCTTTAATTTCTCATTAGTAAATATTTTTTACTATTTGTTAAATATTTTTCATTTTTCAATTTTGTGATTTTGTGATTTCTTTCTCAAGCCTCCCAATATTCCTCAGACATTCTTTCAATTCTACTTTCAGATGAAATTATAATCAAGTTTTTTATTCTTGAGAACTACTACTTCTGAATTATTTATTGTTAACTATTACAATAAAAGTATTCTCTCAAGCCTTCTCAATATACTTTTCATATTCATCTTGACTATCTTCTTCTTCATCATCTTTATATAAGAAACATATCCTTTTGGATCTAGAGAACTTTTTATCTTCCATTTGGAATAATATTTATCTTTATCACCATGTTTATTACATAATATTCTTTTCCTTCTTTCATCTTTATCACTATCCTCTTCTTTCTTTCTTCGGGGACAATTAGCCGCAAAGTTCCCAAAGGCTCCACATTCAAAACATTTCAAGGGAAGTTTACCTTTATATTAACCTATACCTCTTCTCATGTTTTTAGAAAACAAGGATAAAAATTTATCAATATTTTTACATGCCTCGTTTTCTAAATCAGATTCTCCAGCTTCTTCTTCTTCAATAATCTTCTTAATATTTTATTTCTTGGCAGCCTTAAAAGATATTTCTCTATCAACTTTTTTTTCTTTCATAACTTTCTCCATTCACATTTTATTAGTAATGAAAGTAATATAAAAATCATTCAGAGATAATGTTTCTGGATCTCTATCTTCAAATGAGGAGACTTTGGCATAAAACTTTTCAGGGAGAATTCTTGATATCTTTTCATCAAAAGCAGAATATTCTAAATTTTCACAAAGACATTTGATAGTGATAAAAAAATTCATTCACCCTGGTAAAGAAGCCATTAATAGATTCATACTCACCCATATTTAGTTCTATATACTTCAACCTCTAGATTTTTAACTTTTCCTTCTTTAATTTTTTATTTCCTTAATAAATATTTTTTAACTTATCCCAAATACCTTTGGTAGTGGAAACACCCTTTACTCTTAAAAACTCAATTTTAGAAAGTGATGATAGAAAACATTCTTATCTCTTTCATCATTATCAATATTCTTCTTATCAACAAATATAAGAGTAACTTTATCATTAATAGAAGGAAATCAATTTGTTGTATCTTCAAGAACATAATACTCAATAGAAATAAGATAAGGAAACATTATATATTTCTAGATATGATAGTTCTTAGAATCGAAGACTGGAATCCCCTTACTGTTCACACAATTCAGATTTACAATCATAGCTTCTATTCAAAACTTCAAAAAAGAGTAAATGATGGGAACTTCACTTTGATACCACTTGTAATTTCCCATCCAAGATCCAAGTATCCCTGATAGGGTATGGGGTGAATTGATGATACCTTTTTCTTTTAAGTTTCCTTTATTTTGAAACAACATTTTCCTCCTCTAAAGAATTCTTACCTTGCTAAAAAACAATCACACATCCATAGGAACAAAATAATTTACAATGTTCACTACTCAACAAGAGTAATTACGTCCTTGGTATGGTTTGGAAACAATCCAATACCACAAAATCCACAAGAAAACAATCCTTTTGTGTGGATAAGATGAGTAGGATATTCCCTTACAATCATGTATCAATAAGTTCAATACAACTGTGAATATACTTCAAGTATCAAAAAATTATGTAATAGAATTTTTTGAAACAAGTTACTCTACTTCCTTGTCAACTTTCACAAATAATATTTTCAAACAAATATCCCATTATTACTCAGCAGCTAACAATAACTTATTCTGGACTTCATAATGAAAATAATTCTAATTTCCCAGTCCAATTTTCAAGTCCCATTGCTCAATATGGAAATATAATTCTATCAGAATACTGCTAAAACAATTCTAAACTGCTTCTACCTCAACAAAAAAATCCCATTCTAATTTCTTAGTCTGATCTAGAAACTATGATTATGATCTTCTCTCTTCTCCTTCTGTTTGACAAAATTCATCTGGAAAGAATGATCTGAAAACTCATTCTCTCTAAAAACTTTTAGTGTTATGCCTTCTCTATTCACCCATGAACAGAACTTATGTGTCAAAAAGTACAAATTACTTTCTTTATTTAGAGGTAAGTCAAAAGTGGTTTAGGTGGGATTATGAAAAAACTTTCCCACTCAACCAAATTTTCTAAAACATAAATTCTCCTTGAATTTTGAATACATTTTTGACTTCTTAAATTCTTCTCAACTCTTCTCAAATCTTCTCAAACCTTATAAAATATTATTAAATCTTCAACTTTCTTCATACATTCTAAGCATTATTCAGTCTAATTCTGATTTTCATTTTGATTTCCTCATTATGATAAAGACATATTCTCACTCTTAAATTTCTTGAACCACTTTAAAATAAATAAAGATTGAAAATTTTTTGTTATGATGTTTCGTACCAACTTATAAAAGAAAATAATAAAACCTCTCTACCCAATTTTTTCCATCAAACATAGTCCAAACTTATAAATATTTTAATACATCATAGAATTACTTCAACATTAGCTTTAATACCTATTCAAACAACCACTTATACTAAAATTATTCAATCATTCAAGATCCCCTTGACAACACTTTTAAAAACTTCTTAAAAAATATTTTTTTTCTTCTTTTCCTTAGACTAATGAACCTTCATCCGATAAAGTTATCAATGTCATCCTCTATATAAATATCAGCCTCTATATTTACTCTGATGAATTGGTTTTAACATCAGTATGATTCTCCCTTTTCTCTTGACCCACTTGTTAAGGAAAATAACTAGTAATTCATCTTTTTGAAAATGGTTGACTATATTGTTGATCCTTATCAAGATTATTGGTCTCTAAATTTCATTCATCAGTCCCAAAAAAATAAATTCCTTTTACTTTTTCATTAGTTCCAACAAATACCCAATAAAATAAATTCTACCTCTGATGATTGGTGACACACCATATCTGATGGATTGGTATCAGAATCTTTGACTTCATAAACATCTTCTCTTTTCTGACTATGATGCACACTAACTTCTTTCTCCAAAAATTTAAATCTTTTGGATTATTGGTCTGACTAGAAATCAACATTTTCATATTGTCACATTTTCAACAAACCTTCTCGGCCTTCAAACACATCTACATATAGTTATCTCACCCTGATGAACTGATACCAAAAATATTTTACTTCAACAACTTTTTATTCTACAAACTACTACTTATAAACATAACTTCCTCAAGAATTTTGATAACTTTTAAGCTTAACTTCAACATCTTCAGATCTACATTGTAAAGTATTGTAAATTTCCATCCTTCTAGAAACTTGTTTCTTTACAATGAGATGTCAATATGATTGGAAACACTTCCTTTCCTTCATAAGGCTTTCACCACAAGTTTATGAAAACTTATGAATTTTTTGAATTACAAAATAGAAAAGCATTGTTAGATTTCATCATATCTAAGAAGACTCTAATACAGCTTATCATTATGATCATCACATTATTTTTCCGGACCCAATATGAGTCGGATGATCATATTATCTAAAAAACCATCTTCACAAATCAATGGAATTTCTTATGCTTTTTGAATCCAATTTCCTAAATACAATTGTGATTCTGATCACCGGCTTTTACAAAGTGAGGTGATTTCTTCTTCTTTGACATTTCCTAGACAACAAAAGAAGAAACATTCAATACAAACTTCTTTTAACTTCCAAAAAAACGTCTTTCCAACTTTGTCCCAAAAAATATGATATAATATTGATTCTTTATATCTTACCCTTTTCACCCATTAAGAAATGATAATGTCTCTCATGCGTACATATGTCTTATCTTCTCCACTAAGTGATGCGGTTAATTTTCTTTGTCCAACATTCAAGCATGATTAGAAAAATTTTATAATGAATAAATATAATATTTATAATATTAATATAATTATAGAGATTATGGAAATATATTGTATTCACAAGAACTGAAACATCCATGACAATACATTAATTAGAAAATGAAGTAGTTAACACCTGAAACAATGGAAATAATGAAAGGTTATTAAAGGAAATGTGATAAGATATTATAATAGGATCATATATGATATTATAAATATGAATATGTTTATGGTATAAATTAATAACATATTCAAAACCATTATACATGATGTTAAAACATGTTCAACAAAAAAGAAGCATAATTTAAGAGATTTATTCTCAATTTTCACTCCATTGAGGCATATTTGGTACTATGAACCTATTTATTTTTATATCGCGTATATACTACCCATTTGATGTATTTAAATTAAATATATATATTTATTAATTATTATTAAAGTTTCAATTAAATTTCACTCTTTTAATGGCTTACAATTTAAAATTTATCAAAGTGGTAAGAATTTATTTTACAATCTCAATTTTTTGGGATTCTTCTTATTTTAATTAAAGGAGTCTTATAATATATCCTTTATAAATTCTATAAATTTCTTTAATCTATGAATATTTAATTATTTTTTGTATTTTCTTGCAACTTTTCCCCTATTTGGAACTTAAATAAAGTAAATAAACATTTAAAATAAAATCTAATCTTATTTCTCTTTTTCATCATGTATATTTTTCTTCCATGTTCAAATTTTTCAAAATTGTTTTACAAAAGTCATTTTTATTTACTAAAATTATTTACGAAGGAAATTTTATGTTATCCTTTACTTTTTAAACGTTTTTAAATTAATCATTCTAATGTTTTTGAAAGGTTCATTTTTTAATTTCTTTACAAAATGTAAAAATGAAATGTTTTAACATACATAGAGTTAATATATTTTCCTACTGCCATAAATATTTTATGTTATTTAGATTATTATACAAGTTTTAAATGGTTTTACAGAGAAAAATCTTAATTAAATATTATTTTAATGTTTTTCTTTCATTTTTATTTATTCCCTAAAGGACATGATTTTATTTCAAAACCTATATTTCTGATGTATTTATGGCCATCTTTTACCCCTTATTAATTTTAAGGTCATTAACTTTATCTTGAAACATTCAAATTATTTTTATAATTAAAAATTGGACATTGAATTTATCTTAAATATCTATATTCATTGTATCATGAATATGATTATTTTCTAAACTATATATCATTTTTATATACTGCCTTTTACTATGAAATTTATTTAATTGACTGGGGAAATATTAATATTTTCTATTATTTACTCAATTTGGATTTTTTTTATAAGGCATATTGTTTATGAATTAAATTGGTCAATAAATATATGATAAAATCATTGGACATATAGAGATAGGTGGGTCATGGTTATAGATAGCCCCTCGATGCATCAACACGTCTCATGAGGTAAACCATTTGGTCAAACTAATTAAATATTTTTTGGGGAACAAGGCCTTAATGGTAAAGATATCATGATTTTTGTGATTATCACATCCAATATTATGAATTTACTTCACTGGAAATTCATTTATTATTATCGATGACATTACAGCATTTATATTATCCATGGATTAATTTGAACACTAGTGGAAATACGGGTTTTAACGTCGTCGTAATAACATCGATTTTTTAAAAACCAATGCGAATAGTATGTGAGGGAAATTTATGGCGTCGGTTTTTAGTAAAACTGACGCCAAAAACAATTATCTGATGATATTTCGTGTCCGTTTACATGAAATTGACGCAGAAATTTTTTTTAAAAATGTTTTGGCGTCGGTTTTGAAGAAAACTGACGCCGATAATAATAATAAACAACTTTTCTACATCGTTTTTGAAGAAAACAGATGCGTAAAATAATTAAAAAAAACTTTTTGGGGTCGGTTTTGAGGAAAACCGATGCTGAAAATTAAAAAAAATAAAAAAATTGTGTTGGTTTTTTGGAAAACCGACGCCATAAGATATATTTTCAGCGTCGGTTTTCTCCAAAACCGATGCTGAAACTAAAAAAAAAATTCGGCGTCAGTTTTTAAAATAACTGACACCGAAATGTTTTTTTAAATTTTCGGCGTCGGTTTTCTCTAAAACCGACACGAAAATTCATTTAAAATTATTCGGGGACCAAAACCCTCATTTTGTTCGATCGTCAAAATCAAGTTATGCTGTGGCGCTTTGGACTCCCGATGACCTTCGAACCTGATTTGCGATCTTAGATGGCCGTTGTTGAAGGTTTTGTGCCATTTGCACGATTTCAGGTATGTGTTCTACCTTTTTATCTCTTGTTTCATCTCCCATTGTTTATTTCTTCTTCAAGAACCCTATTTTGCGCGATTTTCATTATTGATTCGATTTTAGTTGTTGTTTATCATTATTTTTGGTTTGTATTATCATTGTTGGTATAGATTTTATAGTGTTTACTTTTCGAAGTCATTATACCAAGCACAGTTTGGATTTAACATCTCCATTCGGGTTGAACTTCAAATTTTTTGTTTGTATTATCATTATTTGAGTTTAAAATGATGTTTCATTACATTATGAAGTACTATATTTTTAATTCCATTTCCATTTTAATTAATTCTTCTTCAACAAAATAATTTTATTGTGTTATTTATTGATGAACTTAGTGTGGTTTGGTTGTAGTTTGTCTTGTTTTTTTGTATCTATATTTATCATTTAGGTCATGTTGTGTTATCTGGGATTAACATGTGAATATTTTATTTCATCAGTGACTTTGAATTAAATGTGATTGAAGTTATAAAATTACATTACACCCATTTTGATTGATATTTTACATTTTAAAACAACCAATTATATTTTTTACTTTCAATAAAGAATTGAGATTTATTAATAATTAACTACCCATGTCTGTGGCTTGCATTTCACACCAACATTTATTAATTATTTGTTGCTTTATTTTTTTCTATACATTGTATGAATGTATTGTTTAGCTAATGGTGTTTTGTCTTCCAACATTGTTGACATTATAAGGACTCAAATTAAAAAAACATTGATTCCTTTGACTACATATCTAGCACATTAAAATTGACATTTAATTAATCATAAAATTAAATATGAAAATGATAACAATAGTACATTTTTAATTATTGTAAGAGATATTTCAATGGATTTAGTAGAATCTATTATGTATTCTATAGGACGTGCATTCTCTATAATAGTGTAACCACTATATTGATTCTCCGCTACATGGTTGCCTCTATGGTAGCTCGATTGGTTATAGCTCGTATCCTTGTTGATCATTCTATCCCAGGAAAATTACCCCATCCCGACCCTCCTCCCTAATCCCACCTCTCCACCTATTTATACACTCCACCTCACCACCTCTCTACCTCTCCCTCCCAATCCCTTTCTGAGCCTCTCCACTATATACCCACCTCCCACTGGGACTCTACCTTCCCCCTACCAACCATTAACACAACATTCATGTTTCCGCCTTCATTCTCATTGCCACCTTCATTTCCATAATTTACTTAATTACCATGTTCCCTTCAGATCTACCTCCCAAATTCTTATTCTAATTTTTTCCACAATGTCCATCCATCCTCTCGAATAACATCATCTGCATCACTAAACCCTATAATGGGTTCATCCTCTATCTAGAACTGCTACTATATTCATCGTCATATTAATCTCGATACATGTATTTCTTAGTACATAGGTATAGATCATACCACAAAATCGTCAATAATTTATACATATTTCTATGTACTCCCACATTTCACTTATTGCATCCTTTAAATTAATGTACTCTTCAATATTTTTGACACATGCAACATCGAAATATTGCAACTATGTAAAATGAACTAATAAATTTTAAAAGAATGATATTTTAATTAAATTATAATATCAATATAACACACATGTATATAATATGAAAATAAACTCTTTACTCTATTTGTAAACGTGTTTCTTATCTGATGTCTTTTATCTGATTATCAATAGTTTTTATTAAATATGTTTTTGTTTACAGTTTATCTAATAGATATTTAAATTTTTATATGTTTTAATATATTCATCAATTATATTGTGATATCAAGTATTAATGGATCGTAATTGGATTTATTTACGAAGAACCACTAGTGAATATGAAAAAAGAGTTAATAATTTTTTGGAATTTTCTAAACAACATCTTCAAAATATTGATTTGATTTTCTTTCCATGTGTGAAGTGTGTAAATATGAGAAAGTTAAACTCCAGAGAAATCAAGGATCATCTCATTTGTTATGGTTTTATCCTTAATTATACACATTGGATATTGCATGGTGAAAGAACTGAAAATTCAACATCCAATGTTGATGAAGATATTCATAATGAGGCAGAGGATTGTATTGAAGAATTAATTCATGATTTAGGTGTTGAAACCATCAAAAAAACACCAACCGTTGAATGATAATATGGAGATTTTGAGAAACCATTTTTCCCAGGTTGCAGTAAATATACAGTGTTATCAGCAGTTTTGAGATTAGTTAACTTAAAAGCAAAAAATGGGTGGAGTGATAAAAGTTTCTCCAGTTTACTTGAGATTTTAAAAGAGCTACTTCCATAAGGCAATGGGCTTCCAGATTCCAATTATGAGGCGAAAAAAATATTATGCCCAATGGGATTGGGGTATAAAAAAGATACATTCTTTCCCCAATGATTGTGTACTGTATAGGAAAGAAAATGAACATTTATCAAGTTGTTCTAAATGTGGGACATCGCGCTATAATATGGATGATAAAATCAACTCAGATTCATTCTTAGGTGATGTCATGTAACATTATGAAAAATCAATTTTTTAATTTCCAATGATATCATCCAATATTTTTTGCATACAATTCTGATAATTCAATTCTGATTTATTTTTAGGTACCAGAATCAAAACTCCAGCTAAAGCAATCTGGTACCTTCCAATAATTCTTCTTTGGAATCATCTATTTGCAAATTCAATTAATGCAAAAAGGTTAAGATGGAATTCAGATGAGCGCGTCTCTGATGGTAACTTATGTCACCCTGTCGATTCACCATAGTGGAAGAGTTTTGATAAAAAATTTCATGATTTTGGAAGTGAAGTTAGAAATCTCAGAATGGGATTATGTACTGATAAAATGAATCCATATCGGAGCCTCAGTAGCCAACATAGTTCATGGCTTGTTTTTCTGGTACTTTACAACTTTTCCCCACATCTATGTATGAAGAAAAAATATGTCATGCTGAGATTGATGATTTATGTACCAAAACAACCTTGAAATGATATTGATGTGTATCTTACACCATTGATTGATGATTTGAAACTGCTATGGGAGGAAGGTGTTAAAGTTTTCGATGCATATAAGAAAGATTATTTTCTTTTGCGTGCTATGATAATGTTCACTATAAATGAATTTCCTACATATGGAAACTTATCTGGATATAGTGTTAAGGGACGTAAAGCATGTCCAATTTGTGAAGAACAAACTTCATATTATCAATTACAGAATGGAATAAAAATAGTTTACATGGGACATTGAAGATTTTTTCAAATTGATCATCCTTATCATAGATTGAAAAAATAATTTAATGGTTTACAAGAATACAACCTCCCCACTCGACCATTTTCAGCTGAAGAATATTATAACATAGTGAAAGATATTGATTCGACATTTGGAAAGAGAAAAAGTTTTGGTTTAAAAAAACATATCTGGAAGAAGCGGTGTATTTTTTTCAAACTACCTTATTGGATATTTTTAGAGATAAAACATAACATTGATGTTATGCATGTTGAGAAAAACATATGTGATAGTTTGATTGGAACTTTGTTATACATAAAAGGAAATACAAAATATGGATTACATGCTAGATTGGACTTGATATTAATGAGAATACGTTTGGAGTTATCTCCCGCTGTGAAAGGAAATAGAACATATTTACATTTGGCTTGTCACACATTAAGCAAGATTGAAAAGTTGAATTTTTGTCAGTGACTTCATGGTATTAAAGTACCCAGTGGTTTTTCTTCAAATGTGAATAATTTTGTGTCATTGAAGGATTGTAAATTAATAGGTATGAAATCTCATGATTTCCATGTGTTGATGCAACAAATTCTACCAGTAGCAGTGTGTGGTATATTACCGATGACATTCAATTTTGAGGAAACCAAAGAAATTAAGAAAACTCATCTCTCTTTAGTGGCTATTCGATGGAGAGATTTTAAAAACAAACTGACAAAAAATTATGTTTTTGGAAAGATATGTTTTGAAAGCCCATGTCTTAAGTATCCATATATAGATGAAGAAACATGGAAGAGATTTGTTGACAGTCGTCGGGAAGAGAAATTTCAGGTATGGTAATTGTTTTATATTTTAAAATTTATGCTATATTTTTCTTATTACTTAGTAGTTTATTTTTATATAACAGGCCTCCAGGAGATCTCATTAGGAGATCCAGTTGAAAAACATATACCCTCATACTTTATCACATGGAGGGTATTCGTATTTGGAGCATAAAATGATTGAAGAAAAATTTGAAGCATTAAGAGCTCGATCAAGTAGTGGTTCAGAAGAGGTCCAGTTTGGTCCTCCATCTCCTCCCACTCACCATGAGAAATGGAAACGAGCAAGAAGAAGAAAAAATGAACAATATATTACAGAGGAGTCTCATCAAGTGGATGATAAAATTGTAGGTAAATATTATTTATTTGTTAACAATTTTTCTATTTTATAATTTATAAACACTAATATAACCTTTTTATTTTTCATTTCAGGATGAACTTCAGGAGCAAGAGACACGGGGCTCTTTTATCCCTGAGGGTAGGATAGACATCCTAGCCACTTCTTTGGGAAAGGCAGAACACCCAGGCCGTGTTAGAGGATATCAGGCGGGTGTTAGTATTCGAAAGGTTTTTGGTAAGAGTAAGCAATCAAAAGACCTAGAAATAGAATCCTTAAAAGAAGAGTTGAAAGATATGAAACAGTATAAGGGTGATCAAATTCAAGCATCAGTTCATAAGGCTTTATTAGAACACTTGTCAAGACAATCATAGTCTGCACAGCCTTCCCAGGTATATTATTTATTTGTCGTCAATTTTTCTATTTTATAAATTATAATCACTAATATAATTTTTTTATTTTTCAGCCTTCCCATTCTACTCACCCGGACTACCCTACCTCATCTGCTTACCCCGCCCCATCTACGCATCCTTCCGAGGTATATTATTTATTTTTCATCAATTTTTCTATTTTATAAATTATAAACACTAATATAAGTTTTTCATTTTTCAGCATTATCAGCCTACTCACCCGGACTACCCTGCCCCATCTGCTTACCCTGCCCCATCTGCGCAACCTTTCGAGGTATATTATTTTATTTTAATCAATTTTTCTGTTTTATAAATTTTAAACACTAATATTACTTTTTCATTTTTTTACCTTCTTAGCCTCCTCACCCGGACTACCCTGCCCCATCTGTTTACCCTTCCCCACCTGCTTACTTTGAGCCTCCACCTCCTCCCTCGGATCAAGCCTTATATTGTGAGTTGTTTGCAGGAGATCCTCATGTACATATTGTTGTGTTAGGACAGGTGCATTTGTTGGGGGACTCGGTACATCATCAGCCTATCCAGATGGGTTAGGTTAGAGTATTAGTACTTGTTATTATAGATCCTACTGCTCTACTACCATTTCCTACTGTGGAGATCACCAGTGTTGGGGAATGTACGTGCCATTTTTTACTTTGGACAACTGCCCTTCTTCATTATATTTCACTTCAGGTATGCGTTTTTTTAAATATTAATTACAAATGATTCAAAATTACTTATAATATTTTCTAACATTTAACTTATATAGGAATATCTGAAAGTAAAAGAAACTGCACAAATGTAACAAAATGTTCAGGAACAGTTGTTTGTAGATACTTCTGATATTTATTATGGGTTAAAAAGATTATCTGAGACCTCTTCTTCCTTGAATTTTATCTATGAGTTTCGGATGACGCCCGATATATGTGGAAGAAATTATGGATTGAAATTAATAAAAGAATATATCATGAATTTAGTTAATTTTTAAGAGATCGCGCAGAGTGTGGTGCAGTTGTTTATCATGTAAGTAAATTGAGGTTTGAATTGCTATTTCTTTAATAAAAGATTGTTATGTCATTGACTAACTATATTTTCATTTTAAATTAGGTATCTACACAAGCTTCTTTTAATAAAGGAAACAACAGGAATTTACAGCTTTATAGATCCAGAGTATATTTCCTTGGAAGCCAAACTTGTGAATAATCATGAAAGGGTTCAATATATATCCGAGAGATTAACACAGAAAGAGATTCAGTGCTGGTTTTTTCCATTTCTTGATAAGTAAGAACATCAACATTTTTATGAACTAATTATCATTATAATGTCATTAATTGTGAACTTTTTGTATTATAGGGGGAATTGGATGTTAGGCATATTTTTCCCAATTGAATGCATCTTATATTGGTTTTTCTCTTTATTAGGAGGAGTGCATAAACCATTTCTCACCTTATTAAACAGGTAGTTTTTTTTATTTTTTATAAGCTCATTATGTTTAATTTTCATTGTTTACACAAGTATTATTAGTTCATATATAAAAAAATGCAGATCATGGAAACATTTTAACAAGGAATACATGTCAGAAAAGAAACCAACGGAAATCAAATATGTGGAAGTACAGGTAATTAGTTTTTATATTTTTGTTATATATTGTTTTTTTTAATTAAATGTTTTATAACTGCAGTGTCATCGTCAAAATGGACATGTTGAATGTGGTTATTATATTCTACGATTCATGTACAAGATAATCAAAATCGGGCAAACTACTGATTTTCATAAGGTTAGTTGTATTAATTTTTTATATATTTTCTCCCATATTATTCTATTTTTTAATTTCATATCATTCAATATTATTGTAGGGATTCAATGATTCACCGCCTTATTCAGAATATAATATGACCCATATTCAATCTAGTTTTGCGAACTATTTGTTAAGTCTGATTAAGATTTGAGGTATGTATATTCTAATATTTATAAATAATAATACATATGGGTACGAAAACCTAACTCTTTTAATATATTAGGTGTTTGAACCTACTAATAATCAAATGAATGCTTCAATAATAACCAACAATGAGCATGTCGTAAATGCCGGAGTCATGGGACTTGAAAATGTCACAAAATTTCTTGAAGTCATTGATTGCAGGTACGTGTATTTTAATTTTACTTTAGATAATTTTTTTAATTAACTAGATATAAGCATTGAAGTTATATGAGGCATTGGATGATAAATACTGTTTAATTGTTTTTGTATATTGTGTTATTTTTACAGGGGTTCTGAATTTTTTGGGAAGTGTAATTTGAAATATTTTATTAAAAAAATAATTTTATTTTCAGCGTCGGTTATTTAAATAACCGACACCAGAAAAAAAAAAATATTTATGGTGTCGGTTATTTAAATAACAGACACCGAAATATTAAAAAAATTAACTTCAGCATCGGTTTTATGTAAAACTGACGCCGAAAGCGGGTTAGACTGAGGATTTGGTATTGGTTTTAGATATGACCGACACCAAAGGCCAGGACCAACCGGCTTTTGGTGTCGGTTTTAGAAAAAACCAACGCCGAATATTCTGTCGAAAATTAGTTTCAGCGTCAGTTTTATGTAAAACCGACGCCAAAACACTTACCGAAAACTATATTTTTTATGTCGCCTTTATAGACGTCGGTTTAAAACCGACGTCAAAAATTAAAAAAAACGACGTTAAAATATGTTTTTCCACTAGTGGAAGCTCAAGTTACTGATTAAATGGAAATTTTTTTCAATTATCTATCTTTCCATATTAATTATTCCTTATTTAATCATGATATATTTCATTGTACATAACCCTTGCTGAGAATTTCCGATCACCCTTATTTTATTTTCTCTACACTGTATACGAATAATAAACCTTTGAATGAGTTTCAAGGATTTATAACATTTTATTTTATTATGTTTTATATTTTATTTACTAATGTAATAACGTAATCACCAGCTTTGGGATACTAGGTTTGGGGTCTTTATAAAAGTTATCCCACTAAATATGATGACCTGAAACATCATATCCATTTATTTATGTAGTATCCATATTTCACTAATAAATGAGTCTTATAAGGAGTACCTCTCATTACTTAATTATTTAGGTAGGGAACCATCCTGATCACAATAGTTGTGACTCTTAGATAGTTCAATGGATAACTCTTTATCCAAATCCATCATATGGATAAACTCAACTATATTCCTCTAGCATCCTTCCCAAGGGTTTCCTAGCTAAGTGTAACACAAAAAAAATCTAATAATATACTAAAAAAAGGAAATACAAGGGGACCCTACTCGGGAATAAACTACCCAAGGATGGTCCAGTGTTATCTATTACTTTCTTGCATTACAAAAGATAATTCCGAGGCACCATGTTAGGTCAGAACCTACCCGATTTAATGATCGAGGTCCTTAAGAGTTACATTTTTTGAAAGAAACTCACACATAGTATTTTAGGGGTTTTCATTTTCAAAGTCTCACCCATTTAATATACATCATATGCATATTAAATTTATAACTATTACATATTATGAAACAATTATCTTATCATGTTTTATTCCTTTTTTTCTATGCAAGATTCTAGTGATTTACTTTTGGAATACTTATTCTAATAATAACATCCCTAGTTTTTGAGTCAGGTCGAAAGCCACTCCCGATTTGAACTTTTCTATTAGTGGTTATGCTAATTTTTGTTTCATTGATCAGAACTCAATTTTGAAAGTTCCATCATCTTTATATGATGATTTTGGGTTGGTATAGAGGCTTGGAGAGTGCTTGCGGTGTTTTTGGTTTGTTTTGGAAGTGTCAGAGGGAAAATGGAATGTTTTGGAATAGTAGGTCAGGGGGCATGGTTTAGGGTAAACCGTACAGCCCCTTCTAAGTAACTGTGTGGCCCAGTTTTGAACTATCGCACAGTTTTGTTAAACCATGCAAGGAAGATGTATGGCCATGCTGGATCATCTATAAAATATACATAGAGAAACTACATGGTTTTTTCATAGTAATTGAAAATCGTGTGGTAGACCGCACGGGTATTGCCACTTAGGCAGTACCTATGAATTGTACCTCACAAAATTACCACATAGTTTGGTAAACCCTATGGGTAAACCATGCAGCCCAGTAAATTAGGTACAATGACAATTTTCCCCTTTATAATTTTTCTTATTTTCCTTATTCTTTACCATTTCTTCTTCCTTGGTCGCACACACAGAAGGAGGTCTCCCTCCACTTTCCTCTTCCCCCTCTTTTGGATCCATCTCCTTTGTTAGATGGATGTTCATCGATCTGTCAGGTGTGTTGGAATCACATCAGTAAGGCTAAACTCACCTATAATTAACTTCTTCTTGAATATTTCCTCATGAATTACTAAATCCATTTTATCCATTTCACCCTATTTTCAAGGATTTTTATGGAAACTCGTATCTACTTCAAACAGCTTCATATTGGAGCTTGATATTGGGCATGCCTATGTATACAGCTCTAAGGTAGGTGGTACATACCTTTATTTTTGTTTTTTCATAAATTTGGGTGGTGAATCTTTTGTAAAACATTTGGGAAATTGAGAAAGATCCCTTTATGCTTCATATTAAATTTACCATATAACTATATGGGATTCCTCTAGACATGCCCTAATGTTTTCCATGGGTGTGAGGTCGGGTTAGAGTCTTTCGACCACTTTGGGTGTTAGGACAAGATGTATTTTGGTCTAAATTGAATTTTTTTTATTTAAATTGAATTGTTTTAGTTTAAATGAAGTGAAATATAGATTCATGGTATGTTGTTACTGAACAATTCAATTTCACTAAATTGTTATGTTTATCTAAGTTGAACTTTCTATTCAAATTTATTTATATATATTTGAAATGCCTTTAATGCTTGTCATGTGATGAAACCCAAGGGGTCATGATGGGATTTTATAGGGATGATAATAGGATGGCATGTCCATCAGGATTAACGTGATGAGATTATCTAGTTGGGCTTGGAATGTTTTTTCTTGAGTGGTATTGACCACGGGATTGGGCGTTGTGGATGTCAGTTTGAGGCAGTGAGGTCGTCAAGTTGGGAATGGCCCGTGATATTGGGATGAAAAGGCTATCAGATGTGAGTGACATGATCATAGGGGTATAATGTTATAGCTGATGTGGCTTAGGTATTATTATTGGTGATTACTGCTCACTCGTGATGGCCAAAGAAATGAATTGAGTTATGTGCACACAGGTTGACTCTGTTGATGAGTTGGTTTTTACCACTCGTGTGGTAGAGGCCCCCAGTAGTTGCATATTAGGTCATTATGGTTTTCGGTTTCCTGTTATAGAAATCCATGTGGAAGGTAAGGATCCTTTGGTTGATAGCATTGAGGCTCTCAGTTGGAGGTTGAGGCTCGTTGTGATTGAGGTCTTGGTCCTGGATATTTATTTGAGGATAGATATCATTGTGCCTCTAGTTTTCGGGCTTTGAGACAGTATGTGCTTTAGAGCAGAGGTCTGAGGGACCAGATTATATTGTTTGGGCATGCCTTCAGAACATCAGTACTATATTGAGACACAAGGTGTCAGGAGGCATGAGGTGCTAGGTTACTTGACTGATGTGGAACTTGATGGTTCACCTGGGCCGTATGACATCAAAGGTTCCTTGGGCCATGGGCCAAGGACATTATTCTAATATGAGATTCTGGCATTGATCGAGGCAGGTGATGGTTTCTTGGTGGATGTTTAGCACCAGGGAAAACTTTTTTATTATTTCATTGAGATTATTTACTTCTATTTATTATTCATGCCTTCTTAAACACATATGTTGGGTACACACCATTGGGTGGTACCCTACCTAGATTCATCTCACAACTTACACGGGACCTTCGGAATGCATGTAGACTTTATGAATTTGCATTCTATTAAGGGATCAACTTCAGAAGCTGGTTCGTAGCAGCCGTTTGGAATGGAGATTGGCATAGACCATGTGTTCATTCCAAGATGGAGTTTCTGTTTAGTTTCCTTTTAGTTTTTAGCATGTTTTTTTATATTTTCTATAGCTACATTGGTTAACCATTGGTACCCCATTTGTATATTTCCATGTACAACTTGATATGAGATGAATTCTTCTTCTGTTTAGTTGCTAAAAGTGTTTTTATGGCATGCCAATCATTTTAAGTCCCACTAATTATGTTTATATTACTTTAGATATTGCTTGATATTGACTATGATTCTTCCATTGGTGGTTCTGGTTCGAGTCTAATGAGTCTTATATTTCCACTACATCTTATATTTATATTCTCATACCAGAATTTTTATCATTCCCTTAGGGTATAGATTCCCTTATATACCTTTTTACACCCTCATTTCTAGTCAGTAGCCTTTGGCCTTTTGGGAGGTGTGCCTAAGGCCAGTGGAACGTGGTCTAATAGCACTTTTTGGGTGGCTAATCAGGTCGGGGATACTACAAATGGTATCATAGTAGTTTCTTTTACATCTTTTATTAGTGTTATTATTTGTTTTATGGTAGACTGTAGATAAAATTATGGTTGGAACTAGATTTCAAACTCGTGCTTGGGTGCCTACAGCCCCATGTACGAGGCACGGATTGAGTTACCTTGGGTGGGAAATGTTATTCTATTTTTCTCATATTACATTTTATATGGTTTCCACCTCATTGGATCACTTGTAATGTGATGTTATTGTTTGTGATATTTATCCCTTGACTTGGTGAGGTAAGGGATGAGAATATGGACCCTTGTCCCGGTGTGGCAAGGGGGTTTTGATGCTTGTTTTAGTTTGGATTTTGATAGGCACATTTTAGGGTATTTAAATTTTATAATTGCATGTATGCTCTATAAAGTGATCATACAATGTGAAAATATAAAATTCCATGTTAAATGGGAAACAGAATGATTTAAATTGTTTGATGTATGAAATGTGAAATTCTATGTGAATTTTTATATACCATGATATGTGTGAATTACCTTGATATATGCAATGTGATAGGTCATCCATTGCATATATGAAATCTCCTATGATATGAGAAATGGGATTGGCCCTTATAAAAGTAGGAAGATGACATGAAATGGATGGTTTTTATCACCAGGTTGGGGGACTCGGTTATCGGATTGAGGTAATGTTGGTTTTTAGGACGGGTGTGGCTCGGGGTACTATTGATACTTGGATCTATTGAGGGTGGGTAAGGAGGCCATGTGGTTGGGATGTTGTGGGGCATAGTTGTGATAGTAAAGGTGGTTTTCCACCTAGATGGCTCATATAGAGTGTTAGGAAGGTGATGGAACTGTTTTTTAGGAGCATGAGCAGGTTCATACCCCTAAGGGTCAGGCAGAGCAGGTACAGGCTCAAGGGAATATACAGACTCAAGCTTAGGTTTAGGTTCTAGTGAAAACGGGGTAGCCACCAGATCATAGAGTGTTTGGGTCATAGCTTGATGAGAATCTCCGATTGAGCCTGTTATAGTTTATCTAAGGTATCAACTGGGGTGCTCAATGAGCATATCCATTTATGGCATACCTAGAATATAGGTCTTGCTTGAGTTGGGTAGTGGTTTTAGGTGACTTCATTGGTGATGCTTCAGATGGTCGGAAGTGAGGTCGGGATGAGTTCCAGTAGGGAATTCAAGCCAAGTACTCATGCATACCACCTCAGAGTGGATCTTATATGGTGTTTTTCTAGTTTGGTCATCCAGGATATGTCTGGACTCAATGTGAGCAGCCTCCAAAGGAGTCTCAGTAATGTGGATAGGTCGGTCATCTCAATAGGTTATACAGGATTCCTTCTTGTTTAGCGACTGATCGGGTTCAGGGGAAGACGTGGGATTTAGATATCGGTTCATCATCGGTGTTAGGTAAGTGTAGACAAGGTTTAGTTTCATGTAGTGGTTGCGGAAGGGACAGTGAGAACCGTTAGTGGGGTCAGTGGATAGTGGTTGGAGCTTCACCATAGGGAATTTGGGCATCAGGCAGTCAAGATTTAGGTTAGGTGCACACCATGGAGCTTCCAATGATTGATCAGGCTGGTGAGCCAATGACAGTCATAGGTACACCGTATGCATGGTTGTAATTAGCATTTATTTTTGTTTGGAATGGCCTGTTGAGGCATGTTTTTACGGGTGCATAAGGTGCACAGGTTGTATATAGACTGACCAAATTTTTTTCAGTATGTTGACATCATATTGAATGCATTATATAAATATATATATATATATGAGGTATGAGTTACCAAGTTCTATACTTGAGCACTTTAGGTGTGTGATTTTGAGGTACTTGGCTTCATGAGCATCGATGGATGTGAGTTTCTGAGGTGTTTCAGCATTAGTGCATCGAGTATGTGGGTTACTTAAGGTTAAAGGAATCTAAGCACCATGAAGGTGTGGTACTTGATTGAGTTGAGAGGCACTAGGACTTTTTTAGGCATCTGAGATGATACGAAACCTCGTAGTGTGATCTGTGACATGGACTCGAGGAGGGAACCGGTACGGTGTGGGATGTGATTTGGGTGTATGGTATGACACGAGAACACTTGATGAGTTACAAGAGTGGATATGCATCACGAGAGGACCATGGGTTCATGAAATAGGTCAATGGACCTTTTTTTCTTTGTGCATTTGGTTGGGTTGAGACTGGGATAGTCAATTCCTAAGGTGGGGAGCCCCCTTGAGGCAATTAGCTTATACCCTTGAGATCAGGGTAGTCCAGGTTAGTTTTTACTAGGATGGGTATGTTTTGTACTATCTCTGGGTTTTTTTTATATCTCTGGGATGAGTTATGTTAAGGTGAGGAGATTATAACATCTCAGGTTTTTGAGTTGGGTCGAAAACCACTCATGATTTGAACTTTTTTATTAGTGGTTGTGCTACTTTTTGTTTTGTTGATCATAACTCAATTATGAGAGTTACATCAGATTTATCTGATGGTTTTGGTTTATTATAAAGGTTAAGAGAGTGTATCGGATGTTTTTGGTTTGGTTTTGGAAGATTAGGAGGCCAAATAGCTTGTTTTGGAATAGCAGGTCAGGACGCATAGTTTAGGGTAAACCGTGTGGTCCCTTCTAGGAAACCGTGTCACCCAGTTTTGAACTGCTGCATGGTTTTAGTAAACCATGCGTAGAGGGTTTACATCCATGAAGTCTCTTCTACAGAAGTTTCAGAGAGCTACCACATGATTTGGGCATGGTAAGTTCAAACTACGTGGTAGACCGCACGAGTACTGCCACTTAGGCAGTACCTATGCACTGTAGCTTGAACGGTTACCGCACGGTTTGATAAACCATATGGTTAAACCATGAGGCCTAGTAAATGAGGAAAAATTAAAAAAAATCCTTTTTAATTTTTCTTATTTTCCTTCTTTTTCTCCTTTCTTCTTCCTTGTTTGTACGCACAGTAGGAGGTCTCTCTCCACTTTCCTCCTCCTCTTTTGGATCTATCTCCTTCATTAGATATTTGTTCATTGATCTGTTAGGTGCATTTGAATCTCCTTGATAAGGATAACCTCAAATATACCTCCCTTATTCTTGAATATTTCCTCGTGGATCACTAAATCCATTTTATATGTTTTACCATATTTTTATTGATTTTAACAGAAACTCAGATCTACTCCAAACAGCTTCATATTGGAGCTTGATATTGGACGTGCCTACGTTTATGGGTCTAAAGTAGGTGGTGCATACCTTGATTTGTGTTTTTCTAGATGTTTGGGTGGTGTAGATTTTGTTGTTCCTTTGGGAAATTTATTGATACCCCTCATGCTTTATATTAAATTGACTGTATGACTAGATGGGATGCCTCTAAGCATGCCCTAACCATTTCCATGGGTGCGAGGTCAGGTTAAAGGTTGTCAGCCACTTTAGGTGTTAGTTCGTGATGTTTTTTGGTCTAAATTGAATTTTTTTCACTTAAATTGAATTTTTTTATTTTAATTGAATTGAAATATAGATGTTTGGAATGTTGGTACTAAACAATTCAATTTCATTGAATTGTTAAGTTTTTATGAGTTGAATTGTCTACTCGAGTTTCTTTATATATATTTTAAATGCCTTTAATGCTTGGAAAGTGATTATACCCAAGGGGTCATGATGGTCTTATATCGAGATGATAATGGGATGGCACAACCATCAGGATTCATGCGATGAGATCATATGGTTGGGTTTGGACCGGTTTTTCTTAAGTGGTATTGACCACAGGATTGGGTGTCATGGACATCGATTTAATGTGTTAAGGCTATTAGGTTAGACATGGCCTATGATATTAGGATGGAAAGGCCATAAAATGTGAGTGAAAAGGTTGTAGGGGCATGAGGTGATGGATGATTTGGATTATGTGATATTATTAGTGATTGTTGCTCACCCATGATGGCCAAAGCACCAAATTGAGTCGTGTGCACACAAGTTAACTCTGTGTATGAGGTGGTTTTGACCAATCATGTGGGTAGAGGTCCCGGGTAGTTGTAAATTATGTTATTATGGTTTGGGTTGATTTCCTTAGAAATACATAAGGAAGGTTAAGAGCCTTCGGTTGGTAGCATTGAGATTATCGGTTGGGGGCTGAGGCTCGCCGTGATTGAGTCCATGGACCTAGATATTTATTTAAGGATAAGTATCACTATGCCACCCATTTTCAAGATTTGATCTGACATTTTCTTTTGAGAAGGGGTCCAAGGGACTGGATTTTATTATTTGGGTGTGCGTTTGGGATGCCAGTACTATATTGAGACATGAGGTGTCATGAGCCATGAGGTAGAGGGTTACTTGATTAAGGAAGAACCTGAGGGTTCACCTGGGTCATATGACGTCCAAGGTACCTTGATCCATGGTCCAAGTACATTATTATTTTATGATATTCCTATGTTGGTCAAGGTAGGTGATCGTTTCCTGGTGGATTTTTAGCACTAGGGAAACATTTTTTATTATTTCATTGAGCTACTTTACTTCTATTTATTATTCATCCCTACTTAAACACATATTCTAGGTATGCACCATTTGGTAGTTCCCTATTGAGATTTGAATCACACCCTACACAGTCCCTTCGAGATACATATAGACTTTATGAATTTGAATTTAGGTAAGGGATCGGCTTCAGGAGTTGGTTCGTAGCAGTCCTTTGGCATGGATATTGACATAGACCTTGAATTCATGCCCATATAAAGTTTCTATTTAGTTTTCTTTCAGTTTTCAGTATGATATTTTTTATATTTTATGTTTCTACAGTGGTTTTACATTGGAACCCCTTTTTTATATTGATATGTATGACTTGATATGAGATGCATGCTTATTATTTTTAGTTTCTACAAGTGTTTTGTTGAAATGATGATCTATTTAATTCTCACTATTTCTTTTTATATTGCTTCCGTTATTACTTGATGTTGACTTTTCTTCCGCCATTGGTGGGTCTGGTTCAAGTCTTATGAGTCTTATCTTTCCTATGCATGTTATATTTGTATTCTAAAACTAGTATTATTATTATTCCCTAAGGTTAAATCCTCCCCTATATATCTATTTACACCCTCGATTCTAGTCGGCATCATTTGGTGTTTGGGGAGGTGTGCCTAAGGCCAATAAAACATGGTCTAATAGCATTATTCGAGTGGCTAATCAAGTCGGGGATTCTACACTAACCACCAAACTAATGTGTCCAAACCACATTAATTTAACACAACTCACAGGATTTTGTGAATCACCCAAAAATAAAATCTAAGTATATTCATACATATCCAAATACATCATATTCATAAGGTACATGAACACTTCATGTAAAGGCATAAAGTTATATGATATTGAAAAAAATCAACATTAGTAAGCTCATAGTGATAGATATCCAAACTCATTCACTTTCATATCCAAGGAAAGACTCTAAGAAAGTAGGTGGTCCGACCCCAAGTCCCTCTACCTGGTAATAATTTACTCAAGAAAGAATTCAATTTATGATATCTTTAAAACCTAATATATAGAAACTATTCCCAACAACTATTATCAAGCACATAACTAAAATTAAACTAAGGTCAAGATAGATGAAAACTAAATTTAATGATATAAAACCTAGAATGATAAGCAATTATCTATCCAAGAAGTGTCATATCATATAAATGGGAATACACAATATTCATGTTTCATAAAAAAATTACTAAATATGAATATCTAAGAAATTTAAAAAAAAACATAATTTATTTATTTTCAAACACATGAGGCATTTATGAAATGTTCATAAATAAATTATAATTATAAACATTTTCTAATTTAGAAAGAATATAAATATTTTATATTAATTTCAATATGAACCTATTCATATTTTATATTAAATGGAATTTATGTGATATTTCATGAATTATAAACATTTTATAATTTAACATATATTATATAAAAATTTTATATAATCTAAAAATCATATATTTTGTAATTTATAAGAACCTTATAAATCACCACTTAGGATTTACAAATAAACCATTTATTTCTAGATCATAAGTCATATGACTTAATTTTTCAAAAGGTTTTTAAAATATTAACCTTTAATATTTGGGAAAATGTTTCATACAAATTTTTTTTTATTCATTAGAAAAAATATATATAATTAATCAATTAATTAATTAAATCCTTAAAACTTATAATATCCCAAAATACCATTTATTGTGATTTATAAACATTTTATAAATGATAAATATCATTTAATATTTAAAAATAATTTTTAAATATAGTTTATGGTTTCCCTTATGAAAAATCCATATTCCGCATAAGAGTATCCTCCCTTTACCCTTATAAGGGACATCTAGAAGCCTATGTATAAAGGTAATTAACTCATTACCTTTACGCAGCTTAGATTCAACATGCTACACAAAGGTAACATGAATAATACCTTATCATGGATCATTCAACATAAGGGTACAAAGGATATTGCCCTTATATAAAGCATTCATGTAAGGTTAGGTATTGATTTACTATTATGTGGAACTATTGCATAAGGGTACTACCATTATGTAACCCATTTTCATGAAGGTAATATAAATGCTTACCTTATATAAACCTCATTTTCATAAGGGTGTTACCTTTACACTTCCAATTTGTATAAAGGTAACTATGAGGTTACCCTTACGCAAACCTTATGCATAGGGGTATGGCCTTCATGTAATCAACTTGTGTAGGGGTAAATAAAATTTACCCTTATGCAGCTCACGCAAGGGTTTTTAATCCTCTTCTTATTTTACAAAAATTCTATTTTTCATTTTTCTTTTAAAAACCACTGATCAAAACTCATTTAATTATTGAAGAACCTACCTATGATACCACTGATGTTGGTGGAATATCTATTCCTCATATTAACATGTCTAATTTTCCATCTATATGGACCTAAAAATGATTCCATTACCCCAACACTTTGTTCATTAAAATATTTACATCATAATGGAGCACCTGGGTGGAAATCCACACTTCATCGTCATTCATGGGTGGGAGTTTCCAGAAATAAATTAACTATTTAACATTTCCTATGATACCACTGTTAGATGGAAGAATATTTATTCCTCATATGAACATGTCCAAAATGATATCCATATGAACCTATCAAAGGACTCCATTTCCCTAACTCTTTGGGCATGCAACTCTTTCCATCACAATGGATCTCCGGGGCTGAGATCCACACTTCATCATCATTCATGTCTGAGGGTTCCCATTAATTTTTTAACTTTTTAACCTTAACTATGATACTAATTATGGGTTTTATATGACCATCTAATGATCATATTCAGCAGAAGACAACCCAAAACATAGGAGGTATATCTTCAATAAATTATTGTGTAAATAATATTACAAAATAGAGTACCTAGAATTCACGAATAGTAGTAGTTTCGATCTTCCTTCTATGGAAAGTGTTTAAGGAATATCATAAGGAGAAGTTAAAAAAATCACCATTCCTCTGAGAGATTACATCATCAAATGGATCCACTATCATATCATAAGTATTCTCAAGTAACTAAATGAGTTCTAGAACCTTTTCAGGTGAAATGAAAAGTGATTGAGAAGAAGAGAGATTCATAATAGGATCATACACATCGCATGACCAACATAAGAGGATCTCATCCTATTATATAGATAAATCTAAAGGATCCTCCAATTCATAATGCATCATATGTGTTTCTGAATACTGGGGTATAATTCATTAAATGTTTTCAATAAATTTAATGAAAATCCTTTAATCCATTCATAATGTATTATAATTGATAAATAAACCATTCTAGAGAAACAATATATATATATATATATATTCATGCACTGTATGCATTAAAAATGCATGCATCACATACATGTATTAAATGTACACTTATATATATAATATAATATCATACATGTATATATATATCATGCATCATATGCATGTATATATATATGATGCATCATATGCATGTGTACATGTATTTCATATGTGTACATTTTAGTGTGCATCTAATAATTTGTTTGGATTTTGAGGGTGAAATAATTCCCAATTGGCTATGTTTGGTACTCTAGTGCTTATCACCAGTTCATGGAAATTGGTAACATGCTTCAGGCCTTGTGGTGATATGGATTGGGTGATAGATCTGGTCGACTTGGGCCCATTCATTACACAATTTCTACTCACACCATCAACATCCCCCTTTGTAGTCATTCTCCTCCTTATTTATAATTTTATGGGTATAGGTTCCAAGACCTAACCTATCCTTTTCTAGTTAATTACCATTAGTTACACTATTAAATATATTATTATTATTTATTATTATTAATAATTAAATAATTATTGTTTTTTATTGTTTTTTTGTTGTCATTGTTGTTGTTCTTCTTATTATTATTAATATTTCTCACAAGGTGTGAGGTTATTAGTCACACATTTGGATGAACATATAGAGGACTTGGGATTGAGTCTCCTCGGGTGTGTGGGGTGTATTTTTATTATATTCACCCTTCCCTAACCAGATATAAATTATTATTATTATTATTATTATTATTATTATTATTATTATTATTATTATTATTATTATTAGTTACTTGAGTTGAGGTTGAGTGGTACTCACCAATAGATTCCACATCCAAGAGACCATGGTTCGAATCCTAGAAACCCCTTGGGGTTTTATGATTCAGTTAATGATGTAGGTGTTGAGGAAGAAAAATAGTGATGCAGAAATGTGATGGTGTAGAAAGTGACATAGGTAGACAGTGATGTAGACAATGGTTTTGATGCAGTGTAGGGTCATTGGTCCAGAAAAATGGTGAGCCTTTAGGCTATGTTTTGGGATTTCAAGTCACTCGGTCTTTAGGTTATGTAATGGGTTCACCCTCAACCCAGTTAAAAAGGTGTGTTTATTATTATTATTATTATATGGACATTATTGTGGATGAGTGGTACTCAACCACTAGCCTCCACATCCAGGAGGTCATGGGTTCAAACGCTGATGGGTACAAGTATCCTTCCAATACTATGCAGGTGGTGGCATGGGTAAAATGATGCATACATGATGATGTACTAGGCCTTTGATTCATAAAATGGGTCTTTCAGCTATGTAATGTGTAACGCTCCGACCCCAGATGCTCAAAATAGGTGCATTATTTCATTACATTGGCATGATCATAAGAAATAAAATCTTGAAGGACCGATCAGTTTAGTAGCCTTGTAAAAACTTGATGCAAACATAAGTTTTACATTAAATCATAAAATAAAAAAGTAACATATTATTTCCATTTAAATCATCCATATCTCTTAGAAAATTCCTATATATCCATCATAATATAACTCTTTGCATCCTATGGAAAATGAAAAAAAAAATAAAGGGGTGGGTTTGGATGCTCAATAAGGATAAACAATATAGCAGAAGCTATCATAAATAAGCATAAAATTCTAAGGCAAGGTATAAAATTTAAACACAAGACTTTTAAAAATAACCTTGAGCATAATATGGAAATAATTAATCAAATAATTTCATTTAAAAATTCACATGGATATTATACTAGCCTAATAATCACATGTAATATCAACAACTAATCTCATAAAGAGGTAATGCATGATGTTGGACATCATAACCATACTGTCAAGACCTTGTGCCAAGACCATACATAAATGGGTAAAAACCTAAACTATCTTGTCTCATGAGACCTACCAATGCATCGAGGGTCTATAGAGGGCCCCTCCCATCACATACTAAGTCCAATGCATTCCTCTTATGAAAAGAGTGAAACATAACCAACATAAACATTCATATTAAAACTAGCATATGAAATGTTAATACTTTAACTATAAACCATGAATAGTATCAAAATAGCACAATCACAGTCAAAAATATCATAAACCAATCAATAAAAAATTGTAGATTTTATAATAAGAAAACAATCTCAATTAAATATAAAATCTAATAAATGATGTGACATGGATGAAAATAATCGTTAAAACTCCTTGAGAGAAATACCCCTTTTTTCTTTGAAATCATTTAAAAGCCGTGAAATTATAAAAGAAAACATTTATTTTGAAAATAAACTTATAATATTGTAAGGTAAGCTTCAAAACATTAAGGTTTCATAATGGAGTAAAAGGTCTCTCGCACTGCATAATTTAAAAAAACATTCCTTTCTTAATTTTCAAAAATGTCATAAAGTACGTTGTTTGGAAAATGACAGAAATATTCCTTTCAAAATGTTTTATAAAAATTGAAACATGATTAAAAATTACATTAAACTACTGTAAATTAATATTAAGAATATTTTTAAATACTTTTTTACGAAACATGGACATGGATGATAAATATGGCCCAGTAGATACTTACATACAAATAACCTCAGATAATAATGAGATTGTGAAATTAACCCTTACCTCCTGCTCTCTTTTAGTAGAGGGTGTCTTAACATCCTTTATAATGGTTAAATAATTCTATTAAGTTATAACAAAACTATATCCATTATTTATTATATTATATATGACCCTCTTGTATCATGTTCTTAACATATAATATTTCATTATTATCATTATTTTGGGTGTGAACTGCTTTATTTTCTTATGTTTATTTCACTATAGAAGTCTTATTTATTATACATAGGATATATCTTATTCATATCCAGAATGATATTAAGTTTATAAATATTACATTCATTCATTATATACAATTTCATAATCATTATCAAATGTTTGTAGTGGAGGATGAATCTCATCGTGTCGTGGAGATGGTAGGACGTACGTACGCATGAGCGATGGTATCATTATGTAATAGTAAAGGGTATATAATTGGATGGAATATGAATTATAAATTAACAATATCATGTCATGTTTATTATTTACATCCTTTATATTCATCGTTATACCCATCTAAATAAAGTATAGATGAAAAACAGTTTACACCATGGCATGGAGACGGTACCCCGTATGTATGAATGCATGGTGATATTGTTTTTTTAGGATGGTTAAAAGGATAAATATGGTTGTACCATAATCATAAAAACATATAAAAATATATTAGATTCTATAGTTACAACTTTATTATGGAAACAACTTTGGAAAATGAATTATAAGAATAAAAACCTCTGAAAGAGTTGGTAAAACAATTACTTATTCTTCGAGTGTCTCCTTTTAATTTGCACAAAAGGACTCCTTAGGTTATATTTATTCCCAAAGTATGAACTATAAAATTAAGTGATGGAAGTTGGGAGGAGAAATGGGAAAGTTTTTTCTTAGAAAAAGATATTTAGATGCATGAATAATAGATAAGGAGACGTGTCCTTTTATAAGAGAGGGGAGGGGCACTATTGGAAACTCCAAAAGTATTAATTTAATATAAATTGATTTTCAATTTAAGATAGATCCAAAGTGAGTTATTTAGAGGATAAGATGAGCATAGTTCAAAATAATTTCATCCAATAATATTTAGACATTCTTGGATTTTATTTTGAACCTTATAATTTTGATTTATCCTTAATTAATCTATTGAAGTTTAATTTTGGTAATAATATTCTAAATATTAAAAGATTATAAATATTTACTTATATGGTATAAATTGTTCATAAATAGAAAATTTAGGATATTTTAGACCTTATAATTATCAATTTGTAGTTTTAAATTTTTTTTATTATTTTTAAATAAATTAATAAAATTTTATTTTTATAAAATATCAATAGTGTCAATTTTGAAACTATTCATTACATTGACTTAAATTAAAATCAAAAAAAAATAAAACTTTAAAAAAAAGAATTTAATATACTCCTAACATGTCATAGTCACCTAGAAAATTTTTTTATCACCTTAATTAATTCAAATTATATTTATTTTAATATTTTTAATACCATTTATTTTATATTTCTATTAATAAAATAATTTATGTGTCAACATTAATGGTAATTATTTAATATCTAAAAATTATAGATAAATTACTATGATGTAGTTAATTCTTTTATATTTCCATATACTATTTACAATTGATGTTATCTCTAGGTTATCCTAATATTAAAATTAATGTACTTATATAAAATGAGAGTGTGACATTTTTTCATATTCCTTGATTTTTATAATATCTATGTCATATTCATGGAAAAGTGTCCATTAAATGATTCCATTTTGAACCTTAGGTAATAAGGGTTTAATTTAGTCATCCGATAGGATTTTTACATATGTTACGGTAATTTTATAATATTATTTTTAACTTCAATTACTAGATTTAACCTTAACCGTTGTAAATAAATAAAAATTTACTAAAGTTACTATTCACCAAAAAAATAAAGTTGATCCTATTAGAATAAAAATTTCATTCTAATTAAAACCTTGTATGTCTTTTTTTCTAAATTCAATTCACAAAATGGGAAAATTAAGTTTAATTTTAATCATGTAGATGTGGCAGGAAAGCAGGTAAAAAGATGTTCAAAAGTTCAATAAATTTATATATATATTTATATTATAAAAATTATAATGAACTATATAGGATTAATATAAATATTATTTATATATTTTTAATTTAAGATAAATTTAAAGTAAAATAATTATTTAAATGAAAAATTCAGTTTTTTAATAATAATGTAGTATTTTTCACTATTCATCAAAAATTGAAACTTTTCATAAAGATAATAAAATTTCACGCTAAGATAATTTTGATATTAAAAATTCAAAAATGAAGCCTATTTTGAAAAATAAAATTTATAAATTTCATAATGTGGTTAATACTATTCATAATTGCTTTTTAAATGGCTAGTTTGATCATGGTGCGCTCGAACTTGGTGTTGTGTATAGCGCAAGCTATTTAATTATTTAAAAATAAACATATCGTGGAAGCTTGGGGTATTATATTATTACCTTCTTCAAAAATTCCATCCTTGAAATTCCAATAATATCACTTCATAAAAAGGTTTGGGTGGTTCTTCATCATAAGTTCTTCAGGTTCTCATGTCGCCTCTTTCGTTTTATGGTCTCTCCAAAGAACCTTTACCAATCAATTCATATGATTCCTCAACACTTGTTTTCTAGTGGCAAGAATCTTGATAGAATATTCATAGTAATAATGATTGGGTTCTAGTTCTATTTATTCATAGGTGAGTACATACATTGGGTCTGGAAATTATTTCCATAACATTAATATGTGGAACACATCATAAACTTTGATGAGACTTGGCAGCATTTCCAAATAGTAAGATACTGCTCCAATTCGTTCTATAATTTCAAAAGGTCTAATGTAACTGAGACTTAACTTACCCTTCTTATAAAATATTATAACACCCTTCCATGGAGATACCTTCAATAAAACATGATCTCCCACTTGAAACTTTAAATCCTTTCTTCGGTTATCGATATAGCTCTCTTTCCTACTTTGAGCTGCTTTGATATGGGTTTGAATAATCTTCATATTTTCTATTATTTCCTCAACAAGTTCTAGGACTACGAGTTTTCTTTCACCAACATCATCCCAACAAGTTGGTGTACGACATCTCTTTCCATATAATGCTTCATATGGTTCCATCTGAGTACTTAAATAGAAGCTATTATTATAGTAAAATTACACTAGAGGTAAATACTGATCCCACATACCTTGAAATTCAATTGAGAAAGATCTCAACATGTATTCTAAAGTTTGAATAGTCATTTTTGATTTTCCATCAGTTTGAAGGTGGTAGGAAGTATTCGAAAAAAGCTCAGTATCTAGGGCCTTATAAATACTTTTCTATAATATTGATATAAAATGGGGATCATGGTTAGAAATAATCAATAGGGGTACACTGTGAAGTCTTACAAACTTGTTAATGTAAAGTATTTATAAACGGTCAAGTGGTAAATCTTCTCTTATAGCAAGAAAATGTGTTGATTTGGTAAGACAATCAACAATAATTTGTATCACATCATTTATTCAAGGAGAATTTTATAGCCATGTGACAAAGCCCATCATAATATCATCTCATTTCCACATAGGTATTGGAATAGGTTGCATGAATCCTCTAGGATGTTGTCTTCCAGCCATTACCTATTGATAAACCAAACATATTGACACATAATAATCAATCTCCCTCTTCAATTTTCCAACCCAAAATTTTCCTTCAAATAACTACCAATCTTAGTGCTACCAGGGTGTATAGAGAAATTGGAGCTTTGCACATCATTCAATAATTCCTTTTTTAGCTCAGGTATAGAGGGAACACAAAGCCTCTTACCAAATTTCAAAATTCTATCTTTAAATATGAAGTCAATTAATCTTCCATCAATCATAGCTTTAATTTTATTTTTAAGATCCTCATCATCGGACTAAGAACTTTTTATATTTTTCAATAAATATGTTTTAGCAACCATTTGAAAAATTAGTGATTTTACACCTTCCATGGTAATTCCCATATCCATTTTTATTAGATCCATGACCATAGGATTTCTTTAAACTCTCATTTTGTTTAGAACTCCATGGACCTTCCTACTCAAAGAATCTGCCACCTTATTTTCCTTCTTGGGTGGTAGTGTATTGTGCAATCATAATCCTTGAGTATCTCAAGCCATCTCATTTGTATCGTGTTGAGTTCTTTCTATGAGAAAATATATTTCAAAATATTTTTATCAGTATATATCTCACATATTTCACCGTAGAGATAATGTATCCATATATTCAGAGAAAAGATTACTGCATCTAACTCAATATCATGATTTAGGTAGTTTTTTTCATGAATTTTTAGTTACTATGATACATAAACAATAACTCTATCATTATGCATAAGATCAAAATATATTCATTTCCTTGATTCATCACTATAAATCACAAACCAATCATTTTTATATGGTAATTTAAAGATAGTATCATTTACTAATCCTATCTTAAATTCTTTAAAACATTCTTCACACACTTTTTTCCAAACTAATGTAACCCCTTTATGTGTGAACTTGGTTAACGAGATTGCCAATAGGGAAAAATTATGGACGAAATACCGATAGTAACCGACTAAACTAATAAAACTGCATACCTCATTTATACTTGTCAGTACTGGCCATTCATGGATTTCCGTTGTCTTTACAGGATCAACAGAGATTACATATTTTGAGGCAATATGGCCAAGAAAATAAATTTATTAAATCCATAATTCACACTTGCTAAATTTACCACGTAGCTCATTTCATCTAAGAGTCATCAAAAAATTCCACAAGTGGTTCTCATGGTCTTCATAGATTTTGGATTAAACCAAGATATAATCAATAAATAATACCAAAAAATCATCAAGATTTTATTTTAACACTCTATTCATTAGATCCATGAAGACAGAGGGTGAATTAGTCGGTCCAAATTACATTACTGTAAACTCGTAATGTCCATACCTAGTTCAGAATGTTGTCTTTGGAATATATTCCTTCTTTACACACAATTTATGATATCCAGAATGAAGTTCAATCTTTGAAATATATTGATATCTATGAAATTGATCAAAAAAATAATCAATTCAAGGTAGAGGATACTTGTTCTTTATTATAATAGCATTTATTTCTCTATAGTTAATACATGGCCTCATGGATCTATCTTTCTTCCTAACAAAAATAACTAAGGCTCCCCATAGAGAAAAACTAGGGGAATAAATCACATATTACACAAATCCTCTAATTGTTTCTCCAACTCTACTAATTACACAGGGGCCATTCTAAAATTATTCCTTGATATTGGTATTATATTTGGGATTAAGTCAATATAAAACTCAAATTCATGATCTGGAGGATGTCTAGGTAAGTCCTATATAAATACATCAATATAGTCTTATACAATAGGTACATACTCAATTTGAAGATTAGTAGGTTTTATCTTCTCTTTTTTCCCAAGAATTTCATTTAGAAGAGATATATTATGTGGATCTAGATAAGAATCAGATGACGAAGTTTCTGCTCTAAATATAATGGATTATACATCTTCCTCAAGATCATAACTTCCTTCTTCTTGCAGTAATTTTTTGCATCATATTTTTATATTCAGTCCATACTGAGGATTATATCAAAGTATACCATAGTTATGATGATAAATTCAACAGATAAATCATGTTTATATATCATATTGGTAACTTACTAACATATATTTGTTTCAATGAGACGTCCATTAGGGGTTTTGATTAAAAACTCCCTTGTAAATATGAATTAAAAATATCTAATTTTTAAAGAAAAATAGGGATATATAAATGAATGTGATGATCCAGAATCAAATAAAGCTTTAGCTAAATTTTAGGAGATAATTAAAGTACCTACAACCACGTCATTAGAAACTTCAACCTCGACAGTTGTGATCGCAAAAGATTGGCCTTGTTCCCTTGTCCTTTTTTGGGGAAATTTTCCTTGACTCTTAGGAAAATAATTTGAATAATGTCCCATATCTTTAAAATTATATCATTAAACATTGGTAGCTTCTTTTCTTCCCTTGGAATCATAGGCTTGGTGGATTTTTTCTCCACACATTCAATAGAAATGTTCCATAATATTTCTTTCCACATTTATTTCATGATGGAAAGTAAATTATTCCCTTCTTACCCTTTTCCTTATTTCCCTTTCCATATTTTTCAACAGCCCTCTTCTTCTCTGGATTTCCTTTAAATTCATAAGACTTAGAGAATTCTTTTTTTATCTTGATATCACATGAGACTATATCTTTGTATGATGAGAAATATTGTGAGCCCAATTCCCATTAGAGGAATGGTTTTAAACCATAAAAAATCAATCAATCTTACTTTTCGGGTTATGTATATAGTCTATAGGATGCCCTACTAACCTTGTGAATTTAGCTTCATACTTTGAAACATTATCATACTCCTTCTACCTCAGTGTCAAAAATTGCATCTCCATATCCGCTCGTTGATCACGACAAAAGTATTTTTCTAGTAATATTTCTTTAAATTCCCTTCATTCTATATTTTTTTACTTCACCAACCTCTTTATTTTTTTTAATTAATGACCACCATTGATCTGCATCTCTTGAGAGATGATAAACTGCTATGACAACTTTTTCCCTTTCGTTACTCCCTAGAGTAAGATATATTTTCTATAAGGAACTTATCCATTTCTTAGATAAAAATGGGTTTGTAGTCACATTTAATGTTGGGGGTTGTTGTCTCATGAAGTGTTTAACATTGATCCTATGCATTATAGATCAGGCTACTCCATATGGGTAAGGTTATTATTCATAACCTGAGTCAGCTGTCCCAGTATAGTTATAAGTTGTTCATCACCAGTTGTATCTTCTGTTCCAATATCATTATCTTGCTTAGGATTTCAATCCCTACATGGATTATGTGTGTTGATATGATTTCCATTTCTTCCACTATGTGTCACTTCTAAACAACGACATTCACTTGGGAAGGTTTTGAATCATAATGTGTAATTTCAAAATGCATAACATAGATTGAAAAATTTATGAATATCTAATCTCATAATCAAAAACATGGTTTTTTGGGAACATATTTACTTTTAAATCCTTCATAATGGTTTGTAAAGAAAATGTGAATTATCCTAAGCATATCCTCTGGGAGTGTCAAAACAAGTGCACAGTAAGTCTCATTATCATGTACCAAGTTACCCCGAGTCAAGTATATAACACCTTTTTAGAGTTATTACTCCTAGGTACATCTATTCCATAACCACGTCCACTTGTAGTCTCTATACAAGGATGTATTTGCTAGAAATACCCACATAATCTCTATATTACCAAAATTTTAGGATGTTCTTCTATAATTATCCTCAAAGTCAATATTAGGGAGTGTTCCCTAAATAAAGTCAATATTAGGGAGTGTTCCTCAAGGTTTTTACTAAACTCTAACACCCCGACCCTAGATTCTTGGAGCTGGTGCATTATTTTATTACATTGTCATGATCATAAGGAATCAAATCCTGAAGTACCGATTAGTTTAGTAGCCTTGGAAAAATTATATACAAACATAAGTTTCACATTAGATCATGAAATGAAAAGTAGGATATCATTTCCATTTAAAGAACTCATATATTTTAGAATATCCCTATAGTTCATTCATAATATACCTCTTTGCATCCTAGGGAAAATGAAACAAAAGAAAGGTATTAGCTCAAATGATCATTATGAATAAAAAATATAGCAGAAGATATCATAAATAAGCATAAACTTTTAAGATAAGGTATAAAATTAAAACACAAGAATTTTAAACATAAACTTGGTCATAATATGGAAATAATTAATAAAATAATTTCATTTAAATATTCACATGGATATTATACTAGCCTAATAATTACATATAATATCAATAACTAATCTCATAAAGAGGGAATTAATAATGTCATAAATTGTAACCATATTGTCAAGGCCTCATCCCAATACCATACATAAACAGGTAAAACCCCAAAATAGATTTTCTCATGATACCTACCAATGAATCGAGGGGTTATAGTGGTCCTTGTCCATCACATACTAAGTACAATTCATTTCTCTTATGAAAAGGGTGAAACATAACCAACATAAAAATTCGTATTAAAACTAGCATATGAAATATTAATACTTTAACCATAAACCATGAATCGTATCAAAATAGAACATCCACAGTCAAACATATCATAAACCAAAAAAATGGAAGATTTTATCATAATAAAACAACCTTAATTAAATATAAAATCCAACAGAGGATGTAGACATAGATGAAAATAATCATTAAAAATCTTTGATAGAAATATCCCTTTTTGCTTTGAAATCGTATAAAATCCATGAAATTATAAAAGAAAACATTTATTTTGAAAATAACCTTGTAATATTGTAAGGTAATATTCAAAACTTTAAGGCGTCCTGATGGTGGAAAAGGGCACTCACACCTCATAAGTTAAAAAAACATTCCTTTCTTAATTTGTTGAAAAGGTCATAAAGTAGCTCGTTTGAAAAATGATAAAAATATTCCTTTCAAAATGTTTTATAAAAAGTGAAACATGAGTAAAAATAACTTTAAATAGTTTTAAAGGAATAGTAATAATATTTTTAAATACAATTTTAGGAAACCCAGACATGAATGATAAAGATGTCCTAGTATATACCCATGTATAAACAACCTCAGATAATAATGGGATTGTGAAATTAACCCTTAACTCATAATCTCCTTTAGTAGATGGTGAATTAAACTCATATAGAATGGTTGAATAATGTTATTAAGTTATACCAGAACTATATCCATTATTTATGATATCATATACGATCCTTTTATATCATTTTATTAATAATATTTCATTTTTATCATTATTTTGGGTGTGAACTACTTCATTTTCTTATGTTTATTTTGTCGCAAAAGTATTTTTTAGTATACATTGGATATATATTATTAATATAAATAATTATATTAAATTAATAAATATTATATTCATTAATTATATACATTTTTATAATCATTATTAAATGGTTGTAGTGGAGGATGAATCTCATCGCGTCGTGGAGACGGTGGGTTGTACGTACGCATGAGCAGTGGTATCATTCCATAATGGTAAAGGGTAAAGAGTTGGATAGAATATGAATTATAGAGTAACCATATCATGTAATATTTATTATTTAAGTCCTTTATATTCATAATTATACCCATCAAAATAAATTATAGATGAAAAACAGTTTACACTGCAGTGTGGAGACGATAAGTCATACGTATGCATGCATGGTGATATTGTTTTTTGTAGGGTAGGTAAAAGGAAGAATATGGTTGTACCATAATCATAAAAACATCTTAGAATATATAAGATTTAAGAGTTATAAATTTATTATGGAAACAACTTTGTAAAAGGAAGTAGAAGAAGAAAATAACTCTGAAGGAGTTGGTAAAACAATTACCTCTTCTTCGAGTGTCGCCTTTTGATTTGCACAAAAGGACTCCTTAGGTTGGATTTCATCCCAAATTATGGACTCTAGGATGAAGCGAGGAAAGTTTTAAGGAGAAATGGGCATGGTTTGTCTGAGACAAATTGATTTAGAGGTGTGAATAATAGAGAAGGAGATGTGTCCTTTTATAAGAGAGGGGAGGGGCACTTTTGGAAACTCCAAAACTATTAATTTAATATAATTTGGTTTTCGATTTAAAATAGCTCTAAAATGAGTTATTTAGAGGATAAAATGATTATAGGTCGAAATAATCTCAAAAAATAAAATTTATACATGCTTGGATTTTATTTTTAACCATATCATTTTGATTTATTATTAATTAATATATTAAATTTTAATTTTGGTAATAATATTCTAAATATTAAAAGGTTATAAATATTTACTTATATGGTGTCAATTATCTATAAATGGACACTTTATGATATTTTAGACCTTATAATTATCATTTTTTAGTTTTTAAAGATTTTTATGATTTTTAAATAATTTAATAAAATGTTATTTTTATAAAATATCAATATTGTCAATTTTTAAACTATTCATTACTTTGACTTAAATTAAAATCCAAACATAAAAATAAATTAGAAAAAAAATTGAATATACTTATAAAATTTCATAGTAACCTATAAAATTCATGGATCACCTTAATTAATTTAAATTATATTTATTTTAATATTTTTAAACCATTTATTTGATATTTCTATTAATAAAATAAATTTTGCACCACTATTATGTCAACATTAATGGTAATTATTTAATCTATACAAATTATAAATAAATTACTATGATGTAGGTAATTATTTTATATTTCTAGAGACTATTTACAATCAATTTTTTCTCCTGTTTATCCCTATATTAAAATTAATATACTTATATAAAATGAGAGTGTGACATTTTGTCGCATTCTTTGATTTTTATAATATCTATGGCATATTCATGGAAAAGTTCCCATTAAATGATTAAATTTCTAACCTTAGGTGATAAGGCTCTAATTTAGTCATCTAATATGATTTTTACATGGGTTATGATAATTTTATAATATTATTTTTAGCTTTAATTACCTGATTTACCCTTAATCGTGGTAAATAAATAAAAAAATTACTAAAGTTACTATTCACCAAAAAAATTAATTTGATCCTATTAGATCAAAATTTTCATACTAATTACAACCATTTATATCTTTTTTTCTAAATTTAATTCATAGAATTTGAAAATTTAAGTTTAATGTTAATCATGCAGATGTGGCGGGAAAGCGAGTAAAAAACGTTCAAAAGTTCAATAAATTTTTATATATAATTCTATTATAAAAAATGATTCTAATTAAATAAATTGGATTAATATAAATATTATTTATCTATGGTGACTTTAATATCAATTTAAATTAAAATAATATTTTAAATGAAAAAGTTTGTTTTTTAACAATAATGCAGTATTTTTCACTATTCATCAAAAATTGAAACTTTTTTGGAAAAATACCAAAATTTCACCCTGATATAATTTTTATATTAAGAATTTAAAAATGATGTATATTTTAAAAAAAATTATGGATTTCATAACGTGGTTAATACTATTCATAACCACTTTTTAAATGGTTAGTCTAATAGATCATGGTGCGCTCGAACTCAGTGTTGTGTGCAGCGTAATCTATTCAATTATTTAAAAAGAAACATACTATGGAATCTTGGGGTGTTAGATAATGGGATTCATGCTCACTAGGATTTTGGACCACTTAAAATTGTAATGGGTTATCTTTCTTATGGATTTATCCTTGGCGGAGGGATCAGGTCTGAGCCCTGCTAGCCCAGTGAGTGTGTGTGTGTGTGTGTGTTCATTTTGTTTATAACCCCCATGACCTTAAATTATTATTATTATTATTATTATTATTATTACTATTACTATTATTATTATTATTATTATTATCCCCCTGTCAAAAAGGATGTAGGTCTACCCTTTGGGGTGGAGTGGGGTGCTAATGGGGCATGCTTAGAGGTTGTGGGTGTGTGTGTTATCTTCCTTAGGAGTTCTACCCCCAACTATAGTGTTAAGTTATTATCCACCCCCTACTTGCCTTGTTTTTATAGAGTTTATTTGAGTTTGTAGGTGGGGACACATCAAAAGGTCAAGTCCCCAAATTTGCATATTTTTTTGTACTTGTGTGTGTATGTAATCATATTAAATTGTTATTATTATTTATAGCATGTATATTCAGAGATATTTAATAAAATCAGAATTATTAATTGTAGAATATTTGTAACTGTTGGGATTTTTATTCCAAGATTATAGTCACATCTTAAAACTATGTGTTATCCCTTTAGGGGTGAATGGAGAGCTAACTCAATTAAATATTATGGGTGCTTGTATCTTCCTTATATTAGTATCTAAAAATAATTATAGTAATTAATAATTATTAAATCATTCACTACTACATCTAAGGCTTTTATCAGTGTTATAATTTTATTTTATCAATGTTAAAAAAGAAATAACATTTTAAGTACCTTGAAAAGCTGATCACTTTTATCAATGCAAAAAAAACATTGATAAAAGTGTTCATTTATGAGTGATAGTTTCTAGAACTAATAAAATGATTTTAGATTTTTTTTTTTAAATCCTGAAAAAATTGATCCATGACCACCACACACATAACCCCACCACATTAGGGATGCCACACATGCTTGACCCCACCCCCTTAGGCCCATCATGACCTCATCCCTTAAATATTGATTTAATTCAAAGGTGTTGATATTTGAACCCCTGCTCACTAAATTCTCAACAAGCACCCATACCACTAGCCCAAAAAAATTTATTTGTTATATATTGACATATTTATATATATGTGTACATATTTTTCAATATATAATTATATATTTTTTACATATATTAGAATATATATGATTATATATATATCTGTTTAGTAACACATATATACATATATATATATAAGTAGTATATATACATTTTCATCGATATATACATATTCATAAATTTTAAAAAGGTAAACAAAATGAATAATTAATTTTTATTTTCATATAGCTTATATATTTAAAATGAAATGTTAAATGTAAATGTGTTTTATATTTATTTATATAATTGTATTTTTTACAAAAATATATGTGAATATGTTTGTATATAATTATATATTTTATTAAAAATAACACTACAATATAAAAATGATAAAATTAAAACACCATAATATCCTTATGAATATAATACTGAGTAATAAATTCAGTCCCCATCAAAAAAAAGACAAGAAGACCCCCTTAAACGAAGCTGAAATTCATTAATATGTTCAAAAAATAGGGTATTCCTACAAAACATTCTACCTTGGGGGCCTTTAGTGCCTTTTTTGACCAATCACTGCTAGAAATTACCCTATACCAAGAGTTTAAAATTTTTGGTATAATCCATAGAACCATTAGTATAGCCTATACCAACGGTTCTATGAAAGGTGGATCTTAAGTTGTTGGTATGGGATTATACCAATGGTTTCAATGGAAATAGTTGGTATAGCCCATAATAAATTCTAAATACCCGCGATTATTAGTAAACTATTGGTATATATGTATACCAATGGTTTATCAAACATGCATATATCTTACTATCCCTCGGCCATACTATACTATCTGTTTCAATATAAACTATTGGTATAGATTTATACCACTGGTTCAGTGAACTGTTGGTGTAGCTTAGTCTCCCCATCCAACACCATTGGGTCATCTAGCACATCCTAACCTATAAACAAAATACCAACAACAATATGCATTGCATGAATTACATATATTTTATATTTAGAATTCAACCAACTACTTACTTATCAATAGTTTTCAAACCATTTACAATACTATAACATACATATACAATCCACATAATCTATCAGTTTTAGTCATTAAACACCATCCACACATATGTATCTTTACCATCAACTCAAAAACATAGGGGGATCAATATCTCCCTCATCACCACCACTATCATCATAATCATCACCAGTATCACCAACATCAATATCATCATCGTATTCTCGAGTACTAGCATCATTTTCATCACCAGGAGTGTCATCAACTTGATTGACATTAATAACCTCATTTCCATCACCCATTGCATCATATAAAGAGCGAATTGTTTCCAAACATTAATCAAAAACATTACAAACCTCTGATGTAAGTGATGAAAATAAAGTTTTCATAGCTTTCAAGAATTTTTTGATGACCATTTTACCTCTTTCATGCTCTTGTATAGATATTCTTTTGGCCTTAGTTTCTTCTTCATAAGCATTTTACATATTAGTGTTGCCAGATCTTTGAGAGGCTCTCAATGAGTTCCAATACCTAGTAGGTACAATACTCTTCTCACATTGACATCAAACTCTCCCCTGGTTCTCGTCGCCTAATACCTATCTCAAATGATCATTTGGCCCAAATTTTTAATCTTCTTTCTCATCGAGGGCCTCTAGAGAACACTGTTAAAAATATAAATAAGATTTTTAATTATTAATTAGTTACTAAAATTTGAAATATAAATAAATAGACTTATAATCTTTTCTTGTGTTTCTAAATTTATAGTACTTCCATATTTTATCCTCTTGCTCGAGAAAAATAATTTTTTTCAAGGAACACGGCCTTTTATGGTCAATATTTTATGATGCAAATGAAATTTATTACTATAATACTACATTATTAAATAATATGAAATTTAGAAACAAAACCAAAACAAATTCAATTAAATTTCAATGAAATTTTATTAATTTAGTCAAGGTATATTCAAATTAGTTTTATTACATTTTGTATTGAGTTGGGTTGGATTGGATATTAAATTTAGTTTTAATCATTTTAATTTATTTTATATTACTTTAACTAGGTTTGAGTTAGTTCAGTTTAAAGAAACATTTGGATGATTTAACACTTTTATATCTGAATAAAATAAGTAAAGTTCAAATCTTATCAGTTTGGTATAATAGATTTTGATCATTAGAGGAATGTAAAGATAATATTCTATTTTATTTCTATAAAAACTAAATAATAAAAAAATATTATACTTGTACTAGAAAAACAAAAACAAAAACAAAGGTAAATAAATTCTTAAGGATGAACCCACCAAGGGGTGTTGTTTCTATACTATCTATAATTATAGAGAGGCAGTATTTTATCACCAATATGATGGGTGAAGTTTATTTCATAAAAAATACCATGTATTATTTATTACAATGTGCTTCCATAAATGCTAGTTCCTAAGTTCAACCATAATATGGTTTATATTTTTGTCCTTTCTTAAAATTTACAAACCTATCTCCACATCCAGTTATTATTCTTTTTTATTTATTTGGTCTAAGGTAGATGAAAACAAAGGTTTAACATCCTTAACCTCAACATTAAATACTTATGTAAGAACTCGGTTTTTGAGCCTATAAGACTTTGAAATTTTCTTAATGTTATTCCAGAGCAGGGTGTTCAGACGGCGTGTGATTCCGAGCCCCAGTGCGGCCAGAATTAAATTTTAAGTATTTTCACACTAGACATGCCAAATAAACATAATAACTCCTAAAAGTTTTCTCGGAAGGAAAAACAGAGGGCACCGTTGAGTTCAGAACGTGCTGTTTACCCTAGGAAGGGTGTAACTTTTGCGGGCGCGGCCCTTCTGTGGAAAATGCCACTAGGGGCGTTTTCGTAATTTGGTGGTACCGGGCGTGAACTTTACAACTTTTGAATGGAGGCTTGGATTAAAATTCATAGACTGTCTTTGCACTCAGAACGTTGATTTTACCCTAGGAGCGGCTTAACACTGACCCCGCCGAAAGTTCGGGTACGGGGCCGACCGGCGGGGGTTTAAGTGTTTTTCCTATTTAAACACATTCACCCCTCCACCTTCTTCCCCCTTGATCCTATCCCTGACAAATTCCTCTCAACAAGATCTTATCCTCTCCTCCACCTCTCTAAGGCGGCGCGACTCTTCGGCGGACCATTGGTGAAGCGTCGGGCTACGCCCATCGAGGTGGGCTTGTGTTTTTATCGTTTTAATTCCCGAAACTCCCTTTAAATGAAATTATTTGCATCGAAATTCTATCTGATCCTTGATAGAAGCCCATATTTGTGTAGATCCTAATTTTATCTTCCCAACGGTCCTTTAGGATCGAATTTTTGAATCCTGGGGTGACCCTGGGAAGTTTTCCGGTCGTTTTCTCCTTTTTTCGGCGGTTCCAGCGGCAGTCCGGCGGGCTTCCAGCGACGGCGGCGGTTTTCAGGACGGTGGAGCGGTGGTGGGATCCGGGTGGCAGTGGCTTCATGCGGCACGGCGGGGGATCCAGGTGGCGGCGGCTTTGTGCGGCGTGGAGGGCTCCAGGCGGCGGGCGAGGTCGACGGCGAGGGTGGACCGGGGGGTCGCGGCGCGCGACCCCTTGTGGAGACCGAGACCCGCCTTCGGCGGGTCTCCCTATGAGACAATGACCATCCATGAGGAACAGTCGGTTCAGGGTGGACAGGGGGTCCACGGCCGGGCCGCACGGCTGAGCCACAGGCCGGCGCTGCGAGCCGGCCCGGCCCAGGCCGGTCCCGCCCAAGGGATTCGTCCCATCGACTTCGGATACCCATAGCTTTCACTACAGGTGTCTGTTTTGCATTCCGTCTATGAAATTGAAATACTCAGCTTGAGATGGAGATTTTGAGATGGTCTTTGGGGTTTTTAATTCCTGAGACGGGGGCTCGGTGGTGCGTCACGCTCGTTAAGTACCACGTCGGGATTCTTCCTTTGGACGGCGCGAGCACATCTGGAGTCCGTTTAAGGCACCTTCAGTGGCGTTGTGACCCTGGCGTCAAGAAAAATTGGTCCAGGGTGGTTTCAGGCATTGAAACTGGAGTTGAGGTGTGGGCCCCATGGGTTGTCTTTTAAGATGTGAGCAGCGTTTTGCGACTTTTTCGTCAGATGTCCATTCGAGGTGAATGAGTCGTTGTTTTGGCATATTTTTTTGAGGGAATCACAATAGAACAGTTCGCCCGACCTATTTCAGGATTGAGGTGTGGGACCCACAAGACGTCGTATGGGTATAAAGTAGTGTTGAATAACTTTTTCGTCGGGAGTCCATTTACAGCAAGTAAGTAGTCTATCCCGCATGTTTTTTCACGAGGATTACAACGGTGTAATCCTCTTTAGAGATCTCATTAAATGTGGAAACATGAAAGGACGTTGGTCAGAGGTTTCTTTGATACACTCCGACCCAACGCACGGTCACGATGTTAGCGACACCCAGTGATGGCACGGGCAGCGCAGAGTTATCGGACTAGTTCTGAGTTTACCCTCTAGTAGGGCTGGGCAGTGGGTTACCCGTTGACCTTAGGGATTACCCTCTAGTGGGGCTGGGTAGTGGGTTACAAATTGATTTTAGGGTTTAGCCTCCAGTTGAGTTGGGCAGTGGGTTACCTGACGACCTTTTAGTTTTTACCCTCCAGTAGGGCTGGGCAGTGGGTCACCCGATGACCTTTTAGAGTTTATCCTCCAATTGGGCTGGGTAGTGGGTTACCTGATGACTCCTTTCAGACTCTGCCCCTTACGAAGAGGCTAATCAGCGGTTTTTCTCCATGGTTACTGGAGCGGGACTTTTTGGTGGTACGGTTTAGCGATGAGGAAGCTTTGACGTGCAGGACTGTTGGGCATCAGTGATGGCTACCCTTAGAGCTATTGGCAACTTTTCCTGGGCTGAGCCGAGAGATGGATATCCCCTTACGCACTCGTTCAGGTTTCTTGTTAAGCATATATATATATATACACCCTACATTTGTTCCCACTCCTTGGGATTAGTTACTCTCCTTCTAGGAGGGACAAAGACATGCAGGGTATGCCATGTGCTTTCCGTGTCTAGTTCCTCTTTGTTGGATGAGTCTACTCCCTTTCTTCTATTGGGTTGAGCTGCAATCTATTTACTGTACTCTTTCACTGTTTCTTGTTTTGTCTTCTGCTCACCATTTTGGTAGCTCCTTTGTTACTCCCTCGAGCATTCGGGCAATCCTACTGAGTATCCTTATACTCACCCCTGATTGGTCTTTTCTCGCACTTGGTGTGCCCTTGCAGACGATGGACAGGTTGATCAAGACTACGGAGGAGCGTAGAGGACACAGGAGCTTGGGCTGCGTTCAGTGGTCGTGGTAGGACTTTTAGCTGTGAGACTCACCAACGGTTTGTTTTTGTTTACCTATTTCCAGGTTGTGGAACCTTTTGGCTTGGGCACATGTTTTTTCTCTTTTTATGTTCAGTATCTGTCAGTATTTTTCAGCACTTTACTTTTTCCTATTTAGAGGTTGATGCATGACTGTGGTTGGGTTATTGTTTTTTGTCCTTTGGTTTCCTTTTTACTCTGCACTTCTGCATTGAGTGGGTTGTGTGTGTGTGTACAGGTACTTACGCAAAGGCCTCCCTGAGATTGTTACGCCTTCGGCGCTTGTCGCCAGCCCCTGGCCTATGGAGGCGGGCTTGGGGTAGTTGCGGCTCAAGACCGGTAGGGTCAGGTCGTGACAAAGTGGTATCAAAGGTGGTTCGTTCCTTGGGGCATTGTTCGGACGTCCCTAAAAAAATGAATTTGTTGGGATTTAGGGAAATAGTGTTGATGTGTCTCGAGAGAAGGTCTCAGGCCAGGGTGCCCAATGATGGTACGGGCAGCCAATGTATCTATTCATCAGGATCCTGATAACCCACTTATCGACTCGGCACGCTGAGACATTTGTTCCAGGGAACTTTGGAACATGCATCTGGTAGGATTGAGTCCTTGATTGTCCTTATTGAGTCATCTCCCCTTTGTGATTACTGTTATATATATATATATATATGCTCATCTAATCGCAGTAATCCTTGATAATTTTCAGGATGCCCCCACGATAGTATCCATCCAGGTTACCCTCTCCATTTCGTGACGATAACCTGAAGAGAAATGAGGCGTCAGTTCAGGGACCCTCACGTGATCCCCTTCAGCCCAGTGCTTCAGCATTAGCCCCTCCACTTGAGGAGAGACAGTTAGTACCGGCAGCACAGGCCGAGGTTGAGTGCATGCTGAGTGCGCTCCGAGACTTCCAGCATCAGCGGCCGCAGAAGTTCCGTGGAGACCCGGATCCCCAGGTAGCGGAAGACTAGATAGATTCAATGGACCAACTTTTTAGGCTAGTATAGACACCATCGGACCAGATGGTGGCTCTAGCTGCCATCCTTTTCCACGGGATGACCGAGCGTTGGTGGGGGTTGGTTACGCAGACCCACGACGAGTCGTCTCTCACGTGGGATAGCTTCCATCAGCTCTTCAGGGAGGAGTACTACCCCTCTTGCTTACGCTCCTTTCGGATTCAGGAGCTTCTAGAGCTGAAGCAGGGGGGAATGATCGTGGCGCAGTACTCTGCCCGGTTTACCGATCTGACACGCTACTCGCAGGATATGATCCTCGATAGTTACTTTCGGGCGTGAAAGTTTGAGCAGGGTCTTCTCAGGGAGATCTGTGCTAGTGTAGTACCCCTGTGCATCCCTACTTATACCGGGGTGCTAGAGTGGGTGATCATGACGGAAAGCTTCTTGGCTGAGGGACACCAGCTAACAGGGCCTAGCAGTGGCCGCTTCAGAGGAGATTCCTCTGTGACAGGCAGGCGAAAGAGAGCAGAGCCTCAGTTGAGGAGGCCCTTCCGTGAGCAGATGCAGGGGTAGGGTCATACACCATAGTGGCGTCGTGGAGCACCGGGAAGTCAGGAGAGATCTGGTGCTATGCCTGTGACGGACGGGGTCACCTAGCATGGGACTGCCCGACCAGGCGTACCGAGCAGCCGTGGCAGGCAGTGGGCGCACCGCAGTGGCAGAGGCAGTTCTGTGAACATGGATCCCCCAGGAGAGGACACGGTGGTCCTCAGGGAGGCGGCATAGGCAGAGCGGCTGGACCTGGAGGTCCGGGAAGTCATTCTGAGGTCCTTCCACTACCACCACCAGGCAGCCCACGCCTGGCTCAGGGAGATGGTGGTAGGTGCCGCGGGCAGCTTCAGGCTATGGGTGTTCGTGACCCCCCAGCACACGAGATGGTTCGATGTACGCTTTGTGTTTACTCTACACTTACTTATGTACTAGTATACATAGGCACTAGCTAATCCTTTGTATCGTTGTTTTTGGTACGGGATTTGGAGCTTCCAGTAGAGGCACTGACACCTACACTTAGCCTTGAGGTTCCTACGGGAAGTGCCTCATTAGTAACCTTTATCTGCAGACAGTGCGAACTTTCATTCGGAGGAGGGAGTTTCATGTGGGACCTGCTCGTCATCATGATGGAACCTTGTGACATCATCCTGGGCATGGATTGGCTTTCTATGGTTCACGCCCAGATCAAATGTCATCACAGACAAGTCAGAGGCATGTTTTCTGATGGGACGAGGTTCACCATCCTTGGTGAACGAGACCTTGTGGTGGAGCAGATGAGTACTCTGAGTAGGAGACCCCGACCTTTTTCGCACCAGTTGGCGAGCATGGCTCTTTGAGCAGCAGACACTACAGGAACATGGATACCTACCATTGTATAGGACTACATGGACGTCTTTCCCGAGGATTTTTCGGGACTACCTCCTAGGTGAGAGATGGAGTTATGTATTGACTTACAGCCTAGGACTTCCCCGATATCATGTGTAGCATATTGGATGGCACCCACAGAGCTTCGGGAGCTACGACTTCAGTTGGAGGACCTTCGTGAGAAGGGATTCATCAGGTCCAGTGTGTCCCCCTGATTAGCTCCAGTTTTTTTTGTGAAAAAGGTAGATGGGAGTCTGCGGCTTTGTGTGGATTATCATTGCTTGAATCAGGCCACGATAAAAACAAGTAACCTTTTCCAAGGATCGACAACCTCTTAGACCAGTTGAGAGGTGTGGAGTGGTTCTCTAAGATTGATCTTCAATTAGGCTACCACCAGTTGCGGGTTCGTGAGGCTGACATCCTGAAGTTGGCTTTCTGTTGTCGATATGGGCATTACGAGTTTCTGCTGATGCCCTTTGGCGTGACCAATGCCCCCGCCATTTTCATGGCTTTGATGAACCAGATCTTTTAGCTGTACTTGGACCGGTTTGTGGTTGTCTTCATTAACGACATATTCATCTATTCTTCGACGGAGGAGGAGCACACGGAGCATTTGAGGATGGTCCTAGACTTACTCTGAGAGCACCAGCTGTATGGGAAGTTCTCTAAGTGTTAGTTCTGGATTCATGAGGTTCACTTTTTGGGGAATTTCATTAAGGAGAAAGGGTTGGTCGTAGATCCTGCAAAGGTAGAGGCAGTGCTTGTGTGGGAGCCACCCAAGAAAGCGTTAGAGGTGCGGAGCTTCCTTGGTTTGGCGGGGTACTACATGAGGTTTGTGGAAGATTTCTCCAAGATTGCTGCCCCTTTGACCACGTTGACACAGAAGGGATGACCATTCACCTGGATTGATCAGTGCCATAAGGCCTTCGAGGAGTTGAGACAGAGGTTGAATAGTGATCCAGTGTTGAGGCTGCCAGAGGAGGGCGTTGAGTTCGTGGTATAATGTGATGCTTCAGGAGCTGGGATCAGGTGCGTGCTGGTGCAGCAGCGGGTAGTGATTTCATATGGTTCGAGCCAGTTGAGGCCCCATGAGCATAATTATGTGACCCACAATTTGGAGCTGGCAGCAGTGGTCTTCGCCTTGAGGTTATGGAGACACTACCATCTGGGTGACTGTTTTGTGGTCTACTCAGACCACCATAGCCTCAAGTACATCTTCACTCAAATGGATTTGAATTTGAGGCAGAGGTGCTGGCTGGAGTTTCTACAGGACTATGATTTCAAGATAGTCTACACTTAGGGGAAGGGAAATGTAGTAGCAGATGCCCTTAGCAGGAAGTCCCAGACTCGTTTAGTGCGGGAAGCTTCAGAGCAGTTGGATTCCCTGTGGCTGACATTGGTGGAGCAGGAGGGTACGTATTTTCTGCAGTTGATGGTGTTGACTCCTTCGATCCTTGAGTGTGTGAGAGAGTCGCAGCTAGGGGATTTTGACAGTGAGGTACTGTGTGATCAGATATCCATGGGTGACGCACCTGATGGGTATTCTAAAGGAGGGAATCACGAGATCTTTTTCTAGGGGTGAGCTATACTACTAGTGGAGATGCGGGAGGAGGTGATGCAGGAGTTCCACAATTCTCCCTTGGCTGTACATCCCGGTGTGGTGAAGATGTACAGAGACCTTCAGCGGCAGTTTTGGTGGTCTGGCATGAAGCGGAGCGTAGCTGAGTTCATTTCTCGGTGTCTTACCTGTCAGCAGGTGAAGGTAGAGCATCAGGTTCCAGCAGGGTTGTTGTAGCCCCTTGATATCCCGGATTGGAAGTGGGATGGAATATCTATAGACTTCTTCACAGGGCTCTGGCGCACAGTGAAGGGCCACGATTCCATTTGGGTGATAGTGGACTGACTCATGAAGTCAGCGCACTTCCTTTCCATCAGGGAGCAGAGCTCGGTGGAGAGTCTGGGGTAGCTGTACATTCGGGAGATCGTCTACCTTCATGGAGTACCCTCGATGATCGTCTCAGACTGTGACGCGTGGTTTATGTCACGATTGTGGAGAGGCCTACAGGAGGAATTCGGGACCCAGCTGCGGATGAGTACAACTTTTGACCCCTAGATGGACGGGCAGACCGAACGCACTATCCAGGTGTTGGAGTATATGCTTAGGCCATGCGTGTTAGACTTTTTCCTGAGCTGGTAGGATCACCTTCCCTTGGTGGAGTTCACATACAACAACATTTACCACTCTATTATCGGCATGGCACCTTTTTAGGTCCTCTACGGGAGACCCTACAGGTCACCATTGTGCTGGATAGAGGTTGGGGAGACCTCCCTCATGGGCCCAAATTTGGTGCGGGCAATGATGGAGAAGGTGTAGGTCATTCATGAGCGGATGAGGACGGCTCAAAGCAAACAGAAGTCCTACGTAGATCATCACTGCATGCCTTTAGATTTCGAGCAGGGGGACCATGTATTTTTTAGGGTCTCCTCGCGGCATGGTACTCGGATGTTTGGATGGGGAGGCAAGCTGTCCCCGAGATTCATCGGGCCCTTTGAGATCGTGTGCAGGGTCGGTGAGGTGGCCTACCGTCTTGCTATACCCCCACAGCTGGAGAGGGTGCATGACGTCTTCCACGTATCGCAACTAAAGAAATACATTCATGAACCCCACGCACATTATCTACTGGGGAGAACTGGACATCGAGGATGGGGCCACCTTTGCGGAGCACCCGGTGGTGATTGAGGACCGGCAGGATCGGACACTGCATGGACGGACCATTCTTTTGGTTCGTGTGCTGTGCCAATATGGGAGAGTGCAGGACAGCACCTGGGAATGGGAGAGCCAGATGAAGGCTCAGTATTCCGAGTGGTTTTTGTAGTTTTGTTTTTCGGGGATGAAAAACTTGAAGGATGGAATGATGTAAGAACCTGGGTTTTGAGCCTGTAAGACTTTGAAATTTTGTTAATGTTATTCCAGAGCAGGGTGTTCAGACAGCGTGTGATTTCGATCCCTGGTGCGGCCGGAATTAAATTTTAAGTGCGTTCACACTAGACACACCAAATAAATAAAATAACTCCTAAACAGTTGCTTTTATGGGAAAACTGAGGGCACCGTTGAGTCCAGAACATGTCGTTTACCCTAGGAGGGGTATAAATTTTGCGGGCACGGCCCTTCTGTGGAAAACGCCACCAGGGGCATTTTCGTAATTTGGAGGCCCCAGGCGTGAACTTTACAACTTTTGAACAGAGTCTCAGATTAAAATTATGAGACCTCCATTTCTCTTAGAACGTGGATTTTACCCTAGGAGTGGCTTAACCCCGACCTCGCCAAAAGTTTGGGTACGAGGCCGACCGGCGGGGGTTTAAGTGTTTTTTCTATTTAAACACATCCACCCCTCCACCTTCTTCCCCCTTGATCCACTCCCTAAAGGATTCCTCTCAACAAGCTCCTCTTTTCTACTCCACCTCTCCAAGGTGGCGCGGTGCTCCAGCGAACCATTGGTGAAGCGTCGGTCTATGCCCATCGAGGTAGGCTTGTGTTTTTATCGTTTTAATTCTCGCAACCCCCTTTAAATGCAATTCTTTCCGTCTAAATGATGTTCAATCGTTGAGAGAAGCCCATATTTGTGTAGAGACCAATTTGATCTTCCCAAAGGTCCTTTAGGATTGAATTTTTGAGTCTCGGAATATCCAGGGTGACCCCGGGAAGTTTTCCGACCGTTTTCTCCTTTTTCTGGCGGTTCCAGCGGCGGTCCGGCGGGCTTCCGGAGGCGGCGGTGGTTTTTGGGATGGCGGCACAGTGGCGGGCTCTGGACTGTAGTATCTTCACACGGCATGGCGAGGTATCTGGGTGGCGGCGGCTTCGCACGGCGCGGCGGGCTCTAGTCGGCGGCTCCAGGCGGCGGGTGAGGTCGACGGCGAGGGTGGACAGGGAGGGTCGCGGCACACGACCCCGTGCGGAGACCAAGAACCACCTTCAGTGGGTCTCCGCACGAGATAACGACCGGACACAAGGTATGGTCGGCATAGGGTAGACTGGGGGTCCACGGCCGGGCCGCGCGGCTAAGCCGCGGGCCGGCGCTGCGAGCCGGGCCGGCCCAGGCCGGTCCAGCCCAAGGGATTCGTCCCCTCGACTTCAGACACCCGTAACTTTCACTACGGGTGTCTGTTTTGTGTGTCATCTACGGAAGTGAAATCCTCGGCTCGAGAAAAAGATTTTGAGATGGTCTCGGTGGTTTTCAATTCCCGAGATGGGGGCTCAGTGGCGCGTCACACTCGTTAAGTACCATGCTAGGATTCTTCCTTTGGACGACGCGAGCAAATCCGGAGTCCGTTTAAGGCGTTGTCAGCGGCGTTGTGACCCTGGAATCGAGACGAAGTGGTCCAAGGTGGTTTCAATCATTGAATACAGAGTTGAGGCATGGCCCCACGGTCCGTCTTTTAAGCTGCGAGCAGTGTTTTGAGACTTTTTCGTCAGACGTTTGTTCGGGTCGAATGAGTAGTCGTTTTGGAATGTTTTCCCGAGGGAATTGCGATGGAACAGTTCACCTGACCTATTTCGGGACCGAGGTGTGGGACCTATGAGACACTGTATGGGAATAAATCAGTGTTGAATAACGTTTTTGTCAGGAGTCCGTTTCTAGCGAGTAAGTAGTCTATCCCATGTGTTTTTCTACGAGGATTACAATGGTGTAATCTATTTGGGCGTGCAGAGCCTATTTCGTGATATCATTAAATGTGGAAACATTAAAGGATGTTGTTTGGAGGTTTCTTTGACACACTCCGTCCCAATGCACAGTCGTGATGTTAGCGACGCCCAGTGATGGCGCGGGTAGCGCAGAGTTATCAGACCAGTTTCGGGTTTACCCTCCAGCTGGGCTGGACAGTGGGTTACCCATTGACCTTAGGGTTTACCCTCCAGTGGGGCTGGGCAGTGGGTTACCCATTGATTTTAGGGTTTACCTTCTAGTTGAGCTGGGCAATGGGTTACCCGAAGACCTTTTAGGGTTTACCCTCCTGCAGACCTGGGCAGTGGGTCACCCGACGACCTTTTGGGGTTTACACTCCAGTTGGGCTGGGCAGTGGGTTACCTGACGACTCCTTTCAGACTCCTCCCCTTACGATGAGGCTAGTCAATGGTTTTTCTCCATGGTTACCAGAGTGGGACTTTTTGGTGGTATGGTTTAGCGATGAGGCAGCTTTGACGTGCAGGATTGTTGGGCATCAGTGATGGCTACCCTTAGAGTTATTGGCGACTTTTCCTGGGCTAAGCTTGAAGATGGAGATCCCCTTACGCACTCATTCAGGTTTCTTGTTAAGAATATATATATATATTTATACACCCTACATTTGTTCCCACTCCTTAGGTTCAGTTACTCTCCTTTTAGGAGGGGAAAAGACACACGGGGTATGCCACGTGCTTTCCGTGTCTAGTTCCTCTTGGTTGGACGAGTCTACTCCCTTTCTTTTATTGGGTTGAGCTACACTCTATTTACTGTACTCTTTCACTATTTCTTGTTCTGTCTTCTTCTCGCCATTTTGGTACCTCCTTTGTTACTCCCTTGAGATTTCGGGGCATCCTACTGAGTATCCTTATACTCTCCCATGTTTGGGCTTTGCCCGCACTTGGTTTGCCCTTGTAGACGATGGATAGGTCGATCGAGACTATGGAGGAGCGTATAGGACACAAGATCTTGGGCTGTGTTCAGTGGTCATGGTAGTACTTCCAGGTGTGAGACTCACCAAATGTTTGTTTTCGTTTACCTATTTCCGAGTTATGGCACCTTTCAGGTTGGGTGCGTGTTCTTCCCCTTTTTCTGTTCAGTATCTGTCAGTACTTTTCAGCACTTTACTTTTTCCTATTTAGAGGTTGATGCATGAATTTGGTTGGTTTATAGTTGTTTTTCCTTTGGTTTCCTTTTTACTCTACACTTCTGCATTTAGTGGGTTGTGTGTGTGTACAGGTCTTAGGCAAAGGCCTCCCCAATATTGTTACGCCTTCGGTGCTTGTCGCCATCCCCTGGCCTATGGAGGCGGGCTTGGGGTAGTTGCGGCTCGAGACCGGTAGGTTCGGGTCGTGAAAAATTACTTTATAGGATCTTGAGGATACTTTTGGGGATTGTCTTCTTTATTTTTTTCCTTAACTGGATATAAAAAGTGTGCATGAAGATTAATTTGTTCCTTCTCAAAAACATATATTTGTTTTTACACATCTTATCTAGCTTGAAGTACTCCCCCAATTTGATCTTCAAAATTTCTAGGGAGTTCCTCACTTTTTTCTTTAAAATGTTCTATAAACTTTTATTAAAAATAACCACATACTCCTTCATAGGTTTTTATTCTTTTTGAACTACAAATATTGTAACCATTTATTTTCTAGAATTTCAAAATATATACTAGTGCAGTATATTATTTTCAATTATACTTCAAAAAATATATATAAATGAATCAAAGAATGAAAAAGATCTGTATTTAAACTAAGTTCCATTATTTTATGCTCTTAGAGATTCCTTTGGAGGATTTATTTAATGGTAGAAAGAAATAAGTCCTCTATCTTTTCTTTAAAAATCACACCCTAAGTAGTTTATGCTTCCACTTATTTATAAACTATAAGAGTCCATTCATAGGATAAATTCTCAAAACTTGAAACGGTAAAATCAATTTTAATTCATTAAAAACAAATTATGACTTAGATAAATGTATAATTGAGTTTTATCCTGATTTAATCTTAGTTTAAAGATTTTTTGGTTTGTATAAAACATTTTAAAAGATTTCAGTAGTGGGAGGTAGTCGCTCAAACTTCTCTATGTTCCCTTCAAAACTTAACATTTTGTGTGTTTCATATTCTATGATAAAGAATATTGATTATTCATATTTATAGTTGGGAGAATTAATTAACATACAAGTGGCACCGAAAAATATGGTGGGACCATTTTTCATAGAGAACTTGATATAAGCCTCACTCAAATAAAATGGTCTAGTTGGTTGTTTTGATTCTATTCCATTTACTTAGATTAACTTCTATTTAGTTACTTTCAATAAATATTTGGTTTTTTTCAGTTGTGTTAGCACTTAGTAAAACTCATTTGGTCATAAAAAGTACTTGGTTCCACTCATGATCCTTCATTGTAGTGAACCCCAAAGTGTGTATATACTTTATAGAATCCTTGTTCTTTTTTTTATGAAACATCCTAGAAAAAAATACAATTAATAAGAATTAAATTTTCAATACAAACCATTAAAGTATAAGAATACCTTAAACTCATTACTCTTCCAACATGTGATCATTTCTTGGTATTGTGTTGTAGGGTGGTTGTTGAATATTAGTACACCCACTAACTCAAAATTGAATACACTCTTCTAACCAACGTATAACTCATGAATATATGATCACCAAAATTCCCCAAGTTCCATAAACAGTATGAACTTAGCTCTTGACCATCAGGAAAGTTAAATTGATGCTATAATGAACATATTAATTCATATAAATAAAACAATAATATAGATATCTATTTAAAAAAATCTTACCCATATCTCCTCCCATGAATTCTTCTTGATTTGATTATTGATATGCATCCATGAGACTGGTTTCACTAGAATGATATCATTATACTTGGATAACATTTCCATAAAAACTTTACATTGTCTGAAATTTTTACCTATCATTTTATTGTATTCATTATAATATAATATTATTTTTATTTTATGGTTCCAATATTTATACATATGGGTGCTCCCAAATAACCTATTAGAAGATCCCATTGGATAAGATAAAAAAAATAGAATTAATTAGTGGTACAATTGAAAAAAAATGATGTGATATAATTTGAAATTCTTATAAAAGACATGATCTGGCCTAATCATTAGGCTCTGATGGATCTATGGGCTATTCTAGATTGGTATCCTCTGAAGGTTGTGCCTATTACAATGCATGCATTGGGTCATTTACATGCATTGGAGTGGAATCTAAAGAAGAAGAATCATCAAATCCTGGATGGGTAGGAGTAGTAATTGAAGAAGGATTAGACATGGTTGGATAATTATATAATGGATGGGGATACATCATAGGATATGGAAATGATATAGGATAACTATTGCCTAAATAAGATGATAATGAAGGCATAGGTGGAAAAATACCCAGAGGATCAAGTGGAGGAGGACAAATTGTGGTATATGGAATGTTTGATGGTGGATCTAGGTGTGAATAAGTGAGAAGGGTGCTTCATGTAGCTCTAGTAGCACCCCCACTTGATCGACCATGTTGATAGCCCCTACTAGTAGGTTGAGGAGACGTCAACTCTAGTTCAGATGAATTTTCCTAAAAGAAATTTGACAAAGAATAAGAACATAAAATTAAATGAAATGTAGAATAAAAATATTACAATTATTATACTTGTTAAGGGAACCAGAGGAGGCATCCCTAGGTCATGCAGTCTTTGGTCATTATCAAATAGTCGCTTCCTTCAAATTTCTTCAATATTTTTCATAATTTTCATAAGAATGAAATGTACATTTTTTAAAAACTATTTTTAAATATTCTATAAACAACTTAGATGTAAAATAAGACATAAAAATATCATAACATGTTTTAAGAATTGTAAATTAAAACCAAGTTATAAATGTTTTAAAAACCAATTTTAAACTTGGTTTTCTTAATTGAAATAAATATAATGAAATGGAACAAAAACAAAATAAACTAAAATAAACATACCATTCCAAAGTGAAACTAAAATAAAGTAATTACAGTATTATTAACCTGAGAAACCCATGTCAAGCTAAACTGAATGAACTGTTAACATATATGGTTGCTTATATGTATTACCCACCATTACTTTAGGTTCAACATCAACTCTCACAATTATACAATTTGAGTTATCAAATGTGATATTTTGTTCAACGCCAATGGGGGCATAAATGGTGTCAATCTCATCACCACCATCATCAAAAATATATCTTCAGATTACTTCAATAATGACATTGTAATCAAGTCTCATATGATCTTTCACAAAAAACACTTATTTTTTCATTAATGAAAAAATGTATGGTTCATCAGTAGATAGGAAGCAAGTCATATTAATAACTTAAAATCCATAATCATCAATAAATGTACCATTTTTATCCATTAAATCAAACCATTTTAATTTCATCATAGTGATTCGACCATTGGAGTAGTAATTCAATAACAATATTTTCTCTATAACTCCATAATAAGATACACTTTCATATCAAGGAAAACTATCTTATAAACTAGCATAATAGTCTATTGTTTCAATTAACATATCACCAACATGTTTTTTTCTCATTTTCTCCACACGATCGGTTATAACAAATTTATAACCATTGATTATTAAATATTTTCATTCATGAACAGAATAATTGGGACCAAAATCCAACACTCTTAATTCTTGGGAGACAGAGTCAACAAGTAAACTCAATACCTAAAATATATATGAATAATAAAATTAAATTAATATCTATATTTTAAGTTAATTAAATTAATGGTCATACCATTGATTTCAACCAAGCAAGAAACTCTTTGCTATGAAAAGTCTATCTCCTTCTCAAAGGAAAATAATGATGAACTCTATATATAATTTTTTTATTTTCCCTGCATAAAATGGTAATAAAAGTTTAACTCATATTTTAAATGATGTAGTATGAGATAACATATACATATTCAAATTACTTACTTGATATATTAATCAAACAAACCACAGTCAAACAAGACTGTGTGATGTGTCATATCCTTCTCTTCAAGGCTCAATGTAGCCATTGTATATAACCCAGGAATTACTCTTGTTTTGGGAATAGATGGAAATGAGGGATCAATTTCTCCATACTACTCATCTTAATTTCTCATTAGATGGTTATGTATTGGGCTCACTTTAGAAAAATACATTGAAGAAAAATCCATACATTCTTAAGCCAGATAACCTATCATAATGGAACCTTCAAGGTGGTTTTTGATCCAGACATAAGATTTCATTGTGAAAATATTTATTTCAGTAGGATACATCCACTAAAAAGAAATGGGTCCCCAAATAAGTATTTCAGATAGACTATTAAATGCAGCACATAAGTGGAAAATAGAGGAAAAATTTTCTCCAAATCACACAAAATGATTGGTGCCTCTTGTTGCATTTTTATCAAGAAATGCTTAAATAAACTTTTAGAAAAAATGTGTTTATAAAAATGGAACAATAAAATCACCTTCACCCTTACATTATTGGATAGTAAATTCCAGATTTTTGTTTGAATCATTTCATGAAGAAGGATGTGATAATCATGAGTTTTTAGGGATTTTAGTTTCAAATCCCTTCGATTGATTCATTTAGATATGTTGCTTTAATATCCATCAAGAACCTTAATATTATATAATACTTATAGAAATTTATTTTTTTCTAAATTTTTCATCATATAAGAAGAACGTGTAACTTTTTATTTGTTTTCACTGATATACACAAAATGAAGTTTGGGTCGATTACCTCAATCCAACAAGTAACGTCGAGATTGTAAGTTATATTTGGTCTTCCCCTTGATATTTAGAAGGATTGAAAGCAGTATTTCACATATATTTTTTCCACTGTGAATTACTTCTAAATAATGATGTAACATATTAGTAGACCAATATGGAAACTCAAAAATGATACTTTTCTTTTTCCAATTGTAAGTGGATTCAGTGCCAACATTTTTCCTCTTTTTGAATTTCATCTCACCTTTCCCTAATAAAAAACTAACATCTTATAATTCATTAATCGGATCAGTTATTTAAATACATTGAGTTGGTTTTTTAGTGTCAATAGTATTATCAAACCTATAGCAATTATTTATATATTGATGATCCATTGTCAAGAATCATTGATTCCACATGAAAATGAAACTATTCTGATATTTAAGTCTTCTAGATCATGTATTATTCATAAAAATAGAACATTATAGTTTTCCATTTGTGACCCAACCATAAATCATTGCATTGGAAGGGAAATAATTTATAGTCCATAGAAGGGAAATATTAATCTACAATATATTTTTTGAAGAAGTATTGAATGTGCACACACCCATATCACAGAGCTGCTTCAACTATTTTATTAAAGGTTTCAAGTAGACATTTATATCATTTCCAAAATCTGAAGGTCCAAAAATTATTATACTTAAGAAATTAAAAGGTTTTTTAATAAACATCCATGGATGAAGATTATAAACATGAATAAAAATTGGCCATGTGGTGTGAGAAGTAAGCATCTGACCAAATGGATTAAAACCATCATAGGACAGAACCAACCTAACGTTACACACCTAAACTGCCAAATCAAGATGTTGTGCATAAAATGTCTGCAATGTTAATCCATTTATAGGATGAAACAACTCATCAATATCTTTAATTCTCTCACTATCATTCCATATCATAATTTTTCATATTTTAGCATACATGGATAAATTTTTAAGCCTAGAAATCAATTGAAAGTTTCATATGACTTTATATGGAACACAAGATAGTGTTATATATATATTTAGAATATATAAAGATATACCATATTCTTTATAGTCATTAAGTTATGTTGTTTCCTATTGGAATAAACTGAAATCTTTTAGGTAATCATGAATTTTATTGTTATAAAATTCAATCAGGTTAATTAACTTATATTCCATATAATGACTTGATGGAATATCAACATTATTAGGAAGTAATACCTATAAAAAGGTAAGAATATAATCAATGGAAATATTAGAAATTCCATATAATGATTTTCCATGATATATCCATCTTAAAAATTCCAACGTTTTCATTTTAGTACATTCCTGATATATAAGAGTCTAGAAATCTTCCATTATTTTTTTCACTCTATAAACATTATCATTTTGATTATTTTCCTTGTGTGTATTTATATCATTTTATTAATGAATTTTCATATTATCTTTCTCATGATGATTTGAAAATGTAAACCAATCAAATATCAAATTTTTCATACCACTCCTTTTTGTCCATTCATAAATAATAGAAGATTGTATTATCTCTCTTTTGTGATACTAAACATAATAGTTTGTTTGAAAACCAACTTTTTTAATATGGTAGACAAATTATTTCCAATATGACCAAGGTATTCCAACACAACTATAACATGGACAACATATATGACCTCCATCTGAAGCATTGTTAAATGAAAAATCTAAAAAAACAAATTATTTTAAAAATCAGTTGAGATATAATCCTTATTATGCATCCAAATTCTATCCATTATATTACATGGAAAAAGTTATATTAAAATCAACAATGTAAACCATAATTACAAAATTCATTACAAACAATTTTAATATGAAAGCCATCAAAGTATAATAGTACATAGATAATAAAGAATAATATAAATAGTGTGGTCTATAATTGGTTCATACAAATAACGAACCAAAAAAGTATATGACATGGAATGGGAAACAAATATTACATAATCAAATTAAATACATATGTATTTATAAAAAGATTTTTTTTAAACTTCCTTGCATTGAATATGACATAAATCCAATTAAATACAAGCATCAAATAAATCACTTTGTTCATCTCTTTGAAGACATGAAAGTTATCCACTTTTAAAACATATATGCCAATTTATTTCCTAATATTTAATAAAATATTGAAATATAAATAAATTAACTTTAATTTATGAGGAGAAAAAGTTTATTTTAAATAAAATGCTAATAAATATTAAGTAATATCCAAATACAAGGATCAAATTTTCATTCATATAGAAACAAATTTTGTGTAAATGGAAATAATAATTTTAAATAAAAAAAAAATTGCCTTAAAGACAGTGAACATGATTATAGAAAATTAATATAATGTTTAAATTCCATTTCATATTCATACATAGTGAATATAAATGATATAGGAATTAATAATCAAAAATACCATTATGATGATCATAAGTAATCAAAAATAAAAACAAAAAATCAGATTATGTGAGAAGCATTAGATTAAATAAGGACATATTATAAGAATATATCATAATAAAGTTTCCCAACAAGGATCATGGGTAAGTACCAAAAGAGCTAATGTTGGAAAACATTAGAAATATTTTAGAGTGTTATGTCTTTATTCTATATTTCCATGGGAGAAATATGCCCACATAGGTCATTTTATATGGGAGTTCCATATCATTGGGGTGTATTTTCATGGGAGTTCCATGTCTATACAGTTCAGTTTCAATGGGAGAACCACATCCCAAAATTATTTACTCCATGGGAGTGGCATATCCTCATAAAATGATACATAATAATTTAAATCATATCAAACCCAATTTTACATAGATGAACAACCAAGTATCAATCCTAATTCCCACCATAGTATCCAAGTTCTCTCCCATAAATTATTCTATATAATTACAGGACATATAATAACCCCTTAATGCATTAAAAAACAAATAAATTACTACATTAATTAATTACATAATCAGTTAATATATATTACAAAAAAACTTTATATGGTGAATACATAAATTAAAAAACATATATAACTACTATAATCACAATTATTATAAAATACTATAACAAAAATAATCTAAACAAGACTTTCTTAAAATAATTTGGAAGAATCGTGACCTAACAAGATCTCAGTTAGGTTTTGATATATAGATAAAAATAAAAATAATGATCAATAGAAGAGATGAATTATTTGAAACTCACTAACCTGATGTTAAATAATAAAGAAATCAATAAATCCTTGAATGAGGAGAGATCGTTGGAGGAGAAGAGATGGGAGGTCACCGCTCAGGTGAGGGGAGATTAGGGATCATGGGTGGAGAGGGGAATCTGAGGATGTTATGTGTGGAGGATATACCAATAGTTTTTAAAAAAACTATCGTTATAGGCTTCTGGTAGGGACTCCATACCAACAGTTTGTAAAAACCGTTGGTATAGGCCAATATATACCAACACTTTTTACAAACTTTTGGTATAAACAGCTGGTAGGGAATCTATACCAATGGTTTTTTTAAATTGGTTTTATAGAGGTGTGGGTATAGCCTCATTTTCCAATATTGAATAAAAAAACATGGTATGGACTCCCAGATCGTAATTTATGGTTGTTTAAAGTTAAAAACCATTTTTCGATTTATCTTAAGATGTTAATTAATTAATCAATTTTTTTCTATCTATAAATTATAATTAAATGTCTATTACTCAATAATAATTAGTAAATTTTTAATTATTATTACTTTTTAATTATTTAATAATCCATATTTCATTAAATATGTTATATATATTAATATTAAATATATATTTAATATTCATTATTACAGAACCTGTCTATAAAAGTGCTAAAAATAGGTGTTGTCAACGTAAAAAAGTAATAACAATCGGAGCGCCAAGTACAGATAAAGTACATACAGCTACTGTAGTGCTACAGTAGACCTACAACATCCCTATAATAGCAAACCAAATCAAAAAATGTATATGAATACAAATACACAGAAAACCATATTGAAATACAAATATAGCATTGCACTATCATTTCAATTCAAAAATTATATACAAAATATTTAAATTTATGTGATATTTATAATTAATAAAAAAATTACAACCAATATAAAAAATCATAAATCTTATATCGTCCATTCTCCAAGGATCAACCTCTATACAAAAGTTTGTCCTTGCAATAAAACCAATGTTGATTTTCGTAACAGTAAATAGAAAATAAACAAATTATAATTTTAATGCTATATAATCAACATATGATAAATTATATTGTTAATTACTATATATATATTAATTATATTATTAGTTATACTATTAATTATATTATTAATGATTATATTGTAAATTTTATATTAATTATAAATTGTTAATTATACTTTTAATTAATAATTATATTATTAATTATTAATTACATTCTTAATTAATAATTTATATTAATTATATTGTTAATTACGGAAATATTAATGGTATTATCATTTATTAATTATCTAAATTTCTTAAATAGTTGTTAATAATTATATCATTAAACTAAAATGACATTTTTATATTGAAAACATGCACTTAGAGTCATGTCGACCACATCGTGTGTTGGATTTATGTGCGGTCAATTCCTACATGCCACAAATGAATTATAGAGAATTTTACTAAATTATTAAGATAATCCGATATAATTTACTTAGTATTGTCTATGATATGTGTGTCTTAAACTAAAATGACACTTTTATATTGAAAACACACACTTTGAGTCATACCGACCACATCATGTGTCGGATTGATGTGAGGTCAATTACTATATGGAACAAATGAATTATAGTTTTAGTGAAGTTTGAAAACAATCTAAACTCATTTTATTGGTTTTGACAATGTGTCATGTTTTTTAAACTAAAATGGCACTTTTATATTGAAAGCACACACTTTGAGTCATATCAGCCACATCATGTGTCCTATTGATGTGCGGTCAATTCCTATATGTCACAAATGAAATATTGATTTTTTTCCTAGATTTTGAAAACAATCCTAGCTACTTTGATCAATTTTTTCTATGTGAAGCGTGTTTTAAACTAAAATGACACTTTTATATTGAAAAAACACACTTCGAGTCATACATACCACATCGTATGTTGGGTTGACCTATGGTCAATTCCTTTATGTCAAAAATTAATTATGTATCATTTTTCTAAATTTTGAAAACAATTTGAGATTTTTTTCCTAGTTTTGGCTATGTGATGTGCATTTTAAACTAAAATAGAACTTCTATATTGAAAATACGTACTTTGAGTCATGCATGTAACATCATGTGTCCGATTGAAGTGTGGTTGATTCCTTCACATCACAAATAAATTTTGGATCATTATCTTAATGCTTAAAAACAATCCAATCTGATTTTCTCAATTTTGGCTATATGAAATGTGTTTCAAACTTAAATGGAACTTATGAATTGAAAACATGCACTTTCAGTCATATTGACCATGTCGTGTTTTGGGTTGATGTGAATTCAATTCCTACAAGTCACAAATAAATTATGGATCATTTTCCTAAAGTTTTAAAAATAATATGATCTTGTTTAATTAGTTTTGACAATGTGACACACGTTTAAAACTAAAATGATGCTTCAATATTGAAAACATGCACTTCAAGTCATACCAGCCACATAGTGTCATGGATTGATGTGAAATAGATTCATACACATCAAAAATGAATTATGGATCATTTTATTATAGTTTGAAAATAATACAAAATCATTTCTCAGTTTTGTCTAGTGACGCACGGTTTAAAATAAAATAGCACTTTTATATTGAAAACATGTACTTTGAGTCATATCGGCCACATCAAGTGTTAGATTTATGTGTGGTTGATTTCTACACATAAAAAGTGAATTACAGGTCATTTTCCTAATTTTTTAAAACAATCTAAGCTCGTTTTCTCATTTTTGGCTATGTGATGTGTGTTTTAAGCTAAAATTATGTTTTTATATTGAAAACACACACTTCAAGTTATACCTACCGCATCATGTGTCTGATTGACATGCAGTCAATTCCTTCATATCAAAAATAAATTATAGATCATTTTCTTATAGTTTTAAAACAATATAGTTTCATTTTCTTGGTTTTGGCTATGTGATGTGTGTTTTAAACTAAAATGGAACTTTTATATTGAAAACATGCACTTTGAGTAATACCCGCTACATCATGTGTCATATTGACATGAAGTTGATTCCTTTCTGTAAGAAATGAATTGTGGATCCTTTTTATGATGTTTGAAAACAATCTGATCTCATTTTCTCAGTTTTGTCTATGTGACATGCATTTTAAACATAAGTGACACTTCTATATTGAAAATACACACTTTCATTCATACTGACCACATTGTAAATTTATGTGCAGTCAATTCCTACACATCAAAAATTAAATATTGATAATTTTAATAAATTTTAAAAATAATTTGAACTTGTTTTATTGGTTTTGGTTAGCGAAATGTGTTTTAAACTAAAATGAAACTTTTATATTGAAAACACACACTTCAAGTCATATCAGCCACATCATGTGTCAGATTGATGTGAGGTTGATTCCTACACATCACAAATGAATAATAGATCATTTTCAGAAATTTTAAAAACAAAAAAAAATATCAGTTTTGTCTATATTATGTGTGTTTTGAATTAAAATGGAACTTTTATATTTAAAACATGCACTTCAAGTCATACCTGTTGAATCGTGTTTCTAATTGACATGGGGTCGATTCATTCACATCAAAAAGGAATTATGGACCATTTTCCAAAAAAAAATTAAATTTTGAACTCATTTTATCAGTTTTGGCTTTGTGATATGCTTTTTAAACTAAAATGACACTTCTATATTAAAAACACACACTTAAAGTCATACCAATCATATCGTGTGCCAAATTTAGGTGTGGTAAAATCATACATGTCATAAATGAATTTTGGATAATTTTACTAATGTTTCAAAATAATATTACCTAATTTTCTTGGTTTTGGATAGTGATGCGTATTTTAAACTTAAATGACACTCTTATATTAAAAATGTGCACATCGAGTCATACTAGCCACATCGTGTCTTTAATTGATGTGTGGTCAATTCCTAAATGTCAAAAATTAATTATATATCATTTTATCAATGTTTGAAAATAATGTGATATTTATTTCTATGTTTTGGATATGTGACACATGTTTTAAACTAAAATGAAACTTTTATATTAAAAACACACACTTCAAGTCATACTAGCCACATCATATGTCAGATTGATGTGCAGTCAATTCCTATACATCAAAAATGAATTATGTATTATTTTCCTAAAGTTTGAAAACAAAATATGATCATATTTTCTCAGTTTTGGCTCTATGATACACATTTTTAAACTAAAATGAAACTTTTATATTAAAAACACACACTTCAAGCCATACCAACCACATCATGTGTTTTATTGACATATGGTCAAGTCCTACATGTCACAATTGAATTATGGACCTTTTTTCTAAAGTTTGAAAACAATCCAAGATTTTTTATTAGTTTTGGATTTGTAGCATGCATCTTAAACTAAAATGACACTTTTATATTGAAGAAAAAAATGAAAATGATGAGGTTATGAGCATGGAAGTAACTTACCCAACAGTTGGTAATAAATATTCAAATTTGTGGGTAGAAGGATCCTTCACCCATTTCCCTATCACCATTATATCAGTTTCATCCTAGAAGTCTGATCTCTCATGATCATGAGAAACTTCAGACATGGTACTTTCTCTATAAGAATATATAGAGCGTAGACCTCCATTATACTTCTCCTTGAGAAACGGATCAAAAATAATATATAATAATTACAATACTAATTCTTCACATCCCAAATTTATATCTAAGCTCATAGTTTTATATTATATCACAAACATAATAGGTAATCACCTTAACTTTATGTCTACAAACATACTGACACCATATACTCTGCCCACTCATCTCTATAAAAATTTACTTATTTTTTAGTACATATATTGTTGGAAATATCGGTAGTATTGAGAAAATATAAACAAACAAATGATTAAAAAATATTTTATATGAAATTGTAATTACATTTAGAAATTACATGTTCGGGGATGCTAGTATTTTGATGGTAAATTATATTTTCATAAATTTTCAAATGAAATATCCACAATCATTGTTGTTATTTTTCTTCGTACACTACAAAAACATTGACCAAAATAAGTAAATTGTTTTGAAATATGTTTTGATGGTTAAATCATAATACATATAGCTTAATCTATTTCAATTTGTAGAAATCCATAGGCTTCTTATGTTCAGTCACCGACCTTATACCATGATTTATCCAATATTTATAGATCACCCTATCATAACAAAATTATCATTAAAACAAAAAATGAAACATATAATTTGAATTTTATCTTTAAAAATTTTATTTTTATGGAAATCCATGCATTGGATCCAAAAAATAAACATTTGGGGTATCCAAATTTATTGCAATGAGTATCCAATGCTTCCAAAAAACAAAAACAAATAAGCAATGGAAGAAATAGAAAAATATATTTTATATGATTAGTTTGTAGACTTTTAAACCTATATTATAGAAATAAAGAGAAGACTATATTATGTTATTTTATTTTTAAATGCCTCACTTAGTGAGTCTTTTTTCTTTTCAATTTCTATCAATTCCAAAGAAAAAATTTCTATAGAAATGATAGAGGGATTAATGAGTCCAAATCTTGGTTTATAGGGTTTTCCCTTTATATAGTAATACTAAATATTTCTATAGAAAATATGAATATTTATTAACTATAATGAACGTGGTAGATCATTTTTTGGACATATGGATTATGAAAAAGTACCTCATGTATGTATCCAAAAATAAGACTCCTAGCTATTCAAACTTGATAATATCATTTATACTCTTAAAACAAACCACACTTGTAATGAAATTTATAAATATTTCTTCTCCATATTTAATCAAGGATATATTTCTATCTTTGAATGTTGTATCTGTATGAATATTTAATTTTAATATATGTGGTTGTGTAACTGGCGAGGTGAAGGTACTCTTAGAAGTTCCTTTTGATTTCTTGGTTGATTCACTGGATTATCTTGATTCGACCCTTTGTTTCCCCTTTGTTTGATCTGTATGTAATACCATAACTCATTTCAAACCTTTTTTCATCAATTTTTAAAGGTTTTTAATTTAAAAAAAATTAAGGATGTCCCTCATGTATCTTTATAATATTATATGGCAATTCTATGAAAGTTCCAATAACATTATTGATAGTGGTAACATATAAATCATAAAGTGGAATAGGCAACTCAGTACTCGGTTTATGAGATACATTATTCCCCACTCTCATGTAATCTTTTGGGAGTTTTTTATTATTTATCATGTCTCCTGGGATATTGTAAATTATACCCGTTGAAATAAGGTGATGTGTGGGTATTGATAGATATAAATAATAAACAACTTGACCCTATAGAATTTTAGTAATATAAAGTTATTAGAAGTTGTTTGATTCAAATTTAGGATAAAGAGTAATGAAAAAATTGATTAACTTAGGTAAGGCATGTGGTTGAGGGGAATGGATAGCCTTAGAGATAGTGGGGTCATTTGGTTCTTCATGTACTGATTGTTATTCCACTACTAGTTCTATTTGATTCTTAGTATATATTGGTCCACCAAACCAGAACAAACAATGATATCTTTTAAAGAATATTTCAGCACCCATATTCTTTTCATCATATTATATGTATCTCCTTGAAGCCTTGTCTTCTCAAAATATATTCAAGGGGGCACTCTAAAACCTGCACCTCTAATGTGACCATATTGTTCTGGCTACTTCAAAGCTATTGAATGTAGTTTTTATTTAGGTACAATCAATGTTTATTCTTGTGTCTAAATATTATAAAAACATACAAATTTAAATATATATTTTTATGTAACACTCTTATAAATCATAACAAATTACTATTATTCCATACTTACACATGATTCTCATATTGCTTGTGTATTTTCATCAATTATTTTACCCTCTTTATTTATGTGGTCTTCCTTCCATAAAAAATGAGGTGGTATAAAAGTGGATTCAGATTTTAATTCATCTATCTACATATAAAAAATGATCATATGTTTTTTCATATCTCATAAAACTTTTATTTTATATTTAAATTACATACCATTTTATTCTTAAGTGAAGCATGCCTCATCCTTGCTTTACAGTAGGGGTACATGGGTTTTGATGCACGTTGCTTATTTTCATCACTCCTTTATTGTTTCATAAATTAAAAAATTTGAATCAAAGTGGATAAAATAAATATTTTCAAATAAAATATTTTCAATTACAATGAACTTAAAATGATTCTTCATCGTGGTTACTAATGAAATATTTTCATGTTTCTAGGTTTATAATGTCTGAATACATAGCTGGTGGGTGGGGGTTTACTTTCCCCTCAACATCTCTAAAATGATACTTTGTAAAAAAAAATTGAAGCCTTTATAGTATTTTCTAGAGACTATTAAGACATATTTATTATAACAATCATCTAAAATAAACAAATTTTTCAAGGGATGATGAAAAATAAATCAACATTTCATTATATAATTTTTTGGTAAAATAGAGAAAGTATATCGTAACGTTTCCATAATATCTTCCCATGTGGTTGTTTTGAATGAAGGAAAAATATTGTTCCACATATCTATATCAATCAGCACATTCATTCTCATTGTATTCACAATGTAACTGATGAAAATTGACTTTTTGGGGTTAATAGGTTGTTCGCGTTGATTTTATCCAACCTCAAATTTTATACTTTTTCTAGTAACATTGGTAATTTTAGTTAAAAAAATGTTTCTATATTGTTCTTGTTTTTTTCATCAATATGTTGTTGATCCCCTAAAAATTATATAATTTTATCATTAATAGATAGTTCTTCCTTGGGATTGGTAACATCATTGTGTGAATAAGTCATTATCTACATCGGTAGTTAAACATATAATTTAGATTATTTAAATTCAATTGAGAACACATAATATTATGAGGAAAAGCATGATATATTAAAAAAACTCTTTAACATACTCATTGAATTCAATTTTTTTTATTTAAAGATTGAATGGATTTAAATCCTCTATCAATCATCCAAATCCCCTCTTTATGGTCCCCTCTAACGTATAAGACATTGTCTACATTGGTACTTCCATGAAATGATTATGATATCCAAATTAAAGGTTTGTTCTCAATTTAATTTTCATCTAACCTTGTAGTTTTTTAGTCTCTAATAGAATAATTGACCCATTATTTTTTTTTTGATCTGAGGCATAAAATACCTACACTGTTTGTGATGTTATTATGAAGATATCATCCTTATACCCTTCTACATTGAAATTCACCTTCATGAGGCCCAATTCATCAACTTTCACTACACTCCAGTTGTCAACCCATTTGTAATGAAAAATCAACACTTGAAATGTTGTATAATACAAATTGTATATTTGTTTGATGATACTGAAATATGACATATTCACATAAATTGGATTTCTATCCTTGAAACTAGATGTATTCATCGCTTCCGCCACAAGAGTAACTCCGTTATTTTTCATCATACCACGTTCATCTTGTTCCTTTATATAGAACATATAACCATCAATTACAAAACTAGTGTAGGATATAATATTTACATTTGGTCCCCTAGATGGCCATCAAAGTCATTCAAAAATTGAATTTAGATTTTCAGATAACTCGTTATAAATATAATCTTGTAACCATCCTATAAATTGTTAATTATGTGTATTTGATGTCCATAATTCATCCCTTTATGGATTCAAATGTCTAAGAATTTCATTGTGGGATTAAACATATAGAGAAACCTATGAACTATTATATAAAATATAAAGGTGAGATTGCTTCTACTCTATGATGGTAATTGTAATAGCATCTCTTTCGTAAATCCCTTCACCCATAAGGCGTTCATTATGATCAGATTTTGGGAGATAGATACTATCAACATCTGATAGTTAATCGGTACAAAATTCAACATCTTCTTTAATAATATACCATTCTTCAATTTAACCTTATGTACAACATATATTCTTGATTTAATCTTTCAAAAACTTTATATATTGTTTAATGGGGTACATCCATCTATAATGGACAATACCACATAGTGAATCTCTCTAACCAAGTGAACCATTAGATAGACCATTATATCAAAGAATATTTGTTGGAAGAACATCTCTAATTAACATAATATGACTACAATCTCCATGTTCATGATTGGAAACTTCACAGGGTCTATAACTTTACTACATATGGATTTGAAAAAGAAGTAAATTACGGTTAATATAGGAAGTACATCTATAGGTATAATGTAATGTAAAGTGAAAAATTTCAAATATTTAATCAAAACATGATAGTTGTGTGATTTTAGACCTTGTAACTAAAAATTTATCATTGATATGACATTCTTGATATTTTATAAATACCCCTCTGAAACTTTTACACCATTAATAAAACAAAAAAATAAAAAATAAAATCTTGTATGAATAGAAGGTAAGCTATTGTAGGAAGAAAATATTTTCTTTTATCCTTCACCAATGCTAACTCTTCCCTTATACCCATTTCAATCATGTCCAACCTATCCTTGATTCCATATTTTTTCTATCAAAAATATTTATTAATGTGCCAACAACACTATAAAATAAATTTTTTATACATGCATAACATCAAGAAAATTTCTGATGTATAAACAATTACAATATAGTAATCTAAAGAAAATTGATCTCTTTTTGAAACCTAATTTTGTAAGGTTTTTTGAAAAATGATTACCAAAAATAGTGTCAATATATTTTAATTTCTTGAACAATTGATCACCAGTTAGTGGAGATGGTATTGTACCTTATTTTTTATTCCCATCGAATGATGTTGTCTAGGATCGATATTTATGTCATATGGGTAAAACTTTGTGATTTCCTAAAAACAAAATCTTTGAGGAATGTTTTAACCTAACTGGGAGTGTAAATTCTTCACAAATGGGATACCCATCATTCCTTTAATGTTATATCCATACAAATTTCTATAAGCAAGAAAGTCATTTATCATCCCATAAAATATGGATCTCAATGTGAATTATTAACTTCTATGAGCATCATACGATGTAACACTTATATCTCACACCAATTTCATATCTTTGATCAATGGATCCAAATAGACACTAATATCATTACCGAGTTTTTTTGGTCTAGATATAAGCAGAGACAATATAATTTATTTGTGCTTCATGCATAAACATGGTGGAAAGTTATAATTTACCAACATAATTGGCCATGTACTGTGAGTGCTACTCTGTATACCAAAAGGATTTATTCTATCTGTAGATAACACAAGATGAGCATTTCTCATATCATTTAAAAATTCAAGATACACATGGTCAATTTTCTTCCACTAAGGAGATTCCACTGAGTGATGTAGTTTCCCATCCTCAATTCTTGTATATGAACGACATGTCAATTGTATAGAGGTTTCCTGACATCTATATAGTTATATAAACCATAGAATAATAGAAAAGAACCATACAACTTTCGAATGACCTGATTCATCTTTCTTGTATCAATTCATGCCACACTTAGGGAATTTTCTAAGTGATTCATGGTCCTTGCGAAAAAATATTCAATCATTTGGACATGCATGTATTTTTTCAGAGACCATGACAATCGAACGTGGTATTCATTTAGAATCAAGGAAAATCATTTTCTTCTGGTTTCATATCATTTAGGAGACCAATTAGTTCTATAAATCTGGTGTCACTCCATCAACTACTAGCTTTCAAATTATATAACTTCAATAAAACTGAAAATGTTGTGTATTTAGTAAAACCAGTATAAAATGTTCTATTAACAAAACTATTTGAATTATTAAATAAATTTGGATATCAAAAAGGTCATATTCAATTTCTATTTTCATTTCTTCCATACAATATTCATCATCATTTACACTGGTATTCATATCAAATGATCCATAAATCATAGTATCATCCCAATTGGTATGTATATTCAGTTTCTCTCTGTGTTGAGTCCAACATTTATAGTTCTAGTCTATTCCATGAAAAATAAAATAATCTTCCAATTATTCTTGATGAATTTTTCTTGAATAACAACAATGTAAACATGGAAAAAGGATTTGATAAGGGTTGTACACATTCTCTATTTCAATCTTTATGAACTCTTTAACTCCATCCTCATACTCTTTTGTCATATGATTATCATCCATCCATTTTTTATTCAAATTCATCCTATAATGTTTAATAATATTCATTATGTACAATAAATAAATAAATACACATATGGTGTGCATATAATGTATTTATATATTGATATGTAAACGAAGTATCAAAATTTGAGTGTATGTATGCTCTATTTTGGGAATGTTTACATATTTTGAACATGTTTTTGATCGAGATATAAGAGTGTTTTAAATAAATTATAAACTAGTTGGTAAAGTATATCTCAATTTGATTACTTCAAAATTTAATAGAGTCAAGAGAAATTAACTTCAGTTGAGGTTCTAGAGAGAATTAAAGTAGAGTATATTAGAAAACTTAAAATATGTTCAAACATTCTTTGAAGATATAGAGTTTTATCTAGAATAAATTATAAAAGTTTCAATTGGAAATTCATGTTTGGATAGTTCTCTTATGTTTCTATTGAGGGAACAAAATCAATGATATTTATGATAATATTAAAAATACAACCCTAAAAAAGGGAATAATTGATTTATTCCATTACATTAATGATACAAAAACTCTAAAATTAGTTATTCAACCCATCAAACTATTCATTATCAAAATAAATTTAATCTATCATAGGTATATTAAAACCTCAAATTATAGAAGATGAGATTCAGAAAATCTCATGTCCTAGATCAAATCATAGCTTACTTTTTTCCCCAAAGAAGTTGTGTTGGCACATTATCACACAAATACTATAAAAATATCATAGTATTAATTTCAACTAGGATTGGGTGTTGGCAATTGAAATTAAGAAAATGATCGATGAAATATAAAATGCATAAGATTTTGTTTTTATGAATAAAAACATAAAAAAAATTGACTTTTGATCTATATCTATGTAATACAATATGAATTGTAAAAAATTGAATAATTTTGAAATATAGTTCATAAAACCTGATTTCAAATGAAGGCATCAAAATTAAGATATTTAATCATCCAAATATCATACAACAACAATATGGATTTTTGTTAAGAATGTCTAAAGAAAACAATATAAAAATAAACTCTCTAACCAATATAATACATTTCATCGAGCATTGATCTTATTAATATATATATATATATATATATAATCAATATATAAATCAGAATACATGCATGTGTGCGTGCGTGCGTGGGTGTGTGCGTGTGCGTGTGTGTCAAAAGAAAATAATAAAGGAAACATACAATATATTCAAATTTAAGAAAATAGAAAACTATAACATATCAAACGTTGACTAATCAACAATAAATTATAACAAATATTCAAATTTAAAATATATTCTATCCCAATTGGAAATAAAAAATATAAATTAAAATAAAAGGGTGTATATATCACTACTACAAACATGTCTATAACAGCGCTGGCATTTATCAGTGCTAGAAAATTTTGTTAATAAATTTCATGTTTAACAGCGCTAAAATAAGCACTGATAAAGGGTGCCCTTTATCAGTGTTTTTTTAGCACTGATAAAAGGTAACCTTTATCAGCGCCTTTTTTAGCGCTGATAAAGGAAACCTTTACCAGCACTTTATTTTTAGTGTTGATAAAAGGTGTCTTTTATCAGCATTTTTTAAGTGCTGGTAAAAGTTTCCCTTTATCAACGCTTTTTTAGTGCTGATAAAGGTCCAGAATAAAATGAATAATTAAACAAAAAATAAATAAAATGAGTAAATTAAGAAAAATATGAAACATTTTATTAATTAAATAATTATTGATAAAAATGAATAAATTTAATATATATATATATATTATAAATATTAATAAATGTTATATATTAAATATAGATATATAAAATGAATAAGTATAATATATATAAAATGTTAATTAAAAACTTATTAATGTCTTATTCATTTTTAATGTTGTTTGATTTTTCAATTTAACCTATATCAAATGTCGTGTGTTGAATTTATTTCATGTTTATATATATCTGTGTGTGTGTGTGTGTGTGTGTGTGTGTTAATGCATTTTTATACACAAACGCATACACAAGTATATTTATGCAATATATAGAATAGGTACTGTAGCAGGCACTGTAGAGGCATATTTTCGTGAGGTATCCTTAAGTGCATCTACAAGACCTAGGTTTAAAACCAAGTAGAGGTATATTTTTGGGATACTATAGTAGGCACTGTAGCAGGTACTATAGCAAGCACTGTAGCAGTATTGTATCAACTGTACATTGTGTGGTACTGTAGAAGAATTGTACACTGTACAAGACTTGTAGCAAACTGTACACTGTACCAGTACTGTAGCAGGCACTGTATCAGGTACTGTAGTAGGTACTGTTTGATACTGTAGCAGCTAGAACTATTCACCTTGGGCCACTGGTTTGGGATTTGAGTCCTTAAGGCTTTCGGGCCACCCAGGTCGTCGGGTCAGTCGGGATTTCAGGCCACCTTTAAGGCCTTCGGGCCACCTCAAGGCCTTCAGGCCACATGCAGTTGCCCCAGACACACTACAAAAAAGGAGCATCCCTAGAAGAGGATTCAAAGCCGGTGCACTCACCAAAGCAGAGCCAAATGGATTTTTCAAAATGATAGGGTATGGCTATGCCATTGGGACCATCCTGTGCTTGCACAGGAAGCCTAGCCAGATGACCATGTGAAGGTGGAGAGCTACTATCATGATGCAGATGTTGGGGAGGGGCAGTTCTTTGTAGATAGTCTGGTTTAATTCCCTAAGACCTTCAGGTCATGTAATCTCCTAAGCCTATGGGCCATGTAATCTCTGAGCCTACGGGCCTTGTAAGGGTTCCCCCTCATCCCTTGAAAGGCGGGTTATCAAGAATCAATAAAAATTAAGGCCTTCGGGCCATTCGGGCTATGTAATTTATTCAAATTTTAGTATATTTTAGAATTTCATTATAACATGATACATTTAATATATATTATGTTTTTAATTGGTCGATTTTATTTATTTTTTTTTAATACTAGAGTTAGGGTATTCATTTTTAATGTTTTTTGTTTTTTATTTTATTTTTGAATTTGATCATTTTCTATTATTTATTTATATTTATTTATTTACTATGTTTTGGTATTTTCAATATGTATTCATCCATTTTAATATATATCCATATTTTTTTAATAACTTATATTTAATTAATAAAACTTATCCATTTTTTCAAAAAAATTAAAGTGTACTCATTTTAAATTATTCAATTTCACTCATTTTTAAAATACATGTATTTAAGATTATATATCCATTAATAATGTTAAAAATATATTTGTAAATAAATATTTATTAATAAATATATCTATAAATTTAAATTTACTATATTTATAATTATTATAAATAAATAATTATATATATTTAAATAATTATAATAAATTTATTTAAATATTTGTAATATTATAATAAAGTTATTTAAATAATTATTATTATAATACTTTTATCATCATTTTTTAGCACTGATAAATATCAATATTTATCAGCGCTTTTCTAAAAGCGTTGTTAAAAGTGTCCCCAATCTATTTAAAAAAACCCTAACCATGACTCGGTCACTCGCGATTTTCAAGCTCTCACGGAACACCTCTACTGCCAACACAACTCCTCTATGTTCCCTCAGATTAATCAAGACTAGAATCCAATGTATGTTATTTTCTACTCTTCCTCTATCGTTGTTTGATGTTTTGGGTTCCACATTTTGCGTTTTTGCACTTTTCTTAAACATAACGAACCCTACATCTCGTCGCTACTAAAATACAACAGGTCAGGTTCTATTTCTTCATTTTTCTCCCTTCATATGTATTTGAGTGTCCATCCCATTTGTCCCTAGATACACACATAGATGGTTTACTCTCCTCTCAACATTAACAAGGATACCTCGCATCCCCCCTCAGTTTTCTCTTCATTTGAATAATATAGGGTTCCAAAATCTAGGTAGTTTATCAAATTTAATTCATCTCATATACTAGATTATAGATTCTAAAGACTTAATTATGAGGGTTTTTAATGATTAGGGGATACCAAGTTGGGGCCCTCATTTATGGGTGATGAACATATAGGGACCAAGGTAAGTGTAAAAATCATTAAAACGTGTTTTGTGGATTTTGGCTATTCATGTAAATTGTTAAACCATGAAATGGGCTATTTAGATTTACGATTTTGATGAATAATTTTTTATTGAATTCAAATAAATATTGAATTAATTAGTCACATTCCAAAAATTATTTTAGTGACGCATGTTGTGAGAGTTTCATTTTTTTAATTAATTCAATATTATTATTAAACTTTAACCATGGGTTCCAGAGAGTGATGTGGAATTTATTTTCTGAGAAAAGTATGCTCAACAAATTTTTTAAAAATTTCCTAGATTGGACAGAGTTGATAAATCATTGGGTAAATGGACTTCAAAATACACAACAACATATAAAGAGTGTATTTCCCAAAATTAAGTGAGTTATCCATGGTTGGATAGTTGATCAAGAAAACTATGAGATGTGATTTATGATTTACTAATGAAAATAGAGAGATAGTTAATTCATAGGATAAAAAAAATATTTTGAAAAGTCATCTAATATGGTGAATAACCATAGAGAGAAGAAAAATTGATTAAAATGTACTTTTGATGGTTTGGATATTTATGTATTATAAGTCATGTAATTTTTTATCCATGTCCAAAATGCACAAAAAAGAGATATTGTATTTACTGATATCCTTAAATCATAAATTGAAATTTAAGCTTATATATACTTTTATCAAAGGCTACCACATATGAACAATGTAGATTTTTTCAGGGCATTAAATATATGATATTGTATGAATGAATTTGGATACTTACCCCAAATAGTTTCTCATCAATTATAAATCATAAGGAACATCATATATGGCTTGAAACATTTATTGAAACACTCAATGAAAGAAGTACTCTAGCGTGATGAAATTATCAATTTTCATGAGATGGTGGTCAATGATCAAAGCACTCTTTATTAAATGTAGAGTCCCTATAAAGGGATATGATCCCCCTATTGTAATTAACCCTTTGTTTCACTCTATATCCAAACCTCTCTTCTTCTTTGATCACTATTTATCACTAGGTTAAGGCGCTAGCACTCCTTCAGTGATCGAGGGTCCTCAAGAATATTTTTGTGATTGGAGGCTAGTGTAATCACCTAAAAGGCTAGAATACTTTGTTTGTTTCTTCAGTTTTATAAATAAAACATATTCCATTGAATCTTAAAGATGGATTCCATTGATACTATATTACAAGTATGCCATAGGTGTTTTTTCTTTGTTTCCATTCACATTTATCCTTGAGATAAATTGGACCTTGTTTAGGATTTGTATCCCTCTAATGATCATAGGATGATACCCTAAAACTCATAAGTGGTATTAGAGACTTGTTCTTCAAGGACATAGTGTATTAATTTATTATTTTTTCAAATAAATAAATTTCATATTGTATTATGTCAATATCATATATTATGATATGAATGATTTCTTTGTTTGCCCATAGAATATGGCTATTATATATCACATGGTATGAAATATATAATATATAAGGATTTGAACTAATTTTTTTCATAAAATTTATGATATTATACAATATGACTCTATCCATGGTTTGTGTGAAAATAGAGGATCAAATCACAAATACAATATCACCACAATTATTAAATACGATAAAATAAATACGATATTTCCTATAATATTTGGTGAGACTAATCATGGCATATGATTAAAGTTAAATTATAGAATATGATTGAGTTTTGGGGATACATCTCTCCAATATTATATTTTATAACCAATAATATCATTATCAGTCGTAAAGTAGGACATTCCTAGAGGTAATTATAGATCTACTTCAAGATACATGGTATAATTTTCAATGACGGGAAGTATCTATGGTTCCTCTAATATTTTATGGTGATATATCATAATAATAAATTTAGGATTTCATTGAATAAATTCATTTCATTTGTAAGAGTAAAAAAATTCTAGATCAAAACTGAGCATAAGTTGAAAAATTCACCCTGTAAAGGGGTGTATGTTATTGGAGGTATCTTATGGTGGATTAAAAAAATATCCAAAGTTGGAAGGTGGGGAGTCCTTGATTAAACAGAAGTGATTTCCAATGTAGGTGGGGTCAGATTCATTTCTTCAAGACCATTAGAGTGGAGGTATTCCAATTTCTCTTCAATTGAGGAGACTTTTTGAGTTATTCCATTAGTGTAGGTTCCTTGTACACTTTAATCCTTAGAAGCTTGATTACCTTCCATCTCTTGATGATATATTGGACTCCCTCTTTCAAACTAGCCTTCCTCCCATCATTTTGGTTCCAAAGTTCATTGATGACATACCTCCCGAACAGTGTTGGGAGGAAGGCTAGTTTGAAAGAGGGAATGAGTAGCCTCAAATACATCATCAAGAGATGGAAGGAAATCAAGAATCTGGGGATGGATTAAATGAAGGTAGTGAAGGTTAGTTGTACTTTAGTATTGAATTATTACATCTATGTTCAAGACAGTAACAATTTCCATGCAAGATGCATGCAATTGTGGACTTTTACGCATGAAGTGTATTGCATTGTTGTTATTCAAGAAAAATTAAATGTTTGACTACTCATGCAAACAATGTCTTCTGAACATGATGATGTTTCCAATATCGATCAAGGATAGACTATTGATGATGAAACTATGGAATTATTAGAGTATCAACAACATGTTGATGAAAAAAATAAAAAAAACAAGAATATTGAAACATCATAGTTTTGAATAAAATTATCAAGGCAAGAAGTCAGGGTGTAAAATTTGAGGTTGGTTGGAATCAACACAGCCAGCCTATTGACCCCAACAAGTCAATGTTCATTAGTTATCTTGGGGTTACAACGAGGATGAATGTGTTGATTGATATTGACTCATGGTGCTACGTCCAACTTGTAATGAAGGAAATCATTTAGAAATATATAATGGTAATGTTACAATATACTTTCTCTATTTTACTGAAAAATTATATAATGAAACATTGATTTAGTTTTCATTATTATTTGTAGACTTCGTTTATTTTAGAAGATTTCTGTAATAAATTTTTCGTAATGGTTGTTGGAAAATCCCATAGAATCTTCCAGACTCTTCTGACGAAGTTACATCTTAAGGATGCTGAGGGGAAAATAAAGCCCCACCCACCACTTAGTTATGCACACATTATAAAGCAGGAAACATGGACTAATTTTAGCAATCATCATAATGAGATATCATTTAAAGTGAATTGTGGGTGATAATATATTATTTTACATTACTTATTTTATCCAACTTGATTCAAAATTGTTAATTTATGAAACAGCAAAAGAGTGCTAAAAATAAAGAACATGCATCAAAACTAGTGTACCCCTATCACAAAGGAAGGATGGGGTACACTTCATTAGAGAAGAAATTGGTATGTATTTAAAATCAATAATAAAAGTTGAATTATGTGATATGAAACAACATATGTTCCTTTGTTTATATGTAGATTGATGAATCAAAATCTGAAGCCACTTTCATCCCATATTATGTGCTATGGAAGGAGGCTCGTGTAAATAAGGATGGTATATTAGTTGATGAAAACACAAAAACAGTATGGGAAGCATGTGTAAGTATGACATAATTGTAATTCGTTATGATTTATAACAATATTAGATAAAAATAATTTTTTTCATGTTTTTTATATGGTTTAGACACAAAAATCGGCAACAGTCGTACTAGAAGAAAAGTGACTTTCAGTAGATTTGAAGTGGTCTGAACAATATAATCGTGTTAGAGGATTAGGTTTTGGAGTCTCTCCTCGAACATATTTTGAGAAGATAAAACCACATGAAGATACATAAAATATAATGAGATGAATACAAACACAAATAGACTCACTACAAGATATTATTTTGCAGTCTTGTTTGGCAGACCAATGTATAAGAAAGGATCAAAGCGAACCGGTGGTGGAACAAAGATCCACACATGAACCAAATGATCTCACTAGCTTTCAGGCTAGTCATTCCCCCCAACTACATACATTACCCGAGGTAATCAATTTTTTCATTACTCTTTCTCCTAAATGTGAATCAAACAACTTCCGATAACTTTATATTACTAAAAAATTTCAGGGTAAAGTTGTGTGTGATTTTTATCTGTAAACACCCACGTACTACCGTGTTGCGATGGGTACAATGTATAATATCCCGAGAGACTAGCTACACAATCAACCCCTCCCAAAAAATCACATGAGAGTGGGGATTGAGGTAGCTTATGAGCTAATTGTTGAGTTGTATGTTTCACTTGATGGTTCGGATATTACAACGGTCGAAGCTGCTATTGGATCTTTCATAGCATGGATGTCTAATATTATAAAGATACATTAGGTACGTCTTTAACAAATTTTTTCATATGAAAAGCATTTAACAGTTGATGATAAAAGGTCTGAAGTGGGGTATGATATTACATATGGATAAATCGGTGAAGAAATGAAAGTTTGAATCAAGAAAATCTAGTGAATCGACCAAGAAAACAAAACGACATTTTGAGAGTACCTTCTCCCCGCTAGTTCCAAAGCAATATTTATTATCATTATAAATTTATACAGAGACCACATTTAAAGATAACACTATGTCTTACATTGAATATGAAGAAAAAATATATGGAGATTCCTTGACAGATGGAATTGGTCTCGAGACTCTAAATGGGATTCTCAAACATGAATGGTTGGGCATCTCAGTTGTTAATACATACATAAGGTACATTTTCATAATACGTCTGTCCAAATAGTGAACTAAATATGTTTATTAAAGTTAATAGCTATTCATATTTTGTATAGGTGTTTATATTACAACTATGTAAAGGGAAGATCGTGCAAAGCACGATTTGGATTCATTGATCCCTATATTATTTCTACGCCAGAAATTACTTTGAATGAAGAAGAAATTAAGCTGGAAAAAAAAAAGACAAGTTACTCAAAGCGTTTAATAAAAAAGCATCAGACGACAGACTCTTTTTGATCCCTACAATGAAAGGTAAAACTCTACGATCTAATCACATAAAATATATTTTTAATTTTTGAATTACTTAATTGTTTTTGTTTTTTAGGAAGCACTAGATGTTGATAGCAGTAAACATAGACACCATGAATATTTAGTTTTTGGATTCAATGCATGGATTCCCAACCAACCAACCACACATGATGTGTATTGTGAATATGTAATACACTACAATCAACATTTTATGGATAAACTTCAAATTATATGTTCGGTCTGTGTTTTAATGAGAATTTTGTTATGATAGGGTGGTCGCTAAATACAGGCTAGATCATGGCATGAAGTCGGTGTCTAAAAAGCTAAAGCCTATGGATTACTACAAATGGAAACAAATTAAGGTATATATAGAAAGATTTAACTATCAAAACATTTCAAAACTATTTAATTATTTTGGTCAATGTTTATGCAGTGTCTGAAACGAAGATAATGCAGTCAATTGTGGATATTATGTTTGCAAATTTATGAGAGAAATCATAAAGCATGAAAAGACCAACATCCCCCAATAGGTAATTTCTGAAGGTAATTACAATTTCATTAAATATATATCATAATCATTTTTTCTATATTTTCTCAGTACTATCAAGATTGCTGACAAAAGAGTTACTCAAAAGAAGAAATCAATTTGTTTAGAGACGAGTGGGCAATGTACTTTTTGTCAGAATGTATGTCGATGACAAATTTAGGTGATTACATGCTATGTTTGTGATCTAGTTCGAGTTATGACCTTGGAAAGATATTTTGGGTGTGAAACATTAGTGTCAGAATGCTTATATATTATTTTTGATCTTTTTCTCAAGAAGAAGAGTAATGGAGGAAATCAATTTGTTTAGAAGCGATGATCTGCAAACAATAAAATTGTTGGGTAATAGCGGAGGTGGAGGTGGAGGCAGAGGCGAAGGCGGAGGTAGAGTCAGAGTCGGAGACCGACATGGAGGAGGAGGTAGAGGCGAAGACCGAGGTGGAGACTGAGGCAGAGGAGGATAAGAAGCGTTGGCTTGCAAACAATAAAATTGTTAGGCAATGAAATAGAATAAGAATCATATCATGATTGTGTTAGAGAAAAATTGTTTAAAAGTGCACACAACACTTGTCAATTAAGATAAGAGTCATTGTCTTTCCAGTTTAAAATGACATTTTAGTAAAAAAGCACACATGGCGTACTCAAAACCAAGAAAACACATTCGGATTGTTTTGGTGCTTTAGGACAATGGTCCATACGTCATTTTTGACGTGTAGGGATCAGTCACACCTCAATCTGACGCACAGTGTGACTGGTATGACTTCAAGTGTCTGTTATCTGTTTAAAATTGACACTTTAATACAAAAAAGTGTTACTCGCTGAAACCGAGAGAACGTGCTCGGATTGTCCTAATAATTTGGGAGAATGATTCATAATTCATTTGTGACGTGTATGAATCAGTCTCATGTCAAACTCGCACATGATGCCGCATGTATGGCTCAAAGTGCGTGTTTCTTGTTTAAAATGACATTTTAGTAAAAAAACACGTGTGACGTACTAAAAACCGAGGAAACGCATTCCGATTGTTTTGATACTTTAGGACAACGATCCATGAGTCATTTGGGATGTGTATCATTCATCCGCGCCTCAATCTGACACGCGGTGTGACCGGTATGACTCCAAGTGCGTCTTTTTTATTCAAAATTCTCATTAATTTTAGTGAAAAAAAACAATTGACGTACTCAAAACCGAGCAAACACATTTGGATTATTTTGGTACTTTAAGAAAACGATTCATACATCATTTGTGACGTGTAGGGATCAACCGCACCTCAATCCGATGCATGGTGTGACCAGTATGACTCTAAGTGCATTTTTTTATTCAAAACTGACACTAATTTTAATCAAAAAAACAACTGACATCCTCAAAACTGAGCAAACGCATTCCAATTGTTTTGGTACTTTAGGAAATGATCCATAAGTCATTTGTGATGTGTAAGAATCAGTCACACCACAATTCGACTCACAGTGTGACCAATATGACTGCAAGTGTGCCTTTTTATTCAAAATTTACATTAATTTTAGTAAAAAAACAACTGATATACTCAATAATAGTGCTTTCTTTTTCTTGTATTTGTGTTGGAAATTTTATTTCATTTAAATACAATATTTGTATCTTGTTTTGGTAATTTTTGTTGTTTTTTTTGCTGATATAGTGTGTTTTTGCAGCACACTGCACCCAATTCTGGTGATGTAGTGTGATGCAGCATTACACTGCAGTTTTCACCTTTATCAATGCTACTAAATGCGTTGATAAAAAACACTTTTATTGGTGCTTATATAGGCGCGGATAAAGTCTATCTTTATCAGTGCATTAAAAAGTGTTGATATCAGTGCAAATAAAAGCGCTAATAAATAGTCTATTTATCAGTGCTAAATAAAAGTGATGATAAATTTGGTCTTTTATCAACGCTTTTAGAAGCGCTGATAAATATACTCTTTATCAGTGTTTTTTTAGCGCTAATAAAAGTCATGGACTTTTAACCGTGCTAAGGTAGTTAACGCTTTTCTAGCGCTGTTAAAGGTGTGTTTTGTAGTAGTGTATGCAAGAGGAAAATAAATAAATAACAAAGGAAATGATATATATTTATAAACCATTATAGTGAGTTCAAGACTACATCATTTTTCATTGAGAATAATCAAAATAAAGTCAATGCCTTAATAAATGATACTACTTTACCACAATAAAATAATAAAATAATTATTTATAATTGGTAGAAATTAATTAAAATTAAATTGGCTATGATGTAACCTAAAAGATTTTCTAAGATTGAAAGTGGGTCTTTCCCCTCATGATGAATGTGTGTGTGTGTCGCGTGTAATAGGAAAAACTAATTCCAAATTGTTATTGTTGCCATTTTTATGGTATTAGGTAGCTTTCATTGTAACAAACAGATTAAATATATTAATAGACTATTATTATCTAGAAGTACTAAAGTTTTAATGAAAATTTAAGAAAATAGGAAACATAATTCAAGCTTCAACTTTCTCCATAAAAGCATTGCATGCCGCGATCCTAACTTGAAGTTTATCCAGCAATGCAAAGCATTAAAATTTAGGGCTTACTTATAAGGACATGACTCCCAGAAAGAAGACGAATTGGGGCTAACTGGTCCTGGTTTATGGAAGGTTTATTCGTATGTTGCTTCAAAGATTTGTCATTCGAGTTGAAAGAAAACTAAAATGATTCCTCAAGAACACTGTATAGGAGATGGTATGTTTGGTGTGAGGGTGGGGCGGATGTGGCGCTGCGGATCGACGGGTCTCGAGCCTCTTCGAGTTTCGCGTATCACATAACAAACCCAAACCCTTTCGAAAAATCAAAAACACACAAACAACACATGATCAACTAAAAAGGAGAAAAAATAATCACATACTTTTGGTTTTGAGAGTGTCGATTCGTCCAAAAAGTTTGAGGGTGAGCGGCGGTGAAGGTTTCGTTCCATGAGAGTTTGAAGTGTGAGTGATGAGGTTCTCCGTTATGGTTATATTTAAAAAAATGGAAGAGTTTTATCAATACTTTCCAAAAATCAATGATAAAGATAAGTTTTATGAGCGCTGAAATAAAATAGCGTTGATAAAACCTATCTTTATTGGCACTAATTATTAGCGCCGATAAAACATATCTTTATCAGGGTTTTTTGAAAGTTGTTGATAAAACTATATAAAATAGATTAAATAATATTAAATGAATATATATTAAAAACGAATAAATAATAAAAATGTAAGACAATCACATTGTTAATGAATAAATAATCTTAAATGTATGAACGTTATAAATTGGTGAAATTTAATAAATTAAAATGAATAGACTTCAAAAGTATTAAAAATAAATTGAATAAGTTTTATTAATTATATAAATTATTAAAAAAATAAAAAATAAATATGAATTCATATTAAATATGTACATTAGAGCCAAATTTAAAACATTAAATGTTAATGAATAAATATGTATATAAAAATATTAAAAATGAATAAATTACAGAAATATTAAATGAATAAATAGTATATATTAAATATAAATACAAATAGTGAATAGAATTTAATAATTAAAAACATAATATATTAAATATTAATAATTAAAAATCTAAAATGATAATATTAACTATGTATTATTTGTGTATATGTTTTTTTTAATTATATATCATACATATCAAGTGTAAATGTATACTTAGTCATATATAAATTGTATTTAATAAAATATATTATATTTATTTTATTTATAAATATACATTTTATCAGCGCTTTTTTAGCGATGATAAGAACTACCTTTTATGAGCGCTAAAAAACGTTGATAAAAGTCTATATTTATCATTGCTAATAAAAAAGTTGATAAAGTATACATTTATCAATGCTTTTTTTTAGTGGTGATAAATGATGACTTTATGTGCAATTTTTAATTAGCATTGATAAATGTCACCATTGTTTATCGCAGGTTCTATAGTAATGATTATAAAAATCATATTTAAGAAAATATATTATATTCATATCAATATAAATATATTTATATATTAAAATATGTTATTTAATAGTTCATAAAGCGTTTTTAATGAAATATATCGTTTATCGGTGCTAAAAACAAGCGTTTTAGTGGTGATATTGAACACACTTTTATTAGCGCCAATAAAAACATTGATAAAGGATGATCTTTTTCGATGTTAAAAAAAGAGCGGATAAAAGACACCCTTTTATGAACGTTTTTTTAACGGTGATAAAAGTCACCTTTATCAATGTTTTTAGTTAGCACCGATAAAATCATTCAACGCTTTTTTTAAGGTTGATAAAGATCAACACTTAATAAACTGAATATGTAGTAGTGATTATTATTAATTATCAATGTATTATCATTAATTATTATTAATATATTATCATTAATAATGTATTTGTTATTAATCATGTATCGTCAATAATACAATATTATTAATGATATATTCTTATTTCAAAATAAAATGTGGATCACACGTTCAAAATCCTTAAAAATGTCAAGGTCACTCCCTTATAAAATGAAGTCATGGAAAAGATGTTAAATAATATTTTTGTATTGATTTAATAAAAGTAACATCGAACATTTAAATAATGTTTGACATTTTGTTATATATATATATATATATATATATGAGATATCTTCATTAAATGCATGAAACTCAAATGCAGGAAGTGGGTTCATGCATAAATCCAAGTAAATAAATATACATTTTTATAAAATTCGGGGGGGAGATATGATCTGCAATCAAAAATTGTGGGCGTGGATTGGGGTGTGAACACATCCGGTCCGGTCTGACTTTTCCGCCGGATTTTGCGAACCGCGGTTCGCATGGGTTGCGTGCCATGTCATCTATCTGGTAAACCTACGTAGTAGATGGGGGTTGGGGACACATGAACCATGATGGGCGATAGGAATCAATCATTTAAAGCTGCTTTTAGGTATTATTCGGACGTCCCAGTTGACCATATACTGTTTTATTTTAAATTATTAATCAACGTTTTATGATTTTTTTTTTCATTCTGGAAAATTGATTTAATAATTTGATTTAATAATTTGATTTATGTAATATTTATGTATAAATATTCAAAATTGAATTTATGTTGGATTTTTTTTTGCCACCGCTACCTTTTGGGGAGCAGCTTAGTAGGTTGGGTGGGGGGCGGCAGTGTTGGGCCACGGACGGCTCCCACTGATGGCTTGTAAAGCCCTTTACCAAACCCATTGCCTACCTTCATTTTTCTAGTTTCATTTCTTTATTTTCGTATATTATATTCATTTTTAAACCTGGTTGTCAAAATGGAGGGTTTAAAAATTTAATACATGATTTCGATAATTTTATCAATTTTCATGGCTTCATGTGAGTTTATTTTTTTTAAGACCTACACTTGTAAGAATCTTAGGTTATTAGAGATATTCATTACATATCTTTAATTCCTCAGTTCGATAATTATTTAATTGTGTTTTTTATAAATTTTATTAAAATTAGGTTTTGACACAACATTCCTTATTAAATAAAATATACATGATCAATAAAATCACAATAAATAGTATATATCTTTGTTGCGATTTTTAATAGTTGAAGATATTTTATATATCTTTAATTTCTATTCATTAAAAGAATATTTTATTGTGATTTTTGTAAATATTAATAAAATTGGGTTTTATCCCAACACTCACGATTAAATAAAATTTATATATTCATTAAATTACATTAAATAATATATATGCAAATCTATTATCTATTATATCTACTAATCCTAGCTTTCCAACATACACTTGACAAGCTACGGGTCTTCCACGTCAAAAAACTCCTACGTGCCTCTCAAAGCGAGCTCCACGCCTCCACTCCCCGCGTCGTCTCCCATTTCAGTCCCCTGCACACCGCGCGAGTCAAAATTTTTCATCCGCCTCCCACTACCTCTCCCGACTGAAACCTCGCCCCTGTGGACCTCTCGATCCCTCAATCGCCCCCCGTTTCATCTCCAACTACAGATCTAGCGGCTGTCCTCCGCCGACCACCACGACCCGATTTCTACTGCGTTCTCACCGTTTTAGGGTTCTCCCAGTTTGGGTCGGGGTAAGTTTATTGATGACCTAGGGTTCCGGTTGTCTGCGCACGCGGCCGTTATTTACCTCCCGGATATCTTGAAGACCGTCGTTCTCACACATCGTCTTCCTCCTTGCACCGGTTGCAGCATACACCTCCATCCTTCTTGAAGGTGCACTCGGATTTCCAACGTTCAAGACTGACTTGTGGAACCCTTTGAACCAAACAGCTCAACCTCCAGGTAATCGTTCGAAAACCTACACTGCTTCATTTAAGTTCGATTTAGTTCCATAATATCTGATTGTAACCGCTCGATTTACATACAGTCGACACCCCCTGCATATTGTAATCTCAGTCTGGTATTCCAGGAATTGTTTGGATTCCTATTTCAGCGCTACTGTCATTCCGATCTCCACACCCTTCAGGCTATTCGAATTCACACCCACTTCATCTTTGCACTACAGGTAATAACGTATATTCGTAATGGAAAAAGTAAATCCTTTAAACCGCATGTATGGATCTACTTATCCAATATAACTGTTCGCATTCACTTAACATGAGTTATACATTAGTTTCATGTACGAGGTTCCAAGCACAACTTATTCCATTTACATTTCACATTTCAATTTACCATGTTCATATCCAACTGCATGTTTATTTGTCTGATTTTAGAAGACCATTTATGAAAAAATAAACTTCTACTATCGTCAGATGTTAGAGTTTCTTTTGCAGTTTTGTCAACTACATTGTCGATATCCATGTGGATATTCACAGACATATATGGTTTGCTAATATTATAATAATTGAATGAAACATAAATGTCTACACTTGTATGTTAAGGACTATAACGTCTTTTCATTTAGTATGTCAAATTGTTTAACGAAGCAGTGTACTCTTGCATTATACGATCTCATTGCACACCTTGACTCTAAGCTATAAAGAAAAAACAAACAAACATGAATTGTCCATCGAACTCTAGAGAGGTAAGGTTGCAACAGAGGCAACTTATGAAGGAACGACAGACAGTTTGTGAGTTCTCTACTCAGTACCCTTGGAAATGTTTTCTTTACTACCCTCTATTGAGTAGTTTCAATAATTATACTTGTTTCATGATCAGTACCGACAAATACTCGAAACGATTCAATGTCATCAACCAATGACTCTGCTACTCCATCAAGTAAACCAATATCAACAGGTGACGTCACACGTGGGATCACACGGATGCCACTGTCATCTCTATGTATCAACAGTTAGTTTCGTTTACATTAAGCATTAGAGTCTTTGCAATGTATCAAACTACATATCAGAGTAATGACATGCATCTTACTAAATTGCTTTTATTACAGTGCCTGAACCGTTGTCTGCTCGGTCGAATACAAACTTGAATTGCCCATCAAACTGTACAGATGCACGGTTACAACGCAGACTGCTGATGAAGGAGCGACATAAAGATTGTGAGTTTACTAATACCGTCACTTTTAATTGTTCAATTTATTTCCATTTAGTTATTATCAATATTCAATTAATTTACAACAATAACAGTGTCTACATGTACTGGAAACTCAACGGTGGCAGCTGGTTGTCTGTTTCGAACTCCAAACACTCAACCTCTACCAACAAATATATTCACGAGTGATATGACACAAATGTCATTATCACCTCTCTGTAACAATGGTTTGTTCCGTTTAAATTTACATGTATTACCCATTGAACTACACAGTTTATTTCACAGTAACACAGATTATTACTAATAAACTGCTTCTCTGTCGTCAGTAGCTGAAACATCTACACCTCGGTCAACGTTGTATTTTGGATCTAACAAAAGAAAACAATGACCGAGAGTACTGAATAATTCTCCCGTGCCTTTCGGTAAGTATGATAACATGTTTATTTCATGCCCATATGTTATGTGGTGCCACATTTTTATTTCCCTTACAAAATTTTGGCCGTCAATTTGCCTAGCTTTAGCGGATGAAGAAAATACTCTCTCAAAATCATCAGCTGTGACCTCGACGCAGTAAGAACGACCACTGTTTGTACACATTACCATTTACTGAACTTCCACTTATATTTCTTCTGCTTCCCTGTACAAAAAGATGCAGCTTAACTCCTACTGAAGGAAACTACAATACGATATCCATTGCAGGTATGATGTACGCTATATGTTGACACACACACACATATATATCACTACACATCCTGTAGAGGATTGAGTTGTTTTCAATAACTACTTTCAGGTACTGGTCGACAATCATTTTTCCGAGAAGCAATGATAGCAAATAATATCGAGGCTCAAGAAAACATAAATATTAACAGTAACAGTGCAGAAAACTACAGAGGTAATTTAATCTTCATTATAAAAGGGAATTCCCTTGTGTGGCCTTTTCGAACCCTCCACACAAGGAAACCCCCCTCCCCACGAAGAGCTCACTCCGGAGAGAGCCCCAGCCGGGAAGGAGCCATTGCCAGCCAAGATGGCAGAGCATCCCAGAGGGTGACAACCCGGGCGGCGATGGTTCGTCAAGCAATATGTAATGGCCCGGACCTCTCCGGCCCATTCCTTTGTCAAAAAGAAGGCCATGAAGTGTTCTGGAGGGCAAAATGGACTTTTCCCACACTTTCCAGAATTTTGAAACTACACACCGTGTAGTTTGAGTACACGCCGTGTACCCCTTGCCAGGTATACCCCGTGTTGAAGGTCGTGTCCTTGCCGTGTGAAATAAATGGGTACACGCCATGTATCCAATACTACATGCCGTGTAGTCTCTCCCCGTGTACGTGTTACCGTGTGTTAACCAGTCAACGACCGTGTGCTGTGTTGGAGCCGTGTGAAATAAATGGGTACATGCCGTGTATCCAATACTACACGCCGTGTAGTCCCTCCCCGCGCATGCGTTACCTTCAAGCAGTGTGTTGACCAGTCAACGGTCGCGTTCCGCGTTGAAGGCCGTGTTGGAAGCCGCGTGGTGACCGTGTGAAACGGCCGAGTACACGCCGTGTACTATAAAGTACACGCCGTGTACTTTTGCTTTTCTCGCCTATAAAAGGAGGGGTCCCCTCCTCCTTTTCAACTCATCCATCTCCTTCCCATTCCTCTGAGCAGAGCTCTCCCAAGAGACTTAAATGCTCCTTTTCTTCCATAACTTCTTTGTCCGAGCTCCGATTTACGATCCGTCAGCGGCCACAGGATCGTAACGACGAGGCGGAACTTCCGAGTTTGGATCCGTTGTCTTTACTTAGGCCTTTCCTTTCCGAATTCCACCCGAGGAGGTTTTGCCGGGACTCGACAGAAGTGACAGACGCCGACAGACGTCTTCTAAAGTTGATCCGGGGGAGCGTTGTGATCAGAACCTCTTGAGGTAGAGATCTTACCTTCGTCTCTCTAATTTTGTGCATCATGCGGGGTGGGTGTTCTCTGGTTTACGTGAAACACTTTTGAACCGGTTTAATGAAGATAATAACTGGCTTATATACGGGGTTGGGAAGTTGTGATTTCTCTTACTTTACTTTTTATAACCTATGATATTATGTTGTGAATTGAATAGACTTATGCCTACTGAAAATCATAGTCGTTGGGGGACTTTGCTTGCGCAATTAAATGCTTCCATATCTTTCTAGACCATTTATGGATGGATATTTCATGGAATGTGGGAATTGGTTAATCACGTAAAGTGGGATGTTTAAATGAAAATCTAGAACCCTTGTGTGATCACCACGGTTGAAAAAAGATGGAATAATGAACATGTGGGTGTTGGCTTGGTTACGTGGTGTGTGAAGGGGTGGGGGGGGGGTGAATCCTGGGTTGTTACGAATAGAACGGGCAACAGGGCTGCGGTAAATGATGTTAAAGGGGGCGATGATGTGGCACGAACCTTGTTTTGTGGGTTGTTGTGGATCGGGTGAGCAGCGGGGCTGCGGTTGGCTTGGTTGTGGGTTGGTGTGAATGCTATGATGGTGATGGGCAGCGAGGCTGCGATAAATGGTATTAAAGGGATAATGATGTACGGGTTTCAGTGTGGTTGTGGTTGTGGTGGTTGGCAGCGGGGATGCAGGGATGAGCTTGAGGTGAACGAACAATGGGTTGTGAATAATAAATAAAAAGTGGAAGAGTTAATAAATGGTGGGGCATAGTAGTGGAATGATAATAATAATAAATGGGGTTGGTTGGTTGTTAAGAAGGGACTTGGTTGTGTTGCTTGTGTTTTCCTAACTTGATTTGTGGATGGCAGGGATACGTTTCACGAATGATTGATGTGGTTGGTTGTGGATAGTTGCCTAGTAGTTAAGGAACTAATAAACAATTCTGCTGAAATGTGAAACCCTAAATGGGGTTGGGGTTATTGTTGTATGCATGCTTCGTGGTAGCAGTGCTGAGGCACATGCTCAGTTTCTCTGTTTAAAAGCCATTGGTTGGGCTAAGTGGTTGCTATATATATATATATATCTATATATATATATATATATCTGTATCTTTTGTGTTTTATCACACCCCACCCATGTTGAGCACTTAGTGCCGAACACTCCCATTTCATGGGAGATGGTGTTTTCCCCTTAGTTACTAGCTCCTTCCTGCTCCTTCTTCCCTAGGCTGTGATGGCTTGAGGCGAACTTACACCTAAGACCCTTTATGTAGGTTTCGATTGGGGTGGATTGGCCCAAGACTCTTCGGGTAGGCTTACTTTTTCCCAAGAATCTTCAGGATAAGGCCCAGGTGTGTGCGGGCGGGATACGTGGTTGTGAGGCCCAGGTGTGTGCGGGCGGGATACGTGGTTGTGAGACCCAGGTGTGTGCGGGCGCGATACGTGGTTGTCAGGCCCAGGTGTGTGCGGGTGGGATACGTGGTTGTGAGGCCCAGGTGTGTGCGGGCAGGAAGAGTGTGGCAGCGTCAGGACGTTCGCCGTTAGGAAGAGCATCTAACTAGTGGGAAATGGTGCGGGGTACCCAATACTCTTGTTCTTATATACTACTACCTGTTGTGATTGTGTTTTGGTGAGAGTGGCTGGTGAGGTTGGGTGGATAGAATTCCTTGCTAGGTTTCTTCTGTTGTTCTCACGGGACATTAGGATGTCTCCCCACTTGTGCACGAGAGCTTTAGGTTTCCCTACTGAGTGTACTTGTATGCTCACCCTAGTTTTACTTTCAGGTTTCTCGGAGGACTACCAGGGCCGTGCAGGACCCTATTAGCCGGACAATTGGAGTTTTTGTTGTTGCTGTACACTTGTTTCTTTTGATATTGTACTTTGAGCTTTCTTGTACTTGCACCTTGTTATAAAATTGTTTAAACATGCATGTGGGCTTAGTTTGGGTTCATTTCTATACAATTATTCTTTTCCTTTGTGGTGGTTGACTTGTCCTATTTCCCGATCTTAAAATAATAAAAGGGTAATGCCTCCTATATTTGTGAAAACTCATACCCTTGGTGCTAGTCACCACCCCGGGGCCTACTAGAGGCGGGACTCGGGGGTCATTATCTCCCTTTCACCATTGCCAGCTCAGGAGGGGCATCTTTTGTGGGAGGGGGTCGTGACAGAATGGTATTAGAGCTGATGGTTGAGAGATAGGATGGAGTCTGAAGTTAGGCATAGTAAGGATTGCATGGGATGGTAGGGCAACAATGTTAGTTAATCTTGGTGTGTGACATAGGCCAGGGAAGACCGGCTAGGACACGAGAATTTAGGCCCCCCGTGATCCGATGCAAGGACTCTAAGCCTACCGAACGACCAAGTGAGACTACATTGATTGCAGGGTAGATACCCTAGGGATGGTACATGCATCATCATGATTGTGTTTTACTTGATTTGGGTGTTCTGGGAAAGAAATTGAAATAAAATGATAAAATGAAACCCTGAGAAATTTCCTTACTACTTGGGCTTAGGCGATCTTTGTTTACCGTACAGTTATGGCACCTAGACGTCATCCTCGGGTGGCTCAGACGGCTAGGGCCCAACATATTCAGGCGGTCGATCAGTTAAGGATTGACCGAGAGGAGGAAGATATCCAGTTGCAGAAGACTCTCCGTTCTTTCCAGCGGCAAACCCTCAAGAAGTACGAGGGTAGTACTTCGGATACGGAGACAGAGGGGTGGCTTGAGGAGCTAGGGATCTCTTTTACCTTGATCTGTGCTCCGAGGGAGTACTGGGTTCCCCTAGCAGTCAGTCAGCTGAGAGGCGCGGTGCGACAGTGGTGGACGCTCTACCTCGGAGAGAGGATAGAGGTAGAGGTTCCATGGGCTGAATTTGAGAAGGAATTCCGAGAGGAATTCCTTTCTTCCATGATCAAGGAGGAGAAGCGGCAGGAGTTACTCTCCCTTCAGCAGGAGAGTATGTCAGTACGATATTTGGAGATCAAGTTCAAGGATCTCTTGCGCTTTGCTCAAGATCTCTTTCCGGATGAGGAGTCTCGGGCGAGACGTTTGGAGGAGGCGCTTCGTCCTTTGCTCCAGTATGCTGTCACCCCCTTTACCCTTCCGACGTACTTGGCAGTATAGAAGAAGGCAAAGTTTATAGAGAGGATGCACTCACAGGGAGGTGCACCACGTGAAGGGATCTAGCCAAGTTCGTCGAAGGGGAAGGTAGTCAGCAGCAGGTCTCCTGCGACGGGACCTTCCAGATTCAGGCCAGTGGGGAGTAGGCCCCAGCAGTTCCAGTTCAGATCTTCAGGTCCTCGTCCCTTTTTCACGATCCCAGGACCGAAGTGTTTTTCTTGTGGAGGTTTCAGGCACGTTCAGAGTCGGTGCCCGACCCGAGCTCAATATGGTGGAGGTGGGCAGGTTCAACGCCCACCTCAGCAGCACCAGTTGCCGGCGAGGCCCTTCCAGCAGCAGCAGGACCATACTCCTCCGAGGGCAGACTTTGCGGGAGGAGGCCGACCTCAGGGTGCTCCTCAGGGACCTCGACCAAGGCATGGTCGGGGAGGTGGATGACATCAGAGAGGTGGAGGATCTGGGCGTGGATAGTTTCACGCAGTATAGTTGACAGCTCCAGCAGGACCAGAGGTGGTGCGAGGTACAATTTGTTTGTTCAGCACTCTTGTTTCTGCTTTGTTCGATTCGGGGGCTTCACACTCCTTTGTTGCACCTGGTCTAGCCCATGCTTTGGGACTAGACGTAGAGAGACTTTCCGTACCACTGGTGCTGAGTACACCAGTTGGAGGCCAAACCAACGTATCTTGTGTTTTCCGGAGATGTGGGCTGACGTTGGGACCACATCAATCTAGTGGGGAACTTCTTCTGTTACAAATGCAGCCATACGATGTCATCCTAGGCATCGACTGGTTGTTTTCTGTCAGTGCCGTTATCGACTGCTTCCGGAGAAGAGTCGTTTTCTCCGACATGGATGGGCAGCGCATATCTTTTGTTGGCGAGAGGAGCTATCAGGTAGGAATCCGACATGTGAAGCCTCTCCTTTCCTTGTTAGGAAAGTTATCAGTAGTTCCAGCTGATACAGAGATGATGGATGTCCCAGAGGTTGTTGGGGAGTTCCTTGATGTTTTTCCTAAGGAGGTTGTGACTCTACCCCCCCGACGTGACGTTGAGTTCGGGATAGACTTACAGCCTGGTGCCCGTCTGATTTCGATGACCCCTTATCGAATGGCACCTTCGGAGTTGCGGGAGTTGCAGATTTAGATTGATGATCTGATGGAGAAGGGTTTTGTTTGACCCAACATATCACCATGGGGTGCTCCAGTTCTGTTCGTGAAGAAGTCAGATGGTGGTCTCAGGCTATGCATAGACTACTAAAGGTTGAACTAGGTAACGGTCAAGAACCGTTACCCCCTTCCAAGGATAGATGATATCTTCGACCAAATGAGGGGAGCAGGTTGGTTTTCTAAGATTGATCTACGATCTGGATATCATTAGCTGAGGGTAAAGGACAGTGACATCTCGAAGACGGATTTCATGTGAAGGTATGGGCACTTCGAGTTTGTAGTGATGCTGTTTGGAGTTACGAATGCACCGGCTGTGTTCATGGGACTTATGAACTTTGTCTTCCGAGAGTTTCTGGACCGGTTTGTCATTGTGTTTATTGATGACATCCTGATCTACTCAAGATCAGAGGAGGAGCACATTGAGCATCTCAGGGCAGTCTTGGAAGTCCTTCGACACCACCAGCTTTATGGGAAATTGTTGAAGTGTAAGTTCTTGACGCAAGAAGTACACTTCCTTGGGAACGTGGTGTCTCAGCATGGATTGTTAGTGGACCCGTCGAAGGTGGAGGAAGTTGTTTCTTGGGCGGCACCCAAGAGCGTGGCGGAAGTTCGTAGTTTCCTGGGGTTGGCAGGTTACTATCAGAGGTTCGTTTCGGACTTCTCTTGAGATGCTGCTCCATTGACAGCTTTGACGAGGAAGAACCAGGTCTTCCTATGGAGCGAGCAGTGCCAGAAAGCTTTCGACTACCTGAAGGAGAATTTGGTCAGTGATCCCGTACTCAGGTTTCCAGATGAAGGGTTATTGTATGAGGTGTTTTGTGATGCTTCTGTCCTTGGTCTGGGGTGCGTGCTGATGCAGAAGAAGGGAGTGATCTGTTATGGGTCTAGGCAGTTACGCCCTCACGAGCATAACTATGCCACCCATGACCTAGATCTTGCAGTAGTAGTGTTCGCACTAAAGTTGTGGAGACATTACCTCTTTGGGGAGCGCTTTGTGGTCTTCTCAGATCACAAGAGCCTACCTACCCAGAGCTCAGGGTGGTTATGATACTATCTGGGTAGTGGTGGATCGACTGACGAAATCAGCTCACTTCTTAGCAATTAAGGAGTCGGGCCCAGTGAGTACCTTAGAAAAGAGGTACGTAGATGAGGTTGTGTGGTTTCATGGAGTCCCAAAGACTATCATCTCAGATCGGGATACTCGGTTTACCTCACGAGTCTGAAGGGGGTTACGACATTCTTTTGGCACCCAACTACGCCTTAGCACTACTTTCCACCCCCAGACCGATGGACAGACAGAGCAGACTATCCAGACGCTGGAGGACATGCTGCGAGTATGTGTTCTAGATTTCAGAGGATCATGGGTACAAAACTTGACTTTAGTAGAGTTTTCCTACAACAACAGCTTCCACTCTACTATTGGCATGGTGGAATTTGAGGCTTTGTATGGAAGACCATGTCGTTCACCCATTTGCTGGGCAGAGGTTGGTGAGAGAGGTTCTCTTGGGCCAGAGGTAGTACAGAGCACCACGGAGAAAGTCCAGCTTGTACATGAGAGGATGAAAGCAGATCAGGACTGACATAAGTCTTATGCTGATTGTCAGAGGAGGCCCTTGGAGTTAGAGGTGGGAGATCATGTGTTCTTGAAGGTTTTCCCTCTACGGGGGCAGCGGAGGTTCGGGAAAGGGAGCAAGCTCTCACCTAGGTTCATCGGACCTTTTGAGGTGCTGAGGCGAGTCGGCGAGGTAGCATATCAGCTGGCCCTTCCACCTCATTTGGAGAAGGTTCATGACAACTTCCACGTATCCCGGCTTAGTCGGTACTTACACGACGACTCTCACGTTATCGACTGGGGAGAGTTAGATATGGGAGACGACACGACCTTCGAGGAACAACCAGTCAGAATCGAGGATCATAAAGAGAAGGTGCTCCGTGGACGAAACATTCCGTTGGTTCGTGTGTTGTGGAGGCATGGCGGCCTCGAGGAGAGCACTTGGGAGCGAGAGACCCAGATGCACGCTCAGTACCCGGAGTTGTTTTGACTTGTGTTTTCCCTTGTTATTCTGAGCTTTGTGTTGATGTTATACTCTGTACCTTTGATTTATGGAATGCTTGGCTTGTCGGTTGTGAGACCTTTTGTTTCCTTGTTCCCTGGTAATGTGTAACATGTTCGGATGTGTGGAGAAAGGGAAAAACCTGATCCTTAATCGAGACGCATTAATGCAGATGCGATTGAACCCGTGCGGGTGAGTCAGTGCCGCCTAAAGCGGATAATATCTCGACATAGGAGAAGTAATTTTTCCCCAAACCACATGTTCAGGCAGTGTGTTGGTTGTGTGGTGTTGGGGGTAGTGCAAGTTGGAAAATCCTAATATATGGAAGTGGGAAGGGCCAATCCTTAATCGAGACGCATTAATGTGGATGCGATTAAACCCATGCAGGTGAGTCAGTGCCGCCTAAAGCGGATAATATCTCGACATAGGAGGGGGAATTCCTAACACCTATGATTAGGGTTGTTGGCTGGGTTCCTGTTATAACGAGAACCCTAAGAGGTATCTTGTTGGGTTCCTCTGGGTTGGTTTTTGAATTCTCGGGGATGAGAATGTTTTAAGAGGTATCTGATGTAATGGCCCGGACCTCTTCGGCCCATTCCTTTGTCAAAAAGAAGGCCGCGAAGTGTTCTGGAGGGTAAAATGGACTTTTCCCACACTTTCCAGAATTTTGAAACTACATGCCGTGTAGTTTGAGTACACATCGTGTACCCCATTACTGGGTATACCCCGTGTTGAAGGTCGTGTCCTTGCTGTGTGAAATAAATGGGTACACGCCGTGTATCCAATACTACACGCCGTGTAGTCTCTCCCCGCATACGCGTTACTGTGTGTTGACTAGTCAACGATTGTGTTCCATGTTGGAGCCATGTGAAATGAATGGGTACACGCTGTGTATCCAATACTACACGCCGTGTAGTCCCTCTCCGCGTATGCGTTACCTTCAAGCCGTGTGTTGACCAGTCAACGGCCGCGTTCCGCGTTGAAGGCCGTGTTGGAAGCCGCGTGGTGACCGTGTGAAACGGCCGAGTACACGCCGCGTACCATAAAGTACACGTTGTGTACTTTTTCTTTTATCGCCTATAAAAAGAGGGGTCCCCTCCTCCTTTTCAACTCACCCATCTCCTCCCCATTCCTCTGAGCAGAACTCTCCCAAGAGACTCGAAGGATCCTTTTCTTCCATAACTTCTTCGTCCGAGCTCCGATTTACGATCCGTCAGCGGCCACAGGATCATAAAGACGAGGAGGAACTTTAGAGCTTGGATCCGTTGTCTTTAATTTAGCCATTCCTTTCCGACTTCCACCCGAGGAGGTTTTTCCAGGACCCGACAGAAGTGACGGACGCCGACAGACGTCTTCTAAAGTTGATCCGGGGGAGCGTTGTGATCAGAACCTGTTGAGGTAGGGATCTTACCTTCGTCTTTCTAATTTTGTGCATCATGCGGGGTGGGTGTCCTCTGGTTTACGTGAAAAACTTTTGAACCGATTTAATGAAGATAATAACTGGCGTATATACGGGGTTGGGAAGTTGTGATTTCTGTTACTTTACTTTTTATATCCTGTGATATTATGTTGTGAATTGAATAGGCTTATGCCTACTGAAAATCACGGTCGTTGGGGGCCTTTTATTGCGCAATTAAATGCTTCCCTTTCTTTCTAGACCGTTTATGGATGGATATTTCATGGAATGTGGGAATTGGTTAATCACGTAAAGTGGGCTGTTTAAATGAAAATCTGGAACCCTTGTGTGATCACCCAGGTTGAACAAAGATGGAATAATGAACATGTGGGTGTTGGCTTGGATACGTGGTGTGTGAAGGGGGTGGAGGGTGAATCCTGGGTTGTTATGAATAGAACGGGCAGCAGGGTTGCGGTAAATGATGTTAAAGGGGGCGATGATGTGGCACGAACCTTGTTTTGTGGGTTGTTGTGGATCGGGTGAGCAGCGGGGCTGCGGTTTTCTTGGTTGTGGGTTGGTGTGAATGATATGATGGTGATGGGAAGCGGGGCTATGATAAATGGTATTAAAGGGATAATGATGTACGAGTTTCAGTGTGGTTGTGGTTATGGTGGTTGGAAGCGGGGCTGCAGGAATAGGCTTGAGGTGAACGAACAGTGGGTTGTGAATAATAAATAAAAAGTCGAAGAGTTAATAAATGGTGGGGCATGGTAGTGGAACGAGAATAATAATCAATGGGGTTGGTTGGTTGTTAAGAAGGGACTTGGTTGTGTTGCTTGTGTTTTCCTAACTTGATTTGTGGATGGCAGGGATACGTTTCACAAACGATTGATGTGGTTGGTTGTGGATAGTTTCCCAGTAGTTAAGGAACTAATAAACAATTCTGCTGAAACGTGAAAACCTAAATGGGGTTGGGGTTATTGTTGTATGCATGCTTCATGGTAGCAGTGCCGAGGCACGTGCTCAGTTTCTCTATTTAGAAGACATAGGTTGGGCTGAGTGGTTGCTATATATATATATATATCTATATCTTTTGTGTTTTATCGCACCCCACCCATGTTGAGCACTTAGTGCCGAACACTCCTATTTCATGGGAGAGGGTGTTTTCCCCTTAGTTACTAGCTCCTTCCTGCTCCTTCTTCCCTAGGCTGTGATGGATTGAGGCGACCTTACACCTAAGACCCTTCAGGTAGGTTTCGATTGGGGTGGATTGGCCCAAGACTCTTCAGGTAGGCTTACTTTTTCCCAAGAATCTTTGGGATGAGTCCCAGGTGTGTGCAGGCGGGATACGTGGTTGTGAGGCCCAGGTGTGTGCGGGCGGGAAGAGTGTGGCAGCGTTAGGACGTTCTCCATTAGGAAGAGAAGCTAACTAGTGGGAAATGGTGCGGGGTACCCAATACTCTTGTTCTTATATACTACTACCTGTTGTGATTGTGTTTTGGTGAGAGTGGCTGGTGAGGTTGGGTGGATAGAATTCCTTGCTAGGTTTCTTCTGTTGTTCTCACAGGACATTAGGATGTCTCCCCACTTGTGTACGAGAGATTTAGGTTTCCCTACTGAGTATACTTGTATGCTCACCCTACGTTTACTTTTAGGTTTCCAGGAGGACTACCAGGGCCCTGCGGGACCCTACTAGTCGGACAGTTGGAGTTGTTGCTGTTGCTGTACACTTGTTTCTTTTGGTATTGTACTTTGAGCTTTCTTGTACTTGCACCTTGTTATAAAATTGTTTAAACATGCATGTGGGCTTGGTTTGGGTTCATTTATATACACTTTTTCTTTTCCTTTTTGGTGGTTGACTTGTCTTATTTCCCGATCTTAAAATAATAAAAGGGTAATGCCTCCCATATTTGAGAAAACTCATACCCTTGGTGCTAGTCACCACCCCGGGGCCTACTGGAGGCAGGAATCAGGGGTCATTATCTCCCTTTCACCATTGCCATCTCAGGAGGGTCATCTTTGGTGGGAGGGTTTCGTGACACAATCCGTCAACACGGGTGGGTTGCGCCTCATTTTTCCCACCCAGTCAAAAACAGGGTGACCCGGCAAGGCGAGTGGATCCCGGGGGAGAGGTTTGCCCTGAAAGTGTGTATAGAGGTAATTTAATGTACACACTTCTCCTCAAACTTTATTGAGTTCTGTATTATTTAAGCAAGGAAAGTATTACATAACGCTTGCTGCTGCAGGAGAGTCAGTGGAAGAAGACACTACCGAGAACACGGGTTTGGGTTCTTACTAAACATGCATTAATGGTTCCTTAATACAAAATCATCCTCTCTTATAGCGACTAAATTTTACTAATAACAGTTTCTGCATTGCTGTTATGTACATTCAGGTTATTATGATATTGGATACCCTACTAACATCTTCCAATATTGTCACTCTTTTTTTTGGTTTGATGAGAGAAACAAGAAATTCAACAATAGACAAAACTAACACTTCTCTCTATGCTTCTCAATGGGAAAGGTTGCATTGGACTTACTACATGAATGTCCTAAATACCATAGGATGTTGGTGTTCAATCAAACAACTGATGAAGCCCGATTATTCCAAGACCACATGCATATTTACAATGCGATGTTTTCATTCACATCAATGGGTGGTAAGGTAGACAGGTCATTCAATAATGGTTGAGCTCCATGTATATTCAGATTACATGGACAAAACTACCATCGCATAGGTAGTTTATGTCCGCCTAATGGAAAACCACCAAGGTTCACACAACTTTACCTGTATGATACTGCACATGAGTGTCAAAATATAATTCGCGGAATGAGGTATTGTTTATATTCAATGCTTGCTTTTTGTTACGTTGACAAAGCCTTCACCTTTTTATGCTAACATTAATAATTTATCCATCTTTGAGGACAAAAATCATCAATATGTTATTAACTACAATACTGTTGAAAACCTACAACAATTGCTTCATCAAAACAATGCTTTGGCTCGAGAATTTATAAGTGAAAAAGAGGTTCTTAGCCGTCAGGAGGTTCTAACTGTAAATCTACGGCTGCTTAAAATAAGTGAAAAAAATAGTGCCACATATAACCTTCCAAATACATCTGAAATTGCGATGTTGATTGTCGGTGACATTGAGGATCTCAACCAAGAACGAGATATCATCATTCAAACCAAAAATGGAGATTTACAACGAATCGATGAGCTTCAACCTTTTTATCTTCCATTGCAGTATCCTTTGATTTTCTCAGGTGGCCAGGATGGATATTACGAAAATGTGTTGCATCATGCTACTCAATTCACAAAAAGTACTACACTCAGAAAAGTAACAATGAGAGAGTAATTTGCATTCCACTTGCAATTCCGTGAAAATGAAGCATCGATCTTGCTACATTCTAGAAGACTACTGCAACAGTTTACTTTTGATGCTTATACGATGATTGAGTCTCAAAGAATTTCATTCATTCGCTTCAATAAGAAGAAACTGAGGGTCGAACTTTAAAATGGCTTATAGGATGCATTGCTTCGAGGTGACCATGAAGGGACATCCTGCAGAAAGCGTATTGTGTTACCTTCTACATTTATGGGCGGTCCAAGGTATATGATTCAGAATTACCAAGATGCTATCTCAATATGTAATTGGGCAGGGTATCCAGATCTATTTTTAACATTTACATGTAACCCGATGTGGCCTGAAATAACTCGATTTCTTAGACATCGCAATCTTCGTCCACCAGATTGCGCGAAAATATTATCTCAGGTTTTCAATATTAAGGTTGAATGTCTACTGAAAGATTTACGCCAAGGTTGTTTATTTGGGAATTCACGTGAAGGTTAGTTTTTATGAACTCAATATCCCGTATTTTCAATTCCTTATTATATATTCTGTCATCTAATATTAACCGTCAAACTATTTTTATCTCTTGTAGTTGTTCTAACAGTGGAGTTCTAAAAACACGGTTTGCCTCATGTGCACATCCTACTATTTCTCTATCATGAAAAAAAACTTCACAGTCCAACAAATGTAAACAAGATTGTATGTGCTGAAATTCCCAATAATTGTGCCTACCCAAGACTACACAAAGCTGTTAAGAATTTTATGATCCATGGCCCTTGCGATGATGCCAACCGTAATTCTCCCTATATAAGAAATGGTAAATGTTCCAAATATTTTACAAAGAAATTTGTGGGGGCATACCACTATTGATGATGATGGTTACGTGGCCTATCACAAAAGGGATTATGGAAGAACAGTTCTAAAAAATGGACTTCCTTTAGATAATCGGTTTGTTGTGCCATACAGTCCTGTGTTGCTGTTAAAGTATCAAGCACATATAAATATTGAAGTTTGCAATCAGTCGTCTTCCATCAAATATCTTTTTAAGTATATTAACAAGGGAAATGATCAGGTAACAACAACACTCTATGAGAGCAGCAACAAAGATTTATCAAAGAAAGATGTTGATGAAATAAAAATGTACTATGATTGTCAGTACATATCTCTTTTTGAGGCCTCTTGGAGAATATTTTCTTACGATATCCATTACAGATATCCACCTGTTGAGAGGTTAGGTTTCCATTTACCCAGACAACATTCTGTGAACTTCAAGGATAATGATAATATTGGAGATGTATTAAATCACACAAACATATCTGAAACTATGATCACCTCTTGGTTTCAAGAAAATATTATGTACCCAGAGGGAAGATATCTTACATTTGAAAAATTCCCTACTAGATTTGTTTACCACTCAAATGACAAGACATGGCATCTCAGAAACAGGTATTTTCTATTGGCAGGCTATACTACATTCCTCCAAAAACTGGGGAACTATTTTACTTGCAGATACTTCTAACAAAAATCAAAGGTGCTACTTCATTTGAATATCTCAAAACAGTGAACAACATTACTCATGGAACATTTAGAGAGGCCTGTTATGCGCTGAGACTTCTAGCATATGACACAAAATTTATTGAAGCAATAAAAGAGGTTTCATCTTGGGGAATGAGACATTATGTGCGTAGGCTCTTTGCAAGCATGTTATTTTCCAATAACATTTCTCATCCATACATTGTTTGGTAACAAACCTATCACATCCTAGCTGAAGATATATTACACTCTCAAAGATGAAGGCTACAACTGCAAGGTGAAAAGCTGTTTCTCAGCTTATATTTTATAACATGTTGCTGTTAACTAATTACAGAATTCACATTTTCCTTATATTGTTGAAAAATGTATTTATATAATATTGACATTAATATTGACTGAAAAACATTGGTTATATAGATATTAAATGATACTTATTGGCTGCCATGTAGTTAGGGAGGGTCTTAAATAAAGGTCTGATCATTTCAAGTTACTATAGTTATTTAAACAACAGTTCAACCTCAAATGACAGGAAACATAAAACATTTAAATCCAAGGGGTTTTTTAAATAATAGTTTAGCCTCAAATGACATAAAAAATGAAAAAAATTGCATGCATGTGAGGTTATTTAAATAATATTTCAGCCTCAAATGACATAAAACATTAAAATCCATGGGGTCAACAACTGTCCATATGAATGCATAAATAGAATAATTATCCATTACTGCTGATATTTTAATACTTTTCTTTCTATTTTATTATTACATTAACTGATTTCTTCCAGAAATCATATTTGTCTAATTTATTACCAATACATAGTAGCACAAGTCTACTATCAATCAACTATTAGCGGGCATGCATAATACATACTTTAGTCTATATAATAAATTCTCTCACATGCAATTTGTTTTATTATTTCAGTTAATATTATTTAATTGATTCAATGAATGCAATTTTTTTATACTAATCAAAAACAATGTTCCTCATTCTTCTAGATTTGAAACTCACAGAAGATCAAATACATATGCATGCTCTTCTTGAAATAGAATATATTTTACGGACCAACGGAACATCTCTTCGATTTTATCCTCCCATGCCAGTTCCAGATTCTGCAATTGATACTCATTCGAATCATTTAGTTGTAGAAGAACTAAATTACAATAGAGAAAACCTTCGGAGAGAGTACATAACTTTACATACTATGCTAACTATTGAACAGAAAGAGGTGATGGATGTCATTTTGTTTGCGTTATCTACAAATATCAGAGGATTCTTCTTCTTGAACGGATATGGAGGCACAGGTAAAACATTCATTTGGAATATTTTATCATCATTTCTGCGATCTGAGGGCTCTATTGTACTTGAAGTTTCTTCGAGTGGAATAACATCATTACTGATTCCTGGTGGATGCACGACACATTCTAAATTTCATATTCCAATCTCCATTACCGAGCAATCTGTTTGCAATATTCAGCAAGGGAGTGATGTAGCTGAACTTCTACACTCTACAAAACTGATCATTTGGGATGAAGCTTCTATGGTTCATAAATACTTCTTTGAGGCTCTAGACCATACTATCAGGGATATTATGAGAGTGAAAAATTTTCATGCAATGAATTTTCCATTTGGTGGTCTAATAGTTGTATTGGGTGGAGATTTCAGAAAAATATTACCTGTAATACCAGGTGGTAATAGAAATGGCATTTTTTTTGCAAGCATTAAGTCGTCGTATCTTTGGCAGTACTGTCAGGTGTTAACTCTAACAAATAACATGAGATTACTTTCCTCTACATCCACCGATAATTTAAATCATATCCGCGATTTCGCTAAATGGACTTTGGATATTGGTGAAGGAAGAGTTGTAGAACCTAATGATGATGAAGTGCTCTTTGAAATTCCTTCATAATATCTTCTTTACTACACAGGAAATCCAATGGTTGAAATTATGGAGCATACTTATCCTAATTTCAGTGACAAATACAGTGAGGTCTCCTATTTGAAAGAGCATTCCATTCTAGCTTCAACCCGTGATGTTGTTCAAGAAGTAAATGATTACATGTTGTCTCTCACAAATTCTGAACAAAAAGACTACTTCAGCTCCGATTCAGTCTACAATGAGAGTTTTGATATGGATATGGCATAAAACATATATACCTCTGAGATGTTAAATGGAATAAACGTCTCCGGTTTGGATACCCATAAAATTTATTTAAAGATTGGTGTCCCCATTATGTTATTAAGAAATGTTGATCAATCTGTTGGTTTATGTAATGGTACTCATATGATTGTTACACACTTAGGGGACCATGTCACTGGAGAAATTTTTTTGACTAGCTGTCATTCGGGGAATTTGACATTCATTCCAAGACTAAATATGACACACTCTGATCTTATATGGCCTTTCAAATTACAAAGAAGGCAATATTCTTTAACAGTTTCTTATGCAATGACTATTAATAAAAGTCAAGGACAATCATTGTCTTCTGTTGGTTTATTTCTCTGCAAACCTATGTTTTTTCATGGTTAATTATATGTTGCGGTTTATAGGGTCACATCAGCTACTGGTTTGAAAATTTTTGTTGATGATAACAGTAACACATCATCTCATTACACACATAATATTGTGTACAAAGAAATATTTGAAAACCTCTGTTAGGTACTATTTCAACTAGCACATCAATTGTTTTACTGCTGTTTGGGACTGCAATATGTAATTCCTAAAGTCTGGAACTGCTTACTATATTTTTTTTTTCAGAACTAATCATATTTGTACACAGTCAAAACAAGATGTCCAGATCAATTACCCCGTTGAATGCGATTACACCAGAGGATGATGAAACACTACGGATTGAGGTTCATGTTTTAAACATGTGGTGCAATTCATCGCAAAAATACTCTAATGCTGTTGTTTCCATCGATCTAATACTTACTGATAAAGAGGTCAGTTTACATTTCATGACTGCTGTTTGTTTATTTCACCCTATAATCCTATTTTGATGTATACATTTGTCAATACATCTAAATTATATTTCTGTCCTTACACATTTATATTTTTAATGTATTCTTTTATGTTTTAACATGCTATGTCTAGGGAATAAAAATTCAGTGTACAATCAGTAGCCACTATCTTATCTCTAAGTACAAAAATCTATTTCATGAGGGGCTATGCTATACGATACAAAACTTCCAGATAGCTTCAAACCATGGAAGTTACTTGGGATGTAGACATGCCTGTAGACTACTATTCACGACTACAACATATGTTCATCCATGTGATGTAGAAATTACTCTTTTCAGTTTTTATTTTACTTCATATGATGATATTATTCAATTGAAAGTTCCCGAAGAACATTTAATAGGTACATTCCACTACGCAATGCATGTTGCTTTTCAGTCTAGAAAGTTAAATAGATTTAATATTATAGAATTTTATAATACCTCTGTATTATTTCCAATTAAATCCTCTTTTTTTCATCTATCTTATATAAATTATTGGACTTCTTCGATACACAAAACCGGTGCAAGATATGGGTCCTTCTAACCGCAGGATGCAAATTACTCTTGAGGATGACAGGTCAATATTTTTTTAAATTTATATTAATTGACTGCTAAATATTTATATGTGGTCATATTGTTACTCAATTTTTGTACAGAGGTTTGCAACTAACCTGCAGTTTCTAGGGGGACTATGTAAATGAATTAACGGATTACTTGGAAAAGAACAAGGAGTCGTCTACCATTATGATATTACAACTCGTCCGGGTTAAGCGGTTGAGCAGTATGGTTTCTGTCTATATAGTATAATTTTGATGTTTCTAAATAATTCCTAAAATATGTTGCATGACCACCCGACTCTCTAATTATGTGTTCTTTGACTTCAAACTCCTTTTAGCCTCTGTTATTGTCACCACTACTATGAATGCAACGAAAATTATTTACAATCTTTATATTCCTGAAGTAGAAAATTTCAGAAACAGGTAACATTATACATACTCGGTGTTCTATATTTTTACAACTTTATACTCTGTGCATCACAATAGTAATTCACAAATGTTCTTATTTTTTATTTTAAAGTATATCATTCTATATTTACCAGGTTTGGGATGTTAATAAAATCATAGTTACAAAGCCCACCACCAACTATTGTCAACCCCACTACAGAAGTCTTGTATTGGAATAACAAGAAAACAATATCAGAAGTGAAAATATCTCTCGAGGTAACTATAACATCCTTATAATCAGAATTACAATAAACTGTTTTATGAACTGTTTACATCTGTCCTTTACTAATGAGTTTATTATTATGTACAAACTCTTCTACAGCCTACACGGTGCTTAATAGCAGCTACAATAATAAAAATTCAAAGTACTCACAGTTGGTATTTTGATTCATGTAACTTTTTCATGAAGAAAATACATGTTTTAGAAAACAAAATATGGTTCCACAGTTGTAAATTATCTCCCAACAACGCTACTCCTAGGTTTCAAATCTTATTTTAAATTCCTTTTGTTCAATATTTTTCTATCTAAATAATAAAGCATATTACTCGATATCGCTGACTTTGTAACCACAATATTAAATCCAATAGATTCAGAGTGCAACTAATGGTTGCTGATACGACAGACTCATGTTCATTTGTTTTATTTGACAAACAAGTCATCCAATTCTTACATAAAACAGCTGTAGAGTTAAGAGCTGCCTTGATACAGGTATAACCAATTTCTTGTATTACCTCAACATTTGTTTCCATTATATATTCTAACACTGCTTATCGTTTGTAATTTAGGCCGATGATGAGTATGGGTTTCCTACAGAATTGGATATTTTCAAATCAGTGGGTACTCTCATGTATAGGGACATCAAACCAGTGGGTACTCTCATGTCAGTAGTGGAATTGAATATATCAAGGTACTATATGTTTCAGTTATTTCCCACTTCCTAAACAAAAATCTACTTACTGTAATTTCCCTTGTAACCTTGCACAATGGGAGAATCAAACTGGTAGGTCTTCGCTATCAAGTTCAAGCATTACGAGTAGACATGATGGTTGTACCTCAAATATGTCATCTAATAAGGTATGTTTTAGTTCTCCCCATTCACTATTAACTTAATTCCATTTATGTTAATATACATCCATCATTAATATAGAGTTTTGTTGTTTTTTATATTTTTCACATACAATAATTTATATCTGTAACTATCTACTGTTAACTAAAAGATATGTGCTTCATTGATTACAACTACAACAAGTAATTTCCAATTGTTCTAACTATATTCTCTATATAGAAAAACCTATCACATGAATTTGATATGGAGGATGATGTAAGACATGATCCTGAGATATGTCGAGACAGTTTCGGTACAACAAGTGGTTGTTCTCAAGTACATAGGCCAATGAAGGGAAATTTGGACAACTCAAATGAGTAGTCAAAATGAGATGTTCTTCCCCAACATCTTGGTAATAAAAATTTATGGGTATTTTTTTTATTTCACTCTTTTTTGTGATATCTTATGATCATTAAATAATGTTCAAGAACAAGTGCACAATTAAATAAATAACAGGACTATCCATTGTTGCCTTCAATATTATTTGGAGTTCAAAATGATTAACTTTTATCTTCAGTTGATTGGTATGTGATCTGACAGTTTGTTGGAGTTGACATTACAGTTCATTTTCATTTCCATTTACATTACATGATTAATACTTACTACATTTGATCATATTATTTGACCAATTCATAACCATCATATTTAATCTAACACAACTACTATTTCAGTTTGCAGTGAAACAGAATTACATGCAAGATAACAGGTTAGCCAGTACTGTAATACTAACCATTACTATATCATATGGTCAATTTACCAGTACTAGAATTTTCACTAACAATGACCAGATTTCCTATTTCTTATAACAATGACCATAGTTTAATGGTCACCCGATTTATTTGTTTTTAAAACCAGTCAAAAGGATTGATTGTGGATGTGTTAATCAAATTGGACATTTCAATTTATAGTGGATAATGTTCGGGCTAGGATACTTGGGTTTTCTTACACACAATTTTCAAACATGGATAGATTGTAAACATAGATTACACAATGATTTTATACACTAACTATACTCCTGTAGTTTATAGAAACAAATCAAACACTCCAGTTTACAGACACAAATTACACACTGATTTTACACACATATTTATCCTACAGTCACAGACTGCACACCATAAATACATAATGATAGCATGCACAAATTTTACACAGAGTTTACACACAGAAACAGATTACACACACAGACTGTACACTAAATCTTATCTTTCAACCAAAACCAGATCACACACACAGTCTCTATTTACACACAGAAACAGATTACACTCACTAAATCTTATCTTTTAACCAAAAACAGATTACACACACTAAATCTTCTATTTTAACCAAAAACATATTACACACACAGACTCTGTTTACACACAGGAACAAATTACACACACAGACTCTGATTTCACACACAGATTATTCACATATATGACACAAATGGATTTTAACATAGATTACATACTGTGAGTTTATAGAAAAATAATTGAGATTTCAGATTTTTGTGTAGAGTATAATAAAAATGATGACATGTCATTTACAGAAAAATAATTTCATTACACATCAGGTCTTATAACTTTTTACATATATTATGACATTTCATTTGATTTTACATTAACTATTTGAAAACATATAACTCCACTGCGGTCTAATTTTTTCTACATTTTTTCTAAATGTTCTAATCTGTACATGTTGTTCAGCCTTTTTTATACATGTAATAAGTTTCTGTATTCATTCTTAGTACTAAAATATGCATAGTCTGTAAAGTATTTCTACTGTGGTCTGTTATAAATACTGATGTATTTGGTATTTCTCATGCTGGACATTTTACGGTGAGTTTTCTACAAGTTTATTATCTGTTTTTCATATGGGAAGTTTTTCATGTAGGATGTTTCTTCATGCTAGACGGTTATCTTGTCATGCTGGACAGTTTTCATAGTGGATGATTTTGTAACAGTTTCTCATACTAAAAGTTTATCATCATGCTAGAAGTTACTCATGGTGGATGAGAATAATGCTGGATGTTTTTCTTGTTATACGGTAGGTTCTTGATGGTATAAGTTTATGTTGGAAGTTTACTTAACTTTTTTTTTCATACTGGACATTGTTTCATGCTGGATGGTTTGTTGTATTCGATGTTCTCCATTTACCTGGAATTATTTCATCAGTTTTTTTAAGTTGGTTTTCTCATGTTTCCTTATTTAATACAATAATTTTCACATATCTCAGTTTTATTATTACAATCTGTCTTATGTTTGACTTTTTTTTTGACTTTTTATTCAACATTATTGTTTGATATAACTTTTATAAGTACTAATCACTTATTAAAAGAAATACCGCTAATCGAATATGCCGTGAAATAGCACGGGCGAGTACTAGTTATAATAAATTCTAACCCATGTGAATTTTTATTATATTTTCATAAGATAAGATATTAAATTTAATTTTCATAATTTACTCAAGAGAGATTTCGAATTAAAATTTTAATATTTTATCAAATGGTTTTTTGAATTATCAAACTGTAATTCATGAATTTGTGAATTAATTTGGTAATTGATAATTCTCAATTAATTTTATGAGTGTTAAATTTAAAATTCCATCCACAACAATTTTATATTTTTTATATTCATGTTAACATGATTTAATATGTAAATTATATGATTTGGGCTTATAAGCATGTATTTAATTTACAGTTATATTATTAGAATTTTCTGATATTCATTGTGATATTCCTGAATTAAAGGTAACAATTATAAAATTTGGAAGGAGCGAATTAGGGGTGTCCATGGGCCGAGTTGGGCCGGGTTTGAGAAAATTTTGTACTCGATACAATAAAAAGTGTTCGGGTTTGGTTGGGTCAAGTCATCGGCTTTTTTTTGCAATGACCCGCACTTGACCCGACCTGAGGTGAGTTAGGTTAGATTGGGTCAGGTCTATTGGGTCAAATAAAGAAAAATTACAAGAAAAAATAACAATTTTTTTCTGTAAAACTACTGATTAAATTAAAACTAAACAAATTTCGAACATTGAAGACCTTTCAAATTAAAATAGACCACCAATCTCCGTGGTCTTCAATTCAAAATTATAAAATATTTTGCTTAAAAAAACCATGAAATACACAATCACTTGGAGCACTCAAACCATAATAAATAAATTAGGGATTGGTTAGGTTTAGTTGGGGGCATTTTTTTGCCAATTAGTGACCTGACCCGACCCGATCTTGACTCAACCCAAATTAACCCAACCCATCCATATCTCTTGTGTAACCCAACCCCAACTCGACCCAACCCAGTTGGGTAGAGTCGGGTTGGTCGGGTCGAGTTGGGTTTGGACACCCCTAATTCATTTTGTAGAGTATTTCAAAAATACATTTCTAAAAAAAATACAATGTAACATTTATAGATGGTTTTTATAGGGGTGTCCATGTGTTGGGTTTGGGAAAATTTTACACCCGCCTGTAACAACTTCGAACCCACACTTCCAGGTTTTGTGTTAAAAATATAAACTTTACATTTCTGACCTTGATAACAATACATGCGACCCATTTTTTTCTTTCCATCCAAACCGTGCAACATCAAAAGGAAATATTGAATCACTTGCATACCCTAGGACCTTTTAGGTTTATAGTTTTAGAGAATTAGGAAAAACACTTAACAACTTGGATTGATAAATAACTGGCTAATAAATATCATCATTATCGCCCACTATACCCAGTTTTTCTTATTTCATAATAGGTCATTAGCCCGAATGGCCTGAAGGCCTTCTTTTTTATTTTATTATGGATAATCCCCCTTTTAAGGGTTGAAGGGGAACCCAAACATAACCCTTAGGCCCAAGGCACAAGGTCCGACACACCCGAAATACATTTAACATCTTTCCTCATAACCTGGAGAAAAAGAAACATAAGAATGATGAGCTCAAATGTGTAGTAAGGGTAAATAAGTGAGATGCTATTGATCATACAAGCATAACATGAGAAAAGGGTTTAATAATATGAGCTTATCATTTGAAATCATTACCCTAAAAATCAAAAATCTTAATCTTGAGTGATGACATAAAGCTTGGCAGTTCATAAGATATGAGTCATAAAGGAAGTAAATAACATGAGTCATGAGAATATAACAGACATAAAGTATTGAATTGTGGCATACACATAAGCATATAAAATCCATGGGTGGATACACCTCCTGGGTGGGACACACCACCATACCTAGTGGAAGTCCTTTTCTCATAGTGGAATGAGTTTACTCCCCAAACCATCACAGTAGTCAAGGTTCACTCCCAAGTCCATCATAGCGGACAAAGTCCTTTGCTGAACTGAGTTCACTTCCCATTACAGTCTATCTATCACATGAGATATAAGTCATTACCCAATGCATTGGAGAGATATATAAGCTCAACTTGCCATATAATGAAAACCATGCATATATGTGGGAAAAAAACATAAATCATTCAACATATCAAAACCCATGAAAAGAAATGAGTTTCCTAAATATTTCATCATAACATAACTCATGGAAAAGGATTAGGTTTCATAAACATCATACCATCCTAAACATAAACCAACTAGATAAAGATCAAGGATGGTATCCTTGTATCATATTCTCAGTAAAACATACGTAACATCACGAAAAATGATTTTGAAAGACCACTTTAAATAATTCTTGAGGAAAATATCATTTTCATTTTGAAATCATTTCTTTTAAAAGTCACACAATTATAAAGGAAAAAATTTTATTTGAAAAGAAACTTGTAATATTTTAAAGGAATCTTCAAAGCATTAAGGAGCCATGATGGAGGGAAAATTATCTCATGTCATATAAATTTAAAAAACATTCCTTTGGTATTTTTGTCAGAAAAGTCACAAAGTACCTAATTTGGAAAATGACAGGAAGATTCATTTTAAAACAGTTTTTTAGAAGTCCAACATAGGTGAAAATGACTTTTAAAAATCATAGGAGATTAGTAAAAAAATTTTGAAATCATTTTTATAAAACATGGAAAAGGAAGAGAAGCATTCCCCAATGATGACCTAAACATAAACAATTCCAAATAATGAAGATATTGTGAAATAAACCCTTACCACTTGGGTTTCTTTTGAATCATAAACTCCATGAAAAAAATAACTTAAAAATAAAATTTAAATATCATGAATATAAATTGATTCATGATATAAAAAATTAAATGGGAAGTATATAAACCACAAAAAATAAATAAGTGGTGAATATGACATATGTCTCACAAAAGTAAAAGTGAGACGAGAAACCATTACCATTTTGTAATCAGTTGAATCGTATTCTCCATGAAAGAATAAAATTTAAAAAAGCATTAAATATTATGAGAATAAATATATTCAATATATAACATTTCAAATGGGTGTTATATACACATCATAAAAGAATATAGGCGCATAACACCAAAATATACCTCAATAAAAGAAAATTGAGATGCAGTCCCTTACCCCATGTTCAATTTACTTTGTATGTGATTTAAACACTAGTATAATAAATATATATTTATTATAAATATATTCCTAAACTACACTCATATATATCATACAATATATTATTTACTTATAATATTTTATCATCCTTTTATTATCAATTCATTGTTAAAAATCACTATTTTTGGGTGGTAACTACTTTGTTTTTCATGTATGTTTCAGTTTGGAAGTCTTGATCTTTATAATTTTATCATGATCCCATCATTCATAAAATTTTAATAATGTTATAAAAATCATATATATTCATTATTCACATATTTATAATCATCTATAAAAGTTATATATAGAAAAATGAATTACACTGTTCATGGAGACGGTAGACAATATGTACGCATGAATATTGTTTCCATTTATCGACTGATGGAAAGGAAAAAAGGTAAATAATAATTTATTTTTATAGAGTCATTATTCTATAATATATATTATATATATTCATAAAATTTATCCTTATTACCTTCTATGTGAAAAATAAATGAAAAACAAATCACATTGCATCGTGAAGATGGTAGTCCATAGGTAAGCATGAGTGACATTATCATTTCCTAGATGATTGGATGATAAGAAGGTAGACATGATATTATAATTATAGAAGTATAATTATTTAATAAATATCATATATAATTATTAAACCAATCATAATACCCATCCGTAAAAGATATTGATGAAAAATGAATTGTATCGCTACATGGAGATGGTAAGCCGTTCGTATGTACGAGCAATACTTTCAGTTTTAATTTGATGAGAAAGAGGGTGTATAATGATGTTTTAATAATAATAATAAAATTTCAGAATATTTAGTATAATGAAGTTATTATTTTATGATAAATATCAAAGATTTAGAGGAGGTAAAGAAGAGTAGAAAAAGAAAGTGATCGGTTAGAGTGATTACCTATTCTTCGAAACAACTCTATTATATATCCTCCAAAGGGCTCTGGGGTTGGCCCTTTGAGAGAAAAAAACCTCCATAATGTGGATAAAAAAGTTGAGAAGTGAATTTGGAATGTTATGGTCAACATATAAATCTAAAAGTAGTGTAAAGAATTGAGGAAGGAGACGTCCTTTTATAATTTAGGAGAGGGGAACTTTTAGAATTTCTTAAAAAAATAAAATAAAATATGTCTATTCTAGAGCCAAATACTTTAAAATGCTCATGAATTCAAATATAAGGTGTGATAGAGTTGTAATAACATAAAAAATATATTTTTGACAAGTTTTGGTGTAATTTTAATACTTATCATTTTGATTAACTCTTAGTTAACCTATTTTAATTTTAACTATGGTAGCAACATTTTCAATATTAAAAGATTTTAATTTTTTTACTTATAAAGTGTCAATTGGACCATAAATGGAAAATTTATGACATTTTAGATCATAAATTATCTCATTTTACTTATTTTTTTTTTAATAATTTAATAAAATATTATTTTCATAAAATATCATTAGTGTCAATTTTAACACTATTCATTACTTTAACTTTAATAACATCAATAAAACACTTATATTTTGAAAAAATTATTTTATAATATCCCCAAAATGTCATGGTCATATATAAAGTTCATGTATGACCTTAATTAACTCAAATTTTAATACTTTAATATTTTTAATACCATTTATTTTATTTTTCCATCAACTAAATAATTACTGCATCGACGTTGTGTAAGTATTTAAGGTAATTATTTAATTCCTAAAAATCATAAAAAAATTAACATGATTTATATAAATATTTTAGTTTTAAAAATAATATTTATAGTTTAATATATCATTTGGATATCTCCATTTTAAAAATATTATAGTTATTAAAACCTAGAGTGTGATATGTTTGGATTTTCCTGAAATAAAATATTATAAATGTTATAATCACATCCAAAATGAAATAAATGGTCATATAAAGTAAACTTGAATGATTATGGATTAAAATTACTCATACAATAATATCCGGATGAGTTTTAGGGTCACTGTCTAGTCCTTATCACTTTATTTTTTCCATTAATTATCTCATTTATCATTTACCATGGTAACAAAAATTACTAAAGACATCATTCATAATGTATAAAAATAAAATGGGTATATTTACTAAATTTTTACATCTTGTTTCCAAATAAGGAATTAATTTTTCAAAATTTAATTCACATAATTGGCACAATTTAATTTAAAATTAAACTGGCAAAATGAAACGAAAAACAAATTTTTAGAAAAAATGCGCTTTTTAAGTATAAAATGTTTTTATACTAAAATCATGTATAAAATTTATTTTAAAGACCATATTTATATTATATATAATAAAAAGGAACTAATTAAATTTTAAAACCAATCCAAAATAGAATTTTAATTTGTAGATGCTTTAAAAGAAAAATATTGTTTTCAATGAAAATCAATATTTTTCACTATTCATTGAATATTCAAACTTTTCAAAAAATTTATAAAAAATTAATCTTAAGATAATTTTTAAATTATGAATTAAAAGATTATATCCCTTTTCAAATAAAATTTCTAAAAGTACCAGAAATTAATTATATTATTTACTCTTAAAAAATAAATAAAAACCATTTTTGAAGAAAACATGTATTTGAAGAATAAAATGGATTTACTAAAAATTGAGTGCTTATTTTACTAAGAATTAATCGATAAATTGTCATTGATTAAAACCTTTATATATATATATATATATTTCAAATAGTAGTTAATCCTATTCATACCTGCTAATTTAACAATTAGGTTATAACAGTCATATTTAAAAAATAATATTTCATGGTTTGTTTATGCTCGATGTTTCATGCTATTGAGCATAATCTTTCCTTTTGAAATCTTGGGATATTACACCAGCCCAATAAAAAATAGTCTGGTTAGGTTGGGTCGGGTCATAAACATTTTTTCGCAATGACACAATCCGATTTGAGGTGGGTCGGGTTTGGTTGGGTCGAGTCTGTTGGGCCAAGTAATGAAAAATTATAGGGAAGGATAAAAAAAATGTAAAACAATTTATTAAAAAAAATTAGAACATTGAAAATATTTCAAATTCAAATATACCAACAATCCAAATTATTTTCAATTCAAAATTTTAAAACACTTTGCTTAAAAAAAAATGAAATACATCATCACTTGGAGCACCCAAGCTAGAGTAAATAAATTAAGGATCAGTTGAGCTGGGTTGGGTCATTATTTTGACAACCCATGACTCGAAGCGACTTGACCCAAATCAACCCAACCCAACCTAGTTGAGTTGGGCCGGGTTGATCATGTCGGGTCCGGTTTGGACACTCCTAGACAGAATTCTCCTTCATTAGGGATGTATGAACATTGATTATGTCATTTGGAAAGATGAATTACCTGCAGTTAATAATGATAACACTCTTGATGATATAACTTTATATGAACATTGGGAGAAATAAAACCGTCATAGTACAATGTTCATAAAAACTAAATTATATGCTAGAATTTTTGGTTTGTTTGATGAACATAATAATTTTCATGACTTTCTAAAGGCTATAAATGACCTGCTCAACTATTTAGATAAAGCATTATCAAATACATTAATTATGAAGTTCTCATATATGAGACCAACCACCTTGAAAGCTGTGTGCGAGCATATTATGAAGATGAGGGATATAATATCTCATCTTAAAAGTCATTTCTACTACATTACATTCTCAATACTCTTCAACATCAATATAGTCCATTTAAAATCTTATATAACACACATATGGATAAATTGTTGATTAATGAATTAATAACCATGTATGTTCTATAGGAGGAGAGGATTGTTGTAGACTTGGGAGAAACTAATATGGTGATAACACACCAAAAACATAATACTCATAAAGTTAAAGTCAATAAGAATAGAAAATAGAAATTTATACCCCAACTTAATATTAAGTAAGAACTTAATTGTTTCTTCTATAAAGAAAAATGACATGCTAAGAAAAATTGTCCTAAATTTTTAGAAATGGTTTGAAAAGAAAGGAATTTAAATCTTATTGGTTTGTTATGAATAAAATATGGTTAATATAATTCACAACACTTGGTGGATTGATTCTAGTTCTAGAATAAATATCATGAATACCTTATAGGGTATGAAAAACATAAGAAAACTGGTGGGCAATGAGTTTTATATCTATTCAGGAAATAAGATGGAATCACATGTGGAAGTCATAGGGACATGCATTCTAGTGTTAATAAATAAGATTACTTGGTATTTATAAATGAAAATTTATTTTCCAAGTTTCTCTAGAAACTTAATTTCAGTTTCCAAAATTTTACTGTTGGATTTTACATTTAGTTTTTTCAAAACTATTTTTTCCTTAATATATGAAAATGAAATTGTTGGAAGTGGTACATTTAAGGATTACCTTTTCTCCATTGATTTACAATGTAATTATAACATGCATGTTCATACTAGTATTAAAAGAAGTGTTATAAATGAAACTTCTTCTATGTTATGACACTAGTGATTATGTCATATCTCCAAAGAAAAGATACAAAGATTAGTTACAGGGTTCTAGTAATCTTGATTTTACTAACTTTTAAACCTATGTGGATTGTTATATAAGGGGAAGAAAACCAATAAATCAGATAAAGGTGATAATAGAAGTTTAACTATATTCGAAATCATACATAAAAATATATGTATCTTAGACATGAATTTACATGACCATAAATAATTTATTTAATTCATATATAACTATTCATGATATACATATATCTATTTTCTTCACAATAAAAATGAAGCTATTGACGCCTTTAAAGATTTTAATACTAAATTTGAGAAAAAATATGGTAAATAAATTAATACTATGAGGTCAGATCGAGGTGGAGAATATTATGGGAGATACATTAAGGATGAAAAAAAATACCTGATCCATTTGCAATATTTCTTCAAGAAAACGGAATAGTTGTTCAATACACTATTCTTGGTTCACTAGACCAGAATAGTGTAGATGAAATTAGAAATTGAACATTAATGGACATGGTACAAAGTATGCTCAGTAACTCTAAGTTACATAAATTCTTGTGTAATTAAGCACTTAATGTCATAATCAATTTCCTCTAGCCCTAGGTCTTCTAGGACTAGAACATAATCCATTCTCGTATTCCATCCTAAAACCCATTGGTACTAGGATGAATTTCCCATCCATGCTTATATACGAGCTGCCATCCTTTGTGGAAACCGATGTGGGATTGGGTTTTCACCCAAAAATTCTCCCCTAAAACCAAATAAAACACAATTGGGCCTTATCTTCAATGATAATCCATCTAATCCAAATTATCATGCACTTTCACCACCATTTCTCTCTCCATCAAGACACATCATCTTCCCACTTTTTATCGTGAATACTTTAGATACAAGTCACCACCATGGATACACATGCTCCAACCCGAGCCATAATTATCACTCTCAAACTAGTTTTGGGGAATGCTCCATACTATATCACAACTGGGATACACCATGCCTCTGATGCCACTTGTCTTCCTCCAACCCAAGGTCTTATAGGCCCAACACATAATCCCTTCTGGTGTTCCATCGTAAAATCCATGGGTACTTGGAGTAGTTTCTCATACAAGATTATATGTGAGCCACCATCGTTTTCAAAAAACAATGTGAGATTGGTTTTTCACCCAACAATCCTCACCTCAAACCAAAGACCACACAACTGGGCCTTCCCTTCAATGATAATCCATCTGATCCAAATTATCTTACAATTGCACCATCATTTCTCCCTTTATCAGGACACACCGCCTATCCAGTGTTATCATATAGACTTTGCATACAAGGAACCATCACTGTCACTATAAGGACCCAGCCTTATTACATACATAATCTTGAATTTAGTCAAGAAAACAATTAATTTAACAATGAGAATCTTTTCAAGTTTAGATATTTAGATAATTGGGAAATAATACATTCATTACATTACACATTATTACAGAGTGGATACCATAAAAACAGTTTCCATTTTTTTCAAAATATAAAACATTAAAACTTAAAACAAGACTCCTTGAAAATTATTCAACATTTAACATGTATTACTTCCTTGTATTACACATCCATTAACCTGTGTAAAATCATTAAAAAACTTGGGATGATCACAAAATATCACTAAGGTATGAAAAAGAAGGAAAGAGCACATTAGTCCATGAATACTCGTAACGTATGAAAACATTTTCAAAATACATACTTGTCACCCATATATACTTACTTTGTGTAACATGAGATTTACAAAAAATCCACACAAAACATGAGAACATAAATATAATCATAAAGGTATATTGGAGCATTAAATACATAATCTTGTAACCATTCTTGGCTACCTTATAATTGTAACCCTCACAGCTACCTTACTTTGTGTAACCATCGCAGTTACACTTGGAGTAACCATACGGCCGACCTCCAACTTAATCATACCCAATAAATTGGAGGGAAATATAGGTCCAACACTTCATAATAAATAATTCCCAAGAACCAAAACATAATCATACAACATGAATAATTCCATAAAAACATTGCTTTGGATTTTTGTAAAACCGAATTTAAAAAGAGGATTTTTAAAGAAAAGCCCCTTATAAAAATAATACAAGTGAAGAGAGACTTAATAGAGTGGATGGAGTATGTATATATACTGTAAATACACATAATAAAACATGATATAAACAGAAACCATCACACAAACAATTTAAATAGCACATAAATAATGAAGTAGAAGGTTAACCCAAAGAATGGAAATCGGGTTAAGAATTCCCTTACCTTGGGTTTGTCCTACTTTCAACTTGTTTAAACCTACTGTATAATGGTTAAAAGAGTGTTATTAATATTTTAAAGAAACATGTTAATGTTTCTAACATCTTATATGATCATTTCATAACATTATTTCACCCTTAATTGTTAGTATTTCTCCCTTTGCACTATTTTTGGGTGAATTCTTTACATGATTTCTATGATTGGTTCATGGTGGACATTCTTGTCGATTTGAAGTGAAAATACAGAATTGTAATGGAGTATTATTTACATATATAAAGTAACATAAATTATTCCATTCATTATTTTTAATTCTTACATGAGGATTATTCATAAGTTAGAACATTAATGATGTTCATTTAGATCATTTTAGTGGTTATTTGATAATAACAACCTTGTTTTGTCTTATAAATTAGAACCATGAGTACAAAAGAATTCAAAAACCATGGGTGAGTCATAAAACATATATTATAACCTGGTTAAACCATATAAATGGTTTCATGACCAGACTTGAAATAATTAATGGAAATTGAAATCACATCGTCCACGATGTCGATAATTCGACACAAATAGACAATGTTTTTATTCTTTAAATAAGTGAGAGGGGATATGGAGATGAGAAGAATAATGATGATTAATTTTCCATAAACATGATAAAATATATAATATACATGAGTTCTGGAGATTTCATGCCTCTTGGGTAAGGAGATATGCAAAAAGAATAAGGAAGGAACTCAAATTAAAGAAAAAGTGAGAAATCTCTTACAAAAATTCGGCAGCCTAACGGCTACACAACATGGTTTTAGAAAATATTAAAAAGAGAGGGGAAAAGGGTCACCCATCCATAAATGAATCATAATATAGAATAGATCAATAATAAGAAGAAAATAAGAACATGGTATGGAAACTTGAAAATTATACCACATAAAAGAGAACTTGAAAGAAAAAAAAAAGAAATTGAGAATTTTTTTACCTTGGAGAGTAACCCTTAGAACTTGAAGGTTGGGACCTTGGGGGCTTGAGGAAACCTTGGGAGGACTACTATGAAGGTAAGGAGTCTAGAGATTCATTTAGGGAGAATTGGGAATGAATTCAATGAAGGGAAGAGTTGGTATTTATAGGAAATGTGAGGGATTATTTTAATAATTTTCAAGGGACACCTCATGAGTGGTATTTTCAAAACCACGGGCTTTCCCATGGTATTTTCCCATGGTATAAGCCACTTAGGGCACATCACATATTATTTAAATATACACAAGTCGAACAGATTTATGACATCATTATTATATCATTAATGATGTCATTAACACACCGAAACTAAAAACTATATTTTTTACTATTCACCAAAAAATCAACTATTTCAGAAAAATTCCCAAAATTCACCCTAACCATTTATCAACATGTAGAATACAAAAATGAAGTCCACTTTTGAAAAATAATTTTCTAAATATTATTAATTTAATTTTTAAATAAAATCACACTTAATTAAAAAATTAACAGTTCTAATTCTACAACTACTTCTTTATCACAATGAAAAATTAACCAAGATGTTATTATCTTCTAGCCTTAAGAAAATAAAATAATAATAAAATTTACTATTCATTAGGGTCATATTACTATTCATATTACTATTCATAAGGTTATGTTACTATTCACAAAAAAAACAATTTGGTTTCATCAGACTCTAAATAACATACTGAACACAATTGTAGATGACAGTTTCTTGAAATTCAAAACATAGAAGAAATAAAATTATGTTTAAAGGATACTTATAAATATCTACCTTAAAAAAATTTCAAGAATTTCAATATATTTTTAGAAAACCTTGGGGTGTTACATTATTCCCACCTTCTTTAAATTGCATCCTCTAAATTTTATTTACTTATTAAACAACTAAGGGTATTTTTCCCTCATAGCATTTTCAGACTCCCATGTTGCTTCTTTAACCATGTGGTTTCTCCACAAAACCTTTACCTGGTGGATTACCTTATTCCACAATACCTATTCTCTTCGATTAGGAATCTGAACCGGTTTCTCTTCATAAGAAAGGTTCTCTTCCAGTTGAACTGCTTCCGAGCTCAAGACATGTGATGAATCTGGCACATACTTTCTCAACATCGAAACATGAAAAACATTGTGTACCTGAAACAAACTCGGAGGAAAAGCAACGTGGTATGCAACTGTTCCAACTTTCTCCAAGATTTCATAAGGACCAATGAACCGTGGACATAAATTTCCTTTCTTACCAAAACACATCACACTTTTCCAAGGATAGACTTTAAGGAAAACATGGTCACCTACCTCGAAAGAGAAGTCTTTCCTTCTGTTATCTACATAACTTTTCTGCCTGCTCTGAGCTATCCTCATGTGCTGCTGGATTATCCTCACTTTCTCAGCCACTTCATCTACTAATTCTGGCCCCATCAACTTTCTTTCACCGACTTCATCCCAAAACGCAGGAGTCCGACACCGCTTCCCATACAAGGCCTCAAAAGGTGCCATCTGAATACTAGAATGAAAACTGTTATTATAAGAAAACTCAACTAATGAAAGATGCTGATCCCAACTTCCATGATAGTCCATTGAACAAGATCGAATCATATCCTCCAAAGGTTGAATCATTCGTTCTGACTGCCCATCAGATTGAGGATGAAAAGCTGTACTGAAATTCAACTCTGTGCCCAATGACTTCTGAAGTCCCTTCCAAAATTTAAAGTGAACCTGGGATCTCGTTCAGAAACAATAAAAAGAGGAACTCCATGTAACCTGACAATCTCCTTGAGGTACAATCGAGAAAGCTGATCTAAAGTCATAGTATCTCGAATAGAAAGAAAATGTGTAGACTTTGTTATCCGATCAACAATAACACAAATCACATTTTTACCTTGAGAAGTCTTTGGTAGTCCCACCACAAAGTCCATGGATACATTATCCCATTTCCACTCTGGCACTGGAAAAGGCTGAAGCATCCCCTTCGGTAACTGTCACTCTACTTTAACCTGTTGACATGTCAAACATCTCATAGTAAAATCAACAATATCTCTTTTCATTCCATCCCACCAATAATACTCCCGAAGGTCTCTGTACATCTTAGTACTGCCAGTATGAACAGAAAATAGAGAACTATGAGCTTCACACAACAATTCTTTCTTCAACTGAAAAACACAAGGCACACACAACCTTTTACCAAATCTTAAAACACAATCTTTATCAAGATTAAATTCTGGAAACTTACCCATTATAACCAATTCTACCTTTTTCTGTAGCCCACAGTCTTCCTTCTGCGCTTGCTTAATTCTATCTGACAACAAAGACTGCACTGAAACCTGAAACAAAACAGAGGTATTCCCTACACCGACAACTTCGAATCCAAAATTCATAAAATATTTAATCAAGGGATCATGTTCCAAACATAGCATGGTTAATGATGCATGATGTTTACTACTTAAGGCATCCTCCACTTTTCTTTCCCAGGATGGTAATTGATCATGCAGTCATAATACTTTATCAGTTCTATCCATCTTCTATGCCTCATGTTTAATTCCTTCTGAGTGAATATATATACTTTAGACTTTTATGGTCAGTATATATTCGGCATTTGGTTCCCTATAGATGATGCCTCCGAATTTTCAAAGCAAAAACCACAGCTGCTAATTCTAAATCATGTGTGGGATAATTTAGCTCATGAGGTTTAAGTTGTCTCAAAGCATAGGCAATTACCTGATCATTCTGCATTAAAACACAACCAAGTCCCTTCAAAGAAGCATCACTGTAGATGACAAACTCACTATTTCGGGAAGGTAAGTCCAAAACTAGAGAATTCACCAATCTCTTCTTCAGTTCCTGAAAACAAACATCACATTCCTCTGTCCAAAAAATTTTAACCCCTTTCCATGTTAACTTAGTTATTGGGATAGATAACCATGCAAAGTTCTTAACAAACCATTGGTAATAACTTACTAAGCCCAGAAAACTACGAATCTCTGTAACATTTGTGGGTCTTGTCCATTCATCAACTACTTTTGTTTTGGTAGGATCAACTATTATTCTATCCTTATTTACAATGTTCCCAAGAAAAGAAATCTGTTGCAACCAAAAATCACACTTGATGAATTTTACAAGTAGTTTATTTTCTTTTAAAGTATGAAAAACAACCCTTAGATGTTTTTCATGTTCCTTTTTATTTTTAGAAAATACCAGAATGTCATCAATAAATACAACCACAAACTTATCCAAGAACTCATGAAATAATTTATTCATAAGATTCATGAATACAACAGGTGCATTAGTTAATCCAAATGGTATACCAACAAATTCATAATTCCCATATCTAGTACGAAAGGCTGTTTTCGGGATGTCATCCTCCTTCACCTTCAGCTGATGGTATCTGAATCTCAAGTCAATCTTGGAAAAATACCGAGCTCCCTGGAGCTGATAAAAAAATTCATCAATATGAGGCAAAGGATACTTGTTTTTAACAGTGATGTTATTCAAAGGTCTATAATCAATGCTATGTCTCATGGAACCATCTTTCTTCTTAACAAACAAAACAGGGGCTCCCCATGGTGAAGTGCTAGGACGAATGAAGCCTATGTCAAGAAAATCCTGCAATTGATTTTTCAATTCAAGAAGTTCTATTGGAGCCATATGATATGGGGGTTTTGAAATTGGCTTAGCATCAAGAACTAAGTCAATTGTGAATTCAACTTCTCGATTAGGTATGACACCGGGTAACTCATCAGGAAAAACATCAAGGTATTCATTTACCACTAGAACATAATTAATTTGAATAGTTCCCTTATTTTCAACAATATGAGCAAGATAACTTTCATTTCCATCTTTCAATAGTTTCTCAGCTTCCGGATATGTTATCAATTATATGGGTTCATTCTTGTATACAAACTGAAACTCTTGAAAAACAACTTCTTTAGATCTACAATTAATCTTATCATGATAATCATAAATCCAATCCATCCCCAGAATAACATCAAACTTGACTAAGGGTAAAACAACAAGGTTTGTAGGTAAAGTCTTTCCACATACCATAATAGAAATATTCTTATAATTCCTCTTTGCTATAACATTTCCCCCTGGTGTTTTAACAACAAGTTTGGGTCTCATTTGTTGAGGTGATATTTCCAATTTACCAGAAAATTTCTCAGAGATTAAGGAATGTGTAGACCCCGTATCAAGCATAACTTTAGAAAAATCTGAGTAAACAAACAAAGTACCTGATACAACTACATTGGATGGCCCGACATCTGCTGACGTAGTCGCAAAGGATCTCACTACACCTTTATGCTTGTAGTCTAGATTCTTTGCATTATTTGGATCTCTCTTTGGGCAGGCATTTGCATAATGACACATTTCACTACATTTAAAACACTTTAAAGCCTGCTTATCAGGATTAGTCATAGGATCATTTTCGTTACAATATCAGGCCATATGTCCAAACTTACCACATTTAAAACACTTATTAGTTTTTATAAGACACCCCTGGGTGTTTCTTGCCACACTTTTCACAAATTGAAAATTGGATTCTCTTACCATCAGATTTCTTTGGTTGATTCTTACCCATTGCTTTCCAACTGGACCTCTTCTTCTCTTTGTTTCCAAAATGTAGATGATCATCAGCAAAATCCATCTCTACCCTCTCATCACATCGGACAAGTTTCTCATAACTTTTGAATTCACGGGAGGCCAATGCCCTTCGATAGCTTGTCTTTAATCCTGAGTAAAAGCGGTTGATTTTGCTATCAAGATTCAGAATAATATTTGGTGCATACCTTGCCAGTCGGGTGAAGTTCACTTCATACACATGCACTGAGTCTTCCTCCTTCTGTTTTAATTCAAGGAATTTCTTCTCCATTCTTAGTCACACCACCTTAGGAAAATATTTTTCAAGGAAAAGACTTTTAAATTCATCCCACTCTAAGGCATCAAGATCCTCTCTACCCCTGATATTACTTACCATTGACCACCACTGATTAGATTCCCCTTAAAAACGATAAATGGCAGGACTTACCTTTTGATTGTCTGAACATCCCATAACATCGAATATATTTTCAAGTGATTTGATCCATCCTTCAGCTGCTACTGGGTTAGAAGATCCATTGAATGCAGGAGTATGTTGTCTCATAAAATGTTCCACTACTGTCATGTTCCTTTGTGGTACCTCTATTTCTCCTCTTGCATGGATGCCACCACAATTTATTGCCTGTGTTAGCTGAGCCATTACTGTCACAAACTGCTCGGTTCCAATCCCTACCATTCCAGGTTGTAGTTCCGGAAGGATGTCATTCTGTCGGTGCCTCTCCTCTTCAACATCCCTATTCCTCCTACGGACAACCATTCTGAACAAACATGTCTTAGATAAAGCAACATGGTAATCTTTAAATGCTATAACATTTCAAATTAAACATAGAGTGAAAATCATTTATGGTATTCTATTAACATCACCCTATCCTCTAAAGTTATCTAAACCTTCCTATGATACCAACTATAAGGACCCAGCCTTACATACATAATCTTGAATTTAGTCAAGAAAAAAAATTACTTTTAAAATGAGGATCTTTTTAAGTTTAGAGCTTTAGAGAATTAGGAAATAATACATTCATAACATTACACATTATTACAGAGTGGATACCATAAAAACAGTTTCCATTTTTTTCAAAATATAAAACATTAAAACTTAAAACAAGACTCCTTGACAATTATTCAACATTTAACATGTATTCCTTCCTTGTATTACATATCCATTAACCTGTGGAAAATCATCAAAAAACTTGGGATGATCACAAAATCTCAGTAAGGTATGAAAAATAAGGAAAGAGCACATTAGTCCATGAATACTCATAACGTATGAAAACATTTTCAAAAGAAATACTTGTCACCCATATATACTTACTTTGTGTAACATGAGATTTAAAAAAAATCCACAAAAAACATGATAAAATAAATATAATAATAAAGTTATCTTGGGGAATTACATATATAATCTTGTAACCATTATTTTCTACCTTATAATTTGTAACCCTCACAGCTACCTTACTTTGTGTAACCATCGCAGTTACACTTGGAGTAACCATACGACCGAACTTCAAATTAATCATAACCAATGCATTGGAGGGAAATATAGGTCCCAATATTCATAATAAATAATTCCCAATAACCAAAACATAATCATACAACATGAATAATTCCATAAAAACATTGCTTTGGGTTTTTGTAAAACCGAATTTAAAAAGAGGATTTTTAAAAAAAATCCCCTTATAAAAATAATACAATTGAAGAGAGACTTAATAGAGTGGATGGAGTATTTATATATACTAGAAATAAACATAATAAAACATAATATAAACAGAACCCATCACACAAACAATTTAAATAGCACATAAATAATGAAGTAGAAGGTTAACTCAAAGAATGGAAATCGGGTTAAGAATTCCCTTACCTTGGGTTTGTCCTACTTCCAACTTGTTTAAACCTCATGTATAATGGTTAAAAGAGTGTTATTAATATTTTAAAGAAACATTTTCATGTTTATAAAATATTATATGATCATTTCATAACATCATTTCACCCTTAATTGTTAGTATTTTTCCCTTTACACTATTTTTGGGCGAATTCTTTACATGATTTCTATGATTGGTTCATGGTGGACATTCTTGTCGATTTAAAGTGAAACTCTAGAATTTGAATAGAGTAGTATTTACATATATCCAGTAACATAAATTATTCCATTCATCATTTTGAATTCTTACATTAGGATGATTCATAAGTTTGAACATTAATGATGTTCGTTTAGATCATTTTAGTGGTTATTTGATAATAACAACCTTGTTTTGTCTTATAAATTAGAACCATGAGTACAAAAGAATTCCAGAACCATGGGTGAGTCATAAAACATATATTATAATCTGGTTCAACCATATAAATGGTTTCATGACTAGACTTGAAAGAATTAATGTAAATTGAAATCACATCGTCCATGATGTCGATAATTCGACACAAACGGACAATGTTTTTATTCTTTAAATAAGTGGGAGAGGAGAGGGAGATGAGAAGAATAATGATGATTAATTTTACATAAACATGATAAAATATAGAATATACATGAGTTCTGGATATTTCATGCCTCTTGGGTAAGGATATATGAAGAAATAATAAGGAAGGAACTCAAATAAAAGAAAAAGTGAGAAATCTCTTACAACAATTCGGCAGCCTAACGGCTACACAACATGGTTTTATAATATATTAAAAAGATAGTGGACAAGGGTCACCATTCTAGAAATGAATAATAATATATAGTATATCAATAATAAGAAGAAAATAAGAACATGGTATGGAAACTTGAAAGTTATACCACATAAAAGAGAACTTGAAAGGAAAAAAGAAAGAAATTGAGAATTTTCTTACCTTGTAGAGTAACCCTTAGAACTTGAAGTTTGGGACCTTGAGGGCTTGAGGAAACCTTGGGAGGACTAATATGAAGTTAATTAGTCTAGATATTCGTTTAGGGAGAATTGGTAATGAATTCACTGAAGTTAAGAGTTGGTATTTATAGGAAATGTGAGAGATTATTTTAATAATTTTCAAGGGACACCTCATGAGTGGTATTTACAAAACCATGGGCTTGCGCATGGTATTTGCCCATGGTATAAGAAACTTGGGACACATCACATATTATTTAACTATACACAATTCTACCAGATTTATGACATCATTATTATATCATTAATGATGTCATTAACACACTGAAACTAAAAACTGTATTTTTTACTATTCACTGAAAAATCAACTATTTCAGAAAAATTCCCAAAATTCACCCTAACCATTTATCAAAGTGTATAATACAAAAATAAAGTCCAATTTTGAAAAATAATTTTTCTAAATATTATTAATTTAATTTTTAAATAAAATTATACTTAATTCAAAAATTAACAGTTCTAATTCTACAACTACTTCTTTATCACAATGAAAAATTAACCAAGATGTTATTATTTTCTAGCCTTAAGAAAATAAAATAATAATAAAATTTACTATTAATTAGGGTCATATTACTATTAATATTACTATTCATAAGGGTATTTTACTATTCACAAAAAACAAGTTGGTTTCATCAGACTCTAAATAACATACTGAACACAATTGTAGATGACAGTTTCTTGAAATTCAAAACATAGAAGAAATAAAATTATGTTTAAAGGATACTTATAAATATCTAACTTAAACAAAATTTCAAGAATTTAAATTTATTTTTAGAAAAACTTGGGGTGTTATAGTCACATCCCAAGTTTTCAAAAGGAAACACTATGTTCGATAGAGTACATGATACACCACATAGAGATTAGACGAACAACGAAATATTATTATTTAAATGTTAACATTAAACTTGCAATTAGAATGGAGGGAATGATAAATATTGACTGAATTATGAAAATATGGTTTAAAAATTTATATATAATTAATTATTTGACCAATTAATTATAAATTAATTTAAAACACTCTATAAAATAAAAGAAAATGTTTTTTTTTCTGAAAAACTATTTAAATGTGCAAAAGTATGTTTTTACACCAATAAATAAAAAAATCACTCTTTTTGAATTATATTAATGATATATATATATATATAATATTAAATCTAATGTTTAAAATTAATTTTATGTGTTTTCTACACATGATATATGAACAAATTCAATTTTACACATAAAATAAGTATTTTTCAAAAAATGCATATTTGCCGTCTTTTGATGGCGCACTTGTTTTAAATATATTTTTTGAAACTTTTATAAATTATATTTGAAAAATTAAAATTCTAATTTTAAATAAAGTATCAAAATTTAATTTGGTTGAATTTTTGATATTTTTTTGATAAGATTCGTTTTTTGATGAATAGTGAAAAAAATAATGCATTTTAATTGAAAACTACTTTTTCATCAAATTTATTTATAGTGTTAAATAATAATTTTGAATGATTTTAAAGTATAATTAGATCAAGTTTTTATCATTTAATAAAATTTAGGTCATTAGAGTCAATTTCACATTGAAATTTTATATAAAAACTTTGTGAACTTTTGAACGTTTTTACTTAAAAACACTTTTTCTTGTTTTCTCAATAATATTAATTTATAATTAATTTCCTCCAATTCTGTGTTTTGAATTTGTAAAAATGAATTCCACATTTGGAATCATAGGGTAAAAATTATCTAAATAGGTTCCTTTTATTTTTTGATAACACGAATAGTAACTTTAGTAAATATTTTTATCACCACAGTTAAGGGTAAATCAGGTAATTAAAGGTGAAAATAATATTATAATATTATAAAATTATCCTAGAACTTGTCCTAGTTTTTTGGACGGTTTTTTATACCAAAATCATCCTTGTGTCAAATTTATGAACTTTGAAAGCCACTTGGATGTGAGCATGACATTTATAATATTATATTCAAAGAAAAGTTAATTTTGTTACACTTTTGTTTTTAATAAGTGAAATATTTTTAATATGGAGTTATACAAAGAATTTATCCGAATTTAAATAGTATTTGAAAGATAAAATATTTATCTACATCATGGTAATTTATCTATAATTTTTAGAAAATAAATAATTAAATTAAATAGTGACACAATGATGATGCGGTAATTGTTTAATTAATGTGAGAATAAAATAAATGATATTAAAAATACTAAAATAAATATAATTTGATATAATTGATTCCATACATGATTTTTTTGGATGACTTTAACATGTTATGAATTTTTTAATATAGTTTGTTTGAAGATATCAAGTTGTTATGATATTTCTAAAAAGCCAAGAAATGAATATTGTCAAAAATGACATTATTAATATTTTAAAATAAATAATATTTTATTAAGTGATATAAAATTTATAAAATTTCCAATTTTGGCCAAATTATTAGGATAATTATTAAAATTAAATAAATGAAAATTTATATATCTTTTGTAATTTTACAGTAATTATATTAACCCTCAAAGTGTCAATTACATGATATCACGGTAAGAATTAATAAGGGTTAAAACAAAAAGATAAGGATTAAAAAATAGTCAAAAATTATCTAATTTTCATTGGATAAAGGGTATTCAGCCTAAAATCATCATATATGTTAAATAAATTAGTTTTGATCCATTTGGAATAGAAAATAAATTTATATTAAATTAATATTTTGAAGAAATAAAAGAGTGCCCCTCCCCTCTCATATAAAAGGGAACCCATTATTCCCATTTCAATACCCTTAGAATCCTTTTTGGTTAGACCAATATCTACCCAAATATATTACTATAATCCCTCCGCACATTCTATAGATCTTAGTTTAGACAGAACACTCACCTTATAGGTGTTAAGGTGTTAATGAAAAGAGATTGTCCGAAGGATAGGTATCCTTTTTAATTTAGTGTTTTTGTCTTATTTATTATTCCACTTACTTAAAATATTCTTAATCCATGATAAAATAATAAATAAAATATCATCAATATAATGAGATTTTATTATGTTAATATCATCACCTAAATCCATCTCTACTTCCATCAAATGGGAAAAGAAATGTCGTTCGTGTGTGCAGCGAACTACCGCTTCATGAATCGATATAATTCATTTTTCATCACTGTATCTCATGACTAGTTATAATGATGGAATTAAATTTTATATATATTATTCATGAATTATTTATAATTATTAAAATAATATATATCATTTACTTTCATACCTTTCCATGCACATGAAAATGATAAATTCGTTCGTGCGTACGTGTGAACTATCACCTCCACAAACTGATGTGATTAGTTTTTCATCACCACATAACATGAATGATATATATATATATTTAAATTATTAATATGATATTAATTAAATTATTATAATTCTATAAATATAAAATTAATCTTAATTTCTTTCCATAATGATCATTGAAAAATGAAAACGTTACTCAGACGTATGTACGACCTACCGTCTCCATGATTATAACGTTGTTCATTTTTCATTAACATACATAAATGGTTTGATTTAACTATATAATTGATGTATAAAATTGATTATTATTTCATGAATAATATTCTGGAGATGATGGACTAATGACCACTTTGACTATTGATGTCTTACCAAAGTTATTTTGCACTCATGTACCGAATATCAACAAAATGCCTGACATGAACTTAAATAATTAAGTAATTGTTATAACATGATAATAAGTAATATAAAATGAATAATAAACTTTAAAAAGGTTATCAAGAAAGTAAATAATGAACCAATTTTTATTATTCGTGAAGATAAATATTTTACGTGACAAGTCAGACTCAAGGTACACTATCACAAAATTGGGTTTCCGCAGCGCCACCCTTTAACACCACTAAAAAAAGGGCTGATAAAGGGGGTGCCTTTATCAGTGCTAAAAAAATCACTGATAAAGGGAACTTTTAATAGCACCGTTAAAAGTGACCCTTTATCAGTGTTTTTAGCACTGATAAAGGCACCCCCTTTATCAGCATTTTTTTAGCGTTGTTAAAGGGGCCCCTTTTATCAGCGTTTTTTTAGTAGCGATGATAAAGGGGGGGCTTTATCAGTGTTTTTTCTTAGCTATAATAAAAGTGTATATTTTAAAATAATACTAATAATATATTGATATATAATTATATTTATATTGATATAAATATAATATATATATTTTAAAATATGTTCTAGATAAGATAAATAGGAATTTACACTTAATATATATGATATTTAGTGAAATTGGCTTATAAAATAATTAAAAAATATTTTTAATTAATAAATTTCCTATTATTACCGATTAATAGTCATTTAATATCAATTTGAATATAAAAAAAAATAAAAATATTAATAAAAGATCTAAAATAAGTTGAAAACGTAACTCAAACTTCAAACGACCATAACTTTTGATCCAGATGTCCATTTGAGATCTAAAACATATCAAATAGAAGCCTACAACAAGTTCTATGCATTGTTATTAATGTGTATTTTTTATTCTATTTTTTAGATTTTAATTTTTAAAATTTATTTCCGTCTTGATTTCATTTTTTCAACGTCTATTTATCTTTAAAAAAGACGTTTGAAGGTAATTTACTAGTTAATTAAACTCATATTTCTTATATCATTTCTAAAATTTCTTGTAATTAAAATACATGATTATAAATTCACTGATGTGGTGTGGGATTTTTTAAAAGATATTTGAAATCATATTTTTTTAAATTTTAATTTGTTTATTGATTTAAAATAATAATTTCAGGTGTTATTTGAAAATTTTAAATACAAACATCTTTTTTTGGGGGGATTTGTATTTAAAATTTCATTTGCTTAAATTTTTTTATGGTTCAACTGTGAAACATGTTAATTGAAATTGTGTGCATTAATTTTACATTAATTGAATGATTTAATGTGTTGACATGATTTAATTGTCAATTGCATGTTTTAAATGCTGAATTTTTTTGTGTGTGTTGGGCGTTGTTGATTCGTGTAGCCTGTGATGATCCTTTCATGTGCACATATATGCCTGTGTGTGTGTGTGTATGTTGTATATATGTATTTATTTATTTATAAACACACATAAAAAGAATATTTTATAAATTCATTCAAAACTGATCTTATAAATATATATTAATATACAAATAAATATATTAATATATAAATATAACTATATATATATATATCAATATTCGTATATATATATATATTAATATACAGATATATATATATTAATATAACTAAATATATATATATATATTAATATAACTAAATATATATATAAATAAAATATATATTAATAAATGAAGAGAAAAACAATATGGTGGAGTGGTAAAGGCTTAGGCGCGTAGGCAACAGGTCCCGAGTTCAAATCCTAAGGGAGGCAGGTTGCCCGCGTAGGTGGTGAATAATGCCTAGCGCTGTTAAAGGGGTTGGAGGCACTATTAAAGGCTGATATGATGGCTGGGGCATGCGGGATGCGGTGGGGGTGGGGCACTGTTGATGGGGGGCTTCAAGTGCTGTTAAAGCCCCTCCAAAATATCTTTTTTTCTTCTTCTATTTTTTAACTTTTATCAGCGCTTTTAAAAAAGCGTTGATAAAAGGGGTCCTTTAACAGCGCTAAAAAAAGCACTGATAAAGGAACCCTTTTATCAACACTAATAAAAAGCCCCTTTTATCAGTACTTTTTTTAGTGCTGATAAAATGGGTCTTTATCAGTGCTTTTCTGAGAATTGATAAAAGGGACCCCCCTTTATCTTCACCTCGATTAACAATGCTTTTTAGCGCTATTAATTCCCTTTTCTAGCACTGATAAAGGCTATATTTTTAGTATTGGTAAGAGACTTTCTTTTAAAAAACCACTTTTAAAGTTACTCAAATGGAAGGATTTTACCACTTTTATTTTGATTTATTTTTTTTATTATTCCTTTACAATTTTACACTTTTATTTTCAAATAAAGTGTTTTCATTTTTGAGTGCGCGACCTTGTAAAAATAAAAAATGATTTCAAAAGTGTTTTTTCTTTTATGAATGATTTATGTGTTGTTCTTATGTTATGGTTCTTGGAAATTTTTTATGAGTATGGGTGGTTCCATGATAAATCGAGGGTGGGTGATCTCGTGATAGCTCTCCAATGCATTGGGTAATGAGACAGAGTTAACCGGTTGGGTTTCTCCTAAGTGATCAAGAAAATATATTATGGTGGATATTCCAAATGTAACCATGAAGGTTAATCCCTATGTAGCTATGAAAGCTATAGTAAATGTAAGATTTATATGTAATTTATACTACAATATAACTTCGCCACTTCGGTGGTGACGCGGTGGTGAAGTTGAGTGGTATAAACACACCGTTCTTTGGCAGGTTCAGGGTTTGAATCCTGGGAGTCTTTTTTTGGGATGAGCCTCTCGTCCAGGATCCATCCGTCTTGCTGGGTTGCCTGATCTCGACTGGGCGGGTAAAATTTAGTGCAGACCACTGTGCTGACAGATTTCTTTAATGAACCACCACCAATCGGGTCATTACCCTCCGGGATGCTCTGCCATCTCAGCAGGTAATGAATCCTTCCCCAGCTGGGGCTCTACCTCTAGGCAGTGACCTCTTTGTGGGGGAGTGGGGTTGTCATGTGTGTAGGGTTCGAAAAGGACACACATGGGAATTCCTTATTTAAAAGAGATACCATAATATAACTTTATGATTTATGATTTATATGGATTTTTACTGTAAAATTATAATTTCATTAGATAAGATAAAGAGATTATGTTTTATAGGTGAAAATTATAATTTGTTAAAATGTTTTCATGAGTTTAAAATATTCATGCACTAATGGTTTCTTTCTTTCTTTTATCTCCCTTACTGAGATTTTAGTTCTCATACCAAGTTTTAAAATATTTTTCATAAGTTATAAGGATGGGTAAGAGAAAAGAGGACGTCAAGTTGCAAATTATGAAGATTTTTCATAAAAAAGAAATCATTTTTTATTTTAAAAAGTTTTTTACTTTGGAAAAAGTGGATACTGTTTTAATAATATAAACTTTGTATGATTGTGGGATGATATGTATGAATGATGACCTAATTATCTAAAACTGCAAACCTTAAAAAATCCTCAATGTGAAATAAATTAAATTCTTGACTAAAACTCAAGATTATATAATGTTTAAGTCTTGGTCCCTATAGTTGGTATCAAAGTATGTTTTAGACAACTTTGGAGATTTGGATGTTTTCTTAAGAGTTATGGATATCATCACAGGTTTATAATTTTCAGGTTGATTATAAGTTCAGTGTCTTAGAAACCATTTTGAGGCTTTAAGTTATGAAATTTTAAGGTGATTAATGATATATGTGGAGACATTTATTTTTGATGTAATTATGATTTATTACATTTTGGGATGAAAATTGAAAGGAATAAGATAAACTTTAAGGTTAAAATGTGTTATGGAATTTTTTTTAGGTCTTCATCATATATTGGTAATGTTATAATAATTATATAGTTTTATAAAAAAGACAACCCATAGGATGGGTGACAACCCATCGTGTTTGACAAGGCTATGAGAATCAAACCCACAACCAATGAGAGACAAGGGTGCATCGCCTACCACTAGACTATGTGAAGTCCCAGTTAGTATAATTTTTTTAGTTAAAAAATTGATTTAATAATAATAAGTTAATTTTATTAATAATATTTTTTTCATATTGGAAAAATGATTTAGGGATTAAGTGATAAATGTTATTTCAGAATAAATTCACTATTTTGGGAACCTTATATGATAAAGGTAAATGTAATAATATGGGATTTTATTTGATAAGTAATGGTTGAATTATATTTTGGAAGAATATATGATTTTATAGTGGACTTATAGTGACCCTATCCTTTTAGACACATCATTACATGATTTTAAGCATAATTAAACATCAAAATACAAGCTAAGGATTATAAAGTCTAGTGTCTTAGAGATTAGGTACATAATTAAACATCATGGTTCCAAAATAAGAACATATTTTATTTAATCTTCATAAAGATCTCATAATATTATTTGAGACCTTACATCTTCATAGGATAACCTGAGGATAACATGAACAAAGGGATGATAAAAAATCCTAGTAAGGGAATAAACATAATAATAAAGCTTAGCACATGGGTTAGAAGGCATAACATAATGATATAAAAAAGGCCTAGAACATGATTAAATATAAGGAATCATAACATGGAATCATATAATCATGGATTCATTGTAATGTGTAAGTAACATGAAACATGACTTTAGCATGAGTCAAGGCTCGTTGCACATAGAGGAGCACGAGTAAAGGCTAACCACCAAGACTGTTGCACATGTAGTACGAGTCAAGAATAACCACCAAGACCACCGCACATAACGTATCATACAACTAAACATTAACCAATGAATTAGAGTTCTATCTAGGTACACCCATGATAACATGTTCATGAATATGTTTCCACATAAAGAATCATACATAAGTAATCAAACATAAGGTTTACCCATGGAAATAATTGGGTATCATAATCATGTCAAAAGGCATATCAAAAAGAAATATCATAATGGTGTCAATGAAAGAATGAATTTAAATAAAAAATTAAAATTTATAAGGGAAAATAGGTATAGATAATTATTAGGGATGTCAAAACTAAGTAAAATCATATAAAAAGAGTGTTTAAGAAACTTTAGAAATAAAACATTTTAGTGTGGTTTATTGAAAATATTAAAGAGCATTTAAAGAAGAAAAGGGAATAATATTTTATATAAAACCAGAAGTGAAACAATAAAGTTTTCTTAATAAAATTATATATTTTATAAAAATAATAGTGTATTAAAAAATATTATGGAGTGCACTTGAAAATGGGTAAGAAATCGGGAAGTTCCCTTTAATCGGGCTTGCTTTTTAATCAGAAATGGGTAGAGAACATTTTAAAAACATGTATATCCCCCAAAATAAGGATGAATGGATATTAATACATGATCTTAGAAAATACAAAAAAAATTTATAATATTTAGATAAAAATAAAAGAGAATTTCATTTGGGTAAAAAGAGAGAAAGAGTAACCCGAAGGAATAATGGAGGTTTAGGTAGAATCCCTTACCTTAAGTCCGAAGGTGTTCTTCACTTGATATTAATGTACTAGATAATAAAATTAGATTCATTAATTAATAATTAAAGAACCATTTATATATGTATTTTATTTAGTATAACTTTATTAAGTTCATTTATGTCTCTTTTGATGGGTTAAGAGGTTTTAATTTCATCATTTAGGGGCGTTGGTTTCCTTGGTTTTCATGATCAGTTTACTTGTATACATGTATGAAAGGTCATATAAAGTGGGGGTGATTATCTAAAATTTAACTTATATTATATTAATTATATTATAGAGGTTAAATTGGTCATGTATTTTATTTTTTATGGAATGGGGATGAATCATTATATAAATAGATAATGATAATCGTCTGGGTCTATTTTGGCGGTTTTTGATCACAATGAACTCATTTTGTTCTATAAATTAACATTATGTGTACAAAATGATTCCAGAACATTAAATAAGATATAATACATATATTATAATCTAGTTTAATAATAAATATTATTTCATGACCAGCCTTGAATATGGTAATGGAAATTGAAAACTTCGCCGTCCTTGAATGTGATAAATTTACACATCACGGACGATGTTTTCATTTTTAGTATAAAAGGACAGGGAAAGTGAGATTATGATGAATTATTAATTAATAATAAAAAAATTATAGTATATTTAAGGTATTTAAGTTATCATACCATTTGGATGAGGGTAGGTGAGGATAAAAAAAGAAAATAAAGGAACTTGAAAATAATTTAAAATAAAAGGAAGAGGGTTTTACCTCTTGATTCTTTCTGCTTGAGAACCTCCTTAGAGGATTGGTTTTATTATTTTATTAATAAAAAAAGATAATAGACATGGGGGAGGGTATTGGGAGGATATTTTAGTATAATTCGGACAAGTATCAAGTCTTGATAGGTGCGAGGAGAAGATGCGTTGAGGGGTGGTATTTATAGTGGAGGAGAGGGGGTGTTTTCTCATTATTTAATTCATTAGATTATGATTTTTCTCAAGACAAGAAATAGTGTTGATTCTTGAGACTAAATACATTAATTAGATCATGTGAGTTCAAACTAATGTAACTTATATCATCCATGACTCAAATAATAATGTATTTATACCGCAAATTATCGCATTTCACTATTCACCACAAATTCAAGTATTTCAGAAAAATCCAAAAAATTCACCATAAACATTTTTCGACTTGTAGAATTAAAAAATGAAATCCATTTTATGAAAATATTTTATTATTATTATTATAAATTTAATTTTTAATTAAAATTTTAATTTACTTGGAAAATACAAATTTTAAAATTAAAACTACTTTTCTAACACTTTGAAAAACTAATTAAAGGATAATGAAATTACTTTATAATAATAAGGCATAAAAATATTAATTTATGAATTAATTTTATGAAAATAAAATTTCTTTTAATTTATTAAATTAATTTAAAAATTTCAATTTAATATTTATGACCTATAAAAATACCAACACTTAATTAATAATTTTTAAAATATTTATTTACTTATACTATGATATAATTATATCATATTTTCACTTATAATATGGATAAATTTTATTTATAATATCATTGGTGATGTTACTATTCAATTGGATGATTTACTATTTATAAGGATCAATTACTATTCCAAAGGTTAAGTTACTATTTCACCGATATATGTTCCTCAACTTCTAGAAATACATTTTATTTAATGCATTAATTATTTATAAAGTTTGTATTGTGTTTAAAATGTGATTTCATGTGGTTTATACTATATGAAATAATTATAAGAAGGAAATTTCCATTGAAATAATTTAGGGTCGTTACATTCTTCCCCCCTTATGAAATTTTGGCTTCGAAATTTTATTTTACATTCTAAGTTGAAAATAGGTGTGGGTACTTTTCCTTCATCAATTCCTCTAGTTCCCATATTGTCTCTTCGTACTGATGGTTCCACCATAGTACTTTGACTAGGTGAGTAGTCTTGTTGCATAGAACTGTATCTCTACGATCCAAGATCTTCACTGGCTACTTCTTGTAAGAAAGATCATTCTCTAACTGTACCACCTCTAAATTTATTACATGTAAAGGATCTGGTATGTACTTCCTTAAGAGGGATATGTGGAATACATTGTGTACTTTAGACATGGTAAGTGGAAGTGCTAGTCAATAGTCCATAACTCCGACACGATCAAGAATATCGAAGGGGCCAATGTAATTGGGACTTAACTTCCCTTTCTTCCCAAATCTCATGACCTTATTCCATGGATATATTTAGAGGAATACCATGTCTCCGACTTTAAACTCAAGGTCTCATCGATGATTATCTGCATAACTCTTTTGTCGAATTTGGACCTCCTTGATGTGATATTGAATGGTTTTCAACTTCTCCACCATTTCTTCTATCATTTTAGGTCTTATAATCTTACGCTCATCAACATAATCCCAGCATGATAGTGTTCTAAATTTTTTCCCATAAAGGGATTCATATAGATCCATTTGGATGCACGAGTAGAAACTATTGTTGTAAGAGAACTCAACCAGAGGGTGATGTTGGTCCCATCCTACTTTGAAGTCCATAAAACATTCTCTCAAAATTTCTTCTAGTGTGTGAATAGCACTCTTAGATTGGCCATCAATTCGAGGATGACATGCCATACTAAAATTCAGCTCAGTGCTTAGAGCATGTTGGATAATTTTCCAGAACATTGAGGTGAATATTAGATCTCTATTGGATACAATAGATAAAGGTACTCCATGAAGCATCAAAAATTCTTTGATATATATCCGTCCAAGTTGATCCAATGATAAGTCCTCTCAAATTGCAATAAAGTGACCTGTCTTTGTAAGATGATCCACAATAACCCATATAGCACAGTTTCCTCTAGAAGTATTTGGAAGTCCATTGACAAATTCTATGGTGATTTTATCCCACTTGCATGTTGGTATGGATAATGTTTTCATAATACCTTTAGACCTTTTCCTTTAAACCTTCACTTGTTGACATACTAGACACTTTGATGTATATTCAGCAGTCTCCTTTTTCATATTGTCCCACCAAAAGTTCTCATGAAGATCTCGACACATCTTTGTGCTCCCTGGGTGAATAGAGAAGGTTGATCTATGTGAATCATTTAAAAGATCCCTATTTATCTATGTATTGGATGGTACACATAGTCATGACCCAAATCTTATGAATCTATCCTCATCAATCTTGAACTCATAGGATTTCCCATTTCTTATGGCTTCCATAATTTTTTGAATTTCCACATCATTTCTTTAAGGATCCTTTATTTTCTTTATAAGAGATGGTTGAGCAATCATTTTAGAAAGGATTGATAATGTTCATTACTTAACAATTCCTATGTCCATACTTTGTAGGTCTAAGAATATTGGATCCTTCTCAATTCTCATCAATGATAAAGATGTAGGATTTTTTATACTTAGAGCATCTGATACCTTATTTGCTTCACCAAGATGGTAGTGGATTGAGAAGTCATAATCCTTGATGAGATATAACCATCTTTTCTAGTGAATATTAATCTCCTTCTATGTGAATGTATATTTGAGACTCTTTTGTCAGTATATATCTCAGACTTCTCCCCATAGAGATAATTCTGCCATATTTTCAACACAAAGATCATAGCTTCCAACTCCAGATCATGTGTGAGATAGTTTTGCTCATGTATTTTCAATTAACTTGAGGAATAGGCTATCAATTTATCATTTTTCATTAGTACATAGCCTAATACCTTTTTTTGAAGCATTACTGTACACCACAAAGAGTTCCTCACTTATTGGTAGTGTGAGTATTGGTGCATTGATAAGCCTCATTTTGAGCTCCTTAAATATTTCCTCACATTCTTGAGTCTAGAAAAGCTTCAATACCTTCTGTGTTATCTTGGTTATTGGATTTGAAAATCATGAGAATTTCTTCACAAATTGTCGATAATACCTATCTTGGCCAAAGAAACTACAGATCTCTATTACAAAAGTTTTCCTAGGCCACTCTTCAATTTCCTTTGTCTTGGAAGGGTTTATATATATCCTTTTTATAGTAATAAAATGCCCCAAGAATGATAATTCCTCCATCAAGAAGTCACATTTACTATACTTTGTATAGAGTTTATCCATTTACAAAGTCTTCATCACAGTATTCAAATGATCCCCATGTTCCTCCTTGCTCTTGGAGTATATCATAATATAATCGATAAATACTACCAAAAATTTGTCAAGGTAATCTCTAAAGACTCTATTCATTAAATCCATGAAAATTTCCAAATCATTAGTGAGTACAAAGGGAATCAATATGAACTAATAGTGTCTATACCTTGTTCGAAAGGCAGTCTTGGGAATATCTTCATTCCTCACATTTAATTGATGATATCCCGACCAAATGTCCACCTTAGAAAAATAACTAGCCCCACAAAGCTGATCAAACAAGTCATTTATCCATGGAGTGAGATGCTTATTCTTTATCAAGATTTTATTGAGCTCACAATAATCAATACCAAGGCGCATTGATCCATCATTCTTCTTGACAAAGAGGAATGGTTCACCCCACGGTGAAGCACTCGGGTGTATAAAACCCTTGTAAATATTCTCCTGTAACTTCTTATTCAGTTATTATATATCTATGGTGTAAATTATATAATATTTATTTGATATAGGTAGAGATACAAGAATAATTTCAATTAATAACTCAACTTATTGGTCAGGAAAAAGATTAAGAAATTCTTCAAATAATACATCATTATAATCCCTCATGATGGGTATGTCTTCAAGCATGATCATATCCTTTTTATCAATCATTTGAGCAAGATATGATTTCTCATAAGGTAGTAATATCCACACCTATGATGATGATTTTGAAGAATATTCATCTTCCTCCTTACACTTGTAAAGAATTGAAGGATGCTTTAGAATGTAAAGAGAGATCTCCCTTTCCTGATAGTTGATGTTTTCTTTATATAAAGATATCCAATCCATGCCTAATATAACATCAAACTCTACCAAAAGGAGTATGAAAAGATTTTATAGGAGGTTTAGTCCATAAACATTAAATAGGGAGGGGTTATGTACTTTGGATGCAATAATTTCCCCATTGTCTATTCTCACAGATAAATCAACCTCTAAATTTTGAGGTGGTGTTTGAATAGTTCTAATAAACTTACAAGATATGAAAGAATGAATAGAACCAAAATCAAATGGTATGTTCTCTATTCTTGAATGAATAACCAACATGCCTATAACCACATCATTTTATGGATCCACCTTAGTAGTAGTGATAGAATATGACCTTATTTGTTTCCTTGGAGGTTATTGTCAATTTCCTCCAACAACCTTGGGATTAGGTCATTGGTTTTCAAAATGCCCATGTTCCTTGTAGTTGAAACATTGTATTACATGCTAAGTGTTGATATGAACCTTCCTTTCTTATTCCACATTAGAGGAATTATTCATGTCCCTTAAGTAGTTCTTAGCCCGATGCCCCATTCTTCCACATTTGAATCATTTCTTGGTTCCCTTTAGACAGTTCCTAGGATTCTTCTTCCCACAATTTTGACATGTGGGATATTTGGTCTTCTTTCTATTATGGGATTTATTTTCTGATCCATCCACCCTAGACTACATTTTCTGCTTTTTTTCACCAGGCCCATGAGACCATTGAGAGTCTCCGATCTCCATTTCAACCTTGAGGGAACAACATAAAATCTTCTAATAACTATTTCAGTCTCAAATCACCAATGCTTTTCATAGACTCAGATTTAGTCTTCAAAATAAGCAACCCACCTTGCTTCTAGTGTTTATAATAAATCTGAAGGCATATCTTGAAATCCTTGTAAAGTTTTTTTCATACATCTCAATAGACTCATATTCCTTCTTCTTAAGTCCATGGAACTCTCTTTCCATCTTGAGATGGAGGGTTTTGAGAAAATATTTATTGAAAAACATTTTCTTTAATTCCTCCCAATCCATGGAATAAATTTCCTCCTCAAACTTCATATTTTTGATTAGTTTTCACTTCTGATCAGCTTCCCATAAAAATGATAGACCACCAGCCCAACTTTCTCTTCTTCTGAGCACTGGAGGATAAAGAATATATTTTCAATGGAGTTAATCCACTGTTATGTGAGGAGGGGATAAAAAAATCCATCAAACATGGGAGCCTTTTCTGTATAAATGATTAAATGACAATTTAATCTTTCCTTGGATAAGGAGGTAGTTTCACATGATTCAAGTTATTATTCATAACTTGATCTATATGATCAAGTACTTTAATAAAGTTTTGAGCACACATTCCCATCATATTTGGTATATCATTAGGGAAATCTTCACATTGACTATCAAATTGATTGCTGATACGTGTTCTTCTATTTCTCACCATGAACTAAGAAAAAGGAAGTGAAATTATAGGGCTTGAATGATTATCTAATAATCATAAAAAGGAATTTTTAGACATAAAAGGATAAACTCTTAAAGGAAAAGTATATCGTAACTTGTGTTTCCCTAGGTTTCAATCAAGGTTATCCATTATCTGGTTACTAACATATATTCTCATGGTAATTTTCTTTGTTCCATTAATAATGGTTTGTAATGAGCTTATGAATTTACCAAAGCATATCCCCCGGGAGTGCCAAACTAGGTGAACAGTAAGACCCTTTGTCGTATACCAGGTTACCCCAAGTGAGGCCCGAACACTACGGGAAAAATCGATTATTGCGATGAGGTATTTGCGACGGGAATAAATCCCGTCGCAAAAAACCCAATGAAAACTGTATTTGCGATGGGAATATTTTCCCATCGCAAATGGTCAGTTATTTGCGACGGGAATACAAGACCCATCGCAATAGATATGGCGCGGTTTGCGCGCCAAAACGCGGGAAGCCTATTTGCGACGGTCCCCTTCTACCTGTCGCAACTACCCGACGACGGTAAATACTATTTGCGATGGGTAAATTGTCCCATTGCAAAAAAATACTCAGCAGTTGTTATTTGCGATGAGACCCGTCGCCAATACCAGTGGCGGTAAATAGGAATTTGCGACGAAGATATCCGCCCATCGCTAATAGTATGTCGGCAGGCAGCTATTTGAGACGGGCCCGTCGCAAAAACCCTTTTAACCGCCACCCGTAATTAATGCGGGCGAAGGTATTTGCGTCAGGGCCCATCGCCAATACCGGTGGAGGTAAATAGGAATTTTCTACAGGGATATCCGCCCGTCGCTAATAGTATGTCGGAAGGCAACTATTTGCGACGAGCCCGTCGCAAAAACCCTTTTAACCGCTGCTCGTAATTAATGCGGGCGAAGGTATTTGCGACAGTATCCCGTCGCAAATAAGATCGTCGCAAATAATCTAACCTATATATACCCCACCCATTTTTTTCCAAATCATTCAGATCTCTCTTTCTTTCTCTGTTTAACTTCCAGTTCTAAGTAGAAAATTTCTTTCATTTTAATTTTTTCTTATGAGAAGAGGAGAGAAGGAGTTAGAAGGCGTTAATTACTTCAAAATATCGAAGGTATTTATGTTTTTTTTATTTTTTAAATTATTTTTAATTGTTAATTTTATTTTTAATTGTTAATTTTAATTTTTTTAATAGAATGTTTAGTAGCTATATAGTATAATTAGATTAAGTGGTTTTACCAAATAATCCTTGTCTGGATACGAACAAGTAGAGGCGGCTCTGGCACAGATGTACCTAGGAGTCAAAACTCTGACAAGGTGTTTCGAGCTTGACTCGGGGTAACCTGGTACACGACAACGGGCCTTGCTGCACTCTTGGTTCGACACTCCCAGAGGATGTTTTGGTAATAATTAGAAATAATTATATTTAATTATAAATAATTAGAAATAGTTATATTTAATTAGAAATAATTAAAATAATTATCAAATAATTAAGAAATAATTAGATTTAATTAGATTTAATTAAAATAATTATCAAATAATTAAGAAATAATTAGATTTAATTGGTTAGAAATAATTAGAAACAATTAAAATAATTAGGAACAATTAAAATAATTAGGAACAATTAAAATAATTAGGAACAATTAAAATAATTAGGAACAATTAAAATAATTAGGAACAATTAAAAATAATTAGGAACAATTAAAAATAATTAGGAACAATTAAAAATAATTAGGAACAATTAAAAATATTTAGGAAAAATTAAAAATAATTAGGAAACAATTAAAAATAATTAGGAAACAATTAAAAATAATTAGGAAAAAATTAAAAATAATTAGGAAACAATTAAAAATAATTAGGAAACAATTAAAAACTATAATTAGGAAACAATTAAAAACTACAATTTGGAAACAATTAAAAATAATTAGGATTCAATTAAAAATAATTAGGAAATAATTAAAAATAATTAGGAAACAATTAAAAACTACAATTAGAAAACAATTAAAAACTACAATTAGGAAACAATTAAAAATAATTAGGAAACAATTAAAAATAATTAAAAATATTTAGGAAAAAATTAAAAATAATTAGGAAACATTTAAAAATAATTAGTAAACAATTAAAAATAATTAGGAAACAATTAAAAATAATTAGGAAACAATTAAAAATAATTTGGAAATAATTAAAAATAATTAGGAAATAATTAAAAATAATTAGGAAACAATTAAAAATAATTAGGAAACAATTAAAAATAATTAGGAAACAATTAAAAATAATTAGGAAATAATTAAAAATAATTAGGAAACAATTAAAAACTACAATTAGGAAACAATTAAAAACTATAATTAGGAAACAATTAAAAATAATTAGGAAACAATTAAAAACTACAATTAGGATAATTAGCAAGCGTGATTGACAACTCATCTACCTCGATTTTCTTTTCACTGTGTGTTGAGGCTTGACAAGAAAATTCTGCCTCCACATGTAATATTTTCTTTTACTGTCAAAATTATCAACCTCCTCGCCAGCATAGAGGTGAGGAGGTTTATAATTTTGACAGTAAAAACAAATATTACACGTGGTGGCAAAAGTTTCCTGTCAACCTCAACACACAAATAAAAAGAAAATTGAGGTAGATGAGTGGTCAATCACGTTTGTTTTTTATTAAATTATTGATTAAACACCCGACCTATATGCATATATTCGCATTACTAATTAGTAACATAATTAGTAATATAATTAGTAACATAAATAGTAACATAATATAAAATATTATATTACTCTAATATTAATAATTAAATAATACTAATAATAGAATTATTTTATTATTATATGTTTAATATTTATAAAAATATATATTAATATTATTAAAATTATAAAAAATTTATAAAATATTACAATTATCAATATTTTCAACAAGTTTTGCTCTATTCTTAACATGTTCAAATCTTAAAGGGTCGCCAATTTTTAGGTCATACCCAATAAAAAGTTTGTGTCAACCGTGTCCAATGTAAACTCTATAATTGTCCTTGCTTGGTTGATCACCTCGTAAGTAGCATTGCAATAGGATAATCCAAGTCATGTCCTTCTCATCTATAAGAATCATATCACATGACTTTTTACATAGACCATTATTTCTTGAAAAATTAAGGGAAAGATACTGAAGTTCTCTTAATTTTTCAAGGAAGAATGATCTATGTAAAGGGTCATGCGAAATGATTCTTAAAGAAGAGAATGAAATTACTTGTGTCGTCCTATTGCAACACTACTTGTGAGGTGATCAACCATGTAAGGACAATTATAGAGTTTACATTGGACATGGCTGACGCAAACTTTTTATTGAGCAAGACCTGAAAATTGACGACCCTTTAAGATTTGAACATGTTAAGAATAGAGAAAAATCTGTTGGAAATATTGAGATTTGTAATAATTAGTAATAATTAATAATAATTAGTAATAATTAGTAATAATTAATCAAAAATCAAATAAATTCGAGTACATGGTTATAAATTGGCACAATTTCCAGCGGATTGGCAGCTACCTTTTGTTCAACGTCTCATATCTTTGTTACTTTCTCCCACTGAAATCAGTATGAAAAATGTGCTCTAACGTATGTCAGAGCAAGTTTTTCATACTGATTTCAGTTGTGAGAAAGTATCATAGATATGAGACGTCAGACAAAAGAGGTTCTTTTACCTGAGGACTCATCTCCTTGTAAGGAGACGAGTCATCAGAAAAAAGAGCTGCCGTCAATCCGCTGGAAATAAATAAGAATAATTAGTAATATAATCTCCACAACGATCATTACAAAATTTTATTTCATTATTCAAGAATATTTCATTTTTCCAAGTATTTCTAAGTATTGCTAAAATAATAATAATTAGTGGGGATGATTACAAACTAACTGTGTCGCCTATAATTATTGGTAATTTCTAAGAAATAACTGTAATTATGTATCTTCTCCTTTTAGGATTTTTTTTCTTATATAAATTTATTTAACAATAGTAATGGTTTTAAATTTTGTAGAAACATATATATGAATATGGAACAAGGAAGTCGACATCAATCATTATTAGATGATCACGCTTGGATAAATCAGCACAGAAATCCAAACGGTTCTAGTTTAAATCCTGTATATGTTGATGGTGTTGAAGATTTCTTGTCATTTGCATCATCAAACCCGGAATTTGTTTCATAAGGGAAAATTAAGTGTCCTTGTAAAAAATGTGCTCTGAGAATGTTTGAGACATTTGACATCGTTGGGAAACATCTCTTGCGTTATGGTTTTCAATCAGATTATATTTTTTGGTATCAACACGGTGAACGTAGTTCTAGAGAAGATACTAATAATTTGATTCCAGATCCATCACGGTTTCAGAATTTAGTACATGATGTTACAGGGTCATCCGTTCAAAAAACTGAAATCGAGGATGATGTTGATTTACCTCCTAAGTTGGCACCATCTGAATTTGCTAAGTTGTTCAGGTCTGCTGAGGATGCATTATATCCTGGTTGCAAGATAAGAAAATTAGAAGCAGTTGAAAAATTTATGGCTATTAAATCAGATAATGGAATGTCAAATAACTATTTTGATCAGATATTTTCTTTGGTTAAAGCACTATTACCTGAAGGAAATGTGCTGCCTGCTAATTATTATGAGAGCAAGAGACTGGTTCGTAATCCGGGCCTTAGTTATCAGAAGATCCATACATGATCAAACGATTGCATCTTATATTCTGGTGAAAATGAGTCATTGGATAGTTGTCCCACATGTGGACAATCGAGGTATAAAGAAGCTCAATCAGGGAAGTCTAGATTGATTCCTGTAAAACACTTGAGATATTTCCCACTTACACCCAGGTTGCAGCGTTTATTTATGTCTCAGAACACAGCGACAATGATTTCATGGCACAAAACCAATATTTCAAATGGTAAAAGCTTGATTCATCCATCAGATGATGATTCATGGAAACATTTTGATCAAGTGCATCCGTCTTTTTTTTTAGAATCCTGGAACATGCGATTGGGTATTTCTACTGATGGTTTTTGTCCATTTAGATCTTTTGGTAGTCAGTATTCCTGTTGGCCTGTCTTTATAACTCCGTACAATTTACCTCCATGGATGTTGATGAAAGATCCTTATATCTTTTTGACATTATTAATCCCAGGACATTCGAAAAAGAATATTGATGTTTATTTGAAACCATTTATTGATGAGTTAAATTTATTGTGGAGTCATGGTGTTGGTACATATGATGCTTTTGCGAAACAGAATTTTGTAATGAAAGCTGCTTTGATGTGGACAATTAGTGAATTCTCGGCATATGGCATGTTATCTGGCTGGAGTACACATGATCCAAAATCATGTCCTTACTGTATGGGAGACAACAAAGAATTTATGCTCGTGAATGGAAAAAAACCTTGCTATTTTGACTGTCATCGCAGATTTCTTCCAATCGATCATCCTTTTCGGAGGAATAAATCTCATTTCAGAAAAGGCAGAATTGAAAGAGACGAACCTCCAAAAATGATCTCAGGTACAGAGTTACAATCAGTTGTATTTTCATTACCTTCCATCACTTTTGGACCGACAATAAACCGACAGAAATTTCATGGCTTTGGGAAAGAACATAATTGGACAAAACATAACATTTTTTGGAATCTGCCATATTGGTATGATTTGTTGGTCCGACACATGTTGGATGTCATGCATATTGAGAAGAATTATTTTGATAATTATTTCATACAGTTTTGGATACACCGGGTAAAACCAAAGATAATGTAAAGGAACAATTAGATCTTTCCCAAATTTACAGGCGACCAGAACTTGAATTGTTTAAAAATGTCAGATCACAGAGATTAATGAAGCCAAAATCATCTTATACACTAACCAAAGAGAGTCGCTTATTATTTTGTTAGTGGATTGGAGATTTGAGACTTCCAGATGGATATGCTTTCAACTTGGGCAGATGTGTTAAAAATGGTCATATTACTGGATTAAAAAGTCATGATTGTCATGTTATAATGGAAAGACTTATGCCTATTGGATTAAGAGGTTTGTTGAATTCTAAGATTTGGGATTCGATAACAGATATATCATATTTTTTCCAAGATTTGTGTGCGGCGACAACAGACTACGATGCACTAAGAAAACTGGAAGAAGTTGTTGTTGTAATTATATGCAAACTAGAAAAAATCATTCCGCCGACTTTCTTTGACTCAATGGAACATTTGATATTACATTTTCCACATGAAGAAAAATGTGGAGGTCCAGTTCAGTTTCGATGGATGTACCCATTTGAGAGATGCATGCTGAAATTGAAGAAAAAATTACGTAACAAAGCATCAGTTGAAGGCTCAATTGCTGAAGCTTATTTTCAAGAGGAAATTGCTTTATTCTAATCTCATTATTTTGAATCTGAATATCCCTCAAAATTTAACCACATGGGTCAGAGCGAGGGGAATGTTGATGATGACATGAACAATCAATTATCAGTTGTCAATCAGCCCGAACTTGGATTTGGTGGAGTTCATGATAGATGGATTTCAGATGATGAACATCATAGAGCTCATACATATGTTCTACTAAACTGTGAAGAAATGTCACCAATTGTATAGTGAGTGATCCTATCCCTTATTCTATAGATTTTTTACAGTAAATTAATCATATTGTATTTGTAGGTTATATGATGACCATATCAAGAAACAATTTCCACAAATTACAACAGCTGGCTTAGAAGAACGTCGACAAAAAAAATTTTTCCTACTGGTTTCAAAAACTGGTAACGTACATTCTTTTTTGGTTTTACACATAAAATCAATTTATTACTTATAATAGTGATAAATGTTTTACAAATTTTTAGGTATCTGTACATGCTGATAAGATTGATAGTCGATTGCGTATATTGAGTAGCCCACCATCCAAAATGGTTAAATCTTATAATGCATATGTGGTGAATGGTTATCGCTTTCATATATGTGCATATGAGGAATCAAAGAAAACAATGAATAGTGGTGTTTGTTTGAAAGGATCACATCATAGAGATGTTGAAGTTGACTTTTACGGCATTCTTGAAGAAATTATTGAACTGTGTTATTTGGGACAGAATTATGTAACAATGTTTAAATGTTGATGGATGGATACTGAGAGAGGCTTGCGTATTCATCCGACTCATGGAATTGTTGATATCAAACATAAAAGTATTCTTGCAGTAAATAAACCATTTTTATTGGCTCATCATGCACATCAAATTTATTATGCAAAATACTGTGCTACTGCAAAATAGTTGGATGATTGGTGGAGTATAATAAAAGTTAAATCTCGAGAAAATCAGTTTACTCAAACTGAATGTGGTTCCACTGAAGTGCAAGGAAATGAAAATTTTCAGGACACTCCTCAAAACACATCTTTTTCACAAAGAGACATGAATATCGAGGATGACACCCCACAGTTAAGGGTCGATGGTGACGATGTTATCAATGATGTTACAACTGAATTTGAAATGACAAGAGATGATGAAAGTGAGATTAATATGGAAATTGATGATGTTGATGAGGAAGATGAAGACATTGAGATTGACAACTATGAAGATGATGATGAAGATGAACATTGACACAGTAAAATGCTGGTTAGAATCATAACAAATATATATCTATACATAATATTTATTTTCAACTGTTTGATAATAACAATCATTTCATGTTTCAGATGGACTCAGAAACGTATCGTCAGTTGCTGGAGGCTGAGCTACCTATGGATGATGAGGTTCTTGAGTCATCTGACCCTCAGGCTATTGGCACTACATGGAGCACTCGGAGGGGGCGTGGTCTTGCCAGACTGATGATTCCAGATCCTATCCCTGAGCGACGTCCACCTCTTGGATTCGATGCGCACATGCGGTGGTATGGTAACCTGTGTATTTTAGTTATCTTTCATTATAATTTATTTATAATCTAATTGTTTGATTATTTGTTCTTTTTCCACAGTTTTACGCATAAAGCTATTGGACAGGGGAGCGCTATCTTGCGCAACTATTTTTCTCAGCCCTGGCTCACATGGGATCAGATTCCCACTGATGTGCGCCATGTTCGATCATTGGAAGGTATGTAATTAAATATTATTTATTTTGAAAATTAATTCATTAATAACTTTATATTAGGGTTTATGGTATCCCATCGACGAGAGCATGCATGCCACTATCCACACGACATGGGTGGTGTCTATGCGTGACCGTTTCCGTCAGTTTTTTCATAATTTGAGAAAGGCGACTGTGAGGAAAGCCAGAGTGCCAGAATTTGATGAGTTCTGTAGAGCCCAACGACCAAAGTATATTTCATCTCATGTTTGGGATGGATTATGTACACACTGGTTGGGTGGTGGGTTTCAGAGGAGATCTGCATTGGGTCGACAGAATTGGGGGAGACAAGAGGTGACACATCGAGCTGGTAGTCGTACATTCAGTGATTATAGAGAGCGTCTGGTAAGTACTTTTTTTTTAAATATTTTATACAACTTTAAATATAAACAGTTTATTTTATATTCATATAGGAAGCCGAGTAGCCTGGTATTACGACGTACGGCATTTATCGGAGGATGTACACTGATCCGGCTACTAGAGAGATTAGAGGTGACTGCCAGCGTCAGATTGTGGTTAGTATTATTTTCTTTTCAGTTTGCAAATTAAATGCATATAATCTTTTCATTATTTTAATTTCTAGTTGAAACTTAAGGAGTCATATGAGGCCGCGACCTCTCAGACACAAGGCTGAGAGTCAAGACGAGACGGGTGATCAGACTAGTGCCCACCATTTTGATGAGATGACATGGATGCAGGCGACCCAGTATGGCTTCGAAAAGGGCCGAGTAGTTGGTATCAGCTCTCATTTGACTCATGTAGCTTATTATGGTACTGCTGCGATGTCAGAGTTCAGCTCGAGTGGAGCTCGTGGAGAGACATCATCTTCTACCTCACAGTATTAGGAGCAGCTGCGTGCTCAGAGTGAGCTTATAGAGGATTTGCGTCAGGGGCAGGAGCAGATGCGTCAACAGCATGATGAGGAGATGCATCGATGGCAGGAGCAGATGCGTCAGCAGCATGATAAGGAGAGACGTCGATATGAGGAGCAACATCAGGAGCAGATGGAGTACATGCATCGTCTGACTCGTAGTTTAGGGATGGAGTTTCCTCCACCACCTCCTCTAGGTCCTCCAGATTATCCACCCTCAGTGATTTTTTTACATGTAATAAACATTTGAGTTCGTAGTTTATTGTCATATTAACTATTTACAATTCCTCTTTCATATTGGTACAAATATTGCATGATTTAATTTGTTTTTATTTTTTTTAATAATTTATTACTTATTAGTATTATTTTTAATGTCTGTTTATTTTAGTAATATCACTTTTAATATTTTATATTTTTTGTTAATATTGATAAGTTTATAATTTTATAATTTTATAATTTTATTAATATTAATAATTTTAATATTATTTTTTCACAAATATGTATGTTTATTTTAATAATAATAATAATATATTAATTTTTTATATTATTAATATTAGTATTATTATTATATAATATAATATTATTTATATTTACATTATTATTATTTTTTGATATTAATATTTCATAATTATATTATATATATTTTTTATTATTAATATTATAATAATATAATTTCTTTATATTATTAATATTAATATTATTATTATATACATAATTTAATAATAATAATATTATATTAATTTTTAATATTATTAATATTATTATTATTATATAATATTATATTATTTATATTCATATTCTTATTATTTTATATTAATATTTCATAATTATATTTTATATATTTTTTTAGTTATATTATAATAATAGAATTTTTTTATATTATTAATATTATTATTATTTTTATATAATATTATATGATTTGTATTAATTATTATTATTATTTTTTATTTGCGACGGAAGTATTTGTGACGGGGTGTCCCATCATAAAATATTTTTTTACTGTCCCATTTGTGACGGGAAGAATACCCGTCGTAAAAACTATTTCTGCGACAGTCCGTCGCAAATACCTACGTCGCAAATATTTTTTAAATTTCCCATTTACGATGGGTCAGAAAATCATCGCAACTAATATATCTGCGACGACCCGTCGCAAATACCTTTTTTATATATATAAAAAAAAATTTGTGATGGGGAAAAAATACCGTCGCAAATAGTATTTTTGCGATGGCACTGCCGCAAAAACAACTATTTGCGACGCCGTTTTTTGTAACGGGCGATTTGCAACGAAGCCCCGTCGCAAAAGGTCTTTTGCGACGGGATCCCGTCGCAAATCGCCCGTCGTAGATATTCCATTTTCCTGTAGCGGAAACACCTTGTCAGAGTTTTTACTCCTAGGTAAATCTGTTCCTAAACCACATCCACTTGTAGTATCCAGACATGGATGTATTTTCTTGATAAATCACTTACTCTATACTTACCAAAATTTAGGGATGTTTTCTTAGACTTATTATTATCCCCAGGGTTCTTACTAAAGTGCTATATTCCTAATCTTCAAAAATAACTACAATTTTCCTCTGATGCCAACTATAGTGACCCTTTCCTTTTACATATATCATTAGATGATTTAAGTATAATTAAACATCAAATTACAAGACAAGGATCATAAAGTATAGGGTTTTGAAGATTTACTACATAATTAAACATCACGATTCCAAAATAAGAACATATTTTATTTAATATTTGTAAATATATCCTAACATCATTTGATCCCTTACATCTGCATAGGATAACCTGGGGATAACACGAACAAAGGGATGAGCTAAAATCCTAGTAAGGGAATAAAAATAATAATAAAGCTTAGCACATGGGTTAGAAGGCATAACATACTGATATAAAAAAGGTCTGGAACATGATTAAATATAATAAATCATAACATGGGATCATATAATCACAGATTCATAGTAATGTGGCAGAAACATGAAACATTACTTTAGCATGAGTTAAGGCTCTTTTCTCATAGAGGAGCACGAGTCAAGGCCAACCACCAAGACTATTGCACATAGATCATGAGTCAAGGATAACCACCAAGAGCATTGCACATAATGTCTCATGAGACTAAACATTACCCAATGAATTGGAGCACTATCTGGGTGCACCCATCATAACATGTTCATGAATATCTTTTCCACATAAATAATCATACATAAGCAATCAAACATAAGGTTTACCCATGGAAAGAATTGGGTATCATAATCATGTCAAAAGGATTATCAAAAAGGAATATCATAATGGTGTCTATGAAAGAATGGATTTAAATCATAAATGAACATTAACAAAGGAAAATAGGAATACATCATGATGAGTTATGTCAAACCTATGTGAAATCATATAAAAATAGTGTTCAAGAAACTTTAGAAATAAAACATTTTAGTATAGTTTATTGAAAATATTAAAGATCATTTAAAGTAGAAAAGAGAATAATATTTCATATAAAACAATAAGTGAACCAAGAAAGTTTTCCTAATAAAATGATATATTTTATAAAAATAATGGTGTATTAAAATAGATTATGGAGTGTACTTGAAAATGGATAAGAAATTGAGAAATTCCCTTTAATTAGGCTTTCTTTTTGAGAAGAAATGGGTATAGAAGCTTTTAGAAACATGTATATCCCCAAAAAATAAGGATGAATGGATCTTGATAAATGATTTTGAAACATATAAACATAATTTATAATATGTAAATAAAAATAAAAGATAATTTCATTAGGTAAAAAGATAGAAAGAGTAACCTGAAAGAATAATGGAGGTTCGAGTAGAATCCCTTACCTTAAGCCCTAAGGTGTTCCTTACTTGATCTTAATGTCCTAGATAATCAAATCAGATTCATTAATTAACAAGTAAATAATGATTTATACATTTATTTTATTTATTATAACTTTATTAAGTTCATTTATGTACTTTTTTATGGTTTAAGAGGTTCAATTTCATCGTTTAGAAGCGTTGGTTTCCTTGGTTTTCATGATCGATTTACTTATATACATATACGAAAGGTCTTATAAAGTGGGGATAATTATCCATAATTTAAATTATATGTTATTAATTATCTCCCATAGATTAAATTTTTCTTATATATTATTTCATTTTATTTAATGAGGATGAATCATTAGATAAATAGTTAATGATAATCATTTGGGTTTATTCTGGCGGTTTTCGATCACAATGAACCCATTTTGTTCTATAAATTAATATTATGTGTAAAAAATGATTACAAAAAACTAATAAGATATAATTAATATATTATATTATTTTTCGACCATACAAATTCTTTCATGACTAGCCTTGAATACAATAATGTAAATTGAAAACTTCATCAACCTTGAATGTGATAAATTAACACATCACAGATCATGTTTTCACTTTTAGTATAAATGGAGGGGGAATGAGAGATGATGATGAATTATTAAATTATAAAAAAAATTCTAGTATATGTTAGGTACTGTAGTTATCATATCATTTGGATGAGGGTAGGTGAGGAGAGAAAAATAAAACAAATGATCTTGAAAAGAAATTAAAAGAAAAGGAAGAAGGTTTTACCTCTTGATTCCTTCTTCTTGAGAACCTATCTAGGAGATTGGTTTTGGTCTTTTATTAAGACCAAAAGCTCATAGAAGTTGGGGAGGTAATATTTAGGACATTTGAGTAGAATTTGGATAGGGATCAAGGCTTTAGAGGTGTGAGGAGAAGAGGTGGTATTTATAGTGGAGGAGAGGGGTGTTTTCTCATTATTTAATTCATTAGTTTATTATTTTGCCCAAGACAAGAAATAATATTGATTATTGAGACTAAATACAATAATTAGATCATGTGATTTCTAAAAAATGGTGGTTACATCATCCATGACTCAATTAATTGTGTATTTAACTTATAATGTATTTATACTGCAAATTATCGTATTTCACTATTCACTAAAAAATCGAGTATTTCAGAAAAATACCAAAAAATTACCCTAACCATTTCTCGATGTGTAAAATTAAAAAATTAACTAAATTTTATGAAAATAATTTTATAAATATGATAAATTTAATTTTTAATTAAAATTATTATTTACCTGGAAAATACAAATTTTAAAATTAAAACTGCTTTTTTAACACTTTGAAAAATTAATTAAGGTCATATAAAATTATCTTATAATCATAAGACATAAAAATATTAATTTATGAATTCATTTTATGTTTTTTTAATTTATTAAATTAATCAAAAAAGTGTAATTAAATATTTATGACATATAAAAATATAAACACTTAATTAATAATTTTAAAATATTTAATTACTTATACTATGATATAATTATATCACACTATCACTTATAAGATAGATAAATTTTATTTATATTATAATTAGTGAGGTTACTATTCAATAGGTCATTTACTATTCATAAGGGTCACATTACTATTCCAAAGGTTAAGTTACTATTTCATTGGTATATGTTCCTTAACTTCTAAAAATACCTTTTATTTCATTCATTCATTATTTATAAAGTTTGTATTGTGTTCAAAATGTGATTTCATGTGGTTTATACTATATGAAATAATTATAAGAAGGGAATTTCCATTGAAAAAATTTAGGGTTGTTAGAGGCCTTATGGTGATTTAGGTTATTTGTGAAAATGGATAACATACTTAAAGATTATTAAGGCGATTAATTTTTGCTATATGAATTCATGAGTAATTGATGTTATTTAAAGATAATTATTACAATTTATATTGGAATATTATGTGATCAATCCTTCTGGATTTTGGGTTTCAATCTTAGTTGGAACTCTTTTGAGGAATTTTAAGGTCAGTTATTTATCAAATGGTTTATGTTGAACTTTGGGTATTACTATTGAATGTTTGAGATTGAGGTAGTTTTTCGTCATTTAAGGTTTATTATTTTAGAGGAATTATCTTATCTTTTCCAATTTTTTTTGGTTTTAGTTAATTTCTAAATATATTAAGAATAGATAATTAATCTTTTTTGGATTATGTGATTCTCTAGAAGTTGATTTTAGTTCATCTGGAATAAAAACTTTATCTTGAATATTCATCATTTGGAGAAAAAGATGAGTTTGTGGTGGAATTTGATTAATGGTTGAAACTCAATTTTTCAAGTAAGTATGTTTCCTTATGTTTTTAGTCTAGGTATTAATATAATTCCTCAAATCTATGAAATGGATCTTAAAACAAAAATGTTATCAATTTACTTTTCTTACTAATAAATCAATGACCTTTTAACCCATCACAGATTTATAGTTTTGTGATTGTTCACTTTCTCATGAACATTATTATCTATCAATATCCATAAAAACATGATAGTTTTTCTTCCATATCCATGTTTTCCTACATGGAACCCTCTTATGTATTATCTATAGGTGACCATCGTACTTCCCTTTCTTCGTTTTAAAGCGGAAGTTTCATTAATCCTTTTTTTGATGTGGGGTTTCAATAAAGGTAATTTGAATAATCGAACCATGGTTACCAAGCCCGAGTTCAAATTGTGAGGATAAAATTTATTGGGGGGGGGGGTGAGAATGTAACATCCTAGGTTTTTAAAAGGAAACACTATGTTCAATAGCATACATGAAATTCCACATCGAGCTTAAACGAACAACTAAATATTATTATTTAAATGTTACCATTAAACTAGCCTTTATAATGGCAGGAGTGGAAAATATTGAATGAATTTTGAAAATATGGTTTACTAATGTTTATATAATTAATTATTTTACCAATTAATTATAAATGAATGTGAAACCCTTTTTAAAATAAACGAAAATGTTTTTCTAGAAAACTATTTAAATGTGAAAAAGTATGTTTTTATACAAATTATTAAAAAAATCAATCTTATTGGGTTATATTAATGATATATATATATAATATATTCACTATAACTTTTAACATTCATTTTATTTATATTATAGACATGATATGTGAACCAATCCAATTTTACACATAAAATAAGTATTTTTCTAAAATGGCATATTTGTCACATTTTGATGACACACTTATTTTAAATCTAGTTTTGATAATTTTATAAATTATATTTGAAAAAAATAAAATTATTCTTTGAAAGTGGAGTATCAAAATTTACTTTGGTTTATTTTTTGATATTTTTCTAATAAGATTCATTTTTTTGATGAATAGTGAAAAAATAATGCATTTTAATTGAAAACTACTTTTTCATCAAATTTATTTATAGTATTAAATTATATTTTTAATGGTTTTAAAGTATAATTAGATAAATTTTATATAATATAATCTAATTTAGGTCATTTGAATCAATTTTACATTGAAATTGGATATAAAAACTTTGTGAACTTTTGAATGTTTTTACTTAAAGACACTTTTTCTCGTTCCGTCAGTGAGATTATTTTTTAATTAATTTCTTCCAATTATATTTTTTGAATTTGGAAAAATGTATTCAATATTTATAATCATAAGGTATGAATTATTTAAATATTTCCCTTTTATTTTTTGACAATATGAATAACAACTTTAGTAAATATTTTTATTACCATGATTAAGGGTAAATTGAGTAATTAAAGGAAAAAATAATATTATAATATTATAAAATTACCCTAACACTTATCCTAATTTTATTGGATGAATTTTATTTTCGACCAAAATCATCCTTGGGCCAAAATTATGACCTCTGGAAGCCACTTAGATGTGAGTATGACATTTATAAAATTATATTCAAAGAAAAGTCAATTTTGTCACACTTTTATTTTTAACAATTGAAATATTTTTAGTATGGGTTTATACCAGGAATATCTTTTAATATAAATATTATTTGGAAATATAAAACATTTATCTACATTATGGTAATTTATTTATAATTTTTAGTAAATAAATAATTAAATTAAATGGCAACACAATGATGATGGAGTAATTGTTTAATTAACGGGGGAATCAAATAAATGATATTAAAAATACTAAAATAAATATAATTTGATATAATTGATTCCACACATAAATTTTATGGATTAATTTTACATGTTAGGGATGATTAATATAGTTTTTTTAAGATATAAATTTTTTATGATATTTTTGAAAAGTCAATAAATGAATATTGTCAAAATTGACATTATTGATATTTTAAAATAAATAATATTTTATTAAATGAAATAAAAATTATAATATTTAAAATTTCAGGTAAAATATTTTTAAAAGTCTTAAAATGACATCAATGACTCATTTATTTGTCCTTTTAAATTTTATAGTAATTATATTAACCATCAAAGTGTAAATTACATGATATCACGATAAGAATTAATAAGGGTTAAAACAAAAATATAAGGATTAAAAAATATTCAAAACTTATCTAATTTTTATTATATTAAGGGGATTATACCCAAAATAATCATATATTATAAATAAATAAGTTTTGATCCATTTGGAATAGAAAATTAATTTATATTAAATTAATATTTTGAAGAATTATAAGAAAGCCCCTCCCCTCTCCTATAAAGGGAACCCATTATTATCATTTCAAAACATGTAAAACCCTTTTTGTTTCATAAAATATCTACAAAAATATCGTAATATAATCCCTCCCCACATTCTAGAGCTCTTAGTTTATGCATAACACTCACCTTAGAAGTGTTAATTTGGTAATGAATGGATATTGTTTGAAGGAAAGGTATCGTTTATAATTAAGTGTTTTTGTTTTATTTCTTATTCCACTTCTTTAAAATATTATTACTACATGATGAAATAATAAATCCAATATCCTCAATATACTAAGACTTTATTATTCTAATATAATCACCTAAATCCACATCCACTTCCATCAAATGTGAAAAGAATTTTTGTTCGTGTGTACGACAAACTACTGCCTCCCGAACTGATCTAATTCTTCTTCCATCACCACCTATCACGATTGGTTATAATGATGGAATTAAAGTTTGTATATGAAATTAATAAAATATTTATAATTATAAAAATATAATATATAATTTAATTTCTATCCTTTCCATGCACATGAAAATGATTACATTGTTTGTGCATACCTGTGAACTATCACCTCCACAAAGCGATGTGATTCATTTTTCATCACCACATCACATGAATGATATATATATGAATATATTTAAATTATTAATATTATATTAATGATATTGTGATAATTATTTAAAGATAAAATTAATCTTACTTTCTTTCTATAATGATCATTGAAAAATGAAAACGTTACTCATGCGTACGTACAACCTACCGTCTCCATGATTATAATGTTGTTCATTTTTCATTACCATACATAAATGGTTTTATTTAAAAGTATAATTTATGTATAAAAGTTATTAGCATTTCATGAATAATATTCTAGAGATTATGTACTAATTACCAGTTTGAATATTGACATATTACTAAATTCATTTTGGACTCATGTACCGAATATCAACAAAATGTCCGAAATGAACTTAAATAATTAATTAATTATTATAACATGATAATAAGTGATATAAAAGGGATAATAAACTTTAAAAATGTTATAAATAAAGTAAATAATTAACCAAATTTTATTATTTAGGAAGATAAATATTGTACATGACGAGTCGAACTCAAGGTAAGATACTTTACTTTAAAAACATCTTTTAATGTTACTCTTTCAACTATTTATACAAAATTCAAAAGGAATGTTTTTTAACTTATACGACATGAAAATATTTTCCCAATTTTATATATCTTTAATGTTTTTATTATTCCTTTACAAGTTTACACTTTTATTTTCAGATGAAGTCTTTTCATTTTTGAGTGCACAACTTTGTAAAAATGAAAAGTGATTTCAAAAGTGATTTTTCGTTTATGCATGATTTATGTGTTGTGATTATTTTATGGTTTTTGGGAATTATTTGAGTATGGGTGGTTACACAATAAACCTATAGTGGGTGATCCCATGATATCTATCTAATTCATTGGGTAATGAGACAGAGTTAACTGGTTGGGTTTCTCCTAATATATTAAGGGAATATACTGTAGTGGGTATTCCAAATGTAACCATAAAGGTTACTTCCTATGTAGCAGAGAAAAATATAGTAAATGTAAGAGTGATGTAATTTATACCAAAAGATACCTTTATGATTTATGTTTTCTATGGAGTTTTACTAGAAACTTATGATTTCATGAGGTAGCTAAAGAGCTTATGTTTTATGGGTGAAATGTATAATTTGTGAAAACGTTTTCATAAGTTTAAAATATTCATGGAATAATGGTTATTTTATTCTTTTATGTTCCTTAATAATATTTTTTTGTTCATACCAAGTTTTAAAATGTTTTTCATATGGTATAAGGATGGGTAAGATAAAATAGGAAGTCAAGTTGGAAGTTATGAAGATTTTTTCTAAAAAAGTAATCATATTTTATTTTAAAAGTTTTATACTTTGGAAAAAGTGAATACTATTTTAATAGTATAAAATTTTTATGATTGTGGGATTTTATGTATGAATTATAACCCAATTATCTAAAACTTTAAAACTGAAAAGATCGTTAATGTGAAAGAAATAAATTCTTGACTAAAAATCAAGATTATGTAATGTTTAAGGCTGGGTAATTATAACCATGGATACACATGCTCTAACCCAATTCATCATTATCATTATCAAACATAGTTGGGGCCATCTAAATCACACATGGGCTACACCATTCCACTAACACCACTTTACAGGATCAATTTCTTCCAACCCTAGGTCTTCCAGGCCCAACACATAAGCACTTCTAGGGTTTCATCCTAAAACCCATGGGTTCTAGGAGGATTTGACCATCCACGATTATATGTGAGCCACCATCTCTTACAGAATCCTATGTGGGATTGGGTTTTCACCCAACAGTTAAAATATTATCATGAATTTTTAATCTAGTTCCAATAATAGTTATTTTAAAAACACCATTTTAATTGTTTAAGGGTCGGAAATTGAGTTTGTGACATGTTCATGTTTGGGGATTTCCTTCATAAGTGTGAGTTTATAAACCATAATAAAATAAGTCGGATACCAGGACTATTAGTGGTTACTTCATTAGATATTCCAAAAGTCTAAATAATGATATTTTTTTTCATCATTGAAAACTATAATTTTGGAATCAAGAAATGAAAAATTTATTGAAAATGATATGATTAGAGGGAGAAAAATGATCAGAAATTTTTCTGATGAATATCATTTAGAAGATCAACCCTCTATATCTGGTGATAGATTGATAATTGATCACATAACTCTTTATTTATTGAGTGATGTTGTAATAAATGTCATTCCACAAACTATTTATAATTTTCCTATAGATATGGTGGTTAAAGAATAATAAACTCTTGAAAAACTAGTTTAACCAAAATTATCTAAGGAAAATAATGGTGAAACATTAATAAGATCCACAAGGATTTGAAAGTCATAAGTTTCTAGTGATTATATAGTATATCTATAATAATATGACTACAATATTGGAATAAAAAATTATCCTGAAACATTTTCACAATCCATGTGTTATAAAGAGTAAAAAATGTAGTATGATTCCATGATTAAAGAGATTAATTCCACAATGAGTAATTAATTTTAGGACCTTATTGAGTTTTCAATGGTTGAAAAACCTATTGGATGTAAATTATTTTTTAAAACTAAAAAAAATTCACTGGGAAACATTGATAGATGTAAGGATTGATTAGTTACTAAAGGGTTCACTTAGAAGGAAGGGATTGATTATACTGATACATTTTCTATAGTATCTAAAAAAGGATTCCTTATGCATTTTTTTTACACTGGTATCTCATTCTAATTTGAAATTTCAAAAATGGATGTAAAGACTATATTTATGAATTATAATTTAGAAGAGGAGGTTTACATGAAACAACCTGATGAATTCCTCTCAATTAACTGTGAGAATTTAGTGTAAAAACTCAAAAAATGAATATAAGGTTTAAAAAATCATCTTTATAGTGGTATTTATGATTTTAAGATGCAATTACTTCATCCGGTTTCAATTTTTTTTTGGAACAATATATATACCATAAGGTAAGTGGGATTAAATTATGTTTTCTTATTTTATTCAATGACGAAATTTTATTTTCTAATAATGATAGGGGCATGTTGTACGAGGTGAAATAGTTTCACTCAAAAATATTTGACAAGAAAGATATGGGTGATGTATCCCATTTAATCATCTTAAATATTCATAGAGATTGGATAAGATGAATTCTGGGCTTGTATCAAGAAACCTATATTAATAAATTTTTAGAGAGGTCTCATATGAAATATTGTGTTCTAAGTATTTTAGCAACCCCAACTCCAATACCCTAGATCCATTATTTATATTATTAAATTGGTACATAGATTACAATATAGAGGATCCAATAGTTTAGTAGTCTCAAGAAACTAGAAACATAAATGAGTTTTACATTACATAGAAACTAAATATACATCATCTGAATACATGAAAATAATAATAATTATTCTTTTGATCCATCTATCATATATAGTATTTGTTGTAACTCTCTCTATCATGGTGTTTTCATGATCAAAAACACTCTCCTATGTATCTAAAAATTTTATTTAAGTGATTTTTAGTATTTTAATTGAATTCAAAGTGATGGATTGCCTGAAATCTTCAAGATCCTTTAAATACTTGATAATGGTTTAGTCATACCTTTTTTCCATCATAAATTCCTTGGGATAACTTAGAAGATCCAAAGAATAGATTATAATGAAGTTGATGTGGCCATAATTGAAGATGATGGTGTGTAGGAAGCACCGGCTGCCTGGTGCAGTGCACCAGCTACCAGGTACCACGGTCACAGTAGCCCCAAAGTGCAAATCTCCCACTAGACAACTATTGGATGCACCAGAGATGCAGACTTTATACAAGGACATCATCCAATCGATGACTAGTAGAGTCTACCTGATAGTGATCCTCAAGAAGCAATCAACTCCTGGTATCCCATCTCCTACTCAGTGGAGGCTACTGGGTATCCATTAGTGTCGGGTAGGTTATAATGAGGATGAATTTATTATGGTAAAAATACCATAAATACAGCCTACCTCATCTTCATTGAACCCATAAATTTCTAAAATATTAACAAGAAATTTATATCCTATAAAAGGGACCCTTTCCCCCTCTGAAGATCTACACCAATTACTAACATGCTCTCAAAGATTAATTGACAGTGAAGCCATACAAATTTCAAATTCTTTTAGGAGCCTTAAAGTTCTCAATTCTCTCAAGGATCTAAAACCTTTCTCTCAAATATCTCATCCACTATTGTACATCATTCCATCAATGAAATTTGTGAGTGGTGTGAAAAGGGATTTCTTAAATCAAACCTCCCTTTTCATAGCCTCTTTTCACCAATGTGTCACACTCTGTAAAAGTGTGAGATGAGTTACTTGGATACCAAAAAATCTCATGAGGGTAATCATAAGACATAATTATGATGTAAGTGATTTTTGGTCACTGTTGAGACCAAGGGATTTATAAAATAGACCTATAGATTTTAGGGGTGGAGATATAGGGGATCACAATGAGCTTTATCTAAACTACTTATCAAACCACATTTGTCTTATATTTAATTTTCTATATTGTATCATTCAAAATCGACTCACATAATTTCATACATTTGGTTCAATCATTTACACCCTTGAATTTCTTTGATATTACTATTATTATAAACTCGAATCAAATTTATAAACTCTCATATTTTTGATTTAAATCTTTAAATGTCTTCTTGCATTTTGAAAATTTTAAAAGGATAATTTACCCCATATTCCTATAATCTCCGAACAATAATTGATAGTAAAGGAGTGTTTTTTATTTATTTTAAAAAACTATTTTTTTTCAAAATTGTTTTATTTTTCAATTTTTTTTCAAAATATTTAATTGATTTCAATTTTAGTTTTAATTATATAATCTAATTCCAATTCGTATGCTCTAATTTTTTATGACACTGATTACTCCTATTAGAATAATCATAGGTCAACTTTTCTTGGTAGTATTTCTTATCCTATTTGTAAAATAGTAATGTATGAGTATGTTCCCACCATATAATCTGAAGAAAAATGGACACCCAAAGATTATAATAATTTTTAATGGAATAAAATGCTATGAATGACTTATATTTTGGTCTTGATTAAAATGAGTTTAATAGTGTTTTACATTCAAAACAAATCATCAAATTTTGAAATTATTATATGTAACCAATGAAGACAAAAATAAAGTAAAGGATACAATATTAGATATGTTTCATCAATATTTTGAATGATTTATGTTGCATTCTGATGAATCTACTATAAGCATGTTTATGATATTTACAATATCTATGATGGTATTAAGTTCCTAGATGATGAATTATCTAGAGAAATGGTCATAAATAAAATCTTATGGGTATTACCTAACTAATTGGATCCTAAATTGATGGAAATCCAAGAATCCAAATATTTGAAAAAGATGGAGGTTGAGGAACTCATTGGCTCCTTGATGATATAAGAAATCATAAAAAATCTCTAAGCCTAAAAAGAGGCCAACAAATCCAAACAAGTCAAGAAAACCATATCCTTTAAAGCTTCTAATGATGAAAAATCTAGAGGTGAGGTTCGATAATTTGATTTTTTTTTCAGGAACATGAAAAAATTCCTCAAATATAATAACTACAAAAAGCGATCCAAAAAATCAAATCAAAAGGAAAAAATAATGGTGACATGCTATAAATGTAGGAAGAAAGTTTACATCAAACTGAAGTGCCCCATATATAAGAAAAATCTAAAAGAAAAGATGAAATATAAAAATGATTACAAATTCTCTATATGAAGTACATGTGATGATTCCATGGATTCAAATTGGTCTTCCACATCAAGTGAATCAATCCCCAAGTTCCTAATAAAAAATGTTGATGAATACATCAAGGTTAGTACTCCCTTTCCTATTTCCTCCTCATCTTGTTCTTCCCCTCATTATTTTTATTCTTAATCATAATTCTCTTTTACTTTCTCTTTTAGTCACCTAAATTATAAATAACTAAAATATACTTGAGATAAACTTGAAAATGGATTTAATCAACTTTATTCTTTATATAAACAACTAAAAAATAAATATAAGAATGCACTTCAAGAAACACTATGGTTCCTCAATAGTGGTTTCTCAAGGCACATGTGTGGAGACCTCTATAAATTTAATCAAATAAATAAAATTGATGAAGGTGAAATAACCTTTGGAGATAACTCTAGGTGTAAGATAATTAGCAAAGGCACCATCATTTTTTCTAATTCCTATTTATTTAAATTTTTTTTATTCATAACAGGCTTAAAACAAAATTTACAACAAAATAGTTAATTGTGCGATGGATATTTTAAAATATCTTTCCAAAATTTTTTTTACATTTTTTTTGATTAAAAATGAAAACTTTTATTTACCTATTCAAGATTTCATAATGTTTATACTATTATTTTAAAATCTTTTATAAGCCAAAATGATTTTTTTTGAATGCACAAGTTAGTTTTTTTTGAAAAAGTGAGATATGAGTTGGCTACCATACCCATATCTCTACAAAATTTATTAAAGAAAGTAATATTTAAAAGGAATACCCTAGGTATAATGAACTTAAACTATAAATAAATTGAAATATATTACACTAATATTTACAAGCATAGAAAAAATAAAAAATATGAAACGGAATAGATCATTATCAAGAAATAAAACCTAAAGCAGCTAGAGATCCATGCGCTATGAGGCTTGATTCAAATAAAAAAATTAAAATCTTTTACTCCCTAACTTGAAATGTATCGAGGATTACAAATGTGACTAGGTTAAATCATATTTCCATAATTATGCATGAGAAAGCACAAGCATCCTTTCCAAACACACTAATTTAAAAGAAACTATGTGAATAACTATCCATTAATAAACAGATTGTAGGAGAAAAAAATCAGTTCAATACAAATATAAAAAATCAAAAAATCCACATAGAAAATTAAATCATTATCACACCATCATTTGTAGAAAAATTCTACCATAAATTTTATAAAGTTGTGTTACACCATAATCTAAAAATTTCAGAAAGCATGAAACTAAAACCCACAACAAAAAACTCCTTAAATCCATATAAAGGAACATGGATACTTCTCAGAAGACTTCAATTAGAGTCACATTATAGATAATGAGAAACATGCATAATAAGTGAAAAAAATCAGATAAAAACTACATCTAGAAAAAACTTCAACAAAACTAAACTCACATATAGATATAGAGAAGCTTTTACTTTAATAGAAAAATAATGTCAAATAACCTCAAAAAGTAAAAAAATAAGCATATGGTTAAAAAAACCAAGAGAAAGGAAAATAAATTATCATTGAGATACTAATAAAACCAAATTCAAAAAGGATAAAATGATGAATAGTCATTTCCATGGAATTTCCCAAAAATTAAAATCTAGATTTTGTTAAATTCTTCCACAATTTTAATAAACATTCATTTTTTGATTTAAATTTAATTTTCCAGAGTAATTACAACATCCTAATATTTATAAAATACAATTTCATCTTGATCATCCATACAAGAGTTTAGATCCTCCAAAAAACCAATTTCTCCTCAATCTAATATGCATTCTTTACAACAGGGTAATCATTATTATTAGAATTATTGTCTTTCAAATCATCATCATTAGAGGATGTAGTAAAATGTTCAGCAACCATAGGCTATGGGGGAATATCTATTTTTTCATTTCTAGAGGCCTATAATGACCTAGTAACAATTTTTCTCTCAAAGTTATAGTAATATATACATTTTCTATTCTTCTTGAAATTTGGAGTGATGTAGCCATCCAGATCAACCATTGGGTTTTTACCTTTTCTAGCAATAAATTTCAAGTAATAATCCTCAATATGATAATTTTTCTCATGATAATTATGTAAAGATTCATTAATATAAGAGTGGTTAGTCTTTCCCTCCTCTTATAAGGGTCGGACAACTTTTTTGGTTTAAAAGGATATGGATCAGGCTTGTTTAGATTCTATTTATCCTCATTATTAGATTGAGTATTATACACAACATCCATGTATCCTAAGAAATCTATAGAAGTGTACTTATTTTTAGAAGGACCATTGATATTTATATTGAGATACTTAACAAAAATATCCTCATGATGACTGGAGGAAGCAACAACCATCCCCTTTTAATCTCATTTTCAACCCAAATTGAATTAAAATGTGTAAGTGGGTGTGAAACATAAGGCATGATTTCATTTTACTTTGTGGGATTTCCAATTCTTAAAACAATTATCGAAATAATCTAGAATATTTTCAAATATAACTTCCTATACAAAACCATGGTCACCATTTTGAATCCAAATAAAATGGTGGTAGATATTGTGAAATATTAACTTCCACATAGATTCTAGCAACTAAATGTTGATAGAGATTCTTAGTAGAATCATAAAATTTAAGGGGTTTACCAATTAAACTGGAAATAAAAAAGTGCGTCATGTTTAAATTAATTCAACAACAGACTGAGGAACCCAATTCAAAAACAGGTACAAAGGGGGGCTTAGAATCAATGCCTAAATTTGCGTACCATTTCAATACCTTCATGAAACAACCACTAAATGACTATGATCCTCTCAACCGAAGTCTACAATAATCATTTTCAGAAGAAAATTGAAAAATTACATGTGAATATTCCAACAAAAAAAAATGAAAGGACACAAATCCAATATTTTATAGCATCTTTCCGAGGAAAAGAAGCGAGACCTTACCAAATTTCATTTAAATTATGACATGGTTTGTGAATTATTCTAACATAGATAACAACACAAATCCCATTTTAAATCTAAAAATTGTATTTCTTCTTCAAAATATCTTAAAATAACCCATATTGACCTTTTTAGTTCTAATTGAATTTAAATTATAGGAGTAAAAACCTATACTCTCATAATTTATAATGACTTTATAATATTAACAAGGGATTTTTCTTATCTCATAAAAGTGAATTTTTTAAATCCTTTTTTAAGTTTTCTAAAAAGAATGAAAATGAAAAAGTTTTTCTAAAAAGGATGAAAATGAAAAACTTTTAAAAATTATTTTGATTCACATTGATCATGGAGAATAATTATTTATGTTCTTCTGAAGGCTATAATAATTATTTTTTTACTCCTTGAACCCCTCAACAAAACATGGAAGTAGAGAGGTGAAATAGAACTATCCAAGAAACCACTCAAACTATTTTAAATTAATTTTACCTTCAAAAATATTTTTAGTCCAAATCCATGAATACTACATGCTATATCATTAATCACTTACTCACATTACCTTTTATTCAAAAAACCTCATATGAACTTTGGCATAATAAAAAACATAATGTGGGCATTTTCAAAGTTATTGGTTGAAAATGTTTTATTTTAAACACCAAATTCAATCTTGGTATATTTGATTCTAAAGACGATGAAATTATCTTTTTTGGGTACTCCAAATCAAGAAAGGAATGCCATGTGTTTAACAAAAGGACTAAAATAGTAGAAGAATCAATAAATGTTGTTTTTGATGAAAATTTTCCAAAACCAATTCCTTAAAATCTTTTTGATAGTTTTATTTTAAATGAACCTTTTCAAACCAAATAAGATAAAGAAGAACAATAATCTACTTAAAATTATCTTCCTAAGGTTTTCAAAAAAATGTAAATACCATCTCCTTGAAAATGTAATCGATGGTTTACAAGTGGGAACTCATAATCATGGTTGGTATTAAATGAGGATGAACACCTATCCTTTTTCTATCACCTTGAACCCTTGAAGCTTAATGATTACCTTAATGATGAAAATTTGGTAATTTTCATGCAAGAGTACCTTCATCAATTCAGTTTAAATGATGTATGGACCCTCATGGAAATACCTAATGATCATACATGATATTCACAAATGGAATAATATATTATAAATTTCATTAATATACTTACCCAGTAAATTAATTTATAATAATTTCTAAGTGAATTCCCTCATCACATAGAAGTAATAATTAGGGATTCATAGTTTTTAGAAAAAGTACCCACAATAATTGATCTATACGAAGTTATAGATAACAAGTACTTATCAAGATTCGGGATTTTAAATGTGTTTATGAAATTTTATTTTCAGTAGTAGGAGAAAAAATAAATACATAATTTATACAACACTATATAGATGTTATGTTTTAGTTTATAAAGAGTTTGATGATTATCTATAACATATCCCCGGAGAGTGTCAAAATAGATGTGCAATAAGATCCCATTCATCATGCACTAGGATGATGATCAGAATATACCTAACCAAATATTTTTTAGGTCATTACTTCTAGATTCATCTATTCCAAAACCACATCCACTTTTAGTATCCATACAGGGATGTATTTTTTTTGTAAAATCACACAGTTTTTACTCAACCAAAGTATAAGACTTCTATGGATATGAAGAGGTTTAGGCATAATAATGATTTATGAATTGGAAAAAATATGAGTGCAAGGACTGATAACATTGGTGAGATATATTAAGAATGGAACATATAATTAAATCAATACAATAATGGGATAATAAATTATGGGTTAAAAAGGATATGATAATGGTATTGTAAATAAGAAATGTAAAGAGAGAGAAAATAAACCCTTACTTTAACATAACAACAACTTAAAAAATATTATAATGAGAGGGAGTGATTAATCTCCCATTTAAAATATTTTAAATGGATGATAAAAAACGGAATTAAAATCATTTATTTATATAAAAAGTAATTTTAAAAGACAATATAACAAAGGGATTGAAATTAAAAATGAAAGAGGAAGATTGAGAACCCTTACCTCATGAGATAAATTCTAAAAGATTTGTAAGAGTACCTTATAAGTTTAAAAAATACTTAGAGAGATTATAGATATATAAAATGAAAATAGGGAAGTGATAAAAAATTTTAGAGTAGGAATTAATGGGAGAATGGGTGGGTATTTATAGCCATTGTGGAAGAATTGTTTATTAATTTATAAATATAGACCTTGTAAATCTAGGTTACTGAAAAGGGAAAACTATTGGGTTACCCATGGTTTTGATTCATGGTTTTGGAATAAAATATATTTTTTTAATATTATAATGAGTTTAGAACCGAACAACATTATTTTACATCAATATTTATCCAAAAATTTGACTATGTTAGAAATTTATGAAAAATCCACCATTGGAAAATTTTGATGTGATGATTTTAAATTTAAGTTCCTTTTAATGAAAATAGTTTTATATATATGTGAAATTTAATTATTAAATAAAATATTTATATATTTTGAAATTAGGAATTTGGACCCAAAAGCTAAAAAATAATTTTCTTTTCCTTTTATTATTTTTGTCTAAGATATATGTATATAATTACATTAGTATTAATTAGTAAATATACCTTATTATTTTTTATTATTTATATTATTTTTAAATGTTTTTATTCATTTAGTCAAGAAATTTTTTTGTATAATTATAAATTTACTATTACAATGATCATATTTTGAACGACCAGATTCCAATAATCAAATTCACAATGGTCAAATTCTAGTGGTAAAATTCCAAGTCATATTACCAATAGTCATATTAATCCTTATATATACTTCATTATAAATCCATAAATATTATAGTTCTATTTTTTAGACCATGTCTAATTATTTATTTGTAGTTTTCTTTCTAATAACAATGTATCTTGTATACTTGTTATCCTTCATTGAGTCTGATCCTCTAGCATTTAAGATTATAGTGTTGCCGCATGTTTTTACTTATTTTATGGTACTTTATTTATAAGTTATAATAAATTTAATTACATTATTTTCTATTTTATTCCTCGATATTGTACCATTATGGGGAAATAATAAAATACACCTTGTGAAATATTTTTTTTAATGCGGTGTGATTATTTATAATGGTCAAATCTTGGGTGATATAAGTATAATAACAATTAATAAGGGTGATAAATTCCACATGAAATAAATACATAAACATGATTTTTAAGGAGAAAAAATGAAATTAATCCTGTATACTTCCAATGTTGGAATTTTAATATATGTTTAGGTCTGCACAAGGCTTGACATTACATTTATAGTAGGAATGTTGGGGAGATATCATAGTAATCAAGGCATCGACCTATGAAAGGCCATAAAGATGGTGTTAATATGAATTAAAGTGAATAAAATCTATATGATTATATATAGATGGATTGATAGTTTAGAAGTTATTGGATACTTAGATGCATACTTTGATGGTTGTGTTGATTCACACAAATCAACCCGTGGTTACATCGTTATGATGGATGATGGAGTTGTGTCATAGGGAATTGTCAAACATACAATAATAATGAATTCTACTATGGAAGACGAGTTCGTTTCATGTTTCGAGGCCACTTATCATGATGTATGGATAATGAGTTTAATTTCAGGCCTTAAAGTTATGGATTCTTTTTCTAGGATATTTATTATATATATTGACAATTCAACTATTTTATTTATAGATATGAATTAAAAAAGTGGAATCCAAACTAAACACATCGACCTTAAGTACTTATCTATAAGGGAATGTGTTAAAGATAATAAAGTGTTCATCTAGTATATGAGAATAAAATTGATGATTATAAATCCTTTGAATAAAGACATACCTCCATATAAATTCAATGATCATGTAATATGTATGAGATTAAGTTATACACTATAGTTTTTTTGTATAATTTTTTTATTTGAAACTATCTATATTTAAATATTTTTATCTTCATTTTATGTGTACACATTCATTTCTTGAGAAATATTTTATAGCTATAGAATAAAACACATGGTTAAGGTTCATTCATATAGAGAATATACCATGTGGTTAAGGTTTATTCATATGGTTATTTAAGATGCATGATACATTATGATACATGAAAGTTAATACTCATTATTTAGAGGAAATACCACTAGGATTCATGTATTATGTGTCTTACTAAAGAGGTATATTGAATTAATATATTCTCATTAATTGGTTAGATAGAGTGGGAAAATGTAATAATTTTCTATAAATTAATTGTAATAATTGTCCATCAATTAATTGTAATAATAAATTATGGGATGATAAATCATGGTCCATAAATTTCCATTACGTTAATATAATAAATTATGGATATTAAATTTAATATATTAAATTTTCTCCATAATAATATTGAATTAATTGATGGTTATCAAAAACTCAAGAATTGAATCTATTTTTCAATAAAGATATTTAGGGTGAGTTCTTGATAGAATAACCCATTATAAATATTAATCCACCTTTTATCAGCAGATATAAGGGAAATACACCATTTAAGACCCCATGCAGAGTGTAAAAGGTATTTAATTTTCATTTCCTCAATTTTAAAATGTCCTTTTACAATGGATGGAGGCAAGTATCAATTTATTTTATAAAAAAGAGACTAACAAATTATTTAATCCATTTTATTTAAATTATATAATATTATATAAATAAATAATATAATTTCATATAATAATATATTGATAATATAAGTGGAACCAATGTTTTTTATAGCCTGTTATTTGGTGGACTGAACCATGGGTGCCTCAAGCATTAGTTTTGAAGAATAAAACATTGAATCTCTTAATTTATGTATTTTTTTAAATACCCAATTTGAGTGTTGAATCTTTTATTAATTCATTTTTGAAATATTTTTTTTTCTATTTAAAAAAAATTAATTTCTTCTTAAAAAGTGGAGAATGTATATAATTTCATGAATTTTTTATTCTTACATAATATTCTGACCTTGATTCTTTTGATGTTTTCATGCTTTTATCATGAATTCAATTTCATATTTTAGATCTCTTTATATTTTATGATATTTGACACAAGACTACCCCCTATAATAACCCATTGTTGGTCTATAAGAAATGAGAGTATCATCTTATTAAAGTCTTTGGATGTAGAGTCATGAATTTATCTTGTTACTTTATTATATGGTTTCAGGGTGCTGTAGGTGTTGTGGATGTGTTTAAGGGAAGATAGTGGAAGTGGAGAATAAGTTTAGATGAAACTTCTATAAGAAGCAAAAATCACACTATGATGCTATAGGCTGCAATGTGATTTGTTCTTTAGGGGGGGATAGTTGTTATAGCCTAAATATTTGTGTTATGGTTTATAAGTTCACATAGTGATTAGTTGGAATGCATCATAAGGGATAATCCATGTGATTTTTTATGCCTCTCTTTAGGTGTAGGTAGTCAGTTTCATAATGGTGTCAAGTTTGTGGCATAAAGAATTTGTGTTATACCATGGAGGTCTTGGTAATGATTTTTTGGTGCCACTATATTAAGGTGGTTGTGTCAATATGCTCTTAATTTCCCCATGGATTTGGTTTGGGGATATCATATTCGATTGAGGGGAACTAGGTTTGTGTTGTGATTTCTAGGTGTTTGAATATTGCGGCATGCTGGTCTCCATTATGTCATGATATTCCTTATTTACATCGATGTGAATAATTATTGAAAATTGAAATATGGGGATATTAAACCCTGATTTTAAGGAGTCTTGATTGACCCTAGACTCATTTTTCTATGATTCCTTATATCATTATATGTTTTTCTTACCCCAAATTTTAATTATAAATTCAAGTGGATTCCTTGTTCCCTTTCATTTCCTTTTTGTTGGAATTAGGTTGAATATATGAACCTTGAGTGGGGGGGGGGATGAATCAAGGAATTTACTAATTAAATCATTTAAATTTTATTACATTCACCCTTTAACAAATATTATTCCCTTATTGGAAGAAAAAATGTTCAATCTATCAACCACTCGATGTAGTTCTCACTAGATCCTTTAAGACACATATAGAAATGTAAATCATGAACCAAAAAAGATAATTTTACTTAGTTCACCAAAAAGGTGTAAATATAAGGAGAACACACTGATTATGTGTTGATATTCCAAAATCCACTACTGCACTAGTTCAGTAGATATAAGTTTTAGGCCATGGGTACTCCATGCCAAGGCACACTACCTTTACATTATTTAAGAAATATACATCGTTGATCCAAGGGGAACTCCCTTTTATTCTTCTCTATTTAATTCTTCAAGAAGGTTTAGTCAGTTTACAAATGTGAGGAACTCTTTAATAGTTTATAGACATGAAGTTATCTTCTAGATTAGTATAATTAATTGATGTGCCTTGTATCATAACTCTAGAATTAATGAAACTTTAAACTCCACTTTTATACACTTCTAGGAATAAAAAAACTAGATAAGAATGACCTCTCAATATGAGGGTTTATTATTTGTCTTCTTATCGAAAAAATAGTATAAAAAACCTCTAAATGAAGATAATTACACACCAAAATTATCTACATTTTTATTCTCTTTAAATACTTGAAATATACAGATGAAACAATGAAACTATTTTCTTCTTTAAGATATATTACCTCAATAATTCAAACATGACTGTTGGAACTCATATGTGGCACCCTTTTTTTTCTTTTACTTGTACCAAATATGTCAATATGTTTTTCTTTTTTTTCTATAACACCTATAAGTAGTTTTTATAAGAACTTCCAAGAATCTAACCCTTGATCCAATGCCTGAGATTCATTAATTATTCATCTAATAATCTAAGTTTAATCCACATGTATACATGTTTATATTATATAAAATACATCCAATTATTTAGATTAAACTCACAAAATTTCAAGCTACATCATCCTCATTTTAAATTTCAAATAAAATATTCAAGATATTTGGGAAACTGCTTGACCCCAATGTGCTACTTTCCACTATGTCATGATATTTCTCGACTTATTATACATTGTTATGTAATATCTTCCATTGTGGAATGATATTTATCCAATATATAGATCCAACAAATGTGGATAAATATCATTTTCAATTCTCTAGGAATCACTGCATAATCGTTTATATCCCTTCAAATATCAAACCTATTGTGGCATAATAACTTGTTTCATGATGTAAAGTTCTTCTTCCTCAACCTATTGAGTTTTATTTATTTCTACCAAAATATCACCTCTCACGATGAAAATAGTATACTATGGAATGTTTATTATCATCTCTTTACCTGTCATGATATGGTACATGCACTACATCATGATTCTCCCAATCCATTATATTCCATGGACACAAATATTTTTCCTATCTTCTCATTATGACATGGATTTATCTCACAATTTTCACTATATTATTCATTTTAATCTTTAATATATTTCATTATGGTGTGATATTACATGTAAAAATGTGATTCCCCAAAAAGTACTCTTATATATCTTGAGTTTTACTCATATTTAAGATTAGTGGCAGTGTGGTCACTTCATTCATGACGAAACACTCTTCCAACACTCCATGATACTCTTACATACCATCTAACTTAATCTTCCACATATCCTTTGGTCTTTAATTTTTATTCTTACATGATAATTATTATTTCATGGACCATCATTCTATGGAATAACCATCTTAACATATTGTAGACACCGAAAAAAGTCCGTAACTCCTAGGGGAAGTTTCAAAATGGAAAAGCGAAGTCATATTTGGAATCAGAGGCCCGGTCCGGAGGCCTGGGAAGTGATGCGCGAAATAAAGTATGGCTTGCGCGAAATAAAGATGTGCATGCGAAGCATTCCCGGGATTCGTGTAATCGAGCTGCTGAGGCGTGCAATTTTGCGCACCCAGGTTCCGCGCGGTGAAGCTTTGCGCGCCGACGGTTCCCGTCGCGGAGACTTCTGCACGCCGCCTGGATTCCGCGCCTGTTGATATCTATAAATAGAAGGCGACCCGAGGAATTCGGATCGGCTCCCGTGCGTGCAATTTGACTCCCCCCGTGCGCAATATGACTTCCAGGCAATCCCCCTTTTCGTGCAACCTTGCCTCGGGGTTCGCCTTTGTGCGCAACTCAACTGGTTTCAGTGAATTTGCCTCCTCCTCCGGGTACTTCCCTTACGCGCGATCGTTGTCGCTTGTGCGCAATCCCCTTCTACGTGTGCAATACCTTGCGCACAATCACCAATCCACGCAATTATCTGGACCTATTGTCCGCCATCCCGGTGTTTTGCGCGCAAGCCCCCCTTTTGTGCGCAACACCCAAGACCCCTTTACCTTGACACCCCTTGGCTGTCCTTCCACGCCGGCACCTGATGTCTTCCCTGCCGAGCATGTGCGCCATGCATTGTTTTCCCGTACGGCCTTCCAGGCTCGTACGAAGTAACCTCAAGGTCCCTTGGGCGGTGTTTCCCGTTGCGTTGCTTTGCCTTATGCTTCTCTGCATAGGCACACTAACGGCTATTGCTTCTTCGCATAGCCACGCTAATGTGGACCCCTCAATGGTTCACCCTGCGGCCCCCCTTCACTACGGCCTTGCCGATGTCTTCCCTCCTACAAGGGGTAGAGGGCATTGGGCATGTAAGCCCTAGGGATGTGGAGCGAACCTACCTCGTCCAAGCTGCAGGACGTTAAACTACTAAGCACCTCGTCCTTAACACATGATGTTAAAATGTGGTCTGACACCGTGCTTCGCACGCAGGGTCCCCCTAGCTCGAATTTAGAGACCCGAAGCTTGACGTACATTGACATTACATTACATTTGTGGAATACTTAGTACATAACAAAAACACACACACAAGGATCGTAATAGTTTAGTGTCTTTGGAAACTCGGAGTATAATCTTCTAATCCTGGTGAAAGATCTTCAACATCTCCCATAAAGATCTTCCCTTTTTTTAATACCTAAAACCTTTCTTTATATCCTGGGGAAAAGAAAACATAAAAGGGTGAGCTCAAATGCTCAGAAAGGGTAAACAAAAGAAAAATCAATCACATCATATTCATAAGAACATAACTTTTGGAAATATTAACCTGCAAAAGAGAGCATAATTTCATAACATGGGATAAATCATAGTAGTGAAATGAAATCCGAATAAGCATAACTTAAAACATGAAACTTTGTGGCATACACACATAATCATATAGAATCATTTCTTGTTAGTCATGACTCATTGCCAAGACTATCTTAGTGGACAAAGTCCCTTTCTGAATCGAGTCACCCTCGTTTCAGTCCTATTTCACTGAACCGGTATAACCTACCATTCCAGCCATGTATATCTCATGAGATATGAAATCTTTACCCAATGCATTGGAGGGAGATATAGGTCCCACCCATCTCATAATGATACTATTCTTATGTGTGCCACAAAATCATAAATCATACATCATTGCATAACCCTTGTAATACAAATGGGAATCTTAAACATCATGACATCATAAAACAATTCATATAAGATAAAGGAATTCATAAAAATAATTACATCACAACATAATCAAATCAATGTAATAATAGGGATAAAAACAGAACCCTTTATTATCTTAGATGGAAAATAATTTTGATAAAACACTTGAACTCCATTCTTGAGGAAAATATCCTTTCTTCTTCAATTTTTTTTTTCCTTTCTTAACATGTCATACAACTTTAAACTAAAAGAAGTTGATTAAAAATAAACTTGAAAACTTTTAAAGGAAGATTCTTGGAAATAATGTTTTAAAAATCCATTCATGGCGTATAAGTTAAAAAAAACATTCTTCGTACTTTTGTTGGAAAAGTCAAAAAGTACCTCGTACGAAAAACGACAAAAGATTCCTTTCATATTCTTTACTAAAAACTCACCGAAGGGTAAAATTTGATTTAAACTATTGTAAGTGGATGGAAACAATATTACATATTGATGGAACATGGATGTGGATGATAAAATACACCCCAGTAAATGCCAAAGTAAAAACAATCTCGGATAAAAATGAGATTGTGATATTTTCCCTTACCTTAGGTCCGACTTGCTTTGTAAGTGTCCGAACCTCCTGTATAATGATTTAAATCATGTTATTGACTTATTCCAGAATCATATTTATTGTTATTATATCATATATGGTCCACTTATGACTTTATATTACCCGTTCTTTTGTAAATTCATGTTAAATTAGCATTTTGGGTAAAATCGTCTCATTTGTCGTTCGTGTTTTTAACTTGTAATTATTAATATGATTACTTGGATCATGATTACTTATATCCAGAATGTAAAACATGATTTATATATAATATATTTTCAGAATATATATATATATATAATATATCGATAAATGGAATGAAATACACCGTTCATGGAGACGATAGTCCGTACGTACGCATGAACGCTGTTTTTGTTTCCTTATTGAAGTGAATGGAATTAAGTAGATGACATACATATAAATTTAAATAAGTCCAGTATCATTATTATGTCATATATTTCATTAGTACTTATTATATATACTTTATAATCATTCATTAATGGTTAATCATTTAGAATGAATCTCATCGCGTCGTGGAGACGGTAGTCCGTACGTACGCACGAGCGATGATATCGTTCCCATGGTCGTGGAATTGTGTTGAAGTGTATGTAGAACATTTCAGTATCAATATCACTTTATAATAATAATATATAGTTACTCATTACACCATTATACCCATCCTATTAAGGTGGTGGTGGAAAATAGATTACACCACGGCGTGGAGACGGTATTCCGTACGTACGCACGCGCGGTGATTTCATTTTTCTATAGGATGGATAGAAGGTGAATTAGGGTTGTTTCATATTTATAATAACATATCAGTATGTAATTAATACTGATGTTATTACTTTGTCATGAAACAACTAAATAAGAAGAATTTGAAGAAGAAAGAAATTGAAAAGATCGGTAATGGATATTACCTCTTCTTTGAAACGCCTCTTTGAATCCTCCACTTAGGGAACTAAGATTGGTCTTTGAAGAAGACCAGGACCTCTAGGATTATTCTAGGGAAGTGGAGAAGGGATTTTGGAAGGGTTTGTCCGAGCTTGAGCGCTCAAATTGGTGTGAGGAGGAGGGGGAGGAGGTGCCCTTTTATAAGGGAGGAGAGGGGCATCTTAGGAATATCTCAAAATATTATTTTATATTAAAGTTAAAATCGGTTTATAATGGTTCCAAAGGGTCTTATTTCGAAGGTAAAGTGGGGATGAGTCGAAAGTATATCAACCAATAGGATTTAGAAAAGTTTAGGTTATTATTTTAACCTTATCAATTAGATTTAACTTTAAGTTAAATAATTTAACTTTTACCGTGTCTTTTTGTTTTCTTACACTATATGGTTAATACACTTACTATAACATGCCAAAAGAACCGCAAATTGTTTATTATTAATATATATATCCTTATCTAAGTAATTTGGCCGAACCTTAGATTTTTAGGAATAAAATAACAATTAATAATATAATATTTGATTTAAAAACTATTTTGTGTCAATTTTGACACTATTTGATATATGATTTTTGTGAAAGTCATAACAGAATTATATGTTCGAACCAAGTTGATTAAATCAACACTAATATATCATAGTAACCTATAAAATTAGGGGAATTCATAAAAAGTCTTAAATTACATTTATTTTGGTATTTATAATATCAATTATGTCAATATTTCATTAATAAGATAATTACTGCATCATCTTTGTGTCATAAATAAATTAACTTATTTGATGTCTAAAAATTACAAATAAAATACCATTATGTAGGAAATATTTTTATCTTTATAATGAATATTTACAATCTAATTTATCTTATGTATAACCCTATATTAAAAATGTTTTAGTAAATAAACTTTGATTTTAACTCTTTTAACTCTTCTTTGAATTAAATAATAATAAATGTCCTAATCTAATCCAAGTGGGCCTAAATGATAATATTTTACACTTAAGGTTGTTTTTGGACGAGATACAATTTTCCAATAGGATTAGGGCATGTGTTATGGTAATATTAATATCATTTTTACCCTTAATTACCCTATTTACTTTTAACCGTGGTAAATAAAAGTAAAAAGTTACTATTCACCAAAAAATATTTTCATCTCATTGAACCACATTTTACTTACTGACATCAACCGTGTCTCTCGGATTTTTGAAATTCCATTCACAGAAGCGGTAAAATTAAGTTTTATGAAAAATTCTGTTTTTTAACTATCACTTAGTAGTTTCACTATTCATCAAAAATTGATGTTTTTCAGAACAATGCCAAAATTTCATCCTAAGCTATATTTCATATTCCGAATTCAAAAATGAAGTCTATTTTACGAAATTCATAACATAGAAGTTGCATTAATTAATTTTATAATTAAATCCCGCTGTTAAAACAAATAGCGTGTTTTTAAGAAACAATATCTATCAAAAGATTGACACTTGTTTATGTCTGGTTTAAATGTGAAATTACATCCAATGACCAACATTGTATTAAATTGTAAAAATATATTCTAAATATACTTTAAAACCACTCAAATTAATAATTTATCACTATTAATTATTTTGATTAAAAAAGTTGTTTTTAATTATAATTTAGTAATTTTCACTATTCATCAGAATATGAAAGTTATCCGAAAAGTACCAAAATTTCACCTTAGGCTAAATTCGATACTCCGAATCCAAAAATGAAGTCCATTTTGAGATCTAAAATTTCTAAAATTTTAAAAGGTGGTTATTACTATTCATAACGGCTAGTTATAATAATATTTTAATAGCATATCGTTGTTTAGTGAAACTCGGTATTGCGTACTACACACGCTATCGAGGAAGGTCGCGATTGCGTGTAATGCAAGGCAAGTCAAGGATGTGTGTTGTGCAAGATCCTTTTGGTTTAGCGTACAACACAAGACATTAATAAAATTAAAAAGAATATTTTTCATAAAATCTCGGGCTGTTACATTCTACCCCCCTTAAAATGAATTTCTCTCTCGAAATTCGTCGGGGTTATAAATGGTTTACTATTCGAAAGTTTCTTTAATAGAAACCCACATCGTAAAAAAGAATACCAAAACTTGGCTTTAAAAACTAAAGTATGAAATGTAACGATTACCCAAATAAACTAATCACTGGGTTTCCACATAGGTGAAAATATGGATATAGAAGAGAAATCTAACCATCATGTTCTGATGGAGAGTGGTAGAGAACATGGCTATAGAAAATCCAGTAATCACAAATCCATAGATTTGTGATGATATAAGGCACCATCTGATTCATCAGGTATAAGATCACTAGGACAACATTTTTGGTTTTCAAGATCATTTACCTAAAGTTGAAAATTTGAATTAGAATAAATACTTACTTTATTTTGGTACAATCTCACTGTTGTTCGTGCCTTGAACAATTTCCACTTCATCTCTTAAATACATGAAGTTGAATTTGTTATTCGTGAAGTGTTAGCAGATCATGTGATAGAATGACGGGTCATTCCATCTGTCTCAAACAAAAGGTTAGCAAAAATTATATACATAAGTCGATCTATAGTGAGATTAATCATATATGGTTCCTAAAATGGAATTATACTTCATATATCATACTGCTTAATATAATAAAACTAGTTTCTACTAAACAGGGACTTCCTGTAGGCCAGTGGTAGGTGATAAAGGCCAGTCGCACTTCGGTTGTGGGTTCGATTCCCACAGCCTTGTCCGACGCGATGGGCTGTCGCCCGTTCTGCAGGTTGTCCTTTTTCTAAAACTATAATACTATAACATCCCAACAATAATATCAAAAAAAACTTCTATCCTTAAACAATACTAACTTATGTCCAACATAATCCCTTCCAATCTTTAGGCTTTTCCATAATACTGCAGTCCACTCTCATAACATAGTGAAAATGATTACCAGAGATTTAACACCATCGTCGATCCCCATATATCATAAGATATGTTTTGTTGGTCACATTCCAAACATTCAAAGTCCTTAATCATGTATTCTCTTGAATACCTTAGTGAAAACATGTATGCAGTTAAAAGCTAACACTTTCCACATACCAAAATCCTCAAAATTCTATATACTCAAACCATGATATCACTTAGTCCTTATATCAATCATGAGCTCATGAATTCTGTTAAACATTTCATTTTCTCGTTTTCCCTTCATTATGCGCATATCATATTATTTCCAAAAATATATCAATCACTTTGAATACTACATTAGACCAATACATAAATATTCCAATACTTTATGACACAACATTATTTTGGAATCCCTTTACATAAACACTTAATCATTCCACCACATCGTTGTCATATTCAACATCGCCAATAGTGATCGCATGTGACTTCCCTTTGTCCTTTGCCTTCAGTGGTTGCTCATGTTGATAATCACTAACCCTTGGATTAGGGAATTTATTAGCATAATGCCCCATTTCCTTGCACTTGAAGCATTGAAGTGTTGGTGGTGCATTCTCTGCAGTGTTTGCTTTATTCACATCATTAGAAACCCTTTTTCCATTACTTCGACACTCAGCTGCTCGATGACCTTCTTTTCCACACTTAAAACATTTTCTAGTCCCTTTAAGACAATCTCCACCATGATTTTTTCCACACTTTGTGCATAAGGAAACATTCATCTTCTTTTCACCATTATTCTGAGATTTCTCCTTGAACTCCATATTTCGTTTCTTGTCAAAACCATGAGATGGATATGTAACACCAACTTCCATTTCTACCTTGATAGCACAACGCACAATTTCTTCATAGCTACTGAAGTCTCTTATAGCTAATGCCCTTCGAAGACTTGGTTTTAAGCCACTGAAAAATCGATCAACTTTACTTTCAGGTTGGATGATAATGCCAGATGCATACCTTGAAAGTCTTGTAAAATTCTCTTCGTATATACCAACAGATTCATCATCCTTTTGCTTTAGTTCAATAAACTCCTTCTCCATCTTTGTTCGAAGAATACGAGGGAAGTACTTACTGAAAAACAAGTTCTTGAACTCGTCCCATTCCATGGACTCAATTTCATCTCTTGGCCTCGTATTCTTGATAAGATTCCACCATTGATCAGCTTCACCTTCCAAACGATATACTGCTAAGATGACTTTATCATGTTCAGAACATTGAAGAACTAAAATTATCTTTTCAGTGGTACTGATCCATTTTTCAGCAACAAGTGGATCGGAAGTTCCAATGAAAGAAGGTGGACGTTGCCTCATGAAGGACTCAATAGAATACTGTTCCTTTCTCTGCTCATTTGGAAGTCCAGAATGATTCATAGCTTGTGTAAGGATAGCAATAAGATTTTTCACTCCATCTCCCATAACATTTGTTTGTTCAGGAGGACAATCATTGCATTGTCCATTGCATTGATCAACACGGTTCCTTCGAGTTCCAGCCATCGTCTAAAACCCAAAAAGAATAGTGTGAGAGGCAAAAATCATGCTAGGGAAAACAACATAATAAAGGGGGAGTACCCTCAATATATAACATCTTAGGTTAAATTCTAAGATCGTTAGCGCAATTCTAGGACTATAACCTATACTTATACTTAACCTTAGAGACATCCCTAGACATACCTTAGAAATATCTCTAGGGACCTCACTAACGTTTTCGCATCCTAGTTTCCAAAGGTTGACTAAACCTTTCCTCTGATACCAACTGTAGAGACCCGAAGCTTGACGTACATTGACATTACATTACATTTGCGGAATACTTAGTACATAACAAAAACACACACACAAGGATCATAATAGTTTAGTGTCTTTGGAAACTCGGAGTATAATCTTCTAATCCTGGTGAAAGATCTTCAACATCTCCCATAAAGATCTTCCCTTTTTTTTATACCTAAAACCTTTCTTTATATCCTGGGGAAAAGAAAACATAAAAGGGTGATCTCAAATGCTCATTAAGGGTAAATAAAAGAAAAATCAATCACATCATATTCATAAGAACATAACTTTTGGAAATCTTAACCTACAAAAGAGAGCATAATTTCATAACATGGGATAAATCATAGTAGTGAAATGAAATCCCAATAAGCATAACTTAAAACATGAAACTTTGTGGCATACACACATAATCATAGAGAATCATTTCTTGTTAGTCATGACTCATTGCCAAGACTATCTTAGTGGACAAAGTCCCTTTCTGAATCGAGTCACCCTCGTTTCAGTCCTGTTTCACTGAACCGGTATAACCTACCATTCCAGCCATGTCTATATCATGAGATATGAAATCTTTACCCAATGCATTGGAGGGAGATATAGGTCCCACCCATCTCATAATTATACCATTCCTATGTGTGCCACAAAATCATAAATCATACATCATTGCATAACCCATGTAATACAAATGGGAATCTTAAACATCATGACATCATAAAACAATTCATATAAGATAAAGGAATTCATAAAAATAATTCCATCACAACATAATAAAATCAATGTAATAATAGGGAGAAAAACAGAAACCTTTATTATCTTAGATGGAAAATAATTTTGATAAAACACTTGAACTCCATTCTTGAGGAAAATATCCTTTCTTCTTCAAAAACATTTTTCCTTTCTTAACATGTCATACAACTTTAAACTAAAAGAAGTTGATTAAAAATAAACTTGAAAACTTTTAAAGGAATATTCTTGGAAATAATGTTTTAAAAACCCATTCATGCCGTATAAGTTAAAAAAACATTCTTCGTACTTTTGTCGGAAAAGTCAAAAAGTACCTCGTACGAAAAACGACAAAAGATTCCTTTCATATTCTTTACTAAAAACTTACTGAAGGGTAAAATTGGATTTAAACTATTGTAAGTGGATGTAAAAAATATTAAATATTGATGGAACATGGATGTGGATGATAAAATACACCCTAGTAAATGCCAAAGTAAAAACAATCTCGGATAAAAATGAGATTGTGATATTTTCCCTTACCTTAGGTCCGACTTGCTTTGTAAGTGTCTGAACCTCCTGTATAATGATTTAAATCATGTTATTGACTTATTCCAGAATCATATTCATTGTTATTATATCATATATGGTCCACTTATGACTTTATATTACCCGTTCTTTTGTAAATTCATGTTAAAGTAGCGTTTTGGGTAAAATCGTCTCATTTGTCGTTCGTGTTTTTAACTTGTAATTATTAATATGATTACTTGGATCATGATTTCTTATATCCAGAATGTAAAACATGATTTATATATAATATATTTTCAGAATATATATATATATATATATATATATATATAATATCGATAAATGGAATGAAATACACCGTTCATGGAGACGGTAGTCCGTACGTACGCATGAACGCTGTTTTCGTTTCCTTATTGAAGTGAATGAAATTAAGTAGATGACATAAATATAAATTTACATAAGTCCAGTATCATTATTATGTCATATATTTCATTAGTACTTATTATATATACTTTATAATCATTCATGAATGGTTAATCATTGAGAATGAATCACATCGCGTTGTGGAGACGGTAGTCCGTACGTACGCACGAGCGATGATATCGTTCCCATGGCCGTGGAATTGTGTTGAAGTGTATGTAGAATATTTCAGTATCAATATCACTTTATAATAATCATATATAGTTACTCATTACACCATTATACCCATCCTATTAAGGTGGTGGTGGAAAATAGATTACACCACGGCGTGGAGACGGTATTCCGTACGTACGCACGCGCGGTGATTTCATTTTTCCATAGGATGGATAGAAGGTGAATTAGGGTTGTTTCATATTTATAATAACATATCAGTATTTAATTAATACTTATGTTATTACTTTTTCATGAAACAACTAAATAAGAAGAAGTTGAAGAAGAAAGAAATTGAAAAGATCGGTAATGGATATTACCTCTTCTTTGAAACGCCTCTTTGAATCCTCCACTTAGGGAACTAAGATTGGTCTTTGAAGAAGACCAGGACCTCTAGGATTATTCTAGGGAAGTGTAGAAGGGATTTTGGCAGGGTTTGGCCGAGCTTGAGTTCTCAAATTGGTGTGAGGAGGAGGGGGAAGAGGTGCCCTTTTATAAGGGAGGAGAGGGGCACCTTAGGAATATCTCAAAATATTATTTTATATTAAAGTCAAAATCGGTTTATAATGGTTCCAAAGGGTATTATTTCGAAGGTAAAGCGGGGATGGGTCTAAATTCTATAAACCAATAGGATTTAGACAAGTTTAGGTTATTATTTTAACCTTATCAATTAGATTTAACTTTAAGTTAAATAATTTAACTTTTACCGTGTCTTTTTGTTTTCTTACACTATATGGTTAATAAACTTACTATAACATGCCAAACGAACCCCAAATTGTTTATTATTAATAAATATATCCTTATATAAGTCATTTGGCTGAAACTTATATTTTTAGGAATAAAATAACAATTAATAATATAATATTTGATTTAAAAACTATTTTGTGTCAATTTTGACACTATTTGATATATGATTTTTTTGAAAGTCATAACAGAATTATATGTTCGAAAAAAGTTGATTAAATCAACACTAATAAATCATAGTAACCTATAAAATTAGGGGAATCCATAAAAAGTCTTAAATTACATTTATTTTGGTATTTATAATATCAATTATTTCAATATTTCATTAATAAGATAAATAATGCATCATCTTTGTGTCATAAATAAATTAACTTATTTGATGTCTAAAAATTACAAATAAAATACCATTATATAGGAAATCTTTTTAGATTTCTAATGAATATTTAAAATCTAATTTATCTTATGTATAACCCTATATTAAAAATGTTTTAGTAAATAAACTTTGATTTTAACTCTTTTAACTCTTCTTTGAATTAAATAATAATAAATGTCCTAATCTAATCCAAGTGGGCCTAAATGATAATATTTTACACTTAATGTTGTTTTTGGTCGATATACACTTGTCCAATAGGATTAGGACATGTGTTAGGGTAATATTAATATCATTTTTACCCTTAATTACCCTATTTACTTTTAACCGTGGTAAATAAAAGTAAAAAGTTACTATTCACCAAAAATTATTTTCATCTCATTGAACCACATTTTACTTAATGACATCAACCGTGTCTCTCAGATTTTTGAAATTCCATTCATAGAAGCGGTAAAATTAAGTTTTATGAAAAATTCAGTTTTTTAACTACCACTTAGTAGTTTCACTATTCATCAAAAATTGATGTTTTTCAGAACAATGCCAAAATTTCATCCTAAGCTATATTTCATATTCCGAATTCAAAAATGAAGTCTATTTTAACAAATTCATAACATAGAAGTTGCATTAATTAATTTTATAATTAAATCCCGCTGTTGAAACAAATAGCGTGTTTTTAAGAAACAATATCTATCAAAAGATTGACACTTGTTTATGTCTGGTTTAAATGTGAAATTACATCCAATGACCAAAATTGTATTAAATTGTAAAAATATATTCTAAATATACTTTAAAACCACTCAAATTAATAATTTATCACTATTAATTATTTTGATTAAAAAAGTTGTTTTTAATTATAATTTAGTAATTTTCACTATTCATCAGAATATGAAAGTTATCCGAAAAGTACCAAAATTTCACCTTAGGCTAAATTCGATACTCCGAATCCAAAAATGAAGTCCATTTTGAGAGATAAAATTTCTAAAATTTTAAAAGGTGGTTATTACTATTCATAACGTCTAGTTATAATAATATTTTAATGGCATATCGTTGTTTAGTGAAACTCGGTATTGCGTACTACACACGCTATCGAGGAAGGTCGCGATTGCGTGTAATGCAAGTCAAGTCAAGGATGTGTGTTGTGCAAGCTCCTTTTGGTGTAGCGTACAACACAAGACATTAATAAAATTAAAAAGAATATTTTTCATAAAATCTCAGGCTGTTACATCGAACATTCTTTATGCCCACTCGTCTCCACGGGAATGGACTCTTCCTCACATGGAATGAGATCCTCCTTATCGGAGTGGCGTTTGTCCACAGGGGAAGGGCTGCCTCAGAGCGTAAGCCCCTAGCCTTTCTTACAGAAGGTTGCACCCATTCACCTCCGCACTTCCCCCAGCCAAGGCCAGTGGAGTCCCTTTCCCACTGCACTTTGTCGCACCACGGGCCTCCACTCTGGAGTAAGCCCCGACACCCAGGGCTGCTAACCACGCGTAAGCCCCTGTTTCCTCTTCGGGCCACTAACCACGCGTAAGCCCCTATTTCCTCTTTGGGCCGCTCCACGCGTAAGCCCCATTCTGCTTCTCACGGACGCACCCTTCGCGACGTGATTGTCTAGTCCCTGCTGCCTCTTTTTTCTCAAACCGAGCGTGACTCACGTGGGGCTTAGAGCGCGCATCGACCATGACATCCTCCTATGGGCCGCCTCAGAGCGTAAGTCCCATACCAGGGAACTATGAGGACTTTGATCCGTGCTAACTCATGGTACGTAGGAAGCCTCCACGAGGTTCAATCCCACCACCCGGTCGTTCCGAACTCTCCACGTCGGTTCCCCGGCCACCATGGGCTGCCTCAGAGCGTAAGCCCCATATCCACCATGGGCCGCCTCAGAGCATAAGCCCCATATCCACCATGGGCCAGCTCAGAGCATAAGCCCTATATCAACCATGGTCCGCCTCAGAGTGTAAGCCCCATATACACCATGGGCCGCCTCAGAGCGTAAGCCCCATATCCCTCATCCCGCATGACGTTAAACTGTATCTCGCCCCGCGTGACGTTAAACTGTATCCCCACCCTTGGGCCATCTTAGAGCATAAGCCCCATGCCTCACATCCACGTCTCATCCTAACTTCCCCCCTCAAGCCCACATGCCTGGGGAAGCTCATGCCCTAGCCCGTAGATATCATTTCCTCCAGGCTCCAATCCATGCGTCCATTCTCACGGGTCGCCTTGTCAGGTATCCCACCGTATCACCGAACTATGCGGACTTTGATTCCCTGCCATGGGGATACGTAGGAAGCCTCCACGAGGTTCAAGCCCGTCACTCCATCATCCATCCTAATCCTTACCCGGGACACCACATCCTGGTGAGATCATGCCATCCCATCCCACTCTATAGTATCCGGGAAGCCGCCCACGTGCTGTCCCCAACATCGGTGTTCCCCCTAGGGGGTCCTTCAATCTGATCCACTCTCAGTGTTTCGATCAGTCTGATCCATCTCCGCAAGACGTTAAACTCACGGAATACCTCGTGTTAAGCATGGGAAGATGAGGAAAACCTCAGATGGTACACATTCCCCGCGTTTGATGTGGGATGCCTCAGGATTCCGCGCCCTCGAGAAGCCCTGTGATAAGGGAAAAAAGATAGATATGCTGATCCCCAGCGTCAATACATGCCACCGACACCCCAACGTGACCATTCTCATCACCGAAGGTTGCTGCCCCGACAAGACCCCTTAGAGCATCTCGACGGAAGCAGCGTAATTAACTGGAGTCCATACAGATATGGCACCGGGAATGAGCTTCACGAACCCATAATAAATCTATAAGGGAGACCCGAATTAGGTGACGAGATCTGAGGAGTAATCCACGGAAGGAAGAACCAACATCCCATCATCCCGATTTCAATCAAGGAGAAGACGTCCTTGAATAAGGAACAGATGCCGCCCGCCTTTGGAAAGCGGGAATGCGGGGCAATGAGCCGCGCGTCCTCCCATGTGTGACGGACACGTGCACGTGCCCCAGCGTAAAAGCATCGGAAATAGAAAATGGTGAACCCGATGTGAATCTCTTCTCCTCAATATGGGGACAGGTAGCGTTCGGGATGTTGGAAGATCAGCATGTCACCAGGTTTGGGTACCTATCACCGGGATGTGAAACCCTCTAGGGGTTGAGGCATTCAGGATGTTGTGCACTCTGTTCTGCGACGTCGTCAGTGTGGATCCCTCCCACCGACCACGAAAGATAGAACGACGCTGGGCTATTGTTTGTCGGTTTCTTTTCCTGTTAGTACTAATGGGTTCATCTCCCTGCTTCCAGGAATCAGATCACTGCATCCGGAGCTCGATCACCACCTGCCCACCGGCCCAGGGGTAGGGGCAGTACCGACGCGACTACCCTGCGTGGTCCCACATTTTCCACAGTCACTCCGGCTCTGATTTCCACGACTGTCGGGCGCTCTCGCCCCCTCTCCCCATCAGAAATCATCCAGAAAAGGGTGATCAACGACCTGGTTCGTAGGTACGACGAGGAAGGGATAATCCCCACCAGGGGCCTGACCTGTTTGGATATAGAGGCAGTTGCACCTCACTATCGTCGCCGCCCCCGAGGTCCGCGTAGGGAGCCACCGCTCCCCACTCCAACGTTCAACCGCTTCGGGAGCCTATCCCCAGAGCACCTTGACACATCCGTCCCCTACGCCAATGAGATGGGGGATGTCCGAGTCTGCCCGATCGAAGAACCGTCCCAGGGGTTAACGGTAAGAACCCCTGCCAGGCTACGTCGACGTCATCGTCCAGCTCCCCGGGCCGAGGACCAGGCAATCTTTGTGCCTATACCACCGGCTCCAACCCATCTGACCCGACGCCAGCATCAGGCGCGAGCAGAAGAGAGTGCCCGTCCTGGGGAACCAACCTCAGCAGCCACTGTGGCCCGAGCCACTGCTGACTCCTGCAACCAGATCCTCGCACACGTTGAGCAGGGGCAGTCACATGCCCAACTGGGATCGAGACCTCATCATGAAGGCTCATTCCGTGCCACTGATCTGGGAAGCCGAAGGCTTCTTAGTGGCAGCCACGCTCTGGGTATGACTCCTTCCAGCGCCCACTACATTGGGTATGAGGTCACTCCCCCTACCGCTGGCCGCAAGTATGGAGCCGTTGCATATCCAGTCACTCACTCACATGGAGGTACTCCCCATGTCCCTTTCGACATCTGTCCCGGTGCTTCCCGCACCCCAGCCTTCAGTCCCCTCTTCCCCAACACTATTTTAGCCAGGGGACTCCTTGACGAAAATCATCCTCACCCTGAGGATCCACCCGGGGGTAGGTAGGTGGGGCGTCGACGCCGTAGGAGGAAAGTCAGGGGAGTTCGGACGTAAATTAGAGAGGTCCGTTTCTCGGACTCTGAGGCGGAGTACGACTCGATGGTGGAACCTTCCCCCCGACCCTCTGAGTCAAGGGCAGGGATGGGGACGCGGCGCGTCAGTCTCGTACTCCCCGAATGCGAGATCCGTATGATTCCCTCCTCCCTCCGAAGGTATATCCAGGAGGACGAGGACTTGACGTACCCCCAGGAGTCAAACCCACAGTTATCACTGGCCTCCCCGGAATCCCCTTCCACCTCAGTCAGGGAGGGTGGGAAACTTTTCTGGGGACCGATGGAAGAGTCTCAAGGTGACACATCCTCGGAGATCACCGACATTGTGACAGGAGGCCCATTCGCTGGCCCATCCTATCGCGACGTGGCATCCAGAGCACTGAAGCCCTTAGAGGATGACTCAGGGATCGGCGGCCAATCGGCCTATTCGCCGTATTCCCCGCCGTCCTGCCCACCGGCCCGGCGACCTACCTCGGCGCCATTGCTAGCTCCCCGGCCATTCTCGGTTGATGAGCCGGGGCAGCAAGTCCCGGACCCCAAACCAGAGTCATGGAGCTTCTGGACTGTCCTCGCAGCGGGCCACTTCCCCGAGATGTTTTAGCCGGTCGCAGGATCAGATTTTGATATGCCAGAGTCGCTCACCCCAAGAGAGTTTGAATGTTTCCTCCAGAATCTTTGGTTGACTCACTCCCGTCTTCTCCATAAGCTAGAGCCTTATCCCGGGAGTCAAGCACATCTTGAGGATGTCAGTGAGCAGTGCCGTCAGGTCGACCTGGCAGCGCTCCCTGCGGTTCGGCACCCCGAGTCACCTGGCCACTGCAGGACCCTCCAGCAACAATGCATCCAGAGTTTTCAAGTACTCCGCAAGGTTATTGAGGAAGCCACCCCCATGCGCACGTCCGCGGATGGGGGCAGTACACTGCCATTCTTTTCTGTGCGATCCGCCAATAACCCGATTCACCGGGCGGCCCTGAGGGAATGTCGCCAAAGGCAGTGGCAGTCAACATGGATGACCTTTCAGATGAGGGAAATGGTATGGATCTCCTCGATGGGGACTCACCCCCTGAGGACAAGCCACCACTGGAACCATCTTGGAGGATTACTCGCCACCAGAGGAGCCTCCTAGGTATCCCCACACCCACTGAGGCACTACCACTGAGCCGAAACATCGGCAAGGGTAAAGAGCATGTCGGGGCTGTCAAGATCGCCGACCCATCTGCCTCGGTACAGAAGGAAGAGGAAGACTCCGAAAAGGCCACGCTATGCTAGCAGCTTGCTGAGAAAAAGAGGCTAGTTGATGAGCTCTTGGCCGAACGCATTGCAGAGCGGCGACCTGACTACGGTAATCCTAGGTCAGGACAGAAGGGGCAGAAGCACCTGCCCCTTGCCGAGATTCCCCTGGGCAACCGAAACCATGTCGCGTTTTCCGACAGGGGAGAGGATGGAGCCCATGTCAAGAGGGCGCGATACGTCTCGCCGAACCCTCCCGAGCGGCGGGATCACCTAGGGAACCATGCTCGGTTTCCTCCCGCTGCCCCGAGAGTCGCTCCGCCAGCCGCCCTGCGAGCTTCTGAGCTTGACCCCCAGATTGGAGAGCCCGACAATGCGCTTGTGGTTAGAGATCCCCGTTAGGACAGGAATCCATGTCCGGACGATCTGATTTAAGTACTCATCGCTCGCCTGGAGGCCCTGGAAACTCGGCAGGTGGCAATCCCACCGGACAGCAGGCCATACCCAGCATGGGTGGATGATATGCCAGCCCCATCGGGGTTTGGGAACCCCACCTTCGCCCCCTTTAACGGGACCGGGGACCCGACACAACACCTGTCCCTCTTCAACTCGAGGTGCGGGCCTATGTTAGGGACTCCGGCGTAGCAAGAGGCTGCCAAGATCCGTTGCTTCATTCAGACACTAGAAGGACCAGCCTTCGTCTGGTACAGCCAGCTCCCTGTTGGATCTGTGACTAGCTGGGAGGACCTTCGCTGACAATTCCTCTACCAGTTCAGTTCCACAACCCGGAAGAAGAACATTACAGACCTCTTTAGGTGCAAATAGAGGCCCGATGAGCGGGTCGCGAACTTTGTCGCCCGGTGGAAGGGGCTCACGTACTCCCTTGACATGCCACTAACTCAGGAGAAATTACTAACAATGTGTGTAGGGAACGTCAAGGCAGAGCTGGTTCCTTCTCTGATCACTCAGAATTACCACTACTAGAAAATGGACCTATCCCCACAGTTTTCCCCAAAACCGTGGGGATAGGTACCCCTATACCCACAGTTTTTGAAAACCATGGGCATAGGTAAATTTCCAAGACCTATACCCATGGTTTTGAAAAACCTTGGGTATAGGGGGGTCTATGCCCACGATTTTCCAAAATCGTGGGGATAGGTACTGAAAATTTACCTCTGCCCACAGTTTTCCAAAACCGTGGGTATAGGGGTACCTATCCCCACGGTTTTGTGAAAAATCGTGGGGATATGTCTAGGTTAAAATACCTATACCCACAGTTATGAAAAACCGTGGGTATAGGTTTCCCGTGTGTGCGCGAGAAATTTTTTTTTTCTGCCGGAAGGAATTTTTTTTTGACGGGAGTCCTATACCCACGGTTCTTCCCTATATACCCACGGTTTATATAACTATATTTAACTAAATATAAATATATATACATAAAAGAAGTGTGGGGTAGTGGCTAGGTGCTTCATCTGCAATGGAGAGGTTGCGGTTCGAAACCCACCGACCACATTATTTTAGGACTTATACCCACGGCTTTGAAACTGTGGGGAAAAGCCTTTGACACCATGGAAATTGGGTATGTTTTGTTGAAATGGTGGCAGAAAACCTATGCCCACAGTTTTGGAAAACCGTGGGTATAGGCTGGGGACCTATACCGACGTCGTTCCAGCCTACGGTTCCCAAAACCGTGGGTATAGGCTATACCCACGGTTTTGGGGGCTATACCCACAATTTTGAACCATGGGTATAGGCTATTTTTCCAGTAGTGTACCCTAGAGGGTTCCGGGTTTTCTCGTACAAGGCTCAACGCCTCGAAGAAGCCCTGCAACAGGCGAGTTGGGCACGCCCGCTGCCTCCTGTAATCCTTGAAAGGAGAGCCGCTAGAGCCGAGGCCACTACTGTAGCCCAGATAGAGGCTCCCAGACAGCTAGAGTTGCTACCAGTAAGGCCAGCTCAGCAGCCCCATAGGGGTCCAACCCCACAGGCACATCCTCCGGCCCAACAACAACCTCCACGTGACGCACCGCCACCACCCAGGTGAGATAATTAGGCTCCGCCTCCTCGGCATGCTCCTCCGGACCCTGGTCATGGTCAGCCTCCAAGATCCCCCTTTCCAGACAGAAGGAATCAGACTTACTCGTTTGACGAGGCCCAGGTCCCCGGCTATTTCCGTAGCACCTTGGAGTAGAGGATCGTGCGGCTGCCTGAGTACCAGAAGCCAGAAGAGGCGCGTCTCACTGATCACCCTAACTACTGCCCTTATCACTGGATCCTGGGGCACACCATCCAGCGATGCTATGTGTTCAAGGACTGTCTCCAAGACCAGATTGACAACAACATAGTCAGGTTGGGCCCAGCCCCGACACAGGTGGCAGGTGTCTTCGTGAGACCAGATGGCAGCAACGACAATGAGGATGAGTGGAAATAGGTTTCTGACCTTGGGTCCCGGAAGTATAACGACTGGATGGCCCGCAGGACGATTGCCCGTGCCCATGGCATCATCCCTACCCGCCTGAGTCAGCCAGAGCCCTCAGAATCTATGAGCGCCGCTTTGGCATCGTCGTCCCAGCCTACCTCTTCCCAGAAGAGCAAGCAGCGACGCAAGAAGAAAGAACGCGCCCTGCCAGTGCCGTCATCTTCCCGCACGCTTGGCGATTTTATGCCCCCGGAGATGGGGATCCCTCCGAGACTTCGTCCGGTAGTGGATGAATCCTCGAGTGAAAGCCTGGGGTACGCTTCAGTTAACACCATAGAGTTGGTAAATCCCTTTTTGGCTCTCGATGATGAGGAACGCCAGGTGGACCTTCTCAATGTCCCCAGCCGTCGCCAACGTCGGTGGAGCCGTGGCTACGTGAATTTCCAGGGCACGATAGTCGTCACCTCCAGTCAGGCAGTGCACACTACTGAGACTAGGCAGCAGGCCCGATAAAGATCTCAGCACACGCGGCCCCCTCACCCGGTGTCGACAGGTTCACCTCCACCACCGTTTGTGTTGCTGGATTAGGCGGGACCACCTCGTCCATGTCGCAACCATCCCTGCCCTACCATCGGCCGACTACAGCCTTCCGGTCCTAATGCGGCAGCCACCTCCCGGGATTCGACTAGCGAACAACGAGACGTGCCTAGCACCAGTCAGTCACCGGTCCCACCAGCAGGGCCCGTCATGCCTCCAATCGTAGAGCGACCTCCTGTAAGAAGAAGCTCGCGTTTGGCTTGAAAGTATGATTTCATGAAGCACCTGGCCAGAAGTCCGGCAAGGATTTCTATCCTTGAGGCCCTTCTCCTGTCGTCTGAAATGTGTGAGGTGCTCGCTGAGGCTCTAAGGATCCCCCTCCAGTTCGAGACGGAGGTGGCGGCCGCAGAAGCCTTCCACACCGAGGCGATTGAGGGCACCGAATGTTAGGCGGTTATATCGTTTTCTGGTGAAGATGAAGACCCTCCCATACAGGGGCACATTCGCCCACTGTACATCACCGTCCAGTTCAATGGCGTGGAAGTTCGCCGCTGCCTTGTTGACACAGGTTCTAGGATTAACCTCATCCCAACTCGGACACTGCAGAAACTGGGGTTGTCTGAGGATGATTTAACTCCCTTCGACCTCAGGATCCAGGGGTATGACAGGACCGAGCAAACTCCACTCAGAAAGATTCGTCTGAAGACCCAGTTTAGCGGCCTAATTGCCAATACCGAATTCATGCTTGTCTCTCAGGACACTGACTACAACGCATTGATGGGCAGGCCATGGATCCACCTTCACGCAGCGGTCCCCTCCTCGTCTCACCAGTGCCTCAAATACTCCCTTAAGGGTCGAGTGGGAGTGCTCCAAGGAGATGCGTCTCCTTTTGCCTCTTATGAAGCCCGTTATCTGGATGATGACTATTACAAGAGCAAGGACAAGCAGATCCTGGCAGGTGAGGTTGAGCCCGCCACTATCACGAGTAATCCCTGGGCAGGCTTGGACAACGTATATGTATTCCCAATCCATCGGTTAGAGGCCACGACCCCCGACATGGGGAAGTGCTTCGTTGTTTCGAGTACCAGAGGAAGGCATATTTCTGGGTCCAAGCGACGGCGGGAAATCACCTCGTACTCTTAAACCAACTAGGCTCAAGTGATCCCCGAATCCCTTACCCCTGTACGGTATCAGGATGTTAGGATCATGGCAACGACAGTACGTCATACGTGTCTATTTCGCTGGGCCGGAATCGATCGTATCAAGCCAACGCGCCACTACTGCTTTGATGTATTAAAGAATGGACCCTTGGGACGAAGTCCAGATGGTATTGGATCAACCGCCTTTGTCGCCATGGTCTCCGCAGTGCATTAGTCTCCTGACGTGACGACCTCTACCGCCCAAGCCGACACCAGCTTCCCATCAGGGTCTGGCAGCCCTGAAACGGCTCCCCCCATGGATGATCCTTCCACAGGCAGAGAGGAGGACATGGAAGATGCTCCTCCTGCCTTTGAGGAGGGCGTCCCCACCACGGTTGACGAGTTAGTGCAGGTGAACCTCGGTAGCGAGGCAGAACCGAGACCCACATTGGTCAGTGCCGCTATGCCCCCTGAGGAACAGCAACGGTACATAGACTTCCTCAGACAACACCATGATGTGTTCGCCTGGAGTTATGACGAGATGCTAGGACTAGATCCCCAGGTAGTCTTCCACCGACTTGGCCTTCTAGTAAACCATCGCAAGTTCAAGCAGCCTCCCAGAAAGATGCACCCCTCTCACGGTGCCATGGTTGAGGCTGAGGTTGATAAGCTCATCAAGTCCAACTTTGTCAAAGAAGTCCAGTACCCTAGGTGGCTAGCCAACATTGTGCCAGTCAGGAAGAAGAAAGGGTAGATCAGGGTCTGTATCAACTTCCGCGATCTCAATCGCCACCGTCCAAAGGATGATTTTCCCCTTCCCGTGACAGAGTTGTTGATCGATGCCACGACCAGGTTCCAAGCCATTTCCTTCATGTATGGGTACTCCGGGTACAACCAGATCTGGATGGCCCCCGAGGATGAAGAGTTCACTACCTTCAGGGCCCCCCAGGGTACTTTCTGCTACCAGGTTATGCCCTTCAGCCTAAAGAATGTAGGTTCCACCTATCAACGGTCCATGCACCGCATATTCAAGCCGATTCTCGGGACAATGGTGGAGTGCTATGTGGACGACCTAGTGGTTATGTCTCGTCAGTATCAGGACCATCTCAAAGACCTTGAGAAAGTGTTCGACTTCCTCCGTGCTCGCCACTTGAAGATGAACCCGTTGAAGTGTTCCTTCGAGGTCACCTCCGGAAAGTTTCTTGGCTTCATTGTTAGGTATCGAGGCATCGAGATCGACCCAGAAAAGATCAAGGCCATCAGTCAGATGCCTCCCCTGAGTAATATCCGGGAGCTGAGAGGCCTTCAAGGCCACTTAGCCTATATATGCCGATTCATCGTGAATATGGCCGGCAAGTGTAAGCCCTTTTCCCCGATCATGAAGAAGGGCGCCGCCTACGAATGGGACGAAGAGTGTCAGATCGCTTTTGAGGAAATCAAGCAGTATCTGCTTCAACCTCTAGTCTTGATGCCACCAGTTTCTGGAAAGCCGCTGGTCCTTTACGTGACTGCCCTAGAGTGATCCCTCAGCACACTTCTTTCCTAGAAGAACAACGAGGGAATAGAGAATAGCCTCTACTACCTCAGCCGCATTCTCCTCGACACAGAGATTAAATATTCTCCCATCGAGAAGAGATGCCTGGCGCTTGTATTTTCCATGCAGAAATTGCGGCACTACTTGCAGCACCATGAGGTACATCTGGTCTCACGGTTAGACCCGTTGAAATACATCCTAAACCGACCTATGTTGACTGGCCGATTGGCGCGCTGGGCGGTGATCCTCAAGCAGTTCGACATCAGGTTCGTACCTCAGAAGGCTGTCAAAGGACAGGCGTTGGTAGACTTCTTAGCTACCCACCCAACCTCCGCGGACCAGCCAATGGATCTTGGATTTCCTGATGAGGCGATCCTCTCAGTCGATCACGCCATCCCATGTTGGAAGATGCACTTTGACGGTGCCTCCCGGAGCCCCACCGATAGAAGGCTCAACGATCCTAGGCTTAACAGAGTGGGCCTAGGTATCGTCTTCATCACCCCGGAGCAAGCCGTTCTGCCGTATTCATTTATGTTGTCAGAAGGCTGCACCAACAATGAGCCAGAGTATCATTCCCTCATTACTGGCCTCGAGTTGGCTCTCGAGATTGACGTACCCCATCTGTATGTAAAGGGGGACTCCGAGCTAGTCATCAAGCAGGTCAATGGTGACTATGCTGTCAGAAAGACAGAACTCGTGCCATTTCTAGAGTGCACCCTCCGTCTAATGGATAAGTTCCCCTCCCGGCCAGAGGTCATTCACATTCCCCGGTCGCAGAACATTCGAGCAGATGCTTTGGCCAGCCTGGACACATCACTTACGGAGCCTGAACAGGATGTCCTAATCGTCCACGTGGCACACCGGAGAGTCATTGCTCCTGTTATTCCAGAGGGCGATCGTGGCCCACGAGTGAACCATCTCACCGCTGGTTCCCCTACGTCAGGATCCCTGGGGGATTCAAGCACGGTAATCGGGACAGTTTCTGACTGGAGGACGCCCTTGGTTGAATATCTCCCGCACGATAATCTTCTGCCGGACCGATCCAAGTGAGAACGAATCCGGCGCCGCGCGCTGCAGTTCGCCCTTCAGAGTGGTCCCAGCCTTGAGTAGCTCCTTTACATGCACGGATTTTATGGTGTTCTCCTCCGTTGTCTTAAAGGAGTCGAGATCCCACAGGTCATGCAAGAAGTGCATGCTGGTTCCTGTGGCGCCCACCAGGCCGACTCAAAGTTGTCCCACTAGATTTGAAGGCTGGGATACTTATGGCCCTCCATGATCTACGACTACATTGAGTATGCCAAGAGGTGTCATGCGTGCCAAGTTCATGCTAACTTTGTGCATCGGTCACTAGAGCCTCTCCATACTACCAAGTATTCTTGGCCCTTTGCAGTCTGAGGGTTGGATGTTGTAGGGCCTTACCCGCTGGTGACGGCCCGCCAGTGCCGGTTCATCTTAACCGCTACGGATTTCTTCTCAAAGTGGGTGGAGGCAATCCCGCTCGGGGAAGTCAAGGCCTGTTCTATCACTGCCTTCGTGAGCTCCAATATCATCTATCGGTTTGGAGTACCTCACGCTATCCTCACGGATAACAGAACCAACTTCCGAGCAGCCGAGCTGAAGAAATTGTATGCCAAGTACAACATTCGCTCTAACCACACCTCCTGCTATCATGCGCAGGCGAATGGACAGATTGAGGTGTTTAACAAAACCCTCTCTAACATTCTGCAAAAGATATTTGGTTAGAATAAGAAAAGTTGGTCGGACAAGCTCCCCAACGCCCTCTGGGCATATAGGACAACTACTCGTAACTCCACCCAGATGACTCCGTATTCCCTGGTATACGGAGCTGAGGCTGTCTTGCCCATCGAGATCCAGTTTCCCTCATTACGCATGGCGGTCTACGACCAGCAAGCGCCGGATAGAGTTGCCGAAATCCATCTAGCCGAATTGGAAGCACTAGACGAAAGTAGGCTTTGCGCTTTACATAACTTGGAAAGGCATCAGAGCAGGATGGATCGAGCTTTCAATAAAAAGGTTCGCCTACGCTCCTTCCTGCAAGGTGACCTGGTGCTGGATCTCAGAGCACCAATGATTCTTGGAAGAAAACCACCCAAGTTAGAGCCCAAGTGGGAGGGGCCTTTTATTATCCATAAGGTCTATCCCAATGGCGTGTATTCCCTGGTGACTATGGATGGTGAGTGCATAACTCCTCCCACCAACGCTAGGTTCCTCAAGCAATACTTTGCCTAAGCCTCCTCTTGGTCCAACATGACCTTAAACTGTATGGTCCAACATGACCCTAAACTGCACCTTGGTCCGAGTTCTAAGACCTAAAACTAAGATCCGTATTTCGTCCAACATGACGTTAAACTATGCTTCAAGAACTTTGTATGGCTTGATTCTCATCCCAATGAGATACGTAGGAACGCCCAAACATTTTTTCTTGGGTCCAGCCCCAGGGTTTTTTCTTGGTCAAGCATGACCTTAAACTGTATGGTCCAACATGACCCTAAACTGCACCTTGGTCCAAGTTCTAAGACCTAAAACTAAGATCCATATTTCGTCCAACATGACATTAAACTGTGCTTCAAGAAATACGTATGGCTTGATTCTCATCCTAATGAGATACATAGTAATGGCTGGACATTTCATCTTGGGTCCATCCCTAGAGTTTTTTCTTGGTCCAGCATGACCTTTAACTGTATGATCCATCATGACCCTAAACTTCACCTTGGTCCGAGTTCTAAGACCTAAAACTAAGATCCGTATTTCGTCCAACATGATGTTAAACTGTGCTTCAAGAACTACGTATGGATTGATTCTCATCCTAATGATATACGTAGGAATGCCTAGACACTTCGTCTTGGGTCCAGACCCAGGGTTTCCTCTTGGTGCAACATGAACTTAAACTTTATGGTCCAGTATGACCCTAAAATGCACCTTGGTCCGAGTTCTAGGACCTAAAACTAAGATCCGTATTTCTTCCAACATGACGTTAAAATGTGCTTCAAGAACTACGTATGGCTTGATTCTCATCCTAATGAGATACGTAGGAATGCCCAGACATTTCATCTCGGGTCCAGCCCCAGGAGCACCCAGACCTTCCGTATTTGGGTTCAGCTTGAGGTCTGCTAATGCATCGTGTCTGTCTCTCCTTTGGGACCTTGACCACAGGATCGCATGGCGTTGTATGGAATTATGTCCTCATTCACGTCGGGTTTGCAATAGCTGCACTACGCACACCCTATTCTTAGGATTATCCCTCCTATGTCGTGTTCCCCATGACATTAAAAGGATCCATCTAGAACTACGTGTGGTTTGATTCCCATCTTTATGGGATACGTAGGACCACCTGAACACTTAGATTTCAGGTCCAGCCCCGTCTCTTAGGATATCCTACGATCTCCCGGTTGCCTCGGTCTTTTGGCCTACCCTTCCCTCAGGAATCCGCCATCTTTTGGCCGCTCTCAGACTGAGCCCTTAGACCCTTTCCAGTGGTCTACTAATGTGTTCAGAGTACTCTGGTCTAGGACCTGGAGTGTCGGACTCAACTTAGACAAGTTTTCGTCCACTTGTCAAGCTTCGTGTTCCCCTTCATTCAGGCCCCACCATCCTTCACACACGGAGGGACCCCCAAGAACGGCCTGGATACAACGCCTAATGGCTCTCCTACCATCACGGGCCAATGCCCCCGAGGGTTTTGGGCGACAAATTGATACAAATCCTGTGTTACGAATATGGTTAGAAGTTGATACTCATTTGTTTGCCCCTACTTCTAGGCTAACGTGACATGATGCTGTGTTGCGAACATGGTCAGCAGTAATCCTCAATCGTCACAGTGGCTTCCTCGGGCCTTGAATGTTGGTTTCATGATTCACATTGTGTTCCGCCCCCACCGTGTCAAGGTGGAATCTCGACACTCCTCGTACTAACCCTCAGTACACCCCCACACATCAGACAGACCGATCTGTGTAACGGTGTCTCTCGGGGATCCCGTGATCTGAGCACTAGAGTATGTGCTTGGGTTTCTTCTCTACAAATTGCGTGCAGCTTGACCCTCGTCCCCATGGGGAACGAGGAGTCACCCATACATTGCATTTTGGGCCTAGCATAGCTAGGAGCTAGCATCTCCTGCCCCCCACCCTGATTGTTGAACCCTCGTAGGCCCCTTTGGCCCGAGGATACTCTCTCAGAACCGCACGCGGTGATGGTATGGGATTACGCCCTCACCCGCATCAGGCATGCTTTATCACATCATGCATGTGTTGTTGGTCCAAACCATACAACCTTAAACTGTGTTGTTGGTCCAAACCATATGGCCTTAAACTGTTTTGTTGGTCCAAACCATACGACCTTAAACTGTGTTGTTAGTCCAAACCATACAACCTTATACTGTGTTGTTGGTCCAAACCATATGACCTTAAACTGTGTTGTTGGTCCAAACCATACGACCTTAAACTGTGTTGTTGGTCCAAACCATACGACCTTAAACTGTGTTGTTGGTCCAAACCATACGACCTTAAACTGTGTTGTTGGTCCAAACCATATGAATTTAAACTGTGTTGTTGGTCCAAACCATACGACCTTAAACTGTATTGTTGGTCCAAACCATACGAACTTAAACTGTGGTGTTGGTCCAAACCATACGAACTTAAATTGTGCTGTTGGTCCTACCATACGACCTTAAACTGTGATGATATTGTCTTGTCCGCACGACGAAAAATGGCACCGCATTGTGATGACCTCCCCATGGGGGACATCACGCCAGGTATTTGTCGATTACCATGCCGCTTGTCAACACCTGCTGTGGCTTGATTATTGTGGAGATTCCAGGAATTTATACCCTAGGCCAGTCGCCCCACAAAAGAAAAACCATTTACCTTCAAGAAAAAACAAGACATATCAAATGCCACTTCTTTTAGTGCGAGGGCTAGACCCGCACGACTCCTTCGTCCTTTGCACAGGCACCGTATCGCGCCATGTTGCCTCTCAAGAACTACATATATCTTCATTATCATCCTTATGAGATAAGTAGGAGCGCCTGGGAACTTCCCCATAGCCCCAGCCTAACTTTTCGTGTTCAGTCTCTCGACTTGAACGCGTCCCCAGGAGCACCTAGTAAGCAGGGATTTTACCCACACTCACGTTGGGTTTTGCAGCCGCCTTACCATGTGTCTCCCATTCCCCTTCTCCTTTGGTCCGATTTCTAAGACCTAAAAATAAGATCCTTTGCTTGGATATCCGCGACTCGGTCTCTCTTGTGGGATTGTACGATGTGGTGCGGGATTATGTCCTCATTCACGTCGGGTTACTCGCCGTTCCGTGCCCATCCCCAGATGAGATGTGTCCCCCATCCTGCACGACGTTAAACTGTATTTTTTCCAACATGACGTTAAACTGTGCTTCTAGAACTACGTGTGGCTTGATTCTCATCCTAATGAGATACGTAGGAATGCCCAGACATTTCGTCTTGGGTCCAGCCCCAGGGATTACCAAACCCTGTCCCTCCTTATTGTCGGCCCCTCGGCCTGACTTCATGGGAAGTGGTGTAATCTTGACATCCACCCCGAATAAGTTCGGGATGAACTATAGTAGTAATGGAAAGCAGTAGTTCTCTTGCCAGAGAGGTCCTTCCTGAAAATTGGGACGACCCGTGACCAGGTTGGTACGTCCGCCTGATGCGCCTCCGCCACGACGACACAATTTTGGGAGTTTTGGACTCTGTTCGAACAAACCACCACTCCACCTTCCACGCTTTGCGTGCCCCTTTATTCGGATCCTCATTCTCTTTCATGTATGACGGGACCCCATAACAGTATGGGTGATAGACTTTGGTCCACCTTCTGCCGCAATATGGATGATAGACCTTTGGTCCGCCTATTGTAACAACATGGATGATAGACCTATAGTCCGCCTGCTGTCCTGGGCCAATGTTCCGGGAAAATGACCGGAAATATTTGATTTAGGCTCCGTGTTGTGAACATGGTCAGTGGTCAGCCCTCATTTATTGTCCCCACTCTAGGCCAACATGATATGGATGATGTGTTTCCGTCACGGTTAACAGTTATCCTTCATAGTCGCGCCCCACAGTGTTCTGATTTTGTGTAGTGTGATTCGACTTTTATTTCCATCTCCCTATGTTCGGATGGATTTCAATGCCCCCGGAATTTCCCCGCTCATGTGTTAGAGAGCATTGAGAAGGTGATATATCAATCGGTCTGAGGTCTTCTCCTCAGAAATCCAGGCCCAATTTTGGATGCCTGAGGCTTGGTCAATGCCCCATAGTTGGACGAGATGATGACCCGAGTATCCTTTGCTTCTCGCGTTGGGTGAGACCCACAAGAGCTTAGTGATGGGTTGTTATTCATTTCGGAATTATGGTTGATGATATTAAACCAAGGGTACAAATGAATGGATTTGGCCCTGTATTGGATTGAGATGGTGAGCAGTACAAGCAAGAGGTTCATGAGATGGCCAAAACAAAGCCCTTAAGGATCGGCATGCTGAATCAACCTTTCCAGCGCTGCTACCCTTTGGCTGGTAGCCTCCAGGACCACTTCTCGCTCCTCGAAGACTCTCTCCTCATCAGCCACCGCAGAGCGCAGCTCGCCAATCCTAGCTTATGCCTGCGCCCGCTCGGTTCGAAGTATGATCATCTGGTGACTCACCTCCATCAGTTGTTCCTGCGCGTCAGCCAGCTGGGCCTTTAGTTACTCCACAAGCTTAGAGCATGTTGCAATGAAGGCCTCCTTGTCTGCCACCTGCCCTTCGAGGTGTCGAACCTCCTGCTCCGCCCTCAACAATGCTCGGGTGCTTTCCGATCTTTCCCAACACTGGGAAGCATCGGTGCGCCGACTGCTCTCGCGTATCTTCTCGGCCATGTAATCAAGAACCGTTAGGTGAAGGTGATGAGCGTCATCCCCTCCGACGCACAGGAAGCGTAGCCAGGTCTGGAGGGATCCCATCCGCCTCAGCCAATCCGACTGGGGCTATCTGAGAAAGCGTCGGATACACTTCTACCCTTTTCGCCGTGTCATCCGACTCTCCTCGGCTGCCTCTGAGTCCGAGTCATCTACCTCCTCAGGGTCAGCGGGTCGGTATGTGGGGAAGGCAGCCAACAGATCGGTAGCAGGATCTGCCTCAGGGATGTCTTCGCGAGGAATAGGATCATCGACGTCCGGGAGACCTTCCTCTCTCACCCCTACAACGATGATGCCTCCTCCAGCCTCCGACCTTGCCTTAAGAAAAACGCCGCTGATGCCCGCTTCCCCCTGCTCACCAATTTCCAGGGTTGACTCAGTGTAGGGAGCATGTTCTAAATGAGGTGGTATGTCTGCCACTGATCCTCTTACGGACGGCCTGGGCTCTGAAGCCTGACAAGCCTGCAATGTTGAGATCACTATGCAAGGCGTACACTGATTAGTTGGGATATTTTGATAACAAGTGCCAGTAGTGAAGCATGAGACTTACAGGAGTCCAGAGCGTCGGTCTCCAGTGTTCCAGCTGCTGCAGGAACCGCCATGATGGGAGACCCCTCTGCGCTTGTTAATTCAATGATGGGTGTCAGATCCCCATCATGTCCCACCAGTTCCTCTCCTCCCTCCTCTGGTGGGGATGCCCGTCCAACACTCAGCCACTCCTGAGTGAGGTAGAGACGGTTTGGAAATTGGAAAGGAGAATGGATGAAAAAGGGAAATGAATGAAGATAGAGACAAACCTAGAGTATCTCGGTTATGTCGATATCAGAGCCAACAATCTCGCCGCTCTCTCGGAGACTCCCTTGGTAGGTCACCTCTTGCGACCCCTCATCTTTGGGTTCTACTTCTTCTTCATCTTCTCCTTCGCCTTTGTCTTCTCCAGTCTCCTCCTCCCCTTCCGACTCCTCGTCGCTGTCGCCTTCTCCCAGCGGCATCACTTCCAGATCATGCTCCTGGATGAGCATCACTTTCACTAGGAAAGGTGGCTCCGCACGCCGACCCCTTTGGCGCGCGTATGTGTCCATGTCCATTAGGTAAGAATTCCGCTGATGGAAATTTACGTTGTCAGTAACTCGAACGAGCCCGACCTCTGGCAGCTGGATCCCGTTTTGCATGATCTTCTTCCAGACGACTTCAACGCTCAACAATTGCCGTAGGGTCATCCAGGCCGACCACAGTGCCGGGAAAATTGAATCTTGGGAAGGTTCGAGAAGGTATCTTATCTTCTTCCTAGGTAGTTCCCTGGCCGCCTCATGTGCCCCCCCATGAGAAACAAGGTCATGGCGGCGCTGCGTGATGTTCCCGCTGCTGAAGTCCTGGCCTGCGCAGGCCTCGCTGCCTGACGCACCCCTGGTTCCCCTCTTCCGGAAGCCCCTTCCCATCTCCCCCGTCGCCTGGTTTCCGCGCGAGTAACCTTGAGTTGCCGGACTCTCTTGCATAAAATACCCTCAGGGTACGCGATGGTCCAGTGTTCGGTATACTTGGTTGCTAGGCCAGCATAAACCCCGGTGGGAGGAAGAGTAATGACATCTCCAGAGCCGAAAGTGGTAAACATCAACCACATATGGCGTAGAACGCATGGATTCTTCTCTTACCAGACAGCCGTGAATACCTTCTTCAGCATTGGTTGGAGGCACCCGAACTGCCAGGCGAATCAGGATGGCACGTAAGGCTCACAGATCACCTTCCCGTCGATCCGAGCCACGAGCACCCTGCCTCGAATGCTCTGGAAATATTCCTGCTGTTCTAGAGAGCTTCTCCCATTGTCCACCATATAGCTGACCGGGGTGGGGAACAGGATAAAGTAGAAGTTTTTGTGGTTGCCGATGCGGATTCTCATGCCCTCCTCATTGAGTGTCATCAGCGCCACCCCTGCTATGTTCAATAAGGACGATCGCAGGCCATTTTCCAGAGGACGGATGGCGTTTGGGAAAGTGTACCCGCTGAGGTGAGCCGCCACCCAGCCGTGGAAGATCTGGAAGGGTCCACATACTCTCTGAGGCGACCCCCTTGTGTGATTCATCCCAGTATGGCATACAGATTGGCCAGTATGGGGACGCCCAAGTTAAACCATTTGTTGGCGGCCATGGTGCCCGCCATCACCAGTGTTGCTGGACGGACACCCATCCTTGCATCCTACACCGGTAGGAGCCACCCGCTCAGGAAGGCGACAAGGAACCCGACATACCGGACATTCAGGTCCCGAGCCTCGATGAGGCGATAGCCCCATGATTGGTATTGCCCCGCCTCCAGGGTCCTCCAGTATGACCCATCCCTGCTCCTTTGAGCCGCGGTTGGGCACCGTTTACCCCATCCCGACATCTTGACGACCAGATCCTTCTCATGGAACAGGCTGAACCAGCCCTTGTAGTCAATTTCCTTCAGGAAGTCCTTGACCCCCAGCCTCTCTTTGGCCAGCTCCAGCAGGTGCCACGTTATCATGGGCATCCGTGACCTGTCTTCCCAGGTGTTCCTTGGTGGAACGAACTCGTCGTATTGGTAGCCCTCCAGTGGGATACCTCCGATGCAGTGAACGTCCCAGAGACTGATGCCGACTTCCCCATGATGAAGGTGGAATGTATTGGTGTCTGGATACCACCGGGTGAATAGCTCCGGCCCGAGATCAGGTTGACGATTGAAGTGGAACTGCGACGTCCATACTACCTCGAACATGCCAATATACCGCAGTTCATCCCCGAACTGGTCATAGGTATAGCGAACCCAGAATGCCCAGGCCCACTCGCTGGTGAAGTTACCCCCGGACCGCAGGTCCCAGTCCTTCAGCTAGCCCTTCGTGTCGTCCGTGAAGCTCTGATGGAACGTGCTCGCGTAGAGGGCTGGAGAATTCTCTATGACGGGCTCATCCCCTATAATGGTCCTGGTCCTCGGGTTCATGACATATACGTCCATATATCTAGTTTCCCTGGCAGGATGACCATTGTTGGTGATGTTGTAACGAGGAAGCTCGTCCTCCCGGGTCACCCATGACTGTGGTGTGTCCACCTCAAAGCCCGGTAGGGGCACCTACTCCAGAATGCCAAAATTTCAGAGCGGGAGGTTGTCAGACAGAGGATACGTCTTCTGGACTGGAGTCAGTAGATTGAACAAGGCCAGGTTGTCGGAAACGATCACCTTGGCGCCATAAACCTCCTCGTTCGCCGCCATTTCGGTCTTACGAGCGGCGACTTCCCCCTCATCAACTCAGTTTGCGGCCATCTCGAATATTTTGGGAGTTGCACAAAACTGGGATGTAGTGCGCGGAATTGGAGAGTGTTGCGCAAAATCCAAAGTGGCGGCGTGAAATCCGAGAGTTGAGCGCACAATCGGTGCGCTAAGCGCGGAATATCTCGAGTAGGCGCGTAAGGACGACCAAAATTCAGAAGGAATTCCGCGCTGCCAGAGCGTTTTTTACGCGCAGCCGCTGTAGCAATTTCGCGCATGAGATCTATAATCCTATCGCGCGGAAAAGCTGGGGTACGGATTTGGGACCCAGATCCCCTTTTTTATAGGTGGGGCCAGGGTTCTGCGCCGCAAGGAAAGTAAATTCTGCGCCGATCTGTCATTTTGCGCGCCGCGGGGGTTGTTTGTGCGCTAAGCACCTTGGACTGGCCCTGCTCCGACGTTTCGGCGTTTCCCTCAGAATCCGACCATTGAGACCCCTCTCCGATCCAATTCCGAGGGGGGGGGGGAATTTGTAGACACCGAAAAAAGTCCATAACTCCTAGGGGACGTTTCGAAATGGAAAAGCGAAGTCATATTCGGAATCAGAGGCCCAATCCGGAGGCCCGGGAAGTGGTGCGCGAAATAAAGGAGGGCTTGCACGAAATAAAGATGTGCGTGCAAATCATTCCCGGGACTCGTGTAATCGAGCTGCTGAGACACGAAATTTTGTGCGCCCAGGTTCCGCGCGGTGAAGCTTTGTGCGCTGACGGTTCCCGTAGCGGAGACTTCCGTGCGCCGCCTCGATTCCGCACCTGCTGATGCCTATAAATAGAAGGTGACCCCAGATAATTTGTGGGTTGAGGAATTCGTATCAGCACCCATGTGCATAATTTGACTCCCCCCGCAGGCAATATGACTTCCAGGTAATCCCCCTTTTCGCGCAGCCTTGCCCCGGGGTTCGCCTTTGCGCACAACTCCTCTGGTTTCAGTGAATTTGCCTCCTCCTCCGGGTACTTCCCTTGCGCGCGATCGTTGTCCCTTGCGCGCAATACCCTTCTACGCGTGCAATACCTTGCGTGAAATCACCAATCCGTGCAATTATCTGGCCCTATTGCACGCCATCCCGGTGTTTTGCGCGCAGGCCCCCCTTTTGTGCGCAACACCCAGGACCCCTTTACCTTGATGCCCCTTGGCTGCCCTTACGCGTTGACACCTGATGTCTTCCCTACCGAGCATGTGCGCCATGCGTTGTTTTCCCGTATGGCCTTCCAGGCTCGTACGAATTAACCTCAAGGTCCCTTGGGTGGTGTTTCCCGTTGCGTTGCTTTGCCTTATGCTTCTCCGCATAGGCACACTAACAGCTATTTCTTCTTCGCATAGCCACGCTAACGTGGACCCCTCAATGGTTCGCCCTGCGGCCCCCCATCACTACGGCCTTGACGATGCCTTCCATCCTACAAGGGGTAGAGGGCATTGGGCATGTAATCCCTAGGGGTATGAAGCGAACCCACCTCATCCAAGTTGCAGGACGTTAAACTGCTAAGCACCTCGTCCTTAACACATGACGTTAAACTGTGGTCCGACCCCATGCTTCACACGCAGGGTCCTCCCAGCTCAAACATTCTTTACTCCCACTCATCTCCACGGGAATGGAATCTTCCTCGCATGGAATGAGATCCTCCTTGTCGGAGTGGCGTTTGTCCCCGGGGGAAGGGATGCCTCAGAGCGTAATCCCCTAGCCTCTCTTACGGAAGGTTGCACCCATGAACCTCCGTACTTCCCCCTGCCTAGGCCAGTGGAGTCCCATTCCCACTGCGCTTTGTCGCACCACGGGCCTCTACTCTGGATTAAGCCCCGACACCCAGGCCCGCTAACCACGCTTAAGCCCCTGTTTCCTCTTTGAGATTCTAACCATGCGTAAGCCCCTGTTTCCTATTTGGGCTGCTCCATGCGTAAGCCCCATTCCACTTCTCAGGGACGCACCCTTCACGACATGATCATCTGGTCCCTACTGCCTCTTGTTTCTCACACCGAGCATGACTCACGTGGGCTTAGAGCGCGCATCAACCATGACATCCTCCTATGGGACACCTCAGAGCGTAAGCCCCATACCAGCGAACTACGAGGACTTTGATCCGTGCTAACGTATGGTACGTAGGAAGCCTCCACGAGGTTCAAGCCCACCACCCGGTCATTCCGACCTCTCCACGTCGGTTCCCCGGCCACCATGGGCCGCCTTAGAGCGTAAGCCCCATATCCACCATGGGCCGCCTCAGAGCGTAATCCCCATATCCACCATGGGCCGCCTCAGAGCGTAAGCCCCATATCCACCATGGTCTGCCTCAGAGCATAAGCCCCATATCCACCATGGGCCGCCTCAGAGCGTAAGCCCCAGATCCCTCGTCCCGCATGATGTTAAACTGTATCCCCCCTCGGACCGTCTTAGAGAATAAGCCCCATGCCTCACATCCACGTCTCATCTTGACTTCCCCCCTAAAGCCCACGTGCCTGGGGAAGCTCATGCCCTAGCCCAGAGATCTCACTTCCTCTAGGCTCCAATCCATGCATCCATTCTCACGGGTCGCCTTGTCAGGTATCCCACCGTATCACCGAACTACGTGGACTTTGATTACCTGCCATGGGGATACCTAGGAAGCCTCCACGAGGTTCAAGACCATCACTCCATCATCCATCCTGATCCTTACCCGGGCCGCCACATCTCGGTGAGATCATGCCACCCCATCCCACTCCATAGTATCCGGGAAGCCGCCCACGTGCTGGCCCCAACATCGGTGTTCCCCCTAGGGGGTCCTTCAATCTGATCCACTCTCAGTGTTTTGATCAGTCCGATCCATCTCCTCAAGATGTTAAACTCGCTGCATACCTCATGTTAATCATGGGAAGCTGAGGAAAACCTCAGATGGTACACATTCCCCACGTTCGATGTGGGATGCCTCGGGCTTCCACGCCCTCGAGAAGCCCTGTGATAAGGGACAAAAGACAGACATGCTGATCCCCAGCGTCAAGACATGCCACCGACACCCCAACGTGACCATTATCCTCACCAAAGGTTGCTGCCCCGACAAGACCCCTTGGAGCGTCTCGATGGAAGCAGCGTAATTAACTGGCGTCCATGCAGATATGGCGCCGGGAACGAGCTTCACGAAACCGTCTTAAATCTATAAGGGAGACCCAGATTAGGTGACGAGCTCCGAGGAGTAATCCACGGAAGGAAGAACCAACATCCCATTATCCTAGTTTCGATCAAGGAGCAGACGTCCCAGAACAAGGAACAGATGCGGCCTGCCTTTGGAAAGTGGGAATGCGGGGCAACGAGCTGCGCATTCTCCCATGCGTGACGGACACGCGCACGCACCCCAGCGTAAAAGCGTCAGAAACACATATCCTAATTTTTTCTTACACAACCTTTATTTAATCTCACACAAGACTAGATTATAGCATGGTACTTGTTGTTACGGTGTGATATTATCTCTTTACCAGAACACTTACACTCTTCTCTAAAAAACTTCATGAAAGATATTTCTTATTCCAACAACTTAATAAACCAGAATAGTCATAGTATAGATTGGTTATAACTTATAAATGGTTGAAATGATATCAAACTCCAAGTCTTGACCTTCTTATATTGTGATCTTGATATAAAAAAGTATCAAGGAATCTCTCCATTTTCAGAAATATGAATATATTGGCTTTAATTTTTCCTCACTGAATCCATCATGATCATCCATAATCTATAGATTCACTATCCATCATATCATAATTGGGTTAACTCAAAATTTCAATATATTTTTACCTTAAACCCATCAATTATCCTCATCAATTTACAACATCTTCCACAATAATTAAAAAAAATGCAACTTGTAAACTTTGGTTGCAATTTTCTCTCTTTTTAGATTTTTTCATCAATTCTACCATAAATCCAGCTCCATCATATAACTATAAATATTACAAATACATGTATAGATTTTGGTTTATTTTCTTCTTCCCCTTTGATAAAAATATTCAAATTTATTCCTTTTCTATATTTTACTTTTTCATCCCCCCATCATCCCAAAATTCCAAAGGGGTGTATACATCATCTCCACTTCCCCTTGTTGGGATAATTCCTATACTCAATTTTAGAGATATTTTACTCTCTATTTATTATGAAACTACTTAATATATTAATTTAGATCCCATTACCTAACATCCAAGTCTTTTTTCTCCACAAACCTATTTTAAAGTTATCTTCAAAAGCATTGGGATCTTTTCACTACTTCTAAAACAAATTCAACTGATCTATTTTTTTTAGAATCTTTAGGACCAGTTAACCACTAATTAATACCACTTATATGATGAATCTTATATCTCTATTTTCCATTATTAGAAATTTATATCATATAATCTAATAATTTATAGTCCCCATAAATTTATTGAACATAATTTTAAAATTTGTTTGATACTAGTTTTTGGAAACCATTTTCACTTTTTATTTTTAGAATCTAAACCACTTAAAATAATAGTTTCATTTGAAAAGATTTTAGTTAGAGAATTTAAGATGTGTAAATAAGTAGATAACCAATCCTTTAAGCCTATAGTAAGGGATTAAATTTTCTTAAACTATAACTTTTTTGTTTCTTAGGTGCCGAGGGAGTCCAAGGATGTTTGGTGGCAATCTTGAGAGTAAGGGAAGGAGTTTGGACAATTTTACTAATGTATCACACCATGAAGATTATTTTTTTGTGTGAGGTTTTTCTTATGGTGTGGGGTTAAGGACCTAATATTTATGAGTTTATAATTTTAGTGGGGAAAGTTTGGGTGTCGACATGATGTGTTTTGTATCTGTGTGATGTTTTTTTTACAGAGTGGGGTTAAGGACACGAGAGTTACTAGTTTATCTAGTTAGTGGGGATTTTTTGGTTGTGGTGTGGTGTGATGTGTTGTGCTATGACATAAATGGTTTTGGGAGATCTTGGATCATTCTTATGTAAGGGGAATTATATGGGTTAATCTTATGTAAAATCCTCTAAGTTAATTCTATGTAGGATCTGTTGAGGTGTGGAGAGTCTTATCACGATGTATGAGCCTAATTGTTTTTGGTTTAATATTATTTGGGGGTTGGTTTAATATCACATGAGGATTTATTGTGATGTGATTATTGTCACTATATAATGAAGTCTTGGATGTTGAGTTTCTTAGTTCCTTCCCTCTAGGAGTCATTTCACCATAGTTCATAGGCTGTTTCATGAGCCTAGTCTGGGGTTGGCTGGGTTAAAGTAGAAGGCTATGAATTATGCTCTGATTTATAGGGGTTTGAGGGTTGTGATGTGATACCCTTGTCCATTCCATGAACGTTCTTTTCTCATTTAAGAAAATATCATATAATGTAAATAAAAGGGGATTAGTGTAGGGGGATTGCTACATGGTCTTCAAATATAGGCTAGTTGTGGCATGAAGAATACTTATCACACTGTGAAACAATGTTTTTCATTTTTATATGTAATTAAGGGGTGCCTATATAATTTTTTCTATTTTTTATTTATCACAAAAACTAGGTGTCCATGGGAATTTTTTGGATGAACCTTGGTTTCTATGATCACTCCTTAGGCCTTTACTTTGGGGAACGACTACCTTCAGTCCAAGCTATCTCTTCCTATTTTATTCTCCGATTCTTTAATTAAAAGTCATACAAGTATTACTATTTTAATTTTTTGGATTATTCCTTGATGATTGATAGAGGTTTCATGGTGGATGATTTCCTTAGGGTTTATAGGTTTATCATGAGGTTCTGGGTTGGTGTTTATCATCCTTCATATTGGCTTGTTCAGAGATCATTGAAGCTTCACATCGAGGTAAGGGATTCAAGACTTAAACAATTTTATTATGTTTATGGGACTAACATGATTTTTTTTCAATGGTCGAGGATTTATAATTAACCTAATGAATATAATGAACCATAAAATTATGAAATTAAAAGGAAAGTATTGTTTCACATGTGATTATGATTATGTTTATGTTATTTTATAGATTACATGGTAGGTTTTTACTATAATTTTATTATTTTAATATTTTTATAAAATTTTAAACAACTTAAATGTGGTCAGATGAGAAGGATAATAATTATGTAATTAATAGTTGTCAAAAAAATCCCATGGTATTTATTAACTTGATAGATCTTTACTTTGAGTATATCTATTATATAGTAAATGCCTCTAGTGGTTTCTGAATTGTTATATTTTCATGGATTATAAATCTATTCATAATCAATAACTTTCAATATGGAAAGAAAAGTAGATGATGCTAGAATTAATATTAGTGTCTAACTATATTTTTACCCTATTTTATTTAAGATTTTATACATTGTTTGAATCAGTACTTATTATTTATTAATATTTTTTCTTACTAGTATTATTGTTATTTTTCCATATATTTTAGAATAATATATCCTTTTCTATGTTTAAAATTGAAACCTAATCCTAGGTTGGTTGAAAAGGTGAGTGTTGAGTTGTTTTTGATATTGTTGTGGTGGAAGACTATTGTGGTTGATTGTGGGATGGTATGGTTGGGATGGAAAAGTTTTAGGGATAAAGTTTTTGTAGTTTCCTTAATATGGAGGTAGTGGTTAGTTATTATTTTCTTATTTTCTTGATGTTTTTTTCTTGGGTGATACATGGTGTTACCTTTATTTTTTTTAAAAAGTTGTTTTTTCTTAGCACCCTAGAGTTATGGAATGGTAAAATAATAAATGAATTAATAATGGGGATAGGTTATGATATTTTAATGATATCCTAGTTAATGATTAAGTGAAATAGGTAAATATTGAAGGAAGTATAGAGATTGGGTTGTGATAACTCGAGATAAATATGTTGAATAAAATAACCTTGGATCTAGATTTTTAATGTGATTAATAATCTAGAATTATTGATGAGATTTTTTTTTAAAATAGTTGGTATTTGATTAATAATAAATGATATGTGATATTACTAAGTCTTGATGATTTTTGTATGATTTGGATATTATTAAGATCTTAGTGTCCAGTGTTGAAATCTGGGTTTTCATGTGAGATATTAGTTATAATTTGAGTCTTAGGTTTGATAGTATCCATTAGAATGGTTTTTTTGTTAAATATATTCAGTATGTTTTGTTTTTTCCTATGCTCCACCATCTAAGTTAGATGACACAACTAATGACTATACTTGGCATTAAGATTCATGTGTTTTTACCAAAATTTAAGTTACTAAAGATATAAATGGATGACTACTCCCTTTACCCAACTCTCTCTTATAGACATGGTATGGTATCTAGGTATATCTGAGTTATGATAGCTCACAGTTATAGTATGTGTACTCATACGGGTTGTAGTGGCTCATAGTTATGACATACATGTATATACAGGCTGTAGAAGATTAAGGTTATAGTGTATACCTATATTCAATCTATAATGGATTGTGATTATTACATGTGTATGTATGCATTATTTGTAATGTCTTGATGATTAGTGTGTATTTATATAGTTTTTAACGACTCTTGATTTTACTATATGATTATAGGGATATAATGGTCATGTGGTTGTGATTTTCAATTGTTTTTTGTGATTATGTGGATGTGGATATTATGTTCTTGCATGAATGTGTGGTATGAATTATAAAGGATATGGGAGTGAAAGGATATATGATGTTGTAGTTTAGAGTGACTAGTTCAATGGGATAATGGATACAAGGTACACACACACACACACATATATATATTTTCAATATTCTATTACCAAGTTCTATGAAATATTTGGTGAGAGATCCTTGGCGAGTTTGAGAACTTAGATACCCTAATTTAGATAATGAGTTGTTTTTACTATTTATTTACTAGGAATTTATTATTCTTCTTCTACATTTTCATGAGAGGTTTTTAGGAGGATATTATTGCTTTTACTTATATAGTCACCCCTATATAGACATTTATTTTTTAGGTCCATGGGAGGGAATTTGTGATCGTCATGGGCCTTACTAGATCATGGATGTTGTTTGAGGTTAATTGGTGAATATGGGTTGATACCTTAGGTGTTGTTCATGGTATTTATTCATTTATGGTTTTCCTTGTATGAGATTTCATGCTTTGGGATTAGTTTATTTATATTATGTAATTTATTGGTGGAATTTTTATCTTTTATTGAGAATTTTGCGGGTGATTCTTCTTATATGTGTGTTCTACACCCTCAGTGTTGGTCATCAACATGTGGCCTATTGGAGGTAGGTTTTAGGGGTTACCCCTATATTCACTACTAACCTAGGAGGGGAACCAGTGGGGTTGGATCATGAAAAATTGGTATTAAAACTTTTGGTTGATAAATATGATGGAGTTTGGGGATAAGAACTTATGATGATTTCATGATTTGGTAGGGAAACAATATCCATTAGTATAAATATACTCTTTTAATGTTAGTTTTTTTTGTTTTATAGAGTTGGTTTTTAATTTTTTTTATCACTAATATTTTAAATATCTATTAATTCCAGTTAGATAAAACCAATTTGGAAACATACCACATTATTTATTTTAATAATCGATATAGAAATGTAATTATAACATAAGTTATATATTTAACTAATAGCATAGATACCTTTCCATGTTATCTATACATATAACTAATGTTATAGATACCTTTCCACATCAGTTATATATTTAACTGATGTTATAGGTACCTTTACATTTCAGTTGATGTGGTATGTGATAAATTTTGTCTTGAAAATAATTTTTTAATACACATAACATAACTTTGATAAAAAAAGATAAAAACCATGAAATTTTAAAAACCAAATTAAAAAAATACCATAGTTGATGTTTCTCTTTATTTTAATTGTGGTTGTGTTCTTTGAATTTATATATAATTTCTTGATATTCATTTCATTCATGATTAAAAAAACATGAGTCATTTGAACTTCATTTTCTTCATAATGAAAAACTCATGAGTCATTTTAAATTTTATCTAGTTGATGTCATGCAGAAGCTTAATCAGTTCTACTCTATTTGAAGGAGTCATCTTCATAAAAAACAAAATCAAATAGTCAAAAAATGTATATAATGAAAAAAATATTTAAAATAACTGAAATAAGGATAGAGTTCAATGAAGAAGTTGAAAAGAGAAGCTTGAGTAGATCTAGAAAGTACATAACTAGAGAAATAAAAGGTTTGAGTGAAATGAATAATACTAGTCAACTAGATGTATTTTTAAGTGGTAAAATTAAGGTTATAAGAACATGATGTGAAAAAAAATAAAAATGCCTAAGGCGCACCTTAAAAAAATTAACGCAGAACTTTTCATATCCATTTTTTTAAAATTGACATTATAAAGTACATTATTTAACATCATTTTTTAGAAAATAACATGAAAAATAACTATATCAGACTTTTAATGTTAGTTTTTTAAATATTTACATTATAAATAATATTTTTAATTCCATTTATTTAATAACCAATGTTAAAACTCATTTTAACATAGATTATTAAATAAAAAATGATAAAATCTCAACATGGTAAATTATTTTTCTACTAGTGATTTGTTAAAATTTATATGTGTAATGTATACGATTTTCCATTGATTATTTTTAGATGTTATATGGATTGATTTTGAGACCATACAATGATAATACATATGATTCTGAGGCCCAGTGTGCCAAGAAAAAATATTTGAAAAATATCAAATTTTTTAATAGCACACATGCATAGTTTTACTAAAAAAGTGGAATAAATATTAAACAGGTGCCTAGATCCAAAATCCAAGGGCACCATTGAGCTCAGAATGGCGATTTTACTCCAGGTGTGACTTAACTTTAGTTGGCCCAAGTATTCTGTAGAAAAAGTCATGGAGGACGTAACTGTAAATAAAATAATTTAATAAATAAATTATTTTGACATAAAAAATTTATTTTTATTAAGTCATTGTCATAAATTCAGGGTTAGCCTCATAAGACTAGAATTTATATGAAGGTGTAGAGAAAGAACCTCTAGAGAAACTGTTGGCGGGCGATGAAAAATCGATCAAATGACGCACCATAGATTCGATGAACCTTGCCAATGATGACAATGATTATTCATTATTAATTAGTGATAAAACCAAATCAAGGTAGGGTGTATTTTTTAGAGTTTTCTCCCCCATTATTTAATTCAATGATGAACACAGACCAATCAATAAACAGATTGGCCTACTAATCGATCGTTGTTGCGAGATGGGATATTATCTGAAGAATTATTAGAAGATTGTTATTTATTCCTCTTTATTTATCATTATAATATAAAAATATTGAGACTAAAATGAACAAAGTATGAGGTTTGTTCCTTAGTGTTTTTATCTATTCTTTTCTCCCTCTATTCGTTGCATTCTTCGCCGTTGGATCCCTGTGGTCATGGCTCGACTTTTCTGGGTGGGTCTGAATGCGATCAGATCCCCAGATTGAAGGAAATCAACAATAGAGGCCGGATTAGTGTATATTGGGACTTGAAGAAACCAGATCTATGACTATTTTAAATTTTGGGAATTAGATGATGATTTTTATCTCATGGAAGAGGAGGTGGTGGCAGCACACAATGACATAGTGAGACCATCGGTGGTGGCCGGTGCCGTGGGCGGTGGATCCATGTGCGGTGGATCCGCATGGACGTGGTGATGATTGTGTGGTTGAGGGACACATGGGAAACAACCATGTGTGGTGGCCCAGGTGTCCCATGAACAAGTGGGTTGCCAAGAGGTCCGAGCCAAGTGGGTCGGGCCAAGTGGGTTGGGCCGAGTGGGCCTAGTCTAGGTGGTCCGGATTTGACTCAGGTCAGACCCTGGCTAGACTCGGGGAGATTGGGGTGGAGCCGCGCCATGGTCGACCATGATCCATGGGAGTAGTGGTCTTGTGTCCATGGCTATGGATGGTCGACTGTCACAGTCAGTCCATGGCGGCCGGTCCACGGGGTGGTCGACCGCCACGGTCAGTGCACCGACCGTGCAGTCGGTCCAGAGGCCCAGTGACCCCCTTTAAAACTTAAAATGACCATACCTTATAAATGGATCATCCAATGGATGATCCATATACAATTATTAGACCCTAAAATTGAGAAGGTCATTTTGAGACAATTAGTGAGTTTTTAGTTTGGACCAGTATAGGTTGAAAACATTCCCTTAGTCCTTTTCTCAAGGGTTTAGTATGACATTGCATCCACATCACTGGATTATATTCCCCTATAGAGGTTGAGTCATATATAGAGTATGGTATCCATTAGTGGGACTAGAGTGAAATCCTCTATAACCCCTAGTAGAGTTTTTTGGAATCAACCTAACCACCAAGAGAAGGGCGTTGATCCTCTATCTAGCGGGCCACATTAGTAGGGTCAATGGTATTCCCCAATGTGTTTGGGTAGGATTCTATACATTGTGGGTTGATCCAGATTGGGTATGTGGTATTCCCCAGTTTTTCTATTTAGGATCCCATCTCTTTGTATCATAGTCTTCCTTGACCAATGCGTTCTCTTTGGGTGGGGACCAAATGAGCTAGACCTCTTCATGAGTGTCTCTGATGATATCATGGCCCGAGGAGTGAGTTCACCTAGAACGACCATGATTCGAGTAGAATCCCATGGTTGGTAATTGGTTTTGGCTTACCTCTAGACTTTGTGTCTTATATTGAGTATATATAGATGTTATTTTTATATGTTCTGTAGACATATACCTATATAGAGCTGACTATTCTTTCTTATGTGGTATTTCTTTGTGAAATTCCTTTATGGTTTAGAGGTGTTCTACTGAGTAGTGTTATACTCACCCCAACATGGGATTTGATCACATGAGTTGTGTCTTTTATAAATGATTGACCTTTCGATGGATTCCTAGGCAGACTGGGACCAGATGGTGCTTTGTGAGACCAGACAGATCGAGGTGTGTTCCTGTGGCTTTTTTGACTGTAATCCCAGTACCTATTTTCTTATAGGTTGTACTTGTAGTTACTAAATCCTTTTGGTGGTCTTGTATTTGGCCATATTTACTTTCCAGTACTTTCATTGTTGTACTTTGGTTGTGGGATATAGTAGTTTGCATGCATTTTTTACTTAGTATTTTTACATTTCTGTATTTGTGGCCAGGAGATGTGTGCGTACATACAGGTACTTTAGGCTAATGCCTCCCATTTGTAGGATATGACTACTCGGTGCTAGTCAAGATCCCCTAGACTATTGGAGGTGGGATTAGGGTATTCACGACATGGGATCCTCTGGGACAAGTCATGATATAGTGGTATCATTGGGGGTCAGTTCTACTTTAGGATCAGGAATTTGTGAGATTGGTTTGGGGAAATAGTTTTAAGTGTTTTGAGTTCAGTTTTCAGGATATAGAATCTAGTGTTTGTGCGACGACCGACATATCCATACACTAGGACTATGAGAACATACCTTTTGTCTTTGTACATGAACACTTTGGTTGCCTGAAAAAACAATGGTACATGCATCATATAGAAATGGTTGTATTTTCCATGTCCTTATTGAGTCAGCTCTCTAGATATACTCTATTGACTGTGTTACATATTTTTTTTATTTCAGGATGCCTCCATGTAGACATCCAGCTAGGATTCCACCGTGTAATCATAAGGATGATCCACTTAGTGACGAGGCATCAATACAAGGTCCTGTACTGGAGATATCACCTTTGGGTGGTTTACCAACTATTCCACCACCTGTCAAGAAACAACTACTACCAGCACTAAAAGATGAAGATGCAAGTAGGATGAGTGAGTTTCATGAGTTTTAGAGGTAGTAACCTCCTAGGTTTCAGGGTGATCTAGATCCCCATATGGATGAATATTGGCTAGAGGTAGTCACCCATATTTTCTACCTTGTGAGGATGCTTGCTGATTAGATGAAAGTTATTTCCGCGATTCTTCTTCAGGGATTTGTGGGGTGATGGTAGAGATTAGTGACTTAGAAAAATGATGAGACAACACTCTCCTAGATATAATTTGAGCATTTCTTCAGATAAGAGTTCTATCTGACCACATTACGATTAGTGTGAATAGAGAAGCTTCTACATCTATAGTAGGGTAGCATAACCACAATGGAGTATTTAGATAAGTTTACTGATCTTTCACACTACTCCATGGATATAGTGTAGTACCATTTATTCATGTCTCAGAACTTTGATAAAGGTTTAAATTAGGACATTAGGGCATCTATGGTATCCCTTATAATTTCTACCTATAATGGGGTACTTGAGCGAGCCCTGCTAGTAGAGAGATTTATAGTAGAGTAGACACTGGTAGTGGGTGCTAGCAGTGGGAACAGATAGCTGAGACCTCTATAGAAGGTAGTAGATGACATTCGTAGGGATATAAGCGGGTCAGACACTTCAGTAGGTGATCCCAGGACTCAAGGTTAGTGGTGCAGGGCTCCCAAGGAGGCTCAAACCAGCCAGGGGAGGATGGTTTTACTCATTTGGAAGTTGGGGACATCTGACACAAGATTGCCCGACCTATCATATAGATGATCAGGATATGGTAGAGGGACCATCGAGGAAGAGGAAGAGAGAAAAGTAGGGTGGTCCATAGGGTAGAAGACATGGCAGAAGAGCAGGTAGGACAACAAGAGGTAGTCTGAGGTTTGACCAATTACCACCACCACCCCTAGGTCATCCATTCTAGGCTTAGGGAGCTAGTGGATAGGGATGAGGTCAGTTACTAGAAATGGAGGATTATGACCTTAAGGCTCCAGGGATGATTCAAGGTACAATCTATGTATTTTCCACCTTATCTGTAGTTTTAATAGACACAAGTTCTAGTCAATCCTTTCTTATCACGATTCTTATTTGAGACTCAAAGATTCTGGATGAACCATTGAATCGACCCTTACACTTGGAGACTCTTACCTGAGGAGATTTGATGATCAAAAATTGATTTTGATAATGTTAAATGACTCTTAAAGGTGAGATTTTTATTTGGGATATCTAGTTAGTGTCTTTGAGGCCTTATAACATCATTCTTGGTATGGACTGGTTATCCACAGTTCATACTCAGATTGACTGTTGTAGGCACAGAGTGCGGTGTTTCTGTAGTGATGGAACTAGGTTTTACTTTTTTGGTGAAAATGAAACATAGGAAGTGTAGGAAATACTCACACATATAAGTGTATAACCAATCACTCATCAGTTGGATAACCTAACCCTTAGTATAATGGATGATATGAGTCATTAGTTTCCTGCAGTGGTGGAGGAGTGTAAGGAAATATTTCCTAAAGATGTTGCAGGTTTACCTCCCTATAGGGAGATAGAATTTTTTATTGATCTATACCCTAGGAAAAAACCAATATATAGACCTTTATATCATATGGATCCTATAGAGCTTCATGAGCTGAGGGTACAGTTAGAGGACTTGTAGAGGAAGGGCTTTGTGGGAACCAGTGTTTCACACTAGATAGCCCTAATTTTGTTTTCCAAGAAGGAAGACTAGAGATTTAGGTTATGTGTGTATTTCTAGTGCTTAAACCAAGTGACCTTGAAGAATAAGTATCCACTACTGACGATCAATGAACTCTTTTATTAGTTTAAATGGGTGGGGTGGTTCTCGAAGATTGACCTCAGATTTTTCTATCACCAGCTATGAGTACAAGATGAGTATATACTGAATAAGGCCATCAGATGTCATTACGGCCGCTAAAAGTACTTGGTGATTCTGTTTGGTGTCAAGTAATCCCCAAAATAATTCATCGGAATCATGAACCAAATCTTTCAGCCTTAAATATATCAGTCTTTGGTGGTCTTCATTGATGACATCCTAGTGTATGTAGTGCCTGAGGAGGAGCATGTGAGACACTTGAGGATGGTCCTGGACACACTCCCAGAGCACCAAATTTATGGGGAGCTCTTTAAGTCTCAGTTATAGATTTGAGAGGTCCATTTTCTAGGACATATCATTTTAGTGGCTAGAGTTGCAGTGGATCCTGAGAATATTGAGGTAGTGCTTTCTTGGGAGCCACCCAAGAGTGTTATTGAGGTGAAAAGTTTCCTTGGTTTTTAAGGGTACTATCAGAGGTTTGTACCCAAATTATCTATAGTGGAAGCATCCTTGAAATATTTGACATGAAAGGTACATCCTTTTTTGTGTACAAAAATGTGCCAAGAGAGTTTTCAACAGTTGAGGTAGATATTGACGAGTGCTCCCATATTGAGATTTCCAGAGGAGGGTTCCAAGTATGTAGTCTACGATGCATCAAGAATCGGGGTTGGTTGTGTCCTGATGTAGAGGAAATCAGGGATTTCCAATGGTTCATGTCAGTTGATACCACATAAGCAGAACTATGTGACCCATGATCTTAAGTAAGTAGTGGTAGTCTTCACATTGAATATGTGGCAACACTACTTAATGAGCCAGCGATTTATCTTCTACTCCAATCACAAGAGTCTCAAGTATATCTTCTCTCAGAATGATTTGAACTTGAGATAGAGGTGATGACTAGAGTTCCTCTAGGACTATGACTTTGAGATTGTCTATACTCATGGGAAGTGGAACGTGGTAGAAAATGCTCTCAATAAGAGATCCAATTCACAGTTTCTGAATGAAGCATCAGAGTAGTTAGCATCATTGAGGTTATCATTTTTGTATGGAGATGGAGTATCTTACCTTGAGTTGATGGTTGTTACCCCTCCTCTCTTACAAAAATTCAGGGAGGCATAGCTTGGGGATACCGACTGCAAGACCTTACATGCTCAAATTTCCATAGGGAATGTTCCTGATGGATATTTGAAATGTGGGGAGCACATCGTTCATTTTAGAGGATGTTCAGTAGTACCAATGGTGTTGTGAGAGGAGGTTCTGAGGGAGTTTTATACAACCCCTTTGGAATTACATCTAGGTGGGACGCACATCATTCTTTTGAGTTGTTTTCCCTATTCTTTAATTATACAAAGAATGCAGACCAATCAACAAACAGATTGGCGTACAAATTTATTGTTGTTGTAGAATGGAATATTATCTATGAGAATATCAAGAGATTTATCTTTATTCCTATTTGTTTATCATTATAATGTAAATGGATTGAGGCTAACACGAACAAATGCTGGGGTTCGTTCATCAGGGTTTCTCTTGGATATTTTCTCCTTCCATTCTTTGAATTCTTCACCATTAGATCCCCATGGTCATGGATCGACCTTTCTAGGTGGATCCAAATGTGATCGGAACACCAGATTGGAGGAAAATAAAAAATAGAGGCCGGATCAGTGTAGATTGGGATTCAAGGAACCCATATCAATTATCATTTCAAATTCTGGGCATTGGAGGAGGATTTGAGGCTCGTAGAAGAGGAGGTGGTGGAAGCTGGTGCAGGCGGTGGTGCACGGTGGGATGGTGTGACCGATAGAGGTGGCTAGTTCCATGAGTGGTGGAGCTGCATGGATGCGGTAGTGTTTGCATGGTCAGAGGCCATGAAACCATGGTGGATGTGGGAGTCCGTGTGGGACATTTCTAGGTGGGCCGTGTGGGACATGGCTAGGCAGGCCGTGTGTGGCAGCCTAGGCGGACCACACACAAGCAGGTCAGGAAGGTGGGTTGGGTCAGACCCAGGACGAGCCCAAGGTGACTGTGACGGAGCCGTGCCCTGGACGACCATGATCTGTGATAGCTCCACCTACCATGGGCACAATAGCTGTGGATGGTTGACTATTATGGTTGACTTCCACAGTCGATCCATGACAACCAGTATGTGGGGCAATCGATCATGAAATCAGTCCACAGGTCTAGTGACCCCCTTTAAAAATTAAAATGACCATAACTTCTAAATATAGAATCTAATCAACAATCCGTATATGGAGTTGAGACCCTGACATTGAGATGGTCCTTTTGAGACAAGTGGTGAGTTTTTAGTTTGGTTTAGTATTGGTTGAGAGTGTTACCCTTGTCTTTCCCTCAAGGGTTCAGTACAACATTACATCTATATCATTGGATTGTAATCCCCTTTAGAGGAGGAGTCCTAGATAGAGTATGGTATCCCTCCATGGGGCTCGAGAGCGACCCTCTATCAACCCTAGTGGAGTTTTGTGGAATCAACGTATCCAGCGAGAGCATGGCGTTGGTCCTACATCTAGAGGGCCACATTAGTAGGGTTAGTGGTATTCCCCAGTGTGTTTGGGATGGATTCTCTATATTGTGGGTTGATATAGATTAGGTACATGGTATTTCCTAGTGTATCTGGGTGGGATCCCCTCTCGGTGTATCATAGTCTTCCTCGACCAATACATTCTCTTTGGGTGAGGCCCAAATGAGCTATAACTCTTCATGAGTGTCTCCGATGATATCATGGATAAAGAAGTGAGTTCTCCCAATACGATCATACTTCGAGAAGAATCTAGTGGCTAGTAAATGGTTTTGGATTACCTCTAGAATTTTTGTCTTGGATTGTGTATATTTGGATGTTCTTATTATATGTGTTGTAGACATATACCTATGTAGAGGTTACTGTACTTTCCTTTGTGGTTTCTACATGTCCAAATGAGTAGTGTTATACTCACCCTCGCATAGGATTTTCCTACATGTGTTGTGTATTATGAAGATGATTAAGCTTTCGATAGAGTCTTAGGAATACTAGGAAGAGGTGATGCTTTGTGATACTGTATAGACTGAGGTGTGTTCCTATGAATTTTCAGACAGCAGTCCCATTAACTATTTTCTTACAAGATGGACTTGTGGTTATAGAATCTTTTTGGTGAGATTGTATTTGGCCCTATTTACTTTCCATTACTTTCATTGTTGTACTATGGTTGTGGGATATAGTGGTTTTCATGCATTGTTTACTTATTGTTTTTACATTTCAACATTTGTTGTTGGGAGATGTGTGTATGTGTATAAGTACTTTAGGATAATGCCTCCCATTTGTGGGATATTCTTACTTGATTCTAGTCACCATCCCCTAACCTATTGGAGGCAGTCTTGGAGTAGTCACAGTACATACCCCTATGGGATGGTTCATGATTTTATGTGATATAAGTATGGGAGACCAACTAGGTAAAAATTGATTAAGGACCCCTATGATCCGATGCAAGGATCTTAATTTGATAGAACATACTAGGTAAAGTGATGTTACTTTAAGGGTATAAAACTATATAAGGATCATTAATCATAATTATTTATGCCTTTAAATGAATTAGAAAAATTATGGGAATTCATATGAGACTTAATTAAATAATCTTAAAGATTCCATACTCCGGGTTTAAGAAGTTTCAATTGTTTTTTTACTTTGTAGGGATGGAACTTGGTTAATGTCCCCATCAGTCTTGTTCTGGTAATATATAGAAGGATGCCCTAGTATATTGATACTAAGTTGAGGTTGAAAAAGATAACTCATGGAGGAAGACATAAGGTATGTTTCAGTGTCAAATATTACAATAGTATGGAGGCTATATTTTTTATCAGGAAACTGAGGCACTATTGGAGGATATGGATATTGATTTTAATTTTATACATTATAGGAAGGAGCACTGGATTATAATGGATTTAAATATATTAAAATAAGAAACTCATTAGTGGTGTGTTTTATTACATTTTGATCACAAGGAGTTTTAATTTTCATGTGAGAAGTTCCATGATTAGTTCGAGGTATAGTTATTTTATTCTACTATGAAGGCGACACATCAGTGGTAGATGATTTATATTTTCTAGGAAAGTTATACTATATGGTATTTTGGAATTTAGTTCAAGATCCTCCTTCATTATATTCCATACCACCTACTAAATGATGAGGATAATGTGAGGCTTTTTGAGGAGGTGAAATATTCATAGATCTAGTTCCATGCCACCCCATTCACATTTATAACATTCCTTGAGGTGTTGGAAAAGGTATAGGTTATCAAGAAGACACAGAATTGGGCTAGATCCTAATAGGAAGGAAGTACGCAGAATATCTAGAAGATTATATTTATGAGTTGAGGTTCTTAGTTGCCAGTTTATTTAAATTTTCAATCAATAAGGAGTTGGATTTAGCTACCCTCACCTTATTTAACTTGAGTTGGAAGTTCTCAGACCTATACTGGGTGATAATACATTGTTTAATTTTCATATAGAGGTCATGAACATATGAATCTCAAGTGTTCAACCTTTTTCAATAGTCAATGTAAAGAATATGACCCACTTCATGTTTAGATGTTGTATCAATACCCTCTGAGGAAACAACAACAATATAGTACTCCAGGATTTGGTTAGTAGAGAGGAGATAGGTAAGCAGAGGAAAACCTTGTGATTCCCCCAATCCTTAGGGATAAAAGGCATAGAGAGAATATGGAGACTTTCATCATATGGGATAGTGAGGTCATGAAGAAGGAAAAAGTTATATGCACACAATAGAGTTATAAGTTCTAGGTAAGCCAGACATCTTGTAGGGTACTATCTATCTATTTCATACTTGAGCAAATGATTTTTTCGATTCAGGAGCTATGAAATTCTTTATTCCACCCACATTAGTCTAGGATCTAGGATTTGAGGTGTAGAGGCTTCCCATTACCTTAGTGTTTTCTATTCTAATTAGAGGTCGAGTTAGCTTGTATTATGTATATAGAGATTGTGAGATGATGTTAGGGAAACATCGATGCTCAATAGATTTCTTACATTTATAGATACAACTATACAATGTCATCCTTATAATGTAATGGTTGTATTTTTTGGATGATATTATTGATTTCTTCAGAATTAGAGTTATATTATTTGATAATAATAGTGATAATTACATGTTAATTGATGATAAAGACAATCAGATGGCTCAGGGATGTATTGATCCCTTATATTCTATGAAGATTGTATTATGTCATTTATTTGGAAAAAAATGAAATTCCCGACACATGATCAAATCAAATTATTTTGAGTCAAGGGTGAACTATATTATAAAGGAAGGTGGTCACTAGTACCTTAACAGTAACCCTTAGGATGCACAACGATTGATATTATGGGATATTAGGCTCATCCAGACCATTTTTTTGGGGAATTATTTCCTACTCTGAGACTCTATTATGAATATAAGTCATATTCATGAAGGTTTCCTAAATTCATAGTGTGGGACTTATTAACCTTATTCTAGTGATCTGATTGAATTAATTATGTTAATATTTGTTATCAAACATTATTCTATTCATGATTTATGATATGGTTTAAATCCACATAGTTGGGTGCTCTGGGATTTAACTCCATCCAGTAAGGTAGATGTTTTAGGATCAAGACCATTTAGGGGATTCCTATGGATACCTATGGAAGGAATCATAACCCATTTAGTTTTGTTCCACTTAATGGGACATGTCATACATTTTAATTTTGTGTGATGAGGATTGATTCTAAGAAGTTTAAACTCATGTGTAATGGAATACTAGATAGAAGATTCATAATAATGGATAGTACTGGGCTTATACATGAGTGGAACTTTATGGTGCCCTAAAAGGGAATATTTCTTAATGAGGATGGATGGGGTCAATTGGTAAGGAAATGGTTTATCGATACAAAGTATGATTTCATTAGGGATATGTCCTAGAAAAAGAAACATGATGATACTTGGAGGGGATATGGCTCTCTATGTAGGGACATGATGTCATCGGGGATATAACCTAAAAAAAAACAAGACTATACTGGGAATATTAACCAATGTGGGAAATTATAAATTGATAGAGATATGGGGATATCAGGTTTGATCTTAGAAGAGGCATCCTATGTATCCTATTGAAGATTGGAATCATATCCCACATAGTTTGAGTGACATAGTTTAAGGTTATATGATGGGACTATACCATGCAGCTTAATGTCATGCAGTAAGAATGTTTTCATGAATTTTTACATTATAAGAACATGATATTTTCATGTAGTTTTACATCTTAATACATGTATTTCATCATGCTATTTTACATCATGTGATAAAGACATTTTCATGTAGTTTTATGTAGTGTGATAAGGGAGTCTATTTCATTAAAGATGTGAAAATAGAGGATTGAGTGGGAATTATGCATATGAGGTTTCTATAATATGATTAATTGAGAATATATCCCTTTGAAGGAGTGCCTCATGGGTAAAATGGACCTTTTTTAAGGATAAGATATGATTTTTGGGGTTTAAACCTAAGGAGGATGCCTAAGATGAGAGATGATATGGGGATTACACCTAAAGAGGATGAACATGATGAATGATTGTATTTTTCTAATAGAGAAACCAACTTAGATCTCTAATCCCACATTATTCATGATCAACATGGGAAATAAGATATGGTAGAATATTAAGAACATTTCACAATCTTATTTAGATTGGTCTTAAACCTGAAGAGGATTCCTATGATGAGATATAAGCTAAGGATTACACTTTATGAGGAATCACATTATGAATGATTGAATTTTAATTATGGTATAACCAAATAAATATCTAATCCGACATGAGTCATGATTGGTGTGAGAAACAAGAGATGGTAGATGATTAAGAACATTTCACAATTAGATTTTGATGGGGGATTACACTGGAAGAGGATGCCCATGATGTGTCCCAAAATTAGGGGATATTTAAGGTACTTATGCTAAATTAAGGGAATACCATTTTGACTTCATGGATAATTTATTAGACCAAAGATATCCACTTAATACTTGTCCAGCTCAGATATGGTGGCTGGGTCTACCAAGTGTTACTGTATGAGCTAGAAATTGGTGTTTTGAAGGGATTCTTGGATGAGGAACCTAATTATTAAGAGAATAAATGGTTTTAATTACCCTAGAGATTTTAACCATGTGATAATATGATCATTTTATTCCCTTTATCAAGATATCACATGGTTGAAGTGGTGCACACTAATGCACGTTCCCAGACTGCATTTGTCTAGCGGCTTCAGAGGGGGTTTGGATTGGGATTATTTGGGTGTTTGATCTTATTAAATATAGAAATAAAGATTATAAAGGGTTGTAAAACAATATATTCTGAACATTATATGCGATTAAGGTCTAGGAATTTTAATATGATAGGTATTCCCTTCACTTTCAGTAAGCATAATCTATTAACTATATACAATTCTCTTGGTGTAGATGGAAATTTACTTAGTAGACGTATAATTCACCAAGTAACTTGATAATTATATTATTAAAAGAATAATTCACATAGTATATGTATAATTATCCTAGTAGTTGGGTGATTCACTTAATACAAGAAATTTTCCTAGTATAGAGAATTCACCTGGTATCATGGTAAGAGGAAAATGACCTGGATGGAAAGAAACCTGTGAGAGGGAAGAGTGGATGAGGTAAGAATAGAAAACATATAGCGCATGAGACATTATGATATTGGCGATATTCTTATGGAACCAATACCCTAGTAGAGTCTTCCTACTACCATTCAAATAGTATTATTCCCTTAGTCTTTAAAATTACCAATTTCTATCTCTAAGAGTTTGAAATGGAAGATGCAATATCCTACTTCATCCCTCCTTAGCTGTTACCCATGTGTATCTTTTACAATAAGGGAAAGGGGGTGTTTATAGGCATGAAATGAGTATCTATCCACTAGAGTTGGTTGATATGATAAGTATTGGTGGTTTTTGTGGGCGGATAGAGTACGCACCCATGAAGGGGTCTTCGTCTATCAATCATGTGATGGACCATCAAGGATAAGCATACCATGGAATCAATCACATGGTTGAGATGGATAAAATTATATGTGATCCTTAAGGTAGGTGGATCAAGAAGGGGGGGACTATGGTCTCCATCAACATCACATGTATCTTGGGTTATCAATATATCGATTGGGTGAAGTCACACGAGGGACTTAACTAATGAATTTAGAGATTGAGGTAATAAGATCCGGAAGTTTGGAAAGATGGTCATTGAATTGCCTTGAGTGGTAGGTATAAAGAGTAGTGAACACATATATCTGTTAATTCCTCACCTACTCTATGCCGATCACACAGTGTCCAAGGTAGCTATCACATGGTCCTAAAAGGTTAGAGATTAAAGATGAGATGTAAAGGTTTTCTCCAATGATGCATAAATATTTTTGATTGTATATTCCATCTATTGGGGTGCACATAAACTAAATGATTCACCTGGTAAGTCTAAGGGATCAACCTATTGTTATATTAGGTTTTCCCATTTTCAAAATTCAGATTGGTTTCTTCCATTCTTTTTATTCTTTTTAATTTCACAATCATAAAAAATTCCCCTCCCACAAAATTGGATCTATTTGGAAATATAAGAAGAAGGTTTTCAAGGAACTAATGAGAGTCTGTATAGTTATCAGGTGGTCCATGAGGGTTTTGAGGAATTTGGTTCAACTCATATAAATAGGTTTCCCCCCTTAGTTTTAGTTTTTGGTGATTTAGATCTCTCTTCCTGGTGAATTTCAAGTACTCAAGATCACATGGGGTTGTGCATGCAGTGAACCTGGTGTTTTCATAGTAGATGTTGGTGTTTTCATGGTAGATGTTAATTGCTTCATCCAACCTCATAGATATATCATTCATTTTTTTCATTAAGTGATTCACTAAGTATAAGGTATGAGAGAATCATATTTGTACTCCACATAATGCATCCAAGTGAAGTCCAATAACCTACCTCATAAAATCATGTGGTTTAGTAGGTTAAATCCCAAACTTTTCCAAACCTGATTATATTTTGAGGTATTTTATAGATGGAAACCCTAAAACAGACTATAATTTCTCAATCGATGGCTGTTAAGAGAACTAATATTATTAAGAGCATTGAGACTGGTCAACAATAGTGTATTAACCTGAAACATCAATTGCTTTTGGGTTTTATGGGAGTGATATTTTGATACTATCCTTTATCAAACAATATGTCACTTTATGATTTTAATTTATTGAGTGACATCTACATTCTAGAACCTTGAGCTGATAATTTACCATCAATATGGATTCAAAATCATCAAGGTATAGGCTATGAAAATATTTTAGTATTCGGAGGTTTTATCAATGAAATCGAGTGCATAGAGTTTCATGTGCTGATATATGATTCATTATCATTAGAATGATAATGTCATATGTTAGAGACAAATGTTCAAAACTAAAAGTCCATAATTAAGTGTGAAACATAAAACTACAGTCTTGGATGGTCCTTAAGTTGGGATCTGAGGTCAGAGGGTGATTTCAAAATTGATTGGGGATGTCCTTTTTGGGTATAAAAAACTTGCAGTGAATTCACAGTGAATTTGAAAGAAGTGGGTATATGTGAAGCTATGCGGCTTTCCTAAACTCTCATCCACAAGATTAAAGGCCTTATCCCTGACATCATAAGTAGGTAGATCCCAGATATAAAAACCTTCCAATTATTTCATGATGAGGTGGGTGTGAGAATTAGGGATGTGAAGATGATAATTTGAGCATCTATTATAGGGGAAATGTATGATGAATTAATCCCTACAATTTCTAAATTGTATGATGCTGATTTAACTCTATTTATCACCTAAGAACTACTTCATCTTGCAAGAAATGTTATTAGGGAGGTTCTCTACACCAAATTTGACATTTTTTTGGGACTTAGGACAATAAATTCACCATGCTAACTATATAAGATCCAAATTCCAAGATACCATAGACATTCCTAACAAATGAGAAGCATGGCAATCCCAATTCCCACTATCCTATCTTTGGGAGGGAAAATATATTTAGGAATATGGATGGTAGATCTTCCCTAGGCTAGCTGGGTGGGTCATATAGTAGGTTTCTTGGCCATATACCTGAGAAGATATCTTCTTTTAGTGAGGTATTGAGGAAAATTAAGTGTTTCAATATTCATTATGTATTATCAGTTGGAAATAAGATGAAAAATTAACTTAGAGGTACAGATACTAGATAAGTTATACCATCAACTGGGGAATTTCTATAAGGGATGGGAACCATTCAGAGTTTTTGGCCCTTTCTGGGTGCTATGGGGATGGATCAAAGTTCATGTAGGTGTCTATGAAATCATAAATTAAGTGGAGATACCCAAAATAAACTTTTATCCTAATATTCATAGAATCAAAAGATATAGGCCACACACTTTTACAGAGAGAGATATTAAGAACTATTTTAATTATAATGAACAATTCTTATACAGAATCTATAGAGATACAACTAGGACTATCATTGACAATTACACCAAGATACTTAGAGCCCATTCCTACTTGATTTCAATTTTATATGGGGTTATAATAGATATAATATATAGGAAGGTCATTTATGAAGCATATGTGCCTTACTAGTTTCATATTCAGTTCAACTATGTTCAAAATAAGTATCCACACCCTCCATCTAATGTGCATGCTAGAAGACACCATATAATAACATGCTAGTTCTGGATAATGATGTTGAGAGAGGAGACACACATTGAAATGAATTTACCTCAAGATGATCCTAATATTGGTTTCATCTCAAACTATTATAAGACTTGGATGTGATAATATAAATGTGGGTAGTTGGTGAGCCTTGTCCTAAAGTTTAAGGGTACTTCAAATCCTTGTGAAAAAGGAGAATCGAGTCATCAGATGAAGATTAAAAGATTGGGAAAATGAGTTTCTCTACAACTAGTGGAGGTTAAGAGGCCTAAAAAGAGAGTTTATTCAAAAGGGACATCGTCATATTAGATTCTTAACAAGTAACTTAAATTTATTATTATCCTTCCTCTAAGGAGAGAAGAAAATCCCCTTCATCAGATTCATATTGATGCTAAATAACTAGAATCTTGGAGGGATTAGAGCATACAGATAGATTCCTTTTCCATGATGGAAATTTGGGGTACCCTAAAAGTGGAATAAATTATAATGACATGGCTTGTTCAAGTAATGAACTCCCTATATAACTATTTTTATTACCAGACTAAGGAGGTGGAGAAGTAAATTAAGGACTTGTAAGCCATAATTTACCCCCAAAATGAATTAACACTCCACTCAAAGTGAGTGGAGGAATTTTTGGTGATATAATCAAGTAGTGAAATTGAAAATGATGCTGGAAATTATTATTAAAAATAGGTTAGAAAGATATCCATATTTTATTTAATCCTAAATACTAACAATGTTAATAATGTATCCTTATTCCTTGCAGAATTCAGATAAGGATTGTTCACTGATTTTATCTTCAAAACACACAATCAGTGGTACAATTATTGGTACCATTATCCAATATAATGTGTAGGTAGATGAGAAATTATTTCTAGAAACATGAGAGTATATGAAAAGTGTGATTTATGATTTAGCTGCAGTATTCCCAATTCCCAGACTTATAGCTCATTTGGAAGAATTTCCTCATAGGTGACTCTAAAAATGTGAACAAGTGAGGCTATTGGTATATAAAATCTATCCTAATATAATGGGTAAATATTTCATGTATTTTCTTATATGTTCATTTTGAAGATCCTACCTTGACTTAAAACTAATGTGTATATTTATTTATGTATAGTCCTATCTCTTGGGACTCAGGAGCATTCACTACTCAAGAGCATGAAAATAAAATCCCCCATGAAAACATATTAGGTGAAGAAACAGTGAGAAGGACCCACCGAGAGAATGAACTCATCCTTTACCTGAATATGTTAGACATTTCCCCAACTGACTCAAGTTTTATAGATGATCTAATGTATTTCGATCATATGATCGCTCATCCTACGGATGAATTAATTTTTTAGTGTGTCACTTCAAGAAGGTATATTTCCTAAATTCTTATTGTCTTTCTTCTAATTGTTTTCTTTACATTGAGGCATATCTATTTTTATTGCATACAACTATTTAGGGAGACTCACATAAAGCAATTGGGCTATAAGAGACCCCTAAACTTGTGATCCTTCCAAAAGGGGAAGGCTAATTTCCTAGGGATTTACTAGATGTTTCTTAATAGGAAATCCTCATGGTCATCATTAAAAGTTGTGAGGTGTTAGTTGTGAAAATTTATATGGCTGATAAAAGTAGGTATCAAAATATTTTATTCTTATATTTTGTTCCATATTTCTATAAACTAATGAATTTTTTATTCTTCCTACCAATCACTCAACACAAATCTTGAAAAACTGGGGATTCTATTTTAAAATACTAGATGGTTTGTGATGACGATTCACATATTTCCCAGATGCCAAGTCCTTCAAGGGATATTGAGACTAGACCCATCCAAATTGATCTAGTCCCCAAATATATACCAACTTTGATGATGGGAACCAGTTCTGACTTAGAGGATGAAACATTTCTCTAAAGACAAAAAAATGAGTATGAAGGAGAATATAAACATTGGTATGTGATACCCCCTTATAGAACTTAGTAACCATTTGTAATACCTTCACTAGATATTAATTATATTAGGATTATAGGGTTTCTAGTATCACAATATTCATTAGTATGTGAGTAAAATTATGTAGTATCGATAATAAAGAAAAAAATCACAACAATTTCTTTTAAGAGAAATGATAACACTACCATCCCCTAATCTCTGAGTTGAAGCGCTTCAAAAAGAGTCGAACTATGAGAAAGTAGTTAAAGAAAAATAATTAATGATTGGAGGGAAGTATTCTGATTTCAAACATATTGAACAGGTGATTTATATTGAAAAATAAAAACTAATAGTGCACTAAAAACACTTAGAAGAGGTAGGAGATGAAAGGAGGGGTGCTTCTGTGAAAGTCGAGAGACTTCACCTTACAGAGGGAGATAATGGAATCAAGATTGAACAAAATCAATTTAGTGTTGATAAATATCAAAAATCAATCTGAAATATTTATGATTTCACATGAAATTCTATATAAACTCCCACTGTCCAAAATAAAGAAATAGACTCCAATTTTGTTGATGCTTCCTTCTTTTTATTATTATTAATTTTTTTTTCTCATTATCTATATTATTGTTGTGACTTCATTTTCTTCAATAGATTTTTATGATTCAATATTCTGTGAATCACCTAAATAAAATGACCTCCCAAAATTTTAATCATTCTTAAATCAGATTACACACACTTGAACCATAATGAATTACTCATGGTAATGGATCATGGATGAGTAAAGGTATATAAACCATCACCGCTGCACTAGAGTTTGTCTATTAGGAAATGGATGATGAAGTACTCTTGGTCACGACTCCTGAATGGGTATAGGTACAGACACCATCACCGTTGTACTAGTATTGATCCCTTCAAAAATGAATGATTAATTATTCAGTATAAGGGAGTCATTTGATTAGATTTATTATGGGAAGGTGATGATCTAACTTTTTTATACACTAAGGGGTCTTGAAAACTTAGATTACCTTTTACTGGGGTTATGTAGTGGACCCCAAAATATTTATGTTTGTTTATATAACCCTAATTTTTCCTAGGACTTATATGGTGATGAACTAGTATGTAAGGACTCAATTTTTTCTCAGACCTCCCTTTTATAGGTTTTTATATAGAAAAGTTTTATGACCCTTTTTTTTGGAATCACACCAATATGAGTAATTGGGATAATGTTTAAGGTCACAAAACCTGGACCAAATATCACTCGCATTTAATGTCATACAACTTAAACCAAAAGATGAGGTATCCCCATAGAAATAAGGGAAAGGTTGACCCAATTTGAACGAAAATACCAATGGAATCCTAGAATACTTTAAAGGAGGTGTACATAGTTTATGGTAATAGTTCTTAGACCACCGTGTCATATGATTTAAGGTCTCATGACAAGGACCAACATACCAATATGGAACTCTCTAAAAGAAGCATCTCAACTTAAGGAATTGGGGTTTCTTGGAGGAGAATCTCAAATTAAGGAATTGAGTTAATTATAAAAGATTAATGGATATATAATAAAGGGAACACGAAATATTTTTTCATAATAATTCTTTGATAATGATAATAATACAAAAAAGTGTAACATTGAGGCTAACAAATCCACTTGAATAAGTGGGATGGTAGATTATATAAATTAAACCTAAGGAGCCTCGATACAGGATGATGAAATGGGATAATTAAATAAGGTAGGATCACTTACTATAACACACTGAGATTTTATGAAATATTTTGGTTAAATAAATTTAATTTTTTTATATTTTACATTACAAGAAACACTGAGTTTTAATGAACCGTGATATACTATTAATATTATTATTTAAACGTGACCATTATAACCAAACCGTTAAACTCAGATTTATGAATAAGAATAACCATATTTTTAAAATTAAGTATAAAGGTTGTAGATAAATAAAGTATATTTTTAAATAATTACTTATTTTTTAGTAAAGTCTTTATATGATTCAAACATACTTTTTTCTCAAAAAATGTTTTTTTTAATTTTTGTGAAAAAATAATAAAATTAATGGTTGAAATTATTAGAAAATAAATTTCAAAAAACTAAATTCATTATTGAAATCAATAGGTCAAAATTATCTTAGGGTTAATTTTTGATAATTTTTTGAAAAATTAATTTTTCAGCGAATAGTGAAAAATACCGATGTTTATAAAAATCCACCTTTTCATTTAAAGCATTTATAAAGTTACATATTGTTTAAAATATTTTAAGATTATAATTAGTTCAATTATTTTATTATTAATCCAATTTATGTCATTATAATTAAATTCATGGTGATTTTGGATATTAAAACTTTCAATACTTATAAAAACTTTCTCTTTGGAAAATCATTTTTTCATCGCATTAGCAGGTTTACTTTTAAATTAAAATTTACCACTTATATGAATATAATTTGGAAAAATTTATTTCATATTTTCAATCAGAATAATTAATATTATATAATAATGTAAAATTAATTTTTGTTCAAAATGAATAGTAAATATAGTAAAAATTAATTACCGTGGTTAAGGTTAAAATGAGTTTATCTGGGGGGATGGGGTTAAACTAAACCTAAAAAATTATAAAATTACTATTTTATGGGAATATTTATAACTTATATCATATAATTTTCAATAATAATTCATTTTGGATCCTTATAGAATGTTTAAAATGTGGGTACACCTTTTTCTTTTCAAAAATGCCAAGTATGTCTTCTCCCCCACTTATAAAAGGGAACTCCCTATCCTCTCCTATTAAAACATCAAAAATCCTTTGGTACAACCAATAATTGAAAAAATAGATTCCTTAATTTACTATAAACATCTTATAGGAATTATATTTATTAGGAAACCCTCCTAAGAAGGCTTTTGGTTCCAACCTAAGGAGGTTTTCTGAGGACAAGTTATCATTCTTAACCGGGTACTTTTATTTTATTTCTTCTTCCAACACTTATAATATTCCAAAAATATGATAATATAATAAAAAAATTATCTCACATATACTGATATTTTATTATTTAAATGGAATAACCTATATCCATCTCCTCTTCCATCAAATGTGAAATGAAACCTTCGATCATGTGTGTGGAGAATTACCACCTCATGAACCGATGCCATTCGTTTTCCATCAACGCCTTTCAAAACTAGATATAATGATGTATTTAAATTATATATGTGAAATTTATGAACAAAAAATAATTTTCTAATTATAATATGACATATAAATTTTTACCTTCCAACTCATTGGAAAACTATAACGCTTCTCGTGTGTACGTGTGGACTACTGCCTCCACGAAGTGATGTGATACGTTTTTCATTTTACTTTGAAATGGATAATAATAAGTAAATATTTAGTGAATATATATGATATAAATAACATAAAAATTATTCTTTAAATTTTATATATTATTTACCTTTCTTCCATTCCATACATCATGGAAATAGAAACAACGTTCATGCGTATATACGACCTACCATCTTATTTAATGGTGTAATTCATTTTCTATATATAAAATTTATGGATTAATATAAATAAATATATAATAAATATATAATAAATATATATAATATTTATATCATGGATAAAATTATGGATATTATTGAACTATGTTCAAAGTAAAAGGAATAAAAATACCAAACCAAAACCTATAAGAAAAACAAAGTAGTTAATACCCGAAACACAATTTTAACATGAAATTGTTAATAAACCAATAATAAAAGGTCATTAGTAAATCATATATGGTATGATAAATATGAGCATGGTTTTATAATTTATGTATAATAAACCTATATGTATTATATTTTAGGAGATAATGTGTATGAAGGAAGTCGAGACTTGAGGTAAGAGATTTCCAATCTCTCTATTAATTCTGGCCAACATATGCCATATTCACCACTTAGTTATTTTGTGTGGTTTATATAATACCACTTTTAAATGTAATATTATGGATATCATTATTTTTAGGATATTTAAATTTAAATTTGATTTTATTCCTTAATGGGGATCACAATTAAAAAATCCCTGAAGTGGTAAGGGTTTCAAGATAAAATCTCATTATTTATCAGAACTGTTTATGATTATGATTCCAATAATGAAATATTATGATCTATATCTCAAGAAAATCAAGTATTTTCTTATAATATTTTTATTTTATGAAAATATATTTTTTCCATTCATTATTCTCCCTTTATGTACTTAGGAGTCTAAAATAAATTTTTTAAGGAAAACTAATTTTTTTCTCTCTTATATTGAAAATAATTTTTCTTCCATGTGAATGTTTTATAAAAAATGTTTTAAATAATTTTTTTAATATTATAATAATTTTTTTAATTCAATTTTTACCCTTGTTTTTTTTAAAATGGTTTTAAATGAATCTTCTTATCGTTTTCTGAATAATGTACTTTATTATTTTATCAAAAATGTGAAAGGAATATCTGTTTTACCACGAACGATGTGAATAATATTTTACTATATCATGAAAACTCGATGTTTTAAAGATTACTTGATAATTATACAAGTTTATTTTCAAATAAAATTATTTCTACAATGTTATATGAAATTCTAGTTTCTAAAATGTGGTTTTCAAAGTGGAAAGGTTATTTTCCTCAAGAAATGTTCCCATTTATTTTTCAAAATCATTTTCCATCTAAGATGATATCCTTTGATGTTACTTAAAATTTAATGGGGATATAGTACGATGATACCATCCTTATTTTTTCTATATATGGTTTACGTTTATTATTACAATATTTTTATGAAACCTATTTCTTTTTTCCATGGGTTATGCTATGATTAAATGATTAAATATTTATGAAACACATTTCTTTTCCACAATTTATACTATGATAAAATGTTTATAAAAACCATTTATTTTCATGGGTTCTAGTATGATGAATGTTTTATGATCTTGTGGTAGACATATTTATGGTTTCCATTATGTTAATGTTTTTTATGTTATAACAAGGGTGGTGGTGAAGTTATAACCAAGGAAAATGGTTACATTATGACCATAAATGGTGGTCACATAATTACCAAGGATGGGTGGGACCTATATATACATACAATTAATTGGGTAATGATTAATAAATCATGAGATAAATATTATATGCATGAAATTGATTTCATGTTCCTAAGTTTATATGTGGAACTAGTATTCATTTCCATAAGTTTATGTGAGGACCTGATTTCATATCCTTAACACAATGAGTGAACCTGTTTCTATTTATATATGTTCATAATATTATAAGCTTTTGTGTATTCCAAAAATCTATGTCTTTTGAAAATTCTATTTTATCATGGATTATGTTATTTTATTCCTTTATGTTTCATGTATTATGAAATTCCAAGACTTATTCCATGAATCATGTTTATGATCTATGATATACATGGTATATTTTTCAAATGTTATTCTCATGTTCTCATACCCTTATGATCATTTAATGTAAATATCTCCCTTGTTTACCCTTATTGAGCATCTTATATCACCCTTTCTTATGTTTCTTTTACCCAAGTTATAAATAAAGGTATTAAGTATGATATATCAAGAAGGGAGATAGTTCTGAATAACTTTGTGGGAGATGATGTAGTTCACTTATGAACCAATTGTTTATGCATCCAAGTTTCCAAAGGCACTAGACCTATATGATTATGGTGTAGTTCGTCATGTTATATAATGAGCATTCATCTATTAAGATGTAATATATATGTGTGAAAAATTTGGGTCTTTACACAGACCATATTTGAATGAAGGTTTCTGATAGATTGATATCGAGGCATACATAAATTAGATCTCCTTCCCCACAAGATGAAATGATTTTTGATTTAAAAGCCTAAATAGGGGCACATATGTAGATCTATATTGGGCCATGTAGGCATAGTCAATTATAGGTGTCCTTTTGAATTGGATATACTCATTGCCTATATCCATGGAAAATTTATAGTGACTCAAGCACTAAGGAGATTAAGTAAGTGAATGGGAGAGGGTGATTAAAGGAGGGTTCTGGTACCCTATAAGCTAAATAATCATGTATTAAACACATTATTGAGGTTAATAAATATTAGATTCTATTTCTCTAACTTTTCTATGAACTAGGAGAATCCAATGAGCATAAATCAACTTTTTCTAAAACCATATGGTGGGACCCTAATGCTTTAATCCTCTTTCATTTTCACTATACCTTTTTCCGAAACCTCATATGGGGAAGAATTAGTGAGTGAGGAATTTAATTTTTTTCATCCACCCTTTGTGTATTTTTCAACTTAAAAAGTTTTGTGTATTTTTCACTTATAGTTTAAGGTCATACAATTATGAAATTTAAGGGATAAAGTTTATGGTTATATATATTTGACCTAAAGTTTCGAGTTTAAGTTTATCAATCTTTGAACTAAAGTGATGAATTTAAGGTCCTAAAATTTTGACCTAAAGTGAAATGGAGGAACAAATATAACATTTTAGAAGGAGATATAGATCCAAATAACCCTAAAACATTTTGAACAAGGAATAATGATGATGATAACATAAATTTCAAGTCAAGGTTCTTAGATCAAGAATGATGATATAGTAAATGTACACAATGGATGGCTACTGACTACATTTAAATAAGAGATTATTTTGTGATACTATAAGGGAATACAAATATTAGAGGTCCTTCCACTTAGGATAAAATAATTTTAGTTGAAAAACGAAAATGGGGGTACATATGTAGATCCATATTTGGGTATGTATGCATAGCCAATCAAAAGTTTCCTTTGAAGTTGGATATGCTCGTTACTAATATCCATTGGAAATAAAATAAACTCAAGAAGAAAAGTGTGTCTTAAAAAAGATGGCTATTTAAAAGAGGAGATATAGGTATTCTAGACCTGAGATTGTAGTGTTTAATATTCCATGGTCCTTTAGAAAGGAGTTAAGATAGATGGTGTTATTTGGTAAAGTATATAATATATATAATCTTGACATCACTACAATTCTATTGTTAACAATAATCAAGCCACACATGGTTCTTGTGATGTAGGGACATTATCATGGAACATATTTATAAATAAATACTCCAATACCAAAGGATGATATATAGATCTATCTTATATACATATAAGAGGGGAATTTATATGTTTTTTAAAATCACCTCTTGTTGGTCCAAGACCATTATAAATAACCCTCATATAAAATGGTTTGATGAAGATGAATTTTTTTGGATGGGCCTAAGAAAAGGAACCTAGGAATCACTATGTATCTAATAAGAGAATGAATAAATCCATATGTAGTTATTGATTATGTTGAAGGATTATACATAGATCTGACTCATATGTAGAATTGGTGGCAGTACTATGTAATTTCAAGGCCTCACAACCCGGAATTTTCCACATAATTTAATGCGATATGGTGAGGATGCGGCTCTATGTATTTTATAGGTGGGGTGTGTTGATCATGATTCCTAGGAAAATCCACAAGAATATATGAGCACATGTGAGTCATGCTTGGTGTGAGAGACAAGAGATGATTGGGAGACCTACCATATTTCTTAAGAGTACATGAAAAATGAGAAACCAAAAATATGGGGGACATTTTAGATTTTCACTTCACAAACATAGGCTTATAATATGGGGGAGTTTCTAAACTTGGTTCATTAGAGTTTAGAGTTATAATTCCTACGATAGAGAGACTATCCATAATTTTTATGCCTTTATAATAAGTTTAAGGTCATATAGGATGGACTAAAATGATTCCAAGTGACATGAATAGTATATGGGGACATTTTTAACCATTTGGAATTTCTAGAAACTTTTTCCAAATAAAGGTATCTAGCATTGGGGATAATATGACTGGATCTAGGGTAGGTGACCCTGAATGTTAGTAAGTATCCCGACACACCAAGAATCAAGCCACACATAGTTATTAATATCAAAAACCTATATAGATCGGGCTCGTATGCATGGGAAATATCCTATGTAGGTTTGTATCATGCAAAAGAGAGGAGACTTTGATGCTTTAATTTTACAAAGATCTATTTCACATTTAAAGTAAATGGAACTCACCTCATCTCTAATCAATGAATCAAACACTAAGATGAGGTGGATCAATTTCCAATATTTTTAGCTAAACATAGTCCAAAGGTTCTAGGAATCACTATGTATCCCATAAGGATGGAAATCAGGCTGTACATAGTTCTTGTAAATAAATCCACTATATAGATCTAAATCATATGAAGAGGGAGAAAATTGTTTCTTAAAAATTGTGGTTGGGCCCATGATAATATATTAGAGCATCACTATGTATCCTGTACCAATATGAATCAGGCCACGCATATTTCTTGAAAATGTGATCCCTATATAAATCTGGTTCATATACAGGGGGAGGAGGAATTATACATTTTTTTTTTCAGATTATGGCTAAGCTTGAGAAAAGAGATCCGAGCATCAATATATATCCTATTCCAATATGAATCAAGATACACATAGTTCTAATATTGAAAATTCTTATGAAGATCAGGCTCTTGCACAGGTGTGATGGAATTTATCATCCATGAACTTTATTGTTGGGACTAGAATATGAGATCCCGACATCAATCAATATCTTATGAGCATAGGAATCAGTACACATGTATTTCTTGGGTCAAACATACATTACATAGATCTGAATTATATATAAATAATAAGGGGCATTTATGTCCTAAGTCATGAATGGATTATGTTCCAAAGACTTATATATGAACCAAACACTCATTTAGGGATGTGAAGAGGCTATAAGGAATAGACCAATATTATAAGTTGTAAATTTATTCTTTAGGTACATGAGGGGAATCTGGTTTAAGGCTGTAATGCATGGACCAATGTATATTACAGTATAAGGTAATTAGATGAGGACTTAGGTAGAATACAATTTAATGTCACTTGTCATAGACCAGACTATGAAACTTGAAAATTATTTTTCTATAAAGCTATTCCAATTCATCCAATCATTTATGGGGTTATTTATCTTCAAATAGTTGGTATTAGATAGAAACCCAAAATGATTCTAGTTCAACTTTGATGTGTAAAATTTAATCTATTTCATACAAAAGTGAGTATGGAGTTGATTTCATAGCAGTGCAGTTTGTGGTATAATAATCCCATAAAGAATGAAATAAATTATCTGTATAATAATTATTATTACTATAAAATATATTTTAAATGATATTAGATATAGTTTTATTAAAATATTTTATCTTCATATTTTATACTTCTTGGTAGAGGGAGGAATGCTTGTATTGGATGTTGTATTATTTATAAAGACCCTTAAACTTAGAATAATTGAAATTGGTTCTTATTTATATTATTATTTTTTGATGGAAACAAAATCTGGTAATTATATTTTACTTAAAAATGTTGAGAATAAATTTTGTTCCAAATTACTTTATGAGTATAGCCTTGACCCACATGGAGAAGAAATTGGTGGTTGTAAGGATGTACTTGAACTTCCTAGTTGTAACTTAGGGATATTGACCCATGACATCCATTCCCCACACATAAAATGCCCATAAATATATGGAATTATATATAAGCTTTGATTACCTATGATTTTTTCTTCATGTATTTGGAATGCATGTCAATTTTTGGTGAATTCCATTTAGTCCTTCATTATAATTGGCCATAATTATCCTAATATCATGACTTGATATGGGAGCTTGGACCCTGATTTGTGGGTTTACATTTGCTAGAATGGAATTCTTACACAGTGGTGGGAGATTCCCCTTACAATTCATTTGAGGAGGATCCCACAAAATCCATGTTTAAAGAGAACCTTTTTAAGGTTTGGTCTATCACAAAGGGTGAGGTTCACTGCTCGGTGATAATTTTGTTATTTTTTCAGCCCTATCCAATGGAAGTTTTCTATTCTAGAAGTATTTTATATCCATGGACATCCAATAATTCAGTATTTCTAATTGTAGTGGTAACAACTCTTCCTGGTTAGGGGTTGTGTGAATATCATTGATTTTCTCCATATGGTGGGTGATGAAAGGGGTGATGATCCATCAATGAGAAACATGGATAATCAATTCATCATGATTTAGATCTGGCAATGTTGTGGCTATATTGGCCTGTGTATCAGTGTGAGAATTATGTGACCATTTGAAATGAGTCATAATTAGAATTATATGGATTTTTTCTATGATATCTTGAGCATAATCATTCAAAGGGATCAATTCCTCTTTCTTTATGGAGTATTCACAATTGATTTTTTTATCATCATCTTCGAGTTTCATTTGATATGGAATTGGGAGAATGATATTTTGAGATCCATCTCTAAACCATAGAGGAGGCCCTAGAATTCGACTTCATTATTAGAGAAGCCTCTAGATAACAATAATAAATATAGAAGGAAAATTCTTATTGGTGAGATGAAAATAATTCGCAAGAAATGTGATTATCCTTTATATCTTCCCATTTTTTCCTATTCGATTCTTGGAGGCACCATAAAAATAAATCTACCACACTTGAGGAGTGTTGCACAAAATAATAACCTATTCATCTAGGAGTCTCATATCCACCAGTTAATTTTATTGAGTGGGATGATATGTAAGAAAATTTACCAAGGCTTGTCCTTTGATTTTGTGAGATAAAAACTGAATTTCAAATAGTTTTAAAATGACATCCTATCCAACTAAACATCTAGTAAAAATTGTATGACTCATGATATACTTGATCGGGTCAATACGAGACACCAAATAGACCTCATGGTGTTTCATGTAATGTCTCAACTTTTTTAATACAATGATTATCCCAAGGAAACTTTTTTCAATGTCAGAATATCATGTCTCAACATCAATAATTTTCTTGTAGATATAATATAGTGTTTCTCCTTGTCGATGTCATTTTTCTAGGTGAGAACTGTTCCAAGTGACCAATTTAAGGCTACTGTATAAACAATGAGTGGATTCCATTCAAAAGCATGGATCAAGACTAATGGGTAGATAAGATTATTCTTTAGACCATTGAAATATTTGTGAAATTAATCATCCCGAAGCTAGGTGATTCCTCTATTCATCATCTTAGTGAATGAAAAACACTTCTCGACCAAATTATATATAAATCACAAAATATAGGAGACCCTCCCTTGAATTACCCTCAATTACTTGAGATTTTGAGGGTGAGGTCATGCCAAGAGTTTTCTCAATATTTTTGGGATTATATTTGATGCCAGGGTGGCATACAATGAAGTCAAGGAACTTTCATGATGTGATCCCAAAAACACAATTTAACAGATCCATATTTAGGTTGTGTTGTCTAAGTCTTTTAATAAACTATATTATGGTCGGTAAGGTGATTAGAATTCTATAGATACTTAACCACCAAATCATCCACATAGAACTCCACTACCTTTCCCAAAATGGGATTAAAGATACAATTCATGGTTTGTTGATATATAACATTGAAATTCTTCAATCCAAAGGACATCACTTGATAACAATAAATCCCTTATAGTTCTTTGAAAGTAGTGATTTCTTTATATTCGTAAGCCATGCAGATTTGGTTATTTACAGAGAATCCATCCATAAAGAAGAGGTATTTAAAATTGAGTGTTGAATCAATAAAAAAGTTTATTATCAAGCATAGAAACCATCCTTCGAGCAATTCCAGTTTAAATCTCTAAAGTCAATATAGACTCAAATTTGACTATTCTTCTTCTTCTTCGAGACTATATTGGCCACCATTTTGGGTATTAGACTTCCAGTATAAATTATTCCTTGACAATCTTATCCACCTTAACTTACACTTTGTAAAAAATAGTTATATGTTTTCTCCTCAATGATTTATTATAACCACTGTGATCTTTTAGCAGCCCTAGCTATTGGGTTGTTGCCTCAGGGTCTAATATGGTAATCTTAGTGTAGTTATAGTAAAAAAAATCTCATTGTTTAATTAGGAAGGTGATATATTCCACTTGATATTTAGGGGATATTTTGGTATTGATAAAGGTAGACCATTGGGCTTACTCTATACTAATATTCACCTATTTCAGCTCATCTACAATGGTTAAGAAATCTTCCTCAAATTCTGGAGGAGCATCCACAAGATCTTATTATTCTTACACTACCTCCCTATATTCCTCTTTTTCCACACCATGGAGGATATGTGAGAAGACCAGAGTGTAAATTTCAATGGAATTTTCATCAACCAAAGTTGAGGAAGAGTTTCCACCTTGGAGATCTAGATATGAAAATGGATTATTATCCTAAGAAAAAAAATATTCAAGGGTGATTGTTTCAGGAGTAGATAATACTGAAATATCTTGAGGTTCAAGCGATAAACCTGAGGCATTGGTGTTATAAGTATTTATACTCCCCTTTGAATCATACTACATTGTAGATATCTTGAATACATTATCAAATATATCTTTATCTTATGAGATCCATGTACCCCATTGATGCCTTTTTACAAGAGTTGACACCTCAATCTGGTTGATAGGGAGCATAAATTCATCACCAAGTGCACACCATGGATTAGTTATAGAATAATTCAAACCATTTATGGATGTAAATTAGACTATATCATTACCACTAGATGTTTCCCCCATCTCTTACAAAAGGATACTGACATATACTGGGCATAATGAGAATCGAAAGGGGAGCCATCACTGTATAACACTCCAAATTTTCCATTGATTTTATACTTTAGGTATTAATGGCACGAAGAATGTACGATGAAATGAATTTGAATACATGGCCTTCCCAGTAGAACATTGAATGTTGTGTCCTATTAGACAACCAAAAATTTATATTTTGAGAGGTGATATACAAAATGGTTCTTTAACTTGATCACTACAAGAATTTTTTCTCACTTTAATTGTATCATTTAATGGTTAACTTGGACAAAGAAAAATCATTATCATTATACTCCATATATCAAAGTGTTCAGGCTAAAATGAGATTGATTATAGACCCATTTCCACTAAATCTTATTGGAAATTAACATCATTGAGATTTATAGATAGATATAAAGGTTTCAAATGACCTTGTATCACATCTTTATGACCTTGATCTGTGAATGAAATTATTTCATGATATCTAATTAGATTAACCTCTATATAGTATAAATCTACTATAACCACTTCATTATCAAAATCTTTAGGACTTGAAAGGTATTGAATCAAGGTATCCCAGATCTATTTTAAAAAATGAACAACATTTAAGATTTAACAATTAGTAAAAATTGTGGATTGTTTCTTTAAGATAACATATTTCTGAACTAATGGCTTGGACTTCCCAAGATTTGATCTTTGAGTTGAGGTTTCAATACCATTGGTGTTTTTACTAGAAAAATATATCTATTTCTCAGATCAAAAAAAGTTTATGATGTTTATGGGTAGGATTATATTAACTTTCCCATTTCATTTTCTCTATTTGAAAAATGGATTATTGATTTTCATCTCTCTAATATGATTGATCTAGAGTGAGCTCTATAAGGCTTATTATTGGATTGACCTCCTTATTATGCTCATAGGAGAACTAGTTTGTGAGTCACTAGATAAATAGATTCTTTAGATATTCTTATTTATTGAAATTCCTTTTTTGGCCTCATATTCCTTTCACTCTATGGCCTCTTGCTCACTATACCCAATTTTGGCTTGGTTGTGACTTGTATAGATCTTATTCATCAGAGATGTGATTTATTAAATGAATGTAATTGACAGATTCATATAATGTCTGTTCATATGATGAGTATTCCATTTGATGGGAAGGTTCCCACTGGCTTGTTTGGTGAGATGATTCCTATCCTCCCAATGTTGGAGGTATCAAATCCTAAAGGCTTTGGACTGGCTTAAAAATTGGTTGAATTTACCCTTCTTAGGATTTTCCCTTATTTTGTATTATTTTATTTCCATTGGAGGGATGAGATATTTAAGGTAAGGGATCTAATGTCACAAAGGGAACTAAGATCATAACCAGTTGATTAAGTTATTCCATGAGTATATCATGTTCTCAATCAAACTTTTTTGGGGGAATTAAAGCATTATACTTTTGTACATGAATGTTAGGTATCTTCCACCACTCTCCTTCCTCATATAGAAAATTGGTAGAGATATATGTTATTTATTCTAATAGATTTCCCATCATTAATTCCCTAGAATAAACTATTTCATAAAGAATGTCCTAAAATATAAATTAGTATTGAATATTATACTCCAAAATTTAGTAATAGGTGAAATAATTTGGGTAGTCAATGAGAACTATTTCCATTTACCTTTTTGATTCTAGAAGTTTGAGGAGATTATTTCCCATTACCATAAAGAAATATCCCAGAACCCACTCCTTAAATAAATAACTCTTATTCCTAAGGTCTTTTAAACTCAAGCATCTTTGATCCTTCTTCCCTCCTTGAAGATATCATTTTTTGTTTCTATGTTCATTTAGGAGGGGGTGTCTTATAATATTGAATGGTATCTAGGTCCCTAGATAATTTTATAGATGGATTAACGGTTATGGTTTATATTTTTTCCCTACCAATATTTTTACCTTAATCCATTAGTACTGGATGATTTTTATTACTAGTTCACTAGATGGAATCCTACAAATATTGAGATAGTGTTGCAAAATCCTAAAATATTCTAGGATAATTCAGTGGAATAAGAGGGTTTTTCAACTCATATCAAAGATTTTGTATACATATCTCAAATAAATACTCTTATGGGAGCATATTTTTTGGGAATAGGTTTGAAATTTCCACCTGGAGATGAAATATGAAAATCTCTCATTCTTAGGTTGCTTGAAATTTGAGAGGTCAAGGATGGTCATTTTTATAAATGTGAATTCAAACATATAAAAAAATTTATAGTGGAAATATTCCCAATTGTATATAGATTTAGTTAGAATATTTTTGTACCAAACAAAGGTTGGGCCTTCTAAATTCCGAACACAACATCAAATTTTGGATGCCTCTTCCTACTCAATTCCATCCAATGGCCTGAAGGCCTTAATTTTTTATTGATTTTGGATAATACACCTTTAAAAGGGTGAGGTGGAACCCTTAAAAGGCCCGAAGGTGTAAGTATTACATGGCCCGTAGGCCTTAGAAGAATTCATTTGCCCGTAGGCTTCAAACATTACATACAACCCAGACTAACTACTTGGAACTGCTCCTCCCCAACATCTTCATTGTGAAATCAGCTCTCCACCTTTGCATGGATGTTCAGCTAGGCATTCCCATGCATGCATAGGCTTGTCCCGATGGCAGTTTCCATACCCTTTCATTCTTGCAATCTGTTTAGCTTCTACTATGGTGAAAGCTCCTTGCTCATCCTCCTTGTAGAGATTGTTCCTTGTAGGTCATCTAGTTTGAATATGCACTTAAGGTGGCTCGAAGGACTTACTGACCTGAAGTCCTGGGTGGCCCGAAGGCTTTAAAGGACTCGGGGACCAAATCGGGGGCCCAAAGGCCCAAACAGGGGCATATTCCTAGCTGCTACAGTGCTAAACAGTACCTGCTACAGTTCCCGCTATAGTACCTGCTACAGTACTGCATAGTTCCCGGTACAGTACCTGCTAAAATAACTGCTATAGTACTTCTATAGTACTTATACAGTACCTGCTGCAGTACTGCTATAGTATGGAAATAATGTCTTCGACTGGATTTGATCCCGGGTCTCCCAGATGAACTTACAGAGTCCTTATCGACCGGGCTAAGGCTCATGTTCCCTCTTCCTACTCTAGTATTCACATAATAGGGACATAATGATATACAGAATGAATCAAATATTACTATGTGTATCTAGTTCCATTGAATACAGGGAAGGTGGGATTCCCTAAATTGTGTATAAAAGGAGTTGCATCCACCCACTCAGGATAAGGTTTTTTCTCTAGTTATACAGGTGCCCACCGGCCCTCTGTTTCTTCTATATGAGTGATAAGATCCTAAATGGAATCCCCTATCTATCTAGGACCTCTATTTTGGCCAAAAAATTCATAGGATAGACCTAATATTGTTTTCCCACAAGTGTTTCCTATTGATATTCTACTTGGGATGAGCCTAGATACTTTCTCAGAGTGAAGATAAATGATGAGGCAGTGAGGGGAATCCCTAGCCATCCTTAGTCATCAGGTTTAGATATACTAGCTTTTTTTATAAAGAATCAAGTAGGATGACTTATTTTCTCCCTTAGTGGTTAGGTTACCCCTTTTTGGGAAGATTTTTTTGCTAGGTAATACTCACCTCAACCTACATGTTTCACTCAATAGGAATATTTTCTTTGAGGAATTCAGCATTGAGTCGCCTTAGTTTGTTCAATTATGATTTATATTAAGAAAATCATTCCTATGTAGTTGGAAGTTTGAATTAATTGGGTGGTTCATGGGATGTAGCCATAATTTTCCCTTTATATTTAGATGAAATAAACCATGTTGATGGAAACTGGATATTTGGAGATACCATGTTATGTGATTGTCTTTGATTCCTAGGGCATATGCCTTCTTTACTCAATTCAATGTAGATTTCGTTTCACATCAGTACTTTATCATTTTTTTCTTTAAGTGTTTATTTCTTGAATTTTTTTATCCACTAGATTTATGGTGATGAAATTTACTTAAGCACATCAAGTATCCCAAGTCAAATCATCATTATCATCGTGAAAAGTCTCAAGGTTGTTATGATTTTTGCTAATCCACTTTGTCTAACATCCTCTTCATGATTTTATCTTTACTCTAGTTTATTCCCATATAAATTGTATGAAAAAGTTTATTTAGATATATTATTCCATAATTTCAATTAAACATTCCCCTAATGGAAATGAGGAATCTTGTATTGGTATAAACTAGAAGGGTGATTGCTACACCACTGATCCCAATCTTGAGAACACAGACTACTTTGGAGGAGGAGGATGGTGTAATAACCCCCATCCATATGGGATGGTGTTAAATTGGTCCATATAAAATTGTATCCTCATATTTATAGCGTTTTAATAATTATAAAGTTGAAAGTGGTGAGGGAAATAATGAAAATACCATCAGCCCTTCGAGTTAGGTCAGTTCTTATATCACCGTTCTGGTTGCTTCCACCACTACCTTCTTGATTTTTTTAGATTTGGTAAATACATAGGTCAGATATAGGGAATTAAATAAAAATTAAATCCATACTAATAGGGGTTTTAATAAACCTTGGTATCCCATTCTTATTTTATTGTGAGGTTTTCTTAACATTCCTAGCCACTTGACATAGCTATCTATTTGTAGATTTTCCATATTGATCATGAATTTTTGGGTATGGGGGGAGGTAAAGTTTTGTTGTGTGTCTAGGTAGTTATATGAACTTTTCATTACTATAATTTGGTTTGATGTGATAACATTTTATGTTTCCATTTTTGGAGAACTCTACTGGACTAACAGTGGAGTGGAATTTTTATACTCCATTCTCAAATATTCATATCATACAGAGTATTACTAATCATTTTCTAAATATTCCATAGACTATCAAAGATGAAACACTAAAAATTTTCATGGTACTTCTTGTATTTTAGATTTTGGGCTACTGTAAGGGTATCCTAGTCAATTTGATTGTATAGATCATTAATTATCAATACGTGGTTGGAATAAAATTTAGAAAACATTGGATTTTATTTGAGATGTTAAAGGGTTTTTCATAAGATAAGGCATAAATATTGGATTCATTCTTTGATTAATGTCTCTGTAAGGTCATAATGACCACTATATATGGGCCAAAACATGACTGACATATTTTCATCATCTAGGTGATTCCACATATTAATGGCATCTTTCTCATCATCCAAGGGAGGTTTCTCTACCAGGTTTGACCACGAGGTTCACTTTCATACTGATTTATCCTGATTGGTTGTCATCTTAGATGGTGCTCTACTAATAGATGATAATATTCTATGGGTTTTTGATCCAGGTTCTTCCAGTACCTCTCTATGCAAAGGCTTAGTTTGAGGAATTTTGAAGTAGGTGAGACATTACTTCTAAGATATGGTATGATTGTTGGAAGTATTTCCACAATTCAAACCATAAGGATATCCACAATGAGTATTTTCATGAATAACCTCCATATTATCATGGGGGTGACCTATATGGTAGGTATTATCATCTTATTTTGATGAGGATCTAGTGGACCCCTAAGTTTTCATTGAAAGATGTCATATAGACATGAGGACACTATAATTTATTAGATTGGGAATATCATCTTTCTCTTGATACATATGCTGTGCTTGAAGATACATTCTTCTCAATATTCTTTTTCGACTGACCATGGATGCATATAGATGTAAGTGGACCCTTTGGGTTTAAGCCCTTATGGATGATCCATGAATTGTTATTGGGATATTATGACTAGATATATTAGATTTAAGTGGTATATAAACCTCATATTTGTTATTTTTCAGAGTATAATGATAACTGTTATCAATTTCCATAGTAATGTGAACATTTTGTTGAATGGATTCTAGAATATTCTGGTAAACCTCTGAGTTTTTGATAGGAATATAGGCCCGCCCTGAGGTAATTGTCTTTATTTGATAATGAAGCCCAATTGGAACATGGATATATTCCTGATCTAAATTTCCATTCTTCATTGAAACACATAGATGATCCTCCATAATGAGATAAGGAATATGCACCATCTTTGATGTAGCCTCTAAAGTTCATTGATCATTGTCTTCATTGGTAGGAGAAGGAATATATTCCTAAATCCTTTAATCCATTGGTATATACCATAGATAATATTACACTATTGAAACTAGGATATTTTGATAACATTATAAGACAAGATTAGGGATATAGGTCAAACTTGAGATCACTTCTAGAATATGTTTATGATATTCCTCTACCGGGATGGGAATATGATCCCACCCGTTCTTTTCATCTTCCACCAAAATATACTACTGGTTATCCTATATGATGATGGTAGGGGTATGTGCCTACCCTAAAGTAATTTATGGGGTATACCTGTGGTATTCAGTTAGAACAATAATATATTCATAATCTTTTTCCTTGTCCTTCACTGAAATATGCTGATGATCCTCTTAAACTAGATAAAGAATATATTTTTGAATGCAAGTAGTTATTTGAAATTAAAAATAAGATGCTTTGATGGTGAGAGCAGGAATATATGCATATCCCAGGTTAATCGTTGAAATATACTGATAGATTTCTTCTATTTATTCTAGAATATATTAGTAGTTCTGAATAGTCAGAGAAGGAATATGTTCTTGCTTAGATTTTTCCATAATATATTGTTAGGATTATTATATTGAAGTAAGAGTATGACCCCTCTGATATTTTTCTTCGACCACTGGGGTATGTCAATGATCTTAATATATGGAAGCATGAATATTCACATGCTTATAGGTTTCCACCTCATATTGGTGGACTTATATGGATGGGGCAAGATATGGGCTAGTCTATTATCGGCTGCCATAATATGCCAACTGGTTATTTTAGGTGAAGTTGGGATATCAGCCACTAGCCCTCAGTGGGACTTTTGGGGAACCTTGACATATATGATCTGGGACTTGGGACAAACCTACTTAGTAAACTATTGTTGAATATGGAATTCATGATGTTGGTGATGTTGATGACCAGTAGCTAGAGACATCTTAGGTGACTTATGAGTTTTTGGGAGAACATGGTTTCCCTCTTTTTCCACCTCCCTAAAAAATGAGAGGAGCTTATTGCTTCATTCTGGGGAGAGGCTCCTGAAATAGTTGTAGGTGGGAATTGGAACCACCTTCTTCTCAGCCATGATCTTTCTATGTTATTGAGGGGATTCATGGGGATTCATAACTTCAAAGAATCCACATGACACCTCTAAGGTTGGTATCATTCCATTGAGATGGTATACCCTAACTGTATTATTAACCATATACTGTTGAAGGCACTGTATTGGGGACGACACCCTCTATGAGGTCATGAAATTAGTATAAAGGGTAGTGATAATTCAACTACTTTTGGATAATTTTATCAGTTTGGATAAAAGGGAGCACCGATTGAGATACTTGAAGTACTTTTTGTAATCAAACACAAACAAGAAATCGATTAGTGCACCTTCCCTAATAGGAACAAATTGAATCAATTTATTTCAAAAATTTTAGGTAAAATTTTAATATATATATACATATATATGCACACCCACACACATATATTGGTTAAATAAACTTTTCCATTCACAATGGGTACACCATTATTGTTTTAGGTTGTTTATTTGGAAAACTAAAAACTTCTGAAATATGATCCAATCATAATGTTTTGAGTTTGGGAGGACCTGATTTTCAAAGTTAGGTGATCACTAGGACTTTACTAGTAAAACTTAGAATGTGCATCATCTAAGAGGATGGGATTTGAATCTCATACACACCCTTTTGAGGGGGAATTTACCCTATGATTCTCCTATGAATTTAAGTTATGTTCATGAATTTTTCTTAAAATATTAGCGTGGGACCAATTAACATTATGTTAGTTATTTTATTGAATTAATTATGTTAATATTTGATATCATACATTATTCTATTCATAATTCATGATATGGTATAAATCCATATAGCTAGGCACTCTATAATTTAACACTATTCAGAAAGGAAGATGTTTTAATTTTGGGGCCAAGACCATTTGTGGGGATTCCTACACATCCCTATGAAGTAAATCAGAACCCACATAGTTCAGTTACACTTAATGGTACACATCATACCTTATAATATCATGTAAAAAATACCGATTCCAAGTTGTTTAAAGTTAAGTATAATGGAATATTGACAAAATATTCCTAGTAATGGTTGGTGAGGTACTTATCTACAAGTGGAGAATTCCTGTGTTCTCAAAGGAAATATAGCCCAATGAGGATAGATGGGGTTATCCAGTATGGATATGGACTATTTAGCAGAAGTATGATTTAATTTGGGATATGGGATAGTGAAGGAAATATGATGATATCTAGAGGGGATATAGCTGTCTAGGTAGGGACACACTGTCATCAGGGACATAACTTGATGAAGGAGTATGACTATGATGGGAATATGGACTAGTGGGGGAACTTATAAAATGATGTAGATATAAGAATATCAGGTTAGAGACTAGAATAGGTGTATTATGTATCATGTTGGAGACAAGATTTCGAGGCCATGTAGTTCAAGATACATTGTTTAGGTTTATACGATGAAACCATACCTTTTAGTTTAATTTCACATGGTAATGATGTTATGGTGAAGTTTAAAATCATACAAAAAGGGTGTTTTCATATAGTTTTATGTCATACAACAAGGAAATCATTATTAAATTTTAAATAATGTGACAATGATACTATTGTGTAGTTTTACATCACGTGACAAGGATATTTGTGTCATAAAAGATGTGAAAATAGCAGATTGAGTGGGGATTATGAATATGAGGCTACCTTGATATGATTTTTTGGGAGTATATCTATTTAAAGGATTTTCTCATAGGGAATATGTTCCTTTGAGAAGAAGAATATATTATTGTTTGGGATTAAACCCAATAAGGATTTATAGGATGCGATGAGAGTTTGGGATTACACCTAAGGAGGCAGCCCATGATGAATGACTGGATTATGCTAATGGTGTAACAAAATCATATATCTAATCCCAAATGATTCATACTTGGTGTGATAAATAAGAGATGGTAGAAGATTAAGCACATTGTATAATTATATTTGGATGGGTCTTACACCTAAAGAGAATAAATGGGATGAGATATGATCTGGGTATTACACATAAGGAGGAGGCTCATGATAAATGGTTGATTTGTGCTAATGGCATGACCAACATAAATATATAATCCTATGAGAGTAATTATTAGTTTGGGGAATAAGATATGATATAATAGTAAGAAAATTTCCCAATCATATTTGGAAGGGTCTTTTACTTGAAGAGGATTCCTAGGATGTGTTCTTGAATCAAGGGATATCAAAGGGACTTAATTCAGATGAAGGGAAGCCCATTTTCACTTCTAGATTCATTTATCTGATCAAAGATATCCACTTAGTACTAGTAAAATTTAGGTATGTAGGTTGGGTCTACCAAGTGTTGTTGTACGCACTAGAAAGTGGGACTTATAAGGGCTTTTAGGATGGGGACACTCATTATTAGGAAAATATATGGTTATAATTTCCCAAGTGGTTCAACCCATCGAAGGAGATAATCCTTGGATGCGATTTATCAAGAGAATCCATGGTAAAAGGGGTGTGTGATGATGTGCATTCCCAGACCACATTTATTCGATGAATTTAGAGGAGGTCTCACTTAGGCCTCTTTGGGATTCCATGTTTCTTCAACCGAGACATGTATCATAAAAAATGGTTGAGACACATGATTTTTTGGTCATTCTATGTGAGTTAGGTCTATGAATTACAATATGATAGGTCTCCGTTTCATGCTCAGTAAGTGGAATTTTCTAACTATAATAAATTCATCTAGTGTAGAGTGAAATTTCTCTAGTATAAGAAGAATTCACCTAGTAAATTGTTAATTCATATAGTAAAAGTGTAATTCACTTAGTACAAGCAGAATTCACCTAGTATCTAGGTAATTTGATTAGTATAGGAAATTCTACTAGTACAAATAATTTTCCCAGTACTGTGGGAAAATAAAAATGGTATGGATAGAAGGAAACTTATGGGAGGTAAGAGTGGATGAGGTAGTGGTGGAAACTGTGTGGTGCATGAGGCGTCATACACTTGGTGATATCTATGTGGTACCAATGAATAATATAGGTCAACTGATACCATTCACATAGTATCATTTTCTCACTCTATAAATTTACTTGTTATTATATTCGAAAGGATAAAATGGATGATTATGCATTCTCCTCCCTTTCTCTTTGTCCACTCCCCCTATGTGTCTTTTCTAAGAAGAAAAATGGGGTATTTATTAGAATTAGAAAGATAGTTATCATCTAGATTTGGTGAATGTTCCAAGTATTGGTGGAATTTTTAGGTACATGGGGAACACACCCTTGAAGGTGTCTTCATCCATCGATCACATGATGGTCCATCAAGGACGTGTGTGAAATAGAGTCGATCACATGGTTGAACCAATTGGAGATCCACATGATTATTTAAGGTAGGGGGATTGAGACGGGGTCATGGTGGTCTACATCAACATCATGCGTATCTCCACAAGATCCCTATGTTTTCTAGGTGAATCCACTTGGGGGACTTGATGGACAATTTTAGAGGTAGAGGTAGAGAGATCGCATAGTTAAGAAGGATGAGGATCACATAGTCTCAAGAGGTAGTCATAACAAGAGGGGAATAAATGCCTCCATCAATATCACAACTAATCTGCACTGATTGTGTAGTATCCAAAGTATGAAATTACTTGGTCCTCAAAGGTTAGTGATTCATGCTATGATGTGAAGTATTTCATCACTGACACATATCAGCACCTGATATCATACCACACCCATTAGGGTGATTGGCAATTAGACGATTTAGCTGTTAAGTCTAGGTGATCCACTTAGTTTTATATTATGTATTTTCCTTTTTCAAATTTTATATTGGTTTCTTATATTATTTTTCTTATTTCAAATTTAACGGGTGTCAACAATGACCAAGATGATGTTCAGTTCAGTCAGTGGTGTTTCTGAGTGTTATAGAGGAGTACCCTAATTCATTTCCTGAAAAGGTAATATTACAACCTCATTAATGTGAAATCAATTTTGGGATAGAATTATAGTGGGGTGTGTAACACCCCTCCCCTTCCTCATTATCTTGAGAAGGCAGTGAGGTGCTACTAGGCCTTAAGAAACATTCCCAAGGTGCCAAAGGCTGACAATAAATGATGAGGTATTCAAGAATAAATTGGGGAATGATTTTCCATTGAGATAAACCAACCAACCAAACAATCCATTACCAGAAAAACTACATGATGCATGTTAACATTTCAACCTGAACCATATAGTACCGACAGTTAACCAAACCAATCTATAATGATTCCCAAAAACCAATACAATCGAACCATACCAAACCAAAATCAGAGCGCTAATCAGAAGACTAGACAAGATATCCAAAGTGAAGCAAGGCACCCTCCACTATTTCACAACAATCTCCATGCTCCAAGGACCACCAAACCATCCAAGCATTATGAGGAACCGCTAACAAAATGAGATGCGTTACTCTTACCTGTGTCCTAGAATAAAACATATGAAAAAACACCATTGTGCCAAAGTAGGGGTGAGTAATAATACTCAATAGAATTTTTCCAAATGACTTCCCTACACATGACACTTGGATAAAACTGTTAGCACATTTATATAAACTAATTTATATAAAACATCAAATAGTTCAACAATAACCGATAATCCAAACACACCATTACCAAGTCACCTTACCTAAACCATGAAACCCAAGGGAAGAGAAACACCCATGCGATAATAAATTTCACCATTTCAAATTAACACTACAATTTTCATCTTGCATAGCAACACACCACAAGGAAAACAACCATGGTGGAACTTCCCGTCTAAACCCATGTACTACTTTTCCAAACTAGTGATACTTCCCAACCACTTATCCCTGATAGTGGCCCTTCTTTCCACTATCCATCACCTTTTATAGTGATACTTCTCACCCACTTCAACCCAATCAACACAAGCCATAATACATAACCATACAAATGCATAAAACACCTAGGCCACACATTATGCACACAACCATTTCCAACACATGCCAATCACTTCAATAAATAACCCATTTATTGAAAACACCCTTTCAAAATTTTCCATGCCAAGATAAATTTTTATTAACTACATTATTATTGAAAACCATTTTCCCAAACCATTTTTATAAACCAAACCAAGAAACCAATTTTAAAACCTATATTTTAAAATCACACAACAAGCCCCTTTTTCAACAATATCCCATTTCACCCAAAATCACCAAATCATCATGCAATGGGTTTACACCAAGATTTTCACATCATAATCACTATTAATTTCAAGCAAAAAAAAATTAATTGAAAACAAGGCCTCAAGATCTAACAAAGTGGAATCGAGAGAGAAGCCACTTACCTTTAGGGTTCTGGTGAAATCGACCCAGAAGTAACCACACAACAAATCCAAACAAATGCTCCACCAAAACCACTCTAGATCTCCTTCCCTATCAACAAAAGCCCTAAAATCAGCACCTAAGGAAACACAAACCCTATATATACCTGCAAAAGATGTAAACCTAGAAAGACAAGAGTGGGGAGAGAGAAGATCTAGAGGAAACCAAAAATAAACCAAAAGAGAAGAATTACCTAAGATGAACCGCCTTCAAACCACCTTCAAAACCCTTCAAATCCCTTTTAAAATGAGTGTGAGAGCTCCCCTATCCCTTTAGAATAAGGAATCCCGCATAGGGTTTGTATAGGATAAGAAATGGGTGATTTAGGGAAAATCCCGGCCAACCCCATTTAAAAAAACCATTTTTAATGGGCCGTAGGGTAAGCTCGCACAGTTTGAAAAACTATATGCTAACCGTGTGGATGATACTTTCCAATCAGTGGTATATTTCAAAGTTACTTGGGATTATCTCATAGTTTAACATAACCGTGCTCAAATCATGAAGCCTTAAAAGGCCTCCAAACTTTTCCAAAACCTTTCCAAACTCTCCCAAACATTACCCAACCACTCCATAAGCATAAAAAGGTATAAAAAAGGTCACATACCTCAAACCGAGGGTGATATAGGGTGTCTATTTTATTTTTACGTATTTGTATAGGATGATGCATTATGATTTTTAGGATTTGTAGATTCTGATGATATTATATAAAAAGGTTTCATTCGACCCAATGTGTCACCTTGGGGTGCTTCAATCTTATTCATAGAGAAGGTGGATGACATCCAATGGCTGTTTATCGATTATCATCACTTGATTTAGGTGATAGTGGGGTAAAATTATCCCCTTCCATGTATTTATGATCAATTCAACCAGTAGAAGGTATATAGTTGGTTATCAAAGATTTATTTTTAGTAAAAATACCATCAGATGAGAGTGAAAGATGATTATATTATGAAGACTTCCATTAAGTGTCTTTATGGGTACTATGAGTTCATGGTAAATCCTTTAAGTGTCCTGAACATATAGGTCATGTTCATGGGACTGATGAACACTTTTTTTGAGTTCCTAAACTAGTTTATGGTGGTGTCCATTGATGATATCCTCATGTATTTTAAATCTAAGGAAGAGCATGAAGAGTAGTTAAGAGATATTTTAAAGGATATTAGACATTATCATCTATTGTAGAAGCTGTTTAAGTGTAATTTCTGGACCCATGAGGTTCATTTTATTGGGGAATGTCATGTCCTAGAAGGGAGTAGTAGTGGATCCTTTGAAGATTGAAGATGTTGTTTCTTAGGTATCCCCCAATAATGTTATAGAGGTTTAGTGTTTCTTTGGTCTTGTTGGATATTATAGGAGGTTTGTGCCCTATTCTTATCAAATTGTGAGTCCTATGAAAACCTTTACTAGAAAGTATATAGTATTTATATGGACCAATCAGTGTTAAACTTATTTTGAGTATCTTAAGGAGAAGTTTTTTAGTACACTTGTTCTTTATTTTCTAGATAAAGGATCCATTTTGAAGTTTTATACAATGCTTCATGCAATGTATTAGGTTGTATTATAATATAGTAGAGATCAGTAATATTATGTGGGACTTGATAGTTACAACCCCATGAATGTAACTACACAACCCATGATCTAAAACTTATGATAATTATGTTTTCTATAAAGCTATGGTAGCACTATCTCATCAATGAGTGGTTTGTGGTTTTCACAGATCACAAGACCTTGATATATATCTTCTCTAGTGCGATTTAAATTTTTGATAATGAAATTGGATGGAAATATTACATGATTATGAATTTTAGATTTATTATACATCAGGAAAGGGATATCATTACTGATGTGCTGAGTAAGAAGTCAAATGGAGGTATTGTTCGTTAATCTAGGGATGTATGAAGAGTGATGTATGAGCTCAAAACATTACATCCCAACATGGATGAAGTCAATGATAGTGGGTATATATACTAGATAACAATGTAGTTATATTTGGTGAAGCAGGTAAAAGAATCCCAGTTCAGGTATTTTGAGGCAGAATTTTGGAAGGATTATGATGTTTTTGGGGATTCCCCTAGGGGATAATATGAGAATGGTTAGAAATGGGTATTGTTATAGGGGTGTATCTTCATTACCTCTAGGATTCCCAAGGTGGTTGTTTTTAAGTTTCTTAACTTGACCTTGGAATTACATCTTGGTATGGATAATATGTATCATATCTTTAGGAATTAGTTTTGATGGATAAGGATAAAGAGTTATATCATAGAGTTTGTATCTTGTTTTATAGTTTCCTAGAAATTGAAGACTGAATATCATGTTCTTGGTGGGTTGTTTCAACTATCATATATCCATAAGTGGAAGTGGTTTAAAATTTTGATAGATTTTGTGACTGGTTTACCCTAAACATATGGTAGATATGATATTATCTAGGTGATCATGGAACTTTTAATTAATTCATTTCACTTTTTGGTGGTTAAGGATTAAAGCACAATAGATGTATTATCAAGGTAGTGTTTGGAGGATATTGTGAGGCTTCATGGGGTTCTGAGGAAAATAATCTTTGATCATGAACCCTGTTATAAATCTTAGGTATAAAAGGGTCTTCAATATGATTTTGGAACTTATCTATGACTCTACATGTCTTTTCATCCACACACACACACACATATTATTAAACAGACCTAACTATATATTCTTTTGAAGATATGTTGCATTCATGAAATATTAATTTTATAGGTATGTGGGTGAATCATCTACCCTTGGATAAGTTTGACTATAATAATATTTATCATTCAATTGATGGAATAGATCTATTTAAAGCACTATATGAATGAAATTGAAGATATCTATTATGTTGGATTGATATTAGATAATAAGTAATTCTCAAACTAGTATTGGTGTAGAGAATGATTGAGAAGGTGTAGGTAATTCATTGGTTGATGATGATAGCTCAGGATTTTAGAAGTATTATATTGATTATAGGAGGATACCTCTAGAGTTTGGAATTAATGATTATTTATTCTATAAGGTATACTATCATTGTGGAAAATAAAGGTTCAATCAAGGGAGTAATATTTCTACCTTTTTAGGACTTTTGAAGTGTTGGAGTATATTTGAAATGTTACACAATGATTGGTACTTCCTCCATAGATAGATTAGATACATGATATTTTTTACGTGTTATATATTTATTAGTATTATTATGATGAATACTCTATCATTGACTAGAGTGAGTTCTATATTATAGATTATGTGATATATAGGAGTGTCCTATTGGGTTTCAGGACTTACAAGAGAAATAATTTTATGGGAATTTTATTCCTTTGGTTAATATCATGTGACAACACAATGGATTAGAATAGTATACCCTAGAATATGATTCTTAGATGTGCACTAATTATTATAAGTTGTTTGATGATTATTTTTTGAGATGATATATAAGACCTTATGTGGATTGATGATATGTTGATTTTGTTTTTGTATGATTTTTTTCCTTTCCATCATGATGTATTAGTTTTGATATTATTATAGTGGGATCCTTATTTGAGAGGTATCTCATAGGGTAATTGTTTTGTGACCCATTTTGTTTCCTTTTATGTTTTTATTTTTATTTTCAAGGAAGAGATTTGTTTGATAGGTATCTAATGTAAGATATTATATTTTATTGAACCCATAATTTTTCATTTCTTAGGTGATGTGGGAGTCAGAGAACGTTTTATGGTAGTCTTGAGGGTGAGGGAAGGAATTTTTCTAGTTTTCATGATGTATCAAATTGTGATGATTGGATTGTGTTGTAAATATTATCTTGAAACATGAGGTTACGGCTATGATATTTAAAAATTTATCTATTTAGTGGGATTTTTTTGGTTGTGGTATGATGTGTTATGTTACAATGTAAGGTTTGTCTTACAGCATGAGGTTAAGGATATGAGAGTGAGGAGTTTCATTGATGGATCCTGTATCCAATGGGTGATGTATGAAGGTGGATTTGTTCATGATGTTGGTTTAGTCATTATTTCCTTGTCGACACACTATAGAGAAGTAACTTCACTTCAAGTAGAGGATCATGATATGCTTAATGTACTTTAATTTTGCAGGTTTAATAACATCATCCTTTCATATGTTTAATCTAATTAATATATTCTTATCAAATCTATTTTGGGCCTTAGCTTGAGCCATTGGATCATTGTTTATTCTACTATGATTTATCAAAGTATATTGTATTCAGACATAGATATTCTTCACACATAGAGGAAGGGTAACATGGTTGAAAATATTCTTACTTCTAAAGGTAATAATGAAGTTAAGATTAACATTTTATTGATCTTAGGTTCTCTACCTATGGATTGTATCACCATCATCCATGGGGATTCCCTTAGTCTTCACAACTTCATACCCCTTAACTTTTCCCTCCCTTGTATTTATAACTTTTCTATTTTATTTTCATAATAAAAAATTCAATTTTTAGTTAGTCAGAGTGAGGAATTTCCTTATTGAGAAAGTATTTATTATTCATAATATGATTTATTGCACTATAATGTGAAGGGTTTTAGGAGTAATTGGTCCATTCTTACATAATTGTAATTATATGGGTTAATCTTAGATGAATTCCATTGATTTAATCCAATATAGGATCTGTTGAGGTATGGATTGACTTATTATAATATGAGAGTCTAGTTGATTTTGGTTTAATCTTATATGGGGTTTGTTTTAAATTAATACATGAATCGATTATGTTTTGATTATAGGCACTATAATATAAAGTTTTGTTTTTCAAGTTTCATAGTTATACCCCTCTAGGAGTTATTACATATGCCTATGCCATGATCCATGTATGGGGTTGATCAGGTTGAGTGATATGGATATAAAATTCACTAAGATTTCTAAGTGTTTGAGGGTTGGAGTGTTATATCATTGTACATTCCATGAACCACCTTATTCTCATAAAATAAATGGTCACTAGCCATGAAGAAAGAGGATACATGTAGAGATATCATGATGCAATCTTCAGACCTGATTTCATTGAATCATAATGAATCTTTATCATGATATGATATAGTATTTTATAGATTTATCTATACATATTGTGTGCCTATTTAATTCATTATATTACCTCCTTCTCTCTAATCCTAGGTTGCTATGGGAGCATTTTTGGATAAACCTAGGCTTTGGTGGTCAATTCTTAGGCCTTCTCTTTGAGAAATGACTACCTTCAATCCAAGGTATCTCCTTTTACTCTTCTATTCTCTTCATTCTTCTCTCTTTTTTTATTCCCAAGATATTTCAGTCATATTTTTTTTAAATTTTATGGATTCTTATTTAGTTACTGATATATGTTTCATGATCGATGATGTCCTCAGGGTTCATGGGTTCATTGTGATATTTCATGTTTGTGTTCATCTTTTTTCATCCCATATTTTTTAGTGATCAATAAAGTTTCATATTGAGGTAGTGGAATCAAGAATTATTCTATTTTATTATGTGTAAGTGTTGTATTAAAATTATTTATTTTTCAATAGGTGAATATTAGGAATCAACCTAATGAATCTAATTAATTGAGAAATTATGAAATTGAAAGGGGATTTATGTTTCACATGTGATTACGATTATGTTCATGTTATTGGTTTATGTTATTTCATAGATTTCATTAGAGTTTTTTTTTATTTTTTTTATTTTAATACCATGTCTAATTTTTTTTAGAAAAATTAAATATAGAAAGATAAGAAGGATAATTATTATTTAATTGATAGTTGTTAACATACTTTTATGTTATTACTTAACATGATATAAATTTTCTTTGGGTATATCTATTATATATTAAATACTGCTAATGGATACTGATTTTTTATATTTTCATGGTTTTTAAACCGATTCAAAATTGATTAATAACTTTCAAAATGGTAAAAACTTTATTTTTTTTGGAAATAATATTAATGGTCAATGATGTTAAATCCTTATTTAATTTAATCTTGTATGAATTGGTTTAACAAGTTTTGATTGTTTATTAACATTTTTTATTAGTATGATGATTTTTATACCATATATTTTATAAAAATAGTTTCTTTTCTATGTTTTAAATTGAAACTAAATTTTGGGTTTGCTGAAAAGGCGAGGGTTGAGATGTTTTTACTATTTTTGTGATGACAGACTGTTGTGATTGATAGTGGGATGGTATTATTAGTGAGGAAAATTGATTCATATAAAGTTGTGGTAGTATTATTAATATAAAGGGGGTGATTAGTTTTGTCCAAAATTTTTAGTATACACAGGCTCAAGTGGGAGGGTGGATGTGAATTGAGTCATTTGAAATATTTCACTAAATTAAAACTTCTTTATTTAAGTTGGTTTTGATTCATAATTTCTCTTTTAATTAGATAATAAAATAAAAACAAAGGTAAATAAATAGCTGGAAAAAATATTTTTATAGTTGTTCAGGGCTACAAAAAATACCCCCTAGTCCACTCCACCAACAATCAATATAGGATTGATGATATTTATTTAGATCCTTTTCCTAAGGATCTTATAGTCGAGTATAAGAAACTAACACTTACTATAATGTTTGAAGATATTATACTAGGTTAAGACTTAAAGGCTTTTAACATATCTTAAAATCCTTTTATTTGGGATCTAACAACCATGTAAAATTAGTTGACACTTAGTCTACATAGTTGAGTACAAGCAGGTGAAGCTTACAATATTAATATAATGGTATTCCAAAATTGAATAAATTTTAGTATACAATTAAAAAATCTAGAAACTGAATGATGATAAGTCTTCTTCCAAATAATAAGTAATAATTTAAGGTATAGCTCTAGAAAATATTTTATCCATATCTTCAAGGTTATATAATAGTAAAATATTCATTCTTTCTCCATCCTTATCTTTCTATCTTCTCCTTTTCTCTTTCTTTTAGTCATAAAGAAATTGTTAAAAGTATCTGTTATAAAATAATTAAATATATATAATTTTTCAATATTCCCATTTCATATTGTATATTTTTTGTTCTACATTTACCAACTTTTTAAATATATATATATATATATATAATACAATGAATAATTCTATTTGTTGTAGTCTCCCTTCTTTGATAATCAATTCCAAATAAACAATTCAATGCAATCCAAGATCTTCTACTTGAAAATTGGCTAGAAAATGTGTACTTTATTTTTTAAGAATTAATATTGAAATAATATCACTCAAAATAATTTAAATATATATGATATATAATTTTAAATTATCTTCTTAAAAAGAATCATCTTCAAATCTTCATAATCATTTTATAACTTTGAAATAATATCTATAATTTCATTAATAATAATCTTCATTTAAATCCTCTAAGTCAACTGATTTTTAATCCATATATAATCCCCACAATAACACAATATAGGATTTTCTAAATTGAATTTTAAATATAAGAATAATTACAAGGATTATCTATTTTAGATAATGAAAAACTATCTTTAATAAAATCAATTAATAATTCTTCAACATGTAGCTTCATATGTAAAAGTAATCTCACAACTATTCTGATAATACATAAATGTTAATAATTTACATCTTAATTATATGTAAAAGTAACTTATATAAAATATTTAAATGTAATATTTAAATATGATTTCATATATAATATTTCATACTTGATAAGTAATGGTCTAATTTTTTTCTAAATTCTCAATACATAATAGTAAATATTTAAAAAAAATAAATAAGTGTCATCTATTTGTAAAAATTGCAAATGTAAGATTAAATTATGAATTTTTATAATATGTAAGATTCACATACTTAGATAGAGTCAATTCATAAGAGTTATCACCGTGGAATATGTATTCAACACAAAATACGAGAAACATAAAATAATAATCCCAAAATAATTAAGAATAATAAAAAATAAAAAATAACAAAAGTGAATAATAATAAATAATATATCATGAGATGAAATTTATAATAGTAATCAAAGAATATAAAAGAAAGTGATAGAAAATATTTAGAACATATAAATCAAAGTGTGAGGGATTATTAATTATCAAAGCATAAAAAAATCAGTATGGAGCCACTCAACTTTCTCCCCCTTTTTTATATTTAAATAACCCGAACACACTCTCCTGTATATTTTAAGGGAAAAAAATATAAGAGTAGAAAATAGTCATGTAAAAATAAATCTAATATAATATTACATACACACTATGGATATGAAAATTAAAAAAATATAAATTTCTCCCACTTGGATAAAAAATAAAGTACAACAAACACATTATTTCAAAAAATAATCACAAACAAATAGAACTAGCATGATTCAATAGTAAAGAATACTAATTAAAAAATAAACATAGTAAACATTAACCATGAAATAAATAGTCACACAGAAATTAAGTCTTCTTAAACTCATTTATATTAACAATATTTCTAAAATATTGTTAAAATTGTAATTTATACCCCCTTAATATAAGAATATTTTTCGAAAAGATTGGACAAAGTATGGACATCAAGTGAACTCCTCCTATATAAGATAATTAGCCAAAAGGTTCAAAAAAATCATATTAAAAATATTCAAATAATTTAAAAAAATATTTTAAATGAATTAAAAAAGAAACTAACAATGACAGAAAAATAAAACGACTAACACATGATAAACATTAATGGAAAATCCTCCTAAAACTAATCATTTTTATTTAAAAATAAATATATCAAATATATTCAAGGATTTAATAAGATATTCTAATAATTAAATATAAATATTTCAATACACATTACATGTAATAAAAATAGACAGCATCACATAATACATGACCAAAGTTAATAGAATAAATCTAGTTACCATTTGAGTATATGAAATAATAAATCCTAAAAAAATAGTAACAAAAGAATAAGAAAATTGTGAATGATTCTCCCTATATATAAAATAGTTTTAGAAAATCATAATAGTTGTTATAACTAAAATAAATTTAAGATAATCACTCCCTATAAATATGCAATCATACGTTTAGTAAAATCCTTCTATATGAAAAAACTAAATACAAGGGTCCAATTGTTTTTCATGGGGTGCTTTATTTATGAGAAATGATTTGGGATTTGTAATAGTTATAATTCTTATAATTTTTCCTCTAGGATTATATCCACATATTCCATCAATTCTGATAAGGAATAAAAATTTAAGATGTCTCTATTCATGTGTTTGGGGTAGCCACTATCCATATATCATCTAATGTTGTATTATTTGTGGCTCATTTCCTAAAAAAAATAAAACAAGTAAATGTTTTGGTTCACATTTTCTTTTAGGTTTAGTAGTGTTAGAAATAAGAGATTTAGGTAACCAAGCATTCTAGTTTTTAGTAGGACTTCCAACCTAAAATTTAGATAAATATTTGGAAATATAATCTTTCTTAACACTACAGAATTGAGGAAATTTAAAATAACAATCATTAGCATAATGTGTAGAATTACCATAGTGAAAATATATAAAATGAAACATGATTTTAATTTTTGAACCATGCACAAAATAATTCCAATAAATCCAAATATTTTCACCATTTATTATAATTCAAAATTTACCTTTATTTTATTTGATGTTACTAAGTATTTTTTAATCCAATCCTCCTCTTTAATAAGTACACTAGTAACTAATTTTAAAGAATTAACTTTTGCTGAAAAATAATTAATTATACTATCATTCAAGGTACAATAATATTAATCTTTATAAAGTTTAAATTATAATTCTAAAATATCTCTAGATAAAGAATCTTCTTCAATAAGAACATAATCATAAGATTTTATGATATTTTAGTGTTCCTTATTTAAAGTATTATATTTATCTTCAAGAATGAAACAAAACTAAATAAAATTATCAAAATTACAATTTTTAGATTCAAAAGTAAGATAGAAAAAATATTTTACCTCTTTATTCTAAGACATTAGACACATATTTACCTTTTAGTTTGAAATATCAACCTCAGAGTTAGAGTTTGATTCATCATTTAAATCCTAAAAATTACTCTATGTGGGTTTAATATCAACATTTCCTTTTCTTATTACAATATGATTTTCTTAATTTCCTTTCAGATTTGAGTTTGTGATTCCATCATCCTTTTTAATTTTTTAAGTAATCCCTTTCTACTCTTGTGAAACTTTTAGAATATTTTAGTAATTTATATAAGTTCATCACTAGAATCCAAAGTACTATATTCTTAAATAGATGATTCATAGTATATTTAATTATCCTTTTTCTTACCATTTTAAGTATAAACCTTAAAATAAGTTTTTTATATCTTAACTAACTTATGACCATAAACTTTTATTGCCTCTCAGATTCATGTATTAGGAGTTTTATATTTAAATTATTTAATTTTAACTATTTAAAAGTTGTTGACTATTTAATAATAGAATATAATCCACTATATTAAGTAGGTAGAAATATAATAATTTTTAAATATTTATATTATTTTAGAAAAATAGTTCCCAAAACAGTAATATAATTCACTATTTTAGTGAGTCTTCTATTAATTTGAGTAATACTTTCTCCATCACACATCTTGAAAGTATAAAACTTTATCTTTTTAGTATTGTTTCTTTATTTTCTTATATTTTTACTTCTTTCAAAAGAAACAATAATAGTTTCCCATATATCATAAGAAGTATCACATTAAGAAACTCTATTGAACTTATTTGATCCTAATCCACTTATAATAACATTTATTTCTTTTGAATTTAAATCATAACCACCCACTTATACAATGATCTATAATTCAGGTTACCTAGTAGAAATATTATATGGTTTAAAAAAATTCATGTAAACTTTCAAACTAAGATTCTTAAAATATATAGTAATTCTAGATTTCTAACAACAACATTTCTCACCATTGAAAAAATAATCCCTAATCATTAACATACCTTCTCTCAGATCAACCATTACAACCTGTATTCATATAGAAGGATCTTTCTATCTATAGATTTTTAAGGTTCATAATATATAATATATTTTAAGTGAAGGCATTAATACCACTTATTATCTTATATATTTAGTAGATAAAGACTAAATAGGTGTGGATGAAATTAGTCCTTTGAAATATTTCACTGAATTAAAATCTCCCTCTTTAAGTTAGTTTAGAATCTTCCTTTCTATCTTAATCAAATAATATAGTGGAAATAAATATTAGTAAAGATTAGGGAACATAATATTTTTATATTAGTTTAGAGATATAAATAATATCCCCTAGTCTACTCCACCAATATCCAATATTGTCCTGATAATTTGTATTCAGAACCTTTTCCTATGGATTATATAGCTGAGTGTAAGAAACTGACACCTAATATAAGATTCCAAGAACTTTTATTGGGATATCCCATAAAACAAGAATCTTATCGGGCCCTCAAATAATTTTACTGGTGATCTCATGATTGAGTACAACTAGTAGATACTTAGTCTCCCATAATGGATTAAAAGAAGCCAATACTTACAATAACACTATTATGAGATGTAGAAACTGAATACAATTTAGCACACAGTTTAAAAAACAACAATTGATAGATGATGAGTATTATTATAAAGAATAATTAATCCATCAATGTGAAACTCTAAAAAATAACTTGGTAGTATATTTAAAGTAGCACAATAACAAAATTTTTCCTTCTTTCTCATTCCTTATCTTTCTATCTTTTCTTCTTATCTTTATTTTGGTAATAAAGAAATCTTTACAAGTATTAGTTAAAGAATAATTGAATATATATAATGATTCACTATTCTATTTTATTCTTTTTGTATAATTCTATTTTTATTATATAATTTTTTAGTATCCCTTCTTCGATAATCAATTCAAAATAAAAATGTTAAAGAAATCCAAAATATTCTCCTTGAAACTAGGATAAACATTGCCTAATTTATTCTTTAAAAATAAATATTGAAAAAATATCAATAAAAATAGTTTAAATATAAATAATATAAAACTTTAATCATATTACTAAAAATTAACATCTTAAAATATTTATAACTGTTGTACAACTTTGAAATAATATTCATAAATTTAGAACTGAGAATCTTCATTGAAACCCTACAATTAAATTGAATTTTAATATATTTATAATCCCTACAATATCGGGATACAACAAATTTGAAATTTAATTTTTAATATAATCATTATAAATCAAATTATATATCATAGACACCGAAATACTATCTATCATAAAAAATGATTAATAATTCTTCACCCTATAGCTTCATAATCTAACTTAATCTTGCAAACATTTTGTTAATACATAAAGGTAAAAATTTTACATATTAAGAAAACATAAAATTAACTTCTTTAAATATTGAAAGGTAATATTTCAATGTGGCTTCATATGTACAAGTACATACTTGACATGTAAGACGTCCAATTTTTTTTTATAATTCTAAATTTGTAAGTGTAAATCATTAAATAGAATTAATATGTAAGTTTCACCCCTTTTTAAAAATTCCAAATGTAACGGTAAATTTAGACTTCAGTATAATATGTAAGAATTATCTTCTTAGATATAATAAATTCTCAAAAGTCATCTGCTTCATACATAATATTCATCGCCTTTGAAAATTTCTGTAACACAAAATATGAGAAACTCAGAATAAAAATTAAAAAATAATTATGAATAATAAAAATTAATAATATACAACAAACATTGAATAATACAAAATAATAAATTTTGATAGGGAACAAATAATAATAATAATTAAATAATATAAAACAAATTGATATAGAATATTTAGAATATATAAATCAAATAGAGATAGATTAGTAATTATCAAAAGATAGAAAAAGTGGAAAGGAGCCACTCAATAATTAGTTATTGTTTTCTTATTTTCTCAATGATATTTTCTTTGTTGATTCACGGTGTTATATTTATTTATAGAATAATAGTTTTTTTATTACCTTGGAGTTATGGAATGGTAAAAATCATAAATTAATTAATAATGGGGATGTGTTATGATGTTTTAATGATGGCCTAATAAATGATTAAGTGAAAAAGGTAAATATTAAAAGAAATAATGAGTTTGGGTTGTGGTGACTAGATATTAAGATAATAAATAAAAGTACCTTGGATTTAAATTGTTAATAAGAGTAATAATCTAGAACTGATGATGAGATATTATAAAATGATTAGTATTTGATTTAATGTAAATGATAAGTGATAGTAATGAATCTTGATGTTAATTGTATGCTTATGGGAATATTATCTTCCATAAAGTTAGGGTTGGAAGTTGGGTTGTCATGAAATATGTTAGTTATAATTTAAGTATTAGTTTTTATTTTTCCCCCTAGAATGGTTGTTTAATATTATATTTTAACCATGATTTTTTATTTCTCATGCTCTATCACCTACATTGGATAATGTAACCAATACCCATACATGACCTTGGGTTCTAAGTGTTTTCCAAACATTTAGGTTTTTGAGGATTCATATGGTTGAATACTTCACTTTACCCTATCTATCTTCTATATGTGACATGGTAAGTTTTTATAGATAGGATATAATAGACAAAAATTATGGGATGTGTACTCATATGAGATGTAGTGGCCCACAGTTATGACATACTTGTATATACAGGCTACGGTGACTTAAGGTTATAGTGTATACATATATCTAGGTTATAATGGATTATGGTTATTACATGTTTACATATTCATGGGCTATAATGTCTTGAGGAGTAGTGGTATTTACATAGGTTGTAATGGATCTCAATTTTACTATTTTATTATAGGGATGTGATGGTGATGCAGTCGTGATGTGCAGTTGGAGCTATGATTATATAAATGTGGCCATGATGTGTTTACACAAAATGTGTGTTATAACTTATAGATGTGTGATTTTGGGGTTCAGGGTGACTAGTTTAATGAGAAACAAGACATGTGGTGACTATCTTTATATATGTTTTCAATATTCTGTTAACTACTTTTGTGCAATATTTTCTGAGTGAGCCCTGGTGAGGTTAGGAACTTAGATGGCCTAATTTAGGTAATGATTTGTTTTCACTATTTATTTACTAATGTTTTAGTATGCATATTAATTATTTTAATGAGGTGTTTTTAGGTGGATCCTACTATTTATACTTGTATGATCACTCCTATATATATGATTTTTTTTCATGTCCATAAGAGGAAATTGGTGACTGAGTTGGGCCTCACTTGCTTATGGAGGTTATTTGTAGTTATCTGGTGAATTTGGGTTTCTAACTTACCTAATTTTCATGTTATTTATTTATTTATAGCCATGATTTTATGAAATTTCATTCTTTGGTATTGGTATATTTATATTATGGAGTTTATTGGTGTAATATTTATATATTCCAAGTAATGTTTTTATTAATAACTACTATATCTGCATGTTCTATACCCATAGTGCTAGTCTCCAACCCATGGCCTATTTGAGGTAGGATTTTTGGGTCACCCCTATCTTTTCTGCTGACCTGGGAGGGGTACAATGAGTGCGGGTCATGCTACAAACTAACTTAGAACTTAGTGTAGGAAATAAGAGTCAAAGTTAATAACATCAAAATTGTTGATTTCACTCAATTTCTTTAATAAAATCCATGTAACTTGAAAAATTACCCTTTTCCAACATACCCCCCAATGATCTCAACCACAAATATACAAAATATTAACAAATAATCCTTAATACAACAAGTTAGTGGACCATACCACTTATCAATTCTTCTCAATTGATATATAAGGTATAAAAACATGGACCTATAATTTATTCATAACAAGAATCATTCAAATATTCAATTTTATAAAATTTTTGGGATTTGAATCCAACATCAAGTGGAAATTATATCTACTATATGAAGATTAAACCAGATGATACATCAATCTTGGAGTTCAGACATCAACGGTGAGATCTTTAGTGGGCGAAAATTTATTTGGATGATAGTATCATCAGACAGGTGCATGTGAACTGGTCTATAGGAAAGATGATATTTAGATAATTTTATTACTCATGGTTTTATAAAAAAGGACTAGGTATGTTTCATTGTTCATTGACTATAATTGTCAGGTTTCATTAGCTATATAAAATCAACAACACCATTGATCAATAGTGGGTCATCCATGGATTTTGGATAGTAGTGAAACTAGATGAGCTGTTGATACATACTATAAATAATTGGGACTATCAACACATGTGGTATGATTAAATTGAATATTACTTGTAATTAGTGATCTAATATTTTGATTTGGGGAAGGTTATTTCAATTCTTGTGTCTTGCAATTGAAATAGAATAAAACAATGTTTCCCCCATGGATATAGGACATATTATTTGAGATACACAAACCTAAGTGTTTTAATTTTAATTCTTGTTTAATTTCCATTAATCATGAATTTTGTGTGTGTTAACATTTTTCTTGAGTGTGTGCAAGGTTGACTAGGTGTTGTGAGTAGGGTGATTTTTCTTTCTATATTCCAACATACCTTATCAAGGGAGTCTTCTATATAATATATTTTAGCTTCATGTATCATCATATGATGTAAATATTCTAGAAATAATATAGTAATGATGATTTATAAAAATTGGATTTAGAGCTTTTCATTCAGTGCTTTCTCATCAACACACTCTAAGGCAGATCAGGTAATGATCACTCACTTTCCTTGACATTATTTCGATCATATTGGGAGTATATCGAAATCAAAAGGTATAGAATCAGATGAAGGTGGGGTTTGAGTATAGAAGTTTGATGGAATGAATTTCATCTTCTAGATAATAAATATATAAGACCATATTATTAAAAATTACTTGGGTGTTTCATTAACTAGATTCTATTAGGAGAATATGGAAATGGAAGATTGAGAACATTTGGATAAAAGTGTGGTGCATCTAACCAATATTTCATTATCATGTAATATGGTCTTTAAAAAACAGGAGGTAGAGACCATTATTGGGATCATGAAATACATTTAATATGTATACAAGAATCCAAAAACTCTTAACAAAGTTTTCATGATATGAAGGTTATTCAACATGAGGATATCAAAATGTTGACCAGTGACATATCATGTGAACAATTTTAAAATTATCCAAGTATAGATCGAATCAGTTAATGAGAAGTTCATGGATGATATATGGATAATTTTACTTCTTTTATGATTTTTGGAATTGTGGTATGTGATGGTAACACCAGATTGAAATCCCTATGGTAAAAATGACTTTGTGTTTGAGGATGTTTGGAATTTTATCCTAAATGAATAACTCAGATTGAGGGAAGTCCAACCACTATCTAGAAGTACAATCATTATAGACCATGACACCCACCTATCGTTGTTACCTTTTATTTTGTATTACTTTAAATAATTTTGGGTGGATTTAATTTTTTTAATGTTCCAAGCTTCATTTTAAAATTTTGGAAATTTTTATTATGCGCATGGCTTGTGCCAATTAAGAGTAACCATGCAAAAACCATGCGTAGGGGTCTCTTAATGGGATAATTCAATTTATAATGGTTAACGAATGGGTATTTAGATCACGTGGGATACCATGGAAACTATGTGGTCTATGTTTGTGTTATTTAGTAGAAGATACATTGGTACCACCTGGTTTGGTAAATCGTGCGGGTAAACCATGCAGGATTCCCATGTTCCTCTTCTTTTTTCAAAAGTCCAAATCTTCACTTAATAAAAAATAAAAACAAAATCTCTCCCTTGATCCCCTACTCCACATGATGTACCACCCTAGGGAGAGCTCCTATGCGCTAATGCCTCCTTTTTTCCTCCCCCATGATCTCTACCCTTCCACCCAATTTCATGTGTCGTATTCCTAGGTAAGGGTTTATCCTCTTCTATTTACAACTTATATCTAGTTTTTACCCTCTACCTTGAATTTGTTTCCTTAGTATGAACTCTAGGATGGTTTAGAGTTCTAATTTCTTATTTAATTTTATTTCTAAGGTATTAGATGTGTGAAATGAGTTGTTTCTTGTGTCTTTGGGTGTCCTCCATTGGAGGAGATATATTAGGGCAAGATTATAATCAATTTGAGGAATGTTTTTCTTTAAAAATCCCTTATATTATATCTTATAAATTTATTATGGTTTTTATATTCCTTTTTATGAATATTTAATTATATTTTATTCCCTTAGTGGGATTGTTTTATCATTTAAACTACTTTTGTGCTTGACATGGGCTTAGGCCGCATGCCTAGTGCTTGAAAAATTTCTTGGGTGGCTATTTTAAAATGACTTAAGTGTTTTAAAATATTCTTATTGAATTACATGTATTCTACATAGACTTATTGGTTTTAATTTTATTTTAAATGGTTGAAAAACTTGGCGTGGACTTATGTCACATTACAAGTGTAATTTTAAAATGACCTTTTGGATTTAAAAAAGGGAATTTAATATTTTAAAATCATGTTTGATGATGGATAAATTTTTAAAATTATTTTCTAATATTTTAAATTAATTTTTATAAAATAAAGGGAGTCATTACTCTCTTAAAATGGGGTTTGTGACTTTGGGAACATATGGGGGATGAAATTAAGTTTTAAAAAGGGACATGAGGTTTTGTAAAAGAGATTATTAACATTGTATGTTTTTTTAATGTGGTTCATTTATTTTAAAAGTGAATTTTATGGAAATATTTGTATTTACAAGTTAGTTTTAAATGTTTGGACAGATAATTTTGATTTTAAAGGATTCTTGAAATGTGGGTTTCAAGTAGGGTGAAAACATATCATTGTTCCGAGCACTATGGTGAAATCCAAATTGGTACTTTCTATGAAATGGTTTTATTAATTTGTGAGACCCACTTTGATCCCTATTTTTTTACTCCAACTATTGTTCCTTATGACCCCATGGGGGATGTTTTGTATTAACATACATTTTAGGATGCATATACATGGATATCTGATAGGGGTTATTTCTTGTATGGGTGTAAGAGGTTAAGTTGAGTAATTTTAAATGTTTTATAATTTTTATATGTGATTATTGATTGCTCACCTATATTTTAATTGTCACGAGAATCTGAAAGACATTGTAAGTGACCTATATATGATAAATCCCTAGTATTCAGTAGTAGGATATAGTGGGAATGTTTCATGACTACACTCTATCAGTTATACCTATAGGGTAGTGGGTCATGATCTAGAAACATCATTTTGTTCACATGGTAGATAATGAGATCTAGGTATGTTATTTCTTTATAGTTTAACAATGATACCCAAGATTTTGAGAATTTCAATAATGCCAGTCTAGATTCCTTTTCTCTAGTTCAGATCCTTTATTACTAGAGCCTCGGTATGATTCTCATTAATATAGGTCTTTTTTAGGAAACTTTAGGGGATTTCATTTTATGATTCTATTTTATTACCTTGGATCAATTGATTTTATTAGAACCACTGGTTGGTTGAATTACTTGGATTGCGATTCCTTGATTTTTAGGTTCCTTTATATGGTTTATGCATTACTTTTAATATGTGTTGGTTTACTTTCAAATGGGTTATTTTTAAATGGTTTGTAAGTGTGACTTAAAAAGGAAAATGGTTTGGGTTGTTTTAAAAGAGTTTTTGAGAAATGTTTTTCCTTGATATTGTTTATGAAAATGTTAATTTCATAATATGCTTTAGAAAAGGGAAAATGGTGATTTTTTTTTGTTTTTCCATGTTTTTAAGGACCTCTTTCCTTGGTTCAAAAAGTTTTATTTAAAATGTTTAATTATCATTGATTTTTATTTTATAAAAAGGATAGTTATTTGAAAATATGCATGTGGAATGTTGTTTGGATTATTTTATGAAGAATATGAAAACTTATTTTATACATTATGTTCAAAATTTAATTTTATAAACTATTTTACTATGGGATTTATGTAGTCTTGGTGGGTGGTGCTAAGCATTTTTTATACCCAAGATTAAATTAATATATTAGTTTTTTGGTTCATTTCATGATCACTCTTAGAGATCTATTTATTTGGAATTGGATAGAGACTAGTGTAGTCACATTGGAGGTATATTAGTTGTTTATTTTATTCCAGTTTCCTTTATCGCACTGACCATCTAGGCCTTTATTACTTTCTATGGAAATAGGTGTAGTACTATTATGGTGGCTGAAGATAATCACTATTGGAGGCTTCTCAATAGGGGATGAAATTTAGAGGATGTTATGGGATTTATTTATGCATCTGTTATATGTTATTTGTTTATTTTAGCATATTTGATTTTTATCATGGACATATGAATTATAGAAGGGTCATATTATACTTTTATGAGAATGTATGTTATGATTTTACTTTTTTTAATGGAAAAACCATTCCCAAGTGCGTTCCTATGATTCCCATTCCATAGCTTCATGCTCATAGGGTTTGGGAAGGCCCTTAAGTCCAATGGAAGATCATTTTTCATGTTGATTTTGATGGTATCATGGACTGGTACTTTAAAAATGGTATCATAGGAGGTTCCATTCTCATTAGGAACCTAGGATATTTTTTGAGTAACAATATTTTTTATTTGGGTGTGTCATGGTAAGATCAAGTTAGATTTTGTTGTCAAGACTCAAGATGTTAGTCATGAGTGGGTGATTGATCACTACCATTAATGGTGATGCTTGAGTTACCATGAGATGTGGGTTTGAATTTTGAATTATTAATTTTGTTGTATTTACCCTTAATTATGTATTGATTCTCATTGGCATAGTTTGAGTTACATTAAGGGTTAGTTTGGGTTTTGGGATGGGTATAGAAATATAATTAGTGGCATGGGGTTGGTTTTCATAGACTGATAAATCGCGGTAGTGACCAAATGACCAATTTTTCAAAAATTATATGAATTATTGAATGACTAGCCCATGGAATATCAAACCACATTGTCGATTCAATCACAATTCCACATACCATTAATCTTGTTGTTTAGATAAATCTCGTGAGATCCATAATAGAGAGGGATGAGTCAATAATGAGTATTGTGATATGTTGTATATAGTGATCACAATTTTTTTTTATGATTATGGTGTTTTTGGAACCCATAATTGTGCATATTTCACTTTTACATCGAGGTTTTGAGAAATGTGAAGTCTGTGAAAACATTGAAGTAATTTTAATGAAGAACTTGGAAATGGAATACATGAAGGATTAGGATTTGGTTTAAGGGAATATATGTGTGGGACTTATATCAATTTTTACTTAACAATATATTCTAATTATTATTATGGACCCTAATTAAAAAGTAGGCTAATACATTGGCCAGACAGACCGGGGATCGACCATAGGCACTTCTGGGACCAGAGTCAACCATGCCCAGTGGTAGCTAGCCCCAACCATCTAGAGGAAGAAGGGAATAATGACCACAGAAAGAAGGTGATCTTGTGTAAAGGGACCATGGGGCATGAGGTCGAATCCATACATATCATGGGTGCAAATCCTATAGGTTCGAAGCCCTGGTGGAGGCGTGTTTATGTGGCATGGGTGCCGGACCCCATTATTGGATTGACCAAAAAGTGGGAAAGACAAGAATTATATTATGAAGGGAATTCGATGTGGGATTTTGATGCGGGACAAAATTTTCATGTGTAATTTTAATCTGATGAAAAAACAATGGTCCGATCATGCCTTTTATTTATCCCAACAATCTAATTTAGTTCCACACATTGTGATCTTGAATTTTCATCAATCTCACACTACATAAGTTCAAATCAATTCCGTGCAGTGAGAGAACTCCATCTTCAACCTATCACTCGATTTTCATCCTCTCGCACCATTGGTTCGATATGGAAACTCAAAGATAGTTTTATGATCACTTGGTGATCATCGTAACCTCCACCTCTAGTCCTCAATTAATATCCAGATTCATCCTGTATGAAATTCGTCACAAGACTTAAACCGAGTACACAAGTTTCATGCTGTGAGAGTTACCACTAACGCTTGAAGCCATTGCATGACCATCCATTGATCATGTGATTGAAGTGAAGAAAATCGATGGAGTCATCATGAGAAGTTTACGACCACAATCCCTTCCACTTCTTGAATGTTTTTTATATGAATTAAATCATATTTATCAGAGTTGTAATGTGACATGAAAAAAGGAAATCGAATCATCACATGATCAAATGAAATGATTATGCGATGAGTAACATGTTATCTCAGGAATGTGTGATGTCGATCCTAGAAAATTTTTACCACCTCAGCTGGTGCATGTGGTGTCCTCAACATACAAAGCATCACCACCCTTGGGATGACCTATCCTATAAATACCCTTCTCCCATCAAGGAAAACACATTCAAGGGAGATGAGAGGGAGAAGAAAAAAATAAGGAAGTTAGTGGAGTAGAGTGTGCCAATGATCATCCCCGAATAACCAACTTAGGTGATTACGAGAACCTACCACATGTTCTTTTGAAGATAAGGCGATCAAAGGAAAAATTTATCATCATGAAATGCCTGGCCCATATGAGATATTCATGTGACCGCATGATACACCATCGGGTTGGTGGCATTACCAAGAATAACCTTCTTCTATGTGGAAAATCCTAGTATGAACCCCCTACGAGTGTTCTCAAGACCTCTTATAGGCCTCTCTTTAGATAATGCGGTCTCATGGGTGATAGAACATCATGCACCACAGTTGGAAAATTCTTGGGAAGTAAAATGCGCTCATGCTAGTGTTCGAGGGGATACACTAGTGTACATGCACCTTAGAGTGTCGCGAACCTTCAATCTCATGGTTCCCCTATAACCGACCTCACGATACATACATGAGGTCTTTCCCCCACACATTCCATGTATCCTCATTCTCCATGCAGTCAAAACCTTGTCTATAAAACCCAAACATCTATATACATGCATTTTGTGACACGATGAACCCTAAATCTCACAAATCTGTGAGTTCTCTATCTTGATGGTGCTTTTATACAGCCTTGGGAATTTATTACTTCTCATAGAACACCCTCGTAGATCCTTGGCATGATGAAAGATACCATCGCGAGAACATTTTTTGATGTCATGAAAATTACATGAGAGATGGAACTTTATGTGAACCTTATGCAGTGCAAGTCATTCTCAAGAACCCACGATCATGCGGTATACCACCCTTAGTTTTAGGAGATGATACAAGTATCCCGTGACACCTTTTCCTAAGTCTTGTTGTGCGAGGAGCCTTTATGTTTCTCAATTCCTATATGTGGCCTTGGAAGTGGATACCTTGGAATGAAACACCCCCATGAGAACTGTATTCATGCGAGGAAGACAATGAGGGCATGCAACCCATATTTCATGCACCCTTTTCATGTAGTGTACACCCTATTTCATGTACATGACCTTAAAAAACAGACCATAAAATTGGTAGAAGGATCCATTTCAAGACCTCTTTTGAGGTCATGTGATCCGTAGACCTTCGTAAGGGTCCATCATGAGAGTCCCCATGAGGTGCAGTTTGGAGAAAAACCTTGGCAATGCACCCTTATGCCTAGATAAATTGGTGCCTGTATGAACTTGAGGGATGATCCCTTTGGGTATGCACGTAAACACTTGGATGGGTAAAATATCATAGAATTATTTGTGAGGCCCTAATTCATGATCAATTTAAGGTAACATGATCACAAGTTTCTCCACAAATCTAGATATGTACTTAGGTGACCTTGTACAAGTCAAGTTGATCAAGCAACAACCCCTTGACATGTTATCATTGTCATGTGATAGTCTGAAGACAATTCAAGATGATCTCGTGGTAGATTATCGACATGTCAACATGATCATGTGATTTACCATTGAAAAGTCACCATTTTTATACAACAGTATAAAGATAATTTCATACAATATCATGGTAGATTATCCACATGTCAACATTATCATGTGATTTCCCATTGACATGTAACCATTTTCATGTGATATTCTGAACATGATTTAGTTTGATAATGAGACAAATCATGGTCATTTATACTTAAATCATTCACATGGCCTCATAAATTTCCACTTTAATTATGCAAAGAATCTTGGACATACCTGCTTCACTCATGTGAAGAAATCTAAGACAAGTTGGCTGATCATGTGAAAGACCCTGTTCATGTCCATGTTGTTCATGTAGAAGATCTTGGTCATGCCAACTTAGGACATACGGGGCATCATGAACATATCAAGAAGACACACTTAGACATGTCTTTCATAATAGGTTGGCACCCCAGATACATTGGGTAGAAAATCGAGACCTATCCAATAATAATTCAAGACATTTTTGGAAAACCCCTTATGTCATGTCAACTTAATTTGGCAGGCCCACCTGGACTAATTCCATGTGGACCCCAGTAAAGAAAATTTGACCGCATTCCTCATTTATAAAATAATTTTCATTGATAAGTTTAGGTTATGCGCTCATGTGATCCTATCAGTAACACATTCTCAACAAGACCTTTCATGATCATTATCATCTCTCTTTATCTATCAGAAGATAGATAATGAGTGTGTCAAATGGAAACCTCAATGTGTAATCCTCGATTAATAGGGAAACCCCATTGTGTAAGCCCCGACCAATGGGAAACCTCAGTGTGTAATCCCTGATCAATAGGGAATCCATACTCAAGTAATCCCCTAATATTCCTAAAGCCTTGGGGATAGAAATAATGTCTCCGATCATGATCATCCACCTTATCCTATCAGTGTATTAGGGATAAAATGAACTTTGAAAACTCTAATTTCATCCACAACTGGGGTATGTAGGATGAATTCATAAGGCCCAAGCTCCAAAAAGAATCCACTCTAGTGTAATTCCCTTCATGTATGACTTAGGGGGTTAAATTATCCCATAGGCCTTCCACCCTTCTTCATCCATCAACATATGAGAAGAAGGCTCATACAGAGGAATCATTTTAAGTATAATCCCCAATCTCTCCCTAGTACCTCAAACCCATCAGTGGGTTGGTTGATGAAATAAACTACAATGACTCTGATTCTTTCCATAAAACATGATATTTAGGATACCTTAATAAGGCCCGAACTCCATACCACATCCTCCATGATATGGGTAATAATGTATCTCAAAGGGAAAATTTAATGTGTAATCCCCATATAGATATGCTCTCATGAAATGTGTTCGGTCTTCTACCATCTATTTTTTCTCAAAATAAGTATGAATTATATGGGATTAGAGGCTAGCAATGATTGTATCGATAACATGATGAGATTTTACTTAGTGTGGGATATTCATTGGGATGTATGTCTGATGACTCCTCATCTTCTCTCAAAGAGACATACTCAAAATGAGGCAACTCGGGGAAACCTCACAGTGTAATCCCGGACCATAAGAACTACGCAGATTCCGATTCCTACCTCAAACAGAATAGATAAAACACCTCACTAGGTTTTGATCCCAATATTTATATCCTTACAATATGATGTTAAGCTGTATGGATTAGTCCCTTCACATGACCTTAAACTATGTCACACGAACTACATGAGATTTGATTTCTATTTTAAAAATATACATAGGACACCTCATAGAGGTCCAATTCCACCTCCAAGACACCAACAACCTTATTGGATGGAAATAAACTCTAGAGTACCCAAATATGGGCATAAAACAAACCATCATAAATAAATAAGAAAGTGATAGAGAACCCATGACATGCACACACTTGTTTCTATTGATACATGTTTGTAATAAATCCATTGACATAGGGGTAACCAGTCCCATATTGGGGTCTGGGAAGTATTTCACAAATATGTCTTAAATCTATAACAGAGTCCTGGTGTAGGAAAAAAATCCCCCAAAAGGGTGTGATGAGACCAACCTCCCACCCTCTTGACTAATGTGAGTTCCTAAGTGCCGTTAGACATGAAATCCCAAAGGATCACCTACCTTTGGAAAGTAGGTCCATGCTTAGCTATGGATGTGTGAACAATTGAAAGTTTCTAGAGAATATTAAGAAATTGGAAATCGGATGCAGGTGAGTGGAAAAGGCATTGACCCACCCTATAATTAATCAAACTGTCAGGAATGGGAATCCCATCCATCTCTCTCTTTATCGACGAAACAAAATAGTGAAACCAACATAAAATTATTTAACCATTTCATCCCTTTTATGGGTTAAAAAGGACATATTTTCTTGTTCTTGTTAGGCCCATTTTTTTGTGCTCATTTCACAATAAAATGGTGAACTCGACATGTTTCTTTTAACTACGATGAACCTTTCAAAAAAAGAAGGGGACACCTATTTATCCTTTATTCCATGAGATTTATTGATAAAAAATGTATTATTATATATGATTCTACATTAATAAGGTGTATTGTTTAATCTACATGACTTCTCAGAGTCCTTGTAATTGAAATTACATCATCGAATCTGCCAATGGATTTCGAGATTGCTGGACAAGCTGCTTTGGCCCAGAGGCCCCGACATATGCTGTCACAAACACACCACTTCCAGTATTAGTTGGTGAACATATTGGTATGGGAATAACACATCAAAAGATCCATCCCAACTATACAACAATCTCATGAAATCTTTATGAGTATGAGTTCCCAATGTCCAACTTCCCTACATTAGGCCAAAGGAGATGAAGTGTCCCTTGTTTATACTTTCAACTGCTTTAGGAGCCTATACCTAGATCATAATAATTCATACCTTCCCAACCTTAGGTATGTGGATGAGGATAAACACTAATTCAAATTATTCACCCAAGATCTTCCTAGGAGGGATCCCATCCGTTCTGGTCATCATCATCAACATATGATCGTGATTCCACAAGGAGCTACAGAGGAAGTTTTTCCTACACCAACTGTCCAACTTGGGAAATCTCATTGGAGAGACTTCCAGGGGTATATGAACAATGCATATTCAAAGCAAGATTATATCCCTACTATCTCCAATATATTTTTATGTCCACTAGTGTATCCTGAAAGTGGCTCAGGATCAATCTCATATCATCACTATCCAAGAGTATCTGACTTCACCATAGCTAGCCTTGGGTATTTTGGAATCATAAAGAGCACCCCATATCATAGTGATAGGGTCATTTTTATGATATTTTACCCTGGGATCATCTTCAACAAGGGAAATTATCCCTCAAATAGTACTATGGGCACTGACCCCCCAAACGTGGTACTCCATCAATGAGGAGGATCAATCTATTTGTGTCTCATTCAATTTTATATCAATTGGATATGAAGAATCCTCATCAGATCTAGAAGACAACACTTCTAAAGAGTACAATCATACCCTACTATAGTTATTTTATTCAAAACAAGTTAGCCTACCTTCTTCTATTAGGGTGGGAAAAGATAAGATAAATGGTATGTGTAAGGGATCTATGGAAGGTTCTACCTACCATGTTGTCATTTCAGAGGGTAATGAAAATAGATTGCATGGATATTTGTAACACCCCGAGCTTCCACGATACGCTTCTCATTCAGTAATACAATAGCTTGCATTGTACGCAACTTCGAGTTCTAAAACATCGCGACAAATCAAAGTAGCCGTTATGAATAGTAATAACCACTTTTTAAAATTATAGAAATTTTATATTTCAAAATGGACTTCATTTTTGTATTCCTAATATTGAAATTAGCCTATGTTGAATTTTTTGTAATTTTCTGAGAACTTCAAAATTTTTATGAATAGTGAAAAATACTTAAAACAACTTTTTTAATCAAAATAATTTATAGTGATAAATTATAATATTTGGTGGTTTTAAAGTATAATTAGAATATATTTTTACCATTTTATCCAATGGTGGTCATTAGAATTAATTTAACATTGAAATTGGACATAAACAATTGCCAATCTTTTGATATAAATTGTTTCTTAAAAACACGCTATTTGTTGTGACAGCGGGAATTAATTATAAAATTAATTAATGAAACTAATATGTTTGGAATTTTGTAAAATAGACATCATTTTTGAATTCGGAATATCAATTATAGCTTAGGGTGAAATTTTGGCCTTATTCTGAAAAACTTCAATTTTTGATGAATAGTGAAACCACTAAGTGGTTGTTAAATAACTGATTTTTCGTTTAAATGAAATATTACCACTTCTGTGATTTGATTTTCAAAAATCCGACATACATGGTTGTCATTAAGAAGTAAAATGTGGTTCAATGGGATAAAAATAATTTTTTGGTGAATAGTAACTTATTAAGTTTTAATCGCGATTAGTGGTAATTAGTGTAGTTTAAGGTATAAATAATACTTTAATAATATGAAATGACCTAGACACATGTCCCAACCTCATTGGTTGAGTCATGGCCGACCAATACAAGCCATGGCCTAACTTGGGGACCCCATGGATCCACTTTTGTTGGGAAATAACATAAATTACTTTTTATTTAATGTTAAAGTGAAAATGACACTAACATAAATTGTTTTACTAAAACAATTTTTAAGTAGGGTTACACAAGTCCCAATTTTGACTATAAATATTCATTAGAAAGATAAAAAGATTTCCTACATCATAGTATTTTTTTTATAATTTTTAGACATTAAATAAATTAAATTATTTATGACATCATTATGATGTGGCGATGACCTCATTATTTAACGATTTAAATAAAATGAGAAGATAATGCAAAATCCAAGTCTTACACTTGTCCAAATCCTATTGGATGAAGAGATTTCAAAACCTTATCACCTTAGCCTCGAATTATATAAGTGTGGGACCTTTAGAAACCGAAAAGCATTGTATAATTGAATAACATTTCATTACTTTCCAAAAGTGCCCCTCCTCTCCACTTATAAAAGGCCCCCACCTCTCCCACCTCATTTACACTTTCAAGCCATTTGGCTCGGCCAACCTCTGCCCAAATACTCTCCCAACATTCCTCCCTTACTCCTAGAAGCCTCACTTTGGGCAGAACTCTTCCCAAGGAAGCCTTTGGCTCAAATCAAAAAGAGTTACCCGATTTTGAGGTAATGTCTTATCTAATGTTGTTTTGTTTTATTTTTCTTCTCCAACCCCCTAAAATCTTTTTATTCATTTCTTTTGTAACAACACCAGTATCCTCAATATACTAGGATGTTGTTATAAGAAGGATTCGAGCTACACTTACACACACCTACATCTAATGGTTAAATAACATACGGTTTCTGTGGATGGCGAATTTCTGCCTCACGAAACGATGATTGTTCAACACTCATATAACACCTTCAAAGGTGGCCATTAAGATGTCACTACTTTTATATATGATATATAATATGTTTATGTTTTACTTATGCTTCTGTATTTCTCATTTATGGCATACTTTATGATTTCCATTATGGGTAAAACGCGATAATTTCATTTTAGGAAGTGCGGACTACCACCCCCTCAAAGTGATTTGAATCGTTAATGCCATATGTGGGATGTATAAAGGATGGAGTAAATGGTATTATACACTATATTATACTGGAATTATATTATACATTTATATCATTATGATTTCATTCCATTAAATATGAAATTGAAATGAAAGTAGCGTTCATGCGTACGTACGGCTTACCGTCTCCATGAACGGTGCATTTCATTTCTTACCTCTAAATGTTACGTAATATTATAAATGAATGTATATAATGTATATATATGATATATATGATATCTAAATCATTAATATAATTCTGAATATAATGGATATTTCACCACATGAACAACTTATAATTATAAGAAGTTTATTGTTGACTCATGTACCAAAGATCGACAAAACGACCGTTATTAACTTAAATAATTACATAATGTTCATAACATTGTAATAAGTGATATAAAAAGGATAATGAAATTGAAAATGGTTCTTAATAAGGTATATATTAACTCTAGTTTATTATTCAGGAGGTTAAAGAACGGTTGAGTCAAGTCGGACACAAGGTAAGGGAACTTCTTAACCCAATTTTCGTTCTTTGGGTTAATATCCTACTTTCAAATTATGTCATGATATTATTATGTCATATCCTGTATTTGTACATTATTTATGTGTACTTGTAGTGAATACACATAATAGATCTATTTTATTTTAAAAATGCTCTTTGTAAGGGAATTTCTTAACCCAACTTCCATTCTTTGGGTTAATCTCCTACTTTCAAATTATGTCATGATATTATTATGTATTATTTTGTATTTTTACTTTCTTTATGTGTACCTATAGTGAATACACATAATAGATCTATTTTATTTTAAAAATGATCTTTTTAAGGACTTCGTCTCAATCTCCTTTCATTGAGGCATATTTGGTTTTATACACAACTTTCTTTTATACGGTGTATAAACCCCTTTGACTTTTACGTTTATTCAAAAGGAATCTTTTTTATACGAAGCGTTTTGCTAAACGACAAAAGGGAATGTTTTTCATTCCGTACGTATGTGGCGACAACGACTTCTCTGCCGCCGTGACCATTATTTGAGTTTCGGCTTTCTCTACAAGCCATCATTTTTTTAATGAAAAATAAATACAAAGTTTTAACTTTCTTTTATTTTGGTATTGAAAATGGTTTTGAAAGCGTTTTTATTATATCAATGTTTTGTATTGATATATTGTGATTGAAATGTGGAAATGTTATGTTTCCTTTATGCATGTTTTATGTGATACGATTATGTTATGGTTTATGATATGTTTAAACCTATTCATATGAGGAATGTATTGGACTTAATAAGTGACGGGTGGAGCCCGCTATAGCTCCTCGATGCATCGGTAGGTCTCATGAGACAACTAGACGTGGAATTGGCCGAGGCCCTTTCCCAATTTGATTTATGGTTTTGGCCGAGGCCTTAATCATTTTAGACATCTTGGCCGAGGCCTTGACAAAATGTTTCAGAATGTCTGGCATTATACATTCCCTCATTATGAAAGTGGTTATTGATATTGCATGTGATTATTCGACCAGTAGAATATCCATGTGAAGAAGTAAATGGCATTATCTCATTTTACTTTTGCCATATTATGTTGATGTTCAAGTTTAAAAGGCTTTTGTTTTAGTTATACATTGCCTTAAATGTTTATGTTTATTTATGAAAGCTTCCGCAATATTGTTATCCTTACTGAGAATCTGAGCTCACCCCTTTCAATGTTTTAATATTTTCCAGGATGTGAAGAAGTATTTTATGAATGACCTGCATGGATAGTCAGAAGAGGATATGAGTGTGGACTATGGAGACTTTGTTATTGTAGTTTTTCACTTTATGATGTAATGTAACGTTTACGAATGTATCTAGTGTTTCCAAGGCTACTAAACTAATCGGTCTTTCGAGACTTGATCTTTTGTGATCATGCCAATGTTACGAAGTAATGCACCGACTCTGGGTAGCTGGGGTCGGGGCGTTACAATAGTGGCAGTAGTGGATTCATTATCTGGGGTCCATAATAGAACTCCTGTCATTATACACTCATCCTGCCACCAATAGAGGAAAGGGTGTATTCATAGATCCTTCTAACCATCCCCTTTAGAATGACAAGTCAATTTATATAGAAGAACAGATCACTCAACTCCAACAAGATAATAGGGATCTTCTAGAGATAATTATGGGAATACTCTTGAGATCTCCACCTCAGGATGATGTAACAATGTTTTACTATGAAATACCACCTTATAGTGAAGTTCCCCATCTCATAGGGCTGGGGGAATTTTCATTTTTATCATCCCCTCATCGGGATGAATCCATATATTGTTCCACCTCTCTCCAGATCACAAGGTTGTGGGAATTTCCATAGTTTCCACCTCCTAATATAGGATATTATAGAATCCATATTCCCTCAGGTTTTTACAAAAAACCTCTAGGAGGGTCAGGATATTTTAATCAGTGGGAAGCATCTATATTATCCAAGACACCCAATGCTTCAACACCTGCCTACACAATGATAAAGACTGGGTCTTTGTACCCCAGGTTCCAAACTCAACCATGCACCCATGCCAATGGAGGTACAGATAACATGCTGGAGTCGCATCATGCTTTCTCATCTCTTGAAGATAGACAGTGAAAAGTATATTCCTTCCAATAAATATATGTTCCTATTTATTTCAACTATGACATGGAAAATGATTTGATAGAGCTCCTGGTGATGAGAAATTCAAGTGATGAAAGTATGGTAGGATATGAAAATCATTTCCCCTTCTATAGGCATATTGAGAACATGATAAAAGGTTGATTTTCTGTTAAAGACTAGCTTCCGGTACAGATGGAAACTGGGATATTGGATCCACCGGCACCTGAACACCCACTATAGACATCTGAGCACTCTAAATAGGACACACAAGTTGTGATATAGAGCATGAGATTCATACCTCCCAAGTATAAGCGACCATATTTCAAATTGATATTGAATAAAGTATATTATTTTCAAATAAAACATGTTCATAGGTATTTTTAATACGTAATGGAAAATGGTTTGGTGAAACTTCCAACAATAAGGATATCGAACGAGGTAGGGTTGATATGCCATGAAAATCATCTCTGTTACCAATGAATTATCAAGCATGTAATAGAGAGCTACTTTGTCTTCAAGTATTGGTTGGATAAATAGGTAAGTGGAGGTTTGATAGAGTTGAATGGTCTTGAAACTCATGAAATATGAATAAGAGTTATCCATGCTCCATCAGGTGAGATACCCTCCTGATTGGTCATTGGAAAATTTCCTTACCATAAGACTTTAAACTTCATAGCCATCATCCTTACTGAAAGATATTAAACTACATGGTTGTTGTCCTCATCGCATGACATTAAACTGTATGACTGATGTTCTTACCATAAGAATTTAAACTGCATGGCCATCATTCTTACTATAAGATGTTAAATTGCATGACTATTATCTTGACTGCATGAAATTAAACTACACAGATGATGTCCTTACTACTAGACTTTAAACTTCATGTCTATCATCCTTACCACAAGAAATTAAACTTCATAACTGTAGTCCTTACCGCATTAAATGAAACTGCATAGATGATGTACTTACCACAAGACTTTAAAAAATATGTCAAATATCCTTAACACAAGTCATTAAACTGCATGGATGTTGTCCTTATCGCATGACTCTAAACTGCATGGATGATGTCCTTACCACAAGACTTTAATCTTCATGGCCATAATCCTTACTTCAATACATTAAACTGCATGGTTGTTGTCTTTACCGCATGAAATTAAACTTCATGTCCATCTTCATTAATGCATGAAATTAATTTTCATGAATGATTTCCTTACTACAAGACTTAAAAATGCATGGCCATCATCCCTACTGCAAGACATTAAACTGCAAGGATGATGTTCATTTTGCACGAAATTAAACTGCACAGGTTTTCTATAACTATGTAAAACTTGATTCTCAATATAATGAGATACATAGAGATGCATGGATCATATTTCCTATCCCATCCAACAATATTCACATCCTTAACACATGATGATAAATTGAACAGAACACATCCTAGTCAAAGGATAATAAAATGTGTGACATCTTAATCTATGAGAGACATCGTCAACAATAGGTGGACATTATAGTTTCCAGAAGCACCACTACTACAGTATAATATTGATCCCATATATATCATAAAATCTTAAATACAACTTAGTCACCTATTGAGGGAATTCTCCAATAGGTCACCTCCCCAAACATTTAAATTTTAGTATCAAGGACACCTTGTCAAATGCAGAAATATGCAGACCAGAGAAAGTAGGCTCATACCCCTACTAGTTCAAATAAGGTCTACTATAATATCTGGGTAGAAAAAATGGGGTAGGTATAAATCCAAACCCTTATACGTAAATTCCATATGCATATTCCAATGGCATAAGGGGGATAAGAGATGATGTGTATCCCCAATTCAATCAAAGTCATCGATGAACATACCCTAAAAAATGAGAGCGTACATGCATAAATTAATGTACATACCCTATTTAAGTGCTAGAACATTGTGATATAAACATATGAGGTCTGCTAGTATATTCTAGTTAAGATACAAGGATATTCATATAATCCCATACTAATATCTAGAGTATCACAACACTCTGATTAGTATGAACGAGTGGCTACTCTGAAGAAAGAAAATATCCTTGTTCTAATCTAGGAGGATTATCAGAAAAAATCGATAAAGGAAGCTACATAATGATCAAGCTCATATCCCCATTCTGGTTGGGGATAACCAAGTGAGAATGACACATGCCTCAGGATAGGCTCATATTACTATCGGTGAATCTTCCTAGAATATTCCAACAAGTCATAAAATCCAGGTGAATATTGCTACATCTGCTGATGAAAATTTTCACTAGAATAATTCCAAGGAAATATGGGAATATGCACATATCCCTTATCCCATTATACAGGTCCATCAATATATTTCAGTGTTGAATGAAAATTCCTACCAGGATCATATTCCTTCTCCAACTAGGGTTTATGAAGTGATAGAGGAATATTTCTTGGGATATGATCATACTCTTGTGAAGAAATTCTAGCAGCTTATTCCAAAGGATCATGATTGGGCTCATATTCCCATCTTGACCAAGGTCCACCAAGTGAGAATAACACATTTATTGGGATAGGTGAATATTATTATCAATAATGAGATAGATCATTGTCATATTCTAGCACCTTCTTAGTAGTGGGATCATACTGAAGCAACATTAGATAGTTATAAAAAAGTTCCACCAACCATCAAACCTCATGATCATATTCCCACAAAATTTCAAAAGGTAGGTCAACATATTCTAACCACAACGTAGAACATGACCAATATTCCTAATCTACTCAATTCTAGTGTCCTTGATGTCATTAGAGACACATTATCAACACCAAAAGGGTCTATCAACACTTTAACCAAAGCATAAGATGATCATTACCACAATATTCCTCCTCAAGGTAGTGTGGAGATAGATTGTAGGGACTCTACTCTTGAAATCCACCATAGTCAACCTCCCCATGATGATATTGCCAACAGACAAAGAAATCCTCCCTTTTCCCAGAAACCTCCATATAGAGGGGATTTCAAAACTCAGACACCTTCATATTGAGAGGTGATAAAAATTATTAGGTACCCTCATATAGAAATATGATTATAATATTGGGGTTAACCATATATAGTTTCCCAATAAACCATCAACAACACTTCACCATGGTTAGTAGGTGACCTAGAGAAGAAACCTTTATAGTATGACCAGGTAAAGACATATAGATCTGATGAAAAAGTGGCTAACATTGAAATATGGCTAGTGTTAACTGGAGAAAACCTCCCAAACATGCCTAAACCCATTGACACTTCCAATTTTGAGATCCGAAATAGGTCAAAAGTGGAGTTCCATAATATTTCCTAACCACATAAAATTAAACTGTATGAAGTTCATCCTAACCACATGATATTAAACTGTACAGAGTTATTTTTAACCAAATGAAATTAAAATATACAGATTCCTTCCTAACCACATGACGATAAAATATACAGAGTTTTCCCTAACCACATGATGATGAACTATATAGAATTCATAATAGTTACATTATATTAAAATATATAAATTTCATGCTTCTTACATGATGTTAAACTATACAAATATCATCCTAGTTATATAACATTAAAATGTACAACCTTACCCTTACTACATGATGTAAAACTATAAAGATCCATGAAATTCCTTTTCTTTTACATTAGGTGACCCTAATCCTTACCACATGATGTAAAACTGTATATATCCACAATGTTTATTTCCTCATCCATGTTGGGTGATCCATTTTCTTACCATAAGACCTCAAAATACATGACTAATGTCCTTTTCGCACGATGTTAAACTACACAGGTTTTCTAGAACTATGTATGGATTTATTCTCATTTTCAATGAGATATGTAGGGATGCCTAAATCCTATATCTTGGCCCAACCACCACATGATACAAAATACCCCTTTCATATCCTCAATTTCCTCTTCATGGTAAGAGAAATACTTTTCTCTCATTGTTTCCCACACCGAGAAAATCTCACACGAGATTAAGAATTTTTTAAGGGTTTCTGCTGCACAATAAAGGAATATCAACTCACAATAGGATCATTATAGTCCTAAATTAAATAATTTAAAAGGAATTAAATGAGTCATCACTAAATGTGAACATAATACATGGTTGATTCCATTTTCATGACACACAACTTCACATTCCCAAGGACAATGTCTGAGAGAACCACTATGGTTTGTGTTGGTCCCCCACCACACTTCCACTCAAGAAGTATGTGTGACTTGATTATTATACTTACATGATATGTAGTGAAACCCATATCTCTAACCTCAAGTAGAGTCCCAACAAATAAATTTAAAAATTCACCCCAACTGCATCAGAGATGAGATACATAAGCTCATTTTTCCTACATATGAGCCAATCCTATGTATGGATTTCTTCTATACATAGTATATCATGTGTAAAATTTTTATATTAGTTCCCACATCCTTACCGAATGAATTTAAACTGAAAGGAAAACATATTTGTCACATGACATTAAAACTGCACAACGAGAATGTTCCCACCGAATAGTGGTAAAATAAACAGCGTATATCCTTACCACATAGAGTTAAACTGCATGGAACAAAGTACATCCCTACTACACGATGCTAAACTATGCATACCATCACCCATTATCATTCCTTATCAATGGACCACAAGATCCTTACCTTAGTGAACTAGAGTACAAAGTGCCTCAACCATATTTTGAAGCACCTCAATCCATGTACCACACTTCATGTCTTGAGAATATCAGGTTTCTGTAATCATTTTATAGAACTTTTAAAGGAAAATATATATCTCAATTTGGATATGCTATTCATACAGAGGGGATCATACCCACCAATAAGAGACATATTATCTTTGTAAGGATGGATTTCTAATCCTTGTGAGCCTGACGTCACTGTGTCAGAACTCATCAACCGGGGGTATTTTGGGTCATCTCTAGTATGATTGTACCATATCATTACTAATGAAATAAGAACCTCAATTCATGATTTAAAACATCTTTATCCCCCACTCAAAAAGATGTTGGAGTACTATTGGCCCTGGGTATATTAATTTGGATCTCGTGTAACATCCCCCATTTTAAGTCCATCCGCATCATGAACTTAAACTGCCTACACTTTGGTCAAAACTTTATGAACATAAACTATAGCATATAATGGTCTAAATCTCAAGACCTTAAAATACTAAAAAAATAGAGACAAAACTTGTCAGGTTGAAAACATGCAAAGGGGGACTGAGAAAAATCCAAGTCTTCACTCACTAGAATATTTATTTCTAGAGTTTATGACAAAATTAGGGTGAAAATAAATAATGCATAAAGATCAAAGGGACTAATTTGTATCCCTAGTAAAATCCAATCTATGATCTCTAGAACTATGGTCCAAGAAAAAGTTAGAGTAATGATTTTTCATGTATCCTTGTCATGATAACATGTTCACTAAGCAATGACACAAATTTTAGGGTGCTCAAATCCTTCTTGAATCTTAAATTTTCCATAAACCACAATTCATTATTTAAAGTGGATAAGTTCATCACAAACATTTAATTTCCCTTATAAAGGAAACGATATATCTCTTCTTGTCCATTCTATTGATGCATAAGGGCTTAGACCCACCAACTAGAGACATCTTGGCCCAGTATAAAGGGCTTTCTAATTCTCGTGAGCATGACATCACTATAGAAGAACCCAACATCTCAATGTGTTTTGGGTCATCCCTAGTATGATTGTCCCATATCATTACTCTCGAATGAATAACTTTGGACCATGATTTACAATATCCATATTATACTATTCAAGTGGATTCAACACCCTCAACATTACATCATCAGGTTTTGTACCCTTTCTCAAGGTAGGAATATGAGACTCCATTACAGAACCTTTGATGGTCCTAACCTTGTGGTTATAAACCATAGGTCATAGGGAACAAGCTTCAAATTTGGTGATAAATTTCCCTAGGGTTCGAGAGCCCTTCTTGGATAACTTCTTTTCCACACCCAACATCATTGGTTAGAAATTTGAGACTTCACAAATATTCCACAGCCCTTAGAAAATAGTGGGGATCAACTCTACTTATCCATTAATTATAATCCCTATGGAATCATGAATAAGGGATTAGACCCACCAATTAGAGGCGTATCCTCCTTGTAATAAAGGAACTCTAATCCTTATGAACCCTGGAAACACCACAACAAAACTCATCACCCCAAAGTGTTTTATGTAATCCCAAGTCTGTTTGCCCCACATTTCATATTCATCAAAAAGGTCGAAGCTAGAAGACCATAAACTATAGTACATCAAATGTCCAAGATCAAAGACATTAAAATAAAGAGCATAAAAGGTCTAATCTAGAAGACCATAAACTACAACACATCAAAGGTATGAGTTAAAAGACCTTAAACTATAACACATAAAAGGTCAAATCTATAAGAACATAAACTATAAAGCATAACATGTCTAAGCTAGAAGAGCCTAAACTAAAGAAAAACAAAATTCTGAGCTGGAAGACTGTAAAATATAGCACGAAAAATGTCCAATCTATAAGATCATAAACTATAGTACAAAAAAGTACAAGCTAAATGACTCTAAAATATAACACAGTGATGATCTATCTCACAAGAACATAAAACAAACCAACTTAAAGAGACATAATTATCATCGGTTTGAAATATCGATAAGGGAATCCTGGAAAAAAATTAGGTCTATTCTTGTTGGACATGCACTCTATGTGGATCAGTCAATATTGAGTGTCTATTAAATGAAAGAGGACCAAAAATTGTCAGGTAAAAAACCTATACAATGGTGTCCTGATAAAAATCCAAGTCCATGCCTGCTAAGTCTTCATCCATTTGAAGCATAGGAATAAGTTAGGAAAAAATACATAGAGATATAAAGATTGTGGGTCCCACCATACGACCTTAGAAAAAATCAAGCTATTATCACTATGTCCCATGAATTAAGAAATAAGTTAGATCATTTTACCTTCAAGAAGGACAACATGTTCAAATTATATTTGTAAATTAGATGATCTCAAGACCAATGGAGTAGGTGCATAAATGAAGAATTTCATGTTAGTGGGCATTCATGAACATTTCTCAAAGAGTAACCTATTGTAAGTCAAGAACTAAAATCCTGGTGATTGAATATATTTGGTATTTTAGAAAAAGTATGGGTATCATGTATGATATGTGAAACATATATACCTAAATACAAACATAATCCAAGATTTTTTCACAAAATAGTGACATTCACCTTCCTTAGTTTGGGCTAGATATATGTAAGGATATTCATTATAGAGTTATTTATTTACAAAACTATGTTCTTTATTCATGAGTTTGATTTTCATAGTGGTATATTTCATAACTTTGTACATATTTATTCCCATCATCATCAGATATGTATAAATGTCCAAGTACCTCACTTTAGATCCAACTACAAGTTTATTTTCACCCAATCCCTATTCTATTCTAGAATTCAAAAATATTTCAATTTTAAGGTATCTATTTTCCAAGACAAAGCCACTTCCTATCTCGGATTTATCCAAGCACTTATGGTTAGAAGTCTCCCATGGATAGCACCTCAAATTCCTTGGTGACATACTCAGGGAATATTCTCTCAAGTATCTCAATATCAAAGCTTGTCAGATATTCATATATGTGGAAAAGTGATCTACCTTTACCTTATAATCAGATTTTTTCGTTCGGAACAAGTCTCATTCTAGGGGCGGCATTTTTTTGGAACCCATAATTGTAAATCTTTCACTTTACCATCAAATATTTGAGAAATGTGAAGACCATGGAAAACATTGAAGTAATTTTCATGAAGAACTTGAAAATGAAATACATGAAGGATTTGTCTTTGGTTTAATAGAATATATGTGCAGGACTTATATCCATTTTTACTTAAGAATATTTTCAAAGTGTTATTATAGACCCTAACTAAAAAGTAGGATAATACACTGGCTAGCCAGACCAGGGCTTGACCACAAGTATATGTGGGATCCGATTCAACTACACCTAGTGGGAATCAACCTAGGTCAGCTATAAGATGGAGGGAATAACACTTGAAGGAAGTAGAGGAGCCCATGTATAGGGAATGTGATGCATGAGGCTGAAGTCACGCATAGCGTGAGAACAAAGCCCATAGGGATGAAGCCCTGGTGGATGTTTTCTAGGTGGTACGAATGCTAAACCCCAGTGCTGTCTCGACTGTGAGACTTGTATTATATTATAGAGGGAAGGCGATGTAGGATTTTGATGTGGGAAAATATTTTCATGTATACGATTCATGTGATGAAAGCACTACAATCCGATCATGCCTTCCACCAATCCTGGTCGTCCTCTTCAGTCCCGTGCATCGCGAGTTCGAATTTGAGTCGATCCAGTGTTGTGTAAGTTCAAATCAATATTGTTTAGTGTGATAACTCCATCTTCAACCTTCCACATGACAATCATCCTACCACACCACAAGTTTGATATGGAAACTCAAAGGCAGCTACATGATCACTTAGTGATCACCATGACCACCCCTAAAATCCTTCAATTGATAGTCGAATCCATCTTGTATGAAATCCCTCATGAGATTCCAACTGATGAAACTAGTAGAATGGTGTGAGAGCTCCCTCAAACACTTGAAGCTATCGCATGATCATCCTTTGATCATTCCATCGAAGTGAATAAAATCGATGGAGTCGTCATGAGAAGTTCATGACCAAGATCCCTTCTTCCTCCTGAATTATTTTCATCAAAATTATATTTAATTTATCATAGGTTGTCACATAGAATCAAAGAAGGAAACCAAAGAATCACATGATCAAATGAAATGATCATGTTATGAGGAAAAAACTTTCTTGCGATTGTGTGTTTTCGAGCCTATGAAATCTTCACCGCCTCAATTGGTGCACATGACTTCCTCCCCATATAAAGTGGAACCACCATCAAGCCAGAGAAACCTATAAATACTGTTATCCCATCAAGAAAAACACAAAAAAGGGAGAGGAGAGGGAGAAGCAGAAAAGAAGGAAGGAGGAAGAGGAGAGTGCGTCGATGATCATCCCTAGAGAAACACCTAAGGTGATTTTGAGAACCAACCAAATGATATTTTAAAGATCAAGTGATCACATGATGAACTGAGAATCATGCAATTCCTAGTCCATACATGGTATTTAGGCGATCACGTGATACCCCCCTGGGTTGGAGAAATTACAAAGAAGAACCTTCTTCCACATGTATAGCTCTAGTATGAACCCCCTGTGAGTGTTCACAAGACCTCCTACTAGCCTCTATTTGGATCATGCGGTCACATGGGTGATAGAACCTCATTGTCCATGCTAGGACAATTCCTTGGATGTAAAAAATTTTCATGCTAGTTTCTGATGGTATACACCAGTGGACATGTTACTTACAGTGTTATGAACCCTCGATCACATGGTTCCCCTATACTAAACCTCATAGTGAAGACACGAGGAATTTCGACCCCTATATTCCATACACCCTCCTCCTCTATACAGTGAAAACCATTTCCATGCAACCCAAACATCAGTAGACGTGCATCTTGTGATACTACAAAACCTCAATCTCATGAAGTTGTGAGCCCCCTATCTTGATGTAGCTTTCATAAAGCCTTGGGAATGGCTTCCTTCACATACCGTAACATCACAGATCCTTAGTATGAAGGCAGAGACCATCATGATGATGTGGAAATTTTGGGAGTTGCAATGAAAAAATAGAAACTTTTCGAAGAAGAGTAAAAGGAAAAAATAGAATGATAACACAAAGATTTACGTTGTTTGGGAATAATACCTACATCCACGAAGAGGTATGATATTCAATATATATCGGGAGTATAATTACAAAGCATTTCTTAGAGTTTTTTTACTAAGGAACCCTAGCCTGAAATGGGCTACAAATGGAGAAGATGATCCACTATTCCACCAACTGCACATGAAGTCCACATCGCTGCAATGAAAGGTGGCCACCCAAGTTAGAAGTGATATAGTGGGTGACATCTGGAAGTCCAAGGAGCTACAGTGAATGGAGGTTGGAAATCTATGATGATATAGTTCCCTTTCCATATCGGTCAGTCAGCTATGCTATAATGGTCATCATTTCTACAGTTCCCCATGATTTGGGCCGGACACCTTTGCCCCCCGACCCTCAGAGTAGGGTTATGTTTCCCCCTACAACCCCAACGTGCTCACTGTAGAGCTCAACTAGCATAAGTTGTGGCCTGGTGCACAATATGAGCCACAAGAATTTGACCCAAACATCCAAACCGGATCGGGCTACACCAATACAACAACATACAACTTAGAGACTAATCCACTACACCGATTTGCTTCAAATCCACATACTAAGACAACTTACTTAGTCTAAGATCTTCCTCTTCTTCACTCACCAATGCATGTGATTTCCCTTCACAACTTCAATTTCAAGATGAAGATTCATGAAATACAAGTTTTTTCCCTCTTTTCCACCCATTCTATTCACCCTTATTCTACTCTCATAATCCATTCATCAGTGGAGGCCAACAGAGGCATAAAAATTCATCAACTTCTTTATTACCACCAGATTTTTCAATATGTCTACTAAATTGTTGGTTCCAAAAATATTCTACAATGTTAACAAACCATCCTATATCAAACCTCTGATGAAATGGTACTTCAACAGAATGTGCTTTGTATGGGCATGAAAAACTGGGTTCTTTGCAAGATGTATATTGTAACGTCCCGGTTCTGGAAGCCACCCAGAGGCGCCCCGTACCCAGTTGGTCACATGGCCTCAAGCGCATTTCCCTAAACGCCAGAGGCTGCTGACTAGTAGCAAGGGCCTTTAGTGTGATAGTGGGGAAACTATGCCCTCATTGGCAAAGTACACAGTGGAAAAGAATAACATGAAATAACAGAAGCAGTAAATAACCAATCAATAATAAACAGTGGAATACTAAATCGACAAACTAGAGCACATATGTATGTATAAAATCATGCAAGAGACATAACTAGTAAAACACCCAAACAAGTCACAATTCTGGAAAACATCACAGTACCAAAAAAAGTACAAAAGAAAAGAAAAAAAAAACAGCTCCTCCGCATCACAAGCCCAAGCTTTGTCCCTTGCTCCCCTACTCCAAGCAATCTAGTACCAGACATCGAAGGGTGCTTGCCCTTGTCTATACCTGCAACAACATAGTCTGTTTGGGCCCAAAAGCATGACCCAAACAAGGTGTCAGACTAAATCCCAGTAGGCATTCACCCAAAGATCTGTGCCTAACAGTCAGTGAGTATATGGCAGGTAAAAGTATAGTAAACAGTAAACAACAACATCAAAGTAGCAGGCAGTAAATAGGAAGATACACAACAACAATCAACCCACAAACAACAGCAGCAGTGAAGCAAATCAGCCAACACAAATAGGAAACCCTCTGGGAAGTACCCACAGTCATCCCCTCTGGCCCTAACCAAGAAGTACCACAACCCTATGGGTAGTGTACTCAGCCTAACCCCACTGGCTTGGTCATACGAAATTATAAGACTCTCTGGGGAATCTCACTCGGTCAATTCCCCTTATAGTCTAGGGTAGTCAGGAACTCTCTGAGGAAGATCACGCGGTCTAACCCTCTTAGCCCCAAGGTCTAGAGACTCTCTGAGGAATATATCTCGGTCAATTACTCCTATAGCCTCAGGTATACCACAGACTCTCTGAGGAAGCTCAATCGGTCAATTCCTCCTCTAGCCTGGGAAGGTTCTTAAAGAGAAATCAAATAAGGTAAGACTCTCTGAGGAAGCTCATTCGGTCTACCCTCCAGTAGTCTATAATATCTGAAGGCACTCTAGTAATCTTTCTCGGTCTATCCCCTGTGGCCTATAATGTCTAAGACTCCCTGAGGAATCTCACTCGGTCTACCCTCCTGTAGTCTATAATGTCAAAGACTCTCTGGGAAGCTCACTCGGTCTATCCCTTATAGTCTATAGCACCGGTTTCTCACAGCCCTGTGCCAGTCAGTGCATGATAATGCTATAAGGCCAAAGTACACCTATAGAGATACTTGGATAACCAAAGTACACTTATAGATCTAATTAGATAACATTCTACAGGACACCAAGATTGTTATGGATTTCACTCCATCCTATAGTCACAAGGCATGGAAAAAGGTGTAACAGCCAAAGGAAAACAAAACCCAAAGGTCGTAAACCGAACAAGCATGGGAAAAAAATCCAAGCACAACAAAAATATCCTATAACATTATTAATTTACCTCTACAAAATCATACAATCAAGGCAGGAAAACAAAAAGGGAAAAAAGGTAAACAAGCAATACCCCATTCACGGGTATTGGTGGAATTTGCACATAAAACTCAAAGACTTTGAATGGTAAGGCACAAACCACCTACCTCGATCCTAGGAGATCGATATACTTTAACCATGACGATTGATTATCCATTGAATGTAGTAGATTTGAGAAAACATTCAAAATGATCAAACCAGGATAACTTTAGATAGAGGAAGAATCAAGGAATGAAACTCAAGAAGAAAGAAGAACTCACCGCTGTGGTTCCAATGCAATCGATGACGGTCGAATCTTCCAACAGATGGAGGCTCGGGAATCCGGAGAAGTTTCGCGGCCGTAAAAAATCTCTCAGTTGAGACAGACCTAGAAGAAGATGTTTATGGCGGTCAGGCACGACCCCGGTTCATTTAACGAAAAAAGAAAGTACATGTAGTGTACTTTTAGAGTACATGATGTGTACTAGGTTTTTCCGTACTCCGCTTAAATAGGCCTCCACATCACCCCTACACACCGTGTGTGTGGCCCGGACATGGCCAACACTCGGCTTTGAGCGGGAAAAGAGTACACAATGTGTGCTCAGAAAGTACACGACGTGTACTTCAAAACTTTCCAGAAACTCCATTTTTCTCAAAAACTCCAGAAAAAAGAATCCATACTTGAAAATGAATATCTGAGTTCTTACAAACTTCCCCCCTTAAAGAAATTTATCCTCTAATTTCCCTAGAAATGCGTTGAAGAAGAAACCCTGAACAGCTCCGGCCACTACGATCGTACATCGGCCTCCCTCTCCCAGGTCTCGTCCTGTACTCACCCATGTTGCCAAAGCACCCGTACTAAAGGAATAGACCGCCCATGAAGAACTTTCATACTGTGATCGATAATCCGGATAGGATGATCCTCAAACGACACATCCGCTTCGAGCTCAACCTCCTCAGGCTGAAAGACATGAGACAGGTCTGAAAAGTAACGTCAGAGTTGAGAGATGTAGAAGACGTCATGCATAGCCCGATACCTCTAAGGTAGCTGCAACCGATAGGCAACCAGTCCAACTCTCTCCAAAACCTCAAACGTCCCGACGTACCTCGGTGAAAGATTACCCTGTCTCAGAATCCTCTTGTGTCCCATCCTCAGTGTGACACGCAGGAAAACCTGATCCTTGACCTCGCACTCAAGAGTTCATCTTCACTGATCAGCATAAGACTTCTTTCGAGACCGTGCTATAGCCATCCTCTTCCGAATCAACTCTATTTTCTATGAGGTCTCTTGAACAAGATGAGGTCCCAATAAAGATGCCTCTCCTACCTCTAGCCAGCATAAAGGTGATCGGCATGGCCTACCGTACAAGGCCTCATAAGGTGACATATGAATAGTCACCTGAAAATTGTTGTTGTAGGCGAACTCCACTAGAGGAATATGCTTCTCCCAAGAACCACCAAAGTCTAGAATGCAAGCTCAGAGCATATCCCCAAGAACTTGGATCGTGCGCTCGGACTGGCCATCAGTCTGGGGATGGTATGCTGTACTCAAAAGTACCCGTGTACCCAAAGACTTTTGAAGTCCCTGCCAGAACCGAGAAGTAAAGCGCACATCCCTGTCTAAAACAATGGATTGTTGAACTCCATGTAGACGTACAATTTCCCAGATGTACAACCATCCAAGATTGTCAACACTGAAGGTCTCCTTGATCGGAAATAAGTGAGAAACCTTCGTAAGCCTATCAATGACAACCCAAATGACATCGTTCCCCAGAGGAGACCTCGGAAACCCAGTCATGAAGTCCATCGTGACATCGTTCCACTTCCACTCGAGAATGGGTAACTGCTGTAAAAGCCCTGCTGGTCGCTGATGCTCTGCTTTCACCTGCTGACAAGTAGAACATCTCATGACAAAATCAACAACATATTTCTTCATACCTGGCCACCAGTACTGGCAGTGTAGATCAAGATACATCTTGGTGATTCCAAGATGAACTGCCCAAACTGAGGAATGTAAATCCTATATTATCTCCTCGCGTATGTCTGCTAGTACCCATACGCATCCCTGGAAACACAAGATCTTATCCTCACCCACTATCCATCCAAGAAGAGGGTCCCCTCCTGACACACTCCCACAGGACTAAGGCCTCTGAATATGATTACTACCTCATCCGTACCTAATCAATAAGTGTAGAGGTAACAACTACAGAAGAAAGAAAGGTCTTTCCCTGTCTGTCGTGCACCTCCAAGTGAATCTCAGAGAACAGAGCCATAAGATGCCACTCACTGCTAGCCTCCTGAACTGCCTGAATCCGAGTTCTTATTCTCAACGCATCTGCCACTGCATTGCCTTTTCCCGATATATAGGCGAGCTCGAAGTCAAAGGACTGGAGATACTCGACCCACCTATGCTATCTCAGATTCAGATCACGCTGAGTGAAGATATACTTGAGACTCTTGTGGTCATTGAAAACGAAAATGTGCTCTCCCAGATGGTTGTGTCTCAAACATCGTAAGTCATGAACAATAGCTGCCAACTCTAGATCGTGCATAGGGTAATTCCTCTCATGTGGCCTCAACTGCCGAGACCCGTACGCAACGACTCCATCTCCCTGCATAAGAACAACTCCTAGCCAGATACCTAAAGCATCACAATAAACAGTGTAGCGCTAACCTGGCTCTGATACCATATGCCACGACCCACCTCCCCGGGCTAAGAACCATGTCATCTGACCCCATGGGTCTCCTATAATACTTAGGTTTCCTTCCCAGCACACCATAGGCTATTACTCACTAGGGTCTCTTATCAGACTAATGACTGTCCCCACAGGACAACACATGTTCTTTCAGTGTGTTTTGTCCTCAATCACAGACACCACGGGAAACTTCCCAGAAGGTCACCCATCCTGATTACTACTCCAAGCCCAGCATGCTTAACTGTGGAGTTCTAATCAGTTAGGCTCCCGAAAAGAAAGGTGCACCTTGTTGAATTGGGTAGTAACATTAAGCATTTTAAGTCTCACTTTTCCAGGGGTGTTACAATATCCACCCCTTAAAAGCACAATTCCCTCGTTGTGGACCCCAAACCTTAAACTCAGGCAGTGCCTAAGCACTTCCGGATAGATATTACCTCTGATACCACTTTGTAACGTCTCGGTTCCGGAAGCCACCCAGAGGCGCCCCGTACCCGGTTGGTCACATGGCCTCAAGTGAATTTCCACAAATGCCAGAGGCTGCCGACTAGCAGTGAGGGCCTTGAGTGTGATAGTGGGGAAACTATACCCTCATTGGAAAAGTACACAGTGGAAAATAATAACATGCAATAACAGAAGTAGTAAATAACCAATCAATAATAAACAGTGGAAGACTAAATCAACAAACTGGAGCACATATGTATGTATAAAATGATGCAAGATACATAACTAGGAAAACATCCAAACAAGTCACAATGCTGGAAAACACCACAATACCAAAACAAGAACAAAATAAAAGAAAAAAAACAGCTCCTCAACATCACAAGCCCAAGCTTGGTCCCTTCCTATCCTGCTCCAAGCAATCAAGTACCAGAAGTCGAAGGGCGCTTTCCTTTGTCTATACCTGCAACAACATAGTCTGTTTGTGCCCAAAAGCATGACCCAAACAAGGTGTGAGACTAAATCCCAGTAGGCATTCACCCAAATATCTATGCCTAACAGTCAGTGAGTATATTGCAGGTAAAAGTACAGTAAACAGTAAACAACAACAGCAAAGCAGCAGGCAGTAAATAGGAAGATACACAACAACAATCAACCCACAAACAACAACAACAGTGAAGCAAATCAGCTAACACAAACTGGAAACCCTCTGGGAAGTACCCGCAGCCATCCCCTTTGGTCCTAACCAAGAAGTACCATAACCCTATGGGAAGTACACTCAACCTAACCCCTCTGTCTTGGTCATACGAAATTATAAGACTCTTTGGGGAAGCTCACTCGGTCAATTCCCCTTATAGTCTAGGGTAGTCAGGAACTCTCTGAGGAAGATCACGCGGTCTAACCCTATTAGTCCCAAGGTCTAGAGACTCTCTGAGGAAGATATCTCGGTCAATACCTCCAATAGCCTCAGGTATACCACAGACTCTCTGAGGAATCTCACTCGGTCAATTCCTCCTCTAGCATGGGAAGGTTCTTAAAGAGAAATCAAACAAGGTAAGACTCTCTGAGGAAGCTCACTCGGTCTACCCTACAATAGTCTATAATATCTGAAGTCACTCTGGGATTCTCGCTCGGTCTATCCTCTGTGGCCTATAATGTCTAAGACTCACTGAGTAATCTCACTCGGTCTACCCTCCTATAGTCTATAATGTCAAAGACTCTCTGGGAAGCTCACTCGGTCTATCCCTTATAGTCTATAGCACCAAGTTCTCACAACCCCGTGCCAGTCAGTGCATGATAATGATATAAGGACAAAGTAACCTATTGAGCTACTTGGCTAACCAAAGTACACCTATATAGCTACTTGGATAACATTCTACAAGACAAAAATCATGTTATGGATTTCACTTTATCCTATAGTCACAAGGCATGGAAAAAGGTGTAACAGCCAAAGGAAAACGAAACCCAAAGGTCATAAACAGAACAAGCATGGGAAAAACATCCCATCACAACAAAAATATCCTCTAAGATGATTAATTTACCTCTACATAAGCATACAAGCAAGGTAGGAAAACAACAAGGGCAAAAAGGTAAACACGCAATACCCCGTTCATGGGTATTGGTGGAATTTTCACATAAAACTCAAAGACTTTGAACGGTAAGGCACAAACCACCTACCTCGATCCTAGGAGATCGATATACTTGAACCACGACAATTGATTCTCCATTTAACATCGTAGATCTGAGAAAACGTGCAAAACGCTCAAACCACGATAACTTGAGAAAGAGGAAGAATCAAGGAATGAAACTCAAGAAGAAATAAGAAATTACTACTGCGGTTCCAATTCAATCGATGGCGGTCGAATTGGCCAACATATGGAGGCTCGAGAATCCGGAGAAGTTTCGCGGCCGTACGACATATCTCGGTCAAACCAGACCTAGAAGAAGACATTTATGGTGGTCAGGCGCGACCCCGGTTCTTTTAACAAAAGAAAAGAAAGTAAACGGCGTGTACTTTTAGAGTACACGATGTGTACTAGTTTTTTCCATACTCTGCTTAAATCAGCCTCCACATCACCCCTACACACCGTGTGTGTGGCTCCGACATGGACATCACACGACTTCGAGCGAGTAAAGAGTACACGACGTGTACTCAGAAAGTACACGACGTGTACTTCAAAAATTTCCAGAAACTCCATTTTTCTAAAAAACTCCAAAAAAATGAAGACATACCTGAAAATGAAGATCCAGGTTCTTACATATACCATTATTAATGTCATTGTGAAATACATTCTCTTATAACTTTCTTCCCAATTCATCCGAGAAGTTCCACATCCAAACTATCTCCTTTCTAGCTTCTGTTATAGAAATGTATTCTACCTCTATGGTAGATGAATCCCCAATTTCCACAATTGTGATTTCCAAATTACTGCAATTCCTTCACATGTAAATACACAACTTGTGGTACTCCTCCTGCTATCAAAGTTACCTCCAAGGTCAGTATCCACAGACCCCTGCAAGTAATTCCCTTTCTTAAAGCACATAGATACCTCCTTTATACCCTTAAAATTTCTTAGTATCCACTTAACATCTTCCCAATGTTTCTTTCCAAGGTTATCCATATACCAACTCACAAATCCAACTGAATGAGAGATGTCTGGTTAAGTGAAGACTATGAAATACATTGGACTTCCTACAACTGATGCATATAGAACCTTTTCCATGTACTCAATATCTTCTATCGTCTTTGGTGATTGATCCCTTGATAGTTTGAAATGGACCACCAGGGTAATAGAGACCACCTTTGCCTCCAGAATACTTAATCTTCTCAGAAAATTCCTAATTTAATCATCCCGTGATAACATCAATGTTCTAGCTACACGACCTCTCTTGATCTTCATCCCCAAAATCTTTCCATCTTCTCCAAGATCTTTCATATCGAAGTCCTCAACTAGCTGCCCTTTTAGGTCATTAATCCTCTGTATACATGATCCTGCAATGATCATGTTATCCAAATATAGAATAAAAATCTTATATTCATCACCAAAAGACTTGATGTAGAAACATTGATCCATGCAACATCATTTGTATGCATTTTTAATCATGAATGCATCAAAATTTTTGTTCCACTGCTTGGGTGTCTGATTCAACCCATATAAGATCTTATGGATTTTGCACACTAGGTCTTTCTTCCCAGACTCAACATATCCTATAGGTTTCTACATGTAGATGTCCTCATCTATATATTCCTGAAGAAAATAAGTCTTGACACCAAGCTGCTCAAGATGTAAGTCCTCTGAGGCCATAATGTTGAAAACCACCCTAATAATGGTAAGATTCACTATAAGTGAGAATATTTTAGTGAAATACACTCCATACTTATGTTGGAAGCCTTCCACCACCTGTATTTCCTTGAACCTCCTCTTTCCATCATGTTACTCCTTGACCCGGTACAATCCTTTGTTCTACATTCTTTCTTCCCCTTTGGAAGATGTGTCAAATCCCAAATATTGTTTTCATGTAGTGAATAAATTTCTTCCTTCATGGCCAACTCCCACTGGTTGACTCCTTTAACTGCATTTCTTCTTCAAATAAATCTTGTTCTCTATCTCCAGTCAATAAAAAATAATGTGAGGATGGTGAATACCTCTACACAATCCTTCTCACCTTTGTTGATCTTCTTAAATCCACTGGAGTAGTAGGTTCCACCGGTTCTGATGTCTCATGATCAGGTAAACCTTCAATATCCACTTTCTCTTTACACTCTGATTCTATATTCCCATTTTCATCTTCAACTATATGATGATCCTTTTATGAGACACCTTCATTGAATACCATGTTCTAGATCCTAATGACCATATTATTAATATCATCCAAAAAGAAGTAACCAAACTCCTTAGCACCATAGAAAATAAAGAAACATGGTTTGGACTTAAAATCAATCATTTTCCTTGATTTAGAATCAATATGTACATAAAAAAACTACCAAAGAATCGAAAATGTGAGAGTATTACCTCCTTACCAGACCAGACCTCCTCAGGTAGACATTCTCCCATTAGTACAGATGGACTCCTACTGATGAGATATGTTTCCAAGTTCACTACTTCATCCCAAAAGGTATTGGGTATCCCCGAATGTAGCCTCATGATCCTAACATTTTAATTCAGTGTCCTATTTATCCTTTTAGCAACACAATTCTGTTGCGGTGTACCTAGAATAGTCTTTTCCCACCAAATTCCATTATCAGAACAGAATTCCTTGAACTCTTGACTGCCATAATGTCCAACATTTTCAAACCTTAAACATTTCATCTTTGATCTTGACTCATTCTCAACCATGACCTTACACTTCTAAAATGTCTTAAAAACATTATATTTACTTTTTAGAAAGTAAACCCATACCTTCCTTGCAGAGTCGTCAATGAATGTCACATAGTATTGTGACACTTCGAGAGAAAGTATTGGTGAAGGACCCCAAACATCAATGTGCACCAGGTCTCGCTTCCCAACCTTCCATGTTCTACCTCCTTTTTTCAAATGATAACTTCTTTTGCTTTCCAAGGATTCAATATTCACATAAACTAACTTCCACCAACTTTAGCTCTAGTAGCAGAACTTTTGTTGACAACACCTTCATCCCCTTTTCACTCACGTGTTCGAGTCAATAATGCCATATTTAAGAATATCTAGTATCATTTACTGATTCTACCATGTTTTTGAAGGTCTCTATCATGTTGTACAAATTACCATTTTTCGCTCCCTGATCTATGACCATAAATCTCTTGGTAATCTTCTAGGCACCACCAGTAAACATAATAATGAAACCTACATCATCAAGTTTCCCAACATAAATGAGATTTATTCATAAACCAAGGATATACCTAACGTTTTACAGAACCAAAAAACTCCCACTGTGGGTCTGGATCCATGCATCTCCTTTACTTGCAATCCGTAAGGGTTCATTATCAATAAGATGTACCTTACCAAAATTTTCAGAAACATAATTGTTTAGGAAATCATTCTCTGATTTCAAATGTAAAGACACCCCTAATTCTAGAATACCAGAATCTATAGGGCTATCCACGCTCAGCAACAACACATCATCAGTTCCTTCACCCTCCGTGTTTTCTCTACTGGTTTGGGGTCCCTTCCATTTTTCTCTTCACTCCTTATTGACACGTCATTTCTTTCTGCATGTCCAGTAGGTAGAACTAGCCCCATTTTACTTGTCTTGGATTTTCCCTATTGACTTTGATCTCCCTCTACAATTGTCTTATTGTGGGCACCTTCCTCTTCCTTCAACGTTCATAGAAGAACCATAGAATATTTCTAATTCTCTTCTTAGAATATCCTCACTAAGGATCAGGTCTTGTATATATTTCAGAGCCAACTTTGAATTCCCTGAAGAACTTCTCACGACTATTATACTTTCTTCCCAACTGTCAGGTAAAGAGTATAGTAACACCAATGTACATACCTCATCACCAAGATCAATGTACATCGATGTCAGCTAACTTATGATGGTGTTGAATTTGTTGATGTGATCTATAAAAATTATCCCTTAAAAACCATTTTCAGGTTGAACAATCTTCACCTAAAGTGCACTTGGTTTTCCACAAAAGGCTTCTTCTATATATTCATGAGACATTTCATTAGATCAATCATCATATTCTCTTCTCTAATGTTGAACACCACGATTTTGGACAATGTAAGGCACACAATGCCCAAAACCTGTCAATCTAGTAGCTCCCACTCTAACTGCTCTATGTCTATTGGATTTATACCCAGAAGCAGCGAGTGCATCATTTTTTGGTAAAGACAATCCTCGATCTAAATCCTCCAGAAACTAAAGTCAGTTCAATCGAAGCGATCAATATTTACCTTGACTTATTCCATTTCTATCATTGGAGAATCCTGAACTCATCCTCTGATACCATTTGATGCAAAAATTTCATAATTTTCCCTGAAATAAAAGAAACGATTCAAATAAGAGTAAAAGAAAAAAAAAACAGATTGAGAACACAAATATTTATGTGGTTAGAGAATAATCGCTACGTCCACAGAGAGGCAGAATATTCACTATATGTCAGGAGAACAATTACAAAGAGTTTCTCAGATTTTTTTTACTAAGAAACCCTAGCCCAAAATAGGATAAAAATAGAGAAGATAATCCATTATTCCACCAATAGCATAGGAATACCACATATCTATAGTGAAAGGCGAGCACCCAATTCAAATGTGCTACGGTGCTATATGCTAGAAGTCCAAGGGGATACAGTGAATGGAGAATGGATGTCTGCGTTCCTATAGTGGGTAATCCCCTAGACATTATGGCCTAGTGCGCATTATGGACCACAAGAATTCAGCCCAACCATCCACATCAGATCGGGATACACCAATACAATACACAAGACCCCTTTTTTAAGGCATGAAAATCACCTGAGTGAAGGAAATTCCCATGAGCCCTACGTAGCATGAGTCATTATTGTGAACCCATGACCATGAGGGATATCGACCTTAGTTTTAATATCCAAGATAAGTATCCCATGAAAATTTTCCCTTAGTCAAACTATGTGAGGAGCCTTCATGTTTTTCATTTCTTTCATCTGGCCTTGGAAGTGGCCACCTCAAAACTCAGAAAAGCCACGAGCACCCTCTTCATGTATGGTAGAAAATGAGGACGTGAAACCTATATGTAATGCACCCTCTTTGTGAAGTATACACCCAATAAAATGTATAAAATCTTGAAAAATTGACATGCACATGGTAGTAGGACCCATCACAAGACCTCTTTTGAGGTCATGTGAGCTGTGAAACTTCACGAGGAGCCATCATACGAGACCCTTAGAGATGAAGTTTGGAGAAAACCCTTGTCCGCACACCCTTATGCCTAAAAAATTGGTTATTGTATGAAATTGAGGGATAATCCTTTTGGGCTTCTACATAAATACTTGGATGAGTGTAATATCAAAGACTTATTTGTGAGACCCCACCGCATGATCAATTTAAGTTCACTTGATCAAAGGTTATTTCACTAATCTTGTGATGTCCTTAGGTGACCTTGAAAAAGTAAAGTTGATCAGAAAACAAACCCTTAACATATTAGCATTTTCATGTTATATTTTAAAGACAAGTCAGGACGATCTCACTTTAGATTATCAACATGTTGATGTGATCATGTGATTTCCCATTGACATGTCACCATTATCATGAAAAATTCTGAAGAAAATTTAGGACGATATCATGGTATATTATCTAAATATCGGTATGATCATGTAATTTCACATTTACATGTCACCATTTTTATGTTAAAGTCTAAAGATGAGTCAGGTTGATCATGTGACAACATGGAATTTTTACTTCAATCATATACAAGGCCTCAGAAATTTCCACTTTAATTATGTGAATCATCTTTGAAATAACTTCTTCACTCCTAAGAAGGAATATAATACAAGTCTTTTTATCATGAGAATCACTATAGTCATGTCCACTTTGGTCATTTAAAAGATCATGAGCATGAAAACTTAAGACATATGAGGCATCATGAACCTGTCAAGCAGACACCCTTAGATGTATCAGTCATAATAGGTTGACACCAAAAATATGTCGGGCAGACAATCGAGACTTTTCCAATAATATTTCAAGACATGTCAAGAAGATCTCTTACAACATGTCAAATTCATATGGAAGACCCACATGGAATCATGCCATGTGGATCTCATCTAGGAACCTTCAGCCACATTACCCTTAATAAAGGAAGCGTCCTTGATAAATTATGTTTTTGAACTCATCCAATCCTATCAATGACATGGTTTCAGATAGAACTTTGGTGATCCTCATCATACCTGTTTATCTGATAGAATATATAGAATGAGTGTGTCAAATGGATGCTTCGGTGAATAAGCCTCGATTAATAGGGAATACTTGTTATGTAAGCCCCAACCAAAGGGAATCCTCAGTGTGTAAGCTCTGATCAATAGGGAATCCATCCTGGAGTAAGCCTCTAACATTTATGAAACCTTAAGAAAACAATAATGTATATGAGCATGATCATCCACCTTATACCATCAATGGGTTAGGGATAAAATTTACTATGAAAACTATGATTACCACCATAACCAGGATATGTAGTACTCTTTCCTAAGGCCTAAGATTGAACAGGAATCCACTCCAATATATGTCCATTCATCTCCCAAGTATTCTTGAATAAGGGGGATAAATTATTACATAGGCATTCCACCCTTCCTCACCCATCAACGGATGAGATGAAGGCTCACACATGATCATCACTTTAAGTATAAGCCTCAATCATTCCCTCAAGTACTTAAACCCCATCAGTGGTTTGGGGGATAAACTATAATATGATGAATCTGATTCCTATCATAAAACATGATATGTAGGACACCTTGATAAGGACTGAGTTCCATATCACATCCTCCATGAGACGGTTAGGCATGCCTCTCAAAGAAAAACATTAATGTGTAATCCTTGTATGGATATGCTCTCATGAAATGTGTTCAATATTCTTCTATCACTTATTTCACAACAATTATGACTCATGTGTGCTTAGAGGATAGAAATGATTATAATAATAGTAGGATGATATTTCTACCATTGTGGGATATTCATTGGGACATAAGCCTGATTACACATCATCTTCACTCAAATGGGAACAATCCCAATGAGGTTACCCAGGGAAACCTCAGAGTGTATGCCTCAACCATATGAACTATGTAGACTTTGATTCCTACCTCAAATAGGATATTTAGGATTCCTCACTAGGGTTTGAGCCCAATATTCAATTCCTTACCAAATTATTTTAAACTCCATGAATCAGTCCAGTCACACGACCTTAAACTATAACATATGAACTATGTCAGTTTTTGTTCCTATTTTAATAGGATATGTAGGACACCTAGTAGTGGTCCAATCCCACCTCTAAGACACAAATCACCTTCTTATATAGTAATAAACTATTGAGTACCCAAATGTGTCCATAAAATAGATCATCATAAATAAATAAGAGAGCGATAGAGAACCCATGATATTCACACACTTATTCCTATTGATACATGTTTATAATCAAGAAATTGAAATAGGGGTAATCATTCTCATATCAGGGACTTGGAATAATTTCATGAACATATATTAAGTCTATAAGAGAGTCCCAGAGTTGGAAAAAATTCCCCCAAAAAGTGTGTGATGAACCTGAAATCCCATCATATTGACCAATATGAGTTTTTAATTTTCATTGGGAATGAAAACCTAAAGGACCACCTACCTTTGGAAAGAAGGTCCATGCTCAGTTATGGATGTGTGAACCATTGGGAGTTTCTTGAGAACATTAGAAAATGGGAAACCAAATGCAGATGAGTGGGAAAGTCATTGAACCCCCTAAAATTAATTGAACTGTTGGGCACATGAATCCTATCCACGTCTCTCTTTCCTAAAAAAATATGTGTCCATGATTTTTAGTGTGATTTTTGTGAAAATTAGTTTTCATAAAAAGGGTAGACTTCATGAAACTAGTTTTTTTTGAAAAAAATCATTTGATATTTTTTTATAAAATGGGTTTGAATTTCATGAAATCATTTTTTTGGGAGGTTAAATCTTTAATAATGATAATAAAATTGGATTGGTTATAAAATTTGTTTTATGAATTTTGTTATAAATAGAATAATTTGGTTATGGAATCCAAAAAATGTTTTGGTTTTAAGACCCATTAGTTATTCATTTGTGAAGGAATTTGGAACCCCATGGGGTGATTTTTGAAAACTTATTATTTTCTTTTAATGAATATTAAGTTGTAATTTTCTTTGAAATTTTTTAATGAATGGATTTTGAGAATCTTAGATGGGTTCCTTATTTTACAATGGAATTGGTAGTTTTTAAAACTAGTTGAAAACATTTTGGAATTCCCATATGGAATTGAGGCTTTGAAATAAATAAGTTGTTTTCTATGTGGTTGGTTGATTTTAAAATCTTTTGTGTTTTTGGAAAATAATTTTTTTCCTTTATGTATATGAATATTTTTAAAGGAATGGGGTTTTTTCATATGATATGCCTTATTTACTTGTGTTTTTTGGATTTTTCCTCTCTATTATGTGGGTTGGGACCAGTTGAAATGATAAAGTGAACATGTATAGTTTGAGCTCATATTCCATTATATATATATTCTTCCTCCCAAAAGAGTCTTGAGTAAAGTGGATTATTAATATATAGGAGTAGTTGTTCCACTATATTTTCCTATGGACTAGACTCAAAGTGGATTAGAAAGTGTTTTTTCCCTTTTAGTGATATGGTAGTGTGTTTTTTTCAATTTTTTTTGGGAAACAAGGCTAGGTGGGCCTTGTCTAGTTTGTTGGGAGAATTGGTGAGGATACATCTGCTTAATATTTTGGGTGCATGTTTTATCTTGGGGTTATGGTTTATTTTTATGATTTTTTATCGAAGAGTTTAATACTTGTTTCCTTAAGATTTATTTTGTATTGGTTACTCTTTTGTGTGTAGTTTTATATCATGGATCAATTTTTTTCCTATGTTATTTTTTTTGACTTTTAGTTGTTTGGAATTGTTCATGCATCTTGCTCTTTGTGCCCTTTTTGACAACTTTTGGTGATGAATAAATTATTTAGAGGCACTTTCATAGTTTGAAATTTATTTTTTGTATGTGGGATGGCCTTAGGTGGGTGATTTTAGTGGGTAAGACTATTATGGAACTAGTTGATATTATGAACTGACCGATATCAGAATAGATCTAGTGGGGTTCGCCATGAGAGGTTAGCCTGAGTATGGGGTCCGAATATTTCCTATTTCTATTAGTTATGATCCAATGTAAGGTAACATTCAATTTATTTTATTTAGGCATGTTTTTAATTGCTTATTAATTATGGTGTTTTGAGATGTGATGGTTTTGGTGAACAGATATCACCACCTTTGTCTATTTTGGGTGTTTTTGGATGTGGATTGTTTTGGAGAACCGATCTTAGGATCTTAGATGTTCCATGTATTTAGGATCCTATGGGTGTTTCTTGGACCACACTTTCTTTTTTCGAGATTATATACCTCATGATGTATTTGTTTAGTAGAATCCTATAATATCTCTTATTGTTTTAATGAAATCATGGTTATTTTGAAGACAATCTAATTACAAGAGTGGTCATTTGATGCTTCAACATTTATATCATTTCTAAATAGATTGGGGGACCTCTATTTAGTATCCCTTCATTTAGAGTATCTTGATGTATGATCAATATTGAGTCTTATCTAAGGTTTTATCACTATATAAGTAAGTTTAGTGATTCTTTAGAGGATGGTTCATTTTTTAGGTTTCTGTGGTCTTATGTTTTTTGAGTTTCCCCAACATTTTTCACTTCTTGTGAAGGGGTAAAAAGTCTTCCTCATTTTACTCCACCTTTACCATGACTAGGGATTCTATGGGGGTAAAAAGTGGAATAGTGGGGAGAATTTTGACACCCTCTTATCACTGATACCTTTAATTTTTTATTTTTTTAATTAATTTTTGGTGAATTTAAAATTTTCTAAAGTCCAGAGCACGAGTTCAAAATTTTAGAAAATTTTGCTCTATGCACGAGTTGTACATAGTTAGAAGTAATCATGCTGCAACTGTGCATGAAGTATTGTTATTTGGATCGTTCCATTTGGAATGGTTAGCACATAGGTAGTTAGACTCTATGGGGTCCCAAGTAAAATGTGCATGATATATTTGGGTTTTCAAGTATGGACTACATGGGTACCACATAGTTTGGTAAACTATGTGGGTAAACTGTGTGAGATGCCCAGGTTCTTTTTTTTTCAAAACTCCAAATTTTCCCTTGAGTAAAAATAAAAATAAAATATCTTCCTCACTCCTCTTATACTCCATGAAATGAACCAACCACAAGGAGAGCCCCCATACGATAATTCCTCCTCTTATCTCCTCATATCTCCATCGTTCCTCCTGACTTCAATTATGTTCATACTTAGTAAGATTTTATCCTTTTCAATTTCACTATCATCTCTTATTTTACCATCTACCATGATAAATTTTCCCTAATCCAAAAACTATGGGGGTTTTATGCTTTAATTTCTTGAATCCTTTGATTTATAGGGTATGCAATGTGTGCTCTGGGTTGTTTCTTGGATGTTTGGGTGTTTGCTGTAATATATGAAACATTAATGTTTTATTTCCAATTATTCAAGGTAAGTATTTATTAGGTTCTCCTTTATATTATATGTTATAATTTTTTTTTGAGTTCTGAGAACTTTTTTAAATTCTTTTAATTATATTTTATATCAGTAGTAGGCTTGTTTTGGCATTTAAATAGATTTTTATGATTGAAATTAGCTTAGGCCACATGCCTTGTGCTTACAAAATTTTCTGAGTGAATATTTTAAAATTATTCAAGTGTTTTAAAAGTTTTCTTATGGAATTACATGTATATGAAATATCATTATTGGTTTTAATTGGATTTTAATTGGTTTAAATAATTGGGATGGACTTAAGTTTCATGCCAAGTATTGTTTTAATTGCCCATTTAGATTCAAAAAATGAATTTTAATATTTTGAAAGCATTTTTGATTCTAGGTACAATTTTGAAATAGGTGCGTAATGTTTTAATGATTTGTTTTATAAAAGGAAGGAAGTTATCCCTCTCTTATTCTTTTTGAGAATATGGGGCCTCATGGTGGTTGAAGTTGGATTTTATGAAGGGAATTGAGGTTTTGTGAAAGGGGTTATTAGCATCATTTTGTTTATTTTTAAATTAGTTTATTTATTTTAAAAGTTTTTTTATGGAAATAGTTAGATTTCCAAGTTGGGTTTCAGACTGTAGTGTGATAATTTGGCTTTAAAAAAAGTCTGAAATTGTGATTTTCAAGTGGGGTGAAAATGGATCAGTGTTCCGAGCACTTTAGTGAAACCTTAGTTCATAATTTAGTGAAATTATTTTATAAATGTAGCAGGGAATATTTGATACCCCCTTTTTTACTTTTCCTATTATGGCTTGGGAACCCCTGGGGAATGTTTTATATTGACATGCATTTTGTGATGTTTCTGCGTGAAAATGTGATTGGGTTTGTTTATTGTGAGGGTGTAAGAGGTGTGGTTTGAGTACTTTTAAATGTTTTATAATTATTGTATGTGATTATTGATTAATAAAATTTGTTTGAATTGTCATGGGATTCCTAAGGACATATTAAGTAACCTTTAAGATAGAAATCCTAAGCATTTTGTAGTACGATTCCCCAAGAATGATTCACAGCTACACCCCATCGGTTATATTGAGAGGGTTTCAGGTCATCATCTAGATACATTATTTTTTTTCTAAGATAGCAAAGGATCTCCAGAGACATTATTTATTAATATTTCGATGAGGATACCTATGAAATTTATAGTTTTAGTAGTGCCTACCTAAGTTCCTTGTCACTAGTTCAGGTCCTTTATTATTAGAGCCTAGGTATGATTCCCATGATACTAGGTATTGTTTAGGAACTTTGGAGGATTTTGTTTTATGGTTTGATTATATTACCCTAAATCAATTGATTTTATTGGAAACATGGTTAGTTGAATTCCTTGGATTGAGATTCCTTGATGTGTCTTAAAAATAAAAAAGGTTTGGGTTTTCTTAAAAGAGTTTTTTATAAATATTTTTCCTTGATATTTTTTTTATGAAATAGAAGTTTTCATAAGATGTTTTGGAAATAGGTATAAATGGGGATTTGGTTGTTTTTCTATGGTTTTAATCAGGACCCATTTCCTTGGATTAAAAATTTCAATTCAAAAATTTTAATCAAACTTACTTTTTTATTTTATTATAAGGATGGTAGTTTGAAAATATATATGTGGCATGTTTTTGGGATTGTTTTATAAAGATCATTAAAACTTATTTTATTTATTATATTTAAACTAGCATTTCACAAACTATTTTACTAAAGTATTTACATAGTCTTGGTGGGTGGTGAACAACTAGGAATTTTTTTGCTCACACCTATATTTATATATCAATTTTTGGTTCAATTCATGATCTATCTTGTAGCACTATTTATTTGGAATTGGATGACGACTAGTGTAGTTGCATTAGATCTATTTTAGTTGTTTGTTTTATTTCAATTTACTTTATTTCACTGACCACTTAGGCCTTTAATGATTTCTATGTTTATATGTTTAGTACTATTTTAGTGGTAGAGGATAGGTAGTATTGTAGGATTTTCTATATGGGAGGGTTTTTTGAGGGTGAGTCAAGAATTTATTCATGGATATATTATTATCTGTTTGTTTATTTTATCCTATTTAATTTTGTGGATGGATTTCCAATTTATGGATGGGTCATAATGAATTTTTTGAGAAATTCCATTATAAATTAAATATAATTTATGGGTAAAAAATATCCTAATGAGATTCCCAAACACTAGCTTCTAGCATATGGGGATTGATAAAGCCCATCAGGCCAGTGGAAGAATAATTTAGGTGCTAGTTCAGATGGAATTCTGGGCCTGTTTGTTACATATATTGATGAGGATAGTGACCGTAGAGAATAATATGAGAGAAAAAAATAAAAATATAGGTCTCAATAGATGATTCAAGGAAAATAAACTAGTCTTAGTCTTATATGATGATAGTTTTGGAAGAGAGTTAATCTCCAAAAGGATTGCATAGATCACATGATAACAACTGAATGATCAACTTATAAATTTTTTTTTGAGTATAACTGAGGGAGTAAAATACTTATTGAATAGTTTCTACATTATAGTGGAGTAAAAGGTGGTTTAATTCAGAAAATATTTTCATTCAATGATAGAGTAGAGGTCTATGGAAAATTATGTGTTTAGTAAGGTCAGAAAAATAAATTTGTCACATGATGAAGATCAGTAAGTCACGAAGATTAAATATTTTAATTTCCAGATGAAGAATGTGAGATTTATACTATTAAAATTAGTTATACACATCCTTATGCTATGTAAGAAACTAATTTTTTTAGTATAACTTGATAAGACAATATATAGATCTATCTTTTTCAACATACTTAAGATGTTGACTTTAGGATCCATGGTGGTTATACTGGGAACAAAGGATGAGACCCTATATATGATTGAATGATCAAATTGAGTGGTAATTTTAAGAGAAACAACATCGAATATTTTGGAGTTGTGGAATTTTTGGAACATACATTTCAGTGGGAAGGAAAATAAAGTTTAAATGATACAGGGCATTCTGATATTTTATCACAATAAGTTTAGAAGTTGTAAGAGTTGTGTGCTTAGGAAGTAGAAATGGGCATCCTTAAACTTGAGTGGACATAATACCAGAGCTTGGAAATTAGAACTGGTTTACTCAGACATTTGGAGACCTTCCCCAGTTCAATATTCCTATGAGACACTCTACATTTTAAATTTAATTAATGATATAACTAGAAAAGTTTGGATACAATTTATGAATCATAAGTCATATGCATTTTCAAAATTAATTTAATATAATTCCATAGAGAATAAGGAAACAGGTTTGAAGTTAAAATGACTAATGTTTGACAATGGAAATGAGTATAATAAAAAAAAACTTATGGAACTTCTATTGGAAGAATGGAATCATACCAGAGAGAACTATGCTCAATCAACCATAATATAATTGTGTAATAGAGTGAATGAACCATACATTAAAAAAAGGAATGTAGTATTTGAGTTCTCTTAGGAATTTCAAAGGCAATTTGGGTGAAAGTAGTGAACATGAAAATGTACTTGGTTAAAAGAAATCCGATGTATCCAATTGGATAGGATGTTCTAGAAAAAATAAGGTCCAAAAAATAATAGGAAGTTCTATACCTTAATGTTTTAAAGAGACATGTTTATTCCCATGTGGATGTTATGGATCGAGATAAACTTGATGAAAAATCTAAGACACATTTCCTTATGTGATACATTAACAAATATTTTGGATTCTAGCTATGTGATTATGCCAAATGATAAATCATCAGAAGTCGAGATGTTATGTTCAATGAGTAGGTTTCGTAGAAAGATCAGAACTCAATTAAAATAGAATTTTAACAAAAGACATAAAATAATCAAGTCAAAGTTATTCATAATGAATACACTAGAATCGAAAATGTTCTGATGGGTTTAGATGGAATCATAGGTGTTGTTGCCCATTTGTGAATAGATTTTATTTATTTTCAAGTGATTTTCATTAGTTTTCAATAACGATCAATGAGATAAGAAGATATCTGTGTGGTCAATATGATGAAGTAGTTCCAATGGTAATAGAGTTTGGATGAAGTCCTCAATTACTGAACATCCAAGAATCATGTGAATGGTTTGAAGAATTTGAGTTTCATGGTGATTCATAACAAAGAACTTCGTATAGGTTCATCAAACTCACCATGGGTTCAAAATGAGTTTTTGATTGTAATAAGGATGAGAATTGGATTCAGTATGAATCCTATACAAATATAGAAGTGAAATGAACGTTTGAAGGAAAGGGGAGAGAGTTGATGTTGAAAATTGTATTGAGAATAGGTTTTAAAGACATTTTGTTATTTAGGTTTGATTGGAGATACACATTTTTATGGAAAAAATAATCCAATAATATTAATGTTTGATTAGAAGAAAAGATGTTACTACATGAAAATATAGTTACAATAATTTCCCTTATAAATCTGGTGTTGCTTTTCTAGTTTGTATTTCAAAGATATCATAAGTTTTTGGAGAACTTTTTATACAAGACTTATGACTGTAAGGGAGTGAAAATATGTTTCTAGATGACTACGAATCAGCATGGTTGGTTTTTTCAAAGCATATTTTAAGGTGGTGTAGTTTCCTAGTGTTTTTCAAATTTTTGGGGTTCAAAATTTAGAGTTTGACTTGTATTGTGAAAAGTGGATTTCCTTTAAGGGATTATGAAAATATGGGAAATGCATGATTTTTGAGAATAGGGGATTTGAAAAGTGTGTTTTGAGATGGAATGAATATTTTGACGGTTATCTTTTCAATTAAGATAAATAGATCATTGTGAACATACAATGATTTTATGGTAAGCTTCACGACAAGGATGAGGATCGCGAACAGTGAAGGTGAAAAGCATCACGGGTGGAGCATCATGGCGGCATGAAGTTTTGACGAAAGGATTTTTGATTGTGATAATATTCAAAAATAGGAAATTTTAGTGGAGCTTCTCAAAAAAGGGAGAATCATGAAGGAAATAAAGAAGCTTTTCAAAATGATGATGACATGACCCAGCAGGTTTTGGAATCAGTAGAAACACCTATAAATAGGACTTTACCCCTTCAGAAGATGAGTGATTCTTAACGAAACTCTTAAGGCTATGTATTTTCAAAGGCGGTTTGCAAAGGTGGTATGTGAAGAATTTCACGAAGTCTATAAGACAACTAAACATTATGAGAATTTTTAAAAGTAATGAAATCCTCAAAGGAAAAGTGAATTCTGTGAAGGTAGAGAGACCCACGAAGGCAGTTAGCTTCATGAAGGCAATTTGGTCCACGAAGGCAGTTTTCTCCATGAAGTCTATGAGATTCATGAGGGTTTCCCACGAATAACAGGTTTGAATACATGGTTTAGGTGAATCAATGGTTGGGAAGACACCACTTCACTATTCCTTATTATTATGTGTATAAGAATATTATAGTTTCCAATCAATATTTAGTTATTAATTCTATATTTACTATGTTGATGCTAAGATGAGATGATCTTGATTGATCTAATAATCACAAAGGATATTTTTGATTCTAGTAAGAAGAAGAAGAATATATCTCAGTGTTGTTGGTATTCTGCTGAATGAGAAAGAGAGATTGAGACACTTATATAAATTGTTGTATATCTTTGTGTGTAATAGATCAAAGGGGGAAGAGGAAGTGACTATACAAATTGATATCAGTTGACTATAATTTTTGTCATAGATATTTTTTTTCATCATTTTAAAATGCGTTTATATTGTTGTGACTAATAAAATAAGAAGATTGTACAGCTATAAAGTTTACCACTAAGAAGAAGTAAGAAGAGTTACTTTCATGCTTCTAAGAATGTAACTAGGGAAGAGGATACAAAAAGTAGCACTGTGACATCCAACAGGTCTCAACATGTGTAATACTTTCTTGGTGTTAAAAACATTTAACAAGGAGAAGACTATCTTGGGAGGCAATATAAATATTTGTCCAAGTGCTGTAAAACACGCACTTTGGATTGTTTACATAGTGATACATGAGTGTAAGGTCATATCCTACTAATTATAATCCACAAAAAATGATTGTTTTCTAGTGGATTGTGTGGTAAGGATTATTTTTAACCATTCCATAGATTAGATACTCTTATTGAGTAATTATCCTTATAAAAATATTGTGTGCATATTTTTACTACTTTCATATTATTTCATATGAATGGGAAAAGAGAACAAAATAATCAAGATCCTAACATGTCAAGATATACAGGGATGAAATATGTAATTGGTTTAAAAAGTCTCTAACACTGATTTACCCCTCTCATAGTGTTAGGCATGTCCAAAACTTGTCATTTCAATAGAAAGTCTGGAAGTGAGACCAGTAGAAGATATTCCAAATACTCTAGAAATATGAAATCTTAAGGAAATGATCCAAAATATAGAGAATCAAAAGTTGTAGAGCTAGAGAGATTAGGGTAACAAGTATAATTATAGAGATATTCTATAATCAAGTTACAAATCCAAATTTTTGTACTGACATGAATATTATACTTCTAATTGATAAAGGAAAACCTAAAAGGTTAGATTAAGTTACTACTCTCAGTGAATCTAAAAATTTGGAGCCAATTATGGTTGATGGAATTTATTCATTTAAATCCAAAAGAAAATGGGAGGTGACTAACTTACTATTGGGGAAAAGTGCTATTGAGAATAAGTGGTTGTCTGATGTAGGAAGCTAGCTAAAGAAAGAGGTATAAGGTGAGGTCAATAGTGAAAGGATTTTAATAGAATGTGTTTATTGATTTCTCTATTTTTTTCTCACCAATAGTTAACCATGATACCATTTTAATTGTTTTGATCTTGGTTGGATTCATTGGTCTTCACCTTGACTATAAGGATTTAAAGATAACATTCCTTCTTATGATTTGTATAAAGAGATTCACATGAAGCAACCAATGGGTTTTGAAGATAATTGGAATGAAGTCCTGGTTTTTAAACTGAAGAATAGTATCTTTGGTTTGAATTAAGCACCAAGGTTATGGAATGATAAGTTTGATAATTTTATGGTTGAAGATTATTTCATATAGTGTAACATAGATCACTGTTACTACTGAAAGGCATGAAATGATGGGATATTCGTCATTTTTCTCTTGTATGAAGATGATATGTTTCTAGCTATCCTATAAGTTAATAGGATTAAGAATTTAAGGAATGAATTTTATTGAATATTCAAGATGAAAGATCTTGATTAGGATAAAAATATAATAAGAATGAATATTGAGGGAGATAGGTAAGATGACATTTTGATGGTATCTCAAATGAAATATATTTGGAAGAAAATTGAATAATTTGGGATGATTGGATGTAATCTAGTATCAACTCCATTTCCCTAACACATTAATTATTCTAAGGAGAGGGAACCTAAAATGGATGATGATTTCACATACATGTAAAAAGATCAGTTTTCATTAGTGGTAATAATTTTGATGTATTCTATGATATATACTTGAATATAAATTTATTTTGTAGTGGGATTTGTGATAGGATGCATGTAAAATTTGGGAAGGGAACACTACGAAGTAGTGAAATGGATCATATGACACTTTAAGCGATCAAACTATATTGAATTATTTGGGATGGATGTTCCATTATGAGGTTACATTGGTAATAATTTTACTAGATATTGATATACATAGAAGAATAACATAAGGTTTGCATTCACCTATCATGGAATGATAATCATTCGAATACTATGACTATAACAGATTGTTAGTTTTTCGAAAATGGAATATTTCTATATAATTGTAACAGAAGTGGGAAAAGAATTGATATGGTTAGTATTCTTGCTCTATGATGTTTAAAGATTATAGGATGGTGGAGTGTTTTTTTTTATAGTCATAGTGGTATTTAATTGAATTAGAATTTGGTGTTTCATGCAAGGATATAGCACATTGACATTAAATATCACTTAATCCATCATTTTATGGAGTAAAAGGTACTTTATTTTTAAAATACAGATGGGAATAAACCTCAAACAGACATGTTCACTAACGTGTTAGTCCAAGAAATTCCAAGGTTGCATTATGCCTCACTAGGACTTGGGTTAATAGAAGAACAACATAGAGCACTGTTTATTGTTGCTGTGGAAGAGGAAGAGTTGCTTTGGGCCTAAATGTTGGAAGGATTCCAATAGTTCCTTGGTGAAATCTTCAAGTGGTAGATTTTTTAGATGTAAATAAAAATTCAAGTACTAATTACATATAATGGATAAAGAGTGAACTGGATGATAAATTATTCTTGGAGTTCAAGTAGCTAAAATGATATCTTTAGTGGATGACTGTTTTTTTGAATGATGATATCATCTGATGGGTGTGAGTACACTGGTTGGTGGGATGTATGATATTTAGTGGAATTTAATCGTTATGGTTTTTTGGAAAATGGATGGGAAAATTTCACAGGTCACTATCTACAATGGTTAGGAGATGATAGTTATAGGAAACCGATAGTCACCATAGATGAATGGTGGGTCTTTTAGGAATTCTAGATGATTGTATAATTGGATGACTAACTTGTAATTAATATAAGTTAGTGTGACCATTAATACAAATTATATAATGGAATAAAAAATTACTTGTAGTTACAGATCTAATTTTCTTACTTAGAAAATACGATTGCAATTCTTTTATATTATGATTGAAATGGAATGAAACTGTGTTTCTCTCATGGCTATAGGATATAATTTCTAATCAATGTATACATATGTGCTATAATTTCCTTTCTTGTTTAATTTCTACTAATTTTGAATGTTTTTTGAGTTAGCGGTTTTCTTAAGTGTGTGTGAGGTCAGCTTGGTGCGGTGAGTAGGGTGATTTATCTTTCCATCTTTTAGAACACTTTCTCAAGGGAGTCTTATAGATAATATACTTATACTACATGTATCATCTAGTAGACATCGTTCATGGATAAAATGGTAAAGAAGATTCCCAAAATGAATTCCCCCTAACAATCTTCCCTCAAAGCATCCATAAATAGATTTACAAGAACATGCCTCAACTATTTAGTTCACATATCAATGAATCCATTTATATCCTACAATCATGGATGAGTTCACCTGATAAACAATCATATATATCATAAAAAACATGTCAAGGTTCTCCAAAATCCATGATGATGTTTCTTTTATCCATCCATCACAAGTTATTATTCTTATTTTTGAGAAATAACACCACTAGGAATATGACATGATACCATTTATTGATCAATTTATTTATCTTGATACTACTTCACAACTTAGATAGGGATTTTTTCATGACCGAATCCAATATAACCCCTTCTAGGATGGTAGTGAAGATATAGATGATCCCTAAAGACTTCCTCTAATAGGCCATAAGTAGGAGATTAACACTAAGAGTATAAAATGTATAAAAATGGATGGAATTACCCTATATATATAAATTTAAGGATAAGAGATAAGACGAGATCCAAAAATCAACACTATCATATTGATAAATAAGAAATAACAATATATAATATAATGTCATACATAATGGAAACAACTAAACGTACCAAAAACAAAGCCTAGGCAACATTCACAAACTCTAAAAGCTCATAAACAACCACTCTACACTCTTAGTGACCAGATAAATCACGAATAAGCTCCCAAAAACCAAAAAAATAGTTATATATACGAGGTGATAATATACATATACTCAGAAGGATCCTCCAAAAAACCTCTCATGAAAATGCGAAATAAGAATACTAAAGACAATTTAATAAGAAAATAAAACTAATTCATTACCTAAACATGTAAAACTAGATCCCATCCTCACCATGACCCTATCAGAAATTAATTAATACAAGTAAGTATATCCATATCAAAGAAATATAAAAAAAGGTACCCTGATTCTAATTCCCCACTAGTTTATTACTCACACTCCCCAACACCAAACATGTTGTGCTATAATACCCTCCATAATTCATCTAGAAAATCTTTCATTCACATCAAAGCTACATCTCATCTTGCACCTCATGAACACAGATCTCATCACATCCATAACAAGAGTAAGTTAAAAATTCACTACATCCCATGTATCATACATTACACATAAATCCATCTCATACATCTATAATAACCATGTAAACTAATTGAAATAAATTTATATGCTATTAACTCAAGATGCTATAGTATGAACACACATCTATATTAAAACCAATAGATATCATAGATCATGTAGACATGTACACTATACCATAATATTTTATATACTAGATGTGTTAATACATCATGCCACATATGATAAGAGAACATGGAATAGGGATAAGTCATCCATCCATTCCCTCACTAACCTAAATATTAGAGAAAACACATGGAACCCAAAACCTTTGGGCATTGGATGATCGTACAACTTGGGTGTTGGAGCATATGAAATTAAAAAATATAATTAATAATATATAACACAACCAAGGAAAAATAACTATCCCTAAACTCAAATTTAGCTATCATCCCACATGACACCTGACTAGCATCACTAAGGTTTAGGGAAAAAAGATTTCACATAAGAATACACACATAAAGATTCAAGATCATTAATAATTTTCATTTAGTAATTATAAATTACCTTGAAATCATTAATCTAATTACAAATTACAATTAAATTAAATCATTTCATCACAATCCATATGATTTCATAATTCATATTTCAATTCCATATTTCCATTCTATGATCTTAAAGAATTAAACCAACCATCCCATGGTTCTCATATAGGCTATCAATTACCATCATCTACATCCATCCCATGAGTTCATTTATAATTCCATTTACCATTCTATAATATGTATATTCCAAGACTAGACCAAATATACCATAGGAGGAAATGTACTCGAGTTGCATAAGAAAATCAAAATAGGTTGTTTGGAATCACAAGAATCAACCATTAGAAAAATAGACCATCAAAATAAAATATCAAAAAAGATGAGAAATCATAGCTATAAACCCCTAAAAACCAACCAAATAATAATCAAAATAATAATTTAACATCAAGAAATAATAGCTCTCAACCTACACCATCCATCCTAAAATCAACCACATCTCAACGATATGCATGAAACAAGCCTCACACTCAGCTTATTCCATTTAAAACTTTTCTAATATCCCAATAACATGAGGTTCTAAAAAATTCATAGAACTGGAACAAATAAGATAAATCACATACATAAAAAAATATGTATTTTAAGTATAAAAAACTCAAGGTACAACCAACTCAATAACATCAAGAACACATTCCTAATAAACAAAAATAATGGGCTCACACAACCCTAACCATTTAATTTTAGAAAACACTCTTTTAATGACCATATTGAATTAAATAATTCAATATGAATATAATGCATCCACAAGAAAACTATCATTAGAAGATATCAAAAACTATAAATAAAAAATGACATGATTTGAGTAATACTTTAGTGATTAATAAACTTTAGGAAGGATAATAATTCATATCATAAACCTCTTTTATCATTTTCCTTATACTTTCTAAATTTATGTTATTTAACCAATTTAAATCTTATAAATCCTGATAATAAAAAAAATTACCCCTTAAAATAGATAACAGACTATCTAGAAAATATCAAGAGGCATCATCAATATAGAATCACCACATGTGATAAAAATACCCATTTGATTAATCTTTAATTCTGATTATCATATTCCTTTTTTCCAATCACATCACTAATCCAATAATGTAAAGCATGATAATCCAACACTTTCACATAATAAAATAAAGGACACAAATCCCCTTCATGAAGATGAATCTATAAACATTATTTGAACAAGAACAGAAGATCATGTATAGATATCCAATCAGCTCTACTACAAAGAATCACCCATCAATCACTAAATGCACCCCATGAAAAAAAAGAAACGAACAACCATAGCATAGAGAGAGAGATAAGGATAGATAAGAAAAATATAAAATAATGAAAACTCACCTTGGTGCACCAACAAATGATATCTAGAATTCATGGGTTGATTCCAATCAATGGGGACCCAAAGTTTCCAAATGAGGCCCTAAGTCACCTAGTGTTCAAATGAGAAGGGATAAAATAGGAATATTTTGAAGGATATTAAGAATTTATACATGATATACTTTAATAGGTCCTCATCAAAATACATTTTTCCAAGTCGTAGTGGTTAAGGTTTCCACTAAAACTATAACAAAACACAAGATACTATGCCATAGTGGTGTGTGTGTACTTCTACAAATCCCACTCCGAAGTACTATCCTCCATACAAAAATGTGACCAAAGGACATGAACTGAACAAATAACATGCCTACACAACATCTTCTCCTGACATCCCTGAATCTCAACAAAACATTCCTTGAAGGTCACATCATCTCAAGCTCCCATATCACCCCAGTCAATGACATATGAATTTTTATGAAGATACCAGTAAATCAATGGAATATGATATACCTCATTAATCTGGATCATCTATAGGAGAAATTATAATCAATATACTATGACTCCAATATTCACCAAAACCTCAAAAGACACAAAATATTAAGGAGAGATATTATACACATGACTGGAAATCCATTGAATGCAATGAGGAAATACATTTAAAAACACATGTTCTATAATGTTGAGATCTAGAATCCTCATCAAATTATCCACAAAGTACTTATGATGGTCCCACATTACCTTCATTACAAAAACCCACACATAACTATCCCATAAATTATATAATTTATTCCATATATTTCATCACTTACATCACAAATACATTTTCAGTTTTATAGTTTTATAGAATTAAGAAATTTGTTTCATTGAAAAGTTTTCATTTCCACACAATTTCCATTTTCCCCACAAAACATGTTCTTATAAGGACACACTTTCTTCATTCATGGTAACTCCTATAACTGAAAATCTAACTTTATTAACATTCCTACCCATCTTTAAGCCCTGTAAAAAACATTTGAAAATGTTTAATGAGAAAAAAATCATAGAAAGGGTCATAAAATAAAGAAGACTTATTATTGTATTTTCAAACTATAAAAATTCATAAGAAAGTTTTCCTTTTTCACAATAAAAATTTGATCTTAAATATTCATTTAATTTTCCATGAAAAAAATTAATTGATCAATAGATTTAATAAAACATTTAATATGACATCATAAAGGAAAAACTATAATCAAAAGGTTTTCTTATAAAATGTAAAATCTCATGAATAAATTGCCTTGAAAAAACAACCCTTTAACCTTTTCTTAAAAAGGTCATAAACTTTCCTTAAAAACATAATCTCATTTTCTTACCTTTTTAAATCAAAAGACTTATTTTATAAACCATTGGAAACAAATCATGTTGGTACCTTGGGATATTATTATTAAATTAAACCTTACAAGAACACTTATAATTGAATCACCTAGATGGATAATTACTAAATCTCTTAGGAGTAACCTGTCACTAGAAAACACCATTACTTTACCAAATGATTTAGAGAGCTATAATGGGCTCCCCCATTATAAAATCTATTTTGGGCCCACCCATTATTTATATAAAATATAAAAGAACCGTATAATTAATAAAAAAATAATTATTATACATTAAATATTAATTTTTTGAATTTCCTATAAACCAAATAAGTTATAACACTTCTTATCATCTCATAAAAATGATAATAAATTTTCATTTATTTTATAATTTTTTTAAAACTAAAAATTTACTAAAAATTTATAAAAGTATTTTATATAAAAATAACAATAAAAAATTGTAAAGGAATATTCAAATCAAATAATGGAAATGATTATGGAAAAATATGTTCATTCGATAATCATTTAAACAAATATTCTGTTCACACGTTGGTGAAGAAATTCTATAAAAAATTGTATAGAAATCATTAAAAATATTCCTTTATAAAACATTAAAATGAAACAAAAAATAGTAAAAAGTAGTCTTTAAAAACATATTAATCGTAAATAATAAAACTCTTGAAAGATTTAAAAGAACCATGATATGGAAGAAACAGAGTTTAAAAGAAAACATTAAAACAATATTTTTAAAAGAAAGTTCCTTACCTTGAGTCCTGAATAATTTCATTCGTATGTAAAACCCTATTGATTAATAAAATTATTTTAGTTTTATACTTGATTAATAATTTTTTTAATTTTTATCAAATTATCACTATTCAATTTATTTCATTTTTATTTTTTTATTTAATTACTAAAATTGTTAAGGTTATGTTGGATGTTTTGAGGACGTTCAGTATATAAGTCCAAAATGACCTTGGTGGATTGAATAAGGTCAAAGGGATCATGTTTCTATCATATGAAAAATCATAATCATGATAAAGTTATTATGTTTATAGATTAAATTGTTTTAGAACCAAACATGGATGGTGTTTATAGAGAAATGAATCACATCACTTCATGGAGGTAGTATTTTGCACGTACGCACAAGTGACACTTTCACTTCCAATTGATGGAATGGTATAAAGGTAATTAATATATTATCTTTACTAAACCATAATTATTTCATAAATATATTATATAATCATTTTATTCATCATTTTAACTAGATATATATTCTAGTGATGAAAAATGAAACACATATCTTCATGGAGGTGGTAGTCCTCATATACGAACGAGCGTATTTTCCATTTCCCATATAATTGAAAAAGAAGAATAAAATGGGTTTATCCATAAACATAATAATATTTCAGTATAATTAATATATTTATGTTATTATATCAGTAAGTTAAATAATATTTTAAAGAGTTGGAATAAGAATTAAATCTGAAAACACTTGGTTTATATTTATACCATTTCTTCAAAAACCTCTTTTGGTTTATAGCTTAATATATCTATGTTTGGTCCTTTGGTGAAATAAGGACATATAAAACATGGTAATGGATGCTAAAAAGGTATTTGGGAAGTTATTGGTTATGATTCCCTAGACCCTGACTCTTGTATCTGATGATCAAGGACACATACTTTACATACTTTATTTAAAACTAGCTATAAAAGCCATGATATAATCATCCATAATTTTGGAAATAATAACTATTATTAAATATCTTATATTTGAAGTAATATTTTTTAATTTAATAATTTTATAGATTTATAGAATTAGGTCACAACATAAAATGATAAATTTCATATTCTTTGTATCAAATGGAAATTTTCCCATTATATATGAAATAAAGTGATTCATAATAAGTTTTCAATGTCTCCCAAATATTATTTCACTCATGTTATCCTTAAAAACAATTCATGCATTCCAATTTTATCAAAAATTTAGGGAAATGGAAAAATAATAAGGGGCAAGATCAAATTATTAGTAAGGGAAATATATATATGAAATAATCATATCATAAATATGGCATAAATATTATAACATGAATCGGTAAAAAAATGAATCTGTAATCAACATGAAATCTATAGAATTATATATCCATGAAAATAAATTAAAATATAGATATCAATATTACTTATCTTGTGATGATATAATTATTAATGCTAAAGATAAACAAACTCTTATCAAGATCGTGTGTCAAGTAATATTACTTTTCGTCAATATTATAGTTAAGTCATCTTTCTATCAAGGATTTGTGGCATAGAAATATCCTATTATAGGAATATTCATACACCAAAACCCAAATTATTTTGTATTAGGATACCTATAAATGCATCAAGGGGCTATATATTATCAGGCCCTATGAAAACCCATTTCTTTATTAGACTTTATTTCATGATTTATTACCTAAAAAACACACTTAGTACAACCCAACAGATCACGAAGCCTAGTGTATTTGAGAATTGGTTACATAGAATATCAACTTGATACGTAGATAAAATAACATTATGGAAAACCTCCTTAACAAGCTTCTAAAATTCCATAGATTTTAAAACTACATGCGATAACCTAGGGAGATACATAAGAAAAGGGTGAGATATAAATTCTGGTAAGGAAATATACAAAGTATGGAATATGATAAAACAATACATGTGATCTAATAGGCATAAAAATGTAACATAAGTGGTGAGAATCATAATCATGAATAATGAGGCATGATATTACATGATAACATAATGGCAACATCAGAATGTGGATACAACTTAAAACATGGAATCATAAGCATAAGTCAAGGTTAAACAACAAGAAATCATAACATAGAATTATTAGGATAAACTATTATTCACATTATATGGAATATCGTGATATTAAAACATTATCCAATGCATTGGAGCTCTATCATGATGCACCAATCATAATCATATCATGTACATGCATAAGTGTGCCACAAAGATCATATAACATAATAATGTATTTAATCATTATTAACCCCATGATTGAGGAGGGTGGTTTACATACATGGAAGTAACCAATAAAACAAGTATATGTATATATAGTTAATATCATTGATTGGTAATGGGTATCAAAATTTACTTCTCAATTGTTTGACATGAAAAATATTTGTGAAATTTCGACAGCGTAACAGAAGCACTTAAAGATTCATAAAATGGTTTAATGAGAGAAAAAGGGGTATAAAATCATTTTTAACTAAAAAATAAAGTATTATGGATGTTAGAAAACACATCCCAACATTATAAATTTGAATTAAAAAGTTATAAAATAAATAAGGTTCATGAATTAAGAGGAGAAGGGGAGGATCCCTTACTTTTTTGGCCTGGTAACAACTTAGGTAAGGGTCATAACAAGTTGGGACAAATGATATATTATTATTATAAAATCAATTGGATAGTAAATTGATTTTTATAATGTTATAAAAATGTAACCAATTGAAATTAAAAAGGATAATTACAAAGAATGTGCTTGAATGGAAAAGAAGAGAGGGAGATCCCTTACCTTGAGAGGGTGTTTTTGAAAGCTTTGGAGCCGTTTACTGAGAGCTTGGGAGCAGCATGAGAGGGATATAGAGAAGTATGTGAAGATTAAGGCCATAATATAAGGTTATTGAGTGAAGTGAAATGGTATCTTTTGTGGGTTTATATAAGAAAAGAGAGGGGAGTTCTATATTAATTTCCAAACATAACTTTTGGACTCTATACAATAATGTAATAAAAAACCACAAACATTCCCATGTTTTTTTCCAAAGAGGAGTAGTTTTCATTATTTTATAAGTAAAAGAACCTAATTAATTAAAATAATACCCTTAGTGATGTGGAAGCGAGTCATGTTAATAAAGAACTGATTTTAAAACCATAATATATAATATTGGTTTTGGAGGATTCATAAAGGTTTTATAAAAATGATAAAATAAAATAAAATACAAATTTTTTTAAAGGTTAAAAAAATATTCAGTTGTAGATAACTTTTATGGAATGTATTACATCACATTTGGGTCATTATGATGTCATAATACATACTGTATATTTATACCATATTAAATTTTTACCAAAAAAATCGATTATCTCAGTAAATTATGAAAAATTAACCATTGGATAATTTAAACATGTTGAATAAAAAAATAAAATTTATTTTATACAAATATATCTCTAAATATAATAATTTATGTCTTTAAATAAAAATCCCTATTTATTGAAAAATAACATTTTTTTGACAATAAAAGGTTTCTGACATTATATAAATTATTTTTGACTTCGTAAAATTATATTATCAAATATAGTTAATAAATATTATTTAATAAAAATATTTTAATAAAACATTTTTTTTGAAAATACATGAATTGTTTATAAGGAATGTCTTAATTGAAATTAATTATTACCCAAAAATACAATTTGAGTTTTGTTGTATTAAAATCTAATTTTCATCCAACTCATTACTTAATCATTTATAAAGAAAAAAACAATAATGAATAAGTATAATAATTATTTTATTGAAAATAAAATATAAATATTCATACTTCTAGGTTTGGGATACATAACTATTTATTACACCAGTGAATTCTATAAGGGTAAGGTATGGGATAATGATATTTTATTGGGGTGGTTCGATAAACATAGTTTGGGTCGTGATCTCGATGAGATTGAAATTCTATTGTAAACGGTTTCCCTCATGCTTAAGTTATTAAATCTAAAATTTGGATTGGTGAAGAGAAAATACTATAGATTATATCTCCCTTAGAAGCTCTGATAAATGAGATTCATAGGGTACGGTCCTACTGCTCAAGGAAATCACTTCTTTCATTTGTATTAATAGAACTTATCATAACCTTATATATATACTAATCACATCACTATTAAATGGATATATTATCAATGTTTATGATGATTAATGGTATTTTAAATATGATAGGATATAATATTCTAAAATAACCAAAGTATTGAATGTGTTTTATAACTTTATTACTTAATGAGACATTTATTCAGACAAAGAGGTGTAATTTTATTTATAAAACTTTGGGTTGTTATATTATCCCCCCCACTAAAAATTTTGTCCTTGAAATTTTTATTTCATACAATAAAATATATGAGGGTACTTTTTTTTCATCACCTATTTCTATTCCAATGTTTCTTCCTCAAACTTGTGGTTCCACCAAAACACTTTGACCAAGTGAATTGTCTTGTTTCATAGAACTATTTATCTACAATCCAAGATCTTCACCGACTGTTCCTAATATGAAAGATAATTTTCTAATGGTATGACCTATATATTTAGTACATGTGATGGGTCTGATATGTACTTTATCAAGAGGGATAGATGAAACACATCATGTATTTGAGATACATTAGGTGGGGTGGGTAGTAAATAGGCCACCACTCCAATGTGATCAAGGACCTAAAAGTCACCAATGTATCTTAGAATAATGTTTTTCTTCTTCAAAAACCTCATTACTTTTTCTATAGTGATATATGAAGAAACACTTAATCACCCACCTCAAACTATAGGTCTCATCAATGATTATTTACATAGCTTTTATGTTGAATTTTTTCAGATTTCATATGACGTTGATTGGTTTGAACCTTCTCTGTCATATCTTGGATAAGATTAGATACCATCAGTTTCCGCTCTCTAACTTCATCCCATCATTACATAGTTAAACACCTCTTCCTATATAGATCCTTATAAGGTTACATTTAAATGATCAAATGGAAAGTATTGTTATATGAGAGCTCCAATAAGGAAGGTCTTGATCCAAACATCCTTGGAAATCCATTAAACACAATCTTAGCATATATTCAATAGTTTTAATGATCACTTCAGACTGACCATCACTATGAGGGTGATAAGAAGTGCTGAAGCTCAGTTTTGTATTCAATTATTATTAAAGGATTCTCTAAAACCTCTATGTAAACCTTAAATCTCAATTAGATACAATAGATATTTTAAATAAATACAGCCTTAACACTTCTCTTATATATATCTTAGAAAGTTGGTCAATAGAGAAATATTCCTTGATGCTAATGAAATGCACTAATTTGGTAAAGAAATCAACTAGCACTAAGATGGAGCTGTTAACTTTAGGTGTCCTAGGGAGTCCTATAAAAATCCATGGTTATGGGTTCCCATTTACATACTATTATGGGTAATGGTTTCATCATGAATTTAAGCTTTTGTTATTTTTCCTTCACTTACTAGCATTCTAATAATAGAGATACAAACTCCACAATCTCTCTCTTCATGTTATCCCATCAAAATTTTTGATTCAAATCACTATAAATTGTTGTGATTCCTGGATGAATAGAGAATAATTATCTATGAAAATCATCTAGAATTTCCCTCTTTAGTTTTATCTTTTATGGGATACATAGTATTTTATGAGATACATATATGTGTTTAAAATCTTATAAATCCATCGTAAAAAAAGTTTAACTCCAGAATATTCATTTTCTTCTTCTATAGAAACTTATCATCTTTATAAGCCTCCTTGATTCTATTAAGAATGGGTGGTTGACCAGTTACTTGAGCAAGGTGGGAGGAATATCCTTTTATTATTACTATATCCCTCCTTTTCATGTCAAATAATATTGGTTCCCTTATAATCCTCATCATGTATTGAGTTTTAGTATCCTTTATACTTAGAGAAACATCCACTTTGTTTTCTTTACCTGGAAGGTAATGTATTGAATAATCGTAATCCTTGATCATCTCTATTCACCTCTGTTAGTTCATATTGAGCTTCTTTTATGTGAATATATACTTAAGGTTTTTATATTATATATATATATCACACTTATACCCATAGAAATAATGTCACGAAATATTCAACACAAATATCACTGTAGCCAATTCTAGATCATGAGTTGGGTAGGTATGCTCATGGATCTTTATTTGGAAGGAGGCATAGGATATCACTTTTTCATTTTTCATGATTACAAAAACTAAGCCCTTTTTAGATGCATCACTATAAATCACAAATAAATCCCCACTAGTGGTTAATGTGAGCACAAGTGTAGTGATTTGACTCTTATTCATCTCTTTAAAACTTTCCTCACATTCATCATTTCAAACAAACTTGACTAATTTCTATGTAATCTTGGTTTGGGGTCTTGATAATCATGATAAGTTTCTCAAAAATTGACAATAGTACTCAAATAATTGAAGGAAACTATGAATTTCTGTCATAGAGGTTGGTCTTGGACACCCTTCAATTGTATTCATTTTTAGAGGATCTATATATATCCCTTTGATGGTGATGATATTCCCTATGAATTTTACTTGCTCCAACAAGAAATCATATTTACTATACTTTTCATAAATATTTTCATTCTACATGATCCTCAGTATAGTATTAAAATACTCATCATGTTACTTATTAATTTTGGAGTAGATAAGAATATCATCTATAAAGACTACCGAAAATTTGTCAAGGTAATCTTCAAAGACTATATTCATTATGTCCATAAATATTTCTAGAACATTCATTAGTCTAAATGGAATCACTAAAAACTTACAGTGCTCATACCTTATATAAAATAAGTCTTGGCTATAACCTTCTTCTTCACCTTTACTTGAAAATATCCCAAGCAAAGATATATCTTAGAAAAATACTGTTCTCCATGTAGCTGATGTAATAAATCCTCCATCTATGGAAGACGATACTTGTTCTTTATTGTGATCTTTTAAGCTCATGATAATCAATGAAGAGGCATATTGCCGATTCTTTTTCTAATGGAAGAGGACTGGTGAACCCCACAGTGAAGTACTCAGGCATTTAAAATCTTTATCCATATTTTCCTATAGTTGTTTCTTCATTTCCTTGAATTATATAATAACCATCCTATAAAAAGTATTTTATATTAGCAAAGCTTGAGGTATAAGCTCATTTGAAAATTCAACCTCTCTTCTAGGAGGAAGATGGGATAATTGTTTGGGAAACACATGACCATATTTCCTTACAATGGGAATATATTCAAGGATGATATTTTCTTTATCCTAAATCATTTGGGAAATACACAATTTCTTATAGGGAAATAATATCCATTCATCTTTTGATGGTACCAAAGAAGATTGATCATCCTACTTTCACGAATATAGAATCTATGGGAAATTCCTGATACATGGGTGATTTCCTTCAATTGGAAATTTATGTTGGCTCTATATAAGGAAATATAATATATTCCGAAAATATCATTGAATTACACTAAAGGGAGTATGAAAAGGTATTTTGGGAAGTTCAGATTTCATATGTGGATAGGGGAGGAGTTATATACTTGAGATGCAATAATTCCCCCATTTTCTATTTACACTGGTGAATCTATTTCCATGTTTTTGGTGGTTTTTGAATAGTTATACTAAACATTTGATATACAAAATAATTCATGGAACCATGGATGATAAGTATGCCTTTCACTTTTTGATTCTAGTTTTAATCATTTACTTCATCTAAACTAGAATTATGGATAATAATTTTTAAATTATTAATTTTTTAAAATGGAAATGATGAACATTTAAGAGATAACTCATAAATGAAATATATTCCCTAACTTACTAATTTCTAGGATTTAATCTAAGTAATCCATGATCTATTTACTAATATAAAATCTTATTGGCTTTTTTGTTCCCTTAATAATAGTTCATATTGAGATTATAAATTTACCAAATTATATCTCATGGGAGTGTCTAACCGGGTGTATAAAAAGGACCATTATTGTGCAGTAATTCCTAATCAATTATAGCTCAATAGAGTGTCTTTGGGGTCATTACACCTAGATACATCTGTGCTAGAACCACACCCACTTATAGTATCCAGATGGAGATGCATTAATCTAGAAACCACTTACTCTTTACTTTACCATAATTTAGGGATGTTTTCTTATGTTTAGTCTTATACCTTAGGATTTTATTAGTTTTTTCAAATAGTAATCCCAAAAAATAACTGGACTTTCCTTTGATATAAACTAAGAAAAATTTAACCCACACTCCTCAATCATGGGGTTGATAGAAATGAAAGACATTATTATGTTATATGATCTATATGGAACACATATGTATGTATATGATATGATTATAATGGGGGAACCCAGATAGTTATCCAATGCATTGAGTAATGGTTTAATCTCATGGGATGATATATAATGTGAATATGAGGTAATCCTAAGCACACTATGTTATGATGTCTTGGTGGTTAAGTTTGACTTATGCTTATGATTTTATGTTTTATGTTGTTTCCACATTTCTATATTGCTTTTATGATATCTTGTTATATCATGAATCATTGTTCATGATTATTATTATCACCTATCATGTTTGATTTTATTTATAAAATCATAAAATAGGGATAAAACGACTTTATTGAAAACTTCTTTAACATGCTTCTAAAATTTAATAGCTTTTAAAACTACATGAGATAACCTGGGGATATTAATAAGAAAGTGGTGATCTATATAGAATGGTAAGGGAATAACAAAATCAGGGAATAGGTTAAAGAAATTTGTGTGATCCAAGATGAATAATAATGTAAAATAAGAGGTGAGAATCATAATATGAACAACGAGGCATCATATTACATGATAGCTTAAATACAACATAGGAATATGGAAACAACTTAAAAAATTGCATCATAAGCATAAGTAAAAGTTAACCACCAATATATCATAACACAATGTTCTTAATATAACCTCACACTCACCTTACATGGAATATAATGAGATTAAATCGTTTCCTAATGCATGAGAGCACTCTCAGGACGCACCCATCATAATCATATCATGTACTTGCATAAGTGTGCCACATAAGTCTTATAACATAAGAATATATTTCATAAATATCAACCCAAATATTGATGATTGTAGGATACATACATGTAATTCCAAAATACAATATGTATAGGTACATATAGGTTAACACACTTGAGTCGAAATGGGTATGAGAATTCGCTTTACAATAGTTTGGCATGAAAAAGTATAGTAAAATTTTAGCAGCAAAATGACAGTACATAAAGACTTATAAAATGGTTTAATGAGAGAAAAATGGTTATCTAATTATTTTTAAACCAAAATTAAAGTTTTATGGATGTGAAACAAACATATCCCAACATTAGTAATTAGAAATCAAAAGGAATGAAATAAATAATGTGCTTTAATAAAGAGGATAAAGGGAGGATCCCTAACTTTTTGGCATGGTAACAACTTAGGTAAAGGTCACAAAGAGTGGGGATAAGTGATATATAATTCTTATAAAACCAATTTTATAGTAAAGGGATGTTTATAACATCATTAAAATTTAAACATCTGAGATTTAATTGGTTAATTATGAAGAATTTTCTTAAATGGAAAAGAAGAGAGGGAGCTCCCTTACCTTGGGAGGGTGTTTCCAAAATCTTGGGGGGAGCTTCTTGAGAGAATTGGTGAACATTGTAAGGGATCTATAGAGGAATTATGAGAGTAATTACACAATACAAGGTTATTTAGTGAAAATAAATGAGATCTTGGTTGAGTATATATAGGTAAAGATAGGGGAGTTCTTTATTAATTTCCAAATATAGGTTTTTGACTCTATACAAAAAAGTTATCAAAACTAAAAACCCTTCCACGGTTTTTACCATTGATTCTATAAAAGAGGAGTGGTTTTCCTTATTTTATAAGGAAAATAACCAAAATCATTAAAATAATATACTTGGTGATGCAAAAGTGAGTCATGTTCATAAATATTTTATTTTAAAAGCTTAATATATAATATAGGTTTTGGAGGATTCATAAAGGGTTTATAAAAATAATGAAATAACAAAAATTCAAATTATTTTAAAGGGGAAACATATATTTGGTGTTATATACCTTTTATATAAAAAGTTAGAACACTTTAGGGTCATTATGATGTCATAATACATACCCTATTTTTATACCATATCTAATTTTTAACCAAAAATTTGATTATCTCAAAAAATTATGAAAAATTCAATATTAGATAATTTACATGTGATTAATCTAAAAATAACATTTATTTTATCTAAAGTAATCTCTAAATATAAGAATTTATATTTTTAAATGAAAATCTCTATTTAAAAAAAAAAATAATATTTTCAATTCTAATTGTTTTATGACCTTATAATTTTTTTTTTCAATTTCCTAAAATTATATTATCAACTATAATTAATAAATATTATTTAATAATAACATTTTATTAAAATATAATTTGATTCTAAAATTTGTTAATTCTTCAAAATTAATGTATTAATTGAAATTACTTGTTACCCAAAAATACTGTTCATATTTTTTTCGTTTTAAAATCTAATTTTTATCAAAATTATCACTTAATAATTTATAAATTAAAAAAAGAAGGAATACATATAATAATTATTTTATTAAAAAATTTAAATATTCATACTGTTAGGGTCGAGATACATAACCCTTTACTACACTAGTGAATACTCTAAGTTTATGGTGTGTGATAGTGAGTTTTTCTTGGGGTGGTTTAGTGAACATGGTTTGGGGTGTGATCTTGATGATATTGAAATTATAACATAAATGGTTTCATTCATGCTTAAATTAATGAATCTTGTATTGGGATTAGTCAACAAGAAATTCTATAGATTATATTTCCCTTAGAAGCTCTGATAAATGGGCTCTATAGGGTATGGTCCTACTGGTCGAGGCCATCGCTTATTTAGTATATATCAATGGAATTTATCATAACCCTTTATATATATATACTAATCATATTATCACTGTAAAATGGCTATAATATCAACAGTTAGGATTTTGAATAGTATTTTAAATATTATAGGATATAATATTTCAAAATAAACAAAGAAGTGCATGTGTTTCCCAGAACATTATTACTCAATGAGACATTTATTCAATTAAAGAGGAGAAATTTTATTTATAAAACTTCAGTTCATTATAGAACCCACCTGTTAATTTTTTAAGTATGATAAATTCTCCATAAGAGAACATGAATAAACAATGAACAATAAACATTTATAATAACCATCCATATTGAAATAAAAACATATATATTACCAATAATTTTACCCATTTCAATAAAATATCATAATTTCTTGGTGAACATAATCCAATTTGAGTTATATAAAATGTGATGTTACAACTGTATAGAACAATGAATATATGACTAAATCAATACTGGAATTACATGATCATAATCCATATGAAGAAAGAAAGTTAATGGTTTCAAAAAAATATACCAAGAGGTGAGAAATATCTTTCAAAGGGTTTAAGTGATAGAAATTTATATCCTCTTAAAATAATTATATAATACCACATAATACAACCAAAGGTTATAATTTCCCCAACTTATATGAAATAAGTTCAAAGAACGATCATAACTCAGTGAAAAAAAATTGAAATACAAAAAATCCTCACTACTTGGGAAACAATTGAATCACTAGAAACTTGAGTAATAGAACAAAATTTGTCTATAGAATCCATTTAAATAAAATTATTCTGATAAAAAATATCCATTTATAGTGAATACACCATATAAATTAAATTAGGCGCATAAATACAACCCCTGTCTTGATGAAGGGTAAATATGACAAAATACCTTACCTATTTTCCTAAATTTAATGAATGAACATTAAAAAAATGTATCACAAACATAAAAATATTAATCACTTAATTCATTAACTTAATCATATCCGTTTTCACTCATAATTTTCATTAATAGTCATTCTATACATGAATTTTTTTGATTTTCCAAACCGGGCGTTTATAGTTTTGATCGTTTGTACTAGTTTCATAATAATGATGTATGTGTTTGTTATTATTTAAAATTATATTATAAATAGGTCATATAATATACTGAATATATTTTCCAATATATTTTATAACGTTTTAATTTCATTCGATGTCATTTTTGGTTACGAACCATGATGATGAAATCGATGACATGCATGTTTTTGTGATTCATAACGAATGAAATGTGTTTTCTTAATTAATGATTTTAATATGGATATAAACATAAAATAATCAAACAAATAATTATATAATCATTTATATCCTATTAAACTACTAAATAATTTATCATAGTCATTCATGATACAAATTCATAGTATTATTCAATTAGGTGGCTAAACTGACACAAACATGAACATGCCCTGATTTAATTAATGATTATGAGGTGCTTTAGTTGAAATATCATTATACCAGAATAATAATAATCATATTTTGTGATTATTAGTGTGATATAAATACATTTTAAAAAATTATATCAAGAATTAATTAATACTAAAACATTATATAATTTGAATAAAATATTATCCTCTTGTATATTCATTTTAAACAATTTAATTAACGATGATCATTTGTTGATCATATCCTTTATAGGTTCTCTATTTTTTCATAACAAAACCTTAATTATTTTACAAAATTATATTTTTACTTTAATACTATCCTTATATCAAACTTTGCGATGAGGTAAAGGAAAACAAAACACATTACGTAGTGGAGGCGGTAGCCCGCACAATGCACAAACATCAACTTGGTTTTTTAATGGATGGGGTGTATGAGTAAAAGATGAAATAACATTATTATAAAATCATTAAAGTATATATATTATATTAATATCATTATATTAGTGTTTATAGAATAAATTTGAAAGATTTAAATTAATAATAAAACTCAATAGTTGATAAAACTTACGTCAAGGACTTGGATTTTTGTTGAAAGTATTCTTGAATTGAAGGGATTAGGATAAATTTGATTGGAAAGAGGATTTTTTTATTGGGAGAGGAATATAGTTAGAGTAAAATTTCGGATTTTCAGGGATTAATTGAAATAAATTTTTTGTATTTAAGTGTTTTATATGTTACCGTTTTTAAGTGAATAAAGGGTAGTTTAGGGAACACATTTATTATTTTCAATAATGTCATGAAAACATTCAAGGTTGAATGGAAAAAAGTAGAAAAAAGTATAATATGCATATGTATTGGTGGATCCAAATCTCAAACATAAAATTCAAGGAATTTTCTTTAAAAATTTTAAGACCTTTTCTCTAGGTTAAACTCAATTTACCCATTTTACTTTTACACTGATAATTAATTTCTAACCTTAGTAATTAATTTTAATGGAAAATATTAATATTAAACATTTTACCTAACTATATATTTCTAATTTTAAATTTTTAAATAATCTTATTAATTATAAATTTTAAATTCGCAAAAAAATAATTTTAAAATAAACACACTTAATCATGTAAAAACAATTTTTAGAAAAATTACATTTTTAAGATTTAAATTCATACATAAGATAAAATTATCATGGTTGCTGATTTTAATGAAATAAATTGATTTATATTTAATTTAATAAAAGGTCTGAGGCTTCCAATTAAATCAAAACCTAAACTTCACCTTGAAAATACTTTATTTAAAGTAAATATAAATAGAAATTTTTATATTAAAGTAACATTTTAATTAGTTATAAAAATGATTTGAATTGGTTCTCTAAGTTAAAATAATATTTTAAATTGAATAATTTTGTTGAAAAAATTTATATTTTATTACATAAAAGGTTTTAAATCTTAGAGGTCATGCTTACATAGTGATAAAATTAATGAAATTATAATTTTTGTAAATCCTATATTTTTTTGCTAAAAATAATGCTTTTTAGAAAATGATAAAAAATTCATAATATGTCAATTTTTGTATGATAAATTCAAAAATGTTGATAATTTTTATTTATTTTAAATTCCAAAACTTTTAAATTTAGGTTTTATATAAAATCCTAAAATATATTAAATACCATTTTTAGGAAAATGAAATATTAAAATATTTTCTGATATTATTCTTATTTCATATTATTTACGAACTAAATTGGTGTTAAACAATTATTAACATAAAACATAATTTTTCATTAATCATATGTTTCTTTAAATAGAAATGAAAATTACAAAAAAGACATCAATTTAGAAAATTTTTTTTAGAAAAATATCTTATTAGCCATTTTGGGTTAAGTGATTGATTTTCATTCATATTAAAAGCTACCATTATTTTCATTAAATATAGATTTCATAAAGTGTTTAATATTATTCATTCCATCCAATAAATTGGCTAGTTTTTAATGATTTTACTTAAATAATTATATTGTATCTAAATATACCATGGTTTCGTTTAAGTTCAATGTTGTGTTTAGAGAAAGATTTCAAGAAAATATTTACTAAGGGATTTTACGTAGAATTATACTAAGGTATTTTGATGTATATACATAAGGAATAACTTTATAAAAACTTTAAAAATTATTTTTATGATAATTATACCACTAGGGGTTTTTATAATTCAATCTCCAATAGTTGGTGAAGACTTACGTGACCTTGAAATCTAGAAAATCTTGAGTGAAAACTCACTATCTAATTCATTAGTATTAGTTTCATAGGATTTTTGTCGTTTGTATGGTTATTGGTGTCTTTATACCATATTGGATCATGAATTGTGATGTTGAGTAACATAATATGCAACACTCTTTCAATTAAAGTAATGAATTTTTGTAGGTTCTCTAATTCCATTACACTTGGGATTTTGATGACCTTTCTCGCTTGATCTTTCATGAGACAACATATTTTTATTATTTAGTGTGTTTGGGACTTCAATTATGTTCAAATTGTTAATCACATTTCATGATAATTGGTTTGGAATAATCACAAAATTTATTACTCTAGAAATTATTCCAATGGGATGTTCTTAAAGGTAATATACACATTGTCCCACAAACACATGGTTCTTTCTAACTATAGCTATTACAAAAACCAAAATAGTTTTCATGAACGATGATCATTATAAGTGACTTATCATAAATAAGTATAGGAAAATTTAACCCCATGATTTCACTTTATAACACTATCATGCTAGCCTATAATTTTCACAAGGCAAATTGTATCAATCTCGGTTCAACCTATATCACACTCATATATCATTATTAGATCAAAATAAGCTACTTTGAGTTAGTTTTAATCATAATTGTTAACCTAATCCTTAAAATAGTTATTCAAAATTACCATAAGCTTTCTTAAAATATTCTAAACCTAAAAATCCTTGAAATATATTCTTTCAAAATCCAACCTATCCTTCCTAAAACAACATTATTCATTTCAATAATCATATACCAAAATATGTATGTACCTTGATCATATACTCCAAATAATTTTTTCCCAAAATTTAGTTGAATCTCCAAGACATTAAACCATAATGATATTATATAGTCCTCTAAAAATTAACTCTATCATTAACCCTCAAATGGGATTAACCACTAGTTCTTATATAGTCACTATATATCATAATACCACAAATGTAATGAACTTAACCAAAATATCATGAATCAATTATCAATACCAGTGTTACCAATAATGTCTAATGAACTTATTCAAAATCAAACTATGATGACCCAAGACTTTTAAACATATTATTACATGTTTCTTAAACATAAATATCCGTTAATAAAACATATGGATCATAAAGTACTAGTGTATTTAGAATACTAGGTTCATATGACATAAAAGGAAACTTAAACATGGAATCATTATTTTATTCTTCATAGCGAGCTTCTAAAATACATTTGAGCTCCTAAAAATTCATGGGATAATTAAGGGAATGCATAAAAAAATTGGTGAGATAAAAATATCAGTAAGGAAATAAACATGATAAAGAAACATAACATGTGAGTCAAAGGTATAACATTATATCATGAAAGAAATTGATCATGGGTAATTTCATGGAAGCATATCATAAAGAACTTGGTATCGTAAGAACATAGTATCATAAGAAATTTGAAAACTACAAAAAACTTGACCTAAAAATGAGTCAAGGATAACTACCTAGATAAAATCTTATAGAGGAAAAAGTACCATAATGGATTAGGTATACTTTATAATCATATACAAGATGCCTCATGAGACTAAAGCTTTATCCAATGCATTGGAGTGCTATCTGGGTGCACCCTTCATAACATGCTCCTGATCTTTGTGTTCCACATAAAGGAAATCAATCAAAAGGATTGACATAAAAATTACCTATGTAAAGAAAATGGGTTGATTAATCTTTCTTAATATCATAATCAATGTAAATTTCATAATGAATAGATTTGATAAATGATCATAAGAAATTTATTACCACATTGGAGGAAGGGAGAATAAACCAGGTATATTTGTGGTAAAAATATATACATAATTTAGAAGTAATCTATGACATCAATGGTTTTTTTTAACAATGTAAATAATTTTAAAAAGATTAAAAAATTATTTAGGATTATAACCTTTTCACTTTTAGTAATATCAAGGATGTCATCTTATATGGAAAATAATTTTGAAAGATCACTTTGAACATTTCGTTAGAAAAATATCCTTTCTGTTTTGAAAAAAAATATTTAAAATATAAAACTTTTTCAAACAATAAAGATTTTTTTTGAAAATAACATTTGAAAATTAAAAATTAATCCTAAAAAAATTGAGTGGTTATAATGGTAGAAGAGTCCTATTCATGCTGAATACTTTTTAAAAGACAAAGATTCCTTTCAATATTTTGCAGGAAAATTCCAAAAATACATTATTCTGATAATGATAGGAGGATTAATTTTAAAAACAATTTTTTAAATAAAATTAAGGGTAAAAATGAATTTAAACAACCATACTAAAACATTTTTGAAGACATATTTTGAAAACATGGATTTGGAAGGAAAATGATTTCTGATCGAAGAGAGAAATGAAGTCAAATTTTCTTAAAATTATTTTCTTAATAATTTTTAGTAGAACAGAGAGGATAATGGTAATATTAAATAAAAACTTCATTAGTAAATAGATGAATATAAAATTAAATTGATTTATTATACATTGGTCAAATAATTTCCTTCAATAGTAATTCAAGCATAAATAATCCGGATTATAATGATATTGAAACATAAACCCTTATCACTTTGGTAACTTTTGAATCATAACTTCCTAGAAATAAATTATGAATCGTAACTTAAAATATCATGATATAGGAAGGGTTCATTATATAGTATGTAAAGGAGGAGTATATACACCATTCAAAATAAACTAAGTTTATAAATGAACATTTGTCTCAAAGTAGGAATTTTGAGACGAAAACCTTACAAAGTTCATATCATTTTGGTGAGTGTTAATGAATACGGTGATTTTGTGTAAAAAATTTATATGAAAAATATTCAACTTTAAATAAAACATAAAGCAATAAAAATTCATTTCACACATAATTTTTTCATAACATAATTAACTAAGTAGTTGTATAACCCAATGAATAGAAATTGTGTTATGAAACAACTTACCTCGGGCTTCTATTTTGCCGAGTGCTATTTAACCTCATATATAGTGGTTTTTAAAAAGTTATTAACTTATACCAAAATCATATTAATATTTATTATATTATATATGATCCTTTTATTACATCTTATTACCCATTAATTAATAATTTTTCATTATCACTATTGGTTCAGGTGTTAATTTCATTGTTTTCTCATGCAAGTTTTATCATGCAAGTTTTAGATCCTGGACATAGGATATAGTTACAATATATCTATAATGATATAAATGTTATAAATATCATTTTTTTCATTAAATAAATCTTTAAAATAATTATTGAATTATGAACATGGAGAATGAATCAAAGTGATTTATGGAGATGGTACATTGTTCGTACGCACAAGCAACAATATCATTTCTTTAATAGGTTAAATGGTAAGGAAGTGGGTTGTATATTAATTTTATATAGTTAATAAAATGTAATATATCACATATATTCATTAAATTTATCCTTTATTACACTCCATGTAAAGCATTAGTGAAAAACAAATCACATTGCTTCATGAGGTGATAGTCTGCCATACCCACGGGCGACAATATCTTATTCTCTAAGGAATAGAAAGTAAGAATTTATATAAGATATTAAAATTATAAAAGTATAGTTATATGTTTAATATTATATATCAACATTATATAAATCATTATATGAGGCCTTGATAAGCGGTGATGGAAAATGAATTACGTCGATTCGTGAGGCGGTAGTCCGCCGAACACACGATCAATGGTTTTGTTTCCCATTTGAGAGAGGAAGAGATGGTTTTAGTTCATTCCCTTAACATAATAACATATTAGTATATGGAATATACCGAGGTTATTATATTATCTTGGTTAAATAATATTTGAAGGAGTTGGAGGAAGAAATAAAATAAAATGACCGGTTTAGGACATTACCTTTTCTTTGGACAACTTCTTTTGGTTTACACCAAAATAATTCTTAGTTTGAATTTATATAACACCTATATATTTTAGAAAATAAAACTATGTTCGATAGCGTATTTGACACACAACACTAAGCTTAAATGACATGTGAAATATACAACCATTATAATCCAGCCATTAAATTAGCGAGTATGAATAATATTAAAAAATTAAATATATATATATATATATATAAATGTACTACTAAATTTAAATTGTTGATAAATAATTAGTAAAAAATCAATCATTAGTTTTGTAAAGTAATTTAATTATTCAAAAATATGTTTTTATTAAAAATGTTATTTATTTATTTATGAGAAAATATTAAAATTAATTTTTAGAACTTTTGTAATTTTTTTGATACAATTACCTTAATTTTTAAAATAAAAATATCAAAATTTTCCTAGAGTGAAATTTTGATATTTTTTGGAAAATATTGATTTTTATTGAATAGTTAAAAATATCAATTTTTGTCAAAATGTCATTTTTTCAATAATTTAAGTGATTTAAAATCCCCATTATTTTTTGAGTGTTATTTAAAGTAATCTGAGTATTATTTAGTAGTATTTAATCCAATTCATTACATTTTATTCATATTTATAGTGGATTTTAGTAAAAGTTTATTTTTGGGTTAAAAAATATGGGTTTTTCCTGAAAACAGTTTTAAAGTGCACAATGTTTCTACTTTTTAATTAATTAAAAAAACCTGTAATGAGGAATTATTTATTTTAAATGTGTATATTATATATCAATATATATTAATTTATATTTATACAATTTTTATTATTATTCATAGCATTAATATAAAGTCATCTTTTTCTTAAAAACCTACTTTTTCATCACCTTTATAGGTTTAATTTTTATTAAAATTTTACAATTATGTGAATTTAATTTGGTAAAATGGATTCCATATTTTTAATTGGTATAATTTATATTATATAGTAAGTTAAATTTAATTTTTTACCAAAATGAATATTAAAAACCGTAAAAATTAATTACTGTGGTTACGGTAAAAACAGGTTTACCAGGGGTTAAACTAAAAATATAAGGGTAATTTTTCAAATTAAACTTATAAAAATTCAATTGTATGGTTATATTTTAATATTATTCTTCATATTTTAGAATATTTGGTAATTTTTAATCTTTTTTAATTTGAATGAATTTATCATTTTGGATTCTTTTTGGAAATTTCTAAGTAGTTTCCATGTGTGTTTCTCACCTGAATAATAATGGAACACTACCTATGTTGTCCTCTTCACATATTAAAATCCCTTTGTATGATACAAGAACATAAAAAAAATATTAATAACTTCCCTACTCACAATTTAGAGCCCTTATTTTATCATAAATCCATCCTAATAAGGCTTTTGGTGTTAAGCTAATGAGGTCATCTGTAGAAGAGGTATCATGCTTAAACGTGCATTTTTATTTTATTTATTCTTCAAAATACTTAAAATATTATTAAATTACTATGATAGTAAATAAAAATTATATTTGATATACTTATATTTTATTATATTAATTTAATAATCTAAATTCATCTCGTCTTTAATCAAATGAGATACAAAATCATCATTTGTGTGTATGGAGGACTACCACCTCATAGACTAATTCCATTTGTTTTTCATCATCGCCTACAATGGCTTGTAATAATGATGTATTTACAGTATATATATATATATATAATATTTTTAACATATTTATACTTATGGATTTATTATATCACATAAAAATTATTACTTTCCATTCTATGATGGACATGATAACATCAATCGTGTGTATGGTAGACCACCGCCTCGCGAAGCGAGGTGATTCGTTATTAAGTTACATTTACATGGATGGTAATAAGGATACATATAATGAATATATGTGATATAAATTATATAATTATGATATTAATTACCTATTTATCATTTTGAAAATATAATATATCATTTTATATCTTATATTGAAAAACGATGAAGTCATTCATTCATACGTGTGGACTACTGCCTCCACAAAACAATGCGACCCTTTTTTCATCACTAAATAGAATGTATGATGTATATAATTATATTTAAAGAAATAATTTTGTATTTATTATATTATTATGATTCTTTAAATATAAAATAAAACATACCCTCTTCCCATACTTATAATTTAAAAATGGAAACATTACTCATGCATACCCATGACCTACCGTGTCCATAATCTTAACATAGTTTATTTTTTTGAAACATATTTCATGATTTGATTTGAAAATATAATTTATGTTTTAATATGATAAATATTTCTTGATTATAATTCTATATATCTTGAAATAATTTCCTCTTAGACCATGGCCGACACACGAAGTCCATTTTGAAATAAGGAACCTAACGTCCTTAAAACACTCGACATGGACTTAAATTATTAAATATTTAAATAATAAATAAAATAAAATAAATGATTTAAGTATACGGTATTAAAAATAGAAAATGTTCTTAATAAATCAAATAATTTATTTAATCTTATTATATAGGAGTTATAGGACACACAATGAAAATATGGACTCGAGGTAATGGTTTCTCATCTCACTTTTATTTATATGAGACATATTCTATATTCTACCCTTATTTTTACTATGTGGTGTATATTTTTACCATGAATATATTTTATGTTTATTTTCATGAAAATTATTTGTATTTTTAAATCCATATTATGTTTTATCTTTCATGGGGTTTTGATCTAGTGATTACCAATGATGTAAGGGACTTTGTCTCAATTTCCCTTCATTAAGGCATATTATAATCCTATCCACACAATTTCTTTTTTATAGTGTATACACCACCCATTTTACATATTATATATTGAATCCTTTATAATTCATGGTATTTTAAGTTTCAATTTTAATTATTTCATCTAAGGGTATTTTACTTGATTGTTACCAAGTGGTAAAGGGTTTTTTCCTCAATTTCCTTTCATTGGGTTATAACACTTTTCCATTGAATTTGTTATACCATGATTATGTGTTAATTTATTTATAAATTGTTTTATTATATATCATTTTTTTGGATTTAAATTTATTAAACATAATCACTTCATTGATTAATTCTCAATTTAATGATATGATATTTGTAAGGGTTATTTAACTCAAATTATCTTTCTCTATGACAAATATTGATGATATAAACCTAAATCCTTTAATAAGGTTTATATTTTTCCACTTTCACATGTAATATAATTTATATATTTATGTTCATGATATTTAAAGTATCATTTTAAGCAATTCTTTCCATAGTCTTAGGATTGAGGAGTTACTAAAGTGGAAAAGGCTTTGTGTTATAATCTCATTTCTTTCAATATTGTTTATGTTCAAGATTCATTTGGAGGAAATAATATACTATTATTTTATTAAACTACATATATTTATTCTCTAGTGGTTATGAATTTGGTTAATATTTTTTTACCATTCCTCCCTTATCTATTAGAGAATCATCGAGAAAGTCATTTATAAGTGATATAGATCATTTAATTTATTTTATATATGATATATTTATCTTCCATATCCATGTTATATGAAATGTTTTTATAAAGGTTATTTTATAAAAATAAATTATTTCTTAAATACATTTTATATTATCCTTTACCTTATTTTAAAAGTTTTTAAAATAAAATTTCTTATTGTTTTCTAAATGGGTAACTTTTGAATCCCTTTTACAAAATGTTTTGAAAATAATGTTTATTTGTAACATTTATGAAAAAAATGGATTTTACCGCCGCTATGTCCATTATTTTACTTTATGTTTTCTTTATATGTTTTGAAGGTGGTTTTCAAAGAAAATTGTTTTCACAAGATTTTTTTAATTATTAGTTTTTAGAAGTGTTTTTTAAAATGAAAGGTTATTTTACTCAAAAATGTTTTTAATGATATTTTAGTGGTATTTATCTTCATCAATGTCAATAACTCTTGTTGCTACTTATACTCCAATGGGGGTATTTTTAATGATACCATCCTTATTCATTCTCTGGATGGATTACTATTTTTTTAAAGGGATTTTTATGGAACCAATTTCTTTTCCATGGGTTAATAATGTTTCAAAGAGTTTTTTATGGAACCATTTTCTTTCATATGATTAATGATGTTTCAAAGATATTGTTATGAAATCCTTTCTTTTCCACGGTTTAATCATGTTTATAAAATAATAAAGGTTGTTTCAATGAGTTTATGAGGAAATATAAGATCTATGAACTTTATTCATGTTGTGGTTTTTGGAAACTATGTAAAATGGGTGTGCCCAGATATCACTAGGAGAACCATATATAGTTTATATTATGAGTTCACCTAGATAGTGCTGAGTGAGGATTTTATAGACTATACGATGGGCACACCCATATAACGTCATATGAACCAGATATAAATTATATGATGAGTGAGCCTAGATATTTCTCCAATTATTTGTGTAACTATTATGTTCTCCATAGAATTATATTATAAGTCATACATATAGTTATTCTAATTTTAAGGGTTCTATAAGGGTTATATGATGTTGATGTTCCAAGAAACCATCACATTTTATCTATGATTGCAATGGGTTTATAATGTTTCCTTTCATCAAGATTGATATCACTTGGCTCATGATTAATGATTACTATGAATCTTTACTTTATTAAATCCTTATGCCATATTTTATGAATGGTTATATAATTATTTATGGGTATGAGTTCATTTATTATTTTCTCAAGAACTCTGATTATGTCATCATACCCTTATACACTTATTATTCTCATTGATGAAATTCAATTTTTATTGTTAATGTTTACCATTACTAAAAATTTGAGCCCACCATTCTTATGTTTATTTTTACTTGGTTATAAAGAATTATGTTGAATTAATTATATCTTCAAGGGTTTCATATATATTATGATGAAGACTAAATTTTAGATAAGAAAATTATGGGTCAAGTGGAATAAATGCTTATTTTAAAAAATAGGTATTTGTTTGTAAGAGTTTGTAATAATTATATAAAACTATAATACTAAAATGTCCTTGGGAATGTAAGTGATATAATTTTCATTTTCATTTTTTATTTTTTATTGTGAAAAATGGTTCACCTTTATCGGTATCAAATCCATAAATGTACAATTCAAGATTTTAACCCTAGATTCAAGAGTACGAGTTCTGCATTGTTATAATTGGTATCAAAGGAATGGTTTAGATAAATTTTGAAATGATGATATTTTATTCTAAGTTTATCTTAATAGTTATGTATACCATCATAACTCTAAAATATTTAGGATGATCATAAGTTCCCTAACTTAGAAAACCCTTTTAGGTTTTAAGCGATGGGATCTTAAAGTGATTAATGAAATTTTAAGAGTTATTTTATTAGGTTGAAGTATATGTAATTATTTGTTTTAAAATTAAGTATGAATTTAAATTTTTTGTAAATAATATTTAAGGTATTAATAACCATTAGGATTTATATTATCATGGATGGGACAATAAGTTTTATCATATAAATAACCATGAGATTGAAAAGTGATTTGGTGACTATGTGTTTATTGTTATTTAAAAAAATATTTACATATTTTTGGTCTTGAAAGATGAAGGTAAGAGATAAAACTTTAGGTTAAAAAACTATTTAATGTTGAGTTTATTTAGGAATGATTTATTTTAAACATTGGGTATTACTATTGAATTTTGGAGACTAATGTGTTATTTCTTCATATGATGGGTTACTCATTCTGGTAAACATATTTCCCTGTGATAACCATTTTAGTATTGGTTAATAGATAAGTACAGGTTTAGTAGGTTTTTTATCCATTTTAAGGTTATGTGGTCTTTTAAAAGTTTATTTTAGTGCTTTAGGGAAGAAAAAATTCACTGTGAATACTCATTGTTTAGAGAAAAAGATGATATTGTGGTGGAAATTGATAAAAGGATAAAATTATACTAACAAATTAATTATATTTCATTATTAACTTAGTATAGAAGGTAATTTAATTCCTAAAATCTAGTGAAATGATCATGATGCAATTTGTTTTCCTATTACCATCATTTTTGATGAAGTCAATGACCTTTTTCACACCTCTTTGGTTTATGGTTTTATAGTTGTTAAATTTATTTTGACCATTAAATTTAACATGATCAATGATATTTGTCAATATATATCATTATACGGGCCTTAAAGTTTTATTTCATGACTAAAAATTTATTTCCAACCAATGTTCTCCTATTTGTAAACCTAGTATTTATTATTCCAGATGACCTTCATACTTCATTTTCTCTCTTATCAAGAGGATGTTTTATTAACCCCTATGAATATTTAGGAATTCAAAAAGGTATTTTCAAGTGTCAAACCATTTTATTATCTATATAAAGTTCAAATTTCAAGGGTTAAATGTTTTATAGGGGTGTAGGAGGATGTAACACCCCGATATTTTAGAAAATAAAACTATTTTAGATAGCGTATCCAACATGCAACACTGAACTTAAATGACCCGTGAAATATGTAACTATTATAACCTAGCCATCAAATTGGTGGGTATGAATAGTGTTAACCACTTTATGATATATAATAAATATAAATTATTTATAAACTCTTATTAAATAATCAATCAATTTTTTAGTAAAGTAATTTTATATTTTTAAAAATACATTTTCTTCGAAAATGATTTTTATTTCCTTTTGTGAGAACATATTGAAATTAATTTTGGAAACTTTTAGAAAATTTATTTTTTAAAATTAACTTCATTTTTTAAATTTTAATATAAAAATTTAATTTTGGTGAATTTTTGGTATTTTTTTGGTAATATGGATTTTCCAGTGAAAATTTAAAAATACCGATTTTCGTATAAATGTCATTTCTTATTAACAATTTATGTAATTTAAAAGTTTAATTATGTTTTAAATATTATTTAAATTAAAATAATTATTATTTAGTTATATTTAATTTTCTTAATTACATGTGAATCATCTCTATATTATATTTTAGTAAAAGTTTATTTTTGGGTTTAAAAATGCGTTTTTTTCTTAAAACCATTTTAATGTGCATAATGTTTCTCTATTTTAATTAATTAAAAAAACCAATAATGAGGAATGATTAAAATTAAATATTTATGTTATATTTCAATAAATATTAATTTATATTCATACAATTATTATTATTATTTATAGATTTAATATGACATTATCTTTTGCTTGAAAAAAACACTTCTTGAAAACCTTCTTTTTCATCATGTCTACAGGGTTTTATTTTAAATTAAAATTTTCCACTTATGTGAATTTAATTTTGGTAAAATGTATTACATATATATTAGTTAGTATAATTTATATTATTCAATAAGGAAAAATTAAGGTTTTACCACAATGAATTGTGAAAACAAAAAAAAATTAATTACCATGGTTAGGTTAAAAACAAGTTTACTGGGGGGTTAAACTAGAAAGAAAATGGTATGTTTTCCAATAAAAATGTTAAAATATTTTTTCTATCTATATTTTAATATTATAATTATAATTTTATAATTTATGTTCATTTATAAGCTTTTCTCATGGAATTGAATTTATCATTTTGTATTCTTTTGGAAAAATTTCATATAGTTTCCATGTGGGTTCCTCACCTTACTTATAAAATGAAACCCTTATCCTCTTCTCTTCACCCCTTAAAATATATTTGGGTTGAAAATACCTATCCAAATACCTTTATAACTTTCATACTCATGACCTAGATCCCATATTTTTATCAGAAAGCCTTCCTAAGAAGGCTTTTGGTTCCAACGTTAGGAGGTTATTCAAAGAAGAGGAATCATGATTAAAAATACATTTTTATTTTATTTCTTCTTTAAAATACTTGAAATATTATTCAATTATTATGATATAATAACACCATTATATACCATATATTTATTTGTTATTAGGTTAATATAATAACTTAAATCCATATCCAATTTCATAAAATGGGATAAGAAATCATCATTTATGTGTAGGGAAAACCACCATCTCGCGAACCGATGTCATTCATTTTTCATCATTAAATCTCATAGATTGTTATAATGGTGGATTAAAAGTATATATATAAATATTATATTTGTAAAATATTTATACTTTTGGATTTATTATATCACATATACCTTCTTAATTTCTATTCTCTGAGTGACATGATAACGTCACTTGTGTGTACGACGGACTACCGCCTTACGAAGTGATGTGATTCCCTATCCACTAAAGATTTTCATGGAAGATAATAAGGATAATGTTAATAAATATATGTGATATACATGAAATAATTTTTATATTCATGACATATTTATCATTATGAAATTATAATATATCTATTTATTTCTTTCACTGAAAAATGATAACGTTGTTCGTGAGTACGTGTGGAAAACCACCTCCATGAAGTGATGTAACTATTTTTTCATCACTAAATCACTTGTATTATGTATATATGTATATTTAAAGAAATTGAATATCATTTATGATATTATTATCATTATTTAATGATAAAAAAATGCACACCTTCTTTCCATAAAATAATAAACACTTTCTTTCTATAATGTCATGAATATATTTATTTTCATGATATTTAAATTATCATTTGTAGTTATTATTTAATTGGTCATACGATTGAAGAGTTACCAAAGTGGAAAAAGGATTTTTGTTACAATAACCTTTTTTAAGGATTTTTTATGTTTAGGGTTCCTTTAAAGAAAATCATATGATATTATTTTCTTGAACCGCATATATAAATTATCCACTGGTTATGATATTTTTTATCAGGTTTTATTCCCATTTACTCCCTTATTGATTTATAAAACATTGATAAATTCATTTGTAAGATATATTTATCTTTTATTTTCTTTTAAAATTTTTATCTTAATATTTCATATCCATGTTTTCTGAAATGTTTTAAAAAATTTTATTTTATAAAAATAAATTATTTCCTAAATCCATTTTACATGATATTTTACATTATTTTAAAAATCTTTAAAAGAAAATTTCTTATCATTTTACAAATGGGTCACTTTTAACTCCCTTTTACAAAATATTTTGAAAGGAATATATATTTTTAACATTTATGACAAAAAATTATTTTCCCACCATCATGTCCATTATTTTACTTGATGTTTACTTTACATGTTTCCAAGGGTATTTTCAAAGAAAATGATTTTTCAAATATTTTGTAAGTTTTTAGTTTTTAAAAGTGATTTTCAAAATGAAAATTTTATTTTCACCAAATATATTTTTAATGATATTTTAATATTATTTCTATTCATCAATTTCAACAACTATTACTATTAATTATAATAAAATGGTGATATTTTGTAAGGATAACATCATAATTATTTCTCTAGATGAATGAATACTATTTAAAAGATATTTTTATTGAACCCATTTATTTTACACAGGTTAATCATGTTTCAAATATATTGTTATGAAACCCATTTTTTTCCATGGGTAAATCATTTTTCAAAGATATTTTTATGGAACACATTCATTTTCTACGAGTTAATCATGTTTCAAAGAGATTTTTATTGAAAACATTTCTTTTACATAGGTTAATAAAATTTTGAAAAGAATAAAGTTTGTTTCTATGAGTTTATAATGAAATATAATCTCCATATAAATTATTCATGTTGTGGTTCCTGGTCATTATATATTATGGGTGAGACCAAATAGTGTTATTTGTGCCCAATATAGCTTATATTATTAGTGTTCTCGGATAGAACTCTAATACATTGGGTAATGATTATGTTCTTTATATAATTATATTGGAAGTTATCCATATGGTTATTTAAATTTTAAGGGTTCTATAATAGTTCATTTATAGTGATGTTTCAAGATACCAACACATTTTATTTATTATTTATATGAGTTTATAATATTTCCTTTGATCAATATTGAAATCACATGGATCATGATTATTGATTTTTATGAATATTTCCTCTTTAAATCCTTATTCTATTTTTAATGATTGACAATTGAGGTATTTATGGGTATGAGTTCTTTTGTGATTTGATCATTCACTTTTATTATGTCGTCATACCCTTATTCACTTCATATTTTCACTGATGAAATTCAATTGACAACACTTATGTTTATCCTTAATTAGAATTTGATATCACCCTTATTATTTTTGCTTTTACCTAGGTTGTTGAGAATGATGTTAAATGAATTATGTCTTGAAGGGTTTAATATGGATGATGATGATGACTTAATGTGAAATAATAAAATATGGGTTAAGTGGAAAAAATACTTATTTTAAAACACGTGTATTATTTTTGAAAGAGTTTTTACTAATTCTATAAAACTATAAACCTAAAAGGTCATTTGGTTTGTAATTTATCCAATTTTTTCTATTGATTTTGTAAGTTTTGGATAGTGAAAATTAGATCACCTTCATCGGTATCAAAGACAAAAATGCAAAGTTTATGAGTTTTTCACCTTATCTAAGAATGTGGGCTATGGGATATTATAATTTATGACCAAATCGTGACTTCTAATACTAAGAGAGTGTTGTAGTAAAGTTTTTTGGGTAGTGATTTGATAAACCAAATAGTTTTGGATGTGTGTAAATGAAAGGATAGGGGGCGACCTTTTATAATTGCGGGTGAGAAAACACTTGGTTTTTTTGAAAATAAAGAATTATACCCACATGTTTCTCATTAAAAAAGTATCTAAAATGGATTATTTTCAAACATTATAATATATTAGGTAGAAATATGAATAGAAAATAAAAATTAGAGAAGTTTTGGGTCATTTTAACACTAATATTTTAAGTTTAATCCCTTAGTAAGTCTGTTTTTACCTTAATAATGGTAAATATTTTTTTATTATTTTTACTATTCATTATGGTAAATGTAATATACCGACCCAAGTTAACTTGAAAACCCACCTGAGAAATCCTGTCTTTATGGTAAGGTATTACTGAGAGGAAATAAAAAAGCAGAAACCAAGTGTTGAATATAACAAAATCAAGAAATACAACCATATTTTAATAATAAGAAAAGATATACAACCCAAAACCATAAAATCTTACCCAAAATAGGCTAAATCAAAAAGTATGAAAAGTCTCTATGTGAACAACCATCACCTCAAAACTAACCTGAAATGAAGGAAGCAATTATAAGAGGAATCAACACGCTACGAGATTCCCATCCCTTTAACAGAGACCTGTAATACAATATCTACAACTACCCAAAGGAAAAGTATGGTGTGAGCCTAGAAGGATACCACTATAGAGTCCATAAAAGGTCTAATATCAAGAATTAAATAGTTCTAGATTTTTGAAAAAAATAGTTATAGAAATAATTTTCATAAATCCTAAATAATTTATAAATATTTTTTCCTTTGGTTTTCATAAATTCATTTCATATTTACAAATCTATAAACATGAAAAGTAGAAGTTATAAAATAGGGATTCCAATACATACATCCGGCAGAAAGTATGTAAACAAAAATCCCTAAACTATCTTATCATGTGAAGATATGTGATAAAACCTCATATAAAAATCCATGATAGAAAATCCATGATAAAAAACCATCATGCCATAAATTAACATAAATGAAAAATCACCACATACTAGGCCCTAGTATATGTGAATATGTACTAGAAATCAATGATCCTAAACATTAATAACATTGGTACCAACCATTATCGCATCCTACCGTATTCAATCGATATCCCAAAGGTTACCTCTTAGTGTACTACACACACTAAGGCTACCCATGCCTATTTCACAATGCACCCAAGGTCCCAAATGTGAAAATTTTCAAAATTCATTTCAAATCCATGAACAAAATCTTTTAAAAACATCTTATAATTCAATCCAATCCACTTAAGTGTTTGCAAACTTATTTCAAAATCAAGAAAATATGTTTTCAAAGAAAAAACCCTTCAAAAACATTTTTCATTCCAAGAAATAGATTGTAACCACATATCACATCAAAATAATGATCATAACAAAGGAAATATAGAAAATGATAATAAATTCATAGAATTAACCCATTATATAGAAACACCCACCTCAAAATGGTATAATCCTAATTATCTTCGACAAAAGTGTTTGGAAACCAAGGGACTAACCTTTAAAATACAAGGCATGAAAATAAACTAAAAAGGATCGATAGAAAACACTATATGATCACTAATATGAATAATAAACATATGAAAAGTATTATAGAAAACTAAAATAATTAAGAACAAAAAAAAAACTCTCTGAGAGAGGTGAACCACAATAACCCTAATAACCGATCCCTGAATGAACAATCTAGAAGGAGGAGATCTCTCCAAAATCACCCAGAAAGAGATCTGTCTTGATAGAGGGTTAATTCATAGTTAAATGAAACAAAAATAATTCATACATCACCCAAAAAACCCATATTTCAAGATTTATGTGGCATGTTATCCTATTACATAATTCTTATTCCACAAAGGCTGAAAACATCAAAAAAAACATCACCTTTTTATAAAAACCCAATTTTTGTCATCACATGACATGAACCAAATAAATGGAATGTAAAATTTCATTCCCTAAACCTATTTCATGGTATCTTCTTTATGACCATTACATGATGTGTATTCCATTTACATGGAGTTTAATTACCCAATAGACAACAAACAAGATAGTTCTTCACAGAAAACCACCAAAGCATCCGGAATGTTATCTTGTAACGCCCCGAACCCAGTTACCTAGGGTCGGTGCATTATTTCATAACATTGGCATGATCACAAGAAAGATCAAATCTCGAAAGACCGATTGGTTTAGTAGCCTTGGAAACACTAGATATATTCATAAGTCTTACATTACATTATAAAAATGAAAACTACAACAACAACATAGTCTCCATATTCCACACTCATATCCCTACATAAAATCCCTGCAGGTCATTCATAACTTACTTCTTCACATCCTGGGAAAAATAAAACATAGAAAAGGGGTGAACTCAAATGCCCAGTAAGGATAACAATATAGCGGAAACTTTCAAAAATAAGCATAAATATTTAAGGTAATGTATAACTAAAAAAAATCATTTTAAACTTGAACTTAAACATAATATGGAAAAAGTAAAATGAAATAATTCCATTTACTTATTTACATGGATATTCTACTAATCGAATAATCACATGCAATATCAATAACCACTTTCATAATAATGGAATGCATAATGCCATACTATCATAACCACATAGCCAAGGCCTCGTGCCAAGACTACAAATAAGATTTTGCCAAGGACTTTTTCCAAGATACTAGTTTGTCTCATGAGACCTACCGATGCATCTAAGAGCTATAGCGGGCTCCACCCGTCACATATTAAGTCCAATGCATTCCCATGTGAAAAGGTTTAAACATTACATAAACATTCATATTAAATCTAGCATACGAAATGTCAATACTTTCACCATAAACTATGAACGGTATAAAAAATAGCACATCCACAGTCAAACATATCACAAAACCTTCAATACAATATATAAGTTTTGTATCATAATAAATCAACTTCAAATAAGCGTAAAATCCATCAAAGGATGTTTACATAGATGAAATCAAAACTCTTTTTAGAGAAATATCTCTTTCTATTTTGAAATCATTTAAGAGTCTTATATTTATGAAATAAAACATTTTATTTGAAAATATTCTTATAAGATTATAAGGGAAGCTTCGAAGATTTTATAACGGCGGAAAATAACCGCACCCGCCGTATAAGTTAAAAAAAACATTATTACCTTAATTCTGTCAAAAAGGTTAAAAATCACCTTGTTTGGAAAATGACAGAAAGATTCCTTTATAAACCACTTATAAAAAGTCAAACAAGGGTATAAATGACTTTAACCCATATTCTTGTAAATAGTAAAAATGTTTTGAAATACATTTTTAAGAAACTTGGATGTGGATAATAAAGAGATCCCAGTAGATTATTATGTATAAACAACCTCGGATAATGAAGAGATTGTGAAATAAACCCTTACCTTGTGCTTTTCCTTTGTTCGGGTAGGTTAACCTCAAATATAATGGTGAAATAATTGTTATTAAATTATACAAGAATCATATACATTAATATGATATCATACATGATCTTTTAACATTGATTTGTTAATAATATCTTAGTATTATCGTTGTTTCGGGTGTTAACTTATTCGTTTTCTTTTATATGTTTTGTTATGTAAGCCATGTTTGTAATGGATATTTTGTATCTTAATCATATCCATAATGATATAAAGTCATTAGATACTATTATTAATCATAAAATGAGAATTATACTTGAATGGATATGATAGAGAATGAATCTCATCGCGTTCGTGGAGACAGTAGTCCGTACGTACGCACGAGCGACAATATCATTTTTTTGATATTAAAATAATATATAAATGGATGTTATATCATATATAAAGAATCATTAACATGTTATATTTATTATTTACATGAGTTACACATCATTATTATACCCATCCAAATAATAATATATTGAATAACAATTACACCATGACGTGGAGACGGTAAGCCGTACGTACGCACGTATGGTGACATTTTATTCAAAGGGTGGATAGAATACTGAATATGGTTGTACCATATTTATAATAACATAATAGTATATATATGATATTGGAGTTATTATTTTATAATGGTAATAACAAAGGAAAAAGATGTGGAAGAAGAAAGGAACTTGGAAAAGGGTGGTGAAATCATTACCTCTTCTTCGGGTTCTTCCTTTTGATTTGATCAAAAGGGCTCCTTAGGTTGGCTTTTTGATCAAACTAAGGCCTCTAGGTTGTATTTAGGGAAGTTGGGAGAGTATTTGGGTAGAGTTTGTCCGAACCAAAAGGCTTTGAAGGTGTGAACAAATGATAAGGAGGAGTTCCCTTTTATAAGAGGGGTGAGGGGAACCTTTGGAAAAGCTAGAAATATTAATTTATAATAAATTCATATTCTGTTTCTAATGGCTCAAAAGTTTATTATTCAAAGGTTAAGGTGGGTATAGGTCGAAAAACACTCAACCAATAGAATTTAGACAGGTTTGGGTACTTATATTAACCTTATCTTTAAGTATTAACTCTAAGTTAATTAGTTTCACTTTTACAATGTCTCTTTGTGTTTTTATATTATATGGTTAATAATCTTACTATATACATCCAGGAGACCCCCAAGTGGTCCATTAATGATATGATATAAGTCTCTTAGTTGAACCTTAGATTTTTAGGAATTTAATATCAATTAATAATATAATATTTGTTTTAAAAACTCTTTTATGTCAATTTTGACACTATTCAATAGTTGATTTTTGTGAAACTCATAATAGAATTATTACTTCGAAAAAAGTTAATTAAATCAATCCTAATATGTCATATTATCCTATAAAATTAGTGTAATTCATTAAAAGTCTCAAATTATATTTATTTGGGTATTTATAATATCAATTATTTTAATTTTTTACTATTATGGTAATTAGTGCATCATCATTGTGTCAAACATAAATTATATTATATAATGTCTAAAAATTATAAATAAAATATAATTATGTAGGAAATCTTTTTATCTTTCTAATTAATATTTATAGTCGAAAATAAAACATATATAACCCTATGTAAAAATTGATTTTCTAAACGATATATGCTTGTGTCATTTTTGTACTTATTTTAACTTAATTATAATTAAGTGTCCCTATCACCTACAAGTGGCACCATGGGGTCCCAAAATCGACCCAAAGATTCCCATGGTCGAAAATGTATCATCCAATAAGGTTAGTACACGTTTTAAGGTAATTGTTTATTATTATAATATTATTTGTTTAACCCTTATTTACCGGATTTACCCTTAACCGTGGTAAATAAAATATTTACGACAGTAATTATTCAAAATGTCTAAAAATAAAATTTACCTATTTACAAAATTTGAAAATCCTGATCCCAAATATGGAATCCATTTTTCTAAATTCAAAACACAGAAGTGGCAGAAATTAATTTAAAATTGATTCCAGCTGTCAAAACAAAAAGCGTGTTTTTAAGATATAATAACTATCATAAGATTGATACTTGTTTATGTTCAGTTTAATTGTGAAATTATGTCCAATGACCAACATTGTATTAAATGGTAAAAATATATTCAAAATATACTTTAAAACCACTCAAATTCATAATTTATCAATATAAATTATTTCGATTAAAAAAGTTGTTTTTAATTAAAATTTAGTAATTTTCACTATTCATCAAAATATTAAAGTTATCTGAAAAGTACCAAAATTTCACCTTAGGCTAAATTTGATATTCCAAATCCAAAAAGGAATTCAATTTTGAAATATATATAATTTCAAAAAGTAGGTATTACTATTCATAACGGCTAGTTTGATTAGTTATGGTGTGTTAGAACTCGGTGTTGCGTACAACACACGCTATCACATTATTCAAAGAGAAACGTACCATGGAAGCTTGGGGTGTTACATTCTCCCCTCGTTCAAATAATTTCATCCTCGAAATTTCTAGGATATTATCGCCTGAAAAGACTCGGGTGGTTCTTCATCATAAGTTCTTCGGGTTCCCATGTTGCGTCTTCCATCTTATGGTTTCTCCACAAAACTTTTACCAGACGTGTCGTCCGGTTTCTCAGTACTTGTTCTCTCGTATCAAGAATCCTGATGGGCTCTTCGTAATAAGACAGATCGGGTTCCAGTTCTAATTCCTCATAGGTGAGTACATGCGTTGGGTCAGGCATGTATTTTCTCAACAGAGATATGTGGAACACATCGTGAACTTTGGAGAGACTTGGCGGCATTGCCAATCGGTAAGCTACAGCCACAATTCGTTCTAGAATTTCGAAAGGTCCGATGTACCTGGGACTAAATTTGCCTTTCTTACCAAAACATATGACTCCCTTCCATGGATATAACTTTAGGAAAACATGATCACCGTCTTGAAATTCCAAATCCTTCCTTCGATTATCGACATAGATCTTCTGCCTACTTTGAGCTGCTTTGATGTGATTTTGGATTACCTTCACCTTTTCCATCGTTTCCTCCACCAGTTCTGGGCCTACAAGTTTTCATTCACCAACGTCATCCCAACAGGTTGGTGTACAACATCTCTTTCCGTATAACGCTTCATACGGTGCCATCTGAATACTCGAATGAAAGCTATTGTTATAGGAAAATTCTACCAGAGGTAAATATTGATCCCACATACCCTGAAAGTCAAGTGAGAAAGATCTTAACAAGTCTTCTAAGGTTTGAAAAGTCCGTTCTGATTTTCCGTCTGTCTGAGGGTGGTAAGAAGTGCTCAAATGAAGTTCAGTATCTGGGAATTTCTGAAGACTCTTCTAGAATCTTGAAGTAAAACGGGGATCACGATCAGAAACAATCGATAGGGGTACTCCATGAAGTCTCAAAACATCATTAATATATAGTCTTCTAGACGTTCCAGGGGTAGATCTTCTCTTATAGCAAGAAAATGTGCTGATTTGGTAAGACGATCAACAATAACCCATATTTCATCATTCCTTCTAGGAGTATTTGGTAGCCCCATGACAAAGTCCATCGTAATATTGTCCCATTTCGACTCCGGTATGGGAAGAGGTTGCATGACTCCTCCAGGCTATTGCCTTCCAGCTTTCACTTGTTGACAAACCATATATCTTGACACAAAATCAGCAATCTCCCTCTTCATGTTGTCCCACAAAAAAAGTTCCTTCAAATCTCTATACATTTTTGTGCTCCCAGGGTGTATAGAGAAATTGGAACTATGAGCATCATCCAGCAATTCCCTTTTTAGATCAGGTATATCTGGAACACAAAGTCTCTTTCCGAATTTCAAAATTCCATCTTCATACACAAAGTCTCTCAGTATCCCATCATTCACAGCTTTAATATTCTTTTAAAATTCTCCATCATTAGTCTGAGAACTCTTAATCCTTTCTAGTAAAGATGGTTTGGCAACCATTTGAAAAAGCATTGATGTTTCTCCTTCCCTGGTTATTCCCATGTCCATCTTCACTAGATCCATGAAAATTGGATCCCTTTCAATTCTCATATTGTTCAAAACTCCATGATATTTTCTTCTCAAAGCATCTGCCACCTTGTTTGCCTACCCCGGGTGGTAGTGTATCGTGCAATCATAATCCTTGAGTAATTCAAGCCATCTCCTTTGCCTCATGTTGAGTTCTTTTTGTGAGAAAATATACTTCAAACTCTTTTGATCAGTATAAATCTCACATTTTTCACCATAAAGGTAGTGCCTCCATATCTTCAAAGCAAAGATCATAGCTGCTAACTCGAGATCATGAGTAGGATAGTTTTGTTCATGAATTTTCAACTGTCGTGATGCATAGGCAATAACCCTATCGTTCTGTATAAGGACACAACGAAGTCCTTTTTTCGATGCATCACTATAAATAACGAACCCATCATTCCCCAATGGTAGAGTCAATATAGGAGCATTGACTAATCTTCTCTTCAGTTCTTCGAAAAATTCTTCCCACTCTTTTGTCCAAAAAAATTTAACCCCTTTACGTGTAAGATTCGTTAATGGGTTAGCCAATCGGGCAAAATTCTGGACGAAACCTCGATAATAACCTGCCAAACCAATAAAACTACGTACCTTAGTTATACTCGTAGGTGCTGGCCATTCATGGATTGCCTTAGTATTAGAAGGATCAACATAGATTCCATCTTTAGAGACAATATGGCCAAGAAAAGAAATCTCCTGAAGTCAGAATTCACACTTGCTAAACTTCCCATATAATTCATGACTTCTCAGAGCCTTCAAGATAATGCGCAAGTGATTTTCATGATCTTCATAGCTTTTGGAGTATACCAAGATATCATCAATAAATACCACTACAAATTCATCGAGATACTCCTTGAAAAATCTATTCATCAGATCCATGAATACAGAGGGTGCATTAGTCAATCCAAAAGGCATTACAGTAAACTCGTAATGCCCGTACCCTATTCGAAATGCTGTCTTTGGAATGTCTTCCTTCTTCACACACAACTGATGGTATCCAGATCGAAGGTCAATCTTTGAAAATTATTGACCTCCATACAGTTGGTCAAATATCATTCTTTTGATATTAAAATAATATATAAATGGATGGTATATCATATATACAGAATCATTAACATGTAATATTTATTATTTAAATGAGTTACACATCTTTATTATACCCATCCAAATAATAATATATTGAATAACAATTACACCATGACGTGGAGACGGTAAACCGTACGTACGCACGTATGGTGACATGTTATTCAAAGGGTGGAGAGAATACTGAATATGGTTGTACCATATTTATAATAACTTCACAGTATATATATGATACTGGAGTTATTATTTTAGAATGGTAATAACAAAGGTTAAGGTGGGGATAGGTCTAAAACCACACAACCAATAGAATTTAGACAGGTTTGGGTACTTATATTAACCTTATCTTTAAGTATTAACTCTAAGTTAATTAGTTTCACTTTTATAATGTCTCTTTTTGTTTTTATATTATATGGTTAATAAACTTACTATATACATCCATGAGACCCCCAAGTGGTCCATTAATGATATGATATAAGTCTCTTGGCCGAAACTTAGATTTTTAGGAATTTAATATCAATTAATAATATAATATTTGTTTTAAAAACTCTTTTATGTCAATTTTGACACTATTCAATAGTTGATTTTTGTGAAACTCATAACAGAATGATTACTTCGAACAAAGTTAATTAAATCAATCCTAATATGTCATATTATCCTATAAAATTATTTTAATTCATTAAAAGTCTCAAATTATATTTATTTGGGTATTTATAATATCAATTATTTAAAATTTTCACTATTATGGTAATTACTGCATCATCAATGTGTCATAAATAAATTATATTATATAATGTCTAAAAATTATAAATAAAATATCATTATGTAGGAAATCTTTTTATATTTCTAATGAATATTTATAGTCAAAAATACAACATATATAACCCTATGTAATTTTTTTTCTAAAAGATATATGCTTGTGTCATTTTTGTACTTATTTTAACTTAATTGAAATTAAGTGTCCCTATCACCTACAAGTGGCACCATGGGGTCCCAAAATCGACCCAAAGATGCCCATGGTCGAACATGTATCAACCAATAAGGTTAAGACACGTTTTAGGGAAATTTATATTATTATAATATTATTTTTTTAACCCTTATTTACCGGATTTACCCTTAACCATGGTAAATAAAATATTTACCGCATTAATTATTCAAAATGTCTAAAAATAAAAGTTATCTATTTACACAATTTGAACATCCTGATTCCAAATATGGAATCCATTTTTCTAAATTCAAAACACAGAAGTGGCATAAATTAATTTAAAATTGATTCCCGCTGTCAAAACAAAGAGCGTGTTTTTTAGATATAATAACTATCAAAAGATTGATACTTGTTTATGTTCGGTTTAATTGTGAAATTATATCCAATGACCAACATTGTATTAAATGGTAAAAATATATTCTAAATATACTTTAAAACCACTCAAATTCATAATTTATCAATATAAATTATTTCGATTAAAAAAGTTGTTTTTAATTAAAATTTAGTAATTTTCACTATTCATCAAAATATTAAAGTTATCCGAAAAGTACCAAAATTTCACCTTAGGCTAAATTCGATATTCCGAATCCAAAAATGAAGTCCATTTTGAAATATATATAATTTCAAAAAGTAGGTATTACTATTCATAACGGCTAGTTTGATTAGTTATGGTGTGTTAGAACTCGGTGTTGCGTACAACACACGCTATCACATTATTCAAAGAGAAACGTACCGTGGAAGCTTGGGGTGTTACATATCTGAAATTGGGGAGAATCCCTTTAATACATAAAAAATTTATAACAAGAATAAATTAATTAAAAAATATAAATCCATGAATATTAAGTAATTCTCACAAGAAAAATATCTCCATCCTTGAGAAACCTGCAAACGCACCCAAACAAGGATGATAAAAATGCACGAATATGGGTGTACTTGAAAAGCGTAATAGGGTGTTATAGTAAAAAATTATGATGAACTTATTAGATAATATAAATTATTATGATTCAAAATATGGAATACATTTTTCTAAATGCATCTCACATAAGTGGTAGAATTTTATTTAAAAATAATCTCAAAGTGGTGCCGAAGAAATAGTTTTCCAAAAGAACGTTTTTCAAAAGTTTAAAAAGATTTAATATCAAAATTTAATATGAAATTGATTTGAATGAACTAATTTTTATTAATAAATATATAATTGAACTTATTTTACTATTAAATACACATTAAAATAAAACTCGGTCTTATAAATTCTTTAAACTAAAATGCTGTTTTTAATAAAAATAAGTATTTTCACTATTCATTGAAAAATGATATTTTTTAGAATAATCTAAAAAATTCACCCTAACATAATTTTGATATGTTGATTTAAAAAATTAAGTTCAATTGTTAAAATAAATTTTATAAAATTGATAAAATTTAATTTTAAATTATGGGTGTAAATTATTACTAAACCACCTTTTAGGATAATATAGTTTTTTAGAAAACTTTTCTTTTTTATTTTAAATGATTCTTATTTTATTTATAATCAATAGATAATTATTGAATTTATTTTATACATATGCAAACCATATAATTTTAATAATTTATTTAGTCTTATTCATAATCGCCTATTTAACATCTAGGATATTACAGTTCATTTAGATTCGAGGTTGTGTGTTCTACAAGGTTTCAAAGATATTGAATTTATTTAAAATGAAACATATAATAAATTCTAGATATTTATACATTATCTTATAAGATTGGTGATGCATGTAATATATGATATCAAACATGATGTTCTTCCTTTAAAATCTTTGGGTGTTACATTATACCCTCCTTAAATAAATTTTTCCCTCACAATATAATCTTGATTTAAAAAATGAAGGGTTTGAAAATTTATTTGTTGAAAAACTAACATTGAAAAAGGGTAAATAAAATTTCTCATAGAAAATGGTAAGAGGATTTATAAAATTCATCACATAAATAGGTTCCCACATTGGAGAACATTCGTGCAAGTGAAGATATGTACATGGAAGAAAAGAATACATAATTAGAGAGAGTGATAGTGATCATGGATCAAAAGAAAGTGAATGATAAATGGAAAGTAAAGGACCTAAAAATCATAAATCAATAATGATTTAATAGACAATTTGATACATTAAATATGAAGGTAATTTGATTTTTTTTTCAATTTCCTTTTTCTAAAGTTTTGAAGTTTTATTACTGTCCAATAATATAAGGAAATATAATTGATATATTTCTATTTTATAAGAATAATTTAATCCTTTGGTTTTAATTCTATCAATTTCTACTTCATCACTTACTCCAAGAAATTAATTTCCAAAAAATGATTCTTGATGGCCAAATCCTAAGAAATTTACTTTTAATGAATTGTAAGATCCATAAAAGAGTAACAATATAGTTTTATTATCTTTATTAAAACTAATACAGTTTTCATAAGGTATGATAATATCCAAAATTAATATGAATCTATTAATATCAAAAATTAAAAATTGAAACCAAAGGTTTAACATATATTATTCTTTAAATAAATGTACTTATGTCCCAAATAACCTCAATAACCTAAATATGAAAGTAATTTTTAATCTAAAAGGTTAAATCACATCCTATGAAATTACATCTCAAAAACCTAATATCATTTTTCCCAAATAATAATTTACATTAAACCACAAGGTTATATATACTTTAACCTAACAAAACATATCTTGAAATATCATTAGTCACCCAAAAATCAAATTAACTGTTCCCATAATATGTTTCCTAAAATCAATTTAATATTTAACCATAAAACCATCTAATTAAAAATAATTTTATACTAACTAGTATGTCACATAGGCCAATGGGAGGGGATACTATTGGATCGTAAGAGTTTATAATGGCTATAAGGGGGGGGGGGTGAATTTTAGTTAAAAAACTATTAACTAATTTAAATAGAAAACCACTTTATTATGTTTTATTAGACTCAGTTATGATCTGATGATCATAGTACTTATAATTGACTCCAATTATGTATGATAAACCATATTATAGAAAGGTTTAGTAGAATAAACATTCTTTATAAATGAAAAGTGAAAAAATATAACTTTTAGAAATAAGTAAAATAAAACGTTAAAATTTCTATAGTAAAACTAAAAGAAAATTTATAAAAGGATTGAGTACACTTTATCCTTTAGTGTAAAAGAAGACAATAACCTTAAATGAAGGTATCCATAGTTTTAATCAAACTATAAGGTTTTTTTACTTTAAGAAGAAATCCCTCGACCACAAAGATTATAATAAACTCTGTATTATTATCCCTAGATTACATCAATTAGATTGATTATAATCACCCATATTCCTATAAATATAATACCTCAATATTAAACTCAATCTAACATATATTACATTTGAAAAAAAATGTTTTAATGAATTTACAATCCTCACTTGGATTCCTTAATATTAAAACTCTCTGAAAGATTTGAAAACCAAAAGTAACGAGAAGTTATAGAAAATAAAATTACAGATGGGTTGTATTTGAAAAATAATAATATTACATCTCTTATAATACAAATATATTTATATGTGCACCTTAAACAGTTATATATACATGATTCTCAGAGTTATTTGTAATGAAATTGGATGAGTGCTAGCTCAACAACTTAGCAAGTGCATCTCCATTCGATGTCATTTTTGTAGCACCATTACAATTATATAAAGAGTATTCCATCTGGTAGAAATAATTTTGACCTTGATTATAATTTTTTTTATTCTAATTGAATAAATAAATTGTTAGTCTGATAGACTAAACTTAGACACACTGATAAAACTAAAATCCACCATACAGATAGACTAATATCATTCCCACTGATAGACTAAACTCCATCACACCGATATGTTAAACTATATCTTACCAGTAGACTAATTTTTTTTCATGCAGATAGACTATATTTAGTCAAAATAATAAATTAAATTCAGTCATATTTATAAACTAAATTTAGTCACATAGATGGACTAGACTTTGGTAAATTCAATGGACTGGACTTTGGTCAATATGATGGAATGAACTTTAGTCAACCTTATGGATTAGACTTTGTTTAATCCAATGAACTAAACTTTTCTGATGGTCTGGACATTGGTAAATCCAATGGATTGGACTTTGGTCAGTTGTATTGATTAGACATTAGTTAGTATGATTGATCAGGCTTGTATAGATAGTTTATATTCGTTTAAAAGAAATATTTCTACATCCGGTAGAATATTTTCTTTCTAAAAAACATTCTAAATACTTGGGAAATATAGATTTATTAAAAAATCATTTTAAGAGTGTGTTTTGATTTTAAAATCCAAGGATATAAATTTTATAAATTAAAATTTTTACTTAATAATATCCCTCTTTTGAAAAGCACAAAACACAATACTTTAATATAAAATAATAAATTTGAAAAACTTACAATCTAGTTAATTGTATAGGAACACATATCCCTTATCTTTATTATATTCCCCTTTCTTTTTAATTTCCTTATTATTAACATAATGTTTCTTGAATAGAACGATATGATAAAATATCCTTTAATAAATTCTCTCCCAATAAATTTGCCCTGAGATAGATTCTTCAAGAAACATCTCCAATAAATTCTATAATAACTTCTTCATTAACTTATCCTCATTTTTATTTTTTAAAAATAAATAATAGAGATAGAATGTACCTAAAATGTTTGAAAAAAAATTTTATCAGACAAATTTTTTTATCTAAAAATTCACCCACTAATGTATAAATAAACAATCAAAAATATAATTTTGAAAAAACATTCAAAAATAATATTTGGAGAAATATTCATTCAAAATTTTATTCAAAAAAAGTTTTGTTTATAAAATCAAAAGTTCATAAAAAAAAATTCTATTTTCCATAATTTCAACCTGATTACTTTCATGTTCTTGAACTATTCTCGGTTCTTCTTTGTTTTATGTGTCATTATGTCTAACTTTTCAAGTCTTTCTTTAAGGATTTGAAATTTTTTGACCAATTTCATCAATGTATAAACTTCTTCTTTAAGATATTGGTTATTTGTATTCTCACCTTTCAAATTTAATATTTTTTCTTGAAGAAACAAGTTTTTATGATTTAGTTATGAAATATATTATTCTTAAGACTCTAATAGATACTTGAAGTTTTCAACTAATTCAAATTTTTTGTTAACTTTGGAATAATTTTTTAAAAGAATATTCAATATCCAATGATCTCTTATTAACAAATTCTATTTGTTAATAATAAAACTTCATATCCATTTTGGTATCTTTAAACCATCTAATGATCTATTTATATATTATTTATTATGACATAGATTCAACTTTGAAGGATTTGAAATTATCCTCATTTTGAACAATGGTTTTTTCTAATTTATTTAAAGAATCGGATTGTTTTAACACATTTAAACTTATCTAAATTTTCTTGAATCAGGATTATATATTAGTTGTAAAATTAATTGCATCTAAAATATAGTTCAAATATTCATTGAAATAATTAAATCTTTATTCGATTATCTGATCTGAATGAGTAGCTTAAGAATCAGTTGTGTCTGATGAAACCTGAGAAACATGTATTCTTGAAGGAATAACAACTACTTTATCTTTCTCTTGATCTTTCTCTTAATTTTTCACTTTCTCAGTATTCGATTATTCCATTACATAAATGTTTTTATTGAATTAAAATTTGTCCAATACGTTTTTTTGGTATTTGTGATTCTCTATTTATTTTTCTAAACTTTGGGCCTTTTTTGAAACTAAAAAATTAGCATCCTTTTCCAACAGAGTACTAAAAGATAATGTTTCTAAGTAACATTCATCTTTATATTATTCTTTTCCCTATTTATCTTCGGATGTTTCTTTAGACACTTCTTTCTATTAATTTTTTAATTATCTGGAAAACTTTTCTTTACTTATAAAATATTCTTTCCTAGGATTCTTCAGACTTATTTGAACTTCAACTTGAACTTATACTGGAACATATTTTTTCAATCTACAAAACTTTTACATTTCTATTTTCAATAGTAATAGGAAATTTATAAGTTCCAACAATTTCAGGTTATGATGGAACTAAATGAGAAACAATGATTGAAGGAGGAATTAGTTAAAAAACTGACAGTGGAAAAATTGAAAGGACACTTTTTTCCTTCCTCTTTAGTAGTTTGAAAATTTCTTTGGGCCCATTAAACTACCTTTATCAAAATTTCAACTAATTTTTACTCATAAAATATATTCTTCAATTTTATATTATTTTCTTCTTATTTCAAATATTCTTTAGTTTTATGTTTTAGAGATAAGGCGTATATGTCATCAAGTCTGAATTCTGAATCACCAACATTATTATCCCCCTTTTGTTTCATAAAATCTTGATAATCCTCCTCAGACATGGATTTAACTTTATTTTTTTGGTCTGGGGGTGATGAAAAAGCTTTCATCTTTTCTTGAACTTTTTTCCTTTAACTATCTAACTTCTATATACAATGATACTTTTTTAAATTTTTCTAAAAATTTAATTAGCTCTAGAATAAATAAAAATTTAATTATTGAAAATTTTTCTTCACATATTAGAATTTTTTTCTCTCATTTCAATAGCTTTATTTTTTATCTTCATTAAAAACATAAAATTTATCAACATATTGTTGATAAAACTTAGAAACTTTAAAATTCTCAATTTCATAAAACTTTTCTTAATAACTTCTATTTATAAGAAAATAAACTCCACTAATTTGAATATTCTAATATTAACTAAGAAGTCAAAAACAAATATTTTTAATACCTTCAAGATATCTTTATTTACGTTTCTCAGAATAATAAATCCTTGCATCGAGAGAGAAACAACTCTATAATCCATTTTTAGATGATAAACTTTTCTTAACTTATTATATATAGGAAATAATAATATTTCAACCTTAAATGTATCAAGTATCCCAAGATTTTCTAGAATATTATTGGTTACAAGATATGATTCCCTATCCAATGGTACTTCCAAGAGATCCAAAACTTATCAAATATTCAGCTTGTAACTCTGAAAAAAATATTGAAAGGAATCACTTGGAGATATTATTCAATACTAAACTCAAAAAATGAGTAAAATTCCTTCAATGTTGTAAGTTAATGAAGATTGAAATATTCATTCTCTATGAAAACCTTTTCCCTTCCTTGAAATCAGATAATTTCTATTAAGAAATAATTAATATTATCATACCACATTTTGTCAATCAACCTTTCCTTCACAACTTCTTTGTTAGTAATTTATCTAGGATAAAACAAATTGAATATATTGACTGGTATGGGAAAAATTGATAGGATGAAGTAAATTTGGATAAGAAAAATGGAAAAATATTGTACTGATAGAGAACTTGTGGTCTGAGAGACATCGTCTATCTGAGAAATTGATGTGGGATGTGGTGACCCACTCAAATATTTATATCCATTGAGGCGACAATTAAAATTACAAAGATTTGATAAATCATATTAAATCTATAAATTTAACTTTAAAATTAAAAATTATCCTCTAAATATTTAAATATATAATCTAAACTCTTAATGAGTTTTTTAAAGAAATTTTTATCAAATTCAAAGTTTGTCTAGAAAAGTTATAAAAAATATTATAAAAATAGGAATTTATAAACAACAATAAAAAAATATAGTAAAAAAAGTAATCTTATAATTATCCTTATTGGAGTAAAATTTTTAATTTCTATAAGAAAGTCTATCCAATAACTATTAATATTGGTTTTTAGGAAAAAAATGTTTTTAGAAAAAGTAATAATTTTAAAAATAATAAAATTTTAGTGAAACAAATTTTTTTGAAAAATTTTAAAACTTAGAAAAAGAAAAGTTTCTGAAAGAACTAAACTTTTAATAAAACCAATGTTTTTAGAAAAAAAACAAAATTTTAGTAATACCAATGTTTTTAGAATAACTAAAGTTTTAGAAAAACCAAGGTTTTTAGAAAAACTAATGTTTTAGTAATTTTTTCACTAAAACTAACATTTTAATGAAAACATGACATATGAAATCCCCCTCTAAAAAGGAGTTAATTAATGTAAGAGGACTGGTGAACAATAATTAGATATAAATTCTCACTTATTATTGATCATTCTTAGCTTCTGTTTAATATATTCAAATCTATAAGAACTAAGGGGTTTAATAAAAATATAATCAAATTATTATTGAATTGTGAGGAATTTTAAAATAATATATCATCATTATGGAAGATCTTGAAGGAAATGGTGTCTTATATCTATTTGTTTTGATTATGAGGGATGTGATGAGTTTTTACTTAAATCAATGAAACTCTTATTATCACACAAAATTGATGTTTTACCAATCTCAATCCATAGTCAGTGAGTGTGTGTTGCATCAACAACACCTGATCACAAATTCTTACTACCACATATTTATATTCAGTAGTGTAAATTGGTATTGATTATTTTTTCTTACAAGACTAAGAAACCAAATCTTCTCGTAAGAAATGAAAAGTTCAATATGTTTTTTTCTATCTATTTTTCATCCACCAAAGCTTACATCTAATTTTTTTATTTCAAAATTATATCTAGTGGAATAATATAATCCTAGATTTATAGTTAACTTAAGATAAATTTTTTTTACTTCATTAATATGGGATTTTTTCAATTAGATTTATACCTTACACATAATCATTAAGAAAAAAATAAATCTGGATGACTAGTTATTAAGTATAGTAAATTTATGATCACTCATCTAAAAATATTTTGATCAATTAGTTTTCATAATTCATTAATATATAAATAATTTGAGGTTTTTATCAAAGTAATAATACTTTAAGTATTTTCATATCCAAATTTCTTAAGAATATATTTTATATACTTGGGTTGAGATATAAAAGTTCTTTCTGGTTTTTGTGAAATTTGAAAACCTTGAAAATAACTAAGTTCTCTCATCAAGGTCATTTAAAACTCAAATTTCATACGATACAGAAAGGAATATGTAATATAATTTTTTATTTGAACCTAATATAATTTTGTCGATGTAAATTTAACCAATGATGATTTTTTAGAAACATATTTTATAAAAATTATTGGATCCGCAACTCCCTTAAAAAAATTGTCCTATAACAAAAATATAGTTAATCAACCATACCAGGATATGGGGGCATCTTTAAGTATATAAATTTATTTAGTTCGTTTAAATACATGTAATGGAGATTTTATATTTTCAAAACCTGTGGGTTTCTCTACATAAACTTCCTCCTGTAGATATTCATTAATAAAATCCCACTTCACATCTATTTGAAAAATTTTGAAATTAAAAAATGTTGCATACACTAGAAGAACAAAAATATCTTCAAGTATTTCCACACTACTAAAAATAGGCCTTTAATAGTGCTAGAAATTGAATTTATTAGCTATATAAAAGCACTGACTATATGAGAGAGGTTGGACTTTTATTAGAGCTAAAAAAGTGCTGATAAAGGTTCCCTTTATTAGTGCCAAAAAAGCACTAATAAATGGGACCTTTATAAGTGCTTTTAAATTCATTGATAAAGAATCATTTAAATGTGCTTCAATTTAGCACCGCTAAAGGAACCATTTATCAATGTTTATAAAAGCACTGATAAATTATAATAATGGTGGTCTTTATCAACGATTTTAAAATCAATGATAAAGGGACATTATATAGTGTGCTATAAAAACACATCACAACACCACTATAGTGTGTTGTAACAGTACACCAAAACACAAAAAACACACCAGATATCAACCAAAAAAAGTCCTAATACAAGATTTAAATGAAATTAAATTTACAACACAAAAATCTAAAAAAACACTATATTATATACATTTCAAACATTAATTGTTACAATTACATAAATACAAATTATTAAATTTATTCAAAAACATCAATGTTCCTTTATCTTTTAATCCTGACCCAACTCATGATATTGCTGAAAAAACCACCCCTACTCGAGAAAAAGAACACACCTGTATAAGAATATATTTCTTATGTTAGTAATAATATATAGAAATAAATGATCATAAAGTGTTAATTTTAATAAAATTGATGCCCATTTTAAATAAAATGAAACACCTGGAGTTATACCACTCATGAAAGGCATCAGATAGAAGTGAGACTGATTCAAAAACGTCTCAAATGACTTATTGATTGTTATTCTAAAGCATAAAAACAATATGAAAGTGTTTTCTTGGTTTTGAGTACGTTCGTTATCGTTTTTTACTAAAATGTCATTTTAAACTAGAAACACACACTTTTGACTCATTCTGACCACATCATGTATCGGTTCGACATAAAACAGATTCCAACACATTAAAAATGAATTATAAATCATTTTTCTAAATTATAAATAAAATTCGGGCACGTTTGATCGATTTTTAGTGATTAAATTTTTTTGAACTAAAGTATCAAAATAATATGAATGTTTTTTTTTCAGTTTTGAGGTGCAACTGATTCCTGCAAAGACATGACATCTTGAGTCATAGCGGTCACACCATGCATACAATTGAGGTGTAGTTGATTTCTATGCATCTCAAATGGCTTATGGACTATTTCGCTAAGTGTGAATTAAGTACATGCCTCCATAAACCTATTTTTACAATAACAAGAAACCCTATAATTGTTTTAATAAAAAAAAAATATCTTGAAGAAAACAACAAACCCGCACATAAGGCATAAAGAGTGATTTATATAAAAACAAACATCTCCAAAATAGCGGGGTAAAAAGAGGGGAACTAATTCAATAAAGGCTAACCATTTAAAGGTTCAAATTAAAAAAAATCATTTGAATTACAAAAGGATGATTTCATTAGACTTTTACAATGAAATATGAACTTATAACAGCCACAAAACAAAAATGAGGAAACTCCAAACGTCTTCACCCCAACACTGGAGAGAATAACTGAGCCAATTTGTTGTATGATTCTTTCATGAAAACTCAGCCAAAATAACTCCATTCACTAACTTCTAAAAATGGAGATCTTTAGAGAAGAGGACACACTTCTTGATCCCTGGATGAAGAACCACAATGAAAAGAGAATCTTTCAACAAATCTGGAAACACCACCTCTGGAGAAAAGGAAACTGGCTCTTTGAAGTGTTCAACATAAGCATTCACCATCCAATGAACTTGCTAGACACTCATGATCTCCTCCCTTTTCATAATCTTCACCTCAATAGGTATAAACTATTAGACAAATATGAACTTAAAAATTTCCCACGTTATCCCAACTTGCATCTTTGGTGGGGAAAAAACTCCCATTCTTCCAAAGCTAGACCCCAAGTAGACCCAAAATAGTACAAACTCTAATATCTTTGGAATTTCTCAACACTATAAAGATATTCTAAACTTCCTCAAGACACTTAACTACCTCTAACAAACTTCTATTGCCACATAATATGAGTAAAAACTGAGGAGAACTAGAAACAAGTTTATACCCACTAGAAACTTTGGGGACCTTTATAGACAACATATTTTGAATAACACATAAATAATAAAATCAGGTTCATAATCAATTTATCACATACCCACACATATGCAAATTCTCATAAGGAATACCAAGGGTCATACTTATCACTTTATCACCAAATCCAATAATTTACCAAATTTTTAATACAAAACATTTTCCTTTAAAACTCATTTTTTTCCAATCTGAGACCACTTGAATGAAATCATTTTAATTTTCAAAATAGTTTTCATTTTAAAAACTTAATCACCACAACCGAGACTAAAATAAGACATATTTCACTCTAAACCAATAGAATAAAGAACTAGTAGTCATGATTAACCCGATGACATGGTAGTGGGCCTTACTTAGTAAATGAGTTTAATATGATTAAAAAGATCAACAACCCCCAAATATAAAAAGTACCATCATATACATAATACTAGGCCTCTAGGTTCTTGGTTATGTTAACAGTTCCCCTAATTATACTGTTCTATCATTAGAAACCTGGTTCTATTCCATTAAAAATTCAATGCCTACTCCACAAGGGTACCTATATCTCTTCACCACTCTCTCCTATCAAATCCTCAAAACCCTATTTTAATTGCCCTTCAAAAAAAAATACACTGTAAATGAGACTAAGATACTAAAATTAAAAGGGATTACATGGTTAGATCTTGTGGGGCATTTAAAACCTCCACATCCTCAATCATTTTATACTCAATAAGATTCAATCAGATTCTTGAGGGAATAGATCAACCATTAGGTTTTCATATGTGCAAGGATAGTTGTTAATAAATTTAATAGAATTTTCCAAGAATTTGAAAAGGTTTGATATATTTTGATGTTAATTTCCTCTTATTTATAATATATTAGTGAACCAATATCAAGGAAACATAAATAAACACATGATCATCGATATTAAATTACAAGGGTCACCTCTAATGGTTATTGTAGGACATTGGTTGACTTTGAGTTGTTTCAAAAAGTTTTTGAATTAACATCAATCCGTTTATTATTTCTTAGACAAGACTAGGGCTATTAATATGAGAATATTCTATCTTTATATAACACAAAGGAGAGTGGAAATTTATTTAATATAATTCTTCTTATGGTTCCATCTGGATAAATGACTGATAACATTTTTTATAAGATATTTCCACCAAGGAAAGTTAATCCTTCCAGGAGCCACTGAAGTCAAGAATTAAGGCTCAAAGAATATCCTTCAATATCAAGATAGTATGATTATAATGACTGTTAGTCCATGGAATAATGAAAGTATAAAATTTCACCGATAACCTCATTGAAAATTAATGTCTTTTCTATAAAAATATAAAAAAACATATCTATATCAGATACTGTAACACCCTGAGATTTTGTGATTTGTTTTCAAATTAATTTATCTTATAAATATTTTTTATTTCACATGAAACTGGAAATAGTTATATATATATATATTTTAAAAAACTATGTCAAACATTCCTTTCACATGAAATACTAACTTGTTTTATGGTACAGGCAACACCAACTTGGCTTTCACTTCATGAAACACCGACTTGGCATATGATGGACACATCACTGAGTTTCTAAGAAACATCTCTTTTTATTATTTTGATTATATAAATAATATAATTATAACTTACCCATTAAAAATTAGCAATAAATTATTTTAAAATATTTTTTTATATAAATAAAACATATTTATAATGAAAGATAATATTTTTGGTAAAGTCATTTTATGTTAAAACTATTGTTTTCTTTAATGAATCACTTTTAATAATAAATATTTTTTTTATAAAAATTTAGAAATTTAATTGGATAAAATAAAATTAGTTTTTGAATTCAACATTTTGAAATTATCCTAGGGTGAATTTTTGGAGTTTTTCTTGAGAAACTTTATTTTTTGAAGAATAGAGAAAAAAATACATTTTAGTTAAAAACTAAATATTTGTATAATTAGTTATTAATGATAAATGATATTATAAATTATTTTTAAGGTCACATTAGATTAATATTACAAATACTAATATAATTAAATTAATTATAATCAATTCCAATTTAATACTGAATATAAAATCTTAACAAACTTTGGAACTTTTTCCTATTTTAAAACCCCGTTATTTCGTCCTGTCTGCGGAATTAGCACTAATCTTAATTTTTATGATTTTGTGATTAGAATTAAAAAAAATCCAAAATAGACCATTATATTAATTGTAATGTTTATATTCTAATAATATCTTATTAATTTATGACCAAAATGATTAGTAAAAGTGATTAAAACTAATCAAAATAGTTAAGGCCAAATTATGCTTAAATAGGAACTAAACATTAAAATTAAGGGCTCAAATGACCTAGACACTTGTAAAAAACACATTGTATGTACATAGTTATATAGTAAAACTTAAAGTATTGAGTTTGGTTTGTTTTTTTAAGATTTTTTTTAGGTAATTACATGTGCACACTGAATTTGTTTTTAAAAATTCCATGTGAGTCTTTTTCCTAACTTATAAAAGGCCACCACCTCTAACCATTAATAATTCCTCACAATACTCTTATGTTCGGCCAAGACCTACCCAAATTTACTCCAAAAAAAACTCCTGTCAACCTTGAAGCCTCTATTTGGTCATAAAACCTCTCAAGGAATCCTTTTGGCACAAACCTAAAGGAGTTACTTGATTTAGAGGTAACATCTTCTCTCAAGCTCCTTTCCTTTATTTTTCTTCTCCACCCCTCACTCAACTCTCTTTATTACCTTATTACGTGACAAAAAAGTATACTCTATATAATAGGATGCTGTTATGTAAAGGGTATTACCTAAAATTAAAGACACCTCCATCTAATGGATATTGAATATACTGTTTCTATGTACGGTGAACTACTGCCTCACAAAACGATGATTGTTCATTTCTCCTATACCACCAATCATGGTGGCAATTATGATGGAAATTTTATTTATATATGAAAATATATTATATTTATTATTTTTTCGGCTTCTGTATTCATTTTACAACACACATATTTTTACCTTCCAATTGATGTTAATACGATATTCTCGTTTGTGGAAGTGTGGACTACCGCCCCCTCAAAGCGATGTGATTCATTCACACACCGCATGAGATGTATTAAGAATGAGTTTAACAAAATTATATGATATATATGATATTTTAATGATAATTTAATAATTATATATATATATATATGTATTTCATTTTCTTTTATTCTTTCAATATGATAATTAAAAATGGAAACAATGTTCTTGCGTACATACGACTTACCGTTTCCATGAACCCTGTATTCCATTTCATACTTCATTATGAAATGAGTTATTATAATATAAATATAATATATATACCTGATATTTATATCATTTTATAAATTATTGAATCATGATATAAGTATAAGGATCAATGCTATAACAAATTAAGACACATGCAAAGAACAAGTAGAATATTACCCGAAGTGAAAACTTAACACAAGATCGTTAACAAGAGAGTAATATATGGTAATTATAAAAACATATATGTTATTATATATAAGAATATTATTCTGTAAAATATGTATAATAAACTTATATTTATTATACATGAATCTTGTACAAGTACATAGAGAGTCAAGGCACAAGGTAAGGGTATTTTCATCTCACTATTAATTTCTATGAGATACATTCTATATTTGACACTCTTTCCTTTTGTGTGGTGTATATACTGAAAATTATTGTATTATAAATATAATTTACTTAAATTTATTGGTATTAACTTATATATTTTATGATCCTTCTTTCATGGAGTTTATTTTCAAAAGTTACCAAATCGGTAAAAACGTTTTGTCTCAATTTTCCTACATTGAGACTCATGTTTTTTGTATGCACCTAAACTCTTTTTAGAGGTAGATATAATTCCATTTTACATGAAATATCATTAATATTAGTATTTTAATGATATTATATACTTTATTTAATTTCTTTTCCTTACATAGAGAGCATGATCCCATGATACCAATTTATAAGAGGTTATTGAGAAAATCTTATTACTTTTCCATATTGTTTATGTTTATGATTACATTGATGAAATATTATGATACATCCCTCAAGAATATTCATTAGTTTAATTATCCTCTGTTTTGTCATGATATAATCATTCATTGGTACTATTTTATACTCATTAGTACACAATTTAGTTAAGAAAGTGTTTTTAGGAAAAACCAACCTTACCCTATCTTCGGTCGAAAATCCATGTTTTCTAAAAGGGTTTCCAAGAGTATTATACCATTACCATATAATATCTAAAAGAACATTTTACCCATTTTGTCTTTTACCAATCTCTTTAAGGGAATATTCTGGTCTCTTTCTGAACAAGTCACTTTTCTATCATTTTTACCTTGTAAAAGGAATGTTTTTTTGACCTTGTAATACATGTAAGCATTTACCCACCATCATTTCTTTGAATATCCCTTTGCATTTTTTAAAAATTTCAATATTTAAGAAAATATTTTAAAAAAGTAATTTTCAAGGATTTTTTTTCAAAATGGTTTCAAAATTATTTTATGTTTTCATGGAAAACTATTTTCAAATTTTATTTATATGTTTTCAAATTATTTCCAAAGAAATGGTTTTCAATTTTTTTTAATATTTATTTATAAGTTTTCTACGTTCTTTCAATGAAATGGTTTTCAAAACGTTTTCATGATTATTTATAAGTTTTCAATAAAAAATTATTTTCAAAATACTTTCAATATTTCTTTATATGTTTTAAAATTATTTTCAAAGAAATGGTTTTCAAAACATTTTCAATATTTCTTTAAAAGTGTACTTGTGTTTTCAAAGAAAATGGTATTTAAATTTTTTGAAGCTTTTTTTAAATGTTTACAAGGAAAATGGTTTTGAAAATGATTTAATTTATTCTTTATAAATTTTCAAGTTATTTTCTAAGAAACTTATTTTCGAATGGTTTTATGTGTTAAAAGAAAAAAATTTTTAACAAAGAAAGAATATTTTCTTCAAGAAACATTTTTAGAGGATATTTCAAAATTATTTTCCTTCTAAGATGACATATATTTATGTTACTCATACCTTCTAGGAAATGATCTAAAGGTTCTATTCATATTTGTTTTATGAATGATTTATGCTTAATGTCATGGTCTTTATGAAACCCATTTTTTCTTCATGGGTAATATGTTTTTGAAACCCATTTCTCTTTCATGGGTTATATTCTTTTGAAACCCGCTTCTTTTCATGGATTATGTTTATAATGAAATGATTATGAAACTTTTCTCTTTCTATAGGTTGTGATATTTTTACAGGTTTATGATACCCATTTCATTTCAGGGGTTATGATATGTTCATTTATGATTTTGTAGAACATGTATGTGTGATTTCATTATGTGACTGGTGGGACCTATATCTCCTTCCAATGCATTGGGTAAATATTTATATCTCATGAGATAGATAGAGCTAGAATGAGGGTTTACTTGATTATATAATACAAGGATTGAATAAGGGTTTACTGGGTTTAGTAATACATGGATGAAATGGGGTTCACCCGGTTTAGTAGTACAGAGATGGAATGAGGGTTTACTTGGTTTGGTAATACAGGGCTAGAACGGGGGTTTACTCAGTTCTGTAATACAGGGATGGAATGGGGGTTTACTCAGTTCATTATTACAGGGCTGGAATGAGGGTTTATCTGGTTCAGTAATACAAGGCTGGAACGGGGGTTCACCGAGTTCAGTAAAGGTCTTTTTCCACTAAGATGGTCTTGGCATTGATGCCTCGACTACTATGGAAATCAGTATATTCTTATGTGTTTTCCACAATTCCTTGTATTATTCCTATGTTATGATATCATGGCATATGTTATTTATTTTCTAATGATTGATGTCTTATAAACTACCAAGATTTATTCCATGATTCATTTTATGATCTTTGATATATAGGGTATGATCTTCTATTTTCATGATCACATTCTCATACCCTTATAATAATGTTTATTCTTACATGTCTCCCTTGTTTACCCTTACTGAGCATTTGAGATCACCCCTTTCTCATGTTTCCTTTCTATAGGTTATGAAGAAAGTTTTTATTTAGAATTACTAAAGGTGGAGACCTTTATGAGAGATGTTGAAGATCTTTCACCAGGATAAAAGATTTTATTTCCAAGCATCCAAAGACACTAAACAATTATGGTCCTCTGGAATGTATATTTGTAATGTATTGAATATTAATCTAAAATGATGTAATATCCATGTATGTTAAGCCTTGGTCGCTATAGATACAACACTAGATGGGAACCCTAGAAGTATTATTATCTCTTTGACATAAAATTATTTGAGTTCATCAACTAAAGAAGCTTCTTCAATTTGTAAAACGTTTTCCATCTTAGTTAGGTGATATACTATAACCCACACTACATCTTTCTATTCAATTGATCTTGAAAAACTTTTCAAGAAATCCATTATGATTTTATCCCATTTACTAATAGAAAAATAAAGTATTTAAAGAGTACTTATTGGTTTTTTGTAATTTTCCTTCACCGAATTATAGGTAAAAAATTTAGCAAGGAATACTACGATTCATTTCATCAATACAGGACACAAAAACCAGTGACTAATATCGTGATACATATTTATGATCCTTACATGAACCTTGAGGATTCATGTTAGTAGTGGAGAGGATATGAGATGTAGGGTTCATCATTTTCAAGAACAATGAAAAACACAAAACCCAAAATATAGAACCCAATAGATCAAACAATAATAGCGTAAATGTTGAAAATAACATACATTGGATTCTAGTCTTGATTCGTCTTAGGGAATGTAGAGGAGTCACGTCGGAAATGGGGAGGAGATGAGATGTAGGGTTCTTTATGGTTAAGAACAGTGTAAAATGAAAATAGAAAAATGCGGAACCCAAAAGGACAAACAACGATTGAGGAAAAGTAGTAAATAACTTAAATTGGGTTCTAGATTTGATTCTTCTAAGGGAATGTAGAGGAGTCATGCTGGCAGTAGAGGAGTTATGCGAGAAATTGAGAATCATGACTGACTGAGTACCGGTTACGATTATTTTAAATAGGTTAGGAACACTTCTAATAGTGCTTTTAGAAAAGTGCTGATAAATATACCTTTTGATAGAATTAAATTGACAATCCATGATTAAATGGGTATTTATCAGTGATGATAAATCTCGATATTTATCAGCGCTAATATTTTAGCATAGATAAAGATTATTTTTAACAATGCCTTTTTAGTGCTGATAAAGGATTTATTTAAATACATTTATCATAATTTTATAATTATTAAATATATATAATTATTTATTTATAATTATATGACTGCTTATTTTAAAATAATAATAATAAATTTATAATAATAATAAATATATAAATTTAAAAATATAGTAAATATACATTTATAAATATATATATTTACAAATTTACATTTAACATTATTAGTGGATATATAATATTAAATACATACATTTTAAAAATGAGTGAAATTGAATAATTCAAAATGAGTACACTTTAAATATATTGAAAAAATGGATAGGTTTTATTAATTAAATATTAATTATTAAAAATGTATGGATATATATATATATATATATTGAAGTAAGAAGAATATATATTGAAAATACTCAAACATAGTAAATAAATATACATAAATAAATAATATAAAATGATCAAATTCAAAAAAAAAAAATATATTAAAAATGTATGCCCTGACTGTTATAGTATTAAAAATAAATAAATAAAATTGACCAATTAAAAAAATAATATATTAAATCTATCATGTTATAATGAAATTATAAATTATACTGAAATCTGAATAAATTACAAAAAATATTAGGTGTTTGTGTTTTTATATATTGCATAAATATATTTGTGTATGTGTTTTTATATGAAACTACATTAATTAATTATATATATATATATATATATATATATGAAATCAATGTAACACACGACATTTGATATTTGTTAAATTGAAAAATCAAACAACATTAAAAATGAATAATACATTAATATGTTTTTAATTAACATTTTATTTATTTTATATATATTATTTATTACTATTTATAATTAACATATATATATATATATTATACTTATTAATTTTTTATTAATAATAGTTTCGTTAATAAATTTTTAAATAATTTTATAATTTCTTCATTTTTACTATTTTTGTTTAATTATATATTCATTTATATATCTACATTTATTATATAATATTGATAAATATTGATAATATTTATATATATATGTATATTAAATTTATTCATTTTTATCAATAATTATTTAAGTAATAAAATGTTTAATATTTTTATCCATTTACTCAATTTAAATTTTTATTTGTTTAGTTATTTAATTTTATTCATTTTACATATCTATATATTTAATATATACTATTTATTAATTTTCAATATATATATGTATATTCAATTTATTCATTTTTAACAATAATTATTTAATTAATGAATTTTTTTTTTATTTTTTTTAATTATTTAATTTTATTGTGGACCTTTATTTGCATTAGTAAATCACTGATAAAGGATATAATTTATCAATGCTTTTTTAGCACTCATAAAGGGTACTTTTTATCAGCACTAAAAATAAATCACTAATAAGGGGTAAAATTTATCAGTGCTAAAATAAAGCACCGATAAAGGTGAATTTTATGAGTGCTAAATAAAAAGTTAGGATAAAGGGTTCCCTTTATTAGCACTTTTATTTAGCATTGATAAAGGTCCCACTTTATTAGTGCTTATTTTAGTGGTGATAAAGATGGATCTTCCCAACATATTTTTCTACCGCTGGTAAATCCCAACACTGTTAATGGCCCGTTTTGTAGTAGTGCTATCAGAGAAAAAGTTTCTTCATAGTATATTCACTTTTTTTGATTATAACCTTTAGAAAAAAGTCTAGTTCTATTTCTTACTATAATTCTATTTTGAACACACATATTATAGAAAACCCATTTTACACCAATTATAGAATTATATTTTGGTCGTCCAACCAAAGTCCAAACTTAATTCCTTTCAAATTCACTAAGTTCATATTACTTATCTTTTATTCAACTTTTATCACTTAATGCTTCATCAGAAGTTTTAGGTTTGAATTGTGATAAAAAATGACCAATGTTGAACTTCATTTTGTAAGGAACTTCACATTATGAGTTGATGATTTACATCACCAATGATTTTATCACTTGGGTGATTCCTAAGAATCAAATTATTTCTTAGGTTAATTAAATTATTATCTTTAACAATATGTTGAAATTATTATTGTGGTAAAACTTCAGAAGCATATTCTTCAGTTGTTCTCTCATGATAATAAATTTCCAACATTGGTTGAAAATTTGTTTTTGAAATTACATGTGAAGATATGGATTGAGGTTTTTTGAAAACAAAAGGATTGGTTTCATTAAATTTAACATGTACTGTTTCTTTAATAGTACTTATATTTTTAGTAAAAACTATACATTTATTACTAGTTATATAATATACTAAAAATATTACTTCATCAGATTTTGGAGAAAACTTACGTAAATTCTCTTTAGTATTCAAAAAGAACACTTCATGTCAAAAAATATCAAAGTAAGATTTTTTTTGTTTTCTTCTGGTCCACAATTCTTCTGGAGTTTTATTAATAAAATTTCTTATTAAAACTCTATTTATAGTACAATAGGTAGTAATAAATAATTCAAGAAAAAAATGTTTAAGAATAGAGTATTCACTCAGCATGGTTCTTATAATCTCTTAAAGAATTCTATTTCTTGTTTGAAGTAAAAAATTTTGTAGTAGAGTTCTCGGTGTTGAAAAGTTATGTATTATACCATTTTTTTGACAAAAAAATTAAAAATAATAATTTAAAAATTATATACCATGATCACTATGAATTGTAATGAAGGATATATTTTTCTCATTTTTAACTTTGGATACAAAATTTTTAAAATAGAAAAAGGATTCAGTCTTCTTTATTAGAAAATAGACCCATGTATATCTAGTTTAATAATTAGCTAAAACATATATTTTTTTTCCTATGATACATCCAGTTTTTTTTACATGGAATAAATCCATTCGAACAAACTACAAAGCATTAAAATATGATACTTAACTAATAGATTTAAAACTTTACTTATATTTCTTTCCTAATTTATAGGGATCACAAAATTTTTAAGAATACAATTTAAGTTATAATAGATCTTTGACCAGTCCATTATTAGATTATTTATTTAGATTTCTAACATTATAGTGTCTTAATATTCTCTATCATAACCATATAGACTGAAGTGCATGGTTATGAAATATAAGACACTATAATGTTAGAATACTGGACTCAAGTGCTTGGTTATGAGTCCATGTGGCTCGCCGGGATTTAAAGTTCTAACATTATAGTGTCTTAATATTCTGTATAAACATTCTCACACTAATTGGAAAAAAGAATAAATTTATCTTTTTAAATATGACCAAATCCCGGCGAGCCATATGAAATCAAGTTCATCTTCCATAATACTGGTGGCTACCAACTAGCAACGAGGGCCTAGGGTGCGTCTATGGGGAGGCTATTCCCTCATTACTAGATTGAATCGTAGTGGATAAGCAGTAATAAAATAGAAGGTAAGTAGTGTAAGTAATATAACATTTTAAAAAATAAGAAGCAGACATAAGTAATAACCAACCAAACAACTGATAAAAATATAGAAAATTTGATGATATTTCATGTATCTAGAAAGAAGGAAACAGGTATACAAGCATCATAAATTCATGATATGAAAAAGTAGAAAAAAGGAATCCAAAAACTATCCTAAGAATCCCAATCTCTATCTCATTCATCTTCTAGAAGATCTATCCTAATACAACAAGCAATCAAGTATCCAAATCCACATACTTCCCTCTGCCAAAAACTGTATCCATATAATCTGCCCGGGTACTAGAGGCGTCCTGACAGGGTGTGAGATAAATATCAGTAGGACATAACAAATGGTGTCTACAACATCCCATCCATGTAACATAATCTGAACAATGCAAGAACACATATACATAAAAGTAAGTAGTATAGTAATGTTAATACTGAAGTACCTGCTTCATCCCTCAACTAGTGTCTGAACATGTAACCAATTCAATTAATTAATTAAGTTCTAGTTATTTAAATAGGTCATGTGAGGTGAATCCAGCAATGACATCACCTCATGGTTGTTTTAGTAATGTTTCCAAGATATAACAAGGAAACCAAATGATTATAATATTAAAGGGTTCCAAGATAAACACCAAGGAAACCTATATCTCATAAGACACAAACTCAGTAGTAAATACAACTTGGCTAATGGTGTAAGAGTGTAATACAAGGAGAATCATCAAAGTCCCTCTATAATAGTATGATCTAATTGAGTCTAAGGAACACATCCAAGGTAAAAGAGGATAAGCTATGGTCCGGCCCAAAGACATAATCCAGGCACCTCATGTCCACAGAACCCATGTTGGATCCAAGGAGTGTATCCAAGGAATCCTGTAATAGTAAGAAGGGATCCTTCATTTTCATACAATAAATCCATTGATAGAATAGGATCGAGTTCCAAGGTGGGTATCGACCAAGGAAACTGACATCCTTGAATTAGAATTAAATATTTGGGTGCTTATAGAGTTCCCCCAGAACGCCCTATATTTAATACATTTGTTTATTTAAGCCATATACTACTCTATACATTCAGTATGTTATAAGGTTCATTCCATTCTTTTATAAAAGTGATAAGAATCTCAAGACATTAACCTTTTATTCAAATCATTTAAGTTATATTCATTTAGTTTAAGTGATTTAATTTTGTAAAACAAAGGTTCAAGCCTTACCTTCCATTAGTGTGTCAAGGCCAAAGGTACATGAAACCATTTAAGACATGATCATAAAAATTGGTTAAATCTGCTTCCTTCCATCATGAGTTGAAAGGGGTTCTACGACATGAAACCAACCGATTTGAATTTCATTTATCAAAGAAAAGTCATATATATACAACATACTTTCTAATTTGAATCAAAACATGGTTTATCAAGTTCAAATAAGGCACTTACCTTAGGCAGGTCAAGTGTAAATGATCTATGGTTCTAGGAATTACCCAATTCAATATCTATTGACCACAAGGAGGCTCATCATTAGAGTGGTCAAGCTAAGAACACCCGAACAGTGGCTCAAAAGTGTCAGAACACCAAAAACCCAAAAATAGCATATCAACCTACATGAGGTGGTTGAAATTGTGGAAATAACCAATAAAAATTAATTACATATATTTAAAGGTTCATGGTATGTAGTCCAAACAAATACAAGCACGATATAGAAATTTGATACATGGAGTCCGATGAAATCAGCATGATGACATGATAATTTCCAAAGCAACTAAAATTGAGAAAGGAGTTATAGACCACATAAATTAGGATCTTATGACTCCAATTATCCATTATCATCCTTTTGTTTGACATGTATTAGATTAGATCTAAATAATATTTCAATGCCCTGAAATTTATGCATATGAGACTAAATCCAAATAATATCATTGATAGAAAGAAGAATGACACATGTTAAAAAAGGAATCGAGTACATAGTAGTGGAGATCCAAGGAGATGAATTTCAATCAAATTAGACTCCATATGGGTGGTAGATCTTGATTCCTAGAATAACCAATATGCATGCTTCAAAAGGGAGGATTTGGGTGTTCTAGTTTCTAAAAAAAAGGGAGAGAGGGGTTTAAGAAAAATATATTTTAATAGGAAAATCAAAATTTCACCAAAATTTACACTATTCAATGTTTGAGCATGGTTTGGATATTCCATACATAAATCATACATGATAACTTGCAATAATAGGCATATCACATAGTCATGACGCATGGTTTGGAAACCATGCACCAACCATGTGAAATGGATCTGTAATTCGTCTGCAACATTCCTTATAGCCGTGCGGCCCAACTCACATGTTTTTGGAAAAACATGATCCCTTTACCATCCCATTTTCCAAGATCACATGGTTTATACAAACTTTATGATAACCTTAAAAGGTTTACAATAACCTTGTTACATTCCATATTCCCCCAAAATATGGGTTTTAAGCTTCAGACATTCTCCAGACACCCCTGAGACCTCCACTAACCCATTGGGAATCCACATTAAATCCATAAAAGAGAATTAAACAAAAATTTAAAAGACACATACCTAATTAAAAAACTGAGATCTAACAATCTTCCCCCTTTAAAGTAAATCTTACCTAATTTCACCTTTCAAGGGAAGCGAAGCACCATTTGAGAAAAACCTTTGTCACTGGGCACATAAGTTGGACTCCCGCTCCCAAGTCTCATCCTGTACATGGTCATGCTATCATAGAACCCATACTAGAGGGACAGATTGCCCTCAGGGAGACTTTGTTCTCTAGTAAATGATGTGTAATGATATATTTGAGTCTCTTATGGTTCGTGTACACCCTAAAGTGCTCACCCATTAGCTACTGTCTCCGGAATCCTAAGGCATGACCAACTATCACCATCTCAAGGTCGTGCATCTGATAATTTATCTCATCTGGACTCAACTACATAGATATGTATGAATTTTTTTTCCTCCTACATTAGTATTACTCCTTGTATAATGCCTGATGCATCACAAAAACACTATATAACCTCTTCCAGGATCTAGAAGAATCAGAATAGGTTCAGAGAAAAACCTCCATTTCAAATCCTGAATGGATTTTTCGCACTCTTCTGAATAAAGTAACTTCATACCCTTATTTGTAAGACTAGTAAGAGGTGAAGAAAGGTGTGAGACGTCCTGTATGAAATTCTGTTAATATCCAAAAATCCCTAAGAAACTCTATATATCAAACACATTCTTAGGATGCTCCCTAGAAACCATATAATTAACCTTATCTAGGTCAACAAAGAATCATGATTTTGAGATAATATGACCCAATAAATGAACTTTTTGGATCTATAAGTGTCAATTAGTTGGATTTTAAAAAAGATAATGCTCTCTCAGTGTAATCATAATGATCTCAAGGTGCTTAGTATGGTCGCTACGAGTGTGAGAATACACCAAGATATCATCCAAAAAATAATACTACAAAGAAATACATATAGGGGTGGAACACCCTATTCATCAAATCCATGAAAACAGAGGGCACATTCATAAGACCACATGACATAACAAGGTACTCATACATTCCATACCAACTAAAAAAATCTATATGAGGTATGTATGATGGCCTGAATCCTACCAGATGATAGCCCAATGTCAGGTTGATCATTGAAAATCCCCTAGATCCCAGGAACTAGTCAAAGAGATCATCTATGTGAGGTTGTGAATACTGGTTCTTGACTATAACCTGATTCAATCATCTATAATCCATGCATAGATTAAGGGTCCCTTTTTTACTTCTTGAGCAATAACACGAGCAAACCCTATGAGGAAGTACTTGGACATATATAACCTTTGGCCTCTAGTTCCTCATGCACGGTTAATAGGTTTTTCTGGAGAAATGGACACTATATATTATCTTGGAATGAGCTCAATCACAAACACTACATCTCTCTTAGGAGGTAATCTAGAAAAATCATTGGGAAAGACGTCCCTAAAATGATCTACTACTAGATGTAATTTATCCAAATTTAAACCCTGATCCTCCATGAAGAGATTGGAAATATGGACTGTCCCTTCACCTAGCCCATGATGCTCTAGTCTAGATATACTATCCTAGATTTCCCACTCACCATTATGTATATAACTACTCCCCTCTAGTGATTTAAATGACACCCTACGACGATAGAAGTCTACAAATGCATGGTACAGAACCAACCGATCCATCACGAGAATGACATCGAAGCTCATCATCTTGAGAATAAAGAGGTCCCATAAGAAATGGAAACTTCCTAATTCAAGGGGATAGTCCCTAATCTATCATATCCCCTATGAATGTACTCCCAACAGTGTATATTGGGTCATTACACTATAACAATACTATATTTACAATCCAAGAATTTCCACAGTGGATATAGAGTTGAAAGAGTGTGAAGCACCTGTATCAAATAAAGAAGATACTATAGTAGGGGATACTTGAATAATACCTTATACTATAGATGGTTTTATATCTAGATCCCTAGGCATCTACTGTATAAAATACATTTGACTTGATCCACAACCCTGTGCAACGGGTGGACTACCATGATAAAAAATGATCTACTGGCGCTGTTGGTGATCAAGAGTATGACTAATAAAACCATGAGCTTCTCCATAGTTAGTCATAATAATGATAATCCAACTCCCTACCTATCATAGAGTATAAGAACCTTCCCCTAAAGGTGGAGATGGTGCAAAACCTTTTCCAATAAGAGCTGATGGAACAGTGTGATAGAAATGTAGAATATGCCCGATATGGCTGTAAGACCGACTCTCTAGAGGGTCTATATCACAATAAGTCTTTAAGTACCCATGGCATCCACATTTGTGACTCACCATGGAGCTAACTACATGTTTACTTTGGTCTCCACTTCCCTGATGAGAAAACATGAGAGATTTATTTATACTTCTTGAAGAATTACTGGCCTGCTGTGAAACTAATCCCCTAAGCCTGGTACTGTCCCTATCCCTCAAGTTGTGGTTAGTGATAAGAGCCTTATTGACTGTTTTATAAAATGTATAAAGGAAAAATTAATTCACATGAGTACGGATGACATACTGAATCCCATCCTCAAAACATCTTGCATACGAAAGCTCCTCACCAGCTAGAAGTGGTACAAAGTGATACAACTTAGTAAAACATGCTAAATACTATATAACTGACATTGAACCTTGATGTAGATGCATAATCTCTCGGGATCTATCATCTCTCAACGTTTGAGGAAATACCTAATCATAAAAGGAAGCCTGGAAGTCAACCCATACCCTACCTTTGTGGTGACTAGCTTGAGTATTTACATCCAACATGTTCTTAGATGAATCACACAACATGTATGCATCAAGATTAACTCTCCTCTCTAGAGGTGTATCCATATTTTCAAAGATAGGAACGGTGTCCTCTTTCCAAGATTCAATAGCCTACAAACCGCTATCCCCAAAGAAGGTGGGAGGATTCTATAGTTGGAACTCACTGGTCAGATTAGCCATCCAAGGTGTAGCTTGTGGAGCACCATGCATGGAATACATCATATGAACAAAAATATCTTGAACTTCAGCATCAGTTCCCATATCAGGTATAGAAGGAGGTTCCTCAAGTAACAATCCTCGAGGTAATATTGGTAACTCAGGGCCCACCATGTCTGAAGCATAGTCGCTGCCACCCTCCTAGTGCATGACATGAGGAAATCATGACAACATTTGTCTACAAACTCCAAGAACACACCTCAAAAAATGATTCAACCAGATAGATAACAACACCCAAAGAAGATGAACATAAGAAAAATATCACTACCCCAACTACTTGCTTAGAATTCCAAGTATGGGTAAGTTCTTTGGTATAAGACTCAGGGTTTCCAATAGAAAAAGGGTTAACCGTACATTTTTTCATCATTTATTGAAAAATCTTTCATTCATTTTACATTTAAATTCTAGGATCACTCCTTTACCTCTCATAAATATGAAAAGTCTAGATAAGAACGTGAAACCATGATATTTTAGAAGTCAAGTTTCACTTTCCATTTTTCATTTTATTATTTCCATATACCAAGGTTCATTTAAAATGAGATGTTCATCCCAGTGAATTTGGGCCCATACTCATTATCACTAAGATTAACTTCTATATTATTTTTTAATTAAAAAGGATTGTTTTGATAAATTATGCATTCCAACACACGGGGTCTCATAACACCTCATGAATTGAAACATGAAGTCACTCAATAAAAACCCACAAGAAGCATAAGAAAAAATACAAAGTAAGGCTCACTCAACAATCACAGACATATCAAGCTATGAAAGTAGTGTGATTCACCAATATGGCCTGGTAATATGCATGAAATTCTATTTCTAGGTGTCTAATATGATACTGGTACAATTTTCTTTACCATCTTATCATCAGGCCAAGGATTAATTCAAATTATTAATCAGATTAATAATTAAAAAAACCACATATCACATGAGTCACCCAATGGTGAAATGATATCAACTATAATATGAAAAAATAGAACAACAATTATAATTCAAGAAACTTGGATTTTACCCCGAACATGGGTTTGTAACGCCCAATCCTATCTTTTAACCAAGTTCCATAGAATTCCTAATCTCTAATATATTTTATCTAAATAATAAAGTAATAAAGGAATCACTCTAATACCACTTTGTGACATCCCTATATCAGATGCCACATAGGTGGTTACCCAATCTTGTTGGGCCACATAGCCTTAAGAGAATCCCCTCGAATTCCAGAGGCTTTAGACTAGTAGTGAGGGCCTTGGGTGTGTATGTGGGGAGAATATTCCCTTATTACCAGAGTGAATCAAAATGGATAAGTAATAATACAATAGAATTTAAGTAGCGGAAGCAATGTAATAGTAAAAAACATAGAATAAGTAGGCATATGTAATAACCAACCAAACAACTGATCAAAATATAAAAAGATGATAATATGTCATGTATCTAAAAAGTTGGAAATATGTATACATAAAGAAGACAAGCATGCTATAAAAAATTATCAAAAAATAATCCAAAGCATATACATAAAAGTAAGTAGTATAGAAATTTAAATACCTAAGTATCTACTTCATCCCTTGGATGGTATATGAACAAGTAACCAATTCAATTAATTAATTAAGTTCCTGTTATATAAATAGGTTACGTAAGGCAAATCCATCACTAATATCACCTCGTGATAGTACTATTAAGGGTTCCAAATGTAACATGGAAACTAAATGATTATAATATTAAAGGGTTCTAATGTAAATATCAAGGAAACCTATACCTCATGGGTCGCTAACTCAAAAGTAACTATAGCTTGCCTAAGGAGGTAAGAGTGTAATCCAAGGAAAATATTCCAAGGAATTCCACAATAGTATCATCTAATTGAGTCCAAGGAATACATATAAGTTAAGATGGGAAAAGCTATGTCTATGACCAAGGATGTAACCAAGGTGCATCATGTCTATAGAATCCATTCTGGATCCAAGGAGTATATCAAAGGAATTTTGTAATAGTAATAATGGATCATATAGTGTCATACTAAGAATATACTCATAGACAAGGATCAGGTTCCATGGTGGGTATCAAATAAGGAAACCAAAATCCTTGAATTAGAATGGAATCCTTGAGTTCTTATGGAATTCCGTCTAGAATCTATAGGCTAACTCAAGTTCGTCCCTTTCTATTAGTAATGATGTCAAGGCCTATATGTATAAATATGAACATTACATTTAATAAATTTAGTTATTTAGGCCATACACCATTCTATCCATTTATTATCCCACAATCTTCATTCCATGCTTTTATACAAGTGACAAGCATCTCGGGAAATGAAACTTTTTATTCAAATCATTTAAGTCATAGTCTTTTAGTTTAATTCATTTCATCTAGTAATAAAAAGGTTCAAGTATTTCCTTCCATTAGTTTGGAAAGGTCAAAGGTACATGAAACCATATAATCCATGACCATATAACTTGGTTCAATCTATTTCCTTACACAATGAGTGGAAAGGGGTGCTATAACATGCAACCGACCCATTTGAATTTCATTTATCAAGCCCGAGTCATATATATACAACATACTTGCCAATTTCAATCACAAATTTATTAATAAAGTTCAAATGAGGTACTTACCTTAGGAAGGTAAACTGTCAAGGATATATGGTACTAGAAATAACCCAAGTCAATATCTATTAACTAAAAGGAGGCTCACTATTAGAGTGTGCAATCTAAGAACACCCAAATGGCGGATCAAAAGTGTCAAAACACCAGAAACCAAAAAATGGCATATCACCCTACTTGAGGTGTTTGAAGTTGTGGATGTGACCTCCAAAAAATAATTAAAAGTATGGAAAGGGTCATGGTATAAGGTCCTAATTACTACAATCATGACATATAAATTCAATAAATGGATCCCGATGAAATCAGCATGACGACACGATAATTTCCAAACTGATAGAAATTGAGAGAGGAGTTATAGAGAACTTACCTTAGGATCATACAACTCTCCTCATCTAGTATATAACTTTAGTTTGGAATGGATTATAGTAAATATGAAGAATAGATCATTATCCTGAAATTGGTTCATATGAGCCTAAATCCAAAAATTGTCATTGATAGAAAGAATAATGATGTATGTTTTAAAAGGAATCGAGTACATATCGATGTAGATCTAATGATATGAACATCATTAAAATTTAACTATGGATAGTTAGTTTATTTTTATTCCTAGAATATCCATGATTTAGGCTTCTAAAGGGAGGATTTGGGTGTTTTATTTTCTAGAAAACAAAAGGGAGAGAGGGGTTTAAGAAAAATATATTTTAAGGGAAAAATCACAATTTACCCAAAAATTACACTACATAGGGTTTACACATGGTTGGAAAAAAGCATTCATAAATCAAATACGAGTACCTTTAGGGAAGGAAATAGTGCATGGTAAGGTCACACAGTTTAGAAACCATGCACCAACCATGCGAAATGGCTCTGCAATTTCTCTGCAACATTTTGCAAGGCCGTGCGGCCCAAATCTCACGGTTTAGACAAATCATGTTCCCTATACCATACCACTTTAAATCCTCACATAGTTTATACAAACTATACAACTTTTCTCACATGGTTTAGACTAAGTGTAAAACATGCCATTGCTACCCAAAAAGCCAAGTTTTGAGCTCTGGACAAGCTCTAAAGACCCCTAGGACCTCAACTAACTCATAGGGAATCCACATTAGGTCCATAAAATAGAATTATAACAAAATTTAAAGGAGCTATGCCTGATTCAAAAATTGAGTTCTTACATTCATAAATAGGTAAATCATTATTTTCTTTTGATAAAGAATATTCCTCATTGGAAGATGTATAATTATTATCAATATTAGTTTCAGAATAGTTTTCATTTAATGTAATATTGGTTAAGGGTTTATGAGTTACCTTTTCTATAAAAAAATTATTATTCTTTGGAATCTTAGTATAGAAACTGATGTACTTCTTATCTTTACTTTCACTATTAGATGAACTTTCAGATGAACTATCACCACCACTTTCACTCCATGCATTTTATAATTTTATAATTTTCTTATATTTATGTTTTTATAATTTCTTATAATTATTTTTCAAATCTCTATCATTCTTTTCTTTTTTTAAATATTAGGACAACCCAATCTTATATGACCTACCTTTTTAGAATAATAATAGATAACTTCAGAAAAATCATTTTTATCGCTTCTTTCCTTATGATTCTTACTATACTTATATAAAAATCATTCTTCCCAACAATATTGTTCATCCTATTAGCAATACTAGATAATACATTCTTGGAATGTTCTGAAGAACTTCCCTCTATTTCAACTATAAAATTAGTTTTTTTGATGACATTGAAACCTTCTCAGCTAAATTAAATTTATTAGAAACATTTGAAGTAGTATAAATATAAAATCTTCAATTATTTTTCACAATCTTCTCAATATTTTTTAATCTAACTTCATATTTCTTGAGAGTACCAATAAAATCATCCAAAGATAAATGTATTATCCTTATTGTTTCATCTAAAGATGTTATTTTGGATTACCATACTCTAGAAATTATTTCAACAATCCTTTCTACCAAAATTTCATCAGTGAGATTATTCTCACCAAAATATTGAATACTGTTCACGATTTTCATAAATCTTTGATGCATCTTCAAAATAGAATAACTAGGGAGAAAATAAAAATCATGATAGTTTACTCTTAGAATTGATCTTCTAGTCTCCATTAAATTAGACGTTCCAAAACATGTAAATTCAAACTTCATCTAAAAATTATTTTTTACTTTATAAGAAGATATATTACTATATATTTTCCTTTTCCTAGAACATTGTAATTTATTCCTTAATAGCTCAACTGATATTTGAACTTCTCTTGATTTGTAAATGTAGAAAATTAATTCTTAGTAATCTTTTAATTTAAATTAAATATTACAAAGTTATCAACCCCAGTGTTAATAAAAAATTTCTTTATTATGTATCTCTAGTATTAATGTTCAATACCATAAAAAATTGGTGATCATCTAGGATTTAGATTTTCAAATGTACCAAAATTAAAACTTAACATATTATAGAAAAAAACTCTTTCTATAATATATACATTAGTGTAAAAATAGTTTTTAAACAAAAATTTAAAATAATAGTTTACAATATTTTTTGAAACATGCTTCAATTAAAAAAAAGTAAAAACAAGCATGTCAAGTAGCAGAACCTCATCTAATACTAATTTTTGGTTGATAAGAGTTTTTAATGGATGTAAAGGGTGGGGGTGGTGAATTGTAGTAATTTTTTTAATTTATCAAAATCCCAAACCTGTTTACTATGTTTTATCAAAATCTATTATCATCCGATGATTACAGTACTTATAACATACTCATATTATTTCTGGTAAATCTGATTATAGAAAAGTTTAGTATATTAAAATATCCTTATAAATGCACAACAAATATATATAACTTATAAAAAAATTAAAATGAAACTTTACAAATTTATAGAGTAAATTTAACAGAAAATTTAAAATTGGAATGAATAAACTTTAACCTTCACCGTAAAGAATGTTTATAACCTTGAATTAAGGTATCCATAGTTTTAACCAAACTATTAGGTCTTTATTTATCTAAGAAGAAAGAACTTGATAAAAAAGACTAAAATCAGCTCTGTATTCCAATCTATAGAATCCCTCGACCAGACTAATCAAAATCACTAAACTTACTATCCCCTTAATCCCCCAATCTTAACCTTTATTAGACACAAAATACAATTTGAAAAATGTTTTAAGGTATTTAAAATCCTCAGTTGGATTCATTAAAATGAAGACTCTTTAAAAAATTTACAAACAGAATTAACGAGAAGTTACATTAAATAAAATTATAGATGGGTTGTGTTTGGAAAATAATCTTCTTTTAACTCATAAAATGAACCTCTATTTATAGGTACACCTCTAATGGTCTTATTTCTACAATTCTTAAAGTTGGTTATAACAGAATCAAATGAACACCAGCTCGACAGGTCAGAAAGTACATCTCCCTCCGATGTAATTTTGGTGGCACCATTAAAATACCTTAAAAAGTCTTCCATCTAGTAGAAATAATTCTAAATCCTGTTATAAAATTTATTATTCTGATGGAATAAAAAATTATTAGTCCAATGTACTAAAATTAGTCATGCTGATAGACTAAATTCTGTTATACTGATAGAATAAACTCAGCAACACCGATTAACTAAAATCATTCGTAATAATATAATTAATTCAATTATAATGATAGTCTAAATTCAGTCACACTGATAGACTAAAGTCATTCATACTGATAGACTAAATTTAGTCACATCGAGGGACTGTAACATCCCGCCCCTCACCCATTGGCTTAGGACGTGGCAGTGACATTACTCGGACTTAGTAGATATCCCCAAGACACCAAAGGTTTTCAATAAATTCCAAGGGATTTATTAATAGTAGGTGGAGTATTTTCCATTTTAAGATAAAACCAACAACCAAGAATATAATAACCAACAACAATTTCATGATGCATGAGTACAATTCAATACAAATCATAGTAAAACCAAATGAAAACAATACCAAACTAAAACCATAAACTATATCAGAGTATAAATTGGAAAATAAACAAAAAAGGCTAAAATAAAACCAAATACATAAACTCCACAGCTCCCAACCTGCTCCAAGATTACACACCATGGTTTATTCCCAAGGTATCATGAAGCATAACTAAATAAATAAGATACATCACCTTTACTTGTGTCCCAATATATAACATCTAAAAACACTAAAAAGTTTCCAAGTAGGGGGTGAGTATAAAATTTATTAGGATTTCCCCAACTGACATCCCTACTTACGCCACTTGTGTAGAATATGTTATCACATTTATATAAAAAAATTTATATAAAATAATTAAAAGTTGTTTATATCAATTACAAAACCATTTCTAAACCTAAAGATTTTTCCAAACCGAAACAGTTTCCCAGAAAAATATTTTCCCATGGAAAGAAACCAAAAAAATTATTTAGAACCATTACTCAATTCCCATTTGGAATAACCCATTCATTCCACACATTTACACATCCACACATGCATGTCCAGGTGATAGTTCCATACTCACGAGCGGTCTCTTGCCGATCTATGAAGTTGTCACAAGGTAACCATATACTAAGTGACCCAAGGGAAGACACCCCTTCCATAGGGTCATGTCAATGAAAATGAACACACACTAACCATTTCTATAAAAAACCATGCCAACAAATTTTTTCAAACCATTTCAATACAACCATAATTTTATTGAAAACATCTTCCAACCAATTTTACATGAATCGAAACCAAATAAGAATTTAAGATAATCATTTTTAAATCATTTAAAAATTACACCTTCCACAAAAAATTTTTTCTAAAATTCCACAAACCATCACTAAAGATGGGTTCTAGTAACTTTTCACATAAAATTCAAAATTCAAACCAAGAAAATCGATAAATTTGAAATCAAGGATTCTAGTTCTAAACAATTTGAGTTGATAGTGAATCCAAAAACATCAAAAAAGTTTGTGAAAATGATATATCATCATTATTGGAATCAACCAACATGGATGTATCCCTAATGAACTAGATCAATGAATCAAAGAGAGGGAAGGAGAATAAACTAATGAAAACCACCAATAATGAGAACTTACCAATGAATCTGGACTCCAACACACTATGATTTAGTAATGGTCAGCTCTCAAATCAATATTAAAGGTCTATTAAGCCTTTTAGTGAAGTGGAATTAGAGTTAGGTTTGTATTAGAAGAAAAAATATCCCTAAAGGGTCCAATTTGGATTAGAGCCACACTTTTGAGAGGTCTACCTGTACACCCCATGGTTAGGATGAATGACTTGGAAAAATGTGTTCCAACTATGTGGGTACTACTATATTAATAAACCCCTTACATGGTTGGTTCACATGGTTAGAAAAACCAAGCACCAACCATGTTTTTTCATCTTTCCATAGTATCAACGGTTTCACATGGGCGTCCGCGTGGTGTATCCAAACCATAAACCAACCATTCACATTTTTAGTGACTCCTATTCTCCCTTTCATGTTATCTTAGAGGTGTGTCACAATTTATCATAATCATTTTCAATCCGTGAACCTATTGAAAATCCCCAAAAATTGTAAAAAATCCTCCAAACCTCTCCAAATTTCACCCAAACATTATAAATACTTACTATAAACAAATATAGAATTAAATACCTAAAACCTAGGGTGGTAAATTCTCCCTAAAATTAGTATTTTCATTCCCAAACATTTAAAAAGTGGCATTGTAATAAAAGAGTTTGGGCCACTACTTTACCATTTCCTTCTCACGCTCCCACGTTTCTCCCCGAATTCGACTATGCTACCATAAAACTTGCACTAGTCCAATTATTTTACCATGAAAGACTTTCTCTTGACTACTAAAAATCTATACCAATATATTAACAAAATAATCATCTAGATCTAGGTCAACATTATCCCATTGAGTCAAATGGTCTAGATTTGGCTGACATTTCTTTAACTGAGTTACAAGAAACACATTATGCATGGAACTGAACCTTGGCAGTAAATCCAAATGATATACAACCCAACCAACCCATTAAAGTATCTCAAAAGGGCCTATGTATCAAAGATATAACATTCCCTTATTCTCAAAATAATGATGAAAAATCCTCGTAGAGATTATCAAGAACGCATGATCACTCACCTTGAAATACAACGACCATCAATGATGATCTGTATGTTATTTTTGATGAATTTGAGTTATCTCAATTATTTTAATGATCAACTAAATCCTTTGTGTTGTCTGTTGGACAAGGATTGATCCAACCAGTTATGTCTCACATGTTTTTCCCAACAAAGTGGAGAATGACAAGGACACCCATACAATGATTCAAAAGGATCAATTTTTTTGGGGCTAGATAACTTTTGTTTATACTAGAAATACACTAATGGTATTTGATCCTCCCATGAGCCGTAAAAATAAATCACACAATCCATAATCATGTATTAAAACGTTTTTATCATATTTTTGGATTTTACATCTGTCTGAGGATGATATTCCATGCTCATAGTCAATTGAGACCCAAGGGATTTCTATAAGGATTTCCAAAAACAAGACATCAATCTCAGATCTCAGTTCTATACTATAAAAATTGCTACTCCATGCATCTTTACCACTTCTTAGTTATATATTTTCGACAATTCCTACACTTCATGAGATTCAAAAATAGGAATAAAATAGGCATACTTTATGAGTCAATCCACTACAAACCATACGCCATTGTGTTTCTAAACCATCCTTGGGAGAACCGTTATAAAATACATTTCTATTTTCTCCCATTAGAAAATAAGAATAGGTAAAGACTATAGTATACCCACTGGCTGCTAGTTCTTTAACTTAACATGTAGACAAGTTAGGCATATCATAGAAAACTCATCCACTTCCCTTTTCATGCTAGTCCACCAAAATTGTGATTTCAATGCCTTACAAATTTTTTATATTTGAGGATGAACAACCCATCTCAAATGTTTGTAAGCATGAATAAGTTGTTCTTGAAAATCAAAAATTATTACCATCGGATTTTGATTCCAGAAAAACAATCACCCATCCAGATTTCATCCCTCAATGGTCTCCCAATCATTGAGTTTTGAACTCATAACAACACATTCTAAATCATATGTCTATTCCACTTTAAATGTCTCAACTGAACAAGAAACAAATGAAACCGAGAATAAAACTATGACACTACATCTGTCTTCACAATCTAAGTACATGTAGGCTATCACTGACATCAACTTCCACTGATATGAAGCTTCATTTTCCAACAAACCATATGAATTTATGATTAATGTAAATTCCACCAAATTACCTTTACATGGTGTATGCATAAAGTAAAAGTAATTTTTTTTGGAGATAATGTATCCAAATTATTTTCCACAGGTTTAAATATCTTTGTGGTAAAATGGGTTTCATAATCATATGATCTGTAAACAGTATAAATTTCTCACCAAAGTGGCAGTGATGCCAAGTCTTCAGAGCATAGACTACAATAGCTAATTCTAAGTCATGTGTTGGGAATTTCTTCTCATGAAACCATAAATACCATGATAAATATTAACCATATGATATACTTGCATGAGAATATATCCCAACATAGATTCTAAAGTGTCACAGCACACCACATAACCCTTTCTTAATTCTAGAAAAATAAACATTAGTACTGATGTAAGTTTAACTTTAAGCTCTTGGAAATACATATTACATTCTCTATTCCATTGAAATGGAACATTATTACTTGTAAAAGATATCATTGGTGATGATAGCCATGAAAAATCATGAATAAAATGTTGGTAATAACCAACTTGACAAAGTAAACCACATATCTCAAATAAATTCTTTGGCAGTTTCCAAGAGATAACAACCTCTATATTTTCTAGATCCATAGAAACACCCCTTTATAAGATAACATGACCATGGAAATAAACATCTTCTATCCAAAATTCACACTTTTAAAGTTGGTAAAACAACTAATGATCCTTCATGATACCCAAAATTATCACCAAGTTTTGTTCATGCTCATCCCTTGTCCTTGAATACACCAATATGTCATCAAAAAACACCACCACAAAATAATCCCAATAACATTGAAATATTAAATTCATCAATACCATAAAGGAAACTGGTTCATTTATAAGAATAAAAGGCATAACCACATAATCTTAACGACCATATCTACTCCTGAAAGCTATTTTCAGAATAACCTCCTTCCAAACCCACAATTAATGATATCCAGAACAAAATTTAATTTAAGAGAACCAATGGAAACCCTCAATTGATCGAAAAAATCATTATTTCATGGAATTAGATTCCAAATATTTATCAAAAATTGTTTAATCATATGATAACCCAGACAAAGTGGAAGTGTTCCATCCCCCCTTTTCACAAACAAAACTAGTGCATCCCACAAAGACGCACTAGGCTGAATGAACCATCTTCATTATAACTATTCCAACTACACTTTAAATTCCATTTATTCTATCAGTTACATATGATATGATTAAAGATAAATAGTATTAGTCCCTATTAAGAGATTATTCATAAACTCTAGTTCCCTTTTTGGAGGAAACCCTAAGAAATTTTCCAGAAACACACCAGGAAACTGGTCAACAATTTTTTGAAATCCATGATTCTCAACCTCATCCATCGATGACAAAGTCAAAGATACCAATTGGTATGAGACATATCTAACCATTGGTGCCTAAAATCCTAATTCACCCATCTTTACATTTCGGTTTCCTATAAAGAGATGCTCGATGCCATCCTCAATTATAAAACTAACCCTTTAGCGATAACAATCGATGTGAGAATTTGAACACCATCAACCAATCCATACCCAAGATTATATCATAGAAATCCATCTCAATCACAAATAAATCCCATATCAATTCATCTATATCAACAATTATAGGACATAATTTTAACATAACAGATCAAAATTATCTTTGACTAGGAGGACTTTAAAGTTTCAAACCAGAAGGCATAATCTCTACATGAAGACCTAGAAGATCAACAACATGAGAGGAAATAAATGAATGAGTTGCACCCATATCAAACAAAGATTTGATAAGGGTGGAATTAAAAAAAACATACCTTTCACCATCGATAGTCTAGATTGATCACCCACGACCTCTTTCTCAGCTCTATATAATTACATATTCACCACACTATTCTCTATATTAGCCTACTGAGATAGTACTACATGTGTAGTAATGGTATCCCTAGAATCAACAGGGATTCCTTGGCTCTTTTGATGATAATTATTCTACTACCCTTATTCCATTGAAGCATACAAGATCTGTGAATCATGAGATGTGTCCCAAACACCTGACCTTGGAGTACTATGATAATAATGTTAAAGATTACCCACCTATTATCAATTGTGGAATTCTCTAAGTGGTTCTATATAATCTTGATTGTTGTGATCAAAATAACCACATTGAAAACATCCTAACACAATCTTTGATTTTGGGGGAAGATTCACTGATCTAGCTGTCTAATTTTGAGTTATTCCACTACCTCAGAAATAGGTGTCCATATTTCATTTATTCCAAGAATTATAGTTCCCACCATTTCCCCTAGGTTCCAACATTATTCCTCCTCCCATAGTTCCTAATATGTATCTTTCATCCAATGTTATTCTATTGACCATATCCATATAATCTTTTATACAAAGCATGAAAATATTTGATAGAATCTATGGCCTAAACCCCAATTCAAAAATGCATTACTTCAAGGATGGACTTGTAGAAACTTCGAGTGAAAAGAGGAATAAATTCATAAATTTAGCCATATACTCTAACATTTTGATGTTTTTGTATTTCAAGATGAAAAAGTACATCATTATAGAAATTCTGAATGTGTGAGGATAAAATTTTTTGTTGAAAAATTATTCAAAATCCTCTCATGAAATCCATTGGTCTAATTTAGCCTGATCTTATGAATCCCAAAACTCGCATGCAAGATCCTCTAACATATACGTTGAAAACTTGATTTTCAACTTATATGGAGTTCCTAGGAAATCTAAGATTCAATTCGTATTATGTAGCCATGCCTATACTTTCCTTGGTTATGAATCACCCCAATATATGGGTGGATTTTACTTCTATAACAAAATGGAATGATCCACTTTACTTGATTTACACATTCTATTCCCACTATCCACAGCTTGAAAAGGTTTTAAAAAACTCTGAACCAATTGTTGGTTCACCTATAGTTTATGTCCAACAAATTTCTCATCATCCTCTTCCAATTGGTTTCTATGACTTCTAACCAATTCCATTTTCTATATCCATAAGAAAAATCCATATAGTTTCACTCTCTAGAAACTGAGGGATTAAAAATTTCAAAGTTTACCACATCACACATATTATAATAAGGATTTTTAAAATTCCACATTTTTCCACTTCTAAACCACTCCTAAAAATTCCGAAATTTAAATTTTTAAAACATTTTTGAAAATACCACAATCATGCCTTTGGAATCAGACCATTTCCAATTATTCAAAAAAATAAACACTTTTCACCTAATATAAATCATTACTCAAATTAAAATATGCACTCATAGAGGGAAGTAGTTTCTATCAATGCATGTCATGCTATTATCATTGGCTAAACCCATGACAATGAAATTACAACTCCTACAAGTGTCTCAAAACACTCATGTACACAAGTAATTGGTAACCTAAAGTTCAACATAAATTGGTTAGGTATGCCATTTTATGATCTACATTTCAAGTCTCTATGATCATACTCCTTGCTACCATCCCAACTCAAGGACTGAACCAAAATGATTTATCAACTCCTTGACCAAAAAAACTAAAACCATTCATCCCAAAATATATTTGGACCCACCAAGAATGATACCATTTATAACATCCTACCAATCACCCAATGGCTTGGTAAGTAGAGATGACATTACCTGGACTTAGGTGACATACTCAAGACATCAATGGTAGAAAATAAATTCCTAGGATTTATTAACAATTGGGGGGCGATTTTTCCTTAGAAGATAAAACCAACAACCAAGAATAAAATAACTAACAACCATTATATTATGCATGTGGACAATGTTATACATATAAAAGTAATAAAAAATAACCACAATACCAAAATACAACCATAAACAATATAACAGTACAAAGAGGAAACTAAACCAATGAAACTCAAAGAAAACCAATGATATAAACTCAACATCTCCCAACATGATCTAAGCTCCAACTCTATGATTCATTCCCAAGGTTTCACGAAGCATCACTAAATAAATTTGATACCTTTCCTTTACCTATGTCTTGATATACACCATATTTAGATGAAAAAAAGTTCCCAAGTAGGGGGTGAGTATAAAAATTAGTATGATTTCACCAAATGACTTCCCTACTCATCCCACTAGGATATGATAAGTTAGAACATTTATATAAAATAATTTATATAAAAAATTCATATAATACAATTTAAAGTAGTTTTTATCAAATCCAAAACTATTTCCAAATTAAAATAAATTTTTAAACTAAAATAGTTTCCAAGAGAAATAGTTTCCTTGGAAAAGTAACCAAAACAATATTTTAGAACCATTTATCTAATCTCATTTGAAATAACCCATTCATTACACACATCCACACTTACACATATCTATTCCCCGGTGACAGTTCTATACTCATGAGTGGTCTCTCATCGATCTACCAAGTCATCATAAGGTAACCATATACCAAGTACCATAATGGAACACACACCTTCCATAGGGTCACACTAATGAAAATGAACACACACCAACCATTTATGCCAAAAACCTTGGAAACAATTTTTTTTCAAAACATTTTAATAAAACCATCCTTTTGTTGAAAGCATTTTCCAAAAAAATACCTTGATTCAAAACCAAATAACCAGTTTAAAACCATTTCACAATTCCACCTTCCATAAAAAACCAATTTGTACAATTCCAAAAAACCATCACTAAATAGGGGTTTTACAAACTTTTCACATCAAATTAACAATTTAAACTATGAAAATCAATCAAGTTAAAATCAATCCTTACAGTTATAAATAAGTGGAGTCGAGAGTGAATCCACCTACCATGAAAACTTGTTAGAAAATGAAGAACAATACAAATATCCAACAAACTTGTCTTGGATCATCCAAAACCTTTGTTAGATATTATTCCATACCATTAATAAAACCATATATCAACATGATTATCATAAAAAAACATGGATCTATCCAAAAAAAACTAGACCCAAGAATCCAAGATAAAAAAGAATAAGAAACTAAGGAAAAACTATAATGAACAAACACTTACCAAGGAATCCAGCCTCCAACATACCAAGATTCACCAACAGATCACTCCCAGATCAAGAGGAAAGGTCTCTACAGCTTTTGGGAGAATTGGAATTAGAGTTAGGGTTGAATTAATGGAAAAAAATACCTTAAGGGTATAATTTAGATTCAATACAAAATTCAAGTAGGGCCACTTGTATGCTGCATGGTTAGGACACACAGTGTGGAAAACCATGCACCAACTGTGTGAGTGATACTACCGTATTCCACCCCTTTCATGGTTAGCTCACACAGTTAGAAAAACCGTGAAGCAATATGTTTTTCCCTTTGTCCACAACATGACCAGTTTTACCTGGGTGTCTATACAACTTGGCTAAATAATGAACCAATGATGTACCTTTCTAGCGACCATTATTATCCCATACACAAGTTCCTAGAGGTGTTTCACAGTTTCTACTAATCGTTGTCAAACCATAAACCTCTATAAAACCCTAAAAAACTTGTAAAAACTTCTCTGAACCTCTCTAAACATTAAAAAACATTATATATACCCAAAATACATAAATAAAGTGTTAAATAACTAAAACTAGGGGTGCTACAGAATAAAATTTGTTCAATATGATATACTAGAATTTGGTCATTCTAATGGACTGGACATCGGTTAGTCTGATGGTTCAGACTTTAGCCATTCTAATGGATCAGTCTCGCATGGAAGGTTTATATTTGTTAGTTATAAAATATTACTATGTCCAGTAGAATAATGTTTTTATAAAAAAACATTCTAGAGACTTGGGAAATATAATTTTTTTTAAACATCATTTTGAGACTCTATTTTTATCTTCAATACTAAGGATAGAATGTGTAGAAAGTAAAAATATCAACTCAAATTCTACACCCTTATTTCCCTTTAGTTACGGGTTCAAGACATATGGTGTTACCCAATACGATGAGTTTTCAGCAGACTTGCATTTTTTCCTTTTTCTAAAACTATGAAAAAATTCTGTGATGATCTTATTTATAAATCTCTATAATCCTATAAATTTATATAGAATATGATTATGATCTTAAAAAATAACATTATTAATCAAATAATTTTTTTAACACTAAGGTTTTCTAAACAATTCATTATTTTCCACTAAACTAAGTAATTTACTCAACATCAAGCACATATCCATGACTATCTTTTTTCAGTTAAGTGTTTTTTCTATAGAATATCACCTTAATATTAAATAACCTTTCCAGGTAGACATATTATTTTAAATCCTTAAAACAAAACCTATATAAAGTAATCCTCATATATATATATATTTCATGATTCACATATATCTTGAAATATAGTACATAAACATTTCAATCATTCCACTTCATTCATAAACCATTAACTAGGATTGATCATATTATTCCTTAATACCTCCTTACTTTCATATTTCATTTTCAGTCTCTTTACCATTAAAAAAAAGATTTAATCATATAACGTTATTGATCATCTTATTGGGCTTTCCCCTAGGACATAGGTTTTCATAATTCATATTCTTTAAAAATTTAAAACATTCGACCATTGATTATGCCTTACATAAACCATTATTCTCATCCATTTGATTAATTTTGATGAAATTTTCATGTTTTAAGCATGTTTTAATGATCACAAATCTTATTTAATTATTTATTAATGATTCTAACTATTATTCAATCTAGATCATGTGTATTTATGTTTAAAGTTTTCTCATGCTTTAAGAAGAGCCATGCAAGATCTTAATTGCTCTATATTCAGTTTACTTACTTTATACTATCTTTAATATACTCTCATATTACCTTTTTTTGACAAATACTTAAGTATAATCCTTTCAATTATTATATTTATTTAAGTCTGCACATAGTTTCTTTGGAAAGTCTAAGACACCGTGAGTCTGCCACTGGATATGCATTTATGACACCGTGAAGCCAGCCACCATGAAGCCAGACACTGTAAACAAGACACAGTGACCCTGAGACACTGTGAACAAGACACCGTGACCCTGATACACTGTGAACAAGACACTATGACCTTGAGACACCATGAACCAGACACCGTGAAGAAGACACCATGACCACGAGACACCGTGACACTCAGACACCGTGATCAACCCAGAAACCGTGTGAAGGAGACACCATTTACCTGACTTACTGTGACACCATTTCTTAAACTATTCTTTTACTTTTCAATTTAATTTCTAATGGTCATATTTGATGACTTTAATGCACTGACATAATTAATGTTTCTTTGTTGACATATCATCAGACAGTATGAGGTACGAGGTGCGGAACACATGCACCTGTCGGCTCCAACACGTTCATTCCAAGTTAAAAATGAAGTATAACCAAGAATCATAGAGAGAACGATACAAAAAAAAACAAAAAGTAAGGCAGTGAGGACAAGAACGAGGAACATACACAGAGTATGTTTCAGAAGAAAGGCACACTACATGAAACTTGACACGACTGAACATACAAAGCATATTTGAAGCCTAAAGAACATCTTCACTCGACTGAACCTCACAGAGAACTCAAGAAGAATCGAAAAACTCTATTTTCCACACAACTTCTAGAAAAGAACTCAAAGATTCATCTGCTTCAATCCAAAGAATTCCATAACTGCATTGACATCACACAAGATCATTCTAAACTCATCTATTTATTCTCTCTCGAATGTGATTATCATTTTCTTTACATTACGAGTAGTTTGTGATTATCTATATTTGAACACACACTGACTTCTAAGAAGAATAGGAGGATTTATAAATCCTCACTCAATATTTCCCTTAAACTCTTGTATCACACTGTGGATACTGGTAGAGGTCTGAGGACCTGGAAAACCTGTGAGATGTTGTTATTATTGCTTTCCCACGTAGAACTGTGGTAGAGGTCTGAGGACCTGGACAATATTAGTACTGTTGTAAACCCTGATCCAGGGTGTGGATCAATGTTTTATATAAACTGTTTGAGAGGACTAAGTCTCAGCTTGAGACTGAACCTCTTGGTTAAAACTGCTGTGCATGTTTATTATATTTAAAACTATTTTGAATATTCTGTTGCTAAGTACTTTAAAAATAAATCTATTTTAAAGTTACTCTGATAGTTAAACTAGCAAGTTGTTGTATTTATTTTAAACCAGTAGGTTAGTTTCAAAACCTAATCTAATCTTTAGATTAGATTAAATGATAACTAATCAATCTCTTGAGAACCTAATTGAACCTTTACTATATTACAAATTCACTACAGTTCAACTTGATTATTTAAATTGGTTAATTTCAATATAAATCTTTGAAACAAAAATTTTTAATTGGAACTCAATTCACCCCCCTCTTGAGTATCCACTCTGACCAACATTTGGTATCAAAGGTTTGTTAAATGGTTTTCAAAACCCTCTATTTGTGAAAATATTTCAACTGTGATTTTGGCTGTATCATAAAGATCTCAAAATTTTTGTTATTTCTAAAATTTATCTCTTTAAATATATTTCTAAAATCTTATTATGGATAATAGACTAAAAGGTGTAGCTAAAAATAGGCCACCCTTATTTAATGGATTAAAATTTTCCCAATGGAAAATCAAAATGAAAATTCATTTAGAAAGTATGGGATTTGAAATTTTGATTGCTATAGAGACTCAGTATAATATTCTAGAAACTGTTAGAACTATTTGGGATGAACCTACTGAAGCTTATTATAATAATAATTTTAAATAAATGAATGCCCTTTATTGTGCTTTAAGAGATGAAGAATTTAACCAAACATCTGCTTGTAAAACTGCTTTTGAAATTTGGGATACTTTAGCTATTTTCCATGAGGGAACAACCAATGTTAAAGAAATGAGACTAAATACATACACTATTAAGTATGATAACTTTAAAATGAAAAATGATGAATCTATATATGATATGTATCTTAGGTTTAATGAGATAGTTAATATAATGAGCTCACTGGGAAGAGTTGTTCCAGTAAAGGATCAAATCATGAGAATAATCAGATGCTTGACAGAAAGATGGAGAGGCACATCAGTTTCAATTAGAGAATCTTGTGACATTAGTGCTCTGCCTGTCAAGGAACTCATTGGTAAGTTAATCATGTATGAGTAAGAACTGAAAGTAAACAAGGAAGAAGATGATGAACCTAGAAAGAAATTAGTAGCCTTCAAGACCTCTGCTTCAAAAATCAAGGACAAAGAAAAAATTCAAGCTACAAGTGATAGTTTAAGTAGTGAAGAAAGTTAATCTGACAGTGATGCTGAAATGGCTCAGATAGCTAGACGATTTAAGAAGTTTTATAGGAAAAAGAAATTCTTCAGAAAATCAAATTACAAGGGAAAGTATGACAATAAAGGTCATTGTAAGAAGGATTGGAAAAGGAATGATAAAAGTGATGATATAGTATTCTACGAATGAAAGAGGAAAGGGCATGTGAAAGATGACTGTCCGAAGTTAAAGTACAAGAAGAAATATGCGTACAAGGATAAAAAATACAAGAAAGATATGAAAAAAACCTGGAGTGCTTCAAAATATAGTTCAAGTGACTCTGATTCCACTCAGGATGAAAAATCTCAAAAAGCTAACATGTGTTTCATGACAAACAAATATGAGGTATCATTAGATACTCCTACTTTAAACTCTTATTATTATGGAGATTATTCTGATTCTGATGTTGAAGACCTGTCTAGTGAAGAATTATTTGAATACTATAATATGATAAAAGATACCTACAATGAGATGAAAGACAAGTATAAAGCCTTAAAGAAACAACACGCTTTAACTAGCACTGTAAAATCTGTACTAGAAGTAGAAAATGAAAATAATGCTCAACTACTCAAAAAGAATACTGAACTAAAATTTTCTAATGAAAAACTCAAGAAAGATTTAAAAAAATTTACTAATGGAAAGGAAACTCTTACACAAATTCTAGGAAAATAAGTAGCAACAAAATATACTACTGGTTGAGGCTATCAGCCTGGACAAAGACAGACTACAAAGAATAGATTTATTCCTAAATCTGGATAGTATGCTTCTAGTTCCAGTTCTGAAAAGTCTTATGTCTCAACTAGCTACTCACATGGTCATAGATCAAACAAAGTTTATATTTCAAAATATTTTAAAACTACCGATTATTTGAAACCCGTTAGACAAATCTGGGTACCAAAAGTTCTGCTTGCTAACCTGTCTGGAACCAAGAAAATCTGGGTACCAAAATCATTTTCTATCTAAAATTGTGTTGTAGGAAACCTGATTAAAAATATCCTATAGGAAGACATGGTATTTTGAAAGTGGATGTTCAAGACACATGAAAGGAGAATTTTCATGCTTCAAAAGCTTAATCAAAGTTGATGGAGGATATGTCACCTTTGGTGATAACTCAAAAGGAAAGATCATAAAAATGATTCAATCTTAATATCTAAAGTTTTATTTTTTGATGGACTAAAGTATAATCCGTTAAACATTTCTCAATTGTGTGATGATTGTTTCAATATTAAATTTGAAAATGATTCTTGAAATGTATTTAATTCTATAAATATTTTGGTATTTACTACACTGAGAAATGAAAATGTTTATGTTGTGGATTTGAATTCTTTAGCTAAACAAAATATTACCTAATTAAATACCTTTCACAAAGAATCTTGGCTTTGGAATAGAATATTAAGGCACTGCAATATACATTCACTTAGAAAACTGACTAGTAAAAACTTAGTTAGAGACCTACCTAAACTTGAATTCCTAGCTGACAAAGTTTGTAATCCCTATCAAAAAGGAAAGCAACATAATGTTTCTTTTAAATCAAAGAAAGAATTTTCAACTTCACAACCTCTCGAGTTGGTTCACATGGACTTATTTGGACCATATAGAGTTTCTATTTTAAATGGGAAGCACTATGTCTATGTTCTTGTTGATGAACTTTTTAGATACACTGAGGTATATTTTTTAGCTCACAAAAGTGAAGATAGTTCTTACATTATTAAATATTCCAAGTCTGTAGAAAACCTTAGTGGACTTAAGATCAAGACCTTGAGAAGTGATCATGGTCATGAGTTTGAAAATCAAGAGTTTGAATCTTATTTCTCACATAATGGCTATAGTCACAACTTCTCTGCTCCTAGAACACCTCAATAGAATGGAGTAGTAGAAAGAAGAAATAGGACTCTTCAAGAGATCGCTAGGACAATTCTCAATGAATATGATTTACCAATTTACTTTTGGGTTGAAGCTGTTAATACAACTCCTTACATTATTAATAGAGTCTTTATTAGACCAATTCTTAAAAAGACCCCTTATGAACTTTGGAACAATAGGAAGCCTAAGGTTAACTACTTTAGAGTCTTTGGTTGCAATGTATTTATCCTTAATACTAAAGTTAATCTTGCCAAATTTTCTTCTAAAAGTGATGAAATAATTTTCCCAGGTTACTCAACATCAAGTATAGCCTACAGAGTATTCAACAAGAAAAAAAAATTTGTGGAAGAATATGTACACATCAAATTTGATGAAAATTTTCCACATGAACCTAAAACTTCTCTTGAAAATCTTGAAGAAGATATTTCCATTCTAAACCTTAATGACAAAAACAGTGAACCTGCTGTTAAGACAACCAGAACTAGAAATTTTCTAGAATCTGCTTCTGTTGAACATGAACCTGTAAATAAACCTGAAATCTCTATCCCTATCTTTTCTAGACCAACTAGGACTCTTAAAAACCATCATTTAGATGATTTAGTATAAGATTTAGATAAAGGGACACAAACTAGAGCTTCTCTAAGAAATCAGGTTGAACATCCAGCTTTTCTTTCAGAGCTTGAACCTAAAAATATCAATGATGAAATAAATGGTGAATTTTGGGTGATGTCTATGCATCAATAATTAAATTAATTTGAAAGAAATAAAGTTTGAGAATTTGTAGACAGACCTAAGGAAACTTTGACCATATGTACTAAATGGGTTTTTAGGAATAAAGTTGATGAAGCTGCTAACATAGTTAGAAACAAGGCTAGACTTTTTTCACAAGGATATAATCAAGAAGAAGGAATTTAATATGAAGAGACCTTTGCAACAGTAGCCAAAATTGAAGCTATTAGAATTCTTCTTGCATATGGTGCACATCTGAATTTCAAACTATATCAAATGGATATTAAGAGTGCATTCTTAAATGGGTATATAGCTGAGGATGTTTTTGTTGAACAACCTCCGGTATTTAAAAACCCTCATTTTCCAAATCATATTTTAAACTATTAAAAGATTTATATGGTTTAAATAAAGCTCCAAGAGTTTGGTATGATAGATTAAGTGCTTTTCTTATTTCTAAAAGATTTACAAAAGGAATAACTGATCCTACTCTTTTTATAAAATGAATTTCTAATGATGTTTTAGTTTTTGAAATTTATGTAGATGACATTATTTATGGATCTTTGAAAAATTATTTATGTGTTGATTTTTATAAAATGATGAAAAAAGAATTTGAAATGAGTTTAATGGGACAAATCAAATATTTTCTTAGATTTTAAGTTTTTAAAAATGAAAATGGTATTATTTTAAATCAATGTAAATATTCAAAGTATCTTCTAAAACGTTTTGGATTGGATATAAATAAAAGTAGTGACACTCCCATGAGCACCACTTGTAAGTTGGATCTTGATGAAGATGGAAAATCTGTTGATCAAACCACTTATAGAGGATTTATTTTCCCATGTTTTTATTTAAGAAACGTTTGGTATTCCTAAATGATAAAACGAAGCAAGTATCACTAGATTCTTCACTCGAGGTTTGTTCTACCTACTCTTTTCGAACCCTTCTTCATCCTTGCAACCTTTCTCTCACTCGAACCGTCAGTGAATTCCAAGGATGAAGCATCTGTCATCATCGAAACTTGAGAAGCACAACTCGAAGAAGAAGAAGATTGCACATAAGATAACACCTGAAGGGCCTTTAAATCCGAATCTGGTAAACCACAGTGTTGTACCTGAGAAAGAAATTTTCCTCAAGTGGATTCTGTCTTGTAAGTCGCTGGTACTGAATGTTTTAGAACAACAAGGATGGTGGGAATGGTTCTCGAAGGAGGATAGACCCATCTATCATAGGTTAGTGTCATAATTTTACCATTACACATAGTTCACATTTGATTCTGGTGAAAGTTATCTTGTATAGAGCTGGGTCAATGGCTAGAGATGTTCTTTCTCTTCGAGGTTATGGGCTGCATGCCTTAGAATGACTCATGAAGGTATTTGTGATGATTATCAAAGAGGACCTCCACTATCAACCGATTTCATTGATTTAGAAGATGATATGAAAACCCTAACTGGAAATGGAACCCAGAGAATAGCCATCGCTGCTGAATTAGATGGGTAAACAAGGCTTCTGTTTAAGTTTTTACAGAATTTGATAAGTCCAAGAAAAGGTTATTTTTCTATGTTAAAGTATCAAGAGGTGTTTTTGATTCACCTCATGAAAAATAGACATAAGATCAACCTGGGAAAGTATATCATACACCACATGTGTGAGTTGATCAAAGTCACATCCAAGTCCACTTCTCTGTTCTACTCTTGGATTATATCAGCCATGATTGTTGAAAAAGGTGTGGTTGGACCTAATGAGAAAGTAATTATGGACTATGAATACTATCTCTAAAAATATACCATCAAGATAATGAAGATAAACTGGAATCCTTGGAAAAGGGAATGGGTGGAAGAAAATAACAAGGTTTATGAGAAATTCAATCCTGTGGATTATCCCTCAAGGCCGAAGGAAATTTTTGAACCTAGTTTGGAACCAGATGATCTTGTCAAGTATTCTGAAGAAGAATAAGAAGAGGCTGTAGTGTCAGCTAAGGAGGATGTTGTTGTTAAGGAAGATAGAACTACTGTTTCTCATGAATTTCTTGAAGAAGAAGTTCCTACTCCTGAAGAAGCTGTTAGTTTGCAAACTCACCCCTAGGCTATAACAGAATCAGTTGCTAAAGTCTCAGAAAATAATTACTTGGAAGAACCTAAAATAGAATAACCTACAATAGAAGAACTTAAAATAGAAGATCCTACAATAGAAGAGCCAATAGTGGAAGAGTTACCTATTCTGCAAGAGGTCAATCTTGAGGAACTCCCTGTGGAACAATCTGTTCCTAAAATCATAACCTCTACTAAAGAACAGATGGATCTAGCTTTTCAGCTGGCTAGACAGGAAATGAGTGAGGAACTTAGAGTTGAGCCTGTGGATTTAGACCAAGCTCCTGAGCCTCTTAGGCCCGATAAGGAGGCACCTATTGAGGGGTAGAAAACCCCAAATCTTGAGTCTGCTAAAGCCTCACATCCAACTGAGTCAAGTGCTGTAGACATTCAGTTCAAATTTCCTAGTTTCTATGATGTGAGTGAGTCTTAGCAGGTTACTATAACTGGGATTGATATTTCCTTCCTATTTCAGTTGAAGTCGATAAAAAACTTTTCACCTGAGAAGGAAACTGAACCTTAGCCTGTACTAGTTCCTACTCCTGAACCCTTATATGAAAAACCATATTTTCTAAGTAAGGATGATCTGAAGGAATTTGGAGATACTCTCTTATCTGTAGTTGAGAAACTCATGGATACCCAACCTCTTCCTGGGATGAATTTAAGTGAGAGATATGCCTTACTATTATTGTAGAAGATTATTTTTCAAATAAAACCTAAGATGCTCCATGAGATTAAAGAGGTAAGAGTTGGAAATAGACTTCTGAGTAATGAAGTTAAGTCCCTAAGAAGTATGGTTGAAGACATGCAGAAAGAGATGAATTCGAGATCTGAATCTATTGTTCCTCATATAGAATCTGCTGCTCCTCAAATCCCACAAGTTGGTGTGTCTCAGATTCAACCTTATCTTGGATCCTTAGATGAAAAGATTGCTGAAAAAACAAGAAAATTGTGAAGGAAATGAAAGATCTTGTTTCCAACCTCAATAAACTCACAGATGAGTACACATGATGTCTTCAGAAGGTGCTAAATCAACTAAAATCCCAGACCACAATTGTCAAAGCATCTAATCAATCCTCTACAACTTCATTGGACAATGATCTGCTCAGATCTGTAGTTGAAGAAGAGCTTTAGAATGTCTTCAGTGGCCTTAATGCGGCTTCTTTATCTGAAGTAGTAAAAAACAGTGATAGAGTTCTTAAATTACTACAAATCCACTCCAAGATTGCTAATGATGCTCAACAAGAGATTGCCAAGAAATTGTATTTCTACTTCAATAGAATTTTCTTCAATACCGATAAAACAAATCTTTTCAAGTACCTTGTAGAAAATCTGCGGATTCCTCCTTTGACTCATGGTTTCAATAACCTAGTCTAGAAACTCACAGAGTTTACTTGTTTTTTGGACAATTTTATGGAGAACAAGGAAGATTTTGAGAAATCCATGCAGTGTGGTGGAGAGATCCTTACAGATTTCATCAAAATACTCCGACCCTATCTTCATGTTTAGAGTTCAACCATTGTTGTTCCAGCAGATGTACCTCTCAGACCTGGGCTTCCTACCTTCACCTCTGCACTAGTCTCAGCCACCATGTCTTTCAGCTAAGCACTCAGTCAGATCAGGCCTATGATTATTGATCAGAAACTGCATAGATCTTCTACTACTCCTACCTTGGCTCCCTCAGTATTTGAAGGCCTTCCTTTACCATATTTTTCAACCACATATCTGACTTCTTCTACCTCAACCACTGCACCTATGGCTTCCTCTTCTAATACTGCAAAAGGAAAAGAGAAGGCTAGCCTTTGAAGAAGAACAATGTTTACTGTTTTTGATAGGGATGCTATTGTTTTTTTATTGATCTTGTTGTGTAATATCCCTTATTTGTTATTAATGGTCTGTATACCTTTTTTCCCTCTCTTAGTTCACCCTTTTGATAATCCCAAAAGGGGGGAGAACATTCTAGTTTCTATATATATTATGTAAGCAATTTATCTTTATGGTTGAATTTAATATGCACATTAAAAAGTATATGATTTGTGATCATCAAAAAGGGAGAGATTGTTGGACTCCTCATGTTTTATGCATTTTTTAATGATCAAAAATCTTATTTAATTATGTATTAATGATTCCAACTCTTATTCAATCTAACTCATGTGTATTTATGTTTAATGTTTTCTCATGCTTTACGAAAATCCGTGAAAGATCTTAATTGATATGTATTCAGTTTACTTACTTTATACTATCTTTAATGTACTCTAAGATTAACTTCTTTGACAAATACTCAAGTCTAATCCTTTATATTATTATATTTATTTAAGTCTTTACATAGTTACTTTGGAATGTCTAAGACACCGTGAGTCTGCCACTGGCTATGCATTTATGACACTGTGAATCCACACCCCGTGAAGCCAGACACCATGAACAAGACACCGTAAACAAGCCACCGTGACCCTGAGACACCATGAACAAGACACTATGACCCAGAGACATCGTGAACCAGACACCGTGAACAAGACACCATGACTGCGAGACACCATTACACTCAGACATCGTGATCAACCTAGACACTGTGTGAAAGAGACACCATTTCCATGACTTACTATGACACCATTTCTTAAACTACTCTATCGCTTTTCAATTTAATTTATAACGGTCATATTTGATGACTTTAATGCACCGACATAATTAATGTTTCTTTGTAGACATATCATCAGACAATACGAGGTACGAGGTGGAGAAAACATGCAAATGTCAGCTCCAACACGTGAATTCCAAGTTAAAAACGAAGTATAACCAAGAATCATAGAGAGCGTGATACAAAAAAAAAACAAAAAGTAAGGCAGTGAGGACAAGAACGAGGAACATACTTTGAGCATGTTTTAGAAGAAAGGCACATTGCATGCAACTTGACACAGTTGAACATACAAATCATATTAGAATCCTAAATAACATTTTCACTCGACTGAACCTCATGGAGAACACAAGCAGAATCGCGACACTCTATTTTCCACACAACATCTAGAAAAGGACTCAAAGCTTCATCTGATTCAATACAAAGGAGTCCAGAACTGCATTGACATCACACAGGAGAATTCTAAACTCATATCTATATTCTTTCTCGACTGTTATTATCCTTTTCATTACATTACGAGCAGTGTGTGATTCTCTCTGTTTGAACACACACTGACTTCTAAGCAGAATTGGAGGATTTTTAAATCCTCACACAAACAGTAATGATATTTTTTGAAAATAACCTTTGAAACTCAAAAAATAATCTTTAAAAAAATTGAGCGGTTGTGATGGAAGAAGATATTTTTTTGCCTAATAAATTAAAAAAACAAATATTCCTTTGACATTTTTATATGAAAAGTAAAAAATTACATTTTTTTGGAAAATGACATGAAGATTCATTTTAATTTTTTGTAAAAATAGAATTAAGTGTAAAAATATCTTTAAACAACCATAGTAATTTTTTTCAAAACATATTTAGAAATCATGGATTTGTAAGAAAAAGTATTTCTAACTGAAGAGGGAAATGAATTCTAATTTTCTTAAAAACATTTTTTTATTTTTTGTAATTAAAAAAGAGAGGAAAATTTTATTATTACTTGAAGAAATAATGAATAACCAGAGTATAATAAAATTAATGGTTTTTATTATATAATTATCAAATAATTTCCTTCAATGGAAATTCAACCATAAGCAATCCTGATTAAAATGATATTGAAACACAAACCCTTATCACTTTGGTAACTTTTGAATCATAAATTACCATGAAAAATGTAGATGAATTATAACTTATAATATAAATATTTAGTGAGTATTAATGATATATTATGTAAATGTTTAGTATATACACCATTAAAAATAAATTAGGTGCATAAAAGTACATGTGTCTTAAAGAAGGATGTTTGAGACAAAACCCTTACAAAGTTCATATCATTGAGGTAAGAGTTATTAAATGTGGTTATTACATATAAAAAATGTATATAAAATCAAATAGAAAGTGTAAATACACCATAAATTAGTCCAAAGTCATTTCACTCTTAAATTTGGCGTTATATAATCAATAAGTAGTTGTATATCCCAATTAATGGAAATTGAGTTATGAAACCCCTTACCTTACACTTTTCTTTAGTTGAGAGCCCTTTAACCTACTTTATAGTGGTTTTATACTTTTTATTAACTTATAAAAGAACCATATTTATATTTATCATTTTATATATGATCCTTTTATAATATCTTATTACTCATTCATTAATAATAATTCATTATCACTATTGTTTTGGGTCCTAATTGCCATGTTTTATCATGCATTTTTTTATCATAAAAGCTATGGATCCCAAACATATAATATATTTTCATGATATAAAAAATGTATTTAATGTTATAAATTTATATATTTTTATTTATATGAATCATTAAAATCAGTATTAAATTTTGAGCATGGATAACGAAACACATCACTTTGTGGAGATGACAGATCGTACATACAAACTAGCGACACTATCATTTAATTAAGAATTAAAAGGGTAAGGAATTGAATTTTATATTAATTTTAGAAAATAAATATCATTTTATATATATCACATTTATTCATTAAATTTAACCTTTATTACCTTCCTTTTAAATCACTAGTGAAAAATGAATCACATCGCTTCGCGAGGCGGTAGTCCACCATACACAAGAGTGATGCTATCATATTCTATACAGAATGGAAAGTAATTATATAAATATGATATTATAATTAAATATGTATAATTATATAATATAATAATACATAAACATTAGAATTATTAGTATATCCATCCATCAAAAGAGTTGATGAAAAACAAATTACGTTAGTTTGTGAGGCGGTAGTCCACCGTACACCCAACCAATAGTTTCGTTTCCCATTTGAGAGAGGAGGATATGGTTGTAGGTAATTAAAATAACCTAAAAAAATATATTTATATTTAATATACTGATTTTATTATGTAATCATGTTTTAATAATATTTGACTTTGATGGAATAAGAAATAAAATAAATCAAACGGCTAAGGATGTTACACTTTTTTTGGACAAGTTCTTTTGGTTTACACCAAAATCATTCCTAGGTTGGATTTATGACAAAAAAAGGATTATATGATGATTGTATTGAATTATTTAAGTTATTTGGGAATGGATTGGCTGAATCAAAGGGTTTTTAAGTGTGTAAAGAATAGGAGAGGGTGTGGGCTTTTATATGTGGGGGAGAGGACATACATGGTATTTTGGAAAAGAAAGAATCCCACCCTCGATTTTATCATTAAAAAACTAAAAAATGGTTCATTTTATTAAATTATAATATATAAAGGTGAAATATTACCATAAAATATGAATTAGATAAGTTTTTTGGATCATTTTAAACCCTTATATTTTAATGTCAATCTCTTAGTAAACCCGTTTTTACCTTAACCACGACAATTAATTTATATTATTTTAACTATTAATTATGTTCCAAAATTAATTTTATATTATTAGATAATATAAATTATGATAATTCAAAACATGTAATCCATTTTTAAAAATTAAACTCATAGAAGTGGAAGAATTTAATTTAAAATTAAACCCGTAGTTGTGTAGAAAAAAACAATTTTTCAAAAGAAAAACTTTCAAAAGTTTATAAAGTTTTTATATTAACATTCAATATGAAATTGATTATAAGGACATAATTTAGATAAATAAATATATAATTGAAATAATTTTACATTTAAAGTCACATTAAAATAAAATTCTGCTTGTAAATACTTTAAATAGAAATGTAATTTTTAATAAAAATCAATATTTTTAATTATTCCTAAAAAAATGAAACTTTTTAGAAAAATACAAAAAATTCACCCTAAGATTGTTTTGATATTATTATGTAAAAAATAATTTAATATTTTAAAATAAAATTTATAAAAGTCATACAAATAAAATATAAATTATATGCACATAGGGTGACTAAATCACCTTTTAGAAAAACTGTTTTTTCGAAATTTTAATTTTAATTTTAAATGATTCTTATTTTATTTATAATAAATAGATAATAATTGAATTTATTTTATAAATATGTAAACCACATAATTTTCACACTTTATTTTTTCTTATTAATACCCTCAAATTAAACAACTTTGTTATTACGGTTCATTTAGATTTAGGGTTTTGTGTTCCATAAGCTATCGAAGAAATTGAATTTATTTAATAAATATATATCATAAAAAATTAGGGTGTTATATTCTATTATAAGATCGGTGATGAATGTCATATACTCTATATAATATGTTTTTACTATTATAAAATCCTATGGGGTTACACAAACCACCCTTTTAATCTCATTATCATGTGTATATTAAACTTAAGAGTTATCCATACCTTAATCACGTTTTCTCCAATAGTTATCCCCAAAAATAAATCCATATAATAGAATCTGTTTTCAAGGTTATTAATATAATTTAATATATTTCACTAAGCCTATAAAGAAAATATACGAATGGATCATCCTTAGATGTTTCATTTAATCCTCATAACTTTTAGAATGTACCCGAATATCATCGATAAATATTACCCACTAATGAGAACAGATAAGAGTTTCATGATTATTAAAATATCAATCTCACTATCTTGGGTAAGACTGTGAATGTCACTTTTTCTATAACAATAGTAATATAATAAAATTATTAACCATTTATTTATTCTCTCTTATTAAGTTATAATAAATAGTGGTTTCTATATACATACCTATCTTAAATTCATTCCCATGATTTTGTTTTAACCTAATATTAAAATAAAAAATGGTTATTAATAAAATTAGTGTAAATAATCATATTAATATGAAAAATGAATCCAAATATTTATTCTCTAGTGATACCTTCATTTCATCCCTTGAGAATTTATAGCATCCCGTCTTTTTATAACATAACTTTTCATTCCATTACACGGAACTGAGGATCTTTAAGGTTTAGTGTCTTGGAAACAAGGAACATAAAACATGAAAAAAAAAAAAAACATTCTTCTTAAACACTTGAAAGGCTTCTCCTCATGATCACCCTAGGCTCATTAATGCATCTCATAACCTGGGGACATACATCAAAAGGAAGGGTGAGCAGAAGGCCCAGAAAGGGAAACAAGTGAAACATTTTACATATGAACTTGAGATACATCAATAAAGTCATGAAAAGAACTTTAATGCATGAAAATGAAATCATGAAGCATATCATAATAAAAATAACATTTTTCATAACTTGAAGATGTGGCTACAACATTTAATATTGACAATCGTTTCGTTTCACCAAGGTCCATCCCCAAGGTGTCGTTAAAAATTACCAAGGTTATTCACCAAGGCATCGTTAAAATTGTAATCTCTAGTGGTTACATCATTACCCAATGCATTGGAGCGCTATCAGGGCGCACCCTTAAATTTGCCTTTATTATCATGTGAGACACATATATCATCATCAAACATTTCATAAATAACCCATATAGAATAAAATAAATGGGTTTCATTTCATAATCATAACGTTTTAAAAACTGCTTTAAAGACATGATCTTTACGTCACTTTAAAACCCACAGAAAAGGAAGGTGGGTCTCATGTATGTAAATCCCAGAATTTAAAATAGAACATTTTGGTATATATGTGAATACCCCTTTAGAAGAAAGAGCTTTGAGTATTCACTTAATAATATAAAAGAACTTTAGAAAAAGAGAGAGACATTTTGAGATGGAAATTCTGCAGCATAACGGCTATGTTATGAGGTTTTAGAAGACATTAAAAAGAGAGGGAAAATGAGTCAAACATTCATAAATGACCCATAAAACAGTATATGTACAGAATAAGAAGGATACATGATCATGGTAATGAAATTTCAAGGACATACCATTTGAAATGAAAAACATGGAAGGAAGACAAAAATTAGATTTCTCTTATGAAAGTTCGACAGCCTAACGGCGTTACTTAAACTTCAACAAAAACGATTTGAAAAGATCAAATAGGGTCTCTCATCATGTGAACAAAAGAGTTAAGTATGATAGATATGGAGGTAATTCCCCAACATAACAAAAATGAACTTGAAAGAATTGACAGGAAAGTAGATCTTCAAAACGAGAAGGGTGAAGAACCACTTAAAAATTCGGCAGCCTAACAGCGCCACTTAAAACTTCAAAATACTGAATTGAAGCGATCAAATGGGGTCTCTCATCATGTGAAAATAAGAGTCCAGTATGATAGATATAGAGATCATACCCCAATATAACAAAAAGGAACTTGAAATAATTCACATGAAAGTAGAACTTCAAAATGAGAAGGGTGAAGAACCACTTAAAAATTCAGCAGCCTAACGGCGCCACTTAAAACATCAAAATACTGAATTGAAGAGATCAAATGGGGTCTCTCATCATGTGAAAATAAGAGTCCAGTATGATAGATATAGATATCATACCCCAATATAACAAAAAGGAACTTGAAATAATTCACATGAAAGTAGAACTTCAAAATGAGAAGGGTGAAGAACCACTTAAAAATTCAACAGCCTAACGGCGCCACTTAAAACATCAAAATACTGAATTGAAGAGATCAAATGGGGTCTCTCATCATATGAACATAAGAGTCCAGTATTATAGATATAGAGATCATACCCCAACATAGTAGAAATTAACTTGAAAGACTTGACATGAAAGTAGAACTTTGAAAAAGAGAAGGGTGAGAGAATCCCTTAAAAAATTCGGCATCCTAACGGCGCCACATAAAACTTCAAAAAAATTGAATTGAAGAGATAAAATGGGGTCTCTCATCATATTATCATAAAAGATCAGTATGATAAATTTAGAGATCATGCCCCAACATAATACAAAGAAACATGAAAGACTTGAATGAAAATAGAACTTGAAAACGAGGAAGGTGAAAGAATCCCTTAAAAATTCGGCAGCCTAACGGCGCCACTTAAACATTCTTAAAACGAATTGATGAGAGCAAGGGGGTCTCTCATCATATGAACATGAAATAGGCAGTAGGATGAATATAAAATAACATCCTCCAACATAAGAACATGGAGTATAAAAGAAATGACATAAAAGAGATTACTTGAAAAGAAAGAGAGAGGTCGGATCCCTTACCTTAAAATGTAACTCTTAAACCTCAAAGGTTGGGACCTTGAGGGCTTGGGGGCACCTTGGGAGGACTCCTTGGGAGGTAATGAGACCAGAAATTCGTTGGGAATGAGTGGGGAGTCGAATGGATGATAGTAGGGCTTGGTATTTATAGGGAAAGTGAGGGGACAAGGCATTAATGACCAAGGGACACCTCACATGTGCTTTTCTCAAACCCATGTGCTCTCCCTTGGCATTTATCATGGAGTTAGGCCACATGGGTCCCCATAACAATAATTCATCACCCTTGGCCGGCCAACCCTTTAAAAAACTCATGACATCATCATGACACCGTTATGATGTCATTAAACATACCAAAACCCTAAAACTGTATTTTTACTATTCACTGAAAATTCAACTTTCTCAGAAAAATCCCAAAATTTCACATTAACCAAATATCAATGCTCTGATTTCAAAAATGAAATCCATTTTATAAAAATAATTTTCTAAATATTTTTAATTTAATTTTTAAATAAAAACACTATTCATCGAAAATTCATTTTTTTCAGAAAAAACTCCAAAAATTACCATAACATAATATCGATGCTCTGAGTTCAAAAATAAAGTCATTTTTATAAAAATAATTTTCTAATTATTTTTAATTAAATTTTTAATTAAAAAACACTATTCACCCGAAAAAACTAATACTTGAATAATAATTAATGAAACCGTTATTTAACTATTTTATTGAATCACATTACTTAATCAAGGTGCCTAGATTATTTTAAAACTTTCTTTAAGTGAGATTACTAATCCGTTTGGTCATATTACTAATCCTATTCATAAAATCACTATTCATAATTTACTATTCATCAAAAATCAAGTTGATCTTATTAGACTCTAAATTTAGTACTGAACATAATTGCAGAAGACCATTTTTTGAAAATCATTACACATTTTTAATTATTTAGGGTTTACATAAACATATTTAAAATATCCTTTTTCTAAAATTTATCAAAAATATGCATACTATATTTATCCGGTCATTTCAAAATTCATAAACTTCATCATAAGAAGAAATCCCAGTTTTTATTTAAAACAAGGATTACACAAGGTAGTTACGGTCTCGTTACATAACCCCTTATAATACCAGCATAGGACCTAAGAGTAAGGTGTGCTAGGGTGATAGAAGCTTGGGGCGGCTCAGTCAACATTGCTCGAGTAGTAATTTCTATCAGTTTGAACTTCTCACGAAGGCGATTTCGTTCCAGCTTCACATGATGAAGTTCGGCTTGGATTTGATCCAGAGCAAAGCCCAGTGGTGCTACCTCCTTCCCAAGCTCTGTTAGATGGGCTTCGATCGGTCCAAGACTACTAGGTGAGGCCATCGAATCTTCTTTCTATAATAATTAACCAAGATTACTTATATTTAGAGACAATAATCAAAACATTTTGTTCACAGCGGTCATGTTAACCGATGGTTATATAATAGTCAAAACCCACTGATCTCATTTTAATTATAATCATGTTTATCAAATACAACATTTTTGTTGAGTATAACAATAACACATAAAATTAGGAAACAAAATTTATTTAAAAAATTCGGGTCGTTACAATCTTCCCCCCTTAAGAAATTGCGTCCTCGCAATTTTTTAAAAATTGGGTTTTGAAATTTCATTGAAAGTCCCACATCGGAAAAGGGGTCAGTAAAACTATTACTTTAAAAGAAAGAAAGGGAAGTACAAAGGTCACCCGAGTTAACCCACACTAGGGTTCCATGTAGGAAAACATGGACATGGAGGAAAAAACAAAGGGTCAAGTTCTGAGGGAGAGTGATAGAGAACATGATTAGGAGAAAGTTAACCATGAGAAAATCCCAAACTTATGATGTGTGTAAACGGTCTTTGATTACCTAGTAGGAAACGTAAACCAACAACATTTTTGTTTTATGTTTATTTTCATAATTTTGAGGATTTCATTTACTACATAGAACAAAAACATAAGAAAATATACCTACCTTCAAGTAGAGTTTCATCCTTTAACAAGTCCCTACCAACACTAATCTTTTCTCCAAATGATGAGAATTCAAAAACACTTGGTCTCATAAAAGCACAAGAATCATCTTCTATAGAATCACATAATCTACAAAAGATTAACTATCTATTTATTCTATCTTTAAACATTATCCCAAAAACAGAAAGGTTAAGGTAAAACAACTCTTCAAAAAGAAAGAATCCCATAGGAATGGAAACTACTTTTAAATCATCAAAGTTCCATGGTACTACCCAAAGTTCATCATAGACCATTCCATAAATAACGGTCCTTAAAATTCCTCAAAACAAACCAAACTAAGATTGAAACCCAAATACAATAAGGATTTGATAACATAGTCTTCCAAAACAACTTCATTGTTCATCTCCAGACAACATCAACCACTCCTAACATCTTATAAAAAAGTAGCTAACCTAAACATATTTTACCCAAGATAGGTTAGTCATTCCCATAAGTAACCTAAATTACTATAAGTTCACCTTAAATTCATCGATTCTTCAAAATATAAGTCAACCTTACTCCTCAATGAAAATACCGTAGTAATCTATTTACCTCGATCAAATATGGTTCCCAAAATAATGAACGTCTTCCAAAATAATAATCATATTTTAATCCCCTAATCATCCCTGTCATATTAATACGGAAATCGTCGCATTTCCTATCACATTGGTTGTCGGAACATGTTCTTCCATTTCCCACCATTAACTAAGAAGAGAAAGCATAATTAGGGGCTTAAGTACTTAGCTAATAATCATTAAAAGGAACTGAAAGCATATAAGGATAACTTGTATATGAAAGGTATACCCTAACTTGTGATCTCCTAGGTTCCCATCTAGGTTATGAATGATCATATATTCCTATGTGAACCTTTATTTTATTTTATCTTTGTTCCTTTAACAATGGTTCATACCAAGCTTATGAATTTACCAAAGCATATCCCCCGGGAGTGTCGTAACCAAGAGTGCAGCAAGGCCCGTTGTCGTGTACCAGTTCCCGTTAGAGTCTAGCTCAAAGCGGTGTTTTCGGGTTTTACCCCTATGTACATCTGTGCCAGAGCCACCTCTACCTGCTCGTATCCAGACAGGGATGTATTTGCTTGGCAACCCCTTACTCAATACTCACCAAAATACCAAGAAGATTTCCTATATTAAACTTTTCTATAGGGTTCCTCCTAGAGTTTTCATATCCTAATTTCCACAAATAACTAAACCATCCTTTGATACCAACTATAGCATCCCGTCTTTTTATAACATAACTTTTCATTCCATTACACGGAAGTGAGGATCTTTAAGGTTTAGTGTCTTGGAAACAAGGAACATAAAACATGAAACAAAAAAAAAACATTCTTCTTAAACACTTGAAAGGCTTCTCCTCATGATCACCCTAGGCTCATTACTGCATCTCATAACCTGGGGACATACATCAAAAGGAAGGGTGAGCAGAAGGCCCAGAAAGGGAAACAAGTGAAACATTTTACATATGAACTTGAGATACATCAATAAAGTCATGAAAAGAACTTTAATGCATGAAAATGAAATCATGAAGCATATCATAATAAAAATAACATTTTTCATAACTTGAAGATGTGGCTACAACATTTAATATTGACAATCGTTTCGTTTCACCAAGGTCCATCCCCAAGGTGTCGTTAAAAATTACCAAGGTTATTCACCAAGGCATCGTTAAAATTGTAATCTCTAGTGGTTACATCATTACCCAATGCATTGGAGCGCTATCAGGGCGCACCCTTAAATTTGCCTTTATTATCATGTGAGCCACATATATCATCATCAAACATTTCATAAATAACCCATATAGAATAAAATAAATGGGTTTCATTTCATAATCATAACGTTTTAAAAACTGCTTTAAAGACATGATCTTTACGTCACTTTAAAACCCACAGAAAAGGAAGGTGGGTCTCATGTATGTAAATCCCAGAATTTAAAATAGAACATTTTGGTATATATGTGAATACCCCTTTAGAAGAAAGAGCTTTGAGTATTCACTTAATAATATAAAAGAACTTTAGAAAAAGAGAGAGACATTTTGAGATGGAAATTCTGCAGCATAACGGCTATGTTATGAGGTTTTAGAAGACATTAAAAAGAGAGGGAAAATGAGTCAAACATTCATAAATGACCCATAAAACAGTATATGTACAGAATAAGAAGGATACATGATCATGGTAATGAAATTTCAAGGACATACCATTTGAAATGAAAAACATGGAAGGAAGACAAAAATTAGATTTCTCTTATGAAAGTTCGACAGCCTAACGGCATTACTTAAAGTTCAACAAAAACGATTTGAAAAGATCAAATAGGGTCTCTCATCATGTGAACATAAGAGTTAAGTATGATAGATATAGAGGTAATTCCCCAACATAACAAAAATGAACTTGAAAGAATTGACAGGAAAGTAGATCTTCAAAACGAGAAGGGTGAAGAACCACTTAAAAATTCGGCAGCCTAACAACGCCACTTAAAACTTCAAAATACTGAATTGAAGCGATCAAATGGGGTCTCTCATCATGTGAAAATAAGAGTCCAGTATGATAGATATAGAGATCATACCCCAATATAACAAAAAGGAACTTGAAATAATTCACATGAAAGTAGAACTTCAAAATGAGAAGGGTGAAGAACCACTTAAAAATTCAGCAGCCTAACGACGCCACTTAAAACATCAAAATACTGAATTGAAGAGATCAAATGGGGTCTCTCATCATGTGAAAATAAGAGTCCAGTATGATAGATATAGAGATCATACCCCAATATAACAAAAAGGAACTTGAAATAATTCACATGAAAGTAGAACTTCAAAATGAGAAGGGTGAAGAACCACTTAAAAATTCAGCAGCCTAACGGCGCCACTTAAAACATCAAAATACTGAATTGAAGAGATCAAATGGGGTCTCTCATCATATGAACATAAGAGTCCAGTATTATAGATATAGAGATCATACCCCAACATAGTAGAAATTAACTTGAAAGACTTGACATGAAAGTAGAACTTTGAAAAAGAGAAGGGTGAGAGAATCCCTTAAAAAATTCGGCAGCCTAACGGCACCACATAAAACTTCAAAAAAATTGAATTGAAGAGATAAAATGGGGTCTCTCATCATATTATCATAAAAGATCAGTATGATAAATTTAGATATCATGCCCCAACATAATACAAAGAAACATGAAAGACTTGAATGAAAATAGAACTTGAAAACGAGGAAGGTGAAAGAATCCCTTAAAAATTCGGCAGCCTAACGGCGCCACTTAAACATTCTTAAAACGAATTGATGAGAGCAAGGGGGGTCTCTCATCATATGAACATGAAATAGGCAGTAGGATGAATATAAAATAACATCCTCCAACATAAGAACATGGAGTATAAAAGAAATGACATAAAAGAGATTACTTGAAAAGAAAGAGAGAGGTCGGATCCCTTACCTTAAAATGTAACTCTTAAACCTCAAAGGTTGGGACCTTGAGGGCTTGGGGGAACCTTGGGAGGACTCCTTGGGAGGTAATGAGACCAGAAATTCGTTGGGAATGAGTGGGGAGTCGAATGGATGAGAGGAGGGCTTGGTATTTATAGGGAAAGTGAGGGGACAAGGCATTAATGACCAAGGGACACCTCACATGTGCTTTTCTCAAACCCATGTGCTCTCCCTTGGCATTTATCATGGAGTTAGGCCACATGGGGCCCCCATAACAATAATTCATCACCCTTGGCCGGCCAACCCTTTAAAAAACTCATGACATCATCATGACACCGTTATGATGTCATTAAACATACCAAAACCCTAAAACTGTATTTTTACTATTCACTGAAAATTCAACTTTCTCAGAAAAATCCCAAAATTTCACATTAACCAAATATCAATGCTCTGATTTCAAAAATGAAATCCATTTTATAAAAATAATTTTCTAAATTTTTTTAATTTAATTTTTAAATAAAAACACTATTCATCGAAAATTCATTTTTTTCAGAAAAAACCCCAAAAATTACCATAACATAATATCGATGCTCTGAGTTCAAAAATAAAGTCATTTTTATAAAAATAATTTTCTAATTATTTTTAATTAAATTTTTAATTAAAAAACACTATTCACCCGAAAAAACTAATACTTGAATAATAATTAATGAAACCGTTATTTAACTATTTTATTGAATCACATTACTTAATCAAGGTGCCTAGATTATTTTAAAACTTTCTTTAAGTGAGATTACTAATCCGTTTGGTCATATTACTAATCCTATTCATAAAATCACTATTCATAATTTACTATTCATCAAAAATCAAGTTGATCTTATTAGACTCTAAATTTAGTACTGAACATAATTGCAGAAGACCATTTTTTGAAAATCATTACACATTTTTAATTATTTAGGGTTTACATAAACATATTTAAAATATCCTTTTTCTAAAATTTATCAAAAATATGCATACTATATTTATCCGGTCATTTCAAAATTCATAAACTTCATCATAAGAAGAAATCCCAGTTTTTATTTAAAACAAGGATTACACAAGGTAGTTACGGTCTCGTTACATAACCCCTTATAATACCAGCATAGGACCTAAGAGTAAGGTGTGCTAGGGTGATAGAAGCTTGGGGCGGCTCAGTCAACATTGCTCGAGTAGTAATTTCTATCAGTTTGAACTTCTCACGAAGGCGATTTCGTTCCAGCTTCCAATGATGAAGTTCGGCTTGGATTTGATCCAGAGCAAAGCCCAGTGGTGCTACCTCCTTCCCAAGCTCTGTTAGATGGGCTTCGATCGGTCCAAGACTACTAGGTGAGGCCATCAAATCTTCTTTCTATAATAATTAACCAAGATTACTTATATTTAGAGACAATAATCAAAACATTTTGTTCACAGCGGTCATGTTGACCGATGGTTATATAATAGTCAAAACCCACTGATCTCATTCTAATTATAATCATGTTTATCAAATACAACATTTTTGTTGAGTATAACAATAACACATAAAATTAGGAAACAAAATTTATTTAAAAAATTCGGGTCGTTACAATCTTCCCCCCTTAAGAAATTGCGTCCTCGCAATTTTTTAAAAATTGGGTTTTGAAATTTCATTGAAAGTCCCACATCGGAAAAGGGGTCAGTAAAACTATTACTTTAAAAGAAAGAAAGGGAAGTACAAAGGTCACCCGAGTTAACCCACACTAGGGTTCCATTGAGGAAAACATGGACATGGAGGAAAAAACAAAGGGCCAAGTTCTGAGGGAGAGTGATAGAGAACATGATTAGGAGAAAGTTAACCATGAGAAAATCCCAAACTTATGATGTGTGTAAACGGTCTTTGATTACCTAGTAGGAAACGTAAACCAACAACATTTTTGTTTTATGTTTATTTTCATAATTTTGAGGATTTCATTTACTACATAGAACAAAAACATAAGAAAATATACCTACCTTCAAGTAGAGTTTCATCCTTTAACAAGTCCCTACCAACACTAATCTTTTCTCCAAATGATGAGAATTCAAAAACACTTGGTCTCATAAAAGCACAAGAATCATCTTCTATAGAATCACATAATCTACAAAAGATTAAATATCTATTTCTTCTATCTTTAAACATTATCCCAAAAACAGAAAGGTTAAGGTAAAACAACTCTTCAAAAAGAAAGAATCCCATAGGAATGGAAACTACTTTTAAATCATCAAAGTTCCATGGTACTACCCAAAGTTCATCATAGACCATTCCATAAATAACGGTCCTTAAAATTCCTCAAAACAAACCAAACTAAGATTGAAACCCAAATACAATAAGGATTTGATAACATAGTCTTCCAAAACAACTTCATTGTTCATCTCCAGACAACATCAACCACTCCTAACATCTTATAAAAAAGTAGCTAACCTAAACATATTTTACCCAAGATAGGTTAGTCATTCCCATAAGTAACCTAAATTACTATAAGTTCACCTTAAATTCATCGATTCTTCAAAATATAAGTCAACCTTACTCCTCAATGAAAATACCGTAGTAATCTATTTACCTCGATCAAATATGGTTCCCAAAATAATGAACGTCTTCCAAAATAATAATCATATTTTAATCCCCTAATCATCCCTGTCATATTAATACTGAAATCGTCGCATTTCCTATCACATTGGTTGTCGGAACATGTTCTTCCATTTCCCACCATTAACTAAGAAGAGAAAGCATAATTAGGGGCTTAAGTACTTAGCTAATAATCATGAAAAGGAACTGAAAGCATATAAGGATAACTTATATATGAAAGGTATACCCTAACTTGTGATCTCCTAGGTTCCCATCTAGGTTATGAATGATCATATATTCCTATGTGAACCTTTATTTTATTTTATCTTTGTTCCTTTAACAATGGTTCATACCAAGCTTATGAATTTACCAAAGCATATCCCTCGGGAGTGTCGTAACCAAGAGTGCAGCAAGGCCCGTTGTCGTGTACCAGTTCCCGTTCGAGTCTAGCTCAAAGCGGTGTTTTCGGGTTTTACCCCTATGTACATCTGTGCCAGAGCCACCTCTACCTGCTCGTATCCAGACAGGGATGTATTTGCTTGGCAACCCCTTACTCAATACTCACCAAAATACCAAGAAGATTTCCTATATTAAACTTTTCTATAGGGTTCCTCCTAGAGTTTTCATATCCTAATTTCCACAAATAACTAAACCATCCTTTGATACCAACTATAGCATCCCGTCTTTTTATAACATAACTTTTCATTCCATTACACGGAACTGAGGATCTTTAAGGTTTAGTGTCTTGGAAACAAGGAACATAAAACATGAAACAAAAAAACATTCTTCTTAAACACTTGAAAGGCTTCTCCTCATGATAACCCTAGGCTCATTACTGCATCTCATAACCTGGGGACATACATCAAAAGGAAGGGTGAGCAGAAGGCCCAGAAAGGGAAACAAGTGAAACATTTTACATATGAACTTGAGATACATCAATAAAGTCATGAAAAGAACTTTAATGCATGAAAATGAAATCATGAAGCATATCATAATAAAAATAACATTTTTCATAACTTGAAGATGTGGCTACAACATTTAATATTGACAATCGTTTCGTTTCACCAAGGTCCATCCCCAAGGTGTCGTTAAAAATTACCAAGGTTATTCACCAAGGCATCGTTAAAATTGTAATCTCTAGTGGTTACATCATTACCCAATGCATTGGAGCGCTATCAGGGCGCACCCTTAAATTTGCCTTTATTATCATGTGAGCCACATATATCATCATCAAACATTTCATAAATAACCCATATAGAATAAAATAAATGGGTTTCATTTCATAATCATAACGTTTTAAAAACTGCTTTAAAGACATGATCTTTACGTCACTTTAAAACCCACAGAAAAGGAAGGTGGGTCTCATGTATGTAAATCCCAGAATTTAAAATAGAAAATTTTGGTATATATGTGAATACCCCTTTAGAAGAAAGAGCTTTGAGTATTCACTTAATAATATAAAAGAACTTTAGAAAAAGAGAGAGACATTTTGAGATGGAAATTCTGCAGCATAACGGCTATGTTATGAGGTTTTAGAAGACATTAAAAAGAGAGGGAAAATGAGTCAAACATTCATAAATGACCCATAAAACAGTATATGTACAGAATAAGAAGGATACATGATCATGGTAATGAAATTTCAAGGACATACCATTTGAAATGAAAAACATGGAAGGAAGACAAAAATTAGATTTCTCTTATGAAAGTTCGACAGCCTAACGACGTTACTTAAACTTCAACAAAAACGATTTGAAAAGATCAAATAGGGTCTCTCATCATGTGAACATAAGAGTTCAGTATGATAGATATAGAGGTAATTCCCCAACATAACAAAAATGAACTTGAAAGAATTGACAGGAAAGTAGATCTTCAAAACGAGAAGGGCGAAGAACCACTTAAAAATTCGGCAGCCTAACAGCGCCACTTAAAACTTCAAAATACTGAATTGAAGCGATCAAATGGGGTCTCTCATCATGTGAAAATAAGAGTCCAGTATGATAGATATAGAGATCATACCCCAATATAACAAAAAGGAACTTGAAATAATTCACATGAAAGTAGAACTTCAAAATGAGAAGGGTGAAGAACCACTTAAAAATTCAGCAGCCTAACGGCGCCACTTAAAACATCAAAATACTGAATTGAAGAGATCAAATGGGGTCTCTCATCATGTGAAAATAAGATTCCAGTATGATAGATATAGAGATCATACCCCAATATAACAAAAAGGAACTTGAAATAATTCACATGAAAGTAGAACTTCAAAATGAGAAGGGTGAAGAACCACTTAAAAATTCAGCAGCCTAACGGCGCCACTTAAAACATCAAAATACTGAATTGAAGAGATCAAATGGGGACTCTCATCATATGAACATAAGATTCCAGTATTATAGATATAGAGATCATACCCCAACATAGTAGAAATTAACTTGAAAGACTTGACATGAAAGTAGAACTTTGAAAAAGAGAAGGGTGAGAGAATCCCTTAATAAATTCGGCAGCCTAACGGCGCCACATAAAACTTCAAAAAAATTGAATTGAAGAGATAAAATGGGGTCTCTCATCATATTATCATAAAATATCAGTATGATAAATTTAGAGATCATGCCCCAACATAATACAAAGAAACATGAAAGACTTGAATGAAAATAGAACTTGAAAACGAGGAAGGTGAAAGAATCCCTTAAAAATTCGGCAGCCTAACGGCGCCACTTAAACATTCTTAAAACGAATTGATGAGAGCAAGGGGGGTCTCTCATCATATGAACATGAAATAGGCAGTAGGATGAATATAAAATAACATCCTCCAACATAAGAACATGGAGTATAAAAGAAATGACATAAAAGAGATTACTTGAAAAGAAAGAGAGAGGTCGGATCCCTTACCTTAAAATGTAACTCTTAAACCTCAAAGGTTGGGACCTTGAGGGCTTGGGGGCACCTTGGGAGGACTCCTTGGGAGTTAATGAGACCAGAAATTCGTTGGGAATGAGTGGGGAGTCGAATGGATGAGAGGAGGGCTTGGTATTTATAGGGAAAGTGAGGGGACAAGGCATTAATGACCAAGGGACACCTCACATGTGCTTTTCTCAAACCCATGTGCTCTCCCTTGGCATTTATCATGGAGTTAGGCCACATGGGGCCCCCATAACAATAATTCATCACCCTTGGCCGGCCAACCCTTTAAAAAACTCATGACATCATCATGACACCGTTATGATGTCATTAAACATACCAAAACCCTAAAACTGTATTTTTACTATTCACTGAAAATTCAACTTTCTTAGAAAAATCCCAAAATTTCACATTAACCAAATATCAATGCTCTGATTTCAAAAATGAAATCCATTTTATAAAAATAATTTTCTAAATATTTTTAATTTAATTTTTAAATAAAAACACTATTCATCGAAAATTCATTTTTTTCAGAAAAAACCCCAAAAATTACCATAACATAATATCGATGCTCTGAGTTCAAAAATAAAGTCATTTTTATAAAAATAATTTTCTAATTATTTTTAATTAAATTTTTAATTAAAAGACACTATTCACCCGAAAAAACTAATACTTGAATAATAATTAATGAAACCGTTATTTAACTATTTTATTGAATCACATTACTTAATCAAGGTGCCTAGATTATTTTAAAACTTTCTTTAAGTGAGATTACTAATCCGTTTGGTCATATTACTAATCCTATTCATAAAATCACTATTCATAATTTACTATTCATCAAAAATCAAGTTGATCTTATTAGACTCTAAATTTAGTACTGAACATAATTGCAGAAGACCATTTTTTAAAAATCATTACACATTTTTAATTATTTAGGGTTTACATAAACATATTTAAAATATCCTTTTTCTAAAATTTATCAAAAATATGCATACTATATTTATCCGGTCATTTCAAAATTCATAAACTTCATCATAAGAAGAAATCCCAGTTTTTATTTAAAACAAGGATTACACAAGGTAGTTACGGTCTCGTTACATAACCCCTTATAATACCAGCATAGGACCTAAGAGTAAGGTGTGCTAGGGTGATAGAAGCTTGGGGCGGCTCAGTCAACATTGCTCGAGTAGTAATTTCTATCAGTTTGAACTTCTCACGAAGGCGATTTCGTTCCAGCTTCACATGATGAAGTTCGGCTTGGATTTGATCCAGAGCAAAGCCCAGTGGTGCTACCTTCTTCCCAAGCTCTGTTAGATGGGCTTCGATCGGTCCAAGACTACTAGGTGAGGCCATCGAATCTTCTTTCTATAATAATTAACCAAGATTACTTATATTTAGAGACAATAATCAAAACATTTTGTTCACAGCGGTCATGTTGACCGATGGTTATATAATAGTCAAAACCCACTGATCTCATTTTAATTATAATCATGTTTATCAAATACAACATTTTTGTTGAGTATAACAATAACACATAAAATTAGGAAACAAAATTTATTTAAAAAATTCGGGTCGTTACAGAATTCCTATTTTATGTAATTTTCTTTATGTTATATTCTATTATACATATTAAACAATTAACTTAAAATAATTAGGAAGTAAATACTATTTAACAATTCATAAAGAGAATTTGATTAACCGAATCATAAACCCCAAGAGTGTATCGCTAGGTGTGCAGTTATAGGTCCACTCATCATGAATCAGCGTGATGATTGAGTTAATTATCAACTAACCCTTTCTAGGGTGATCACCCCTAGGAACATCCATGCCATATCAACATCCACTTTCCAGGATCCAAACAAGGATATATTTCTAGGAAATAACAGATAATCTCAATTTCACTAAAACATCATGATATTATCCAATATCAAAATGATGAAAACTATGGATCCATGAAAACTAATCCATGATTACATGAAAATTTATTAACAGAAAATTACAAGTAAAAGATAAATAATTATATCCCCAAGGGCGTAAATGAGGTTCAAACACCCATTTTCACCAGCAGACCTAAAAAATTAACATTACCAATATATTGCATAAAGCATACTCCACACATGCATTAGATTATTTGAAAACTAAATCTTATAGTAATCACTACTATAGTAATGAAGTAGCATTCCCATTATGATCCATCTCCATCTCTTGATCTTGAACCCACGCCGACTAATTGAAAATATCATAAAGTATAGTCATGTTCAAGACTAGGATCTATATTCAAGCTACTTAGGAGTGATATTTTTCTCAAAAAACTTTAAAGACATGGTAACAGTAATATAAATCAGTGTTATAATTTCATGAATCATTATAGGCATCACACCAAACTATGGAAATGATCTATCCCATAAAAATTCTAGGAACTAGTATGACTAGAATTATCATTAAAGGAATCTAAATTCCAGAGTAGAATTGATTTTTTCATATTCATTAATTTTTAAAATATTATGATTCTATGTTTTATTGTAGGTATAAAATATAATAATCCCATAATCATACTTATTATAATAATCCATGTTCTATTTTTCAATCTGTTGGATTAAATCCTCAGAGAGATCAACTTGTATTTTTGGAGAATCCTACATTCACTCTTTTATCTCCTCATTAGATTGATTTAGAAATATTATAACCCCAACACTCAAGGATATTTTAACCATAGTATTATTTATATTTGAATAATATTTTCACAAATTAGATTTCTTCAGTTGTAAAGAGACATTACATCTCACATTTGGGATTTGGTTCTTACATTTTATGGAACTAGAGTGATTGTATTGAACCTCTTTTTCATGAAAAAATAGTGTTATACTTTTTCCAACTTAGATTCATTGGTATCATCATTTTTGTTCTCCATATGGTTACCAAGTTCATTTTGTTCAACACCAACTTGTTTTCCCTCAACATTGTGAAGTCCTTATAGACAGTCCTTCAAAAGGTCCCCATCATTTTGGGTCATATGAATTCCAATCCATTTTATGATAGGCATATCTTCCTTTTAAACCAAACATGTTATTTAGAAACCAAAAGAGTAGGTTGAGTTCCTTATTTATTACCTATAAACTCAATGGAAATCATATAAAGAGATATATATGGTCAAAAATTAGACCTCCTCTTATACTTATTATCATCCAAACTCAATTGTTGACCCATGACACTATCAGTTTCATGAACTTTGTTTCCTTCATTTTTTTGGATCATTAATTTATTTCTATATTCCAGTTGTTCATGGCCATGATTTTTTTAAAATAGACATATTATAGATATATTACATTAGAAAAAGTCAACAACATGCCCAATAGTTTTTCATATATTACAAAACGTATGAGGATTCGAATAGAAAACTTTCAAATCTTGGTTGTCATCATCAGTACATTAAACAAATTGATGAACAAGGGTTTATGTTTAATCAACCTTAACTAAAATCAAGGATAATTCTAAAATCTTGAGTTACCAGTTTCCCTATCCATTTTAATTTGTATTAGAACTGATGAAGAAATATCTCGTATGATCACAAGATGCTAGTATAACCAACTAAGTCCATAAAAATATAACCTGTACTTGATATAAAGTTTTTTTTTGGATTCAAATAGGTTGAAATGGAATTTACAATCTTATTTTAGAATCATACCTAATATCATAATAATTGAACCAAATCACCCTGATATCTTCTTAAGGCATTCAAATGGAAAGAAGATATAAAAGAAACCATGTCCTGTTACTGTTATCCTCTAATTAGAGAATCTACATTCCATAGAGATTATCCTTGATAGCTCATCAAATAGCTAAGGCCTCACACCCTTTAGTAGAAGAACCCACGAAATAATCAAGTGATTGAGAGTCTCTACTATTTGAATAATGGCCACCAAGTTCAGAACAACATGTGCAATAATCCTTTTATCAATGGTCTTTTTAAAATAAACATCCTTTACTGATGTGAAGTATCTATCATCATTTAGACCAGATTCCCATAAAGGTTTATTTGTTAATTTTTGAAACCTCAAGAACAAATCATGGTGTCCTATAGTCTCATATATAATGTCTATGAGATTAAAATCCTTAGGGATTTGATGGTGCTTGTGAACACCATCAAGTGAGACCCTCGACAGTGAAACCATTTCTAATCCACCTGATATATCATATTATTTAATAACTATACATATTCTTAGGATTTTCACTCAGGTTCTCTAACCCTAATTCCCAAATAACATGTGCATTATTACCTTAGAATCAAATCACACACTATTAAAATGGGTTATCTATACCTTCAAAATTTTGATCAAAATTAATTTATTAATTATTAAATTATCACTAACAAAAATTATAATATTTAAAGTTATCTAAAACATTCATTTGATACCAACTGTGATGAATCAGGCCCACACTCTTGAATCCGATGCTCATAGACACATACTCTGTATGCTTTCTTTGATACAAGTTATAAAATACTGATTATAGCCATCCATAATTATAAAAAAATAATGATTAAATAATATATTATATATTAATGAATCTTTTTTAGGTTTGGAGATTTAGAGAATTAGGACACAACATAAAATGATAAATCCCATGTACTTTATATCAAATAGACAATTTTACCATTACATATGTAACTACTTGATTTATGACAAGTATTCAATAACCCCAAAAACATCATTCACATGTGATGTCCTTATAAAGATGTCACAAACACTACTTCTCTCCATTACCTAATGATATGAAAATATAAAAAGGGGTGACCACAAACTCTTATTAAAAAAACATATAACTAGAACAATCATGGCATAAATAATATGTTAGTAATAGGAAAACAACATGAATCTATAACCAAATTGAAACTGAGAGAATTATATATCCATGAAAATAAATGAAAACATGGATATAAATGATAAAAATCTTGTACTATTGGGATGCATAATATCTGTCATAAAAAACCTATAGTCAAGGCCTTATACCAAGACACTTTACTTATCATCAGGACCACAATCAAGGCATCCTATTATAAAAGATTTGTGCTAAGATAATTTCATTTTCTAAGAATATTCATACATCAAAACTGAACATTTTTTTGTCTCATATGATCTATCTATGCATTGAGGGGCTATATAATGATCGACCTCAACCGTGACTTGTTTAATTCCAATGCATTCTCCATAATATAAAAAACAAAAACACATAATCAACCTTTCCAATAATCATATGTATTGAAATAATACTATAAATAAATTCAAATACTTTTCACCAATTCAATAAAAGTGATCACCTGATCATAACCCATCCAGAGGAAGAAGATGGATGGTTAAACAATACATATTCAACTTGTTAATAAACTTCTGTATTGGAACAAAAAATAAATAATTCCAATACATTTATCCATGTCAATAAAATATCATAATTACTAGAAAAATATCATCCAATAATAGTTATTTAAATTTTTATGCTCACACCATATAGAACAATTAGTATAATACTAAGTCAATATAGGTACAATATGATCATAATCCATCCAGGGAATGAAATTAGATGATTTTAAAAGAATATATCCCAAGAAGTAGGAAATAGTTTTCAATGTTTTATGTGTTAGGAATGTATATCACTATAAAAAATGATATAATACCAAATTATCCTATCAAATAGTTTAATTAACCCAACTACTATGAAATAAGTTTAAAAAACGATCATAATCAATGAACAAAAATTGAGTTACCAAAAATGCACACTACTTGGGAAATAATTGAATCACTTGAAACATGAATAGGGGAACATGATTTATCTAGTAAATACCATGAAATACAAGTATTATGATAAAAATATATCCTTGGGTAGTGAATACACTATACAAATGAAATTAGGTGAATAAATATAATATATGTCTGAATGAAGGGATATTGAGATGAAAACCCTTATATATTTTCATGAATTATATAAAAATACATTAAAATAATTTATAAATACCATATATATATTAGTAAATTAATTCATAAAATGAATAATATCCATTTCTTTCACACTTTTCATAAATATTCATTCTCTAAATGAATTCTTCTAATTTTTCACATCGAGTGTCCATGGTTTTGATTATTTATACTAGAATCATAATAGCGGTGTGTGTGTTTTTCCTTATTTCAATTTTAATAATTAATATATCACATAAGATACTAGAATACATTTTACAACAAATTTTATAAAGTTTTAATCTCATTTCATGTCAGTTTTGTTAACAAACCATGATGATGAAATCAGCGATGATTGTGTTTAACTGATTCTTAACGAATGAAAGGTGTTTTATTAATTAACAAGTTAAATGATGATACAACCATAGCAGAACAAAAAATAACTATATAATAATTTATATATTATTACACTTATAAATGAGTTCTCATATTAATTAATGATATAAATTCATATCATTGTTCAATTAGGTGGTTAAACCAACCAAAACCTGAACATACCATGATTTAATGAATGAATATGCATTGGTTTAGTTATAACATCATTATAAAATAATAATAATGATATTATTTGATACTTATTAGTGTGATATATAAAAATTATAAGGATTTATAAGAATAATTTAAATATATTAAAATATGTATAATTTTAATAAAAGATTATCATTTTAGCATGCTTATTTTAAACGATTAAATTAATGATGATCATTTATTGAACATAACATTAATACGTTATCTATTTTGTTTAAGAAAAAACTTAATTATATCATAAAAATCATATTTTTTCTTCAATTACATCCTTATACAAAACCTTTTGAGGTGGTAATGAAAAACAAAACATGTTATGTCATGAAGGTGGTAGTCCTGACAACACATAACCGTCAATTTTGTTTTTCTTAATGGATGGGGTATAAGAATGAAAAATGATAATAAAAATAATATAATAAAATTAAAATATATAAATTATAATGATATCATCATATTAATGTGGCCATAATAAATTCTAAAGAATAAAATTACGATGAAAACTAAATAGTTGACAGTACTCATGTAGGGGACTTGGATTTTCCTTGAAAGTCTCTTTGAATTTGAAGGGTTTTGGGTTACAATGAGTGAAAATGGTTATATTGTATTGTGTGATGGTTTTATGGAGAGTAAATTGGAATATTTTAAGGAGTAATTATAAGTTAAGGCGTGTCTTTAAGTGGTAAGGATTTTACCCTTTTATAATGAAGAAAAATGGATGAATTTGGAACACCTTTACATTTTCAATAATTCCATGACACTATTTGAGGGTAAATGAATCAAAAATGGATTTTTTTTGGGTAAATATGTATTTTTCTATAAAAATCTCAAATATTCATTTCTAGGAACGTTTTTCTAAATGTTTTAGGACTTTTAAACTAGGTTAAACTCAATTTACCTATTTTACTTTTACCTTGGTTATTAATTTCTAACCTTAGTAATTAATTTTAACGGAAAATATTAAGATTGAAACTTTTACTTAATATTATACTCATGATTTTAAATTTTAAAATAATTTTATCAAATATAATTTTTAAAGTTATGAAAGGTTAATTTTAAAATAAATATAATTAATCATGTAAAAAAAGTTATTTGAAAAGTAATGTTTATAAGATTTAATATTATATATAAGATAAAATTATCACAGTAAAATATTTTTTTTGAAATAAAGTTATTATAATAGATTTAAAAATATTTATGAGGATTATAAGGCAAGACCTGGCCAAAACTCACCAAGGAAATACCTGATTTAAAGAAGAGATAAATATATTTTTAAATTAAAGTAATATTTTAATTAGTTATAAAAATGTTTTCCATGGGTTTTATGAGTTCAAAAAATATTTTTAAAATGAATAATTATTTTACTAAAATAAATATTTTATTTATTTAAAGGTTATGAAATCTTCAATATTATTCTTACACAGTGATAAAATCATGGAAATCATAATTTTGGTAAATCCTGTATTTCTCAGCTCGAAAAATTAGATTTTGAAAATATTATCTTAACTAGTATTATTATTATCTCATATCATTTACCAAATAAATTTATGTTAACCAATTATTATTATAAAACATAATTTATCATTAATTAGATATTTCTTTAAATATAAATGCATCCCATAAAATAATTTTTTTAGAAAAATAATTTCTAAACAAAAATGATCTTATTAGTCATTTTCGTTAAACTAACAGATTTTCATTCATATTTAAATTTTAATTTTTTTATTATATATATATTTAATAATTTTTTCTCATTTTACTTTTTTATAATTAAATTGATAGTTTTTAATGGTCATACTTAAATATTTATTTGGTTTTTAAATATATTGTGGTTTTGTTTATGCTCAGTGTTGCGTGCAGAACAAGATATCAAAAAAATCAACATATTTAAACAAAATAATATATTATTATTTTAGGGTGATACATTTTTCTATGAAAAAGGAACAATTATTGTGAGAAATAGAGGATATGGGGTTTTCATTTACATGCATGGGGAGTGACACTCCTATAATTATTCAAAATTTTAAATTATTTTAATCTAATCCAATGGTGATGTAAAACTTAAAAAAATTAATTTCAAAGATAAGGTGATAAATTTAGAAATTATATCATAAAATAATAATTAATATTATATTTTGTGAACTTATCACTTATTTCTGAATTTAATTAACCCATTTTACCTTTTTACCATGGTGATAATTTTTTTACCAAGGTTATTATTCATAATGACTAAAAATGAAATTCACCTCTTTAAAAATTGGGAACCTCATTATTGAAAATATGAAATAAATTTATAAATATTTAATCTATAAAATTGTCTAAAGTTACTTTTAATATAATAATTAAAATAAAATTAAAAACACTTTTTCCAAAAAATCAATTTTAAGCCTAAAAATGATCATATACCAAATTCAAATATATGATGATTCATATGGAATTTATTAGATAATTTTATATAAAATAGATATTATGTTACTTTAAAACCAAATTCAAAATATAATTATATTTTTAAATTAATTTATTTAAGTAAAAGAATTGAATTTTTTAAAAAATTGATATTTTAGACTATTCACTAAAAAATTAATCTTTTGAGAAAATTCCAATAAATTCAACCTAAGTTAAAATTGATATACTGATATTAAAAAATTAATTAAATTATATTAAATTAAAATTAAAACATTTTAAAAATTAACATTTAAATAAATTTATATAATACATGGTAAACAATTTAGTTAGAAATAAACTATTTCTTTTTCCATTGAAAATTAATTTAAAAATTACTATAGTGAATTTGACTCCCTAAAATTTAGTCATGGATATTATTAGGACATGAAAATTATTTTTTATTAACATTACCTAGGTTTTTAAATTCTTCCCTCTTAAAGAAACTGCATCCTTACAATTTTATTCATTACCTAAATATATATGGGCACTTTTCCCTTATAGGCTCTTTAGGTTCCCATGTTTCTTCTTAAATTATATGGGTTTTCCATAGAACCTTATCCTAGTACGTTACCTTATTCTATAAAATATTCTCATTATTATTTAGAATCTACACTATCTTTTATTTATAATAAATATTCTCTTCATATTGTACCACCTTAGGGATCAAAACATGAGAAGTATCAGGTGCATATTTCGTTAAAAATAAAACATGAAACATGACACGTACCTGAGATATACTCAAAGTAAAAGATACTTTATAATCAATTTATATCACATTTTAAATAATTTTATATTAAATAATAAACTGTGGTATTAACTTTCCATTTTTACTAAGTAACATGAAATCTTTACAAGGAGATATTTTAAGAAATACATGAATGCCTACCTCAAAAAAATTCATCTAATTATCTGAATTATTTTTACCACTATAAAATTCCACAATGTGGTCCTAAATGATATTTACCTTATTATCCATTTACTCTACCAGTTCTAGTCCTGAAAACATTATTTTACCAAATTATTCACAATATTTTGGATTTTGATATAATTTTTTATAGAATTCCTCAAAAGGATCTATCTAATTACTCAGATGAAAAATATTATTATAAGAAAAATAAACTAAATACTGGTACTGACCCCAACTTCCTTTATAATCTAATGATTAATCTTGAATACTAACCTCTAAAGTCTAAATTATATACTGTAAATGTCGATTATTTTGATGATAAAAATATATAAAAAAATTAATTCAGTACCCATCTCTTCTGAAGTCCTTTCCAAATATTATATAAAAACATTAAGTCTTAATCAGATAAATAAAGAGGGAACTCTATGTAACCTAAATATATCCTTAATGTAATGACTAAAAATAATATCTAAAGGCATGATATCACGAATAGTCTAAAAATGAATAGATTTATTCCAAACATAAAAAATAAACCAAATTGATTTATTACCTAGAGATTTCTTCGGTAATCCTACTTCAAAATCCATGCATTTGTTCTCCCAATTCTATTATTGTACGAAAGAGATCAAATAATCCACTTTGGTTGTTTTATTTTAGATCAAACCTATTGATAAGTCAAATGTTTCATGGTAAAATATGATATAACTCTTTTTATACCTTCCCAATAAAAATGTTTTTGAAGGAATCTATAAACCTTAGTGCTACATAGATAAACTGAAAATAAAGATAAATGAGATTCACTTAACAATTCCTTCACCAACTAAGAATTACACAAATTTAAAAACCTATTTAAAAATATAATAACACCTTCTTCATCATAATTAAATTCAGGAAACTTTCCATTTTTGACCAATTCTACTCTTTCTTTCATAATGGAATATTCTTTCTGAGCATGCTTAATTCTCTCTAACAATTATGGATGCACTGATACCTAATCCAAAAAGGAAGGAGTTTTTTTCATATACAATTTCTAGCATAACGTTTATTAAATCATTAAATGATGGATACTGTTCTAAATATATAATAGTTAATGACACATTATCTTTTTGACTCAAGACATCTAATACCCTGTTTAATTTACCTAGATGATATTGACTTAGGAAATCAAAATCCTTTATCAGTTCTATCTATATTCTATACTTCATGTTTAACTATTTTTTAGTTAATATAAAATTTAAAGTTTTATTATTAATATATATTTCACATTTCCCTCCATATAGATGATGCCTTTAAATCTTTAAAGAAAGAAATATTATAGCCAAATCAAGGTCATAAGTAGGAAAATTCTTCTTATGGGTTTTCAATTGATAAGATGAATATATAATAAGTTAATCATTCTACATTAGGAAACAACCAAGACCTGACAAATAAGGATCATTGTAAATAACAACCTCCCTATTTCTTGATGGAAAGGATAACATAAGGGTATTTACCAATTTTATTTTAAATTCCTGAAAATATTTATCACCTTCCTTAGTTAAAACAAACTTCACTCATTTTTGTGATAAATTGGTTAGTGGGATAAATAATGGAGAAACATTTTCAACAAACCATCAATAGTAACCCACTAACAAAATACAAATTCAAATCTCCATGATATTTTTAGATCTTGGACACTCTTCCACCAGATTAGTCTCAGCATGATCAATTGTTATTCCATATTTAGAAACAATATATTCAAGGGAAAAAAATATTCTAACCAAAATTATCATTAAATAAATTTTCTATAAAATCTATTTTCTTTGAATGTTTTTTAAAAAATCCTTATATTTTTCTCATGATCTTCATATATTTAAAAATATACCAAAACATCATCTATAAACACTATAATTTTTTTTAAATATACATAGTACAATCTATTCATTATATATATAAATATAGTGGGTGTATCAATAAACCAAAAAAGGTATAAAAAAACTCATAATTACCATACCTAGTATGAAATTCCATATTTGAAAGGTCTTCCTCCTTCACCTTCAACTGATAGTATTTGAACCTGAGATTAATCTTTCAAAAGTATCGTGCTCCCTAGTGGTAATAAAATAAATCGTCAATATGATATGAAGGATACATTTTATTAATAGTAATGTTATTAATCACTCTATAATAAATTCAAAGTCTCAAGGAATAATGAATTTTTTTAAAATAAAATATGTTCATCATAAGGTGTAGTTATAGGGTGGATAAAACCCCTATCAAGAAACTCCTGTAATTTTTTTTCCAATTATAAGAACTCAAATAAAGCCTTTCGATAAGGATGATGTGAAATTTTATTAGAACCCGGATCTAATTCAATTTTAAATTTAACCTCTAGATTAATAATAACACAAGAACATCATTAGAAAACACATCTATATATATTCAATTGTAACTATAACATACTAATTTAAATGGTTTCCTTATTTCCAATAATATGTGTAAGAAAACTTTCACTCCCATATTTAATAAGTTTCTCATATTCTTTATTTATTGTCAAGGGTTTGAAATAATTATTATATATAAATTTTAATTCACTCTAAGGATTAAATATAACTTCTTTATCTTAGAAAATAACTTAGCATGATGAAATAAATTTCAATACACAACCAAAATAACATAATACTCCACTAAGGGTAATAAAACTTGTTTTTAGGAAAAACGTTTCCACATATGATAATATTAAGGTTTCTATAAATCTATTTGGAGTTAATAATTCCACTATGAGTTTTTAACAAAATGTTTTTCATTTTATATTGAGGTGATATTTCCATTTTTCAAGAAATATTCTCATAAATAAAATAATGTGTAGACCGAGAATCAAACAAGACATTGGAATATTTAGAGTAAACAAGTATTGTATCTTTTACCAATTCATTTGATTGTCCAAAAGTGGAAAATTAATTAGTAATATATTTTTTCTTATAGGCTGGGTGATCACTATTTTGAATACCTTTATTTGGACATGTATTCACATAGTGGCCCATATCAATACAATTAAAACCGTTCACTACCTGCTTTTCATTTCTAGTATGACCATCACCATTTCTCTATTCTTTGCAATCATGAGCCATGTGTATTAGGTATCCACATTTATAATACTTCAAATATCTCAAGATACATTCCCCAAAATGTTTCTTACTACAATAATGAAAAGTGCATAATTAGTTTTTCTTATGTTTAGGTTTCTTCGATGAATGGTTCCCCATTCCATACCACCTGAGTCATTTATTATCCTTATTATTATAATAGTAAACATACCTCATCTTGAATTTATTTTTACAGTATATAATTTTTTCCCAACTTAAAAACTCACAAGTAATCAGATCCCTTCAGAAACATGGATTCAATTTTGAAAAAAATATTCCAATTTTACTATCATGACCGAGAATGAAATTTAGTGAATACCACTACAATCTATTAAAATTATATTTATAGGAATTAATAGATTTATCCTCTATTTGATTCAACTCTAGGAATATCCTTTCAATTTTAATTCAATCATATTTAAGAAAATTCTTTTCTAGGAATCATTAAATACTGTATATTCCATGGAATAAATTTAATCTTTTCCATTAGCGTTCTTAAGTAAATATGACCATTGATCAAATTCACCTTAAAAATGATAAATATAAATGTTTAACTTCTGATATTATAAACAAACTAAAAATTCAAATATCTTCTCAAAAGTACTAATCAATCCATCATATTTCACTCGGTCTAAGAATCCAACAAAATCTTGAGGGTATTGTTTCATGGAATGATTTACTATAAAAATATTCTTATATAGAGAATTTGGTCACTCCCTTTCATTTTTAAAACTATTAATAGTCTGTTTAAACTGATTTAACCACGATACACACTACTCTATTTTAATTCAAACCATTCTAGGTTACTAATTCAGAAGGATACTATCCTCCTCAATCCCTTCTACATCAGATACCCTATTTCTTATGTGGAAAACCATTACAAATAAACGTTGTTTAGATAAAGAAGAATTGAAATACTCAAAATACATCTCATGAGAATATAACCATAAATTATAATCCCATAAGAGTATATTTTAACAGTATCCCAACCTCTATAGTTATCTAATCCCTTGCACTGATACAAACTAAAACAACCCATCCATAAATGTACCATAAATTAAATAATTTATGGAACTTTTTTCATCAGTTAAACCCCAAATTAAATTATAGGTTTATAATTTTATATAATTATAAAATTAGTTAGATTAAAAAGTAGACATTTCCATATAGTGTGCATTTTTTTGAAAAAAATGTTCTTATAAAGACACAATTTATTCATTTGAGGAAGTTCCCATAACCAAAAATATGACTTTGTTAATATTAACACTCATCCTTAAGCCTTGTGAAGAGAATTTATAAATGTGGTATGAGAAAAAAACTAAGGTACATAATAAAACCATTAGTATATTTATAAAACTTATAAATCCATATGAATGTTTTCCCTTTTCCCAATAAACATTTGAGATAAAACATCCATTTAATTTTTCATAAAGAAACTTAATTTATAAATAGATTTAAAAAAAAAATTCTTATTAAGTGATAAAGGTAAAATGAAAATCATTATTGTTTTGGGAAAATATAGAAACTCAAGAATATATTTCCTTGAAAGACAATCCTTTTAATTTTTTTAAAAAAAGGCCATAAATGATCCTTAAAAACCTAAAATCATTTGATTACATTTCTAAATTAAATGTTTTCATTTATTAACCATTATAATATTATAATATTGGTACCTTCATATATAATCCTTACATTCAACCTTATAGGAACTCTTACAATGTAATCAAGAAAATAGATAATTTCTGCATCTCTTAGGAGTAAATTATCACTGGTAAACTCCACCGCTATATCCAATACATTGAAGAGATATAACAGTATCACCCATTATTTGATCTATTTCAATCTCGTCCATCATTGATATAAAACTAATATAAAACAATAACATGAATCAAAAAAATATTTATTTCACTTTAACTATAAAATTCAATTTAATTTTCATTCAATCCAAAAATCAATAACACTTTCAGTTATCTCATAAAAACAATAAGAAATTTGAATTTATTTAGAAATACCTTTTAAAAATAAAAATATATAATATATTGAAAAAATAATATTCATTGGAAATAACCATGGAAAACTGTAAATAATATTTCTGTTAAAATTAAACTCATGATTTTGGGAAAATATGTTTATTTGATAACCGTTTAAACAAATATTCATTCCACAATTTAATAAAGTCAAAAATAAATTTTATGAAAGATGATGAAAATATTCCTTTTTTTTCAATTTGTAATGGAATTAAAAAATGATCTTTTTCAACCTTTTAATAATAAACAATAAAATTATTGAAACAATTAAAATAACATTTATATGGAAGAAAAATAATAGGAAGAAAAACTTTAAAATAATATTTAAAGGAAAGTCCCTTACCTCAAGTCCTGAATGATTTCATTTGTATGTCTACCCTACCAAGCAATAAAAAAATATTAGTTTTATAATTTATTATAAAAAGTTTTCATGTTAATTTAATTATCATTATTACATTTATTTATTTTGTTACCATGTTTTATATATTTACTAAAACATTTAAGTTCATGTTGGATGTTTTGATGATGTTCAGTTTATACATCCAAAATGAATGTGGTAGGTTGAATAATGTCAAAGGGATCATGGTTAAATAATATATATAATATTATTCATTAGAAAATTATTATACTTATACATTATTTTTTTATAACCATCCAAGGAAGGTGGATGTGAAAAAACTTGTCACATTACTTATTGAAAGTGGTAGTCCAAACATACGCATGAGCAACGTTATCATTTTACAATGGATGAAAAGGTATGAAGGTAAATAATATATTATATTTAAAAAATAATTATTACCATAAATATCATATGTAGTCATTTTATCCACAATTTTAACCATCTATATGATTCGGTGATAAAAAATGAAATATATAACTTTGTCGAGGTTGAAGTCCACACACACACACGGGCGAAGGTTTCATTTCCCATAGGTTGGAAAAGGATATTAAAAAGGGTTGTTAGATAAAAATAATAATGTTTCGGAATATATATGATATTTATGTTATTATATTAGCATGTTTAAAGAATATTTTAAGGATCTTGAAGAAGAAATAAATATGAAAACACAAGGTTAAGACTTCTACCTCTTCTTTGAAAACCACCTTTTTTTACACCTTAATCCTTCTAGGTCCAGTCCTTTGGTGAGAAAATGACCTCTAGGACATGAGGAGGGATGTTAATAAGGTATTTGGGTAAGTCTTGGTATATATAAATGGATAAAATGGTGTTATGAAGAGAGGATAAGGGGTTATATTTTGTAAGTGATGGGAGTGACACTCTTGTAATTATTCAATATTTTAAAATAGTATTAAGTCACTCTCATAGAAAAGTGGATCTTATAAAATTAAAATTAAAAGATAAGGAAATAAAGTTTAAAATAATTTCAACCAATAAGAATTAGTATAATATATTAGGATCATATAATTTAGTTTTAACCATAATTAGCACATTCTACCCTTTTACTATGGTGGAAATATTTTTACTGAGGTTACTATTCATAATGATAATAAATAAAGTTAAACCCTTTAATGAAATTGAAACTAATAATTCCAAATATTAAATCCATTTTTCAATATTTAATATGATTAAGTGGTACATATTACTTTAAATTTGAGAATGCAAAATTTAATAATTTAATAATGAAAAATGTATTTTAAGCCTAAAAATGAACTTATTATCGAATAAAATATAATGATAATTGATAAAAAAATAATTTCATTTTTTCAATATAAGGGATATTATATTTATTAATAAAATAAAAAATATAAATAAGATTTAAAATTACTTTATTTAATGAACAAAAATACAGTTTTCAAAAAATTAGCATTTTCCACGACTCACTCAAAAATCAATCTTTTCAAAAAAAATCCCAAAATTCACCCCAATATAAATTTAATATGATGATATAAATAGTTAATTCCATTTTATAAAATTAAAAAAAAAAAATTTCATAAATTTATCTTTTAAATAAAACCATATAATACTTGTAACACACTTTCGTTAGAATTAAAATATTTCTTTTCTGATTAAAAAATTACTTAAAGATTATTAAAGTGACTATGACTCCATAAAATCTAATGATGAATATTAATATGGCATAAAATTGGTCTATTATTAAAAGTACATAGGTTATCATATTCGTTCACTCATGGATCACTTTCACCTACTCCATTATGATCTATACCAATTCTGATCCAAGAATAATTGACTCCCCATCCCTGGTCCAACACAACAACGATCAGAAAGGTCAAATATAAAGTGCTCCAAATGAAGAAATACCAATGGAAGTGTGATGAATTATATTTTAAAATAACTCCACCAATTAATATTTCCTCACCAATGAACCTACAACATCTAGTATGTATTCTAACATCTTTTCTTTTATATTTTGGATGGTTCGTACCGTCTATCCATCTTTATGTAGATGAAAAGCAGTGCTAATACATTGTTGAAAGAAAAAATCCCAATAGAGACATCTAAAAACCCTAGAGGTAAAATTATTATCATGATCATATTCCCAACCCCATGAATCCTCAATAACTCATTCAGATACTACCTTAAAAAAATATCCAATAATCTTGAATCCTTAATCATTAAAAAGTGAACTAAATTTGTTAGGCGGACCATGATCACCAATATAGAATCACATCCTCCCTAGTATTGAGGAAATATGGTGATGTAGGTCATTGATATTTCCTCCCAATTCTATTGGAGAACATCAAGTGGTTGAAGAAACCCAATAGGATCATGGTGCTTATACTTCACCCTTACAAAAACCAAACATTGTGATATAAATGTTTCCATAGATCTCTTCACCCCAATACACCAAAATTGAACACATATAGTGTGATAAATATTATCCACATTAGGATGAATCACCAAAGGAGAAATTTGAAACTCATGAAAAACCATATCATGAATCAGTAAAGGAAAGCTAGGATTCCCATGAAACATCACATGATATTGACCATCCATTAGGTTCATTTCCATAGACAACTCGATCTCCCCAAATATACACCTCGAAATCCACTATATAGGATTTATCTACTCAATACACTAAATATGACTAAAATTCATCTAATAGAGTCATTATCTATAATAAAATTATCCTATATCAAGGTGCTTTATAAAGAGATCATCCATCACCCTTGAAACATCATGAGACTCACACACAACTTCACTGCCCAACTTCATACTCAAGGAGTCAACCCAAAAATTACATTTCCCTAGTGTATAAATTTTTTGAATTCATAATATTTTAATAATTATACCAACCATCATAGATGAAAATTAAAATCATTCCAAGAGAAGACACACCTAAAACTATTATGATCTATGAATTCCACAAAGTGGTCACTAATGAGGAAATATAACTACAACTTCGGAGAAAATAAAACAAATGAAAGCTCATGAAATGGGTAGTGCAGTTACATTCATGAGGATGTAACTACCAATCATGATAAGATATAACTTCTCTCAAAAATATCAGAACACTAACGAAGTGAAGACACAAATAATCATAATAAACCTCTAACATAACATAATCCTCCAAGAAATGAAGTACCAGAGCATCGGCCAGTTTCACCTTTAAATCCTCAAAATAGATTGACATTATTAAATCTATAAGAAAACATAATCATTCCTATTTAAAGATTTTTATAGGAGTCAATATATGAGATACGTTAGGTAAGAACGTCTGGTAATAGCCTGAAAAACCAAGGAAATTCGACACATACAAAATATTCTTAGGGGATACACAAGAAACAAATACTCTAATGTTCAAAGGATTCACTACTACTATATACTAAGATAAAAAATTCCCTAAGAAAAATACCTAACAAGGAAAAAAAACTTTTATATATTCTTAAAAATATGATGACACTAAATAACTATCAAAATAGCTCAGAGATTCTATACATGGTCCTCCCCAAACACTAAATACAAAATGATATCATCAATAAATACTACCACTGAATAATCTAGAAATTCATGGAACACATAATTCAATGATCCCATGAACATGACTGGAGAATATTTAACACCAAACATAGTTACCATGAACATATAATTCCCATAATAACTTTTTAAAGTAGTCTTCTATATATCCTCACATTTTACTCACATTCGATGATATCTTTACAATAAATCAATATTAAATTAAAAGCTAGCTCACGTAATCTATCAAACATATAATTAATAAATGAAAGAGGTTATGGGTTCTTTACCACCACCTGACTCAAGTAACAATAATCTATAATAAATGTAAATTTTTTCTGACTATTTCATAAATAGAATCAAATGACCCTGGGGTGAAACACTTGGATGATGAATGTCTCACTATATAAGATAATTAATCTTATTTGAAACTACCACAATTCATAGGTTCTATAATATGAACATACTTCAATATCAGAGTGACATTCAAGAAAAACTCTATTAAAAATAGATCCCATTTTGAGGGGTTAGTTCTACAAAATATTCCCTGAAGACACAAGGGCACTCTTCTATAACCCTTGGAAACACCACTGATTAATCCTATACCGAACTCTAAATCATTTCAAAAACTAAGGAAGATTGGGACTAAACACTCCTTTAACCAATTTGAGGGATTTTATCACTAAAAAATATAGCATACTCTGCATCACAATCATAGAATATAATTAACTCATGAATAAATAAATAATATCTTTCATAGAAAACATCCAATCCATCTTGAGGTTTTTGTTTCATGGATTTATCCATAAATAAAGTAAATCTACCCATGTAGAATAAAATAAGATAATACCTTACATGAAATTTAGATCACCTCTAATTGTAAACTCGAAGGAATGAATTTTACCACATATAGATCCCAGATAAATACAACCTTGATAGTGATCACCCCCATCGACACACAATATTCATTGTCCTGGAGGGTGAGGGTTGTCAAAAGTCCATCCTTTTCCAACCCCATCCCCTTTCTTCTGATCAAAATGCATAGCACCATACAGATGTTGTTTCCTTAGAGAATAAAACAACAATTATCAATCCCTAACAAGGATTAAAAATCCATGTTTACTACCAAGGAAGTTTAGACACTCAATATTATAATGGACATGAAATACAAATATAAAAAACCATTCATGATCTACTGGAAGGGGTTCAAGAATAGTCAGCTCTAGTGAAATGGGAGGATGAAGGTTGGAACCAAGTCCCTACTATGAAAATATTCTTATGACTAAGAAACTAAGAACTTATAGCTATAACTATTATCTATGAAGAGTTATAGAGAATCCCCACCCATGAAGATCTGATCATAGCCAACCCACTCTCTATGACCCCTTCATTCACAAGAAGCTTAAGATATTTCGGTAACATGAATGGGGTGACCTAGCACTGGATCTAAAGATAAAAATACCACTTAAAATTCACAATTCTTTCATAATATTTTAGAATAACTTTAAAAGAATAACATAAGTGGATATTATTATGGATATTTAAATCCCTAAAATTAAAATTCCTCTAGTCGAGAGTAAGGATCTCCTGTTGAAAAGTTGTCTTCATAGTTGATGAATGAAATTAAACTTGAAACTGACCACATAACCTCTCCCAAAAACATATTTCTACTCAAAATACCTTTAGAATAAGAAAAATAATTTCCAAGCTACACCAAAAATCATTTTAATTGCCAAAAAAACCCACTACTCCCTCGAATCATCAATTAAACTAAAGAATAACTATACTTCCTCCAACCAAGACTTGATCTGATGATTTGAAATAGACCCATCATACTTATTTAGACCATATGACTAAAACTATTTAAGTGTATTCCTCCAAGATTATTTATCATCTTTAACTCTACATAGATCCGCTGGAATATCTTACTAAACATATTTAGCATAAACTTTCTGGGGACGTCGACCTGGACTCCATTGTTACAAAAGAAAAAATGTCAAGTACTCATAATATCAGAATAGGTAATATTGAAGTAGAATTAATTAATCCAATTTCAACCAAATTCAAAATGTTTACTTAATTTAAACACATGTGTAGAAAAAAATGTTTCAATATCCTTTCCTAGGTCTTTACCACATAAGGTGAATCACTTATGTTAGCAAGTTATACAAATAAAAAGGTGATTATTTTGGATTAGAGGGTCCCCAAAATACTCATACCCTATACAATATCCCTTGGATACATCACACACAATATTCAGATGATATTGTTTCCCCAAAACCCCTAGAATCCTCACTAGTTCCTATTTCATAACACTATCCTATCTCTCAACCACTAGCTTTAATACCACTTTTTCATGAAACCCCTCCACTTTTACCCCTCGAGGGCTGCTGTAATGATGGAGATGACCCTCGATGTAACCCCATGAGAATTTGTAAAATATTTTTTTCAAATGAATTTAATATTTTCAATATTTTGTTCTACATGAAAAACTAAGTATAGATTTTACTATACACATCATCATGTTTATGTTACATTACATGAAGCAATGAGTTTCTTCGAGAGCATGCGTGACACATGACACTGAGCTTTAGCGAATCATGAAATAATATTTTTGAAATATAACTGTTATAACCTAACCGTTAAATAGGCGGGTATGAATAATATTATCCAATTTATAAAATATACACATAAATTTCCTACTTAATATAAATTTAATTATAAATTCTTTGTAAATAATCAATTATTTTTTGGTAAATTAAATATATTCATGAAAAATATGTTTTGTTCAAAAATGATTTTTAATACTTTTTATGAGAAAAAATATGATTAATTTACAAATGTTTTGGAAAATTTATTTAATAAAATGATCTTATTTTTTGGAATGATAATATTTAAATTAACTTATGTTGAATGTTTTTGGAGATTTTAGAAAATATTGATTTTTTAGTGAATTATGAAAAATGCTGAATTTTGTAAAACTATCATTTATTTTCAATAAATTAAGTAATTTACATGAAATTTTTTGGTTTTAAATTAACAAGATTATTATTTATAAACATTTAATACAATTAATTAATTTTGAATCAAATTTATATTGGATTTTACTATAAGTTTTTTTGGGTTAAAAAAGTGTGTTTTTTTTTTTCTGAAAACTATTTTAAATTGCATAATGTTTCTCCATTTTAATTAATTAAAATAATCCCTAATGAGTAATGTTATAAATTTAATTTATATATTATATATCAATAAGTTTTAATTTATATAAATAAAATAATTTTTATTATACATAGATTTAATATAAAACTATCTAGTGCTTGAAATATACACTTCTCAAAAACATGCTTTTTCATCGCGTCTACGGGTTTTGTTTAAAATTTAATTTTTTCAACTTGTAGATTTATTTTTGAAAAAATAAACTTCATATTTAGAATAATAATTTATCAATTATATAATGTATATGTTTTCATAATTTTTATAAATGAATAATTTTTTGATGAATAGTGAAAAGTACTGAATTTTAATTGAAAACTGCATTTTCATTTAAATTATTTATAATGTTAAAGTATATTTTAATTTGATTTTAAAGTAAAATTTGTAAAATTATATATCTTTTAATACAATTTATGTCATTTTTATCAATTTTAATATTAAAAATTGGATATACAAACTAAATGAAAATTTGAACGTTTTCTCATTGAAAACTCACTTTTCGCCACGTCTCTAAGATTAATTTTAAATTAAATTATGTAAATTCCATGAATTGAATTTATAAAAATGTATAAAATATTTGAAATAATAATAATTTATAAAATATATTAAATTTAACTTAAATTTTTAACAAAATTATGAGTAAAAATAGGAAAAATTATTTACCACGGTTAAGGTAAAAATAGGTTTACCGAGGGGTTAAACTAAAAAGATAAGTGTTAAAAATAATGAAAAACTTTTCCAGAAGTAATTTTACAGACATATTTCGACATTATAACTTCTATGATTCGAAATTTTAAATTATTATAGCTTTTTGGAATTAAAAAATATTGACTTAATTCTTTCATTCAAAAAATTATAAGTGTTTCACTCACCTCACTTATAAAAGGACACACCTTATCATTTGTTATTCACACCTTCAAACCATTTTGGATCAGACAATAATTTCCTAAATAACTTCAAAAATTCACTATTATCATCTTATAAGCCTTATTTTAGGAATTAATCCAACCTAGGAATGATTTTGGTGCAAACCTAAGGAGGTTACCCAAAGTAGAGGTAATGTTCTCTAATGGGCTTTTTTATTTTATTTCATCTTCCACCTCCATAAATTATTATCAAACCATGTTTATATAATATCATCAGTATCACAAATATTCTAAGATTATTTTATTTTAATTTAATGTCCTATAACTTCTACACTTCCAGAAAATGGCTCATGATATCATTATTTATGTGTACGGTGGACTACCGCCTCACGAACTGATGACATTCATTTTTCCATTACCAACTCCCACAGTTGGGTATGATGATAGATATAAAGTATACATAAGATATTTATTCCATAATTATACCTTTTGTGTCATTATACAATATATAATTTTTTAATTTTAATTTTGTAAGTGACACAATAACACGATTTTTGTTTACAATAGACTTACAAATTACGAAGCGATGTGATTATTTTTCACCAATGCTTTATATGAAAGATAATAAGGATTAAGTAAATAAATTTATATGATATCTATGAAATAATTATTATATTAATTATATATTTAAATTTTTTAAAAGATAATATTTAATTTTTTTCTTTTATATTCACTCACTGAAAGTTGATAACATCATTCATGTATGTATGGACTAACGACTTCCCGAAGTGATGTGGCTCTGTATTTTCCTCACCGTACCTCATGGATGATATGTATAAGTAAATTTAAATAAATAATATAGTATTTATCATATTATTATAATTATTTTATGATAAAATATTACTTAACTCATTTCTATAATGATCGTTGAAAAATGGAAATGTAACTCATGCGTACGTATGACCTACTATCTCCATGATCATAACATAATAAATTTCTGAAAACAATCATTAATGATTGGTATTAAAACTATATTTGATTTATAGAGATAATAATTATATTATTATTATTCTATAGATAATGGAACCATGATCAAATTAAGAGGACCAAAAATAAAAAATCAAAACAAATATGAAAAACGAAGTTGTTATTACCCAAAACGTAACTTTAACATGGAATTGTTAATAAAAGGGTAATAAAAATTCATAAGAAAATAATATATGGTATGATATATATATTATTTTATATAATATATTTATAATAAACTTATATCTATTATACAGGATGTTTGAACATGTGTGAAGGAAGTTAAGACATAAGGTTAGGGATTTCTAGTCTCTCTTTTATTTATGGGAGACATATAAAAATTCACCAATCATTTCTTTTATGTAGGGTATATACTGACCATTTGACACGATATATCATGAATATACCTATTTTTATGAAATTATATATTTCATTTGTTGTTATAATTTATTTGGGATTTGGATTGAAAAGCTACCAAAGTGGTAATAGATTTGTGTCTCAATTTTCTTTCTTTGAGACGTATGTTATGTTATAGACCTATATTATTTCATGAGGTATATATAAATCCCATTTTACATATATTATAATGAATTTATTTATACTCATGATATTTTAATTTCTATTTTATTTTATTCTTTCACAGGGTTTATGATTCAACGTTACAAAAGTGGTAATAATTTTTTGTTACAATCTCATCATTTTTAAGGATTATTTATGATTATGTTTTTGATGATAAAATATTATAATCCAACTACCAATAAAATCATGAATTTTATTATACTGAAGATATTCATGATATTTTCAAGTTATAATACCATTTTTTCCTTTGGTACTTAAAATAATTAATAAAACATTTTTAAGAAAATATAATATTATTTGTCTCTTCGGTTGGAAATTCATTTTCTTATAAAATAATGTTTTTTAAAACTGTTTTCAAAAATGTTTTATTATTCTCATATGATTTTTAAAATATATTTTTCCCATGTTTAAATTTTTAAAAAATTATTTTGTAAGGAATATTCATGTCATTTTAATAATAATGACCATTTTTGTTTTATCAAAAAATCGAAAGGAATACTTGTTTTAATAGGTACTATATAAAAAAACTTCTTATCATCATGAAATGTTTTATTTTAATATCCCTTTATTTTTTCAAGGATATTTTTAAAGAAATTTATTTTTAATTTTTTTTTGTTTTAAAAACTGGTTTTCAAATTAGAAAGTATATTTTCATCAATTTTTTTAAATGATTCATGGAAATATTTTTTCATCTAATATGATATCTGTTGATGTTACTTATGCCTTAATGATGATATTATTTAAAGATACCATTATTATTAGTTTACTTAATGTTTTATGTTTGTGATGGTATAATTTTTATAAAACTCATTTCACTTCAACATGTTATATTGTGATATTTATTTTGAAATCGACTTATTTTTCAAGGGTTATGCTATAATGAAATGATTATGTAATTAAGAAACTTGTCTGTTTTCTATGATTTATGATATGATTAAATATTTATGAAACCCACTTTATTTCATGAATTATGATATGATGAATGTTTTATGATCTTATGGGACACATAAATATGGTTTCCATCATGAGATGGGGGGACCTATATTTCTATCCAATGCATTGGGTAAATATTTATGTCTAATGAGATAGACATGAATGGAATGGGGAGTAAAACCTATTCAGTAAGGGAAATATTCCACTACAACGGTATTATTAGTGAACCTTGACTACTATGATAGGTTTTGGGGTGAAATCATTCAACTATGATAGCCTTTACATTGAACCTTGGCTACGATGGGAATTATTTTCTATGCTTATGTGTATAATTTTTTTAATGTCTTATTCCGATTTTGTGCTCACATGGATCATGTTATTTGATTACATTTTTATTCTTGTCTTTTTAACAACCAATATTTATTCCATGACTCTATATTATGATCTTTGATATGAATGATATGGTTTTAAAATGTTATTCTCATGTTCTAATACCCTTATTCTCTTGTTATTCTTACATATCTCCATCATTTACCCTTATTGAGAATATAATATCACCCTATCTTATGTTTCCTTTACCCATGTTATGAATATTAGTTTTTAAGTAGGATTACTAATAGGGAATATCTTTATGAGATACATTGAATATCTTTCCCTAATTAAGAGATTGTGTTCTATATTTCCAAAGGAACTGAAAAAAATATTGTCCTCAGGTGTCTGTTATTGTAATGTAATGAATATTCATCTCAAAAGATTTAATAGCCATTTATGAAAGTCCTGATCACTATAGTTGGTATCAGAGTAAATATAAGGATTCTGATCCTTGGGATCTCTCACGTGTGAGCGTTGGATGAAGCATAGATCTTCACCCAAGGGTTTCCTGAGGAAATAGATGCCATTGAGGATGGTGGTGTGTCTTTAATAGGAGGTGTAGCGACCCATAGAGTTCCTTGATAGGTATCAATTATAGTCCACTAGAAATAATTATAAACCACTATAGGTGGTATCAGGGGATAGGTTTAGTTTACCTTTAGAAACTTGGAGGATAAAACCTTAGTGATATCTATATGGATATTAATACAAATATTTCTTATAATGCCTCTAAGGATAAGTATAAGGATGATTAAAAGTTTAAGAAAATATCTTGGAATTTTCGTAAAGGATAGAAAGAGTGTTTTCTAAGAAATTAAATCCCTATATCAATAAAATAAGTGGATGTGGCTCTAGCATAATGGTACCCAGGATTAATAACTCAAAAAAGAATAAATTGATATGGACTTGATTTTAACCTGGTGCACGAAAATGGACCTTTATGCACACCTAGTTTGGAACTCCCTAGGGATATGATTTTTAAATTCACAAACTCATTATGAACCATCATACAGGATTTAAGTAGATTATGACTATGAATAATCTATGAAAAACCTATGGTGTCATAGATTAAAAAGAAGGTGTCAAGATTTATATTCCATAAAAGTTATTCTCATGAATATTTGTTTTCCCATTATGATTATCATTGCTCACACTATGATATTTGGTTTTAGTCAATAGTGAGAAATATAAGGAAAAGGTTGACATTGAACCGGACAAACAATTTTTTGATGAGAAATCAAATGGGATTATTCAATTAGTGAATGATGTTACAATAATTCCTAATTAGGTATCATGAAACATGATTAACAACATGCACCTTAACCAACTCTTGAACTCCCCAAAGAAGATATGGATAGAGTTTACTGAGAGTTTTGGTAGTCTAAACCATAGAGGAAGGAAGATGCAGTTTAGTATATGTTGTGAATGTGGGAAGAATAATTGTGGTGAATGTATTAGAGGGATGATAAGATGTTTTGCATGCAGAAAAAGACACAAATCCATTAATTAAAAAGTCAAAATTAATATTTTGGTTAACACAATGGATGAAAATAATATCCTCCCTAAGGTATATTTTAGGATTGAATGTTTCAAATATTGTAAATATAAGAATTATAAAAATCAATGTCTTAAAAGGAAAGCTCATGAATAAAATCAGCAATATTGTATGAGTAATGGTTATATTTCTGATGATAAAGAGACTTCAAATGACATATGAAAGGAAGAAATGTAAAGGATTAATATGATGAATCTTGGTTAATAGTTTTTGTAGAATGTGGAGTGATTGATGCATTTATTCATTGGGATTCAAATAATTATATTTTAATTAGTGTATTTTTTTATTGTAATCATAAAACATCAATGTATTGTTCCACAATAGTTTTTCATTAAGGACTTTAAAGAATATGTTAAATGGTACTGATGGTGTATAAAAGTGATTTAATGGAAAAGTGATATTTTGATTATGGGAAGGTATCCTCTAAAAATTAAAAAAAAGTGCTAATTTTGTATAAAGAAATTATTTATATTGATAAATTAAATTGTATTGTAATTATTACCTCAAAACTAATAAAGGATTAGTTGAAAAAGTGGTTTATGTTTTGTTGGGAAAAAATTCATGAAGGTAACATTGTAGTGTTTTGGGGTAAATTGTGTTTGTTAAAAAATTATATAGACAAGGTTAGTTGGGGATTTTGACTGAGATTTCTGATTAGATATGTTAACAAAGATCTAAGATAATAAAATTTATGCTTTAGAGGTAGTACATAAAATTGTGTATACATTGTGTCGTTGTTTCCCAGTGCTTACCAAATTTTTGGGGTCCAAAAATTTAGGAATGACTCAAGAATCCAAATAATTTTTATTTCCATAAATACCTTATAAAAAAATGGAGAAGGCATAAGTTTCACTAAGATTGAAGTTTCTTGAATATGTTGAGCTTTGTGGAGACATCTGGTGTCGTGAAGGGTGGAAGGTTCATGAATGCACAATGAAATGACGTTAAATCTCCATGTCAAGGAGAATATTTTGAAATTGTGAAATTTCCCTAAAGATTTTCAAAATAGGGATATTTATGAACAATATTGGGGATCTCCATAAATATGTTTGTAATGATTTGAAAAAAGGTGGTTGGAAGATTGGAGGCTTTGAAAATATGAGTCATTTACTATAAATAAGAATCTATACCCTCATTTGAAATAGATACAACATCATTGAAAATATAAAGGATCTGAATTCATGAAGGTGATTCGAAAAGGTTGTTATTGTGAAATAGTTTGTGAATAAAGGAAGTTATCATAGGCTATTTAAGCTAATTAACATTTGTAAGCATCATAAAAGTATTATTCTTTTCAAAGGCTAAGTAAGATTCACAAAAGGATTGAGCTTTGTGAAGCTTAAGTGAGATTCCTAAAAGAAGTATGATTAACAAAAGGAGTTTGATTTTTGAAGGAATTTTGAGCTTTGTGAATGTGGTGAGCTTGTAAATGCTTGTGGGGTTAATGAATGCATATATTTATTTTGAATAATTGGGTAGTTTTGTGAATCATGTGTGAGCCTCGTGAGAGCAATGAGCATCACAAAAGTGTAAAGAAGTGATATCCTAATAAATTTGTGGTGAGATTATATTCATCAAGTGGATGAAATTGAAACATATTGATTCACCAAATTAGGGGTAAACAATATTTGTTCAAGTGTTCAAAAGAATAACCATATGAAGGAACAATGATCACACTTCAGTTGAGAGAGTAGTGATATTTCAAATTTTGTTTGGTCGTAAACTAGGAGAGAAATTGACTTTGATTTGAAATTTGTAATGGTAGTGATATTTAGTGGATTTGGTACCTATAAAAATTTCCTTTTTATGCTCCTTAGATGTATCCTAGTGTGAGTGAACCAAGTAAAATTATTTTGTATTGTGAATTCTTTAATTTCTGTTCATACATTATTGTTAGAAAGGTATTGAAGGGTGTTTTGTTTAATAAAGAAAGAATGATCTTAAGGGTAGTATTTTTTAACTATAATATCCTGATTCACCCACTACCAGGGTATTAGACCCAATTGGGATAATAATTCGTATAAAAAATAAAGGTTAATTTCAAGGTTTATCTCTCAAGGGTTTCAATGGAGGTTATCAAACATAAATAAATTCTGATTTTTGTTGGAAACAATTTTCATTTATGGAATAATCCAATGCAACACTACTTTCAATATTTAGGAATGAATGCCTTTTATAGTAATGATACTTGGTATTTTGACCAGTGTGGAAAGTGTCTCTTTATCAAAAGATTAACAAAGTAAATTGGATACTGACACCAATGGAATCAATTCTTTATGGGAGTAATCTTTCCAATGTAATCTCTACAAAGGTGATGTCATGTAACTAATCACATTATATGTGGGAAATGTTTCTAAATGTCTATGAGGGAAACTCAAAAGTCAAATAAACAAATATTCAAGTTATATTGAATAATTATAGGGATTCGAGAATGCAACCTAATGAGTCTATTGATGCATTCTTGGACTGGGTGAATTTTTTTTTGAAGACATGCATATTCTCATAGAATTTATTAAAGATGTAAATATTCTTAAGCATTTCTTGAGAATACTGACACATCAGTTCAATCCAATATTTTTTTTGTATTGGAAGATAAATATCCAAAGTAAATGACATTGAATCGCTTGCATAGTACACTTGTTTCATATGAGATGAGAAATAATGATTATGGGTTTATGAAAAAAGAGAAGTCGAAATAAGTGGAATTTAAGGCCATAAAAAAGATTTTTTTTGAGGCCACATATAAAGAATAAGATACAGATAAAGCCATGACATTATTTTCATCAAATTTGCAGAGAGGAAAGTAAATGTTCAAAGGGAAACTTACACTTTCATGCTTTCAATGAAGAAAGGTTGGGAATATTACCGCAAGGTTCCCCAATAAGTTTCAAAATGACGATGAGGATGAATTCAAAATTTTCACAAATAAGTATTCAAACTATCTGAAGGTTAATAATTTTTATAAAGAAATTTCTTCAAAAAGAAATATCCTCTTTCATAAGAAAATGGAAGTTTAGAAGAATATTAGTTTGAACATATGTACAAAAGAAAGGATCATGGATAAACTTCTACGGTAGTAGTTGTAGGTATATCCTAGAAAAGTGAATAAAGTGAAAATTATGAAGGAAAATTTGAATGAAGATTTGATATTCAGGATGAATTAGAAGATCATCCTAAAGTGATTGATGTTTGGAGAGCCAAAATGAAGAAAGACAATAGAGCGGTCCATGATTCCAAACTTTATGCACAGAAGAAGGATGAAGATAAGTCTGAGCTATGGGAATAAATTTAAAATCTTAAGTTTTTAAGGAAAAAGAACTCAGAAAAGGTTGTTGAGTACAATATCAAAGTTGAAGAATAGACCAGGATTATCAATAGTCTGAATAACATATTAAAATATCAAGAAAAACTCATCAAATATGTTGATTAGGAGGTTGTAAGCCTCTAAAGAAAATTTTAAAATTAGGATAAACTCTTGAATCTAGAAAATCTGGTTGAAAAAGGCATTAGAAAAAAGAAAATTAGAGTTCAGAGTTCCAATGAAGCAAATAAAGAAATTCTAGGAGAAGAAAATGATAGATTAGAACTATATAGCTAATATTAGGATTGATCATAAATAAAAAGTAGTTATAGTTGTAGTTAGACCAAAATCACCCGCATTAATATTAAATATTGATTTGGGTATGAATCAAAACCATATGATTCATAGATCCCAAGGGACAACCAACGTCGTAATTGTTACACACAGAAATATACCCCGTATTAGGTGGTATTTATGTGGAAATATGGTATACTCACTAAATCTATATTACATATCCAAGATACATTAAAGATAATAAGAGAAAAAGAGTTACCCTATAGTATCAAATATGGTACATCAACCATATAGAGAAATAATCTAATGTAGACCAAAATAGGTCATAAGAAACAACCCAAATAATCATCAAATGAGCTGAAAATGAAGAATTAATTTGTAACACTATAAGATAATGATGGATCATCATACATAGAGGAATATTAATATTATCAATCCATAATGGATTTGAATTCAATGGCATGTAACAAAAATAAAATATCTTAGAAGGCAGTGGTTGTAGAGATTTACCCTATAGTATCATACTATTCTTGTGTATGGATCCTTGATAGTGGGTAAACATACTATATAATGGGAAATAAGGTTCTATTTATAAGCATAAAATATTACAAGAATGGTGCTTTAAAATTTTAAAATGGTGAAGGCATGGAGATTATTGGCTTAGGAAAATCCAAATTTGGGGTAAAAGAAATGAGATGTGACGATGTATTGGTTTTTGAAGGTATCATTCACAACATTATTAGTTTCAGTCAACTATGTGACTTCAGTAATGATATTATATTTACTTATAATATGTGTATCTTTAAGGTAAGATATTATGCTATTTTTTACAAGAAAAAAGAACAAATTAGAATATATAACTTGTGAGTGGATAAGAGGATATGTAATTTCTATCTAGAGAGAAAGAAAACATGTTATTAAATAAAAAGCACGGTCATCTATGACAACCATCCTTGAAAGATTTGGTCAAATGTGAAAAATATTGAGATCTCCCCAAGGTATCATGTGATCATACTCACATGTGAGATTTTTTTTTTCAAAAAAGTAATATTATAAGAAAGATATACAAGGATAAATAAAAAATATACAAGAGTTCTTGATTTGTTGAATTTTGATGTGTGTAGACATATATCACCAAGATAGATTGAAAAGAATATGTATTATGTTATTTACATTGATGATTTCAGCAAGATGGCATGGGAATTTTTCAATGTACACATTTTCTATGTATTCAATTACAAAAAAACATCGGAAGGAATAAGAAAGGATGTTGGGATAAAAGATTCTAAACTTTTGTATAGATAATCATAAAAAATTCAGAAATATCCAAGTGTAATATTATCTCGAGAAACATAAGATAAGGAATCATTTTTTAGCCTTGATAACTTCTCAAACAAATGGAGTAGTCAAGATGAGAAGTTAGATTATAAACAACGTATATAAAATAATGCTTTCTGAAAAGGAATGACTAATGGAATTTAGAAATGAAGTAATGCTAACATAGATCTATATATCTAACAGGGCTATGTTTTATTATAATGAATAAAATCCTCTGTACGAGATATGGTATGGGAATAATCGAACATTGAAATACTTTTGAATATTTCTAAGTGTTTTATTCCAAATAATGAGAAACATAGAAAATTTTAATCTTTTGGAGACAAGGGGGTATTCCTAAACTATTTAGGAAAAAGAGAAACATATAATTGTTTCAACAAGAGTCTGGTAAAAGTTGTTGAAAGAATAGATGTCATTGTAGTATATAATAAATGAAATTTTCAACAAAATAGTGGATAGTTCCCGGATGATTGTGATGGGGAGGTAAGAAACTTAGGGGGAACAAAAGTGGAAAACACCGATTCAAAAGAAGATATTAATGATGAGTTGGAGTAATTCAAATTAGTGTTTTCATAGAGGTAGAAGAGTTAAACAAACATAGACTGAAAAAATATCATTGGTGATTAGATAATTCCATTTAAAAAATGAAGAATACAGTCTTTATAGTAGACATATTTCCTATAAAAGGTAGAACTAAAATTTTTTAATGAGTTAGATGGAGATGAGAACTAGGTTCATGCTATGAATGAAGTGCTTGAACAAATTGAGACGAATCAGGCATGATATTTTTTTTTGAGATGGACATATAAGAATGTCATCGAGACTAAATTGGTATTTCACAACAAGATTAATGAAGATGGTATAATGATTCAAAATAAAGCATGCCTTGTATGCAAAAGGTAGTCATAGATATAGGGTATCAATGTTGATGAAACATTTTCATCTCTTAGAGACTAGAGAAAATCATATTATTCTTGGCCGTAGTATTGAAAATAAGATTCAAAGTATCCCAAATGGATGTTAAGTCAGTGTTTCTTAATCGGGTTCTAAAACAAGAAGTTTATATCAAGTATCCAAATTATTTTATCATTCATGAATATGGGACTAGATTTTTTAGCCGAGAAAGGTGGTATATAGTTTTAAGAATGCACCAAGAGCATGGTATTCTAGACTTGATCTGTTTTTGAAGAAGCTCATTTTTTAGAGTGGTGTAGTTGATTACAATATTTATGTCAACACTGATGGTAATCAAAGGATAAAAATTCTGGTGTATTTCAACAACATAATATTTTTTGAAATAGATAAATTGAAGTGTAAAGAGTTCAAAAAATTCATGAAAAGTGAGTTTTAAATATCAATGATTTGTAAACTAAACTTTTACCTTGGTTTATTGGTGACACAAGGAAGGAATAGAATAATTATTTCTCAATAAAATTATGAAAAGGATTTTTTAGAAGATTTGGAATTGATTATTATATATATATGAAAACTCAAGTGGCTACCTAAATGAATATGTCATGAGATGATGAAGGAAAATTTGTTCATTTCACAGAATTCAGAAAGATCATTGGAATCATATTTCACTTAATAGTGATACAACAAAATATATTTTTCCACATTCCTACCTTCATTTTAGAAAATTAATTCCAAATAAATACACTTACTTTCAGTAAAATGTATGATTCTCTATATCATGGGAATGATGGATTTTAGTTTGTTGTACAATGACAAATCTTAGAAAGAGTTACTGGGAAATACATATGTAGATTGGGCCGAATCACCAGATGATAGAATGTTAACATTAGGTAGTGCATTCTGTTGTACCTCTCGTATCCCCTCGTGGTTTAATTTTCATGATCACAATCACTTTCATGTTTATCTAACATTGTTTGAAGTGTTTTTGATTGAAAGGCACAAGGTTTCCAAGAAGTTGGCCCAAGAATGGACATCAAATGGACTGAAATTCAGTCCACCGGCCAACCGGTGTGATAGCACCGGCCAGCCGGTGGAACTGACAGAGGCATTGCCCACTGCCAGGTTCCACCGGTCGACCGGTGGCTCTGTCACCGGTCGACCTGTGGCACCCAGCCCAAATAGTGTTTGCTACTGTCTTGCCACCGGCCAGCCGGTGGCTCCTCACCGGTCGACCTGTGGCACCCAGCCCAAATAGTGTTTGCTACTGTCTTGCCACCGGCCAGCCGGTGGCTCCTCCACCGGTCGACCGGTAGAGCCTGGATCAAGACTCTTCTTCTCTACCAAGGCACCGGCCAGCCGGTGGAGCTGTACCGGCCAACCGGTAGCCCAGTCAAACTAGCCGTTGGCTTTGACCAGTCAACCTTCTTTTGGCCTCCAACGGCTCCGAGGCCTTTCCCAACGGCTCCGAAGACTCCCCAAGGGTTCCATGCCTATAAATAAAGGCCAAGGAAGCCCCGGAACCCAATCGGATCATATACCAAGCGCCCGGACATATTGTTGCACATTTGGCGAACCTCCGGCGCTCCACCTTCAAGGATCCTCAAGTGCTCCAATCCAATTCCCAATCCAAGGAGCACCTCAAGAAGCTTGGGAGAGCACGCTACATCAACTCCATCATACCTTGGCGCCCAAGTCTTCCTCACATACGGGTTTTATCGTATTTATCTTTTTGAGCTTAAAATTGGGTTTGTGCCTACAAACCCCAAACTCTTTTCTCATCTCCCTTTCTTTGGGTTCTCACACCACCAATAATGTGTGAAGAGGTTTCGTCAAGCCTTTCCTTTTAAAAGGCTTGAGTTTTCGGTGATCTAGCCTTCACCCGTTAAAAAGGCTAGTGGGTTCTTGCTAAACCATTAAAAGCAAGTGGGTTCTTGCTCAACCACTAAAAGCAAGCTGTAATAGGTCCTAGCGCTACCTCAAAGCCTAGTGGGTTTCTTGCTAAAACCATTGAAAAGCAAGCGGTAGGAATCTCTCAACGGTTGAGTTGGGAGCGGAGACGTAGGCCGGGTTTTGGCCGAACTCCGTTATCAATTTCTTGTGTGTTTGCCTTCTTTATTTCCGCTGCACTTTACTTTGATTTTTTATTTGTTAATCAATTTTTTAAAAGGCAATTCACCCCCCCTCTTGCCATCTTTTCCCCGTTTCTTCCGACCCAACAATTGGTATCAGAGGGAGTATTTGAATAATTCCTTAAACGGTTTCAAATTAAAGATCCTATTTTTTGATGGCTTCTACCGCTTCTTCCTCTCAATCCCCCGAAGGACATTCTTTGGATCGTGCTCCATTCTTTGATGGAGCCGATTATACTTTTTGGAAAACCCGCATGTCAACTTTTCTTAAAAGCATTGGATATCCTATTTTTAAAATTGTCATGCATGGTTATTCTCTCTCTAGTAAAGATGAATCTCAATGGACCCCCGTTGACATTGGAAACTTCGAGCTTGATGGAAAAGCCATGAATGCTCTTCATTGCGGGTTAGATAGAAATGTTTTTGATTGTATTTCTTCTTGCACATCTTCTCATGATATTTGGAAGCTTTTAGAACTTACCCATGAAGGCACTAAGAAGGCTCAAAAGCAAGAACCCGACAACAAGCAAGAATCCGATGAAAAATCTGTGCCCAATTGCCCACTCCACAAGAAAAGGGCCAAGAAAAAGGAGAAGAAGAAGGCTTCAAAGGCAACATGGAGTGATAGCTCCACCTCTTCATTCTCCTCCTTCTCCTCAAGCGACCAAGGTACAAAATGCCTAATGGCAAAACATGAGGTAACATCTTCCGACTCCTCATCCTCTTGTTCTTCAAATTCAAATTCTTTCAATCATATGTCATATGAAGAACTCCAACACGTTAGATATCAATTAGAAAATGGTTTTCATGAGCTTTCATCAAAATTTGTCGCTTTGAAAAAGAATTTCAAAAAACTCTCCTCCGAAAAAGACCAACTTCTCAAAGAGAAGGAGGAACTCGCCCTTAAAATCCAAAATTTTCCCAATGTTGATTCTTTGGAATCAACCATCAAAGATCTAAGGGAGACCCTAGCTAAGTTCACCCAAGGGGAACAAAATTTGAACAATCTCCTAGGTTCCCAACGTATATCTAGAACCACCCAAGGGCTAGGATATACCAATGTAGCTTCCTCCTCCCATGCACCCACTATTTTTGTAAGGGGGAGCTCCGATTTTAAATTTTGCAATTATTGTAAGAAAACCGGGCACCTTATTTGTGAATGTAATTGTAAAAATGCCCGTTACGGCCAACCCAAGTCTTTTTTCTTTTCCGATGAATTCTATAGGAGAAGACCCGCTATGAGACAAGTTTGGATTGAAAAATCCCTTCTTGCGAGTCTCTCCGGGCCAAAAATAGTTTCCTTTCCCCGGTGATTTATTGTTTTTATTTAGGGGGAGTTAGGATTGATTAAGCTTTTCATTTTCAAATTTTATTCAAACTTTCAATTTCAACTCTTGGTTTCAAATTTTAAAATTCAATTGGTTTTTGATTCAAAACTTTCAATTCAAACTGTTATTCAATTTTTGATTCAAATCTTTCAATTTCCAAAATTTCAATTGATTTTCAAATCCCATCTCTTGTTTTTCAAAATTTCCCTCAATCAAGTTTTATGCCCCATTCTATTTTGATAATCACAAAGGGGGAGAAATTCCTTGATTGATTGGGGGAGAGTATTCTCTATCATGATTTGATTTATTTTCAAATTATCCTTTAAGAATGTCTTTAATTTCAGTATTTTACTTTGATTGTTTCGGTGATTGTGATCATCAAAATAGGGGGAGATTGTTGTACCTCTCGTATCCCCTCGTGGTTTAATTTTCATGATCACAATCACTTTCATGTTTATCTAACATTGTTTGAAGTGTTTTTGATTGAAAGGCACAAGGTTTCCAAGAAGTTGGCCCAAGAATGGACATCAAATGGACTGAAATTCAGTCCACCGGCCAACCGGTGTGATAGCACCGGCCAGCCGGTGGAACTGGCAGAGGCATTGCCCACTTCCAGGTTCCACCGGTCGACCGGTGGCTCTGTCACCGGTCGACCTGTGGCACCCAGCCCAAATAGTGTTTGCTACTGTCTTGCCACCGGCCAGCCGGTGGCTCCTCACCGGTCGACCTGTGGCACCCAGCCCAAATAGTGTTTGCTACTGTCTTGCCACCGGCCAGCCGGTGGCTCCTCCACCGGTCGACCGGTAGAGCCTGGATCAAGACTCTTCTTCTCTACCAAGGCACCGGCCAGCCGGTGGAGCTGTACCGGCCAACCGGTAGCCCAGTCAAACTAGCCGTTGGCTTTGACCAGTCAACCTTCTTTTGGCCTCCAACGGCTCCGAGGCCTTTCCCAACGGCTCCGAAGACTCCCCAAGGGTTCCATGCCTATAAATAAAGGCCAAGGAAGCCCCGGAACCCAATCGGATCATATACCAAGCGCCCGGACATATTGTTGCACATTTGGCGAACCTCCGGCGCTCCACCTTCAAGGATCCTCAAGTGCTCCAATCCAATTCCCAATCCAAGGAGCACCTCAAGAAGCTTGGGAGAGCACGCTACATCAACTCCATCATACCTTGGCGCCCAAGTCTTCCTCACATACGGGTTTTATCGTATTTATCTTTTTGAGCTTAAAATTGGGTTTGTGCCTACAAACCCCAAACTCTTTTCTCATCTCCCTTTCTTTGGGTTCTCACACCACCAATAAGGTGTGAAGAGGTTTCGTCAAGCCTTTCCTTTTAAAAGGCTTGAGTTTTCGGTGATCTAGCCTTCACCCGTTAAAAAGGCTAGTGGGTTCTTGCTAAACCATTAAAAGCAAGTGGGTTCTTGCTCAACCACTAAAAGCAAGCTGTAATAGGTCCTAGTGCTACCTCAAAGCCTAGTGGGTTTCTTGCTAAAACCATTGAAAAGCAAGCGGTAGGAATCTCTCAACGGTTGAGTTGGGAGCGGAGACGTAGGCCGGGTTTTGGCCGAACTCCGTTATCAATTTCTTGTGTGTTTGCCTTCTTTATTTCCGCTGCACTTTACTTTGATTTTTTATTTGTTAATCAATTTTTTAAAAGGCAATTCACCCCCCCTCTTGCCATCTTTTCCCCGTTTCTTCCGACCCAACACATTCTATCTTGGAAGATTGTGTATTTCTTAGCAATGTAAGAAACAAGATTTCATTTCATTGAGAACTATAGGAGGAGAATATATTATGGCTACTATAAATTTCACACTATTATTTTGGATGAAGAAATAGCTTGAGGACATGGTAGTTGAAGTGAAGTTTCCAATCAGAATCTATTTCCATGATTCAAGTGCTATAAATATTTAAAAAAATCCATTCCATCACTGACATTCAAAGCACAATAAAATAAAATAGCATTTTATTAAGGAGAAAGTGGAGTATGGGATTGAAAAGTTGAAGTATACTCTTACATAACTATATGATACATAAATTATGATGAAAACCTCATCTGAAGAGGAATTTTAGAGACATCGACTGGCTCTTGGAGTCCATTCAACTCCCCACATGTGAAAATGTGTGAATGTGATACCCCTCTCCCTGAGGTTTAGTTTGTTTTTTTCTAATGTACTGATATGTATTCTTTACAATGTTTCATCCACAAAGAAGTGACCTTTAGGTTCATTGACGAAGGGGAATAAAATATCTTGATCATGATAAAGGAGAAGCTGATAGTGGAAGCAGTGAATTAGGGGTAGTTTTAAATCTGATGAATCTAAATATGTTTGATTAAAGGTTATTTATCAAGATTGACAGGGTTTACGATGAAGGATGTTGAGTGTTTTTGGAATGAAGTGATTCATTAATGAAAATTTCATACTACTCTGGTTTCTCATGTTGAGCATGGATTATGTTGACTTAGAGTGTATGTTGAGTAAATATTTGATCACTATATAAATCAAAAGAAGTGAATTTTTGGTAGAAGATGAAAAAATATTTACTGTCATATCAAATAGTGAAGTTTTTTCAACAATCCCAAAGGGGATATTGTTGATGAAAAAATCATAGAATGTAATGTTTTAGATTTTTAGTAATTTTTTTATAGAAAAATAAAATGGAAAAAGTTATTTGTAAAGTTTAAGTGATCTTTATGCCATTATATGTTGAAAAACATCTAATACAATGTAATGGATACCCTGAAGGTGTAATATAAAATTTCATATACAAGGAAACACCATTTCGAATCATTTCCAACATTTTTGGGGTCTAAAATTTGGATAATGACTCAACCATAGTGAAAGATGGATTTCCTTTAATGCCTCATAAAAATACTTCTATGGTATGAGTTTTTTTAATATTTGATTTTTGTGAAGATGTTGAGATTCATGAAGGATGTTGGTTCCATGAAGGACTTAATGTTTTCAAATGTACGATTAAAAAATGATAAATCTTGACGACTATGAGAAGCTTTTAGAATGATGAAATTTCCCTTGTGATTTATGAAATATGGATCTTTTCAAAAAATATTAGGGTGCTTAATGATTTTTTTTAGAGAGATTTCTAAAAAGGAGATGGTGCGATTTGAATATTTGGAAAGAGGATGCATCACCTATTAATAGGCCTCTACCCCCTCATTTGAAATATAGAAACCCTTATTGAAAATCTAAAGGCTCTAAATTTGTGAAGGTTATTCATGATGGTTTTTCTTGCAAAAATTTCTTGAATACATGAAATTATTGAAGGCTATTTAATCTAACTGAAATTTTTAAGCATCATAAGAGTATTTCACTTTAAGAAGGCCAAGTAATATTCATGAAAGGAGTGAGATTTGAGATGTCTAAGTGAGCATCATGAATGTATTAAGACTCATAAAGGAATTTTGAGCTTCTCGAATACGGTGGGATTCAAAAAAGCTATGGGTTTCACGAAAGAAGATATTTATTATGAATAATTGGGCACTTTTGTGAAGGATGTGCGAGCCTCAAGAAAGTAGTGAGCGTCACAGAAGTGTTGAAAAGGGATTTCATTGTAAATATATGGCAATATTATATTCATCAAGTATATGATATTGGAACTAAGTGATGCACCAAATGAGTTATCAAACATACTAATTCAAGTGGTCAAAATAAGAATCATCTGAAGGAGAAATAAGTACACTTTGTTTGAGAGAGCAGTGAGATTTCAAATAGTGTATTGGTTATAAACCAGGAGGGGCAGTGAGTCTGCTCCAAACTTTACGACAACAATTCATTTTAAGGTATTTTTTACAAGGACACATTTTCTTTTTATTATCATTGGAAATAACTAAGTGTAGATGAACCAATTAAAATTGTTTTTTCACTTTCATGCTTTCATTTTTGTTTTTACATTGTTACAAGAAAGGGAGAGGAGAGTGTTTTGATTATCAACGAAACAAGATCCTCATGGTAAGTATTTTTTTAATTTCATACCCTGATTCACCCCCCTCTCAGGGTATTAAACCCATTTGGGATAACATGTTATCCTTCATGGAGTTTACTACATTATTAGATCCGTGGAATATATTTAATAATCTATGGTTTTATTCAAGGAATTAGGAAGAATTCATGTTTTCATTGAGGTTCTATTGAAATTCAGTTTATTACCATGGTTCAAGAGAATACATGATAAAGGTATTCACTTGTTTGGTATGTGATAGTAAAGAGATACTTTATGATATATGGGGGATTTCTGTTAAGTTGATTTTGAAAAATTCAGCAACCTCATTTATAAATGTTGTATTTTGGAATGGTTATATGTTTAACCATTTATGGAATGGATTAAGTTGAACATCAAACAATGTTTTATAGATTAATGTATTAATTCACCTTATAAATATTTATCTACATTGTATAACTATTGATAGAAGGAATGACTTAACATTCTTTTATGGATTTTATTTAGTGATACAAACATGAAAAAATAATCCCCCAAAGTAAGAGATGAAGTATAAAGTGGTCAAGGAACAAGAAAAGGATGAAATTGTTCCTATTAAATAAAAAGTTATCATATAAGTTCATTTTCGTATGTTCTCATTCTAGACAGAGAAAGGAATTCCCCAATATTAATAAAAAAATCTTGAAATAAGATGCTGTTCTATTATCATTATTTTTGATGATATTAATAACACTTTTTACATTTCTATGGTTTATGGATTTGTAGTTTTTAACCTTATCTGAATCACACCATTTATTTTGACCAATTTTCTTAATGTTTTTCATTTATTAATACCTTTTTATCTACTACTTTTACATATTTTCAAGTGATAGTGCATAATTGGCATGAAATACCCATGTTTTGATATTAAATATAAGGTTTGAATATTATTTAAATTAATCCAGATTCTATTAAGTTTACTATTTTAATCATAAATATCACCCTAATTATCATTTTTTTAATTATGGTTATTTAGTTTTCCTAATTCAGTTTAATCTAAATTATTCAATTGGAGCTTTGACTAATTTAGAAATGTAAAGGGTCATATAGACCACACAAGAAGGCCCACCAAACATATGGAGAAGACTGGACCATCCATAAAGATTGAACAACCAGGTTTAATACATAAACATGAATTTTATGAACCACTACAATTTTTTAGAGGATATCCAGAGACATATTGGATAAAAATTTTAAGTCCTAACTCAACCAACAGGGTCCGAATTTATGCGTTAAAATCCATCCCAAAATTCTGTTTGGGATTTTAATTTAGCCAAAAATAATTAATTTTTATCCCTATCTAGAAATATAATTAAACAATAATTTTGGGGAGATAAAGTCAATGTATATGTTATACACTTTTTAGTAAAAATGGTTCAAATTTGAAGGTGTATTGATAGACATAAATGCATTCACATTTAGAGAAAGTAAAAACTCATCACAAAAATGGACAACATCACATGGGTTAGAAAAATAGACATAAATTTGAATACAATAATCCAATGGCCAAAAAAATTTATTTGGTGAAATTTACACATAAATATCTAAAACTTTTAAGAATAACATATCTCAGGATTCTACAGTATAAATAGTCAAATGAGTGATCTAATTTGAGGGGTTGTTTTGGAATGAAAACAGTACACAACCTTGGGATACAAATAGACTCCCTTATTCTTCTTGCAAGGGGTTAAAATTTAATAAATAAGTAGGATAAATTTTTATGAACAAATAATTTTAAAAAGTTCTGTAAGGACCAACCAAACTCAATTTTTCACTTTAGTGACCTTTCCTCGTTCCTTTTTTCTGTGTTCTTTTTCATTCTACTTATTTTTTTTTAAAGTTTGGGCTTAAAGCCTCATTTTTTATTAATGAAAAGACCTATTTTATATGGGTATAGGGAGATCCATTACGAATCCTAAAGACCTAAGGCCAAATGTCCTGAATACAAGGCTTGAAATCCCATTTTTTAGCCCAAATGGCCCTTTGGTGAACAATACTACTACAGTACCCAGGCTACTGCAATCCATGATATTGTACCTCCGTGACTACCATGTCATCACTTCTATAATCCTCTACTTCTATAGTACTTCTACAGTATCCCCATTCTACAATGCTACTATAGTACCCCGAAATTCGTCCCTGCCCGGATTCGATCCTAAGTATTTTGGATTCCAAGTAGGAGCCTATACCACTTAAATTTTAATGCATGTTTATTCTTTATATCATATTATTATCATTCACATTATATTGTGTAATATTAATAGTGTTAAAATAGTTTAAATCAAGTTAGAAACCCTTCCCTCTTCCCCTTCCTTATTCAATCCAAATTGTGTTCTTAACTCCCTTCACCGTTTGTGTGTGTGTTTGACACACTACTCTTAACTTGTTCCATTGTTTTTCTTATCTTTTTAAATCATTAACATAAAAATCAAGAAGCAGATTAATAACCATTTTAATGGCTGAGTAAATCATCCATTTGGGTTATTCATAATTTGGTGATTTCAAGTGATGCAAACTTTTTCTCAATGTTATTTAGGTTAACATTGTGTATGTTAAACATAAAATGTCCTGGATTAATGATGTAGTTTGTTTAATGCACAGATCATATGGAATATTATAACCATGAATAAACTACTATTAATAATTATTTATTTATATTAGAACTATATTTATGTTATGTCTTCAATTAAAGCCCCAATAATTGGGAATTTTGATCAAAATTTCACCGTGAAGTTTGTGTAAATTTAATGTAATATATTGAAAAGATTACAGATATCATAATCTTGAATCCCTCATAATGAAATCACCCCAATATTTATAAAATTAGTAAATATAAATTCATAAATAAATCTTTTCAAATAATATCTTTAAACAATCCCCCATTTAAAAGGAAAAACAAAAGTATTGGACTCCAAAATACAGCACCATCACTGGGGATTCAACTTGAGTGCCACTATACAAATTAGCATTGAAACAAAAATTTTAATGGGTGATACAAGATAATAACCCACCTTTAAAATTATACATATACTATGGATGTTGTGTTAAGTGGTCAGTCATTTTGGATTTTTTTTAAAATCTATATTTTTAAAAAACAAAGAAAAACACCTTCCCCATCCTTAAAAATTTCTCTAAAGGACTCATAGCCTTAAAAATAGTCCATCATGTTTTTTTGACTTTGAAATCGAGAAAAATATTTTCCAACTTAGAAAAAACATTAGAGATAATCAAATCACTCCAGAGCTATTAATTTCTCATCCAATTGAACTAGAAATGGCCAATCCTAGGGAAAACATCCTTAAATAACTCACATCCCCTGAAATGAATTACCAACTCCTTGGTATTCAATATAAAAAAATTGGGTCATATTTCAGACTTAAATCATGTTTGATTCATATTCTACTTCATTTACATGGGCTTGTAGGTGATGATCCACATTTTCACCTCAAAGAGTTCCAAGTGGTGTGCTCTAGTATGAAAGATCAAGGGGTTTTTGAAGAATAAATAAAACATTGAGCATTCCATTTATCCCTAGATGAATCCAAAAAGTCATGGATCTATCATCACCCTCCTAGTTCCATAAATATATGTAATGACATAAAGTGACACATCATATAGAAATTATTCTATGCTTCTCAAATCTAAAAGTAAATAAGTGGTATCTATGGATTCTCTATTGAATCAATAAATGAGTATAGAAAAATGTTCAAAAATATTTTATAAACATTCCCACAAAAATAAATCCCTAACCAAGTGTTGATCCATTACTTCTAGGGCTATTGGATATGGAGAGAACTCTCATCGATGGCGAAAAAGGTGGTTCTCTTGTTGAGAAAACTACTGTATCTTCCTAAGATATAATAAGTAGTATGTATGAAAAAACAAAAAAAATTCCATACTCGAGCACATTCTCACGTCAAAGAAGTCCCATTGAATCAATCCATGCATACCAACAATATGATCGAGTGGATGTGTGAACTTACATGTCTTGTGAAAAAACTAGACATGGCTACCAATGACCCAACCTCATATACTCCCCAATCCCTATTCACTGGACCTGTCAAATATTGTGGAATATACAGATCACCAACACATCCAACTAATACAAATCCACAGGTACGAGATGGTCCATTAGATTCATCTGGACCAATGGAGATCAATGCATCATATTCTTAGTAGAACACCAAACATAAAATATCAATTCATTTCATTATAAACTCCAACCAACTCACATATGTTCACTTCTCTTATACCTATAACCATAGATTGAGGTATGATAATCCCTTCTCTCATTCCCCTTAATTCCCTCCTCAAAATCCAAACCAATTCCAAAATGTTCAAGGTGGTTGTAACTTCTGACAAAATTAACCTTTTCTCCTCAATATAAAAGGGTAAATCATCCCCCCACTCCTCATAGCTTCCACTATCCTAGTAAGAATTCCTAATTCCAAACCCAATATAATCAATTTCCCAAGAACCAAAATCAAGGCCATCCCAGTGCATGACAAGCATCATCTTTCAAGAAACCATGTGAAAGTGATATATAATATCTTACCTAATTTAACCATTTTATCCTAAAAAATATTGAAAATTAAATTGGTCAACTTGCATCCCACCTAAGACAGTATCAACAATCAAATTCTTCAACTCCTAGATCAACCATTTCTAATCCCCAAGGGTAATGGTAGTGAAATTTCACTTCAATATGGATAGAAAAATCCTATGCTTCATGTTGAATCCTCTAAATCCACATTAAATGTTGATTTGGAAAAAGATAAGAATAAGAAACCAATAAAAGAACCTAAAGTCACCACTCACCTCCTTCTATTTATTTAAGGAACCCAATTCATTTTCCTAAATCTATATCAAAGGAAAAAAATCTATTTAAACCTAATTATGAAATGATGGAAATTTTTAGGCAAGTTGAAGTGAACATTCCCCTCTTATATGACATAAAAAACCCCTAATTTTGAAAAGTTTCTTATGGAATTGTTCACACATAAGAGACAACTTAGGAATATTGAAAATGTTTCAATCCAACAATCCATTACTATGAAGTACAAATATCCATGGACCTTTATGGTTCCATTCCAAATAGGGATTTCCAACTTCGATGATATAATAATAGGCCTGGGTGCCTCGATAGATGTAATTCTAAAATCCATCTTCCCCAACCTTAGTATAGATCCCTTCCACCCAACTAGTGTTGTCATCCAGTTATCTAATCAAATACATACTAGTCTGTAGGGAATAGTCAAGGATTCCCTTGTCTAGGTCAATGATATTGTCTTCCCAGCTAATTTCTTTGTCCTTGGCATCGAAGGTGAGATAAATTATTCTTGATCACCCCTAATTCTAGGAATACCATTCCTTTTGATATCTAGACCTTAGATTTATGTCCATTTAGTGATCTTATCCATGGAATTTGGTGACCAACCAGCTATGTTCAATAATTTTAATGTCATGGGATAACCATCATTGGGTCACTCTATTCCCAATCCATACTTCTGAAGAAACTTATGAGAGTCAATTGAACACTATTACATCTTGTTTATCATGTTCTAATGAGATATGAGTTTTTCAAATTTTTACCTTGATTTACCAAGTCATAAATGGGGAAGATGGTGTTAAAATTTCATTCATAGACTCCATCAATCTAATGTATACTGAAAACTCTCTTGAATCCCATATCAACTTTGATCTCTACTTTTCCAACTTAGAAAATTTTGAGGAAAATGAATAAAAACCCACTTAAAGCACTTCCTCTATTCCTAAGTTATCCATCCCACAAATGAAGGATGAAAATAATCTGAAACCTCTTCCCACATACATGAAATATGCATTTATTTTCCCTGATCAGTCTCTTCTCATCATTATCTTTTCTGAACATACTCAAGCGGAGGAGTCCAAAATTTTTTAGGTGTTAGAGGAATAAAAAAAGGCCTTAGTTTGGACCCCAAATTTTATATTGGGAATCAAACATGCCCCTTCATGTATCAAATCCATCGAGAATTATCATTCAAATGAAATCATACAACCAAAAATAAGACTCAATCCACTAATTCTTGAGGTTGTTAGGGAAGATATTTTCAAGATTTTTTATACTGGTATTATCTACCAAATTTCTGATAGTGAATAGGTTAGTCTGATTCAAGTGGTACCTATAAAGGGTGGGATAACTATTATAACAAATGGACACAGATAGGTGGTCACAACTCTATTAAAAAACAAATGGCGAGTGTGCATTGATTATCTATAATAGAATTCTGAATCATGAAAATATCACAACCCTATTCTATTCCTTGATCAAATGATAGACATATTATCTAAAAAGTTACATTATTTATTTCTTGATGGATACACTGGCTAATTCCAAATCCTAATCACATGTGATGACCTAGAAAAGACTACATTCACTTTCCCCTTTATAACATATGAATATAGGGGAACATATTTTTTCCTTTTCAATTCTCCTGAAACATTACAGAGGTGTATGATGATTATATTTTCAGAATTCATTAAGAATTTAATTGAGGTATTCACGTATGACTTTACCATTTATGTCATTTTATTTGAATCCTTCTTAAATTCACTCTTTCTAGTCCTATAAAAATGTGTCAAATGTAACCTTTTGATTTTTTAAGAAAAATGTTACTTCATTGTTACTAATGGGATTGTTAATTTCTCTAGATGATCATACCAAAACTAAGGCAACATAATAACTTTCTGAACTCACATCAGTTCAAGACATATATTGATTCCTTTATCATTTCAATTTTTGTTAGAGATATATCCATAAATTATTAGTATTTCCCACTCATTCAGTTAGATATTCCAAAATTATGTTACATTCCATTTCAAGGAGGCTTTAAAGGGAGAATTAGGGGAACTCCAATCTATTCTTACATCTTCCCTAATAATAAAATCCCCAAATTAGTCTATACCCTCTGAATTGATGTGTGATGCTTCTGATAGGGCCATTGTGGATGTTCCTAGTCAAAGAAGAGAACAAATTCCTCAGGACATCTATAATTCCTCAAAAACACCAGATGAAACTCAATCTCATTACACTATCACTGAAAAGTAACTTTTATCTATGGTTTTTACCTTGGGTAAATTTTAGCCTTATCTCTTAGGTTCGAAAAACATCATCTTTAGAGACAATTAAACTCTAAAATTCTTACCCAAGAAAAGTTATTTAAAATGAAGGCTAATAATATGGATCCTAATGATCCAATATTTTTAATTTGAGATCAAATATTGACCTGAAAAAGAAAACCCTATAGCTTCTCACATCAGTATATTTTATAATTCTTATCATTATATAATCATTGATCCTAAATTTCACCTTGAACACCTATCATCTCTCACTCTAAAGTTACCATAGTATGCCCCAACTATAAATTACTTTATTGATGGTGTTTTTTCTAGAAATATTCTCAAAATGGGAAAAAACTTAAAAGTGATTCAAAATACTATTTTGGGAAGATGATAAACTTTTAAAAACTGGGGATCACATCTGATTAGGAGATGTGTTTATGAAGAACATTCATCTATCTTATAATTCTGCCACCCAATGCCTGGAGGTGGCTACTTTGGATCACAAAAGACCTCTAAAAAAGTGCTTGACTCAGGATTCTTATGGCCTCTACTCTTCATGGACTCACATGAGTTCTATCAATCATGTCTCATTTGTAATTGTTTTTCTCAATTTCTAAAAGAAATGAAATTCCCCAAAATACATTAATCTTATATGAGATCTTTGATATCTGGGGAATCGATTTCATGGGACCATTCCAACCTTCCACTGAATTCTCATACAATCTTCTTACGATCGACTATGTTTCTAGGTGGGTTGAGGCCAAAACCACTAGGTAGGACAATACACATACTGTTAGTGAGTTCTTTATAACCCGCATCTTCCATCAATTTATAACTCCGCATGCCTTGGTAAGTCACTTAGGAACCCATTCTTATAATTAGACCATGGAATATCTTTTGAAAAATAATGGGCTTGATCATAAATCATCAACTTCACATCACCCCAAACAAATGGCATGACTAAAATTTCTAATAGATATGTGAAAATATTTCTTGCTATAATTATTAATCACAAAGGAAAATATTGGATTGAAAGGAATATTTATGTGATTTGGTATTATTGAACTTCCTATAAAACACCCACTGAGATGTATCTTTTTAAGAAAGTTTTTAGTAAAGAAAATTAATTTCCAATTGAAATCCAATATAAGTGATTTTGGGACATCAAAAATTAAAATGTTTATTATAAAAAATTAGTTGAAGAAAGATTATTGCAGTTAAATGAACCAGTGGATATTCAACATGATTCGTATCAGAATTAAAATATTTACAAAGAAAAGGATACAACAATCCATGAAAAACACATCCAATGAAAGGTATTTCATAAATTTGAAAAGGTAATGTTCTTGAATTTTCAATTTTAGATTCACCTAGGTAAAAATAATTATCATTGGGAAGGTTATTTTATTGTTACTAATGTTTATCCATTTACTATAGTGAAAGTCCAAGAATCTTCTTCTAAAAGGATATTCATGGTTAATGAAAATCAATTAAAGCATCACCAATATTATACACACACCTCTATAACCTCATTTAGTTACCCAAGATCCCCAAACACTATAGTAAAACCACCACTATATGGAGATTAAAACCCACCAATTCAAAACTAGGGGGAACTAAAATCTCTTTAAATCCCTCTCCCTATCTTATTCTTCCTCCTACTCCTCCTCCTCTCCCTCTATCTTTCTCTCTTTATTCTTATTCCTTTCTCATTATAACTTTTTCTTGTAACACTTTCTTCACCAAACTATTTTCCCCCAATTATCTTTCATGTAGGTTTTTATTAAAAAAACTAAATAAAATAAAGAAACCAAAACAATACATAAAATAAAATGAGTGACAATTACTCACCATTACATATTTCAAAATTTTCCAACCATTTTGGGGAGTCAAAATTGTTTCTTTTATCTTGGAAATTATTATTATCATTGAAGACATGGATAAAACATTTTTTTTCAAGACTAATATGTTTTTATCACTCAATTTTTAAATTTTAAAATGATTCTTCCCCAACCCTGAGGGATAATTTTAGATTTCTTTCCAAGTTTACCTATGACCATCTTTTAATATTGTGACTTTTTCACCCCCATTTGCGAGTCTTGTGTTTATAGATCATTGAGCTTAATTTCATCCTTTAGCATACATCAATATTATATATTTGTTTTTTAAATAGAATGATAATCAAAATGGCCAAAGAGCCTCCCATTACCCATAAATTGAACGTCCCATTTAAATCCCCTTTGAGCCTATGAAAACATTTCTTTGTTAGCGATAATACAATCCCAAATCCTTATCTGACCAAATATATACATGGGTTTTCATTGAAAAAATTATTGAAATTTAATTATGGGGGAGTGGATTTTATTTTTTTTTACCATTTTTTGATTTTCAATGTTTCATCATATGTTTGAGGGAAAGAATCCTTTTACGTGTGGGGAGAGGTTTCTATTTCGTGAGTTTTAGGAATTTAATAATGTATAAGTCATTTTTTAAAAATGTTATTGAAATGTTTTAAAAAAATTAAAAATGAAAAAGGGGATAAAATAAAGGGTTGTATCTTACGAAGGTTAAACCTTACTCCTCATAAACCTTTTATCTTATTACAACCATTACAATTAGTGTCGTGAGTGGATCAAATAATTATTGGAATATGAGTGTGAGATTTTTTTCCAAGTGAAACTTCTAAAAAAAGAAAATAAGAATAAAAAAACACTTGAATCATGTTTTCTTGAATCTTTTAGGAATGTTTGATGTTTTGTTTCTATTTTATATTTTTATCCTATTATAATTTTATCTCTAATTATTGTGATTCCTAACAAATAATACGCTTATAAATATGTGTTTATATACCCTTCCATGTCTTATTTCAAAAAATTTACATTTTTCTTTCTAGGTTGGAGTTTTACCCCTCTTTTCCTATCCTTTTCCCATCATATTCTTACCATCCCATACCAAATAAATCCCCCATAAAACACCTCTTAGTTCTTTATAGGGGAATGGAACATTAGATACCTTAAAAACTTTATGATCTCACTTTTGGTTGGTGAATTAGTGAACATCCTTGAATAAATTTACATCGTCTTGAGTGGAGTGAGCTTTGAGTGCCCATATTTTCCAATTCTAATTTTTAGCCGGAAAAATTAATTATTTTTGTAACATTGTTTCTATAAAAATTTGTGGTGGAATTAATTGTGAAGTAGTTAACTATTCTAGACTCCATGGTTAGAGAAAACATAATTTTAATATTTTTTGTGTATAAAAATGATTTTGCTATGTTTTTTAAATTTGATGTACATGGGGACATGCACAAGACTATGTGTGGGGGATTTGATCTTATTAATTTACTCATAAAAGTTTATCAAATCCTTTTTTTTATTTTTAAGGAAAAGTGCATAATTTTTGTGAAATGCCCATGTTTAAATATTAAATATAATTTTTGAGTTTTATTTTAATTAATATAGATTCGAGTCACTTTACTGTTTTTATCAAAAATATCACCCTATTTATCTAAATTGTATGATTATTGTTTTTAGGGTTCCTAATTTAATGTACTACAAAAAATTGAACTGGATCTTTGGCTAAATTTTCCATTTAAAGAGTCATATGGACCACACAAGAAGGCCCGCCAAATATGTGGATAAAAATGGACCATCCACAAATATTTAACTCCTTGGATTAAAATAAAAAATTTGTTTTAGAATATCTAGATACATATGGGATACGGAATTTATGTCCCATCCCAACCAACAAGAGACCCAATATATACATTAAATTCCATCCTACGATTCTCTCTGGGATTTTAAAACATCCAAAAATTCATAAATATTCACCCAATATAGACATCCAATTGAGATATAATTTCTTTTGAGAGAAATTAATGATGTATTTTGCTAATGTTTTATAAGAAATGGATAAAATTTAAATGTATATTCATAGACATAAATTTATTCACATTTATACCTAGTAAAAACTCAATACAAAATAGGGAAAAAACACATGGTTTGGGAAAGTAGCCATATCTTTGGTTTCAGAAGTCCAATGGATGACAAATTTCGATGGTAAACTATCCACATTCATATATAAAACTATTAATAAAAATATATCTTGAGATTATTATATCTATATAGTAAAATGGTGATCCAATTTGATGGAATGTTTTGGAATTAAAATATTCCACCTCCTTGAGCTATAAATAAACTCCCCTCTTCTCATTGTAAGAGGTTGTAATTTAAGAACTGAAGAGGATACATTGTAATGAAAATATTCATGAAAAAGTATTGGAAGAACCTTATAAAATAAGGTTTTCACTTTATAGACCTTTCCTCATCTCTTTGTTTTCATGTTATTTTACATTATTCTATATTTCTAATCGTGTAAGTTTGTTTTCATTTCAATTGAATTTCAATACATGGTTATTCTTAATAATATATTATTCTCATCCACATTATACTAAGTAATATTTTTATTCTTAAAAAAGTTTAAATCAAGTTGTAAACCCTTCCCTCTTTCACTTCCTCATTCAATCAAAATTTCATGTTTAACTCCCTTCACTGTTTGTGTGTGTGTTCAACACACTACTCTTATCTTGTTTCTTTATTTTTATTCTATTTCTAAATCATAACCTTAAAAAAAATAAACCATATTAATAAAAATTTAAATGGAGAATTAAATAATTCATTTGGGGGAGTTATAACTTGGAGATGTCAAGTGATTGATATCTTTTTCTCATTAAATAATCATTAGGTTGACATTGTTTATGTTAAACATAAAATTTCATGGATTAATGACATGTTTTGTTTAACATGTAGATTCCATGGATAATTGGAACCAGAAATACACTAGCATAAAAAGTACTTTTTGATATTAGAACCTTAGTTAAGTTATGTTCTAGATTAAATCCTCAACACTTGGAAATTCCTATCAAAATCATCTTGTGAAGTGGGTGTTAATTTAAGGAAATATATTAGAAAGCTCAATCTTATCATAATATTTTATTTCTAATAATGAAATCGCCCCAATATTTATCAAATTGTTAAATATAAATTCTTTAATCAATCATTTCATATTATATTTTCAAGCAACCCCCCAATTTAAAAGGAAAAAAAGCATTCAACTGTAAAATTTAGTACCATTGCTGAGGATTCGACCTAAGTACCTCTATAAAAATTAGCAGATCAACAGAACTTTGAATGGTTGATAAGAAACAATCATCCATTCTTCAGTTATATATCATTATCCATTAGTATTTGGGTGTTATTTTTCTCTTATATGTCCACGTTTTCACATCCCATATATGTTATTCTATTTGGAAACCTAGAATGTGTTATTCCAGATGACTTTCACACACAAACCTTTCTTTTTCCAGAGGTTGTTTCATTAATCATTTTTATGATGTGGGTTTCTTTGAATTAATTTTTAAATGTTAAACCTCTTATTATTGAGATGAATTTTGAGGGTGAAATTCATTTTAAGGGTAATATAATGTAACACCACGATATTTTTGTGAAATATTTTTTATTACAATTAATTTTATATATTTTATATTTTGTGATATATTAAAAAATTATTATAAGTTTCATTATATTAAACACCAATTTTATCTTTTATTAAACACAATAATGATTTTCTTTAAGAGCATGCATAACACATGACATTGAGCTTCAACAAATCATGTGATAATCTTAATTTAAATATGACCATTATAAATGAGCTAATTAATAGTCGGGTATGAATAGTAATAACTACTTTATGAAATATAAATATAATTTTGTTACTCAATATAATTTTTTATAAATTATTAGTAAATAATCAAACATTTTTTGGTAAAGTATTTATATTCATCAAAAATATGTTTTCATCGAAAATGATTTTTATTTATTTTTGTAAGAAAATATTATAATTAATTTATAGATATTTTAGAAAATTTATTTGATAAAATGAAATTAATATTTTTCATAATCAAATAGAAATTAACTTGTGGGGAAGTTTTTGTAATTTTTTTAGAAAATATTTATTTTTCAGTGAATAATGATATGTGACGATTTTTCTAAAACTATCACTTATCTCTAATAAATTAAGTAATTTACATTTCCAATTATGACTTAAAATATTATAATAATTATTTAGTAATATTTAATACATTTAACTACTTTTTTAACCAACATTATTATAGATTTTATTATTTGTTTATTTTTGGGTTTTAAAATTGGGCTTTCATGAAATCTGTTTTAAAGGGCATAATATTTATCCTTTTAAATTAATTAAAATAAACCCTATTGAGGAATTTTTTAAATTAAATTTTTATATTATATATCAATAAATTTTAATTTAGATTAATACAATGATTATAATTAGGCATAGATTAAATATAAAATCATTCTTTTCCTTAAATATACAGTTATCTAAAACCGTTTATTTCATCACATCTAAGGGTTTTGTTTGAAATTTATTTTTTGAAAATTTTAGAAACATTATTTGAAAAATTAAACTTAATTTTTTAAATAATCATTTTAAAATTTAATTTGGGTGAATTTTTGATACTTTTATGAAAAGATTAATTCTTGAAGAATTGCAAAAATACAGTATTTTAATTTAACACTACATTTTTGTTTAAATCATTTATAAATTTAAAGTATATTTTAAATTGGTTTTAAAGTAAAAGTAGATAAATAATGCATCCATTAATCCAATTTATGTCATGTTAATTAATTTTATATTGAAATTTAATATAAAAACTTTCTTACCATTTTCACATTTTGTCTTTGAAAACCCGATTTCTCACCGCATCTAGAGGATTAATTTTAAATTATAATTTTCCAATTTTGTAAATTAAAAATTTTAAAATGGATTAAAAGTATGGAATCATAATAATTTATATCATATAATAAGTTCAACTTAATTTTTTTAATAAAATTAATAGTAAAAATAACAAAAATTATTTACCGTGGTTAGGGTAAAAATGGAATAATGGGGGGTTAAACTAAAAAATAAAGTGTTAAAAATAAAAAAACATGTTCAAAACCCATTATATGTTCATATTGTGACCTTATAACTTATATTATAGGTAATTTTCTATTATTTTTGCCTTATGACATGATGAAAATTTGTGTGGAATTCTTGTTTTCAAAAAATTACAAGTGTGCTAATCACCTCACTAATTAAAGGAAACCCCTTATCTTATATTATTCACACCTACCAAAACATTTGGTTCAGAAAATAACTAAAAAAATATGTTGAAAAATTTACTCATATCATATTAAAAGGATTTTTTGGGGAATAAATCCGAACTAGGAAGAATGTTTGTGCAAATCTAAGGAGGTTACCTAAATAAGAGGTAGCGTTCTTTAAAGAGGGTTTTTATTTTATTTCTTCCTCCACATCATTGTATAAATATTAAATGATGTTGAGATAATAAAATCAATATATTTCATATAGTTTTATGTTTTTATGTTAATTTCATGACCTAAAACCATCTATATATCAATCAAATGTGTTATGAAATCATCATTTGTGTGCAGGACAGATTACCTTCTCATAAACTGATGTTATTCATCTTTCCATTACTACCTCTCACGGTTCGGTATGATGATGCATATAATGTATATATATTATATTTGTAACATTATTACACCTATGTATTATTTATATCAAATAAAACTTGTTTAATTTCCATTCCATAGTGATATGATGATGTTGTTTGTGTGTACGAAGGACTATCGCCAAACAAATCGATATGATTTGTTTTCACTAACGCTTTACACAGAAGATAATAAGGATAAATTTTCTAAATATATATTATATACATGAAATAATAATTACATTAATTAAATGTTTATTATTATTAAAATATATTATATCATTTTCTTTCTTACCTTTTCAATCACTGAAAGATGATAACATTGTTCGTTTATGTGTGGACTACTACCTTCAGAAAGCGATGTGACTCTCTCTTTTCATCACCAAACAAAAAGAATGATATGTATAAGTATTTTTAAAGAAATAATATTTTATTTATCATATTATTATAATTATATAAATATATAATATTACTTACCTCCTTTCTATAATGATCATTGAAAAGTGGAAACTTTACTCATGAATATGTACGACATACCATCTCTATGATCATAACGTAATTAATTTCTCAAAACTATCATTCATTATTTGTATTAAATATAAAATTGATGTAAAAAAATAATAGATATGTAATTATTAATTTTCTATAGATAATGGAACAATGATCAATATATGAGGACTAGGAATATCAAATTAAAAACATTTACAAAAAATAAAGTGGTTATTACCTAAAATGTGACTAACATGGAATTATTAATAAACAGGTAATAAAAGGTCATAAGAAAATAATATATGTTATCATATATATAAATTTTTATCTATAATATATGTTTAATAAACTAATATTTATTATACAGGATGTTTGAACGTGTATGATGAAAGTTAAGACTTAAGGTAAGGGATTTCAAGTCAAACTTTTATTTCTAGGAGACATATGGAAACTCACCACTCGTTTCATTTGTGTGGTGTATATACTTACCATTTGACATGTTATATCATTTATATCCTTAGATTAATTATATGAAATGTTTCATTTGATGTTATTATTTATTGGGGATTATGTTTCAAAAGATTATCAAAGCGGTAAGGTATTTTTGTCTCGATTTTCCTTTTTTGAGACATATGTTATATTATGCACCTATATTATTTCACAATTTGTATATATAAACCCGTTTACATGTAATTTGAGAATTTATTTATCCTAATGATATTTTAATTTCTATTTTATGTTATTTATTCAAGGGGGTTGTGATTCAATGTTACCAAATTTGTAATGATTTTATGTTACAATATTATCGTTTACTGGGATTATTTATGATTATGTTTCTGATGATAATTTTTTTGATAAATCTATAAAGTAACTATTGAATTTTATTCAGTAATATATATTAATTATATTTTCAAGTAATATTAAAACTTTTTACATAATTTTTTACTTAAAATAATTGATATTTGTTTTTATAAAATATGAATTTAATTCTCTCTTCAGTCCGAAATTTTATATCTCCTAAAACCCTGTTTTCTAAAAATGTTTTCAAAAATGATTTATTATTTTACTATGATTTTTAAAATACATTTTTACCCATATTTTAATTTTTAATTTTCTTTAAAAGGACTCTTCATGTCATTTTCCAAACCATTCTCATTTCGATTTTACTAGTAACGTGAAATGAATGTTTGTTTTAATGTGTAAAAAATGAAAATAACTTCCCATCATCATGGACATTATTTTCTTTGAATATTCCTTTATATGTTTTATTGTTTATTTTATAAGAAAGTAATTTTAAAAATTATTCTCGTTTTAAAAAGTTTTCTTCAACAAAGAAAGGATATTTACTATAATATATGTTTTAAATGATCGATCAAAATCATTTTCCGTATAAGATAATATCAGTTGATGTTACCTATGAATTATTAGTGAATAAATTTTAGGATACCATTCTTATTAATTCTTTTAATGGTTTAGGTTTATAATGGAATGATGTTTTTGAAACCTATTTCTCTTCAATAGGTTATACCGTGATAAAATTATTATAATACCCGCTTCTTTTCCTTGAGTTATGCTATGAGGAAATGATGAAATGATTATAAAACATGTCTCTTTTATACAAGTTATTATATGATTAAATGTTAACAAAAAAATCCAACGAGCCCGTACCTGAGTGGTAAGGGCTCCTGATTGGCATCCAAGAGACCCAGGTTCAAAACCGGGTGGAGGGGAATTTCTGGGTACTATAGTAGGCACTATAGTAGGCACTATAGCAGACACTGTTTAGTACTGTAGCAGCCGGACTATTCACCTGATTTGGGCTTTCAGGCCACCGGTTTGGGCCTACGGGTCTCAGAGCCTTTGGGCCATCAAAGGGCTTTGGGCCATAGGGCCTTGGGCCATTGAAGACCATGAAGTAGCCCAGTTCACATAGAGCATTCCCCAGATGAGGATCAGAGCACCAATAATAGTCACCAGAAGCAGAGCTAACTAGATTGGAAGAATGAGAGGGTATGGCAACCGCCATCGGGACCAGGCACCGTGTAGCTTTGTACGAGGCAATGCTAGCCGATCAACAATGCAGGTGGGGAGATAAAGGCAATCAATGATGCAGAAGCTGGGGAGGGGCAGTTCTAGTGGGCTCAGCCTACAGGTCATGTATTGGGTATAATATGCCTCTGGTCCTTTGGGTCATGTATTACGGGTCATGTTAAGCCTTGTTCCTTGGGCCTATGGGTCATGTACGGGTTGCACTTCAACCCTTAAAAGGGGTATTATCTATAATAAAATAAAAATAAGGCCTTTGGGCCATTCAGAATGTTAACAAAACAAACATTATTTCATGATTTATGATTTGATGAATATTTTATGATCTTGTGGAAAAATTTAATATGGTTTCCATTATGAGACGGGTGGGGCCTATATCTCCCTACAATGCATTGGATAAATATTTATATCTTATGATATATACATGAATGGAATGGTTAGTGAACCTAGTTTAGTAAGGGACTTTTTATTCTATGAAAATCTTGTGATTGAAACATGAATACTATAATGGTTTGGGTTGTGAACCCACTCCACTATGATAGCCTTGTAAGTGAACCTTTACTACTATGGAAATTATCTTCTATGCTTACATGTATGCAAAATTTTTATGTATTATGAAAATTTTATGCTTTCATAGATCATGTTCTTGGATTCCATTATAATTTATCTTTTATGAACTTCTAATATTTATTCCATTACTCAAGATTATGATCTATGATATGTAGAGTATGTTCTTTAAATGTTTTTCTCATGTTCTCATGCTCTTACTCTCATGTTATTCTTACATATCTCCCCTATTTACCTTTACTAAGCATCTAATCTCATCATTTTTTATGTTTCCATTCCCATAGTTATGAGGAATGGTTTTATGTAGGATTACTAAAGGGGAAGATCACTAAGGGATACATTGAAGATATTTATTGCATTAAGATGATTGTGTTCCAAGTTTCCAAAGTCAGTAAACTATAATAGTCCTCAATCATGTGTTCATGTAATATAATTAATATTCTTCTAAAAATATGTAATATTAATGTATGAAAATCCTAGGTCACTATACTTGAAGGCATCCTCTAGTTGGACATGGGTTGTAGATCAACACTAAGGGTCTAAAAGGTATCAAAATTGGAAGAATAATCCTCTATATATAAATTTAAGGACAAGATATAAGGATAGATCCACTAATAAACACCATTATTTAGATAAATAATTAATCCCAATACATAATGTAATTTCCTAAATAAAAATTTTCTAAAAGTATAAAAAATATCTTAGTTCATGACCCTGAACTCTAACAGCTCTTGAATAACCACTATGATCTAGTAACACCTAAATCAATCTCTAAATATCTCCTAAAAACATGAAAAACATTTATATATATATATGGGGTGAGTATAGAGGTATACATAGTATCATCTTAACCGAAAACTCTCATGAAAATTTGTAAGAAGCATATTAACACGCCATGAATAAGAAAATGTGAAAAAATTAGCACCTTAATAGGTAAAACTATATCCCATACTCACTATGGATTTCTAATCAAGTAAAATTTACAAATAATCATATCCATATCAGAAAAATATACATAATAAAGGAAAATCACTTCCAATTCCCCACTGGTTTGTCAGTATCACACCCAACATCAAACATCCTCTATTATAATCCCTTCTATAAGTCATCTTGTACCCTATCCATATACATCACAACCACATTTTATCCTACACCTAGTGCACACATATCTCATCACATCCATAATCAAGAGTAATAATGGAATCCACTACCACCCATGCATCATGCTTTATACCTAAATCTATCATTACCCATGCAAGTACACCTACATTGACCATATCCAATACAGTCAGAATGCTATAACATACAGACACTTGTTTAATAAAACTGAGAGCTATAAAAACTTTTATAGATAGTTACCCTATACCTTAATCCATCAAAACCTAAATATTCATATACATCATGACACATCTTAAGTGATATAGGGGAAAAGGGGGAAGTCAACCATCTGTTCCCTCACAAACCAAGATGTCGGAGAAAAAACATGAAAACCAAAAACTTTGGGCATCAGCTTTCCAACCAACTTGGGTGGTGGAGTGTATGAAATAATAAAATATAACAAATATTATACTACACAAACAACTGAGAAAAAATACATAGACTTAGACTCAACTACAATAATCATCCCGCATGACACATGATTTCCAATGCTAAGTTCTAGGGGAAATAAGATCTCATTTGAGCACGCAAACATCAAGAATTATAATTATTAATAATTTTAATTTATAACTATAAATTAAAAAACATTCATTAATCAAATTAAGAATTATGTTTTAATCAATTAATATCACCATAGTCCACATTCCATTGCCCCATCCCCCCAATGGTACCCCTCCTGGGCCAATAATGAAGGAAGATGGATGATGAATCTTGAAACCCATAATTATCAAATATTTGAACCAAAATTATCAAATATTTGAAAAGGATATAGTTAAAAAAAATATTTTTGGTCAAAATTTTCAAATATTTGAAAGGGATATAGTTACATTCCATGGCTCCATCCCCCCAATGGTACCCCTCCTTGTTATATTATTTATAACATTAATTACTCGATTTACCCTTACTACAATAATTTTTTTACTAAGAATATTATTCATAATGACCAAAAATAAATGGGATATAGTTACAAAATTTTTATATACTAATACCATATTTGTAACTAATATTTAAAATATTCAAAATATGACCTTTTTTTACCATTTACCCTTGATTTTTTCCTTTATAGTCTTTAAATAAAAGTTAAAGTTAAAAATTTTACTTTTTTCCTTTTAATATCTATAATATTTCGTGAAATGGAAAAAAATAAATTATATGTTAGAAATAAATTATTATTTTAAAGATAAATAATTTTTTTATCATGGAAATTTATTTTTAATTTTTAGTGATGAAATAATTACTTTAAATTATTACACAATGACGACATAATATTTAATCGATTAATAGAAAATTAATATAAATGACTTTAAAAATATTAAAATTAATGTTATTTGAATGAATTATTGTATTTCAATTTTTTTAGAAAAATATTACTTGTTATAGATATGTGAAAGTATTATATTTTAATTGTTTTACTATCATGAAGTTTTCAAAGTCAAATTAAATAAATAGTTCTTTATACGACATTAATGATATTTTATAAAAAATATTGTTTTATTAAATGATTTAAAATTCATTAAAATATTGTATTTAAAAAGATAATTGGTTATTTATGAGAATATTATCCATGGTATATTTATTTTCTTGACTCATTTTGTTTAAAAAATCTTGTTACCGCAACAAGTGCCAAAAGGGTTAACATGAGGTTAAAATAAAGAGATAAGGGAGAAGAAATCACCTAAACATGTTCTAATTTTATTTTATGAGTTTATTTAGAATAATAATAATATTATATTCTGTTTATATAAATTTGGATACATTTTTAATGAAAATTAATTTATATTAATTTAATATTTTATGTAATTCCAAGGGTGCCCCTTCCGTCACTTATAAAAGGGAACCTAATATCCTCTCTTAGTCACACCTCTTAAGAGCTATATATAAATAATTAAATAAATAAATACATACCATAAATACCTTCAAATATCCTATTGGCCTTGTTTTTATCATAAAAAATCCTAATAATTCTTTTGGTGTAGACATTAAGAGGTTGTCCGAAGAAGAGTTGTAGTTTTTAACCAAGCACTTTCAATTTATTTATTCTTATACCTCATTCACATTATCTTAAATCATACTAAAATAATAAAATTATTATATTAAATATAATATTTTTTTATTTTAGTGTAATAATTTATATCCATCTCCACTTCCACCAAATGGGTAATAGAAACATCTTATATGTTTGCGGAGGTCTACTGCCTCACGAACAAATGAAATTCGTTTTCCATCACCTCCTCACATATATGATTTTAATGATAGAATTAATTTGTATATATATATATGATAATAATGAAATTTTTATCAGTATTTATGGATAATATATCATCTATTTTATTACCTTTACATACATTTAAAAATGATAATGTTGTTCATGTGTACGTGTTGACTACCACCTCCAAAAATCTATGTGATTCATCTTTCATAACCACATAACTTGGATGAAATATATAATTTTATTTTAATAGATAATATAATATTTATGATATAATAATAATTTTAAAAAGATAAATCAATACTTTATTTCTTTCTATAATTATATTTGAAAAAATGGAAATGTTACTCATATGTACGTACATCCTATCATCTTCATAATTCTATCATAGTTAAATTTTCGTAGTCATCTTTCTGGATTATTTTTCTAAGTATTATTGATGTATAAAAATGAAAATTATTTTTTTATTAATATTCTTGAGATGATGGAATAATGATCTCATTTTCTATGACCAATCTACTATAGCCATTTTGGACACATTAGCCGAATATCATCAAAACATTCAACATGATATTAAATGATTAACTAATTGAATATAACATGGTAATAAATAAAATGAAAGGAATGTTAAACATGGAAAAAATTTCTTAAGAATTTAAATAATTAACATAAGTTTATTTTTTAGTAAGATTAATAAATTATACAATGGTTCATTCTTGAGGTAAGAGACACTTTAACTTAAAACCTCATTTCAAATGTTTTAATGATTTATTTTCTAAATGATTTCCTTATATATCCAAATTTATCAATATATTTTTTGTTTGTATTTATGTAAAAAAATTTACTTTAAATGAAATTTTATATAAATTTTAACTTTTTTTTGAAAGATTTTCAAAAGTAATCATTTTTTTATTTTATAAATAAAATCATTTACTTTATTTATAAAAGTAAAAAAGGTAATGTTTTATTTTAACGTGTACATAACTAATTAATTTTACCACCATGTAAACCATTTTTTAGTATTTGGATTCTTTAATATTATTCCATGCTTTCTTCAATGAAAAACCAAACTCCCTTATTTTTTGGGTATTTTAAAAAAGGGTTTTAAAAAGAATAAATATTTTGATATCCAGGAATGTATTTCTTATGGGTGTAAATACTATTTTTATAAAAGATTTAAAATGTTAAGATTATGTTATGGTTATTTGGATTTTTTTATAATTATGGTTGGTTTAATTATAATCTAATAATGGGTGGTTACTTTAAAAACCAAGGATTCATGAGTCCATTATAGTCCTCCAATGCATTGGGTAATAATTATGTTGAAAGTAAATCATATTGGTTATTCCACTCAGAAGAGTGATTGTAAGTGTGATTTGAAAATTATTTAACAAGTTTCCTATATGATTTATTTATACTTTTTATGGGTTTTTATGAAAATATTATTATATAAAAAAGTAATATAATTATAATTTATTGTAAAGTATATTCTACTTCTAAAGGGTATAATTTTTAACATTGTGAAAATATTTTTATGAGTTTTTCATGATTGTAAATAAATATTTATAAGTTTCATTTAACCTGTAAAATTTATTATGAAATGTTTTATGAAAATATTTGGGAATATAAGTTGATTTATTAGGTAATAAAAGGTTTCTTTTGAGCCCAGAGTTTATTTTGAAAAGAAATTTTTTTATAAGTATTCAAGAACAAACATATTTCTTTCTTTCTTTTTTTATGTACCTTATTGATATTTTCATGCTTCTAACTCATTTTAAAATGTTTTCCTAGGGTTTTAAGGATTATTAGGGACATGTATGAGGTCAATATGATAATTTTGAATATATGAAATGACACAAAAAATTTGTTATTTAGTTAAAGTTTTTTATTGTGGGAAGAATAGACACTTGGTTGAAGTGTCCACTTTGTGATGAAATATTTATTTATGTAAGGTTGATAGACTAGTTATCTAAAACTATAAACTAAAAATATCCTCAAATATAAGATAATAAATTCTAGGCCTAAAATTAAATATTATTTAATATTTATTTTCAGGTCCTTACAATCACCATATGAATTTCATACCCACAAATGGTAGGTATTACCATCCAATAAGAATATGAAGAATGAGAGATAAAATGAGACCAATGAACAAACCACTCTTATAATAAAAAAAATATTATAATAAAAGCATTTTATTTCATAAAAAGAAAAAATTATAAATGAAAACAAAAAAATACTAAAGTAAAATACTTGGTGGTGATCTCAAAACACAAAAAACTCCTAAAACATTCTATTAGATAATAATGCCTATACCGATCACAAACCAACTTATATGGACCTAAAAAAATTTATATATATAGGGGTGGGCATAACAGGTATACTTAGTAGGATTTTACTCAAAACCTCTCCATAAATGTGAATAAAGAATACTAAAAACCAATGAATAACTGATGAAAATAACTCATCACTTAATCAAGTATGCTAAGTTCCCATCCTCCATCCATCCATGTTAAAATTTTTATTAGAAAACACATTTATGGAAAAACTTAGAAATCACATGTTCAAAAAGGGTTCAAATACTATAGTAGATACTAACATTATTAAAAACCAGCTTAAAACTACTAGATACAACCTCTCTAAATAATTTCCAAGACAAGTCTGGTACCTTTTTTTTCTGGTTCGTCTTTGATAGTCTCTTTGAATTGTGAAGCCAGATTGTCCCACACTTTTAGGAACTACTCCATTGATATATTTTTATCATTGAAGCCTCGGGTCAATATTAAATTCTGATTATCGATCCACTCTCCTTCCTCCTTACTTGATTCAACTTGGATTGGTCTCCATTTCATCTGTTCCACATCCTCTTTAGAAGCACGAATGATCAATTCCTCTTCCAGCATATCTTCCTCAGAGTGCATGAGAAGATCCCATGATTCCTCCATGGTCACAACATCAATAACTTGTTACAAATCAACCGATATCGCCAGAGGAGTTTCAATAATACCAACATCCTGACCTGAAATCCCTTGTTGTCCATCCTTGGGGGGAATATCTAGCTGCGAGGGTGCCTCCCTCGCCCCCATATGCCCTACCTCCCTGTCAGAGGTGGAGTCCAACCTATCCTTTTCCCTAACACCAACTGCAGGAGGTATGGAATACATAGAGGTCATCTTTCTCTCCAAAGCAGAAGCCAAATCCACACCATGATACATAGAAGCTTCCCTATATTTAACCTCTAAGACATTGCACCTTGAATTACCTGACAATCTGGTTACTATAGTCTTTGGAGTATTCGAGTAATCTTTTCGGGGTATTGGGTTTTTACTCTCCTTGGGAACCAGAAGGTTTAAAGTTAGGAGAATCCCTTGTTTACCTTTCCTTGATCCAAGTCGGACCAGAGCCTCCTGCTCATAGTCCGAACTTAATAGGGAGACCCCATCAAGGTCACTTGCTTCGTCGCCTGAATGCCTTCTATCCTGCTTATGCTTCTATCTTGGAATGACAGTTTTTCATCCCTTCGGATCAATATTTTTCTTTCCCTCCTCATTCATACTTGAGAAATAGTTATGCATTAAAATAGGCTTTAAATCCCTTCCAAAAATAGGAACCCGTCGGCTTGAGGAGACTGTCTCACTCACCATAGAGGCCTACATCTCTTCAAGCACCTGATAAGTAGCACCACCAATATCTGAGAGCTGAGAATTCATCCGAGCATTAACACTTCCACCATTATTAACTATTTTAGAAAAAGAAGGAGAAATCGTTGGGAAAGGACTCCCCATGATCAGTTCTACCAGCTTGGGAGCACTCGGATCATGCAATAGTCTTTCAAAAACATCCTTAACTCTCAGATCATTATCACTCACCTTAACGTTCTGCTTACCAAGGGAATGGTCTGTAACCTCCTCCTCTTTCCCACCCCTATATCCCCAGTGACAGGAAGAGGTCAAATGACCCAGAAGATTGTAGGAAACCAGAAATTGGGCCAAGAATAAAAAAACCCTTTTCTTATACTGAAACTATTCACCAACTGTGATCCAAACAAAATCAACTAGAGGTCTGGAAATATCGATCTTCACACATATACGTGGAGAAACAGGGTGACTCACCATGCTGGTTCTCTTATCCATGCATAAAAATGGATAATCAAGTTTCCTAACAAATGTATAATAGATGGATTCTGTAAAGGTAGGGAGAGTTCGGGTAGACTTAACCGTATCGCTATCTGTAGAGACGCGCGCTTCATGTGAAGATCGTATGACCAGTAGAAAAGAAAGAAATGAGATCCCTAGAAGATTCGAGGAGCTGAAGACCATGACCTAATAAAATATGCTTCTATGGAGAGGCGAATCACAATATGATGTCGGTCAAGAAGGCCGACAACTACCGAATTGCACAAACCCCAATCGTTGGTGATCAAGCAATTAAAAACATCCACCGAAGGGCGACGATGAGAGAAACGCACAACCAAGATCAAATTTAACAAGGCCGAGGCCTCTATGAACTCTGCCGTCGAAATAGGAAGATGAGGGTATCCATTAAAGAGGTTAGCCACCTTAGGAAAGAGATCGATTGTAGGGAAGGGAGGGAGAATATTTGGGTTGGAGAAGTGGATGAAGGAAGGGGGCAGGCAAGGGAGGGGTAAGAAAGTAGCCCCCACCCTCAGACAGGGGATGGACCACGACAACCGACATTGCCTACTACTAAGTTCCCATTCTCCCTATAGATCTCTCACAAACTATCACAGTAAATTGATAAAATAATATCAAACACAAGTATAAAAGTGAAGGTACCCCACTACCACTTCCCCTCTGATTTTATATTCTCAGCCCAACATTGAACACCCTGATCCATATCTCTCCAATAATCTACACAAATCAAATGAATCTATATAATAATCCATACCCTATGTTTCATATAATATCATCATCACCACCACCTCCAAATAGTAACTAATTAGTTTTTCATAATCCAACAAAACTTGTACACAATTCACTACACCTCAATCCATCACACCTCATATATAGTATACTTATAATAATCCTTAGGGTAATATATCCATAGGTACATGTGTGTGAAATAACTACAAGCCATTAAAACTTTCTAAACACATATATAGGAAGGTATCCTCAATTCATACTAGAATGTAATAATACTCTTAGAGAAGAAAGAAGGGGAGATTGTGTGGTTAGCCATCTAACCTCACCAAATGGAATGTTGGGGAAAACACAATCGAGAGTCCATTATGTGTTTGTTTCCCTACTGACATTGTAAAGGAAGTGTTTGAAATCACATAAAACAAGGAATATATATATCAAAAACGAAACTAAGGGACACTACATTGTCCTAACCTCATCTTCAACTATCATATTTTAGGACACCCGGGTTCCCCCTCTAAGGACTATATAACCTATAAGTACACATCTGAATCAATTAATTATTTCAATTGAACATTTCAAATTATATAATTTCCAACCAATTATCATAATTAAACCATCAAACGACTAACACCACTATTTGAATCATTTAATATTCATTATCATTCCACAATTCTAGGTACTCTAGGACTAACCCAAATCTTTCATAAAAGATGCATAATCCAATCAAAACTAGCTGTGCTAATTAGTGGGGAAAGAAATATAAGAATCAAGAAACCTCACCATCCAAAATCTAATAAAATAAATTAGTTAAAAAGAAATAAATTGATATTTAACATCTTAAAAAAGGAAAATTCAAGTTTTAACCCACTCCATCAGTCCTAGTTCTATCTCTGACACCACTATTTAAGTTATTATCCATCCCGACATCATTGGTGCCAACTTATGACAAAACTATAGGAACCACCACCCATTTCTTTCTAATCCATCATAAATTCCTAGGTCACATTATATTTTATAAAATGGATGTAACACCCCAGGTAAATAAAGAATATGACATTTCATATTTGTCCATATTTGTGAATAAAATATTTAAATGACTTTAAAGGGGACGCTATGCTCGATGGCGTACCCAACACGCAACAACGAGTTTCTTGGGAATCTTACGTTGCACACTAATAATAAAATAATATTATTTTAAATGGTAGTTAACATGTAGCCGTTGTAATGGCGGGAATGGATAGAAATAACTAAAATATGATTATATATGTTTTTAAATGTTTTTAAATTTATCCAATAAAGGATAGAGGCTTAAAATACGGAAAGAATTCAATTTTAGGCATATATGCCCTAGTTTTCACTAAAGGTTCACTTATCACCTTTTGATGGCGAACCGTCATTAAATATAGTTTTTTTCACTCTTATACATTCTATTGGACCAAATAAAGCTCTTCTTAAGAATCGGGACATCAAAATTTACTTTGTGTAGATTTTTGGTATCTTTCTGATAAAGTTCATTTTTTTATGAATAGTGTAAAATGTTGTATTTTAATTCAAAACCTCTTTTTAATCTAATTTATTTATATGATTAGATTATCTTTTGAATTGGTTTTAAAGTGAAATTAGAAAATATTTTTACCATTAAATCCAATAGTGGTCGTTGGAATTAATTTCACTTTGAAATCAGACTTAAACTAGTGTCAATCTTTTTTTATGAATAGTGTTTTGAATTTCAAAAATCCGACATACATGGTTGTCATTAAGAAGTAAAATGTGGTTCAATGGGATAAAAATATTTTTTTTGGTGAATAGTAACTTATTAAGTTCTTAATCGCGATTAGTGGTAATTAGGGTAGTTTAAGGTATAAATAATGCTTTAATAATATGAAATGACCTAGACACATGTCCCAACCTTATTGGTTGTGTCATGGCCGACCAAGACAAGCCATGGGTCAACTTGGGGACCCCATGGAGACACTTTGGTTGGGAAATGACATAAAAAACTTTTTATTTAATGTAAAAGTAAAAATGACACAAACATAATATGTTTTACGAAAACAATTTTTATATGGGGTTATAAAGATAAGATTTTTTTATTATAAATAGTCATTGGAAAGATAAAAAGATTTCCTACATCATAGTAGTTTTTTTATAATTTTTAGACATTAAATAAATTAAATTATTTATGACATAATAATGATTCAGCGATGACATCATTATTTGACGATTTAAATAAAATGGAAAGATAACGTAAAATCTATGAACTACACATGTCCAAAACCAATTGGATGGGTGTATTTCGAACCCTTATCACCTTATCCACGAATTATATCAATGTGGGACCTTTTAAAACCGAAACACATTTTCAAATAAAGTAATATTTCTTTACTTTCCAAAAGTGCCCCTCCTCTCCTCTTATAAAAGGCCCCCACCTCTACCTCATTTCACACACTCATCAAGCCTTTGGCTCGGCCAAAACCTGCCCATTTACTCTCTCCACATCCCTCTCCTAATCCTAGAGGATTCCATTTGGGCAGAATCCTTTCAAAGGAAGCCTTTAGGCTCAAATCAAAAGGAGTTACACTTTTAAAGGTAATTCATTCTCTCATGTTCATTTGTTTTATTTTGATTCTCCAACCCCCTAAACTCTTTTTATTTATTTCTTTTGTAACAAAAACAGTATCTTCAATATACTAGGATGTTGTTATAAGATTTATTCGAGCTACACTCTCACACAACTACATCAAATGGTTAAAGAACATACGGTTTCCGTGGATGGCGAAATTGTGCCTCCCGAAACGATGATTGTTCAATACTCATTTAACACCTTCAAAGGTGGCCATTATGATGTCACTATTTTTATATATGATATATAATATGTTTTTGTTTTACTTATGCTTCTTTATTTTTAATTTGTGTCTTACCTTTATGGCTTCCATTATGGGTATACGCGATATCTTCATTTTTGGAAGTGCGGACTACCGCCCCCTCAAAGTGATGTGATTCGTTAATGCCATACGTGGGACGTATAAAGGATGGATTTAATGTTATTATATATGATGTTATACTGGAATTATTATTTACCTATATATCATTATTATTTCTTTCCATTAAAGTATGAGATAGAAATGAAAGTAGCGTTCATGCGTACGTACGGCTTACCGTCTCCATGAACGGTGCATTTCATTTCTTATACCCAAATGTAATGTACTATTATAAGTACATATATATAATGGATATATATGATTTATGATACATCTAAATGATTAATATAATTCTGAAATTAAAATATACATACCTCTCATATAGTTTTAATTCCATTAATACGACATAGAAATGAAAGTAGCGTTCATGCGTACGTACGGCTTACCGTCTCCATGAACAGTGCATTTCATTTCATTCCTCTAAATGATTATGTGATTTTATAAATACATGTATATGCTGGATATATATGATATATATGATATCCAAATCAGGAATTTCATTTTTGTATATGAAGAACCTTTGACCACACGAACAACATGTAATTGTAAGAAGTCCACTTTCGACTTAAGAACCAAATATCGACAAAACAAACATGATTAACTTAAATGATTAAATAATGTTTATAACATGGTAATAAGTGATATAAAAGGAATAATGAACTTTAAAAATGTTCTTAAGGAAGTATAAATTAACTCAAGTTTATTATTCAGGAGATTAAAGAACGATCGAGTCAAGTCGGACTCGAGGTAAGGGATCCTACTCCTCTCTTTCTTTTTAAGTACACACTTTTATGTCATTCCTTTTAAAGCTCATCTTTCTTGTTATTGGGATGATCTTTTATATTACACTTACTGTAATTTTTATGTTCATGTGATGAGAGACCCTATTCTCTCTCATCAATCCATTTTGGAAGTTTTGAGTGGCGCCGTTAGGCTGCCGAGTTTTCATAAGGGATTTTTCATCTCTCTTTTATTCCCATGAGATTTATGCTACATTTGCCACAAATTCCATTGAGTGGTGTATGTACTTCCCATTATTCTACTCTTTTTGTAATATAATTTCGTTTATGAGTATTTACATCAATGATCTATTGTCCTTCTTTCATGGGGTGTATGTTTTGAAAGATACCCAAGTCGGTAAGGGAACCTTTCACCCTCCTCATTTTAAAAGACTTTGTTTGTTATGTCTTTTAATTCACATACTATTATGTTGGGATATGTTCTTGTATATCCTGATTGATGTAAATTTTATGTCCAAGTGATGAGATACAGTTTTTATCTCTCATCAACTCATTTTGATGTGATGCCATTAGGCTATCAAGGGAACTTTTTAACCCAATTTCGATTTCTTTGGGTTCAACATGTAGTCATTGAATATGTCATCCATTGAATATGTGTGAATGACCTTTTATTGTTTTACACTTAATATACACTTATATTAGGTGTATTTTTATTTGTCACACATATTTTTGAGATTGATTTGTCCTTAATTTAAGGATACCTTCTTTATAAGGGATTTCATCACATTTGACATTTCTAATGAGGGTTCATTGTTGTTATGCACCAATTCACTCTTATATGGTGTATATACTGTCCTTTGGAGTATTATATCATGAATCCATTTATTCCCATGATATTATAAAGTTATGACTAAATGTTATTCCTCAATTATTGTATTCAAGTGTCTCTAATTTTGGTAAAACCCCTTTAACCAAAATGTCGTTTTAAATGTTTTAATTATTTGTTCTTATTAATATCCATGTTTTCAAAATGGTTTTAAGGATTTATTTATATGGATATTAATGGTTTAAAATTCTAATCTTCAAGGTGGTATGGGACACCTTGATTCAAAAATCTCTTTATTAATTGTTTTAAATGGTTTTGAAAATGGTTTTGATAAAGGATTCTATTATGATATATTGTGATGTGGAAATGTTATCATTCATTTATATTGGTTTTATGTTTTATGATTTTATATTGGTACTTGGACATTTTAACGGGTGGTTATGTTATAAACCATATGACGGGTGGTGCCGTGAATACCAGGACGGGTGGTTACGTTATAACCTCCAATGCATTGGGTATGGAAGTCGGCCGTATGGCTATTCCATTAAGTATGTATGGAAATTGGCCGTATGGCTATTCCATTAAGTGATATGTGTGGAAGTTGACCGTATGGTTATTCCACTTAAGTATGTTTATGTCCCAACTTACCTTTATATATGTTATGTGTTCTTTATATGGGTTTTATGGTAATCCTTTGGTTACAAAAAGGTAAGTAATGATACTTTTGTTTCAGTGAAAAGTTTTTACTACTTCATGAAGGTGAAAAGTATTACATTGATAAAGTATTCATGGTTTACTTGTTGTTTTGAAAATCTAACAGTTTTCATTCTTTGTGTATCCCTTACTGAGCTTCTTATGCTCATCCCAAGTTTTTGAAATGTTTTTCACAGGACATAGCATGGAATAGGGTCAAGGATGGGATCAAGGGAAAGTCATGCTACCTAAAACATGGAACTATACATGTTTCTTTTAAAGAGTTTTTATTTTATGGAAATTTAGTAGAAGCGACTACTTTGTAATCTTTTGAGATGTAATAGTTATGTCGTAATTCTCTAAAACTCTAAACCTGAAAAGATCCTCAATGTGAATTACTCATTTAATTCAATATTAAGTAAGGTTTAAGGTTGGGGCCTTATAGTTGGTATCAAAGGTCGGTTTAGATAACTTTAGAGGTTAGGGTATTCTCTAAGCACAAGTGACATTACCATAATGGTTAGGATTTCAGAAAGAGTCCTAGTTTTAGATAAAGTGAATGAGTAAGTGTATCTTAGTGTTTACCTTCCTCATTAGTACATGATGGTTTTGTTGATATACTCACACTGACATTTCTGTTTTAAGTGAATGGATGGATCTAACAGGCATCAAAGAGACAACAGGTTTGAAGGAAACTGTGGTGGTTCTATGATTAAGATACTAGAAAAAATGGGGGATTCAATGAGGAAACTCGTGGTTGTTCTAAACCAACTATCAAGGAGTCATGATCAACCACTTCAACCTTGGTGAGTTCTCTAATGAATCATGTATGATATGGCCAACCCGATGTGGAAATTCAGGTAATAATTATAAAGGTAACCATTAGAGTTTATATGATCCTTACTTTTGAGGTAATTATGGGTTATTATATGATATGCTGGAAAATGAAAGGCATGAGATAAACTTGAGGTTAAAATATGTTATGATTATTCTTGAAGATTTTATCTCATTTTGGGGAATGTTTTAAGAATTATATAGTTTTGGAAAAAGGACAACACGTAGACCGTGTGACATCCCGTCGCGTCGGACAAAGCTGCGGGAATCGAACCCACAACCCATGTGCGACTGGTATTTATCGCCTACCACTGGACTACGTGAAGTACCTGGTTAGTTTGACTGATTCATTCTAGTTATATGATTTTATGAATTAAGAGTAAGTTGATTTTGGGTTATTTATTAAAATGAATAACCTATCATGGAGAATATGTGATTAGGTTAATTACTTTTTAATACGAGACTTTAGGAGCAACTGATGTTGTTTGGAGATAAATGTTACGATTTAACTTGGAAGACTATGCGACTAAATCCTTCAAATATTTGGGTTTCAATCTTAGTTTGGTTTAATTTGAAGAATTTTATGGACAAATTGATTATAGAATGGTCCTCGTTGAACTTTGGGTTTTGTTGGACAAATTTTGGAGATTAAAAATAGATTTTCTTTTTATAAAGGGTTATCCTTTTCTGGATTATCTGATCTTGTACTAGCCTTTTTGGTTTTGGTTTTGGTTAAAGTCTAAAGACATGGGAAGTATATAGTTCTATTTTGTGGATTAGGTGATTCTCTAGAAGTTGATTATAGTACTCTTAATGTGAACAAGTCTTCCTAAATAATCGTCTTTTGGAGAAAATATGAGTTTGTGTAAGGAATCTAATAAAAGTTGAAAGTCAATATGATAAGTGATTATATTTCCTTATGAATAAATTCCTCAATAAAAAGTAACTTAAAACAAAAATGTTGTCTATTAACTTTTCCTACTGGGGAATCGAATACCGTTTAACCCATCACAAGTTTGTGATTTTCTCGTGGTTAACTTTCTCCTAAACATGTTTCTATCACTCTCCATCAGAACATGACCCTTTGTTTTTTTCTCCATGTCCATATTTTCAAACTTGGAATCCTAGTATGGGTTAACTCGGGTGACCTTTGTACTTATCTCTCTTTATTTTAAAGTGTTTGTTTTACCGACTTTTGTTCCGATGTGGGACTTCCAAGGATGTTTCCAAGCGCAATTTTAAAATTGCGAGGACGCAATTCCCAAAAGGGGGGAAGGATGTAACACCCCAGGTAAATAAAGAATATGACATTTCATATTTATCCATATTTGTGAATAAAATATTTAAATGACTTTAAAGGGGACGCTATGCTCGATGGCGTACCCAACACGCAACAACGAGTTTCTTGGGAATCTTACATTGCACTCTAATAATAAAATAATATTATTTTAAATGGTAGTTAACATGTAGCCGTTGTAATGGCGGGAATGGATAGAAATAACTAAAATATGATTATATATGTTTTTAAATGTTTTTACATTTATCCAATAAAGGATAGAGGCTTAAAATACGGAAAGAATTCAATTTTAGGCATATATTCCCTAGTTTTCACTAAAGGTTCACTTATCGCCTTTTGATGGCGAACCGTCATTAAATATAGTTTTGTTCACTCTTATACATTCTATTGGACCAAATAAAGCTCTTCTTAAGAATCGGGACATCAAAATTTACTTTATGTAGATTTTTGGTATCTTTCCGTTAAAGTTCATTTTTTTTATGAATAGTGTAAAATGTTGTATTTTAATTCAAAACCTATTTTTAATCTAATTTATTTAAATGATTAGATTATCTTTTGAATTGGTTTTAAAGTGAAATTAGAAAATATTTTTACCATTAAATCCAATAGTGGTCGTTGGAATTAATTTCACTTTGAAATCAGACTTAAACTAGTGTCAATCTTTTGATACTTATTGTTTCATAAAAATACGCTATTTGCTCTGACAGCGGGAATTAATTATTAAATTAATTAATGTGACTTATATATTTTGAATTTTGTAAAATAGACTTCATTTTTGAATTCATAATATCAAATATATCTTAGGGAGAATTTTTGGTAATTTTCTGAAAAACTTCAATTTTTGATGAATAGTGAAACCACTAAGTGGTACTTATAAAGACTGATTTTCCGTTTAAATGAAATTTTGTCATCATTATGTTTTGAATTTCAAAAATCCGACATACATGGTTGTCATTAAGAAGTAAAATTTGGTTCAATGGGATAAAAATAATTTTGTTGGTGAATAGTAACTTATTAAGTTCTTAATCGCGATTAGTGGTAATTAGGGTAGTTTAAGGTATAAATAATGCTTTAATAATATGAAATGACCTAGACACATGTCCAAACCTTATTGGTTGTGTCATGGCCGACCAAGACAAGCCATGGGTCAACTTGGGGACCCCATGGAGACACTTTGGTTGGGAAATGACATAAAAAACTTTTTATTTAATGTAAAAGTAAAAATGACACAAACATAATATGTTTTACGAAAACAATTTTTATATGGGGTTATAAAGATAAGATTTTTTTGTTATAAATAGTCATTGGAAAGATAAAAATATTTCCTACATCATAGTAGTTTTTTTATAATTTTTATACATTAAATAAATTAAATTATTTATGACATAATAATGATTCAGCGATGACATCATTATTTGACGATTTAAATAAAATGGAAAGATAATGTAAAATATATGAACTACACATGTCCAAAACCAATTGGATTGGTGTATTTCGGACCCTTATCACCTTATCCACGAATTATATCACTGTGGGACCTTTTAAAACCGAAACACATTTTCAAATAAAGTAATATTTCTTTACTTTCCAAAAGTGCCCCTCCTCTCCTCTTATAAAAGGCCCCCACCTCTACCTCATTTCACACACTCATAAAGCCTTTGGCTCGGCCAAACCCTGCCCATTTACTCTATCCACATCCCTCTCCTCATCCTAGAGGATTCCATTTGGGCAGAATACTTTCAAAGGAAGCCTTTAGGCTCAAATCAAAAGGAGTTACACTTTTAAAGGTAATTCATTCTCTCATGTTCATTTGTTTCATTTTGATTCTCCAACCCCCTAAACTCTTTTTATTTATTTCTTTTGTAACAACAACAGTATCTTAAATATACTAGGATGTTTTTATAAGATTTATTCGAGCTACACTCTCACACAACTACATCAAATGGTTAAAGATCATACGGTTTCTGTGGATGGAGAAATTGTGCCTCCCGAAACGATGATTGTTCAATACTCATTTAACACCTTCAAAGGTGGCCATTATGATGTCACTATTTTTATATATGATATATAATATTTTTATGTTTTACTTATGCTTCTTTATTTTTCATTTGTTTCTTACCTTTATGGCTTCCATTATGGGTATACGCGATATCTTTATTTTAGGAAGTGCGGACTACCGCCCTCTCAAAGTGATGTGATTCGTTAATGCCATACGTGGGACGTATAATGGATGGATTTAATGTTATTATATAAGATGTTATACTGGAATTATTATTTACCTATATATCATTATTATTTCTTTCCATTAAAGTATGAGATAGAAATGAAAGTAGCGTTCATGCGTACGTATGGCTTACCGTCTCCATGAACGGTGCATTTCATTTCTTATACCCAAATGTAATGTACTATTATAAGTACATATATATAATGGATATATATGATTTATGATAAATCTAAATGATTAATATAATTCTGGAATTAAAATATACATACCTCTCATATAGTTTTAATTCCATTAATACGACATAGAAATGAAAGTAGCGTTCATGCGTACGTACGGCTTACCGTCTCCATGAACGGTGCATTTCATTTATTTCCTCTAAATGATTATGTGATTTTATAAATACATGTATATGATGGATATATATGATATATATGATATCCAAATCAGGAATGTCATTTTTGTATATGAAGAATCTTTGACCACACGAACAACATGTAATTGTAAGAAGTCCACTTTCGACTTAAGAACCAAATATCGACAAAACAAACATGATTAACTTAAATGATTAAATAATGTTTATAACATGGTAATAAGTGATATAAAAGGAATAATGAACTTTAAAAAGGTTCTTAAGGAAGTATAAATTAACTCAAGTTTTTTATTCAGGAGATTAAAGAACGATCGAGTCAAGTCGGACCCGAGGTAAGGGATCCTACTCCTCTCTTTCTTTTTAAGTACACACTTTTATGTCATTCCTTTTAAAGATCATCTTTCTTGTTATTGTGATGATCTTTTATATTAAACTTACTGTAATTTTTATGTTCATGTGATGAGAGACCATATTCTCTCTCATCAATCCATTTTGGAAGTTTTGAGTGGCGCCGTTAGGCTGCCGAGTTTTCATAAGGGATTTTTCATCTCTCTTTTATTCCCGTGAGATTTATGCTACATTTGCCACAAATTCCATTGAGTGGTGTATGTACTTCCCATTATTCTAATCTTTGTGTAATATACTTTCGTTTATGAGTATTTACATCAATGATCTATTGTCCTTCTTTCATGGGGTGTATGTTTTGAAAGATACCCAAGTCGGTAAGGGAACCTTTCACCCTCCTCATTTTAAAAGACTTTGTTTGTTATGTCTTTTAATTCACATACTATTATGTTGGGATATGTTCTTATATATCCTGATTGATGTAAATTTTATGTCCAAGTGATGAGATACAGTTTTTATCTCTCATCAACTCATTTTGATGTGATGCCGTTAGGCTATCAAGGGAACTTTTTAACCCAATTTCGATTTCTTTGGGTTCAACATGTAGTCATTGAATATGTCATCCATTGAATATGTGTGAATGACCTTTTATTGTTTTACACTTAATATCCACTTATATTAGGTGTATTTTTATTTGTCACACATATTTTTGAGATTGATTTGTCCTTAATTTAAGGATACCTTCTTTATAAGGGATTTCATCACATTTGACATTTCTAATGAGGGTTCATTGTTGTTATGCACCAATTCACTCTTATATGTTGTATATACTATCCTTTGGAGTATTATATCATAAATCCATTTATTCTCATGATATTATAAAGTTATGACTAAATGTTATTCCTCAATTATTGTATTCAAGTGTCTCTAATTTTGGTAAAACCCCTTTAACCAAAATGTCGTTTTAAATGTTTTAATTATTTGTTCTTATTAATATACATGTTTTCAAAATGGTTTTAAGGATTTATTTATATGGATATTAATGGTTTAAAATTTTAAGCTTCAAGGTGGTATGGGACACTTTGATTCAAAAATCTCTTTATTAAATGTTTTAAATGGTTTTGAAAATGGTTTTGATAAAGGATTCTATTATGATATATTGTGATGTGGAAATGTTATCATTCATTTATATTGGTTTTATGTTTTATGATTTTATATTGGTACTTGGACATTTTAATGGGTGGTTACGTTATAAACCATATGACGGGTGGTGCCGTGAATACCAGGACGGGTGGTTACGTTATAACCTCCAATGCATTGGGTATGGAAGGTTGGCCGTATGGCTATTCCATTAAGTATGTATGGAAATTGGCCGTATGGATATTCCATTAAGTGATATGTGTGGAAGTTGACCGTATGGTTATTCCACTTAAGTATGTTTATGTCCCATGTTACCTTTATATATGTTATGTGTTCTTTATATGGGTTTTATGGTAATCCTTTTGTTACAAAAAGGTAAGTAATGATACTTTTGTTTCAGTGAAAAGTTTTTACTACTTTATGAAGGTGAAAAGTATTACATTGATAAAGTATTCATGGTTTACTTGTTGTTTTGAAAATCTAACAGTTTTCATTCTTTGTGTATCCCTTACTGAGCTTCTTATGCTCATCCCAAGTTTTTGAAATGTTTTTCACATGACATAGCATGGAATAGGGTCAAGGATGGGATCAAGGGAAAGTCATGCTACCTAAAACATGTAACTATACATGTTTCTTTTAAAGAGTTTTTATTTTATGGAAATTTAGTAGAAGCGACTACTTTTTAATCTTTTGAGATGTAATAGTTATGTCCTAATTTTCTAAAACTCTAAACCTGAAAAGATCCTCAATGTGAATTACTCATTTAATTCAATATTAAGTAAGGTTTAAGGTTGGGGCATTATAGTTGGTATCAAAGGTCGGTTCAGATAACTTTAGAGGTTAGGGTATTCTCTAAGCACAAGTGACATTACTATAATGGTTAGGATTTCAGAAAGAGTCCTAGTTTTAGATAAAGTGAATGAGTAAGTGTATCTTAGTATTTACCTTCCTCATTAGTACATGATGGTTTTGTTGATATAATCACACTGACATTTCTGTTTTAAGTGAATGGATGGATCTAACAGGCATCAAAGAGACAACAGGTTTGAAGGAAACTGTGGTGGTTCTATGATTAAGATACTAGATAAAATGGGGGATTCAATTAGGAAACTCGTGGTTGTTCTAAACCAACTATCAAGGAGTCATGATCAACCACTTCAACCTTGGTGAGTTCTCTAATGCATCATGTATGAGATGTCCAACCCGATGTGGAAATTCAGGTAATAATTATAAAGTTAACCATTAGAGTTTATATGATCCTTACTTTTGAGGTAATTATGGGTTATTATATGATATGCTGGAAAATGAAAGGCATGAGATAAACTTGAGGTTAAAATATGTTATGATTATTCTTGAAGATTTTATCTCATTTTGGGGAATGTTTTAAGAATTATATAGTTTTGGAAAAAGGACAACACGTAGACCGTGTGACATCCCGTCGCGTCGGACAAAGCTGCGGGAATCGAACCCACAACCCATGTGCGACTGGTATTTATCGCCTACCACTGGACTACGTGAAGTACCTGTTTAGTTTGACTGATTCATTCTAGTTATATGATTTTATGAATTAAGAGTAATTTGATTTTGGGTTATTTATGAAAATGAATAACCTATCATGGAGAATATGTGATTAGGTTAATTACTTTTTAATACGAGACTTTAGGAGCAACTGATGTTGTCTGGAGATAAATGTTACGATTTAACTTGGAAGACTATGAGACTAAATCCTTAAAATATTTGGTTTTCAATCTTAGTTTGGTTTAATTTGAAGAATTTTATGGACAAATTGATTATAGAATGGTCCTCGTTGAACTTTGGGTTTTGTTGGACAAATTTTGGAGATTAAGAATAGATTTTCTTTTTATAAAGGGTTATCCTTTTCTGGATTATCTGATATTGTACTAGCCTTTTTGGTTTTGGTTTTGGTTAAAGTCTAAAGACATGGTAAGTATATAGTTATATTTTGTGGATTAGGTGATTCTCTAGAAGTTGATTATAGTACTCTTAATGTGAACAAGTCTTCCTAAATACTCGTCTTTTGGAGAAAATATGAGTTTGTGTAAGGAATATAATAAAAGTTGAAAGTCAATATGATAAGTGATTATATTTCCTTATGAATAAATTCCTCAATAAAAAGTAACTTAAAACAAAAATGTTGTCTATTAACTTTTCCTACTGGGGAATCGAATACCGTTTAACCCATCACAAGTTTGTGATTTTCTCGTGGTTAACTTTCTCTTAAACATGTTTCTATCACTCTCCATCAGAACATGACCCTTTGTTTTTTACTCCATATCCATATTTTCAAACTTGGAATCCTAGTATGGGTTAACTCGGGTGACCTTTGTACTTATCTCTCTTTATTTTAAAGTGTTTGTTTTACCGACTTTTGTTCCGATGTGGGACTTCCAAGGATGTTTCCAAGCGCAATTTTAAAATTGCGAGGAAACAATTCCCCAAAGGGGGGAAGGATGTAACACCCCAGGTAAATAAAGAATATGACATTTCATATTTATCCATATTTGTGAATAAAATATTTAAATTACTTTAAAGGGGACGCTATGCTCGATGGCGTACCCAACACGCAACAACGAGTTTCTTGGGAATCTTACGTTGCACTCTAATAATAAAATAATATTATTTTAAATGGTAGTTAACATGTAGCCGTTGTAATAGCGGGAATGGATAGAAATAACTAAAATATGATTATATATGTTTTTAAATGTTTTTACATTTATCCAATAAAGGATAGAGGTTTAAAATACGGAAAGAATTTAATTTTAGGCATATATGCCCTAGTTTTCACTAAAGGTTCACTTATCGCCTTTTGATGGAGAACCGTCATTAAATATAGTTTTGTTCACTCTTATACATTCTATTGGACCAAATAAAGCTCTTCTTAAGAATCGAGACATCAAAATTTACTTTGTGTAAATTTTTGGTATCTTTCCGAAAAAGTTCATTTTTTTATGAATAGTGTAAAATGTTGTATTTTAATTCAAAACCTCTTTTTAATCTAATTTATTTATATGATTAGATTATCTTTTGAATTGGTTTTAAAGTGAAATTAGAAAATATTTTTACCACTAAATCCAATATTGGTCGTTGGAATTAATTTCACTTTGAAATCAGACTTAAACTAGTGTCAATCTTTTGATACTTATTGTTTCATAAAAATACGCTATTTGCTCTGACAGCGGGAATTAATTATTAAATTAATTAATGTGACTTATATGTTTTGTATTTTGTAAAATAGACTTCATTTTTGAATTCGTAATATCAAATTTATCTTAGGGTGAATTTTTGGTAATTTTCTGAAAAACTTCAATTTTTGATGAATAGTGAAACCACTAAGTGGTACTTATAAAGACTGATTTTCCGTTTAAATGAAATTTTTCCATCATTGTGTTTTGAATTTCAAAAATCCGACATACATGGTTGTCATTAAGAAGTAAAATGTGGTTCAATGGGATAAAAATAATTTTTTGGTGAATAGTAACTTATTAAGTTCTTAATCGCGATTAGTGGTAATTAGGGTAGTTTAAGGTATAAATAATGCTTTAATAATATGAAATGACCTAGACACATGTCCCAAACTTATTGGTTGTGTCATGGCCGACCAAGAAAAGCCATGGTTCAACTTGGGGACCCCATGGAGACACTTTGGTTGGGAAATGACATAAAAAACTTTTTATTTAATGTAAAAGTAAAAATGACACAAACATAATATGTTTTACGAAAACAATTTTTATATGGGGTTATAAAGATAAGATTTTTGATTATAAATAGTCATTGGAAAGATAAAAAGATTTCCTACATCATAGTAGTTTTTTTATAATTTTTAGACATTAAATAAATTAAATTATTTATGACATAATAATGATTCAGCGATGACATCATTATTTGACGATTTAAATAAAATGGAAAGATAATGTAAAATCTATGAACTAAACAAGTCCAAAACCAATTGGATGGGTGTATTTCTAACCCTTATCACCTTATCCACTAATTATATCAATGCGGGACCTTTTAAAACCGAAAAACATTTTCAAATAAAGTAATATTTCTTTACTTTCCAAAAGTGCCCCTCCTCTCCTCTTATAAAAGGCCCCCACCTGTACCTCATTTCACACACTCCTCAAGCCTTCGGCTCGGCCAAAACCTGCCCATTTACTCTCTCCACATCCCTATCCTCATCCTAGAGGATTCCATTTGGGCAGAATCCTTTCAAAGGAAGCCTTTAGGCTCAAATTAAAAGGAGTTACACTTTTAAAGGTAATTCATTCTCTCATGTTCATTTGTTTTATTTTGATTCTCCAACCCCGTAAACTCTTTTTATTTATTTCTTTTGTAACAAAACCAGTATCTTAAATATAATAGGATGTTGTTATAAGATTTATTCGAGCTACACTCTCACACAACTACATCAAATGGTTAAATAACATACGGTTTCCGTGGATGGCGAAATTGTGCCTCCCGAAACGATGATTGTTCAATACTCATTTAACACCTTCAAAGGTGGCCATTATGATGTCACTATTTTTATATATGATATATAATATGTTTATGTTTTACTTATGCTTCTTTATTTTTCATTTGTGTCTTACCTTTATGGCTTCCAATATGGGTATACGCGATATCTTCATTTTAGGAAGTGCGGACTACCGCCCCCTCAAAGTGATGTGATTCGTTAATGCCATACGTGGGACGTATAAAGGATGGATTTAATGTTATTATATACGATGTTATACTGGAATTATTATTTACCTATATTTCATTATTATTTCTTTCCATTAAAGTATGAGATAGAAATGAAAGTAGCGTTCATGCGTACGTACGGCTTACCGTCTCCATGAACGGTGCATTTCATTTCTTATACCCAAATGTAAAGTACTATTATAAGTACATATATATAATGGATATATATGATGTATGATACATCTAAATGATTAATATAATTCTGGAATTAAAATATAAATACCTCTCATATAGTTTTAATTCCATTAATACGACATAGAAATGAAAGTAGCGTTCATGCGTACGTACGGCTTACCGTCTCCATGAATGGTGCATTTCATTTCTTTCCTCTAAATGATTATGTGATTTTATAAATACATGTATATGCTGGATATATATGATATTTATGATATCCAAATCAGGAATGTCATTTTTGTATATGAATAACCTTTGACCACACGAACAACATGTAATTGTAAGAAGTCCACTTTCGACTTAAGAACCAAATATCGACAAAACAAACATGATTAACTTAAATGATTAAATAATGTTTATAACATGGTAATAAGTGATATAAAAGGAATAATGAACTTTAAAAAGGTTCTTAAGGAAGTATAAATTAACTCAAGTTTATTATTCAGGAGATTAAAGAACGATCGAGTCAAGTCGGACCCGAGGTAAGGGATCATACTCCTCTCTTTCTTTTTAAGTACACACTTTTATGTCATTCCTTTTAAAGCTCATCTTTCTTGTTATTGGGATGATCTTTTATATTACACTTACTGTAATTTTTATGTTCATGTGATGAGAGAACCTATTCTCTCTCATCAATCCATTTTGGAAGTTTTGAGTGGCGCCGTTAGGCTGCCGAGTTTTCATAAGGGATTTTTCATCTCTCTTTTATTCCCGTGAGATTTATGCTACATTTGCCACAAATTCCATTGAGTGGTGTATGTACTGCCCATTATTCTACTCTTTGCGTAATATAATTTCGTTTATGATTATTTACATCAATGATCTATTGTCCTTCTTTCATGGGGTGTATGTTTTGAAAGATACCCAAGTCGGTAAGGGAACCTTTCACCCTCCTCATTTTAAAAGACTTTGTTTGTTATGTCTTTTAATTCACATACTATTATGTTGGGATATGTTCTTATATATCCTGATTGATGTAAATTTTATGTCCAAGTGATGAGATACACTTTTTATCTCTCATCAACTCATTTTGATGTGATGTCGTTAGGCTATCAAGGGAACTTTTTAACCCAATTTCGATTTCTTTGGGTTCAACATGTAGTCATTGAATATGTCATCCATTGAATATGTGTGAATGACCTTTTATTGTTTTAAACTTAATATCCACTTATATTAGGTGTATTTGTATTTTTCACACATATTTTTGAGATTGATATGTCTTTAATTTAAGGATACCTTCTTTATAAGGGATTTCATCACATTTGACATTTCTAATGAGGGTTCATTGTTGTTATGCACCAATTCACTCTTATATGGTGTATATACTGTACTTTGGAGTATTATATCATGAATCCATTTATTCTCATGATATTATAAAGTTATGAATAAATGTTATTCCTCAATTATTGTATTCAAGTGTCTCTAATTTTGGTAAAACCCCTTTAACCAAAATGTCGTTTTAAATGTTTTAATTATTTGTTCTTATTAATATCCATGTTTTCAAAATGGTTTTAAGGATTTATTTATATGGATATTAATGGTTTAAAATTTTAAGCTTCAAGGTGGTATGGGACACTTTGATTCAAAAATCTCTTTATTAAATGTTTTAAATGGTTTTGAAAATGGTTTTGATAAAGGATTCTATTATGATATATTGTGATGTGGAAATGTTATCATTCATTTATATTGGTTTTATGTTTTATGATTTTATATTGGTACTTGGACATTTTAACGGGTGGTTACGTTATAAACCATATGACGGGTGGTGCCGTGAATACCAGGACGGGTGGTTACGTTATAACCTCCAATGCATTGGGTATGGAAGTCGGCCGTATGGCTATTCCATTAAGTATGTATGGAAATTGGCCGTATGGCTATTCCATTAAGTGATATGTGTGGAAGTCGACCGTATGGTTATTACACTTATGTATGTTTATGTCCCAAGTTACCTTTATATATGTTATGTGTTCTTTATATGGGTTTTATGGTAATCCTTTGGTTACAAAAAGGTAAGTAATGATACTTTTGTTTCAGTTAAAAGTTTTTACTACTTCATGAAGGTGAAAATTATTACATTGATAAAGTATTCATGGTTTACTTGTTGTTTTGAAAATCTAACAGTTTTCATTCTTTGTGTATCCCTTACTGAGCTTCTTATGCTCATCCCAAGTTTTTGAAATGTTTTTCACAGGACATAGCATGGAATAGGGTCAAGGATGGGATCAAGGGAAAGTCATGCTACCTAAAACATGGAACTATACATGTTTCTTTTAAAGAGTTTTCATTTTATGGAAATTTAGTAGAAGCGACTACTTTTTAATCTTTTGAGATGTAATAGTTATGTCCTAATTCTCTAAAACTCTAAACCTGAAAAGATCCTCAATGTAAATTACTCATTTAATTCAATATTAAGTAAGGTTTAAGATTGGGGCCTTATAATGGATCCATGTATAGGTAAATAAAACAATTAATCAAGAATAAAAACAATAGTTAACAAGGAATATAGGCCCTAGAATCATGGTTTTCATCCTTCCTAAGAAAATAGGCTCATTCATCACCAAAAAATTATCATTAACAAGAATCCATTTTTTTATTTTCTTTGATTAACATATTCATTTAACACTGGTTACAACTAAAATAAACCTAATGCATCATCTATCAACAACTATAAATTATTTAAACATGGTTCAGTTATAACTTCAATTTCCATAAATCATAAGGAAAAACATTAATAATTTAATGTGCCTATTAATTTATTCATAATGTATTACTATATTTATGTTCTTTAACAAAATTTCTAGGGTAATAAAAATGATAATCCATAAAATAAACTAGGGAAATAATACTATGTAGAAAATTAGGAGGATAACCATCAAGATGATATAAACACATGTGACAACTATAACCCAAAATCAAAATTTATTTTTTAATTTCAGTTTAATATTCATTAATGTTAATTCCACCATTAATATTAATGAATCCTCTACCTCTATACTTTCAATTTTCATCAAATAAGAATGGAATAATAAGTGCAAATCTGTGATCACATCTCCTACAAGGAATCTATATACCTTTAAGGAGGTCAAACCATGAATATGATGATAAGAATTAAAATAACTCCATGAGAAATGAAAAAGATAAAAATCAATAAAATTGAAATATATAATAGGATAAATAAATATCAAATGAAGAAAAAACCATAATTAAAAGAGGAAAAATCACCTCATATTGATCTCATGAAGCCAAGAATAAATCAAAATCTAAAGGTATTCAAAATAATTTAAAATAAGACCTTTGTATTTCTAGGGTTTATAGGAAAAAAAATTATTTTAAGTTAGTTTAAGGGTGAAATAGAATGTATATGAATTATTATAGGTTTAATTTTATAACATGAATGGGCTATTCATGTCACGAATGGATTGGGTGTAAGACTTACTAAAAAATGCATCACCTAGATCATATTATCCTGGGATCAGTTAAAATAACAAAATAATTGTTCACATAATGAATTATTCTGGTAATTATTCACTAAAACTAACCCTTCATCCATCTACACCATGAACCAATGGTTCACACTATGAATAAAACCCCAAAACTACCCTTATTGTGGCCATGACTAACCATTCATGCTGTATGCACCAACATTACATGATTAATAACACTTTACTTTATTAGTTCCTCCTAAAATTGTATTTTATCTCCCAAAATTCAATAAACACACTTCAAGTTTCCCCCATGCACCTTAATATTTGAAAAAAACATAATGGAATGAGATAGAATGTCCTAAGACCTTACATAATATAACTTTAAAACAATTATATCCCTCAAGAATTAAAACTAAACCCAAAGAGAAGTGAAGGAAAAAGGTGTTCTAAAAAACCACCCAATGATATACCTATCAAACAATTCTATACCCCAAGAATTAAAACATAACCCAAAGATAAGTAAATAAAAAAGGTGTTTTCAAAAACCACACAATGATATACCTCTCAAGAATCTCAAAATCATAAGATAATAACTATATCACATAGATGTACAAGAATAAAAACTATATAACACTATCAACATGATCCTAAAAACTCTCCCAGGGGGATACCTCTCAAATAGGATCAAGGCCATTAATAAGGAATGAAGGAAGAGAGAACTATCTCATAAGAATACAAAGGTCAACATTGTAAAAACATCACTATAAAATAATAATGTAGAATCAATAAACTCAGGATAATGAGTGCACATATATGAATCTTGTTCCCAGTTTATCTATTCTATGAAACTATTTCCCAATATGACACAAACTAAGGGAATAACACACCCACATGACACCTTATTCTAGTGGTCCTTGATCTCTAAAGGAAAATTCTCAAAGGTCACTTCATCTTCAATACTAATATCACCCCAATCGATGACTATAGAATCTTCAAGAAGATAATGGAGAATCTTAAACACATGAAAGACATCATGAATCCATGTCATCTATAGTGTAAGTTATAATAATTATATGACAACTCTTATATATTCTATCACCTTGAATTGACCAAAAAATCAGGTAGAAAGCTTACTCCCATGACCAAACCTTCAGTTCCCAAGATGAGGAGTCAACTTCAAGAATATGCGATCTCCACCATAGAATGCTAGTGGCATCCTACTATGGTTATAATAAGACTTATAAAATTACTATATTGTCTTCATCCACTCATGGATCACGTCCACCATTTCTACCATTCTCTACAGTAGTTCTAACCTGATAATTTTTGACTATCCAACCTGAGTAGAACATAATAGAAAATGAAAAGGTCATATATAAAAATATTGAAATGGTTCCATAATAATAGTGGAGTGATTTTTTTTAAGAAAACTAGAACAAGTATAGGTGTACCACTAATGAACTTATAAAATACATGAGACATTAACACATAATTTCTTCATGATTTTGGAAGGTATACTCTATTTGACCATCCATCTTCTGATAAAACTCCTTGTTGAGGTAAAACTGAGAAAACAAATCATATTAAAGACCTGTCCACTCCCTATAGGTCAAATAAGGATCATGATTAGAGATAATATTTCTTAAAACTCTATGAATCCTCACTACATCATATATGTACCTCCTCAACAAAATCTTCACTGATATTTATTCCTTGACTGATAATAAGTGAGTAGATTTTTCCAAATGGTCCAAAAATAACAAAATTGAATCATTACCTCCCTAGGATCAAGGAATATTGTAAATAAGTACATTTAAATACCATCACACATCCACTAAGGAACATCTAATGGATGGATTACACCATCGGGAACATAGTGTTCAAACTTTAACTTCTAGTATACTAAACGTTGGGGCACAAACATTGAAACTGAATGATTTATCCTAGGACCCCAAACCTAAAATTTAAAGAATAATAAATATTTTTCACATTGAGATGTATAAATAAGGGAGATATTTGGAACTCAAAAATAAACTCCTCACACATCACTAAATTAATTAAGACACTCCCCTAAAAAACACATGATGTTGAACATCCTCAGACCATCCATCATGGGTATCACCACATACAACTCAACATCACCATAATTCTTCCTCAGAAACCCATAGATGGGACCCCTCAAACCTTTGTAATAAATAATAATACACCACCATTTGATAAACTTATATTCTACCACCAAAATCTCCCATATAAATATGTATCGTAAAGATCTCTTACATCACTCCCCCAGAATCTCTATACTCACTCATGACACCAATATAGGAATTCCTACCAAATGAATTAGCTTCAACATTAAATTTTCCTGATTTATAAGAAATATTAAACTCATAATACTATAATAATTCCATCCAACATCACTATTATTGCTTCAAGTCACACTGGGTGAAGATATAACTCAGGATGTTATGATTAGTGAAAACCACAAAGTGATACTAATAATATATTATCACTAAAAATACAATGAAAAAATGACCTATAATAACACGAGATCATGGGTGGAGTAGTTTCAATCATGGGGTTATAACTACTTTAACACATAAGCAAAAAAACTATCTACTACATCATGATACTACCCAATCCTAGATACTATGCATCACAACAAACCTAAAAATGAAATCCCTCCTCTGGAATATGTAGAACAGGGGCACGAAACAACTTATCCTTAAAATACTTTAAAGTATCCTCACACTAGTTGGACCATGAGAATGCCTAATCCTTTTTAGTTAAGGATGTTAAATGAGTTACGATCCAAGATAATTCAGGTATGAACCTCCTACAATATCCTACAAGATCTAGGAAACTCTACAATTATTCAACATTCCTGGGGACTAACTAGGAAATAACTTCTTTGATCTTCCAAGTATCTATAGCCATTCTACATTGGGATATAAAATTCTATAATAAAATAACCTAATGATCAAAGAAATAATAATTTGAAAGATTTCTAAATAGATACAAATGATGAAAAACTCTGAAAATATCCTATGGATGATTTACTATATCCCCCTTATATGGAGGGTACACAAGGATTTCATCGACAAAACCACAAAAAACGGTCCAGAAACTCTTAGAGTACTATATTCATCAATACCATGCATAAAAAGTTATATTTCATTACTCCAAATTACATCAAAACAAACAAATAATCCCAATAATGATATTAGAAATAATTATTTTTAAAATCCCCATCCTTCAACCACATATGATGATATCCCTACCATATATCATTCTTTAGGAACCAACTATATCTCTTAAGCTGATTGAATAAATCATCAATTAGTGTTAGAGGGTAATGATTCTTTACTCTCACTTGATTCAAGTAATGATAATAAACATATAAATATATAATTCCATAATCCTTTTTCAAAAACAAAAAATGGATAACCCTAAGCTGATATGCTCGATCGAATAATACCTCACATAAAGAGATCATCAGTTGGCATTTTTATCCCCATAACGTAGAAGGAACTGACCTATATTGAGGTATAAAAATAAAAGAAACACTATTACATATATCTATATCCTAAACTAGATCTCATATAAAGGGGATGGTGCCCCAATTTCCTCAGGAAAGACATCAGGGTACTCTTACACAACCCTGGCAAACACATCCAACAAAACCTCTAATAAACTCAACATCAGATAAACCATCAAGGAAGTCAATCGATCAAAATTCCTCTAACCCATATGAGGGTTTCTATTGTCAATGAACATGGAAAATTTTTTCTATATATTATAGTAAAACTTTCCTTCTAAATAAATATAGGATAGCCAACATCAAATAAATCCAATCCTTGATAAGGATGACGTATTTTATCCATATTTACAAATAAAGTAAGTCTTCAATAGTGTGGTTCTTCCCCAGAACTTTCTCATGGTTTCTACATGATTTACAAAAAATTAACTAAACATATAATTGGAATATTAAATGCCAAGGGAACTAGAAGCCTCTCCACCTTATATCACAAAGTATGGAAAATGTTGGATAAAATAAACGATTGTGTAGCTCATGAATCAAACAAGGGATACACTCAAGTATAAATCATGAAAATGACACCTTAAATGACATTAAAATTTCATTTTCCAAAAAAATATAAAGAATGAATTTGCCTAAGACCAACTCTAGAACCTCTCTAACATTGATTATGGGAATATCCATGGTCATACTTTACTCTATAAGGATGAGGGGAATCATGGGACTATCCTCTACCTTCCACATCTACCCTATGTTGATGATAGCCTAAAGCACCCTAATACTTATTTTTTGGATGATACAAATATAATTATAGAACTTGAAGTGGACTAAAAACTGCACAATATCTACTAAAAATTTTTGGTAACTCCCGCTAGAGAGGACTATGAACTTTGAACTAAAGGAATGCCAAATCCCTAGGAAGGGTCTATAAGTCTACCAAACTCGGTGAAAATAGATAAAGATATGTGAGACCTATAATTGGATGTCTGAAAACCATTTTTTCCAGGAAAATGGGAACCTCAAGAGAAATATCTACTATATTGATAATCTTGATTACTCCACTCACATGGTGATATGATCATGTACAGAATCTTATCAATAAGTTTTCCCTCACTTGTAAATCAAGATATGTTGGTAACATAAATGGAGTGACCTAGCACCGTATCATTGGAAAAATGGTCTAATTAAAATGCCTCTACATAGTCTCCTCATCTAGAAGTAGTCTAGATGCATATTAGAAAATGTTCCTGATATTCCTCCTGAAATACTACATTATAGAGATTCTTTATTGAAGGGAAAGTGGATCCAACTGAATTGCCACTATTTAGGACAAAGAAATAAACTCAACTCAGAACTGATCTCATAACTTCTCCAATGAAACAACCAACTCCTCATGGTCCTCGAGGAATAAGAACCACCACTATTAGGCTACCCCATGCATCATCATCAATGCCAATAAAACCCAATGCTCATATAACTACAGATCAAACTAAATTCTTTCTCCACCACATAAAACCAATCCCCTATCACTATATATAAAATAGATTCCTATTACTTATTCAAACTCTAGAATTGAAACTCTTAGAGTGTCATAGTCTAAGTGTCATCATCATAAACCTCAATCATGAAATTATATATTGGAACATCCTAATGAATATATTTTACATGAACTTAATGAGGATGTCATCATAGATCCATTCATTTAAAAAAAATACTACCAGGACTCCAAATCCGAGAATATATAACATTTAAGGTTAAGTAATTAAGGTACAATAAAACCCCAAATTCTACCCAATTCAAATAAAAACATAAACAGGAATTATGTTTAATAATTTCCTATTTAACTACCTTATAACTAGAATCAATTCAATTAATAAACTTAGTAAACTTGAAAGTACTTACATCAGATCATATGAGACCCTAAATACCCATTTCATAGATAGTCTTCCTTTTTTACATCGCATTTTAAGTTCAAATGAAATTGTTGTACTACCAACACATTCATTACTCACAAGTGAATACCTCCAAAATCCATTGTATCCCTTAGCCTACATTTGATACCACTCATTCATAACCCCTCCCCCAAAGGTACCCATCCTAGGCCAAAAATTATGTAAGAGGTAAGATGACACCAGAATCACATCTCCAATAGGCCACAAGTTGGAAGATAACATTGAGGGGATATCAAAAACTAAAATAATATGAATTACCCTATAAAAATAATATGGCGAATGGTAGATAAGATTCTACCATCATAGAAAATATAAAAAAATAAATTAAAGATCCCAATATATTTGTATAATTTCATAAAAATGAACAAATGAAAAATAAAACTGCATGTATAAAATAAAAATCTTGGCTGTGACCTTGAATGAAAAAAAACTCTTATGAAACTCAACGAGCTAGTAATGTTCATCCCTATCACAAAAAAAATCATGTAGACATAAAAAAGAGTTTATATAGATAGGGGTAAGCATAATAGGTATACTTAGTAAGATCCTCCCTAAAATCTCTCATGAAAGGTGAAAAAGGAATACTAAATCATAGTTAGTAACCAATGAAACTAACTCTTCACCTAATAAGGTATGATATATCATTTTCATCCCCAATACTGTATCTACAAGTATCTCATACACATAATAATATAATATCCAATATAATTATTAAAGTGATGGTACCCCACTACCACTTACCAACTGGTTTTCTGCTCCCGCCCAACATCACACATACCGAACCTTCTCTCTCCAATAAGCCACATGCATAAAATAAAACTATATAATAATCCATACCATGTGTTCTATATAATATCATCATCATCAGCACCTCCAGATAGTAATAAAGTAATATTTCATAAGCCAATTTATAATATACACCGTATACTGTACCTTAATCCATAACATCAAGTGCATGATATACTTATAATAATCCTTAGGATACTATATTTGGTGGAACATGTGTGTAAAATAACTATAATACATCACATCCCTCTACAAAAATATACATGAAGGTAACCTACATACATAAAATTACATAATACTGCTCTTGGAGATGTTTTTGGGGAGAGGGGGTAGTCAACTATCCACCATCACTAACCTGGATATTGAGAAAAACACCCCCAGAGTCTCCACTGGCTGTGAATCGCCCTACCGACATGGATGAGGTACAATATGAAATCATAGAAGTCATATATATATATATATATGAAACTACAATAATTGAAACTACCTATCCAAAACCACAATTGTAGAAACCGTCTCTTAGGACACCTGACTGCCACCACTATAGAGTAGATGACCAATAAGAACATAAGATAATAAATTAATTCTTTCTATTGAACATTTCACATTACATAATTACAAACCAATTATCCCAATTCAACCATCAAACCCCATCCCCATGGGTTAAATCATTAAATATTCATTATCATTCCATAATTCCAAGTATTCTAGGACTTATCCAAATCAACCAAAAAAAGATTCACAAACAAAGAATAACTAGTTGCATTAATTACTGCGGAAAGGATTACAAGAATAAATAAGACTATCTATATAGCTTAAAAAACTATAAATTTATTATTAAGAGAGTAATACAAGTATAAATTCCTCAAAACATAGGGAAATACAAGATTTAACTAGCTCCATCAGTCTGGATTCCACCCTCACACCACTATTCAAGTCATCATCCATCCTGATATCAGCAAAACCAACAACCGACACAACCCCAAGAACCCCCACCCATTTATCACCATTCCATCAGCCATCCCAGGCACACATCATATCACATAATTGGGCTCCATGTCTAAATAAATCGTACTAGGAACCAAGAAACAAAAATGGTTAACAAGTCATCTAGGCCCTAGAATAAAGGCGTCCGAACTTCATAAGAAAACATCCTCACTCATCGCAAAAAAAAAAATTTAATATGAATTTGATTCATTACCATCTTGGATTAGTCGATAAATTTATCATAGGTTAAAATCAAATGAAATATAATGAATAACCTGTCAACAACTATAAATTATTTAAACATTCTTCAAGTATAACTTCATTTTTTAATTATAAGGAAGAATGATTAAAATTTAGCATTACAATTTATTTATTCATAAATAATTACCATATTTATGTTCTTTAACCAATTTTCAAGAATAAATAACACGCTAAATTCAGACATCATCTAGAGATAATAGACTATCTATAAAATCTAGTGGAAAACCATCAAGATGATGTAAACACATAAAATCACTATAACCCAAAACAAAAAGTCATTATTTAATTCAATTTAAATACTCATTAAGGTTCATTCCACTATTTCCCAATGATAAAATTCATGATAAATTCACACTTTCACTTAAGGTAATATAATAAATTAATACCCTACCTCAAGAAATTACATGTTCTTTGAATAGTAATAGAAAAACTTGAAAATATATCTAATAAACTCTCTCACATGGAATATACAAAGGAATGGGATATATGGGTCTATGCCTTTACACCACATACTTTTGTAATTCATATTTAAAATGACTTAAATTCATTTAATCCTCATATACTACCAAAAAAACTATCCCATGTTTCTCATTTATTTTATCAATTACCATTATCAACACCATTACCATGAGTTTATTTATATTTAGATTTACCATTCCATAATCTATTTATTTTAATAATAAACATGAAATACCATAAGGATAAATTCACTCACGGTGTATAAACCAACCAGAATTTGTAGTTGGAATCACAATAAACTACCATCAGGAAAACAAGCTATCAGAAGTAAAAAATCAAGAAATATAGTAAATCCCAAATATCAACATGCACCAATCAACCAAAAAAACCATCACAAAAATCCAAAAAGAGGTAATCCTATATCTCAACATGAACTATCTATCCTAATAAAAACCCTATCTCAATTATAAGCATCAATAAATTCCCAATCTTAACATATTCTATTTATCCATTGCATCATATCTCAATGACACAAGGTTTATAATAATTTATAGCTAGATATAAAAAAATATAAAGAACACACATTAAAACAATATATATTTTTATCATAAAAAACTCTAGGGGAATATAAGGCCATATTATCCAAGAAATATGTCTAGAAAACTACAAGAATAGGCCCACAAAACCCGAATAATTGATTTCCACCAAAACACCATTCTTCATTACGTTCTTGAATTAATAGATTTATTATAACCATGTTTTAACAATAGGAAACCTATCATCACCCACTATTAATTGTATTAAATCAACCATACCATGCTTCAAGAAATATTTTATGCTTTAAAATTTTAATTAAGGATAAAAATTCATATGATAAGCCTATTTCATCATTAAATTCATATTTATTTTCTTTATGTAATTTAAGATATTTAAATAATATCAATGAAGGTAAGTAATAATAATAATAAGATTAATAGATAACACATTATCATGAAGATATCTAGATGAATCATTAATAAAACATCACCACTTGAGATCACAATAAACTTCCAATTGATTTATAAATCTAGTTATTATCTTCATTTAGGAAAATTCTATTATTACCCAATAAAACTAAAGCATGATAATATCACACTTTCTCATAACCAAATAATGGTCATAAATCCCCTACCTCGAGAAGAAACATTCAATGTTATGTGAGAAAGAATGGAAGATAAAGCATGAATCTCCAATCAACTATTTCACAAAGAATAATCCATAAATCACAAAATGAGCCCCACAAATTTTTAAGAAACAAATATTCATAGATTTAATAGTGAAAAAATGAGAGATAAGAACTAATAGAGATGATGGAAAACTCACATTTAATTAATAACGAACAATACGTAGAAGTTGGGGGTTAAATCTATGAAACATGAACCAAAATTATCTGAAAGAGGACCTAGAGTATCCTATGGTTTGATAGATAAGGGATAAAATAAGAATATTTTGAAGGAATTAAAGAATTTATACTAATACAATCATAGATAAACACCCCTATATATGCTACAATGGTTAGGGTTTTCACCAAAACCACAATAAAACATAGGATACGATGCCACAACGGGGTCTTAGACCAGCCATACTGAAGAAACCATAGATAAAATATCTCTTATCTCTTATAGATCCTATACCCTAGGAACTAGGATGTGACATATCTCAATGATCTACACCAAAAACACCCCTAATTTAGACCATAAAAAGAACTTTCCCTCAAGCACCATGGTGGAACCCATGCCCTATTCCATATAAAACCTTTATGTGACAACACTAAAAACCTTAACCCCTTGAGCTCTATAGTTTAGTACTAATCCCTAGTTTATAGCTACCTATTAAGTGTGAAAACCACCAAAAACTTTTTATAAATCATCCACACCATATAATAAATGAATATTTTGTAAACTCAACCCTTAAAACATGACCTTAGGTTTCACACCATTGAAAGGGTCCTCTAGAGAAAATATCATCTCAAAACTACTTCCATTCTGCCTTCCCTTACCTCATATATCTATAACCCAAAATATCAAAATAAGGGATCATAAAAAACTAAGAGTTTGTAGATTTTATCTCACTTGAATTCCAGATCACACTACATATAACTTATATATCTTAATATTATAATCCAATTCAAGATTATGCTTTAATATACGTAATGGTTTCTTGAAAAAATTATTTGATTTATATTATACCTTGATACCATTGGTTGTTTCTTAAAACCACATTTTCTATTTATTTTCTCTTAGTATGTACATTTATTCTTTCAGCACAACCATCCCATGGATCATATATCTCCCTTAAATTTATAATTCTCCATTAATACTTCGAAATAATAAATTACATGGGAATAGGCACAATACTAGACCATTCTAAAGTTATGAAATATGGTTGTCTTTATTAAACCAACCCTTTACTTCTAACTCACTTCCAAGCCTTTCTTGTGGCCATCCTTAGAATACCACTTGTACAAAATTTATTCCAAAAATTTTCTTAATAATTCTTCACATTCTTTGGATTGGGATTCAACTCTAATCTAAGATATATTCCATGCTTGATCCTCTAAAATAGGTATATTCCATTGGACCTTTCCTCTTTCTCTAAGGAATAATTAGTGAAACCACTTAGTAATGCTTAATGTCTATATTATTTAATAACCATTAAAGTCACGTCTCACTTATTTTTATTTGATGAATATTTTTTCAAGCCTTAAAACTCCTTTATTTTAATTGAATCATAATACTTATTATTCATCTTAAATATTTTATTTCTTTCATTCCATGAATTATACTTTGAATAATCCATAATTAGTTATTTATTTAACCTTAATTGCAACCTATCCTTATATTCCTTCAAGATAGTGATTTTTTTTCAAAATAAAAAAATAATTTTTCCTTTTTATTAACTCTATTTTCATGAGAATAGGAGTTTTTTTCTTAACATAAAAATTATTTCTCATAATTCAATATCATTACATATTCTCATGGTTTTTATAATTAAAATATCCCCATTAAAATCATACTTGTATTGAATTATCACATTATAATTTTATACCTAATCAAATCCTTTACTTAAAAGCACATATAAATCCTTTTTCCAATACCTCCACAGTAGCAGAACATCAATGAAAATATCTTCTAAGAATAGAAACTTTTATATTTTTCAAGGATTTTCTATCAACTTAATAATTCAAAATTGAAACCTTCTTGGACTCTTCTTATTGAGGATACTTTAAGAGGTGATTTCATAATTCTAGTTAAGGTTTTTAACCTCACTTCAATAACTTTAATCTTCAAATACTTTTCCATTATTTGACCTTCCATTTTATCCAACCTTAAGTTTTATTCCTTTTTTGGATTTTATCACCTCTACTAGATGATATTTTAGAGGTATAATATTATCCTTATGCTCCTTGTTAACATCTATTTTATTCTTTAGTTCTTTTGAAAATTCCTTAAGAAAATCACATTGTTTTTTCTTTTTTAAACCTATTCTTGAAATACATTTATTCAATGATATGAATTCCTTATTTAACAATATTTTTTAAAAAACAAGATCTATCATGATTGTATAATTCACTCTATACATAATCTATAGTTGATCACCTTGTCCTTCAAAGACTAGATGTCATATTGATTGTTGCAAGATCAATTTATAGATTTTTAATTGATGATATTGATACTTATTACATTGAATTACCATCCACTTCATTATTCATGGATAAATATTAATTTTTAGATTTAACAATGTCTTCCACACAAATTTCATCACCTAAATTCTCTCAAATATATTTTACACATACCCTTGTGGTAATTTACTTCTTCATGGATGTATTCTTTCATTACTCCTCCACTTCTTACCTTTTTTACATTTGGTAGTCTTCTCCAAATTTATTAATTGATATTTATTTACTGATTGATTTGTAATATAATCTTGATGTATAATATATAACTACCATGGGATCTATTTATTTTCTATAAATTTGTTATAAAAATATAAAAATACTAAAGGTTATATCAAATTGAATTGTTTTCTTATATATGTTATTGGATATAATTTTGTTCAATATTTTTATGTGTCTCGACATCATGAACTCATTAACTATACTTTCTCAAATTTTCATCTCAATGGATATATTTTAGTATCTATTAACTAAAATCCTAAAAAATCTAGTATATATCTTTTTGTAATCCATAAAAGTTATTAATATTGTAAACAAAAGGCTTCATCCTTAAATACATTTTCCAAATAAATTTATAAATAGATTAAAATATCAAAGATTAAATAAAAACCAATGGATCAAATAATAATTGATGGTATCAAGATAAATATATTCACCTTGTGTGTGGGTGTGGAGGGGGGTGTGGGTGGTGGGGAATAAGGGTTTTTCCTAATTGAAATGTTTCCCTTTGATGAGATTATTACCTTTAAAAAATCTTTTTCATCCTTTGTAAGGAACAATTTTCAATCTATACACATCTTGATGAAATTATTACTGAATAATTCAATAGATATATTGAAATATAAATCACTCACATGAAATAATAATTCTACTTGGATCACCATAATGGATACTTTTAAGTAAAATAAATAGATGATGTATAGATGCTCCCAAATCAATTAGTGCACTAATTTGGTGGATACAAGGTTTAAGCTATGGTTACTCTACACCAAGGATTACTAGCTTAATATAGTTTAGCGTAGATGCACTATCTCTCTAAGGGATTCTCCCTCTTTTTCTCAACCATTCACTATTTCATGAATTCTTTATTAATATATATATATATTTATATGAGGGTCACTCCAATAATTTATAGACATAAATTTCTCTTCTAGATCTCTATAATGAACAGATATTCTTTACATTGTAACTAATAAATTAATGTTATTTAAGATCCAATTATATTTTATTCCAAGAATATGAAAACTATACGATCATAGCTTATTAATTCTAGGTTCAATTATTTTCCAACCTATCAAACACCCCACTACTGCCAACCTCTAGAAGAAGACAATTCTTCACTGAGATTATCTATGTTTCTCTCCTTCCTAAATACTTCAAATAGCCAGATGAAAAAAATTATATTATAATATCCTTTAGGTTTATTACCTTAATAAATTATATATTATCATTACAAATACTATATGGATCTCTTATATTTTTTCATTTATTCGAATTAGAAATTTCAATATATTCTTCTTACTTCCAAAAACTTTTGTAAGTTGTTTTTATAATAAATTCCTATTATCCAACCCTTGATTGAAAGATTTAGATTCATTACATATTCCTATAAAAATAAAAAACTAATTCACGTGTTTACATGATTAAATTTTATCAAATAAACTAATTTTAGTGGAGTCAGTATCCCAGATTTGAAGCCATATCATCGAATTTTTATATTCAAGTTGAATCTTTGAGAAATTATGGAAACTTCTTGATCATGGTGTGCTAATATCTAAAATGGAGTTATGTTTCTAGAATTATACTAGATTGTGACATGATATCCTATATTGTGGTGTGATTTTTAGTTAACCACAATATCTACAAAATCTATGTCAATTTTATTTTTTTTTCCTTAGAAATCACTCAATGAACTTATATATCCCTTCAAAACTCAAACCTATTACAACATTATTACCTACTTTGTGGTTCTAAGACATGCTTCTTAAATCAAATGATTTTTTTAATCAACCTTGAATCTAGTACCCTGAAGATTGTGGATAAAATATTACATTAACACAAAATTTAAAATTCATCATCGAATTAGATTAAATAGTTTAGTAGTAATGGAAAAATATATACATATATGATTAAAATATTTTATTTGAAATAATAAAAAAAGTGTATAAAATTATTGAAATATTTGTTATTCCACATTTAACCATTTAAATATCCATTTTTATTACCTTTCTGAATGAAAAAAATAAAGTGGGAGCTCAGAGCTCAGTATGAGAAAATGTACATTGATAGCTATAATAGAATAAATAAGGCATCAATTATATAGTTGAGATAAAAAACAATAAAATATTCCGTATAAACAATACCAATAAAGTGAAATATTTCCATGGATTACATGGAAACATAAATAATCACATGTAAAATAGTAATGAGTTTCATAATGTTAGAATTCAAAATGTTGAACATCATAATGTCACCATCAAGACCACTTTCTAAGATATCATATATAAATAGGTAAGACATACACCAAATACCCAAGAATGTTTATCTCATGAAACTAATCAATGAATTTAGGGGATATATAATATTTTAACCACCAATAGCTTACTAAAAAAAATGAGTTAATTATATTAAAGGATTAAATAAGAAATAAAATTCATAATTAACATGCCTTAGTGTTAAACATCCATATTTGAAAACTAACATATGAAATATCAATATCTTCTCGAGGAAATAAATGTAACAACATAATAACAATCCATACAGATAAATAAGGTGGATGATATCATTATATAATACCCCATATTAATTATAATAATCTATAAAGGATGTTGGCATAGATGAAAAAAACCTTTATAAAGACATTAGACAGCAAATTTAAATACAAGAAGCAATATCCTTTTCTTTTTTAAATATTTAAAAAATAAAAATTACTAGAATAATGAGAAATTAATTTTCTTTAAAAAACATAAAAACAAGAGTAGGATGATATATAATGAATAATTTCTATTATGGAGGGAAAATATGGTCATAAAATAAAATTTTAAAATATATCTATTTTCCACTTTCATAAAAAGTCAAAAAATTACATCTAACAAAAAGTTTATAATAATTAATTTTAAAAATATAAATATAAATTAAAATTCAACATAATTTTAGATTAATAAATAATTAAATTTTATAAAAGAACTTACTTGAAGATAAATGGAATGATTCCTGACCAAAAAATGAGAAATAATGCCATTTTACTTAAATGAATTATTTTAATGGGTTTCGGGACAAAATATATAAAATGCGTAGAATACTTGAAAATAATATAAACAAATATAAGAAAATAAATTATATTTAATTTAGTGTAAAATGAATATATGATTCACCTTAATGGATATTGAAGCTTAAAAAATCCAGATATGATTAACTATACTTATGCATGTTTTGATTTGGTGGTTCCAGTACTTGCACCATGCTCTTGGTTTCATCTATTCAGAAATTTTATAACATTAATATATATAATATTTATAAATAAAATATTATTTAATAACAATTCATGTATGTAGGTTATAAAAAATGAAATACATCAGTTCATGGTGATGGTAGTCTGTGTGTACACATAAGTAACATTTTCATTTTATAATGGTTGAAATAGAAATAAAGTGGATAAAAAATTATCTTCAAAAAATAATAAATATTTATAAATATAATATTTATTCATTAAATATATCCTTATAACTATCCGTGTATATTGTAAATAAAAAATGAATCACATCGATTTGTGAAGGATGTAGTCAACACATACACATGAGCGAAGTTATCGTTTTCTAATGATTGAAGGGTATGAAGGTAGATCATATATTATGATTATAAAATCATAGTTATTTCATTAATAATATATATATATATATATATATTAAATAAATCTGCATAACTGTCCATGAAATGTGGTGATGAAAAGCAATATATATAACTTCTTGGAGATGATAATCTCTCCAAATGCATGATCGTTGTTTTCATTTTCCATTTGATGGAAAAAGTAGAAATTATTTAATACATAAACAAAATTAAATTTAAATATATTAAAGGTAATTACTTAATTATTTTAGTATAATTATAATAAATTATATAGTGTTATAATAATAAATAAACATGAAAGAAATTAGTTAAGACTCATACCTTTTTGTTTGGATATCCTCTTTTGTCTTGCACATCAATCATTCTATGATATGAACTTTTATAAGAAAAAAACCTCTAGGATATTGGGAGGAAAAATTTTAAGGTATTTTGGTAGATATTTTTTGATATTATTCTATCATGTGGTACATATTAGTGAGGAGTGGAGGTTCCCTTTTATAAGAAAGAAGAGTGTTACTCTTATTAATATGATTTCTTAATATAAAAAGGGAATTCCATTATTAAGGAAATTGACACCAAAATAGATAATTAATGTTGGAAATATTAGGTGAGGTAATTTAATTCCTCATCTACCCATTTAATGATGATTTTTATTTGTATTTAGTGACTTACCTATTGGTTAATCATTTTTATCTCCATTTAAGCTTTATCCTTGTGACTAATTTTTACCTTGGTAACCGATTTTTATGAACAAAAATGAAATTGATATTATAAAAAAAATTGTTCATGAAAATTAAAAATATGGAATTATTTCTCTACATTTAATTTTTTTATAATTGGTTGAAATTAATTATAATATAATTACACAAAATGCCTATTTTTTAGAAAAAATATATTTTTATATATAAAAATGGATTTATATTTATTTAGGTTGAATACTCTTGAGTAGTGGTGCTTCCAATGAATTTATTGGATTATTATTAAAATAATTAATTTTAATTTGATATTATAACCATGAAAAAAATATAATTTCACCTTCAAACCACACTATTAAATGAAAAGAATAACAAATGGTACATTATTTGATAATAATATAACTTAGGTTGTAAAAAGTCAAGCTTGGGTTTCCAAATTAAATATAATACTTTTAAATTATTTTTTATAAATAAAAAAATATGTTTTTAAGGGTTATATATCTTTTTAATTCATTATTATATCTTAATAATAACATAAAATTTACGATGTTTGTAAAATTGATATTTTTAACTATTCACCTAAAAATGAATTATTTCAGCAAAATACCAAAAATTAACTCCAATATGAATTCAACCATATCAACTAAAAAATTATGCCCAATTTATAAAATTATAATTCTATAATTTATAAATTTTACTTTTAAATATATCTATAAACTATTTCTATTTTAGTGATAAAATAATAGGATATTCATAGGCCAATAGTTTTGGAATGTTGTGTTTAATTATTATATTTGGATATAGAGTATTAAATTATTCCTATATTAAATAATTTTAATATCTAAATTGGGATATATTTTAGTTCTTAAATTTTTTTGGTTAATTTCCCATTAGGGTTTCTTCAGGCTCCCATGTTTCCTTCTCTAGTTTGTGATTTATCCAAAGGACTTTCACTAGATGAGTTTTCCAATTCTAGAAAACTTTTTCTCTTATGTCAACGATCAATATAATATATTTATTATTTTATAATTTATGTTAAAAATATATTACATCATAGGTGAGTACATTCATTAGATATAACTTTTTATTTTATCAATAACGAAACATGGATAACCTCTTGTGCTTTTGATTGGTTGGCTGGTATAATCATTTGGTCACCCAAAAGTCAAATTAAATTTAAAATTTCAAATGACCCAATGTATCTAGGTGTTAAAATACCCTTTTTATCAAATATTATAACTCCACTCCATGTAGAAACCTTTTATAATACATTACCCCCTTTAAGTTCCAAGTCTTTCTTTTAATTATTAGTATATCTCTTTTTTCTTCTTTGAGATGATTTGATATGATTTTGAATAGCCCATAATTTCAAAATAATTTCCCAAATAATTTATAGGCCAACTAGATTCATTTCTTCAACCTATTCCTAACAAGTTAGAGTACTACATCTATTACCCTACAATTCTTCATATTTTTCTATCTTGATGCTTGAATATAAGCTATTGTTGTATAAAAATTACACTAGAGTTTTTTACTGATCCTACATACCATGAAAATCTAGGGATAATAATATCAAAAAGTATTATAATATTTTAATATCACTTTCATACTACCTACCATTTTTAGGATGATAGGTATTGTTCAAATATATCTTTTTACTGAGAGCATCTTAAACACTAATCCAAAATTTTATTGCGAACTAAGGATCTTGATTAGATACAATTGAAATAGGAACTCTATAAAGTATCAAAACCTCAAAGATATAAAACCCAAAATGTTTATCAAGAAGTAGATATTCCCTTAGTACTATGAAATTTATAGACTAATTAAGTTGCTCAATACAGTCCCACGTAACAAAATTACTCTTAGGATTCTTCAGAATTTCAGTGAAAATATCGATTGTAACATTGTTTCACTTTACTATTGGTATAATAAGAGGTAGCATGACTCTCTTTAAATATTGTATTTCATGTTTTACCTAATTTTTCCCTAAGAATTGAGACCAAAGTTTTAAATTTCCTACTTCATACTATCCCACTATAAATGTTCTCTTAAACTCCCATACATAATTGTGATACTAAGTTATATAGTTAAATATTAGCTATATGCCTCATTTAGTATCCCCCTATTGAATTATAGTATAATTGGAACACATAACATCTTTCTAAACCTAAACACTCAATATTTATAAATTAATTCTATCAATTTCCCATCACTAAAAACTTTAACATTACTTTATAAATCCTTATAACCATACTTGGACTACTCTCTTTTAGAGTAAATATTGTTTAACAATTTATTGGAAATGAAATAATTTTTCCCCTTTCATAAAAACTACCATTTCAAATTTTACTAAAACATTTAAAATATTATCCTTTTCAATCCTCATTATGGTTATAAATCCATGGTCCTTCCTACTCAATGCATAGTCCACCTTGTTTTCCTTCTCAGGGTGGTAGTGTATTGAGTGATAATAATACTATAGTAGTTCTAAACATCTTATTCTACTCATGTTGAGATATTTATGAAATAAGATGTAAATAAAACATTTTCGGTCCATATATATGTTAAAACTTCCACTATAAAGATATCACCTCTATATCTTCACATTATATATTACTAATAACAACTTAAGATCATGATTGGGATAGTTATATTCATGGATTTTCAATTACATTAATACATAAGAAACCAATATATCATTTTGCATAAGGATATAACCAATTTATTTCTTTGATGCATCCTTATATATTACCAATGCTTCATTTCCTAATGGTAAATTGAATATCAGTGAATTAATTGATATCCTATTTAGATCCTAAAGCATATATTCACAATCCCTTTACCAATTGAATTTAACAACCATACATTTCTACTTGGTTAACATGTTGTCCTATTGGGAATGTTTTTTAACAAATCACTGATAATAATTTGCTAAACCAAGGAAACAATTCATTCAGTTATTTTATTCTATGTTTCCTATTCTTTAAGTACCTTTATCATTGAAGGATCAAAATATATTACATCCTTTCACACAATATGTCGAATAAAAAAAACTTCTTGGAGCCAAAATTCACACTTACTAAATTTACTATATAACTAAATTTCTTATAGAGTCTCAATAATTATTCACAGATGATTCTCAACCTCTTCATATATTTTAGAGTATATTGAGACATCATTAATGATCACCACCATATAGTTATAAATATAATCATTGAATAATCAATTAATTAGATCCATAAAAGAAGAAGGTTCATTATTCAATTTTAAAGGAACAACTGTATAATCATAATGTCTATACATCATAAAAAATTCCATCTTCACTATATCATCCTTCTTACCCTTAATTCATGATACACAAAGTAAAGGTTAATTTTTAAAAAATATTGATCTCTATGAATTTGATCAAATAAATCATCAATACATGGTTAATAATACTTATAATTTATAGTAATGGAATTAATCTCCCTATAATCGATGAAAATACTCATAGACCCATCTTTCTGTTTTATAAATAAGTCTGGGGCTCCCCAAGGTGTAACACTAAGGCATAAAAATCCATTATCACATAACTCATGTAGTTTCTTATTCAACTATTCCAATTACCATAATGAAATTCTATAGCGAGTTTGGGATACTGGTTTTTTTAGGGTTGATTTGAATAGAAAACCCAACTGGATGATTAAGTGTTTTTCTTGTTAATAAATTTGGTAAATACATCAATGTGTTCATGAATAATATGTACATTATCTGTCCTTAGGTTGAATATCCAATCTATAGATAGTGTTTTCTCCTCCCCTTATTCTGGAATTTAATTAAGGTGAGCTAATAGAGGCAGATCCATAGAACATTAAGATAATGAAGTCTCTCCATTAAATACAAGGTATTATTTACCCCCTTTATAAATAGTAATATATTTTCTCTAAAAAATATATTCTGGAATTATACATTGAAATCCAATCCATACTAAGGATTATATCAAATTCAATCATAGGTATGACAATCAAGTTTGTGAATAACAAATATATATGCATCTAAATAGTGTTTGATTGACATATCCTTGTTGTAATAGGATCCCCACTAGGTTTCATGACTGAAAAATATTTCCTTAGAGTGTTAGGGGATTATTTAATGTTTTCAATAAATACTAAAGATATAAAAATGTGTGTATATCCATAATAAAATAAATTATTAGAAAACATTGAGTTAAGAACCTATGATTATGTCATTTGGGACTCTGACCTCAGCTATAGTGATCGTATAAGTTTTTTATTTATCCCATGGAATTTTATTAGGTAAATTCCCTTAGTGCTTGGAGAATTCATTCAAATAAGGACCTATATATTTATAGTAAAATCATTTGATATTATTTACTTCTTTATTTCCCTTAAATTCATTATATTGAATGAATCTCTCTCCATAATTAAATAAAACTCACATTCCCTTCAATAATGATCCATGAATAATGGTTTTTTTTCATATAAAGCAGTCCAACATTGTTGTACCATGTTTAGGATTAGCTTGTTTCTCCATATGGGCATGGTTTTGGGTCATAATCAGAGTCAAACAACCAAATATAGTTATAAAATTCTCATCTATAACACCAAAATAATTTACTACACCGACTTTATTGGGAGGGAAATACCTACATAGGTTAAAAGTGTTGATATGGTTTTTGTTCCTTCCATCCGGTTCCATTCCTAAATAATAGAATATTTAGGATTCGATTATAAAATCATGAATATTGAATCATAGAATATGATTACTGGATAAATAAAATATTGTAGAAGAGTTTAATAAATATCTTCTATCTTATTATAATGTTCCCTTGATATTATACTTTGTTGTTTAAGATATTTTTCTTAAGGTTTTTACAAAAATTCCACTAATTCTTTTCGTAACAATGCTAACTCCAGTAGCTCTGAATCGATGGTTACTATATTATATTGGTGTAAGATACAAGAGATATCATCCAATGATAACAAATAGTTTACTAGTATTGAGAGAGTAGATACATAAATTATTGACATATTATATAACATCCCAACCTAGATCACTCTAGGAATAGTAAGATGGTTGATTCACTACATTACCTCAGGGATGAATAACCATTTTTAAGAGGCTTCCAACGAGAAACAAGGGTGTTAGATGGTACCATAGGGAAACTATACCCACTGTATCAGAGTGAAGAATACCATATGAACAATAAAATATCCTAAAAAACAGAAATCAACTAAAAAAAAGTAGGTAAATATATAAAGACTAAAATACAAAAAAATATAAAAGGTCCCAAAAAACCATGTCATACATAAAAATTACTGCCCATTGGTCCTATTATATAAACATATAAGAAATGAAATTAATGAAAAAAATAAAATCATGGAAGGCTTAACAACACCCCTGAGCCTTACCTCAGAACTTGTCCAAAATCTCACTCAAACTGCCACATCTTGAACCACAACATCAATATAGGCCACTACCAATCATATACATAAATTAAATAAGATGTTTTATCAGGAACCTAAATGACATGGTGACCTAAGAATGGTGTGAGTAAAACTCATTAGGCCACTCCTAATGGTGTCTAAAGAAATAAGTAGTGTAAAAAATAGTGTAGGAATATTTTCATCAGAAATAATAGATGAGATAATAAATGGAAACGTGTTTAAAAAGAATAAATAGTTATTTATTAATCCTTGGGTCCACGGGTTATAAAGTGACACCTAGGAAAACCAAATTTTCTTCATCAAATTCTAGTCAACTTAGCTAATAATTGTATGGTGTAATATACCTTAACTGTAGAAATGGTTTTGGTTAATAATTAAATCCTTGGTACCAAGTAACATCATTCCAGGGCACCCATACAATTTTGAAGGACTGTTAGTACTTGTAGAATAATATATATCACATAAACCAATAGTGAAGAGTGTCATGTTCAACATTCTAAACCATGGATGAGGAATGCCATATACAACACCCTAAACCATGGATATAGAGCACCGTGTCAAACATCCCAAACCATTTATGAGTAATTACATGTCCCACATCCAAAACCATGGATAAAGAACACTATATCCAACACCATAATCCTTGGATTCATAGAATTATGTCCAACATCCAAAACCATTGATGAGGGACACCATGTGTACCATCCTAAAACATGGATGATTAACACCATGTTCAATATAATAAAGCATGGATATTGAGTGTCATGGTCAAAATCATTAACCATTCCATCATTTAACAATTTCCAAGATCTAATACAATTGACCTTTCAAAACGTTCATATTCTATAAACAAACATTCTAACAATTCACTATTTACCAAGGTCTAAATAATCATTTAACAATAAATCATGTGAAAAAATTTCACAACACCTTCCACACTTCAAGAAACACCAATAAAAACATTCTTTGGTGAAAAAATGGGAATCACACACTCATTTAAGGCATTTCCAAAACACCCTTAAGAATGGGTCTTCATATTTGAAATCCATAACAAGGTTGAAGACCTTAATTTACATCAAAAAATTTCAAATATCTATTAATGAATTTTTTTTAATGTAAGGAACCCACACCAGAATTTCAAATCAACTATTGAAATAAATTTAAAATCACATTTTTAGACCACTTTGAGGTCGATACATTATTTAAAGAAAAATACACTTTAAAACTTATCTTTCACCCAATAAAAACTAAAATTAGATCAAAATCCAACACACACAATTAAAATCATTCAAAATACACATATGAATTTCAAAAAATCTTGTTACATAAAACATTCAATTTCATCCCCTTAACAAGTCATAAACACTTATTTTCATGTTATACCAAGTACCCCTATAAACATTCTATAAAGTTAACCAATGATAACAACCATGAAAAACTTGTATACCAACTTTTTTACCATTTAAATCCTGAATTTCCATTCTAATGAAAATTGGAAGACTACTTGGGTGGTTATAGGTTCAGTATCATAATAACTAATGGACCAGACACGGTCTATGGAATGTTAAAGAAATAAATTTAAAACCCAAAACTACTTTCTTAAACTGAGGGGTGGAAGCATAAAACATATTTGATATCACATATACAACATAAATAGAATGATTATTATGAATATGGTTAAAATATCCTAGACCACCTACCTCATTGTATGCATTTACACTTCAATACCAAGTGCTGAGAACTTAGAAAGGCCCGCAAGGACATGTATAGCCAATTAGGTACCTAAATCAATTGACGACGACTAAAAATATTAATTATTAAAACAATTATAATTAATTTGAAAACCAACCCATCTTGGAATAAATGAATAAAATCTACCAGTAGATCTTGCAACACCAAAACCAATTCCAAATACACAGTAACCACTCATGGCAAACCCCAACAAAATCCTAGGCCAAAGCCCAAATTGGTGACACCATTTAAAAGGTTAATTATGAACCTAATTGATGTAAATACTTTGTAAAATTCCTCAATGACCTTATATCAAAACAAAAATCAGAAAACTAGATGTGGATGTCATCATGAGATATTCTTTACTCATTCCAAGTTCAAGCACTATAGAAAATAGGTTAATCCGCAATGCTTCATTTGAATATCCAATAAAAACCTAAACTAGAGAAATCCAAAATTAAATAGGAGGAATAAAGATAGAAAAGAGAGTTTATAAAGGTTAGATATTAACTCAAAATTCCCAAATACTTCTATAGATGCACCCCAAATCAAGGGGTTGGATAAGGAGGAATGGGTAAGGAGAGCCCTTGTTTCACACATGACTAATGAAGGATTATGGGAGGGGAATGACTTAAAAACTGAGGGTAATTTTAGTCATTTCATAATTTTAATTAGATTTTGGATAGCCACATATTTTTAAAAAACATTCTCCAACCATTCATCCGTCAATATACATGACTAACTACCCTACATGGTTATGATTCATAGTTTTCTAAAATGTGTCCCAAATGTTCTGGAACCACCGTAACTCTATAAGTTCTCACATGGTTTGGGGGGTGGTTTGATTATTAAAAAATACATCATAACTATACACCACATATTGTAACTCAAAAACTCAAACTACGGGCCCGAACCCTCAAAACACTCCAATACCTCTTAACCCTCCACAGAACTTTATTCCAAGTCTATATTTGGTTTATTATGAGGTTCTGACACTTGAAATTCCATTTCAATGTCTGTTTAAAATATAAACCATCCACGATTTTGAAATTTCAATCTTTTTTCCAAAATATGAGCATATGTAAGGATGAGGGGTTTTAAAAACTCCCCACAAAGGCACTTCTTATTCCAAAGAATTTTATGTGGTCATATAACTACACCACCTGAACCACTTAAATTATCTATTAAAATTCTAATGGCTTCATTCCATTTCCAAATGACTAAACTGCGTATAATTCATAACCTCTAATTCTATGCTTTCAAACCTACAGAACCCAATCCAATGTTCATAATAAGAATTGAAACACTAATATCTTAGTTACTTGACCCCATATAATAAAAAACACTGGTGATATATTCTTCCCACACCCAACAGACCTATGGTTCTCCCCACAATAAGCTTCAGCATACAAAATCAAACCAAGGATAGATGTACAATCATCATTCATGCATAACCAAGTGACACCCCAACCTTTCCTAAAAACCATGATTTTATTCTAGAAACACACTTTTCACATCCAATAATATATTCCAGATGTTTTTTGTAACTCTCCATATCTAACTACACAACACAAAACTGATTGAACCTCCTCTAGATGAGCCTCATTGGAAAATATCAGGTCTAAATTCCAACTCTTTATGAACTTACTTGATCAAGATGCATTTATACTCAAAGGTTTTCTATAATCACTAAAACATGCTCATCAAACTCCATACATGCCTCCTGGTGAGATTTCATATTTAGATCCCTCACTAACCTAAGATCATCATTGTCCCTTACTATGCACCCCGATGAAACTCTGACCCACACACCTTTGGATTACCTTAGAACCACCTTGATCCTAAATCCAACATTCATCTCAATCAACTGGAAAATCTAGTGACCATTTGGAATTCCCAGAGAAATATATATATTATTCTCATTGGATCCTTCCTGGGATCTCAATAACACCATGACCAATCCACTATTAGTTCCATATGCTTACTACCCTTAATTAATGAGGGTTATTTTCCCATGACTAAAATTTCACCCCCATTGGTGTTTCATTATTTCTACCCAACTCTATAAAATTAAAACTGACATGACCCATTCTCCATTAAATTCCAAACATAATAATTAAATGTGGATATCTTTATATCACCTAAGAGAAAAAGACATCAACTAATACCCATTCTTGGATTCTAATAATGGTATACGCGGTATCCCCCAATATATGGTTCATATTAAGGATTTCACCCTCTGATGGACAATGGTACACTCCCCTCCATAAAAATTCACTAATACTGCTCCATGAGTGGAACCTCCAAGGCTGCAATAGAACAAAACATTCCACTTATTCGGGTCATGCTAAAAAATTTCATCAATCCCTGATACCTCTCTTTAAGTTAATCCCAAGAATCTATTCCACTACACACCAAACAATTCATGATTTCACTTCCCACTACAAAGATATCTCAAAACTTATTCCAAGTTATCATGACTCCTTTCCAAAAAACAACCCAAAATTTCCCAGTCACTTAGCTCTATGAAGGGCTTATCAACTGAAAACCACCGTCACCTCACAAAACTCTATCAAGAAGTTATCAGTTGACATTCATCATGGAATTACCACCACTATATCACCCATGCTTCTCTATGTCCTGAATTATTTTCATTAGAACATAAATATTCCAGTGTACTAATACAAAAACAAAATCCTCATGTGTTACCTACATGAATCACCTTGATCTCACCGAAAAAAGTGTATGTACCTAGATACATCTAATTTTATAATAAAAGTAACACTATGAACCACCTGGACATGCTAGACACCTCTAACTCCCTATTAATATCATGGTTTCAAGCTTACCTATGACCATTCGCTGACCCTAACCCAAAATCCCATGATTCATGCATCACTAGAACTAGGCTCAAACCCCAATTAAAACATATTGCTATGCCTCCGAGTCCACTAGTATCACTAGACCCATGGAATATTTAAAGCTTCATCTAGATAGATTTACATTTCCAATAATTTAAGTATAACTTCATGACCACTCATTAACTTAGGTGTCGTTTCAAGGCCAAAAGGATATACACATTAACTATCATTCTTAGACCTATCTATAAAGGGTCAACACCAATAATCGCATAAAGACAACATCAAAATAAGAGGATAGTGAATCAAAATTATACCACCTATTCTAAATGGACTTAAATTTGAAAACACAAATAATTAATGTGATTATATTAGAAAAAAATAAAATACCATTCTTTACATGAACCTCAATAGCACATTCGGTTCATCAATTCTATCTACGAAGAATCCATATGTTTTGAACATTTAAAATCACCCCCATCACTAGTAAAACCTCTCCATGGTTACACTAAATTACCCAAAACCACCAACTAGTGGCCTTAATGTTGTTCCCTAACCCTAGAAGCTCGAAACCGATGCATTATTTTATTACATTGGAATGATTACAAGGAATCAAATACCAAAGGGCCTATTAGTTTAGTAGTACTAGAAGGACAAATTAAATACATGATTCCCATAATACATTGGGAAATAAAAAACAAAAATGTGATACATAATAATGTAAATAAACTGCATCCTTGAAATCTTAATCGAAGATTTCTTCTTAATAACCTAGAGAAATGAAATTTGATAAGGGTGAGATAAAATAATCGGTAAGGGTAACTAAAGAAGAAGAAATATTGAATAAATGAGAATAAATTAACATGTAATGGTAAATAACTGACAACACGTGCCATTTAAATAACTAGATAAATAAAAATCAATATGGAAATGTAAGAAACTAAAACACATGCCATTTAATCAATGACCTGAAATGAAGTGTATCCATAGATATGTCAATTGAAAATATCATGGATGAATAATAATTGAAACTAAATGAGAGAAATTATTTATTAATGGACGTCATCTCTAAGTCACATTATAACCTATACCATGAAGACCTTTCAAAATATGGTTTAATACTAGAGATAGAAACCCATTAAATTTGTGCAACTTATTTGTCACATGAGAACCTGTCGATGTATTAAGGAACTATATAAAGTCTGGGATCCAGCTATTATTGCATGTTCAAAAAATTACTTATATAAAATTATAAATTTAATAAATATAACTTATTCCTGGTCAAATATCTATATTTAATAAATGATTCAGATTTATCAAAAATTCCATAGTTCATCAAATAACTGTCAAAGTAAACACCTTATGTAAAATGATATACAATTTAGGTAATAATAGTATCCATCATATGAAAATATTGATATTTAATGAAATTTACAAAGAAAAATGATTAAAATAGAATTATTGATTCAAGATAATTCTAACAATATCAAAATAAAGTTAGATTTCAAAGATAATCATTAAGATCAATTTTGACAAGGATAATCTTTAAACATTCCGAAGTGCCCCATACCACTTTGAAACATTTTAAGCATAATCACTAGAAAGTTATGAAACTAAATTAAACATATAATGTCATTATATTAATGGTATTAATTATATAAAATGAAAAATTATATATGTACTCAAAATAAAAGTGAATTGGTTCATAAGAAAAAATAAGTCTCAACAAAATGTAAATTGATATGAAATTCCCTTTCCAATGTGGTAGCAAATGAAATAGAAAATCCAAAGGTAATAAAAATTAAATAAAAAATTTAAATAAAATAAATATAATATAATTCAGGATATTATATTTCAATGAATCAGTATTTATTCCATATATAAGAAATTATGCACACAATAATAAAGTGTTCCTCACAGAAAGAAAACTGAGAAAAGAATCCCTTACCTTGAGTTTTATTTTGGGTGAACATCATTTATATCCATGTATAATAAACTTATGTTAATTTTATAATTTCTTTTAAACCTTTTTCAGGTTAATAATTACTAATATTTCAATTTTTACCAGGTAGTGTACACTTACATAAACAATTAATTTTACATCAGGTGTTTTGAACAAATTTTGTTTATGCGTCAAAAATGACTTTGGTACATCACCATGGTCAAAGGGGTCATTGTATAACCTCTCCAGATTAATAATAAAGAAATAATTAATATATTTTTACACCCATTATACTTTTGAAGCAAATAATTAAATATAGTTATTAAAAAGGAACCAATATTACAATCAGAGAGAAGGTTGGCCATACACACGCATGAGTAACACTCCCATTTTTCAATGATTATCATGGAAAGAAGGTAAGTGAAATAAATCATTCCATAATGATAATTATATAATAAATAAAAAATTATTTTAACATACATACTTTTATATATAATTGTAAGATGTAAAAGGAATCACATTGTGTTGAGGATGCGGTAGTCTACACGTTCACGAACGAAGTTATCACTTTTTAAGAGTGTGAAAGGATAATAAATAAAAGTATATATCTATATATATTTAATTTCTAAAAAGGTATTTATGTAATTAATATAATATATATGTTGTATATATCACATATCATTAATTAAAATAACCCTTATATACATTCCACATATAGTGTGAACGAATCATATCGCTTTGAGGGGTAGAAGTTCGCTGTTCCACAAAGGATGTTATCATTTTTACACAAAATGGAAATTATAAAGATATGTGTTTAAAAACAATTAAATAAGATTAAAGACATAATAAATATCATAAATATCATATATATATAGAGTTTCCAACATAATGGCCACCAATGGAGCCGATAAAGTAAAAATGAACAATCACCGTTTCGCGGGGTGGTAGTTCTCCGTACACGAAAACAATATGTTCGTTGCCCATTAGATGAAGGTGTTTGTAAGTTTAGGTTTAAAAATTTGACTGAAAACATCCTATTACATTTAGGAAACTATAATTTATATATAAACATGGAATAAGAAGATTTGGGGGAGCGGAAAATTAAAATAAAATTTAAGAAGTTTTGAAAGACATAAACTCTTAATCGGGTACCTCCTTTTGGTTTCCACCAAAAGGATTAATTGGATTGCATTATATTCAAAGTGAGGATTCAAGGAGGAAATAAAAGATTTTTGGTAGTAAATTGGGAAGATATTTTCTAAACCTAAGTGTTTTGAGAGGTGTGAGAAAGTTAGAGGAATGAAGGCCTTTTATAATGGAGGAGGGGTGGCACAGTTATAATATTTTTAAAAAAGGAAACCCACAAACGTTTTTTTATTTAAATTTGAAAAATAATGGAAACTAGTTGATAAAAGTGAGTATAGGGTCTAAATAGTTTCATATAATAGATTTTTGACTACTTTATAGGCCATTTTAGGCATAAAGCTTATGGTTTAGTCCCTTATTAAGCTTAATTTAACCTTAAGCATTGTATTGAATTTTTATTACTATCACTAATATTAAAGGTCAAAAACAAAGTTGACCATATTAGATACTATATATTACTCTGATTACAAATAATTAATCTAATTTTCACAATTCTAGACACATAAGTTGTATTAATGAACTTAAATTTAATCCCACAGACGGGATGACAATGTGGTTTTTTAAAAGAAAACCATTCAAAAGTTTACTATGTGTTATAGTCAAATTCAATGTGAAATTGTTTCAAATGAACTAAATTAGATTAATTGATAAAAATATTATGTAATTAAACTTTAAAAAATTCTAAAACATAATTTAACCTTAAAAATAAATTAGATAAAAAAGAAATTTTGAATTAAATATCAGTATTTTTCACTATTCATTAAAAAATGAATCTAAATAGAAAAATACCAAAAATTTACTCTAAGAATATTTGTATATATTTATCATAAATATTAAGTTTATTTATATATATAATATTCATAAAATTGTATAAAAATGGATTTAAAATAGGTTCACTATTAAAAGATGGTAAAATCACCTTAATAAAAATATTTGTTTTTTACATGTAATATTGAGTTTATTCTTACAATATATATATTGAATATGTTATATGATTATCAAAAATTTAATTTTTGATATATATAATATATATATTTAATTAATATAATTCAATAATTTTAATTAATTTAATTTATTAAGACAAAACACCTATGTGAGCATAAAAATAACAATATTTCATTTATATTCAATTGGTTTATATTTTTATTTATAATTAATTTTTAACCTATTAATTCAATTTATATTTTTCTAAACCATATATTTTCATAAGTTAGTTTTGAATATTCATAACTTAAAATTCAGACATATAGTTCAAGTATTATTATATTAAATAATATTTTTTTAATAATATAGTATTATTTTGTGAAACTCAGTCTTATTTTTATTGCAAACTATTGAGGAAAGTTTCTCTTATGCGTGATAAAAGATAACTCAGCATTGTGTGCATTAAAATCTATAAAATATATTGAATTTATTTATGATATTAAATATATTATAAATTATCAGGATATTATATTCCTTTACCGGCTTGGTGTTGCGTGTCATACATGTTATCGAATTCAATATTTTTTCTCTAGAATTTTGGGGTGTTACATTCTCTCCATATAAATTAAATTGTTTCCTCACAATTTATACTCAATATTGGTGATAGATTATATGATATTTCCTTTTTTAAATTCCATATCATGATAATGGTTCCTAATACATCCTCTAAAAAAGAAAAAAATTGGGATGTACATGAGTCACATGGAATAACATATAACCAGGCCACTAAGTAGAAGAGAATCACTGGAAATTATAGATACATACTTGACAGAAAAGAATAAATATTTATAGTGGTGAACGAGGAAATAAATCACAAATAATTCAATGATAAATGGAATGTTCAGGGCCTCAAATCCACAAATTTGTGATAATATAGTAGACTATTGGTTCAACAGAAATTAAGGTATTATGAGAAAACATTTTTTTACCTATTTCTTAATGTTGAGTAATTATTTTACTACTTAAGAATATAATGAAATATAATTTATTTATAAATTTTAATTTAATAATAAATACTTCATCTCTTGGATGTGATTGAATCAAATTCTAATTTATCCCTTACCTCAATAAATGGGTATCCAAAAATTAACTTTCACCCCAAAATCACTAAAACATTTAATGAATCGTAAGACCCATAAAAGAATGAAAAGTCAAACTATTTGTCTCTTACTATTCTAAAAAGGTAATATGATTCATATATTAATCTGTAAACCTAAAAATTAACACAATTTAATCATCATTAATATTTATTAATCAAATTGTTTAAATAATTACACATAAACCATGACATCACATAGGCTTGTGGTAGGTCCAAACCCTAATCGTACTTTGATAATGGGTTCAATACCTATAGTTTTATGACCCCAATAAGTTGAAATCTGGCATAGATTTTATCATTTTCTAAAACCAAAAATAAATATAATGGAAATACTTGAAATTTAATCATTAAATAACCTCTTAACTATGGTTTTAAATACATTATCAATACAAAAATATTTTATCCATTTATTTTCTACATATATCCTTCCATGATCTAGGTTTTATCCTTTAATAGTTTTAATTTACTTGGTTAATGACCAGGTAACCCACAACTAAGGCAACAAACAAAAAATGGTTCCTTCAGATTAGTTTCATTTCCTTCTATCGTACTCTTAATGTTTCCTCAAAAATCCTTTCGTTTATGTCTTATAATGAGAAAATTTCCTTGGTGTCTCCTTCCACACTTCTCATATGTTGGAAATAGAGCCTTCTTTTCTTTATGGTATCCACCCCTTGATCTCTTAGTAACCTCAATCGTTATCTTATTTAAGGTGTTGGGAAGTTAGTAAAGGTATATATTGTTAATCATATTTACGGAAAACATATTTGGAATAAACATGATATCCTTCACTCATTTCAACACCTTATTTGGTTTCTTATTTTCACCACCTTGTCCTTCATGTTTGATATTAATTTGAATCCTTCAGGCTCCATCCATTGACTAAAACCATAAATAATAGTGTCAGAAAGAATAATCTAATTCAGAAAAGTATACATTCATTTATAAAATATCTAGATCATTGAACTTTATTTTTAAATTTAAAACACTTTAGGTTTAACATTTTTCATTCATTTTCATTATCCATTCAAATTATTCATATTGGTTTGTGAAGAAAACATGGATTATCCTATGAATATTACCAGGGTGTGTCAAACTAGGTGCACAGTAAGGCCTGTTTTCATGTACCAGGTTACCCTGAGTCAATCTCAAGACACCTTGTCAAAGTTTTTACTCCTAGAAAACTATTTTATAGAACCATGCCCACTTGTAGTATCCATATAAAAATTTATTTCTAGGAATATCCAAATAATCTATACCTTACCAAAATTATAGGATGTTCTTGTATACATATCCTCAATTTCTATATTTGGGCTATTTTTTTAAATATATGTTTTCTAAATATAGTTTCTATTGTTGGTACTAAATTTACTCTGATATTAATTTTATATCCCTAACCCCAAAATCCCATAACCTATGTGGTATTTTATTACATTATCATGCATAAAAGGAATCAAATACAGAAGGGATGATTGATTTAAAAGTTTAGGAATTCCTGATTATATACATGATTACTAGAATACATTGGGAAATAGAAAAGAGCATGATAATAAATAAAAGAAATAAACTACATCATTGAAATATTATTCAAATATTTCTTCTTCATAACCTGGGGGAAATAAAATATAATAAGGGTGAGATCAAATGATTAGTATGATTAAGTCAAGTGGAAGAAATAAGGAATCAATTAGAATAAATTAACATTGAAAGGTAAATAATTGATAACATATGACCTTAAAATGACTATATTAGGATAAATCAATATTGAAAGGTAAGAAACTAAGACACATTCCACTTAATCAACTAACTAAAATAAAATGTATCTGTAGATATATCAAATAAAAATATCATGGATGAATAATAACTAAAACTAAATGATGGAACAATTTCTTAATGTACATCATTCCTAAGGTAAATGAAAACCTATTCTATTAATACCTTTCACAAGATATTTTCAAACTATGGACTTAAACACATTTAATTTTCACAACTTATTTGTCTCTTGATAACCTGTCGATGCATCGAGGAGATATATAAAGTCCTAGCTCCACCCATTATTTAATTTCAAAATAATTTCTCATATTGAATAATTAATTTAAATAGAACACAATATACCTTATCAAATATCCATATTTAATAAAATATACAAATTTATCAATAATTCCTTAGTTAAACAAAATAAATGTCAAAGTAAACACTATATATAAAATAATATAATGTTTAAGAAATAATAATATCCATCATATGAAAATATGGGAATTCAAGGAAATATCCAATGAAAAATGATTATAATAAAATTATTGTTTTAAGATAACGTTAACAATCACAAAATTAAGTTAGATAGAAAAGATAATCATTAAGAATAGTCTTGATGAGAATAATTTTTAAACATTCCCAAGTGTCTCGTACCACTTTGAAACATTTGAAGAATAATATAAAGAAAGGTACGAAACTAAATAAAACTTTTAATATCTTGAGAATAAGGGGATTCATGAAATAACATGAAAAAGGAAGTATATACACCATATAAAAGTGAATTGGTTCATAATAAAAATAAGTCTCAATGAAATGTAAATTGAGATGAAATTCCCTTACCGTTGTGGTAACAAATGAATTGAAAAAAAAGGTAATAATTATTAAATAAAACATTTAAATACCATTATGATAATATAATTGATTATATTACATGTAAATGTGTCAATACGTACACCATATATAAGAACTTAGGTGCACAACAACAATGTATGCCTCACAGAAAGAAAAGTGAGACAAGAATCCCTTACCTTGAGTTTCCTTTTGGGTGGAAGTTCTTAAACATTATGTATAATAATCTTTTTTGAATTTTATACTTTCTTCATACCTTTTTTCAAGATTATAATTAATTTTATTTCTATTTTTACCATGTTTTATATAACTACATAAATAATTAAGTTTTTGTCGGGTGTTTTGACCAAATTCAGTTTATGTGTCAAAAAAGACTTTGGTTGATCACTATGGTAAAAGGGGTCATTGTATAACATATTCAGAGTAATAATCATGAAATAATTAATATATTTATAGAAAAATTATACTTTTGAAACCAATAATTAAATATGGTTATGAAAAAGGAACCAATATTACAATCATAGAGACGTTATGTTGTACGTATGCATGGGTAACGTTCCAATTTTTCAAGGATTGTTGTGGAAAAAAGGTAAGTAACATAAATATTTATAGAATTATAATTATATAATAAATACCATGTTATTTAATAATATATACTTATATATATAATTATGTGATGTAAAAGTAATCACATCATGTTTAGGAGGCGATAGTCCACACGTCCATGAACGATGTTATCACTTTTTAAGTGTGTGAAAGGGTAATAAAGAAAATGATATATATATATTATTTTAAGAAGAAAATTATGTCATAAATATCATATTTTTTTGTTATTTATAATTAAAATCTTCATTTATACATCCCATTTATAGTTTTAATGAATCACATCGCTTTGAGGGGGTGATAGTCCACACTTCCACAAACGATGTTATATTTTTTAAACAAAATGGGAAGTATAGAGATATCTATTTTAAAAGAATTAAATAAGATTAAATACATAATAAATATCATATAAATAATTTATACATTGATTTTCTATCATAATATACCCCATGATAGGAGGTAAAGGAAAAATTAATATACATCTTTTTATGAGGTAGTTGTTCTCTATGCACATAAATAGTATGCTCGTTACCCATTAGATGGAGGAATGTGTAAGTATAGGTCAAAAAATTTTCATAAAAACATCCTAGTATATTGGGGATACTTTAGTTTATATATAAAAAAGTAATAATAAGATTTTAGTTAGTGGAGAATGGAAATAAAATTAAAGAGCCTTAGAAAAGATATTACCTCTTAACCAGGTAAATACTTTTGGTTTGAACAAAAAAGATTCTTTAGATTGAATTATTCCCAATTAGAGGCTTAAATAGGGAAGATAGGTATGTTTGGGAGTGAATTTAGTAGATATTTTTATGAAACTAAGTGGCTTGTGTGGTGTCGGGTAGTGGGAGGGATAGAGGCCTTCTTTAATAGAAGAGGAGCAACAATCTTGTAATATTTTAAAATAAAGGATCCCCATAAATATTTTTTTATCAAAATATTTATACATAATGATCTGAATTCAATTAAATATGTGATAGGGTCGAAATATGTCCATAAAATAGTTTTTTACAAGTTTATAGGTCATTTTAGGCCATAAGTTTATGGTTTAGTCCCTTATTAATCTCAATTTAACATCAATAGTTGTAATTAATTTTAGTTACTTTCACTAATAATTTTGGTAAAAAAATAATTTGAACTTATTAGACATTATAAATTATTATGATTCAAAATATAGAATCCATTTTTCTAAATTAAAAACACAAAATTGGAAAAAATTAATTTAAAGATAATCCCGTAGACGGGACGACAATGGAGGTTTTTAAATTAAAAACTTCCTAAAATTTTCTTTGTTTTTATAGTCAATTTCAATGTGTAATTGATTTAAATGGAAAAAATTGGATTAATTGATAAATTTCTTATGTAATTTTACTTTAAAAACAAAATAACACCTAATTTAATCATATAAATAAATTAGAGGAAAAAGCAGTTCGGAATTAAATATCATTATTTTTTGATATTCATTAAAAAATTAACCTTAACAAAAAATAACAAAAATTTACCATAAGATAATTTCTATGTTTTTATTTCATATATTAAGTCTATTTTGACATATAAGATCTTAAAAGTGTCAAAATATGATTTAAAATTGGTTTTCAATTAAAAGCGGTAAAAGCGCCTTAGTAAAAATATAGGGTTTTTATGTTTAATAATGGGTTTATTCTTATCTCATATCTATCGAATATGTTGGATGATTATCAATTTTTTTTGGTTTATTATATAATATATATATTTCATTAATACCATTCAATAATTCTAACTAATTTAATTTTTTAAGAAAAAACACCGTTGAGAGCATAAAAATAATACTATATCTTTTATATTCAATGAGTTTATATTTTATTTTCTAATTAATCGAAAAGTTATTAAATAATTTTATATTAGTGTAAACTATCTATTATCATAATTTTTTTAATACTATTCAGAAACACTAATATTAACAGCTGAGTTATGTATTATTATATTAAATAATAACATTTTAATAATACAATTTTATTTGGTGAAACTCGGTGTTGCGTGTAACGCAAGATATCGAGGTAAGTCACTCTTTCATGCAATGAAATATGACTTAGTTTTGTATGAATTAAAAGCAATTAATGATATTTAATTTATTTAAAATATTAAATATATTATAAATTATTAGGATATTTTATTCCTTTACATGCTTGGTGTTGCGTGTCATACATGCTCTCAAATTCAATATTCTTACTCTTGAATATTGGGGTGTTATACAAAACCCAAGTTACATTCCAAAAACAACTAGGATCTCACACCCAGACCCTAGTCCAGATCTCCTATAATCCACTTCTTGGGTAAGACACTCCTACCCCGAATCTAAAATATACAGTGTCTGGCACACCAAAACCAACCGCTAACTCTAGGTCCCACACCTATAGATACAAAACCACTAATAATGGAACCGTAGAGGAAGACATTGATTTTAGTCTCCAAAAAACAACCCACATGTTCAAAAAGCATAAGGTTCACAAGAAAACAAACCACTTCCCAAACAACGAACAACACCAAGGTCTCAAAAATCAATCTATAACAACCATTCTCTTTAATTACACACTTAAACCTAATTTATTACATAAAATCTTCACTTAATAAAATATAGAAGATCAAAAGGTATAGTGACTTTGGGGATTAGGAACATTACATAAAATCTTAGAATATAAAACACATGAAATCTTTATTGAAAACTTCCTTTACATGATCACTACATTCCCTCGTACTTAGCATTGCATGGGATAACCTGAGGACATGCATAAGAAAAGGGTGAGCTATAAAGCCCAGCAAGATAATAAACATGGAATAACATGAAGAATACAATACATGTTAGAAAATAGGTATATCAACAGAGCACAAGAGAAACATGAACATAAAGTCATTATAAAGCATGATAATCATAACGTGGAAATTTGGCAATAACACTTAACATGGAATTAGCATGAGCCAATGATCATTGCACATGGAGCATGAGTAAACCGTCATTGCACATTAATCATGAGTAAAACCTCGTTGCACTTGAATTATCATCAGTAAACACCCATTTCACATGAAATATCATGATACTATACTTTACCCAATGCATTGGAGCGCTATCAGGGTGCAACTTTCTTAAACATTTCATTTCATGCATAAGTGTGCCACATGGATCATATAACATGGAATAAATCAACATCATAAGTTATTATATGATTAAGTAATGTGGAATAAATACATTAAATTACCATTAAATATGTATATGTGAATAAAGGTGAATACACTTAATAGAGACATGGGTATAGTATTCACTACACAATGATCTTGGCTTTGAAAGATGCGGTGCAATTTGAACAACATAACGATGTGACATAAGGATTCATGAAAATGGTTGATGAGAGAGAAAAGGGTGTATCATATTATTTAAATTAAGTGGATTTTAAGGGGGTCATATATACACATGTCACAATAAACGTAATGGAATTTAGATGCATAATACAAAAGAATTACTTGGATGTAAACGAGGAGAGAGAAATCCATCGCGGAATTTAATCATGGTAACAGGTGTACATGGGAGGCATTAATAAGATAGAAATGGGTCTTCCATTATATAATAATAAATATGGAACTATGGGGAAGGTGAGAAATCATACCCCAACATTTGTGATTAAAAACAAAAGGGAATAACAACTTAAATAAAATTGGGGAAAATGAGAAAGGAAGAAATCCCTTAATTGGATGTGTGATCCCAAAGGCATGGGAGAGGATTTAGAGAGGCTTCTTGGGATCTAGGGGCACCTTGGGAGGATACAAGAGAGAGGAGGTTAGGGTTTTGTTGTACTTCAAAGGCTTTGAGTGAAGAAGAAGTGGGATCTTGGGTGCATTTATATAGGGAAGGAGAGGGAATTATTTATTATTTAGGTTTGGGACACCTCACATTAAACTAATAAAAACCAAAATCCATCACATGGTTTTTGACAATGGGTTTTTCAAAAGGGGTGTGAAAAAAATATTTTATAAGGACAATGGATGAACCTCTTAAAATAAAATGGTTTCTTATGTGGAGGTGAGTCACACTCTCAAGGAAAACAATTTAAAAAGAAAAAATGTTTTATAAGCCTTGAAGGGTCCACTAAAGCTTTGTAAAATAAATCAAACAAACCCAAAATCACATTATTTTAATGGTAAAAAAAATATTATCCGAAAATAATGTTTATAGTATTTTATTACATCACTATTCGGTCATTATGATGTCATAAAACACATTATATATTTAAACAGTATTTCATTTTTACCCAAAAATTCGAATCTCGCAGAAAATTATGAAAAATTCACCATTGAATAATTTCAATGTCCTAATTCCAAAAATAATATTCATTTTATCTATATAATTTTATAAATATGTTAATTTTTACAAAAATCGGCATTTATAAAAAAATCATGGGTTTTGACAAAAAACAGATTTCAAACCTTAATAAAAATTATAATTGCATTCAAAAAATTATATGATAATTTATATTTACTAAAAAGTAATTTAATAATAATAATAATAATAATATTTTATTTAAATATTTTTTAATTAAAAAATCCATTAATTCATCAAAATAGATTTCTTGGTTGAATATTAACTAAAAATATTATTTGCGCTTCAAAAAAAATTACAAAGTAACATTAATAAAATTAATGAATATTCATTGTTATATACAAAATAATTAAAATATTAATAGTGCTAAGGTATTGTTACATAAACACTTATAACACCCGAATATGACCGATGGGTATGGTGTGCGATTGTGACAGACTCTTGGGGTGGCTCGGATAACATCGCTCAGGTGGTAATATATATTAACTTCCTCTTCTTCCGTAGCCCATTCCACTCAAGCTTAATGTGGTAAAGCTCAGATAGGTCATGGTCAAGAGAAAATACCAATGATAGAACCTCCATTACTAGCTCTGAAAAATGGGCTTTATACGAGGCAAGTCTACTAGATGAGGCCATCACTTCTTTTGTCAGAGTAAGTTGAATTTTTTAAAGACCTATATTTATACTAATCATGTGATCACTGTTCAACAACTATATTAGCAATGGTAAAAATTCATAACAGTATTTTAAAATCCAGAAACATAAAACCAATGAAGTTCACATTTTATATAAACATAATAAACATTTAATTAGATCAGGAGAAATTTTCATTAATGAAAGTTTGGGTCGTTACAATCTTCCCCTCTTAAGAAATTTCACCCTCAAAATTTAATTTTCCCACTCTAAAACAAATAAGGGTAACTCTGATTCATCACTTCCTCTGATTCTCATGTCACTTCTTCAAACATGAGGTTTTTCCACAACACCTTGACGAGGGGCATTATCTTATTTCATAGAACTTTTTCTCTATGATCTAAGATCTATACTCGTTGTTCCTCATAAGAAAGATCATATTCTTGATGTACTAGCTCTAAAGAGAGTACATGTGAAGGGTCTGGTTTGTACTTTCTTTAGAGGGATACATGAAATACATCATGTACTTTGGCCATGGTAGGTGGAAGTGCTAGTCTATAGGCCACAACCTGAACATGATTAAGAATCTTTAAGGGGATGATGTACCTAGTACTTAAATTTACTTACTTTCAAACCTCATGACCTTCTTCTATGGGGATATGCATAGAAATACCATGTATTCTACTTTAAACTCAAGTTATTTTTGACGAATTTCTGCATAATTCTTCTATCAACTCTGGGCAGGCGGGATATGTTGCTGAATAGTTTTCACCTTCTCTACCATTTCTTCGACCATTTATAGTCCTAGAAACTTACGTTCATCAACTTCGTCCCAACATGCTGGTGTTCTACACCTCTTCCCATACATGGCTTCATAATGTGTCATTCGGATTCTCGAGTGGAAACTGTTATTTTAGGAGAATTCAACCAGTGGAAGATGTTAGTCCAACCCTCCTTTGAAGTCTATAAAACATGATCTCAACATATCCTATAGTGTCTGAATAGTTCACTCAGATTGGATATCAATTTGAGGATGATAGGCTATACTGAAGTTCATTTCAGTATCCAGATCTTTTTTATGACCCTTCTAAAACATATAGGCGAATCTTGGATCTCGATCTAAGACAATAGTAGTGGTACTCCTTGGAGCCTTATAACTTCCCTTATATATATATCTGTGCCAGTTGATCTAATGAGAAATCCTCCCAAATTGCAATTAAGTGTGAAAACTTTGTAAGATTATCAACTACAATCCAGATTGCATTATTTCCTTTGGATGTCTTCAGAAGTCCGGTGACAATGTCCATGGTTTTGTTCTCCCATTTTCATGCTGGTATGGGCAATGGTTGCATTATCCCCTTAGACTTCTGCCTCTCTAACTTCACTTGATGACACACCAGACACTTTGATGTATACTCAACAATCTCCCCCTTCATATTATCCCACCAATAATGCTCTTGGAGATCTCAATACATCTTTGTGTTTCTTGGGTGAATAGAGAAATTTGAACTATGCGCATCATCCAAAAGTTCATTCTTCAGCTCCAGACATGATGAAACACATAGTCTTTTCCCAAATCTCACAATTCCCCCTTCATTAACATTTAACTCTGAGGATTTTCCTTTTTTCATAGCTTCCACTTTCTTCTGAATTCCCACATCATCCTTTTGAGCATCCTTTAACCTTTACAAAAGAGACAGTTGAGTAATCATTTGTGAAAGGAATGATGATGTTCCCTTCTTTATGATTCCTGTGTCTATCTTCGTCAAATCTAAGAAGATTGGGTCCTTCTCAATTCTCATCAATGATAGAATTGCTGGGGACTTTATACTTAGAGCATCTTCCACTTTGTTCACTTTCCTAGGGTGGTAATGGATTTAGAAATTCTAGTTTTTGAACAGATCTTACCATCTTCATTGGTGCATGTTCAAATCTTTCTGTTTGAATATATACTTGAGGATTTTTTGGTCAGTATATATTTTTCACTTCTCCCCAAAGAGATAATTCTACCAAAATTTTAGAGTGAAGATCACCACAGCCAACTCTAAATCATGTGTTGGATAATTATTCTCATGAACTTTTAATCACCTTGAAGCATAGGCAATGAATTTTTCATTTTGCATCAACACACAACCCAAGCCCTTCTTCTAAGCATCATTGAATACCAAAAAATGTTCTCCACTTGTGGGTAAAGTGAGCATGGGAATAGTGATAAGCCTCCTTTTTAACTCATTTAATCTTTCTTTGCATTCATCACTCTAAGAAAACTTTACTCCCTTCCGAGTTAGCTTGGTAAGAGGGTTTGATAATCACGAGAAATTTCTCACAAATCATCGATAATATCCAACTAACCCCAATAAGTTATAGATATCCGTTACGGATGTTGTCCTCGACCATCCCTCAATTGCATCAATTTCCACCAGAGGGAGTATGAAGAGATTCAACTGGAAATTCAATCAACAGATTATGACAAGGGAGGAGTTATATTCATGGGATTAAATGAATGCCCCATTTTCTGTACTCACCGACATCTTTACTTTCATGATTTGTGGTGGTGCTGGGATTGTTCTACTAAACGTTTAGGATATAAAAAAAATTCGTAGAACCTAAATCAAAAAGTACGATCTCTATTCTTGAATAAATAACTAGCGTACCTATCACTACTTCGTTTTCAGGGTTCTCTTTGGAAATAATGATGGAAAAATTTATCCCTTGCTGCCTTGGAGGTTGTTGGAAGCCTCCGAAAACCCTTGGCTTAGGGAACTAATTTTTAAGATTACCTGGTTCTTTGTAGTTATAGCAGTGAACAATACGTTGAGGTTCGCACGGAGTGTTCCTCTCCTCTATTGCAGCCGCATTTTTTTCTTGTCAGAAGTTAATAGCTAGATTCCCTTCTCTTCCACAAATAAAGAATTTCCTCGTCACCTTCAGGTAATTTCCGAGGTGCTTCTTTCCTCACCTTTGGAAAGTGGTGTGCTGGATATTTTTTACACCGTTGGATTTATCCATCGGATAACCAGAATTGAAGTTCACCTTACAATTCTTATCTCCATGATACACCTGAGATTCTCTGATCTTCATTTCAACCTTGAGGGCACATCAGACAATTTCTTCATAGATATCGAAGTCACGGATGGCCAATGATTTTCCTAGGCTAGGTTTGATCCCACCAAAGAAGCAGTCAACCTTGCATTCAGGGGTAACGATAAAGCCAGAGGCGTATTGTGGAAGCCTTGTGAAGTTTTCCCCGTATAATCCAACAAATTCCTTGTCTTTCTTCTTGAGGGTAATTAAGTACCTTTCCATCTTATGTCGGAGGGTGTGTGGAAAACATTTATAAAAAAACATCTTCCAGAAATATTTCCATTCCAATGCCTCAATCTCCTCCTTAGGCTTCATATTTTTTATCAACTTCTACCAATGATCAGCTTCACCCTCTATACAATAATCAGCCAGGATAACCTTCTCTTTTTCAGAACATTGAAGGATGGAGAAGATATTTTCAATGGATTTTATCCATTGTTCAACAATTGAGGGATCAGATGATCCATTAGAAATAGGAGGCCATTGTCTCATGAAACTCTCAATAGAGACTTGTTCTTTCTTAGGGGGGCTTGAACATTACTCTTGACCCATGTTTCTATTCAAAGCATGAGTTAACTGAGAGAGAAGTTTGACAAAGTTCACGATTCCCACTCCCATCAGATTGAGCATCTCATTATAAAAGTCATCACATTGATCTTCACATAGGTTGTTAGCCAGAGTCCTCCTATTATCGGCCATTGGCTAGAATAAAGTGAAAGTTAGGGGTAACACATAAAGGGTAATCCAAGGACAAAACTGATGACTTATAAATAACTTTCATTTCCTTAAATTATGTATTCATAGGCTTCAATCTATGCTATTCATGATCTACTTTCTAACATACATTCTTAGGGGTTTTTCTTTTTCATTTCCTTAATAAGGGTTCATACTAGGCCTGTGAATTTACCAAAGCATATCCTCTGGGAGTGTCATAACCAAGAGTGCATCGAGGCCCATTATTGTGTACCAGGATACCCCAGGTCAATCCCAAAACTCATTGTCACAGTTTTCACCCCTAGGTAAATCTATGCCAGAACAACCTATACCTACTCGTATCCAGACAAGGATGTATTTGATTGATAAACTAAAAACACAATACTCACCAAAACATAAGGATATTATTATACTTAGTCTTGTCTATAAGGCTTTAATAGGGTTTTCTAATCCTAATCCAAAAAATAATTAAACTTATCCTATGATACCAACTATAGAAACCCTGCTATTTAATTACACACTTAAAACTAATTTATTACATAAAATATTCAATTGATACAACATTGAAGATAGAGAGGTCTAGTGTCTTTGGGGATTAGGAACATCACATAACATATTAGATCATAAAACACACAATATCTTTACTGAAAACATCCTTTACATGACCACTACATTCCCTCGCACTTTGCATTAAATGGGATAACCTAAGGACATGCAAAAGAAAAGGGTGATCTATAATACCCAGTACGAAAATAAACCTGGAATAACATGATTAATGAAATAAAAGTTATACGATAGTAATATCAATGGATCACAAGATAAACATGAACATAAAGGCATGATAAAGCATGATAATCATAATATGGAAATGTGGCAGACACTTAACATGGAATTAGCATTAGCCAAGGCTCATTGCACATGGATCATGAGTAAACCCTCATTGCACATGAAGCATGAGTAAAACCTTTTTGCACTTGAATTATCATGAGTCAACACCCATTTCACATGACGTATCATGATACTATACTTTACCCAATGCATTGGAGGGCTATCAGGGCACACCCTTCTTAAACATTTCATTTCATGCATAAGTGTGCCACATGGATCATATAACATGGAATCAATCAACATCATAAGTTATGTCACTATTAATTAATTTGGAATAAATACATGAAATTAACATTCAATATGTATATGTGTATATAGGTGAATAACCTTTATAGAGACATGGGTATGGTATTCACTACACAATGATCTGGGCTTGGAAAAACGCAGTGCAATTTCGGTAATATAACGACGTGACATAAGGATTAATGAAAATGGTTAATGATAGAGAAAAGGGTGTCTCATCATTTTTATATGAAATGGATAGTAAGGGGGTCATATAGATACATTTACCAACAAATTTAATGGAATTTATATGTATAATACAAAATAATTACTTAGATGCAAAAGAGGAGAGAGAAATCCCTCACAGAATTTCAGCATGGTAACAAGTGTACATGGGAGGCATTAATGAGAGATAAAGGGGTATCCCATTATCCAAACATAAAGAGGGAAGTTTGGGGAAGGTGTAAAATCATACCCCAATATTTTTAATTGAAAACAAAAGGGCATAACAACTTAAAGAAAATTGGACAAAATTAGAAAGGAAGAAATCCCTTACCTGGATGTGTGATCACAAAGGCTTGGGAGAGGCTTGAGAGAGGATTATTTGTAGATAGGGGCACCTTGGGAGTATTATAGATATATGAGGGAAGGGGTGGGTCTAAATGGAAAAGCTTTGAGTAAAGAGGAAGGGGGATCTTTGGTCAGTTTATATAGGAAAGGAGAGGGAATTCTTTATTATTTAGGTTTGGTACACCTCACATTAAACTAATCAAAACTAGAAACCATACCATGGTTTTTGCCCATGGTTTTTACCAAAGGGGAGTTAAAAAAGTATTTTATAAGTTAAATTTCCGAAATTCATAAAATAATAGGGTTGCTTATGTGGAGGTGAGTCACACTCTCAAAGAAAACAATTTAAATAGACAAAATCTTTTATAAGCCTTGAAGGGTCCATTAATGCTTTGTAAAATAAATAAATAAAAACTCAAAATCACATTATTTTAATGGTAAAAAATATATTGTCAAAAAATAATGTTTATAGTGTTTTATTACATCACTATTGGGTCATTATGAAGTTATAAAACACATTATATATTTAAACGGTATTTAATTTTTACCGAAAAATTCGACTGTCTTAGAAAATTAATAAAAATGCACCATTGGATAATTTTGACGCACTAATTCCAAAAATATTATTCATTTTATCTTAATAATTTTCTAAATATGTGAATTTTTTACTTTTAAAATAAAAAATTACATTTATAAAAAATTTATGGGTTTTGAGAAAAACTGTTTTTAAACCTTAATAAAAATTTCAATTGCATTCATAAAATTATAAAATAATTTGTATTTAATATAAATTAACTAAATAATAGTAATAATATTTTATTAAAATATTATTTAACTCAAAATTTTATTAATTAATCAAAATATATTTCTTGGTTGAATATTGTTGCACCCCGAGATTTTATGAGAAATATTATTTTTAATTTATTTTATGTCTTGTGTTGTACGCTACACCAAGATTATATTGCTCTATACAAAACACCATATTAGATTTTAGTATACGCAACAGTATTCTTGTATTGTGTTACACGTAAGAGTAACCTTCCTCGATATCTTGTGTTGTACATAATTTTGAGTTTCACTAAACAACGATATGTTATTAAAATATTATATAAACTAGCCGTTATGAATAGTAATACCCACTTTTTGAAATTTTATAATTTTTATCATTCAAAATGGACTTCATTTTTCGATTCAGAATATCTAAATTAGCCTAGGGTGAATTTTTGGTATTTTTCTGAAAATTTTCAATTTTTGATGAATTGTGAAAAACATTGAGTTATAGTTTAAAACCGAATTTTTATTTAAATAATTATTTATTTTATTTAAATTTAATTTATGTCAAAATTTATACATAATACCTATATAAGTTAAATTTAATTCATTTGAGTCATTTTATAATAATTTTAGAAATATAAAAATTTTATTGAACTTTTCACTGTGTTTTACCCACCTCCTAGGAGAATTTGCAAGTTTACATAAAACATAATTTTACTGCTTCTGTGAGTGTAATTTTGAAAATTCAAGAGACACGGTTAATATCAAGGAGTAAAATGTGGTTCAATAAGATAAAAGTAATTTTTGGGGAATAGTAACTTTTTTACTTTTATTTACCACGGTTAAAAGTAAATAGGGTAATTAAGGGTAAAAATGATATTATTATTACCCTAACACATGTGCTAATTCTATCGGATAAGTGTAATTCGACTAAAAATAACCTTTGGAATAAAATATTACCCTTTAGGTCCACTTGGATTAGATTAGGACATTTATTATTATTTTATTTAAAGAAGAGTTAAAATAGTTAAAATCAAAGTTTAATAACTAAGTCATTTTTAATACAGGGTTATACATAAGATAAATTAGAATATAAATATTAATTAGAATGATAAAAATATTTCCTACATAATGGTATTTTATTTATAATTTTTAGACATTAAATAATTTAATTTATTTATGACACAATGGTGATACAGTAATTACCTTATTAATGAAATATTAACATAATTGATATTATAAATATCCAAATAAATGTAATTTGAGACTTTTTTTATGAATTAAAATAATTTTATACGTTAATATAACATATTATCTTTGGTTATATTAATTTCTTTCCAAATAATAATGATTTTATGAATTTGGAGAAAACAAAATACCAAATAGTGTCAAAATTGACATAAAAGAGGTTTTAAAACAAATATAATATTATTAATTAATATAATGGTCCTAAAAATCTAAGGATCATACATAATACGTATATAATAATATATATGACATTAATGAGTCAATTAAGTTTTGATTAGAAGTTTATAGTGTGGTTATTGACTATATAGTGTAATAATACAAGAAGACAGAGTAAAAGTTAAATTATTTAACTTATAGTTAAATCTAAATGATAAGGGTGAAATAGTAACCTAAACTTGTATAAAACCTATTGGTTGAAAGTATTTCGACCCATCCCCACCCTATCCTCGAAATAAGTCACTTTGGAGCCATTATAAACTGAATATGAATTTATTATAAAATAATATTTTAAGTTTTTCATAAGGTGCCCCTCACCCCTCTTATAAAAGGGCACCTCCTCCCTCTCCTATACACACAAATTTTAGCCTTCAATATCGGCCAGACCCTACCCATTTAACTTATCCACTTACATATAAACCTATTAGAGGTCCTGGTCTTCTTCAAATACCAACTTTAGTTCCCTAAGAGGAGGTTAAGAGGAGGCACGTCGAAGAATAGGTAATCACTTCTACCGATTCTTTCAAGTTTCATTATTCTTCTACTTCTTCTTCTCTATATATTTCATTATAAAGTAATTAAATAAGTATAACAAATATATTGATATGTTATTATAAATATTAAACAACCCCATTTCACCTTCTATCCATCCTATGGAAAACAAAATCACCGCGCATGCGTAGGTACAGAATACCGTCTCCACGCCGTGGTGTAATCTGTTTTTCCACCACCACTTTACTTGGAAGGGTATAATGGTGTAAAGAATAACTATATATGGTTATTATAACATCATACTAATTATTATATATTATATCATCCCCTCTAATTTCATTCAATAATTATGGGAACGATATCATCGCTCGTGCGTACGTACAGATTACCGTCTCCACGACGCGATGAGATTCATTCTCCATATTAACCATTCAAGAATGATTATAAAGTATATATAATTAATAATAATGATATATATGATATAATAATGCTACTATATTTATGTATATATATATCATCAACTTACTTCCATTCAAGTCAATAAAGAAAGGAAAACAACGTTCATGCGTACATACAACCTGCCGTCTCCATGAACGGTGTGTTTCATTTCATTTATCTGTATAATATATATATATCTATATCTATACGGAATATATATGATATATAAATCAGGTTTTACATTCTGGAAGTAATTAAATCATGATATAAGTAACAATAATATCAAGAACAACAGGTCGAAACATGTATGATAAATGAAAAGATTTTAACCAAAACATTGCTTTAACATGGAATTGACAAAAGAATGGGTAATAGAAAGTCATAAGTGAATCATATATGATTTCATAAATATTATTATGTTTTTGTTAAAAGTTAATAATATGTTTAACCCACTATATAAGAGTTTCTGACACGTACGAAAGAAATTGGACGTAAGGTAAGGGATAATTTTTCAATCTAATTTGTATCCGAGATTACTTATACGTAATTATTTAATGGGGTTATATTTTTAATCCATGTCCATAAAAATGTTTTTCATTAAGTGTTTAATATTATTCCATGTATTTTTAAAGTCAGGTTTACCACTCTTTGACTTTTACTTTGTGTTATGTAATAAATCTTTATTTTCTTTACCATACATTGTACTTTTTGACTTTTCCATTAAAAGTACGAGGAGATTGTTATTTTAACTTATACGAAATGAACAGATTTTTATGGTTTTATAACGCCTTATTTTCATGAATCTTACTCTAAAATATTTCAGGACTATTTTCAACAAAATCATTTTCTTTTAAAATTGCATGGCATTTTTTGGGAAGAAAATGATTTTGAAGAAGAAAAGATATTTTCCTCAAGATTTCATTTCAAGTGTTTTATCAAAACCATTTTCCCTCTAAGATGACAATATTTCATATGTGTATGTTTCAAGTATAATGTCTCTATGATTTATAGGGTTTCACTTTTCTTATAATGAAATGATACCATTTGTTTTATATGGATTATGATGGGATGATGTTTATGAAACCCATTTTATTTTTTGGGTTATGATGAATGATTTATGTTTATGTTGTGGCACACGTAAGAATGATTTCATTATGAGATTGGTGGGACCTATATCTCCCTCAAATTCATTGCGTAAAGATTTATATCTCATGAGATCAACATGGCTGGAATGGAAAGTTAATCTGGTTCAGTGATAAAGGACTGGAACTAGGAGTGAACTGGATTTAGTAAGGGTCTTTGTCCACTATGATGGTCTTGGCAGCAATTCCTTGGCTACTATCGAAATCATAACATGTTCTTAATGGTTTCCACAATTACATGTTTTAGTCCCATGATATTTTATCATGGTTAATGTTACTTTTGGATCTATGCCTTATGCACTGCCAAGATTTATGTCATTACTCGTGATTTTGATGTTTTATGTTCATGTTCTTACGTTCAAATGTTTAGGGATTGTTTTATGTTCTCCATGATTACCCTTACTGAGCATTTGAGCTCACCCTTTTTATGTTTTATTTTCCCTAGGATATAAAGAAAGGTTTTAGGTAAGAAAAACAAAGGGGAAAATCATTATAGGAGATGTTGAAGATCTTTCACCCTGATTAGAAGATTATGTTCTGAGTTTCCAAAGACACTAAAATAATACAGTCTTTGGGCATTTATTTTTTTATTGTATTAAGTATTACCCAAAAGTAATTTAATGTCTACGTACGTCAAGTATGGGTCTCTATAGTTGGTATCAGAGTGAAGGTTTAGTTAACCATTAAAAACTAGGATGCAAAAACTTTAGTGAGATCCCTAGAGATATTTCTATGGTATGTTTAGGGATGTCCCTAAGGTTTAGTATAACTATAGGTTATAGTCCTAGAATTATGTTGACAATCATGAATAACCTAGGGTGAACCTAAGGTGTCATGGATTAAATAATGTGTGATAAGTTAGACATCCTAGAAGTAAATTTTTATGATTATGTGGTTCCTCATTATTTTAACTGTTTATTACACTATGGTTTCTGGTTATAGTCAATGGAGGGAAGGAGAAGGAATTCAGTTCACATTTATTCCAATGGAAAAATTGGTGATTGTGAGAAACGAAATTTGTAATTCTTGAAGAGAAAGATATTGTGATTATGCCGAATCAGTCATCACGATATATGATTAACAAGGTGAACTTTTGTTGCATTCCTAAGTCATTAAATAAGAGGAAGATGGACTTTTATGCATGTTCACATGGTGAGGATCATAGAGAAAGAAATATTATGGTTTCTAAAGAAGGGACGAATAACTTTGATGAATACATCAAATGGAGGGGAAGATGTTATCTTTGTGGGGATAAGGGTCAAGGAGTGATAGACTATTATGGAGTTCAACGTCTTATCTGTGGAGAACATGGGCATTACCCAACTCAATTCCCTGAACTAAGAGGTTACTTCTAAATCGAGGAAGGACGTATTACATGCCAATCACCGAAGAGGATGGATTGAAGGGTTTATGTATTGGAATTCAAGAATAATGTTATAGAGGTACTTTTATGGTATATTGTAATATCCATGTATTGGTCCATTATGGTTTTCCATAAGAATATGGTACCGGTAACCATGAAAAGTGAATGAAATATTTTTGGAAAGCAGATGATATGCGCATAATGAAGGGATAAAGAGAAAATGAAATTTTTAATAGTATTCATGAGCTCATTACGGATATAAGGAAAAATTGATATCATGGTCTGAGTATATATAAATTTTGAGATTTTGGTATGTGGAAAGAGTTAACTCTTGACAACATTCATGTTTTCACTAAGGTCATATGGTAATTGATGTTTCAAAAGAAAACATGATTAAGTTATTCACATGTTTGTAATGTGACCAACAAGATATATCTTATGATATATGAGTGATAAATGATGGTATTCACATGCTTGTTATGTGACCTTTCAAGTAATCATTTTCTTTATACTATGATCTTGGACCGAATTATTTTGGATAAGCCTAAAGATTGGAATTAATTAAGTTAGAAAAAGATATTATTGTTTAAGGATAGAACTTTTTTTCGATATTATTGAAGGAATGTTATAATAATGTAGTTTTAGATGAAGGGAAAACCTATAGGACGGGCGACAAACCATCGCATCGGACAAGGTTTCGGGAATCAAACCCACAACTGAAGTGTGACATGCCTTTATCGCCTACCTCTGGCCTACAGGAAGTCCTTGTTTAGTAGAAACTAGTTTTATTTTATTAAGAAGTATGATAGATGAAGTATAAGTCCATTTTTGGAACCATATACGATTAATATCACCATAAGATAGACTTATGTATATAAATTTTTCTAACCTTATGTTTAAGACAGATGGAATGACCTGTCATTCTATCACATGATCTGATAACACTTCACTGAAGACAAATTCAACTTCATTTATTTAAGAGATGAAGTGGAAATTATTCAAGGCACAAATAATAGTGAGATTGTACCAAAATAAAGTAAGTATTTCTTTTAATTCAAAAATTATTCAACATTAGGGAAATGATCTTAAAAACCAAAAATGTTGTCCTAATGCCCTCATATATGATGAATCAGATGGTACATTAGATCATAAAAAAATTATGGCTTTATGATTGTTGGATTTTTCATAGCCTTCTTCTCTCCCACTCTCCATCAGAATGTGATGGTTAGATTTATCTTCCATATCGATATTTTCACCGATGTTCTTCTATGTGTAAACCTAGTGATGAGTTAATTTGGGTAACCGTTATGTTTCATAAATTAGTTTTTAAAATTAAGTTTTAGTATTCCTTTTTATGATGTGTGTTTCTGTGAATGAAACTTTCAAGTAGTAAACCATTTAAAACCCCGATGAATTTCGTGGGTGAAATTCATTTTAAGGGGGGTAGAATGTAACACCCCAAGAATTTATGAGGAATATTATTTTTAATTTCTTTGAGGTCTTGTGTTGTACGATACCCTAGGATTATCTTGTGATATATAAAATACCGTATTTGCTTGTATTATACGCAAAACTATTATTGGCTTGTGTTACAAGCAAGAGAAACCTTCCTCGATAGCTTGTGTTGTACGCAATATCGAGTTTCACTAAACAACAGTATGTTACTAAAATATTATATAAACTAGCCGTTATGAATTGTAATAACCAATTTTTGAAATTTTATAAATTTTATCTTTCAAAATGGACTTCATTTTTTGATTCATAATATCAAAATTAGCCTAGGGTGAATTTTTGGTATTTCTCTGAAAACATTCAATTTTTGATGAATACTGAAAAACACTGAGTTATAGTTTTAAACTGAATTTTTATTTAAATAATTATTTAATTTATTTAAATTTATTTTAGGTCAAAATTGATACATAATACCTATATAAGTTCAATTTAATTCATTAGAGTCATTTTATAATAATTGTAAATATATAAAAATTTTATTGAACTTTTCACCGTCTTTTACCCACCTCCTAGGAGAATTGGAATATTTACACAAGACTTAATTTTACCGCTTCTATGAGTGGAATTTAAAAAATCAGAGAGACACAATAAATTTCAAGGAGTAAAATCTGGTTCAATAAGATAAAAATAATTTTCGGTGAATAGTAACTTTTTACTTTTATTGACGGCGGTTAAAAGTATATAAGGTTATTAAGGGTAAAAATGATATTATTATTACCCTAAAACAGGTCCCAATTCTATTTGATAAGTTTAATTCAACCAAAAACAACCTTAGGAATAAAATATTACCCTTTAGGTCCACTTGGATTAGATTAGGACATTTATTATTATATTATTTAAAGAATAGTTAAAATAGTTAAAATCAATGTTTAATAACTAAATCATTTCTAATTTAGAGTTATACATAAGATAAATTCGACTATAAATATTCATTATAAAGATAAAAATATTTCCTAAATAATGGTTTTTTATTTATAATTTTTAGTCATTAAATAATTTAATTTATTTATGACACAATAGTGATGCAGTAATTACCTTATTAATAAAATATTAACATAATAGATATTATAAATAACCCAATAAATGTAATTTGAAACTTTTTATGAATTAAACTAATTTTCTAGGATAATATAACAAATTAGGGTTGGTTAGATGAATTATTTTCGAAGTAATAATGCTGTTATAAATTTAGAGAAAACAGAATACCAAATAGTGTCAAAATTGACAAAAAAGAGTTTTTAAAACAAATATTATATTATTAATTGATATAACTATCCTAAAAATATAAGGCTCGGCCAAAAGACTTAAATAATAATATATATGAAATTAATGAACCAATTGGGGTTCTATTGGCAGTTGAAAATAAGTTTATTAACCATATAGTGTAAGAATACAAGAAGACACAGTAAAAGTTAAATTATTTAACTTAGACTTAAATCTAAATGATAAGGTTAAAATGGTAACCTAAACTTACCTAAAACCTATTCTTTAGAGTATTTAGACCCATACCCACCCGATCATCGAAATAAGAAACTTTGGAGCCATTATAAACAGAATATGAATTTATTATAAAATAATATTTTAAGTTTTCCTATGGTCCCCCTCATCCCTCTTATAAAAGGGAACCTCCTCCCTCCCCTCTTCACAAAAATTTGAGCCTTCAAGATCAGTGAAACCCTGCCCATTTCACTTCTCCACTTCCATAGAAACCTACTAGAGGTCCTTGTATTCTTCAAAGACCATCTTTATTTCCCTAAGAGAAGGTTAAGAGGAGGCACGTCGATGAAGATGTAATCTCCTCTACCGATTCTTTCAAGTTTCATTATTCTTCCACTTCATATTCTTTAGTTGTTTCATTATAAAGTAATGAAATAATTATTACTAATATAATGATATGTTATTATAAATATGAATCAATCCCATTTCTCTTTCTGTCCATCCTACGGAAAATGAAATCACCACGCGTGCTTTCATACAGAATACCGTCTCCACGCCGTGGTGTAATCTGTTTTTCCACCACCACCTTACTTGGATGTGTATAATGGTGTATAGAATAAATATATATGGTTATTATAACATCATAATGATTCTGAGATATTATATCATCCACTCCAATTTCATTCAATAATTATGGGAACGATATCATCGCTCGTGTGTACGTACGGATTACCGTCTCCACGACGCGATGAGATTCATTCTCCATATTAACCATTCAAGAATGATTATAAAGTATATATAATGAATAATAATGATATATATGACATAATAATTCTAATATATTTATGTATATATATATGTCATCTACTTACTTCCATTCAAGTCAATAAAGAAAGGAAAACAACGTTCATGCATATGTACAACCTGCCGTCTCCATGAACGGTGTGTTTCATTTCATTTATCTATATAATATATATATATATATATCTATACTGAATATATATGATATATAAATCAGGTTTTACATTCTGGAAGTAAGTAAATCATTAGATAAGTAACAATAATATCAATAACAACAGGTCCAAACATGTATGATAAATGAAATGATTTTAACCAAAACATTGCTTTAACATGGAATTGACAAAAGAATGGGTAATATAAAGTCATAAGTGAATCATATATGATGTCATAAATATTATTATGGTTCTTTAATAAATTAATAATATGTTTAAACCCACTATACAATAATTTTGGACACATATGGAAGAAATTGGACGTAAGGTAAGGGATAATTTTTCAATCTCATTTTTATCCGAGATTCCTTATACGTAAGTATTTACTGGGGTTATATTTTTCATCCATGTCCATAAAAGTGTTTTTCATTAAGTGTTTAATATTTTTCCATGTATGTTTAAAGTCATGTTTACCTCTATTTGAATTTTTCTTTGTGTTATGGAAGGAATATTTCTTTTGTTTACCATTCGTGGTACTTTTTGACTTTTCTGTTAGAAGTACGAGGAGAATATATTTTTAACTTATACGGAATTAACGGATTTTTAATGTTTTATAATGCCTTATTTTCATGAATATTACTCTAAAATATTTCATGACTATTTTCAAAAAAATCATTTTCTTTTAAAATTGCATGGCATTTTGTGAAGAGAAAATCATTTTGAATAAGAAAGGATATTTTCATCAAGATTTCATTTCAAGTGTTTTATCAAAACCATTTTCCATCTAAGACGAAATTATTTCATATGTTTAGGTTTCAAGTATAATGTATCTATGATTTATATGGTTTCAATTTTCTAATGATGAAATGATATCCATTTGTTTTAAATGGATTATGATGGGATGATGATTATGAAACCCATTTTATTCTTCGGGTTATGATGAATGATTTATGTTTATGTTGTGGCACACGTAAGAATGATTTCATTATGAGATGGGTGGGACCTATATCTCCCTTTAATTCATTGGGTAAGGATTTATATCTCATGAGATAGACTTGGCTGGAATGGAAATTTAATCCGGTTCAGTGATATAAGATTGGAACGAGGAGTGAACTCGATTCAGTAATGGACTTTGTCCACTATGATGGTCTTGGCAGAAATGCCTTGGCTACTATGGAAATCATAATATGTGGTTAATGGTTACCACAATTACATGTTTTATTCCCATGCTATTTTATCATGGTTAATGTTCCTTTTTAATCTATGCCTTATGCACTTCCAAGATTTATGTCATTGCTCATGATTTTGATGTTTTAGGTTCATGTTCTTACGTTCAAATGTTTAGGGATTGTTTTATGTTCTCCATGTTTACCCTTACTGAGCATTTGAGTTCACCCTTTTTATGTTTTCTTTTCCCCAATATATGAAGAAAGGTTTTAGATAAGAAAACCAAAGGGGAAGATCTTTATGGGAGATGTTAAAGATCTTTCACCATGATTAGAAGATTATGTTCCGAGTTTTCAAAGACACTAAAATAATATGATATTTGGGCATCCGTTTTTGTAATGTATTAAGTATTATGAAAAAGTAATGTAATGTCTATGTACATCAAGTATGGTTCTCTACAAATATTAACTAAAAATACTATTTGCACTTTAAAAACTATTTACAAAGTAACAATAATAAAATGAATTCATATTCATTATTATATAAACAATAATTCTCATAATCATTGTGCTATGGTCTTGTTACATAACCCCTTATAACACCCACATAAGACAGAAGGGTAAGGTGTGTGATTGTGACAGACTCTTGTGGTGGCTCAGATAACATCACTCGGGTGAAAATCTCTATTAACTTACCCTTCTCCTGTAGTCAGTTCCTCTCAAGCTTAACTTGTTCAAGTTCATCCTGGAATTGGTCAAGAGAGAAGCCCAATGACACCACGTCCTTTCCGAGCTCCGATAAATGAGATTCATATGGGGAAAGTCTACTGGATGTGGCCATCAAATCCTTTGTCTGAGTAAATTGGATTTGTTAAAGACCTATATTTATACTAATCTTGTGATCACTGTTCAATGACTATATTAGCAATGTTCACAATTCATAACGGTATTTTAAAATCCAGAAACATAAAACCAATGAAGTTCACATTTTATATAACTATAATAAACATTTAATTAGATCATGAGGAATTTCCATTAATGAATGTTTGGGTCGTTACAATCTTACTCCCTAAAGAAATTTCTCCCCAGAAATTTCATTTTCCCACTCTTAAAAAAATGTGGGTAACTATGCTTCATCACTTCCTCCGATTCCCATGTCACTTCTTCAAACTTGTGGGTTTTCCACAACACCTTGATGAGGAGCATTGTCTTATTTTGTTGAAGTTTTTCTCTATGATATAAGATCTTCACTGGTTGTTCCTCACAAGAAAGATCATCCTCTAGCTATACTAACTCTAAAGAGAGTACATGTGAAGGGTCTAATATGTAATTCCTTAAGAGGGATACGTGAAAGATATCATGTACTTTGGCCATGGTAGGTGGAAGTTCTAGTCGATATACCACAACCTCAACACGATCAAAAATCTCGAAGGGGCCGATGTATCTAGGACTTAGCTTTGCTTTCTTTACAAACCTCATGAACTTATTTCATGGGGATATGCTAAGAAATAACATGTCTCCAACTTTAAACTCCAGGTCTCATCAATGGTTATCTAAATAATTCTTCTATCGACTCTGGGATGCCTTGATATGTTACTGAATGGTTTTCACCTTCTCCACCATTTCTTCAACCATTTCTGTTCCTAGCAGCTTACATTCACCAACTTCATCCCAACATGTTGGTGTTCTACACCCCTTCCCAGAGAGGGTTTCATAAGGTTCCATTCAGTTGCTCGAATGGAAACTATTATTATAGGAGAATTCAAATATTGGAAGATGTTGGTCCCAACCTCCTTTGAAGTCCATAGAACATGATCTTAACATATCCTCTGGTGTAAGAATAGTTCGCTTAGATTGGCCATCTGTTTGAGAATGATAGGACGTAATGAAGTTCAGTTCAGTATCCAGAGCATGTTGAAGGCTCTTGAAAAACTTAGAGGTGAATCTTGGATCTTGATCGGATACAATAGATAGTGGTACTCCATGCAACCTTACCACTTCCCTGATATATATCCGTGACTCTTGATCCAAGAAGAAATCCTCAAGAATTGCAATGAAGTGTGCAGACTTTTTAAGATGATACATAGAAACCTAGATTGCATTTTTTTCTTTGGATGCCTTTGGATGTCTGATGACAAAGTCCATGGTGATGTTCTTCCGTTTCCATGCTAGTATGGGAAATGGTTGCATCATCCCCTTAGACTTCTACCTCTCTTCCTTCAATTTCTAACACACCAGGCACTTTGATGTATACTCAACGATCTCCTTCGTCATATTATCCCACCAATAATAATCTTGGAGATCTCTATAAATCTTTGTGTTTCCTGGGTGAATAGAGAAATTTGAACTATGCACATCATCCAAAAGTTCCTTCTTCAGCTCTGGACTTGATGGAACAAATAGTCTTTTCAAAAATAACACAAATCCTTCATCATTATGATTGAAATTTGAGGATTTTCCTTTTTTGATAGCTTCCACTTTCTTCTGAATACTCACATCATCCTTTTAAGCATCCTTTAACCTTTACAAAAGAGACATTTGAGCAATTATTTGTGAAAGTATTGATGATGTTCCCTTATTTATGATTCCCCTATCCATCTTCATCAAATATAAGAAGATTGGGTCCTTCTCAATTCTCATCAATGATAGAATTGCTGGGTCCTTTATACTTAGAGCATCTTCCATCTTGTTCGCTTTCCCAGGGTGGTAATGGATTGAGGAGTCATAGTCTTTGATCATCTCTAAACATCTTTGTAGTCACATGTTCAACTCTTTCTATGTGAATATATATTTGAGGCTTTTTGGTTTGTATATATTTTGCACTTCTCCCCAAAGAGATAATGCTGCCAAATTTTAAAAGCGAAGATCATAGTAGCAAACTCCAAATCATGTGTTGGATAATTATGCTCATGAACTTTCAATTTCCTTGAACCATATGCAATGACTTTGTCATTTTTCATCAATACACAACCCATTACCTTCTTCGAAGCATCACCGAATACTACAAATTTTTTTCCACTTGTGGGAAAAGTGAGAACGAGCATAGTGATAAGGCTCCTTTTTAACTCCTTGAAGCTTTCTTTCCATTAGTCACTCTATGAAAACTTTACTCCCTTCCGAGTTAGCTTGGTAAGAGGGTTTGACAATAGTGAAAAATTTCCCTCAAATCTTCGATAATATCCAACTAACCCCAAGAAGCTATGGATATTCGTTACTGATGTTGGCCTCAGCCATCCCCCAATCGCATCAAATTCCACCTGAGGGAGTATGACGAGGTTCTCCAAGATATTTAATCCCTAGATTATGACAGTGGATGAGTTATATTCAAGGGATGAAATGAGTTACCCCTTTTCCATACTCACCGACATCTTTACTTCCATGATTTATGGTGGTGCTGGGATTGTTCTACTAAACTTTTGGGATATAAAAGATTGTGTAGAACCTGAATCAAATAGTAAGTTCACTATTTTTGAATGAATAACTAGCGTACCTGTCACCACTTGGTTGTTGGGGTTCACTTTGACAGTAGTGATGGAGAAAGCTCTCCCTTACTGCCTTGGAGGTTGTTGGTTGCCTCCGAAAACCCTAGGCTTAGGGCACTGATTTGTAGGATGCCCTAGTTCTTTGTAGTTATAGCAAGGAACAACGCATTGAGGTTCAAACGGAGCGTTCCACTCCTCTATTACAGACATAGTTTTTTCTTATCGAAAATTAACAGTTAGGTGACCTTCTCTTGCACACATAAGGAATTTTCTAGTCCCCTTCAAGAAATTTTCAGGGTGATTCATTCCGCATCTTTGAAAAGTGGCGTGCTGGATCATCTTTAGCACCGTTGGATTTATCCATTAGACTGCCAGCATTGAATTCCACCTTAAGATTCTTATTCCCATGATACCCCTAATATTATATGATCTTCATTTCATCCTTGAGGGCACATCGGAAAAATTTTTCATAGCTGTCAAAGTCACAGATCTCCATCGCTTTCCGTAGGCTAGGTTTCAGCTCACCAAAGAAACGGTCAACATTGAATTTGGGGGTAATGAAAAAGCCAGAGGCGTATCATGCAAGATTTTTTAAGTTTTCCTTGTACTCTCTAACATATTCATTGTCTTTTTTCTTGAGGGGAAGGAAGTCCCTTTCCATCTCAATTCGGAGGGTGCACAAAAAATACTTATCAAAAAAAAATCTTCCAGAAATCCTTCCATTCCAATTCCTCGATCTCCTCCTTAGGCTTCATATTTTTGATCAACGTCCACTAATGATCAGCTTCACCCTCTATATGATAATCATCCATGAGAACATTCTATTTTTTAGAACATTGAAGGATGGTGAAGATCTTTTCAAAAGAGTTGATCCATTGTTTGGCGATTGAGGGATTAGGTGATCCATTAAAAGTAGGAGGCCTTTGTCTCAGGAAACTCTCGATAGAGACTCTTTGGGGGGGTGGGGGGGGGGGGTTGAACATTATTCTTGACCCATGTTTCTATTCAAATAATGAGTTAAATGAGAGAGAAGTGGTAGAAAGTTTGAGATTCCCGCTCCCATCAGATTGGGTATCTGATTAACGCAGTCATCAAATTGATTTTCACATCGGTTTTTTGCCTGAGTCCTCCTATTACCAGCCATTAGCTCAAATAAAAGGAAAGTTAGGGGTAACACATAAAGGGTAATACAAGGACAAAACTGATGACTTATAAATAACTTTTATTTCTATAACTTATAAATCCATAGGCTTCAATCTATGCTATTCATGACATACTTTCTAACATATATTCTTAGGGGCATTTTTTTCCATCCCTTGATAAGGGTTAATACTTGTGAATTTACAGAATCATATCCCCTAGGAGTGTCATAACCAAGAGTGCAGCAAGGCCCATTTTCGTGTACCATGATACCCCAGGTCAAGCCCGAAACTCTTTTTCAGGGTTTTCACCCCAAGGTACATTTGTGCCGGAGCCACCTCTACCTACTCGTATCTAGACTGGGATATATTTTCTTGAAAAAACACTTACTCAATACTCACCAAAACTTAGGGATGTTTTTATAATTAGTCTTGTCTCTAAGGATTTACTAGATTTTTCAAATCCTAATCCCAAAAATAACTAAACCTATCATCTGATACCAACTATAACAACCCTGATATTTAATTACACACTTAAACCTGATTTATTACATAAAATCATCACTTGATACAACATAGAAGATCAAGAGGTCTAGTGTCTTTGGGTATTAGGAACATTAAATAACAACTTAGAACATAAAACACACAACATATTTATTGAAAACTTCTTTTACATGACCACTACATTCCCTCGTACTAAGCATTGCATGGGATAACCTAAGGACATGCCTAAGAAAAGGGTGAGCTATAAAGACCAATAAGCGAATAAACGTGGAATAACATGAGTAATACAACACATGTTAGAAAATAGGCATATCAATGGAGCATAAGAGAAACTTCAACATAAAGGCATGATAAAGCATGACAATCATAACATGGAAATGTGTCAACAACAGTTAACCTGGAATTTTCATGAGCCAAGGCTCATTGCACATGGAGCATGAGTAAACCCTCATTGCACATAAATCACACGTAAAAACTCGTTGCACATGAATTATCATGAGTCGAAACCCATTATACAGGATATATCATGATATTATACTTTACCCAAGGCCTTGGAACGCTATCAGGGCACACCCTTCTTAAACATTTCATTTCATGCATAAGTGTGCCACATGGATCATATAACATGGAATAAACCAACATCATAAGTTATTCCATGATTAAGTAATGTGGAATAAATAAATGAAAGTACCATTCAATATTTATATGTGCATAAAGTTTAATACCCTTGATAGATACATGGGTATGGTATTCACTACACAATGATCGTGGCATGGAAAAACAGAGTGCAATTTCGGCAGCATAACGACGTGACATAAGGATTCATGAAAATAGTTGATGAGAGAGAAAAAGGTGTCTCATCATATGTACATGAAATGGACTATATGGGGGTTATATATACATGTCCCAAAAAACATAATAGAATGTAGATGCATAATAACAAAGAATTACATGGATGTAAAATAAGAGAGAGAAATCCCTCACAGAATTCAAGCATGGTAACGAGTGTACATGGGAGGAATTAATGAGAGAGAAAGGGATCTCCCATTATCCAAACATAAATAGGGTAGTATGGAGAAGGTGAGAAATCATACCCCAAAATTTGTAATTGAAAACCAAATGGCATAACAACTTAATGAAAATTGCACAAAATGAGAAAGGAAGAAATCCCTTACTAGGATGTGTGATCCCAATGGATTGGGAGAGGCTTGACAGAGGATTATTGGGAGGTAGGGGCACATTAGAAGGATTCTAGAGAGAGCAGGGCAGGTTTTGGTCGAACTACAAAGGCTTTGAGAGATGAGGAAGTGGGATCTTTTGTGGGTTTATATAGGAAAGGAGAGGGAATTCTTTATTATTTAGGTTTGGGAGACTTCATATTAAACTAATCCTAACCACAAACCAGACCATGGTTTTTGCCCTTGGTTTTTGAAAAAGGGGATTGAAAAACAATATTGTATAATGCCAATGGCTGAACTTCTTAAAATAATAGTGTTGCTTATGGGGAGGTGAGTCACACTCTCAAGGAAAACAATTTAAAAAGACAAAATGTTTTATAAGACTTGAAGGGTCCACTAAAGCATTGTAAAATAAATCAAAAAAACTCAAAATATCATTATTTTAATGGTAAATCATATACTGGCCGGACATAATGTTTATAGTATTTGATTACATCACTATGGAGTCATTATGATGTCATAAAACACATTATATTTTTAAACGGTATTTAATTTGTACCAAAAATGTCGACTACCTCAGAAAATTAATAAAAATTCACCATTGGATAATTTCGATGTCTTGATTTGAAAAAAAATATTCATTTAATCTAAATAATTTTCTAAATATATGAATTTTTAATTTTAAAATAGAAACTAACGTTTATTTAAAATTCATTGGTTTTGACAAAAAACAATTTCCAAACCTTAATAAAAATTACAATTGCATTCATAAAATTATACGATAATTTATATTTAATAAAAAGTAATTTAATAATAATAATAATAATAAACAATTAAAATATAATTTAATTCAAAAATACATTAATTTGTCAAAATATATTTCTTTTTTGAATATTAACTAAAAATTCTATTTGAGCGTTAAAAACTATTTACAAATTAACAATAATAAAATGAATGCATATTCATTATTATATACAAAATAATTCACATAATCATAGTGCTAAAGTATTGTTACATAACCGCTTATAATGTAGATACCTAAAGCTTAACGTACATGGACATTACATTACTTTTGTGGAATACTTAGTACATAACAAAATCACACACACAAGGATCGTAATAGTTTAATGTCTTTGGAAACTCGAAATATAATCTTCTAATCGTGGTGAAAGATCTTCAACATCTCTCATAAATATCTTCCTTTTTTTTAATACCTAAAACCTATATTTATATCCTGGGGAAAATAAAACATAAGAGGGTGAGCTCAAATGCTCAGTAAGGGTAAACAAAAGAAATATCAATCACATCATTTTCATAAGAACATAACATTTTGGAAATCTTAACCTGCAAAAGAGAGCATAATTTCATAACATGGGATAAATCATAGTAGTGAAATGAAATCCCAATAATCATAACATAAAACATGAAACTTTGTGGCATACACACATAATCATAGAGAATCATTTCTTATTAGTCAAGACTCATTGCCAAGACTATCTTAGTGGACAAAGTCCATTTCTGAACCGAGTCACCCTCGTTTCAGTCCTGTTTCACCGAACCGGTATAACCTACCATTCCAGCCATGTATATCTCATGAGATATAAAATATTTACCCAATGCATTGGAGGGAGATATAGGTCCCACCCATCTCATAATGATACCATTCTTATGCGTGCCACAAAATCATAAACCATACATCATAGCATAACCCATGTAATAAAAATGGGAATCTTAAACAACGGGACATCATAAAACAATTAATATAAGATAAAGGAATTCATAAAAATAATTCCATCACAACATAATCAAATCAATGTAATAATAGGGATATAATCAGAACCCTTTATTTTCTTAGATGGAAAATAATTTTGATAAAACACTTGAACTCCATTCTTGAGGAAAATATCCTTTCTACTTCAAAAACACTTTTCCTTTCTTAACATGTCATAAAATTCTAAACTAAAAGAAGTTGATTAAGAATAAAATTGAAAACTTGTAAAGGAATCTTCTTGGAAATAATGTTTTAAAAATACATTCATGACGTATAAGTAAAAAAAAACATTTTTCGTACTTTTGTCGGAAAAGTCAAAAAGTACCTCGTATGAAAAACGACAAAAGATTCCTTTCATATCCTTTACTAAAAACTCACCGAAGGGTAAAATTGGATTTAAACAATTTTAGGTGGATGGAAATAATATTACATATTGAGGAAACATGGATTTGGATGATAAAATACACCCAGTAAATACTAAAGTATAAACAATCTCGGATAATGAAGAGATTGTAAAATAACCCTTACCTTAGGTCCGATATGCTTTGTACGTGTCCGAACCTCATGTATAATGATTTAAATAATGTTATTGACTTATTTCAGAATCATAATTATTTTTATGATATCATATATGGTCATATTCTTAGTTTCTTTGTAGTAACATTTCATTGCTACTTGTTATTCGGGTGTTTATAACTTTTTGTTCTTATGTGTGTTTTGTCGAATAAATTCTTATTCTTCTCTTTAGGTTATAGATACCTCATTTCCAGAATGGTATTAGTGTAATATATATCATATTCATTCATTCAATTCATTTATATAATCATTATGAAATGAAGATCATGTAGAACGAGTCGCATCACATCGTGGAGACGGTATTCAGTACGTACGCACGAGTGACGATATCGTTCCTATGATCGTGGAATTGTATTCGAGTGTATGTATACTATTTAAAAATAAATATCTCCTTATAATAGTCATATATAGTCATTATTTACACCATTATACCCATCCAAGTAATGTGGTGGTGGAAAATAGATTACACCACGGCGTGGAGACGGTATTCCGTACGTACGCACGCACGGTGATTTCATTTTCCGTAGGATGGATAGATGGTAAAATAGGGTTGTTTCATACTTATAATAACATATCCGTATATGAGTGATACTTATGTTATTACTTCATAATGAAACAACCTAATAATAAGAAGTGGAAGAAGAAATAAAGTTGAAAGAATCGGTAACGGAAATTACCTCTTCTTTGAAGCGCCTCTTTGAGATCTCCCTTTAGGGCACTAAAATTGGTCTTTGAGGAAGACCAGAACCTCTAGGATATTTATAGGGAAGTGGAGAAGAGAATTTGTCAGGGGTTGGCAGAGATTGAAGGCTCAAAGTTGTGTGAGCAAGAGAGGGAGGAGGTGCCCTTTTATAAGGGAGGAGATGGGTACCTTTGGAATAACTAAAACTATTATTTTATTATAAAGTCAAATTCAGTTTTAAATAGCTCCAAATTGATTTATTTCGAAGCTAAGGTGGGGATGGGTCGAAATAATCTCATCCAATATAATTTAGAAAAGTTTAGGTTCCTATTTTAACCTTATCATTTAGATTTAACATTAAGTAAAATAATTTTACTTTTACCGTGTCTTCTTGTGTTCTTATACTATAAGGTTAATAAACTTACAATAAGAAGAGAAAAGAACCCCAAGTTGTTTATTATTAATATATATAACCTTATCTAAGTCATTTGGCTGAACCTTAGATTTTTAGGAATAAAATAACAATTAATAATATAATATTTGTTTTAAAAACTATTTTATGTCAATTTCGACACTATTTTGTAATTGATTTTTGTGAAAATCATAACAGAATGATTAGTTCGAAAAAGTTAATTAAATCAATAATAAAATGTCATATTAACCTAGAAAATTAGTTTATTTCATAAAAAGTCTTAAATTACATTTATTTGGGTATTTATAACATTAATTATGTCAATATTTCATTAAAAAGATAATTACTGCATCATCTTTGTGTCATAAATAAATTAAACTATTTAATGTCTCAAAATTACAAATAAAATACCATTATTTAGGAAATCTTTTTACCTTTATAATTACTATTTATAGTCTAATTTATCTTATGTATAAGCCTATATTAAAAATGATTTACTTATTAAACTTTGATTTTAACTATTTTAACCCTTCTTTAAATAAATTAATAATAACTGTCATAATCTAATCCAAGTGGGCCTAAATGGTCATATTTTTTTCCTAATGTTGTTTTCGGTCGAATTACATTTATCCAATAGAATTAGGACATGTGTTAGGGTAATAATAATATCATTTTTACCCTTAATTACCCTATTTACTTTTAACCGTGGTAAAAAAAAGTAAAAAGTTACTATTCACCAAAAATTATTTTCATCTCATTGAACCACATTTTACTTACTGACATCAACCGTGTCTCTCGGATTTTCGAAATTCCACTCACAGAAGCGGTAAAATTAAGTTTTATGAAAAATTCAGTTTTTTAACTACCACTTAGTGGTTTCACTATTCATCAAAAAAATGAAAGTTTCCAGAAAAATACCAAAAATTAGATCTAAGCTATATTTGATATTATGAATTAAAAAATGATGTCTATTTTATCAAATTCAAAACATATCAGTTGCATTAATTAATTTAAAAATTAATTCCCGTCGTCAAAACAAAAAGCGTGTTCTTAAGAGATAATAACTATCAAAAGATTGACACTTGTTTATGACTGGTTTAAATGTGAAATTACATCCAATGACCAACATTGTATTAAATTGTAAAAATATATTCTAAATATACTTTAAAACCACTCAAATTAATAATTTATCACTATTAATTATTTCGATTAAAAAAAGTTGTTTTTAATTATAATTTAGTAATTTTCACTATTCATCAGAATATGAAAGTTATCCGAAAAGTACCAAAATTTCACCTTAGGCTAAATTCGATACTCCGAATCCAAAAATAAGGTCCATTTTTGTCACGACCCGTCCTCGGGGCCCGTGCCGTGACTACCCCAAGCCCGCCTTCCATAGGCCAGGGGCTGGCGACTAGCACCAAGGCGTAAATCCCAACAAAAAGGGAAGGCATTGCCTTTGAAAAGCAAACAAGCACCACAGAGTAAGCAAGCGGAAAAGTAAACACTATGTAAAAACTGTACAAGCTGTGCTGAAAGTAAAAGGGGCCGGAAATACAAGCCCAACTGTAAAGTACAACTGAAAGGAAAAACATCAACTGAAAGGAAAAACTGCAGCGTCGAGCCGTCCTCTGGAAGTCCCACCTGAAGGGTGGGTACAGATAGCCTCCACTGCTCCTCGGGTCCACCTAACCGCTCCGAGTACGTCCCGCCCAGTGGTCCACCTCCAGGTACTGTCCTGCTCCGCACGCCTCCTCCACGATCAGCGCTGTCCGTCGTCTGCAACCAACACCACGAAGTGCGGGCATAGCCCGTGCAGGGGTGAGTATAAGCTACTCAGTAGGGACCCCGAGACCCCTGAAGGTCTCCTGAAATCCACAAAGGATAAGCCACGAAGGAGAGATACAATCACGAAGTAACATCTGACACGGCTTAGGTATATGCCCATACATATACCTAAGTCATCAATTCCCCGATCGGCTCCAACGTCCGAGCCCTAGAACAACCCTGTCCACACAGGAAAGAAAAACGCATACCCACGCAGGATAGAACAACACAATCCACAAAGGAGAGTAAACAGTAAATCCACACAGGATAGCTCAACACAATCCACAAAGGAGAGAAACACAAGATTCAGCTCACACAGGTATACTTCTTCGGATGACGAAAAGATGATCTATGATCCATATAAGTCGTCGGACCCACGAAGGATCGATAAGTAACTAATCTCTGCAGTGACCCACACAGGATCGGACCCACACAGGATTGGGCCCACGCAGGACCTGTAGGAGTTGGCTCACACAGAACCGCTGAGTGTTGACCCACACAGGATCAGATCCGTACAGGATCGGGCCCACACAGGACCGGGCCCACGCAGGACCTGTAGCACTGATCCACGTAGGATCGCTGAGTGCAGTAGTCGTCACAGTCTGCTGAGGATCTCTGCACAGTCGTCGCCGCAGTCCACTGAGGATCTCTGCACGGTCGTCGTTGGAGTCCACGGAGGATCTCTGCACAGTCGTCGCCGTCGAGGAAGTAGTCGCAGCCAGCACTAGGGTTCCCGCACACAGCAAGCTCGTTCGGGAGGGTCCGCTCCACGAGCCGAGAGGCTGATACATCAACTGTCACGAAGTCCAGAGTTGATGTATCCAAAAGTTCCGCATCGTAAACAGGAACTCAACGCAACAGACGGCGCGTCGATCGGACGCCCGGTCTGAGAGTTATTGGCTTTTTCGTCCCAGGGGCCCGGTTGGTTTTTAAGGAAAAACCAACCCAACCGTACTCCACCTGCGTCCAAACCTCGGGCGGAGGGTGCCAAAAGATCTGTCTCACAAAGAGGAACTCAACAAAGCTGACGGCACGTCAATCGGACGTCTGTGGCTCAAGATATGAGCGTTTCCGCTCCGAGGGCCCGGTTGGTTTCGTGTACGAACCAACCCGGCCGAACTCAAAGTATTCCGAAACCTTGAGTGCGATATACCGAAACGACCGTCTCGATCCAAGGATCGCGTTGCCGCCGATGACGGGTCGTTTGGAGGCCCGTAGTTCAAGATACAGCCATTTGAACGAAGTCTGTCCGAAGACGGGGGGTCCGGGCCCGGGCCGACCCGGCCCGACCCCCCCTGGTTGGCCCGGCCCGGCCCGGCCAGGGCCGGTCCGGCTCGGCTCGGCCGACGCGGGGGAAAGCCGCCGCCCAGCGTGACACTCCCGCGACACCCGCGGGGTGTCGCGGGACAACCCCGCGGCACCCGCGGGGTGTCGCGGGACAACCCCGCGGCACCCGCGGGGTGTCGCCCTGGACACCCGCGGGGTGCCGCGTGACAACCCCGCGGCACCCGCGGGCTGTCGCGCTGGACACCCGCGACACCCACGGGGTGCCGCCGCCTCCGGTCGCCGGCGCCGCCGCGCCGGCGACCCGCACCACCATCGACTTCCGCGGGCCGCTGGAGTCGCTCCGGTGGCCCGTTTTCCTTCCCGTCTGCGCCGTTGTTCCTCCCGGGTTCCGTTCTTTACTGCGGGATCATCAAACACCCGTTGCGGCACGTTCCGTCTTCGCCCGCCAAATCCGCAAAACACGAAGAACGACGGAGGGTTGCCGGGCCGTGTTCGTTTGACCCGCACCCTCCGCGTTAGATAATAAAAAAAAAACAACGGGAGAAATTGTTCAACACATGAACCGACAATTTTAATAAAATAAAATTGTTCATTTGAAACCGGCTCTTTAATTTTTAAAGAACGTTCATGGGAATATAAGTGGGGTATCCCAAAATTATAAAATCCCTACCTCGTTGATCGTCGCGCGCGGGCGTTCTTCACGGAAAAGCTCGTCGCGGAAGAGAGGGATCATCGCATCGTCGCGGGGAGGCGTCGCGTCGTCGCGGAATCCGTCGTTGAGTCGGCAAGCTCAACGGACCATGAATAACAGATTTAAATTATAAATAATTAATTCTGTGTTTAAAACCAAAAAGGAAGGAACCTTGTGAGGAAACCCGAAATCACTCACCTCAACGGTCGGTGATCGGAGATCGGGGCGGAGAAGGACGTCTCGGACGGAAGCGTCGTCGATTTCCGGGTTCGGCGTTCTTCGCGTTCTTCGCGAGGGAGAAGAAGAAACAAGGATCCTCTCAAATCTTCTCCAAAGATTTTGGGTTGGTCTTATTTTATTAACATGCCAACACACGAAAACAGGTTAAGAAACGATTGAATTAATTCGTTGAATTAATTCAACGAAAGAAACATGCCATTTAATTCACGAAATAAACCGCCCAATTAAATGGTCTGTTATGAATTTAGAAAACGCGTCAGTTGACTTTCATTAAGACGGGTTTTCACGGGTGCGTTTCTTTAGCGGAAAGAAACGGTCGGGCTCGTGCGGGCCCCACCTCACAAATATCCTACCAAGGGGGTAGGATATTTCTGGATAGCATCCTATCCAGTTCAACTCAGTTCAAGCCACCTTTAAGTGGCTTCAAGTGGCTTCCAAGTGGCTTAAGTGAAATAAAATAAAGTTGTTGAAAAATTATTTTATTTCTTAACTTTAAGCCCGAAAATTAAAAACCACACCCGAGCAAACGCAACTCCGGAAGAGGCGTTTCTAAGCGAAAACCGGCACTGTGATTTCATTGGTGCCCTCAGAATTCGATTCCGGGCACCGGTTCAAAAGTTAGAAAAACTCGCTCGCCCGTTCACTGAATGTACCCGAGCCAATCTTTGGAAAATGATTCCGGGCACACCGGGCCTCGGAATCAGGTGCCGTCAAAAAATGCGCTCTTGTAAAATTCCAAAGAAAATTAAGAAAAAAATTTCCTTGAAATTTACGGGTCTTTACATTACTCACACCTCAGGACTTTACGTCCCCGTAAAGATACATCAAAAAGTAGGGAAACAAATGTGTGTACTGAGCACGCATCTGAGCCTCCCGCTCCCAAGTGCTCTCCTGGAGGTTCCCGTGCTGCCATCAGATGCGCACAAGAGGAATCAATCGCCCATGTAGGACCCGCTCCTGTCGATCCTCTATCTCCACTGGGACCTCCGCAAAAGTCGCTCCATCATCCACGTCTAGCTCCCCATAGTCAATGATGTGTGTCGACTTGGTGAGTCGGTCAACAATCACCCAAATGGAGTCGTGACCTCTGGAAGTGCGTGGAAGTCCAGTCACAAAGTCTATAGATATCCCGTCCCACTTCCACTCCGGGACCTCCAAGGGCTGTACCAAGCCTGCTGGTACCTGATGCTCTGCCTTCACCTGCTGGCAGGTGAGGCACCATGAAACGAACTCTACCACAACCTTCTTCATGCCCGGCCACCAGTGTTGTCGTCTGAGATCCTGGTACATCTTCTCCACTCCAGGATGTACCGCCAAAGGAGAAGTGTGATACACTCTCATCACCTCCTCTCGTAAAGCGACTGGTACCAAGATACGTCCACTGAAAAGGACATCGTGCTCTGCTCCAAGGGAGAAACCATCAGGTTCCTGTCCCGAGGATATCTGTGCACGCCGTGTCTCACAGTCAACGTCCCCACGCTGTGCCTCTCTGACCCGCTGAAGAAGTGGAGGAGAGACTGTGAGAGACTGAAGGAAGGCTGCTCCGTCTCTATCCACGAAGGATATCTGCAAAGCGGCTAGCTGCTCTGTCGCCTCCTCAAGTAGCTGGATGCCCGTCCTCCTGCTGAGGGAGTCAGCCACCACGTTCCCCTTCCCAGGAGTATAGACTATCTCAAAGTCATAGTCCTGGAGGAACTCGAGCCATCGCCGCTGTCTCAGGTTCAGGTCCTTCTGAGAGAAGATGTACCTGAGACTCTGGTGGTCAGAAAAGACTGTGAAGCGCTCGCCCATCAGATAGTGTCGCCATGTCTTCAGGGCAAAGACCACTGCTGCCAACTCCAAGTCATGGGTAGCGTAGTTCTGCTCAAGAGGCTTCAACTGACATGATCCGTAGGCAATCACGGACCGCTCCTGCATCAGGACACACCCGAGTCCGGTCCCTGATGAATCGCAGTAGACTACGTATCCAACTCCCTCCTCTGGCAACCTCAAGATAGGTGCGCTGGTCAACCTATGCCTCAGCTCCTGGAAGCTCCGCTGACATCTGTCTGACCACACGAAGGGTTTTCCCTTCTTCGTCAACGCTGAGAGTGGGGACGCAACTCTAGAGAAGTCTGGCACAAATCTCCGATAGTATCCGGCTAGGCCCAAGAAACTCCGCACCTCTGTCACGCTCTTGGGTGGCTCCCAATCTAGCACTGCCTCGATCTTCGCGGGATCCACTGCAACTCCCGCCTCATAAATGACGTGCCCCAAGAAGTGGACCTCACATAACCAGAACTGACACTTCGAGAGATTGCCATAAAGCTGGTGCTCTCAGAGTGTGTCTAGTACAACACGCAGGTGGTAGGCGTGCTCCTCCTCCGTCGTCGAGTACACCAAAATGTCGTCGATGAAGACCACGACAAATCGATCGAGGTATGGCTGGAAGATCCTGTTCATGAGGCTCATGAACACTGCTGGAGCGTTGTTCACGCCGAAAGGCATAACCAAGAACTCATAGTGGCCATACCGACACCTGAAGGTCGTCTTCTGCACATCCTCGTCTCGAACTCTAAGCTGATGATAGCCTGACCTGAGGTCTACCTTCGAGAACCACCGTGCTCCCTTGAGCTGGTCGAAGAGGTCATCAATCCTGGGTAGCGGATAATTGTTCCTCACTGTCACCTGATTCAGGCGACGATAATCGACACACAGTCGCAAGCTCCCGTCCGCCTTCTTGGCGAACAAAATCGGGGAAGCCCAGGGCGAAACACTAGGTCGGATGAACCCCTTGCCCTGCAAGTCCTCCAACTGTACCCGCAGCTCTCAAAGCTCAGCAGGGGCCATCCGATATGCTGGAGTGGATATCGGGGCTGTCCCGGGGTACAGGTCAACATAAAAGTCTACCTCTCTGCGAAGAGGTAGTCCTGGAACGTCGTCGGGAAAGACGTCCGCATACTGATCCACCACTGCAGGAAAACTGGGACTCCGCACGTCAACTGCTCCCAGGATGAGGCTAGCCAACTGATGAGTGATGGGCTGACCTCTCCTCTGCGTGAGTCCGTCCTGTGCTACTAAGGCTCCCTTCCCGCCGGTGAAGGTGAACCTGCTCCCGTCGGTGCGCACACATCGCACCTTGCGCCTAATGCAGTCAATCTGAGCATGGACCGTAGATAACCAATCCATGCCCAAGATGACGTCGTAAGGCCTCGACGCCACTACAAGAAGATCCCAGCCGAAGCTCTCGCCTCCTAGAGTAATCTCACACTGTCGGCACCAGTGTGTAATCGTCGAGTCTGCTCCCGTAGGAGTCTCTAGCCGTAAGGATCGATCCAACGGCTCTGTCGGAATCTCCGAGCTCCGAACAAGGGCAGTGGCTATGAAAGAGTGACTCACTCCTGTGTCTATCAGAACTGCAGAAAGGGTGGAATAGACACAGATTGTACCTCGAATCATCTCTGGCGCACCGTGGTCGTAGGCCTCCGCTGCCTGGAGCTGAGCCTGTCTCTGCCCGCCAGCTCCCTATGGTCGGGGCGGGCCTCCTGGTGGTGGTGGTGGCAGAGCCTCAAAGCGTCGCCCACCACCTGCTGCTCGGCCAGCTCCTCTGCCTCGTCTGCTTCCTCCCTGCGGACCGCCACGGTCGACCCTCTGCCTCTTCCTGGGTGGTCCCTCCACCGTCTACTGACCCTCGGTACGACGGGTCGGGCAGTCACAAGCCATGTGGCCCCGCCCGCCGCACTCGTAGCACTGCCTGCCTCTCGGAAGACGGGCTCCGGGCTGGGTGCCCTGCACTACTGATCCAGTGTCCCGAGGTCGCCTGCCGGAAGGTCTGGTCCGCCTGGAACCCTGAGTCATCCGCCGGCTACCAGCTGCCGATGACTCCGCTATATGCCGCCCTGCGGTAGGTCTCGCTGTGGACTCAGCCAGGAAGCTCTCGATCAGGAGGGCTCGCTCCAGTACTCCTGCCTGGGTCGGGATGCTGAGGGAGATCAGCGATGCCCTGATCTCGTGTCTCAAACCCTGCTCGAAGGTCCGGGCCTGGAAGAAGGGGTCCCGTACCATGCTTGTCGAGTACCGAGAAAGGTCGGTGAACCTCGCCTTGTACTGAGCGACCGTCAAGCTGCCCTGCCGCAGCTGAAGAAGCTCATGGATGGGCACCGCACGGAGGGTGGTCGGGACGAACTCTGAGCGGAAGAGGCTCTCGAAATCCGTCCAGATGAGGTTGGCCTCATCGTGTACCTGGAGCATCAGGCTCCACCAGCGTCCGGCTGCTGCGTGCAGTAGGCTCGCCGCGAGGATCACCATGAGGTCTGCTGGTGTCCTCACTAGCCTGAAAACTCGGACGACCACCTCCAGCCAGTCCTCGGCTGCCTGGGGGTCCGACTCCCCACAGAACCTGGGTGGTCGCTGGCGCTGGAACTCGTGCAGAGCTCCGAGGCGTCGTGCGTCGTCAGCTGCCAGTGCTGGAAGCATCGGGGGCTCGGCGGGTAAAGGTACCGCCGGTGCCTCTGCTGTCAACGGGCCCTGTACTGAGACCTCGTCGCTCGGCGGGCTGTCGTCGCGCACTACTCTAGGAACCCTAGCTGGCTGCTGTCGTCGTGCCATCCTGAAAAGGAAACAGGTGCACCATGGTCAGAATAGTATACCTGGTGAGCTGACACAAGTAATCACAAAGAAAACTTGAAACGCACATGCAATCAATATTTTCATGCATTAAGTCGGAAACCAGAAGTCAGGGTCCTGGTGTATGGATATGTCGGCCGCCGCACCAACACTGGACTCCCTGGACTGATAACCACACTTAATACGCTAAACACTATTGCTTCACATAGAAGAAAGATCAGAGTCTGCGGTAGAACCGACCGCCTCTGATACCAATTTGTCACGACCCGTCCTCGGGGCCCGTGCCGTGACTACCCCAAGCCCGCCTTCCATAGGCCAGGGGCTGGCGACTAGCACCAAGGCGTAAATCCCAACAAAAAGGGAAGTCATTACCTTTGAAAAGTAAACATGCACCACAGAGTAAGCAAGCAGAAAAGTAAACACTAAGTAAAAACTGTACAAGCTGTGCTGAAAGTAAAAGGGGCCGGAAATACAAGCCCAACTGTAAAGTACAACTGAAAGGAAAAACAGCAACTGAAAGGAAAAACTGCAGCGTCGAGCCGTCCTCTGGAAGTCCCACCTGAAGGGTGGGTACAGATAGCCTCCACTGCTCCTCGGGTCCACCTAAACACTCTGAGTACGTCCCGCCCAGTGGTCCACCTCCAGGTACTGTCCTGCTCCGCACGCCTCCTCCACAATCAGCGCTGTCCGTCGTCTGCAACCAACACCACGAAGTGCGGGCATAGCCCGTGCAGGGGTGAGTATAAGCTACTCAGTAGGGACCCCGAGACCCCCGAAGGTCTCCCGAAATCCACAAAGGATAATCCACGAAGGAGAGATACAATCACGAAGTAACATCTGACACGACTTAGGTATATGCCAATACATATACCTAAGTCATCAATTCCCCGATCGGCTCCAACGTCCGAGCCCTAGCACAACCCAGTCCACACAGGAAATCAAAACGCATACCCACGCAGGATAGAACAACACAATCCACAAAGGAGAGTAAACAGTAAATCCACACAGGATAGCTCAACACAATCCACAAAGGAGAGAAACACAAGATTCAGCTCACACAGGTATACTTCTTCGGATGACGAAAAGATGATCTCTGATCCATATAAGTCGTTGGACCCACGAAGGATCGATAGGTAACTAATCTCTGCAGTGACCCACACAGGATCAGACACACACAGGATCGGGCCCACGCAGGACCTGTAAGAGTTGGCTCACACAGAACCGCTGAGTGTTGACCCACACAGGATCGGATCCGTACAGGATCGGGCCCACACAGGACCGGGCCCACGCAGGACCTGTAGCACTGATCCACATAGGATCGCTGAGTGCAGTAGTCATCGCAGTCCGCTGAGGATCTCTGCACAGTCGTCGCCGCAGTCCACTGAGGATCTCTGCACGGTCGTCGTCGGAGTCCACGGAGGATCTCTGCACAGTCGTCGCCGTCGAGGAAGCAGTCGCAGCCAGCACTAGGGTTCCCGCACACAACAAGCTCGTTCGGGAGGGTCCGCTCCACGAGCCGAGAGGCTGATACATCAACTGTCACGAAGTCCAGAGTTGATGTATCCAAAAGATCCGCATCGTAAACAGGAACTCAACGCAACAGACGGCGCGTCGATCGGACGCCCGGTCTGAGAGTTATTGGCTTTTTCGTCCCAGGGGCCCGGTTGGTTTTTAAGGACAAACTAACCCAACCGTACTCCACCTGTGTCCAAACCTCGGGCGGAGGGTGCCAAAAGATCCGTCTCACAAAGAGGAACTCAACAAAGCTGACGGCACGTCAATCGGACGTCCGTGGCTCAAGATATGAGCGTTTCCGCTCCGAGGGCCCGGTTGGTTTCGTGTACGAACCAACCCGGCCGAACTCAAAGTATTCCGAAACCTTGAGTGCAATATACCGAAACGACCGTCTCGATCCAAGGATCGCGTTTCCGCTGACGGCGGGTCGTTTGGAGGCCCGTAGTTCAAGATACGGCCATTTGAACGAAATCTGTTCGAAGACGGGGGGTCCGGGCCCGGGCCGACCCGGCCCGACCCCCCCTGGTTGGCCCGAACCGGGTCGGGTCCGACCCGGTTGGCCCGGCCCGGCCCGGCCAGGGCCGGTCTGGCTCGGCTCGGCCGAGCGGCTGACGCGGGGGAAAGCCGCCGCCCCGCGTGACACTCCCGCGGCACCCGCAGGGTGTCGGCCAGACACCCGCGGGGTGTCGCGCTGGACACTCGCGGCACCCGCGGGGTGTCGCGCTGGACACCCACGGGGTGCCGCCGCCTCCGGCCGCCGGCGCCGCCGCGCCGGCGACCCGCGCCACCACCGGCTTCCGCGGGCCGCCGGAGTCGCTCTGGTGGCCCGTTTTCCTTCCCGTCTGCGCCGTTGTTCCTCCCGGGTTCCGTTCTTTACTGCGGGATCATCAAACACCCGTTGCGGCACTTTCCGTCGTCGCCCGCCAAATCCGCAAAACACGAAGAACGACGGAGGGTTGCCGGGCCGTGTTCGTTTGACCCGCACCCTCCACGTTAGATAATAAAAAAAACAACGGGAGAAATTGTTCAACACATGAATCGACAATTTTAATAAAATAAAATTGTTCATTTGAAACCGGCTCTTTAATTTTTAAAGAACGTTCACGGGAATATAGGAGGGGTATCCCAAAATTATAAAATCCCTACCTCGTTGATCGTCGCGCGCGGGCGTTCTTCGCGGAAAAGCTCGTCGCGGAAGAGAGGGATCGTCACATCGTCGCGGGGAGGCGTCGCGTCGTCGCGGAATCCGGCGTTGAGTGGGCGAGCTCAACGGACCAAGAACAACAGATTTAAATTATAAATAATTAAATATGTGTTTAAAACCAAAAAGGAAGTAACCTTTTGAGGAAACCCGAAATCACTCACCTCAAAGGTTGGTGATCGGAGATCGGGGCGGAGAAGGACGTCTCGGACGGAAGCATCGTCGATTTCCGGGTTCGGCATTCTTCGCGTTCTTTGCGAGGGAGAAGAAGAAACAAGGATCCTCTCAAATCTTCTCCAAAGATTTTGGGTTGGTCTTATTTTATTAATATGCCAACACACGAAAACAGGTTAAGAAAAGATTGAATTAATTCGTTGAATTAAATCAACGAAAGAAACAGGCCATTTAATTCACGAAATAAACCGCCCAATTAAATGGTCTGTTAAGAATTTAGAAAACGCGTCAGTTGACTTTCATTAAGATGGGTTTTCATGGGTGCATTTCTTAGCGGAAAGAAACGGCGGGGCTCGTGCGGGCCCCAGCTCACAAATATCCTACCAAGGGGGTAGGATATTTCTGGATAGCATCCTATCCAGTTCAACTCAGTTCAAGCTGCCTTTATGTGGCTTCAAGTGGCTTCCAAGTGGCTTAAGTGAAATAAAATAAACTTGTCGAAAAATTATTTTATTTCTTAACTTTAAGCCCAAAAATTAAAAACCACACCCGAGCAAACGCAACTCCGGAAGAGGCGTTTCTAAGCGAAAACCGGTGCTGGGATTTCATTGGTGCCCTCAGAATTCGATTCCGGGGACCAGTTCAAAAGTTAGAAAAACTCGCTCGCCCGTTCACTGAACGTACCCGAGCCAATCTTCGGAAAATGATTCCGGGCACACCGGGCCTCGGAATCAGGTGCCGTCAGAAACTGCGCTCTTGTAAAATTCCAAAGAAAATAAAGAAAAAAATTTCCTTGAAATTTATGGGTCTTTACAATTTTGAGAGCTAAAATTTATAAAATTTTAAAAGGTGGTTATTACTATTCATAACGGCTAGCTTTAATAATATTTTAATAGCATATCGTTGTTTAGTGAAACTCGGTATTGCGTACTACACACGCTATCGAGGAAGGTCGCGATTGCGTGTAATGAAAGGAAAGTCAAGGATGCATGTTGAGAAAGATCCTTTTGGTGTAGCGTACAAAACAAGACATTAATGAAATTAAAAAGAATATTTTTTATAAAATCTCGGGCTGTTACATTCTACCCCCCTTAAAATGAATTTCGCCCTCGAAATTCTTCGGGTTTATAAATGGTTTACTATTCGAAAGTTTCTTTAATATAAACCCACATCGTAAAAACGAATACCAAAACCAATCTTTAAAAACAAAAGTACGAAATGTAACGGTTACCCAAATAAACTAATCACTGGGTTTCCACATAGGTGAAAATTTGGATATGGAAGAGAAATATAACCATCATGTTCTGTTAGAGAGTGGTAGAGAACATGGCTATGGAAAATCCAGCAATCACAAAGCCATAAATTTGTGACGATCTAAGGTACCATCTGATTCATCAGATATAAGAGCACTAGGACAACATTTTTGGTTTTCAAGATCATTTCCCTAATGTTGATGAAATTGGAATTAAAAGAAATACTTTCATGATTTTGGTACTGTGTCACCGTTGGTCATTCTTTGGACAATTTCCACTTTATCTCTTAAAGACATGAAGTTGGATTTGTCATTCGTGAAGTGTTATCAGATCATGTGATAGAATGATGGGTAATTCCATCTGTCTCAAACAAAAGGTTAGAAAAGTTATAAAAAAATACATAAGTCCATCTATAGTGAGATTAATCATATATAGTTCCTAAAATGGACTTATACTTCATATATCATACTGCTTAATATAATAAAACTAGTTTCTACTAAACATGGACTTCCTGTAGGCCAGTGGTAAGAGATAAAGGCCAATCTCACTTCGGTTGTGGGTTCGATTCCCACAGCCTTGTCCGACGCGATTGACTGTCGCCCGTCCTGCAGGTTGTCCTTTTTTCTAAAACTACATTACTATAACATCACATAAATAATATAAAAAAAAGTTCTATCCTTAAACAATACTAACTTATGGTTAACATAATCCATTCCAATCTTTAGGCTTATCTAAAATACTTCAGTCCAAGCTCATAGTATAATGAAAACGATAACTTGAAATGTCGTCAACCAAGCATGTGAATACCATCATTTATCCCCCATATAACTTGTTGGTCACATTACAATCATGTGAATACCTTAATGATGTATTCTCTTGAAAAATGAATACCCATTAAACCTTAGTAAAAACATGAATGCTGTCAAAAGTTAACTCTTTCCACATACCAAAATCCAAAAATTCTATATACTCAAACCATGATATAACCTTCTCCTTATATCAGTCATGAGCTCATGAATACTATCAAACATTTAATTTTCTCCTTATCCCTTCATTATGCGTATATCATCTACATTCCAAAAATATATGAATAAACTTTCATGGATACTGGTAACATTAATCATACACTTTCAAAACTCAAGGAAAGACAATAGTATAACAATCCTTAGATGTCTCTTTATTCCATAGTACCATGAGATTACTTATACAACATTACACATGATAAACATGTAATCATTCCACTACATTCCGAGCTTCAACAATTCTTTCATCTCACATATCATTTGTAGTCTCTTCATCATCATCCACATAAATACTACCCATACAACCATACCGATTCTCTTCATGAGACTTTCCCTTAGGGCATTGGTTTGCATAATTCCCGTAAATTCCACATTTAAAACATTTAACCATTGTTGATGTCGTAGCAATACCATTATCCTCATCCCTGGTGTTAACTGAACCTTTTCCTTTGAACTTACTAGCTTTGTGTCCTTCTTTTCCACACCCAAAGCATCTTCCAGTTCCTTTGAAACATTCTACTTGATTTCTCTTCCCACATGATTTACATAGGGGAAATTGAACTTTCTTTCCTCTATGATCATCATGAAACTCCATCTTTCTCTTATTAGCTGAGTCAGGAAAATTACCAAATTTTACTTTATTGATCATATTATGAGATTACTGATTCGGTATAATAATGATTTTTAGACTTCCAAATCCCATTTCATTTGGTTGCTCATGAAGAATATCATTCCATTGTCCATCATATCCTCCATTATCGTGAATCATCTTGTTTTCAGCCATTTTCTAAAACCAAAAAGAATAGTGTGAGAGGCAAAAATCATAATAAAGGGGGGAGTAACTTCAATATCTAACATCTTTGGTTTAATCTAATATCGTTACCATAGTTCTAGGACTATATCCTATACGTATACTTATCCTTAGGTACATACCTAGACATACCATAGAAATATCTCTAGGGATCTCACTAACGTTTTCGCATCCTAGTTTCCAAAGGTTGACTAAACTTTTCCTCTAATACCAAATGTAGAAGTCTGGAATTACATCTAGTGGACTATAATTGAAACCTATCAGGGCACTCCATGGGCGGATACAGCCCCTGGGAGGGACACACCACCATCCCCAGTGGCATCCATTTCCTCATAAAGCCCTTGGGCGGAGATCCATGCTTCGTCCAACGCTCACATGTGAGAGTTCCAAGGATCGTATACATTCCTACCTCCTTTTCCTCTGATACCAACTGTAGAGACCCGAAGCTTAATGTACATGGACATTACATTACTTTTTCAGAATACTTAGTACATAACAAAAACACACACACAAGGATCGTAATAGTTTAATGTCTTTGGAAACTCGGAATATAATCTTCTAATCATGGTGAAAGATCTTCAACATCTCTCATAAAGATCTTCCTTTTTTTATACCTAAAACCTTTATTTATATCCTGGGGAAAAAAACATAAAAGGGTGAGCTCAAATGCTTAGTAAGGGTAAACAAAAGAAATACCAATCACATCATTTTCATAAGAAAATAACATTTTGGAAATCTTAACCTGCAAAAGAGAGCATAATTTCATAACATGGGATAAATCATAGTAGTGAAATGAAATCCCAATAATCATAAATTAAAACATGAAACTTTGTGTCATACACACATAATCATAGAGAATCATTTCTTATTAGTCAAGACTCATTTCCAAGACTATCTTAGTGGACAAAGTCCATTTCTGAACCGAGCCACCCTCGTTTTAGTCCTGTTTCACTGAACCGGTATAACCTACCGTTCCAACCATGTCTATCTCATGAGATATAAAATCTTTACCCAATGAATTGGAGGGAGATATAGGTCCCACCCATCTCATAATGATACCATTCTTATGTGTGCCACAAAATCATAAACCATACATCATAGCATAACCCATTTAATAAAAATGGGAATCTTAAACCTCGGGACATCATAAAACAATTCATATAAGATAAAGGAATTCATAAAAATAATTCCTTCACAACATAATCATATCAATGTAATAATAGGGATAGAAACAGAACCCTTTATTATCTTAGATGGAAAATAATTTTGATAAAACACTTGAACTCCATTCTTGAGGAAAATATCCTTTCTACTTCAAAAACACTTTTCCTTTCTTAACATGTCATAAAATTCTAAACTAAAAGAAGTTGATTAAGAATAAACTTGGAAACTTGTAAAGGAAGCTTCTTGGAAATAATTTTTTAAAAATCCATTCATGCCGTATAGGTTAAAAAAACATTCTTCATACTTTTTTCGGAAAAGTCAAAAAGTACCTCGTACGAAAAACGACAAAAGATTCATTTCATATACTTTACTAAAAACTCATCGAAGGGTAAAATTGGATTTGAAAAATTTTAGGTGGATGGAAATAATATTACATATTGAGGAAACATGGATTTGGATGATAAAATACACCCCAGTAAATACTAAAGTATAAACAATCTCGGATAATGAAGCGATTGTGAAATAACCCTTACCTTAGGTACGATATGCTTTGTACATGTCCGAACCTCCTGTATAATTATTTAAATAATGTTATTGACTTATTTAAGAATCATAATTATTTTTATGATATCATATATGGTCATATTCTTAGTTTCTTAGTAGTAACATTTCATTGCTACTTATTATTCGGGTGTTTATAACTTTTTGTTATTATGCATGTTTTGTCGAATAAATTCTTATTCTTCTCTTTAGGTTATAGATACCTCATTTCCAGAATGGTATTAGTGTAGTATATATCATATTCATTCATTAAATTCATTTATATAATCATTATGAAATGAAGATCATGTAGAACGAGTCGCATCACATCGTGGAGACGGTATTCCGTACGTACGCACGAGTGACGATATCGTTCCTATGATCGTGGAATTGTATTGGAGTGTATGTATACTATTTAAGAATAAATATCACTTTATAATAGTCATATATAGTCATTATTTACACCATTATACCCATCCAAGTAAGGTGGTGGTGGAAAATAGATTACACCACGGCGCGGAGACGGTATTCCGTACGTATGCACGCGCGGTGATTTCGTTTTCTGTAGGATGGATAGATGGTGAAATAGGGTTGTTTAATACTTATAATAACATATAAGTATATGAGTGATACTGATGTTATTACTTCATAATGAAACAACCTAAGAAGAATAAGTGTAAGAAGAAATAAAGTTGAAAGAATCGGTAACAGAAATTACCTCTTCTTTGAAGCGCCTCTTTGAGATCTCCCTTTAGGGAACTAAAATTGGTCTTTGAGGAAGACCAGAACCTCTAGGATATTTCTAGGGAAGTGGAGAAGAGAATTTTGTAGGGGTTTACCGAGATTTAAGGCTCAAAGTTGTGTGAGGAAGAGAGGGAGGAGGTGCCCTTTTATAAGGGAGGAGAGGGGTACCTTTGGAATAACTAAAAAAATTATTTTATGATAAAGTCAAATTCGGTTTTAAATAGCTCAAAATTGATTTATTTCAAAGATAAGGTGGGTATGGGTCGAAATCCTCTCATCCAATAGAATTTAGACAAGTTTAGGTTCCTATTTTAGCCTTATCATTTAGATTTAACATTAAGTAAAATAATTTTACTTTTACCGTGTCTTCTTGTGTTCTTATACTATAAGGTTAATAAACTTACTATAAGAAGCCAAACGAATCCCAATTTGTTTATTATTAATATATATAACCTTATCTAAGTCATTTTTCCGAGCCTTAGATTTTTAGGAATAATATAATAATTAATAATATAATATTTGTTTTAAAAACTATTTTATGTCAATTTTGACACTATTTTGTAATTGATTTTTGTGAAAATCATAACATAATGATTAGTTCGAAAAAAGTTAATTAAATCAATAATAACATGTCATATTAACCTAGAAAAGTAGTTTATTTCATAAAAAGTCTAAAATTACATTTATTTGGGTATTTATAACATCAATTATGTCAATATTTCATTAATAAGATAATTACTGCATCATCTTTGTGCCATAAATAAATTAAACTATTTAATGTCTAAAAATTACAAATAAAATACGATTATGTAGGAAATCTTTTTAACTTTCTAATTAATATTTATATTCTAATTTATCTTATGTATAACCCTATATTAAAAATGATTTACTTATTAAACTTTGATTTTAACTATTTTAACCCTTCTTTAAATAAATTAATAATAAATGTCATAATCTAATCCAAGTGGGCCTAAATGGTCATATTTTCTTCCTAATTTAGTTTTTGGTCGAATTAAACTTATCCAATAGAATTAGAACATGTGTTAGGGTAATAATAATATCATTTTTACCCTTAATTACCCTATTTACTTTTAACCGTGGTAAAAAAATTAAAAAGTTACTATTCATAAAAAATTATTTTCATCTCATTGAACCACATTTTACTTACTGACATCAACTGTGTCTCTCAGATTTTTGAAATTCCACTCACAGAAGCGGTAAAATTAAGTTTTATGAAAAATTCAGTTTTTTAACTTCCACTTAGTGGTTTCACTATTCATCAAAAAAATGAAAGTTTCCAGAAAAATAACAAAAATTAGATTTAAGCTATATTTTATATTATGAATTCAAAAATGATGTCTATTTTATCAAATTCAAAACATATCAGTTGCATTAATTAATTTAAAAATTAATTCCCATCATCAAAACAAATAGCGTGTTCTTAAGAGATAATAACTATCAAAAGATTGACACTTGTTTATGACTGGTTTAAATGTGAAATTACATCCAATGACCAACATTGTATTAAATTGTAAAAATAAATTCTAAATATACTTTAAAACCACTCAAATTAATAATTTATCACTATTAATTATTTCGATTAAAAAAAAGTTGTTTTTAATTATAATTTAGTAATTTTCACTATTCATCAGAATATGAAAGTTATCCGAAAAGTACCAAAATTTCACCTTAGGCTAAATTCAATACTCTGAATCCAAAAATAAAGTCCATTTTGAGATCTAAAATTTCTAAAATTTTAAAAGGTGGTTATTACTATTCATAACGGCTAGTTTTAATAATATTTTAATAGAATATCGTTGTTTAGTGGAACTCGGTATTGCGTACTACACACGCTATCGAGGAAGGTCGCGATTGCGTGTAATGTAAGGCAAGTCAAGGATGCTTGTTGAGCAAGATCCTTTTGGTTTAGCGTACAACACAAGACATTAATGAAATTAAAAAGAATATTTTTTTATAAAATCTCGGGCTGTTATATATAACACCTGTATAAGACCCAAGGGTAAGGTGTGTGATTGTGACAGACTCTTGGGGTGGCCCGGATAACATCGCTCGGGTGGTAATCTCTATTAACTTCCACTTCTCTCGTAGTTGGTTCCGATCAAGCTTAACATGTTCAAGCCCGACTTGGGCCTGGTCAAGAGAGAATCCCAATGATGCCACCTCCTTTCCTAGCTCCAATGAATGGTCTTCATATGGGGAAAGTCTACTAGATGAAGCCCTTACTTCCTTTTTCTGTGTAAGTATTATTTGTTAAAGCCCTATATTTATACTAATTATGTGATCACTGTTCATCGACTATATTAGCAATAGTCACAATTCGAAATGATATTTTAATATCCAAAAACATAAAACCAATGAAGTTCTCATTTTATATAACCATAATAAATATTTAATTAGATCAAGAGGAATTTCCATTAATGAATGCTTGGGTCCTTAAAAATCTATCACTCTAGCCTCAAAACGCCAACTCAGGTCACACACCTGATCGAGGATACTTCCAATAGCCTAACAAACTATATGAGGGTCAAGACAAGATAATCCTATAAGAATAACCTACCCAATATAGTGTCCAATATACAACACACAGGGTCCAAACACACCATGGTCACAAAAAATCACAGCACAAGGCAATATCTCCAGATCTCATGGTTTCCACCTAACTGAAGGTGCAACAGGAAACATCCTGTTACCTATCACTCGCATACAAGGGTATCATCACTTGGCCTCTCTATCTATCACAAAACTACCCATACACAGGTCAAAAAATCATTATGTAACTCATCACCACTAACCCTAGAGGTCTTATTAATTCTTATATTTTTTAAAAACCTCACCTTTTACAAAAACTAATGATCCAAATTTTAAAACCAAAGGATACACATTTATAAACCCTTCATTTGCCAAAAATGATAAAATTATCAGCTTTATTAAATTTCATGATCCATGGTTTTGGATAGATAGAATTTCTTTCAAAATTTATAATGGAATACACCTTATAAGTTTATTATTTTAACTTTATTTAACAAAAACTATCACCTTATATATCATTTATACTTTCCCATTATGTAGAAGTATCCAAAGGAGTTGGGAAAGTAGAATTCAACCATACACTTATATGTGAATAATATAAATAGTTGAAACACTTTATATACCAACCTATATCAATTATTATAAAAACATAGGTAGACATAAATGACCAGTACGTATAAGCCACCGGTAGAAGAAACAAGTCCAACATAAGTGAATCCTAGGAAACTATCAATCACATGAAGTATACAGATTGAATATGAATCTGATATACCTAGAATGCTTCATAAACACACACCCCTATCATTAAAAACTAGGAAAAGAGATTAAAACATCATAAATATGTAACATCACATCCATGTACACCACTTGTGGTGGAAAATAAATCAAAAGTAAACGTGAAAAGTAAAAAACAATACTTTCCCACACTTTGAAACTTAGTTTTCCCCCATGCATGAGGTTAAAGGAACCTGTACATGAGATAATTACAAAGTTATGAAAAGATCATAGTTTCTTTTTTACCATTACCATATAGTAAGAGAAAGGAAAACACCATGATGACACTTTATAACATTCCAACACATCTCTCTCTATGATTAGTAACTGGGATGGTTTGTTATAATAGCTTAGATGAAGCTCCCCGTACACCAGAGGCTACTGAATACCACTTGAGGTCGAAGATGGCACCGTGATGAGACTATACCCATATATTAGAGCATCTAGTTATTAATGAATAATAAAATATCATTCATCAAAAAAATAAACTAAAAATAGAAGTAAATAAATATATCAAGATAGAACTACAAATTAAATGTAGTATGGAAATGAACATCTATGTCATAGGTACAACTAACCACCCATTTGGTCGGTTATATAAACTATTAAGGATGTAAATAAAAAATAAAAAAAAAGAATACAAGGCTCAACTAAATCCTTGAGACTCACATTAGAAACAGTCCCAAATCCCAATCATGTTTCCTCAACTCAAACAACAAAATAAAATTAGGCCACTACCCAACACTTACTAGAGAAAAGTGAGAGGTATACTCGGGTACCAAAATTCTATGGTGGAATGAGTAGGGTGTAAGTAAAATTCAGTAGGCCACCCCCATTAAAGCTTAATGCAATAACTAGTCTATAGAAAAATATATGTTTATATTGAATCAAAATAATAAATAATGAAGTAAATGAAAAAATGTTTTCAAATGATTAATTTTTATTTATTATCCCATGGTCTCTCAGGTTCTAAAGTGAATCCTAGGCCAACCAGACCTACTTTATCCAACATTGGTCATCTAATACACTAATCACGAGGCCTTATAGACCTTCAGTAAAGAATTTTTTTTAATAATTAAATCCTTGGTAATAAGGAGCATCTGTCCAAGGCACCCATACCATTTTTAAGTATTAATAGTTCTTATAGCATCATGAATGACACCTAAAGAATGGATATAGAGTTTCATGTACAACAAATTAAACCATGGATGAGGAACACCTTGTCTAAGACCCTTATCTATGGATGAAGGGAATCACATATAACATCCTAAGCCATAGATGAAGAATTCCATGTCCAAAATCATAAACCATTGACAAGGAAATCCATGTACAACACCCTAAAATATATATGTAGAGTGTTAGGTCCAATATTCTAAACAGTGGATGGGGAAATCCATGTCCAACATCCAAAACTATGGATGAAGGATTCCATTTCCAACACTATAAACCATGGATGTAGAGCATCATACACAAAATTATAAACTATTCCATCATTTATTAATTTTAAAGGGACAATAAAATTTATCTTTATAATCATTCATAATCCCTAAATAAACCATTTTAACAATTCAATATTTATCGAGGTCTGAACATGCCTTTATCACCGAAACATGGCTAAAAAAATGTGAAACCCCTTTCATAATTTGTAAAACAAAAGTCCAAAAATTCTTTGGGAAAATTATGGGAACTAACATCTCATTTAATTAATTTCAAAACCACCCTTATCTATGTGTTATCCACATTGAAAATACAAAATAAGGCCAAAGACCTTCATTTTCATCAAATCCTTTAAAAGTTCCATTATGTTATTTTCACCAAAGGGGGAAACCACACATACATTTTAAACAAACATTTTATATCCATTTAGAACCCACTTTTTAAACAAATTTGAGGTCAATACCTCATTTAATGAAAGACCCTATTTAAAACATAGATTTCCCTTATTGAAAACTAAAAATGGATCAAAATAAAACAAAAAAAAGTAAATCCATTCAAAATCCTCCAAAGAATTTAAAAAAATATTAGAAAAGAAAACATTCTTTTTCAGCCCCTTAACACATCTTAAAAAAAGCATTTTCTTATTATACCCTGTACACCTTTAACAATGCCATCATACTAACCAAAAATCCCAACTAGTTTAAAATAATATACCATCCATTTCATTATTTTATTCTAACTTAGCCTTACTAGTAAAATTTTCACACCATATCGGTGGAAATTGGTTTAATATCATAATCACCAACAAACCCTATGTGGTCCATGGAAGGAATAATGAATCCATTAAAACCCCAAAAGTACTTTCATATACCATGGGGGGGGATACAAAAATACATTGGTTATCACTCATACAAAATACGTAGAAATATTAAGAATACTATGGGGAAAATATATGAGACCACCTATCTCATTGCATTATTTCACACTTTAACACTAAGGGTTGATAACTTTCCAAGGTTCTCTAAGGCTTGCATCGCCAATGAGGTACCTAAATCAAGCAATGAAATCTTTGAAAATTAATTATGGTAATAATTATAATTAATTAAAGATCCAAACCAACTTGGAATAGGTTAATAGAACACAATAGAAGATCTTGCAACACAGAAATGAAGGTCAAATGCTAACCAAGTGTTCATGGCATACCCCTGACCACATTAAAGAAAAATACAAAGAGGAAACACTATTTACAAGGTTATGTAAAACCAGATTGATGTAAGCCATAATAAAAAATCACCATAGGATCATAACTTAATGAAAACCTAAGAAATGGTGTGTGGAAGTCACCTTGAGATCTCTTTTATGAAATAGAAGAAGAATCCCTATGAAAAATAAGTTATTTAACCGTGTTTCAATGGAATCGACAATAAAAACAAAAACCAGAGAACTTCAAAATTATCAAGGAGGAAGAATGTGACAAAAGAGGGTTTAAAGAGGTTAGATCTTACCTCAAAAATCCAAAAGATTTTCATATCCATACCCTAAACCAAAGGGTTGGAGAAGGACTAAGGGGATGGGAGTGGTCGTCGTTATTTTATGCCTAATGGTGGAAAAGGGGAGGGGAATGGATAAAAACACAAGGGGGGATTTTAGTAATTTCTAACTTTTAACAAAATTTTGGTAAGATGCACATTTTGGTCGCATGGTTTTCTAAACTGTATGCTAACCGTGTATCCAGAAGTATGCAAGACCATCCAACTCGCATTGTTAATGTCATGAACTAGTACATGTCAACCCAACCCGTCACCTAATCAAGTCCACAATAAGGACATAAGCATGCATCCTTGAATTCCAGAGGCCACTAACCAATGTAATGTGCTTAAAAGGATACAATGGGGAGACTAAGCCCCCTTATCATAGTGTATTAATAATATAAATAAAATAAACATATAAAAATCCATGAAAATTAGAGTGAGCATAAATAAATAAATAATTGAAATAAGTTGTAACATGACTCCCATTATAAGAGGTAAAAAGGAAAAATGGATAAAAAACGAAAATAGAACCATAAGGTTCTTGACTAACACTTGTAGGTAAATCTCTCTTTGATATGGTCCCATCTTGAATTATTAAGAAGTGTATCTCACACATCCATAACATCAAGTGTGTAAATCTACCAAGAGCCTGGACTCTAAAGGAATCATCTTAAGTGGAATTAGGGACTCCCTATCAACCTTGGGGTACACTTACATTCCCAAAGTCTTAAAGAACTAACTGGGTCAACAATCCTATAAGAGAATTTCAGATCTATATTGATAGTCTCTAAACTCATAAAACCATGTCCTAGAAGCACAATATCCTCTATTTTCTAGTACCCTATTTCTGGGAGAATAGTAAGAATGAGGGGGTGCACTCTTTTAGATCATTCATTAGGTCCCTATCCCCACCTCACAACAACCATACAACAAAGGAGAGAAACATATTAAAAATCATGGCCAACACCCAGTCCTATAATATCCCAAAGGACACATATCTCATCCATCCCTCTATAAGAATATCATAAAAACTTACATCCTATAAGCTCAAGCATTGGGGTTGGTTAAAACCTATACCCATAAACCAAAACTACAGACACTAGTGCCGACCATATCATAGGATGACCGGACATAGGGCATTCACCATGGTTCTCAAAGCCTCAGCACAACATGACACCCTATAAGGTGATCCTCAAAAAAACCTAAAATCTTGTAGGAAACCCAATAAGGGGCTCCTCTAGTAAAATCAAATGTGGGTTCATGACTGCTCATATGAACTATGGTTGGTCCCCTAGATGAAATTTAAAGATCACCTGCCCATAACAGAAACCTCAAGCACCCCACCAAGAAGGAAAACTCATCCAGAAGCATTCCTAGAAGAGAATCCTTAGAAAAGGTCCCAAAGACCTATCTCAAAACATTCTTTATTGAAACCATCTTTATGAAACATTCCATGATGTTTGTCGACCCTAAAGGATCCTACTGGTCCTAACCTTAGGTGAACAAACCTAAAACTCAAACAACCAAACTAATGATATCATCCAATATTACAATTCATTTCACCTTCTAAAATCTACCCAAAGAACCATGATAAAACACACCTAGAATCCTGAAGACAAGGTGGTCAAATAGAAAACATCCTCATATGGACCTCACAACTCACAACCCATTCTATGTAAGGATTTAAGAACCAAATATTCAAAGGAATCTTAAAAAAACTCCCCCATTCCAAAACACCATCTAGACAGAATCTAAACAGTAGAAGGATTGCACCACTATGATCTGCAAAGAAAAAATCACCAGAATAGACAATTAACATGTCTAATTCTTGATCCAGGGCATAAAAGGCACCCCAAAACCCCATTCATGAAAAAGTAAATGGTGTGTATATATGAGTACAAGGTGGGTGCTCTCAAAGGTACACCAGTCCATTTACTTCTGCATGGATTGGGCACACCCGAGGTCTGCCAATGTACTGGTACACAATAATGGATTTTTTGTGTGTACTATTACGATACCATGCCCCTTAATATGAGGTTTATACCCAACTACATGGCCTCATGGACATGTCCCATAACATGGAGTGTACCTGAGGTTCATGGAGTGTAGTTCCCAAAAATTGACTTCCCATGTTCACGACCACTTTTCCAGGTACATGGAAAAGACCAACTACATGGTTTATACTTATAAAAACTTTATATTCCTTTAATTGGAAGAACACACATCATGTATTCATCTAACCACATTCAGTGTGATTGAGATTTCCCAAATGAAAATCCCTCTAAGGCTCTCAAAACCCACTGATTCACCTTAAAACATCTAGAACAACCCATGAGGTGTCCCCAAAATCTCAAAAACAATATTAATAGTAATAAAAACAACCTTATGATGATTTATGGTGGAAAAATAAAAAAGGACTTACCTACAGGTAGAAATAGCTGAATTTTAGATCTGATTCATGATCTGTCACTACCACGTGACAATCCAGCATGAACCGAGATCTGTGATGAAATATAACTCTCCCCACTCTTTTCTACCTATTATATAAATCTTCTTTATCCCTCTAATATGAATACCCCAAGGTTGGGAACACATGAAACATAATACAGAAAAGAATAAATGATAAAAAAAGAGAAAATAAATAAAAAAATTAAATAAAAATAAGAGGATAGAGAAGAAAAATGGACCCAATATGTCCCTAGCACCCGACATGAGGTTATGCCTCTCTTAGGAAAATACCCTCCTCTGTGGACTCAATGAAGAAGTCATAATTCTAATATGAAACTCTTAATATAATATATCACCCAATGAACATGTTTGAATAAAAAAATTTAATTAGTTAAATATTAAATATTTATAGGAAATTCAAACAGTTTATAATTACACCAAACATGTTTCTAGGGTTAAACTCTCCATTATTGGACCAATGGAGTGGTTGTAAAAAATATCTAAGATCTTATAAAAAGGAAAATTACCATTTTTCTCCTTGAAAACCACCCAAGAGAAAAAAAATTCAATTTCTGTCATTTTTATTAAACTATAACTACATAGTTCGTGAAAATATCCCAACCACAAACTCTTATCGACCTTAAGAAGCCTCAATGGGAAAACTAATACCAAGATTCATTTAAAACATAAGTGCTTCCAAATCATCCATGACCATCCACTGACTAGTATCATAACACTGATGACTGCTAACACAAGAGACATTCAATCGGGTCTGATCTAATCCTATTCACCATAGATGTATCCTTATCATCACTCTTTAACCAAAAAATAAAATTCATGTCCCATTCTTCACCCACTAATAAATATAATTCTAGACCGGGCCCAGCCGCTTACTCTAGAGCACCACCACCTAACACCAACCGCTATCTATTCCTGGATCATCGTGAATGACATCACCAACTGGTACACTTTTAACCTCCTAAAATAAGGATGAAAAACCTCCAACAAAATATGGTGCAATTCCCATCATAAGGATTACTCTTACACTACTCCTCGATCACTGAGCTCACATACCAACTGATACTATGCCTACCAAGTGTGAACATGCCCTCTCGATAAGGCTTTACTCAACGATCCATGCCAACAACCACTCTCCTCAAAGAAAATGCAAATTTCTAAAATAATTGTAAAAAAAAACTCTTGATAAAATGAACTTTGAGCTAATGAACTGTGAGCTAATGAACCTAGTATAATTCACCTAAACCATTGACCATTCTCCCCACATAGGATATTTCCAAAAAAAGTGCACCCTCGATACTCCTCTTATGTACAAGGAATATAATTCATGCCCAGATCCACCACATGACCAAACTACACATGGGTGTTGATCCAAAACCATGATATCTTAACCATGATCCCACTGTGCTACCCAAAGAACAACCAAAATCAATTGGGATTGGAATGTAACAAGACCTACCTTCTCAAACCAGCCACAAAACTATGAATCCAACCACAAAACTAAGATCAATCCTAGTGCTCCACCTCACAATACCAAGGTAACTTCATACCAAAAATAAATATTCTCAGGGATACCAAAACCTTAGGGAGACCCGATCCTAATCCAAACGTCTCTTAGGAATCCATACCTTCATATATCCAACCACATCACCAACCCCAGGGAAACCTAATGGCCTCAACAACCCAAAAGGGATTCCATTTATCACTCAAATAATGTAATGAATATTCACCAACAAAGAAAATATCCTCAAAAGATACATATGAGCTATCATTAGTCGAAAGGTTCTCATGGATCTATTGAGTAGAATACCACCAAGTACTTATATTAGAAAACTCCACATAAGAAGTTTCTGACACATTAAACTCTGGAACCTACATAGTTTGTAAAAACTTGAACAGATCATCTTATAAATCCTATGTGCATAGAGTTATGCATGAAAAAAAGACTCTTTACATAAAATAAAGATAAAAAAATTGATAAATCAGAAAACTCGTAGACAAATGTGCATCACTTGAGGTGAAAATCACACAACTGTAATAGAGAAAACCAATAAGGGCAATCCCATAACCATAAAAACTTGGAAATCTGATTTGAATAGGTGTTCAAGACGCACAAAACCAATATCCATCATAAGATCCAAAAAATTACTAGATATCATATCTACCAAATCCAAAAATTGTATTATAAACAAAAAGAATCATCTGATACCATTTTGTTACAAACTAGCCTGGGTTGACCCAACCCGTCACCCGATTTGGCCCCCAAAAGGCCTCAAGAATGCCTACCCATATTCCAGAGGTAGCTAAGTGGTGGAGAGAGACTGAAATTATATAGAGGGGGAGAGTATTTCCTTGAATATGAGAGTAGTAATAATGGAAATAAACTAAACATATACACATCTATGAACATAAAAGTGTTCAAAAATACATAAATAACTAAAATAGGCTATAATAAATGAAATGAAACATAAAAACCCAAGGAAAAGCATACTCACACTGGTATCCCACTAGTCTTACCACGTATAGAATAAATATAAAGAATATAAATACACAAGTCTCTTTTGCTACTATGATCCGAAGCACATACCTGGTTTCCATGACTGCTGAATATATCAAGCATGAACCTTAGACTCCACATGAGCAGCTCTACTCGATCCTGAAATAAAAGGCCTTTTCCAGGCCCACCACATCCAATGATAAACATTAAATTAGATATAAGGTCTACATGTAAACCGAGGTGTGAAGCTATGCTCGAGCATACAACACAAGGTCTCTGTCTGACCCACCACATCCCATGATAAACATAAAAGTAGACATAAGGTGTACATGTAAACCGAGGTGTACCTGTAGGCGGTGAGAAAAAAATATCTTTAGGCCACCCCCAACAGTGGTCCTAACATCTACGACCATAACAAGTTTATGCAATAGACATCATGTCCACCCTAGCCAAACAAGACTCCATGCATAGTAGGTAAAAAAAAAAAATATGAAAAAGGTCTATACATGGAAAACAAAAACCTAGTGTTCTAAAATGACATATGCAGGTAAATATACCCTCACTATGGCCCCATCCATTTGAATAATAAAGCATGGATCATGCACCCATAACATCAAGTGCATCCACTTGATCAAGAAGGAGCTCCAAAGGTATCCACAAGGGCATGAAAAAATGTAAAACCCTAGGATATCATCCTAGGAATACAAAAAATTAAATTGAATATATCATGAGTATTATATCCCATGATTTTAAGGAAATATATTTTTATTTTTTTATGGTTTGTTTTGTACACAATAGTAAGTTCAGACGAACTGTGAAATATTATATGTTAATTATTACCTAACCATTAAATTAAAATGAATGAATAGTATCAAACAATTTATGAAAATTTTGTATTATATATTTGGTAAAATGTTTTTAAATTCATTCCAATATATTTAATATGCATAAGATAATAATAAATCCAATTCTATGCATAATATTTTATTTTTTTAAAGGCAGTTTTCACCTTTTAATAGAACACTTGTTTTAAAAATAAATTTTAACAATTTTATAAATTATATTTGAGAAAATAAATTAATTTTTGAAATAAAAATTAAAAAATTATCTTAGTTTTAATTTTTTTTTCAAAAAATATTTTATTGTTAGTGAATAATGAAAAATGAAAATTTTTATTAAAAACTATATTTTATAAAAACCTTTTAAAACCATATTTTATGTTGTTTTAAAATTAAAAATATTCATATAATATTATAAATAATTTTATTAAGTTCATTTTAATCAAATTAATTTCAAAATTTTGATATAAAAATAAATTTATATTTAATAGGGATTTTTTTTAAAAAGGGGTTTTTTCATTACATTTTTCGAGTTTAATTTTAAATTAAACCATACGATTTATGTTTTTTTTTAATTTTTGAAAAATGGATTCCATATTTGGATTCATACGGTAATAATTTTTTATATAGTTCCCTTTTATTTTGGGCCGATATTAATGATACCCTTGGTAATTTTTGTTACCACAATAAAGGGTAAATCACATAATTAATGGTAAAACCAAAATAATAAAGACTATAAAATAGCTCAAAAAGTTCACCAAATTTAATTGTATGAAATTATTTATACCCTTAAAACATAATTTTATAAATTTAATTTTTTAAATGACACTTTCCCATGAAAATGACTTAGATATTATTGAAATCAATGAAAGTGACAAAAAAACACACTCTCAATTTTTATAAGAATAATATTATTAATATTGAGGTAGCAAGGAAATATATTCAAAAATAATTATTATTTGGAAATATATAACATTTATATACATCATAGTATTTTATTTATAATATTTAGGTAAGAAATGATTACATTAAATGCTCACACAATGCTGATGTAATAATTATTTTACTAATAGAAATATCAAATAAATGATATTAAAAATATTAAATTAAATATAATATGACATAATTAATGTCAACCAAAAAATTTATAGAAGAACTTGATATGTTTGGGATATAATAAAATATATTTTTTCTAATTTATCTTGTTATTTCGATATTTTGAATAGTCAAGGTAAAGAATTGTTTCAAAATTGTCATTATTAATATTTTAAAATAAATAATATTTTATTAAATGATATAAATTTATTGATAATATTAAATATGTCCAAGATATTTAGATAATTATATAAATTTCAGAAATTATACATTTATGGGTCGTTTTTCATTTTATAGTAAATATAGAAACCTTCAAAGAGTAAAAATAAATATTGTCACGGTAAGAGTTAAAAATATTAAATAAGGGTTAAAAAAAGATAAGAGTATATGCATGAATATAAAAATATATTTTATTTATAATATTATACCATCATCACAATTTTCATGATTTTAAATTATTTAATGGATTATTTTCCTTGAAAATATCCCATATATTATTTAAATGAAACATAGTTACAAAATGTCACTCTTTATGTATTCAATATATTTATGTGTTCGCATAGGGATAAAATTATGATATGAACAAACTTAAATTTAATTGTTCATATTAATGAAATTATTTTAATTATATAAATTTATTCTAAATTTTTACCAGTTATATAATTACCTAAAGTTTTTGCAAAATTATAATACAATATTTATCTAGTTAACAGGAAACTAAAATAAATGATTCTAAAAATATTAATTTTTATATAATTTGATATATTTAATATATTAATTGAATTGAATATATATATATATATGAAATATTAAATAGGTTTGAAACCATTATATTCTAATTTACCATTTTCTTTGATTTATTTGAAGTCAAATTTAATGAATAGTGTCAAAATAGACTTTAATGATGATTTATCAAAATAATATATTTTTTAATTTTATAAAATTTATTAAAATAATATATTTATCAATGTGAATGTAATATAGTTAATAAACACAAAATTTTTCAATTTATTTGTCATTTTATCATTTATAATATCATCTTTAACCCTTTTTGATTTAAATAATTGTTACCATGGTTTTGGTAAAAAATAAATAACTAAGGGTTAAATCAAAATGATAAGGTTTATAATGACACCAAAACCTATCTAAATTATATTTGTTGAAGGGATTACAAACTCATCATATCTTATATTAGAATACTTATCTATTATGTTTAATTTTGAAAGAAAATGGATATATAATAATTTAATGTTTTGAGAAATTTCAAAAGTGCCCCTCACATCAACTTTATACAGAAACCTCCTCCCTCACTTCTTCACATCACATTGAGCCTTCAAGATTGACCATAACCTAAATATTTCTCTTCTAAACTTTTATAGAAACACTCTATAGGTTTTGGTATTCTTAAGAGACCAACCCTAGGGTACCTATATAGATATCTAAAGGAAGTTCACCGAAGAAGAAGTGGTTTAGATGCATACAAATAAAATCAAACCTAAGGATAGGGTTAATTACACAGTCTCATTATTATTCAGGATTGTTTATAACATAGTGTATTCTGTAGAATATTTTTAATCTATATAAATTTTTCCTAAAAATATTTTTAATATTATTCTAAAATTTTTTCAAAGTTATTTTTACACTTGTGTGAATTTTTACTAAACACTTTAAAAGGAATATTTTTTTTCATTTTCCAACTGAGGTTCTTTGTGACTATTCCAAAAAAAGTATAAAAGGAATGTTTTTATATATATACATAATTGAAATATTTTTCCACGTTCATGAAACCTTAATTAATTGAGTCTTACCTTACAATCTTACATGGTTATTTTCAAAGAAAAAGTTTTCTTTTAAAATTGTTTGGCTTAAAAAAAAATATTTTCAAAACAGAAAGGATATTTTCATCAAGAATGATTTCAAGTGGTCTTTAAAAATTATTTTACATATAATATAATGTTATATAATGTTAATTATGTTTTACTAAGGATATGATTCAATTATAAAATTCTTATTCACTCTCTGAATGGTTAATATTTATGATGGATTGATGCTTTTAATTTTTCTTCTTTTCTATGAGTTTTGTTATGATGTAATATTTATGAAACACAATTTTTTATGGGTTATTATATAATGAATGATTTATGTTATTTTTTAACACATACGACAGTTTTAATTATGTGATGGGTGGGACCTATATCTCCATCTAATGCATTGGGTATAGATTTATATCTCATGACACAAACATGACTAAAACAAGGAGTGAACTGGGTTCAGTAATATCAAATTGGAATGAGAAGTAAAATTGGTTTTGTAATAAAGGGATTGAATGAGAAGTAAACTAAATTTGGTAATATAGAAAGTTAATAGGAATAAAACTTGGTTTAGTAATACATGAGTAGAAAATGATGTGAACCTAGTATAGTAATATGAGGCTGGAATGAGGAGTGAACTCAATTTAGCATAGGACTTTTTCTTCTATGATGGTCTTTGTAGTGAGCCTTGACTAATATGAAAATGATTTAATATTCTTACGTGTATTCCATAATTTCATGTCTAATGTTATGCTCTCATGGATTATGTTCTTCGATTCTTTATAAACTTATATGATTTATTATGTGACATGATATCAGGATAGTTTTTTATTCAGGATACGATTTTCAAATGTTTTGTTTATGTACTTATGCCTTAATATTATGTTATGGTTGATATCTCACTTTTTTACCCTTACCTAGCATCCCATCCCAAAATTTCCATATGTTTATTTTCCCTAGGATATGAAGAAAGGTAATAAGTAAGATGTGTCCGGAAGGGTTCTAGTAATGAAGGAATAAGTGGGATATGATGTAGATGTTTTATGAATCAGTTTTTTTGCTTCCAGGTTACTAAATAAGCCAAACCTATATGGTTATAACCTGGTTTTTTATGTTATTTAATGAATTTTATTTTATTTAGATGTAATATATTTATATATGAAAATTGTGGTCCATCATTGTGGGTATTAGAGAAAATGTTTAGTGAACCTTTGGATACTTGGATGAGATTACCTTAGTAAGATCCCTATGAATAAGTATAAATGTTGGTAGTAGACCTAGAATTTTGGTAATGATAATGGATAACCTATGATTCAACATAAAATGTTATATACTAATGTTAATTTCAATTTATTATGTTTTTTCCCACTATGGGTAGTCTGGTTCACACTATACATTTGGTTTCAGATAATGGATGAAACCAGGAAAATTCATTTTAATGGTGAATGTGATAGAATATGGAATGATATTCCTCACCAGAAAACAAACAAAATGGGAGTCATAATGTGAAACCTTATTATTATTCCCAATCATAAATCTCATAATATTATTAATAATCTCAACATTTGTGAGTTTCATAACCCATCTAATAAGATATTGTTGTAGTTTCATAGTGACCAAAGAGGAATGAAAGTCCGATTTTCCTCATGTAAAACATGTTGGAAGAGGAATCAGGGAGAATGTTTCAAATGAACTAGAAAACGAGTTAGGTATGGAAAATAAATAAACAAAGAAAGTAATCAGAAAGAAAAATATAAAGGTTTATTTAGAATAATGGATGTAAATAATGGTATTCCCAAGGAATCATCAACAATTAAATGTTTTAATTATGAAATGTATGGGTATTATGAAAGTAAATTACCTAGGGGAAAGCACATGAAGAGAAGAAGAAGGTTTGTATGAGTGATGGTTATATTGACGATGACAATAAGAATTCAAAAGAAATATGAGATGAAATAAGTGTAAAGGAATAATCGTTTAAGAAGGGAATGGAATGAATTAGTGTTTATGTATTTTAATTGAATAATAATGTTTTATAAGTACTTTTATGTTATTTTGGAATAATAAAACATATAATTATTGTTCTACTCTGTTTTTCCTTAATTAATTGAGAAAATATGTTTAATATAATTGGTAACCTTGAAAAGTGATCAAGGTGGTGTTTTTGGAGAACACATGATTAAGGGAAAGATAACCCCTAATATGTGCATGATAATGAGACAAAGAGATGTTTGATTATGATAAAATAAATGGGATAATATTGATGAACATGGAACTGATTTAGAATATGATTATGGGTAGGTTTATGATATTATAGATTGAATTTATAGGTTTTCTTTTATTTTTTGTATGAGGAAGGATTTAATTTTTGAAAGCATACATGTTTTCACTAAGGTTTTATGATAATTTAGTTTATTACCGTGTTTCAAGATAATATATGATAATATTGTTCAAATATTTGGTATGTAACAATTAAGATCCATGTCAATATGTTTGGGAAAAAAATGATAATTTTATTTTGTAAATATAGTGAACTATTTTCAAAAGTTTTGGACTTTAATATTTTGGAGTTTTAAAAGAGTAATCATTTATGAAATCATTTAAATTGAATTTTTATAAGGTTTTGAAGATTACTATATTAATCAAACATATAAATATTTATTCTCATTGGATAAACTTTAGTAAACATTTTTATATAATTATAACTTGAGATATAATGAATGAATTATTACCCCATTATGGGTCTTATGATCCACTACTTCTTCAAGTATTACAATATTATCTTTATTTTTTGGACTAAGAGATGAAATAGAAATTGATAAAGGTTCCACCAAAGAAAAAGACTGTACTTATGGGAGGAAATCAAGTAATTATATCTACTCAAATTACTTTTAAATAAAATTTTATCCTATTATCATTATTTTTTATGATATCAATGACATTTTACAGACCTATTTGGTTTATGGATTTGTGGCCATTAAATTTATGTTGAACATGTTCTTTATCACTCTCTTTTGTTCTTAGGTATTGGTTTTCCTTTCCATATCCATATTTAAATACTTTTACTTAGTGGAATCCTAGATATGCATTAGTTCAAGTAACTCTTTTGTTTCCAACTTGGACATTTTAATTGGAGTTTTAATATTCAGGTTTATGATGTGGGTTTTAATGAATAAATTATCAAAATGTTAAATCATTATTAACCAAAATTAATTTTTAGGGATAAAATCATTTTAATTGGTGTATAATGTAACACTATGAGATTTTTATGAAATATTTTTAATTTCTTTGATAGTCCGTGTTTCACATAGTAGAAATTTTAGACGAACCGTGAAATATTATATGTTCCTTATGACGTAGTAATTAAATTAGATGGAATGAATAATATTAACCATATTATGAAATTTATATATTATATATTCAATAAATTTATTTTTAATTTATCCAATATATTTTATAGTAATAAGATAGGAATAAATCCAGTATTACACATAATAAGCTATATTTTTTATCTAAAGGAAGTTTTGTCACCTTTTAAAAGTACACTGGTTCTAAAACTAAAATTTCATACTTTTATGGATTATATTTTTAAATAATAAAATAAAATTTTAAAATATTAATATAAATATTATCTTTGGTTGATTTTTTGTAATTTTTCATAAAATATTTATTTTTCAGTGAATATGGAAAGATAACGATTTTTATTAAAAACTGTATTTTTATAAAAATCATTTTAAATATCTATTTTATGTTGATTTAAAAGTTAAAATATTTATATTATATTATTAATAACATAATTAAGTTCACTAGGGTCAGTTTTATTTGTTAAAATTTCTATAAAAGCATTTTTATATTTAATAGGGTATTTTTCCTAAAAACTGTTTTTCATTATATTTTTTCATTTAATTTTAAACTAAATTCCTCAAATTCTATGTTTTTAATTTTCAGAAATATATTAACTAATTGGACTCAAAAGTTCCCAATTTAATAAATTTATATGTTTTATTTTTGGACAATATGAATAATAACCTTGGTAATTTTTGTTATCATGATAAATGGTAAATTAGGTAATTAAGGGTTAAAACAAAATGATAAGGACTAGAAAATGACCCTAACACTTTCCCAAATTATCATGGATGACAATAGTTCAACTTTTAACACCTAAGGTTTGAAATTTAATTATTTAATAGACAATTTTCTATGCAAATGACATATATATTATTAAAATCAAAGAAAGTGACAAAAATGTCACACTATTAATTATTATATGAAAAATATTTTTAATATAGAGTTAACCAAAAAATATATTCAAACATAAATATTATTTGGGAATATAAAATATTTATCTACATCATGGTAATTTACTAATTATTTTTAGTGACTGAATAATTACCTTAAATTCTCACACAACGCTGATGAAATAATTATTTTATTAATGGAAATATCAAATAAATGATATTAAACATATTAAAATAAATATAATTTCAAATAATTAATCTCACCCATGAATTTTAAATAATACTTTCATATTTTATGAATATAATAAAATATATTTTTCGAATGTATCTTATTTTATTGATATTTTTAAAATTCAAATAATTAATTGTTTCTCAATTTACATTATTAATATTTGAACATAAATAATGTTTTCTTTGATGATATAAAATTATTAAAAAAATTAAATTTGGAAAATTTATTGGGATAAGGTTAAAAATTTCATAAATGATCCATTTATGTGTCTTTTTACATTTTATTGTAACTATATTAACCTTCAAAGAGTAAAAATAGATGTTGTCACAATAAGAGTTAAAAAGATTAAATAATGGTTAAAACTAAAAGATAAGGGTATAACCATGAACTAAAATCCTCAAAAAATATTTTTTTATATGATCCGACCCTTATAAACTTTTTATAAAATTTTAGTTATTTAATAGATACTTTTTCATTATAATTACTTATAAATCATTTAAATCAAAGATAGATACAAAATTTGACTATATCTGTATTTAATATCTTTCACATGTTCACATAAAGATAAACACATTTTTGGAATGAAAATAAATTAAAATTTTATTTTTAATGATATTAGTTTCATTATAGAAATTTATTTTTAATTTTAATAAGTTCTTTAATTACCTTAAATACTTCAAAACTGCTAATAAAATATTTATTTACTTAACAGAAAAATAAAATAAAGGATTCTAAAAATATTAATTTTAATATCATTTGAAATATTTAATGTATTAAATGAATTTAATATTTATATATGTTATATTAAATTTATTTTAAATAATTATATTATTATTTCCCCATTATTTTTATGTATTTAAATTCAAATTAAATGAATAATGTCAAAATTAACATTAATGATGATTTATCAAAATAATATATTATTTAATTATATAAAATTCTTAAAAAACATATCTTTGACCTTGTGAATGTAATATTTTTACAAATAAGATAATTTTTCCATTTAATAGTGATTTTTCCATTGATAATAACATTTTGAATCATTTATAATTTAAATAATGGTTACCACAGTTAAGGTTAAAAATTACCAACCAAGGGACAAATCAAAAGGATAAGGTTTAAAATGACCAAACAAATTGTCTAAATTATATTGGTTTATGGGATTACAAACCTATCCTATATTATATTAAAACTGATGTCCATTTGGTAGAATTTTTATAGAAAATTAATTTATTAAAATTTATTCTTTTGAGGAATTCCATAAGTGCTTCTCCCCTCAATTATTAAAGAATACCTCCTACCTCACTTCTCCACATCACATTGATCTATCATGCTTGATGATAACTTGAAATATTCACTTACTAACATCACTAGACACATTCTAGAGGTTTTCTTATTCTCAAAATACCAACAATAATGTTGCTAATAATTTATCTAAAAGAATTTCCTAAAGATGAAGAGGTTCAGATACATATGAAGGAAATAAGACTTAAGGTAAGGGTTAATTTGAAAATTTAATTATTATTTGGGATTGATTATTCATTATTATTTTCTAGGAAATATTTTTCTTTCATATCCATGTTTCCTAAATATTTTTTACTATTATTCTATAATTTTCTGAGAGTTATTTTTACACAGGTGTAAATTTGTACTAAACATTTTAAAAGGAATCTTTTTATCGTTCTCCAAATGATATTTTTTTTGTGACTTTTTTCAGATAAAGTATGAAACAAATGTTTCTTTAATTATTCAAAATTAACTAATATTTCTAATTTCAAAACTCCTTAATTCCTTGAATCATCCCTTACATGTTTACAAGTTTATTTTCAAATAAAATGTTTTCAAACTATAAAGGTTATTTTCCTAAAGATTTATTTCAAGTGGCCTCTCAAAATTATTTTCCATCTAAGTTAATTTTATTTTATGTTATTTATGTTTTACTGAGGATATTATTCAATGTTACCAATATTATTCATTCCCCAAATGATTTATGTTTATGACATATTGATCCTTATGATTTTCTTTTCTTTTCAATGAGTTATGTTATGATGAATTGTTTTTAAAACCTAATTTTTTTTATTATGATTTGTTGAATGATTTATATTATTTTTTGAAGCCATATGTATGGTTTTCATTATGTTACAGGTAGGACATATATCTCATTCCAATGAATCAGGTAAATATTTATATCTCATGAAATAAATGTGACTAGAATGAGGATTGAACTCAATTATGTATTACAGGGATGGAACATGGAGTAAAATTAGTTATGTAATATAGGGCTGGAATGGGATGTTAAATCAATTTAGTAATACAACAGTATAATGGGATGTAAACCAAGTTTACTAATATATGACTGGAATAGGAAGTAAAATTGGTTCTGTAATACAAGGATGAAACATGGTGTGAACTCTGTTAATTAAGGGATTTTTTTCTCTATGATGGTCTTGGTAGTGGTCCTTGACTAATATGAAAATGATTTTATATTCTTATGTGTGTGTCACAATTTCTTGTCTTATTTTATGCTCTCATGTAATATGTTCTTTGATTCTTTATGAAATTATATGCTTTATTCCATGACATGATATCATGATATTTGATATACAAGATATGATTTTAAATTGTTTTGTTTATGTACTTATGCCTTATGATTATCTTATGATTGATATCTCTATTGATTAACCTTACTGTGCATCTAAGAACACCATTTTTTATGTTTATTTTCCCCTTTATATAAATAAATGTATTAAGTAACATGTTTCAAAAAGGGTTCTAGTAGTGAATGAGTAAGTGGGAGACAATGTGGATGTTTTATGAATCAGATGCTTATGATTCCAAGTGACCAATGTAACTAAATGTACATGGTTTTGGTGTGAGTTTGTTATGTTTTATAATGAATATAATTACATTTAGATGTTATATCTATGTATGAAAAGTAAGGACTATTATCAATCACTTAGAATCTAAAGGTGTGATTTGAGTTGGTGATAGGGAATACTTTCCTAACTTTGGGTACACTACTATGACCAAAGTCCTATAGAATTAAATGGGAAAATTTACTTGTTTACTCTGCGCTAGGATACTTGAGTTGGCCCAAGATTCATAAAACCTAGGACTGGGATCACAATAGCCTCCATATTTTACAACACTATCCTTTGGAGAATAATGAGACTGTGGGGGGTGGGTGGGGATGGGGGTACTCATCCAGATCTTACATTACCTACCTAACCCCACCTCATAGAAATCAAATAATATAATAGATAAACATAATCAATATCATATTCAATTCCTTGTCCAGTAATATCCCAAAGGTTTTCTCTCTCATTTAGTCCCTAAAAAGAACATCTTCAAACCTCCCAGTCTATAATCTCAAACACTAGGGTCAGCTAAAATCCACACCTATAAACCAAAACCATTGAAACTAGCACCATCCATCTCATAGGATGACCAAGAACATGTCATATACCATGGTTTACAAACCTCAACACATAAGGACACCCTACAAAGAGATCCAATAATAAACCTCAACTTTGGTTGGACACCCTAGATGGGGTCCTATAGAAAAAGAAAACCTTTAGACATGTATTCTCAAAGAAACAAAGGACAGTTCCCTAGCTCAAACCTAACGACCACTAGACCATAAGGTAAACCTAAATCTAGACTACTAAGAAGGAAACCTAAACTAGTACCACACCTAGAACAAAAACCTCATAACAAGTCTGTTAGAAATATCCCAAACTCCACTTGATGAAACCCACACACACTTGATATCCCTTGATGTTGATCCACCCTGAAGTCTCCAATTGGTCCTGAACTCATGTGACTAGACCTAAACCTAAAAAATTTAACTAATGGTCTCATCAAACATAAAACATGATCCCTCTATCTGTAATATTTATATGAACCTTGAGAAAACTCACATGGAATCCTCAATACAATGTGTTAGATAGGAACAGACACTCACATGAGCCTCAAAATTCAAAACCCAACCCGTGGAAAGATTTAATATCCACATCCTTAATGGAATGCCCCCTAAAAAATATATTAGTCTAAAACACCATCCAAACATAATTTAGACACCAAATAGATTTCACCACTATGATCTTTGTGAAAAAATTGATTATAATGGAATAATCTCAAGTCTAATTCTGACTCTAGAGAAAAAAGGCACCCAAAACCCCTTTTATTGAAAAATTACATGCCGTGTACGTCTAAGTATATGGCGTGTACTCTCAAAGGTGAACCCGACTTTGTACGTCAACATAGCCTGGTCACAACTGGGGTATGCCCTTGTACTGGTACCCAAAAACAACATCTTACTGTGTACTATTACATAGCCCTTATCCTTTACTTCCGGTGTCTTCCCAACTACAAGACCACATGTCCATGTCCCACTACATATCATGTACCCAAGGTACATAGAGTGTACTTCCCAAACTCCAACAAACAATGTACATGGCCACTTGTCTAGGTACATGGAAAAGCCCTAATATATGGTTTTTACTCAAGTTAAATGAAATTTACTTCTAAAAACATCATCTTCCCCAAATATAAAGAACAAATAGAATATTTTCATCTAACTACATGCCATGTGATTGAGATATTCTGTACAAAAAGCCCTACAAACCTCCCCAAAACCTCCCATACTTTCCAAAAAACTACCAGATCGACCCATGAAGAGTCTACTAGAACTAAAAACAAGATTAAAACATTAAAAAACAAACCTATGAGGATTTATGGCGAAAAAATTAAAATGGTTCTACCGTCTGTTGGAAACCACTGTAGCATCAATTCGATTCGTGATCCACAACAGCCACACAACAACCTAGCACGACTTGAGCTCCACTATGGATCCCCCATATCCCAACCCTATATTATTTACCTATCCTATCCCTATTATCTATATCTCATCCAAATAACCCAAGGTAGGGTTTTACATGACACACGAGGGAGGAAAAAATAAATTATAAGAAAAAGTGAAATATATGAAGATATGAAAAGAAAAAGAAAAAATAGTGGAGGGAAGAAAATGGACCATGTTCAACCCCAACGACCAATGTGAGGACACAAATATCTTAGGAAAGACTCCCATTTTGGACTCAATAGAGAAGTAAGAATTCAAATATGTCACTACGAACAGAAGAAATCTCTGAATTAACATGTTTAAATAAATAATATATAATTAATTAAATACTCAATAATTGACCAAAATTAAAATGACCGAAAATTACACCCAAATCATGTACTAGGGTTAAATACCAATTATAGGGCCAATGGAGTGGTCAAAAAAAAATTATCCAAGATCTCATGATAGGGGAAATTACTACTTCACCCTCAAAAACCACCTGAGAGCAAAAATTCAAATTATCGCTATTTTTCTTAAACCATCATGACATGGTTCATGAAAATATAACCACTATAAAATATTCATGCCCTCAAGAATCCTCAGTGGACAACCCACTACCAAGCCTCATCTTAAACACCCACTCATCCAATGAAACCATGATTATCCACTGACCGGTCTCACATCACTGATGAATCCCAACACGATGGATATTCAACCATGACTGATCTAATTCTCCCTACCAAATAATTATATTTATCATAACCCCTCAAAAAAACACCAAGCTCCATGACCCATTATTTATCCACTACCATACATAATTTCTAGATGTGGAAAAGGCAATAACTAGAGAGTTCCACCACTGAACTCTAACCACTACCCATTCTTATATTACCAGTAATGACACACCCAACACTCAATAAACCTCTTAAAACAAGGACCAAAAACCTCCAATATCATATGGTGAACTCCCCACTATAAGGATTTCTCTTACACCACTCGTTGAGCACCATCCTTGTGAACTAAGCAACATCATGACGAACCAATGCATACATTCCCTCTCAATAATGATTTATTCCAAAAAACCACGACAAACACCACTCTCCTCCTCAAGGAAGATATATTTTATAAAAACTCTCAAAAAAACTCACACTAAAATAAACCATTAGAAAATGAAAATAGTCTAGCACAACTAAACCAAAGACCATGCTCCTCACACAGACCAACTACAATAAGCCAGATCACCTTCAAAACTCCTCTTCCAAACAAGGTATCAGTTTCATTCCCAGATCCACTAGATGAACAGCATCTATATGGGTGTTGATTGAAAACCAAAAGTACCTAACCAAGCTCCCAGTACTATACCCAAAGAATAACCAAAACAAACAGATCTATAGATCCATCCAGAACTGCCCTCTAAAACTAGCCACAATACCACGAGGTTAACCACAAAACTAAGAGAACTCCTGGTGATTCACCTAAGAAGATAAAGGTAATATTAGCCTCATAAAAAAACTAATTGGGGTTAATATAATGTTCTGGTTAATCAATCCTAATTCAAATATCTCTTTGGTATCCTTTCTCTCATAGAACCAAAATCCTAAGCAGGAGTAGGGAATCCGAAATTAGGTATCAACCTAGATGGGTTCCCACACATCCATTAATTAAGGGAATGCATATACACAACCAGAGAGCACCACAACATTATATCCATATGATATTTTATTAGAAAAAAGTAACCCATGGTTCAGTTGATTATAACTACACCATGTACATATAAGATGAAACACCAATAATCAGTTGATAACACTTTAAACAACTAAACCTACATCATTAGTAAAAACATGAATAGACAGCCATAGGCGTCCAAGGTGCCTAGAATTATGCTTAAACACAAACCTCTCACAACCATGTAAAGATAAAAAATCTAGTAAATCATAAAACTCCAAAATAAAATTGTATTACTCGAGATGAAAATCTCCCAACTGTAATAAAACAAACCATGAAAAGAAATCCCATATCTCTGGAAACTTGGACTACCAACTGAAACATGTGTTCATGAGTCCCTAACATGATATCCATCAAAAGATCTGAAAAATTCATAGATCTCATATCTAAATACTGCCCAAATAGTAATGAAAATAAAAATAATCCTTTGATACCACCATTTCAAAAACCATCTTGGGTTTATCAGACCCGTCACCCGATCCAACCTGCAACTAGGCCTTAAGCATTCCTCCCATTATTCCAGAGGATGTCGACAAGTGGGGGGGGGGGGTTATTTAAAATATACTGTTCACTCATATTAGAGTGTAGTAATAGTTGAAAAAAACTAAAAATATACACATGAATGAACATCAGAGTTCACATAAATAATTAAATAAATGAAATAATCTATAATAAATGAAATGTTTCATAAAAAACCAAGGAAAAGCATACATACATAGGTCAACCACTGGGTTGGGTACATAAAAAAATTAAATAAAGGAAAATAAATACACAAGGATATATAACTACACTAAGGAAAATGTACCTAGTCTCCATAAATACTAAACAGATCTAGCATGAATATTAGACTCCACACGAGAAGCTCTACTCGATCATACAATGCAGGGACTATACACGATCCACCAAATTCCACGGTCTACCTGAAAGAAGATATAAGGTTTACATGTAGACCAACGTTCACATGTTGGGGGTGAGAAAAAAAATATCATTATGCCACACCCAATGGTGGTCCTAATATATTCTATCACAACTTGTTCATGAAACACACAACATATCTAGACTATCCAAATGAGACTCCATACATTAGAGGAAACAAAACAATAAAAATAAACAAAATGATCTAAACTTGGAGAACAGTAACCACGAGTTCTAGAATAACACCCCCAGGTAAATATACACTCACTATGTCCCTATCCATAGGGATTATGAAGTGTGTCTCATGCATCCACAAAATCATGCATGTCCTCTTGATCAGGAAGGTTATCCCAATTCCACCTTAAGGACATGAAAAACTGCCAAACCCTAGGATCTCATCATTATAATCTGAAAAAATGAAGCACATCTATCAAGAAGTAGGAATATAAATGTAATATCCGAACTAGTGGTATATACACCTTGTCATCCATAGGGTATATTACCATGCCCAATTTCTTTTAGAACTAACTAGTTTAATGATCTTATCAGCACATTGATTGATAACCTGATGAGTCCCTAAAATCATAAAACCTCTATGTGATAGGATAATACCCTCTTTGGCCAACTTACCTATCCCTGGGAGAAATGAAGGACTGGGGGGGGGGGGGGTGGCTTCACTCATCTAGATCATCCATTATCTTCCCCTACACACCTCACAACAACCAACCAATATAGGAGAGTAGTAGAGTCAAACTCAGGGCCAACACAAACTCTAGTAATATCTTAAAGGTATCCTCTCTCATCTTGTACTAAAAAAGAATAAAATAAAACCCCCAAACCTATAATATCAAGAATTAGGGTCATCTAATACCCACACCCATTAAATAAAACCACATAAACCGAAACCCTTCATCTCATAGGCTGACTAAATAAAGGTAATCAAGCACGGCTCACAAAACCTCAGCATAACATGACACCCTATAAGGGGATCCTCTAACAAACATCATATCTAGAACGGTACCATACAAGTTGATCATCAAGAAAAATGAGACCTCATGCCATGATCACTCAAAGGAACCATAGTTTTTCCCCTAGATCAAACCCAAAGATCACCAGCCTAGAAGGGAAACCTCTTGCCAATCCCCCATGAAGGAAACGTCAACTAGTATCACACATAGAAGGTAAAACTCAAAAAATTCCCTAAAACCTATATCAAAATATACTCAATGAAAACAACCCATACCTGAGATACCATGATGTATATCCACACCAAATCCTCATATTGTTCCTTACTTTAGGATACCATATCTAAACCTAGAACAACCAAACTAACGATCTCATCCCACAAAACACTATATACCACCATCTAGAATATATCAAAATAAAATTGTGAAAACTCACATGGAATCATCAATCCATGGTGTCTAGTAAACTGAAACTCTCACATGAGCCTCACTACTCACAACCCAACCCATGGAAGAAAAATAGAATCATATACTCAAAGGAATCCTCTTCAAAATCTATATCATTCAAAAAAACCATCCAAACACTCTCTTAAAATAGAAATGATTCGACCACTGTGATCTATAAAAAAAACTCAAATGGAGTAATTGAAAATACAATTATGGTACTGAAGCACAAATACACCCAAACCCGTTTTCTAGAAAATGTACACGATGTTTATATACGAGTACACAACATGTACTCTTAAAGGCGCACTTGGCCATGTACTTCCACATGGATGGGGTACACCCAAGGTATAACTGTGTACTGGTACATAGAAAAAACATATACCCATGTACTATTACAAAACCATTACCCTTTACACAAGGTGTTTTCCTAACTACATTTCCACATGGTCATGTACCACTAAATTGTGTGTACCAAAGGGACATGATGTTTACTTCCCACACTCTGACAGCCCATGTGCCTGACCACTTGGACAGGGACACAACCAAACCCTACTACAGAGTGTATACTTAAGGTACATGGTATGTACTTTTAAAAACATCATCTTTCCTAAATAGTAGAAACACATAGTGTATTTTATTCAAACCAAATTTCATGTGATCAAGATTTCCCTAATTTAAATCCCTTAGAACCTCCAGAAACCCCCCAATTCACCCAAAAAATCACTAATTGACCCATGAGGGGTCCTCAATAGCTCTAAAATAAGATTGAAACTTAATAAAACTAAAAAATGATGATTTATAGTGAAAAAATTAAAAGTTACTACACCTAGTTAGAAACCAACGAATCTTCAATCTGAATCCTGATATGCAGCTGCCACATGACAATCCAGTGTGACCCAAGATTCGTGACGACTCCTCCTTATCCACCTCTCTTATTTCCCTCTCTTATACACCATATATCTATTGAATACCCTAAAGAGAAGATAATATGTGACACACGAGGTCTGAAATAAAAATTATAAGAAAAATATAAAATAAATAAAAGAAGAGAAGAAAAAAAGATAGAAGAAAAAGTGACCTGGTCTAACCGCGACTATTGACACAAAGTTATGCATCTTCTAGAAAAATACACCCATTCAAGACTCAATAGAGATCTTATAATTCCAATACAACACTATAAATAGAATATATCAATGAATTAATAGGTGTGAATAAATAATATTTAATTAATTAAGTATTAAATATTCAAACCAAATTCAAAAGGCTCAAAATTTCATCAAACTCATGTCCTAGTGTATGCTACCTATTCTGGAAACAAGGGAGTGGTCATAAAAATTATCTAAGATACCATGATAGGTAAAATTACCATTCTATAATTCAAAATTAACAGATAGAAAAATTCAAAATTCCACTATTTTTTAAACTGACACGATTCTATTATTGATAAGATTCCTACCATAAATGATTCTTTCCCTCAATGATCCTTAATGGTAAAACCACTACCAAAATTCACCTCAATCATTGATTCTTTAAAAGAAACTATGACCATCCACTGAATTGTGTCACTATATTGTTGACTAACAAAATGAGGTAAATTAAACCATGATAGATCGGATGATCCCCACTATAGGAGTATCATTATCATTGACCTTCAACCAAACACCAAAATCCATGACCAACACTTCATCCACTACCAAATGTAATGGATAGATCTGAAGAATATGCTTACTCTAGAGCACCAACATTAAACAAAAACTGCCACCCATTTCCATCTCACTAGAAAAAACATCCAAAACACTAAAAAAACATATTAAAATAGTTACGAAAACCTTGAAATTGTATATGGTTAACTCCCCACCATAAGGCTTCCTCTTACACCACTCCTTGTGCTCGGACCTTATTAACTAACCAGAGCTGCACCTTAGTGGCATGAACATTCCATCTCAGTAAGGATTTACATTAAAATACACAACAACCACCACTCATCTCATTAATGAAGTGTGATTCTCCAAAAAATAACATCTCAAAAACACTCATGCTAGAAATAACTTTGAGCTGATAAACTAAAACCACTAACCATGTTCCATGGGTAGGTTAGTTTTAACAAAACAGAGAACCCTCTTCACTCGTCTTCAAAATAAGTCTTCTACCTCATTTTATAATACATCACATGACCACCCTTCATATGGGTTTCAATCCGAAACCATGATCTCCAATCCATTATCTCACTATGATACCCAAAGCATAGTTGAAATCAATGGGGCCAGACATCCCACAAACTTTCCCTCTTAAACCAGCCTCAAAACCACGAGGACAAATAAAACCAAGAGAAATCCCAGTGATCCACCTCATAATCCCAAGGAAACCTCAACCTCATAACAGAACCTCTCAGTTCTATTAAAACATCAGGGTGAGTAAAGCCTGATCCAAACATTTCACAGGCATCAATTTATTCATTGATCCAACCGCACCAGCAGCAGCAAGGCATCCCAAAGACCACACCAACCAAAAAAGGTTTGTGTGTATCCCTCAATGAAGGGATTTTATATCCACCAATAGAGAACACCTCACCATGAGATCCACAAGATGTTTAATTATAATAAAGGTTTTGGTAGTTTAGTTGAGTTGATTTCCATGAAGTAATTATACGGGGAAACACTATATATGCTGAAGTGCACTGTGTTGCATTTGTTGTCAATGAGGTATGTTGTTGTCAATGAATGAATGGATGGATGTCAAGGAATGTCAAGATGTGAATGACAAAGGATTTGATGGTGATGGTGATGAATGGAGAATCGCCATGGTACTAAGATGCATGTCACTTAGGAGATTCACTAAGTGACATAGGATGTTGTGGTTGAAACATTCTCTATGCATATCAGACGATTGCAGAACTGATCTTAATGTTTCAATACTTGTATCAAGATGATACTAAGTTACACCACTTAAAGAATGGATGATGATGGAGCATCATCATTACATCAGACGATTGATGAGCTGATCTTTAAAGTTCTATGAACTTGTATCAACTGGATACAAAGTCACAACAATGTTAGAAGACCATGCATTGTATTGACAATGCATGAGGAGATGAAGATGATCCATCCACAACTACTGAGTGGATGAAGTTGATTAAATATGTCCATGCACTATCTCCTAGTGCATGTGAATGTGAAGAAGATCCAACTTGATCTCTGATTAGATCAATGAAGAACATTGAAGAATTATGTGATTCAGGAGTTCGGTTGATGAAGATCCTTGAGAATTCTCTCCTAAGTAGAAAATGAGATGATGAAGAAGAATTATAAATTAAGGAGTTGTTTCCAATCAAGAAGATTAATGTTTGAATTCTCAAGAAGAAGATGAAGGAGAAGAATGGATTGAAGGGCATGTGGCATATGGCTTATAATCATAGGAGAACTTTGTATTTGACAAAGTTCCTCATTCTATGCCTTTTCCAAAAATATGGCCAGCCCGTAGACACCTTGAGGGTTCAACCCCAAGGCATGGGCGCTAGGCACCACACACATGGGGGAACCCGTGGGGCGAGCCCAGGGCGGCAGGACGCACCCAAGACACCGCATAGGCATCTGGGGCACGACCGGAGGAGCGCGGTAGGGGCGCATGAGCGCACCCGTGAGTGTCAGGCAGTGCAGAATGGGCGCTAGGTGCGCGCCCGCAGGCGTGAGTGGGCGCAAAGCGCGCCCGGCAGAGAGAACACGGTGCGGGGCGGCACCGTGGAGGGAGAAGTGCAACTGAAGGGAGGCCGGCAGCGCGAGGGTGATAAACCGCAGAAAAACCGGGATCCGTTTCGATGTGGGACGCGAGATTTTTCTGCGGAGCGAATCCTGGCCGCTCGATCGATCGCGCGCCAGATCTGGACCGCTCATCGCATCCCGCATGCGATGATCATATCATGGCCGTCCGATGTCTTTCAATCGCCCGATCCAATGGCTCCCAGTGTGTCTCCTTGTTCGAGCCATGCCGAGGCCTCCCCGTTAGCTCCGTTCGAACCAGAGACATCCCGATGACAGTTTTTGAGTTCCCAGCCACCTCCGAGAAAACGGAGACCTCCTTTGTGATCGTCTGAGCCTACTGATCACATTCATGCTTAAAAATACATTTGCATGTAATGTATGAAAAATTTAGAGTTCAGCCGAGGCAAACAAAGTTGCCGAGGCTTCATGGGTTCGTGTTTTGCATGGAACAGAAGAGAAGAAGCCATGCATGCATTTCTAAGTCGCATGAACGTGAAGAAAATAATAAATAAAAGAACCCGTGTACACCGAAGAGAAAACACAAAAATTTGGAGAGATTTTGAAGATCCGAAGTCTTCGGTGATTCAAGATTTAACACGCGGATGGACAGAGGCATCTATCGCCTATATAAACAGAGGCCTTGCCCTCGTAGTCGCGTGCTGATCCTTTGTTGAAAATCCAAAGTCCCGTGAGAAGCACTCTGTGCCTCGCGAAGTCGAAGCCCCGCGCAGCACCCTGCGCGGCAGTGAAGCCCGGAGCACCCCTTGCTCCGCGAGGTTCCTTTTGTGCACTCCTTGCACGAAAGAAGAAAGGGAGTCCCCTGTGCGCTTTCCTTGCGCGACAGGAAGACTCGTGGCCGCATCCTTGCGCGCCCGTGGTTGCATCCTTCTCTGCCCGCGGACTTGCGCGACAGGAGGTGTTTGCGCGACCCTTGTGCACCTTGAGGACTTGCACACGGCATGTGAAGACCACACTACTTTTTGTGTGTGTGCAAACGCGACCCACGACTACCCCTTGCACCCTTGACACATGCGCGGCCCGTGCTTGAAGAAGACACCCGTGGGCAGTGTGTGTGCATAAGTGGAGAAGGACACATTCGGGTGTGTGTGCAAGAAGGGAAGGAAAGGCCGTAGCCTTGTGCAACCAAAGAAGACCCGAGGCCTTAGTGCATTTGTGTGTGCATTCTTGAAGAGTTAAGACCCCCACACTTTGTGTGTGTGTGCATTTGAAAAGAAGGTCGAGGATAGCTTCGGTGTGTGCAAAAATAGTGAAGGCCAAATACACACTTAGTGTGTGTGTGAAAATCAAAGAACAAAGTTGTGTGTGCAAAACAACAAAGTGAATTGGCTGAACCTATGTGTGTGCTCTAAGAGGAGGGGACACACTTAGAAGAAGAAGAAGACTCACACAAAGTATAACACACATTTAAGTGTGTAAACAAATTGAACAAAGTGTGTGAAGTTCAAGAGGAAGGTGTGTGCTTGAAGTGATTACACCCTTTGTGGGTTTATTGCACCAAGAAGAAAGAAAGGGGATTGCATGCTTGTATTCATGCACGTGCACACGTGAACAAGTCTGAATCTGGTTGTGTGCATTTGAGGAGTCCAAGAACAACAGTTCTTGAAGATTTGAGAACCCATGCTATCAGTGCATGAAGATGAAGAGTTTCCATGCACTCAGTGCATGATGTTGAAGTGAAGTGAGACTGGACCAGACTGAAGTAAAAGATATTATTTGTCTGAGTATTCAGTAGTTGGAGAAAAGCCGGGTCATCCTTAGAAGAAGGAGATAAATCCTGAGCAAGAAGAGAAGACCTGATCAACTCAAGAGATCAGAGGTACAGAGCAAGGCCAGCATTCTTTATCCCAGGCTGCTGAGGATACTTGAAGAACTTAAAGTGAAGAAGAGCTACTCGTGTGACTCGAGGAGCCAGGAGAAGACCCTGTGGGACTCAGGGAGAAGAAGTCTTCAGTAGGATTCTGGAGCAGGCCAGTGGGACTCTGGTAACACTGTGAGACGCAGTATAAATACCCTCCTGTGGGACTCAGGAGAGATACAGTGGGATGCTGTATCGACCATTGTAATACTAACAGATTATAATGGGAGAAACCATGTTGGGGCGTATAACCAACATGGCAAGGACGTAGGCCTTTGGTGCCGAACCTTGTAAATCCTTGTGTCCTGTGCCTTTACATTTACTGCATCACTCGAGGAAAGGATGAGAGATACAAGAAGAGTGGATCGAGGCTTTAACCAGCCATAGAGGTTTAATTGATTAAGAATCAATTAGTAAAAAGTTTTAAGGGATCACTGATTCACGCCCTCCCCCTCTAAGTGATTCACACTGATCTGGGCACTTCAATTGGTATCAGAGGGAAGGTTACCTCTAAACGATCCAAGGGAGTCTTTATGAAGTGCAGATTTGAGGAAATGAGTAACCAGCCTCAAATGGAGATATCTGCCAAGACTCAGAAAAATAGAAAGAAGAAACAGGCCAAGAAGATGAAGAAATCATGTCCTAGCTGCGATAAAGTTGGAATAATGAATGATCTTCAAAATTCAATCGAATATCTTCAGAAGACAGTCCCCAAGGAAGTGGCAATGTGTATAGCTACAGGCATCCTTGATCTTCAAGAAGAAAAATTACAGCTAGAATAAGAAGCCAATACAATGGAAGATCAATTGGCTAAAAGGGTTGGCATAACCAACACTCTTCAAAAGCTGGTGAAGGCTAAAGATGAAACCGTTTCTCTTTGCAATGAAAGATATGAAGACACTACTGAAGAATTGCAAAGGAGCCTTTCTGAGAAAGAATTCTTTATGATAATGGTCAAAGAAGTTTTCGATGCACTGGAAAAATTGCACAGAGTTTCAATGGTTGTCAAAGATGCTCAACTAGAAGACAAAGTCAAAAGGGTGAAGGAGCTTGACAACTCATTGCATGAAACAAAGAAGGTGCATGATGACCAAATGGAACAGCTGAAACATAATTGGGAAGGTAGGCTAAGATTGGTTGAGGATGAGAAGAACTCCCTCAACATGAAATGCTTTGAACTGGAGGTGATATTGAAAAATCTGCAATCACCCAAAGCTGAAGCCTCCCAGTCAGCTGAAAGGAGAAATGTTGCTACTCAAGTATGCATTGAGCAGGATGATTCTAAAAGAAAGACATCCTCTAATACAAGGGCAACAACTTCTAAAAATAAGGTACCATCCATACCATCTTGTACTCATGCTTCTAAAAGTGTTTCAACTAAAAGTGCAGGATGGAAGAATGAATCCAAACAAGTATGGATGAAGACAGTGAAGAAAGAATGCTCTCCTGAAACAACACAACAATTCAAGACAAGTACCCTACAATCAGAAGGAATCAAAAATTCAAGATTTGTGGGTCAATGTTGGTGTTGTAATAAGTATGGACACTGTGCACAGGATTGTTGGTACAATCCACTGAATGTAAAAGCACAAAAGAAGCCCATGCCAAGGGGGAGCAAGCCAGAGGAAAAGAAGCAGCATCCACAGGTCTAGAGACATATGTTTACTGCAAATAGATTTGGATTACTTGACAACATCTGGGATGATTTAAAAAGTGGTCAAAAAGATACATGTCAATCTCCAACTGTATCCAGAGCTAAAAAGAAGAGAAGATCACTGAACCTGGCTAAAATGGAATCCTTGGGAAGCAAGAAGAAAGTTGAAGATGCTCCCAAGAAGGTTTTGAAAAAGGAAAAGAATTCCTTGGAGTCTAAATCCAAGAAGGGTGATGCATCCAGAAGGACCTCCAGGAAGACATGCTTCTACTGTGGGAAGAAAGGTCATACCATGGATCTTTGTGAACAAGCCATGGAACTGAATAGAACCAGACTGGACTCAAAAAGATAATCAATCCAGAAGAAGCAGAAGGGATTGATTGAAAACAAGTTGCCTAAGAAAGGTAGCTTGAAAGAATCAAAAGAACCATGTGGAACTTCCAGAACTGAGGCCACACTTCCAAGTGACTTACTAGTCATATGGCCTAATCAGTTGCAACTTGCCAAAGATCTGCAAAGAGCTGAAGATGAAGTTCTGGAAATTGCTAAGGAAAAAGGAAAGAAAATATTTCACATGAAGATCAAGTTCTGTGTGTGAGGTGCAATCAAGCTGGACATACTAGTGATAAATGCATGATATTCATTCCAGCTCAGAAGGGATTCTTCAAAAGAATGAAGATTGCACCAGGAGACTCTAGTGCTCAGAAGGCACCTAGAAATACAGGAGTCACACACAAAGAAGTTAAAGAGGTGTTGAGATCCACACCAGCACAAACATCATTGAAGATCAAATGTGCAAGCGTGAAGAATGGTGAAAATGGGACATCTCGGTTGAGAGAATCTTCTCAACCTTGTTGTTCACATTGATGAACCAAGGAGGTTCCATATTATTCCCTAATCACTTGTATTTACATGTGCTAACATTGCAGGGAATTGAAGATGATGATCATTCTCATCTGGAGAGTGGTTTGGATAGAATGGAGTGCACCCCTTGAGGGGGAGCCAATCAGAAGAAGATGGGATTCTAAGATTTAATACCATCTTGAGAAAAGTGAAGGTATTCCAATCATACTTTCATCCCTTGTTTCTTAATTGTATTCATCATGACAATTAAGGGGGAGTATTGATTGAAGACAAATGGTTGAAAGGGGGAGCTTTATCTTTGCACCTGAACTTTCTAATGAGTTTTGTGAAGTATGTGCAGGATTTAGCAATTCATTGTTATATCTGAAAAATTTCAAACCCCTGAAGCATGATTTCACATGTACAGTGATGTTGGACAGCATTGAGTTCCTTGGTTACATCACTCTTGTTTTCTACACCGGGTTATCCCAAGTAGACTTAGAGCTGATTTACTAAAGGTTCATTGCTCAAGTGAACATGTGGCATCATCCCTCTCTTAGTGTTTTTCAAGAAAATGCTTTTCAAAGGGAGGAAGTGATTTTTGGATAAGAGCCACACCACATCTTTGCATTTGATTTCCAATAAGGGGGAGAAAAGATTGGCACACATATTGACCCATTCATATGTGCTGAAGAAGTGTATTGACAACAAATACAAAGGGGGAGATTGAAGTGCACTGTGTTGCATTTGTTGTCAATGAGGTATGTTGTTGTCAAGGAATGAATGGATGGATGTCATGGAATGTCAAGATGTGAATGACAAAGGATTTGATGGTGATGGTGATGAATGGAGAATGGCCATGGTACTAAGATGCATGTCACTTAGGAGATTCACTAAGTGACATAGGATGTTGTGGTTGAAACATTCTCTATGAATATCAGACGATTGTAGAACTGATCTTAATGTTTCAATACTTGTATCAAGATGATACTGAGTTACACCACTTAAAGAATGGATGATGATGGAGCATCATCATTACATCAGACGATTGATGAGATGATCTTTAAAGTTCTAAGAACTTGTATCAACTGGATACAAAGTCAAAACAATGTTAGAAGACCATGCATTGTATTGACAATGCATGAGGAGATGAAGATGATCCATCCACAACTACTGAGTGGATGAAGTTGATTAAAGATTTCCATGCACTATCTCCTAGTGCATGTGAATGTGAAGAAGATCCAACTTGATCTCTGATTAGATCAATGAAGAACATTGAAGAATTATGTGATTCAAGAGTTCGGTTGATGAAGATCCTTGAGAATTCTCTCCTAAGTAGAAAATGAGATGATGAAGAAGAATTATAAATTGAGGAGTTGTTTCCAATCAAGAAGATTAATGTTTGAATTCTCAAGAAGAAGATGAAGGAGAAGAATGGATTGAAGGGCATGTGGAATATGGCTTATACTCATAGGAGAACTTTGTATTTGAAAAAGTTCCTCATTCTATGCCTTTGCCAAAAATATGGCCAGCCCGTAGACACCTTGAGGGTTCAACCCCAAGGCATGGTCGCTAGGCACCACACACATGGGGGAACCCGTGGGGCGAGCCCAGGGCGGCAGGACGCACCCAAGACACCGCATAGGCGTCTGGGGCACGCCCGGAGGAGCGCGGTAGGTGCGCATGAGCGCACCCGCGAGTGTCAGGCAGTGCAGAATGGGCGCTAGGTGCGCGCCCGCAGGCGTGAGTGGGGGGCGCAAAGCGCGCCTGGCAGAGAGAACACGGTGCGGGGCAACACCGTGGAGGGATAAGTGCAACTGAAGGGAGGCCGGCAGCGCGAGGGTGATAAACCGCAGAAAAACCGGGATCCGTTTCGATGTGGGACGCAGGATTTTTCCGCGGAGCGAATCCTGGCCGCTCGATCGATCGCGCGCCAGATCTGGACCGCTCATCGCATCCCGCACGCGATGATCATATCACGGCCGTCCGATGTCTTTCAATCGCCCGATCCAATGGCTCCCAGTGCGTCTCCTTGCTCGAGCCATGCCGAGGCCTCCCCGTGAGCTCCGTTCGAACCAGAGGCATCCCGATGACAGTTTTTGAGTTCCCAGCCACCTCCGAGCAAACCGAGACCTCCTTTGTGATCGTCTGAGCCTACTGATCACTTTCATGCTTAAAAATACATTTGCATGCAATTTATGAAGAATTTGGAGTTCGGCCGAGGCAAACGAAGTTTCCGAGGCTTCATGGGTTTGTGTTTTGCATGGAACAGAAGAGAAGAAGCCATGTATGCATTTCTAAGTCGCATGCACGTGAAGAAAATAATAAATAAAAGAACCCGTGTGCACTGAAGAGAAAACGCAAAAATTTGGAAAGATTTTGAAGATCCGAAATCTTCGGTGATTCAAGATTTAACACGCGGATGGACAGAAGCATCTCTCGCCTATATAAACAGAGGCCTTGCCCTCGTAGTCTCTTGCTGATCCTTTGTTGAAAATCCGAAGTCCCGTGAGAAGCACTCTGTGCCTCGCGAAGTCGAAGCCCCGCGCAGCACCCTGCGCGGCAGTGAAGCCCGGAGCACCCCTTGCTCCACGAGGTTCCTTTTGTGCACTCCTTGCACGAAAGAAGAAAGGGAGTCCCCTGTGCGCTTTCATTGCGCGACAGGAAGACCCGTGGCCGCATCCTTGGGCGCCCGTGGTTGCATCCTTCTCTTCCCGCGGACTTGCGCGGCAGGAGGTGTTTGCGCGACCCTTGTGCACCTTGAGGACTTGCGCGCGGCATGTGAAGACCACACTACTTTGTGTGTGTGTGCAAACGCGACCCACGGCTACCCCTTGCACCCTTGACACATGCGCGGCCCGTGCTTGAAGAAGACACCCGTGGGCAGTGTGTGTGAATAAGTGGAGAAGGACACATTCGGGTGTGTGTGCAAGAAGGGAAGGAAAGGCCGTAGCCTTGTGCAACCAAAGAAGACCCGAGGCCTTAGTGCATTTGTGTGTGCATTCTTGAAGAGTGAAGACCACCACACTTTGTGTGTGTGTGAATTTGAAAAGAAGGCCGAGGATAGCTTGGGTGTGTGCAAAAATAGTGAAGGCCAAATACACACTCAGTGTGTGTGTGCAAATCAAAGAACAAAGTTGTGTGTGAAAAACAACAAAGTGAAGTGGCTGAACCTATGTGTGTGCTCTAAGAGGAGTGGACACACTTAGAAGAAGAAGAAGACTCACACAAAGTATAACACACATTTAAGTGTGTAAACAAATTGAACAATGTGTGTGAAGTTCAAGAGGAAGGCGTGTGCTTGAAGTGATTACACCCTTTGTGGGTTTATTGCACCCAGAAGAAAGAAAGGGGATTGCATGCTTGTATGCATGCACGTGCACACGTGAACAAGTCTGAATCTGGTTGTGTGCATTTGAGGAGTCCAGGAACAACAGTTCTTGAAGATTTGAGAACCCATGCTATCAGTGCATGAAGATGAAGAGTTTCCATGCACTCAGTGCATGATGTTGAAGTGAAGTGAGACTGGACCTGACTGAAGTAAAAGATATTATTTGTCTGAGTATTCAGTAGTTGGAGAGAAGCCGTGTCATCCTTAGAAGAAGGAGATAAATCCTGAGCAAGAAGAGAAGACCTGATCAACTCAAGAGATCAGAGGTACAGAGCAAGGCCAACGGTCTTTATCCCAGGCTGCTGAGGATACTTGAAGAACTTAAAGTGAAGAAGAGCTACTCGTGTGACTCGAGGAGCCAGGAGAAAACCCTGTGGGACTCAGGGAGAAGAAGTCTTCCGTAGGATTTTGGAGCAGGCCAGTGGGACTCTGGTAACACTGTGAGATGCAGTATAAAGACCCTCCTGTGGGACTCAGGAGAGATACAGTGAGATGCTGTATCGACCATTGTAATACTAACAGATTATAATGGGAGAAACCATGTTGGGGCGTATAACCAACATGGCAAGGACGTAGGCCTTTGGTGCCGAACCTTGTAAATCCTTGTGTCCTGTTCCTTTACATTTACTGCATCACTCGAGGAAAGGCTGAGAGATACAAGAAGAGTGGATCGAGGCTTTAACCAGCCATAAAGGTTTAATTGATTAAGAATCAATTAGTAAAAAGTTTTAAGGGATCACTGATTCACCCCCTCCCCCTCTCAGTGATTCATACTGATCTGGGCACTTCATATGCATTTGTTGAAACATTAAAAAACCAAAACTATATCATCTGTAAAAACAGACATAGATAGAAATATTCATATTATATTCTTATAATAATGTATGAACACAATCCTATTACAATTAGGTAAAGATCCAAAAACTAATAATTCATAAAACCCACAAATTTAAGTGCATTTATCGAGGTAAAAATCACACAACTATAATAGAGAAAACCCTAGATAATAATCCCACAACCCTAGAAACATATAATTTTTACTAGAAAATAAATACACAAGGATCGATTTTAACTCCGAGCTGACACACATTCTTAGTCTCCATGAACACTGGAAATCTCTAGAATGAGCCTTAAAATCCACAAGATTATCTATTATCAATCATATTACACAAGGACTCTGCTATGTCTACTTCATCCTATGATCAACCTGAAAGTAGACATATGTTCTACATGAACACTGAGGTGCATGAGTAGGGGATGAGAAAAAAAATATTAATAGACTACCCCCAACATTGGTACTAAAACTGGTAGTCATTAAATATGCTTGAAAAATACGTCATGTATAACCTAGTAGAATGAGACTCCCAATATAATAGGTAAAAAAACACATAAAAATAAACAGAAATTAATAGATAAGGAAAACTGAAACCATAAGTTCCACCCATAAACCAACATGCAATGAATCTTGGATCATGTGACCCAAAAATAAAGCACACAAACCTAATCAATGAAAATATCTAAAGTACCTTGCTAGGTTTGGAATAAAAATGTTAGACCTTATGATATGATCCTAGGAATCGAAAAAAATAAAGCACATCTACCAGTGGATTAGATTCTAATGGTACAATCTGAAGTGGGGGTAAGGACTCACTGTCAACTTTAGGGTAAACTAAAATTCCCAATGTCCAATAGAACTAACTTGGAAAATGAACCTATTATAACATATCCAACAAACTTGATCAAGGAACAAACTCATAAATCCAAGGATTGGGATAATAGTTGCCTCTATGGTCCATTGTCCAAAATCGGGCAGAATAGATGGACTAGGGAGGATTCAATCAACCAGATCACCCATTATCTCCCTTTCACCACCTCATAGTATCTAACCAACATAGGAGAGAAACAAATAAAAAATTAAGGAAACAACATAGTCCAGTAATATCCCAAAGGTATCCTCTCTTATCTGGTCCACAAGAATAAAAAAATCAAACCTCACATTAAATAAGCTCAAACACTAGGGTCAGTTAACACCCACACCCATCAACCCATACCACCAGAATCATCATCAGCCATATCACATTATAAAAAATGTAGGGAATACACTATAGTTTACCTAGGAATATAATAAATAGATATTACATTTTTTGAAGAATATTCTATGTCACACAACCACACACCTGCTGACCATAATAGTTTAGTGTCTTTAGAAACCTAGAAACACAAATGACTTGTCCATAGGTAAACTAAATCATATACCACTATGATCTTTATAACTAGCACACTTATTAAAAATATGATTTGAAATAGATTTCATGATAACCTAGGGAAATAAAACATAAGAAAGGGTGGGTTCAGATGCTCAATAAGGGTCAACACGGGAGATACATAAGCTTGACATGAACACAATTGTACGAGAACATGGGCGTTACATTTGAAAACCATACCCTATATATCAAAGATCATAATATTGAGTCTTGGAATAAATATTTGTATTTCATAAGACATTAATTATAAAGGAATCAGAGAACACGATCCTTGATAGCATAAAACTTTGACAAGATATATATTTGTGGCGCACACATAAACATAGAAAATAATTTTCATATTAATCAAGTCTCTTTTACATGGCTATTATAGTGGAATGGGTTCACTCCCCAAACCAACATAATAGTAAATGTTCACTCCCAAGACCATTATTTTATAAAAATACCCTTAATAAATGATGTTTACTCCCAATTACATTAAAGGTTATCTCATGATATATAAATATTCAACCAATGCATTGGAGGGAGATATACGTCCCGCACTTTGAGAATAAAGGAAACCTAAACTTCTTCCCTCTATAGTTCTTATATTTTCCCTTGAACTCCATTTTTATCTTCTCGTCAAGACCAAGATATTGACATGTAACTCCAACCTCAATTTCTACCTTAATATCACACTGAAAAAACTATTCATATCTACTGAAGTCCCTTATGTCAAACACCCTTCAGAGACTTCTTTTTAAGCCACTGATTTTTTTTTCAACGATACAGATTCAACAAAATGTTGTCCCCTCTTCAGTTCCTTTTGAAGTTCGACGTGATTAATAGCTTGAGATAGTTCTGTGAGAATAAAAGAAATATTTTTTATTTCTCTTCTCATATCATTTCAATTCTTATGAGGAAAATCATTTCATTGTCTGTCACAATCAACATTAACATGGTTCCTTTCAGTTCCATCTAGTGACTAAAACCAAAAAGAATATTGTATGAAACAATAATCACCATGGGGAAAAAAATAAACATGAAACACAACTTATAATATGTCTAAATCATGAAACATTATTTAATCTATGTGACCTTAGTTTTATATTAGGTTATTCATAGTCATCATCAATTTAAATCCTGTAAGGTGGTTTATAAAGAGTTTGCGAATTTAAAATTCATATACCCAAGGAGTGTCAAACTAGGTGTGCAGAAGGACCCATTTTCATGAACTAGGTGACAACAAAGTCTATAAAAATATGCCATTTTTAGATTTATTACCCCCAGGTACCTCTGTTCTATAGCCACATTTACTTTTAGTATCGAGACATGTATGTAATTTCCTGGAAACCACTCGCTCCATACTTTACCAAAATTCGAAGACAATTTCCTATACTTTGAATCCTCCTAAGAGTTATCCTTATTCATTTCCTTAGGAATATCACTAGTTTTTTCTCATCATATTTTTAAAATATTAACTAAACCAATCCTCTAATACTATCTATAAACACCCAGGATTATCATACATTGATATTACATCATTTTTTATGAATGGTCATTACATTACAAAAACACATGCATAAGTACCATAATAATTATTTGTAATTGGAAACATGGAGACACAAACAACTTTTCCATAGGTAAACTACATCATCTCCCACTATGATATTCATAAATAGCACCTTTCTTAGACATATCCTACACAAAACTTTTCTTCATGACATGGGGAATGAAAACATAAGAAATGGTGAGATAAAATTCTCTGTAAGGGTAAAAAAGTGATATTTTTAAGCATAACATGAACATAAGGCCCTGAGAACATGATAATAACACTTCAAAACCATACTATAAATATCAAAGATCATAATCTTAAGTCATTGGATAAATATTGGTAGGTCATAAGACTTGATTCATAAGGAAATAAATTATCAAGATCCATGAGAGCATATCATTGTCATAAGATATAGATTTTTGGAATACACATAAGCATCTAAATGATTTATATATTATTCCGGGATCATTTCCAATGCTATCATAGTAGAATTGTTTACCCCCCAAACTATCATAGTAGTTACAGTTCACTCCCAAGACCATTACAACAGACAAGGTCCCTTATTGAACCATGTTCACTCTCTATTCTAGTCCTCTATATCTCATGAGATATAAATCCTTACCCAATGCATTTAAGGGAGATATAGGTCCCACCCATCTCATAATTAATACCATATTTATGTTTTCCACAAGATCAGAAAAACATCATCATAACATAACCCATGAAATGAAATGGGTTTCATAAACCCTTCATTATATCATAACTAATAGAAAAGATATAGGTTTCATAATCATTTCATAATTTTTTCATAGCATAACCCATGAAAAAAGAATCTTTTTTAATAATAATTTTATCCTGGTATAACCCATATAAGAGAACCAGGTTACATTAAAATCATGACATTATACTAACAAACCATTTTGATAAATAATAAGAATGTTATACTTGAATCATTTCCCCAGTATGGAATATGTGACATCAATGAATTTCACATTATATAGAATATGATTTTTATTGATCATTTAAAACAATTATTGAGAAAAACATCCTTTATGGTTTGAAAAATAACTTTTTGAAACATAAAACATAATGAAAAAAATTTTATTTGAAAATTTACAAGTGAAAATATAAAAGAATATCGAAAGAAAATAATTTTCATAATGATAGGAAGTTTCTTCCTTGACGTATACATCAAACTTAATATATATTTCATGTTTTTGGTAAAATCCAAACATTCATTATTTCGAAAGAGAGATGAAGATTCAATTCAATTTTGTTTTTGTAAAATGTTAAAAATAATTAAACATTTTTTTAAAAAATCAATGGAGAATAATAAAACATTTTTTAAAACATTTTTATAAAATATGGTTTTGGAAGAAAACCAATTTCTGAGTGAAGAAGGATCCAAAATCATATTTTCTTAAAAATATTTTACTAAATATTTTAAGTAACAAAGAGTATAAAAATGACACCATCACTTGAAAATATCATGAATGACTATATGAGAATAATTTTTTTTAGTTTCTTGAGATATGTATTAGAATATTTTATCATTGTAAACATAATCATAAACAATCCAAATGAATGATGCTACTGTAACGTAAAATCATTTCCACTTTGTTGAATTTGAATCCAAAGAACCATGAAGGAATAATATAAAATAGATCATATAATATCATGAGGATAAATTAAGTCATTATATTACATGTAAAATGGATTGTATATACACCTTATGAAATAATATTGGTGCATAAGATAATGGATGTATCAAAGAAGGAAAAGAAAGACAAAACCCATTGCATTAAGTCATAGATTTAATTTTAAACATTGAAATTTTCTTTATAATAAATATAACCTTTTAATAAATTCTTTAAAGAAAATTATATATATATTTAATACCATATATGATTTTCTTATGACATTTTATTATCTCTTTATTAATAATTTTATGTTAAAGTTATGCTTTATGTAATAACCCATTTGTTTTTCATGTATGTTTTTATTTTTTATCTTTGGTCCTATAACTTTGATCAGGATTTCATAATCTCTAGATTGGTAAATATGATATAAATATAATATATTTATTTATTTTAATATATATAATTTAGTAATAGAAAATTAAATACCCCATTGATGGATATGATAGGTCGTACATACACAAGAACATTGTTTCCATTTTCTTATCGGGTTGAAATAAAGGAAAAAGATAAATTATCATTATTAAATCATTTTAATATATTATATAAATCACATAATTTCATTAAAAAAATCCTTATTTCCTTACATGTAAATCAATAATTAATCACATCACTTTGTGGGAGGTGGTCTAACGTACACACAATCAACGTTATCATATTCTGAAAATATGTAGAGTATGAAGGTATGTGTGATATAATGATTCCAGATGTATAATAATATAATAAATATAATATATAAATAATAAATCAATCATAATTTCTACAATGAGAGGTGGTAATTTAACAACAAATGGCATCTGTTCCCGAGGTGGTGGTCCTCTGTACACACGAGCAATGATTTTTAACCCCTTTGATGGAAGTGGAGATGGTTTTCGTCACAGTCTAAACATAAAAAAATATAATTATATTTAATATACAAAGGTTATTATGTCATAATTTTTTAATAATAATTTAAGGAGGAGGTGGAACAAATAAAACAAAAATTCTTGATGATTAACATTATATATTCATCGGGCATCCTCCTTATGTTTTCACTGAAATCCTTTGTAGTTTAGATTTATATCAAAACTAAGGATTATGAGATGATATAATGGAGGTTTAAAATATATTTTTGAAGGTATTATAAAAAAATGGTTTAAATACATGAATATGATAATATAAAGGTTGGACTTTAATTAGTGAGGTGAGTGGCACACTTGTAATTTTTTGAATGAAAAAGGTGTACCCACATTTTAATAATGAAAAAAGGTTAAAAATGGAATTCACTAGAGACATGAAGGTATAAGTTCTAAATATTTTGAGAAAATTATTTTTTAAAACATTTTGGGTCATTTTTATACCTTTTTTTAAGTGTACCCATAGTAAACCCCTTTTTACATTAAAGGAGGTAAATAATTTTTAATGTTTTTAGTTCTCATTTTTTTTCAAAAATTAATTTTAGCTTATTAGAGAATTTAAATTATTTTTATCAAAAATATTTAATTCATTTTTCCAAATTCAATTGACGTAATTGGAAAATTTTAATTTAAAATTAAATCCACAACCGTGATGAAAATTTAGGTTTTCAAAGAGAAAAATGTTCAAAAATTTACATTGATTTTCTATGAAAATTCAAAATGAAATTTATTCCAATGAACTAAATTAGATTAATTTATTCATAATTTAACAAATTTTACTTTAATACTGAGTTAAAATATAATTTATCCTTATAAATAAATGAAATTGAAAAGTAGTTTTCAATTAAAATTTTGTATTTTTCACTAGTCATGAAGAAAATTAAATTGTTTAGAAAAATTACAAAAATTTACCCGAAGATAATTTTGAAATAATGATTTAAAATATAAAGTTTATTTTTTACAATCAATTTTCTAAAAGTTTTAAAAATTAATTTTAGTAATCTTCTTGAAAAAAATAAAAACAATTTTTTTTTAAATTGGATTTTTGAAACATATAAAGATATTACAAAAATTTAGGTATTTAATTCATCAATATATGTACATTATATAAAAAAATTATAACGAATAATATAGAAGTAGTTATTAATATTCATGTCACTATGTTTAATGGATAGGTTATAATAGTCACATTTCAATAACTATAATAATAATATATCCCAATTTTTTAATGCATAGTTTCGTGTGTAACGAAAGCTATTCCGGTGTTATGTGTAGTAAAAGACTAAATTTGTGTTTTAGGTAGTTCAGTATATCAATTTTTTTTAATTTATTTGAAATAAAATATTTTAAAAAAACTCAAGATATTACATTTAACCCCCCTAAAAATTAATTTCTTCCTTAAATATTTTTACTCCAATACAAACAATTGAGGATAATTCTCACTCATCACATTGTCAAGTTCCCACATAGCTTTTTCAAACTAGTGGTTTCATTAAAAGACTTTGACTAGGTGAGTGGTATTGTTTCTTATAACATTCTATATATGATCCAAAATCTCCACCGGTTTTTCCTCATTGGAAATATCTTTCTCTAGTGGTATGACCTCTGATTTTAGTACACGTGATGGGTAAGGTATGTAATTCCTAAAGAGAGATACGTGAATCACATGATGGAATTGAGATAATTTTGGTGTATGTTCTAACCGATAGGCTTCCATCCCAATATGATCAATAATTTTAAAGGGACTAAAATCCCTAGGGCTTAGTTTCCCTTTCTTTCTGAATCTCATAAACATCTTACATAGGGAAATACTTAGAAACAAATTTTCACAAACATACAATTATAGATCATGTTAATGATTATCTGCATAACGTTTTTATAGACTATGACCTTGCATGATGACTTGTTGAATGGATATAATCTTCTATTCCATTTCCTCAGCTCTCTCAAGTCCTAAAAGATTTATTTATCCAAATTCATTCAAACACATTGGAGATATAAATTTATTTCCCTAGAGGTCTTCAAAAAGATCCATCTGAATTATTGAGTGAAATATATTATTTTAAGAAAAATATACTAGATTAAGGTATTTATCCTAACCACCATTGAAATCCAAATAATAAGATCACAAAAACTCTTATAGGGTTTTAATTATTCTCTCAGATTGACGATATTTATGAGTATGATATGATGTGACGAAACTCAAATCCATATCAAGAGATTACGGGATTCTTCTCCAAAAAATCATGTTAATGCTTGGATCCAAATAAAACACTATGTAATGTGGTACTCCATGAAACCATACCAATTACTTAATGCATATCCTAGAAAGCTAATACAGATTTAAGTATTCTCTGATAGCGACATAGTTTGCTGAAAAAATAAGGTGATCGACCACAACCCTATAGATTTATGACCTTTAGATATTTTGTGGGGTCCAATGAAAAAATCCATGGTGTTGTTTTCCCATTTAAATTTTACTATGTGTAATGGATACAGATTCCCCTTAAATTCTTTTTGTTTAGCCTTAACTTGTTGACATACCAAGCACCAAGATATAAAATCAATGATATCTCTATTTTTTAAATCCCATCAGAAATAATCTTTCAAATCTATATACATATTTGTACTTGATAGATGAATAGATAATGATGAATATTGAGCTTCCTCTAACAACTCATTCAAATATGGTATGGTTAAAAAACATACACAATTCCTAAACCTTATCATTCTATCATGATCAAGGTTAAACTCATGAACATTTCTATCCTTCTTTGATAGCTCTACATATTCCTTGTACACCTATTTAATCATCAGTTGAAAAAATGGTTGAATATTAAATTTAGAAATGAAAATTTCCCCTTAATTCATTATTTTCATATCCAACCTTTATAAATCCATAAATATTGGATACTTTTAAATCCTCTTCCTAGATAATATATCATAATGCTTTCGACTCAATGTACCGACCACCATGTTTTCTTTCTTTGGGTGGTAATGTATTGAACTATATAATCTATAACCAGCTTTAGCCATCTTTTTTGGCTCATATTTAACTCATTCCATGTGAATATATATTTAAATATTTTATTATTGTTATATTTATATCACAATTTTCCCCATAAATACAATTACTCCATTTATTTAATGAAACAATTACCATAGATAACTCTAAATAATGAGTTGTGTAATATTTATCATGAATCCTCAATTTTCACGGGGAATAAGAAATAACCATGTAATTCTACATAAGAAAACACCCCTATCAATTATTGGATGAATCTATATAGATTATAAACCCTTCTCCCCTATAGGGTAATGTAAGCACAAATGCACTGGATAGTCTTCTCTAATATTCCTCAAAATTTTCCTTATATTCATATATCCAAAGGAAATTGGCTTCCTTCTATGTTAACTTGGTCAAAGGAATAGATAGCCATGCTAATTTTTCACAAACCATTATTAATATCCACCTAAACCCAAAAACCTAAGGATCTCTGTCACTGTGGTTGTTCTGGGATAACATTCAATAACCTCCAACTTTGATGGATCTACTTATATACCCTTTTTGAGATTATATAAACCAAAAACGAAACTGTTAACCAAAAGTCAAACTTTGTAAAATTTTCATATTTATTCCCCTTTATTAGGTTCTGTAGTTCAATTCTCAAGTGATCTTCATGCTCCTACTTTCTCTTTGAGTAGAAAATAATATCATCCATAAAGACTACAACAAATTAATCAATGTGATATCTAAATGTTGTATTCATTATATCCATGAAGATATCATAGTAATTAATAATATTAAATGGAATCACTATATTTTCATAGTGTCCATACCTTATATAGAATTTTGTCTTGGGCATATCCTTCTCCTTGGCCCTCAATTGAGGATATCTAGAATGAAGTTCAATCATGGAAAAGTAATCAACTCCACATAGTTCTTCAAACAAATAACCATTAGAGGGAATAAGAATTCTTAATTTTGATCTTATTCACCTCGAAACAATCAATTCAAAGACACATTGAACCATATTTAATTTTAAAAAATGAATAGGTGCACCACTATGTAACCCAATTTTCAAAATAAATACCTTATCAAGTTTTTACTTGAGATGATTCTTCAATTATTGCAATTGAATCGAGACCATTCATTAGAGAGTATTTTAAATTTGTGTCTCAGTAGGTATGAGTTCTGTTTATAACTCAACATAAATTCTTTATGGAAGTATTGGAAAATAATCTTGGAAGACATCAACAAATTACTACAATATTGGAATAATATTAATGTTGAGTTTCTCCCCAACAATCTGATATAAAAACCCCTTCTAAATGGGAATTAAGAACCATAAAATGGATGGAATATTCATCATAAGTTCATACTTGTCATCACATTGTATATATGACCATAGGTTGGTTTGTAATATCAAACATGGCTTCCCTTACTCAAAACATTATATTGGAATTATGTAAAGAAATCAAATCCATGCCTATTATGAAATCAAATTCAATTAGAGTAAGAATTAAAGGATTTTTAGGAAGCAAATTCTAGCCAATGTCAACTAGAGAGGAATAATTAACATGAAATGTGATCATCGTATGATTTGGGGTTTTCACAAATAATTCTAAATATAATATTTTGTGTGGAATATTGATACCCTTATAACATTCTTTAGATACTAAATAATGGGTAGATCTAGAGTCAAATTAGATATTAGAAGTTATAAAATGTATGGAAAGTGTACTTTTCACCATGTCATATCGCAATCCTCGTTGAAAATAGTGATCACTTGATATTTCCATTTTTCACTCAGCATTATAGGTTGTTGAAATCGATCATCATTATTAAAATTTGTATTTTGAAATTGTTTAATAGGATGAACATACTCCTTTAATTTATTACACTATAGTGTGGGTGGTGAATTCCATGTAGCTTTTTACCTATTCACATCGTTATTCGACTTATTCCCATCACTTAGGAAATCAATTTCTTGATGATCTTCCCTTCCACACTTAAAAAATTTACTAGTCCCCTTAAGACAATTTCCACCATGCTTTTTCCAAAACATTGTAAGTAAAGGAAATCTCATATTATTCTCTCTATGGTTCTTATATTTTCCTTTTAATTTCATCTTTCCCTTCTTATCAAAACCAAGATACTGATATATAACTCCAACCTCAATTTACACCTTGATAATATTCTATAATTGATTTTATTCACTTTCCAAATGATAAGTACCCAAAATTATTTTTCCATGATTTAAGCATTGGATAATGGAAAGATATTTTTAGTGGTGTTGTTCAATTTTTCAGAAAGTAGTTGATCAAAACTTCCACTAAAATATGATAGAAATTTCCTCATGAAGGATTCAATAGAATGTTATTCCCTATTTTGTTCATTTGGAAGTCCAAAATGATTCATAGCTTGATAATTTTGTGTGAGAATAGAAGAATGATTTTTCATTATTATCACCAAAGAATTTAAATGATTATGAGGAAAATCATTACATTATCCATCGCACTCAGCATTAACATGGTTCCTTTCATTTCCATCTATTGACTAAAACCAAAAAAGAAAAGTGTAGGAAACAATAATCATTATGGGGAACCACATAATCATGAAACATAACTAATAGGAAGTCTAAATCACACCACACTATTTAATATATGAAACCCTAAGTTTATCTTAGGTTATTCATTATCATCATCTATTTAAATCATACAAGATTTTTTGCAAAGAGTTTGTGAATTTACAAATCATATCCCTCGGGATCATCAAACCAGGTGTGAAGTAAGGCCCATTGTCATAAACAGGGTGATGATATAGTTTATTTCATTCCAACATTATTAGTGTTGTTACTGACAAGTACCTATGGTCTAGAGCCAAATCCAGTTTTTATATTTATACATGGATATAATTTCATGAAAACTACTCAATCCATCCATTACGAAAGTTCCAAGACATTTTACTATACTAGGACTAATCCTGAGACTTATCCTTTGGCATGTCCTTAGGGATATCACTATGGATTTATTATCCTAATTTCCAAATATTAATTAAAACAATCCTCTTATACCAACTATAACTACCCAAGATTATCATACATAGATATTTAAACATTTTTATGAGTAGTTATTACATTACCCAAACACATTCCTCAGTACCATAATAGTTTAGTATATTTAGAAAGATGGAAACAAAAATGACTGGTCGATAGGTAAACTACATCATATCCCACTATGATCCTTATAACTGGAACCCTTCTTAGAAATATCATACATAATACAATTATTCATAGCTTAAAAAATGAAACATAATAAAGGGTAAGCTCAAATGTTCAGTAAGGGTAAAAAAGTGATATATGTAAGCATAATATGAACATAATGCCATGAGAACATGAGAATAAAATTTAAATGCCATACCATAAATATCAAAGATCATAATACTATGTCATGTAATAAATATTGGTAAGCCATAAGACTTTATTGATAAGGGAATCGAAGAAAAAGATCCATGAGAGATTAATATAGTCATAATATATAGATTTGTGGCATACACGTAAAACTCTAAAATCATTTCCATATTATCTAGGGCTCATTTCTAAGGCTATCATAGTGAACTGGTTTCACTACCCAAACTATAATAGTAGTCAATATTCAACATCAAGACCATTATAGTATAAAAGTTACTTATTGAACCAGTTTTACTCCCTATTCTTGTCCCCCATCCATCTCATGAGATATATATCTTTACCCAATTCATTGGGGGGATATATAGGTCCCAACCATCTCATAATGAAAATAATATTTATGTATTCTACAAGATCATAAAACATTCATAAAATAATAATACATGAAATGAAAAGGGTTTCATAAGCATTTCATCATATCATAACCTGTAGAAAATATGTTGGTTTCATAATAATTTCATCATTTCATTAGACCATAACCCATGGAATTAGATATGGTTTCATACTAATTTTATCATGGTATAACATGTCGAAGAGAAATGAGGTTTATAAACATCATGAAATCATAATAAAAAACTAGGTAGATAAATAATAAGAATGGTATCCTTGGGTAATATCCCCAACAAGGCACAAGTAACATCAACAAATGTTATCTAAGTTGGAAGGTAATTTTGAATGATAATTTGAAAAATTTATTGAGGAAAATATCTCTTTCTCTTTGAAAAAACATATTTTAAAACATAATTTTTTTATAAAATTTTTATTTAAAAATAACCATGAAAAATTATTTTGGATGCTTCAAATAAAATAATGGTCATGATTACCTGAAGTTTCATTCATACTGTACATGTTAAAGAAAATATTCCTTTCATGTTTTTTTTTGGTAAAATTCAGACCTGAATTGTTTGGAAAGAGAAATTAAGATTCCTTTCAAAACATTTTTTAAAAGATAAAACATGGGTAAAAGTGCATTTTAAAAATTAAAGGAGGATAATTAAATCTATTTTAAACATTTTCAAAATACTTGGTTTTGGAAGAAAACATATTTTTGACTGAAGAGAGAGCTAAATTAGGATTTTCATTAAAACATTTTTACAATTATTTTATGTACCAAATAATGGGAAAATAGTACTATCACATTAAAATATCATTAATAAAAATTATAGAATAAAATTAATTAGTTTCATGAGAGGTGGATCATAAAATTTTATCCTAAAAACATTATAATAAAAAATCCCAATGAACGATTAGATTGTTAATAAAAGTTATTACCACTCTATTAAATTTTAATCGTTAAACCCATGAAGAAATAAAATAAAATAAAAATTGAAATACCATGAGGATAAATTAATTCATGATATTAAATATTATATGATATTTATATACACCTCAATAAATAATATAGGTTCATAACATAAAATACGTCTCAAAGAAATAAAATTGTGACAAAAGTCCCTTATCTTAAGTGTTGGATCTCATTGTACACATTGAAATATCCAATTAAGAAAATATTTTTATCATAAAAATATTATAGAAAAATATTTATATATATCATATCATAAATTATTTTCTTATTAGATATTATTTCCCGTTTATTAAAAATACTATGTTAAAGTTACATTTTGTGTAATAGCTGCTTTGTTTTTCATATATGTTTTTATTTTCCAACTATGGTCCTCTTATTTGGATTATGATTACATAATATCCAAAATTTTATAAATTATATAAATAGAATATTTATTATGTATAAATTTATATTTTTATTAATAAAAAGAATTTTGGGATAGAAAATGGAATACACCATCCATTTAGACGGTAGGCTATACATCTGTATGAACGTTGTTTCCATTTTATTATCAGACTGAATGAAATAAAGTTAAATTATATATTATAATAAGAGTAAATTTTTGTCATAAATATCACATAATTTCATTAACACCATCCGTATTACTTTCTAGGTAATGTGTGAATGAATTACATCACTTCTCGAGGCGGTAGTCCGCCGTACACATAAGCGATGTTATCGTATTCTCAAAATATGGAGAGTATGAAGGTATGAGTAATAAAATTATTCCATAATTATAATAATATCATAAATATCAAATAAAAATAATAAATACATCATTATTTACATCCTTGAGAAGTGTTAATGTAAAAACCAATGACATCGGTTCACCAGGCGGTAGTCCGTCGTACAGACAAATGATGATTTTGTAACCCATTTCATGGAAATGAATATGGTTGTTGGTCATTAACTTGACAAAAAAACATATATTTGTTTTTAATATAAATTTTTTTCTTAATTTATCATGGTATAAAAATAATTTAAGTACTTTTGGAAGAAATAAATAAAAAACTCTCGTAGATAAATGTTACCTCTTCTTTGGGTATAATCAGGTTTGTACCAAAAACATTCCTAGGTTGGATTTTCATTAAAAATAAAGGTTCTCCGATGAGATTAAGGAAGTTAGGAAGTTATTTGTTTAGGTATTGTCTGATACAAAATTTTTTATGGTGTAAAGGGGAGAGGATAATGGGTGCCTTTTATAAGTGAGGTGAGTTACACACTTATATTTTTTGAAGGAAAAAGGTGTACCCACATTTTTTTCATGAAAAGGGATAAAAATGGATAATTATCGATAATAGAGGGTATAAGGTCACAATATTTCCATGAAATGTGTTTTTGAAAAGTTTTGGGTTATTTTTAACCCTTATCTTTTATGTTTAAACCCTTATAAACCAATTTTTACCTTAATAAGAGTAATTTTTTTACTATTTTTACTATTCATTTTGAAAAAAATATATTTGAAATTATTATATAATATATACTATTATGATTAAAAATATAAAACACCATTTTATAAATTCAATTCACATAAGTCGAAAATTTTAACTTAAAATTAACCCCATAGACGTGACTAGAAAGCACGTTTTTGTCAAGAAAAGTGATCACAAGTTTACAAAGTTTTTATATCAAAATTAAATATGAAATTGATTAAATTTACATAAATTGGATTAATGGATGTATTATTGATTTTTTTTACTTTAATACCATGATAAAATATAAATTATCTTTATAAATAAATTAAACAAAAAAACAGTTATCAATTAAATTTAGTATTTTCACTATTCCTCAAAAAATGGAACTTTTCAGAAAAATCCCAAAAATTCACCCTAAGATAATGTTGAAATGATAATTTCAAAAATGAAGTTTATCGAAACCAATTAATTTTCTAAAATTCTAAAAAAATATATTTAATAAAGTTCCCAAAATTAAATAAAAAATAATTTTTGAGAAAATAGTATTTTTGAAACATATAAATACTCTACCGAAAATTAAGTAAATTATTTATCAATATGTTTCATGTATATAAAGATAAAATTATTAATATTTAAAAAGTATTTATTACTATTCATATCTCTATGTTTAATGGATATGACAAAACAATTGCGTTTAAATAACTATTATAATATTTTATCATGGTTTTGTCAAAAATTAGTGTCGTGTGTAACACAAGCTGTCCCAGTGTTGTGTGAAGAAAAAAAATTAAATATGGGATGCATGAAACCAAATATATCAAAGAAATATAATTTATTTGAAATAAAATAATTCAAAAAAAACTTGGAGATTTAATGATTGCAAAACCTCAGCACAACAGGAGACCCTATAAGGGGTTGGTCTGACAAACCACCACTAAGGTAGGACACCATATAAGGGGCTCCTCCTGCAAAAGAAAACCTCAGGCCTTGACCACTAAAAGAAACTGTGGCTGGTCCCCCTCCTCAAACCTAATGATTACCAACCATGAAGGGTAACCTCAACGACTACCACACATAGAAGGGAAACCTAATAATAAGTCCCTTAGACCAATCTCAATATCTGAAGAATTGAACCCACTCGTACCTAAAATCCCATAATGAAGATCTACACTGAAAGATCCTACTGGTCCTAAACTCAAGAGACCAATTCTAAATCTCACACAACTGGAATAAATATCTCATTCAATAGAACACTTGATTACACCTTCCAGAATATGTACAAATAACCTTGACCAAGAACCTTTGGCATCCTCAAGATATGGTAGTTAAAAAGTTCACACCCCTCAAACAGGCCTCAAAACTCATAACTCAAACATTTGAAGGATCCTCTAACTGCATCCTCAAATGAATCCTCATTTAAAACTCTATCGGTACAAAATACTAACCAGAAAATCTATGAACACTAAAACGATTCCACCACTGCAAAATATGCAGAAAAACACTCAGAATTGACTACTAACATGTTCAATTTTCACTCAGGGGAACAAATAAACAAAAAAACTTTTCTAGAAATAGTAGTGTGTGTACATATGAGTAAACGATGTGTTCTATCAAAGGTAAACCTAACTATGTACTTCCACATAGCCAGGGAACATCCAGGATCTACTAGTGTAATAGTACACGAGCATGAAATTTGTTCGTGTACTATTACAGGACCATTCCCCTCTACATGGGGTGTCTCATAACTAAAATTCTACATGTACATGTCCTACTACACAAAATGTACCAAAAGTACATGGAACGTACTTCCCAAACTCTGACTACTTGTGTACATGGCCACTTGGCAAGGCACATGGACAAACCATACTACACGACATGTAAAAATAAAAAATTTATCTTCCTCGAATAGGAAGAACACATGATGTGTTCTCATCAAACCACATGCCATGTGATATGGGATTCTTAAACAAGAATCCCTCCAAACCTGTAAAAAACCCCCTCATTTGGCCAAAAAATTACCAGATCAACTCACGAGGTGTCTCCGATAGATTAAAATTGATTAAAACTTAAAAACTACTAACATATGAGGATTTATGATGAAAATAAATTTGAAGGTCCTACCACTAGATGGAATCCACCAACTCTTTGATATGATTTCAGATCTACAACTGCCACATGACGATCCAGCATGATCGAAACTAAACAAAAAAAAGTCATCCTCCCCACTCTTATATCCTCTTCTCTACATATCCTCTTCATCCTATATCTCTTTATAAAATACCTTAAGGTATGATTGTATGTGTAATATAAATAAGTAAAGAATAAAAGTGAAGTAAAAGAGAAAATAATGGAAAAAGGAAAAAAGGGAAAAGAGGACAGAGAAGAAGAAAGGGACTCAACCCAGCCTCGATTCTAGATACAAGGTTAGGCCTCTCCTAAGAAAAACCTCCATTATAGAATCAATGAATAAGTTGTAATTATAATTTAAAACTATTAATAGAAGAGATAACTAAAAAAATGTTCCTGAGTAAATAATATTTAACTAATTAAATATTTAATATTTGGCCAAAATTCGAATGGATCATAATTTCACCAAACATGTATACTTGGGTAAAATCCCTATTATAGGATCAGTTAAGTAGTTAAAAAATTTTCTATGATCTTTTAAGAGGATAAATTACAATTTTCCCATTGAAAAAAACTTGATATAAAAAAAATAAAATTTCCCCTATTTTTCCTAAAACATCATGACGTGGTTCTTAACAGTTGTGACACACTGTTTACCGAAGAATGAACCAACCATGGGGGATCATCTTCATTAATGGATGTGCTCACACAATTTTGGTGAATGGAAAGCACTAACTATATGATAATTATTCTTCCTATGTTGCTACTCCAAAAGCTCAAACACTATGCCTCTAATCACCAAAACACTCCCAAAACCTTCGAATATTCCAAAAAACTTCATTCAAAGTCCAAATTGGGTATCCAGAGAGGTATAAACCCTAAAAATTTTATTCTCAATATAGTTTTAAATTCTAATCCATCTACCATTTTAAAGATTAAAATTTTTTCCCTAAATCTAAGCACCCTTTCTGATGATAGGTTTACATATAAAATTTGAAATATTAAAACAAAACATATAAAATTATTTAAATCATTATTATTCCTTCTTTAAATCATTCAATCGTCACTTATTAGTATCATGGAGAATGTAAAACAACAAATAAGGTGAGCTCATATGACCAGTATGGGAAACATAAAGAAATAGTTATCATAGAATAGATAAGGCATAAATACTGTTGTGGATATAAACAATAATCAAATATTCTATATAAATAATATCATAAAACATAAATGTATCCATGTATTTAATAAAAACATAAATGATCACATATAAAAAACTAGTTTCATAATGATATAATGCATTATGTGGGTCATCATAATCTCATTGTTAAGGCCTTGTTCCAAGAAATCATAATTAAATCGGTAAGGCATACACCAATTACCAAAGAAAGTTTGTTTCATGAGACATTACAATGCATCAATGGGATATCTAATATCATCCCACACCCATAACTTATTAACTCAAATTAATTCATCATATGAAGAGAGTGATTATGAAATATAATACATAATGAATATACCTTATTGATAAAAATTTGTATTTTGAAATTACCATACAAAATGAAAACATTTCTCTTAGTTAATAAATAAAAAAACATATTCATAATATATTAATTAAAATAAATTGTATGATATCATTAGATTATATACCCATTTGAGAATAATAATATTTAAATAATGCTTACATAGATAAAAAACACCTTTAAAAAGAAATTATAAAATATCTTTGAAAAAAAGAAGAAAAATAATTTTCTTATGAAAATAATTCAAAAATAAAAATGAAACAAATAATGGGAATATGATTTTATTTTAAAAAAAATATAGAGTAACATTTATATTGAATAATTTTTATTATAGTGGTAAAAGTTAGTCATACAACATATATTAAAAAAAATATTTTCATACTTTTATAAATTTTTTAAAAAAATGACTGGTACGGAAAATGTTAAACTAATTTATTTTCAAACTTTTATTATAAATTTAAATTAAAGATAAATTTACCTCAATAAAAAATTTAATTTTACAAAAGAACATACTTGAAAAAATATACTTAATAACGATATGGAAGAAAAATATTCTGAGTCGAAAAGTAGAAATAATGTTAACTTTTATTAAAAGATTTCTTTAGAAGGGTTTGATTAAAAAAATAATTAAAATAAATATAATAATTTAGAAAAACATAAATATCTATATATTAAAAATATATATGAGGTTTATGATACAAATAACACAAAATTCCCTCATAATGAAATTTTAATCATAAATAATCTTGATAAGAAGTAATATTATAACATAAACCCTTAACATAGATTCTCGTTTGGTCAGAGGCATTAGAGAATCCTATATAATAAATTTTATATTTATTGATAATATATATAATATATATATTTTTATCTATAAATATTTATATAATTTTTCATAACTTATTTTTACCCATATACTCACAAATCTTTGTTAAATACAATTATTTAGGTTTTAATTTCATTGTTTCTTATTAATGATTTGATTTCATTGATCTGATACTTGAATGATGGTCATGTTTTATTTAATTATTGAATATTAATAATTTCACACACACATAGACACACACACACACATATATATATATATATATCAAAATTATACATTAAATGTTTTTTTAAAACTATCCATGTAATGTAGTTATCAAATAATGAAACACATCGTTTTATGAAGATATTAGTCCATACATACAAATGAGTGATATTTTAATTTTTATAATGTATGAATAGAAAATAATGTAGATAAATTATTACGTATACGAAAGTAATAATAATATTATGAATATCATTTTTATTCATTAAATTTATCATTATGACCAACCATGTTTGGAGAAAATGAAAATTGGATCACATAACTTTGTAGAGGAGGTAGTTCACACACATTCTTGAGCAACACTATCATCTTCCAAAAGATATAAGAATAAGAATTTAGATTATATATTATCATTATTTAACCATATTTTTTTGATAAATATCATATATATCCAATAAATTCATCTTTATAACCATCCATGAATGATGATGATGAAAAATATAATACATCGCTTCCTGGAGATGATCATCTTTACTTATGTATAATTGATGTTTCAATTTTTAATTAGATGGAAAGGAAGTAAAAATTAATTATTAAATAAAAATAATAAAATTTAATTATAGTAACTTAAATTATTAAATTATTTAATTATGGTTATAATAAGTTTTACGGATGTATAAGAAGAAATAAAATTGAATGAATTCAGTTAAGACATAAATATCTTTTATGGATATCTTCCTTTTCCTTAGACCTTAAGCCTTATTGAATTGTAATTTTAGTGAGAATAGGAAATATATGACAATGGTAGAATTTTTTTAATATAATTTGGTTGATATTGGTTTATCTAAAGTGGTCATGTGGTATAGATAAGTGAATTGGTTCAGTTCCCTTTTAGAACTGAGTGTTGTGGCACTCTTATAAATATAATTTCTTAATATAAAAGGGATGTAATAATTATGGAAAGTGGAATGTAAATTAATAATTAATATAATAAATACTATTAATTTTTTAAATCTTAATTTAATAATGATATTATTTTATATTTAGTTACTTAACTCGCAATTAAACAAATGTTCCACAATTTAATCTTCACTGTAGTGACAAATTTTCCCTTGGTAGCATATTTTTATGACCAAAGATGAAATTTAACAAATAAAAGAAAATTGATATAATTATTCCAAATAAGGGATATAATTTTTAAGATTAAATTTCTATAATTGGAACAAGTTAATACTAATATAATCACACACCATGCGAAAATCATTTTTTTGAAAAATGTATTTTTATCCGTAAAATTGAATTTATAGTTATTTAGGCCAAGTAATATTGGGTAGTGGTGCTTCCCAAGAATTTATTGTCTTTTTATTAAAATAATTATGGTTATTTGACATTATAACCAAGGAAAAACCAAATTTATCCTTCCAACCAAACAATTAAATGAAAAGAATGAAACATCTTTATTTATTAAATTAAAATAATACATGGGTTCCAATCAGGTTAGGGATGGGTTTCTAAATTCAAAATAATACTTCTGAATTTTTTATTTTACTCCAAAAACATATTCATTTTCTATAAAAAAATTTCATATATTTTTAGGTCATTCTTTTATCATATGATATCATGAAACTTATAGGATTTATAAAATCTTTATTTTCACTATTCACCTAAAAAAATTATTTCAGAAAAACCCAAATATTAACCCTAAGATAAATTTGATCTTTTAAACTAAAAAATAAAATAATTTTCATCAAATTTAACTTATAAAATTTAAAAAATTTAATTTTAAATATAACCATGACCTATTTCTTTTATAATGATAAAATAATAGTATGTGTATTTGTCAATAGTTTAATGATATAGTGTTTAACTATTATAGTAGGATCCTATATATTAAAATGTTTATATAGTTTTTCAAAATATAACCTCACATGGTTCAAACACTGTATTGAAACATGGTACTTCTTTACTCTTGACTAGTCATATCATGGTTCATGCACTGTTTCATGATTCATCCAATCCGTCTTACTCCAAGGTTGTACATATTTTTCTTGGCCTCTCACTATTGTGTGCATTTTTCCCATAGTTTATATTTCATCACTTATTTTAATCTTCTATATCTTTAATTGTGGAATAATTTCTCTTTTTTAGTGTGATACTTTAGAAAATACTCTTACATATCTTGAGTTTAACATCAATGTAAGGACAAATTATCAATGTCACTTCCTTTATTGTACAAAAGTCTTCCAATTCTTCAGAATAGTTTTATGTATTATCTAAATTAATATTCCACAAATTTATTTTAATTTTTTGTCTATTATTTTATGAAACCAATTATAGTGTTTTGTATCATTATAAATTAAAATCATTTGACCAACTCTTGAATTATTCTTTTATATCCTCTATTTAATCTCACACAAGACTAGATTGCGGTGATGTCACTATTTTTGAGGCATAAAATGATCTCTTCCACAAAAATATCCAATATTTTCAAAAGGACATGATGTAGTATCCTAATACTTCTAACACCTTTATAAACTATAATAGTTATATTATACTCCATTTATCACCTTCCAGTGCCATATATTCCATCACACTCCAATTCTTCATTTCCTTATATCATGGCCTTGATATATAGAAATATCAAGGTTTCCATACATTTTCAAAAATCTAAATAGCCACTATATTGGATTTAATGGTTCTTCACCAATGATCATTCAGAACTTGACCTTTAATATCCATCATGTCTTTACTGGGTTAACTAGGATGTGAAACCACATTTTCCTTTAAAGCAATACATTCTCTTCATGGATTGAAAAAAAAATTGAACAATAATTGACAGAAAATGTATCATAAAACCACTGTTTGACCAACCAATTATATTTATTGTTAAAGAAGAGGTTAAATAAGTAAATGTAAGGGAATACAGGAGAGGAAAGAAGAAGAAATGAGGAAATGGGATGAAACACAGGGAACTACGAGGGAATAAATAATGAATTCCATGTGAATCCATTTTGAAAATGTTAACATCCTCAATAGGAAGGGACCAAAGGATGATAAAAGAAGTAAAGATATCATTTTGAGAAGCCAAAGAAGTAATACAATCATCAACATTATTGACCTCACACCAAACATGGATAACCTCAGTGTGGGTTCTAATCAAACATTTACATCTCAGGATAAGATAAGTAATGGACTAAGGAGGTTTCATCAACACAAGAAGGGAGTCATGGAGTTTGGAAGAGTCCATTTCCACCACATAAATTTCATTATTCACCTAAAGACACATACGTAGACTTGAGATCAGTGTATGAGATTTGGATTGGAGGGAATTCTCACTGCCAAAGTGATCCTTGAATGTGAGGTTTGCAGAACCATTAGGGTCCTGGACCTCCTCTCTCCCAACATGGTACCAAAGATTCATGATCCATTAGTATTATGTTTGAGGAATGTGTCATGATGACACCATAAAACCCACAGAACTTGGTTACCACCATAACCTAAAGTATGAGGGACTCTACCTGCGAAGGATTGGCCCAGAGATAGGGTATCCCAATAGTTGGGAAGATGGTCATCCAAATACCAGAAGGGGTTATTAGATCTGAAAACTAGAGTACTCTGAGAGAAGATGGAATGTTCGTTTCACGCTGTATTCAATAGCTACCAAATACTCCAACAACCCACAATGAGGATAATTGAATGATATTTCTATTCATGTCCATTAATTCAAAGTCTCTGATTCTAATGAAAATGAAAAGTGGTATCTGAAGAAGCTTTTGATGATAGACCAGATAAGGTGAAAAGATATCTACATACTTTGTTCACCCAATCGCTCCCAAAAAAAATATTAGAAGTGGTCTACTCCTAAGAGTACTTATAGCAGAAGCATCATTTCACCAGAGTGATTCCCATACACTTGAATTTATCATCCATTGGCAGCACCTGTTTCCTAACTCACCCAGTTAAGAAATTGAACATAGTAGGAATCTCCAAGAACCATTGGGTTTCACTCCTAGGATATGCATGATTAACATCCATAGTCACACTTTTGTAGTCCATATCTAATAAATCAACTGATGAAGAAAAAGTAAACACATAATAATCTGGCTCTGAGTTGAGATCAATTAGGTAGAATGTTTTATGATAATCAGTATTCAACACTGACTAGATGAATATTGGGTACAAACTAAATTTATTTAAGGTTATTCTTGGAGATGTACATCCAGGGAAACTGATCTGAGATCCCACCCAAGTATGAAACTAAATGTTGATGTCACCCCTTCCAACAAGCCAATAGGTGTGTGACTAGAGGTTAGAGTAGTGTGGTTTGTGAATGTGATAGAGGGAGTATGGTTGAGATCTAGTTAATACCATGTCCTTACCATATTTCTTCACCATGAACCTACCCCATAACATGTGTTGGTGAATTATTTCCCCAACTAATTTCTCTTGCAACCCATGTATGGTAGCAGAAAATTCTCTGACCTTAATTCTTCCCTCCTCTAGTGTTCTACACATCATATTCCCAGAAATCTAGTGTTTTCTCCCCTCAAACTAGGAATCACATATAATTACTTCCATGTTATCTTCAATTCTTAATATGACTACCTTCAAAAACATTAGAGTTTACATAATTGGAATGTGGATGGATGGTAAAACACTATTGACCAATGTTATTCTACCTATGAAGAAAAGGAAGTGATTCTTCAAGTCAAAAATACAACCCGTAATCCTGCCAAAAAATTTATCAAACTGTTGAATATGAGGATGACCTGGGTATATTGGAGCACCAAGATATTTCACTAGGTAGTTACTCTTGAGGATCCACAAGTTGGATTGTAAGAACTCAATACTCTTATCCATGCAACAAGTGGAACTATATAGTCTAATATTGGCTTGATTGACAACTTGTCCACTCGAAATGAAGTAGCAATCTATGATATTATTGATTCAAAAAATGGAGTTTTGATTTTCATTAGTGAAAATAAGGGTATCATTCTCAAACATAAGGCGGGGAATTCCACTAGTAATATACTTAAACCATTAAGAGAAGATTCATAAAAAAGAAAGACTCATCTCGATGGGGTGGATGAGGGAGTCTGGGGAGAAAATGAAAATACTCAGGAAGAGTGGATCTCCCTATCGAAGACCTAGAACTGTTTTAAAGAAACCCCAGTTCCTACCTAAGAAGGAAATAACGATCCATTGAAAATAATAGAATCTAAACAAGGCATCTTTAGTCTATATTGAAAACCCCATGCAAGTGAGAAATTTAAGAATGAAGTTCTATTTAACTGGATAATAAGATTTTTCCATGACATGTTTAATGGAGAAACTAGACCTCGAGGTCATTAAATTAATATCCACGATCATTTTTTTGAGCAAGACTGATAACCCCTTAGATGGATTTCCCCTTGCAAAACCCATGCTATTCTTTTTATATCCAGTGTAGAAGGGTATCTAATTAACATTAGTTGATCACACATTCTAGGACTTTGTATGTGATTTTTCACATAATTATCGACAGATAGTGTTGAATCAAGGAAGGACCCTTAATTTTTTGGATGATCCCTAGCATGGTGGTTTAAGATACTCTTGACAAGTTTCCACCATGAAAGAAGTCATGGATGACCATGAGGTCATTATTAACCAAATAACATGATACCATATAAAAATATCCTAGAATACCATCGGGATTTAGAGCACTCTTTGGGTTGAGGGTCCATAATTCCTCACGAGTCTCCTGTTCTTCTGGTATGGCTTCATAGAACTCATTATCCAGAGTAGAGACACATATAGGGATAGAATAAAGAAGTTTAGCCTAGCCGCTTGGGTAACCTCCATGCCCACTAGGATTGGGACATGTAAGAAGGGATTTGAAGTATGATTCAACCTTACCTCTGAACACCTCCCGACCATCTGAGTAGGATCCATTATCCAAGAGAATGTTGGGTCTAATATTCTTGATACATGCATGAAAGAAGCCTTATTTAGGTCACCCTCCCTTAGCCAATTAATTTTGGACTGCTCACGAGTTAGACATTCATTCCTCTAAAGCATCTCAAAAAAAATAATCTTTCAGTTTGTCAAATCAACAAAGATGGTGTCATCACACTAGCTTTCGAAGGTCAATTCTAGTTAGTCTATCTTCGAGCTAAGGTCCTCCATGTATTGTATGGAGAAGGAAAAATTCAGATTCCATGTCTAAAGATCACACCTAAGTCCTCTGAATTTTTTGTGAAGGTTCCCCCAAGTGATCCTGTGAAACGGTTGGCTCCACGAATCAAGAACAACATATAGATAGTCGAGGTTAGACACCCATAAGTGGGATAAGAAGAAGCGGTATACTACAAAATTATTGGAGGTCAAAGTGACAAGGAGGGGTAATGTTCAGAAATGATGTAGGGAAAGTTATAAACCATAGTATTAGGGATGGATGGTATCACCTGAAGGTTAGAGAGGTGTTGATCGAGTTTTCACCTGGTGAGTTTGCCCCCTCACTGATTTTGGCACCAGGTGACCTGATCCCATGAGTAACCTAAATCCAAAATTACATTATGATATAAGAAGGATAAAAAGTACCTGATTTTCTATAGAGTAAAGTTGAATACACCCTTTTCACCTTTGAATCAAGAACATTATTGAATCCACCACACATGATCCAATGTTCAGATCCCGAATTGAAAGATCTCAAGGCCTGCAATAGAAAAGATCTCTCTTATACATCACAGCTAGTCTATACCACTAAAAGGAATGATAAGTGACCACATGTGGTGATATTAATATTCCTAAATAGATACGAGGCTTCCACCAGATCCACTTTGATGCTATACTTCCAAAAGAGCTATATGTGATTGTTCTGATGGGGAGCATGCAATAAATCACGAGCCTGAATTCTTCTAGTAAAGATCTCCATCTTTGACACATTATTTTTAGTTCAAGGACTGCCAGTATGGAGGTATTCCTTATATTATATTCTAAAGAAATGAAATCAATTTTATCCTTGGAACCTATCTCGGGGGCCTTCCGTTGAATTAACAAGTTCATTGATGAAGTGAGTGCATGGTATTAGCCTTAGGTAGAGTGGATTTTGAGGAATGACGAGCTAAGTTTACTTGAGATATGTGAATCTAGGACCTAGTACACATGCATGGTAGAGCTTTGAAGATGGATAAGAAAAAATGTCCCTAAATTTATTGAAATGTTGGATTGACCTTCCCCACCACTCAACACTTCACATGAGAGGATGGATGAGAAGGGTAAATGAGGGAAGGAGAACTTCCTGGTGATGCATGGGTAAAAGATAAGGAAAATCTTTAGGTTCATTTAGTTCCATCAATTCAAAGTTTTCTAATTGTTTCAGGAGAAGAACTCTTCAGGATAAGATCCCTAAAGTCCACCTGGACAGAGAAGAAACCACATCATGATGGATCTTAACAAGAAACATATGGTACTGCACTACTCATGGAGGAAGAGGATGGGTAAATAGAGGGATTGAGATCCCTGTTCTGGCCTCAAGGTGGGAAAATAGATACGATGAAATCCATTCTTTTATAAGGTTACTTAATAGTGAAATCAAAAAGAGATGATGATGGAATTTCAAGATATTTGGATAGGATCTATGGATGGTAAGGAACCCAGGATATATAAGGAGTGGACTTGGGATCTTCATCACAAAGATCTCTCAGAGGGGGATTCATGAAAGGATTCCATGTAGAGGGATGAAAAATGTGAAAAATGGATCTGGGGAGCTATGAGGCACCAATAGCCGGTGACCAGGGAGCCTGAATTATAGGAGGAGCAGGGTGTTGATGGGATGTGAGGACCTCTAGTCTTCGTCTTCAATAGGTTGTCGAGGAATGTCCTTTGAGGTGATAGGGCGAGAAAAAGTGAGGAGTTGATGGAAAAAATAAATCTGGACACCAGTCATCCATACCCTAGACTCTAAGGAGGATACTCATCTGGAGAGAATTTATTAGTTTTATATCCATGCAGATCCAAGCCGATGAGGCTGCCTCTATAAGAGTGGTATGCTGATCAATTCTCAATAACTCCCCTCAATCAATTCACAATACCCCATAGGAAGGAGTAATTGTGAATGGGGAGGGTAATATAAGGGAGGATGACCTACCCTGTTGTCTATGCCAGATCTCTACCATGATGGACCTCTAGGACACATCTGAATAGGTTAAAATTCTAAATCCTTATAGATCTAGAGCAAAATCACCACATATTTACCAAATAATTTCAAGAGCTAATAACTATACAAAAGGATTTATGATTTAGGACTAAAACATGATCCAAATGAGCAAGACCCTAGGATTCAGTAAAGATCTAGAACATGGAGAGAAAGGGTTTTTTCCATGCCGAACTACATCACCATGTCCCAGGAAAGAAGTTTCAATGATTCAGTGTGGTGGAAGCTTCAAATTTTAAAATAGTCAAATCACCTTAACAAAAAACACCAAATGAAACCAAATGTATATCTGAGAAAATGGGAACTTGAGGAATATGATGAGGGGAGGGATAGAGGATAACATACATGGAGGAGGATTTAGAGGGAAATCAACCGAAGATATCATCTTTTGCCCCCAGAGATCCATTAAGAGGTTGTGACACCGATGGTGTTGGAGGAGGGTTCCATGGAGGGGTAACTAGAGATGAATCAATGGGATGAGATATTTGAAATTCAAGTCGCATATATTGCGTGTTATGGAGGTGGGAATCCATTCTATAAGATGGTTTTTTAATCAACCAACCGCTGGTTGAACACTTTAAATTTTAATGAATACTATGTGTTTTTTGGTTCTCCTATAATGTTATTTGTTCATTTTTTGTGGGTATTAAGACATAGATTTTTGAGATATATTTCTTGTAAAATAAAGTTTCACTCACTATCCTTTTCTACCATCCTTTAATTTTTGTTGTCCTCTCAGAGGCAATGTTAGTAAATGATGTTTATATTTTGGTGAGGTTGAACCAAATAATTGATTGTAGGGGATTTATTTTAGGTTTTTGAAAGTCATCATGAAATCAATGGTAACTTACCACTGATTATTACTCTATATTGAAAGTGTTATTATTGATGTTTTAATCAAGGAAGGGGTTTCCAAATATCTATTCTCATTATTCTATGTTGAGTGTGGAATTATCATTCCTATTTATTCAAATTTTAAGTATTCATAATTAAACTAATTAAGATAATGAAAAGAATTAATTTAATTGAAAGGTAAGAAGTGAATAACATGTGTTTTATATGATTTCTATATTATTTCCTTGGTATTTTTCTTAGGTTGTTCGAAAATCATGCTGCTATTATGCCATTATTTTTGTTTTCTGATATTCCTAATCATGTTCATAGTTTTATTAATTATACTAAAGATGGTAATTCACATGTTTATTTAGTAAAATATTTGGAAATTTAAAAATGAATCATGATTGAAGGAACTTTTATTGGCATTGGCATTGGCATTGGAATTATATAATTATTTTTCATGGTAACCATGTTGATATAATGAAATGATAACTCATCATGTTGTTTTGTTATGTTTTCATGATAGATTTTTATGGATATAGTATTAGTATGGTTCCATTATTATAGTTTTATAAGTAATTATGTTTAAATTTAATAAACAACTTAATATAGGTAATGAAATGAGTAGTTATTAAATCATAAATTGATGAATAGTTAGTAATATGATGAATTGTGAAAAAGGGAACTATAGTTTCTTATAATATTCATGTGGATGAATTTCTGAAGTAATTATAATGATTACCTGATTATTTTTTAGTAAAAAAGAGATGGTATGTTTTTTAATGGCGGTGGTTCACATGGATGATGCAAGATAGCGTGACCTATATTTTGAAGGTGGTGGAGATGATATTATGAGATATTGGGATGGTTATTGATGGAGGGGTGTGATGAGGTAATTGTGGTTGGTGTAATTGTTTCTAGGATATGTAAATGACAATTTATAAATTAATTAATTATAATTAAAATTGTTAGTGGTTCTGTAATATGTGGAAATATAAATTATATAAATAAATGATAGTTGTGTACTAATTTAACTACTATTATTATTATATTTATGAATTTAAGGTGAATAATAATGAGATAATGTGAAATTAAATGAATAATAAACTAACATAAAGTATTAAAATGAAAATGGTAATATGAAGATATAGTGGGAAAAAGAAAATATTTGGTTAATGAATATCAAGTGGTTCAAAATTAAATAAAGTAAAATTGATTAATAGATTGAGGAATAATAATTTGAGTGGTTGTTTTGTGTGAAAATAATAGATTTATTTTTTTCATGGATATTGATAGAATTAACAATGATGGTAGTAGTGATATTTGTGTCATATTATCCTTGTATTAGGTAGTATACCCTCAGGTTAGGCTTGTGTGATATTATATATCCATTAATATTCTTATTATTTTCTACACACCGTTACTCGAGTCATGTAACATGACCAATGACCATATACAGATTTGGATTTTGGGTGTTTTACTCGATATATAGGATAAATGTGTTATATATTGGTGACTAAATGCCCTTCCCTACTCAATATTTCAGATGATGTATGAGATGTAATGGCTTCAGGTTATGGTATTTCATAATGTGGGTGCATAGGGGAGATGTACCTGGGAGGATGGGGGTATGAGGATGATGTCATTCATGTTTATATTATTTTCTATGATGTGAAAAGTATATGTAGTTTTGATGTGGTTTTTGTATGAATTATTTGACAATAGATATGTGATTGTGGAAAGGATATGGTTATGTGGATATAGAGGCGATGACTGTACCATTATGTAATTCATTAGGGTGTGAGGGAAACAAGTTTAGTGGGGAAGTGAATGCATGATACCTTCATTTATATTTTTTTGATATTATATTTTTATATTTATGTGTGATTTTGGGTGAGTGAGACTTGTTGAGGATGAGTGATTTAAAACCAGGCTAAGTAATGAGTTGATTTTATTGTTAATTCATTGAGTCATTAGTATGCTTATTCCATATTTTCAAGATATTTTTATGGAGGATCATTCTGAATATATTTTTATTCACACAACATATATTATATGTCAATTTTTTAAAATTTTAAAGAGTGAGTTGGTGATTAATATTGACATTACTAGATCATGGAGTTTATTCTTGGAGTATGGATCACTGTCATAGGAGTTATTATTGGGTATTATCTTTTATAGATTACTATTTATGTTTGAAATTATATGAATTGTTGGAATTTTTTTCATGGATTTTATTGTCGGTTTATCACTTTATGTTCATGGAATTATCATGGAATTTACTCTATTATCTATGTTTCAAACCCTCGGTTCTTATTATTAGCTTGTAGCGTATTAGAGATCATCTTTTGGGGTCACACACATATTCACTACTATAAAAGGAGGGGTTCTGGTAGGGATGGTTTATGATATCAAAATCTCATGGGTTGATAAATATCACTATAGGGAACTCAGAACAAAACAAGATAAATTTAAATTGACTAAGTATATGTGAAATAATCTATAAGGGGAATATTTGACAATAATAAAAGTGTTTGAAGTATGATCATAAGTGAAACTATTTGAATTGAAAATCATTTTATCATCTTTCTCACATTGATATTTGACTCAATTTAACTTATAGATAATGATGTATAATCAATTCTAATTTGTAAAAAATTGGTTGAGTTTAAATTTAGGATTTAGATATTTCTTCAAATTTTTATGACATAGTGGAAGAAAATTTTGACATAAAGGTTATAAAAAAAAAGGGCGAGATATTTCAACTTAATGAATTAATTTTTTTAAAATTTGTGATCAATACATGAAGAATATGTGTAAACCCATTAATAGTAAGTTTTTACCCATAGAAAGGATGTGTCCAAGTTGTGTGGAAATAAAATAATGCAATGAAGTTGATTCTTATAACAATAAACTGATTTAAATTTTTTAATGATCTCATAGTTTAAGGAAGGATTGATATAATATATACATGTTATATGCTATGAAAAATATACTTTATTATTTAAAAAGAATATTTTTTTATTGAAAAAACATATGTTCCATTTGGGTAAAAGTAATGTGTTCTATTCCAGATGATATGGTATATTCTAAATGATATGTTATATATTTGATGGAATATTTTCCAAGAATAGTTATGTACTGATGAATTTTTTTTGAAGTAAATAATAGAATGTTTTATATGATTATAGTTAAATAATTGAATGTGGATTTATAATGGGTTGAACGTGTAAAGGATTAAGATAACCTTTGTTTTGTGTGTATTCTATTCTTAAAAACAAATGTTTTTGAGTAATAAGATAATAATACCATGGATGAATAGTTAAAGTTCCAATATTATTGTGAAACTACAAGAGGTAAGAATCTTAAGGAACAATAGTAGTGTATAGATTACTAATTTAAAGAATAAGTGATATGAAACGTATATCATATGAGGTACATCGATATATTATATGAAGTGTTATTACTTTAGAATATTAATAGACTTTTTTGAAGAATACAAGAATACATCTTTCTATATAATGAGTTATATTCACTAGTAATTTCAGACATACTATATTTTATGGAGTATAAATTTGAATAATAGTGGTACATTGTGTATAAACTCAAATATTACATAGTGAAGATGAAGGAAAAAATCATGTGAAGTAGAAAACAGTAATAAATTTGGAAAAAATTAAATTAAAAATCACAACAATATTAGTTTAAATTATTTGTGAGAAGTAGAATTTTAAATGGTAATTAATGTACTTATAGAAAATATAGTTTTTGAAACTAAGTGTATATAATAAAATCATTTCATATTCCTAAGTATTATATTGAAAATTTATGTTTAATAAATCACGAAAATTTTAATGACTCATTTATAGTATATCATAAAATATATTAATGAATAAAATAGATATTTTAATTAGAATATTTGGTTTCTATATCACGATTGAGGAAGTGGGAATATTTTTAGTGAGGTGATTTTATGCATGAGGTTTACTTTGTGGTGGAAATGATCCTAAACAATGTCAATGGGGTAGATTTAGTATATTAAAATATTAGATACAAAGATCTTTTTTAAAAGTTTGGAAGGGATTATACTATAGGATAAATACAATTTTCTAGAGGAATAAAATAAAACCTAACATTATAGAAGGTTGAAAAGGAATATAGTGTATATAATAAATATTATATAAGTAGGATACGCCTAAATTAAAATTTATGGAACTCCTATAAAGAATAAGAATAACGAGGATAAACTGTAGAAATATTCAGAGAACTCATTGGATGAAAAATAAATTCTTTAGAAGACTAGAAAAAATTGATACACCATTCCAATGGGTAGATTTTATATCATTTTTATATTTTTAAAATAATTAAAAAAGGGTTGTGAGACATATCATATTAATGTATTTAGATTAAATCTAAATGGTACTATTTTTTGGGGAAATTAAACTATCAAAACCCAATATTGGAGAGTAAGATTAGTATTCTTGAGAAGAGTAGTGAACCCTCTTACTCCATTGACAAGTCTACCCAATTTGAGAGGTGATCAGAGTATATTTAGTGTTCCTTGTGCATTAATTATTTGTTTTTTATTCAAATATATAAAGTTTGTGAAGGTAAATATTAAAAAAAATTAAACTAATAAAAAATATAAATTAACGACTCTTCTAATAAGGATTTAAGATTTATTTTTGTGAGAAGATATAATAGTATTAAAAGGAATAAATTTGGGAAAAGGATGACACTATAATTCACCATGTTTTAAGGATTCTCTCATAAGTATTGATTTTCACCACAATGATATATGAGTTTTCATTCAAAACATCATATAAATATCTTTTAATCAATAATTAACAAACAACCCATAGAGATGGATGGGTATATATAAAATACATTAGATAACATAGAATCATATGATTTTTTTGGGATAAAAGAGAAGAATATATTTTTAAATACCAAAGTTTCACTTATTTCTACATTCTATGAGTACTTTTGAAGGCCTTGGTAAGGGGAGAACCAGGTATATCTAATTTCACTTTTCTAGAAAAATTTTCTTCTTATATTTTAAACATACACCATATCAAAAAAATAAGAACATATATATAGGTATTATATACCAACGAATATGAATAATAAATTAAATTAATTATGAATTATATTATATAGAACTTAAATGATAAAATTTTAAATAAGGATATGAAATATTATTTTCTTTTGTTTTGTTCATATATCCAGAACCAACCTTTTAAACTCTTTATATAAATTATAATAATGATATCACTCTTTGTTTGTGTTTGAGAGGGAGGAATATAATGAGGGAGGGAGAGATATTGAATAATAAATCTCAAAGTGTATTTTTAATTTGGTCTCAATGAATGAGTTGAATAAATGAGTATTTAAAGGTGATGTCATGTGAAATTTTAATAATTTATTGAATAATAAACTTCATATTTGGTTCAACAACAACAAATTTCTGATCGAATAATATATGGAATTCAATTAAATAGTAATCATGGTATTTAAATATTCATTTAGCCTCGAAAAGTATTATAATTCTATTCCCTCATACCTATTTAATTATGTTGTATTATATTTGATTTTTCAAAAAATAATGTAATTGTTACATTTGTACAAAATGATTAAAAGACCATTAAAAAAATATCAAAATCCATATCAATTGACAAATATCTTTCATAATCTAGAAACAAATCCCCAACAGGTTGTATCAATATTGGTACCACCATATAGTCTTGTACAATATATATACATAGGTTAAAAAATAAACCAACAATAAAATAATAATTAAAACTAAGCTAATATTTTGGTAACCAAATCTACTTAAAAATCCTATTGGAATCTTGCTTCATTCAATTGAAAGGTTGTCTCAAATCTAAATTAATTAAAAAATTTCTCCTCTAACTAGTATTACGTAATATTTCCATAAAATTCTTATAATATTGGGAAATCATCCCCCACTATAATAAATATCATATGGAATCCAATAACCAATGCTGTTTTGTTCCTCCAAGCGCCTAATAAAAGATAAAATTCAACAAAATAACTAATTTTCCATTGGTATTGGGAAATTCCTTCCCCGGAAAAACACTGAAAAAATAATATTCCTCTCCCTATTTCCCCATATAATTAAAAAAACCATATGAAATTTCCATGAATCTAGTATTAGATCATGATATCCTCAAACAAACACCCAAAAAAATATCTTCTCATTTTATATGGAATCAATATAAATACCATATCAGTATCGCTCATATCAAAACAAATGTGGTAATAATACTAGGTTTATATTTAAGATTGATTGTATCAATGGGTCTATAACCTAAAACAATTTCCATTTTAATTTTCAATGAAACCCTTATGTGAAATAATTTATTGTTAATGTTTAATTTCCCATTATCAAACACAATATAGTTTTAAATTTCCCAAATAATACAAAAATTTGAACCCAAAAAACAATAACATAAATGATAAAATGTACAAGAACCAATATTTTTTTTATAACCATAAAAATATCTACACTAAAATTCATAGTAGAAATATTTATAATATTACAAACACATTTCAAAATTTTTAGAGGAATTAGACACTCAAAACCCAATTTTTCTCTTGTTTAATGAATGATATTAAATGAATGAAAATGTTTAAACTTAATATGAGAAACATTAAAGAATATAATTCATGTATAGATTTTATTGAGTATAATTAACCACATAGAAACCCATGTTTGATGTATATAAATTATACTTGACAAATTTCACATATAGGTTTCACATAAAAATTTATATAAAAATTGATTCTTGAGTAACACTAGTTGTACATTGTTACCATTTTTATTGATATAGGATATCATTATCTAGTTTTGTAGTAAATTAGGGATCATTATCCCGGAAACTCAATATCCTCTTATAAAACTAATAAACTGATACAAATACAAGAACATTCCAAAAGGATTTTCTCTCTAAGTAGTCATAGTGAATCCATTTTACCCACAATGTGTCCTTAAAAAATGAAATATTACAAATGTACTTGATCGTAGGAATTATATGAATTATAAAATCATATTGGGTACCCAATATCCATTTTTCAAAACATAGAATCCATTTTAATTCATTATATAAGGTCTTTTCCTTTTTTTTATTTTCCACAAAAAATAATGATCCTATATGGAAAAATAATCATTTTTAAGATAGAACATGCATAAAGAAAAGGCCACTGATTTAACCAGTAAAACCATACCCATATATCTCAAGATTAATTCTTTCCAAGACAACATACGGGAGGTCATTTTTCCCCACTATGTGAATATAGTAGAAAAAAATAATTTTAATGTATGTGGGATACCTAAGTACTTGACTGGCGAGATTCCTATTTAGAAGTTCATAATCCTAGAGGTATTTTTTTAGTTTCAAAAGAGTATCCAAAAAAAATATTTTACTTATATATTCATTAATAGTAACATTGAATACATTGTTAAATTGATAAATAACCCTAGCTAAAATCATAGTATAACATAGGTTGGATATAAAGAAAATATAATACATCATCAATAAAAATATCATGTGTATGTTTATGTTCATGATACAGTAGATGAAATATAAATAAATTTTTTCTAGATGTATCTCTAAATAAATTAAATAGGTAATATATGAATAAAATAAAAAGGAAATTATAAATAAGTTTACCATGTATAATACCTTTCATATTTGGAAAGTAAAAAAATAATTCTCCCATTATCATCATTGAATAGAAGATAAGTTTGACACAAATAAAATCCCATTTCAAACATTTTATTATAAATTTATAATCCAAAATAATTAACTCAAAGAATGACTAAGAATAAAACCACAAAATAGTGATAAATAAATTTATACTTTACAGTTAAGTCTGATATGTTTCCAGTCGTATTTATTAATTAGTACTTAATCGAATCATATATTATTATAAAAGTGTTTAATCTTAAAAAAGGAACCTTTATTTTTACCTTCTAGTTTTAGGATAGATATCTTAATACCTTTAGATATGATATTTTAAATACCCTTATATAACACATTTGAACAATAAATTGGGTAAATTTGACTGTAATTTTGGTTTTACCACATTAGGGATAATGGAAATGATAATAGATTTATGACTTTAGGGGATTAATTTTTTTATAAATGTTAACTTTTACCTATGAATTTTTATCCCTTATAAAATCCTAGGTTTCTTTTAAAAAGAAAATGTGTAAGATTTTTTATTCTCAGAGTATTTCGATTTCCTATAGATAATACTAAAAGTTTAATTTCCTTTAATGAAATGGCCCTATAAAAACTAAATCCATAATATTTGACCAAAGGGTCTCTATCAAATATTTTATCAATTATATTTGGGTTAAGACCTATATTACATATGATATTAAAAAATAAAGAGATTAATAAGTTTTTATTTCATTTTAAAAATCAATATAGGGATTATTTCCATCCAATATCATTGTAATATTATACATAGATATTATCAGACTAAGAAAATCATTGAAAAATTTATAATTCGAATCACTATCAATAATCCTCTATATTTTAAAGCTCGTCTTCACATAAATATTTTCAAACATCAAAATCATTTTAAAATTTCTTGCATGTTGTAGTTAAGATATTTTAAACATTTTATCTCTACTAATAAAATAACTTATAGTTCATTTAGTTCATTTAGAAAATTATTTATTCTATTCATTAGGTTAGGAACACCACTCTTAAAATTTAATAAAACTACATTCTTAATAGATTTTAAAAATTTTATAATATAACAATTCAATACCATATTTTACTATTTACAAAAAACCCATACTATATCTCCTATATAATTTAAAGATTATTTTCCTAATTTTTTTATTCATTTTATGAATAAAATATTTATTTCATGATAAAATTAATTAAAAAATAAAAAATCTAAGAGCATGAATAAATAATAAATCAAGTAAACAATTTTTTTTATTAAAAGAGTATATAAAATTCATTTCGAATTTAATTATATGTAATTTTATAATATTTATAGTATGTTTTTTTATTTAAAATTATCAATAGTTATTTTAATGGTAACAAAATTAACATACTTAATGGTTAAATGAAAATCACATAGTAACTATCTAAATACCTTTTAACATTCCATAAATAATGTAACAAGTAATTTTTTATTATATATTTATGTAAATTATATCAAATATACTCGTTAACATCACATTTATCATTCCTTCCATTTTATCTAATGTTTAGCTTTTATAAAATTATTAGTTTAAGGCTAATAGTGTTTTTTCTGATGAACATTGTCATATTAGTTACTAATGAATACCCATTTAGATATTTTAACCCTGGATCATCACATTTGTTTTTATTTATTGTAAAATTTTGTTGATGAATGTCTATTTTTTATTTATATCATTGTAATATAATTTAATAATGTTAATTTTATATTTTGGTCATAATTAATAATCACACACACACACATGTGTATTTATAACATATTTTAATTTTATTAAAGTTTTAAATTTCTTCTACCTGTGGTGAATAAATAAAAAAATAAAATTTGAAACATCAAAACATTACTTAGCTTAGTTATCATTATGGAATTATATAGTACCCCCGATTTCTTGTACATAACCTTTTCCTCATGTTTTTATGTAAAAGGGAGTTTTATTGAAATGGTGTGGATTTGAATGGGTTTTATTCATAAAAGAGGTTTTTTTCCATAAAATATGGTGTTTCCATAAAAGAGGATGTTTCCATAAATGATGGTGATTCTGTAAAGGAGGGTGTTTCCATAAAGGTGTGTGTTCCCATAAAAGGGGGTGTTTCCATAAAATATAATGTTTACGTAAAGGATAGTGTTTCAAAAAAGGAGGGTGATTCCATAAAGGATGGTGTTTCAATAAAGGTCTGTGTTTCCATAAAGGAGGGTGTTTCTATATAATATAGTGTTTCTATAAAGGAGGGTGTTTCTAAAAAATGTGTGTTTCCATAAGAAAGGCGTGTTTCTATAAAAAGGGTTGTTTACATAAAGAAATGTGTTTCCATTAAATGGGTAAGGGTTAATTATGGGAGATTTTTGTGGACTTGGGAGGAGTTTTTGGACCAAAAGGATGGTCACACAATCTGTACATGGTTGGCCCAAACCATGCGGTCAAACCATGCGGTCAAACCAGGCGTAGAAGTAAGAACTAGATCCTATTTTCTTGGAACTTGGTCATTTTTTCAATAATTATTTAATTTTGGATTTAAAACGACCTTAATTTTAGATTTATCAATGTTTATTGTTTTAGAACTTTTCTCACACAATTTGGTGCCAACCCAGAGCCTTCTCTTGGTGATTTCAATCCCAATTCACATGGTATATGCATGCTCTTCATCATTTGGTCTGATTTCCTTAGATCTCCTTCTTCTCTCTTATTGTTTACTTAGATCTAAAACTATTGTGGGTAGATATAATATTTTTAACATTAAATAAATAAATATATGGTGGTTTTCTTGATATCTGAGGGTATCTAAGCCATTTCTTGGAATCTTGATCCTATTCTTGAGGTACGTCACTGTTCTTTCCCATTTTTTTGAGTTTTCTTAGATCTACTTATATCTACTTATCTTATCCCAATTATTTCTTATATAGAAACCTATAATGTGTTTATCTACATTTTTGGATTTCAAATATTTCATGATTTATTCGCGATCTTTCTAGGAGAAGAGATCTAAGGCCATGCCTGGAGAATAGACCTAGCTTCTTATAAGTTCTTCGTCCGTTGTCAAGTTTCATCAAAACCTTTGAGGTAGGTGTCTTTAATCTCATATCCTATTACTATAATTTATTTTACTAGAATCAAATGGAGTAAATTTAATAATATTTATTGTGAAATCTTGTTTTTATACATGGAATAAATCTCTTTAGTTCTAATTTATTGTTTTTGGTAGATTTTTAAAATTTTGATAAATTCTTGTGAAAATTGTTTTTATTTATTGAATTTATAAAGGTTATTTTAAATTGATAATTTTATATAACTTATAAATGGTTTTATTGGGTATCTAGTTTCAATAAAAATAATTTTTATTGAGATGAGTTGGCATTGTTTAGGTTTTAATGAAAAACAATTTTCAATAAAAAGCTAATTTTATTGAAAAGGTTATTTTGGCATGATTTTTGGAAAAATTTGGTGTGTGTGTTCATGTTTAATATACATTAATTGGTAGAAATATTAAAAAAAAAATTTTCCTAAGGGATAATGGCACATGGGATACAATTACCTTTTGATGACTTGGTAGATCGGCAAGAAACCGCTCATGAGTATGGAATTTTCATAATGTAGCATGTATGGTTGGTTCCTTGGGTGGGTGGAATCATTCGGGTATGAAAAAAAGTATATTGTAAAATTATTTTGAAGATTTGTTAGTATTTTTATGAAATTTTATCTTCCTGGAAAAATTTGTTTTAATTTCACATGTACACATTGGTTGCAAACCGTCTTGGAACTTGCTTATATTAGGATATAAACCATTTTGGAAAATTGTTTCTTTTTTAACTATTTTATAATAATGTTTCTAATTCTTCTCTCCCAGTGTCATGAGTAGAGAATTCATTGGGGTTATCCTTATATGTTTTATACTCATCCCCCTGCTTTGGCACTTTGGTGCTTTTGTATGTTTTATCTTCCAGGATAGGGGAAAAGGTAACGTTTTAAACGTTTTTAGCACCACTTCACGTTGCTCAGGCTATTTAATGATCTAAGAGAATGTCAAACATGGTGATTGGAGTCTTTTAGTATTCCTGGAGTATTTAGTTTGTTTCTTATGTTTACGTGTATATTTATTGAGTCTTCCATTATTGCATACTTTGGAGTGGTTTTGATATGAATAAAGTAGGTGGGATGTCTTTCTTTTATTCATGAATCATATAGAGAGTTGTTCAACTATGGAGTGCTTGGTTAATAGTTTTATTATTACTGGGTAAATCTACCCCCAATTTCATTTAAACCCTTCAACATTTATTTCCATCCTTTTTCATCTTGGTGATGTCACCTAAGGCCTAGTAATGATTCATTGTATTCTCTAGCGATTGAGAATTAGCGGGTCATTACAAATGGTATCAGCTACTTTGTTCCTTTCTTAACCAGTAGTCATCAGTGTTCTTGGTCTTGGATTTGAAATTAATTTCTTTTCTATTCATTTTGTTGGAATCTTGTAAAGGTGTAGGATTTTTGTAACTTGAAATTTATAGCATAAAAGGTCATATATAACCCTTTTATGTTGAACATAAAGTTACAAGGGAGTAGGGTACATAAGTGTTTTGGAGACACTTATAGGATTTGGAAATATCATTGTCATAGGTTTATCAAATGAGATGACCATTCCATGCATTGTAGAGGAATGAATTTCCACTAGGATTGCATATTTAATTTGGTGTAATGGTTTATGATTTTGTGCGAACTTGATTTTTTTAAAAAAAATGATGAATTTGTTTTCAAATGGAAGACTTTGAAAAAGGGAATGATTAATGAATTTTGAAAATGGGTCGATTTTCAAAAGATAGAATGGTTTTTCAATAATGGTTGAACATTGATAAATTTGTTTTTGGAAAACAATGTTGTGATAGTTTATGTGATTGAATTTGAAATGACAAGACATTAGTTTCTAGAGAGTGATACTTATAGAGTTTGTTGTTGGTTTAAAAAATGGTACCCGATAGGCATTACAGGAAATAGTCAGAAGAAGCTATTGAGAATTTGGTTGAACTAGAGCCACATGGGAACTAATAGTTGGTCCAAAGCATCTCTTAGAAATTTCAAACTGCTGATTTGGGACGGAAACCTGATACTCTGTTTACAATATCTTTCATTGCTAAAAATCATAGATGAGTAAGTATAGTTTTCCTCACTAGAGGAGATGAGAAATCCAGAACAAATATGAAGAGTAAGTGGGATGCCAATTATCTATGTTTAAAAATTTAAATGATTCCTTATGTGTTAAAACTTCAAACTCTTATTGGTGAAAGAGAATTTTTATCCTTCTTGTGTAGAGCTTGTTCTATAACTATTAATGGAGGTGAACTGAAATGGGACTTCTCAGTGTTGGACATTGATGTCTATGATGTAATCCTAGGTATATATTGGGTGAAAAAGTTCAAGGATCACATGGAATATTATAGTAGAATGGTTAGTTTTTCAGATGAGGATGATGTCGAGAATCTCTTCAGAGGAGAGAGGGTTGTAAAGAAAGGTTCAATAAGCTTGTTGGCATCCAGAATGGGAATAATCTCTTACCAATTGGTGGTGTTGAATTTAGCATCCATGGAAGAGATAGAGGATTTTATTTTTATAGTATTTTTGGATCAATTTCCATATGTATTTCTATAGAAATTATTAGAGTTACCACCTATAAGGGAAGTTGAGTTTATAATTGATCTACTCCAAGGGACCACTCATATTTCCTTTCCGTCTTATAGGATGGCACAAACTGAGTTAAGGGAACTGAAAGTGTAGTTGGAGGAGTTGGAAAGAGAATGTTTCATTCAACCAAGTACATCTTTGTGGGAAACACCGGTCCTGTTCATGAATAAAGAAAATGGAATTCTTCGGTGGTACGTTGATTATCATAAGATTAACCAAGTTATGATAAAAAATCTCTAACCACTACCATGCATTGATGATATGTTCGATCAATTAAGGGGAGCTCAGTGGTTCTCAGTGACTGACTTGCGATCAGGGAATCATCAATTGTGTGTTCGTAAGGAAATTATTTATAAGAAATCATTTATAAGTAGATATTTCCTCTACGAATATTTAGTAATTCCTTTCGGTCTAAAAAATGAACTATCGGTCTTCATGGCATTGATGAATCACATATTTCAACGATATATGGACTCTTTTGTTTTTGTGTTTGTCGACAACATCTTGGTGTATTCGAAGACAAGGGATGAACATGATCAACACCTAACAACAGTGTTGGGAATCTTGAGAGATCACTGTTTGTATGACAAACTATCATAGTGTGATTTTTTGATTCAAGAGGTATTCTTTCTTGGCCATGTGATTTCTAAAAAAGGTTTTTCAGTGCACCTTAAAATATAGAAGTTATTATCTTATTGCAACCACCAAATAATTTCTTTCCTATATGAAGTTTTCTTGTTCCAACAGACTACTACCATCTCTTTGTGTGTGACTTATCAGGATATGCCTCATGAATGAAAAATATAAAAAAAAAATAATAATTCATTCCAATGGATAGAGGAATGCCAAAAATATTTCTAGGAGATGAAAATTTGCCTTAGATCAGCACCTATCCTAATTTTTGCAGAACCAAGATAGGGGTATATGGTGTACTTTGATGCTTCAAGATCAGGGTTAGGATGTGTTCTCAAACAAGGGGACCTTGTTGTGTCTTGTTGTTCAAGGTAGTTGAGAGTACATGAGTTGAATTTCCCAACACATGATTTAGATCTAGCTATAGTTATCCATGCCCTGAAGACTTGGTGCCGTTATCTCTTGGGTGAGAAATTCACTGGGTTTACAGATCATTATAGTTTGAGACATATTTTCTCATGGTGATATTTAAATATATGGAAAATGAGATGGATGGAGTATCTCTATGTGTTTTAATTTGACATGATGTATACACCTGGAAGAGGAAATTCAGTGTCAAGTGCATTGAGTATAAATACATATACTCAGTTGAAAAATGAGGCTTCAGAAGAATGGTAGTTGATTTTTGTCTTATTTGACATGCATGTGGATGTGAAGACCAAGGTGATGTTGCATTTTTCTTTTTATCTATGATAGTTCTTGATTTAGTAAATATGGTTAAAGAGTCCCAAATTTCCAATATAGAATGATTGGTTATGAGTTCAAAACATAATGGTGGGGAGACCATTTAGGGTTAGAAACATGGTAGGAATGAAGTGATGTGGTTTAATGATTTTATGGTTCTACCGATATCTTGTCCGAAACAAATTATTCATGCTTATCACCATTAGAGATGGTATATAAATCCGGGCACATAGAAGATGTATAAGGAATTGAAGGCATAGTTTTGGTGGAGCGGCATGAAAATGAATGTGGCTGAATTTGTTTCAAAGTGCTTATCTTTTCAGCAAGTTAAGGCAGAGCATCAGAGAACTGTGAGTATGTTGCAGTCTTTATGTATCCTAGTGTGTATGTGGGAGAGGATAGCTATGGATTTGGTTATAGGCCTCCCAAGAATAGTTTGGAAACACAATACGACATGGGTGATAGTGGATCAACTTACCAAGTTGGCCCATTTCATCCTTATTCGTGAAACTCATATGGTGGAAGATATATAAAAATTCTATATCCAAAAATTGGTAAAGAGTCATGGAGTACCCATTTCAATCATCTAAGATAGAGATCTGAGGTTCATATATCACTTCTGGAAATCCTTACAGAAATCCCTTAGAACTCAATTGACTATGAGTAATAAATACCCTCATTAGACAGAAGACCTGTATGAACGAATGATAAAAACTTTGGAAGACATGTTGTGAGCTTGCGTAATAGATTTTGGAGGCTTATGAGAGGATTATCTTTCGTTATTGGAGTTCTTATATAATAACTGATAGGGATCCTCGATATATATGGCCATGTTTGAAGCATTTTGTAGTATTCCTTGTCATTCTCCACTATGCTGGGTGGAAACAGGTGAAACATTCTTAGTGGGGCATAGTCTTGTCCAAGAAACAATGGATAATATTCCATTGATTAGAAAGAGAATAGAGGAAGCTATGTTTTTTTATAAAATCATATGCAGACTATTAGAGATGGCCATTGTCATTTATACTGGGTGATCATGTGTTCTTAAGGATTTATCCTAGGCTCGAACATCATCATTTTGGTAAGAAAGGAAAGTTATATGCTCTGTAGATTAGCCCATTTGAGATACTAGAATGAGTTAGAGAGGTAAAATACCAGTTGGAACTACCACTATAGTTCAGTTCAGTGCACAATGTGTTCCACGTATCTTATTTGAAGAAGTATCAGCAAGATCCTAAACATGTGATCAAATGGGACTATGTAGAAATTGATCAGGATTCATCATTGGTAAATATCCTAATTCTGATTGTGGATAGAAAAGAGAAAGTCTTTCATGCTAAAAGCATCAACATAGTGCTGGTTTTATGGAAACATGGTCAAATTCCCGAAGGAAATTGGGAATGCAAGAAAGAAATGAAAGGGTAGTGGATGGAACTATTTATAGGAAGTGATGATTTTCTACTTTTTATGGATGGAATGACCAATGTTGGGGATAATTTAGTACCCAAGGTTTCAGGTACATCACCCTTTCCTCAAGTTTTTTAATGTAAAAAGGGCCTTTAATTAATATAGTGTGTCTTTGAATGGGTTTGATGAACAAAGGAGTGTATTTACTCAAAATAGGGTGTCTCCATAAAAGAGGGTGTTTCCATAAAATAGGTTTTTTCCATAAAGGAGGGTGTTTTCATAAAGTAGGGTGATTCCATAAAGTAGGGAGTTTCCATAAAGGTGGGTGTTTCCATAAAAGTGGGTGTTTCAATAAAATAGGGTGTTTTCATAAAGGAGGGTGTTTCCTTAAAGGACGTTGATTCCATAAAGGAGGGTTTTTCCAAAAAATATGGGTGTTTCCATAAATGAGGGTGTTTGTATAAAATATTTTGTTTCCATAAAAGAGGGTGTTTCTATAAGGGAGAGTGTTTCCATAAAAGGGGTGTTTCCATAAAAAAGGATATTTCCATAAAAAATGGGTGTTTCCATAAAAAAATGTTTTTAAATTAAAAGGATAAGGTTTAAAGATGGTAGAGTTTGGGTGAATTGAATAGAGTTTTGTGACCAAAAGGAACGTCACATGTTCTATGCACAGTTGGCCCAAACCGTGCGGTCAAATCATGGGTAGAGGTCAAAACTAGATCCTATTTTCTAGGAATTTTTTTTGTTTTTTCTATAATTATTTTTTTTGGATTTAAAACTCATTTAGTTATATATTTATCTACCTTTAATGTTGGAAAATATTTACCGCATGATTTGGATCCAACCTGGATCCCTCCCTTGGTGATTTCACTTTAGATTCTCACAGTAAGTACACGATCTTCATTATTTTTTCTTGTGTTCATAGATCTAATTCTTCTCTATTCTTGTTTTATTTGATCTACACCTTTTGTGGGTAGATCAAATATTTTTAACATCAAATAAATCTATATCTTCTGTTTTTCTTGATAACAGAGGACATCTAATCCATTTCTTGGAATCTTTTTCTGATTATTGTGTTATGTCACTGTTCATTCTTGTTTTATCAAGTTTTCTTTGATATACTTAGATATAATTATCCAATCCCCTAGATTTTTTATATCTACACCTATCATGGTATTATTTACATTTTTTATGTCAAATAATTTAATATTTATTCTTGATATTTCTAGGAGAAGAGATCTAAGGTCGTTCGTGGAGAATTGACCTAGCTTCTTGGGAGTTCTTCGTTCGTTCTCGAGTTTTGTCAAAAACTTCGAGGAAGGTGGATTAACTCTAATCTCCTCTTGCTATAATTGGTTATATTAGAGTAAAATTGAGTAAACACAACACTATTTATTGTGAAATATTGGTTTGATACATGGAATAAATCTCTATAGTGATGATTTATTTTTTTTGGTAGATTTGGGAAATCTTGATAAATTGTTGTGAAAATTGATTTAGTTTATTGAATTTAAAATTGTGATTTAAAATGGTGTATTTTTTGGGAAATTTAAATGGTTTTATTGGTAAGTGGGTTTCAATAAAAATACAATTTTTTAAATGAGTTGGCATTGTAATGGTTTTAACAAAAAACATTTTCCAATAAAAACCGATTTTATTGAAAGGGTTGTTTTGGAATGATCCTTGGGAATATGTGCTGTGTGTGTTCATGTTTCACATACTAGTATTGGTTGAAATATAAAATTGGTATTGGTTCCAAATGGTTAATGGAACATGGGATACAATTACCCTGTTATGACTTGTAGATCGACGAGAAACTGCTCATGAATATGGAATTGTCATAACATAGCATGCATGGTTGGTTGCATGGGTGTGTGGAATCATACGGGTATGCCAAAAAGGATATTGAAAAATGATTTTTAATCATTTTTATTATTTTTATGAAATTTTATATTTTTGGAAAAATTGGTTTTAATTGCACTAGTACACTTTTGTTGCATGTAGTTTTGGAACTTTCTTATATTTAGTCATAAACTGTTTTGGAAAATTGTTCTGTATGAACTGTTTTATAATAATGTTTTTGAATCTTCTATCCTAGTGGAATTAGTAGGGAATAAATTGTGTATATACTATTGAGTTTCATACTCACCACTACTTTGGTACTTTTGTTCTTTTGCAGATTTTATCTTCCCGGATAGGGGGAAAGGTAACATTTCACATGAATTTATCACCACATCATAATGATCAAGCAGTTTAGTGATCTGGAAGAATGGGACATGTGGAGCTTGGAGTCTTGTTGTCTTCCTAGAGTCTTTATTCAGTTTCCTATGTTTACTTGGATATTTTTTTGATTATTTCTCTATTGCATACTTTGGAGTGGTTTTGATATGAATAATGTAGTTGAGATGTCTTTCTTTTATTCATGCATCGTATAGTGAGTTCTTTCGTTATGGAGTGCTTGGTTAACAATTTTATTATTAAAATGTAAATCATCCTCCAATTTCATTGAAACCCTTCGGCATTTATTTACATCCATTAGAATTTTGGGAATGTAACTTAATTCTTAGTAATGATTCGTTGTATTATCAAGCCAATGAGAATTAGCGGGTCATTACACATTTCTTCCTTGTGGATGACATATATCAAATTTCCTTCAGTATTTATCAACCATTATATTACCTAACCATGTAATTATCATGTAATTTGTTTAAGGATCATGTCCATTATAGTATATACCAAATGAGTAATTTTGAACATGTATTAATATAAATTATATCACATCCAAATTTTCAAAAATAAATCTATTTAAAATCACACTACCCTTCAAGGGGACCACATATTTCATTGTCTGTCTATTCCATAATTTCCATAAATAGACAATCAAATAAGAAAAGTATCATATTATTTACTTATTTTTTCTTTTTAAATATAATATTTTTTTATATTTAAATAATTCCAATTTATATATTGACATGATATGCGTAATAATAATTCAATTTTATTATATAATAAATGCATATTTGGGTATCCAATCTTTTTTTAAACACATGAGAACCATAAGCTTTAATTTTTAGTCATTAATTTCTCAAACACTAGATTTCATATTCTAGGATCATGGCATAATTTACATAGCCGAGTTTATTGACTTGTTCGATTCTCACCCAACCCTATATGTATGCTTTATTTTTTAAATTTTTTTTATATACATGTATATCTCATAGTCTTATTATCCACTAGAGAATAAAATTGATATTACAATCCATATCAAAAATATGAAATCCATATTTGAATTGTTGGATTTTTTTTAATGTTCAGGCATGAAAGGTTTTCAATATATCGAGGTGATTGATGTGATCATGGAGGAATGTAGTCTCATACATAAGATATGTTAGATTTATTATTTAAGATGAAACTTAAATAAATTCATCATGATAGAGGAATAATCCTAAAAAATATTGAAAGGGGTGTCCATTAGCATCATGATTTCATTTTCAATGAGATATAAAGATACATCATGATCACTATCTAAACTAATGGCTTCATGGCCTAAACCTCAAAAATAAATTTTTAATGACTCATCATAATATTAGAATTATAATTTAAATATGAGTTTGAGATAATTCAAAACAATAACAATGAATTTTAAAATAGATTACTAATGCTAAAGAATAATAAATAATAAGTAAAGTTATTCACTTAAAAAATCTATTTAAAGACTATGTTATAGAAAATAATAATAAAAATAACACATGTTACAATAATTTTTTTTATGAAGATGTTAATATAAAGTAATCGTACTAGTGCATCACACTATAATTTATATGATATAATGCAATAATAAGGAATTAAATTTTCACATACATAATTGATTAAATTAATTTCTATTATAAATATGATTTGGTTTGTTGATGATGTCTTATAGTTTTAGGTATATATAAATTATAGTTTCAATTCTATGTAACTATTTTACTAAAATATCATGCTCTTATTTAGGAATAATGAATTTTTAATATGAGTTGCGAAGTGAAAGGACCAACCAAGATCTAAGTCGCTACTAATATAGGTAGGGGTGAATTTGTGTTGTTTTATTTTTATGTTTTTTATTATGAAACATCCTTTGAATCCTATTAAATAGTTATGACTTTTCAGAAAAAAATCACCCTTGAACAATCAACATAAACCCAATAATTTAAAAGGTTTAATACTCAGTAAGTGTAACTAGTCCTTGGAATGGTTTAGAAATTATCTAATACCATTAAATCCACTAGAAAACTATTCTTGTATGTTGTTTTAAAAAAAGGTAATATCCTTACACTTTAATTTTACTATAATTAATACAATAGTGATTTTTATCTCCACAAAGGTAAATATGTAAAATAAATTTGTAATAACTTTTATAAACCTAAACCATTGAGTTTAGTATATTTTCATTGTATTGATTTTAATTCTTCAAAATTGTAGTTATTTCAAAAAATCCTTCTTCACATTCTCGACCATCAGTAGACAAGAAATTCGACGTCGGAATTCAGTATAACTCTCCTTCCATTAACTATTTATCATATTTCTCTATCTGGTTATCTCTCTAGAAAATTCCATCTGATATCTTCTAATAACTTATACAACTTCATTATTATCTTTCTTTTTTTGCCTCCACACAAAAAATCATAATTCTTCAAAATACAAAACTTGTTCTAGTAAAATTTGTTCTTTATCTCTAATCAAAACTTCTCAGTTCATTAACAATTGCTTCTTATATAACCTAGAGATTCCTTATTTGGAAACTTCCAAACAAAATCATTAGCTATTTGATATTCATCTTGTACCTCTATCCAAAACTATTTCTGCAGAACTCACATTTTAAACATATGAACAATACATAATTTAATGTATTGTACATTCCCCCTATTTATAAATGTGTGAGTAGGAGAAAAGGTAAGATTTAGAATTTAAATTCCCCAATAATGAAACATAAAAAATCAAATTTCTCACTCAGTATAACCCACATAGATTATTCTCAAATATTATAGTTTTTATTGAAGTTTTTTAAAATTAAAACATCCATCTCATTTAATAAAAACCCTTCAAATTAGGTGACATTCAATAAATATCCCACTCATGATATTTTAAACTTTTAATGATCTTATTTTAATCAAATTATTTTATATATTTAATGAAACATCATAAATAAATTCGAACTGATATAACATTTTAAAACATAATCGTTTGGATTAATAATTTAAAAAAATATCCTATCTATTAATACTTCATCAGATAGTTCCTATACTGACTTCATTGGAACTTATTTGAAGTCTTTCCCATATACTTCCTTTATCTAATGATTTACATCAGAACTCTCTACTAATTATATTCATTTTCCTTCCTCTATGTTATGATATTCATAAAATAAATTCATATTATTATCATGAAGAAACATAGTCATCATATTTGCATACATGTCTATATGATCAACTTTGAAAACAATAGTTTTTATGATAGAATTTATGGAATGAATTTGTTTTATTATAATTTTTTAATTCAGAATTCATCCAATTTGACATCATATGTTGAAAATTGTCTAATTTTGAATTTTTCCAATAACATTCCACAATATCTTCCTAATTTTGATGACTTTATTCTTTATAAAAAACATCACAATGGTTTTACAAAAAAAACCTTTTATTGCCACCACTTCCAAACATCATAAACATAAAATACAGACCTCATATCATTGTATCATGAAAAAATTATAGTTTTACATTATAAATTATTCCATTTCCTCTTTCACAGTACTTTAGAAACTTTTAATTGAAAACTTATCTCTAACATAACTCTCTCTAATATACTTTTCTAGTAAAAGTACTCAAAACCTCATAGTATAAACTTTAAAAATAATTTTTTTCTCTGCCATTCCTATTAAAGATGGATCATCTGATCTTTTTATAACTCATGATGCCAAAAAAATTCAAAATATAAAATTATCACCATCTTTTATTTCACCCAAATGAAAATTTGATGAATTTTTATGAAAAATTGTAAACATTCATCCCATTTCCTATTGTAATAATCCATTTTACGACTCAGGTATATATCCTTTAATTTTTTGTCAAAATATTTACTTTGGACCTAATGTGGATGCCTAATGAGTTAGTAAAGGTTCCGAGTGTGTCCAAGGCTTGTTCAGAGTTCAAAACGCCTCTCTTTGGAGAAAAGAGACTCTGCACATAGCTTAGAGTAAATCTTTTGGATGGTATTTTTTCAGACAGAGTCATCTCACTTGGTTGGGACACGATCTTGCTATCTAACCTTGTGATAAACACTTTTTCCTAGGTATCCATGCAAGGGTTTTGCAGTATTTGACAAACTGTGTGGACCGAACCGTTAAGGTAGAGTCTTCCCATACATTTTGCGCACAGTTTTGACAAACCATGCAGACAAATCATGTGAGGGTTAATTTTCTAGATACATTTCTAGTTTTTCGTTAATTTTCTAATTATGTCACCCCTTATTCCATAATTTTATTTTATGTGATATTAACCTATTTCTATATGAATTTGGGTCTTTTTTGAAGATAAAAACTTAGAATAAAGGGATCTACTTCATCTGACATCCGATCGAGATTCCTTTTGTCATGTTGGATGTGCAACAGTAAGTACTAAAGTCCTGTTTAGCCATTATTCTTCTCTTTCACTCTCAACCTAGATCACACCATGTGAGAGTTTTTCACATTTTCTTAGACCTACTTCTATCCACAGAAGATCAAGTGCCAATACTGTAGGAGAAGGATCATACAACCATAAGGTGGGTGATCTATAAATTATCCCTAAATTTCATTATTTTTTAAATCTTCATGTGGGGACAACCGGTTTCATCGGAAACCGTTTCAAAAATTTACCTAACATGGTTATATTTTTTAGAAGATTATGGTTATTCTCCTTCCAAATATGTGAATAGTTGTCAGTGGTTACACCCATAACTCAATCATCATCATGTCGAAGGTTGTGCCATAATTTGGTTTTTTGTATTTTGACACATTTGAGCTACCGTTCAGGTGTGCCTTTGGTTGACCTTCTTAAATGTTATCCTTCTTGTAATAAATGGATTACAATTAATGATTATTTCTTGATGGCATGTACCATGTATGCTCACCACTTGAACAGCCTAAGGTAAGTGCTTCTAAATGATTTATTAAATGTCAAATGTGAAATGAAAAGAATAGTAAGTATATATCTTGTCTTTAACAAATGAGTTGAATTAAGGTTACATGTATATAGAACCCCATTACATGTTAATATATGGTAACAGAGTGAACCTATCTAGTTTAATATGCCTTAATTGTTAATGAAGACTTGATTAAATGGTTTCAACTCTAATTGGCCTATCCACACAAATGTAAGACAAGTCTTGGTCCAATAAATAATGGTTTCAACTCTACTTGACCAATCCACACTAATGGAATGAAATACTTGAACCAAATGGATTATTAGATGATTAAAATATCAAATAGGAATGTACTCACTCAAGATCGCCTTTGTTTCTGAGAGGAGAAAACCTTGGGTTTTGGGAACCCATTCAGATTCAAGGATGCAGTTTTCTTAGGTTGATACCCACCTAGACTCTGTTTCTTGTATATTACATGGATTCCAGGTATACTAACATAGGGTTTTTTCATTGTTATAGGATACCTAGGATACATTCTTCGGTTCATGCACTGACCATTAGGTTTCATGGTGAAATCCCATAGGGCCCTATCCTTGCTTAGTCTCATTTTACCTTAGTTGATCACCTTGGACTCAGTAAGAATCCTATTGGAGAATGCCTTGGATTAGGCTCTATGGATTACACTCTTACACCTTATCTAGACTCATATACTACTGAGTTAGCAGTCTTTGAGATTTACATTACTTTGGTAGTTACCCTGAAACCCCCAACTAGATATATTTGTTAGGTTTCATTGTTACATCTTGGGACCTTCACTACATATACTATCATGAGGTGATGTCAGTTCTAGATATGTCTCATGTGACTTATTAACATTAAATGGTAATTAACTAGTTAACAAACTAGTTACATGTTCTGACACCATATGAGGGCTCAAGAAAGTACTTGGGTATTTAGTCATTTTATACTGCTTTCATTACTTTATATATATACATGCCTCCAGACTTCTATATTCCATTTCACGGTTTGGATGTTATAGACACCATTGGTGGTTCCACACTATGATTTATCTCACACCTTCTCTGAGAACCATTTTGTACCCGGAGTAGATTACATGGTTGTAGGTATTGACAAAGGGAATCATACATCTTCCAACAGTTGATTGGTGCTAACAGGATGGAGCTAGATAGCATATGATTGAGTAGGACCTCGGGATGCTTGGAGTATCCTTTGCTTTCTTTTATTTTGAGGAACATGTTATGTCTACTATCTTGTATCCATGTTTTCTAGTTTTCTAGTGACATGACATCACAAAATCATTTTTCCTGTTGATATAGTTATTATTATTCTTTTTTATCTATTTCATATGTTAGCTTCTGCTCTTTGATTACAATATTTATATTTCTTCTATTGTTTACTATTCATTTACATTCCTTCCACTGTTCTACACTCTACTAAAGAGGGAATAATATTACCATAGACACACCCTAGGACCTAGATGTTAGTCAGTAGCCTATGGAATTCGAGAAGATGCGCTTGAGGCCATGTATCCCACTGGGCTCGGGGCACTGGTTAAGTTCCATCCAGGTCCAGGTCATCACAAAGTGGTATCAAAGGAAGTTTTTTTTTCTGTACTATTTGAAGACAATATATTGGAGAATATAAACATTTGGTGCTTGTTCATAAGCTCTTCTTGGGCATCATGAACCCATGTTCGGGGTAAAAACCAAGTTTCCTAAATTATAATTTTTATTATGCTTTTTCCTATTACAGTTGATATTATTTCACCATTGGGTGAAATACATGTTTTATATTGTTTTAGATTATTACTTTGTTTGAGAATTCTTTTCATCCTTGGTCCGATGACATGAGGGAAAAGAGTATTATAAGATGCATAATTATAGGCACCCATAATTCACATTCCATGCATATTTCCAAGCCATATAGGTGAATTTCAATAATTTTCATTACTTGATAAGCATGTGAATGTTTAGTGATGATGTGATAGTTGCTTGTAAATGTATTATTTTGGATTTTATTGAGTGATGTTTTGTCTCCATTCATGATATGTATGGGCCTTCATGGGTTGGGTTGAGTAATTTACTGATTCAAGCCACTATGCTATAAAGAAATGGGTTTTGTTTTGGTGATAGGTGTATGGGAACTGATTCATCAGAAATGTATATACATTATAAAGTGAGTCCTAAAAACTAAAATGAATTGGTTGCACATCCTTATCCCACCTTATCATGTGTATGAAAGGTAAGGGGGTGAACCATGAAATTAACTATGAAATGACATTAAACTTATAATTGAGCACTTACAAATACTTGGTCGTCTAAGCGGGTAGTTTTGGTAGTATTCCTTGGGTAGTGAGTTTTACTATGTTCATCTCCATTAGTGATGCTATATTATTCTTCTATGCTTGTTCTGAGGCGTGTTCCTGGAATTTTTAGACTAATGCTGCTATGACGTCCTCATGTTTTTCTCAAGGAGGGTGGTGAAGACCATGCTCTAGACATGGTGGGCCCTGAGCCTCCAGTCTTACTTCTAGGAGTTCCAATTGAGGAATTGCCTATTGTAACTGATTCAAGAATTGATTCTCAAGTTTGTGATAGTTTCTTAATTATGATACAGTCCGTTCATGGTTCTCTACGGGTTTCACATATGATGTATGATCTAACCTGAATGTTCCAGTAGTAGAATCCTACTACGTTTTTAATGGATGATAGTTCTCATGCTTCTGAGTCTTAGCTAGAGGTCATGCAGTCTATCTTTCAGCATCTAGAAACACATATGGAGTGAGGAGTCAAGATTTCTACCTACATTCTTTGGGATTCAGCCATGTGTTGGTGGGATTTAGTTACCTAGTTCGATCTTCATTTGGGCATGTTATGGGTTGACTCCCAGATAGACTTCTATGGTCAGTTCTTTCCTCAGGCACTAAGGGATGACAGAGCAACATAGTTCATGCATATCGAGTAGGGTTCAATGTCAGTCATGGAGTACTCAGCACGTTTCGATGATTCACAGTAATTTTCACCCCTTCAAGCCGATGATGAGCCTTCTCATGCTAGACGTTTCGAGGATGTGCTTCAGTACGCCATCCAAACTCATGTGAATGTATTTCATCTTCCTACCAGTTCTAAAATAGTTTATCAGGACCTTATCACTGATCATAACTTGAGTGATGGAACAAATAATAGGTTTAAAAGACCATTTCCACATCCAGACTGTAGTTATTTTGGGGGAAGGAAACATTGATTCGAGGTTTATCATCAGGGTAGTGGTAGGCAAAGTATCTAGTTTGATAGCTTGGTGGTGTGTCATCAGGGCTGAAGACAGGACATAAGAAGCCCTAATGTGATAGAGACCTTATGGAGTGTAGGGATTGGGGTTATATGGGCCATCTTTAGTATTTTTGTAGGACCTTTCCATTGGATTATAGTGGAAAATGATTAGCATCTGCTCCACCTTTAGAAGAGATTACTTTTTCACCACGTCAGGCGGGAAATTGGAATAGCACCGACATGTCTGGATGAGGAAGAGGTCATGGTCGTGGTAGTTCATCTCCAGATCACCAATAGTGCTAGTGGAGTAGTCACGGTTTTGGTAGTCTATCTATTGCACATGGCCATGGATCAGGTCAGTCACATGCCTTATAGCAGATACTCGATCATCTGGCCATGGGACCATCTATAGTAGGAGGTACTATTCTAGTAGGCTCCACTATCATTCCTTTGTATATTGCTATCACCGTAGGTTTTATTTTACAACACTAGAAGGTAGAAATTATCTTTTCAGTAGTGATTGGGATGTTCAGGTTGGGAGAGTGGGACCGAAGCATCAAGGGCTAGGTGAGGTGACCGCCTAGGTTGAAAATATTTTCGTGGGGAAATAGGGTTTTCTTAAAAATGTTTTCCCTCTAGTAATTTATCATTTTAGGAAAGTATTTCTTGATGAATTTTCTTGATTATATATTAAAATAGAGTTATAGTTGGCAATTCATCTCATTCTAGGAGAAGCTTCAGTGTTGATTCCCCCATATAGAATGGAACCTACTGAGCTTTTGGGGCTCAAATGACAGATGGAGGACCTAGAGCCCAAATGTTTTATATGGTATAGTACATCTTCTTGGGTTTCGCCAATGATTTTTACTAAGAAGGAATATAGAAATCTTCATCTACACTTGGATTATAGAATGTTGAACTGGCGTATGGTCATGAACTGGTATCCACTTCCTTGAATAGATGATCTCTTTGACTAGCCCTGAGGATTAAAGGTGTTCTCTAAAATCTAATTAAGGTTGGTTTATCATCAGGTACGAGTCAGACCATCCGACATACCTCAAGCATCTTTCCATACTAGGTATGGTTTGTATGAGTATCTTGTTATTTTCTTCAGTATTATGAACGTGCCTTCCGTTTTATTTCTTTTATGAATAAGGTTTTTACCCTTATTTGGACCCATTTGTTATGGTCTTTGTGGATGAAATTTTGGTGTATTCTTTCACATGTAACGACCTTGAAAAACATCTTGATATCATTTCAAGTACACTGAGAGATAATCAAATTTATGCCAAGATTTCAATGTTTACTTTTGGACTGACAAAGACCACTTCTTGGGTCATATAATTTCAGAATCAAAAGTGTCTGATGACCCTAAAAAGGTTAGTGTTGTAGTTTCATGGGAGCATCCCTAGAACGTGTTTGATATAAAATGTTTCTTGGGGTTGGCTGTGTATTACAAGAGTTTCATATAGGACTTCTCACATCTTAATTCACCTCTTACTGGACTTACAAAGAAGGGTATTAAGTTTCTGTGGTTAGAAGCATGTGAGAAATCCATTCAAAAGATGAAAGGGAGGATTGTCTTGACATATATTCTGATTTTTCTAGAACCAGGTAAAGGTTATATCATCTTCTATGATGCATTAGGAATTGGCCTAGGAGTAGTGTTGATGTAGGAAGAAAAATTCATTGCGTACAGATCTCGGAAATTGAGACCTCACAAGAGAAATTACCAGATACAAAACCTTGATCTAGAAGAAGTTGTCCATGCCTTACGTTGCTGGATACATTATAAGTTGGGTGAGCACTTTTTGGTGTATACAAACCACAAGATGCTCAAGTATATATTTTCTCTATGTGGATTGAGCCTCAGATAGAGAAGATGGGTTGAATATCTGCAATCCATTGATTTTGAGCTTTCCTATATGTCTGGAAAGGGCAATGTGGTCACTGATGCACTGAGTTGGAAAACTCAAACATAGTCTATACATGAAGCTACTGATGAATGGAAGTTAATTGAACTATTTTATGTACTTCAGTAAGAGTCTCATGATAGTCAAAAGTAGTCTTACCTCTCAGATTTAACATTTACATATTCCCTCCTTGAGAAGGTGAAGAGTAGGCAGTTTTTAGATCCTAAATTTTTTGTTATCTGTGAGATTATTTCTATAAATAACCTACCTCCGGATTGATCATTGGGCAGAGCAAACATCCTGCTTCTACGTGGATGTATTTGTGTTACTTTAGATATGATAGAGGAGTTGGTGAAACAGTCCAACAGTTCTCAGTGGGAAGTTCATCTAGGCATCTTGAAGATCTATTGAGATATTTGACACCAGTATTGGTGGAATGGAATTAAATGTCATATTTTAGGCTTCATCACTTGGTGTTCCACCTGTCAACTGGTGAAGGCCGAGCATCAGAGATCTTTAGTCATGTTACAACCACTTCTAGTCCTGGAATGGAAATTGGAATATGTTTTTATAGACTTTATAGTTGGCTTACCTAGGTCGATGAAGGCTAGAAATGTTATTTGGGTAGTCATTGATCGACTAAAGAAATCATTAAAATTCATTCATATATGTGAGACTTTCTCAGTTGATGAATTGGCAATACTATATGTCCATGAGATCATATGACTATGTGGGGTTCTACGTACTATCATTTCAGATAGCGATGCTTATTTCACTTCACGGTTATAGAAGGGTTTTCATAATGATATGGGGGCTTAGGTGCTTATAATCATTGTTTTTCACCCTCATACCAATGAAAAATAAGAACAGACAATACAAGTTCTAGAGGATATGATCCAAGAATGTGTCCTTGATTTTGGTGGTTCTTGGGAGAAGCATATCCCTATTTTCAGGTTCACTTATAATAATAGTTTTTAGGTGATGATCTAGATGGATCCTTTTTAGGACTTTTATGGTAGGAAATTCCAATCACTATTATGTTGGCTAGAGGTAGGTGAGGGATCCCTACTAGGTCCTCTTATTGTTTAGGAAAAATCAGAACAGGTTCAGCTGATCAGAAAGTTTATGCCTACTGGTCGGTCTAGACGACAATCTTAGGACAATTTCCCTTAACGACCGCTTGAGTTCATGGTTGAGGATCATGTTTTTCTTCAGGTATCCCTTAGGTTAGGGAATAGATAGTTAAAGAAGTAGAGAAATCTATTTCCTCGTTTTGTCAGTCCATTTAAAATTTTAGAGAGAGTCATTCTGGTAGCCTATTGTTTGATGATACCTTAAAGGTATCATGCCATGCCTGAATTAATTCACATATCACATCTTCGCCAATATCATGCTGACCCATCTCATATATTATATCCTGAGAAGTTGAATTAAATGCTGATTCTACCTTTGAGGAGTATCCAGTACACATCATTAAACGAAGTGCAGAGTCTCTCTAAGGAATGTATATCCATCTCGCATGGTTGTTGTGGTAGCACGACCAAGTATAGGATGCGACTTGGGATCAGGAAGCTGAAGTTTGTGCTTAGTGGCCAGAGTTAATATCATACAGTGTTTCTTTACCCTTGGAAGGAGAACTTGGGGGCAAGTTCTTATAAGGGGGGAATACTGTAAGAACCAGTTTTTTCACTTTGGTATCGATCCTTTATTTTTTGGTCTAAATATTTAATTTGGACCTAATGTGGATTCCTAAGGAGTTAGTAAAGGCTATAAGGTAGTTTGAGGTTTTTTGGAAGCCCAAAACCCATATTTTTGAAGAAAATAAACTCTATTAATGGTTTTGAGTAAACCATACGGATGGTGTTTTTTTCAGATAGAGACACCTCGAATGGTTGGCGCACGACCATGCGGTCTAACCGTGCGAGTGCCCTTTTTTCCTAGTTATCAATGCATAGGTTGCACAAGGTTTGAAAAAATGTGTGGAGAAAACTTTTTGGGAATATTCGTATCTCATGGTTTTTGCACAATTTGACAGACTGTGCTAACAAACCATACAGAGGTTAATTTCTTGGATAAATTTCCAGTTTTCCATTAATGATCTAATTAAGTCACCCCTTGTTCCCAAATCTGATTTTATGTGGTATTGACCTCTTTCTCTCTCAATTTGGGGAATTTTTCATATCTAAATTTGGAATCAATATATCTCTTTTGCCTTACATCTGATCAAGCTTCCATTCATCACATTGGATGCACAACGGTAAGTACTCGATTCCACTTTATTCATTCTTCTTCTCTTTCAATATCAGCTTAGATATATCAATTTGAGTGTTTTCACCTTTTCTTAGATCTATTCCAATCTGATTTAAATCAAGGGTCAATACTATAGAAGAAGGATTATAAAACCCTAAGGTGGGTGGCATATAATTTATCCCTAAAGTTCTTCGTTTTGAGAATGTTTGTGTGGGGACCATCAGTTTAGTTGGAAACAGTTTATTAAATTTACATTCCATGGTTATAATTTTTTGAATCTTAAGGTTATGATATTTATAAATATGTAACTAGTTGTTAGTGGTTACACCCATAACTCAATATTCCTTATGTATAAGGTTATACCATAATTGGGTTTTTAGTGTTTTGATACATTTTCAGCCACTGTTCGGGTGTTCCTTTGCATGAACTTCCTAAAGGGGAACATTCTAATAATACATGGCTTGTTATTAATGATAATTTCATGATGGAATCTACTATGTATTCTCACCACTTGACCCACCTAATGTAAGTGCTTCCAAATGATTTATTAAATTTAAAATGTGAAAATGTTAGTATACTAAGTATATATATTAGACTTAACAAATGAGTTCAATTAATGTTAGATGTCTGTAGCAACCTTTCCATGATATTGGAAGGTAAAAGAGCAATCCTATATAATTGAATGCACCTTAATGGTTAATTAAGACTTTATTAAATGGTTACAACACCACTTTTCCTATCCACACTAATGGAAGACAAGGAATGGAACAATAAATAATAGTTTCTACTCTACATGACCTACCCACACTAATGGTAGGCAATAATTGAACCAAATGAATTATTACGTGATTAAAATATCAAATAGAAATGGACTGACTAAATCTCACCTTTACTTTTGAGGGGAGAATACCTTAGGTCTCAGGAATCGAATTTTGATTCAAGGATTCATTTTTCTTAGGTTGATACCCACCTAGAATCTAGTTCTTTTTTATTACTAGGATTCCCAGTATAATACCAAAATATCCTTTTCATTATTATAGGATACCTCAGATACACTCCATGGATCTAGAATTGACTAGTAGGTTCCATGGTGAAATCCCATAGGGACCTATCATTTCTTATCCCCGTTTTACCTTTGTCGTTCAACTTACACCTGGTAGGTGTATTATTGTGGAATTCCTTGGATTATTATCCTTGGATTACACTCTTACCCCTTATATAGACTCAGATACTACTGGGTTAGTGTTCCATGAGTTATAAGTTACCTTGGTTATTACCCTAGATCTCCCTCACTGTATATCTTTTTTAGGTTTCCTTATTACATCTTGGGACCTTCACTACTTATACTATCATGAGGTGATGTCTGTGATGGATATACCTCACTTGACCTTTTAACGTTAAATGGTAATTAATTAACTAATTAAATGGTTACATGTTCCGACACCAGCTGAGAGATGAAGTAGATACTTTAGTATTTAGTCATATTGTAATTATTTCTTTGCATTATATATATGCGTGCCTTCACACTACTACATACCATTTCACGGTATGGATGTTGTTGATACCATTGGTGATGGCCCACTGAGATTCATCTCACACCCTCTTCGAGTGCTGTTTGGTACCCAGATTAAATTACATGGTTACTGGTATTTATAAAGGGAATCATACATTTTCTAACACTTGATTTTGTGCTGATAGGATGGAGCTTGATAGAAGATGACCGACTAGGATCTCAGGATGCATGGAGTATCCTTTGTTTTCTTTTACATTGTAGAACTTGTTATGCCTGTTGCCTTGAATTCAAGAATTCAAGCTTCCTAGTGACATGAAATTACATCATCATTGTTTTAGTTGATACATTTATTATTAATCTTGTTTATTTATTGCATCATTTAGCTTCTGCAGTTTGTTTACAATATTTATATTACTTCACACGTTTACTATTCATTAAAATTCTTTCTACTATGATATACTCTGATAATGATGGAATAGTCTTCCCACAGACACTCCCCAGTCCCTCGCTACTAATCGACATCCACTGGCATTTTAGAAGATGTTCTTTAGGCCATGTGGCCCACCGAGCTTGGGGCACCTGTTAAGTGGAAGCTTTGTCTGGGTCGTCACACCTATGATAATAAATCTCCATCATGGATAATAATTCAAATTTATTTTCTTCTAATAACTCCATATATTCTCCAATTTTCAGAAATATTAAAAAAATTATGATTTCTATACGAAAAATAAAAGATAAATCTTTATTATCATCTTATATAATAACTCATAGCATCATCAAAACACCTCCAAACTTCATGGACCTGACAATATCCCCTTGTGTATTTTGTTTTCAACTAAGGAACATCAATTAATAAAACAATTTCACTCGTGTAGTGGACTATATATCCGAAAATTATAATCTTATTTGATAAAACATAGTGTATGAAACAAGAGACATTTAAAAAAATACCATTCTATACACAAATAATTACTTAAGATCCCCCTTTTCATACAACTCATAAGAAACTTCTTATTCTCCTTTAAATATTCAAAAAAAATAATATGAAACTTATTAGATTAAATTTTCATAAATTCACGTCAATAAACTCTTAAAAAAGATATCACATTCTGAAATCATAGCTCACACCTTTAAAAAAATCTCCTTAAATACATTCTTTTCCTTAGATGGTTAAGCATATACCAATGAATATATTTTTGTTCCAATTTTATTACACATATTAAAAACACTATCCAAACACAATATGGAGAGGTAATGAATATAAAATATCTTAGGATTGAATATAATAAGGTTGAACACTTATTATTAATCTTAAATTGTGAAATATTTTCTTTGAGAATGGTTATGAGAAAATACCAGAAACATGATACAGTTTAGAAAAAAACTCTAACATTAGTTCATTATTCTCTAAATGATATTTGATGAAGTTTTATTTTATATCAATATTCTTTGAATGAGAATGTTTCACTAGATATTTAGTGTGATTTATAGAACTTTGATTATGACAACCAATGAAAAGTGGAAATTTTACATCAACAAAAAGTTCTTCTAACTCTCTCTTCTTCCACACATACTATGTTTCATCATAAGTGGTAGAAACATACTCAACTTCCTATTTTCTGATAGTTAATAATTTTTTTTCCTTACATTATATATAACACATATTTCTCCCAAGAAAAATACTTCACCATATTCTTGTTTTCTATTATCTATAATTCCTACCCAATATACATTAGTATAGTAAAACTAATCAATCTTTATTTCAAATTAATATTTTAAACCATGTTTAGTTGTTCCTTTGATATATATGAGAATTAATTTTCCAAAAGTGAGATGAGATTATTTAGGTGCACTATGATACTTGGTGTAATGTGTAACAACATCCACTATATATATCCTTGAATACATTAGATATAATAAAATTCCATCCAACTATCTAAACTCTTTAAGATCATCCTGTTTTCCTTCCACATATATTAACAACTTTGTTTACACTAAAATTATTTTGGAAACTAGATTTGAGTCTTACATGCCAAAAATCCTTAAATATTCCTTATAATACTTCCCTTGAGAGAGGAAAATAAATTTTTTATTTTTTGATATTTATAATCAATGAAATTATTTCATTTATCATATCATGGATACCTGAAAAATATTTTTCATCTACTAAAAAAAATATTCACAATTTTCTTCATTATCTATAATGAATTTGATATCATCAATATAAAAAATTAAAATGAGGAAGGCCTACTGATTTTATTTTATATATAGGTTACTATAAACTATTACTTACCTGAAGTTCCAATTCCATAAAAAATATATAATTTGGTACACCAAGCTTTAGTAGATTACTTCAGGCCATAAAAAACATTTTCAACATTCAAAAAAATATTCCATATTTCCCAAGAATAAATCCCCATGACTTTTTAATTTAAACTTCTTCATAGATATATATATATTATGAAAATAATTGTCGACATTCATCTAGAAAAGTTTATGTCACTATTTTTTAACGATAGAATGAAAGATTATAATAGTTTATAATCCTAACACAGGTGAAACTTCCTCATCAAAATAAATTCACTAAATTTGAGAATAACATTTAGAAACCAATCATGCATTTTTCTTATAACATCACCTTTTTCATTCAGCTTTTTTTTGAACACCCACTTTATACCAATAACATTCTTATTATTTAGTTTGGATACAAGTTTTGAAGTATCATTCTTTTCAATTTGATCAATCTATTCATTCATAGAATCAATCCCCTCATGATTCTCCAAATATTCATTAACATCATTTGTTATAACCTATTAGAATGCATATGTATTTGAATCTAACTTTTAATTTCTTCTTTTTGGAACCCATTTTCATGGATCTCAATTGGGCTTAAGAACTTCCACTTGTTTCCTCATACTATGATGATATGAACATAATTGTTCATCCTCACATGATACAACTAAGTTAGAATCTACATATCGAGTAGTTTCAATATTGGTACTATCATTAAGAACTATTTAACATCATTTAACTTGAAACCACTTCATCATCTATTTCATCCATATTTATAACCACTTGAGGTAATTTCTTTTAAAATAATTCATAAACATTAAAAATTGCTGAGTCAACCATATTTTTAGTATCTTTATTATTACATTTGTATCCATATAATATAGGTGGTTATCTAATAATTATTCTATTAATATCTACCAGATCAAATATTATAGGACTTTCAACCTTAACTTTTATAATATAGTGAATTATGAACCCCCTTAGATTTTTAAAATTTTTGTTTTCTATAAAATACATATCAAAAGGATTCATATTTGAGTTAAAACTCAATAAAATTAGATTATGAAGATGAAATCCTACTCTGATAGCTTGCCTGCAAAAATAAGTAGAAGTATCATGTTTTATGAATATCTTTAGTGAAATCTCCACAATAATTCTATTTATTCTTTCGACAACACTATTTTTATATAGTGTGTGCAGTGCACATAATTCATGATGAATGAAATGATTTTCAATATAATCACTGAACTCTCCCCTTGTATATTCCCCACCATTATCAGTCAAAATTTTCTTTAAATAATTACCATGTTTTTTCCACACTTTTTCTGAAACTCTTAAACATTTCTAGAGCCTATGATTTATTTTCAAACAACATAATACATGGAATTTTATTAAATTCATAAATAAAATATATAAAGTAATTGTATCCATGTATTGATTGTTTACTCCTTGGCCCACATATATTTGAATGTATCATCTCTAATTGATGGATTGAATGTATCCCAACTTTCTTATGAACAAAGTTTCTAATCTTCTCTTTCTGGAAACTAAAGAAACAACTATATATTCTTCTTTTCATATCAAGAATATAAAGAATAATTCATCTCTTCATTAGTTTTATTATATTCCCCTAACACATATTACTCATCCTCTTATGCCAGAAATAATTTTATTTCATCGTGCTCAGATGATATGAACTTTATGAAGCACCATCTGAAACAAGTTTCCCTTTCATCATTTGGATCTCACAAAAAGTGTCCCATATTCTATACTCTTCATAGAAAACCATATTGTCTGAAAAAAACAAGGTTAAATTCATTAAAATATTTTCAAACACTTAATAAATCATGTTTATAACCTTTAAGAAACAAGGCTCATTTGGATTTTAATTTTTCATTCCCAATGATAGAAAATCCAAAAATAAGATTATGACTAACTCATTATTTCCAAATGTTACCATTTCTTCTTTAAAATATTTTATATTCTTTAATATCCTTATATCTACTAAAGAATAATTTCTATCAAAGATATATGGTTGTCCTCCTTATATATATTTGAGAGATTTTTAAAAAAACTAAGGCCTTTTTCATTCTTCTCAAATGGATTCTGAGATTTGTTTTAAAAACATTATTATGCCAGTATCATGGTAAGATGAAATTTTGCAAGATTTTAATTTTGATCACCTATTTCAAAACAGGTTTTCAACAGTTGGAATCTATTTTTAAAATTTCCAGACAGGCCTTCTTAGGTTTTCTCATTTGAGTGCATTGTATCTCCCTAAAATGTAGCATTTAACTTATGCTAGATTCTTTGTATTATTGATTGTTAAACCAACTAATATCTGTCATATTCCCCAATCCTATAAAATAATGTCAATTTCAATATAAATCCTAATTCCTTTTATATCTTATATACTTCCACAATTGTGTTTCTACTTTTTGTCAACGTTTTTACTTACAAATTTAGTATTTCATTGTGAACTGAAGTTTTTGTAACCTCACAAATATTTCTTCTTACCCTTAGTAAATTCTCTAGTTATAGAAAATATTGTTACATATTTTTTAACCATAGAAACTTTAAGATTTTCAATATTTCATATTTTGGATTCAAACATGGTTTTCTTAAATTCATTTTCCTTCTCAGTATCTTAATTATTCTTATTAACCTTTTAGGATAAATTTTTTTGATCTTTATTAGGTTCACAATTGTTAGAATATTCACCAACTTTTATAACTATGATTTCAAAAATTTAAACTCATTGCTCTAATTTAACAAGTTTTTATTGAACAAGTTTTAGCTCTTCTTTCTTTACCTTCAACTTTTCATAAAGATTGATGTTAAGGTTCTTTTTTTAATAAATAAACTATTTCATATTATCAATATCATTTAGAAACTTGTATTCTTCTTCAATAAAATATTTTTTATTGTTTTTTGAAAGATTTATCAGTTTTAACTTATTATTCTCTCTTTCAATTGTTATAATATTTTCAAAACAATCTTTCACCGCCCATTGAAATAAACTCTATATGAGTTTATTATTCTTGTAAACTACTAATTTTTTCAATGATAAATTTTTAATCACTTATTTTGTAATCATATATTTTTCAACAGTATCATCTCTGCTGTTATCAGCCTCTTCTTCGCTGTCGTCATCTTCAACACACTTAGACAAATAGTTTCTCCTTTTGTATTTAGAGAACTTATTATCCTTTCACATAATATGGGACATAAATATGTCTTCTTTCTTCTAAAATTATCTTCTTTAGTATATATTATCTTCAAAATTATATTTACCTTCCTTTTATCAAGGTTAATTTGAAGAAAAGTGACCAATAACTCTAGAACCAAAACATTTCAATGAAAACCGCCCTTGGTACATTCCTTTTTATATTTTCACCTTTTAAAAAATAAAAGATATAAATTTATAATAACTTTTAGTAATTTTATCTTTGCTTTCAGAGTTAAAAACTTCTACTTCCATGAGACATTTATTATATTTTTTTTTCTTGGTAGATTTGAAGTAAATTTCTCAATAAATATTTTACTTTTTTCATCATAACATTTTATGCTTTTATTTCATAAGGGATTAGAGTTCTACATATACCATCTAGTGATGATGTTTCAAGATTTATATCTTCCAATGATGAAACTTTTGTATCAAGTTTATCTTGAATAACTTGTAACATATTTTTAACAATGATTGAATACTATAACTTCTCACCAGACATCTCATGGTTCTTGAAATTTCAATTTCACTTTTAAATAAATCACCAATAGATTCATAATAACCCATAAAAGATCTTCATAATTTAACCTCCAGATTTTTTATTTTTCCTTCATCACATTCATATTTTCTTCATAGATGTTTTTTATCTTATCCTAGATTTGCTTAGCTATTTAAACTCCTTAAAATCTAATCAAACAAGTTTTTGAGAGTAAGGAGAGTATAACATTTCTGGATCATTAAACATTTTCTAAATTCTTTTTGTCAATAGCTATTAGGAGAAATCCATTAGTACTAGCTGGGAAACCATCTATATAAAATTTTAGAACTTCATAACCAAGGGATATATGATAAGTAATAATTATATATTTCCAAATATGATATTTCATTTCATCTAAAATTGGAATCACATTATTGTTCATAGAATTATGAATATCTATAGAAACTTCTCTTTTTTATAACTTCAACTATGTCAATGAAGGGAACCATCCCTCTAGTTCCACTTAAAAGAACTAATTAGGATATTAGTGATCACTAATAGCGGCAGGGGGTGAATTAGTGATATATTATTTTCACATTGTTCTTTCTTATGAAACAATATTGACCTATTTCAAAAGATTAATGGATTTACTGAATATAGGAGCACAATCACAATCTATAGGAACACAATAATATAAAATATTCACTACTCAATAAGAGTTTATATTCCATATAATGGTTTGGAAATAATACAATACCACAAAATACAGTAAAAAATAATCCCTTTATGTGGTTATAAAAATTAGGCAATATCATTACAATTGTGTTACACTATGATCTATATGAAAATTCTTGTACTCTCAGCACAGATAATGATGTGACAATTTTTTTAACAACTCCAAGAACCCTTCACCAATAGGTTCAATATGTTTCCGTTATTCTACAAGTAGTTCTTAACACACTACAGGAAAATTCATAGCTCACGGAGGGTTTTTTGGGTATGGTGACTGTTTAAACTGCCGCCATATGCTTCTTCTGCGGTTTCTGAAAACCACTACTACATTGTGTTTCGGGACACTTTTTCTGGAAGCTATAGAAGTTTAGCGGAATTTTATAGTAACTATCATAGTTTTTTCATTTCACAGCAGTTATGATGTTTTTTAGCAGTGGTTTTTCCGAGCAGGGGATTAATTTTTTCTAGTGGTGGTTAAAACCACTGCTAAAAAAATGTAAGTCCCTGGCCATGAAAACCATGGCTAAAAAGATCATAACTGCCGCGAACTTCACACGGAAGATGGGCCACTATAGCGAAGATTAAAAACGCCTCTAAATTTAATACCATAGCTGTAGAGACCCATAATTGACGTACATAGACATTGCATTAGTTTTTCAAAATACTTAATATATTACAAAAACAGACGCCCAAAGACCATATTAGTTTACTGTCTTTGGAAACTCGGAACATAATCTTCTAATCATGGTGAAAGATCTTCAACATCTCCCATAAAAATCTTTCCCTTTGGTTTTCTTACCTAAAAAATTTATTTATATCTTGGGGAAAAGAAACCATAAAAAGGGTGAGCTCAAATGCTCAGTATGGGTAATTATGGAGAACATAAAACAATCCCTAATCATTTTAACGTAAGAACAGGAACATAAAACATCAAAATCATGAGTAATGACATAAATATTGGTAGTGCATAAGGAATAGATAAAAAAGGAACATTAACCATGATAAAATAGAATGGGAATAAAACGTGTAATTGTAGAAAATATTAATAACATGTTATGATTTCCATAGTAGCCAAGGCATTTCTACCAAGACCATCATTGTGTAAAAAGTCCCTTAATGAATCGAGTTCACTCCTCATTCCAGTCATGTATCACTAAACTAGATTAACTTGCCTTTCTAGCCAAGTCTATCTCATGAGATATAAATCATTAACCAATGCATTGGAGGGAGATATAGGTCCCACCCATCTCATAATGAAATCATTCTTACGTGTGGCACAATATAAACATAAATCATTTATCAAAACCCAAAGAATAAAATGGGTTTCATAAACATTATACCATCATAATCCATATAAAAAAATTGATATAATTTCATCATAAAAAAAGTGAAACCATGTAAATCATAGAAACATTATACTTGAAACATACACATATGAAATAATGTCATCTTAGATGGAAAATGGTTTTGATAAAACCCTTGGAATGAAATCTTGGGGAAAATATCCTTTCTTCTTCAAAATCATTTTCTTTTCACAAAATTACAAGAAATTTTAAATGAAAAGGATTTTGTTGAAAATATTCATGAAATCTTGTAGATTAAGATTCTTGAAAATAAGGCATTATAAAACCATAAAAATCTATTCATGATGTTTAAGTTAAAAAACATTCTCCTCGTACTTTTAACAGAAAAGTCAAAAAGTAGCACGTATGGTAAACAAAAGAAAGATTCCTTCTTTAACAGAAAGTAAAATTAAAATAGGGTTAAACATGACTTTAAAAATACATGGAATAATATTAAACATTTTATGAAAAAAAATTGGACATGGAAGAAAAATATAACCCTAGTAATTACTTACATATAAGCAATCTCAGATAAAAATGAGATTCAAAAATTATCCCTTACCTAACATACAATTTCTTCCGTACGTGTCCAAAACTTCTGTATAGTGGGTTTAAACATATTATTAACTTGTAATATAACCATAATAATATTTATTATATGATATATGATTCACTTATGACTTTATATTACTCGTTCTTTTGTCAATTCCATGTTAAAGCATCATTTTGGGTAAAATCATTTCATTTATCGTACGTGTTTGGACTTGTGGTTATTGATATTATTATTAATTATATCACGATTTAATTAATTAATGAATGAAAAACATGACTTATATATCATATATATTCAGTATATATATATATATAAGATATATAAATGAAATGAAACACACCGTTCATGGAGACAGTAGGCCGTACGTACTCATGAACGCTTTTTTTCATTCCTTATTGACTTGAATGGAAGTAAGTAGATGAAATATATATATATACATAAATATATTAGCATTATTATGTCATATATATCATTATTATTCATTATATATACTTTATAATCATTCTTGAATGGTTAATATGGAGAATGAATCTCATCGCGTCGTGGAGACGATAATCCGTACGTACACACGAGCGACGATATTGTTCCCATAATTATTGAATGCAATTGGAGTGGATGATAAAATATATTAGAATAAGAATGATGTCATAATAACCATATATAATTATTCTTTACACCATTATACCCATCCAAGTAAGGTAGTGGTGGAAAAACAGATTACACCACGATGTGGAGACGGTATTCCGTTCGTACGCATGCTCGGTAATTTCATTTTCTGTAGGATAAATAGAAGATGAAATGGGATTGTTTAATATTTATAATAACATATCAGTATATTATTTATACTTATGTGATTACATTATAATGAAAAAACCAATGAATAGGAATTATAAGAATAACAAACTTGAAAAAATCGGCTGAAGAGATTACTTCTTCTTCGACGCGCCTCCTCTTAACCTCCTCTTAGGGAACTAAAGTTGGTCTTTGAAGAATACCAGGACCTCCAGTAGGTTTCTATGGAAGTGGAGAAGTGTAATGTCCAGGGTTTGGCCTTGCTTGAAGGCTCAAATTTGTGTGAAGAGGAGAGGGAGGAGGTGCCCTTTTATAAGAGGGGTGAGGGGCACCTTAGGAAAAACATGAAGTATTATTTTATAATAAATTCTTATTCGGTTTATAATGGCTCAAAAGTGACATATTTATATGATAGGGTCGATATGGGTCTAAATATTTTCATCCAATATGTTTTATACATGTTTAGGTTACCATTTTAACCTTATCATTTAGGTTTAACTCTATGTTAAATTATTTAACTTTTATTGTGTCTTCTGCTATTCTTACACCATGTGGTTAATAAACATACTATAAACTACCAATAGACCCCCTATTGGTTCATTAATGTCATATATATTATTATATAAGTCTTTTGGACGAACCTTGGATTTTTAGGACAATTATATTAATTAATAATATAATATTTGTTTTAGAAACTCTTTTATGTCAATTTTGACACTATTTGGTACTTTTCTTTCTCTAAATTCATAACAGCATTATTACTTCGAAAAATATTCATCTAACCAACCCTAATACTTTATATTAACCTATAAAATTAGTGAAATTAATAAAAAGTCTCAAATTACATTTATTTTGGTATTTATAATATCAATTGTGTTAATATTTCATTAATAAGGTAATTACTGCATCACCATTATGTCATAAATAAATTATATTATTTAATGTCTAAAAATTATAAATAAAATACCATTATGTAGGAAATATTTTTATATTTCTAATGAATATTTATAGTCTAATTTATCTTATATATAACCCTATATTAAAAATAATTTAGTTATTAAACTTCGATTTTAACAATTTTAACTCTACTTTAAATAAAATAATAATAAATGTCCTAATATAATCTAAGTGAACCTAAAGGGTAATATTTTATTCCTAAGGTTGTTTTTGGTCGAATTAAACTTATCCAATAGAATTATGACATGTGTTTGGGTAATAATAATATCATTTTTACCATTAATTACCCTATTTACTTTTAACAGTGGTAAATAAAAGTAAAAAGTTACCATTCAACAAAAATTATTTTTATCTAATTGAACCAAATTTTACTCCTTGATAGTAACCGTGTCTCTCGGATTTTCTAAATTCCACTAACAGAAGCGGTAAAATTATGTTTTATGTAAATTTGGAAATTCTCCTTGGAGGTGGGTAAAAGACGGTGAAAAGTTCAATAAAAATTGTATATATCTAAAATTATTATTAAATGAACCTAATGAATTAAATTGAACTTATATAGGTATTATGTATCAATTTTTACCTAAAATAAATTTAAATAAAATAAATAATTATTTAAAGAAAAATTCTCTTTTAAACTATAACTCAGTGTTTTCCACTATTCATCAAAAATTGAAAGTTTTCATAAAAAACCAAAATTTCACCCTAGGATAATTTTGATATTCTGAATCCAAAAATGAAGTCCATTTTGAAAGATAAAATTTATAAAATTTCATAAAGTGGGTATTACTATTCATAATGACTAGTTTATATAGTATTTCAATAACATATTGTTGTTTAGTGAAACTCGGTATTGCGTACAACACAAGCTATCGAGGAAGGTTGCTCTTGCGTGTAACACAAGCCAAGAATAGTGTTGCGTATACTACAAGCTAATACGGTGTTGCGTATAGCTCAAGATAATCTTGGTGTATCGTACAACATAAGACATCAAATAAATTAAAAATAATATTTCTCATAAAATCTCGGGGAGTTACATTCTACCCCCCTTAAAATGAATTTCACCCTTGAAATTCATCAGGGTTATAAATGGTTTACTATTTGAAAGTTTCATTCATAGAAACCCACATCGTAAAAAGGAATACTAAAACTTAATTTTAAAAACTATTGTATGATATGTAACGGTTACCCAAATTAACTCATCACTGGGTTTCCACATAGAAGAAAATCGGTGAAAATATGGATATGGAAGAGAAATATAACCATCAAGTTTTGTTGGAGAGTGGTAGAGAAAATGGCTATGAAAAATCCATTAATCACAAAGCCATAAATTTGTGATGATCTAAGGTACCATCTGATTCATCAAATATGAGTGCACTAGGAAAATTTTTTTGGTTTTTAAGATCATTTCCCTAATGTTCAAGAATTTTTGAATTAAAAGAAATACTAACTTGATTTTGGTACAATCTCACTGTTGTTTGTGCCTTAAAAAATTTCCACTTCATCTCGTAAAGAAATAAAGTTGAATTTGTCTTCAGTGAAGTGTTAGCAGATCATAAAGTAGAATGATAGGTCATTCCATCTATCTCAAACATAAGGATAGAAAAAGTTATATACATAAGTCCATATTATGGTAAGATTAATCATATATGGTTCCAAAAATGGAATTATACTTCATCTATCATACCGCTTAATAAAATAAAACTAGTTTCTACTAACCAGGGACTTCCTGTTAGCCAGAGGTAGTCAATAAAGGCCTATCACACTTCGGTTGTGGGTTCGATTTCCGCAACCTTTTCTGACATGACGGGTTGTCGCCTGTCCTGTAGGTTTTCCCTTTTTCTAAAACTACATTATTATAACATTACTGCAATAATATCGAAAAACATTTCTAGCCTTAAACAATACTATCTTATGTCTAACTTAATTCATTCCAATTTTTAGGCTTATCCAAAATACTTAGGTCCAAGCTCATTGTATACAGAAAATGATTACTTGAAAGGTCACATAACAAGCATGTGAATACCATAATTTATCCACCATATATCATAAGATATATCTTGTTGGTCACATTTCAAACATGTTAATACCTTAATCATGTATTCTTTTAAAACATGAATTACCATAAAACCTTAGTGAAAACATGAATGCTGTCAGAAGTTAACTCTTTCCACATACCAAAATCCCAAAATTTATATATACTCAACCCATGAAATCACTTTGTCCTTATATCAGTCATGAGATCATGAATACTATCAAAAATTTCATTTTCTTCTTATTTCTTCATTATGCACACATCATCTGCTTTCCAAAAATATTTCAATCACTTTTCATGGTTATCGGTACCATATTCTAATGGAAAACCACAATGGACCAATACATTGATATTCCAATATACCTTAAAAGTACCTCAATAACATTATTCTTGAATTCCAATACTTAAACCCTTCAATCCATCCTCTTCAATTATTGGCATGGAATATTTCCTTCCTCAATTTATAAGTAACCTCTTAGGTCAGGGCATTGAGTTGGGTAATGCCCATGTTCTCCACAGATAAGACACTGAACTCCATAATTTTCTATCACTCTATAACCCTTCTCCCTACAAAGATAACATATTCCCCACCATTTGATGTATTCATCAAGGTTCATCTTCCCTTCTTTAGAAAACATAATATTTCTTTCTCTATGCTCCTCACCATACAAACATGCATAGAAGTCCATATTCCTCTTATTTGATGACTATGGAATACATCTAAATTTTACCTTTTTATTCATATATCGCGATGAATGATTCAGCATAATCACAATATCTTTCTCTTCATGCATTACACAATTTCGTTGCTCACAGTCACCATTTTTTCCATTGGAATCAATGTTAACCTAATTCCATCTCGTTCCATCCATTGACTAAAACTAGAAACCATATTTTAAGAAATAGTTAAAATAACGAGGAACCACATAATCCTAAAAAGTTACTTATGGGATGTATAACTTATCACACATTATTTAATAAATGACACCTTAGGTTCAACCTATGTTATTCATGATTGTTAACATAATTCAGGTACTATAACATACAGTTATACTAATCCTTTCGGACATCCATAAACATACCTTAGAAATATCTCTAGGGATCTCACTAATTTTTTCGCATAATAGTTTCAAAAGGTTAACTAAACCTTCGCTCTGATACCAACTGTAGATACCCATACATGAAGTATATATACATTACATTACTTTTTCAGAATACTTAATACATTACAAAAATAAGCGCCCAAAGACTGTATTAGTTTAGTGTCTTTGGAAACTCGGAACATAATCTTCTAATCATGGTGAAAGATCTTAAATATCTCCCATAAAGATTTTCCCCTTTGGTTTTCTTATATAAAACCTTTCTTTATATCCTGGGGAAAAGAAAACATAAAAAGGGTGATCTCAAATTCTTAGTTAGGGTAAACATGAAGAACATAAAACAATCCCTAAACATTTAAACGTAAGAACATGAACATAAAACATCAAAATCGGGAGTAATGACATAAATCTTGGCAGTGCATAATGCATAGATCAAAAAGGAACATTAACTATGAGAAAATTGCATGGGAATAAAAAATATAATTTTGGAAACCATTAAGCACATGTTATGATTTCCATACTAGCCAAGGAATTGCTGCCAAGACCATCATAGTGGACAAAGTTTCTTACTGAATCCAGTTCACTCCTCGTTCCAGTCCTGTATCACTGAACCAGATTAACTTTCCATTCCATCCATGTCTATATCATGAGATATAAATCTTTACCCAATGCATTGGAGGGAGATATAGGTCCCACCCATCTCATAACGAAATCATTCTTACGTGTTCCACTACATAAACATAAATCATTCATAATAACCCAAAGAATAAAATGGGTTTCATAAACATCATCCCATTATAATCCATATAAAACAAATGGATATTATTTCATCATAAGAAAAGTGAAACCATGTAAATAATAAAGACATTATACATGAAACATACATATATGAAATAATTTCATCTTAGATGGAAAATGGTTTTGATAAAACACTTGAAATGAAATCTTGAGGAAAATATCCTTTCTTCTTCAAAATCATTTTCTTTTCACAAAATGCCATGAAATTATAAAAGAAAAATATTTTGTTTAAAATATTCATGAAATATTGTAGAGTAATATTCCTAAAAATAAGGCATTATAAAACTGTAAAAATCCGTTCATGCTGTATAAGTTAAAAATACATTCTCCTCGTACTTTTAACGGAAAAGTCAAAAAGTACCACGTATGGTAAACAAAAGAAAGATTCCTTCCATAACAAAAATTAAAGTCAAAGAGGGGTAAAAATGACTCTAAAAAAACATGGAATAATATTAAACACTTTATTAAAAACATTTTTATGGACATGGATGATAAATATAACCCCATTAAATACTTACGTATAAGCAATCTCAGATAAAAATGAGATTGAAAAATTATCCCTTACCAAACGTCCAATTTCTTCCGTACATGTCTGAAACTCCTATATAGTGGTTTTAAACACATTATTAACTTCTAATAGAACCATAATAAAATTTATTATATCATATATGATTCACTTATGACTTTATATTACTCGTTCTTTTGTCAATTCCATGTTAAAGCAGCGTTTTGGGTAAAATCGTTTCATTTATCGTACATGTTTGGACTTGTTGTTCTTGATATTATTATTACTTATATCAGGATTTACTTACTTCCAGAAAGTAAAACATGATTTATATATCATATATATTCAGTATATATATATATATATAATAGATAGATTAATTAAATGAAACACACCGTTCATGGAGACAGTAGGCCGTACGTACGCATGAAGACTGTTTTCCTTTCCTTATTGACTTGAATGGATGTAAGTAGATGAAATATATATATATATATATCCAGTAGAATTATTATTAAATATATATCATTATTATTCATTATATATACTTTATAATCATTCTTGAATGGTTAATATGGAGAATGAATCTCATCGCGTCGTGGAGACGGTAATCCGTACGTACACACGAGTGATGATATCATTCCCATAATTATTGAATGCAATTGGAGTGGTTGATATAATATATCAGAATCAGTATGATGATATAATAACCATATATAGTTATTCTTTACACCATTATACCCATCCATGTATGGTGGTGGTGGAAAAATAGATTACACCACGGCGTGGAGACGGTATTCCGTACGTACGCACGCGCGATGATTTCTTTTTTCGTAGGATGGATAAAAGGTGAAATTGGGTTGTTTAATATTTATAATAACATATCAGTATATTATTTATAATTATGTCATTACTTTATAATGAAACAACTGTAGAAGAGGAAGTAGAAGAATAAAGAAACGTGAAAGAATCGATAGAAGAGATTACCTCTTCTTCGACATGCCTCCTCTTAACCTCCTCTTAGGGAACTAAATTTGGTCTTTGAAGAAGGCCACGACCTATAGTATATTTATATGTAAGTGGATAAGTGAAATGGGCAAGGTTTTTCTGATATTGAAGGCTCAAATTTGTGTGAAGAGGAGAGGGAGGATATCCACTTTTATAAGAGGGGTGCGGGGCACCTTAGAAAAAACTTAAAATATTAATTTATAATAAATTCATATTCTGTTTATAATGGATCCAAAGTGACTTATTTTGAGTCTAGGGTGGAGATGGGTCGAAATCCTCTCATACAATAGGTTTTAGACAAGTTTAGGTTACCATTTTAACCTTATAATTTAGATTTAACTGTAAGTTAAATAATTTAACTTTTACTGTGTATTCTTGTATTCTTACACTATATGGTTAATAAACTTACTATAAACTACCATTAGAACCCCAATTGGATAATTAATGTAATATATATTATTATATATGTATTTTATCTGAAAATTATATTTTTAGGACCATTATATCAATTATTAATATAATAGTTTTTTAAAAAACTCTTTTATGTCAAATTGGACACTATTTGGTATTTTGTTTTCTCAAAATTCATAAAAGCATTATTAATTCAAAGAACATTCTTCTAACCAAACCCAATATGTTATATTGACCTAGAAAATTAGTTTAATTCATAAAAAGTCTGAAATTACATTTATTTGGGTATTTATAATATCAATTATGTTAATATTTCTTTAATAAGGTAATTACTGCATCACCATTGGGGCATAAATAAATTAAATTATTTAATTTCTAAAAATTATAAATAAAATACCATTATATAGGAAATCATTTTAGATGTATAATGAATATTTATAGTCGAATTTATCTTATGTATAACCCTATATTAAAAATGATTTAGTTATTAAACTTTGATTTTTAGCTATTTTAACTCTTCTTTAAATAAAATAATAATAAATGTCCTAATCTAATAAAAGTGGACCTAAAGGGTAATATTTTATTCATAAGGTTGTTTTTGGTATAATTACACTTATCCAATATAATTAAGACATGTGTTAGGGTAATAATAATATCATTTTTACCCTTAATTACCCTATTTACTTTTAACCGTGGTAAATAAAAGTCAAAAAGTTACTATTAAAAAAAAATTATTTTTATCTTATTGAACAACATTTTACTCCTTGATATTAACCGTGTCTCTCAGATTTTCTAAATTCCACTCACAGAAGTAGTAAAATTATGTTTTATGTAAATTTTTAAATTCTCTTAGGAGGTGGGTAAAAGACGGTGACAAGTTCAATAAATTTGTTATATATCTAAAATTATTATAAAATGAATCTAATGAATTATATTGAACTTATATAGGTATTATGTATCAATTTTTACCTAAAATAAATTTAAATAAAATAAATAATTATTTAAATAAAAATTCGGTTTTAAATTATAACTCAGTGTTTTTCACTATTCATCAAAAATTGAATGTTTTCAGAAAAATTCCAAAAATTCACCCAAGGATAATTTCAATATTCCAAATCCAAAAATGAAGTCCATTTGGAAATATGAAATTTATAAAATTAAAAAAAGTGGGTATTACTATACATAACGGCTAGTTTATATAATATTTTAATAACATATCGTTGTTTAGTGAAACTCGGTTTTGTGTACAACACAAGCTATCGAAAAAGGTTTCTCTTACGTGTAACACAAGCCAAGAATATTATTGCGTATTCTAAAAGATAATACGGTGTTGCGTATAGTGCAAGATAATCTTGGTGTAGCGTACAACACAAGACATCAAAGAAATTAAAAATAATATTTCTCAAAAAATATCGGGGTGTTACAGTAGCGACGGTTATAACCGCCACTAATAGAAAAATGATGCCATTTAGTGGTGTTTATTACTGCTACTCATAGAAAAATGCTGACATGTAGTGGTTGTTTAAACCACCGCTAAAAATAGATTTACAAAAAAAACAACAGCTTCTACAACTTCTGTACCAGTGCCATGAAAAAAAAACAATTCCAAGAATACTGAAATATGCATACCACACTCATCTGGTATAATAAATGATTCAAAACTCACTGAGAACCATACATATCTAGTGCGTACTACCCTCAAATAGCATGTATTGTTTTGGAATGAAAATCTAACACACACTCTCTTCTTCCCACTATAGAGTAATCCTCTGGGAACTGTCTCACTAGTTCTTTCCCGTAATCCTACTTAATATTGCCCAAACCTAGTGTGTACACACTCCCATAATTCATGATCATAAAACTATAATCATGATCTAATGAATCATGTCTTGTCACATATAGTTCATGTTCCCAACCCACTTACTATGAACCACTACATGTCAGTAAATTGAATGTCCCAAAGCATCTTAGTCATACAAAGGCTAACCACATGATCACCCACCACATATGAGTCATTCTCAAAATGGATATCATATACCTATTATATTCTCAACATTATCTTGACAACCTAAGATCTCAATCTATAAGGATTGTTATCCAATTTACCCTACCCTCTCCCCTTAACTAAATACCAAAACCACTCAAATTGTTTCTCATCCCATGAACAATAAATTACCATGACATTACTCAACCCTTTCATGGTTACACACATAACCACACTTTTTTGTTATGTATAATAACATAATTAAGATATGTGAGAAAACACTATATAATATTCATACCATGACATTTTTCAGCCCTTTCATTCCTAATTTTTCCCTATTCTTCACTATGGTAAAGTTGTAAGAAAGTGAATGGTTGATTCTGTTAATGCTTTGGTAGGGGAGTGATGTAGGCTGTTGTGTCTTAAATATGCATACCACACTTAAGAAATCAAGACATAAAAGGAAATATCAGAAATCAATAAAATATATAAAGGGAAACATGACAAATCAAGTAAATGTTAGGTCATGGATGTTTTTGGTGGAAACTATGTGCCACACATGATACATATACAAATCGACGATGAACATATATCATGCCCCTCTCCACCTCCAACATATCAACAATACAACTAATCATTGACCGATGATGAACACATATCGTCACCCTCTCCACCTCCATCTCCACTTCTGGATACCACCTATAAGAACATTATATGGAAAATTAAATAGTGTTGCATATTTATATTTAAACTTAAAAACAATAAAATATTGAAAACTAAATGATTTTGAATTTTTGTGATTTACCTGCTCACCACTAGTCGATACAGTACCACCGGGGGAATATCTACTCATCTGCTGACGTATTTCAGCCAAATCTTTCTGTAAAGAGGATATTTGACCCACCTACTAGTGAACTATGTTTCCTAGAGAAAAAATCTCTTTATTATCATCTCTAGGTATGGGATAACTAAAACCATGATTTGAAGCAACTTCCATCCCCGATGGCCTACTAAAAACCTCAGATGGTACGAGTCCCAAACCCAACCCGCGCACTCTACCAGGATGCTACTTCTAATGGACTTTAGCAACCGAGTCATCCGAGAAGACTAAGTGGGACTGCTCATGATTAGCATCCCATTATTCTTTAATTTTTACCAATAAATCAGATATCAATATATATATTAACATAGTAGAAACTGATAATAAGTTATTATTATGAAAAAATGGGTTCATACCCCAACTTCTTTGGAAAACTCATTAACAAAACTTCCATCATATTTTTTGTGAACATCCAACCACACTTTAGTTCAGGATGCTTCATTCCCTAAACTCTGTGACTTCATTAAACAAAGATAAATAAAAAATATAATATATTAAATAGATAATATTTTCTTATAAATATTTAAACTAATGAGAAGATTACCAGAGTTGATCGGCTTCTAGAAAAGCTTTTTGACCTTGTAGTGTGGGGGATGACTTTCTTTGACCGGCTTGATGAATTCTTTCTTGAGAGATTCTGAAATAAATAAAATGAAATTTAATAGTAATTTATTAAATGTCATATCCTCTTCATGTACATTTATAAATGTAAAATGAGGTTAATATAATAATATATATTTAAATACCAACTGGTTCTCATCACGATGTATGTCATAAAAAACATTCCACTATTCTTTGGGTACCCCATTGGGTAGCTTCTCATACATTTGTTAGACGGTCAACAAAGTATCATTGACATCACCCCAAAATATCCATTTGAAGTCTTTCCATTTCTTACCAAGATTTTTCAACGTCCACTTTCATGTTATCACATCAGCAATTGTAAAGTGGAAAAACATATGTATACATAAATTCATTTTGAACATATTAATAACATGATAATCAATTACACCATAATTTATTAAAATTAACTTTATTTGGGAATTAAAAACATCATTTTTCCATCTTGGAGGCATATGTCTCCAATCATCATAAGAAATAGGAAGGGAAATGGGCTCCGCAGCCAGCTGGCCAAGAATATGGCCAAGTAATCCCACGACATCATCCGTAGGGACCCCATATGAATCGAATGGGAAAACTATCTTCTATCCGTTCATATTATACTCATATAAACTTTCAATATTTTCTCCACAGTTTCATTTTTTTTCATCTTCAATGAACAAATAGTTATTATAAAAAAGGTGCAATAAATTTATTAATATTAAAATTTGTACCTATAATAGTGACCCTTAGGTATGTCTGTGATGAACTAGAAGTGGCACACCACCGCTCGACTGATGAGGCTACTTAAGGGGGAGTCGACGACTCAGCTTCTAAAGGGATGCTCACAAAGGGTGTGAGAGATGGTGCAGGGGGGGCATGCAGATGGTGGCTCAGATGTCGTGGGGTGGGAGACTGATTGATTGTCATCTATCGCAATAGTGGTTGAAACAGTGTATCACTTCCTCCTTGGAATTCCTGTCAATTAATCAAATAAAATTAAGTTTAGAACAAATATTTCAAAGAAATTATGTAGAAAAAATATTATAAATCATAATAGATGCCCAGTACTAACAAACAAAATATTCATAACAATGATAATGAAAGACTACATAAATGAAATAAGTGGTTTCTTAATGAATAAATAACTATACATACAATCATTTTCCCCTTTAATCATGTCTGTTTCCTGCTCCATTACTTCATTCACTTCATTCATCCTTTCTAGACTAATATTTTCAATATCATGATGGACAAATAATTCTACTTCTTGTTGTTGATGAGATTCAATTTTAGAGGTCAGATCTTCCACTTCATCACCCATATCATACAAATATATTTGTATTACATGTGCAACTACACTCCACCCTTCATCCACAATATCATTCACATAATATACCATTTTTTGTTACGATGATAAGATATATGGATCTTGTAGTTCACGATCACCAATATCCATCAAGAGAAAGAAGTTCGCTGAAGTAAATTACAAGGAATCTCTTTTAACACCTCTGATAATATCGACCCAATTTCATTTGAATAAAACAACTAAAAAATGACCGTGGTAGTTTAATTCAATAATATCAGTCAGCTTTCCATAGTATTCCACATCAGAAAATGTAAATATACCACTATTCTATGTTTTCAAACCCTCTTCTCGATCGACTGTATGAAATCTAAATCCATTCACATTGTAAGCGTCGAACTTTCTATCTTGTTTTAGAGGACCTCGAGCAAGAAACTTCAAATCTTCTGACACCTCTGTTCGAGTATCAATATTCATGATCTAAAAAAAGAAACCTACTTTATTATATTTAAAAAATATACGTGTCAAACTAAAATTCATATTTATTGCAATATTTATGAACATACAAGTCGTGCAAACCATTCTACAAGTTCTTTATTAACATATTTCATTATATATTTCTCATTTCATGTTCAGCCTCTCATTCGTCTCTTTGTTTGTATCCCTAAATCTTTAATAAATGGATCTGAAATTTCACTACTCAGTAGAACATATCTATGTGCATGTAATAATTCCAATTCTGTCAGTGTCACATTTGAGGTCCTCCTAACCGATTGGCCAATAGCAGGAAATGTTTTTATTTCTGATGTATTTGAGATTGAGTCGATGTGTTGTAAACACGTACAACTCGATTAAATCTTGTCTCAATATTATTCAAGAATCTATAACAAAACGTAAGAAACTCCTCATACAAATAGCCTTCATAAATAAAGCCTTCTGGTTGAGCTTTATTTCTCATGTATGATTTAAAATTCCCAAGATATATGTGAAATAAAATAAATATAATTATGCATTTTATTAAGAGCAAAAAATTGTTTACATGACTGAAAGACATATAAATAAAGTACCTCTCAATTGGATACATACATAGATAATGAGCGTGGCCTCTTAATTTAGCTTTCTCAACCAAATTCACATTTCAATGCATCATTACAGTAAAAAAAGATAGAGGAAAGATCATCTCCATTACACGAAGGGTCAATAAAAACCTCTCATGGAGGTTGTCAAGCTGAAATGGCTGTATAGATTTCTCACATAGTTGTCTGAAAAATTTGTAGAGTTGGAGTACAACATTTGTAATTTTTTCAGTTAATAATATACGCAATACCAATGGTAGTAACTATTGTAATAAAATATGTGAATCGTGACTTTTCAATCCATGTAAATTAAGATTATTCAAGTCAACACACCTCCAAATGTTACTTGAATACCCATCAAATACCTTAACATTTTTTAAAATTTTAAGGAATGTATATTTATCCCTATTTTTCATTTCAAATATTTCTGGAGGATACTTTTTATTCTCATCTGGCCAGATATCACGTTTTATGTTCACTGCTTGTAAGTATTTGCGAGCATTGAGATAATCCTTCGACTTTCCATGCTCGTTAAGCAATGTGAAAATCAAATTGTCACAAGCATTCTTCTCAATATGCATCACATCAAGATTATTATACAACAAATTAAATTCCCAATATGAGAGTTTGAAGAGTATAATTTTTTTCTTCCATTGTTGCATTCCAATTTCACTTGATGATGCACTTCGAACCCATTTCCTGCTATCATTAAAATAACAAACCTTCTAAAATTCTATTTCAGCATTTCCAAGTTGTTTAAATATTTCAGAACCAGTTAAAAACTTTGGAGGTGGTCTATGATCAATGAAACTGTTAAATATTGATCTGTTCAGCCGAAATCTATTAGATGCATCGAGAAATCATTAATGGAACAAGAAGCACCATTTTCTACTGTAAGGTAGCCGTTTGGGGTGAAAATCAAAGTTACAAATATGATAAGACAAACCTGTGTAACTGTTCCAACCAGATAAATTCCCAAGCCCAGGGAAGTCTCTAATTGTCCACATTAATGTAGCATGCATTTTGAACATTGTCTTGGAGGAACCATCAAATGTCTCAACACCATTGCTCCACAACTCCTATAATGCTTCAATTAAAGGATGAAAGTATACATCAATATCATTTCTAGGCATTTCCTTTCTATGAATAATCATCGAAATGATAAAATACGTTTTTGCATACACATCCATGGAGACCGATTATAAGGGATCAAAACAACTGGCCAAATGCTAGAACTGGTACTCAAAACCCCAAATGGGTTGTATCCATCAGTACCCAATCCCAATTGAACATTCCTCGGATCAGCTGACAAATTTTGATGTAATGAATCAATTTTTTTCCACGATTTTAAATCTTGTGGATGTCTCGTTAACCCATCATTGTTATTATTTACAGAATACCACTTCATGTGTTTGACAGTTTTTGATGACATGAATAATATTTGCAATCGAGGATTTAAAGGAAAGTAACGCAAAACCTTTGTAGGTTTGTTTCTTTTATTCTTCTTCTTATTCATGAAAGTATGTTGATTTAGACTACCAACATAACTCATTGACTGCCTTCTAGAAGAATAACATTTTTTACAATCCTATATACTTTAATCGTCTTGCTAATAAAGCATACAATCATTGGGACATGCATGTATTTTTGTATAATTCAGACCATGCCTATTAACACTTTTTTTGTATCATAAAAAGACTCAAGGATGTTTGCTTCAAGAAATGCATCATGCAACAATTCCAATATCATGGAAATTTCTTTATTTGTAATTCCACATAGACATTTGATACGGTATAACTTCAACATAAAATAATGTTTTGAATATTTCAAACATCAACTATAAAACTCTTTATTTCCATCATCAACTAAATCATGGAAAATATTTTCCCCAATGAATTTTTCCCTTACATTTGACTCCGCCGAATCAAGAGGAAGATCCACTGATATGTTACAATCTTGAAATTGTTGTCCTACAGTCTAAAAAATATCACTTGTCTCGTTGCTATTTGTATAACCCTCATCTAGTTGTTCTGATATGTTTTGATGTTGACGGTGGTCTCTTGCCATTCCAAATGAATCATTTATAAGGTTTTGCATTTTATTTTCCATTTTTTATGAAGTTGGGAGGTAATTCTGTGGATCAACATTAGTGATCAACCTTTCTGTAACGTTCGATTCTATGTGACAAATCCAACGCAAATATTGACTAGGGAATTGCTTCAACATTAAATGTTCATAAACTTCATCTCTCTTCAACCATATTCTAAATTTACATTTAGGACATGGACATATTATTCTCCATTAAATAGATCGATTGGAAATTGCAAAATCTAAAAACTCATTCAAACCCTTAATATACTGAGGTGCGTTCCTCTGTAATGTGATCCATCTTTTATTCATGTATATCACATTGTGCCTACACAAAATTTAAAAAATTAAACACGTAACTATTACTAAATAGGGAAATAGATTCATATATACTAGTTGAAAAATATATAAATATGTTACATAACGTTTTCCTATATCGATACATATGGTAAATCACCCACTAGTGGTGTCATCTAAAGTAGCACCAGCACAAAGGATTAGAATTAAAATGGAATATTAGGGTGAGTGAACAAAAGTCCAACCACATTACTCAACTTAAGAAAATTAGAGGTTCCCCTCTCCCATTAAATTAAATAATTCTAACCATTGTTTGAAGTTTCCCAATATTTAGGGGGAGATATTATCCATGGGGTGGATGTGCTAATAAAGTACATGTTATTCATCTAAAGAAAGATATGATTAAATCCAAAAAATGCATGAAATAAGTGATTTAATAATTATTTCAAGTCTCATTTCATATAAAATATGATCAAAACATGTCATGGATGATCATGACTCCGCAAGTGGTGTTAAGAAACCAATTTTTTTCTTCAAAACACGATATATAAGTTTCATGCTGAATTAAAGTCACTTTTTGAATCTATAATTACATAAAAAAGGGATTATTATATAATAAAAAGAGGTTTCCAAGCCTTAACAAAGAGAATAAATGATGTCATATTGAATCTGGTTTAAAACAAGGGATATCAAGCACATAATTTAGTAGAATTAGACCACTAATAAGGAAGAGGTACCATCCATACCATCTTGTATTAATGTTTGTAAATCTCTTTTTATAAAGGGAGTGGGTAGGAAAACAATTATGTACAGGTATAGATTTTGAAATGTTTAATGGAATATTCCACCTTAGCTAAGGTGAATAAGGAAATTAAGGAAGTCGGTTTCCCTTAAAGATCTAAACAAGTTATAAACAAGACCTAATGTCATTATTAAAATGAAATAAGATGATCATGGGTTGTGGATCAATGTTGGTGTGGCGACAAATTCATTTATTGTGAATTAGAATATTGGTATAGACCGTTAAATGAAAAATTAGAAATTAATCCAATTCTAAGGGATATAAATATAGATATGAAGAAGAAACATCCATAGGTTAAGAAATAAATGTATACATAAAAAATAATTGAAAATTTTGAAAATGTGTGTGATTTATGAAAAAGTAGTATTCATGGGATTGGTCTATGTTCATATCAACCTATATATTAATCGAATAAGAAAATAAGGCCACATAAGTTAGTGAATAAATAAAAAGAATCCTTAGGTAAAAGTGAAATAATATTGTAAGAAAAAAAACCCTAAGAATATTTCACATAGGGAAGGTAAGAGGCCTTGGAATCTAAATTTGAGAAGTTTATGAAAGGTTCATCTTCTAAAAGAACAAATAAAAAGGAGGGAAGTTATCAGTATCCATGTTGAAAGTTCAAACATTCTACCAATGAAAAAATTGACATGTTAGTTATCTAGATGGAAGTTATAAAGAAAATCTGGAAAATAAAAAAAGCACAAGAAAATTATAGTAAAAAAGTAAAAGAATCGATTCCACATAAAGATAACATAGTTCAATGTGTGTGGTGAAACATGGATAGGCACACTCCTAGAGATTTTTATAAAATATTTCGATATTAACAACCTCACTTAGAAATAAAACCACTTATAATACCATTTTTTAATGATCCAACATGAGTCCTAAAGAGTATTCCTGAACACCATGGGAAAGTGACAAGCACCTGGGTATCAACACACATAACCATGGGAGTGATTTCACACGAAAATAACAAGAAAATATCTCTCGTATATAAAAAGATAAATATAATAAATCAGATTACATCATGGATGAAAAATTACAGGACCATGAGATATAAATACACTAATCCATAAAGATAAACATGAAAAGAAACTGAAACAATGTATCCATGTGACTACATGTTACCACTATACAAACCCACCATTAAAGTGACAACAACCCAAAGATTAATTCAAGATAAATGACATTGTTCTATTTATCTACATACTAAAAGAACATACCTCCATAAACCCAATAAAATATAAACGTTTTGCAAAAAATTCATAGCAATATACCACCATCAATCAATACAATGTTTATGACCATGGAGAATTTTGTTCTATCATAAAAATGAAACAAATTTGATTAAGTTATTCATTTTGAAAACAATTCCAATTAAACATACATTGGATTGAATTAAAACAATCCATATTCTAATAAATTCATAATATGAAAAAAAAATTAATGAAATTTAAATAAATTGAAATAAACAAAGCATCCATTAGATAAACATGTGATCATTAAAACATGAAACACTACCATCACGGATGAAACTAAACACAAAGAATGAATGGGATATAGCTATAGGAATACATTACTAAAACCCATAAGAAACACTAGACATGAAAATATGTATCCCAGTGAATCTGATTTCTTCCATATTATAAAACTATTAAAACCATACCACTTAGTTGTGATACACTCACAAAGGGTTGCATATGTCTATAACCCTATGCACAGGAAGATCCAAAAAATATGAAAAGTAATACCTACGACTATGAAAACCACCGGTGGCAGGGGAGGAGAGCTGACCTAGGGTAGGAACTTGAAGGGGTTAGGGGAGAAGGTGAAGTCACGTGTGTCTGGGGGAGAAGGGTGGTCAGAAGCGACGGGTGGTTAGGTCACTAGCGGCACGGTAGGGGTGTGGAGCTAGGGTTGGGGCTATTCGGGGGGAGAAGCGTCACAGGTGTTAGGGGGAGAAGAGGGTTTGCTCGGGTGGGGGGGGGGGAGAGAGTGCCTCCACTGTAAAAAATAAATAGGTTTCGTGGCAGTTTTTAATAAACCTCCACTAAAGGCAATTTATATTATAGTGACACTATCAATTTTTATAAATACTTCTTCTTCAATTTCTTTCCCAATAGTGGGAAATAACTTATTTCTTGGACATCTATATAAAACTAATTCTATTAACTATTTCTATGATTTCTACATTTAATCTTCCAATCAAAAAAGTTTGTATGGTGACTTCTAATAACTATTAAAGCTTCCTTATTCTTTGTCTTTCTACTCAAATCTACACACAAACTCCCGATTTTACCCGATAGAATCTTTTTTTGTGAAATATATTCCTTAACAATAATCACACTCTCTTCTTCCTCAATGAAGAGATTAATTGGTTAGAAAATTCCCTACTCAAACTTTAGCTGTCAGATTCTCATCTGGTATCTCTTTCCAAAATTATTTATATGGCACTTTAGATTTCAAACATATAAATAATACACAATTTTATACACTGTACTTTAACCCAATTTATAGATTTTAGGGTTGTAGATATGGTGGGATTTTCAATTTAATTTACTTATGAAAGAAAAAATTAAATTAAAATATCCCAATCAATAAAATTCACATGGATCCATCTTAAATATATTTTATAATTTTCTTGATTTTTTTTTCAAATTCATACATCCACCTCTTTTAGAAAAAATAATTCAAACTTTGAAAGAATAAAACATATTCCTCCTAGGATATTTAGAAATTTGAAAAATCATAATTTCATAGTCACATGTGATATCCTTATATAAACATCATAAATAACATTCAACCAAAAAACCATAATACTACTTAATATTTTATCAAATAATTTAAAAAATATTTTATCCACTGAGATTCTGTTCGATTGTTCCTATATAAACTTCATATGAAATTCTTGAAAGGATTTACAAAAAACATCCTCCATCTTTTATCTTGATTTAGTGATCTCTATTCATTTCCTTAATTTAGAAACCACTATGTGATTATATTCATAAACAATCCTTCTAATCATCCCAAATAAACTTGAAATTCATAACTTCATACATGTACATCTAATAGATTATGTAAAAATTGTTATTTATATTGGAATTTTTCTAATAAATTTATTCAATTAGACTTTTTTAGAATTTTCCTTCACCCAATTATATTTATCTAATGAACTTTTTATGATTTTGACTTCATTCGATGAAATTTCTCATTATATTCCTAACTTAAATAACTTTCAGTAATTAAAAGAACATCACAAATGTTTAACCAAAAGAACATTGTACTATCATAACTTCAAGGCTTCATAAAATTAAAATATAAACTTCATAGAAATGAAGAATGAAAAATTTATATTTTTCAATTATGAATTATAATATCTACCCTTTCATATTTCTTCAATAACATTTAATGAAAAACTTTTCTTAGAAAAAACTGGTTTTGATGGCCCCCATATAGTAAACATCCTCCGAATATCATAGTATAAATATTTTACATACAAATTATTTTATCCTATTTCTTCTTACACATGTATCATGATATATTTTTATAAATCATGATGTTCAATATATTTAGAGCAAAAATATATCACCATTCTTGATTTAACTAAAATAATTTTCCAATGAATTTGTAAGAAAATAGATAAACATTCACCACATTTCCTACTCCGAGAGGTATTCATCTAGAATAGTCTATCCAATGGACTTTTTGGATAAATATATATATTATCCAATTTTTGGAAATATTAAAAAACATTTATGATTTATGTTTGAACAACAGAAGTCAAAATATTCTGAACATCCTTCATAATAACACCCAATATCTTGAAAACACCTCCAAAATTCATGGTCCCAACATGAAGGAGTTAAGGTGATACATTCTTGGAAATTAATAGTATATAATAAAATCAAAATTTAAAGCATTATAAAATTATGACACATATTATAAAAAATACATTCCACTATTTTAATATGATATAGGAGACCCGTTGACACATTTCTAATAATTTTTGATAAATAAACACACTGTGAATTCATGGAATATACAATCGCATGAGAAATTACATAATATAGCATAGTTTGTATGATTTTTATGTGGCTAGAGTAGATTATAGACCAGAAAAACAAGACATTGTTTTACATGTTATTCTCCAATGGAATATACAACACCATTACTATTTGAAAAAAAAGGAACATGAAAATTAAGTGGCTACTAGATATTGAGAATGAAGAATCAAAACATAATGAAATTATATTTATCTATGACATTTAGGTATTTATCAAAAGATTTTAGGTTATAATGTATTCAAAAGGTTTTTAGATGATGAAGAACACTTTTTTTTGATTAAATATATCATACATTAATGTTTTCAAGATATGTGTTGATTTGAATGATTTGGATGATGATTTTGAGGAAGACATTGATTAATTGATATAATATTTTAGGATATCTATTTCAATCAACATTTCAATAATATATACATTACTACATGATGATTTTTTTAATTTCAAAATTATCAATATCATTACTCCTTAATTGGATAAAATACATAGAGTACCCATTTTTTAATATCTAATTTTTTTTGATGAGTTGAGGATTTTGAGGTGGATTTTTAACACTAATCTAGATATCTTTAAATAATTATTTTTTGGAATTGAAACATAGAGGAATATGATATAATTTGAGATATGTGTATCACGCATAACCATTTATCAACATAGAAGATATATAATATCACTATAATTGGATGATCTTGCTATTATGATAATTTATGAATCATTAGACTTAAAAATAACTTTGAAATGGGAGAAATACTCAAATGGGTCATATTTGATAGAAGAATAATTCGAACAATATACTTTTGAATTGGTAACACTCGAAGAAATTAAAGTAAGATCACACATGATTACTAGTTTTCATTAGTGATATATTTTCCTTGTATTTTAATTGATAAACTTATATAAGTACAATAATTCATTCTCACTACATTTTTTGATTTTTTTTATCATTTCCTAATTAAATATGAATTTGGACAACAATATCGCAATCGCTGAATACCTAGGAAGTAACCACTTGACAATAAGCATGTGTGAACTATTGTAATATATTATTCCCATGTGAAATACTTTCTTAATTTCACCACAACTCATCATAATCATCACTATCTCCTTATCAATATGAGATCCATTGCCGAGAGACTATTTTTTTAAACTTTTCATTATTGTTTCGCTATAAAATATTCGCAAAAATTAAGAGTTTTTAGGGAATTAATCACATTTTTGTAGTTTTAGATAAATAATTTTAATTAAATGTAAATGGATTGAATTAATGATTTTAAATTATTTATGAATTTTTAAAATATTTCATAAAAAATCCATAAATTTATTTTTATTTAGGAACTAATTTTGGTAGGTTTTTTTTTATTTAATTGGAATGTGGAAGACTAACTTGGTCATGCTACCATTAAGTATGAATAATTAATATATAATAATGTCTATATGTGATTAAACTTCCACACACATAAGATTAGTCTAAAAAATTTGAATCTATGTAAGAATAAATATATTATGATTCCACTGTGTAAGATATCTCAACCATTGTATTTGAATAAATCCATGAGAGAGTTCTTATATAAGCCTAACCTTTATGAGGAGATGGTTGTGGGAGATTTAATTGGAAATTCCAAGGCCTCATAAAATTAAAATAAACCTATATAATAATAAAAATGAATTACAGGGTCTAAGTGAGATTAAATTACCTATGTGTTGGAGTAATATATGGGTAAGATCTCCTATAAAAATAGTTCCAAGGGTAATCCCACAGTTAAGGATAATCCATATCATTACCCCAGATCCATTTGGTACCTCCGATTATAAGGCTACCAGTTCTACCTTAATAATATAGTTCCATAACTGAAATTCATGATAACACATCAACCCAATACCGAAGAACACTCCATGATTATCAAGAACCATTTTTAAAAAAATGATTAAGGCCATGTGATCAATCCAAGTGAAATTTGGATGACATGCAATGAATATTCCAACCAATTGAATATAATTTTTCTTCTAGTTTCGCCAAAATGTAAAAAATTAAAATACCACTCCACATGTTATTTATCAATGAAAATATGAAAACAAGCATCATAATTAATTTTAATCTTGATCTAAGCCCTTGCGAGAAAAATTGAGAAAACAATACACATGGAAACATTTTTAACTCACAGTAGACATGTGGAAATATCCAATCTATGAAGAAAGATCATAAATAAGAGATATAAATTTTCTAATTATAATATAAAAGGGGATAATTTCCACTATTTAAGGGGTTATGCATCTTGGGATTATAGTACACTACAAAATAAAGAGCTTTTTACAATAGAGGTATATCTGTTGGTAAAAGTGAATTCTCTATTGGTAAATAATTTTACCAACAAAATTTTTATTGTCAATAAATTTTTGGTAAAACCTCTATCCCTAAATGTTATTGTAACAGATAAAATAGTTATGTTTGAATTATAATAATACCAAAATATAATATATTGATTGGTAAAAATGTCTTGAAGCAGTTTAACATGACAAATTTATCTTTTTGTAATATTATCAATATTTATTTTTCCATTTATTAAATCCATATCAATGATTAATATTTATTTATAAATTATATTTTGAAAAAAATATTATATAAGGGTATTCCAATATTTTTTGAAAAGATTTTATATTATATTTATTGATATAATTATATATATTATATATTCAGTATAATCATAAATTATATGAAAATTTTCAAACATGACATGAAGGTGTAATAAACATGTTAATTAAATGATTAGAAGTATACAAATCCAAATAAACATTACATAAAACTCCAAATATCATACATCATTTATCATTCCAAGGTTCACAATCTGCATCCCCACCATGAATTGCTCCCCATGAATGTTCCGTGTTGTGACATCCCATGCCAAGATTCATCAATGAAACATCTTCTACTCATTCCTATTCCATTTCGTAATAGCACCACCACCACATGCTCCCCATGCATGTATTGGTGCTCCCATAGTAGAAAATTTGATGTTTCTGCATAAGATTTTCCTCACTAGACGTGAAAAAAATTGTATAGGGTTTAATTCCATTGCTAATATACACAACTGATAAATCATTCATCTTCATGCAATATGAGTTTATCATCATTAATAATTAGCAATAAAAGAACCTATAACAAATTGAAAACAAGAAATATGCATTTCTAATTTATTTTGTTTTCCCAAATGGTTGTAAAAAATGAGAATAAAAATATGAGAGTAACACAAATACTAATTGAAACTAGAAAAAATAAGAAAAAATATGAAGAATAGAAAACATTATAGTTGAAGGTATAAAATCAAGAAATGTGTAACCCTTTACTCATCTAAATTACCATTAATTGTTCTTCTCAACCTAGAAAATTTAGTTCTTCACAACTCAGAGACCGGTAAATTTTCCATGTATAGCCTATAAGAACCTCCATGGAGAAAATTATTATGTACTAATGATCAAAAGCAATCTAATGAATATATGATATGTATATGTATGAATAAAATTAAATGATGAACATAAGACACTAAACAAAATGGAGTTATAATGACGAAAATTAATAAAAATGACTAGACCTAGCTTGATAATCCATTAAACCCATATTTCATTGCAAAGAATGGATTTATCCCTATTAATCCCTCAAATGCACAATGAAAAATTATCTTTTATGCGTATGAATATGCTAAATGGATAGAATCTTTCACTACAATCACATTGAGGGAATTCAGTTCCAAAGAGAGCTAACCTATTCATCTTGAAATTGCTAAACAAAAATATTCAATCTAAACAAATTATTCTTTAACCTTATTATCAAGAATATGAAATTTAAATCATGAATAAAGGTTCCTTCAAATTTACACTTATTTTTTGAACTCAATCAATTTTATATGACTTTAACAATTGAGACATAAAGAAGATGATAGAATAATGAGAAGCTGGATTAATTCTAGACAAAAAATATTAATTATTCAGAACAAACAACACAAGTGATATTTATAGCAAGAAACAAAAATAAGTTTAGCTTATTTAGTATTTTCAAGAGTTTTGTCTTCATCTAGCCATATAAAAATTAGAAAAACAAAAAGATATTGTAGTGTGAGGAAAGATGAACCTTGACACAATATGTGTAGATGATCAAAAACATCACAACCATATAAAGAACATCACAAGAGAATCACTTTTATAGAGTGAAGCAGTTAGAACATAGAGAGATAGAGAGAGAACCAAAATATAGTTGTCCTACAGGTCCCAAGGATGGGAAGTATCCATAACAGGTCGTCAGCCTATTTACTAATTCATTAAGAAATGGCTATAATTTAATATTACATACACCATGAGTACACCTATAATTAATATTTGTTGACTTTAAGCTTCTATTTTTTTTCACATTTTCTTCACCCTCTGATCAAATTATCCACTTGCACATTAACTCTACTAATCATATTCACATTATTTGATTTCAACTATAATTTGGTTTATAATACTAAGGATGATTCACCTCTTAACCATAAACACCAATTAAAAAATATACAACTTTTTCATTAACAACATGGGAAGCCTTGTAAAACATCATCATCTTCAGGCCTCCAAACATCAGGCTGCAGTACGACCATTCAATCATGAAAACACAATGAATAATATCTTAACTCATTACCTCAATCTATATAGTAAACTTTCACTAAACCAAAGGATCTTCACACGAGCCTCCAAAAATTAATTTAATGGTTCTACTATAGTTTTACGTAAAAAAATAAAAAATGAAATTCTTACAAAGAGAGAACATTCATCAATTGAGAATCAGTGAACAAGCGATGATGAAAAACCCCAAAAATAAATGATTGATTCTTATTAGAAGTGAAATTAAAATTATTTACTAGTGATCTATAACCTAAAGACAATGAACACACCCCTTTGACCATGGCTTGGACATTCTCGATGCTATGTTTCATTGAATTTCCATAGAATCATGGAGCTTCACATCGCCTTCATTGATAGAAATCGTACGTCACTAAAATTTCACCCTCCAAAACATTTCTAAAATAAAATAGAAAAATCATAGTCCGTTATGGGATAAAGGATGAAATCCGAAACTGTTTTATGGGTAAACAACGTTATATTACTTCTTTCTTCAACACTGGTATGTATGATGCAACAGAAAAAGAAATAAGTTGCATATTATACAATAAAGAAGAACTTCTATTCATTTTTTTCAAATATTAAAGTCACCACCAATCCTAGAGGCCTTCGTAAGGTCAGTACAGGACACACGAGGAGGGATATGGCCATATTACAGTTCTAGTTTGAGGCACTACAAACCCAAACTGTGTTCAAATATCATTATTTATTTAAAAACTAAGAGAGTATAAATGAGGAAATAACTAATGTATATTCATAGAAAGTTCTTCCATCACCTGTGGCTATAGATATCCACATATAATTAGTTTTATTAATTTTTAACAGAAACACCATAATAAATATGGAAACCAGGAATTGGACATAGCCCCCCAAGACAATCAAAAACTGAGGAAAATATTCAAATTAACAAACCAGAACTCAAACATCATCATTCCCACATCTATAATCTAGGAAGCAGTATGATATAGAGCAATGTGGGAGTATAATTACACCCCAAAGATATAAATGACTCCATTAGGATGACACATAGACTTCCCCCATATCTCAAAAGTATTAAAACACAGAATCTTTGGATGAATCCACATTTCTATCTTCTTTTTCAGTTCGTTCTCTCCCCGTGACTGCGTGCGTTGTTGTTGCTCAATCTATACGAGTTCAAGTAAAAGATTTCTGTAGTGATGGTTCATGGTTAATGTGATATAAAAGGACAAGTAGGCTCAAAATGCACATGATCAAAAGAAAGTTATTTATCAATTATTGAGGTAACACTGGTCTTTTAGCTTCATATTTACCGTTCAAGGAAGCCTTCATCATGGAAGAGGGAACAAGAAGGAAAGAAAGAGGTGGCGAAGAATACTGACACCAATGTTGATCTTATGTCATCTGTTACCTAGTTAATTGTTTTAGGGTTTGATGGTATGTAATTTGGGAGTAATTGGAGTTGTAGTTACCAGAGAATTAAGATTTTTCATTTCTGTTACATTAAAATATAGATAATAGATAACTACATATAATATAAAAATATCTCATTTTAAAAAATATATGTATTTATATATTTCAGATGCATCCAATTTTTTTTAAATAAATTTTGAGTTTTTTATTTTTTGAATAATTTATCAGTAATTTTATATTCTATATATTTATTTCGTGAAACAATATTAAATTATCAATATTCTAATTCAATGTATAAACATGTGTTTTTTATCAAAAAAAATCATGTTAGAAGTAACAAAATTATAAATATATATTAAAAAATTAATAAAAGACTTATTCTTAGTGGATAATTTATTGCAACATATTTTTATAATGGTAACTATTTTGTTATTAATAATAATAAATATATTAGATTTATTTGTTGTTAAAACAATTAATTGTAATAATATGATAAAACAAAAGATTAAACTATTACTAAAAGATTTATTGGTATTGAATAATTACAACCAATAGATATAACTTTTGGTAAAAACATTTGTTGGTGCCAAAAAATAATACCCACAATTCTGGATATCTTTTGGGAATACTCATTTTTGCTAACAGTTATCTTATTTGTCATTTAATTTCTATTGGTATAAGTAAATTTGTTTAGTGGTAGTTCCTTTTTGTTTCTCCGTTCAATGTATTATTATATATTATTATACTATTATTTTTACAATATATTTTAAGATAAATTTTTCTCTATTCATGTTTCCACATTACTAACTATATTGCTTTAATTATCCGTGATTACAGAGTAGCATTATTGAGGGTGTGAACTCCAATTGAGGTTACCTATTTTCATAAATCCCCAATTATTTCTATATTTTTTTATTTATGATGTGGTAGTTGGGATGCGATGTGTTCGTGAGGTTGGATAATTTTTTTTAATTTTAATTTCATAGTAACATTTTGGCCTTTAGAAAATCATTTCTCCTTCCATCACTTTTTCCACCTCATATAATGTAATATGAGGTGATTTAGGTGATGAGTTCTGTAGGTTAGAACTCAGTGGGAAAAGGAATGATGCCTCAATTAAGGCCTATTTACCATCTTTCAACTATGGATGAGGTGGACTCGATGCATTGATTAAGGTTTCTAATGTAGGGTGAGTTCCAAAAATTATGCAGATAAATTTAATTCATGATTGGTTCTTATTGAATTATTAAATGGGTTTAGATAAAAAAATAGGTAATGAAGGTGTTCTTAGCCTAAACTTAAGGATCCATTTTCTTTCTCATTAATTTTTTTTCTTATATATTTAATTTTTTTTGTTCCCAAATACATTTTTTAATTACCCTTGTTTTTTTATTTTAATATAAAGTATATATAAATGAAAGTATTAATAAGTGAGTGAATTGAAGTTTACAAGTGTGAATCTTCATGAAACAACTGTGATAAACTACTGGAATGAAGTCAGAGTTATTAAAAATCTATTTTTATGAGCCCCATGATAGTCAATTCATATATTTGTAACATTTTCCATGGTTTCCCATTGGTTATATTAAATTTATACACATTGCAATTTTTTTTTTATTCTTTTCTTATTTTTGATCATTCTTTTATCACGTCTTGTCAATATATTTCATTTCACTGAACTGGGATAATAATTATGTTAAGGCATTAATCTATAATGGATACAAAATTATATTAATAGATTAAGGGACTGGATAAGCTAATCACCATGCTTTGATATTTTTGATGGAAAAATAGTAAAACACTAACCACTTATTCATACAGGAACCCAAAGAGAAATTCCAATGGTCAAAACACACACAATAGCTTGATGTGTACACTACGATATGGGTGGAATGATGTTACTATGGAAATTAATGAAATAAATATTAAAATCATATGCGCTCATAAAATCATGAAGAAGATAAAACAACACCAATTTAACAAAATATTGAAACTAATTACTTGTAACCAAACTAGAAACTGGAAAATAAATAAGAAAATATGTGATAATTGATGGACATGATAGAAGTGATGGACACCACCACCAATCATAATTGTATCAATTAAATATAACAAATAGTAGATAAAAGTACTTCCCATGATCATTGAAGAAAAATATATTGAGGATATGGAAGTAGAAATTCAAAAACCCTATCTCCCACAACCCTTAGAATTTCTTCCATATACATTCCATAAACATGAAGATCTCATAGAAAAACCAGTTAATAGAGATGAAATTTATATAAACTCTATTTTTTTAATCTCTCACCACTTGTTAAATTTTTACTTTTCTTATATTGATATTTTATATATGACCAATCCAATCACAATTCATTATAATGAAGAGCATGAAGAAGATCCTACCATTTAAGAAAGGGCGGAGCTTGACATAGGGATCCAATTAATTTTAGTGAGGTAAATACATCCTCAACAACAAATTGAGAAAAATAAGGAGGGAGATAAGAAATTACATAGGGAGAACCCCTTTCTTCTTTTACCTCCTCCACATTACTTACCTATCTTTATTCACTTTAGTGATGGGTGTTTATTATTTAATTTTGGGCGTATCCACTCACAATGTGTTATCATTAACATTTACATAAATAACAGGTGGTTATTAATATTATGGAAGCCACAACCCCATTATAAATAGGGATAATAAAATTAACCTTATAGGATGTAGGAAGTATAAATGTTACCACTCTTAGAGGATGACCCATGAATATTTTGTGTATATTTCTCATATTAATTATTTTTAATTTCTATAAATTGATCAAATTTATCTTATATTTATTTTAGGTTTCATAAGGTGGAATGTAGGAGATGATCTCCTACACTAGAAAATAACCAGGAAATTTATTTAATACTCATTTACTTCTACTATAATACAATTCTAATTGAATTAAATTTTATAGAGTGTAGTAAAATCTATGTTTGGGGGATAATTATCACTGATATTTAGGGATTTTGTTTTTTGAGTGTTTTATAAATATTTTAGAATAAATGAATATTCAATTAATTCATCACACTTAAGATGATTTTGATAATTTATAGATTTTTTTTAAAGAAATGGATTTCAAATTACAATTGATATAATGATTTTTTTACTTGAATTATACTTTAATAATTATTTATGTGTTTGAATAATCTTTTTAATCTATTACCATGAGAACTGACCAGAATATTTTTCCCTATCCTAAGATTTTTCTAGTATTATTTTGAAATATTATTTATAATTCCCTCACTTTCATGAGCAAAAATTTTAATTTTTGTGTAAAATAAAACTTGTGACTATTTTTTCAATAGTTTGGAGTTTATAATTTTTTTTAAAAAAAGATTGAGTTACTTCTATGGCTGTCTAACATTATACATGGACATTTCCACTACCTAAAACCAATATTAATGCTTAGTTACCATAAATTTTCTATTAGGTAAGAAACTTTTGAATACAAATTTTCCTTACCTACCCTTTAGTATTAATATATATTCATGATCATTTCATGATTCAATAGGGTGGAAGGACCTCTTGAGTTTTAGTTTTTTTGTATTTCATTATTCTGGGAAACATAAATAGGATTCATCATTCCAGGATTTTGGAAAAGAAATGGGGGATGAGTCACCTCATCAAATTCATTAATCGTCGATTCTCCATATTAGAGAAATATATGAAAAAACTATACATGTAAAAATACATCAAAATATATATATATAAAATGGATATTCAAAATTGAATATCATTCATTATACACCACTATTTGACTCACGACCCAAACAAAGGGTATCAGATGGTATTAATATATTTAGGAATTTACTGAGGAATTTCATAAAATATACTTTAATATTCATGTGTTTTATTTAAGATTTTAATCACATTTTTTCAACCTTTTATTTTTCAGGTATACTGGAAAACATAAAGAAAAAAATAAAAATGTAGTTACCACATTATTACATAAATATTAAATTCTAATAGTGTGTATAATAATAAATTTTACATGAATATGATGAATATTCATATTCCAAGCATGAGCATAAATCCATATTAATTTTCTGCTGATTAAATAGTAACATGCACTAAAATATGAGGTAGTTTGTTATTAAGTCATCTATGGAAAATTATGTTTGAAAAAAAATTAATGTGCGATGGTAAAATTATAGGGTAATGTTTTTTTATTAATGAGATATGACATTTTTTTATTTTGAAAAAATATTGGGTGTTTTTTCACCTTTAACTATTGTTTGAATTTCATTTTGGATATAGAGTTTTTTCTAGTGAAAAAAATGTTATGTGTGGAAGAGTGATAAGATCATAAGCTTTATAAAATTTTCATCATTTTTAATAGTTTAATATCACAAAAAATAGGTTTTTGGTAGTAAATAATCACATTTTATAGTTTTAGATTAATAATTAGAATTAATTGTAAATAGAATATATTGATGATTTTAATTGATTTATTCATTTCAAAATTACTCAAAAAAATTTAAAGAATTAATTTTTTATTTTAGAATATATTTTGGAAGGTTTTTTGTTAATTAATTTTGATGTCTAATATTAATTGGATCATTTTTTATCTGCATGTGAATAATTATCAAATTCTAATGGTCGTGTGATTAAACTTCCTCCCATGTAAGATAAAACAGAGAAATGGAAATCCACAATAGAGTAACCAGGATATAATTTAGTTGAATAATATATCATAGTATCTAAATTATAATAACTTAGTGTGTGAGTGATTATGTAAGAGTAATGCCCATGTAAATATGAATGCGTGTAATTCAATCAAAAATTAAAGAGCCACATCCAATTAATAAGAACTCACATAATAATAAATATGAATTCCTTTTCCCACATCATATTAAATTTCAAATATGTATGGAGTAAGTTTTAGGTAATTTATCATTTAATAATATCTTCAGAAAAAATCCTTTAACTTGAAATAATCCAAATCATCTCCCCTAACCTAGTTATTTCATACAATTCATGATGTTGAATCTTGAGATTTGATCATTTCCAATGGAAAATTAATTATGTAGTTTGATCCTTACAATTTTAACAATAAACCAACATAATTAATGCCATGTTCACCTATCAAACCAATGATCAGTAACACTAAAGGATGCTCAGGAACCTTCAAGAATAATAATGGAGACCATGGGATCAATCAAAGTGGAATGTGATAAACATGTGAGTTATCTACTAACCAGTGTAATATCCTTGTGCTATTGTTTTATAAAAATAATTAAATGTTAAAAATGTCACTCCATATGTCATTAGTAACTGAAAAAGTTCATACAGGGATCTCGGTTCAATAAAATATTGATATGAGGCCTTGTGTGAGGAATCGTGATTAAAATCAATATGGATACACCACAATCTCAAAACATACATATAGAACTATAGAATAGATAAACAATTATTATAAAGAGGTTCTAGATATTTTTCCATTCATGTATAGAAATTCAATGTTTCCTCTATTTAATGGTTTCTCGATCCATGTATTAGAGTAGTTCCCTGGTGCTTCTCGATTAATGGGGTTATTATAGGTTATTACATTTATATGTTTGAAATATATTACAATTTCTATTTTCTTATTTTATATTTATATTTTCTCATCCCCAACCACCCATATATGATGATCCATGGTTATAAAATTTATTATATGAGGGTATGATTCTCTGGGGAGTTTATATGTTCTCCCAAATACTCATTTATTAATTTATTATTATTTTATTCCGTTTAGGATTTGGTAGTAGGAAGGGAATATTTTTGTGAGGTGGGATATAATATTCACTTTTAATTTAATTGTCACATTTTATTCTTTATTAAACTATTTTCCCTTCTTTAAAATTTATCACCCCAATTACATTTCGATGAGGTGAGTTAGGTGATGAGATTTTTATGTTAGGACTGCGAGGGAAATGGTATCATGCCTTGACGATGGTGTGTTTATCTTATTTCCACTATGGATATGGGGAGATTGATGTTTTAAATAAGGTTTAAAATGATTATTGATTTCCAAAAATTATACAGTGAAATGAAATTTATTATTGGTCATTAATGAATTTAAACATGGGTTTAAACAAAAAAACTATAAAGATGGAGTACTTAACTAAACCTTAAATATCACTTCCCCTTCCCACTAACATTTATTTTAATTTTATTTTATTCCTAAATCTATTTTATCATTCAATTTTCTTTATTTATTTTATTTTAATATGAATAAATATATACAAACAAATATTAACATTTGTGTGGGGTGAAAATACCATGTTTATCTATTTATGAGATTACCATGTTCTACCAATTCGATACACTAGGAGTTCTAAAAAATATATTTATAAGATTCATGTGATATGATATCCATCATCTGAAAACTAATTAGTTTCCATAAAATTATATTCATTTTTATTATTTTTTCCTTTCTACATACAGCCCAATTTTCATTGTAGAAGCTTAAATATGTCTATATTTCAATATTCTATACAAATATCCATTAAATATTTACCTTACCAAAGCATACCCCACCAGATAATTTTTGTGTTTTATTACCCCTACCTCCAAACATGTTAGGTGAACCCATATAACACATGAATAAATCCCCAAATATATTTTTTCAAGTTACTAGAGGCATGAATTGAATTCCTACCATTGTACAACAACACCAACAATATACCAATGGGTTAGGATAGGTTATTCATAATTTATTATCATTATAATAATATTTCGTTATGATGAATTTTCAATAATAGTATGAGTGTATACTAGTTATATATATACAATCATTCATGATATAAATATTAAATAAATTTTAAACAAGAAGTAAATTTTGAGAACATCACATGGATCTATATAAAAATTACTAATTTTTATTATGTGGATGAATGAAACACCTAGATTTTGGTATGGAAAATATTATTTTAGTTCTGGAATATTTTAGGCTATAGACAGAGAATTTAGAAAGTTTTTATGTATTAAATAGTTAGGATCATAATTAAATAATCATGATTTATAATTTTATAAATGTTATTTTAAAATAGAATATTTTCATGATCAGATACATAGTTACAAAACCATGAAATACTACTATACAATTTTGATTTAGGGGAGAAACACTACAAAGAATTTTCGACGTCATTATTAAATTGTTTTTGCTAATTGTACAATCATATTCCATGATATGATCTATGAATAATTTTCTAATAACAATTTTAGATCGTTTTTACATTATTAAAATATTTTATTTCATTTTAGGAGAATCAATATTCCTCTATTAAGCCTTATTATGTTCCAAAACTCGCTTTTATCAAGTTTTTTATCTTAGAGGGTGGTTTTGAGGTATTTCAATCATCATCTAATCACTATATTTCATTAGTTGGAGGAAGTGGCACTAGATCTAAGATAAAAAATCCTCAATCTATTACACTGTTGTTTTTTTATTGTATGTACTAAAATATGTAGCTCACAATTTTCTATAGAAAAACATGATATGGTCATTAACTAAATGATATAAATACGGAGGTTTACATCTCTCCATGAAGAATATTATAATGGGATCTCTATATACAGAATGCTTAGGCACCAAAATATGTTTATCACACACTTTACCATGGAAAACATGATGTGTCCATTATCCAAATGATATAAGGTGAGTTTATACACAAGCACATATTAGTGGAAGAATCATTTTTAAATGGGATATCCTAGTCTTTTTTATCATATATCAGGGGATTCAATTCCTTTAAAAAATTTTCCTAAACCACTAGTATGGTGGTAAGAAATTGTTATTTGTACCATACCATGTATTCCATAATAATATTTATATGAACTTTATGGACCTTTTGGATGTATTTTATCTATAAAAACACTGTCTATTGGAAAAAATAGTAGTTAAGTGATATATTTTCCTATTATATTCGATTTAAAAACTTTGGGATCCAAAATGAACTTTTGGATGAAAAGACATATTCATTTTAACTTTAAATTTTTTATTAAGGATTTTACAAAATTCTGAGAAGCATGTGATTGAATTAGGGATGTGTGTGAGCCTTACTAAAGCTTATGAATTCCCTACATCACATCACACGTGTTCTCTACAATACACTATAAATTAACACTTCCAAAGTTCCACACAAACATCTTGGTATTATTTCATGCCCTCCTTTTTGATATCACATGTGTGCGCTAGCAATTCCACATGCATACCTGGATTATTCTGTGCATGAACAATTTTGATTCCATGTGTTTGTAGAATAAAAAATTGGTTAAATAAATGGTTACCTATGTTACCATGAATAATATTATTATTAGAGGCCCCCTTATCCTCCCATATTTACATTAGGTGACATGAGGTTGGTCTGAGATCCATCTGAGCGCACAATATCCAATCCTGTAGGAAAAAAATTTCCAAAAACTCCCCCTCATGTGATTATTAATTCAAAAAGGATTTGAATTAATGTAACCTATGGGTATTTTGCTTATCTGAGTATTTTGAAACCTTAGATCCTCATGAAATACTTTTTCACCCATCCCTCCATACCGGATATAGTGAAGGATCATGATGAGAAAGGAATCTGGGAAAGAAGGGTGAAGTTCCATGGTTCTTGTGTCCAAAAATATTGTATAGAAGCACCCTGCCTTAAAAGTATTATTAGGTCTACCTTTATTTTGTAGGTTCCTTCTATTTAGATCCACACTTTTCTTTTATAGAATCACTTGAGTAACCCAATCACATATGTCACCTACTTGGGAAGAGTTCACCCTTTGTCCCTTATTACCTTTAAAACCCTTATGGAACCAATTATCATAGGTTCAACCCCAATTAAAAGTGTTTCCCTTATTACCTAAGTGGACTTCTAAACCCCAATGGAGTAGTCGTTTTCCAATTTTTTTTCCCTAAGGGAGTTATTTTTTCTATACTTTAATAACTAAATATACATATGGATAGAAATAAAATTTTAGGACTAAAACCTAGTTTAAGACCTAATTATTTCACTTGGATTATATGATATACAAAACAAGAAAGGGTCTCTTCACTGAATATTCCACTCTAAACCATTTCTAGAAACCTTCACTTAGTAGTTCACTTGACATGGCTTTAAAATTCTTGGAAAAGGAATTAGTCACATGAACTAAAATTAAAGACACTATGTTCATGGATAGATGTCCTTAAAATCCACCACTTTTAGTCCCTGTAAAATTGTATTAAAAGGTATGAATTTCCACTTTATATGGAACCAAACTAAGTAGGTTTTTATTCCATATATATGGATATGTTGGAATCCCTTCTCACAGGTCTAGTCCTAAAACCAATATACCAAAAACCACAATTTTAACAATTAAGTATTCATGGAATACCTTAAACTATAATATTACCCTTTAAGACTTCATAGATATTATAAAACATAGATATACCTGTATGTGCTCCTCAAAAACCAGAACTATAGTGAAACACCTCTCACCTCCCTAGGAGGCGATAAATTCTAGATTACCTTTCTATATGACTTTAAACTATTGAGTATATAAAACTTTAGATCAAATTAATGATAAAACAATTTCTTCATAAAGTGAAATCTATTAGTAATCAATGTTAATCAATAAATTTCATAAAAGGGTAACTGATATTATTATTCCGAATGATTTATTTGAATAGAATAAAATATATATTAAAGTCATAGATTATATAATCAGCTCATTTTTTAGTTGATTTGACCTCCCATCTTCTCAATTCTGATACACATCAATATAAGGAAATATCCAAATGATCTTTTGAGGATGAAATGCTATAAAAAACAAGATTTCTCACACTTTGAGAAATGAAAATTATTCAAAAATGTTTCCTAATCTTGTGATGTGTTAGTAAGGAACATCAATTTGGAATAGGCTATAAAATATACCTATTTTGATGGATAGGTTTTTCAAATATTTAAATTCATTTTTTTTGTGTATTTGGAATTATTTTAGCTATAAAAAACCTATACTATTTGTATAACCAATATTTTTGTGGAAAATCACATCATTTGATTTTATTTTATATCTCATGAAGCGAAAATAGACTACTATATAGAAAATTATGACCATATAAAGTTATATTTTTTATGAAGGATGTCATAAAATCCTAAAGGGTTGATGTACAAAAAGGAGGCTGAGCATGTTTGTTAAAAATGATGAGCGTATAACCTACTCAAGGCTGGACATGAAACCTACTCAAGGTTAAGTGTGTGCCTTACTTGAGGTAGAGCATGCACCATACACAAGGCTAGAAAATCACTAATATCAAGTATAGTAACCTAATACACCTATGAATATAAATATAACCCTTGAATTATAATGTCTGAAGGAAAGAAAATGGGGGATAGTGGAGTGAATAGAAGAAATAAAATCCATTCATAGTTCTCTGATAAACAACTATAAGTGATTTAAAAATCAAAACGCGAGTGAAATAGATTGAAAATAGGATACTTTGATTAATATATTATTTTCATACATAGAACCCATATAAAATACTAATTCACCTAGTTCTTAATATAGACTAATGGTAAAGACACATTTGAGGAAGTTTTCTATGAATGTAAAGTAAAGGGTTTTAGTACCCATCTCCCTTTATCCCAAACCTACTTTGCCAAGCCCTAGCCCAAGTAAAGGCATTATATATTTTATATTGAGATATCTGCAATACTATATGGGCTATTTTCTATATACAAGATAAATGAAGGGATTTTAAATTCGGTGGTTCCAATTAAAATGACACCCCATCATATTCAAGAAGTGGATGATACCTGCCCTAAGATATGGATGATACTCGCTTAACTTTTGTGTGCTATTGTAAATAACATGTATACAAACCAATTTAATATTTATTAACAATATATGACTTGGTAATAAACTAAAATCAACTAGATCAAGGCTCTGACATTGTAGTTAAAGCTTGACCTCTAAAGGTTTTTGGGAATAATAGAGGCATTTTTTGGGAACCTTATTTTCAGTTTTCCTTAAAATGAAGAGATAAATCCGATGAAATAAATGAACATATTCATTATTATGAAAGATAGGTTAATGAAAAAATAATTTATAATTAATTTAAATATATATTTTCCTTATATGTGAGATTTTTATTAATCAAATTTAATTTTCCACTCTTGTTTCATCTTTTTTACAGTGGAGAATTCACTGAAGTATTTATCCAAACATATCTAAACACGCTCCATGAATCATTGAATGATATTCCTAATATATCGAGTGGTGTCATAGAAGAATTAATTCCAAGAAAACATTTATCATAGTTCACAATAATGTTCTCCTTTTATATTTATGGATTCTTAAGAGAGGGAGGAAGCATGATTTCTATTTTGGGTTGGATATAATCATAGAAAATGTATAGTTGTGTCTAATATACATTATATAAAAATTAATATATTTTATATTATATAATTAAGCTTTAATAAAGTTAATTTCACAAATCCCCTTATCATGTTATTTAATATAAATAATACCCCATGTTAGAATAATAATAATAAAATTATTGTTATATCACATGATATGTTCTAACTATAATATTATTTATTAAAAGATAAATTAATATTTATTTAAATGAAATTAGATATATCACATCCAATAGATTGTTAAAATGGTCCTAGAACCTCCTATAGACTTTATGAAACTATAAATAGTTAAATATATTCGTTAAATTAAATAAAATAAATAATATAATTATTAAAATTGCGAAAAATAAATATTTTTTAATATTCAATTAGCTTGAATTAATATTTATTTTATTATATTCACTAAACTAGTGATTATATAAATATTATATGCATTACCTAATGAATAAATTAACAAGGGATAAAATTCAACACACATATTCTAAACATGAATATGTTTTGATTGTATTTCAATGATCTACCATTCAATTAAATAAATATTATTCTATAAAAAAGGGAATAAATTATTATTAAACTGACATTCAATATAATTTAATGAGATTCCAGGAACACTTAGTTCATGACCCCCTCAACCCCTTTAACAACGATAATAGTTGGAACTTACATAAAGTCCAAGATCTACATCTAACACTACATCAACTCACTCATCGTGGATTGGCTAGTTTAGAAACAAAAAAATATTATTACAAATTCTATTAAGTAATATAATGACCTTTTCAATTAATATCTTATCAAATATGATACATTTTCATTTCATCACTCTATATGATCAAATTTCCTTTCTTTGATTTTAGAAATGAATAGGATTATAAACTACCGTATCCATGTATTTTTTTAAAGATAACTCTATTTAAATAAAATGTCCAAAGATATATTATTCCATTAAAATTAAAGGGAAAAATCTTTTCTTGACAATTCAATTAATTTTTTATCACTTATGGCATACCAGACATATACAGCCTCACAGTGAGTATATGTTGACATGGTTTTCATGTGTACATCTATGTATGAGATTAATGATATGTGAAAACCCTAGTTTGTAACATCCTCACGCAGTTCACAATGAAAAATAATTACTTTGGTGGTGCCACCTGACCTCATATGGGCCTCCCCTTTTGTCAGAGGATTCCCACTAGTAACAGGGGTCTGGGGTGGTACTGTGAGGAGACTATACTCCATGTATTCGAGTATCAATAACAAATAGAAATAAACAAGTTTCATAAATTATAATCAACCACCAGAGTATGAATATATAATAAATATAGTGTACATTCTATTATAAAATTAAATGAAGTTATATGGACATACAAGATAGATTTCCTACTAGGAAAGACACATATATAAAAAATATAAATGAATATATAAAGACCTGAATGAAAATACATGAGTCTCTACTATAATAACCAATCCTAACCAAAAACCAATTTACATGTCCCAAATATGATAATATTTATTTATCAAGAAATAATGGGCCTTAACCCCACCTAAACTTGCTAAACCATAGTCTACTTAGGTACCCAAGTGTATTGACTTTATGAGTAGGTTATGAGTACATAATTTTGTAGGAACCAAAAAAATGGTCCCAAAAATATCTATTAAATGGAGTGATATTTTCATGTGACATGATCTAAATAATAATTAAAATTATGGATGATAAATCAATAAATAAAAACCACTGTCAATCCTTAGGCGTATGACCCCGATCAACTATACTTGCATCGGCCGACGCCTGAGTTTCTCTTACCATGTCGTGATGACTATGCCAACCATAATAACGACATGGGGGTTTTCAACAAGGTATATAGATAATGACCTATGTTCTAAACTCACCCTGATATATAGGAGATAAGAACCACCTACACGGTAATATGCTCATATCATGCCCTCATTTCTTAGATACAAAATTTTCACTGGAGCCGGATCCTATATTTTATCACAATAACCAAAAAAGGTGTATGAAAGTATCCTTCCCTCACTAAATAGAGATACAAAACACCATTTAACATGAACTTATGTCATATCACAACCACCAACTAGGGAATATGCAGGTATCATTCCCCTATTACCCATAGAGACATAACCCCTTGATGCTTGACACTATATATTATTAGAACTGCATACTAGAAAATATTAATGTATCAAACCCTCATTAAATAGTGATAATTAATTCCATTACACCTAACATTATATCATATCATAACTATAAAAGAGTGTATTCCATTTCGTTGAATAAAAACGTTCCCTCAAGATAGTTTTCTGTTTATAAAAAACAACTCCAAGAGTGTTTTTCCAAAAAAACCTAAAGTAATACCATTAGAATAATAGAATAGACCCTAAGAAGATCATCTAGGAATCCATAATATATCATCATTATATCCATGAATCGCATGTTTGGTTTGGGACCTCGGGAGACACCTACAACCCTCTATACTAATCATAAAACTCACCCTCATAGGTTTATTCTTTTATTAGGGAACCTACATGGGTGCCCTAGGTCACTACCTAGATAAGAAATCCAACTTGGGGTATTCAATAATGATTACTATCCTTGGTCAGGTTATAATCATAACATGACCTCACGGGGATCACAAGGTAGGTCACATCGGTATTGGCCCAAAGAGATAGTGTAGGGCCCATATCACATCTTAGGCCATCCCATAAACTAAATTCTATAAAGGATCCCATAATCTTGTAAGGAATATAAGGGTCAACTATATACAATTCCCCACTGTCCCACATGAGGGAGGTATAATAGTATTTACAAAAGGGTGATATGAGGTCTACTTGGGCTGAATGATTTATGCAACACCCACCTCTACTTGGAGATGCATAAGGCACCTACACTGAGCCAAAGAGACACATGATTTTCATTTCATATTAATTATATCCTTGAAGAGGGGTTTAATCATGAAGGTAAGGAAATTTAATTAGGAACTCAAGTATTGAAAATTGAAGAAATGAAGAAATGCACAAAGGTCAGTCATGTCCCTCAACACATTTTTCACTTCAATTATGCATTTCGTTTTAACTTTTTTGAAAATTTTAATTAGTCATTTAATTAAAAAATTCATTTAATTTAAAAATTTAATGAATCTTAATGGAATTAACACATACCATATTACATATATAACATTTATAAACTATAAAGTCATGTACCAGAGACATTCAACCTCATTCAAACACCTTTCCCCCATATTAATGTAACATATAAGATATCACCGAGACTCACCCAATCACCTTAGACCGTAACTCAAATCTAAAAAACAAATTAATTAATTATAATCATGTTATAATTAAATAAAAAATTTAGAAATAATGCATCCATTACATAAACTTAGGTATAAATACTTAATTACTCACTAGGTGCTCCCACCACACTTAAACCAAGACCTACCATCCTAAAGAGGTCTGTTCCATGCTCTTGAACCTAACCTAGTCCATATACAAATCACCTAGATCCAAAACCATATAATTTGACCCAAAACCATTGAAAAACTCACACAATTATATAACTCTATTAAAAATTCATGAGGTGGTTCCCAAAAAAAATATGTTGGGACACCCTCCATGAACGTCGAGCAAATCCCCATTGTTATCAGATGATTTCTCCATCATCTAGTGAAATTATCATAAAAAACCCTAAAATCATGAGATACCCTGGTAAAATTTCATATAGTAAGGAGGAGGATTAATCTCACATTAAACACCAATGAAGTCCCACTAACACACCTCAAATATATGGAAGAAAAAATAAGGAAGAAGAAGGGGGATCATATGCGTCATGCATGAGGATAAGTATAAGAGTGATACCACCCCTCTTAAAATTTTAGTTAGAGATATTGTAATCCAATTATTTTAATGATCAACATAGTTTTATAAATAGTTTTTTGACCATAAAATATGTAATTTCCAAGCACACCCCTCTTGCACAACTGAGTTCATGCACTAATTATGCATATTGGGGCTGCCTAAATTTTCCACATTTTTATCTTTTTGTTTACAATCATGAAAAAACCATGAACTAATACCAAGATCCAACCGCAATCATATATTTTACTCTACTATTTTCATGGGTATCTATAAATTGAACCATAACCATGCGAGAAAATTTTGTGACTTAGAAATAGAACTAAAAACATTTTCACTCTCAGAGTGATACATGGTTTCCCCTAAAATGAAAACATTAAACCTTATTCCCATGAGAAGATCTTCCATAAACTCTAGGGACTTAACATAAAGATACCAAGACTCACTTGAGAACCTGGCCATAAACTATATCAAAGAAAATCATCTTGAGATAAACAAACTATTATATTATCGATCTAAATCATGGTTTTCATATTGAAAAATCCTCCAAAAGGGAATATAAAATTCATTGAGATTTTAAAAACCATACAGACATGAGGTTTTACAACCTCTGCATCACAACAATTCTCATCCCCAAGAAATCTTATTGACCTCTCGACCACCAATACTGATGATCATTTTTTTATAATTTTAATTCTAAATGGACTCTTTTCACCACTCTTCATTATCACTTAAGCATAAAAACAACACTTCACTATGATAATCTATCATGAGAAACCCAATAATAATTATCCTGTTAACCCTCATACCTATAGAAATCCCCACCATATGACAAATCTCACAAAATCTGATATTAATTCACAATTCTCCCCACCATTGGATTTTCCGGTCAAAATACAACCCTGATTCCTTGATGATCTTATAGATACGTTTTATTTTATATAAAACCAAAAATGGATGAAAAAACTTATAAAAATTTAATACCACTCCTCAATCCCAAATTCAAAATCATGTGTACGTGTCTCTACTAACCAAACATTGATATAAAGTATATCAAATTTTCCACAAAGAGATTCAATATATCTTATTGAAGCACCATTCATATCTGATAGGATTCCAGAGATGAATTTCTATCCCACCACTTCAAAAATCTTGAAAAACTATAGGTTTAGGATATTATCGGAGACTTGTCTAAAAAGTTCTTGACTTTATCCATTTATGCACCATAATATCATCCAATCATGATATCTTAAATATCATGGTAATCTCGTTATCATCTAAATGTGATTTCCAAAGTATGGACCCAAACCTCAGAGAAATTAATTGATTGGATCATAAACTAACCAAAACCACCATTGTGTTGTACCCTAAGCACTAATTCACTATAGATTTGAGGAACCATCAGATAATCTCATGTTTATGCCAATCTTGATACCAAATTTGTAATTTATCCAACATCACATCTGAAACTATATATATAGAAGTCCCTAGGGAATATAGATAAATTAATATCCATCTAATCACTAGAATCCAAATTATTTAATAGCCATCTAAAGAACCTTCCAACTTGAGGGTAATACTATTATGATTTATATGAATCTATCTTAATGGGAGTAGATATATTGTCACTTCACTAAAAAAAATTTCAGATCACTATGAGCCACATTCCATTAGTTTCATCTCATAATGTATTTACATGAACTTACAACTCATACATGGGAACTATCTAAAAACATCACTTGGTATCCATTAAAATATAATGAAAACATCATCTACAGGATTACCAAAACTCCAATAATGATAATGGTTATTCCCTCAACAATATAATAGTGAACTCCCCAAAATATGGATTAACATAGACGGATCATTGAGATCATCCTCAATTGGTTCCATCGTCAATTGTGTGTCACTCCTCTCAGGACACAATCCCTTGAATTTCCTTTCATTGGGACTAGGATCACACACCGAAACCACTGACCATACTACATGTAATGTCAATTTCATCCAAATAGAAGGTACATTGGAATTCTTTTTCAAAAATGGTCTTCTCACCTATTCTATATCTATCATACAATCACCTTCCAACTATAATCGTTCCAAAACGAAAAGCATATACCCATTCACTCACCACACTTAGAAGTGCACATAGAATATCCAAATATAAGAACTCTTGCAATGATTCCCTAGATAACCTGAACTTGATACTAAATCATTTCATGGTATCAACGTGCCTTACCTCAAACCCCTATAATGGTATTCATAAGTTTGGACTAACCCATCTTTTTATTTATCCTTGAAATCACCACTATCCTAAACCGTACATCAATTCCACTAGGCCTCTTACATAGATCATAAAGTTGGTCTCACAAAGATCACAACCCATGTGGAATCACTCAACCACCCATATAAAATATCACTTCTCTCATGCTATAACAATCACTATATGGTATAATATACACATATAACTTGTATCACATAACCAAATCATCTACCTACAATGGAACTAATTCACTCCATTAATCCTAATATGAAAATACTCACTTAGGGATCATGATGACATCCAGGTTCATGCATATATATAAAAACATCTCCCTTCCATGACCAATATCCAATGAATCACAATTACCTAGATCTGCTTAATAGAATTCCATTCTCAGAAATATAGGAAAACATTGTATATGTCGTTACTAGAACTTTAAATAATCAAAACTATTTAATATTAACCCATTAGGTATTTATCATTATGGAATTGAATCCCTATACCAACGTATGAGGTTCATTACACATCCCATACTATAGGGACTATATCATCATCATCCCCATCAATCATCTTTTAATAGAATTTTCATTAACTTTCATTAGAATGAAAATTAATTATATCATGGTTTAACTAAGTAAAATTATACCAAGAACATATATCACAAGATAACTTTTAATTAGTTTTTGAACCTTTAAATATAGAAACCTCTATCTTCAATAAAATCAGTCCAAATTAGGTGTATGTCATATGAATATTACATGCATTATATGATGCATGCAGATGCCTCTTGCCACTACAAGCCAAGATCCGAATCCAATAACTGACCACTTACTAAAGGAACTATAGATAAATTCCCTAAACCATAAATCATAAATCTAAAATACCCAACTACATCATACTTGGTGAAAATCAAGAAACTATAATATTAGAAACCATTAACATAAATCCCAATCACTTGGTGCAATGGATTAATATTAGGTATGGTATTCGAGATGAACCTGTCCAATATCCATCACATGATCTGACACATTCTTATATATTTTATCTACCAACACCCAAAATAGGAAGAAACAATTTAAATACATAAGTTATAACTTTGTAATTCATTGGCCTAGTTTATTATGATCAATAACTAGACTAGTGGTACCACATTACCTTAGGAGTTCCACCTCATATGAAAGAGGCTACTGACTTGTAGTATGAGTATAAGGTGGTATAGTGAAGATACTACAAAACATGTATCGTAGAAATAATAAGAAATAGAAATAACACAATATAATATGAAATCCTCAAAAATCAAAGTATGCAAATATATTAACAAAAATTTGTTTGCTTTAAAAATATGAAATGAATTCTGTTCCTAATGATTTCACAGAGGTGCACATCTGTCGCTTTTTTGAAGGACAAACTGATTATTTCCCCGCATTCCCACTTTCCAAAGGTAGGTGGAATCCGTCGCTTTATTCAGGGAATTTTTCTCATTGATCAAAATGAGATGATGTGATGTTGGTTCCTCCTTCGATGGATTCCTCCTAAGAACTCATTACATAGTCTGGGTCTCCCTCGTAGAATTAATATGTTGTTCATGAAACTCTTCCCAATGCCATTTCTTTAGGGATGCTAGTTAATTAAGCTGCATATGTCTAGACATTCCAAGGGGTCCAGTCAGGGCATCAACCTTTGGTCGAGGGAGTAGTCATGTTGGACATCGTTGGCCTATCTGGACACTGAAACACTATTGCATCTAGGTTTCTTACCCTTATGATAGGGATTATTGAGGGTGAGAATTCCTAAGGAATCCCACACCAAATGAGTGAAATTTTATGCCATAAGAATATCTCTGAGTTTTTTCTCATCTTCCCATGTTTAACACATGTTATTTCGGGAGTTTAATGTCTATTGGAGATAGATTGGACAGATCAGAACACTGATAAGAGTGGATCAGATGGGTGAAACCCGAAGAGGGAACAATGATGATGGGGCTAATGTGTGGTTAGTCACCTGATTGTTGCTAGGGGTAGTGAGAAAGTGGGTGACATGATCTCATAGGGATGTGGCTGCCTGGGTAAGAATCGTGATGGATATGGATGGTTGAGTGGATGGAGAATGATATGGAACCGACATGAGGACGACAATGATGTTGGACTTGTGCCTCGAAGAGACCTCATATGTATCCCCATGGCATAGATTCAATGTCCACATAGTTCGGTGGGGCAATGGGACACCTGAGGAGGCATCCCATGAGAATGGAAGCATGGATGACACCTAAAAGAAGTAGCACCTCTGGGTTGGGGCATGACCTTCCCTAAAACAAATTGGCTCAAGGGAGAGATCATGATGGTACATGGGTGATGGGATTGAACCTCAGGAAGGCTACCTATGTATCCCCATGGTAGGGAATCAAATTCCACATAATTCAGGATGGGGGGGGGAATATAATTAGGTTGTAGACATTGGACAACAACCTGATGATATACTAGGGCTTACATGTGGTTAGCAGCACAGGCTGGTCTAAGGCTATGGCGAACAGAGATGTTGGTCCCAAAAAAAGGAACTACAACTATTTACTGTCGACTATAGATTACAATGGCTTCCTGATGGTTGAGTTTTCAACATCTTACCATTGGTTGGGGTTCCAACGGCTTACCACTGGGGGGGTAGAAAATGGGTTACCGCTGGTTGGGGTTCTAATGGATTACAACTGGTTGGGGTTCCAATGTCTTATCATCGATTGGGGATCACAATGGATTTCTGTAGATTGGGGGACAATTACTTATGTATGGTTGTGATACAATGGATTACCGCTGGTTGGGATACAATGACTTACCATTGGTTGGGATATAATGGCTTACCACTGGTTGAGATACATAGAATTATCACTAGTTCAGATACAATGGCGTACCACTGGTTGGGGTTGAACCTCAATAAGATTCCTACGTACCCTGCCTAAGAGATAGGGATCAAAACCATATAGTTTGAAAGTATTTAGTTTAGAATAATGATGTACAAAAGGGGAAAGTACAGTTTAATGTCATGTGGGATGAGGGTGAACTGACATGAAGTGGTCAGGGCAGTTGGGTGTTGGGCTCAAAACTCAGGTAGGATTCCTACATACCCTTCCTAGGAGAAAGGGATTAATTTCCACCTTTTCCAACATGAGGGATACAATTTAATGTCATGCGGGATGATGGTCAATCAACGTGATGGGTTCCGGACTAGTAGGTGTTGGGATTGTACCTCAGGGTGGCTTCCTGCATACCTTACCTAGGCGGCAAGGATAAAAGTCCACATAGTTCAGCATGAGGGGCACAATTTAACATCATGTGGGACAAATTTGAACTAACATGAAGTGGTTAGGACAAATAGTATTGGGATTGAACCTCTTGGAGGATTCCTATATACCTTGACTAAGAGGCAAGGATCAAAGTCCATGTCGTTCCAAAATATTTGGGGCTTACACACTAAGGTGGACGAGGAAGGATTCCAAGTTCAATGTTTACTCTAATCCCACATGAGTCATTGTTAGTGTGAGAAAAAAGTGGTAGAAAATACCTAAACATCACATCGTGAAAGGTGCATCCACGGAAAATGGAGTGGGTATTACATGTGGTAAGTGACCTAATGAGTAAACATGGGGTTATACGTGGTTAGTGGCCTAGGAAGATTAAGATTGGGACTTACTCAAGGATGGAGGCCCGATAGAGACAACGCCTAGAGGGAGAGGAAGAGGGTAACGAGGGTCCCTATGACCATCTCTCCTCATTTCATTGGCATGTAAGAAGAGAGGAGAAGCAGGGATGCATCCTCCCACAAGAACAGAAAGTGGCTTACACTAGGATGATTTCCCTTCCTTGTGGGAAGACGCTGCTACAACAAAAAGTATATCATTCCATGTGAGGAAGATTTCACTCCCATGAAGATGAGTGGGCATGTAGAATGTCCTTGATGGGGAACCCTGAGTTTATTGCACGGGGTGAGGCTACATATTAACGTCATGTGCTGAGGATGATGGAGATTGGAATTTTAACATCCTTCATCTCAGACGAGGTGGGTACACTCTGCACCCCTAGTACTTACATAACTTATAACCACCCACCCTTAGGAAAGGGAAGTCATTAACAATTCAATGGTGAGGGGTGTTTTGGAGTGATCCATTGAGGGGCCCATGTTAGGGTGGCTATGTGAAGAAGCAATAGCCATATGCATCTTTTTAAGAAGAAGCGTGAGGCTAAGCAACTCAACATGAATAACCACTAAAGGGACCATGATATCACTTCATACAATCCTAAAGGGTTATACGAGAATGGGGTGTGTAAATAATTTAGTCTTAGAAAGAGGTGCTTCACAATGTGGATGGGATTTGTGAAGAGAATGGACTTCGCGCAGAGGACGACCCTCGCGAAAGGAAATGACTACCCAAAAAGGAGGGGATTTGTGAAGGCAGGTTGCTTCGTGAAGAGGGGGATCTTTACAAAAGGCCAAGGCATCACGAAGAGCTTCCCTTATGGGAAGAGGGCTTCTCCTTAGAGAATACCTCTATGTTATGATAAAATTTCACAAAGTCTCTTTGCTTCATGAAACCATGAGTGCCCCGAAGGGGCCCCTTCCTCTGCAAGGTCATTGGCCTTCGCAAAGGGAATCTCCACCTCAGATAGAGGCTGAAAAGAACACAATGGGGTACAAATCGCAAAGGACAAGAGACATTGAAGACCCATTTTAGGATTTCACGAAGGTCTATGTGAATTGGGAGTCGGGAAGTTGAAAAGTCAGAGTAAAAATGGTTTGGAATATGGGGTGCACTTTCTACTTATAGGAAACCCCAATTAGAGGGGCACATAACTCACCACAAAAATGAGAGACGATGTAGAAAGGATCCATATAGTCGTCTTGCGTTGGACTTCTAGAGGGGTCATGACACCAGAAAGAGATTTTTTGATGCGGCCTCTACAAAGTGCATCGGGGAGGGCCTGGCGCCACAAAGGGGCATCAGTCTACGTTGGAATCCTGCAATACAGGGATGTTGTAGAGATTCTCATAGAAGTTTCCACATGAAAATATACCCTCTATGTGGATTACTTCACGCAGTTCCATTTTGAGATGCATTGGAGGTTATTTTCAACCCTTTTTGGAGACAGATTCCTCAAATTGCATCGTTGAATCAGTGGAATGAGCCAGATTCATTTTTTGGCACCAAAAAATCCCCCCCTCAGAATTGGATTCGATAAAAGGAGAGGTTCGAATTCGGAGTGCAAGACACTAAAGAAACCAGGATGATTGACTCAAGGTGGATCAAGAAGGTGGGGGTAAAGCTGGTTTTCTAATGGCAGCACCTTACCATTCTCGCAAAGGGTTCTTCGTGAAGTAGGTGCAGCCTGTGGGGTGAAGGGAACATTGAACAACTAGGGGTGCCATGCTGAGTGCGGGGCACACCACAAAGCCTAGGGGCACTGTAAAGAGTGTAGGGCTCTATGCGAAGCTGGTGCATCTAGTGCCTATATATAGGGGCTCAGAGGTGTTTTTTCTGCAACTATATTTTTGCGAATGACATGATCAGACTCTCTTCATGAACAATCCTCCTTACAAATGCTTTAGCAAATCAGAGACTTTGGTCTGATTCTTTGTGAATGATTTTTAGCGAATAAAAGCATCAAGATCTACTACATTCATTGAGATGCAGGCCGCATCCCACGTTTCTTTTTGATGAAAATTGGAGGTGCAATTATCTCTATGAAGCATCTTCAAGAAGGTTCTTTGTGAACGGTTCTTACTCAACTCTTGTTCCTCAGCCCCAATTTTCTCAAATTCCTTGGATTAAATGGATTCTCAGAAGGCTTTTTGAGAGGTTGATTCAAATTCTACTCAGAGGAAGGCCATGGACAATATCCTAACAATATGCGTGTACATCCAGAGCACTTTTGATCCCAAATCATTTATAGAGTGGCTGATAGAGGTGAAGAGGGAATATATTCTATGAAAGCGCTTTACATTATATGGTTTTGGCATGAAGGAAGAATTCTTCATTCTTAACACTACAAAAGATGAGCCATACTATTGGTTCAGGAGTACCCATTAGCAATATCAGTGGCATATGGCTATGGATGGGGACAAAAGGAAAGAACATACCCTGGTCACAACGCATTGTCTGTATAATCATGTCAACTACATCGATAGAAAGGTACTAGTGAATGAGACATCCCCACCCATATATAAGAATATTACCAAGGTCGGGCTCCAAAATCCAGAATAGGGGTGAATCATAAGTTGGGACTTGCGTCATGGTGGAAAATTCCAAGATGACTAGGCCTGGGCCTATAGGGAATATGCATCCTGTGAAGAGTTAGAGAATGTCCTAAGGTAGGTTGGCCTATATAAAGTGGTCTGGGCCTCCCAATTTATTGTATCCAACCGAAAGAATTTATACTTGTGTTTCTAAGCTAGTGGTTTCCATATTCCAACACTTTCCACCAGCATCATGGGGAGGATAGAATTAACATATGGGACCTCCATCATATTTTTGGCATCCCAAAACTGGGAGGGATGTATGATGAGTTCCTCCTTGCCATGAATTCCTTGGGAGATAGGGAGAAAAATACGACTTTGGAGATGGTATTGCTAAGTATTGTGATAGGCATGGACGAAGGCAAACAGAACAACCGAGACATCCACTTCAAGTAGTGGTTTGGTTACTTCATGAATTTCCCCTCGAAAGAGGGAACACTACCGGCGAGGCCCCCTATTTTCCCATGAAGAGCTCAGTGGGGTAATGAGGGTTCGTAATGGAAGACCCTGGAAGATATACAATAGAAGTTTTGGGCATAAAGTATCAATACTAAGTACTGGCTGATAGTTAGGTGTGCCAGGTTTATCTCAACACTGATCTGTGGATAGATACTACCGGTATGAGATTACCACATGGGGGTGAGACCAAGAACATTTATCCTGGTGGATCAACTGGATGGCGGGGATCACATCAATCTGGGCATACCAGTGATGAAAATGTTGTACCATCAACTCCATCATGTTAGTGAGGGGAAGAGGTCGTTGTGAGTGTGTGGTCCATTCCACTTTTTGTACGTTTGGATCGTGGCACACATGGGGGGTTACGAATACATTGACCCCAATTCTCCACTCGGGATACATTCTCACCCAGTAATTTTGAACACTGTGAGGAGAAACTTGTTGAAGCCGGACATTATGACAATGCTGGGTAAGATGAGGAAAGAAGAATAGTTAAAATGTCATCCATTCCCCTTGACAACTGGGGATTATTCAGATAATGACACATATACGATAGAGAAATGGTCATATTTTCTATCCTTTCGCGGTGATGTTCTGGTGGCACTAGTAGATTGTGAACCCATATGTGATCCATACAATTCTCACCAGTTCACCCGAATATTCCCTTGCCTACAGAGGATGACTCCCCATGTGTATATGAATGTGCTCCATGAGAATCTCCTATGTGTGATGCGACAACTCTGGCTGATGTGTACATGAGAGGACATGAAGGTGTTGAAAAATATTCCCCCATATGATTCTACATTCGGATTGGTCCATGAATTTGCAATGAGTTGGGAGGATACCTTCCAAGGTGAAATGATAATGAAAGTGACCAGCCAGGATAGCAAGGTGGTTCCAACACCACGATGCTAGACAGTGTCATCAGGGGGCCTTCATAAAGGTAGTGTGGACATTCGCCAGGGCGGTGAAGCTATAACAGCGGGGGAGGCAGGCCATGAACTGGAAAATATCAGGCCAGTGCTAACTGGAAATGATGAGGGTGAGGGGGTAGTTTTAGGCCTAGTGAATCCATCTAGGAGTTCCCGGGAGGGAGGTGAATCATCTCAGGGATTTTGCATGATCTCCCCTCAAGCTCCTGGGAAGAATCTACATCCAGTATTGATACCCACTAATGTCATCTTCCCAGAGGCATGGAAAGACTGGGAAAAGAGAAAACAATACATCAGTATCAATGTTTTATGGACAAACCTGAACATGCACAGGATGTTGGTAGGGGAGATCATATTTGAGAAATGTGGCCTCAATGATACCCCTACTAAGAGAAGAAAATTTTTAATGGAGCTAGAGGAGGTAATACATTACCGTGGTGACCTAAGGCCAATGTTGCCCCGTGAAAGGGTACTGATGAATATGAATACTCCCATAAAACTGACAGTAGCTCAACTGGTGGAGGGTTTCCCCTTTCCTAGCCATGTAGATGAATATTAGTGGGAAGAAGTTAACATGGGATACTACCATCAAGAAATGGTGGGGACATGTAACGACCCAATGTTTTATAAATAGAAATTCCTCTCTTATAAATATGTCATAAAATCACATGAAAACAACACATAATGAACTAATAAGTTCTAAGTGACCTTTCAACATAAGTCTGTCACTTATGTGTTTGGAATTTTGAAAATCTGATATACACGGTTGTGATCAGTAAGTTATTTGGAGTCTGATAAGAAAAACATAATTTTTGGTGAATAGTAACCTACCATTATGAACAGTAACATACCCATATAAATAGTGATATAACCTAATGAATAGTAACCTTACCTATGATAATATATAATTAATATTCAAGATGAAAGAAAGATATACCTATACTTTAGAATAAGTAAATGAATGTTTTAATACTAGTTTTTGATAATAAATTATGATATTAATTAAATATTAAAATAATCAAATTTAGAAAATTATTTTTGAAAAATGGACTTCATTTTGGGATTTGACACATCGAAAAATGTTTAGGGTAAAATTTTAGGATTTTTATGAAATACATGAATTTTTTATGAATGGTAAAATGCGATAATTTACGATAAATGATAAATAAGAGATTTATTGAGTCATTGATGATATTCTAGTGATATAAGACCAATTGGTTCTGGATCACATGATAAATTTACTATTCTTGGTCATAGAAGACGCACTATTCCTTTTCTTGTGGGGAATTAATAAATTAATGGATTTTATGTTGAGAAATACCTACCCTCCTCCACTATAAAACCCCCTTCACTCCCTCTTCTCTTCACTCCTCTCAAGCCTTGTTACATGCCAATATTCTACCCAAATATCTCCCCATGATCCTCCCCCATGTTCAAAAGCTCCTAGCCTCTTCAAAATACCAAATCCTCTCCCCGTAAGTGGTTCTCAAAGGAGGATGTCTCAAGAGGTAAATTCATCTTTCCAATTCCTTCATTTATTTTAAGTTCTTTTGTTTTTCTGTTTCATTCCTCGCCTCCCTTCAAACAAATGGTTGATAAATGAAGTATAATACATTTACTAGAATGCTATTATTCTAGTGGGATACTTCATTATCTCCTCTCCTTTCCTCACTTTCTTTTTGAAAGAAAGGAAAGCACCGTTTGAGATGTGCCAATTTAGCAAATTCAAGGACTACGATTTATCAATTTCCATTATTATATTCAAATTTTGCCATGAAACCATTTTTTTATGGTTGAACCAGATTATATATATGTAATATATCCTATTTTTATTCTGTAATCATTTTTTACAAATGGTATTAGGTTATAAATCAAAACAAGTTTTTGTAATCAAACCCCCCAATTAACAAAAAACAGTTGTCAATATGGTTTTTTATAATAGTTTGACTTCAATATAAGTATACTAAGTAAATTTAAAACCATGTAATATCCTTTATCATCACTAATATCATATAAATTAATTTCTAGAGAACCACTTCCATCTTTCACGTTTATATTAACTTGAATATAAGTGAACCGATCTTTTAAAACCAAGTAAACAAACGTGCCTGAATAATGAAATTGATCCTCAGAACTAATCAAGAAGTCATTTAATGAATAAAAAGGGTTATAATAAATAAATTACATATATAATAGGTTATTTAATTATTAATTAATAATCATAATTTTTTATCCAGGTATTTAATAACAAGTGGAGAACACCAATAGATTTAAGGTAAGGGATCCTCTCCTTTTCACTCTTAATAAAGATTTCTCTCTATGCTATGACTTTGGGTGTAATAACAAGTGATGGGGTTTGTTTTATCACCTTCCCCAGACTTCCCTAATGTTTTATAAGTGACTAAAAACCCTTTATCTCTCTCATTAATCCCTATTAGTTACACCCGATGCCATGCCGATAAACAGTAATGGATTCTACCCGAACTACCTTTGTTCCTTTGGGTTGCTCTATCTTTCTTTCTACCAAAATGTAGTTGTCTTTTATTTTTATGTAAAACCTATAAATTATGTTTATATGCTCCAAAATCATGTTCTAAGATCTATCTCTCATTCTTTTTCGGGGATATACATGCTTTTAAGTGAATCCCTCCTCGATACTTCCCAATAAGCACACTCGTTTCAAGGGAAATTCCCAAATTTTTACCCAATTGCAAGTGAACTGTATCCTCTGTTTTAAGAAAAAATTGTTTTTATAAAATCAGTATTTTTATTATTAAGACCTTCTTGGTTCAATTCTAGTTTTATATAAAAGAATTTTTTCTTTACTATTTTAAAATCTATATAATATTTTCCTTTAAAATCGCACAAAAGTGTACTAATTATAATGTTTATAAAATACATTTCTTATATGTTATAACTTCCGTTTTTCACCACCTACCATTTTATATGCCTATATTACCTTATTGACTTCCATTTATGTTCTAATACCTTTCTTTCATGGACACTTTCAGGATACACTCATTGGTTATGCTTTATGTCATGATGGTGGTACCTAATTCATTACATGAGTATCCTTATGTTTATGAACAATTCATTATGTATGATTATTTATGTGGATAGAATATTTTTGTGGAAATAATTTTTATGTGGCAAGAATATTTATGAAAATGTTGAGATAGGTGTTCCCAGAGATCACTCCAATACATTGGGTAAAGGTAAGTCTCGTGAGATGCGATGTGAAACAAGATTGGCAGTTATCCTTGACCCATACTAAAATGGGAAATGGGGTTGGCGGTTAACCTTGACCCGTACTAAAGAAATGTTTTATGATTATGCCACATTTATATGATTCCATGATTATATGATCCCATTCTTATATGATATTATTTCATAAGTTCCCTGATTTTTTATTATTATGTCATGCCTCCTAACTCATGTGCTTAAGATGTATCCTTATGTTCATTCCCTTACTTCACTTTTTAGCTCATCCCTTTTTTCATGTGTTCCCCAGTGTACCCTATGCAGACGTAAGGACTCAAAGGAAGTTAGGAGCTAATATTGGAGAATAAATAAAGAATTTTGTTTATCCCCATGTTTTATGTTTTATGTTTTTTAACCTAGTCTTCCAAGACACTAGACTTAATGATCCTTGACTTGTACTCTGATGTATAATTATTCTTAGAATCATGAAATATTGTATGTAAAAGTTTTGGGTTACTATTGTTGGTATCAGAGGATGGCCTAGTTATTTTCAGATATTAGGAATATAGATCCTTGATGAGTACCTTAATGGTGAAACTATGCATAAGAATATAGTCCTAAAGTTTGGTGAGTATTGAGTAAGTGGTTTATCAAGAAAATACATCCATCTCTAGATACGAGCGGGTAGAGGTGGCTCTGGCACAGATGTACCTAGCAGTGAAAACTCAGACAAGGAGTTTCAGACTCGACCTGGGGTATCCTGGTACATGACAACGGGCCCTGCTGCACTTTTGGTTATGAAACTCCTAGGGGATATAGTTTGGTTGGTTCATGAGATTATTAAAAACCTTTATTAAAGGAAAAAATTCCCATAATAATATATGATAAGAAATAGATCAAGGATAATCTAGGTTTAAAATTAAGGAATCACAAGTTAGAATATACTTTTTATTTATAAGTTTATCTTTTTATGTTCAAAGCTGTCTTTTTTATGCTCAATGGTTAGGTATTCAAGAATTCTAATTATACGTTATTTTTCTTAGTTAATGGTGGGAAATATAAGAACACATTCCAACAACCAATGTGATAGGCAATGTCAAGATTTCTCTAATCATATTCCTGATATGACAGGATCGGGTTCTCAAAAATTGATGACAATACTTGTTCAGCTAGCTCGAGTTATGAATAATAACTTAAATCATGTAGAATACCATCCTACTCCAAGGAACGAGAAAGTTACCATAGAATCCTTCATGAGGAAAAGGCCTCCCATGTTTAGTAGATCTTCTAATCCCCTCCTCGTGGAAAAATGGATTCACTCTATTGAAAAGATATTATCCATCCTCCAATGCTCGAAAGAAGAGAAGGTTGTACTGGCAGTCTTTCGTTTTGATGGGGAAGATGATCAGTGGTGGAAACTGATCAAGAACTAAAAATCCCAAGAGGAAATTGATTCCATGTATTGGGAGGAATTCAAGAGGATTTTTTTCAACAAATATTTTCCTCAAACCCTTTATCTTAAGATGGAAAGATAGTTCCTTGAACTCAAGCAGAATTAAGATGATTCCATCGGGGTGTATGAAGCAAGCATTACAAGTCTTTCAAGGTACACCTTGAGATTTGTCATGAATGTTGAAAGCAAGGTGGGTCGCTTATTTAGTGGACTAAATCCGAGTCTATGAAATGAATTGGTGATTCAAGACATCGACAGTTATGAGTATATTGTCTATTGTGTCCTCAAGGTTAAAATGGAGATTGGAGACTCTCAGTTTATTCATGGGACCAATGACAAGAAGAGGAAAATAGAGAACAACATGAGTGGTTCATCAAAAAAATCCCATGATTGAATGAAGCCAGACATTTCCCCCTGAACAAATTATGGGAAGAAGAATCTTGATAACTGCCTGAAGGGAACCATGAATTGCTTCAAATGTGGAAAGTTTGGTCATCTATCTAAGAACTGATGAAGGGATATAAAAAATCCCGCTAATGTTAAAGAAGAAAGGAAGGATCAGATCAACAATCAACCAACAATGAAGTTTTACGACTATAAGGAGCATGGGCATTATGCTAATAATTGCCCTATGCCAAGGGTTTTCCGAGGAAATCAACAACAGCCTACAAGGAAACAAGGATGGGATTTTTCTATCACTATTGCTAAGGAGGAGCCAAACAATGATGTGCCGTTAGGTACACTAGTTATTTATTCATGAATAGAGAATATACTATTTGATTCTGGTTCTATTCATTTTTTAATATTTTTCATGTTTAGTAGATCTATTCAAACACCAACTCAAAATTTGGAGGAAAAGTTAACTGTGAGAACATAAAATGGAGAAATTATTGCATTCATGGTGTATAACTCCTCCCCATTTAATGTTTGTGGACTGAACGTCCTAGAAAATCTCATTATACTTCCTTTAGTGGAGTTTAATGCTATCTTGGGCATGGATTGGATATCTTTATTCAAATACAACCTAAACTTTCGGGAAAGGGATATCACTCTTCACATCCTGAAGGATCATCTAATTCTATAAAAGTGTAAAGAGGAAGATGAATCTCCTTTAGGATCATTTTCTCAAGTGTGTATATTTATGCCTTATGAGCAAACATATCTAGCTCAAATGATTGAGAAAATGGAGGGAATCATGCTTGAAGACATACCCATTGTGGGGGATTACACTGAGGTATTCCCTGAAGAGTTGCCTGATCTTCCTCCTGATCGATAGGTTGAGTTATCAATTGAACCTTTCCCTGGATCTCTTCCTATCTCAAAGACACCTTATAGAATGGCCACCGTAGAGCTAGAAGAGCAGACGAAGCAGTTACAGGAGTATATGGAAAAGGGTTTTATACGTTCGAGTGCTTCACTATGGGGTGTGCCCATCCTCTTCAACAAGAAGAAGGATAGACAAATGATCCTCTTCATTGACTATCATGAGCTCAATAAAATCATGATAAAGAACAAGTATCCCCTTCCAAGTATAGATGACTTGTTCGATCAGCTTCGTGGGGCCAATTATTTCTCTAAGGTGGACCTTTGGTCGAGATATCACCAACTAAAGGCGAGGAAGGAAGATATTCCGAAGACTTCCATTCGAATGAGGTATGGACACTATGATTTCCTAGTGATGCCCTTCGTACTCACTAATTCTCCATCAATTTTCATGGATTTAATGAACAAATTCATTAGAGATTACCTCAGAAAATTTGTGTCAGTATTTGTTAATGATATTTAGATATACTCCAAGAGAAAGGAGGAGCACGAGGAGCACTTGAAAACTATGTTAAAGACTTTGATAAGGGAGACGTTGTATGCAAGGTATAGAAAATGTGAGTGCCGGATGGAGGAAGTATCGTTCTTGGGACATGTTATCACCTGCAAAGAGATATCTTTGGACCCTTACAAGACAAAGGCAATTGAAGAGTGGCCCATGACAACTTATCTAACAGAGATCCACAAAATCTTAGGTCTAGTTGGGTATTATCGAAGATTCATGAAGAAATTTTCATGACTGTGAAACCCAATGACCAAGCTGACATGGTAGTGGGTAATGTTTGTTTGGACACAGGAATGTGAAGATTGTTTCAAGGAGTTGGAAAAGAGTCTTATCACTGCACGAGTAATCACACTCCCTACAAGTGGAGAACTCTTTGTGGTGTATAGTGATACTTCTAAGAAGGGATTAGGTTGTGTTCTAATGAAAAATGATAATGTGATAGCCTACGCCTATTGGAATCTGAAAATCCATGAGCAAAACTACCCCACACATGATCTGGAGTTGGCAGCTATGATATTTGTGTTGAAAATATGACGACATTATCTCTATGCAGAGAAATGTGAGATATATACTGACCATGAGAGTCTCAAATATATATTTAGACAGAAAGAGCTTAATATGTGCTTGTAAAGATGGATAGAGCTCATAAAAGATTATAACTGCTCAATCCACTACCATCCTGGTAAGGCAAACAAGGTAGCAGATGCTCTAAGTAGAAAAGATCCTACATATTTATCATTGATGAGAATTGAAAAGGATCCGATATTCTTAGATTTTCAAAGGATGCACATGGGAATCATAAAGGTAGCCACATCATCAATCCTTTCTCAAATGATTGCTCAACCATACCTCTTGGAAAAAATAAAGGAATCTCAAAGAAAAGATGTGGAAATTCAGAAAAGGGTGGAAGCTATCGAAAATGGGAAATCCTCTGATTTCAAAATTGATGAGGAATAAGTTGTAGGATTTGGGACATGATTATGTGTACCAACCAAACCAAAGATAAAGAAGGAGCTATTTAATGGTGCACATAGCTTGACTTTTTCGATCCACCCAGGGAGCACAAAGATGTATCGAGATCTTCGGGAAAACAATTGTGCATCTCTTGTTTTCCCGAAGATCTCGATACATAACAATACTACTCATCTGGTCAAGGTACAATGGCGAAACCATAAGTACAATGTGGAAACATGGGAACTGGATGAAGAAATGAAGGAAAAGTACCCAAAAATGTTTTTGTCTTATAATGTAAAATGAAATTTTGATGGAGAAATTTCATAAGTGGGGAAGAATGTAATGACCCAATGTTTTATAAATGGAAATTCCACTCTTATAAATATGTCATAAAATCACATGAAAACACAACATAATGAACTACTAAGTGTTATGTGAACTTTAAACACATTGTTTTCACTTATTTGTTTGGGATTTCGAAAATCTGATATATAGGGTTGTGATTAGTAAGTTATTTGGAGTCTAATAAGAAAAACATAATTTTTGGTGAATAGTAACCTACCCTTATGAGTAGTAACACGCCCTTATGAATAGTGACAAACCCTAATGAATAGTAAACCTACCTATGATAATATATAAATAATATTCATGTTGAATGTATTATGTACCTATACTTTAGAATAAGTAAATGAATCTTTTAAAACTAGTTTTTGATAATAAATTATGATATTAATTAATTATTAAAATAATAATATTTAGAAAATTATTTTTGAAAAATGGATTTCTTTTTTGGATTCTACACATTAAAAAATGGTTAGGGTAATTTCTTTGGGATTTTTCTGAAATACATGAATTTTTGATGAATAGTAAAATGCGATAATTTACGATAAATGCTAAATAAGGAATTTATTGTTTCATTGATGATGTTCTGATGAAGAAAGACCAATTGGTTCGGGATCACATGATAAATTTTCCATTCTTGGTCATGTAAGACTCACTAGTCCTTGTCTTGTGGGGAATTATTAAATTAATGAATTTTATATTGAGAAATACCTTCCCTCCTCCACTATAAAACCCCCATTCACTCCCTATTGTCTTCACTCCTCTCAAGCACTGTGCCTTGCCAATATACTTCCCAAATATCTCCCCAAGATCCTCCCCCACTTTCAAAAGCACCTAGACTCTTAAAAATTCCAAAACCTCTCCCCTTAAGAGGTTCTCAAAGGAGGATGTCTGAATAGGTAAAAATTCATCTTTCCAATTCCTTCATTTCTTTTAGGTTCTTTTACTTTTTGTTTCTTTCCTCACCTCCCTTCACCAAAATGGCATGATAATTCCAGTATAATACATGTACTATAATTATATTATGATAATGGGATACTTCATTGTCTCCTCTACTTTACTTACCTTTTGTTTGAATGAAATGAAAGCACCGTTTGAGATGTGCTAATTTTGCACATTCATGGACAATGGTTTATCAATTTCTATTATCATATTTAAATTTGGTCCCGACACCATTTTTGTTATTTTTTAACCATATTATATATATTTAATATATCCTATTTTGATTATTTAATCTTTTTCTACAAATGGTATTAAGTTATAAATCAAAACATGTTCTTTGTAATCAAACCCACCAATTAACAAAATCTGTTGTCACTATGGTTTTATATAATAGTTAGACTTCAATATAAGTTACAAAAATAAATTTAAAACCATTTAATCTCTTGTTTTTTCACTAATATCACATAAATTTTTTACGGGACAAGCTCTTCCATCATTCATGTTTATCTGAACATGAATATAAATGAACCGAGCTTTTAAAACCAATTAAACAAGTAAGCCCAAATAATAAAATTGGACCTTATAACTAATCAAGAAAGCCTTGAATGAATTAAAAAGTGTTATAAGAAATCAATTAAATATAAAAGAGGTTCTGGAAATATTAATTAATAAGCCTAATTTGTTTATTCAGTTATTTAATAACAAGTGGAGAACACCAACGGATTTAAGGTATGTGATACTCTCCTTTACACTCTTAATCAAGATTGTTCTCTATGCTATGACTTTTTTGAAATACTAAGTAATGCGGTATGTTTTCTCACCTACCCATACTGACCTAATGTTTTATAAGTGATGATAAAACCCTTATATCTCTCATCAAGCCCTCTTAGTTACACTCGATACCATGCCGAAAAAACGTAATGGATTCTACCCGAACTTCCTTTATTCCTTCGAGTTGCTCTATCTTTATTTTTACCAAAATGTAGTTTTCTTTTATTTTTATGTAAAACCACCAAATTCTGTTTATATGCTCCAAAATAATGTTCTGATAGACATCTCTCATTAACATTCGTGGATATACATGCTTTTAAGTGAATCCCTCCTCGATACTTCTCAATAAGCACACTCGTTTTAAAGGAACTTCCCGAATTTTTACCCAATTTCAAGTGAACTATATCCTCTATTTTAAGAAAAAATTGTCTTTATAAAATCATTATTTTTATTATGAAAACCTTATTGGTTCAATTATTGTTTTATATAAAGGAATACCCTCTTTACTATTTTAAAATCTCTTTAGTATTTTCCATAAAAACCGCACAAAAATGTTATAATGCTATTGTATATCAAATACATTTCTTATATGATGTCACTTATATTTGTAACCACCTACCATTTAATATGCCTATATTAACTTATAAACGTCCATGTATGTTCTAATCCCTTTCTATCATGGAAAATTTCTTGATACACTCATTGGTTATGCTTTATGTCATGATTGTGGTATCCAATTCTTTCCATGGGTATCCTATGTTTATGAATGATTGATTATGTATGATTATTTATAAGGAAAGAATATTTATATGGAAAGAATATTTATGTGTCTAGAATATTCATGAAAATGTTTAGATGGGTGTGCCCAGATAGAGCTCCAATGCATTGGGTAATGTTAAGTCTCATGAGATGCAATGTGAAACGGGATTGGTGGTTACACTTGACCCGTACTAAAATGGGAAACAGGATTGGAAGTTTTCCTTGACCTGTACTAAATAAATTTTTTATGATTATGCCACATTTATATTATTCCATGTTTATATGATCCCATTATTTTATGATATGATTTCATAAGTTCCATGCTTTGATATCATTATTTCATGCCTCCTAACTCATCCACTTAAGATGTATCCTTATGTTCATTGCCATACTGTTCTTTTTATCTCATCCCTTTGTTCATGTGTTCCCCAGGGTACCCTATGCAGATGTAAGGGCTCAAAGAAAGTTAGGAGCTCATTATAGATATTAAATAAAGAAAGTGTTTTTAGCCCTGAGATTTATGTTTTATGATTTTGGTACCTAGTCTTGCAAAACACTAGACATAACAATCCTTGACTTGTACGATGATGTATAATTATGCTTAGAATCATGAAATGTTGTATTTAAAAGGTTTGGGTATCTATAGTTAGTATTAGAGGATGGTCTAGTTATTTTTGGAGATTAATAATAGAGAACCTTAGTGAGAACCTGAATGATGAGACTAAGTATAAGAAAATAGTCCCAAATTTTGGTGAGTATTGAGTAAGTGGTTTATCAAGAAAATAAATCCCTGTCTGTATATGAGTAGGTAGAGGCAGCTTTGGAACATTTGTACCTTGGACTGAAAACACTGATAAGGAGTTTGGGCCTTGACCCAATGTATCCCGGTACACGACAATAGGACTTGCTGGACTCTTAGTTACAACACTCCCAGGGGATATGCTTTGGTAGATTCATGTGATTATTACAAACCATTATTAAGGGAAAAACACCCATAAGAATATAATTTAAGAAATAGATAGAGGATAATCTAAGTTTAAACATAAGGAATCAAATGTTCAGATACACTTCTTCTTTATATGTTTATCCTTTTATGTTCAAAGTTTTCTTTTTTCTCTCAATAGCTAAATATTAATGAATTCTAATTATACGCTATTTTTCTTAGTTAATGGGTGGAAATAGAAGAACACATTCCAACAACGAATGAGATTGGCAATGTGAATATTTCCTTAATGATATTTCTGATATGACAGGAGTGGGTGATCAAAACTTCATGAATGTACTTTCTTAGCAGGCTTGAGTTATGAATAATACCTTGAATCAAGTGGAACTCCCTCCTCCTCCAAGTAAAGAGAAATATGTCGTAGAATCCTTCATGCGGAAAAGGCATCCCATGTTTAATGGATCTTCTGATCCCCTCCTCAGAGAACAATGGATTAACTCAATTGAAATGATATTCTCCATCCTGCAGTTCTTGGAAGAAGAGAAGGTTGTACTGGAAGTCTATCATTTTGATGGGGAAGCTGATAAATGGTGTACACTTATCAAGAATACAAAGTCCCAAGAGGAAATTGATTCCGTGGATTGGGAGAAATTCAAGAGTATGTTTTCAAAAAATATTTTCCTCAAACCATCCATCTCAAGTTGGAAAGAGAGTTCCTTAGAATCACGCAGAAAGAAGATGAGTCCATCGGGGTGTATAAGGAAAAACATAGAAGGCCGGAAAGGTAAACCTTTGGCTTTGTCATGAACGCCGGATGTAAGGTGGATCACTTATATAGTGGACTAATGTTGAGTCTAAAAAATGCATTGGTGATTTGAGAGTTTGATAGTTATGAGGATATTTTCCATTGTTCCCTCAAGGTTGAAATAGAGATTGGAGACTCTCAGTGGTCTTGTGGTCATAATGAAAAGAAGAGGAAAATGAAGAACAACATGGGAGGTTCATCTAACAAATCCAATGATAGAAAAAAACCCGACTTTTCCCCTTATAAATTGTTTTGGAAGAAGCATTTTTTTAACTATCTGATGGGAACCAAAAATTTCTTCAAATGTGGAAAGTTTGGTCATCAGGACAAGAACTGTTGAATGGAAATGAAAAATCCTATTAATGTTGAAGAAGAAAGTAAGGATCAGATCAACACTCAACCAACAGTGTAGTGTTACAGCTGTAAGGAGCACATGCATTATGCGATCAATTGCCCTAAGCTTAGGGTTGTTAGAAGAAATCAACAAGAGCCTATAAGGCATCATTGAAGGGCTTATACTATCACTACCACTGAGGTGGATCCAGAAAAAGATGTGGTGACAGGTACACCGGTTATTCATTCATGAATAATGAATGTACTATTTGATTCTGGTTCTACGCATTCTTTCATATCTTTCATGTTTAGTAGAACTATTCAAACACCACCTCAGAATTTGGAGGAAAATTCATTTGTGAGAACAGAAAATGGAGAAATTATTGCATCCATGATTTATAAATCCCCCCTTATTAAATTTTGTGGATTGAACCTCCCAACAATTCTCATTATACTTCCTTTAGTATAGTTTGACACTAGGTTGGGAATGGATTGGCTGTCTTTATACAAATCCAACATAAAATGTTGGTAAAGGGAGACCACCCTTCACATCCTGAAGCATCCTACAATTCTAAACAAGTGTAAGGAAGATGATTATTCTCCTTTAGGGTCATCTTCCCAAGTGTGGATATTTCTGCCTTATGAGTAAGCATATCTAGATCAATTGATTGAGACCAAGGAGAAAATCATGCTTAAAGACATGACCATTGTGAGGGATTAAACTGAGGCATTCCCTGAAGAGTTTCCTGGTCTTCCTCCTGATCGATAGGTTGAGTTCTCAATTGAAATTTTCCCTGGATCTCTGCCTATCTCAAAGACACCTTACAGAATGGCCACCATAGAGCTGGAAGAGATGAAGGAGCAATTATAGGGGTATTTGGAGAAGGGTTTCATACGCTCAAGTGCTTCACTGTGGGGTGAGCCAGTCCTCTTCAACAAGAAGAAGGATATATAAATGCGCTTCTTCATTGATTATCGTGAGCTCAATAAAATCATGATAAAGAACAAGTATCCCCTTCCAAGTATAGATTACTTGTTCGATTAGCTTCATGGGGCCAATTATATCTCTAAGGTGGACCTTTGGTTGGGATATCACCAACTAAAGGTGAGGAAGGAAGATATTCCCAAGACTGCCTTTCAAATGAAATATGGACACTATGATTTCCTAGTGATGACCTTCGGGCTCACTAATTCTCCGGTAATTTTCATGGATTTAATGACCAAGTCATTAGAGATTACCTCAACAAATTTGTGGTAGTCATTATTAATGATATTAAGATATATTCCAAGAGAAAGTAGGAACATGAGGATCACTTTATAACTATGTTAAAGACGTTTATAAGGGAGACATTGTTTAAAATGTATAGAAAATGTGAGTTATGGATGGAGGAAGTATCATTCTTGGGGCATGTTATCACCTGCAAAGGGATATCTGAGGACCCTTACAAGACAAATGCAATTGAAGAGTGGCCCATGCCAACTTCTCTAATGGAGATCCACAACTTATTAGGTATAGTTGGGTATTATAGAATATTCATGATGAACTTTTCATGTTTGTCAAACCCAATGACCAAGATGACATGGAAGAGGGAAATGTTTTTTTGGACATAGGAATGTGAATATTGTTTCAAGGAGTTGAAAAAGAGGCTTATCACTACACCAGTAATCAAACTCCCTACAAGTGGAGAACTCTTTTTGGTTTACAGTGATACTTCTAAGAAGGGATTAGGCTGTGTGCTAATGAAGAATGATAAAGTGATATCCTACACCTCAAGGAATCTGAAAATCCATGAGCAAAACTACCCCTCACATGATTTGGAGTTGGCAGCTATGATCTTTGCATTGAAAATATGGCGACATTATCTCTATGGGGAGAAATGTGAGATATACACTGACCACGAGAGTCTCAAATATATATTTACATAGAAAAATCTTAATATGCGCTAGTGAATATGGATTGAGCTCATCCAGGAATATAACTTCTCAATCCACTACTATCCCGGTAAGGGAAACAAGGTAGCAGATGCTCTAAGTAGAAAGGATCCTACATATTTATCATTGATGAGAATTTAAAAGGATCTGATCTTATTATATTTTCAATGGATTCACATGGGAATCATAAAGGTAGGAACATCATCAATCTTTTCTCAAATGATTGCTCAACCATACCTCTTAGAAAAAATAAAGGATGCTCAAAAAAAAGATTTGGAAATTCACAAAACTATGGAAGCTATCATAAATGGGAAATCCTCTAATTTCAAAATTGATGATGAAGAAGTTTTATGATTTGGGACACAATTATGTGTACCAACCAAACCAGAGATAAAGAAGGAGGTATTGAATGATGCACAAAGCTAGACTATCTCTATCCACCGAGAGAGCACATATATGTATTGAGATCTTCAGGAAAACTTTTGGTGGGATAATATTAAAAGAGAGATTGCTGAATATACATCAAAGTGCTTGGTATGTTAGTAAGTGAAGGCTGAGAGGAAAATGTCTAAGAGGATGATGCAACCACTACCCATACCATCATGAAAGTGGGAGAACATTACTATGGAATTTGTCACTAGACATCCAATGACATCCAGAGGAAACAGTGCAATATGTGTCCTTTTGGATCGTCTTACAAAGACAACTCACTTATCGCGGTTCGAAAGGACTTATCATTATAACAAATTGAATGGATTTACATCAAAGAAGTGGTAAGGATGCATGGAGTACCACTATATATTGTATCCGGTCGTTATCTGAGATTCACCTCGAAGTTTTGGAAAAGTTTTCAACATGCTCTAAGAACTGAAGTAAACTTCAGTACTGCCTATCATCCTCAAACTGATGGCCAATATGAGCGGAATATTAAGACACTAGAAGACATATTCAGAGCATGTTTTATGGAATTCAATGGAGGATAGGACCAATATCTTCCACTGGTTGTATTATTCTACAATAACAGTTTCCACTCGAGCATCCGAATGGAACCATATGAAACCATTTATTAGAAAAGGTACAGAACACCGGCGTGTTGGGATGAAGTCGGTGAGCGTAATCTTTTGCGACCTGAAATGTTCGAAGAAATGGTGGAGAAGGTGAAAAACATTCAAAAACATATCAAGGCTGCCCAAATTCGACAAAATATTTATGGAGATAGCCATCAATGAGACCATGATTTCAAAGATAGAGATAAGGTATTTCTACACATATCTTCGTGGAAGAATTTCGTGAGGTTTGGAAATAAAGGGAAGTTAAGTCCCAGGTACATAGGCCTCTTTAAGATCCTTGATTGATTCAGAGCTATAGCCTATCGACTAGAACATCCATGTACTATGTCAAAAATACATGATGTCTTTCATGTATCCCTTTTAAGTAAGTACATAACAGACCCTTCACATGTACTCTCTTTATAGGTGGTACAGTTGGAGGATGATATCTCTTACGAGGAGCAGCCAGTGAAGATCTTGGATCGTAGAGACAAAGTTATACATAACAAGACTACTCATCTGGTCAAGGTACAATGGAGAAACCATAAGTACAATGTGGAAACTTGGGAAATGGATGAAGAAATGAAGGAAAAATACCCACAAATGTTTTTGTCTTAGAATGTAAAATGAAATTTCGATGGAGAAATTTCATAAGGGGGAAGAATGTAACGACCCAATGTTTTATAAATGGAAATTCCACTCTTATAAATTTGTCATAAAATCACATGAAAACAAAACATAATGAACTACTAAGTGCTAAGTGAACTTTAAACCCAATTTTGTCACTTCTCTGTTTCGAATTTCAGAAATCCTAAATACATGGTTGTGATCAGTAAGTTATTTGGAGTCTGATAAGGAATAATTTTTTTGGTGAATAGTAACATACCCTTATGAATAGTAATATACCCTTATGAATAGTAACATACCCAAATGAATAGTAACCTTACTTATGATAATATATAAATAATATTCAAGTTGAAAGTACTATATACCTATACTTTAAAATAAGTAAATGAATGTTTAAAAACGAGTTATTGATAATAAATTATGATATTAATTAAATATTAAAATAATCATATTTTGAAAATTATTTTTTAAAAATGGACTTATTTTTTGGATTCTACAAGTCAAAAAATGGTCAGGGTAATTTCTTGGGATTTTCCTGAAATACTTGAATTTTTGATGAATAGTAAAATGCGATAATTTACGATAGGTGCTAAATAGAGAATTTATTGTTTCATTGATGAGGTTATTATGAAGAAAGACCAATTGGTTCGGTATCACATGATAAATTTACCATTCTTGGTCATAGAAGACTCACTATTCCTTGTCTTGTGGGGAATTAATAAATCAATGAATTTTATATTGAGAAATACCTTCCCTCCTCTACTATAAACCCCCCCTTCACTCCCTCTTCTCTTCACTCCTCTCACACCCTATGCCTTGCCAATATTCTTCCCAAATATCTCTCCAAGATCCTCCCCCACTTCCAAAAGCTCATATCATCTTAAAAATTCCAAAACCTTTCCCCTTAAGAGGTTCTCAAAGGAGGATGTCTCAAGAGGTAAATTCCTCTTTCCAATTCCTTAATTTCTTTTAAGTTCTTTTACTTTTTATTTCATTCCTCACCTTCCTTCACCCAAATGTTATGATAATTCTAGTATAATACATGTACTAAAATTATATTTTTCTAATGGCATACTTTATTATCTCGTCTTCTTTCCTTAGCTTTTTTTTAATGAAATGAAAGCATCGTTTGAGATGTGCTAATTTAGCACATTTAAGGACAATGGTTTACCAATTTCTATTATCATATTTAAATTTGTTCTTAAAAACATTTTTTTATTGTTTAAACAGATTATATATATTTAATATATCCTATGTTGATTATTTAATCTTTTTCTACAAATGGTATTAAGTTATAAATCAAAACACGTTCTTTGTAATCAAACCCACTAACTAAAAAGACAGTTGTCACTATGGTTTTATATAATAGTTAGAATTCAATGTAAGTAACAAAATTAAATTTAAAACCATGTAATCTCTTGGTTGTTCACTAATATCATATAATTTCTTTACTAGAAAAGTTCTTCCATCATTCATGTTTATCTGAACATGAATATAAGTGAACCGATCTTTTAAAACCAATTAAACAAACGAGACCAAATAATAAAATTGAACCTTATAACTAGTCAAGAACGCCTTGAATGAAATAAAAAAGTGTTTTAATAAATCAATTAATATATAGAAGAGGTTCTGGAAATTAAAATTAATAATCCTAATTTCTTTATTCAGGTCTTTAATAATAAGTGGAGAACACTAACAGATTTAAGGTAAGGGATACTCTCCTTTTCACTCTTAATCAAGATTGTTCTCTATGCTATGACTTTTGTGAAATACAGAATGATGTGGTATGTTTTCTCACCTACCCACACTGACCTAATTTCTTAAATGTGATGAGAAACACCATATCTATCTCATCAATCCCTCTTAGTTACACTCGATACCATGCCGATAAACCGTAATGGATTCTACCCGGAATTCCTTTATTCCGACAAGTTGCTCTATCTTACTATTTACCAAAATGTAGTTGTCTATTATTTTTATGTAAAACCTCTATATTTTGTTTATATGCTCCAAAATAATCTTCCAAGATCCACCTCTCATTCTCTTTCGGGGATATACATGCTTTTAAGCGAATCCCTCCTCGATACTTCTCAATAAGCACACTCGTTTTAAAGGAACTTCCCAAATTTTTACCCGATTTCAAGTGCACTCTATCCTCTATTTTAATAAAAAAATTCCTTTATAAAATCATTATTTTTATTATTAAATCCTTCTTGGTTCAATTATGGTTTTATATAATGTAATACCCTCTTTACTATTTTAAAATCTCTGTAGTATTTTCCTTAAAAAACGCCCAAAAATGTTTTAATACTAATGTTTATCAAATACACTTCTTTTATGTTGTCACTTCTATTTGTCACCACCTACCATTTCATATGACTTTATTACCTTATAAATGTCCATGTATGTTCTAATCCCTTTCTTTCATGGACACTTTCATGATACACTCATTGGTTATGATTTATGTCATGATTGTGGTATCCAATTCTTTACATGGGTATCCTATGTTTATGAATGATTGATTATGTATGATTATTTATGAGGAATGAATATTTATGTGGAAATAATATTTATGTGGAAAGAATATTCATAAAAATTTTTAGATGGGTGTGCTCAGATAGCGCTCCAATGCATTGAGTAAAGTTAAGTCTCATGAGATGCAATGTGAAACGGGATTGGTGGTTAGCCTTCACCCGTACTAAAATTGGAAACAGGATTGGCAGTCTGCCTTGAACTGTACTAAAAAAACTGTTTTATGATTATGCCACATTTATATGATTCCATGTTTATATGATCACATGCTTATATGATTTGATTTTATAAGTTCCATTCTTTGTTATCATTATGTCATGCCTTCAAACTCACGGACTTACGATGTATCCTTCTGTTCATTCCCAGACGGTGCTTTTTAGCTCATCCCTTTGTTCATGTGTTCCCCAGGGTACCCTATGCAGATATAAGGGCTCAATGTAAGTTAGGATCTCATTATGGAGATTAAATAAAGAAGTGTTTTTCTAGCCCCGTGATTTATGTTTTATGATTTTGGTACCTAGTATTCCAAAACACTAGACATAACAATCCTTGAATTATACTCTGATGTATAATTATGCTTAGAATCATGAAATGTTGTATGTAAAAGGATTGGGTGTCTATAGTTGGTATTAGATGATGGTTTAGTTATTTTTGAAGATTAGGAATAGAGCACCATAGTGAGAACCTTAATGATGAGACTAAGTATAAGAAAATATTCCTAAATTTTGGTGAGTATTGAGTAAGTGGTTTATCAAGAAAATAAGTCCCTGTCAGGATACGAGTAGGTAGAGGCCGCTTTTTCACATATGTACCTTGGAGTGAAAACACTGAGAAGAAGTTTCATCCTTGACCCAAGGTTTCCCGGTACATGAAAATAGAACTTGCTTCACTCATAGTTACAACACTCCCAGGGGATATGCTTTGGTAGATTCATTAGCTTATTACAAACCATTATTTAGGGAAAAAAGAACCATAAGAATATAAGTTATGAAATATATTGAGGATAATCTTGGTTTCAACATAAGGAATAACATGTTCGGATACACTTCTTCTTTATATGTTTATCCTTTTATGTTGAAATTTTTCTTTTTATGCTCAATATCTAAGTATTAAAGGCCTCTAATTATACGCTCTTTTTCTTAGTTAATGGTTGGAAATATAAGAACACATTCCAACAACCAAAGAGATAGTCAATGTAAAGATTTTTATAATGGTATGCCTGATATGAAATGAGAGGGTGCTCAAAACATCATGAAAATACTTGATTAGTTGACTCGAGTTATGAATAATACCTTGAATGAAGTGGAACGCCCTCCTCCTCCAATGAAAGAGAAAGATGTTGTAGAATCCTTCACACGGAAAAGGCCTCCCATGTTTTGTGGATCTTTTGATCCCCTCCTCGCGGAACAATGGATTAACTCAATTAAAAAGTATTCTCTATCCTCCAGTGCATGGAATAAGAGAAGGTTGAACTGGAATTCTATCATTTTGATGGGGAATTTGATCAATGGTGGACACTGATCAAGAATATAATGTCCCAAGAGGAAATTGATTCCATGGATTGGGAGGAATTCAAGAGTATGTTTTCAAAAAATATTTTCCTCAAACCATCCATCTCAAGTTGGAAAGAGAGTTCGTCGGACTCAAGCATAAAGAAGATGAGTCCATTGGGGTGTATAAGGAAAAACATAGAAGGCCTGTAAGGTAAACCTCTGGCTTTTTCATGAATGCCAAAAGCAAGGTGGATCAATTATTTAGTGGACTAAAGTTGAGTCTACAAAAAGCATTGGTGATTTCAGACTTCGATGGTTATGAGGATACTGTCCATTGTGCCCTAAAGGTTGAAATGGAGATTGGAGACTCTCAGTGGTCTTGTGGGCATAATGAAAAGAAGAGGAAAATGAAGACCAACATGGGAGGTTCATTTAACAAATCCCATGATAGAAAGAAGCCTGAATTTTCCCCTTAAATTTTTTTTGGGAAGAATCATCTTGGTAACTATTTGAATGGAACCAACAATTTCTTTAAATGTGGAAAGTTTGGTCATCTGGACAAGAACTGCTGAAGGGATATGAAAAGTCCTATTAATGTTGAAGAAGAAAGGAAGGATCAGATCAACACTCAGCCAATAGTGCAGTGTTACAACTGTAAGGAACACATGCATTATTCAAACAGTTTCCCTAAGCTGAGGGATGTCAGAGGAAATCGACAACAGACTATAAGGAAACAGGGAAGGGCTTATGCTATCACTACCGCTGAGGTGGATTCAGACAACGATGTGGTGACAAGTACACTAGTTATTCATTCATGAATAAGGAATGTACTATTTGATTCTGGTTCTACTCATTCTTTCATATCTTTCAAGTTTAGTAGAACTATTCAAACACCACCTCAAAATTTTGACGAAAAGTTATATGTGAGAACAGGAAATGGATAAATTATTTCATCCATGATTTATAAATCCTCACTGATTAATGTTTGTGGAATGAACCTCCCAACAAATCTCATTATACCTCCTTTAGTAGAGTTTGACACTAGGTTGGGAATAGATTGGATGCCTTTATACAAATCCAACATCAAATGTTGGTAAAGGGAGAACACCCTTCACATCCTGAAGCATCCTACAATTCTATAAAAGTGTAAGGAAGAAGATTAATCTACTTTAGGGTCATCGTCTCAAGTGTGGATATTGATTCCCTATGAGAAATCATATCTAGATCAAATTATTGAGACCAAGGAGAGAATCATGCTGGAAGACATGCCCATTATGAGGGATTACACTGAGGTATTCCCTGAAGAGTTTCTTGGTATTCCTCCTGATTGATAGGGTGAGTTCTCAATTGAACTTTTCCCTGGATCTCTACCTATCTCAAAGACACCTTTCAGAATGGCCACCGTAGAGCTGGAAGAGCTGAAGAAGCAGTTACAGGAGTATATGGAGAAGGGATTTATATGCTCGAGTGCTTCACTGTGGGGTGTGACAGTCATCTTAGACAAGAATAAGGATAGATAAATGCACCTCTTCATGGATTATCATGAGATCAATAAAATCATGATAAATAACAAGTATCCCCTTTCAAGTATAGATGACTTGTTCGATCAGCTTCGTGGGCCCAGTTATTTCTCTAAGGTGGACCTTCGGTCGGGATATCACCAACTAAAGGTGAGGAAGGAAGATATTCCCAAGACTACCTTTTGAATGAGGAATGGACACTATGATTTTCTAGTTATGCCCTTCGGACTCACTAATTATCTAGAAATTTTCATTGATTTAATGAAAAAAGTCATTAGATATTACCTCAACAAATTTGTGGTAGTATTTATTAATGATATTCTGATATACTCATTGAGCAAGGAGGAATACGAGGGGATCTTGAAAACTATGTAAAAGACTTTGAGAAGGGAGATGTTGTATGAAATGTATAGAAAATGTGAGTTATGAATGGAGGAAGTATCATTCTTGGGGCATGATATCACCTGCAAAGGGATATCTATGGACCCTTACAAGACAAAGGCAGTTGAAGAGTGGCCCATTCCAACTTCCCTAATGGAGATCCACAACTTCTTAGGTCTAGATGGGTATTATTGAAGATTCATGAAGAAAGTTTCATGATTTTCAAACCCAATGACCAAACTGACACAGAAGAGGGTAATGTTTTTCTGGACATAGGAATGTGAAGATTGATTCAAGGAGTTGAAAAAGAGGCTTATCACTGCACCAGTAATCACACTCCCAATAAGTGGAGAACTATTTGTGGTGTATAGTGAAACTTATAAGAAGGGATTAGGTTGTGTGATAATGCAAAATGATTAAGTGATAGCCTATTCCTCAAGGAATCTAAAAATCCATGAGCAAAACTACCCCAAACATGATCTGGAGTTGGCAGCTGTGATCTTTGCATTGAAAATCTGGCGACATTATCTCTATGGGGAGAAATGTGAGATATAGACTGAACACAAGAGTCTCAAATATATATTTACACAGAAGGAGATTAATATGCGCTAGTGAAGATGGACAGAGCTCATCAAGGATTCTAACTTCTCAATCCACTACCATCCCGGTAAGGCAAACAAGGTAGCAGATGCTCTAAGTAGAAAGGATCCTATATATTTATCATTGATGTGAATTGAAAAGGATCCGATCTTCTTAGATTTTTAAAGGATTCACATGGGAATCATAAAGGTAGGAATATCATCAATCCTTTCTCAAATTATTTCTCAACCATACCTCTTGTAAAAAATAATGGAAGCTCAAAGAAAAGATGTTGAAATTCCGAAAAGGGAAGAAGCTATCAGAAATCGGAAATCATCCAATTTTAAAATTTATGAGGAAGAAGTTGTAAGATTTGGGACACAATTATGTGTACCAACCAAACCAGAGATAAAGAAGGATCTATTGAATTTTTCACATAGCTCAACTTTCACTATCCACCAAGGGAGCACAAAGACGCATCGAGATATTCGGGAAAACATTTGGTGGGACAATATTAAAAGGGATATTGTTGAATATACATCAAAGTGCTTGGTATGTCAGCAAGTGAAGTATGAGAAGAAATGGTCTAACGGGATGTTGAAACCACTACCCATACCAGCATGGAAGTGGTAGAACATTACTATGGAATTTTTCACTTGACATCCAAGGACATCCAAAGGAAACAATGTCATATGTGTCCTTGTGGATTGTATTACAAAGACAACTCACTTTATTGTGTTTCAAGAGGACTTCTCATTGTATCAAATTGCGTGGATTTACATCAAATAAGTTTTAATGATGAATGGAGTACCCCTATATATTGTATTTGATCGTGATCCGAGATTCACATCAATGTTTTGGAAAATTTTCCAACATGCTCTAAGCACTGAACTAAACTTCAATACGACCTATCATCCTCAAACTGATGGCCAATCTGAGCAAAATATTCAGACACTGGAAGAAATGTTCAGAGCATGTTCTATGGAATTCAATGGAGGACAGGACCAATATCTTCCACTGGTTGTATTATTCTTTAATAACGGTTTCCACTCGAGCATCCGAATGGAACCATATGAAACCATTTATGGGAAAAGGTGCAGAACACCGACGTGTTGGGATGATGTCGGTGAGCGTAAACTATTATGACCAGAAATCTTCGAAGAAATGTTGGAGAAGGTGAAAAACATTCAACAGCATATCAAGGCATCCTAAAGTCGACAAAAGAGTTATGAAGATAGCCATCGATGAGACCTTGAGTTCAAAGTTAGATCCATGGTATTTCTACACATATCTCAGTGGAAGAAGTTCATGAGGTTGGGAAATAAAGGGAAGTTAAGTCCAAGGTACATAGGCCTTCTCAAGATCATTGATTGAGTCAGAGCTATATCCTATAGACTAGCACTTCCACCTACCATGTCGAAAATACATGATGTCGTTCATGTATCCCTTTTAATGAAGTACATACCAGACCCTTAACATGTACTCTCATTAGAGGTGGTACAGTTGGAGGATGATCTCTCTTAAGAGGAGCATCCAATGATTATCTTGGATTGTAGAGACAAAGTTATACATAAGAAGACTACTCATCTAGTCAAGGTACAATGGAGAAACCATAAGTACAAAGTGGCAACATGGGAACTGGATGAAGCAGTGAAGGAAAAGTACCCACAAATGTTTTTGTCTTAGAATGTAAAATGAAATTTCAATGGAGAAATTTCATTAGGGGGGAAGAATGTAATGACCCAATTTTTTATAAATGGAAATTATGATTTTATAAATATGTCATAAAATCAGTTGAAAACACAACATAATGAACTACTAAGTGCTATGTGACCTTTAAACATAATTTTGTCACTTCTGTGTTTGGAATTTCCAAAATCTGACATACACTGTTGTGATCAGTAAGTTATTTGGAGTCCGATAAGGAAAACATAATTTTTGGTGAATAGTAACCTACCCTTATGAATAGTAACATTCCCATATGAATAGTGACATACCCTAATGAATAGTAACCTTACCTATGATAATATATAAATAATATTCATGTTGAAAGTACTATATAACTATACTTTAGAATAAGTAAATGAATGTTTTAAAACTAGTTTTTGATAATAAATTATGATATTAAATAAATATTAAAATATTCATATTTAGAAAATTATTTTTGAAAAATGGAATTATTTTTTGGATTCTACACATCAAAAAATGGTTAGGGTATTTTCATTGGGATTTTTCTGAAATACATGAATTTTTTAGGAATAGTAAAATGCGATAATTTGCGATAGATGCAAAATAAGGAATTTATTGTTTAATTGATGATGTTATGATGAAGAAAGACTCATTGGGGAATGCTATCACTAGGAAAGGGATATTTGTGGACCCTTTCAAGACAAAGGCAATTGAATAGTGGCCCATGCCAACTTTTGTAATGGAGATCTGCAACGTTTTGGGTCTAGCTTGGTATTATCGACGATTCGTGAAGAACTTTTAACAATTGTCAAACGCAATGACCAAGCAGACACAGAAGGGGGTAATGTTTTTTTGGTCATAGGAATGTGAAGATTGTTTCAAGGAGTTGAAAAATAGGCTTATCACTACGCTGATACTCACACTCCTTACAAGTGGAGAACTCTTTGTGGTGTATAGTGATGCTTATAAGAAAGGATTATGTTGTGTTTTGATGAAAAATGATAAAGTGACTACCTATGCTTCAAGGAAACTAAAAACCCATGAGAAAAACTATCCCACACATGATCTGGAGTTGGCATCTTTGATCTTTGCGTTGAAAATATGACAGCATTATCTCTATGGGGAGAAATGTGAGATATATACTGACCACAAGAGTCTCAAATATATATCTACATAGGAAGAGCATAATATGCACCAGTGAAGATGGATTGAGCTCATCAAGGATTATTACTACACAATCCACTACCATCTAGGTAGGGAAAACAAGGCAGCCGTTGCTCTAAGTAGAAAGGATCCTCCATCTTTATCATTGATGATAATTGAAAAGGATACGATCTTCTTAGATTAGCAAAGGATGGACATGGGAGTCATAAAGGTAGAAACATCATCAATCATTTCTCAAATTATTTCTCAACCATCCCTCTTGGAAAAAATAAAGGATTCTTAAAGAAAAGATCTGGAAATTCAAAAAAGGGTGGAAGCTATCAGAAATGGGAAATCCTCCAATTTCAAAATTGATGAGGAAGAAGTTTTAGGATTTTGGACACGATTATGTGTACCAACCGGTCCGGAGATAAATAATAATCTATTGAATGACGCACATAGATCGAACTTCTCTATCCGCCCAGGGAGCACAAAGATGTATTGAGATCTCCGAGAAAACTTTTGGTGGGAAAATATGAAAAGGGAAATTGAAGAATTTGCATCAAAGTGCCTGGTATGTCAGGTAGTGAAGGATGAAAGGAAAATGTCTAAAGAGATGATGCAACCACTACCCATAACAGTATGGAAGTGGGAGAACATTACCATGGACTTTGTCACTGGAATTTCAAAGAAATCCAGAGGAAACCATGCTATATGGGTCATTGTGGATCGTCTTACAAAGATAGCTCACTTTATGGTGATTCTAGAGGACTTCTCATTAGATCAACTAGCATGGATTTACATTAAATAAGTGGTATGGCTGCATGGAGTGCCACTATCTATTGTGTCTGATCGTGATTTGAGATTCACCTCGAAGTTCTAGAAAAGTATCCAACAAACTCTAAGCACTGAACTGAACTTCAGTATGACCTATTATCCTCAAACTGATGTCCAATCTAAGAGAACTATTCAGACACTGGAAGACATGTTAAGAACATGTTCTATAGAATTCAAAGGAGGATGGGACCAACATCTTCCACTAGTTGAATTATCCTACAACAACAATTTCTACTTGATTATCTGAATGGCACCATATGAATACCTTTATGGGAAAAGGTTTAGAACACCGGTGTGTTGGGATGAATCCAGTGAGCATAAGATGCTAGGACATGAAATGGTCAAAGAAATGGTGGAGAAGGTGAAAAGCATTCAGCATCATATCAAGGTATCCCAGAGTCGACAAAAGAGTTCTGCAAATAACCGTCAATGAGACCTTGAGTTCAAAGTTAGAGACATGGTATTTCTACGCATATCTCCACGAAAGAAGGTCATGAGGTTTGGAAAGAAAGAGAAGTTAAGTCCCAAGTACATAAGACCCTTCGAGATCATTGATCGAGTTGGAGCTGTGGCCTATCGACTGGAACTTCCACCTACCATGTCGAAAGTACATGATTCCTTTCATATATCCCTCTTAAGGGAGTACATTCCAGACCCATCACATGTACTCTCTTCATAGGTGGCACAGTTGGATGATGATCTCTCTTACGAGGAGTAGCCAGTGAAGATCTTGGATCATAGAGACAAAGTTCTATGCAACAAGACTGCTCATCTAGTCAAGGTACTATGGTGAAACCATAAGTACGAAGATGCAACATGGGAACTTGAGGATGTAATAAAGGAAAAGTACCCACATTTTTTTGTCTTAGAATGTAAACAGAAATTTCTAGGGAGAAATTTCATAATATGTGATGATTGTAATGACCTAATGCTTTATAAATGGAAATTCCTCTCTTATAAATATGTCATAAAATCACATGAAAACACAACATAATGAACTAGTAAATGCTAAGTGGCCTTTAAACATAAGTTTGTCACTTTTCTGTTTAGAATTTCAAAAATCTGACGTACAATGTTGTGATCAGTAAGTTATTTGGAGTCTGATAAGAAAAACATAATTTTTGGTTAATAGTAAACTACCCTTTTGAATAGTAACATGCACTTATGAATAGTGATATACCCTAATGAATAGTAGCCTTGCCTATGATAATATATAAATAATATTCAAGTAGAAAGTATGATATACCTATACTTTAGAATAAGTAAATGATTGTTTTAAAACTAGTTTTTGATAATAAATTATGATATTAATTAAATATTAAAATAATCATATATATATAATTATTTTTGAAAAATGGAATTTATTTTTGGATACTACACATTGAAAAATGGCTAGGGTAAATTTTTGGGTGGACATCCAAATTTCTTATACGGGTAGGGGGATCTGGGATCTCCCGAGCCAGATTTGGGTAAGAATACGACGTGATCTTCCGGTGTCCCTTGGACATTGGAATGTTCTTACCCCTCATTCCATAAAAAACATAGCATTGTCCCAGATCCAAGGTCGTAGCCTCTAATCTATGGATCGAAAAAATATAGGTATCATCCAGGTCTATCCATAGGTCGGTCGCAACCATAGTGTGTTAAACCTCGTTAGCATGGATCTACTTATCCTTTCTCTTGTAATAGTCGGCATCTAGATAGCGGGATTTACAAGAGGAAAAGGGAGATGTGTCACCTTGGTGTACACCCAATCGACCATTAAGGATGTACTTAAGGCATTAGTGATATGATTAAGGAACTAACACATGCATGTGAATCCATGACCTAATCATCAACGCATTGTATGAGGTGTCCTGAGAGACAACCATGAACTCGATGCGGGCCACCATGCCCCTGAACTGGGTCTTCATGCAGATCATGCGAACTGGTGTCTGTTCCATCCATTCATAACCTTGGATTTTCAGGTCGACTCATATCATCCTCAAACAACCCCATTTTTCAAAGGGTCTGGGTTGGGATTAGGTTAATCCCTGAGCCTGTGTAGACAAGATAGTGATGAAATTCCATTCTATTGAAGTGGTCGGTGATGTACTGTGGGTGTATGTGATCATGTATGGGAGATCCTTCATCTTCTATATAGAAATAGATAATTTCTTGAAATTTAACATGCTCAACTGACTCAACATGAAAGGATTCCACAGCTGCTAGCTCGTCTCAAACTAGAGGGGCCTTCCTAAAGATTCGTTGAGGGATTCATGCATATCTACTGAAAGTCAAAGATCCTCAAGTATATAGAGCCTCAAAAGAATGCTGGAAAGATGATTAAGGATATCAAACATCCATGTATCACATGAACTTATTCTTATAGATGTTTGTTCCGCGGTTGGGGGTATGATGGGACCTTCCGGCTGAAACAATGACTGAATTTTACTGCGAATGTCCCACTACTCGTTAGTCAAAGATTGTGGAAAAATAGAAGGATGTGGGATAGATGATTAAGGTCGACCCATAATAGATCATGGATTATCACGATGCGGTTGAGGCGAATCTACCCGATCAAGTAACACAAACAGTGGCGAAGGTGGACCTCATGACACCAGATGAGAAGGTTGCATGTACTGAGCTCTGCATTGGTCCGGTTATCTAGTTTTGGGAACATTCACAGCCCGACTAGAAATATTGACTAAGGCATTCGGATGACCCATATAGCCACGGTTCCATCGACGCTGACAATGACTGAGGACGTCGGGAGGATCCATCTGGCACTCCTCATTGTTTGGAAACATGTAGGGGTTTACCGGCTCCATTGTGTTAACCTAAGTGTACCATTGTTTTCCACATGAAGAATCCCCCACCACTAGAAAGATTTTGGGGGTAACCTTCATCTTCAAGTGCATGGAGTCACTGAGAGTATTGGATGACTATGACATTGGTGGGGGGGGTTTGTTTTCCCTTTCATCGCTGATGCTTTCTCTTTTGAGAGGAGGGAGGCTGAGACATTGATGCAGAAGTAGTGGTTGTGGGTGAAACAACATCTTTTGAAGGATCAGGTAAATTCTGATATGCACAGAAAATACCCTGGGCACAGGTGACTACCTTACGATCCATACAAACATCATACTTTTGAGACCCACTATTTGGAACCTGATTTCACTCAACTTCGCTTTCACTACTTCTGTATGGAATCAGGAATACACATGCTACCTATTCTTGAGTTGGTCGTAACCCGACTATGTTTTCATCTACCTAGTATTGAAGTGAGTCTTTAAAAATACATCTCTTCCTGAGGTTGTTCCCAAGGATCTAGTGATAGGAGAAGTAATTTGGGAAATCAATGAGATCCACCTCTTCGAGCCTCCTGCATTCAGGAAACTATAGAATTCCCTGTTCCAAGGATCTTCAAAAATAACTGGGGACCTGAGCCTCTTTGAATGAGTAGGTCCAATTTCTTCTATCGGAGAAGGGTTCTCTAGGATCCTGGACCTGACAAGGGGATAGAGGAGCTTGTCGGGGAGGTGGAACCTGGTTATATCACCTATTTTGGTGGTGGAACATTACACAAGGGTGGCCGCTGGTTCTAGGGTGGTCGCTGTTGGGCCAGAGGCTATGGTTGTGGTGGTGGAACCCTGCAAAGCTATAGAGGTGGATCCACTAGTAACCACTCCAACTGCTTGGGGGACTCTATTTGTGCTACCGTGGTGGGATCATCCTTAGTGGCTCTTCTCTCTAGAATTTCAGGAGGCAGAGGATGCACCTTCTTGGCATGTAGTAAGGATTTATCTAGATGTTGGGCTTTATCAGAGAAGTCTCTAAATACCCTGGGGTAATTCTGAGTAATGAGATAAGGGAATAGTTTGGTTTTTAAATTCCCCACAGACATTATCACCAACTATTCCTGAGTCAGCGAAATATCCAGGGAGTATTTGAGGCATTTCTGTAGGGTGAAAAAGTATGTGACACGCTCATCAGGCCTCTATTTACACTCGAAGAGGTCTGCAATTCTCATTTTCTTGGTGGTAGAGCATAACTAGTAATAGAACTATCTATGGAGATCTTCCCAACCAGTAATCGAACTAATGGGTAGGTGGTTGTACAAGACAAACACAAGATCTTCCGATGTCCATACAAAGCACTAGAGTTTGGTGGCCTCTTGTTGCTCTAGAGTTCCTAGCCTAGGTCCACACCTTGAGATGAAGTGGGAAAATGCAAAAGTGGTTCACCCGTCCCATTAAAAGGGGAAAATGTAGGTTTTCTGAAACCATGTGATAACTTATCATGAACCCATTAAAAGGGTAAATGGTAGGGTTGATGAGGGTCCCTGACCACCAATGCATTGGTAGGTTCTTCAAGATGATAATCGGGCTCTGCGGCTCATGGAGTGGCTGGTGGGATGAAATATGGAGCGACTGTGGGAAACTGAGCTGGGTCCTGAGGATTATCAAACTACTTAGGTGGATATGATGACACATACCATGCCCTCTTTCCATAAGCTACAACATCTACCCTGTATATGTGGGCAGGATGGTCAGGGTCAGCTGGGAGAAACTCACCAGTGAAAAGTTGTATCTACCCTTACTGCCCCGACCGAGGATCACTGTAGTTCGGTAGTCGCTCTGCAACACATTCATCAAAGAGTTCATCGACCATATTCTTATGCTCTGTGAGCTATTGATGGAATGCAGTCTCTTTAAGATCATCCTTCGTCTTCTACACTGAACCAGATGGGTTAGAGTGTTTGACAACCCCAAGATCCTCTTTGCCCTTATTGGGATTCCGACTGGGGACTAATGACTCGGTGGTCATAGAATGACCCAATATATTTCTCTGCTAGTGAGTAACCCTTCCCAGTGGATCTAATAGGTGTGGAACTCCCTGGGGGGTATGTTCACTTTAAGGACCTCTGGCACATTCTCTTATGCTGATAGATCAACCATTTTAAATGTGACTCTACCTGGAGGCATATCCCTGATATCACATAGAAAGTCTGGTCGGCTCCATATATAATTGAAATAGAGGAAAAAATATGTCCCAAACCATAGACATGAACATGGTGGGATGCCTCCTTGATAATTCTACGGAGAACTTTAAGTCTCTGAATGCATCGTTGCGGGAGGGTCTGGTGGCGACTGAGCAACATAGGGTGTAGGTCCATAGGGAGAGCATCCAAGTAGACCATATAGCATTGCTAGTCAATATATTAAACGTGTTATTGAATCATGGGGTAAGGAACTTGCTGATAATGGAGACAGATGTGTATCACCTAGAGGGATTGGCAAAAGAACGCGACTTGCGCTTGAGTAATCGATTCTTGCACACTGAAGTTCATGGTTTCAATTAAAAAAATATCTGGGAAATGATCCACTGAAAATATTTCCCAAAGTCTCCTTGGCACAAACTCAGGATCTGGACCTTGGTTTCCCCACCCATCAACTGGGACGGCTGTGAGACTAACTATGAAACTGAAGAAGACCACTGAAATAGTTGACCGACTGATGTAGAATATAGAGAACGAGATGACAATCCGTCACATCTTGGGCTATCTTGTGATAAATGAAATGTATAAGTCACCACATCTTAGTAAGACGGACTGGAGACCATAGCTTCCGGTGTAGGGGCTGCGGTTACTGGTGGTGGGACAAGATGTTGTTCATCCATTATCAGTCCCCGGAATAACTCTCCATGATATATGGTTGAGGTAGAAAACAACCCTATTGATGATAGGGAGGATTGCACGACTAGTGCTTCAGTATAGGATAAATGTTGCTCCTCTTGGATGTATCTGCAGAGGGAGGCAGGAATCTAATGGATCTCACATTCCAGAATGATGAGGTTGATATTCCTCATTACATTGATGGCCCCCGACTGGAGGGTCAATGTTACGGTTTCATTTCTGAATTGAATTCCGCCTCAGAATCTGAGTGTCATACAGGATTAATTACAGTCTGAATCTTCTCAGCATTCCTTTTATGGTGTTAGTGACCCGCCCACCTGCCTCGGGAAAGCTCTTCGGGACATAGTGGGTTTTTGGCTCAAGGATGGCCTTTAGCCAAACTGATGCAGGGGCAGAGAGGAATTCTACCTAGATGATATGGGTTGCAAGAATCACCTAGAAAAATGTCAAACGGAACATGGGGAGGACCTCTATGTCCACTGGCTGACGCATAGAGGGAGTCTCCGCGGGAAGCGCTGGAGTGGGTAGGACCTCCGCAAAAGCTGGCAAGAGCATGGGCATGTCCTCCATGCATATTTCCATTTGCGGCATTGGTAAATGGAATATCCTCATACTGGTCAAGATGACCATGGATGGGACCTCCGTTTTGGGTGAAAATGATATGTGGATAACTTTTTCATCACTGATATCTTGGATGAGGAGGACCTTATTCGGTTACTATAAAGACATGGGAAAGATTCCCTCACTGGAGGTTGACCGAACAAGTAGCATCTTCACATTAGCGACCTGTTACAGGGGGAATGACTCCATACCTGAGGTAATGGGTGTGGAAGAATCTTCTATACTGGGTGTCAATGCAGTGGGGTGGACCTTCACTCAGATTGATGGTGGCATAGTGAGGACCTCCACACCGAGCTTTGGAGTAGGGAGCACCTGATCTCTCAATGGTGATTGTATAGGGAGGACCTCTATACTTGATTTCATTGTCGTGGGTCAACCTGTGACAGATGCCACCTGTGTCGGTGACCAGAAGAGTCGACCTGACCTGCCAGTGTGGTTGTTGGGCCCTCTATCTAGACCAGGCATATGAGTTCCTCTTGTCAGCATAAATTATGGAGTGAAAATATGCACCAGTAATAGCACGGGGCACGGTAGTCATTGATATTGATTCCCCTTGGTGGGCATCCTCCTCAACCTATGCTCGACACTAGAGTCAGGTTAACTGAGCTGGGGCCGGTAGTGCAGGTGCATAACTAACCTACTTCTCAACCCGTGGGGCCAGATGGAGGCACTAACACGGCTTGAGGAGAGACCTCCCTAGGAGCCCCTGTAATGGGATTCCAGCCAAGATGGCCCAGACATCCATAATGTGATTGGAGTTGGAGAGGGAGTCATCATTGAATTCTTGGGAGAGGCTCCCGAAACGATTATACGTTGGAGTGGGGAGCATTGGATCCCTACATGGCCCATGGGGGTGACAATTATGACGTGGCATAAAAGCCTCTTGGTTTTGTTTGTCCATATGCAGGGATGGGATAATCCCCCACCTCGTATCGTCGAATGAGATCATTAATTACCCTTCTCTGAATGAATTCTGATGAGGAGATTGGGTACAGGAACCCAACAGCTGTGGACATGGAGGCTTCTATGGTAGAGATAAGTCCATGTAGGATTTCCATGTTTAAGTTTCCAATTCCCTTTCATCGATGGGTGGATGGTGATTGGTTTCCTCTAAAGACATCTTGGGTCCTTTAAAGTAAGAATATTTAACAATTAGTTCTGAAATAAGGAAAGTGATGTCTAATGCCCCAGCACCATTCTGTCTTCCATGGTTGGTAAGAAAGATCCATGCTAACAACGTCATAGATAGGGATTTCCAATGTCCAACTACCCCAATTTCTAGCAAGTTTCACACCAAGTCCACAGTTTGCTCTGTGGGACATGATGCCAGATAACTGGATCCGGTGACATGCTAATCAATTGATTTCTCAAGCGCTTCTAATCTCCACATTGAGGAGAATAAGTTCACGTTTGGTTCACCATTTCTATTTTTGATGCTTTCACTCTAGCATGCATCCATTTCTTTTTTGGAGGATGCAGTGATTGTTTCCACACATTCCCACCTTCCAAAGGTGGAAGACATCCGTTGTTTATTCAAGGAAATTTTCTCATTGATCGAAACAGAATGATGGGATTTCAGTTCATTGTTCTATGGATTCCTCTTTGGAACTCGTTACCTAGTTTAGGTCTCCCTTATGGACTTAAGACATTGTTCGTGAAACTCTCCCTAATGACATGTCTTCACGGAAACTGGTTAATTATTATTCTTTTGTTAGGACATTCTAAGGGGTCCAGTGAGGGAATAAACCTTCATTAGGGGGAGTAGTCACGTTGGACATCGCTGGCATGTTTGGATGTTCAAACAATGATGCGTATAGGTTTCTTCTCTTTATGATAGGGATTCTCGACGGTGCGGAAGCCCGTGGCATCTCACATAGAATGTGGGGAATTTTATGCCATAAGTATGTATCTAAGGTTTTTCTCATCTCCCCATGTGTAACACAGGGTATCCCGTCATTTTAACGTCTAGTAGAGATGGATTCAACTGATCATAACATTGATAAGTGTGGATCAAATGGGTGAAACCAAAGGAGGGAACATTGATGCTGGAGCTAACGTGTGGTTAGTCACCAAATTGCTGCTTAGAGTAGTGAGAAAGTGGGTGACATGATCTTACTGGGATGCAGTGTCCTGTGTAAGATTCAATATGTATATGAATGGTTGATTGAATGGATAATGATATGGAACTGATGTGAGGACAACAATGATGTTGTACTTGAGCCTCAGAGAGTCCTCCTATATATCCCCATGGTAGGGAATCAAAGTCCACGTAGTTCGGTGGGGCGATGGGACACCTGAGGAGGCTTCCTATGAGAATGGGTGCATGGATGGGTCTGGAAGGAAGTACTACCTCCAGGCTGGGGCATGAACTTCTCAAAACACATAGGCTCCAGGGAGAGACCACGATGGGACATGGGTGATGGGATTGAAACTCAATGATGTTTCCTACATATCCCCATGACAGGGAATCAATATCAAAATAGTTCAGGATGAGGGGAATATAATCGGGGTTTACACATAGGACAACGATCCGATGATATACTGGGGCTTACGTGTGGTTATCAGCATAGGTTGGTCTGACCCCGGGGGGGGGGGGGGGGTGGACCAGAGATGTGGGTCCTAACCAAGGGGAATACAATGGATTATTGTCAATTGCAGACTACAAGTTCTTACCACTATTTGAGTTTGTAATGGATTACCATTGGTTGGGGTTCGACCAGCTTACAGCTGGTTGGGGTTGACAATGGGTTATGGTTGGTTGGGGTTCCAACGGCTTAACACTAGTTAGGTTTCTGATGAATTACCATTGATTGGGGATCCCAATGTCTTTTTTTTATTTTAGTGAGAAGAATTACCACTGGTTGAGATACACCAACTTACCAAAGGTTGGGATATAATGGCTTACCACTGGTTGTGATACATTGGCTTACCACTGGTTGCTTTACAATTTCTTACCCCTGGTTGAGATAAAACGGTTTCCCGTGGGTTGGGGTTGAACATCATGAAGGATTCATATGTACCCTCCCTTGGAGATATGAATAAAACCAACATAGTTCAAAAGAATGAATTTTAGTGTCATGATGGGTGAAAGGGGGGGTGTACAGTTTAATGTCGTGTGGGACGAGGGTGAAACGACATGAAGTGGTCGGGACCAATGGGTGTTGGGCATGAACCTCAGGGAGGATTCCTGTGTAACTTTCCTTGGAGACAAGGATAAAAGTCCAGAAAGTTCAGCATAAGGGATACAGTTTAACGTCATGTTGGATGAAGGTGAAATGACGTAATAGGGTAAGGACAAGTAGGTGTTGGGAATGAAACTTAGATAGGCTTCCTACATTCCCTACCTAGGAAGCAAGGTTCATAGTCCACAGAGTTTGGCTTGAAGGATATATTTTAATGTCATGTAGGATGAAGGTGAACCAAAAAGAAGGGGTCGGGACAAATAGGTGTTGGGATTGAACCTTAGAGAGTCTTCCTACATACCTTTCCTAGGAGGCGAGGATCAAAGTTCACGTAGTTCGGCATGATTGAGGGTTTAAATGCTAAGGAGGCCCATAAAGGATTCCATGATCAATTATTTCTCTAAGACCACATGAGACACGCACGGTGTGAGAAACAAGAGGCAACAATGACCTCACGATCACGTCGTCAAAGGTGGATATGTGGAAAGTGGAGTGGGTATTACACGTGATTAGTGGCCTAAAGAGGAAACATGGGATGACACATGGTTAGAGGGCTAGTGAGAACGAGAATGGGACTTACTCCAAGATGGAATCCCGATGGAGACAAAGCCTAGAGGGAGATGGACATGGTAATGAGGGTCTCTATGCCCATCTCTCCTCTGGTCTCTGGCATGGTAGAAGAGAGGAGGAGCATGGATGCTTCCTCCCACAAGAAAGGATAGGGTTTACACTAAGATGGTTTCCCTCCCTTGCGGACAAACGCCTCTCTAGCAAAGAATATCCCATTCCACGTGAGGAATATTTCACTCCTATGAATATGAGAGGGCATAGAGAATGTCCTAGATGGGGCACCCTGCGTGTATTGAATAGGGAGAGGCTGTAGTTTAGCATCTTGAGCTGAGGATGATGGGTCTTGGTAGTTTAACTTCCTGTAGCTTAGACGAGGTGGGTTTACTCCGCACCCCTAGGACAAAGATAACTGATACCCACCCACCCTTGGGAAAGATAAGGCATCAACAATTTCATGGTGTGGAGGTTTTGTGGAGTGATCCATTGTGGGGCCCATGTTAGCATGACTTTGTAAAGAAGGAATAGCTATTAGTGTGCCTATGCGAAGAAGCATGAGGATAAGTAATGCAAGATGAAGTACCACCCAAGGGACCTTGAAATCACTTCATACTATCTTGGAGGGCCGTACGAGAAAGGGGTGTGTAAATCATTCAATATTAGAAAGAGGAACTTCATGAAGAGGATGGGCTTCACGAAGAGGATGGAATTCTCACAGAGGATAGCCCTCGTAAAGAGAAAGCACTACCCCGAGAGGAGGTGATTCATGAAGGCAAGGGGTTTTGTGAAGCAGACAATATTTTTGAAAGGACTAGGCTTCGCAAAGAGCATCCCTTAAAGGAGAAGGCATTCGCCCTAGAGAATACCTCTTTGTTTTAAGAAAATTTTGAGAAGGCTCTACCCTTTACGAAACCTGAAGCACCCCGAAGGGGACCCTTCCTCTACGAGGGGCGTAGGCCTTCGTGAAGGGAATCTCCACCATATGTGTAGGCTAAAAAAGCATGCAAAGGGGTATGGCTTGAAAATGCCATATACCTTTAACAATCCATTTGAGGGTTTCATAAAGGTCTATGCAAAACAGGAGCTGGGAAGTTGAAAGGTCAAGGTAAAAATGGTTTGGAAGAGGGGGTGTGCCTTCTATTTATAGGCAACCCTAGTCGGAGGAGAACATAAGTCGCCGCAGAGACAAGTGATACCACAGACAGGATCCATTCTATCGGCCAAAATTGGACTGATGGAGGTGGTGTGACGCTGCACAATGATTCATCGACATAGATTCCATGAAGCACACCATGGAGGGGCCTGACACTATGGAGGGGCTGTGGTCAGCATCTGACTCCTACACAGGAGGGATGTCATAGAGCCTCTCGTGGAGGTGCCCATGTAGAAATGCACCCTCCGCGTGGAGGGCTTCATGAATGAACGTTTTGAGATGGTTTAGAGGTTTATTTCGACCCGTTCATGAGGAGGATTCCTCTGATCGCATCATTGAATCAATGGAATGATCTATACACATTTTTTGGCACCAAAAAATTGATACAGGAATATAAGGAAGAATACCCATTTGGGAGATCACATATAAAAACAAAAATAAAGGGATGAATACAAAAATTGAAAATACAAGTGGATATTCTTCAATAGATAAGACTTATCTCATCGCATTTTCCATGTCCCGTATGAGTTGCTCTATCTCATTTAATAAAACCAAGAATCCACCCAACATGAACCTGTAAAAGTGAGGGCCTCTTAGGAACCCAAGACTAATGTCCACCCAAATAGGTTTTGGGTACATAACTATGTTTTCCACCACAAATGCATTTCAAAAAATGTATAGTAAATGCAATGAGTTGTTCATGTGATAAGATATGAAAAATAAATAATCTACTAGAAAATAAACCGATAAATAAATAAACCATCATCAATGTTTGGGTCCACTAACCTGATCGACTATACGTATTTTGGCTACAACCCGAGGGTCTCTGAGCACTTTGTGATGATCATGAAAACCATAATAATGACCCATGGGGTATTTCACCTTGATAAATAGATAATAACATGGGGGGAAAACTCACCTTGATATACATGAAATAATGATTGTATATAAGTTTGTATATAGGTATCAATCCATCATTACTCAGAGATACATACCATCATGATTCCTAAACCTATATCATATCATAACTTTCTATAAGGGTGTATGTTGATATCCGACCCTCATTACCTGAAGGTACACAACACCTTGTATCCTGAAAATATATCATATCACAACCCCTCATTAGGGAGCTTTTAGGTATCTAAAACCCATTACCATGATATATATAATGCTTCGGTTCCTGAACCTATATCATTTCACAATTGACTACTATGAAATATGAAGGTACCATGCCCTCAATAACCAGAGATATATAATGTTAGGATGCATGAAACTATATCATATCATAACCACCTATAATGTTATACTTAATTTTATTTAATATAAAAACTGTCTCAAGGGATTATTGCATTTATAATATCAAATCCACTCAAAGAGTGTATTCTATACCCAAGATCAATTCATATCATTAGGCTCGTAGACCTGATCCGAGTAATCACATTTAGGCATCTATAGTATATCACCATCAGATCCTTGACCCACATGTTTGGTTAGGGATTATGGGTGAAACATTCAACCATATATACTAATAATATCACAAAACCAAATTATATCAATCGTTCATTTAAGAACCTCCTAGGGTCTCCTAGGTCACTACTTATCCAAGACACCCTGCTAAGGGTCCACTATTAGGATGGCTAGGACTAGTTATAATGATAACGTGAACTCATGAGCCTCATAATTCTAAAGAGATAGCGTAAGCCCAATATCATGTCTCAAGACACCCCTAACCGATGACTAAATTGTTTCCCATAATAACATAAGGAATATAATTTTGAAATATACAAAATTCACCACCTTCCCTCTCTTAAGAGGTTTAAGAGTATCTTTACAAGGGTCATCTGTGGCCCACATGGGCCAAATTCTCTATCCAACACTCAAATTTACATGTAGGTGTCAACAGATATTTCACATGGACACTGTATCACATTAATTTCATTCATATTAATTACACCACTGAAGAGCAGTTCAAGGATGAAGATATACTGGTTTAATTAGGACATCAAACATCAACAGATGAGGAAATCATGCAAGTGAATGAGGGTTAATAGTGGCCATCAGTACCTTGTTTAAATCAATTATTAATTCCTTTCAAATTAATTTAATGAAATTAATTATTAATTTAATGAAAAAAATTCCTTAATTTAATTTTCCCATGTTCCATACTGGTGTAAATGAACACCACGTGCCGCATATAATCACCTAAAACCATCCAAAGTAAAGCTAAAACAGTGACACAACAACTCTCAAGTGTCCTAACTAGTAATGTCCATCATGGTCCATGTAATCCCCCCTAGAAACTTGAAAACAATTTTATATACATAGGGTGGGCATACAAGTATACTCAGTAGGAAAATATAAATTCTCCCCTGTACATGTGAAAAAAGCATACTAATGACCCTATGAGAAAAAAAAGAAAACAGATCCTAAAAAGGTATACTAACCATCCTAATCACACCCAGGAATTCTCTAAAAATAACATAAGCCATGAAAAATAATATAAAGTGATTACATTAATGATTGGGTACCCTACACTACATTCCCACGGATTAGAAGCTCTCACACCCCAAAAATTTATGTCATAGTTCTCCCACCTCTTACGAATATACCACATCACATCCCTCTAATAGACACCTAGGCAACACACTTCAACATATCCCAACTACACACACTTAGTCCACACATCACATCATCACACATCACATCTTATCCCATATTATCTCGAAGACACCTAGTAAATCACATCACAACTCATTTCAAAGACACCCAGGACACCACATCATATATAATCTTAAAGACACATGGTATACCACATCAAAAATCGCCAAATAATTTGCTTCCTTCACCATAGGGAAGAGGGAGTAGGGTACAGACGGTGGCCATCCATCCATCCTCCCACCAGGATGTTGGAAAATACACCCCCATGTGACTATGTCGGTGTTCGACACAAAGTGGTCAACATGAGTGGGGTATGTATAGAAATAAAAAATAAAATACGAGTATATAAATATAGTATATAACACTCAAGCACAAACTTTGGGTTCTCAAAAAAAACAACAAAATCACAACACTATCACCATTTTCCACCACTAAATGAATTTATTAGTATCAGCAACAATCATTTAAGAAGGTGAAGAGCCATGATAAGTGGATTGACATTTCATCCACATTTAAAACCTATTCATTTTATTATTTACCATCAACCACCATTAATCACACAACCCATCATTAAATTTTCCATTGTAAAATTTCTTTTCGTTTAACCAAACTAACCGATTCCGTCTCAACTTTCATTAAACATTCATTTATTCATTCCACAACTACTTAGTAATATTACACAAGAAAAATATATATCAAAAAAGGATCATCATTCACTTTATAACATCACCTCACCACCCCAAATCACGTTGAAGAAACCACACAATGCCCCACACCCCAACCACACACGTTTTCTCACCATCATGGCCACACATCACAACAAATGAAGACCCTTTTACAAATTTATAAGAAGTATTTTATCATATTTCATTTTTATTTAGGGGTTTTATCACACAAAACAAAGTCTTGGGGAAACCATTTCATTATCCAAGTAAAATAAATTAACCAATTTCCATTTAGGGTGATATCACAAAAATCAAAACCAATGTATCAATTACAACACATACATCTCGTGCAAACAAATCCCCCAATGATATCAATTTTTAGTGGGGAATCAAGTCTATCCATTTCACAATAGAAAAAATAATATCAATGATGTAAAATAATAAAAATAAAACCCCACTACCCCCTTTCAATTCAATAAATCAATTATTTATCTTTGATTAATTAGACACTACCATACCACATAGGTAATCAAAATTAAACCCTTTCCACAAGACACCAAACAAGGAGAGGATAGAAAATTTACAATCATGTTATAATTAATTAGAAAATTTTCAAGTAATTTATAATTTACTTACACTTTGGCCTAAGAACCTAATTACTCATTTGGAGATCCTATAACACATAAACCAAGACCAAATATCCTTAGGCATTCTGTTCCTAATTCACTACACCATGATGGGACAAATCACTATTATCTGAAACTAAAAAAATAACAAAATTCATTTTATTTTACAAAAAAACCTCCGATAAATACACATAATGACAAAATTCTGTCAAATTTTTGTCTAAAAGAGTATATACACTGTCTCGAGACACCATACACACAAGATGAGAAATATTACTATAATTCATAGATGATTATTCAATCTTATGATGAAATTTTCATTAATACCCTAAAAAAATCTAAAATCAATAGAAACAAATAGGGAAGAGTAATGGGGGAAATAAGAGGTTAAATATCAATGATAAAAAATATCACTAACATGCCTTAAATATGTAGAAGGATAAATAATAAAGTAGGGGGAATCAGATGGGTCATGTGTACGAAGGTGGATAAGAAATAGGGGTACCATATCTTAATATTTTCTAGGTAAAAAGATTAATTTCATACCTTTATTGAGCTATATGATTTGACCACAAAGATCTCCAAACTATTCACTATCCATGTGTTTGGAACTATCCAGATACACCCCTATCTCATGGTTGGGCTACATGGTTTACTATATCACGTGCCAACCATGTGAATTATAACTAGTTATGTCTATAATAATTCCCATGGTTTTTTTTAATAGTGAAAAAATCATGCACTGAGCCCCATATCCATCCAAGATCATCCAATTTAATCTAATATCTATATGGTTTCATCCAAACAATTCTCTACCCATGGTATACAACCATGTTCATTATAAAATTACTGGAAATTTCCTCACTTTTGGGGCTCTGTATGGTTTCCCCAAAACCATTCACACCAAACAATACACCATGAAAAAAATACAAAAAAGTCTCTTAAGAGTTAATCCAAAGTTCCTAAGACTCACTCGAGAACTTGAGGTACCTATCAATCCTCAATCCTTATCCAAAAAAATAATCTTGGGATGCTAGAACTCATTGAATACCGATTGAAATCATGGTTCTCAAAATGAAACCTCCACTAGAAGGAAAATTAAAATACCTTTTTATTTTAAAAAAATATATGGAAATGGGGTTTTACAACCTCCTCACAATACGATTTATCATTAATGAGAAGTATTATCGACCTTTAAACCATAAATATAAGCCTATATTGGTCATCATTTCAGCACCAAAAGGATTCTTATCACAACCCATTATTATCACCCAAGAAACACAAGGACACTCCACTATTCCCATATATCTTGAGACACCCAAGATTCATTACCCATTAATCTTTAGGTCTATTGAATTTACCACCATAGGGATCAGCTCACAATAGCTTATTCTGAGTCATGATGCTCCCCAAAATTAGTATCGATGATCAAAATACAACCCGAGTTCTATGATGGTGTGTCTGAAGCATTTTCTATTATACCACACCCAAAAATGTATGAATACTTCAATCTAGAGTTGATACTACTCCTCACTACCAAATTCCAAATCAAATCTATGCGTCTATATCACCCAAGCATCAATCCATAATATTCCTTATTTTTGATGAAAATCCTTGGAAGATCATCTAGGTGAACTCTTCACATCTAATATGATGCACCAGATTCATTTTCCAACTGACCACATCAAAAATCCTAAAAAAACACCCTTTAGGAATATTTTGGGTAGCCTATCTAAAAATGATATGATTTAGCCACTAAAATTCCATAAAATCACATGATCATGATATATTAATTCTCAATGGGTTTTTATAAAAATCCAAAAATGATCACCGATGTATGGAACTGACACATGGTGTAATTCCACGACTTGATACTCAGCCAACCCAAACTTCCCTTGTGTAGTACCCCAATAATCAAATAACCAACAATCCAAATCATCTTTGGATCACCAAAAGTTTATCCAAATATGGATTCCCACATCCATAATTGATACAACATAACATATAAAACTCCACATTTAGTATCCCTATGATAATAAAGATAAATTTAGATTCATATACTCAATGGAATCCAAATTCCATAACTACTATTCAATAAGCCTTCTATCACAATGATTATATAGTTGTAACCGATAGGACACCCCTTCATAGGAGAAAATCCATTCTCACTTCACTGATTCTTTTTACAATAACTAAATCCCACAATTTTTCAGTTAGTGAATGTAATGAATGAATGTGATTATTGTGATCATACCCAAGAAAATTCTCAAAAAATCACTCAGAACCCATTTCTGGCTCAAAGAAATGTCATCCTCGATAGTAGAAAAAACTGCAACCATGATGAGGTTCATGAACAAAACTATAAAATGATTAAATCCCCAACATATGTTATACATCAGACCACCCCTTGATTGAAACATCAATAGGTTTCATCAGTAAATACATGTAACTCCTCACAATCCGCACTTGCATGAATCTCCCTTTATCAATAACAGGCTTAGATTCTTAAACTATTGACCAATATCCATGGAATTTCAAACTCATCTAACCAGAAGAAGGATTTGTGATCTTCTTAAAAAATCTTCATCTCACTTATTCAATTTTTTAGAGATGATCTTCTTCCAACTGGTGTCATTATAAAATGAAAATCATATGCATATGATGACACCATGATCACAAGAACATCAAGAATCACCATGTCCACATACTTATTAGGTCCTTCCCAAGAAAACACATCCGTTATACAAACAAAGATAAAGGCATCCATCTTCCATACCTCAAAATCCATATTTGGTATTCACAAGCGTGGGATAAACTCTCTTTTGTGTTACCCTCAAAATTAAAAATTCAAAAAATCAATACTATCCTGTTATGAATATAAAGGTTACTATACCAATCACAGTGGCCATAAATCTAGCCTCACATAGTTCAAAACCCAGAATACATAATTTGTGAACCCATCTCAAATATCACTAGACCACACAAGGTAACACCAAATCCAGGTTATCACTTATTAAAATAACCGACATCACATGAAAATATTATCTAACTACCAGTGCACTAATAAACACTAGGAATAATCATACATAACTACCGTTCAAGGATCCCAATCTTATCCAATGTCACACACACACACAAACATATTTATATAACAAAATTTCCTTTTCATGACCTGTATTTGAAAAATCATAGTTGGATGGTTTAGTTAAGTATAATGACATTACAAGTTATATGGTAGAACACTGCATATGTTATTACTAGAACATTATAAAATTGAACATTTTTAATTGTAAATTTCAAGGGTTTTATCATTAAAACATATATTCCTGTAATGATATATTTGGGTCAATATATCTACCCTACTAAAGGAACTGTGTATTCATAATCTCCATCAATTATCTCACCATAGAACCCAAATTATATACCATTAGAAGGAAGAGTGTGTATGTTATTGTCAAGCTGATTTTAATTCTTTTATGAATTTATAGGGGACAATAACATATGAGCTATTGATGGTAATTTAAATAGATAAACCTCCATCATTATTAAAATCACACACAAGAAGGCATATGTCCTATGAATCCTATGTTCCTATTATTATTCATAAAGACATATCTTTACACTATAGGCTAAGAGTCAAGTCTAATAACCGAACTCTTTCAAACAGGCCAAGAGGAAAATTTAATGAACCCTAAATCAAAAATAAAAAAAATCCATGTGCACCAATTTTTTTTAAAATCAATAAATTGAATCATCTAAAAGAAATAACATCAATCCCAATCCCATGGTAATTAGGAAATATTACTGAGAATGGAATTTATGATGCACCGGTATGATATCCATCTTAAGAATTGAAACATTTCTATATCTTTGATATATCAACTCCAAAAACCATAACACAAAATAAAAATACCTATTATACCACTATATATATTTTGGAATCAGTTCACTATGAATGGTAACCAAAGTAGTAGCATCACATGACCTCATGCATGATTCCTCATATGCTAGAGGCTGCAAACTAGTAGTGGTGGTACTTTTTGGAGACTATAACCCTTTCTATCAAAGTATCAATAATAGATAGAAAAAACCTAATATAAAGCATGATCTTCAATGATCAAAGCACTCAATTATATTAAATAAATTTTACATGTTATAACAAAATGAAATGGATTCATACATGCATTAAAGATAGATTTTCCACTAGGTTGATCACATAAAAAATAAAGGAATGAATAAAAACCAAAATGAAAGTATAAGAGGCTCCAATACAATACCCAAGAATAACCTCACCCAAATTTCTAAGTACCATTTTAGATACTCAATATTGATCAATAAATATTGTCTTTTATCCCAACCTGGACTTGTAAAATGAGGGCTGATTAGGTACTCAAGTGAAATGGCTACCCAAGTAGTTCGTGAGTACATAACCTAGTAGGGCACCACCAATGCATCCCCACACCTAGATAGTAAATATAGTGATATGGTCACATGAAATAATTTGAATAATTAATAAACTATTTCAAAATAAATCAATAGTTAAATAAACCCACATCAATCCTCAGATCCATTACCCCAATTGACCATTCCTACTTCAAATAGTTCTAGAGTGTCTGTGAGATTGTCATGAGGACTATTCCAATGATAACAATGACCCATGGGGGTTTCTCTCTTGTATATAGATAATAAAATAGGGTATAAACTCACCCTAGTATAAATGATATATATTCTTCATATAAGTGCATATGCATGTATCATGACCTTATTATTTATAGATACACATCACCCCAATGATTTATAACATATCATATCACTACCACCTAAAAGGGAATTTTCTAGCATCGGGACCTCATTTCCTAGAAATAAATAGTTCTCGGGTTCATACCCTTATTATAGAGAGATACACAGATCTCAGGTTCTTGACCCTATATCAAGTCATAACTACCTATTAGGGTGTATATAAGTATTAGGCTATGAATACCCAAAGATACACAATGCTTCGACACCAAATCCTATATTGTATCACAACTTTTTTTAAGGTCGTATATTATTTTATTTAATATAAACACTTCCCCAAGGAATTTTCCTTTTATAATATCAAAACCATGCATCGAGTGTATCCCATACACCACATCATGTCATATCATCAGGCTTATAAAATTAATCCTAGGATGAAAATATGAGTATCTATAGTATATCAATGTTGGCTCCATGAACCACACATTTGGTTCTAGATCTAGGGAGACATCCTAATTCATCTATACCAATCCAAACATGCACCCTTACATGGCCAATATATAGTCATGTCACCAAATATGGTCCCCTAGGTCACTACCTAACCAAGGAACTCTTCTTAGGGACCTTAATAAAAATTGATATACTTGATCTAGTTATAATAAAAATATATTTTTATGGGCCTCATAAGGTAGGTCACAATGTGATTGGTTGAATGAAATTTTTCAGGTCATGTCACACATCCTAGTCATCACACTATCCAAAGGCAATAAGGCATCCCATAATCAAATAAGTCATATAAAGGGAACAAATATAAAATTTAACATCTTCCATCATGTGGGAGGTTTAAGAGTATTTGTACCAGGATATTGTGAGCCCTACTAGGGAAAAATACTCTATGTAATACTCTACTTTACTAGGAGGTGTATAGGGATCCTACAATTGGCCATTACATTACATTAATTTCTTTTTATATTTATTACACCCATAAAGAGTAGTTTATGTCCAATGATATACCACTTTAATTAGTACCTTAACCATCATTGGTGGAGTAAATCAAGCTAGTGAATTGGGTACACCATATCCCTAGAAACCTTGTTCACTTCAATTATGTATTCCTTTTTAAATTAATTTAAATTAAATAACTAGTAATTTATTTTAAAAAATTCCTTTAATTTAAATATTTCATGCACCTTAGTGGAGTTAATTAATACCTTAAGCTACATATAATATTCACAAACCATAATGGAAGGTGCCAAAGTCCCCCAATCTCATTCAAAAATACTTTATACTTATTAAAGTGGCCCAACATCACTCATCAAGACTCACACAAGTCTAACTAGTTATCATTTAATTCCACCTGGTCCTCACTCAAATAAAAAAACAAAACAATTAGTCATAATAAGGATATATTTAATTAAAAAATTTAAAACTAATTTATCAATTATTTTCACCTATTCATAAACAATTAATTATTCAGTAGGTAACCCTCCACACCTAAAAAAATACCAACGATCCTTAGGAGGTCAGTACCATGCTCTCAAACCAAACCTGAGATAAATCCTTAACAACCAGAACTAAAACCAAAATAATTGTTTATTGAACAAAAAGCCTTGAAAAAATCATGAAACAACATATAGCCATCAAAATTATACGACAAACCATGAAAATACCTTCTCAAGAAACCCTCCATGCAAGATGATAAAAAACTCCATCAATCTCGGATGATTTCACCATCCTATAATGAAATTGTCATAAACAAACTAAGCCAAGAAACCCCCAAAAAAGATAAAATAAGGGATAAGATAAAAGAAGAATAAGAAGAATGAATATTTTCTTAAACACTGATGAAATATAAATGAAATGCCTCAAATATAAGGAAGTATAAAATATGAAGAATGAGGGGCGTCGTTTGGGCCATGCATGAGGAGGAGGATAAGAAATAGGGGTCCCTTTTAAAATTTTAGAGGGATAAATTGTAATTTTTACACTTTTAGTGAGATACATGGATAACGAACCATTCACTGATTGTATGTAAGGAACTATCCAAGAATACCCCTCTTTTATGGCTAAGATACATGGTTCACTAAATAGAGTGACAGTCATGTGAATTAGAACTACCTCAATCTCCAGCATTTCACATGGGTTTTATCCAACCATTCACAGACCATGAGAAAAGCGTAAAAACCAACCAATCCCACATGGTTTACTCTGAGATCCATATGATTTCCTCTAAAACATGATATAACTATTCCATAGAACCATGTTCTCATGAAAAATAATAGGAATTCTAAAAACTCTTATGGTGTTGCATGATTTTTCATAAACCATGAATAAAAAATCATGAACCCCATGTAGAATCATCAAAAAACTATTGAGGATTAACCTGAAGCTCCTAAGACTCTGTAATGCCCTAGTTCCAGAATCCACCTAGAGAAACCTTGTACCTGGTTGTTCACATGGCCTCAAATGCATTTCCTTGAAATCCAGAGGCTGCTGACAAGCAGTAAGGGCCATGGGTGTAATAGTGGGGAAACTATTCCCTCATTGGCAGGGTAACATAGTGGAAGTAAAACACAAAGAAATAGCGGAAGCAGTAATATTACCATACAAAAAGAAAAAGAAGAAGACTAAAGAAGTAAATAGTTGGAGAACATATATAATGATGCATGATACATATGTCTATGAAAGCAGCCAAACAAGTCACAATGATGAAATACAATTCTAAACCAAAGTACAAGAAAAATAGTAAACAGCTCCCCAGCATCACAAGCCAATGTTTGGTCCCATTCTCTCCATCTCCAAATCAGTCAAGTAACTGAAGTAGAAGGGTTCTTTCCATTTTCTATACCTGCAATAATATAATCTGTTTGGGCCCAAAAGCATGGCCCAAATAGGGTGTGAGACTAAATTCTAGTAGGAAACTACCAAGAGATCCATACCTAACAGTCAGTGAATATATATGGCAGGCAATAAAAAAATAAGTAGTAAACAAGGAAGTACTCAAAATAAAAAATTCCTAAAATTTCAAGTATTAAAATACCACATATAAGGTAAATAGATAATCACAAATAGGTAACCCTTTGTTAAGTACTCATAACTTATCCCCTATGGTCCTACCTAGAAAACACAAGAAACCCTATGGGAAGCACACACAGTCTCAGCCATCTGGTTTAGATTTGGAATAAACTCTCTAAGGAACCACTCATCATTAATTCCACCTATAGTAAAGTGCGGTCAAAGACTCTATGAGGAAGAACTGACTGTCAATTCCCCCTATAGTATTTTAAAAGTAACCTAAATGCAATCTGAGGAAGCACTCAAAATCAATTCCTTTTGTGGCCTCGTAACGTAACTATAGACACTCTAAGGGAGAACTCAACCTCAATACCCCCTATGGTCTCACAACGTGATAATAATTACAGACACTCTTGTGAAGCCCTTACGTCCATTCTCCCGATGGTCTACTACACCAGGTTCTCATGGCCCTGTGTAAGTCAAAAGTGCATAGAAATGAAAAGCATCCAAAGTAAACCTCAAGAACTACTTGGCTAACCAGTCTACAGTGTAACAACATGTTAGATAATCAATCATTCAATCCTAACAATACTAGGCATGGGAAACAAATAGCAGCCTAATAGGAAAACTAGAACAAACGCTCAAAACATGAAAAAATGAAAAAAACTCCTCAAAGTGAACCCTATTGTCAAAAAATAACCTCTATCTAATCAAACTAGGTCATATTAGGAAAACAGTAGGGCTAAAACCATAAACACGCAATACCCCATTCATGGGTATTGGGAACTCTTGCACATAAAACTCAAAGACTATCTATAGAATGCAAAAAACCACCTACCTTAGCATCATAAGATCAGTATACTTGAGTCTCCAGCCTTGAATCACCTTAGAACATCGTAGATCTACAAAAACATCTAAAATGTTCAACCCATGATATCTCATGAAAGGGAAGGAATCGGAAGAAGGTTTTCAAGAAGAAGATAGGACTCATCGATTCTATTTCAATGAAACTGAAAGAGTTCGATTCGGAGAACAGATGCTCGATCGGGGGATCAGCAAAGATCCGTGCCGTACAGAAACTCTTGGATGAAATGGGTCGAGAAGAAGATGGTTCTTTCCATCAGACATGACCCCGGTACATTTAATGAAAAAAATTACAAGTAGTGTACTTTAGAAGTACACGGCGTGTACTTGCCCTTATCGGCCCCCGCATTAGGCGGTCACCAAGTCACCACACACGACCATGTGCTCAGCCATTACACATCTTGGACACAGTCACCTGTGGAAACTAAGTACATGGCGTGTACTTATAAATTTTTCAGAAATTCCTCTTTTTCTCAAAATCACTAGAAAAAAAAAAACAGAAAACATACCCGAAAAGAAGATCTGAGTTCTTACAGACTCACCCAAGAACTCAATGAACCTCCTAAACAAGTATTATCCAAAAACATCATATTTTTGTATAAAAACTATTGGATTATTGGTATAAATCCTAAGGATCAAAATTAATTACCCACTAGAATTAAAATGTAAATTCCATTGGATTTTGAAAACCCATACGAACCAATTGTTTTTCAATTATTGTAGTAAGTTACTATTTATAATGTTTCTTTTATGTTATAGATGGTTGAGTTGGATCATTGGAAGTGTTCATAGGAGGAAGTAGAATGGGAGCTATAATATTAGTGTAAGAGATGGATCATGGTGTGAATGGAAAATTCATGATGTGAATGATGTCTCAGATATTGTATTAAATTATATTTATGTGAAGAATAGTTTTTGAGCCAGAGAGATTCAACGAGGACAAAATTTTAGCAGATTTGAGAGTCAAGGATTTAATAATATGAATTCCTATTTCATGATATGATTGACTTTTGATCCAATTATTTTATTAATTCTACCACCCATTTACCTCTCATCAGTATTATTTATTTTTCATTAAAACTTAAGGTGCTCTATAAGAGATTTTGGTGATCCTATTACCTTTGGAGACCAATTAAAATGAATCTTAAAACATTATTCCAAGAGAATAAAATGTGATAATTTCATCTTTTATTATCCTTACAAATATTCTTGTTTTATTTTACGAGAAACCCTAGTACAAGGTTTTTATTCCTGGATCTATAGCCTAGAATTTTTTTTATAGAACCTCTTTTGGATTCATTGAAGGAACAAAAAGGGGAGGCCAAATCTATGAATCTTATAAAGATTCCTCATATTGATCACTTTTGTTAAATGTGTCTTCTCTCCCTCTTCAAATTTCCTATAACTAAAAGGATTGGTTTTCCAAATAAATAAATGATATATTTTCTTCATGAAAACCCATGATTATTCTTCTCTTTTTAAAAATTGGATATAACCATGAAAGCGGCACACACGCAAGGAAGAAAATTACATTAAATCGCAAGCCCTGGGACTCGACCCCGCGACCTGCCCCTCACCCCCCGCGACCTTCTCATTTTCCATAATATGAATGTTTGGGTTAGGGGATTCACCCATAACATTTTGGATGAAATTATTAAATTTGTAATTATTTTCATAGTATTATTTGGGAATGTTAACCTAGAACGACATAATTAATATGTTTTCATGATGGTTAGGGAAATGGACTCATCAGGTTAGACTTGGTTATGGGATAAATTTAATATTCAATATATTTTATCACCATGCAATGGTTTGGGTCTATGGGGGTGGTAACCACTCATGAGTACGTCGGGTTCAATAGTCATACTTTAAATGGCTGTACATTAGGTGTGAGAGTTTCATGGGTATGAATTCATGAAATTGGATACCTTTATGGTGTGGTTTTATTTATTCATTATGTATATGAATAATTTTCACAACTAATTTATATTGATGATTCCTCTTTTATATTAAATGTTAGAAAATTTATTCTTATATTAGTGGTGTGTGTGATAAGTCATAATGGAATGTGTGAGAATTATTTGGGAGTGGGAGTTTGGATATTTAATTTAGTGGATTTTTTAATGGAAATAAATTAGTGCCTTAGTTCTCTTATATGTTTTTGGGTCTTTTTGTATGAAGTCTTATTGGTGTATGGTTCACCAATGTGTCTTCGATTATGATTCCAGTTTATTATGTTATTGGATTTCTATTTATTTTCATATCATGCATCATATTTATTTTTTAATGTCGATATCATCTATTATAGACTCTATAATGTTAGGTAAAATCATCCCCCAATGATTATATATACTCTCTTTGTTTATTTCTACCCTTTTGTGTCTGGGAGGTGTCACCTAAGGTTATTGAAACTTTGGTATTTCCCAAGAGAATATGTTAGGTCAATGTGTTATAATTGGTATTAATTTGGTATGATTAATTATTTAGGATGGTATCCATGGAGATAGGATGGGTGAAGACATTACCTGTAGAGTATAAAAATTCATAACTAAATTATTTATCCTAAACATCACGTTACCCAGGTGGTTCGGGCATAAATGATTTATTAAGTACTTCTAGGTTTGTTATTACCTCAATACATATGGTGTAATCGATGAGAGTATAATATCATTCTTTAGTCATAGAATTACCAATGGGTCTAAATCATTTATATGCTGATTATAATTATATTTTTTATGTTTTGGTATACTCAAAAACATGTGGTTTTAGATTTAAGTTATTACTGATAGGTGAGTTTTATATGACTATATATAATATCCCACAAGCTATGAGACCTATGAATTAGAGATAGGATGATGCTAAGAATGTGTTTCCCCTAGAAAAAAATGGTGAACACAATTTTTTATGAAGTATTTTTAAAGGATTATAGGATCTAAAAAAAGGAATTGAACCAAAGGAACTACATCATGTGGATGTCTCATTTGAATTCAAAATAAAAAACACACCAATAATTAAAGGAGGATCAGGACATATGAAAGAAGAAGAATGACTTGGGAGGATAAAAAAAATATTTCATTTCATAAGGAATAGAAATGAAAACAAATTTAATATCTATGTTTATATGATTTAGGACATGGCATGATAATGGCGAGACCTAGGATTTTAGGATACAATCTACCAAGGTCTCACTTGGGATAGATGATGGGAAATATTTAATAAAGAATTATACCAGAATTCCTTCTAAGATTCACGAACAACAATTTTTCTTTCCACTGAAGTAAAAAAAATATATCAGTTATAGAATATTCATTCCATATTAAATAACATGGTTGATTTTCCATAGATATATCATATAGTGAATCACTCAATGAATAGATGTTTGTAGCAAGATGGTAATAAAATATTCATTAAATAGTGGTTTTTTTTCTACAATTGGGACTACATAGACATTAATAACAATGATATAATGGTAGATAAATACATCACTAAGAATATTAGTGGAGGGAATCAATTTTTCCTCCAAAACATTGGTGAAATCCAATAAAGATAACAAGTGCATAAGGAAAACTACACCCAGGGTAGGAGTGCACCAAAGAACTAGTCCATTGGACTAGTTTACTTACCTATTTATGTATTTAACCATCCCATTTTTTTTATTTTGTTTCATTAGATTATATAAATAGGTAACCTGTGACACTACCTCGACCCTATCATTATTGTGGCTAGAAGCGGTATCTCAAGAACTATTGCACAAATATTTCATAGTCAACAGGTGGTGATTATTTAAATATGTCATAGGATTATAATGATCAACTAAGATTCTCTTGTTAGAGTATCTATCACCATAATAGATGTAGTACTAAGGGAGATTATAGAAATAACTTATCTCAAGAGAAGATATATCTTTAATAGATGATAAAAAATTAGCTATGTAGAGTGGATTATAAACTATTTAGATTTGAGTAGTTTATGACTTGTGAGGTAATATTATCCATGAATATACATTTATGAATATTTTGTTTGAATCCTATTCCTACAATTATTTTATTTTTTCTTATATGGTAAAACAACTTATCTATTATTTTGAATTGGTTCTTCACATAATGAACATAAAGACTCCTCTTGGGTAATGAGAGTGAAAAGGGTCTAAATGTATGATATATTCCATAAATTTGAATCAGTTCAATTTTTTGGGACCTCACTATCTTGGACATGTAAATATTTTATGTTTTATTGGGAATGGATTTCCTAGTATAATTCAAGGATCACATTGAGTGCTATGACCGATATGTGACTTTTACATCTCCTGAAAAAGTCATCTAGTTATTAAGAGGAGAATGAGATCTAAATTCCAACAATGTTGCATAATTTGATTCAATGATTTGAATCATCTAATATCAATTTATAGTGGTAACATTTATTCTATTAATGAAATGGAAATTAGACATTTTTGGGGATAATATACCGCTACACTAGCATTTTTCTGCACAACTAGTATGGACTACCTTATGAAGGAGAATTTGATTTTTCTATTAAACTATTACCAGTAATAAATCATATTTTAGTTCCACCATATTGAATGGTTTAAATAGAGTTGTAATATCTAAAGGTCTAGCTCAAGGATTTTCAAATTATGGGGTTCACTAAACCAAGAACATCACTTTGGGGTGCATTTGTTCTATTTGTTAAAAGGGGGATGTTACACTCTAAATTCTCATCGATTATCATAATTTGAATAAAGTTACAATAATGAATAAGAATTCACCTCCTCAAATTTATGATATTCTTGTTATATTGAAGGGATCGAAGTTGTTATCCACAATTGATCTTCAATCAGGGAATCACCAACTTCAAGTCTAGAAAGGGGATATTTTGAAGAAAATTATTAGAAATTTTTAGGACAAATATAAATACTTAATCGAGCCATTTTTTCTAATTAATTCACCAAAAACAAATATTTTTCATGTCATTAATGAATTATATCTTTTTTATACACATATAATATTCCATTCTGGTATTTATTAATGGCATATTAGTATATTCCTGAAAAAATATAATCATGAATGGAAATTGAGGATCCTGTAGAGTACGTTCTAGGGACACTATATTTATGAATCTTTTTCAACATATTACTTATTGATATAATAACTTTTATTTATTAGTAATTTTATCTTATAAAAATGAATATTGGTTGATCCTAAAAATGTTGAGGCTATTATTTGTCGGAAAGAACTAAATAATGTTTTTGATATATGTAGCTTCCTGAGATTAGAAGGGTATTATCATCACTTATTCCATGACTTCTCAGCACTCAGTTCTCACATAACTGTATTGATAAGGATGGGAATTTCATTCTGTTATAGTGAAAAATGTCAAAAATCAATCAAGGAACCTAAGTATCTACTTATATACACACCTACACTTAACGTTTTTTAACTAGGTGAGGGATATGTTTTATTTTGTGATGCTTCTAAATCTGTATTGGGTTGTGTCATTATGTAGGGACCTCAAATTATAAATTATAGATCTTGAGAACTAAAGAAATGTGAGAAGATCTATCCATCCCAAGACATAGATTTAGATGTAGTTGTTTGTGCATTAAAAAAATTATGCCACTATCTATTTGGAGAAAATATCAATGTGATCATATATCAGAAAATGTTTAATTACATTTTGTGACATGGGACTTAAACATGAGACAGTGACACTAGATGTAATATCTTAAGGTTTGTTATTTCGACTTTGTTTACACACCTACAAAAATAAATATTGTGGAAAATTTATTAATTGATAAATCATATAATCAAATGGTTCATACATCATTGGTGGGAAGACTTTATATGGTAGTACAAATGATGCTAATTCATTGTCACACTTTTGAGACAAGTTCAATTTTCCCCATATTTCCAAGAAAAATTACATAATGATTATCACATTAAATATGGGAAATCAACCAGATAAGAAGAAAATATATAATTTAGTGAAGGATAATTTTTAGTGGTTTATTATGAATGGAATTGTGGATGAATATGTCATGATATGCATTTATTATCCATAGGTTAGGGTGTTTAATCAATAAAAAATTGATAATTTCCAATCATTAACCATTCATATATGAAAATAAAAGCAAATTTCTATGGAATTTATTACACATAAACCAATAATGTTTTGAAAGCCTTAATCCATCTAGGTAACTGTGGTTTGAATGAAAAATCCATCAAATTTAATTCTACTCTAAGATAAAAAACACATGACGAATTGGTAAAGCTCTATAATTCATAATTGGTCAAATTACATGGGGTACTAGTTTATAATGTTTTAAAATGAGAACCTTTATTAACATCATGGGTTTGGAATTTCATCAAATTGGCCCTTAGAACCATGTTGACCGTGAGCATTAAATATCAATCCAAAATGGATTTCCAATTATATAATATGATTTAGATATTATAAGATATGCTCAAAGCTAGTGTGATAGACTTTAATTGTTCATTATATCACCATTTTCATTTAGTGGAGTTCTCCTATAACAACGTCGATTACTCCATGATACATATAGATCCATTAAGGGTTTTTATGACCATATATGTTATTCTCCATCTTTTTGTGTAGTGATTGGGTAAACATCACTAATTGGACCGTGTCATGTCCATGATACTATAAATAAAATCGACTTGATCTTGAAATATATGTCTATAACACAAAGCCATCAAAAATCATATGAAGACCATCATCGATGACCCTAATATTTTTATTTAGGTGTTTATTTATCCTTGAATGTGTCACTAAGATTATGACATAACTATTAGGGAAAGAAAGATAAATTAACTCCATAGTATGTCAGACTTTTGAGAACCCAGAACAGATTGGTGAATTTCCTTATTGAATATATATACCACTAAAATTTAGTTCATTCTATAATGTATTACTTGTCTCATAATTAAATAAGTACAATAACAATACCATTCATGTGTCTATTTGGGATTATGGGACTCTAGATATTTATGAAACATTTATTTATATCCTAATTAACATTTTAGATAGGGAAGACAAGTTATTTCATGGAATACATATATCATGAGACGATTCAAATTAAAACATAGTCATATGTTAGAAGAGACTTGGGAATGTTAGAATATTATGATAGAAAAAGGACCAAAACTATTCCAAAGAACCAATAAATATAGGATTTTTTAGGATGGAAAAACCAATTATTGGGAGAATGTGACACCCCAATTTTGAGGTACCTTACTATTTACACTATTTCTTTTATTTCATGGATGGTTGTATTAGATTAGTGAATGTGTTTGAGGGATGAAATAAAAAGAGATTTGGAATCTTGGTTTAGGATATGGGTTATGTATTTAATGGATATTCATGACGTTAATGGTTTCTATCCAATTTATAAGAATTATATTTAATATGTTAAATGGTTTTGGGTCTAAAAAATTTATGGAAACATAAATTTTGACTTATATGGGAATTAAGGATTTCATTGTGTAAATACATATTTTATAACATGGAAGATGTTATAACTATCTAATTTATTAATTATAGTTCCCATTCATAAATTATTATTAATCCTTTTTCCCCTCAAACTCTAGGTTTTGTCTAATATTGTCTTGATCTTACTCCTTATGGAGACCAATTTCAATGAATCTTTGAGTGCTGGACCTATTACATAAAAAGTAAGAATTTTTATTCCTTTTCTCCTATGAAATATTTTTGTTTTATTGTATAAAAAACCATAAAATGGGTATTTTATTAATGAATCTATGTACTAGGTCTCATTTTGATAAATACACTTCGATATTTGTTGAAGGAACAAAATGGGGAGTCTTGATCTACAAATTATAGAATGATTGTTCATGTAAAATGATTTTGAGACAGGTGTATTATCTCCATATAAACTTTTCCTAAAACTCAAAGGCTTAGTTTTTCAAATAAATAACCACTATATTTTATTGATAAAAATCATTTATTATTCATCTCATTTTATTGGTTTTGAAATTATGGGATGTGGGATTCTTCCACAACATGTTTAATGAGTTTTTTAAATGTGATTTTTTTTCAAAGAAGTATATTGTGTGAGTGAACTTATTATGACATGATTATGATGTACTCATGATACACATTTAATGTTCTTTTTTTAGGTTAGACATGTTTTTAGGGTCAATTTTGGACTCAATTAATCTTACCTTCAAATGATGTCTTGGGTCTAGATGGATAAGTACCACTCATGATTATTGGCTATTCTATGGTCCTATGTTGAAAGAACATGCAATGGGCTTGTATGTTTCATGGGTATGTGTTCATAAAATAGGAGGCCTTCTTGGTGTGAGTTAATTCAATACTTATGTATATTTATATCATTCATAATTAGTTTACATTTCTCAACCCTGTTTTATATTAAATCATAGCATACTTGTCCTTTTCCTTGTAGATGTGTTGAAATTACTAGGGATTTATTAATAAGTTGATCTACTAACCACTACATATACATCTCAGTGCATTTGATGAAGTTGATTACCGTGATATTGATAAGTGATAGGTCTCAAAATTTACTAGAAAATCACCAGGATATTGTTTTCCTAAAGTTTGGGAGTAGGACTGTTGAGATGTATCGATGTAGAGCTTGTCAGGGAACTATATCAGTGCCTTTGTTCTCCTTCCTGTCTTTGGGTATTTTTCAATACAGGTTTTTTAGTGTCCATTTTACCACTGTGACTCTAATTATGAATCTTTTTTCTATTTTCATTGGATTTATATTGGTTTTTATACCATGAATCAGGTTTATTTTACTATATTGAATTATTATATTGCAGGGTGTGTGGTTTAGGTATAAATTGTATGATAATGACTATATATACCCTTTAAAATTATTTCCAGCCTTTGGTTTCCATGTAATATCATCTAATGTTAGTGACACTTCATACCTTCTCAATCCAATATCTCGGGTCAGTGTGTTACATGATACACATTAATAATATTCTAAAGTTCAAGGACCAAGACACATGTTAATAAATAGGAATATCTAACGACATATAAAGAATGTGAAATTTTTTTAGTGGGTATTTCCTAATAATCTCGCTTGATAGATATCATAAAGTCCAAAATTCATATAAATAATTCTCAATTCTTATTATCCCCTATACATAAATTGTCAAACACCATCAATGTACCATCAAAAAAATATATCTAGACCACAATACATGTTGATTTAAAAATATAGTCATTGAATCTCTAGGTTCTCATTATAGTTGTTATAACCCATTGATGTGTAAAATATTATTAGGATATAATAACATTAATTTAATGTTAAAAACTAATCAATAACTGATAAGATTTGTGATATTCATATTTTGGTAATCAAATGTCAAAAATTTGTTTTTTCTAGGGAAACAATTCCAACAAACTCCCTATTTCAATAGATATAACTTCTAAAAACTCTTAACCTATTAGCCATCATATGATGTTCATTTTTCTTCTATGGTATAAACTTAGTCAATGTGTCTACCAAATTTTCCTCTATGACTACTTTTCTAACTATGAATTCACCCATGTGAGTAAAATATCTTAAGAGGTGATACTTTTAAAGTATATTATTTGTCTATTGATGTGACCAAGGGTACTTAGCTAGAACTGCTACGGTAGTATTATCACAATAAATTTTAATAGGATCTTTATTACTATGTACTATACCATCCCCTTAAATGAAGCGACATATCTATAAAATTTCATTATCTATATGATAATACACAATATACTCAAACTCTATCGTAGAATTAGCGACCCATGGATTCTCATAACTCTTTTTTCTCAAAAATCCTCTATTAAGTCAAAAAAATATATTGATTGTGACTGTAGATAATTATTATGAATTTTTAAACTATCATCTTTGTATCCACTTACATCTAAGTCATCTTATCTTTTTAAAACTATTAACATATACTATTTACACTTAAGATACTTTAGGATAACCTTTATAACCAACCAACATGGCTCTCCTAAGTATTCATGATATCATTCTAAAAGGTTCAAGGAATATTAAACACCAATCTTGGTATATAACATAACATACATGATAAATATCAACATAAAATCATAATGGATATTACACATCCTTTATCCTTATTCTGGTTTTTGAGGACACGTTTTCTTATAGATATATTTACCAAATCACATAAGAGACAACACTATTTTATATTTTTCTATCTTTTATATTTTTAGTAACTTGTCAATATATTTACATTGTATTAGTCCTATTATCTTCTTATATCTATCTCTATTTATTCTAGCCCCAAGAATATAGACTTCATCACTAAATTCCTTCATAGAGAATAACTTATTCAACCATCTATTAACTAACTATAGGGTAAGTGTATCGATTATCATCAGTAATATATCATCAACAAATATCACTAGGAAGAAATATAACTCTAAAAATTAATATTATAAACCTATATATCTTGTTCCTTCATAATAAAGATACTTTTATGATTTTATAAAAAATAATATTTTATGATCTTAATGCTTTCTTTAACACATATATGGATCTATATAACTTGTATAATTTATTTCATCCTTTTGTGTCACAAACCCTTCTAGTTGTATAATAAAGACATCGTCCACAATATTTTCTTTATGGAAATATATAAGGAAATTCATTTTTAAAATTTTACAAACATGGATATCTTCTATAACAAATATAATTCTAATTTATTTTATCATATATATTGGTAAAAATATTTCATCATAGTCTAATCCCTAACGTTACTTTAAAACTTTAGAAACCAATAATTCCTCATAGGAAATAACATTAGAATCCACGTAAAATTTGTTCTTGAATACCCATTGACACCCAATGAGTTTTGAATCAACTAGAGGATAAAAAAACCCAAAATAATTTTGGTTCATGGAATCTAATTCATAATTTATAGCCTATTTGGAATTGGAAACTTCTATATATTTTTTAATTTCTTATAAGAAAAACGTTAATTATTATTTGTAAACAATGTGAAACCTTCATAAATGATCTTAAATCTATATCTCTTTGGTTATATAGCCTCTCTAGTACTCTTATGTAGCACTTGTTCCTCTGTAAAAAATTATTACATTGGGTATTGTTGAATTTTTCCTATTCTAACTGTTGTAAAATTTAATCTCCAACTTTCTTATAGTCTAAATTTATCCTATTATGTGTTTTATATATGTGTTATATTTATTGAAATATGAGACATTTATTATTTATGAAATTTTTATCTTGTTGATTGTATAGAAAATATCAATTATTTTCTTTAGGATATCCTATAAAGATTCACTTTATACCTCATGATTCTGGTTTGTTTTAAGGATTAGGATTATCAACCATCATACATCCCCTTACTTAAATGTGTGAAAAAGATTTTTTCTTTCCACACCATAATTCATATGTAATTTTACTTGTCACTTTTTTCATAATCTCTTTAGATTGTATGCTATATTTTATAATGCACATACCTAAAAGGATAATGGATGATTTTCATGATTCATGATCAATTTCAATATGTATAACAAATGGTGACTCCTCAGTTCACTAAAACCATTTGACTTTTGTTTATAAGGAGGGGTTAATTGATATAATATCACATACACATTCCGATAATTGATGAATTCTTTGTAAATCTATTCCCCACCTCTATCAGAGAAGAGCCTCTTTATCTTCTTACCTAGATGATTCTCTACTTCATTCATTCAATACATAAAATTTTAAAAACAATCATATTTATTCCTAATAATGTAGATATATTCATATCTATTGATTCTTTTAAAAGTAATAAATTATGAGTATCCACCTCATACTTTTATTGAAAAAGGTTGCAATACAATCACATAAACTAATTATAGAAGTTATGTATCTTTGTGATATGTTCTATTGAAATTATATTTTGTCCATTTCCCTATAAACAAGAAAGAAATTTATCTATGTATTTTAACTTATATAAATTTAAGTACCCTTATTTATATAATATCTTCAAACACTTTTGGTTTACATGACCAAGTCGATGATGCCATAACCATGTGTTATACTATTCATGTGAACTTGATTCATTATAAATTGATAAGACATTATTTTCAAATTCTAGAATTTAGATACCATTATTGAAATGTTATGTCATGACCCATCCCCAGAGGCCTGTGTCGTGACTACCCCAAGCCTTCCTGCAATATGACAAGGGTTAGCGACTAGCACCAGAAATTCGTATCCATATAATGGGAAGACAATGCCTTTAAACCTCCACAAACACACAATCAAAGAACATGAAAAGAAGCAACCATGAGGTAAAAATCTATGGTAAAAAGTGTGATGAAAGTATAGGGGCCAGAATACAATCCCAATTAAAAAGTACAAGTACAACTAAAAATTGGAAAATAGCTCCAAGATCGTCCACTGAGGATCCTACCTGAAGGGTAGGTACAGTTCATGATTAGTAGTACTGTGTCACACCACGTCAAATGGTTCACCTCAGAGCATCGTACAGTCATGGATCCATCATCCCTGATCAACGCTACTCATCACCTGCAAAAGACAAAAAAAAGTGCGGGCGAAGTCTGTGTAGGGGTGAGTATAACAATAATCAGTAGGGACCCTGAGACCCCTAAAAGTCTTCCAGAGTTCCACAATGGAAAAACCAAAAATCAATACCTCAATCACATAGCACGAAGAAATAATCAACTCTACTTATTTATATACCCATACATATACCTATGTTATCATGATATAGTCATCTCATACATGGGGGAATAATATCACAAAGGTAACACCACGAAGGTAAATGTTCCACATAGGTAACACCATGAAGATTACACCACGAAGGTAAAATTACTACAAAGGTAACACACCGAAGATATCACCATGAAGGTAAAATTACCACACATGTATCACCATTAATATATCACCAAAATGGTAAAATTACCTCACAAGTATCACCATGATGGTAAAAGACTCATCTCACACCAGGTATTAGTGAAGTATAGAAGTACAGCTGATCAGTTGTGAAACTAGATCATCTTATTCTGTTAAGAGGCACTAATGACAACCAAAAAAAGTATGACCCACAAAAGATCAATAGGTACTAACCTCCACAATTATCCACATAGTATCCAACCCTCCCAGATTCAATAGGTACTAACCCCTGTAATGACCCACACATGATATGACCCACACCATATTGGTAAGAGCTGACCCATACATGATCATTGAGTACTAAATCCCACAGGATATGACCCACATAAGATCGGTTTGCACTGACCCACATAGGATCGCTAAGTGATCACACACACAGGATCACTGAGCGCTGACCCACATAAGATCTAACCCACACAGGATCGGGGCTGACCCACATTGGATCGCTTGGTACTAACCTCCTTATGATCTGTCTCCAACCTCCACCTCAGTGCCAGCCACTGGATTCCTTTTCATTAGCGTGTTTGGTAGAACTTCTCCTCAAGAGATTAATTATGAATCAAACTCAAAAAATTCCCACGAAGAGGTAACCTGATGATCCGTCACATTATATGGGTTCCAATATAATAGACGACGCGTCAATCGGATGCCTGGTCAGTAAGCTATTGGCATTTTAGTGCTGAGGACCCAGTTGGATTCAAAGTTGATCCAAACCAGCCATATTCCAAATTTCTCCAAAACTCTAATGGATTATCTCAAATCGACCTCCTTGTCACTAGAGTCCTTACGTCGTAGACATCCTGTCAATCAGAAACTCGGTCTGTTAGTTACACCTCTTTTTGTGGATTGGTGGTGATCCCACCTTAGTCCGACCTAACCAGGTCAGGCCCACCAGAATATGCCAAAGGGAACGCTTCCCAAAATAAATCCCAATTCCACTAACTGTGTGTCAATCAGACACATGGTTTTTCAGTTACATGCATTTATTTATTCGAGGACTGGTTGGGTCTGGGCCTGGTCCGACTCAGTTAGACAGGCCCGACGCAACAGGTCCTAGGGACAACTTGATGCCTGCTCGGGTCCAGACCATTACGATTCGGCCCAGTTCACTGGGTCTAGACATTTGGGGTTGTCCTGGTTCAGTTCACGGGCCAGGGCTACAGTTGGCCCAACCCTCCTGGTGGGGCTCGACTCACCCGCGTTGGCCCACCGGGCCGCAGAATCAGCCTGGTTCACTGGAGGGTCTGGCCCGCTGGGTCGCAGGTCTAGTCTTCTATGCAAGTCTGGCCCACTCAGCTGGCTTGGTCCACCAGAAGGTAGATCGATCTTCCTAGTTGGCCCCACAGGTGCGGGGCCATTTCGGCCAGCCGGTGGGGCACTACCCCACCACATAACAGTTGACCATTTTTGTCGATTGGGGGTCTGCCAGCTCGGTGTGGCGTGGGTCCGCATCGCTATCCACTTGCTGCGGAATCAAGCCGTGCCCTCCTCTAGTAGTGCGCTACAGTGTTCCGCTCCGCCTCTACCTCTTTTGGCTGGCTCTGGTCGACTACCTTCTTCTCCTGTCGTAGCCCTTGCCCACCGGTGGCATGTGACGGCATGCCGCACCACCTCTACAGCTGGGTGGTGCCAGCTGCTCTGCTAACCATCGCGTCATTATGTCGCGACCTCCTCCGGTGGTGCACAGCGGCGCGCCGCCTCCATCGTGACCGACCGGTGCTGCTGCCCCGATGTTCCTTCACTGACAAAGAGTGTAATGGTAAACACAATAGTAGAGGGTTTGGGCCATGTTTATTTTTCTCGAGCCCTCCTTGTTAGATTGAAAACACGAGGGAGGGAAAAACGATTCAATAATAACTTGAAATTATAACAAAATAAAACCCAACATTATGTTCGATGGTGAATGCGTGTGATTGAGGAAGAGTCGGCATTCGTCGCCCCCACAACTAGCTTCCAACGTTGTCGCCCAAATGTCAACCTTTAGTTCATGATTTGATGTCTCTTGTCACCACCCACTAGAACCAACTACACCATCTATGTGTTTGTCATCACGATACTTCATCAGAATTTTTTCGCTTGGTGAAGTCATACCAGTACCCATCCCCAAGATCCATATAATTATGATAGGGGGAGGGTGAGTAATCAATGTGGAAATTAATAGGGGTTCATTTAATAAAAACCTTCATAATTCCAATGGTGCTGTTACAAAGGATTTGGGGAGTCAATCCATTTTATGTCTTGACACGTGGTTGGTCCTGCCACCACTGCTTGTTCGTTGGATGATAAGAAAGAATAAAATAAAATAACGAAGTTCTTTTATTATTCTTTTAAAAAGTAAAAAATCTAACTTTTCCTCCAGACATACTACGGTTGAAGTGAAGCATACCTTAAGAGAATCTCGGCGCTACATATTCAACGGTTCCCTCAAATTTTTAATCTGAGCAGAAGTTCAAAAATTAGGAAACGCCGCCCATGCGTTTACTGAACGTACCTTAAAAAAGTTCAAAAAATTATTAACAAACACCCTCGAATCGTGCCGGTAGAGGTTAGGATCTGCCTATGGGAAACATGTCCCAATGAAATCAACATTACTCTCAGATTTTTAATCTGAGTTACTATTTAGAAGTTATGGATTTTAACAACAAAATAATTGTTACATAATTATTTAATTTATGGCAAAAAACTAACTTCCATTATTGGACCACACTAGCCAGTGCTAGTATCTACCTAAAGAAATCATACCCTCACGAGCTTAGCGGTGTTCTCAGATTTTAAATCAGAGTCACTATTCATGAGTTATAAGCATTTGAAAAATAAAATAACTTTATTTAATTATTTTATTTATGGTTATACATTTTTCAGGTTTTCTCACAGGTGGCCTGCTCCAACTAAACTTAAGTTCCGCCTAGGGTAAAACCACCATCTTGACTGCAACAATGCCCTAATATTTCTGATCTAGGCTACTGTTTAAGAGTTTTTCCACTTTTTCAGGAAAACTTCTTACCCACGCAAATTAAATCTTAACAAAACTTCGACTGGTCATTCTAGGCACTCCGGGCCTCGGAATCACGCGCCGTCAGATTTCGTGGTCTCGAAATATATTCCATATAATTTAAAAAAATTATACTGAAATACTGTGACATTAAATTATTCCCACCTTAGGGATTTACGTCCCTAAATTTGAAAACAAAGTCAAATCAATCAAAAGAGGGTAATGAGAATGAATCTGAGCCTCCTGCTCCCATGTGCTCTCCTGGAGGTTCCCATGCTGCAACCAAACTCGTACCAGAGGGATTGAACATCCATGAAGAACTCGATCATGTCAATCCTCTATCTCTTATGGGAAATCTGTAAAAGTACCCCCATCATCAAAGTCCAACTCACCCTAGTCGATAATATGCGATGGATCATTCACGCATCTCCTCTACTGTGACACATGGAAAAACATTATACACTTGGTGCATATGTGGGGGAAGAGATAGATGGTACCTCACCTCGCCCAATCTACTGAGAGTCTAGAAAGGTCCAATGAGTCTCCGAGATATTTTTCCGCCCCAGCCAAACCTCTAAAATCCACATTCGGGTGAGACCCATAGGAAGACATGGTCTCCCTCCTTGAACCCGAAGGATCTTCGTCTCCTGTCATCATAAGACTTCTGCCACTATTTTGTTCATCTCTGGCCACCAGTACTGATGTCAGAAGTCTTGATACACATTCACCACTCTAGGAGTACCGCTAAAGGGGATGTATGGATCTCTCTCAGAACCTCCTTTTGATGCTTCACTGGTACTATGGTGCATCCTCTCAAGAGGATGAAGTTCTCCCCACCTTCTGAAAATCCTTCAGGAGATTGTTCTGAGGGTATCTGAGTACATCAGGCCTCACAATCACATTTTCAAGCCATGCCTCCAAAATCCACTGCAGAATTGGGGGAGTGACAGTCATAGAATAGAGGTAAGCTACTCCAACTTTATCCATGAAGGATATCCATAGTGGGACTAGATGCTTTGATGCCTCACCCAATAGCAGTAGACGAGACCTCCTACTGAGTTCGTCTGCTACCACGTTCCCATTCCCACGAGTATAGACTATCTCAAGGTCATAGTCCTGGATAAAATATATCCATCATCACTATTTGAGGTTTATATCATTCTATTAGAAGATACAACTAAGACTCTTGTGATCAGAGTAAACAGTAAACTATTCACCCATCAGGTAGTGCTGCCAAATCTTTAGTGCAAAGACCACTACTGCAAACTCCAGGTTATGGGTAGAATATTTTTTCTCGTGTTGCCACAACATCCATGAGATGAAGGCGATCACATCCCTGCCTTGCATCAGGAAACAACCAAACATTGTTCCTAATTCATCACAGTAGACTACAAACCCAACGCCCTTTTCTGGTAGCCTCAAGATGGGGGCACTCGTCAATCTCTGTCTCAGCTTCTGAAAGCTCTGCTTAACCTTCTACATCCACAGTAAAGGCTCCCCGTTCCTCGTCAATGCTGAAAAGCGTGACAATACCCTAGAGAAGTTAGGTTCCAATCTCTGGTAGTACCCAGCCAAAGAATAAGTCCCTCTTCCTTTAGGGAGGTAATCCTGGAAACATCTTTTGAAAAGATGTCTCCACATTCTACCACTACTATTGGAAACTAAAAACCAAAAACTCCTACTGCCATGAGGGTAAGGTTGGATGACTCGAGAGTGATCAGTTGCACCCTCATGTGCATGAGTTTATCATATGCTTCCTGGGTTTACTTTTTCACCAACTAAGGAAAACCACATTACAACGCTGTGGATATACTACATCATTATTGCATGGAACAATCAATCTGAGTATGAACCGTGGATGTCTAGTACATACCAAAACTAATGTTGTGAGGCCTAGAAACATCCACCAAGAGTTTCCAACCGAAAATATTTCCTCCAGGGCCAGATCACACAGTTAGCATATGTGTGATTATAGAGTCTCCTCCAAAAGGTTTCTCCAGAAGTAAGGGTCGAGTCTTCGGTTTCACTGGAAGCTAGAAGTCTTGAACAAGATTCATGGTAATAAGGAATGATTTGTACCTATGACTATTAATACGGCAGCTAGTAGTAGACACAGACCATACCTCGAATCAATCATGGAGCCTTTAGGTCACACTCCTTGACCGCATGTAGCTACTCCCTTACCTTGTCCTCCAGCTCCCTCAGCCGGATGAGGACAACATTGGGGTGCTGGTTGTAACATGTCGAAATGTATTACACCTCATGATTCTCTCCTAGCTCCATTTCCACATTTTCTTCCATTTATATTTATCTATCCCTGTCACTTCCTCTTCCCGAAACATTTCAAACACCCAAGTCTCTAAGACTAGAATTAGTTTCCTTCTTTCCCACTACTAATATTCACTGGCTGTATCATCCCATCCAATGAACCCTCAACCAAAAAGGTTTTCTCTAACACCCTAACGTATTTAGGATTTCACAGAGGAATAATGCAATCTCGTATATCCCTAAACACATCTCACTCAAAGGTCTGAGTTATGAATCACCGGTCATACCATATTTATCATGTTCCTGGAAAGGTTTGTACGCCTCGACGAATACTCAGTTACCAACATGTCATCCTGCCAGAGTTGTTGAGGCTCTAGGGAATACTCACACCTTAGATTTTTTATGGAAAGAGGGACCCTTCTCTGAGGGAGGTTCTCAAGATTGTCCATAGCAATTTCACCTCTTCACATGATCAGGGAAATCTAATCCTTGTCATTATCATACTGAGCCATGTAAATGTCTCTCAACCAGGAACGCCCTCTGATCGAATGGTGCCATGGATAGATGGAAACTCAGCCACCTCCTCACGTGAGTCATTATCTGCCTGTGAGTGGGGCTCACCTCAGAACCTGAGGGTTATATTATGATGAAACACATGTACAGAACTATGCTTACATGTATCCTCTACTGGTACCGCCAGTTGTAACCACTTACCAATGCGCGGTGATATAGATGACACACTACCCAAATGTACCATCTCAGGAAATGGTCCATGTACCAAATCTTCATCACCCTACAGACTATCCTAATGGTCACACACTAGAAATGACTAGTAGTTAAGATCACCATATGCTCTACCGGGGTCCTAACTAGGTGGAAAACTCTTGCCACGACCTCTAGAGAAACCTCAGCTTCCTGGGAATCTATGTCGCCTCGAAACCTAGGAGGTCTCTACCGATGTAACTCATGCAATGAACTCAGTAGACATGAAACATCCACCAGTGTGGATGGTGGTAACTGCTACCCAATGGGTGGTGGTGTTACTAGTACACCACCCGAAGGTGCCAACACAGTAAGAGGGCCCTGAACCTGAGTCTCATTGCTCGATGGACCATCATCGTGTACTCTCCCTGGAATCCTAGATAGTTTTCTAAACTATAACATCCTGATAAGAAGTAGGCGCGCCAAAATCATTAAGTTCTACTTGGTGAGCTGACTCCAAATAAAAAAAGGAAAAACATTTCCAAAACAGACCCAATCAGTGTTTTCACGCACCGGGTCAGAAATCAGAATTTGGGGTCCTGGTGTATCGATACGTCATCCACCGCACCGACACATGACTCCCAAAACTGAAAACCACATATAAAACACTTAACACTATTGCTCCATTGAAAATATCAAATTTATAGTTCTTCGGTAGAACCAATCCCTCTAATACCACTTTGTCATGACCCATCCCATGGGGCCCGTGCTGTGACTACCCCAAGCCCACCTTCCATAGGCCTGGGGCTAGAAACTAGCATTAGAATGGCATATCCCTATAATGGGAAATCATTTCTTTTAAAACTGTACAAACACACAATCCAAGAACATCACAAGAACCAATCACGAAGTAAAATACTGTGTTAAAATGTGTGCCTAAAGATAAGGGACTAGAATTCAAGCCCAACTAGAAAGTATAAGTACAACTAAAAAGAGAAAAAAATCTCTTGGATCATCCACTGAGGATCCTACAAGAAGGGTAGGTATAATTCATGATCTATAGTCCTATGTAAGGCCACGTAAAATGGTCCACCTCTCAGCACCGTCTAGTCTACACAGGTGTCACCATGAAGGTAAAAGACTCATCTCAAACTAGGTATTAGTGATGTATATAAGTATAAATGATCAGTCATGAAGCTAGATCATCTTATTCTGTCAAGAGGCATTGCTATTGACCAAACAGAGTCTGACCCATACAAGATCAATAGGTACTAACCCACACAATGATCCACATAGGATCAGACCCGCCCTGAGTTGATAGATACTAACACCTGCAATGACCCACACAAGATCTGACCTACACAGGATCGATATGCGCTAACCCACACCAGATCACTGAGAACTGACTCACACAGGAACCGACCCACATAGGATTGATATGCACTGACCCACATAGGATTTCTAAGCGCTGACCCACACAAGATCATTGAGAACTCACCCACACAGTATATTACCCACATAAGATCGGTGCTGACCCACACAAGATTGCTCTGTACTAACCTTTGTATGATCTATCTCCAACCTCTTCCTCAGTTCCTACTACTAAATTCCCACTCATTAGCAATTTTGGGAGAACCTATCCTCAAGCCATAAGTCATAAATCAACTGCCACTAAGTCCCACGAATAAGTAACCCAATGATCCGTCACATCATAAGGGTTCTGATGCAATAGACGACACATCAATCAGACACCCAGTTTATAAGATGTTGGCATTTTAGTACTGAGGGCCCAATTGGATTTGGAGTCGATCCAACCCAGCTGTATTCTGAATTTCTCCAAAACTCTCATAGAGTATCTCAAAAGGACCACCTTGTAACTAGGTTTCTTACACCATAGATGGAACGTCAATCGAACGCTCGGTCTGTTAGTTACACCTCTTTACATGGAACGAGGGTGATCACAGCTCAGTCCAGCCCGACTCGATTAGGCCCGAAAGAAGAGGCCAAAGGGAATGCTTCCAAAAATGGGTCCCAATGCCACTGAAAACATGCCAATTGGACACCCAATTTGTTAGTTATGAGACTTTATTTAATTGCGGACGGGTTGGGTCTGGGCTCATCCTGACTCAGTCAAACCGGCTTGAAGAAACACGTCCTAGGGTCTACCTGAAACCACTCGGGTCATTTACATTTAGGGATGGCTCAGTTCACCGGGTTTGGACCAATTTGGTTCATGGGCTAGGGTTGCGGTTGGACCGCCCGCCGGGTGGGGATCGTCCCACCCGTGTTGGCTCACTCGGTCGCGTGTCCGGCCTGATTCACTGGGCGGGTCCAGTCCGCTGGGCGGGTCTGGCCTGCTTAGTCGGCCCGTTTCTAGTCCAGTCCACCAGAAGGAGGACCGGTATTCCCAGCTGGACGTGCGGTTGCGGGGATATTCCAATCAGCTAGTTGGACACTACCCCATCACGTAACAGTCGACTATTATGGTCGACTAGGGGTCCTCCTACTCCGCGTGGTGTGGGGCCTTACCGCTCTCCACCTACCACAGCTTCGAGCTGTAGCCTCCTCCAGTGGCGTGTGACAGTGCACTTATCCACCTCTGCCTCACTTGGAAGGCTCAGGTCGGCCGCCTTCTTCACCTTCTGCGGCTTCGGCCATGACCCTTGCCCACCAGCAATGCACGGTGGTATACCGCACCACCTCCGGGGCCAGTTGGTGCCGACCACTTCGATAACCACTACGGCGTAGTGTCTTGGCCTCCTCCTACAACACGTGACAATGTGCCGCCTCCATCGTCGCTGGCCGGTGTTTCCACACCGACGGTCTTTCACAGAGAGAGAGAGGGAGAGAAAGGGTAAAAATGGCAGTAGAGGGTCCGAGCCATGTTCGTTTGGCTTGCGCCCTCCATGATAGCTTGAAAACATGAGGAGAGAAAATGGATTCAACAATAACTTGAAATTATAAAAAAATAAAACCCTACATCAAATACAATGGAGAAAACCCATGATTGAGGAAGAGTCAGTGTTCATCTTCCCGACAACAAGCTGCCTACGTTGCCACTCAATCATTGTCCTTCAGCTCGTGATTCGTTGTTTCTCATCACTACCTGCTGGAACTTACTCCATCCTCCAAGTGTTTGGAATCATGGCACTTCATCAGAACTTCGTCACTTGGTGAAGCTGTTCCAATACCCCTCCCCAAGCTTCATATAAATTTAAGAGGGGGAGGGTGAGTAACACACATGGAATTTAATGGGGGTTCATTTAATATGAACCCTCTTAATTCCAACGGTGCCGTTAAAAAGGATTATTTAAGTAAATCCATTTAGTGGCTTGACACATCATTGGTCTAACCACCAATACTTGTCCATTAGAAGGAAATAAAGAATGAAATAAAATAGAAAAGTTATTTTATTATTCATTTAAAAAGTCCAAAATCCATCTTTTTATCCAGTCCTAATACAGTTGAAGTAAATCCTCCATTAAACGAATCCCGATGATATGGATTCAACTGTTCCCTCATATTTTTTAATCTGAGCTCTGGTTCAAAAGTTAGAAAACATCGCTAGCATGTTTATAGAATGATCATTAAAAAATATCAAAAAATTATTAAAATACACCCTCAACCCGCACCGGTCAAGATTTGGATTTGCCTAATGGAAACATGTCCCAAAAAACTAAAAGGTACACTCAGATTTTTAATCCGAGTTACCATTTAGAAGATATGGATTTTAACAATAAAATAATTGTTACTTAATTATTTTATTTATAACCAAAAATTAACATCCATAGATGGCCCACGCTGGCTGATGTTAGTATATGCCTAATGAAATCATACCCTCATGAGCTCAGTGGTGGTCTCAGATTTTTAATCTGAGTTACCGTACTTGATTTATATGAAATTGAAAATTAAAATAACTTTATTTAATTATTTTATTTATGGTTAGGTCATTTTCAGGTTTTCTCAAAGGTGGCATGTGCTGAATAATCTTAAGTCATGCCTAGGGTAAACCCGCAATCCCGAACACAATGGTTCCCTAAAATTTCTAATCTAGGCAACCATTTAAGAGTTATTCCAATTTTTTAGGAAAAATACTTACACATTATTATTAACGCTTAACAAAGCTTCGACGGATCAATTTGGGCACTCTAAACCTCAGAATCACACGCCGTCAGCTTTCGCGGTCTTGAAATAATTTCCATATAATTAAAGACAATTATATGGAAATTCTGGGATATTACATGTAATGTACCTTAAAATATGATATCTTTAGAAAAGTAGAAAACATTATTTACAAAAAAGAAAATAAATCAATCCATGTCTAATTTTGAATGAATATTGATCTTTTTAATTATAATTGGCATATAATAATAGTTCCTGAAAACTAAAACTTTTACCATTAGGAATGTGATATGTTAGTCTCTTATAATCATCACAACTAATATTTCTCCGTCAGAAGCTCAAATATCCAACTATCCTTTTTTTTCTTCAAAAATACACTTATTTTTTTTATTTGGATAAAAATATGCGAACTGAAAGATATATCTAATACCTAATTAGTATAAATGGAAAGATTAAAATTGACAATGAACATACCTGAATCTTACCCATTCTTCTTCACTAAGGTAAATTTATTATTCTAGTGGACCTTATATCCAAAATATAAACAACCAATATTCTTCTATTTGTCATTTCTCTATATCATTCACTTGTTTTAAGGGTGTTTGAATGGTGAATTTTACTTAGATACTACCCTATATACTTTTTCCTTTCCTTTCTTCTTATTCACTATAAGTATTGTAGACTTATCATTATTCATGTCTTTATCTTATTAGTAAATCAAAGATAAAATTTCTCGGATAGAATTATCCATATTTTTCATGATGTCATTAATAATAAATATAAAAAATAATGGATAAATAGAGAAGACAATTAGTTTTGTGCATAGTTCTTTGTGCAGATTGAATCCAAAAATCTCAAATTAGCTAATGTATCAAATCATATTGACTATACAAGGTTCGAGTAGGACTCCTTCACCAAGAATTCATGTTAAATGGTATGTGGAGGTTTCATGCCTCTCATTATTTTCATAATCCTGATAAATATCCTAAAAGTGAGATAACATGGTTAATGCATCTATTCCTACATTAATCTTCAAAATCTCACTAGAAATAGATGATTAAAAGATGTATTGGACATCAAATTCATCATCCATGGGTTTCCAGAAGAAATCCTTATCATCCTCACATAACTCTATAGATGGGCCATCATGAAATACGGAATATAGTATATTTAACTTCCTTTCATATAATATTATAATAAACTAGTTCCTATTCCCCTCCTAGAAGTTTGTATCAGCCGAAAGATTCTATTTCTCCAAAATTGATCATAATGATAGTGAATTGGTGGGGTTTCTTATCATTATCTACAAGAAATAAAATTACAGTTCTATACATTATCTTGATGACTAGTAATGAAAAAAAATCAATCGTTCGGTTAAGCCTACAAATATTTTCATTTAATTAAAATATCCCCACAGTCGGATTTATTATATCTACTCGCATAGATATTCTAGAGGAGGGGATCCATATATCGTTTATTATAACCTAGATGGAGGAAATATAAAATTATTTAAATGAATTTTGATAGGGTTTTTTATTCCAATCACTAAAACTCATAACACCTTGATCTATTTAGTGGACTCCCCAATCCTTAAATCATATAGTCAAATTTTCATCAAAACTTTCCCCCATGTTAAACCAAGAATTCTAGGGGAAATTATCCAAATATTAACATGGTTATGTTGACCCAATACTTTTATTAAAAATCCTCAATAATTTAAAATATCTCGACAAGGGATATATTAGTACTTTGAACCATGGTTCTATTATAACTCATGTGATAGAAGGAATTTTGATGACTTAATATTTCAAGTTGAGGAATTTTTTTACCTTATATATGAATATCCTTTATTTGATTCTTGAGTATCTAGTTAATTTTATTTGAACATATGTAAATAATTTAAAATTTTTAATAAAATAAATTTTACATATTAATTTTTATTTTATTAGATGTATTATTTTCTCATTTGTATACCTTTTTACTACATTTCTAACGACTTGTTATTTTCTACACTATAAATTTGAGTTGAAATTTTATTTTTTGTTTTCAAATATTTTAGAGTGGTAAAATTTTAATTTTCATCTACAAGATGATATCAAATTTTTTTTAACCAATTCATTGTACCTGGAATATGTTTTTTACCCTAGGATATAGTTTCGGGGGAATTAGGAACCTTCAAATTTATTTGGAAAAATTAATATTTCATTTTTATGTATTTAATTAAATATAATTTTATTTGGAAACATTTGTTCCGATTTATCAATTGAATGAAGAATTAGATTGAGATTATTTCTCTATAATTAAGTACATTATGTTGATTTTTTCCAATTTAGGGTATAAACTCAGGTTGGGCACAATGGATGGGCCCAAAACCTATTTTATTTTTCTTTTCTTTTCCTTCCTTTTCTTTTTCCTTTTTTTTCATTTTCATCTTTCTCCCCAAGAATCTCCCACACTACCCTCTATGTGTTTCCTTCACCATTAAAGGGAGTGGGGAGGGAGAGGTAGATAGATAAATATATATGGGGGAAGATAGGTACCTCAAAAAATCACAAGAGGAGCTGAATCATCATGCGACAGCTATGGACTACAAAAATGGGTGAAGCATCAATAGATTTCTCCCAAAGGTAAAATGTTTTTTTTTCAAAAATACATAAATATTTTCCATTTTTAATTTTTAATTCCTTATTATGGCTGATTAGGACCCCTTGTTGGTTTATCTATAGCTTTTTAGTAGAAAATAGGTTTTTAAGGGGGATTTCAGGGGTTTTCCATTCAGAAAACTCGATGACATAGTGGGTTGTTCTGGAACTTACACCACATATTATTATTTTCAGGGAATGATGATATTTTGGATGTACATGTTGTGTATAGTCTATACACACCATGTATTTGGACTCAAATGTGTTTCATGTACCTGACCAGACAACCCATGTAGGGGCACCTGGCCATGTAGAGTACCTGACCAGACCCCATGCGGGCCGCACACTGTGTAAGGGTAACCGACCTGGTCATATACATGGATTTTCCCTATGAGGTAAATGGTAAGGTACCCCTTGTGGTTTACACATTGTGTACATGATTAACATGCTGTGTGCTTTGGTTTTTATACACCAATTCCGGTTGGAGTACATGCCTAGTTGAGGTCTCGAGGGTACACACTATGAACTAGGGAATACATTTTGTAAACTCCTCCATTGATACATTTTGATGTTTTTTTATATATTTATGGACATAAGTCTAAATTGGACACTTTAGTAGTCCTTTTTTGGAACCGTTTCACATATATCAAAATGGTGAAACCGTTATGGTGATTTGAGGACTCTTGGGGGATGTTTCAAGTTTTTTCTTAAATGGAGAGGTTTTTCCATCGGTAATATAATTCAGTTGTCTCCTCAGAGTAATAATTTGAACTAAGATGACCCTTGAAATATCTCTCTTGATCAATGTTTTTTGTAACTTTCCCCTTGAAGAGATATCACATAAAATATGTTCCCTTATAGAATACTAATCCATGAGATTAGTAGTTTTCAAGGATTCTTAATTTGATGCATCTACTTATGTTTCAAACTAGTGGATAATATGTATGATTCCTTTACCTTATGACTGTTAATAAGGGAATCCAATGGGATTTCATTGCTTACATAATAAACTCATAATCCCTTGCAGGAACCCTTTACATGTTTTCTCTTTCTAAGGATTCCATGTAGGATGGATCTGCCTAGATACTTTGTTGTTAAGGGTCATATATAAGACAAATATTCCTATAAAACATTTTGAGGATACCATAAAAATTTCCTCTATTTACTACCATCAAGGATCCCATATTGGATCTGTTAATTTTCCAACACTATTGAGGATATCGAGTAGGATTCATTTTCTTATGTCTATACACCGTGGATTTCAAGTAGGATGACTCTCCCCTGTTTTGATTTTTGGGACCTATTGGTTAACTTAATGTTTTACCAACCATGATATAGTATGTTAGGTTTGGTTATAGATGGTAGCGAGTATCACTCTAGAATAAATACCAAAAATTTAATGTCTGAGGTTTAGGCTGTAGTGGTGAATTTAGGTGTTCTGCCACCCTCACCCTTTAAAAATGAATTCAATTGATTACTACTGATGGAATGATGATTACTCAAGATTCTTCTTAGTCTTTGGCAGATAAGACATAGGCGATGTGAAAATTATCTTTTGGATATGTATACATACTTCCTAGGATCCATCTTATTATATTATTAGTATTCCCATTCATGTTTCATGGGATCGAGCTTTTGAGACTTTTGTTTTATTATTATATCAATGGTATTATCAGATTTATTTTATTGGGAACGTATTTTAGGCCTTATTTATTATGATATAAGAGCTTGGGATACCTCAATTATGATATTTGGGAATGAAATCCTTAATATTATGATATTTAAGAATGTTTTCCCTATTTATGAATACTCATGGATGATTATTCTCTCCTGAGCATCGGGGATGATTATTCTATCCATGATTTGATAACATGATCCTAGTGGTGGACATAGTTCCCATGATCATTGATGTGAAATAAACACAATGGATGATTATGATCTCCTAGAGATATTCCTATGATGATCCCCAGGTTCAGGTAAATGAATCATTACTATATCATCCAAAGTAACTTCTTAGGTATGGGGTTGTTGTTTTATTTATATGAATGGGCACTGAGAATATAATTTGGTATGAGGATAATTCTATTTATAGATCACCTAAGGGTCAAACCCTTAGGGATTATCCAATGTGCAATTTTATGATTTCCTACAGACTAGGACCTGTGATTTAGACATCAAACTGTATTCACATGGTTTGTGTGTTATATAATCTAGCTCAGTGTTAATTTATATTATTGTCTGTCAATATACAACATTCTTCATTATATTGATTGGAGGAAAGTTCAGGTAAGCCTCAGTATAGGAGATGTATCCCCCTATGGTGACATAGATTTTTCAAAGATATTTCATGAACTGGAGGGAGTAGGTATTGTTGACCAGGATTAAAAACCAATAGATCAACTTATTTATACACAGTTTGAGTGGTATGACATCTATCTCAATGCCCTTTTTATAGGATTTCTAGTCGATTGGGATTACGGATCAAAGGATATAATGTTGTTTTTTATGTCATTTTTTTCACTTAAATCTGATATATCCATATATATATATATATATATTTCTAGGAACACACAAACACACAGACATATATAAACATACACATGATCAAACATTTCCCTGTTGACTGGGATCAAGGATCCAGTGATCAACTGTTGTTTTACTTTCTTTATTTGATTTATATTTTTATGAGTGTCTTGTCTAAGCTAAGAATAATTTATAAACATGTACTTATGATGATATATTTATAGGTTCATCATTAGGGTGGCCTAAGGAGATTATTTCTCACCCCTGTACATTCACCACAATGTGTGTGCATACCTTATGTATTATTTTCAAGTTTATCACATATTGAATGATGGTTAGGGATGAAGAACAAGGTAATATGATCGATCAGAGTCACTCATGAAATTTTTTTTGATTGGCACAGAGTATCTCAATAATGTCATGAAGACTGGGTATGTGGTCTAGATCCTAGTTAGTAGGATAAACCTATAATTTTATTTTAGTTTCATTATATACTCTTGAATATGTGGTCTTACCTATGGTAGGTGAGTTTTGTATGTAAGAAATGTCTGTTTATGATTTTATATAATTTAATTTTTTATTAAAAGATTCTTTTATTTCAGTTATTTAATGCTTTTATACTATGTTTATTTATTAATTTGTATTATATATAGTTATTTTGACTATTTTTTTACTTTGATATGAGAGAATAGTCTATCCATGGAAAAACCCTAGGCCCTTATTTCTAGTAGGGAGCCTCTGATGTATGGAGAGGCACACTTGAGACCTTGTTGACAACATAATAGAAGCACCAGTTTAGTGGCATCTGAGTTGGGATGTTACAAATTCATATCAGAGGTGTTCATCTACTTTTGATTTATTATTTGCAATATGGTAAACAAGAGTATTAGGATTGTGTCATATGGTGTTATAGATATTAGACCGGTGCATTGAGGATAATTGTTCCGATAACAATTCCTGGTTTCCAGTGATATGGGATTGTTGTTATAATCTACAATATTACAGTTATATGTAATTCACTACTTTATAGATGCTTATGTTCTGTGGGTGTTTTTATTTTTATAGGTTTATTGATATTTTCCCATTGAATAGAGGCCATGGATGAATTTTTACATCTTTGCTGGAATAGAAAAGTGGGATCTCATACATTATATTTGGAAAGTAGGATTCATATGTTTTGTTCCGGCTAGATTGTGATTATTAATGATGAAAGAGTCCAACTGTTTAAAGTTCAATAAAACCCAAAATTTCGTTTTCTTAGTATATGTTTTAGTGGAATTCTACTCAATTGGAATGAATTGAATATATATTTCATTCTAATGGAAAGTGATGTGGATGTATGTTTTGATGTTTTATGGTGGGGATGATGACTCAGTAATCATTAAAGAGAGGTGTAGTGACCCTGGTCGATCAATAGAAAACCTAATTCCCAAAATTCTAACCACTCATACAATGTTTATACTTAGGTTTGGTTAGTTAAAGTGTTTTTAAGAATCTATGTAGTGTATTCCTGTATATCTGGGAATGAAATTTTACTTAACTGAACTTTTTTTGTAGTTATATAGCTGGATCATTGAGTATAATACTAATCGGTACCTGGATACTCCTAGTGAATTAGACGTCATGGGGGTAATACCATATACTGATTCCAATTGAGTCTCAAGCCATTTTTCTTTTCTATGTTGGTTTTATGATACTTTATGTTGTAGTTATTTATGAGGATGCTCAGAGAGGATTAGAGACCTAGTATGCCAGTGTTGACAATTTTGGCCCATGTTGGTCAGTTTTATCTTCACCATACTTGGAGAGGTTTTATCTTATGGGATAGGTAGTCATGCCATGTGACCTTGAGGACAGATTCAATTAGTAGTGCTAGGAGGGAGACATATAGGCCCTAATTTTTGACTTAGACCCTTATAGATATATGTTTTTTGATCATGGGAAACCTATGATTAGGGATTACCCAAGTAACAAATGTGTTTTTAGGATGTGATCTTGGTTATATGATCATTTGAGATTTATTCATAGTTAGTTATCAAGTTTTTGATATAGGAATGTTGATTTCTTTGGTTCTGGATGAAGCACCTAGGGTTCTTTGGTATCAAGAATGGCTTTGATGGGAAGGGCTATTTGGGTTCCTGGCATAGTTAACCAGTATTTCTGTTATTAGAAATCATTCAGATCATGGTTAAATGATTGTGACTAAAATGAAACCTAGTAATGGGTGGATGTGGAATAAATCGTGGAACAAGTGTGGTACTATATTTTGAATAGGAGTTCCAAAAGATCTTTTGGATAATTTGTACTGAAATTTCATGCACCATAGTCCGCATGGTTTTAGTAGAAGATTAATTGTATAATCATGGTTCTGGTGATAAAAGTAGACACCAATTTCAATTGGTACCATTTAAATCTTATATAAGTAGGTGGTTGTGTGCGAGTTACGAATAGATGTTTTCAAGACTTCCTATAGGCATGGTTTCTTAGAAGTTATGGTCGAATTAAAAATATTCCTTCTATGTTTGAGGATTGGTCCAGGATAAATTGTGTTTTGTAAGTTAGATTAACCATAGATGGACCGGAACATGAATTTTCTAGAGACGCATTTTATGAGTGGGATAAAAATATTTATAGCATATTTTTAAGTTATGATGGCTTAGATAGAGACACACACTCCTTTTGGTGGAATCCTAGTGTACTCCTAGTTAGATAAAATCATGGCCTATCATGAAATCATCTTGAGTATGATGATATAGTTTCAAAGATATGTCAAGATTATTTTATTCCAAACTTCTTTCCTAGTTGATAAAAGAACCTATTGAGTTTCCGCTCGAGGTGTTATGCAAGGAAAGCCTTATGACGGGGAGTTCACCATTGGCCATTTGAGGATGTGACCCTCATTTTTAGATGAAATTTGGTCTTCACCGTGGAAATCATTCTTGGAAAGTGATAATTGGTAATGTTGTAAGACAATGATATGGATGCTCCTATAGTTGGGTGTATCAGATCATTCAGAGTTCAAATTCTCATGTATAGGAGACAATATTTAACACAGAAAGACTAGTCATTATACAATCAAGATAACATAGTTTCATACATTCTCAAGATGAGATTATGTATTCTGATGGTCCACCATGTATTCTTGGGGTCGAGAAGGTTTATACTGAGGATCTTTTAACAATCCGCCTTTTTACAGGCTAGAAATTTGTGCCGAATTGAGATTTTTTTTTCATTTAGAATCTTGTGAGTGGTAAAATATAAATTTACCCTTGAAGAAAATATCATATAATTATTATGAACAATCTATTGGTCCCAGAATGAGGTGTTTACTCTAAGAGAGGATTTTGGTGGAATTCCGAACCGTTTAAATTTATGTAGATAAATTAGTATTTAATATATATTCAGTTAAATATAATTTTACTTTAAATAATTTGTTTTGATGTAACTTTCAATCAAATTTTAGGATTTATATTTTGTCTCCTATATTAGGTTTGGAATGGGGTGTTTTTCCTAGGTAGGGAATAAACCTAGGTTGGATGCTAGGCTTGGGCCCAATCCCACTTTTCTTTTTTCATTTATAATTTTTCCTTTTTCCCTTGGCTTTTCACGCACTCCCCTCTATGGGTTTCATTTTTTTCAACATAGAAAGGAGAGGGAAAGTTACAGAGAGAAATAGGGATAGGGGAAGTGGGGCACCACTATGGAGCTAGAGAGGAGACAGATCATTCAGAAGAATCTATGAACTATAGAAACTATAAAAGATTTAGTGGATTCCTACAAAAAGTATTTCTTTTTTATGTTTTGAAAATCCCCATTTATTTACCAATTTCAAGTTTTAATTTTTATTTATGACTGCTAAGGAAATCTTGTTCACACGACATGTAGTTCAAGAGCACACGCCCAGTGTTCTTCTTATTTGTGGAAGATGACCTTTTAGAAGTACAAACCATGTACAATGTATGCATATTAAGAACTAAGTCTTAGTCTTTTATTAGATTAGATAGCCATGAATCCCTTGTTGGGGCACATGGAAATGTATTGTACATGGCTTGACCTCATGCGAGTTATACACCATGTGAAGGTAGACATCCAGACCATGTATATGGTCATGCTTTGTGAGGTATATGGGAAGGTACCTCTTGTATGGTATACACCATATACATGAACAACATGAAGTGTTATTTTGTTATTTACATTCCACGTTAATTTAGATTCCTCGCTAGGGATAGGATTCGAGGGTCCACTTCCTGTACAAGGGTATACTTGTTGTATACGGCTCCCTTGCTACCCTTTGAGGGGTTTTTATATCTTTACACCCATGAGTCATAATTGGACAAAAGTGTAATCCATTTATTGTATCTTTCCAAGTAGATCACATTGGTGAAACCCTTGAGGTGATTTGAGGAATCCTAGGAGGATTTTAAGTTTTTCTCCCAAACATAAGTGTTCCTCCTTCAGAAATCAAATCTGGTTATCTCCTGATAGTGATAATTTTATCTGAGATAATCTATAATCTATATATAGTCAACAATTATTTATAGATTTCCCCTCACGGAAATATCCCTTGAAATATGTTCCCTTTAAGCCTAGGAGTATGTGAGATTAGTTATTTCTAGGGATCCCCTATAGGATTCCTATTATTACATTTCATCGTAGAAGATCTTATGTTGGATTCCTCTAACATATCATTATTACTAAGGGTCATCTATGGGATGCATTTGATAAATTTATAACCTAAGAAATCCATGGTTTTATCCCTTCACTTAATTACTCCTTATAAAGATCCTATGAAGGATTACTATTCCTACGTACTCTGTTATTAAGAAACTCATATAAGACACCTCTTCCAATATTCCATTTCGAGGTTCCCATGTAGGATGAATCTATTTATTTACCATCACAAATACCATATAAAATATTTCATTTTTTTCATACACAACCGAGGATCCTAATTAGGATTCCTTTTCTAATGTATAGTCACCAACGATTCAAAGATGGATTGATCTCCTATGTTTTCATATGAGGGACCCAGTGGGTTCCCTGATTTTTGACCAAACCTAAGATAGTTTAGTGGTTTTGGTTAGAAATGGTAGTTGATGTTATCTTAGAACTCATAATGCAATTGTATGGCCTGAGGTTGTGGCTGTAGTGGTGGGTTTTGGTGTTCAACCACCCTCACTATTTTACTTATGAATCCACTTGTATACTGTAGATACAATGATGACTACAAGAGGTGATTCGTAGTTTGTGGCTGATGCGCCTAACATGATGAAAAATTTATCTTTTGGATGACCTTAAATACATCATGATATTCATCCTATTTAATTATTGGGATGCCAAGATACGTATCCTGGGATCCAACTTTTTATCCTTTTATTTGAATATTATATTATTGGGATGCTGGGAAGTATTTTCTTGGGGTCTCACTTTTGATCCCTACGAATTATGATATATAGAAATTGAATCCCTTGATTAAGATATTCACACATGGAATCCCTATTATTATGGTATTTTGGTATGGAATCTCAATTAATGGATACACATGGATGATTATGCTCTTTTAAGTGATGGGGATGATTATTCTCTCCTTGATCAATGACTTGATCCCTTTTGGGGAGATGGTGCTCATTATTGTTGATGTGACATATACTCGATATGTGATTATTATCTCTTTGAGTGACACCTAGGATTCTCCCTAAGGTCAGGTGGACACACCTTTACTAAATCTCCTAGAGGAACTTATTTGGGATGGGGCTGTTGATCGATTTATATGAATGGACATTGAGAATGTACTTGGGTCAACAGAGTAATCCATGTATATATTTCCTAAGGTAGAATCCCTTAAGTATTATCTGATCCAAAAAGTCATGATTTCTTATAGACCCAGACCTGGGAATCATACATTGGACCAGATTCACTTGGTTTGAGTGGTACAAAATCCATCTTAGATAAAATTTATAGGATTTTATATCAGTATATGGAATTCTTCATTATAGTGATTTGAGGTGAGAAAGGGTAAACCTATGGATAGGACATGTATCACCTTGGGATGACACAACTTGACCAAATACATTTCTGGTACTAGATGAAATATGTATTTTTAACAAGATTACATACCTTGGAATCGACATAATTATAAATGGATTTAGTGGTATGATATCCAACTCATGATGGTTTTTATAGGATTGCCACTCAACCAAGATTACATACCATATAATCAACTTTTTTTGATTATGTTATTTTTTACTTTGATAATAATATATATATATATATATTTATTGGAATATATATATATATATATAAACACACAGATATATATATATATATACTTGATGATACATTTTTGAGTTGATTGGTATCACAGACCCATGGACCGACAATGGTTTCATGTTATTCATTTGATTTTTCTTTTTCATCATGTCTCAAATTGGTTAAGAATATTGTATGATCATGCACTTATGAAATTATATTTTTAGGTTCATCATTGGGGAGGCCTATTGAGACATTTTCTCGCACCTATACACGCACCTTAGTGAGAATATAGACCATATAGCAACTTAAAAGTTTGTGCACGAATTTGGTGATGGTTACTGGTGAGATCCATGTTTTCATTATCTATTAGAGCTTCTCATGTGGATTTTCTTGATTAGTATAGAGTATCTTGATAGTGTGTTGGAGAGTGTCTATATTTTCTTGCTAAAAGTTAGTAGTATGTCCCAATTCTTTTATTTCAGTTTCATTATGTACTCATTTATATGTGATCGGCCCAGTGGTTAGTCAGTGTTGTATGTATGACCTGGCCATTTGAGGATTTATATAATTTCATTTTTTATTATAGGATACTTGTATTTTATTTATTTAATACTTCCACACTGTGTTCAGTTACTACTTTGGATGAAATCTAGTTATTTATGCTATTTTTACTCTGATATGAGGTTATAGTCTCTCCACAAACACACTGTATGTTCTCACAGCTAGTATCCAGCCTTAGCCATATGGATAGGTGGACTTGCAATCTTGTGGAGAAAAGGCCCAGTGCACCAGTTTAGCAGAATCTAGGTCAGGATGTTAAAACTTTATGTGGGAACATAAATAATTCATTAACTAAACATGATAAAAAAACAATAAACTTATTTCATTTTTTAATCATTATAGTTAAATTATTTATAATATCTATAAATTTTAATCATATTAATAAACTAGGAATTACATAAATAAATCAATAAACATTTACTAATAAAATAGAATAAAGATATGAAATTATCGTGTGCTTTATCTTTTGATGGGTTTACTGATTGGTGATAGATCACTACTAACCCCAGGGGAATTGAATCCCTGGTCATTAACATGGATTGAGTTAGAATGTCCCCTATTCTCCTATATATCTCTTTATTTGGATTTATATCACCTTAGGTCTTGAACAGTCTCCATTTACTGAGGATTATATCCTTTAAAAATTTATACACACATGTATGTTAGGGGTATGATGGGTTTAAACCTACATAAAATAAACGCAAGACATAAAGACCTCTACATAATAGAATAGGGAGGGGTGATTCATAGATAATCAAATTTAATTTAATAAAAAGTATTACATAATAATAAATGCATTAAATAATTTAGTTAAATAAATAATTACAACACACATAATAGTTAGGTAATCTCATGATCATTCACGATATCCACTGATAACCATATTTTTCATTGTTAGAATTCATTTACACTATTTAATTTAAAATAAATTTTCATGAAATAATATATTAATAAAAAAATAATAATTTAATTTCTTATGTTACAATCATCCCAATTTTTATTGGAGCTATTTTAAGAATACAATTAATAATATTTTAGTAAATTTAAAAAATTTAATTTTAAATATTAAATAATTATCCACACGGTGTGTACTTTCGAGGATACATGGTATGTACTTCATGCATAATGTCAAATCACATTTCTAGAAATCTAATATATCAATAAACATATGTGTCATTTACTATAAACTACATGATATATAAATCCACACAATATGTTGATATATATATATGAAGTGTAGGTCTATATGGTCAAACTGAATATTTTTCATAGCATGTATGAACACACATCATTCCACAAATGTACAAGACATTTAACACTAGAATCTACATATAACAAAAAAGAATGTAATTGAAAATTACATGACATGTGTTGGAAGACTATATCTTATTTATAATTGTTCCACATATTAACTGACATTACATGCTAAAAATTACTTGGTGTGTACCTTGTGTGGAGTGACATGTGTCACATGACCTGAACTCTAGCTATGAATCATGTTGTCTATGGCATTACATGTTCTAAGATGTTGGTAAATACACAACATTTAATGACACCTTGTGTTGACCCACATGACACAATTTTAAATACACAACTTGTTACTTGTTCGATGTTACACAACATGTACTTAGCAACTACATGTCATTTTTTCCCTTCTCCCCCATGTACCATGTTGGTAGTCAATACATGACATGTAAAGATGTCATGTATAAAACTATATGGGGCACTGAGGATTAAATGGTGTCTTCCTTATGTGTAGAAAAACCCATCACACAATGTGTACTTTTCCCTGACACACAGTGTAACCATGTGATGCAGCCAATGACAATTTCTCATCTATATGGGTTATTTATGTGTTTTCCATGTTTATTTTGGTATATTCATGGAAATAAAATGTTAAATTTACACATAGTATCAATATTTATAATTATAACCAAAATTTGAACATGAATACTAGAAATCCAATGCATGAAACTGTTCAAATAAATTATAAATAATTATAAATTATAATGTTCCCACTCTAATACCACATAAAGGTCCCATAACATAACTTAATCATTGGATGAGAAATCAATTTCACCACATAAAAATAAATAGAAACATCCAAATATCTAGGAAAACATACCCTATTATATCAAGGAAATAATCACGAGAATATAATTTATAATTAATTTAAAAAAAACATTACCTCATCAGCGCTAGTATTCTTGATCAAACCCCCATAACTTCTCTTGTTGTATTGTCACTGTGATGAATAATTGTACCTATGGTTCCTATAGAAGCATCCAAACAGGCTCCATGACTATTTGAATAAATTCTTGATATCCTGGGTTATTGTGGGGATGAATCAAGTTCTCTAACTCATTCATTGTAGATCCCAACAATAATCAATTGTTATTTTTAATATTATTGAGAGATATATTAGAATAAATAATTCTATTCAATGATTGAGAGAATCATAGATGATGTATCATTATTTCTAACACACCTTCTGTGAAAATATATATATTTTATATCATTTACTTAGGGTTAAATATATATAATTTACCAAATTCCCTTATCATATTACTTAATCTAAGTAATACACCATTTCAAAATAATAATAGTAATAATATTATTGTATCCAATGAATATGTTAAATGTAATATCAATTCTAAAATAAATAAATTACTACATGTTTAAATGATATTAAATATATTCTTTCTATTGGATCCTTAATCTTGATCCATATACTACTATAGAATAGATCAAAAATTGAATAAATAAATATGTTCATTTGGTAAAATAAATTAAATATTGTATTGACTAAACATGAGAATACATATTTTTTTATTAACATAATTTTAACAAACATTTATTTTACTCAATTCACTAATATAGTGGATAGATAAATACTATATTCATTACCTTGTGAATAAATAAAGAAGAGACAAAATTCAACTAATATTTTCTAAATATGAATACCTTGTGATTGCATTCATATGAATGACCTTCTTATTGAATAAATAATATTTTTGTGAACCTGTGAATAAATTTATTAAGAGACATAAATTAAATATAATTTAGTATGATTCTTGATACATGTAAAATGTGACCATCTAAACCCATTTCATAATGAAAATAAGTTGAATTTACCTATTTTCCAAGATGAACTTCTAGCGGCATGTCATTGTACTCATAAAGAAATAAGTTAGCATAAAAAACAAAAATAACCCTCTTAAAAATTCTACTATATAATATAATCTCCTTTTTAACAAACATATCATCTAACATGATGAATACTTATGTCACCATGCTTGATTTATCTTGATTTGTATTTCTAAAATGAAATATTTTATAAACTACCATGAACATTTATTTTCTCAGAAAATTACATTTAAATAAAAGAGATAAATATATCTTCTTCTATTAAAATGATATGGTAAAATAATTTCTTGATTATTAAATAAATTCAATATCACATACGGCTTGCATGAAACATATTACTTTTTCATGAACATATTCCATCCCAATTTTTAAAAATGCATCTATGATGGAAATTCTTAATTCCCATTAATAATAATATCTCATATAAAGACCAATATACATGTTTGTATATTAGAATATCGAATGACACATAAAATATATGTAATTATTATTGATGGGTTTATCCTCACATTCTCTCTTCTTATGGATCACCATGTGAAAAGTTATTGAGAAGAATTTTCGATGCTTTTGATCCACAAACACATGATTTTCAAATATAATATTTGTGTTTGTTGATCCATTATCTTTACCATAAAGTGTACTGATTTATGAATATTATTATAGAATATATAGCTTCTCATTATAGTATGGAATAACTATAAAACCATGATTTGAAAAATACCCTGAAGAAATTTTTATGTTAATGTTATATTGAGGAACTAATAACTATGCGATAATAAAAATTTTATTTACATTTTAGAAATACAATTTACAAAGTCAGTTGGTTTGGGGGTAGAAAATGTAATTTGATCAAACTGTTCCTAAGATTCCTACCTAAGATAAGAACCTATGTTTCACCTAAGTTGATTTTATTAATATTGGTGCCCCATTCTTCCCTATTATAGCCTCTAAAAATCCTACATTATCCAACATTATTTTTTAATTATTCTTCTTTATATTTTCAACCTTACACTTTTAGGCAGACCTTATGATCATGTATCCCATCAATAACTAGAACCTTTCATTTTATAGATTTTATTTTCCAGGGAAGTCCTTTTTTACCTTGAATCCCTAGAGTCCAATCAGTCATGTATCACTTTAATAACAAGGAGCCTTCTTCTTGAATAACATATTGAATATCATTCAACCTTCTATTCTTTAATGGTTCATGGGGGTGAATTTCTACTTTCGAGGGATACTTACTGCTAAAATGTTCCCTCTGGTTCTGAAATATTTATTCTATAGTATCCCTTTACCAATATAATTTAAAATGGAAATGAGATTAGTATAAATGGGATACCATTTTTATGTGATAATATTTACCCCCACTAGGTTAATTGGTTGGTAAAACTCATGAATTCCACTCATGCGTAATGCCCACACCAAAACCCTTTCTTGGAACCATTCACCTACTAGTCTTAAATATTTTACCGTAAAATTCAATGTGTGAGTGTTCTATCCATATTATCTTAAACAATAAGTTATAAGGGTCAGGGATAAATAACCTTTAATTGACCATCAATAGTCTTAGATGAAAAAACTAAATAGAAAAGATTGGTATTCATTAAAAAACCTTAATAATCATGATATTTTCCTTGCTCATATGAAAATTTAAAAAACTTTTTTTCCAATTTTCTCATCCCATAATTAAAATCCCTATTCCATTGGGTGTAAATCTATGTTTTATTTATTTTTAACATGTTATAGAAATATGTGATTTACAAATCCTCTTTTTAGGATACATAAGAATCCCTCTATGGGCCCAATTCCTCCTCCACTGTGGCACATTCTACCTACCTTAACCCCACATACCATCTATTAAAAAACTAAATTATATAGTGAATTTATATATGAATTTAATTTATATTATAATAAATAATTTAATCACAATAATAATATAATACTAAGAATAATATGCATTTAAAATCATTAGTGTTAACCAATCTACTATCACTAAAAGGAAAATGGTATTGTAAATTGGAAATATTTCATGAATATACTTGAATTTATAAGATTCTTGAGAATTACCATGATATCCTATGTGGGATTATTCAAAATATCCTCTTATTATTTTTATCCCTATGAGCAATGAAGAATTTGGCATCCACTTTGCATTAGTGACCTTATTATGATCCTCACTTGAATAATATGAGTTCAGTTGAAGATGAAAGAGTATAAAACTCCATGTATAAGAAATAGATTATTTATCAATGTGTCATGTGACTAATCACATACCAATGGATAACGTTACTTCAAAAAATTTTCCAAATCCAATGATGTGGTTGTGAGAACCTCCTATTAGTAGTATTCCATGTATTTAATAAATATTTAGAGAAAAGTGTTCTCTAGCTATTCTAAGTTAGAATTTTCTTATGGTATTTTTACAAAAGTCTATTACCATTTCACGAAAATGTATACATGTGATCCTTCAACCGTGCACACATTAATTAATATGATATAATCTATGTTACTAGTTTTGTTCCCTGATTCCTTTTTTACTTTCTATCAGGCACCTAGAAGAAGACCCATGTGGCTTGTTTCTACACACTCTCATGAACTAGTGTGTACACCTAGATATAGCCACATGCATGTGTAATAGTTTTTAAACATGGTCCTAGATCAAAATTTGTGTTCCTAAAATGTTTTTGGGTATTTATTATCCAAACATGATAAATCATATGAGTGTTTTACTTTAAGATATCCATGTATAGACCCATTTTTATGACCAAGTTCATATACACTGCAGTGAAATCAGACTCTAAAAGAATGTGATCGCAATAGAACATGACTACATGTCCAAGCCTTCCATAAACCTCCTTAATATTATTTTATAATATAAAATAAAATATAATTAATGATATGGAATGTTCAACCATCCCCCATAAGAAAGACTAGGTGAATAATCAAAGTTCCCCCTTTCCCAATTTGAAGCCTCCCCTAGGTCATGTTATATCTTCTCTCACTTGGGAAATAATTTTCAAGGATAGTAAATTTGACTTTGTTCCTATGTTATCCCAAGATCAAATATGTTAGTAGGTTGTTTCAAAGTGGAGACACACCTATCCTATATGGATACACTGGGGTTCCCATTTTCTCAGGCTACAATAGGGATCCCATTCTGCAAGGGCACCCTCCTAGGTTCCCATTCTCCCATTTATCCTAACTAGGATCCCATATGAACCATATCAATCCATATATTAGTGGTCGGAACCACAAAAAAATTGTGGGAATTAGTGATAGGTTGTGGTCATGGTACATCTTCAAGATCTCTATCCTTCCATTACCACCCCCATAAAAATACTAATTTTTACTATAAACATTTCTGATAAAGTTTGACAATTTTTTGGTTTTAATATCTACAAACCCACCTTGGCTCCAAGAGTACAAGGATCCGAGATAATCCTATAAGATTCCACATATATATATCGAGTCAAGATCCTCCACTTGGTTCCCCAAAGGGCCTTGAGTCAAGATAATCTTATTGGTTTTATCAATTACATTATTTTGAGAGTCTACTATTATATTTATCAAATGGTTTGAGTTGAGATTCTACATCCATATTACTCTAATAACTTGAGTCAAGGTCCTCTCATGGTTAATTTAAATTACCAAGAGTTAAGATAATACTTAGGTATTTATAACTTTCTTTCACTTGACTAATTTTTAGGTTAAATTAGAAAGGACCACTTCGGTATAAGTCTCAAATAAAACAATTTCTATATAACTTTAACATATTAGTCAATTTAACATAACATAAAACTTCTTTGAGGTGGTCATGGATGCATAAAAATAAAAGTACCCACTATGAATTTTCTCACAAGAAATCAAGATTTATTACATTCACACTAATTATAATAAATCTTCATGGGTTAATATTCTATTCACATGGTTATATAGAAATAACCTTTCATGGGACGATCCCACCATCAAGAAAATTTTTTCCTCCTTTGATAAGATCCCCAAACCAACCCTGATTTCAATATATTCTACTGTTTCTTCCGATATTTATTTAACCCAGAGTTAAAAAAAATACTAGGATCAAATGAGAGATAGTATAAACTCTATCTTCAAAATACTCTAAAATTCATGTCGATAGTCAATCAATTTCTAAAAGAGGGTAACCTATATTTTTACTAGGAAGGAATGCATGCATATGTATTAAATTGTTTACATAGTCAAAGACAAGACAAAAATATCCCTAAGAGGATGAGTTTAACTCGCATCCTTTCAACCGAGAAAATTGGATCTTTATTCGAGTTGAAACCACACCTATAGAATGTGGGGGAGTGAAGAGAGACAAAATATAACGAAAATAGGATAGAAAAAATAAAAACATTAGAATTTTATTTTGACTTGACGTGAATTAATTAATTTAGAAAAGAAGTTGATTAAACATTACTTATTATTTAAAATACTTCACTACTGGGTTTCTTGTTTCCCCTTTAAAATCAAAATGCAATTTACAATGAACATATATAGGGGAATCATGTATTCCTTCTAACCAAGTTAAAATATCATAACTATGTGGTTTTTATGAACTTATAGCTAATTAATCCTCAATATTATATATTCATCACTGATAAAATTAAATAAAATCCAAGGAAAATTGATGTGATATCACTCACTCGAGGCTTACAATGATAGATGGTAATTAAAAGGGTATAAGATCACCTCTGTGATGGGATGATATAAACTTTACAAATATATCATGAATTATTTGAGGTTCTATATCCAAAATATTGGATATAAGTCATAAAATTAGTAGGGGGAATAGAACCTAAATATCAATATCAAACCATATCAATAGTATCCCCCCTGAGATAGTGAATGCTTGTGTTAACTTCTGAGAAGAACATAGGGAGAAAATTTATTACATATGATTGATAACACTAGATATTCCATGGAAGGATCTTACAAATCAAGGAAATCATTTTCAATTTCCATTTGACCCAAATTCCATATGATGATTCATAGAAATGTTTTCCGTCCCTAGTTATTCGTACAATGACACTTGAAAGGAGATGATGTTGGGGGAAGATAACTGCCAATGATTAAAATATGGTTTAATCCTCCTCCACTGTTAACATCCGTGGGGCCCATCATATAACTTGATAGTATCTCATGGTTAATTTTAAATCACTATAATATATAATCTAAAGAAACATCAAAGTTTGTATTGGGGACTACTTAAGTTTTTACCTCACCAATGAGGGACACAATTAATTAATGTGATGGTACTTATAGTGGTATCCGATAATATCATGTACTCATTATAATAAAAACCCATGAAATAAGAAGGTCTGACACTATGTCTATTCAATGCCTAGAATAACTATAGTCCAAATGGATTAGGGAATTTTTTACCCCCATTATCATCTCTAGTATTATCCATTAATAAAGAATATATCATGATTTGGAAACGCTTCTCCCAATGAAATATGTGTTTCTTTCTGTAGGTTTTAAATATATAAGTGTCCTCATAGTTGACCAGACTGATTTTCTAGATCATTACACTGTAGTATAAAATGAAAAAAAGATGCATTTTTAGAGAATTCCACTCCCAAAAAGGTATGAGAAGAAGGAGTGAGTTCCCAAAATCAAAGAAAACCCATGACTTTGGATACCATTCTAATATATTATTTTTATACAATTGATGAGCTAATGTTAATGAAAGATAAAAAATTGTCTCAACTTCAACAACCCATATTCTACACAAATATGGCGATTTCATCTGAGTAATGGAGTAAATTTATCAATTCTAGTCTTCAATACATATTCATTGTTGCTTTAATGGTACATTTATTAGGGAAAAACAACCACAAATTATTATTTTTATGACTAGGACATACCTCCTCTAGATGAACCTCCTCGGTCGAAGGAGGATATTAGATCCACGAAATGAGAATCATGTCACCAATGTATTCAAAAACCATAGACTTCAATGCATTTGATTGTAAAACTAGATGACTTCATAGGGATTCCACAATTGTTCCAACATAAAAAAATCAATAAATACACCTCGTGAAATACCATACGAGTCATCCATGATTTTCTTTAGTGAAATCTATAATATAATAGGAAGAAATATTAGAATCCTTAACTATTTGACTAGATGCTATTAAAGGTCAAATGACAACAATATATCTGAAGATAGAACTATATCTTGTATGGATTGATTTGTTTCCACTTTTATAAATCTTTGAAAATCTGAAATTCTAAAATTCTAGTTATATGAGAGTCTCATAGAAGCATCTCACCCATTTTTGTTCAAGGTGTGGCCCAACTTAGTAACCCTATGGGTGGAAAGAAGTAGTCAAACTCATATGATTTATGGAGAACCTAGAAGGTCCTACCTTTTTCTGGTCGAAAAAATTCATGGTAGGGTCTATTTCAATAATGGAGGACCTTCAACAGGAATATATCTACCAATTAATCTCTATACTAAGGAAAAAAATCATCCATGACCTTACTAATTACAAGTATCAAGATACTGAGGGGGTTATTAATATAATTTAAAAATGAAAGGGTATAACAAATAAATTGTAATAATAGCTTCCCTAGGAAAAATTTATAGATATTTTTAAATATAACGTATAGGATGAGTTGGGGAAAATTAGTTTTCCACAAATATTCCATTAATGATATTAAGAGTTTCCTATAGTAACACAGTGTTTAAAATAATCTGTTTGGTGGAATAAGGTAAAATATTATCAAGCACCACTTTCGAATCTATGTAATTCTAGAGAATCTAAAAAAACATTTTATTATTAAGATAGATAAAATTTAGACTCTAGTATCAAGGACAAGTCAAGTTAAAATTGAAAATAGAATTAATAAAGTCCACTCCTTTCGTAATGATTAGGTTCTATGGTACTTCATCTCTAACTTAGAGAAAAACATAATCACGATGGCAAAAATAAATACTTCATATATTGTAGTGGGAAATAAACAAATAAATTACATCACATACCATAAAATTCTAGGTTACACAATTTTGGAATGCTTTATGTTCAAATATATTTTAGAAAAACGGTCAATGAGGACCAAGTACCATTGAATGATCCCAAGGCATAAGTGACATGTTTATCAACCATTCTATCTATAGAAGTTGAAAAATTTGAAATGTTATCATATGGAAGCATAAATATTTTAAATTACTATATAACCCTAAATACCATGAATCATGAATGTACCATCATTAGAGCATTGTTTAATCAACCAGTCAGGACCCCAATTACCTTTGAAACACCAACTATAATACCTTATACTTCTTTATTTACTAAGATCTAATGTAGTTAGACCATGTGAGAAAAGGGAGGTCACCATGTATTCCAAAACCAATACAATTTATTTGAACATTACACCCCAATTATTAAGAGAATGAGAACCATCCCACCAAACATGAACCATTTCTAAGGAGGAACACTAATGGGAACCATCCCACCAAACATGATATTTTTCTTAGGAGGCTCACCAATTGGATTTTTCATAGTAAATGAGATCCTATTATTATGAGAATAAATAATGGGAACCATCTCACAAAACAACATCCTTTTTTAAAAAGAGATCCAATGGGAACCATCCCAACAAACAATATCTTCCACTCCAGTGGACCAATAATGGACTCTCCCCCACTGAAATAGATCCTTTTCTTAGTAGGAGAACCAATGGTAACTATCCCAACAATTGATATCCATTTCTCAGGATGAAAAATAGTGGGAAATATTCAAAAAAATGAGACCATGGGAACCTTCATACTAAATGAGATACTCTTTTAATGAGGAGTAATAATTTTCTTATTTAAAAGTTATCATATTAATGTAAAACTAAAATGAGAAGGAATAGTTTCATCAAATTGAATCCCCTATTTATATCTACATGATATCAGATAAAGAGGATATATAAGATAGAATCCCTGCCTCTCATTAATTTTTGTTCCCCCATATTAATTCCTCAAAATTTCTGTAATAGTGTGTGACTTATACCCAACTAGACAACACTTTTTGATTACCATATAAGGTATAAAATTAGTTTTGAAAGATTTATACTTACTATAATAGTGTTCATATTTCTACACCCACTATTTAAATAGTAATGTCTATTGATTTTTTTTTTCACGTCAAAATGTTAAACAAGTTCACATGTTAAAATGAGAACCTTGAGATTCTGTAACATTAATCTTAAAGAAATTTCCTATGGTCTAGAAAAATTATACTAACCAGATACATACGACGTCATACCATCTAGTGATGGGGGATCATGTGAATTGAGAGTTCTTCTCATGATGTTTTCACATAAAGTTCTTGAGTAGATTGGATCATTAGAAATAACCCTATAATAAGACTCCACATATTTTGACAATCATTGGTTTTTCCTATCAATGTAATAGTTTAATGGTATATTGACATAAGATTATTATTATTTTATACTATTTGATCACGTGATTTGATGAAAGATGATAAAATTAGTATTAATATAATAGTGAGGTAGTTTTTGTTGGGAATTCCATCGGTAGATATGTAATTGATTGAATAATCAATATATAATTTTTTTACATTTGACAGGAAGAGATATCTTTGGCCCAACTGATAAGGTTGGTAGTACCTTCTCTAAATCTGACACCATGGTATAAGAAGGCAAGTCTATAATGTTAAGTCAACAAAAAATAAAGAAATCAATGAAAATAAAATTAAGTGTGAACTTTTTTATGAGATATCAAGACACAAATAGAATATTTTATAGGGAATTCATTAATAGGAAGGGTTGTAGTTGCTAGAAATTTTCTTTATCTCTTTAGGGGCCTTGATGGGTTCGTAAACTTTGACACTAATTGGTGAATAGTATTCAATGCTATCAAGATATGGGAATAGAGGGTCACAAACAAATAGTATTAATAATTCTACCATATTTTTATGAATAGGTGTTTAGGACATGGAGGGAACCACTACAAGGTCCATGTGTAACAACCCAAAATTTTATAAATGATATTTACTCTTTTTTATTAAATAATTGTATTATTAAGTAATAATGTTATAGAAAACTCATGTATGACTTTCAATATTTTGGAATGATACATCCCATGGGAATTAAAAAACAATTTCTCATTATAACCATTGATAAATAATCATATAACATGTATATATATAGGGTTGTAATAAAGTCCAATTGATATGAATGTATGTAGTAATATCCTAGACCAGTAGGATCGTACCTTATGAAGCCAATTTTTCAAATATTATGAGCTAGATAGAATCACTTGGATTTATCCTCAACCAATATAAAGTCAAAATACAATAAATTAATCATGATCAAAGAGATTTATATGAGAAGTTCAAATTCATTGAGATCACGACCCAATCCATGTTCAATGAACCACCCCATAAAAATCTCAAAATCACAAACCATAGCCTTAAGGGAATTTTCTAATGTAATAAATGGATATTTATCTGGACACCAAATTTATAATTAGTTAAATTTTATTTGAATAAATAACTATTAAATTTATCCATTTTTTCATATTATTTTTTAAAATATTGGGGAATGGGATTGATAAAAAATATATTTTGATATGATGAAAAACAAAGTGTATTTTTGGGAAATTTATAGTTACAATCAAGAAAAGAATTTTTATGAGTTTAATAATTTCTAAATAAATTATATTTTAATAAAATATTAAGAATAAATAATATGAATTAAATATAAATTACAATATAATTTTATGAAGCCAAATGTAATTATTAGAAGGGTTAGAAAACTATTAATGTAAGAAAGGCCCAGTATTTTTCAATTAATGCTCAATTTAATTTTAATGTGTAAATTCTCACACATAGTGAATTATTTGGTTAATATAAATATTTTTTTGAAACTATCATGTTGAAATTATCCCATAGTGGTTTTTTATAATTTCATAATATAACAGAATTTTTGGGTCAAAAGTAAATACAATATAAATTTACGATGTGTATTATGAAATCATAACGAACCAAAGGTGATGTAATATATGAAGTAAAATGTATCTATGAAAAAAATATATATTTACCACTTATATTTTTTCTTTTTTAGTTATTTTATTATTTTTATAAACCCATAATGATTCCTTCAAAACCTATATTTTTTTGATGGTCTTGAAATCAATTATTTCTAAAAATGAATCAATTCTACATCCCCAAGTGAATTATTATAATGATCTTGGTACTTAAACTTGTAAAATAATAATAAAATGCTTCAATTTTGAAGAGAACATTTAAAAAATCCATGGTATGGTTTGTATATTAGATTGAATTATCATTTAGAGTCCATAACCAAAGATCTGAAATTAATAAAGAATTCCACTCACTTTCGGTATATAAAACAAACACAACTCCCATTAATATTCACCCAAAAACCTTTTATCATGACATTAATATTACATTCCCTCTCTAGAGTCCTCATAAAGTTTCCCAAAGATCTTTACAAGCCCCTCTAAAGATTTTATAGGAACGCTCTATATGTAAGGGATTCTATCCTTCTCATATTTATTCATGAATCATCCTTAAATTAGGACTTTAGTTTACAATATTTCATGGTGGATTATGTTATTAAATATCCCTCATAGGTTCACCAACATTTCCAAGTGATGAGATACCCATTTCACTCTCATTAGTACCTTTTATGAACCTTTATGTATCGCCGTTATACTATTATAAGCATCCTTCATTTTTTTGATGAAAATAGTTGTGTAGTGAATAGACATCCCCATTTACTCTCATGGGTATTAAAATGGATTTAACTATCCATAATTGATTAGAAACATACCCATATTTAGCCCACAATCCTTAATTATGAGATTAAATGTGATGAATTAGGATCTGATGTTAAATGATTTACATGGCACAATTACTCATGTACATGATATGAATGTGATGAGTGAGAACAGAAGTTTATATCCCTACAATGAATTTGATAGTTCTTTAGGCACATTATATTCCATTTTTGGCATGTTATAGTTTATACTAACAACACTATGTTTTTTCTTGGTGGTAGTCCTTGAAATATATTTATGATTCCATGTTTTAATCTGTTTCCATATTCATTCATTTTCAAGCCTCATTATTTATGATTATTACTCACAACCATCTTATGCTACCTTAACATGACCCATGGATAACATGTACTACATAACCTTATGCTATGATTTATTTATTCCTTTGTTGGTATTTATATTTCACCCATTTCTTATGTACGTCCCTAGGTTATACCATTCAGTTTTAGAAGAAAAATAGAATTTTAGGATCATGATAGGGACGTTTTCAATTATGTAATGTTATTATTATTTAAATTTTTAATTTCACATACCTAATTTATTAAATACAATAGGCTTTATGATATATTTTTTATTTTATTAATTTTATCTTTATGTAAGAAGTCAGGAAATATAGTCTATTTAAAAATATGTGTTGTTATAGTTGGTATCAGAGAAAAGTCTAGAAGTTTTTGGGATCAGGAATAAAAAACACTTTTGTGAAAGCCTTAGGGATAAGACCGAACAAATGAAATAATACCTACACTTTATTAATGTATAATGTATTTGATTTAAAAGAAAATACTTCCCTGTCTGGAAACTACAAGTGGATGTGGTGTGTGAATAGGGGTAGATAAGGTTAATAACCTCAACAAGGGTGCATTGTGGTGGACTCAATAGTCAATTGGTGCAAAAAACGGGCCTCACTACCCACATAGTTTGATAATCACATGGGATATTATTTGGTAAATTTAAAATACCTTTATAAACCATTTTTAATGTGGAAATGACCATAAGATTTTATATTAGGAAATATATCATGGATTACTTAGATTGAATCCTAGAAAAACATTGGTAAGTGAATATATGTCATTTATGAGTTTTACCTTTAATATCCATGGTTTATTATTATTTTTCTTTAATAGCTTAAAAATTATGATTCCTGATTTCCCCATTATTTTTAACTAATGGCTATGAATATGAGGAACTATGCAAAAGACCAATGGGTTGAACAATGAAATGGATTCTCAAAAGACATTCCTAACATTATTGGAGACAAATTAATTCATATAATGACTATTCCAAACTAGCTAGCACAAATCACAAGTCCAAATTTAAATTAATATTATTGAAAATCTTATCATAATAACATTAGAAGAATTCAATGCTATTCTAAGCTTAAATTGGTGTTTTAGGAATAGAGACAACGTAAATTTATGAGAGATTGAGATCACTGTCCCTATCCAAAATATCCATATGATTATATAAAATTTTATGTTTGTGGATGGACCTTATTTGGTACCAACATCTAATGAATGGGTATTATTTTCTTGACAGCAAGTGCATCTAGCTAAAATGGTTGATATTAAAGAAAAGACCATCCTAGATGAAATTCCAATTGTACAAGAATTCACTAACGTGTTTCTTGAATAATTTTCTACTATTAATCCGTTTTGAGTTCGAGTTCTCAATCGATACCATACTCAAATGTTTTTCAATATACAAGACTTCATATAGAATAGTAATTATTGAACTTGAGGAGATAATGATACAATTGTAGTAAAATTTGGATAAATGGTTTTTCCACCCAAGTGCTTCAACATAGGGTGCACCAATCCACTTCCTCAAGAAGAAGGTCATGTCAATGTGCCTATACATAGATTCTCATGAGCTAAAAAATATCAAGATAAAGAATAAGTATCATATGACATATATTGATGACTTTTTTGATCAGATACGTAGAGGCCATTACTTGTCTAAGGTGGATCTTTGATTGGAATATTATCATGTAAATGTGAAGAATGAGGATATCCCAAAGACTTATTTTTTGAATAAGGTATAGGAAACAAGAGTACACGGTGATTTCATTTAGACTCACTAATACTCAATATATCTTCATAGAATCGATGAATTGAGTCTTTAGGGATTACATTAAAACCATTATGGTAGTATTTAAAGATGATATTCTTATATACATGAAAATAAAGGAGAAACACTAAGAGTATTAATATACTACATTGGGGACCGTGAAAAAGTAAAAATTATATGAAAATAATTGTAAATGTTAGTTTTGGTTGGATTAAGTATGTTTTTGTGGAACTTTATCACCAAGAAGTTGATATATACGGATCCATCAAAAATAGAGGCAATCAAAGGATAAACCTAACCAACACATGTTATGGAAATCCATAGTTTAATTTGATTATTTATGTACTATATTTTATTTGTGAGAAACAATTCTTGATTTTAAATCCCAATATCCATGACTACTTCGATGAGAACCATGTTTATCTAGACAGGTGAATGTGAATGAAGCTTTAATGATCTAAAGAAGATAAAAATAAATATAACTATTCTCACATTACCCACTAAGGGGGAATGATTTTTTATCTATAGTGATGCATAAAATAAGGTCTTGGGTTTTTCATTCAAGATAAATCAAAAGTGATCTCATATTCCTCCCACCAATTAAATATCCCTGATTTGAAAAATTCAATGATTGATCTTGAATTGGTTGTATCAATATTTTTGTTGATGTTTTGGTGACACTATTACTACGGGGAGATGTGTGACCTATATACAAACCATAAAACCTTACATATATATTCACACAAAAGGATATGAATATACTCCAAAAAATTTGGTTATAAATTTTAAAATATTATGATTTTTCAATCCAGTATCTTCCAGGCAAGGAAAAGAAATTGGTAGATGATCTACGTAGAAAGGATCACACAACCCAATCCATGATGAGGACCTAAAGGGATCCAATCTTATTAGATAGTCATAATATATAAGTGGGAATAATAAAATTATCTTCATGTTACCTTTCTCTAATAACTTGTCCACCATCGATTCTTGAAAGGATTGAGGAGGCTTAGAAGGATTAATTGTTTCTAAAGAAGAAGGTTTGGAAAATTCTAGAGTTCTAATTTCCTAAGGAATGAGTTATAAGGTTTATAACACCAATATGTGTCCAATAAAAATAATAAATAAAGAAGGAACTTAAATATGATGCACATAGCTCATAATTCTGTATTCATCTAGGATTCTCTAAGATCTTAATATATTTGAAGAACAACATATGGTGGGATTACAAGAGGAGGTAGATTGTGGAGTTTGTATCTCGATACTTGGTATGCCAACAAGTCAAGGTGGAATTATTAAAGTATAAGGGTATAATGAAACCATTTCACATACCAGTATTGAAATAGGAAAACATAGCCATGGATTACATCATAGGATACCTTAGGAAACATAAAGGAAAAAACATTATTTGGTTGGTAGTCGATCGCCTGAAAAATTCATCACATTTCATTACTATAAAGGAATATTTATCTATTTAACAACTTGTAAAGATATATATAGAAAAAGCTGTAAGATGTCATAGAGTTCACCATATATTGTATCTGATCGAGATATGAGATTAAACATGAGGTTTTGAAGAAGGCTTCAGTAAGAGGTGGATAAATAAATGAGCTTCAGAATTTTTGATCACCCTCACATTGATGGTTTGTTTGATAGGATCATTAAATATCTAGTTGATATGAGAGATAAAGTTCAATGTATTTCTGAGTATGTTGGGACCAACACTATCCCATAGTAGATTACTCATATTAAAATAGTTTATATTCTATCATTAAAATGGAATCTTCTGAGGATTTTTATGGGAATAGGTGTTAGAATCCAATATTCTAGGATGATGTTGGAGAGTGGAAGCTGATGGGATAAGATCTTATCCATGAAATGATAAAGAATTATCAAACCCTTTATAGTCATTTAAAATCCACATAATGTCAAAAAAAATAAACACAAAAAATTTTCTATGTGATCTATAGCTTGAGTTCTGAGATAAAGAGTTTATTCAGATATTTATTTGAAAAAATGTAATGAGGTTCGGACATAAGGGAATGAATTATCCATGACACATCGACCCCGTTGAGATCCTTGATTATATTGAAGTAGTTTCCTATCAAATAGAACACCCACATAACTTATCCCAAATACATTATGTGTTCCATGTGTCCCTTTTAAGGAAGTACATACGAGACCCCTCATATGCATTGAATATAGAGGTTTTATTATTGGATAATGATCCTTCATATGATAATTAGCCGATGAAGATATTAGATCGTAAGGAAAAGGTTCTACAAAACAAGAAATCTCATCTGGTGAAAGTGTTAAGGTGAAACCACATGTTTGAGAAAGAGACATGGGAATTAGAATAGATCATTATAGAAAACCATTCATTACATACATTAATATCACTTGAGAATTGAATTATATTTATTACATCATATAAAAAAATCATGACAAGACCTTATATGTATAATTTCTTTAGAAACTGGGAAACATAAACAACGAGTTCACCAAACATCTATATTTTATCCCGTTTATTTCATCATATCGAGAATCCTTTTTGGAATATCATACTTAATATACATATTCATGTCCCTGAAAAAATAAACATATAAAAGGGTGAGCTAAAATGATCCATAAGGGTAAAAAAATGTTATAACAATCATATCACATTCATAAGAACATAAAATTTGAAAATCATATCCTGCATATAAAAGATCACAATATCATAGCATGGGATAAATCTTAAAATTGCAATCTAATCCCAGTAGTCATAACATAATACAAAAAATTTTGTGGAATACACACATAAGAATAAAAAATAATTTCATATTAGTCAAGGCTCTTTTCCAAGACCATCATAGTTGAAAAAGTCCATTACTGAACCCATTTCTCTTCTCGTTACAGCCTAATTTCACTGTACCAGATTAACATTCCGTTCAAGAAATTTCTATATCATGGGATATAAATATTTAACCAACGAATTGGTATGATATATAGGTCCCACCTATCTCATAATAAAACAATTCTTACGCATTCCATAAAAACATAGAAACATTCACCATAACATAACCCATGAAATCAAATGGGTTTCTTAAACATCATTCCATCTTAATTGATATAAAAAAATTTATTTCCCAAATAACATTCCATAAAAAACAAGATAAAATAATAATAATAATATATATATAAACATAAAACTATGTAATCTTAGATAGAAAATAAATTTGATAAAACACTTGAGCTTCATTCCTAACTAAAATATCTGTTCTTTTTCAAAAAAAATTCTTTTCTAAAATTGTCATGGACTTTTAAAAGAATATAATTGAGTTAAAAATACCATTTTAAATTAGTAAAGGATGATCCATGTAAATAAGACCATATGATGATTTAAAAACCAATTAATTCTGCATAAGTTAAAAAAACATTCTCCTCTTACTTTTGTTGGAAAAGTCAAAAAGTACCTTTTATGGTAAACTATAGAAAGATTCCTTCCGTACCATGCAGTAAAAGTAAAAATGGGAAAAATGAAATAAATCATATATATAATAACATTAGAAATTTTATGTGATTTTTTTTAAAAAAACATGGACATGGATGATAAATATATTACCAGTAGATACTTACGAACAAACAATCTCAGATAAAATGAGATTGAAAAAGTTATCACTTACCTTAGGTATGATATGCTTTGTATGTATCCAAAACTCAAGTATAATGATTTAAATAATTTTAATAATTTATTATAGAATCAAAATCATTTTTATGATAACATTTATGATCAAATTTTCATCTATTTGTTAGTAACATTTCCTTGTTACTCGTTATTCGGGTATTAACTCATTTAAGTTCTTATATATGTTTTGTCAGGTAAGTTCATATTCCTCCTTTTAGGTTATAGTTATATCATTTAAATCATGGTATTAGTATCATATATATTATATTTATTCATTCAGTTCATTTATATAATCATGGTTTAATGAATATTATGTAGAACGAATCCCATCGCACCATGGAGACAGTAAGCCGTACGTACACACGAGCAATGATATCTTTCCCATAATTGTTGAATGGTGTTGAAGAGGATGGTGTATAGTGTATCAGAATTAGAATACTGTTATAATAATAATATATAGTTTTTATTTCCACCATTATACCCATCCAAGTAAGGTGGTGGTGAATAATAGATTACACCACAATGTGTAGATAATAAGTCGAACATACACACGCGTAGTGACTTGGTTTTTCGTAGGATGGATAGAAGGTGCAATAGAGTTGTTTCAAATTTATAATAAAATATTCAAATATTATTTATACTTATTTTATTACTTTATAATTAAATAACTAAATAAGAGGAATTAGAAGAATAAATTTATTGGAATGAATCGGTAGAATAGATTACCTCTTCCTTGACGTGCCTCCTTTAAATTTCCTCCAAGGGAACTAGAGTTGGTATTTTGAGAAGACTGGAACCTCTTGAATGTAACTTGGAAGTTTATAAGATAAATTCTAAGGGTTTTGAAGACCTTGAAGGCTCAAAATGGAGTAAAGAGGATAGGGGGAAGGTTCTCTTTTATAAGAGAAGAGACATGCACTTTAGGAAACTATAAAAATATTAATTTATAATAAATTCGATTTTGTTTAAAATGGTCCAATAATTATTAAATTATAATAAAAGAAGAATTTGGTTTAAATAAAAACCATAAAAAAATTTAGAATATTTTTGAATATTTTTTTTTCTTATCGTTTTGGTTAAACCCTTATTTTACCTATTTTAATCTTACTGTGATATCATGTTATTTACATCTTATGGGTTAGTGTATTTACCATAAAATGTCAAAAGAACCAAAAAAATTTATTTATGAAATATTTGGACTTATATTAACCATTTTTCAAAATTTTAGATTTTTAATAATTTAATATCCTTTAATAAACAATTTTATGGTTTAAGTTAAGAATTACGTCAATTTTTGACACTATTCATACTTGATTTTTTTTTAAAATTCATAACAACTTGATTCCATAGAAAATAAGGCATTAAATAAAATATAACATGTAAATATCATCTTTAAAATTTGTGGAGGACATCAAAATAACCAAATTAGGTTTTCTTTAATATTTATAAATTCATTTATTTGAATCTTTCATTAATGAGGTAATCACTAAATCGTAATATTATTAAAAAAAATATATTTATATAATGTCAAATAATTATAAATAAAATACCATGTTGTATGAAATCTTTTTAGCTTTTTGATTAATCTTTATAAACCTGGATATCTGTTATATTACACTATATTAAAAATCTATTTAGTAAAGAATATGTGTTTATGTTATAATTATCTTTACTTTAAATTAATTCTTATAAAATACCATTTTCACATCCATGTGAATCCATGGGGTATTAAAATCGACACAAGGAAGACAATGGATGGAAATATCTCATCCAATAGGATTAGGAAACATTTTAGTGTATTATTATATTCTTAAATTATTATTTTTTACCCTTATTTACCAAATTTACCTTTTAACCTTGGTAAATAAAATAATTACTGCAGTAAATATTCATAATGTCTAAAAAATAAAAGGTACTAATTCACACAATTTTGAAATTATGATTCCAAATATGGAATAAATTTTTTTTAATTCAAAACACATAATTTTTAGTAATTAATATAGAATTATTATTTTTGTTGAAATGAGAAAACTGGTTTAAGTAGTTAAAACATTGCAAAAGATTGAAATGTTTTTACCTATAAATTAAATATAAAATTAATGAAAATGAAATAAATTATATTAAATGGTAAAAATATATTCTATTTATACTTTTAAACCATTCAATATTATAATTTTACCATATAAATTATCTCGATGAAAATATTTGTTTTTAATTAAAATTTAACAGATTTATACTTTTCATCAAAACATTAAAGTTATCAGAAAAATATCATAAATTTATCCAAAGTAAATTTTTATATCCCAATTAAAAATGAAATGTTTATTTTGTCATAGATAAATTATTAATGTCCAAAAATCATAATTTTAAATGGGTTCCCCATTCAAAGGTGTAAAATTAACCTTAAAAAAGGTTCTTATACATGAAATAGGATTTTATTCATACCCTAGGACTAAAATATCCATTGGATGAATGTAAAATAAATTTATTTAGTATATAAAACATATATATCATTAATTTCATTAACAAATATAATTAACTCCAAAATAAAAATATCTAATTGATTTATATTTTTCATAAATAATTAATAACCAATGAATTCATAAAGCGTGTTAATAAGTTAGTTATAATTATTCCTGATAACCTAATGGCTAGGCTCTAATAAAAATTTTATATTAAGGGAATCTTGCAGTTCATTTAAACTCAAAATTTCATGCAAAGCAAGATACTGAAGAATGAAAATTATTTAAGGAAAATATTTCATAAAAACATTCAGGTGTTACTTTCTACCCCACTTAATCTGAATTTCACCATCAAAATATGTCACATGGAAATAAATAGATGGGAATACTTCTCCCTCATTATATCCTCAAGTTCCCATGTAGCATAATCTAAGTGTTAGTTCCTCTATAAATCTTTATCAAAGTTTTTGGTCTAGTTTCGAAGAACTTTTTTCGCTATGATCTAGAATCTCTATTAGTTATTCTTCATAAGAAACATCTTTCTCCATCGATATGACTTATGAGATTAGTACATGTGAAGGATTGAGTATGTACTTTCTCAGGAGAGATATATGGAACACATCATGAACTTGAGAAATATTTGGTGGAAGTTCCAATTAGTAAGCTACCTTCCCTACATGATCCAATATTTCAAAAGGGTCGATATACCTAGGGAGCAGCTTTCCCTTATTTATAAATCTCATTACTCTCTTCCAGGGAGATATTCGTAAGAATACCTTATCCCTAACATCAAACCCTAGAACTTTTCTTTGGTTGTCAGCATAAATTTTTTGTCGAATCTGACCTGCTCTTATGTGTTGTTGAATTGATCTATCCTTTTCTACCATTTCATCAATAAGATCAGTCCATAAAAGCTATCTTTCTCCAACTTCATTCCACCAAGTTGGAGTTCTGCACTTCTTTCCATAGAGGGATTAATAAGAATCCATCTTAATACTGAATTAAAAGCTATTATTGTATGAAAATTCCACCAATGGTAGGTTTTTATCCTAACCAACATTGAAATCCATAGTGAAATCTCTTAACATGTCTTCTAGAGTTTGAATTGGCCTCTCAGAATGACCATCTATCTGAGGATGATAAGCAGTGATGAAACCTAACATTTTATCCCAGGCATGGTAAACACTTCGCGCGAACATCAAGGAAAACCTCAGATCGTGATCAGATATAATGTAAAGTGTAACTCCATGTAATCTTACCACTTCCTTTACATATATCTTGGAGAACTGATAAAGAAATAAATCTTCGCTAACAGAAATGAAATATTCTGACATCGTAAGATAATAAACTATAACCCAGATTATATTATTTCCATTGGATGTTTTTGGAAGTCCGATGACAAAGTCCATAGGGATGTTTTCCCATTTCCATTCTTGTATGGGTAATGATTGTAACATCCCCTTAGACTTCTATCACTCAGCCTTAACTTGCTGAAAAACCAAGAATTGAGAGACATATTTGACGACATCTCTTTTCATTCCATCCCACTAGAAGTACTCTTTCAGGTCCCTATACATCATTTTGTTTCTAGGTTCAATAGAAATGAAGAAATATGAGCCTCATCCAATAGATCCGTATTTTATTCTGGTATGGGAGGAACAAAAACCTGGTTCCTTAACCTTATTATTTCATCACAATCAAGGTTTAATTCAAGAACTTTTCTCACCTTCTTTTGTAACTCTATATCTTCCTTATGTTCCTCTTTAATATTCACTTTTATAGATGGTTCAACATTTATTTGATAGAGAAAATATTTATCCCCTTCCATTAAAACTTCAAGTTCAGTCCTTTGTAAATCCATAAATACCTGATCTTTCATGATCCTCATCATGGATAATCTAGCATGGTCTTTTCAACTCAAAGCATCTTCCACCTTCTTCACTTTCCCTGGGTGGTAATGTATTGAGTAGTCATGATCTTTAATAAACTCCAACTATCTTCATTTCACATATTTATCCCCTTTTGGGTGAAAAATATACTTTAATCTTTTATGATCAGTATAAATATTACATCTTCCACCATAAAGACAATACCTCTATATTTTTAATGCAAACATTACAATATCTAACTCTAAATCACGAGTTTGGTAAATTTTCCCATGGATTTTTAACTGTTGTGAGGAATAAGCTACTAAAATATAATTTTTCATGAGAACACACACCATCCCCTTTTTTCATGCATCTCTATAGATCACAAACCTATATCCACTACAAGGAAATGTGAGCACATGTGCACTGGCTAACCTTCTTTTTAGGTATTTGAAATTATCTTCACATTCCTCCATCCAAACGAACTATACTCCATTCAGAGACAACTTGGTGAGTGGATTAGATAATCCGGAAGAATCCTTCACAAAATGTCGATAATAACCAGCCAAACCAAGAAAACATCATAACTCAGTTACAATTGTTGGTCTCAACCATCTTTTAATAAGATTTATTTTTGATAGATCCAAATATATCCCCTCTCTTGAGATTATGTGACCTAAAAATAAAACCTTTTAAGACAAAATTTACACTTGGAAAATTTTCCATAAACCTTCTCTTTTCTTAGGGTCTTCAGTACAATTATCAAGTGATATTCATGTTCTTTCATGATCTTTGAATAGACAGAAATATCATCCACAAAGACTACCACAAAATGATCAAGATATCCCATAAAGACTCTATTCATTATATTCATGAAGATAGTAGGGGAATTATTTAGACCAAAAGGCTTCACTATAAATTCATAGTGTCCATACATTGTACGAAATGTTGTCTTTGGTATATCCTAATTTTGAACTTTAATACCCTGAATGAAGATAAACCATGGAAAAGTATTGAGATTCATGTAGTTTGTCAAATAAGCCATCAATGCACGAGATACGATATTTGTTCTTGATAATGATCATTTTACATTATCGATAATCAATGAAGAGTCTCATAGATCCATATTTCTTCTTAACATATTGAATAGATGCTACCTAAGGTGATGCACAAGGTCCTAGGAATCCCTTATCTAGATTCACTTGGAGTCACTTCTTCAATTCCGACCACTCAATTGGGGCCATTCTATAAGAATTATTTGAAATAGGCATAGCACCCGGTATGAGTTCTATTGAAAACTCAACTTCAAGATTTGGTGTTAGACATGAAAATTCCTTTAGAAAAACATCATCAAAATCCTGTACAATGGGAATATTCTTAATTGTGAGTTTCTCCCCAACCATTTGAGACAAATAACCTTCATTTATTGGAATCAAGACCCATAAGATGGAAGAAATTTCTACTAGAAGGGTGTATTCATCCTTGCATAGGTGGATGATCAGAAATTGATCTAGATTATGAAATGCAACTTCACAAAATTTGAAATTGATATGATATCTGTATAAAGAAATCCAATCCATTCAACTAATTACATAAAATTACACTATAAGAAGGATCACAAGATTGGTAGGAAGTACTATCCCATTTACTTCAATTGGAGAATAATTTTAAACTTTTTATGTGACCATTTTTCCAATAAGAGTTTTCACATAAAACTCATCATCTTATTATTGAGGTTATACAATTATACCCTTAGAAAATTATTTAGAAATAAAAGAGTTGGTGGATCCATAATCAAATAAAACATTTTCTACTTTAGAGTGGATGATAAGTGTACTTTTCACCGCTTCATTATCGTAATCCACATCGCCGATAGTAATTGGATGTGGATCCCCTTTTTATTTGTCCTTCATAGTTTGTTGACATTGATCATCATCAATAACCCTTAGATTAGGGAATTGAATAGAATAATTACCCATTTACTTGCACTTGTAACATTGAAGTGTAGGAGGTGCATTCTGTGTAGCCTTTTCTTTTTCGCATCATTATACATCTCTTCCCATCACTTTAGAATTAAATTGACCAATGAACTTATTTTCCACACTTAAAACATTTAATAGTCCTTTTAATTCAATTTCCTTTATCATTCTTTCCACACATTTTGCTTAATGGAAAACTTATCTTCTATGCAATGTGATCTTTAGATTTTTTTGAATTCCACTTTTATATTCTTATCAAACCCATAAGATGATGGGTTACTCCAATATCCATATCAACCTTGAGAGCATGTGGAAAAATTTATTTACTCGTATTGATGTCCCTTATGGATAATTTCATTAAGATACATGGTTTTATGCCACTAAATAATTTATTAATCTTACTCTTAGGTTGGATAATAATTCTAGAAGTGTACCTTGAAAGTTGTGTAACATTTTCTCCGTTGGTACCAAGAGATTCATCATCCCTTTTGTTAAGTTTGAGGAACTAATTCTCCATATCTGTTTGGAGAATAATAGGAAAGTACTTATTGAAAAATATGTCCAAGAACTCATCCCATTCCATGGACCCAATTTCATCTCTTTGCCTCATATTCTTGATTAGATTCCACCGTTGATCATCTTTACCTTCCAAGCGATATACTAATAAGACGAATTCATCTTGTTCAAAACATTGTAGAACTGAAAATATCTTTTCAGTGGTACTAATCCATTATTCATCCACTAATGGGTTGGAAGAACCACTGAATGATGGGGGCACTGCCTCATGAATAATTCAATATAATGTTTCTCTCTCCCTTGTTCATTTGGAATTCTAGAACGATTCTTAGATTGTGAAATTTGTGTAATCATGACTATAATATTTTTCATTCTAGTTACCATAAAATTTGGTTTCTCAGGGGGATAATAATTACATTGTCAGTTGCATTCAGCGACAACGTTGTTCCTTCCGGTTCCAGCCATTGACTAAAACCAAGAAGAATAGTGTGAGAAAAACTTATCATAACAAGAAAAACACATAATCCAGAACTTTTTTTAATTTAAGACACTTTAGGTTTTATCCTAGGTTATTCATGGTAATTTATAATACACTATAATTGTATCTTATATTTAAACATAACCTTAAGGATTTCTCATCCCAGTTTCCAAATGTTAGCTATATTGTTCCTCAAATGCCCACTATAGTGACCTGTTCTTAACATATATTGATATCACATTAGAATTGAAGTATATTTACTAAAACATATAAAAAAATCATGATAGGACCATAGAAATATAGTGTCTTTTGAAATTGGAAAACATAAAAAACTAGTTCATTAAACATCTACATTTTATCCCATTTATTTCATCATATCTAGACTCCATTTTTGGAATATCATACTTAATACAGTTCTGTATGTCTTGGGGAAAAGAAACATATAAAAGGATGAGCTCAATTTCTTAGTAATGGTAATCAAATGAAATAACAATCATACCATATTCATAAGAACATAACATTTGAAAATCTCATCCTACATATAAAAGATCACAATATCAGGTCATGAGATAAATCATAAATGTGCAATGTAATCCCAATAGTCATAACATAACAAATGATTTTTTTTGGAGTATACACTTAATCATAGAAAATAATTTCATATTAGTCAAGGACATTTTCCAAGACCCTAATAGCGAACAAAATCCATACCTAAACAGAGTTCTCTCCACATTCCAGCCCTATATCATTGAACCAGATTAACTTTTCATTCCAACTATGTATATCCCATGAGATATAAATATTTACCCAATTCATTGGAAGAATATATTGTTCTCAACCATCTCATAATGTATCCATTCTTACGTGTTCCACAAAAACATAGAAACATTCACCATAACATAACCCTTGGAATCTAATGGGTTTTATAATGACCATTCCATCATAATTGATTTAAAACAAATATATTTCACAAATAAAATTCCATAATAAACACAATAAAATCAAATAAATAATAGGGATAGAAACATAATATTATGTAATCAGAGATGGAAAATAATTTTGATAAAATAATTGAGCATCATTCCTGAGGAAAATATCAATTTTTCTTAATTTTTTTTCTTTTCTCAAAATGTCATGCAATTTTAAAAGAAAAGAATTGAGTTGAAAATACTATAGTAGAATTTTAGATTAAACTTCATAGAAACAAGGTGTTATGAAGATATAAAAACTCGTTCATGCCGTATAATTTAAAAAAAACATTCTCCTCTTACTTTTTCCAAAAAATTCCAAAAGTATCTCGTATGGTAAACAAAAGAAAGATTCATTACAAACCATGTAGTAAAAGTTAAAATGGGAATAACGAAATTAAACATATATAGAACAATATTTCACATTTTATGAGAATATTTGTTTTGAAAACATGGATATGGATGATAAATATATCCCCAGTAGATTCTTATGAATAAAAAATATCAGATAAAACTAGATTGGAAATGTTATCCCTTCCATAGGTCCTATATGATTAGTATGTTTCCAAAAATCCTTTATAATGATTTAAATAATGTTATTTATTTATTAAAGAATCAAAATTCATTTTTATGATAACATTTATGTTCATATTTTCATCTGTTTGTGAGTAACATTTCATTGTTACCCATTATTCGGGTATTAACTGCTTTATGTTCTTATGTATGTTTTGTTGGATAAGTTCTTATTTATATATTTAGGTTATAGTTATATCATTTACATAATAGTACTATTATAATATATATAATATTTATTCCTTCAATTTATTTATATAATCATGGTTTAATGAATATTATGTAGAACAAATCACATCGCAACATGGAGATGGTAAGTCGCACGTACACACGATTGATGATATCGTTCTCATAATTGTCGAATGGTATTGATGTGGAAGGTGTATAGTATTTCAGAATTAGTATCATGTTATAATAATCAGATACAATTATTATTTCCACCATTATACCCATCCTAGTATGTTGGTGGTGGAAAACATATTACACCACGACATGGAGACGATAAGCTTTACGTACGCATGCGCGATGATTTCATTTTTCGTAGGATGGATAAAAAGTGAAATAGGGCCGTTTCATATTTATAATAACATATCAATATATTATTAATACATATGTTTTTACATTATAATGAAATAATTAAAGAAGAGGATTTAGAAGAAGAAATAGATTTGAACGAATCGGTAGAAGAGATTAGCTCTTCCTCGAGGTGCCTTCTTTAAATTTCCTCTTAGGGAACTATAGTTGTTCTTTTTAAGAATACCAAAACATATATAATGTAACTAGGTATGTTTAGAAGAGAAATGGGTAGGGGTGGTCTGAGCATGAATGCTCAAAATGGAGTAAAGAGGGGAAGGAGGAGGTTCCCTTTTTTAAGATATGAGAGGGGGACTCTTAAAAACTCTAAAAATATTAATTTATTATAAATTCAAATTTTATTAAAAATGGTGAAAAACTTATTTAATTTTAAGATAATATGATTTTGGTTCAAATAACCATCATAAAAAAAGACATTTTTTAATATTTTTTTTATTCTTATCGTTTTGGTTTAACCCTTAGTTTAGCTTTTTCAATCTTACCGTGATATCATGTTATTTACATATTGTGGGTTAGTGTAATTACCATATCACATAAAATGACCCAAAAAAAGTTATTTATGATATATTTGGACTTATATTAACCATTAGGCTAGATCTTATATTTTTAGGAATTTAATATCATTTAATAAATTATTTTATGTTTTATGTTATGAATCATGTCAATTTTGTACACTATTGATACTTGACTTTTTATGAAATTCATAACAACTTGATTCCCTCAAAACTAAGGCATTAAATCAAAGATAATATGTCAATATCATCCAGAAAATTCAGGTATGTCATAAAAATAACCAAATTATGTTTTTTATAATATTTATAAATTAATTTATTTGAATCTTTCATTAATGAGGTTTCGACCCCAACCTTTAAAACAAATATTTGAATCATTCATTAGTGGGGTAATCACTACATCATAATTGTGTAATAAATGAATATATTTATATAATCTCTAAAAATTATAAATAAAATACCATCATGTATGAAATATTTTTATATTTCTAATGACTATTTATAGACCTAGATATCAGTTTTAAAACCCTATATTAAAAATCTATTTAGTAAAGGATATGTGTTTAGGTTATAATTATCTTAACAATAAAATAATTCATATAAAATGTCATTTTCCTGTCTATGTGAATCCATGGGGTCCAAAAATTAACCCAAGGATGATCAAGGTTGTAAATATATCATCTAATAGGATTAGGACACGTTTTAGGGTATTTTTATATTATTAAATTATATTTTCTCCCCTTATATACCAGATTTACCCTTTAACCATAGTAAAAAATAATAATTACTGAAGTAACTATTCATAATGTCCAAAAAATAAAAGGTACATATTCACACAATTTGGAACATCTAATTCCAAATATGGAATCACTTTTTTCCAATTCAAAACACTGAATTTGATGTAATTAATTTAAAAGTATTCCTATTGTTGAAATGAGAAAGCTTGTTTTAAAAGATAAAACATTGCAAAAGATTGAAATGTTTTTACCTATGAATTCAATGTAAAAGTAATGATAATAACATAAATTATATTAAATGGTAAAAATATATTCTATTTATTATTTCAAACCATTAAATAATATAATTTAACCATATAAATTATCTCAATGAAAAAAGTAGTTTTTAATAAAAATTTATCGTATATTTACTATTCATTAAAACATGAAAGTTATCAGATAAATATCAGAAATTTCTCCAATGTAAATTTATATATTCCTCTTAAAAATAAAATTTTTCTTTTTTTCATATAGAATTTATTAATGTTCCAAAATCTTAATTTAAAATGGGTTCTCCATTCAAAGGTGTAAAATTATCCTTTAAAAAATAGGTTCTTATACATAAAATAGGGTTTTAATCATACCATATTAATAAAATATACATTCGATGAATATAAAAAATATTTTATTAAGTATATAACAAATATATCTCATTAATTTCGTTACTAAATATAATTATCACAAAAATAAAAATATCTAATTGATTTATATTTTCCATAAATAACTAATAGTAAATGAAATCATAATACATTTTCATAAGTTAGTTATAATTATTCCTTCTAACCTATCTACTATTCTATAAAAGTAATTTTATATTAAGGGAATCTTGTGGTTATTTTAAACACACGATTGCGTGCAAAGTAAGGTACTAAAGAATAAAAATTATTTAAGGAAAATATTTCATAAAAACATTCTGGTGTTAGAGTGATGAAATAGAATCAAACTTATCTTTTTTAATGTATTAAATGAAAATTTTATGGGATATATTTCTGAAGGGGATAAAAATGTTTGGACGTAAACTTTTATAAATGAAATTTTCACTTTTTTATTAAATAAATGAATTTTTATGTAATGAAGTTATATAAAGCATATACACAACTTTAGTTATCTTGGAATTTTAAATATTTCCAAATTTAAAATAACGTTAAGCATCATATTGTTTGATAATATAGTTAATAAAAAATTATCATATGAATATTACATATAAAAGTTTGTGAAAAAATCCAATTTTCACTGATAGAGGAAGAGATGGCTTCGACCAGCAGGTTAATACCCAAGGAAGCTTGTTTATCTGACCTTATAAGGGATATAGCATCACTTGAAATTACCATTGATGAAGAAAAAGTAATGATTCAACAACTGACGCTTGAGAAAAACCATTTATGTAAGAAGTTCAAATTTATCGAGATCACGACCCAAATCATTTTTTCCAAACCACCCCAAGAGAATCTCACCATCGCACACTTTACCCTTACACAATTTTCATGGGTAATGAATGTCTATGTATCTAAACACCAACAGTTTGAATTTTTATATTTTATTTCTACAAAATAAATATTATATTTATCCCTTATTGATATTACTTTATAAATTATTAAATATTGAGTTTGATAAAAATTATATTATGATATGTCGAAACACTAAGTGTATTTTTTTGGAAAATATATTGTTTCAATCATGATAATATTTATAATGAATTTAATAATTTATGATATAAATTATATTTTATCAAAATATTATTATTATGTAATATATAATAAATATAAATGATAATATAATTTTATAAAGTCTAATGTAATTGTTATAAGGGTCAGAAAACTATTATTATAAAAAACCAGATTCTTTCAATAAATATGTATTTTGAATTAAAAGTATAAATTCTCAAAATTATATAATTATTTTAAAAAAATATTATTTTTTGAATAAACATGATGAAATTATCAAATTGTTTTATTTTCATAAATTTTCTTGATAGTTAAATTTTTTTGTCAAAATTAAATACAGTAAAATATACAGTGTGTATAATGACATCATAATGACAAAAAAGTGATGTAATATAAGTAATAAAAGGTATAAAGACAAAATATATATTCCCTTTTAAAATAATGTATTTTGAGGTTATTATATTAATTTTATAAACCCTTAATGAGTCCTTTATTACCTATATTACATCTTACAGTTTTAAAATGAATTCTTTGAAAACATGACTCACTTACACATCACTAATGGTATTATTTTAATGATATATTTTCATAAACTTTTAGAATAATTAATCCCACCTCAATTTTTTAGAAACAATGGGAAGAGCCCATGATAATGTTTGTGGTTTTTTATTAATTTATCACATAGATTCCAAAAAATATGTTTTGGAATAAATAAATAATATTTATCTCTTTCGCTATATAAATACAACCAAACTCCCATTACTATTCACATAAAACCATTGGATCATAAAATTAATCATCCATTAAATCTCTATATCCCTCCCAAGGTTCCCCCAATCCCTTTAAAAGCTTCTACCAAGCTTTTAGAAGTAGCATCTCATGGTAATGGATCCTTTCCTTACCTTTATTCAATAATCTTATATAGATTCTGACCTTAATTTCAATTTGTTCATATTGGGATACATTTTTAAATATACCTATTACTTTAATCAGGATTTTCAAGTGACTAGATACCCCATTAAATCTCTTTAAACACGCATATAAACCTTTATACACCACCTTTAGGTTGTTGAAATAATCTTATAGTTTTTTCCTGACAAACAATTATATAGTGAATACCCATCCTCATTTCCAGTCAAGGTTATTCACCTAGATATAATTATACATCATTGATTGGTGAAATCCATGTATGTTTCCCCCACATATTAATCATGGTTCTAAATGTAATCCAATATGATCCTATGGTGAATTATCAACATGGAACACTTCTGTACATACATGATATGAATGTGATAGGCGGGACCAGAATTATATTGCATTTCAATCCATTAGGTACTTTATTAATACCAGGATATTACGTATATGGTGTGTGGGAGTTTATCCTAAGAAAATATGTTATGTTTTCTTGGTGTTTAGTCTTTAATTATGTTTATGATGCCATGTTTTATGTTGTTGTCACATTTTTACATTTCATTTATGTTATAATGTTATATCATGCCTCATTATTGTAGATTATGATTCTCACCCATCTTATAACAACATGAAATTTCATTTGTATCCCATTCATTTCATTACCTTATTATATTATTTTTTGTTACCTTATTCGGCTTTATAGCTCACCCCTTTATTATGAATGTACCCAGGTCATCCCAAGTAGTTTCAGAAGAACATTGAAATTCTAGCATCCTGGTAAGAAAGATTTCGATAATGTCATTGTATTCTTATTACATGTTGTTTTTATATGTACCTAATTTACCAATTACACTATGGATCAAAATAATTTGGTATTGTATGATTTTTACTTTTATGTAATAAATCATGAAATAAAGTGTATTTAAAATATGGGCTGTTAAAAAAGGATATGTATGTTAAAATCTAATCTTCAAAGAGTATAAAAATTAATATTATTCGAGTTTAGAATAAGAAGAATTGAATTTACTTATTATATGTATTTACATTAATAAATTAATTACATGGAAAATATTATATTGAAAAATATTAATTTAAAAATCATGGTTTGTATAATATTTGTGTGAATGATGAGTCATGTTAGTGGATCATTTTTATCACATGATATTTTTATAATATTATATGTAAGTGACAAAAATATAAATAACATATATGGACCAACTATTTGTTCATAATACATGATTTATTGTTTATTTATTTGGTAATGAATATTTAGGGTTATGGGGTCTATTTTCCTTTATTATGAACATTTATATATAAAGAAGGAGTATAGATAATGAGTGAAAGTATTCATCTTACAAATTTGAGATATAATATATCAATGTACCCATATTTAGAGAGATAGAAGATTTTGATCTAAGAATTTGATCTGGGTTTGTCCTCACAAAGCTAAATATAGATTTTGTTTTCATCATTGATATGTCAAAATATTTTTCAGATCTATGATCTAGTAGCTGGAATTTGATGGCTGATGCTCCCAAATACATTATATGTTTGTGTGGATGATCTAGAGGGACCCATATTCAGTTCTTTTGAGCAACGATATTTCAAGATGATTTATTTATGAAAGAAGATTAAAACAAATAGAGGTATTTATTTGGTATAACTTTCATACTTGATTATTTAACCTGATATTATTAGTAGTTATACTAGGATATGCATCACTAAAGATGATGCAGTTTTATTGATCATTGGTGAAAAAATTTAAATTCATGGCCCATCAACTTTCGATGCGTGCTTCATTAATTTAAATTGGTATCAAAGGGAGTAACATGAAATTTTAATCCATGAAATTTTTTGTTTTCTATAAATTCAAGAAGTGGGTATCATGATCAACCCAACATTGTACATAAAGATTCAGTCCAACATTTGATAGTGTAGTTGCATCCATATGATTTTTTTAATCATATAAAATTACAAGATTATGGGTTTGACAACTTAAGAATATATATATGTGTGTGGGTTATTTTTTTACCTGAAAACGTACATGGAAAAAATTTCTGGTGAACTTTATTATTCTGGATGGAGATTCGATGGTCAGAATAGTTTACTCTAGTGATGCAATTATTTTCCATTGTTTATGGAATTAAAAAATAATAATAAAATTGCACATTGCAAGAAATAATTGGCGTATGAAAATTAGATAGGGAGGGGAAGATACTATCCATGATTATATAACATGGTAAAAAAGCGTGTCCGGGGGGGGGGGGGAGGGTCACTAGGAAAATAATGAAAGAAAAAAATACTGGATGATGAGGATTGATTCCATTGGTTTAATATGTTTTCTTTGAATTGAAAAAACAATGGGGTGGTTTCCAGTGAAAACAACCCACAACCTCCACCACCAGCCATAGTCCTCATCCAATCCACTATCACACTACTAATTCTCCCGGACCCTTGTCATAACAACCTCCTTTTTTGGAAAAACTTGTAGCCTACCCCATGTGGAAGAAAAGAACCAGCTCAACCTTCTCTGCTCACCTCTCCAGTCCGGCTGAGACCTCTCGTGATCCATCTTCAAACAACCTCCACCTGATCCCCGATGTCAGACCCATTCCTCCCACCATGAACTCTCATGATAGATATTTTCCTCCCCCATATAATACCACATGACATACCTCAATGTTTCACTCAATCACCACCTTCAATAGCCTCTTGGTGACCACCTTTTTCCTGATATCCCCACCCCCGTAAGCCCTCCTACCAACTATCATCATGTCACTCCTAAATCATTTTTTTCTAACTACCATGTTATGAAATTCCACCTTACCTATGTTGATTTCCTCTTCCTAGGGACTTATTTCACATGAAGTTCATCCTAAAACCAGTCATATCTGGGTCAGATACTCTAAGATAGGGGATGGTTGGGACTTTCCCAACACGTTGCACCCATAATGGGTTTAAAATCATCCAAGAACCCATTTAATGGCTTTTAAAAGATTCTACTATACCAAATAAAATTTAATTATTTAAAAAATTGATTGTTAAAAAATTTATAATAAAATAATTTTTTTGGATTGTGAGACATTTTTTATTTGAATGAAAATTAAAATGACATATTTTAATTTATATCAAGCACTCAACATAATTTTTTCACAATTTAATTTGTTATTTTTCATTTGATTTAGATTTCAAATGATCTTTAACATCAACCAACCAATTTATATCTTCATTTTAATTTATTTAATTATTTATTCAAATGCATGTGATGTATATAACAATTAAATTTAAATTGATAGTATACTTATCATCTTTATTTTCATAACATGTATTAGGATATATGAGTCCATCAATATAATTCTCTAGGTATTTTTTATTTTCTTGATAACCCCTAACTTTCATTTGAGTATTTATATATTATGACATGGATGTTGTTATATTTGAACTACGTTGAGGGGAGAATTAATCCAAAAGCGATGATGATAAAAAGGACAGAGGTGCGATATGGGATTTGAGTCAGAGGTGAAACATGTATTTTGACCCAAGGGTCACTTTTTTGCTAATGAAAATAAATGGATCACCAATAATAAATAAACAATATAATCCTTGTAATTTTCTAAATTTATGCATATTTTATTATTGTTTTGTGAGTTTTTAAGCATTGGTGATCCCATAAAATAATAAAAAATTAATTCATATATTAAAATCAATTAGTAACTATTCAATTTTTTTTTCTATTTACTACCTAGTAATTTGTGATTTCAATCTCATAGAATGTGCATATTATATAGAAAATGAATTCAATAGTCAAGAAATGATTATTAAAAAAATCAAAGAAATATTAAGTCATAATTCCTTCAATTGATTGAATTCGGAATAAAAACTGGGTGTACGGGCTGGTCATCAACCATAGTTGAGGGTGACTCTGAATACTTAGTATTTATTATGTGAGTTATGGGTTCACTTAACATAAGAAGAAATAAAATAAGTATCTATATCTATCTTGTTTCATATATTGAGGAAAATAGTTGTGTTAATAATGTTTATGATTTTATGACCTGGGACTTCACTCAGTAGTTTGAGGATCCAAGAGTCAATGAGGTTGGAATGTCACACACATAAATTGAAACTATATGAGTGGTGGTATAACATATATTGGACAATGAGAAGAGGGTTTAAGGAACCTTTAAAATATAATAATTGAGTGACATGGTATTTCTGATGTAGTAATCAAGGATACTAGGGTTCGATAAAATAGTTAGAGACATTTGATGATTTAATTAATTAGTAATGCCTAATAGCTAATCAAGATAAAAGAATTATTCTGATCAGGTTTATATTTTTTAGAAAATGGAATGTAATACGATAAAAATACTATGATTAATATTGAAAAAAAGTAAATGTCCAACCCAAAATGGATTTTTAGTTGTAGTAAAAGAACCTATGTAAAGTCTATGATATGTCATATTTTATGTTCATGAGTCCCTAGTACTGGTAGTGCCCCCTAGGAAGAAAGGGTGTGAAAAAATTATTACAAGAGACTCAAGTAAGACATATTTTATGTTTAAATCACAATTTTGTCACAAATGTACAATGAGTAGTGGATTCATCATCCATACATAGATGATATCACATGTTATCTCATCTCTAAGAAGCTTGTAAGGACAAATTCAAGTGAGATATGAATGGGGTAAAAATTACACTGATTACATGTAAGTATATTGGAAACCCCAGTTTTTCACTTAGGTATGGATCCTCTAAATTTCGATCTAATGTTTTATTTTGAACCTAATATTTATCCCTAATGAGTTAGAAAATGTCTCAAGGGTGTTGGGACTTGTTTGAAGCCCAAAACCAGTTTTTTTGGAGAACTTGACCTAGAACACAGTTTATAGTAAACCATTTGGGGAGGCTTCATGTTTAGAGAAAACCCTGTGACTGGAATTATTTCTCTAATTGATCCTTACCACATGATTGGAACATAGTTTCCCTAACTATACGAGTGCCCAATTTTCTCTAGGTACTTGTGCATGGTTTTCAAATTATTTGGAAAACTCTAGGGAAAAAACATCCATAGGATAATTTTTTGGTAATTTTACATTTCTACCCTAAATAATAAAATTTATTCCCCCATTATTCTTTAAATTAATTTCTAGTGGGATTAACCTCCATTTCTCCCATTTTGGTGCTTTTTGGATGCCTAACCTAGGAATAAAAATATCTCCTATATCCGGGATCAGTTCAAGATTCTGTTCTACATGTTGTATGTGAAATGGTAAGTGCTCGAGTCCTTTTTATCTATTCTACATTTCTCTTTCTCTAAACCTAGTTAAAAGGTTGTAAAAGTTTTAATTTTTTATTATATCTACTCCATTACAAGGAAAATTATAGGCAAATAAAGTACAAGGAGATTCATACAAGCCTAATGTGGGTGGTCTATAACTCATCCCTCATGTTTATTGATTTTTCGTAATTTTTTTGGGCCCCACCAATTCTATCGAGTGCTATTTATTAAATTTATATGTCATTATTATAATTATTAGTGGCTATTACCCTAAATACTACCATCCCATGTAGGATGTTTTTCCATAATATTCATTTTAGTGTTTTGATATGTTTGAGCCTTTATTCAGGTGTGCTTGGATTGACCATTCTAATGGTAAGACATTATATATTAAATGGATTAATTTAAATTATGATTATCATGATGGAAGGTACCATGTGTTATCGCCATGTGAATCACTTATGTTAAGTGTTATAATTTGAAAATTAAGTGTTAAATAGAAATTGGAACGTCTAATAAGTATACGACATGTATTTTTAAATGTAATTGAATTATAGGTTGCATGTCTGTAGCACTCCTTTCCATGATAATGGAAGGTATACGAGTGACCCTTTATTTTTGAAAATGACATAAATTGATTATATGAATGGGTTCATGCCAATTTTTCTTGTCAAACTAATGAATGGAAATGCTTGAACCAAATTTATTTATCGATTAATTTTTACTTGATTGAAGGGATGACTGCTACTTGGCCTTGTCACACTATTGAAAATCATGGTTGGAAACAAATGGAACATTATATTACTTAATTATCAAAATGGAGTGTCCCGATATAAGGACCCATCCTTAAACATTACATAATCTTGAATTAAATGGATAATTCACATTGAGGATCTTTTCAGGTTTAGAGTTTTAGAGAATTAGGTCATAACATTTACATAACAACATGAATATTACATTTAGACAATTCTACTCAGTATATATTGTTTTCATAAAATAAAAAAACTCTTGAAAAAAAAGAGTCATGTCTAGTTCCATGTTTTAGACAACATGACATTTCCTTGATCCCATACTTGACCCTTATTCATCTTTAAGTCTTGTCAAAAACATTTCAAAAACATGGGGTGAGAATAAAAATCTCAGTAAGGGATATAAAGAAAGGAATGAAAACATTAGCCCATCAATAAATACAAAACAATGAAACCATACTTTTCAATCATAACATACCTCATAAAATCACAAGATTTATGAATAACACACAGAAATCATAAATCATAAAGGTAACTTGTGGAATCTATATCAACCCTAAATTGTATCTATCACAACTGCATAGGGAGTCACATTTGGAATACGCATCACATTATATTCCCTAAATATCTTAGGAGAAACATTCATGTTTACCTCCATCACTTTACCCAATGCATTGGAGAGCTATCTCATGATCACCCACACTAGGTTTATCACAGAACCACCCGTATGCATAATGAATGCCCAAGAACCATAACATATTCATAACATATAAAACAAAAATAACAGAAAGATGACATTTCCACATTTTAATCACAATATATCATTTACATATATTGACATAACAAATCCATTATCAAAACCATTTTCAATACCAAAATACGTAAAAAGAGTATATGATATTTATTTTCCTTTTAAAAACATTATGGCTATTTAAGTTAGCAAAAGATCAAATAATACTCACGGCAGTAGAAAAGGTCATTGTCACTGCTTACGTTAAAAAGAAACATTCTTTTTTTTGTTATTTACTAAAACACATCGTAGGAATATATTCCCTTTGAATGAAATGAAAAGTCAAAGGTATTTATACACCGTATAAAATAAATATGAGAATAAAACAAAATATGTATCAATGAAAGTAGATTGAGATGAAGTCCTTTACAAAGACAATATCCTTAGATTATAGATAAATCAATTAGATAATTATGTATGAAAAATATAAATATTCCCAATATAAGTGGATATTAAGTGACAAAAAATAAGAGTTTATTCACACATATTTATAGAATGACATAATCAATAAGTAAATGTTTTACCCGAAAAATTGAAATTGGGTTAAGAAATTTTCTTACCGAAATTCAACAACCTAAAGGTGTCACTTTAAAATTCAGAAAAAAAGATGATGAGATAGAAAAGTATATCTCATCCCTTGGACAAAAAATTTTCATCAATAATGATATATAAGAATGTATCCCCACATAATAATATGTAAATTAAAAGTCAAAACAAAAATAAGTCTTTTAAAAAGAGGAGGGAGAAAGGTTCCTTTACCGATTTGGTAACTTAAGAAACAGACACCCCATGAAAGAAAGATCACACAATTAATATGTAAATACCCATAAATTAATGTATATTACACAAATAATCCAATCATGGGAAGTACATCCACCACACAAAAGTAAATAGTGGCTAGTATAGCATGAATCTCATGGGAATAAAAAGTGAGTGGAAAAACCATTACCACATTGTAATCAGTCGAGTCATGTGAGAAAAAGTTAATAAACACCAAATTAATCACAAAATACCATGAATATAAATAGTATCATGACAATATATATCAACTGGAAGTACAGAATACACCACATTCAATAAATAAGTGGTGAACAATGGAAATCTCATGGAATTAAAAGTGATATAAGAAATCCTTTACCTCATGTCCAAATTGACTCGTATGTTCCTCTTTCATCCTGAGTAATAAAATTAAGTTGATTTATAATTGCTTAATATCCTTTTTAATGTTTATTATTACTTTTATATCACTTATTACCTTTCAATAACAGTCGGTTAATTGTTTGAGTTGATATCAGAAATTTTGTCGATGTTTGGAATTTGAGTTAAAAATGAACTTGTTATAATTAAAATTTTTCCATGTGGTCAAAACTATTTTATCTAGAGACTGATATTAATGATTTAAATATCATATAAATCATATATTTCCAGAATATATATGTATTCATAACATTAAAAAACATTTGGAGATATGAAATGAAATGCACCGTTCATGGAGACGGTAAGCCGTACGTACGAATGAACACTAATTCCATTTATATTTCTTATTTTAATGTAATTAATACATAATTATACATAGGAATATTATAATTACATTATAATATCATATATAATATCTTTAAATCAATCTTTTATACATCCCACCTAAGACATTAACGAGTAATATAACTTTGAGGGGGTGGTAGTCTGCACTTACCAAAATGAAATTATCACATTTACCTATTATCGAAACCAATAAGGAATGATATAAATGAAAAATAAAAAAACATAAAGAAAATATAAAAATAATATATATCATACATAAATACAGTGCCATCATAATGGCCACAATGAGAGGCGGTAATATTTAATTGAACAATCAGCGTTTCCTGAGGTGTTAGTTTGACATCCACAGAAACATTATGTTATTTACCCATTAGATAAAGGTTTGTGTAACTGTTATTAAAGTAATTCTCATAAAAACATCCCAGTATGATGAGGATACTGGTTTTGTTATAAAATAAAGTAATAAAATTTTTTTAGGGGGTTGGGGAAGTAAAATAAAATAAAAGAACTTAAGAGAAGGCATTACATTTAAATCGGGTAACTCTCTTTGGTTTGAAGAAAAAGGGTTTCTTGAACTGCTTTCATCCTAAGTTACAGCTTATCGAATGAATATAAATCTTTGGAGTTTATTGGAGCATAGTTTGTATGAGAAAAAGGCTTTAGATGTGTGAGAAATGTGTAGGAAGTGAGGGATTTTTATAAGTGAGAGGAGGGGCTCTTTAGGAAAGTTTGAAACAATTATTTTATTATAAACTCATATTCTATTTCAAAAGGTCAAATAATTATGAAATTATATTTTAAGATGACTGAAGGTCAAAATAAAATCATCCAATAAGAATTGGACATGTTTTGGATACTGTTTTAATATTTATAATCTTATTTATTTAAATAATTTATTAATGAGGTAAATATTGCATCATTATTATGTAATAAATAATTTTATTTTTTTGATGTCCAAAAATTTTAAAATAAATACAATGATGTAAGAAATATATTTATCTTTAAGAAAAATATTTATAGTAGAATATATAACTTATATAACCCCATGTAAAAACTGATTTACTAAAAGATATTTGTTTATGTCATTTTTGTAGTTACTTTAAATTAATTAATATAAAGTGTCATTATTACTCCAATGTGGCTCCATGGGATCCCATATTCATCCCAACTATGCCCATAGTCATAAATATATAGTTTTCCTAAAAATTATTCGAAATAATCCAAACTAAGATTGAAAACCAAAACATAGAAAGATTTAATCCCATAGTCATCAGTAGTAAATCTTAACATTTATCTTTAAATAGCATCGAATACCCTTAAAGTCTCATACTGAAGTGTAATTAACCTAATCATATATTCTCTATGATAGGTTAGTAATTTCCATAAATAACCCAAATATCCATATTTCCAAAATAAAACATAAATTCTTCCAAAAATAATATTTCAACCAATACTCCACATTTTAAATCCCATAGTATTCTATTTTCCTTTAGGTATATATTGTTCCCCAAAAGAGAGAACATCTTCCAAAAATACCCTTTATAACATAATTACCAAATTATTTCTATAATAATGATATCCATTTGATAAACCATAAGATCAAATTAATCTTGATCAATAAAATCATTTAACATAAATAATTAGTCATACTTACTAGGGACTTCACGTAGGCCAGTGGTAAGTGATACACCCTTGTAGCCCTTCGGTTTTGGGTTTGATTCTCGCAGCCTTGTCGGATGCGACAGGTTGTCACCCTTCCCACTGGTTGTCCTTTTTCTAAAACCATATTATTTTATAACATTCCCCAAAATGAGATAAATTCCTCAAAAATAACCATAACATATTTTAACCACAATAGTTCTCATTGCAGCTCCCATTTCATTCAATTTCTCATTAAGAAAACTACTACAGTTTCTTTCACATCTACAGTTTCATTGGTTCCTGCTTGATCCAACCATTTACTTAAAAAAAATATCAGTGTGAGTTTATCCATAAAATAATCATATATTATCTTATAGGAAGGGTAAAAACTAAGATATACTTATTCATGTTATCTTAAACTCATTCGATTTATCTAAAATAACCATGACTATTTCTAATATGATAAAAATTATGGTTATGCCACTTATGATTAAATAAAAACCTAACCTCTAAAGTTATCAAAACCAACATCTGATACCAACTATAGGGACCCATACTTAAACATTAAATAATCTTTAATTAAATGGATAATTCACATTGAGGATCTTTTCAGGTTTAGAGTTTTAGGGAAGTAGGCGATAACATTTACATAACAACATGAATATTACATGAAGACAATTCTACACAGTATCCATTTTTTCCATAAAATAAAAAACTCTTGAAAAAAAGAGTCATGTTTAGTTCGATGTTTTAGAAAGCATGGATTTTACTTGATCCCATTTTGACCCTTATTCATCATTAATTCCTATGGAAAACATTTCAAAAACGTAGGATGAGCATAAAAATCTCGGTAAGGGATATAAAATAAGGAATGAATACATTAACCCATAAATAAATAAAAAATAATGAAACAATAATTCTCAATCATAACATACCTCATGAAATCATAAGATTTATGAATAACACACAGAAATCATAAATCATAAATGTAACTTGTAGAATCCATGTCAAACTTACATTGTAGCTATCACAACTACATAGGGAGTCACATTTCGAATACCCATCAGAGTATATTCCCTACATATCTTAGGGTAAACCTTCACATTTACCTTGGTCACATTACCCAATGCATTGGAGAGATATCTAGGGACACCCGCCCTAGGTTTATCATGGAACCACCCACATGCATAAACAATTCCCAAAAACCATAACATATTCATAACACATAAAACAAAAATAAATGAAAGATAACATTTCCAAATTTTAATAACAATATATCATTTAAATATATTGACCTAAAAAATATATTATAAAAACCAATTTCAAAACCCAAATACTTAAAAAGAGTAAATCGTATTTATTTTTCTTTTAGAAACATTACGGCTTGTTAAGGAAGCCAATGATCAAATAATACTCGCGGCGACAGATAAGGTCATTGTCACTGCTTACGTTAAAAAGAAACATTATTTTTTTTGTCGTTTAGTAAAACACCTCATAAAAAAAGATTCCCATTGAATGAAATGAAAATTCAAAGGTATTTATACACCATATAAAAGAAATATGAAAATTAAACAAAATATGCCTCAATGAAAGGATATTGAGACGAAGTCCCTTGCAAGGACGATATCCTTCGATTATGGATAAATCAATTGAATAATTATGTGTTTAAAATATAAATAAACCCAATATAAGTGGATATTATGTGCAAAACAATAAGAGGTTATTCAAACATATTCATATCACGACATAATCAAGAAGTAGATGTTTAACCTAAAAATTGAAATTGGGTTAAGAAGTTTTCTTATAGAAATTCGACAGCCTAACAACCTCACTTTAAAATAATGAAAATAAGTTGATGAGAGAGAAAAGGATATCTCATCAGTTGGACATAAAATTTAAAACAATAAAGGTATAAAAGAACATATTGAAACATAATAATATGTAAATTAAAAGACATAAAAAATAATGTCTTTTAAAAAGAGGTGGGTGAAAGGTTCCCTTACCGATTTGGTAGCTTACGAAACACACACCCCATGAAAGAAAGATCACACAATGAATATGTAAATACCCATAAATTAGAGTATATTACAAAAATAATACAATCATGGGTAGTACATCCACCACACAAAAGGAAATAGTGGCTAATATAGAATGATTCTCACGAGAATAAAAAGTTAGATGAAAAACCCTTACCACATTGTAATCAATCGAGTCGTATGGTAAAAAGTTAATAACCACCAAATGAATCACTTAATTCCATGAATATAAATATTATAATGATAATATATATCAAATGGTAGTACACAATACAACACATGCAATAAATAAGTGTTGAACAATGGATGTCCCATGGAATTAATAGTGAGATAAGAAATCTCTTACCTCGTGTCCAACTTGACTCGTATGTTCCTTGTTCATCTTGAATAATAAACATAAGTTAATTTATAATTGAATCATAACCTTTTTAATTTTTATTATTACTTTTATATAACCTATTACCTTGCAATACCAGTTAGTTAATTATTTGAGTTCATATCAGACATTTTGTTGATGTTTGGAATTTGAGGTAAAAATGAACTTGTTATAATTACAATTTTTCCATGTGGTCAAAACTCCATTATCTCCAGAATTATATTCATGATTTAGATATCATATACATCATATATAACCAGTATATATATGTATTTATAACTGTCCATAACATTGGAGATAAGAAATAAAATTTATCGTTCATGGAGAGGGTAAGTCGTACGTACGCATGAACACTACTTCCATTTCTATTTATTATTTTAATAGAATTAAAACATAATGATACATATATATATATTATAATTACAGTATAATATCATGTATAATATAATTATCTCCATCCTATATACATCCCACATAAGTCATTAATGAGTCATACCACTTTGAGGGGGTGGTAGTCTGGACTTCCGAAAATGAAATTATCGCGTTTACCCATTATGGAAACCATAATGGTATGATATAAATGAAAAATACAGAAGCATAAAGAAAAAATTAACATAATATATATCATATATAAATAATTTTCCATCATAATGTCCACCATGTGAGGTGGTAGGAGTTAATTGAACAGTCGTCTTTTCGTGAGGTGTCAGTTTTCCATCCACATAAACATTATGTACGTTACCCATTAGATGGAGGTGTGTGTAAGTTTAGTTCTAATAATTCACATAAAAACATACTAGTGTATTTAGGATACTTGTTTTATTATAAAATAAAGGAATAAAAGTAGTTTAGGGGGTTGGATAAGTAAAATAAAACAATATAACTTAAGAGAAGACGTTAGCTTTAAATCGGGTAACTCCCTTTGGTTTAAACCAAAAGGTTTTCTTGAAGTGCTTTAGACCTATGGTAAGGATTCTAGGATAGAGAGAGGGATATTAGGAGCTTATTGGAGTAGTTTTTTTATGATCCAAAGGCATGAGAAGTGTGATAAATGGGTAGGAAGTGAGGGATTTTTACAAGGGAGAGGAGGGGCTCTTTAGGAAAGTTTGAAAAACTTATTTTATTATAAACCCATATTTTGTTTCAATAGGTCAAATAATTGTTAAAGTAAAATTTAAGATGAATCATGGTGGAAATAAAATCATACAATATGAATTGGAAAGGTTTTGGGTATTGTTTTAATATTTATAATCTTTTTTATTTAAATCATTTATTAATGAGGTAAATATTGCATCATTATTGTGTCATAAATAATTTAATTTATTTGATGTCCAAAAATTATAAAAAAAATGATGTTGGAAATAGTTTTAGATTTACAAATAATATTTATAGTCGAAATGATAACTTATATGACCCCATGCAAAAATTGATTTTCTAAAAGATATTTGTTTAAGTCATTTTTGTCTTTACTTTAAATTAATTAATATAAAGTGTCATTATTACTCCCATGTGACTCCATGGGGTCCCAAATTCAACCCAAGGATTCCCATGGTCGGCTATGTATTATAAAATAGGATTAAGACACATGTTAGTGTAATTTAATATTATTATAATATTATATTTTACCCTTATTTATTATATTTACCTTTTAATCATGGTAAATAAAATGTTTACTGAAGTAAATATTTAAATTTTCTAAAAATAAAAGTTACCTATTTACACAATTTGGACCTAATGATTCCAAATATGGAATACCTTTTATCAAATTCAAAACATAGAAGTGGAAAAAATTATTTTAAAATTTATTTCCGATGTCAAAACAAAATGTGTGTTTTTAAGAAATAATAACTATCAAAAGATTGACACTTGATTATGTCCAATTTAAAAGTGTAATTAATTCCAATTTCCAAAATTGGATGAAATGGTAAAAATATATTCTTATTAAACTTTAGAACCAATTAAAAATATAATATAACAATATAAATAAATTATATTAAAAGACACTTTTGAATTTAAATACAGAATTTTTCACTATTCATTAAAAGATGAACATTATAAAAAAATACCAAAATTTAATCCAACGTAAATTTTGGTGACCCAAATCTAAAAAATAATTTTTTTTTCAAATAAAACATATAAAAGTGACAAAAAATAGGATTTAAAAAGTGTTATAGATTAAAAGGTGATAAATCAACCTTTTAGTGAATATTAGAGTATTTATCCTCAAAATGGAATTCTTTACTTATTTTAAGCCTCTAACTCTTATTGGATAAATGTAAAAAATTTAAACAAACTTATATATTCATATTTTAGTTATTTATATTCATTCCCTCCAATACAATAGATAGGCGTTAACTACCATTTAAAATAATAATCTTATATTATTAGTGTGCAACGTAAGATTCAAAAGAAACCCATTGTTGCGTATCAGGTACGCCATCGAATATAGCATCCCCTTTAAAGAAGAATTAATATTTAATTCAAAAATATTAATAAATATGAAAAATTTCAGTTTCATTATTTACCAGGGATGTTACACCCGACTTGATAATGATTTGGATTCCGTAGAGAATTCCTTGAGCACTCGGGACCCCTTTTTGATTCAAGGACGTGACATGATTTTTTTGAGACCCACATGGAACCTGATTCTTATATAACATTAGATTCCATTTATGACAAAAATTTATCCCTTCAATATTATCACGATATTCCTTGGATACACTCCTTGGATCCAGTAATGACAAGTAGGTGCCATGGTTAAAGCCCATCAGGCCCATTCAATACATAGACCTATTTTACCTTGGATGAAAGCCTAGGGTTCAGTAGGTGTATTATTGTGGAATTACATTCACTATGATCCTTTAATTATACTCTTATACATACCCAGGGTACATTCATTACTGAGTTGGTGAGAAATGATTCTATTTTTCCTTGGTTATTAACTTGTAACATCACTATTAAATATCATTATGGGTACCCTTGTTACATCTCGGAACCATCACTATTGCTAACATGTGACATATTTATAAAATATTAATAATCAAATAATGAACTGGTTACATGTGAGACACCAGTCGAGGGATGAAGCATGTACTTGGTCATTTAGTTAAATTGTACTGCTTTACTTTATATATGCATGCTTGAACACTGTTACATTTTCATTACACGAGACAAATGTTGTTGACACCGTTGGTTATGGCCCGCTATGATTTATATCACACCTTCTCTGAGGACCATTTGGTACACAGATAAGATTACATATAGTCAGGTTTTGATAAAGGAAAGCATAATGCTTTAGACACATGATTTCTTATTATGTTAGGTTGGATATAGTAGTAGATGGACGAGTAGTAGCTCAAGATACTTGGTATAGTTTATGTATTTGATTTTTCTTCATTGGGTTTTCCATGTATGATTTATTCATTAATTTCATGTATTCCATCTTAATAGATACATGACATATGATATTCATTTTTTGTATGTTATTCCTGATATTTATGTTATTATTATCCTAATCAATTTCCATTATGCATTCTATTTACTTATATAGATGCCACTATTTACCTCTGTTTATATTTATCCACTATGCTAAGCTCTAGTAATGTGGGAATAGTATCACCATAGACACCACCTAGGCCCTTATTGCTAGTCAGCAGCCTTTGGAATTTGGGTAGATGCGCTAGAGGCCATGTGGTCCACTAGACTTGGGGAAACCGTTAAGTGTCACTCAGTTCCAAGACATCACCAAATTTTAATACGTGACTTATTTTATTATTTTAAAATTTGGAGATATTATATTAGAGATTAGTAACACTTATGACTTGTTCATAAGCCATGCTTGGGAATCATGAACCCATGTTCAGGGTAAAAGTTGAGTTTTTAGAATTATGAATATGTTTATTTTTTTCTATTACAGTTGACATTATTTCATGGTAGGGTGACACATATGTTGTGTGGAGTTGATGATTAATATTCTAATTGGGAATTTAATTTAACCCCTAGACCAAAGATTTTAGGTAAATAACTATTATTAGTTTATTAATATTAGGAACCCAGAATTCTGATGTCATGCATTATTCCATTCCATATAAGTGCATTTAAAAAATTAAATTTATTAAAATGCTTGCGATAATTGAGTGGTGCTGTGATAGTTAACTTATTATTGTATTACTCTTAATTATTATTGAGTGTTTTCTAGTCTCAATTCATGAGGTTTATTGGCCCTCATTTTTTGGGATGAGTAATTTACCAAGTCCATCCATTAATATATAAATAAATGGGCATCGTTTTCATTGATAATTTGAATGGAAACTGATTCAATGGGAATGTATATCCCTTACAAATTATAAAATGACTTGTAAAATAAAATGATAGCATGTCCTTATCCATACATGTCATGTTTATGAAAGGTATAGGATTTGACATAGTAATTAAATGTCAAATGAAATGAAATGGTTTCTAGTAAATGATGAGGCAAGGTACAATTGACCCTTCTTCTATTGGAAACCCTAAATCTTATATTTGAGAAGTTATTAATACTTAGCATTCTTAGAGGGTAGTAGGTGGTAAAATTCCGTGGATAGTGAGTTTTATTATGTTAAGAATCTTCTAGTGAAGCTATATTTATGATTCAAAATTTATTATGAGGTGGGTGCTTGGAATTTGTAGGCAAATTCCACCAAGACATCCTCATGTTTTATGACAGGATGGTGGAGATGACCAGGATTTATACATTGTGGGACCTAATAGACCTGTCTTACCACCACGAGTGAAACTTAAGGAACTGCCCACTATACTTGATCTAGAAAATGATTCCCAATTACTTGATATTTTCTTATATTAGATGCATTCCTTGCATGGTGCTCCATGAGTTGCACGTACTATGGCTGATCTAACTCGTGAGTTCCAACTATAGCATCCTCCCACCTTTTCGAGGGATGACAGTATGTTGGCTACTAAATCCAAGCTAGAGGCCACCCTATATATCTTTGATCATCTAGAAATTCTTCCATTGAGTAGTTTCAATCTTCCCATATACATGATTTGGAATTTACTCAAGTTGTTTTGGGATGCGATTATCCAGTATAGTTGTTATGAGGGTATGTTATGGGTTGATTTACCAAATGCCTTTTATGATCAGATCATTCCTCAGATGCTTAGAGCTGAAAAAGCTTGAGATTTCGTGCATTTGGAGTAGTGTTCAATGTTATTTTTGAAGTATTCAACAAATTTCATAGATTTCTAGCACTTTTCACAGCTTCTAGCCATTGATGATATTTCCTATGCAAGATGCTTCGAGGATGGGCTTGTATACGACATCTATATGTAGGTGAATGTATTTTTCCTACCTAATATTTACAAAATTGTCAATCATTACCTTATCACTGAGCGCAACCTGAGGGATGATAGTAGCACAATTCATTGTGGATTAGTGCCATGACAGACTAATAGTTCCCCCTGTGGGAGGAAATGTTCCCTCAATGTTTCTCATTAGGGTAGTGACAACCATAGTTCCCATTTTGAGAACTCCATGGTCTATCATTAGTTTTGAATATGGGGGAGCCAGAAGCCTCATTGTGATAGAGACCCAATGTGGTTCAAAGATTGAAATCATATGGGTAATCTTCAGATATTATGTAGGGCCTTCCCACTAGCTTCGAGTAGAAAAGGATAGGCTTCAACTCCACCTTCAAGAGTGGGTTCTTTTTTACCACATTAAGCGGGGAGTTGGAATAATTCCAATAGGATTGTGTGAGGATGAGGTAATGGTTATGGTAGCCAAACCCTTGATCACTAGTAGTTCCAACCAAGTAGTTATTATAACGTTAGTCCAGTAGTTTCAGAAGGGCGAGGATTAGTCCAGTTGCATGCACTACAACTAATACCCAAGGATCAGGCACCGAGACCATCTATTGAAGGTGGTACTATTCTAGTGGAATTAATTATAATATCTGGTTTATTTGATTTAGATAATTCAAAAATATTTTAATTTTGGATCTATAATGAAAAGTATCAGACTAGAGATCCATTATCATTATGGTGTAATGACCCTAGATACAGTATTAGGAGTGTGGTCAGAGGGAATATTCCATTGTTGGGATGGTCCCCTTGATATAGGTAGTTACCCTTTCTTGGTTAAGAATTTCATTATCAAGATGACCAAATTTTATGTCATTATCAGGATGGATTGGTCGGTTCAGTATCATGATTTTTTATACTTCTATCATCATAGGGTCTTGTTTAAATCACTAGAGGGAATCAGTTATCTACATAAGGGTGGATGGGATATCTATGTTGGTAGTGCCGGACCAGAGCATCATGGGATAGGTGGAGTGGCCACTGAGATTAAAAATCTCTTCTTGGAGGATCAATACTTAGAAAAATACGAATTTCTTCTAGTAGTAGATCATTTTAGGGATTTTTTCCTATTGAATTTTATATCTTACCTCCTCAAAGAGAGGAAGAGACTACAATTTATCTTATTCTAGGAGTAGCTCAAGTGTTCATTTCTCTATAAAGGATAATGCCTATAGTGATTTATGGGGGCAAGGAAAAGTTATAGGATTTAGAGTCCAAAAGTTTCATCTAACCCTATATAACCGGTTGGTGTTCTCCCATGATTTTTACTAAGAATGTGAATAGAACCTTATGTTTATGCATGGACTATAGAAGGTTGACCCAACATAAAATGAATAAATAATACCAACTACCTCAAATAAATGATATTTTTGACCACCTATTTGGTGATATGTTCATCTCTATGATCGACCTAAGGATGGTATATCACCAAGTGTGAGTAAGTCCATCAAATATACCTTGTAAAACCTTCAATAATAAGTATGATTTGTATGAGTACCCTATTATTTCGTTCAGACATATGAACATGCACACAATTTTTATGGATCTAATGAATATGGTTTTCCATCCCTATCAGGATTTATTTCATGGTCACTGTGGACGACATCTTGGAATATTCTCACACTCATAGAGACCATTACAAACACATTTAGATCATTACGAGTACACTAATAGAACATAAAATTAATTCAAATATTTATTAGTCCCACTTCTAGATAAAAAAAGATAACTTCTTGGGGACTATAATATCTGAATCATTGGTATCTATTGACCTAGATAGGTAATTTTTATACTTTTATGGGAGCATCCAAATAACATGATTGATATAATGAGTTCATCATGGGGTTGGATGGATATTACAAGCGTTTCATATAGTATTTTTCCCACATTTCTTCACTTCTTACAGGCCTTACAAAGAAAGTTGTTATGTTCATATGGTTAGAATCTTGAGAGAAATACCTTTAGTAGATGAAAATAAGCCTTTCATCGACACCTATTTTAATATTTTTAAAGCATGAAAGTGGTTATATGATATTTTGTGATGCATATATAATTTTACTAAGAGTAGTGATGATATGGGAGGATAGATTCATTCTATATTAATCTCGATAGTTGAGGACTCATGAGATAAATTACCCAATACACGACCTTGAGCTAGCAGTAGTTGTCCATGCCTTACATTGATTGAGACACTAACTTTTGGGTGAGTTATTTTTGGTATACACAGACCATAATAACCTCAAATATATCTTTACATAGCATGACTTGAACCTCAGACATTATAGATGGGTTGAATATCTACAGTCCTTCGATTTTGAGATTGCCTATACACCTGGAAAGTGTAATGTAGTCGCTGATTAGCTGAGTCCAAAAACTCATGCATATTCCATAAGGGAAGGTAGTAATGAATGGAAATTAACAACCCACTTCTCTGAGATGCATATAGTGTTTCATGATAGTTATAAGAATTATTACATATCATCTTTGATAGTTAGCTCATCCCTCCTTAGGAAGGTTAAGGGTACATAATTTTCAAATCCGAACGGCTTGGTTCTCCGTGAGTGTATATCAGGAGATAACCTACCTCCAGAATGGGTTGTCTATAGAAATGACATCCTGTATATTCATGGGCATGTCTGGGTTCTTACAGACAGGAGAGGATTTTCTAATAGATTCCATTGCTTCTAAATGGGTATTTCATTTTGGAATATTTAAATTGTATTGAGATATGCTACACCAGTATTGGTTGCCTGGGATGAAATGTTAGATATTAGGATTTGTCACTTGTTGTTACACCTATTGGTAGGTGAAGGCAGAGCTCAGAGACCAAAATGATTTTTACTGCCACTTCCTGTCTCAGAATGGAAATGGGAAGATGTTACCATGTTCGTTTTTGTTGGGTAACCTAGGTTTCCTAGAGGTAGCGAGGCTGTATGGGTGGACATTGAAAGAATGATGAAAGTGGATCACATCATTACTATTTGAGAGACTTTATCAGTTAACAAGATGATAAGACTTTATGACAGTGAGGTGATATGAATTATTGGGGTCCCTCATAATATCATTTCATATAGGGACCATAATTTCACAACAAGTTTTTGGCAAGGCTTGTAGAAAGTTATAGGTACACATGTGCTTTTAAGAAGAACATTTCACCCTCATACCAAGGGGTAGTTGGAATGGATGATAAATGTTCTATAAAACATGATCTGGACATTTTTCATTGATTTAGGTGGTTATTAAGAGACTCATATACCTCTCATTGAGTTTTCCTATAATTATAGATTTCAAGTGACAATTTAGTTGAATCCTTTAGAGTCCATATATGGTATGCTATTCCGTTATCCCCTATATTGGCTAGTGGCAAGTTAGGCAATCCAACTACATCCTTCTATCATAATGGGGACATTAGAGACGGTTAATCTAATCACGTTTCATATAACTACTATTCCATTAAGATAGAAATATTATTCTGATCTCCATCAATGATCTCTATAGTTCAAGTTTGTTGGGGGTCATGTTTTCCTATGGGTATTGTTTAGGATGGGAAATAGGTGGTTAAAAAGTCAAGGTAATCAATCACTTCATTATGTAGGTCTATTTGAGATTTTGGAGAGATTTGGGTAGGTAGCCTTCCAGTTACTGCTACATTAGATGTACAATTCCATGGATGACATATTCCATGTTTCACAGCTTAACCAATGTCATGAAGACCCATATCATAACTTTAACCCTTAGTATGTTTATTAAGATTCCAACACTACCATTGAAGAGTATTCTGTATGCATCATTGACTGCAGAACGAGGGCTCTCCGAGGCCATTTTTCCCTCTAGTATGAGTGCCATGGTAGCACGACCACATGCACAATGAGACTTTGGAGTGGGAGACCGATGTATGGCCTAATGGATAGAGTTTTTCACAGACAATGTTTTAGAATCTGTGGAAGGTGAACTCATAGATGAGTTCATTTAATGTGGAAAGACTGTAAGAACCTGGTCTTTCACTCAGGTATGGATCTTTAAATTTCAATATAATTATTTATTTTAGACGAAATATGTATAAATAATGAGTTTTAAAATGTTTAAAGGGTGTATGTGGCTTGTTAGGGGCTTAGAAACCATCCTTTGGATGAACAAGGTTTGGCTCATGGTTTTTAGTAAACCATGACGGGAGGCCACATGGTTAGAGAAAACTCTGTGGGTGATATGATTTTTTGGACAGTGCCTTACCACATGGTTAGAGCATAGTCTCACTAACCGTGTGGCCTAACACTATAAGTTTCCCTTTCTCTAAGTACCCATGTATGGTTTTCACACATTTTGGCCAACCGTGAGGACAAACCATGCATAGTGTAAATTTTGAGTAATTTTACATTTCTACCCTTAATGATTTAATTAAGCCCCGCCTTCTTCCATAATCTAATTTACAATGGGATTAACCTCCATTTCTCCCATATTGGGAATTTATGAAGGCATAACCAAGAAATTAAGATATATACCTGATCAGGTATCCATTCAAGATTCTGTTCATCTTGTTGGATGCACAACAGTAAGTACTTGGGTTCTTTTTAGCCAATCTTGGTCTCTCTTTCTCTCGACCTGTTTATCGAGGTGTAACTATTTTGAATATTTTCTCATATCTACTCCATTTGTAGATGAATTAGAGCCTCATACTAGATGAGGATATTCATACAAGCCTAAGGTGGGTGGTCTATAAATCATCCCTCAAGTTCATTGATTTTCGAAATTTCATTTAGGGCCTGCCAATTTCGTTGGGTGTCATTTATTGAATTTACATGCGAGGAATATAAAAAATTAAAACCATATAGTTATTAAATATAAATATATGTGATTATTTGTTAGTGTTTATGCCCACAAATCCATACATCCCATTTATGATTTTGTTCATAATTACTGTTTTAGTGTTTTGACACATTTGAGTTTCCATTGAAGTGTTCCTTGGATTGGCCTTTGTAATGGAATGATTTTTTATGTTAAATGGATTGATTTAAATTTTTAATAGTTTAATGGAATTTACCTTGTATTATTAACTCTTTAAACACATAATTTAATTGCTTCAATTTTATAATTAAATGTGAAATGGAAATTGGAAAGTATAGTAAGTATATGAATTGTATTTTTAAATGTAAATGAATAATAGGTTGAATGTCTATATCACCCCTTACTATGTTAATAGAAGATATTAGAGTGAACCTTGATTTTTGAAAATTACTTAAATGAATTAAATTAATGGTTTTATTCTACGTGTCCTTGTCACACTAACGAAGGGAAAGGGTTGAACCAAATGGATCTATCTATTAATTATAACTTGATCAAAGTGTTTCAGACTACATGGAACTATCACACTATTGAAAGGAAAGGATTAATACAAATGGAATATTATATGACCTCATTATCAAATAGGAGTGGCTTGACTTGAGCTCATTTTGGATACCTTAGTGAATTCCTTGATCAATCAATAACCCCAGTCTGATTCAAGGATGAAACTTTCCATGGTTGAGACCCATCTAGAACCTAATCCTTGCATAACATTGGATGCTTTGTATGACAATATAGAATCCCTTGAATATTATCATAGGATTCCCTGGATACACTCATTGGATAAAAAATTTACACGTTGGTTCCATGGTTAAAGCCCATTGGGCTGAGTTGTTTCTTAGCCCTATTTTACCTTGGATGAACTATTTGGACTCAGTAGGCATCTAATTGTTGAATTCATTGGACTATTATCCTTGGAATACACTCTTAACCTTGTCTAGGATATAGTCATTACTATGTTAGTGACCCTTGAGTTCTACATTACCATGGATATTACCTTGGAACTTCATTATTAAATTGCATTATAGGTTTCCTTGTTACATATTGGAACCACCACTGTTACTAACATGTGACTTATTTAAAAATTGGTAACAAAAAATAATGAAATGGCTACATGTCAAACACCAATCAAGGGATGATTAAGAAACTTGGGTATTTAGTTATGTTGTACTTCTTTACTTTATATATGCAGGATTTCACACTGTTACATTTCAATTACATGGGTTATATGTCATAGAAACCATTCCTGGTGGTCCTCTTAGATTTATCTCACACCCACTCTGGGTGTCGTCAGTACATGGGGTAGATTACATATATGAAGGTGTTGATAAAGGCAATCGTAATGATTTAGACACTTAATATATTATTGTGGAAGGATGGGGTTGGTAGTAGATGACTGAGCTGTAGCATGGGAAGCTTGGGATAGTTTATGTGTTTCCTTATTCTATATTGCATTTTTCATGTATGCTTGATACATTATACCAATGTTATCTATCTTACTAGATACATGAAATATAATCATCATTTGTTTTATGTTATTCTAATTCTTTCAATTATTTCTATCCTTTTCTATTTCAGATGTTCCTTCTTTTTACTTATATTGCATCAACTATTTACCTCTGTATATATTTAACAACTATGATACACTTTGGTAATGAGGGAATAATATACCCATGGACAGACCCTAAGTCTTCTATTATAGTAGATAGCATCAGGCGTTTGGGGATATGTGCTTTAGGCCATGTGGCCCACCGGAATGGAGGCACCTATTATTCGGGATCTAGGTCTAGAACGTTACATTAAAATAGCGAGCATGATCTTACCATAAACCATATTATAATATATGTTTTATCCAATTCAATTTCACTTATGATTAAAAATAGACATATAGAAAAAACTTTTCATTACCTTTTGGGTAATGTTATACATGAAAATAAGAATCAAAATAAATTTTAATATTTAGATATTATGGTTATGAAGTTGAAATACAGGGTATAAAGTAAAATGAATATTGTGAAACAAATAGAACCTTCACAAATTACTTCAAAGAATACAGTTTTTTCATCAAATATGAGGTTATTTTCTTAGCATATCTTGAGATAAAACAATGTAAGTATAAATTTTATGAATTGAGTTGAAGAAGTAAGAAGTCTCTTCTTCTTCAGGTATATTCATCAATTATAAGTGATATTTTTGTTTTAATTTATGGGTATTAAATAGAATTGTCCAATCAAGTATGTGTATTGGAATGCATCAAACAAATAATAAAATAAGCGTCATAAGAAGTGTGATCTTCCTATTGCGGAGATTTGGGTAATTTTCCCTGGCCTTCCCCTTCCATTCCAAAACCCTACCATTCTCAGGATGTTAGGTAATCCAGTCAGGAGATTCCTCGCCTTTGATGAGTGTTCTAGACCATTATTCCATCTAATTTCTCCCCATATATGAATGGAAGTAGAAATATTGAATCCTCTGGTTGAAGCTGTCTGTATTGAGGTAAGCGATGAATTGCATTGCCTCTAATCTGCGGATTTTGAGAACTGGTTTGAAATTTGTGTGTCTTGTCATTGTCTGGGACTTTGCATATGGATTTTTGTACGTCTTGCAGCATGATCCCAAATGAGAGTTGTTCTAGAGTTTTTCCAGTTCAACCACTCTGTGCTGAGCCTCCTCAGTTGTTGTCAAGGTCGTATCTTTCTACTTTGATGGATGAAGTTCCTCCTAGATGTGGTTTGATTAGTAAGCAAAAATCAGTTCCAAAAGAAGAGGTGGCTTATAATACATCGTCCATCTCTCAAATTATGATGGATGGGGGGTGTGGAAAACATGCTTCAGCTGTCTGATCTCCCCCCATTGTGCTAATGGAGCAAGTGGTTGAATAAAGGGTTGACAGCCATGAAAAGGAAAAGATGGCGTGTTGGATTTTGGAGGTTTAGTCTGAACCTAAGAGTTGTGAATGAGAAGTTCATATGGGTATTGAAGAAAGAAATAATTTGGATCCCCTAAAATAGGGAGGTTATTTCTCTTGTAGGTCCAACAGTTATCATGAGGGTTGGGTGAAGGTGTGGGCATGGTGTCTCCAAAGACATCTTCGCTGCCCATTACCCTGTCCATCCACTTTGGAGACTTGGAGGATTCATGTTAGGCTCTTGAACATGATGAACTGAGCTCAAAAACACCTTTAAAAGAGGATGATGATGGGATTTCCTGTCAATTCTGTGTGGAAAAGGTGGAGGGAATGTGAGTTAGAGGACTTCACAATCTAAGGAAGAAGAAAGGATGAAAGGGGATCTGTGACGTGGGGGGTTGCATTGTGATTAAAGGGAAGAAGGCGAAAGTTCGGAAAGACTATTACTAGCTTCCTAATCCATTGGAAACAAGATTCTTTAAAAAGGTACAAGGAGATGGAAAGTGTATCAACAGTTCAAGACAAAAATCAAAATAAGAGATTAGTCCTGAACATTGGGAAGGGTAAGGCAATGTGTGGACCCTTTGATGAACAAGGGATGGGTGATACGGTGGGAAAGAATGATGGGGGTAAAAGGCATACATTTAACATATTTTCCACTCTAAGATAGAGGTTATGTAAGTGGTTTTTTAGATCAATGATTTAGAGGAGGATTCGATATTAATTTTAGAAAGAGAGGTTAAAAAATATGTCAACAAGGAACAAAAGTACAGGGTCGACCAAAAAGATCAAATTTTTTCACAAGGATTCAATGAAGAGAGAATAGATGTGGAGGAGTACATCCAGACTTAAGAAAAACTGATTGACCATTTTGAAGATATAATCAGAAAGGATCTGCATATGAATGTTAAGACACATCAGTGGGAGCTATATCAGGTAAGTGAGTCGAATAATCTTAGCCACGTTTTCAATGATTTTTTTGATTTCTTGATGTTCTCATTGATTCTGGAAGTTAATTATGTGTTGTTTCCCACTGTTCCTTAAAAGTGATTTTGAAATAAAAAAGTTTAATTTTTAGGTCATCTTTACAAGAAGTAATGTGAATTCTCTAATAAGTTGATAAATGAGGGATCCCATTCCAGTTCTAAGAAGTACACAACATCTAATTTCTAGGATTTTAGTTCTTGCTAATTTTTTTTATTACCCAAAAATTTATCTCAAATTTACATTAGATATAAGGATTAATTATTCTTAATTAGGAATGGATGTTTTTTTGTAGTATTAATTACATATCTAATATTTTAGAAATGGTTGAATCATTAACAATGGGTGATGAATATAAAATTTAAGACTTATTTATACCCATTTGTGGAAAGATAATTTATTTCATTGTAAAACTAAGTTGTTATCAGGGATATACCTAGTATGGTTTTTAGTCTATTTAATGTTAAAGACCTTAAGTATTATATAAACATTTAATTACTTAGTTTCGGAAAAAGAGACCTTTAGAAATAAAGGTAAGTCACAAAGCTTATGGAATTAGTTTAGCTAAAGAGGATGAATCATTCCATGATTTTGAAACTGGAAAATATATTTAATAAGATTCTTTTATTCATTTTTAAGGATTGTAAAATGGAATTATCATATATACCAGGTTATATTATATAAGTTTCATTGGGTCTGTGTGATAAAGAATTTTTTAACCAATCAATCACCAATCATTAAAATATAGTATGAAGTAACTCATCAATATATATTTTCGTATACACATCAATGCTATGATGATGATAAGGAGGGTTGATGATGAGTCATAAATGAAAATATTGGTCAGTAAAAAATAGCATGGCATATTTCCAAAACACATATTTCTTTATACCCATCAAATCCATGATGTAGGTAATAATAGAATCAAGGTCGAAAGTAATACACATTGCAAAAACATCCACTATTTTTAATGTTATGTTTCAAACATAGTTGTGTTATCCCATAATCACCTGAATAATATAATGAATAATGGATATCATCTGAGTTATAGTCCTCCATGTCAAAAAAAAACATGTATTTAGATGCAGAGAGTTTGTTAGGAATATAAAAAAACCTACATAATGAAAAATACTATGTGGATCTAAAGTAATTATCCCAAATGCTTATTAGGATATTACTATAATCCCTATGATTGAAAATTTATAGTGAAGTGATAGAATATATTTCTATAAATGAATTCACATATCTACTTGAGATAGTGAGATAATGATTGAATATGGTTTTGTTATGGTTGATGATGCACAACTATATGGAATAGGAATAAGCTCCACAAGATCTTGTGAAAATAGAATATTATAGAGACACATACAATATAATAAGGTTAATACCATGGTAAGTATTTTACATAAACCATGGTTTGCGATAAATTATTCATTGAGAATAATAAATGTTACAAGTTTTAGTAAATGGAAACAATTTAAGATTGGAAAGATCAGTTAAAATTCAATAATAGATTTCACACATCAAAGTACATGAGCATGGTATTTGGAATGTTTTGAATATTGATTTTGTGGTGGTACTTTGGAGAAACAATAAATGGGTCATATAAGAGTGGTACTAATAAGGTTTGATTGGTGGAACAAATTCACCATACTACAATCCATCAAATTTTGACTTGTCATCGATACTTTTAATGATCATTTTATTTGGCATGGGGTGTTAAGACCACCTTTATTGTAAAGTGTCTATATGATACTACCAAAATATTTTGGTGATGCCAAAAAATTAAAATAATGGGTAATGTTACTAAAATCATGTTTTTATGGAAGTAAAAAGATCACATAATATTCATTTTGAATGAAGTTTTACCCGGTGTTTAAAAAACGTTAGTGGGACTACTATAGTTTTCTAAGTAAAATATATTTGAAAACATATTGAAAATATTTATTTTCTATATAATCAGTTAAAAATATAATGAAAGTATATATATAGATATTGAATTAAAATATTAATACTATGTTATAATGACTAAGAATACTGAGGTAGATCTAACAGTTTATTATACCAAGTTAATGTTATATATATACACAAGGTATTAAAAAAATACAAGTTGGAATAATTCAAGATATAATTTTTATTGATATAGCATGGAATAATTCTCTACAGGACGACATATAAGTGTCATTAGAGTATATTTAATAGGTGAAAAAAATTACACAAGCCCAAAAATTGATATATCTCTAATTCCATGCTATGTAAAAAAATAATATTTTTCCTAAATATAAATTAAGGTAGATGAAAATTTATTAAATCTAGGAAAACTGTATTGGAAGCATTTAAAAATATCCACATATACTAGAGAGAAGTATAAGGGATATATACCTGACACTTAGAGAGGAAGGGACACTAGTTATAATTGGACACAATCTAGTCCTCATTTAGATCAATATTGTCTAATATATAATTTCTGGTAATGTAATGAGAAAGATAAGCTCATTAAATCTAGTAGTAGCCATATCTATAAAATACAGAGTATATTATTTCTTCTGGTACAACTGAAGGTGTAATGTAATCTATGTATTGATTTTTATAGTACATAGAATTACATATATTTTCTGAAGATTTATCATGATATAAATTATAATTATCTGATTATTGATTCTATCTAAGATATCAATTTATGAAATTAAACAAAAGGAATATACTCAAGGATATCATATCATTCAGATTATTTCTCAAGGAGGTCAATTCAAAGAAACAAGTATAACCATGTTGTGGAGACATGGTAGGCCCAAAAACTAAATCCCAATTAACCATAAGCATTATCCTATCTTGTGAGAGCTGACAATTTTCATGAGCATGTCACATATACTGCAAGTGGGTGTGTTTTAATAGTGGGATCCCTTGACCCAACTAAAATGTACTTTTAGATTACCATATCATGTATGAAGTGAATTATTCATGATTTATAATTAACATAATATTTTTTGATATTTTTGGGTCCACTATTATAATAGTAACTTTCATAGACTGTTTTCCATATCAACTGGTTATAGAAGATCCCGGGAACTAATAGGTACCACAAGATAATAATACATTAACATTAAAAAAATGTACTATAGTTTAGATACATCATACTGGCCGTGAAAAGTCTATTTCTAACCATCAGGTTTTGGGGCTCAAAAAATTTGAGAATTCTTCTCATGAAGTTTGTAATTGGGAATCTCACATCGATGAGATCATGAGAACTGAACAAATAATAGGAACACTACATTTCTCGAGTTTCATTGGTTGTTCCTTTATAGAAACACTTATAATAGTCTCATGACATGATATTTTTATAAGTGTATACTATTTGATCAAATACTTTTATGCCAGATGAAAATCATGACATTAATATCACCAAGAGGTAGCCTGTGTTGGGTGTGTCATTTGTAGTATTTCATTTTTTGAATAATCAATATATATATATATATTTAATCCTATAGAAAGATATATATGTAGCCTAGTAGATCGATATAGTAGTACATTAAATAAATACATGGCCATGGTAGAAGAAGGAATGTTCATCTAGGAAGTTCATTGAATTGCTCATAAAGAAAGGATTATGACATGAATTGTATGTCCTTTACAAGATGTCCAATGAAAAAGAGATTATATTACATTGTGTGTGTTCATATGAAACATTATCATTAATGTTAATTTTTATTATCTCTCTAGGGGAATTGATGGGTTTCTATACTCTGAACCTGGACTGTGAATAATATTCATTGTTATTTATATATGTTCCTAGAGGGTCACACAAAGAGAATATTCAACATTCTTCTCTATTCTAATGAATCGATGTATAGAAAATGTGGGCCCCACAACTAGTTTCAAGAAATGTATGAGGATATGTGATCACAAAGGAATAAATAAATTCATATCATTTGAGTTTAGAATAATTAGTATTGAATTTATTTATTAAATGTTTTTATAAGTATCCAAGTAAATACATGGAAAATATTATACAAATGAATGTTATATTAATATTAATGGATTATATAATATTTACAAGAATAAATAGTTGAGTAAATGGTTCATTGTTATCCTATAATAAATTTTTAATATTACAAGAATGTGATAAAAATATAAATGAAATTTATGACATAGTTATATTTCTATAACACATAGTTTATTATTTATTTAGTGGGTATTGAATATTTGGGGGTCAGGGAGTTATTTTTTATTATTCTTCACAAAAATATTTAAAGCAGGGGAGGATCACAAGAGTGAAACAATTAATTCGATGAGTTTGAGATACTATCTCCCCTCTCTCTACATTTCTTGAAAGGGAATATCTTAATCGAAGCATCTAATCCATGTTCTTCTTCACAGATCTAAGAATCAACATAGTGTGGTGATCATCAGGACAATGAAGGTTTTGTCAGATATATGCTTTAGAACCTAGAACTCAATGATAAATGATCCCAAGAAATTTCCAAGCATGTTTTTATGTTCTAAATGGATCAAAATTCAGTTTATTTGATAAAATTTAATTGAAACCAAACATTTCATGATTAGGTCATCAAACTGATCGAAGTATTTTTTTGGTTTAAATTTGGTGCTTAATTCTTTATGGGGAGATCGTGGGAAGTTGTACTAGGATATTTATTGTCAGTGAAGATGTAGTTACACCTATTACTGGTGAAAGTTTCCAAATTCCTATACCATATACTTTCATTGTGTTCTCTAGTACTTGTTATAATGGGATGATGGAAATACACTATTTATTTATGATGAATCTATGAAAAACTTTACTCTTTCTATAGTATGTAAAGAAGTGTATGCCTAGTGTTAAGTCTAAATCCATCCATTAGGCCCCAAAACTAGAATACCATTATTATCCACCTGTTATAAAACTATGAAATACAATGTAAGGGTTATTTGTGCGACCCATCATACACCTAAATATATTAAGATTTTATCCTCTAAAAATTAGTTTACATAGTTGTAGAGAGAGAATAAAAATACCTATAATGTAGTTACAAATTTATTATCATGAATTACTTCCCTTCATGACGATCTTTTGGGATAAAGTATTAAATTAACTCCTCAGTAACATAAAATATCAATCCATTTGACTAAACATATCATGGATGAGTGAAAAAGGATGTTTTCTACATGGTAAGATGTCCACCTCTTACATAAATAGTCCTCCTTATAATGAGGTTATGTATCCCAATGTGATAGTTGTAATTTTCATATTATTCACCACTTATCATGTTAATTCCTTACATAATTAAAAATTGGTGATACCATGAATTACCCAAGACACTTTGATTACTCTTGACTTGGATTACCCCATCAATTTCCTAGTTATCAATACCTTCAATATATACCCCCAAATCGATTTATATTAAGTAACTTCCACCTGGATCATAAATTCAACCATGTTATCATGTATATAAAACTAATTTCAGTAATGTTTTGAAAATAAGGATTTCAACATAAAAAGGTTAGGTGGAATAAACTATACTCCCTTTTTTCTAGAGATTGTTTCTAAATAGTTCTCCATTTCCATAAAAAAATTGATGAAGCCTCCAATTATCAACATAACTGAGGTGGAAATTTTTAAAAGTCATCCCAAATTTGATTTTATTTGGGGTTAAGAAAGTGGATGAGTAATTAATATATTATTTAGAGAAAAAAGTTTCTTACTGTTTTAGATAACTAGAGTCCATAGGAAATGAGTTTGAAAGTGATGTGAAAAGTACTTGTTTGAATAATGGATGTTTCATTTGTTTTCAATGTATTATATAGTGAATATATATAGTACACTTGATTATAGAGATGGTGATGGTTAAATTATTAGATTTCATGATTAAAAATACAATCACATATGTCCATAAGGGGATTAAGATTATTCCATGATATACAGAAAGGGAATTTGAGGCTAATATCTTGAAGAACTTGTTTAGAGGAGATTATATAATATTGGAAATAAATTTTTTTAGGATTATTGAACTATTCTTAATTACCAATGACTTCTGAAGATTGAACTAGATTGTTCACAATGTCTATAACATTTATTAAAAGTGAAGTTCATGTAAATATTTATTTTCATGAAGAAATGTTTTGAAAAATACCAGGTTATAAAATATTTACAATACTAATTGATGAAGAATTTATTAAAGGCAATGAAAACAAATATTTCTTACATTAATAGAATGGAATAGTTATTTAATGATTTTTGAAGAAAAATCCAAATAGGTTTTAAGGAATTTAATGATCATAAAAAATAATATTTATTATGATGATTCATTTAGAAGATCATTTTTAATAAGTACTTTCATTTGAATAAATATCTATGAGTATATTGGAAAAAATTTTGAAGAATATTTTCACACATAGTTTTCACTGAGTATTTGGTGTTCCATGATACAAAACATTAACCATCCCATCAGTTAACCATGTATACACCTCAACCCCTGGGGGGACGAAGGTGGTCAACCATTTTGGAGTCAAATGACCTAGAAAGTTTTGTGTGGTAGGTGAGTAGGAATTAATATCACCATTAGGAAGCAAACAAGTAGGCTGATAATGTTAATAGTTCACAAAAGTAGCACCAACATGTGTGGTGGGATGATGAAAGAGGGTGCTGGCATGGCGGGGTGCCAGCGGAGGGGGGGGGGGAGTGGCCCTCATTACTCATATATGATCAGTGGAGGAAATAAATTTTCTTATATTGTAGAGAAAATATATACAGAAAATTTATGTAGGACCCACTCTATGTGGTCACTATTTATGCATTTAAAACTATACACATATAACATGATTTGTTAGATTTGATCAATGAAAACCGTTCAATCGAAGTGGGAAGTCATCTTAATCCATTCGTTATTCTAAGGTATTTTCCATGTTTTGATCTATAATATAAAATCCATTAAATGAAATAATGTTTTAATGGTTGAGAAAATTAATTTTCAAATAAATTCATATGTGTCTTATAACATCTTCTACATTACACATAATCACTAAAAAATGGACAAAGTACTAAATACAACAGAAATGAAGTTCGTCAACCTAATAGTAATCAATTATACAGAGTTCTACTCCATAGTATCTACTTCCCCTACCTTAATGTGATAAGGAAAAACCATAAAGGTTATTTTATTTAATGTGTTCTCTTTATGTGACCACTTAAAAACTCAAACAGTTTTTGGGATCATCCAAATCTTAGAGGAATATTCAAAATCAACTAATTTTGAATATACACATATTGAGTCTACTATGAGATATATGATATGTGAAATGAGAATATTATTTGTTAATGTGGTTCCTATTATAATGAGGGATTAAATCTACTGATAAAAATTATATGCAGTGAATATTGTATGAAAATATAATGGGTTTTATTATTTGGTTTATTTATTTTTTGAAGCCTGTATGAGAATATTTTTGTGAAGTATCAATGAGCATGCTCTATAGAATAGGGTTGTATGTGAAAGTAAAATTCCATGTGACAGTCCTATGTGATAAATATGGTATTCAATGATTTTTTCCTGTTTTTGAGAAATAATCATGAATATCATGTTAAATGTATGAGAATAATATGTGGGTCATGAATATGAGAAGGAACAGTTGTTTATGGATAAATGTGATATATTTTTCGGCATCACATAATATTGAATGTTTAAGAATATTTTTCATGATTATCATTTATTAGTCACGTGATTTTTCTCTATAAATACAAGATTAAAACTCATTAAATATACCTTAATAATTTTGTTGATAAGTTTTTTATCAAGAGAAGAAGAACATAATTTTCTCCATTTTAGTTTTGAAGAGGATGTGGTGATTTTCATGAATTATAAGTATTTTGAGAATAAAAGAAACTGCCTCGTTTTTATAAGGAGAAATATTTATGAAGTATGTGATATGATAAATGGAGTTCAATTCAAATTAAAGTGCTGAAAAGAATTATATTTTGGTTTATGGACAGAATAATGGTTTTAAAAAAAATATATTGCAAAGTAATATCAAACATTAAATCTGTTTTTGAATTATCAGTACTTTAAGTATCAAACATGTGAGGAAACCATGAAAACATCGATCATTATGATACTTCAGATTCATATGATATAAATTTAAATAATTTGATATACTATTTGAGAGATATATAGTGGAGAAGAAAATGTAGGTTAATAATGAATTAGTTGAGGACACTATAGAACACATGCATGAATTACATATAAGATGATGGAAAATATTGGAATTAGTTTTGAATGTTTAATCTTTTATAAAATAATATTTCATAATTTTTGTACATTACTTTTTCACATTTGAATCTTTCTATAACATCATTTATATAGGGAAGAATTATTCTTTGAGTAATTGAGACTAAATCTAGAATGAAATTGTGGGAGATGACGTTAATGTTTGATCATTTAGTAGCTTGAGAATAATTTGATCATTCATGATCTAGTGTGAAGTACTTTTAGGACCGACAAAATTATTTCTAGAATATGTTGAATATCATGATTTTTTTTGGAAACTCATGCTTTCAAGTTATAATGAATAAATGATGTACTGACTAGATGTTTTATATGATTGATGTAGATATAATATTCTTGTAGATAAAGATCATTTTGAAGAAGGAATATAAATTTATACTATATGATCAACGTTAAGAAGAAGAAGAAGTAATTTATGACATTGTATCTTACTAATTAACGAAGAGGATCGAGGTTGTGGTGTCTAACTAGTCAAGTAGAAGGAATAAGATTATTGGGGTGTCTATCCAACTAAAGAAGAAGAGTTGGTTCTGTGGGTATAAAATGAGGATCAATTGTATAACAAATTCCTTCCTAAATAATTATATTCATTAAGAAAAATATAGTAGATAAGTCCTGATTGGTTGACTAACTAATAAGGAAAGGAATAGTTCTTTCTTGAAAACCTTATAAATTTTGAGTGTTGTGCTTTATCTTATTATTTCAGTATATGAGGTGAGACTGTGAGATATCATTGAGTGGATTAAAAAACATAAAAATTAGATGATGGTTAATTTAAATAATATAATTCATAAAAACGTAAACCACTGCTTCACCCCCACTAAGTGGTCAATCCAACTACACAACAAAAAACAACAACAGATTAGCAGTCCTTTTTTAGATGGGGTTATACAAAAAATCCTCTATTTTTTTTGAATATTTTGTTTGTAATATTTTGTTTAATTTTAGTGGTATTTGTGTCCAAACCACCACAAAATTAATAATTAGTTTCTCAATATGTTCAGTTGGATTTTAGAGGCACTATATACATATATATCATTCATTTAGATATATATTAGAGGCTATATATTTACATATGACATAGAAATTGTTTTTAAAGGCAATAATGGGGGTTTAAAACCCCATATAATCTCTTAAATTATAGAGGGTTCACGAACTATCATTAATCCCTTAGATTAGAGGGGATTTGAACCCATTCTAATTTATGAAATTAGAGAGGGGTTGTGAACCCCCTCTAATTTAAGATATTAAGGGGGGTTGTAAAACCCATCTAATTTATGACATTATAGGGGGTTTTCAACCCCCACTAATTCATGAAATTATAGGGGCTTCATAAATTGTTTCTAAAACCTTTGATTAGAGGGGCTTTTTAACCCATATTAATTTTTTTCAATAAATCTCATATAAAATTAATTTTTTTTAATATATATATGTGGGTGTGCATGTGCACACACACACACACTTATATATATTATATAAAAACACCATATAAATGAATTAAATAAATTATAAACACATACACACACACACACACAAATAATGAAATTAAATAAATACTTTAAATAAATACTTAGAAATATAAATAAAAATGTATACATATATAAATATTGGCATACATAATAGAAATGTAATTAAAAATATATTTATTTAAATATATATAATTTATATATGGATTTATAAATACCATACATTTATATTATGATTTATATTATACATATATTATATTAAATACATTTTATTGCATATTTATTAATAAATACATTTATATTATATTATTCAAAAAAATAAATATAATATACATAAAATTTAAATTAAAAATAAATATATATTGTATATATATTTTATATTATATTATAAATATTACATTATATTTAAATTTATATATACTATATAAATATTATATATATATTTCAGTATACCATATTAATTATAAATTGATTTAGTGTATATATGTATATATCATTTGATTATATTACATATTATCAATTATATGATTGTATTTAATTGTATTGATATGTATACATAAATATAATTGTATAATTTTATGTGAATTTATATATATTTATTTGTATAAATTGTATTTCATATAATACAAATTATATATAACATAATATAATATACATATTATATAAATATATAAATAATTATACTTTATTTAAAAAATCTATCAGATAAAAACTTAGGCTTGTAGCTTTAAAAATTTGTGAATAATAAATATATATTTAAAAAATATGTTTAAGATTTTATATTTTATATGATTAATATTATATGATATACAATTTATAAAAATAAATAAATATTAATGGACACAATATTATACAAATATATTTATTGAAATACATATATATTAATGTACATAATATTTTACAATTATATTTATTAAATTACTTATATATTAATGTGAATAATAATAAATATAAGTATTGAAATATATTATATAAATATTTTTAAAAATTGTATTTAATATAATATTAATTATATATTTTTAAAAATTATATTTCATATAACATTATATAAATATTTTAATAATTTTTTTTCATGTATAATTTCTGTATAAATTATATTTCATGTAATATTAATAAAATATAATATATGTAATTTATACAAATAAAAATATTTTAATTTATATAATAATAAAAATATGTATTGAAATACATTATATAAATATATTTTCAAATAAATAATATTAATATATTAAATAAATACTTATATAAATATTATATAAATAAACCTGTATATAATATATAAATATGTATTTTAGTATATAAATAAATTAAATAAATATATTAATAAATATATAAATAAATGTGTATACATATAAAATGAAATGAATTATAAATCAAATACTCAAATGTATGTAATTACACATATATAATATATAGTTTATATAAATGTGTAAATTTAATATAATATAAATGTATTATAATATTTTCACATAAATTTATACTTTAAAAATATGTATATTAATTTAAATAATTATATATGTATTTAAATATTCATTCAAAAAAAATTTATTTTAATTAGTTTCATATTGTATATAAATACAATTATGTTTTTTCATATAAAAAAAATTCAACTACCATAGTGGTTTTGGCGTTGTGAGTGTAAAGACGTGGTCTGAGCCTTGAATCCCACCAGGGGAAACTATTATGAGTTACAATTTTCTAAAGAGCCTATGATTCATGGGAGAATAGGGGAGGGGAGGGATGGGCCACGTGGGGTGTTGTTGGTTCTCGAGTGAATGAGAGAGGGGTTTAGACGGGCCACACAGGGGTGAATAGTGGAACCAAAGGTGGGTTGCCAATTGTGAACTGGAGGGGATGACTCTATGGGTTCATGAATGGGAGGGTGGGATCTGTATGGGTGAACTGGTGGGGGAGGGATAGAACTTGAGGGAAGGGGAATGGGATTTTAAAAACAAAAAATAAATTATTTAGAGGCGGTTCTATTATTTTCCATTTATAAGGGGTTTTAACCCGTCTAAGTAGGTATTAAATAGAGGTAGGTCTATGAACCACCTCTATTTTGGAACATTAAACTCAACTAGTGGTGGTTGGAAACCACTACTAGTTTGATCAATAATTTAATGGGGGTTAAAACCCTCTCTAAACTAAGAATTTGTAGTGATATCATGAGGGGTTTTAACAACCTCTTAACGAACCACTACTAAGTTTTACACTTCATTACCAACAGTTCTCCAAAAACACTTCTAATAGGAGTAGACATAAACATTATTGATGATTCCTCATAATTTCCACATCATGTATTTCTATATAGTAAGAAAATATAAGACAACACTAACGATATAACAAGATATCAAGACTCAATTAAGAGAGCTAAAATGGTAACATAAAATCTGCTAGTTAATGTAAGATACGACAAAGTGATCTCCCCATACTAAATATATTTCTAAGAAAAAATCACTATGAAAACACATTTTAAGGAATAATGATTGATAGTGAAGTCTAGTGAACACTTTTATATGTTAAATAATGTTCTATGTATTGGAACATAAACAATTTCACATGATGTGTCATATGACAATGTAGAATATAGAATGCTTTATTAATATTGGACACTGATTGGGAAAACTCACAAATATTTTCTCAGGTAAAAATGATTTTATACAAATCACTTAATATATTGATCAATTATTTATAAAAAACTGTCAAATTCATATATTCTTTATAATTTGAGGATGTAAGATTGAATTATATATTACATGCACACAAGTTTTTCATCAATTTGGAAACCATGAGGATTAAACCATTGACCATTACGTTGAATTTTCATAAAATTTATGGGAAGAGCATTTCAGATTTTTTATTTATAAATTTATAAGTAAGGGAACTGGAATTAATACTAATAACCAGTTTGGATCACATATTTTTGTAATTTTGAAATTCATTAAACTATAACCCTTTTCGGGTGTGATCGTAGTACAATAATTGTTTGGGATTTATAATTTTAATCTAGTTATTATTGAACAATGTTTAATTTTAATTTATTTTTCCTCTAAATTTAAAAAATTATTAGTCTATTATTTTTTAATTAAAGTAAAACTTGTAATGGTTATACATCAAGAAAAGGCGGGTCCTTGCAATTAGTTATAGAACCTAATTAAAAATTAGGGGTTTTCTTATTGCACCTCTATTAGAAAATTTATTTGTAACTGGGTTATATCTCCCTAAGAAAAATTCAATACAAAGTGTGATATCTACCTCTTTAGGAGCATAGAGACCATGAAGAGTGTATTAGAAAATTATAAGAAATACTATGATATTCATATGATCAAATGTTTTATTATTATTTTTTAATTTTTTAGATACTATCAATTAACCCCACCTAACCTTTATCTAGGGATGTATATGGGAAACAATTGATAATTTAGTACATGGATATTTTAAATTTATTATTATTATAATTTCTAACTATAAACTATAATCCAAATGTATTATGGAATTATATATCTTTTATAGAAAATATGGAAACATACAATGGACAGATTAACTAAAAATCGACACACTTTATGGTATTTATTATGAATATTGGTAGATAAAAATGCAAGCATACATGATGTAATTGAGAATTAAAATATGCATCCCAATCATAAAACCCTACTAACTACCAGTGGTGGATCTTGATACACTAATGTTAATTATATATTTAATAATATTTTAAATTATATGATAATGGAAATTATTTATTTTTCTATTTGTATCAATGTTTGTATCCATGTTTGAACATGTAATAAAGTTCATGAAATTTAGATAATTTTCCATGTAACTCACTATGGGATATAGAATTTTTAAGGACTAAGCTTGGGATACTTCAGGCTATGTATGGGGAATTCAGTATGTATGATAATGAAAATATAGTTTCTAATGTTTCATAATTCCATAAAAATAATGAATGGGTTTAGTGTATTTAAAAACATTGGAAACTTTAGTTATGATACAAATATTTCATAGATCAATTACAAGTAAATGGAATTAAAATTTTGAATCCATAGTTAGAATAATTTTTTTTAAAATAAATTCTCGAAGTGCTAATTAGATCCCTTCTTCAATATGAATTGGAACAAAACTTTTACAGAATAGAAATTTACTAAAAATAATATTGTTTAATTTAAGTTATCCTAATATTATTTATTATAAGTATTATGAATATTTTTCTATTATTATTGAAAATGATGAGGTTTTTTCTTGGCCGAGAATTATGTAGATGACATGTAAGTGCATAGGGGGGGATGTAGCACATTAACTGGAGTTACCCTTGGATATATCCTCAAGTATGAAATATTCAATTCATAATTTTATGTGTATCTATAGTCATCATGTAATTAAATTTTGAAATACGTAACCATGTAAAAAATAAATCAATCAACATGAAAATAGAAAATGTTGAAGATATGGGAATTGGAGAAATGATTTTACGGGCTAGTAAATACAATGTGAATTAGTGGGGGGGGGGGGGGTTGGGATTTGTCAAATTTCATTATATTTTTTATGTAGTAATTCATAAATTATTCTATAGAAACTAACTTTACCATTACATGCGACGTTTCATGTCACTCTTCAATATTATAGTAAAATCAATATCCCTTATACAGTTTTCCATTCAAACTATACTATGAAGATTATGTTTTTTGGGGGATTTTATTAGTGTGGTCCTTAATATTTTAGGAATATATCATAATCTAGAGAACTATATCCCAATATTAAGTGAACGTGATTGGATTTCAAATCTCCTTTATTCACTAAATATTTTATGTTCATATAATAGTTGATCAAGATATATAATAATTATGAATAATATAATTATATAGAGGTAATTTGATTATTTCAAAAAATGGGAAACAATTTGTAGTAGCACCTCACCCATATCCCACTAGGAATTTTCCACACATATTAATGATATATAGTGAAAAAATATTGGGTAAGAATAATATTCCATAATTGTGATCCATGATGGGACTTCCTCCAATGGCCTGTATTTCAATATCCAAAATGGTTAACTCTCAAAATCTTTCCATTATAATCTATGTCACATCAAATGAAGTCTCAAAATCTTCACTCTTTTGTGTATGAATCTTCCATGTTTATTTCTACTGTATTCCCTTGATCAGTCCATATGGAATTTTTTTTCAGATGTTTACACATAGACCAACAACAAAGTTTCTCTTTTGTTAATATCCACTGCATTTTCCATGAAAACTAACCTCAATCTCCAAAGGATAGACTTTTATTTGTGATGATCATCATTACATTTCCTTATTTGGTTAGTGAGTGCTATATGTGGATTCTTTCAATCTAAAAAGTCATGCAAGTGGTCCACATGGATACTAGCTTTACCCTCAACTGCCAATGATTTACTAACATCTATTTTATATTATTTAGGTATTTAGATTGTTTTATAGTGATTTTGGGCCTCATGAGTACTTATATAAATATTTTGAAACATTAAAAATAAAATTAATTCCTTGATATTATTTTGGATATAACATATAATTTATTAAAGAATGATATTTTTATTTTTTAGAATTGTAGTCCTTAGTTAGTGGGGTCCGAATGATGTTCGATTGATAATGTGTCACGAATTGTGGAAAACAATTATATTATAATATGAAATCATACGTGGGTAGTGAAAGATGCTGAGTTATCTCAGACATAGCACTGACATGTGCTACATGTCACGTTGGATTGTGAATGTAGTCTGAATTTCTCAAATATTTGATTTACCACTAATTATAGGATCAAAATTATAATTCTAATTCCATGAGTTCATAACAAGCATTATACACCAAGGTTAATTTTGTAGTTTATGGATCCAAAATTTTCTTCTTTGAATTAGAATTGGGAGAAACAATATTTCAATAATTTCAACCACAAAATATTTTGGTTGGAGTAGTCATCATAAGTTAGCACACCATCTATTTGATACTATGAATATTATCAGAATTATGAACTAATGATACCAATATAGAGGAAAAATGCCTTAAATTTTTGTTATAGAACTCTATTGTCCCTAAAATACTCATAAGTTATATTTTATAACACTATGTTTTTCACGAAGGATTATCAAGGATGTCCATTCCAATAGATTGATTTCCAAACATCTTCTCAAGTGATATCATGAGACTATATCTGATGGGGGATGTTGTCCCAATTTTCCCAATACAGAATACTCTATACTGTAATGTAATATCGACATAAAAATATTAATTTTAAGCAACTTTCATCATATTTTTGTACCTTTATTGACATAATATTCCCTTGAATACAATCACATCCAAAATCCATTGAATACATTATAAATTTATCATGCTCTAAATTATATCATAAAAGAAATAAAATATATGCATTAATATTTAAAATTAATTTATTATTCCAATAAATTAAGAAAATTCAAAATAATTATAAGAAAATAAAAATCTAGAAAAGATTACCAAAACACAAAACAAAAATAATGAAAATAAAACATTAAATTTTGGACATACATATTCTAGTACTTTTTATCAAATAATTTATGACAAAAAGTTTCATAAATAAACCAAATTATCCTTGGATAGATTTCCTTGTCATTATATGTTAAATGAATGATATTTTAGTTGAATAATCAATTCAACCTGAAAAAACACAAACAACATACCTCATTAAAGTCCCTAATACATTTATTAGTTTCTTACTTCCTTTATAAAAATTAAAAGACAATGTTACAAGTCAATTTACCCTTCTTCATATGGGTTCAATATTATCCTCACATTCCATTCATTTAACAGCTTAAAACACACATAATTTTTAATGTTTTTATACCATTGAATATACTACATACTTATTAGTTGAGTTCGACTATTATAGATCAAAACCATTTATTATTGTAGGTATCCCCACTATTTGTTTGTTATAAATAGGGGATGTAATAGGATACTATTAGACTGCTCTTAGAATTCCATTTTAATATTATTTTGTACCTTTCTTTTCCACACACATAGTATATGAAAAATTATTTGACAGAATTCAATTGGAATACAAATTACCTATTTTATTATAATTTTAAATTACATTAATGATTGAATTTTATGATAGACCTTAGAGGTTTTAATTCATTATTGAATAAAAATCACCCAAAATCAAGTTCAAATTTCATTGTAAACTTGTCACATCATGATTCCATCAAAATAGTTTTCTTTTAATATGTACTAACCAAGTTAATTGACTAATGAAATAATTTTTAGGTGATATTCCTTCTAGATAAATGTTGGATAGAATTATATTGTGTTACTCTCAATAATTTCACCAAAAAAAGTATTACACACTATATTTTTACTAATAATTCAATATGTAATAATTTAAGGGATATAAATATGATTTAACTATATTATTAAATGAAATATATTGGGTAAGTATAAAATTATTCTTCTATGAAATATATTATTGATAGGTGTATATATTCTACTACCCTATAACTTAAATATTTTTATCCATATCAAAAAATTATAAGAAACCAACTCAGTGGGTGAAATCATTATTAATAATATATAAATGAAGAAGGGTTAAATTATTGCATTTCTTCCTTAGATTCATTGGTTTATATTAATTATCATGACTATTTCCCCAATCAATATTTAGTGTGAATGTTGGTGTATTTTTCTACATTTTCATTGTCAATGTATAAATTCTGAAATTTTATATTCATAATGAATGAATTTCTATTGGATCAAAAAATCATTACACCTCTATTTGGGTTCAATTAAACGATTTTGAATGGTCCAGACCATTAAAACATTATATTTTAAGAAAATTGATTATTACTTGAATATAAGAGAAGAACTAGTTGTCCTTACATGAAATATTTCCATTAGACCATCATATTATGAATCTTGTTAGCCTTATCCATCATCATTATTTCAGTATTGTATGATTCCACTATGATCACTTCTAGTTTATTTTGATAAAACAATCATTTATTTCACCTACACGGATATAATAAATACTGACAAAATTTACAACCTATATAACCTTTACTTTAAAACCCCTATGTAGATGACACATGGTCCCATAAATAAGTTTGTAATGATAAAAAATAAATAGATTTTTAAATATAATTCAACATTCCCAAATTGCATCCTCTATCTTATGAGACCAATATTTTATTTGGAATGTCAATACCTTTTATGAAGTCCTGTTAAAAGATTTATTTGAAATTTCATCTTTTCCATAGGTAAATGGATGGTAGGTTTTCCTGAACCTGTTATTTTATTTATACATCTCCATCAACATTATATATTTATAATTCGGCATGGGTACACAATTATCACCTAACATTTTTATTGGAAAACAATTTATGGAGATGATTTCCCCCAAAAAATATCACCATAGAGGATACCAATTTGTATAGAAGGGTAATAGACTCAACCCATTATGATATATAACAGACTTCAACTAATATATATTAATTATGAAGTGATTTTTGGAATTGTCCCAAGAATTACATATCAAATATTTTCTAGTTTTTATAATTTCCATGACATAATAGTTTATGAAAGTGGTTAATAATATATAACACCTTAACTTTTTGTAAACTTCATCTAAAAATCCAATCAGTTATTAAATTTTGTGGATAAGGATCCTTCAATAGGTAGTACTCTATATCTTCTTAAAACCACATATACTCATTCAATATCATCCCTTATGAAATCATTCCAATATAAATATTATTGAAAAATTTGGAATACTCTATTTTCCCTTTAGTTAAAAAATAAATTGTTTCCAATATAGAAAATCACCTTTGATATGATAATTTGGATATCCTTTCAATCCATTCAATTTGGAATGGTTTTCAATAACTTGATTTTTAGATTCATTATCATATTTTTTCTCAGGATAATACTATTCTATAATTAATACCCATATGATTATCCCTTTTTTGGATTCATTTCTTCAAAATTTAAATTAAAATTTTTAGTGGTCAATATTGAAAGCCTGATTTATTTTAATAAGATATAGATTGAAACTCTCTATAACATAAACAATTTCCATCCTATCATTTTTAGTTGTAGAATAATTTAATTATTCACCTTCAAATAGATCACTTCTATTGTATATTCTATATGGTTTCCTTATTCATTTCTACCCAAGACCAGATCGCACAGAAAGGTCACTTGCATCAACAATAATTTTATAAGTTAGACTCTATTTAGGAGTTGTTATTCTAGGTTTCAAGACTAAACACATCTTCATTTTTTTGAAATATTCTAGGTAGTTTTTATGAGCATTGAATTTAATTTCCTTCTAAAATAAGGTACCAAATGGTATGAAAATACATGATAATTGCACTATAAATCGTTTATAAAACCCAAGACATTAAAATAAACGTCCCAATATTTTAATTCATGTTCCTGGAGGTAGATATTAAATAAACTTTATTTAGCCTTATCCATGTTAATTAAACATTTTATATTTTATGTCCCAACACCATAGCTTCTATAACCATGATAAATATTTTTTTACAAATTTCCTACTAAGTTGTTCTCTTTATATATATATAACACTTACGAAATGTTCTATATGAAACCATTAACTATTATACTAAAGACAAAAAATTCATCCCTGAATAATTACATTATTATTTTTACAATATCTTAGAAAATTAACATCATGTATCTCGAGATCATGTATGGTGCTTTAAAGTGTCTAAATTAACCTATTTATACAAATAGTTTCATGGAAAATGTGAAATTTGTATTCTTTTGGTCTATAGGCTCAATAGGTATTCAGTTGTATCCAAAATATTTAACCAAAAAGAAAAAGTGATAATTCTATGAAGGTATCTCAAGAATCTAATCTATTAATGGTGGATGAAAATGATCTTTATATGTGTCCATGTTCTACTTTGTATAATCTAGTTAAACACATTAATCAATTGCAGTTCTTATTTAAATTTATCATACATCTCAATTGTTATTACCAATAAAACACCATTATTTGGTACCACATATATAAGACTCACCTAATAACTTTTAGAAATTAAAAAATAGTCTTATCACCATGATTGTTTATTATTTTACATTTATGTAATTCTTATATATCCTGGTACTATCTTATTGGAAACTAAAAAACATACATAAAATCATTATCCAAAGGATTTTATTTTCATACATATAGTTGTGTTAATTTCTATGATATCAGATATGGTCCTAGAAATTATTTTTCTAGGATTTATAAAATATTTTTTAAAAAATTTATTCTTTCATAGATTGAAATTCAGTTGATACAATAACCATTAGTGTTTCCATTGCACCAAGATAAGTATATTTTATATTGGAAGACAATGCCTTTAATTCTAGAGTTTTTTGTTTTTTATAAAACATTTATTTACAATCATATATTAGTGAATTTATTTTCAAAAATAATATTCCATTCCCCTTTAAAATATCCCGTTAATAATCATGTCAGATTTGTCACAAGACATGGTTTAATATTATAAACTATGTGGGAATTCTAATAATTTAGTCTTTTCACCTTTAGTTTTAGTTTATAATTAAATTTTCATGTTATTAATAATGAAATCCATTGAGAGTAAATCAACTAGTTCATATTGACATTCCAAATCTTGAAAAAATTCATGATTTCCAATTCATTTCCAACTTGAAAGGTTATATTTCCTCTAGCTACATCAATAAAGGAACCCATATTGGATAGAAATGGTCTTTCTAGTATGACTATTACATATTTATCATTTTCTATCTCTAACACCAACAATTCAGCTAGTATGGTGAGTTTTATAAATATAACGATTATATCTTAAATCAAACTAATGGATATGTAAGTGAGCTTTCAACTAAATTCAATTTAACAATTATAATATTATGTTCTCCAGTTCAATGATCTTTGTAAACTAAGAATGAAATAAATATGAACCTTTCTCTCAAATCACCTGAACCTGTAAAATTTTTCACAACTTCAAATTCATCAGGAATATTTGATCACCTTGGATCCATAATACTTTTTAGTATCTTTAAAATAATGATAGAACTAAACTCCTCAATTAGTGGTATTATTATTAAATCTTCGACCATTTTTTTTGAGATTATACTCTATAAGAATTTTTTATAATATGGTCTTTTATCAAGTTCCTCTAAAAATAAAATATTACATCTGATCATCTATAACATTTAAATGAATTTATCAAAAAAATTTATTATATTCTTATCAAATTATTTATATCTTTTAGGAAATAGATTAACTAGTTCATTATCTCCAATTTCACTATTAGTAATCTTGGTAATTACACTATTATTATATATTTCACTTTTTTCTTCTTTTTTCTCATCCAATTTAGCTTCCAACACCACTTTTTTCCTACAGTATTGTGTTTCTACTATGGGAAGTATAATTACCTTCATAGTTTAAATCTTAAATTAGTTTGTAAATGTTGTTCTATATCTATTCTATTTATAGTATCACCTCCTGGGTATGTAATATCTATAAATCATTCTATTGGATTTTTCTCAGTAGTACTACGAAAATTTCCTTGTTCTATAATTGGGTTCTATTTAGCATGTTTCCCAAACTACAATTCTAGTTTGTGAATATTGAGCTAATACCGTTATATAAGATGATCAATTATTCAAATTTTTTATTTATTATTGATTTTTTTTGTTTATTAATCTCATAGAGTTCCTCTATATATCATCTCTTTAATAGAATCTTCATATTTTGATATAGTGGCTGGGCTTTAATAAATTTCCTGAGTGGTTCTAGATTTTTATCAAAATTAATTATATTATTATGTATTCATTATAACTTTGAATCTATTTTTTATTTTACATTATATTTCTATAATATCTACGTTGATTTTCTCAGTTCATATCCACTTCATTGAGAGTGGATATCTTTATTATTATTTCCTTTTTTGATCATTATCAAAAAGTATCTTGTTGAATTCCATTAGTTTATTATCCTTATTTTCACCATTGTAACATGATGATATAGTTTTTACTATAGTTTTACAATATAATTAATATCTTTATTGAAAAATTTCATGAATATAGATTATGGGAAATCATGATGAGGAAACTATTAATGGAATTATTTGAATATTTTCTATACCACAGGGAATGCCTCTCGATCTTTATAAGATAACAGTTGAAATTTTAGTCCATAGATCTATATTTCTTGTGTAGGATATGATATTTTTTAAAAAAAAATGAATATATGTTCCCATGTATTGAATGAGTTTTCCTTTTCTCTCCATATCCAATTATTATCTTTTCCCTTTTGATAGTAAGGAACGAAGATCATTTTGATCTAAACATCACCCACTATATTGATTAAAAACACATTATAGTTGACAGAAGATACTTAATGAAGTCCAATTCATCCTATAAACGCAATATAATGAAATAAGTAGGTTATATAGCAGATAATTATATATCTCATAATTTTTTTATTATGTTTTATAAAAAATACATTTTGGATTTCCAATGACTAAAGGGGCTTGTTAATCCCTTTTCTTAGGAGGATCATTCTCATTATAGATAATTTTTTCTAGAAATTTTGGCTCACCTAATTTTTTTGCCTATAAGAAAATATAGATTCAATAGTATCCTCTATTTATTTAGCTCTGATACAATGAAATTGGATTTCTAGTTCAATAATTAGTGGTAGTAGTTCTTTATTTTTACTCATACTATGAACATACATATAAAAGATAGAATCATATTTGTCAGTGTATTATAATGAAAAAAATGAAAAATATTAATTTTTATAAATGATATGACTAGTTTTATTCTTATTTTTGAGTTTTCTATATAAACTTTTACTTTTTAAAGGGGATAGGTATTTCCATTCCCAAAAATTATAAGAGAATGTACTTGGTGAAAAACTCTGTAATGTTCTCCCCTCTATAACCTTATTAGTGCATATGATGATGTATCATATTTAATATCAGTTACAATTGGTTATATCACTTGTCACACACGGTTTTTTTTCTTTTCTGTCATTGTATTGATCCGGCCCATTAGAAATACCGATCCTTTTCATGGGTATTTGATGAGATAAATCTTGAGTTTTTAAGTTTCATATATTTCTAACCACCCTAATTTGGGATCCCCATTGTTTGTTTAGTAGTTTTTGAAGAAAGGGTGGTTACTTCATGATTTGGGCCAACTGTGAGCCCATTCCCAGTTTTAAAAACCGAATTTGTTTCTTTTAAAACTCTTTTGTTTTTCATCCTTTTTCACCCATTAAACTTCTCAATTGTCCTATACTGATATATTAAAACTTATTTATCCTTTTGGACCCATTATAAATTCATATGCCGGGTGAATTTGGGTTACTCATTTAGGTATTGCGCCAGCCAATGGGCCCATTTACTGTTTAAAAAATAATAATTTGTTTCATTTATATATTTTTCATTTTTTACTATTTTTAGGTTATTCCACCTCCCCCTCTAAGCCAATAACCCTATCCTAACCCTCATAATAGAATTTACCTCTTTGGAGATCACGTGGGTCGCGAATTAGGGCGAAAATCCCAGGAAACCTCAAATCGCCTAGAATTTCCAAGGTAAGTTTTATCATTTATAAATAAATCAATTCGTACTCCTTTAGCCACCAATCTTCTTCCCCTGGTTCTTCCAGACCTTAGGAGTCTCTCCAAGAATTTTTAAGACATTCCCTTTTCTCTAGGGCTTCAGATCTAATGGATGATGAAGAGTTTTCTAGGATGAAAGGTGAGATTCCTTCTCCTTTCTTCTTCCTCTTCCCCCTCCTTTCATTATTTCTTGGTTTTATATTGTACCCTAGTCTTGATAGAACTAGGGTTTTGTTATAACATGTTTTTTATGGGGTTTCGGTTTGTTTAGGTCTGGTCTTTATAGTTTTATGGTTTATAAACCCGCGGCGGGTGATTTCAGGTGTGCGTTTCAAATACGCCAAAGATTTGAGGTAGGATACCCCTTGCACATGACTTTATTATTTAAGTTTCATCATTTTATTATATTTAACACCAGATATATATGTTTATTATTGTTTTTCATCCTTTGGATAATTTTATTGGTGTTCAAAGTGGTTGTTTAATAATTGGTTTGTGAACGGTAGTGTTGTTTTGTCATGAAAGTTCTCAACAAGTGTTTGTTTAAATGTTCCGTTATCTTTTGCAAATGTTTTGTGAGGATTATAATATGTTCTATGGTATTTTTAACATGTTACAGTGTCTTTAATGAAAATATGGCTTTAAATTGGTGTTTTATTCCTTTTCATGTACTTAAAATAAATTGTTTTGTTTAAAAAGGGCATGTCATGTGTTCGGTAAATTGCCCGATTGGCTTTTATGTGTGATTTGTGATTTAAATGTTATTTGTTTGGATTTATAAAGGAATTGGAATAATGATAAATGGTATAATTGGGTACTTATATGTATTTCCTATTTGTATTTGTTTTTACAATCAAGTGGGTTTTGATTTACAACATATTTTGGCCCGAGTTGCCCAAAAATGGACTGTTTCACATCTTTATGAAAATGGTTGTGTTTTGAATATGTAACCTGAGTATTATAAGAGATTTATGAATGAGGTTTTCTGCTGTAAATGATGTTTATACAGATCCTTAATAAAATTAAAATTCATACCTTCATCAAAGGATAGTTTTGAGAAAATGTTTAAAGGCCCGTTTGGCATTTCCTAGAAATGAAGGAGTGTTTTAATTGTATATAACAAGTTGTGAAATTGGGATTATTTTATGGTCCATTAAATGATTTTATTAAATGTTTATTGGGATGCCAAATATTATTTGGTTTGGTTATGATGTGTTTTTATAATTTAAAGAGTGTTTTTGAAAGAGTTTTATGTGCAAATCCTCAATACACTTCATGAAATTGTTTTACCAAAATATTTAGTGGTTTGTTGATTAGTGTAAGAAATGTGAAGAAAGATTATGGGCTATTTGTGTTTTTATGGTTTTGGAATGGAATATGGATATGAAGTGTGTATTTGATAATATGTGTAACTTGATTGAGCACTAAAGGGAATCCCGGGTATGTAGGTGGGCGGATGTGTACTAGTATGCTAGTGATTCTGTGGGGGTTGGCCCCTGTTTCACGTAGCAAGTTTGACGATGACAACACTAACTAAACTATGATGATGGTGATGATTTGGGACCACTAGGTTATGGGTATGTTCCCTACTAGTGGCTCGTGCACGAGAACGGATATTTATTATTGTTACTTTCATCGAGATACGAGGTACCTGGGGCTCACAACTAACTAGTGCCTAGGGGTATTCCTTTGACTAGTCCTCATTGGCTATTTTGTACTCACTGTCGGCATATGGTGTGTTTGTTTGGTAAATTCAGTAGTATGTGTTATTTATTTGAATGCTAATATTCTTTAAAGCAGCCCTCTTGAAAACAATTTTCATTTTGAAGTTTCACCTCTTTGAAAATAATTGTTACTTGCATTTTTGTTTATTAAACATGCATGTTTTTGTCTAATAATTATTATAGAATGGAACCTCATTTGAAAACCATACTTTCAAATCTTGAATTTAAAACTATAAATTTATGTTTCTTTTATTTTAAAGTAATCTGCATTGGGAATAGAATACCGGGCTAACCTACTGAGTTTTAATACTCACACCTATAGTCTTTTTCTTTTTTTAGCCCTTGTGCATGTTTCATCTTTAGTTCAATCACCTTGGGGGACTTTTTATCATTGTGTTGGAGAGTGACCAGAAGTGTCACATGGATTTATTTTTTTTCATTGGGATTGTTCAGTTGAGTTGTTGGTTTTTTTTTAATTTTATTTTCTTGTACAAATAATATTTAGTTCAATTTTTATATAAATTCATTTTGGGCTGTCCGTTTATTCTCGCTGTTTGTTTGATTGTTTATATGTGGGATAAATCGTTCCCTTGTGTACTCTATTGATTCCCTTGGTGCTTGTCACCATCCCGGGAGGATCGGGAACGCCTCTCGGGACTTGTCGCGGGCCGGCCTGGGTGACCGGTTCAGGGTCGACTCGGGCTGGTTCGTGACATCACTAAAGAAAATAAATCAAAATATAGTGTTCACTTATATTGATAATCTGATTTAGTGTGGAATTGTGTGTTAATATGTATTACCAAGTACAAATGTATTAGATTTTAAAAAAATGGAATTTTTGAGAGAAAATAATTAGATAAATAATTTTAAGGGTTGGTAAATCAAATGAAAATCAGCGAGGGTATTGGGATTAGTTTCTTTAATTTATATATATTTTATATAAATTAATCCATTATTCTTGAAGAAAATCACATTAAATACATATGTACTCTCTCAAGTCACTCTATATTTTATTATTGAAATCATGATCCATTGTATAGTTTCCTATGATAACAATAAAAATAGAATTAAATTTTTTAAAGGTCTTGTTCAGTGTCTTCCAATGCCTCTTAGGACACATTCTTGGTTTAGAGATCTTTTTACCCACTACAATTGTTGGATTGGATTTGAAATCTAATTTCTTCATCTAATCTCTTTATCATCTCATATTTTATGACTCTATAAATTCATTAAGAACAACATATGAATTTATAGATAATTAGATTTTTCATGAAAAGGGAAATAATCCACAAGCACAACTCATACTAACCCCAGAAGGTGTTTAACACATAATATTCATACTATTTAATGAAAATAAATAATAAAGATAATCTTATATAGTGGTTAATGATGAAGAAAATTCATCTAATAGGTTGGATACATTATCTAATAAAAATAACTCTAGAAATCTTACCAAAATTCTATAAATATTCTCAACCGAATTATAAAACACTCCTATATTATATGAATGGATATTAAATTTATATTTATTTTGGCTATCCATGATCCCTCCATATAGGTATTGATTGTTGATATCATTAACTATTATTAAAAAAACAATTTCTATTCAGTTAATCTCCAACAATATTCCCTTATGAAATAACTTATCTCTTCCATAGATCAACTAATATCTATCCATACAGTTATCACATTCCCTAGTTTAGTTATACAGTTTTATATGGGGATTAATTTTTTTCCATAATATATGCATGAGGTCAATATTGAAACTCAATTGATCAATAACTCCCAATGGTTTATATAAGTCTCATCTTTTTTATTTTTGAATTTAAAATAGTTTTCATGTTATTTTGGGCTACATGAGTACCTATAGAACAATTATTATACTTCATATATTAAATTGATGTATTTTATAAAATTATTTCCTAATGGATCTGTTGGATATAGAATAGACCTGATTAATGTCCAAAATTACATTTTATCACAAATATAGTTATGAATTGATGATATTTGGGATATGTATGAGTACTTGATAATTATTCATTATAGCCTAAATTTTTTTAGAGCAATGATGAATCCTCAAGGATTGATGCTAGCTATTATGTATTTCATATATCCTTAACATTTGACATGTGTCATTTTGACATGTAGAAATTATATAATTTTCCCAATCTTTTGGGTTTCTACTAAATTGGGGATCACAATTCCATATGTATTTTCACATGTTGGTAACTTGTATTGGACCCTGAGGATATGTTAGGTGACTAGAACATCCTATGTTGTCTTCTGCATAGAAATATTTAGAGTGAAAACATCATTATTATTTCATTGATATTATTTTTTGGTTTACGTAGTCTTATTAAGTCTTTGAAATATAAATTAAGAAGTGGATACATTGTCAAAGTGAGGAATTTAGGATACCATTTTAGTTCCAACATAATCTCATGCACTGATATGATACTCAATTGTCCCTAATATACTCTTAAATTATCTTGAACTACATTACGTAGATCTTGGAAGATGATAAATATTTTCTATGAAATCATTATGGTTTATTTACATACTCAAATATAATGATTTGATAATAAATTTGTTGAGGGATATAACCCTATGATTCTCAATACAATATAACTTATACCCAAGAATAATCTTAGCCTAAAATTTTGAAATTCAACTAAATTTATTCATCATTTTTTCTTCATTCAAATTCAATTCCCTTTCATTCAATCAAATCCAAAATTCAGTGAATCACAAAAAAAAATCATCATGTTCCATTTTATTGATTAAATGAATTAAATTCCTAGTATGAGCATTCAAAATTGTGATATTATTACCCAATGTAAAATAATTCCATAGACATTTAAAAAATTGGAAATATAGAAAACATTCTCAAACACAAAACAAGTATAAAAATCATCAATGAAGTAACAAAAATAGTGGGAGGTAATAATTATTTTTAATAAATTATATTTTCTATAGGATTGACCGTAAAGAAAACAATGGAAGAAATTAGTGGTAATAAAAAAGGAAATACTAATTCTAAATAAAAACTTGTTGATGTCACAAGATTTGAGTATAAGTATTAAGGAAATATAAAAATAGAATAAATTTTTTTGAAAAATGAAAAGAAAGAAAATAATTTCAATTGAAATGGGAAATAGTAAATGAAGGATTTATGGATATATAGTGAAGATATAGATTAAATTGATAAATCAGCACAAGAAAATAATTCTACAAACATATTTTTTGGAAAAAGTGAAAAAAATATAAGTGATTCTAAATAATATTTGAATTATTATTCTAAATTTAATATGAATTATGTAAATTATTGTAATTAAATGTTTGATAAAATGAAAGATGAAATTATTAATATCTCTATATTATATAATATATTTATGTTGAATCACAAAATATTTCTAGAAAATACTTAGATTTGGACTATTGAGGTTTAGAAGCCCCGAAATTCCACTTTTATTGGTAATAAAATAGATTTTGAATATGTGGGGATGCTAAATTCTAATATCAAGATATTGAATGATTTTTTGGATGTGGGTTTTTTAAGAAATACAATGTTATATTAAAATAATTCCATTATCAATAATTCTTCAAAAAAAATTAGATTGGATATAATGGACTATTTCTTATGAGGAATGAGATCTTATTTATGAATAGTTAATAAATAATTTCTTCTTAGGTTACATATTTTAGATATGGTATAAATGGTTCCTATTTTAGAGAATTATATAATATAAACCTATATTCTATGTGTTATAAGAAATAATTTCTATATATATTTTTTTGCCCCTATTAATTATACTATTAAATCTATGGGAGTACATAAATATTGTATGACTAATCCAATTAAACCTAAAGTATCAAGGGTAAAATAAACTGTATATTGGTTTATTCATTCAAGAATAGATCCTTATATGTATCAAAAAGGAATCATGATACAATAATAGTGGTTTCTCATGGTTAAGTACTGGTGATCCATCATATTTAAAATCATTCAACCAATGTGATTGTGGAGTTGTATCTTTTAGAGAAAATTCCATTGATAAGGTAAAAGTTTTTTTGAGGTCAGTTTTTAAAATAATTTATTATTAATAGTGTTTTATATATTTATGGTTTAAAATATATCTTAATAAGCATATATCGACCACATTATGATGACACATCTATTAAATTTCAAAATTATAAGTACCTTAATTCTATGAATGATAATTATTTAGTTTCAAAAAACCATAAGGATAATGTGTGTACTCTTAACCTTGATGATCAAATAGTGAATTATATATTGTTTATGAAATATTTACAATAACAAAAAAAATTATGTAACATGAGTCTTAAAAATGTTGGTTTCAAACTACCACATAATTTTTCTAAGAACTAAAGGCTCATGTAGCTTTACGAAACAAAGGTTAATATGAATATATTATATAATCCATAAATGAATGAGATAAAAAATGGAGTACTTTAAATATATTAATATAGTTACCACTAATATACCTCCCTAGTGGTTACATCTAGATTTGTTTCTACCAATTTACATTGTAATACAAAGAGGAATAAATTGAACATTTATGTTAGTGGATAATTTATCTTGATTTTATTATATATACTTACTAGATCAAAATAGTGAGTCTCTTAAAAGGTTTTTTTACCTATTAATATTTAGTACAGATTGAAATATCATTTATGATTTTTTCAGATAGATTTGTCCATGAAGGTGAATTATATTTCAAGGAAGGGTTCTTGAGGATAATGGAGACTCTCATAACTTCTCATCATTGATAACTCCACAATAAAATAGAGTTGTAGAGAGAATTAATTAAAAATCCATGAAATATAATGATCAATTTAAATTGAATACTAGTTTCCAAAATATTTATGGGAAGAATCTATCAAAACCTCTTGTTATATTTCAAATAGTTATCTAGATAGACATATTACTCAGAAGTCATCGTAATATATTCAGAATGGTAAAAATATAAAAGTATGATATTTTTGAGTTTTTAGGTATACGTTATTTATTATAAATAGTAGTTAAATGTAATAAAATTACCTAGATGATAATGAATCAGTGCTTTGGTCTAGTGGGTCACATGTCCTCAAGCGCACCTCCTTGTATACTAGAGGATAGCAACTAATGTTGAGGCCCCCCAAGGTTATCCTAGTGAAGCTATTCCTATATTGTCAAAATATATAATTCACATGGAAATAAAGGATATGTCATCCATATAACCATAAATAAATAAATAAATATATAAATTGGGTTACAAGAAAACAAATAAACTTTCTATGACAAAATGCATTGAAAATATGTATAAGTAAAAAATACTTAAAAAATAAAAAAGGAACTAAAAACTATAAAACAATCTAAGAGGTCTAATAAATATCATGATAAACATATTTAAGCTCCATAATAGTCTATATTTAACATGATCCATAAGAGGATTTCCCTTTCCACAACAATATCTGCATAATCTTCTTGGGTATCAATAGATAGCCCTAGCTGGGTGTGAGTATGGATTAGTAGGCTACCATGAATGGTGTTTAAAAGAATATCAATTTTATCCAATATTGTTCATGATTATGTAATATATAAAATAAGTGTCTGAAACATATAAATAAATAAATTAAAATACCTTCAATCCTTGGCCTCCACAATGACCCTTGGGTTGAACATTCCTAATTCGTCCAGTGAGGGAGGTCTTTGAGAGAATCTTGATGACCATACCAATAAATGTGTGACATTCCATTACCATATTTAAGGTATTTATTGATTTTTCTCCATTTCTGGTTTGGGTTGTTTCATTCCTTTCATTATTGAAGAGACATTTTAGAGGAAAATGGCCTAAATTTCAAGAATGTATACTGGTCAATGTTATTGGATCCTGGGTAAAAATGTGTCAGCAAGAGATTTGTTATGGTGTTTGGTCAAGGGTGTGGATAATACCTACTTCAATTTAGACAAAAAAGATGTGTTGTAAGAGATATTAAATCTAGAAAGGCTATGAAGTGAAATTTATAATGTGATGTGGATCTTAGGAGGCTGTTTTTGTAGAGAAACTACCAATTTCAGTAAGATTGGTCTATGGAGGGACACCTACACCATGGATCCCTGGTCGGTGCATTTTTTATTTTAACCTATTTAAGAACCAATATAATAAGGTTGATACACTACCCCAAGGATATCGAAAAAGTAAACTAGATTTGGGAGAGAACACTGTAATATTTTCATGTGGTTTATTGACCGGGGTTGGTTGTGGTGTGGTTTGAGGAGGTTGTACCATGGTATGGATATTTTTATAACTTTTTCACCATGAACATGGGGGTGTAGTGACATTGTTTCTGTATTTATAGTCATACATTATAGTAGCTCCATCTAATATTTTTTATTCTACCCAAAAAATATTTGATATTTTGGATCTTGAAGGCTCTCAAGAGGAATTTTGACTACTCGAAAATCCATTTTTCTCACACTCAAGCATCGATGATCACATCAGTTCCCTTATGGGCATGTAAATATCCCCTCAGCTAGTTTTATAAAATATAATATTCTATCCTCATTATGGATTTATGGATATAATATTTGTTTTAATGGTCCTTGATTATTGGTTGGATTCAAGAACCTCTTGTAACATCATTGTTTGTTGGGAAATCACATTGTAATTTTTGATTTGGTTTGATCAACTGATTAAATGCAGGTGGTTTCATATTGTTTCTTATACAAAATTGAATCCTTATTTATTTGATTTATTCAATATAATTTTAAATATTATTTTTATTATTTGAAATAAAATCAATTTGTTGTGTGATTTTGAGGGAATATTTTTATGAAATAAAACCCCATTTTGGATGTTCTAAGACATGGAATGATTTAAGAAAAGATGTATTTTGATGGAAATAATTTGGTAAAATGATTTTCCTATATTTTAAAAAATTGGATTTAAATTAAAGATAATTTGAAAGGGTAATTTATGTGATAAGAATAAAGGATTTGGTTAGAAATAAAAAAGTACGATGAAAAATGAAATTGATAAACTGAAAAGTGAATGTTGAAATGACTGGAAATGATTGGTTTTCCTATGATTAATTGATGTTTATATTTTAAATACATGTTTCTTATGTAGTTAGTGATCATTAGATAAATTAATCCAGGATATTACACCTTATAATTGGATTTATGATGAAACAGTAACATTAACATACTACTAAATACTAATTCCCTAGAAGGAGAGATGTGTCCCGACATCTCGAGTTATGGGATGTGTACACACATTGTGATGAGAACACTAGTGAATAGAGAAAGGATCATATTACTAGAAAATAACATACCATTAGGCTTGATACATGGTTATGTGATATACTTGATTTTATGATTTCATTATTTTTATTTTTAAAACTTATTTGTTCATGAAAACTGGTTTATAAATGTTTTATACAAAATGGTAATTTAAGTTTTTTTATATCTACCATATATTTTGATTATGAAATGTTTCTTTTATAGATTTTTTAGATTCCATTCCATGAATTCATTTATTTATATATTATTTATAACTGACACCATTCCTTTTCCTCTCAGTGTTTGTAGATTTTATTATTAATGTATATTATAAAATAAAATTTCCACTTGGTGGTCATCGTTTTTCTTGATCCTTTGGACCTAGAATTACACAGGTGACTTGTGGGGATGTGGTCTACTTATGCCAAGTGGGTTTATGAGATTTTATCCTAGATGATGTTGTGTCAATTGATGATGTACTTCTAGGTACTATTTTATCCATTTTATTTTTTTTACTTTATCCCTTTGGAGTGTTGATCATAATGAAATGTGTCTTCTATCTTCCATTTTTTTGTAAAAATCATTCCCTCATGATTAGAGAATGACTGTAAATGGTAGTATCCAACCCATGGGGATTTTGAATTCCCATTAGGATATATCAGAGTTGGTTCATGTATTAGGGTTCCCAGTATCTAGGATGGTTTGTGATAATGTATTTTCATTGGTATAGAATGTGAATATTTCGTTGATATTAGAATGTAGTTTAGGTTGTCCATGTAGTGAGGAAGAAGGATGATTGGGGATTTGGAGGTTGTGATGAATGATTTCTTAGACATCACTCATTGCAACAAGCCATGAGTATGCATGGGTATTTAAAAAAAGTATCTTGAGGAATGTTTTTTTCATTTTTTATAGACTTCTCCCTATTTTTTGATATGAGTGTGTTGAAATAAAGACCTTAATAATACTATAACTCTTATTTTACTCAATGATCAGTGTATCCTTAAAGGTGATTTTTTTGGTTTGTTGATGTTGTGTTCCTTCATTCCTCAACAAATACATTTTAATATGTCATAGTAATATGCTATAATTAATCCATAGCAGGTGATTCCTCTTGTCAACTAGAATAATTTGGATATATATTTTTCATTCTATCTAATATTTTAGAAACATAACTACACTGATTCTTATCATGGACCTGATAGTTGAACCCCAAAGTGATGAATCTAGAAATCACGGACAAGAGTTTATTCATTATAATACCATATATTTTCTAGGTTTGAAGGATACTCAGGAGGTTGAGGATTGGTTGAATAATATTGATCTCCTTTTTAAGTTCTTAGGAACACCTCAAGATATAATGGAGAAATTTATTACCTTTAAGATTTAGGGACCTATTAGGAGAAGGTGGAAGTCAATGTTGAAATAAACGAATCATGAGAGATTTGATTAGAAATAATTTAGAGTTTTTTTGTTGATCATGTCTATCTATATTTTATTGTGTTAGTGAAATCTTCGGACTTTATTAACCTTCAAGAAGGTGACAAGACCGTTATATAGTATGGGAACCATTTTTCCGATCTTGTTCAACTTTCAACTAAGGTGGTATCCAATGAAATGATGAGGGATAAATAGTTCAAGATGGATATCTAACTTGATTTTTGTTCATGGGACATAATGAAGAATCTCAGTTGTTATTTTTTGTGTGATAGATATAGCATTGATAGTTGAGCTTGACAAGGCTGGTAAGTTAGGGTTGATAGGAGTTATTTTTTATCCCATGAATGTTCTCTTTGTTCCATTACACTAAATAGGATGCATGATGAGTCCCATTGTGGATCTGGACAAGAGAAATCATCCATAACTTTTGTAGTGCAGGGACTAAGTCCGTGGACATGCTTTCAGTGCAGTAAGGTTGGGAATTTGAAATGGGTTTGGATTGAGGCACCAAAGTTATATAGTTCATGGGTTCTCTAAGTCGAACTTATGTATTAAAAAATTTTATTTTAAACTCCATGAAGTTGAATGGTCTCAGTAACACTAATAATTACTACAGTGCAATCAGATGCATCATGAACTAAGGGGTTGTAGTCCTAGGAATCTAGAATGAATAATCTTTATGTAGTGGAAGAGTCCCCAGTGGTAGGTGATGCTCTTACATAAATTATTATAGGCACCATCAACATAAATTCATCTTTAGTGAAATTTAATTTTTTAGTGAAAGATTAATTTTACAATTGCACATATCACTCATTTATATAGACTCGGGTTTTGAATTTTTGAAATATTTCTATTTTTATTTTGACTGATGTTATTGATATAACTATACCCCTTTGAACGAAGAGAGAGAATGATCTTTGGTGTCTTTCTTATGTTTTGTCTTTGTCAAATATTTGAAATTACCATGAACATTTTTATTATTGACATGAAAACTGTTGAATTCAATTTCAGGATGTATTGATTTATTACTTATAAGGTTTATATCGATTCTTACCTTCAATGGGTCTCCATTACTACACTTAATTTGGTGTGCCATGTTTTTATAGAGAATGGGACCCAAGGTTGTGTAGAGTTGAACACTATTTTCTATATTTTCATAGGGTAATATCGATGTTTGATTTTGAATAGGAGTAAAAATCATTGTGGAATGAACACCCTCTAGTTTCCATCAATTTTCCAAAACTTTTTTCTGTTGATATTGCTTGCCACCAGTAATGGAGGTGGATTTTTCTTTTGATTTAGTAGTTGGTACATAGATAGTTTCAATTAATTATTCCATTATAGAATCAAAATATTTTAAGGAGTTGAGTATTAAATTTTATGATATGTTATATAATGTATTTTTATGCTTGAATATATCTCCTTGTGTGGAACATGTTCTCTTTATAAAGAAAGGTGACAAGAAACATAACATTTTTGTTAATTGTAGAAAACTCAATCACGTTATGGTAAAGAAAAGTTATCCATCACCACAGATTGATTATATAAGTATGTAATGGAAATGGGAAAACTGCTCACCAATGATTTATCTTTGAAATGGATATCACCTATTGTGAAAAAAAAATCTAACATTCCAAAGACATCCTTCGGGAGTAGGTTTGACTGTTATGAGTATCTTGTTATAAGATCCCAAAATTTTTCGGAAACATCTCAATCTCATTTATAGGTACTATATTGCATTATATGGGGGGTATCTTATTTGGATTTTACATTTGGATGTTTTTGGGTGAAATATGAAAAATTTGGATGGATGTGGTGTAATGTATAGTTGGCACACAATTTTCCCAAACCGTGCACCCAGGCCAACAAACCATGAAAATACAAACCGAGGGTATTCACATGGATGGTGCAAGGTTTTTCAAACCACAACCCATATTAGTACTGATCAGGTGACTCCCCTCAACCAGGTTTATAGTTAGGTCCATAGTTAGGGATAACCTTACACCTCGTACGTGAAACCATGCACAAAAAAAATTCTACCACCAAAAACTAGAATAACAATTACAAAACACCCATAAATCACCCAATGTCAAAACAACATGACCAAAACTCTTTGGTAAAATTTTTAGTGATTCTGGATGAATTCCTAGGGCTCTCTAAAACCATTAGTGATGAAGATAAGGCCTAATTGAAGAATCTACACCACTCCCAGCTTGTGGTATTTTCTGATTAGATTTATCTATATCATATCACAATTTTTAGATAAAAATGGAATGGGTTTTCTCCAATGGTGATGGTTCTAGATCTAGGTTTATGAATAATTATTCTTTTGATCTTAGATCTTGGTTTCAAATCTTGACCACATTCTTCTTCACGATATTGGTTGTTTTGCTTCAAATGGGGGTTTTCATTGGTGAAAGTTCACCATCAATCTCGATGAAGGTGGTCTAAATTGAGAATCACATATTATAAATTTAATTATCTATATGTAATTATAAATTTTATATTTCCATTATTGGGAAATTCCATTGGATGTTGAATCGAATTAATTTAATTTCCATGTGATAATGAATTGGGTTGAAATTGTGGTTATTGGAATTGGTGAGATTAATTAATTGATTTTATAATAAAATAATGTAATGTTGTGACTATGGAATTAATGGAAAATTAGGATTGTGTAATGGGTCAATAAATGTGTTTATTAATTAATTGAATGTGAGAATTAAGATATGGTTGACTTGACCTTACTGGGTTAACAGGTTATATGATTTAAAAACTGAAATTTTTTTTATTGTCAAAATGTTCATGTTATTCCATGTGAATAAAGCATTGAACATGGATTGTTTTAATATTTTAAATGGCATATGATTTTATTGAAATTTTATTAAAAATGGGTTTTGATGATTAACATTGGTTGATGTGATATATTTTATGTATGTGTTCTTTCATGATATATGAGTGTGGGAAGTAGGATGATGCTACATATACCCATATGTAATATATTTATATATGATTTTGAGACACATATTAATTCTAAAAATACACACATGTGATTTATTGATAAATGGGGAGTGAGATAGTGTTAGAACCAAAATCTTATTTTAAGGTATTTTTTCCTTTTGTAATCGTTTTGGTAAAAAGAGAATTTTTTTGAAATTTTCTATGTACACGCTATGTACTAAATGAGTACATGCCATGTACTGCCTTGCCGCAGGAGGCCGTGTGCTATCCATATAGTAGCCACACACACAACCGTGTGGGAGTGACTTGGAGGCCACTAAAATTAGAGTACGGAAATGGAGAGTACAAGCCGTGTACTTCAAAAGTACATGTTGTGTACTTTTTTTCATTAAACGCCCAGGGGTCGCATCTAATCACCAGAACGCTCTTCCTTTAGGTCTCATTTTACCGAGACCTCCGTACAACCACAAATCTTTGACAGACCCCCGAGTGTGCATCCGTCCTCCGAATCGAACACCGTGTCTACCGTGAACACGCTGTGTAGTCTTCTTTTAAGAGAGTCGTGTGTCTTAACCATGTAGAAGGACTTGGGTAGAGAAAGAGGGTTCAAGTAAACGCCTTGTGTTAAGAAAAAACACTGTGTGTTAGGGAATTACATGACCAGGTTTGGAAGAAATACATGCCCATGTGAATGAATTAAGGGAACATGTCGTGTAGGGGACATACACGATGTGTAGTCATGTTTTGAAAAACATGAATATTTTCTTTCTCCTTTTCCATTCCTCTACATCCAGTTTTTTTGTCCTAGATAATCTAGATCTAAGGTGTTCATTTGACCTTGAAAATTCATGCAACTGAGACGTCCTTCGGTTGTGAGGTAGTTGCAGGGTAGTGATCATACGACAGATGTGGATGATCAGGGACTACCCGTAGATTCTCATGTTGTGCCAGTCTTGGCACTAGCCGTTATACCAGATGTAGGTGTTGATTTATAGTTCAGGGAAGGCTTTATGAGGATGATGTAGACTTTTCAGGGAACACTGCCTCTTACCCCATCAATGGCAGATTTGATGCAGGTTATCCAGCAGCATCATCCTCCCACTTTCTCAAGGGATGGAGGACCTCGGGCTTCAGAGTCATGGCTAGAAGCCATGCTAACAATATTTGATCATCTGAAAACACCACTAGAGAGAAGGGTCAAGCTCACTACCTATATACTTTGGGACTCCGCCAAGAGGTGGTGGGATGTGATCTCACAGGTGATACATTATAAGGTTATGGCATTGGATGAGTTCTAGCACATCTTCTTTGACTACTTCTATCTAGAGACCTTGAGGGATAATCGTTCCTGAGAGTTTAGGAGTCTAGAGTTGGGTACTCTTTCTTTTATGGAGTATTCCTCCCACTTTATCGAGTTGTAGTGCTTCATGCCTATTTCAACAAGTGATCAGTTGTTCATGGAAAGGAAGTTAGAGGATGGTCTATGGCATGACATTCGATCATCAATGAACATCATACGGTTGACTTATATCACTACTATCGTCAACCAGGCGCTGATCATGGATCTCAATCTGAGGGATTCCAGAGTTGTGAACCAGACAGGCTCGACATCTGAAGTTAGCATCCCTCCTACTGACAGTAGGAATCACCGCTGGGAGTCTTCGTGCGGTGATCTATGGAGGCGAGACACTTCTTCTGGTAGCCAGGTGGTGTGCTATCAGTGTTGGAAGATCAGGAATAAGAGGCCACATTACCCGAGAGACACAGGGTAGTTCCAATCACGCAGAAAGTTGGGCCACCTTAAGCATTTTTGTAAGATCTTCTCACCAGCAGTAGGTGATAGGGATTCTTCTATGACTACTCGTTTGGGAGTAGCACCACCCGTTTCTCACATGTCAGGGAACCAGAGTTCTTCTAGCCGTTCAGGATGAGGTGGAGGTCGTAGATGTGGTGGTCAGTCGCTAGTCTTTCAGCGATAGTAGAGTTGATCAGCTCCGAGTGGTCAGGCTGGGTCACAGGGATGTGGAGCAGGCCAGAACTTTATAGTGGAGCAGACCCAGTAGGAGTAGGATCCCAGACCTTCTACAGTTTGAGGTACGATTTTAGTTGCCTCAGTTCTATCTTGTTCTCTTTTCGATACAGAGGCTTCCAATAGCATTATATCTGTTGCGTTTGTGGAGATCCTTGGGCTCTGCGTCCTTTCTTCTATTGATATCTTGACACTAGGCACTCCATTGGGTACTAGAATGGTGAGTGTATGTTAGTGTAAGGATTCACCTCTAAAGGTTAGTGGGTGTCACTTTTTATGGGACCTCTATGTCCTAGAAATTACATGCTATGATGTTATTCTCAGAATTGACTGCCTCATTCCCTTTCATGCAGTTGTCGACTGTTATCACCGTAGGGTTAGATTCAAGTCATCAGAGGGCGCATCGTTTCATCATAAATGTGAGTGGGATTTCCAGGCGAGTAGGCCAGGTCCAAAGCATCATGGTTTAAGAGGAGTTACAACGCAGATGGATAATTTATATCTAGATGATCAGGGGACTTCATAGATAGCCTTTCCTCCAGTGGTGGATCGTTTCAAGGACGTCTGTCTAGAGGAATTTTCAGGTTTTCCTCCGGAGTGTTAGGTAGACATCTCTATTGATCTTGTGACATGAGTGGAACCGATGGCTATTCTTCCTTATAGTATGGCTACACCAGAGTTGCAGGAGCTCAATAAGTAGTTGGAGGAGTTGTAGGCAAAGGGTTTCATCCGACCCTGTACTTCACCTTGGCGATTTCTTATCCTCTTTGTGAAGAAGGCCGATGGTACCCTCAGGCTTTGTGTGGATTATCGGAAGTTGAACCAGTTGATGGTCAAGAATCGATATCCTTTTCCAAGGATTTATTATCTCTTTGATCAGTTTCGAGGAGCCTGGGTATTCTCAATGATTGACCTAAGGTACAGTTATCATTATTTGTGCATTAGACCATCTGATATACTTCTCACAGCCTTCCGAAACAGGTATGGTCTATACGAGTGTATTGGTTTTCTGTTCGTTCCCACGAATTCACCTACATTGTTCATGGAACTGATGAACTGAGTGTTCCATCCATTCATGTGTTCCTTCATGGTGGTCTTCGTGGATGATATCTTGGTGTACTCTCACACTCGACACGACCATGATACCCATCTTTATATCATTTTGAGAACACTTAGAGAGAATTTGTTTTATGTTAAGATCTCAAAATGCCACTTTTGGATGGATCATATTCACTTATTGGATCATGTAATCTCAGAGACATGAGTGTTAGTAGACACAGAGAAAGTGAGAGAAGTAGTCTCCTATTAGTAGTAGAATAATTTCTTTAAGGTGCAGAGTTTTCTAGGGATGGATGGATACTATAGATGTTTCATACAAGACTTTTCATGCTTAGCAGCACCACTGACGGGTCTGACTAATATGGGTGCAATTTTTTTGTGGTTAGATTCTTGCGAGTCAACCTTTCAGGAGATTAAGGGGAGGTTGACTTCAGCACCGATACTAGTCTAGCCAGATCCGAGAAAGAGCTATACTGTGTATTGTGATGCTTCAGGTATTGGGCTTGGAGCTGTGCTTATGTAGGGAGATGGAGTCGTTGTGTGTGGGTCTTGGCAGTTGAGGCCACATTAGAAGAACTAGTTGACGCACGATATTTATTTGGTTTTGGTTGTTCATGCCTTAAAAAGTTGAAGACATTATCTTCTAGGGGAGCAATTTTTTGTCTTTACCGACCAAAAGTGTCTCAAGTACATCTTCACTGAGCATGATCTGAATTTGAGACAATGAAGGTGGGTTGAGTACTTACAGTCCTTCGATTTCGAGATTTCTTATAAGCCTGAGAAGGGAAATGCAGTGGCTGATGGGTTGAGTAGGAGGACTCAGATACATGCAGTTATGGAGGTCATCTGTGAGTGGAAGCTTATGGCTATGTTCACTGAGATGCATTTGGAGGTGCACGATAGATAGGGGAAGACATTCCTTTCTTCTGTAACTGTTACCTCTATCCTTCTTGATCGAGTACGAATGAGGCAGCTATCAGATTCTGAAGGCCCAGTCATATAGGAGAGCATGTTAGGAGAGGACCCTGTTCTGGGATAGACCATAAGTAAGGATGAAATCTTATGTTTCTAGGAGCGCATATGGGTGCCAACAGACATATGCGAGGAGCTGATACAGGACTCTCATTCCTCAGTTTTGGAATTTCATCTTGGCATCACCAATATGTATGGTGATCTACAACGTTATTATTGGTGGTCATGTATGAAGAGGGATGTGACTAGTTTCGTTAGGAGGTGGTCCACCAGTCAGCAGGTGAAGGCGGTGCATCAGTGGCCAGCATGGCTCTTTCATTAGTTACCCATTCTCGCGTGGAAGTGGAATGACGTCACGATGGATTTCATGACCAGTTTTCTGAGGTCTCCTTGAGGGAATGATGTAGTATGGGTTGTCATTGACAAACTCATGAATTTTTCCCACTTCTTGCCGATTAAGGAGACCTTTAGTGTTGATGAGCTATGACGGTTGTACATATGAGATATTGTACATCTACATGGAGTTCCACACTCCATTGTTTCATCCAGGGATGAATGTTTTACTTCTCAGGTCTGGAAGGGGTTTCATAAGGCCTTGGGTACAAAGGTACTTTGGAGTACAACATACCACCCCCAGACAGATGACCAGTCTGAGCATACGATACAGGTTCTTGAGGACATGCTATGGGCATGCGTTCTGGATTTTGGAGGTTCTTGGGAGAAGCATATACATCTTTTGGAGTTTTCGTACAATAATAATTTTCAAGAAACTATTTAGATGGAACCTTATGAGGCTCTGTACTATAGGCCATTCCGATCACCCTTATGTTGGCTAGAGGTAGGAGAGGCAGCTATGCTGGGATCTCGTCTTGTCTAGGATACCACAGAGTAGATAGGGATGATTCAGAAGAGGATGTATACCACATAGTCTCGACAGAAGTCTTATGCTAATCAATAGAGACGACCTCTGGAGTTCGAAGTCGGGGATCAGGTTTTCCTGAGTGTCACACTGAGTTTGGGACGCAAGAGGATTACAAGACAGGGTAAGCTTTCACTGAGGTACGTCGGGCCGTTTGAGGTGTTGGAGAGAGTTGGTCCAGTTTCTTATCTGTTGCAGTTACCTCAGAGGTACCAGGCTATGCATTACCTTTTCACGTTTCTCACCTATGACGTTACTTTTCAGTCCCATCTCATGTCTTTCAACCTAAAGATATTGAGCTCGAAGTGGATGCATGGTTCGAGGAGCATCATATCTGGATTTTTGATCGCAGTACAAAGGTTCTCTGTTGCTGATCTATTCCTCTGGTACGAGTGCTATGGGAGTACGGGCGGGTACATGACAAGACTTGGGAGAGGGAGGCCGATGTACAAGCCCAATGACTGAAGCTGTTCGGGGTTTCTTCTTCAACACCATGCTAGGGAAATTAGGGGATGAATTTTTTAGGGGGGGATGTTTGAAAGAACCCAGATATTATTTTCAGGTATGTGTTTCTTTTCTGGACATTTTGGGAAAAGGAGATATTTCTTGAAATTTTCTAAGAACAGGCTGTGTACTTTATGAGTACACACAGTGTAGTGCCTTGCCGTAGGATGCCGTGGGATGGATGTATTGTTGCCACACACACGGCAGTGTGGGAGTGACTTGGATGCTGCTTAAAGCGAAGTAAAAAAATGGTGAGTACACATCGCGTACTTCAAAAGTACACGTCGTGTAATTTTTTTTATTAAACACACTGGGGAAGCGTCTAATCAGTAGATCGCTCTTCTTTTAAGTCTCATTCGACAGAGAGCTCCATACGGCCATGGAGCTTCAATGAACCCCCGATCTTGAATCCGTCTTCTGAATTGAACACCGTCTATTGCATTGGAATCACATCAGTGAGTTCACTCTTCTTCTATAGCACAATCTTCGGATTTCTCCTCTCTTATGAGATATCGTGGTTTGAATGTTTTAGATTTTTTCGTATATCTTTGATGTTCTAAGGAGATTGAATCTTTTAGGTTCACTTATATCGATCTCCTAACACCAAGGTAGGTGTTTTGTGCCTTTCTGTTGAAAGTCCTTGAGTTTTAGCTGCAAAATTTCCCAATACCCGTGAACGGGGTATTGCGCCTTTATAGTTTTAGCCCTATTGTTTTCTTGCTACTATTGTATGATTGAGTAGATGATAATTGATTGTGAATAGGGATAATTGTTTTACTTTGGATGTGTCTTCCCTACATGTTTTTCTTGTTTTGACCATTGGGTATAGTTGCCTGATAGGTGGCTGCTTACTTTCCCATGCCTAGTATTGTAGGATGGTGTGACTGTTGTTCTGTTATGCTGTTATTCTGTAGAATTATAGACAATTATTTCTTGAGGTTTACCTTATACAATACACGATACTACACTTGCTTGACTTACACGGGGCTATGACAACCTAGTGTATAGACCATAGGAAGATTGGACGTTGAGGGCTTCTCCAGAGTGTCATTATAATTTTACAGTGCGAGACCATAGGGGGAATTGACTTTTAGTGCTTCCTCAGAGTGTCTGTAGTTCCTCAACACGTGCCACAGAGAGAATGTGATGTAAGTGCTTCCCTAGAGCGCCCTTAGTTACGAAATGAGACTATAAGGGGAAGTGACGGTGAGTGTTTCCTTAGAGAGTCTATGCTTAAGCTGAACCAGAGGGGTTAGACTGAGTGTACTTCTTATGGGGTTACTTGTAACTGTTAGGTAGGACCAGAGGGGTTAGACTGAGTGTGCTTCCCAGAGGGTTACCTGTTGTGTTTATCTGATTGATTAGTTCTTGCTTGATATTGAAACTATGGATTTTTTACTATTGAGTACTCTCATGTTTACTGTTTCCTATACTTTTACCTTCCATATACTCATTGACTGTTAGACATAGATCTTGTGGTGGTTGCCTACTGGGATTAGTCTCACACCCTATTTGGGCCATGCTTTTGGGCCCAAACAGATTTTATTGTTGCAGGTATAGATAAGGGTAAGCGCCCTTCTAGTTCCGGTACTTGACATGTTGTGGAGTTATAGAGTACATGACCATGTGTAGGCTTGCGATGCTATGGAGCTAATTACTGTATTTCTTTTGTACTTGGTTTAGTACTGTATTCCAGAACTATGCTTTGTTTCCCTACTTTCCTAGAAATATGTATCATGCATCATTATATATATATATATATATATATATATATATATATTCTCCAGTTATTTCTATTAGTTTTCAGCTATTTATTTTGGTATGATATTAGTACTGCTTATGGTCTTAAATGTAATTGTGAAATTCTGCTGTGTACTCTTCCAATGAGGGAATAGTTTCCCCACAATCACAACCAAGGCCCTCTTTGCTCATTAGCAGCCTATGGGGTTCGGGGAAATTCTCTTTATTCATGTGAACAACTAGGTACGGGGTGCCTTTGGGTGGCGTCTGGAACCGAGACATTACAAATAGGGACTGATGGTCCAAATAAACATGAGGCCATAGCCATGGCATTTTAGGCCCAAAATGTTGGAATTAGACTATGGTTCCAATTATCTGAAATAGGAATTGAATTGATATGCGAATTGATAACCATGGTAGTGTGATATGTGATATAACTGGTGGATAATTGAGACTCTAGTATGGTATGAAGTAGGTGTTGAGGGTTATTATTTCCTTGGAAACTTGGAATCTACTGTGGTAAAATAAATAATTATTGAATATATATAAAAAATTTAATTTATTTCTCTTATTTTATTCTCTATTAAATTGTATACACTATTTCTGGATGGATAATATTTTACATGTTTTTTGTGGATACCTATTGAGTTGTTCTCAAACTATAATTGGGATCCCTATTTGGTACCTAAAGAGACTTCATGTTTGTAGGAAATGACATAGGAAAGAGGCCTATGTTAGATGTATTAGTTGGGATGGATCATAGATGATGGTAACAGAAGTTATTTAGGAATTGCATGGGAGTTGTCAGTGTATTTAATTATTTTAGGATTTTCATATTGAAACTGGAAAAATATTTTTCAAGAAACATCTAATGTTTAGTTTTTTTATTTCCTATTTTTTTCAAAATGTGATACAAGATCGGTTTAGTTATTGGTTTTTGGAAGTGGTTATTATTATTTATTTCCACTATTGTCTTGCTTTGATAATGATTAAAGTGTCTCCCCATGTTTTATATCTAGCTATCACTACATGTCGACACCCTTTCACATACATTAAGGTGCAATTCAGGTCATGTGATCAACTAGATCGGGGCATATGTTTGTCTAACGTAGTTCAGGATGTCAAAAAGTGGTATCAAAGGTTTTTTTCTTTTCATTTATTTATTATTACCATTTAGGAAAGGTATAGAGGAGACTAGGAAGAGATGGGCCTTAGACATGAGATTATTCATGAAAGTATCTAACTTATGTTCAAAGAAAACCCAATTCTTCAGTTTGGGATTTTTATTGATTCATGTTGTTATAGTTTTATGTTATTTCACCTATATTGATGCACTTATCATGTTATGTGATTATTATTTCAATGTCTTTCATTGATTTGACTTGTGAACTGGAATGAAATGAGAATTGAGTATGCATGTTTCAACAACGGGACTCTGAATTATTATGTGAGATGAATCATTTAGGAATGCATGTGAAAAGAATTTTTGGGGTGAGTTGTTAAATAAAAATGATTTTCTTTGATTGGATATATTTGAAAAAGAAAATATTTCTATTGTGAAAATGAAAATTTAAAAATGATGCAAAGTGTGGAAAATTGGTGGCTAATGTGATACTTGAATATGAGATTGTAGTTTAACATTTTTAACCTAGACCTAGATGAGTGACGATTAATTTTAGTGATATCACCTTAGTTTTGACCATGCGACTGTGTTTGGGGGAATGAATTATTTTCGTGTATTTTGAATACATTGTATGTAAATTTGTGAATTTTGTTTAATGTGTACTAAGATTTTTGTTTGTAATTTTAGAGATATTTTCCCAAAATTACATTTTTTGAGAGGATGACAAGAGGTTATGGTTTTAGATGATCCACAAAAATGGAACCCGAGGCACCGATAGTGTTGGGGGAGGGAGATAAAGAATAGTTCCTATGAAAAAATTACGAGATTCATGGGGTTCGTGGAAAGAGACTCAGGGTGGGTAGTGAAAATCATACCATACCCAACATAGGAGTTTCTATTTCCGCACCCACCAAATTTCCTTAGAGAGGGTGGATCAGAGGTAGCTGAGTTCTGAATTGGGACTTTCTAGACTGTACATAACCACTTCGAGACCCGTACTAAGAAGAGAGACAAATTAGATACATTCATGTTATTTGGTTAAGAAAAACGTTAGTGGGACATCCAAACTCAAGATTAATAGTTGTATAATATGAAGTGGAGGGGCTTTTAAGAGAAGTTCTTGGATAATTGTTTACCATGAGACGCTTAAGTATGAGACAACGACTGGGTTTATGAAGTTAACCCTAGGGACTATGTCTATTAAGAAATATGTTGATCACTTTATAGATCCCCAGTGATTTTCACCAATTTTGGTATGAGATGAGGCTATAATTGTGAAACCATTTAAAGATAGGATTAAAAGTGAAATTAAATCCCAGGTGGATATCTTTTGGATGATGAATATTTCTAAAGTTTTGAATCATATTCTATTTTTTAGGGGAACCTAAAGGAGGTTTCTATTAGGGAACATGTTGTTACTACTGGACAATTAAGAGGATCAACATCAGATATCTATAAGCATCATTACAAGAATATTGACTAGAGGTGTTGAAAGATGAGTGGCTGGGGGTGGGATCAGTTACTTTGGATCTCAATTGAGTAATATGTCACTTGTGTGGTAGCTCATGTCACTTTTGTAGAAAGGTCCCCTGACCATTGAAATACTTCTAATCCTATGATAGGATGAGACACCAATAGAGGTTATTGTGGAACCCACGACATATGGGTAGTGATGGAGCAGCACGAAAGAATCAAAGTGCAGGAAGGGGGTCTTTAACCCTATATCAGTCTAGTATTTTGAGTTCTAATTGCCACTGTGGTCGAGGTTTTGGATGTGGTTGTTTTGGGAAAGGTTTCATGTATTAATCGACTGGTATATCTCAGGGGACTCAAGATACATTATAGGGAATATTGGTATGATAGTTTAATGTATCTCAACCTACACTTGTGGGTAGCTGGGATTGACTATTGATAGTTATAGGTACTATTATTGTAGCTTCTAAACTGTATGATGATTTATTTGATAATGGTTCCTCTCATTATTTTATATCTGAACAAATTTTGAATGATTTAATCCTAGTGGTGGAGTTCATGAGTGGAGTTATGAAGCTAGATACACCTTTGGGAGTACATTCGAGAGACATCAGTTTATGAAGGTGTGTTCTTTTGAGTTTGTGGAGTATCATTTAATTTGGAATAATTACATTTTATATATGTCATAATTTGACCTAATTAAGGGTATGTAATGGTTATTACAATACCAATACCATAGTTATTATTACTAAAGGAGAGTGGGAAATGATGGGGGGCCATGTAGGGCTAGTTCATCAAAAACTATGGGATCTCACTGCAAGGTTTCTAGTCTGTTGCTAGATGGAAGAGCTGTAAGGAATGACATGATTCCACCCATAGTGGACAAGTTTGAGGACTTCTTTCCTAAGGACTTATTTGGGATTCATCATAAGAGATATGTGGAATTTATTATTGAGATCATGCTTTCAGATAATCCATTATCTATTACAATATATAGAATACAACCAATAGGGAATCAAGAGACTAATAATCAACTAGAAGAGCTGATGGATAAGGGGTTTATCCACCTAATTATGTTTCATTGGGGTTCCCATGTTTTATTCATGAAGACAGATGTGATATTTCAATTATGGGTTTAGTACTTGATTTTTACCATGAATCCCACAAAGAATAGATACCCTCTTCCAACTATTTATGATCTCATTGAAATGTTTTTAGGGGATCTTGAGTCTTGTCAAATATTGACTTTAGATTTGGGTATCATCTCTTAAGATTTCTAACTTCTTATATACCTCATACTACTTATAGAATTAGGTATGGTCTATATGAGTTCATCATGATAAAATCCGAGATGTTGAATGCACCATTATTGTTTGTGGCCTTAATGAAATGGAACATCTACCCATACCTAGATCTATTGTGGTTGTGTTTGTGGATGAAATATTTGTGTACTTCAAGACCCGTGATAATTATTTCCAATATCTTGATATCATGTTGAGTATATTGAGAGATCATATAATATACACCAATCTATATAAATGAAAATTCTTGATCAATAAGGTACACATCTTGGGTCACATCATCTTGGATGAAGGTGCATATATAGACCTAAAGAAGGTGAAGGTAGTGATTCCTTGGGAGTATCCCAATTATGTTTTCGATATCAATACTTTCTTGGGATTGGTAGTCTATTATTAGAGGTTCATTCCAATCTTTTCTCCCTTCGAATTACCTCTTTTGAGCTTGAACGTGTAGGGGAAATTTTTTGAATTGTATGGGGCATGTGATAAGGACTTATAAGAGTTAAATAATCACTTGAAAATGACACCAATATTGATCCTGCCTGAACTATGGGAGGAGTCTACAGATCTTATTGATGTTCTAGGGACTGGTATTAGTGTAGTTTTTATGTAAGGAGATCGAGTTTTGGTGTATGGGTCTCCATATTTGAGGTCAAATAAATAGACATACCCAATGAAATACCTCTAATTAGCTATAGTGGATTATGCCTGGAAGTGAAGGTGGAATTATCTGTTGGGTGAAATGTTTACTATGTATACTAACCATAAGTGCATATAGTATATCTTTTTCAAATGATATTTTAATATCCAGTAGTGGGGATGGGTTGAGTATATGCAGTCATTTGATTTTGAACTAGAATATATACATGGGAAGGGAAACAATGTTGATGAATTTTTAAGAAGGAAAAATCATCTTCAGGATGTTAAGGAGTCTAGTTTTGAATGGGAATTGATGACTTTACTTGTTGAGATGAAAGTTTTGGTTCAAAATCTCCATGAGCCGATGGATCCGGAGTTAGTTTCATAGGATTGTTATATTTTCTGTTAGATCTGGGATTAGTAGTATGAGTATCCTATGTATTTGGATTTGAGGGATAGCAATGATGGTGGCGAGTCATTTTGCAATTAGAGAATAGATAAGAATGGGATCATCTATGTTAGGAATCGTTTTTTGAGCCTACAAGTATTTTGGAAGAGTTGATATTTGAATTTTATACCATAAAGTGGGAGGTTCATCCTATTGTGTCCAAAATTTACCATAACCTGTGCTAATAGTTTTTGTGTCTGAGAATGAAAGATGAGATATCAAGGTTTGTGGTGGGATGATATACCTATCAACTAGTGATGGTCTTTCATCAAAGACCTGGTGGTTAACTATATTCATTTTCCATTCAGAAATGGAAGTGTGATGATGTTACTATGAATTTTTGAGTGAGTATCTTGAGTATGAATAAGAAGAATAAATCTATTTGGTTTGTTATGAACTGAATGATGAAAGGATCAAATTTCTTTCCCATTAGGGATACATTCTCAGTGGATTAGTTAAGAGATATATATGTCTTTGAGATAGTTCATCTACACCGAGTGTTGCAGTGTATACATTCATACTTTGAATTATTATATAATTCTATTCTATGGTATAATTGTAGACGGAATATGGTATATAGGTTTTTTTGAGTATGATATTCTAGCCACAGACAGATTGGAAGTGAGAATGTACTATAAAGATGTTTGAGGATACAATTTGGGCATGTTTACTAGACTTTGGTGGGTTATAGGATAATCATCATGATTTTTTTAGTTCTCTTATAAAAAAATTAACATAAAACTATATAGATGGAACAATATTTGTCTCTTTATAGTAGGCTATGCAAACCACCACTATGTTGGATGGAGGCTGGTGAGTTAATTTTATTGGTATCTAGTCATTTATAGGAGACATCAGAGAAGGTATTGAAAATTTTAAAATTTATGTATACACCTTAGAGTATATATAATTCATATGATGATAGATTTTGGAGAAACCATAGAGTTTATAGTGGGTGATCGAGTGTTCCTATGGGTGATGCCAAGATTGGGTCACCATAGGATTCAGAGTTAGGAATAGATGGTACCTAGGTTTGATGTATAGTTTGAGGTTATAGAGAGGATCATTCCAGTGGTGTACCAATTGAATCTTCTATGGAGGTATAGTTATATGCATGCCATTTTCAATGATTCACAACTTTTGTTGTATTATCCAGACCTTTCACATGGGATCGATACAGATGATATTAACCTTGAGACCTATGTATCATTTGAGAATCATGTTATACATGTATTATATCATAGTGAAAAAGTATTTTGGGGAAATGAAATGTTGATAGTTTTAGTATTTTGGACACATGGTCATGTTTAGGAGGAAACTTGGGAAAGAGAAGCTGATATACGGCCTTAGTGGAAAAATTATTTTCACGTAGAATCAAAGAGACAAATGGGACTGTAGATTAAGGATGAGATGTTATAAGGTGGGGATATTGTAAGATCCTAGGTTTTTTCAATAGATGTATGTTGCTCTTTTAATGGTATTCTATTTAATTTTTAGGGTATCTTTGTTGGGGTTTACATTAAAGAGTTTTTCGTTGAAATTGGAGAATTTTGGAAGGATGTAGAGGAGCACACAGTTGGTGTATGATTTTTGCAAACCATACACCAAAGCCAGAAAACCATGAGAACCCAAATATAGTGGATTGTCACAGAAAGAACATGATTTTTCAAACCATGCTCCATCTTAGTACTAACCATGTGACACCATAGGTGAGGCGCAGAACATGGTGCATAATTAGGGAAAATCGTGTTCCCGATATAAGAAAACCATGAATATAGAAATTTAAAATAATAAAAAATATATTAAAATTTTCCAGACCCCCACAATTCACCCAATGTCAACCCAAATCAAACCTGACAATTTTCACTCCTTTTAGAGGCTTTATAGAAAGATTCCATGGGCTCTCTAACACCTTTTTTGATGAATCTAAGGCTGGATTGAAGAATCTACACCTCTCACGATATGTTGTTTCTTTCCAAATTAGTTTTATCTATCTACTATATCAATTCCCAAATAAAAAGGGAATGGTTTTAAAGTATTGGTGATGGTTAAAGATCAAGATTTCATAGATGTTGATTATTTTTATCTTGGATATAGTTTTTCGATCTGGATCTCATTCTTCTTCGTGACCTTCATTGTTTCTGTTCAATTGGTGATTTCCATTAAAGAGCATTCATCATAAATCTCAAGGAAGGAAGTCTTCATTAAAAATATCATTGTATTGTTTTAATTAGTTGTATGTAACTATAAAATTCCAATTTCTATTAATGAGAAAGTTAATTTGAGATTGATTGGAATTAATTTATTTCCCATGTGATAATGAATTGGGTTAATATTGGGGAAATTGGAAATGGCGATATTTATTAATTAATTGGATAATTAATGAATGGAATTTTGTGAATGTGGAATTAATGGAAAATTGGAATAGTGTAATGGGTTAAATAATGTGTCTGAATTAATCAGTAATGAGAATTATGTAATGGTTGAAAATACATTAATGGGGTAATGGGTAAAATGATTTAAATATTTTAAAATGGTTTAATGACTAAATTACCATATTATTACATGATATTAATACATTTACCATGAAATGTTTGTATAGTTTAAATTAAATTCCATTAAATATAAATGTTGATAAAAAAGTGTTCATGTTGATTAACATCGATTGATGTGATATATGTGATATATGGGTGATTTCTTCATATACGACTGTGGGACATATACTGATGTTCAGAATACCAATTTTTGATCACTTGATATATGAGTGTGGGAAAAAATGATCCTACACATACCCATATCTAAAGGAATTAAAAAATGGGGTCTGAGGAAGAGAATGATGATCCTAATACTAACAGGGTCCTAGTTATGGTGTTCTAGGTGAAAAATGTTGGAAATGGAATGGGGTTCCAATTTGAAATAATATGAATTGAATTTACATTATAAATAATAATAATGGTATTATTACATGTGATATCACTTGAGGATAATTTAGACACCGATACAGGCTGAAGCAGGTATTGAAAATTTTGGTGTCCTCAGAAACCTGAGGGTTTATGTGGTTAAATAAAGAATAATTGAATATGTGTAAACTATTTTCATTATTTTTTTATTATTTATAAAAATTAATAAAACATTACCAGTTTTTTATATTTTTTAGATTTCATTGGTGGTGGCCTACTAATTTTTACTCACTCCCTATTTTGGATTCATGATCAGTACATCAATAAACTTCATACTTTCAATATAGGATAAGTGAAAGAGTCCAATGTTATATAGATGGGTTGTGATGGATCATTAATGAGAGAACTATATAGGATTTGAGACCCTCTTGGGTAACTTCTATGTCATTCATTACTTTTGGATTTATCTATTGACAACTGATATGTATTTTAAATGACATATCTTCTTTTTTGGTTTTGGATTTTGTTTTTCCAATATTGGTCATCATGTGATTCTATTTTGTATTGATTAATAGTTATTTTAAATGGTTATTATTATTTATTTCCACGTTTTTACTTCTATGATATTGAGGGAATATTCTTACCATGTTGTATATCAGACCCCCACTACTAGTCGGTAGCCTCTAGCTTATGAGGAGGCATGCCTGGGGTAATGTTATAAAAAAACATTGGGGTACTGCTGCCTGGTACCCAGTTCAGGATGTCACACATGTTATTCCATTTGTTCTAACCAATGATCCTATAATTTTAATTAATTTAATGAGAAATATATTTTATTAATACCTTTAAGTTTTTATGGTTTTATTTTTGGATGAAATTTTGGTTTACTCTACGTCCAATGAGGACCATGTGCATTATCTGAGAGTAGTTCTTGGTATATTGATAAATCACATAATCTATACAAAGTTATCAAAGTGTAACTTATGGATTTCAGATGTAAAGATATTGGGACACATGGCCCAAGAACATGGAATTTCAATTCATTCAGATTAGGTGGAAGCTACTATGACATGAGTGCGACTATGACTTGTTTTCAAGATTGAGAGCTTCTTATGTTTGGTGTAATATTACCAAAGATTCATTAGTGATTTCTTAGAGTTGGATTCTCCAAAGACCACGATCACTCAAAATGAAGTGTGATGCTACTATGGGGTGAGACATGGTAGATTTATTTCGATGACCTAAAAATTATTTTTTACTTCTATGCTATTTTGACTCTTCCAGAAGCTTTGTAGGGAAACATGGTTATTTTTGACACATCATGTCCATGTTTGGGGTTCATATTTATTTATGGTGATCATGTGGAAGCCTATGGTTCTAGAAATCTTAATACATATGAGAATAATTATCAAACCCATGATCTTGAACTCATAAATGTAATGAATTCTATTTTGAGTTTGAGACAATAACTTTTTAGATAAAGGTTTACCATTTATTCTATCATCAAATGCAGTATTTTTATATTCTTTAAAAAATATTTGAATCTTTGATAGAGGTTTTTGGAAGAGTACATGCAGTCTTTTGATTTCAACATTTCCTACACCACTGGAAATGGGAATGTCATTGATAATTATTTATGCAAGAAACTTTTTACCAAGGTCATGAAAGAATCATCATAAGAGTTGAATCTGATGGATTTTGTTGATTAGTTAAATTTCGGAGTACTGAAGAGTTAGTATGTGGTTGTCTTGGAAAGTGTGTAGTTTAACTACTCTCTTATTGATATTAATCTTCTAGAGAATTATTTTAATTATGAATTACATTGAATTAAAAAATATCATTATGGTCGGGGGAAAATTTGTGAGTGGTTTTTATATTCATAGGGTGTCCTATGTTTTTGGAACTGGTATGTTGTGACTTTTATTATGAGAAAGGATATGGTGGGAGATTTACATAATTCCTAGTTGGCGGTGCACTATTGCACCATAAAAATTCTCTATTATATACAATTATTTTTCTGATGGACTAGTATAAGACAATATATTATAGAATTTTTTTCATTATTATACCAACCAACAGGTCAAGGATGGGCACTAGAGACCTTAGAATATTCTTCAACAGCTTCCAATTTTGTGTTGGATGTGGAATGATATTTCCATCGACCATATGTTTGGATTGAAATGTAACCCACAAGGGAAGAATGTGATTTTGACCATGATCAATAGGCTGAACAAATGAGTTCACGTTAATCCCATTCAAGACTAAACAAATTTTGAGGACTTGAGACATCTCTATGTAAAGGATATTATCATCTTGCATGAATTTATATCATCTATAGTCTCATACAGGGATCCTCATTTCACTTCTTGTTATTAAAGAGGCCTCCATGAGGACATGGAATCCACAGTACATTTGAGAATTATATATCATTCATAAATAGATGTATAGAAAGAGAAAATATACACATTTTTGGTTACATACTATTTTCCTGCATTATCAACATTGATGGAGATTGGGATGAAAATATGGGACTCATCAGGTTCACTTGTAACAAAGGATAACAATAATCTATTAGAATAATTTATTTTGAGGTCTTATATGATCAACATTACAAATTTTCATTGTCTTGGTTAGATATTGGTGAAATTTATTTGGCTATACCTATTTTTTCCATAGAAGATGATGAAGATTCACTAATTCAATAGAGGATTTTGATGGCCCAGAGATGATATAAATCATGTTTTAATCATTTATGATGAATGATGAATTTTTTAGTTGGTGATAAAGTTTTCATGATAATTTCACCTTAGTTGGGTTACTGATGCCTTGGAAAATAGGGAACAATTATGCTATGATCTGTGGATCCTTTTGAAATTGTTGAGTTTGTTGGGAAAGTGGCCAACCATTTATAAGTTCCCCAATAGTTGACTTTGATCCACATCAGGTTTCATATATTGCAGATATAAATTTATATTTCCAACCCTTATGTTGTTTTGAGCTGGGAGGATATTGATGTTGAGATAGATTTATTTGTAACAAAGAATCCATTCATGATTTTTGATTTTGAGTAAGAGGTTATTCATGGGATGATGTTACCATTGGACTGTGTTCTATGGAATCTTGATTCAGATTCCTATGAGATGTGGGAGCATGAGTCGGTCTTGTGAGAGTATAGGACCTATATCTTTTATAGAGGCAGAGGATTTTCATACATGGATATCACATATATTAAGATGAGTATTCAATATAATACACAAACACATAACTGAAGACCATTATAGTTTAATGTCTCTAGAGACTGGGGACACAATCTTCTAATTTTGTGAAATATCTGCAGTGTATCTTTGAAGATGTCCCCATTTATTTATCATACTAAAAAAAATTCATAATATGTTGGGGAATGGAAAAACATGAATGGGTGAGCTCAGATTCTCAGTAAGGGTAAAAAGGGAGATACATATATATAACAAGAACATAAGTGTATGTGAACATGAGCATAGAATTTGAAAAACATACCATGTATATCAAATATCATAGTATTGAGTCATGAGATAAATAATTGTAGTTAATAAGAGATGAATCATAGGGGAATACATGAAAATGATCCATGAGAGTATAAAAATGGGACAAGACCTAGTATTTTAGAGTGAAAATAATAATCCAAAATCATTTCCATAGTTATTAAGGATCATTGAAAAAACCTATCAGGGAATTCCGTTGGTGGTTATACCTCCAAGGTGGGACACACCACTATACACAGTGGAATCCCTTTCATTATAGCGGAATGAGTTCACTCCCCAAACCATCATGGTATTCAAGGTTAACTCTTAAGACCATAATATTGGAAAAGGACCTTACATAACAATGTTCACTCCTCATTATAGTTCTATTTATATCACGTGACATAAATCATTACCCAATGCATTAGAGGGAGATTTAGGTCCCATCTATCTTTAGTTATAATGCTACGATCATCCTTTGTTATAACATAACCACTTTCTTGGTTATAACATAACAACTTTCTTGGTTATAACATAACCAATTTCATATAATGAAAACCAGACATATTTGTGCTAGACGATCACAAAAATTCATCATATCAGAACCCATGAAATGGAATGGGTTTAAAAAACATTTCCTCATAACCTAAAATTAGGAAAATAAATATATTTCATAATAATTTCATTATTTTTTCAAACATAACCCATGGAAAAAGAAGTGAGTTTCATAATCATTTTAACATGGTATAACACGCGGAAGATAAATAAGTTGATAAAAATATTTTCATTATAAAAATAAACCATTTATTGGAAGAATAATAATTGTATCCTTAGATAATATACTCAGTAAAGCATTAGTGACATTAATGTATGTCATCTTAAATCGATAAGTATTCATTAAATAAAAAACTCTTGTAATGTTTCTAAATGAAAAACTATTATTTGAAAATAAATTATTAAAACTATGATATATAAAATATTTTGCAAACAATTTTCTAAGAAAATAAACTTTGAAAATTTCTAAAGTAATCTTTAAAATATCATTAAAAAAATTTCTTTAACAAAATATAATTTCTAATTTGAAAATTTCTTTTTTAAATAGAAAATATTTTTAAAATATATTTATTTTCAAATAACCATTAAGAAATTATAAATTAATATTTTGACAAAATAATGGCTATAAAGGTGGGAAATTCTATTCATTCCATACATTTAAAAAAAATATTTCTTTCACATTTTTAGTAACAGAAAAACATCAATTTTTTAAAATGAAAATACTATTACTTTTAAAATAATTTTGTGAATATTAAAAATAGGGTAAAATTAATTTATAATTTTTTTTTAAAAAATGTTAATTTTTTTGAGAACATATTTAGAAAACCTGGTCTTAGATGAAAAATAGTTTTCAACTGAAAGGAGGATTTCACATTAAAAAATTCCTATTCAACTATTGAATACATAAAAAGAGATAAACAAAGGGAAAAATATACTCTCAAGACATAGCCAGTGGATAATAAAATTCATTAGTTTCCTGAGATATTGATCATAATATTTTATAACAAAAAAAATGATCATAGACAATCCTGATAAATGATGAGATTATAACATAAAATATTTTCCACTCTATTAACATTGAAATGTTATATCTATAAATTAGATCATTATATGAAAGATAAAATTTAATGATGATAAATAAATTCTTCATATTACATGTCAAACAATTTTATATACAATTTGTATAATAATATAGGTGCATAACATTATCATATGTCTCAATGAAAGAAAATTGAGACTAAAATACCTTACTAATTTGGTAACTTTTGAATCGTAAACCTCAAGAAAGAGAGATCCTAAAATTGAAATGTAAATACAAATAATAATAAGTATGATAATCAGAAAATATTTTAATTTTATTTATAAAAAATATATAAAATAAATATGTGGTGAATAATAAATTTGTCTCCTAGAAACTAAAATTTAGACCGAAATCCCTTAACCTAAGTCCCGAATTCCAACTCACTAATGAAAAACACCTATAAAATAAATATTAGATTATTATAAATATATTACAGAACCATAAATATATATATATAAGACCACATAATTGTTTTTTATGTTATTTTATTTCTTGTCAACTAAAAATTCCATGTTAAAGCCTTGTTTTAGGTAGTAACCACTTTGTTTTTCATATATGTCCTAATTTGTTATTTTGGATTCTCTTAATTTGATCATGGGTCCATCATATATAGATTATTAAGAAATAAATAATTATCATATTCATATATCAATGATAATTTTAATACCAATCATAAAATATGGTTTTGAGAAGTGAAGTATGCAATGATATAGATACGGTATGTCATACAGACACATGAGTGGGGTTTCCATTTTTCAACAATCATTATAGAAAAATGGTATGTAATAGTTTTTAATTAAAAAAATATCATAATATCCTAAATAAAATAGTATTTATTTAAATATACTTATATATATCACCCATATGGTGTGTTGATGAAAAGATAGAGTCACATCATTTCGTGAAGGTGGTAGTCCATATGAACACGAACAATGTTATCATATTTCTGTGAATAAAATTGTGATAGAGAAAAAGATATTATATTTTCCGAATAAAAAATATGTCATTAATATCATTATTATTTCATCTATATCACATATATTTATCCTTATTTTCTTCCATATAAATTTTTAGATAAAAAGAATCATATCGCTTCGTGTGGTAGTAGACCGTTATACACACAATTGATGACATTATTTCCATTATAGAATGGAAAGTAAAATGTTATATATGATATAATTACTAAATATGTATAATTTTTTTATAAATATTATATATATATATATACTTTATACCCATCATCATACCCAACTATGGGAGGTGTTAATAGAAGATCGAATGACATTAGAACACATGGCTGGACTTTGTCGTACACACAATGGATGATTTTGTAACCCATTTGAGAGAATTAAAGTTGTTTGTAGGTAATTAACATAAAAACATAATTATATTTAATATACTAATATTATTATATTATCCTTTTTTAATTATAATATTAGTAGGTAGAGGAATAAATAAAATAAAAAGCTCGTTGAAGAATGATACCTCATCATTAGGTATCTTCTTTAGTTTCTCACCAAAATCCCTCCTAGATAAGATTTATTAAAAAATTGTTATATGAAGAAGGTAGGATATATCCGAAGGTTTTTAGGTAGTTATTTAGAAAACAAAAATGTCTTTTGGGTGTTAAAATGAGAATAGAGGGGGTGACCATTTATAAGTGAGGTTAGGGACACACTTGTAATGTTTTGAAAAAAGAGTTTCATGCATGTAATAATCATGAAAAAATCATCCCAAATAGTGTATTATATTGAATTATCCATTATAGGGTCTAAATATTTTCATAAATAATTATTTATACATGTATTTATGTTAATTTAATACATATATTTTTTGGTTGAACTCTGTGGTCAACACATATTTATCTTAATTGCGGTAATTATTTTTAATATTTTCACCCTTAATTTTGGTAATAATTTATGTATATTTTTTTAGATAATATAAATTATTTTGACTAAATATATGGATTATATTTTACCAAATTCAATTCAGATAAGGTAAAAAATATAATTTAAAATTAATCCCACAGAGGTGAGGAGAAAGTGGGTTTTCAAAGAGAAATTTTCTTAAAGTTTATAATGATTATATATCCTATATCAATGTAAAAATTATTTAAATGAAATAAATTTAATTAATAGATATATAATTTAACTAAATTAAATTTTTATGTAATTTAGAACAAAAGTTATCTTTATAGAAAAGTTAAACGAAAAAGTGTTTATCGATTAAAATATAGTGTATTTAGCTATTTAATTTTTTTTATTATTTTTAGAAAATTATCAATAAATTCAAAATGATATAATTTTAAAATTTTGATTTAAAAAATAAATTTTATTTTTTAAAAATAAATTTTCTATAATTGGAAAAAAATTAAAATAATATATATTGACAAGATGTAAACCGGGTTTTCAAGAAGTGTATTTTTTAAAGATTGAGATACTTTCATACTAAATATATGCCTAATAAAAATAATTTAATAAATAACAATTCATTTTTTTGATATATAATATATAAATATAATTTAACAAATTCTTTATTAGGTATTAGTTTAATTAATTAAAATGGAGGAACATTACGCACATCAAAATAGTTTATAGAAAAACCCCTTTTAAACCCAAAAAAACTATACTAAAATTCAATATAAATTCAACCACTAATTAATTAATTATATTAAATATAAATAATTAATAATTATGTTAATTTACAATATAATGGGATATTTTAATTACTTAATTTATTTAGAAGAAAAAAATAGTTTTAATTTTTTTTATTTTTCACTATTTACGGAAAAATCAATATTTTATGGAAAATACCAAAATTTAACTATAAGTTTATTGAAATATTATGATTTAAAAAATGAATATAATTTAATCTAATAAATTTTCAAAAATATTTGTAAATTAATTATTATATTATCTCATAAAAACAAATTAAAATCATATTTCAAGAAACATATTTTCAAGGAATAAAATTACTTTAATAAAAATTGTTGGATTATTTATTATGAATTTATAAATAAATAGGTATTTAGAAGGAAATTTATATGTATTTTCATAATGTTTTTAATATTATTCATATCCACCTACTCAACATATTGGTTATAAAAATATTATTTCATGGTTCCTTGAAGCACGACGTCACATGTAATGCATGCTATCAAAGAAATTCATTGTGGCATATAATGAAATCCTCATTCAAAATATATATTTGTTTTAAGAAAACTCAATAAATACTCGGATGTTACATTCTTCTCCAATTAATATGAATTTCTCCTTCAAAATTCATCTCGATCATAAAAGGTTTTACAAGTGATAATTCATTTATAGAAACCCACATCATAAAAATGAATAATAAAACATCCCTCGAAAAGGGAATGTTTGAAACATGAAGGTTTCCAAAAGTAATACATAATTAGGTTTAAACAGAGGAGAACATAGGTGGTAAGTGAATATGTGAACATGGAAGAAAAGCATAAATAAATATAGAGTGTTGTAGAGATCAACGATCAAAAAAATGTGGGTGATACCTAGAAGGTAAATAACCCAAAAATCAAAAAACAAAAGTATGATGAAAAAAATCATTGATATCATAAAAACAATGATAATAATAAAACATTTTATTTTAATATCATTTTTCTAATATTGATGAATTCCTATATCATCTTGAATGAGGACATCTGAAAATGTACATACTTGATATCTTCTTATTTCATAGGCACAATATCATCCTATGGTTATGCCTTCATTAATTTCCTATTTATCTCTTATAATAAAATATGAATGTTTCTTGTCTGTAGTACTAAATAATATCAATAAAAGATTCAATAATTCTATCTCTATTTATAAAAAGGATTACAATATTTTTATAGTATGGATAAATATTTATTTGTATAAGTAATATGATAATATATAAACCTCATGAAAATATCAATACAAACCATTCCATAAATTTTTAACCTTATAGTCCATTGAAAATTTAAAATTTATAAATAAGTTAATTAAATTTCTCAAAAACAACTAAAATTTAACCCTTATATATCATTAATTTAATGTTGGTTTTCTCATACTAAAATTTTTAATACATTCATCATGTATTCTCTTGAAACATAGTAAAATATTGAATTACTATAAGACCACATTGAAAACATAAATGCATCTTCATTATATGAATAAAAAAACTTATTTTTGAATATATTCTATAGATCAAATGATATTAGAAACTCTAAAAATGATAGCACAAGCAACCTTTTTAACATATAATTTATCAATTTTGACGTCATCAATACGATCCAATTTATTATCCATATTAATCACAACCTTATCAAAGATAAACAAAATTTTCTCAACATCCGGAATATATTAATGGTTATATTACCTTAATAAAGAAATACCCTTGACATTAAATAACTTTTCTAGTCCATCAATACCATTTAATATATTTTTTATAATCCTTAACCCAAATATTATATAAAACAATTGTTATATATTTCAGGATTCATATAATGTAATTATATAATTCCAATACATAAACACTTAAATATGTACAACTCATCTTTAAAACATTAACTAGGATTCAACAACAGAATCCTTAATACATATTTCCATTTATATGCCATTCATTATCTCTTCATTTTCATTAGTATAACCGTTTCTCTTACCACCATGATTATTTTATTCATAAGATTCCCCTTAAGACATCAATTTTCCTAATGCCCATACTGTCCACATTCAAATAATTCAACCATCGATTATATCTTAGGGTGACTATTATTCTCATCTATTGTGTTAACAAAAAATTAAATTTTACTATAAAATTATTTTCATTTGGTCCTTGTTTTCCATAATAAAAATATATTCCCATCCCTCTATGATATTTCCTTGAGTACTTATTTCCACAATCTCAACATATAAAAAACTAAATATTCTTTCCTCCATGGTCTCCATTACCATAATATTTAAAAAACTATATCCTTAAAATATTTGGTGAGCCCTAGAGCTTGTTATGGTGCAATTTGTTAATCATGTTCCATGATAACTGATTATGCATAATCAATTTTAACCTTTACTCCAGTTCTCCATCCATTTGGTTGATCATTAGAAAATTTTCTGTCACATTCAATGTTATCCCTATTTTTTCTAGTTCTCACCATTTATTAAAACAAAATATCATATTGTGAGTAACAATAATGATAATGAAAATACACATAGTCTGAAAAATATTTCCCAAAAGATCTAAATAAACTAAAATTATTTTAAATCTATGAAACCTTAGGTTTAACCTATGTCATCCATTATCACCATCAGTTTAAATCCTTCATGATGGTTTGTAAGGATTTTTTTAATATTCAACAAATAACCCCAAGGAGTGTCAGACTAGGTGTGAAGTAAGGCTTGTGTTAATGCACCAGGTGCAAATTGCATCTAGCTCAATTCTTTCATTTTGGAGTTATTAAAAATATGTACTTCCTTCCAAGATCTACATCCATTTGTAGTATTCATATAGGTATGTAATTTCTTGGAAACCACTTTCTCTATAATTTTCCAAAATTCCAACATATTTACCTATAATTTAACTCATCCTTAGATTTATCCTTAGATGTATCCTTGTATATATCCTCATGAATATCCCTAGGGATATCACTTATGTTTTATAATCCTTGTTTCCAAATATTAACTAATAATTTCCTCCAACACCAAATTTATTGACCTAGACTTTTTAAACATAAATATTACATCTTTTATAGGAATATTCAATAAATTACACAAATACACATAAGAACGATAATAGTTTAGTGTATTTGGATACTAAGCATAAATTATTCTAATTCAGTTAAATATCTTCAATGTATCACATGAAGATATTCCCCTTTAGTAGCCCTACTAAAAAAAATTCATAATAACATGGTTAAAGAAATCATAAGAGAGGGTGATCATAGATGATTAGTAAGGATAAACAAAGAACATAATAAGTATTACATGAACATAATGGTATTTGGACATGATCATAACATTTAAAAACAATACCCTTCATATCAAAGATCATAATATCGAGTCATGACAAGAAAAATTGTAGTTCTAAAGACATAAAAGACAAGTTAAGGAATGAATATGATCCAGAAGAGAAAAAATTGGAATAGGGTATAGTAATGTTGTATTCACATATGCATAGAAAATCATTTTGTATTAGTCAAAGAAAATTTCCATGAATTATCATGGAATTCAATGGGATGATACAAATAATGTTTGGGACTCACCACCATCCCCATTGGTAGCCCCTTCATCTTAGTGGAATGGTTTTACTACCAAATCTATCATGGTAGTCAGGGTTCACTCCCAATACCATCATAGTGGTTGAATTCCCTCATTAAATTGAGTTTAATACCAATTTCAGTTATATCTATACCATGATATATAAATCATTAACCAATGCATTAGACAGATGTATAGGCCCAACTCGTCTTTGGTTATGATGTGATGAACATACTTTTTTATAATGTAACCATTATCACATAAATAAAATCATACATATGAGTGCCACATGATCATAAAACATTTATAATATCTTAACCGGTGAAATGAAATTGGATTGATAAAAATTTCATCAAAACATAAGCTATGGATTATAAATAGGTTTCACAAGAATTTAATGATTTCATCAAATTATAACCCAAAAAATAAGAAGTATATTTCATAACAATTTCATCATGGTATGACCCATTGAAGAGAAATAGGTTTCATAAACATGTTTTAATAATAAACAAAAACAATTTTGAGAATGTTTAACAATTTTATCCTTGGATGATATCCCTAGTAAAGCATAATTATCCTAAAATGATATCATTTTAAAGAGAGAATTATTTTAAAAGAATAATATCTTGGAATGTTTATTGATGAATATTACATTTATTTGTTTATAAATTTTTAAAAAGATACCTTATAAAATATTTTGGAAATCATTTCTTAAAAAAATTGAAAAAAATTAAAAACATATAACATTTTTAAAATACATTTCATTGAAAATAACCTTGATAAATTTTAAATTAATATTAAAATGAAATAATAGTCATAACAATAAGAAATTATATTCATTATATACATGATGAAATAATGATTCCATTCAAATTTTCAGAAAAATCCAAACAAACATTTTTTTAAATTACATAAAGATTTATTTCAATTTTTTTAATATAAAAACAAGCATACCAATTTACTAACTAAATCATTTAAAGAAATATGAAAAATTCAGATTTTTTTAGAAGACATAGTTTTGGATGAAAATGGGGTCATGAATGAAAAGACAATTTTTCATAGAATAATTATTTTTGAACTCTTGAGCAGATAAAGAGAGGAAAATTACGGTATAAATAATTATACTCATGAAATAAATATTGTAGACTAAAATTGTTGAGTTCATTGAGAGACAGTTCGTAATATTCTATCATCTGAAACACGATCATAAACAATATCATTCAACAATGAGATTGAAACATAAAATATTTATCACTTTGGAAACTTTTAAGTGTAATCTCCATGAAGGAATATCATTAAATAAAATATAAAATATCCTGAAAATAAATAAATTCAATACATTACATGTCAAAGGGTTTGTTTATAAAAATTTTACAACAAGATAGGTGTACAATATATTCATTTGTCTCAAAGAAGGAAAATTGAGAAAAAAGATCCTTTTCCAATTTAGTAACATTGGAACCCCTAACCCCATGAAAGAGAGATCATAAAATGGATATGTAAACATGCTTAATTTTTATATTATTCATTATAAATTATAATAGTTGGTGTTATATAAATTACATAAAATAAACATGTGGTTAATATGTGTAACGTCCCGACCCGGCTCACCATCGAACTGGTGGCCGGACAGGTCGCCACATAGCTTGAAGCACATCTCCCCGTACGCCAGAGGCTGCCGACTAGCAGCGAGGGTCTCGGGAGGTGATAGCGGTGATACTATACCCTCTTATCAGAGATGAAAAATGGTATCTCAGAGTAAATAACATTTAATAGAGGAATCATTAAAATATAAACAATGAAAAATCAGCAACGGAAGACAAATACTTATCATTTTTATAAAAGGGTGGCCAGAGCCAGTTTACACGATACATGGATAATCAATTCTGCAATGTGAAAACAGTAAACAATACAGCATGCTTTCAATACAATATAAAAGAAATAAAGAAAAGGCATCAAGGCCCTATGGACGATCTCTTGAGAATCCAAAGATCCTGCATGGTCCTTTACTCCTAAATCCTTAGTTAAAAACAGCATTGCATAAAACCTAGGTCCTACAAGCAAGAAAGGTGTACTCGGGTACCCCAGTGCAAAGGTAGACCGAGTAGGTTGTGAGATATAAATCCCACTAGGTCGGCACCACCAGTGCCTAACCCAATCTAGACAGTGTATAATAATTAAACAGTGAACATGTATGGAGAAATAAGTAAGCATAATTACATAAGTAAGCAACACCTGTCCAGGTTCCCAAGTGACACCTGACGGTTATACCTGCTTCGGCTCGTGTGGATAAAGTAACCTGATCATGTCACTGTACATATATATATAAAATCATTCATATCATAGATGGCTTGGGGTAAGAATGCCTCCCACCCATTAATAGGATAATTAGTGGGCACGAGGTAAGAATGCCTCTCATCCCTATAAGTGAACTAGCAAGGGTTATGAATTCCACCCTTCCATACACGTATAGATAAACTAGTGGTCATGAGTTAAGAATGCATCTCATCCCTTTTATACAATGGCAACGAGGTAAGAATGCCTCTCATTCCTAGAAGATACTGGCAAGGGGTAATAATTCCTCCCTTCAATCACTTTCATAATATTGGCATGGGGTATAACTGCCTCCCATCCAAACATGTATTTATCACTAGATGGCCTCAGCATGTGCTCACCTTTATTATCATTCATTATGTGGAATCATCATTTGCACGCTCACAATTCAAACGTGTCTATAATATACTGCTTATGGCATTACTTCATAATCATTCAAAGAATCATATTACAATCACAATCAAACATATTGCCCATATCCACATAAAAGGTTATAATCACATTCATACAATTATACTTAAGGCAAACCATCTCGAGTATCATTACCACATCATTTTACGTATTCATCACATTTATATAAGGTACATGAGGCATCCCACTCATGTACGGTATTGGCTAACCCCAATTCATTCTTCATTCCTTTTATATCATTTCAAAGACATACGGGGATTTAAAAAGCATAAAGAGGTGCCATGGACTACCCCTCCTAGGTAAGTCCCATTCACTAGATCCATTCCATTAACATAAGTCGTGCTTATTCCATTATCCTAAGGCATGTTCTTACCACCTTAATCTATTCCATTCAGGTTTAACCACTTCATTGCAAGATCGCAATGACCATGATTTAAGAATTTGGTAAAATTAAGAGGAAACATGATATCATCAGTCAACACCAAATCATAACAAAAATTTAGCAGGCAAGCATAAGGATCTACTTCCTACTTTAATCTTGAAGACATCTCTCATCTGACCGACGCGTTTTATTATTAAATCGTTAGTTTAGTGACCAAGAAACCATTTTAATCTTGTCCCTGCAATTCACTCTCTTTGCACAGAAGAATTTAATTGAAAGTAAACTTGCATAATTAACACACTAAAGCAATGTAGTATTAAACTCTTTAAAGTCTTCAATTTAAATTAAAGGGCAAGAAGAGGGACCCTACCTCAAGGGGGATCCATTCGTCCATTCCGGCTCATGGTGCTCTCTAACTAAAGCTACCACTGCTACTCCCCCATGAGGCATATTTGATTTCACATACGTATAAGGACACCTAGACTCTATGAACAAGCTCCGCTTGGCCATGAGCGTGTGCAAGAGGATCCTTACACATATGCTTATACATATAAGCATGTCTTCGCTCACATGCACGGGCACTTTTATATATTCAATGGGGTCAACTAGCCTCGTACATGTATATTCGCTGCCATGCATGAATATACGCATACTGAGGGAACCCACATACATATAAATACGTACGTATTCATGCGCATACGATTCGCCTATGCTCTGGCAAGGTGAATCCAACTCCAAAGGTCCAACGCACTTTGGAAAACAAACCAGGAACCACTAAAACAACCTAAACCACTAAAAGGAAACTACGAAACCCAACAATGGTAAAACCTTTACCTCGAAAACAAACCGGCGGATTGAAACATGGCGAATCGCTTCGCCTTCGGCGGCGATCGCCAGAATACACCCCAACACGACCCGAGAAGCCTTCCGCATGAACCTGGATCTCTGTGAAACCAAAATTCGGATCATCCTAAACCCTAGGGCATTCGTTCAAATCTCACTGGGTGACTAATACACTGAAAAACGGCTTGGAACAAGGAGGAGAGGGAGGAGGAGGACCTACCATGGAGATTTGGAAGAAGAATCGCCAAGAATGAAGGAGAAATCGCCAGTTAAAGGGAGGACAAGGTGGGGGGTCGAACACGTGGCAGGGAGAGCCCCCTTGGGCTGTTCGTCGGGTGAGAGGGGATATGGTGAGGTATTAGATATTTAGGTTTTTATTTTATTTCTTTTTATCTTTAATTTAATTAAAATACCTCACACCCAAACTGCACGGTTTTCCAAACCGTGCGCAAACCGTGACGGGTCTACTACCTCCAAGACACCTACTGCATGGGCTAGGCACACAGTTTGGGAAACAGTGTACAACCCTTGCGCAAACCACTACCCACCGGATTTGGTCCATATGGTTTAGGCCGCACGGCTTGGTCATCCCATGCACCAACCGTGCGCCCTCTGTATCTCTTTAAAAACTGGGGTCCGACGCTTCCGAAACCCCTCGGGCCACCCGAGAAACTTAACGGTCCTTCGCCCATGCCCAAAAACATAAAATGGAAGTGTTCCAAGCTTCAGAACCTCATTCTGATGCCTGATTCTAAAAATGACTGGTTCAATAATTGAAAAGGTTCAATTTCCCCCACTTTTTTACCCGGTTCAAAACACAGGTCATTAAAACCTTCCCACCGTAGAACTTCTCGTCCCTGAGAATCCCTTGGGAAGAACACACGCTTCATTCGACCTACAAAGATCATGAAGCTTCGTTCAACGATCGCGTTACATTCCCAAACATTCAATGCTCCATGATCATCCACTTAAGTGCACGACACTTAAGTCATCAACACCTGATCCAACGCTCGTTTTCCCACCGAACCAACACAAAATCTCTTAACCAAGACCATTCAACAAGGGACACGATCACATCGATGTCTCGTCAAGAAACCAAACAAAGGTACTTCCCACCTTAGATTTTTCACATTAAATGGCCAAGACTAAAACCATAGCTCAACCTCTTTTTGAACTGTCTTTCAAAATCACGCTCTAAGCATTCCAACGATGCACCTAGTGTGATTTTGAAATGATCAAACGGTCTATTTCCCCATCGACCTCTAAACCCAAGTCTAAAAGAGTCTAGCCACTATGGTTGGCTACTCAAGAAGATGCCCAGCATAGGCGGACGACGCTGTACAAGCTGAACAACGATTTCTTCTCCAAAGGAATCCTGCATTCACCATGAAAACATTCACCCAATAGGTCATACCTGACTCTTGGTCATGTCTCAAAGATAAAACCATGAATGAAACCATGCATGAAACGTGCAACGCCGAAAGAGAACAACCAACGAAGCTCAACAGATTTTTAAAACTTTAGCACGACGTAAGACTGACACTCTCTTAGCCCATCCAGGATGAAAGCGATATAGGGGAAAACTCGTCGCATTGAAAAGTACACTAAGAGGATTGAAAAGGTATTCTAGTTATTTATACACAAAAACTGAATAGGAGATCAGTCGAACCACCCCTGTTCGACTCTAAAGAAGAAACTCGGCTTCACCTGCCGACACATCAAGATCTCAACTGGTCTTGATGCCTCTTCCCACACGAGGAATTCGTCGATCAACCTGACCACAAAAACCCAAAAGCATTCGAGAAAAACCCAACCATTTTCCAAGATGGTCCTTCCTGGCACGTTCCTTCTACCTGGAAGGACACGCTTTACTCAACTGGCACGACACATCCCACATTAGAAGGGTCAGAGTCATCGAAAGGAGAAAGACATGCTTTTTATAAGCAGAGTTGCTCATAATTAACTGAATGGGTGTGCGTCGCTCCTCCGAGCCACGATCACCACGCCAAATGTACCAGGAATCCAAAGCAACAAGACCAGAGTGTCAACCACCCATGTCTTCTAAAATCATCCCGAGCATTGGGTCAACTTGATTCTCAAACGCTTAGGTCACTCTACCACGGAGATGACCCGAGACCTTACACAGAAGCGCAAGAGATACAACCAAATGCCGTATTACCCCATACGACCATTATCTTGGATGATGACATGTCAAGTCATCCATTACTGTGCAAAAATAAAGGGTCAAACGACCAATAAAGTAACCCACCATGCCAGAGGCATGTCTATCTAACTAATACAGAGCATTACCCAATGATCCATCCCTTAACAAGATCAAAAGTAGCATGACCACCCGTACGAACAATGGTGTCATTATAACTGGAAGTACTACATGGGACAATAGTACCCGAACAATACCAAACTTTAGAAGGTTCACCGAACTAGCCAAGCACATAATCTCTAGGGTGTTACCTTCCATGGGCTAGCCCCTCACGAAAAACAAGCATCGACCCAAGCACTTGGGCATGCCCAACAAAAGTCATCGGGCTCAAATCCTAACTTTTAACGTCATTGCTAAATGAAAATAGCCTACGAAATATGCACAAGGTTCCGTTCCCTGGAACTCACAAGAAAGACTTAACCTAACCACACACAGGGTCTCAATAGAGGACACCACTACAGGTTCCTTTTTCCAAGACCTTTATATTTATTCACATTTATCATTTTAATCGCTTTAAACGATTCAATTCAAAAATTCAATTAACCTTTTAAAAAACACTAGGCACTTGACCATTTTTAACAAACAGCTCAAAGCAATGCAAGAAAGTCTCAACAAACTCCCTTTTAACCATTAAACATTTATCAGACATCCAGTCTTACTCTAAAAATTTATCATAAGAAATTCCTTTTAAACAATTCAGGTGACCTACGAGGGTATCAAAAAGCCAAATCAAGTCAAGTCAAAACCAAACAACTTTTACACTAATAAACATCTCACAATGAATCCTGCCATACAATCATTATGTGTTGGCCTTTCCCAACTCATGAAGCACCCATGCACTCCATGGGTTGAAATTTTGGCTCCCATTAAATTAAAGAATGTACACTCCAGAAATTAACATGCTCAAAGAAATCATATATTCATACGGGTGTCCACCTACCAGTCTGTAAAGCGCCCATTGACTTTACTGTTTGTCATTTGTCTTTCTTTAATCAAAACCGATCTCATTTTACAATTTGACTTTAGCATACCCTTTTTCTAGAAATATAATCACACAGATTACCCTTTCCCAGCTATAAGGTGCCCAAACAACTTACAACTGAAAATTTTCTCCCATTGTAATTGCAATCAATTAATTTAGAAAAAATAACCAATTTTATTTTTTGATCAAAAACAGCATATTATCGTAAGCAGTAACACAAAACATGCTATATCACAGAAGCATAGAATAAGTACTATATTACCTATCACAACAGCAGGAATTAATAATGCATCCTAGATTTCATGGTATGTGGTTTCTAACAATGTCCCTATATGATGCATGAGATGGAATACCCTCATATAATCGGGTTGCAATAGAAATAGAACCCAAAATTGGATCAACAGTATCAACAGAAAACATGTGCGTTACCCAATTGTAAATCAAATCAACCGTAATAATCAAAACCATTAAAATAATAATTGTATTCGAGGAAATTTGGATTTTCCCTATGCACGAGGTGGCCAATCCTGGACACAACTTATTACCGAATTCTAATTCCTTCCTATCCCTGTCTAATGTCGCTAAAAAGTAAAAAACAATCAGAAGAGAAAACTCATCTGATACCACATTGTAACATTCCGGCCCGGCTCACCATCAAACCGGTGGTCGGACCGGTCACCACATGGCCTCAAGTGCGTCTCCCCATACGCTAGAGGCTGCCGAATAGCAGCGAGGGTCTCAGGAGGTGACAGTGGGGAGACTATATCCTCTTATTAGAGTTGAACATCGGAATCTCATAGTAAATAAAATTCAATAGAAGAAGCAGTAATAGATAAATAATAAACAAAGTGCAGCAGAAGATAACTAGTGATCATTTTTATAAAAGGGTGGCCAAAGACAGTTTACACGATATAGGGATAATGAATGATTCAATGTGAAAATAGTAAAAAATACAGCATGATTTCAATACAATACAAAAGAAATGAAGAAAAGACAGCAAGGCCTGATGGGCGATCTCTTGAGCATCCCAAGCTCTCGCTTGGTCCTTTTCATCTAACTCCTTAGGTATAAACATCACAATATACAACCTAGGTCATGGAAGCAAGAAAGATCTATTCGGGTACCCCAGTGTAATGGCGGCCCAAGTAGGGTGTGTGATATAAATCTCAGTAGGCCGGCACCACTGGTGTCTAAAAAAGTCCAGACAGTGTATAATAATTAAACAGTGAACATGTATAGAGAAATAAGTAAGAAGAATTACAAAAGTAAGCAACACCCGTCCAGGTTCCCACGGGACACCTGACGGTTATACCTGCTTCAGCTCATGCTGGTAAAGTATGCTGATCATGTCACCATACATATATATATATAAGCATTTATATCATAGATGGTGTGGGGTAAGAATTCCTCCCTCCCATTAACAAGAGAATTAGCAAGCACGAGGTAAGAATGCCTCTCGTCCCTATAAGTCAACTGGAAAAGGGTAAGAATGCCACCCTTCCATACATGTATTGATAAAATAGTGGGCACGTGGTAATAATTCCACTTGTCCATAGTATACAAAGGAAACGAGGTAAGAATGCCTCGCGTTCCTAGAAGATACTCACAAGTGGTAAGAATTCCTCCCTTCTGTCACATTCATAATACTGGCATGGGGTATAACTGCCTCCCATCCAAACACGTATTTATAACTACGTGGCCTCAGCATGTGCTCACCTTTATTATCATTCATTATGTGGCATCTTCATGTGCACACTCACAATAGAAACATGTCTATAATATACTACTTATGGCATCACCGCATATGCATTAAAAGAATCATATCACAATCACAATCAAACATATAGATGATATCCACGTAAAAGCTTATAATCACATTCATACAATTATACTTATGGAAAACCATCTCAAGTATCATTATCACATCATTTAATGTATTCATCACATTTATATAAGGTACATGAGGCAACCCACTCATGTACGGTATTGTCTAACCCCCAATTCATTCTTCATTCTTTTTATATCATTTCAAAGACCTATGGGGATTTAGAAATCATAAAGAGGTGACATGGACTACCCCTTATAGGTAAGTCCCATTCACTAGATCCATTCCATTAACATAAGCCATGCTTACATCATTATCCTAAGGCATGGTCTTACCACCCTAATCTATTCCATTCAAGTTTATCCATTTCATCACAACATCACAATGATCATGATTAAACCATTTGGTACAATTTAGAGGAAACATGATATCACCAGTTAACACCAAAGCATAACAAGAATTTAGCAGTAAATCATAAGGATCTACTTCATACTTTTATCTTGAAGACAGCGCACCTCTGACTGAGGTGTTTTATTATTAAATCGTTAGTTTAGTGACCAAGAAACCATTTTAATCTTGTCCCATCGATTCAATCTCTTTGCACAGAATCATTTAATTGAAACTAAACTTGCATAATTAACGTACTAAAGCAATGTAGTATTAAACTCTTTAAAGGGTTCCATTTAAATTAAAGGGAAAGTAGAGGGACCCTACCGCAAGGTGGATCCATCCATCCATTCCGGCTCTTGGAGCTTTCTATCTAATGCTATCACTGCTGCTCCCCCACAAGGCATATGTGATTTCACATACGTATAAGGAAACCTAGCCTCTATGAACACGCTCCGCATGACCATGAGCATGCACAAGGGGATCCTTACACATATGCTTATACACATAAACCTGTCTCCACTCACCTGCATATGGACTTTTATATATGCAATGGGGACAACTATCCCCGTAAGTGTATATTCGCTGCCATGCACGAATATATGCATACCGGGGGAACCCACATACATATAAATACATACCTATGCCTGCCCAGGCAGGTCGCCTAAGCTCTGGCAAGGAGAATCCAACTCTATAGGTCCAACGCACTATGGAAAACAATCGAGGAACCTCTAAAATAACCCAAGACACTAAAAGGAAGCTACGAAAACCAACAACAGGTAAAACCCTTACCTCGGAAACAAACCGGCAGATCGAAATGTGGTGAATCACTTCACCTTTGGCGCCGATCGCCAGAATACACCCCAACACGACCAGAGAAGCCTTACACACGAACCTGGAACAAATAGAAACCAAATGTCTGATCACCCTAAACCCTAGGGCGTTCGTCCAAATCTCACTGGACAACGAATATGCTAAAAACGTCTTGGAATAAGGAGAAGAGGGAGGAGGAGGACCTACCATGGAGATTTAGAAGAAGAATCTCCCAGAACGAAGGAGAAATCGCCGGTCGAAGGGAGGCCGAGTTGGGGGGGTCGAGCACGTGGCAGGGAGATCCCCCTTGGGCTGTTCGTCGAGTGAGAGGGGACCGTGTGAGAAATTAGATATTTATGTTTTTATTTTATTTCTTTTTATTTTTAATTTAATTAAAATACCTCAAACCCAAACCGAACTGTTTAAACTGGATGGTTTTCCAAACCATGCACAAACCGTGCTGGGTCTATTGCCTCCAAGAAACCCGCTGCATGGGCTAGGCACACGGTTTGGGAAACCCTGCGCAACCTGTGCGCAAGACACTGCCCACTTGATTTGGTCCGCACGTCTTCGTCAGCCTGTGCCCCAACCGTGCGCCCTCTACAGCTCTTTAAAAACTTGGGTCTGATGCTTCTGAAACCCCTTGGACCACCCGAGAAACTTAACAGGCCTTCGCCCACACCCAAAAACATAAAATGGAGGGTCTCTAACCTTCAGAATCTCGTTCTGAAGCCCAATTCTAAAAATGACCGGTTTTGTAATTGAAAAAGTTCAATTTCCCCCACTTTTTAACCCGGTTCAAAACGTGGGTCATTACAACCTTCCCACCTTAGAACTTCTAGTCCCCGAGATGCCCTTGGGAAGAACACACACTTCATTTGACCTACAAGGGTCATGAAGCTTCGTTCAACGATCGCGTTACGTTCCCAAATGTTCAATGCACCACGATCATCCACTCAAGCACACGACAATTAAGTCGTCAATGCTCGAGCCAACGCTCATTTTCCCACCGAACCAACATGAAAGCACTTACCTGAGACCATTCCACAAAGGACATGATCACATCGTCATCTCGTCATGAAACCAAACAACGGTAATTCCCACCTTAGATTTTTCACATTAAATGGCCAAGACTCAAACCATAGATCCACCACCTTTTGAACCATCTTTCAAAAGCACGCTCTATTCATTCCAATGACGCACCTAGCGTGATTTTGAAACCATAAAATGGTCGATTCTCCATAGACCTCTAAACCCAAGTCGAAAAGAGTAAAGCCACTCCGGCTGACTATTCATGAAGATGCCCGGCTTAGGTGGCCGATGCTTTACAAGCTGAACAACGATGCCTTCCCCCAAGGAATCCTGCCTTCACCACGAGGAAATTCACCGAACAGCTCATACCCAACTCTAGGTGACGTCTCAAAGATAAAACCATGAACGAAACCACGCATGCAATGTGCAACACCAAAAGAGAATAACCAACCAAGCTCAACAACTTTTTAAAACATTAGGGTGGCGTAAGACCGATGCTCTCTTAGCCCATCCAAGATGAAAGCAAGATAAGGAACAAGCTTGTCACATATTAGAGTACACTAATAGGATTGAAAATGGATTCTAGTTATTTATACCCAAAAACTGGAATGGAGATCAGTCGAACCACCCCTGGTCGACTCTAAAGAAGAAACTCGGCTTCACCTGCCACCGCATCAAGATTTCAACTGGTCGCGATGCCTCTTCCCACACGAGGCTAACGTTGATCAACCATACCAACAAAACCCCAAATAATTCAAGAAAAACCCAACCATTTTACAAGATGGTCCTTCTTGGCATGTTCCTTCTACCCGGAAGGACACGCTTTACCCAACTGGCATGACACTTCCCACCTTAGAAGGGTCAGCGTCATCAAAAGGAGAAAGAAAAGATGATCATAAGCATACTTGTTCATATTTAACTAAAAGAATGTGTGTCTCTCCTCTGAGCCACGATCACCATGTCAAACGTACAAGGAATCTAAAGCAACAAGACCAGCGTGTCAACCACCGGAGTCTTCTGAAAATCATCCCGAGCATTGGGACAACTTGATTCCAAACGCTCAGGTCAGTCTACCACAGATATGACCCGAGACATTAAACAACAGGGCAAGAGATACAACCAAATGTCGTATTTCCCCATACAACCATTCTCTTGGATGATGACATGTCAAGTCATCCATTACTGCGCAAAAAGAAAGGGTCAAATGACCAACAAAGCAACAGACCATGCTAGAGGCATGTCTAACCGACTGATAAAGAGAATTACCCAATGCTCAATCCCTTAACAAGATCAAAATAAGCATGACCACCCGTCCGAATAGGGGTGTCATTATAACTGGAAGTCCTACATGGGACAACGGTACAAGAACAGTACCAAACTTCAGAAATTTCAAAAAACTAGCCAAGAACATAATCTTTAAGGGTGTTACCTACCTTGGGCTAGCCCCTCACGAAAAACAAGAGTCGACCCAAGGACTTGGTCAAGCCCAACAAAAGACTTCGGGCTCCATGCCTAACATTTAACTTCATTGCTAAAAGAAAACAGCCTACAGAAAATGCGTAAGGTTCCATTCCAAGGAACTCACAAGAAAGAATTAACCTACCCACACACAGGGTCTCACTATAGGACACCACTACAGGTTACTTTTTCCAAGACCTTTATATTTATTCACATTTATCATTTTAATTGCTTTAAAAGATTCAATTCAAAACTTCAAGTAACCTTTCAAAAAAAAAACACTAGGAACTTGACCATTTTTAACAAACAGCTCAAAGAAAAGCAGGAAAGTCTCAACAAACTCCCTTTTAACCATAAAACATTTATCATACATCCCGTCTTACTCCGTCAATTTATCATAAGAAATTACTTTTAAACAATTCAGGTTACCTATGAGGGTATCAACAAGAAAAATAAAGTCAGGTAAAAAACAAACAACTTTTATACTAATAAACATCTCACAAAGAATCTTTCTATACAATCATTATGGGTTGGCCTTTCCCAACTCATGAAGCACCCATACACTCCATGGGTTGAAATTTTGGCTCCCATTAAACGAAACAATGTACACTCCAGAAATGAACACCCTCAAAGAAATCATCTAGTCATACAGGTGGCCACATACTAGTATGTAAAGCGCCCATTCACTTTACAATTTAGCATTTGGCTCCCTTTAATCAAAACCGATCTGATTTTACAATTTTACTTTAGAAGCCCCTTTTTCTAGAAATATAATCACACAGGTTACCCTTTCCCAGCTATTAGGCGCCCATACACCTTAAAACTGATAAATTGGCTCCCTTCATAATTGCAATCATTTAATTTAGAAAAAGTAAGCAATTTCATTTTTTGATAAAAACAGCATGTTATCATAAGCAGTAACACAGAACATGATATATCACGGAATCATAGAATACCTACCACAGTACCTATCACAACAGAAGGCATTAATAATTCATCCTAGATGGAATGGCATGTGATTTAAAACAATGTGCCTATATGATGCATGAGGTGGCATAACCTCATATAATTGGGTTGCAACAGAAATAAAACCCAAAATTGCATCAGCACTATCAACAGAAAACCTGTGTGTCACCCGATGGTGAAATCAAATCAAACATAATAATCAAAACCATTAAAATAATAATTTCATTTGAGGCAATTTGGATTTCCACTATGCATGGGGTGGCCAATCCCGGACACAACTTATTACCAAATTCCAATTACTTCCTATCCCTGTCTAATGTATCCAAATAATAAAAAAAATAAAAACATAAAACTCCTCTGATACCACTTCGAAATGTCTGTAGAGACCCGAAGCCTGACATACATTGACATTACATTACATTTGCAGAATACTTAGTACATAACAAAAACACACACACAAGGATCGTAATAGTTTAGTGTCTTTGGAAACTCAGAACGCAATCTTCTAATCGTGGCGAAAGATCTTCAACATCTCCTATAAATATTTTCCCTTTTTTTTACCTAAAACCTTTCTTTATATCCTGGGGAAAAGAAAACATAAAAGGGTGAGCTCAAATGCTCAGTAAGGGTAAACAAAAGAAATATCAATCACATCATATACACAAGCACATAACTTTTGGAAATATTAACCTGCAAAAGAGATCAAAATTTCATAACATGGGATAAATCATGGCAGTGAAATGAAATCACAATAATCATAACTTAAAACATGAAACTTTGTGGCATTCACACATAATCATAGAGAATCATTTCTTGTTAGTCAAGACTCATTGCCAAGACTATCTTAGTGGACAAAGTCCTTTTCTGAATCGAGTAACCCTCGTTTTAGTCCTGTTTCACTGAACCGGTATAACCAACCATTCCAGCCATGTCTAACTCATGAGATATAAAATCTTTACCCAATGCATTTCAGGGTGATATAGGTCACACCCATCTCATAATGATACCATTCTTATGTGTTCCACAAAATCATAAACCATACATCATTTCATAACCCATGTAATAAAAATGGGATTCTTAAATATCATGACATCATAAAACAATTCATATAAGATAAAGGAATTCATAAAAATAATTCAATCACAACATAACCAAATCAATTTAATAATAGGGATAGAAACATAACCCTATGTTATCTTAGATGGAAAATAATTTTGATAGAACACTTGAACTCCATTCTTGAGGAAAATATCCTTTCTTCTTCAAAAACATTTTTCCTTTCGTAAAATGTCATAAAACTTTAAACTAAAAGAAGTTGAATAAAAATAAACTTGAAAAATTGTAAAGGAAGCTTCTTGGAAATAATGTTTTAAAAATCCATTCATGCCGTATAAGTTAAAAAACATTCTTCGTAATTTTTTCGGAAAAGTCAAAAAGTACCTCGTACGAAAAATGACAAAAGATTCCTTTCATATCTTTTACTAAAAACTCACAAAAGGGTAAAATTGGATATAAAATATTGTATAAGGATATAAATATTACATGTTAAGGAAACATGGATGTGGATGATAAAATACACCCCAGTAAATACCAAAGTATAACAATCTCGGATAAAAATGAGATTGTGATATTTCCCTTACCTTAGGTCCGATTTGATTCGTATGTGTCCGAACCTCCTGTATAATGATTTAAATAATGTCATTGACTTATTAAAGAATCATATTCATTATTATGATATCATATATGGTTCACTTATTACATTATATTACCCCTTCTTTTGTAAATTCCATGTTAAAGAAGCGTTTTGGGTAAAATCGTTTCATTTATCGTAGGTGTTTTGACTTGTTGTTCTTGACATTATTATTACTTATATCATGATTTACTTACTTACAGAATATAAAATATGATTTATATATCATATATATTCAGTATATATATATATATATAATAGATAGATAAATGAAATGAAAAACACCGTTCATGGAGACGGTAGTCCGTACGTACGCATGAACGCTGTTTTCCTTTCCTTATTGTCTTGAATGGAAGTAAGTAGATGACATACATATATATATATATATACATAAATCCAGTAGCTTTATAATGTCATATATTTCATTATTATTTCTTATATATACTTTATAATCATTCTTAAATGGTTAACATGGAGAATGAATCTCATCGCTTCGTGGAGACGGTAGTCCGTACGTACGCACGAGCGATGATATCATTTCCATAAATGTTGAATTGAATTGGAGTGGATTATACAATATATCAGAATCAATATTATGTTGTAATAACTATGTATAGTTATTCTTTACACCATTATACCCATCCATGTAAGGTGGTGGTGGAAAATAGATTACACCACGGCGTGGAGACGGTATTCCGTACGTACGCACGCGCGGTGATTTCTTTTCCCGTAGGATGGATAGATGGTGAAATAGGGTTTTTTCATACTTATAATAACATACCAGTATATGAGTGATACTGATGTTATTACTTCATAATGAAACAACCTAAGAAGAAGAAGTGGAAGAAGAAATAAAGATGAAAGAATTGGTAACGGTAATTACCTCTTCTTTGAAGCGCCTCTTTGAGACCTCCTCTTAGGGCACTAAAATTGGTCTTTGAGGAAGACCAGAACCTATAATATGTTTCTAGGGAAGTGGATAAGAGATTTTGGCATGGGTTGGCCGAGCTTGAGTGCTCAAATTGGTGTGAGGAGGAGGGGGAGGAGGTTTCCTTTTATAAGGGAGGAGAGGGGCACCTTAGGAATATCTCAAAATATTATTTTGTATTAAAGTGAAAATCAGTTTATAATGGTTCAAAAGGGTCTTATTTCGAAGCTAAAGTGGGGATGGGTCGAAATCCTATCAACAAATAGGATTTAGACAAGTTTAGGTTATTATTTTAACCTTATCAATTAGATTTAACTCTAAGTTAAATAATTTATCTTTTACCGTGTCTTTTTGTTTTCTTAAACTATATGGTTAATACACTTACTATATCATGCCAAACAAACCGCAAATTGATTATTATTAACATATATATATCCTTATATAAGACATTTGTCCGAACCTTAGATTTTTAGGAATAAAATAACAATTAATAATATAATATTTGATTTAAAAACTATTTTGTGTCAATTTTGACACTATTTGATATATGATTTTTGTGAAAGTCATAACAGAATTATATGTTCGAATCAAGTTGATTAAATAAATAGTAATATATCATAGTAACCTAGAAAATTAGTGTAATTCATAAAAAGTCTCAAATTACATTTATTTTGGTGTTTATAATGTCAATATTTTATTAATAAGATAATTACTGCATCATCATTGTGTCATAAATAAATTAAATTATATAATGTCTAAAAATTAAAAATAAAATACCATTATATAGGAAATCTTTTTATCTTTCTAATGAATATATATAGTCGAATTTATCTTATGTATAACCCCATATTAAAAATGATTTACTTATTAAACATTGATTTTAACTATTTTAACTATTCATTAAATAAAATAATAATAAATGTCATAATCTAATCCAAGTGGACCTAAATGGTCATATTATATTCATAAATTTGTTTTTGGTCGAATTACACTTATCCAATAGAATTAGGACATGTGTTAGGGTAATAGTAATATCATATTTACCCTTAGTTACCCTATTTACTATTAACCGCGGTAAAAAAAGGTAAAAAGTTACTATTCACCAAAAATTATTTTCATCTCATTGAACCACATTTTACTTACTGACATCAACCGTGTCTCTCGGATTTTTGAAATTCCATTCACAGAAGTGGTAAAATTAAGTTTTATGAAAAATTCAGTTTTTTAACTACCACTTAGTAGTTTCACTATTCATCAAAAATTGATGTTTTTCAGAACAATGCCAAAATATTATCCTAAGCTATATTTCATATTCCGAATTCAAAAATGAAGTCTATTTTACCAAATTCATAACATAGAAGTTGCATTAATTAATTTTATAATTAAATCCCGCTGTTAAAACAAATAGAGTGTTTTTAAGAAACAATATCTATCAAAAGATTGACACTTGATTATGTCTGGTTTAAATGTGAAATTACAACCAATGACCAACATTGTATTAAATTGAAAAAATATATTCTAAATATACTTTAAAACCACTCAAATTAATAATTTATCACTATTAATTATTTCAATTAAAAAAGTTGTTTTTAATTATAATTTAGTAATTTTCACTATTCATCAGAATATGAAAGTTGTCCGAAAAGTACCAAAATTTCACCTTAGGATAAATTCGATACTCCGAATCTAAAAATGAATTCCATTTTGAAAAATAGAATTTACAAAATTTAAAAAAGTGGTTATTACTATTCATAACGGCTAGTTTTAATAATATTTTAATAGCATATCGTTGTTTTGTGAAACTCAGTATTGCGTACTACACACGCTATCGAGGAAGGATGCGATTGCGTGTAATGCAAGGCAAGTCAAGGATGCGTGTTGTGCAAGCTTCTTTTGGTGTAGCGTACAACACAAGACATTAGTGAAATTAAAAAGAATATTTTTCATAAAATCTTGGGGTGTTACATTCTACCCCCCTTAAAATGAATTTCGCCCTCGAAATTCGTTGGGGTTATAAATGGTTTACTATTAGAATGTTTATTTAATAGAAACCCACATCGTAAAAAGGAATACCAAAACCAATCTTTAAAAACAAAAGTATGAAACGTAACGGTTACCCAAATAAACTAATCACTGGGTTTCCACATAGGTGAAAATATGGATATGGAAGAAAAATCTAACCATCATGTTCTGATGGAGAGTGGTAGAGAACATGGCTATGGAAAAGACAACAATCACAAATCCATAAATTTGTGACGATCTAAGGTACCATCTGATTAATCAGATATAAGAGAATTAGGAAAACATTTTTGGTTTTCAAGATCATTTCCCTAATGTTGAAGAATTTTAATTAGAATAAATACTTACTTTATTTTGGTACAATCTCACTGTTGTTCTTTCCTTGAACAATTTCCACTTCATCTCTGAAATAAATGAAGTTGAATTTGTTATTCGTGAAGTGTTAGCAGATCATGTGGTAGAATGACGGGTTATTCCATCAAAATGTTAGCAAAAGTTATTAAATATACACAAGTCATTCTATAGTGAGATTAATCATATATGGTACCTAAAATGGACTTATACTTCATATATCATACTACTTAATATAATAAAACTAGTTTCTACTAAACATGGACTTCCTGTAGGCCAGTGGTAGGCGATAAAGGCCAGTCGCACTTCGGTTGTGGGTTCGATTCCCACAGCCTTGTCTGACGCGATGGGCTGTCGCCCATCCTGCAGGTTGTCCTTTTTCTAAAACTATAACATCCCATCAATAATATCGAAAAAACATCTATCCTTAAACAATACTAACTTATGTCCTACATAATTCATTTCAATCTTTAGGATTATCCATAATACTGCAGTCCACTCTCATAACATAGTGAAAACAATTTGCATAGATTTAATACCATCGTTGATCCCCATATATCATAAGATATTTCTTGTTGGTCACATTATAAACATTCAAAGGCCTTAATCATGTATTCTCTTGAATACCCATTGAACCTTATTGAAAACATGAATGCAGTTAAACGTTAACACTTTCCACATACCAAAATCCTCAAAATTCTATATACTCAAACCAAGATATCACTTAGTCCTTTTATCAATCATGAGATCTTGAATACTGTCAAGCATTTTATTTTCTCTTTATCACTTCATTATGCGCATATCATCCACTTTCCAAAAAATATCTGAATAACCTTTCATTGTTACTCATACCATTCATCATAAACTTTCAAAACTTAAGGAAAGACAACAGTGTAACAATCCTTAGATGTCTTTTTATTCTATAGTACAACATTACACTTGATAAACATGTAATCATTCCACTACCTTCTTAAACCATTGACCGAGCTTCAACAATTCTTTCATCTCATATATCATTTGTAGTATCTTCATCATCATCAACAAAAATACTACCCATACGACCATACCGATTCTCTTCATGAGACATTCCTTTTGGGCATTGGTTTGCATAATGCCCGTACATTCCACATTTAAAACATTTAACCATTGTTGATGTCGTAGCAATACTATTAACCTCATCCATGGTGTTAACTGAAACTTTTCCATTGCACTTACTGGCTTTGTGTCCTTCTTTTCCACACCCAAAGCATCTTCCAGTTCCTTTGAAACATTCTCCTTGATGCCTCTTCCCACATGATTTACATAGCGGAAATTGAACTTTCTTTCCTCTATGATCATCATGAAACTCCATGTTTTTCTTATTAGCCGAGTCAGGAAACTTAACAAATTTTACTTTATTGATCATATTATGAGATTGCTGATTCGGCATAATAATGATGTTTGGACTTCCAAATCCCATTTCATTTTATTTCTTATTAAGAATATCATTCCATTGTCCATCATATCCTCCATTATCGTGAATCATCTTGTTTCCAGCCATTTTCTAAAACCCAAAAAAATAGTGTGAGAGGCAAAAATCATGATAGGGAAAACAACATAATAAAGGGGGAGTACCTTCAATATCTAACATATTAGGTTTAATTCTATGATCGTTAGCGTAGTTCTAGTACTATAACTTATACGTATACTTAACCTGAGGGACATCCCTAGACATACTGTAGAAATATCTCTAGGGATCTCACTAACGTTTTCACATCCTAGTTTCCAAAGTATGACTAAACCTTTCCTCTGATACCAACTATAGAGACCCGAAGCCTGACATACATTGACATTACATTACATTTGCGGAATACTTAGTACATAACAAAAACACACACACAAGGATCGTAATAGTTTAGTGTCTTTGGAAACTCGGAACGTAATCTTCTAATCGTGGTGAAAGATCTTCAACATCTCCTATAAAGATCTTCCATTTTTTTTACCTAAAACCTTTCTTTATATCCTGGGGAAAAGAAAACATAAAAGGGTGAGCTCAAATGCTCAGTAAGGGTAAACAAAAGAAATATCAATCACATCATATACACAAGCACATAACTTTTGGAAATCTTAACCTGTAAAAGAGATCAAAATTTCATAACATGGGATAAATCATGGCAGTGAAATGAAATCACAATAATCATAACTTAAAACATTAAACTTTGTGGAATGCACACATAATCATAGAGAATCATTTCTTGTTAGTCAAGACTCATTTCCAAGACTATCTTAGTGGACAAATTCCCTTTCTGAATCGAGTAACCCTCGTTTCAATCCTGTTTCACTGAACCAGTATAACCTACCATTCCAGCCATGTCTATCTCATGAGATATAAAATCTTTACCCAATGCATTGGAGGGAGATATAGGTCCCACCCATCTATTAATTATATCATTCTTATGTGTTCCACAAAATCATAAACCATACATCATTTCATAACCCATGTAATAAAAATGGGATTCTTAAACATCATGACATCATAAAGCAATTCATATAAGATAAAGGAATTCATAAAAATAATTCCATCACAACATAACCAAATAAATGTAATAATAGGGATAGAAACATAAACCTATGTTATCTTAGATGGAAAATAATTTTGATAGAACACTTGAACTCCATTCTTGAGGAAAATATCCTTTCTTCTTCAAAAACATTTTTCCTTTCGTAAAATTTCATACAACTTTAAACTAAAAGAAGTTGAATAAAAATAAACTTGAAAACTTGTAAAGTATGCTTCTTGGAAATAATGTTTTAAAAATACATTCATGCCGTATAAGTTAAAAAAACATTCTTCGTACATTTGTCGGAAAAGTAAAAAAGTACCTCGTACGAAAAACGACAAAAGATTCCTTTCATATCTTTTACTAAAAACTCACAAAAGGGTAAAATTGGTTATAAACTATTGTATAAGGATATAAATATTACATGTTAAGGAAACATGGATGTGGATGATAAAATACACCCCAGTAAATACCAAAGTATAACAATCTCGAATAAAAATGAGATTGTGATATTTCCCTTACCTTAGGTCCGATTTGCTTCGTATGTGTCCGAACCTCCTGTATAACGATTTAAATAATGTCATTGACTTATTAAAGAATCATATTCATTATTATGATATCATATATGGTTCACTTATGACATTATATTATCCGTTCTTTTGTAAATTCCATGTTAAAGAAGCGTTTTGGGTAAAATCGTTTCATTTATCGTAGGTGTTTTTACTTGTTGTTATTGACATTATTATTACTTATATCATGATTTACTTACTTACAGAATATAAAATATGATTTATATATCATATATATTCAATATATATATATATAATAGATAGAAAAATGAAATGAGTAACACCGTTCAGGGAGACGGTAGTCCGTGCGTACGCATGAACGCTGTTTTCCTTTCCTTATTGTCTTGAATGAAAGTAAGTAGATGACATACATATATATATATATAAATAAATCCAGTAGCTTTATAATGTCATATATTTCATTATTTTTTCTTATATATACTTTATAATCATTCTTAAATGGTTAACTAGGAGAATGAATCTCATCGCGTCGTGGAGACGGTAGTCCGTACGTACGCACGAGCGATGATATCATTTCCATAAATATTGAATTGGAGTGGAGTGGATTATACAATATATAAGAATCAATATGATGTTGTAATAACTATGTATAGTTATTCTTTACACCATTATACCCATCCATGTAAGGTGGTGGTGGAAAATAGATTACACCACGGCGTGGAGACGGTATTCCGTACGTACGCACGTGCGGTGATTTCTTTTCCCGTAGGATGGATAGATGGTGAAATAGGGTTGTTTCATACTTATAATAACATATCAGTATATGAGTGATACTGATGTTATTACTTCATAATGAAACAACCTAAGAAGAAGAAGTGGAAGAAGAAATAAAGATGAAAGAATTGGTAACGGTAACTACCTCTTCTTTGAAGCGCCTCTTTGAGACCTCCTCTTAGGGCACTAAAATTGGTCTTTGAGGAAGACCAGAACCTCTAGGATGTTTCTAGGGAAGTGGAGAAGAGATTTTGGTAGGGGTTGGCCGAGCTTGAGTGCTCAAATTGGTGTGAGGAGGAGGGGGAGGAGGTGTCCTTTTACAAGGGAGGAGAGGGGCACCTTAGGAATATCTCAAAATATTATTTTATATTAAAGTCAAAATCGGTTTATAATGGTTCCAAAGGGTCTTATTTCGAAGCTAAAGTGGGGATGGGTCGAAATCCTATCAACCAATAGAATTTAGACAAGTTTAGGTTATTATGTTAACCGTATCAATTAGATTTAACTCTAAGTTAAATAATTTATCTTTTACCGTGTCTTTTTGTTTTCTTACACTATATGGTTAATACACTTACTATATCATGCCAAACGAAACCCAAATTGTTTATTATTAATATATATATCCTTATCTAAGACATTTGGCCAAACCTTAGATTTTTAGGAATAAAATAACAATTAATAATATAATATTTGATTTAAAAACTATTTTGTGTCAATTTTGACACTATTTGATATATGATTTTTGTGAAAGTCATAAAATAATTATATGTTCGAAACAAGTTGATTAAATAAATACTAATATATCATAGTAACCTAGAAAATTAGTGTAATTCATAAAAAGTCTCAAATTACATTTATTTTGGTGTTTACAATGTCAATATTTTATTAATAAGATAATTACTGCATCATCATTGTGTCATAACTAAATTAAATTATATAATGTCTAAAAATTAAAAATAAAATATGATTATATAGGAAATCTTTTTAGCTTTCTAATGAATATTTATAGTAGAATTTATCTCATGTATTACCCCATATTAAAAATGATTTACTTATTAAACTTTGATTTTAACTATTTTAACTATTCATTAAATAAAATAATAATAAATGTCATAATCTAATCCAAGTGGACCTAAATGGTCATATTATATTCATAAGGTTGTTTTTGGTCGAATTACACTTATCCAATAGAATTAGGACATGTGTTAGCGTAATAGTAATATCATATTTACCCTTAGTTACCCTATTTACTATTAACCGCGGTAAAAAAGGTAAAAAGTTACTATTCACCAAAAATTATTTTCATCTCATTGAACCACATTTTACTTACTGACATCAACTGTGTCTCTCAGATTTTTGAAATTCCATTCATAGAAGCCGTAAAATTAAGTTTTATGAAAAATTTAGTTTTTTAACTACCACTTAGTAGTTTCACTATTCATCAAAAATTGATGTTTTTCAGAACAATGCCAAAATATTATCCTAAGCTATACTTCATATTCCGAATTCAAAAATGAAGCCTATTTTACCAAATTCATAACATATAAGTTGCATTAATTAATTTTATAATTAAATCCCGCTGTTAAAACAAATAGCGTGTTTTTAAGAAACAATATCTATCAAAAGATTGACACTTGATTATGTCTGGTTTAAATGTGAAATTACAACCAATGACCAACATTGTATTAAATTGTAAAAATATATTATAAATATACTTTAAAACCACTCAAATTAATAATTTATCACTATTAATTATTTCAATTAAAAAAGTTTTTTTTAATTATAATTTAGTAATTTTCACTATTCATCAGAATATGAAAGTTATCTGAAAGGTACCAAAATTTCACCTTAGGCTAAATTCGATACTCCGAATCTAAAAATGAATTCCATTTTGAAAAATAAAATTTAAAAAATTTCAAAAAGTGGTTATTACTATTCATAACGGCTAGTTTTAATAATATTTTAATAGCATATCGTTGTTTCGTGAAACTCAGTATTGCGTACTACACACGCTATCGAGGAAGGTTGCGATTGCGTGTAATGCAAGGAAAGTCAAGGATGCGTTTTGTGCAAGCTCCCTTTGGTGTAGCATACAACACAAGACATTAGTGAAATTAAAAAGAATATTTTTCATAAAATCATGGGGTGTTACAATGTCCCTGACCGGCTCACCATCAAACCGGTGGCCGGACCGGTCGCCATATGGATTCAAGCGCGTCTCCCCGTATGCCAGCGGCTGAAGACTAGTAGTGAGGGTCATGGGAGGTGATATTGTGGAGACTATACCCTCTTATCATAGTTGATCAACGGTATCTTAGAGTAAATAACATTCAATAGCGGAAGAAGTAATAGATAAACAATGAAAAAATAGCAGCGGAAGACAAATAGTGATCATTTTTATAAAAGGGTGGCCAAAGCCATTTTACACGATACATGGATAATTAATGATGCAATGTGAAAACAGTAAACAATACAACATGATTTCAAAACAATACAAAAGAAATGAAGAAAAGATAGCAAGGCCCGACATGCGATCTTCTGAGTATCCCAAGCTCCCCATTGGTCCTTTGCTCCTAACTCATCAGGTACAAACATCACAACATACAACCTAGGTCCTGCATGCAAGAAAGATATACTTGGGTACCCCAGTGCAATAGAGGCCCGAGTAGGGTGTGTGATATAAATATCAATAGGTCGGCACCACCGGTGTCTAACCCAATCCAGGCAGTGTATAATAAAAAAACAATGAACATGTATGGAGAAATAAGTAAGAAGAATTACAAAACAAAGCAAAACCCATCCAGGTTCCCAAGGGACACCTGAAGGTTATACCTACTTCGGCTCGTACTGGTAAAGTCACATGATAATGTCACCATATATATACATATATAATCATTTAGATCATAGATGGCTTGGGGTAAGAATGCCTCCCTCCTATTAATTGGAGAATTAGTGGGCAAGAGGTAAGAATGCCTCTCATCCCTATAAGTCAACTGGAAAGGGGTATGAATGCCTCCCTTCCATACACGTATAGTTAAAATAGTAGGCATGAGGTAAGAATGCCTCTCATCCCTAGTATAAAATGGAAACTAGGTAAGAATGCCTCTCATTCCTAGAAGATACTAACAAGGGGTAAGAATGCCCCCCTTCCATCACATTCATAATACTGGCATGGGGTATACCTGCCTCCCATCCAAAGACATATTTATCACTAGGTGGCCTCAGCATGTGCTCACCATTATTATCATTCATTATGTGATATCAGAATGTGCACACTCATAATACAAACATTTCTATAATACACTACTTATGCAATTACCTCATAAGCATTCAAAGAATCATATCACAATCACAATCAAACATATAGCCTATATCCACGTAAAAGTTTATAATCACATTCATACAATTATACTTAAGGAAAACTATCTCAAGTATCATTATCACATCATTTTACATATTCATCAAATTTATATAAGGTACATGAGGCAACCCACTCATGTACGGTATTAGCTAACCCCCAATTCATTCTTCATTCCTTTTATATCATTTCAAATACATATGAGGATTTAGAAAGCATAAAGAGGTGCCATAGACTACCCCTCCTAGGTAAGTCCCATTCACTAGAACCATTCCATTAACATAAGTCGTGCTTATTGCATTATCCTAAGCCATGGTCTTACCACCCTAATATATTCCATTCAAGTTTAACCATTTAATCACAAGATCACAACAAACATGCTTTAACCATTTGGTACAATTTATAGGAAACATGATATCATTTGTTAACACGAAAGCATAACAAGAATTTAGCAGGCAAGCATAAGGATCTACTTCCTACATTTATCTTGAAGATAGCTTACCTCTGACTGAGGGGTTTTATTATTAAATCATTACTTTAGTGACCAAGCAACCATTTTAATCTTTTCCCTGCACTTCAATATCTTTGCAGGGAAGCATTTAATTGAAAAGAAACTTGCATAATTAACATACTAATGTAGTGCAGTATTAAACTCTTTAAAGAATTCACTTTAAATTAAAGGGAAATTAGAGGGACCCTACCTCAAGGTGGACCCATCCGTCCACTCCGGATCTTGGCGCTTCCTAACTAAAGATGCCACTGCTGCTCCCACATGAGGCATATGTGATTTCACATACGTATAAGGACACCTAGTCTCTATGCACACGCTCCACATGTCCATGATCATGCGCAAGAGGATCCTTACACATATGATTATACACATAAGCTTGTCTCTGCTCACCTGCACATGCACTTTTATATTTTCAGTGGGGACAACTAGACCTGTACGTGTATATTCGCTGCCATGCATGAATATACGCATACCGGGGGAAACCCCATACATATAAATACGTACCTATGCCTGCGAAGGCGAGTCGCATAAGCTCTGGAAAGGCGAATCCAACTCCAAAGGTCCTACGCACTACGGAAAACAAACCAGGAACCTCTAAAATAACCTAAGACACTAAATGCAAGCTACGAAAACCAAAAAAGGGTAAAACCCTTACATCGGAAACAAAACAGTGGATCGAAACATGGTGAATCGCTTAGCCTTCGGCGACGATCAGCAGAATACACCCCAACACAACCTAAGAAGCCTTTCGAACAAACCTGGAACAAAGAGAAACCAAATGTCAGATCGCCCGAAACCCTAGGGCGTTCGGCCAAATCTCACCAGGCGATGAATACGCCGAAGAAAGGCTTGGAAAAAGGAGGATAGGGAGGAGGAGGAGGAACTACCATGGTTATTTGGAAGAAGAATCTCCAAGAACGAAGGAGAAATCGCCAGTCTAAGGGAGGCTGAGGTGGGGGGTCAAGCACGTGGTAGGGAGATCCCCCTTGGGGTGTTCGTCGAGTGAGAGGGGATAGGGTGAGGTATTAGATATTTAAGCTTTTATTTTATTTTGTTTTATTTTTAATTTAATTAAAATACCTAACACCAAAACCGCATGGTTTAACCCGAACGGTTTTCCAAACTGTGCACAAGCCATGCGGGGTCTACTGCCTCCAAGACACACGCTGCACAGGCTAGGTGCATAGTTTCAGAAACTGTGCGCTTCCAGTGCGCAAGCCACTGCCCACCTGATTTGGGCCGCATGGTTTAGGCCGCACGGCTTGGTCAGCCCGTGCGCCAACCGTGCTCCCTCTGTAGCTCTTTAAAAACTATGGTCTGATGCTTCCAAAACCCCTCGGGCCACCCGAGAAACTTAACGGGTCTTTTCCCATTCCCAATAACATCAAATGGATGGGTTCCAACCTTCAAAACCTCGTTCTGAATCCTGATTCTAAAAATGACCGGTTTAGTAATTGAAAAAGTTCAATTTCCCCCACTTTTTAACCCGTTTCAAAATTCTGGTCATTACAACCTTCCCACTTTATAACTTCTCATCCACGAGAAGCCCTCAGGAAGAACACACACTTCATTCGACCTACAAGGGTCGTGAAGCTTCGTTCAACGATCATGTTACGTTCCCAAAAGTTCAATGCTCCACGATCATCCACCTAAGAAAATGAAACTTAAGTCGTCAACACCTGAGCCAACACTCATTTTACCACTGAACCAATAGGAAAGCTCTTACCCGATCCCATTCCACAAGGGACATGATCACATCATCGTCTCATCAAGAATCCAAACAAAGGTACTTCCCAGCTTAGATTTTTCACGTTAAATGGCCAAGACTCGAATCATAGCTCCACTAACTTTTGAACTGTCTTTCAAAAGCACACTCTAAGCATTCCAACGTCGCACCATGTGTGATTTTGAAATGATCAAATGGTCGATTTCCCCATCGACCACTAAAACCAAGTCAAAAAGAGTCAAGACACTCTGGCTGACTATTCAAGTAGATGCTCGACTTAGGCGGCTGACGCTTTACAAGCTGAACAACAATGCCTTCTCCCAAGGAATCCTGCATTCACCATGAGGACGTTCACCGAACAGATCATACCCGACTCTTGGTGATGTCTCAAAAATCAAACCATGAACGAAACCATGTATGCAACATGCAACGCTGGAACAGAATAACCAACCAAGATCGAAAAATGTTTAAAACTTTATCGCGGCGTAAGACTGACGCTCTCTTAGTCCATCCAGGATGAAAGCAAGATAGGGGACAAGCTCGTCGCATAGCAGAGTACACTAAGATGATTGAAAACATATTCTGGTTATTTACACCCTAAAACTGGAAATGAGATCAGTTGAACCACCCCTGGTCAACTCTAAAGAAGAAACTCGGCTTCACCTGCCAACAAATCAAGCTTTCAACCATTCACGATGCCTATTCCCACACATGGAATTATTCAATCAACCTTACCACCAAAACCCAAAAGCATTAGAGAAAAACCCAACCATTTACCATGATGGTCCTTCTTGGCGTGTTCCTTCTATCCAGAAGGACACACATTACTCAACTGGCATGACACTTCCCACCTTAGATGGGTAGGAATCATCGAAAGGAGAAAGACAAGCTGCTCATAACCAGACTTGATCATAATTAACTGAACGGACGTGTGTCGCTCCTCCGAGCCATGATCACCACGTCAAACGTAAATGGAATCCAAAGCAACAAGACCAGTGTGTCAACCACCCGAGTCTTCTGAAAATAATCACGAGCATTGGGACAACTTGATTCTCAAATGCTAAGGTCACTCTACCATAGAGATGACTCAAGACCTTAAAAAGCAGCACAAGAGATACAACCAAATGTCATATTTCCCCATACGACCATTCGCTTGGACGATGACATGTACAACCATCCATTACTGCGCAAAAAGAAAGGGTCAATTGACCAACAAAGCAACCGACCATTCCAGAGGCATGTCTAACCGACCGATATAGAGAATTACCTGAAGCTCAATCCCTTAACAAGATAAAAAGAAGCATGACCACCCATCAGAACAAGGGTTTCATTATAACTGGATGTCCTACATGGGACAACGGTACCTGAACAGTACCAAACATCAGAAAGTTCACCGAACTAGCCAAGAAAATATTCTCTAAGGGTGTTACCTACCATGGGCTAGCCCCTCACGGAAAACAAGTGTCAACCCAAGCACATGGTCACGCCCAACAAAATTCATCGAGCTCAAAGCCTAACATTTAACGTCATTGCCAAAAGAAAACTGCCTATGGAAAATGCTTAAAGTTTCGTTCCAAGGCAGTCACAAGAAAGACTTAACCTACCCACACAAAGGGTCCCAATAGTGGACACCACTACAGGTTCCTTTATCCAAGCCCTTTATATTTTTTCACATTTATCATTTTAATTGCTTTAAAATATTCAATTCAAAACTTCATGTAACCTTTCAAAAAACACTAGGCACTTGACCATTTTTATCAAATAGATCAAAGCAAAACAGGAAAGTCTCAACAAACTTCCTTTTAACCGTTAAACATTTATCAGACATCCCGTCTTTTAAAATTTATCATAAGAAATTCCTTTTAAACAATTTAGGGGACCTACGAAGGTACCAACAAGCCAAATCACGTCAGGTCAAAACCAAACAACTTTTACACTAATAAACATCTCATAAAGAATCCTATCATACAATCATTATGGGTTGGCATTTCCCAACTCATGAAGCGCTCATACACTCCATGGGTTGAAATTTTGGCTCTCATTAAACGAAAAAATGTACATTCTGGAAATAAACACTCTCAAAGCAATCATCTAGTCATACGGGTGGCCACCTACCAGTCTGTAAAGCACCCATTCACTTTACAGTTTTGCATTTATCTCCCTTTAATCCAAACCGATCTCATTTTACAATTTGACATTAGTAGCCCCTTTTTCTAGAAATATAATCACATAGGTTACCCTTTCCCAGCAATAAGGCACCCATACACCTTACAACTGAATATTGTCTCCCGTCATAATTGCAATCATTTAATTTAGAAAAAGTAACCAATTTCATTTTTTAATAAAAAACAACATGTTATTGTAAGTCGTAACACAGAACATGATATATCACAGAAGCATAGAATAACTACCACAATACCGATCACAACAACAGGTAATAATAATGCATCCTAGATGGCATGGCATGTGATTTCTAACAATGTGCCTATATGATGCATGAGATGGCATACCCTCATATAATCGGATTGCAACAGAAATAGAACCCAAAATTGCATCAACAGTATCAATAGAAAACATGTGCATCACCCAACGGTTAAATAAAATCAACCGTAATAATCAAAACCATTAAAATAATAATTGAATTTGAGGAAATTTGGGTTTTCCTTGTGCACGGGGTGGCCAATCCCGGACACAACTTATTACCAAATTCCAATTCCTTCATATACCTGCCTAATGTCGCCAAACACAAAAAAAAAAATCAAAAGAGAAAACTCCTATAATACCACATTTTAACATCCCGGCCCAGCTCACCATCAAATCGTTGGTCAGACCGGTCACCACATGGACTCAAGTGCGTCTCCCCGTATCCCAGAGCCTACCGACTTGTAGTGAGGGTCTCAGGAGGTGATAGTGGGGAGACTATACCCTCTAATTAGAGTTGAACAATGGTATCTCAGAGTAAATAACATTCAATACTGGAAGTAGTAATAGATAAACAATGAACAAATAGAAGCGGAAAAAAAATAGTGATCATTTTTATAAAAGGGTGGCGAAAGCCAGTTTACATGATACAGGGATAATGAATGATGTAATGTGAAAATAGTAAACAATACAACATGCTTTCAATACAATACAAAAGAAATGAAGAAAAGAAAGAAAGGCCCAAGGGGCGATCTCCTTAGAATCCCAAGCTCCAACTTGGTCCTTTTCTCCTAACTCCTCAGGTACAAACATCACAACATATAACCTAGGTACTGCAAGCAAGAAAGATCTACTCGGGTACACAAGTGCAATGGCAGCCCGAGTAGGGTGTGTGATATAAATATCAGTAGGCCAGCACCACCGGTGTCTAACCCAATCTAGATAGTTTATAATAATTAAACAGTGAATAGGTATGGAGAAATAAGTAAGTATAATTACAAAAGTAAGCAACACCTATCCAGGTTCCCAAGGGACACATGACGGTTATACCTGCTTCGGCTCATTCTGGTAAAGTAACCTGATCATGTCACCATACATATATATATAAAAGAATTTAGATCACAAATGGCATGGGGAAATAATTCCTCCCTCCCATTAATAAGAGAATTAGCGGGTACGAGGTAAGAATGCCTCTCATCCCTATAAGTCAACTGAAAAGGGGTAAGAATGCCTCCCTTCCATACACGTATAGAGAAAATAGTGGGCACGAGGTAAGAATGCCTCTCATCCCTAGTATACAACGGAAACGAGGTAAGAATTCCTCTCGTTCCTAGAAGATACTAACAAGGGGTAATAATGCCTCCCTTCCATCGCATTCATAATACTGGCATGGGGTATAACTGCCTCCCATCCAAACACATATTTATCACTAGGTGGCCTCAACATGTGCTCACATTTATTATCATTCATTATGTGTCATCAGCATGTGTACACACACAATACCAACATGTCTATAATATACTTCATATGGAATTACCTCATAAGCAATCAAGGAATCATATCGCAACCACAATCAAACATATAGACTATATCCATGTAAAAGGTTATAATCACATTCATACAATTACTCATAAGGCAAACCATCTCAAGTATCATTATCACATCATTTAACGTATTCATCACATTTATATAAGGTACATGAGGAAACCCACTCATGTAAGGTATTGGCTAACCACAATTCATTCTTCATTCCTTTTATTTTATTCTAGAGACAAATGGGGATTTAGAAAGCATAAAGAGGTGCCATGGACTACCCCTCCTAGGTAAGTCCTATTCACTAGATCCATTCCATTAACATAACCCGTGGTTATTCCATTATCCTAAGGCGTGGTCTTACCACCCTAATATATTCCATTCATGTTTAACCATTTCATCGCAAGACTGCAATGATCATGCTTTAACCATTTTGTATAATTCAAAGGAAACATGATATCATTAGTTAACACCAAATCATAAAAAGAATTTAGCAGGCATGCATAAGGATCTACTTTCTACTTTTATATTAATGATAGCGCACCTCTGACTGAGGGGTTTTATTATTAAATCATTAGTTTAGTGACCAAGAAACCATTTTAACCTTGTCCCTGCAATTCAATATCTTTGCAATAAAGCATTTAATTAAAACTAAACTGGAATAATTAACGTACTAAAGCAATGGAGTATTAAACTCGTTAAAGGCTTCAGTTTAAATTAAAGGCCAGGGAGAGGGACCCTACCTCAATGTGGATCCATCCGTCCACTCCGGATCTTGGCACATTCTAACTAAAGCTGCCAGTGCTGCTCCCCCATGAGGAATATGTGATTTCACATCGAATAAGGCCACCTAGCCTCTATGAACATGCTCCGCATGGCCATGAGCATGATCAAGAGGAACCTTACACATATGCTTATACACGTACGGGACAACTAGCTCCGTACGTGTATATTCGCTACCATGCATGAATATACGCATACCGGGGGAACCCACATACATATAAATACGTACCTATGCATGCGCAGTCGAGTCTGCTAATCTTTGGCAAGGAAAATCCAACTCCAAAGGTCCAAATCACTATGAAAAACAAACAAGGAACCTGTAAAACAACCTAAGACACTAAAAGGAAGCTACAAAAACCAACAACGGGTAAAACCCTTACCTCAAAAACAAATCGGAGGATCAAAACACGGTGAATTGCTTCACCTTCGGCAGCGATCTCCGGAATACACCCCAACATGACTCGAGGATCCTTTCACATGAACTTGGAACAATGATAAACCAAAAGTCAGATCACCCTAAACCCTAGGGCATTTGGTCGAATCTCACCGGGAGATGAATATGCAAAAAAAAGGCTTGGAACAAGGAGGAAAGGGAGGAGGAGGACCTACCATGGAGATTCGGAAGAAGAATCGCCAAGAACGAAGGATAAATCGTCGGTCGAAGGGAGGCCAGGGTGGGGGGTCGAGCACGCGGCAGGGAGAGCCCCCATGGGCTGTTCGTCGAGTGAGAGGGGAGAGGGTGAGCTATTAAATATTTAGGTTTTTATTTTATTTATTTTTATTTTTAATTTAATTAAAATACCTCACACAAAAACTGCACGATTTAACCCGAATTCTTTGCCAAACCGTGCGCAAACCCTGCGGGGTCTACTGCCTCCAAGACACCCGCTGCACTGGCTAGGCCCATGGTTTGGGAAACCGCGTGCAACCCATGCGCAAGACACTTTTCACCTGAATTTAACCGCACGGTTTAGGCCACATAGGATGGTCAACCCATTCTCCAACCATGCGCCCTCTGCAGCTCCTTAAAAACTGGGGTCCGGTGCTTTCGAAACCCCTCGGGCCACCCGAGAAACTTAACGGGCCTTCTCCCACGCCCAAAAACATAAAGAGGAAGGGTTCCAACCTTCAGAACCTCATTCCGAAGCCCGATTCTAAAAACAACCGGTTCAGTAACTGAAAAAGTTCAACTTCCCCCAATTATTAACCCAGTTCAAAATTCAGGTCATTACAATACGACATTTTTCTCACAAAAAGTAATAGTGAGATGGAAATCCTTTACTGTAAGTCTCAATTTCATCCACACTCATTATATCCTCCTACATAATAAATATATGTTTATTATATATATATATATATTATATGAACATAATTATTTATATTACACCATATATTATTTACATAATTCATATTTATACACATTTATCAATAATTCCATGTTAAAGTCTCGTTTTGAGTAATAATCGCATTAATATTTCATAAATGTTTTGATTTGTTATCGTTGGTCCTATTACATTGATCATGTTTCCATAATATGTAGAATAATAATAATAATATAATTATAATATTAATATATTAATTATAATTTTAATATCAATCATGAATGATGGTTTTGGGGAATGAAGTATGTTACTTTAAAACAAATAGTAGACTGTATGTATGCATGAGTATGATTTCTATTTTTCAATGATAATTATGGAAAGGATTTAAGTTAAATTTTATATTTATATATTCTCCATGATATAATAAATGAAATTTTACATCTTCTAATCTACTAATACATATCATACGTGTGGGGTGGTGATTAAAAAGGAGAGTCTCCCCGTTCCATGACGGTATGTGTCCACATGTACACGAACGACGCTATCATCATCTAATGAGTGAAAATGTAAGAGATAAAATGATATATTATATTATCAGGATTATAATTATTTAATTAATATAATAATTATATCTGTTTACAATATATATTTATCGTTATTATCTTCCTTTTAAATCATTAGTGAAAAATGTATCACATCGCTCCACAAGGTGGTAGTCTGCCGTACACATGATCGACTTTATCATATCCCATATGGAATCGAAAATAAAAAGTTATATATGATATAATTACACTAGAGGTAAAATAATATTATGAATATCATATATGTATATATATATTATTTATATCCATAATCATATCGAACCAAGAGAGGTGGTAATGGAAAAATGAATGATATCGGTTCGCGAGATGGTGGTCTGCCGTACATAAGAATGATGATTTTTTAACCCAATTGACAGAACAGGATATGGTTATAGGTCATAAACAAAACATAAGAACATATCATTATATGTAAAATACTGGTTTTTATATCACCATAGTTTAATAACAATATATGTTGGTTGTGGAAGAAATAAAATTAAAACACATATTGAAGAACATTACCTCTATTTCAGGTATCTTCCTTAGGTTTGCACAAAAATCCATTGTAGGCTGGATTTTTTCTCAAAACAAGGATTCATGGATGAGATGTGAAAATTTTGGACAGTTTTGCTTTTAGGTATTTTCCAATCCCAATTGGTTTTAAGATGTGATGATGACAGGAGAGGGGGTGGCCTTTTATATTTTTAGTGAGTGGATAATAGCAATTTTTTGAAAAGAAAAATATGTGCTCACATTTTTATCATACCAAAAGGTAAAAATATGGATTAATAACAATAAATAAACATTATAGGGTCTAGTAATATATATATGATATATTTTATATAAGTTTTGAAGTCATTATAATCTTTATATTTTATAGTTTAATCCCCAAATAAACCCATTTTTATCTTAACCATGATAATTAATTTTTATTCGTTTCACAATTCATTTTTGTTAGAAATTATATTGAGATGATTATATAATTTAAATTATAAAAATTACAAATATTTAATAATTTTTTTAATATTGAATTCATATTTTTAAAAAAGTACAATTTAAAATTAATTCCACTAAAATGATGAAAAATAGGGTTTTCAAATAGAAAATGTTCAAAAGATTACAAAGTTTGTATTTCAAATTTAAATATGAAATTTATTAAAATACATAAATTATACTAAATACATATAATTGAATTAATATTAATTTAAAAAAATTTAACATATATTTTATGTTTATAAATAATTTAAATGAATAAGTAATTTTTAATTATATTTCTATATTTTTATATATTCTTAAAAATTTTAAAATTTTCAAAAAATTATCCAAAATTCAACATATCATAATTTGGAAATTATAATATAAAAAAATAACATTATTTTTTTCAAATTAGTTTTCTAAAATTATATGATATTAATTCTAAAACAAAACTTGTTGATGCAACGAAACAGTGTGTTTTCAAAAAGTTTATTTTTTCAACTAAGAAAATATTTTATTTTAACTATTTGTCTAATAATATTTGTCATATGAATACAAATTAAAGTTTACTGATATAAAATTTTATCTAAAAATTTACTCATTATATATTTTTTTAATTAAAATATAGAATCTTTATGCACATTGAAATAGTTAAAAAAATATTTTTTAACCCAAAAATAGACTTATAATAAAATCCAAAAATAATATTGATTAAAAAGTAACTAAGTGGAATAAATATTAATAAAGAATAACTATATTACATAAAATTTTTTTGGGAAGCTAAATTAATAAATATATTTAAAAGAAATGATTATTTTACAAATATTAGTATTTTTCACTATTAACTGAAAATTGATATAGTTTGAAAAATCCCAAAATGTCACCATAAGTAAATTTTTATCCGATGATTTACGAGTAAATATATTTTGTCATATAAAATTTATGAAATATCTATAAAAATTTTATATTATTTTATGACCAAAAAATATAAAACAATTTCAAAGAAATCATATTTTTGATGAATATAATTACATTAATAAAAATTGATTGATTATTTTCTATGAATTTATAAATAAATTAATAATGAGAAGGGAATTTATATGTATGTTTCATAAATTAGTAAATACAATTCATACCAACATACTTAATGAATATTTTACAATAATAGTATTTCATGTTTCATAGAAGGTCAGTGTCGTGAGTCATGTATTTTATAAAAAAACTCATTTTTGAATGTAATTGATGATGTCAAATAATTAAAATTAATTTGAAGTAAAAATTAATAAAACACAAGGATGTTAAATATTTTATATTGAATATTTTAGAAAGAATCTATGGGGATAACAAATTTTATGGTTGGGAGGTTGTATAATCCCTATACCTTCTTTCAGGTACTTTTTTATCTTGTATTATTTCCATTTTTTGGTTGCGGTGTATTGGACCTTTAGAGGATAGTGATATTTTATCATCAAAAAAAAATTCATGGTTGTTTTTGGGTTTTAGTTAATGTAGTCAAGCTTTAAATGTGTTAGTAGTAGTTGTATCGTGTTTTATAGGTTGTGTAATGGAGAGTACCTACTATGTCATGGACGAATATGCTACCTCGTAGGAGGGATTGAGGTTGGATAGGGATGCATCAGGGGTTACCTTCTAGGCCATAGAGCCATGACCAATATTTTTAGATCTACTTCCAATTTTATTATAGCTACACCATGGAGAGAGAACTGCTTCTTAGATCCATGGTTAGTGCATTTCTGTGCTATGACCTATTTATTAGCCATTACGACATGGTGCTAAGGCTACATTATTACCTCTCACCAAGTAAAGTGGATCTGGGCATGATATTTTTCATGGTTTCAAGATACTATTGGATATGAGGTGACGGTAATGTTGTCTGAGGATGAAGCACCATGGTTTATCTAATTTCTGGATTTTTCATCCATGTTTAAGGTGGTAGCAACTTAGTCTGTGTTTTTACAATGTTTGATTCATCGAGCCAATGTTTTTATTTATTTCCATCCTGCTCAACCTTAATTCAAACATTTTTCTCTTGAATAATCATAATAGGTGTTTTGAATCCTTCGAGCTCTTTATTCATGTATTTTATCACTAATTGTCATGTCAGATCACCTCCTAGTGTGTAAATTATTTTTATGTGGTTTCTTAAAATTTCATCTTTTCTCCCCTATAGATTTTGATGGATCATCATGTTATTTATGGATATAATATATATTTTTATGGACCGTAATTGTAGGTTGGGGTTTGTGATATCATTTTCCTTAATTATTTTTTGGGTATCCTATTTCAGGAGTTGAGTTGGTTTGATCACATGATTAATCGTTTGTGGTTTTGTAATGTTTCATTAAATATAATTGAAACCTATTTTATTGATTTATTCAAATTAAATTTAAGAACCATTTTATATTCTTTCAATTAAATTATAATTAATTATTTATTTGAAGGGCACATTCTTTTGAAATTAAACAATATTTTTGGGGGTTTTGAGAGATGCAATGATATGAGAGAAATGCCTTGTGATGGTACAAATTTAGAAAAATTATTTTCCATGATTTGAGAAAAATGGATTTAATGAATGATAATTTTAAAGGGGAATGAATTTGATGAACCCCTATGACTCGATTTTTAAATAAAACAGAATATATAAATATGAAACTAGGAAATTGAAATTTGAGAGTTAAATTGATTTATTTTCCTTTGTTTTATTGATTGTTTTATTAAAAGAACTTCTATACTAGAAACAAAGAGGTAATTTGGAGAAAAAAAACATGGATATGACACCTAGAACCTCATTGATGATGGAAACACTTAATAAATATAATATAAGGTGATATTTTCTCATATGGGAAGTTGATTTCTGGCGGCTTCAATCATGGGATGTGTAAACACATTGATTCAAGACCACTGATGATTAATGTAGGGATCTTATTACCAAAAACTAACATACCACAGGGCCAAATACAAATTGTTGTGATATACCTGATTTTTTTGATTTCATGCCAATGATTTATATGAATTATTTATTCATTCTAACCACTTTATGTAATTTTTATATATAAAATGTTCATTTATACTTGTTTTTAAATATATTCCATCTCTTTTGATTATGAAAACACATTATATTAAAAAACATTGATGGAATAAAATACATTGTTTTTATAAAATTAAATGCTTCCTTGGTATAATATTTATTAAATTAATTTTGGAACATTTGGTGATGCACTAATGGTGTTTATATCTCACAGTAAACCTTTACCTTTTAAATTTTTTATATTGTCTTATTTCATGTCCAAGAAATTGAAAATAAATACATAGAGGTTGTGGATGTTCTTCATCCATGGGACCCTGAGTGATGATGCTAACATGTTCAGATGTGTTCCAATTGTTCTATGGGTTTGTCCAACATTTTATCTCATAAGTCATTTCAAATTTTGATGATGTATTATTTGGGTACTTCTTTACCCATTTTATTCTAGTAAATTATCCCTTTAGATATTAGATAATACTAATTTTTATCTTTTATCTTTGATTTTTTTGGTTGAAAAATTGTTCCCTTGTGATTATTTTATGATTCCAAGTTATAGTCTCTAACCCTGGGGGACCAATAACTCCCTTTAATCCATTTTAGAGCTAGCTCATGTAAGGGTACGAGGGTATCTAGGTTGGTTAGTGAAAAATATTCTCCACATGGAATTTGAGCACTCATCCTAGAATTCTCATATATCATGTATAATGTACAATATATGTACTCATCACAGTAGTCACAAGCATATAGTATCTTATGGAATGGACATATCTCATCCTATCATTACATACACATACACCATAAAAAATATCACTAGTGCAGAAAATATTTTTACTTTGGTTATTTTTCATTTTTTACGTCGGTTTTCAGTCGACTTTATTAAAGGAGATGTTATAAAATTTGTTTTTTATCTCACTTATTTTAAAATCGATGTAAAAAACTTAAATCTAAAACATTTTTCAAGTCAGTTATTTATGAACCGACGTGAAAAATGCTTTATATGCTCAATTTATTATGTTGGTTATTTAACAACTGACATGGTATATAGTTTATTATGTCGGTTATTACATAACCAATGTAATATATCGCACTAATGAAGCATTTTTCACGTCTTTTATACAATAACTGATGTGAAAAATGATACACGATGTCAGTTATTAAATAAAAGACATGGAAAAACACTTTCTAGGAATTTATTACGTCGGTTACGAAATAAAAAATGTGAAAAACTAACCCCCATGCATTAATTACATATGTTATTTTATAACACACATAAAAACCAGTCTGGAAAGTGTTTTTGATACAGATTATTAAATAACTGATGGGAAAAATGATATATGTCACCAGTTTTGAAATAAACGACATAAAATATCATTCCCCAGGACATTATTATTTCAATTATAAAATAACTGATGTAAAAACCATTTTTTTCTTAAAACTGTGAAACTATTACAATGCTTAGCCAAAGTAGACCTAAAAAAAGCCAAAACTAGACCAAAAGAAGACCAGAATCTATACCCTAAAAACATCAGAAATATACAAAAGCAAGAAAAACTAGACAAAAAATAAAAATTCAAATTTATAACATTAAAAAATTACAATGTAAACAAAAAAACAAAATCAAACCAACACAACTACCAAATACACAATTAGAATTACAATATTCAAAATTAGTTTTTTTTTAAAAAAATAAAAAAATTCCAATCAAACATGTCAAATAATTTGAGCATTGCACTTGTAAGTATTTGACCTCTTTAGCACTATAGTGTTGAGAGTCATAAAATAGATACAAATTAAAAGGAAATTAGTAAACATGTATAATTAATAAATAAAATGTAATATTATAGAAAAGTTTATAAGGAAATATAACATAGGCAATCTTCAAAAGTGTTCTAGTTGTAATTATTTCATACATAAATCTTAACATACAATATAATGATTCAATGAATCCATGTTTTTCATTACTATTATTTTTAAATGAGTTTCAATTCAAAGTATCATTTTTATGTGATACATTGAAAAGTATAAATTATAAATTGATATATACCTTTACTTTAACATTTTGGATCTTGGGACTCTTTCTATTTGTGTTTTTTCAAAAGTAGGCCCATCCCATTCTAGAAAATAATATGAATGGGATAAATTTAAAATTAATTATAATATAAAAAACTATTAATATATTTAATCTTACTTTACCAACATATTCTTAAACCTTCACCACACATCGTCGTGGATAGAGAATATCCAATTAAGAAATTTATCCCATGAACATAAAACCCCTTAAATCCAATGATATATTATATAAAAGAAAAATTAAGGTTAGTGGTTAATATGTTAAAATATAAAGAAAACATTCCCAGATATATGTTTCATAACTCTCACAAAAAGGCATCATCCAACACTGTGTGATTATATTTGGGTCAAATCATTCAATAATAGAATGTGTTCCTAGTTTCTCATCCAATGCATGTGCTTCAGGGGAAATCATATGTAGGTTCAAAAATCCATACACATATATCTAGTCATTATTCTCACACATGTTATAAACATACCTAATAAAAAACAGGCATAAATATACATATTTAATAAATATAACACAAGGAAAAGTGTTAAGTCTTACATGGAAAAAATATGCACCATATTGATTCCCAACTTATCTCCAGCAAAAAGCTCCATGATATCATTTTTCACAATCCCCACATTTTTTTCACATCCACAAACCGGGGTTTCTATTTGAAATGAACAATGATCTGCCTAAATATTTGAATATTTTGGCAATCTGTTTAGACTACTGGAATCTGTATCTGATGTCATAGTCATTCATATTTGTTGTTGTCAATATAATATTTATTTACCTTTAAAGTATTCCTATAAATAAATATAAAAATATATTAGTTTTCAAATTTTAAAACAACATTAATAAATAATAAAATAAATGATATAACATACATACCTTTATGGTAATGAGTAACAAAATTCTGGATGCCAAAACTTAAAAGAGACTGATATTATGTCCAACCGTCATCACCTCATCTATAGGTAATGGTACTCAATCTGATCTATCAATTATATCATATACAATGACCCTATGATACTCTACCTCTAACTGTTGATGATTAACTGAATCTTTTATACAATATACCATCCCATATGCAACTATATAATGGTGAGGATCATCAACATACAACTCATAATAAGAAGGAAGCTATGACAGAAGAGTAGGATAAAAAATTGGCTTTGTAGTATGAGGTTAAGGAAAAATAATGGGGTCTAGAGGTGGGGTAGTGGGAGCTAATGGTAGAGGTGGAGGATAAATAACGGGGTCTGTAGGGGGAGGTGGAGGATTTGGAGTTGTAGCCTTACATTTTCCTTGAATTTATGCCAAAATAGACTATATCGAAGCTCTAATATTTTCTTCCAGCATCACATTAATATTATGAACATCAACCTCCAAGTATTCTATTTTTTGATGAACACCCTCATTTGATGAATTTGAAGAATGTGGCAAAACATTTCATAATGATAAAGCCATCAGGTATCCTCAAACATAACTGGGGTGTTTAGGCTTTCCAAATGCAATAGATAAAATATCTTCCCTCCCAGCCATCGTAAACACCCCCTGTATGCTCTGCTCCCCCTGAGTATCCTATATTAATTAATTAAACATTTCTGCAATGATTCAATGTATATAAATAAAATAATTAACATAAATAAATAAAATAAATATCTTACGATCCTCTCAGATAGGATTCTCTATTCTTTTGAAAGATATTTCCCCCATTTACCCATATGATCTGTCTTCTATTTCTCATATCTAGATGGAGGGGATGGTGGGGAACCCTCCCAGGGCATGATGACATAGCTCTGAGTATTTGTAAATTTTCTGCCATTATTTTTTCTTCCTATAAACATTACCCTCCCTGAGATATAATATGAGGGTATATATTTTTATAATGGATCTCTTGATGAGATGACCTTGTTTACTTTAAATTAATAATAAGAAATAATTTACTAAACATTAATAAGATCATTTATATATGAAAGCTTAGTAATATTTACATTTCCCTTACAAAAAAATGAATCTTTTATTCCACTTTCATCAAATTGTGTCCACGTGTATTCATATAAGACATGATATATATAACATGGATTTTAATATGGCGTATGTCCAAAAACGAAATCATATGTGAGGGTTGATTTGAAATCTATCCATCTTCAATTAGTCATCGATAAACATTTCCTACTAACTCTTCTAGAGATAGGAATATCAAATGTCATATGAAAATGAAGAGGAAAATCATATTTTACTATAAAAATTTAATGATTAGTCAAACAATAGAAAAATATATTTCAAAAATTTTCTCCCACAATAACGATATTATCAATTTTTCCACACTTCTACAATCATTATACAAAGTGCTTACATTTATTTTACCCCGAGTTAATACAAAACTCTCAAAATATTATTTGTTTGGACCTCTATGCATATCATTCCCATCAAACTCAATGAATATCCTCTGGTCCTGGCTATGTGCAAGGGATAATTTTGGTAAATGGGTGAAACAACCTTTAAAAATGCTTGAACTCTTCTTTTTCATTATAAAATCAAATGAGGAAGATTAGGGAACATCCAGAAGGGCATGTGAATGTTCTTCCCTAGAGGTTTGATGATGATGCTCATCTCTAGAATCATGTGGCTGATCAACAGATTAAACTATCATTATCCTTCAAATCAAAAAAGAAAACATTAGTTTAAAAATATAAAAATCAAATATTACTATAATAATGTAAACAAAAAATGAAAAACTGAACTAAGTTATGTAATAGTAAACATGGTAACTCTGGAAAATATGCTAAATAATGGTAATGATCGTAAACATGGTAAAGATTGTAGTGTAATTATCATTAAAAAAATCAATAAATATATAAGTTACGTAAAGGTAAACTATGGTAAACTATGGTAAACATGTTAACCATGGTAAACATGGTAAACATGGTATACATGGTAAACATGGTAAACTTTGTAAACATGGTAATGTAATTTTCATTTAAAAAATAAATAAATGGTAGAAAAAATAAACTAAACTATAAAATATTAAAATAAACAAACATTAAAACTTATTTTTTTAATACGCATTTTAATAACGAAAAAATCACAATATCCAACATTTTATGAAAATAATTTATGTAAAAAAACCAAAAAACATGTTACCTATAATATTAGGAAAGTAAAAATGGATTGTTTTCCCAAATTCATTTTTCATGATCGTTTCTTATGGCTCAAACCAAGTCTTCCACATGCTCATCATTATTTTCTTCTAATCGTTCCATGAATGTAGGGATATCACATAAATCAACATCTTCATTAATTTGATCCTCACCCACATATTGTTTTTCCTTGTAAAACAATAGACCAATGCATATTTGATTGATCAACTACATAGAAAATCTGTTTTTCATGTGTTTCCATTTTAAATGAATATGCTTTGACTTCTAATCTATTCAGTTTAACCACTATCATTCCAAATTCATCATGTATGAAACTATTGTCACTGATAAAAAATTTGCAGTTAAAAATAAGAATTCTAGTTTTAGAGTAATCAACCTCTGATTCAATGAATCTATAATATGCCCTTGATGCATAAATTGGGGTTTTTATCCTTAGAATTCGAAAAATTCATTACTTCTAGAATCACCAATACACCACTATTCTGAACTGCACTTCTATTTTCTTGAGCTTTCGTATGAATTTTATAGAAATTAATGTCATTCACGAACCATGTTATCACATTTAAACTTGAAAAACCCACTAACCATCTTATTTTCTCTCATACATATAATCTACAATGCATTGTCTTTTTACACAATGCAAAAAATGTTTGGTTGTGCTCATTCAAAATCCAAAATTCATTCTTGTTTTGATGACATTGTTTCAAAAAATTAATATGAAATGTGATATATAGTTGTGAATTTGCTATATTATTCAGGATATACCAATGTACCTTTTTTATTTGTTCAGTTGACAACGATTTTACTTTCAGGCCATGAATCCCTTTTCACTCATTATTAACTTGTTCATGGGGAGATGGAGGCAAACCTATGTTCTCTGCTGTAGCCAAGTAGCGCATACAAAATTCTGAAACCTCTTTAGAAATATAATTTTCAATAATGGATACTTCATGTGGGTATGGATTTTTAACATACCCCTTTAATAATTTTTTATACCTTTCAGAATGATACAACCAACAAATATTTATAGATCCAAAAAGATTTATTTCTCAAACTAGATAAACCATTAAATGAACCATTATATCAAAAAAGGTGGAGGAAAATACATTTCTAATTAAAAATGTAGAGTAATTGCATCCTTTTCCAAAATTTTCATAGAATTCACATTAATCACCTTATTAGAAATTGAATTGAAAAAATAACATACCTTTGTTATAGTCTTTCTGACATGGATGGGAAATATTACACGCAATGAAATTGGTAGAAGTTGTTGCATCATGATGTCAAAATCATGAGATTTTGTACCTATCAACTTCAAATACTTCAAAGATATTTTTTACATTTTAAGAATAAACTTGAGGCACTTTGATATTAAGAAGACATTGGAAAAGATAATTTTCACTCTCTCGGATAATATATGACAAACCCGGGGAAGAATTGTTCATCTTCCGTTAAGAGTGGAAGATAACTCCAAACGTATCCCCATTGATAGTAAGTCTAATCATGCATTTAACCCATCATTATGCATTACTTTAATATTTAAAAATGTTCCAATCATAATATCATAGATATTCTTCTCCGCATGTATGACATCAATATTATTATTCACATCATTATATCTCGAATATGGTAGCTTAAAAAATATTAAACATTTCTTCTGAATAAGTCTATCATTAATTGATTTATGTTCCTTCCCCAATGTCACATAAAGGTTTTTCACCCTCTCAAAATACACATCATGGGATAAAGATTTTGGAGCCATATCCAATACTCATGTTCCATTGAATGACTTTTTTAGTATTATATAAGAGTTATCCATAGGCAAAAACTTTTGATGACCCATGTATACTGTTTTCCTCTCATGATGCAATTGACAATATGATTTCTTTTTTTTCACAAATCTAATATGATTTATGCCTATTAAAATCGAATCATGAAACATTTACATATGATGGGAAGTCATTTATAGTGAACATAATCACTGCATGTAGTTGACAATATTCCATTTTATAAGAATCATACACCCTAATACCATCCTCCCATTAATGTTTCAAATCATCAATCAATGGTGACAGGAAAACATAAATATCATTTCTAGGTTTCTTTAGACTAGATATCATTATACTCAACATGGAATATTTTTTACATTATACAATCATCATTATAGAGGTCGTAAATTTCCAATAAAATTTTCTATGATATATGTGTACTATTGAGGCTTCGATATGGATTCATTCCATTTGTGCACAACCCATGTCCGAGATTTCCAATTTCATTTGAAAATGTAGGATACTACTCATCAATTTTATTCCATTGTGGAAAATCAAATGGATGAAGTATTTTTCCATCACACATCCACTCATTAGCATTCTATCTTATCATTTTTTTCATCATATGAATTAGCAAAGAAATGTTTCGAATGATGAATTATAGTAAAATACCAAAATACCTTGGCAGGGATCTCTATAATCTCAACATCAACTTGTGATTTTTATATCAACTTATACTGTGATGTCCTATATGTAGAATGATCTGACCGAAATTCACATTCCTTCCTATATATCATACATTCATTCACACAGACTTGTATTTTCTTGTATCCTAATCCCCTCAGGGATAATATTTTCTTGACCTAATAATGTGAATCTGGAAGATCCTTGTCTTTTGGAAGAATGTATTTCAACAATTGTAATAGCTCTAAAAAACTTCTTTCACTCCATACTTATTTCGCCTTCATGTAAATCAATCTTAGCACCACAAAAAAACCATAAAATCTATAAAACCAACATACAATGGGTTTTCATTATCACCATATAGATGTACAACTGTCAGTTCTATCTCAATTTGTTCGGCTGTAATATCACGAATCACTACTTCAATTCATCTGAGTTACAATATTGAAAATCACTATCAGCAGTAGTTCCAAAATTTTCTCTAGTTTCTCCATGCCAAATACAAGGTTTTTAACTTAGATTAAAACCATTGAAATCTAGATGATCTTTAATCTCTATACTTTTCAACGTCTTCATATTCAAACAATTTAAGCAAGTGCAAAAAAAATTCGTTGCTTGGAAAATTGTGTTTTGAAAATTCAAAAAAGGCATCAACACCTTCCTCATATTCCTTTTTAATTTGATGTTCCATAATCCAACATCGAATAATTATTACGTATTACAAATATGAAAATTATAAATTTTATTAAGATAATAAAATTTTAGATTTACATGGAAATATCATATTTTGAATGTAATTTTTTTTAAATAAAAAACCAATATATGCGTATTTGAAAAATATATGCATGGAAATAATTTTAAAAATAAAATGGAAGTAGATATAATAGTTTTATATTTAAATAAAATATTGACATAATTTTAAAGTAAAACAATTTTGAAAAAATAATTAGGAATAGATGTGTTAGTAATCGGGGATTGGGGAACATTCAAAGGAATGATTTTACTCAATTTCTATCAATATATAAAAGTTAGTCATCTCATAGAAATGTTTCCAATGAAAGTATTATATGACGATGATAAAAAACCAATAAAAAATAATTAAATGGAGTGAAAGGAATGTTTAATTTAGAATGGAAATCCTTTATAAAGAAGAATTTTCTCTCCCAAGAATATGTTACCTCTAAATAAGTTTCAATAGAGGAATTTTACAACTGTTAACACTCATGGTAATAATTCATTACCTTGATCATAAACAAAAAGACCTTCATGAAATTAATTATGTAACCACTGATGTTGATGGAAGAGTAAATCATATTGTCAAATTAGAATATTCTCTTGAATAGATCAATGTTTTGAGGGATAATATAAAAATCAATTTAGGATTACAAATCTATTTCATATGGATCATGATATAATAGAATAAATTCATCTTGGAACCTTTCTTATTAAGGTAGACAAATAATACATCATGGTAAAACTAGATACCAAATTCACCCTTCCATAAACATGAAATAAGATGTATTAATATTAAAATATGTATACATTCACCATCTTGATCCAATGAAACATGTATTCAAGGGTTAACACCTCTAGTGAGCTCTAGAAGAGCTTCCTCAATAAGAATCATTGTATGTACAATAAGGAAGTAACTATGAAAATCACTATATAATACTTAATGAGGAATTTAAAATCACCTAACCCATTCATTCGATTATATTATGAGCTATTATCCACAAAAAATACATTATTTAGGTCTTGAATTTCTCTAAATTCATATTCAACAAGGGAATAGAAGTAAAAAATAGTCTATGATAGAATAGGATATCATTACTAGATAAAAATATACATATCCTTATCATTTAATGACTAACCCCACAAGCAATATCTACAACCATTCACATATAGTTTATTTTTCTTTAATAACTCCTAGAGATAACAAGAGAGGATTTCACATCTCAATATAATGACTATATTTACCTCTATTTATCTTGTGTCCGACCAAGTTTATTTTTTAAGAGAATGGTAGAGTATGTTAGTTTAAATTCAAAACCTTAATTAGGAGTATTATCATATAAGGAAAAAACAAAATATTGAATATAAAAGGATTTTAAATTTGAATATATTACCAAAATTAATAATTAAAGAATGATAAAATTATTGATGGTAAAAAATGTATTGAATAACATCATTGGGTTTAAGGTTATAGGTAAGAACTTTCACGATAATGATTTCATGGTGGCACCCACATGGAAGTAGACACAAACACACATGATAGAACACACATAGTAGCAAAAAAGATCGTAGAAGTTGTATAATATCACTACCATGGTTTATTTTACTAGAAAAAAACATAGCATGGTTTGAAAGATCACTATGACACTTACCATGAGAGAAAGAACAATGATAGAAAAATAATATCTCAAAACATAAAATTCAGGCATCAAAAAAAATAATGAATGAAACCAAGGCGTGTGAGGCCTAAATGAGAATTACGAGTCAACATGATAGATATGGTGATAATAAAGATGATGAATGATGTTGGAAAAACATGGTTGGAGGGCACAACTTTGAAGAATCTTTTTTAGGTTTTCTGTGCGAGAGATACAAGTCGTAGGTCACACAATCGAAGAGAACATAATGACATAATACGTTCCCTGATAAATCATTTAAAATATTTATCACATCAGTTATTTTATAACTGACATGATAAAATTTTATTTTATGTTAATCACATCGGTTATTTGGTAACCTACGTGACAAATAGTTTTTTTATGTTTGTCACATCGGTTATATTATAACTAACAAGATAAATCACTGAGATTTGATTTATCACGTCAGTTATAAAATTACTAACATGATAAATCCACAATATCTAATTTATCACGCCAGTTATAAAAAAATTACATTATAAATTTCCATGATTTGATTTATAGTATTAGTTAACAAACAACCAATGTGATAAATTGATTCTCTCGATTTATCATGTCAGTTCAAATATAATAGACATTGAAAACTAATTTTTACATATTTTCACGTTGGTTATATATAACCGATGTAAAAAATGATGATGTGGTAATGTTTTTGCACTAATGTCTATAGAGAATAGCACAACATTCCCACTTGTTTAGCATCTAATGCCATATAAAATCCAAGGAATCATCTTGAATTTTTCACTAACACAGCATCATATATCATAAAAAATATATGGCGCTCCTCTATATTTCCTTTTTATTTAGTTGAGCCTATACATAACAATTTATTTCATTTTAGTATCGTAAGGATTGGAATTCATTTGGGAAATGTTTTCATTATTTTCAGTTTCATGACAACAAATTTGATTACTGAATTGGAAGAGTTCACAAACATCCCACACGAGTGTACTACATATCAATGAATCAAATGAAAAATTTCCAAATTAAATATTTTTTTGTTTCCTAAATTTAAACTATAGTTAGGGGACCTAACTCACATCCTAGGTACCTAATTTATACCAATGTTCTTTAATGAAGTCTAAAACACCCTTCATGTGACCCTTTAATACAAAACAAAAAATACTGTAGGCATGATCACCAAAAGGTGTAACTATTGAAGTTATAAAAATATAATATTCTTCTTTATTATTAATCATTAATTATATTTTATATATTAATATTTAGATATAATAATTTTTATCACTTTTTTAATTAAAAATGAAATATTTTTATTCTTACTAAATTCATTTGTACGTATTATATGGTTTTATTTCAAAGATAAATTACTATAATTTTGAATTTGAACAATAAAAAATGTACTTCATTTTTAAAATCAGAAATTAAAAATTATATTAGATAAAAATTCTTAGATTTTTTTGAAAAGGCTTATTTTTAGGTGAATAGTGAAAGATACCGATTTTTTGAAGCTTCCATTTCTTTTCATTACATAATGCATTTTAATAGTAGTGAGGTGTTTTTAATGTTATAATAATGTAACATAAAACTCATTTATCTATACATAATCTAATTAATTACCTATTAAGGAAAATTATACATGATTTTGGTAGAAGTTCATTATTCGGATTAAAAACCCATTTTTCTAAAAAATAGTTCTTCATTGTGTTTTACTCATTTATATTAAAATTTATTACTTCCACTTATAGAAATTGGTTATTATAAAATCGATTATATATTTTGAATCTAGAGGATCAAATTTGGTAAATTGTTCCCTTTTATTTTTTTCTTTAGTAATCAAAATCTTATTAAATATTATTTACTTCAGTAAGGGTGAAATGAGTAATACTTGGATAAAACTACAAGATCAAGCCTAAAAATATTCATACCCCCCTATATTTAGTTTATTTTATAATTTTTTTCAAATATAATCATAAATGGTTTAAAAATTTGGTAATTTATATCCATATTCCTTTGAAAATGACATTTATAATATTTTATGTAAAAAGTGAAAAAATATTACTCACATTATTTCAAAATATATAATTTTTTTTCAAAAGGATATGAATAGTTTATTATTTGTTGTAAATAATTATTTAAAATATGAACAATGTATTTATCATGGTATTTTGTTTTTAATTTTTAGTTATGCTATAATTAATCTATGTTTTAACGCAACACCGATAATGTTCTTGTTAAAGTAATAGAAAAAATAGAAAAGTTATTTTTTAAAAAACATAGAATTCATATAATTTGGATGAATTGTTATTTTAAATGAATTTTTTATGAATGTATTAAAAATTATTGACCTATTAAATGTTTAAATTTTAATACCATTTCAATCTTGATGACATTAAATTCAAACTCAATGAATAGTATTGAAAATGATTGTACTGGTATATTATGATAAATAATATTTCATTTATTGACTTACAATTCATAAAAATATTATCTTTGAATTTATAACAGTATATGGTCAATAATATCAAAAAAAATTCATTTATCATTTTATTTTCCTTTTATATTACCTTTCTTCACACTTATAGATTAAACAAAATAGATATCCAGATAACAATCAAAAGTTTTAACGGGGATAAAAAAAGTGATAAGGCGGAAAAATCACCAATACTTGTACAAATTTTATTGGATCATATGATTTACACTCATCCTCATCCTATATTATAAATAATTAAATATTGTCCTACTTTAACATTAAAATTAATTTATATTAATATATTACTTTATGTACTTCCAAGGGCGTCATTCCCCTCACTTATAGAAGGTCACCTCATCTCCTCTATTCCTCAAACCTTCTAAAAAATTTAGATTTTAAAATCCCTAACCAAATATCTATTAAAAATTACAACCCATGTCTTAATGGTCTTGGTCTCACCAAAAGATGAATACTATAAGGCATACAGTGTAAGCCAAAGTGCGATATTTGAGGAAAAGTTATAAGTTATAACCAATCAATTTTAAGTTTATTTCTTCATATACCTCTTAAAAATAAAATTCAACCATGCAGAAATAATTAAATCATTATCTTCCATATAAAAAATATTTATTATAATTATGGTTCAAAAATCGTTATCTCATTTTCCTTCATATGAGAAATGAAAACATCACTTGTGTATATGTTTGTATTATCACTACCATGGATAAATACATATAGTTTTTCAAAACTGACATACATGAACGGTTATAATTATGTAATTAATTAATATATATGATATTAATGTAATTATTGTCATTATAGAAATAAAATATGTCATCTATTTTCATACATATACATCAAATGAAAATAGACAATGCCGTTCGTGTGTACGTGTGGACCCCACATAAAAAAACATATGCGATTCATTTTAATGTACAATAATAGTTAATGGTTATAAAATTGTTTTTAATATATGTGTATTATAATAATTTCATGATTAATATTCCAAAGATGATAGAAAAATGACCCATTTGACCAAGGTCATCCTGCAAAATCAGTTTTGGGATGACAATAATGTAATGAATATGAAAAAAGATCTTTAGAAAGTAAAATTAGAAATATATTTTTGTTTTTCTAGAGTTAAAAAATATATGATGCTAAAATATATTTGAGGTAATTAATTTGAATTTAAAGCATTACTTTAAAAGTATTAATGTTTTTATTATACTTTTAAACATATCAACGTTCATTAAAATGTTTATATAATATTCTTATTTACACCTCAAATACTATCCAATTTCATTTTCTACTATCTCAAAATTTATATTATAAGGATTAAAAAGGAATACTATTTTAATTTTTTGAACGAGTAACTTTTACTAATGGTGTGAAAATAGTTTTGATTTATATTTTACTACATGACCAAAATTGTCTACCATTGTTATTTTTCATTTCCTTGAATCCTACTTTAAATTATTTCATGTTTATTTTAAAATAAATTCACTTACACAATATATTTGTAATATTTAATTTTAAATACATTTCAAAAAAAATATATTTCTAACTATTTTGACATAAAAATGGAATGATATTTTATTAAGGGTTTAAAAGTGTTTTAAATTGATTAATGATAAAATGGGGAAAGATTAAAAACATTGTGTTTATGACAAGATACTAGAGAATTATATATGATTATATGTGGCCCTGATACAATGAATATGATGGGTTATCCCAATAGAACTTATATTATGGGAAAGCCCAATATAGCCTTCTAATGAATTGGGTAATGCTCTCTATCTTCAAAGTAAACTAGGAGAGAGTTGACTAGGTAAGTTTATACACAGGATTTAACTCGGATCTAATTATTTGTTACATAAGTTCACATGGTTTATGAATACAATTCTATAAAATGTGTTTCAATTATCCCGATATGGGGTTTAATGGTTTAAATTTATAGAGATCGTTTAATCAAACATATATATTAATTTGTAGATATGGTCAAAGAATAATGTAAAAAAGGTCAGAATTTTATACATTTTCATGTTATTCAATGGAAAAATATATTTATTTCCATTATATCCCTTATATTTTTTCATTCATCCCATATTTTAAAATGTTTTTCAAATATATTAAGTATGAGCATGAACAAATAAGATGTAACACTATATTTAATTAAGATTTTTTATGAAACAATTGTCATAGGGTATAAATAGTTATGGAATCCAAGTTAGAGGGAAACTATATTTACCATATAGGAACATGTTGATAGTTTAAAATTTTATGAAAGGACACCCTCTGACTTTAGAGGTATGCTTAGATACATTGGTATCAAAATAATGGATGAATGAAAAATATATTCAATGTCATTGGAGGTTTAGAACATGAAAAGGTAACTCAATCTGTTTATCATTTGGAAGGTGAAGCTGATTAGTGGTGGTAATTATTAAATAAAATCCTAGAGAGATAAGATATTGATTCCATGGAATGTAATATATCTAATAATTTTTTTTATAGAAAATTTTCTATAAAATTATTTGAGTGAAAATAATGAAATAATTCTTTAAATGTGGTAAAATAAAAAGGTTTCAATATCCAAATTTGAAGAATATTTTACAATATTGTCCAAGTATATACCAAATTGTATACCAGAATAGATAGTTAAATTGATATATTTCACTTAGGATGGAATCCATTTTTATAAATAGAATTTTTCTCAAATGAATATTAAAGTTATAATAATGTGTTTCTTTATGATGAGAAATTTGATATTGAATTTGTTGAAACTTATATACCTAATGATGAAATTAGTAAGAAGTTGTTAGGGTGGGAAAAAATAAAGAAATTCTCAACTATGGCATTAAGAGGTAAGACACTAACATGTTAAAGGTGTGGTAAAATAAATATTATGTAATTTTTTATAGAATATAGAATGTATTTTGGGTGTTTTAACTTTATTCATATTGATTGTGATGATAAAGATAAGGCTCCTTGATATTCCATGAATTATTGTATATATAAGCAACCAATGTTGAATTTTTTTAATTATAATCAGATAAAAAATTACGAAAATATGCATTTGAATTTATTTACTCAATGTCTAAATCATCTAGATTGAATGAAAAAAATTATGAAACAATATTTTTCTACTATTTAGTTGACATAAAGACATTTAATGAAGTGACAACAGGTACATTACTTTTTTATTCGAAATATAACCTGGCCTTGTTTGAACATAGATCCTTATATTACATTTTTCTATGAAGATTCCAAATAAAATTAAAATATAACCTCAACAAAAATAGATAAAAGTTTTGGGATAAACTATTGGTGGAATTTTTAATATAAAAAAGATTTATTTCATTCTTTCTACTGTTATTAGTGGGATGTGTTATCATATAAATCTTATTGAACTATTTATATTAGAGTTTTATATTATTATGTTCATGTAATGGATTCAAATTTATCATGATAAAATATTTTTCAAATCTATGAAATTTATCTTTAATGACTTCTTAAATTTGATAACATATAATTAATAAGAGAAATTGATTAAATATGGAAGTGAAAGATACATAGAACATGTTATTGAAAAAATATTTATTATTTAATTGATGTTATAGTTTTAAATAAATATATGGATGTATTTCCTGAGGATTTTACTCATACTATTCATGATTTTGAGGTTGAAATTAATATTGACTTTGTTTCTGATGCAAAGACAATTTAAAAACCCTATTATTTAATGGACCAAGTAAAAATTTTTGAATTGAAAAAGAATTTTCTGAAGTATCTTGCTAAAAGATTATTTTATCTGGTAACTTCACCCTTGGGTGATGAAGTTTTTTTAGTTAAAAATAGACATGGTTCAAAGATCATTTATATTTTTTATAGATCCTTGAATAACATCACTAATAAGAATAAGTATCATTTACATGATAACGATGATTTTTTTGATCTACTATAGGGAGAGAAGAATTTCTCAAAGATTAATCTTATGTTAGGGTACCATCAGTTGATGGTAAAGGAGGAAGTTATTTTGATGTTGAATTTCTGGAGTATATATGGGAATTATTGGTTTTTGTTATTCTTGTTTGGTTATCTAATTCATTATCTATATACACAGATCTTATGGATATATAATTCCAAGTCAATTTATAGAAACCCCTAATAAAATTAGTAGAAATAATATATTAATATAATAATTTACATTATATTTCACATAATAGTCATAAAATCCAAGTAAATAATGTTTTATTGATTTTGAGATTATGTACAAAAAAAGATTATTTTACTATACTTGAAAACATTTTTAAATCATCATAATCCATTTAGACTATTCTAGAAATCACACAGGATATAATTATGTTAATAAACTAGAGATTGGAAATATAAGAAACGAGTTATCTAAAAGGATCAGTAAGGGAATGATATATAAAAAGTATTAGAAAAATTTTTTACTGAGAATATTAGACGATATAAATATCTTAATAAAAAATCAAAATACCATGGACGATAATAATTAAATATGATGTAGAAACAAAAGATCATAAATGATTTTAATAGAATTATACAAGTTATCACCTAGCTCAAAATAAATATGAATACCCAAAAACATGTGAATGCAACATAAAATTGAAAAATTCATTAAAAATAAGACATAATAAAAAAACAAACAATAATATGTAAAAAAAACCTTACAATATGGAAAAATCATAAATATAGGTAAATAATATTTTCGTGTACTAAAAATTGTCCCCACTTCATGTTATGAGAAACAAATATTTCCCCATATCATGTTGCGATTAAGAAATATCCAATAATCATTTCTTGAACACAAAATTCCCACACATTTTTTTGGGAATAATCAAAATTCCCAAAAAACCTTTTTTGAACAAAAAAATTATCATGATTCATGTTGTAAACAAAAAAACATTCCACACTTCATATTGTGAATAAATAAAATTCCCCAACTTCATTTTGAAAATAAATGTTTTTACACTCTTTATATTTTGAACAGAAAAATTTCCACACTATATATAGCGAACAAAAAAATTACCACCCTTCATATTGTGAACAAACAAAATGTCTATGCTTAATATCCTTCACTCATGAAACAAAAATCCTTAGCAAATTCATTAGAGGGTGATATATGAATTCACCCTTCATGATTTTTACATATGAGTGACATAATAAAATAAATAATTAAGAATCTCATAAAAAACCTATATAAAAACAATTGGTTTCTTAAACATTTATAAACATCACCTAACATGAACATAAGATATTATAGAATCTCGAAACAGTAATTTTCCAAAATAATCCATATTATATTAATATATAAAGGGTGATGAAATCATCTCTTCATGAAATACAATCATTGGTTTGTAAATAGAATTGAAGGAAATAAATGAATTTTTAAAAATTATTTAGGAATGAATGTTCCTTGAAAACATATAAAGGTTTAAAAAATTATAATTTGTAGATAATAAAACCTTTTATTTTTAATGGTTAAAAAACCATTCAATCATTTAAAAATATCCTTATGAATATCCCACACCACTTAAAATATTTTATAGAATCTAATTTAAAATGAGTTAAAGTGATACTGAATTTTAGAAATGTTATATTGTGGAGAATAAAATTATAGAGTATTTTGAATGAATGTTCATTAAATTATATAGATTTATTGTCTATTTTTAGGGATCTCATTTTTTAAAAATATGTTAAAAAGAAATCATTAAGTCATTAGTAAAAATTAAATAAAAAACTATTGAATGATAATTACTATGAAATGGAACTTCTAATACATTAAATTATTAATTAGTTAATTATGTTATATATAATATATGTATTATACACACCTATTAAATAAAAATATATGTGTAATACACACAATCTCTCATTGAAGGGAAATTGTGATGGAAATACCATATGTTATTTCCATTCATAGTTAATCAAACTCTCACCACATGTAAAAAAACATCTAACTTAATAGCCTATTTCCAAACCTTACTAAAAAGTGTAACCCCTTTGTAATCCTTATTATAGTAATTTATCATGGGTCTATTAATTAGCTATAGTGTATTATGACCAAGAGGTGTTAAATATAAAAACTCTTTTTCACATAATAAATAATTTTTATATAATTACCCATAATTTGATATGATTATTATTATAAACATATAATTTGTTATTATTATTTTTTTAACTTTTCAAAATTTAAAATTCATTAATTTTATTCCATACATTTATTGGTAACGTTATGTGAAAACATAAATGATAACAACTCATTTTGAAAATTTTGTCAAATGAAAATGATGCTTTAATATTATTTTAAATACTTAATATAATAATTCTAGAAATATATATTAATAATGACTTATTTATAAAAATAATTTTAAATATTATATTTCATTTTACCTTAGTTATCCATAATAATATTTTAATGTGTTGTTAATGTAGGTGGTTGAATCGATTTAACCTTGAAAACACATTATCTTGTTTAGAAAGTATTGTCAATGTGGGTTTTTAATGTAATATCATTATAATAGAAGAAGAATAATAATTTTATTTATTTTTTATTACAGAAAAAAAAATTATGTAGTTTATATAATTTTTGAGAATATAAATGAAAAAGAAAACAAGATTCATTGTGGAGGTGGAAATCCGCATGAACACACGATTGGTGTTCTTGTTTCTCAACACTTGAGTGGGGGGGGGAGTAAATAGGGATATAAATTTCACATTTAAGAATAATAATTATACTATATAGATCATATTTATTCATAACTACCCCTATTAATACCATACATGAATGTCAGTAATGAAAACAATGATGTGACTTTGGGTAGGTGGTTGTCTTCGCAACACACAAACATTGTTATTTTTTTCATAAGTGGATGGAAATGAACAATTAAGGGTTCTAACAAAAATATAAAAACATATAAATATAATAATAATATTGATCTCATTCTATTATTATAGATATATGATATTTATAAGAGTATTATTAATAAGAAAAGAATCACAAGTAGATAATAATTATGTTGGTGACATGATTTTTCCTTTAACGTTCCATTGAACTTGAATGTATTAGGAATCCTATGAGTCACTGTGGGATAATTTTGTGGGAGAGGGTTTTAGGGTGATTTAATATGTAACATTTGAAGTTGTAATTCTAAGGTTAAGAGTATCTTTTATATGGTATAAGTGATATCTGTTTATAAGAGAAGAAAAAAACTTTTGAAAAACTCATCAATTTTTAATAATTCCTTGACACTATTCAAGAATCAATGAAATAAAAGGGAAAAAATTGGAGTGTGGGACAATATAAAAATAATGTCGCATATACATATTTCAAAAAAAAATTGACAGGTTTTAGCCATTTCAGCTATGTAAAAATATTTTTATTATCATTTTTACTTTTTACCCAGGTAACTATTTTTTATCCTAAATAAATTATTTTGATAACTGAAATTTAAAGTTTCCTTATTACCTAATTCAAACCATTTTATTTTAAATTTTTACATTTTTTTATGATATATAGTTTCTATATTTTTGAAAAGTTAGTTTTTTAGGAATCACACTTAATCGTGTAAAAACCATTTTTAGAAAAAATGATATTTTTCAACATTAAATTAATATATATGGAAATTTTTAAATATTAATGATTTTAATAAAATAATTTTATTTATTGTAAATTAAATGAATGGTATGAGTCTTCAACAGTTATCCAGAATTGAATATCACCTTGAAAATACTTTATTCAGTGGGAAGATCATAATTATTTTTTATCAAGCTAATACATTTATTTTGATATAAAATTTTTATACTTGGTATTTATAAGATAAAATAATATATTAAAATTCATAATTTTATTCATTAAATACATATTATATAAATATATTATTTTATGAATTTTATAATTCACTTTCATAAGGATAAAATTTAAAAACTAATTTTTTTTACTAAAAACATACTTTAAAAAAGATGAAAATTCATACTAAATTTTCATGAGAGGAGATAAAAATTATTATTTTCTTATAAAATTTAAAATTTTAAAATTTTAAACTCAATTTTTATATAATGAATAATATAAATAAAATAACCTCTATTATAACTTTTTTCCAATATTAGCTCATATTAATTATTTATCTGCTAAAGGTATAATCTATTAATGGTCTACCATCTTCATGTTTATTATAAATTTTTGAATAATTTATTCATAATATGTTAGTTTTTACTATAATTGGTGTAGTTTGTGAGACATGTTATAGATCAGAGAATGTATTTTAATGGTCCCAAAATCTTGGTATGTTATGCTCCCCCTCATAAATAAATTACATCCTCACAATTTTAATAATCATTTACTAAAGGAAGAATCCAAGTTATTTATTAAAAAATCATCATAAATCTTTTTCTAAGATTTACAAGTCATTAACCTTGGTATGAATAGGAGAATAATTTTTCCAAATATGCTTATTAATAGTTATTAGAGAAATACCTTTCACAATATATTTTCCTTGATCATGATTAAACCAAATACAAAAATAAAAAAATTATTATGATATCCAATATAATTTTTGTATAAGAATATTAGAGCTATTTTCTAGGATGTATTGTCCAATGAAACCTTATATTAAAACTATGATACATTAATTTCAACTTTGCCATTCTATATTAATCCTATAACTCTACTGGTTATACTTAGGTTACTTTATGTTGTATTCTCTCATACTACACATCCAAATTCCTCAAAGTAACTAAGTAATGAATCCTTCATTTCTTTTTGTAAGCATCATTTGATCAACCAAATCCTATCCCCGAGGAGGGAAAAAATGGGTGTGGAACTAGGACTCTGTTGTGAACTAAGTGGCAATCAAGTTAATAATTAATATACCCTCTTTGGGATGATTACCCCAATGTACAAATTTTATAGAGCTTGCATCCTTTTGTAATATATATAAAATGATATAATTTCCCAGAGAACAAAAAAAATATGTACATTAAGAAAACATTTATATGTTATCATATACTTAGATGCATTTATTAGTCTTTTCCCCAAGGGTTTTTGAGAAATTTCAGTAAACTAATATCCAAAAATAGATAACTAGTATCTAAAATAGCTAAACCCACCTCTAACACCATATAATGAAACCCATGATAAAAATAGAAAAATATTTCATTAATAAAATGATTTATATTATCAATATTACCATAGTCACACAATAAATGGACTAAAAGGTTTTGTGTCTTATATATTTTCTATATAAATGTATTATTTTACAATATTTGTGAACATTTATCCATAATCATTACCTATTTGAATTTTTAAACATATCTTGCATGATATAATTATGATCATAACTAAAGGATTGGAAATATAAGAATTGGGTGAGCTCTAATACTCAATAGGATAAAGATATATAATAATGTATTTGATTATAAATATGAAGTAGAGTATAAGGAAGACATAAATATCTTGATAAAATATAGAAATAATATAGATGAATATCATAAAACATGATGGAGAAAAATAAGAACACAATTAAATCATTAATGAATCAAAAAAGTAATGACATGGCTCAAAATACATATAAATAACAAAAAACATGTGAACATTACAAAAAAGTGTGAAATAATTTAAAAATTAACATGATAAACAACATGAAAATGTGTTATAATAAAAAAATATATAGAAATTATTTTGTTTTTGAATAAACAAAACCTCTTTAATTTATGTCGTGTAAAATAATTTTCCACTCGATGTTGAGAATAAAAAAACCCAGACATCATATCGCAAACCCAAAATATAATAATGATTCCTATCATAAACAAAAAAATTACCCACACTTAATGTTTTGAACAAAAAAAATTCACAAGATTCATGTTTTGAAATAAAATTCATATTCATCATATTTTGAATAAATAATTCCCATTATTTATATTGTGAACAAACAAAACTCACATTTTTTATGTTGTGAACAAAAGAAAATCTATGCTTAACATTCTTTTCTCATAAGGTATAAAAACACAACCAATTAATTAGTGGTTGATATAGGACCCCACACTTTACTATTCAAACATATGTGTTCTATAAGAAAATAAATCATTAATCATCTTATAATGAACCCATAGAAAAAGAATGGATTTCTTAAAGCCTTCAAAAATATCACATAAAATGAACATAATAAATCATAGATTATCAAAACTCTCATTTTAAAAAATAAACCATATCATAATTATATATAAATTGTGAAAAAACATATTATTATAAAAGATAAAAACTATAGATTAAATAGAGGTGAAAAAACAAACCATTTCAAAAAAAATTTAAATCATTAATGTACAAATTATATTCAACAAATAAATTTTTTAAATTTAAAGAGAATAATTTTTAAAGCCCTATTTTTAAATAAAATATTCATAATAATAAATAACGTTTTAAAAATGGGTAGCAAAAATAATTTGAAAAATATTACTTAAAATAAATATTTAATAATTAGTAGATGAAAAAAATAAAGTTTATAAAAATATAGAACACAAAATACATTGGAAAATTTAAATTACAAAAATAATATTTGATATCAAAACATTTAAAAAAGAAATTATGTTTTCAAAAAGGAAAGTGAAAATAATTTAAAAAAAAGTTACTTTTAAAAGTAATATTTAATAATGAAAACATGAACAAGATATAATGTCTTAAAAAATGGATTTTAAATATTTTGATAATGTTTACTTCTTAAAATAATCATTATTATTGAAAACCTAAAAATGAAATTATTTTTTTAAAGCGTTAAGTAGAAATTATTTTAAAACATCTACCTTAAAAAATATTTTTAATAATTGAATCATGAAGAATACATAACGTTTCTAAAAATGTATTTGAAAAAATCATAAAAAAATTTATTTAAAAAGTTTATCTAATAATGGAACCACGATAAACTCATAAATATTATAAAAATATAATATGAAGATGATTATATATTATTTGATTTATAATGGGAAGATAAAACTTACAAGCATTATGAAATATTCTTATTCAAAAATAATATCACTTATATGATTTTAAAACATACAATTTAAAATGGAATAAAGTTAAATTTTAATGTACAATATATATTAAAAAAATGAATGTGTTATAATATTTATAATTAATGTGCATAAAATTTCCCCTGATGCATTATAACACATTGGAGATCTAAATTTTCCGGAGTAAGTTGATAACAAATCCTTACGACTTGAGTAATTTTTAAATAAAAAATCATTAATTATAATTACATGAAATTGAAATTTTAATACCATGAAATTAGAATTTATTAATGGTAAAAAATATCATCTAGGTAGTTTAGGATGAACCTAATAAAAATTGGTGTGTAATACAAAAAATATATCAATAAAGTTAACTTGAGGTGAAAATCCCGTAACATATTTCCTTCTAAAGTTGATCACACTCTAATATCCTATAAAAACATAGAAAATTGATAAACTATTTGAAAAATTTACTCATAAATTTAATTCTTGTATAATCATTTTTACAATTTTTTACCGTTATTACATTAATTATTCATAACGTATTATAACCAAATAGTGTCAATAACTTTAACTATTTTTACATGTTTAAAAATATTAATATCATTAAATCACATTTAATTATAATTTAATTATTTAAATATCATTTATGATTCAATAATATATGACATATAATACTTTAAAATGTTTTTATTTCATACCATATATGTTTTTGTCACATTATGTGAAAATCAAATTGATGAAGACTTATCTTAGTAATTTTAGCAAGATAAAATGTTACAGCAATAATAAGGTAAACAATTAATATAATATTTCAACAATAATATGATAATAATTATTTTATTATTATATAGTAATAACATTATTTTTCAATTTACCATAGTCTTCCATTGGCATATTTCAAGTCATTATTCTAGTAGGTGTTTAAACTGACGCAAAATTGAACATGCTTTAGCTTGGTTAGAGTGTATGGTTAAAGAGGAGTTTATTTTCATGTAATATCATTATAACCTAGAAATAATGATATAATTTTAATTTTTTGTGTTCATGAAACATATTTTAAGATGATTAAATATTTTATGATAGTATGAACTAAAAAAAACTTTTCATCGTGGATGCGGTAATCCTCACGTTCACACGATTCACATTCATGTTTCTCAATGAGTAATATGGGGTGAAGGAGGATATTAAATTGAAAATTTGTAATCACTATTTTATGATATTTTCCATATTTATTCATCATTTCCAATATTAATATTATCCATGAATTTCGGTAATAAAAAATAAATAATGCTTATTTTTCGGGGTGGTAGTCTGTGGAACTCCCTAACTTTATTTATTTTTTCATAAGTGGATGTAAATGAAAAACTAAATCTCATACCATTAATTTTATAATATATATGTATAATAATTACATTAAATTCATCTTATTATTTGGGAAATAATATATTTTTAAGAGTATTATTAAGAATAAAATATTACATATACATAATACTTACATTGAAGACATGAATTTTTCCATGGAAGATACCTTTAAATTGATTTTATTCAGCAAAATATGAGATTCCTTGATTTTTTTGTGTGATGGGATTATATTGAGAGGAAAGAATAATATTTTTAAGTATTAATTAGAAGGTGAAATTCATCTATGAAAATTTTAATTGATATTGATTTATAAGAGGGGAAAGAGTACATTTAGAAACACTCACCATTTTTCAATAATTCCCTGACACTATTCAGGGCTCAATAGATCAAAAGAGTAAAAAATTTGAGTGTAGGTTAACATAAAGATGAAAATAATCTTAAATAATTATTGTGATACATGTTTTTAAAATTATTTCCATTTTCCATACAAAAAAAACTATTTCTAATTTTTACTTTTTACCAGGGTAAACATTTTATAACATTAATAATTAATTTTGAGAAAAAAAATTATAATTGAACTCATTATATAATTTTAATCTTATTAAGATAAATATGAATATAATTTTATCATATCAAATTTACAAATGTGTGAAAATTAAATTTAAAAAAATACACTCTTAATCGCTTAAAAATAGTTTTTAGAAAAATGATTCTTCTAAATTTTATATTTATATAAAAAGTAATATTAATTTTTTATAATGATTTTAATGAAAGAAATTGATTTATCATAAATGAAACTAAAGGTATGAATACTCCATGTATATTCATATCTGAATTTCACCATTAAAATACATCATTTAAAGAAAATCTCAAAATCAATTCTCATTGAACTAAATTTTTTATTTAGTTCTAAAAATGTTGGACAACATATTTATATAATCAAAGAATATATTAAAAATAATAATATTTTAATTAAATATATATTATATTACTTAAGGTTTTTAAATATTCTTGGATACACTTAAGTAATGATAAAATCAGAATAAACACATTTTCAACTTAAAAATTAATATCTTTATAAGAAATTTAAAAAATTAATACAAAATAAATATTCATCTAAGGATTTAAAAAATGAAATTTATTTTATTATAATTATATTTTAATATTTAAAAACATAATTTTATTAAAAATTTAAAATATAAAGAAAATTAATTTAATATTTTTCAATATTATGTCATATTAATCATTTATCCTTTAAACGTGATAATTATTATTGATATACAATCTTAGTATTTACTATGAATTTTTAATTAATTTATTATTAAAATGTTTTCATTATTTTATGATTAATTTAAAATATATAACATGTTATATAATAATGAATATATTTTAGAGGACTCAAAATCTCAGTCTATTACACTATTTGGATATGTTTGTGGTTGTTTTTAGGAATGAAATTTTGATATATTATAATAGTAATGAGGACAATGAAAGACCTGAAAGGATTGTTTTGAAAACCTTTAATGAAATGTTTTTTGTAATCTATAGTAAATGAGAATTGTCATAGAATGTTTAATTACATAATAATATTATTTTTCAAATATGATATTGTTATATTCCATACTAAAAATAAAGTGATTAAATAATTTCCAAGTACTAAAAATGCCATAGAGATTCATAGTTTTTATTGGATTTGTGGGTTACTACTATGGGTTTGTTGCAAATATTGATCATTTTTCTAGGCCAGTTACAATGTTAAATCAAAACTAGTTAATGTCATATCAATAAAACAGTTTTAGGAACACTTCTATGAACCGAAAATAAGATTGAAGAATACTCTAGTTTTTTCTATACACTTTAGAAATTGTGTATTTTTACTCATCTACAATGTTTCATTGATGAATTTTTTTTTGTATTTTTATGTACAATGATTAGGTAATTTCTTATCCTTCAATTAAATTGAAACATCATGAACATAGTTATCATACACATGATATGTAAGTGGTTTCTAATTTTTTTCCTAAAAAATTTAGAGACATTTTTTATAAAAAGTAAATTTTGAAATATATACTAATCCTAACATTTTAAATTATATATTCACTCTGATAGCACTGAACATGAGGTAGATAATTTGTGTTTAAATAATAAAGGATTTGGATTTCATGACTAATTACTATGTGGAAAATTAAAACAAAATGGATGATGATTTGAGTTGAAAAGATAAAGATTCATTATCATTGATATGTCCAAAAAATAATGATTTGGTAGATTATTTAATTAATTATGTCCAATAAAATTTTCATACAGAAAAATAATAAATTTTCTTTCAGGTTTGAATGATGTCACCATTACTAGACATAATTTAGAATGATTATAAGAAATACCATACTTTAAAAAAATTTGAAGTGGAAAAGAAAGGTAAGTCATTTAAATTTTACATGAAATTGGAATGTTTTTTGAGAAATAGAAAATGGTTTCATGTGAAAGATATTTTCCTATTGAAAAATTAATTTTTGAGTGAAGTTGAATACTCTCAAATATATGTTCATCTTGGTGGTAATAAGTTTTATAGATACATTTAAGAGTATTACTAGTGGGATGGAATAAATAATTATAATTTATATTTATCCATGAAATGTTTTAATTGACTAGATGATAAATTCTAATGAAAATTATCATAAGTGATGCCTCATACATTAATAGTTTCATAGTGGAAATGTGAAAATATATCAACAGATTCCTTGAATGATTTCTAATTAAATCTCGATGTATTAATATGATTTGAGTTATAATTGATCAATTAACTTTTAATATACACTTCCTTTATATTCATGATACTATGTTTTTATATCTTATATTTCTAATATGTCTCAAGGATATATTTTAGTTACCTAAATTTTCACTTTAAATTCATTTGAACATTATCCTAGGTTTAATTCAAATTATTTGAAAGGACTTCATAATTATTTGGGTATTTAATTAAATTTCAGCAATACATTCATGATCAGCCTGATGAAATATCAATGTGAACGATTCTAACATTGTAAGACATGATTTAAGTTTCTTTAATGGAAAACTATGGAATTTGGGGTAAAAAAATTCATTATTTGAATTTTTATAATAATAGTGTTCATTATAGTATACAAATGGAAACTTTTGAGGTATTATATAGAATATAGTGTGAGACTGCATCTTGTTGGGATGATATAGGTGAAAGTATGTTGTTGGGAATAGATTTGGTAGAAGAGATTTTTGAAAACGTTCATATGATTTAATGGCCTAAGAGCGTATCTCAGTTTAGAAAAAAATAGTTGTTGCAAAAACCATAGGAATGATCGTTCATTTGAGGTAGGTGATTACTTTTTTATTAAGGTATCTACTAGGAAAAGAGTTATCTGTTTTGGTAAATAAGTTATATAAATTTTATGGTTTATTAGATGGTATAAAATTATAGATTAATTTGGATGAATTTTTTATCCAGTGGCATTTCAACTTAGTTTATCCGTGGTAAAGGATGTTCGTTATGTTTCATTGTTAAGTAAAAATGTTGTTGATTGTTCTAATGTTTTTATCCCTAATGTAGTACATTAGGTAGATATTTTTTCATAAGAATAACAAAGAATTTATATTCTTGATCATCGAGAGAATGAGATATGGAATGAGGTTACTAATTATGTTATGATTTTTTAAGATCCATATTATTGACTAAGAAACGTGTGAATCAAAAAATGACATGAAGGAAAAATTCCCAACAAGCTTCAGTAGTGAATAAAATTACGAGGTTTCAATTTCTAAATGGTTGAAAAAATGTTTGAACATAGGTAATAATAATTAAATTCCATGCCTTATTAATATTCATGAATTATATTTTATATATTTATATTTATTATCATAATAATAATTAAGTTTTCAATCAAAAAGTGAATTGTTTTATTATTACTAAAATCATATTCATGTATTATATACTTTTAATTTATTCCTTAAATTATAAATATTAGAATTTAAATTTTAAAAAACTAAATTAAATTTTAAAATAATAAATTCCAAATTATATTACAATGAAGTTTTAGTATTTTTTGTAATGTATTATTTTTAAGAAAATAGTGAAAGATACAGATTTTGTAAAACTAAAATTGCCTTTCATAAAATAGAGAAATTTAAAATTACCATTATATATTTAATTTTATCATAATTTAGTATCAATATAATTTAAAAATTCATAATATAGTTATTTACCTAGTAATTATCAATATAACTGATTTTGGTATTAGTCTATTTTCTGGCTTTAAAAGAATATTTTCTATTGGAAAAATCATTGTGTTTTATGCATTTATAAGGAAATTAATATCCAATACTTCTATAAATTTAATATTGTAAAATGGATTCTATATTCTAAATCATAGGTTTTAAATTTTTTAAATATTCACATTTTAGTTTTTCTCATTATGAATAGTAACCGTAGTCTATGGTTGTTTAGGTAATAGGAAAATTAACTAAATTCATTTCTAAAACATTTAACGAAAAAAACATGGAAGATTTATTTTATTACAAAAAATATTTATATAAATAAAACATATTTGTTATGATTAAAATTATTTTATTAAAATAAAATTACTATTTTGATGTCATTAATTTAAAACTATGCAATCAATCCTTAAAATTACATTTAAAATATATTTTTATATATAATATATTTTCTAATGATTTAAAATTCATAAAAACATTATATTTAGAAAATTTAATGGTATATTATCTATAATATCAACCATTTTCGAATGATTAGTCATGATTTATTTTATATTATCTTTCATTACTCTTATAGAGTAAAAAATATTGATATTACGAAAATTGTAAAAAGGTTTAACAGAGGGTTACAACTAAGAGATAAGGTTAAAAATATAACATGAACTTGTAAAAATATATTGGATAAAATTAGGTGGAATCATACTCATCTTATTATTTTTATATATCAATTTTATTCCACATTAACATGAAACTTTACTTATATTAATTTAATTTTTTATGTAATACCATGGGTGTCCCCTCACTTATAAAAGTATACCTCCTCTACTCCCTTTATCGAACATTTAGATCCATCTAGTTAATAAAATACCTACCCAAATGACATACCAACATACTTCCAAACTAATTTATGGTAATATTCTCACCAAATGAAAAATCCTATAAGGATTTGGATGTAAGCCAAAGGGAGATATTTGAGGAGAAGTTATATGTCCTAACTGACCCATTTGAAGTTTATTTCTTCTTCTTCCATATTATTTATCCTTACTAAAATTATAAAATAATAATATTAAATATACATAAATTTTATTATTATTTTGGTATAACCCTTTTCCATATCCTTTTTTTCATATCAGAACTAGAAACCTTTCTTGCACTTACATGTGGACTACCAAATCTAAAAAGCGGCATATTTCATTTTTCATCACCACCTTAAAAGGATGGTTATTTTGATGGATTTAATTTATATATATGATATTAAATACATAATGATCATTATTTTATAACATTATACTACCCATTTTCATACAAATTCCTTCCCTTTTTAAATGATAACATCGTTTGGGCGTATTTGTGGAATACTATAACCCCCCCACGATTTTATTTTATTTTTCAAATTAATTTAATATTTTCTATATTTTTCATTACATGCAGAAATGATTTTAGATTTCATTACATGAAACACTTAGTTGGGCTTGTTCTACACTCCACACTAAGCTTTGATTGTAGTATAATTAATAATAGGTTGGACCAAAACGTGAAAAATTATTAAAATATTAATATTGAATAAGAAAGTGTTCAATTATATATTGGTATTATGTTTATGAATATAAATAACTAAATTATAAAAATACACGGTTAAAACAAATATATAAATTCAATTATTTGGTGACTAATTAATTAAAAATAAAAATAAAAACTATTTGAAAATAAAAGAAAATCATATTGTAAAATATAATTTTATTTTAAAAAATATGTTTTATTACAATTAATTAATCAAAAAACATTTGGGGAATTATATTAATAAAATTTATATATTTTATATTCAAGAAAAATGTTTCACATTTATCTTATTTATTACATATAAAAAAGATAAACAAATCCAATTTTATGAATAAAAAATATAATTCAATGTATAATTAGTTCAATAATATATCTATTAATCAAATTTAGAACATTTTAATCAATTTAATAATGAAAATTTTTATTAAAAAATTGTAATCTTTTGATGATTTTCTCTTCGAAAACATGATTTTTCATCTCATTTACCTGATTAATTTTAAATAAAAATTTTCCACTTTGGTGAATCAAATTTTGAAAAAGGGACTCAAAATTTCTAATTAGAATAAATTTTTTATATATATAAAGTTAAACATATTTTTTTTACTGAAATTAATATTGAAAAAAGAAGAAATTAATTACAGCGGCTAAGGTAAAAATGGGTTATCGATAGTGGGGGAGTTTAAAAAATATATAAGGGTAAAAAAGAACTATATTTTTGTAAAACATATTTTGCAGCTGTATATATACCTTATCCTGTATAATTCTCAATAATATCATATTTTGTACCCTTTTCATATGTGAAAAATGTGGGTGCACCTTTTTCTTTTCAAACATTATAGATATGGCAATAACCTCACTTATAAAAGGACACCCTTATCCTCTCTTATTAACACCATCAGAAAATTTTGGTTCAGCCAATATGTTCCCAAATCACATACAAAAATCCTTCCTCTCAACCTATAATCATTAATTTTCGTTGATTTCCATTGTAGGAAAGATTTTGGTGTAAACCCAATGAGGTTACTTGTAGAATAGGTAAGGTTGTTCAATTAGTGTTTTTATTTTATTTCTTTATAAACCTCGGTATATTTTTATTAAACCATGATGATATATTATTCTCAATATAATAAATATAATGAGATGTTATTTTGGTAATATCATTGCCTACAACCATCTCCACTCCTATAAAATCGTTTATGAAATCATCGTTCGTGTGTACGGCGGACAACCGCTTCCCGAACTAATATAAATTGATGGAGATAAAATTTTCATATATTTTACAAAGTAATTCCATGTTATTAAACCCACAGTATTATTATTTTGTGGAAAATTGTCAAATTTTTAGGTTTTAGAGGAATTATGAGATTAATTGATAAATGACTTAATTTTGGAATTTAAGTGTTTTACGTGTATTCAATATTTCATCAATAATTCCTTATAAACATAATAAAATCATCAAATTCCATTATTTTAGGACTCCTATCATATTGGTCCATGTGTAACCCTTATGTATCCAAAGATAAATCAACCATTTTATACCCCAAAATAATCTCACAATCCAGGCCTTGAAAACTACGTACAGATTCATACATATATAGAGATTAACATATATATTGAACCGGGATAGCCCAAAGGAGCATAAAATAAACATATATATGGAGAAGTAATTTTTAAACAACATTAATTAAGGAATACCCATCTGATTTGGCCTAATTCAAATACATAAATGCATTGGGATTTGCTGTATGTGAATATGAACAGTCACATGGAAATAATTAATATCTAGATGTAACATAGCCATAACTCCTTCATCATTGGTCCAATCAAGCTTCAATTTTGATTATAGATTCAGGAGATAATTTGGTGCAATTTTTTATAATTCACAAATTTCAAATACACCTATTTAAGGGGTCATCCACACACCGACTTTTGGAGAACTTATTTTTGGGCCAAAACATTCTCACCATTTCGCTTTAAATATGTGTCTCATATCTCTTTTAAAAGGATATCCATTTCAAGGGGGAATGGAGGATTTTATTTGTAGTAATGGTTTGTTATATTTTTGTTATATATTATATTAGTTATTCTTCCTTTTATGTGCATTTCTCTTGTCTTTCAATTTGGATTTTGTATACCCCTGTATGATCATTCTAATCTCCATGAAAGTAGAGAACTGACTCTCATTGTTGTTCAAGGAGGAGTGGTGGTTCTTGAGTTTTTTGTGCTTAGATTTTTCCAATATTTTATTCTATTAATTTCAAAAGTACTTCAATTTTTCTATTATAGGATTCACCCCACTTTAATTGTTATTGAGTTCTTCTTACCATTTTAATTTTTCCTCTCCTTCATCGTCATAATGTTGTATACAGGGTAGAGTAGGATTGTGGTGATGTTGTGAGTGAGAATTATATTTCATATGAAGGTTCTGTGTGAGATAATAAAAAATCACAATAAAGTTTTTAATGATAGGTATGATCTCAAAATTGAATAGAATATTTGTAATAAATTATCTTTAAAAGAAAATGATTTTATCACCACAATCTCCCATGAACGATATATATTCTTCACTAAATTATTTTTCTCTTCTTTCTTTTCTTTGAGTTTTAATCTTATTATTAATATATATTATATTTTATGTATTTTCAAGGTTAAAACCCACATTTATAATAGTATAAAATTAGTTTTATACCAGTTAGGTTATAAATAGTGACAATAGAAATTTGGTGTGTTGTAAGTGGCCTCCTTAGGATCGACCATATGGGGATTTACTCTAGTTAAATAAAAGGTAATATTAATTTATTGGTGTAGGATCTATGAAAAATCAATACCATCAATTTTAAGTCATTATTAGAGGGTTCAAGAGCTTACAAACATTAAAACTTGTCATTTTTTCTATTTCAATACTTTGGATTTCATGGAATGTTTTTAAAATGATTGATTAAATTGTTTGTCTTTCAAAAATTATATCTTGATACCGACCATTACGTCTCCCTATAATTATCCCTTAGATTCCATGAATTTCCTTATAGGTTTACGCCATATTATAAGCCAATTTTTCTTTACCTACCTGCACTCTTGGTTTTTTTCATGTATATTTCATGTCTGAGTGTGGGGGAAGGGCATTTAATTTTAATTATTTATGATTTTCTTCATTTTTTTGGAGTATGAGGAGTGTTACATAATTTTATGTAGTTTATAATTAGAAAATTGACCTTATATCATCATTTCCTTATTCATTAATTATTTCATATGGTTCTCTTAAAAAAATGAAAAATTGAAAAAATGGAGTTAAACTTGAATATTTCATTGTACATTATTTTATAAATCATGTACATAATCAAAATAAATTACATGATTTTCATTAATCGTTGTATTCAATTTTTAGCTCATTCTCTATGGAAAAAATAAAAAAATGGATAATAAAGATATGCCTTTATAGAGCTTTAGAAAAATAAGAAATTGTGAAAAATGGGGGAGAAATTGGATTATATCATTCTTTTTATTCTTTTATTGGATCATGTCCCCTGTTTTAAAACATGATTTTTTCACACATTCAAGGGGATTTAAGTGAGGTTCATCATGTGTTTTCTCATGATTATTCATGCATTGAATTTAAGAGTCAACACCTCCACTTTTTGGCCTTAAATTTTAAATCATTTTCCCACTAACCATAAGCCACATAATTAACCTAGATAATACCGAATGATTAAAAATATTTTCAGGACTCGTTCTGTGGAGAAATTAGAATTTTCATAAGCATATGCCGATTCATGAAATTTTCATGTACAACCATAACTTTGTATTTGATTTCTCTTGAGTGAATTGTTACTTAAAATTCAAATTGAGGTGGGTGATGATTGGGTCATGGATGGATTTATGAGGATAAAAAAATTCAAATGTGTAGAATAAAAATTATAGTGAATTATTTTTCAAAGAATATAAGTTATTGAATTCTATTTTGTAAATGATCAATGATGTTTTATCATTATTAGTTATTGTGTGGATTATGATTTGAATATATAATTATTTCCAATTAGTGCAATGTTTATGTGTGGGGGAGTTATGAGGATAACATTTCACATATTTTATTATGTAATTAAATGTTATTAAGATAACTATATTATTCGTTTCTGGGAAATTTTCATGTTTTTCTTTTAGAGTAGTTTTGAACATAATTGATAAAAGGGACTAATTTTGGGATTTAACTGTTTTATTTGTATTCTGTAATTTAGTGACAATTGTTTTAAAAAGTGAATAAAATTTTGAAATTAATTTTGAAATAATTTTGAAATATTCTGGCACATGTAACCACTCAAGATCCCAAGATAAATCTACCATTTTTTCCCAAAATAAGCTCACTAATTGGGCCATGAAAACTATGTACATATTAAGACATATATGAAGATGAGCTTATATCAAGAATTGGGATGTCCCAAATGATACTAAAATCTACACATATATGGAGAATAAATTTTGTAACAACTTTTATTGTGTAGGAAATATCTGTTTCTTCTGAATTTTAAGGCATAAATTCACGGGATCATAATGTATTAGAATACAAAGGGTCACCTAGAAATAATTAAAGTCTCTACGTAACAGTTCCATAACTATATCATCATTTTTCCAATCGAGATTAAATTTAGAGGATCAAATAGAGAGATAATTTTGAACATATTTTTATAATAAAATAATTCAAAATACGACGATTTAATTGGTCATCCATGAACCTACATTCAGAGAAATTATTTTAACGAAAAAATTCTCATCTTCTTTCTATAAATTCGTGTATCCTATTCCTTTTATAAGGATAGAAATTTTAAGGGGGAAATGAGGATTTTAATTTCTGTAATAGTTTTTTATATTTTAATTATATGTTACCTCAGTTATTCTTCTTCTTGTTTGATGCATTTCTCTTCTCATTCATTTAATATTTTTTATTCCCCCACCATGATCCATTTAATCTCCGAGAAAGTGGAGAGATTACACTCATTATTGTTCAAGGGGGAGTGGGGTTCTAGAGAATTTTTTTCTTAAATGTTTCTCTTTTTTTGTTCTAAAAATTTCAATATTAGTGGATAATTTTTTGGTGTTGGGTTTAGCCCACATTCATTGATATTGAGTTCTTCTTCCCAGTTTAATATTTTCATCTTTTTCATTGTCATAATGTTTTATCCAATGTGGAGTAGAATTGTGGTGATGATGTGAGTGAGTATTATCATACATGTGGGGAGTCAATGTGAGATAATACAAATTTATAAAAAGGGGTTGAGTGATAGGGTTTATCTCAACATTGTTTAGAAAATAAAGAATAAAATTTCTTTTAAGAACAATTATTTTATCAGCAGGATCTCCCAAGGACGCCAATGATTCTTCATTAACTTATTTGTGTCTTCTTTATTTTCTTTGTGTTTTTAAATTTTTTATTAATATATATTATATTTTATGTATTTTCAAAATCAACCCCCATATATATTAGTATATAAGTTGTTTTATACTAGTTAGGTTATAAATAGTGACAATAAAAATTTGGTGTTTTGTAACAGGACTCCTTATGATCGACCCTATGGTGTGCAACTATAGTGCATTCTTGTGTGATAATAATTTTTTTCTAAGGGATCTGTAAAAAATCCCTCTCATCATGATTTTTCCATTAACAAAAACCATGATTCAGTATGATTATTTTTATGAAGAATATATATGAAATTTATGACATAATTATTCATTTGGATTCATTATATACTTTATAAATTTTTTATTTATATTCCATAAGAAATAAGATAATGTCATTCGCAGGTCCAATGGTCTATCTTCTCACAAAGTGATGTGATTTTTTTCAATCATGATTTATATGAATGATAATTAGGAAAAAGTATATATATATAATTCATGTAATAATTAATCATATTAATGATATATTTATCCTTATTAAATGATAATATATCTTTATATTTCTTACATTTTCCCTTACTAAATGATGATACCATCATTTGTTTACATGTAGACTACGGCTTTCAAAAAGTGATTTGGCTCTATTTTTATCATCACACCACATGGATGATATGTATAAGTATATTTAAAGAAATAATATTTTATTTATCATATTATTATCAATATTTAAAGATAATATATTACTTTCCCCTTTTCCATTATTATCATTTACAAATAGAAATGTTACTCATGTATATGTACGACTTACTATCTTCATTATGAAAAAATACTTTATTTATGAAAACCATATTTAATGATTAGTGATAAAAGATTAATTGATGTAAAAATATGATTATTTTTTCCTGATTTTATTTCTATATATGATAGAACCATGATCAAATTATGAGGTCCAAAAATAATAAATCAAAGCATACATGAAAGAAAAAGAGGTTATTAAATGAATATTATTTTAACATAGAATTGTTAATAAATCGGTAATTAAACGAATTAATTAAAAAATACATGGTACGATATATGTAATAACGGTACATTAATAGACGTATAATAAAAATTCATTGATTATAAAGTACATTTGAAAGTGTATTAAGGAAGTTGAGGCTTAAGGTAATGGATTTATAGTCTCTACTTTATTTCTTCAATACATAGAAAAATTCACAAATAATTTCTTTTTTGTGGTACTTATACATCCCATTTGAAATTTTATATCATGAATATAATTATTTTCATGACATTTGAAGTTTTTTATGTTATTCTCTTTTGGGGATCATGATTCAATGGATTATAAAAGAAGTAAAAGATTTTAAATTAACCAGTTACTTTTTTGAGACACTTTCCAGATTAACCACCTATTTATCTTACTTCGTTTATATATTGACTATTAATGTATTTTATGAATATTATCCTTAATGTTTTTAGATTTTCATAACCATTTTGGGATCCCTTTTTCATGTAGTGAATGAATCAAAAAAATTTCAAAGCATTAAGGGATTTTTGTCTTAGTTTTCTTAATATGAAACATATGATATGCTATGCACCTATCTCCTTCTATGGGGTGTATATAAATACCCTAAGACATGAAATATCATATTTTTTTAATACCCTTTATATTTTAAGTTTGTTTTTCTTCACAGTTCTTATGTTTCAAGGTTACCAAATTGGTTTGAGTTTATTGTCGCAATCTTATCTTTTATCTAGATTATTTACTATTATTCTTCCAATTATGAAATATTAGGATATATATTTCACATAAATCATTAATTTTATTTTCCAATGGTTATTTTATGAGAGAAAAATGTTTTCCATTCATTTTTCTCTCTTTATACAATAAAGAGTTTGAAGTGAATTTTTTTATTAAAAAATAAAATTTTTATTCAAAAAATTATATTTCTTTGAGAATAAGTTTTTCTAAATATAATTTCAAAAAACTATGATGTAACGTTAAAATAAAAATTGGTCAGTAATTTACCAAAATTATTATTTTTTAGGTTTCCAGGTGGAATTCTAGGGTGTTTTTGGGACTTGTGTGTCATTCCCACAGTGATACATTCTTACTGCTTTCCAAATTTCAATATTCCAATGGCAACTCATTCTGTTAGTGACACATTCTAGAAGTGACTCATTAAGGTGATGTATCATTATATTGGTGTCTCCTCTTACTGGTGACTCATCCTATAAGTGACTCATAAATGTGGTGACTTCTCTTAGAAATAACTCATCCTGGAGGTGACCCATCCTGGTGGGGACTCATCCTGGTAGCAAATCATTCTATGGAGAATCATCATAAAAAGAGACTTATCATGAAGGTGACTCATCCTGGAGGTGGATCATCCTTATGGTGAATGAACCACACTATGACTCATCTGGTCTATGGAACAAGTAGGCAGTGACTCATCTAAATGTTGACACATCCTGATAGGGACTAATGCTAGTGGTCACTCATCCTAGAGTTTACTCATCCTGGAAGTGACTCATTCTGGTGGTGAATCATTCTAGCAGTGACTCATCCAGGTGGTGACTCATTCTACCTGGGACTCATCCTATTAGTGAATCATCCTAGAAGTGAGTCATTTCCAATTATTTACCATTTTCCAAAATTTTCTAGTTTTCCAAAAAATTTACAGAATTTCCATTTTGAAGTATTTTATAATTAAAAGTAGTTTAATACCAAAATAGAGGGATTTTTAATTTTTTTCAATGGAGTTTAACAATATCATTAATTTATAAAAATTTTTGATACCTTTTAAATGTATAAACCACACAGATTGATGGGATCCTCATTTAAGGGTCAATTAAAACCATACCCAATTCCCCACTAATATTAGATTTATTCCTTCTAAAGAGGATGCCTTTAGTTCTTTTGTTCAATATTACATTATCTTAATATTCTTTCTTGTGAGTCTTCGAACTGGTGGGTATAGTTGATTTGAGTCCCCCCAAAATAAATTCCCCCTATACGCGCACCCCTATTTTGGTACCACAAATTGGTGAAAGATTCTTCTTTTTATATAGTTTTTTATAATATTTCTATTTATTTTTATCATGCAAGATGGGTTTACTATTGTTATCATTTGAGATAATGGATCGATATATTTTACGAAAAATAATTAATTAGTTTAAATATAATTTAAAGTTGTAGGGTAATGTGAAGTATGATCTAATAGATTTTAATTGATCGAAATTGATTTGCTTCGATATTGTTATTTTATTGAAGTAATGTTTTGGTGAAAATTGTGTCATTTGATGGCTTGGTTATGTTGTAGTGACTTTTCATTGACCCTATTTTTTGAGATTTAATGGTATTATCATAAATAAATTACCAGTTTACCATCGTTATTCAGTTAATGGAATGGATTCTCTAGGATTAAATGGTTCATGTGATAACTCCCTTAAATATCGATCTAGAAATAAAGAAGACCCCCAATGATAAATCTGAAAATGTTTCATGTTTTGATATATGATGTGATGTGTGGAATGGTTGTGTTTTGGTTGTATGGGACTGATTTAATATAAAGTGGCTATACTATGATGTGTGTAGGGTATGTGGATGAGATTTGATAGTGCAATGGGAATGGTATGGTTATTATGGTATAATGGTGTAACATGGAATGTGATGCTGGTTGTGGTATGGTTATACAATGGGGTTGTGAAAGTGGATGTGGATGTAGAATAATGTGGATGTGGATGTTGGGATACAATGTTGTTCTTGTAGTATATGGTGGATTTATTTTTCTATTTACCAATGTATTAATTGAATTAAATTAATGGTAATGATTTCAAATGTGCATGTTTAATTAGGATATTAATGATGGGATGTGTAGATTAAATGGTTATTATTTTTTTACAAACGTATTGGCTGGAAATATGAATCCATGGGTCTTAAAAAATGAAATTGGATGCTAAATTATGTTGAGTAAATAAAACAAAGATTCTGTTAAAGTGGATCATTTTAATTAAAATAGACTATTTAAAATGGATTATATACAACAAAATGTATTATATATTTATTTGGTTCTTTTATTTTATATGAATTTTGGGGTGGAAGCAATCTTGTGGATTATTTGAGATGATTTTTTCGTTTCATAAACCCATAGAATGATATTCTACATCTTTATATATATGTATACATACAATTTATTTTCCTTGATGTTTTAATACACACCCCACCCCTGCTGATCACAATGTCCCATCCCCACATAGTCCCGTGGGGGGATGGGGGGCTGTCATTTCCAACAACATGGTGGGTAGATTTATGGATGGCCAACTTGTCTTTTGTTCTCCCTCTACCAGGTGATAGTGGCCCAAGTGTATTTCGAAGAGTTATGAAGTTTGGTCCCAAGTGCCTTTTGGATTAGTTGTGGTGTGTTGTCTGAGGTGTCTTAGAGATGAGAAGTGATGTGTGGACTAGGTGTGTGTGGGTGGGATATGATGTGATGTGATGTAATGTGATGTGTGGCCTAGGTGTTTGTGGAAAAGATGTGTTGGGAGGTGTGTCCTAGGGGTGTGCAAGAGGTATGTGATGTGATATATTAAAAAGAGGTGGGGGCACTATGATTTTTGGTTTTGGGGTGTGAGAGAGGCTATTCAATTGGAAAGAAGTGCAGGTACACAATCACTCTTTTGTTTTATATTATATGTTATTATACATTGCTGCATTATTTAGTGAGTGAGAGTTGGTGAGGTTGTGGTGATGATTTTAATACTTGTTTAGGTGTTTTTTTGTTCTACCACTTTCACAGGGGTACATTAGTATTCTCTTTACACATGTTCATTAGAGAATTTGGTTTTCCAACAGTTAATACTTGTATTGTAACCATCCAAATATAAAATATGTTTTCAAGTTTCCTGGAAGAATATGTAGACACTGCTAGACATTACTAGCTTGGAAATTTGGTTATTTTATATGTCACTACTTTATCATTGTTTCTTTTTTGATTTCTTCTAGAAACATTAATATGTATCAGTTTTGATTTACACATGCATTTTTGGTTTCATTGGCATTATTTTTATATTAGGTCATGGAGTTATTTGTGGTAGATTCAACCTATCTCTCGATATTGTTTTCTTATAATGGTCAATGCATCCCATATCGATATATTTCTAAACCCCCTGTGTTAGTTTCCAACCCAAGGTAAACTGGATGTAAGACTCAGGGGTAATTATCTGTCTTCCTTTATTGCGGCATTATTGGTGGGAGGGGGTCATGAAAACATGGTATTAGATCTACTGGTTGAAGTATAGGGTGGAGTTTGAAGTTAGGAACAATGAGTAATGAAGGAGTTAGTGTGGATATAATTTCATTTTTACTTTTTTCATGATATAAGATAGGGATGCAATCTTGGAAATGGTATTTTAGGCCCCCCATGATCCAGTGTATGGGTTTTGATTTTACTGAATGAGGGAGTGAGGTGGCGCCGCTTTAAGTGTAGAGACCTTGGAAAGGTACATGCATAATGAATACTTGTGTTCTTATTTTAATTTATTGATTTAGTGAAGTTCAAAATATTTGAAATAATCATGTAATTTTATGTGGATTTTTATGAAATTTAAAATGATATTATTTCAAATAAATTGGTAATGATTGTCAAATTATTCATATAACCTAAGAGGAAAGAGTAAAAATTCTACTTAACTAGGTAGAGATGTTTATTTGAAACCTTTATGCGATGTGAATGTGTTTTTATTCCATTCATTTTTTTGCATGATTATTAATGAATTAAATTTTTATTCCATTTTTATAAATGTATAAAATTCCATCGAGTTTTCCAAATGTTGGAAATTATAAGAGAAGCATGCTTAGTGTTTTTTGTGATAAATATTTTAATATTGAAAACCCTTATGAAAAACATAACCTCATAATAGATTTCACAATTACCAAACAAAAAAAATATTTTTAAACAATTCTTAGAGGTATTATGGTTCCCATGTGAGTTAATATTCCATGTGTTTCATTTTATATTAACTTATCATGATCATGTGTTAATGACTTTTATAAGACATTTAATTACTAAATTTACTCAAAATGTCCATCTTAATTATTATTAATTACTTTTAATTTTGAATCCTTGAAAATAAAAAACTTTTTCTTTATTTGTAATGATTTCATTTCTAATGTATTGATATTACCATATGTTGTATTCAAGTGTTAGTGAAGAAATTATCATAACATTTATTTCTAAATTTCACAAAATGATAATAATACTTTATGGAAACTTGTTGTGACTTAGAACTATTTATATGATTAAGATTATTATTTTATTAATAATAATAATTTTTTTGATACAAAATAATCTTACCTCAGATATGAAGTGTTGAGTAATTTTTTATGGGAAGCATGCTAAAGTTGAAATCATTTTTTTAATTAGAGAAGTTCTAGTATGATAGAATTGTGAACATAACATGTTTAATATGTTGCTTTTAAATATTTATGTTGAAACATGTTAAAATAATAACTATATATAATAATGTTTTACTAATCAATCAAATGATTATAAAATGTTTTTTTTTCAGGAATGATAAATCATGAAACATAATAATACAACATGTGCAGTATAAACATTGTTTAGAGAAATATTGTTTTATTTTGATGGTTAAGGTTTTATTTTGTTAAGGTAATTTGGTATTTGAATTGAACATAATTACATATATTGTACAAATTTTAAAATGAAGTTTCCAAAATGATGTGCTGTTTGTGGTGGAATTGAAATTGATTAATTGATGTGTTGATTTATCTTGAAAAAAAGTATCAATTTCTTAAATAATTATGTAATTTATGATTATCATTGATTATGTGACCATTGATGTAACTAATTGATTATTCTCACCATGTATTGAAAGGCTAATCACTTATATAATTCCAATGAATTGATTTCCCATAGAAAATTTAACATTTTGTGAAGCTACCGATTCTAAATAATGAGATAAAGTAATATCAAACCATATATGACTATGTAAGATACTATTTGTCATTTCTATGTGTTATTTTACTTGTTGTGTTTACCGGTGCGATGTGGGATTAAAATCTTAAATTATATAAAGAGAGTGAAACTGGATCCCAAATTGATACACGTTGTTGATTAATGTGATTTAAATCATCCAGCCAGGTCAGTTCCACCAAAAGCAGTTAATATATCAAAATGGGAATGATGATTCCTTGATTTACATGTTTAAAGGTTTTATGTTTGATTATAATGTTGACCATTGGTTGTGGAAATTTAAAGGATAAAATAGAGAAGGTAGTCTGGGGAAAACGATAGTTTCTTTCAGATGATAAAGTGGAGTGGTGATTTGGTTATGTGAAATGTCTATGGATGTTTTCATTGGATGGTATGTTTGGATAAGGGTTGTGTTGTGCAGTGGTGATGATGTGAAGTTAAAGATATATGTGGATGTTATTATGAGATGTATTTTTTTGTAATGTTTAGTTATTATGTTGATGGAATACCTCACCTCCCATAAAAAGGTTAACCACTTAAAGTTGGTTATAAAATTATATAGTCATATTTAAATTAATGAATATAGGATTCTATCCTAAGAAAAAATAATTTTATAAATGAAGTGATGAGAATGTTTGAATACCACTTGTTGGTTGGGTTTGTGGTGTATGATATTATATTTATGGAACATTTCATGACCTGAAACTTATGAAGAGAGGGAAACTCTTTCCACACATAAAGAAAAGATATATTACAACATGTTTTAAAACTGTTTGATTGAGGAAGTGCCACTAAAAGTTGAAAAATTCAAGGTATGATCGATGGGTTCCTTTGATTTTTATTGATTGATGTGTTTATTATGACCATCTAGGTGTATTTTTTCTATTTGAGACGCATATCTCTTAGGATATTGTTTTTAAACTACTGTGTTTATTATAACTTATTTTCTTTTAAGGTTATTATATTCCAAATATATCAAGAAACAATAGAGGCATCTCATGGGTTGGTTGTTCAGACCACTATTCTCATTCTCGTTTTTTAATTCTTGAGGATGAATTATTCCTCTAGTTCAGGAGCTATAGATCTGTGGTCTCATGGAGGAAAGTACTTGGGATCTTGAGAGATAGATGATATCCTAGTACGTAGATTCATTTTGATTTTTACTTTTCCATTTTCTTTATGGTGTGATGTTCTGACCTTTGTGATTCATGAGATATGTTGTATTCCCCTTTATGTGATGTGTGTTGTGTGATGATTGATAATGTTCTGATATGAGAAAAAGGGAATACTTTTTTCTATATTAGAACATATTTTCTTATGATTATATTAAAGCAATGTGAAAATGTCAGTTCTGCCCAGAGTGGATAATATCAAGACATGAAGGATAAAATTCCATGATTCATATGTTTGGGGATTTATGTTTTTTTCAATTGTTGAGGGTGTCTGGGATAATAGGATTAGTGTGTGGAATTGTTTTAGGTATAATGAGATCATTGAGAGGTATTTGAAGGGATGATTGTTTGGACCATTTATTTCCGAACATTAAGGTTGGATTTGAATTCTCAATGGTGAGAATAGTTTGAGAGATATCTGGTGTAACATCCCAAACATTCTGAAACATTACATTAACAATAATTTGATAATTGATGTATCCAAGTGTAATTATGGGGTGTTTTTGGTACATGTGTTCCATTATAACATTGAGACATCCCAAAAAGGTTCCAAATATATTGTTTTCTAATGGTGACTCATTTTGGAAAGACTCATTCTAGCAGCGACTCATTCTGATGGTGAGTCTTGCTGTCGGCGACTCATCCTGGTGATGAATCATCCGGGCAGGGACTCATGCTAGTGGTTAATCATCATAGAGGTTACTCATTCTAGCCATGACTCATCCTAGAAGTGTCTCATCATAGCATTGACTCATCTTGGAGGTGACTCAACTAGTTGGTGACTCGTCCTAGAAGTGAATCATCCAGTACGAAACTCATGTAGGTGGGAACTCATACTGGTGGTGACTCATCCTGGTGGTGACTCACCCTGGACATGACTCATCATGGCGATGACTCATCCAGATGGTGACTAATCCTGGTAGCGATTCATCCTGAAAGTGATTCATTTCTAACATTTTCCCATTTTCAGCAAGTTTCTAGTTTTCCAAAAAAAATTAAAAAATTTCCAATGCGATTACTTTTCTAGCGTAAAATGGGCTTAATAACTAAATTAAGGTACATTAAGTTTAAATCAAATTAGATTAATAATATTTTTAATTTACAAAAATTAGTAATATATTTTAAATGCATAAAATGGATAGGTTTTTGGGATCCTCCTACAATGATCAATTAAAATTATCTCCAATTCCCCACTAATATTAGATTTATAACTTCTAAAGAGGATTCTTTTTTTCTTTCCTTTTGGATTTCATTCACCTGAGATTATTCTATGGGAGTTGTATAACTAGTGGATGCAATTTGTTTTTTTTTCTTCTATGAATAAATTCTCTCTTGAATGCACACCCCAATTTGGGTGCAGCAAGTTGGTATAATGATTATTGGTTCCACATAGGTATCTCCTTCATTTCTCTTTTTTCATATCATGTTGGATGGGTTTATTATTATCATCTATTATGGAAATGGATTCATCGATGTTAAGAATGATAATTAATCAATTTAAATTTAATTTAAAGGGGATGAGGAATGTGAAGTATGATATTACATCTTTTAATTAATCTGAATTTATTCATTTTGATATTTTAATTTTATTGGTGTAATGGATTGGAGATAATTGTGTCCATTAGTGGCTTGGTTATGCTGTAGTGAATTTTCAGGGACCCTCTATTTTAGTTATTTAATGGTATCATGATAAATACGTAACTGGATAACCACACATATTCATTTATGGGAATCTATTCTATTGGATTCAATGTATTTTTGAGATAAATACTTCAAATAATGACATGGAATTGAATAAGACACCCTGATAAATCTAAAAATATGTAGTGTTTTGATATATTTTGTGATTTTTGGAATGGTTGTAATTATTGTGTATGTGAATGATTTAATAAAAAGTGGATAAGCTATGGTGTTTAATTGGGAATTGGATGAGATGTGATTTTACAGTGGGGCTAGGATGGTTGTTATGGTACATTAGTGCATTCGGGCTACGATGGTGGTTGTGGTATGGTTATGTAGTGGGGCAGTGAAACTGGATGTGGGTGTAAAATGATGTGGATGTGGAAGTTCAATTGTGATGTTGTTCTTGTGATGTGTAGTTTGTGTTTTCTATTTACCTAAGTATTAATTGAATTAAATGGATGATAATCATTTAAAAAGAAAATATTTAATTAGGTGATTGATGATGGGCTATGGGGATTTAATGGTTAATCTTACCATACAAACCTATGGATGTAATTATGAAAGAAGGTGTCTTTCTAAATGAAATGGGATGCTCATGCCTTATTTTTTTATTGATTTTTGATAACCCCCATTCATGGAATGATGTGGAACACTTACAAGGCCCATAGTCATAGAGATTACATGATCCGTATGCCTTAGGAATTATACAGACTATACTTGGAACTCGTCCCACCTTCTTTACCGTGATATTAGCTCTCCACCTTTCGCATGGTTGTTCGGTTTGGATTCCCATGCAAGTAAATGATGGTCCTGATGGCAATGCCATACCCTCTCTTTCTAACAATCATCTTAACTTATTCTTTGTTGAATGCCTCTACTCTGATGTTCATATGGAGTATGCTCCTTGTAGTGTATGTCTGATCATTAAGCAACAATTTTAGGTGGCCCATAAGGCATGAGGTGTCCTAAAGGCCTTGAGGTTTCCTGAAGGCCTTGATGTGCATCCAAGGCCTTGAGGTGTCCTTAAATCCTTACTAGCCAGAAGTCCTTGGTTGGACTAAAGGCCTTAAAGGATTGGAGCCCCAAATCGGTGGCCCGATGGCCCACACAGACGAATAGTTTTATTTGCTACATTATCGAATAGAATCTGTTATAGTGTCTTCTATAGTGCCTACTATAGTTCATCCTATAGTACAACTACAGTACTCATAAATATGTCTCCACCTAGTTTTGAACTCATGTCTCTGGGATGTACTTGTTGAATCCTCACCAATTGGGATATGCCTATTGAGCAATGGGATGCTAACATATATTGAGTAAATAAATTAAAGAGGATGTTAAAGTGGAATTCAATCATAATCTAAGACATTGGAAAATGTGTTAAAGACTAAACTATGAATTATGTTTTATGTTTTCTTTTTTTTATATGCGTTTAGATGTGGAAGCGATCTTATGTATTCTTTGAGATGGTTAGTTCTTGTTTTAAAACCATATGATTGGATTGTGTGCATTATATATATGTATGTATAATTTTTATTTTCCTTGGGATTTCTATATACACCCCACTTACATCAAGAACTATGTGGGGACACCTGCAAAGTCGCATGTGGGTGTCTCCCAACAACCCGGTGAGAAGAATGATGGATGGCCTCCCGTGACTCTATACTCATTATTCCATGGGATAGTGACCTTGGTGTCTTTTGGTGAGTTATGTTTTCTGGTCCCAGGTTGTAAAGACCCGTACAATTCGACGTAAATTTTTTCTTAATTTTCTTTTGGATTTTACAAGAACACTGTTTCTGACGGCACCTGATTCCGAGGCCCGGTTTGCCCGAAATCATTTTCTGAATTTTTGCTCAGGTACATTCAGTGAACGAAAGAGCGGGTTTTTTTAACTTTTGATCTAGTGCTCGGAATTGAAATCCAAGGGCACCGATGAAACCGCAGTGCCGATAATTTCTTAGGAACACCTTTTCCAGAGTTGCATTTGCTCGGGTGAGGTTATTAAATTTTTGGGTTAAGTAAAGAATTAAATAAAATGTCACATCCAATTTTATTTTTGTTCAAAGTAGTTTAACATAAGCTAAGTGGTTGGAGTGGGACCCACTGATGTTATAAACTTCCCTTGAGAGGATTTAAGGTGTGGTGGGTCCCACACGAACCCCACCCCTTCAAATTCCCTAACCCCCCATAACTCTTCCCCTTTAAACCCCCCTTGTATTAAATTATGTAACTTCCTTTCACATTAAATCATTCTATTTAATTTGGGAATTATGAATTTGAATTTTAAAAATTTAAATGCATGGCATGTTATAATAAAATAAGCATAACACTTATTTTATTTGGGGGTTGTTTCGTTGTGTTGGGTTTTTTAAAGAGGGAGCAGTATTTCCTCTGAAGAAGTTCATCTTCTACATTGAAGAACCCGAAGAACACCACTCTCTGGTGAAGAACGCCGACACCAAAGAAATATGACGTGCCTTTATTCTCCTCTTCGTAGCCAATGTGAGACGCCGCCCCACCTCAGACGATCTCTGTCAAGCATGTACGAAACCCTCTTCCACGATGCCTTCTTCCGCGACGTTCTTTTCCGCGACGAATCTATAATGCTTGAGGTAGGGGATTATTTGTTTTTGTTCATGAATACTTCTTTCACCGTTCTTCGTTTTCAAATTGGACTGCATGTTATCACAATAATGGGAGGAGGTCAGACCTCACCAACACGACCAACTATCCTCCCCCCCTTGATGCTTGAATTTATTGCGGCACGAGCAAGGCAGCGCGGTGTCATTGCACCGGGCAGAAATATTAAAGAATGGGAGAAGAAGCGCGGCGCCATCGCGCGGCGCCGTTGAAGTCGAACAAAGTCGCGGTGCCGTTGCGCCCCGCTGGAGAACCTCGAAGAGGCCGCGGCTGGAGCGGGGCCGCAGCGGAGGGGCGCGGTGCCGTCGTGCTGTGCCGGTCAGACCAAGGCCGCAGTGGAGCAGGAAGCGGAGGCTGGCTTCCAGCCGCCGGTGCCGGAGCAGGAGGGCGGGACCTCGGTGGTCCCGCGGCAGTAGCAATTGGCCGGCCAGCTTCAAAAAAGCCGGTGGTCGTAACCCCCGGCTGGCCGATGAAGCGCCCCCCCCCCCCCCCCACGTGGGGGCCACGTTTGTCAATCAGGGGGGCATCGTGCCACCTCCCCCCCTGTTCCGCTTAGCTCGGACAGCCGAGCAGGCCATGCGGGCTGCGCCCAAACGGGCCAGACCCCGGACCCGGTTCGGGCCTACCCAGGGGGTCTCGGGCCGGGTCGGTCTGGGCCCAAACCCCCTATTTTGGGACATCTTTCGGTATTCTAGCCATAACTTGGGTTACGGACCTCCGATCGATGCACCGTCAGCTGCGCTGTGATCCTTGGATCGAGTAGGTAGTTTTGGTATATTACACTCAAGGTTTCGGAGAACTTTGTGTTTGGCCTGGTTGGTTCAAACATGAAACCAACCGGACCCTCTGTTTCCGATGCTTTCGTCGGGGCTCGCGCATTCGTCTGTGGAGGACGCGGAACTGTTGCCCCGCATTCCCGCTTTCCAAAGGTGAGCGACCTTCATTCCTTGTTCAGGTATATCTGCTCCTTGATCGAAACGAGATGATGGGATGTCGGTTCTTCCTTCCGTGGATTCCTTCACAGAACTCATCACCTAGTCCGGGTCTCCCTCATAGATTTAATACGTTGTTCATGAATATCATTCCCGGTGCCATATTTTCATGGATGCCGGTTAATTACACTACTTCAGTCAAGACTTTCCATAGGGTCTTGACATGGTAGTGACCTTCGGTCGGAGTAGATGGCAACATCAGGCATGTCAGGGCATCTCTGGGTGCATGGACATTGGGGAACCTGTATTCTTCCTCATGAGAGGGCATCTCAAGGGTGCATAACCCAAGGCATCCCACGTCAAGTGTGGGGAATCATATGCCATAGGCATGTACCTGTGGTTTTCCTCAGCTTCCTATGTTTAATACAGGGTATGCAGCATGTTTAACGTCTTGCGAAGACGGTTACGCAAAAGGCGTGTCATCCGAGGTTTTCCTCAGGCATCTCATGTTTATCACGAGGTAGGTCGTAAATTTAACATCTTACGGAGACAGAATGAGGGTGATCAGAAATTCCCATAGAGACGGATCAGATTGGTATATCCCTTGGAGGGAACACCAGGAAGGTTTACCAAGGGGATGGATCAGAATGCCCAATGAGGAAAGATCTGAGGTGGTGTGTCCCATGGAGGGGAGATGTCACACCGTAATGGCTGATCTGACCACCACTAAGGGAGGATCAGGGGAAGTGCACCCTAGGATGGAGTACACCATGGATTACCATTGGTTGGAATTGAACCTCTTGGAGGTTTCCTACGTACCCTATGTAGAGGACATGGATCAAAACCAACGTAGTTCGAATGGGTGATGAATAGGGGTGTACACAGAGGACAACGACCCAAAGGTATGCTGGGGCATACACATGGAAAGCGGCCCATGCGCCGCTAGGAGCAGTGAGGAGGTGGATGGCATGATCCCACCGGGATGTGGCGGCCCGGGTGAGAATCAGGATGGGTGATGGATGGATGAATGAAGTGGAGGGGGAGTGAAATGGGACCATCGTAGGGGTGACAGTGAAGTTAGGCTTGAGCCTTGAAGATGCTTCCTACGTATCCCCGTGGCAGGGAATCAAAGCCCGCGTAGTTTGGGATGGTGCCGGTGGACCGACGTGGAGGTGGGCCTTGGCCCGATGGATGTCGTCAGCGAACCAACGTAAAGGTGGACCTTGGTCCGATGCGTTAGCGAACCGACATGAAGGTAGACCTTGGTCCGATGGGCATCTTTAGCGAACCGACGTGAAGGTGGACCTTGGTCCGATGCGTCAGCGAACTGACGTGAAGGTGGACCTTAGTCCGATTGGCATCGTCAGCGAACCGACGTGAAGGTGGACCTTGGTCCGATGGGCATCGTCAGCAAACCGACGTGAAGGCGGACCCTGGTCCGATGGGTGGTGGGCTTGGATCTCGGGGAGGCTTCCTACGTACCATGCCATGACATGGATCAAAGACACCATAGTTCAGATGATGGAATTCGTCAGCGAACCGACGTGAAAGTGGACCTTCGTTCAATGAGAGATGGGCTTGAACCTCGTGGAGGATTCATACGTACCATGACTTAACATGGATCAAAGACCTCGTAGTTCAAATGTTTTCATTGATGAACTGACGTGAAAGTAGACCGAGGGGTCCAATAGTGGTGGGCTTGAACCTCGTGAAGGCTTCCTACGTACCACGCCTTGACATGGTTCAAAGTCCTCATAGTTCGGATTGGTCACAACTGCTTACCGTCGGACTGGAATATAGTTTAACGTCATGCTGGACGAGAGTTAACCCTGATGTGAATGAACGACGGGTGATGGGCTTGAACCTCGTGGAGGCTTCCAACGTACCATGCCTTGACATGGATCAAAGTCCCCTTAGTTCGGAATGGTGGTGGGTGTTCGTGAACCGATGTAAATGAGGGACCTTGGTCCAATGGGAGATGGGATTGAACCTTTGGGAGGCTTCCTACGTACCATGCCTTGACATGGATCAAAGTCCTCGTAGTTCAAAGGGTGGTCACAACGGCTTGTCGTCGGACTGGAATGCAGTTTAACGTCATGTTGGACACAAATGGGACTCGACGTGAATTAGATGACGGGTGGGCATGAACCTCATGGAGGCTTCCTACGTAACATGCCTTGACATGGATCAAAGACCTCGTAGTTCAATTGGGTGTGCAGTTTAATGTCATATGGGACAAGGGCATACAGTTTAACGTCATGATGGACGAGGGCATGGAGTTTAATTTCATGCTGGAGGGGGCATGAAGTTTAACGTCATGTTGGATGAGTTATTTCCATGTCCAATGTCAACTCTAAGCCCACGTGAGTCATGCTCGGTGTGAGAAACAAGAGACAGCAAGGACCTGATGATCACGCTGCGAAGGGTGTGTCTGTGAGAAGTGAAGAGGGGCTTACGCGTTAGGCGGCCCATTAGTGCTGGGACTTACTCTAGGATGGAGGCCCGAGGAAAAGGATGATGATAGTTTTGGGCTTGAGCCTTAAAGAGGCTTCCTACATATCCCCGTGGAAGGGAATCAAAGACCACATAGTTCTTCTGATGACGGCTAACTACTGATTGGGGGTTTCAACAGCTTACCGCTGGATTAGGTCATAACGGCTTACCACTGGATAGGATCACAATAACTTACTGCTGGATAATGATGTCAACGGCTTATCGCTGCATGGGGTCGCAACGGCTTACCGCTTGAAAGGGATCACAACGGCTTACCACTGGAAAAGGATGTCAACGGCTTACCGCTGTATTGGATCACAACAGTGGATGGGGCTTACCCGAGGAAGATGTCCGGGTGACGCTATGGAGCGGCAATCATGAATGGGGCTTACGCTTAGAAGCTGCCCGGGTGCCGCTATGGAGCGGTACTGGTGAATGGGGCTTATGCTACGAAGCTTCCCGGATGCCGCTAAGGAGCGGCAATCGTGGATGGGGATTATGCTAGGAAGCTACCCGGATGCTGCTAAGGAGCGGAACTGGTGAATGGGGCTTATGCTTGGAAGCTGCCCGGGTGCCGCTATGGAGCGGCAATGGTGAATGGGGCTTACGCTTATAAGTTGTCTGGGTTCCGCTATGGAGCGGCACTGGTGAATGGGGATTACGCTGGGAAGCTTCTCGGATGCTGCTAAGGAGCGGGAATGGTGAATGGGGTTTACGCTTGGAAGCTGCCCGGGTGCCGCTATGGAGCGGCACTAGTGAATGGGGCTTACACTAGGAAGCTGCCCGGGTGCCTCTATGGAGCGGCACTGGTGAATGGGGCTTACGCTAGGAAGCTGCCCGTAATTTCTTCCTCATGTCTGGCCATGAGGGCATCCCAACTTGCAGGTGGGTTGAGGAATTTACCTATGCGCTAGTGCACAAGCGGGCTAATGCCAAGGGGTGTTGGAATCCTGCCACTATAATCATGGAATTAGGCATCTTATGATTGGAGCATAAGGCATCTCCTGTTTGGAACAAGAGGCATCCTACGTTAGGATCATAGGGTGTACTACAGTTTAGATTCTTTTAGGTAGGACTATTAGCATCTCATGCTAGGTTCATAAGGCATATCTTATTTGGAGCAAGAGGCATCCTATGTTTGGAACATAGGGAGAATCCTACAGTTTATAGTTCTGTACGTAAGACTGTTGGCATCTCATGATAGGAGCATAAGGCATCTCTTGCTTGGATCAAGGGGCATCCAATCATTTGGAAGATAGGGAGAATACTACAGTTTAATGTCATATAGATAGGACTATTGGATTCTTATACTAGGAGCATAAGGCATCTCTTTTTTGGAGCAAGAGGCATCCGATGTTTGGGACATAGGGATTACTATAGTTTAGAGTCATTTAGAACGGACTGTTAGGCAGAATGTGCCTAGAAATGGTTGGTGTTGGGTCTTACGCAAGGGAGGCCCTTTATGGTTCAACTTGGTATAGGAGCCAAGTGATTGGGTTTGGAGGTGTTTCCTGAGGAATGGTTCGACTCAAGGTACTCGGAGAATTGATGATGAGAACCTCAACTCACGACATAGGAAACAATCCAAGAGGAATAAATCAAATCAAGGTGTTTCATAGTGTGTGGAGTAGTGTATCAAATAACGATATTCCATAGGTTGAAGGTGGGAGCGCATAAGTGCGCAATGGAAAATCCCGGCATCCCAGCCCGAAAATTTCGCGGTGGGACTATCCATTTTTCATGGGACCTGTGACGGTATCGAAGGGACCGGTGGGCGTGAAGGTAGGATCCTCACAAAGGATAGGTATTCGCGAAGTAGCTTCGCAGAGCATGGCCTCGTGGAGAAATGGTCCCTCGCGGAGCAAAGCGGTCTCGCGGAGCAAAGGGCCCTCGCGGAGCAAAGGGGTCTCGCGGAGCAAAGGGCTCTCGCGGAGCAAAGGGCTCTCGCGAAGCTTGGTCTCGCGGAGCATGGGCCTCTTGCAGAGAAAGGGCGGATCAAGGAGTGCTCACGGAGCAGCAACGCGATGGAAGCAGCTCGCGGAGCATGGCCTCACGGAGCCGCAAAGCGAAGCTCCGCGGACCGGGAGATCGACCTCCCAAGGGGCGAAGTGGCCGTGGCCATCCGTCTAGAGAAGGGGGGTGAGGTGGGTATTTATAGGAAAGGGGCGCCGTGAAGCAGAACTCCCACGCCACCTCCGGTGCTTCGCGGCGTGCTCACGAACGTCAAATTCATTCGCGGAGAGGTACCGCCTCCGGAGCTTCGCGGCGGGCTCGCGAACGTCAAATTCGTTCCCAGAGAGGTACCGCCTCCAGAGCTTCACGGCGGGTTCGCGAACGTCAGGGCGTTTGCGGAGCTTTACTGCCTTCTCTGCTTCGTGGTGGGTCTTCGCAGCATGTTGTGAATGTTATATGGGTTCACGAAGCCTCTCGCATCATCACTTAGCGGCGACGCTCCGCAATCGCTGAGGTGGCTTCGCGAATGGGATTTGCGAACCAGTTTTCCAGCCATACATCAAATGTCCATAACTCCTAATCCGTAACTTCGTTCGGGCCCAACGACCTACCAAATCGAAGCTTCCGAAATGGACTACAATCTTGGATCATGTATGGAAGCATATGGAAAATTTTTGGGGACATGTTTTCCGATGCCAACACCCTCGGAGCAGAAACACTTATAACTTGAGCTCCGGACGTCCGATTGACGTGCCATCGACATTGTTGGATTCATCATAGTGAGACAGACCTTTTGGATTACTACGATCGGGGATTGGACACAGTTGGAGTATGGCTGGGTTGGTTTTGACTTAAAAACCAACCGGGCCCCTCGGACAAAAAAGCCAATAACTCTCAGACCGGGCGTCCGATCGACGCGTTGTTTGTCACAGTGAGTTACTTTTGACAATATAGAACTTTTGGATACATCAACTCCAAACGTCGTGTCAGTTGATGTGTCAGCCCCTCGGCTCGTGGAGCGGACCCTCTCCGAATGAGCTTGCTGTTTGCGGGAACCCTAGAGCTAGCTGTGACTGCGATGGTTATGACGACTGTACAAAAATCCTCCGCGGATTCGACGATGACGACTACAGCACTCAACGATACTTTGTGGATCAGTGCTACCGATCCTATGTGTGTCAGATCTTGTGTGGGTCCGTGCTCAGCGGTCATGTGTGGGCCAGCGCATACCGATCCTGTGTGGGTCAGATCATGTGTGGGTCATTGCGGGGGTTAGTACCTATCAATCCTCTATGGGTCCGACGGCTTAGATGAATCAGTGGATACATATGATCATATCAATCATCTTGCGAAGAAGTACACCTGTGTGATCTGAGTCTTGAATTTCAATATTTATCTTCGATAAGATTAACTTGATATCCTGTGTGGATTACGTTATGCTTTCCTGTGTAGATTGGGTTGTGATTTACTATGTGGAACGGGTTACCTTTTTTTGTGTGGACTGGGTTGTACTTGGGCTTGGATGTTGGAGCTGAACTGGAATTGATGACTTAGGTATATGTATGGGCATATACCTAAGTAATGTTGTATGTTACTTCATGATTATATCTTTCCTTTATGGATTATCCATTATGGATTCTGGGAGACATTTGGGGGTCTCGGGGTCCCTACTGAGTAGAATATACTCACCCCTGCACGGGCTATGCCCGCACTACGTTGTGTTGGATACAAACGACGGACAACGCTGATCGTGGTTGAGGCTTGTGGAGTGAGTCGGTACCTGGAGGTGGACCACTGGACTTGACGTACATGGAGTGGACGACTGGACCTGTAGAGCTATGGAGACTATCTGTACCCACCCTTCAGGTGGGAATTCTAGTGGACTTCTCGATGTTGCGGCTTAACTTTTTAGTTGCTGTAATTTCTTTCCAGTTGTACTTTACATTCAGTTTGGGTTTGTATTCTGGCCCACTTACTTTTATGCACTTACTATTGTACCCAGTTTTACTTAGTGTTTACTTCTGCTTGCTTGCTCTATGGTGTTTATTTACATTACAAAGGCAATGCCTTCCCTTTTTTCAGGAATTATGCATTGGTACTAGTCACTATCCTCTGGCCTATGGAAGGCGGGCTTGGGGTAGTCATGGCATGGGCCCCGAGGACGGGTCGGGACAAATTGGTATCAAATGAGTTCGGTTCTACCGCAGAACTCAGGACCTTGATCTTTCTTCTATGTGAAGCAATAGTGTTAAGGGTATTGAGTGTGGTTATCAGTCTAGGGATTCCAGTGTTGCTGCGGGGGCCGATGTATCCGTACACCAGGACCCTGACTTCTGATTTCTGACTAAATGCACAAAAACATTGATTGCATGTGTGTTTCAAAAGTTTTCTTTGTGATTACTTGTGTGTCATCTCACCAGGTATACTATTTGACCGTGGCACACCTGTCCCTTTTCAGAATGTCCCCACGACTGCATCCAGCTAAGGTTCTGAGTTTTGTGCGAGCCAATAGCCCACCGAGAAATGAGGCCTTAGTGCAAGGCCCTCTTTCAGCGGAGGCCCCGACGGTACCACTACCCCCCAAGCCACCGATGCTACCAGCCCCATCCACTGAGAGTGCACGTCGCCTTGGGGAACTGCACGAGTTTCAGTGTCAGAGACCGCCCAGGTTCTACAGGGAGACTGACCCTCAGGCAGCTGAGGATTGGCTGGAGGCGGTTGTTTGAGTTTTTAGGTTAGTGGGGACACCAACTGACCTCATGGTGATCGTCACAGTGAGCCTCCTGCACGCGGAAGCAGGCAGATGGTGGAGCATGATTCTCCTGGTGCATGACGAGGCATCTCTTCTCTGGACGGACATTGAGAGCCTCTTCCACTAAGAGTTAGTTCCAACCACCCTTCGTGCGGTGTGCATAGAAGAGCTACTACAGCTGCGGCAGGGCAGCATGACGGTCGCCCAGTACTCGGCGAGATTTACCGACCTCTCGTGCTATTCGACGTACATGGTACGAGACCCATTCTTTCGGGACTGGACCTTCGAGTAGGGACTGAGGCATGAGATCAGGGCATCGCTGATCGCTTTCAGTATTTCGATGAAGGCAGGAGTACTATAGCGAGCCCTTCTCATTGAGAGCTTTCTTGATGAGCCTACAGCAGCAACAAGACATACCACAGGGAGGAACGTAGCAGAGTCTTCTACAGATGGCAGTAGACATATGTCGCAGAGGTCCAAGCGGACCAAGCCATCGGGAAGACGACCACATGATACTGGCTCGGAGGTGCGAGGCACACGCAGTAGAGCCAATCTTATGAGTGGAAGATAGTGCTATGCATGCGGCAGGCAGGGGCACTTGGCTCATGACTACCCGACCTACCATGCAGAGGAGCAGCAGATGGTTGAGGAACCACCCAGGCAGAGGCAGATGTTCGACCGTGGTGGTCCGTAGGGAGCAGGTGGATGAGGCCGAGGAGCTGGTCGAGCGGCAGGTGGTGGACGACGTTTTGAGGCTCTACCACCACCACCACCATGAGGTCCACCCCAACCACAAGGGAGAGAACAACTTCAGGCAGCTGAAGCTTACGATCATGGAGCTCCGGAAGCAGGTGGAAAAGTGCGGGACTAGCTCTAGGCATGAAGGCCTTTACCCATAATGCCTCTAGCTTCGTTGTTTGTATTTCCTTGTGTCCTTGTACTTTGAAATGCAGTAATAAAAGACACTTGCAATAGTGAAGTTTTCTTTCTTGTCTTTTGTATGTTAATACTAAGAGGCTACGGTTAAAAAAAATTGTTGACTTGACCCTCACATACGAGATTCTTACTAAAGGAGACCCAATGACCACACACTAATGCCGACAGTGTGACTCAACCCTTAGAGGCGAGAGTAACAGTTTGATCTCTTGCTACCATCGTCGACGCCTTAAGAAGTCATCCATGGCATGAATTAACTAATCATGATGGGATTGACTGTATTAGGCAAGGAACGTGGTTCATCTAGGGGATGAGACCAGATTTCTCTTTTCGGAAAATGAGAAATCTATGCAGCTTTGCAGAACGTTAAGGATGAAGGGGAAACCCTTCGTGTGGTCAGACAAATGTTAGGAGAGATTCCAAGAGATGACAAAGAGATTGACCAGTTCACTTATCTTGAGGCTACCAAAGGAGGGAGTGGGGTACGTAGTCTACTGCGATGCATCAGGGACCAGACTCGGATGTGTACTGATGCAAGAGTAGGCAGTGATCTCCTTTGGATCACGTCAGTTGAGACATCATGAGCAGAACTACGCTACCCATGACCTAGAGTTAGTAGTAGTGGTCTTTGATCTGAATATGTGGTGGCACTATCTGATGGGAGAGAACTTTACAGTCTATTCCTATAGCAGAGTTTGTTTCTCGATGCCTCATCTGCCAGCAGGTGAAGGTAGAGCACCAGGTACCAGCAGGCTTGGTATAGCCCTTGGAGGTCCCGGAGTGGAAGTGGGACGGGATATCTATGGACTTCGTGACTGGACATCCACACACTTCCAGAGGTCACGACTCCATTAGGGTGATTGTCGAATGACTCACCAAGTCGGCCCACTTCACACCCATCACAGAGCAGGGCTTAGTGGAGAGCTTGGGACGCCTCTACATTCGGGAGATTGTATGTCTTCATGGTGTGCCATCATCCATCATCTCCGATCGAGATGCTCACTTTACTTCCCGACTTTGGAAGGGGTTGCAGGAGGCGTTCGGGACGCAGCTACCTCTGAGCACCGCCTTTCACCCTCAGATAGATGTTCAGATAGAGAGGACCATTCAGACTATTGAGGACATGCTCTGTGCATGTGTCCTCATCTTTGGTCGCAGCTGGGAGGATCACATACCCTTGGTGGAGTTCGCGTACAACAACAGCTACAACTCCACCATCAGGATGGAACCATACGAGGCATTGTACATGCAGCATTGCAGATCACCTCTGTGCTAGAAAGACCCTGGGGAGTCAGCACATGTGGGACCGAAGATGGTCCAGGCCACGACAGAGAAGGTCCAGGTCATCCAGGAGCAGATGAAGATAGCTCAGAGCTGGCAGAAGTCTTATGCTGATAGGAGGCGGAGACCACTAGAGTTTGAGGATGGTGACCACGCCTTCTTACAGGTCTCACCTCGACGTGGATTACGGTGATTTGGCCGAGGCGGCAAGTTGTCTCCGTGCTTCATCGGACCATTCCAGGTCCTCAGTAGGATTGGCGAGGTGGCTTATCGCCTGGCTCTACCACCTCAGTTGCACCGGGTGCAAGACATATTTCACATATCTCAGCTGAGGAGATACATGCACGACCCAACGCATATCATCGACCATGGGGAGATGGACATTGATGATGGGGAGACTTTTGTGGAGGTCCTGGTGGAGATCGAGGATCAACAGGAGCAGGTCCTACATGGACGGTCGATACCTCTAGTACGCAACAGTTGGCAGCACGAGAACCTCCAGGAAAGCACTTGGGAGCAGGAGGCTCAGATGCGTGCATAATACCCACATTTGTTCCCCTAGTTTATGATGTATCTTTACGGGGACGTAAAGCCCTGAGGTGGGAGTAATGTAAATACCCGTAAAATAAAAGTGAATTTTTTTCATAATTTTCTTTGGTATTTTAAAAGAATTCAGTTTCTAACGGAACCCGATTCTGAGGCCCGGTGTGCCCAGAATCATTTTCCGAAGATTAGCTCAGGTACGTTCAGTGAACGAACAAGAGAGTTTTTCTAACTTTTGATCCGGTGCTCGAAATTGAAATCTGAGGGAACCGATGAAACCACAACACTGGTAATTACTTAGGAACACGTTTTCCGGAGTTGCGTTTGCTCGGGTGAGGTTATTAAATGTTTGGGTTAAGTAAAGAATAAAATAAAATGGTAAAACCAATTTTATTTTTGTTCAAAGTAGTTTAACCTAAGCTAAGTGGTTGGAGTGGGACCCACTGACATTCTAAACTTCCCTTGAGAAGATTTAAGGTGAGGTGGGTCCCACACAAACCCCACCCCTTCAAATTCCCTAACCCCCATAACTCTTCCCCTTTAAACCCCCTTGTATTAAATGATGTAACTTCCTTTCACATGAAATCATGCCATTTAATTTGGGAGTTATGCATTTGAATTTTAAAAATTTAAATGCATGGAATGTTATAATAAAATAAGCATAAAACTTATTTCATTTGGGGGTTGTTTTGTTGTGTTGGGTTTTTGAGAGAGGGTGCAATCCTTCCTCTGAAAAAGTTCATCTTCCACGTTGAAGAATGTGAAGAACGCCACTCTCCGAAGAAGAACACTGACACCAAAGAAAGACGATGTGCCTTTCTAATCCTCTCCATAGTCAGTGTGAGATGCCACCCCACCTCAGACGATCTCTGTAAATCATGTACGGAACCCTCTTTCGCGACGTTCTTTTCCGCGACGAATCAACAACGCTTGAGGTAGGTCATTATTTGTTTTTGTTCATGAATACTTCTGTCACCATTCTTTGTTTTCAAATTGGACCACCTGTTATCGCAATAACGGGAGGATGTCAGACCGCGTGAACACGACCAACTCCCCTCCCCCCTTGATGCTTGAATTTGTTGCGGCATGAGCAAGGCAGCGCGGTGTCGTTGCACCGTGCGGAAATATTAAAGAATGGGCGGAGAAGCGCGGCGCCGTCACGTCGTGCCGTTGAAGTAGAAAAAAGACGCGGCACCGTCGCGCCGAGTTGGAGAACCTCAAATAGGTCGCGACTGGAGTGGTGCTGCGGCGGAGGGGCACGGTGTCATCGCGGTGCGCCGGTCAGACCGATGCTGTGGTGGAGTAGGAAGCGGTGGCCGGATTCCGGCCGCCGGTGCCAGAGCAGGAGGGTGGGACCCCAGTGGTCCCACGGAAGCAGCAACCAGCCGGCCGGACCGGGCCGTCCGACTTCCAAAAAGCCGCAGGTCGTAACCCCCGGCTGGCCGATGGAGCCCCCCCCCCCACATGGGGTTCGCGTTTGTCAATCAGGGGGGCAACGCCCTCCCCTGTTCCGCTCAGCTCGGACAGCCAAGCAGGCCACGCGGGCCGCGTCTAGGCTGGGCTGGGCCATTCCAAAATGGGCTAGACCCAGACCTGGTTCGGGTCGACCCAGTTCGGGCCGACCCAGGGGGTCTCAGGCCGGGTCTGTTCGGGGCCGAACCCCATATTTTCATACTTCATTCGGTCTTCTGCCCATAACATGGGATATAGATCTCCGATCGATGCACCGTCAGCTGCGATGCGATCCTTGGATCAAGATGGTCATTTCGGTATATTACACTCAAGGTTTTGGAGAACTTTGGGTTTGGTCGGGTTGGTTCGAACACGAAACCAATCGGGCCCTCAGAGTGGAAACACTTATAACTTGAGCTCTGGACGTCCGATTGACGTGCCGTCAACTTTGTTAGATTTTTCTTAGTGAGACGGATCTTTTGGCTTACTCCACTCGAGTTTGGACGTAGTTGGAGTATAGCTGGGTTTTATTTTGACTTAAAAACCAACTGGGCCCCTAGGATGAAAAACCAATAACTCCCAACCTGGGCGTCTGATCGACGCGTCGTCTATCACGATGAGTTCCTTTTGACGATACAGAAATTCGGATACATCAACTCTGGAATTCATGTCAGTTGATGTATCAGCCCCTTGTCTCGTGGAGCGGACCCTCCTTGAACGAGCTTGATGTGTGCGGGAACCCTAGAGTTGGATGCGACTCCGATGACGATGACGACTGTACAGAAATCCTCCCTGGATTCGACGGCGACGACTACAGAACTCAGAGATCCTATGTGGATCAGTGCTACCAATCATGTGTAGGTCAGATCCTGTGTGTGTCAACACTCAGTGGTCCTGTGTGGGCCAGCGCATACTGATCCTGTGTGGGTCAGATCCTGTGTGGGTCATTGCAGGGGTTAGTACCTATCGATCCTTTTTGGTTCATTGTGGGGGTTAGTACCTATCGATCCTATGTGGGTCCGACGGCTTAGATGAATCAGTGGCTATATCTGATCATCTCTATCATCTTAAGAAGAAGTATACCTGTGTTAGCTGAGTCTTGAATTTCAATCTTTATCTTTGATAAGACTGACTTGATATCCTGTGTGGATTACGTTATGCTTTCCTGTATGGATTGGGTTGTGATTTCCTATGTGGAATGGGTTACATTTTCCTATGAGTACTAGGTTGTACTTGGGCTCAGATGTTGGAGCTGAACTGGAATTGATGACTTAGGTATATGTATGGGCATATACCTAGGTAATGTTGGATGTTACTTCGTGATTGTATCTTTCCTTTGTGGATTATCCTTTGTGGATTCTGGGAGACCTTCGGGGGTCTCGGGGTATCTAATGAGTAGCGTATACTCACCCCTGCATGGGATATGCCCACACTAAATTGTGTTGGATGTAGACAACAGACAACGTTGATCGTGGCTGAGGCTTGTGGAGCGAGTCAGTACCTAGAGGTGAACCACTGGACGTGACATACACGAAGCGAACGACTGGACCCGTAGAGCTATGGTGACTATCTGTACCCACCCTTGAGATGGGACTTCTAGTGGATGGCTCGATGTTGCGGATTTAATTTTCAGTTTCTGTACATTCTTTCCAGTTGTACTTTACTTTCAGTTTGGGTTTGTATTCTGGCCCACTTACTTTTCCACACTTAGTATTGTACCCAGTTTTACTTAGTGTTTACTTCTTCTTACTTGCTCTGTGGTGTTTGTTTACTTTACAAAGGCAATGGCTTCCCTTTTTTTATCGCGAATTACGCCTTGGTGCCAGTCACCAGCCTCTGGCCTATGGAAGGCAGCCTTGGGGTAGTCCCGGGACTGGCCCCGAGGACGGATCGTGACACATGTGACTTCGGGATGAGTTGTGGCCTGCTATCCCATGTGTCTTTGGGATGAGATTCAATGTGTTTCCCAAGTGTGTGTGGGTGGGATGTGATGTGATAAGATGTGATGTGTGGCCTATATCTGTGTGACTGGTATGTGATATTTCATGTGGTATAGGTTTGTGCATGATGGATGTGATGTAATATACATGGAAGTGTAGGGAGTGCCATGACGTTTTTCGTTTGGGTGTGCGAGTGTCTATTTAGTGGGAAAGCGGTGTGTGGTATCCAATAAATGTTGTGTTATATATATATATATTATAATTGGAATTTTTATTTGGTGAGTGGGCCTTGGTGAAGTTGGGGTGCTGGTTAGTATACATGTTTAGGAGCTGTTTGGTTATACTACTTTCACACAGGTTCATTAATATTCTCTTTTTCAGATGTGAATGAGAGAATTTGGTTTTCCTAATGATTATACTAGTATTCTCACCTTATTTATAATTTTTATATGGTTTCAATAAGGAATACATGCACCATGCAAGAAATTACTATCTTAGATCTTTATACAGTCTATGTGTTGCTACTTTAGCATTGTTTCTTTTTGAGAATTTATTTGAAAACTTTTATATGTATCGTTTTTTATTTTTACATGGATTTTGTGATGGTTTGATTTTTTCTATATTATGTCCTGTATTTTTTTGTGGTCAATCCATCCAATCTTCTGATATGGCTTCCTTATAAAGGGTAATTCCTCCCATATTGTGGGATTTTCCCAGACTATGTGCTAGTCTCCATCCCATGTCCTACTAGAGGTTGGACTAAAGGGTCATTATCACTCTCCCTTCATTGTTATATCATCATTGGGAGGGGCTCGTAACATTTTATCATTACTAAAATAATTTATTAAGGAAATGTTTACAAATTTTTTACTTTTTGGAAAAAAATTTGAATGGAACATTCACATTTTAAAAAAAATGAATATACGGATTTTACTGAAAAATGTGAAAGGAATCTTTATTTTGACTTGTACAACATGAAAAAAATACACCACCATGAAAATTATTTTATGTGAATTTTCAATTATATCATCTTTAGGTTCATTTCAAATATATTTATTTTTAAAATATTTTATGTTTTAAATAGCATTTTTACATTTTAAATGCATTTTTCCATTGGAAATGTTCCTTGTGATCATTAAAAAATCACTTTCCATCATGGAAAAAAATACTTTAATGTTACTTATGTTTAACTAGGGATATTATCCTAATATTACATTACTATTTTTTCTTCAAATGGTTTATTTTTATGATATTCAATTCTCTTCCCCGACTTATACCATGATATTTGTTTTGAAACCCACTCCATTTCCATTGGTTATGCTATGATTAAATGATGAAATGATTATAAAAGATATTTATTTTACATAGGTTATTCTATGATGAAATTTTAATGAAATACAAATATTTTCATGGGTGTTGATAAGATGAATGTTCTATTATTTTATGACACATAATTTCATGGATTATTAATGGGTGGGACCTATATATTACTCAAATTCAGTAGGTTTGGATTAATGTTATATGAGCTCAAAGGGTACATGATATGTTACGGAAATCACAAAAAAAAAATTGGTACATGGGATGTTATCTCGGGAGTAAAACAAGAGGGAAAACATGAGGTTATCTTAATCCCAAAACGAGGATACACTAGAGGTTATCTGACGTAAAAAACATGAGGGTATACATGAGGTTATCCCAATACGAAAAATGGTACAGTAGTAGTTAGCCCAATCCTATCATGTTATAAAATTCTTGGTGGGTTTTTGATATAATTTTTTATATAATTATGTCTATGCCATAATTTTATTTCTTATACCAATTCTATTCTCTCATTGCTCATGTTCTTTGATTATATTATGAATCATGTCCTATGAACTTTCAATGTATCTATTTTTACTCAATATCATGATATTTGATATAGAGGTTATGGTTTTAAAATGTTATAATCATTTCATATACCCTAATACTCATGTTATGCTTATATATCTCCCTTTTTTATCTTTACTAAGCTTATGATCTCACCATTTATTTTGGTTCCTTTCCCATGGTTAGGAAAATTAATTTTTATGTAGATGTACTAAAGGGGGGATATCTTTATGGAATAAAATAAATATATCTAATGAATTAAGAATATTGTGTTCAAAATTTCCAAAGTCACTAAAATATCATAGTCCTCAGGAATGTGTTTGTGTAATGTAATGAATATTCTTCTAAAATGTTGTAATGTAAATGTGTGACAATTTCAGGTCTCTTGAGTTGGTGTGAGAGGAATGTTTTATTTATCCTTTGAAAACTAGTACAATAAATGATTAGTGATATCCCTAAGGATATTTTTTGGAATATGAATAGGGATGTATCAAAAGATTAGTCAATGGATTTTTCAAATTATTGGAAAATGTACTAGAATTTTGGTAAAGGCTTGAGATGGAGGTTTGCACAAAATTATATCAATATCTATAATCTACATGTTTATGTGGATATGGAAAAGAGGTACATAGGGGTAATAAAATTGAAAATAATATATTTTTAATGAATCAATCATCACATTGTGTATGACAATGGGGCTTACTGCACATCTTGTTTTACACTCCAGGGGATATTCTTTGGAAGATTAAAAACTCTTCACAAACCACCATGGAGGATTTAAATAGATGATAGCAATTAATTATCTATAAAAGTCATTAGGATTCATAGATAGAAAAGTATTCATCATTTATATATCCCAAAATTGATATTTCAGGCTTATGTGCCTCTGTGCTATGATGAATATTTTCGAAACTATGTTTTTTTGTTTTTATTCAATAGTGGGAACCAGAAGAAACATTTTTGACATTCAGTTTGGTGAATAATTTACATTTGAATTTGAAAATGGGATGATGATTTGATTAAAGGATATTACGATTATTAGTAATTTTTTATCATGGAAAATGATTAACAATGTTCATCTTAAATAACTATCAGAGTCACTAAAGAAGAGATGGATAATGTTTGTTGAGAGTTCTAGTAATTGAGACCATGGTGAAAAGAATATTAAATTTCATATATGTTTAGAATATGGGAAAAACACCCAAGTTAATGTATCTGTGGAATGGGAAGAAGTATCGAGTGTGGAAAAAAGGACACATAGTAAGTAATTTCTAGGGAAAAAGGAAAATTCATTTGATAAAATGGATGGGAATAGTGGTCTCCCTAATATATAATCGATTTTAAAATGTTTCGAATGTGTAATTTATAGGAATTATGAAAATATTTTTCCAAAGGGGGAATATTTTGTAGAGAACCTGTAAGGTTGTATAAGTAATGATTTTTTTGTTGGATATAAGGAGAACACGAATGATATATGAAAGAAATGAGGTATTAAGTAATAAGATAATAAATCCTTGTTAGTGATTTTTGAAGGAAGTTGGATGATTAAAGTATTTAGGTATTATAATTCCATAATTATGAAATATATAAGGATTTTATTCTATATGTTTTCTTAAGGATTTTAAATAATATATTTAATTATGCTGGTGAACAATAAAAGTGATTTAATCAAAAGGTTATATTTTATAGAACACGAAGGATTAAGGGAAAGATACCCCTTAAATTTTTTCCAAATGTTGAGAAAATGATTTTGGGTTAAAGAGATTATTGACATGGTTAATGTAAATTATATATTACTAATTACCTTGGAAATAATCAATGATTTATTTAAAATATGGTTTATTCAATCATTGATGGAGTTTAAAACATTTTTGTATGTAGGTAATATATAGAGTAATATTTTTTTTAATGTAAGTAATAAAGAGGAATATATGTTTTTAATGTGGTTTTATAGAAATTCAGGTCATCACCATGTTTCAAGAGAATACATGATGAACATATTCACATGATTAATATGTCATAATTAAGTGCCACTTCATTTTTATGGGATACTGATAATTTCATTTTTAAAATTTAATGATGTTATTTCGATGGATTTGAATTTTAATATATTTTAATGGTCCTAAGGTTATCCATTTAGGGAATTTTTTTTGTTTAACTTTGGTTATGGATTTTGAGATTAATTTATTACTTTACCATATAAAGATTTATGCATCTTATATAACTTGTGCTAGCCATTTTGTTGTAATGGAAACTAAATATACTTAGAATGAGTTATCAATCTATAAGTTGATTTCATAATCTGTTATTTCTAAAAGCCTAAAAAATCACCTTCATTTCAAAGTGTAATCGATGAAGTAGAAATTGATCAAGGAAAAAATAAAGGGTGAAATTTTCCTTAATAAATGGAATGAAATTAATTAATTATTTATTCTTGTAATTTTTTTGATATTAGGAAAGGGGTCTTGATGTAATGTGTTTTCATGTTATCACCAATTTTGATGACATTAAAGACCTTTTTTAGAATATTTTATACTATTTTGTGATATCTATCCTTCTATGGATCTCCTATTTTATTATGATCAATGATCTATATCACTTTATATAATAATTTATTCTCTTCTTACATGTCAAAATCACCACTTCCCACATTTATTCTCAAATGTGGAAACTAAGTTATTATTTAATTTACAAAACCTTTATTTTTCCAAATTTACCTTTTTAAGGGAAATTTTATTACTAATTTGTAAAATGTGGTTTTAAATGAAGTAACTTTAAAATATTAAACATTTTATGACCAAGATGGATTTTGAGTGTTAAATTCATTTTATGTTGGTAGAATGTAACTCCCTAGGATTTTATAACATATTGTTTTTCAAATTAGTTTAATATTTTAAATATTTTTATTTACTTTCATCATTGAGTTTAAATTTCATTTCACAAAAAATGATTATATATCATGTTACACACCACACCGAGTATATCTTTCATTACATGCAACTCTAATTTTAAGGGAATCATGACATATTATTATAATATTATATTTATCACAGAGCCATTGAAATGACAGTTACGAATAAGTTTAATTATATTATTAAAAAATATGGATTAATAATGTGTTTAAAATTAATTTAACAGCAACTAATTAATTATAAATGAAAGAAAAAACTATTAGAAAATAAAGGAAATCCTTTTCAGGAAAACAATTTTTTTGCCAATAAATATGTCTACCCTCATAAATTAATCAATAAAATTGGTGAATTAGTTTAGTAATATTTATATATTATATATTAAATAATATTTTTAACATTAATCTTAACTACTTTATAGGGAAGAGATAATATGAAATCCAATTTTATAGTTAATAATTTTTTTTTTCTGAAAAGATGTTTTTCCGCCTTCTGTGCACTTATTTCAAGACTAATTTTTGACTAATTTTGAAGATATATTTGAAAAAGTGATAATTTTTTAAAATATTCATTTCAAAATTATCTTAGGTTCAATTTTAATAATTTTCTAAAAATACTATTTTTTTGATGAATTGTGGAAAATACAGCATTTTATGGGAAAACTACATTTTCATTTAAATTTTTCATAAAGATAAATTATATTTTAATTTGGTTTTAAAACAATTAGTTCAAAAATATATTTATTAATATAATTTTTATAATTTTTATCAAATTTCTATTTAAATTTTATATAAAAACCTTGTATAGATTTTAACATTTTCTCACGAAAACACGCTTTCTCGTCGCGTCTGTAGGATTAATATTAAGTATAAGTTTTCCACTAATATGAATCTAATTTCAAAAAAAATGGATTGAATATATTTAATTAAAATATTTTTTATTATCTATTAATTTGAACATATTTTTTACAAAAAATTAATAGTGAAATCTATAAAAGTTTAGTACTTTGGTTAAGGTAAAACTAGGTTTATCTGGAGGTTCAAATATATAGATAAGAGTTAAAATGAACTAAAAAATATTATAAAAACTATTTTTAGGAATATATTTCTACCTTATCATTTATAAGGCTCTATATGACTTTATTTTTACCCTTTTTAATTTATCAAACAACGGTAATCCTTTTTCTTTTAAAAAATTAAAAGTATACCACTCACCTCACTTATAAATAGTTGTATACTATCCTCTATTATTCACAACAACAAAATATTTTGGATCAAAAAATACCAATATTAATAAATTCCAAAATTTACTCCTCTCATCCTATAAAAATTATAATTTTTATATAGAGAACATATGAATTTATTTGGTGCATACCTAAGGAGGTTGAATGTGGAAGAGGTAACATTCTTCAATGAGTGTTTATATTTTACTTTTTCCACCACATCAATAAGTTATTATTAAATCAAGAAGACATAATAAAATAATAATATTAAATATAAATAGATGTTTCAATTTTAATATCATGTCATAAAATCTTCTCCTTATCCATGAAATGTGTAATGAAATCATCATTCATGTATACAACAGACTACTACCTCACGAACCAATTTCATTCATTTTTCAATTACCACATATCATGGTAAAATATTATGATCAATATAAAGTATATATATATATATATGATATTTATAACATAAATATACCAATGTATTAATTATATCACATATATATATTGTAATTTTAATTCCATATGGGATACAATAAACTCATTTGCCTATAAGGTAGACTACTTCTAGGTGAAGCGCTTTGATTCATTTTCACTAATGCATTACATGGAAGATAATAATGTTAATTTAAATAAATATATAAGATATAAATGAAATAATTATGATATTATTGACACATATATCAATCTCAATGGATAATTTATCATTTCATTTTTACCTTTTCATATAATTAATGCAAATGATGTCATTCATGTACGTGTGAACTACCGCCTTCATGAAGCGTTGTGACCCAATTTTAATAACCACCCCACATGTATGATAAATATATAAATTTTAATGAAATAATATCATATTTATTATATTATAATAATTATATAAAGATGATATTTTACTTAACTTCTTTCCATAATGATCATTGAAAAATAGAAATGTTACTCATGCATATGTAATGCCAACCATCTCCATGATCATAACAGTCTTCATTTGTAAAAAAATTATTTCATTATTTTTCATAAAAGTATAATTGATGCATAAATATGAAAATTATTTCCTTATTATTATTCTATATATTATTTAACCATGACCAATGTTGGAAGATCAAAAATAACAAATCAAAACATATATGAAAAAACAAAGCAGTTATTACCCGAAATGTGACTATAACTAGGCTTTGTTAATAAAAAGGTAATTAAAAGACATTAGTAAATAATATATGGATTGGTAAATATATAAATTTTTTCTTTAACTTATTTATAATAATTTTATATTTGTTATATTGTATGTTCAAATGATTACAAACCACGGCAAGACTAAAGTAATGGATTTGTACTCTATCTTTTATTTTTAGAAGATGTGTGTAAATTCAACACTAATTTTTTTTGTTTGGTGTATATACATAACCCTTGAAAATTTATTTCCAAAATTTATTTATTTTAATTATATTTATAGTTTTTCTTGATGTTATTTTTTTTTGGGGATTACGTTTCAGATTTTTAGGAATGTAGTTATGGTTTTTTGTCTCACATTTAACTTCTATGAGAGACATTATATATTCACAAACTATTTAGTTTACATGGTGTATACATTTACAATGAATTTATTTTATTATTATATCATATAATTTATTTTGTATTTAAATATTAATTTTAGTATTTCTCATTCATGGGGTGTATACTTAAAAAGTTACCCAAGTGGTAATGGTTTTTTGTCTCAATTTTCCTTCTTTAAGAGAAATGTAATAATATGCACCTATATCATTTAACAAGGTGTATATATAGCCTCTGGTAATATAATATCATGAATTTATATATCATTATTATATTTTGAGTTTCATTTAATGTTATTTGTTCATGGGGATTATGTTTCAATGTTACCAAATTGGTAATAGTTTCATGGTACAATATCATTATTTATCTATATAGTTTATGATTATCCTTAAAATGATGAAATCATATGACATATCTATCACGAAAATCATGTATTTTTTACCTCTAATTATGTTATTATAATACATGATTCTATCAATTTTCCACTTTATGTACTCTGTACTATTTTTAAAAAAAAATCATCTTTTTAATTGAATACCCATTTTTCTCCAAAAACCATGTTTTCCAAAAATGTTATAACATTATTAAATTTATTTATTAAAAAAAATGTTATGTTTTAATTTTTTAAATATTTTATGAATGGACTCTTCACATTTTTTTCTAAAAAGTGTAACTTTTTTTCTTTAATGAAAATGTGATATAATTTTTATTTTTATTTGTAAAACATAAAAAAAATTCCCACCTTCACAACCATTATTTTATTGGAATATACCTATATAATTTTTTAAATGTTTTTTAAAAAGAAAAAAAATTTCCAAATGATTTATGTTTCAATTTTTTTTTCAAAGTGGGCAGGCTATTTTACTCTAGAAATGTTTCAAGTGATCTTTAAAAATAATTTTCCAGAGAAGACGACATCCGTTGATGTTACATATGATTTTTTGGGATATGATCCAAGGTTTCCATTCTAATTTTTTAACTATAAATGGTTTATTTTTATAGTGAATTTATTTTAATGAAACCTATTTCTCTTATATGGGTTATACCCTGATAAAATGATTATGAAACCTACTTATTTTCTATATGTTATGACATGATGAAGTAGTGAAATTAATATGAAACATGTTTATTTATAATGGTTATGATATGATGAAATTTTTATGAAACCCACTTATTTTCATCGGTACTGATATAATGAATTTTCAATGACATTTACAAAACAAATGTATGGATTATATGTTAGTTGGGAGCTATATATTTCTGAAATACATTCACTGATGATTAATCTTATATTAGATCAAAAGTTATAGGGGAGGTTTCCTAAAGCCCCAAAAAAGGTGTACAATGGAGGTTATACCAATCCAAAAACATCATGGTTCATAGTAGGTTATCCCAATCCCAGAATAATTGGGTACCTGAGATCTTATCCCAAGATGAAATCAAGAGAGCACACGTGAGCTTATACATTTCCCGAAGGAGGTACAAGGGTGGTTTTCCCATTACTAATGTGTCATGAATGTCTTAGTGGATATCCTCGATATAATATTTTCATTATTTATGTTTTCACAACAATTATCAGTCTTCTGTAAATGTTATACTATCATAGATCATGTTCTCTAATTCCTTTATAATTCATGAGTTTTTAACTGCAAATCTCTAGGATGTGACTCACTATTATGACATTTGATATCAAGGCTAGGGTTTTCAGATTCAATGGTCATGTACTCATACCATTATACTCATGTTATTCTTATTTAAGTGCATTTTATACCATTACCGAGAATCTAATCTCATCCTTTATTATGTTTCCTTTACCCAGGTTATGAAGAATGCTTTTTATGTAGAAGTACTAAATGGGGAGTATCATTGTGGGAGAAATTAAATACCATCCATGAATTAAGAATATTATGGTCCATGATTTAAAATGCACTTTACTATTATGTTTCTCAATTGTGTGTTAGTGAAATTAAATGAATATTCATATAAAAAGATACAATATCTATGTATGAGAATTCTGGGTCTCTCAAACTTCCATCTCCCTGAAGAGAAGTGATTCATTTTTCATATACACATTTTCTGGATGGTCATAAAAATGTATTCATGTATAAAAATGATAATCATTCCCTGATTAAAAATATTTATATTATGGAATAATTAACCCATGGACCACAATCGTAATAATGAAGATATTTTGGGAATATGAACCGAACATCCTCAAAATGTCCAACGTATAAGCAAATGATTTACTAATGAAATAAAACATGGTCATAAATGGAATAAAAAGGATAATAATAATGGAATGAAAGTTAAAAATATTCTTGTTCTTGTAAAATAAATAAAATAATTCTATTATTTAGGAGTTAAAGAATGTATGATGCTAAATGATAATTTTGGTAAGGTATTTTACATTAAAACTATTTTTTAAAAGTTTTATCTTTTTATTCAATTATTTCTACATATCAAATTTCATTAAAATTTTTAATAATAATAGTTTTTTTCTTTTTTGGAACAAGGTTCTTTTATCGATGGTTTGAGTGGGATAATTGTTTTAAATTTTAGGGAATAGATATAATTTGATGACATAATTACTTTTAATTACTTTCAATATTTCTACACATGTTTCCATAATTATTTTCAAATAAAAAAATAATAAATTTTGTTTAATTTTTAATCATTATTCTTTTTAAAATGAAATGGATATTTTTCACTATTTTTAAGAAAAAATGGAATGTTTTTTCATATGGTTTGGAATGTGTATTTAAATTTATTTATCATAAAATAGGGTATGATTAATTGGTTTCGTTAATGATATGATATTTGATAATTATAGATGATGACCATTGAATATGATACAACTTATATAATGGGTGAGCCCAATATAGTTGGTCAATGCATTTTTTATTGTTCCTCGTATTCAAATGCAATATAGGGGAGTTAATCAGAGAGATTTATTCCATAGAGTTAAACATGCACTTATTAGTTCTGTCATCAGAGGACAATAGTTATGAATAAAATTCTATAATATTCCTCTTAGGTTTTCTATTTTATTTCTATGGGTTTTAAATGTTTTATTTTAGCTAGATATATTTTTCAATAATTGATATGATTTGTTTTATGATCAATGAATATTGTGAAAAAGGGGGAAAATTATGCGTTTTCATGATTTTTTACTTGACTAATGGATTTCCTTCCTTTATATCCATTAATGATCTTTTTATCATCCCATATTTTAGAATGTTTTCTATAGGGTTTAAGGATGAGTAGGAACAAATAATTAATCAAATGAAAATTTATGATGATTTATCATGAGAATGAAACTTTTTTCATTTTAAATGCCATATATTTTTGGATAAATGGATACTAAATGGACTTTTACACTTTTTAATGTATGGGTTTTGGTATGTATGAGTTATGACATAATTTTATAAAAAATTATACCATAATGATCCTTGAAATGTAATATAATGAATTATTTATTTTAAACTCATGATTATGTAAATTAATTAGGAAATGTCTTTATAATATGGATGGTAAAGTATTCAATTTAAAATTATAAAGGTTCAATTCATTATCTTTAACATGGTCTTGACTTATTTTATGTAACACAGTAACTAAATTTGGGTTCAATGTTGAATGAATGTAAACCAGCTTGATGGAATACAGGTCACATATTATAAAATGGGGAATCCATGTGAGATAGTTTTAATACCACCTATGCTAGGTTAGTAGAGTTCCTCTTGTCAAGTGCTGACCTTCGGTTTGAGAGAGAACGATAGAAACAGAGAAACATAACAATAACCCTAAAATCAGGGTACACTAACCCTAGAAAATGAGAACACATGTGGTATAGTAATGAAATAATAAGTTTTGAAGGTGAACTATTATAGATAACAAGTACCTTCAACCACCTCAAATAAATGGACAAATAGATGAAAAAAAGATATATTCCATGTTAAAGAAGAGTGGAGATGAGTTCTTATGGGAGGGAAACTATGTAAATGTAGAAGGTAATTTTTGTTGAGTTTTATGGGTGAATGATGCATTATGAAAATTACCCCTTAAAAATAAAATACATAGATCCCATTGGCTGGTCGGTAATGGGCTCACCAGTCAACATTTAAGACTAGACAGAACTGCAAGGCAACTAGAAGGACATTGACTCAGTAATGGACGTATATCAGCTACCTGGTGGGACTACAATAGCTCTCTATAGCCCCAAATCATATTCCTGAGCTTCCCACACACTCACAAGGCCTTCAAAAATCTCCTTAGACACATCCTTAAGGATAAAATTGTATGTATTTATAAAAAATATATTTTAAACAATGGAAAAGCGGTGGATATTTATAATCTCCCCACTATAAGATAGATATTCCTCGAGTTGTACCAAAAAATATCTTTGGAAACCTTGTTAATAAAGTATGTACACTATTCTCGAATCTACAAATCTATATCCCATGATACCTTAAGTGAACTCCCATTTTTTCAAAAGACATAGACAATAGGGATAGTTATTATGTGGTGCGATTTCTCACTATGTCCCACAATACAAATTAGATGCTTCTAAAAAAAATATTGACTTCAAGATCACTAAAATCACCATAAAAAACATTAGATAGATATGGAAAGTACTATATAAACTAAGACACATTATACACATCATGCATGGAACCTGACAACTATATAAGATCATGTCGATGTTCTACTGGGCCAACCCTCCCCATAATCACTAAATGATCCCACATACATGTGTTCATATTTCTATAACATCTTTAAATTATAGTGTATGAAACTACATACATAAGCATATATTAGTTAAATGAAACTAATAAAATATTTCAATATAAACCATTCCTAATACCGTTTTCATTTAGGGTTTTCTAAAATTAGGGCCTAACATTATCTACCAAAACTCTCTTTTTTTAACTTCTAGACATGTTATCACTACTAAAAAACGTTTTAATCAATAATAATTCTTTATTTTCACCCAAAAATCATTCTAATAAGATACCATTCTAAATACATCTCATGTATTACTTTACTTCATATCCAATGGAAATTGAAATATAATAATGATGAGAGATCAAATAACAAATAAGGGTAATCATAAGAAAAAAAAATCAAATATAACAAGTGAGTATAAGGTGAAGAAATGGGTATAATTAAGGCAATAAAAAATATATACTCATGAAATCATTGTTAAAAAAATCATATAATATGGCTTCACATAGACTTACACATGAACAAATGTTTTTTAAAATATGATTTAATAAACATTAACCAAAAATCATAATCCATATAACATGGGCTGTAAAGTAGTATAATCATAAACATAGAATTTATTATATTTTTAATCCTGTATACCCGCTAATGTATTAACTTATAAAATTGTTAGTATAACTAAACACCACCACACTCATCCATTTTCAACCAATAAAATTTCTAACTGATTCAAATTACATTTCTATGTCATGGGATATAATCCTTTGTCTAATAAATTTATGTGAGATGTTGGTCCGAACAATATTATAATCCATATCATTGTGTGACTAAAGCGACCATCACATTATAAAATTATCTATAAAAAATGGGTTTATAGAAAAATGGGTTTCATTACATACAATCAACATAATAAATTAAAATACATAAAAAATATATATATTTTTAATGAAATCACATAATAATATCAAATATAGGATAATCTAAACAACACTTCGTAAATTTTATACCATTGTGGGCGAATATATGTGAAAATAAAAAATCATTCACAAATCTTTTAAATAATTGAAGTAGAAATTACACTATTTTTTTGTGAAGTAAAGGATAATGATTTTTAAATATTTAATATAAGCATCATTAAATAAAACATCATAGATAATAAATTAATGCTATCAAAATTTAGTAGAGAAAATATTTTGAAAACATGTTCGTTTAAAATAATCATTAATAAAGGAGGAATTAAAATGAAATAAAGTTTTCAAAAATGAGAATTGAAAATACTTGGAAGAAATTTTATTTTAGAAAGGATCAATAAAAATGGAACCTCAAAATGGCATAAAATATTTGAAACTAAAATATGAGCTGGATGATAAATCTTTTTATTCTAAGAGTATAAAAAATCTTATGAACGTTTTGAAATGAATTTATTCAAAACCTTACACCATTAAATAGATAAAAATGTATAAAGGGGAGTGAAATAGATAATTGAAGATAAAAAATGAGATTCCATTATGAATTGGATGACATGGGTGGGAAGTAAAATTATTGATATTGTAAAAAAATTCAATAAAAGTAAGAGATTTATTCATAAAAAAATGAATTTTACTGAAACATTCATTTCCTCAAAGATGAATAATTTGCTGTGAAACAATACTTCCATATAATAGAAGTTGGAATAAATATTAAAATAATCTTAGGCTATAATTGATCTATCAAGAAACACAATAGACAACTAATAGTGATTATCACAAGAAGAAATCATTTTAGGTCATGAAAAACCCATTCTGCCTTCATATATTATGAATCAAAGTCCCATGAGATGTATAACATTAAAAAGAACATATAAAATGATTAATTATAAGAGTATAATGATAAAAATCGACAATAGGAAAGAAATTACACTATTTTAATGGAAACATGGTGTGAAATTTAAACATGTCTCAAGGGACTCAAATTTGAGACAAAGAAACCATAATGAATTGGGTGAAAATTTAATCAAAAAATAAAATAAAATTAATTAAAATTATAACAACATGAATAAAATATAATTCATAATATTTTATATCAAATAGGATTTATACACACCACGTACAAATTAATTGGTGCTTAAATACGATCTGTGAGTCATTGAAGGAGAAATTGAAATGATATCTGTAACAACAATATTTATTTTATTGAATAAAAAGTCATTGGAAGATTTCAATTCAAATGTTTTTTAATTAAAATTAATTAAATCATTAATTATTCCAAAATACATTCTCATTTAGTTGTTAAACTATAAAAATTAAAAATTAGTACATAACATTAATACATGTCTCAATGAAGAGGAATTGAGATGAAGATACCCTTATATCTTTTGAAACATTCTAATAATAACCCATTAAAAGATAGTTAGAGAGAGATATAGAGATTTAAATTGGGCAAAAAACATCATAATGATGTCATCTCACCCCAGATCGCACATAATGTTTCCCGAAGATAGTTTCTATCGGACCTCGAGCACACCTCGCATAACACTAGAGGCAGCTAACTAGCATCGAAAGACTGTGGTGTGTTTGTGGGGACACTATGCCCTCATAGATCTGCATGTGCACAATGTTAAATATTATATAAAACATATTGTAATAATAAAGATATTACAAGAAAAACTTTATGTAATAATGATAGCCATGCAATATAAATAATCTACTTTTAGAAGTGAATAATCATTAATAGATAAGAAATAATGATGTTTTCACTTGTCTATATTAAGATGGAAGTGTATGGGAACAAGGGTACATGAATATTATACATTCTATAAAAAAATCCAAAAAACTAAGACATAATATCTCGATCATAGAATTGGTCCTCTTCCCCTAAATATCTTTCCTAGCTATCAAGCATATCATGCATCAAAAACAGTACACTTCCCTTTATCCATAATTGTTAGTGTAATGTCTACTCGGGTACCAAAAGGTGCCCAATTAGGGGTTTCGAAAAAAATATTAGTATGCCAACACCCATAGTATCTAGACCTTTCCATTTCATGTTATACGTAAATATAGTGTTATATATGTAATAAAGTTAGGGTAGTTAAATAAATAAAACAGCAACACTTTGGTCTAGGTTCTTAAATGGACACCCATCATATACCACTTACTTTGCCCTATGATAGAAGTCTAAATGATAACCTATGAATGTCTCAACACATATAACATGTGGAAATGTAATAAAGGAAACTAAAAATAGCATACCCCCCAAGTTGTGCTCTGAAATGCGGTCTCATATCCATGTAATACCATAAGCATGTGAAAATATTAAAAAAGCATCAAGAGATTTCACAACATGCTCATAATAATATTAATGGATGCATCACATGAGGGAAAAAAATTAATCATACTTAAAATCCAATGGTGGATTTTAAGACCTTCCAAAGCAATCAAAGCATAATTCCAAGGGATGTTATGAAACATCCAATTCAACCCAACACTATAGAGCCCATCTATGTGGACATATATGAAACCCCTTGTACCACTCGGGGATGGTGACTCTGAGACCATGAAAAATATATCTATAGGGTACCATGTATCACTTGGGGCATGATATATCTATATTTACAAATGGGTTTGTCCTTGGTTTCAACCCCGGGGAACATGCCTCGCTCATGAGTAAAGTAAACCACCTGGGTAGCCCATACCTGGCAGGCCAAAGCATCTCTCCCAACACGTCATGTTGTAACCCACAGTGCATGATGATTCCATATATAGAATCCTTAATATGAGACCCATGTTATCTCTTGTCCCATATCAATTGATCCGTACCAAACAATTCATATATCAAGCCAAATCATTTATAATTTCAAGCCATTAATTAAACAATTCTTGCCAAAGATGAAAAGATTTTAAATTAAGCTAGACAATAATGGAACACATCCAGTGACAAAGATTAAATTAATAATTGAGTTCAAGGAATGTACAAGAACTATGATCCACAAGTCATAACATGTAGATAAAACATGTCATCCTTATCATTTAAATATCTCAATCCAATAGGATTACCAAACATGACATATACTTCAAGGAACTAAAACAAGGAATAATAATTTATCACCTGTGTATGAAATACAATACAAGAAGGGAACAATGTAGTAAGATTCATCTAATCCCATGTCATCAATGAAATTTCAACACCTCCATCTAGAATTATTGACTAATAACTACTTTTCATTTTAATGTGAAAAAGGGATTAATTAATAAGTTATTAACATGGAAAGGAACATGTAACTTGGAAAGAAATAAACTTTAAAAATATCATTCATAAAGAAAGGGGTCCATTATAATAATAATATGGTATGAAATTTGGAAGTTATATTGAGAATTTTCTAAAAAGAAGAAACTATAAACCAACATGAGTAAGGGAACATGGAATTACACAAGGGGCTAAAAAAAATAATTAGACATTCATATTGTCAAGGGATATAATTCATGGATCAACATCCATCATAAACCAATTTAAAAATTTAAACATTATGCTAAGGGAAACAAACACACACACACACATAAGGCGGTCCTCAAGGAAGGGAATAAGCATAAGGTCCACAGTGTATGGGCACAACCAAGGGTGGCTGATGTTAAGGATAAAACCCCATGAATGGGTTTAACCATCATCTAATGTCACAACAAACTCATCAAACAAAGGAAATCAATTTAATATGCAACAAAAAGAATAAATGGAAATTTAGGTGAGTGTCACAATGAAGAAAAAACTAAAAATACATGAAACAATTTGGATAATTCATAGACACTTGGCCTCGATGTTGTGATACTCCACTCATCTGATAAAAAACATCGATTTGACCAAAATGAAAGAAATAAAGAGCTTCAGAAAAACATCAAAAATTGGGAAAAAAATACATTGCACTGAAATTGCACAAAATATCTTTGAGAAACATAGAAAAAGTGAAATGAAAATGATAGAGATTTACTAGAAGAGTCGATAACAATTTTCAATGAAGAATTTAGAGGAGAAACACATGAGATATCAAAAAACCACAAGAGAGGAGGATGGGGGTTCATGCACCATGGAGGAGGATAAGAAATTCACTTGATATGGGGGAAAGATTGATGGTAGCATAAAACATTAATTAAGTGAGAAATTTAATTAACCTCTATTTATCAATGTATGTGGTTTGGATGCACTATTTTCTAAGCTGCACACAAACTATGCACTGTGTTCATCTACTTAATTTCACCACATGAGTTAGGCACACAATTTTACTCACTATGTGAAAACCATACAGTAACCAACTTTTTGAAACCTACAACATGATGCATGACCATTCAACCTATCCCACATGGTTATAAACTAAACATAAGGCCTATAGATTCCCACTTCTGGACGTCACGTAGTTTAGGGTAATCGTGTGTTTTGGGCTGCACAGTTTCCTCTAACCATGTGGCCCTGTATATTTGCTCCATTCCTAGAGACCGAAACATCAATTGAGTCCTAGAGGCACCAAATCTTCCATTTCATGATGAAGAATTTATATTAGGGTGGTTTTATGAAATTTAATGGAAAAAATAAATTATTCGTACCTTCGGGTAAATCAGTGATGTTTTAAACTCCCCAGCATAGAAATTTTCATCCCCAAGAAGCCTTGTGGAAAATGAAGAGATCATAGCATAACATATTCGGTTCGTCAGGTGTTTCTCAGATGCACACACAATTTTTTTAATTACCAACAATCATTTAAGAATCATTTTTACATATAGAACAAAACCATTTAAACTCATGACAATGCCTATTTTGATATTAAACCCCGAGATTGAGCTTGAATGTGACAATTAAACTACAGTCATGATATCCATGTCATATCCATATCCACATGGCCTATAGAACTTCCACCATAGGTTCTGTCATTTAATATTTATAACTACAACATTTAACCACTTCCTTTGGTGGAGTCCTATAGGATATGAATGTAGAAATCCAATGATTCTCATGATAAGTGAAAAAATATGATTGAATGGTCTATATCAGACCAACCTCATTTAAACTGACCATGTCAACTCTTCCATGAGAATATGTAGTAGAAAATAAAGTTGTATCGATCCTACATAGACTGGTGTATATGTTTTTCATCACTAACACTACTACAAATACGACTTTTATCAGCACTAAGAATTCCCTTTATTAGCACTAGAAGAAGAGCTGATAAAGCTAGTGAAGATAAAGGGGGGGGGGGGTCCCCTTTATCAGTACTCCAAAAAGCATTGATAAAGACCCCAATTATCAGCGCTAAAAAAATCGCTGATAAAAGTGGTCTTTTATCAGTACTAAAACAAAGCACTTATAAAAGGGTCCTTTATCAGCGCTTTGTTTTATCACTGATAAAAGACCCCTATATTAGCGCTTCCTTTATCAGCGCTTTCGTTTTAGTGCTGATAAAGGACCCCTTTTATCAGTTCTTTTAAAAAGAGCAGATAAAAGGTAAAAAAATTAAAAAATATAAATAATTTAAAAAAAATTTAAAAAATACTGCCAATCGGGGGGCTTTTGTAGCGCTTGAGCCCCCCCCCTTTTACAATGCTTTTCTGCCCCTGTACAGTGCCCCACGCACCCCCTTCACCCATTAATAGCGCTTCCTGCTATATTCCCCCATGCGCGCGCGCCCCTGCCTCCACCAGGATTTGAACTCGAGACCTCCCCCCTACGCGCCTAAGTCTTTACCACTACTCTATTTTTATTTGTCTTCCAATTCATGATATCTATATATATATATATATATTTATATATTTAGTTATATTTATTTGTATAGTAATATATATTTATATTAATATATATATAGTTATATTATAATATATATATATAGTTATATTATAATATATATATTGTTATATTAATATATATATTGTTATATTAATATAAATATATATTGTTATATTAATATATATATATAGTTATATTTATTCGTATAGTAATATATATTTATATTAATATATATATAGTTATATTATAATATATATATAGTTATATTAACATATATAGTTCTGATAATATATATATATAGTTGTATTAATATATATATATATATTTGTATTAATATATATATATATATATATAGTTATATTTATTCGTATAGTAATATATATTTATATGAATATATATAGTTATATTAACATATATATAGTTATATTAACATATATATAGTTATATTAATATATATATAGTGATATTAATATATATATTTATAGTGATATTAATATATATATTTATAGTAATACTAATATATATATGTACTTATATTAATATATATATAGTTATTAGATTAATATATATATAGTTAGATTAATATATATATAGTTAGATTAATATATAGGTATATAAATATTCATATATTTGTATTTTAAATAAAATGGATGTTAGTTATTATTTAGATAAATCTAATATAGTTTATTATTTATATTTATAATTAAATTTTTAGGTGTGAATATATAAAAATTATGAATATATTTCTATATATTTGATTATAAATAGCAGTGCATTATAAAATATGATAAAATTTCAAAGACATAATATCAATATGAATTTAATACCTTGGAATCAATTCTGACCCCACCAAAAAAAATCCAATAATACCCCCTTAAACGATGCTGCAAATCCACAAAATGTTAAACAATTGGGGTACCCCGACTAAAAACTCAGTTTTAGAAGCCTTTTGGGCCTCTTTTGGCCTTGATATTCTCTTGACTGGGATCCCCCCTAGGTCATAGTGTCGTAGATCTCATCACAGGCTTCAATTTGATATGTGGTAGAGCTCAAACGTAAACCCGGATCAAAAGTTATGGCCGTTTGAAGTTTGAGTTGTGTTTTCAGCATATTTTGTATGTTTTTTAAATTTTTTAAATTTTTTTAGCCTTAAAATTGTTTTTAAATGACTATTACTCCATAATAATTAGAAAATTATTAATTAAAAATGTTTTTTTAAATTTTTAAGATGCCATTTCACTAAATATCTTATATATTAAGTATATTAAGTGTAAATGTACATTTATACTTATCTAAAATATATTTAAAAATTATATATTATATTTATATATCAATATAACAATATTTATATATTAATATATATATATATATATATATATATTTAAGTCAAACCTTTATCAGCGCTACTAAACAAGCGCTGATAAAGGGGGTCCCTTTATTAGTGCTAAAAAAAGCGCTGATAATGGGGGGGCACTGCGAAAAACTGTTTTTGTGGTAGTGTAACTACATAGGGAAATAGGGAGGGATATAAAGTTTCAATATACAAGGTAAACTACCCTTGAGGAACCAGATTTAGACATCATAGTCATTACAAATCCTAGACTTGATGCCTATAGAAAAAAGAACCTCAAGTATTTTATAGCATGAAAACTAAGCCCTATAACCTATTTTCAGTGATTCCACTAGACAAAATGTCCTTTTATAATTTCATTCCCCACCATGATCATATGAACCTCTTGATCAAACACATTTGGAATGTCAAGGTTAAACCCCCATTCTAAGAATAACATTAAAACATGGGTAACCTCAGAGGAATCAACTAGAACCTGACTCATCCAAGGAAAAACCACATTCATAGATAACAAGAGGGATGTCATTACAGGATAAACAACCATAGAGAAAAAATAGACACTAATACAAAATTGAAATCCCTTAAGTGATCAATCGAAGGGGAACCATCTGGTGACCATAAGTACTTACAAGGAGTTCCTACAAGGGTTCCCATGTATCACTCTAGATCAACCATGCCTAGAGTAAGGACACTCTTTCGAAGCAAAAATTTGATCAAAACCACCCCAATAAGCCCATATACATTTAAAACAATATCGGAGTGTAAGGATAATTATATCCCAGCATACTTAGACAATACCAATATAGAGGACTTAGTCTCCATAAATCCGAGAGTACAATAAGATATTTTGAATGATCTCTAGTTAGGAATTGAGTAAATTTTGTAATATTTATGATGGGACACTTGATAAGGATTTAAAATTTTATTGATCAACAATGAAAAGTGAAGATCAGTCGAACCGCCATAGGTCAACATCCATGGAAGATCTCAAATACCACCACTAATGCTTCTCGATTACCAAACTGTGATACCTCAATAACCTGAGGAATCCCACAGTTACTCAAACACAATCACTATGAACTATCCACGACCAATGATGATTTCACAGATTATGAAAATATCCATGAACAACATGATCATATCATATTGAAAAAATCTACATAAGTAGAGGAGATTACTAGGAATATTTCATTTTATTTAGTAACTACCATTTTCAAATGGTCTTCCCAGGTTTGGGTTCCCTTATCCTAGAAGGATGTGTTTAAACAAAAATGAATAACATCTCCCCACCTCAGGAGTGTCCTTAACATTAAATTAATATTGAATGGAATATCATTCTGTGACACAAACTCCCTTGACCACTGACTATGGTCATAGAGTTAACAATCATAATTTAACAAGAATTTGACTGAGAAGTCTAAGATAACCCACTAATCAAGAGCACTAGGTTAGGATCCCTTTTAGGCATATATGTAAACTCCCATCCTTAGTTATGTTGCGATCACACTACAAAATTATGAGTAAAATTAAAAACAATAGACCAACATATCAAAACACCCAATCCCTCTTGAAACATTATCCAAAGCATTAAAATGAGTATTGATCCTCTCTAATTCATAGGTCATAAATTTTAGGAGCTCATCAATTTTTAAATATTAACAACCCAGATTAAACATTTAACATTAAACTCAATATTTCAGTGTATAATTTAATTAGACAATGCGTACCACATATCACGATGATTACTTCCATGAGACCACACAAGAAAAATACACCCTCAATACTTTCCATAGGCTTACCAGCCATATCTATTCAATTATCTGATCATACACTATGAGAATTAACCCAAGAGTCAAATTACATGAGATGAACAAGATGAAAACCTCCCAAGTCATCCAACAATAAAAAGAAAATATAGAAATGGGGGGGGGGTCATATGACCTACCACAAGAACAACAATACCGTGGTGATGTTTAACTTCTGAAAGCTGATAATTAACAAATTTAAAACCTATAATGAGGGTAAAGGCACTGATTAGCCACCCATCATGAAAATGGTTTCACATTTAAATATTAAGTGTATTATGAGGGACAATAGAACCTAAATAACACCAGGAAAAAGAATCTACTCATAAGCTACCAGTAAGATATTTTAAAAGTATAATGGAGATACCTATAATGGCTATCCCATAACCAAATTGGAAAACATGATCCCTATCATGGTCTCATGATGGATAAGATCATGAAACATAAGAGTTAGGATAAAACACCACTTAAGGGTTAGACCTCTATCTCAAGGTGGATAGAAGGAAGCAAATATTTGAACTACCCATATATAAGGGTTAGGATAAAACACCACTTAAGGTTCCACATTATGACATTAAACCAAAAATCATATAATTCATCAAGGGCTTCAAGGTTAGTTATTCTAGGAAGACAAACTCTAACCATAAGGTAAAACCAGAAAGAAATTTTAAATTCCCCTATTAAAGATTATTATTGAGTGTCATATTTTTAAAATTAAACCATTTTATCACATAACCCATTTTAACACCATCCAAAACTCTATAAGATTTCCAAGAAAATAGATCAAGAAGAATGAAGGTCTCTTATTTACAAAAGTGGTAATAGTCATGCACAATGTCCTGTATAAGTGGAAAATTTAATTATCCACCCTCCTATAGCATAATATACCTCCATGGGGTTAAGTATTATGTAATAAAAAAGGAAAGGTGACCCATGATGGTCTAATTGAACCTTTTCAGGTTCAATTTAAAATAAACATGACCCTTTTGTAAATTTTTCTTTCAAACTCCCTTAGCGGGTTTATAACACAAGAAACTTACCCCAATTGACATACATGGGTCCATTTGAGTATTTTTTAGTTTTTTTAACATAGGTCATTAAGCCCAATTAAAAAAAAGGTACAATCCTTAATATGGCACCCAATTCATTGAAGGTTAAAATGTAACACATTTCCATATGAAACTGTTTCATAACAAAATCTCATAATAGATGGTTTGGTTCAATGGGTTTCCACCACAATTTACAAAGTGCTCATAAACTTTACAAGTTGAAGGTGGATCCCATATAACCATAACAATCTTATAGATAATAAAATATTTATTTAACTATTTTATACATTTAGGAAAAAGATATTAAAATATAAAAGGTACATCAACTATGATTTGATTATATGGTTCATGTTGTTCTAACTCATAAAGTTGTCAGTCACTTTAAGAATTGGATGTTGGCTCCCATTTGAATGCAACCATACCATTTTAGCCCATGATAAACAAGCACAAAAGCATGTAAATTTAAAATAAGAACACTAATTAATCACTTGATATGATAATAAATTAGTCATGAAAAAAGAATAACTAAGCATGCTAACGAAGTATAAAGGGTCAAATAAGCACGAAACATTACTATGTATGCAAGGAACACTCAAAAGCAACATATAATCATTGAATTATAATTTAAATTTCTGAATTTTTCTCATCAAATACCTAAATAGGTGTGAACTAAACTTCATATTGAGATTTCTAACATATAAAGGAAATGAAATTATTATAAAAAATGAAAGGAATAACAACATTTTTTCAAATATCCTGATGACGAAACCTATATGGAATGGAATAATAAATGAAATGTTAATTACTAAAGCGCCTAGTATGATTCATGTTTTTATTATGAACTCATCTCAGGGGGATAATGTAACAAGAATCATCATTCCCATCAAATCAATATTGATAACATCACAAAATGAGTGTGTCACCAATGGTGAAGGAATTCCAACCATAAATGGCACATTGAATAACTGCAATTACCATCCTAGGTAATTTGATTCTCCGCTATACATTGGTTTGCTACGTCATAGCATAGGGTAAGGCCAAAATGTGATTGTCCTATTCTCCTCCTTAATACCTAAATAGTATGAAAAAATAAAACAACTCCCTCATTCTACTTTATATCATCCTTCCACAGATGCCACATATCGGTGCCCCGAGACGGTGGCTATAAGACCTCAAACACATCTCCCATAATGACCGAGGATTCCAAGTACCAGTGAATTCCTTGTGTGTATCTGTGGGGAGACTATTCCCTCGTATATCAGAGTATACATAATGGTAAACAATATATGAAAATAGAGGATGAATAATGATATAATAATCAATAACTACTGTAACAAAGTAAGGCATGCAATATAAATAAAATACAAGCGAATGTGAATAATCAATAATTGAAACAAAAATTATGATGTTTTTAATGGACTATACAAAAATATAAGTTCAAGGGAACAAGGGTACATTCATAGACTATAAGATATAAAAACTAAAAAAGAATCCAAAAACGGATACACATCATCTAGAGCATAGAATTATTCCTCTTCCCCCAAATGTTCATCCTAAGAAGCAAGCATATCAAGTATCATAAAATGCACACATAGCATTGTCAAAATATATGAGCATAAATATTACTTAGGTACCAAAAAATGCCTGAGTAGATTGTTAGTTAATATATTAGTAGGTCGAAACCCATGATTTCTAGACATTTCCATTTAATTTTGTAAGTAAAGTTAGAGTTCCATATGTAAAAAAATAATAGTTAAATAAATAAACAATCAACACATTGGCTGAGGTTTCTAAATGGACACCCATCCCCTACCACCTATTTTTTCATATGCTGATAGTCTGAATGATAAACTAGGCAATCCTCATGACATATAACATGGGATAATTAAAAAATGAAACTATAAAAAATACCCCCAATCTTGTTATCTATCTTGGGTCGCATATCAGTGTAATAAATTAAGTATGGAGAAATATAAATAGGAATTATCAAGAGATAACACAACCAACACATAATAATAATAATGGATGCATCTCCTCAGACAAAACAATCAATCATCCATCAAATCCAATGGTGGATTTTTAACCCATTTAAGGAGATCTATGGATAATCCCAAGGGTTTCTATGGAAATTAAAAATTAAACTAATACCACATAGCCTATCCAAAGTGACCCATACGACATGCATTGTATCACTCATAGATGGTGACTCTAAGACTATTGAAAATATCTCACATAGGGGACCGTGTGTCACTCAAGGCCTGACAAAGCCATCTTGTATATTGGGTCTCTCATTGGTTGCTCCCCTGGGCAACCAACCTCACTCATTAGAATACATAAACAACCTGAGAATACCATACCTAAAAATCCATTGCATCACTCTTAGCACATCATTTCATAACCAACCGAGAATAAATAGTCCAAAAAATGGAATCCTTAATACAAGATCCACGTTCTCTCCCAACCCGTATCAAGTGAGCTATATAAAACATGGAATGAAACATGGAAAAGAGTTTATAATTTCAATCAATTAACTAAAAATCAGATACCAAAGATAATATGATATTCAATTAATCCAAATACTAATGGAACAACTCATGTGATAAGGCATAAATCATTAAATGGGTGCATAGAATGAGAATGAGTCAAGAGCCACAAGGCATACCATGATGATAAAAATGAGACATCTATAGCATTAAAATACCTTAATCCAATAAGCATACCATACCATTTTTTATAATTCATGACACTAAAATAAGGAATAAGAATTTATCACTTGTTTAAGTAGTATAATACAAGCTTGTAACACGGAATTAACATGCATCTAATACCATGTCATAAATGACATTTCAAAACATCATGATACCAAGATTTACCATGAACTGCATTTTTATTTAACCAAAACAAGGGATTAAGAAACAAGAAATTAACATGGAATTTCATGTGGAACGTGGAATTAAATAAATTAGTAAACATAAGAAATGAAATAAGGGGTTCAATGTAATTAACATACAGAATGACATATAGAATTTTGTATGATAATTTACTAAAAACAAGAACCTATCAAGAAGCATGTGTAATTTTATATGCCGTTACACAAGGGTATAAACCACAATAATTAGACATATACATTGTTAGGAGATACAATTAATGGTTCAACACCGATGTTAGACCAATTGATCCATTCAAAAATTAATCCAAGGGATGAAAACACATACAAAAACAAGGTTGTCCTCAAGGAAAGGAATTGGAATAAAGGCCCTAGAGGATGGGCACACCCAATGGTGGTTTAATTCACGGTGAACATAATATGAATGGGTTTTGCTGTTATTTAAGGTCATAAGAAATTCAAGGAAACCAATTTAACATGCAATAAAAGATCATCACTGAAAGGTTCGGTGAGCAGCACAATGGGAAAAAACCCATGTATACACCAAACGAGTTGGAGAAATAAGAGTCACCCTACATTAATGTCATGATACCCCAATAATCTAATAAAAATATTTAATTCAACCTAAAATATAAGAAATAAAGCGATTTTTAAAAACCCCCAAAAATGGAAAATAGTTTTTGGATCAAGATCGTGCAGTGGATCTTGCAATAAATCAGAAATCAAGGAGTGTAAATGATATATCTTACTGAGATGAGTCTACAGATTTTGATTGGGAAGGATTTAGATGTGAAACAAGGGAGATGTCACAAATGCTCAATAGAAGAAGAGGGTTCATGTGTCATGGAGGGGGAGAAGACATTCAAGAGAGAGGGGAGAAAATAAATGAGGTTCATGAAAAAATTAATTATGGAAAAAGTAGGATGTTTACAACTATTTCACATTATGAATGGTATGGACGCACAGTTGGCCAAATCATGTGCCTACTGTTTGACTTGTTCTTTTAATTAGGGAACACCAAATAAATAATGAACATAGTCTTTCTAAATATGCACAAAATATGTGGTTACCCACTTTTCGATACATTTAACCTACCTTACAGTAGTGCACTGCAGACTGCATGAGTGCAGACTAATCATGTAGCTGAAAGGTTACCACTTCCAACTACCACATGGTTTTGAGAAACCATGTGGGCTGCCTGACATATTTTCCTCTAACTATGAAGCAAAATATGTTTCATCCATTATCAAGGCTTTGATATTCCATCGAGGCCTAGACACACCCAAGACCTCCATTTAATGATCAAGCATTGATATTTTGGCCATTTTAAAATATTTAAAACATTTATTAAATAGATCATACCTTCAGATAAACCAGGGAAATTACAATGACAAATATAATTCATGATATTATAGAAAACATAGGTATTATTCAACCAATTTAAAATATTTTTTATGCATATATAATGTGTGTCTCAAAGAAGGAAAGATGAAACCCTTACTTGTGTCTGAAATCATGTTTCACTTTTACACAACTTCCCAAATAATTAATTTATGTTCATTAGATATAAAAACAAGAACCTTAACCACATATATATATTTGACTTGATAAGGAATATTTATTATCTTTCGGTATTTATTTTTGATAATTTCTCCACTTACACAGTCAGTTGGGGTTGTTAGGTTCATTTATTTTTAATAATTTTGGTTTTTTAATAATGGTCAAATATTTTATAAAAGTGATTCATAATATATTGAATTGAATATTTAAATGTACAATATTATTCTATTTGAACATAATTTGTATTGTAAAATAGTTCTTTTTAGGAAGGTACTTTATTTAAAAAAGGTACAATAATATTTCCTCTATAGAGGTTAAATCTACAACATCAATTTATTGTTCCAATTAATTATGGAATGTATAAAATATTATTCCATAATTATAATGGGGTTTTAAATAAACCATTTTAATCAATAATTTTTTAATTTTCATTCATTTTAGTTGATAAGAAAAATGATAGAGAAACACCATCTCATTAAGGTGCAATATCCATATTTACATGGATGATACTCTCATTTTTATAGAATAGAATGAAAGTTGAAAATAAAATATATTATGGATAAAGAGTAATTAAAAAGTTACATATAATATATTATCTTAGTAAGTAACCATTTTTAACCATCCTTGAAATGTTGTGAGGAAAAATGAAAATCAACTCTTTGAAGACACTACTAAAAATATGGCCTTTATCAGTGATAGAAAAGTCGATTAAGAGGGCTAAAAAAATCACTGTTATTCAAGGCAATGATATAGGGGGTTCCATTTAATCATGGCACCAAAAATCACTGATAAAGGCTAATTTTATCAGCGCTAAAAAAAGTGCCGATAAAAGACCCCTTTAGCAATGGTTATTTTGAGTGCTAGATAAAGGGGTATTTTATTCGCACTTTTTAAAAAAAAACTGATATAAGGAAAAAAAAATTATATAATGCAGGGGGAGATTTTAACAGTGCTTGAGCACCCCTTTAATAGAACTAGGCGGATCCCCCTTACACTCTTCTGCGCACGTCCCTTCACATGCATCCCCACATGTGCACACCACTTTTCTTCCACCCGAACATGAACCCGCGACCTCCCCCCTTTCGTGGCTTCCCCTTTACCAAGAATCCATTTCATTTTTTTCTCTATTTAATGATATACCTATTTATATATATATAGTTATATTTATTTGTATATTAATATAGATTTATTTTAATATAAATATATTTATTCACTTATTTTAATATATATATATTCAATCGTATATTAATATATATATATATATATATTTAGTTAGAATTTTTTATCCGTATATTTATTTGTATATTAATATATACTTATAAGATTAGTTTTAAATACATTTATGAAATATGTTTTTTATGTGTGTTTATAAATAAATAAATACATACATATATACATAATATAACACACACACACACACAGACACACTCACACACATACACATATATATATTTACAAATAAATGCATATATATATGTATTTGAAAAGCCATAGAATGTTAAAACGACCATAACATATAATCCATGATCCCATTTCAACTCCACAACCAGTTAAATCGATGAAAATAAAACAATATTCGATATGATATGCGGTATAGGCCAAACAGACATCCAGATCAGAATTTATACTTGTATGAATGTTAAAAAATCGTGGTATCTCGACTAAAAACTCAGTTATGGAGGCCTTCTAGTCCCTTTTTAGACTCGAAAATGTGACATAAGCTATTCTTCCCTCAATATCTCGTAGAGCTCATTGCAAGCTTCGATTTGATATGTTGTACAACTCTAACGGACACCTGGATCAAATGTTATGCCCGTTTGAAGTTTGAGTTACATTTTCAACTTATTTTAGATATTTTATTAATTTTTTTGTGTCTTCAAATTGTTATTAAATGATTTGTAATCAATAATAATGATAAAATTATTAATTAAAAATACTTTTTAAAATATTTTAAATCCATTTTCACTAAATTTTATATATATTAAATGTAATAGTCTATTTATACTTATCTAAAACATATTGAAAAAATATATATTATATTTATATCAATATAAATATACTTATATAACAATATTTTATTTTTCATGATTTTTTTTAAACATAAAATTTATCAGCGGTTGGAAAAAGCACTGATATATCCCCCCTTTATCAGCGCCAAAAAAATGATGATAAAGTGGGGCCTTTTCAGCACTAAAAAAAGCGATGTAAAGTCCCCCCATTATCAGTGCTTTTTGATAGCGCTGATAAAAGAGTAGCGCTTCCCTTGCCCTTTTTTGTAGTAGTGATATGCGGCAATATGAACAAAAATAGGAATGACGATTCTTATTTTTTTTAGTAAATAAAATAGATTATGTAATTTTTCGACAATTATTATAATAAAATCTCAGTATATTAATGATTCATAGGTTATTATTATAAAAAAATAATGGTTGTTTTATAAATTATGGAATAAGATGGAAAAATATGAATGATTTGTTATGTACATTGAGACCTTGAAATTATTATGGATGAAGGCCTTATATTTGAGGGACATTGGATATTTGTTTTGTGGAAAGATGAATTAATTCATAGAAAGGTCTTCGAGAATATAAATTTTGAATAATGTTTCAAGGAAATTTCAAAATATTATTTGAGTATTGAATGTGTGGAATCAATCCCCATTTTATAAGTATAGTGCAGGTTGTTCTTAATAGAAACGAATTTTTATGGGTATTAATGGAATTGCATGAAAGTTAGCTGAATTACGTTATCTAAGGCACATATTATATATTTTTATGACTTCACAACCTAATAAATGATTTATAGAATATCTAAATGTCACGTTAATATAGTAAAATTTTAAGGACTTTAGATTAGTCATTCTAATACTTGTTAATCTGAATTAAATATTTGTCATTTCAATTATTTTATTTGTAAAAATATAAGTTTCCCATCATTACCAAATTTCAAAATTGTTATTCTTAATTTGGGATCCATTTAACCTGATACATTTTACAAATATGAGAAATGATGATTTTAAATTAAAACCACATAACAAAATTTTTGAGAATGAAATATTATTTCTTATCATTAATCTTATTTAGAATATATTATTATGATGATTACTAATTTTCATGATCAAAATTAATTTATTATAAAACAAATAAACCACACATGGTTTTAAAGGAAATCCAAGACCTAATTTAACAATAATTTTTTTAATTAAAACAAATGAAAAAACTATTCTGAAATTCATATACTTTTTTTAAGTTATAAAATAATAAAAAAAAGAATTTTATAATATCAAAATAATATTTTTTATTTCCCAATTTTAGAATTAAAATATCTCTTTAATCAATTAAAATACTATAAAAAAATTGATACCTTTTTGAAAATTATAGATAAAATGATAAATGTCAATGTTTTTGAAAAAATATATTTATCACTATTCACATTAAAATCAATTCATTTAGAGAAATTTAAAAAATAAATCCTAAGATAATATTGTAGTGAGAAATTTAAAATATATTTTTATTTATCACGTATAAATTATAAAATATATAAAATTATATTCATCAAAATAAAATATTAATATAAATCGATATAATTTTATTAGAAATATCATTTTCAATACTAAATCATTTTAATTATTTATCTTCTAAATTTATCAACTATAAATGGTTTACTAAATTAATGTTTATTGTATATTTATTGATAATTTCTTCATAATATTTGTATTCATTATATTGTGTGTATTGTATGATACTTTTAAAAAAATATATTATGTATTCTAATAAATTCCAAATCTCAAGTCATTATATTCTAACCCAATTAATAAATTTCAACTTCACTATTTTAATTATCACCCACTATTTAAGGGATGAGAGGTTATTCAGAACATATTTATTAATGAACATTAATCTTACAATATGAAAAATACCTTACTATATTAAGCTATATCAATATACATATCTTTTAACAAACAAAATTCATTATATAAACCATAATCATATATCTTCCAGAGTATAACCTTGACAATACTACATAAGTATCCAATTAATAAAAATGTATTTAAATCATATATTATTGAAAAAAATTTATTTTACCTTTAATCCTCATATGGTATTACACAATAGTTCATCAAATCCCAAATTAGAAAAAACATAACATAATAGAAAAATGTGATAAAATTCCAAAAAATAGTAGTAATTGTCACTAATCCCATGTATGTTGTTACGAAATACCATATACATTCAAAATATTCCAACCCTTTATATTCTCAACATCAAACATGTACAACAACTAGAACTTGTCCATCCCTTAAACATGGGGCCATTAATATTTATCTCAAAAAATATCGGTTCTATAAAATATCCGTTCTATAAAATCATTTCTCTTAGTTGTTTATAATATTCAATATATTATTTCAAAACATTAATTCAAACCCAATGAAGATAGATCTTTATATATTCCACACAATCCATAATAAATTTTAAAATATATGAAATTATCATCGATACAAATCGATTCACTAATTAAAATAGATAAGATAGTCATGATTTTAATATTTATTAAATTATTAGCCTCATTAATATTTGTAAGACTTTAAAACTAACTTTTCTATCATAATTGGAAGATACTAGGATTCATATATTTATTTATTCTCCCTTTTTTATTATTATAAATAGTTTTTTATACAAGTCTTTATCAATTTTTTTTATTGAATTTAAAAAAATACTAAAACTATAATGGTTATGATAATATCATAATCAATGGATGTATATGATTATGAAATCTCATTCCTAATATTTCACCTCTAATGACTCATTCTTTTAAATATAGGATAATTTATTTTCATCTTTTTCATACTAGGTTATTCCTAAAACTCTCTTGGTTGTACCTTAGTTTTTTATATATTTTTCCATGTAATTATTAAAATAGTACATTAAGAAATTAAAAAATGAATCCTTCGTAATGGTTTGTTAAATATATGAAATCAACCAAAGTATATCCCCATCTTTTTGTTAAACTAGATATGGAGTTAGTCATCTTTTTCATACACCTGGTGATGATTATTATTATAACCAATCTTCCCTTTTTAGAGTTATTAACCATTGTTACAAATGATCTAGATCATGTATACACATGTAGTATCCAGTAAGGGTTGCTATTATAAGCACTCACCATTATAAGACAAATAATTTCATTTTTACCCAAGAATTAATTTTTATAAAATCCAAAATATCTTATTTGGTTTATAGTTTTAAGGAATTTGTTCACAAATCTTACATAACAAACCCATAAATTAAATATTGGATAATTCCTCTAAGTATCCATTTTTCATATTGTATAATACATTGAATATAATAAAAGTTTTTATTTTAATGACTGATCTTAATGATTTTCATCTTTATTTGTTATTTATTCATATTCATACTTAAAATATATGAATTTTTTTTAAAACATAGGATCAATAAAATATATATATAAGGCTCAGAATAAAACAAGAAAGAAGCCTATTATTCTATTTTAAAATTGTATTATAATAAATTAGAGTTTTATTTTAACATGATAAAATCTAAGCTCAAATAACTGATTACGTACACATGAAATCAGCTTTACATTCCAATGATACTTATAACAAAAATTAATTGGATAATTTAATGGGAATATAATAATCATCAGGGTTTCATTTAAAAGGAATGACCCCATAGAAAAAACCCATTTAAAAAATATCTTTATAACCTAAAAGGGAATAATCATACTATTAAAAAAAGATCAATCTATATCCATTTGAAATCAGACAATTACCAATGAAAAAACATTATTCATTATAGATAAGTGATGTCATCGCCTTGGTAAATATTTTTAATGGACCCTTAAAATAACCCTTTCAAGTGTAATATAAATTTGGTCAACTTTGATCATAATTATCCAAATAATATAATCATTGACCATTGAATTCCAGGCTATATTTGGATCACCCTTCATCATGTTCACCCATCATAATGAGATATATTAAGTTCACTTGTCATCAAGAGATATATTTGGATCACCCTTCATTAAAAAATATATGATGGAACATAACATGGATAAAACATATAAAATATTCCATTTCCATTATCAAAGTCATAAAAATATACTTTTGAACCAATAAGAAAACCTTTTTTCTTATTTATATATCCCTTTCCTTTCAAACTTAATTTTATAAAATTAATTTTCCATGAACAATATGAAGGGGGGTTTTATTTGATGAAATATTGTAATATTATAAGGCAATACAAACATAAATTATAGGTTCTATATGTTAAAAGAGGGCATTATTAAGTAATATAAATAATAATAATTTCGAAATAATTACCATTTTTCTAAATAAATTTAAATTTTAAAACCAGTCATAAAAAATAGTTACAAAAAATGAACTACATTTCAAGCTTAGAGACCGTATAATATAAATATGTATGAGTAACATTGACATTATTCAAAGAAGATAATGAAAGGATGATAAGTATTATTTTGTCTTTATTTAATTATTATTATATCTTAAATATAACACTACCTATTTACATACACTAATTTGAATCAACTATGTGATGTGGTACAGAAAAATGAACCACATAACTTCATGGAGGTGATAATCCACACCTACACATGAATGATGTAATAAATCTTAAATGGAAGGAAAAGTCAAAAATTATGTGAAATAATATATTTTTATAATTATATATCTATCATTATTATAATTTTTATACATTAAATCTATCATTATATATATCCATAAGATGTTGCGATGAAAATCAAATTACATTGGTTCTTGAGGCTGTAGTTCTCTATAAAAACATGAATTATGGTTTTATTTCCCATTTTATGGAAGAAGAAGATTAATAAAGATGATTTAATTAACATAAAAAATAATTATTATGTGGGAGATAATATTTTTATATTTTTATCATTTTTAAGATTATTTTACGTAGGTAGTATAATAAATAAAACTAATTTTTTTTGTTAAAATAAATATGTCTTATTCCCAGAGCATCTTTATCATTAATTCATTAGACCTACAATGTTTTTATTATACCAAATAAGAAGACCTATATAATGGGGGTATAGAATTTCTGAAGTGATTTGTGTAGGTAATGGCTGAGATAGAGTGCTCAAATGGTGTGAGGAAGAGAGTAGAGAAGGTTCCCATTTATAAGTGAGGGGAGGGGCATTCCTCAAATTTATTAAAGTATTAAATTATTATAAAATTATTTTCATATTAATGTGGATAAAAATTAATATAATTATAATATATAATGGTAATTTTCTAAAATACCATCATGTTATAAAACTTGGAAATGTTTATATTATGTTTCTACCCTTATCTCTTTGTTTTAACACCTATTAATCCTTTTGACAATTTCATCATTATCAATATTTATAACACTTATGAGTTATATATAGTTTCAATAAATAAAATAACCCTAAATGGATCCAGATGGATATTTTAAACCATTTAAAAATCACTTGGATAAATTTATTATTTTTATAAATTTCAAATCATTTAATAAAATATTATTTCTTATATAATATTATAAATGAAAATTTTGAAACTATTTATTTAATACTACAATAATGACACAAAGATTAAAATAGAATTAGTATATAAACCATTAAAACATATATAATATGTTACATTTATCTAAAAAATCATTCTTAACTTTATCTCACACATTAAATATTAATTTTAGTGTTTTTAATAATTTACTTGAATTTTCGACTTCATGCGTAAGCACAATGTCAGTGTCGCATAAACATTTAATATAATTATATAGTTACTAAAAGTTAAAAATAAATTAACATGAAAAAATAATGTCATTATTCTAAAAATAACCTTTAATATTCATCTATATCTTATTTTTAACCCCATGTTATGATATAAAAGAAATTTAATATCAAGAGAGTGGCATTTTGAAATTTTCATTACTCAAAATAACTTAAAGATTAAAATTTAAGATAGAAGGGTAAAAGATCATATTTTATAATTTGGTGTTATAATAGTTTATATAAACTCATCCAATGAAATAAATAAATGTTTTTTTATTTTTTTTTATTTTTTAAAACAATATTTTTTACCCTAATTATCTCATTTTACCTTTATCGTAGTAAATAATATTTCTATGGTTACAATTCATAACAAAAAAATACAGGGTCACAATTGAACAAATATTGAAATCTTGATTCCAAATATGGAGTTGATTTTTCTTCAATAAATATATATAAGTGTAATAAATTAATTAAAAATTAATCCTACATTATTTGATGAAAAATATTTTTTTTCATAAAAACGTTTTTTTGTGTCTAAAAATTAACTTTTCACCAAAATAAAGTATAAAATTAATTCCATGGCCCATACTTGTTTTTTAATTAAAAGGGAATAATTTAATTTGAAACTAATACAAAATATAATTTTACTTTATAAATACCTGAATGTATAATTTATTAAAATAAAAATTTTTATTTTCATTATTTATTAAAAAATTAAAATTTTACCAAAATTCTTAAAAATTTACCATAAGAGAACTTTTCATCTGAATTAAAAGGTAATGTTGAATTTGAAAATTTTATATTCTTTAATTTTGAAATAAAACTTTTAAATAAAATTTTATGATTCATGGGATCCAAATTTATTTAGAAATAATTCTTCTTTCCATTTGATAGAAAATAACCTAATTTTTTTATAATGAATATAATTATAAAATTATAATTATTAAATGACAATATTAAATAAAAATTATTTATATTAAAATTATTTGGGTTATTTAATTCTTTACCCTTTGATTAATTTCATCCTCACAATCCTATTGAATATTTAAATATATGGAGATATCATTTCCTCATAGAATTATTGATTTTCATGCTAATTTTCATTCTTATGGGTTATTAAAAACATAACCTGGAGAATCATGTTATTTCATAACACCTACTCATTATACTATTTAAGATGAAAAGGTTGTTCTTCTTATAAATGTTTTTTAACTAAAATACTTTAGGGTTTAACAAATGATATGAATTTGGAGCATATTATCTTAACAAAGAAACATGAAATGCATCATGAAGTTATAATAAACTCCAAGGAATGGCCACACACTAAGAAACTTATCATATCTTCTCTTCAATTTCATATAGTCAAATGAACTATAGACATATATTTCTTGATTTACCAAAATGCATAACACTTTTCTATCGATATACATTATTAAAAAACAAGATCACCTATATAGAATGATGGATCATTCATCATGTTACCCACATAAGTTTTCTAACTACTTTGATCCTTCCTCATCTGTTACTAAATCCACTTCCCCTTCTCAGCCATTTCATCAAATAATTCTAGTCAAAAATAATTTCATTCTCCGACATAATCCCAAAAATCTAGAGTCCTACCCTAATTTCTATATATTTCTTCAGAAGGTGTAATTTGTATACTAAAATATACCCTTTTATTACAATAAATTACAACTAATGATGTATAAAAATCACAACTCCCGTGGTAATTCATTGATGATGATAAATGATTGTATTCTATAGTTTTAATCATTTTCTAAGATCCTCCATCATATTGAGTATAAAATAAAGTAATGAAATTTAATTCAGTACCCAATTAATTTTTATGTTATTTCAAAAAATTAGAAGTAAATATAGAATGTCGATCAGATATAATTAGTGTAATTATATGTAACTAGATTATCCCTTTGATTTACTATCAATAAATCCAATATAAAGATATAGAATAATTAATGGGATGTAAAGGTTTGGATTTATTTATTTTATTGACAATAAACCAAAAAAAATTACAACATTGAGAAGTATTTCGAGATCCCACAATGAGATCCAGGGATATATTCTCATATTTCCATTCCAAAATTGGAAAAGGATGAAGCATCCTCTTTATTAATTTTCATTCTTCTTTTCCCTATGAAAAATTCAAATATGTCATGGTAATGTCAACAATATATATTATCATTCCATCCCACCAGTAATACTCTCGAAGGTTCCTGTACATCATAGTGCATCCATTATTACTGGAAAATGGGTAACATTGAGATTCAATCTATATTTTTATCTTCAACTAGTAATCATAATGAATACATAATCATTTTACAAATCACATAAAACCTTATTTATCAAAATTAAACTCTGGAAAATTAACCATCTTAATATATTCTGCCTTTTATTATTAAAAATGGTCATCCTATTGATATTCCTTAATTATATCCAAAATGGATGATTTTAAGGAAACTTGAAACCACATAGAGGATGTAACTTCATACAAAACTACTATACAACAGTCATCATATCATTTTTCATATTTTCATGATACAAATTTATAAGGGTTAATGTATAATTACATTTAATAGTCTTATAGTTGGATACTTTTATTTCATTTATAAGATGACAAAGAATTGTGTAGTAATAATCCAAAATCATTTGTATCCATATCCTCATACCCTTATTCAAATCAATCTGAGTGAATATATACATTAAAATAATTGGATCAGTATTTATTGCACACATTATTCTATATAAATTATGCATTAAAATTTTAAATAAAAAAATAAATTATCCAATTCTAGATGTTGTGTAGGTTAATTATTTTCTTCAGGTTTATGTTTATTGAAAAAATTACAAATTGCCAGATCACTCTACCTTGTTAAATAACCTAGTCCACTGAAATAATCATAATAGTAGATAACGAAGTTACTATATATGGACCGCATAGAAAAAACTATATCATTCACCTACATATTTTTTAGTTCCTATAAAAGACCATTACAAATTTTTTCATGGTTAATTTAACTCCTTTTTAAATTAGCTTAGTTAGTGGGCTATATAACATGGAAAATATTCCAACAAAAACTAGTAGTAACTCCATAATCCAAGAAAATTATGAATATATGTGGAATTTTATGTTATTTTTTCTTCTTAAACAACTTTAGTTTTATCAAGGTCAATATTTATGGCATATTTAGAAAAAATATTCCCAAGAAAAAAAAAATTTCAACCAAATTTCATATATACAAACATTTCCTTATAAATTCACTCTTTCATGGCAGATAGAAATATCCTAATGATTATTTTATAATCTGGATGAATTTTATAATATACTAATATAACATCAAAAATAAAAACTTGAAACATAATGAAATATTAGTTGGAAATTATATTCATAATTTACATGAATATAGTTGGTTAAATAGACAACCAAAATGACATACCTCAAAACTCATTATTCCCATGTCAAATCTCAAATACTATCATCATAATATCATTAGTCTTGACCCATATTTGATGGTATACTAAAATGAGATCAATATTTTAAAAACAATGCACTCCCTAGAGTTGATCAAAAGAATCATTGATATTCAGAAAATGATACTTTTTTTAATATTGATATCACTCAAGGTTCATTAATTAATGTAATGTGTTATTCAACCATATTTACTTTTAAAAAATAAAATAGGATAATGATAGAGTGATGTGCTGGAAAAAATAAAACCTTTTTCTAGAAACACCTGCAATAAATTATTTAATTCCTAATGATTTTATTTAGCTATTTGATAAGGTGGTTTTAAAATTGGATTATCAACAGATAATATTTAAACAAGAAACTAAAATTACTAATTAAGTATAATACTAGGAGACTCAGTAGAAAATACCCATAGATATTTCTTCAATATAATGACACCATCGACATGAACAGTCTCCCTCTTTGCAAAAAAATATGAAGGACAAAATATATTTCTATATTATAATAGTTTCTCAGCCTCTTGATATCTTTTCAGTGGAATGAAATAATTTTTATATAAAAATTTAAAAACATTATGAACAATAATATCTTTTTCTCTATAATATATCTTGTCATAGTAAAAGAAAGAAAATCCATTCCTAGAATAATATCAAACTCTACTAGGGTAATGAAAATAATGAATATAGGTAATGATTTTCCTAGAAAATAATATGGATAGTATTCTAATTTATTTTTGAAGTAATTATTCCCCCATGTGTATTTACCAAAATTTATATCTTCATTTCATAAGGTAACATTCCAATTTGTAAGGAAATTTAATGGAAATTAAGGAGTATATAGACCTTAAATCAAGGAATTAAGCAAACATTTCTATTTGTGATCTAAATGAATTCTATCATTCATTCCAATATTTAGATAAGTAATCACATAATTCCGCATTTCATTATAATTAAATAATCTTATCATCATATTTATATTATATTTTGGATTATATTCATTTCATCCATTTGATACATGTCTAAACCATCCACATCAAAATCACTTATGTGATTTTATAATACATTCTCAAGGTTTATTTTTTCAGAACATATCACATTATAGAAGCTTTATTTTCTTAACGTCCCATTTCTTGGATTGATGATTCCGTATTTCTTTCCATCAATACCATTTCATTTCCTTATTTTCATATAAAAAATGATCATCATAAAAGTCTATTTATAACATCTCAGTGTTTCAAAATGTATTGTATATCTTTTTAATTCATGGAAAACTAATTACCCTATATATCATAGATTCATTCATGATTAAAACAAATTAACTTCACTATTAAGATCTAGGATGAAATTTAAAGATTATTTTTCTAATTAGGCGATGTTTGGTTTATATGAGACTACTAAATCATTATCTTTATATCTAAATTTTCATAATTCTTTTTCTACCCTTTTCTAAAAAACTTATGGAAGATATTTCTCAAGGAAAATATTATTAAATGTGTCCCATTACATGGAATCAATTTCGTATATTACCCTAGTATTTTTAACCAATGAACACTGTTGATCGACCTCAACATTAAAATATTAAATAAAAATAGATACATTTTCATGATCTAAATATAAAATGTCTTTAAATAACCTTCCCATTGATTTAATCCCTCCTTCATCTTTCATAAGGTTAAATAATCTACTGAATGTTGTCAGTGGTGCTTAATGAATTTATTCTATAGAGACATATTCCTCCATGGTGAATGTGGATTCACTCTCACATGGATACCACCACCTTTTATAGAATATGTGAAATGATCCCTCACAAAAACACATTGATCTATTCTAATTCCAACCATTCCAAGTTACTAATTTGGAAGGATATTTTCGTCTTGATTCATTCCTTGTTCTTCTTCCCTATCTCTAGTAAGGAAATCCATTATAAACATACATAGTTTATATGAAAAATCATGGAAATATTAAAATTATATATCATTATGAACATAAATTATAATATCATGAGGAAATTCCAATCCATTATAATAACCTCTAAAATTATCAAAACAATTTCTTTGATGAAAAATATAAGGACCCTATCATTATTAAATCCATAATTTCATTTTCAAATAATATTTCATTTTCTTACATTCAATAAGATTTTTTAAGGTTTAGTGTTTTAGATAATTAAGTGATAAATATTACATAACAAACATATACATTAAAATTTGAATTCATTATCTCAGTATCCATTTTTCTCATTCTACATATTTTTTAAAATAAAAATGTTTTCATTTTAGGAAGAACATGTAAGGTTTCCATCTTGAATTCTTATTTGTTTCTAGTCATCCTTAAAACACGAGATTTTTTTAATGATGTGGGATGATCAAAAAAATTTCAACAGGGGACATAAAAAATAAAAAGAAACATGTTTATTTATTTTAATTCAATGAGATCATGAATGATATTTTTCATTTATCATAATAAAATTTTGAACTTAAATAATTGTTTACGTACACTTGAAATCAATTTTACATCATAATTCATTTTAAAAAACACTCTATAAAAGAACATAATTGAAAAACTATAATCATGAGGGATTCATAGATAAAATGATACCCCATGAATTTTTTTCTTAAAAACACACATTTTTCAATGAAAGTGATTAATAATTACTTTAAAACAAATTATCATTATCATAACTTTTGAAATCAAATATTTCCTTGAAAAATAATTAGAAAGCACAGGAAACTCATACAGGAGGTTAATTAATACATAATATTCCATAAAAAATTATAATAAACCATAAAATAAATCTTAAAATTATAATAACTAAATTTATTAACTTACAATAGGATTATAGAGAGAAAATAATAATTAAAAAATTCATTAAAGAGTTATATCAGGCGCTAACACAGTCATTATTTAAGGATATTTTTAAACCTTTTAAATGATTTTAGTTGTTTTTATCAATATTCTATTGTATTTAAATGTTTTTTTAAAAACTAGTAAATTTTAATTTTGGAATTAAAATGTTTTAAAATGGAAAAAAATGTTGAATTTTGGTTGTTATTTTTTATTATGGAAAATTGCTTGATTATTTTCTTATGTTTTTAAGGAACTAGTACTACGCTCGCGCATTCGCACGACACTATATCAATTCTTATTATTAATAATAGAATACCATTTATCAAACCTACTAATTCATATTAATATTGAAAATATTTGAGAAAAATGAAAAATACAAAATGGAGAAGTAACAGTTATGGATATTGAAGAACACAATATACATAATGAGCATCCTTCTATACGGAATAAAAGTTATAGAAAGAATGAGTTGGAAAGAAAGTTACAAATTTGATGAATAAAAGTTACTAATGTTTAGTATCAATTATAATAAGAAGTTCTATAACCTAAAACTTGATTTTTTTTATCATGTTTACAAAAATCCAAACTATATAGGAACTTTTTCAGCCTTCTCTTACTCCACCAGAACCATCAATTTCAGCATCAAATCAAGAAAGAATGAATCAAAATTAATTTACATAGTTCAGGATGACATTCAGAGTACAACCTATCTCCATCATCGCTAACTTAGTGATCATGCTAAAAGATTATGTTCAAAGATCCAAATAGGTACCATGAAGGGGACATGATTTATTTCATTCTTGGTAGTATTTCCTAAGCACTGGCTTTGAGAACTATGTCTTCATGGTATGCATCAAAATATTAAAAACCATTATTTTTTGTATCTTTTTATTTTAATTGTTGATTTTTATTAGAAATTTTTAATATGATAGATTAATTCCATTAGAAGGTTAAAAATTATATACACACTAGCTTTTTTCATGAGTTAGCACCGACGAATTTGAGGAAACTTCTTATGAATTACAAGAGTTCCAATATCATGGTGGATGTTGTTGATCACACCATAGTCATGATCAAACATCATCTATCCCCATTGAAGATACATCAATTCCTATAAAAAAAGTAATGATCTTAAGAAATCTATTGTCGGTGAATAAATAAGTGCAATGATATTAGTGGTAAGGAAAAAAAATTGGAAACAATTCATTCAATCAAAACTACTTATCCAAAACTTTTAGAAAAAACCATTTGATCCCATAGACAATGCTTGTTATTTCTTAAAGAGAAAAGAAAACATACTTTAATGATCATATGTTATGTACATATTAATAACATTAATGTTCTAATTGAATATGAATCATTTAGAATTTTTTTATTAGACAATAAAATATAATATGTTCATATGCTAGTAATATTTTTTTATATAAAATTTTATAGTGATTTGAATGTCCTAGATTATTTTGGTACCAAGAAAGTCTTTCTTCATAACCTTGTTTGTAGAAGTAAGTCACAGAATAAAGCCACATAGCAAAAATCTTTCAAGGAAAAAATTATCGACTCCGATTAAATAAGGATACATCATGACTAAATTAGAAATCAGTTAGTATGAAGACATGTGAAATCTTATCGGTATAAGTAAAAAATAAAATAAGGAATCATCCACTTGTCAAAAATATTCCATTTACTAAAATAAAATATAATAAAATGATCCACTGATCCAGAAAATTTCAAGTCATATTTAGTTCATCTAATATATGCATCCTTGGGTCGAATACATGATTTGTTGCTCTAAAACACATGATACAGTGCTCTAAAATACATGATATGATGCTCTTAAAAATTATCCAACAATCTAATAAATCACAATATTCACAAATCAAACAAATTACATGTTCCACTACCCAAAAAAATACATGAGCCACTACTCGAAGAAAAACATGTTCTACTGTATAAAATGATCCAATACTGAAATAAAATACATGATTCAGTACACAATGAAAATACAATATCCACAACTATAAAAAATGATCCACATATGAAACATAAATTATCCCCAGAACAAAATGGCAACACACAATTAGCTAAAGACATGATTCACTACAACATAGAAATCATAACATAATCAAACATATTTTCGAAACGTATTGCGAGTGAAGGGTTTTTATGATTTGGTGGACCATAACTAATCAAACCAAATATCATAAATGGAATCATTTAGTAAATTATAATTTCGGATATTAATCTATTCATATTAACCTACAATGGTGACAATAATCAATGTGGAAAAAGTTTTACATAAACAATATAGAAATAGGTATGCATAAGAAATCATTAAAACACTATGTATGAGAAATAGGTAAATAATTGTATAATAAATCTTGAAAATTGATAGTTTGGAAGATAGTTTGGAAAGGACCATACATCATCATAAATGATATAATTATTGGAGATATTACCTTGAGAAGCTAATGCATCTGCAACGAAGTTACCTTCCCTCAAGGTGTGTTTGAATAGGACATCATGATTGAAAAATCTTCGGAACCTTATAACAATATATTTTTCCCACCAAGGAAATTTTTTTGTACCATGTTGAAAACTCACCAGTAGGGCCAAATCGTATTCCACTTTAGTAATAACAATTTTGTGCTTCCTTCATATCATAAATCCTTATATGAGTGACCTCTATTTTTCTTCTAGAGAAGACCCATCCCCAAAGAAGCATTGAACCCCATCAGAACCAAACGGTGGAATTCCCTCAACAATCCGCCACCACACATCTACCCAGCTAAGCAAAAACAGAAGATTTTTAACATTAACACTAAAATTGGAACATTACATCTAAAAAATGTCCCCTGTTTGACATACCTGACCTACCTCCTAAAGAATGATGTTTCTAGAAACATTTTCATGACCACCACCAATTCTCCCCTACCAACAGAAAACCACGTAGAATTGACCATATAGTAAATATTTAATCACATGATTGATAAATAATAAAACAATATCAGGAGTGCAGAATAAAAATAACACAACCTGACTGTTGTTTCTTCTATAGTCATCATCTTTGAAATCTACCATCTTTAGATCTCAATGGGAAGTTCATGTATTGTGTATCTTTTTATTTTATTGTAATGTAATTGAGTAGAACCATGTACTGAAGAACTATGATCATAATATAAACAATGTATATTCTGAAGAAAAATAATCCTTAGAATATGAATATAGTCACTACTATGGTTTTATGTCCGAATGATGCAAGATTTTATTTTTAAGAGAAATTATTTATATTTGATCTGAAACTATGAGATATACCTCGAAGAAAATAAGTGTGAATGAAAAGAACTGAATCCATAAATGTGAATGAAAAACATTTTAAGGATAAATCATTGATAAGAATATGATATAGGCACTCTAAAGTGGACTGAACATTCATAAAATGTGTGCATGATCTTATCATCACATAAACACATTACTTAAAAGGCAACGGTACCTGATGTTGATGTTCTATCACAAAAAAATAGCACAACTATAAGCTAAAAAGTTTTATTAAGCATGAATTTTTAGGTTTTTATAAGAAAATACGGAGAAAGATTAATGGAAAGAGGGTATAAATTTATAAGAGTTGAGGGAATAAAGTCAAATATTAAAAATGACAAACCTCAATGGATAAGATAGCATGTTCAACACTAGGTCTAACGTCATCAACATCCACTTCATCAATGAGAGTACATTTAGTGTAAAAAACGAATGACAACTCATATTTAATACAAGTAAAATAAACTATTAATTGAAAAAGAATAACCCAATTCTTGAAAATATACCCTTGCAACAGTCTTCCATGATGGTGTGTTATCCTCAATCTAGTGTGAGTCAACCTACCATAATGTATGAAATGGCCCCCTTCATCCAAGGATTTATAGTAGGTTCTATGCATGCATGCCATAGTTTTAAGATGGAGGTAAAATAATCATAATTGGTTAGAAATTTATAGCAGCGATTAATATGACATGTTTCAAAAATTCTTACAACATTATAAGAACAAAATAAATACTACTTTGTAGTATTTTATATTCTGTTATATTTTCTGGAAGAAAAAGGTTACCATCACAGTTAGCTTATTTCCATAATTTACATGTTGACTAAACAATCTACTTGTGAAAAAGTTGAATAGTTCTTGTACATGAATAATGAAAAAATATAAGTTCTCCTGCGTAGAATAGTTTCTAAATTCACTAACATCATCACATAACAGTTGAATAGATATCAAAGTTTGATATTATCCCAATTCAATGTAAAAAATGAAAACTATAAGTTGATCGATTACAGTACATGGATAAATAAATATTGACACCAATATGATACATTAGATAATCTAATAACTCCCTTGGTCTCAATGTTCTTAATCTCCTCACTAACTGCTAATCTTAAATTTTTTAAATCAAAGATCATAATAATCCATAAATATGGAGTAAAATGGAGGCATATAGTAGGAATTTCCTCTGGAAGGGATGATTGAACTTGTAATTCGATCCAAACTTAAATGGTCCAATACAAATAAATATATAAACAGAAGATGCCCTGAAGGGATTGGTATTTAAGGATAGTTGGATAACATACCTGTTGTGGAAGGGATTGTGGGATCTGAACCAAGGAGAACCTGAGTGATATAGAAAAGTAAAAATCATAAGGTTATGGTTTTTTATAGTATGTAGTCGATAAATTCAGCAAGGGTTACCTATAATGAAAGAGGTTATGGTTTTATGGAATAACGATGTAATAAAACAGTATCTATTTAGGCATTGGTTGATAATTTCATTTATAGTTACTTGTATCGGAAGTGCTTATGATATACTAGAACAAGGAATAATTGATCATAAAAAAGTGAGCAAGTGAATGAAAATTTGATTGATTGAATGTAGTAAGTAATTAACTCATTCCACATCTGGCCTCCAATTTTTTTAGAAATCACTGGAACAAAAATATATATTTATGAATCCTCCAATGTAAAGAATATGGTGAATGAAGGATGAGGTAATGGAAATTAATTTTGGGTAAAAAGAAACATTATTATCTACAGTGAAATGAACAAATCAATAACTCAAGGAAATTAGTATTTTGTGTCTAAGGAGTTCAAGAATAAATGTATAGAATAAAATTAGAATATAGTTTGTATATATTCAGTAGTCAATTAGTTCAGTAAAGGATTCATATAATGCAAGAGGTAATGGTTTTTGACAATAAAGAAATAATAAAATAGTTTGTAAATAGGCAGTTGTCAATAATTTCAGTTATAGTTACCTGTACCACAAGTTCATACGGTATATTGGAACAACGAATAATTTAACCTAAACAAATGAACATGTGAATGAAATTTTGACAGACGAAATAAAGTAACCTGTTAACTTACATCTGACCTCCAAATAATTCACGTTAATACTGAACTTATTTAAAACAAAAATAAGTGGTACATAATAATGGAATAAAAGTTGAGAAAATGTTGGGACATCATAAATATCATATAATTATGAAGGAATAAAAATTTAAAATGGAATTAATGACGGAGAATTCAATTACATGAATGAAAATATGATTCAAATGGATGATTCATGTTCTCGTCATTATAATATTTAATGTTTGAATGAATGTAGTGTAACCAGTAAAGTATAAATTTCATTATATCATAGTTGAGTAAAATCAAAATTGAAAATAAAAATATATATAAATAATAAATATATAATATGAATTATTTAAAGTGTAGAGTGAAAATAAGAATTGTTTTATAGAAGAAATACAATTTCCATGTGTGATGTTTTAATCTAGGTAAGCTGCATAGAAATTAAATTGTATTCCCTTTAACTTCAAGATATTTCACAAGAAGGTTCTTTAATAATAGATATTTAAATTTTTAGAACATTATTAACATTGAAAACATCAATCATATCAATTATTGAGATTCAGAAGGAAAAAAATGTACACATAAAACAATATAAAATTTTAGTTGAAGTTACATTATATGGTGAAAATAGACAAAAAAATGAAAGATTGTTCGAGAAAAACCCTTGAATCTTGTAAAACATGATTCAATTGAAGATGCTAGATTAGAAGGGTCGATTAAAAAAAACAACTGAAACAACATCAATGTTATAATAAAAAATTAATTATAATCAATTGTATTGGATAATGATCAATTAGGGAGATACATGTGGAAGAGTGACTGGTTGTTTATAACTTCCTGAATACAAATAGGGGGTTGAGGAGTGATGAAACCTGATGAGAAACTGGGGAGAGCAGTTTGGATGAGAGTCTTCCACTATCAGTGAAGTTAGGTGGGGAGGGACTCAGGAATGGAGGAAGCCAGCAATGGAGGCAGAGATAGGGAGTGGGGAGTTGTGGAAACATTAGAAAATACCTGTTGAAATTTAAAAAATACTGTGAAAAAATAGACCAAAAATAATGAAAGATTGTTTGAGATGAACCCTTGAATCTTTGCAAACATGATTCAATTGAAGATGTTAGATCAGAAGGGTCAATTAAAAAAACAAATCAACTGAAACAACATCAAAATTATACAGAAAAATTAATTTGAATCAACAGTATTGGATAATGTTCAATCGAGGAGATACCTTTAGAACAGTGACTAGTTGTTGATAACATCATTAATATGAATAGGGGTTGAGGTGTGATGAAACCTAATGAGAAACTGGGGAGAGTAGTTTGGATGAGCGTTTGCCTCCATCAATGAAGGAATCCGGGGAGGGACTCAGGAATTGAGGAAGCTAGCGAGGGAGGTGGAGGGAAACTGGAGGGCAGTGAGTAGTCGGTGGTTGAGTGCTATGAGAACCGTCAGTCGAGAGGGCGAGCTGGGTGGAGAAATCTAGAGAACATGCGTTGTCGAGGCAGAGTGTTGGAGTTGGCGAAGAAATCTAGAATCTGGGGGAGATTGATGTAGGATTCAGGAATTTGGGGGAACTCTAGGTCACAAACAGGTTAATCCTGACCACAACCCGAATAATGAAAAACGCAGAGATTGTATAACAACTGAAGAGAAGGCGGAGGTCAGAGAAGGAGGGCTATGGACTGTGGGTTGATCAGGAGTTGGAGGATTAAAAAGGCGAGGGTCATGGTAATTCTAGGTCATGAACTCAGAGAACGAATGTGGGAGTGGGATAGGGTAGCGTGGAGAATAAGATGTAGCACGAGGAGGGGCGACGTGGGTAATCGGTTAGAGGACACATATTGAAAAACTGATGTAGAGGCTTGGTAGTTTGAAACGTGGTATGGGAGAATACCTAAGATTAGTATATAAATAAATTTATTTTCATAAATTGATTTTTAATAAAAAAATATGTTTCCAAATAGGCGGCCTCAAATAAAATGATCTAGAATATTACATAGTAGTCTTAATGTGCATTAGGCCATACCTGCCCATAGAGATGGCCACCCCGCAGTAGGAGCATGAGGCCCGCACTAAGAGGCTTTAGAAGTAGAGTGGACCAAAAGTCCCATAAAGGCCACCCATCATGGCCTAACCCATATTTGAGTGTGTTATTGTTGTTGGGAACATTCCGTACTATGGGATTGTGGATGGAGGAAGCCATGATTTTTCTTATAAAATCACACAATAATTATCTTTCTTATCAACATGGGATGTAAAACCATGCTTACTATTCTTACTATTAAAAATACATGTGTACCTTATGGATAGATCATATGACCCTAATACATTGTGAACTTGTACAATTCTCTAGCTGGTCTCCACTTAAATAATTGGAGACCTCTATAGACTACACTACTGAAGCTCAAGTTCAATCCCTTGATTACTAACACTGACCAAAAACAAACTAAATCATATCCAAAACCTATACTAAACCCCATATTTACATTTTTTGCACTCTTAGGTCACATAGAATGTAGGAGGGGTTAAAGAAGAGTAAACCCTCACTTATTATGCCTTTAAACACCACTTCGACATCCACAAACCATGAAACCATGAACTTATTCTAATATCCACTGAAGGATCTTCCCCACTAGACTGGTCCACATCCAGTGCCATGTGGAATTCTTCCACACCAAAATAGAAAAACCATAGATCCTCAGGTGTTTGAGACATCCCAATCCCAGGTCTTGGGTTTGATATAACAATGAGTGATTCAGGGAAGCCTTAAATGATGAGAATGAGGGATTTCCTACATCTATAAATAGATATGGTCTGCATTAGACATGGGAGTTGACACCACAGAGGGAGAAGCCTTGATTCCATGCTTCTTATCCATGTTAGATTTCTTTTTATTCTTCTTTATTTCATTTTAGGTTTTATTTAAAATTAAATTTTAATATAGTTTTAAATCAATATAATCCATTCATGTCAATTTTTATAAAGTGTTTCACCTATCTGACGATCTTCATCTTCTCATTCATCTATTTTTTTTATTTTCATTTCTTCTTATTTTCTTCCTTTAACATTATTTATATTATATATATATATATATATATATTATTTTACATTTCTTATATCTCTCTATAAATCAATTCTATTATCCCCATATTAGTTTTATAGCCATCTTTCTTATTACACTATTGTAACCTCTTACCCTAATCAATGAGGGGATAAACTATGAGTTGACCCATGGGAGGTCATGCTATTCTTAAATTATTGCTTAATTTTTATTTTATGTCTATGGTAGATATCAGTGGAATTCATGGGTGTGGAAATTCTACCCCATGAAATGAAACTCAAATCTGTTTCTATTATTTTATCTTACTACTTTTCCCTATGTTCATTGGTTATCTCTTCACATGATTGTGTTTTACTAATCAATTGATGAAACAAAATTCTATGTCGAATTTTCACTAATATGTAAAACCATCAAATAAGGTGTGACATTGACCATGATTACTGGAGGATGTGGAATATATATTTCTTATGGAATTATATATTTTGAAAACATTAAATAAAAATTTAGTGATTCTCGTATGATATCTCATATCTAGATTATTAAAAAAATATAAACAATGAAAATAGTTATTGAACACAAAACTGAAGATAAGACCATTTTCTTTGCATCTAATAACATTCTATTTTCAACTTATGTTATTTTATGTTTAAAATTTCCATTCTTGATTTATTTACTTCATTTTAGAAATAAGAAACCCTAAATCATATTTATGATTGTTTTCATAAAATAATAAAAACAAAGAGGAAATAGTTTTTAGTGAATTTTGTTAAGTGAATCAACTAATAAGCTTCTTAAGAGAGATGAAACTATTTATACATTATGATTAATTAGAAATATAATTTATCTTTTTTCATTCCCTATAATAGGTGTGCGTTAATACTTACATAATTTCTGAGGAGCTAATCTGTGTTTCCTTATTTTTTATTTTTCACATTTTAGAGTGTTTATATTGTTTTCAAAATAAGAAAAATTCCAAATTTTTTCGTCATGCTTTCATATTGAAATTATTCTGCACGAAGCAACTACTAAAAGGTGAAATACCATGAATTGGAAGTTAATAATTGTAATCTAAATGATTGGGTGCATAAGATGAAAAATATACTAGAAGATTTTGTGATAAAAATGGATTGGATAACATTATATTTCAATGTACACATTTAGATACATGATCCTGAACTAGAGGAGGTAGCATTGTATTTTCATAATAATTCTATTAACATCCAAGGTTCTGAGGATATACTTGAATACAATTCACAAACCAACCATCAGTAGATCAAGAATCAGTAATACCCTGAATATCATGGGATTTAAGATAAATAATCATGTGATGATAGGAATATAAGAAATGATTCAAATCAATTTTCGAGTAATTTGGAATAAGATGGAATGAAATGAAATCTTCGCATCAATACGAATTATTAATTTTATCCTCACATACTATTAATTGCTATGGAAGTTGAAGAACCCCCCAATATGGTGGAATTTGAAGAAAGAAGGGTGGATCTTGAAAGACATACTATGTCCAATAAATATTAACTCTAAGAGGTTCTTTACACTGAAGATATAATTGAAGACAAACCGACTGAGGGATATGATACATTCTTGAACTCAAAATCCATTAATGTTATTGAAAATAATATTACTACAATTCCAAATTATTTTGAATTTTCAGAATATAAAAACTCATATTATTCCCTAAATGATGATGATAAAATTAAAAATGAATATACTGAGGAACACATAGATCTCCCTAAAAACATTGATCATTTAATAGATGTGGTTTAATCATAGATTAGAGTGGATTTTCCATAAGAACAATTGAATCAAATTTTTGACATTAAAAGAAAGATCTTGAAATTAAATATTCAGATTTAATTTTTGAATCACCATTTGATTTTTCATTTCCTCTCATTATGCTTTATGAAACCACTGAATGATGGATAGTACATAGAAAATGTAGAAACAAAGGAGGATGATGTTCAATAATTCCTCATATCCCCAACATGCAAGCTATACCTCATTGTGATGTGGTGTATCTAGCGTACTCTACAGGACGAATTTTCCACAATAATAAGATGTAGTGAAAGATGGAAGGAACAACATGTGGTGGTTCAAGTCCAATATACTCCCCCACCATCAGATTATGAATGATAATAGGTACTACACCTGTGCAGGTAGTCCAAAACAGAAGGCCCTCTATGTGAATCAAACTGAGATTTATCTTTTTATTTTAATTATAAGTATTTATTTTTCCACTTAAATTTTTATGTTAGGAATAAATTAACCTAAAACCCAACTCCATATATATTTTTGAGATCAAACGATAATTACCCTGAGTTTTAATAATTATTTATTTTTTATATGACCATGATGGAATAAAGAAGAACTAGGGAGGTGAGGAAAAGACTAAACTTCACAGGAATGAGAGTTCACTTTTATTTTTTATCTCTTAAACCCCATTTTTTTCTTCTAAAAACATGTTTTGTGATTTCTATTAGAGATTTAATTCCCATACGTTAATTTATAAATTATTAGAATTAACATGGAGACATGACTCTCTCTGAAATCCAGAGATTCTATGTTTTTATTACAATTTAATTGATATTTAACATCAAAATTTAATAAATGGATAATTAAAGTGATTCATTGATATTAAATTTAGGACTCATGATTTAAGGGAATTAACTGATTCATGTAATTGAAATTTCGCTATAATGTCTCACACATTGAATTTCTGAAATTTATGTTATTTGATATTTTAATATTAGTTATACCAAGAGTGATTTTACAAAATCATATTTCTATTCCTAAGAGACTTTCTAGACCATGTAATCCCTATTTTATCTTGATTATATTTCTTGAGCCATCTAGGGACATTATAGCTAATAAAACATACATTGAAACCATTCAAAGAAACTAAATATGAAAAAACATTATAATTGATTGAGGCATATTTTTAAAATCACCTATCCTTGAATAAAACCTTTACATTAAGCCTTGTTCATCCCATGAAGTCCACGATTCTCCATGTTATGAATGAGCCATGTTTCAAGCCATTTTTATTAATTTCTACCGTCCACTTTGTATTTGAACGATTTTTTAAAGTTGATGTTTATGGGTGTAGGAATCATAAAGAAATATATAATTTATATTCTAAGTAATATGTGTGGGGTGATACATATGGGGACTGGGGAAGGTTTATATCAACATTACTCATTATTTTTTCGACCTTATGAAAAAAGTGAAAATGACAAAAAATTAAATGAATGGATTTTGACCCACAAGAATAATAAATCACCATCACAATACCACTTGTTTTTATTATATGTCGTTAGGTGTTGGATTTGAGGTTTATTCTAAGAATAAATTTCAAAAAAATGGATAAAAATTAAGAAGTACTTTTAAAAAATAAAATGGGTATAAAAGTAGAGAAAATTTCAAGAGGGTTTAGAAATAATTCATTATGATTTATTTTGATCTTAAATGTAATATATGTTTTGGGGAAATGGGAGTTGTCACATTAAAAAGGGAAGAATGTCATCACTCTTTCAATTTTGATATAATTATTTTTACAGAAATGGATAAACCTCTTCCTTTTTTCATTTTTTTCAAATATCAATTCCTACCAACATTAAGCCTCACAATTATTAGAACCATTTTAAAATACCTCATGATTTCATGTTCATATTGTAATTATAATGTGGATACATTTTTTTACATTAAAATATTTTTAATAAGGGGCATGTTCTTATGATATTATCATTACTCTACATGAATTATATAATGAGGGATGAGAGAAAAAATTGAAAAAATAAGGTAAGTCATGATTTGGAATGTTTAATAATAATAAATTAAGGATCATGAATTAATTGGGGGATAAGTACCATAATTTTTTAAAAGGGAGAAAGTAAAATACTTGAGTAGATTATTTGGTTGAATTTTGATAAATTAAATTGACATTTTTTGTGTTTTTTTGAAATTTTGATATAACATTGATAAAACTTTTATTTTCATCGTTGAATTTAAATAATGATAACAACAGTTTCCTATGAATTCATTATTGAGATTTTATGATTGAGGAAAATAATTGTTTGTGATTTGGGTAATTTGACAAAATAATTTTATTTGCATAAGTCTAAACATTTTTTTATTTCAACTAGTTTTGTTGAATATTCACTTGTATTTCAATGTTTTATTAAAAATTTGTGAAATTTTAATTATTGTATTAACATGGGTTAAAATATAAAAATAATATTGAGGTACGGATATTAGATTTTATTATGAAACACTGGTTGATAATTTTATTATGTGTACTGAAATTCATTATCATAAATATATTTTTAATAAAAAACTCGGTTTTACAGTTTAGAATCCACAACTTAGTGGAGTTATAATGTTACATAGTTTGTTTAAAGAGATGATGTATATACTAGCCTATAGAGGAGGCCCCCTAGAAGTAGGAGTGTGAGGCCCGAGACAAGATTTCATGGGGGAAGAGTGGACCCGAAGGCCAGCATGGTCCAGTTGGTTTAGACTAGACAATATGGGTGTGAGTGAGTGTTTATGGGAGTCCACCTCAGTGTGGTATTATAGACTATAGTAGTTTCTAGTTTGATCATAAACAATAGGGACACCTCTATTGACTTCAGAGAAGGGATGAAAACACCTAGTTAATGTCCATCCAATTTAAAAAATGTGTACCACACATAGATAGATCCCTTACCCCTTCTCATCCATGCTCCACCACAATTCTCTCTTCATCCACCGCTAAACAAAATCTAAAACTACCATGGGTGCCACTATAGAAGCTCAATATCATGCCCCTGATCAATTACACCAAATAGAAACACACAAGATCATCCCTTTCACCTAGAATGAACCCCATTATCCTATTTCAAGATCCCTCCATCCACATAGAAGTCCATATGGGTTGTGTAAGGGGAAACTGTCAGTTCTTTGATGATCGATCACTGCTGTCACATCCAAAACCCATGCAACCAAGAAATAATGTGATGAACCACTGAATAATCTAACCCATTGGATTTATCCACATCCATTATCATGTGGAATTCTTAAATTATAAAATATAAAAACCCACGATCGAAATGTTTTTGAAAATTCTAAATGTATCGTAAATCATGTGAGATATGAATGAGAGATTTAGAGATAGCCAGATACACGCGACTAGGGTATTCCCTACCAATATTAAAAGAAAAAGAGGCGCACTGCCTATAGGTTTCGACACCAAGGATGGAGAAGTCTCGAAGCAATGATTCTTGTGAATTTATATTTTATAATTTACATTTTTTATTTCATTTTTATATTTGTATCATATTTTCTTTTAATTTAGTTTTAAATAAATATGTATCTTTTAGGTTAATTTTTATAGTGTCACATCCATATACACTTCTAAATCATTTAATTTTATTTATTCATTTTATTTATTCTCATTTTATCATTACAAAAGTAATTCTATATATTATATATTTTTTTTATTTTATTGTATTTTATTCCCTATCTATATCTCTTCTATTCCTATTATTTTATTTTTATTCTCGTCAATCTCATTCCATCATTTTTACCTCTTACCCTCAACAATGAGGGGATGGCCTAGGGCTTGACCAAATGGTGGTTAAGGTGATATTGAGTTATTACTTATTGTTTATTTTATGCTTTTAGTGGATATGGGTTAAATACATGTGTGTGGAGATTGTACCCAAGACATGAAACTAAAATCTATTTATATTATTTCTTTTTATTTATTTTTTGCCTCTTCATTGGTTAGCTCTTGAAGTGATGGAATTTAGAAAATCAATGGATGAAATGACATTTTATGGATCCAGGTGATATAAAATGTCACATGCTTTGAATGAGGTGTTCCATCAACACTAATTACATAAGATGGTAAGATTTAGATTTGTTATGGAATTTGAGGTTCCACTAACACTTATTAAAATGATAATTATTCGTGCTTGAGATCTCAAAGTTTAATTATCATACTAAATCTAAAAAAATATGTATAATAATTATTATACCTAAAACCAAACCTACGACCATGTTCTTTCCTTTTAGATAAATTATATTATAATTTCATTTTAGTTTAATCTTAAAATTACTTATTCTACATGACCTTTCATCGTTGTAGAAATGTAAAAAAACCTATAATCAAATTTTTCTACATTTTTATAAAATAATAAAAACAACAAAAATAAATAGTATAAGGTTAATTATATTAATTAAGTAAATAAATTGATAATATAATCAAGTAACATGGCCTTAGTCATCTTCTATGCTGTAATCGGAAAAATAACATTTCTTTTTTCACTCCCTATGATAGGTTTGAATCCAGAACACTCATCATCATGACCTGTCTGAGAATAAAAGTTTATCATGATCTCTATTGATAACCTGAGTCATCATGAGATATATTAGTGTTATCCATCATTATAAAAACATACAATGGGAATACCATTCCTAAAATACATAACAACGTTCTTTTTCATAATCAATGTCATTAAAATTTACTTTTGAACCCATACACAGACCATTTTTGGATATTAATATATCCCTTTCCTTTAAAACCAAATATTAAAAACTAACATTCATAGAAAAATGGGAAGGGGTTTTATTTGAAGAAAAAATGAATCCTTATAATGGAATAAATATATCAGTTTTTTATAGGATTAGGAAAATACATTGAAGTCATATAAAATAAATTACAACATTTCTTTTACCATTCAAAAGAATGTTATATAAAATGATTCATTTTGAAAATCATTGAACTAAGTGTAAAAATTAAAAAAATATCCTATATAATTTATTTATTTATATATTAATACATTAAAAATCATTTTAAGAATATGTTCCTGGAAGATAAGGACTTAGAAAACAAATTCATAAGATATTAAAAAGGTGGTTTTTATGGGAATGTGTACCTCACCACAAGTACGAATCATCATGTATGCTATTTATATTTTATAATAATAAAGATATGTTAATTAGTTGTCTTTTTAAGATATTTTTTAATTATATTATTCCTTTTATTTGGTTTACTTCCAGTTTATATTTAACTAATTATTCTATTATATTCTCATCTGAAATTTTGATAGTATTCAGCACATTTATCCAAAAATCCATTGGTAGGTAAACAATGGTCAATGTTTTAATCAATTAACTATACATAGAATAAATATAATGATACAATATTCTTTTTAATATATTAATTTTAATTATAAAACCTTTCATGAAATATGGTTTTTGTAAAATGAACTACATTACAATCATGGAGATAGAAGGTTGTATGTACTCATGAGTAATGATTCCATGTTTCAACGAACGTGATAGAAATTAGGTAAAAAATAGTATAAATTTATATAATTATTTTATATATCATAAATATAATATTATTTATTTATATTCACTTATATATAGAATCCATGTGATGTATTTATGAAATATTAATCAAAATGCTTCGTAGAGGTGGTAATCCACACATACACACAAATGTCATATTCCATCAACACATGGAAATTTAAGAATTTTTATTACATTTAACTTTATAGAGTGAGTTATATGTATTTAATGTAATATATATACATTAAATCCATTATTATTTACAATCGTAAGAGGTTGTGTAAATTACATCGGTTCATGAGACCGTAGTCCTATGTACACATGGATGATATATTAGATTCATATTTTACTAAAGAAGGAGGTGAATATAGGTTATTCGGTTAACATAAAAACTTCTTTGTATAAATAAAATATTAGTTTTAGTATTTATGAATATTTTTATCATATTTTACAAAGGTATTAGAATAAATAAAACTAAAAAAGTTAGTTAAAAGCTATACCATTTCTTCAGAAAACCTCCTTTGCATTACAACTTAATCCCTATAAGGTTTTTAGCATACAAAAGATAGTACATCATGAAAATGTTTTGGGCTGTTAAGAAGGTATTTCTATAGTTCATGGCTAGGATAGAGTTCCAAAACATGTGAGTACCGAAGGAGAGGTGGTTCCCTTTTATAGTTTATGTGATGAGAATTCTTTGATGTTTTTATATATTATATTAATATGAAAGAATTTTACTTATAAAGTAACTTAATTTTTTTATAATTAGAATATATGATGATTTTGGTTTTAAATTCACTTAAAAAAATGGGGTTTCATGTTTATATTATTTTTATACACTTATCTCTTTGTTTTAACCCTCGTTAATCCTTGTGACAATTATTGCAATATCATTATTTTTTACTCTTTTGGGGTAAATAATGATTCTATAGAAGAAAAAATTAAACATAAATAGACCATGGATGAAATTTTTAACAATATATAATTTACCTAGATGAAGATAATATTTATTAATTTTAAATCATTAAATTTAATATGGATTATTATAAAATTTCATTAATATCATTTTTGGAGATATTCTATTAATTTAAATTTAATGAAATCAAGGCAACCATGGATTTATAATATAAAACATTAAACATATACAATATGTTTTATTCATAAAAAAATTAATTTTTTAATTTAAAACAATTATAACATATTACATTTAGTGTTTTTAAAACCGTTTACCATATTTTTCTTCAACATTCACAAGCATTGTGTCGACATTATGTAAAGAATTAAGATAATATAAAATAAATAATTTTTTTAAAAAAAAATCATTTTAAAAATAATTTCATTATTCTAAAAATGAACTTTATTATTATTCCAAAACATATTTTTCCCTTTGTGAATATATAAAAATAATTTGAAAACAAGAGATTGAAATTTTGAATTTTTCAATTCATAAAATAATATAAAGGTGAAAATAAAATATAAAAGGGAAAACGTTCATATTTTTTATATTAGAATGATTATAAATGAAATAAAATCATCCAATTAAATAAAATAATTTCTATGAATGAATTTAAGCCTTTCTAGATGTGTTTTATCCATAATAAACTCATTTCACTCTTTACTCTGGTGACAATTTTTATTACTGTTACTTTTCATAATGAAAAAATTTAAATGTGACTTATTCATTAAATATTTATCACAAGAATGAATATATGGAATAATTTGTTTGATACAATTTATAAAAGGGTAATGATTTTATTTAACATTAAACCAAAAAAATCTAATGAAAAAAAAAATTTATGAAAAAATGAATTTTTAGTTATTGAAATATTTCTATACCAAGTTCATGAATAAAATTAATATTAAATTACATAATATTTTTTTTATAGAAATTAAATAATAATGTTTTAAAAATGATTCATAAATAGAATTTTTCTTTGGATATATATTAGAATAAAATACAATTTCAAATAAATACTATTATATTTCACAATTTATTACAAAATATAAACTTTCTAAATATTCTAAAAATATCATCGTCATATAAGTTTAACATGTTGAATTCATAAATTATTTTCATTTTATAAAATTGATTTTTTATATATTTTTATTATTTGGAAAACCATATATGTCACGACCCGTCCCAGTGGGGCTCACACCGTGACTCCCCAAGCCTGCCTCCAATAGGCCAGGGGATGGTGACTAGCACTGAGTAGGCATATTATGAACATGGGAGGCATTGCCTAAGTACCTATACACACACACACATCTCAAAGACCACAAATGTTGAAATGTAAAAAACTAAGGAACAAAAATGCATGCATACAACTAAACCCAACCAACAGAGTACGATGAAAGGTAGAGTACTGTAAAAGTAAACTGGGCCAGAATACAAGCCCACCAAAAGCAAGAGTCTGAAAAACTGCAAAGTCCAACCTGTAAGCACAATGGTACCGAGACTGTCGCTCGTAGCCGTAGGAACACCTCAGCCTGTAGGGAACTCAGAAAGCTCGGTCCTATCTTGGTCTGCCCTGGACCCTATCAAAAAGATGCTCGTCTGTAGAAGACACCAGATGTGTGGGCAAAGCCCGTGCATGGGTGAGTATAAAAATACTCAGTAGAGGACCCCGAAAACCACAAAGAGTACACAAAGTAAAGGTACCGTCAACAATGCATAATATATGTTTACAGAACATATAAAACAAACCGGATATACTCAAAACCCAGACCTGTGGTCTACAGACAAGTCACACGACCGCATACCCCCGCAAGGGATTCCGTCCAAAGATTTTGTGATGCGTTCGTTCCAGGAGAACACACTCCATGAGTCTTATAGCTCTGATGTCGTCCGTACGGGAAGAGTTGTTCGTCGGGAACCGTCATGAGAGATGGATACACTCATTACGGGAGAAACACTCTTGAGTGTACGGATTAGGATAGATAGAAGTACTCATTAAAGGAGACACACTCCTGAGTAGGAAAGATCTCGATACACAGATGATGATCACTGCCAGGGCCATGGCGGATACCGCGAATCATCCGGAATTCACCTGCTAGGTAGAGGATCAACACCTGGTAGAGTTGGTCACGTCGATGCCTGACTCTACCTAGGGTCTGGAATGGATAGAGAATCTTGATCCGTTCCTCTCAGATGGATGCCTGACTCTATCACAGAAAGTCTTGCTAAAGGTATAAAAATCCTACGTGAGGGAAAGATGCCTGACCCTCGTGGAAACAAGAAGAGGGGGCACTAACCCAAACGAAAGATGTTCAAGGTATGGTGAACAAAAGGACCCATCCATTTTCCAAAAAGTACACGTTGTATAGAAATGATACACGCTGTGTTGTCCATCCCCGGGTACTACCCGTGTGCCATGACCCTTGTCGTGAGGCTGGTCATGTAGAAAAACTTAGTACACGGTGTGTAGTACGGAGTACACACCGTGTCGGGGTAACTGTGGTCGGATCCATGTACTCTTTCCATGTGACCGTACATGGTCACCATCCCGTGTACTCCAAACCGTGCAATCTGCACCCGGGGTGACCCGCGTTGTTGACCTCGCCTGGCTGGGTGATGGAGTACCTGACCGTGTACTCCATCCCGTGTCCGTGTATCCCTAGGATACATGCCGAGCTCCGTGGAGCCACCTCTTCCAAGCTGTACACGTCGTGCCGCCTGAAGCCGTGTAGAGAATCCCATGTCCGTATACTACCCAAAGTACACGCCAAGCTTCGGGGAAGGTCCAACACGCCATGTGACCGGGGTCACACGCCGTGTGATTCTTATCTAACCTCGAAACCTTAGCCTCCACCGCCAGAACTACATGGTGTGTTCTTCGGAAGTACACGACGTGTATCCTGGAAATTTCTAGAAACAACGCCCTTCGCCAGCACGCCTCCCATGGTGCTTAGATCATTGATCCGGCCATCCGATCACCGCAAAACTTCCAGGTTCTGGTCGCCCCGACACCACGAAGCTGCTTCTGTCATTTTCGAGCCTCCGATCGGCTCTAAAAAAGTGTTCTAATATTCCCTCATGAAGAACGCTCGAAGAATTCTCTTTTTGATCCGGTCCGATTTGTCATCCACCATCATCGCCACACCTCCACAAGGTCGTTGCGGTGTTGAACCTTCGATTTGGGATCGTTGCGTCGCCAAACGGATGCGCAACGATCCGTTGTTCGTTGCCCCGTGACGAACGCGAAGAACGTGCGAGGAAAGAAGGGGGGAGAAATCCAAATAAACAAAATGAGGAACGAACCTCTGTCGTCGTTCGTCACATCGTTGAATCGCTCCCGTTAATAGGCTTAAACGGAGTAAGAATCAACAAAAACATAATGCATGAATCAATTCCCCAAAATCATCCCAAAAAAAAACCCTCCCGCAAGAACGCACGAATCTGCAGATCAACTTGTTCGTGGTTGATCCACGTTCGTCATTTAAACTCAAATATGGGGAAAAATAAATTGAAATAACAACCCCTACCTTTCGAAAGGATCGAACGTTGATGAAGGCGTTGTGCTGCCGTTGCCGTTGAGATCCTTCAACATCGGCCCAACGATCCTTGGTTTCGATCCGTTGTCGTTCGTCATCGAGAATTTGCTCTAACGCGTCGTGGATTCTGCAGAGGTTCCTCTCTCTATGTTGCCAATGACGTACAATTACTTAACACATTAAAAACGTGAAACAAGTCGGCATTTAATTACGTGGTAGTATTAATGGCATTGACTTTCCATTTCGAAGTCATTATGAAGTGCCATTAATTTAGGAAACAGCTGCGTCGTTACCGCGCTGCAGCGAATGTTTCTTTAAATGAAATAAAATAAACTCGTTAATTTAATTTATTTTATTTTACTTAAAACGTCCGAAAATTAACTTTTTCCCTCGAACCGCACCAGTCGAGGTTAGCCTCATTCTTAGGTAAAGCCGTCGTCCCGGACGCAACAGTGCGCTCAGATTTTTAATCTGAGCATCCATTTGGAATCTGCCACAACCGCGCACAAGTGCCGACTCACTTAACTAAAAAAGTTCAAACCACCATTTTGGGCTCACTGGACCTCGGAATGTTGTGCCGTCTTCACGCCCAGTCTTGAAATAATTCCATATAACATTTAAAAATAATAAAAGGAAAATCTGAGACATTACATTCTCCTCACCTTGTGGCTTTATGTCCCAAAAAATCCAAAACAAAGGCTATTAAAAAATATGAGGGTACCGGGAAAGGATCTGAGCCTCCCGCTCCCACGTGTTCTCCTGAAGATTCCCGTGCTCCCACCGGATACACACTAAGGTAATCGATCGCCCACGAAGGATCCTCTCCTGCCGATCCTCGATCTCCACTGGGTACTTAGCAATGGTCACTCCATCCTCGATGTCCAGCTCGCCCCAGTCGATGACGTGCGATGTGTCATTCACGCACCTCCTCAGCTGCGGCACATGGAAGACATCATGTACCCGATGCAACTGTGGCGGTAGATCCAGGCAGTACACCACCTCGCCAACTCTGCCCAGGATCTGGAAAGGTCCGATTAACCTCGGAGATAGCCTACAGCCTCGGCCAAATCACGGCAACCCTCGTCGAGGTGAGACCGGAATGAAGATGTGGTCTCCCTCTTCAAACACCAGAGGTCTCCGTCGCCTGTTAGCATAAGACTTCTGCCGGATCTGTGTAGTATTCATCCACTCCCGGATGATCTACACCTACTTTGTAGTTTCTCGCACTAACTCCGGACCCATGAGTGCTGACTCTCCGGGGTCGGTTCAGAAATGTGGTGACCAGCAGGGTCTCCCATACAAGGCCTCGAACGGTGCCATATCAATGGTGGAGTGGTAGTTGTTGTTGTACGCAAACTCCACCAGTGGTAGGTGGTCCTCCCAGCTGCGACCAAAGTCCAAGATACAAGCTTGCAACATATCCTCTAGAACCTGAATGGTCCTCTCCGTCTGACCATCTATATGGGGATGAAACACTGTGCTCAACTGCAGATGAGTCCCAAAAGCCTCCTGCAATCCCTTCCACAATTGGGATGTGAAGCGGGTGTCTCGGTCTGAGACTATAGTCGAGGGGATTCCATGAATCTTAACTATATCCTGTTTGTAGAGGCGTCCCAAGCTCTCTACGGAACTCTGCTCCCTGATATCTAGGAAGTGGGCCAACTTGGTGAGTCGGTCAACGATCACCCAGATGGAATCGTGCCCCTTGGACGTCCGTGGTAAGCCCATCACAAAGTCCATCAATATTCGATCCCACTTACACTCTGGAACTTCCAGGGGTGAGCTAACCCTGCTAGAACCTGGTGCTCAGCCTTCACCAGTTGGCATGTGAGTCATCGAGAAACGAACTCTGCCACTTCCTTCTTCATGCCTGACCACCAAAACTGTCGTCAGAGGTCCTGGTACATCTTTGCTACTCCAGGATATACAACCAAAGGGGATGTATGGAACTCCCTCAGGACCTCCTCCTGCAACTCCACTGGTACAATAGTTCGTCCTCTAAAAATAAGTATGTGCTCCCCACCTTGCGAGTAACCATCAGGAGCATGTCCTGTGGATAACTGAGCACGTAAGGCCACACAGCCGACATCCCCCAAGTTGTGCCTCCCTAACTTGTTGTAAGAGTGGAGGGGTGACAACCATCAACTGTAGGTATGTTGTATCCTCTCCACCCATGAAGGATAACTGTAACATGGCTAATTGTTGTGTCACATCACTCAACTGCTGTGAGCTTGACCTTCTGCTAAGTGCGTCTGCCACCTTGTTCCCCATCCCTAGAGTATAGATGATCTCAAAATCATAGTCCTGGAGGAACTCTAGCCAACGCCTCTACCTCAGATTCAGATCCTTCTGTGAGAAGATGTACTTGAGGCTCTTGTGGTAAGAGTAGACAATGAACCCCTCGCCCATAAGGTAGTGTCACCACATCTTCAATGCGAAGACTACCACTGCTAACTCGAGATCATGGGTCGCATAGTTCTGCTCATGCGGCTTAAGATAGCGTGAACCATAAGCAATCACTGCATGCTGCTACATCAAGACACAGCCGAGCCCGGTCCCTGATGTGTCGCAGAAAACTATGTACCTGACACCCTCCTCTGTAAATCTCAAGACTGGGGTGCTCGTCAAACTCTCTCTTAGCTGCTCAAAAGCCTACTGGAACTTGTCTATCCACATGAAGGGTTGACCCTTCTTGGTCAAGGCCTTCATCGGTGCTGATATCCGGGAGAAATCAGGGATGAATCTCCGGTAATATCCTACCAACCGAAGGATGCTTCGCACCTCCATTACGCTCTGAGGTGGCTCCCATGCTAACACAGCCTCCACCTTGGCTGGGTCCACAACCACTCCATCTGCTGAGATGACATGTCCCAGAAAGTGGACATTCGGAATCCAGAACTGACACTTCGAGAGCTTCCCATAAAGCTGGTACTCCCAAAGTACGCCCAAAATCATCCGCAGGTGTCTCGCGTGCTCCCCCTCTGACGCCGAGTACACAAGGATGTCGTCGATGAAGACCACTATGATGCGGTTGACGTATGGCTGGAAGATCTGGTTCTTCAACCCCATGAAAACTGCGGGGGCGTTCGTCGCGCCAAAGGGAATCACCAAGTACTCATAGTGACCGTAGCGACATCTGAAAGCCATCTTCGGTATATCCTCTTCCCGTACTCGTAGCTGGTGATAGCCTGATCGAAGGTCAACCTTCGAGAACCATTGTTCCCCTCTTAGCTGATCGAAGAGGTAATCAATCCTTGGTAGTGGATATTTGTTCTTCACCATCACCTGGTTCAGGCACCGGTAATCCACGCACAACCTCAGACTCCCGTCGGCCTTCTTGGCAAACAAGACTGGAGACGCCCATGGTGAGACACTGGGTATTATGAAACCCTTGCTCTAAAATCCTCCAACTGCAACCTCATCTCGTGAAGCTCCGTGGGAGCCATCCGATAAGCTGATGAGGAAATCAGTGTCATCCAAGGGTGTAAGTCGATGCATAATTAAATTTCCCGGTGGGGAGGTAACCTTGGAACATCTTCTGGAAAGATGTCCTCATACTCTGCCACCACTACTGGGAACTGAGAGCTCACAACATATACTGCTCCAAGGGTAAGGCTAGAAAACTCATGAGTGATCGACTGCCCCCTCCTATGCATGAGCACATTTTGTGCTTCCTTGGTTTCCTTTTCTCTGACAAAGGAAAACCTTGTTCCATCACGACGGACACACCACACCATTCGCCTAAAACAATAAATCTGGGCATGGACTGAAGACAACCAATCCATACCGAGAATGACGTTGTGATGCCTCGACGCTACCACCAAGAGGTTCCAACCGAAACTCTCGCCTCCATGGGTAAGATCAAACTGTCTGCAAAGGTTTGTGATCATCTAGTCTCCTCCAGTAGGTGTCTGCAAGCGTAAGGATCGAGTCAACGTTTCTACCAGAATCTCGAGGTTTTGTACAAGACATGTGGCTATAAGGGAATGACTGGCACCTGTGTCTATGAGTACGACAACTTAGGTAGAAAAGACACAGGTCGTACCTCGAATCATCCCTGGAGCCCCTGGGTCATATGCTTCGACTGCATGCAGTTGTCCCCGTCCCTATTCCCCAGCTACCAGAGCCTGGTGCGAACCTCCTGGGGGTGGTGGTGGAAGTAAGTTGAAGCGTCTTCCACCACCCGCAGCTCTCCCTGCTCCTCTGCCTGCTCCGTTCTCTACCTCTGCCTCGGTGTTCCATCCACCACTTCCCTGTCAGCAGCTTGACGTGTCGGGAAATCTCTAGTGAGATGCCCCCCACCATCGCATGTGTAGAATCAACTCTCCCTAGGCTGACTAGATCGAGCCTAATAGCACTGGACTGTCGATCCCCTGTCATGGTTCCTCTTATGACGTCTCCCACGTCTAGATCCCTGCGTCTGACATCGGCTCCCTACTGCCGGTGTCTCCATGCCTGTCTGCCTGCTGCTGACTACCGGCAGCTGTCTCTGATCCTCCAAGAAGCTCTCGATCACCAAGGCCCGCTCGAGCACTCCAGCATAGGTCAATATGCATAGAGGAACGATATTAGCTCGTATGTCTCGTCGTAGACCTCTCTCGATGGTACGAGCTCTGAAGTACTGATCTCTGACCATATCCATCGAGTACGTGGTGAGGTTGGTGAACCTCAATGAATAGTCAGCCACCGTCATACTTCCCTACTGGAGATGAAGAAGCTCCTGGATTCCCACATCTCTCAGCGTAACCGAAGAGAACTCCTCCTTGAAGAGTCACTCAAACTCTATCTACGAAATAGTCTCCTCGTCGTGAGTCTGCGTGGTCAGAATCCACCATCGTCCCTCCGAACCCTGAAGAAGGATCACTCCTAGGATCACCATCTAGTTTGCTGGTGTCCTCACTAGACAAAAAAAACTGGTCACCGCCTCAAGATAGTCCTCAGCCCCCTGAGGGTTGGGCTCGCCTCTGACCATGAGGGGTATTTTTCTCTGAAACTCGTGGAGCGTGCTGAGCCTGCGCTCCTCCCCGGTTGGTACCGCGGGTACCACTGTCTGTTCCAGTGGTGGTGGTATAGTGGGTGCACCACCTGGTGGCAATGCCTGGGGAGCTGGTCCTTGTATCGAAGCCTCGTCATTGAGGGGTTCATCCTTATGATCGTGCCTTTGAATCCTAGCGGGTACGCGCCGCGGAGGCATCCTGGAAGGATACAAGATGTGTCACGGTCAATGAGTATATCTGGATAGATGACACCAAGGACATGGAAAACACAACCCATTCCTATATGATGCATGTACCTTTTATTTCCCTAAAACCAGTGTTTTCATGAACTGGGTCAAAAAGCAGGTTATCAGAGTCCTGGTGTATGGATACGTCGGCTGCAGTAGCAACACTGGAGTCTCTGGCCTGAATGCCAAACCCAAAACACTCAACACTGTTGCCCGAAACCAAACTCACAGACTCTTGGTCCTAAGGTAGAACCGACCACATCTGATACCACTCTGTCACGACCCGTCCTAGTGGGGCCCGCGCTGTGACTCCCCAAGCCCGCCTCCAATAGGCCAGGGGCTGGTGACTAGCACCGAGTAGGCATATCACTAACATGGGAGGCATTTCCTAAGTACCTGTACACACACACACACACATCTCCAAGCCCAAAAATGCTGAAATGTAAAAAACTAAGGAACAAAAATTCATGCATACAACTAAACCCAACCAACAGAGTATGAGGAATGGTAGAGTACTATAAAAGTAAACTGGGCCAGAATACAAGGCCACAAAAAGCAAGAGTCTGAAAAACTGCAAAGTCCAACATGTATGCACAAAGGTACCGGGACTGTCGCTCGTAGCTGTAGGAACGCCTCGGCCTGTAGGTAACTCAGAATGCTCGGTCCTGTCCAGGTCCACCCTGGACCCTGTCAAAAGGCTGCTCGTCTGCACAAGACACCAGAAGTGCAGGCAAAGCCCGTGCAGGGGTGAGTATAACAATACTCATTAGAGGACCCCGAAATCCAAAAAGTAGTACACAACGTAAAGGTACAGTCAGCTATGCATAATATATGTTTACAGAACATATAAAACAAACCAGATATAATAAAAACCCAGACCCGTGGTCTACATACAAGTCACACGACCGCATACCCCTGCAATGGATTCTATCCGAAGATTCCATGATGCACTCGTTCTGAGAGAACACTCTCCACGAGTGTTATAGCTCTGATGACGTCTGTCTGGGATGATCTATTCATCGGGAACCACCAAGAGAGATGGATACACTCATTAAGGGAGACACAATCCTAAGTGGAAGGGTTATGATAGATAGAAGCAATCATTATGGGAGACACACTCCTGAGTGAGAATGACCCCAATACACAGATGAGGATAACTGCCAGGGCCATGGAGGATACCACGACTCATCCAAAATTCACCTTCTAGGTAGAGGATCAACGCCCGGTAGAGTTGGTCATGTCGATGCCTGACTCTACCTAGGTTCTGGAATGGATAGAGGATCTCGATCCGAGCCTCTCGGATGGATTCCTGACTCTATCACAGAAATTACTACTAAAGGGATCAAAATCCTGCATTAGGGAAAGATGCCTAACCCTCAGGGAAACAAGAAGAAGGGGCACTAAACCAAAAGAAAGATGTTCAAGGAACGGTGAACAAAAGGACTCAGCCATTTTCCAAAAAGTACACGGCGTGTAGAAATGATACACGCCGTGTTTTCCGACCCTGGGTACTACCCGTGCACCATGGCCCGTGTCATGAGGGCGTTCATGTAGAAAAAAATATTACACAACATGTAGTATGGAGTACATTCCGTGTCTGGGTAACTGTGGTTGGCTCCGTGTACTCTAGCCATGTGCCCGTACATGGTCACCAACCCATGTACTCCAAACCGTGCAATCTGCACACGGGGTGACCCACGCTGTTGACCTCACCTGGCCTGGTGATAGAGTACACGACCGTGTACTCCATACCGTGTTTGTGTATCCCCGGGATACACGCCGAGCTCCATGTAGCCGCCTCTGCCGAGCTGTACACGTCGTGCCGCTTGAATCCGTGTAGAGCATCCTGTGTCCGTGTACTACCCAAAGTACACGCCAAAATTCAGGGAAGGTCCAACAAGCCGTGTGACCAGGGTCACACGCCGTGTGATTCTTCTCTAACAATGAAAACCTAGCCGCCACCGCTAGAACTACATGGAATGTTCTTCGGAAGTACATGTTGTGTATTCTGTAAATTTCCAGAAATAGCGCCCTTCGCTGGCGCGCCTCCCGTGGTGCTCTGATCATTGATCCAGAAATCCGATCGCCACAAAACTTCCAGGTTCTGGTCGCCCCGAAACCACGAAACCGCTTCCGTCATTTTCGGGCCTCTGATCAGCTCCGAAAAGGTGTTCTAATCTTCCCGTACAAAGAACGCTCGAAGAACGCTCTTTCTGATCCGGTCCGATTTGTCATCTGCCATCATCGCCGCACCTCCACAAGGTCATTGCGGTGTCAAACCTTCGATTTGGGATCGTTGCGTCGCAGAACGAATGCGCAATGACCTATTGTTCATCGCCCAGTGAAGAACGCAAAGAACGCGCGTGGATAGAAGGGGGAAGAAATCAAAATAAACAAAATGAGGAACGAACCTCCGCCATCGTTCGTCATGGTGTTGATTCGATCTCGTTAATAGGCATAAACGGAGCAAGAATAAACAAAAACATAACACATGAATCAATTCTCGAAAATCATCCAAAAGAAAACCCTCCCGGAAGAATGCACGAATCCGCGGATCAACTTGTTTGGGGTTGATCTGCGGTCGTCGTTTAAACTCAAATACGGGGAAAATAAATTGAAATAATAACCCCAACCTTTCGAAAGGATCAATCGTTGATGAAGGTGTCGTGCTGTCGTTGCCTTCGAGATCCTTCAACGTCGGTGCAAAAATCCTTGGTTTTAATCCGTTGTCATTCGTCGTCAAGAATTTTCTCCAACGCGCCGTGGATTCTGTAGAGGTTCCTCTCTCTACGTTGCCAATGACGTAAAATTTCTTAACCCATTAAAAATGGGAAACAAGTTGGAATTTAATTACGTGGAAGTATTAATGGGGTTGACATTCCATTTCGAAGTCATTATGACGTGCCATTAATTTAGGAAACAGATGTGCCATTACTGCGCTGCAGCGGATGTTTCCTTAAATGAAATAAAATAAACTGGTTATTTTATTTTATTTTATTTTACTTAAAACGTCTGAAAATTATCTTTTTCCCTCGACCCGCACTGATCGGGTTTAGCCTCATTCTTAGGTAAAGTCATCGTCCCAGATGCAACGGTGTGCTCAGATTTTTAATCCAGGCATCCGTTTGGAAACTGCCACAACCACGCACAAGTGCCGACTCACTTAACTAAAAAAGTTCAAACCACCATTCCGGGCTCACTGGACCTCGGAATGATGTGTTGCCTTCACGCGCGGTCTCGAAATAATTCCATATAATATTTAAAAATAATAAATGGAAAATCCGAGACATTACATTATAATACAGGAAAACCCAATCTAGTGAGAAATATTTTTTTCATTTTCATTGAAAAGTAACAAAATATTCTCATAATGAATATAACTATATAAAATTTATTTTATTAATTTCAATTAGACATGAAAATTAATTCTCTTAAAATTACCTGGGATGTTAAAGTTATTTTATGGAAGACCAAACTGTCTCTAGTTTACCAATACTTCGAGAAGTTATCATATAAACAGACTTGTACATTTATTTTTATCTAAAGTTCTCTGATCCTAATCGATAAAATACTAATTATTTCCTCAAATAACCTCAAGGGTTACCTATACCTTTGATGTTAGGGTAAACCATAACTTAACAAACATTTATGTCATTTCAAACTCAAAAATTTTCCCCAAGCCATTAAATTATAATATATAAATTTATATAAATCCTATTCTGAACCCAACATTGATTCCACACACCTAATTATTCCACAATTACACGAATTAAAGTACATATTTCATAAAATACGTTCCCAAAAAAATTTATGATTATAGTTTTAAGAATACAAGGATAAAAAATTATATAATAAAACTAAAGTCTTTTCCAACCATTTAACATTTTGTCATTATAAAAAACATCTTAAACCATATAATGTCAAAAACATCTCAAATTAATTAGTCTCATATTTTAGCCTTATAATAACTTCATACATATTAATTTTCATTACAAAATGATGAAATTGAATCATAAGAATGGGGTGAGATCATATACCTAGTAAGTGTAAATGTTAAAAATAAAAATCAAATATTAAAAGTGAGAATAAGATGACTCTATGGGTATAATGAAGATACATAGGAAAATATTTACCCAGAAATTCTTAGATCATAAATTATGGAAAATTACATTGCATAACATATAAAAAGAATCAAAATAGTTTTTAAACATGAGTCAATAAATGATATGGATTAAACATGATCCCTGAAACAATCGAAACAAAGTGGCACAATTATAAACATAAGATTTATTATATTTATGAACTTGGATACCCCCTAACCCATTCACTCGTAACATTATGAGTAGAGATAAACCTCATCACACTTGACCTTTTTGAACCAAGCTACTTTCTAACCCTTTTACATAACATTTCTATCTCCTCAGACATAACCCTTTACCCATTGCATTTTAGGGAGATATTGGACACCCCCATCACCAAATACATACGTTGTGGTGCCAAAAAAACAATCTTGACATCGTGATATAACAAATCGAAATAAAAGTGGTGTTTTTGAATTTTAAAAATCAAAATAAAAATTACCCATGGAAAAAATTTTATTTTTTCATACTATCAAAAAATATTAGGAACATTAAAAAAAGACACAAAAATTATAAATTTTAAAAGGAATCATTTCATTCTAACATATATAAGGTGATCTAATCATCAGTTACTAAAACATAATCCAAATATGGTAACTAAATGTTGAAATAAAAAATATATTAATGAAATTTTATTACATTTTTGGGAAAATTACATTTACAAGCATTCTTTTGAGCTAAAAGAGATATTTTTTGAAAAAATTAATTTAAACACTTCCAAATAAAAATATATTATTAATAAAAATTGTCAAAAAAACTCCAAAAATATTTTTTTTAATAATTCAATAATTTATTTTACATCGTGGAATTTAACATAAAAAATGTATAAAAATATGTCTTCAAATAAAAATATATAATATGAAGAACAAGAAATATATTGAAAATAAAATATTAAACATTAGCTCATATTAATTTTTTACATTCTATAGGAAACAACTATTAATGGTTTACCATCTTATTGTATATTATAGCTTTATTAACAATGTATTATTAATATGTGGTGTTTTTTACGTTGGGTGTATCCAATGACATAAGTTATATAACATAGTCTTTATTTCAATGGATATAAAATCATATTTCATTACACAGTCTCCCAATCAAGGAAACATATATAGTAAAACCTAGTCACCTACACTAAACACTAATGGTCGATGGTGCCAATCCACATAAGGTTTCTAGAATATATTTATAGTCTCTATTCCATTACAAGTAAACTATAATTACTATACCATATCATATATGAGTAATGGGGAAATCATTACAACCTCACTCACCTCTTTCTAGCACATGGGTGAACATAATAGTTTCCCCTATAAATTCCCATAATGTTTTAAATAACTTTTATACAAAGAGCCATTATTATAGGTGAAATTTAACAAGGATAATTTTCTTTCCCTTGATCCCCTAAAATTAAGGATTGATGTTATAAACATTTCTTCTTGAATCTATATGGTTCGCTCTAATTTCTAATCAGGCTAGGGGAGGTATGAAATATCCAGAAGCACCCGTGTACTATGATATTTCTATAAAACCTACCAGAAGTGAGATGTGAATCCCAAATCAATGTTTGGGACTACAGTATAATGATACATATGTATCCCTACTACCTCATTAACATAAATATTATCCTAACCATCTAATAAATAGGAGTCCTATATATATAAGAAATGCGCCACCATGGTCAAGCTATCCACAACAACCTAGGAAACCCCATTATCCTAGTAAATCCCATGTTTACCATTTAAAAAATATATAGTAACAACATATAACTTCCACATGAGAATGTTCAGTTGTTATAGGATACCATGGAGCCACATGTGAACATCTTTCACCTTTTTGTTGGTATAGGAACCTCCTAAAAAACTATCAATATCCTTCTTTATTTTTGAAACCTAATATTAATCTTATATATCATGATAATGTTTCGTTATCCTTGGGAGAACCACTAACATCAAAAACCTGACTCCCTTGATAACTCTCATTTTATTCCTGTAGAAACATAGACACACCCCTGAATCTGAAGGATCTCATCCTCATTAAAAAACAAATCAGCTGATGGACCCCAACCATAAATTCTATCCCATAGAGAAACAAACCCTAAATCAAATAACTATCTCCTCTTAGATGGATTAATATATAAAGGAATAATATATAATTATGTGATGGGTTCTCACCCATTATTCTCATGTAATCCTAAATTTATCTAGGTTTAGAGATCCATTAACTACAATTCCAAATAATAATCTAGAAAAACATGAGCCAGATTCATACTTCATAAAGAATCAATTACAGTGATTACATATTTACGGATATATAAAAATTAAAAATAAGAATATTTTAGGTGTTCAACCCTTATGCGTTGTTGTATATTCAAATCCCACTTCTAGAATTTATATTTCAAGATTTTATAGTGTGTATAAAATATGAACATATCATATACAAGATAATTTCTCCAACACCTCAAAGAATGAATTAATTCTTTCCATATGGAGGTTAAATTTAAGATAGTTTTGTTCATATGTCATCAAATATCATGAACCATAAGGCACAATATGAGCTTATGGAATTAGAACATCTCCAATACCAACCAATGAAAAATCATAATATATAGTATAATCCCTACTGAGATCAGGTAGGGTTGAGAATAATGACATGGTTTGTCTCTTATATAACTATAGAAATAAATCCTATCATGAGTTAGAATGAAAAAACATCACGCCTTAAATGTTAAGACAATTAAAGGAATATTCAGGTGGTAGAAGTTGTGAATAAATCATTAGTAGTATCCTATTATGCACAAGACATTATGTAAAATAAACACATTATTGGTCCAATCCTATTAAATCATAGCTCTAACCATCACTAGGTCAAAGTATACGCTAACTTCATAGAAAATATTCCGTAAAAAGTAAACCTGGTCCTTCTACAAATTAACCATATATTTCTTTAAATAAATCTAATACTCCTTCAACATTATTATCACAACCTCCAAATAAAGAACATGTTCCTACCTTTAGTTTAAGTATTTGATTATATCATTATGGGAAAAAAATCCAAAATTGGTGAAAACCCAATTCATTATGATCATAAATACAATTGGACCATTTCTCCATATGAATGACATAACGAGGTAATCATAAAATCATATATTCTCCAAAAATTTGAATATGGTGTTATTGGTGGTCTCATATTAACCATATGATAGACCGATATCAAATAATCCTTGAAAAAATTTCTAAGAATCTCTCTACTTTTCAAATAATCCATAAACCCTATAATGTGGGTGTGGTTGCTTTACCATCATTTGATTTTGATTCCTATAATCAATATAAAATCATAATGAACTGTAATAATTTTGAGAAAAAAAGTATTTGGTATCACCTAGGAGATATTCCTGACAATAATAAACCCTAGTTTCTAGGTACTTTAGATGAATCTTATGTTCTTGTATATCTACAGGTCCTTGTTTTATGGTTGAATAAAAATAGTCTTTCTTCCTAACATAAGCTCAATCATGAATTTGATTTTTCCATCCTGGGGTATCCCTAAAAACTCCTCCATGAACACATTATTGAACTATTCTAATAAATGTGGTTAAAATCCCGTTGGAACCCTCCATCTTCTAACACCATACCAATAGCATGGATGGTCACATTACCAAATTATAGGAATGATGGTCCTACGTGACCATCAGACATGTCCCATTCCCCACGATGTATGTGATAATTACCATTTAGAGACATGGACACCAATCACTTATGGTAATAGTCAATATGATCTTGGAATAATACCAACTAACCCATATTGATAATCATGACCAATCCATTAATCTATATTATAAAGATAGTTCGTAGGAACCAACAAAAAATAATATATAGGGAAGACTCTCCATAATAAAAAATACCATCTGGATGTACTCCCAACCATGTTTCAATAGATAGAACTCCAGACAGGTACTCCACCCATAATCCCAATAATTCTTCAAATAAGGCTCGTATAATGGAGTTAATGTCCCTGTATGAAGCCAATCACATGCTATATTTTCTTATACAATGATCATAACTCAGATTATAGATTATCTGATATACTGATTAGTTTGATTATGTTGCACCACATGAAAATAACATGAACCATGAACTTATAGTCAAATCCAACTCCCCTACCTAGAACATTTCTATAGGTGATGATACTATTTAACCTACACTCGATGACCTCTACCTCACACTTATCATCTAGATGAGATCTAAATACTTTCCTAGCACAATGCTGCTAAGATTACCCTAGAACCCTATACTATTTTGAACCATTCATCCCTCAAAACCTGCTACACAATCATGTAAAACGTATATATGTGACCCATCTTGAAACACACGTGGAAATACATCAATTTTTAGTCACACTAGGGCTAAATAGGTCCCCTACTACAACACTAGTGACACCATGAAGAACCACATCATGGATTTTTTTCCACTTCTTTCAAAGAGAGTCCCCCTATATCGGTGCATATGGCTACCAGATGACTCACTACTAGTCCTTGTAAAAAAATATATTTTCTAAGAACTTACCCATTATCTTATAATATTTATTAACAAGGGAATAGTTTACCACTATAGAAAGGTTGGTAAGGAATAATTATTTCACTTAAACAAAGATATGATTCATTAAGAAATACACAAACTACCTCACTTAAGTTGCAGCGTCAACTACTATCAAAGGATAGAAGCACTCCATGTTTAAAAATCAGTTCGGCATAATCTATGATTAACATAATTCTATTCATAGGGTATATAAACTCTCCATATCTATTTGATGTTAGTATATCTAAGAATAAATGATCCAAAAATACATTATTAAATACTTTACAAGACATGCCCATATATTTCATAGCTTGAACTATGAAGTCGCACAATCATCTCACTGATTGTTGCATCATATAAACAGAAATATTCACCCCCATGCCTTGAGGGGTCTCAAGATTCCCAAACATAGCTTGAATGTAATTTATCCAAAACTCAACTACATCGAGGAAACCTTCCACCATTAATGAGGGAGGTTTATAGGGAAAAAATCAATAGTCAAATCAAATATAGAAGAAATATAATGAAGAGACTCACACTCCATCGACTATAAATATTGTATAAAAATATCTCTAAGATGTTTGTTTGAAACTACACATGAGGAAATAGGGGGATATACCTTGAAATACTTCAGAAAATTCTCATTCTCACCCTCCTAGAGATCAACCGGGGGCCAACATGGATTAATTGCATTATAATAAAAATACCATATCTTAGACCCAGATAATATAATATTTCTTTATATGAAAAGTTAAGAATAGTAGTAAAAGCCACAACACCTAGTTATTTTATGCCCCTAAGATAATTAAAAATTTAAAACCTGATATCATTTCGTTTTCCCCATATATCAATAGTAGGGGCAAGTCAAAAGAATTAGGAATAATGTTATCTCAGCATTAAATCTTTTCACCATTATGAATTTACTTTGGAAATTATTTCTCATGAAGTATCACTATGAAGTTTTAGTTATATAGAGAGTTTTATATATGTTATAAGAGTAAAAACATTTTATGTTTTGTTATTGGACCTCCATTTAACAATCAACAAATAATTTTTAAAGTAAAAATAAAAAAACATTTAGCCAACTAAATTATTGGATAAGTAAAATGTCATAGTGAATTTATATGAAATACTATATAAATTTATATAGACACATTTTGTACCCATTTAATGTACCTAAATAGTATAAATGATGTTACAAAAACATGATAATTTCATGAATTTCTTATGATTCTAAATGATTTAAGAACACACACCTCTTTAAAGTTATTCTGATGTGATAAATAATTTTATAATTGAGTTCTAAAATTGATCAAATAGAATATAGAATATTTTTAAACCTAAGTAAGAATTCTAAAATTTAATTGAAGTGGTTTGATTTTGATTATAGTAAATAATTTAATACAAAAATGAGTACTTCATGTAAATTGAATGAATACCCTATTATTATGTTTGTTGATCAAAATAAATGTTTGAAGATTATTAAGATTATACTATATCATAGTATGAGAATATTTTATATCTTTTATAGTGTATATATGTGTGGAAGAATGTAGGTGGATCCTATGAAAATGCACATGAAAGAAATTAATATCTTTATTAAATATGTGATAGGTATAGTGAATATTACGTTATTGTAGCATATAATTACTTCATTATAATTAATGATATATTTTGATTTAGAGTTTGGAGGATGAAAAAGTAATAAAAAAAGTAAAAATGGTATGAAAAAATTTCATAGATAATCATTGTTTCATGGTGTTTAATAAATAAGTACATGATAGAACTATCTACCTTAGAAGATTAGTATATGGTAGCATAAAGAATCTATATATAAAAACAATGTAAATAAAATCCAATTTAGAATTTGGAAGTGCATATGTTCTAATTATAACACTATGTAATAATTATTCTCTTATATCAATTTATAAGAAACCATTTTAGTACATGAAGATGATACTTATGTGGTGATTTATCATTTCATTTGAGATAATGTATAAAAAGGGGATATTTTTTATTGTTTGTTCGCATTAAAAATAAATGATCTATGCTACATGAGTTGATACTCAATTTTTATGTGTTGGTTTTTCAAGGAAGCATCAGATTGAAAACATTACCGTCGTGGACTATGCTGCATGAGTTGATACTCAACTTTCTATGTGTAAAATTCATTAATTTTTTTACAATTAAAAATATTTACAACACTATTAAAGGATTAAACATAGAAGACAAGAAATATTGAATGACGATTGAAGAAGAATCATGTGAGTGTGTCAACCAATGACACTAGATTAACTTTTAACGAATCCAGTAACTTTATGAAATGAATTATATATGTGTGACATGAAATAAATTATCCAAATGAAAAATACTTTATATATTATAGTGGAAAATTTGTTGTTATAATTCATATTTAACATTAAATTATATTTTTCTGAATATTTTATAAAATATTTTTGAGTATAAAATAATAATTTTATAATTAATGAGAATGAATATTTAATGTTTGATTTTATTAATTTTGATCTATTGAATATTTTTTTTGAATTTATATTCCCATTTGGAACCCTGATCGAATCATCCTTGGGTATTACTCTCATTATAACTTATATCCCCTTCATGCGATTTAGATATTATCATTTTTTTAATTTCAGGAAACATTTTAATTTATTCTTATTTCTCCCTCATATATCAATTTTTTCTATTAAAATATTCATCTACAAAGTGAAGATCCATGTTATATGAAAACAACTCGAAGGATTATTTGAGGAGGAATTAGAAATTTCTCCAGTTTGGAAGGCGGATGATAAAGTATATATTACTTCACCTAAGATGATGTGAAATGTAAGAAAGCAGTCATAATAGTTATTACAAGATGGTTTTGAGGATAAATGGATAAAAAGTAAAGTTATGTTTGACTAGATGATTGATATGAAGTGTATTTAAAATTCAATGTTTATATTGTGGGATATTATTTGGAGTTGTAAATGGATAAAAGTATTAATATGCATATACAATTAATTGAAATGTGATCAATAATTGTTATAATTCTATTAAAAAATCATAATGGAAGAGAATATAATCCATGATATCTTATCATAATGGATAAATTGAGATGAAATAAATATGATCTCTATTTATTTTCTCAAAATGTTTGGAATAGATCATGTATATATCTTTTTGATATTCCATAATGTTTTATACTTTGAAAATCCATTTTTAATGAAATTTATAAATTTATGGTGTGTCATGTTTTATATTAGAGTCTAAAATTTTTAATTAAATTATAAACACAATTTTATAAATAAATTTATATATTAATTTGAATAAATAATAATTTGAAATTATGACAACATTGATATGAATCATATCTACTTATTAAATTCTATATTGTTAAAGAAGTCATCTAAACATATAAAAATGTTTTTATGCATGTTATATTCCATAAAACATGTGAAATGATTAGCTAAAAATTCCTAAAGTAATATAAGAATTATTTTTAGATTATTATGTAGGCTAGACATACAAATAAATAATTTTTTTGGAAAGATATCAAAATAAGGGAGCATTGTTGTGAAGGATATATTGGAAATAGGAACATATCCTACTAACATAGAAAAACAATATTACAAAAATTTATTCCTGATTTTATCCAAGGAGTATAATCATAGAGAATACTAACAATCTCATGAAGGTGATTCTAGAGATGAATTTTAATTGATTAATCTAAAAAGTTATTGGTAGTGTATTCTACAACCCCCTGGTAGAAGGATGAGGAATGAAAAAATGAAATAGCATGAAGGGAAAGAGAACTATAATTCAAAACACAAATTTTTTTAAAGGATAAATGAACTAAAGGAGTTGGTAAATAATTTCAAGGCTAAGACCTATTTAACTCTTCAAAAATATAAACATGCCATCGAATATAATAATAATAACATCTACATAAATATAAATAGAAATGGGTTCAATATGTAAGATCTTTTGGGATATTTTAATCTGTTAATGGAATCCATATTTTAGATTGAAAATTTCAACAACTCGAAACATTATATTATGAAACTAAGTACTTTAGTTCCACATTTTAGTAATGAGTAGTTATGTATTTCTTGATACATAAAATTATTTTCTGGTTATGAGATTTATAATCTCCGAATAAATCTTTATCAAATGAAACATACCTTATCTTAGAAGTATCCTGACCAATCCTAAAAACAATGGTCATCATCAAAAGGGAAGTCTCCATAAAAATATTATTTAAAACCCATATAAGAAAAAATATATTACAATGGAAGTTAAAATATAAAGTGAATAATTAATATAAATTCGAGAAAATGTTAATCATAAGGTTTCAGAATTGAATATGGTGAAACTCGTAGGAATATGAGTCCCCAACAGAGTAGGGGTCCAAAAGTTAGAGAACTAGAATAAGTGTCTATTTTATAGTTAATTAGAAGAATCCTAAAGTGAATATAATCTTTATTGATTACTAAGACAAGATTTTCACTACAATAAACATTCAATCATCATGTGTTTATTATTCATCATAATTATAAAAATAATCATTGAATTTTAGTAATGCTATAGAGATCAGAAAACTTCTAATATCCAAACATGTTGTCACATAAATATTGATAGTAGATCACTAACTTCTTCATTATAATAGTTTCATTAGGCTCTTTAATATAATAAGTGGAAAATTTTAAAAAAATTTACATTTTGATGTCTTATTTTACTGTATTTCGATATATATCTCCAATGATTATAAAGAATCTCCATATGATGAAGTTCTATAAAATGTTTTTAATGAGAAACTAGTTGAGTAATAAAACATTATTGACAATTTTGTAACTTATGTTGTCAATTATATAACATAATGTGTTGAAATAGATAAATCTTATGTTGAATAGAAGTACATATCTAATAATAATGTCAACTAAGACTTTTATATTTAACTAATTATAAAAATTCTATTATTACTATTTTGTTAATATTTATTTAATTTTATAAATTCTATTTTGTGTTATAACTTTTAAATTTCATTATTTTTTATATGAATACCAATGGGGGATAGCTTTATATGGGAAATTTATTATATATGTGGATAATTTTGGAAATTTGTTGATATTATTTTTAATTTTATTATATTATTTTGACATTAATTAATTAATTTTTTTATATTTATTTCACTAGTTTAAATACGTTTCCCTTATTAATGGGGGGAGATTATTGGATCTATCATCCCATAGTACCCTTATTGATAAGTATAATAGTTTTTCTTTATAGTTCATGCTCATATTTATTTTGGTTTTGTTAAAATTTATTTTGTATTTTGAATGTAATAAATGATACATTATAAAATGATTTATGAATTACATATTACGATAGTGGTAGTTCTATATACCAACATGATATATCACAAAACGACACTAGTTCTAATTCTTAGCAATCCATAAAGGGAGTTCTCATTCTTAATATGCATGATACTATTTTCTTAGCATCATGGATACACTCTTAGGAATGGTTTCAATAAAAAAGGGATATGAACATGAAGTATAATCTTAGTGAAAATCCATAATTAATTTTACATAGGATGGATTACCATTAGAAATCAAAAAAATATATGTAAATAAAAAACCAGAGAAGGAAAAAAATACACATCTGACCCTCATTCTATAATGAAAAAGAAATACAACAAGATATAATAAATATTCCCAAACTATAAAAAGCTGAAATGTCTAAAACCAGATGAACAAAAGAATAATAAAACAAGAAACAAAAAATTACATGTGATGAAGGTGATAGTACATCCTCAATACATGAAACCTCTAAATGAGAATCAAACAGAATACATCCATATGAAAAATATTCTCACAAACATTTAACTGAACCTGAAAAAGAAACTCAATCTATAAGGGTTGAGTGATATATATTAGGTGAGTTATAGGTTCTTGAGAATCTCTTTAATGTAGACATAATATATTTTTTTACTCGTGAATAATATTCTTATATTGATGGAATTTAGATATCTTAGTTCATAAAGATTTTTTTTATTTTTTACTTTTTTATTCATTTGATCATGTTTTATCTATCCGGTTTGTCAACCCCCTTGTGTTTTTACATGGGATGGAGGTGTTAGGGGGGGTTTTTTGGGTACTTTTTTTGAAATTTAAAATTTTATTTTCAGGGTCATTTTTTAAAACACATGTTTTAATAGATTTTTCATGTGAGTGATTGGTCCCTTCATGTAGTCTCTTAGATCTATCATACTGTTGGTTCGTTTTTCATAAGGTAGTTTGGTTTTTTCACATGATTTCATTGGTTTATTATAACTTCACTGGGTTTTTCCTTGTGGTAGGTTAGTTTTTTGTATAGTAAATTATATTTCCCAATACATTAGTTGGTTTATTATTCTATTATATTGGTTTGTGGATGCATTCAATTATTCCTTTATGGTGTCTCTTATCCCTTCTTTTGGTAGCTTCAACAGTTAAAGAAATCAAAAAAACTTCAAACTATATAGATTCTCCCTGAGTGAAGTAAAATTGATTTATAACATAATATAGTGAATGTTGAGGCCTAAATATTCATTTTTAGATCTGTTAAGTAGGGGTTTAGATGAATCTTTTAATTCCATGACCCCTGAGGTTTTAATATACTTTTTCGACAAGTTTTAAATTGACCCAAATTTAAGGACACATCAAAAGTAATCTTAAATGAGTTAATATTAAGATCTATTCCATAAAATATTTTCTAGTGTCTAAAAGATGGATATTTTTTCCTTTCGAGAATTTGATTTTTTTCCTTGGAGTTAAAATGAACCCAAATCATTTTCTTGAATTGTGATAGTTATTTGGTTTGACTCGGAGACTTCATGATCAAGATTTTTTGCTTGTTCATAGCCAACTTCCAAATAATTTTTTGTAACATAGTTTAGATTTTATGGTATGAGGTTATCAACACCCCTTGTTTATTCATTTACTAAACATGTTGGGGAGTTCACCAATCCCTTTCTTTCAAATTTATAGGCTATTAAATCATCTTCCTTTACCCCAAATTTTTATATAGCTTGTATTAGGAATTCCTTTACAAGTATAAGATAATTTTCTCTCCTTATTATTCATCTCTACAAGTTGAATGATTCTATTTTACTTTGAGTTGGTGGTAAGGATTAAATAATTTAGATAATGAATCTATTTAATTTTATTTTGAATAACATGGAGTGTATTCGAATGTTTTAACATTTTCTTATTAATTTTTTCTAATGGTTCTTATCCACGATTATAAGAAATTTCTATATGAATATTATTACTGTTATGGAATTTTTTACCCCTTCTATAGATTGATAAAAATTTATATATTTTTTATTTTGACACGGTATTCAAAAACACTATTAAATGGATTATTTGTCTTATAATAAGATTCCTATGTAAATATTGAGTAGTACTAAATTTACTAAGCTGGAGAATAATATTTAAGGTGAATCCATATATAAATTAATTAGGGAAAAATTAATTAACCATAAAATATGGGGTTTCCACTATTGTTGTTGACATTTCTTCTAATAATTGTGTTGGAAATGTATGGGACATATAGTGATGGAGGTGATGAGTTCGAACATAAGATTTGTTTTGGGAAGTGAATGTATGGTGATATATATGTGGTTGTTGTTGTGATATGGTTCATTTACAGTCTCATGTTTTGTAGGAGATATAACAGGTTGTTTGTGGAACCATGTTTTATTAACACGGTATCAAGTAAATATGAATTTGGATATGATGAAAGTTTAATTAATCATGATATAAATTAATAAAAGTTTTTTAGAATTTACATTTTTCAACTAGGTTAATGAATTAAATAATCATAAAAAATTATAAATTAATTTGAATTAAATGTTATTGTTAGATGAAGTGGGTTTCTGATAAATATGTGGTTTTTAAGAATAATTATTGAAAAGTTTATAGTAATAAAATAGTTTCAAAAATGGATGAATCTGTAACTGAAAAAAAAATCTAGTTTATGTGTGGTTGTTGGGTGTGGTGGATTTGCATTTTGTAGTGACAACATATGGCAATGGATGTTTTATGATATTTGTAAATTATGATTGTGAAAAATTTATGTGAATCAGTCAGACATGGACTATGATAGAGATATATATATATAATTATATTTTTGTGTTAATTATATACACACTCCACTTGTTTCATGTTCTATATTTAAATTCCCAAATGTTTTGGGGTTGTTTCCCCTGACATCCAAGACTTGGAGGAAATATATGTCTGATTAACACCTCTTCCCCTCTATTACTTCAATAATAGTACATGGAAGGGTTACCTTGTTGGTAGTAAGTACCAACTAAGGATGAAATAGTTGTTGTTTATTCATATAGATGAGTGGCTAAGATATGTGATTGGGGTCATTCTTGGTAAGAGGACACATGGATGATATTATTCACATTCGTGATACATTAATGCCTCATATATGAGTTTTTGGTTGGATGTAATGATGAAGAATATTATAATGTAGTAGAAGATTGTGATATGTGGATATAAATTGTGGCCATAATATGATGTTGTGACCCGTGTGTGGCCACATTAAGTAGGGTTTTGTATTTACCCACATCACAGGTGATTTGATACATTATGATGAGATGGCATGGAAGGGATGAGAGAACTCAACATTTCACATTGGAGCATGAGACTAAAAACTCATTGGGAATGTTGATATGGGGAACCTGTATAGATGTTCACTTGTTATTAATTTACTACATCAGAATTTTTTATTTAGTGAGTGAAACATGAAAATGATAAGATGGAAAATCAATCTATTTAGGTACAATTTGTTATGTTGTTTATTCACAAGTTCATTTGTATGGGTTTTTAACATTTACATGTGATAACCTAGGTATTATCCTATTTAGTATACATGTTGTTCTATCCCTCTATAAAAATGGTTTTATAGATTCCCAAGAAGGTTATAAAGATCGAGTTGAGCATTACTCGCATAGAGATCAATGTTTCTAGGGAGTCACTGATTTAGTTTTCTTTTTTTAAAAAAAATTAAAGAGTATATTCCCTTCTCCTGAGATATATTGTGGGATGGTTTTGTTTATTTTATATTATATGATGGAGTTTATTTTTAGTTGGTAATCTTCTATCATGATCCTTTTCATATATTGATGATGGTGAATCCCATTTGAGTGTTTTACAACCTCGATATTATCACCAAATTGGGGCCTAGCAATGTTGGGAGTAGTGGATGACTCCATCTCTTCAGTTCCATCCAAGGAGGGGTACCAGTGGACAATGGGAGAGTGGGGGGGGGGGGGTCATGAATGAGTGGCCTCAATGGTATCATAGTTCCGAAGTAGGTTAGAGTTTAGAGTTAATACCTAGTGAGGCTTCTATTGGTTCGTATCCAAATAATGTTAGTCAAAATTAGTTTGTGATTTAGAAAGGGATAGAAGTTAGAACATATGAATTTATACCAACTGAAATTAAGAAACAACAATACACATGTGTAATGATTTATTACACATTTTATATAATGTGGTGTTTTATGGAAATTAAAAGAAATTTTATTAAATGAATCTTTATGAATACCATGTTACTCGACATAATATTTATTCCCCTATTTTTAATAATATTGATCCGGTAATCCATCCTAAAATAGTTCAGGAGGAAGACGTTTAATATGTTGATCCATCTTATTTGCATATTATTTATCTGATTAATGAGGATATGACATGTTAGAGGTTATTATGTGATTTCTAACAATAGAGTCTAGAAAAGTACGATGGGGGTGTCTTTGATGATAATATGAAATATTCGTTTTGGAAGCTCTAGATAAATATAATTTTGATTCATTCCTAAGATGAGTTTTGGGTTTTGTTGGTAGTCATACATATGCATGGTGTGGTGAATCAAGGGTGGATTCCATATCTTGGAGAGTAGGAGGAGGTAATTACTCCTTTAGCATAATTTCAAAAGGATATTATTATATCATTCTTATCATTAATAATGAAGGTTAGAAAGTGGAAGTAGATACACTCCCTTTAGGAAAATGCTCTATGTTTCAAATAGATTGAGATCATGTTCAAGGGCCTCCACCATTTCACTAATTATTTTTTTCTCGATAAGGAATATAGATCTCAATGTCTTGAGAATGTTTTTCATCCAACTATCTAATATGAAATCACATATTTTAATACATCTTAAGTATCTAGTGTTATATAAGAAGGAAAAGGTGACTGAGTAGATTCACTCATATAGAGGATCACCTCTAGAATAATATCAACTGAGATTCTCAAGGAACCAATATTTATCCTTGTGATTATGAATTCTAGACTAGATAATTTTTTGATCAATATGGACCCAACCTCAGCATTCCGTTTCACACAGTCGGGGGGTTAAGGTTTCTGATCATCTATTATGGGAATCATGTTTTTATACTATTCCAATAGAGTATATGGTCACCATCAAGATCATTTAATGGCCAGCTTAGGTGATCAATCCTTTTTTCCCTCCATACTAGTAGCATGTTCCCCTGTAGTCTATTTCTATAGTAGCGACTAGAATCATTCATTTAGTAGGATATTTGATATGGATATGGAAAAGTTTAGTCAATTAATATCCTCATACTCAAGGATGTTGGCTTGAGAATAGTTGTGTAGCTCGTTGGTAGTGAGACAAAAAAGTTATGTGTAGGATAGTGTATGATATAAAGGGTCCATCACTAGTGGTACCTTGAGATGTTCATGCTATGATAAATTTATTTTGTAATTCAATTTTGTGATTTTTTAGATTATAGGGATTTACAATCTATTGATTCAACAACCTTGGTCCACATGTTTGGATAATAAGAGGATATTTGTTAATTTCCACTAGTATTATCCACATCATTGGGATGTTAAGATTTTTTGTTTGATGTGTGTTGAGGATGTAGACTGATAATGGGGAAACATTAGTTGTTAGAGGGGATTATTATTATTACAAATATAAACAAAAAATTTCATCATTGACATGGACTAGTTTCATTCTCTTTGGGAATTCATTGTTTTCTTTCATGAGAGAGAAGGGTTTTCTATCATGGATAGTCAGTGTGTTGTGGTTATGGATAAACATAGTTTTCAGATGAATTGATGGAATTTAGACACTCATTTATCTTTTTTATATAGTTTTATATATAGTATCATGTTGCGTAGGTTCCTAGAGTAGTTAAAGTGTGTCTAGATGTCTCCCTCGAATATGTGGTGATGATATCCCATCAACAATATTTTTAATTTGGGATGGAGTTAAAATTGAGTGTCTATATGATTTTGATGAATTCTTATCATATTTCACCCACAGAGTAGTAAGAGTTGAGATTATGGAATGACGGTTTTCTGGAAGAGGGCTTCATATAACCTAGTGTTTCTCATTGGGATTCCCCTTTGTTGTTCACCATGAAAATGGATAGTAGTTTGAGGTTGTGTCTGTACTTTCTGAAGTTGAATTAGGTTATGGTCAAGAACCATTACCCCACCCAAGGATTGATGATATGTTTGATGAAGTGAGGGGAGCTAGTTTTTTTTCAAAGAAGTATATGCTATCTTGATATCACGAGATGTGGGTAAAAAATGAAGATTTCCGGAAGGCTGCCTTTCGATATTGGCATGGACACTTCAATATCAAATTTGTTCCTTAGGCATCACAAATTTACCAGTTATTTTTATAAGGATGATGAACTCATTATTTCTAGAGTTTGGGTTCAGTTCATAGTTGTGTTGATAAAAAAAATCATATATAATTCATTTTAGATGTGGAGTATTCCAAGAATATTTGAGCTGTAATGAAGGTTTTATAGCACCATAAATTATATACAAAGCTAACCAAGCTTAAATATTGGACACAAATGTAAATTCCATTCAAATTTTGTGTCTCAATAGGGTGATTCGATGGATCCATCATTGTCAAAGTTTATTGTTTCTTTGTAATCATGTAAGATAGTGGTAGAGGTTCAGAACTTCATTCCTCCTACATGATATTATCTAAGGTTTGTGTCAAATTTTTCATTGGTTTATGACTCATTAACTTATTTGAATATGATTAATAAACAATTCATCTATAGTAGTTTGTTTCAATAATATTTCAGCTACCTGATGGATAAAGTGAACTATTTTTTGTCACTGGAGTAAGGGATGTTGTATGAGGTCTTGTGGGACACTTTTTGTAGGATATTGGGATAAATATTAATTTAACTAAGGGAAGAGATATTTTATAGGTCAAGGAAGTCACATATTAATGGGTGTGACTATTACAGTAATTATATGAGTTGGTCGAAGTGGTTTTTTCAAGGATGATATGTTGACATGACACTGTTAATGAGAAAATTGTGATCATTAATGACCACACAACTCTGAGGTATATCTTCATTTTGTTAGATCTGAATGTAAAATAGAAAAGGATGATGAAATTTCTCCAGGATTATATTTTTTGGTTTCTTCTACACCCATGTAAAAGTTAATTTGGTCTCTATCACACTCAGATAAAATTCACAAGGGGATGTTGTTTAGGAGTGTGGCGATATATGGAAAGGGATTGTAGATATTTTAGAAATTCATCTCAATGCATATGAGTTTTGTGGAAGTGTTTATCTCCATTAGATAATAGTAGAATCATCTATAATGCTGCATGTGGATGAGTCTCATTGGGGGACTCATATGTGGTTTTTATGTGATAATCAATTGGACATAGTGATGCTCAATAGGGATGGTTTGAGGATGGTCAGAATCATATACCATTTTAGCAGATGTTGTTTATTATATTGTATATGTGTGAGGTAGTAATTCATGAGTTCTATATCCCACCATTACTAGTTCATAAAGGTGAGGTTACGATGTACCATGGATTGAAGATAAAGGTTTTATGTCGTTAGAGGATGTGGCTAATGAACTATTATGTAGCATGATGACAAGATTTTTACCTATTGAAAGAAGAGATACATGACATCAAATTTTTTTTCAACATCTAGATGTACCCATGTTTATGTGGGAGGATATATAAATGTATTTTATTACTAGGTTACCCCATAAATAGGGAGGTTATTATGCAGTTTGGGGGATCATTGACCAACCGACGATGTCAATTCATTTTTCCCAATTAGTGATTTGACTATCTAGATTCTAACATGATGAGGTATATAGATGAATTGGTGAGACTCAAAATTGTGAAAAATATCATTCTATATGATCTGAATAGTCATTTTATCTTATGAGTCTAGAAAGGAATGTCGTTGGCCTTTTTCTCTCAGTTATGCGTTGGCACGACTTTCCATACCTAGATAAATGGGAAAATAGAGATTACTATCCAGATTTTGGAGTATGTGCCATGTTACAGGACATTGTATTTTCTTGATCATTGGGGAAGAAAATAAATTTTTTTTAGTTTTCCTTTATTAATAAATATCACTCATACAACTATATGGATCTACTTGAGGCATTGTATGGGTGACAATGTAGTTCTGTGTTATGCTAGGCAGAGATTGGGGAGTTGTTAATCCTTTGTATAGATGTGTAATATAGAAAAAATATGTTTAATGGGTTGATAGTGGATAAAGGCAGAACATGGATATTTGAAGGTGTATATAAATCATAGGTGTAGGCCCATAGATTTTTAGGTCAGAGATCATAAGTTCTTGAGGTATTATTTTTGATAAAGATAGTAATGTTTTTGAAATGGGAGTAAGCATTCTTCCAATATAATCATTCCCTTCGAGTTGTTGGATCACATTGAAGAGGTGTCTTACCAGTTGGTTCTCCCACCACTTCTTGATAGAGTTCAAGATGTTTTCCATATATCATATAATTTTTATTTTCTTCACGATGACTCAAATAACATTGATTAGGTGAGTTAGACACCAAATTTGACCTGGAATTTTTGGAGAAGAATTGCGAGATAAAATATCATCAGGAGAAGGGGTTGTGTGGAAGAGTTATCCCATTAGTTTTTGTGTTGTGGGAGCTTGATGGATTGGGGGAGATTATTTGGGAGATAGATTTGTAGATTCATTCAAAATAAATAAGGGTTTTTGATACCTTTTTGTTCCATTTTACTGAGATGATGTATTAAAACATACTGACTATATCATTTTGATTCTATAAAATGTTAGATGGTGTCACCAGATTTTGTGATTTTATCTCTAATATGTGTCTTTTTTCTATTATAGAGAGTTCCTTGAGAGTTATCTCCTGATTAGTTTTCCAAAACATGTTTTCCTCTTATTTCTAAGATCTATTTTGATTGTTGATGATGAGAATTGTCTGAGAGGTATCAGATGTAATGATCATGATTATTTAAAACCATACATTGGTATTATTACATGGGATGTAGGTGTCAGTATGGATTTTTAGGTATTCTTCTATTTTAAATTTTTGAGTATTTACTCAATAGTCTTTTGAATGACCACGTGTCTTGTTAATTTTTGTGTGATTTAAATATGTCCATTTGAGGTGTCTTCTAGGTTAGTCATGTGGTCTCCCAGATTGTTCTTTATGTTGGTTATTTATTTCACATAGTTTCTTGGGATGGTCATGTGGTCACTTGGTTCTTTCATGCAAAAAGAATCTTTATTCGTGGAATCGTTTTGTGTGTTCTAGCAGTATGTCACTTTATTCATATTTTTAGTTTGAATAGTTGTGTAATTTGTTGGGGATTTCCTATAGTGGGTACCACAACCTATTCATTTTTTCTCCCTCATGTTAATTTTCTCAGTCCCTTATCCCTTCATGCAGAGCTTCAACATTTTCTAAAATCATAAAATTTTCCAAATTCCCATATTCATCCAAATTTATATAAATATTATTATTGTAAAATAACATATTTATGCCCTAAATAAATTTTTATATGTCTTCTAAATGGGTGATTGAATGTATATTATTATAATATTTCCCTCAGGTTACAAATGAGTTATTCAACAAGTTTTATGTAAAATCAAATTAAATGATGTGTGAAAAGGAAAGTAGAACATATTAATCATTAGATTTATTACTGGATCTGTATCTGAAATCCTGTTGTATGATCCATATTTTATTTCCTTGTTTTATTTTTTTCTATATGAACCAATAACTAGTTCTTGATCATTTATAAATTTCTATTTTCACATGATTCATTCCTTATCATTATTCCTTGAATATTCACAACACCTTTGATCCTCTATTTTCTACAAAAGTGTGTTGAATTTGAGACATGGGTGTGTTTCCCTCCAATTTTTCATCCTTCTATATAAGTGATGTTCAATTTGTCAAGGCATTACCATTTCAATATTTAGGCACCGACATCATCATTCTTTTCCACTATTTTAGTGCAATGAGTTTTAGGACTTATTTCCTATGCAAGGGATCCTTATTCTTTATTATTATTGTATATATGAAACTATAATTATTTTGAATCACAATGTATGGGTTTTCTGGATTAACTAATGTTGGTAATTGATATATCCTGAACTATTATGGACTTTTCTCAGGTGAAAATTCAAGTACTTTTTGTTTTATTTAATTACCTTTAGTAGGATTTATGACATGGGTGTGTTTGGGTGGAGTTCTAAGAAAATATTGATTAAATGGGATTATGCATGGTTGGTGCATAATTTTATTAAACTCTGATCCCAACCCTACTAACTGTGTGGACCCAATAAGGGAGTAACATATGGTTAGTGCAAGGATGGTTAAACTGTGCACCCTACCCAAATTAACTGTCGACATGGTTTTATTTCACCTGAAAATTTGTATTAAAATCCTTTGAATCCAAAAAACACCGTCATTTCGACCTAGGATTAGGACATAACATATTTGGGAAATTACATAGATTTAAAGAGGGGTTCCATGGCCATATGACCTCCAATATTCAAGATTCAAATCCTGAATCGAAGATTTGCACTTATCCCAAAAAGTGGATCTAATCCCAGTCCTTATTCCATCTATTCATTTTTCTCCACTTGATCCTTTGGGGGAGTTTATCCTATCGTTCTTAAAAAATTATCTAGTTTTTAAGACCTAGATCTAGGATTTTGGGTCTAGATCTACGTTTATTAGATCATGATATCATTAATCTTATTATTGTGATCTTGATAAGGAACTCAGATCTGTGTCTTTGTGATGCTCGGATTTTGGGAATTTCCATTGAACGAACAACCATCAACGAATTGAGTTCGCCGGTATAAAAATAAAATACGATAGTCTTGATTAATATAATATGTATCTTAATTTATAATTTCTATTTGATTCTTATAAATTGTTCTCTTTATTAAATTAATTATTTTGGAGAATAAATTAATTAAAGGAAACATGAAATTGGGATGTTGGGATTTTGGATCCTGAATAATAAATTCCTAAATTAATAATGTATTTTTTGGGATTATAGAACATTATTAATTAATTATAGGATACATTTATGGGAATGGTTTGGATTATAAAATTGTGAATTGAATAATTAATTTTTGATTTAGTTATTCATAAGTTGAAATTGTTAGTTAGATAATAAAATATCGAAATAATTATGGGATTTTGAGTTTGCAGATATTTATTAATTAATTTTTGAATTAGTTAATGGGAATGACGTACTTAATTAATTAGTTAATTAATTATATTTATTTATATGAAAAACTTAAAGTTGAATTGGTAATGAATTCTTGTAATAATTAATTGGTGAATTAATTAATGGATATCGAGTAGTGAAATGATTAATTAATGTTTTACATAATTAATATACATTATATAGTTAATTAATTTTTCAATTAATTAACAAAATAATTGTGAATAATAATTTTTTTAATTAATTAATGGGATAGACATTGTTAATTATTTTTTTAATTACTTAAATAATTTTATATGATTAATTATATTTGAAAATTAATTATTTACATTGATTGATCTAATTAATTATTGGGTTAATTAATCGAAATAGGTCATGGTTAATTAATTGGTGAATTAATTAATGAAATTTTATGTAGCTAATTAATTGTTGAATTAATTGACTAAGTTGAAATGCCCAAATTAATTATTGAATTAATTCAATGGTTTTATAATATTAATAAATTGTGAATCAATTAATGGAATGATTGGTGAAATCGCTATTGGTTGTGATTATGTTGGGATGGAGTAGCGCATGGGATAACTAGGGTGTGAGGATGATATTAATCTGGGGAGACTGAGAGAGCTTCTATTATTGGTTTTCAAAGGACCGTCTGAGTCTCTGAGGGAAAAGACCATGTGGGATTTCTCTTTCTACCTAGTAATCATTTATGATTAGTTTTAAATTACACACTTCAGACCCTTAAGGTTAGGACCCATAGTGCACAATACTCATGAATATCTTATTTTAATGTTTTTTGTATTCTATAAATTCCATATGAATTATGATAGTGAATGATAACATTGAAATTTAGACTAGTGATATGCCACGGGAATAGTTCTCACTCCATTGATGGATAAAGCAGGTATTATGGACCTCATTTTTATGAGAACCCATAAGAAAATGACATTAAATAAATATCAACTGAATAAATGTAAATTTTTTACATTATTTCTTTATTTATTCCTTATACACCGGAATACACTATTATTGATTGGATTTGTTTTAGACACTATAGGTGGTTTCCTAATGAGTTGTACTCACACCCTACTCGGGCTGCTTGATAGGTATCCGAACAAACATTATTGTTGTAAGACAGTTTAAGGGAAAGGGCTAGATATTAGATATCTGATTGGAGATGGAGAAAAGACTAGGGAACCAATACAACAAAAACCATTTTTAGCGGCGGTTTTGTGGCAGCGGTTCACAAAACCGCCGCCAAACGTTTTCGACGAAAGGTTTCACGGCGGTTTTTAATAAACCGCCGCTAAAACCGAAAATCATTTCACAATACCGAACCTTCTTCCCCCACCCTGACTGTTCCCCAAACCCTCGCACCCTCCCTTCTTCCTCTAACCCCCTGGCGACCCGCACACCTCCGGCGACCCTCGACCTCCAGCGACCCGCGACCTACGGTGACCCGCGACCTCCGGCGACCCGCGACCTCCTACTCGATCAAGAAGAACAACTCTCCCCAGTAAACCCATTTTCATTCTTCTTTTTTTCCTTCAATTAGTTTTTTTTATTGTTAATGAAAATTTTTGGTAGGATACTGGAATTATAACCCTTACGGTGTGATCTACGGGTTTTCTTTTTTATCACGCCCTAGATTTATGGTAGGATTTCCATGAAATTGTAAATTTTATTTTTAAAATCATTAAATATGTGTTTTTATCACCATATTTTATTTATATAATCTAATTTCAATATTTTTATATAATTAATTTCATTCACAAACGTTGCTCTAATCTTGTTTTATGATATTTGACTTTGTTTTGTGAAATATCTCACACATAATGTCGGTCCTATTGTTCTTGGATTTATAATATTACTTTCATCTATTTCTTGTTGTTATACTTTTTTCTAGGTGTTAATTATTATTGTGCACCATTTGGTTAATTCATTGGGTTTGAAAAATCAGTGGTTTAGGCCTTGTTTTATGAAAATCGTATTATCTGATTATAGTTGTACATGCTGGTTTTTTAGATAAAGGTTTCATTTGTTTATCACCATATTTGGGATTTTTAGAACCATATTTTTCATTTTTAATAAGTTCCTGGAATGTTAATTGGTGTTTTTTAACATTTTGAGATTCAACTGAAATTGTTTGCTAATAATTTCTTGCCTAGTTTTTAGAATGGTTCCCAATTGGATTTTATAGGAAAATTATATAGGTATACCTATTATCATATTCCTTTTTAATTATTTATACGACTAAAATTTATAGGATTCCAAATTTCATAAACTAGGGAGGGAGAATGTAATGGTTTAAAGGAATTTTTTAATATCCTTGAGTATCACATCTCTTATTCAATGGTGATATGTTCATATTTTCATTTAATATAAAATATATATTGAATATTTCAAAAAAATTAGATTATAATTATATTTCAGATATAGGAAAAGGGATAATGAATTTTAAATCAACATCATAGATTCCATGAATGTTTCTCAATGTCATGTTACTCCTATTGAAGGAATAATTGATTTAAAGATAATAGATTATCCACTCACATATCTTAGTATACCTCTTATTTATGAATATTTTTGAATTATTAATTTCAATTAAATAACTGATGAAATTTTATTAATAACACCAAATTAAGAAACTCTATAACATTCATATGAGGGAAATATTAGCTTGAATCTCAATGTGTTAACTATAGTTCCCATTAATCTTCATTGACGAACTATGATCCAAATAGAGAACAAAATTTTATTCAAAATATTTTATCTAAATTCTTTTTGGACTTAAATGAAAATAATATTCCTTATTTGAAATGGTCAAGGAAAATTTCATTGCATACTGTTGAAGGAATAGGGTCTTTATAAAGTCGTATAATCCCATAGAACACAATTATAATTGAAATATTTATATATCCAAGACTACTAGGATTATTTTTGGATGTAAAATCACATTCAAAAAAGTGATATATGGATTGATTGAAATTATTGCTTTGGGTATGATTGGTGGATATCTCTCACAAGATTCTCAACTGACAGCCTCTTCCCTTTCACATGAATATGTGGAATATACTATGTACTATAAGAAAATGGTGAAGTAGTATGTACCATCTTTGAGAAACAATCTAGTAGGTTGTGGACTATCATCTCATGTATCATTATCCCCACCAGATAGTCCACTACCACAATGGTATACAGAACCATTTTTTGAAGTTCCTGAGCCACCCAAAGTATAAGAATGTGGAAATGAAGAGTTAAACTGCACTTCTGAGTAGAGAATATGATATGAAACTATAACCACTGATCTGTTTTCTGATATATTAAGGATGATCACTACTTCCAACATCATAATTCTTGGGTCACTCAATCATGATAGGGATTTTTTTCAAACCATTTGGGAGATACATTTCTGCCTCTTGAACCTTATTTTGAATTATATAATATCCAAGAGCATTGGGATGACATTTTCCATTAACGTTACATGGTTTATTTAGCAGGGCTTCTCGTGTCGTATCCACCCACATCAACAAGATACCACAAGTACCATCTACAATGATGTATTCAGAACATTTTTCTAATCCATATAATTATTAAAGAAGTGTCCCCACCAGTACAGATTTGCATCGTAGGAAATTATGTTTCTCTCCACTTCAATCCCATCCTATGATAGCCAAATCTGCCCAATGACGTCAACAATGTGCCTCTGTGCATAGTCACCTTGAATATATATGAGATTGTTACAGTTAGGGAGTGATAAAATAAATTAAATTTTGAGTAAGAGGACCCACACTTTGCGGTAGCACAACATCTACTAGACACCCCAAGTGTTGACACCCACCATCAAAGAAAGACGCATGGCCTTTCAGATTCCTCTAAGTAATTACCCTTACACCAAGACCCCAACCAGGGTAAAGGACCGACCAGGATTGCTAATCCCTATGACCCGTCTAGTTCAATGTAGAATATAGTTGATCCTGATATGACTTCTATGTTTCAGCATCTTTCCGAATAGAAGATTCCCATTAATGAGCTCCATGCTAATTAGTTTCTACAATATGGAGATATATGATATAATCTTGTCCTATATCCACTAGAAAATTAGGGGAATCCAAAATTCATTAAGAAATTAATTCCCTTTATTCTGGAAAATCAATTTCCTCTCAATTCGGTAAATTTAGGAGCCTATGACAAGTGATCACACTATTTATTGCCTAATCCACCAAAATTGAAGGAGAATCTTCCTCGAGACCTGGATCTAGTAATTTTCCCAGTATTATCTTATGGAATTCGACCAGTTGTTATACCTATCACTTCATGGGTTGTTTAGCCTCCCTACCATGTTGATGATATTAGAAATTCATTAGTTGTCATTGATCCTAGCCCAGAATGGAATCCTTTCCTAGAGGACACAATGGACAACCTCATCATATCCATTGAGGCCCTGGAGAAGTGATAGGTGGAAATACAACTTGATGAAATGTCATAACATGTATCAGTTTATGATATGTCAGCACCAATAGAATTTGAGAATCCAACAATTCCCCCTTCAATGGGATGTGTAATCTGCTACAGCACCTAGCCCATTTTATTTCAATGTGTGGCCCTATGTTGTGAACTCTATCATAGTAGGAAGACACAAAGCACTAGGTTTAGTGCTGACATTAGAAGGGCCAGAGTTTTTCTGGTACATCTAGTTATCCATTGGGTCTATAGCTTGTTGGGAAGGCCATCATAATCAATTTATTTTTCAGTTTAGCACCACCATGGGAAATTCCAGAACATCGGACTACTTTATTTGAATACAACGACCAGATGAGTGAGTCATAGACATTGTCTCTAGGTGGAAGGGCCTCATGAATTCACTTGACAAGTCATTAACTCACAAATATCTACTGATGATGTGCATGGTGAATGGTAAGGCTAAACTGGTTCCCTCCCCCATCACTCCAAACATTATAGGTGGATTCAAAAAATTCTCTAATAGGACTCATCGCCAGGAGAAATCCATCCAACATGCTAAGATGGTGTTAATTTTTTCACTCAGGTATCCTATGAAAAGAGACTCTATATTCTAGATTGATATTGTTTCATAGGTTGAGTCCCCTAGTCTACTAGAATTTTTACCAGTAGATCAACCTTTATAGCCTCACTAAGGAATCAACATCTTACTCAGCCTCAGGCTATACATCAACCACTGTAGAACGAGTCAGTACCACCCCCTCAAGAACTACTACCTAGTCTAGTTAATCAGGCTTTATCCCCATATCAGCCTCCATACCCTCATCAGGGTTAGACTCTTATAGATCCCTTTAAATATAAGAGAAATTGGACCTACACATTTTATGAGTATTAGTCAAATTCATATTGTATCTGGAATAGAATAATTGGGTGTCAGTTGATCCAATGGAAATTAGGGTAGTGAATTTATGGTAATATTTGAGTCATGAATTTGATATCATGATCTTATTAAAACACAATAGATATTATAGGGATTTTTTTATAAATTTATCTCTATTTACATATCTAATAAAATAGATTTACCAAAAATGGGTAAGGTTAAAAAAAGAATACATAATTTTATTCTTACATTTATGATCACAATCAGTGGTTGAACACTAACACATATTTATGTTAACGTACCCATTTCATTTTCATTTATCAAAAATCATGGAAAAACATTTCTCTCAAAAACCCCTTCTTAAAAAAATGAAAATAGTCATTCCAATTTGATATATCAAACTAAAAATTAAGAGAAATTAGGCTAATTTTCATAGGCTAGAGATGGAACCACCTACCTCAAAGCTCAAGTCACACATTCCCGTAATGGGATCCACCAACAATGAAAACCCGATGATGAAAACGAAGGCCCTAGAATATAGTAAAAACATTAATATTGACATAAATTAGAAAAGAAGGGGTTGGTGGAAATGGAAAACACCAAATACCTCAAGAAAAAACATCCGCCGCACCACAACTAACCAAGGAATGGCCTCCATAATGAGATCTCCCAAAGGATCTAGAAGAATATACAAAGATTCAAAAACTTAGGCCACCATATCTGATAATGTTACCCTAGGGTGCCACCATTATCAAGAGAAACGAAGAATCAGAAATGTTTCTTACCCAGAGAGATGCGCCACAACTATAATAAAAGATCCAATGTTGAATGGATCAATCTAGATGGAGCATAGTCTCCCCAAAAAAACCCGAGAAGATCTCTAGCTAGGGATCCAAGGGCCTGGAGAAAAGAACTAAAACCAAAATAGCCACTCGCCTATTTTAAATGTGATCAATGAATCATATTTATTATATTATGCATACTTTATGATCAATGGGTCAACTTTATTATATTATGCATACTTTATGATCAATGGGTCATCTTTATTATATTATGATCAATGAATCATCTTTATTATATTATGCATACTGTATGATCAATGGGTCATCTTTATTATATTATGATTCTGCAATCTTACACTATCCTATATTTTGTGTAGGCTCATTGTGATATACATGGATAAAAGATGGATCACATTACCGAGGAACACACCTCAGTATGTTAAGGGATTGAATGAGTTTTTAGATTTTGAGATTTCTAATCGATCCGTTGAAGGGAGAATAAGATGTCCATGTCCTAAATGTAAATTTATAACATGGTTGAAGAGAGATGAAGTTTATGAACATTTAATACTGAAGCAATTCCCTGTTCAATATTTGTGTTGGAATTGGCATGGAGAATCGAACAATATAGAAAGATTGAGCACGGATGTTAATCCATAGAATGAGGTCCCAAGTTCGTTGACAATGGAAAATGAAATGAAAAACCTCATAAATGATGCATTCGGCACTGCAAGACACTATTATCAGCATCAAAACATATCAGAACAACCAAAAGAGGGTGCTACAAATTGCAACGTGACAAGTGATGTTTTTGAGACTGTAACACAAGTAGATCAAGATTGGAACATATCATTGGATCCTCCTCTTGATTCTGTAGAGCCAAATGTAATGGAAAACTTCATTGTGAAAAATGCGTTTCATGATTTAGTTGACGATGGAAATCAAGAGTTGTATAGTGGGTGTTTGAAATATTCAACGCTTTCATTTCTCCTGAAGTTGTACCATATCAAATGTCTATGTGGAATTAAAAATAAGGCAATGTACATGATATTAGAATTGATTCGTGATGCATTTCCTGAAGAAAAAATCCCAGAATCTTTTTATGATATGAAAAAAGTTGTTAACAAGCTTGGTCTGAATTATATAAAAATACATGCGTGTCCCAATGATTGTATGTTTTATTGAAGAGAGGATTCAAGTAGACAGAATTTCAAGAAATGTTCTTCTTCTAGATGGAAGTCAAAGGGTGATGTTGGAAGTCTGACTGAACATAATTTCATGAAGAAGAAGAAAATGAACAGACCTGCAAAGGTTTTGCGTTACTTTCCTTTGAAGCCGCGATTGCAAAGATTATTCATGTCATCAAAAACCACTGAACACATGAAGTGGCATTCTGTAGATAATAACAATGATGGGTTAATGAGACATCCACGAGATTCCCAATCATGGTCGACATTTTATTCATTACATCCAGATTTCTCAGCCGATCCTAGGAATGTTCGATTGGGATGGGCTGCCAATGGATTCAACCCATTTGGAACTTTGAGTACAAGTTATAGAATTTGGCCAGTTGTTTTGATCCCTTATAATCTGCCTCTGTGGATGTGTATGCAACAATCATCTTTTATCATATCAATGATTATTCCTGGAAAACAAATGCCTGGAAATGATATTGATGTATACTTGCAGCCTTTGATTGAAGAATTGTAGGAGTTATGGAGTAACTGTGTTGAGACATTTGATGTTTCGTCTAAAACAATGTTTAAAATGCATGCTGGTTTACTGTGGACCATTAGTGACTTCCCTGGTCTTGGGAATTTATCTGGTTGGAACACTTATATGGGTTTGGCTTGTCCCGTTTGTAACTTTGATTTTGATCCCAAACGGCTAACTCACAGTAGAAAATGGTGCTTCTTATGCCATCGAAGATTTCTCTATGCATCTCATAGATTTTGGCTGAAGAAATCAAAATTTAATGGTTTCATTGATCGTAGACCACCTCCAAAGTTGTTAACCAGTTCTGAAATACTGACACAGCTTGAAAATGTTGAAACTGAATTTGGGAAGGTTCATCATTTGAATGATAGCGGAAAACGGGTCCGAAGTGCATCGTCAAGTGAAATCAGAACGCAACAGTGGAAGAAAAAAAGTATATTCTTTAAACTTTCATATTGGGAATTTAATTTGTTGCACCACAATCTTGATGTGATGCATATTGAGAAGAATGTCTATGATAATTTGATTTTTACATTACTTATTGAGCATGGAAAGTCAAAGGATCATCTTAATGCTTGCAAAGACTTACAAGTAATGATCATAAAACGCGATCCCTGGCCAGATGAGAATGAAAAGTATGCTCCGGCCATTTTCGCAATGAAAAATAGGGATAAAGATACGTTCCTTCGAATTTTAATGAATGTGAAGGTATCTGATGGGTATTCGAGTAACATCTCGAGGTGTGTTGACTTGAAGAATCGTAAGTTACATGGATTGAAAAGTCACGATTCACATATTTTGTTACAGTAGTTACTACCATTGGCATTGCATACATTATTACCTGAAAACGTTACTGCAGTTGTACTCCAATTCTGCACATTTTTCAGGAAATTATGTGAGAAATTTGTACATCCATTTCAGCTTGACAACCTCCAGGAGAGGTTTGCATTGACTCTTTGTGCAATGGAGATGATCTTTCCTCCATCGGTTTTTACCATCATGATGCATTTAACTGTACATTTGGTTGAAGAAGCTAAATTAGGAGGCCCCGTTCATTATCTATTGATGTATCCAATTGAGAGGTATTTTATTTATTTGTTTTCCAGTTATGTAAAGGATTTTTGACATTTAAATAAATGCATAATATTATTATTTTATTTCACAGATATCTTGGGAATTTGAACTCATACGTGGAAATAAAGCTCAACCAGACGGCTCTATTGCTGAAGGCTATTTGGCCAAGGAATGTCTTACCTTTGTTCCAGGTATTTAGATGATATTGAGACAAGATTTAATCAATTTGGATGTGTTGACGACACATGAAATCAATCTCAAATGCATCAGAAATCAAAAATATTTCCTGCTATTGGCCGATCAGTTGGGAGGACCTCAAATGTGACATTGAAAGAATTAGAATTATTATAGGCACATAGATATGTGCTGCTGAATAGTGAAATTGCAGATCCATTTATTGAAGAGTTGAGGATACAAACAAAGAGACAAATGAGAGGCCGAACACGAAATGAGAAAGATATAATGAAAGCTGTGAATAAAGAGATTATAGAATGGTTTGCACGATGTGTAAGTTCATAAATATTTCAATAAATAAGAATATTAGTTTGACACATACAATTTGTAAATCTATTAAATTATATTTCTTTTTTCAGATCATTAATACTGATACTCGACCAGACTTGTTAGAAGATTTGAAGTTTCTTGCTAGAGGTCCTATAAAGCAAGTTAGAAAGTTCAATGCTTATAATGTGAATGTCTTTAGATTTCGTACAGTTGATCGAGAAGTGGGTTTGAAAACAAAAAATAGTGGTATATTTACATTTTCTGAAGTGGGATACAATGGAAAGCTGCATGATATTATTGAATTAAACTACCATGTACATTTTTCTGTTGTTTTATTCAAATGCAAATGGGTTGATATTATCAGAGGTGTTAAAAGAGATTCATTGCAATTTACTTCTGTGAACTTCTCTCGCTTGATGGATGTTGGTGATCGTGAAATGCATGATCCATATATCTTAGCATCGCAAGAAAAAATGGTATATTATGTGAATGATGTTGTGGATGAAGGGTGGAGTGTAGTTACTCACGTAATACAAAGAGATTTGTATGATATGGGTGATGAAGTGGAAGATTTGACCTCTGAAGTTGAATGTCATCAACAACAGGAAGCAGAATTATTTTTCCATCATGATATTGAAAATATTAGTCTTGCAAGGATGAATGAAGTGGATGACGCAATGGAGTAGGAAACCGACCTTATTGAAGGGGAAAATGATTGTATGTACAATTATTCATTCATGCAGAAACCACTTGTTTCATTTCTGCAGTCATTCATTATCATTTTTATATATATTTTGTTTTTTAGTACTGGGAATCTATTATCATTTTTAATTTTTTTCTGCATAGTTTTTTTGAAATATATATTCTGAACTTAATTTTATTTGATTAAATGACAGGAATGCCAAGGAGGAAGCGGTATACTATTTCTTCTAGTTCTGCGATGGATGCCGATCCATCTGGGTCACTACCCACGACATATAAGGCACCATCTGCCTACACCCCCGCACCATCTCCCCCTGCACCATCTCTCACACCATCAGAGAGCCTCCCATTAGAGGCTGAGTTGTCGACTCCCCCTACAGGTGCCTCATCAGTTGGGCGGCGACAGACCCCTTCCAGTTCATCCCGGACACACTGGAGGGTCACAGTCATAGGTATAAATTTTAATTAAATAAATTTATTGCATTTTGTTTATACTAATTGTTTGCTCATTGAAGATGAAAAAAATAAAACCGTGGCGAAACACTTAAAAATCTCAGATGTTTGGAACTTGAATGGCGAAAAGATAGTCGTTCCATTTGATTCTTATGGGGTCCCTACGGATGATGTCGTGGGGTTACTTGGCCAGATTATAGGTCAGTTGGCAGGGGATCCCATTTCCCGTCCCATTTCATATGATGATTGGAGACATATGCCTCCAAACTAGAAAAATGAATTTTTCGATTCTCAAATAAAGGTAATTTTATTACATTATGGGTTAATTTAATGTCATGTTACTAATATGTTCAAAATGAATTTCTATATACAGATTTTCTTCCACTTCACAGTTGCTGATGTGATAGCACAGAAGTGGACTTTGAAAAATCTTGGTAAAAAATGGAAAGATTTCAAATGGAGATTGTGGTGTGATGTCAACGATACTTCATTGACCTTGGAACAAATGTATTACAAGCTACCCAGTGGGGTACCGAAAGAGTAGTGGAAAGTTTTTGTTGATAGACATCGTGATGAGAAGCAGACGGTATTGAAATATATATTATTATATTATCCTCATTTTACATTAATACATGTATATGAAGTGGAGATGACATTGGATACATTACTGTTAAATTTCATTTTATTTATTTCAGGATCTATCATGACAGAATGCATCAAACAGGGCGAAGCAAGTCATCCCTCACACGGCGGGCTCAAAAAGATTTTCTAGAAGCTGAATGTCATTGTTAATATTTTAAATAGTTAAAATATTTGTCATAAAATATCATCTATTTAATATATTGGATTTTTTATTTATCTTTTCTTAATGTAGTCACAGAATTTAGGGCACGAAGCCTCCCGGACTGAACTATGGTTGGATGTTCACAGAAAATCAGATGGCTCTTTTATTAATGATCCTACCAAAGACGTTGGGGTATGATGTCAAATTTTTATTATAATAACTTATAATCAGTTTTTACTGTGTTAATATGTATTGATATTTGATTTATAGGTAAAAATTAAAGAACTATGGGATGCCAGTCTTGGGCAGTCCTACTCAGTCTCCCAGGATGACCCGGTTGCACAAGTCCTTGGGAAGGAGCATCCTGGTAGAGTGCACGGGATGGGTTTTGGACCCGTACCATCTGAGGTCTTTAGCAGGACATCAGGGATTCTAGCCCCATCTACTCCTAATTATGGTCAGCCCATACCTGAAGATGCTCAGAGGGAGATTTCTTCTCTACGAGCCACAATTCAAGACCAAGGGACTCAGATATCCGCTATGCAAAAAGCGTTGACTGATTTATATCAGCATATGAGAAGATATGCCCCCAGTGGTAGTGCACCGAGTGGTGGTGAGCAGGTAAATCAAAAAAAATCACAATCATTTAGTTTGCAAACTTTTATTGGTTTTAAGTTTAATTATAAATATGCAACAGTATTTAATTTTCAATATAATGTTCTTATAGGTGGCATCTGGAGATGGAGGTGGAGAGGGTGACGATTCATCATTGGACCATGAGTAGTATTGTTGATGTGTTGAACAAATATGGGAAAGGTTGGTTTGTATATATAACATGTGTGGTGTATGGAACCTTTAAAAAACCATTGGTCTTGGAGGAGCTTCAGTGGATAAACTTGAATGATCACAATAACCTCAGGTGTTAAAGAGAATGATGTGTTTGTTTCATTGGTTAGATGATCTATGGTAATAGGCTCTTTGATGTTTCTGTTGTAAATTCAGCATTGGGAATTTGACTCATTAGGGTGTTGCATGTCCAAATAGCCATGTTAAATGGATATCACTAGATCAAGATGGTTTTCTGAGGTGATTTTCATGATCATTAATAGTTTTTATGAGGCACGTAACCACATCACATGAAAACCAATGCAACTCCCTTCCCATGAAGCTTCCCTCTTTTCTAACATTTATTTTATGAACATATTGGGAGATTGTTAGATGACATGTCATATGATAAAAAAGAATAATCATAGGGGGTTTTCATGATTAATTGGGTTATTTGATGGGGCTTCACATGATCAGGAACAGATCACATGAATTGCATAACCCCTTTGCATGATGTTCCTAGGGTCATGTGATCATGAGCCTCATTGAAGTTCACATGGTCCTTGTGACCTAGGTGATTAATCTATATGTATACATGCTATAATTTTCTTTCCTTTGGGTATATATTAATACCTATGCTTTGGGTATTTCTTTGTTCCTAAAATATACCATGCTCATTTGGCTAGCGTCAAAAAATGCCCCCCCCCCCACAAAAGTGATGTTCGAAGGAACAAGGACTCAGTTATGAGGTAGGAAATGACATCATGAGTCTCTTATGATTTCTATGGTTGGAATTCAAAACATATTTTTGTCTTCTATAAGTCCATTAATATTCCTTGAAGTTCCCTATAAATAGGGGGTGAGAGGCTGGTCATTTGACTAGTGACATGAAGCTCCATAGCTCTCAAAACCCTATCTCTCGTGCGTTTGTTTTGCAAGACAACTTTTCATGTCCTCATCACAAGAACCATACAAGAGACCTAATCATGTGATCATGTCACTTGACCTCTTTGTGTGATCACCTTGTCTAAATATATCACTTAATCAATCCATGAACTAATCAATGGTAATTTATTAGAACTTTGACGCACACCCTTGGCCATTAGTCTATCTTATGTGATTCAGTTGTATCTTGAGGATTTTTTCATTATCTACTAATATTTATTTGATTCATGTGACCTTCACATGGTAACATGATTATATGTATTAAGAAAAATCATGTGATCAAAAGATAGTTTATGGGTTATGTGATTTTCGTGACCTAGAATGGATCATGTGGTCCACGTAATGTTTTCCATGTTATGCACTTATTTTGTTTGATTAACACAACTAATTCTCTCTTAATGGTTACATATATTATAATATATTCTCTATTATCTTTAAATATGCCCTCTATTTCTCAAATGTCTTCTTATGTGGTAGACTGGAGAGACCTTATTTCCTAGAACCATAATGTCAATCATCGATATAAATTATTTTATAACAATAATGTTTTAAAGGTTCTTATTCTGACTGAACATCAACCCATTTAATCTTCGTTCCTCATCCTTATAGGAAAAACGACTAGTAGTGATCCCTCCCCTCTCTTCTTTGGCACATTTTGATCCATACACTTTAATCCTTTATGGAATCAAATATTTTCAATTTTGATCATCTGTAAACTATAAGTATAAATCCATGTGACCCCCAATCTCTTGTTTCATTTGATGTTATCTTGTGTTTCATTCTAAATCCATAATTTTAGGTATTTTGTATGCTTTAGGTATTCTTATTGAATTGGATCAACTTTTTCATCAACATTAAATGAAAGGGTGTTTATGAATATTGCATAGGTGGTGCATAAATTTTCTCCTTATTATATATATGTTGTATGTGTTGTTTGGTTTGTTTTCCAGGACAGTGGTGGAGTATAAACAGAAATTCTATTTTTTTCCCTTGTCAGCATTTCGCGGAGGTTTTAACCGCAACAAATGTTTTACCACTTATAAATTTAGCGGTGCTTTAAACCGCCGCAAACTATATTCGGCAGACTGCTTAGCGGCGGTTTTAACCGCCGCTAAGAAGGCACCTGGAACGCCTGAATTTCGCGGCGAATATAGCCGCCGCTAATTAAATAGCATTTAAAACCGCCGCTAAAGTTACCAAAAACCGCCGCGAAATTAGGTACTAGGACGGTTTTCTTTGACCGCCGCGAAATGCATAAAACCGCCGCTAATAGATTGCTGACGCCAAATTTAGCGGCGGTTTAAGCCGCCACTATATGAAAAAAAATCGCCTCTAATAGGCGTTTTTCCTGTAGTGAACCATACATGGTTTGGGACCCTCTAAATAGTATTTAGTGTATTTACATTCACTTGTATTTTAGATATTTGGCACTAATTTTCAGAACATGTTTCCCTTTCAATTGAGTACTATATTTTCAGTTATGATTATCTGGGGATATCGGTACTTGTTATGATTATATATTATTCCTCTATTGGTTATTTAGTTCCTATGATGTTTCAATTTGAAAAAAATAGGGTATAGTCTCCCCATGACTAACTTACCTTACCTTTTCTGCCAGTTGGAAGCCTCTGGATTATGGGGAGGCATGCCAGAGGTCAAGTGACAGTCCAAATCAGGGCACCGATGTTTGGAACTCTCACCAACATGTTACAATAATGAATCATCTTTAAATTAAATTTATGGGTATGAGGTGTATTCACATGTTTTAATAGTTTTCTTATTATTACAAAGTGGTGATTCATATTCAAGAATGAAAGATATTTTAATTTCTATGTTTTTACTGTTATTAAATCATTAACCCCATATATGGATTGATAAACCATGGTATGAATTTTCAATCTATCACATCATTCATAGGAGGCTTATTTTTTATTTTCATATAATAATTAGCTTCTTGTGTAACTCTGGAATGGTGTAAAATTTCCATGGATGAATATATGATGTTGATACCATTATGTGTGGGAGTTAAATTTATATTAAATCAGTATTATTGGTTTTCAATGGGTTTCAATTAAATATAATGGTTTTATTGATGTCAATGTTTTTTAGAAGTAATAAATAATAAGAAATCATAATGTTGTGTTTATGTTTCTAAGACTAGTTACAATGTTGATATATATTGGATGGAATATGAAATAAGAAAATATGTGATGAATTTTTATTCTCTTATGAAATTTATTTAAAGAATTTATGGTCTAATTTTAAGGATTTTTTAACTAATCGTAACTTCCAAATAAATTTATCAATTTCATTAACGGTGAAACTTTTTTTGAAATAGGAAATAATAGTTGATGAGTCTGGAAAAACAAAATATTTTCAAAAATAATTTAATAAATACCCTGACAAAAATTATTGGGAATTATTAGTTTTGGATAAGTGAAGACATTGGATGTTGATTGGATTTTTTTTGGAATTACTATAATGTAGAATTTTACACTTATATATTTCATAAGTATTGGAAAAAATATGTCACCCACCTAGCCATCCAAAGGAACCAAGTGCAATAACTATTTTGATTGGTATAACAGTTAATATCTAGATATCCCATGTGTTGGTCAAGAAAGGTGATGATGAGGCTTTCACATGGATAGGCCTAATAGTGCATGAGTGAGTGCGCTGGCAGGAGGAAAGGTGGTTTTGTGTTTGGAGTTATGGCTCATGAAACATGGATGTGTGTTGCGTGGTTTGAGAAAATACCTTGGGCTACTAACCAAATCACCCAAGGAACATGATTTATTATAAAGGAATCTCTCAATTGAAGAAAAAACTAATATTGGAAAATGGTGTCATATGAAATTAACAACATTTTAAAAAGGTACACATATAGTTTTGGTCATAGAATTGATGTAACCTGAGCCATATGATCATTGTGGGAATAGCAGTCAACCACCGAAGGCTACCCTTATGTATAAATATTGTTTACCCTTACGTGGGGACTACGTTACCTTTATATGATGGATTATGAATTTTGTAGTTATTCATTCTGAAATATTCAATGACTAGAGATAAAATCGACATTATTTTATGATTGAGATATTTAGTGGAATATGCACTAGATAATAATGCAACACAAGACACACTGTGAAAGGAATATTTTGTTTAAATAATGAGCACCATGAAATTAAAGATATAATTATGAAGATTGTTTGAGGAATTATAGATTCTTTTAATGTTACATGAGATATTGTCACATTCATGTGAGGAGTTCACTTCAAAGGAAGAGATAACACCTTTCTTGTCATGGTACGATATTGAGAATATGGTTACCTTCATCAAATATTTTAATTCCAAGATAGTTAAAGATATTAATATAATTTTTTAGATGACATATTTTCCACATTCTTGAGTTGGTGAAAGAAAATTATGGAGTGGGAGTGAAAACTATTTATAAATACTGATGGATTGAGGATGAAGATATTGTTGACATGCATTTTTTAGATATATCATATTTTTAGTATGGCATAGAGATTCACCATTATTTTATTGTGTGAATGGAATAGGGTTCTACAAATAAATCATTTCTTTCATAAAGAATAATATACTTTGGCCTCTTTACTTTAGACTATCATACTTAAGAGTTTCATGTAAAAACTGAGATACCATGAAACTTAGTTTATAAGGTACTAATCATCTACAAGAATAATAGATTCACCAAGTAATTCTAGTTTGTGCGAATAAGTTTTTTCATATTTGATATGGGATCATAACCATTTTTTGATGTATAACCACTCTTAGGTGAATGTTCTTACCCTTATGTGATGGAAGTGATCTTTAAAGAATAAATTTTATGAATTTGAACATATGATACAAACATTCCTATTGAGATACCTAATCATCTTTCATTTTAAGACATGTTGGAGTATGAAGTAATGATGTGAATGAGAGAACATTAAATAATAAGTTAATATCTCATGCACTTGGTTTTAGAGTATCTTATTTAACAATTAAAGATGAGAACTATTTAAGTAGTGGGAGATTATTCATTAATAAAATAAAAAATGAAGAATTTGTGTGCATCTATATCATAATTGAATGTGTGGCTATGACTTCATCAAAATTATCTAGTTCAAGTGTAATGAAATACATAGTAGCATGAGTATGATTTTTTATAATGAATTTAAAATACTTAATAATGTACATTCCAAAAAAGCGTGATTTTATTTCTTATATTAGTCATTGTTTCAAGAAATGATATAACTGAAGGATTAGGGGACACCAAACGGAGCTAATTCACTATATGGTAATAAATCACAATATAATGACTGAACAAAAAGGATATACTTGATACCATAGAAATAATTCTTATCAAGTGGTGATTTGAAGTAGAAGAATGTACCAACAAAATTAGCATGTACTATATGTTCTGGTAAAAGAATAAAGGTTCATCTAGATACCATATAGAGATTTTGTTATCAGTTTGAATCATAAAGACATGGTGTATAAAAATCAGCCACGTGAACTTTCATTGATCATATTTCATCTGATAAATATATTTCACATATCATCATATATATAATTTTCAGATAAAGGAAGATAGAAGGAAAGATAATTTCCCACTACCATGTGAGTAACAAAGATAAGAAAAGGAACTGGACAAAAAATTAGTACAATGAAATCCAATAGAAGTATGAATAGTTGGATGTCTTTTTTAGAGTCACAATGTACAATAAAATGATGGTGGATACTATCTTTATTGTTAGTATAAAGAACCACTGAGGAGATTAATGTTGGACTCAGTCATCACAAATCAATGGAAGAATGATTATTTCCATTCCCCCTTATAAAGATTGTGGAATCCCACATTGGATGAGTATTATTCTCTAACAAAGCCACTATATTTGGTATCATATTATTATATACCTAGAAGATCCATAGTTAGATGAACCTACTCCTAGGAAATGAAATTAAAATGATAAAAAGTATGCTATAAGACATTACACAGATTCTCTATGAAGACGAGTTTACACCTCACTATAGTAGTCCCCCTGAGAAAGACTTTCAGAATAATTAGGTAAGACAAAGGCCCAATTAGAACAGACCTCAGAGATTGGAACCGTTGAGAGAGCATCCACAAATTGGTTGGATTAACAATAAAAATTCGTGACTTAAAGGGGAGAAAACCAATGAGTCGATGAATGTTACTGCTGACTGGTAACATCTTTCATGGTACATTCTTTGAATAGCCTTTAAAAATATGGACTAAAATAGATGATTCTAATTCTATCCATAAGTCATGTGAACTAAAATGGATGACATAACTTATCACTTTTATCATATCCCAGAGCTTTGAATCAAAGGAAACTCCATTACCAATGAAATAGAGAGAGCACCCCTTCTTAAATACCTTGTAGGAATGGAAGACACCACTCTATCTAGTGGGACTTGGACCACCCAAAGCAGCTCCATAAACATTGAATTTTATCTAGTGTGGAAGGGACGGTATCCATTAAACATACTTCATCATCATAGGCTTCTTCATCCTTCCATTAACACCAAGAGACCTCAATCAAATAAGGTCATAGACATAATTTCTCATATAACCAGTTTGAATGTTAGAGGAAATTAGGATGGCACAATGAATTGAGAGAACACCCACATAGAAAGAGAGTTTTGTGCATTTGAATATCAAGGCATTCCTTTCCATCCATATAATGTCTAGGATTGCGGCTGCTACAATCAACATGATGGCATGAGCCAGCTCACTACATTCAGCACTACAAATAGACTGTAGTAAATCCTCTATAGAATAGAGGAGAATATGGAATTAAAGAGTTCCTTGCATATAGGCCCACAACCTGCAAGTAAGGGTACAAGAAATAAAGGCAGACATAATGGTTTCATCCATAACTAAACAAAAACTGCGTGCCATTAACAAATGAAAACCATAGAGGTGAATCATGTGTTAGAGAGGAAGCCATCATTTCCATATCCTCCAAACTAGTAGTGGATGAGATAGAGGGAAAACGATTTTTAGAACTCATTTACCCTCTGAGGAGGGTGCAACGAATCACCATAAAGAGATATATATCACTCCTCTGTGGTGAATCTTCCATTCATGTGATCCATCTATAACAATAAATGAAAATCATTAAAATGGTATCGACAGGCCTCCAAATGATGGTGATTGGGTAGAATTTCTAGATGCTTTGTATTTTCATAAAATTCTGCAATCCTTCCATGATTTACAGAAGATGGAATGAGAGTGTCATCACATATTGGATGGAAAATCCAAGTTGTGGTCCATGATTTCAGATCTGACTGTTTGGATACCACCCATTTCAAGCAGACCATGAGTCCAGAGAAAGCCTTCTTTAGAGAAGTCCAAACAAAGGATCTGATGTAACTGGTGTATCCATTCTGCAAGTTCCCCACAAATCTTGTTGTTAGGAAGCCCATGGATGGGTCTGGGTTCGATATAAGTTTCCAAGTTAAATTTTTTCCAATGTATCATTGAATAAGATTATATCTTTAATACCCAACTATCCCATTTGGACTAGTTTAATACAGTCCTTCCAAGTAACCTTGTCCAGCTTCCTCTCATGAATAGAACCAGTCGAAACAAAATTTCTGATTTGGCCACTTAACTCTTAAATAAAAAATATGGGCCATCTATAGAGAGAAAATGATTATATAAACATTGATGTGATGGCATCATTGACCTGACATATTCTCCCGACGTGAGACATATTTTACCCCTTCCATCTTTCCAACTGATTAGTAATATTTATGGAGATTCTTTAAAAATGGCACCTTTTTACTTTACACTAGAAATGAAGTATGAAAAAGTAATTGGATGGGAGGTACCCTCTTCTAACTACACGCCTCCTAGAAATTCTGTTTTCCCTAGATATTGAAATCCTTTCTTTAAATAAGACAGTTGATTTTCCCCAGCTGATGACTTGAAATTAAAATTCTTCCTAGTGCATGAAAACACCATTTATGCTAGATATAGTACGTTCACCTACTTTACCAAATATCATGATGTAATAAACATAAAATAAATGTGATAGAGTACACTGATCCCTTCCAATTCTCATCTGTTGATACCATCCTATGTTAACCAGATCATTCAGGCACAATCTAAGGTAATCTTCAGCAATAGAAAATAGCATACCAGAGAAAGGGTCACCCTATCTGACCCCTCTTGAACATTAGAAAAACCCTCTAGGGGATCCATTGACAAGAATGGATAGCCTAACACTGGTGATAATGGACCCAACCAGATCAATGAATTTCTATGAGAAGCCATGCATTTTTTGATTGGTAAAGATAAAACTCCATCTGATGGTCTCAAAAGAAATAGAAATGTCAATCTTCAAGGCCATATTTCCATCCTTAACCTTTTTCTTCATTGCATTCACAAATTCAGAGATAGTGAAAAGGAAGGTTTGTATATTCCATCCTGGTACAAAACCAAACTGGTTACATTAAATGATCCCCCTTGGCAATCTCACCCAATCGTTGATTCATAATTTTACTAATAACTTTTGGTATGATATTCCCAATGGAAAAACACATGAAATATTTATTGTCCCGGGAATTTTCCTTCTTATAGAATAAGGAAAAAAGTTTTAGTTCATCCCAAAAGGCATGTATGTTGATTTTATAAAATACCTCATAGCATTTATTACACCAATCTGGACAATGTCCCATTAAATGATAAATAACGTATTGGTGAATCAATCTGGACATGCAAAACTATCAATATTAATCTAAAAGATGGCTCCATATACCTATCATTTATTGGGGATGTCAACAAGTCTTCTTTTCGAATCCTCTTCTTTGGAATGATCAATGCACTAGATAATTTTCCATAAAATATCATTTCCAGAATCTGAATACCACTTCTCAAAATAGGTTATCATAGCATCCATGATCTCATTATCAAAAAGAGAATATAGAACCATAAATACTCATATTTTTAGTATAGTCTTTGTCTTATTTTCACTATTAATGCAATGAAAAAATATAGTGTTTCAGTCCCCTTCATTCAGACATTTTGTGTTAATTATTTCTGAGTTAGTTTCTCTTTTAGGATCAATAATTTATTATAAATTGAAGTGGCCTCAATTTCCTCTTGAGAGGGTAGTTCCTGAAACGTATTGTTGACTTGGTATCCAAACAAGAAGTTTTCAACTTCTCTAATATCACTATCCCAGGGGGAAAATGAATCCTTACTCATTTGTTTAATCCTTGCATTGGCTTACTTAGGTTTACAAAATAAGATGTGGGAGGCACTCCCCAAATGATACTTTTTCTAGATATCAAAGATAATCTCTCTACATCTAGGGATAACAATCCATGAATTGTTAGAATTTAAAGGGAGGGGGATAACATTATTAATTTGAGATTTTCATCCACAAGGATGGGATTATGATTAGAATTAAATGTTGGAAGAGTCCTCTCTGACACAACAATTCCCTTATCCCTGCCATCCACTTACACAAAACAACTATCTTATTTACATTCCCATATCCCATTAACAGTGTACGAACCACCCATATAATAAGCACTGAATAGGGATACCATAGAGGGACCAGAATTATCAAAGCAAGATATAAGGTCCTTGGTTGAGACATGACAAGAATTTCACTAATTTTTTTCATCAGGCCTCAGAACAATATTAAAATCAAAAAGGAGAAGCCACATGGTTATCATGATCTCAGATATACTAACCAATGTTTTCCATAGTATATTATTATAGAGAATACATGTAATTGTCTTCACTATACATGATATTCACTAGTTAATCTAATTGAGTAGTGACCCTTTTAAAAATATCACATGAAATATTTTAAATGCATTCATATACTTGTATTATATTAGTAAAAGATAACTGGAGATTCATCAGCCTAATATGTCGAAGAGATAAATGGGAGAAAATTATTCATAGGTTTAAAAGTTCCTAACATTGATTAACAACCCCTCTTAGCTTTTTTATATCGTGAAGTGTTCCTCTCATGTTGTATCAGAGATGTGTTTCACATATATTTGATTATTTATGCTCTAATAATTCTCTTTTAAATATTTTATTTTATTTATTATATAAACAATGATGTCAATTTTTGTGAATATTAAATTATCATTGAGAAAAATCCAATATCTTCTTAGACAATGATGAAAAAGATAATGAAATAGAAGAAAAATATATAAGTTATCTATATTTCCTAAAAAAGAGGTTACATTATTTTCATCATTCCATGTTAACAAATAATAAATATCATGCTTGGAATGTTAAGATCAAATGGCTGAGGTTTCCCCCAGTGAAATGGATGACATTCATACCTCATGTGAGTCAAGAATGTTAAACGGACATGTGATATGTTAAAATTCATATATATATATATTGACCATAAGAAGAAGATACTAGTTTAAGTATTGGTGATGATCAATATAAAACATTATAAGAAATATCATTTAGACGATTAATAATAAAAATCATTGTGTTCCCATAGAAATAGTCTCTCAGAATTGTGGATATCTTTTATTTATGTAGGATGAAATCACCAAGCTAGAAGATGAAGATGAAAACATGAAGAAGTATTTATAGTTAAAAATTATAGAGTATTTAAATATCACCAGATAGTTTGGATCCATTTATATAACCAAATTAGTGGAACATGAAGTAATATCTTAAAAGTTTAAGTAAATGAATCTCAAATATGTTGAAGATAAAGATAAATGCAAGTAGTATATGGAAGAAAATATCCATGCACTTGAATAAAAGTTGAAAAATTGGATTGATTTCATGGATTTTCAATTAATTTTATATCCAATATAATCTTTAAAATTTATAATTATTTCATAAAAAACATTATTCCGTATGATGGTGAATATTAATGTATAAATTATTTTTGTGAAGAGAAAGTGATTATGATTGAAGACCCTAAAAATAAACTTAATTTGAAATGTTAATAATTGAATGTTTAATTTCCTATTATTAAGAAGAAAAAATTTGAGACCTCACAATATAAGAAGATATTTGGTGTTGCTACACAATTTTTATTAGAGGATTCTAGAGTTAAAAGTGAACTAATATGGGATAATAATATCCTAACTCTATTTAATGATCAATCTCAAAAAATATTTGAATAAAGTGGTACTATCCATAAAATATTGGAATAATGATTGTATTTTTATTTTCATCAATAATATTGGTTGGAGAACTATATCTATATGAGTATGAATGATGATAGTTGAAAAGAATCTCACCATCTTGGCACATGAAGATATGAAAAAGAGCATGGAAGCTGGTTCCCCATGTTGATCCTAATAATTTATGGAGAAGACCCAAAATATTCATATAGAAGAAATAATAAGATTCTGGTTTTGGATCATCATTAGTGTTTCATCAGATTTTGGAATTGTGCATTATATTATTTGTTCAATCCCAAACATGAAAAGTCATAAAGGATTCCCATTATAAAGAGAGTGATAGTGTTATCATTTTAATTAATTTTCATCTGTGTTATATTGTCTAAACCCGTTTAAATTATCCAATTTGAGTTTATTTGCATCATTTTAGTATTTTTAGTGGATTTAGGCATTATTAGGGAAATTGGTTAATTACTGAAATTTAGCCATTTTCTAGATATTTCATATTTGAAATATATCATTTACAATTTTTTTCCAAATTGAGTTATTCATTTTTTTGGATTTCATTGCTTGCTGTATTCAAACATTTCTTCTAGAACGAGGTCCAATTAGACCTAAATGGCCCATAAAAATTAATCCATAAGAAAACCTTCGATGTCTGATAAAATGGACACCAGCTATGTTATTGAATCATATCTCGACAACATAACTCCAAAAGAAGTTATTTTAACTAGAATATAAAGAAGACATTGCATCTCATTTCGACACTAAATATCATGAATAAATTAGGTCATTATGTCTTCCTTTGGATGCATCTAGAATGAGGATGTTGAAGAGTCACCCAGGATAGAAAATGTCTTTATTAGTAAATCGACTATAACCATTGGGACAGTTGTCCAAATACTTTCAAATTTTGAGGGCATATGAAAATGATATAGGAGAAAACATTTATGAAGAAAAATTCCTTATTTTCATCGACTTATTATGAGAAATAGACTCACATTTTCAGTAGAATAATTCTTGTGGGAAATTTTCTACTCAACAAGCCTATAAATAAGAGTGTTCACTTCCATTGAAGGGGGTTGAAGAAATTAAAAGAGCCTCTATGATGGAGGACTGTAATATTCATGTTATTTTTATTTTCATTTTACCTTTTTCTTGTTTACATTATTCTATTTTCTTCCCCTTTCTACTCTATTACCCTTCACATAGATGGGTAAATCCTTTGAGTGATCATTGATGGGGGAGTTTCAGTTTGGTAATGTTAGAGTGTTGTGCTGAAATATAAAACCCACTTTTTATTTTTAATTATTTTTATTCACATTGTATCCAAATTCTATTAATGTTATTGTGTTTTGGGTTTTGGTGTATCATTGGTTATATATTTTGCTAAAGTCTTTTGATCTCCCTCTGCTTAGTGAAATCGGTCTGGATCGAGTAGATTCTGTTAGGTGATGGGTGTACAACGATAATTAGCACATGTTTGGAACTAGTGAATTATCTTTGTAGATTTATATGGAGAAATAATTCCCAATTAGGAGTTTCCTCAGTTTTTTTTGGATTTTTTTGAATATCCAGTCACTTAAGAGTGAGTTCCATTTCTTTCGTCAATCATGGGTGACTGATAAATCAATAAAGGGGCCTTTCATTTTTCATTCAATAGGATGAGAGGGAAGATGTTATTCATTAATATGATGGCATTTACAAATGCTTATCCTACCCTAACCTCATCACTCTATTCATCCATTATTGCTCATCCTCAATTTCAATTTAAGTGAAAAATGAAATTGTTTTGTGTTTATTTCAGGAGACATCATAGGTTAACAACTATACTAAATTTTAACTTAGGTAATAATTTTTTTTCACACCCCATAACCGGAACAAGTCAAAATATTATTCCTTTTTTAGGGTGGGGGGTTATTCCAATAATCTGATAGGAAATATTTAACTATTTTCAATTTTAAAGAAACATAATAAACCTTTTACCATGTTGTCTGAAATGATTATTTATTTATTTCATGGAAGAATTTCCCAATAGTGTGAGAAAAAATTATTGAATCACCTTCTTCTATAAGGTATAGTGTTTCTATCTTTCCTAAATAGATCAGGGGAGCTCAAATAAAAATCACCAAGGAGGATTAATTCAAGGATCTCATTCAAGACCTAGAAGGGAACCTAAAATACCTAGTTTTGGAGGGATTTTCTAAATAATTAATTGAACTCTAGGAGTAATTTCCACAATTTTATCAAGAAATGATCTAGGTGAAACAATAAGAAAAACAAAAACAAAAGATCAATTACACGGACATTGGGATGAAATATAGGATTTGTAAAGAAAATTGAACAACTAATTGTATATGTTCACACATCTCAAGAGAAACTCAAACCTAAGCATGATCTAGTAGTGGATGTGGATTCCTTGACCACCATTGATGTTAAAGAACCTTGTGAGGCATTGATGGAATTAAATGGAGATCTATTTGGCCTTCCTCAATCATTATAGAAGGATATTGATAAATAATATTTTCATTATAAAGTATATATGGATGATCAGAAAGTTATGGATGAATTTTTGAATGAGTGTGAGAAACTAATTGATCCCCTATTCCTTAAAAGGTATGAGATACAACACCAGTGAATTAATACACCACCAACATGGTGGAATTTGAAGATAATATTGAGGATCTTGACTACCCACCTTCATCTACTTGCCACTATACTCTAAGAGGAACTGCCCAGTAAATAAGAAATTGAAGCTAATCCAATTAAGGGAGACGATTCAGAAAAAACTCGGAATACCATGGTGGATGAGGAAGAAAAATAAGATTCCCCCAATGAGGAACATTTCTAGATCCTCAAACATATTGAACAGTTTTTAGAGGGAGTTAAAGAGGTGATCCATGCAGATTTTCCAAAGGAAAAAGAGACACAAGTTTCATACATTGAAAGGGATTAATTTGATATTGAAACTTCATTATTTAACATTTTTCAATTATAATTACACAATGACATTAAAATAGAGTATTTAATTGATGAAACACACTTTTTACAGACCAATTGAATATAAAAAAGATGTTGTGCAAGTAGAAACCACAAAAATAGTGGACAAATTGTTTATCCTATCCCCACTAATAATGTTGTATTTTTTTGTTTGAGGCATGTATTCGGTGTACTTTACCCATGGAGTCCTAAAAAATAAGTAATAAGTGAACGATGTAATGAAGTAGTTTTGTTGGCTCATCTCAAGAAAACTTCACCCACTATCAAATTGGGGATAACCAACTTGAACATCCCAAATGGAGGTAATCAAAACCTGGGGCCCACATAGGGAATTAAACTATGTTCTATCCTTTTTTTTCATTCTATTTATATTTTTGTTTCTTTTGATAAATTTCTTATGCATTATTTTCTTATTCTTCCTGTTGGGTTTTAGTGTGTAATACATTAGATCTTAACATAATGCCACGCTACCAATATGTCATGTTGTGGAATTACTTTAAACCGGTTTGTTTTGATTAATTTTAGAATATAATTACATGATAAATCTATTTTAATGTACTGTGGACACTGAATTGTATATTTGTGGGTGAGGGAACCTTTGTGTCTTAGGATTGTCTTTTATTGTCTTCCTGTATTTTTTTTAAAAAAACAATTGTGTGTGTTTTCAAATTTCTATCTATTTCATTTTTAATTTTTGTGTTTTTTTGAATCTTATGAGCTGAAAATATTATCATTAAAATTTATGAAATACATTTCAATGAGTAAACAATTTTATTCCATGAAACTTAGCATAAATGAATGTGGAAAATGACTTTGTTTCGAGTTCAATTATTTTGAGAATTTCATGAAAACATCATTGATTTTTAAATCCCATGCCACATGTTATTGTATTTATATTGGAAATCACCTTCCCGTGATGCTTATAAACACTTTTTTCCTATTATTTACAGTCACCTCACTTTTTGAGTGAACCATAACAGGATTATTTTAAAAAGAATTTGACCTATTCCTTTCAAATCTTGAGGGTCCATAGTTGTTATGTTTTAAATGATTGAAGAATTTCATAAGTTTTTAATCTACATTTTCCAGATAATCCTTTTAATAATGTCCTTACATGTACATTAAATCATTGTATCCTATAGAAAAAATGAAAAACCTATTTTGTTAGCCACATTACATGCTAATTTTCCTTATCAAACATGCTATCGAAGTGAAATTGCATTATGTATTTGAACATATGTGTGTGTAGGGGGGGATTTCTTGTATTCTTATACCTCATTTGGTGAATGTTTGAGTGGAAAATAGAATGATTAAAAGATGTGTTTTTTGTAGAAAAAAACCATTCTATTTAAATATGTGTCTTATCTAGAGCTTTCATGAATAGAGAAGCAGTTCATTTTCCAGAACTTCTAATGGAGGAAGAAATCAATGAATTTTCTGAAACTTTTATAAAAAATAATGTCAATGAAGATTGAAAATTTTTATGCTGAAATTTTTCAAGAATTTGAAAATTCTTCAATTTTTCATGATGATGTAGCTGAATTGCAACTATGGTGAGTGAAGAGGATACCATACTTGAGTGGAAATTAGAATATTTCAATTTTTCATCAAAAAGATCCAAACCATTCTCATTCAACCTACAATTTTTTTTAACATCTATACCATACCAACTATAAGCTAGAAAAAAACCCTAAAAAGTCATCATGATAAACACATGTCCCTAACTCACATCCGGTGGAGAAGTTGGAATTTTTCAAACCTATGGTGACCCTTGATTTGGATTGAAATAGATATTTTTTTTGAAAAACGATATCTATTTAACATGGTAATGTTCATGTGAGGTAGGTGTGTTGTGTGAATGGGAGGAAAAATAAAGAGGAAAATCATTGAATGATCTAAATGGTGATATTGGAGTAATGAGTTTTGATGACGCATGATATCCTTTGGTTTCATGGTATGGAATTTGTGGATCTAATTGGTATGTGTTTGGAATTTGTTTAGATTTGATTTTGACTTGTTCGGGAGTCCATGAACAAAGTGTATGGTAATTGATAGAGTTAGTATTGACATTATTTTTTATAAGTGTTTTCTTATTAAACACCATATAATTAATCCATTTTAGCTGATTTTTATTATTTTAGTATTTTTAGTGGATTTTGGATTTAATAATGAAATTGGTTAATTTTGGAAATTTATTAGTTTTCTAGAACTCTCGTATATCAGGTATATATTTTTCAATATTAATCTGAAGTGAGTGATTTTTTTATGATTTCATTGCTCTTAGTATTAAAATTTTTCTTACAGACCAAGGTATAATTTGACCCAAAATTTAAAATAAAAATTAATCAATTGTACAATGCATTTTGGATGACAGAATGGATACCACCTCAGTTATTGCACATATCCCGGTCTACATAACTTGAAATGAAGTGATTCCAACTATAATAGAAAAAGGACTCTATAACACATTTCCATGATAAATTTTATGAAGAAATTAGTTAATTAGGGATTGCGTTTATTATTTTCAAAATGAGTAAGTTGAAGAGTCACCTTAGATTAAAAATTTATTCCTTAGTTGGTTGAGTATAAATTTTGATACATTTGCCCAAATCCAATGAGATATTTAGGGTGCATGAAAAATAGACATGAGAACTACACTTCTATAGAAAAAATCCCTATTTTCAGCTATTTAATATTATAAATAGGCTCAAACATTTAGTTGAATTAATCTAGAGGGAAAGTTTTTACTCTAATAGAATATAAAATATAGTGTTAACTTCAATTCAAGGGGGATGAAGAAGGTTCAAGAGGGGTTGTTCTGGAAGATTAGAATATTTATGTTTTTTTTATTTTTTATTTTCTATTTTCTTAGTTACATTATGCTATTTTTTTCCCTATCAAATTTGTTAACCTTCACATAGAGAGGTAAATCTTTTGAGTGATCGTGGAAGGGGGAGTTTCACTTTTGTAATGTTAGATTTTTGTACATAAATATAAAACCCTGTATTTAATTTATTTATTTCTACTCCCAATGTTTCCTAATTATCTTAATGCTGACATATTTTGGTTTTTTGTGTATTCATTTTTTATTTCATTGGATGAAGACTTTTGATCTCCCTCCGCCTAGTGCAATTTGTCTCTATCGAGAAGATTTTGTTATGTGGTGAGTATCCAGTTATCATTGAAATGTGTGAGGAACTAGTGATATATTATATATATTATTAAGGATAAAAAATTCAGGATAGGTACTTGCCTTAGTTTTTTAGGAATTTGTTATGAACTTCCATGCACTTAAGAGTGAGTTCCATTTCATTCTTCACTCAAGGGTGATTGGTAACTCAATCGAGGAGTATTTAATTTTTAATTCAATATGATTAGAGGTAAGATGATAAATATTAATATGACGACATTGAAAAAGGGTGATCCTACCCTAACCCCATCACTCTCTTATTCCATTTGTTTTCATCCTCAACATCAATTTCTAGCTTTATTTTTAAAATCAATCAATTTCAAAAACAACAGCTTCTTCTTTCTCAAATTATAGTGTGAAAATAAATTATAATGAATTCCTCTCTAGATACATCCTAGGTTAAAAACTATACTACATTTTAAATTAGGTATTATTTGTTTTTGTCTCACCCACCTCGGACAAAAAATTTATTCATTAGTAATTCGAGTCTCACATTTAGGGACTATTGTCCAAATTTGCTGAGATTTTGATGGCATGTACATAAGAGAGAGGGGAACAACATTTATAAAGAAAAAAATCCCATGATTCATCCATATAAATTTTAAAATGGACTCAAAATTTATATAGAATAATTCTGGAGGGAAATTTTCAACTCCACAAGTATACAAATAAGAGTGTTCACTTTAATTCAAGGTAGTTGAGGAAGGTACAAGAGGGGATATACTAGAGGATTTAAATCCAAATGCGAATTTTATTTTATCTTCTACTTTTCATTAGTTCCATTATGATCATTTTCTACCTATTTTATCTTGATTACCCTTTACATGGAGGGATAAAACCCTTGTGTGATCGGGGAAGGGAGTTTTCCCTTTTGTAATGTCCGGGATTTGTGCATAAATGTAAAAAGCTAATATTTTGAATCATTTCTATATATAGTGTTTCCCAATTCCGTAAATGTGATCATGTTTTGGGTTTTTTTGTATTCGTTGTTTATAGATTTGGTTGAATACTTTTGATCTCCCTCCGGCTAGTTCAATTTGTCTCGAACTACTAGATTATGTTATGTGGTGAGTGTCCAATGATGATTGGAATGTGTGTAGAACTAGTGAAATTTTTCTAGAATTATAAGGAGAAACAATATTTTTTAGGACTCTTCTGTGTTGTTTAGGAGTTTCTTATTAACATCCATGCACTTGTGATTTCCATTTGTTTCTTTACTCAATGGTGATTTATAAATCGATCGACGAGTCATTCATTTTTCATTCAATAGGATGAAAGGTATTATAATCCTTATGACTATGATGACATTGAAAATAAGAGATCATACCCTTAAGTGATCACTCTCTTCATCCATTAGTGTTCAATCTCATCATCAATTACTTTATTTTATTTTAAAATCAATCAATTTGAAAAACAACATCATCTTCTTTATCAAATTGTTGTGGAAAATGATTTTATTGTGTATTCCTTTCGGGATAAAGCATAGGTAAACCAATAGACTACATTTAGAGTTAGGTAATATTTGTTTTTTGTCATAATGAATGATAGGAACATGTCAAGGAGAAATCTAGAAATAATGAAGTATCTTCCACAGTGTAAGAGAAATATGGAAACTTATAATGGTTTTAATGTTTTTAAAATAACTGTGATGTTGGAAGATATTGTTGTCACATAAATAATGAATTTCAATCTAGACATGTCTCTAAAGACATAATTAAAATAATACCACCTAAGTTTGTTAATTATGAAGTGGTCTACTTGTGAATAAAATATAAAAATATGGTAAATAAAAATCTACCCAAGAATATTACACTCAGGATTTTTGGGAATACGTTGATTATAATCCCATGAAGGCTAGAAATTGCATCATCCAAACTAAATAATAAAAAAGATCTATCCAAAAATAATTCATTCTTTATATTAAAAAATACTTGAATTGTTCGTAATGATAGGTTAGTTATCTATGAGTAAGATTTATAAAGAATTAGGAAAATGGAATAATCAAAGGAAAAGGATATTGAAAATGGAAAATAAAAATTCCACATGAAAGTTATGTTTTATGTGTTAGGTGAAAAATGGTTGGAGACACTCCTAAATATTGATCTGCAATATTTATATATGAAAATAAAATTATTTATGAATATTAATATTTCACCAAATGATATATGTTCTTTAAACTATATTGAAAAAATATTGTTCCAAAAAAAATAAATTTATGAAGTGACAATATCCCCATATCCCCAATCAGAATTAGAGTAATCATGAATAGTAGAGTAAATTTATCAAATTGGATGAGATAATAATCTCAACCTTACTAATTAAACTATTATATATGTATATAATAAACTTATTCAGTTAATATTTATGTTTTGTAGCTATTATTTCAAAAAAGGAATTGAAGGTGAGGTGTGTACTTAGGGTGAGAACCTATGTAGGAGGAATGAATTGAAACTTCAATTAGCAAAAATGATGAAGTCACTATCTATAAATGGTTCCTTTTTTAGTTCACTATGAATTTTTTTGAAAGTATAATCCATGGTAAGATATTGAAATCTTGAATTTTGGAAATCCACATAATAAAGGATCCAATTGTGTTTATATTCTCGACATGATGTTTCAAAATAATACCCATTTAATAATTTCATCATTATGAATATCATTTGAAAAGACTCCTTGAGGGGGAAAATTGTATAATTTTTAACATTTTATCCAAAATTATTATGCAATATAAATATTATTATTAATTAAATTTCATAATGATAATATCATTGGAAGAGTTATTTTTTTAATCTCACATCCTTTGTTACTAAAATAATAAATTTGAAACTAAGGAAGAGAAATTGTATTAATCAATGAAATTATAAAAATTAAAGTAAGGATGTTTTCCATGGGATGCTTGTCCTATATGTATCCCTTGAATGTTTTTAGCTATTTTTTAAGTTAATGAAAATGTTTTAAGTTGATCAAAATTAAAACTATTTGATATCTCAAATTAGTATCTTTAATATGCAATAAAAGTGGAAAACCATTAAAGACAAGTTTATGAGTCCACATTTCATGATATATCAATATTGTTTAGTAAAAAAAATTTTCTCCAAACCTAATCCAATTGTTTTCTATATTGATCAGGGATCATGTATACTTAGAGTGAAATAATAGATGAAACATTTGTTAAGTGTGAAATGATATAATTTTCACATCAAATTGTTTTTTATTATCTATAAGTGTTACTGAAAGTGAATGGAATGTTTATAAAAGTAAATGGGAGAAAAAAGTTTGAATATGTAAAAGGGAAAAAATCACATATTGACATAATCATTTGGAAATATATTTGATGTTATTTTCGACAAATAAAAAAGGGGTGATATTTTAAACCCCATTTTGTGTTATTAGTATCTGTTTTACATGGTTATTGTTGATTTCCATAGTTAACCATTGAAATAGAAATATTTCATTAATGTTAATATAGTGAATAATTTATAATTAAAAATAGTTAGAATGTTTTGTTTCTATACACAGAAAATGAGAGAAAGTGTATCCACTTCTTAGGGGAGAAATATGGCCAACCTCTATCTAGATATAACGGTAGGTGAGAATATAGATGACCATGCTAGAATTAAGGAAGGACTAAGAGTTCATGGGAGAGTACACATGTAGTAGGGACGGTAGGATGGCATAGGGAGGCCTGAACCTTGAATCCCAAGAGTTTGTGGCATGTGTTTTTTAGGAATACCCTAGGCTATTTATGAATCACTAAAGGAACAAAATCAATTATATAGAAAGTAATCAACCAAAGAGAAAACTGATGTGGGAATCTGGAACCACAATTACCTTTCACCAAATTAAAAATTATATATATAACAAAAGCAACATGATGGATATATTTCATGTCATCTTATAATTATGTGCATATTTTTCAATATCCCATGGATAACATTATGTATGAACAGTTATGACCCTTTTTATGGACAAAATAACCATTGTGTGAGGGTTTCTACTCTATGCATCGTTATATGATGAAACATTACTTGACCAGATCTGAAATCAAGATCATTATACACTCATGATAGTGAGAAGAATATTCCCTATATCTTCACTCAATAAAATACATAATGTGAATGAAATCATTAGTTTGAATCATTTTCCAAATAAGAATGAATATATAATTATGAATACTGTTCAAGTTTCTCTACATTCCTGAAATAATACATGTGATATTATCACATGAACATGAGATGTGAATCATGAATAAATAATCCTCATCATTCTTGGCATTGCATGATATTAAAAATTGGGAAACTGATATTGAATATTTCAATGATTTGAACTTTAGTGATATTAAATTCATCACTAGAATGTAATATTTTATAGATTTATGAGTTGGTGAATGATAATTGTGGAGATTAGGTGAAACTTATCTATCAATATCAATTGACCAAGGAGGTTATAGAATTTGAAATTTTTATTTCAGATATCTCTCAATTTCATAGAGAAATAAAACTTCTCCGTACATCCATTAGTTTTAGCCTATAAGTATCTAGGAATAACTATTTTCTTTTTTGAAGAAGAATATATTTTGGAAACATCACTTGGAAATATGTCACTCAATAGTTTGATGATGAAAATGATATTCCACACAACTGAGCTTATAATATACTCAATATTTTCACAATGAACTATTCAACTAATCAATACTACTTTTCATGAAGAAGTGTGTTCATATTTTATAGGGAAGGATAATATGTTATGAGATGTATACTTACACTTATGTGAAGTAGATTTTGATGTCTCTACCCTTATGCGTAGTTAAGGATCATGAAATAAAGAATGATAGCATTTGAACATACGATACATGAGTTCCCATTTAGATATATGAACATTATTGATTTAATGTAATCTTGAAGTATTAAGTAATAGATTGAATGAGAGATCATAATATAATAATATAATATCTTGTGATTCAATGTTAGTTGTGTCTAGGTTTAGAATGTATGCAGTGAAAAATTTGTAAACTAAATGATAATTCCTCCATATAATAATACTTCTAGAAATTGTGTGTATATATTTCACACATCCGTGTGAGGTAAATACATAATCAGAAGGGTTTTTCATAGTTGGGATGTAATAGAATTTTGTAAGGCTGTGTGTTATGCTAAATAATTTAGAAGATGTATGAATGTTTCATCCATAATTCTTTAGAGTATTTCTCATTTGGGTCAATGTTTCGAGGAACGAGTTATGAGACATAGTAGGGGGTATTAGAAGGAGCTAAAGCACCAGATAGAGAAATAAAAAGAAGGATCAGATAGATACCATCTGAATCATCCTTGTGAAGTGGTGATTAGAAATAGATGTTATAATTGGTTAAATGGATAAGTACAAGATGATCAATAGGCATAAGGAATAGATTTTCATATACCAAAAAAATCTTTTGGTACCATTTGGTATTAGATGGACATTGTGAGGAATAAGAGACAAAAACAACTATAATTAATCAGATAATATAGAACATAAATATTAGAAAGAGGATGATATGGAAATTTTTTAGAAAAAAGAAATAAGGGAGAAGGAAAGTTACTTTCCAACTATTGTCATGTAAAAAAGATAGTAAAAAAGAAACTCCAAAAAAATGACAATAAAATTCAACCTAATCCTTAACTGGTTAAATTATTTCATGAAGATACTTCATTCATTAAGAAAGAAGGTGGTGGCTATGTTTATTGGAAGTGTAAAGAAATATCATAGAGCAACAATTTGTAACCAATCATTACTAGTATAGTTAAAAAATACTGTTTTCACCACCCTCCTATAGAATATAGAAATACACATTGGATAATAATTATTATATACCCACACCATATTATTTGGCATCACATTATAATAGAAAATACATCTATTATTAATCACCATGTGTGGAAAGGACTAGATAATATTATTGATAAGTGAACCATGTAAAAATATATTGGGCAGTTTTTTACCATATTTTATATTCTTTCATTTGAAAAGTAAAATAGTATAGGAGAATCAAGATCCTAATAGTTCTATGAGGTAAAATGGATAATAATTTTAAAATGATAAAAAGTTCCCAACACCAATTTACCCCTTTCTATGTTGGGAGTATCCTAAATTTGTCTTATCATGTGGTATTAGATCCATGGTTCAACTCTATTGGATCCTATAACATATAGTTATAATCTTTTTATGATCTAATTTCTATTCCTTTATTGATAAATATAGTGTATTTTTTGTTATGATTATATTATCACTTAAAAGAATCATTTATCTACCATGAACAAGATGAATGTGAGAAAGAAATTTAAAATTATGCTGAATAAGTTATATTTATTTCCAAATGAATAGGAACTATAATTTTATCTGTGTCATGTTAACGAAGAATACAGATCAGGCTTGGATGGTGATGAGAAGGTGGGTCAATTTTACACCAATGAGATGCAATTTTTTTTAAATATAGTGATTCAATAATTTTATGTGTTCATGTTTTTTTTGAAAATTCAAATGTAAATTTGCATCTATAAAATGATATTAGTATACACAGTCATGATGAATGATTTATACTTATCAATACATATTGATTGATAGATTAATATTTTTTATTGTGGTCAAATATAAAAAATCTGTCTTGGATGTAGAGTCTTTCAATGTTTATAGGAAGAAATCATCCAACAATAAGAAGAAGAAGATAAAATGGATAATACTTGACATAAAGAAGTTTAAGAATGTATAAATCTATTCCAAAAATTTGTATCCTTTGATTCAATAAATAGGTGGAAATGAAATAATTTACTCAGAGCCTGAATTAATATTTATCATCAAATTTGACAAAAAAAATATGGATTGAAGAAAACTATAGAAGAAAATCTCCAAGCACCTGAAGAAAAGATAAAAATTGCATTTATGTAAGGGATTACAAATTTAATGTAAAATATAATAAAATTAAGGAACCTAACCCTATGTTACCACAAAATGATACGCTCTATGAAGAGGAAGTTATAATAGCTCTTTATTTATGATAATGTGATTATTATTGATGATTAAAAACACCCTCAATGTAAAATGTATTGAATTAAAATATTAGTTGGCCAATATTTAGAAGACACATATTAAGACTTCCAAAAATAAGGAGACATTTTCTAGTACTAAACAATGTACACTAGAGTAATTTATTAATTAACGACTACCAAAAGGTCATCAGAAGATCATGACTTCTTTTAATGATCTATCTCAAGTAGATATTAGGAAAGAGGTTTCATCCGTACAATGATGTAATAATGTTTCTAATTCTATTTACAAGAATAGTGTAGGTTGAAAAAATATTATAACTATGGATGATGAATGGAGTGAAGAATCCTAAATTCATGAATATGGTGGATATGAAGAAGAGTGTTTAAGATGGTTCTACATGAAGTTCCCAATAGGTTATAAAGAAGAACAGAACCATCATAAATTGTAAATAAGCAATTAAAGGTTATTGGAAATTTTTTGGTTCTTCACAAGATTCAGGCAGTGTGCATTAGATTTTTGGCCCAATCCTCCACATAAAAAAGTCAAAAGGATGATAATTCCATGGTGGAGAAAACTATAAATGAAGAATAATTATCCAGAGTAAGTAAAATATAAAATAATTCCTACAGTTATTAAAATTATGAAAATAACTATGATCTTAGAAAGGATTTAACTCACACGAATGGTAATTGATCAAATTAAAATGCACATAAATATATTAATATAAGAGTATAATAGAAATTGAAGATGAAAGAAGAAGAATCCCTGAGAATAAAGATGGTAAATGATGTAAACAAAAATTATCTGAAGATTTTTTCTTGAAGGAATGGTGATAATAAATTGGATTGTAATTTAACTATGGTTAAAAGAATTTCATCATTTAATGAACTAATAAAAATGATGAAACTCAAAATAATTCATGTATAAAATGAAAACTTTCATCCTATTTTAAAAATGGTAAGTTTGTTATATTGCCAAAATATTTGGAAGGAAATAAGAAAATTGAAAAGGCAAAATAAAGGGATAACTTTAATGGAAAATAAAATATTCTCCTATAAGGGAAAGTGTTGTGTGTGGGTTAAAACATGGATAGAAACACTCATAATGATTTTTATACAATAATTCAATTAATGGGATATTTATTTTATAATATTAATTTTATTCTAGTTGATAATAGTTCTTTAAAGTCCCTTGAATAATGAATGTTCACATAATATGAAATTTAATATGTGATAATATCCATGATTCCCCAATCAAAGTTTAATATTAGATGTTCAAGAATAATGAGTGGACATAATGAATTAATTTAGTAGAAAAATCATATCAAAATTTTTATTAACATTAATTAGTAAGAAAAGAGATATAATATTCCCTTAACCTTTGGGTAGATATTCTTTCAAAATAAATAAATGAATTTGTGGAATGTACATAGGGAGAGAACCCAATAATGACAAATGAAAATCAACTTTTGTTAGCCAATATAAGCACATTTCTTCCATGGAATAGTTTCTTATGCTGGTTTACAAAATGAATATGTGAAATGATCACAATTGGAAGAGATATTGAAATTTTTATGTCTGGACATCCATATGAAAAAGATCCATTTCAGTGTATTATCAACCTGAGGTTTCAAAATCATATACATTGAATAATTTAACCATTATTAAGATCATAATAAATGTCTCTTTGAGAGGGATACATTTGAAGAAATTTTAATATTTCTTACAGAATCTTTATATCAGTTTAATATAATTATTATATAACTTTCGTAAAGATTATGTTAATGGAAAATGAATTTTGTTTATAAATCTTTCATCCTTAGTGAAAAAATTATAAATTTAACACCACTAGTGGATAAATATAACAAATATAAAACATAATAAATTGTAAGTATGGATGTTCTCTAAGGCCGATAATCTTATATGTTTCACACAATGGTTTTTGATCTATCTGTTGAAGTAATTACATATGTTTTAAGTTGACATATCTTACATATGTTTCATATCCAAAATTATTATAATACTATTATAATAAAAGTGGAAATCACTTGAATAAAATGAAATGAATTCTTATTTAATGAGGTATTGAAATCTATTGGAAATGTTTTTTTATAAATCAAATTTTTTGGATTTCTACACCAAGTATGGCTCACATATATTTTCATTAAAATGATTGATGATTCATTTCGTAAGTATTGTCTGAAATATCTTCCCATTAACATGTATTTCATGTCAATATGGGGGAGAAAATGTGAAATCAATGATTTGAAAAGTATATGGGAGTGAATGTTTTGAAAATTAAAGGGGTTAGATTTACATATTGACATAATCATTTTAAATGAAGATGAAGTTATTTCGAAAAAATAAAAAATGGGAGATTTTTAGGACCACATTATGTGGAGATGTATAATTTTTATTGGATTTCATTGGTTTTGAATGAAAAAGAAAGATCTCACTGATGTCATTATATTGAAAAAGTTATTAAGAATAAGTTTCTTGAAAAGTTTGACTAAATTATACAAGCATTGTAACAATTTTGATTTAACATGGATGGTAAATAAATGAATAAGGAATCTTAAAATGTCTTATTATATTATGAAATTTATTATAAGACATTTATTTGAAAAATTAATGATTGTTGATGTAGTCATAAATTGAAAAAACAAACACTCATCAATTCAATTAAAGATGACACATTATCTATAACAATGATGTATAGTTGAAGACCATAAAAATGAACGTACTTTTAGGAAGACTTTAATGTATACCATAGAAAATATTATTTTTCTTGAGGAATTATGGAGACGTGATAATACTATAAGTGGTTTGGAATTTTTTTGATATAATATATTGTGTAATTTTACACTTAGATATGTTATAACTATTGAAAGATATATTACAACCACCTAGTTATCCAAAAGGACCCTATGAAACCACATATTTAGTAAGAAACATGTTAAAATACTAAACAACCCTTGTCCAGGTCGAGATTATAAGATGACTAATCATTCTACATAAAATCTAAATCACTTTCTATTTTTAGGATCTGATGAACCCTTTTTATTCCAATTGTGTTTTTATGCTCCTTCATAATTTATTATCAATATTGAATTCATTGCACTCTTAGTTTTTTTAAATACCGATGATTTATGAAATGTTTCAAAGTACTAAAAATCATATATGTGTGGAAATAAACTGGCTGAAAATTTATCTACATTGAGAAATAATCTATGAAAATAGAATTTCTGAATGAATCGACTATATGAAATGGATTATTCTTGAAAAAAACAACATGAATGTCACCAAATATTATGAATTTTCAACATGACTATTCACCTACATGGATCAACCAACCATGTAAATATAACATGTGTTAAAATCGAGTATATGATTTGGATATGTAGTGAAATCAGCTACATGGTTTTAAATGGATACATGATTCAAACAACTAAGTCAAATTTAGCTTTGTGAGTAAGAAATATAAATAAATAATTCAACTGTATGAAGAATTCTATGTAATATCATTACATAAATAAATTATCAATATGAAAAATGAATACGAGGATCAATTTTTGAACATGAATTTATATATGTGGAATTCTTCTACACGGTGATATATTATTAGTAACTTCATTATGTAGCCAGCTATTTATTAATTCTAGTGTAATTTTATTTAAAATTAATGCTTTAACACATGAATAAAATATTTTATTATCTATTTATTGTAAAATAATTTATAAAATTGTTTCATGTTCTATAAGAATGAAATAATAATATAATAGTTTAATTCTCACTCTTGATATAATGTTTTTTTTCAATAAAAGGATATATAGAATTTAATTTCATGACCAATATTTATGGATCATATACTGTTCGATTAAAATAGAAGCTTTTCATGTGATTCTAATATATGAATATTATAAATATAGAGAACATACAAATGAAAAAAAGAACATATATTTTCATCTATTCCTCAAACCATGGTTTTTCTAATTTTTTTGACATGAAAAATAATAAGATCATTAAACTTCAATACCTATTTTTGATACCGCATACATGAAATGGTTTTAGATGATTATCCTTGATACAAATTAAGTTCTTATAATATCTCATTGTTATTTGTTCTCTTATTAGATACATTTTAATATATTGATATTTTCCTAAAATATGTCATATACATTCTTTCTATTTTATGTGTAAAAGAAAATGGTAAATGATACTTGAAGGCTGGTGTTTGTAATGACTTTTTAGATCTCAATAAAAGATCTTGGTGTTTTACTAAGTGTCTAAATACTACACTCATTCATTAATCCCCTTGGAGAAGGAATGAAAGTGTCCTATAAAAGGATTGGTCTTGTAAAAATCACCAAGACATAGGATTTGAGCATCACAGGATTAGAGTGAGGGATTTCTTTCCATAATCCATTATAAATATCTTGTTTATGATATGTTTTATTTAATGTTTTATTTCATCTAAATTCATGTGTAATGAAAAGATCAGAAGTTATCTTTCATTAAAGAAGGTTTTTTTCTGACCCAATAAAATTTAAATGACCCAATTCATCCCCCCTCTTGAGTCATAGTTAAACTAACCTCTAAATTATCAAGATAACTGATATCCAACCCCAAATATGGTAGCGCCAAGAGTGAATTAGTGTGGAAACATACCATAGTGTATGTGGGCTTGAAAATGGATGAACAATTTATGAATCCAAGGTGTGTTTGGTGTGATTCTAAGATTAGAACTTCATATTCTCACCCAATCACTAAATGAACAAAATTAATTATAATGGAATCACTCAACAGGAGGAAAAATTGATGTGGGATAGTGGTGGTGTTAGTACTGTTCACCCTCTTAAACTTTTATGCATATAAATATCACCACATGATGGAATTAATCTATTCCACATAATTATCATGAGTTTTATCATCATCCCCCTTACATATACCTTTTAAATGAACATCATTAAACTTACATAGGGACTATGTTACGTTAACTTGAAAGTTTTTTGATTCCATATTTCAACATGGAAAAATATTACATTACCGTTGTTTAACTAAAGATCATTTAATTCTTGAGATCATGAGAAGAATATGCCTTGTATCATTAGAAAATACAAGACATGATTTTCATGAGATATTTGATCAAAATAACAAGCCACTTTTGAATGAACGTATCATTATGAGGATCATTCAAGGATGTGTGGATGCATGTACTAATACATGTGATTTCATCACATGAACATGATGTGTTCATCATGAAGGAAAATACACCACCATTCTCAATGGATAAAGATATTGAATTGAATGAATCCCACATTGAAAATTTGAATGCAGTGAGCATTGATCATATAAAAATCATCATTTGAACAATATCAATTCTAGGATTCTGAGTCAGTGAATGATAAAAAAAGGGATTTGGGGAAACATCTCTATAGATATCTATATACCAATGGAGAAAATGAAATCTCTTTTATTATTTGAGAGAGATCTTATTGTTATATTGAAATAGTGCTTCTCTATAGTTCCACTACATTGATGGCCGGAGGTTCCCCAAACTACTCATTGATTTCATGAAGAAAAAATATACCATGGCCTCTCAATTAGAGATTATCATTCAAAAGTTTCTTGAAGAGTCTGGGATACAATGAACGTTATTTTAGAATGTACTCATCGTTTTTACAAATAAATATTCAAAAAATCCATACTAGTTTGAATGTAGAAGTGTGTTTATGTTTGAGATATTTGTGTAGAGTGTTACATGTAGTATAATTACCATTACTCCAAGGTTATTATCATTACAATAAGTTTATTTATATCCTACTACCTCTACCAGAAGGCAGTTATATTAGAAGAAGAAAATGAATTCCTTTAAACTTATGATACATGCATGCCCATAGAGATACCCAAAACATGTTCATTATAAAAAAAATTGTGTTTGAAGTAAGATTATGAATGATATCATATAAAATAATAAGAGATGTCTTATAATCAATGGTATTATTTTTCTAAGCTGATAAATAATGTAGATATTATTTTGCGTTGTGCTTTATTATTATTTCATAAAATATTACTTGAAGATTTTTTTTTGCATCTATTGCACCCATAAAAGCAAAACTATGACTTTATATAAATAATTTTTCACAAGTTTGTTGAAATAGAGAGTTTCATAACTATATGTTATAGTAAATATTTTAAAATATATAAGGAAGCGTCATCAGCAAATCATGAGTTTATATCTTATCTTGGTCAAATTTTACATTATATAAGTACTGGATCGATGAGGGTGTATCATAGGGAGACAAAGCATTAGAAAAAACTAAATCGCCAGCCAATGAGATACAAAGGACTAGTAAGATACTAGATGTTGTTTCCCTATCAAGTGGATGTCATAAGTAAAATGATGAAGTTACAAAATGAAGAGGTAATGGATGGTCAAGAAGAAGAAGAATAGTTCAACAAGGTACAAGATTTTTTTTATAATTAGTATCGTATGTAAATGGTACGGAAGAAGTGATCAGAAATAATATCATTGAGAATATCATATCAAAAAAAAATTTGTATGGATGATCTATGGGACATTTTGTGGATGAAGGAATAAGGAAGAATGAATGTTTCTTGACTACTAATATGCAAGAAATATTTTAAATTAGAAGAAAGTGGATAGGAAATAGCACTATGATATCCAACAAATGTCTCAATAGTTATAAGAAATTATTGGTGTTATAAAGTACTTAAATAATGAAGGATTATATTATATTTAGTTTATGTATAGATAACTAGTGAGAGGATACAAGTTATACAAGGTCATCACCACCCTGGAAGGAAGGCTTGTTTCAACCCCACTCTTAAACTGCATGGACACAAACATTGGGTTAAATTTTTTTATCAAATGAAATTGTATTTGGCATAATATTATAGTGGATAATTATTCTGTTGGTCATCACTATACTCAACAAGTACTAAATACTCTTATTGAGTAGTGATCCTTATAAAAATATCATGTTCCATATTTTCCATGCATTCATCAAATTTAATATGATATGTAAAAGTTAATAGGATAATCAAGATCCTAAAATATCTATGAGGTAAACTGTTAAAATTAATAAATGGATAAAAATAAACCAACCCTAATTAATCCAATCTCATTGTGGAGTATATCTAAATGTGTTTCTCTCAGATGACTTAATGTGAAGACCCAAAAAATTATTTATATTAAAAAACCTGAACTAGAAACTACTAATGTGTGATATAGTTATAAGTTAGTTGTCAGACTTGAGGTTTTGTGGGCTATGTGGGATTCATATGCTGATATTGAAGACTAGATTGGATGCATGATTTATTATGGTAAGTGAAATTATAGTGGTTAATATGTCTTTTTTTTTGTGAGATAATTGAGTTACAATGTCATCTTTGGATTGTGATCCAATGGATTTCTATGCGGTTATTTATTTTACATTCAATGAATCACTAGAAAATGATGTTTGCAATGATTAAAGGGTAATTATACGTGTTGTAAATCAGTAAATGTGTTTTTCAATTTCTATATGGTAAATTATTTAATTAATTAAATAGTTATGATATGTCTATACATTAATGGGAGATAATGAAAATAATGAATTTGGGGGGTTTTCATTAAATATTTTGTTTAATGGATTATTTAACAAATCATTGATGTTAATGTAATAATATTAGAAATTGGATTAATACTTAGTTAAAATAAATGAATATATGGTTTATTTGGGGCTGTTGGTGTGGCGGAGTTTTACTTTGTAGTGGAAGTTCTTGGTAACAATAATATACTGTTGATGGTAGATGAAAATAAAGAAGTATTTATTTTTTAAATTTAGACTAAGCTTGAGTGATATGTATATATATATGTATTCATGTATTGTCAAGTAATTTATATACTCATCCCACCAACATCGAGTTCTACATTCCAACACTGAAATATTGGGTGGGGGGGTTACCCAACATGTAGGAATGATTTAAGAATGTATGACTATTTTCACACTATTCCACACTCTTCAACTAGTAATAATATATGGTGGAGTTATGTAGATAGTGGTGAGTACCGATTGATGATGGTGTAGTTGGGGGTTATTCCTAGTAATGAGATGGAAAGATATATAGTGGGGATCAGGCTTGGTATGATCAGGTCCCATGGTTGATGTCTTTCGAATTCATGATACCCTACTACCATAGATTTATGGTTATGGTTAGATGTAACGATTATGTAAAAGATAATGTGGTAGAGATATATGATATGTTTATTCAGACTTATTCCAACATATAATTCTAGGCCCTATGAGAGTATGGGTTATATATGGTAGTTAATTTACCCACCTTAGAAATGGATTGATAAAAGATGTCCAAGTGAAATAAAAGGTATCAAACACCTGAAGTTTGATGGTGTGGTATGATATAAGTAACTTAGTGGGTGAGTTTATATGTTTCACCCTTATTAGTGTTATGTTGGTATTATTTTTCTACTTTGGATTCATTATTTTTTGATTGAGCTTTATTAAGGTTGGGATGTATAGTTGACCTGTGTAGGAACTATTGGTTTTTCTATTTTCTCACTAGTGCATTAGTATTCTCTTTTTATATTTCCATGAGATTACCTTGGTATGATCCTACTGAGTATAAATTTTACAATCATCTTATCTATATAAACTGTTTTTTAGGTTTCTAGGAGAGTTACAATAACTGATCATTGGAGTTACCTTCCCGGAGATCAGATATACTATATAGTTTTATCTATAGTATTATTATTTTATTTACATTAGTGTATTTATTTTTATTTCAATACATACATATGGGATGATTTTGATTATTTTATATTATATTAGGGACTTATTAGGCGGTGGGTTATCATATATCTTTATCCATTTTATATATTAAAAAAATGCCTATGATTTGAGTGGTTTAAACCCTCAATGTGAGTCAAAAACTTGTGGACTATTATAAGAATGACTAAAAACCACTCCTTCTCATCACATCTAACGTAGAAATGGTAACAATAGAGATGGTTCAAGAAACATATTTTAGTATCTATTTTTCCTTTTTTTCATTTTTCTAACCTTTTATTTGGTTTCATTGTGTTGATTTTATATTAAGGAATATTAATTGTACATTTATTTTTTGTTATTCCTTGTTTTTTTCTTTAATTTTAGATCTTATTATTGGGTTTCACATGGGATTATAACATAAAATAGAGCCATGTAATATTTATAGTATGAATTATTCTATTTGTTCATCTAAATACGTTTGGTGAAACCATTCTTAATTGTGTATCAATCATGTGTAGACACTAGTTTCCACCATGTGGGGATTAAGAATACCCCTTGGACCTTGAACCATATAATCTTGGGTGTTTGGTTCTGATATCCTAGTGTATTTTATTATATAAATATATAATTAATAAACCCATTTAGTTAAAAAATCATTTCTTTGAGAAAATTGGATCATATTCTGAGAAAAAAAAGACTCGAGTGATTGTTGGAACCAAATCAACCAATATTATGGCCCAGGTGGCAGTTGGTATTGCATTTAGATTATATTGAAGCTATATTGTAACCACATAAGGTTGAAAACTTAATGAGTCATGCATCATAATATATTATTGAGAAAATATAATATTAAACTGAACATTTTGTTCTATTATTTTAGTATTTCACTCGATTGACTATCATGTAATGATTTTATTCTCAATCAGAATTTTGTCACATGAATATCTTCTTTAACAACTAATGTTACTTGTTTTTTAAAGATAACAGATAAATTAAAACACTTTTAATATAAGTTAAATTTGTAAAATTTCTATTATGTGTTATTCTAATAAAATGTCAAGACAGTGCATCAAGTTTTCCATTGTATTCAGATATGTTAAGAAAATAATTCTAGCTTAATGGTGTATCATTACTCAATAAAGAGAGAGATAATGGTAATGATGTATGGTTTATTTTACAAATGTAATGATAGAGTGATAACAATATACTAAATGGATAATAAATAAAACATCACCATAGTATCTATTTATTAAAAAATACTTTGTGAATGGGAAGTTGATTGATTAGTATTATAAAATTGATAACATGATTTATATTTTAATTCCAATTATTTTTCATGATTTATCATTGGAAAATAAAAAATGGTGTATTCTATATTATGACTAGATGGTGAAAATGAAAAATAATGAATTCATTCTCAATTAATAGTGCTTAGAGAAAAATATCCCATTGATTTTAATTTTTTTTAATATTGTTCCAACGCATCAAAACATTATAAATAAAAATATTTGGGATTTAAGGAACATTTTATTTGATTATGAATTATTTATTAGTTTTAACGTCATTTAGGATTAAACAATTGACCATTATATTGAATCTTTATATAATTTGTGGGAATCCAATTTCTATAATGTTTTTTATTACAATGGAAGGAAGGGAACCTGGATTAATACCGGGTTCTAGTTTTCATCACCCTCTTCAATTATAATAAAAATAACATATAAATAACACTTTTCTTCTGTGATTATTATATAACTGTTAGCACCAATAGAGTCCTATATACCCTGAGAGGGGGGTGAATCAGAGTATGGATATTCTTTTTCAAAATTCATCCAGCCCCACTGGATCTTGACCCCTTTATTATAAGGGTCACATTGTTTTCTCTTTTGTGTTTATGTTGATCACTTATCTTTGTATTTATCTAACGATGATGATTTAAATGAAATACAGGGAAGCAAACAAGAATACACGGAGATTTTTACTTGGTTCACCCTCACTGGGCAATGTTCGAGGAGCATACACTGACAAGTTTCCGGTCATACCAAATTCCACTAACTTCACTAGCAGTGGATTACAAGGTTCGAGATGGATCACTTATATTCCCAGGCTCACTGCCTTTACAAGGATTAGGGTTAGCTCACGCCGTTCCCAAGGGTCACTCCCTGTTTCTCTCTATCTGGATCACTGCCGGTGGAGAGGATCACCTTCTTCATCTTCCTTTTCTCAATGCGTCAGAAAGGATCCACTCACGGTTTATAGACCTGTAGGTCTCTTCATTTGCTTGAACGAATGCATCATTCTCTTTATGTTTATGCTCTATTGATGTCCAAATTTCACCCGTATATTAATTTCACTTTGCACTGAAGGTATTGGAAAAACATCCAACTTCCACGTGGCCCAAAAATGCGGTCGGGGAATCAGCCATACTTGGCGCGCAAGTCTAACTCAGTGCGCAAGTATTGGCGCACAAGTCACAACTCGCGCGCAAGTCCTCCTAAAACACTTGCACGAGACTATCTTCCCCAACTCCAAACTTGCGCGTCTCTCTTCCTTTTACACCCAAACCAATATTTGTGTGCAACTTCTAACCGGCGTGCAACCTCTCACACTGGCGCACAACTTCAACCACCGGCACACAACTTCACCTACGCGACCAAACACCACTTGCGCGACCACCACACCTGCGCGACAACAACTCTGATTTCTCATAGTGTTGAACTCCGGTGAAGAATGAGGAGGGGTGGTCCAGTATTTATTGGCATTTTGAACACCCTGTGCAACAGTGCGCAAGTCTCGACATGCAGGTCTCTTCCCCTGCAAGTCACTTGCGCGACCTAATTCCAAACTTGCGCAAACCTCTTTCCCTTGCCATATTTTAATCTTATGTTCTTGAAAAACCAAAGGTTCTCAAATTCATAAGCTTCCAAGGCATCGACGCGCAGGTCTCTTTCACGGAGCGCATGTCACTTGCATGACACCACCAATACTTGCACGACACTTATTCCTATTCCATATTTTGATGATATGATCTTGAAAAACATATGGCGCGCAAGTTTCCAAGACTTCAAGTACACGACACAGAAGTCCCTTTTCCAAAAACCACTTCTCTTCATTTGACGATTTTCATGCCCAAAATTTTTGCAAACATTGGAAAACGTTGCCACCATGTATCTGTTCTTTTTGTAGCCCCTCCAGATCATCCATATCTTAGTCGATGTTCTTGAATCAAAAATGGATCATTAACCAGAACTCTTGAACTCAAAATTCCACCATGAAATCCTCTGTCAACTATTTTTAATTTCATTGTTTTTCTTTTTCAACCATAGACACTCAGATGTCCACTTTTTCAACAAACACAATCACCTCAAAAATGCTTCAATGATACCTTGAGGGATTTTTTCCCAACAATAACACTTGTTCAAGATTCATAATTTTAATTTTATTCTTTTTTAAATGAGATTTATTATCATTTATCTATCTATTATATGTAAAATATTAAATGTTTATGACTATACCAACAATATAAAATCATATATTTGTTATATCCCTATAAAATGTATGTACTTGTATTTGGTTAGACTACCTAATAATAAAGTAGGAGTTGTTTTTATTGTTCCTTTATTAAAAGATTCTGTGTAATTATATTATGACTCTCTAAAAAATGTCATTTTTTTACTTACACCTATTGAGTATTATAGAGGATTTCAAGAGTGTATTAGGATTATTATCCCAGCCACTATAAAAATACTGTACATCGAAGTTATGGAAATTTTTGGGTAAAATTTTTAGGTATATAGCTCTAAAATATAATTATATTATGGATAATATAAATATAAAAAATTAAATAATTTTTAAATCTATAAATGTTTATTTATATAAAATATTATACTAATCATTATCAATGGGTTTTGAATAATAATTTTTGGGAAAAAGAATGAATTTTTGAAAAATGTCGTATGTACTGATATATTTGTGAAATTTAAGGGAATACATTTGATTTTATTGTACTATTTTTATTAAAGGTATATTTGAAATGGTTTTTTAGTTTAGAATATTATTTAATATGTGAGTTCTGATATTTAACTTTAAAATTTTTTTCAAATGTTTATTCTACAACAAGATTTTATATATTTCCATTGTAGGGTTTTTTGATTTATTATAGAAATAACAATAGACTATATTTTTTAAATAATTTCTTAATGATTAATGTATGGGGTAATATGTATAGACTCTTTACTCTTCCATGAATAAATTTTTGTGTTTGTACTATTGATAATTTTTTTTGTATAATCGGATGTGAGGGTGATGAAACCGTTCAGTCTAGATTTAGTCACTAGAAAATATATTCCCATATAGTCTTTAATTATTATAGATATTTATGTTTGATATTATTTCATATTATGGGTTAATAATTTTGAACAATGGGTTTTATTTATTTATTTATGAGTGTGTGTTTCCATCCTGATTTTTCCTCTCCACATTTTTCCCTAGTGTTATCCCCCGATTTCATTTTCTTCATTCCATAATATTGTATGAGAATCAATATCACCAATCAACTGCCCAACATTTAACATCCCATCTATTTGTCATCGATTATTACTTTTTTAATGTAATTTATACTTGATATTCATATGTGGGATCCTATAGTGATGAATTCTGGTAAGAACCGGTGACCTTTCTTCCCTTTTGATGGTTTGGTCCTTCCGCGTGATGCATATGAGTAATGTTTTTTCACTAAAATTGTCATAAATTTTATTTTTTAGGGTTTCCCTAAAACATTATAAGTGGATTTAATAAAAATTAAAAATAGATTAATGAAAAACAAAGACAATATAATAAAATTGATTTATTTTTATATTATTGTTTTTTAGATAGATATTATGGCCTATTTTCAGTTTTAAACATTTTTTAATAGTGTATTTATTTTTCATATATTTATATAATTATGAATTATAATTTTTGGATAATAATTTTATTTTAATTAGTTTTATAAAATAATTGAAATTTTATTAGGATTACTCATTTACGGGGACACATGTGAGTTATTAGATAAATAACACTTATTTTTTATCCTTCTCTACATGAATCAGTTTATGTATATATGGGTGATTTTTTTCATGATTCAATTAAAATACAATCCCATTATTTATGAATGAGAAATTTTAGATTTTTATGTGGATATATAATGTTATATATGGAGGGTGATATTTGTCTTTTCCTGTGTAATTTTCATATTTAATGAACATTGTTTTATAGAAATGTTAATGATATTTTTTTTTATTTTTAACATATAACAGATTTTATCATCATTGTATTTTAAAAATGTTTTATGATATATAATTTTCATAATGTAGGTTGATTTTTTATTAGGGGAAAATCATTACACATGGTTTTTTATACCATGAAAAAGGATTCCATCTATGGTGATCAGGTGATACACATAGGGCTACATGGTGATCTATATTTGGCACTCTACATTTGGTCTGGTCATTATAGTGATGATAGTTAGTCCTTTGAAAATAGGTTCAAATTTTTTATATATATAATGTTTTTGGATTTGAATTCTCTCATATTCCATTTTCAATCATAGTCAAGCAATGTCTTATTATGTTTTATATTGATCATTGGATGAATACATCTAAGGATAATACAATATCAATTCCTTTTTATATCATAAAATTACAATATAAACTTTTATTATTTGATAATAAGAATGTATATGATGTTTTCAAGATATATTTATGTGGTATATTAATCTATTTCATCATTATACTCATATAATAAATAAATATATGAAGACATTGTTACATTATTTTAATTTTGATCAATCGTACTAAGACATTATTTCATAGAATGAAGACTAACCATTATGCACACAATTGAGTTAGTTTTTCAATATTAATATTTTTTGGGGTATTTAACAACATGACTGAAATTCATAATTAATGAAAAATTATTACATAATATGAAATTCGTAGAATAAAATTATTCATAATTGAGTTATGTGTTTTTTTCGATATTACATAAAAATTAAATAAAGTAATAATTTATCTAAATAATATTTGATATTATTATAATGGAAGTTAATAAGGATTTATAGACACAATTATCTTATTAAAATGTATATTACTTAATTAGTGATTTTTTTTTTGTATTTTTACAAGTATACAAAATTAATATAAATAATAAATTTATTTAATATTATACTTTATATGATTCAATATAATATAAAACATCATGTGTATTATATATATATATATATGGAATCCAAATCATCAACCATGTTTTAAATAACGAATATGATATGTTTGATATATGTGGAATAAAACACATCCTACACTAATTGATATGAGTTTGGGTGTTTATTTAAAGTGGGATTCATTCCTAAAAATATTGTTGTCATGAATTAACATCGGGATGATAAATGTTAAGACACAACATTTAAGGGATTGAATTTAACATCATTAAAAATATATGATATGTTTTTAATCATTATAAATGAAATTTTGGAAGTATGTATATACCTCTTATACTCATATTATTATTTCTATAGAACATTATTGGTATCATTAATCTTAGATCATTATCAATAAATTTAAGGCACACTTATATAAACTAACAAAGTGGCCAATAGATTGATGTGATGATTGAGAATAATTTGGGATTAAATTATTCTTCATAAGTACATGTTCATATAGCTATAACCAATAAAATAATGTAACCACATTATTAACATATATTAATTTAATGAGAGTAGGCTAAACCAATTGGAATAGGGGAAAATCTGATAAATTCCCTTATCGATACCCTAATAAAGGTGGTAGTTGATGTGATTTAAAATTAGAAAAAATAGGTCCCAAATCCTAAATGAAAGGACACATAAAATGGTATGATGTAGAATATAGAATCCCATAAGTAATCTATAAACAAAAACATGAGAAAAGTTAGGTAAAAATTAGATTTTCAAAAGTACATTTATTTTATTATTCATTATAATTCAATTCACAAAAGATTGTGCATTAATATTGTCACGAATGTTTCTTTAAAAATACCATTTACAAAAAAAATCCAAAATAACTATCCTCATATTCCAAACATGATGTTGAATTATTTTTTTAAGTCACCAAGACTCATAAAAATCCATTGTTTCTCATTTGTCCACATTCATGAATCAATGCCTTTATATCCAACATTTTTTTCAAATCCCAAAGCAGAAACATCACATATTTATTATTACACAGAATGAATTTTCAAATGAATTAAATAATTAATTAACCACTTTAAACCATAAAACCCCCTCATATTCCTTCCCAAAATCTTGAACTAATCCAAAATATACGACATTTCACATGCTCAAATACTGAAAGATTATCTTCACCCAGGTCTAGTCTCAATGCTAAATTCCAAAATTAATCTTTTTATATCTAAGACCCTGTTATATGAACTAAAACTATATGACTACTTTTAATTTAAATAAAAAATAAAATATATGGAATATAATTATTTTCAAGTTTCACATAATTTAATAACACACCATCATTTTCATAAGATTTAAAATTAAATCTTACATCCTTTGTGAATAGATTAAAACTGTATGAGCTTATTTCATGCATAATGGTTATTGTGTCTTTCATAGTCTAATACTATAGGTAAACATTTCATGTGAAATAGTTATATCCCTTTTGTAAAATATAAAATATTAAGGAATAATTATTATGGGTGCGTTTTAGACCTTCACCATGTGGATTTAAAATATAAAACACCATATATATTCTTTACTATGTGATGAATAATTAAATATTGAATTATTCTCTCTAATGGTTGTTAAACTACATAGTGAATTATTATAAGGATATATAATTAAAAAAATAAAAATTAGACCTTTTGAAAATTATTCATTTTATTTTATTTTGATGATATATTTGGTTTATTGTTCTTGAAAATTCAGACACCACCCTCACAAAAATAAAATATTACATAATAAAGTGAACGCTATAAATTAGTTTAAATTTTTTCACAAAAAAAAATACATTTAATACATAACTAGTTTTAATTTCATGAAAAATAATCACAATTTTCAACCTGACCTCATCCTTAAAACCCTATATAAATTTCTAAAAAATTGGGACGTTCACAATAATCTCAATATGAGATATACATATATAAATAAACAAACCCATTATTATATGAAAAATCAAAAAAAATTCCCTTTTTAAAAATAAAATTTAAGATAAAAATATATATTTTCCCACCCAAGATCTCAAATTCCAAACCCAAATATTTCCATTAATAAAATTAGATGAAATATTAATGTCAATGTAATAATCGTAATGTTTTCCTTTTAGTCATTAAATACTCATGAAAATGTTTTCACAAAGTAATATATTTTACCCTTAATATAAAGCATTAAATTCTCTTTAACACTTAATTACATTAGCTTACCCTTTGAAATCATAATATTTTTTATATACACCAATAGAAGTTGTTTATTAATAATGGAGGTAAATTTGGTCATCATTTTCATTGCACTATTTCATTTACTCTTATTAATTAAATAGCCAAGCTTATAAATTAAAATAATCTTTTAAGAAAAAACTAACAGGTTAATGAAATACCTTTACCAAATTCATTATATATGTGTATAGGGATCACCTATCATCATGGGAAATTTCCATGGACCATAACATAATCATAAAACATGAAATATTTCACATTTGTTATCATACTCGTATAAATATTCTTTGAGCCCGTAATAAATACATCTTCAGATTTAAAAATATATATTCCATTTAGAACTACATTTTGAAAATAAAAAGAATAAATGTAATAAGGGTTTCTATTTGAATAATACATAAAAAATTATAATGGAATTCAAAAATTAAATAATAGTTACAATGGTTGGAAAATCAATTGAAATTGTATATGTTAATATAGAAAATTAATTTTTCTTTTTTGTCAAAAAATTATATATAACATACATAAAAAGATTCACTTTTAAAAACATTAAATCCAAGTAAAAAAGAGAAATAAAATCTTATTTAGAATCCATTTTAATATATATGAATACTTTTTTTAATTTTTTTAAGAATACGGACATGGAAGAAATATTCTTTCAGAATAAATCCTTAAAACATTTAAAATTGTGGTTTTATGGTTAAGATTCCCATACCTCGAGTTCGAATAGTCACATAAATTATTTATTAACTTGAATAATAAACTTATGTTAAATATTTACTTGATTTAGAAACATTATTATTTTTATTAATCCATTAATATTTTTTGTTACCATATTAAAGAAACTACTTATTTAATTAATTTCACGTCGAATGTTTTGAAAATATTCAGCACATATATCCAAAATGTCATTGGTATGTTTGATATTGTCTAAGAGTTCATTATCCCATTATATCCAAAATAATAATCATTAATTAATAATTCTTTTTATATATTATTGATTCTATTAAAATTAACCTTGTTATATGGTTGTGAATAATTAATTACATTACAATATGAGGATGGTAGTCTATAGAAATTAATGTGTAATGTTTCCATTTTTTGATCGATAGAATGATAACGAATTAGATGATATATTATCATTATATAATGATAAATATTTCAAGAATATCATATATATATATATATATTGTTCATCATTTTAACCATCCATGAGAGTCGGTGATGGAGAATGAATCACATTGGTTCACAATGTTGTAGACAAATTTTTACGTAAGCATTGGTTTCATTTTCCATTTTATAGAAGAAGGAGATGAACAATGGTTATTAAATAAACATAAATACATATAAATATATATAATATATATTTTTTCATCATTTTTTATGAATAGTTTATGGATTTATAAGAATAAATAAAATAGAAACTTTCGGTTAGGAACTATAATTCTTATTTGGACAACCTCTTTATTTTTATACCTAAATCCTTGCAAGGATAGTTTTATTATAAAAATAGGGACTATAGGATATGAGGACGGATATACGTAATGTATTTTGTTGGTAATTTCATGAAATACTCTTCTTAAAATGTGTGGGTGAGAGAAGATATGATGCACCCTTTTATAAGGTAGGGGAGCATCACTCCAATAATTAATTAAAGTATTAAATTAATATAAATTAATTTTCTTTTAAAAGTGGAAAGAATTTATATATTCATAATATATGATTATTATAAGTATAAATACTTTATTCAAATAATTTTATTACACTTTTATATGACTTTTCACCCTTATATCTTAGTTTCAACCCCATGTTAACCCATTTGATGTTTATTGCGATATAAATGTTTATTAATGAATAGGAGCTATAAATGGTACTATAAAAGGACATGTGGATCATTAATGGACCATGAATGTTATTATAACCCATATAATATTCAATTGAACTAAGATATTATTTTTATGAATTAAAAATCTTTTAATTAAATATTTCTAATTATAAAATATCAATAATGTCATTTTTGGAACTATTCAATTACATTGAATTTAAAGATATAATGAAAAAATGGAATTCAATTATAATTTATTTAAAAATTAATAATGTGTTATATTTATCTATAAAACTCCCAAGACACTATAACCCACAAAAAAATTACCTATATATAGTTTTAAATCATTTAGATTATTTTTCTACTACTTGCACATGCATTGTGTCAATGTTGTGTAATAATTTAATGTAATTATTTCATCACTCAAATTTAAAAATAAGTTAAAATAATAAAAATTAAATAAATAATTTAATTAAAAACTTTTATATTCATTAAATATGTTTATTTACTAAAATTTAGGTCTTGATAAAACATTTGATATGTTTTGTTGATATTTATCACATTGTGCATTCATTACACTAGAATTAAGATAAGTAATATGTTATGTAACTCCAAAATTAGAATAAATATATTAAAATAATTAATAATAAATATTAATTATTTAAAAAATTTATGAAATACTTCTTTCATGTAATATATTATCTTTCTGATAATAAATTTTACTTTTTCAGTACTGCACAAGTACTACATCAACACTGAAATTGATTTCCAAATTTATCGTGAAATAATTTATAATCTACATATTTTGAATTATTTTTGTTTAATATTGTATTATATTTATTTTTTAATTTATTTTTTAATTTTTATATCAAATTTATTTTTTGGGGATACCATAAAAGATATGGTATTTCATAAAAAACTATATTTTGTAACTATTCACTAAAAAATCAATTTATCAGAAAAATACCAAAATTTGACACCATGTTAATTTTGACATTATAGTTCCAAAATTAAGTACATCATTCCTAATTCATATTATATAATTTATAAGATAATATTTTAAATATACATTATAAATTATTAATATGAAATTTATAAGAATAAAAATATTTTATTTGGGATTGTTAAATTACTTAATATACATATAATGAATATAACTATATAAAATATAATTATTTAACCTTCATAATATATTAAATGTATTTACTATTAACAATACCAAGGTTTTTATAGTTCTTATTTCATGGAAATAAACTCAAACACATACTTTAAAGCATCGGTGTCAATACACTTCTAGAAGGACTTTAATCAACATTACTCAATTTTTTCCAAGGGTGTTATGCACGTTTTAATAGATTAAAAATATAGAATATATTTTCATTTATGGGTTTTATTGTCATTTTTATGGACATAAACAACATGGAAAACATTTATTGTTGGTTGTATTCTGTTTTAGTATGATTTTAAACAAATGGTCTTACTTTTAAGGAGAGATTATCACGTAATTCTTACAAGGATTTAAATTTTATAAAACATCTTAAAATAATGTTTATTTTCATTAACATTTATTTTTATATGAAAAAATAACCTTCATTGATAAATAATAATATCAATAAAATATATATATTATAATCCACTTTTATGGGAAAATAGCCCATGGATGAGTATCCGTGTACATAATAATTATACAGAAATTTTTGTGTGATCATCTCATGAAAGAATAATCATGTTCATAAAAACCATTCATCAATTCATGGGTGATGATATCAAGAATGAAATTTCATGTATTGGAAATTTACACATATGTTGATGGGTGAATATCCTGTGGATGACGGTTTCTGTGTGTTTTAGAATACAAAAATTAATGGGTGATGAGTTATAAGAACCATTATCTTTATTAAACACTTAAACGTGATTTATTAAATAAAATTTAAATTAAGAAAAATCTGAAGATTGAGAGGTATATTTCCATGTGAAATCAGGAACATTACATTTCAACTTATATCATAAAACAGAACTTCTTTATTGATAAATGTCTTCACATGACCACTACATTCCCTCGTACTTAGCATTGTAGGGGGGGGGGGGGGGTAACCTGAGGACATGTATAAGAAAAGGGTGAGAAATAAAGCCCATTAAAGGAGTAAACAAGGTATAACCTAAATAACATAGTACATGTTAGGCAATAGGAATATAAATTGAGCATAAGAGAAACATGAATATAAAGGCATGATATAACATGATTATCGTAACATGGAAATGTTGAAACAACCCTTTACATGGTATTAGCATGATCCAAGGATCATTACACATGGAGCCTAAGAAATGCCTAATTTCACATGAATTTTCATGGGTAAACCCTCATTTCACTTGGCATATCATGATTCAAATATTTACCCAATTTAGTGGAGTGCTATTAGGGAGCAACGTTCTTAAAACATTTCATTTAATGCATAAGTGTGCCACATGGATCATACAACATGGAATCATTTAAGATCATCGTTTATTCCATAATAAATTAATGTGTAATTCAGAAATTAAATTCTATAATCAATATGTAAATGTGAATAATGGTTAATACCTTTGATAGGGAAATGAGCATGGTATTCACGACACAAATGACTTTGGCTTGGAAAATCGTGGTGCAATTTTAGAAGCATAATAGTGTGACATAAGAATTCATAAAAATGGGTTATGATAGGGAAATAGGTGTCTCATTATATGTACATTAAGTGGACAGTAAGGGGGTCATATAAATAATTTCCTTATATAATTAATGGAATTATATATTCATAATACATAAGAATTTCATGAATGTATATAAGGAAAGATAAATTCCTTACAGAATTTCAGCATGGTAACAGGTGTACATGGGAGGAATTAATGAGATCTAAAAGGGTATCTCATAATTAAATCATAAATATGTAAGTTTGGAGAGGATTTAAATCATACCTCATCGTTTATAATTGAAAATAAAATGGCATAACAATATTAATAAACATTGATAGAATGAAAAACGAAGGAATCCCATGCATGGAATTGTGATCCCAAAGTCTTGGGAGGGGCCTAATAGAGGATTATTGGGAGCTTGTGGTTCCTTGGGTGGATTATAGATAGTGGGTGGAAGATGTTTGAAAAACTTAAAAGGCTTTGAGTGAAGATTAATTGGGAGCTTGGGTGGGTTTATATAGGTAAGGAGAGGGAATTCATTATTATTTAGGTTTGGGAAACCACACATTAAAGAAACCAAAACCACAAACCATAACATGGTTTTTTCCAATAGTTTTTTTGAAGGGGAGTTGGAAAAAAATATTTTATAAGGACAATGGCCTAAATTATTAAAATATTAGGCTTTCTTATGTGGATGTGAGTCACACTATTAAAGAAAACAATTTATAAATACAAAATGTTTTATAAGTTTTGGAGGGTCCACTAAGGCACCATAAAATTAATCAAACAAATCTAAAATCAAATTATATTAAGGATAAAACGTATGTTAGACGAAAATATCATTTATAGTGTTTTATTACATAAATATTGGGTCATTATGTTGCCATAAAACACATTATATATTTAAAAGATATTAAATTTTTACCCAAAAATTTGGTTGTCCTTGAAAATTTTGAAAAATTATCTGTCGGTTATTTTAGAAATCCTAATTCTAAAAATAATATTTCTTTATCTAAATAATTTTCTAAATATGTTAATTTTTACTTTTAAAATAAAAACCGACATTTATCAAAAATTCATGGGTTTGGACAAAAATAGATTTCAAACTTTAATAAAAAATGCCATTGAATTCATAGTAATTATAATGTCATTTATATTTAATAATAATTTAATTTATTAATAAAATTTAATTAAAATTTTATATAATTCAAAAATCCATTAATTGATCAAAATAGATTTCTAAATTAAATAAAAAATGCTACTTTTTCTTTAAAAACTATTTACACAGTAACAATAATAAAAAGAATGTATATTCTCAATATAAAAACAATGCACATCATAACAGTACTAAGGTATCATTATATAACCCCTTATAACATCCGCATACGACTAATGGGTAAGGTGTGCGATGGTGACAGACTCTTGGGGTGGCTCAATTACATCGCCCGAGTGGTAATCTCTATTAACTTCCACTTCTCCTGTATGCGGTTTCGTTCATGTTGAACATGTTTATGTTCGACTTGGGATTGGTCAATAGAAAAGACAAATGACGCCACATCCTTTACGAGCTCCGATAAATGGTCTTTGTATGGAGAAATTCGGCTAGATGAGGCCACCACTTCCTTTTTCTGATTAAATTATATTTTAAAGCCCTATATTTATACTAATCATGTGATCACTATTCAACGTCTATGCTAGACATAGTCACAATTATAAAAGGTATTTATAAATCCAAAAAAAGAAGGATGTGTGTATGTTATATATAACCATTTTACATAATAATACCTTTAATTAGATAGAGAGGAATTTTTATTAATAAAAGTTTGGGTTGTTACATGAGTCCATGAAAAAAGCTTCTAGATACTTGATAACACCCTCAAATATCTACCATAATGGATAAAATCATTATCTTATTACATTTTAAAAATTCCTATGGATTGTTATCCATATGATTGATTGGTGTACACATTCATTACTAGGATATCCTTAATAGAAATCCGCTTTCTCCCATTCGATGGGCGATAGATCTATAGATGTATGCCTTATAACATGAGGACCATACCACCATGTATAAATGGGTAAAATACATCTACAACCATCCTTATACCATTCTATTAGTGATTAACCAATGGATACAAGTCTATGTACACGTTGAGGGTATCCCTTTTAATCACTTGGTACTCTCCAAATTTTTCATTTATCATCTTAAAGCTAAATATTATAAATTTTGGTATATTTCACATTAATCTATATTGGATAAAATCTACTAAATTAATATAAACAATATAGATTTATATTCATGTATATAAATTAAAATTATCCTATATTTTAATGTAAAATAAAAAGTCCCTTCATTTTTTGATTTAAATTAAAATTCATCCTAATTACCCTTATGTAATGACAAATAGATTTTGTATGCAAAGTGCATAAGAATATTTCATTTTAAATCATTCATAATCAATAGAAACCACATAAATAATTATAAAACGTATTCATCATAATAAAGTTGAATGTGATTTAATGAAACTACATTCATTGTATTGTCCTTGGGAAGGATATAAAAAACTTTCCTCAAATTTATAAGAGAGTCCAAGATTGTGTGAAAAAGATAACTTATGGGATGATTCAAAATCCAATACTCTTAGATAAAATTAATACACACCCTCACATATAAAAAATACCCCAGAATGAAAACTCTATAAAAAATTTCAACCTGATATTAACTCATTAGACTTTCATTAATTAACTTTATTGATCATACATAATAATTTGTGATGTTTAATGAACTAATTGATTGGTTTCAGTAGTATAATAATCCAATTTTCTATGATTTTTGGTGATGATATTAACATAATGTTAACCCCAAAATAACATGGGTGGATAGGTAATTGTTATTGAGTCATTCACATACTAGAACCATCGTGAAATGATCTTATGAACTTGTACCACAACCTCTTGAACATACACAACTTATAGGTTCCATCTTATTTTATCCTCCATAGAACCACTCCATTATTAAATGGTTAATTCATAGATTATGAGTCAGTATTTCACAGTGTCTTAACAACATTATTAATGGCTATGGTTTATTTAGAGGTATTGAGTCCATAGTTATAAGAAGACCAACTTTGGGGGAATCTTTCCCAAACATCGAATTTTGTTTCTTATAAAAAATATGGAGGATGTGTTTCAAATCAAAGTCACTACATAGGTGTGATAAATTATGAATCTTATAAAACATTAATATATCTATATCAATATGGGACAAGTGGTTTAAGAGTTTCCTCAAGAATATATTACAATAAAATTCCCATCCTAGGGTCCAAAGAAGTGATCCCATTAGGGTTAATCTACCCTCACCATATCAAGGGAGGAAAATCCCACTAATGATTCCAACTCTGCCAAGAGATTATGCCTTATCCCAATGGTAACCAACGAATATTTTGTAGTCACACTTGGATGAAGGCTCCTTCTTCGCTCACATCATGCTATGGAATCCGCTCTGGATAACTCAATTTCTATTATGGAATCCGACAACTATAGTGTTCCTATCAATTAATAATACACAAGGCCATTAACACACTTAATAATCCAACTACATGGGTGTTAATCTCTTTGATAAATTGATAATATACCTTACAATGGTCTTCCCCATTCTAAGGAATCCAAAAACTATGGAGTTTATCTCCATAATTAGATAATTTCCCAATGATATGGAAATATTTTAATAAAAAATTATTTCTCTTATTATTATATAGGACATTAGGTTATCTATTTATCAATCAATTGATGTGGATATCATTACCAAATTATTTAAGATCTCCATCTATAATTATCAAACATCCAAAAATGTTATTCCCATAAAAGTTTACAAAAAATACAATTTAAAGTTACATTAATCTCCAAGTAAGTCATGAGCTTAAAAAACAAAATTAAAAATCATGTCTCATCCATTTTAAAAATAAAATTACATTTTTTGTGATCATTCATACAAGATAGGTTGGACCATGTGATACTAGAGGCCATTTGTAAATACATCCACATAGGAGACATAAAGTAAAATTATATCCCATTTTCCCATGATAATGATGATTTCGAATCAAATATAGTGTCACTTGACACCTAAATACATATTTTAAGAATACTTATTACCCTCATTCGATACTAAAGAATTTACTCAACCATGGATTCTTTTAACCTCCAAGCTCGCATAAGGGTTTCCACTAACCATGAGGAGATTTTAAGGAAAAAACTGATTTCATTAGGGTTATTATAGGTTGATTACACCACATATCATGAATCACTCTGAATAATCTTAGCTACAAAGAGATAAGAGTTATCATTCATCCCTATTATATATATACACCACTTTAATCTTTGTGGCATATAAAAGATCTCGATAGCATGTTCATTTTTGTGAAATTAGGTGAAAGGTATCTAGTTTTAGAAAATTAGTCACATACATTATTTTTTGGGATGAGGATAACCCCAATTACATGTGAAAATAATTATTTTAACACCCACGTATTTTAAAATAACACTATTTTCAAAAGTGTATATGATAAGAAATACCGAGGAAAATTGACCAAGAGAATATTATTATTTTATTGTTGTTATGACATACTCATTAAATTATTTCATATGAATAGAAAAAAATTTATTTTGAAATATATATAAATATCATAATCAATAATTTTTTATAAATTCGTAGCATATAAAAAATCAATTTTTAATAATGCCATTATATACTTCAAAATTATGATATCTTCAAAAATATTTTTATTGGCTTTTGTGTGAAAAAATTATAATTAATTTCTTAAATCTATTGAAATATTATTTCATAAAAATTATATCATTTTTGAAATAAAAATACATAAATTATAAGGGGATTAATTTTTTTTAATTTTTTAAAAATATAGATTTTTTAGTGAATAATAAAAATTCAAATTTTTGTTGAAAACTATCTTTTCCTTTCATGTATTAAAAAAGTAAAATTATATAATGGATTAGTTTAAAAATTTAACTAGCTCATTTTGATTGAATTGAATAAATTTAATATAATCAGAATCAACATTAATGTTTAATTTCGAATAAAAACATATTTATACACAAAATGCATTTATCTAGAATCAACTATTACTGGACTTAAACTTAAATTGAATTCTCTAAAATTTTTGAATTATTTTTAACAAACTGGATTCAATTTTTTTTAATAATTATATTAAAAATAAATTAATATTTTATCTTAATTTTTGTTCATAATTAATAGTAAAAACAGTAAAAATATTTTTCCACAATTAAGGTTAAAACATATTTTCTACGAGTTAATCTAAAGAGATAACTATTTTAATTAAGGCAAAAAACTAAAATATTCAATTGGACGACAGGCTTTTAAAAATTTATTTTTTTATTGAATTGAAGAATGTATTTTAAATCATTAAATTAAATTTTTTAATACATGTTTTGCTTTTCATATTTTTTTTTATTTTAATCCAACTAAAAACTATTTTCTAAGTCTTCAAATTTAATGGAATTGTTGAAAAATAAAATTCTAGTTCTGATCTAAAAAACTTTCCAAAAAATTACTTTTTATTATTTACCCAATAAAACTGGTGGAAAATAATTTTATACTAGATTTCGAGGAAAATTATTTTTTACTCTTAAATCTGGTATTTTCCAAAAAAAATTGATTTTCATTTATTTTCTGATCTTGTATTAAAAAAAATATTATTGAACCATTAGAAATTGAAATTTATAAAATTTATTGAAAATTTTGAATCATTATTCCAAAAAAATTATAAGGACTTTTTTTCATATAATTATTTTATCATGGTTAATAGTTATTAATAACAGAAAAGTATTAACGGTTTTTAAAGTGGTTAAACTGGGATTAATGGATTATAACGCATCCCAAACATATACGAATGTGATTTTATGAGTTTATATAAACCATGTCACATATTAAATTTTAGATTTGGGTTACTTATCTCTATATGACATGATTATTATATATATATATATATATTATTTAATCAATTAACTAATTATAAAGGTGTCCTTTCCCTCACTTATAAAAGAACCGTTAACCCCTATCTTCCTAAAAAAAATTTGAGGACTCTAGATCCAGAAGACCTAAAAAATACCTTTCAAACATCCATCCCAAAATCTTATATGTCTTACTGTGTGATTAATAAAAACCATTAAGGGATTAAATTATAATGAAAAAAATGATGTACAACAAAGAGGTATAGTTTTAACTAAATATCATAGTTATATTTACTCTTCAAAATACATAAAATATTATCCAAATAAGAGTAAATTATTACAAATATAGCTTTATTATATTAATTTGTTTTTAATTTTAATTTAATAACCTATAGAAGTATCCTTCTTCCACCAAATGGGAAATGAATCTAATGTTTTGGTGTTCTGTAGAATACTACCTCATGAATCGATGCATTTCATTTTCTATTATCACCTCTGATAGCAAATTAAAATGATGTATTTAACATGAATTATTTTAATTCATAGTTACCAATATTATAATACAACATCAATTAAATTTTCATACCATTATATCCATTGAAAAACGAAAAATATGAATCATTCATGCATGTGGATTACCTCATCCCTGAAATGATGTGAATTATTTTTATTGACCACATAACATAGAAACATTAAATTAGTGTATTTAAATAAATAATATTATATTTATAATATAATAAACAATTTTAATATAAAATTATACTTACCTTAATTCCATAACGTTTATTGAAAAATTGAAATCTTACCATAACATACATACGCCTATCCATTTCAATGATTTTAAAATATATCATTTTTCAAAACAACCATTCACGGTTTGTTTTAAAAGTACAATTTATGTTAAAATGTGATAGTTATTTCATTATTAATATTATATTGGTGATGGAATAATGACCTCTATGATCGTAGTAAACATACCAAAGTAATTTAATATATATGAGCCGAATATCATCAAAACTTCTGATGTGAACATAATTGATTAGGTAATTGATTATGACTAGGTAATAAATAAAATAAATGTAATATGAAAATTTTAGATTTTATTATGAAACTAAATAATTAAAATTATTTTATTATCCATGAACATAAACAATCAACATGATGAGTCAAACTCACAATTTTTCAATAAACTGCATTTTAAATATTTGAATGAGTTTTTTCTAAATTCTTTTCATACATATCCATATAAAAAAATAAATGTATACTTTAATTTATATAGACATTAATAAATAATCAAGAAAATTTTATGTCACCTTTTTAGATTTTTAAATTTTTTCCAAAAGGAATATTATTCCTTATTTGATATAGAATGTTTTGAAAAAAGGAAAATTGAATGTTATCTTTTAACGTATACAACATCAACTAATTTTTCACACATACATCACTATGATTTTATATTGTAAATCATTTATATTATTTCAATTTTTTTAAAATAAAAACTACTTTATCTATTTTGGATATATTTTGAAGAAGGGTTTTAAAGGGAATTGATATTTCAATATATTTAAAGGTTTTTCTTATGGTTGCAATGAATATTTTTCTGATCATGATGATTAAAATGAAATATTTTTAGTGTTCTGAAAATGTAATGGTTAGTGGTAATTTTTTATGATGATCAATGTCTTTGATATAGCTCGTGATGATTTGTGATCTCAGTATAGTAATCCAATATATTGGTTAAAGGGAAAATTTTAATTGGGTTTTGGTGTCTCCTAAGATATTATTTGAATTTATTAACCAGGTTATTCCATTTTTATGACGTATTGTAAAAGTGATAATAAAATGATATACCATGTTATCTATGTGAAATATATATACTTAAAAAATTTGTTTTCATAGATATAATTTCATTTTCTATGTTTGGTGAACCATATTTTTTTAGTGGAATGTTTATTCCCTATATGGGAAAATGTTATGTTTTTTAGAATTTTTTTTCAATGATTATAATTTTTTCTATTTTAACCATCATGATTATGAATTTTCTAGTATGTTTTTATATATAGTATTTGAGAAGAAAATGTGCAGTATAGAAAATTTCATTTGTATGTAAAAAATTATTTTATCTTAATGTTTTTACGTTAAAGGAACACTATATTTTAAGATCACATGGTTTTAAAATAGAATTTTATGTTTATATATTTATTTTATATATTCTTTACCGTGATATTTTATAATATTATGTTTTTATATATTTCTATAGGGGTTTAGGATGAGTTATAATAAAAAATAACTCATGTTTGATGTCAATAAAATTTTTTATTTAATAAAAATCTGTTTCATTAAAAAAATTAAATATTCAAAAGAAATTATAATGACTTAAAGTTTTAATTTAGTAATATAAGGGTTTGTATGTAATATTTTTTCCAAATTCTATAAAACTATGGACCAAAATTCTATTCAAAATACAAGAAAGTGAAAAATCTTATAAAGAATCATTTATAACATTGTTTTAGATTGGGTCTATAATGTTGAAACTAAAGGAAATCTTCAGAAAACATTTGATATTAGGATTGTAAAACATTAGTGATAAAATTTTGGATAAGTCTATGATAAAGAAAATATCTTCATGTTATGATATTTTATCAATTTTGTGGTTTAGTAGAAATTAATTCCTTACAATGATACTGAAATGTATATGTGTGCGTGGAATAAATGAACTTTGGGATAACAAATATGAAATTTGTAGATTGAATATTAAGTCAGTAATAACCATTTCATGATGTGTGGGAATAATATTTCACACATGGATAAATGATCAGCATTTCTAATTCTTCTATTAATTCTCTTTCACTTTATAAACCATTATAAATAATGGGAGGATTGATCTTATGGAAGCCTATGATAGTCTATAGTGATATATGATAAATATAATGTTTTATCGATTGAAAATCTAAATATTATAATAATATTAATGAAATAGGTAACCGTTTTGGGGTTTTATGTGGTGATAATACTTTGAGAGAATTTTTTGGGTTTTGATAGATTTTTGAGTTATATGTAACCCTTAATTTTAACATTAAAAAATTTATTTTAGGAATAACCTCTTTATATTTGTGGACATAAATTTAAACGTATTGATAAAATTTAGGGTTTATACGATCTTTGATGTTGAGGTAATTATGGGTTATTACAATTTGGAAACTAAAATTTCATTATATTGATAGCCATGGGATTGAAAATTGATTCAATGATTAAATAATTAATGTTATTTTATAATAATATTAATATATTTTTGGGGACGATTAAAAGATTATTGTAAATATAATACTATTAGATAATTTAATGTTTTATTTGGGAAAGGATGGTTGAATTATTATTAGGAAGAAAATAATATTCTAATATTCCTTTATAATGATTCATGTTATATATGGAAGTGATTAGAATATTTTGAAGAATAATTTATTAAATCATATTTTTTTGGGTAGGACAATTTGAGTGACAAATCGTATTTTTGAATTACTGTTAAATTAATATCATATGAATACAAGATCAGGTATCTTAGATTTTATGGGGTTTAAACTTGGTATTATTTTAAGAGTTATATACATAAAGTTTTATGATTATCATCGAGGGTTATTATGAAGTATTTTATGACTAATGACTAATTTCTATATTTTTTACATTATCTTACCCTATGATAACAAATTTGGTTTTCATTAATCTATATTTTAATTTGGAATAAATAATCATCTATTTGAGGATTATGAGATAAATTAGATTTTGAATTTAGTGCTTTATAAATTCAAATTTCATCTTGAATACTCATCATTTCTAGTAAAAAATGAGATAACGATGTATGATTAATTAAACATGCGACCAAATAATGAAATTTCATTTATGGATTTGAATAAAATCATGTAATTATATTTCCAGACATACTATATGGTAAATATATTAATTAAAATTAGTAAAATATTATTGAATAAAAAAGGTAATTTAATTACTTACATTTCTAATGAATAAATAGTCCATTTCACTATAACAACCCTGATCTTTTATTACACAATTAAAAATAATTTTTTACACAAAATTCACTTGATACATCATATAATATTGATAGGTCTAGTGGATTTGGGGATTAGGATCATTACATAACAACCTTAAACATGAAATACAACATCTTTATTGAAAATTTCCTTTACATGGCCACTACTTTCCCTGGTACGTAGCATTACAAGGGATAACATGAGGACATGCATAAGAAAAAAGCCCAGTAAGGAAATAATAATAGAATAAAATGAGAAATAAAATAAATGTTATACAATAGGAATATCAACCGATCACAACAGAATAATATACATAAAGTCATGATAAAACATGATAATCATAACATGGAAATGTGGCAACAACAATTGACATGGAATTAGTATGAGTGAAGGCTCCTTCCACATAGAGTATGAGTAAATCCTCATTGCACATGAAGCATGAGTAAAACCTCGTTGCACTTGAATTTTCATGAGTAAACAACCATTACACATGACCTATCATGATACTCTACTTTACCCAATGCATTGGAGCACTATAAGGGTGCACCCTTATTAAGCATTTCTTTTCATGCCTAAGTGTGCCACATGGATCATATAACATGGATTCATAAAACATAATCATTTCTTCCACAATAAAGGAGTTTTTGAATTGACACATGAATATTTATAATCATTAAGTAAATTTGCATAAAGGTTAATACCCTGGATAGAGAAATGGGCATGGTATTCACTACACAAAGACATTGGCTTGGAAAATCTGTGCAATTTCGGCTGCGTAACAGCGTGAAGTAAGAATTCATAAAAATGGATGATGAGAGAGAAAGGGGTGTCTCATCATATATACATGAAATTTATAGTAAGGGGGACATATAGATACATGTCCCAACAATTGTAATGTAATTTAGAGTCATGATACAAAATAATTGCTCGAATGTAAAAGAGGAGAGCGAAATCCCTTTGGTAATTTCAGCATAGTAAAAAGTGTACATTGGTGGAATTTAATTATAGAGAAAGGTGTCTCCCATCATTAAAAAATGAATAGTGATGTATGGGAGAGGTGAGAAACCAAACCCGAACATTTATAATTGAAATTAAAAAGGAATTACAATTTAATGAATATTGGACAAAAATGAGAAAGGATGAAAAACCCCAACTTAGAAGTGTGCTTCCAAAGGCTTGAGAGAGGCTTATTCTGAACATGGGGCACATTGGGAGGATTATAGATAGATTAGGGCAGATTTTGGAAGAACATAAAAGGCTTTGAGTGAGGAGGAAGTGGGATCTTGGGTGGGTTTATATTTGAAAGGTAAAGGAATTCTTTATTATTTAGTTTTGGGACACCTCATATTAAACTAATCCAAACCACAAACCATACCATGGTTTTTGCCCACGTTTTTTGTAAAGGGGAATTTGAAAACAATATTTTATAAGGCCAAAGTCCAAACATCTTAAAATAATGGGGTTTCTTATGTGGAGGTGAGTAAAACTTTCAATGAAAACAGTTAAAAAAGACAAGATGTTTAATATGTCTTTAAGGGTCCATTAATGCTTTGTAAAATAAGTCAAACAAACCCAAAAATCACAATATTTTAATGGTAAAACATATTTTGGCCGAAAATAAATATTATAGTATTTTATCACATCACTATTTGGTCATTATGGTGTCATAAAATAGATTATATATTTAACCTGTTTTTAAATTTTACCCAAAAATTTGACATACTCAGAAAATTATGAAAAATTCACCATTAGATAATTTTGATGTGATGATTTCACAAATAATATTTATTTTATCTAAATAATTTTCTAAATATGTCAATTTTCACTTTTAAGATAAAACCAACATTTATAGAAAATTCACGGGTTTTGAAAAAAATGACTTTCCAACCATAATTAAAATTTCAATTTCATTCATAAAATTATAAGGTCATTTATATTTTATAATAATTAATTTAATATTAAGAATAATATTTTATTAAAATAATATTCAATTAAAAATCCATTAATTCATCAAAATAGATTTCTTTGTTGACCTTTAACTAAAAATACTATTTGAGCTTTAAAAACTATTTACAAGGTAACAATAATAAAATGAAAGTATATTCATTATTATATAAAAAAATAATGTACATAACCATACTGATAAGGTCTTGTTACATAACCCCTTATCACACCCACATAAGACCTATGAGTAAGGTGTGTGATGGTGATCCCATCCTCTTTTAATGTCCATTGAGCACACTCTCAACATGTCCTCAAGTGTATGAATAGTCTGCTCGATTTGGCCATCAGTTTGAGGATGATTGGCCATACAGAAGTTTATTTTAGTATTCAAATCATGTTGAAGTCTCTTCCAATTCATAGAGGTGAATCTTGGAACTCTATAAGACAAAATAGATAGCGGTACTCCATGCATCCTTACCACTTCCCTAATATATATCTGTGCCAGCTAATCCAATGATAAATCCTCCTGAATAGCAATGAAGTGTGTAGCCTTTATAAGATGATCTACGACAACTGATATTGAATTGTTTACTTTAGATGTATTTGAATGTTCGATGACAAAGTCCATGGTGATGTTCTCCCATTTCCATTCTGGTATGGGTAATGGTTGCATCATCTCCTTAGACTTCTGCATCTCTTCCTTCACTTGCTAACACACCAAGCAATTTGATGTATATCCAGTGATCTCCTTGTTCATATTATCTGACCACGAATTCTCTATGAGATCTCAATACATCTTTTTTTTCCTGGGTGAATAGGGAAATTTGAACTATGTGCATCATCCAAAAGTTTCTTCTTTAGCTCCAGACTTGATGGAACACGTAGTCTTTTCCCAAATTTCACAATTCATTCTTCATTAACATTAAACTCTGAGGATTTCCCTTTTTCGATAGCTTCCAGTTTTTCCTGAATTCCAACATCATCTTTTTTATCATATTTTAACCTTCCCAAAAGTGTAGGTTGAGCAATCATTTGTGAAAGGATTGATGATGTTCCATTGTTTATGATTCCCATGTCAATCTTCATCAAATCTAAGAAGATTGGATCCTTTTCAATTCTCATCAATGATAGAATCTCTGGGTCCTTTATACTTAGGGAATCTTCCACCTTGTTCTCTTTACCAAGATGGTAATGGATTGAGCAGTTGTAGTCTTTGATTAGCTCTAAGAATCTTCGTTGGCACATGTTCAACTATTTTTGTGTGAATATACACTTGAGGCTTCTGTGGTCCATATATATTTCACACATCTTCCCAAAGAGATAATGCCGCCAAATTTTCAAATTAAAGATCACTACAGCCAACTCGGGGTCATGTGTTGGATAGTTATGTTCATGAAATTTCAATTGTATTGAAGCATAGGCAATGACTTTGTCATTTTGCATCCACAAACACTGAGTCCCTTCTTCGAAGCATCATTTAATACCACATAAAGTTATCCACTTGTTATTAAAGTGAGAACGACCACAGTGATAAGCCTCCTTTTCAACTCCTTGAAGCTTTCTTCGCATTCATAACACCACGAAAACTCTACTCCCTTCTGAGTTAGCTTGGTAAGAGGGTTGGAAAATCGTGGGAAATTTCTAACAAATCGTCGATAATATTCAGCTAACCCCAAGAAGCTACAGATATCCATTACTGATGTTGTCCTCATCCATCCCTCAATTTTATCTGTTTTGGAGGGATCCACAGATATCCCATTTCATGTGATGATATGACCCAACAATGAGACCTCTTTCAACCGTAACTCACACTTGATGTACATTTCATAGAGCTTCTCCTTCCGCAAGATCTCTAGTATAGTTCTTAGATGCTCCTCATGATCCTCCATGGGTTTATATTATATCATAATATCATATATAAAGACTACTAAAAATTAGTCAAGGTAATATCTAAAGACTCTATTCATAAATTCCATGAAGATTAATGGTGCATTAGTTAGTTCGAATGGAATTATTATGAACTCATCATGCCCATATCTGGTACAAAAAAAAGTCTTGGGGAAATCTTTATTCTTCACCCTGAACTGACAATATCCTGACTGAAAATCCACCTTGGAGAAGTATTTTGCACCATGAAGCTGATTGAATAGGTCATCTATTCGTGGAAGATGATACTTTTTCTTTATCGTGATTTTTTCAAGCTCACGATAATCGATGCAAAGGTGCATTGACCCATATTTATTTTTGACGAAGAGGACTGGTGCACCCCATGGTGAAGCAGATGGGCGTATAAACCCTTTGTGTAGATTCTCTTGTAGTTAGGTTTTCATCTCCTCAAGTTCCAAAAAAAATCCATTCTATAAGTAGTCTTGGATATTGGTGACACCCTTGGTATAAGTTCAATTGAAAATTCAACATCTCTTCTAGGAGGAAGACCAGGAAATTCCATGGGAAATACTTTAGCGAATTCCCTCAATATAGGCATGTCCTATAGGATGGCTGCCTCCTTAGAATCAATAATTTTATCTAGATACACATGCTCATAGGGCAGTAATATCCATGCTTGAGATGATAGATCAAAAGAAGATTCATCTTTCTCCTTGCACTTGTATAGAATCAAGGGTTGATTCTCCACATGGAGAGTGATTTCCCTCTCATGGAAATTTATGTTGGCACTATATAAGGAAAGCCAATCCATACCAATAATTGCATAAATTTCCACTAGAGGGAGTATGACGAGGTTCCCCGGGAAGTTTAATCCACAGATTATAACATGAGAGGAATTATATTCATGGGATGTAATGATTTCCCCATTTTCCATACTCATAGACATCATCACTTCCATGTTTTTTGGTGGTGCTGAGATTATTATATTAATCTTTCTAGATATAAATGATTGTGTATAACTTGAATCAAAAAGTATGTTCTCTATTATTGAATGAATAAATAGCGTACCTGTCACCACTTCATGGTCAGGGTTCACTTCGGCAGTAGTGATGGAAAAAGCTCCCCCTTTCTTCCGTGGAGGTTATTGGTTGCCTCTGAAAATCCATGTCTTAGGGCACTAATTTTCAAGATTCCATGTTCTTTGCAGTTTTAGCAATGAACCACGCATTGAGGTTCGAACACATTGTTCCTCTCCCCTGTTGCAGCTATAGGTCTTTCTTGTATATAGATAACAGCTAGGTTCCCTTCTCTTACACTCCTAAAGGATTTCCTCATCCCCTTCATGAAATTTCAAGGGTGCTTCTTTCAACACCATTGGCATGTGGGGTGCCAGATCTTCTTAGAACCTTTTAATTTATCCATCGGACCTCCAGCATTGAAGTCCACCTTATGCTTCTTATCCCCATAATACCCCTATGATTCTCTAATCTCTATTTTAACCTTGAGTGCACATCAGTCATTTTCCTCATAGTTGTCAAAGTCATGGATCACGAGTGCTTTCTACAGGCTAGGTTTTATCCCACAAAAGAAGAGGTCAACCTTGAATTTAGGGGTAACAACAAAACCAAAATCATATTTTGCAAGCCTTATGAAGTTTCCCTCGTATTCTCAAATAGATTTTTTATCTTTTTTCTTTAGGGAAATGATGTCCACTTCCATCTTAAGACGGAGGGTGCGCGAAAAATATTTATCAAAAAAATCTTCTGGAAACCCTTCCCTTCCAACACCTCGATCTCCTCCTTAGGATTATTATTTTGATCAACGCACACTATTGATTAGATTCACCCTCTATATGATTAGCATCCAGGGGGACCTTATCTTCTTCATAACATTCAAGGATGGAGAAGATGTTTTCAATGGAGTTGATCCATTGTTCAGAGATTGAGGGATCAGATGATCCATTAAATGTAGGAGGCCTTTGTCTCATGAAGCTCTCGATAGTGACTAGTTATTTCTTGGGGGGTTGAACATTCCTCTGGACCAATGTTTCTATTCAAATATTGAGTTATATGAGAGAGAAGGGTGAAAATGTTCACAATTCCCGCTCCAATTGGATTGGGAAACTCATTAGTACAATCATCACATTGATCTTCACAATGGTTATTATCCCGAGTCCTCCTATTATCATCCATTTGATGGGATAAAAGAAAGGGTAAGAGTAACACATAAAGGGTAATACAAGGAAAAAACTGATGACTTAAATAACTTTTATTTCCTTAACATATTAATTTACTTGCTATAGTATATGTTATTCATGACCTACTTTCTAACTTATATTCTTAGGGCATATTTTTGGTCATTTAATAATGGTTTATATTAAGCTTGTGAATTTACCCAAGAATATACCCCAGGAGTGTCGTAACCAAGAGTGCATCAAGGCCTGTTGTCATGCACCTATTCTCATTTGAGTCTAGCTCAAAGCGGTGTTTTCGGGTTTTACCCCTAGGATACATCTGTGCCATAGCCGCCTCAACCTTCTGGTATCCATAGAAGGATGTATTTTCATGATAAACCACTTACATAATACTTACCAAAACATAGGGTTGTGTTTATTATACTTCGCCTTGTCTCCATCGCTTCACTAGGTTCTTCTAATCCTAATAAAAAAACTAAACCTATCCCCTGATTAAAACTATGACAACCCTGATATTTTATTACACAATTAAACATAATTGATTACATAAAATTCACTTGATACAACATAGAATTTCAAGAGTTCTAGTGTCTTTGGGGATTATGATCATTACATAAAAACTTTAAACATGAAATGCAACATCTTTATTGAAATCTTCCTTTACATGACCACTACATTCCCTCGTATTTTGCATTACAAGGGATAACATGAGGACATGCATAAGAAAAGGGTGAGCTATAAAGCCCAGTAAGGGAATAATCATGGAATAACATGAGGAATAAATTACAGGTTATATAATAGGAATATAAATAGTCACAAGATAAGAATATACATAAAGGAATGATAAAGAACGATATTCATAACATGGAAATGTGGAAACAACACTTAACATGGAATTAGCATGAGCGAAGGCTCATTACACATAGAGTATGAGGAAATACTCATTGCACATGAAGCATGAGTAAAACCTTTTTGCACTTGAATTATCTTGAGTAAACAACCGTTGCACATGACGTATCACGATACTAAACTTTACGCAATGCATTGGAGCGCTGTAAGGGTGCACCCTTCTTAAACATTTCATTTCATGCCTCAGTGTGCCACATGGATCATATAACATGGATTCATAAAACATAATAATTTCATCAATGATAAATGAAATGTTTAATTCAGAAATTAAACTTTATAATCATTAAGTAAATGTTCATAATGGTGAATACCCCAGATAGAGAAATGGGCATGGTATTCACTACATAGAGACATCGGCTTGGAAAATCTGTTCAATTTCGGCTGCATAACGGTGTGACGTAAGAATTCATAAAAATGGTTGATGAGAGAAAGAGGGGTGTCTCATAATATTTACATTAAATTTATAGTAAGGGGATATATAGATACATTTCCCAACAGTTCTGATGGAATTTATAGTCATGATACAAAATAATTTCTTGAATGTAAAAGAGGAGAGAGAAATTAATTTGGGAATTTGGCATTGCAATGAGTGTACGTGGGAGGAATTTAATGATAGATAATGGTGTCTATAATCACTCAAAAATGAAGAGGGAAGTATGTGAGAGGTGAGAAATGAGACCCCAACAATTATAATTGGAATTAAAAAGGAAAAATAATTTAAATAATATGGGACAAAATGAGAAAGGAAGAAAAACCCTTACATGGAAGTGTGCTTCCAAAGGATTGAGAGAGGTTTGAGAGAGGCTTATTGGGATCATGGGCACCTTGGGAGGATTATAGAGAGAGTAGGGTAGAGTTTTTACGAACTTAAAAGGCTTTGAGTAAGGAGGAAGTTGGATCTTGGGTGGGTTTATATATGAAATGTGAGGGAATTCTTCATTATTTCGGTTTGGGACACCTCACACTAAACTAATCCAAAGCACAAACCAGCCCATGGTTTTTTCCCACGGTATTTGGAAAAGGGAAGTGGAAAACAATATTTTATAAGGTCAAAGCCTGAACATCTTAAAATAATGGGGTTTCTTATGTGGAGGTGAGTCACACTCCCAATGAAAACAATTTAAAAAGACAAGATGTTTAATAAGTCTTGAATAGTACATTAATGCTTTGTAAAATAAGTCAAACAAACCCAAAATCACAATATATTAAATTTAAAACATATATTTCCCTAACATGAAGCTTATAGTATTTTATTACATCACTATATAGGCATTATGATGTCATAAAACAGATTATATATTTTACCAGTTTTTAATTTTTACCCAAAAAGTTGACTGTCTCCGAAAATTAGGAAAACTTCACCGTTGGATAATTTTGAAGTGATGATTCCAGAAATAATATTTATTTTATCTAAATAATTTTCTAAATATGTTAATTTTTACTTTTGAAATAAAAACTGACATTTATCGAAAACTCACGGGTTTGGACAAAAATGACTTTCCAACCATAATAAAAATTTCAATTGCATTCATACAATTATAAGATCATTTATATTTAATAAAAGTTAATTTAAAAATAATAATAATATTTTATTAAAATATTTTTATTTAATAAATCCATTAATTCATCAAAATAGATTTCTTAGTTGAACTCTAACTAAAAATACTATTTGAGCTTTAAAAACTATTTACAAGGTAAAAATAATAAAATAAAAGTATATTCATTATTAAATACAAAAATAATGTACATAACCATAGAGATAATGTCTTGTTACATAAACCCTTATAACACCCACATAATACTTAAGAGTAAGGTGTGTGATGGTGACCGACTCTTGGGGTGGCATGACTAACATTGCTCAGGTGGTAATCTCTATCAACTTCCATTTCTCTCATAGGCGGTCCTGCTCGAACTTCACATATTCAAACTGAACTTGGGCTTGGTCAAGAGATAAGCCTAATAAAACCACCTCCTTTACAAGCTATGTAAAATGGGCTTCGTTTGGGGAACGTCTACTGGATGAGGACATCACATCCTTGTTCTGATTAAATTCGGTTTGTTAAAGCCCTATATTTATACTGATCATGTGATCACTATTCAACGGCTATTTCAGCAACGGTCACAATTCATCACATAAAACTAAATAATTTGACATTTTATATAAAAGTTTTACATAAAGTGATATTTAGTTAGGGAAAGAGGTATTTACATTGATGAATGTTTGGGCCATTACATTTAAATAACATTGATTTATGGATTTGTGATCAATGACATTATCGTGATCAATCAATTTCCAGTGAACAATGTCCTTCATCACTCAACATAATAATTTTGGAATTAATTTTTTCTTTATTTTCTATATTTACACATCCCATAAATGTTATAATATTTGAAAATCGTGTTATGTGTAATTCCAAATATCCAATATATTTACCTTTCCCTCTATTCAAGTAGATGTTTTTGTAACCTTTTTTGTTAAAATGGTTTTCAATAATGGTATTTTAAAATGTAAAACCATTAAATAATGAAATAAATTAATGTTTTGGGGATAAAATGTAATAAATTTGGGATAATGTAACACCTAAATATTTCTGAATACCATATGTTTGACTGTGTGTACGACACACAACACCCAACATAAACGAATACTGAAATAATGTAATTTTATGATTTATATAAAAAATTAAGGAATTGGTGGTTATGAATAGAAGTAAATTAATAATTAAATATATTAATATTTGTTCTAATTGGTAAATATTTATTGGTAAATTCTTATTAAATAATCTATCAATTTTCATTAAAGTCGTTATTTTCATCAAAAATACGTTTTCTTCCAAATTTTTTTTTATTTTTTATAAGAAAATAAAATAATATAATACTATAAATTTTACATATTTTATTTTATAAAAATGATATATTTTTTGTAGTAATAATATACAAATTATAATTGGGTGGTTTCATATGATTTTTATGAAATGTGATATTTTCTGTAAATAGTGAAAAGTATGTATTTTTATGAAAAACAGTATTTTATTTTCAATTAATTATAATGAAACAGTCTATAATATAATATTTTCAAAATTTATTTATTTTTTAATTATTTATATAAAATGTTATAGTAAATAAAACAATTCTTAATTTTTTGTATAAAAAAATTTTATACAGAAAAAAAACTTCTTTTAAAAAACACAATTTTCAACGCATTTTATGAGTTCAATTTTAAATTATATTCATCAACTTATATAAATTAAATTTGATAAATGGATTCCATATTTTTAATAATAATATTTAATATAATTAAAATATATTATACTTATTTTTTTCCAATGAATAGAAAATTTTAAATATTTTTTATCCAAGTTAAGGTTAAAATAGGTTTACTAGGGGTAAACTAAACCGATAAGTGTCATAATTACCAAAAAAGATGAATTTTCCTTATTATATGAGTGTTGTTCAACAAATTATTTATTTATGGATTTAAATAATAAATTTTATGACATTATAGTGAATTGGAGAACCCATGGGTGACATTTAAGAGTTTATGTTATATTTTATTCAAATTAAAAAATATTCGTGGGTCTTGTCATTTAATGGAATGGTTGGAAGGTAAAATTTTATTTTGGAAATACCAAAAATTATAAAACCCTTCCTTTATTTATTAGCTTATGTAATAATATTGGAATCCAATTTAATACTTATTCTCAGGGTAAAATTATTTATATTCTAAAATGGTCTATTTTCCTAAATACTATTTTTCACATATTTTGTGTTATTATAACTATAATTATTTTTCCAATATTTAAAAATTTATATAGATAAATTTTATTCAATATTATGAATTAAAATATTTATAAAAATTAGAATATAACTTTTTAAGTCTTATATTAAATTACATGGGTAAAATGTTATGTTATTGTGGCTAGGGTAAAAATGAATCAAATATTGTTTAACTAGGAGATAAGAGCTAACATGAAAACCAAACACGTGTAATTGTGATTTTTCTATATTACATTAACCCTATAACATTTTTCCATTGAATTTGTGTTTCCTTGTAACAACTTGAGATGATTATGATATATATATAGATATATTTTAAAATCCTTCACATAATTCAATGTTTTTCATTCTCCACACTTCTAAGAGGTAGCCTTATCTCCTCTCTTACCCACATATTTTTTACAGTTAACCCTAGAAGAAACATACCAAATTACATCACCAAAATCCCTCCCCAAATCAGAGAGGTCTTATTTTTTGAATTATTACAACTTATATGGAGTAATGAGTAAATCAAAAAAAAACAATGAAGAGGTTTAGATTCTCATCGAATATTTTAGTTTTATTTTTTCCTGTACCTCTTTCTAATCGCATTAAAATAGGTTGAAATAATAATCCAAGAATATTAAGTATTTTGATATATATTTTTTTTAAATTTAAAAAACATATATCCACCTCATCGTCTCATCAAATGAGATACGAAAACATCATTCTTGTGTTTGGAGTATTACCCCCTCACAAACAAATGTAATCTATTTTCCATCACTGCCTCTCACTGATGGTCATGATAATGGATTTAATGTATATATATATTGATATGATATCCATATAATATTTTTCATTATTTATGTATAATGTATCATATAATTTCTTACGTTTCCATCCATTTAAAAATGATAAAATCATTTTTATACACATGGGCATTATTACCTCCATGATGAAATGTGGTTCGTTTGTGATGACCATATCACATGGATGATATATATACTTTTATTTAAAAAAATAATATAATCTTTATGATTTAATGATATTAATATAAAGATAAAATAATTGGTATCTTATTTTTATCCTGTTAATTTAAAATGGCAGATGTAACTCTCACATACATATGGCATACCGTCTCTATGATTGTAACATAGTTCATTTTTCATAACTATCATTCATAGTTACATTTAAAATTAAAACTACTTCATAAAAATGATAACTATGATATTATAATTTTTGAGAGATGTTTTAATTATGGAATATTTTTCAATAGTCAACTTACCAGATTCATGATAGACATATAGCCAAATATCGTCATGACATCTCATGCAAACCTATTTAATTAAATAATTATATATTACATGGTAATAAATAAAATAAAATAAAAATAGACATGAAAATATTTTTCAATCATGTAAATAATTTAAATTAATATATTAGTTAGGTATATATAGAACATACATAATGAGTCAGACTCAAAGAAAGAGACAAGTCATCAAAAAACTTATTTTCAAATTTTTTTGTAGTTTATTTACGAAATGTTTTTATTCTATGTATACATTCTTAAAATTATTATATATATGTATTTAAATATATATAAATAAATTATATAGGATATTTTATATCACCTTTTACATTTTTCAATCATTTAAAAGGAATCATTATACATATTTTATATAAAATTTCTAAAAAATGAAAAGGGGATATTCTATTTAACATATATTTCATCAAACACGTTCTCCCTCCACCATTACAAATATTTGATACATGGATTCCATTAAAATATTTCATTTTTCAAATAAATACTATCTTTTATTGTGTTATGTGTACTTTTAAAAAGGTTTTTAAACGGGATTGATATTTTTATATATGGATATAAATTTTTTATGAATGAAAATAATATTTTTATGATTTTGATAATGGAAATATAGTAATTCATGTTTTAAGAGTTTGTTATAGTTATTTGGAATTTTTTATGTTTATGGGTGAGCTCGATATAGCTCGTGATAATGGATGAATAGGATATACCTCTCCAATGTATTTGGAAAAGGGATAGAGTTTACCTATTTAAAGATTATCCTAAGGGGTTTTTGGAAATTGCATAGTCATCTATTCTATTTTTAAGTGTTATTATAGGAGTGATATGAAAATTATGTTCCAAGTTACCTAGTTTTTTTTATTATTCCTAATAATTCATTTTTGTAGATTTTTTTGACAAGGTAATATAATCTTATTTTGTTTTCAAGGAGCGATTATGCCCCTTTTGTGTCAAAAATTTGAATTTTTAAGTAATTTTATTTCATGGATTCCAATTTTTTCTAAATAAAACCCCATTATTATGATATTTAAATTATGATTTCTTATTAGTTATTTTAATGAATTTCTTTGGGTTGTAAATCAGATTTCATGTATAATTAAATTAAAATTTGATCAAAAAGATAAATATGTTAATGGAAAACAATATTTTATGATCACATGTTTTTAAAATGGACTAGCAATGTTCTTTCATTCATATTATATTTCTATTAATGGGGTTTTTTCTCATCCCGTACTTTTAATTGTTATTATAGTGTTTATGAAAAATTAATAAAAATGAAGAAGTCAAATTTAAATTCCTATGGATTTTTACATGAAAAGGAAGTGTGATACATTATAAAAGATTTATATTATCTAAAAAATTCATATTGAGTTGAATTTTCCACTTTTTAATATATAGTGGTTTTATATAAGAGTTTCCCTTAATTCTAAAATTTTTTGAAATTAAGAGGTCTTTGAAATGAAAAAAACTGAATTTTTTTCTAAATATAAAATTAATGTATTTTTTAATTCTAGGTCCACATAATTAGTCTACGTTAGGATACCATTGATATATATAACTATCATCAACACGCCATTCACAAGTGTCTTAATGAAGAGTGCAGATCGTGATTTCAATAACATCTAAAAGAAATTATTACATACTATATTTTATAATGCATAGTGAATTATAGGTATATCGATCATATAAATAAACTCACTAAGAAGTATTAATAATTTTAACTCGACATAGTTTGCTTAACTTTATACAAGAGATTATGCATGGACAATGTTACACCCCAAATTTTACTTAGAATTTTCCATATACAATTTTTTATATATCATAATTGAATAAATTGTTCTACATATAATACAGATCTAAAATTAATTGTGATTTATTTCATTATTATTGTATAAAAAGTCATAAAATAAAATTAATATTATTATTCCAATGTCACGACCCGTCCTCGGGGCCCGTGCCGTGACTACCCCAAGCCCACCTTCCATAGGCCAGGGGCTGGCGACTAGCAGCAAGGCATAAAACCCGTTAAAAAAAGGGAAGGCATTGCCTTTGTAGAGTAAACGAACACCATAGAGCAAGCAAGCAGTAGAAGTAAATACTAAGTAAAAACTGGGTACAACAGTAAGTGCGGAAATAGTAAGTGGGCCAGATTACAAACCCAAACTGAAAGTAAAGAACAACTGGAAAGGGAAAACAACAACTGAAAATAAAGACGCAACGTCGAGCCGTCCCCTGGAAGTCCCACCTGAAGGGTGAGTACAGATGGCCTCCACAGCTCTTAAGGTCCAGTCGTCCGCTCTGAGTACGTTCTTCCTAGTGGTCCACCTCCAGGTACCATCCTGCTCTGTAAGCCAAAACCACGATCAGTGATGTCTGTCGTCTGTAACCAACACAACGTTGTGTGGGCATAGCCCATGCAGGGGTGAGTATAAGCTACTCAGTTGGGACCCCGAGACCCCCGAAGGTCTCCCAGAATCCACAAAGGTTAATCCACAAAGGAAATATACAATCATGAAGTAACATTCGACACTGCTTAGTATATGCCCATACATATACCTAAGTCACCAATTTCAGTACGCTCCAACTTCCGAGCCCATGCACAACGCAGTCCACACAGGAAAGCAAAACGTAAATCCACACAGGATATAACAACACAATCCACATGGGAAAGCAAAACAAGATTCAGCTCACACAGGTATACTTCTTCGTAAGGCGATAGAGATGATCAGATATTTCCACTGATTCATCTAAGCCGTCAGACACACAAAGGATCGATCGGTACTGAACCCCGCAATAACCCACAAAGGATCTAACCCAAAAAGGATCAATAGGTAACTAACCCCCGCAATGACCCACAAAGGATCTGAACCACAAAGGATCGATAGGTAACTAACCCCCGCAATGACCCGCAAAGGATCTGACCCACAAAGGATCGAAAGGTAACCAACCGCCGCAAATACCCACACAGGATCGGACCCACATAGGATATTTAGGCGCTGGCCCACAAAGGACCATTGAGCACTGACCCACACAGGATCGGACCCACACAAGATCGGTAGCACTGATCCATGTAGGATCGCTGAGTGATGTAGTCGTCGCCGTCGAATCCACTGAGGATCTCTGTACAGTCGTCGTCGTAGTAGTTGCAGCCAGCTCTAGGGTTCCCGCACACAGACAGCTCATTCGGGAGGGTCCGCTCCATGAGACAAGAGGCTGATACATCGACTGACACATAGTCCAGAGGTGATGTATCCAAAAGTTTCGTATCGTCAATAGGAACTCAACGTCGCAGACAGCGCGTCAATCGGACGTCCGGTCTGAGAGTTATTGGATTTTTCGTCCTAGGGGCCCGGTTGGTTTTCAAGTCAAAACGAACCCGACCATACTCCAACTGCATCCAAACCTCGAGCGCAGTAATCCCAAAGGTCCGTCTCACTTAGAGGATCCATAAAAGTCGACGGCACGTCATTCGGACGTCCGGAACTCAAGTTATGAGCGTTTCCACACCGAAGGCCCAGTTGGTTTCGTGTACGAACCAACCCGGCCAAACCCAAAGTATTCCGAAACCTTGAGTGAGATATTCTGAAACGTCCGTCTCGATCCAAGGATCTCATCGTAACTGACGGTGCGTCAATTGGAGGTCCGTAGCTCAAGTTATGGGCAACCGACCGAAAAAGGTTCGGTAATAGGGGTTCGGGCCAGGTCCGACCCGACCCGATACCACCAGTTTCGGCCCGAACTGGGTAGACCTGAACCGAGTCTGGGCCCAGCCGGCCTGGGCGTAGCCTGCCTAGTCGGCGCAGCCTGGCCCGGCGGCTCGGCCCGGCGCGCTGGGCACGCTGGCGCTGGCCGGGTGGCCAGGAGACCGGCTCAACCGTTATGGTTGAGCGCTACTGGCGGGGGGGGGGGGGGGGGGGGGGGCTTCCCCCACGTGAGGAACCTGCGGCCCCTTAATGGGGCTGCTCACATCCAGCCAACTAGGGGTCTCGGACACCAGGTTCTTCCAAGGTCCGGCCGGCCCGCTCCGGCCGGCCGGCTTCTGCCGCCATGGGACCTGCAAGGCCGGTCCACTTGCTCCTATGCCGGCAGCCCAGAACCGGCCGCCGGTTCCCCTTCTCTACCACAGCTTGGAACCAGCCGCAACTTTCGTCAATCCGGGGTGGCGCGATGGCGCCACGCCCCTCCGCCGCTGCCCCGATCCGACCTCAGTGCTTCTGAGGTCCTTGGGCACGGCGCGACGGCATCACGTCTTTTGTTCATCTTCTATGGAAGGGTGCAATGGCGCCGCGGATTTATTGCTTCCAATGGCACGGTGCGACGGCGCCTCAATCCTCCGCTCTCCCTTTTACAAAAAAATCCACTCAGGTCTTTGGCACCGCGTCTCCTTGCTCACTGCATCAAAAATCAACAACCTAAAAGGGGTGGAGTGTCAGCCGTGTTCGTGCGGTCTGACCTCCTCCCATTACCACGATAACAGGCGATTCAAGGAAGGGAAGATAACGACAGAAGAAAACACAAAAGTGAAACACATGAAACCCCTACCTCAACGTTGTCGTGGAACGAGCATTCGTCACGGAATTAACCGTCACGGAAGAAGAGGGTCATCGCGGAAGAAGAGGATCGCCACGGAAGGAACGTCACTGGAATTAAGTGATCTCCAAGGAATGCATCTCTCGCTGACGGAGGTTGGCATTCTTCGTTGGCGGTAGCGCGTTCTTCACGTTCTTCATCGAAGAACGAAGAATCCATTGTTTTTATCCCAAAGCATTAACACAACACAACTCAACCATAATAAAATAAGTTCAACAATTATTTTATTATCGACCTAAGATTTTGAAATTCAAAAGACAAAAATCGAACAATTAATTCAAAGAATTTAATTGTAACGATTTAACCGCTCAATTTAATGGGGCGTTTCTTAACTAGAAAAATGTAAGGTTTGACTTTAATTAAAAGGGGGGTTGCGGGTGTGGTACATAGGAGGGAAGAAACGGTGGGGATCGTGCGGGCCCCACCTCACAAATATCCTACCAAGTGGGTGGGATATTGTGGGTTCCACCTTATCCGCCTAACTTAGCTTAAGTGGATTTAAGTGAAATAAAATAAAGTGTCTCACCACTTTTATTTTATTTCTTACTTTAACCCCAAAAATTAAAAACCAAACCCGAGTAAACAAAACTCCAGAAAAGGTTTTTCTAAGCAAATATCGACGTTGTGATTCCATCGGTTCCCTCATAATTTGATTCTGAGAAATAGTTCAAAAGTTAAAAAAACCCCGCTCATTCGTTCACTGAACGTACCCGAGCCAAACTTCGGAAAATGATTCTGGGCACACCGGGCCTCGGAATCAGGTGCCGTTAGAAACTGGGTTTTTGTAAAATTTCAATGAAAAATAAGAAAAAAATTTCCTTGAATTTTACAGGTCTTTACATCACTCCCACCTCAGGGCTTTACGTCCCGTAAAGATACATCATAAACTAGGGAAACAAAAGTGGGTACTGAGCACGCATCTGAGCCTCCCGCTCCCAAGTGCTCTCCTGGAGGTTCCCGTGCTTCCATCTGATGCGCACCAGAGGAATTGACCATCCACGTAGGACCCGCTCCTGTCAATCCTCAATCTCCACCGGTACCTCTGCAAAAGTCACCCCATCATCAATGTTCAGCTCCCCATGGTCAAAGATATGCGTCGGGTCGTGCACGTATCTCCTCAGCTGAGATACGTGGAAGACGTCGTGCACCCGGTGCAACTAAGGTGGTAGAGCCAGGTGATAAGCCACCTTGCCAATCCTACTGAGGACCTGGAATTCTTTGATGAAGCGTGGAGACAACTTTCCGCCTCAGCCAAATCTCTGTAATCCACGTCGAGGTGAGACACGCAAGAAGACGTGGTCACCATCCTCGAACTCTAGTGGCATATGTCTCCAGTCAGCATAGGACTTCTGTCGGCTCTGAGCTATCCTCATCCGCTCCTGGATGACCTACACCTTCTCCGTCGTGGCCTGAACCACCTCTGGTCCCACAAGTGCTGACTCCCTAGGGTCTGTCCAGCACAAAGGAGATCTTCAAGGTCGGTCGTGCAACGCCTCGTATGGTTCCATCCCGATGGTGGAGTGGTAGATGTTGTGGTACGCGAACTCCACCAAGGGTTGGTGGTCCTCCAAACTACGACCAAAGTTGAGGAAACATGCGTGGAACATGTCCTCGAGACTCTGAATGGTCGTCTCCATCTGAAAATCTGTCTGAGGGTGAAAGGCATTGATTAGACGTAGCTGCATCCTGAAGACCTCCTGCAACCCCATCCAAAGCCAGGAAGTAAAGCGAGAATCTCGATTGGGGACGATAGATGATGGTACACCATGAAGTCGTATAATCTCCTGAATGTAATGACGTCCCAAGCTCTCCACTGAGACCTGCTCTCTGATGGGTAAGAATTGAGCCGACTTGGTGAGTCGATCGACAATTACCCAAATGGAGTCGTGACCTCGGGAAGTGGGTGGAAGTCCAGTCACAAAGTCCATAGATATCCCATCTCACTTCCACTTCGGGACCTCCAAGGGCTGTACCAATCCTGCTGGTACCTGATGCTCTATCTTCACCTACTGGTAGGTGAGGCATCGAGAAACGAATTCTGCCACAGCCTTCTTCATGCCCGGCCACCAGTGCTATCGTCAGAGGTCCTGGTACATCTTTGCGACTCCAGGTTGTATCGCCATGGGAGAAGTGTGAAACTCTCTTAGCCCCTCCTCTCGTAAAGAAACTGGTACCAAGGTACGTCCTCTGAAAAGGACATCGTGCTTTGCTCCAAAGGAGAAACCATCAGGTGCCTATCCTGAGGATATCTGTGCACGCCACGTCTCACATTCAGTGTCCCCACGTTGTGCCTCTCTGACCCGCTGCCGTAGTGGAGGGGTGACTGTGAGAGACTGAAGGAATACTGCTCCATCTCTATCCATGAAGGATACCTGCAAAGCGGCTAGCTACTCTGCCGCCTCCTCATGTAGCTGAATGCCCATCCTCCTACTGAGAGCATCAGCTACCAGGTTCCCCTTCCCAGGAGTATAGAATATCTCAAAGGCATAGTCCTAGAGGAACTCGAGCCATCGCCGACGTCTCAGGTTCAGGTTCTTCTGAGAGAAGATGTACCTGAGACTCTGATGGTCAGAAAAGACTGTAAAGCACTCACCCATCAGGTAGTGTCTCCATGTCTTCAGAGCGAAGACCACTACCGCTAACTCCAGGTCATGGGTAGCGTAGTTCTGCTCATGCGGCCTTAACTGATGTGACCCATAGGCGATCACCGCCCACTACAGCATCAGGGAACATCCGAGTCTGGTCCTTGACGCATCACAGTAGACTACGTACCCTACTCCCTCCTCCGGAAGCCTCAAGATAGGGGTGCTGGTCAATCTCTGTCTCATCTCCTGGAAGCTCCGTTGACATCTATCTAACCACACAACGAGTTTCCCCTTCTTTGTAAGAGCTGAGAGTTGTGTCGCAACTCTGGAGATGTCTAGCACAAATCTCTGGTAGTATCCAACTTGTCCCAAGAAACTCCGCACCTTCGTCACGCTCCTGGGTGGCTCCCAAACTAGTACTGCCTCGATCTTCGCAGGATCCACCGCAACTCCTACCTCATAGATGACGTGTCCCAAGTAGTGGACCTCACGTATCCAGAACTGACACTTAGAGAGATTTCCATAAAGCTGGTGCTCTCAGAGTGTGTCTAGTACTACCCGCAAGTGGTAGGCATGCTCCTCCTCAGTCACCGAGTATATAAAAATGTCATCGATGAAGACCATGACAAATCGATCGAGGTATGGCTAAAATATCCTATTCATGAGGCCCATCACCACTTCTAGAGAATTGGTTACGCCGAATGGAATAACCAAGAACTCATTGTGGCTATACCGACATCTGAAGGCCGTCTTATGCACGTCCTCATCACGAACTCTGAGCTGACGATAGCCTGACGTGAGGTCTATCTTTGAGAACCACCGTGATCCCTTGAGCTGATCGAAGAGGTCATTAATCCTCGGTAGCGGATACATGTTCTTCACTGTCACCTGGATCAGGCGATGATAGTTGAAACAAATTCGCAAGATCCAATCCTTTTTCTTGGCGAATAATAACGGGGAATCCCAGGGTGAAACGCTGGGTCAGATTAATCCTTTGCCCTGCAAGTCCTCCAACTGTACCTGTAGCTCACGAAGCTTGGCAGGAGCCATCCGATACGCTGGGGTGGATATCAATGCAGTCCTGGGGTACATTTCAATATAAAATTCTACCTATCTGCGAGGAGGTAGTCCAAGAATGTCGTCGGGAAAAACGTCCGCATACCGATCCACCAATGCAGTAAAACTAGGACTCCACATGTCAACTGCTCCTAGGATGAGTCTAGACAACTGATGACTGATGGGCTGTCCTCTCCTCTACGGAAGTCCAGCTTGTGTTGCGAATGCTCCCTTATCACCGGTGAAGGTGAACCTGCTCCCATAGGTGCGTACACATCGCAACTTGCGCCTAATACAGTCAATCTGTGCATGGACTGTAGATAACCAATACATGCCCAACATGACTTCGTAAGGCCTCGACGCTGCTACAAGAAGATCCTAGCCGAAGATCTCACCTCCTATAGTAAGCTAACACTACTGGCACTAGTGCGTAATCATCGAGTCTGCTCCCTTAGGAGTCTCTTGCCGTAAGGATCGAGCCAACTACTCTGTCGGAATCACCGAGCTTCGAACAAGGGCAGCGACTATGAAAGAGTGACTCGCTCCTGTGTCTATAAGAACTACAGAAAAGGTGGAATCGACACAGATAGTACCTAGAATTATCTCGGGTGCGCCGTGGTCGTAGGCCTCCGCTGCCTGGAGCTGTGCCTATCTCTGCCCGCCAGATCCCTATGGTCTAGGTGGACCTCCTGGTGGTGGTGGTGGTAGAGCCTAAAAGCGTCGCCCACCACCTGTTACTTGGCCAACTCCTCTACCTCGTCCTCCTGATCCATGCGGACATCCACGGTTAACCCTATGCCTCTACCTAGGTGGCCCCTCAACCGTCTGTTGTTCCTAAGCACGGCAGGTCGGGCAGTCAGAAGCCATGTGGCCCTGCCCGCTGCATGTGTAGCACTACCTGCCTCTCGAAAGACTGGCTCCATGCAGTGTACCCCGCACTGTTGAGCCAGTGTCCTGAGGTCGTCTGCCAGAGGGTCTGGTCTGCCTGGACCCATGAGTCATCTGTCGAATGCTTGCTGCAGAAGACTCTGCTACCTGCCGCCCTGCGGTAGGTCTTGCTGCTGATAGGGACTCAGCAAGAAAGATCTCGATCAAAAGGGTTCGCTCCAGTACTTCTGGCTGAGTTGGAATGCTGAGGGAGATCAGCGATGCCCAAATCTCATGTCTCAATCCTTCCTCAAAGGTCCGGGACCGAAAGAATAGGTCTCGTACCATGTCTGTCGAGTAGCGCGAGAGATCAGTAAATCTCGCCGAGTACTGTGCAACCGTCAAGCTGCCCTGCCGCAGCTATAGAAGCTCCTGGATGCACACCGCACGGAGGGTGGCTGGGAAGAACTCAGAGCGGAAGAGGCTCTCAAAGTCCGTCCAGAGGAGAGATGCCTCATCGCGCACCTGGAGCATCAAACTCTACCATCGGGCCGCTGCAGCGTGCAGTTGGCTCGCAGTGAGGATCACCATGAGGGGTGCTGGTGTCCTCACTATCCTAAAAACTCGTACCACTGCCTCCAGCCAATCCTCGGCTGCCTGGGGGCCAGTCTCCCTGTGGAACCTGGGCGGTCGCTGGTGCTAGAACTCGTGCAGTGCACTAAGGCGACGTGCATCGTCAACGGCTAGGGCTGGAAGCATCGTTGGGTCGGCAGGTAAAGGTAACGCCGGTTCCCCAGCTGTCAAAGGGCCATGTACCGAGGCCTCGTCGTTCGATGGGCTGTCATCATGCACAACTCTCGGAACCCTAGCTAGCTGCCGTCGTAGGGCCATCTTGAAAAGAAACAGGTGTTCCATGCTCAAAATAGTATACCTGGTGAGATGACACAAAGTAATCACAAAGAAAATGTAAAACACACATGCAATCAATGTTTTCACGCATTAATTTGAAAATCAGAAGTCATGGTCCTGGTGTACATATACGTCAGCCGCCGCACCAACAGTAGACTCCCTGGACTGATAACCACACCCAATACACTTAACACTATTGCTTCACTTAGAAAAATATCAGAGTCCAAAGTTCTGTGGTAGAACCGAACTCCTATGATACCAATTTGTCACGACCCGTCCTCGGGGCCCGTGCGGTGACTATCCGAATCCCTCCTTCAATAGGCCCGGGGCTGGCGACTAGCACCGAGGCATAAAACCCGTAAAAAAAAGTGAAGGTATTTCCATTATGAAGTAAACGAACACCATAGAGCAAGCAAGTAGTAGAAGTAAATACTAAGTAAAAACAGGGTACAATAGTAAGTACGGAAACAGTAAGTGGGCCAGAATACAAACCCAAACTGAAAGTAAAGTACAACTGGAAAAGGGAAAACAATAACTGAACTAAAGCCGCAATGTCGAGCCGTCCACTGGAAGTCCCACCTGAATGGTGAGTACAGATGGCCTCCACAGCTCCTAAGGTCCAGCCGTCCGCTCTGAGTACATTCCGCCCAGTGGTCTACCTCCAGGTACCGTCCTGCTCTGCAAGCCTCAACCACAATCAGCGTTGTCCGTCGTCTGCAACCAACACAATGTAGTGCGGGCATAGCCCGTGTAGGGGTGAGTATAAGCTACTCAGTAGGGACCCCAAGACCCCCGAAGGTCTCCCAGAATCCACAAAGGATAATCCACAAAAGAAAGATACAATCATGAAGTAACATTCGACACTACTTAGGTATATTCCCATACATATACCTAAATCACCAATTCCAGTACGCTCCATCTTCCGAGCCCATGCACAACGCAGTCCACACAGGAAAGCAAAACGTAAATCCACACAGTATAGCACAACACAATCCACATATGAAAGCAAAATAGGATTTATCTCACACAGGTATACTTCATCGTAATACGATATAGATGATCAGATATTGCCGCTGATTCAACTAAGCCGTCAGACCCACAAAGGATCGATATGTACTAACCCCCGCAATAAACCAAAAGGATCTAACCCACACAGGATCGATAGGTAACTAACCCCCGCAATGACCCACAAAGTATCTGACCCAAAAAGGATTGATAGGTAACTAACCCCCGCAATGACCCACAAAGGATCTGACCCACAACGGATCGAAAGGTAACCAACCCCCGCAAATACCGACATAGGATCAGACACACACATGATCTGTAGGCGCTGACCCATACAGGACCGTTGAGCGCTGACCCACACAGGATTAGACCCACATAGGATCGGTAGCACTGATCCACATAGGATCGCTGAGTGTTGTAGTCATCGCCGTTGAATCCACTGAGGATCTCTGTACAGTCGTCGTCGTAGTAGTCGCAGCCAGCTCTAGGGTTCCCGCACACAGCAAGCTCATTTGGTAGGGTCCGCTCCACGAGCCGAGAGGCTGATACATCAACTGACACATAGTCTGGAGTTGATGTATCCAAAAGTTCTGTATCGTCAATAGGAACTCAATGCCGCAGACGACGCATCAATCGAACGCTCGGTCTGAGAGTTATTGGTTTTTTCGTCCTAGGGACCCGGTTGGGTTTTAAGTCAAAACCAACCCAACCATACTCCAATTGCGTCCAAACCTCGAGAGGTGTAAGCCCAATGGTCCGTCTCACTAAGAGGAATCCATGAAAGTTGACGGCACGTCATTCGGACGTCTGAAACTCAAGTTATGAGCGTTTCCGCTCCGAGGGCCCGGTTGGTTTCATGTACGAACCAACCCGGCCGATCCCAAAGTATTCCGAATCCTTGAGTACGATATACCGAAACGACTGTCTCGATCAAAGGATCTCATCGCAACTGACGGTGTGTGGATCAGAGGTCCGTAGCTCATGTTTTGGGCAATAGACCGAAAAAGGTTCGGTAATAGGGGGTTCGGGCCCGGCCCGATACCCCCAGGGTCGGCCCAAACCGGGTCGACCCGAACTGGGTCCGGGCCCGGTCGGCTTGGGCGCAGCCTGCCCGGTCGGCGCGGCCTGGCGGCTCAGCCCGGCGCACTGGGGGTGCTGCCGCTGGCAGGGTGGCCAGGCGACCAGCTCAGCCGTTATGGCCGGGCGCTGCTGGCGGGGGGGGGGGGGGGGGCTGCCCCTGCGTGAGGAAACCTCGGCCCCTTATTGGAGCTGCTCACGTCCGGCCAGCCAGGGGTCTCAGACCCCCAGTTCTTCCATGGTCCGGCCAGCCCGCTCCGGCCATGGTGCTTCTGAGGTCCTCTGGCGTTGTGCGACGGCGCCACATCCTTTGTTCATCTTCCACGACATGGCACGACAGCGCCGCTGATTTATTGCTTCCAACGGCGCAGTGCGATGGTGTCGCGCTCCTCCGCTCTCCCTTTTACAAAAAAATCCGCGCTGTGATTTGGCACCGCATCGCCTTGCTCGACGCATAAAAAATCAAGAACCAAAAAGGGGAGGAGTGTCGGCCGTGTTTGTGTGGTCTGACCTCCTCCCATTATCACGATAACAGGCGATTCAAAGAAGGGAAGATAACGATGGAAGAAAACACAAAAAAGAAACGCATAAAATCTAGACCTCAACGTTGTCGTCGAACGCGCGTTCGTCACGGAATTAACCGTCGCTGAAGAAGAGGGTCGTCGCGGAAGAAGAGGATCACCACAGAAGGAACGTCGCTGGCATTAGGTGATTTATGAGGAAGGCGTCTCTCCCCGATGGAGGTTGGTGTTCTTCGTTAGCGGTAGCGCGTTTCTCGCGTTCTTCGTCGAAGAACGAAGAATCCTCTCTTTTTCTCCCAATGCTTTAACACAACACAACCCAACCATAATAAAATAAGTTCAACACTTATTTTATTATCGACCTAATCTTTTGAAATTCAAAAGATAAGAAACGAACAATTAATTTAATGAATTTAATTGTAACTATTTAACAGCTCAATTTAATGAGGCGTTTCTTAACCAGAAAAACGTAAGCTTTGACTTTCATTAAAAGGGGGGTTCCAGGTGCGTTACATAGGAGGGAAGAAACGGTGGGGCTCATGCGGGCCCCACCTCACAAATATCCTACCAAGTGGGTAGGATATTGTGGGTTCCACCTTATCCGCTTAACTTAGCTTAAGTGGCTTTAAGTGAAATAAAATAAAGTGTCGCACCACTTTTATTTTATTTCTTAACTTAACCCCAAAAATTAAAAACCACACCTGAGTAAACGCAACTCTAGAAAAGGTGTTTCTAGTCAAATACCGGCGCTGAGATTCCACTGGTGCCCTCAGAATTCGATTCCGAGCACTGGTACAAAAGTTAGAAAACCCCGCTCGTTCGTTCACTGATTGTACCCGAGCTAAACTTCAGAAAATGATTTTGGGCACACCGGGCCTCAGAATTAGGTGCCGTCAGAAACTGCGTTCTTGTAAAATCCCAAAGAAAATTAAGAAAGAAATTTCCTTTAATTTTATGAGTCTTTACATCCAAAAAAAGGAATATATTTTTGAAAATAATAAAAGTGTAATAAAATCAAATATAGAAAAATAATGCAAGATTGAAGAATTTTTTCACATGATATCTCATAAAAACTTTTCGTATAAGTATAACTATGAAATGAATTAAAAAAATTTGAATTATGAAAAATATTTTTAAGAAATTCTTTAAATATTTTTTACTGATGTATTAATGTTTTTATAAAGGAATAATTTTTTTTAATTTGACTATAATACGACCTTTTTGTATATATACATAGTTTCTAGATATATATAATATGGATGCGTATATTAAAATTTTTATAACCAGAATATAACCCTTTCAAAAATTTAATAATGATTTAAAAATAACATATTTAATAGTTATAACAAATAATTGATATCTATGAAATAATTAATTTAACATAATAATTAAATTTATAATCATTTATAAAAAAATTATTTTTTTTTCAGAATAAGTTTCAATGATGTATTATGTATATATAGATCCAAGTTCTCACCTTTTAGTATTTAACTCATTCATGAATTTCAATGTCATTAGTCCTCTAAATTCATTAAATACTAAATTTACCAAATGAAAATTATATAAAAAATATTTTATGATCATTTAATTTTATCATGAAACATGGTGGTTGACATTAGGAATAGTTTGAGTGGAATTACAAGATAGTTTCAGTTTTATGTGTTAATTTAGATTTATTAAATAAATAAATATTTTTCCAATGAGATTGAATAGTAATATTTAATAAATAGTGTAAGATATAGGAATTACATCACCAAAGTCTTGTCTTGAATGAGTGTTTATCTTCAGGTAGGGAAATATGAATTTTTAGGGTTTGAGTCCCAAACCAATTATATTTGGGTCGTTTAATATAATTACCTGACTGTTTACATTAGTGATAGAAATTATATCATTATCATCCTTTTATAGGTTTGAGTATTATTTCTCCCATGATCTCTTGAGGAGAGTTTAGGGGATTAGAATTTTCTAGGACGGATGATGGTGGATTTATATCTTTTGGATGACTGATGTCATGGACTAAGAGTGAATTTACCTGAAAAAATTGATTAGAACTTTAAAAAACGATGACTACACCATTGTATAGGATTATTTATTTAAATTTACTATCATTCACAATGGATGATTATGTTTTATGTATGGTGAAATGAAATTTCTTTTTTTCGGTAGTTTTAAGAAGTACCATGTTTTATATAACATGTCAATGATTATTACACTAATTAACGTTCTCCTAATGATTTAATAATGATTAATTTTTCACAATATTCTAAAAATTTGATCTTTCACATTCATTGGTGAATAATCCCTGAATGAATTATTTATTAACAAGAGTTATATTGGATATTTTTTATTTTGAAATCCCTTTTTTCCTTGTCTTTACCATGCACTAAAAAATTGTCAATAACCTTCTCAATATCCATCAGTTCGATGTTGGAATACATTAGGATGATTCGAATTCATAAAAGTAGTAAGTAAGGTCATTTATGGGAATGTTGGTAGTGGTGTAGATGGTTTGTGGTGTAGGTCGGCCAGTAGTGATGATTGTAATGATTTGGGTTTGCATTTGGTAATGTTCTAGAATGATAATAAATGGTGATAATGGAACTACCTCACAGAGGAACAAATGTGATTGGATGAGTATTGAGAATCCCCCACGATGATCCTATCATAAGGCCGAAACACATTGGAAATAATTAGTGGTAAAATCAATCTTTCTGCAACGAATAATGAGAAGAAAAATATATTGAGGAGAAACCTAAATAAATTATGTGTAGTCAGAGAGACACACACCCTGTACGGTATTTAGCTTCAATAATAGTGTTTATTTGAATTATAAATTTAATAAATAATGTGAATCTTTGGGAAACATTGTATGACATTACCTTATAGAGGATAATTTTTGAGTGTTGATATAAAAATCATAGGGGGTGTGATCCTAGGCCACACACTATTTTCATTGATACTCCATGTGTTAGGGTTTAGCTGAGTAAATGATTGGCTAATATAGTAGATATTTTTTATACATAGTCTAGTAGACATACCATATAGAAAAAAACATGTGAATTAATTATTTAGCTAGTTCAAAAGGTCCATATTTGGAAATTACACGCCATATATAGAGTTACATGACTTGGGTATTAGTAAGGTATACATTAACTTTCTACATAGTCTCAAAAATTGTTTTTTTTGCCATTGTGGACATTATTTATATCCATATGATGAAAATAAAGGTGTATTATAAGTATACATCGAGGTGGATTTCATGTATAACACACTATGTACTCTATTGGGAGACTCCATTTTGGATAAAATAAAATAAAAAAATTATGATTATTAATGCTTGGCTATCACCGTAGGGTTATATTCTATGAATAAAGAATTAAATTTAATATAATAAGAAGTATGGTTTGTTTCCTATATCATCCCACCTAGGTGTCATAGTTGGATAAGTAAATCATTTATTCTATGTGATTTTATATATATAGTGTATTGGTGAAATCAAATTTTCCATTAGACACCATTTTAAAGGCATTTATCTTTATTTTAGGATCATATCTTCATAGAGTAAATTGCAGGGTTTATATAAGATGATCAGGGTAGAAACATGGTTTCTCGCTCCCACAGATATGTGATGTTGAAAATTTTGAGGACCCCTACATGTATCCTGTATTTTTCACTCAAATGGTGATGTTCTGATGATAGGGAAGGGGTCCTATATATACTTTCAAAAGTTTTGAACTCCTCTATACAATTAGGTTTTGGTATTTCCAGATCCATCATGACCTCAGTATTCCATTGGTCCAAAAAAAGGTGTGAGTCCCCAATATATTTTTAAATTCTAGACTCCCCCTAATGAAATGGAATGTTTATTCCAATGGAGTTAGTTAGTCTCTTGTTTTCTGTGAACAAATAGACTAGGTATGTGTTCAATTTTTGTGTTTATAATCCCTCAACCGACACAATTACCCTATCTTCGAATAAATCCACCACTACATATTTTGATTGGAGAAAAGTGATATAATTAGGTATTAATATTAAAAATGTTTCATGTTATATGAAACATTATTAATTTATTATTTTCAAAGATATTTTACGTACATATTTGTTGTTTAATTTTTATATTATGTGTATTTTTTACTTCTGATCATCTACGGTTTCTGATGAGAAACGATCCTTCATGAAGTTAGAATGAGATAATTAGGACTTCAAAATAAAACTGAAGAACATATCAGGAAGGAATATTTGTCTTGCTTCCTTCATTAGAGTTACTACTATAGACAACAAGACATAACATACATGGATCTTTCAACATTTTAGATGAATAGTCAGTACATTACAAAAACACATTCTAGAGGACCATAATAGTATAGTGTCTTTGGAAACATGGAAATAAAATATTTTATCCAGGTGACTGATCTTCAAAATCTCCCATAATGATATACACCCTTATAACTTCTACCTAAATCCATTAATCATAACCTAGATAAAGGAAATATAAGAAATAGGTGAGCTCAGATGCAGACTAATGATAAATAAGGGACACATGTAAGCATAAACATGAACATAGTAGTATGATAATGAGATCATAATATTATGAGGTCATACACTGTATATCAAAGGTCATATAAACGAGCTATAGGATAAATCATGGTAGTTCATAAGACATGGATTATAAGGAAATAAACATCATCAGACATAAAATCATAAATAAGTAATAAGACATAGGATTTGTGGAATACATATAATAATAGATGCTTTTATGTCATGGATACCTACCAAAAACTTTATAACATGTTAGGGTTGGGCTATGACCTGTGAACCTACATTAGGCTTGGATAGAACCCATGTACCCAATTTTTTATGATTAGGCTACAAACCATGTACCTTCATGTTTTCGAGCTTCAGATACTACTCGTGTACCCTATTTAATTTAGGTTTTTTCTAAAACCCATGTACATTTTTATTTTTGGGCATGGTCAGCTATACGTGTACGATCCTTCATTTAGGCTTGGGCAATAACCCATACACTCTATTTTTAGGATTGGGCTACAACCCAAACACCCTTTTTTTGAGATTGGGGTACAACTAGTGTACCCTTTGAGATCATATAAAACATATCATTATCTAATTCATTTGAGGGTTATATATGTCCCACTCATCTCATTGTAAAATCATTCAAACATGTTCCACATGATAATAAATCATTCATCCTATCATAACACATAAAATGATAAAGGTCTTATAAACATAAAATTTTAACCCATAAAATGAAATGGGATTATATATCATTTCATCACATCCTAACCTAGGGAAAGGATATTTTTTTCATAACCATTTCATCAAATCATAACCTGTGAAAGAGAAGTTGATTTCATTAACATATAAACCATGAAAGAGAAATATGTTTCATAAAGACCATGACGTTATGTGTGACCAATTAATAGATTGTATATGAATGTAACCTCTAAAAAATTTATAACAATGTAAGGAGTAATATCAATGTATTTCATCTTAGATTAAGAATATATTTTAAATATCTTTCAAAAAAGTTTCTTCAGGAAAATATCACGACTTCTTTGAAAAAGTCTTGTTAATAAATAAAACCATCTAAAACTCGTTTCTTCATATAAGACCCTCAAAACAAATAAAGAACACTTGAAACCGTTTTTAAATTCTTTTTCCTAGAAAATTAATTTTAAAAAATATTCTTAATGATTATCCTTTTAAAAATGAGATAGAATCTTTAATTTAATGACGATGGGTAAATCAGTACATGTTAAACGAAGTTAAAAAGTACATTCCTTTTACATGGTGAAAAGGTTATAAAGAATATCTTGTTAGAAAAGTGACAAGAATATGTCCTTGAAGGGATTGTTAAAAGAAAAAAAGGGTAAAAATTTCTATAAAATCTTATTGTATAATTGTATAATATTCTTGGATACCATTTTTAGAAACCTAGATTTCTAACCGAAGAGAGGAATAAGTCAGGCTTTCCTAAAAACACTTTCTTAACAATATTATTTACCAAAGCGTAAAAAATAATTCTAATATATTATAATATCATTATATAATAGATTAAAAGGAAGCTCATTAATTTTTATGATCTTTTTATGATAATTTCTGATCCATGGATGCATAAATATAAACAATCTCGAAAAGTAGAGAGATTATCTCAATAAAATATCATAACTTGGAATCTTGGGATCATGCACTCCTTGTAAAGAAATTAAATTAAATTAACCATATAATTTCATGAAAATATTTAGATTGGTGATGTAAATCAAAAAATGGAGTTATATGTACCCCGAAAAAAAATAGTTTTCGTTCATAACAAATCATGAGTCTCAAAGAAGGCCGATTGAGTCAAAAACTTTTTTTTAACAATTTTGTTAATTTAGAAATAGAAACCCCATGAAGGAAGGATTGTAAAATGGGAATGTGAATACCCATAATATTCAGTACTATATACATAGAATAAAATCACGGGTAGTACATACACAACACAAAAGGGAATAGTGGCTAACATAGCTTGTATCTTACAGAAATTAAAAGTTAGATGAAATCCCCTAACCTTGTGTCTTGACACTCCCCATACTCGTACAAGATTCCTATATAATAAATATAAATACATTGTAAATTATTTATAGAAGCAGATTATTATACATAATACCATATATGGTTTTATTATGACCTTATATTATCAACTTGTTAACGATCCTATGTTAAAGTTTAACTTCGGGGAAAATTAACTTTGTTCTTCATGTGTCTTATTTTGATTCATCTCTAGTCATTATACATATATCACGACTCCATAATGAAACCCATGATATAAATAACAGGTATATAAACTATATGTATATAATAATATGTTATAGATTATATGAGTAAGAAATGGAATACATCATTCATGGAGACGGTAAGACTTACGTTTGCATGAACATTGTTTCCGTCTATATTATCATATTGAGAGAAATTATGTAAATTTAATATATATATATATATATATATAATTATTAAAGTAGCATTAATATATCAAATATACCATATAATTTCATTAAAATCATCCTTAATACATTCGATGTGGAGTGTGAAGGAATCACATCGCTTTGAGGGGGCGGTAGTCCACATTTACTCAAACGAGGTTATCATATTAACACCAAATTGTTGGTAGAAATATGTGTGTATTAAAAGTAAAACATAATATTAATGACATAATAAATATAATATATTACATATATAAATAGTGTGTACATCATAATGTCCACCATGATTGGTGGTAACAGAGAAATGAACAATCATCATCTTGTGAGACAATAGTCTACCGTACACAGAAACAGCATGTTCAACATCCATTAAATTGAGGTGTGTGTAATTATAGGTCATAAAATTGGAAAAAAAATCATGGTGTATGTATTATATATATTCCATTACTAAATAAGGTTATAAAAAGAGTTGATGTGGTGTAGAAGGAAAATAATGGAAATGATTTTGAGAGACGATGTTACCTCTTAATCGGGAAACTCCTTTTGGTTTGTGCCAAAAGGATTTCATTGAGAGGGTCTCTTACCAAAGGGAGGATTAAATGTCAAAGGGAGGATTGTTGGGTGGAAATTTGGGCATGTCTTGCTGAAAATAATAGGACAAAGAGGTGTGAGGAATGGATAGTGGTGGGGGCCTTTATATAAAAGGAAAATAAATCACACGGAATATTTAGAAACAAATTTTGTGTGAACATGTTTTTATAAAACAAAAAGACTTATCCATGAAAATAAATAAATAATGGATGGATAATTTCCATTATATGGAAAACCCATGGGTTTTGGACAAGTTTCTAGGTCATTTGGGCCCTTAATAGGAAGGTTTTGTTCATATTTAAGCTTAACCTGGCCTTAGTTGCTCTGACTAATTTAAATCACTTTTACTCATCATTTTGGACACAAATTTACAAGGTATCAATAGAAAATAAATATTATAATGAATACAAAGTTTTATATCTATTTTTTTAAATTCACTTCCTAGAAGTGAAAATATCCATATTAGTACTAATCCAACAGACAGATCAAAATAACAGGGTTTTAAGGTTAAAAAAAGTTTAAAAGTTTGTTATGATTTTATATTCATTTTAATAGTTAAATTGATTCTATTGTATTAGTATATTTAATATTCATCTACTGTGACCATAAAAAAATTTATAATATCAATTAACATTAATTATTAATTAGGCAACAAGGCAGTTTTTCTTTAAATAATAGTATTTTCACTATTCATCAAAATATAATATTTCTCAAAAAATCCTAATAATTCAACCGTCGATGACATTGATGTTATGAATTAAAAAATATTTTTTTTATAAAATTAAATTACTAAATATTTCTAAACATAATTTTATTATCAAAATTAGTTCATTCGAGAAAATAATTTTTTTTAAAAATAAAAAAATCTTCACCAAAAATCTTATCTTTTATTATCAATATGTTTTATTTATATAAAACAAATATAAAAAATATTTGAAAAGTATTTAATAATATTTATATCACTATTTTTATCCTAATGGTTTTAATTATATTATTTAAAAATTTAAATCAATAAGAATAGATATTTTTTATGAATTTTTTTGTTGTGTGTATCATATGCCAACCCAGTGTTGCGTGCATAATATGTTAATTTGGTGTTCTGTGGAACGTACACCATGTCAGTGTTGCGTGGAATATACAGAAAGTAATTTTTTCATGTAACTTATGTCATGTCAGTTCCATGTTATGGGAACTTCTCTCCTAGTTCATTGCATGATATAAATTCAAATTTAAATTTAATTGAAAAAAAACAAGTCCATAAAAACTAGGGGTGTTACATTCTTCACCCATTAAAATTAATTTCTCCCTAGAAATTTATCTGTTTTATCAAAGGATTAATAATTGAATGTTTCATTCATAGAAACCCACATCTTAAAAATTGATATTAATACTAACATTAAAAAGTGAAATTTGGCTCCATAACAGTTACCCAAAGTAACATATAACTAGGTTTCCAAATAAGAGAACATAGGTTAGGAGTGATTACTAGACATGAAGGGAAAATGTTAATATTTATATGAAGTGGTTGAGGTCATAAATAAAAAAATGAATGATCAAATGAATTTTGAGGGCCACAAGGTTATAAACTTTTTATGATTCCAAAATCCCTTGGTTTAAAGTAATTTGAGGTATTAGGAAAAAAATTGTATCACTCTCAAAACGTTGTGTAATTTATGATTAATTTTTAAAAAAATTAATTCTTGTGTTGTGCTTTGATCAATATATGATACATCCATTACTTCATGGAATGAATGTCCAGAAATTAACTTTGATAAATAACTCACTAAAGTGTGCTTTTAATGAATCTTAAGGCCCATAAAAGAATAAAAATCCAAATTATATGTCACTTAAAAAAATTCAGCATTAATTAAATGTGAAAAATAACTCTACTGGTTTATCATAAATAATTAATCATCAAAAATAATTATACATTAACTAGGACATCATGTAGGCCATTGGTAGGCATGAAACCCTAATCGTCCTTTGGTCGTGGGTTTAAGAATCGTAGCCTTGCCGAAATTGATTGGTTCTCACCCAACATAATTGATGTACTTCAGGGAAAAAATATAAAATATCGACGTCCATGAAATAAGGTTAATCACTTATTATCCTTTTAACCATTTTTTTCAACAAAAAAAAGTGAAAAAATACTTACTCCAATGTTTAAATTAATAATTCCATGAATATTTAACATTATAACCCTTCACAAATGTGACAATCCAAAACATTAGAAAGAGGGTCAGGAAATCATCTAACAATTTATTCCCCGGGTTTTCACATTCTAAACATGTTAATAAACTCATCAAATATTCTCATAAAACATGGTGACAACATGAATAAATATATATAATTTTTTAAAAATGAAAGATTCTTTATTCCAATGATTACTGGATACATCCATTAAATCCATGAAATTGTAAACCTCATTCTTGTTGAAATAAAACCACTTTTCATTAAAAAATCATGGGAAATTAATAATTTCCAATTTAATGATTAATATCTTGAATATATTTATCCAAACATCATTTTCATGGCATTAGGTTTTTAATTAATTATTATGTTCCCTTAATCAAAATATCTCATTTCTATTAAATCACATTTCTAGTCCATCATGACCATTCAACATATTCTTGTAAATCCATAGAAAATTATAAAAGAAAAACATCCATACATAATTCACAATTTTTAATTATATAATAAAAATACATAAATACTTCAATCATTCAACATTAATGTTTGGAATCGAAGAAGTAATTTCTTGGTATAGATGTAAATCCTAACATTATGGCATTATGTTGGGTAATTCAAATGTTCTCGATAGATAATACATTGAAATCCATGGAAACTTCTCTATCTATGACTCTTTTCCCAGCACAAATCACATATTTCCATCGAGTTGAAGAATTTCTCAAGGTTCATCATCCCTTATTCTTAACATGCTAAAAGATGAATATTTATTCCTCAATGTTCCTTACCATAAAAGTACATCTTTATCTTATTAAACCTATAATAATTATCCCCAAATCAAACATTGTTATCATATACTATGATAGATGATTCGGCATAATCCCAATATCATTTTATCCACCAACTACACCATTTGACTGCACATGAGAAAATTTTCCTTCACTTCCAACATTAATATAGTTCATTTTGGTTATTTAAATTGACTTAAACAAGAAGAATAGTGTGAGAAACACTTATCATAGAATAAAACCACATTTTCATGAAAAGAATTACTTATAGGGTGTCTAAATCACGACTCTTTCCATAATATATGAATGATTATGTTAATTATAAGTTATTCATAGATAACATAATTCTAAATCCTTAATGATGGTTCATGATGAGTTGGTGAATTCCAAAATCATATCCCCTGGGGGTGTCAATCAAGTTGTGTGACAAGGCCGTTTTCATGTACCAGATTACCATGATTCAATCCCGGAACATCTTATTATAGTTGATACCCCAAGGTAAATCTGTACCAGATCCATATCAACTTATAGTATCTAAATAGGGATTTATTTCTTGGAAATAACTCACTTTACCCTTGAAAATAATCTAGGAGGTTTTCATAAACATTAACTCTTCCATATATTTATCCTTAGATAAATCCCTAGACATATCAATAGAAACAAACCTAAGGATCTCACTAAGGTTTTATCATCCTAGTTTTCAAAGGTTGACTAAACCGTTCTGTTGATTCCAACTATAGGAACCCAAGATTTACATACATGGATATTACATCATTTAAGATGAATATTTAGTACATTAGGAAAACACATTCTAGAGAACCATAATAGTTTATTGTATTGGGAAACATGGAACACAAATCTTCTATCCTGGTGTAAGATGTTCAACATATCCCATAAAGATCTACACCATTAGAACTTCTACCTAAAACCATTATTCATAACCGGGAGAAAGAAAATGTAAGAAAGGGGTGAGCTCAGATGCTTAGTAAGGGTAAACAATGGAAGCATTTAAGCATAAACATGAACATAGTAGTATGATAAAATTATCATAACAATATAAGATCATACCCTATATATCTAAGGTCATAAAAACGAGCTATGAGATAAATCATGGTAGTTTATAAGAAATTAATCATAAGGAAATAAACATCATGAGACATGAAATAATTACTATAGAATAAAACATAGTAATTGTGACATACCTATAATAATAGAAACATTTATGTTAGGTATACCTAGAAAATACATTTATAAAATGTTATATTGGGCTACGACACATGTATTTACTTTGGGTTTGGCTAGAAACCCTTGGACCCACTTTCTTTTAGTCTTGGCCTAAAACCCATTAACCTTCTTGTTTTCTGCCTTGCAATACTCCCAGTGTAGCTACTTTCATTTAGGCTAATATATATCACATAAACCTTTTTGTTTTCCCGCTTAAAATACTTCTAGTATTCCTAATTTAATTTAGGATTGTGATATAAACCATAAACCATCATGTTTGTGGGCTTGGTGTAGTACCTGTGTACCCTCTTTCATTTAGGCTTGGGATATAACCCACACAAACTCTTTCTTTTTGGGCATGGGCAACAACCCAAATACCTTTTTTATTTTCAAGAATGGGCTACAACACGTGTACCCTTTATATGATATAAAATATATCATTACCAAATTCATTGGAGGGAGATATAGGTCCCAACTATATCAAAGTAAAACCATTAACTCATGTGCCACAAGATAGTAAAAAATTCATCATATCATGACCTATAAAAATATATAGGTATTATATTACTGAAGTCATAACCCATAAAATAAAATGGGATTAATTAAAATTTCATCACATCATAACCTATAGAAAAGATATAGGTTTCATAACCATTTCATCAAAGAATAACCTGTAAAAGAGAAATGGATTTCATGAACATATAACCCATGAAATAGAAACATGTTTCCTAAATACTATGACATTAAGTGAAACCCATTCATATAAATGATATTAATGGAATAATTATTGAATTTATAAAAATCTAATGAGTGACATCTATGATTTTATCTTATAAATAAAACAATTTTGAAATAGATTTTAAAAACTTTTTTTGAACAAAATATCATTTCTTCCTGGAAAAATAATTCTTTTATACATAAAACCTTTTAAAATAATATTATCATAAACTACATTTAAAACATACGTATAATACTTCAAACCATATTGAAAACCTTTTTTATTGTAAATTACTTTTAAAAAAATTTCATAAGGATTTTCCTTTTAAAAATGAAAACGAATATTCAAAGGAATGAACATGGGTAAATCCATTAATTTTGTATAATGTAAAAAATAACAAATTTTTCATAGAAAAAATGTTATATGGAATGACATGTTTGGAAATAATCAATAATAATCCATTCACAATATTTTTAGAAGAACAAAGGGTAAAAATTTCTTCAAAATCTTATTTTATAATGGTATAATATTCTAGGAAACACTTTAGGAACATAGATATATGACCAAAGAGTGGATAAAGTTAGGATTTACAAAAAAAATTATTTATCATATGTACTAATGAATAGAAAATGGTACCAATATATGAGTATATCATGAAATAATATAAGGGAAGTGAAATCCAGAATTTTCTTGAGTGATGGATCCAATGATTTCATCAAAAGTATCATAAACATAATCAATCTTGAAAAGAAATGAGATTGTCTTAATAAACCCATATAACATGGTATATAAGGCCCCAATGTTAAACATTACATAATTTTGAATTATGTTAAAAAATCACTTTGAGGATATTTTCAGGTTTAGATCCTTAGAGAATTAGATTAGAACTTATACATAATAACATGAATATTACATGTTGACACTTCTACATAGTAACCATTTTTTCATAATATAATAACTTCTAAAAGATAAGAAACATTTTTTGTTCCATGTTTTAAACAACATGACTTTTCCTTAGTCCCATCCTTGACACTATTCCACCTTAAGTCCTACGAAACACATTTCAAAAACATGGGATGAGCATAAAAAATTCAGTAAGGGGTAGACAAATGGAAAAGCTGTTAGTTTTCAAATCAACATGTAAACCATGCATACATAATCATAAAGCAATACATTTCACATTATAGAAGTAGCAAAATAACTCACTGAATATAAGCTCATTTCATACACTACTACAAAAATGGGCTTTATCAGTGCTCAAAACAGGCTTTAACAGTGCAAAAAAGCGCTGTAAAGCTCAACATTGATATAGGGGGTCCCTTTTATCAGAACTCCAAAAAGCGCTAATAAAGGCCACTTTTATCAGTGACAAAAATCACAGATAAAAGTAAAAAAAAATAAAAAAAATAACAAATCATTATATAATGATGGGGGAGCTTTTAATAGCGCTTGACCACCCTTTATCACTGCTAGGTGGAGCCCCAGTCACACTCTCCCATGCGTTTCCCTTCCCACACATCCTCACACATGCACACCCCTTTGCTTCCACCCGATCTCGAACCCGCGACCTCTCCCTTTTACGACATCACCTTTACCACAAAGCCATTTCGTTTTTTCTCTATTTAATCACATATAAATTTATACATATATATATAGTTATATTTATTTGTATATTCATATTGATTCATATTAATATTAATATATTTATTCATATATTAGTATATATATATTAATTCGTATATTAATATATATTTATATTTATTTATATATATATTTAGTTAAAAAAAATTCATATATTTATTTGGATATAAATATATAATTATAAGATTAGTTTTAAATACATTTATAAAATATGTTTTTTATATAGTTTTATAATTATGTAAATAATTACATACACACTAACACACACACACAGATATATATATATTTACAAATAAATACATATATATATGGGTATTTTAAAAGACATAGAATGTTAAAAGGTCCATAAATTATAATCCAGAAGCCTATTTCAACTCCAAAACTAGTCAAATAAAAGAAAATGAAACAATATTTGATATGATATGTGGTACATCCCAAACAGACATCCGGATCAGTAGTTATACTTTTTTGAATGTTAACAAATCGGGGTATTTCGACTAAAAACACATTTTTTGAGGCCTTATGGGACTTTTCCCCACAAAAATGGGATAGAAGCAATTCATGAATCACTAACGCATATATCTCATCACAAGCTTTGATTTGATATACTGTAGAGCTCAAATGGACACACGAATCAAAAGTTATGGATGTTTGAAGTTTTATTTACATTTTCAACTTATTTTAGATCTTTTATTAATTGTTTTTATTTTTTGTGTGTTCATATTGTTATTAAATGATTTTTAATCAATAATAATTAGCAAATTATTAGTTAATAATATATATTTAAATATTTTGAAGCAATTTTCACTAAATTTATTAAATATTAAATGTAATAGTCTATTTATACGTATCTAAAACATATTCAAAAAATATATATTATATTTATATAAATATAAATATACTTATATAACAATAATTTATTTTTCATGAATCTTTTTGAAACATAAAATTTATCAATAGTAGGAAAAAGTGATGATAAATCCCCCCTTTATTAGCACTAAAAGAAGCACTGATAAAGGGGGGCTTTATCAGTGATTTTTTTAGCGTTGTTTAATGATCCCCTTTATCAGCGCTTTTTTTAGCACTGATAAATGCCCCCGTTATTGATGCTTTTTTTAGCGCTGATAAAAGGACAACGCTTCCCTTGCCCATTTTTGTAGTAGTCATACCCTTTTTGTAACCAAAATATTACTATTAATCCCATAGAAAACAAAATAAATCATAAAAAGTTATCATGGGACATAAATATACTTAAATGGAATAATCATACGGTCAATGTCCACACATATCACTAAATAGAATAGGTATACGACTGACTTCCATACCCAATGCATTAAAGGTTATAAGATAACCACCCATCCTTGGTTTATCATAGAACCACATTTCATTTGGTTTCTCGCATAACCACCAATCAAATATCTACTTACAATTATATAATCAACACACATAAATGATTGAAAATATCACCATTTAATACATAAAATTTCATTTTCAATAATAAGAAATAAATTCAAGATATTGAAATACTAAATAAAATTTCAAACCCATTTTCAATACCAAAATATGTATTAAATGGTTTATGGTATTTATATTCCATTTAAAAACATCACATCATGATAAGGAAGACAACTTTCAAATAATGCTCGCAGTGGTGGAAAGGTCATTGTCACCACATACGTTAAAACGATACAATACCATAATATATTAATAAAATTAAATGTAGAAAAAATATTCCTTTTGAATGAAAATAATATTCAAATTGGTTTATTATACACTGTGCAAATGAATGAGGTGTATATTACCAAATCATGTTTCAATGAAAGGAGATTGAGACAAAGTCCCTTACCTCATGTCTTTCTTGAATTGTTCATTCATTAATATAATGAATAATAAACTTAAGATAATTTATAATTTCTTGAGAATCATTTTGAAGTTTATTATTCCTTTTATATAACTTATAAAATTGTTGTAACAATTAGTTAATTATTTGAGTTCATATCGGACATTTTTTCAACGTCCGAAACTTGAGTCAAAAATGAACTTATTATAAATATAAATTGTCTTGGTGGTAAAAATTCAATTTTTTACAGCATAATATTAATTATATAGATATCATAGATATAATATATATCCATTATATATTTATTTATAATACTCCATTGCATTGGGATATAAGAAGTGAAATGCATCATTCATGGAGACAGTAAGCTGTATGTGTGCATGAATGCTACTTTTATTTCTATTTCATAATTAACAGAATGCGAGCTAAATGATAAATAGGTATTTTATAATTAAATTTTAATATCTATGTAATTTATGTTACATAATTTCATTAATTGTGTACTTTTATTATTCCATGTATAGCATGAACAATTCATATATATTTGATTGGGCGGTAGTGTTCACTTCCTCAAATGAAATTACCGTATTATTACAACATGAAAAGCATAAAGGAATATTTTAAATGATAATTAAAGAAGAATAGAGATAAAATAAATACCTCAAATATCATATATAGTTACAGTTCTATCATAATGGCCACTATAAGAGGTGGTAGGAGAATATTGAACAATCATGGTTTCGTGAGGGAGTAGTTTGCCGACCATAGAAATAGTATGTTCTATACCCATTATATGGAGGTGTGTGTAAGTATAGTTTGAATAATTATCATAAAAACAATCTATTATATATAATATACTGGTTTTTTAAGTAAACAAATAATAAGAAGAGCATAGGTAGTGGATAAGGAAAAATAATGGAAACAATCTTGAGGGAAGATGTTACCTCAAATCGGGTGACTTATTTCAATTTGAGAAAAAGACCTCTCTTAAATTTTCTTCTTCCTAGGGGAAGGATTTTAAGAGTAATATAGGGATGTTGGGAGATTATTTGGGAAGAGTTTCGATGATCTAATAGGCATGAGAGGTGTCTATAATGGGTTCGAGTTGATGTACTTTTATAAGTGTGAGGAGGGACTCTTAAAGAATTTTTGAAAATATTATTTTATTATAAAATTATTTTAGGATTCATTAGGTGAAAAAACATTAACATATAAAAATGGATGACTAATGTTCTATGTGAAATCATCCAACAATAATTGGACAGGTTATGGATATTTTTTAATATTTATCATTTTTATTTTACCCTTTCTTAGTCTTATGATTTTATCAAGGATTTAACACTTTGAGAAACAAAATTTTTACCAAAACATGAAACATATCCAATTAAAGAGTAAATAATAAAATTTTAGACATATTAAAACTATTTTTCTAAATAATAGATTTTTTTATAATTTTATAATATTAAATAATATATATTATATTTTAAAATATGAATTATGTAAATTTTGACACTATTCATATCACGACTTTTAAAAAAATCCATAACAACATTATTGATTCAAAAAAAACTTCATTAATACAAAGATAAAAAGTAACTATAATCTAGAAAATTCGTGGATGAAATAAAAAAACCCAATTATATTTATTTTTACATTTATAATATCATTTATTTAAATCTTTTATTAATGTATCAATCACTGCATCATCATTATGTCATCATAAAATATATTTATTTAATATATAAAAATTATAAATAAAATACCATGATATAGGAAATATTTTTTTCTTTCTAATTTTAATTTATAGAAAACAATATCACTTATATAACCCCATATAAAATTTGTTTTACAAAAAGCTGTATGTTTTTGTTACATTTTCTGTAACATTAAATTAACTTTTATAAAATGTCATTTTTACTTACAAGTGGCTCCATGGGGTACCAAAATCGACCAAAGGATGACCATGGTCAGAAATGTACCATTAAATAGGATTAGAACACGTTTCAGGGTAATTTAATATTATTATGACATTTTTTAAATGTAATTTAATAAATTCTACAATTTAACCACAGTAAATAATATATTTGTTGAAGTTGTTATTCATAATGTCTAATTATAATAGATACCTATTTACAAAATTTGGATCAGCTGATACCAAATATTGAATCCATTTCTCCAAACACAAAACACAGAAGTTGTAGAAAATAATTTAATATTAATTCCCGTTGTCAAAACAAAAAATCTAGTTTTCAAGAAATACTAACTATCAAAATATTTAGATGTGTTTTGTATAATTAAAAGGTAAAATTACATAAAATGAACAAAAATGGATTAAATGGTTAAAATATAATATAATTATACTTTATAACCTTTTAAAAAGATAATATTACCACATAATTATATCAGATTAAAAGACAGTTTTGAGTTAAAATGCAATATCTTAAACTATTCATTAAACAATAAACGTTAAAAGAAAAATTCCCAAGGTTTTCCAAATGTAAATTTTGATGTCTTGATTCTAAATAAGAAAATTATTTTTTAAAATGGAACATATAAAAGTGATAAAAATTTATTTTAAAGGGTTCCTCCATCAATAGGTGGTGAAACCACTTTTTAAAAATATTAGAGTATTTATGCCTAAAATCAGATTCATTCTCATTTTAAGACTTTAAAATTTATTTTATAAAAGTAAAAACATTTATGAAAAATGTGTAATAATATTGTATTTAGTTATGTTCATTCCCTCTAATACAATGGCTTGGAGTTAACTACCATTTAAAATAATAAAATTATAATATTATTTTTCAGTATACCTCTATTTTTTGTGAAATATAGGATTTTAAAGAAACTTATTGTTGCATGTTGAGAACTCTATTGGAAATAGCATCACCATGAAAGTAAAATTAATATTTAATTCAAAAATATTAATAAATATGAAAATTTTATATTCTTTATTTACCTGGGATGTTACATCCTTCCCCCCTTTTGGGAATTGTGACCTCAGAATTTTAAAATTGGGCCTGAAAACTTCATTAAAAGTCCCATGTCAAAAAAAGAGTCAATAAAACTATCACATTATAAGAAAGAAATATATGTACAATGGTTTCCCAATATAACCCTTATTAGGATTCCATGTAGAAAAACATGGATATGTAAGTTAAACTACGTTTCATGTTCTAATAGAGAGTGATAGAAAACATGATCAAGAGAAAGTTAACAATAAAAAAACCACAAAATTTTGATGGGTTAAATGGCCATTGGTTTACCAGTATGAAAAGTAAACATACAATGTTTTTTTAAATGTTCTATTTCATAATGATGATGAATTTATTTATGAGATTTACTAAGAACATAATGAAATATACTTACTTTCCATGTAGTGTTTCATCCATTAATAAGTTTCAACTAATAACTTATCTTTTATCCAAATGATGAGTATTCAAGATGACTTTTTCAAATCAAATACACTAGAATCAACTTATATAGAATAAAATAATCCACAAAAGAAGAATTATATATTTCCCCAATCTTAGATATTAATCAAAACCAATATGTTTAGTACTAGATCAGATAATCCCCAAAAAGGAGAATAAGTTATAAAAAAAATACAACTATTATTCCCCAAAATTGAACAAAAATTACCCAAAATTCAATAATGACCATTCAATATGCAATTATCCTTAAAATTATCCAAATTCTCTAACTATGATTGAAACCAAAAATTCCAAAGGATTTGATCACATAGTCTTCCATCATAATCTCAACATTTATCTCCAAATAACATTGGCGTATCTTAGAGTCTCATACTAAAAATTAATTAACCTAATCACATATTCTCTATGATAGGTTAATCATTTCTATAATTAACCTAAACTTTTATATGTCCAAAATAAAAAATAGATTCTTCCAAAATAAAATTCTACCATTACTCCTCAATTGAAATACTAAAGTATTCTATTTTTCTTAGGCATATAGTGTTCCTAAAAGGGAAAACGTCTTCCAAAATAACCTTGATCACTTAATAACAAAATCATTTTCCTATACAATGGATATCCATTGGATAAAACATAAGATCCTAAATCAAATTTTTCATGATCAATAAAATCATTTAACTAAAAAAGAATAAGTCATACTAACCAGGGACAACACGTTGGCCAGTGATGGGCGATGTGCCCTTATCACCCTTCAGTTGTGGGTTCGATGCCCATGGCCTTTCTGGATTCGATGGGTTGTCACCCATCCTACAAGATGATATTTTTTAAATATCATATCATTCTTATAACAACCTCGAATATAAGATAATTTAGTAAAAAATAACTATAACATATTTTATCCTCAATGGTTATCTAATACCTTTCAATTTTTACCCCAAAATGTAATAATATTTTATCAAATAAATAAAAAAAGATCATATAAACCCTTAAGGTTATCAATTATGTCCAAAAAATAAAATATATTTCTTTTTTTAACAAAATTTTCAATATCAAACTTCAGAGTTACATATACTTTAAAATTCTTCCAATGTAAACCCATTATCAAAAGATCCTTAATACTTTTAAGCATTTCATCATCCTACAATCTACCATAACTCTTGAATACCTTATATGTAGAAATATTACTCATTCAACATTATTCATGATCCATTAACCACTCTTTTCCAACTTATTCCATAAAACATCTTTCCTACAAACAAAATAATGAATCATATCCTATGATTCAATAATGTCAAAACATCATGTAAGAAATAATCCATACCTTTCATTGGTCATTTTTAGTTTCTGCACACTAAATTGGAATGGCATTAGGTACTTGAAAGAATGTATTTGTATGGACCTGTAGATCCCATTCTCGAACCTTTTTCACATGATATTTATCTTTTTAATGACCATGCACACCACATTTAAAACATTGAATTTATCCCTTAGAAATAAATTATTTCCCTTTCCTAGAGTCAACTGGACGATACCTTCTTACAGGGAAGGTTCCAGATTTATTACATTTACTACCAAATCTATAAGATCTTCCCACCCCTTTTAAGGATTTTCCAATGGGTTTCACTCCACATCAATGAAACATAGGTTTTTGAATATACATACCTTTATGATTATTACCTAAACATATCTACGGATTTTTCTCTCGCATATATGATGACTTATAAAAACCACCATGGTTCAAGTGGTAGATCATGACTCTAGATACATGTTTGAGAATAAACACAAGATTTCCCATTGCAGATCACATTTCATTCAGTTTATCATTTAGAAAACCCCCACAGTTTCCATCACATCCATTTTTACATTGGTACATGCTAGATCCAACCATTTACGAAAACCAAAAAAGTCAGTGTGAGTATATTAGTAAATTCATCATATACTATCTTATGAGGATGGTAAAAACTAAGATATATTTATTCATGTTATCTTAAAACGATTCAATTTATCGAAAATAAATGGGTCTCTTTATAATATTCTAACCGTTATGGTTATGTTACTTATACTTAAATAACACTCTAACATCTAATGTTATCAAAACCAACCTCGGATACCCACTATAAGGCCACAACCTTAAATATTTAATAATATTAAATTAAGTTAATAATTCACATTGAATATCTTTTCAGTTTTAGATATTTATAGAATTAGGTCACAACCTATAAATAACAGCTTGAATATTACATGTAGACACTTCTACTGAGTAACCACTTTTTCCTAAATAAAAAATATTAAAAGAAAAGAAATTAGTTTAGTTCCATGTTTTAAATAGAATGAATTTTCCATTATCCCATTCTTGAAAATATTTTACCATAATTCCCATGAAAATCATTTAAAAAACATAGGTAGAGCATAAAAGGCTCCTTAAGTGATACACAAACAAGAAAAGTTGTTTGTTTTCAGATCAACATATAAAACATGCATACATAATCATAAAGTAATACTTTTAACTGTAATGATGTAATAAAAAACACTTAACTAAATATTAGTTCATCTCTCACCATTTTTATGACCAAAAGCTTACCATAAAGTCCATATAAAACAACAAATAACATATAAAAGTAACATGGTACATAAACATACATAAATGGAATAACCATGTTGTCGACTTCACACATATCACTAAATGGAATAGACAAACGACCAATTTTCAAACCCAACGCATTGGAGGATATAACATAACTAACCATAATTTGTTTATAATGGAACTACCCATTAGTTGGTTTATCAGGTAACCACCCATCAACTGTCTGAGTACCGTTATATAATCATCACACATAAAATATTCCAAATATCAACATTTCAAACATAAAATTTCATTTGAAATACCAGGAATAATTTAAAGATATTGAAATAGTAAATCCATTTTCAAAACAATTTTCAATACAAAAATATATAAAAATGGTATATGGTATTTATTTTCCATTTGAAAACATCACAGTACGTTAGGGAAGTCAAATATCAAATAATGCTCATGGTGACGAAAATATCGATGTCATAGTGTACATTAAATTGAAACAATAAATTTGTCATTTAATAAAACAATATATAGAAAAACTATTCCCATTGAAGGAAAATAATATTCAAAGGGTTTTACTATACACTGTGTAATGGAAGGAGGTGTATAGTACCAAAATATGCCTCAATGAAAGGAGACTGAGACAAAGCCCCTTACCTCGTATCCGTATTGACTTCTTCATTTTTTAATCTCATGAGAAATAAACATTAGTGAATTTAAACATTCTTTAGAACCATTTTCATGTTTATTGTTACTTTTATATCACAATTTACCTTTATATAACAATTTGTTAATTATTTTAGTTTATATAATATATTTTTTGCGATGTTCGGAACATGAGTCAAAAAATGAACATGTTATAATTATAAATTGTCCATGTGCTAAAAATTACATTATCTATAGAATGAAATTAATTATTTAGATATCATAAATATCATACTCATCCAGTATATATGTATTTATAACATTCCATAGCATTTGGATATATGAAATGAAATGCATCGTTCCTAGAGACGGTAAGCCATACGTACGCATGAACACTACTTTCATTTGTTTTTCATTATTAAATGAATGATAACTAAATTATATATAGTTATATTAAAATTAAATTATAATATCTATGTTATAATGTTACATAAGTTCATTAATTCCATACTTTATTCATTCCATGTATAGCATGAATGAGTCATAACACATTGAGGGGGCGGTAGTCTGCACTTCCTCAAATGAAATTATCATATTTATAAAAAATAAAAAGCATAAAGGTATGTTCAAAATGATAATTAAAGATGCATTGAGATAATATAAATATCATAAATATCATATATATTTATATTTCTATCATAAGGACCACCATAAGGTGTGGTAGGATAAGATTGAACAATCATCGTTTTGTAAGGTAGTTGTTCGCTATCTAGAGAAACAATATGTTATATACCCATTAGATGGAGGTGTTTATAAGTGTAGTAAAATACTTATAATAACAAAAACCTTGTATATTTACCATAATAGTGTATTTTTTGTAAAAAATTATAAGAATACCATAGGTAGTGGAGAAGGATAAATAAAGGAAAGAATCTTGAGAGAAGTCGTTACCTAAAATCAGGTAACTTCTTTCGATTTGAGCAAAAGGAATCTCTTGGATTTCATTGTACCCAAGGGATGGATTTTTGGAGGAAGTGATGGATATCTATAGCTGATTTGGTCATAGGTTGTATGAGACAATTGTCTTGAGAGCTGTGTGTAATGGGTTAGAGGTGATGGCCTCTAATAAGGTGGTGGAGGGGCGCATTACGAATGTCTGAAAGTTTTTTTTTTAAAAAAAAATCAGTTTAAAAAGGTAAAAACCTCATTAAATTCGAACATATAATGAATAATGTTAGAAATAAAATCCTCCAATAATAATTTGATAGGTTTTTGATATTTTTTAATCCTTATCTTTTTTATTAACCCTTTTTTAGTCTTACCATTTTATTCTTCATTTCACACTTTGAGAATCAAAATAGTTACCAAAACATGAGAAATATCCAATTAAAGAGTAAATAATAAAATTTTAGACTTTTGATGACTATTTTTACTAATCATAGTGTTTTGGAATTTTATAAATTTTTATATAATATTTTATATTTTAAAATTTGAATTCTGTTAATTTTGAGACTATTCGTATCAAGAATTTTAATAAATTCCATAACAACCTGATTGATTAAAAAAATCATTAATTAAAAGATAACATGTTACTATCATCCAAAAAATTCGTGTATGACACCAAAATAACCAAATTTTATTTATTTAAACATATATTATATCATTTATTTGAAATCTTTATTTATGAACCAATCACTACATCATCATTGTGTCATAATTAAATATATGTATATAATATATAAAAATTATAATTAAAATACATTGATTTAGGAAATCTTTTTATCTTATAATGAATATTTATAGTTGAAAATATCACTTACATAACCCCATATAATGTTTTTTACTAAAATATATATGTTTATGTTAAATTTCCATAACATTAAATTAACTTTTATAAAACGTCCTTTTCACTTACATATGGCTTCATCGGTACCCCAAATCGATACAAGGATTCCCATATTCATACATTTATATTCCAATTGGATTAAGACATGAGTTAGGGTAATTTAATGTTATTATAATATTATTTGTTTGCATTTATTTACCAGATTTACCCTTTATACAGGGTAAATAAAATATTTACAGAAGTTACTATAAAAAATGTCTAAAACTTAATGTTACATATATACACTTTTTAGACATCTTGATTCAAAATATGGAATACATTTCTCTAAACATAAAACAAAAAATATGAAGAAATTAATTTAAAATTAATCCCTATTGACCAAACCAAAAAGATTGTTTTAAGAAATAATAACTATCAAAATATTAACATATGTTTATGTCTAATTAAAAAGTGAAATGAATTCCAATGACCAAAGTTTGAATAAATGGTAAAAAAATAATTTATTTAAATTTTAAAAGAAATTAAAATTATAATCCTATAGTATAATTTAATCAAATGAAAGGATAGTTTAGAAGTAAACTGTAGTATTTTTCACTATTCATTAGAAACACACTTTATCTGAAAAATAACAAAAAATTACCAAAAGTGATTTTTGATATCCTGATTCAAAAGAAGAAGTATATTTTGACAAAATGAAAATATAAAATTGAAAAAGAAAACTTTTTTTTTAAAATGGGATCTCCATCAAAATGAGGTAAAACTACCATTTAAATATTTTAGAGTATTTATGTTTAAATTTGATTTATTCTGATATGAAGACATGAAAATATATTTGAAAAAAGTAAAAACTTTTAAAAAACATGTGTAATCATATTTTAGTTAGTGATATTAATTCCCACCAATATTATAGCGAGGAGTTAACTACAATTTAAAATAATAATAATATTGTATTATTTTTCATAATAACATAAAATTTTGTATTGTGTATGATTTAAAAGAAACTTGTTGTTGCATGTTGAGTATGTTATCGGACATATAATCCACTTGAATCTAAAATTAGTATTTAATTCACAAATATTAATACATATGAAAATGACATATTGTTTATTTACCTAGGATGTTACATCATTCCCCTCTTTTAGGAATTTCGTCCCCACAATTTTAAAATTGTGTTTGAAAACTTCATTAAAAGTCCCACATCAGAAAAGGATTCAATAAAAATATAACTTTAACATAAATAAAGGGAAGTAAAAAGGTCTCTAGAGATAACACATTCTATGATTCCATGTAGGAAAACATGGATATAGAAGATAAATTATGTGTCATGTTTTGATAGAGAGTGATAGAAAAATGACATGGATAAAGTTAATAATAAGAAAACCACAAACATGTGACGGGTTAAATGGTCATTGGTTTCTCAATAGGAACAATAAATGGACATAGTTTTTGTTTTAGGTTCCATTTCATAATTTTTTATAGTTTATTTATGTGATTGACAATGAAAATAAGAAAATATACTTACTTTTCAGGCTGAGATTCATCATTAAATAAGTTTATATAAAAAACTCATCATTTCTTCAAATGATGTTTATTCAAGATGACTTGGTCAAATAAAGAGAACTAAAATCAACTTATAAAGTGTCACATAATCCACTAAAGATGAAATTTATATTTCACCTGTCTTTAGACATTAACCAAAACCAAAATGGTTAGTATAGGATCAGATAATCCCCCAAAAGTTAATCTTTTATTAAAAGAAATACTACTCTTAATCCCCAAAAATGAACAAACAATAACCAAAGCTCAAAAAAATCATTCAATGCACAATTGTCCTTACAATTATTAAAAATAATCCAACTATGATAGTTTCCCGAAATTCAAAAGTAATTGATCAAATAGTATTCCACAAAAAAAACATAACATTTATCTCCAAATAACATCATATACACATAATGTATCATACCCAAAAAGTAAATAACCTAATAAAATATTATCAATGACAGTTTAATCATTTCCATAAATAACCCAAATATCTATATGTCCACAATAAAAACATATATTCTACCAAATTAAAATTCCAACATTACTCCTCCATTGAAATCCCAATGTATTGTATTTTTCATTATGCATGTAGTATTCCCAAAATAGCCTACATCTTCATTAATAACTTTTATCACCAAATCACTAAATCCTACTAGTATACTAAGGATATCCATTTGATAAAACATAAGATCCCAAATCAACGTGTTCATGATGAATAAAATCAATTAACCAAAAAAAGTCACACTAACTAGGGACTTCACGTAGGCTAGTGGTAGGTGATGCACCCATGTTACCCTTAAGTTTTGGGTTCAATTCCCATGGCCTTTCAACATGTGACAGGTTGTCACCCATCCTATGGGGTTTTCTTTATCTAAAACCATATAATTCTTATAAAATTCTCAAAAATAAGATAATTTCCTAAAAAATAACTGTAACATATTTTATCCTCAAATGTTATGCAATACCTTTAAATTTTCACCCCAAAATGTAATAACCATTTATCTCCTAAAAAACAAAATATAATATGAACCCATAAGGTTATCCATTATTTCCACAAAAGAAATGATAATTCCATCGTGAATAAAATTTTCATATATCAATCTTCTAGGTTACACATACTAGATACAAACTTCCAAAGTAATCACATCATCAAAGGGGACTTATTACTTTTATGCATTTCCTTATCCTAAAATAATCCCTAACTCTTGAATCCCTTTTGTGTAGACGTCTTACTCATTCAACGTTCTTCATGATCAATAAACCCATATTTTCCAACTTATTCCATAATACTTCTTTCCTATAATCAAAATCATGAATCATATCCTATGATTCAATAATAAGAAAATATCGGCTAAAAATTAATCCCTAACTTTTAGTGGTATTTGTCAGTTTCCTCATCCTCAATTGAAATGGAATAATGTATGGGTAAACAGATATTTTTATGGACCTTCTGATCCCATTCCCAAACCATCTTCATAGGATATCTATTTGTGTAATGACCATGCACACAACATTTAAAACATTCAATTGATCCCTCACAATGAACTTCTTTACCTTTCATAGAGTCAACTCGACATTTCATTTGTACATTGTAGTTTCTTTATTTATTACATTCATTACCACATATTTAGCATAATTCCACACCTTTGAAGTATTTTCTTAGGTGTTTCTTTACAAATACATTACACATTTTTATTTCAATATACTCACCTTTATGATTATTACCTGAACATCCATATGGATTTGATTCTCGTATGTATGATACCTTATAAATGTCTCCATGGTTTAGGTGGTCATTCATAAAACCAGATAGTTGGTTAATATTAACCACAAGATTTCTCATTACAGCTCACATTTTATTCGGTTTCTCATTCATAAAACCACCAATGATTCCTTCACATCCATTGTTACTTTAGTGCATGGTAGATCCAACCATTTAATAAAACCAAAATTGTCAGTGTAATTATATCAGTAAAATCATCAGATACTATCTTATGAGGAGGGTAAACACTAAGATATACTTATTCATGTTATCTTAAGCCCATTCAATTTATCTAAAATAACATTGACTCTTGATAATATTCTTACCATTATGGTTATGTCACTTGTGATTAAATAACACCCTAACCTCCAACGTTATCTAAACCATCCTCTGATAAAAACTCTAAGGACCCAACCTTAAAAATTATATAATCATGAATTTAGTTAATAATTCAAATTTACAACCTTTTCATGTTTAGAGATTTAGAGAATTAGGTCATAACTTATACATAAAAACATGAGTATTACATGTAGACACATCTACTCTGTTACAATTTTTTATAAAATAAAAATCCTTAAAATAAAATAAACATGTTTAGTTACATGTTTTAAATAATATGACTTTTCCTTCATCCCATCATTGAACCTATTCAACCATGTCTCTGGTGAAAAACATTTCAAAAACATGGGATTAGCATAAGAGGCTCAGTAAGGGATACACAGTAAATAAAAGATCTTAGTTTTTAAAATAACATGTAATCCATGCATACATAATTATAATATAATACTTTTTACCTAAAAAAAGTAGAAATATCACTTCACCAAATATAAACTCATTTCATACCCTTTTGGTAACCAAAATATTAACATAAATCCCATAGAATGTAATATATAACATATAAAGGTAACTTCTGACATAAACACACATAAATAGAATAACTATACCGTCGAATTCTACACATATCACTAAATGGAATATCCATAAAGATGACTGGCATATCCAATGAATTAGAGGTTATAATGTAACCTCCCATCCTTGGTTTATCACAAAACCACCCATCATTTGGTTTATCACGTAACCACCTGTCAAATTTCCAAATACCATTATATAATAATCACAAATAATAGATTACATATATCCACATTTCAAACATATAATTTCATTTGCAATCACAAGAAATAATTTCAAGATATTGAAATAGTAAATCCCATTTCAATACGATTTAAAATAACAAAATATGTAAAAAGGGTATATGGTGTTTAGTTTCCATTTCAAAACTAAAATGCTTGTTATGGAATCCAAATATCAAATAATACCAGCAGTGGCAGAAATGTCATTGTCACCATGTACATTAAAAAGAAACAATCCCTTTTTCATTTAGTAAAACACTATGTAGAAAAAAAGATTCCATTTGAATGAAAATAAATGTCAAATGGTTTTATTATATAATTTTTAAAAGAAAGAGGTGTATATTTCCAAAAATCACGCCTCAAGGAAAGGAGATTGAGACAAAGTCCCTTGCCTCGTGTATGTCTTGACTCGTTCGTTATTTAATATCGTGAATAATAAATGTAAGTTAATTTCTACTTGCTTAAGAACACTTTTCAAGTTCATTATTCCTTTTATATAAATTATTAACTTACAATAACAATTAGTTAATTATTTGGGTTTATTTCGGACATTTTGTCGATGTACGGAACATGAGTTAAAAAACCTATTATAGCTATAAATTGTCTATGTGATAAAAATTCAATTATATATAGAATTAAATTAAATATTTAGATTTCATATATATCATATATATCTTGTATATATATATTTAAAATATTCCATATCATTGTGATATAACAAATGAAATGCACCATTCATGAAGACGGTAAGTCATACGTACGCATGAATGCTACTTTCATATCTTCTTCATAATTAAGGGACTCAAAAATAATCGATACATAGGTATATTATAATTCCAGTATAATATCTATGTTAAATATTTTTCATAATTTTATTAATTCCATCCTTTATATGTTCCATGTATAGAATGAACGAGTCATATAACATTGAGTAGGTGGTAGTCCACACTTCCTCAAATAAAATTATCATATTTTTACAACATGAAAATAATAAATATATGTTCTAAATTAGAATTAATGAATAATAGAGATAAAATAAATATCATATATTTCATATATAATTACAATTATATCATAATGGTCACTATAAGAGGTGATAGTAGAAAATTGAACAATCATCGTTTTGTGAGGAAGTAGTTTGTCAACCACAGAAACAATATATTCTATACCAATTAGATGGAGGTGTCTGTAAGTGTAGTTATTATACTTCCCATAACATGAAATTTATTATATTTAGGGTACTGGTGTGGTTTTGTAAACAATTAATAAGAAGAGCATAAGTAGTGGAGAAGGAAAAATAATGGAATGAATCTTGAGAGATGACGTAACCTCAAATCAGGTAACATATTTTTATTAGAGCCAAAGGGCTCTATTGAATTGCCTTATTCGAAGGGGAAGGATTCTAAGAGGAATATGGGTATGATGGTAGCTTATTTGGGGTATATTTTGGATGATCCAATGGGCTTGGCAGGTGTGTGTAAAGGGTTAGAAGTGATGGCCATTTATAAGGGGGAGGAGGGGCTCTTTGGGAATGTTTGAAAGTATTATTTTATTATAAAATAATTTTTAGATTCAATAGGTACGAAACTCATTAAATTATAATATAAGATGACAAATTTTCTAAATAAAATAACTTAATAATAATTGGTTAGGTTTTGAATATTTTTAAATCCTTATCCTTTTTATTTAACCCTTTTTTACTCATACCTTTTTATCAAGCATTTAACACTTTGAGAATCCAAATAGTTACCCAAACCAAGAATATATCCAAATAAAGAGTCAATAATAAAATTATTTTACTTATGATAACTATTTGGCTGAATCATTGATTTTTTGGAATTTTATAATAGAAAAAAAATATTTTTTATTTTAAAATTTGAATTATGTTAATTTTCATACTATTCATATCATGTCTTTTTAAAAATTCTATAACATCATGATTGATTTGAAAAAACATAAATAATACAAAGATAACATGTAACTATTATCCACAAAATTATTTAATGACATTATAATAACAAAAATATATTTATTTTATCATTTGTAATGTTATTTATTTGAAACCTCTATTAATGAAGCAATCACTACATCATAATTGTGTCACAATTAAATTTATCTAATTATTATATAAAAATTATAAATAGAACACAATGATTTATAAAATATTTTTATTTTTCCAATGACTAATTATAGTGGAAATGATAACTTATACAACCCCATATAAATATTTTCTTACTAAAATATATATGTTTATGTTACATTTTCCTTATCTTTGAATGAAATTTTATAAAATGTCATTTTCACTTAATAATGGCTCCATGGGGTCCTTAAATTGACCTAATGATTTACATGGTCGAAAATTTATCATCCAAGAGGATTAGGAAACGTGTATGAGTAATTTAATATTATTATAAATTTAATTTTTAACATTCTTTACGAGATTTACCTTTTAACTGTGGTAAATAAAATATTTACTGAAGTTACCAATCATAATGTATAAAAATAAAAGTTACATATTTACCAAATTTGGACCACCTGATTGCAAATATGGAATCCATTTCTCCAAACTCAAAATAAAAAATTTTCAAAAATTAAATTTAAAATTAATTTCTAGTGTAAAAACGAAAAAGCATGTTTTTAAGAAATAATAAGAATCAAAAGATTGACATGTGTTTATGACTAATTAAAAAGTTAAATTACTTCCAATGAACACCATTGGATTAAAATTTAAAAAACATAATCTAATTAAATATTAAAACAAATTAAAAATATATTCTAACCATATAATTATATTAGATAAAAAGATAGTTTTGACTTTAATTGTTGTATTTTTCTCTATTCATTCCGAACATAATCAGAAAAATACCAAAAATTCACCTAGTATAAATATTAATGTCCCACTTCTAAATAATATGTTTATTTTGTCAAATGGAATATATAAAAGTGCCCAAATCAAGATTTAAATGGGGGTTTCCATCAAAAGGTTGTAATATTACCTTTTAAAAAAATTAGACTATTTATGCTTAAAATTATAGTCATTCTAATTTTAAGCCTCTATAATCAATTGGATTAAATTTAAAACATTTATAAAAAATGTTTAATAATATTGTAGTTAGTTATGGTTATTCATGGAAATATAATGTAAAGATATTAACAACCATTTAAAATTATTATAATATTATATTATTTTTCGGTATAACTCAATGATGGGTGTAACATGGGAATTAAAAGAAACCTATTTTTGCATGTTGAGTATACTTTCTGAAATAAAATCCCCTTAAAATTAATATTAATATTTAATTCACAAATATTAATTAATATGAAAATGACATATTCTTTATTTACCTGGGATGTTACATGGTATATTGGGATCATGCTCCCCATGTAAGGAAAGTAAATTACATGAATCATATAATATAATTTAAAGATTTAAATTCATTACTAGAAAGTTAAAATGGATGTATATGTACCCAAAAAAAATTTAGGTTCATAACTAAACATGAGTCTCAAAGAAGGAAAATTGAGACATGACATATTTTTTTACCAATTGGTTAACATTTGAAACATAAACCCCATAAACGAAGGATAAAAAACGGAATGAGAATACCCAAAAATCTATGTAAAATATACATAGAATAAAATCATGTGTATTACATACACCACATAAAAGGAAAGACTCATAAACATAGCATGTATCTCGCAGAAATTAAATGAGAGATAAAATGCCAATTCCGTGTGTATTGACTTTCTCTATACTCATACAAATTTCCAATATGATAAATATAAATTTATTAAAAATATTTTATAGAATCATATCCTTCATAATACCAAATATTGTTTCATTATGACCTTATTATACTCATAAATTAACAATCCATTGTTAATGTTTCACTTTTGGTAAAATTCACTTTGGTATTCGCATGAGTCTTAATGGGTTACATATTTAGTCCTTATACATATATATTGATTCCAAAATGTAAAAAATTATATAAATATCATTTATACACTATATATTTATGTTATAATTATCTATAGAATATAGTAAAATGAAATGTAATACATCATTCATAGTTACGGTATGTTGTACGTACGCATGAACATTGTTTCCGTCTTTATTATCTTATTGAAAGAATGTATGCAAATGACACACATATATATCTGTGTATGTAGATATAATTATTTAATTATCATTATTATATCATATATATATAATATCATTTCATTTAAGCCATCATTAATACATTCCATGTGGTGTGTGAATGAATTACATCACTTTGAGAGGGTTATAGTCCACACTTCCTCAATAGAGATAGTTGTATTAACACCAAATGGAAGGTAAAATATGTGTATTGTAAAAGGAATAAATAATCATAATAAAATTAAAAATATATTATATTATATATATATATATAAATATATTTTTCATCATAATGGCCACCACAATTATTGGTAAAGGAGAAATGAACAATCATCATTTCGTGATGCAGTAGTTCTCCGTACATAGAAAGCAGTATGTTCAACATCAATTAGATGGAGGTGTGTGTAAGTGTAAGTTATAAAATTTTCCAAAAAAAACATCATATTATATGGACTATATGGTTTTAATTACAAAATATGGGTATAAGGAGTGTGGAGGGGTGGAGAAAGAAAACACCAGAAAGGATCTTTAGAGAAGATGTTACCTCTTAGTCATGTAACTCCTTTTGGTTTGTGCCAAAAGGAAAACATGAGAGGGTTTCTTCCAAAATTTAGGATTAAATTTCAAATTTATTATTATTGGAAGGAAAGTTTGGTGTGTATTATATGAACATAATACTCTTGAGATTTGTGAGGAATGGGTGGAGGTGGTGGCCTTTTATCGAGAATGAAAAGGACTCCCATGGAATTTTTAGAAAAAATTAGGTTTTCACTGGTTCATACCTAAAAAGGTGTTAACAAACAAATAAAAAACTCAATAATGGAAGGTGTATGTTCAAAATATTTAAATCCAATTTGTGTTGGAATATTCTCTTGGTCATTTGGGCCCTAAAGTTTAAGGTTTATTCCCAAATTTAACTTAATTCGGCCTTAATTAATGTGAATAATTTTAATCACTTTCATTAATCATTTTGGTCAATAATTAACAATGTATCATTAAACTATAAATATTACCCTGAAAAAATTTTGTATGTGTTATTTTTTAAATCCACTTCACATAAGAAGAAAAATTAATATTTCTGTTAATCTCGTAGACGGGTCAAAATTAAGGTCTTTTAAAGTAGGAAATAGTTCAAAAACATTGTTAAGATTTTATATCCAGTTTCAATGTGAAACTGATAATATTTTACTAATTGTTGGAATATTAATCTAATTTGACCTAAAATTTTTATATTTTCATTTACCAATACTAAATAATTATACAGAAATGGTGTTTTTAACTAAAAAGTAATTTTCTCATTATTCATCAAAAAATGATGTTTCCCAGAAAAATTCCAAAAATTCACCGTAGGATAGTTTTGACATTTTCAATTAAAAAAATTGAAGTTTATTTTATCCAACTTTATTACTAAATGTTTTTAAAATTACTTTTACTAATAAAATAAGTATGCTTGAGAAACAATGATTTTGAACATCAAAATGACTTTAGCAAAAATAATATATTTTATAATAAATATGTTATATTTATATAAATAAATTATAAAAAATATTTGGACAGTGGTTATAAATATTTATATTAGTAATTTTTAATACTAGGTTATAATTATATTATTTAAAAAATTAATAAAATAAACAGATATATTCCCTAGAAACTCAGTGTTGCATGTATCGTATGCCAACTCAATGATGCATGCATCGTACGCCAAGTCGGTGTTGTGTGTAACGTCCTCAAAGTCAGTGTTGGATGAAATTTATTCCAACTAGGTATTTCATATAACATACTTTAAGTCAGTTTTGTGTGAATGGAATATTTTACATAGTTCATTTCAAGATATTAATGAAGATTTAAAATTATTAAAAAAAAGTCCATAAAAACTCGAGGTGTTACATTCTAGCCACCTTAAAATCAGTATCTCTTATGAAAATTTTCAAGTTTATAAAAGGTTTAATACTTTAATGTTTCATTAATAAAAACCCACATCATAAAAATTGATACTATAAATTACCTTAAAATGGGAAATTTAGAACCATAACGGTTTCCCAAAGTAACATATAACTGGGTTTTCATATATGATAAGATAAGTTGGGAGTGAGGATCATACAAGAAAGGAAAACATAAATATTTATAGGTAGGGATTGAGGTCATCAATCACTAACAATTGAATGATAAAAGCAATGTCGATGGCCTCAAAGTCATAAATATACGATGATTCTAAAATCCATTGGTTCAACATAATTTATGTTATAAGAAATTTTTTTTATCACTTTTAGAATGATGAGTAATTATTGATAAATTTATATAGAAAAAATTTCATTTTTGGGTTGTGCTTTAAAAAATTACTAAAATGTTAATTAATTGATGTAATGAATGTCTTGATATTAACATTGATGAATAAAAATCTAAAATATGCTTTTAATGTATCTTAAAGACCATAAAAGAATAAAAAGTCTAACCATTTTTCTATAAAAAAATCAAGAAGAATTAAAAATAAAAATTAATGATATTGGTTCACCATTAATATTTTTTCATCAAAAATATTTATACATTAACCAGGACATCACAAAGGGAAATGGTAGGCATGAAACCTTTATCGTCCTTCGGTCATGGCTTCAAGACCCACAGACTTTCCAAACATTATTTGTTTCCACCAAACATACAAGATGTATTTTTTGAAAAAAGAATATAAAAGAAATACATCCTTAAAATAAGGTTAATCATGAGTCATCCATTTAACCATCGTTTTCAACTCGTAAATAGTGCACAAATACTTCCATTAAATATTAAATTATAATTTTCATGAACTTTTAAACTTATAACCCATCTAAATGGAGAAAATACAAAACATCAGAATGATAATCATGAAAACATATTAACATTTATTCCCTTGTATATCACTAAGTATCCCTTGGTTGTCACATTCCAAAAATGTGAATAACCTCATCATATATTCTCTTGAAACATGGTAATAACTGAAATTACCATAAATACTTTTGGAAAACATGAATGCTTACTTATTACAATGACTACTGGATACATCACATAAATCAAAGAAGTTGTAAAATTTATCATTGATATAATAGAAAATTTTTTCAATGATCAAATCCATGGTAATTTGTACTTTACAATTTACCTATTCATATATAGTATATCATTATCCAAAAATAATTAACTTTGCATTATAAATTAATTAAGAATTACCTTCCATTAATAAAAATATCTCTTTTCCATGAAATCAATTTTCTAGTCCATCATGACCATTCAACATATTCTTGTAAATATTTATAAAATATTAAACTAAACACCCCATGAATAATCCACCATTCTTAATCAAATAATAAAAAAACATAAATACTTCAATCATTCAACTTTAATGTTTGGAATAGAAGAGTTCAATACATGGTTTAGAAGTAAATCCATAGTCCGAGGTTATTTGGGGTAATGCCCCTGTTTAACACATTGAACTATGTGAAAACTGACCACTCTATGTCCCTATTTCCTACACAAATAACATCTTCCCATCCATTTGAGGTACCCCTCATGGGTTTTTATACCTTATTTTTGAATTTTAGGAATCTAAATCTTCTTTCCCCTTTGTTCTTAACTGTTAAAGTGCATAAATTTTTGAAAATAATCAATGAATACTGTGTGAAATACATATCATAGCCAAAAATGACATAGTCATGAAAATATTTACTTATAGGATTTCTAAACCTCGATGCATTCCATAATCTATGAAAACATAGGTTTATAAAAGGTTATTCGTAGATTACTAATATCTAATTCATTCATTATGGTTCATGAAGCATATCTGAATTCCAAAAGCATATCCCTTGGGGTGTCAAACCAAGTGTGTAGTAAGGCCCGTGGTCGTGTACCAGATTACCCCGAGTCAAGCCCAAAACATCTTGTGGGAGTTGGTACGCCTAGGTAGGCCTGTTCTAGTTCCACATCCACTTTTAGTATCTAGGTATGAATGTATTTCTTGAAAACCACTCACTCATTCTTTTACCAAAATTACGTGACATTTTCCTAAACACTAACTTATCCTTATACTTATCCTTTGAGGCATCCCTAGTTATATCCTTAAAAATAATCCTAGGGACCTCAATATTGTTTTCTCTTTCTAGTTTCTAAAGGTTGACTAAACAATTCATTTTATACCAGCAATAGAAACCTAGGATTAATATAAACAGATATTATATCCTTTTAAATGAATATTCAATACATTAAAAAAATACATGCTAGAGGACAGTAAAAGATTATTGTATTTGGAAACCTGGAAATAAAATCTTCAATCCTGGTGAATTATCTTCAACATCTCTCATAAATATCTACACTAGTAGTACTTCTATGTAAAACGTTTTTTCATAACATGGAGAAAGAAACAATATGAAAGTTGTGAACTAAGATGCTTTGTAAGGGGACACAAGGGAGACGTGTAACAACAAATATGAACATTGTAGTATGATAATGAGATCATAAAAGTAGAAGATCATACCCTGTATATTAATGGTCATAAACATGATCCATGGGATTTGAATGGAAGTTAATAAGAGTTGAATCATAAAGAAATAATCATCACGAGCCATGAAATCAAAACTATGGACTAAGACATAGAATTTTTGACATATATATAATAATATAAACATTTATTTTAGTGGTACCTACAAAGAACTTTATAACATGTTAGGCTTGGGATATGACCCATGTACATACTTCGGGCGTAGACTAGCAACCTGTTTACCCACTTTCTTTTAGGCTTGGGATACAACATATGTACCTTCTTATTTTCTATATTTGGATACTACCTGTGTATGATCATTTATTTTTGGATAGGGCTAAAATCCATGAAACCTCTTGTTGTTGGGCATGAGATACTACCTGTGTACCCTCTTTAATTTAGGCTTAAGAAACAACCTATACTCCCTCTTTCTTTTTGGGTTTGGCCTACCACCCAAACATACTATTCATTTTTAGGCTTGGGCTACAACCCGTTTAACCATTTATCTCATATGAAACATATATTTCACCAATTAATTGGAGGGAGTTATAGGTCCCACCCCTCTCATAGTAAAATCCTTCACACATGTTCTGCAAGATAAGAAAAGTTTCATCATATCATAACCCATAAAAATATATAGGTCTTATAAATATCAAATCATAACCCATAAAATGAAATGGATATCATTAAAAGTTTATCACATAATAAACTATGGATAATATATATGATTCATTACCATTTTTTCAAAGCATTACCCATGAATGAGAAACTAATTTCATAAACATATAAGCCATGAAAGGGAAACAGGTTTCATAATGACCATGACACTAAGTGTGACCCATTCATAGAAAGGATATGAAATTAAGATTTTGGTAATTTCTATAATTTTAACGAGTAACATAAATGGATGTCATATTAGATGTAAAATAGTTTTGATATATTTTTCAAAAACGTTTCTTGGGGAAAATATCCTATCTTCATTGAAAAAATCTTATTAATACATAAACCATTTGAAAATATTTTTATCCTAAAATAAATTGATAACATATAATGAAGAATTAAAACCATTTTAATACATTTTTTCATTAAAATTAAAATTAAAACAATTTATTAATGATTATAATTTAAAAATAGAAAGGAATCATCAAAATAATGATGGTGGGTAAATCTATTCATTTCTTATGAAGTAAAAAAAATCATTTTTCACGGTAAAAAGGTAATTAGGAATTCCATGTTAATAAAGTGACTAATATATTTTCCGGAAGTTATTTTTAATATAAAAAATTGAAAAAAATTATTATAATATCTTATAGGATAACGATATAATTTTCTTGTAACTCTTTCTTAGAAAACCTAGATTCCTAACTGAAGAGAGGATAATGTATTGATTTTTTAAAAAAACATTCCTACTGATATACTATATAAAGGGGTATATGATGGTAACAATACATGAGTATATCATGAAATAAGATAGGATAAAGAAAAATATGGATTTTATTGATATATGGAGCGTAATACTTCATCAAAGGATTCATAAACAAAAATAATCTCCAAAAGCAATGAGATTGTCTCAAAAAACTCTTATAACATGGTATCTTGGGAGCATGCTCTCCTTGTGAGGAAAAGAAATTAAATAAATAATATAATATGATTAAAATGTTTATATTCATCATATTACAGGTAAAATGGAAGTATATTTACACTGAAAAATGAGTTTAGGTGTATAAAATAATTTGAGTCTCAAAGAAGGCAAATTGAGAAAAAAACATTTTTTTAACAATTTGGTAACTATTATAAAACAAACCCCACAAAATAAGGATCATAAAATGGGGTTATTAATACCCATAAATTTAAGTACAAGAATCATTTAATACACTATTATTATGTACATATAGCACACAAAAGTAAAGTGTGGCGAACATCGCTTGTATCTCCGAGAAATAGAAAGTGAGATGGAATCCCCTTACCTTATGTTTTGACTCTCTCTGTACTCGTACAAGATTGTTGTATAATATATATAATTTTATTATACATATTTTATAGAAGAATATTATTATATATAATACCATATAGGGTTTTATTATGACCTTATACAACCAACTTGTTAACTATCGAATGTTAATGTTTCACTTTGGGTAACATTCACTTTGTTCTTCTTTAGTCACTTAATAGGTTACATATGTGGTCCTTATACATATATCATGATTAAAGAATTTAAAAAATGATATATATATAAGGTATATACAATATATTTATATTATAATTATCTATTGATTTTATGAGTACTAAAGGGAATATAACGTTCATTGATACTATAAGACGTATGTATGCATGAACGTTGTTTCCGTCTTTATTATTGTATTGAAAGAAAGTATGTAAATGACACACACACACACACATATATATATATATATATTTGTGTGTATATATTTATTTATTAAATTATAATTAATATATCATATATATCATATAATTTCATTTAGACCTTTCTTAATAAATTCCATGTGGTGTGTTAACGAATCACATCTCTTTGAGGGGGTGGTAGTCCACACGTCATCAAAGGAGATTATCATATTAACACGAAAGGGAAGGTAAAAATATGCATGTGATAAAAATAATAAAAAATATTAAATACATAATAAAAATAAAATATTAAAAATAATAATATATTGTCCATTATAGTTCCCACCATGATTATTGGTAATGGTGAAATGAACAATCATCATTTCCTGAGGTAGTAGTTTTCCATACACAGAAACAATATGTTCAACATCCATTAGATGGAGGTGTATGTATGTTTAGGTCAGAAAATTTTCATTTAAACATCCTAGTATATGGATGATATTATTTTCATCACATAATAATGGTAGAAATGGAGTGGAGGGGGAGGAGAAGGAATATAACATAAATGATCTTGAGAGAAGACGTTACCTCTTAATCAGGTAACTCTTTTTGGTTTTTTCCAAAATGATTACTAGAAATTGTTTCTACGCAAAGTTAGGAATCAAGTTAGAATGGATTATTATTGGGAGGAAATTTGGATAGGTCTTTTCTGATGTTTAGAGGCCTTATAGGTGCGAGGAATGGGTAGAGATGGTGGTCTTTTATAGAGAAGGAAAAGGACTCTCATTTAATTTTTATAAAACAAATATGGTGTGCACATGTAATTTCCAAAGAAAAGTTTTAAAAACAAATAAAAATAAATAAGGGAAGGTTTATATTCTAACTATGGAAAGAACATTTGTGTTGGACTTGTTTACATGTCATTCGTGTCCTTAATTTTATGGTATAGTCCCTAATTTATATTAATTTGTCCTTAATATATGTGATTAATTAAATCACTTTTACAAATAATTTTGGTCCAAAATTACATAATAGAATTCGAATATAAATATAATAATTAATAACATGGTTTATGTAAATTTTTTTGAAATTCCCTTCATAGAAGTGAAAAAATAATGATTAGTGCGAATCTTGTAGATGGGTCGAAATAACGAGGTTTTAAAGATGGAAAAAGTCCCCAATTTTTTGAAGATTTTATATTATGTATCAAAGTGTAATTGAACCTATTTTAATAATAGATGTAATAATAATCTAATCTTAACTTAAAACATTTTTATAATATTATTTACTATTAATAATCTATTAGAAGAAAATCCTATTTTAAACTAAAAAGTAGTATTTTTCACTGTTAATTAAAAAAATTAAGTTTATTAAAAAAAATTATATAAATTTACCCTAGGATAATTTAAAAGTTGTAAATTTAAAAATGATGTTTATTTTATCCAATTAAATTAAAAAATATATCTAAAAATTTTATTATTATTTAAATCAGTTCATTTGATAAAAATATATTTTTAAAAATAAAAATGACTTTACAAAAAATCATATCATTTATTATCAATATGTTTTAGTAATATATAAAAAAATATAAATAAATTGTAAATGTAGTTATTACTATTCATATTACAAATTCTAACTGCTAGGTTATAATTATCTTCTTTAAAAAATAAAAAAAATAAAAAGCGATATTTCGTAGAAACTCATTGTTCTATATATCATACGCCAAGTCAGTATTGCATGCATCATATGCCAAGACTCTATTGTGTGGAAAATACACCAATTCAGTGTTTTGTGGAAGATATTCCAAGTCAATTTTTGCTATAACATATTCCACGTCAGTTACTTATGAATGGAATCATTGACTTAGTTCATTGCAAGATATAAATGAAAATTTAAATTTATTAGAAAAATAGGTCACTGAAACTCTGGGTGTTACCCCGCCCCTATTTTATATTTTGTGATTACTTTTCTCTTGTTATTAATTTTTTTAAGGAATCCCAATGAGTATGTTTAGTATCAAATCTAAAAGGGGTTCATTAGCACCCATTTTGTGTTTATGAAAATGATTCATATTTCAGAGATGTTCCTAGTGGATATGGTTCTACTAAAACTTATTTAGTGATATTCTCGGGGGGAAATTTGTTGTTAATGAAGTTTTATGTTTCTATTAGAGAGTTATTCCTAGGAGTTCATATAGAAATAATCTGTTTATCCATTTTAAATGTTCCTTATTTTTTGTTGAATTTTCCTCGCATTAATTTTTTGTTTAGATTACCCATTGGGTGTTGTATTGGATAGTTAATGTACCATTAATTAAATTAATATACATTTTATCTATTTGTTTACATATTGATGGTTTCAAATAAACATATATTTTTCATTTTAGTTGAATATTTTCTTCTGGTAATATTGTATAAGGAATCCCATGTATGTTGATTTCCTTTATGTTGTGGTCACTCACACTAGTTCATTAGTGGAAGGCATAGTGTAGAACACTCTTCTTATCATACATATGGGAGATGAATGGACGGGATAATATTTTTAGTTCTACAATCATAGTAGTTATAGTTCAAGGGATAGATTTTTTAAGTTATTTTCCTTATAAGGATGATTTTGAGAATCTTGAATAACTACCTCAACAAGTTTTGAGTTCAATTTTCTAACGATTTAACTTAGTGATAGTGCAACAGATGGGGTATTAATACTCCATGAATATGAAAATTTATTCTTTAAATAGAAACATAAAGGAACTAGTTTAGGGGTATAGTCAGGATGAAAATAGAATCATACAATATCCAAATATGTGTTTCATGATTTTTGTATGCCCACTCACCATGTTCGGTTGTTGTAATTTGTGAGTTCTTCTAGTAGAATAGAAGAAGTTATAAAAATAAATAAATAAAAATTTTACTGACAAGGTCTTGATAATCACGTGATGACACATGAGACCCTATCCAAAAATATATTGAGTAATGATTTTTTTATTCTAAGACTCAATTTAATGAAATCTTTACCTCATCAGTAGAGAGATGATCATTTATCACTATGATTAGTGTAGACCCTTTCATTATGAATTCAGTACTTCATATTTTGGAAGAGAGTACTATATATATGATGAATAAAAATTATTATTTTCAATATGAGAGACCTCTTAATATTTGAGGTGATTATAGTACCCAGGAGAATGTATACTATGTAGTGTCTAAAAATCATGCTCTCTCGATGATATAGAAACGCATTAACAAGATGGTGATTTTTTAATTGATTTTATTTTAAAGAATAATGATCTATATATAGATGTTTAATAAAACACATAATGGGATTGGTATGTCAATGATAGGCATTGAACCTTTGTTTAGGTGTAGTTTAGATTTCCAATGTTGCGAATAGTTTATGTTTGAGAGTTATTAGAAATTATTTAGGAACAAATGAATAGGATCATGTACCTAATAAGGATTATGAATATTATAATCCTTATACATTATTCAAGATGGATTTATTTGATCATTAGAGTTTGAGAGAGGAAACATAATTTATATTTGTGTTTGGGTTACATATTATCATATCCCTTAGATATGCTATAATCATTGGGTGAGTTATGAAAATTTGGAGTTTTGTATTGGAATGATACCTTTTATAGAATATTTATCCTTTTCCTTATAGTTATCTAGTAAAATGATATGTATATAGATGTATTTTGAAGATAATTTTGAGATTATGGACCCTCTTACTATATGCACAAGGGACATTCAAGAGGTAGTTATATTTGAATAGATTATGGATTGTGATAAGTTATAGGACATCAGGGTACAAATTCATCTCCACCACTATAAATAGATGACCCTTTTGAGGAATATAATTCTAATAGTAAATTTATTAATAGTTTAAAATAGTACATAAATCTATCTAGGTCACACCATGTAGTGTCTAAGGTACAATTAGTGTCTTCATCCATAACATTGTTTTCCATAAATTATAAAACTACCCATTCTATTATTCTAGAATTGCTATTTTAAATTTAGTGATTTCAGTGGAGATTTATGATATACAACCTTTGGTAATATATTTTTCATAGTGGAAAATATTCATTCATCGCATTGACTACTAGTGTGAGTTTTTTCCTTGGTGAAGGAGAGTGTGAGATAAATATTTTTAGGGGATTCCATCATTTATAGAGGAGAATAAATGAAATTATATTTGGCCTTAGTTATATAGTTCTTGTTTTTTGTGAGGGGATTTTTTGTCAACTATCTGGGACATAATTTAGGTTTAATGGTCAGTGGGTTTCTTATGCATTATGTGTTGGAGAATCCTCTGTGGATTGTTACTAATTACCACCATTTTTACAAGTTTACCTTAGTTTTATGTGAATTTTTTATTTATTTGATTCATTAGTAGTGTTGTAACCTATGGAAATTTTAATTGAACTTTCCATCTATTCCCTCATTTAGATATTTATTTCCCTTCTGAGTTACTTTATGGAATGTGTGGATATCATCTAGATTTTAATGGTTAGATACTTTGAGCTCCAGGACAAGGTTATTTTGTTAAAAGGAAATTCTAGAGAAATGTTTGATCCTGATGTATGTGAACTTTATGATTGTTGGAATCTATAAAGTGTATCATTTTCACATTAAATCCGTTTTAGGAATAGATTATGTATCATAAGAAGGTAATTCCACAGTGAGTGTTCTGGAATCACTATGGATATTATGAAATCTTAAGTGATGAAAATGGGAAAAATTAAATCATCTACCATATTTTTTAAAACTATAGATTTTAGGTAATTAATATTCTATGGGAAATTTAGTTTGGTCTTAACTAATAAAATTATCATATAGGGAGAATAATTTATAATTCCTTCACTCAAATATTTTATTCTCTACAGATGGAGGATATATATGATAATATAGCATATCAATGATTAGTTTTGATAGAATATCAAGGAATATATTTTCATATGTTAGAAAAAATTCATCCCCACATATAATAAAGTGTGAGGGGCCTATCGTGGAGGAATTTTTTGTGGGATTGGGGTGAAAATATGTCTATAGTTAGTGCATAAGAATTTTTTTTCTAATGTTGGGGATTTCTTAATCCTAATATAGGGTTGGATAGTTTTATGCCCATCACAATCATCTTGGATTTTTCAATATTTATTTTTGAACTAAGGAAACCTAGTAGAGTACTAGACCTAGGTGGTGTAACTATATATGAAAATTTCTACTCATTTAGTGGTGGATCTAGTTACAAGAACAAAGATGTTTTCAATGGGAAAACATCATTGGTTTTTCGAGTTATAGAATGTTTTATCATGGGTTATAGAGATAATATAGACTATTTTTTAAATGGTTTGAGAAATCCCATTAAAATTGTGGAATAATAAATAATTGGTGAGAAAATGGATAGTTTTAGGGGAGTTTGAGGAAGTTAATATTGTTTCATGATGTTATTGTGAGTTTATTTTCAAAAATAGAGACTTCTACCCAACCGAGTAATCTTTTGGAGTAGTTGAATTATTATTTATATTTGGAGGTTTAGTCTGTTGGTTTCTATGATGATAAAAAAGTATTATGATTATGTTCTAGAGATTTCCATATTCTTGGTGTTGGGTTTATTATGAGGGTATACTACATGTAGATGAAAAGGGGTTGAAGTATGTGTTGACGTTATTTTCTGGGAATCACTTTTATTGATCAGTTTGAGATCAATATTCGATTACATAGTGTTGGGGTTTGATGTGGTATTATGATTTTAATGTTTTAACTTTTTAGTTCTCTTTAAAATTCATAAGGGTAACACTCTTATAGGTGGTACCCTTGTTAACAAACCTTTATAATGTTAATGTTTAATACTAATAGTATATTAATTGTTTTATGATGTTTTTAAGACTATGTATGGAAATGTATTAAGTAATCTTTTTTTTAGGATATCATAATAAGAGATTATTATTTCACAGTTTCATTGTTCTGAACAGTTATTTTTCAGATTATTTTAGATAAAAAGTGGAAGATTAGGGATTAATTTCCTAAAATTAATGTGGTTGAAAATTGTATGTTTTCCAATGTGGTTATGTTCATAATTATCTTGGAACTTGGAACTCCATATATGAAGTAAATATATAAAATGATGTGTTTTTATCATCATAATTTTTTATGAGGTTCTTAGTTTAGTAACTTATATTGTTTTCTTTTTGTTGAAGAAAAGGTATAATGTTTAGGAGGATTTAGTGACATGGGGTTTTTTTAATAAAGTCATAACTTATTTTTGAGCTTCAAAATATCAATTCATTAGGTAAAATGGTAAATTTTATCTATTGAATGAATTTAAAATTTTTAATCACTACATTTTTCCTATATTTTGGTGTTTATTTTGGGTTAGATTGGATGAAATTTTGATCTAGTTTTATTTAGTGTTATTTTACACTTATTAAACAATGAAATATTTATCTCATGACTTTGAATGATTCCATTTTATAAATAGAGCATTTTTTTGGGAATTTTTATAATGAAATTATGTCCAAATGAGTTGTATTTTTCTGGGATAAGTGAAATACTCATGTTTAGGATTTGTGTCCAAGACTGTGAATTTTCGGGTCATTAAAATTATTTTCCCTATTCACTAGTTTGATTGAGATGACCTAACCATTTGAGACAAAACATAAGAATGTTTTAATCCCATTGTTCAAACCCAAAACCTCATCCAATAGTATAATAACAAGAGACTTTCACCAATAGGGGGTTACATGCATTGGAACCTTCATCCTTTAATAACCTCTAGCATAAACTCATCTATTATCTATAATAAAATTCAATATAACTAATAAATAATTATATAATAATTTAATTTTATTAAATGGGATAATTTGATATAAATGTTGCGTAAAATTTTGGAGAGTCATATGTTTGAAATGGAAATGTGTATATGGAATAAAATTACCTACAGGTACAAGTAACTATAGGTATGGAATGCCACCTCCTGTCAAATGTGTCTCCTAGAATTATATCCATATATAATTACCTATACAATGAACTAGAATAAACTATTGAGTAAAAAATACAATAACACTATTATCGACACAACCATAAATTTCATCTTTGAATTGTGAAATAGCTATGTAGATGTATTACACCGGACCTACATTATCGAGTTAGGTGCTTAAAAATCATTCTATAAATAGTATCTTTGAAACAATGTTCAATGAACCTATCTTTATTTTACTAAATTTACATAAGTTAATCATTACATATTATAAAAAACATATAATCATAAGAATGGAAGTTTTAGTGTCTTTTAGGAATAAATAAATAGGATTATTACTTTAAATAGTTGTGAACACTTCCATATACGAGGACCACAATAGATCCCTTATAGATCTGTTATTGGTTGTATTCACCATTATCACATGGCTAATATAATGTTAATAAATATTTGAGCTCAAATTATTAGTTTGGAAGTACATATAAATATTCCATCAATTTTTATATTATAAAAATATGTTAAAACATGATCAAAGAAGAAACATATTTGTAAAAATTACATCAAATAATAAGATTTGTTTCTACATCATGATACTAGTAAATGTAATAAAAAATAGACCAAAAAATACCATTGAAAAATCGTAAAAAATCCTAAGCTGATACATGTATTCCAAAAAGAATAACATATGCATTATATTAGGACATAAGAGTGTGTAGAAAAAACATTTAATATATATTATCTGTCAAGGATACCAACCATGACATCCATCACATATTAAGCCTAGGATTACCATGTCATACCTTCTCAGGATGTGGATTACCACTCGTGTACCACATTTGGGATTGGGATAATCCACTTGATTACACTTTGTCTAGTTATATGACTCCATTATCCCTTTTGAATTTTGATAATACTCCCATATACCTTTTTTATTGTGATAATCCTCACATGTAATATTTTTATTGGGATAATACTCTCATGTACCCTTTTTATTTGGATAATCTTTCTATGATCCCTTTTAGATCATGAAAAATAAACATCAACAATGTGTTACAGGGATATAATGTACCCAAAACTTCATAATAATATTTATCCAAACACATTTGTTCCATTATAACATGATAATATTAATACATCAAGTATCTACAAAATAACCTGTAGAAAATAGACATGTTTCATGAAAAACATTTCCAGAACAATCAATAAGCCCAAAATGAAATAACCTTGATTGTGCGAAAATAATATCACCAATATAATATAGGGGATATTAATGGATTATTATATATATAAAATAACCCCTTTTCATGTTATTGTATAAATCAAGTTGAGAAAAAACGAAGAAACATCCAAATTTGAAATTATTTAAAACTATTCAAAACATTTTCATTAGAACCATATACATTGAGATTGACAATATTCTTATAATAATTAACATATAAACCCGAAAAGTGTTTTTAGAATAATTTTTTTTAAAATAAAAATTATTTTACAAATCCTAAATAAATCATTCGAAAAAAAATATTTTTTTAAAAAAAATTTATAATGAAGAATTCATGTTGAAATAAAATGTTTAGATTAAAAAATATAAGTATATTATCCTTTGTTTTCACAATTAAAATTATTTATAATAATTTTAAAATTAATTCTAATAAATGTAAACAATGATTCATTAATAATAATTCTATTACATTGAGATAAACCATAAAAGTGTTTAATGAAAATGGTTTCACCATAATCATACAATATAATGTTACGGGTCGTATTCAACAGTCATTTTCATAAATGTTGAAGTGAAAATATTGAAAAAAATTTCTATTAAAATATATATTCAATAATGTATCCTTGAAATGTATATTATTTTTTTTGGGTAAATTGAATTTGGACTAAGATTTTTTATTTTTAAAGGATGGAAAAAGTTTTGAATAATTTGAAAGACCTTTATTGTAAACCCAAATTATAGAATGGGTTAGTGAAAAATGATTTGAAAAATAGGATAAGCGAATGGTGAAGGTTACATCATATTGTGAATTTTTTTTTCAAATATAAAGGGTAAAATTAGTGCGAAAGTAAAATATGTACATGCAGGAGAAAACATCATTTAAAAGACTAGGATTTATTATTTACTATGTAATACTTGTATGGGAGAGTAGTTAATCATGGAAGGATATTTGAATAAAAATTTATCTTTTACTAAGTGAAAAATAGAAAATAAAATATCATAAAATTTTATTGTGAAATTACCCAAGAATATAAGAAATAATTCAAACAATAAATATCATAACCCAACGGAAGATGTTTTAAGTTATAAATATTCTTTATGGCATATGAAATTTTTTAATTTATACACCTTGAAAGAGAGGGTGAAAAATTAAACTTCAATTATCATGAATAAAAGATATTTTATGACATAATATATCTACTAGGTATTACAAAATCCATTTAATTGAAATTGCGTGCATATTCAAAATATGTCTCAAAGAAACGGATTTCAAATGATACATCACTACCTTAAATCCCACATATCTAATCATTAAATATTTTTTATATAACAAAAATTAATATCATTATAAAATATTTTAAAAACATATACATATATGTATTTCCATTTATACAAATCATTTATTAAAATTTATTATAAATATATTATCCATTTATAGTTTATTTTCATCAATGGGAGCTATAAACAATGATCTCATATTTCATACTAGTTCTATAATTTCATTATAGATTCATTTTTTATTAAAACAAATATTCATTCCTAGATTCTCCAAGATACTACAATCATGATATTTCAATAATTAATCATATCCCATTTTCATTTGGTGAATGTTAAACGTATGGTTTTTGGAATTACAAACTGTGAAGAAGTAGTTTGAATGTGTTTAATAATCGAAAGATGATATATTAATAAATATAATAAATATCAAAAAATCACATAAAAATAAATATAGAATATTAAATAAAATAAAATTAAATGATATTTTCATTATATAATATTAATTAATTATTCATTTTATAAATATTAAAACAATATCCATGTGGGTGGAAAAACCTAGCCAAATGGGAGATTCTTACAATAATTTAATGAGAATGGAATTGTTTTTGTTTAATGATATTATAACATTATTAGAAGATTAAATATTTCATAAATATAATATATCATTATTAAATTAATTACTAAACCATCCATCAAGGGTGTTGATGAAAATTAAATTCATAACTTGTGGAGGCAATAGTCTACAATTGCACTCAATAAACTTTTTTATTTCTCAATGAATGAGATGGAATAAATATATATATGTTAAATTATCATTTATGAATAATAAATGTTTCATAGAAAAAATATTCATTCATAAATTATTTTCTTGTTACTATTAATGTTGGGGGGTGATGAGAAACAAAACAGATCTCTTCGTGGTGGTCGAATTCTGCATGTATGCATGATTGTTGCAGTTTTTTATTAATGAATTTAATGGATTGTATCATTATGAATACTCAAATATAATAACATTAAAATATTTGAATAATGGATATTTTATTATATTATGGGGTATTATTTTTTTGATGAGGAATATTTTGAATAAGATTTAAAGGAGTAAGATATACACATTTTTGTAAATTAAAAATTTTAATGGAAATTTAATTGGAAATATAGATATTAAAGATAAAAATTTGAGATTATAAGCTGTGTAAATTTAAATGTTCATATTAGAAGATGAAATTTCAATGTATATTAATGAAATTTGAAGGTATAGGTATTTCATGAGGTGGTGGATGTGATCTCCCATTATAAGGTAAGAGAATTGATATATTGAAAGTGTATATTGCATTTTAATAATGGAATGTTAAAATTGAATTAAAAGGGCTCCAAAAGTATAAAAAAACGAAAGATAAGAGTTTAATCAGATACATGAATCATTCAATAAATTTATCGCATGTTTTTTAATGTTTTAGGTATTTTACACTCAGAAAAACACCTTTTAATATTTTTTACTTTTACACCTTTTAATTGATTTATTAATATTGGTCATGAATATGAATATAAAAAATTAAAATTGATCTTAAAAAATATTTTTAACACTCTAAAATTAAATATTATAATAATTTTATCAAATAAAACATTTAAGGTTTATGAAATTTAATTTTAAAATTAACACACATAATGTATAAAAATAGTTATATTTAAAAATATTTTTTATAAATAAATTTATGTCTATCATAATAGTTTCAATGTTGTTGGATTTTGGGACGAAAATTGGTTAATTTATTAAATTGTTTTTATTTAAAATCAATCCAAAAACAAATTTAACCATGAAAATAATTAATTAAAAGAGAACACCAAAAAGAATTTTTTAGATTTAAAATACTAATTATGTTCTAAAATGTTAGAAATCGGTTCTATAAGTTCTAAATAATAATATAAAATTCATTATTTTCTTCCATAAATAAATATATGTTAAATTAAATGGTTTTATAAATTTATATGTCCTTCTTTTACCTGAATAAATTCACAAACATTACATATTTATTAAATAATTTATTTCTCACTATACACATTAAATTCTATTTTTTTTTAAATCCAATAAATTAATATTCCGATAATTTAGACATATAGAAATTTAAAAAATAATTTTATAATAGTAGATATAGTATTATAGATGATGTTAATTTGTTTTAATGTATAAGTTAATATGTGAAAAACAAAATACTTTTTAAGAAAATGAAATGGCTATTGAATTAATATATATTTTACATAGATTTTATAAGGTGGATAAATTAATTGATATCCAAAATTTCAACACCAATAATATATCATTTATATTTAATCATTTTATTTTATTAAATTATAAGCATTTTTATTTTATTTTGTTTCACGAGTAACCCATGTTAATGACTACATAATTAATTTATATAAAATATATATCAAAATCGGAGGGCATTACATTATCCCCCTTTAAAAAATTGCATTCTTGAAATTTAATTTATCATTCATTAGTTAATGAAACTAAAGTATCCAAATAAAAATCAAGATATATTCTACAATATATATCAACCTCTAAATCCTAGATATTTGGAGGCTCATCTATTCCATCATAATAATAATTTAAAAATATTGTTATTCTCCCTAAACATTTGAGATAAACACCTCTCTTTGTTGTGTGTTAAGACATATATAATGGAATTAATTTTACAGAGAGTTAATTGTTATTATTATAGTTATAAGTGATCATAATTCTATTTTATATATGTAATATAATGTAACACCCCAAGCTTCTATGGTACGTTTCCCTTCGAATAATGCGATAGCGTGTGTTGTACGCAACCTCGAGTTCTAACACACACCACAACTAATTAAACTAGCCGTTGTGAATAGTAATACCTACTTTTTGAAATCATATATATTAAATATTTCCAAATGAACTTCATTTTTAGATTCAGAATATCAAAATTAGCCTAGGGTGAAATTTTGGTACATTTCGGATAACTTTCATATTTTGATGAATAGTGAAAATTTCTAAATTTTAATTAAAAACAACTTTTTTAATCAAAATAATTAATAGTGATAAATTGTGATTTTGAGTGGTTTTAAAGTATATTTAGAATATATTTTTACCATTTAATATAATCTTGGTCATTGGACATAATTTTACAATTAAACCGAACATAAACAAGTGTCAATCTTTTGATAGTTATTATCTCTTAAAAACACGCTTTTTGTTTTGACAGCGGGAATTAATTTTAAATTAATTTCTGCCACTTCTGTGTTTTGAATTTAGGAAAATGGATTCCATATTTGGAATCAGGATGTCCAAATTATGTAAATAGGTAACTTTTATTTTTACACATTTTGAATAATTACTGCGGTAAATATTTTATTTACCATAGTTAAAGGGTAAATCCGGTAAATAAGGGTTAAAAAGTAATATTATAATAATACAAAATTACCCTAAAACGTGTCCTAACCTTATTGGTGTACACATACCCGACCATGGGCATCCTTGGGTCAATTTGGGGACCCCTTGGAGCCACTTGTAAGTGATAATGACACATTATATTAATAAAGTTAAAATAAAAATAAAAATGGCATAAGCTTACATATTTTAGAAGAACAATTTTTAAATAGGGTTATACATGTTGGATTTTAGATTATAAATATTCATTAGAAAGATAAAAATATTTCCTACATAATGATAATTTATTTATAATTTTTAGACATTAAATAATTTATTTAATTTATGACACAATGATGATGCAGTAATTACTATAATAGTGAAAAATTAAAATAATTGATATTATAAATACCCAAATAAATATAATATGAAACTTTTAATGAATTAAACTAATTTTCTAGGATAATATGATATATTAGGAGTGATTTAATTGACTTTTTTCGAAGTAATCAATCTGTTATGAGATTCACAAAAATCAACTATTGAATAGTGTCAAAATTGACATAAAAGAGTTCTTAAAACAAATATTATATTATTAATTGATATTAAATTCCTAAAAATCTAAGGTTCGGCAAAGAGACTTATATTATGATAGGTTAATTATTAATGAACCACTTGGGGGTCGCTTGGATTTATATAGTAAGTTTATTAACCATATTATATAAAAATACAAAGAGACATTGTAAAAGTGAAACTAATTAACTTAGAGTTAATACTTAAAGATAAGGTTAATATAAGTACCCAAACCTGTCTAAATTCTATTGGATGAGTTGTTTTCGACCTATCCCCACCTCATCCTTTTAATAGTCAACTTTGGAGCCTTTGGAAACCGAATATGAATTTATTATAAATTAATATTTCTAGCTTTTCCAAAGGTGCCCCTCACCCCTCTTATAAAAGGGCACTCCTCCTTCTCTTTTCCTCACACCTCTCAAGCCACTTGGCTCGTCCAAACTATGCCCAACTAAGCTCCCCACATCCCTCTCCTCCTCCTTGAAGCTTCCCCTTAGGCAGAAAGCATTTCAAGAAGTCCTTTGGTTCCAACCAAAGTGAGTTACCTAAATTAAAGGTAACAATTTCTCTTAAAGTATTTTCATTTATTTTGCTTCTCCAACCCCCAAAATCTTTTTATTTCATTTCTTTTGTAACAACAACAGTATCCTAAATATACTAGTATGTTTTTATAAGAAGGATTCAAACTACACATACACACAACTCCATCTAATGGATGATGAACATAATGTTTCTGTGGATGGCAAACTAACGCCTCAAGAATCGATGATTGTTCAAATACATCTTACCACCTCTCATGGTGGCCATTATGATGACACTGTAATTAAATATGATATTAATGATATATATTTTATATATAAGCTTCTGTAATTCCATTTTATTTCATACCATTATTCGTTTCATTTTGTATATACATACGATAATTTCATTTGAGGAAGTGCGGACTACCGCCCCCTTAAAATGATATGACTCGTTCATACCACACATGGAACGTATAAAGGATGGTGTTAATGAACTTAAGTAACATATATAAAATAGTAATATACCTATTTATCATTTGGATTAGATTCTTTTAAAATAAAAATTAAATGGAAGTAGCGTTCGTGCGCACGTACGGACTACCGTCTCCACGAACGCGATAAGATTCATTCTCCATCATATCCATTCAAGTCTTATTCTCATTTTGGGGTTAAAAATAATGTTAATATCATTCTGATTATGAATAAGATATAATCTATCCATTACAAACATGTCTTACGTAACCAAACATTTAAGAATAACGAATCGATTATCACCCGAAACGACGATAATACTAAGATATTATTAATAAAGCAATGTTAAAAGATCATATATGATATCATATTAATGTATATGATTCTTGTATAATTTAATAACAATTATTTCACCATTATACAGGAGGTTAACCTACCCCAACCAAGGAAAAGTACAAGGTAAGGGTTATTTCACAATCTCTTCTTTATCCGAGGTTGTTTATACGTAATAATCTACTGGGATCTCGTTATCATCCACATCCATGTTTCTTCAAAATGTATTTCAAAACATTTTTACTATTTACAAGAATATGGGTTAATGTCATTTATACCCTTGTTTGACTTTTTATAAGAGGTTTATAAAGGAATCTTTCCGTCGTTTTCAAAACAAGGTCCTTTTTAACCTTTTCGACAGAATTGAGGTAAGAATGTTTTTTTTAACTTATACTGCGGGTGCGGTTATTTTCCGCCGTTATAAAATCGTCGAAGCTTTCCATACAAGCTTATAAGAATATTTTCAAAGAAAATGTTTTATTTTATATGGATCTTAAATGATTTCAAAATAAAAGGAGATACTTCTTTAAAAAGAATTTTGATTTCATCTATGTCAACATCCTTTGATGGATTTTAAGATTATTTGAAGTTGATTTATTATGATACAAAACTTCTATATTGTATTGAAGGTTTTGTGATATGTTTGACTGTGGATGTGCTATTTTTATACCATTCATAGTTTATGGTGAAATTATTGACATTTCGTATGCTGGTTTTAATACGAATGTTTATGTTATGTTTAAACCTTTTCATATGGGAATGCATTGGACTTAATAAGTGACGGGTGGAGCCCGCTATAGCTCCTCGATGCATCGGTAGGTCTCATGAGACAAACTAGTGTCTTGGCACAAGGCCTTGACAAAATCTTATTTGTAGTCTTGGCACGAGGCCTTGGCTATGTGGTTATGATAGTCTGGCATTATGCATTCCAACATTATGAAAGTGGTTATTGATATTGCATGTGATTATTCGATTAGTAGAATATCCATGTGAACAAGTAAATGGCATTATTTCATTTTACTTTTGCCATACTATGTTGAAGTTCAATTTTAAAAGGCTTTTTTTTAGTAATTCATTGCCTTAAATGTTTATGCTTATTTTGAATGTTCCGCTATATTGTTATCCTTACTGGGCATTTGAGCTCACCCCTTTTCTATGTTTTATTTTTCCCAGGTAGTGAAGAACTAAATTATGATTGACTTGCAGGGATATTATGAGGGGTTTATAGTGTGGACGTTGGAAACATTATGTTGTTGTAGTAGTTTTTCATTTTATGATGTAATGTAAAACTTATGAATATATCTAGTGTTTCCAAGGCTACTAAACTAATCGGTCTTTCGGGATTTGATCTTTCTTGTGATCATGCCAATGTTACGAAGTAATGCACCGACTCTGGGTAGCTGGGGTCGGGGCGTTACAGTTGGTATCAGAGGAAGTTTAGTACAAACCTTGGAAGCTAGATTTAGATAAACTCTGATTAGAGCACGTATACCTAAGATTAACTTTGAGGGTTAGTATAGAAGAACTTCCTAGAATTTTGGTATTGTAGAGATTTTGTGAGTTTTCCGAGCAATACATCCCTGTCTGGATACGAGCAGGTAGAGGCGGCTCTGGCACAGATGTACCTAGGGGTAAAACCCGAAAACACCGCTTTGAGCTAGACTCGAACGGGAACTGGTGCACGACAACGGGCCTTGCTGCACTCTTGGTTACGACACTCCTGGGGGATATGCTTAGGATAACTCTCATTTTCTTTACAAATCATTATGAAGGGTTTATGAGTATATACTTCCACAAAGAAAACATTTTTATGATTATGGATTATATCCATAAATAGTTCAATTTATGTTAAGTGTTTTATAAGTATGGGATTATGTATTTTGATTCATAAACTGATCTAGTTTATGCCATTGTTTAGAAATGGCGCCTAGTGGAAGAAATGGAAACCGTATCAATGCACGCACTCCATGTAGGGATTGCCCTCCTGCTCAAGATAATTATAGTGGGGCTGGTGATGCAACTGGTGCTGATCAGCTAATCACCATACTGGGACAACTTACTCAGGTTATGAATAATAACCTTACCCGTATGGAGCAACCTGATCCGCAGCGTGGAGGATCAATGTTAGATCGATTCATGAGACAGCAACCACCAACTTTCAATGGGAGTACAAATCCCTTAGTAGTTGAGCAATGGATATTTTCCCTAGAGAAAATATTTCAGGCTTTGGGGAGCAGTGAAAGGGAAAAAGTTATCATGGCAGTTTACCGCCTCACTAGAGATTCTGATCAATGGTGGTCATTGATTCAAAATACGAAGGAAGATGATGAAGTATCAAATATGAAATGGAGGGAGTTCAAAGATCTGTTTTTAGAAAAATACTTTCCTCGCGACCATCGAGCAGATATGGAAAGGCAATTTCTGAGTCTGAGACAAAAGGAGGATGATAATGTCACAAAGTATGAGGCTAACTTTACAAGGTTATCGAGGTATGCTGGAGATTATATTCACAACCCAAGAAGTAAGATTGATCGTTTCTTTGATGGGTTAAAACCATTTCTCCGTAGAGCATTAGTCTCACAATCCTTTTCATCGTACGAAGACATTGTCTCATGTGCTATCAAGACCGAAAAAGAATTCTCTAAGTCTTATGACTTTAAAGCGAACCAAGAGAAGAAGAGACCTGCTGATCAATCTGGGAATGAAATAAGGGGAAGAAGGGAAAGGTTGAATATCCATCTTGTGGTAAATGCGGGAAGAAACATCCTGGTACTTGCTTGAAGGGAATGAGAGTCTGTTACAAGTGTGGTGAAAAAGGCCACCAAGCTCATGATTGCAAGGGGAAGAAGGAAGCTACCAACGTTCAGTGCTACAATTACAGGGAGATGGGGCATTATGCAAATGCATGTCCTAAGCGTCAGGAGAACTTACCACAGAAAAGGCCAAGGGATCAAGGCCAGGCTTATGCTATCACTACTGCTGAGGTAGAAGCTCCGAAAGACGTGGTGGCAGGTAATTTAATGGTTTCCTCAAGTTTAGCAAATGCATTATTTGATTCTGGATCATCGCATTGTTTCATATCTTCCCAGTTTGCTAAGAAAATTAGATATTTCCAATTTGATTTAATAAGGGAGTTTTCAGTTAAAACTCCTAAGGGAAGTATCGTTGCAACAAAGTTTTGTGAATCAGTCCCCATTAGAGCACATAAATTATATTTATCTGCTGATCTCATCGTCATACCTATGATTGAGTTTGATATAATCCTCGGTATGGACTGGCTTTCGGACTATGATGCGAAGATTTATTGTAAGAAGAAAGAGGTTACGATTCTTGATGATAATGATAAGGAACACCTTATTTTTAGAGCAGAATCGTCACCACCTAATTCTTATTTAGATCCACCCCCAGTAGCTCAACTTAATTCAATTATTGGGGAGGAAGAGAATGAAATAACTGTCGGTGAGGAAAGGAATGTTCAAATAGAGGATGTACCTGTTGTGAAAGAATTTGTAGACGTATTTCCAGAAGATTTACCTGGACATCCTCCAGAATGAGAAGTTGAGTTTTCCATTGATTTGATTCCTGGATCAAGGCCTATATCGAAGACCCCTTATAGAATGGCCACTGTAGAGTTAGTCGAACTAAAGAAGCAACTAGAGGAATTGAGTAATAAGGGATTTATTGGCCCTAGTGTTTCTCCATGGGGAGCCCCTGTTCTTTTTGTTAAAAAGAAAGATGGATCTATGAGGTTATGTATTGACTACAGGGAGATCAATGCTATAACGATAAAGAACAAGTATCCCCTACCCCGTATTGATGATTTATTTGACCAACTGCATGGAGCTCAATACTTTTCAAAGATTGAACTTCGATCTGGATACCATCAGTTGTGTGTAAAGATGGAAGACATTCCGAAGACAGCATTTCGAACCAGGTACGGGCATTACGAGTTTACTGTAATGCCATTTGGATTGACTAATGCACCCTCTGTATTCATGGATCTGATGAATAGAGTTTTCAAGGAGTATCTCGATGAATTTGTGGTGGTATTTATTGATGATATCTTGGTATACTCCAAAACCTAAGAAGATCATGAAAATCACTTGCGCATTATCTTGAAGACTCTGAGGAGGCATGAATTATATGGAAAGTTTAGCAAGTGTGAATTCTGGCTTCAGGAGATTTCTTTTCTTGGCCATATTGTCTCTAAAGATGGAATCTCTGTTGATCCTTCTAAGACCAAAGCAATCCAAGAATGGCCAGCACCTACGAGTATAACTGAGGTACATAGTTTTATTGGCTTGGCAGGTTATTATCGACGTTTCGTCCAGAATTTTGCCCGATTGGCTAACCCATTAACGAAGCTCACACATAAAGGGGTTAAATTTGTTTGGACAAAAGAGTGTGAAGAATGTTTCGAAGAATTGAAGAAAAGATTAGTCAATGCTCTTATATTGACTCTACCATCGGGGAATGATGGGTTCGTTATTTATAGTGATGCATCAAAGAAAGGACTTGGTTGTGTCCTTATGCAGAATGATAGAGTTATTGCCTATGCATCACGACAGTTGAAAATTCATGAACAAAACTATCCTACTCATGATCTTGAGTTAGCAGCTGTGATCTTTGCTTTGAAGATATGGAGGCACTACCTCTATGGTGAAAAATGTGAGATTTATACTGATCACAAGAGTTTGAAGTATATTTTCTCACAAAAAGAACTAAACATGAGGCAAAGGAGATGGCTTGAATTGCTCAAGGATTATGATTGTACGATACACTACCACCCAGGGAAAGCAAACAAGGTGGCAGATGCTTTGAGCAGAAAAGACCATGGAGTTTTGAACATGATGAGAATTGAAAGGGATCCAATTTTCATGGATCTAGTGAAGATGGACATGGGAATAACCAGGGAAGGTGAAACATCAATGCTTTTTCAAATGGTTGCCAAACCATCTTTACTAGAAAGGATTAAGAGTTCTCAGACCGATGATGAAGAATTTCAGAAGAAGATTAAAGCTGTGAATGATGGGAAATTGAGAGACTTTGTGTATGAATATGGAATTTTGAAATTCGGGAAGAGACTTTGTGTTCCCAATATACCTGATCTAAAAAGGGAATTGCTGGATGACGCTCATAGTTCAAATTTCTCTATACACCCTGGGAGCACCAAAATGTATAGAGATTTGAAGGAACATTTTTGGTGGGACAACATGAAGAGGGAGATTGCTGATTTTGTGTCAAGATGTATGGTTTGTCAACAAGTAAAAGCTGGAAGGCAACATCCTGGAGGAGTCATGCAACCTCTTCCCATACCGGAGTGGAAATGGGACAATATTACAATGGACTTTGTCATGGGGCTACCAAAGACTCTTAGAAGGAACGATGCAATATGGGTTATTGTTGATCGTCTTACCAAGTCCGCACATTTTCTTGCTATAAGAGAAGATCTACCCCTGGAATGTCTAGCAAGACTATACATTAATGAAGTTGTGAGACTTCATGGAGTACCCCTATCGATTGTTTCTGATCGTGATCCCCGTTTTACTTCAAGATTTTGGAAAAGTCTCCAGAAATCCCTGGATACTGAACTTCATTTGAGCACTGCTTACCACCCTCAGACAGATGGACAATCAGAACGGACTATTCAGACCTTAGAAGACATGTTGAGATCTTGCTCCCTTGACTTTCAGGGTATGTGGGATCAATATTTACCACTGGTAGAATTTTCCTATAACAATAGCTTCCATTCAAGTATTCAGATGGAACCATATGAAGCATTATATGGAAAGAGATGTCGTACACCAACCTGTTGGGATGACGTTGGTGAAAGAAAACTTGTAGGCCCAGAACTGGTGGAGGAAACGGTGGAATAGGTGAAGGTAATCCAAAATCACATCAAAGCAGCTCAAAGTAGGCAGAAGAGCTATGCCGATAATCGAAGGAAGGATTTGGAATTTCAAGTCGGTGATCATGTTTTCCTGAAGGTATCTCCATGAAAGGGAGTCATACGTTTTGGTAAGAAAGGTAAATTGAGTCCCAGGTACATCGGACCTTTTGAAATTCTAGAACGAATTGGGGTTGTAGCCTACCGATTGGCAATGCCTCCAAGTCTCTCCAAAGTTCACGATGTGTTCCACGTATCTCTGTTGAGAAAATACATGTCTGACCCAACGCATGTACTCACCTATGAGGAATTAGAACTGGAACCCGATCTGTCTTATTGCGAAGAGCCCGTCAGGATTCTTGATACAAGAGAACAAAAACTGAGAAACCGGACGACGCGTCTGGTAAAAGTTTTGTGGAGAAACCATAAGATGGAAGAGGCAACGTGGGAACCCGAGGAACTTATGATGAAGAACCACCCGAGTATTTTTATGCAGTAATACCCTAGAAATTGCGAGGACGCAATTATTTGAAGGAGGGGAGAATGTAACACCCCAAGCTTCTATGGTACGTTTCCCTTCGAATAATGCGATAGCGTGTGTTGTACGCAACCTCGAGTTCTAACACACACCACAACTAATTAAACTAGCAGTTGTGAATAGTAATACCTACTTTTTGAAATCATATATATTCAATATTTCAAAATGAACTTCATTTTTAGATTCAGAATATCAAAATTAGCCTAGGGTGAAATTTTGGTACATTTCGGATAACTTTCATATTTTGATGAATAGTGAAAATTTCTAAATTTTAATTAAAAACAACTTTTTTAATCAAAATAATTAATAGTGATAAATTGTGATTTTGAGTGGTTTTAAAGTATATTTAGAATATATTTTTACCATTTAATATAATCTTGGTCATTGGACATAATTTTACAATTAAACCGAACATAAACAAGTGTCAATCTTTTGATAGTTATTATCTCTTAAAAACACGCTTTTTGTTTTGACAGCGGGAATTAATTTTAAATTAATTTCTGCCACTTCTGTGTTTTGAATTTAGGAAAATGGATTCCATATTTGGAATCAGGATGTTCAAATTATGTAAATAGGTAACTTTTATTTTTACACATTTTGAATAATTACTGCGGTAAATATTTTATTTATCATAGTTAAAGGGTAAATCCGGTAAATAAGGGTTAAAAAAATAATATTATAATAATACAAAATTACCCTAAAACGTGTCCTAACCTTATTGGTGTACACATACCCGACCATGGGCATCCTTGGGTCAATTTGGGGACCCCTTGGAGCCACTTGTAAGTGATAATGACACATTATATTAATAAAGTTAAAATAAAAATAAAAATGGCATAAGCTTACATAGTTTAGAAGAACAATTTTTACATAGGGTTATACATGTTGGATTTTATATTATAAATATTCATTAGAAAGATAAAAAGATTTCCTACATAATTATATTTTATTTATAATTTTTAGACATTAAATAAGTTATTTAATTTATGACACAATGATGATGCAGTAATTACTATAATAGTGAAAAATTAAAATAATTGATATTATAAATACACAAATAAATATAATATGAAACTTTTAATGAATTAAACTAATTTTCTAGGATAATATGATATATTATGACTGATTTAATTGACTTTTTTCGAAGTAATCAATCTGTTATGAGTTTCACAAAAATCAACTATTGAATAGTGTCAAAATTGACATAAAAGAGTTCTTAAAACAAATATTATATTATTAATTGATATTAAATTCCTTAAAATCTAAGGTTCGGCAAAGAGAATTATATTATGATAGGTTAATTATTAATGAACCACTTGGGGGTCGCTTGGATGTATATAGTAAGTTTATTAACCATATTATATAAAAATACAAAGAGACATTGTAAAAGTGAAACTAATTAACTTAGAGTTAATACTTAAAGATAAGGTTAATATAAGTACCCAAACCTGTCTAAATTCTATTGGATGAGTTGTTTTCGACCAATCCCCACCTCATCCTTTGAATAGTCAACTTTGGAGCCTTTGGAAACCGAATATGAATTTATTATAAATTAATATTTCTAGCTTTTCCAAAGGTTCCCCTCACCCCTCTTATAAAAGGGCACTCCTCCTTCTCTTTTCCTCACACCTCTCAAGCCACTTGGATCGTCCAAACTATGCCCAACTAAGCTCCCCACATCCCTCTCCTCCTCCTTGAAGCTTCCCCTTAGGCAGAAAGCATTTCAAGAAGTCCTTTGGTTCCAACCAAAGTGAGTTACCTAAATTAAAGGTAACAATTTCTCTTAAAGTATTTTCATTTATTTTGCTTCTCCAGCCCCCAAAATCTTTTTATTTCCTTTCTTTTGTAACAACAGCAGTATCCTAAATATACTAGGATGTTGTTATAAGAAGTATTCAAACTACACATACACACAACTCCATCTAATGGATGATGAACATAATGTTTCTGTGGATGGCAAACTAACGCCTCACGAAACGATGATTGTTCAAATACATCTTACCACCTCTCATGGTGGCCATTATGATGACACTGTAATTAAATATGATATTAATGATATATATTTTATATATAAGCTTCTGTAATTCCATTTTATTTCATACCATTATTCGTTTCATGTTGTATATACATACGATAATTTCATTTGAGGAAGTGCGGACTACCGCCCCCTTAAAATGATATGACTCGTTCATACCACACATGGAACGTATAAAGGATGGTGTTAATGAACATAAGTAACATATATAAAATAGTAATATACCTATTTATCATTTGGATTAGATTCTTTTAAAATAAAAATTAAATGGAAGTAGCGTTCGTGCGCACGTACGGACTACCGTCTCCACGAACGCGATAAGATTCATTCTCCATCATATCCATTCAAGTATTATTCTCATTTTGGGGTTAAAAATAATGTTAATATCATTCTGATTATGAATAAGATATAATCTATCCATTACAAACATGTCTTACGTAACCAAGCATTTAAGAAGAACGAATCGATTATCACCCGAAACGACGATAATACTAAGATATTATTAATAAAGCAATGTTAAAAGATCATATATGATATCATATTAATGTATATGATTCTTGTATAATTTAATAACAATTATTTCACCATTATACAGGAGGTTAACCTACCCCAACCAAGGAAAAGTACAAGGTAAGGGTTATTTCACATTCTCTTCTTTATCCGAGGTTGTTTATACGTAATAATCTACTGGGATCTCGTTATCATCCACATCCATGTTTCTTCAAAATGTATTTCAAAACATTTTTACTATTTACAAGAATATGGGTTAAAGTCATTTATACCCTTGTTTGACTTTTTATAAGAGGTTTATAAAGGAATCTTTCCGTCGTTTTCAAAACAAGGTCCTTTTTAACCTTTTCGACAGAATTGAGGTAAGAATGTTTTTTTTAACTTATACGGCGGGTGCGGTTATTTTCCGCCGTTATAAAATCGTCGAAGCTTTCCATACAAGCTTATAAGAATATTTTCAAAGAAAATGTTTTATTTTATATGGATCTTAAATGATTTCAAAATAAAAGGAGATACTTCTTTAAAAAGAATTTTGATTTCATCTATGTCAACATCCTTTGATGGATTTTAAGATTATTTGAAGTTGATTTATTATGATACAAAACATCTATATTGTATTGAAGGTTTTGTGATATGTTTGACTGTGGATGTGCTATTTTTATACCATTCATAGTTTATGGTGAAATTATTGACATTTCTTATGCTAGTTTTAATACGAATGTTTATGTTATGTTTAAACCTTTTCATATGGGAATGCATTGGACTTAATAAGTGACGGGTGGAGCCCGCTATAACTCCTCGATGCATCGGTAGGTCTCATGAGACAAACTAGTGTCTTGGCACAAGGCCTTGACAAAATCTTATTTGTAGTCTTGGCACGAGGCCTTGGCTATGTGGTTATGATAGTCTGGCATTATGCATTCCAACATTATGAAAGTGGTTATTGATATTGCATGTGATTATTCGATTAGTAGAATATCCATTTGAACAAGTAAATGGCATTATTTCATTTTACTTTTGCCATACTATGTTGAAGTTCAATTTTAAAAGGCTTTTTTTTAGTAATTCATTGCCTTAAATGTTTATGCTTATTTTGAATGTTCCGCTATATTGTTATCCTTACTGGGCATTTGAGCTCACCCCTTTTCTATGTTTTATTTTTCCCAGGTAGTGAAGAAGTAAATTATGATTGACTTGCAGGGATATTATGAGGGGTTTATAGTGTGGACGTTGGAAACATTATGTTGTTGTAGTAGTTTTTCATTTTATGATGTAATGTAAAACTTATGAATATATCTAGTGTTTCCAAGGCTACTAAACTAATCGGTCTTTCGGGATTTGATCTTTCTTGTGATCATGCCAATGTTACGAAGTAATGCACCGACTCTGGGTAGCTGGGGTCGGGGCGTTACATATAATTTCTCTATTCCGTAAGTATATTTTTGTAATGGAGATATCCAATCCATTTGAAAAATCACATTAAATTATTATAAGATTTACATGAATCATATTACCATAAAAACAACATAGGATTCAATAGTTATATAACTAGAAGTTTTATTTGATAACTAGGCATTAGGGTGGTTATGTGATGTTATAAGAAAAATTCACTGGATTAATAGGGTGCCTAAAATCTAAATCCAAAAATTCGATTATAAATATTGAGTGAGGGAAAGTATACCTTATTTATTTAGATTCCCTTATTTATTAAAACCTACTATTTTTTCGTAGTGAATAGATAATTTTTTTCTTTATTCACATGGTTTTAGATTGTAATGGCCTAGATCTGTCCATCCCATTCCTTTTGAAAAAAATACAGTGTTAGAGACTTTTATAGAGGTCACAATGGATTATTTTAGGTGTTTCCACAAAATATATTTTTCCAATGGTAGCTCCTCTGACGGCAGGTCATCAAATAGTGACTCACCGAATGGTTGGTCGTCAAATGGTGACTCACCGTAAAGTGACTCACTGAACGGTGACTTATCGAACCATAACTTATAGAATTGTGACTCACCGAATGGTGACTTGTTGAAAGGGGACTCACCCAACAGTGTCTCACCGAAAGGGGACTCACTGAATAGGCATTCACCGAACGGTGAATCTCCGAATAGTGTCTCAAAAAATGGTGACTTGTCGAATGGTGACTCACCGAGAGGTGGCTCACCAAATAGTGACTCGCTGAACGGTTTCTCGATGAATAATGACTTGGTGAGTAGAGAATTTAATAATAGTGACCCATCGAACGACCAGTCACTGAACTATGAATCACCATATAGAGACTCACCGAATAATAGGTCAACGAATAGTGACTCAATGAATGTTGTCTCATCAAATGTTGGCTCACGAAATGGTGCCTCACTGAATGGTGGCTCACCAAACAGTGCCTCACTGAATGATGACTCACCACAATTTGCTCCCACATCCCTAGTTTTCTTCTAATTTTTCCCCTCCTACATATTTTTATTTTTCAATAATGAACCCATAAACGTTTAACCATTTATTCTGCCATCTCCATGGGAATTATTTTATAGTAAATATCTTAAAACAGCCAAGACACATGGTCAAACCACAATCGGAAATTATTGTACTTGGAAATCATCTTCCTGATTTTTAGGATCTAGAATTTTTTTAAGCCGAGATCCTATCTTCCTTGAACCATTTGGTTTTATATTAATTCCCCTAGAACATTTATTCCTAAGGATTAATGTGCTTATGTTTTACCATCATGTTCAGTTTTTTACTTGGAGCCTCTTTACTCGCACGACCCTCAGTTTCAGCACATGAAAGGATCATTTGTCACCCGATATTCTAGGTATGAATTATTTAATGTCTCAATTATTTATCTAATAAGAGGAGTGGGTATACTATTGTAGCCTCTTTATCATAGATTAAACCTATTAATATGTGTGTTAATATTAAATCTTCTCGATACCTTAGTTATAAATGGGGTCCATAATTTGATGATGTTGATCACTTGTTTAAAGTGTTATCCCTATTTTTCCTATTATGGTTTTATTTAGCAGCATGACTTCTAAAAACCATGGTCATTGGTGGTCTCTTTTTGGGAACTCACAATAGACTATGAAAATTTTCTGTATATAATAAACCGATTAATCTCGTATACCCAGTTAAATGAAAAGGATGTACTAGGGTCAAACATGTTTTTTAATCGCCCCTTTTTAAAAAAGATACATTAAAGAACCCTTGTTGGAAAAATATGAAAACTATTGGATTGTTTTTGTGGTGGTGGGCTATGTTTTTTGGGTTTTATGCCTTGTGTGGGTTGCATGGTGTTTTGTTGGTAGAATGGTTGGGAGTGCAGGGGTGGACAGAGGGGTTGGTTCTATGAGTTTGGTGTTGTATTTTTGTTCCAAGGATTTGGTTTTGGTGGTGGTTGTTGTAGGATATGTGTTTGAGGTGGTTCAAGAGGTGTGATGGAATCCCCGGTTGAGAAATTGATTGATTTTGGAATAGATGAACTAGTAGAGAAGTAGGACTGCTTCTGGGGTGTGTTACATTTGTTGGGATTAGTGTTTTTACAGTGGGATTGTAACTTTGTTTTTCTTGTTTATGTTGCTGGTATGGTGTTTTTAGGTAGTAGGTTTACCCCAGGTGGTTGGGAAGGAAGTGTGTAGTGGGTTGCTTTGTCTAGGTTCTTCACATTGGACTTTTTTGTGTAGTGTGGTCATTGCTGGTGGGGTGTTCTGGTTGCTAGTTTCCTAGGTAGTGATAGAATGAACTATTATTATTTTAATAATGAATGATTCTTAATTAAATGAACTTGATTGTTCTGTTATTTAACTTATGGTTGGATGTGTGGTTTTTCATGTAGGGGTAACAAAAAAGGTGTTTATGTGTGGTGCAGGTTTTTTGTTTGGAAACCCATATGTTGGGTTGAGTGTTTGTTTATTTATACACATGAACGTTTAATTCCTTGTGATTTCTATATTCACCCCACCAATGTTGAGCACTACCTAATGATCACCCCCATTATTTAGCGGGAGGGTGTTTTCCAAACATCCCAATGAGAGGATGGATGGATGGTTGTTGGATCCCCAGCTCCCACTTCTAGTCATTTATTACCTAACACTCATCGGGAATGTTGTAATGGATTGACGTTTTTTTACCATATTTATTGTACTAGTTGTGTGAGATGTGTTTTGTTTTCAAAGAGTGTCCGGGATGAGGCCCATGTAGTTTCAGGAGAGTCAATTTGTGGTTGTGGCCTAGGTGTTTGCATAATGGATTTGGAATGTGGCCTAGGTGTGTGCGGAAAGGTTGTGACAGTGGTGCATATGGAAGAGAGCGGTAGAATCAAGATGTTCTCCATAAGTGATGAGCAGTTAACCATTGGAAAGTGGTGGGTGGGGGGGGGGGGTACCCAAATATCAATTTTATTTCTACTTTACATTACAAGACATGTGTTAAGAATTCCTTTTTGAGGTTGGGGTGGATAGTATAACCTTTAAGGTTCTTTTAATTTTTTTTGTTTTCTCATAGGTGCAGTAGTATACTTCTCCCACTTCTGCATGAGTTATATTGGCATTTCCTACTGAGTATACTTGTATTCTCATCCAACATATATAAAACATTTTTTAGGATTCCAGGGTGATTACATGGATTTTTTTGGACCATAATAGCTTGGAATTTGGGACATTTATCGTGTCACTGCATAGATTTTTTTTTGTATTTAGTTTTAAGAATCCTATTTTTGTATCAGTTTCACAAAAAACATGCATGTGGGTTGGATTTTTGTTTGGATTCTTTTGTCTCTATATCTGGATTGGATTTTTTTTCATTTGATTCATCCTATCTCTGAATCTAGTTTTCTTATAAAGGGTAATAATTATTATATTGTGTGATCTTCATACCCTTGGTTATCATCACCAAACTAGGGTCTACTAGAGATGGTCATTATCTCTATTTCATATTGAAGAAGAAAGTTAATGGGTTCTAGTTGTCCCTTAATTCATCTTGAAGAAGGCATGTCATGACAGAATGGTTTCAAAGTTGATGTTTGAGAGATAATATGGTGTTTGGATTTAGTCATAGTGATGATTTCATGGGGTGGTAGGGGAATAGTGTGTGGTGATCTTGGTGTGTGACATTGAATATGGAAGATTGTGTATGAAAAAGGATTTTAGGTCCCCCTATGATTCAAATCAAGGTCTTCGAGCTTTTCGAATGATGATGTGAGGACACACCATTAGTGGGATAGAGACTATAGGAAAGATTCATGTATCATGATGACTTGAATTATGAATTTTTGGGTAATTTAGGAAAATTAAATAAACAATGAGTTAAAAGGAATCCTAAATAAATTATATATTACCCAAGCTTAGTAGCTCCCTATTTACCTTTTTTCTATGACAGTTAGTCATCCTCCATGAGTGGATGAGGAAATAAAGGCATTACATTCCAATCTAGCTGATTGGTGGAGGATTGATCTAGAGGAGGATAAAAAGCAGTGGTAGAGGACATTTTTTTATTTTTAGCGGTAGACTCTGGGAAAGTATAAAGAAAAATTTTCATATATAGAGAGTGATAGTTGTCTTGACAATCCAGTGATCACTTTCAACTAGATTTGGGCTTGTATGGAGTATAGGTTTTCATTGGTGGTTAGTTAGATGAGGGTAGTTATGCATTAGTGGTTAATTCTCTATGTGTGGGAGAGGAAAGAGACCAAGGTTTAATTTTATGTCTTTGAGAAGGAGTTTTGGATATAATTCCATTATTTGAAGATGTAGGTCATGAAGAGGTTGAATATACTCTCCCTCCAGAAGGGTAGTATTTCAATGAGGGAATAGGATATAATGTTTAAGGATCTACTTTATTTTTCCTTAGATCATTTTCCAGATTAGGAGTCTCGGACGGGACTTTTAGAGGTGGCCCTTTATCCTTCTCTTTAGTATGCAGTTACTCTCTTCTCCCTTCCAACATACAAAGAGGTTTAGAAAAATGATTTGGTTGTCTAAATGATTAAATCATGAGGAGGCCTAACCAAGAGAGAGGATATAGTTGCATTCTTCACTGGGGAAGGCTATCTGCAGCAGGTATACTGCGTTTTGAACTTCTTGGTTTCAACCAGTAGGGAGCCGAACCCAAAAGTTTTAGACCAGTCCTTATAGTCATTATAATTTTTCCCTAGGATTGGGGATGAGGTGTTTTTCTTTTGGAGGCCATGAGAACCTTCATATTCAGTTCCTAGTTCAAGATTAGTACGGTTGAGGTGGGAATGTACAATTCCCATCACACTATCACTTATCAGCCATGCTATTTCAACATGAGGGATAAATGGCTCCTCATCCACCTAGGGGAGACATAGAAGATGAAGGCTGACTTGAGGTTTTTCCTTAGGGATGTAAACCTCGAAGTGGTTTAAGATGTAGTCAATAGAAGAGGGAGAGAGTAATTGTGTGTGGTCATTTTCATGCTACAGAGGTAGCGGTTCCAGTGGGTTCCAAGATCGTTTGAGGTAGGATCAACTTGTTTAGTACACCTGATTGTTCCTTTTTCGATTGAGGAGCTCCACAAGTCCTTTTTTCGTCCTATTTATCCCATCCTCTCAGAATTTACATAGATATAATTTCCATTCCCCTATTTTGAGTATAAAATTTGGAGGCTAGACTAAATTATTGGACATGTTATGGTGATGTTGAATGATGTTTGGCCTGAATCAATCCATTGGGGATGTCATTCTGCTACATATGAAGCTATATTATGTCATCCTTAGAATGGAATAGCTCTTTTCCATGCATGCTATCATCGAATGGTTCCATAAGAGAGTGGTGTTTTTAGACATGGATGGAAAACATGTGGCATTCATTGGTAAGTAGAGTTGTATGATGGGATGTCGGTGTTTGGAGAAACATTTTTCCTTATAAGTCGTTTTGTTAGTGGAACAGATGGATTCTAATGTAAAAACATGGATCTTCTTTCACGTATTTTTTTCCTTTTCTGGTCATTTTTTAGAAAAAAAGGAAATTCTGGAAATATTTTAAGTACACGTCATGTACTTCATTGCCACAGGAGGCCATGTGCTAGCTGTGTCATAGACACACACACACGGTCGTGTGGGGTGATGTGGAGGCCACCTAAAGCAGAGTATAGAAATAGTAAGTACATTCCGTTTACTCCAAAAGTACACGCTGTGTATTTTTTTTCATTAAATGGACCAGGGTCGCGTCTGATTGCCAAAAGTGTCTTCTTCTAGGTCTCGTTCGACCGAGAGAAACCGTACGGTGCCGAAACTTCTCCGAGCCCTCGAGCCTCCGTCTGTTCTCTGAACCGACTGCTGTCGATTGCGTTGGAACCGAAACAATAAAATCTTCCTTCTTCTAGAGAATAATTTTCCTATTTCTCTTATTTTCCAAGTTATCGTGGATGTAACGTTTTATATGTTTTGTAGATATTCGATGTTCGAAGGAGATTTGAGCTTTGAGGATCAAATATAGAAATATCCTACGCCATGGTAGGTGGATTGTGCCTTTCAGTTCGAATTCTTTGAGTATTATGTGAAAATTCCACCAATACCCCTGAATGGGGTATTGGTGTGTTTACCGTTTTACCCCTGTTGTTTTCTTACCATGATTTTATGCCTGTGTAGAAGTAATTTGGATATTAATTGGGTTGATTGCTATGCCCTGGTTGTTTTTATCATGCTTTGTTCTGTTTATGACTGTTTAGTCCTGTTTAGCCTATTTTTCGTTTACCTATTTTCCTTGCATAATGTTCATTGGATGGAGTTTTGTTCTTTGACTTGATTGAGATGTTGTAGACAAGTTATCCACGTAGTTCAGTAGGTTTACATTGGCTATATACCATTACAATGCGTTGACTTACACAGGGCTGTGAGAACCTGCTGTTATAGACTAACAAAGGATAGACCGAGTGAGCTTCCACCGAGAGTCTTTGGACATTATATACTAAAATAGGATAGACTGAGTGAGCTTCCTCAGAGTGTTTTTGGACATTATAGACTATAGAGGGGTAGACGGAGTGAGCTTCCTTAGTATAAGGACCCGGCCTTATACATTACATAATATTTAATTAAATGAATAATTCATATTGAGGATATTATCAGGTTTAGAGTTTTAGAGAATTATTCCATAACTATTACATAACAAGTTGAATATTACATGTAGACACTACTACTCAGTATCTATTTTTTCATAAAATAAAAACTCTTAAAAATATACATTTCTAGTTCCATATTTTAGACAGCAGGAATTTTCCTTGATCCCATCCTTGACCCTATTCATCATTAAGTAATGTGGAAAACATTACAAAAACATGGGATGAGCATAAAAAGCTCAGTAAGGGTTATTAAATAAAGAACGAAAACATTATCCCATCAACAAATACAAATAAATGAAACTATACTTTTCAATCGTAACATACCTTACGAAATCATAATATTTATGAATAACACACGCAAATCATAACTCATAAAGGATAATTATGGCACCCATAACAAACATACATTGTAGATATCACAACTAAAAAGGGAGTTACACTTGGAATACCAGTCAAATTATATTCCCTAAATCTCTTAGGATAAACATCACATTTACCTCTGTCACGTTACCCAATGCATTGGAGAGTTATCTTGGGCTCACCCGCCCTAGGTATATCACAGAACCACCCATATATGTTAAAAATCCCCAATAACAATAACATAATCATAACATATAACACATGTATAAAGGAAAGATAACATTTCCACATTCCAATATATTAAATCAAGATATTGAAATAAACAATGCTTTATCAAATCCTTTTCAAAAAAATTTAAAAACAGGTTTTTGAATCAAAGTAACCCATACCACTTTGATTATTTTAAATGAATTATCATTTGAAAAAATTAATTTCCATATAAATAAATCATAAAACCCATTTTTAAAACATGTACATTAATGAGAAATATGTATAAGAAGAAATCTTTAAAACATTTAAAATGATATTTTAGTTAAAGAGCTTTTAACAAAAAGAGAGACGCTTGAATACAAATAATTGAAGAATATTTTTTAATCAGAACATTATAATATCATGAGAATAAAGGGATTCATGTTATAATATGTCAAAGGATAGTATATAGACCATATAAGAGTGAATTGGTTCATAACTACAATGAAGTCTCAGTGGAAATGTAATTTGGGATGAAATCTCTTATAAAGATGGTATCCTTAAATTAAGGATAAATCAATCACACAATTATGTGTGGGAAATATAAATACACCCAATATAAGTGGATATTAAGTGTAAAAATATCATAGTTCATTCACACATATTCATAGGATGAAATGTTCAAGAAGTACATGTTGAACCCAAAGAATTGAAATTGGGTTAAGAAGTACCCTTGTAAAAATTCGACAGTCTAACGACGTCACTTTAAAATTAAGAAAATGAGTTTATAAGAAAAAAGGGTATCTCATCACTTGGAAATTTTTTTTACATCAATGAGTATATAGACGAACATATACCAACATAATATGATGTAAATTAAAATACATAACAAAAATAAGTCTTTTCAATAGTGGAGGGTTAAAGGTTCCCTTACAGATTTGGTAACATACAAAACAAACGCCACATGAAAGAAGGATCATATAATGAAGATTTAAATACTCATAAATGAAATTATATTACACAAAGAGTAAAATCATCTTAAGTACATACACCACACAGAAGGATATAGTGGCAAATATAGCATGAATCTCATGGGAATAAAAAGTGAGGAGAAACCCTTTACCTCATTGTAATCAACTGAGTAATTTGATCAAAAGTTAATAACCATAAAATGAATCACAAAGTACCATGAGTATAAAGATAATAATGATAATATATATCAAATTTCAGTACATAATACACCACATACAATAAATAAGTGGTGAACAATGGAAATCTCACGGAATTGAAAGTGAGATAAGAAATCTCGTTACCTCGTGTCCGACATGACTCGATCATTCTTTAATCTATTGAATAATAAAATAAAGATAATTTCTAATTTCTTAAGAACCTTTTTTAAATTTTATTATTCCTTTTATATCACTTATTACCATGTTATAAACATTATGTAATCATTTATGTTAATAACGTTCATTTTGTCAATATTTGGTACTTGAGTCAAAAATGAACATCTTATATTTACAAGTTGTCCATGAGGTCAATAATCCATTTTCACCAGAATGATATTCATGATTTAGATATTATATAAATAATATATTCAGTATATATATTTATTTATAATATTACATAACATTTTCAAGATACGAAATGAAATGCACCGTTCATGGAGACGGTAAGCCATACGTACGCATGAACGCTACTTTCATTTCTATTTCATTTTTTAATGGAATTAAAAAATAATTATACAGAAGTATATTATAATTATAGTTAATATCATATATAATATCATTAAATATATCATTTATACATCTCACATATGGTATTAATGAGTCACATTACATTGAGGGGGCGGTCATCCTCACTTCCTCAAATGAAATTATCGCATTTACCTATAATGAGAACCATAAAGGTATGGTATAGAAGGAAAATACAGAAGCATAATGAAAAAATAAACATAATATATATAATATATAAATACAGTTACATCATAAAGGACACCATGAGAGGCGGTAGGAGGTAATTGAACAATCATCATTTTGTGAGGCATTAGTTTTCCATCCACAGAAACATTATGTTCTTCACCCATTAGATGGAGGTGTGTGGAAGTGTAGTTAAAATCCAAATCATAAAGAAATACTAGTATATTTAGGATACTGTTGATGTTACAAAATAAATGAATAAAAATATTTTAGGGGTGGGAGAAGTAAAATAAAAGATAACAATTTAATAGATACTGTTGCATTTAATTTGGGTAACTCCCTTTGGTTTGAACTAAAGGACTTCTTGAAGTGCCTTATGCCGAAGGTAAGGCTTCTAGGAGGACTAACAGGATATAGGGAGATTAATTGAGAAGAGGTTGGATGAGCCAAAAGGCTTGAGAGGTCAGATCAATTGGTTAGAACTGTTCTCCTTTTATAAGGGGGAGGATGGGCTCTTTAGGGAAGTGTGAAAACATAATTTTATTATAAAATTATCTTAGGTTTCAAAAAGGTCCAAAACACATTAAATTTGAATATAGGATGACTCATATTCGAAATAATATCATCCAATAGGGTTTGGAATTTATTTTAGTCTTTATAATCTTATTTATTTTAATCATTAATTAATGAGGTAAAAACTGCATCATTATTGTGTCATAAATAATTAAATTTATTTGATGTCTAAAAATTATAAAAAAATAACATGATATGGGAAATATTTTTAAATATATTAATAATATTTATAGTTTAAAATATAACTTATATAATACCATGGGAAAAATTAATTTACTAAAAGATATTTGTTTGTGTCATTTTTGCCTTTACAATAAATTAATTAAAATAAAGTGTCATTATCACCCTAAAGTGGCTCCATGGGGTCCTAAAATCGACCCAAAGATTACCATGGTCGTACATGACTCATAAAATAAGGTTATGACAATTTTATGGTATTTTTGTATTATTATGATATTCTTTTTATCTTGAATTACACTATTTACCTTTAACCGCGGTAAATAAATGTCAAAAGTTACAATACACCAAAAAATATTATCACCTTATCGAACCACATTTTACTTACTAATAAAAACCATGTATGTAATATTTTTGAAATTCAATTCACAGAAGCTATAAAATTTCATTTAAATGAAAATGACAGTTTTTTTTAACTACTACTAAGTGCTTCCACTAATCATCAAAAATTGACGTTTTTCAAAAAAATACCAAAAATTAAGCTTAAGCTGTATTTTATATTTCTAATTAAAAAATGATTTCTATTTTACCAAATTAAAAACATAGAAGTTTCATTAAATAATTTAAAATTAATTCCAGTTGTCAAAACTAATACCGTGTTTTTAAGAAATAATAACTACCAAAAGATTGATTCTTGTTTATGTCCAATTTCAAATTGAAATTAATTAAATTTACCAAAATTTTATTTAATGGAAAAATATATTCTAATTAACCCTTCAAACCAATTAAAAATATAATATAACTACATAAATAAAATAAATTAAAAGGCACTTTGAAATTAAAATACAGTATTTTCACTATTCATCAAAAATGAACTTTATCAAAAAAATACCAAAAATTTCCCCAATGTAAATTTTGATGTCCTGAATCTAAATGAAAATTTTATTTTGTCAAATAAAACATAAAAAATGACCAAAAAAACATTTAAAGAGGGTTTTCCCGCAAAAGGCGGTAAATCGACATTTTAATGTAAATTATGCTTAAAATTAGATTCATTCACATTTTAAGCCACTAACATTTATTTGATTAATATAAATACATTTAACAAACATGTATAATCATATTTTAGTTAGTTTTATTCATTTCTTCCAATAAAACGACAAGAAGTTAACTACCATTTAAAATAATAATATTATATTATTAGTGTGCAACCTAAGATTACAAAGAAACTCCTTGTTGTTGCGCATTGGGTATGCTATCGAACATTGCAAACCTTTTAATGTAAAATTAATATTTAATTCATAAATATTAATGAATATTAAATATGTCTTATTCTTTATTTACCTGGGATGTTACACCTAGAGGGTCTTTGAGCTTTATAGACTATAAGGGGATAGACCGAGTGAGATTTCTCAAAGAGTATTGTTTTACTTGAATTACCTTGAACCCCTCCATGCTATAAGGGGAATTGACTGAGTGATCTTCCTCAGAGAGTCTGTGAACGACCTGGGGCTACAAGAGTAATTGACTGAGTGAGCTTCCTCATAGAGTCTCCTGACCTTGGGGCTATAAGAGGAATTGACCTTGTGTGCTTCCTTAGAGAGTCCTCGACTACCTTAGACTATAAGGGGAATTGATCGAGAGGGCTTCCTCAGATATTATTTATGAATTCATCTAATAGAACAATAGGGGTTAGGCTGAGTGTACTGCCTAGAGGGTTGCTTGTGCTCCTTTGGTAGGACCGGAGGGGTTGATTTTCAGTACTTCCCAGAGGGTTACCTGTGAGTGTTAGCTACTGCTTGACTTTGGACTGTGGATTGTTACTATTGTGTACTTTCCTATTTACTGAATTTTGTACTTTTACCTGTCATATATTCATTGAGTGTTAGGCACATATCCTTAGGTGGTTTCCTACTGGGATTTAGTCTCACACTCTATTTGGGTCATGCTTTTGGGCCTAAAAAGATTATATTACTGTAGGTATAGATAAGGAAAAGCACCCTTTAACTTTAGGTACATGACTCGCTAAGGAGCTGGAGAGCATGGGACCAAGCTTCGACTTGCGATGATGGGGAGCTATTTAGTTGATTCTTTTGTACTTGGGTTTAGTAATATTTTGAATTCTAGTATTTTGATTAGTTTGGATGCTTTCATAGACATATGTATCATGTATCATTTATATATATGTGCTCCAACTATTTCCTACTTTTAGCCTTCCGCTAACTACTTTTTAAGGATTATTACTGCTTCTACTATTGTATATTGTTTCTGATCTACTGTGTACTCTACCAACAAGGTCATAGTTTCCCCACTATAACACCCAAGGCCCTCGATGTTAGTCAAAAGCCTCTGGAATTCAGGAAAATGCGCTTGAGGCCATGTGACCAACCAGGTACGGGGCGCCTCTAGGTGGCTTCCGGAACCGAGACGTTACAAAGTGGTATTAGAGGAATTATATTCACTTGACTTACTGTTTGTAGCCTATAGCCAGGTATAGGACTAAATAGGTACTTGGTAATAAGTTGTGCCTCGGAGTAGCTAACCACTGTATAGGGAAAATCCAAACCACCTCCTTTATTTAAATTTTACTAGTTTGCAATTTTACAGTTGATTTGATTTCACCATTGGGAGATTTACATGCTTTGTGTTGTTACCGTTGTTGTTATTGTGGTTTTATTTCTGTCACAACCTGATGAGATAAGGTTATTCCATCTCATGCATCATATAAGTAGTTGTTAGAAATCACATGACATGCATTTTTTTCTATGCCATCTAGGATGCATTAGTGATTGCATGTTGTTGTGATAGATGTTATGTAGAACAAGCATGCTGTTGTGATAGATGTTAGGATAACATACCTGGCAGTTGATAAGGTATTCTTGTGTAGTGATTTGTTTATATGAATGCCAAAAACTGGGTCTTGAGGTGTTATGGGCCCTCGAGGACCGGAATTTTGTGGATCATCACTTTTTTTCCTTGTTATAAATTTTATATGATGACAATATTTGATTCTTGGGGATTATGGGCCCTCACGGATTGGAATTTGGCACTTTGATTGTTCTTTTCAGTGTTTTTATAGGATCTTGGGTAGTTTCAGAGGCTTACTGCCTGAAAAAACACTGAATACACACCGTGTAGTTTTGACTACACACCATGTGTTCTTCTGTTCGGGAAAAAATAGTTTTTCTTAAGTTTACGTTGCGTACTTTAAGTACATGTCGTGTAGTCTCTAACCATGTCATAGGTCATGTAGGAAAAGACACAGGATGTGGAATTCCTTGTGGAAACATGTTTTGTAGTAGTTTTACATATCGTGTAGTCTTACCTAGGTACCCGACTGTGTCACGAACAAAAATGGCCAGGGTTATCTTTTCACATAAACGTCGTGTCAGGATTTGAAACGCCGTGTAGTCTGACCATGGTACCCGGATGTGTCATCAACATCATGGGTCGGTGTTATATTTTCTCTTACATGTTGTGTTTGTTTGGAACACGCCGTGTAGTGCATGACGTGTAGCCAACTATGTAGCTAACAACATGGGTCGGCTGGGACTTCTTAGTACAACCCGTGTACATTTGGAACACACCGAGTAGTGTAACTTTTGTACACCGCCTGTGTCACTAACAACACGTGCCAATGATTTTTGTCGAGCACACATCGTGTCCACATTGAACATGCCATGTAGTCTTGTTTTAAGAGAGTCGTTTGGCTTGACCGTGTAGAAGAACTCGGGCAAGGAAAGAGGATTCAAGTACACACCGTGTGTTTGGATAACACGCCGTGTGTTTGGGGTGTTACGCGAACAGTTTCAGCTGAAGTACACACCCATGTGAATGACATAAGGGAACACGTCGTGTAGTAAAAATACACGTCGTGTAGTCATGTTTTGTAGAATTTCAATGCTTTACTCATTCTGTTCCTTTCTTGTCCTTCTAGTTTTCAGTCTTTAATGATCTTGGATCTAAGGTGTGAATTTGACCTTGTAGATTCATTCCACTAAGACGTACTCTGGTTGTACCCCAGTTTCCAGATGGTGATCAGACACCGGATATGGATGATCAAGGTCTTCCTGCAGATCCTCCTATTGTGCCAGCCTTGGCACCAGCTGTCATACTTGGCAAATGTGTTGATGCACAGTTCCGGGAAGGCTTTTTGAGGATGATGCAGACATTTCAGGGAGCACCATCTCCTACACCGTCAATGGAGGAATTGACATGGGGTTTTCAACATCATTATCCTTATACTTTCTTAATAGATGTAGGACCCTAGGCTCTAGAATCATGGATAGTGGCCACATTGACAATTTTTTAGCAACTGGAGATACCTCTAGAGAAGAGGGTGAAGCTCTCTACCTACATGTTTTGAGACTCCTCCAAGAGGTGGTGGGATGTGATCTCATAGGAGGGCCACTAGCAGAATATGGCTTGGGAAGAGTTTCGACATATCTTCTACGATTACTTATATTTGGAGACTTTGAGGGCCGACCGAGCCTAGGAGTTCATGAGTCTGGAGTAGGGTACTCTTTCTGTCATTGAGTATTCCTCTCGCTTCACAGAGCTGTAGCATTTCATTCATATTTTATGAGGTGATTAGTTTTTCCTTCCTCGAAAGTTTGAGGATGGTCTGAGGCATGAAATCCAGTTGCAAGTGAACATCTGCTGGTTGAATTTTGTCTCCTATATAGTCAACCAGGCGCTGATCACAGAGTGAAATCTGAGATATTCTAGAGCATTGAGCCTGGGTGGTTCAACATCCATAGTTAGTGCTCCGCCAGCTGATTGCAGGAAGCGCCGCATGAGAGATTTCATGAGGATATCAGAGTAGGCGGGACCCATCTTCTTCTTGTCAGGTGGTATGCTACCAGTGCGGGAAGAGAGGCATACGAGGCCACATTGCTCGATAGATCTAATAGATTGCTGATCTTGCGGCAAAATGGGACATCTTCGATGCTTCTATCAGTTCTTCTCATAACCAACTGGTGACAGAGGTTCTTCTATGACTCCTCATTCAGGAGAAGCGCCAGCAGCTTCTCATCAGTCTGGGAACTGGAGTTCTTCTGGCCATTCCGGCCAAGGTGGAGGTCGAGGCCGCGGTGTTCAGTCATGAGTTTATCAGTGACAGCAGAGTGGATCATCTTAGACTAGTCACGCAGGGTCACAGGGTCGTGAAGCAGGTCAGACATTTGTAGTGGAGAAGAACCAGCCAGAGCAGGATCCCGAATCCTCTACAGTTCAAGGTATGATCATCGTAGCCTCAGTTTTATCTTCTGCTCTTTTTGATATAGGGGCTTCCTATAGCTTTATCTCTGTTTCTGTTGTGGAGAGACTTGTGCTCTGCATCTTTTCCTCTACCGATATCTTGATACTAGACACACCATTGAGGACTATGATGGATAGTGTACATCAGTGCATGGAGTTCCCTCTAGGGGATGGTGGGTGTCACTTTCTATGGAACCTATATGTCTTAGATATGATAGGTTATGATGTCATTCTTGGGATGGACTGGTTAGTTCCCATAGAGACAGTCGTTGATTGCTATCGTCGCAGGGTGAGTTTCATATCACCAGAGGGTGGATGTTTTCTTCACAAGGAATAGTTGGATGTACAGGAGAGTAGAGAAGGTCCAGAGTATCTTGTGTTAGGAAGAGTTACAGCCCAGATTTCTAGTATATATATGGATGACCTAGGAACTTTACAGTTAGACTTTCCTCTGGTGGTGGATCATTTATGGGATGTATTTCCAGAGGACATTTCAGGTTTTCCTCCAGAGAGTGAGGTATAACTTTCTACTGAGCCCATTCCAGGAGGAACCCCAGTTTCCATTCCTCCTTATAGGATGGCTACACCTAAGTTACAGGAGCTCAAGAAATGGTTGGAGGAGTTGTAGGACAAGGGTTTCATCCGACCCAGTACTTCTCCTTGGGGTTCTCTTGTTATGTTTACAAAGAAGGAAAACAGTAGCCTTAGGCTTTGTGTTGATTATCAGAAGCTGAACCTGTTGATGTTCATGAACCGATATCCCTTACTGAGGATTGATGGCCACTTTGACCAGCTTCGAGGAGCCCGGGTGTTCTCGAATATCGACTTGAGGTCCGGTTACCATCAGTTTCTAGTTAGACCATAAGATATACCTATTACAACCTTCTAGAGTAGGTATGTTCTATATGAGTATATAGTTATGTCGTTCGGTCTCACGAAAGTGCCAACAGTTTTTATGGCCCTGATGAACCGAGTGTTACATCCATATTTGGATTCGTTCGTGGTAGTCTTCATGGATGATATATTGGTGTACTATCACACTAAAAAAGACCATGCTACCCATCATTAGATAATTTTGATTACATTGAGGGAGCATTAGTGACATGATATGCTCTTGAAGTGCCTCTTTTGGATGGACCAGATTCACTTCTTGGGTCATGTTATTTCAGAGACAGGTGTATCAGTATACCCAGAGAAAGTGAGAGTAGTACTTTCCTAGGATTAGCCGAAGAATCTCTTTGAGTTGAGGCATTTTCTAGGTATGGATGGATATAATAGGGGTTTCATCTAGTACTTTTCACACTTATCAGCACCGCTGACGGGGTGGGCTAAAAGGGCACAAAGTTCCTGTGGTCCGAATCATGTCAGTCATCATTTCAAGAGCTGAAAGGGAGGTTTAATTCAGCATCAATACTAAATTTCCAGAGTTGGGCTAGAGCTATACTATTTATTGTGATTCCTCGGGTATTGGGCTGGGAGTTGTGCTTATGCAATGAGATGGAGTCATTGTGTACAGGTCTCGGCAGTTGAGGCCACATAATGGGAATTACCAGACACATGATATAGTGTTAGAAGCTCTTGTTCATGCCTTATGTTTCTAAATACATTATTATCTGGGAGATCATTTTGTGGTTTTAATTGACCACATAAGTCTCAAGTACATTTTCATTCAGCGTGATTTGAAATTGAGACAACAGAGGTGGGTTGAGTACCTACAGTCCTTCAACTTTGAATTTTCTTATACGCTTGGGAAAGGAAACACAATGGCTAATGCGTTGAGCTGGAGTACTCATATACATGAAATTCAAGAGGCCAGTAGGGAGTGGAAACTTATGGATCTTTTCTCTAAGATGCATTTGGAGGCGCGAGACTGACAGGGGTATAATTTTATATCTTCTGTAGTTTTTACCTCTACCCTTCTTGATCAGGTGCAGATGAGGCATCTATCAGACTTTGAAGGCCTAGTCCTGCGGGAGAGTGTGTCAGGAGACTACCCTCTTCTAATATGGACAGTAGGAGGGGATGAGATCTTGTGTTTCTAGGGGCGAGTATGGGTGCCAGAAGATATAAATGAGGAGGTGATGCGGGATTTTCATTCCTCTGTTTGGGCAGTTCATCCTGTAATCACCAAGATGTATCGTGATATACACCGCTAGTATTGGTGGCCAGGTATGAAGAGATATGATGGTGATTTCTCCCTGAGGTGTTCTTCTTGTCAGCAAGTGAAGTTGAAGCATCAGCGACCAGAAGGTGTTTTGTAGCAGTTACCCATTCTTGAGTGGAAGTGGAACGATGTCGTGATGGACTTCGTGATAAGGTTGTCGAGGTCACCATGAGGGAATGATGTTGTATGATTTCTCATTGATAGGATTACAATGGTTTCTCACTTCTTGCCAATCAAGGAGTCCTTTAGTGTTGTCGAGTTGGGAAGACTATACATCTGAGAGATTGTATGTCTACATGGAGTTCCACAATCCATTGTATCAGATAGGGATGCACATTTTACTTCTCGGGTCTAGAAGGGGCTTTAGAAGGCTTTGGGTACATAAGTACTTTTGAGTACAGCATAACACCTTCAGACAGATGGCCAGTCTGAGCATAAGATTCAGGTGCTTGAGGACATGTTCCGAGAAAGCATTCTAGATTTTGGAGGTTCTTGTGAGAGAAATATACTTCTTGTGGAGTTTTCCTACAACAATAGATTTCATGAAACTATTTATATGGCACCATACAAGGCTTTGTACGGTAGGCCATTCCGATCACCCTTATGTTGGTTGGTGGTAGGAGAGCCAGCTTTGCAGGGACCTCGTCTTGTTCAAAAGACCACATAACAGATAGAGTTGATTCGGAAAAGGATGGAAACCGCACAGTCTCATCAGAAGTCTAATGCTGATCAGCGGAGATGACCTCCAGAGTTTGAGGTTGGGGATCTGGTTTTTCTACATGTTACATCGAGGTTGGGACACAAGTAGATTAGAAGAAAGGGTAATCATTTACCGAGGAACGTCGGGCCTTTTGAGGTGTTGGAGAGAGTTGGGTTGGTTGCCTATCGGTTGCAGTTATCCTAGAGGTACCAGGCTATGCATGACGCCACGCTTCATAGCTCTGATGTTACTTTTCAGACCCGTCTCATGTCTTTCAACCTGAGGAGGTTGAGCTCGAAGCAGATTCATCATTTGAGCATCATCCTATCCGAATTTTCAATCATAGTACAAAGGTTCTTCGTGGCTGGTCGTTTCCATTGGTACGAGTGCTATGGTAGAACGAGCATGTACAAGCTGAGACATGGGAGAAGGTCGCCAATGTACGAGCTCAGTGGTCGGAGCTGTTCGAGGATTCTTCTTCTACACCGCGTTAGGGAAATTCGGGGATGAATTTCTTTAAGGGTATAAGTTTGTAAGAACTTGGATCTTCATTCAGGTATATTTTTCATTTTCTAGTTGTTTTTGAGAAAAAGAGGAAATTATGGAAATTTTTTAAGTACACGTCGTGTACTTTATGAGTACACGCCCTGTACATTGTTTTCGCAGGAGGCCATGTGCTGGCTATGTCCTGGCCACACACATGGTTGTTTGGGGTGACATGGAGGCCACCTAAATAAGAGTACGGAATAGTACGTACACACTGTGTACTCCAAAAGTACACACCATGTATTTTTTCATTAAATGGACTACGGACACATCTGATCGCCATAAGTTTCTTCTTCTAGGTCTCATTCGATAGAGATAAATCATACGATACCAAAACTTTGTTGAGCCCCCAAGCCTCCATCTATTTTCCAAATCGACCACCGTAAATTGTGTTATAACCGCATCAATAAGCTCTTCCTTCTTCTAGAGCTTCATTTTCGAATTCCACCTCTATGCCAAGTTATCAAGCGTTAAACGTTCTATAAGTTTTGTAGATTTTGACATTCTAAGGAGATTAAAGCTTTGAGGTTCATGTATTGAAATCTTCTAACGCCAAGGTAGGTGGTTTGTGCCTTTCCATTTGAAGGCTTTGAGTATTATGTGCAAATTCCACCAATACCCTTGAATGGAGTATTGCGTGTTTACTGTTTTACCCTTGTTGTTTTCCTGCCATACTTTTATGCTTGTTTAGAGTTAATTTGGATATGAATTGGTTTGATTTTTATAACTTGGATGTTCTCCTCATGCTTTTTTCTGTTTACGAACGTTTAGTCATGTTTAGCCTATTGTCCATTTACCTGTTTCCATGCCTTGTGGTCATAGGATAGAGTGTTGTTCTCTAACATGATTGAGATGTTGTAAACTGGTTACCCAAGTAGTTCTGTAGGTTTACATTGGCCATATAACATTACTATGTGTTGACTTACACAGGGCCTTCAGAACCTAGTGTTATAGACTAAAAGAGGATAGACTGAGTGGGCTTCCTCAGAGAGTCTTTGGACATTATAGACTATAAGAGGATAGTCCGAGTGAGCTTCCTCAGAGAGTTTTTGGACATTATAACTATATGTGGATAGACCAAGTGAGATTCCTCATAGAGTCTTTGATCTTTATATAATATAAGGGGATAGTCTGAGTGATCTTCTTCATATAGACTTTGTTTTACTTGAATTACCTTGAACCACTCCAGGCTAAAAGTGGAATTGACCGGGTAAACTTCCTCAGAGAGTATGTGAATGACTTGGGGATATAAGAGGAATTCATTGAGTAAGATTCCATAGAGAGTCCCTATACCTTGGGGATATAAGGGTAATTGACCTTGTGTGCTTCCTTAGAGAGTCCTCGACTACCTTAGACTATAAGGGGAATTGATCGAGAGTGATTCCTTATAGAGTCTTTATGAATTCTTATGACAGAACTAGAGGGGTTACACTGAGTGTACTACCCAGAGGGTTGCTTGTGCTTATTTGGTAGGAACATAGGGGATGATTGTAGGTACATCCTAGAGGATTACATGTGTGTGTTAGCTGCATCTTGACTTTGGACTGTAGATTGCTACTGCTGTGTAATTTAATGTTTACTGAACTCTGTACTTTTACCTGCCATATATTCACTGACTATTAGGCATAGATCATCGGGTGGTTTCCTACTGGCATTTATCCTCACACCATATTTGGGTCATGGTTTAGGGACCAAACAAATTATATTGCTGCAGGAATAGATAAGGGAAACCTCCCTTCATCTTTAGGTACTTGACTTGCTGTGGAGCTGGAGAGCATGGCACTAAGCTTTGGCTTGCGATGCTGAGGAGCTGTTTAGCTGTTTATTTTGTACTTGGGTTTAGTTCTGTTTTTTATTCCAGCAATTTGAACTATTTGGATGGTTTCCTAAACATATGTGTAAGGAATCATTTATATATATGTGCTCAAGTTGTTTCTAACTTTTAGCCTTCTACTGATTGATTTTTTATAGATTATTATTTCTTACGCTATTTTATATTGTTTCTAATAAACTGTGTACTCATCCAATGAGGGCATTGTTTCCCCCCAATCACACCCTAGGACTTCACTACTAGTCGGCAACCTCTGGCGTAAGGGGAAATCTGCTTGAGGCCATGTGACCAACCTGGTATGGGGCGCCTCTAGGTGGCTTCCGGAACAGGGACGTTATAGCTATGATGGTGGAGGTTTCAAATGTTAGGGAGTTTTTTTATATTTTTCTTGAGGAGTTTCTAACTATACCGCATGATGTGACGTTGATTATGGGATTGAATTATGACCTATTGTGTCTCCTATTATGATTGATCATTATAGGATGGAGCATTTTGGGCTTCAAGAATTGCAGATTCAGATTGACGATCTGATGAAGATGGTTTTTATCTGAGCCATTGTGTCACCATGTGGTGCACCCATGTTATTCACAATAAATTTTAATAGTGGTTTGAGGTTTTTCATAAACTACTAGAGGTTGAATCAGGTGATGGTAAAAAATTGTTACCCTCTCCCAAGGATAAATGACCATTTCATCCATCTGAGGGGAGAAAGATGGTTTTCCAAGAACAATATGCAGTCAGTGTATCACAAGTTGAGGGTGATGGTGGGTGACTGAAAAAAGACTACAATCATGTGTAGTTATGGGTACCTTGAGTTTGTGGTTATTCCGTTTGGTGTTACGAATTCACTGGTCATGTTCATGGAACTTATAACCTCATTCTTCAATGTGTTCTGAGGCTGATCTATCAATATGTTCATAGATGAATTCCTGATCTACATGACATCAGAGGAGATGCATACAATGCATCTCAGAACAATCTTTGAGGTCCTCCGAAGCCACCAACTATATGGTATGTTGACCATGTGCATGTTTTCAACAATATAGGTCCACTTCCTGTGAAATGTGGCATGTTTGTAGGGTGTCACAGATGACCCATCTATGTTCACAGAGGTTGTTTCATAAACACCACCCAAAAATGTGGTGGGGGTTTACAGTTATCTTAGTTTGGAAGGATATTAATGATGTTTTGTACCCAATTTCTGTCGAGCAGTAGCTCTGTTGACAGCTATGACTAGAAGAGGCCCAGATATTTTGTGGAATGAGCTATTCCATGTAGAATTCATCATTCTAAAGGGTAAGTTATCCAGTTCTCTATTGCTCATGTTTCCAAAATAAGGGGTGATGTTTTAGGTGTTTTACAATTATTCCCTTTGGGGCTTGGGGTGTGTTCTGATGCAACAAGGAGGAATGATATATTATGTTTCTTGGAAGTTATTCCCCCATGAACATTACTATGACACCCATGATCTAGATCTTGTGATAGTTTTGTTTGCACTAATGTTGTTGTGATGTTGCCTCATTGGGGACTAGTTTTTCATCTTTTTGCTGTGAGATCTGAATATGTGATAGCGGAGGTGGATGGAGATTCTCTAGGATTATGACTTCAAGATCCCTAATACATCAGAATTGTTTAACGTTTTGGATGATGCTTTGAGTAGAAAGTCACAGAAGGATGTGACTTGTGAATCTATAGATGATTGCAAGGTGAAAGAGGAGTTGGATTTCATTGCAAATAGATGAAAGAATGGATAGTAGAAAAGTAAATCTATTTCAGAAGATGGTGTAGTCATCTCTGAGGTTTACGCTGGATAATTCTCAATGGGGAGACTTAGAAGAATATATAATGCATGATTACCATTATTAGGGTGATGCTTCGGATGAATGGTCATAGGATGGTGAAAATCAAATGTTGTTATATGATAAGTTGTCTATTCTAGTGGTGATGTTGGAGGGAGTTATCTTTGAGTTTCATAGCTCAAACCTGGAGGTAATCCCATGGGTTTCAAATATGTACTGAGGCTTGAGGGAATATTTTTGATGTCTTGGGGTGAAGCTTAATGTAGAGGAGTTTGTGGAAAAGATCCTAGTCTGTCATCATGTGAAGGTTGAGCACCATGTTCCCAACATTATTGCAGCCCTTAGATTTCCCCAAGTATAAGTGGGAGGAAATCTCGATGGATCTCAACATAGGGATACCCATTACTCTAGGTGGATATGATGCTACATTTGTAGTGGTGTATTGGGTGAATAATTCATATCATGTCATAGCGATCAAGGAGTCAAATATAGTGGACACCATATTGAGGAGGTATGTGGATATAGTGGTGAAAAATAATGAGGTTCTAAGATCCACCATCCCATATCATGATGCAAGGTTTACCTCATTAGTCTTGAGTGGATTACATCATTCATTTGGCACTCAGTTACACCTTAGCACCGATTTCCACTCTCAGATAGATGGTAAGATATGTTGGACCATCCTTACGCTTGAGGATATGCTAAGGGCATGCATTCTTGACATTGGGGGATCATGGGTATGAAAATTTTCCTTGATATAGTGTGCTAATAATAATAGCTTTCACTCTACCATTTTTATTGAAGCAATCAATGTCTTTTACTGGAGGTTGTTTTGTTCACCATTGTGTTTGAATGAGGATGGATAGATAGTTATTTTTTGTTTGGAGGTTGTGAAGAGCATGAAATAGTAGGTTTAGCTCACGAGTGAGAGGATGCAGGAATAAATTTCCTGATAGAATTCATTTGCCGACCATAGGAGGAGACCCATGAAGTTCATGGTTGGAGACCACAGGATATTGATGGTTTCCCCTTGACATGGGATGCAGAGGTTTGGTATGGGGAGAAAGTTGTCTCCCTAGTTCATCAAAACATTTTATGTGTTGGGACGCCTTGGTGTGGTGGAATACCAGTGTGAACTACCACCATAGTTGGAGAGGATCCACAACGTCTTCCACGTCTCCATGCATCGTTGGTATCTACACAATGATTCAAATTTCATTGTATGGGAAGGGTTAAATATCAAGGAAGGCGAAATATTCATGGAACATATATTAAAGATCTAGGTTTTTAGGAGAAGGTGCAGCATGGATGGACCATTCCCTTGGTCATTGGGTTATGGAGGTATGTTGGAATCTATGAGAGTACCTGGGTGAAAGAATCGCAAATGCGTGCCTAGTACCCGAAGATGTTTTGATTTTTTTTATTTTGTTCTTTGTTTTATGAAACAATGATTGAACCTTGTTAGCAATAAGATGAATTTTTTTCCTATACCATAATCTGTGAAATGTTCCTAACAAGTGGTAAGGGGAGTACTTGATCCCTAATGATGAAACATTAATGCAAATGTAATTAAACCCATGTGGTCATGTCAATGTTTCCCAAAGAAGATAATATCCTATCGTGGAGGAATTAATTTTTATAAACCATGTGTCGATATAGTGTGGAATTTGGTGTTTATGTGGGTTTTTGGGGTAGTAGATGTCGATATAAGTGTTCTTGGATGTCAAGGTTTAACATGATCTATCATATAGTAGAGGGTGGTTTATCCTTATGATGGATCTTATGATTGGTTGTCTAGACCCCTCATTGTGCTGTGTTTGGTTTTAAATTAACCAGGGAGATAATAGTTCAATAGGTTTCTTATGTAATTGCCCAGACCACCTCAACCCATTCCTTTTTGAAAATCTAGTTTTAGAGGTGTTTATGGAGGTCACAATTTCTAGATTCAAGAGTACTCAAAAAATATTATTTTTTGCAACTATAGCTCATCTGATAGTGGGTTGTCGAATGGTGACACACCGAATGGTAGGTTACCAAAGAGTGACTCACTGAATGGTACGACTTTGAATATTGAATCACCAAATGGTGAATCACCGAACAGTAGGTCTCCAAATGGCGAGTCACTGAATAGTGACTCACCAAAAGGTGGCTCCCCAAACCATGGATCACCGAATAGTGCCTCGTCACTGGTAGCTCCCACCCCTAGTATTATTTTTCCCCCTCTTACAACCTTTTATTGTTAAATTACGAAACCATCAAGGACTAATCATTTCCTCCACCATATATGATGGAATTATTGTATCATAAATATCCAAAAACGTCCAAGTCATGTGGTCAAACCAAGATCTGAAATTTATGTACTTGGAAATCATCTCCCTAGTTATTCAGATCCGTAACTTTATTAAGATGGGATCCTCTATTCCTTGAAACGTTTGGATTTCTATTGGTTCACCCCAAACCTTTCTTACCAAGGATTCATGTGCCTATGTTGTATCATCCTAATCTTGTTTTTCTTAGAGTCTCCTACTCATGTGACCCTCTATTTTGGTACATGAAATGGTCATTGTTCTCCAGTTTTTACATGTAATAATTCCTTAGTGTATCCTTTATTTGGGTATTCAGAAGGGTGACTATACTCATGTCATATCTTGATCATAGTTGAGAACAATTATTAACAATGTTATGGTATCATTAGCTAATTACCTTGGACAATAATTGTGGTCGGGATGTTGATGATGTTGATCTCTTATTTAATGTTTTATCCTTGTTTATCCAGTTATGGTTTTCTCTGGGTGCATGCCTTCTAAAATCATGGTTTTTGGTGGTCTCTGTTTGTTCCCCCAAAATTGATTGTGAAAAATTTCTGTAAATATAAATCTGATTAATCACGTATACCCAGTTAAATAAAAATATTTCCAAGGATCAAACTTTTTTTGTGATCACCCCTATTTATCAATGTTGAATTAATGAACCCTTGTTGGATAAATCTAAATACACATGGATTGTGGGTGTGGTTGTGTGCAATGTTTTGTTGTGTTTTATGCCTTGTGTGGGTTTTATGGGGATACTGTTGGTAGCATGGTTGTGAGTATTAGGGTGGACAGAGGGGTTCGTTCTGTTAGTTTGGTGTGTTTTTTTGGTGATGCAGGTATTTAGTTTAGGATATGGTTGTTGTGGTCTTTGTGTATGTGGTGGTGTAGGAGGTGTGATAGAATCTGATGTTGAGATATATGTTGGTTTAAAAATGGATGATCTTATAGAGCAGTGGGTCTTTTTCTGGGATGCGTTTTATTCTTTTGGTGTGGTGTTTGTAAGATGTGATTGTAACTTGGGTTTTCTTGTTTATGATGCTTGTATGATATGGTTAAGCAGTGAGGCTGCCAAAGGTGGTTGGGAAGGATGTGTGAAGTGGGTTGCTTTGTCACGGTCCTCTTCCTTGGTGTGTTTGGTGGTGTGTGTCCATTGTTGTTGGTGTGTTGTTGTTGTTGGATTCCCTGGTAGAGATGGAATGAATAAAAATTTTATTACTAAGGAATTATTCTTAATGAAATTAATTGGATGGGGGTTATGATTTAATTTTTGGTTGTTTGTTTTGTTGTGCATATACGGGTAGAAATAATGGTGGTTCTATGTGGGCTGGTTGTTTTTTTGTAAACCCAGAGGTTCAGAAGAGTGTTTTTTTATCTTTATGTATAAACTTTTAGATCCTTGTGATTTCAATATGCTCCCCACATGTGTTGAGAACTACATGCCAAATGCCCCCATTGTTATGGTGAGGGGGGGGGGGGTTCCTTCCAACATCTCGATGGGAGGATGGATGGATGATTATTGGCTCTTCTAGGAATTTAATGCCCAAGACTCTTCAAGAAGTCTATAATTTCATGAGGTTTGTTACCAGATCTATTGTATTGGTTGTGGGAGAGTTGGTTTTTCCCATGTGTCTACGGGATGAGGCCCGGGTGGTTTTGGGAAAGATATGTTTTGGTTGTGGTCGGGGTGTTTGCATGCAGGATGTAGTATGTGGCAATGGTGTGTGGGAGAGAGTTTTGATAGTTGGAATTTTGGAACAGTGTGGTAGCATCAGGACGTTAGCCGTTAGGTATGAGCAGTTAACCAGTGGTAAGTGGTGTGGTGTACCCAAATATCAATGTGATTATTACATAAGTTTATTTTACATACATTATTTTATGAGCATGTCTTCGTTAGGAAGGGGTGGATAATATTCTTTGTTAAGTGCTTCTGAGTTTCTACTATTTGTTCAAAGTGGAATTAGTATTCTTCTCCCACTTGTGCATGAGTAACTTTATATTTTCCTACTAAGTATACTAGTATCCTCACCCAACATATAAAAATTTTATTTCAGGTTTCCAGGGAGATTACATGGACCATTATTGACCTTACTAGCTTGGATGTTGGGATAGTTGTCGTGTCTCTACATAGCATTGTTCTTTTGGTATTTACATTGGAGGCTCTTTCTTTTGTATCAGTTACACATTAAACATGCATGTGGGTTGGATTTTGGATTGGATTATTTTGTATATATATAAGACTTGCAGTTTTTTTCAGTTGAGTCATCCTATATTCCATTATTTTTTTCTTATATTGGGTAATGCCTCCCATATTTTGTGATCTGTGTACCTTTATTGCTAGTCTACGACCTAGGTCCTACTGGAGGTGGGACTCGGGGGGGGGGGGGGGGGGGGGTCAATATCTCTCCTTTCACCATGAATAAGGAAGGTCGTGGCACCTTGTTGTCCCTTACCTCAATTAAATATGGTGTGCCATGACATAGATATTAATGATACCCACAATCCTAGTTAACCCTTGAATTATCAAATTGATTTCAGTGTTGCCCAAATTTTATACATATGATGCAATGTTGCTTGGGTGGAGGAGTATTGGGACATTTATAGAATCCATTTTATTATCCAATCACTTAATATCTATTCAAAAACTATAAACATGATAGGAATTCGATTAACACATAAAACATTTCATTATTCTTTTGAGACATTCCCATGGTTGATTCTTCAAACATTTTTGACATGTATGATGTTGAATCTTTTTTCCATACTCTTATTCATCCCATAATCATCTACAATACTCAATATTTTACTTCAATGGAATATTAAATGGTTTATTTATAATTAGGTTTGTAATCATAAGCTGAGATAATTAGGTGATCATATATGAAATATTTTCATGAAGGACTTCTCTTTAATTTTCTTCCTCATCGGAAAAATAAATAATTTTTCCAACACATTCATTGTTAACTCGATTAATTCTGATTATATCCCTTACAAAAAAGGCTCATATAATTAATAACATCATAATAGAATTATCTTTAATAAACACTGGATAATTTAACCATCATATTAATTTTTTTCTTTTAAATTAACTTATTTAACTACTTTTAAAGTATTTTACATTTAGCTGGGTTATCACATAACCTAATTCATTAACGTAGAAAATCAACAAAATTGTCTTGTAAATATAATTTGGTTAACTAATGTATATCCACCATGAGTGTATAAGAAGTTGTGATGTGGTAAGACCACTCATCGTGCATCATGTAACGATAGATTTAACACTCAACAAAACATTATTATGGTGATTACCATTAGGTCTATTTATTCTAAAACCAAATAAACATTCTAGTATCTGGACATGGATTTAATATCTAGGAAAACAAAAATCAAAAAACATTTTCATGATTATATGTTTTTTATCATATAATTACAATTATCCCATTTACATTAGTCAATGTTCTCTTACACTAATTCCAAAAATAAATACACAATTTTAAAAAAAAACTAATCCCTTCTCCGATAGAAACTAATGAGGCCAAGACCTATACTCTAGGTTTAGCTACTAAAAAAACATTGTTTTAACACTATCTTTTTCACTAAATATGATGAAACAATATTTATATAATGAGATTTCATAAGATAAACATTACGTAACATAATAATCACACTATCTAATGAATGGAAGGTGTGGTTTCTTTATGGATCAGGTGCATAGGATACTTATTTTTCAAAACCGGTGAACATTTATGATTTATTTTACCCCTAGTATCCCTTAATAACTCTATTTCAGTTTTATTCACATAAATAAAATTACTAATAGAATCATAAGAAAGGCATGTTCTGAAATTATTTCCATGTGAAGACATATCAATATTTCATCTACAGTTAGATAATAATAATGTATGAAAACAATATTAGGAGAGTAATATCTTATTAAAAAATGGTATAATAAGAGTAGTCCAAAAGTATTGATTGAAGGAAGTTTAATATAATGTTAACAAAAAATATACCATGGATAAAGAGTAAGAACTCATGATATATTAAATACGAGTCATGGAGAATAACATAATCATAACATTATCAAATAATATTTTTTCATAATAATAATCATTGAAATCACATGGCAAAGATTTATACTGAGATATTCATCACATGGTATTCTTTGTTTGACAACACATGTACCTTCATACTTTTTGGAATAACAATCATTTACCCTTATTGGGATTGGGATAATCCTTTTATATTGCCTTGGTCTTGGGATAATCTTATATTATACATTTTTTCTTGGGTTTATTCTCTAATATACCCTTTATTTTTAGGATATTCCTCTAGTGTACCCTTAGTATTAGGATAACATCTCATCCACCATTGGGACTTGCATAATCCCCCTCTGTACCCTTTGAAGCAAATGGGTTATAAACATTACCAACGTAGTGGAGAGTTATATAGGACCGTAACAATCATAATAATAAACATCCATACGTATGTGTTCTATTGTAATATTGAAACATTCATACAATAAGAATTACTTAATTAAAACATGGAAAATAGATGAGTTTCATGAGAAACATTCCTTGAACATTATATAAGAGATCCAAAGAAAATATATATATAATGGAATACATAAATATCCCTAGGGTAACAAAAGTAAAGTAAATGGATATTTACATAAATTAAAAACACACCATTGCAGTTATTGGATATATCATTTGAAATGACAGGTCAAAACATCCCTCTTTGAAATTATGTGAAAAACAAAAATAATTTTTTAAAAAGGAAATAATTTGAAAATGATAAAACATTTTAAATAATTACCTATAAAATAAAAAATAGTTTTCATAAGAAATATACAATAAAACATATATAATTTTTAATACCTTGATGAAGTCATACTTAGAAACAGAGGTATGTTAAATTACTTTCTTTATAATTAAGAATTAATTGTCTTTAAAAATTAGTTTTGACAAATATAATGATATTTTTTTATTTATTTTTGATATCATAATAATTATAAATACTTTTTAAAACAATTTAAAAATATGTTAAGGAGTAGTTTTATAGTGATATTCCCATATGGAGGGATACAAAATGTCATTTTTTCTCGAAAACCTTTTTAAAGAACACATGAACGAATAAGTTACAAGAAAAATTAAAATGTAATTTTCAAGAAGGTGAATTTAATTTTTTTTAACTATTAGTTTTAAAAAATATATTAATTATCTGAGCCTTTATAAGTGTAAATTAGGTTTATAATAAGTGTGGAGAAGAAGATGAAATATTTTGTTTTGAAAGGATATAAAACCTATTTAATATTCTTAAATTCCTTTGTATGAAAAAAACCTTTTTATGTTTAATAATACATATGTTTTAAAATATGAGAAATTATATATATTTATTACATGTAATAGAACATAATTAGGTCTCCAAATATAAATTATTATATTTTAGGGAATGGAAAACATTGAAATGAAAGAAAAAACATCATTAATGTGAATAATAATCATTCTAATCGATGTCTTATTTTTGGGGAATGAAATTCATCATATTAAGAGATTTTAATTAAAGTGTAATTTTCCCTAGATAAGAATATAGAATAATATATAATATAATTATATTTATCAAGAACAAAATAATGTACTAATGAATTATATTATAAAAAATCATAACTTAATGAAAGAATTTTTGAGTTATCAATATCATTTATGTCTTAAAAACATTTTAATAAAATCCCCTTAAAAGAGAGGGATTGAAATTAAGCATCAAATACATAGAATTAAATATTATTAATGATATGATATATCCAATATGCATTATAAACTCCATTTAAATAAAATTATTTGAATGAAAAAACATTTTTGAAATAATAGAAATTGAGATGATGGACCATTACCAGTACTCCCTCTTAGTCAATAATGATCTGGCCAAACATATAATAATAAAAACTGTCGAAATAATCAATTTTAGAATATTATTTTTATTTATTTTCTATTATATAATTCATTTATTACTATTAATTAATGATATTTAAATTGGACAAAATTTATTTTCATCATAGGGTCCTAGAAACACTGATTAATTATTTCATAATAGTTTTATAATTATTTTTTTCAATTATCGCTTATTAAAAAAATTCAGAATTCCCTATTTTATCCAAGATATTAAAATAAGTTTTTTTACTAATTCATCATACCCAATTTTCATGTGGTGAATGAAAAATGTATGGTCTGTGAAAATAGAAATTATTAAGAAATATTTTCTATGTGTTTAATGATTAAAAGGTAATATGTCAATATATATGTAATAAATAAAAACATCCATGAACAATTAAATAATATTATTTACATTATTATTATATGATATTATAATTTTACTATATTTATTATTCATTAATTATATAAACATTATAACTTAATTAATGTATATGGTAAAATGATACAAATGAGACCGTGTTATAATGATTTGGTGAGTAATTATTTATCTTTATGTAATGACAATATAAAATTTACATATGCTTATAAATTTCATAGATAACATATGTATTTATTAAATTTATTCATGTAACCACCCATAGAGGGTGGTGTTGAGAAATTAAATTCATCATTCATGGAGGCAGTAGTCCACACGTAGACACAATTAATGTCTCTATTTCATAACACATGGGATAGAATGAATGTATCTGTATCATTCCAGAATAATAATTATAAAATACACAACATTTTATGTCAAAATATCTATCCATGTAACCATTAATGAGAGTAGTATATGTTAAATTTACAACCTCAGTTCATGTATGTATTAGTCTTCACATCGTGGAAGTTGCCTTTTTTTCTTAGTGGACATAAAGGACTGAATAATTGAGTAAAAAATACTATTGTTGATAAAATGGGATTCCTCTTTGAAGTATTATTGGTAATGGAGGCCTTATGATAAATAATTGAGTGAATATGATAATTTACTTGAGATTTGTTTCTAGGAGGATAAATATATAAGAGTTTTAAGATGATTTTTAACGGTATATGTGTAGCGATATATTTTGTATGTAATACCCCTTTAAATAAGAAGATAAGGGTAATTTGAAAAGTAATCATTAATTTTCAATAATGGAATGACATTATTCAAGGGTTAAAGGTTCCAAAATATTTATATAATGGAGTTAAATATTTTATATTTTCCCCTACTCTTGCACACATTTAATGGTATCTGATTAAATATTTTAGGTCAGTTTAAATTTGTAAAATTATTTTCACCAATTTTACATTTACCTTGATAACTATTTTTTTAACATTGGTAATTTATATTGATGACGAAAATTTAAATTGATAATTTTACGTAATTTTTATATGTTTATTTCAAATATGAGAATCTTTTTTTAAATAAAAATTTCAATTTATGGAGAAGTTACTTTTATGATTAACGAACAAAAAATATAATTTTTTTTAAAAAAAATTGGGGTTTTCGGATTAAAATGTATTTATACCAAACAATTATCACATTTATTAAAAATAATTGAATAAATTGGTTTTGTAAAAATTGTAATATATTTTTATCTATCAATGCAAGATAAAACTGAATTTCATCTTAATAATACTTAATTAAAATAGAAGATTAAAAATTATTTTTATTAGATTAATATACATTTCTTAGGTTCTAAAATTATGTAAAAAACATTTATTGTTTGAAAATAATATTTTAAAATTAATAATATTACTTCGTAGAACATATTTAGTCAATAATATGGTTATATAAATTTATATGACCTACAAATATATAGATAAATTTATAAACATTAATGTTTTATCAAAGACTTTGTTTTGACTATTCATGTAAAAATCAATTATTTTGATGTAATAAAAAATAATATAATAGGTTTATCTTGTTTTGGTAATTTCAAAAATTAATTTATTTTTATCAAATTATAATTATATATTTGTTAGGAATTATTTTTTACATAAAAACACATATGTTGAAAAATTGTTTTTAAGAAAAAGAAACAACACATATATAATATAACACTTTACATATTTTTATAATGTGGTAACTTTAATTTATACCTACTAATTTAATACTATAATATATTGGTCTTATTTCATTATTTTATTTGATTATAGTAATGTAGTTTTTGTTTTAGTCTGGTGATGTGTATAAGAGAAGCTGCTGGGGATAGTATATTAAAAAGAATTATATTCCAAAATCCCAAGGCATTACAAGAAACACAACATGTGTGGGTATGAATCCTTTTTAATGGTAGGTATAAAAATACCTACTTGGATACTCTAAAAATTCATAGTTAAAAAAACTAATAAATCATCTCCATCAAAAAACTAGGGAATAACTGAAAGTATCCTAATAAAAACAAATATGATAAAATATCAAGACAACCATATTAAAGAGAAGACAAAAAACATCATTTCTCAACATTAGAAAGAATCTTCTCATATAAGAAACGAGTGATACCCAGGGTAGTGTAATGCACATAATTACTAAGTTCGATAATTTGGGTGTTTTCTATAACTAGAACATTAGAATGAATGCTAAAATTGCTAATATTATTCCAAATGTATCTATATGTTGATACGTCATAAGATCAATTATTATTAGTCTTTTAATATTTGATAACATCCCTGATACATATATGGATATTTATTAGTGGAAAAAATTATTGAGGTAAGTGTGTATCAACTAATGGAGTACCTAACCCATGTGGTAGAAAATGACAATACATACTCCACTCATAGAGGATTGTTATCATAAATAATGGGAATACCTAAACTCCACCATCATATGGGTGAATAAAAGTTATCCTGTATATATATCATTGGGAGTAACCAAAACTCCATTTGTAGAGATCTGTTCAACAAACAGATGAGGGAGTACTAACTTTATCTTTACTATAAACATCTCACTCACAAAACTATAATGTGAATTGCCTCCAATGATATATATATTCATCTTATTGTGTTATATGTGAGATGATTCTAAAAATTTATTTTTCATATGTCCAATACTAGAACAAGGGATATAAATCATGAAAAACATGACAAATGTCCTAGTACATGACATGTCTATTAGGGTATATGGAATGCATGTCTCTATGAAATGGCTATTAATGTAGTTCCCTACACCAACTAAAGAAAAGTCAACATTGAGGAATGTGAAGTATGGTATATAATTTTTATAGATAAATGGTATATGATATGATATGGAACACACCTAAGTAATTCTATGTCATTCATAGACTGACTAAACAAAATATCTTGAAATACATCATGTCTAAAACTATTATGGATAAAGGTGTGTAATTTGGAGATACACTAAGTCACCTCATTAGATATACACAAAATTTTTATGTCATTTATGATGTGTAAGTCTTATGTGACCATTGGAAATGTATATATTATACACATTGAGACTCTCTAATCAATATACATTGAATTTATGAATGAAAATCAAGGAATGTGGGTCCAAATATCTGACATGGAATGTACGCAATTACACGTTGAATCGAATAGATTTGATCTACATGGAAAGTGACGTGATGTCTCATGATGTATGCTAAGTAAAATCAAGCATAAACCTGATTCTTCTATATTTTTGTAACACAGATAAATTATCATAGGGTTTCAATATGTGTGGAATTAAATGATATATAAGAACAATGTGCGGAGAAGTATACAACATGTAATCTAAGACAACAAACCATATAGACATAGAATACATAAAAACCCAATAAAGTTTCTACATTTGGTAAATTCGATCATTACCTCTTATACAAGTTTTCCTCCACCACTATTTGTAACTTCCTCCCTTAAATCCTCAAAAACATACATTTATATTAGTTTTTATCCCACCATATATTTTAAGTTTATTTTTCCCCAACTTTATAAAAACTATAACTGAAACTTTTCCTATCATAACTAACTTGTTCTTAAAACTAGTAATTCCCAAGTTTCCCTTTATCCAAGAGTCAAGAAATCACATTAAAATAAAAACAAGATGAATATAATAAAAATTTATGAGACATTTGCGGCTTGTGGAATTCCTGTTAATTCTAAATTTTAGCATAGACATATTATAATGAAAATTTAAAAATATAATCATCTTGAATAAAATATTCAGAAAACAATGGTATTCAAATTTAAATATTTTTACAATAAAATTATCAATATTATATTATAAAATTTCAATTATTAGTACGTCTCAATTAATATCACTTAATTATATCATGTACACAACATTATTTCATTATAAATGAATCATTCTATGAAATATCCAATACTATAATAAATTATAATAACTTATTTATCTTATATATTTAGAATAACATTTAATATATAATTTACTACTGAAAAAATAAAATTACCAACATCATATAGAGAAATTAAAATTTCAAAAAAATCATTCAATTAAACACCATGTAGATTAGAGTGGCCAGATAACATATAATAAATGAAAAAGTATTTCAATAATAAGAATATGAAACTCAAGATGAATTACATTGAATTATATAATCTACAGTGATTAGAAATTTGGATAATAATGAGACTAAAAATGACGAATCCGTTGAATATTCACCTTAAATATAGATTTTCTCACATTAATGGGTCCACAAAATAAATTGATAAAAAATAAATTGAATATTAATGAATTTAGAGCGAAACCTAGTGAATAAAACAAAAATATACCATGGTTTATTATTCATTTAAAATAAGAAATAACATAATATTTACACCTAAAATGACATTAATATTATATGAAATATAAGTACAGGATAAACCATAGCATGATCACTCAAACAAGGGAATCTTTTTCAAATTTTTAAAACCATTCTATTAATACTAATCCATTTGTCATCTTCTTACTATTTCAGTAACACTATCCAAAGCCTTAACTTTGTGAACACTTCCATTATGTATAAAAAACAAAATAATGATTTATGAATATATAAATCATTATCTTTCCATCCCCCAAAAATTTCAATTATTAAACCGTTTCAATAAATTAATTCTTGAAAACCACGAGGAACTATATGAAACATTTATGTGGTTTGTCCCCATAGTGGAATGTGACATCACTAAAACCCAGAATCACTAAAAACTCACATTGGGGTTTTTTTAAATAGTTCACTTTTATATAAAACCATTGTTTGGTCTCACTTTGTGGGGTATATTAGGTTCTATAACTTCCCATAAACAACACATGTAAAAATGTGGAGACCACATTGATAAATAACAAAATTTCTTATCATGTTTCTTTTACAAAAAAAGCACATCATTATATCACCTTTACCACATAATGGCTTCATACATGATCTAATTTTAATACTTTTAACAAAAAATAACTTCACGTACTCCTATATTAACACCAATAGCCCCAATAAAAAAATATGCAATATAATTTATTTTTATAATAGAATACAAATCACACATAAATTCCCAATTAAGATAGTGATTTTAAAATATAGAGTTATAATGTAAAATAATGACAAATAATATAAAATGATGTTAAATTTGTGGTGTTATGGATGATTTTTATATTTTGGTATCAAATAATGATGTAATTAATTTTTGAGAATATGTTAAGAAGTATATGATGGAAAATATTAATGTTACCAAGGCTAAACATATGGCGTCATAAATAACGATATCCTATGATTTATGTTTCATTTTTAATTGATTTTTTATTATAATTTTATCTTCTATTATAAATATTCACTTAGAGATTAGTAGTTTTATAGAATGACTCAAAATAAAATAATATAAATTAATAGGTTAAGGATATATTTATAATATATTGTATAATTTCAAATATATAATTTATTACTAAATCTATGAATTTCAATTAATCTTAAATTTTTAGTAAGATTATTAATTAATCACTACAAATATTGGATACTGGGTTATCTATGGAAACAAAAAGTGGTGAAATGATTTCATCCCAAGTATATTACTCTTGTCAAATTAATATTTTTGAGAATATATGCCATAAATGTTATTTATCATTTTGTATAATTTCTTGTGAAATTTGGTCTGAATTTCCTCTATTTATATTGATATAGTATCAATTTCGAGGATAAATAAATATCATTTCATATCCCATATCATATCTTGATCTTATATAAAATTTGACCCTGATTATAAACTCCCTAGAGATATTGTATCACTAGTATGGGTTTTTAATATAGATAGACTCGTAGCTAAATTGTTTTTATAGAAGATCAATATACAATAAAATACAATTATATAGAAATATATTGAAATTTTTCTTGTATATTTTCAATGACATCCCCTAAATATTGAGGGTTTTCTTTTAATCAACCTCACACTTGGTGATATTCCTATATCAGAGATCTATTATTGAATTTCTCCAATTCCATTGTAATAATTTAGGAAGTGATGTAGGAAATGATATATGACTATATTATATAAACATTTTATTAAAATCATGATCATTTCATTAAATAATCATTGTATAATACACACCAAAAATTTACATTCACAAAAATGGATTTGATTAGTACAATAGAACACATAACAATATGGGGTAGCACCATAATTTTGAACAATGTAGGATCGTACTACAAATATATTCACTGATATATAATATACATTTCTACCATTTTGAACACAATAAGAAGTTGAATAAAAATGGTGTAGAGACTAATAAGAGGATATGAATGGGTTTATATATTATAATGAAGAATATATATATATAAGTTTTATTGTGACCATTTAATTGGTAGGGGGACTGTTAGAATTTGACAATGGAATCAGACCATAATGATTGAAATATAACATTTATTCATATATGTATCCAATAAAAACATAACATAATTTTGTAATAAAATATTTTATAAATTCAAATTGTATATATTGATCAATTAATAATAATATAATTATCTAGCAATGTCTTATAATAATAATAGTTTCATTTAAGATGATTGCTAAAATTTTAGAAACAAATTCGTGTTTTTAAAATAAAATATGGGTTTATTTATTAAATTGAATTTCTTATATATAATTTTTTTGAATAATGGGATTCAAATATCAAATTATTAAGTTGATATTAGAAAATAAGAAATTTTTCATAATTTTCTAAGGTAATTGAATTTTTTGGAAAAAATTAAAATATTTTATGTGTATATGGGTAAAATTATAAAATAATTGTTAATTAAAAATAATTTATTCAAAATTTTTATGACTTTATAGACCATTCTTTTTATTAATTAAATTAATTTATTTTAAAAAAACAAAATTAATTATCCCAAGGTATAAATATGATTCCAAAGTTTAAAGTATATTTATATTTTTTAAAAGTATTTACAAGTAATGATATTTTTCACGTCCCAAATAATTTAATTTAATGGAGTTTGGTACTTATTTCAAATTGCATACCCTAAATTTCATATACCCTAGTTATAATTTTTTTCGAAAAAATGGTTTTATATTTTTTCAATATTAACAAATAGTCCCAGGTAATTTACTATAAATACCATACAATCCTCCCATTTATCTATAATAAAAAACCATTAGTCATAGTTTTTAGGTCATTTTATCTCTCAAGAAGCTCTATTAAAAGGCATACATGGATAAGAGTTTTAATCTGTATATTTATTTCTCTCAAATCAATTTATAAGTGTTTTTATCAACCTATATAGTGGGGTAATGGTTCCAAAATCCATATATACATTTCTTTTCAAATATGAAATACTCTAAGGATCCAAGTACATAATTCTAAATATTTTTTAAGCGATACATGTTGGTTAGCACTTCGATACATTTTTCATTATTTCTCTTTAAAAAGTCATTTGAATTCTTAAAAATTAATGTATATAATGAATTTATGTTTCATTTTTTAAAATACATGATTATATCATGAAATTATGGTTTCCCCTTATTATACTGCTGTTAGAATATATTATGCTTCCAAAAAATATCTCTCATCAATAATATTCAAGAGGGAATTTTGATATAATTTTTTTCATCTCCAACTAATACATTAATTTTATTTATTCCTAATAATTATTATTTTTTACAAATTTATAAAACTATATTGTACCATGATAAATTATAATTTACATTTTTTTTATAACCTATAGTTATGATTAAATTGATGGATATTAACCTTGTTATACACAATATTAAATTTAATATGAAAGATCCAAAATTCTATATACCTATAAATTTTATATAAAATTGTATTTAATATTTTGAAATGTTATTGTCAATGGTTCTTTTTAACATTATAATATGTATTGTTATCCAAAATCATAAATATTAAGGATTTATTTGACTTATTATTAAACTGTTGAGGGAAAAAATTATATATCCCATTAATCCCTCAATTTACCTAGTGAGATAAATTATTTTAGGGTATTTGGTGAACACATTCAAAAAAAATTATTATATATTGGAATATGTAATTGATCGTATAGTTATTATGTATTGGTTGTGGACTGTATAGTATGTTTACGTTGTCTAATATTATAAATGATATATTAATTAAATCTGTAACATACCGACCCATATGCCACTAATACTGTACTTTGAGCAGGTTCTCCATGATTCCTCATATGCTTCTCTCCATAATCTGGAGTCTTCTAACATGAAGTAAGGGCCTAGGGTGTGCATGTGGGGATATTATTCCCTCATATAAGAGGGAACACAATGAATGAAACTATATAAAATGAATAGATGTAAATAAACAATGTGTAGAATAGATATATAAACTAAAATAGAATATGAAGTGATAATAAATTATATGAAATAAAATCATGAACATCAATTTTATATAATAAAACACTGGTCACCCACTAGGCCGACCATACATACAGGAGTACATAAAACAAACTAAAATAAAAGTAAATGGATCTATTATTAACTCTGAGCTGACCACATACTGAATATATGAGATAATTTTGAGCCACACCATCACATTCAATTGAACCATCATGAGCGGCTACACTCAATCAGGCAACAATGTCATAGAATATTCATCATACGATATATGACAAAACTAAAGTGATGAAATATGTTCTTCACACACACTAAGGATCATTTAGGTTTTGGTAAATAATCTATGTAGGCCACCCTAAGGATGAAAATATAAATTTGTTGTCATAAGAGCATTCTCATGAAAATTGAATAGCCTAGAAGATACATAATTGAAACGATAAATCAATTTAATAACGTGAAACCATAGTGGATTCTAACTACTATAATCCCAGTTAACTGAGAAATTTTTTAATGTATACACATATTTTTATGTGTGTATATATTTTTCCATAAATATATATATAAATAAATATGTATTTACATATGTAAGGTGAATGAAATAACATAAATTTAAAATAGTTTATCCCTGGGTCCGTAATCATAATTATTTGAACATCTTGAGAGTATGGAATTAAGATATATTGTGTACCACTCAACCAATGTATAATTATGTTGACTTTTGGTCTATAATATTGATCGAAAATACCTACTTATGCTAGCCCAAAAACATATCTTAGAATGATACACTATCATATGATAATACTTGTATTATACGTGGGTTTATTCGTACAAGCCTCCAATCATAATAATGATTGATTCTATAAACTGATGTAAAAACCTGTAAATATTACATTACATTATATAAATAAACTGAGACCTAAGGTGTGTATCCAAGGAATACATATATATATATATATATTGATAAACAACCACTAATGTAATTTCATTTTCCATATGATTTTGTCAAACGAATTCCTATGTGGGAATCCATATAACACTCAAGCCATATATAAAGTCAATTATCCTATGAGTCCATCCAAAAAATTCTAAAATGGAAATCCATGTATTTTAAGAGATTATATGAGAAACTCTCCTAATGAGACCATCCTCGGAATCCCTATATTGGAATCTTTATATCACCCTTGGTGTAAATGGAAAAATATCCCATTGAGTCCATCCCTGGAATTCCTACATGGGAATACAAGTATCACCCATGGAATATACAAATAACAAGCCCAATGTGACATTCCATGGAATTACAACATGGGGATCCATGTATCACCCATGGAGTATATGAAAAACTCTCCATATGAGTCTATCTAACAAAACCCTATATTGGAATCCATGGATCTCCCAAATCATATATGAACCCATTCCCCAATATGCCAGTCCCTAGTGTCCTATAAGGGATCATATGTATGACCGAAGCATGGTATAGAGAGATGTGTGCCAAGTCTATCCCAAACATTCCACATAAGGAAACCCATATATCACTCGAGGAATAATGTAGTTTATATGACCAATTAGACCATCCATGGTGTTCTTTAAATTGTAACCCAAGTATTTATCAATTCATAATTAACATGTTCATAGGATGTGCATTGTAATTTCAATTAATATAACTCTTAAATGAAATGTATCAAGATGTGAACCATATGAAATATTTTTAGGAAATCATATAAAATCATGTTGTATTTGACCAGTTTATTAAGAACTATTTAGCACTAGTGGATGTCATAGATTCTCTAAGGGTAACCATTTGAATGTACACACAAGAAACTAAGGGAGTTTAATGCCTAAAACTACCACATTTATATCATCCTCATGGGATTACATTTTTTCGGATAAGTTCTATGGAGACACCCACTACCATATCTAATAAAATTCCTATTGTAGTAACTCAAGACCGTTCAAACATTGGGGAACCCACTGGGTCCCTCAGATCAAAACACTAGAGTGGCACCATACTTGGGACCCTTGAGATCATTACATAATCAAAGTGATCCTACAGAAGTTCCATAGTTGAGAAAGTAAAAATGAGGAATCCAACATGGAATCATCTAATGGAATATGTAGGTTGAGAAATCCTTCATTATAACATCATAAAGAGTAAATAGGTAGAGGGATACAACATGGAATTACCAAGATCAGCATGTTTGTGAAGGAATCCCATAGAGGAACCTCAAAACATATCATTCAGGAATATGCATCCTACAAAGGGTCCTCAAAAGGACTAATGTTATTTCCTCCTAGGATAAAAGGGAACATCTAATAAGAGATATTTCCTTTAACAAAGAGATACAATGTATCATTCAAGATAGATATCTCTCATCTCATCTCAGAACAAAGGGTTTCACTATCTATTGACAAATAGATTTGATTACCAAAGGAAAAAACACAGTATTTAGGAAAAAAGGATAGAACACCACATAGGAGTCCAAAAATCACCTAGTGAGGTCTACCATTATGATCTATATGCAAAGATGTTCAAAATAGAAACCTCGCATAACCAACCCCTACTCTATTGTCTATAGATATGAAAAACACTAGAATATTTATAAGGGGGAAGTACAAGACATTTATAATTAGTATATGGTGTGTGCCCCCAAATACCCACTTAAGCATGTACTCAAGCTAGACTTGGAACTTGGAATTCATAATACACATCATATTTTTCATGTACATGGAATGAAACCTAAAAGGGGTAACTTCTTATGTTCCTCACATGGCCCTGACCTGAATATTTCCTGGTTTTTTACATCAGCATGATGCTAATCTCACTTGTGTTATTATTGTTTACTCAACATGACAATGTTCCCACACACGGACTGCTTGGTCAGGTACTCAACTACACGGTCAAGTCCTAGTTTATGGAGCGTATACACCATAAATGGATCTTAAATAAACAAAATCAAATTTCATGTATATGGTTAATAGAAAACATTTTTAACTGAAATACACACTAGGTGATTGTGACATTCGAATGGGAAACCATTAAAATAGTATAAAACCCCAATTTTCTCCTCAAAATTAACATACTAGCCCCCAAGTTGTCATAAGATGTCAAAATATGTGTTTAAAACATTAAAATAATAAATATATAGGAATTTAATTGAAAAACTAATAATGGTCTGTCTTTGGGTGAAATCCTCCAATGCTTCACCCTTTTTCATTATCCATGTTTTCTATAAGATTATTTGGCTCCTCTTGAGGTATGAAGAGGTACCACTCATCCCATATACCTCTTTATATTTCTCCTTATCTCTTTTTTATAAATGTAACATGAATGGGGAAGCCCATGTGTCTTGTGTGATAATCTAGGGAATATAGAAAAGAAAATAAAATTAAAGGAAGAAAAGAAAAGAAAAAGAAAACGGGGCCCAAGTCTATCCCTCACCCCCATCCTGAAGTTATGCCCCACCTAGAAAAAATTCCTCATTCCAAACACAATAGTGAAAACGAAATCTCAGTTGAAATATTTTTTCATAATTTATATCTAATAAATCATGTGAAAATACATTAATTTATAGATACATATAAATATATATATATTATTAATAGTTCCACCTAAATTCAGAGGGTCAAAAAATTCAACTAAACTCTTGTCATAGGGTGAAAACCCTATTATAGGACCAATGTAGTGGCCAAAGAAAATATCCATGATAATATTATATTAAAAATTACCTTTTAAAATATATATTCATATAATATAAAAAATTCTATTTTCTATTCATATTTATAGTTTGGAATAACACGACTCCTTATAGTCTCCCCACCATAAACCTTCTCATCCCCAATAAACAGTGGTTATAAAAAATACCCAATGTTGTATTCTAATAATCTAAAAGCCTATGATATTTCAACATTCCAATGAATTTTCTTACAATGGAAATAACTACAATGTACATGGAAGATAGTTAATTGTGAACGATCAAATACTCCCCATCATAGGAGCATCATTATCAAAAACTTGCAAAAATCTCCCATTCTATATTTGTAAGAACAAATTAAAGAGAAAATTCCTGATTCCAACTGAAAATGTGGGTCACCACCACCAAATAGCCATTGGATCTCTCCCCACTATATAAAATTCCTTATACCACTGCTCGAGCATAAGCTCAACATGTTCATTTATCAAACCAGTAAATAAATTTAAATAGAAAGAAGGCCAACATAGATCCAACTCTCTCACATTGAAATTTTGAATATTTCGTGATAGATCACTATTTTAAATAACAAAATGTACACTAATATTTGATAATTAGGTGTTTATATCTCTCATCGAGCAATGCTCGCATAATTTTTTTTACAATTTTCTATTTCTACCATCTAACACCATGTATCAAAAAAATGCATGTTTGTGTCCAAAAACGAATCAAATGTCTTTATGTACCACTTTAACATCTAATATTTACAAAAACATAGAGGTAATTCATAATTTAACAAAAAATATCATAAAACCATGCCATGAATATTCTTTAAAACATCAGTCCTCTTCTCACACATGAACACTAAAAATTTTACATCTTAGATGATAACACAGCCAACCAGTGTGTACCATTATCAAAAAAAAGTACTCTATTGAGTCATCTATTATTAAAACCAATAATTACATAACACATGACTTGTCACTCCAACAAATGATGAAGATACCTCATAAATCTACTTCAATGTTATGAATGTCATTTGTTTCCCCGAATTATTCCATGGATTCCTATTACAAGTTATTCATTTAGGCACGATCATCTACCGATGATTTGACTTCATTATCCACACACACAAAAACACATGGCAATCTTTCCACACAACTGAATGAACCACCTCTTGGAAACTAGTCTAGCAAAAAATCCCCCCATAGTGATTTGTTAAAATACAAATGTATCAACATGCCTGTATCACAAAACCCATGCACATACCATGAATCAATCTCAAATGAGAGTATAACCAAACTCACTACCTATAAAGGAATCCAAAAACCATGGAACACCATATTCACATGTTTCCCATGGTAAAAAAAATGTCTACTTACATGGTTCTCTTTCAAAAACTATGGGCCTCTCGGTCTCCTGCCTAGCCCAACAGATCACCTCTCACAAATGGGTCACAAGTTCTAACCACCTAACCTAAATAATCAATCCTCTCTAATGGAGGTAAGGATTAAAATATCCTATGAGGGTAAAAAATATATTGAATCATCCTACTAGGGTCCTAATCCTCCCCAAGCATCCTCATAAAAAACTCCTCTCTAGAGTTAATGATGACAATAAAGAAGAGAAACTAAAATGACACTCAATTTGAATTAATATATGGAAATAACCACGTAAGGTCCAGTTAATAGAAGATTCCTGTTATCTATCATCATTGTACTCAGCTACTCATCTACATGACAACAAATTATGGTTAGTTAAGTAAAATGTCGTTCCAATATATGCAAGTAAACACTACATAGTTTGTTACTAACACATTCAATAACTGAACCTAAGAAAAAAACCACATAAGTGTTCTAACCTTTGGGTATTATATTCCCTATCATCTTACTAGGATAAATTTACCCACCAAACATGAAGACATAGTGATCGTCCTGACCATCAAACACAACAACGTTGATCAACATCACCATCCATTAGGATGAAATATATAAAAATCAGGCGGATTAAGTATAATGACACCAAAAAACTAAACATGAAAACACAATTTAAGTTGGTGATGCTTTAAACAATTTTACTCTATCATCAGTAAAATTAGACTCCATCAAGCCTATAACAAGTAAATTCTATGGGCTAAATATAATGCATGATATGATTATTATCATGGTCATCCAAGAGTCTAAATGAATCAATGGAATCTTTTCAATGGTCTAAGAGAAAGAAATATATAATAACCAAAATGTCCACAAAAAATGTGCATCTATCAAAGAGAAACTCATATGAAAATGTAACATCATAGATAAACAAAAAAATCCCATAACTATGGAAACCATAGATTATTACCAAAAAATGTGATCTTGATAAACTTGTCCAATATCCTTCATAGGTTCAAACACATTCCTAATAACACAATCGACCATATCCCAAATAGTAAATTAAATGAAAAGGGGCACATGTGATGCTAGTATTTAATAGAAAAACCTTGATGCCACTAATCGGGTGCACAGAGCTGGTTCTCCACATGACATCATGCAGCCTCTTCATATGCCATTGGCTTCAGACTAGAAATGTGGAACTATGGTGTGTATGTGGATAGACTATGTCGTCATATTAGAGTAAACTCATTAAACATAACTAGATATAATCCATATTAGTAAATAAAAATAGTGTGGAAGAAATTGATAAACTTAAATAGAACATGAAGTAATAATAAATGAATTTTCATAAAATCATAAAAAACTATTTAATATATACAAAGCGGGTCACCCACTTGGATGGACTTATATTTAAAAGTAAATAAAGGAAACTAAAATAAAAGAAGATGGATCTAATTAAAAATCTTCTTCCATACCACATAACCATTTTACAAGATACTGTCGAACTAATGCAGTCCAATCAAAGAACCCACACGAGTAGCTTGACTTCATCACACAACCATATACCTTATCCCTATCCATTTAGTGATGTGATCTCAAACTAAAAAAATAAAACATAAGGTCTACAAGAAAACTGAGGTGCATGAAAATGGGTGATAAATAATCTTAGTTTTCCACCCTAATAATGAACCGATAAATATGTTATTATAAGTTTATGTTCATGTAAAATGCCCAGCCTAGCCAAGACACAAATGACACGACAAATCAAATATATAATAAGAAACCACAATCGATCCCTAGTGATATACTCATTATAAAATGGGAAATGTCCCATATTGTATATACATATTTATATGTCTATATATATTATAATATATAAACATACATAAATATTTGTATACATGAGTTTGGTGAAACAAATAAGATAAATAATTATTATTCGGTCCTTGGGTTAGTAATATGGATATTCTATATATAGTGTAAAAAAGAAAATTGAGTTGGTTGTTATACACCTCATTTCATTTATAATTATATCACACTGTAGGTCTAAAATCCTGATTAATAGAACATGCTTCTCCAAGCATGAGAATTTTCTTTGAGCAAGCTACGCCACTATAGTTGGAAACAAGTCCTAGACTCGAGATCACCCGTACTTCCCTATAATCACAATAATTATGGATGTCATATAACAATGAAGAAACCGATAAATAAATCATTAATTTATATAAATAAAATATTATCAAATATATGGATCCAAGGAATCTATGAATACTGATAAATAATAATTAATGTAATTAATATAACTTTTTTTTCTTTCTAATGAATTCCTATATGGGGATCCAAGTATCACTCAAGATGAAAATAAATTCATCAAGCCTATATATTCATCCATGGAATCTATATTTGGTAATCTAAGTATCACCCAAGGTTTATATGACTATCCCACCATATGATTCCATCCAAGTAATTCATTTATGGAAATCCAAGTATCACCCATGGTGTAAAATATAGACTCCCTCTATGAGTTTTTCCATAGAATTCTTAAAAGGGAATCCAAGTACCACCCAATGTGTATATGAAAAGATGACCTAATGGCCACATCCAATAAATTCCAATTTTATAATCCATGTATCACCCATGGAGTATATGAAAAAATAACACCATAAGACCATCTAGGGAATTATAACATGGGAATTCATGTGTAAACCAATCCCAATTTCAACCCATTCTCAAACAATCATGTCTCTAGAATCTTAGAAGGTAATATAGGTAATTCCATGGAATGGTATAAAGAGCATCCTTCTGAGTTTCTCCATGGAGTTCCATACATGGAAAACCATGTATCAATTAAGGCATAATAGAGTTCATATGACCTTTGATCCCATCCAAGGTGTTCTATAAAAAGGAACTTAAGTGTCGCTCATGTTGTAATAATTTATGGATAGTGTGTTACTTCTATAATTTAAAACAATATAACAATCAAATGAAAAGGCTTAGGATCTTGACCCAAGAAAATACATCATGGAATCTAAATAAGATCATTTCAAATTTGGACTATCATCTATGAACTAAGAAGAACCTCTTAGAATCATATCTTCACCATGAGTACCCATATGATATTATAAACAAATGCGTGAGGGTGGACAAATGTCTAAACCCACCACTACTTCCTTCACATCATAGGCTTAAATGTTATTTATTGGTAATAAGGGGATGCATACTACTATATCAACCAAATCCCCCAATATAATAACTTAGGGTTGGTCAAATATTATGGTACCCACTATGTCCTTCAGAAAAAAATCTAGAGAGGTATCCTACACATGATCCTTGGAAGAACTAATCCCACAGCCTCCTAGGAAAAAAGGCTACACCTTCCAATATAAATATCCATAAAGGAAAAGATAGGAAGCATATTTCAGGAGATAAATTTCATGGATCATCTCCAATTAAAGATCCTGACTCTTAGGAGACAAATGGAATTGTTTAATATGGGAAAAACCTATCCATTTTCAAAAAAATCCCAAATCACCATCTAGGAGTCCTCTAATAACCTCAAGGGTTTTTTTGTCAAGATTTATATGAATAGTTATACAAAATAAAATAATCAGTTTTCTGACCTTGACACTTAGTCATAAATATATAAAAACCCTTAAAATGGTAATAATGGGTTATTACATGTCATTTATACCAATTACACAACGTGTAACCCAAAATTCCCACAAATGCATGTATTCTGGACATATTTTTTCATGTAGAAGTCCAAGTAAATGGTGTGTTCATAATATAAATAGTGTGTACCCTAAACTAGATACCTGATCATGTACATCACATGGAATGGCCATGTATATATCAATAATGTATATCTAAACATGATGTGCAACCCATACATGATATAGCCCTGTACTCTACATTTCCATGATTCATGACATAAGTTTTCTGGCTAGGTACTCACCCACACGCTTGTGTCCCAATACACTACATGAATACACTATACATGTTATTTACTTCTAATTATACCATGTTCCAAAAATTAGAATAACACACAATTTCTGTTCCTAAGCTACACACTCTGTGATCCAGATTTTCAATTGGGAAGCCACTGAAATCACCCAAAAACCCTATTTTCTTCTAAAAAGGTATATATCAACACACAATGGGCCCAAAGAAATAAAAAAGTAGGTTTAAAACATTAAAATGATAAATATATATGCATTTTAGTAAAAAAATAAATGAACTTCTGGAATTATTAGTGAGAGCTTTACCCATTTTCACGACCCCCGACTATCACTAGACGATTTGTCTTATCCCATGCTTTACAGAAACATCTCTCTTACCCTTGCATTCTTCTCATTTATCCCTCAAAACATTATCTATCAATCACGTGAAGGATAAATCCCATATATTGTGAATGGTCATCCATGAAATAATCAATAAAAAATGGTGAAAAAAAAGAAAAATGGACCCGGGCTCGAGCCTGACCCCGCCGACCTTCTTGAATTCATGCCCTTCCAATGAAAAAATTCCCATTCCAAACTAAATGGAGGACATGAAATATAAATCTAATAGTATATTAAAAATATATATCGAAAATAATGTGTGAAAATAAATTAATATATTTATATATATATATATATGTATCAAATATTAGTTATTCCACAAAAATTAAAACAGTTTGGAATTCAACCAAAATTATTTCTTCGGGTAAATAGAATATTTTACAACAAAAGAAGGGTCTTTAGAAATTCATTTACCATTATCCACAAATTTTTTATTCTCCTTATTTCGTATTTCAGAGATATATTATGATCATATAAAATCTATTTAATTATTTTTTCTTATCATATTTATTTATTTGTTGACTATACTATGATATATTTCGCTATATGATATCCCTTTCTAAGAATCATAATCCTCACCTATATTTTTTTTGATATTATCTGGGGACCTAAAAATAATAAAAATGCTCATAGAATATTATTATATTAATTATACTGTTTTCATTGAATATTTAGGATGTATTTTTTTGTTTAATTATTTATTATATGGTTTATACATGTATCTAGTCTTTTAAAACAATGAATGGGGTATATCATTGTAATGTGATATCTTTTATTCTTTACCAATGTAATAAAATTACCTCCAAATAAGTTTTACTATAGTTGGGGTTCTTAAGTATGATGTCAATGTGTTTTTTAATATTTATTTGGAGATAAATTTAGAATTATATAAGTGGACCTAATAACATTATGAATAAACAAAAAGGAAATTTCATATAGAATACTTGAAATGAATAAGAATAGTACAATTAATTTGATTATTCATTAATTTACGATGTTTATGACTTCATTTCAAAATGTTAATGAATGGAAGAAAATTTTTCCATTTCCACATCCATAATCAATGTAGTTATTTACTCCATAGGAATGGAAATGAAGTTGATGTGGGAGATGAGAAGATTATGATAATATTAGGGTAGCTGGCTCACGTCATGACCAATACTTATTATTGAAAGGAAAAACCTATTTCTTCTCAGTATTATCTAACAATGTAAAACAACATTAAAAGGTAGTATCCTCATTACATAAATATAATTTATAACCTATTAGTAGTTTATAAATTGATCAACTCACTCGAGAATGTATTCCTCACATTAGGTAGCAGTGAAAGGTAAATGGTTATCGTGGAAGTATAACATTATAAAGACAAATGCTAATAAATTATTTTCATTGATCTATAAGAATAATAAAGGGAAGGATATTTATGGTATGAAAGAAACTTATTTTAGGGTAACATTATTTGAAAATTAATACGTTAAAAAAATAAGAAAATATAGAAAAAAATTTCATAAATTATATACAAAAAGAAAGAGAAAATGTTCATGTGTATGAGAATAACTCTAAAATGATAGATTTAAAAGATGCCGACTAAAAATTTAGTGTATAAATAATTATTTATCTTTTATTTTATTGGATAAATCCAAGAATTTTATTCTAATTTCACACTCGATCAATTTTATCATATGAACATAAAGAGCCTATTTTATTCAGGACAAAGAGAAAATTATATAGGTATTATATTTTCAAAATATTGAAACATAAATAGACAATGATAAAGATTCATATATAGAGAAATATGGAATAAGATATGATGTTAATGTTGAATTTTCTATCATGTAATATTAATTGAATGAAATACCCAGATATATACATTAATGGAATGGAGTTTTGTTACAATTGTGGAGATAAATTCTGTGATGACAATGAATGTAAATAAATAAGATTAGCTATTTATATCCAATTATAAAACTAAAAATAAACATGTTAGTATATCAATCAATTACCCGCTATTCAATGGAATATACCTTAGAATAAAACATTTGATAAAGAATTGGATTATACAATATTGTAACTAAATTCGATGTCATAAATTGAATAATAGTAAGAAAATTGATAATAAGCTTAAATTTATTTAATGCATTATTAATGATTGGATATAATACATTGATATGTCTTTATTTATTTCTAGGAACACTGATTCACTCCTATTATATTAAATAAGTATTTCTCAATCAAAAGATAGAGTGAAATTATTATTACAACAAGGATATATTGGAAAGTTCCTATTAAGATTCATATAGGTTATCAATTTTCAAATTATATTAATATAAATATGGATGACATAATCATTATGATGGATTAAATATCAAATTACAACTCAATAACTTTATTCTTTGATAAATAGATTCAAATTTGTTAAGGAGGCATAAAATTCCGTGTTTTTTAAGGATAAAATTCAGTATCTATGATTTATTGGGAATTTCATCCTATAGCTCATCGTAATTAAATTCATGAAGAAGAAGATGAGTAAAAAGAGTCCATTTATGGGAAAGATATACAATTAATAAGTGAAGTATTTATCTCGCAGTAATATATTAATATATTTCCTATGAAATTATTTTGAAAACCACCTGAACATAATGTTTATTCATCCATTTAACACACCCCAAATAAAAAAACAATATCCAGTTAATCTTTTAGAATACCTATTGTGTATTTGGGAGAGTTAAAGAAAAAAACTATTACAGTCAAGTGTTAATGGATTCACACACTGTTTCGAACCGTTTCCCTTTGAGGAGATGGAGGACCGACGCGCCCAACTGTCGATCTCACAGATGGCTGAGCCCCGCTCAATTTCTAATGTCGGGTACACTGCTCTTCATTTCGAAACGCCCAACGGTTCCATATCCAATGATATGTGGACCTGCTTTCCAAAGGCAGGCATTTGCTAGGTGGTTTGGACAGCGATGCTTAAGAACTCCCATTGGTCAATAGGATGGGAAGTCAGGCTCATCACACCCTTTTGGGGGGAATTATTTCCTGTTCTGGGACTCTCATATAGATTTAAGACGTATTCATATGTTCGAAAAACTTTGGTTTATACCCAAACATTGTATCCAAGTATTTTTCCTGGTTGTCAATGGTTAGCTGAACGCAAGGATTCAGAATCATGTATTCTTGAGGTTTACCATCCCTCATTGGATTAATGAACATGAGGAGTCTGGACTCACTAAGGTGGCACTAGGAGTGGTGCGGTGAACCAGCATGAAGATAATTGGATCGAACAGTTGTTGGGATTGAAACATAGGGAGGATTCCTATATACCCTTCCAAGGAGGCAGGGATCAAAGTCTATGTAGTTCGAATGTACAGTTTAAAGTCATGCGGGATGAAGGTGAATCGACATGAAGGTTTTTGGAACAACCAGGTGGTGGGATTCAACCTCTAAGAGGCTTCCTATGTACCCTGCTTAGGAGACAACAATCAAACTCCTCGAAGTTCATTCAAGGGTGTCGGAGAACCGACGTGAATGTGGACATGGGGGTCCGATGGTGATCGGGCTTGAACCTCTTGGAGTATTCCTACGTCCCCTGACTAGGAGGTAGGGACAAAGTCCTCATAGTTCGCAAGAGTGGGGATTACACTCTGAGGCCGCCCATAAGAGGATTTCATGGTTGATGCTTACTCTAAACCCACGTGAGTCATGCTCAATGTGAGAAACAAGAGGCAGTAGTGAGCAGACGATCATGTCATGAAAGGTGCGTCCGTGAGAAGTGGAGTGGGGGTTACGCATAGAGAGGCCCATAAGGTCAAGGCTTACTCCGAGATGGACGCCCATGGCGACAAAGCGCAGCAGGAGAGGGAAAGAGGTGGTCATGTTTCTGTCAACTCTCTTGTTCCCCGGGGAAGTAAGGAAGTGCATGGGGGATTCCTTTTGAAGGGTATTTTACTACCACCCCCCCCCCCTGAAGAAGGGAGAAGTTCCCCAGCCCCAACAAGTGGACGGGAAGAGAGGGGACTCCTGAGCTCAGACTCCGCATTACTGTGGCAATTTGAACCCATGAATGCTTCGGGAACCTGCTCAAGGGATGGGGAAACCCCATTCACCCCTGCTTACTGTGAGTATGTTAACTCAAAACGGCGCACTGGTGCGCCCGAGGGTTACACCACACGGATCTGGTGGCTCTGGCGGAGGCCTCGGCTCGGGGATGATGAACATGCCCATGAGGGAGTCATAGAGGATCAGGCCGGATTGGAAGGATTTTATCTGGCTCATGTAACGGGAACTCCAAAGGCTCTGATGGGCCACACACGTGAAGGAGTGGTGGTTCCCTTATTGTAGGAAGGTACTATGTGGATGGAGAGACTGTCCACAAACCATGGTGGTTCGTGGACTGTTGGGCATCCCGCGAACCAGGGTGGTTCGAGAAACCGTGAGCATCCCTTGAACCAAGGAGGTTCGCAACTTCAGGTTCGATCTGCGTACCAGGGTGGTACGTGGAGGGTTCCATGAAAGCAGTGGCGGCCAAGGGCGGTTCTATTCGGGGGTTCTTCAGTCAAGGCTTCTCCCACGTAGGAGGGTGCTACGCGGTGTGGCAGATCGGAAAAGAGGCATAAACACCATGGTCCGTGGGGAGTGCACCCGCAGAGGGGCCATGGTTTGCGGTCTTCTATTCTTTGTAATTTTAAGTTTGCAGTTCACCAAATTATTATGCGTTTTCGATTCTTTATTAATTTATTCCTCGGTTCAAATCTGCTCTGGTTCGCGAACTGGAACTTCACTGTTTGTGAAATCCTAAGCCTTCCTTCAAAATCCTTCCACCCAAATCTGATCGATCTCCTTGGAATACTCTTCCTCTTCCCCCTTGGTATCCTTTTATATAGTGGGGGAAGAGATGTATCTGTGTTCATGCGACACCTTTTGCAGAGGCCCATGACAGATAACCCGGTTTGTGGCTGACTTGGTCAATCCGCGACTCGTGGTGGGAACTAAGAACTTCTCTCATGCGAACTGAACGAGCTTAGGGAATGCTTCACGGCCGCATAGGGTTCCACCTCTATTCCCTAAATGACAGCGGATGTGGTTTGAGCCAGTCGACGTGGTCCGCGGCTGGGGTGGTCTGGAATAGTGAACCAGGTTGGCACTTGTCTTGCCTCGTGACTGCGGAGGGTCTCCGCCTTAGTTTCACGAACGACAACTGTCCACAGGGGAGGGATGCTTCACAAAACTAGATGTGCATCGTTAACATTAGACCGGTCTGTGGACCAGTTAATCCCTTGATGTCGTAGAGTATTCTCCACATTTTACCAATTCTTTGAGGGTAAATTGGGTAGAATATCCCTTGAGTTAAAGGGGATCATCATTCTCCTTTGCATATTTTTTCAGGACCCTGCAAATGCCCCCCATCGGAATAGGGTCCGATCGGAATGAAGAGGCAACTATTTTGATGCAGAGTGGTCCTGAAACTCGGATGGGTTGCTGTAGGGAAGTGGACCCGGTAGGGGACCACACCTATAAATACGGAGGGCCCTTCATTTGCCTTCTACCAGATTATTCGCGAATACTAGTGCTCCTTCGCTTTTCTGCCTCCGCGTGCTTATTCCTTTGCGAAACGCTTCGTCTGCGAACCAGCTACCACTTCCATGAATCATTCCTCCTTTACGGTCGCCTTCACCCATGGACCAATTTCCCAACCGCAAATCAGTACTATTAATTAATCAAAAATTCAGACATGACGAGCTGTGGAGGAACTCACTTCACGGTTTTTATGGTCCGCGAACTGTAGTCTTCTGGACCTTGAGAATTTCTTAAGTCTTCCGAACCTAATTATCTAAATCCGGGTATTAAAATTCCTTGGAGAAATCTGGTTCGTGGTTTTCTGGCCAAAGCTCTAGGGGCGAGAGTACCGCGGACCCCTTCCATGAAGGGCTGGTTCGCGGGATAAAGTCATCACGAACCACCTTATGAGGCCTAATTTGCGGACCTTATCATGAATGCTTCTCAACTCCTTTGCCAGCTGGTATTTTTTTCCAGATTTTGTTATTCTAGACTAACCATTTTCCTGGTCTTCATAATGCATGAAAAAAACATGGTTCCCCCTCGCCCTGCACCCAGTACTGCTGCCATGCCTCTCCCAATAGGTTCAAGGAGAAGTCTATCCATGATTCGTATAGCAGAGAGCATCAAATAGGACCCTAGTTGGTTCATCATTCCTGAAGATGGTGTCTTGAAGGACTTTCTCTCTCCTGAGATCCTGAGTTATCCTTTATCAAATTGACTTCTTCTTTACAGCTTTGGTCTTCAAGATGATGTCCCTCTCCCTCTTACTTTCTCAGGTCTTCTGTCTCCTTTCTTGGAGGTGTTACCAAAGTGCATTCAGGCGAACCTTACCCCATTGGGGGAGATAACCTCTGATTCCAATCTGAAAGACACTTTCATTTTGAGAGGCTCTGTTTGGACCCAAAGTGATCAGTGCGCTTAAGACTATTCTCAAGAAGCTGTCTCCAAGAGTTACCCCTCCATTATCAAGCTTGCTTGAGTGGATCCTGACATAGGCTAGATTCTTAGGTTGGTTCTTCGATCCAGTGATCTCTTCTCAAATGACTGGGCCTGGGCCTTCTGGGTCAATTATCATTACTGGTAGTCTCCTGAGTCACTAGAACCAGTCAATTTGTACTCTGTGGTGTGGGCTTCCCAACTTGCTATTTACCCACCATCCTTGATCCTGCCTGACCTGCTCAGTTGCTGGTGTTCAAGCACTAAAACATTCCACCTTTCCCAGTGTGAAGATGTCATTAGTTTTTCGGATACCTATCAATTGAGAGGGCTCCCGATTATCAGGGAGAAGTATGACGAGTTCCTTCCCACTCCTGGTGTGTGGGATGACGTCAAAAAAGTGACTTCGTTGGCATGGGATCTGCTGGTTATGGCGGAGCAATCACTGGGTCAGGCCTTGCGTGCCCGCTCTCTTATTCCCTATAGCACCTGGATAGGGTTATTTCTGGACAACACTGGTCCTGTGCTGAAGATCAAGAGGCCCAGGACTCATCCTTCTCAATAGTCACGAACCATCTCAGGTTATTACTGGGTGGTTCTGGAGGCAAGGGACTACCATTCATGGGGTTACAAGGTGCACCCCGGTGTGCATCCCATGCTTCGGCTGGCAGGTCTGTTTGCTATGTTTTTGAGTGGGTGGTTATTTCCTTCTCAGGACATCAATCCCGGTGTCAGGGCTTGAACCCTGATGATAGAAGTTGAGCTGGAAGCGGGTCGCCGGATGAATTTGGTCGTTCCCACATTGGCTCGAATTTATGAACTACTGGGTCACATGCAGAAGGGTGGGTCGCCCTTCCGTATGAGTGGGCAATTTCAATTTGTGTACGGCTGGGTAGCAGATCATTATCAATTTTATGATTATCGTCACAAGATGACCATCCCACTTCCTACCTTCCGGCCTACCCTACTGGATATAGCTGGAGTTTGATTGAAGTCCCTCATCTCTGGTGAAGTCCTCGAGCTTCTAAGTGACATCTCCCAGTTTTCATTCACTCTCTACCTCACCCCTTCTGGCATCGTATTTGACAGCCACCGGGGGAGCCAGGAGGGGAATTCTTACATGATCTCTCTATGGGATAGATTTCTATATGCGTGGATCGACGGGGTTTCTCTGTGCGAGCTGTATGTCCAGTATCATTTTTCACGGCAGTTTGGGTGCATGCAAGTCCAATATTCCCCCCCCCCCCTCCTCATGCTCAAGGACTATACCCGGCCATACATCGTCAATGGTGGCTGATGCAAACGTAGGAGGGATCTGACATAAGCAATCCCTTTCCTGTCATGGGGGCGCCTGCTGACCATTCCTTGGAGTATGCAAAAACGTGTATAAAACACTATCCCGATGGGATCTTGGGGAAGTCTGTCTGGCAGGTTCCCAAATCTAGAGGTACTGTGGCTGGTGTGTCTACCGCACCTTCCTCATCATCTCTAATGGAGGATCGATTGATGGCTCGTCGATCAAAGCTACTCAGGGGATTTTCCTCTCCCATCCCTGCAGTGGCCGAAGTTCAGACGAGTTCATCCTTCTTGGACATGGATGAGGATGAACCTGTGGCTTCGGGTCCCTGCGAGACAATCCCAGAAGTTCTTCCATACAATACTGGGCTTAGCAACATGATCCCTAAGCCTGAACTGGGGTTAGAGGCTCTAGTCTTTCCAGCTTCATAACCAACTTCTAGGGAGCACATGTCTGCACTGGTTGCAATGAAAGACTTTGTTCTCGTGCTGCCGGGTGAGGACACCAAAGATCCTCGTGCCATGGAGGACCACCGAGTAGTGCGGAGGTGGGTCTGGCCTCGGATTTGCGATATTGTTGTCGAAACTCTTCTTGCTGAGATGGAGACTAATACTGAAGCCCTTCGAAAACTCTTCCTAGGTTTGGGGTTAGGTGTCTTTGACTATCGGTAGTTTTATCTTCTCGCTTTTTAGGTTGTTATGGCCTATGAGGAAGCTGCCGATAGGGAATTCAAACATGCTCCTCTCGCTGCATCTCATTGTGGGACCTGAGCCTTGGAGGAGGACCATTATGAAGCATCATCAGCTAGTAACACAGGAGGCGATCTCTCGAGATTAGGCCGCCTCCCTTTCCACTGAGCTGCATGAATGCAAGACTCGAGCAGTAATGTAGTGGAATCAGTTGTCAACACTGCCTGGTATCCTTGAAGCCACAAGAAAAGGGACCAATTATCTCCAAATGTCAGTGAAGCATATTCGCTCGGTGGCCGATGTAGAGGCCAAGGAGAAAGCTGTACTGGAGAAGACTTGCAATAACCTTCGACGCTTGGTTGCTGATCTGACAAAGAGAGCAATTCAGGCTCCTTTTTAACTATTAGAGCAATTCCTGGACACATTGTTTTATCTCTTCTGTTGCTGTGATGGAGAGGCCCCAGATTGTGGATGCCCTCCCTTTTTGTTCAATGAAATACAATCTACGTCAATTTATTCTTCTTACTTTCTCTCTTTTTCATTTGGAATTTGGTTATTACTGGAGAAATTGTTGCATAAGTAACAACCAACTATGTCAGAACTGACCATAATTCAAGAAAATGATAACAAGCTCTAATTTTTTTCCTAGACCATGGGATCCAGCGAGCATAGTTTGACTATTGTTGGGGTTTTGTAGAGAAGCCCCAATTTTTTTTTGTCTTTTCTTGTTAATGCCCTGATTTTTCTTGGGACCATTTAGTCGGACCTAGAGGGTATAGCCCGGCTTTTTCTTAGGTCTCCCTTTTCGGGTTTTCGGCCTAATAGGCTTTGCACCTCTTTTTGTGAGCGGTTTAATGTCCCGCTGACAAGACTATCAGTACTGATGTTTTAGGTCAAACAAGTTTGACCAGAAATGGTGGGGTAAGGGCTCTAATGAGGTTTGGATGATTAAAAGATGTCTCAATACCCTTCATATGCAATTGGGGGGAACATTTTTACATTTGAATGACATGCAGGGCATGTATCAAGGCATGGGAGTCGCGTAGGTGTACAAAGGTAGGAAAAGCATTGCCTAAGGAAATATTGCCTTTGGTAAATGGGGTAGGGTGATCAATATACGGAGCCGCTGAGGGAATGGTATGCATAGTCGTACCAAGGTGTCCTTATTTCAATGACTGTCAATTTCTGATGGCCTGGGGACTTCATGGAAGTTCAGCTTATGGAAACCACTATGGGTGGCTTGAAAATTTATGAAAACTCCAAGGGGTTGCTCAGAAAAGGAATGTGAAATATAAAAGGGTTTTGGGAACATCTGTACTAGTCAGGAGTGTGGTCAGGAGACCACTTTCCTACGCATTTAGTTAACCTAAGGGATGGTTGAAGATTGGTGCAGTTTAAAGTCATGCAGCTAGGACATCATTTAAAATGAAACGACTTCTCATGGTTCTCAGTAATCTTGTCAAATATGTTCCACCATATTCAAACAGGATTGTGAATGATGTTGGTAAACTGTTGCTCAGAGGGTTTCGGAATCCCGGGATAGACATGGGGGAACATAGGCCAAGAGACGTACAGGGAGAATCATTTCCTAAGAAATTTTGCCTTTGGTAGACTATCTAGGGGAAATCAATATGTAGAGCTGCTAAGGGCATGGTATCCATAGTCATGCAATGGTGTCCTTAGGTAAATGATTGTATTCCCCCGATAGCCAAGAAACTTTAGGGAAGTTGAGATTTGGGACCACTAGGGGTGGCTTATGAGAGTTTGGCTTTTTTTGAGTATAGAGTATGGTTTCGGATGAGAGGGTTCTTGGATACGGGAGAAACATCTAGACTAAACTTCCTGAGAATGGGTGAAGTAATCCCTTCTCACGTGGGTGTGAGACAGTGGCTTGTGCAGGTCTGACCCATGCACTTAAGGACAGAAAAAGGCCTCTACTCCTTACTGAACCAATGACAGGTTTGGACGTGCAGTTTAACATCATACAGTAAAGACGAGAAGCATTATTAAAGGTTTCTGTGCAGTTTAATGCCATGTAGTGAGGACGGGGGGGCATTTTTCTTTCCTTTTACAATGTTGTTCAGTTTAACGTCGTGAAGTAATGACGATTGACCGTGCAGTTTGACGTCTTGCTGTAAGGATGAGGAGCATTATTAAACCAGTGATTTTTTTTGTTGGAGGAATTCCCCTGGATGTTTAACGCTTGGTCTTCGTAGCCTTACGCAAAGAGGCTGGGATGTGCTATGTGTCGTTTGACATCATGCGACAAGGACATAGTTAAAAAGGCCTCTCTGGATTAGAATGTAACCAGGCCCAAGTATCCTGTAATGTCCAAGATGTGGAGGGGGCTTGATGGTGTAAATTTTTTGGTACGAGGCTTTTTGGATCAGGTGAAGGGATATGGGGGCTCGGAGACCGGTAAGCGTTCGGGGATAGGAAGAGTATCTCCTAAGGAAATCTTGCCTTTGGTAGATGGTCCAGGGGCTATCAATATGCAGAGATGTTGTGGGCATGGTATGAATAGTCCTGCAAAGGTGTCCACAGTTTGATAACTTTCCATTTCTGAGGGTCGTTAGTGGTTATAAGGATCCGCGATTGTCCGGGCCACGAAGTCTGTCATTTGGTAAGAAAATGTCTGGACATGTCGGTCATATTAGGCCTTGATTGTTGTTAAAGCTTAGAGATCTCCTTGCGCTGGTTTATCTTGCAAGTGGGGGTGTACCTTCACTCTTATGAAGTTTAAAGTCATGTGGTATGGACGATGTACTCCTAGTTTAGCGGTCAAAGAGATCGGACCATTGGTTGACTATTGCTGTAGTCACTTGAAGGATAACTAAGTTACCATGCTCTGATATGCTCTGAATAGGGTGGGGTATGAAGGTTGTAAACTGAAACTCTGAGGTTTCCCAGATTAGGAAGTATGTTATAAGTGCTCTGGGGCCGGTAAGCGTACGGAGCTAGGAAGAGTGTCACCTGAGGAAATATTGCCTTTGGTAGACGGGCCATGGGCTATCAATACGCAGATCCGTTGAAGGAATGGTATGCTTAGTCATGAAAAGGTGTCCCCGGGTCGACGACTTTCCACTTTGGATGGCCGTGAATGATTATGAAAATCCAAGATTTCTCATAGTGCAGAGTTCGAAACGTGGGGATAATGGTTCCCAATCATACAAGAAAATTCCTCACTACAATTTTCCATTGAGCCAAAGTAGCCTAGCATTTTCTTGATGTTCATTGAAGCAGTTCGTCATGTGAACCACGGTCGGATACATAGGCCAACCAGGTAGGGGTACCCTGGAATCATTTGGATGTGGAAAGGGGAATGAACTTGTAAACCACTACTCCATAAATTTTTTGATCGGGAGATATGACATGGGGGCTCTGAGGCCGGTAAGCGTATAGAGCTAGGAAGAGTGCCGCCTGAGGAAATATTTCCTTTGGTAGATGGGCCAGGGGATATCAATATGCAGAGCCGCTGACGGCATGGTATGCATAGTCATACAAAGGTGTCCATGGGTCGATAACTTTCTGCTTCCGATGGCCATGGATGTTTATGAAGATCCGAAATTATCCGGGTCGTGGAGTCTGATGTGTGGAGAGGATGCACCCAAATGTGCAAAGAGTATTCCCATCTCGTTTCCCCGTTTATATTGGGTGGGTCATGACGAAGTCCGTGTAGTTTAACGTCGTGCGGTGAGGACGACATCCGTGTAGTTTAACGTCATACGGTAAGGACTAAGTATACACCCCGTTTAGGTCTAGTCTATACAATGGGGAAGGGAGGATTTTTAAATCTTATTATCTGTGTAGTTTAACTTCGTGCTTTATGGACGAGGTATACACCCCATGAAGGTCTGGTCCATACACGGGGGAAAGAGGGCATTTTTAACTTCTTATCTTGGGGGGTGGCTGGGCCAGGATTTTGGACCCTGGTGTCGCTACGTATCCTATAAAGGCAGAAATCAGGCCTAACATAGTTCTTTAGAATATGATACACCCCGTGCAGGTCTGGTCCATACACAGGGAAAAAGGGTGTCTTTTTCCTTATCCATGTAGTTTAACGTCATCCGGTTACAACGATGGATACACCCCGTGTAGGTCTAGTCCGTACATGGGGGAAGAAGGCATTTTTATCTCTTATTTGGCGGTGGCTGGGCTAGGATGGGGAACCCGGGTGTTGCTACGTATCCTGCAAGGTCAAGAATCAAGCTGTACGTACTTCTCTAAAAGAAGTACACCCCGTGCAGGGCGGGTCCGTACATGGGGGAAGGGGACATTTTTTAATTTTATCCCACCTGGGAATGGCTGAGCTAGGATAGGGGATCCCAGCATCGCTACGTATTCTGCAAAGGCAGGAATCAGATGTACATATTTCTCTTCTAGATACACCCTATGCAGGTCTGGTCCGTACATTGGGGAAGGGGAAAATTTTTTTCTCTACTTTTTTGTATTTGAGGGGTGGCTGGGCCAGGACGAGGAACCCCAGCATCACTAAGTATCCTATGAGGGCAAGAATCAAGCCACACGTAGTTCTCTGAAATCCATTCAGTTTAACGTCATGCGGTGAGGACGAGGAAAACACCCCGTGCAGGTCTGGTCCGTACATGGGGGAAAGGGAATTTTTATCTTTTATTATTTTGTTTTTTTTTTCAGGGGTGGCTGGGCCAGGATGGGGGGTCCTAGCGTCACTACATATCCTATGAAGTAGGAATCAAGATATATATAGTTGTCTAAAAGATGACACACCCCGTGTAGGTCTGGTCCATAAACGGGGGGAGAGGGAATTTTTAAAACATCTTGTTTGTGCATTTTAACGTCATGCGGTAAGGAAAAAATACTCTTAGTTTAGGGTCATAGAGTTAGGACCATTGGGGGCTTGGTAGTTTAACATCATGCAGCCCAGATGATAACTGCTTTTTGTTATGCCGATGAGGACGAAATACTCTTTGTTTAGTGTCATAGAGTTTGGACCATTGTGTGCATGGCAGTTTAATGTCTTGCAGCTCAGACGATAACTGATTTTAGTTATGCCGGTGAGGATGGAATACTCATAGTTTAGGGTCATAGAGTTTGGACCATTGAGTGCTTGGATGTTTAACATCATGCAGCTCAGATGATAACTGCTTTTAATTATGCCGGTGAGGACGAAATTCTCTTAGTTTTGGGCCATAGATTTTGGAATGTTGAGTGCATGGCAGTTTAACATCATGAAGATCGGACAATAACTTCTTTTAGTTATGACATTAAGGACGGAATACTCTTAGTTTAGGGTCATAGAGTTTGGAACGTTTAGTGATTTGTAGTTTAACAACTTGAATCCCGGATGATAACTGCTTTTAGTTATGACAGTGAGGACGGAATACTCTCAGTTTAAGGTGATAGAGTTTGGACCGTTGATTAGTTGGCAGTTTAACGTCATGCAGCTCGGACGATAACAACTTTTAGTTATGCTGGTGAGGATGGAATACTCTTAGTTTATTGTCATATAGTTTGTACCATTAAGTGCTTTATATTTTAACACCATGAAGCTCAGATGATATACTCTTTTTTAGTTATTAGGCGAAATACTTATTCAGGAATCTCGTATTTGTAGGAGTGGTTGTAAATTTTCCGTCCATGGATATCAGGGCATACGTTCCGTTGGAGTAGACCTTGTGTATAGAATACGGTCCCTCCCACCTGGGCTCCAGCTTTGGAGGCTTCATTATGGGTGTCATTGGGGTATGGAGTACAAACACCAATTCTCCTTCCAAGAAAGACCGAAGACGAAACTTTTTGTTGAAGGCTTGTGCGATCCGGTTCTGGTATACTTCCAGATGGTGCAAAGTGTGTAAACACTTCTCATCTAGCTGTTCCAATTCACCAAGTCACATTTTTGGTTGTTCATCATTGGATAATTGATCACAAATTGCAATGGAGAGAGAGGGTAGTTAGAGCTCAATGGGCAGGACCGCTTCTGTTCCGTATACTAATGAGTACGGAGTAGCCCGAGTAGCAGTGGAGATTGTGGTTCGATAGGCCCACAATGCATGGAGGAGTTTATCCAGCCATGACTTCTTGTCTTTGTCCACCATTTTCTGGAGAATTTTGGACAGGACCCTGTTGAAAGCCTCTATCAGTCTGTTGGATGCCGCATGGTAGTGGGATGAGTGGTTAGCTTTGATACCATATTCTTGGTATAGCTTCTCCAATTCAACATAGAAGAAGTTGGTGCTGTTATCCCTCAGTATAGTGTGAGGGAAACCAAATCTTGTGATGGTATTGGCCTTCACAAAGCTGACAATTCTTCTTGCCCTGACCTCCTTAAGGGGTACAGCTTCTTCCCATTTGGAAAAGAAGTCGGTTGCTATGAGGATATATTTCAGCTGTTTTTCTATGGCGGGAGGATATGGTCCCACGACATTCATTCCCCAGACAATAAATTTCCTGGAGTACTTCGCCTGATGAAGTAACTCCAGGGGCCGGTGAATGAAGTTGGCATGAATCTCTCATGAGTGGCATTTTGCGGAAAAACACTCGCAATCTCGTGCCACTATGGGCCAATTGTATCAAGGCCTTCGAACCTTGTGGGAAATCTTGGATCATGACTGGTGTGCTCTACATACTCTGGCATGCACCTCAGTCATGACGGTTGCGGTTTCTTCTCCATCAATGCATATGAGAAGGAATCCATCGAGGGCTCATTTGCAGAGGACCTCTAGTTGACCCGTGCCACCATATAGGACAAAGTTGATTGCCCTTCTCCGTATTTGCTCTCGTTCGGCCCTGTTTGATAGAATTTCACCCTGTTGAAGGTAGTTTGCAATGGGGGTCATCCAACCGGAGGCGGGAGCATACATCTCATGAATAGGACCGACATCATGAATTTCTTCTGTCTTTTTCTGAACATATGGAAAAGACCATTCGACGATGAGAAATACTGATGACTGTTTCATCCCATCCTGGGTCGGCCAGGGCCGTGGCCACATTGGATAATGCATCGGCCTGGGCATTCTGTGACCGGGGAATATAGGTCAATGCTGGTTCTCTAGAGAATTTTTTCATTAACCCCCGAGCGTGGTCAAACAAGAGAATCAACTCCTCCTTTTTTATAGCATAGTCACCATCGACTTGCTTGATGACCAGTTCCGAGTCACCTATAACCTTAAGGTGCTGTACTTATGCCTGGAGTGCGAGCTCCATGCCTGAAATGAGGGCTTGATACTCCGCCTCATTGTTCGTACATCCTTCTGACAGGAGAATGGAATATGGAAACACTGCCTTCTCCAGGGTCATGAGTATTATCCCCAAACCCACCTTGTTATATTTGGTATCTTCCATCCTTTTCTTGGTTGGGATTCGGGATGCACCATCGAAGTACATTTCCCATGCTGGGAATCCCTCTTGAACCAAGAAGATATCTTCATTAGGTTGCTCAACGTCCGGTGTGGCGGTCCCTGTTGAGGGGTGCTCTGCCATAAAATATGCTAATTCCTGGCCATTAATGGCCTTTTGAGGCACGAACCAGATGTCGAACTGTTATAGGATGACTGCCCATCAGGATAGGCGCCCGGTCAGCATCAGGCGGCTAAGGATGTACTTGAGCGAGTTATTGTGCGAGAACAAATGGACTTCAAGATGCTGCAAATAATGTCGCAACTTTTGAACTGAGAATACCAAGGAAAAACAACTCTTCTCGATGTTTGAATATCGAGTCTCATCATCAATCCTGGTTTGGATGTGGTAATAGATACTGTTTTCACTGAATGTGTTATTTTTTTGTGCGAGGAAGGATCCTAGTGACTATTCTAGGGTCATCACGTATAGGATAAGAGGTCTTCCTTCAACCGGGGGCATGAGCACCGGTGGGATTAAGAGGTACTTAATCAAGTTGTCAAACGCCTCTTAGAAGTCATTCTTCCATTGGTACGTGACCCCCTTCTTCATTAACCTGGTGAAGGGAAAACACTTGCCTTCCAGGTTGGCTATGAACTGCCTAATATAGGCAAGGTGTCCTTGGAATCCCCTCAACTCGGTGAGATTTCAGGGAGGTGGTAGTCCAAGGATATCCTTTATCTTCTCAGGGTCGACATCGATGCCATGATGGCGTATGACGAAGACAAGGAATTTCCCTAAGGTAACCCCGAAGGGGAATTTCAAGGGGTTAATCTTCAAGATCTGCTATCGGAGTTTGTTGATGATAGTGTCCAGATCTGATAGCTGATCTGAGCACTGTCTGGACTTTACCACCAGGTCATCCAGATAACATTCAACGAATTTCGTCAGGAACAGTTTAAAGATCTGATGCATGGCATGCTGATATGTGGCGCCAGTGTTCTTGAGACCAAAGGGCATGACCCTGTAAAAAAATTCCCCTTGAGGGGCCCTGAAGGCAGTGGATTCTACATATTCTATGGCCATCTTGATTTTTTTATACCCAGAATAGCCATCCATGAAGGATATAGCCTCATACCCAGCCATTGCATCGATTAATAACTCGGTGATTGGGACATGGAAATCATCTTTCAGACAATGCCGATTGAGATCTCTGAAATCAATATAGACAAAAAATTTTCCATTCTTTTTCTTAAAAGGGAAGATATTGGCCAACCAGATGGGGTATTGGACATCCCCAATGAAGCCTTCTTTAATGAGCTTATCGACATCATCCTCTATTTTGGCAGCATGTGAGGGGTGTGTCCTTCTGGCAGCCGGTTTATAGCCTCGGTGGTTTTCTGACAGACCTAGGTGGTGTGTTTCCACGGTTGGATCGAGTCCCGGAATTTCCATGTAATTCTGGGAAAACACATCTCGATGTTTCCTTAAGAAGGCGTTATATACTTTGTTCTCTTCGGGAGACATGGATGCACTAATGAGAGTGGGCCTCGGGTCTTCCTCGGTACCCAGGTTTATTTCCCTCAGCTTGTCCACAGTGGTGGAGATACCTTCCTTAAATTTCGGTGGTGAATCCCTGAGATATTACCCCTCTTCTTCTCTGAAATCCTCATCTTCTTGATCTGACGAGGAGAGAGATCCTGCCACGGGCTATTGGGAGTCTGGATGCGAGGTGTCGTGGGCGTCCTTACTCGAGTTTTAGTCCCTAGATTGAAGGTTAGTGGGCATTCCCACATTGTCACACTCAACCGTTATGGATGAAGCCTTGTGGATATCTGAGTGCGTGTCCGGACTTGAACTCATACTCTCAACATGGTTGATGGGAAAGACATCATCTCCGCCAAGCTGCCTAAGGGGGTCATCAGGAACCATTTCCATGCCATTTGGAGTGGGGATCCAGTCGACACCATCCACCATAGGATTCTTTTTCTTTTGCTCATAAAACTTGGCGTTAAGGTAATGTGACTTAGAGAGCTCGAAAGGGGCCTTGTCGGTGTGCAATGTTCCACTTTTTCCATTTACACAGTACTTGATACACTGGTGGTAGGATGAAGGAATAGTCATGTGCTTATGGAGCCATGACCTTCCCAACAGGGCATTGAATGTTGTGATCTTTCGGACCACCAGGAATTCCATGTAGGATACCAAGTCACAAAAATGGTTCCATAGATTAATTTTTACCATTGGATTATATTTATTCTTATCGTAACCTAATAGAGTTTTTGCTGAGGGAATTAGATCATCCTCACTGTAGCCCAACTTACGGAGTGTCCGTATGGGAAGGAGGTTAACTCCAGAGCCATTGTATATAAAGAATTTACGGAGCTCAATACCATTCAGTGTGTCGGACACATAGAGTGGTCTGATGTGTCCTTGTATGATAGCATCTTCATCCTGATCGGTGATGGAAATCACCGCATTTCATTCAACCGGGCCATTCTCTGTCCGGTAAGTCTCGGCGGCAGCTACCTCAGCTTGAAACTTTTGGGGGCGGATCAAGGATTCTATAAGCGCCACCTTGAGGTCTTTTGACAGAATTAGGGCATCGAGGATTTACATCATGGTGGGTACTGATTCCAGCTACTTAAGGATATCATATTTCTGCTCCAGTGGCCGACGCTTCTCCATTGGAAGGAGAGTCTTAGCAGGTTCTTTGGGGGCTCGATCATTTGACGAGGAGGGACCGGCCACGAAGTCAGATGTCGATGGTGTTCCCACACATTGAGGAATTGGCCCGTTCAGTCTATTAGTGTGCACTAGGCGGCCATACACTTTATCCTCCTCTGGTGGGTATCGCAGAACAATTGTGCCAGAGTGGCTTCTTGTAGAGGCGGAGGGGAATTCATTCTCCTACTGAGTCCGTTATATTAACAGTTAGGGCAGGGGTCCAACCATAGGGTTGGTTTCGGCCGTGGTTGCACCTCCCCTGGTATCCCCTGTCTCTACGATTCCTCCTCCCGGCTCCTTGTGCAGAGAACTCTGGTTCGTAACCATATGCTTCATCAGATAATGATTCCCTAAGATGGATGACGTTAATAGTACCAAAGATTGGCACTTCATCCTCTGACAGGTCAACCTAGTCGGTTGTCCCTGATAGTGCGGTTTGGTGGGTCGGTGCCCATGGCACCAAATTCTAGGGCATATAATATGCCAGGGTCGTGACTAACTTTGTCCCCGTTGCGGACTTCTCCTCTTGTGATTGTTTCTTCCTTCTTCGATTACGCTCGGATGACCGGCTCATGGAAGATTGTGAGGCCGATGCTATCGGTTGTGCGGTGTCAGGGCCTGTCGGCGGCAACACTGGCTGTCGTTGCTGAACTCGGAGTATGCCATGGACTCAGTTGATAGTCTTCCAAGTCATCCAGTCATCAAGTTTCTTCCCCTTCTTGCTGGTGACTTTCTGCCACCCCTCCTCTTTTTCAGAGTCGGTGGTAGAGATACATTCCACATGTGTTGGGGGTGGTCCCAACTCGAACTGTCCAGAGTCTACCATCCTCTATAAGAGGTCTTTGAAGACGAAGTATTCTCAGATATTGTGCCCCAACATTGGATGGTTGGTGCAGTAATTTGTCCTGTCATCACGGCTGACTTCTTCAGGTTTCCTTGGCTCTGGGATGCGGAGCAAGTAGCAATTCATGGCAGCAATGAAGTAGCCATGGACCTGATCATCTCGGAATGAGTATACTTTTTTTCTTCTTTCCAAAAACTGGTTCCGCTTCGATCCTCTATGATCATCCTGTTTAGGCAGAGGCGGCCGCTGATATGCATGAGGCCCTTGACGATTTGGGAGAGGCCCGAGCGGTGGAGCAGGCACAAGAGCCGGCTTGAGTGTGACAGCTGACGCTTTAGCTCTAGGGGATCTTTTTGAAAGAGCCTACGAGGCTATTCAGGACTTTGAATTAGTCTGCTGCAGGGAGTCCTCAATTCTCTGGGCAATGGCCGAGAGATGTCGGAAGCCAGTGGTGCACTCCACAAGTATGAGCGGTGTTCACAACTCATCTCGAAGATTATCGATTCATATGGCTAGCATCTCGTCTTGAGGCATTGGCCTGTTCAGGGAATAGGTCAGACCTTTTCATCTGGCTATGAAATCTGAGACCCTCTCGTTCTCCCTCTGCTTGCAGTTCATGAGGTCGATGACCGCTTTTTAGGAAACATTGAGTTGAAGTGGAACATGAACTGTTGTCGAAGGTCTTCCCAGCTTTTGATTGACTGGGCTGGAAAACTACTGGACCAGACGAAGGCATATCCTTGCAAGGTCCATACGAAGCATCTGAGTTTCACTGCTTCTTGTTGTTATGGAGTTCCTATCATAGGGTCACAATAGGATGCGTAGTGCATCAAATGTTGTTCTGGATGGCCCGATCCATTGAAGATAAGGAATATAGGGCTCCAAAAATTGGGTGGAGGAGGTGTGTTACTTACCCAATCTGGGTAAGGCTTCTTCTCTGGCTGTATCGGAGCACGTCAGCCATCCATTTCTTCCAATTGAGATGTCAGTGCCTCAATGGTGTTGGTGAGACCCTAGTTTACAACATGTTGGGCCCAGTCTTGGGCAGGTACAGCGTGAGGCATTACTCGAGGATCCGGATTGGCCGACACCAAGGGTGTGTATTCCATTCGGGGCACCCTTAGAGGGTTCGAGCGTACTCTCTCCGGTTGCTTCCTGAGTGGAGGGAAATATTGGTATTCATCATCCACAATTCGGTAGTTGGACGGTCCAGGAGCCTCATTGGATGGGAGCCCTGACCATGCTTCGTTTGTCAGGTAAAGCCTTAGTCTTTTAGGTACACTTAATAGGAGTGCATGATGTGGCTCTTCCTAGGACACAAATTCAATAAGGAAGTTCCTCTGGAGTAGCTCAGCGTTAATCCACCTCAATTCTTTCATCTCTTCATCTTGTCGAGCGAATCTGTCTTCGAGCATTAGTGGCTCATTTTGGTCAACAGAAGGAGGTGGGTTAAGGGTAACCAGTCCTTTATTGTTATCCTTATTGGATGCTCGCTGGGCAGGGGGAGGACAGATGGCTGGATGGATGACCATATTTAGGGCGGCCCTCTGGTTCTGGGTGTGTACACCTGGGGGTTCATTGTGAGTCATAGCCTGACCGGAACCATCGTCTCTCGATCCATCAGGGTTTGAATCATCCTCAGCGTCACCCATGGCGTTAGCCTCTATGGAGTTGATGGATACATATCGTGGGGCAGAGAAGATGTCATCTTCCAAATAGGAATAGGATCTCCCGCGTCTTTTGTTTCCCTTCCCTTTCATAACCTGGGATTTCCTTTGGACTTCTTGACGAAGGGTGATGCAGAGAGTTTGTTTATGAAACCATACAGTGCGTCTTCCTCTTGGATGGGATGATGATTCAAATGACGGGATAGGATGGGAACCTCCTCTCTTGATTTTCCTCCCTAGACGAGAGAATACTGACTCTCATGGGAGAGGTTGTTATTGAGGGGGTAAGAATGCCCCCATCCTTGAGTGATGGGGTTTTCTCCGTTCCTTGGACGTTGAGTCTCCTCCCGTTTTTATTGGTCTTATGGGGGAATTTTTTGTCAAAAATTCCACCAGCCCTATAGGATGGGGATGACCCTGGATTGCAGTAGTAGCTGCTGCTATCACCACCTTCTTGATCTTATGTGCCCCAATTAGGGGGTGAACTGGGTTTGATTCTGAGTTCTTCTGTGGATCAATCCCTTCTGGGGAGGAAGGAAAAGATCGCTGATTGGATTCTCTTAGGCGAGAGGCATGTTGTATGCTCTCGGTGGCCTGTTTTAGGAGTTCTTGAATGGTTTTTTCCCGTCGGGCCTAACTCTTTTGGGACTTACTCAAGGCCTCTCTCTGTTGGGTGTGTCGCCTCTCCTGAACCGGGAGACCACTCGATTTCCAACTTGATGTGATGAAATTGCACGACACCATGCCGAATGGGTTTTTTGGGTGGGGAGCAGAGTGAAATGCAGAGCTCCATGTTCTCCCCATCCCCTGATATGGACTCCCGTTGGAGCGTCACCGATGAGGCAGCATAGCTCGTGCACTGCACGGAGGCAGGCTATCTCTATGATTCCTTTACATCTCTCGGGGCGCTGTTGTCGTGCCGAAGGAAGGGCCCCCAGGACAATGTGGTGCAGGAGGTCTCATATCATCTTCACATAGTCTACATACCCTTCATAGGGCATGAAGCTTGATTTCAACTGGTGAAGGTTTGTCCATATATTATGGCGGATTTCGTGCACGTATTCTTCAGAAAACTCTCTAGGTATATCGAACTGAGATGTGGTCGTGGGCCAAAACATGACTGGTATATCATTTATGGCAAGTCATTTCCTCATGTGAAACATGTCGGCATAATCCTCCTCCAGTGATTCATCTACCTGGTTAGCCCAACTGAGGCGCTCACTGATAGTGTGGTCCGAGGTAGTGGGACCGGTAGGTATTGAATTGTCATGTGGGCGATTCCGAGGAGGTTCAGAAGACGAACATGGCCCTGGACCATCTTCTGATTGAAGAAGGGGGTCATTGGTGACTAACTCGGAATCTGACATGCTCGATCCCGTCCTTCTGAGTGCCTCGGCATACGAGGGCATTTCTGTTCTTGATTTGGAAGGAGGAGGACCTTCCTGTCGATATGATATGTCATCATGGGGAGGACCTCTGCAATGGCGGTCGTAATGGCAAGGACTACCGTTACTACTTGATGCTTCACTTTATATAGGAATTTTGATGTGCACACCCTGGAGAGGACCTCCAAGGCATGTCACAACAAGGGGAGGACCTTATGGCTGCGTAGAGTCGTTATAGGGAGGGCCTTCGCAACAACTGCCATCATGGTGAGGATGACCATCATGGCTTGACGTTCAATGTGCATTGTGGGGAGGACATTCAGGACACACTATGACAATGGGAGGACCTTCTTGTTACTTTGGGCCAATGCAGGGATGAGCATCACAATGGCGGTCATGGTGGCGAGGACTACCCTCACAACTGCTGCAATGGCAAGGACTACCATTACATTTGTCGTAGGGAGAATATCTGCTGGGCACACCCTGGGATGGGCCTTCAAGGTGTACCGCAATGAGGGGAGGGCCTTCTCATTGCTTGACGTCTCTACGGGGAGGTCCTCCGTTATCAGGGTTGCAAGGACTACGACCGTGATCTGATGCCCACCTACACGGAGCGTCGTTGCAATGTAACCCCTGGGGAGGAACTTCAAGGCAGGCGACGACAAGGGGAGGGCCTTCTTGTCTTGATGAGATGTCACTGTGGGGAGGGCCTCTGCATTTGAGACTATGATAGCAAGGACTACCATCATAATCTATGGTCCCACTAGATGGAGAGTGTTTGCAGTGTATAACCTAGGGAGGACCTTCAGGGTGGACTGAATCAAGTGGAGGACCTTCTTGTTGCTCGATCTTCTGGTCACGTGAAGGGTTTCCATGACTCACATCAAAAGATGATCTCTCATGATGCATTTTTATATGCCCGTGGGGAAGCCCCCATGGGTGCTCTGGGAAGGAACATCAGAGCTACTGGTAGAGACATTGTAGGGAGGACCTTCGCAACTGCTACTGCCTCTCCCATAATATGGTAATGGGTGCGCAGGGTTCTGAGCCTGCGATGTGTGCTTAGAAGCATTGGGAACCACAGATTTCCGCATAGTATAGTCCTGAACCCGCCCTTTATTTTCCAGCTACGTTCGGCGCATTTGGGGGGATTTCTTATGGGTAGCCGGGACCATCTTCTATTGATCACCTTTGGGTCCCTATCTAATTGCGTCCTATGATGTTTTCGGGATATGCCGATGATCATCTTGAATTTTAGCAGGGATATATGACTACTCTAGAGCATCCACCATGATGGATGGGTGTCCCCCATTTGGAACGAGAGAAGATGCCCGATCCAGTTGCCCTTGCATCGTAGAATATGGCCGGCGACCCTCCTGTGAAAAAACAGGGATGCAGAAATGCTCCAAGCTGGCTATCTCGTCTCTTAGATGATTCGGATTAATTTGGGAGACGAGCTCATGGGCCTGAGTCCTTGCTGCTGCCGTTGATGCACTTACATTCTGGAAAGTCTGCAGATGTGATCTGGGATCGATACCTGCTCCTCCATCATTACGAGGATATGTAGAGAGACATATTTGGCTAGAACGGGTATGAAGGCCCATTCTGGTAGCGGAGTAGGAATATCCTACTCCGGTCCTTCAGTTGTCAGTTGGTTCTAACAATTCTCCTGTGTCGGGGCAGGTGAACGAATCTGCCCCTATGCTGGGATACACCGGTTTATCTCTATGTTTTCCACCACATTGGGTAGGTGGACACTACTTGCATATGCAGGGAGATGGCCCTGAATTTGTTGGTTTCCCTGTGTATCGAGTCGGTGGCCTTTGTTGGCGGGGAGACGTGCCCACCTATTAATTTCATCCACATCTGGGTGGTGGGCTTTGCTGATCGCCACCATGTTAGGATGGCGGGCGTCAGAAGAATCTGCGAGGAGCTAGTCTTGCAGGCGCTGGGCCGCCACCACGTCAAGATGGTGGGCTTCACAACCCTGGGTAGGGAGAGGTGCATGCCGGGTAAGTGTCGTCCTAAATAAGCGACGGGCTTGATGGAGCTCGGTGGGTATGCACGCCAGCTCATATGATGCCGCCATTTCTAGATGGCCGGCTCGGGAGGAGTGAACAAGTGTAGGTGCCTGTTCATGGTACGTCTCCATGGCTAGGCAGTAGAGCTCCTCCTCAGGGACCAGGGTGATGACCAATCCCTGATTGTACGTCTGAATCCCTCGTCGGGCTGTCCGAGGGGCCGGAGCTCGGGGAGCGTGGGCCTGAATCCTCGGGGAGACATCCTCCTTGGCACGAGGATGTTGAGTCGCGGCGTAACCGCGATGACGCCTTCCAGTGGGGGCCTTGGAGCAGAACCCCCGTTTGGCAGGGATGAAGTCCTCCGCGTAGATCTCATCTGCCTCCCAAAGCTAAGGGAGGTACACATTGTCCTGTTCCGGGTATAGACTCCCGAAACGGTTTGAGATGGCAACATGGGCCGTCTGGATTTACACTTGTGGTCATTGCTGGGCATGCGACCGATGAATTCTAGTAGATTGGAGGGTGTGCATGGCCGCCTCCACCGTTGGGAGAGTACAGTTCAGGTGGTACTCTAGAATCAATGTGGTTGAGACCCAGTGTTGAAGATGGTGGGTGGGTGACGAGGTCCTTCGTAGGTGAGGATGTCTGGTCCTTGCGTTGTTGGAAGCACGCGCTTGTGAGTTCCTTTGCGATGCCATTGGATCGAAGGGAGTTCTAAAGATACCTGTAAAACATTTTAACAAATAAAAACAGCAAATCTGTCAAAGCATCATCTAATGATCCCATGTGTAACTAATGTCCTTGCTTGGCCCTCCTTGAGAGTATAAGGGGTCACAGGGTGGGATTAGGCTAAATATATCATTCTTGGTTAAAGATTCACATTGAGTTCACCATTTTTTGTTTCGAACCATTTCTCATCGAGGAGATGGACGCGCCCAACTATCGACCTCATGGATGGATGAGCCCCGCTTGACTGCTAAAGTCAGGTACACCAGTCTTCGTTTCAAAATTCCCAACAGTTCCATATCCAACAATACGTGGACCTGCTTTCTAAAGGTAGGCGTTTTCTAGGTGGTTTGTTCAGCGATGCTTAATAACTCGCATTGGTCGAGAGGATGGGAAGTTGGGCTCATCACACCCATTTGGGGGGAATTATTTCTTGTCATGGGACTATCTTATAGATTTAAGACCTATTCATATGTTCGCAAAGCATTGGTTTATACCCAAACATAGTATCCATGAATTTTTTCTGCTTGGAAATGGTAATCTAAATGTAGGGATTCAAGATCATTTATGCCCGAGGTTTACCATCCCTCGTTGGATTAATGACCCTGAGGATTCTGGAATCATTGAGGCGGCACTAGGAGTGGTGCGGTGAACTGGCATGAAGATAATTTGATTGACCGGTTGTTGGGCTTGAACCTCAGGGAGGATTCCTATGTACCCTGCCTAGGAAGTAGGTATCAAGGTCCACGTAGTTCAAATGTACAGTTTAACGTCATGCATGACGTAGGCGAACCGACATGAAGGTTGTCGGAACAACCAGGTGGTGGTCTTGAACCTCTGAGAGGCATCCTACATACCCTACTCAGGAGACAGAGATCAAATCCCTCGTAGTTCATTCGGGGGTGTTGGAGAACTAATGTGAATGTGGACCCATCGGTCTGATAGTGATCGGGCTTGAACCTCTTGGAGGCTTCCTACATACCCTGCCTAGGAGGCAGAGATCAAAGTCCTCGTAGTTCACAAGAGTGGGGCTTACGCTTTGAGGCCTCCCATAATAGGATTTCATCGTCGATGCTTACTCTATGCCCACATGAGTCATGCTCGGTTTGAGAAACAAGAGGCAGCAGGGACCAGACGATCACATCGCGAAAGGTGCATCCGTGAGAAGTGGAGTGGGGATTACACATAGAGCGGCCCATAAGGTCGGGGCTTACTCCGAGATGGATGCTCATGGAGACAAAGCATAGCGGGAGACGGAAAGAGGTGATCTTTTTCCCATCACCTCTCTGGTTCCTGGGGGAAGTACGGAAGTGCATGGGGGCTTCCTTATGATGGGTATTTTACTCCCCCCCGAAGAAGGGATAAGTGCCCCATCCCCAACAAGTGGAGGGGCAGAGAGGGGACTCTCGAGCTCATACTCCACATTAACGTGGGAATGTGAACTCAGGAATGTTTCGGGAACCTGCTCAAGGGTCGGGGAAACCCCTTATCCCCTACTTACTATGGGTATGTGAACTCAAAATGGCGCGCTACTGCACCTGAGGGTTACACCACAAGGATCTGGTGGCTCTGGCGGAGGCCTCGGCTCGGGGCCAATGAATAGGCCAATGAGGGAGTCACGGAGGATCAGGCTGGATTTGAACGATTTAATTTGGCTCATGGAATATGAACTCCAAAGGATCTTATGGGCCACACACATGAATGAGTGGTGAGGCCCTTCATGTAGGAAGGTAGTACGCGGCTGGAGAGACCGTCCGCGAACCAGGGTGGTCCGCGGACTGTTGGGCATCCCACGAACCAGTGTGGTTCTCAGAACAGTGAGAATCCCGCGAACCAAAGAGGTTCACGGCTTCAGGTTTGATCCGCGTAGCATGGTGGTACGCGAAGGGTTCCATACGAGCAGCGGCGGCCAAGGGCGGCGCCAGTTGGGAGTTCGTCGGTCGAGGCTTCACCCGCGTAGAAAGGTGATATGTGGTGCGACAGATCGGAAAAGAGGCATAAACACCCTGGTCCACGAGGCGTGCATCCGCGGAGGGGCCATGGTTCACAATTATCTCTTATTTTTTATTTTAAGTTCACGGTTCACCAAATTATTATGCATTTTCTGTTCCTTATTAATTCGTTCCCAGGTTCATACCTGCACTGGTTCACGAACTGGAACTTCGCTGTTTGCGAAATCTTAAGCCTTCCATCAAGATCCTTCCACGTGAATCTGATCGATCACCTACAATTCCTCATCCTCTTCCCCCTCGGCCCCCTTTTATAGAGTGGGGGAAGAGATGTATCTATGGTCACGTGGCACATTTTGTGGAGGCCCATGACCGAAAACCCGGTTTACAGCTGACTTGGTCAATCTGCGACTCACGGTGGGCACTAAGTGCTTCTACCCCGTGAACTGAACGAGCTCGGGGATTGCTTCGTGGCCGCGTAGGGTTCCGCCTCCATTCCACGAACGATAGAAGATGCGGCTTGAGCCGGTCGACGCGTTCCGTGGCTAGGGCAGTCCGGAATGGTGAACTGGGTTGGCACCTGTCCTGCCTCATGACCGCAGAGGGTCTCCGCCTCAGTTTCGTGAACGACGACGGTCCGCGGAGGAGGGACGCTTCGCAGAACCGGCCGTGAATCATTAACATTAGACCAATCCATGTACCGGTTCGTCCTTCGCCATCCTTGAGTATTATCCACATTTTCCAAATCCTTTCAGGGGAAATGGGGTAGAATATCCCTTTAGTTAAAGGGGATCATCATTCTCCTTTGCGGATTTTTTCAATACCCTACACACACACCAGTATTACACCTTGGGGTGCACCATATAATTAGTAAAGAATAAGGATGGGTTTATGATGTTTTCTTTAATTATTGAGAAATCAATGAAATTAATATGATGTATATGTATCTTGTATAGTATATTGAAGACATGTTTGAGTATATTTATAGTGTTAAATAGTTTTCAATGATTTATTTTAATTTTATTTATCTTCATATAATAGTGAAAAGGAATTATATACTAAAAATGTAAAATTGTAAATGGTATAGACATTATGAGTTTACATTAATTTTTTTTGAGGAAACTAATTTAAACAAATTGTTGATAAGTTTAATGAATATTATTTTCAAAAACAAATTGGATTAATTTATGATTCTATTTATTATTGATATTATGATTTACTCTAAATTTTATAATGAGTATGAGAATCATTTGAGAATTGTTCATGAGGATCTTATAGAAAATTACATATACGAAAAAATTTGTAAGGGTGAATTTTGGCCCTAGAAAGTTCTATTTATTATTTATATTATCTCCAAGGATATAATATCAGTTGTTACTCAAATGATAATGGTTGTTAAATAATGGACCAAAATAATTAATAGGACTAAGAAATTTAGTTTCTTTTGTTTAGTAGTCTATTGTTGGTAATTTTTTTAAAATGGTATGCAATTATCCAACCCGTTAACCAAGTTAACATGTAAATAGGAAAACATCATCTTGTAAAAGGAATGTTTGGAAATGTTTTGAGTAACTGAAGATGATATTGGTCATTATAATTTTATAAATATTTTTTATTTGTTGAAGGAATTATATATTATTCATATTGATGGATTGAATAATGGACTGGGTGGGTCCTTATTAAAAATTGTGGGGTTGTTTATTATGCATTAGGGAAACTATATATCCACAAACAATAATATTTTACTCACGATATTGAGTTGGTAATTATAATAATTTCTTTAAATATATCACAAAACTAAATGTATACATAATGATATGTGATATATAAATATCATAATAGTTTGAAGCATCTATTCAGTCATAAATAGATCTACACGTGAATAAAAAATAACTAAAACTACTCAAGGATAATGAAATCATCATATAGTTTCCCGGAAGGATGGAAAATAAAATGGATGACGCAATTATTGGGAAGGACCATAATATTCTATACCTGATGAGGACAAAAAAGACTCCAATATTTATTTATTTAGTAAATTCTTATATGAGGATCATTAAGTATTAGGAAATATCATTCAGTTTCTAAGTACTTGCCTATACATTTTTACTATTAACAAAAAATTAACCCCAACTTGACATCATTGATCTTCAAAATAATACTAAATCAATGAATGATGTAATACAAAACGATATTATCTATAAATATGAGGTTTAAATGTTTGGAAATAGACTATGTATTCCATTATTATCTAATAAAAATAAACATTTCTTGATGAATCCTTGAACTCAAATTTCATTATACAGCAGGGTAGCACCATGATGTAGATGGATTTAAGAGATCATTTCTATTATAATAATATAAATTAAAAAATAACAGACTATGTTCTTTGACACTTAGTGTGCTAACAAGGAATGTCTGAGGGAAGAAATCCTTAGTTTGTTAATCAAGCTGCACTTATAATGATGTGAAAGAGGGATAATAATATGATAAAAAAATTTAAAAGATTTTTAAATAGATCAAATTGGAATGATGTTATGTGGTTAATTCACAATCTATAGTAATAATTAGGGATCTACACCTTGAGTGATTTCAAAAATTATATACTAAGGATTTTGTTCAACATGATTTGTACCTCTATTAATTGAATCTAAACATGACCTTCATTTCAATTACAAAGTTGGGAGGATACTTTCGATGGCATTGTGTAATATGATGGATTTTAGAACCACATATCATACTCAAATATATGGGTAATCTAAAAGGTCTATCTAATCATTATAGGATATGATGAGATCATTCCACATTAACTTTAGAGGAACATGGAACGTGTATCTACCTTTGGTGAAATTTTCATATAAAAATATCTCTCATTTGTATATTCAAATGGAACCATAAGATGAGTTACATGTGAAATTATGTCATAACACAGTTAGTTATGAAGAATATGGAAAAGGAGGAAATTTGTTTTAAATCACATTGAGGATATGCCTAAAAATTTTCAAGTAATTTAGAATCATAACAAGAAGGGACATAGAAGTCAAAATATATATACTGATAACAAGAGTATGAACATGTAATTATAATTTGTAAATGACACCCTCTTGAAAATGTATCTAGTGAAGAGTGATATATGGTTCACTAAGAAGGTAATGTTAAGCCCAAATTAGATTTTAAACGTGGAAATTTTAGAGATAATTAGAGTTGATGCCTATCATTTAGCTACGTTATCCAACTTCTCTAAAGTGAAAGAAGTTTTACAATTATTTCTATTAATGAAGAACATATTGGACCCAATTTATATACCCCAATAGATGAAATAGATTTGGAATCTAACATTTCATGTAATTAAGTTCCTGTTAAATATTCATGATAATATTGAGAAAATGTTACATTTGTAGAAAACTATACTGGAGAAATTAATGTATATGATTCCAAAAATAAATAACTGAATTGTGGGACCATGAGGAGGAAATGATGATTAATTACCCTTATATGTTTTTTTACTGAGGTATAGAACCAATTTTGATGATGAATTTTTTAAATTGGTTTAGAATTTAAAAGTCGAGATATTACCATATTAAATCAACATAGTTACATGATCATAATCCATTTGTATTATATTTTCATAGTACAATCCACAGAAGAAAATTTCACTGACAATAATGCCATAATAAGTGAAACATAACATATAACCTTATATGGAACAACTAAAATATCTTACTAAAAAGGGTTATACTTTAAAAATATTGGTGATTATATATGGTACATTTGTTTAATAATTATATCCTTAATACATTGAATATACATGGAGTAGGGACTATGACAATTATATGAATTATTTTAGATGTTATAATTAACTACATAAGGGGTAATATGGGCATTTCAAGGGTAAGGTGATTGTCAGACTCTGACTATCATTAATGTAATTTTTCCATTATACATAAAAGGGTCCAAAAATATATAAAATCACTTACAAATGATAAAATTTATAATTATTATAAATGTCTATTGATCAATGAATAGTAATATAATTACGCACAATTCTCTTAGTAAAAAACAAAAAATATCAAAGAAGAGTTTTCATATTTTTGGAAAAAAATATTTATTTATTTTAACAAAATATGTATTTTATTTTTAAACTAATTTCTAATATATAAAAATTATTTTTAAAAAAAAAGGACTTTAAATTTGGAATCAACACATAAAAAATATCAAATTATGAAATGTTTAAAATATTCCAAGATGGAATTTATTTTGTGTAAATATTAAAAGATGGTATGTCTATATAGTAATAATTATGAATTTTTATTATTTAAAAATAATATAATAAATAATATAAGGTATTTATTGAAAAAAATATTTATTTATTAATAAAATATATTTTAGAATATTTAAATTAATTTTCCAGAACAATAAATATGTTTCCAAATACAAAATAATATTTTTAAAATTTAGAAACAAAATTATTAAAATTTTAAAATATTATCCATGTCCATAATATTATAAAATATTTTAGATCTGTTCATATGTTAAAAATTCATACCTAAAAAATAAATACAATTTTTTAAAACCATGTGAAGGAAAATGGTTTTATATTTCTTCATTAACTAAAGTACGAGGCCTTAATTTAGAAATTAATAAATTATTACATCTCATATTTTTTAAATTTACACTCAAACTCTATTTTCATTCCAATTTAAAACTATTGACCACGAAATTTCCATCATTTTATATCTCATGAGGATTTGGGATGATACTTAGTTTTATAAAATTTTGAAACTCTTTCTACATGTCACTCTCTCTAAAAGTTAGTTCAAATAGTTTCTATTAAATATAATTAGTAGAGAAAGAGATCCCAAAACCATATATCCTATTATATTTTGATCACCCAAACTCTAAGGATCTAATGATTTCATTTCCAATATTTTTGAAGGTTCATCTCATGGTAAGGGTTTCAATACCTTTTTTTATTTAGAGAAATTATTTTAAATTCCATTACATGTCCTTATGTATTGATATTATATTTTTTTATTAAAATCCATGAATTAAACAATTAATTATCATTAAATCTTATTATATTACACACATAATTTATTATGATACAAACATATTTATATATCTTAATATTCATGAGGGATTTTTTTCATTTTTTATGTATAGTACTATTTAATTAATTTGACTAATTCATTATAACACAGTTATGCAATGAAATTATCCCACTCTAATATACCATCACAAATGATACATTCCAGTATATCCTGGTTATCCAATTGGTCCTACTAGGTTGATGTTTGTTCACCATGATCAACAAATCATTTAATTTAATGGGGGGTCATCGAATATTTTTATACCCATTAATTATATAAGAGGATGTATTGTATACACATACTTTTGTATGTCAATTGTTATTTTGAATCTTATGACATGTATTTCCAAGATAACTATATTATATGATTGATGAATTTTAACTGTTATGTAATGGTGGGATCCTATATTTTTATATCCCATTTTTTAATTTGAAGTCCTCAAGAGTTAGTTTTTTTAGGGTTTTTGGTATATGTCTTCCCAAATGGGTATTGTGTCTTGGAACAAATCCTAGATGGCATGGTTATTATGTCTTGGATGATTCCTTGCCAATAAGATTAAGATGTAAAAAATTATAAAACCCCAAAGTATAAATTCTGTTATTTTTTTCCATATAAATATTTAACCATTTCTTTCTAATTACATTGATACATCATGCCTAATTTCAATAAATTAAACTATTTATTACGATCATATTATTTTATGCATTGATAATGAACAGATAGATTCTGTTGCATACTACCACTTTCTGAGTATTTAATCTCACCAATTTATTTTGTTTTCCTTTTCCCTTTGAAGAAAATAAGTGTACTAAGAATTATTTATGGATATTATAGGTGATATAATAATATTTTCATTGAATTATTATTATTATTATCTGGTTTTTATATGTTATATAAGAATCATGTATGAATGTAATTATCTAAGACTATTGAATTTTGGATGCAGGTTAATGTAAACTCTTTTATTTTATACCAAGGTAATAAAATTACCATTAATATTTTGTAACTATAATATAGGTTATTAGAAGCAACAAAAATAAAATTTAGACATGGATTTTATATTTCCATGTGATTCACCAAGGGGTACATCATTACATTTTATAAAAAATGAATAGTGGTTCAATGCATATTTGAATTAATTATCCAAATCATAAAAAGATTATGACAAATAAGAAGTTTCCTATATCACATATTGATGATATTTTTGGTCAAATTCAGTGTACATAATACTTCTCAAATGTGGATCTTAATTTTATATATCATAAACATTGGGTAAGAGAACCATACGTATAAGATATAAACACTATGAATATATAGTAATTACTTTTTTTAATTACAAATTCACTAAAAATGATAAATTATTTTATAAATATAGTCTAAAATAATTACCTTTATATGTTTTTAGAACTATTTATTGATGATAATGTTATATATTCTAATATAAATTAAGACTATAATAAGCATTTGGTGATAGTGATAAAGACCTAATAAGTAAGAGGATTTATATGGTAAATTTATAAAATATGAATTTTTGAATACAAAGTATATAAATATTAGATGCTATTGTGAAAAAAGATGATATATATGGATCCATTAAAGACCGAGGTGATTAAAGGATGTCTTTAAAATAACCACAATTGAGATATAAACTTTTTTTTAGCTTATTATGAGATTATTAACTCGTTGTATTATATTTTTCGACATTTTCTAATACACTGACCACAATAACTCAAAAGGGAATAAATTTTCTCTTGATAGTATAATATGAATATAAAAATGTGGATCATATGAAGAAATTGGAAACATACACTTGTATTCAAAATAGCCTATTTTTGAGTAGTTTCTATAATAGACCATGTTGTTTTAGAATCATATTTAGTTTAGTTTGTATGTGCACTTATATTTTGATAAACTATGATTAACATTAATTATTAACTATTGATATATTTATTTCCAAACACATGATATAGATTTAGTTGTTCCAATATTTTCATTAATGATTTGGAGGCATTATCTCTCTATTGAGAAGTGTGAAATAAGTACTTATTACAAAATGATAAATTATAAATTCAAATGGGAGGATTTGAACATGTATTGAGGATATAAATGCTAATTATCAAGTTTTATTACTACTCAATACATTACCACCTTTATATGTATAACAAGGTATATTAGTATCTTTGTAAAAATAATCATGATACCTTTTTCCTGATTTGGATTTTAATATATATAATTTTAAAGCACACAAAAAAGAAAAAAATTGAAATAATAAGGCAAGGTATTAATTTAAAAATTCCAAAAATTATTCCATAATAACATTTCCATGAAGAGACCGTGGAGGAAAAAAAAGAATACATATATTTTATGAATATGGTGAGGGAATATTTAGGATTTCAATATTAAAAATATATTGTTATATGATTTAGAATGTAAATATGTGTCCAATCTATGTAATAATAAAATATTAGACTTTTATATAATTCAAATATTTCATCATTTTATATTCACTAAGGAATAATAAAAATATATAGTGATCTTTGAGTTCACTTTCAATCGAATAAAATAAAGAGGAAAATTAATGAGTACAAATCATGATGCATGGTTAACAAGTTACGACCAATCATCAAACATTTAAGGGGATGAAAAAACCTTTTCCCACACCTAAATGAACATGGGAGAGCATCACTGTTGATTTTTTCATAGGTCATTCTAACACATCTATGTGTAATAATTATAATTTTTTAGTTTAACTAATTATAAAAGAAGCTCACTTCATTAGTATTCATGATAATATCATACTTCATAAACCTTCCATTATATATAAAAAATAACTGGAAAGGTTGTATAGAGAATCAATTTTTATTATAGCTAATTAACATCCTTGTAAGATCTTAAGATCCTGGTGTATTCATCAATAAGAATTGAATATTGAAATAAATTTTATCACTTATTATAATTTTATGACTAATGGTTCATTAGAAATGACAATTAAGACAGAGGAAAATATGTCAATATTTTTTCTGATTAATTTCAAAGGATTTGTGGATTAAAATCATTTATAGGAAAATTTAACATCTAATATTAATTTCCATCCATGAATACAAGTGGAACCGTATGAGGCTCTCTATGGAAAGTGATTAAAATCTCAAATACTCTAAAATAAAGTTATAGGGAGAATGATGTTTAATCTTGAACATGACATAGAAATTATTTGGAATACAAATACCATTAAATGAAATAATAAATCAATTAAAAGTTGACTGATGATCTATATAGATACTCATTGAGGATATATACAGTTTGATATTAGATATGTATTATTCCTTTAAATATCACAATATTATAATGGACTAATATTTCGAAAAAAGGAAAATTTAAGTCTTTGATACATTAAAACCTTAAAGATTTTAAATAATTATGGAAATATAACTTGTTGACTAATTATTAAAATAAAAATATCATATGTTCAAATTACATTCCATTTATACCTTATTAGTAGGTAAATATTGGATCCATTGAATTTATTGAACTCAAAGGTCATATATTGGGAGAATGATCACACTATTAAGGTATGATTGGTAGAGATATTGGATACTAATATTAAATTACTATTAAATTATTCCCTTCACTTGGTCAATGTTCAATAGTGAAATTATTGGTATGAGTAAGTGTCAAGTGAATATAAAATTATAATGAATTAGAATTCACTAAATTGTTCTCGCATGACTAATGAAATTTGAATGGATTGCCTTTAAGGTGGGGGATAATGTAACACGATATTTCATTATGAATTTACCTTTTATAGGTTCCTTGTTTTTCATAATTGAATTTCATGTTCTACAAGTAATACATATCTAAAATGAATAATAATTTTTTTCTTGAAGGTATAATATTATACAATAAAATAAAAGAATATAATTATTATTATAAAAACGTATATAGAATGTAATTATAAAAACTATAGAATGTTACCAAATATATGTAAATAAAAGTACTATTATCATGAAGTATTTTTATATGTTCTCCCATAAAAATTATTTTACTAAATATGATTACAGAAATAATGAATAAAATTATAAATAATATAGAAATGTTAAAATTATTTAATGAATTATTTTTTAAAAAATTTATATGGTTATACATTGAAATAGAAATTCGTAATTTGACCATTATATGGAAATTAGTTATATATATTTCTATTAAGTGTACATATATTTTATTTATATATTAAAATTGATATTATAATTATATAATACATAAGTAGAATAACATATTATTTATGAAATACTAAACATAATATGAAATATTTCATATATATAATAATTGTATCAAAATTAAGTATGTGGGTAAACCTAAATTTTTACGGTAAAATATAAGTTTCTCTGTTGAGTGGTGAAAATAAACTGGAAAATATTGTAAATTGGTTATATATTAGAAAAATTATTTATAATATTATGTAGCATAATAAAATTTTAGCATCACCTTATTGACTGGATCATTTCCACTTTATTTTATTTCGATAGTTACTAAAACTAACAATGATTACAAATTTAAAATTACTAAAACCACTAATTATTATTTTAATTTATCAATATTTTTCAGTATTAATTAGTTAATTTTTTAATATTTATGATTTTTAAGTATTCTTGATCTTTAATTATTTAATTTTATTCTTGTATTATTATATTATTACTAAAATATTTATTTTGGGAAATTTTCATTGTATAGATAGGGTATCAATATTTTATTTGTAAACTCATGTTTGGAATGAACCACATTTTCGGAACCACGTGTTTTGAATAGAATTCATTTTCAGAACGACATGTTTGGAACATAGATCATGTTCAGAACCTCCCATTTAGAATGAACCTCATGTTTTGAAGTATATGATTTGAATAATCCTCATGTTTGAATTCACATGTTTGTATATACCTCATATATGGGATCCTCATGTTGCTCACATACCTCACATCACCAGGAATTTTTCATTAGAACCTTACATCTACAAATGTTATACTCTACATTGTAAGAATTATGTGAACGTGAGATATTACCAAGTATCACTATAATCCATATTATATAAGCATGAATATTATTTTATACATATTTTTCATCATTAAATTTGGATTATTTGTTACCATTGATTTATTAATTAGGATTCAATTTATTGTTTAAATATATAGAATCCATTATAATTTCAAAGTTTAATATATAATACAACTATTATGTTCAACGATGGGTGGATATTATATTGTCTGTGTTATTCGGACATTAAAAATGGAGTAAAATTACATATCATGATTTTTAATCTCTGGATATGAATTTTTATAAAAGGAATGAATTAATTAACTATGTGAGATATCTACATAATAGAATCTCAAACATAATAATATTTGAATCACCAAATGAAGACATCTTTTCCTACAGTACATGAAATTTACAACTCTCATTTCATTAGAAGGATATGAATATTATCTACAATTCATTCAACTATAAAAAAGATGAATCAGTCATTTGCTATTAATATTTTTACCTCAATGTTACTGTAACATTAATAATTTTAATGAATATGTTGGATACTATTTTTATATGATATATCATGATATAAAATCCATATTAAATTAATCTATGATTTTTATTAATTTATTGATATTTTCTAAATATAATTAAATTTGACCAAATGTTGAATCAAATTTTTGTAGGTTCTAAAAATTTAATATAAATTGTGATGTTAGTGAGTAGTTATATTGTTTGTAAATATGAAGTAATTATGAATTGTTTGATCCATGATAAAATATTTAGAAATTTCTTTTTGATTAATATTTTTAAAATTCAAATTTGAATATTTTAATTTTGTGTACTAAATATACATGATAATGTTAAAGATATTATATTTAACCGAATTAATATGTACATTTTATCTTGAATAAAAATATTTTATGTATAATATTTCAGTTATTGTGATAGAAAAGTAATTTCAATTTGTAATTATAATTTTCAATTTTTTAAGTCTAAAGAATTGTTGATGGAATTTAAAAAACTAAATTTAAAAATATTATATATTTTAATGTACTTTAATGATCATATTACTAATGTATATTATCTTGATGAAAATTTTAGTGTTTTTCCATAAACACAAACCAATATTTGAGTTGTCATTTATTATTAGTATCTGTATAAATTATTTGTCTTCATTAATTATTTCAACATGTTTCAACAGCTACGCTGAAATGGGGATAAAATTTGGGAACCTCATTGACTTATTTATTGAAAATTATGGATAAATGTGATGAATTATGTGATTCATAATAAAATTGCAAATAAATATTAATTCTAACGGTGATGAAATAATGTAACATAATGTAAGCATTATAGAAAAAAAATTATCATTCCATTATTTTTCTAATACATTCATTCAGAGATAGAAACCTACACACATTGATTATCATTTGCATTCTATTTTCCCTTATTTAATATGAAACCATTTTTTATATATGTAGGAAACAATATGCTAAATATTTTTTGAAATTCTAATTCTCTTCTTTTTCACCTAAGTTTTGATTACTTTTACTAATTCTTTGTCAGGGTTCACAAAAAAATCATATGAAGGACCTGTAAAAGAATTTTCTGGTGTTTTCAACTACATGAAACATGTTTTTAATGTCCCTAAATAAAATACATGATTATTTGAAACCACCATACTCCAATAGATTGTGCTAGTGGAGTGGTATAGGGTATATGTTTTTCCCAAAAAACGAAACATCATTGTGTGGTTTTTTTCTAATAAATTACTCAAAATTATGAGATAAGTAAATGCTTAAATTATTCAAAGAGTTATGATTTATATGATTAAATATTTTCAAAAAGACAATATTTTCCCCTTATTAGTCATTTTCATTGGTCCAGTAATTGGTTTCAGTGGGGACTCTCACTTTCTAGAAATATTAAATGATATAATAATATTTCTATATGATACCAACAATTGGTATCAAATATTGGGATCTATTAGAGAATATTGAATATTTATTTTAGCATTACATAATTTATTTATGGATCAAATTAATGAAGATAAATTTCATTGGAATATTTTGGAAAGGGTATATCTATGATTCAAGATTGTTATTTCAATTATGAAAATTATTGTTGTTTAAAATCTCATATGATTCAATATTTGAGGAATTTTAGATTAACATTTTACTTTAAAGCATACAAACCATTACATATTCCTGAATTTGAACTAGAAAGGTGTATTTATGCACTAATGTATTATTATTACCTTAATTTAAGGGCTTTGAATATTAATATATAGGGATAAGTAACTATTTAATTAAATCATTTTTCCTAGTTTGGTACAACTTAAAAAATATGGGAAACCATGACATTTTACCATAAGGTAATTGATTATGTTTGAAAATGAAGGAAAATTTCAATCAAACCAAAATTTAATACATTTTTTATACATTAAGGTCAATGAATTTGTCAGTTGAATTAGAGATTGATTAAAAAATTCAATGATGTTTCTTCCATGGGGAATCCAATGCCATAATATGATATGGTTCTAAAGGTTCTTCGAGTTTTACCCACTTATTGGAATATAATTTTTTGTACATTAAAAAAATGGAAACCTAAATAAAATTTGAAGATGAAGGAATTAATTAGAACATTGATTATATATGAATCTTGGATGTAAGATGAAACTCAAGAGCCTATATCTATCAAAATGTAATATTTTTCACTCATTTATTCCAAATGATAAATATTATTAACAAAATTCTAGCGATTTTGATTTGAGATATGATTAATTAGATCATTTTAGATAATTTATCAAATTTTTTAAAAGATAGAGGAGAAGTTTTTAAAGAATAAAGTTAATAAATTTAGATTATATTAATGCCACAATAAAGGTCCTATAAGACCAAACTACCACCAACTAATGACAGAATAGAAATTCAATTATAAAATAAAAGGAATGTTGTCCTTAATTTCTACATGATTTTATTATGATGATTTAATTCTTATATTTAATATTAAATTTAATTATGAGAATTCAATTGAAATGATAAATCTATTCTTTATAGCTGACCTTGATGGAAGTACATTCTTATTTTTCTCATATTTATAATTCATATAATATTTTCTTTATTGATTATTATGGATATTGAATTATTCATAATATTTTTGAATCTATAATGAATAATAATATAATAATAATAAAATTTTATTCTCTTATTTTTATTAAGAAAGGGAGTTAGGCTAAACAAATTGAGGATTTATGATCAAAATTTATTAGAACCTTTCATGACATGCATTAAATAATGTTTAAGAATTATTAGATGAAGTTGATTCTATAAAATAATAATTTAGTACATTTAACAGTATAGATAATTGTCCAAATCAAATTCATGGTATGTAAAATAAATTTAAGGTAGATTTGGAAGTTACAGTAATTAGTTAATACCTAAAGTATATAGAAACCATTTTGTTTTTAATTATAAAAGAAAAATCATATCTACTATTAAATGAATTCAATTTTTTATTAAAAGAAACAATGATACATACTATTGTATATGAAAGCCTTAATATTTTGGCATTGACCATGTTAATTTTTGAAAATTATTATCAGAATTTAAATTTGGATGTTCTGCTAAAAAATAAACTACTACTGTTAACTTATTCATTAATTTATAATAGTATCAGGCCCATTATAATATTATTACCTAAAGAAACATTTAATTAAAATTATTTAGGTTGATGAAACTAAATATCATTGTTATATCATTTAATAGATGTTAAATATATATATTCCAACTCCTTAAAAATATTTCTTCCTAATATATAAGTGCAACCCATATAGGCGATAATAAAAGGTAAAAATCCCTGAAATTCAATCTAATAAAATCATATAATATTTCTAATTTTTTAGATCTAATATATGATTATAATTAATTAAATATTTTATAGAAGTAAATAGAAACCTTAATTGTTTTATTTATTATTCTTATACCTTTTTATTAACATGAGACATATTGTTTAATTTTTCTTTCTTGATTCTAAAAATTGTTTTGTACTAGATTTTAATTTTTTTTCCAACATGCATGATCTTTAAAATTTTGATTACTTCAATGATTATAAATGAAAATATGAATATTTTATTTTTACTAGTGAGCTTATACATAAATATATTTTTCTGTGGCATGAATTTAAATTTATCTTAAATAATTCATTGAATTTTTTTACTGTCAATGAGATATTTTAAATTTTTTTTGTTACACCTTCTATTTATATATTATACTAAGGTTTATTTCATCAATTTTAGATATTTTTCATTATTCCAAAATGGTTTAAAATTTAAAATAGTTAAAGGGGAATATATTTAAAATATATTTGATTTTTTGTTTAATATTTAATGTTAAATGTGACATTAATTTTCTCAATTCATGTTGTGGTAAATATTTAAATTTTTAAAGCATGCTGGTTATACTATTTTTCAAACTGGTATGTATTTTCATTGGAAAAATATTTATTTCTATAAAAAACTAATTTCATATCATTTTTTATAGTAATCCTTTCTTAACTGTATCATTATTTATATATATAGATTTTCTTGTTATTTGATATTACATATTTTTATATTATTTTGAATTATGAATAATTTTCACACACATGACAAGTGCATAAATTTATTACATTAAAATTATCGATTTTTTTTCTTTAATTCATTTAATATATTTAAAATTTATGAATAATTTTAAAGGGGGAATTTTTAAACAAAATTCTTATGCATAACTTTTTTATTTTTATTTTGTGGATTGCATTGTTTAGATGTTTATTTTATTCCTCAAAAATAATTTTATTATTCATTGAAATTTATTTTACATGCTCAATTTCTCCATGAAATTCATTGATTTTTATGTTAATTAAAAAGTGAAATAAATTTTTATAGGGATTTTATGACTGTATTTTAAAATTACTTAAGCTATTTTTTTATTTCATTTGTTTCAGAATTTATATAGAAAATTTTTTAATTTTTTAATATTATCTCTAAAGTGGGAGTTTGTTTTAAAATACATTATTATTCTAGTTATATTTTAATATTACATTTTGATAATTTATTGAAATAAAGAGGTTTTTTTGATATTTTTTATGTTCTGTTCAAATTATTTGTCATTTTATTGTCAATTTCAAACCATTTTTATTTTGAAAATTTTAAACATCAAAAAGGTGAAGAATTTATTTTATATGATTTTGTTTTTTTTAATTGCTAAAATCGTACATATTTTTGAGTGGATCCTTTCCACTTTTTTTATATTCTTATGATAACTAAAACCCACATTTTGTATATATTTTTTATTTCTAAAACCTATCATTATTATTTACATTAATAATATTTTTCATTATTAATTACTTATTAATTGTTAATATTTAACATGGTATGTTCTACTTGATTATTAATTATTATATTTTAATATTTTGTTATCATTTTCGTACTCTAAATTTTATGTTGGAAAAATGGCAGTGTATAGATAGAATCACTGTATTTATTTGGAACCTAACATTTGGAATAAAATTCATATTTGTAGCCACACAGTTGGAATATACTGTATGTGGGGAACCATGTGTTCAGAACCATTTGTTTCAAATATACTTTACACATGGAACCTTCTGTTTAAAATGAAACTCATGTTTGGAACCAAACATTTGGAATGTATCTCATGTTTTAAATAACATGTTTATCTTATGCTACACATTCAAAATTGTCACATTTTTGATATATCTTATGTCATCAAAATAAATCATCAGAACCTTATGTCGGTGATAGTTTTAAGGCACATCATATGAATTTTGTGGACAAAAGATTTCATCAGGATTCACAACAAGAATATTATTTTGTTTACATATTTTATTATCACATATAGATTAAATCTCATCATGGATATATTTATTAGTATAGAATTTAATTAGTATATACATAGAAGGTGTGAAACTTGATAAAACTAATATACACTCTTGTAAATGTCTCTAAATCATGTTGAAGATTATATTTTCTAATTTAAATAATTAGAAAAAATATAGTAGGATTATTTATCATCATTTTCAAACATTGTATATGCATTTAGATGGGAGGAAAAATATTTATACTGTGGATGATATCATTATGAGAAAAGAAGAAAAAATACAATATGAGTCACCTGAAAACTTGTCTTGACCAATAGTATTCAAAAATTTACCATTCCTATTTCTTTATAAATTTATGTAGATTATCTAAAACTCATTAAACTACGGTGAATACTAAATGAGTAATGTTATATTCACTTTTTTCTGCTGATGTCACTACAATGTTGAAGAGTTATTATAATATTATATGTACATATTTTTAATTAAATATCGAGATAAATAAGTTAAATTATGTATATATTTGAGTTTTTGTAATGATATTGAAATTATCAAATTATAAGTCAACTGGACTGACAATTGAATTAGAGGTTTGGAGGATTAAAAATTGACTAAATATTTTGATGTTAGTTTGCAATGATTTTATAATAAATTTATGGAAATAAGGAAATGATTAAACCAGGATGATGTATCTAGGATAAATTTTTAGAATACTGTTGTAAAATGTAAATATGAATATTTGAATTCTGGGGACTGGATTTATAAAATATTTTTTAAGATATCATCATTAAACGAAATCATGTAGCTATATTTATTTGAATGCAGAGATTAGATGTGATGACCCAATGTTTTATAAATGAAAATTCCTTTCAAATAAATATTTCATATAATCACATGAAATATCAACGTAATTAACTAATGAGTTCTAGGTGACCATTAAACATATTTTTTTTTTACTTCTATGTTATAAATTTCCAAAATCTGACATACACGGTTGCGATCAGTAAGTAATTTGTAGTCTGATAAGAAAAACATTATTTATTTGGAAAATAGTAAGCTAACCTTATGAATAGTAACACACCCGTATGAATATTGATATATCCTAATGAACAGTAATTTTATCTATAATTGTTTATAAATAAAATTCACATGAAAGTATGATGTACCTACATTTTAGAATAAGTAAATGAATGTTTTAAAATTGGGTTTTTGATAATAAATTTTTATTTTAATTAAAGATTACATTAATAATATTAAAAAATTATTTTTTAAAAATTTATTTCATTTTGGGATTCTACACCTAGAAAAATGATTAGGGTGAATTTTTTGTATTTTTATGAAATACTTCAATTTTTGGTGAATAGTAAAATACATTAATTTAACGTATAAATAAATTATAATTTAAATTCACTATTCTTGACCTGATATGTGATGTAAGCACCCAAATATCAAACTCACATGAATTTTTTAGTATTCTTGGTATTGGAATACTTACTATTTCTTTCCTTGTGATGGAATAATAAATTAATGATTATAATTTTATGAAAACCATCATCTCCTCCACTATAAAACCTCCTGACTTCCAATTCTCTTCACTCATCTCTAGCCTTGTGACTTTTTAATATTCTTCCCAAATATCTCCCCAAGAATCTTCCCCACGTCCAAACTACCCTAGTTTCTTCAAAATACCAAAACCTCTCCCCTTAAGAGATTCTCAAAAGAGATAAACCCAAGAGGTAAATTTATCTTTCCCAATTCTTTTTATTTCTTTTAAATTCGTTTCATTTATAAATTCATTCCTCAACACCCTTCAAAAAAATGATATGATATCTCTAGTAACATAAATATAATTTAATTCTATTATGCTAATGGGACACTTCATTATCTTCTGTCCTTTCCCCAATCTTTTATTTGAATGAAATGAAAACACTGTTTGAGATGTATTAATTTAGCACATTAAAAAAAAATTGATCAATTTCTATTATGATATTTAATTATGGTAATGAAACCACTTTTTTATGGTTGAACTAGATTATTGTATATTTAATATGTCGAAGTTATCATTTTGTAGTTCTTTTTTACAATTGGTATTCTGATTAAAAGTAAAATATGTTCGTTTTAATCAAAAACCACAGATTAACAAAAATGGTTGTTAGTAAGGTATTATATAATAATTCGACTTCACTCTAAGTAAAAAAATTAAATTTTAAATGAAGTAATCTATTGTATGTTCACAAATAACATTCAACCTCAATTATGGACATCCACATTCATCTTTATTTTTTATCCGCACATGAATATAAGTGAATTAATCATTAAAACCAAGTAAGAAAATATACTTGAAAAATTAAATTAAACATCATAAAAAATCAAAATGGTTATAAATGAACTCTAAATGATTATAATAAATATTCTAAATATATAATATGTTTTTGAGTTATTAATTAATAATCCTAACTTTATTATTCAGTTTCTTAAGATCATGCAATGTTCACCATAAAATTTAAGGTAAGGGATCCTCTCAATTTCACTTTTATTCAGGAATGTCATCTTTGATATGAAAATTTACGTGTAATCCCTAATGATGGAGTATGATTTCTCACATCCAAAATACTGAAATCATGATGTATAGTTGATGATAAACCCCTTTTTCTCTCATCGATCCCTCTTAGGTACACCCGACACAATGCCGATAATCTGCAATGAATTCTACCAGAACCTCCTTTGTCCTTTAGGGCCGCCTTATATTTCTTTATATCCAAAAGGAGTTATCTTATATTTATATGTTGACCATTTAAATTTGGTCAATTTTTTCAAAATTCATTTATAAATACCCTTTCATCACTCTCATTTGGGGATATACATGTTTTTGAAAAAATATCTCCTTCGTACATTCTAACGGGAAAACATATTTTAAGGTAACTACCCAAATTTTTACCAAATTTTCAAGTGAATTGTATCATTTGTTTTAAGAAACCACTGTATTTATAAAATAGGTATTTTTATTATGAAAAGCTTCGTAGTTATGTTTTGGTTTTATATAAAATATTTTCCTCTTTTTCATTTTATAATCTCAATAGTATTTTCCTCACAACTACACAATAATGTTTAAATACTAAAATTTCTCAAATACATTTCCTAAATGTGTTCACTTGTGTTTTGCATCACATACCATGTTAAATTATTATTTTACATAATTAACTTCCATTAATATTATATTCCCTTTATTCGGGGAATCATTCAAGATACACCCATTAGTTATGCTTTATATCATTATTGTTGTACATAATTTTTTCCATGGGTAACCCTTATCTTTATGTATGATTTATTATGTATGATTATTTTTTTGGAAAACATGTTCATGAAAAGAAAGATGGGGGCACCCAGATAGATTCCCAATGTATTGGGTAATGTTAAGGATCATGAGATGCGATGTCAACCAGGATTTGCTGTTATCCTTGTCCCATTCTACTATGGGAATGTAGATTGGTGGTTAGCCTTGAACTGTACTACTATGAGGAAAATGGTTCAAGGTTAGCTGTAACTCCTACTAAAGACATGTTTTATGTTTCTAACACATTTTTATGATTCCATGATTATATGATCCCATGTTTATATGATATGATTTCATATGTTCAATGCTTTTGATATCATTATGTCATGCCTCCTAACTCATGTTCTTAAGATGTATCCTCATATTTATTTCTATACAGTGTTATTTAGCTCATCCCTTTGTTCATGTCTTCCCTAGTGTACAATATGATGATGTAAGGGCTCAAAGGATGTTTGGATCTTTTTTAGAGATTAAATAAATTTTTTTCCCATATATATAAATTTTTATGTAATTACTCTTCGAAGACACTAGACTTCCCAATCCTTGGCTTTTACTCTGATGTATAATTATTCATAAAATCATTTATTGTTATATGTAAAAGGTTGGGGTCCATAAAGTTGGTATTAGAGGATGGTCTAGATATTTTTGGAGATTAGGAATATAAAACCTTAGTGATAACCTTAAGGATGAGACTATGTATTTGAAAACACCTATATGTTTTGGTATATATAGAGTAATTGGTTTATCAAGAAAATACATCCTTGTCATGTTACAAATAGGTAGAGGTGGCTCTGGCATAGATGTACTGAGGAGCAAAAACTCCAACAAGAAGTTTCAGGCATGTCCAGGGGTATCCTGGTACACAACAACAGTCCTTGCTGCATTCTTGGTATTGAAACTCCCTTGGGATATACATTGGTAAATTCATGAGCTTAGTAAAAAACATTTTAAAGAGAATAAAAAATCCCATAATAATATAAGTTTAAGAACTATATTGAGGATAACGTATATTTAATCCTAAGGAATCAGAAGATAGGATATACTTATCCTCTACAAGTTTACCTTCTATGTACAAAAGATTCCTTTTTATGTTCAATAACTAAGTATTCAATCCCACTAATTGCACATTTTTTCTTAGTTAATGGTGGGAAATAGAATAACTTGTTTGAAAAAACATTGTGATTAGAAATGTAAAGATTGACTTAATGATATGCCTGATATGATAGGAACGAGTGATCAAAACTTTATTACAGTACTTTCTCATTTGGTTCATGTTATGAATAATAACTTTATTCATGTGGAACTCCCTCCTCCTCCTCCAAGGAAAGAACAAGTTTCCATAGAATCCTTTAGGCAGAAAAGGCCTCCCATGTTTAGCGAATCTGTTGATCCCCTCTTTACGGAAAAATTGATCAATTACATTGAAAATATATTCTCTAACCTCCAGAGCTCGGAAGAGGAGAATATTTTACTTGTGGTCCATCTTTTTGATGGGGAAGCCAATCAGTGGTGGAAACTGATCTAGAATACAACGTACCAAGATGAAATTGATTCCTTGGATTTGGAGGAATTCAAGAGGATGTTTTTCAAAAAATACTTTCCTCAAACCCTCTCTCTCAAGATGGAAAGAGAGTTCCTTGAACTCAACCATAAGGAAGAGGAGTCGTGGCATATAAAGCAAACATTACAAGGCTTTCAAGGTAATCATCTGGATTTTTCATGAACACTGAAATCAAGGTGGATCACTTCTTTAGCTGGATAATGATGATTCTACAAAAAGCATTGTCGATTCAAGTCTTTGACAGTTATGAATAGATTGTCTTTTGTGCCCTCAAGTTTGAAATGGAGGTTGGATAATCTTAGTGGCCTCATGGGCTTAGTGATGAGAAGCATAAAATAGAGACCAACATGGGTTGTTCGACCTTCAAATCCAACGATGGAAAGAAGTCTGACCCTTACCCTTGTAAAGGATGTGGGAAAAAGAAACCTTGGAATTTTCTAAAGAGTACCAAGAATTGCATTAAATGTGGAATGATTGGTAATCTGAAAAAAAAACAGCCGAAGTGATATAAAAAATTACACGGAAATAGAAGAAGAAAGGAAGGTTCAGATCAAGGCTCATCCAGCAGGGAATTGTTAAAACTACATGGTGCATGGGAATTATGTAAACAATTCCCTAAGCCAAGGGTTGTCTGAGGAAATCAACTACAGCCTCCAAGGAATAAAGGAAGGTCTTATGTTATCATGACTACTAAGGTGGATCTAAACAACGATGTGGTGAGAGGTATTCTATTTATTCATTCAAGAATAGTAAATGTACTATTTGATTCTATTTCTATGTATTCCTTCATATCTTTCATGTTTAGTAGAAATATTCAAACACTAACTCAAAATTTGGAGGAAACATTATCTGTGATAAAATGAATAGAGAAATTATTGAGTCCATGGTTTAAAAATCCTCTCTGGTTAATGTTTGTGGACTGAAATTCAAGGAAAATTTCCTCATACATACTTTAGAGGAGTGTGACGCAATCTGGGGAATGGATTTTATATCATTATATAAGACCAAAATCAACTATAGGTAAAGGGAGATCACTCAACATATCTTGAATCATCCTCTGATTCTTTAAAAGTGCAAGGATAATGATGAATCTCTTTGAGAATCATCATCTTACGTTTGGATATTGTTACCTTATAAGAAAGAATATATACCTAAAATGATTGAGACAATAGAGAAAATCATGCTTGAAGGCATTTCAATCGTGAGATATTACACTTATGTATTCCCTAAAGAGTTTGTTGGTCTTCCTCCTAATAGAGAGGTTGAGTTCTCAAATGAACTTATCCCTGGATCTTTGTCCAGATCAAGGAAACCTTACATAATGGACACTGTCTAGCTGGAAAAGCTGAAGAAGGAGTTACATGAGAATCTTTAGAAGGGTTTTATATGCATGAGTTCTTTACTGTGGGGTATTCCAATCCTCTTCACCAATAAGAAGGAAATATCAGTGCACCTATGCATTGATTATTATGATCTCAATAAAATAATGATGAAGAATAATTATCCCCTTACACAGTTAGATGACTTGTTCGATTAGCTTCGTAGGTCTAATTATTTCTCAAAGATGGACCTTCAGTCAGGATATAACAAACTATTGGTGAGGAAGGAATATATTCCCAAGACTACCTTTCAAATGAGGTCTGGACACTATGAGTTCATAGTTATTCCCTTTCCACTCCATAATGCTCCATCAATTTTCATAGATTTAATGAATATAGTCTTTAGAGATTACCTCGACAAATTTGCGGTAGTCTTTATTGATGATATTATGATATACTCAAAGGGAAATGAGTGAAATTAAGAGCATTTGAATAATGTGTTAAAGAATTTACATTGGGATAATTTGTTTGGAAACTACATTAAATGTGAGTTATGGAGGGGGGAAATATCATTCTTAGGGCATGTTATCATCAACAAAGGGATATCTATAGAACCTTCTATGACAAAGGCAATTGGGTGTAGGATCGAAATAATGAATGAAGATACCGTATGTAGTATCTAATGATAATGATAAAAATACAAGGGGGGAATAATTGTGTACTTTAAAAATTCTTTATAACTTTTAAAGTTGGTTAAAAATTTAACAAGGTTAAACAAGGTAATTCACAAAACCTCTTAGTTCTACACATTTGCTTGATTCCGAAAATATGATTCCGAGAATGTAATTCCGGAAATATGGTTCTAGAAATGAAACTTATCAAAAGATTACAAAGATAAAGATTCTACCTTAAGGCGTATAGAATCTTATTAAATAAGATAATACAAGTATAAGAAAATATATGATAGTTATATTTTCCACAATAATCAAAACGCAGCAGAAAACATGAAACAAACAAGTAACAAGTTGTAAATCTTTTAACGCAAAGAGAAGGGTATCTAACAACCTTTTATAAAGGTCCACTGATTTATACTTTCATGAAAGCTTGTCTTACCCCCACTAGGGTAATCCTTCGATACGAAGATCGGATTCTGTATTGCTTTCCCCACAAGCCCTCAACTTCAAGGTAGTCAGCTACTTTGTCTTCCTATCCCCGAAAGCCCTCAAATGTACTCAGCAACATTCGGAGTTGCATGAAGAAAATATGAATAGGATGTTTAGTACATACAAAGTATGAAAAGTCTCTCTCTATAAATCACATTAGCATCATGTAATCTTTAGAGTCATATAATAGTTGTTCAAAAGTTTTGAGCTTTTTCAAAAGAGCTTATATTTATAGGCACAACATCAATGGTCTGCTCCCTCCTCCAACAGTCATATTTTTTTCATGAATTTTGGAGGGACCTATACACATGTCACTCAAAAAATGTTAGTTAGTAATTGAATGCACGACATCATTTAATAACCAAACCATGAGTGAGAAAAAAATATGATTACATAACAAAAATCATTTTTTGAGTGTAAGGAAAAATAGTTTGGAGTATAAAAAAACACATTCGGTGTCTATAGCACATAGATATTCATATTCTATATTCAGAAGAATTCAGAACCTGAATTCTAAAGAATTCTGGAGTCTGAATTTCAAGGAAATTCAGAGTCTTTAATTCAGTAGAATTCAGAGTCTGAACTCATAAGAGTTCAGAGTCTGAACTTACAAACGTTTGGAGTCTAAATTCATAATATTTCGGAGTCTGAACTTACAATGTTTGGATTCTGAATTCGAGAACTCAGAGTCAAAACACAAAAGAGTTCGGAGAATGAATTTAGAGAACACGGAGTCTAAAAATACTAATGTTCGGAGTCTAAATTCAGATAACTCAGAGTCAGAACTTAGAAGAGTTCGGAGTCTGAATTCAGAGAACTCGGAGTCAGAACTCAGAAGGTTTGGAACATGAATTCGGATCCTAAAAAGAGAATGCTATATTTCTATGTATTATATTATTCTGAAGCTTTTATATATGAAAATTACTTTGATACTTAGATACAAAATGAAAAATGAAAAACATGGGAAGGATAAATTTCCTTGGGGAAGGAAAATTTTCCTTACGAAAGTAAAACACAGGGTAAATTAAATTTTCCTTAGGATAATATATTTGTAATTTTCAAAACAATAAGGAATGGAAAAGTCATAATAAAACCTTATTGACTCAACAGTCTCCTCAAACATGAAGGAATAGAAAATTCATAATGAATACTTATTGACTCAATAATATCCCCCTTTTTGGAAGGCATAAATTTCTATATGAAAAAGAATATAAGGACATAGAAAATATTTTTCAAGAATTTAAAAATAAAACTTATCTCCCTTAACACATGGTAAAGGATGAATACGACTAAATCACCCTTAGTATTTGGAACACTAAGGATCGAATTCTAGATTTTTTGAATGAGATGTAACATTTTATTGCATACGAAAATCTTCTTGTATAAGAACTCCCCCTTAGATGAACACTCCCCCTTAATTAGGGAAATTTCTTCTTTCCATATAATTCTATTCCCTTTCTGCCCATTTGTGATTCTCAAAAATGTATTTGAGGGAATGGAAAGGAAATTATGACACCTGAAAAATTAGTACAAAATAAACAAAATAAAAGTAACAAAAAATTCATTATGATAGAAAAAATTTGTACAAGGAAATGAATAAAACAAAATATCGGATTTAAATAAGATCATCCTTCCTTTTCCTTGGGAATCAGTTTCTTCACTATTGTATTCATCTTCTTGAGATCCTTATGATCTTCCTATACTCTCTTAAGAATATGATCATGATCCTCATCTTTCTTGTCTAAAGCTTTGATTCTATAATCCTGAGCCTTAAGAGCCTCTGCCTAATCCTTCAGGACTTCTTCCTACTTGAGAAGAATTTCTTCTATCTCAATCCAAAGATCTATTTCTCTCTTCTATCTTTGATCCACTAAATACAGGTTCTCAATCAAATCCTTCACTTCTTGACTCCGAGAATTCTGTTTCAGAGTGAGATTTTCTTCAAAACTGCTTGTGAGATCCTTGATCTTACTATCATCAATGTCAAATTCCTCCTTGACACTATTTGGAACTCATCAAGTTCTCTCATATCTTCAAATATCTTATTTGACCAACTAACATTTTTCTTACAGGACCATTTGTAGGCATCATAGTTAATGAAAAAAATCATCAAATTAGCCACAAGCTTAACACACCTATCCATCACCATGGATACTGAATCCGATTTCTGGATCAAGGTGTATTGAAGCATCTGACATCTTGATTCAATGCTTCGAAAAATAGGAATGGTCCCAACATGCTTCTTCAATGACTGAACAAAAAAATCATTTCCAAGAGATGATTATTCCGAATATGAATCTTTGCATGGTGAGGGCTCTTTTTCTATCTCAGCAAGTTTCTTCTTTGATGATCCAGCTGCTTCCTTCTTCTTCACAACATATTTCGCAGGTGTATCAACAACCACATGTTTTCTCTTATCAGTTTTCGGAATGGCTTTCTCATCCAGAGATTTATGATCACTATCAGGCAGCTGAACAATTTTAACTTCATCTATATCTTCTTTCTGAGATCCTGCCTCAACATCCCATGGGTGTATGAAATGATGATTATAACATTCTTCTTCAGATAACTTATTCAATTCTTCTTCAGCTTTTTCATCTTCTCCTTTTTCCTCTTTCCTATGGGTACCTAGCTTTGAAGATTATGTTTTAGATGTTCAGATTGTGAGCTTCTCCAATGGGATTTCTTTCTCAACGAAATCGACCACTTTCTTAATCAAATATTCGGTATCACCACTGCCTTCTTCTTCTTTTTCTTCTTCCATTACTTTTTATTCTTATTTTTATTTTTATTCTTACAGAGTCACAAACTTCTTTCCAGGGGTTTCAGGTAAGGGTTCTACCATGAATGATTTTGGTACCACAACGATATATTATGCTTTCTCAGTAGCCTTTAAAAGTGATTGCACTATCTTAGCTTCAATCAATTTCTTCTTTTTCTTCTTTTCATTAGCTTGTTTTTCAAGCTCATCAGTTGTCTTCTCTTTTAAGGCTTTTGCTTCAGCAGGATCCAAACCAAAACTTCGCTCCCAGGCTTACCTGCCCTCTCTGTCTTCTCTCCACTTAGCAACTACCTCATTTGGATATGATTTTTTCTTTATTAGGTTTTGGAGGTGCTGATTGGATTTCCTTGGGCTCTGGATTTTTTCCTTCAACTACTAATTCCTTCAACTTCCTATTCCTTCCTCCCTTTTTGGATGGGTTAGCTACTTCTTGTTTTTTTCGGAACAACTTCAACTTCATCCTCAAGTAAATCCTAAAATTCTACAGTCTATATAAAGAACCAATGTTCATCCTCTTCAGGGTATCATCACAGACTAACATGAATTTTCAATTCCTTGGCTTTGAGCGGTAAGTAATTTTAAAAGATTCTATGCACCGAACAATTAACTTAGAGAGAATGGATGGATACATGGTTATCTGAGACTTCAAGTTTCAATTCTTAATATTCTCAATCGTAATGAGAATATGCTTAACCAGATTGATCTTACTTTGGTTCACCAATAAATCCAAGATATACATGTCACTTTTCTTCAATGTATCTTTGTCACATTTTCTCAGAATTATGAAACCTTTAACCCATAAATCAAAAATCTGATGATTTGTAGACAAGTGGGTGATTTTCAGAGTCTTTACACAGAGAGTCCAAGACATGACATAGCCTTCTCCTTAACAAAACATCCTTTGAAATCTGAAACTTATGAGAACAGAACTCATATTCCCCTTCGTATAGAATACCAACTAAATTAGCTGTCTTGGCATATGAAAGAGCATAATTATTTATATATCTCTTGAACATAAACATCTCTATGCCTTCTTCCTTAAAGAAACAGAATGATTCATAATATTCAACTTGCAAGTCCGGATATACTAAATCTTGATCCCTTGGATTAAATATACAAACACTCTTCCACCCATTCAGATTAATGTTCTTAGAGATGATAGAATAAATCATAGAAATGTTGTTCGGATGCACCAATGTTTCCTATAGTCTTGCCACTATGAAAGTGGATTGATAGTTGAGATGTCTTTCAGAGAGGATTCTTCGATAGACATTTTTATTTGAGAAATCTCTGAGATTTTAGGAATAGGGTTAAGTAGAGAGGTAGAGCTTCAGCATGCTAAGGCTTGAGTTCAATGTGGGAAAACCATCTAGGGTCCTTTATGTAGGTGTTTGATGTGAAAATTCTTCTTCCAAACTCAATCCAATGGCCGAAAATCCTTCTGATCAGATATGTCAGTTGATATGATAGCAACAAGGAAATATTGGATCTGATATTTTGTGGTTTTTTTAATAAAAAAATTTGGATTTAAGGAAAATAGAATGTGAAAATTTTAAAAACAAAAGATACAAAAAACAACTAAAGGAAGATTACAAAAACACAGGAAAGGAAACATACTTTTCAGATTTCTAGAATGATTATTCATATTGAGGAAAAATTTTCTTCATGAACTTTAGATTCCGAAAATTTTGATTACGAAAAAAAATCTCTATTATGAAAATTTTATATATGAATATCTTCATTATGAAAATTTTATGACTACAAAAATAATTTAGACTAACTATATATAAAAAAACATCATTATAGAAAATTTTGAAAATCATACTACAAGAATTTTCATTATGAAAGATTTTAAAATTTTAACTACGAAAATTTCCATTACAAAATTTTTGAAAAATCAGACTATGAAAATTTTCATTACGATAGATTTGAAAATTTTGAGTACAAAAATTTCCATTACGAACGATTTGAAAAATATGACTTCGAAAATTTTCATTACGAAGGATTTGAAAAATATGACTATGAAAATTATCATTACAGAAGAATTGAAAAATCTGACTATGAAAGTTTTCATTACGAAAGATTTTAAAAACATTACTACAAAAATTTTCATTAAGAAAGATTTAAAAAATATGACTACAACAATTTTCATTATGAAAGAGTTGAAAACTAAGAAGAAAATGTACTCCCCCTCTCAAAAGATGTTTATTAATGTAATGAGATTGGTTTCAACCGAAAGATAACAAGGAATATTACATTATGGTTATCATTCCCAACCTCTGTTTAATGTATTCAAATCTATTGTAGGGTAAAGATTTTATGAAAATATTAGCATGTTTAACTTATTTTCTGATAAATTGAAGAATTATATCCCCTTTTTCCAGGTGATCCCTATCAAAGTGATGCCTAATATCATTGTGTTTTTCACGAGAGTGATGTGCAGTGTTTTTACTAAGGGCGATGACAGTAGTATTATCACACAAAATTAGTGTTTTGGTCAAAACTCATACCATAATCTATAGGTGTGTGTTTCATCCACAACACTTGAGCACAAAAACTTCCAGCTGCTACATATTCGGCTTCAGCAATAGAAAGTGATACTTAGTGTTGCTTCTTGCATGAGAAAGAAACTAATGAATCTCCTAAGAAATTTCATGTTCTTGATGTACTCTTTCTATCCATTCTACAACCACCAATGTTGGAATCTGAAAAACTCTTTAAAATAAAATCACTTCAAGAAGTATTAAAGAGTCCTAAATCCATGGTTCCCTTTAAGTAGTGAAAAATTATTTTTACTGACTTTAAATGAGATTCCATGGGATCAGATTGATTTATTTCACATAAGCATACTAAAAACATTATGTTTGGACGACTAGCTTTCAAGTAAAGTAAACTTCTATCATACCTCTAAAAGATGTTTGATCTACTAGTTTCCCAGCTTCATCAAGATCAAGTGTATTTGAGGTACCAATGGAAGTACTAATACTCTTAGTGTTGTCATATCCATACTTTTTAAGAAGATCATTAATATACTTATGTTGGGATATATATATTCCTTCTGGTTTTTGAGAAATTTGAAAACCACGGAAAAATGTTAACTCCCCCAACATACTCATTTCAAACTCATATTTCATTAGATCTTCCAAAGATCAGTTAAATATTGCTGAGTTGAACCAAATATAATGTCATCAATATAAATTTGAACAATCAAAACATTTTTCTTATGTTTCTTTATAAAAAGGGTTTGATCAATATTTCCCCTTACATAATTATTTGGCAGCTAAAATTCTTTAAGACTATCATACCAAGCTTGAGGGGCTTGCATAAGTCCATAAAATGATTTGGTAATTGTATAAACATGTTAAGGATGTTTTGTATCTTCAAAACCAGGATGTTGTTTATCAAAAACTTCCTCTTGTACAAAACCATTAAGGAAGTCACATTTCAAATCCATTTGAAAAATTTTAAAGATGAAGAATACTGCAAAGGCAAGTAGAATACGAATAGATTCGTGTCTAGCTACTAGAGAATAGGTTTCTACATAGTCTATTCCTTCTTGTTGATTATAGACTTTAGTTACCAATCTATATTTATTTCTTAATATGATTCCATTTTCATCACATTTATTTCTCAATACACATTTTACTCCAATAACAGAAGTTTCCTTAGGTCTTTCAACCAAGGTCCATACTTTATTCCTTTCAAATTAATTTTGTTCATCTTGCATAGATTTAATCCAATCATCATCACCCAATGCTTCATCAATTCTTTTTGGTTCTAATTGGTAATGGAATTCAAGATGTTCTACTACATTCCATAAGGAACTTTTAGTCCATACAGGTTGATTTACACCACCAATGATACTATCAATGGGATGATTCTGTAGGAACAACTGATTTGGGTTTTGTAAAACCTATTCATCAATATAAGGTAGAAAGTATTCTGTGGGTAAATGTTTCAAGAATATCTTCATGGACATCTTCCTTATCAGAAGGATCTTCTAACAAATGATGATAATAAGTTTTGAAAAAACATCTGAAGATGTAGATTGAGGTTGTTTAAACACAATGGGATCAGTTTCATCAAATTTTACATGTACCGTTTCTTCAACATTACAAGTGCTTTTATTGAAAACTCTATAAGCCTTAGAAATTGTGGAGTAGACTTTGAAATTTCCTTCATCAGATTTTGGTACAAAAATTGGTAAATTATCTTTAGTATTCAAAATTAATACCTTGCAACCAAAAACATTAAAGTAGGAAAGCCTAGGTTTTCTGCCATTACATTAATCATAAGGAGTTTTATTAAGAAAATTTCTAATCAAAATATGATTTATAGTATAACAAGTAGTACTTACAGATTCAGCCCAAAAATGGTTGGATATAGAATATTCACTCAACATGTTTCTTGTTATCTCTTGAAGAATTATATTTCTTCTTTCAACAACACCATATTGTTGAGGTGTTCTTGGTGCTGAAAAGTTATGAGTAATGCATTCTCTAATAAAAAAGGATTCAAAATCAGAATTTTGAAATTCTCCTCCATGATATCTATGAATAGTTATCAAAGGAAGATTTTTCTCATTTTTAATTTGGGCTCTAAAACTATTAAAATTAGAAAAATCATCAGATTAATTTACACGAAAATAGACCCATGTAAATCTAGTGTAATCATCAACTAAGACAAATACATATTATTTTCCTCCAATGCTTCTAGATTGTGTTGGTCCAAAAAGATCCATATGCACTAAATATAATTGAATAGTGGTTGAGACTTCACTGACTGATTTAAAACTTGATTTATGTTTCTTTCCATATTGAAAAGTATCACAAACTTTTGAAGAGTCAATCCTATGCTCCAGTAAATCCTTATTTAGTATTTTCTTAGAGAGTTTTCATAAGTTCCTAAGGTTACAGTGACATATCATTCTATTCAACAACCAAGAATGATCTTCCATTGCACTAAATCAAGGTAGGTCTTGGCTCCTAAGGTCTTCTATGTTTAGTGTGTAAACATTCAATTGCCTATTGGCAGAAAGAATAAAATCTTGCTTGGAATTTTTTACTAGGACCTTTTCATTCCTAAAATTCACAAGGTATCCTTCATGACATAATTGAATTATGATAATGATGTTGTGCTTAAGACTCTTAACAAATAAAACAATTGAAATCAACGTTTTTCAAAGAAGAAAGATGTTACCTATACCAATAATTTATCTCTCAGCCTTATCTCCGATAATTACTTTCCTTCATTTCCTCTTGATAATCTATTCAAAGTAGATTTTGTTACTAGTAATATGCCAGGAACATCCACTATCCATGTACCAGGTATTTTAGTTGGTAATTTCTTTATTTTCCTAAAAATAAGAATGTACGACTTTCGGAATCCAAACATTCTGGGATCCGAAAATTTCACAAAGCAAAATTTTAGGCACCCACATTTTCTTAGAAATATTGGGTTTATGAAATCTTAAAGACTGGGTTTTTTGTAAGAAACTATTTTTTGGCAAGTGTCCACCACACTGACACATAGTTTAGAAAGGAGCACATTGAGGAACAAAATAACTATTACTAAAAATCGGTTTAGAACTAGTATAACCAAATCAAGAATTATTCCTTAGAGGTTGAATTTGGGAATAAATTTTATCAAAATTTTCCTTCCATAAGGTAAAGTTTGAAAAAATCTTCCTCAAAGAAAATATTTCAGATTTTAATTTGATAAATAAGTTATTATCTTTTAGATAAATATTTTGAACTAGAGTTAAGGTCAAAAAAAATTTCATAGAAATTACTTTTTCTAGATCCTCAGAAAGCTTATCCTTATAAAAATTTACTTCCTCATGATTTTTTGAAATACATTCAAAATAAAAAATATTCTTATCAAGATCTTTAGAAAGATCTAATGTTTCTTTATTAAATATAGAAATCCTATAATTTTCCTTATCATGATTTTTGGGGAGTTTTGAATTTTCATTCTCAAAAAGCTTAGCAATCCTAAAAACTTCTTCATAGGTAGGTAAAGTATTATCCTCATCAGAATAATATTCTACATCCATAGATTCATAATATTTACTACCACTAAAATTATCATTTAATGATACATTGTTCATAGATTCTCTATTGTGTACCTTAGCCATTAAGCAATGATTTTCAATAGGTATTCTGGATATCAGACCAAGATTCTTCTGTCCAGAAGATTCATAATTTGATGATTCTTCAAAATAATCTCCACCAATGGAACTCCAGGTGTCATTAGCTTTCAGAACGTTCTTATATTTATCTTTTTAGTACTTATTTCTATTTCTCTCAGAATTCTTTTCCTTTCTTTCTTTTATTTTAAGTATAGAACAATCAGGTTTTATATGTCCATCTCTCTTGCATTCATAACATGTGACTTTTGAATCTTTCTTATCTTTCCTTTCATTCTTCTTGTATCTAGATTGAAAGTTATTCTGTCCAAAAATCTTGTTATTTTTTCAAGATAGATTGGATAACTCATTTTATGAAGATTCACTTCCACTATATTCAGATTTAATAGCAACCTTATTAGATTTGTATCTAGTAACTCTCACAGTAGTCTTGGATTTCACATGATTTGAAGTTGTGATAAAGGCAACACTTCTATTCCAATTCTTATTCTTAATGTTGTCATAATCTCTCTTCATTCTTGTCTCATATTGGAGAAGAGTGCCCAAAATTTCATCAAGAGAAATCTGAGTAACCTTCATATTCCCATCTATAGTTGTTCTCTTGGATTCCCACTCATTGGGCATGATGTATCTGATCTTATCCCCAAGAACATCATCATCTAATCCTTTCTCACCCATAGATTATAAACTATTAACAATAGTCATAAATATTTGTTTCACCTTACATGTGGGTTCTCCAAAAGGAAAGAAAAAAACCATGATACTCAGTTCTGAGCATGGCTCTTATAGTTTGAATAACTATGGAAGTGCCAATGTGAGTAACTTTGAGCTTCTTCCATATACAATTTTCTGCTTCACAAGATGAAATTTTCCTATATATATTTCTAATTAGGGAACAAAGAAATGTATTCTGTATCATATAATTCAGTTTATATTTATGCTATTCTAGGTTGGTGAATGTACTAACATCCTTGTTAGAGATTTTATATCCTCCAGTAAGCATAAAAAAATTATCCACTCTAGTGTTGATAATGAATGTCTTCCTATGATATCTCCAATATTCGTAATCATTTCCACCAAATATAGGTAATCTAGTTGGATTTAGGTTTTCAACGCAACCAAAATTGATTCCTACCATCTTAAAGAAAATATTTCCACACAAAAATATTAGTAATAAAAGTTTGTAAACAATGAAAATATTCTTCAGAAAGGAAAATATAGAACAATGAAAAACATGAGCAAGGAAAACTTATATGTGAATATAAGTATTTCAGATACCTCCTCTGATACCAATTGTATGATAGAAATAATGAATGAAGATATTGTATGTGGTATCTTATGATGATGCTCAAAAAACAAGAGGGGTGAATTTTATACGTTAAAAATTATTTAGAACTTTTAAATTTTGTAAGAAAAATTTCTATTGTTTAACAAGGTTTAACAAGGTAATTCACAAAACCTATTAGTTGTACAGACATACTTGATTCTGGAAATACGATTCTGAGAATGTAATTCTAGAAAGATGGTTCTGGAAATGAAACTTATGAAAAGTTTACAAAGATAAATATTCTACATTAAAGCACACAAAATCTTATTAAAACATAGTATACATGTATAATAAAGTATCAGATAGTTATACATTCCTCAAAAATCAAAATGCAGTGGAAAACATGAAACAAACAAGTAAAAAGTAGTAAATATTTTAACCCAATGATAAAAATTTCCCTTGATTTACACTTTCTTGAAAGTATGTCTTACCCACACCAGGGTAAGCCCTCGATATGAAGATCGGAGTTTGTCTTGTTATCCCCGCAAGACCTCAACTTCAAGGTAGTCATCACCTATTTCTTCCTATCCCCAGAAGACATGTAATGTACTCATAAACATTTGGACTCGCACGATGCAAATCATAAGAGGATGTTCAGTACCCACAAAGCATGAAAATTCACTCTATAGAAATCACTTATCCAGGATGTAATCTCTAGAGTCATAGAACAGTTGTTCAAAAGTTCGGAGCTCCTTCAAATGAGCTTCTATTTATAAGCACAACTTCAAAAGTCAGATCCCTCCTCCAATGGTCATATTTTTTCCTGAATTGGGGAGGGATTTGTACACATGTCACTCAAACAATGGTTTTTTAGTAACTGAATGCATGACACCATTTTATTACAAACACATGAGTAATCCAAAAATACGATTACACGAGTAAAATAATTTTTCAGAGTGTAAAGAAAAATGGTTCCAAGTCTAAACAAAAACATATTCGGTGTCTATAACACATAGATATTTGGATTCTGTCTTCAGAAAAATTCAGAACCTGAATTCAATAGAATACTAGAGTTTGAATTTCACAGATATTCGTAGTCTTGAGTTTAGTAGAATTCAGATTCTGAATTTATAAGATTTCAGAGTCTGAACATACCAAATGTCGGAGTCTGAATTCATAATATTTCGGAGTCTGAACTTACAGTGTTCGGATTATGAATTCAGTGAATTAGAGTCACAACTCAGAAGTGTTCGGAGTCTAAATTCAGAGAACTCGGAGTCTGAACTTACAATAGTTTGGAGTCTGAATTTGGAGAACTCGAAGTCAGAACTCAGAACATTCAGAGTCTGAATTCGGATCATGAAAACAGAATGCTCTGTATCTATGTATTATAATTTTCCGAGTTTTTTAGATATGAAACCGAATTTTATACATAGAGACAAAATGAACAGTGAAAAACATGGTAAGGATACATTTCCTTGGGGAAGGAAAATTTTACTTATGAAATTAAAACATAGGGTAAATGAAATTTCCCTTGAGATAAGGGGTTTGTGATTTTAAAACCAAAAAGGAATGATAGTGTCATAGGGAAACCTTATTGACTCAACTATCTCCCCAAACATTAATAAATGGAAAAGGTATAAGGAAATCTTATTGACTGAACATTAAGGAGTGGCCCGGGCCAGCATCTGTAATGGAGATCCACATCTTTTTGGGTCTAGCTAGGTATTATAGACTATTTGGGAATAACATTTCAGTATTCTAAAACCCAATGACCAGGATGACATGGAAGGGAGTCAAGTATTTCTAAACTGAGAAATGTGAGGACTGTTTCAAGGAGTTGGAAAAGAGGTTTTTCAGTGCGCTAGTACTCAGACTCCAAATAAATGGAGAACACTTTGGGGGGTATATTGATGCTTCAAACAAGATAATATGTTGAGTGTTGATGCATAATGATAAATTGATAGCCTATGCCTCAAGGTAGCTAAAAATCCATAAGAAACTTTATCCCACACATGATCTGAAGTTAGCGGCTATGATCATTGCATTGAAAATCTGGTAGCATTATCTTTATGGGGAGGAGTGTGAGATATACACTGACCACAAGAGTCTCAAATAAATATTCACAAAAAATAGCTTCATATTCGCCATCAATGATTGATAGAGATAATCAACGATTATGACTTCTCAATACACTACCATCCGAGTAAGGCAAACAATGTTTCATATGCTCTAAGTAGAACAGATCATGCATCTTTATCAATGATGAGAATTGGAAAGGATCTTATTTTCATATATTTCCTAAGGATTTACATGGGACTCCTTAATGGAGGAACATAATCAATTATTTCTCAAATAATGGCTAAACCATATCTCCAGGAGAGAAATAAATGATTATCGAAGAAAAAATGTGGAAATATAGAAAATGGTGGAAGCTATCAAAAATGGGAAATCCTTTGATATCAAAATTATTGGTGAAGGAGTTTTAAGATTTGGGACATGATTACGTGTACTATCTGACCTAGAGATAATGAAGGAGATTCTGAATGACGCATATAAATCACCCTTCTATATTCACCCAGGGATCACAAAGATATATCGAGATTGATGAGAAAACTTTTGTTGGGACAATATTAAAATGGATATTGCTAAATATACATCAAAGTGAATGGTATGTAAGATTGTGAAAGATGAGACGAAAAAGTCTAAAGAAATGATTCTACCACTACCCATACAATCTTGGAAGTGGGAGATCATTACCATGGACTTTGTCACTAGAAATCAAAGGACATATAGAGGAATCAATGCTATATGGGTCATTGTGGACTGACATACAAAAACAACTCACTTTATCACAATTTTAGAGGACTTATCCTTAGAGATACTTGCATGGATATATATCAAAGAGTCAGTAAGACTGCATAGAGTACCAAAATCTATTGTATCTGATCGTGATCTGAGATTAACCTTGATGTTATGGAAATGTCTCCAACATGCTCTAAGCAATGAATTGAACTTCAGTATGACGTATCATCCTCAAAGTGAATTCCAATCATAGAGAACTATCCAAAAAATAGAATATATGTTGAGATCATGTTCTATGGACTTCAAAGGAGGATAGTACTAATATCCTCTAGTGGTTGAATTCTCCTACAACAACAACTTCCACTCAATCATCCAAATGGCACCACACGAAGCCCTTTATAATAAAAGGTGCATAACAGTGGAATTTTGGGATGAAGTCAATGAGCGTAAGCTGCTAGGACATGAAATTATCGAAAAATGGTGGAGAAGGTGAAAACATTCCACAACACATTCAGGTAGCCCAAAGATGACATAAGAGTGATGAAGATAATCATCAATGAGACATTGATCTCAAAGTTGGAGACATGGTATTTCCCTAAATATCTCCATGGATGATGGTCATGAGATTCGGGAATAATGGAAATCTAAGTCCAAGGTATATTGACACCATGGAGATTCTTGGTCATATCGTGGTTGTATCCTATTGACCGGAACATCCACCTACCATGTCAAAATTAAATGATGTATTCCATATAACGCTCTATAGGAAGTACATACTAGACCCTTCAGATGTACTCTCTTTAGAGGTGGTACTGTTGGAGGATGATCATTCTTATGAGGAACAACTAGTGAATATCTTTGATTGTAGAGATAAAGTTCTACCTAACAAGACTACACACCTGGTCAAGGTACATTGATGAAACCATAAGTAATAAGAGGAAACATGGTAACAAGGGGAATCAATGAAGGAAAAGTTACCGCACATATTTACAACATAGAACATAAAACGAAATTTCAAGGGAAAAATTTTATAAGGGGGGAAGAATGTAACGACCCGATTTTTTATAGATGGAAATTAAATTTTTATAAATATTTCATATAATCACATGAAATCAAAACATAATGAACTACTAAATTCTATGTGACCATTAAACATAAGTTTTTTACTTCTATGTTTAGAATTTCAAATATCTGACATACACTATTGTGATTAGTAATTTATTTGGAGTCCGAAAAGAAAAATATAATTTTTTGGTGATTAGTAACCTACCCTTATGAATAGTTTTATACCTTAATGAATATAAACCTTACCAATGATAATATATAAATATTATTCGAGTGAATTAATGGTGTACCTATATTTTAAAATAAGTAAATGAATGTTTTAAAATCGGGTTTTTAATAATAAATGGTGATTTTAATTCAATATCATGTTAATAATATTTAAAAAATTATTTTTGAAAAATTAATTTCATATTTGGATTCTACACGTCAAAAAATGGTTAGGGTGAATTTTGGGTTTTTTTTTAAATACTTTTATTTTTGTTGAATAATAAAATACATTAATTTACAGTATAAATACATTATAATTTAAATCCACTATTTTTTACATCCTAACTGATGTAATCACCCAAATGTAGAACTCATATGAATTTATTACTATTATTGGTCATGTAATACCTACTATTTCCTGGCTTTTAATGAAATAAAAAATTAATGATTATAATATTATGAAAACCCTCCTCTCCTCCACTATAAAAACCGACTCACTTCCTCTTCTCTCCAGTCCTCTCAAGCCGTGTTCCTTGCCCATATTATGACCAAATATTTCTCAAAGCTCCTAGACCACATCCAATAGCTCCTAGTCTCTTCAAAATACTAAAACCCCCCCTCTTAAGAGGTTCACAAAGAAGATAAACTCACCAGGAAAATTCCTATTTCCAAATTCATTTTATTTATTTTAAGTTCTTCTCCATTCCATGTTTCATTACTCAGATTCCTTTACCACAAATTGTATTATAACTTCAGTAACATACATGTACTGTAATTCGGTTATTCTAATGGGATTCTTCATTATCTTCTCCCCTTTCCCCATCTTTTATTTAAAATAAATGACCACATTGTTTGAGATGTGTTAATTTAGCACATTAAATGACAACAATTTATCAATTACTATTATCATCTTTAATTATGGTCATGATACAATTTAGGTTATGGTTGACCCATATTATTATATATTTAATATATATTAGTTATGGTCCTCTAATCCTTTTGTACAAAGGGTATTATATTATAATGGAAAACATGTTTATTGTAATCAAAACCCACCGATTAGAAAAATTGGTTTTTACTAGTGTTTTATATAATAATTTGACTTCACACTAAGTAACCAGATTAAATTTGAAACCATGTAATCTCCTGGATATTCATTAATAATATACAACCTCAATTCTGGAAAACTACATTCATCTTACATGTTTATTTGAACACTAATATATTTTAACCGATCATTAAAACCATGTAAGAAAATAGACCCAAAAATAAAATCGAACCTCAAAACCAGTAAAATGATTATAAATGAACTCCAAATGATTATGATAAATATTATAAATATATAATATGTTATGGATTTATTTATTAATAAACCTAATTTTATTATATATGTCTTTAAGTTCAAGCAAATATCACCATCATATATAAGGTAATGTATACACTCCATTTCACTTTTATTCAAGAATGTCCTCTTTTCTATGCCATTTTATTTGTAATATCTATTAATGGGGTATGATTTTTAACCCACCATACTAATATCATAATTTATAAGTGATTAGAATCCCTTTTCCTCTCTCATAAATCCCTCTTAGGTACACCCGACCCCATGCCAATAATCAGAAACGAATTCTACAAGAACCTCTGCTCTTTTGGGTTGCCTTATATTTAATAATATCTACATGAAGTTATCTTATCTGTACTTGTTCATATTATAAAATATTTGTGGTTTTTCAAAATTCATTTATCAAGACCATTTCAACACTCTCGTTTGGATATATACATGTTTTTAAATGATTCCCTTCTTAGGGCATTCTGTTAAGCAAACCTGTTCTAAGGGAATTTCTAGAATGTTTCCCCAATTTTCAAGTGAACTATATAATCTATTTTAATCAACCATTTTATTTATTAAATAATTATTTTAAGATAAAAACCTTCTTGTTTCACTTCTTTTTTTATATAATATATTTTTCTCTTTTCTGTTTTAAAATCTCTATAGTATTTTCCTTAAAACTGCACAATAATTTTATAATGATAAAATTTCCCATAAACATTTCCTAATAGTTGCCACTTTTTTTAACATCAAAAACCATGTTATTTTCATCTTTTACCTTATGAACGTCCTTTTCTATTCTAATCCCATATCTCTGGGACACCTTCATGATACGCCCATTAATTATGTTTTATGTCATGATTGTTGTACCCAATTCTTTCCATGGGTAACCCTTATGCCTATGTATGATTGATTATGTATGATTCATAATTTAGAAAACATGTTGATGAAATGGAATATTGGTGCACCCAGATAGTGCTCCAATTCATTGGTTAATGTTATGTCTCGTGAGATGCGATGTGAAACGGGATTGTCAGTTTTCCTTGACCCATACTATTATGGGAAATGGGATTTGCGGTTAGCCGTAACCTATACTACTATAACAAACTTGGATGGAAATTAGCCTTAAATCATACTAAAGACATTTTTTATGTTTCTGCCTCATTTATATAATTCCATATTTATATGATACCATGTTTATATGATATATTTTCATATGTTCTAGGATTTTGAAATCATTATGTCATGCCTCCTAACTCATGTGCTTAAGATGTATCCTTATATTCATTACCTTACTGGAATTTTTCGCTCATCCCTTTATTCATGTGTTCCCAAGGGTACCCTATGAAGATGTATGGACTAAATGGAAGTTAAAAGATTTCTTGAGATTAAATACTTTTTTCCCATGTATTATGTTTTATGTACCTAGTCTTCAAAGACACTAGACTTCACGATCCTGAAGTTATACTCTAATGTAAAATTATCGTTAAAATCATGTAATGTTTTATATGAAAGGCTAAGGTTGTTATATTTAATCAAAAAAAATTCATATATATTTATTAAAACATTAATATAAATTAAAAAAATATTAATAAATTCCTATGTTTATATTATTGCGGAAATCATTTAACTTCAAATAATAAAATATTTAAAATTTATACTGGTAACAAATTATTTTATGGGTAATAAGATATTATGTTTAACAATGCTATCATGTTTTTCAAAATTCACTAACATATATTTTAATTTTAAAATATAATTTTTATTTGTTTTTATTTTCATTTTTGGAAAATACTTCTTGAATATTCATTGGCTACACTGGAACTATAGAGAATTTTTTTGAACTAATTTGACACATTTTTTTCAAATTCTTATAAAATAAGAATATTTCTTTGATGATAAATAATTATTATAAAAATATATTGAGGAAAATTCTTGTGTGATGATGAACCACAATATAAACACTCTAGAAAAATATAATCATGTAATTATTTCTCAGTTGTTGTCATTAAAATAAATAATCCTACACTCATTGAATATCAATTAGATGCTTAGATAATTTATTAAAGATTAAACAATCTATCAATTTTTAGGGAAATAGTGCACTACTTTTTTTCTTCAATTCTACATATTGTGGCTTACACATAAGTGTTAAATTATTATAATCAAATGTTATCATGGTTCCCATCATAAGAACCCGAACTTCCTATTAAATCTCGATTTTAAGGTGTAAAATTCCACCACTCAGTTTGAAAGGTCCAAAGAGAAAAGGATATAATTAGTAAAAATCACTAAGCTCACCAAATAGTGTATTGGTGGAGTGTACTACGGGATCTATGGGCATAGAACCTATATAAAATGATGTTTCCTTTTTTTATTTTTATATCATAATTTGATATTAAGGGAGAAGAATATTGTTACATTATATATAGATGGGAGATTTATTTTTTTCATTATTATTAAACAAACAAAATTCACCCTTTATCATGTCTTAATCATTGGACTAAATGAACTTGTGTAGATAAATAATTCATGAAAAAAAATATCATTTCAATTTTTGAATTACTTTCCACCTGACATTACATTCCATAATCATTAAATAATGAGTATTAGAAAACATTATACTTTATATCATATAAAATAAGAATCATACAACACCCATTCTTAAATACAACATATATTTAGTGTTCTCTCACTGATTTCCCCAAATTCTTTTCTCTATTTATCTATCTCATGTTTAATAGGTTCATGTCGCAATAATAATCCCCATATGCTTCAAAACAAAGACGGTTTATAAGTAAATATCAAATTCATTCTATATAGGATACATTTTTGTCTCATTTTATTTCTTTCATAATATTATTTAAAAAACAAATTAAATTATATTAGTAATTTTAATACCATATATTTATCATCATTTCACTACTATAATGATTATATATTAATTAAATAATAATATAATCATAATAATTCTTTTCTTTTATTTGGTTCACGTTTGGGTTAGTTGAACAACTAAAAGTAATCATGCTGCTCTATTTTCATTATTATCATAATAGAAGGATATTTAAATTTAAATAATTATCATATATTAAATTTGTATTAATTTAAATTATTATTATTTTTTAAAATTCTAATGTATAATTGATAAATAATTATTAAAATAACTCATTATAAAAGGTAAAATAACCTCAAATGAACTAATATTTTAACATAATTTATGAAACTTAAGAATAATTAGAGTGGAATAGAAATGTGAAATTAGAAATTATGATTTTTATTCCTTTTCAATTTTTGAGAAAATGAAATTATGAACCTGGAATATAACTGACATCACTAAACATAAATAAAACATGGAATATTTGAAAAAAATATCATTTCAGATTTATATAAACCAGAATAACATATAAATATGTAATAAATGAATATAATAGGATAACATTAAATAGAATAAATATGAATTGTGTTTCTATATATATTTTTAAAATACATAATTTTTTACTAAACATGGATCAAAAGTGTAATTCAATAGGTCTGATGTTAAGGTACGGGGATACTTTTCTCAATCTCAAAAAGTATGTGACATTAATTTTATGATTATTATAGTCCGTTATTTGTATATTCACATATAAAATTATCTTATTCAACTCCTCATTGAATATTCAAGAGTTATAATTCGACATTATATTATAACATTGAATGATATTTAATTACTTCCACACAAATTAAATGATCTTAAATTGATTTTTGGTGAAAATAAATTCTTAATTAGTATTCTCTATCTCAAATAAAACATGGAAAATATAATTATAATATCCATTAAAATACGTAAATTCTTTAACTTCTAAAAATTTTGGGGTACTTATAACATTTTTCTATTAATTGATTCATACATGACCCATTTTGATATTTGTATATGGAACTTTTCTTTATGTCTCTTTATTGATTGTATCTTTCTCTTTCATAAGATTGTTCGTTATGATATCTATAACAACCCTGCTCTTTATTACACACTTAAACATTATTTATTACATAAATTCTTCCCTTGAAAAAAAATGGAAGATTAAGAGGTCTAGTGTCTTTAGGGCTTAGGATCACTACATGAAAACCTAAAACATGGAACACACAACATCTTTATTGAAATATTCTGTTACATGACCACTACATTCCCTCAGACATAGCATTGCATGGGATAACCGGAGGACATGGATAAGAAAAGGGTGGGCTATAAATCCCATTAAGGGGATAAACATGGAATAACATGGGGAATAAAATTCATATTAGATAATAGGAATATCAATGTAGCACAAGAGAAACATGAACATAAAGGCATGATTAGGAATGATAATCATAACATGGAAATGTGGCAACAACACTTAACATGTAATTTGCATAAGACAAGTCACATTTATCATGGGGCATGAGTAAACCCTAATTGCACATGAAGCACGAGTAAAACCTAGCTTCACCTGAATCATCATGAGTAAACACCCATTGCAAATGACGTCTCATGATACTATACTTTACCCAATGCATTGGAGTGCTATCAGGGCTCACCCTTCTTAAACATTTCATTCAATGCATATGTGTTCCACATGGATCATATAACATGGAATCAATCAACATCATAAGTTATTCCAAGATTATGTAATGTGGAATAAATTAATGAATGTAACATTCAATATGTATATGTGCATAAACTTGAATATTCTTGATAGAGACATGGGTATGGTATTCACTACACAATGATCTTGGCTTGGAAAAACAAGGTGCAATTTCTGCAGAAAAACGGCGTGACATAAGGATTCATGAAAACGGTTGAGGAGAGAGAAAATCGTGTCTAATCATTTGTACATGAAATGGATAGTAATGGGGTAATATAGATACAGGTCCCAACAAACCTAATGGAATTTAGATTCATAATATATAATAATTACTTGGATGTAAAAGAGGAGAGGGAAATCCCTCACTCCCATCTTCAAAAAATAAATAGGGAAGTGTGGAGAAGGTTATAAATCATACCCCAACATTTTTAATTGAAAATAAAAGGGCATAACAATATTAAGAAACGTCGATAAAAAGAGAAAGGTAGGAATCCCTTATTTGGAAGCACGATACCAAAAGCTTGGGAGAGGCCTGAGAGAGGCTTCTTGGGAGCTTGGGGAATCCTTGTAGGATTATAGAGAGAGTATGGAAGTGGTTGGACGAACAAAAAAATCTTTTATTGAAGAAGAAGTGGGAGCTTGGTTCGGTTTATACAAGAAAGGAGAGGGAATTCATTATTATTTAGGTTCGGGACACCTCACATTAAACTAATCAAAACCACAAACCAGACCATGGTTTTTGCCCATGGGTATTTCAAAAGGGGACTGGAAAACAATATTTTATATGGCCAATGGCCGAAATTCTTAAAATAATTGGGTTGCTTATGTGGAGGTGAGTCGCACTCTCAAGGAAAACAATTTAAAAATACAAAATGTTTTATAAGTCTTGGAGGTTCCACAGAAGCTTTGTAAAATAAATCAAAAAAATAAAAAATCACAATATTTTAATTCTAAATGATATATTGTCCAAAAATAATGTTTATTTTATTTTATTACGTCACTATTTGGTCATTATGATGTCATAAAACACATTATATATTTAAACGGTATTTAAGTGTTACCCAAAAGTACGACTATCTCAGAAAATTATGAAAAATTCACCATCAGATATTTTCGATGTCCTGATTGAAAAAATGATATTAATTTTATCTAAATGATTTTATAAATTTTTGATTTTTTTACTTATAAAATAAAAACCGACATTTACCTAAAATTCAGGGGTTTTGACGAAAACAGTTTTAAAACCCTAATAAAATTTAAAATTGAATTCATAAAACTATATGATAATAAATATTTAATAAAAATTAATTGAATAATAATATTTTATTAAGATATAATTTAATTAAAAAATCCTTTAATTCACCAAAATATATTTCTTAGATTAATATTAACTAAAAATACTATTTGGCCTTTAAAAAACAATTTACAAAGTAACAATAACAAAATGAATGCACGTTATTTATACAAAAATAATGTACATAGTCATAGTGCTAGGTTATTGTTACATAACCCCTTATAACACCCTCACAAGACTATAGGGTAAGTAATGTGATGGTGATAAACTCTTGGGGTGGCTCAAATAAAATTGCTCGATTGGTAATCTTTATTAACATCCACATCTCCAGTAGTCCGTTCCGCTCAAGCTTAACCTGTTCAATCTCGGCTTCGGCTTAGTCCAGAGAGAAGCCCAATTATGCCACCTAATTTATGAGCTTTGACAAATGGGCTTTATACAGGGCAAGTCTACTGGATGAGGCCATCACATTTTTTGTCTGAGTAAATTGTATTTGTTAAAGCCCTATATTTATACTAATCATGTGATCGTTGTTCAACGACTATATTATTAATGGTCACAATTCATAACGATATTTTAAAATCTATAGACATAAAACCAATGAGGTTCACATATTTTATAACCATTATAAGAAATTTAATTAAATCAATAGAAAATTTCATTAATTAATGTTCGGGTCCATACAATCTTCCCCCCTAAAACATTTTCACCCTCGAAATTTCCTTTTCCAACTCTAAAACAAATGCAGGTAACTCTGCTTCATCACATCCTCCAATTCCCACATCGCTTCTTCAAACATCTGGTTTCACCACAACCCCTTGACTAGGGGCATTGAATTATTTCATATAACTTCTTCTCTACAATCTAAGATATTCACATGTTGCTCCTCAAAAGAACGATCATCCTCTGTCTATACTACCTTTGAAAAAAGTACATGTAAAGGGTCTGGTATGTACTTCCTTAATAGGGATACATGAAAGACATAATGTACTTTGGCCGTGGTAGGTGAAAGTTATATTTAATAGGCCACATCCCCACAACGATCAAGAATATCGAAAGGGATTGTGTACCTAGGACTTAAGTTCCAATTATTTCCGAACCTCGTGAACTTATTCCATGGAGATAAACATAGAAATAACATGTCTTCAACTTTAAACTCAAGATCTCTTCGATGGTTATCTGCATAGATTTTCTGTCGACTCTAGGCTTCCTTGATATGCTGCTGAATGGTTTTCACCTGATCCACTATTTCTTCGACCATTTCTTATCCTAGTAGCATCCCTTCACTAAATTCATCCCAACATGCTGGTGTTCTTTACCTCTTCCCATATATTGCTTCATAAGGTTCCATTCATATTCTTGAGTGGAAACTGTTATTGTAGGAGAATTAAACCAGTGGAAGATATTGGTCCCACCCTCCTTTGATGTCCATAGAACATGATCTCAACATACGCTCCTATGTCTGAATTGTTAGCTCAGATTGGCTATTAGTTTGAGTATGATATGACATACATAAGTTCATATCAGTATCCAGAGCATGATGAAGACTCTTCTAAATCATAGAGGTGAATATTTGATCTCAATTGGATATAATATATAGTGGTACTCCAAGCAGTCTTACCACTTCCTTAATATATATCTGTTCCAGTTGATCCAATGAGAAATACTACTGAATTTCTATGAAGTGTGCTGACTTTTTATAATAATCCACAACAACCCAGATTGCAGTTTTTTCCTTTGGATGTCTTCAGAAGTCTAGTGACAAAGTCCTTGGTGATGTTCTCCCATTTCCATGATGGTATGGGAAATGGTTGCCTCATCCCCTTAGACTTCTACCTCTCTGCCTTTACGTGCCGACACACCATGAACTTCGATGTATACTCAGCAATCTCCATATTCATATTATCCCACCAATAATTCTCTCAGAGATCTCAATGCATCTTTTTGTTTCCTAGGTGAATAAGGAAATTTGAACTATGCACATCACCCAAAAGTTCCTTCTTCAGCTCCGGACATGATGGAACACATAGTCTTTTCCTAAATCTTATGATTCCATCTTCATTAACATTGAACTCCGTGGATTTCCCTTTTATTATGGCTTCCACTCTCTTCTAAATTCCTGCATCATTATTTTGAGCATCATTTAACCTTTCGAAAAGGGAATGTTGAGCAATCAATAGTGAAAGGATTGATGATATTCCCTAATTTATGATTCCCATTTCCATCTTCAACAAATCTAAGAATATTGGGTCTTTATCAATTCTCATCAATGATAAAATTTCTCGGTCCTTTCTACTTAGAGAATCTACCACCTTGTTCGATTTCCCAGAGTGGTAGTGGATTGAGCAGTTATACTCTCTGATCAGATCTAAACATATTCGTTGGTTAATGTTCAACTATTTCTGTGTGAATATATACTTGAGGATTTTTTTGTCCATATATATTTGACACTTCTCCTGAAAGTGATAATGCCAACAAATTATTAAAGGGAAGATCACAAGAGCCAACTCCAAATCATGTGTTGGATAAGTCTACTCATGAACTTTCAATTTCCTTGAAGCATAGGCAATGACTTTGTTATTTTTCATCAACACATAGCCTAGGCCCTTCTTCGAAGCATCACTGAATACCACAAAATCTTCTCCACTAGTGGGTAATGTGAGCACATGCACAGTGATAAGCCTCCTTTTTAACTCATTGAATCTTTATTCACATTCATCACTCCAATCAAACTTTACTCCTTTCCGAGTTAGCTTGGTAATAGGGTTGTAATATCATGGGAAATTTATCAGAAATCGTCGATAATATCCAGATAACCCCAATAATGTACGGATATTTGTTACCAATGTTGGCTTCGACCATCCCTCAATTGCATCTGTTTTGAAGGGATCCACATAAATCTCATTTCTTGTGATGATATGGGCCAAGAATGAGATCCCCTTCCACTAGAACTAACACTTTATATACTTTTCATTAAGATTCTACTTCCGTATGGTCTCTAGTATAGTTCTTAGAAGGTCCTCATGATCCTCCTTGGTTTTGAAGTATATTGAAATAACATCTATAAAGACTACTGAAAATTTGTCGAGGTAATCCCTAAAGACTATATTCATCAATTCCATGAGGACTTTTTGAGCATTAGTGTGTAATAAATTCATTACTATGAATTCATAGTGACCATATCTTATACGGAAAGTAGTCTTCGTGATATATTCTTTTTTCACCCTTACTTGATAATATCATGACCGAAAATCCACCTTGGAGAATTATTGTGCTCCACGCAGCTGATCGAAACAATAATCAATTTGTGGGAGAGGATACTTTTTCTTTATCATGATTTTGTTATGCTCAAAATAATCGATGCAAAGGTGCATTGACCCATCCTTATTCTTGACGAAGAGGACTGGTGCAGCCCATGGTGAAGCACTTAGGCATAAAAACCCTTTATCCAGATTCTCCTGTAGTTGTTTCTTCATCTCCTCAAGCTCCACAATAGCCATTCTTTATAGAGTCTTGGATATTCACAATTCCCCAGGTATAAGGTCAATTGAGAATTCAACATCTATTCTAGGAGGAAGACCAATCAATTGCTTAGGAAACACTTCAGAGAGTACCCTAACAATAGGCATGTATTCAAGGATGGTTTCCTCCATGGACTCAATGATCTAATCTAGATAAACATGATCATTGGGTAGTAATATCCACGCTTGAGATGATGGATCTAAAGACGATCCATCTTCCGCCTTGAACTTGTATAGAATCAGGGGTCGATTATCCACATGGATAGTGATTTCCCTCTCATGGAAATTTATGTTGGCTCTATATAAGGAAATCCAATCCATGAAAATAATATCATAAAATTCCTCAAGAGGGAGTATGACGAGGTTTTCCAGGAAATTCAATCCACAGATTATGACAGCGGAGGAGTTATATTCATGGGATTCACTGATTTCCCCATCTGATATTCTCACTGACATCTTTACTTACATGATTTTTGGTGGTTCTAGGTTTATTCTACTAAACTTTTGGGATACAAAAGAATGTGTAGAACCTGAAACAAAAATTATTTCCTCTATTCTTGAATGAATAACTAGCGTACCTATCACCACTGCATTGTCGGGGATCACATCGACAATAGTGATGGTAAAAGATCTCCCTTGCTGCCTTGGAGGTTGTTCGTTGCCTTGGAAAAACCTTTTCTTAGGGCACCTATTTGCAAGATGCCTTGGATTTTTGCAGTTGTAGAAATGGACAATGTGATGAGGTTCAAACAGATAATTCCTCTCTGTTGCAGTCGTGGGATTATTTTTTGACGGCAGTTAACAGCTAGGTGCCCTTATCTTATACAATAAAGGAATTTCCTCTCCCCTTCAGGCTATTTCTGGGGTGCTTCTTTCCGCACCTTTGGAAAGTGTGGTGTTGTATCATCATTGCACCGTTGGATTTATCCATCGAACCACGATCATTTAATTCTACCTTACGCTTATTATCACCATGATACCTCTATGATTATCTGATCTCTATTTCATCTTTGAGGGCGAATCAGACAATTTCTACATAGCTGTCGAAGTCACGGATCGCTAGCACTTCCCGTTGGCTAGGTTTTAGCCCACCAAAGAATAGTTAATCCTTGCATTAAGAGGTAACGATATATCCAAAGGTGTATCATTCATGCCTTGTGATGTTTTCCTCACATGCTTCGACTTATTCGTCGTCTTTTTTCTTGAGGGCCAGGAAGTCCCTTTTTATCTAAAGTCAATGGTGCGTAAAAAATATTTATCAAAAAACATGTTCCGGAAATCCTTCCATTCCACCGCCTCGATCTCCTTCTAAGGCTTTTTATTTTTGATCAACGCCCATCATTGATCTAATTCACCCTTAATATGATAAGTAGCTAGGATAACCTTCTCATTTTCCGAACATTGAAGGATTGAGAAGATCTTTTCAATGGAGTTGATCCATTGTTCAGCGATTGGGGGATCAGATGATCCATTAAATGTAAGAGGCATTTGTCCCATGATGCTCTCGATAGCAACTTGTTCTTTCTTGGGAGGTGGGGGGGGGGGGGGGGTTGAACGTTCCTCTTGACCCATGTTTTTATTCAAATTCTGAGTTAACGGAGAGAGAAGCATGAAAAAGTTTACGATTTCTGCTCCCATCAGATTGGGAAACTCAGTAGCACAGTCATCTCATTGGTATTCACATCGGTTGTTAGCCCGAGTCCTTCTATTACTGGCCATTGGATAGAATAAATGGGAAGTTGTGGGGAACACATAAATGGTAATCCAAGTACAAAACTAATTACTTATAATTAACATTTATTTCCTTATCTTTTAAATCCATTGTCTTCAATCAATGATATGCACAATCTACTTTCTAACCTATATTCTTGGGGGCATTCTTTTAATTCCTTTAATAAGGGTTCATACTAAGATTGTGAATTTAACAAAGAATATCCCTCAAGAGTGTGGTAACCTAGATTGTATCAAGGCTCATTGTTGTGGACCAGTTCCCATTCGAGTCTCTCTCAATGTGGTGTTTTCTGGTTTTACCCCTAGGATTCATATGTTCCAGAGCCACCTCTACCTACTTGTATCCAGAAAGTGATGTATTTTCGCGATAAAACACTTACTTAATACTCACCAATACATAGGGGTTTTTTTATTATAGTAATTCTTGTATATCAGTCTTTAAAATGTTTTCCTAATCCTAATCCCAAAAATAAGTAAACTGATCCTCTGATACCAACCATAACCACCCTTTTCATTATTACACACTAAAACAAGGTTTATTACATAAACACTTCACTTGATACAACATGGAATATTTAGAGGTATAGTGCCTTTGGGGATTAGGATCAGTACATAAAAACATAAAACATGAAACACACAACATCTTTATTGAAAACATCCTTTACATGACCACTACATTCCCTCATACTTAGCATTGCATTGGATAACCAGATAACATGCATAAGAAAACTGTAATCTATAAAGCCCAATAGGGGGATAGAAATGGAATAACATGAGGAATAAAATACTTGTTAAATAATAGTAATATCAATGGATCAAAAGGGAAATATTAACATAAAGGCATGATAAATCATGATAATCATAACATGGAAAAGTGGCAACAACACTTAACATGGAATTTGCATGAGCCAAGGCTCATTGCACATGGAGCTTGAGTAAACCCTCATTGCACATGAAGCATGAGTAAAACCTCATTTTAATAGAATTATCATGAGTCAACACCCATTTCACATAAAGTATCATGATATTATACTTTACCCAATGCATTAGAGGTCTATTAGGGCGAAATCTTCTTAAACATTTCATTTCATGCATAACTGTGCCACATGGGTCATGTAACAAGGAATCAATCAACATCATAAATTATTCCATGATTAATTAATGTGGAATAAATATATGAAAGTATAATTCAATATGTATATGTGCATAAAGATGAATACCCATGATAGATACATGGGTATGGTATTCACTACACAATGATTTGGCATGGAAAAATGCGGTGCAATTTCGGCAGCAAAAGGGTGTGACATAAGGATTCATGAAAATAGTTGATGAGAATGAAAAGGGTATCTCATCACATGTACATGAAATAGTGAGTAAGGGGTATATATAGATACATTTCCCAACTTATGTAATTGAATTTATATTCATAATAAAAAATAATTACTTGGATGTAAAAGAAGAGAGAGATATGCCTCACGGAATTTCTGCATGTTAACAGGTGTACATGGGAAGAAATAATGAGATATAAAGGGGTATCCCATCATCCAAACATAAATAGGGTAGTATGGGGAAGGTGATAAATTATACCCCAACATTTTTGATTGAAAATAAAAGTTCATAACAATATTAAGAAACATGAATAAAAAGAGAAAGGTTGGAATCCCTTACTTGGATTTGAGATCCCAAAAGCATGGGAGGGGATTGAGATAGGATTATTGAGAGATTGGGGAACATTGGGAGGATTATATATTGAGTAGGGAAGAGTTTGGAAGAACTTCAAAGGCTTTGTTTGAAGAGGAAGTGGGAGGTTGGGTGTGTTTATATAGGAAAGGAGAGGGAATTCATTATTATTTAGGTTTGAGACACCTCAAATTAAACTAATCAAAACTAAAAACCAGCCCATGGTATTTTCTGATGGTTTTTTCCAAAGTAGAGTGTTAAAAAAATAATTTATAAGGACAATGGCCAAAATTCTTAAAATAATAGGTTTGCTTATGTAGAGGTGAGTCACACTTTTAAGGAAAACAATTTAAAAAGAAAAAATGCTCTATATGTATTGGAGGGTCCACGAAAGCTTTGTAAAATAATTAAAACAAATGTAAAATCACATTATATTAATACTAAAAACATATATGGAAACTAAAAAATGATTAAGGTGTTTTATTACATCACTATTAGGCCATTATGATGTCATTAAACACATTATATATTTAAAAGGTATTTAATTTTTACCCCAAAATTCGACTATATCAAAAAATTATGAATATTTCACCATTGGATAATTTCAATGTCATAATTCCAAAAATAATATTCATTTTATCTAAATAATTTTATAAATATGTGAATTTTTACTTTTAAAATAAAAACTAACATTTACCGAAAATTCCAGGGTTTTGACAGAAACAGTTTTCAAACCTTAATAAAAATTACAATTTCAGTCATAAAATTATACGATCATTTAATTTTAATAAAAAGTAATTTAATAATAATATTTTAATAAAATATTATTTAATTAATATATCCATTAAATCATAAAAATAAATTTCTAATTGGAATATTAACTAAAAATACTATATGTGCTTTAGAAAACAATTTACAAAGTAACAATAATAAAATGAATGAACATTCTTAATACAAAAATAATGTACATATTTATAGTGATAGGGTCTTGTTACATAACCCCTTATAACACCAGCATAATACTAAAGGGTAAGGTGTGCGATGGTGATAGACACTTGGGGTGTCTCGGATAACATCACTCGAGTGGTAATCTCTATTAACACCCAAATCTCTCATAGTCGGTTCCTCTCAAGCTTAACATGTTCAAGCTTGTCTTGGGCTTGGTCAATAGAAAATCCCAATTATGGAACCTCTATTCTGATCTCCTGCAAATGGGCATCGTATGGGGAAAGTCTACTAGATAAGGCCATCGATTCCTTTGTCTGAGTAAATTGGATTTGTTAAAGCCCTATATTTATTGTAATTATGTGATCGTTGTTCAACGACTATATTATCAATGGTAACAATTCATAATGATATTTTAAAATCAAAAATCATAAAACCAATGAAGTTCATATTTTATATAACCATTATAATACATTTAATTATATCAATAGGAATTTTCATTAATGAATGTTTGCATCGTTACAATATCTCTCAATTAATTAATATATAATATAATATTTTCTATATTTATATATTTGTTTCTATAATATTTATTTATATTTGGTCTTACATATGAGGTTTTAAAATAATTTTTTTCATCATTTCATTATTTTTCCATTAGGTATATTTCTCTCACATTTATCTCCAATTTTCATTTTTTAGGTTCATTATGTTGTAATTTTTATCCCACTTTATCTATTACATTTTATTTGATTTATCATTAATTTGGATTAAATTTTATTACACAATAATAATTTATACAAATATGTTATTTTATAATTTATTTCTTTTTATTTTGTTAAATTTTATTTTCTTCTAATGAAGGATTTTTTGTCTATGTTAACAATAATTTATGCTTCAGAGTTTTAGAATAAAATATATTTTATTTTATAATTTTCTCAAAAAATTTTAGTGCTAGTTTAATTTACTTTTCATAATTGGATGACTATTGTATGTTATAGTTTTTTTATGTAATCACTATTATTATCACGGTTGAATGATTATATGGATATTTATATATTGATGATTGTATTTATGTAGAATACATATATAGGGATACAATTTTATGTGATGGGAGGTCCTGAAATTATATATCTCACTAATAAATTTGGAAAATCATTAAATCTCATAAAAGTATTATATATGTGACATGGTTAGTTTGATTATTCCACTATGACATGAGATAATAGTGGTAATCATAGTTCACTATGATATGACCGTTGAGGTGTTTATCATTAACAAACTCTTATGATATCCTTTTACTATAAATTTTTTGAATTCTTATTTCAAAACACAATCCAATGATATGTTTTAGTATTCATGGTATATGACCATACTATTTTGATTTCCACAATCTTATGTTGTATATCCTGATCATTTTTTTTATCTATATGGTTATGATAATCTCATACTATTATTTCATACATTATTATAATTGATATTGGTAATATTTTTGTTTCTCCCATACTGGCCTATTTATCTCAACCATTTTTTTATATATTTATCTCCCAAGTACCTCATATAATGTGATATTTTCTAGAGGGAATCATGTGTGAAGAGTTTTATAAATAAAATATTCATTGTAAGTTTTATAAGATTGATATATAGATATTAAATAAAGATACAAATCATTTAATTTTGATTATATGTTTAAAACACCATGAAGTAATATATAATCATATAAAATAATTTAAAATTCAAATATATTATATATGGATACTGTCACACCATTAATTAATAAAATGAATACAAACAGAAATCTACAAAGCGGTGTGAAAAATATTTTGGAAGATTCCCACTCTCATACATCATAGGTGGAACCTTGAGTGCTCTTATCCAACTATTTTTTTAGAGTTTCTATTTGGAGATACATATAATCTAGTAATTCTTATTTAAACCTTTGAAAGTGGCAATGTTGAAGAAAATAAATTAACTGAGAATTTCAACCATATCCAAAGTTCCAAAGAGACATTATTGATAGGATCAAGAAATCATAATGTTTTTAAAAGACACATATCCGATTACCACCATTCCGTTCCAAAGGTACAAATATTCTACTTGGATAAGTGTTTTCTTATAAAAATTACCCTCAAATAGTGCATTCTAAGATATGAGTGGCTCAACCAATGACCACCATGTTGTTGTATGTTTGACCATACATTTTAGTTGTGGTGATTTTCATATCAGTTTCCCCCCATATAGTGTAGTCTCGACCATGTAAAGCCCTAATATCCATTATATAATTTAGATAATAGTCTATTTATTTGGAATAGGGGAAACCATGATGAAAACCGCACATGATTCATATCCTCTTATGTTGTATAGTGGTAATATTCCATTGTTCAATTATAATTTCCTTTAATAATACATCAATAATGTTATCTTCAGAATCATATAACAGAAATACGGTGACATTTCCAAGGATCATCACGGTAATATACCCATATAGGGAATTAAAAATAAGGATATACCATGATGATGAATTTTGTAACAATACCAATGTTGATGTCTAGCTTTTAAAAAAAATTAATATTTTCTTTGGTCCTTTGGGTACTCTTTTTATGAATATCACTATGATAAAGACTACTAGAACCCTAGAATATGATTTAAGAAATGATTTTGGCGAGGATGACCCACCACTTTATGAAAACCTTGGCTTTAGGCACATGGATATGATATTAAGACTAATGTTCAAATAAAAGGCATAGTTATAGAGCCCCCACCATATATACTATTTTCACTAGCTCGATGCATTTATGATAATATAAATTATATCAATACATCCTCACTACATCAATAATATAGACATAATAAATCTACATATGTTGATGATTAAATATCTATTTTTGATTAATGAGTTTTATGATCTTTGGTGACTTAATAAAAGTCTTCACCTGGGGAACATCTTAGTGATAATGATTTTTAAGATTAAGAATCACCACCCTTGGTTAGACCGCATTAAAAAAATGTTTTCTTTCTTTTTGTAATAATTGAACTAATCCATTCAGGTTTCCAAAGATTTTATCTTGCTTTTCATGACATGAAACCACTAGAACCCATCTTGGGTGGGTAGTCAAGCTAAATGTGAATTGTTAATCCAAATTCTAAAAGGACATGGGTTAGTGACTTGCAATAATATCATATAAAATTCATTATGAGGGGAATTATAATAATTAATACTATAGAGAATATAATCCCAATAAACAAAAATATATATATATATATAATATACAAATTTATTTCCCAAAAATAATATAAATATTATTTAAATTTAATAAAATGTAAAAAACCATAAATTATCCAATATAATATCCAAAAAATATGGAATCTTTTAAATAGATAACAATGCACCTCAAGAATCATCTAATAACCATGTTGTCATCTAGTGAGGTATATAGTTTTTTTGAAAACTACCCCACTATTTTGTAAATAGTAAAATATATGTAGAATTCAATATATAATGATACATAGTTGGATCTTCCCAATAATCTCTCATGTTAATGTAGAAGAATCATATTTAAGATTTACTGAAAACATAATGAAACATAAAATTGTCCCATTTTAGTTCTTCCACAACCCATTTCACCATTAGTTTACTCTAAAAATATATACACATAAAAATAAAACTATGGGCGTATCCTTCAATAATCTTTCATATGATATAGCCACCTAAATATTCGAACAACACACATCATGGAACAACCATACCTTCACATGTCCAAATAGAACCCAATACCTCAACCATGACTATAAACACAATCCAATACCACATCCTTATACCTGAAGAGAGTCACATAAAAAGGCCCCTAGTAAAATATATTATGAATTAAAATATAATTCATTAGTTATGGACATGGGTTAACTCAAGAGTGAAAAGCGTTTTCAGGTGACCTTATATTATTTTATGGGTTCGGTGTGTGGAAATAATTATTGTATTATATTGGTTTTAAATTCAGTTTAATGGATGTTTCCTAGCCTTGGATATCCCCTTACCCTCCCTATTAAATCATTATTTTATTTTGGTACTCTCATTTTTTCTGTCTAATAAATTGAAAATCAATTTATTAGTCGTTCATAGTTGTTTTCGATTAATTAGTTGGATGAAATAATCATTTCAATCTCTCATCTCATGTATCTTTGTTATTTGGGATCTTCAATCACCCTTATGTGAACCCACTACTCATGATGAGAACCTAAGTGGCATTTGTTTGTGATCCTGTGTAATAGGGGAGATGAATTCCAAATTCAAAGTGAAAATAAATTCTCTAAATAATTTAATGTATTCAAATAATTATAGAGAAAATGAACTAATAATATTATCAATTGATAACAAAATTCGATAATATGGTATAAAGGTAATTTTTATGGATTAATAAGTAATGATTTACTGTTCCATAACATGAGTATTATAGAACAAATGGATAGAGAAAGTAAATATTAGATTTTTTTAATATATAAATCAAGGTAGAACACCTATCATTAGAGAAAAGTTCTCTATTTATTTCCGAATAGTCATAGATTCTTCAAACCATTCAACGTTGCATCTATATGAGTAATAAAAATTCCATTTCTGTTATCAAATGATATAAATAAATTTAAGATTGTTCATAAATTTTAAATTTATATTCATGTCACCTTATACTATAATGTGTGATGTTTGAGGGTGCAAACCCTCCAAATAGTTACCTGTTGAATCCTTCACATTCATTGATATTCTCCCTTTATCAATCTCCACACACATTTGGAAAGATTCACAAGGTTAAATTATTACATATAATAAAATATTTTAGATGATTGGATCTTCTAGGAGTGTCCCCATGAGGAGGAATACAATTCTCATATTGGGTGGTATGGGCCTTAGTGAAACTTAGTGATGTTATGGGATTTAATGAAGAAAGGATTGGTATATGAGGAGGGCTTCCATATCATTAAAGTAGGTTTTTCTAAGAAAGTGGGTGGAGTTGTGTATTTAATGAGGGAAATAAATATTGGGATTACCTTACATGTAATGTGGACAGACTAACCCCAATTTATTGAGGAGGTTTATCAAAGGTGATAGAAATAAGCCATTATATATCTCAGTAGTTCTCATTACCATTTTTTCAAATTGTGGGATGTTTGGAAAGGGGGTTAATGTAATCGAACTACTGCTTTGTGGAGGTTGTGTCATGGGCCGAAATAGATAGCTTATTTTGTTGATTTCATTATGTTATTCTATTGAGAACCTTTCATGTATTTTTATTTAACGTAGATAACACAAAACCCAAGGGTTTTGTTGTATCTTCCATTTTTTGTTCATTAAGTTTTATATAATTATGGCACCAATAAATGAAATATAATCAAACTGTAAACATAATGATTTTTCAATTAATTTTTTTAGATCACCATGACATGTTCTTAGCATATTCTCATTGATCATAGTAATGGTTCATTAATGAATCATGTTGAATCCAGATATTAACTTTATTGCCTAATTTTTCCTTCATTAGTTTTCATCAGATTGATGAGGCCTGTCAAATTCTATAATAGATAGTTGCTTTAAATTCAATCTATATACTACCAACTGAATCATATTCTATGAACTCCCAATCCTACCTCCATTTAAAATCCAATTAAGTAAAATGTCATCTTTTAATTCATTGATCGAAAAATATTCAATCACAATGAATTAGATTTTTTTAATATTATTGTCACCTCCTGGTTTTAACTTCCACTAGAAATCAGTTCCCACATTCAGAATGTTGTGATTTAGTCCTGGTCTGGGTCATACTTTGTACTTATTCACCATATCATGGGTTTTAGTTCATATCTGATAGGTACCTACTTCACCATTGGTAATATCATATAACTCATATCTCAATTTCATTAGGGATATAAAATTGGACTGGGGTGATATTATCTTCATATATACTCAAATTTGAATTCAATGTTGATCCCCATAAATAGATGGGTTGATCTGTGGTGGTTGTATGGTATATTTGACAATCATTAATATGAGAGGTTTGATTGTAGTGGTGAATTATCTTGATAGATGGTTGCATTAGCAGAAGGGAGGTGTGCAGCTTGAGTGTCTGTGAGGTGTAATTCACATAGCTAGTATCATCACAATAAGTATATGAGATATTTTTCAATGTTATAAGGTCACAATAGGTTTTAGTGTTCCTCATACAAGAGATTGAGTTGTCACGAGGCTTAGAGAGAGAAAGGTGGATACATGATAATTATCGACCATGTTGTCTATTATGTAGTAGGTAAAAACAGATGATAAATAAATTATTAAATCATGAAAAATTGTTTAAATTTTCTCTTGGTATGAGGCATCTTTAATTTAACATACGGTAACTTGATGAATTTTCCAAAAAAACAAATCATGCATGTCTTCTTGATCGAACATATAATTTGTCTTAAGTATCTAGTGTATTTTTCTAGATTTTCATCATTGTCAGTCTAGAAATAGTAAGTGGGTCACCCATAAGATGATATATCTAAATAATTCATCACAAGATCCTCTTATGATATTGAGTATATCATGATATCATCGATAAATATGATTCAAAACTAGTCCATTAGCTATTGTAACAATGAGTTTAAAAGACACATGAACATAGATGGTTCGTATGTAATACCAAACTACACGACTACAAACTCAATGTTCCCAAACTTGCATTTGAATATGGTCATCGAGATATCTCCCTCCTTCACCCTCAAATGGATATATCCCAATCGAAGATCGATCTTAGAAAACTAACTAAATCCTCTTAGTAGGTCATAATGATTGTCTATACTTGGAAGTGGGTAACAGTTCTTGAGTGTCATCTGATTTAAAATCAAGTATTCTATAGAAAACCTTTGACTACAATAATCCATATTGGATAGAAAAAATAGATCAATCCATGATGACACCCTAGGTGGTATAAAACCATTAGGAATAATATATTCAATTTGAATCTACATCACGAACAACTCAAAAGGTTCTAGCTGATAAAGGGCCACCGAAATTGGTGAATCTCCCATATGCAAGTCTATAAAGAACTAAACATCATGTCGAGTAGGTAGCATCATATCCTTATTAGGTAAAGCATATAAAAACATCTAATGGAACATGGGGATATCCATTAAAACAACTACCACTAATTAATCTGATAAATCTCCAATAAATGAATGAAGGGGATCTACACGCCGACTGACCACCTGACAACCATGATTGATAATGAGAACCAGATAATGGAAATCCACATATAAGAAAAAAACTATCCTCTGAAATATTTTAATAATTGAATGCACATAATACAAACAATCAATGTCGATGATAATATCATATGTCTACATCTGTAGAGATAAAATATCCCCATTAGACTGATGTCTCCCAAGAAGTAGTCAACACCCTAGAAACACATCAAACAAGCTAGGCTTGCCTCTAACTAGTTTAGTTAACACCAAGGGAGTTGGATGCCTCTCTACATGTTTTCGAAGTGCATAGACTAGATAGGGTGTTGAAAACGATTTTTACGCTCCATAATCAAAGAACCACAGAAATTGTACTAAACGAACCTATTAAACTCTAAAAATATTTTGTTCCTTTGGCACTAAAAACTCTAATATATGAAACTGACCACACTTAGATCCTTTGACTATATATTTATTTCCAAATCCATGAAAATGTATGGATTAAGGTCCCTAAACACGAGGAATATACTGTGGTCGGCCTCTATCCACTCTATCTCCCCTTGACGGATCATAATCAAGATACACTTGATAATTAAATGGTATCACTAGAAACCACTGCAGAGGTGGCCAATAAATCTATCCCCCACAACTAAATTGTGCTCATCAAACCAATGAGAACTGGTTTTGTCAATTTCCACAAACCCCATAACCAAAACACACTACCCTGAAGTCCCTAAGGGAATCATAGAATACACAATCCCTATAATATCACAAACAAAACTACTAAGGCCTACTCTCTACCGGTCGACAGCTCCATGGTCCTGGTTCTTAAGTCCTTCCACTAAAAAACTTCCCCCCAAGGAACCCTATATATTCCCTAATTGTGGTAGACCTCCTAATGAGTGCATACTATTAGTCACTTATGTATTCGTCTAAACCTCCAGATACATTAGAAATGTAAATGGAGTATCCTCATACTATATATATGTATTACGGGCCTCATAAATATGTCTCTTTTAAGACTCATCTTCAAGATAAATGATCTGGAGTAAATCATAGAATATCCTTGAACCAATTTACCAACTGCCACATTGACATACTCCCATTTTGGAGGGAATGGTGTTTCTACCTCATCAAAACCTTCATGGACAATAAAAGGAACTCTTCATATAACATATTATCTTATTCGATTCATGATACATATTCCTCTTTCAAGTCTCCCAGATATAGTGTTCACCATTTAAGTGTATATCCATACATTTGACTAACTGACAAAGTGACCTAGTATCCTAGTGGTTCTTAGGTCAATCTAAAAGTGATCTTGAGATCATCCACCCAACACATTGTCTCCACATATATAACACTACCCTCATACCTCCCCAAACCCTAAATTTGAATAACACGCAACATCATCTTTCACTGATCATTCTCACCATATAGAGAAGCCCTCCAATGATCAACTAGGTCATAATGCCAAACTAGTACTACCTGAACCACACTAAAGCAATAAATATGTTCCATAGGTGAAATTTAACTACATCATCCAAATCCTAGTATTATGGAATTTCTATTTTGATCCATTTTAGTTAACTTTATTTATTTTTACCTTACAAAAAACCCAATTATAATTGTAATAGAAGTCATCATGATTCTTGTAAATCTCATAGGTCTCTACTATGATACCATTTCTACCTCACTCGGTCCATCAATATGGTCAGAGTGTTTTAACTCGATCATGATGAGACTTAAAATCATATGTACTATCTATTCTACCTAGCCTATGTCATGTACCATGGCCAACTAGCACTACTACCCTACGAACCACTGCAATCCTCATTGTACCCAACTTGAAACTCAATCATATCTCTCAACCATCACCTCTAATACTAGTCTATCACAACCACCTCCCTCTAGATATACTACGTTAATGGGAGAGAGATATGCCCCTTATTTCCTGCCTCCAGTTAGCCATGGACTGACGAAAAACATAGAGGATATATAAATTTTACTAAATTGGAGGCATTGGCCTTTATAGTAATTTAATATCAGATGATATGATGAATCACCCACAAACAACTCCATGAAATAATACAAAGGAATCCAAAATGATCACATAATTTATGAATGAATAAAACTAATATAGATAAATGTATCCAAAATAAATACCCAAATGAAATGAAAAATCAATGAAATAGTAGTTATAAAAGGTTTAATCTGGTAATTTCCAACACAATCCAAATAATCATCTTGGAATACCGAAAATAGTTATATATATATAGTGAGGATACATGTATACTAAATAATAAAAACAATGTCTCTAATGAACATGAGAAAGAAGAAAAAAAGGATACTGTGAAAAAAGAAGAAGAAAAAACACCTAAAGAGCACAACTATCCATCCTAACATCACCAAGGAACACACACCAAATAATTAAATTCATGTAAATAACATAATAAGAAGAATGTTGATGAAGTATACCCCACAACACATTCCCTCAAATTCTCCTCTATCACACCCTATCATTAAAATTCCTATTTCTACCATCTCTTCTGAATAACAAATACCACCACCCCACAATATAGTCACATCACATCATACCTAAAAACACCTAGTCCACCAACCCACAACATGTATATTTCATGTATTTATTGAAAACACTTTTTCCATCACAAAATTTTTTTTATCTAGAGTACTAGGGTATCACAAACATCATAAACATAAACCTCTTTCCATCCTCACATAATACATGACCCACACCATAAACCAACCCACAACACAGTTATCAAACCACTCCCAAAAACATTAGGACCACCACCCCACATCACGACCATATTATATATCCCCCAAAAACACATGGTCTATCTCCAAACAAAATAAAAGAAGTCGTACCATCACAATATATACGTATTTAATCGCCTAGGACATGGATAATGAATGGGAGGGTAACTAGATGTCTATTCTCATGAATAGGATGTTGGAAAAAACACACCTGTGTGAATATGAGGGTGTTAGCACGTAGTGTCTGACATGGGTAGGGTGTCTATAGACATCAAAATAAGAATAAAAGTATATAAATATAGAGACACTGAAGACTAACCTTTGGGTTCAAATAAAAATTCTATAAAACTCACAATATCAATCTTTTTCTACCACCATTAAATGGCTAACACCAAACAGCAAGCCAGAAGCCCCATTTCACCTTTCCAACAAATTCTGTTATCAGAATTATTACATTAATTATTAAAAATCAATCGTATTTGAGCACAAAAAACATTATTTATTTATTTATTATTTATTTAAATCCCATTAATTGAACCGCCCCAATATATTGTAGACATTATTAACCAGTTGTTTTATCACTACCAAGGTATTTTGAAAAAACATCCACACCTAATGAGAATCTTATCATCCCGGTCGTACCATCACTGCAAATCACCAGAATCATGAACAACCAAACACCACCTAACTACTAGAAAATAATTACCACACAACCACCTCCTCACCACTCCCAAATCATGGTAAAAAAACCACTACTTCACCACCCCAAAAACATGACCAAACAACGACCACCTCAACACCCTAAAATAATGGTCAAATATCATCCATCGTGCTATCCCAAAAGCATGAACAAAGATAAATCAACTCACCACCCCAAAATAATGAACATGCAACAACCAAATCACAATTATGAAAGAAAAACCAATCAGCAACCACCTCACTCTCATAAAAGAAAATAAAAACATCAAACACCTCACCACCATAAAATAAAAACCATCAAACCATCATCCCCACATACCACAACCACACATCAAATGAATATTTCCCCCCAATATCATTCCCAAACACATTTCAAATCAAATTTCATTTTAATTATTTTTGGAACCCCTTTTTATTGAGAAGAAATTCATTTTTATTAAAATATTAATGAGTTTTATGTTTTTTGTTAGAATTTTACGATATTGGGTAGATTCTAAAAATTTGGCTATGTATGATTCACTAATGAAGATGAGTCCCCACCAAGCATGACTCACCATTAAGGATGCTGGATGAATGAAAATTTGGCTATGTATTGGAATCACCAACCATCAGTTAGGTCTCACCTCTAGAAAAAATTGTTGAAAAAGTACACGAAAGACTCACCATCATGGGATGATTCACCATGGGATGATTCACCATGGGATGATTCACCCTGGGATGATTCACCATGGGACCCAAAATCTGGAAATGTTTGGAAAACACCTACCTCCGGAGATGACTTGTGGAAATTTGGATATGTGTAATAATAACATACCACCAGACAACATTCACCATTGAAGATGAACAACTCATAGAATTAAAATTTTAAAATGTTTTGGAATGACCTAATACATATATGAGTCTCCATTGGAATGTCTAAAGATTATCCTAAGTCACCATCAGATATTGTGTCGCTATCCAAATAAGTAACCACCACTATTTTAGTTTATTATGAATTAACTATTTCTAAGGACTATTTTATAGAATTTAATGATGAAACATTTTAATGATTGTTCATAACCGTTTTACCAATAATAATTAATGTGTTTGTCTATCAACCAAAACAAGGTGAATAAGATCTGGATGATTCTAGATGAATGATTTTTTTAAAAGAAGTTGCATAATCCAATGATCTGATACATATAGAGAATAACAGAGAATCATGATATAGGAAGACACATAGAGAGAATGAGAGATACATGGAACCTTCAAGTTAGATGAACTATATTACATGATCAAAAGATGATTTCTGTGAAGTGTGACTATCATGAAGATTATTTACCAGTGAAAAACCATAATAGAAGTGAAACACTTTGAGTACTTTTACAAAATATTACAAACTCACAATAAGAGTTTTACAACACACTTATCTATGATAAATTTTAGAAATACGACTCGTTCTTCATTTCATGCTACACGTAGAGCTTATAAGATTATGAAACAATATTTTATTTACACCCTTATTTCCTCAATCTGTTTATCTTATATACATTAAGAAATGTTTGTGTTTTGAACTATATTTATAACATGAACACTATCTCCTACACTACAACTGGAAGATACTAGATAGCTTTTAAAACTCTTTATCAGTTTTACAATGTATTGTGGATGAGGTCTTTATGAGGCCTGTATTCGTTTAATTCCCAAAGTTATTGTGAAAGTGTTCCCCATGTGGCATTGAAATATTTGTATTTTTATACCCAATATAGGTTATAGAACATATATTTTGTGTGTATAATATTCTTGGAATCATGTGATTTCCAGGTGGATATGATTAATTCATGGATTGAGACTAAAACTATTGAATATAATTATGTTTTTCATACTGTTTTGTTTTGTTTTACTATTAATGATTAATATGAATCAATATTAAAATATTAAAAGACACTACATTGATGATTATTTATAATTAGTGTTTATACAGGGTTTTGATTGTGTATATTCATTTTAATATTTAAAATAGGATTCATAATTATTTTAATTGATACTTAATAAATAATTGTGATATAATTTAATAGATCATAACTTATATTAATAGACTATTTTTTAACTTTGTTGTTTTTTTAATCCAAGGGATTTTATTTTATCCTTTTTTTGACATAATTTTTATTGGGTACTCAATTCATCCCCCTCTAGGGATGATCACACTAAAAAACAGTTAGTATATGTATATTTAAAAAAACTCCCCTTAGATTTTAGTTGAATGATTGTGATCTTAAAATTGTGTTAATTTCAAATTAATTTCACGAAATCCATAATAAACAATAAGGATAATCTACCAACATACCTCCTTTATTTAATTGAAATTATTTTGATTAGTGGTATATAAGGATGAAAATTCATATAAAGATAATGGGTTTTTTAATTTAGTATTCTATAGAGGATAAATATGAGTTACCTAAAACTCTTAGAAAAGAATGAGAAGATGTTACTACGCTTTATTAAAATAATAATTTCAATGAACCGATTGTTCTTTACAATGATTTAGGTGATGGAAGATCAAATATATTATCTTATAGTAAAACTAGTTTTGAAATTTGGGCTACAGTAGTCATTTCACATAAAGAATCCAAAATTTTTTAATAAATGAGATTGAATAGTTATAAAAATTAATATGATTCATTAAAAATGAAACATGATTAGTAAATTACTGATATGAATCTCATGTTCAATTAGATAGTAAAAAATGAGATCTATAGAGAAACCAATTTGACAGAAATAAAAAATTAGACCTGTGAGATGACTTCTAGAGAGATTGACATGGATAACATTTTATTTAAGGGAATCATTTGACATACGTAAAATACCTATCAATGAATTTATAAGGATGTTAATGATGTGTTAGGAATAAATTAAATTCAATAGTTAAGATGATGATCAACCTAAGATAGTTAGTAGCTTCCAAATCTACTACATCCAAAAAATAAGCAATTTAAATGTCTAAGCTGAAATGTCGATAGATAACGAATCGCCATCATATAGGGATGAAGAAATGTGCCACTTTTCTAGAAGGTTTATATTGGTCTACAACAAGAAGAATTTATTCAGGAAACCATGATATAAAGTAATGTCTTATTTTTGTGGATCTGGTAAAAAGGATTGAAATATTGATGAAAATTAAATGAGATTACCTATAATGAATGTAAGGGAAAATGAAAATGTTATGGCATACTTTTTTAAGATGCAAGATAATAACATGTATAAGGATTATGATAGAAAATATTAGAAACTCACAAAATACACATGTAGTTATTTTGAAGACTGCTATACTGACTCTCACTCATCTCATGATTTGAATGATGAGAGAAAACACATTCTTCTTCATGGACAATGTTTCTGATGTACTAACTTAATCTCTAGTACATAATTATGATAACTCTAAAAATGAAAATTATGATAACATGTAAAAAAGATTAAAATTTTGAGTATTATTATATATCTGAAGATAGTTTTAAGGATCTCAATTTCAAAAATATATTATTGAGAAAGGACTTTTTTTAACTATTATTATCAAAATTGTAATTATTGTTGAAAAATAGAAAAATTCCCAAATGTTAAATAAAAAAATTATACTGGTGATGTCAAATGAGAAACTACAGAAAGGCTAAGAAACAATCACAAATAGAAGATAACACTCTAATAAAATTCTAGGGAAAAAATAAATCATAAATACAAAAATGGTATAGGTTATTAAACATGGTAGTGAAGAGTATTTGAGAGGAAATTTATTCCTAAGTCCAAATCATGAAATTCTACTTCTAGTTATATTTCTAATTGAAAAAATGAAATTTTCATTTAAAAAAAATTATATGCTTATATGAAACCTATTAAAAATGTTCTGATTCTTAATTCATTAATTAATAACATTTCTAGAACCATGAAAATATGGGTACCAAAATCATTCTTGGTATAACTGTTTTTTTATAGAGAACTACTTGATGAGCTCCTGTAGAAATATAATGTACTTTGAAAATGGTTGTTCAATGAATATTATAGGAGACTAATCGAGTTCCTAGTTCTTTATAAAGTTTCATGGTGATCTTTTCACCTTCGATGACTATGATCAAGGAATGATCATTTTACTTCACCAATTTTTTAACACAAACTCAGTTTTAATTTAAAATGTATTTTTTATTGTGTAAAATATTATCTACATAGAATATCAAAATTTTTTGATGACTATTTTCATGCGATGTTTTAAAATAGTTTTTGTAATATCTTAAGTTATAATATTTCTAGTATTTATAACTTTGGTAAATGAGAATATGTATGATATTAATATAAATTATTCAATATATAATATGTCTTTTCTTAAGTAACATTCATAGAGAATCATAGATTTGGTGCAGAATACTAGTCCATTGTAACATTAACTCACATATAAGTCTTACTAAAAAAGTGTTATTCAGGCATCCACCCAAGCTTGAAGTACCATATTAAAAGGTCTAAAACCCTTGTCAAAAAGGGGAACAACAAATTAATTATTTTATATTATTGAAATAAGTTTTAACATCATATCCTCTTGAGTTGGTTCACATAGACATTTTTGGACCATCCAGAGTTTATAGTTTAAATAGGAAGCACAATGTCTAGGATTATGTAGATGAATTTTTGAGGTATACTTTGAAATTATTTTTAACTGAAAAATTGAATCTTGTTCTTATTTCACCATCTATGCGAAATATATAGACAACCTAAGTTGACATAGAATTAAGACCATAAAAATTGGACATGGATATGAGTTTGAAAATAAATGAATTGAATTTTTTTCTCACAAAATGGATATAGTCATAACCTATATTACCAAAGAACCCATCATTAGAATGGAATATAGAATGAAGAAATAAAAATCATCAATAGATTTCCTGGAATATTGTTTCTGATGCTTTCTCCAGGACATGCCCATCCTTCTATGGGGGGGCGCGTAGCTATCTATTGCCCCACATTTCCTCTTTCCAAAGGCAGGCGACATCCACTCCTTATTTAGGGATGTTTTCTACTTGATCGAAACAGGATGATGGGATGTTAGTTCTTCCTTCTGTAGATTCCTCCTCATAACTCTTCACCTAGTCCAGTTCTCCCCTATAGATTTAAAACGATGTTCGTGAAACTCTTCCAAGAGCCATATCTTCATGGACACCAGTTAATTACACTACTTCTGTTAGGACATTCCAAGGGGTCTAGTTAGGAAAGCAACCTTCAGTCAGGGGAGTAGTCACGTTGGGAATCACTGGTATGTCTGGATTCTAGGACACTGGCGCTTCTATCTTCTGTCCCTTATTATAGGGCTTCTCAAGGGTGCAGAAGCCCGAGGTATTCCACATCGAACGGGGGGAATCATATGCCATGGCCATGTATCTGAGTTTTTCCTTAGCTTCGCATGTTTAACACAGGGTATGCCGCATGTTTAATGTCCAGCGGAGACGGATCGGAATATTCAGAACATTGACTGGACTAGATCAGATGGGTGCAACCTCTAGAGGGATCACTGATGTTGGGGCCAATATATGGTTGACCTCCCAGTCACTGTTGAGTGAAATGGGGAATGATATGTCATGATTTCACCAAGATGTGGAAGCCCGGATAAGAATCAAGATGGATGATGGGTGGGTGAATGATGTGGAGGTGGAAGGAAATAGGACCATCGTAAGGGCGAAGGTGAAGTTGGACATGAGCATCGAAGAGAATTCCAACGCATCTTCATAGTAGGGAATCAATGTCTGTGTTTTTCTATGAACATAATTCTTCATGAAAATGGCTTACCGCTGAATGGAGTGACAAGGACTTGCCGATGAAAGAGGCTGACAGTGGCTTACCGCTGAATGGAGTGATAACATATTTCCACTGAAAGAGGATGACAATGGCTTACCACTGAATGGAGTTACATCAGCATGCTACTGAAATAGGCTGAAAATGTCTTATCGCTGAATGGAGTGACATTGTCTTGTCGCTGAAAGAGGCTAACAACGACTTACCGATGTATGGAGTGACAACGATTTGCTGCTGAAAGAGGCGGACAATATCTTACCACTGAATGGAGTGACAATTTATTTCTGTTGAATGGGGAACAAAAAGTGGAATACAATTTAACGTCATCCAAGACTGGGGTGGACCGACATGATGTGGTTGGGACTATTTGTTGTTGGGCATGAACCTTATGGAGGCTTCCTACGTACCCTACCTTGTCAAAGATCAATGTCCACATAGTTCGGGTATGGGACAGGAGTATGTGAACTGACGTGGGTGAGGGCATGGGTCTGAGTGGATGGTGGTATTGAACCTCATAAAGGATTCCTACATACCTTTCCATGGAAAAGATCACAGACCACATAGTTTAGGGTAGGATTTTTGTGAAACGACTTACCGCTGACTAGGGAAACAACGGCTTACCACTGATTGGGGTCCACAGTTTAGCGTCATGAGGGATAGGGGAGAACCGACATGAAGGGGGTCAGAATAACCATATCCCAGGATTGAACCTCAGAGAGGCTTTCTATGTACCTTTCCTTGGTTGGGATCAAAGACCTCGTAGTTCGGGTTGGGTTTGGTGAACTGACGTGAAGGGGATCAGAATGACTGGGTGTTGGGATTGAACCTCATGGAGGCTTCCTACATAACATGTGTTGACAAGGATCAAAGACCTCATAGTTCTGGTTGGGTTTCGTAAACCGATGTGAAGGGGGTCAGAACGACCGGGTTTTTTTCTTGAACCTCATGGAGGATTCCTGTGTACCCTGCCTTGGCAAGGATCAAATACCTCGTAGTTTAGGTTGGATTTGGTGAACCGACGTGAAGGTGTTTAGAATTACCGGGTGTTGATCTTGAACCGTGTGGAGCCTTCCTACATACCCTACCTTGGAAATGATAAAATAACTCATAGTTCATGTTGGGTTGGGGATTACACTCTTGGCTGTCTGGAGAGGATGTCATGGTCGATGCTTACTATAATCCCATGTGAGTCATGCTCGGTGTGAGAAATAAGAGGCATCAAGGACCCGACGATCACATCGCGAAAGGTGCGTCTGTGGGAAGTAGACTGGGGCTACAGGTAGTTGGAAACCCAAAGAGGAAATAGGAGCTTACGTGTTGTTATTAGCCCAAGGTGATGGAGATTGGTACTTACTCCAGGAGGGAGACCCGATGGCGATAAATCCCAATGGGAGAGGGATTTGGACCTAAAAAATGGAGGTATCCAGCTTCTATCCCCCTCCCACTCTTTGGACTATGGAACCGACGAATAAAGGAGGAGCATGGATGATTCCTCCTAAAAGAAATGATAGGGGCTCACACATAGATGGTTTCCATTTCCCCACAGACAGATGACGCTCTTATAAAGAGGATCTCATCCCATGTGAGGAATGATCTCACTCCTATGGAGACCAGTGGGTGTGCAGAATTTCCAAAGTGGGGGCACCTCGTGTATGAGGCATGGGTCGAGGTCACAGTTTAACATCATGTTCTAAAAATGACGGTGTATGGTAGTTTAATGTCATGCATCTCGGATGAGGTGGGATTTCTCCGCACCCCTAGGACTTACATAACTAAAACCCTCTACACCTTGGTGAAGAGAAGGGACATCCAACGCCATTTCTCGGGGGTGTCATGGATCGAACCATTGGAGGGTCCACATTAGCGTGGATATGAGAAGAAGTGATAGCCATTAGCATGCCTATGTGAAAAAGCATGAGTTGAAGTAACACAACGGGTAGTATCGTTCAACGGACATTGAAGTTGCTTCGTGCAAACCTGAAGGGCCACACAAGAAAGGTAGTTGCAGAGCAATAGAGGCCATAGGTAGAAGCCTTGTAAAGCTCTGGTGCTCCATGCAGTGGAGGGGCTTCACGAAGGGTTATGCTTCACGAAGTGAAGTTTCCTAGGCTATGAGTAGGGAATATGTGCATATGCGAGGTTCTTCGTGAAGTGGAATGGCATTCGCAAAACAATACATCACGAATCAAGGGTTCCTCCCAAAGCATATCATGGGGAAGCGATGTGCTTCGTGATTCATAGTAACCCAACCTTGTCACTTGGGGTACATGCTCATGGGGGTGCATCGAGAATTGGAATGACATTCGCGAAGCAATGCCCCACGATGTAGGGCATTGGGAAGCAATGTACTTCGTGATGCACGATGACCCAACATTTTCATTTGGGAGACATGAACATCGGCGGTTTTTCGCGAAGCGTAAGTGCTCCGCGAAGTTCTAAGTCCCCTTGATTATCTCCTTCCATCGTGAAGACCCTTCGGATTCACAAAGGGAATCCCAATTGGAAGAGGGGCTCAATTAACACCAATGGGGAGGCACTTGTGGAGAAAAAGTACCTTGAGGAGCTCATGGTTCACAGAGCATAAGTGCTTCATGATTTGGGAGCTAGGAAGGGAATGCTCAACAAAAAATTCTCCTCTAGGCTCGAAGGGATTCTTGTATTTATAGGCACGAGGCACCGTGAATCAGCGCTCGCTTGGCGCACAGTGATCTAGGTAGAGGGTCGTGAACATCCCCTTCCATCGTGGAGCCTCACCGCCTCGTTGCTTCACGAGGGCTCGCGAACATCAGAGGGACTTGAGGAGCATGAAAGCCTCCTTGCCTGGCGACCGCTTGCAAACGATAGAGGGATTCTAAGAGCATCACCACCTCTTTTCTTCAAGAGGGATCTAGAACGTCAGAGGGATTCACGGAGCGTCACCATTTCCTTTCATCGGGATGGCTCATGAAGGAGCTCTTGTATGTCGACCCTAAGGCTCTGATAGCTTCGTGATTTGTCCTTGTGAGGTAGGCCTTAATGGCTTCAGGATATTTTGTTCACCTCCAATTTTGGAATCAAAAAATGCCCCCCCTAAAACTAAGAGTCACGAAGAAAATGAGAATACGAGTCTGAGGGTCCATCGCCAAAATTCCTGGCTCACCCACAAGGCAGCCTCACGATGAAGGCTTGCGGGGAGGCCTCGTGAAGGAGGATCATGAGGCAGAGCGGTGATGGACGGGCTGGGAGCATAGTGAATCACCTGGGTTTGTCTCCTATAACTAGTCAGGATGACCTCCCTTTCATCCTTTTCTCCCCACTCCGATTTCAAAATATTTGCACTCTCGATTCGCGAAGCTCCATGTACTCCACGATCTCTCTTCACGAATCAGTCATTTGCTTCACAGAGAATAGAGAATCTTTGACTTTGCGTTAGTGTGCTCCTCGGATTTAGTCTGAGGGTTAGTGCAAGGCTCTGTGATTTTTTCTATCTTTATCTAGCCCTGCGAGCGGTCTCCACGATTGAGCATCACTATTGTGATTCACGATCGAGCTTCGCGATCCAGCCTGAAAATCATCTAAATATTATGGAAAGGATGGCTCACCAGGAGGTTGTCGGGGGGGGGGGGGTCCTTGCAGATTCTACTTGGAAGGAAGATATGGAGATCAAATTGGACATGGGGGAGTTGGCACGAAGCCACTCCGACCCTGATTCGCTAGAGCAGCTATTGTCAGAATGCCAATGGGACTACCCATTGTGCAAGAGATTGCCCTTGTATGGCTTTGGAATTAAGGATGACGTCTCCACCCCTGAACCAAGTAGGGACGAGCCAACCTACTGGTTCAGGAGCACGTCCTGCCAGTGCTAGTGGTCCAGAGCGGCCAATGTCCACACTCAGGAATACTTTACACCCGTTACTGATGATTGTTTATACAATCATCGGAATTATATGGACGAGAAAGCATTTCTTCAGGATACGTTCCCCCCTTTGTACCAATGAATCCTAAAGGAGGTGTTGTGGAACCTGAAGAATTGTTGGTCTGATGAGTGGGACCAGCACCAAGGTGGAAACTTCATAGAAGAATGGGCCTTGGCCTATTTGGTAAGCGCCTCGTGTGAAGAGTTCGAGGATGAGCCAAGGATAGTAGGCCTATATGAGGCAGCCTAGTCCTCCTAATTTCACATCTACCATCCAAAGAAGTTGATGTTTGAGCTGTTAAGCCGATGGTCACTGAGGACCAACACCTTCCACCTACATCAAGGGGAGGTCAACATCAGCTTATGGGATGTGCATCATATCTCGGGGGTCCTGATATTGGGGGAGATGTGTGATGAATTCCGCCTCGTCATGAGTGCATGGGATGATCCAGAGCAGATGCCGCCACTAGCGATGTCGTTGATGAGACTGGTGTCAGGAGAGGACAAGGAAGCGGTGAGTGATGTCTACTTCAAACAGTGCTTTATGCAATTTATTAATTCCTCGAAATATGGGTAGTTTCTGGTGAGGCCTTGAGCTTTCCCAAATGGGGATAAACTAGGCAGGGAGCACTCATACTGGTGGCTAATGGGGGATAGTAAGTGGATGACCTGGGGCTTCACCATCAGCACCGAACAACAACTGATAGTAAGGATGGTGACATTCATTGTGGCTCTTATCTATGGATGGATCTTTCCTGTGAGGGATACAAATATGGGCATTCGACCATGCACATTAATCATGGCCTCTATGCTAGCGACCATATGGCAGGTGAATCTCGGAATTCCAATGCTTTCCAAGATGTACAAAATGCTATGGCACATCAATGAGGGGAAGAGGCCATAGAGGATATGTGGGTCGTTCCACTTTCGGTACGGGTGGATAGAAGTGCACATTAGGGTGGGTTATGAATACCCAAACCCTATTTCTCCTTCGGGATCAGACTTTCACCCATCCATCCTAAATGTCATAGGGAGCTTTCTGAACAAGCAGATCGTACCATCGGTATTAACTAGAGTCTGAATAGGAGAAGAGTTCAACTTCCATCTATTTCTTCTGCCCATGAGGGCCTTCATTGATGATGTATGAGGTACAGAAGATCACTAGTCTTATCTCTTGGTCTTTCAAGTTGGAGTCCTGGTGGAGAGGGTGGATCGTGAGCCGCTCTGTGAGTCGTACACCCTGCAACGATTTTCCCAGCAATTTCGGTGCATGCAGAGACTGAACCCCCAGGTTTACCTAGGGGTGAACCTTGATGAGTATCCTTATGTGGTGAGGCATATGTGGATCATGTTCACTTGCGAGGATGGGAAGATGATGAATGAGCTACCTCTGCCCACTGCTGCCTTTGGGTTGGTCAAGGAGTATGACCAAATATGGGAGGAGGGCTGCCCAAAGGAAATTATGAAGTAGCCAATAGTTTCGGTCGGCAAGGGTGTGACTTCCCAACCTCGGGGTCAGGGCTGGAGGGTGGAAAGGGAATCTCATGATGGAGGGGATTCCATGGAGGTGAGACCAACATCAGTTGAGGGTGTGGTAGAAGCGATAGATCCAATGGCGGTAGTGGACCCGGTGGTTCCAGAAGAGCTAAGTCATCCAGAGGGGAGGCCACTGAGAGGGTTTTATAGGATACCTACCCAAGCTCTGAGGAAGCGGCTACGCTATATAGATATGCCATAGAATAATGTCTTCCTAGAGGCCTGGGACATATGGGAAGTCAATCAGAAATTCCTCTGTCCTTCTGAGAAGTGGAAACACTTGAACCATCATGGGATGGATTTTCTGGGAATATGCCATATCTGGCCTTGCTTTTCGGTGTCCTGGGCGGAGGCGGAGCAATACCTAGAAGAGATGGAAGAATATTTTCATTCCTGGGGTGCCCCTCGTCCAATGAATGATCGTGTCAAGGTGCTGCTGAATCACACAGTCCCACCGCAGTTGTCATCCAATGAACTCAGAGAGCACGTCCCTCTGGCAGAAGAATCAGACGAGCCCTCTTGGGGGGACGAGGCTAGTAGAGGGAATCTACTAGAGGAGGTAGGATTCGGTGATCGGGACATAGACCTTGAATAATTTTCCAAGGCCCTCGAGGTAAAACCCCAAACCTCTTCCTCAGGGTCTTCTCCTATGTTTATTTGGACTCCTTACTAACATACGAACTATATAGGAGCACCTCATACATAGGGCATGTTATAATCCCTCAATGAATGATTATGCGGGACCTTCAGAATCTACACCCGCGGTTGCATCAACTGCTACGTCCAGTAAGGCCAGGACACCTGAGGTGACCACTTCAAAGAATTCAGACCTTCCCATAATATATGGGGGGCCAATCCTCAGGATCCCAATGACATTTACACAAGAACAAGACTATGAATTAAATATATGTAGGTCCCCTCTACCAATTTTATGTATGTCATACCCTAACCATTTTTACTGACATCCATGTACTTTTCTGGTGCGCACAGTTCTTCAAATGACGTGGGGAGCCTTGGCGAGGTAGGTCAGGGATTCCGGCATCGTCCTTCCTAGGGGAATACCGGTGATCGTGGAGGTAGAGGCTCAAACCAACGAAGTGGCAGCGCTCTCGATCACTGGAGGGACCATCAGCGGGGCCGAACCTGAGATCATTGAGGTGGGGTCTGATGATGGTTATCGATCTGATAGTCCAGGTACCACCATGCCCAACCAAATACCAGACATGGACCCTGCTAAAGAGTTCCTGGGGGCGTTCTCTACGTATGAACCTGTCGACCACGCCGACTGGGATGAGACGACCTACGATGAAGAGGACAACAGAATAGTCTATCGCTGATCATCGAAGCGGATCAAGCACTTTATTATTGATACCCCCCCCAATACTTTGGCTGGATGAGATGGATAGAATTATTTCACAACTGCGTGAACTGTGTTCTAGGGGAGTGGATGCCCATAATCCTCAAATGCTCATCTGAAATCTTACTGAAGAAAAGATTCGAGAGTATGAACGTGGCATCGGTGTGTGATGGCAGTGGAAGAAAGCTGTGAACATCAAGGGGATTCAGGAGGTTGAAGATGAGGTCCAGCAGTTGTAGATTCGAGAAGATGAGGAGTCAACCTCCCTCAACACGCAATCTAAGCTAATATTTAAATTGAAGGACCAACTGGAAGAGGCCAAATAGGGCTTCAAGAAAGCCACTGAGGAGATGTCTATCATCTAGATCGATGTGGAGCGGGCCCAGATTATGGTCAATGAATTACGCCCCATCACTGTTGAGGAGGAGCTGGAGCTGAACAGGAGGTAGAAACTCCTGGATGCCACCATCCAGATGGTGGAGGATCTGCTATGCTCTTTTAACAAGGTCAACCTTTCAATGGGGGGAAACGACCCTTGAGTGCTGTAATGATTACAAACCATCAAACATACTTTAATGCTTTGATCATTTGATGTCATAGCCTACATGAGTTCCATTATTTGTATAGGTTTTACACATGTATGTTATATCTGTGAAACACCCGATGATTGATCCCTAAGATCACGTGGGTCTATCCCAACATGAGAAACAAGGGATACCCCATATTAAATTTTTCCAGAACATAAAAGTGTTGTCCTAGTTTCAGGTGCCCAGGGTTTGAACAACCAACCTGGATTCCTAGGAAGAGAATGGAGAGACCTGACTAGAGTATGAAGCTCTCAGAATATCCAAATTACCGTTTTCTTAGTGTGCTCTAGTGCACGAACAAGGTAACTCAAGGGGCACTGTAATCAATCCGAACATATGGGAATGGAAGGTGTGATTCACGATACCCAGGATTGAGAACAATGTGGGGGTGGCATGACAATGGAGAATGACTGTTAAACATATTCGAAACATGGTATCCTTTTTGGGTTAGCCAGAAACGGGGATTACCAAAGTGGTCTGACCGTTTACCATGTTTGAAACTTAGGCCTTGGATCATAATTTCATCCATTAGTCATCCATAACATTGGACCATGATAGTAGGCAATCCACAGTTCGAGTATCCATACTCTTGGGGGGTTTCTCATGACATGAAAGAGGGAAAGGATACGAATAAAGGGCACAAAAAACATGGGGAGTGGAGTGATGAGTTGTTTTAATGGAATCCAACACTTTTGGTGTTACGCCAACTTGGCGAGAACACATTATGTGGGTGCACCAGTCCGATCATGGATCATTACAACTTTTAGACCAGATCTCTCTGGTTAGGTAGTTGTTGCTTCCCAACATCATCGTGGGGCATCCCAAACTCATTTAGGGAAAACCTGCAGTTACATGGTTCCCCACAAGGGGACATGACATGGGGCTAGAAATGAGGAGGAACATGATTTATGATTCCCAGGGCTGGATCCAAGGTAGAATTCCTTGGGGTCTCTACATATCCCATGAGGATGGTAATCAATCCATATGTAGTTTTAAGAGAGGCCTTAGTTTAATGTCTTAGAACTCGGACCAAGGATTGGTAAGGAATATTGGGGACATATGGTATGGTAATTATGAAACCCGACGTGAATGAGGTCCTAGAGTCTAGATTAACATGTGTTACTTGGGGATGTTTTTAGGTCAAGGGACCGAACACAAAAGTTAGGCTTGGACTGTGGGGAAGTGCTCAGGCGTTCCTACATATATCATGAGAATGAAAATCAAGTCGTACGTACTTCTTAGGGGTGGCACGATAAGGCATCAGTTCCAGGGATAAAAGGGGAATGTGGGTGTGTCCCTCCCACCAAAAAAGCGGTATTTGATGTATCTTGTTTGTCTTTTAAGGTGAAGGATTTTTTTTGTGAAGCAACAGGCCTAGGGTAGAATGTCTCGGCATTGCCACAACAATCAAGCTGTAGAAAGTCATTGAAAAATGGTATGGTGTTTGACAGATACCAAACATGATGTCCCTTGAGCGAGGAGATCACAATGTAGTTTTGTTTTTATTCATGTGTAGAGGATGATGTTTTCTCAGTTTAAGGTCATGTGATGGGACCAACCATTCATTTTAATGTCGTACGACACATACGTAGTAGAAAGAAGGCTAAAGGGGGAATGTGCACGGTGGAATAAATCATACCCAACGTGAATTAAGACATGATCCCAAACCACACCATGCGCAATTCTGAGAAAAAAACCTTGGGACAAGGGGCCAAAAAGAGGTAATAGGGTAGGAAGTAAGATAGGTTGTCTCTCATTTAAGCTGGTCCTGAAGACAAGATGCCCAGGTGCTTTAATGTATCCCTTAACGATTGGAATCAAGCTATACGTAGTTCTCACAAAGTGTCAATATGAAAAGATCTTAGTTTAAGGTCTTCGAACTTGGACCATGGAGAAGTGGGACTATTGAAAGTAAGTTCATGTCATACCTCGATCCCTGATCCTACGTTAGTCAAACTCAGTGTAGGAAATAAGGGTGGGTATTGTATTTGCAATACATGGAATAAATGGAAAGGGGAAATCGGCCTGGGGCCCTGAATGATTGCCTTATTGTGGATTTATCTTCCTAATGTGCGGATGCACACTAAGAAATAGTTCCAAGAGTTTCAAAATTCTACTTGGACATTGTGAAGTGGACAAGGGTGTGAATCATGTAACCGACATTTTGGCTTAATGGGGTTGGCGTGACGATGAAGGGTAACTATTGACCGTGTTTGAAACACAATATCCATATTTTATGACGTGAGGTGGGAACAACAAACAAGACTCAATTGCTGACCAAATTCGCAATGTGGGACATGTATAAATTTATTGCTCGAAACACTTGAGGACATTATCCCGTAATGGTAGGAGGGCCCTTGGTCCTATAATCCATGCCATTCGGGGGTCCCTTTGGGTGTGAAAGATGGTGTAATCCCTATTGAAGGGGAACACGAAGCCTAAGAAATGGGTGGAATCATGTCTGGGTAGAATTCAACACTCTAGTTGTTGAACCAGGGTACTCTCGGGCACACTCGTGAATCGCCGAAGTGGGTCAGGGGGTGACTAGAGTGTCGCCGATTCGAAAATGATGATTATGGAACAAGGGGATGGATAAATCTCAAGAGAAGGAGGTACAGGTCATGGTCGCTACAACAACCAATGTGGGTGAGAACATAATCCCATACCACACCATATATTCCTCTCTATAGGGGAATGCGGGCCAAGAGGCCAAGATGGGGATAGACTCAAAGACGAGATGCCCGTGAAGAACTACGTATCCCATGAGGATGGAAATCAATCCACATGTAGTTCTAGAAATGACACACATAGGGGTAAGATACCCCAATGAGGGGGTATGGAATGACAAATAACCTGACGTGAATGAGGAAATAATCCCATACCACACTGTACAACCCTAAATAGGAACTTAGGCCGAGGGCCTGAAAAAGCCAAGGGGCCTAAGGCTAGGCCTCAGATGGGAAGGCACGCTCAATTCTAAGTTTAACGTCTTACAATGATGACAAATAAAGGGGTAAGATACCACAAACATGGGAGGGGTACGACATGGCGAGTAACCCAACATGAATGAGGACATTATCCCATACCACACCGTACAATCCCGTAAGAGTTAAGGCTTTGTCCTGGGTCCTGAAACTGGGCACACGAAGCACGACATGGCTTATTCTCGAGGTATGGATGATAAATTAATGGTGGGATGTCTTAAGGGGATATGTGTGTCATGAAGAAATATACCGACATGAATGAGGAAATAAGTTTGCTCCACACCAAATAACCCTAAATGAGAACATGGGACAGGGGACGCAAAAAGGCCATGGGGCCTGAGGAGGCCTAGGGGCGTGAGGCTAGGCATCCTGGCCGATGGTTGTCATATGACCTCTTCTATGGTTACCACCTTATCGCAGATCATAATCCCATGTGAGCAGTGCTCTCTATGGGAATCAAGGAGTCGGACTCGACTCTTCCAACGATACAGGTGTCTAGTAGATGGCATCACCCGAAGGGAGTTCATCTCTTGGAGATACAATAGGGAAGAATGGAACACTACACTTAATGTTTGGGACATCGTGTGGTGGATCTAATGATAAAGGATAGTTTCTGACCATGTTCAAAACATAGCGTCCCTATAGTGACCCGGACTATGAACAAAAAACAAGCATCAACCACCGACCATATTCGCAACGCGAGACATGTATCAATTTGTTTATCAACATCCTTGAGGGCGTTGGCCCGAAGTGGTAGGAGAGCCCTTGGGCCTAGCATCCCTGCCATTTAGGGGGCCTTCTAGATGGGAAGGTTGATGGAATCACAATTAAAGGAGTGGTTAAAGAATATATGTACCCATACATTTTATAGTCAAGCAAGGTGGTGAAAGAGGCGAACACATATGGGTAGTGGGACATATGGTGAAATCGAGATGAGCTCATCGTGTATTGAGAAAAAAACCTGTACCACACCATACGGCTTGACTTGAGGGGTTATTCTAGCATTTGGGTTAGGCCAATAGACAAAATGTCCGGGCATTCCTATGTATCCCATGAGGATGGGAATCAAGCCACACTTAGTTCTTTAAGGCCACACAGTTTAACACCTTGCAGTGGGGACGTGGGAGGATAGAAGAATGGGTAGCGGGCACATGGTGCAGCCATTGTAATCCTTGCATGAGTGGGGATAAGGAATCCTATGACATATCATGAAAGGATCCTCCAAGAGAACTATACCCAGTGGGACAGTCAAAGAGAAAAGTTTGAGATTGGGCTCAAGATGAAACACTTGAGTATTCCTACATATCCCATGAAGATGGTAATCAAGCCACACGTAGTTCTTAAGATTCAGTTTATTGGCATGTAAGATGATGTACCGTTTAAAGTCATGTAGGACTGAATAGTTTAAGGTCATGCTAGACCAGCTGGATCAGGTAAAGTATTGCTTGTGAAACATGGATTTGGAGGGAGGAGTTATATGCTAACCATCAATGGTCACCAGGGAGTATGCTCCATTGGGGTAAACCCTATGAATTATGCATGGTCCTTCCCATTTGGGCTCCAAATTGGGTGGTTTCCTGCAAGGGATCATTGGTGTTCGGAGGGCCAATACCAAGTCACCTTGTAAGAAAGAGAAGATAAGAACTTTCTTATTGAATGCCCTTGCTATCTTATTCTGATGCCTTTCCAGGTTGTGTAGGGCACGAAGCCTGTTCTCGTCATGTGCTTCCAATTCAGTCAGACGAATTTCAGCAACTTTATCTGGTGCCTACTTGTCATATAATGTTTTTTGTAACGAAGGCAGCTGGATCTCGATGGGTAGGACAACCTCAACTCCGTACACTAGGGAATATGGGGTCACCTTGGTGGAATTACGATTCATCTTTTAATAATCCCAGAGAGCATTGGGGAGCTTGTCTATCCAAATCTTCTTATTCTGACCAACCATTTTCTATAGAATGTTGGAGAGGGTTTTTTGAACGCCTCAATCTGTCCATTTTCTTGTGCGTGATAGCGGGAGGTATGGTTCGAATGGAAGTTTACTTTGCATACAACTTCCTCAACTAATCTGCTCATATGTTGGTATCATTATCAGTGAGGATGGCGTGAGGGACTCTAAAATGGTAGATAATATTGGAGCTCACGATGTCAACGATAGAATGATCCTTGACCTCCTTAAGCAAAACTGCCTCTACCCACTTGGAAAAGAAATTTGTTGCAGTCAGGATGAACCTGCACTGGCATGATTTCACTGGTGGATATGGTTCTATTACATTGATCCACACACTAAAAACAACCAAGAGTACTTGGTGGAGTGGAGAGGTTCAGGCAGAAGATTCATGAAATTAGGATGAATTTGGCATGCCTGACATCTCTTGGTGAACTCGATGCAATCATGGATCATGGAGGGCCAAAAATTACCCCAGTCTTCATATATGATGGGATAGATTTGACCCAGTCTTGTGAGCTCCACAAGAACTGGCATGAACCTCTTGCATGACCTGAGAAATCAAGAATATTTTGATGCAACAGAGGAGAACACCATCAAACCTGTGCTTGTAGAGGATCTGCTCAAGACTAGGACCACTCTGGAGGGTAAGCTATAGTGTGTAGCATCAGATTCACTCATGCTTGGCCTAATCAGTGGGGAGGTAACCATTTTGGAGATACTTGACAAAGGGGATCTTCAGTCATGATTCACTTCATCCACTTCACCTGAGGAACCTGAGGGTCCTTCCGTGGAGGCTCTAGCGGCAAGATGGCTTACCCGCAGGCTGTCATCATCGTCCATGGTGATGGGATCAATGACTCTCTAATGTGCCATGTGTATAATCAAATCATCCTAATCGGGTTCTGCAAGTGATACGGTCAGGCCGACTAGGGAATCAACTCAGCCGTTTTGAGATCGAGGGACATGTGTAACTTCTGGCCGAGATGGGAACTAGGCCAATAGCTAGAGGGTGAGCTGCAACAATGGTATGAGATCTGGATTTATGATGACGTAGTCACCGTTGATTTTCTTGATGACTGTTTCAGAATCACATATCACATGGAAATGTGTCTCATCGATCTTGAAGGCCAGCTTGAGGCAAGTGATAAGAGCATGACAATCTACCTCGTTGTTGGTGCATCCTTCTGACAACAAGAATGAGTTCGATAGGATGGATTGCACTGGGGTAATATAGAAAATAACCAGGCTTACCCTATTGATCCAGGGATCATTGATATGCTTACCATTGGGGCTCCAGGAAGCACCATGAAAGTGCATCTTCCAACATGGGATAGCATGATCTACCGAGAGGATTGCCTCGTTGGGAAAATCCAGGACTAGGGGCTGGTCCATGGGGGATGGATTTGCAGCTAAAAAATATGCCAATGCTTGTCCCTTGATATCCTTTTGAGGCATAAACCCGATGTCGAACTGCTGGAGGATTAATTCCCACCGTGTTAGTCGGATAGTCAATATGGGGCGATTCATAATGTACTTCAGCGGGTCAACCCGAGACAGTAGCTGTACCTCATGGTGCTGCAAGTGGTGTCGTAATTTCTATACTACGAATACCATTGCAAGACATCTCTTTTTGATGGGGGAGTATCTAGTTTCCGTATCGATGAGAATACGACTAAGGTAGTAGAGGCTATTCTCTGACACCTCATTGTTCTTCTGGGAAAAATGGCACCAAGAGATCGTTCCAGGGAAGTCACGAATAAAATCAGTGGTTTTCTGGAGATGGGTGGCATCATGACTAGGGGATTGTGTAGGTACTGCTTGATTTCCTCAAATGCGGTGTGGAACTCTTCATCCCATTCGCAGGAGAAGCCTTTCTCCATAAACATGGAATATGGCATACACTTTCTAGCCAGATTGACATTGAATCAGAATATGTAGGCTATGTGGCCTTGGAAACCTCAACGCTCACGAATATTACTCAAGGGAGGAATATTAAGGATGGACTTGATCTGCGATGGGACGATTTCGATGCCCTGGTACCTGACAACAAAGTCAAAGAACTTACCAGAGGTGACCCCAAGGGCACACTTCAACGTGTTCATTTTCAGGTAGAGGGAACAGAGGATGTCAAACACTTTCCCAATGTCCTTGAGATGGTCCTGGAGCTGATGAGATTTTACCACCAGATCTTCCACATAGTATTCCACCAATGTATCGTGGATTGGATTGAATATGTGGTGCATGGCCCGCTGATAGGTGGAACCTACATTCTATAAGACAAATAGCATAACCTGGTAATAGAAAGTACCTTGGGGAACCCTGAAATCTGTGGAATCCTCTTCCTCGGGGGCCGCTCAGATCTGGTTAAATCCAGAGTAACCATCCATGAAGGAGAGGGCTTAGAACCCAGCCGTAGCATCAATCAATAAATCTCTGACCTGAAGGGGGAATCCATCCTTTGGGCACTGAGAGTTGAGATCTCGGAAGTCGATGCATACCCTGATCTGTATGTTCTTCTTTCGGATAGGCACATTGTTTTCTAGCCACATGGGGTACTAGACCTCTTTAATGATGTTGGCTCTGATGATATTTTCAACTTCAACATCAACCATAACACCATGAGAAGGGTGTATCTTTTTGGGAGGATGCTTGAACCCGTGATTATTTGTCGGGAGACCAAGGCGGTAGACGTCTACCTGGGGATCTAGTCATGGAATCTCATTGTAACTCTAGGAAAACACGACATAGTTCTATTTCAGGAAGCCTGCGTACTGATTCTACTCATCGAGGGACATGGAGGCACTGATCAATGTGGTTCTCATATCTGCCTTGCTACCAAGTTTAACATGTACCAGTTCATCGGTCGTGGTGGAGACACCCTCTTCATAGTCGGGGAGAGCATCCTCAAGATCTTTTTCTTCGATTGAGGAGGGATCCAATGTGGGAGGAGCTTCGTCTGGGTCAACAGATCCCGACGGGAGGTTGGTACCAGCCTCTGAAGTAGTGTTCACTGCATTGGGAGATTCTGGTACTGCTAAAACCATAACAATGAAGGCTGTTGACCCGATCACATCTGGTCTTTGGCACTAGTGGCTATGCTTGATGATACCAAAGCAATAGTGGCACGTCCTCTTGAGCTGGTTAATTCCATCCCAGTGAAACAGACTCGTATGACGTACTGCTATTTCTATGTGGCAGACATCCTGATAATGTACGAGGGTAAGAGACTCTGCAATCACTTGAGCCTGATTTGTGTAGGAGTACGAGGTGATTTTCTGTCATCGCTTGTACTTGGGAATAATCCCTTACATTGTATCTGATACAAAAAACCATTGCCCGAAATTGAGGGGTGTGGCATCCAGTCGATTGACAAGAAAGGCGTAGGCATCATCTAGACCTGCACAGAGGTTTGTTGTAACCACAAAGGGTTCGACATCACTGGCCAGAATCTGCTTATCCATTTTCTTGTAATAGTCAGCATCCAAGTAGCGGGATTCACAAGAGGCGAAAGGACATGCGTCACCTAGGAGTATTCCATCTCGACAATTGATGGAGTACTTGAGGAATTGGTGATATGATGAGGGGACCGCCACATGCAGGTGGAGCCATGGTCTGCCCATCAATGCACTGTACACAGTGACATGGGTGACAACCATAAAATTGGTGTTGGCAACTAGGCCACTTAACTGGGTCTTCAAACGAATCTTACTAACTAGGGCCTGCTCTATCCTATCATATCCTTTGATTCTAATGTTGTAGGGAGTTAGGTCATCTTCGGATAACCCCAACATCCGCAGTGTCTTCGTCAGGATAAGGTTAATCCCGTAGTCGGTGTCAACAAGGCAGTGGAAAAACTCCACTCCATTAAATTGGATGGTGATATAAATTGGGAGGATTTTCCCCTGTATGGGAGAGCCTTCGTCTTCTACAGAGAATGAAATGATGGCATGACATTCATCGTTCTCGACCACTTCATCATGAAAGGATTCTACAACTGCAACCTCCGTCTCAAACTGGAGTGGGCTTCTTACAACCTTAGCGAGGGCCCCATGCATATCTGACGACCGGAGAAGGGTCTCAAGGATGGAAATTATTGCTGGTATGATAGAAAGGTTCTTGAGGAGATCATATTTCCAAACCAAGCGTGAACTTCTGTATGCAAGAGGCCGCACTGTGATAGGAGGCATGGAGGGCCCTACTGGATGCACCGATGGCTAGATGGTGCTAGGCATGTCCTGTTGTTCACTAAAAAATGCTCAGAGAGTAGCTACCAGATGGGGGCTGGATGACTGACACTGTCCTATACCGCGGTGAGGTTGGACGCGGCATGGTCGAAGTGGCTCTGCTTGATCCAACAATACAAAAGGCGGTAGAGGAGGGCATGATGACACTCAATGAAGAGGTTGCGTGTGCTGAGCTCTGCGTTGGTCCTAGTGTCTATTCTTAGTGGCATTCACAGCCTAGATGGAGATGCCAACTGATATGCCTCGATGAACCATATGGTTGCCGCTCTGCTGACGTTGGCATCAACTGGGGATGTTGGGGAGGTTCACATGGTGCTCCCTATCGTTGGTAGTTGTATTGGGGTTTACCAACTCCATGGTATTAAGCGAAGCATACCCTTGAATTTCACTTAATGAATCATCCACTGCTAGGAATATTTTGGGAGGAATCCCTATCTCAGGGGCATGAATTTTTCAAGAGTGCAGGACAACGATGGTATCGGCAGGGTGCATTTCATTCCCTTGCGCCACTGATGATTGTTCTTCTAGGAAGAGGCCAGCTGAGATTATGATACAGTAGTGGTGGTTGTGGCTTCTGGAGGTTCCATCTAATTCATGAGCGCATGGATGATACCATGGGTATGAGAAACCATTTTCCGAGCCATCCATTCATCATACTTTTGAGACCCATTGTAGGAAACCTGCTGCCACTCCACTTTTTCATCTCTTTATCTATCTAGCCTTACGAAGACATCTTATACTTGTGATAAGGCAGGGCCCAGATGGACTATGTTTCTATCGACCTGGTCTTGAAATAAGTCTTTAAATACAAATCACAGTATAAGGGTGTGCCCTAAAATATGATGATAGGATCAGTAGTTGGGGCGATCACTGAGGTTCACCTCCAATGGTCTACTACACTCAAGAAAATGCACGATCTTTTGTTCTTAGGAACTTATGAAATATCCAGGAACCCGATTCTGGATGAATGAGTAGGTCTGGTTTCTTCAGTCCAGGTAGGGGGGCCTTGGTTTCTGGCGCTGAAGAGGATCTAGAGGTGCCTATCGATGAGGCAGACCTAGATTGTCCCACCTAAGTGGTGGCTATGCGTTACATGGGGGAACCTACTGATTCTGGGCCAGACACTACTGGGGTGAAGGTTGTGCCAGCGGTGGGGGGCCTCTACGAGGTTGTGGAGGCGGTTCCACTGGGAATAACTCAAGCTGCCCGGGGGCCTCTATTTGGGCCACCGCGGCGGGCTTGGCTCTGACAGCCCTTCACGCGGGAATTGTAGGAGGCAATGGACATTCCTAGCTTGCCTATTGTAGAGCTTCCTCTTGGTGCTAGACCTTATCGCGGAAGTCTCCAAACCCTCCAGGGTTGTTCTAGGTGATCAAAGAGGGATCCTGCTCCGTCTGTACATGCCCTGCACACATCATCTATAATTGCTCCTAAGTTAGTGGAAAGTCAAGGGAGTATGTGAGCCCTTTCCACCGGGCAATAAAGTCTACAACTCCCTCATTAGGACTTTTTTCACATGAAGAGGTATGTGATGCAGGTTTTCCGCGTGGTGGAGCTGAACATGAAGAGGAATTTCTGGTGAAGGTCCTCCCAGCTTGTTATGGATCTGACAAGGAGTTGGTTGTACCAGATGAATGTCGACCCCTCCAATGTCTGAACAAAACAGTGGAGCATGGAAGCCCCATACTCTTATGGAGTCCCTAACATGGGCCCACACTATGATTTGAAGTGGTCCAGGTGCTGCGGCAGTTGCCCCGTCCCGTTAAAGGGGGAGAAGGTGGGATTACCGAAACCTAGAGGTGACAGTGTATCATCCACCCATGCCGGATATGGCTTGCCATCAGGTGGGATCGCAACCTATAACATTTCTAATGCCTCCAGGTGAGAAATGAGTTCTACCATTGGATCATCAGAGCGGGGGTCCTTATCATGATAGGGTTCCCTAACCACGATTGTTTCATCGGGTTCTTCCATTCTGTAAGGCGGCTCAGTGGCTCGTGGAGCGGCTGGTGGGGTGACCAGCGTGGCAGCTGGGGGAACCCGAGCTGGGTTCCTTGGATTTTCACGCCATTCCAGAGGGTTTGGAAAGACATTCCATTCCCTATTTCTATGAGATCCGGCTACAGCCCTGTCCATAGGAGCAGCATGATCAGGGTTTCCTAAGGGCAGCTCACCAAGAGGAAGTTGTTCTTTCCCCTACTTTACTGGCCTAGGATTATCGTAGTCAGGTCGTCGCTCTGCAGCACCTTCAGCCAATAATTCATTGACCAACTTCCTCTACTCAACATGTTATTATCTCAACGTGGCATTCTCGGGGTCCTCCTCCCTCTTCTGCACTGAGGAAGACGGGTCGAAGTGTTTGGGAGCTCTGACAAGCTCTTTTCCCTTACCAGAATTCATGCTTAGTACCAATGCCTTAGTGGACACATGGAGACCATGTAGGTTCCTCTATTGATGAGTAATCCTTCTCGATGGGTCTGATAGTGGAAGAACACCATCGGGGGTATGTCTCTATCAAGAATCTCTAGCTCGTCCTCCTCGTCCACTATGTCGGCCATGTTGACCATGTCCCTTCCTGGGGACATTTCCTCGATATCACCTAGCGATTTAGGCTACCACCAGATTGGATTAAATGGGGGAAGCATACTGCCCCAACCACAAATTTTCACATTGGGGTATCCTCCTTGATAATTTTGTAGAGTACCTTGATACTCTGAATGCATTGCTGCTAGAGGTCCTCACGACAACCTTGTGACTCGGGGCACTGGGCCACAGGGAGTGCGGCCAAATCGACCATACAAAATTGCTCACTGAGTTCTTCAAAATGTGGTTAGCTCTTGGTATAAACAACTCACTAATGATTAAGACTAAAATTCATCACCCATAGGGTGTGGCAGAAGCACTCAACTTCCACCGGGGTGAGGGATTCCAGTATGTAGAAATTCAGTGCAACCACGGGCCAGAACTTCCTAGGGAAGTTGTCCACTGTGATGATGTTCCATAATCTCCTTGGCTCAGATTCAGAGTCTAGACCTTTATTTTTTTAGTCATCAACTATGGGTGGTTGAGGAACTGACAGTGGTACTGAGGCAGACCGCTGGGATGATAGGTTGTCCGGTGGAGAGTATTGCGAACGAGATGACTGGCCAACGAATCTCGGGTTGTCCTCTGAAGAGTGTAGAAACCTAGCCACCACGTCACTATAAGATGGGCTGACGGCCGCTGTTCCTGGCTGAAGGGCTAGGGATACTGGCAATAGGTCACACTGCTGCTCACCCTCCATCGGTCCCCAGAATAGTTCTCTGTGATCTCTTGTCGAGGTAGAGAGTTCTTCTAGTGACAATGGAGGAGATTGCATGACTGTAACCTATGGGGTCATGAGGTTTTCATCATTCAGAATATACATGCAGAGGGAGGAGGGAATCCTTTGGACCTCGTATTCCGGGAGTACCAGGCTGAGCCACCTCATCCCTACCCCGACCCTTGACTTGAATAAGCGAGAGGAGAGTTCCCATGCTAAGTCGCACTCCGCCTTAGAGTCTGAAAAGCAGACTACTTGGATCTCTATCATAAACTTCACAGAATTCTTCTTATGTTGGCGATGACCCACCTTTCGGCCCCTAGATGGCTCTTCAGGACAAGGCAGATTTCTAACACGAGGTCTATCAGCTACACTGGTGCTGGGGCGGAGAGGGTTTCTACCTGAGAAAGCTGTGGTGCGAGGAGCACCAGGAAAATGTAAAAGGGGTCATAGGGAGGTCCTCCATGGGTAGAACTGGAGGAGGAAAGACCTCCACTGGAACTGGAAGAAGCACGGGGAGGACCTCCATGCTTTTTTTCCTAGGCAACCTCAGTATGAAGAGGGTTCTTGTACCGATCTAGCTGAACATGGGTAGAACCTCTGTGCTGGATGCTAGTGAGGCGAGGCTGGACTTCACCCCTCTGGTTACCGAGGTGAGCATGAACTTCACCAGTTCCTAAAAGGACATGGGGAGGACCCCCATGTTGAAGAGAGACCAGATGGGCAATTTCCCTACACTGATGGTTCGGGATATGATAAATGACTCCATACCGAGTGTAATGGGCACGGAAGAGGCATTCGTACTGAGTATCACCGACACGGGGATGAAACTCATTTGGATTGAGGGTGGTATAGGGCAGACCTCCATGCCGAGTCTTGAATCAAAGAAGGCTTATTCTCTTTACACTACTGGTACATGGAGGACCTCCGTACTGGATGACATCGCAGTGGGTTAGCTCGTAGTGACAACTGCTCATGTCGACGACCAAGAGAGTCAACCCAGCCTACCCATGGGGTATTTGGGGCCTCGATCCTAGTCGGGAGTATAAGTACACATGCTCAGTGTATGCAGGGAATTTATGATATGCATCATTGGTGGCTCGGGCCATAGTTACTGCTGATGTTGACAACCCTTGACGGGCATCCTCAGTTTGCGCCCGACGTTGGCATCAGGTCAGATGAACCGGGGCTGGTGGTGCAGGTACGTTGCTCACCTGCTCCTCAACCAGCAAAATTGGGCATTGGTGCTGAAGCGGCCGGGTGGGAGCCCTCTCTTGGAGCCCTTAGAATGGGACTCTGACCAGGATAGCCCAGACCTCACCAACCTCATCCGCGTAGGGTAGGGATTCGTCAAAGAGTTTCGAGGGAAGGCTCCCGAAAGAGTTATATGTCGGCATGGGGAGCAGCGGCTCCCAGCGCGGCCCTTTGGGGCGGCGTTGGCGATGAGGCACAGATGCCTCTAGATCAAGGGGGTCCATATCCCGAGTCGGGAGTATGCCCTCTTCCTCATAACGACGCACGAGGTTGTTGATTATCCTTCATTGGATAACCTCAAATGGTGAGATGGGGTGTGGATGCCCCACGACCATGGGTGTGGAGGCCGTCGTGGAAGTGGTGGAACAACATGGGACTGTTATGTTCATATTTCCCCTACCCATACATCGGGGTGCAAGAGGTGATCATGTTCTGAGTGAAGCAACATGATTCCTGAGAGTAGGGAGATTTACTCATCAGTGCTATAAGAAAAAGTAATCAACGACCAAAGCCCCAACACCATTCCATCTTCCAGGACCAGTAAGAGGGATCCACACTAACAACATTGCAGAACAGGATGTACAATGTTCTACAGCCCCAACTTCTGGTGAGTTTCACACTACTCCCTCTATTTTCTTGGTGGGACCCAGTGCCGGATAACTGGATCCGGTGTCACGTCAATCTATTGATTCCTTCAGTGCTGCTAATCTCCACATTGAGTAGAAGAAATTCATGTTTGGTTAACCATTTCTATTTCTGGAAGATTCATCGGGGCGCGTGCATCCATCTGTGGAGGACTCACAACATTTTGTTGCCCCACATTCCCACTTTCCAAAGGCAGGAGGCATTCACTCATTATCAGGGAAATTTTCTCCTTGATAGAAACTGGATGATGGGATGTCGGTTCTTCCTTCTGTAGATTCCTTCTCAGAACTCTTCACCTAGTTCGGGTCTCCCTTATAGATTTAATACATTGTTCGTGAAACTCTTCCTAGAGCCATATCTTCATCGACACCAGTTAGTTACACTACTTCTGTCAGGACATTCCAAGGGTTCCGATCAGGGCAGAAACCTTCAGTCCTAGGAGTAGTCACACTGGGCATCACTGGCGTGTCTTGATGTTATGACACTAGCGCCTCTGTCTTCTGTCCCTTATTATAGGGCTTCTTGAGGGAGAAGAAGCCCGAGGAATCCAACATTGAACATGGGGAATCATATTCCATGGGAACGTATATGAGGTTTTCCTCAGCTTACCATGTTTAACACAGGTAATGCCACAAGTTTAACTTCCAGGGGAGACAAATCTGACTGATCAGAACACTGACTAAAGTGGATCAGATGGGTACAACCCATGGAGGGAACACTGATGTTGGGGCCAACGTATGGTTGACATCCCGGTCAATGTTGAGGGGAGTGGGGAATGAGATGGCATGATTTCACTGGGATATGGTGGCCTGGATATGAATTAGGATAGAAGATGGATGGATGAATGAAGTGGAGGGGGAATGAAATATGACCATCCTAAGGGATACAGTGATGTTGGGATTGAGCCTCTATGATACTTCCTACGTATCCCCATGGTAGGGAATAAATGTTCGCATAGTTCGGTTACCATAATTCATCTTGAAAACGGTTGACCACTGAATAGAGTGACAAAAGATTGCTACTGAATGTAGCGGATAATGGCTTACTGCTGAATGGAGTGACAACGGATTGCCACTGAAAGAAGCTGAGAATGGATTACTGCTGAATGGAGTGACAATGGATTGCCACTAAAAGAGGTTTTCAATGACTTATCGCTGAATAGAGTGATGGGGGTGTACTGCTAAAAGAGGCTGACAATGGCTTTCCGCTGAATGGAGTGATAGCGGTTTGCTGCTGAAAGAGGCTGACAATGGCTTACCGCTGAATAGAGTAACAACGACTTGTCGTTGAATTGGAAAAAAAGTGGAATACAGATTAATGTCATGCATCATGGGGGTAGACCAATGTGAAGTGGCCGGGATCATTGGTTATTGGGCTTAAACCTCATGGAGGCTTCCTACGTACCCTCCCTTGTCATGGATCAAAGTAATCATAGTTTGGGTATAGGGCAGGAGTCGGTGAACCGACATGAGTGAGGACCTAGGGTCCAGGTGGATTGTGGGCTTGAACCTCCTCGAGGCTTCCTACAGACCTTGTGTTGGAAAAGATCGAAGACCATGTAGTTCATGGTTGGATTTGTGTTCATCGTCTTACTGTTGACTGGGGAAACAATGACTTACCACTAATTGGGGTCCACTATTTAACATCAGGACGGGGGTGAAACGACGTGAAGGGGGTTGTAATGACTAGATTTTGGGATTGAACCTCAGGGAGGATTCCTACATATCTTGCATTGGCATGGATCAAAGACCTTGTTGTTCGGGTTGCGTTTGGTGAACTGATGTGAAGGGGGTCAGAACAACCAGGTGTTGGGCTGGATCCTCATGAAGGCTTCCTATGTACCCTACCTTTGCAAGGATCAAAGTCCTCGTAGTTCAGGTGGGATTTGGTAAACCGACTTGAAGAGGGTCGGAACGACCGGGTGTTGGGCATGAAAATCAAGGAGGATTCCTACGTACCATGCCTTGGCAAGGACCAGAGACCTCGTAGTTCAGGTAGGATTTGGTGAACCGACGTGAAGGGGGCTGGAACGACCGTGTGTTGGGCTTGATCCTCGTGGAGTTTTCCTACGTACCATGCCTTGGTAATGATCAATGACCACGTATTTTAGGTTAGGTTGGGGCTTACAGACTAGGCTTCCTGCAGAGTATTTCGTGGTCAATTCTAACTCTAAGCCAATGTGAGTCATGCTCGGTGTGAGAAACAAGAGGTAGAAATGGCCTGATGATCACATCATGAAAGGTACATCCAAGGGAAGTAGACTGGGTCTATACGTATTTGGCAGCCCAAAGAGGAAATAGGGGCTTAGACATGGTTAAAATCCCATGGTGATAGAGATTGGGACTTAGTCCCAGAGGGAAGCTTGGTGGAGACAAAGCCCAACGGGAGAGGGATTTGGTACCGAAGAAGGGAGGGATCCAGTGTCTATTACCCTCCCCCTCTCTAGACCTTAGGGCCAATGAAGAAAGGAGGATCAGGGATGCAGCCTTCTGCAATAAAAGATAGGGGATTACACTGAGATGGTTTCCCTTTCTCCATGGACAAATTCCACTTTGATAAAGAGGATCTCATTTCATATGAGGAATGATCTCACTCTTGTGGAGACTAGTGGGTGTGTAGAATGTCCAATGTGGGGCACCCCATGTGCGAGGCATAGGGAGAGGTCACTTTTTAGTGCCATGTGCTGAGCATAACAGTGCTTCGATGTTTAACGTCCTGCAGCTCAGAAGAGGTGGGTTTTCTAAGCACCCATAGGACATACATAACCGATACCCTTTACACCATGGTGAAGAGAAGGGACAGGCAACGCCATTGCTAGGGGGTGTAACGGAGATAACCATTTGAGGGTCCACATTAGCGTGGCTATGTGAAGTAGCGATCATTGTTAGCATGCCTATGAAAATAACCATGAGGCGAAGAAATGCAATGGGTAGTATCATCCAAGGGACATTTAAGTTGCTTCATGAAAACCTGAAGGGCTGCATGGGAAAAGGAGTTGTAGAACGAGAGGGGCCATAGGTAGAAGCCTTATGAAGCTCTGGTTCTCCATGCAGTGTAGGGGCTTTGCGAAGGGTTGTTCTCCGCGACGTGAAGATTCCTAGGCTAGGAGTAGGGCATATGTTCATATGGGACGAGCTTAATGAAGTGGAATGGCATTCAAGAAGCAATAACTCACGAAGAAAGGGTGCCTCTCAAAGCTTAGTATGGGGATGCGATGTGATTCATGATGCACAGTAACCCAGCCTTGGAACATTGGGTACATGCACATGGGGGGAAATTTTTGAAGTGGAAAGACCTTCATGAAGCAATGCCCCATGAAGCATGTCATTGGGGAGCAATGTGTTTCGCGATGCACAATGGCCCGACCTTGGAATTTCGGTGACATGTGCATGGGGGGGTGCTTCGCGAGGCGTAAGTGCCCCACAAATACCCAAGTCCCCTTGGGGATCTCCTTCATTCGTAAAGACCCTTTGTCTTCACGAAGGGAATCCATCTCGGAAGAGGGGCTCAATTAACACCAGGAGGAACATCATGGAGCAAAAGTACCTAGAGAAGCCCATGGTTTGTAGAGCAGAGGTGCTTTGTGATTCAGAATCATGGAATGGAAAGGTCGGCAAAAACTTCTCCCCTGGGCTTGAATAGAGCCCTGTAATTATAGGCACAAGGTACCGCAAAGCAGCGATCGCTCGGCACACAGTGAGCTTTACGATAGGTCACGAACGTCACCTGCCGTCGCAGAGCGTCACCGCCTTATTGCTTCATGAGGGCTCGCGAATGTCCAAGGTCTTCGCGGAGCATGACTGCCTCCTTGATTTTCAACTAATCGCGAATGTTTGAGGGCTTTGTGGAGCGTCACCACCTCCTTGCTTCGTGGGGGCTCACGAATGTCAGAGGGCTTCGTAGAGCATCACAACCTCCTTACATCGCAAGGGCTCGCAAAGAAGCTCTTGTGTGCCAGCCGCAGGGCTCCAGGAGCTTCGCGATCTATCTTTGTGAGGTAGGCCTTAATGCTTTCAGGATATTTTCTTTGCCTCCAATTTTGGCATCAACAACTTTTTTTATAGAATCCAGAATACTTATATACTTTTTGGAGTAGGATGTGAACAGAACATGAAATACAATAATTGTTTTTATTAAAACTAATGAAGAAAAGACCTTTTAAAATATAGAATAATAAGATAGTTTAATTACATTAGAGTTTTTGGTTTCAATTTATTTATTTTTATCACTACAGATAGTCTTTAAATGTTTCCCACTAAATGTAATGATGTAATTTTCCTTCTTTATTAAACCTCTTGTAAAAACAATTTAGTTTTAAACAAAAGGCCAAGACAATGGGAGAGTATGTCCATTTCATTCTGGATGAAGAAAATACCGATGAGACTAAGACTACATTTGAATACATTGTCTGTGATTAATCCACTTTGTACGTAAATTAAAAAAACATATCATTCTACCATAAAGAAACCATAAAAATTATCCAGTTATGAAAAGATTATATAACTTACGAATCATGAACCTATATAGGACCTTGAGGTGTGAAAAAATTCATTTTCTAGAGCATTTGAGACTCGTAAATACAACCCTATAGAAGTTGTTACCAGTGAAATAGATATAGGTATAGAGAATAGAGATTCTCTAAGAAACTAGGCCAGACATCAATCATTCTTTCCACAACATGAACCTATAAAAATCAATGATACAACTAATGTTGAATTTTGGATGATTTCTATACAATAATATCATATTCAATTTGAATGAAATATTTTTTTGGAACTTGTTGATAGACCCAGAGTAACCTTGACTATAGGAACTAAATGAGTGTTTAGAAACATTGTTGATGAATATAGCACAATAGTTGAAAATAATACTACATCAGCTTTACATGTTTATTGTCAAGAATAGGGTATACAATATGAAGATACCAAATCACCTATATCCATACCTGAAGCCATTATAATTATTCATTTGTAGGTAGAACATTTATATTTCACACTATATCAAATCAATGCCAAAATGGAATTTCTATATTAGTACCTATCTAAGGATGTTTATATTAAACAACCCCATGGATTTCAAAATCCTCATTTTTCAAATGGTGTTTTCACATTAGAAAAAGATTTATATTATTTTAAAAAAAATATCTTAAATGTTGGTATGATAGGATTAAACATTTTCTTATTTCAAAATGTTTTTTAAATTGTATATTTGATCCTACCCTTTTTATAAAAAATATTCAAAATATTTTTAGTTGGTTAACTTTATTTAGATGATATTATTTTTTGAAATTCTAAAAAATAATTATGTATAGATTTTTGAAAATTGAATAAAAATGTATACGTGTGATCATTTTCAAGAAAACCAAAAAAAATCACACTTATTTTCTATAAAACTGATTTTTAAATACCTCATATAAACAAAAAAATTTAGGATTTGTTATCTAATGGGTTAATAATTTGATATAGTAAGTTATTTGGAGGTATATTTTGGTGGTGGTATGTTATAAAAAACATTCAGAACAAATCCCTATTATGTAAAGTATTTAGAATCTTGGTGGAGTAAGAAAAACAATTTGTTGCACTGGAAACTACTAATGATGAATACATAGACGTTGGTAGATTTTTTGAAAAAGTTTTGTGGATAAAACACACATTTTTAGACTATGGATATCAAATCCAACATGTGAAAATAAATTGTGACAACAAAAGTTCTATAATTTTTTAAAAACCATATATCTCACTCTATGGAATATAATTTTGATGTAATACTTCTCTTTATGATAGTTCATTTCCAAATGGGTGATATACCTCTTTATTCCACTAGCAATGAACCTCGTATTGCTATTATTTTCATGTAGAATTGGAATTATATTAGAATGAACTATATAAAATAAGAATTAGGCATTATTAACTTTGGTTAAGTTTAACATTCATGGATTCACAATTGAGTTTTACCAACCGTTGAGTTTTACCCACTATTTCATTTTACCAACAGTTTAGTTTTACTCTCTATTGAAATTAACCTCTATTGGAATTAATCACCATTGAAATTACTCACCATTTAAATTATTCATAGTTGGAATCATTTTCCCACTCTCATTTTTTCATTATTTGTGTTTATGCCACAATTTCAGTTTAGTTTATCAGAATATTTATTTGTTTATTTCATTACATAATCAATTCAAATTTCATTTGATGTTTTGATTTCCATATTTCTAAATCCCAAAATTATATAAAACATGGATTTTATCTAATTTTAATGCTCACCTCTCTCATGCCTATCTCATGAGACTAGTTGCTATGACTTTCTCCTAATTTTCAACATTTCTATAACTTCACTTGAAACTTCCTAACCAACTTTTTGGGTTATGATGAATGGTTGTTCTGATTTTTCTCCGAATGAGGCATCCCATTGTATGAATAATAAGGTTGAATCCATCTGTTCAACAATTGTTATGCCAGTGAATCCCTAAAATGATAATAATATATTTATTCATAAAAAAGAGGATAATGTCAGGTGGTTTCTTTTGGGTGAGTCTTTTTTTCTCAAAGTTATACATGAGCAATGAAGGGTAAAATGATTTTCATCAAACCAACGGCCCTTCTATCATAGTTTTTGGATGATTTTTATAAGTTAATTGATTATATTTTCAAGGAATGTGATGTTTGCGTAAGAAGTATAATCCGTGGAAACTATGTTGTATTGTATTCATTTCAAAGGGATAGTTTTCTTTAGGTAATTCATTACGAATTTCAAAATGATTATCAAGGAACCACTCCAGATAGTAGATAAATATTTTTCTATGAATTTTTCTAGGCTGAGTTAACTAGTTACGATATTTTAAGAAGACCAGTTACCGCTGAATATGGTAGTGGATAGAAGTTACTTTTCATTTTTAATATAACATATGATTTTTCAGAGGAAAGATGAATTTTTCAAAATTAGGAATTATGAAGTTCATCATTGGTGTCCAATAATAATATACGAGAAGATCAAATTCTGTAGATACCTAAGGATTTACTTGATGGAGATGTGCAATCCTTCTTCTAGACCGAACTCGTTAATATAACCAAATATTATTTGAGAAATGATATAATCCAATTATCTAGATGACTAACGTGTAGCATCTGTAGTGGGCAGTGGAGGTTTCTACATCACAATGATAATTTGTAAAATGTTAAAAATTAGTTGGAATCCCTGGAAATATTAATGTGTTGTTGATGGTGAAAGGCTATATGATTATTTCAATCCGGTCGACCATACTTTTAGACCAAAAAAGATTATAGACTCTATATTGTAGCCAGATGAAGCTGTTTAGTACATTGAAGAGGAAGAGGAGGCTGCTACCTCTAGTGATATGGGAAATTAACTCTCATTTCCTGAATAAAGTGACATTGATTTTCCTCATTTCCCCCGGCTATATCTTTTGGTCCTTGTATTCCACCAATGTCTTATAGTGTCAGAGAGAATATCAAAAAATAAAAAAGTGGGGAGGAAGATACCGAAGTATATTCTAATGAATATTTCAAGAGATATTATAAATCCCGTAAAGATAATGAAAATGGTGAAAATGGTGAAGAAGATATAGAAGATGAATAAGGAAGAAGATAAAAGATATTAAAATTGTAATAGCTATGGATGTGACAATGATAAATATTCAAGACCTAATGTTCCTAGTAAAAGAATTAGTTTAGAGGATTTGGATGTACACTAAGAACTTGTCCCATCTACTATAGATTCCGACCATGGATGGGACGATAGAGAAAGACTAGATGAAGATATGGGTAGAAAAAATTAGTAATAGAAGGAATCATAATTTTATTAGAGGTAATCACTAAATATTTATTATATCTAGTTGACCCACTTGTTGGTGGGAACCTCAGTTTGATTGTAGCTGATGTACATATAGTTTATGGGTTGATTGTAAATTAACTATCAATGATTCAGCAAATAATTCTTTATCCTGCTAATGTAGAGAAGACAATTTTTGAGTAGATTTACAATGGGAAGATAGATTTTTTACATTATATGGTTGTGTCTATGGTAGAAAATCATAATGTTTTGGATTCTTATCATATGTCTTCATTTAGTTTTATGGTTACATTTATGGAGGAATGGGAAGGATTTTGTGGTTCTGTCAGACATAGTCTCACACATCCAAATGTTAATGGGTGTCCACCAAAAATTGGTGGACATGATCATTGAGAGTCCTGAGATCGTAAGGGAACATTAATAGACTAGATTAATGTAGGAGTTCAGTTAGAGAGATTTTATTCTTGTGTGTCTGAGCGTATTGTACCATTACCTTCCCTTGTTGTGCCCTATGTACCAGTTAATATTGTCACTAGAGGTGACATAAATTCCTTAAGATAAAATATTCTTTATTATTTTCATTTTTTTTAAAATAATATACCTCCTTTGGTTACTGTGTTTAGTTATAAAGATGTTTGAGATCAATTGGAACTTGTGATTCAACATATCAATCCCAAGATGATGCTTCACATTCACAATATAGAGGTGGAAAATAGAAGGTTGGAAAATGAAATGGAATCAATGGCAGCCATAGTGGATGAAATGATGTCTTTATTCATGAAATCCATGGATACATTGTTGGAGAGGATAAATAATCTTACTTATGTGTCTTCATATTCATGTTCTCCTCCTCATCATGTTGATGTTGACATGTTGATATCTATTTTGAGAGAATAGATTATTAGCGATTTAAGTGTTTTACTGTCTATTCATCATAAAAGATGAAGGAAATTCAATTATAACAGTGATGATTCACATATGATTATTAGAGAGTATATAAAAGATATGAAGGCTGACTTATAGACCATCATAGAAGATATGAAGTATTACATATCTTAGATTTATAGTAACCTTGATCTGAATGTTACTTTAAAATTTAATACTGAAAATATAAGAATTACACTAGTTACTCAAGTTTTTAAAGAGAAAGGGAATGTTTTAATGGTGATGAGCCCATTTCTAAAGATATTTATATAAACAAAGAATGATTTATTCAGTGCTATGGAGATTGGTGGAACTATCATTATGGATTACTTAATTTCATAAAGCCCTTTCTTCATGTGTTTGGAAATACATTGGTGGCCCACGATTCCAACTATGTTACTACTCACATAACAACTCCAACTACTTATCCACTTTTTATTTGTCCCACTATAACTAGAATTCATCATGATTTAATTCTAGCTCATTTTCGGCCTTTCTCTCTCTCCTATGGAAGTATTCCAACACTTATGGCTAATCATTATCAGAGAGCCTCCTTCTTAAACTAATGTTCCTTCATCCATCACTAGTAATCCCCTAAGTTCTACTAATAATCCTTCTGCTTCAGTTAAAGGGAAGGTAAAATAACATATGATTTTTTTCTTAAGTGTATTAGAAGCGTTGACTTTGTAATTTTATTCTTTTTTATGGATTTTTAATAACTTTTGCATTACATTTTTTCTCTACCTCTGATGAATTTATTATTCATAGCTCTCTTATTCAATTTTTTTTCTTTTGAATTCCATGATTTATTAATACTATTTGATAATCCCAAAGGGGGAGAAGGATGTATGGAATTTATTACCTATATTTATTTTATATAGTTGTATTACATTGATAATGACTTCCTTTATGACACCGTATATATTTGATTCCTTTCCCTATATTTTCTTTCTAATTTCCCTTAATATCATACCTTTGATAAACTATGTATCTTCTTTATCCTTTATATCATCTTTTATTTGATACAATATTTTTTAATTACCATTAATAATATACGTAAATTTTATTCCATGTTTTATAAAAATAAATTATTTTTGATCATAAAAGGGGGAGATTGTTAACCCTCTAATTTAATTGTCATAAAGTCGTTCTTATTATGTTATTAATGAGATTTATATTTTATGGTTTAATTTTATAATATAGGGAAATTTTGGAAATTTTGTATAAGTATGACTCACCGTTAATCATGAGTCACAGCCATGAATGACTCATAGTTGAGGGTGCCGGTAGAACAAAATGTTGGGTATTTATTGTAATGACCACCCATAAGATATGTCTCACCATCAAAACATATTGTTTAAAAACTATAGAAAATACTCACCATCAGAGGATGAATCACCATTAGACATGAAATTTTGAAATGTGGGGGGAACATATGCTATTGGAGATGGCCTATGTAAATTTGGATAAGTGTCAGAAAACTTACCACTAGACCTGAGTCACCATTGATGATGACATACTATCAGAATGAAAATTTGATAATGTATTGGAATGAACTTATGGCGAGATGATTCACCCTTGAACTGACTCACTTGCAGCCTAAATCAAACCCAAATATTGTATCACGACTTTAAAGAGTCACCAGTAATATTTTTGTTCATTTTGAATTATCTATTTCTATTTAGAATTTAATTAAATTTAATGATAACTTATTTTAATGATTGTTCTTAAATGTTTTTATGTGATGCACTAATGTGTGTGTTAGTTAACCACTATAAGGTGTAGAAGATCTAGATGCTTCTTCTAGGATACAACTGTTAAATGAAGTTCCAAAATACCTTGTGTAGATACATATATAGAATATCATAAAAACATGATATAGACAGAAAAAATTAGGAAGATATACATGAACACTTGAAGTGAGTTGAACCACATTGCAAGATCAAAAGACGGTTTTTATGAAGTGTTTCTTTCATGAAGAAACTTTTCTAGTGATCATCTATAGAATAAGTGATGCACATTGAACAATCAAACTAATTCTTATAGACTCACAAGAAAGATTTTATGACACTCTGTTCTACGAAAACGTTCAGATACATGACTCTATATTCATTTCAATATATACTCAATATGTCACGTGCTACAGAGCTTATCATACTAAGAAACAATATTTTCATTGCACTATTATTTTCCATTTTTGTTTATTTTATTTACATTATTAGATGTATGTGTTTTACTTTATATTTATAACATGAACACTTTAACCTACTCTAGAGTTTTATGATAAATAATATCTTCCCAAACTATCTTTTATCTATTTTACCATGTGTTATAGAAGAGGTCCTAGAGAGGTATGTATTTCTTTTATTCCCATAGTATTCATGGAAAGGATAACTATGTGGCCTAGATAGAATTTTTATTATGTACCTGATCGATATTGTGGATCATATATTATTTTATATCATCTTCTTGGGAGTGGTTGATTGAAATCTGAATAGAATTATGTCTTGGATTGAGAGTGATTTTTTTTAATTCTATTGTGTGTTTTGTTTTGTTTTGATTATATTAATTAATATAAATATATTTTAAACTATAAAAACCCCACTACATTTAATTTAGAATTAATTAGTGTTTAAATAAGGTCCTGATTAATTAAATTTGTTCCAAAAGATAAAATATTTTTCAAATTTATTAAACTGAGAGCTAATCAATATTTGAGAAATCCATGAAAATATTATAACTTATATCAATCAAATATTTTCATTAACTGGGTGACAATTAATTACAATGGTGGTTTTTATTTTAACATTTTGTCAATATATATTTTTATTGGGTACTCAATTCACCCCCCTCTTGAGATACTCAGTCCGACCAACACATAGTTTACCAGAGTGTATTTTATCATATTCCACTTTATTTTAACACAGTTATCAAACAAACCAAAATTGTAGGGAATTCATATCATTATCATAATATATTTAGTTAGTAAATTATCAATTTTTGAAGTGATATAAGAACAATCACATCTCTCACAAAAAATAATATCCAGTATAAACCCCCCCCCCCAATGACCAAAATTTCCTATGGGGAATTAGTCCTATGTAATCTATCTTCTCATAATAATATCAAAGCTGTGAAAACATGAAAATCATTCCAATTTTTTTTTCTAAAATTTCAATTAACAAATTATTTTTTATTAAGAAAGCAATAAAAGATAACATGGTGACTAAAATGAGTAAATCAAACCATCATGATACATAATATAAAGAAATGAGCCATTCCTAACCATAAATAAGGTTTTCCTAATCACTGTGCATCATTGGGAAAACAATAAATGACCAAAACCCACTCCCAAACAACACGATCATGGGTAAATATACATCACATATAGGTATTATCAAAATAGATCTCAATTCATGACCTAATCCAAAATATCTCCACTATAGTGGGTTCTTGATTGAACACTATGGGAAAACCACCAAAAGAGATAAGAACATACCACATATTTACAATAGGGATTAAGTGGAACTACCAAGAAGATGAAGAAGGAAAGGACCTAAATGATACTCAAAAGGTCCCTAGGGTTATACCAAAATTAGATATGTAAAGAGACGATTAATGAAATTACATTCATCTATAAGGGTTATAAAATATCAAGAATTATGCAATTTTTATATCCTGTAAACATTAAAAAAATTATATTCCACGAGTTTCCTAAAATTTCATCTTTCATCAAAAAATGAGGCTCCCTTTGGCCATTAATTTAATACACGTTGTCTATTCCAATTTCAAAAGGTGAATATGTCTCCCATTTTCACAATCTATCTATTTAAAAATAATTAATTCACAGATTTTACATGCCGCAAAACATAGGTTCACATCGTTTAAGTATTACTTGATGTGAATTACCTATAGCTGCTCTACTACACCACCAACCTCCACCGAAAACTTCCAAAGCCTCTGTCGAACACCTACAGACACTAAAACATGCGAAGTAATTGACCAAGATTCCAATGATCATTACATTCAAATATTATGAAAATAGAAATTTCTTCTTTATATCATGTTACATAAAACATTTATATATAGATACTTTATGAAAAACATGATCTCCTAACCCTAACTATAGATCTTTAACATTATGATATTCATAACTATTTTTTCATATATATGTTATCATCATGTGGTAATGAATTTTATTTAAATTCTAAACCATTTCATCTATAAATTTTTTTCCCAAAAATTTCATCTCACTTAATTCATCAAAATATGTAGGAATCCGAAACTATTTTCCATATAATTCCTCAAAAGGTGATGTCATTATATTTTAATACAAACTATTATAATAAGACAATTCAACAAATGATAGATGTTGATACCTGCATCCTGGATAATCTAATTTGAAATCCCAAATCCTATTCTATAAATTCTATATTTTATGATCCAATTATAAATTATATTGATGATAAAAGGCTATATTATAGTGTAATTCTAAACCCATAAACTTTTGGTGTCCTTTTACATTATATGAATAAAAAATGGGATAACAATCCATTTTAAGGGAGGGGATAGCTCTTTGTAACCCAAATATATCATTAAGATAAATACTTGAAGGCCAATCCCAAGACATAGTAAATCAAATAGGTATGAAATATGTATATTTATTCAAAACATCCATAATTATGAATATCACTTTGTTAACTTGGTATTATTTTTTAAACCCCATAATGAAGTATATGGATATGTTCCCCCATTTTCTTTCTTTCACTAATGAATGTTAAAGCATCCTCTTTGTTAGTTATCGTTCAACATTTACATCTTATGAAGTAAAAAATTTCATGTTCAAATCCTCTACACCAGTATTCATTCTGTAAAAACCCGAGATTTTATGAGAATTATTATCTTTAATTTCATTGATGTCTTTTGTTTTACTTGACACCAAAATTAGCTTGTTCTATACACAACACCATATTAGCTTGTAGTATACACACCACTAATCTTGGATCTTGTTACACACAATTTCAAGTTCGTTTGATAGAAGTTATTTTACGAACATTGAGTGTATATATATATATATATTCAATGTATAAATGAAATATGGTTGGATTAAATTATAAGAAACAACAAATGAATCTTGCACTACATGCAACCCTAAGTTGGATTTCATTACACACAACCGTGAACTTCCACGATTGCGTGTGTTATACACAATACCATGTTTCACTAATTGAGATATTATTATAATATTATTATGAACTAGTCGTCATGAATAGTAATTCCAAATTTTTGAAATTTTATAAATTTTATATATCAAAATTGACTTCATTTTTGGATTCGAAATATCGAAATTAGCCTAGGGTGAATTTTTGGCATTTTTCTCAAAACTATCAATTTTTTATGAATAGTGAAAACACTGGGTTACTATTTAAAAACTGACTTTTTATTTAAATAATTATTTATTTTATTTAAATTTATTGTGGGTAAAAATTGATACATAATACCTATATATATTAAATTTAATTAATATGAGTCATTTTATAATAATTTTAGATATATAAAAATTTTATTGAACTTTTCACCGTCTTTTACCCACCTCCGAGGAGAATTTGAAAATTTACATAAAACTTAATTTTACCACTTCTGTGAGTGGAATTTCGAAAATCCGAGAGACACGGTTAATATCAAAGAGTAAAATGCGGTTCAATAAGATAAAAATAGTTTTTGGTGAATAGTAACTTTTTTACATTTATTTTCCACGGTTAAAATTTAATAGGGCAATTAAGGGTAAAAATGATATTATTATTACCCTAACACATGTTCTAATTCTATTGGATAAGTTTAATTCGACCAAAAACAACATTAGGAATTAGATATGACCATTTAGGTCCACTTGGATTAGATTAGGACATTTAATATTATTTTATTTAAAGAAGAGTTAAAATAGATAAAAGCAATGTTTAAAAACAAAAACATTTTTAAAATAGGGTTATAAATAAGATAAATTCTATTGTAAATATTCATTAGAAAGATAAAAAGATTTCCTACCTAATGGTATTTTATTTATAATTTTTAGACATTAAATAACTTAATTTATTTATGACACAATGGTGATGCAGTAATTACCTAAATAATAAAATATTAAAATAATTGATATTATAAATAACCAAATAAATGTAATTAGAGAATTTTTAGGAATTACACTAATTTTATAGGTTAATATGACATGTTATTATTGATTTAATTATATTTTTTATAACTAATCATGCTGTTATGATTTTCACAAAAATCAATTACAAAATAGTGTCATAATTGACATAAAATAGTTTTTAAAACAAATATTATATTATTAATTGTTATTATATTCATAAAAATCTAAGGATCAGAAAAATGACTTATATATGGTTATATATATTAATAATGAACCACTTGGGATTCGTTTTGCTGGTTATAGTATGTTTATAACCATATAGTGTAAAGAAGACACGGTAAAAGTTAAATTATTTTACTTAGAGTTAAATCTAAAAGATAAGGTTAAAATAGTAAACTAAACTTGTCTAAAACCTATTGGATTAGATTATTTAGACACATAATCACATTATCTTCAAAATAAATCAATTTGTAGCTATTATAAACTGAATATGATTTTAATATAAAATAATATTTTATGTTTTTTCAAAGGTGCCCCTCTCCTACCTTATAAAAACGACACCCCTTCCCTCTTCTATTCACACCATTTTTAGCCTTGAATCACGGCCAAAACCTGCCCATTTTTCTTCTCCACTTCCCTAGCATCATTCTGGAGGTTCTGGTATTCTCAAATGACCAACTCTACTTTCTTAACAGGAAGCTTAAAGGAGGTGTGTCGAAGAAGAGGTAATCTCTTCTTCCGATTCTCTTAAGTTTCTTTCTTCTTATAATTATTCTTATTTAGATGTCTCATCATAAAGTAATAACATAAGTTTTACTTATATACTGATATGTTATTATAAATATGAAACAACCCTATTTCACCTTCTATCCATCCTACGGAAAACGAAATCACTGCGCGTGCGTACGTACGAAATACCATCTCCACCCCGTGGTGTAATATGTTTTCGACCACCACCTTACTTGGATAGGTATAATGGTATAAATAAATAACTATATATGATTATTGTGAAGTGATATTGATTCAGAAATATTATACATACACTAAAATTCAATTCCATGATCATGATAATGATATCATCGCCCGTGCGTACGTACGGACTACGGTCTCCAAGACGTCATGAGCTTCATTCTCCATGTTAACCATTAATGAATGACTATAAATTATACATAATGAATAATAATGAAATATATGAAATAATAATGATACTGGTTTAATATATATATATATATATATACGTCATCTGATTAATTCTATTCAATTCAATAAGGAAACGAAAACAGCATTCAGGCGTACGTACGGCCTACCGTCTCCATGAACGGTGTATTTCATTCCATTTATCATTATATCATATATATATGTGTATATTCTGAATATATATTATATATAAATCAATTTTTAATTTCTTGAATTAAGTAAATCCGGATATAAGTAATAATATCTTTTACAAAAAGTCAAAACACGTACAATAAATGAAACGATTTTACCCAAATCGCTGCTTTTACATCGAATTTAAAAAAGAACGTGTAATAAAAAGTCAAAAGTAAACTATATATGATATCATAACAATGAATTTGATTATTTAATAAGTCAATTACATTATTTAAATCATTATATAGGAGGTTAGGATACAGATGAATAATATCAGACATAAGGTAAGGGATAACTATTCCAATCTCTCTTATATCCGAGATTGTTTATTCTTAAGTATTTACTAGGGGTTTTGTTATCACCAATGTACCTATTTCCTAAAATTGTTTTCATGAATGTTTAATGGCATTTTGACCCATTTTTTAATTTTACCACATGTTATGAATGGAATCTTACTTTTGTTTACCACACGATGAACTTTTTGAATTTTCTGACAAAAGTATGAGGAGAATGTTATTTTTAACTTATACGGGTGAACGGATTTTTACTGTTTCATAATGCCTCATTTTCATGAAGCTTACTCTACAAGATTGCATGATTATTTTCAACAAAAATCTTCTCTTTTAATATTTCATGGAATTTTGTGAAAAGAAAATTATTTTTAAGAAGAAAGGATATTTTCCTCAAACATTTATTTCATGTGTTTTATCAAAACTATTTTCAATATAAAAATGACATTATTAAATATTTTTGTGTTTCAAGTATAATGTCTACATTTTTTACATGGTTTTATTCTTATTATAATGAAATTATATCCATTATTTTATATGGATTATGTTATGATGGAATGATGTTTAAGTATCCCATTCTATTACATGGGTTATGCTATGATGAATGATTTATGATTTCATGGCACAAGAAAGATTGATTTCATTATGAGATGGGTGGGACCTATATCTCCCTCCAATTCATTGGGTAAAGATTTATATCTCATGAGAGAGAAATGTCTGGAACGGTAAGTTAATCCGGTTTAGTGTTACAGGACAGAAACGAGGAGTGAACTCGATTCAGAAAGGGACTTTGTCCACTAAGATGGTCATGGCAGTAATGCCTTGGCTACTATGGAAATCATAACATGTGCTTAATTGTTTCCAAAATTACATGCTTTATTCCCATGCTATTTTATCGTGATTGATGATCCATTATGGTATATTCCTTACGTACTTCCAAGATTTATCTCTTTGCTCAAGATTTTGATGTTTAGATTTTATGTTCAGGTTTTTGCATTCAAATGTTTATGGATTGTTTTATGTTCTCTATGTTTAACCTTACTGAGAATTTGAGCTCACCATTTTTATGTTTTCTTTTCCCCAGGATATAAATAAAGGTTTTAGGTAATAAAACAAAATGGGGAATATCTTTATAGGAGAAGTTGAAGATCATTCACCATGATTATAAGATTACGTTCTGAGTTTCCAAAGATACTAAACTAATACGATCTTTGGGAATCTATTTTTGTCATGTATTAAATATTCTGAAAAAGTAATGTAATGTCCATGTACGTCATGATTTGGGTCTCTACAGTTGGTATTATAGTTAAGGTTTAGTTAACCTTTGGAAACTAGGATGCGATAACTTTACTGAGATCCCTAGAGATATTTCTAAGGTATGTTTAGGGATGTCTATAAGGTTAAGTATACATATAGGTTATAGTCCTAGAATTATGTTAATGATATTAGAATTAAACCTATGGTTTTATATATTGAAGTTACTACCCCTTTATTATTCTATTTTCCTACATTGATTTTTTCCACTCACACTATTCTTTTTGGGTTTTAGAAAATGGCTGGAAATAGGACGATACACAATAAATGAGGATATGATGGACAATGGAATGATATTCTTCATGAGAAACCAAATTAAATTGGATTTGGAAGTCCATACATCGTTATTATTCCGAATCAGCAATCTCATTATATGATCAATAATCTCAACTTTGGTAAGTATCCTGACTCAACTAATAAGAGAAAGAATATGTTTCATGATGAACATAGAGGAAAGAAAGGTCAATTCCCCTCATGTAAATCATGTGGGAAGAGGCATTAGGGAGAATGTTTCAAAGGAACCAGAAGATGCTTCGGGTATGGAAAATATGGACACAAAGCTAGTAATTGTAAAGGAAAAGGTTCAGTTAACACCATGGACAATGATAATGGTATTGCTAAGACATCATCAATGGTTAAATGTTTTAAATATGGAATGTATGGGCATTATGCAAACCAATTCCCTAAGGGAAAATCTCATGAAGAGAATCAGCATGGTCGTATGGGTATTATTTATGTTGATGATGATGAAGAGACTAAAAATTATATATGAGATGAAATAAATGATGAAGCTCGGTCAGTGGTTTAAGAAGGTAGTGGAATGATTGTATGTTTATCAAGTGTTATGTTGTATAGGTAATTTAATGGTACTATAGAATAAAGAAACATCTAAGGATTGTTACACTATTGTTTTTTCTAATGTATATGAAAGTATATGTTTAATGGTACCAGTAACCATGAAAGGTTAATTCATATATTTGTGGAAAGTAGATGATATGCGCATAATGAAGGGATTAGGAGATAATGAGATGTTTTATAGTATTGATGAGCTCATGGATGATATAAGGACAATGTGATATCATGGTTTGAGTATATAAAAATTTTGGGATTTTGGTATATGGAAAGGGTTAACTTTTGACATTATTCAAGTTTTCACTAAGGTTCAATGGGTAATCATTTTTCAAGAGAATACATGTTGAAGGTATTCAAATTTTTGGAATGTGACCAACATGATATATCTTATATGGGGGATAAATGATGGTATTTACATACTTGGTTGATAACATTTTTAGTAATTGTTTTCTTTATACTATAAGATTGGACAGAAGTATTTTTAATAAACTTAAGGGTTGGAATGGGTTAAGTTGGACATCAGATAGAATTGTTTAAGGCTATAACTTTTTTCGATATTATTTATCGAATGTTATAACAATGTAGTTTTAGAAAAAGGAAAACCTACAGGACGGGTGACAACCCGTCGCGTCGGACAAGGATATGGGAATAAAACCCAAAACTGATGTGTGACCGGCCTTTTTCGCATACCACTGGCCTACAAGAAGTCCTTGGTTAGTAGAAACTAGTTTTATTTTATTAAGTAGTATGATAGATAAATTATAAGTCCATTGTTGGAATCATATACGACTAATCTCACCATAGATAGACTTATGTATATTTAACAACTTATGATAACCTTTTTGTGATAGAAACAGATGTGATGACTCATCATTCTATCACATGATCTTCTAACACTTCATGAATGAAAAATCCAGCTTCCTTTCTTTAAATAGAGATGAAGTTGAAATTGTTCATCGAATGACCAACAATGATATTACACTAAAATCAACTAAGTATTTCTCCTTATGTAAAAGTTCATCAACTTTAGGGAAATGATCTTGGAAGCCAAAAATGTTGTTCTAGTACACTCATATCTGATGAATTAGATGGTACCTTAGATCATCACAAATTTATGGCTTTGTGATTGTTGGATTTTTCATAGCCATGTTCTCTACCACTCTCCATCAGAACATGATGCTTAGATTTCTCTTCCATATCCATATTTTCACCTATGCTATCCTATGTGGAAACCTAGGGATAAGTTAATTTGGGTAACCGTTACGTTACATACATTAGTTTGTAAAATTAATCTTTATTATTCCTTTTTATGATGTGGGTTTCTATTAAAGAAAATTTCAAGTAGTGAATGATTTATAACCCCGATGAATTTCGAGGGCGAAATTAATTTTAAGGGGGGTAGAATGTACCAACCCTAGATTTTATGAGAATTATTATTTTTAATTTCACTTATGTCTTGTGTTTTACATGACCCCAAAATTAGATTGTTCTATACACACCACCATATTAGCTTGCAGTATACACAACACTAATATTGGATCATGTTACACAAAATTTCAAGTTCATTTGATAGAAGTTATTTTACGAAACATTGAGTGTATATATATATATATATTCAATTTATAAATGAAATATGGCCGGATTCTATTATACGCAAGAACAAATGAATCCTACACTACACGCAACCCTAACTTGTCTTTCAATACACGTAATCGTGACCTTCCACGATAGCGTGCGTTATACGCAATACCAAGTTTTACTAAACGAGATATTATTATAATATTATTATGAACTAGCCGTCAAGAATACTAATACCCAGTTTTTGAAATTTTATAAATTTTATCTTTCAAAATGGACTTTATTTTTGGATTCGGAATATCAAAATTAGCCTACGGTGAATTTTGGGTATTTTTCTGAAAACTTTCAAATTTTGATGAATAATGAAAACATTGGGTTACTATTTAAAAACCGACGTTTAATTTAAATAATTATTTATTTTATTTAAATTTATTTTAGGTCAAAATTGATACATAATACCTATATAAGTTCAATGTATTTAATTTGAGTTATTTTATAATAATTTTTGATATATTAAAATATTATTGTACTTTTCACCGTCTTTTACCCACCTCCTAGGAGAATTCGAAAATTTACATAAAACATAATTTTACCACTTCTGTGAGTGGAATTTCGAAAATCCGAGAGGCACGATTAATATCACGTAGTAAAATGTGGTTCAATAAGATAAAAATAATTTTTGATGAATAGTAACTTTTTACTTTTTTTTAACACGGTTAAAAGTTAATAGGTTAATCAAGGGTAAAAATGATATTATTATTACCCTAAAACATGTCCTAATTATATTGGATAAGTTTAAATAGACCAAAAACAACCTTAGGAAGAACTTATGACCATTTAGGTCCACTTGGATTAGATTTGGACATTTAGTATTATTTTATTTAAAGAAGAGTTAAAATAGTTAAAATCAATGTTTAATAACTAAAACGTTTTTAATATAGGGTTATAAGTAAGATAAATTCGACTATAAATATTAATTATAAAGCTAAAATTATTTCCTACCTAATGTTATTTTATTTATAATTTTTAGACATTAAATAATTTATGTTATTTATGACACAATAGTGATGCAGTAATTATCTAAATAATGAAATATTAAAATAATTGATATTATAAATACCCAAATAAATGTAATTTTAGACTTTTTATGAATTAAAATAATTTTATATATTAATATGGCATGTTAGTATGTATTTAATTAACTTTTTTATAACTAATCATGCTGTTATGATTTTCACAAAAATCAGTTACCAAAGAGTGTCAAAATTGACATAAAATAGTTTTTAAAACAAATATTATATTATTAATTGTTATTATATACCTAAAAATATATGGTTCGGACAAATGACTTAGATAAGGTTATATATATTAATAATTAACCACTTGGGGTTCGTTTTTCTGGTTATCATATGTTTATTAACCATATAGTGTAAGAAAACAAGAAGACCCGGTAAAAGTTAAATTATTTAACATAGAGTTAAATCTATAAGATAAGGTTAAAATAGTAAAATAAACATTTCTAAAACCTATTGGTTGATATTATTTCGACCCATACTCACTTTATCTTCTAAATAAATTAATTTTAAGCTATTATAAACTGAATATGACTTTATTATAAAATAATATTTTATGTTTTTCCAAAGGTGCCCCTCTCCTCCCTTATAAAAATGACACCCCTTCCGTCTTCACTTCACACCCTTTTGAGCCTCGAAGCTCAGACAAAACCTGCCCATTTCTCTTCTCCACTTCCACAGAAACATTCTAGAGGTTCTGGTCTTCTCATAATACCAACTCAACTTTTTTAAGAGGAAGCTTAAAGGACGTGCGTCGAGGAAGAGGTAATCTCTTCTTCCGATTCTCTCAAGTTTCTTTCTTCTTCTACTTATTGTTCTTTAGTTTTATCATTATAAAGTAATAAAATAAGTATTAATTTTATTTTGATATGTTATTATAAATATTAAACAACCCTATTTCACCTTCTATCCATCCTACAGAAAATGAAATCACCGCGCGTGCGTATGTACAGAATACCGTCTCCACGCCGTGGTGTAATCTATTTTCGACCACCACCTTTCTTGGATGGGTGTAATGGTGTAAATAAATAACTATATTTGATTATTGTAAAGTGATATTCATTATGAATTATTATACATACACTTAAATACAATTCCACGATCATGATAATGATATCATCGCTCGTGTGTACATACGGACTACCGCCTCCACGACGCGATGAGATTCATTCTCCATGTCAATGATTCATGAAATATTATAAGGTATATATAATTAATAATAAGGAAATATATGATATAATAATGATACTAGATTTATGTATATATATATGTATGTCATCTACTCAATTCAATTCAATTCAATAAGGAAAGAAAACAGCGTTCATGCGTACGTATGACCTACCGTCTCCATGAACGGTGTATTTCATTCCATTTATCGATCTATCACATATATATGTATATTATAAATATATATTATATATAAATCATGTTTTACATTCTTTAATTAATTAAATCATGATATATGTAATAATATCAATATCAAAAAGTCGAAACACGTACTATAAATGAAACGATTTTACCCAAATCGCTGCTTTTACATTGAATTTACAAAAAAAGGGGTAATATAAAGTCATAAGTAAACTATATATGATATCATAACAATGAATATGATTCTGTAATAAGTCAATGACATTATTTAAATCTTTATACAGGAGGTTCGGATACATACGAAGCATATCAGACATATGGTAAGGGATAACTATTCCAATGTCGCTCTTATCCGAGATTGTTTATTCGTAAGTATTTACTGGGGTTTTTGTTACCATCCATGTCCCTATTTTATAAAAATGTTTTCATGTATTTTTAATGGTTTTTAAACCATTTTTGAATTTTACCACATGTTATGAAAAGAATCGTACTTCTTTTTACCACACGAGGAACTTTTTGACTTTTCCGACAAAAGTACGAGGGGAATGTTATTTTTAACTTATACGGGTGACCAGATTTTTACGGTTTCATAAAACCTCATTTTCATTAATATTACTCTACAATATTTCATGATTATTTTCAGAAAAACCCTTATCTTGTAAGATTTCATGGAATGTTGTGAAAATAAAATTGTTTTAAATAAGAAATGATATTTTCCTCAAGAATTCATTTCAAGTGTTTTATCAAAACTATTTTCTATATAAAATGACATTATTTAATATGTTTATGTTTCAAGTATAATGTCTTGATTATGAAAGGGTATGATTCTTCTTATAATGAAATGATATCCATTTTTTTATATGGATTATGTTATGATGGAATGATATTTATGAATTCCATTCTATTACATGGGTTATGCTATGATGTAAGATTTATGATTTTGTGGCACATGAAAGAATGATTTCATTATGAGATGGGTGGGACATATATCTCCCTCCAATGCATTGGGTAAAGATTTATATCTCATGAGATAGACATGGCTAGAATGGTAAGTTAATCCTATTCAGTGTTACAGGGCTGAAATGAGGAGTGAACTCGATTCAGAAAGGGACTTTGTCCACTAAGATGGTCATGACAGTAATGCCTTGGATACTATGGAAATCATAACATGTGCTTAATGGTTTCCACAATTACATGGTTTATTCCCATGCTATTTTATCATGATTAATGATCCATTTTGAAATATGCCTTACGTACTTCCAAGATTTATGTCTTTGCTCAAGATTTTGATGTTTAGATTTTATGTTCGTGTTTTTGCATTCAAATGTTTATGGATTGTTTTTATGTTCTATATGTTTACCCTTACTAAGCATTTAAGCTCACCCTTTTTTTCTTTTCCCTAGGATATAAAGAAAGGTTTTAGGTAAGAAAACCAAAGGGGGAAGATATTTATGGGATATGTTGAAGATAATTCCCCATGATTAGATGATTACGTTCTGAGTTTCCAAAGACACTAAACTAATACGATCTTTGGGTGTCTATTTTTGTAATGTATTAAATATTCTGAAAAAGTAATGTAATTTCCATGCACATCATTCTTTGGGTCTCTACACATACATTACCACAAAAATTACTCTTCATTTCCACTATACATCATAGTTTTTCAAGGATAAACTGAAAGCATGGAGTTGTGATCGTCACTCAAAAATAATTCATTAATTAGGGAAAACTATGAACCAAAACACTTTTAAAAATTTGAAAAAACCCTATTTATCAACATTAAGGTACATAAAATTATATTTTTTTCCAATTATAATCTTTCATATAATCCATGATCTTCATTTTGAGGCTCATTAATTTTATTTAACCAAGACTATTGAATGGATACCTGATCTGAAATAGAAGAAGTGTTTACATACATAGTTTACAAGAAAAAATTTAATAAGAATTAAACTATATGATCATGTTACATTCATAACATTGTTAGTTATGTGTTCTATTTTCAACTAATGGAATAAACTACATTTTTTACACTACTATCATAATACAGAAGACACACCTCAAAACATTAAAAAATTAATATCAAATTTAATAGCATGTTTGACACCATACACCAAGAATAGAAGGATATATAATATCCTGAGACATTAGAATATATATACAATTTTAAATTTATTCTATGACATATATTGAAATTCATGAAACACTGAGTTAGCTTGTGCTACATAGAAAAACTTTTCTCAATAGCTCTCAATACACAGAAGACCGAGTTTTATCGAATACGATTAATATTATTATTTAAAATGAAAAAAATTTCTTATCGAATATGTTTCTACATAAAAATATGATTAAATAACTTCTGAATATATATATTTGGAGTCATTGGATACCAATAAATTATAGACAAATATTAAAATAAATATAATATAAAGGAAATGTTTTTATAAAAACTATTTTTATTAGTCAATGTTATTTCATATTAATAAATTTTATTAATTACTATTAATGTATTATCATAATTAAATTTATATATTTTATATTAAATAAAATATTTTAAAATTTATCTAATATATTTTACATTCATATGATAAAAAATCCAATTATGAATATAAAAATATATTTTTCTATAGGCAATTGTTCTGCCTTTTGATAGAAATCATGTTTTAAACCTAAATTTTATAATATTTTTTTAATTTTATTTGAAAAACTATAAATCATTTTTGAAATAATAATATAAAAAATATATTAGGTTTAATATTTTTTATTTTTCTGAGAAGTTTAATTTTTTGATGACTAATGAAAAATTTTGAATTTTAATTAAAAATTGAGTTTTCATCAAAATAATTTAGATTGTTAAATTATATCTAGAACTTATTCAAAAGAAAAAATAGACCAATTATAAATATTTTAATCCCATTTAATTCATTTCTATATTTTTTATATTTTATTCGGATATAAAAACATAGTGAACTTTTGAGCATTATTGATTTAAAAACCAACATTCTCACACTCTCTACATAATTAATTATAAATTAATATATTGCTCTTTTTTTATTTTAGTTTTCAAAATTAGATTCCTTATTTGGGACCGGAAAAATTTATAATTCCTGTTATTTTCAAAATTGTTTTTTAAATAAATTATTAATGAAACAAATTAATGCCAATTATAGCGATTAAAGTGAAAATGAGTTTACTTCATGGTTAATATTTAATATTAAGGGATCATATAATCTAGATACTTGTCGAAAACCCATTTTATGGGCATATTTCAACAGTATAATTTTGTGTTATCAAATTTGGTTTTTTTATTTGTGGCATATTTTGTAAGGAATTCCCCCAAAAAAATATATACCTTTTTGTATTTCATAGAATCCCACTCTTCATCCACTATAAATGGGAACTCACCATCCCCACTTATTCACACATCTCAAGCCTTTTGGATCAAAAAAATATTACCAAATTACCAAAAAAAACTATTTATTCATTATATACGGCTCAATTTTGGATGAAATCCAGCCATGAATGTCCATTGGTGAAAAACAAAATTAGTTACCCAAAGAATAGACAACATTCTTCAACTGACACATTTATTTTATTTATTTACCCACTTCAATTATTATTATATATTATTTATAAAATATACTTAGTATATTAAATATATTATGATTTTTTGTATGTTATGGTTATATCCTACACTTTTGAACACTTCCATCTGATGGGATATACAATCATAATTCATGTGTACAGATAACTATCGCCTCACAAATCAATATTGTTCATTCTTCCATGTAAACATTTCATTGTGGTAAAAAATGCTAGATTTTTGGATTATAAGTGATATATGATATTTATAAAGTCTTTATTATTGGTGTATAACTTTGTAACACAGACCTTTATGCTTTTTATTTTGTGGGAATATGACAACATTGTTTATAAATGTGTGGACTAGAGCTTCCTCGAAGCGATGTGATTCATCCGTACGTTACATGGAATATTTTTCAGAAGGGTTTAATAAAAATGTGATGTATAAAACATATCTATGAAACATAAATGGTAAGATCCCAGTTTTTTTTGGAAAGGTATGATTTGTTTTGTTTTGGGTTGAACCCTTTGTTTTTTGGGGCTTTAAAATGTTTCCTGACAGTTCAAGAGGCCTTAGGTGTGTTCTGGGGGCTCGAGGCATGAAAGAAAGGAAATCTGGGAAAGACAAGCTAGGGCACACGGCCCGCGCACGACCAGGTAAATCGTGCGGCCTACCCAGGCTGGACCGTGTGACCCCTCATCCTCTGGACAGAAGCATGCACATGGTTTGCGCATGTTTTTCCAAACCATGTGGCTAAATCATGCTACTCCTCCTCCTCCTCTGGGCAGTGGCATGCACACAGTTTGCACATGGTTTTCCAAACCGTGTGGACAAACTGTGCGGGCACTTAAATTTGGGAAAAATTACAATTTTCCACTTCGGGATTTTCAACCCCACTCGGGATTTTCGTTCTTTCCTCCCATCTCAGCCCTAGCTATGAACTTGGCTGACCCAATATTCCCAAGGGTGGTTATCCTTCGATTCTAAGTAGTTTTTGGTGCCGTTGGTTGCAGATAGAAGCTCCGGGTAAGGCTAATCCCATCCTTGCTTCTCTTTTTGGTTTAGGGTTTTCATCTTCTCTCCCTATCATTCCGAAGCTCTAAAACCCTAATTTTTGGGTGAGTTTTAGGTTGAAGATCCAAAGGTTGGTTGTATCGAGGTCTAAGGACTCGTTTGAGAGTGTGTTCAACCACTATTTCGAGGTAGGTGGTCTACAAATGATATCCCCCAGTTATTTGGGTATTTTTTCATATTGAGTTATGATTCCTGTTTCTCTATGGTTTTGTTTTGAATAACCTTGTAATGTTGGTAATAATGATGTTAAAATAGAAAATGGGAACCCTCAAGATCCCTGTGGGATGTGTTGGGATGCACATGACCTAATTGGTGTCATCCATGGGATGTGACGACTTTCCCCAAGTTTAGGGATTGATATTAGGGAATTGATATTTTAGTAATGAAAGGTAAGGCCCATGAATAATTTTTTGTCATGATTGATTGAACTTGGGAAAGAAGTTAGGTGATGCACTTAGACTTGGTAACAATCCAATGGGCAGTTGGAATGGGTTTAATGGTTGATTCATGGAAATGATGAACAGGTTAAATGGGTTAATGTGTAAAATGATTAAAGACCATAATGGAATGGGTTATGGGTCTAGTGTTGAATGCTTAGTGAGATAGGCATAACACATGGGAATTGGGTGATGTGTTAAATTATGTGAAATGGTAAGGTGTTAATGGGTTAAGGAATGATGTGGTTTCTCATGTGGGTTCTTGTGAATAATGTTTACCGAAGGGGAATGGATTGGAGGGTTGATGGTTACTTATATGTATATATATAAGCATGTGAACATGTCTTGGTATATTGGTGTATGACTTGAGGCTCTATGCCCATGGGTCGAGTGAAGATTTATGCTGTGAACTCCACCCTAAATGCACGGGTTAGGAATGGGGACTGATGATCTATTCTCCTAATAGTTTCATCCACCAGAACTAAAGTTTCGAGGTGAGGTTATGGTTTCTATGAGAGAGTTAGTCCTAGTGAGATAGGATAATGATCTGTTCACCCTCTTGCATGTGATTGTTGGCCTTAGACCCATGTATCCTAATGTATGTAATTATCCCATGGAAATGAGATGAAATGGTAAATGATGATGAAAGGTGTGAAATGAATGGTAATAGAAGTGGCATTGGCGTTAAACTTGTTAATGGAACCTTAAATAATTATTTGGAAATTATCATTCATATTCCTTTTTCATGCACTACTTTTTGATACTAGATATTTTGTAGACACCGTTGGTGGTGGCCTACTGAGTAGTACTCACACCCTACTTGGGCCGCCATTGGGTACCCGAGCAGACTTCATGGTTGCAGGTCAGTAGAAGGGAAAGGGTCTCTGCTAGATTGTTGAGTGGACATGGGTAGCACTTGGTGGAGGATCCAGACATGGAGTCGGGACCATTTTGGGGATTTTGGTCACTGTCCTTATTTTGGGTTTTTGTTCACTCATGCACTTGTAGTATGGCATGGAATATTTATTGTTGGAAATGATTGTTATACATGTTCCGTGTTTATTGGTTGTTGTTTCCACTATTTGATTTATTTCTTTTGTTGCATAATCTGATAAAAAGGGTTATAGTCTCCCCACTTAACTCCGTAGACCCCCGCTGCTAGTCGGCAGCCTTTGGCGTACGAGGAGGCGTGCTTAAGGTCTTGTAAGCACCCGGATCGGAGAAATGGTTTTGTGGCTTCCGGGCCAGGGATGATACAAAGTGGTATCAGAGGAGGTATTTCTTATCCTTCTATGAGAACTAGTTATTTGGGATTGGTATCCAAGGGTTAGGACATGTCGGGCCTTGGTAATGAGCTCATGCTTGGGAGTAGCTAACCTAGGTACAGGAGAAACCCAAGTCATCCTGGGTGGGGAAATGTTTTTTTGGTTGGTTGATGTTATAGTTTACGATATTTCCCCATTTCATGATGCACATGTGGTTTGATGTGACTGTTTATGATATTTGTCTCATGGCCATAACGACACGATGATTTTCATTCAAGATTCATTGTAGGTACCTATGGAGATAGGTGGCCTACATCATTTTAGGCACATGCACGGAAGGGGTGTGTGAGGTAGGAAGGTAGGGTGCATCATGAATCTCATGAAACCAAGAAATAATGAGACGAATGAAATAAAACAAGTGGGTAAAAGATGTTTAATGAAACATAAGGGTTTGAAATGAAGTGGAAACTATTTTGTAAAATTTTGTGTGTGTGTGGTGGTAGTGCATGGTTGTTTAACCCATGTGGACCATGGCCAGCGGTAGGGATGGTTGGGGCGGTAAATTTGAGGTGCTAATGTTGTTGAAATTAGCATGCAAAAAAAGGGTTGCTGAAGCTGGAAAGAGATTTTTGATGAAGTCGTGAAAGTTTTATGGTATGTGTTCTAAATCTCAGGCTTGGCAATGTAGAGAGATGCCACCATGACGTTGGTTGACAGTCGAGGAATGGGAGGATGTTGCTGAGAACACTACTCTGGTAGAAGAGAAAGAAAATGTGGTGATCAATGAAGTTATAGAAGACTAGTTCCGATAGAACTTGGCTCGCCTTATGCAGATGATGGATCGGGACCCAGGGCGGGTTCCACCAAGTATGTTTGAGCTGACCAAGGAGTTCCAGCTGTAGCACCCTCTGACTTTCGTTGGAGAGGGTGGGCCAGAAGTAGCAGAGTTCTGGTTAGAGTCTGTCCAGATGATATTGGATCATCTGGAAACCCCCATTGAAAAGAGAGTAAAGCTGGTCATTTATATGTTGCGAGGCCATGCTAGGCATTGGTGGGACATTCAGGCTTAGACCGAGCAGGTTGAGGGGATGTCGTGGATGGTTTTTCAGAAACGTTTCTGGAGCTTTTCTACCCAAAGACCTTGATACATGAGCATGCTGCAGAGTTTTTGAGCCTGACTTAGGAATCGCTATCAGTGATGGACTATGCTTTTTTGCTTCACTGATTTGCGATGATTCGTCCCAATGTTAGCCGGGGATGAGGCAGCGATATCAAGGCATTTCCAGGAAGGGTTGAGACATGAGATCAGGTCTCAAGTGAATATCTTCTACTTGAAGAAGTTTAAAGAGGTGATGGATCAAGCACTCATCTCTGATGGGAACATGAAGGGAGCTCTGGGCGGCGGGCATATCATGCCAGCTGGGTGGACAAGTGGTGCATCTTCTGAAGGTCAGAATCGTCATTTAAGAAGTTTCCATCAATGTAACAGCCCGAGATTTTATGAATAATATTATTTTTTATTTCACTAATGTCTTGTGTTGTACGCTACACCAAAAGGAGCTTGCACAACACGCATCCTTGACTTTCCTTGCATTACACGCAATCACGACCTTCCTCGATAGCTTGCGTCGTACGCAATACCGAGTTTCACTAAACAACGATATGCTATTAAAATATTATTAAAACTAGCCGTTATGAATAATAATAACCACTTTTTGAAATTTTATAAATTTTATTCTTCAAAATGGACTTCATTTTTGGATTCGGAATACCGAAATTAGCCTAGGGTGAAATTTTGGTATTTTTCTGAAAACTTTCAATTTTTGGTAAATAGTGAAACCACTAAGTGGTAGGTTAAAAACTAAATTTTGCATAAAACTTAATTTTACCGCTTCTGTGAATGGAATTTTGAAAATCCGACTGACACGGTTTATATCAGTAAGTAAAATGCGGTTCAATGAGATAAAAATAATTTTTTGGTGAATAGTAACTTTTTACTTTTTTTACCGCGGTTAATAGTAAATCCGGCAACTAAGGGTAAAAATGATATTACTATTACCCTAACACATGTCCTAATTCTATTGGATAAGTTTAATTCGACCAAAAACAAACTTAGGAATAAAATATGACCATTTAGCCCCACTTGGGTTAGATTAGGACATTTATTATTAATTTATTTAAAGAAGGGTTAAAATAGTTAAAATCAAAGTTTAATAAGTAAATCATTTTTAATATGGGGTTATACATAAGATAAATTAAACTATAAATATTAATTAGAAATTTCAACATATTTCCTACATAATGATATTTTATTTATAATTTTTAGACTTTAATTAAATTAATTTATTTATGACACAACAATGATGCAGTAATTACCCTTTTAAGGAAATATTAACATAATTGATGTTATAAATGCTCAAATGAATGTAATTTGAGACTTTTTATGAATTAAACTAATATTCTAGGTTACTATTATATATTAGTGTTGATTTAATCAACTTGGTTTTATCATATAATTCTTTTATGAATTTCACAAAAATCATATATCAAATAGTGTCAAAATTGACACAAAATAGTTTTTAAATCAAATATTATATTATTAATTGTTATTTTATTCCTAAAAATCTAAGATTCGTCCAAATGACTTAGATAAGGATATATATATTAATAATAAACAATTTGGGGTTCTTTTGGCATGTTATAGTAAGTGTATTAACCATATAGTGAAAGAAAACAAAAAGACACGGTAAAAGTTAAATTATTTAACTTATAGTTAAATCTAATTGATAAGGTTAAAATAATACCCTAAACTTCTCTAAATCCTATTGTTTGATAGGATTTCGACCCATCCCCACTTTAGCTTCGAAATAAGACCCTTTGGAACCATTATAAACCGATTTTGACATTAATATAAAATAATATTTTGAGGTATTCCTAAGGTGCCCCTCTCCTCCCTTATAAAAGGACACCTCCTCCCCCTCATCCTCACACCAATTTGCGCACTCAAGCTCGGCCAACCCCTACCAAAATATATTCTCCACTTCCCTAGAATCATCCTAGAGGTTCTGGTCTTCCTCAGAGACCAATTTTAGTTCCCTAAGAGGAGGTCTCCAAAAGGCGCTTCAAAGAAGAGGTAATTACCGTTACCAATTCATTCATCTTTATTTCTTCTTCCACTTCTTCTTCTTAGGTTGTTTCATTATTAAGTAATAACATCAGTATCACTCATATACTGATATGTTATTATAAGTATGAAACAACCGTATTTCACTATCTATCCATCCTACGGAAAAAGAAATCACCGCGCGTGCGTACGTACGGAATACCGTCTCCACACCGTGGTGTAATCTATTTTCCACCACCACCTTACATGGATGGGTATAATGGTGTAAAGAATAACTATACATAGTTATTACAACATCATATTGATTCTGATATATTGTATAATCCACTCAAATTCAATTCAATATTTATGGAAATGATATCATCGCTCGGGCATACGTACGGACTACCGTCTCCACGACGCGATGAGATTCATTCTCCATGTTAACCATTTAAGAATGATTATAAAGTATATATAAGAAATAATAATGAAATATATGAGATTATGAAGCTACTGGATTTATTTATATATATATATATATGTATGTCATCTACTTACTTCCATTCAAGACAATAAGGAAAGGAAAACAGCGTTCATGCGTACGTACGGACTACCGTCTCCATGAACGGTGTTTTTCATTTCATTTATCTATCTATTATATATATATACTGAATATATATGATATATAAATCATATTTTATATTCTGGAAGTAAGTAAATCATGATATAAGTAATAATAATGTCAAGAACAACAAGTCAAAACACCTACGATAAATGAAACGATTTTACCCAAAACGATTCTTTAACATGGAATTTACAAAAGAACGGGTAATATAATGTCATAAGTGAACCATATATGATATCATAACAATGAATATGATTCTGTAATAAGTCAATGACATTATTTAAACCATTATACAGGATCTTCAGACACGTACAAAGCAAATCAGACCTAAGGTAAGGGAAATATCACAATCTCATTTTTATCCGAGATTGTTTATTCGTAAGTATTTATTGGGGTGTATTTTATCATCCACATCAATGTTCCCTCAATATTTAATATTGTTTCCATCCACTTACAATATTTTAAATCCAATTTTACCCTTCGGTGAGTTTTTAGTAAAGAATATGAAAGGAATCTATTGTCGTTTTTTCGTACGAGGTACTTTTTGACTTTTCCGACAAAAGTACGAAGAATTTTTTTTAACTCATACGGCATGAATGGATTTCTAAAACATTATTTCCAAGAAGATTCCTTTACAAGTTTTCAAGTTTATTTTTAATCAACTTCTTTTAGTTTAAAATTCTATGACATGTTAAGAAAGGAAAAGTGTTTTTGAAGTAGAAAGGATATTTTCCTCAAGAATGAAGTTCAAGTATTTTATCAAAATTATTTTCCATCTAAGATAATAAAAAGGGTTCTGTTTTTATCCCTATTATTACATGGATTTGATTATGTTGTGATGGAAATATTTTTATGAATTCCTTTATCTTATATGAATTGTTTTATGATGTCATGTTGTTTTAGAATCCCATTTTTATTACATGGGTTACGATATGATGTATGGTTTATGATTATGTGGCACACATAATAAAGGATTCATTATAAGATGGGTGGGACCTATATCTCCCTCCAATGCATTGGGTAAAGATTTTATATCTCATGAGATAGACAGGGCTGGAACGGTAGGTTATACCGGTTCAGTGAAACAGGACTGAAACGAGGGTTACTCGATTCAGAAAGGGACTTTGTCCACTAAGATAGTCTTGGCAAAGTGTCTTGACTAACAAGAAATGATTCTCTATGATTACGTGTGAATGCCACAAAGTTTCATGTTTTATGTTATGATTATTGTGATTACATTTCACTGCCATGATTTACCCCATGTTATGAAATTATGATCTCTTTTGCAGGTTAAGATTTCCAAAAGTTATGTGCTTATGTATATGATGTGATTGATATTTCTTTTGTTTACCCTTACTGAGAATTTGAGCTCACCCTTTTATGTTTTCTTTTCCCCAGGATATAAAGAAAGGTTTTAGGTTAAAAAAAAGGAAGATCTTTATGGGAGATTTTGAAGATCTTTCACCACGATTAGAAGATTATATTCCGAGTTTCCAAAGACACTAAACTATTACGATCCTTGTGTGTGTGTTTTTTGTTATGTACTAAGTATTCCGCAAATGTAATGTAATGTCCATGTACGTTAAGCTTCGGGTCTCTACAATCAAGGTGGTCAGAAGAGGGGGTCGGCCTCTTAGAGTGTGAACAAAGTGTTTTGTTATTAGTGCGGTAGGCTAGGGAATATGTGTGGTCAGTATCCTTGACCTCCAGATGAGTGTCATTCGTGCGGAAGGATGGGGCATGTGCAGAGGAACTGCAGGAACCCTCAACAGGTGGGTGGGCATGATGAAAGGCAGGTACCAGGTATGGGAATCAGATCGGTTGCCCTATATCAGGCATGTGGTTGGAGCTCCATTGGCCGTACTAGCAGGGGCGGTGGACGTGGAACTCCAGAGCAAGATCGCTCATTCCAACAGGGCAGTGTAGCAAGAGTACTCAGGCTGGGGGCCAGGGTAGAGGGGTAGGTCAGCTTCAGGTAGTTCGGTTTGCGCCTGGTGATGGTGAGTTTGAACCATCGACTGTTCGTGGTATGACCCTTGTAGATTCTACCTTTGCTAGTGCGTTGTTTGACACAGGTTCCACACAGTCTTTAATCTCTACTCAACTTGTTGTAGCGCTGAGTTTACCTATGGAGAGGGTGCGTGGATTTATGTCAATTGACACTCCTTTGGGGGTGCGGGTTGAGGATATCAAGCAATGAAAGGGGTGTGACTTGGAAGTCGGTGGGTATCGTTTTCTTTGGGACTTGTTCATTATCGAGATTTCATGGTTTGAACTCATCCTGGGAATGGATTGGTTGGTGTCGTGTCGTGTGCACATGGACTGTTACCATCACAGAGTATCGTTCAGGTTGCTTGAGGGTGACACTTATGTCCACCATGGCAAATTGGATGTTCGAGCAGGGCGTGCGGGGCCGGTTTTCAACAGATGAGTGGACTCATGACTCAAGTGGCATGTCTCATGCTTGATGATGATGAGGGAGGGGAACAATATAATTTTCCTCCTGTGGTGGATCGGTTTCAGGACGTGTTTCCTAAGGATTTTTCTGGGTTACCCTCTAAGAGGGATGATGGGTTCACAATCGAGTTGTTGCCAGGAGTGGAGCCAGTTTCTATTCCTCCATACCGAATGGCACCAGAAGAATTCCATGAACTGAAGGTTCAGCTTGAGGAGTTGTAGCGTAAGGGGATTATCCATCCTAGTATGTCTCCTTGGGGATCTCCCGTTCATTTTTCAAGGAATTCTGATGGGTCGTTAAGGTTGTGTCTTGACTATCGAAAGTTGAATCAGATGACGGTGAAAAATCGGTACCCTCTGCCAAGAATTGATGACCTATTTAATAAGTTGAGGGGTGAATCAGTGTTTTCTATGATTGATCTGAGGTTGGGTTGTCACCAGTTGAGGGTGAGGTCTTCTGACATACCACGAACAGCTTTTCGGAGTCGGTACGGGTTGTTTGAGTTTGAGGTAATTCTTTTTGTCTTGACCAATGGACCGGATGTGTTTGTGGCATTAATGAACCGAATAATTCATCCCTATATAGACCAGTTTGTGGGTGTATTTGTTGACGATATCTTAGTGTAATCAGAAACTCATGACGATCATGCCCAACATCTTGACATCGTCTTGGGTACGCTAAGAGAGCACCGAATATACGCCAAGCTATCAAAGTGTCAATTCTGGATAGGTGAGGTGCATTTTATAGGGCACATAATCTCGGTGGCAGGTGTGTCAGTGGATCTAGAGAAAGTGTAGGCAGTTGTATCTTGCGAGCAGCCCAAGAGTGTTTTTGATGTTCGACGTTTTCTGGGTTTGGTCGGGTATTACAGAAGGTTCATTAGAGATTTCTCTCTCTTGGAAGAACAACTTTTGGGCTTGACCAAGAAGGAAATCTGGTTCGAGTGGTGTGAGGCTTGTGAGAATGCCTTCCAAGAGTTGAATAAGCAATTGACGACCGCACTTATCTTGATCTTACCTGAGCCAGGTAAGAAGTACATCGTGTTTTGTGATGCGTCTGGAATCAGACATGGGGCTGTGTTAATGCAAGGTGAGCGGGTTGTGGCTTATGGGTCAAGGTAGTTGAGACCCCATAAGCGGAACTATCGCACTCATGACCTTGAGTTGGCTGCAGTGGTGTACGCCTTGAAGTGCTGGAGGCACTATCTGTTGGGAGAACAATTTACTGTGTTTACCGATCATAAGAGTTTAAAGTACATCTTCTCACAATGGGATCTAAATCTTCGATAGCAAAGATGGGTTGAATATCTCCAGTATTTTTACTTTGAGTTTGTGTACACGCCGGGAATGGGAAATAGTGTTGCTGATGCTCTGAGCAGGAAGGTTCAGAATCAGATGGTTCAGGAGTCCAGCACCGAGTGGAAGGTGATGGCTTTGTTTGCATAAATGCACTTGGAGGTGCAGGAGGAGAGTGGTCAGGTCACTCTTGTTTCCTTAGTGATGGATTTTATGCTTTTGAGTCAAGTTAAGGAAGGTCAGTTTGATGATCCTAAGTGTTTGATCATGAAGGAAAAGCTTAAAGGTGGGGAGCTAACTTCCGGCTAGGTCGTCGGTGTGGACGGTGTTGTTCGTGTTCGTGATCGTGTGGTTGTGCCAAAGATTGTGCGGGAAGAGTTGATGCATGAATTCCATGAATCAAAGTGGACAGTGCATTCTGGTTTGACCAAGATGTACCGTGATCTCTGAAGCCAGTTTTGGTGGAATGGAATGAAGAAGGATGTTGCGGGCTTTGTGGCGCAGTGTATTACCTGCCAGCAGGTGAAAGCCTAGCATCAACACCTAGGTGGTTTGTTGCATCCATTTCCCATTCCATAATGGAAGTGGGATGACGTGACAATGGATTTTGTCGTGGGTATTCTGAGGATTCCACATAATAATGATGCAATATGGGTAGTTGTGGATCGGTTAACGAAAGTGGCTCATTTCTTACCGATTCAGGAGACCCATAAAGTCGACCAGTTGGGTGAGATGTTTTTTCGGGAAATAGTGTGTTTGCATCGTGTGCCACAGACCATAGTTTCAGACCGAAATCCGCATTTCAACTCATGTTTATAGAAAGGGTTGTAGAAGTCACTTGGTAAGCAAGTGTTTTTTAGTACGGCTTTCCACCCGCAGACGAACGGGCTGTCGGAGCATACGATCCAAGTGTTGGAAGACATATTAAGAGATTGTGTCTTGGAATTTGGTGGTTCTTTGGAGAGGCACCCATTGTTAGTTGAGTTTGCCTACGACAATAGTTTTCAGGCTACGATTCATATGGCACCATTTGAAGCACATTACGGGAGGCCATGTAGATCTCTGTTGTGTTGGCAAGAGGCTGGTGAATCTGAGTTGTTGGGACCGATTCTCGTACATGAGACTTTAGAGTGAGTTAAGTTGATCATGAAGTGAATGGATACGGCTCAGAATAGGTAGAATTCGAATGTAGATCAGTGGCATAAACCTCTTGTGTTTGGGGTGGGTGATAAAGTGTTCCTTCGGGTGTCTCCAAGGTTATGTCACTATCGGATTCGAAAGTAGGGTATGTTGGCGCCCAGGTATGTGGGACCTTTTGAGATTGTGGAGAGGATGAGACGAGTGGCTTACCTATTGGCTCTTCCAAAGTGGTATGGTGGGATGCATGATGTGTCTCATGTGTCGCAGATTTGACGGTATCACCCATACCCATCTCACGTGGTTGATGTTGAGGATGTGGAGCTCGAGGCTGATGCGTCCTTTGAGGATCATCCGGTTTGTGTGGTGGATCATAGTGAAAAGGTCTTGTGTGGCAAGGATGTTCCATTAGTGTGAGTACTATGGAAGCATGGGAAAGTTCAAGAAGAAACATGGTAGTGGGATTCAGATATGCTGGTTGAGTGGCCCGAACTATTCTCTTCAATGGATCAACGAGGCTCAGAAACTCAGCTTGATGACGAGCCGTTATAAGATGGGGAGGTTGTATGATCCCGGTTTTTTTTGGAAAGGTATGTTTTGTTGTGTTTTGGGTTGAACCCTTTGTTTTTGGAGCTTTAAAATGGTTCCTGATAGTGTGAGAGGCCTTAGGGGTGTTCTGGGGGCTCGGGGCATGGAAGAAAGAAAATCTGGGCAAGACAATCTAGGGCGCACGACCTGCGCATGGCCAGGTAAACCGTGCAGTCTGCCCAGGCTGGACCGTGCGACCCCTCCTCCTCGAGACAGAAGCATGTGCACGGTTTTCCAAACCGTGCGGCTAAATCGTGCTACTCCTCTTCTGGGTAGTGGCATGCACATGGTTTTCCAAACTGTGCGGACAAACCGTGCGACCACTTAATGTTGGGAAAAATTACAATTTTCCACTCCGGGCTTTTAAACCCCACTAAGGATTTCTCTACTTTCCTCCCCTCTCATCCTTAACGAAGAACATGGATGACCCAAGCTTCCCAAGGGTGGTTCTCCTTCGATTATAAGGCGATTTTTGTGTCGTTGGATGCGAATCGAAGCTCCAGGAAATGCTAATCCCATCATTGATTTTCTTTTTGGTTTAGGGTTTGCATCTTCTCTCCCTCTCATTCGGAAGCTCTAAAGACCTAATATTTGGGTGGGTTTTAGGTTGAAGTTCCAAAGGATGGTTGGATCGAGGTCTAAGGACTCATTTGAGAGTGCGTTCAACCGCGGTTTCGAGGTAGGGGGTATACAAATGATATCCCATTGTTATTTGGGTATTTGTGCATGTTTAGTCATGATTCCTGTTTCTCCTTGGTTGTGTTTTAAATAACCTTGTCATATTGGTAATAATGATGTTAAAATGGAAAATGGGAACCCTCATGATCCCCGTGGGATGTGATGGGATGGACTTGACCTAATTGGGGCCATCCATGGAATGTGCCGGCTTTCCCTGGGTTTAGGCAATGATATTAAACAAGTGATCTTGTTGTAATGATATTTAGAGCCCATGAAGAATTTTTTGGCCTGATTGGATGAACTTTGAATAGAATTTAGGTGATGCACCTAGACTTGGTAACAACCCAAGGGGTTGTTAGAATGGGTTGAAAGGTTGATTCATTGAAATGATGAACGGGTTAAATGTGTTAATGTGTAAAATGATTAAATACTATAATGGAATGGGTTATGGGACTAGTGTTGAATGCTTTGGGAGATAGGCATAACACATGGGAATTGGGTGAATGGATAAATGATGTGAAATGGTAAGGTGTTAATGGGTTAAGGCATGATGTGGTTTCTAATGTGGGTTGATGTGAATAATGTTTGCCGAAGGGCAATGGTGTGGAGGGTTGATGGTTACTTATATATATATAAGCATGTGCACATGGAATGGTAGAGTAAGGTATAACTTGGGGCTCTATTCCTACTGGTCGAGTGAAGACTGATGCTTTGAACTCCACCAAAAATGCATGGGTTAGGAATGGGGACTGATGATCTATTCTCATAACGGTTGCATCCACTCGGATAGAGGATTTGAGGTGAGGTTATGGTTGCTATGAGGGAGATAGTCTGAGAGATATAGGATAACTATGTGTTCACCCTCTTTCATGTGATTGTTGTCCTTAGACCCATGTAACATAATGTATGTAATTAACCCATGGAAAAGTGATTAAATGGTAAATGATGATGAAAGGTGTGAAATTAATGGTAATAGAAGTGGAATTGGAGTTAAACTTGTTAATGGAACCTTAAATAATTATTTGGACATTATCATTCATATTATTTTTTCATGCACTACTTGTTGATACTGGATATTTTGAAGACACCGTTGGTGGTGGCCTACTGAGTTGTATTCACACCCTGCTCGGGCCACCATTCGGTACCCGAGCAGACTTCATGGTTTCAGGTCAGGAAAAGGGAAAGGGTCCTTGCTAGATAGTTTAGTAGACTTGGGTAGCACTTGGTGGAGGATCCGGACTTGGAGTCGGGACCATTTTGGGGATTTTGGTTGTTGTCCTTATTTTGGGTTTTTGCTCAGTCATGCAGTTGTACTATGACATGACATATTTATTATTGGAAATGATTGTTAAACATGTTCCTTGTTTATTGGTTGTTGTTTCTGTTATTTTATTTAATTATGTTGTGGATTACTCTGATAAAAGGGGGTATAGTCTCCCCACTTGACTCTGTAGACCCTCACTGCTAGTTAGAAGCCTTCGGCGTATGGGGAGGCGCACTTAAGGTCATGTAACCACCCGGATCGGAGCACCGATTTAGTGTATTCTGGGCCGGGGATGTTACATAAATGAAAATATACATATATATCACTATCTTTTAATTATTTTAATACGACAAGAAAATGGAAACAATGTTCCTGTGTACGTGTGGCCTTTCATCTACAAGAATAATGTATTCCATTTAATATCACCAAATTTTAAAGATTAAATTATATATATATATATATAATAAATAAGATATAAAAATTATTGTTTAAATTAACATGATGATGATATCATGATATAATTAAAATGAATAAAAAATAATACGTCAAAACATACTGGAAAAACATAGTAACTAATACATGAAACAATGAAACTAAGGTACGATTATTAACAAATAGTTGATAAGATAATATAAAAGGATCATATATGATATTATTAATATTAATTTGTATTTGGTTTAAAATATTAACATTCTAAAACCATTTCACAAGAATTTTAAGAGTATTCAACCAAAAGGGAGTGTAAGGTATGTGTATTTCTAGTCTAATTTTTTTGCAGGACATATTCAGTATTCACTACTCATTTCATTTGTGTGGTCTATATACTTAGCTAAAACATGTTATATCATGAATTTAATTTATTTAATGATTAATTTTTTTTTAAATTTTTATTATTGTTTCATGTATCTGTTTATTTAAAAGTTACTTAAGTAGTAAGGTATTTATTCTCTGTTTATATTCCATTGATTCTTATTTATTATTATGAACATATTCTCATTTTTTGGGTGTATATTATTCCCCATTAGCATGTAATGCAATTATTAATTAAATATTCATGGAATTTTACATTTCAATTTGAATTATTTCATCCATGGGATTTTATTTTAATATTACAAAGTGATAAAGTTATTATGAAATCTGTTGTGATTGATAACATTCAATTTATATAATCATTATATAGTAATAATTTCTCATTAGTCCTTATATTTCTATTAAATATAATAATTATTATATGATGGATATGATTATTTATTAAATAGTATAAAAATCATACATAAGGTTAAATTTGTTTTATTAAAGGATGAAATATTGATTAATAATTATCTATTACTCAATACAGATATTGATAAGTCACATTGTTCATTAATTAAATTTATTATTTGATATGTGAGGAATTATTTGGAAATGAAATATATTTTTTGGTGACGAGTTAATTTAATCCCCACACTGCATCAACAATTTTATGAGATAAATAATTTCAAAAAATAATAATTGTTTTACCCAGAATGTTTTAAACTATCTTAACGATATATCATGATGTTAAAGGTAGCATGTGATTTGGAAACATGGAATATTATAATTAATAATTTCAATCATTAAATATTCAATTATTATTTTACATGATATCTTCACTATGAAAAAATATATGAGTGCATTTAATTTTCCATCAAATGTATAAATGATATGGTTTTCAGTTATTTAACATTCCATATTGATTATATTATATCCAATTATTAAAATAAAATTTAATTTCATTAATTTACGATTAAATATTATTTATTCACTTATTTATAATTTTATTTATTAAATTAGATGTGTGTTTAGTTAATTACCACTCTATATTGATTATTTCTATTTACTCATTATTTAATTAGTTGTAATTAACCATTGTTGAGAATTTGAGATCACCCTTATTTTGTTTCCATTCCCTGGTTTTTAAGAATATATATTTAAATGAGTATTCATGGATACTGTAAATATGTTTTATTATGTATTATAATTCTTTTTCTACCCCCAATGTCAAATGGGTATCACTTATATAATCTATTTTTCCAAAACAGCTAAACTATACAGTCCATTGGGATTATAATCTTGTATCTATAACAGTGTAATTAATTATTACACTCGCTCCATGATATTGGGATCATGATCTTTATATTTGGTATTAAAGAGATTTTTGTAGAAACAATTGAACCTAAATTTAGTAAAACACGGAATAATTAACATAACCCTGTAATAGTATTTGAGAATAAGAATAGAATATCATCCCATATAATCCATATTTAAGACTATGAGATTAGCAATGCAATTTTTTTAATTTATGTTATGTGACACTCCATATAAAAACTATTCAAATTAGATAATTTAATTAGTGAATCCTGTATATTCTATTATATGGAAATTAAATCCAGAAGGAATACAGATATCAATACTCCCTACTATGAAAGCTAATATAGTTGGTACTAGAACTGAGAAATTTATAGACATATTAATGAAACATAACTAGGTTATGAGATATAACCCTACTAGGAAGGAGAAACAAGTTTCATAATGAGAATATCTATTGTTGGGTCACTCTATGTAACATTACCCCCCATCATTTAGTGGGACTAATGATCGAATAGAAGATGAGAATTGAATTATGTCTTCAGAGAATATATTTATGGCCTTGGGATGTGATAAATATGAAAAGGTTACAATTTTGATATATTATCTCAAGGGAGATTCTATTCAACAGTTGATTTTGATATAGAATACTATGTGGGAAGGGAAAATAGAACACATAGAATTGAATGATTTTTAGGGAACATTATTTGATAAATATTTCCCTTGTGAGTAATAAAATGAGATGAAGGGAAATTTTCCATGTTTAAAGAAATTGGAGGAAAAATGGTGATGAGTATGAAGAATTATTTATAATGATATGATGTTATTCTATGGTCTTTATAAAAAACATTTAAATCAAGATTGATCATTTCTTTGAATGGATTAATTAATGACTCTGAAGGATGATTTTGTCAAAAAAAAATTATTCCTTTGTTTAAATAGTTTAATGTGATATAAAGACAGAGAAGTAATTCTCAATATACTATGTATTTTATGAGAAGTAAGAGAATAATAGAATGACTTATAAAAAATGAATAATGGGAAGAATAAAATGAATAATTTTCCCCTGTGTGATAGTCGTGAAAAGAATAACCCTAAGAAATATTTAAATGTATTTGGAGTCTATTTTATGTGAGGAGATCAAGGTCACCATGATTAAGAATAAAAGGTGAATAAAAATTATAATGATATAAAATGAATCAAATATATATAAATGGGTAATTATTTACATCAATTCACCGAGGATACAAAGAATCCAATATAGAATAATCCAAGGGATCAAGGTCACACTTTTACTATTGATACAACCGATGTAGAATGATTACTGTACTTATGTATTTGGTTCCTTGAGAATTGATGAAAAAGTATTTAATTGATTATATCTTTGTAATTTTTATATTTAAATGTATAATTATTTTACAACGGAAATATTTGACATAGTATTTTAAATCATGTGTTGAATTGTACTAAGAAAAATTATTTAGTGTAAAGTTGATCATCTTAGAAAATACTTGATTGAGAACCCTTAATATGTATTTGATGTTGAGATAAACGTGTTTATATAAAATAATTCTTGATATGGATAATGTAAATTGTATAATAAAAACAACCTCTGAACTAATTCTAATAATCTATATCGAAATATTATGAATGACCAAAGGCTTACCATTTATGAAAATTCTTTATGTTGAACATTATAAAATATTTTCGAGATTAAAATATTACATCACCATGTAATGAAATATGTGAAAATATGTGACATATAAATAGTTAATGAAACAAAGAAATGGATAATACTATTTTTATGAAATAAATATTGATTAATTATGTATATTTCCTTATAATCTTATAAATTGCATGAATATCTCAACTATAGGAAAAGTTTCTTGAAGTAAATACTTTTCCATGTTATTATTCTTTTATGATATCATTGGCCTTTTCAAACATATGGTTTAATACATTGTGGTCATTATAATTATATTTTAAATATTCTCTATCATTGTCCATTGGTATTTGAGTGTTCATATTATATTCCTTGTCGATGTTTTCCTTTCCCATATTCGTTCTTCTACCAGGAACCCTAATTATGTGATTATTATAGCTGTTTTTATACTTCACTTTCTTTATAATTAAGTGGATATTTGATAAAAATAATTATGATGTTGGGGTTTCAACAATGAAATTATCAAATATAAAACCCTATAATTCCAAGATCATGTTTAAATTGTGAGGACACAATTTAATTAAAGATGAGGGAATTTAACATCCCAAAATTTTAAAATATTACTATGATATTTATAGTTTGTATGAAATGAAACACCATGAATATAAGTGAATATAATATTACTCGAAATTAATATAGATTTAATGTTTTTAATTTTTTCTATGATATATCTTGTAATGCATGAAACAAAGAATTAGCTTGTGTTACATGCAACAACGACTTTCGTCGGTGGCATGTGTTACACGGAGGACCGAGTTTTACCGAGTTCATTGATATTATTATTTAACATGAAATAATTTTCCATATACATTAAATTATTGTTATCAAACAATTTTAAGTAAATTAATAAAATATTTGGGTGAATAAATTAGTTTCTAATTAATTATTAATTAACATAAAAACCAATTCTATATAAAGGAACTATTTTTATAAAAACTATTTTAATCCACAAAATGATTTTTCATTAATATATTAAATTAATTAAAAATATTAGAAGATGTTAATAAAATTTATATATATGAAATGAAAATATTTTAAATTCATATAATATATTTTATATTTTTATGATAAAAATGAATCAAATTTAATGCATAAAAATGTATTTTTATAAAGGATTTTCAACCATTTGATGGTGTACATATCTTAAAACCATATTTTGAGCCATTTATAAAATATAATTTAGAACAATAACTATATTTTTGAAATTATTAAAAAAATATTATCTTTGGTTGAGCTTTTTTTATTTCTCTGAGATGTTTCATTTTTGGACGAATGATGAAAACACTGAAATTTCATTGAAATTGTATTTTCATCTAATTAATTTTTAATATTAGATTAAAAATTTATTGGTTTCAAAGAAAAAAGATATAATATATAAATATATTAATCCAATATTTGTCATTAGAATAAATTTTATGTTTAATTTATAAATAAAAACATAGTGATATTTTGAACATTTTAACATTGAAACCCCACTTTCTTATCCCATCTATGGAATTAATTTTGAATTAATTTCTTCAAATTATATGATAAGAATTTTTAAAAAGTAATTACATATTTGGAAGCGAATAATTTTTATTTTCTAGTAATTTCTTCATTTTTAACTAAAATAATTATGGAAGAAAATAAAATTAATTATAGTGACTAATGCGAAAATGATTTTATATAGCGGTTAAATGTTAATATAAGGGGTTAAATGAACTTGAAACTTTTCTAAATCACATTATATGGACATTTTTTGACAATATACAAATTTTTGTTTAATTTGGAAAATTATTGGGGGAAAATTATTTAATGGAGACACCACGATAGTGCAAACCATTTAGTATTTAAAAGAATGTCACTCCTCCTCTACTATAAAAATAAACTCACCCTCTCCACTTAATCAAACATATAAAGACTTTGGGATGGACCAAAAACTTAAAAAAATAATCTCCCAACATCCCTAGACTCATTTTAATAGACTAACTTGTTTTATAAATCCATCCAAGGACATCCTTTGGTGAAAAAGGTGTTACCAGAAGAAGAGGTAATGTTCTTCAACGAACACTTACATTTTATTTCATTAAAATAAACTTAAATTATAATTATATTAGTATTATATAATAACATAAATATATTAAAAATAATAATATGTTTTCCATATTAGGGTAAAACCTAACCTTTCACATTGATCCATCAAATGGGAGAGGCAATCATCGTCTGTGTGTAAGGCAGAATACCACCTCAGGAACCAATGTCAATAATTATTCAATTCCCACCATTTATGGCTATGAATAATAATGAATTTATAGTAAATATTTTATATATTTTATATTTGTAAAAAAAATATGATTCTAAAATTACTATTTGATAGATTCCATTATACTTTTATTTTGTGGGAATATGATAATATCATTTGTGGATGTCTGGACTACTGCCTCCTCAAAGAAATGTGATTCATTCACACGTAAGATGAAATGTATTAGGGATGGAATTAATAAGAAAATATTATATATATATATATATCATTATTATGATAACTAAATGAATATAAACTTATATATCACTTATTTTTCATTCCTTTAGTACAATAAGGGAATGGAAACAACATTCATGTGTAAGTACAACCTACCATCTCCATGAATGATATATTCCTTATTCTATCACCATATTTTATAGATTACATTATATATATATAATAAATATAATGTAATGTCTTGTATTTTCCATGATTTTTTAATATTATATGGGAATTATTTCGAGACTAGGCTCTGAGATGACATGCAGTTCTGAGGCTCGGTGAGCTCGGAACAAATGTTGGAATTTAGTTAAATGAATACATTACGCGCGCGTGTGGGTTTCCGAAAAAATGTGGAATAACTCCCGAACGGGTGCTCAAATCATAAATCTGAATGCAACCATTGTGTTCAGAACAACAATATTACCTTAGGCGAGGCCTAACATTGGTCGGTGTAGGTCGGTGGTGAAATCTAGTTTGAGGACGTAACAGTAATAAAATATTTATTAAAAATATTTTATTCTGCAGCAAAATATTTTAAGTCTATTCCAGCATGATATTGTTTAATCCTTTTAAAATAAAGGCTTGCACAGGGGTCCAGGGTAACAAACCTCATAACCTCAAAACCCTTGGCGGCTCTGGAGGATCTGGAGAAGACCTCCCAACGCATCAGCTACGTTCTTGACGATTTTTGCTGGCAACGACGACGCGACGACCAGATCTTCACCAACCAAAGCCGCAGATCTAGGTAGGATTTTTTTTCCTTTCCCCATTCCTGGATCCTATGATGAACGTGGACTAATATGCGAACCGATAAGCCCACAAATTGATCATTTTGCGGGTGGGTGTGATTTAGGGTTTTATCGGGAGATTAAATACTCACGTTTTAAAATCTCTTGATTGTTGTTGTATTGATCTAATGGTGAAAAAACCAGATCTTCATGAACAACGATTGAGGATCGTCCCTCTTGTTCGATTGTTTTTATTTTCTCCCTCACTTTCTTCATTGCATTCTACACGTTCTTGGAGGAAATCGATCGTTGCACATTCTTTTGTTGGCAGAACGATAAGAGATTGGTGATACAACCCCGGAGAGATGTCACGGAGGTGCGACGATGGTTTTGGAAGATGATTCAGAGCAGATCGAGAGATATGAGTATTCGGGGATTTTTTTCGGATGGATCATTCGAGGTTTATGATCCAATTTAAGGACCAAAAACACCCATTTCGGTGTTTTTATGATGAAACGAACCAACCCCTTGAGTATCGGGACTAACGGAGGAGAAACCGTGGATTCAGAGGATCAGCTGCGGCGCGAGGAGGAAGACGACGTTTCTGAAAAAATATCAACTACACGGCCTGTAGTATGGTCTACACGGTGTGTGTTGGTTGGCGGACCACTTGGCATGTAGTCCTGGAGTTCATGGACACAGGTTGGGTACATGGCCAATAAAACGGCGTGTATACCCCTCCTCGGCCAGACCCAACCAGACACACGAGATACCCCATGTGCTGGTACATGGTCAGGCGACACAGACATAGACCGTGTACGAGCACTTGGCCAGCGTACACGGAGCGAGCCCCAAGAGCTCAGACACGGCGTTTGATTCTTATACACGCCATGTAGTTACATTCTATACGATGATCCAAATGACACGGGACGTTTACAGAAGAAGTACCCGGAGTCAAGGAACATGACGTGTGATTATTCTACACGATGTGTAGTTGAGTTTTACACTGCTTGAACGGATGACACAGGCTGTTTACACGGGCAGTACTCAAGGTCAAGGAATATGGCGTGTAACCATACTACATTTCGTGTAACCAATCGTACATGGCTTTATCTAGTAGCCTTCTGTGACTTGGGCTAGTTTATTTAGGGTTCGTCCCCTTGGTATTTCTCTTGAAGGTTCCCGGTATCATTTCCTTCATATAGGAGTATGATCCCTTCAGCAGGACTTCCTGAATAGATTTGTTGGAATCCCCTCTATGAGACTTAGATCAAGATCCTCTATTCATTCCTGGAACCATAGGTATAGTTCTTGGTATTTACGTGACCAAAATTACCCGGGCGCCGATCCTCTACATAGCGGATTAGCTCAGACTGAGTTGTTGGAATCTCCCCATGGGTATTGGTTGTGAACCTCCTCTGAGCATCATGTTACCATGTACTTGTGGAATGTGTTCTCCCAGAACGAGTACTTCATATCTCTCTCTTCAAACCTAGGGGTATGTTCTCCCAGTTACATGCTTAGTGGAATCTTCGAGCTGGATCTTAGTGGTGGTTTTGCAATGTTCATTTGTGTATGAGTATATCTGGATATTCTTATAATATGTTTTGTAACATAAAATGTGTAGAGATGACTGTACCTTTCATTTTTGGTATTTCCCTTGTTGTATTCCTTTATGGTTTCGGGGTGTCCTACTGAGTATTGTTATACTCACCCCTACTTGGGCTTTTCCCGCACATTTCGTGTCTTGTGCAGACGAGCGAGCCTTTGACAGGATTCTAGGCAGACGAGGACCGAACGGTGATTAGTGAGATCAGACATGCCGAGGTGTGTTCCTATGGCTACAGATTGCAGTCCCAGCACCTTTCTTTATAGGTTGGACTTTGTTACGGACTCTTTTGGTGGGATTGTACTTTTTTGGCCCAGGGTTTTACATTCTTGTAATTTACTTTCCTGTCATACTCTGTTGGTTGGGTTTTAGTGTATGCATGAATCTTTTTCCTTTTATTAGTATTACTTTTTAGCTTTGTAGGCTTGGAGATGTGTGTGTGTGTGTAAAAGTTTAAAGGTAATGCCTCCCATGTTAGTAGCATGCCTACACGGTGTTATTCACCACCCCCTGGCCTATTAGAGGCGGGCTTGGGGAGTTGCGGCTCAGTCCCCACTGGGACGGGTCGTGACAAAGTGGTATCAGAGGTGGTCGGTTCTACCGTAGGACTGAGAGTCTGTGATTCTGTTTGGGGAAATAGTGTTAAGTGTTTCGAGTTCGGCCTTCAGGTTAGGGACCCCAGTGTTGGTACGGGCGGCCGACATATCCATACACCAGGACTCTGGTAACTTGCTTTTCGACTTGGAACATGAGAACACTAGTTACAGGGGAAATTAATGGTACATAAATCATGTAGGAATGGTTTGTGGTTTCTATGTCCTTCTTGAGTCAACTCTTGAGATATACTCACTGACTGAGATAAATCTTGTTTCTTTATAGGATGCCTCCGCAACGAGAACCCCCTAGGATCTAGAAGATCGATCACGAGGATGACCACCTCAGTGATGAAGCATCAATTCAGGGACCGGATCCCTCAGTTTTACCTTCTGGTGGTGTGCCAGTTCTTACACAACTTGCGGAGCAATGTTTTTGTGCCTACTGTACTAGTAGGGGAGGATCGCAGGCTGAGCGTACTCCACGAGTTTCAGAGATAGAGACCCCTCAGGTTTCGGGTCAAGCCTGACCCTCATGCAGCATAGGACTGGCTTGAGGTAGCGACCAGAGTTTTCCGTTTGGTCAGGACACCAGAAGACCAGATGATGATCCTTGTAGCAAGCCTTCTGCATGGGTTGACAGAATGATGGTGGAGTTTGGTTATTTATACTCACGACGAGGCGACTCTTGCATGGTCAGAGTTTGAGAATCTTTTCAAAGAGGATTTTTCATCGTTTACCCTAAGAGCAGTACATATATAAGAGTTTCTTCAGCTCCAGCAGGGAACTATGATGGTGGATGACTATTCATCGAGGTTTACTAAACTCTCGCGGTACTCGATGGATATGGTAAGAGATCAGTACTTCAGAGCTCAGACTTTTGAGCGGGGCTTGCGCAGAGATATCCGAGCTAGAATTGTCCCTATGAGCATTCATACTTATGCCGGGGTTCTCAAGTGGTCTTTGGTGGTCGAGATCTTCTTGGAAGAGTAGAGACAACCGGCAGTTTTCAGTAGTGGGCAAGCTGGATCAGAGACCTCGGCAGCAGGGAGCCGACGTCAGGGACCCAGGCGTGGGAGAAATTTTTAGAGGAGATCCCAGGACATGGGATCTACCATACAGGGTTCACAGGGTGCATCCAGCCAGCCTCGAGGGAGGCGATTCTACTAATGTGAAGGAAGGGGACATCTCGCTCGAGATTGTCTGACCCGCCATACTACTGACATGGGAGCAGCAGATGGACCACCAAGGCAGAGGCAGTGTGTGGAGTAGGCAGATCCGCGGGGCAGCAGACGTGGTAGAGGAGATGGGAGAATAGCTGGAGGTGGTCAACAATTTGATCCTTTACCACCACCACCCCCAGGAGGTCCACCCCAGGCTCAGGGAGCTGGTGGACAGAGGCAGGGACAACTGCAGGCAGCAGAGGCTTATGACACAGGCACTCCCAGAATGATTGAGGTACAATCTGTGTCTTTTCGAATTTGGTTTCCGTACTGATAGACACAGGTGCTAGTCATTCAATTCTAGCTGCTTATATTGTTCAAGACCTTGAGATTCCTGTGGAGTCGTTGACTCGACCCTTATTCTTTGAAACACCGACTATAGAAGATTCATAGATCACACACCTCTATAGATAGTGTGACATGACCCTTGGAGGCGAGAGTTTCGGTTAGAACAACTTGGTGGTAGCGTTGAGGCCTTACAATTTCATTCTTGGTATGGATTGGCTATCCACAGTTCATTCCCATATTGATTGTTTTAGGTGAAGGGTGTGGTTTGTCCGCAGTGATGAAACGGGGTTCTCTTTTTTCGGTGAAAGGGAGACCTAGGCAGCAAAGGATGGACTCATGCATAGGAAGGCATAATCTATTTAACATTAGTTGGCTATCATATCCCTTGGCACAACAGATGTTATGAGTTTCCATTTTCTATCTGTAGTGGCTGAGTATGAGGACGTCTTTTCGAAGGATGTCCCCGGACTACCACCCCAACGAAATATAGATTTCTACATTGAGTAGCAACCCAGGATGACCCCGATATCGGCATCAGCGTATCTGATGGCTCCTACAGAGCTTTATGAGCTGAGGGTGAAGGTGGAAGACTTACAGAGGAAGGGCTTTGTGAGACCCAGTGTTTCACCCTGGGCGGCACCAGTGCTGTTTTCCTAGAAGGAATACGGGAGCTTGAGGCTATGTGTGGATTACCGGAACTTGAATCTGGTGAGCGTGAAGAACCGGTATCCACTATCGTGGATCGATGACCTCTTCGACCAGTTAAGAGGGGCACGATGGTTCTCGAAGGTTGATCTACGATCAGGCTATCACCAGTTGCGAGTACGGGATGAGGATGTACAGAAGAAGGCCTTCAGATGTCGCTACAGTCACTACGAGTACATGGTGATGCCCTTTGGAATGACAAACACCCTGGCAGTGTTTATGGGACTTATGAACCAGATCTTTCAGCCCTATCTAGACCGGTTCGTAGTGGTCTTCATCAACGATATCCTTGTGTACTCTGCATCCGATGAGGAGCACACGGGGAAACTATGGATGGTTCTGGACACACTCCGAGAGAACCATTTGTACGGGAAACTCTCGATGTGTCAGTTTTGGATATGGGAGGTCCACTTTCTGGGACACATTATCTCAGTAGATGGTGTAGCATTGGAGCCAGCCAAGGTAGAGAGTGTGTTAGCATGGAAGCCACCACGAAGCATGATGGAGGTTCGGAGCTTCCTCGAGTTGGCAGGATATTATCAGAGATTCATTCTTGATTTCTCCAGGATTTCATCACCCATTACATCTTTGACCCGAAAGGGGTAGCCTTTCGTGTGGACTGAGAGATTCTAGAAGGCTTTCATGCATTTGAGATGAAGTTTGAAGAGCGCCCCGATCTTGAGATCACCGGAGGAGGGTGTCGCGTACGTAGTGTTCTACGACGCATCAGGAACCTGGCTTGGTTGTGTCTTGATGGAGTGGAAAGTAGTGATTTCCTTTGGGTCACGCCAGTTGTGGCCCCTCGAGCAGAACTATGCAACCCATGATCTTGATTTGGTAGTGGTTGTCTTCACGTTGAAGATGTGGCGGCACTACCTGATGGGCGAGAAGTTTACTATCTACTCAGATCACAAGAGTCTTAGATATATCTTTTCTCAGAAGGATATGAATTTGATACAAAGACGATGGATTGATTTTATCCAGGATTATGACTTTTAGATCGTTTACACACCTGGGAAGGGGAACGTTGTGGAAGATGCTCTCAGCAAGAAATCTAGTTCGCAGTTGCTGGATGAGGTGATGAGGCAGTTGGAATCCTTGAAAATATCCATCGTGGATAGAGATGAGGGAGCTTACCTTCAGTCGTTGGTTGTTACCCCTATACTCTTATAGTGAGTCAGGGAAGCACAGCTCGAGGACGCTAGATGTGAGACTCTACGTGCTCAGATATCCATGGGTGACACTACTAATGGAAATTCACCAGGTGGGGAGCACGTTGTTCTTTTAAGAGGGCGCATGGAAGTACCAGTGACGTTGCGAGAGGAGGTTATGATGGAGTTCCATACATCTGCTTTGGCAGTGCACCCAGGCATGGAAAAAATGTATCAAGACCTCTGACGTTAGTTAAGGTGGCCAGGAATAAAGAAGAGTGTGGAAGAGTTTGTTTCTCGGTGCCTTACTTGTCAGAAAGTAAAGTCTGAGAACCAGGTACCAGCAGGTTTGACTCAGCCCCTTGAGTTTCAAGAGTGGAAGTGAGACGGGATATCGATGGACTTCTTGATAGGTCTACCACATATATCCAGGGGACACGATGCCATCTGGGTGATCGTTGATCGACTCACTAAGTTGGCTCACTTCCTAGCTATACAGGAGCAATGTTCAGCAGAGAGCTTGGGACGCCCCTACGTGCAAGAGATAGTTCGACTTCATGGAGTACCATCCACGATCATCTCAGATCATGGTTCTCATTTCACATTCCAGTTGTGGAAGGGATTTCAGGAAGCTTTTGGGACTCAGTTATGCTTGGGCACAATGTTTCATCCTCAGACTGATGGTCAGACGGAGCAGACCATCCAGGTCTAGAGGATATGCTACGAGCTTGTATACCTGACTTCAGTCGTAGTGGGGAGGATCAACTACCAGTAGTGGAATTTTCTTATAACAATAGTTATCATTCCCCTATTGGTATGGCACCATTAGAGGCTCTATATGGGTGACCTTGTAGGTCACCACCTTGCTGGACTGACCCAGGAGAGTCAGCCCTCATGGGCCCAGAGATGGTGTGAGCGACTACAGAGAAGGTGCAAGTTATCCAAGAGAAGATGAATACTGCACAGAGTCTGAAAAAGTCTTATGTCGATAGGAGTCGGAGGCACATGGAGATCGAGGAGGGAGACCATGTGTTCCTTCGGGTCTCACCTCGACGGGGATTTAAGAGATTTGGCTGAGGCGGCATGCTATCTATGAGTTTCATCGGCCATTTTCAGATTCTGAGTAGATTTGGTGGGGTGGCGTATCGCTTGGATCTACCTCCTCAGATGGACCGGGTACACAACATCTTCCATGTGTCGCAACTACGGAGGTTCGTGCATGATCCATCGCATGTCATCGATTATGGTGAGCTGCACATCGATGATGGAGTGGCCTTTGCTGAGTACCCAGTGGAGATCGAGGATTGGCAGGAGAAGTTCCTTTGTGGATGAGCAATTCCCTTTGTGTGAGTCTGGTGGCAGCATGAGAATCTCTAGGAGAGCACGTGGGAGAGGGAGACTCAGATTTGCGTGCAGCACCCACATCTTTCTGAGTAGCCCTTGTTTTGGATTTTCGGGGACGTAAAATCCCTAACATGGGTGTGATGTAATGTCTCAGATTTTCCATGCATTTTTTAATATTATGTGGTAATTATTTCGTGACCAGGCTCTGAGACAACGTGCAGTTTCGAGGCCCAGTGACCCTGGAACAAATGTTGGAATTTAATTGAATGATTAAATTATGCGCGCGTGCAGTTTTCCTAAAAAAAGTGGAATAACTCCAGAACGTGTGCTCAGATCAGAAATCCAAAGGCACCATTGCGTTTAGAAAATCAATTTTACCTTAGGTGCGGCCTAACATTGGCCGACGTAGGTCGGTGGTGAAATCTAGTTTTTGGATGTAACAGTAATAAAATATTTATTAAAAATATTTTATTCTGCAGCGAAATATTCTAAGTCTGTTGCATCAAGATATCTTTTTATCCTTTTTAAATAAAGGCTTGTGTAGGGGTCCAGGGTTACCCAAATCATAACCCTGAAACCCTTCACTGCCTTAGAGGCTCTAGAGAAGACCTCCCAACGTGGCGGTGACATTATTGATGATTTTCGCCGGCGATGACAACGCGGTGACCGGAACATCACCGAAGAACGCAGCTGATCCAGGTAGGATGTTTGTTTTTTATTTTCTTTTCCCCGTTCTTGGTTCCTACAATGAACGCGGACTAATCTGTGAACCGATTGGCCTGCGGATCGATCATTTTGTGGGTGGGTGTGAATTGGGGTTTTATCAGGAGATCAAATACTCACGTTTTAAAATCTGTTGATTTTTGTGGTTTTGATCTAACAGCGATGAACCTGTATTTTCACGAAAAATGATATATGTTTTTCCCTCTTGTTCGATTATTTTTATTTTCTCCCTCACATTCTTCGTTGTTTTCTACGCGTTCTTGGAGAAAATCGATCGTTGCACAATCATTTGTTGGCGGAACGATCCGAGATTGGAGATCCAACCCCAGAGCGATGTCACCACTACTTATTTGGCTTATAATAGAGCTAAAAACCACCTTTAACAGTGCTAAAAAAGCACTGTTAATCTCAGCGAAGATAAAGGGGGACGTTTATCAGCGCTAAAAAAAGTAATAATAAAATTGCCCCTTTATCCATGCTAAGCAAGCGCTGATAAAGGTAGTCTCTATCAGCGCTTTCTTCAGTGCTGATAAATGTGTAATATATCAGTGCTAAAAATAGCACTGATAAACACTACCTTTATCAGGGCTATTTTGAGCACTGATAAAAACTACCTTTATCAGTGCTCAAAATAGCGATGATATATTATCCATTTATCAGCGCTTAACTAGCGCTGATAAAGGCCAATGATCCTGTGAAAAACTATAACTTTAACAAAACCTGCCCAACACCTGCACACATTATATCACCTGGACAGAGCACAAACAACACCTGCACACATCACAAAAAACACCCACACACAAAGCACAAAATAACATAAATGATACAGACATTTACTTGAAATCATGAATACAAAATGACACACTTCTATATACATTTAAAACAATGTTTAATTTGGTTACAATTACATTTATCCAACAAACAGTTAAAAAACAATGATGTTCCATCCTTTTTGCATCCATCCGCTCTAAAAAAATTTCTTCCATGGCGGCGGTTTCAGAACAAAGCATTCGAACTGAGGAAAAAGAATTCACCTACATAATAAAAAAAATATTATGTTAGTAATAAAATAATGAAATAAATAATGGGTTTGCTAAATGGAATTATACTAGTGAGGCACAAAACATAAAATAACCAATTAACGAAGAGACACAATTAGGTCAATGGCCTTACCACAACCAGAAGTCCAATAAACTATCTTCAGTTCATACCAACTGAAAATGAGTCTAGGATCACATGTATTAATGTCCAACAACATTAAATTACATAATTAGTTAATTTTAACCAAAAATCCAGCATGGTATAATTGGCGCCAAACTCATCGTGTAATCCAACAAAGCCAGAATGCTGAGAAACTTGGTGTGATCCACTCCTAACACACCCCTAATCCTAGAAAACACTAAATCCCCAATCAATATTACTAAATTTATGACTAATTAATCCTAAATTTTTGAACCCCCATAAATAAATCTTCCACAAAATATAATCTGGCTCAAATAACGATTGATTACTAGTTTATGAAACTTTTAGACATGATCTAAAAGTCATATATAAAAGTCCCATGAAGAAAAATGATTTATCCATACTATGGTATAATAATTACACCTTTAACCATAAAAAATGAATTCAAATCTTTGAGAATGAAGTTAGAGAAGCAAGGAAGATGTAGGAGAAGATACCACATTGATTCAAAATGACGAACAACTGATAATCCACTTAGGTCTAAGGGGAAGGAAGGAGGGGAATGGGGTTTGGCCAGCCCCTAAGAACTTAGTTCCCAAACGAAGACACCTGAGGAGGTTTATACTTTATAGACACATCAACCACATAAAAAATAAGTTTTAAATCGTGTTACAGGAAATGAACCAAGTGGTTACATCACTATATTTTGGGTCCAAACCCTTACTTGACCCCTTTTCCCCATTCGCGACCATTATCACCCTATTAAATGCATTCATGTTGTGAATTACCCTTTCACACTATGAGTAGTCTAATTATACTAAATTTCAATAGAATGAATACCCAAATCATCCTTGATATCCTCTCAAAACCCAATGGCATCCCTCTAGCCTTAATAAATGTATAAAACACCTATTAGAATTGGTATATTATACCTTTTTCGATGATTTTTTTGTTTTTTTGGAATTACATATTTCCCCATTGGAAGTGTACCAATGTACTAATTAGATGTTATATGATATACCATGAAGATTATTGTGTCCATGTACTAGATGAGATATCAATGAAAATTTATCTCATTATTATACATACCAACACATCAAATCCGAGCATTAGAGACCTTCAGGTTTTCTTCAACTACTTCCAGTTCTGACATGGAAGTGGGATAAGAATTATATGGGATATTAGGTTAGGTTTTTGTGTACCACTCAATGGAAGAATTTAATATTGGTTTTGATCAATTGGATGACCAAAGAATCTCAATTTATATAAATTTTATATGAAAACAATGATAAGAAAATAAAAATTCAATTTTTAATTGAGATATCTTTTTACATGGATTTAATTCTTCTATAGTCTTTTATAGGGAACAACATTTTCCATCTTGTTTTTGGAGAGGTCCCTGTGAGAAAATGGGATTCCATGTATGATTGAGAATGACATATGTTTCTAACACTTTCTGTAGGGGCACGTTTCCTGGAGCATGTTGATGTTCAATCGTGGTGGATTGTACCACACATTCATTCGTTATAATGGTGAGTGAAATTCATCAATTATAAAGATATGTCTTCTCCTTTATTGAAACATGGTGATGTGATGTCATTAATTCCATCCCTGGATTCCTTCTCATAATTCATTACCTATTATGAGTCTCCCTTATAGAATAAGACGTTGTTCGTCAAACTTGTTCATGAATCCATCTCTTTATAGATGATGGTTAATTACAATGATTATATTAGGAAATTCCAAAGGGTCATTCTAGGGAATAATACTTCGGATAGGAAAGTATTCATATTGGGAATTAGTGGAATTTATGTACACTAGAACAGTGGTCACATGTATTCATCATCGTCAAAGGGATTCTCAACAAAATAGAAACCCATGTTTAACTTGTAGTATTCCATGAGTTTAACATCCCACAAGGATAGAGGATCAGGATTTAATGTCTTAAAAAGATTTAATGGGTGGATCAAAACACTTATAATGGTGGATCAGGTAGGTACATCTCTAGGAGGGAGCACCTGGAATGTTTACCTGATAGATGGATCAAAACGCCCAATGAGGTCTGACCCAAGTATGGTGCATCCCATAAAGGTAAGGTTTCTCATTTTGAAGACTTATTCAGATGCCACTAAGGGAAAAATAAGAGGGAAAATAAGTGAAGGTGTATGCCAGTGAGGGGGTCACCATGGTTTACCATTGTTTGGGATTTAACCTCATATAGGCTTCCTACGTACCCTATTTAGAATACAAGGATCAAAACCCATATATTTAAAAGAGGTATGGTGTGGGTATTACCCATGCTTAGCTTCTCTTCACACTAGGAATACTCTTGGTTGGATGAGTATAGGTTTTTTGGGGCTTATGCATTGTCAGATTCCCTGGTTCATCCAAGAGAAGCAATGGGACGAATGAGACATACATGTTACGATGGACCATGTGAATGTCATGATCCTTGTAAAGAGGCATGAGGCACAAAAAACAAGTGGAGCTATCTGTAAAAATTATGTATGGTGGCCATGGGGCTCATCAGACTCCCCATACCTTCCATAAAAACCTCAAAATATCACGAGGACTGTATTCTACAAGATGGTGCATCACAGGGTTGATTCTTTTGATGATGTACTAGTCGTTTGAGCTTGGATTTCACCTCAACCAGCCATTCATTTACTTGAATTATCCTAGGACACATATTTTGGTTCCAAATAAACCCTCAACGATACTGATTATCTCAAGAATCTACATATAAATAATTGTGCAAGTCAAACAACAATACATGTTCCCAAATACAAGTTCAGACAACCAAGATACAGAACATTGAAATTTCTTAAAAATGAACCAAGGGGTACACATGTTCTCAAATACTATCTCTGCATGTTGAATCGAATCCATCAACTTCAATTTAATCAATATTTATATTCCGGACCTATATCTAACTAAAAATGGAGGATATAGACCATATTTTGTTTTCCATCCATCATTTGTTGGAAAATGGATTTTGTTGATCCTTAGGGGTTTCTTCGTTCACCACATACGCACTGCACACCATCATCCCATATTCATTTGATGATGCCAATGTATGACATATTCACATAAATTGGATTTTTTTCCTTAGCACCGTAAACATTCATCGCCTCAGCCACAAGTGTAACCCCACTATTCTTCATGGTACTGTCTTCATCATGTTCATTAGTATAGAATTTATAACCATTAACTACATAATCATTGTAAGATAATACATAGACACTTGATCCTCCGGCTAGCCATCGATGTCGTTCTAAAATTGAGTCTGGATTTTCATCTAACTGCCTAAAAATATGGTCTTGAAACCATCCTATAAACTATTGATTATGTGTATATGATATCCATTTTTCATCCATGGAAGGATTCAGACGCCTAAGAATTTCATTGTGGGTTTGAACATATGGGTCAGTGTCGAAACTGTTATGAAAAACGTAAAGGTGGGCCTGCTCCTGATTTGTAATATTGATTGTGACAACCTCTTTCCCAGAAATTCCACCACCCTCAAGATGGTCAGTGTGACGAGATTTCGGTAGGCCAACGATTTCCACATTAGATAGGTATTCCGTACAAAATTCAGCAGCTTCCTCAACAATATATTGCTCCGCAATACATCCCTCTGGCCGACTTCGGTTTTTGGAATACCCTTTCAATATATTCATATACCGTTCAATGGGGTACATCCATCTATAATGTATAAGACCATATAGTCGAATCTCTCTCACAAAATTAACCATCAAATGAACCATCATATCGAAAAATGTCGGAGGGAAGAACATTTTCAATTCACATAATATGATGGTAATTTATCTTTCTATAGTTGGAAATTTCAGCAGGGCTATAACTTTGTTGCATATAACATTGAAGAAGAAATAGAGATTTGTTAATGCATGGTGGAAATTCTAGGGCAAAATTCAACGTAAAGCTATAGGAATTAGATCTTGCATCAAATCATGATAGTCATGTGATTTCAGACCCTTTAATTTTAAATCACCTAGTGACACGATGTTCTTGATATTTGATGAATACCCCTCTGGAAACATTATGTCATTCAAGAAGTTGTAAAACTGATATCTCTCATACCTAGAAAGAGTGTACGTAGTAGGAGGAATAAATGTTCATTTTTCACCCTTCATTGGTTCCAACTCTTCTCGTATTCCCATCTCAACCATGTCCAATCTAGCCTTAATTCAATCCTTTGTTTTGCCGGGTGCATTTAGCAACGTGCCGATGACACTATCACATACATTTTTTTCAACATGCATAACATCAATAAAATGTCTGACATACAGACAATTCCAGTATGGTAATTCAAAAAAAAACTGATCTCTTTTTCCAACCAGTTTTCATAAGGTTTATTGAAAACGGTTTACCAAAAGTAGTGTCCAAATCTTTTACTTTCTCAAACAATTGATCTCCTGTTAGTGTTGATGGTGTTGTACGTTCTATAGAACTTCCGTCAAATTATGTCTTCCAAGATCGGTACTTATGTCATCGGGGTAGAAATCAGCGATGTTCTAGAAACATGGTTTTCGATGAATGTTTCAACCTAATTGACTGTGTACCTTGTTTGCAAATGGGACACCCTTGAGTTCCTTTAATGCTATATCCTGAAAAATTTCCATAAGCAGGAAAGTCACTTCTCGTCCCATACAACGTGACTTTCAAAGTGAAAATGTTCATTTTTGTAAGCATCATACATCGTAACAGATGAATCCCACAATATTTTCAAATCCTCAATCAATTGGGCCAAATAAACATCAATATCATTACCTGGTTGTTTTGGTCCTCATATAAGCAAAGATAACATGATGTATTTTTTTCATGCATAACCACGGTGGTAAGTTATAGTTTACCAACATAACCAGCCATGTACTGTGACTGCTTCTTTGAAAACCAAAAGGATTCACCCCATCTTTAGATAACGCCAAACAAAGATTTCTCGGCTCGATCCCAAATTCAGGATACTCATGATCAATTATCTTCCACTGAGAGAGTCTGCTGGGTGACATAGATTCCATTATTTAATTCTTGTATCTGCATGCCATGTCAATTGTACTGCAGTCTCCTCACTTCCATATATGCGTCTAAACCTAGGAATGATTGGAATGTACCATACAAATTTCGTAGGACTAGAATCATCTTTATTGTATCAGGAAGCACCACACATTAGGCATTCTTTATGTGATTTGTGGTCCTTGTGAAACAATATACAGTCATTCAGGCAAGAATGTATTCTTTCAGAGATCATACCCATCAATCTTAGCATTTGTTTGGCATTGTATTTTCGTCTTGGGAGTTCATTATCTTCTGGGATCATGTCATTCAGGAGAGCAAGTAGTTCGATAAAACTGGCATCACTCCACTCGTTTCCTGCTTTCAAATTATACAAATTCCATAAGGGTGACAATGCTATATATTTAGTGCAACCAGCATTCAATGACATTTTTGAACAACTCTATAACTTCTCAAACAATTTTGGGCAATCACAAAGTTTATCTTCAACTATCCTTGTCATTTCCTCAATACAATCTTCATCACCATTCACATCTGTAATCACACCCTCCATATGATCGTCTTCACTATTCACGCTTCTAATCATATGAGATGACCTATAAAATGTTTTGTTCTCTGAGTCACTACCTACATTAATTTTTCCCCATGTTTATTCCAACATGTATAACTTCGATCTATTCCATGACAGATCAGGTGTTCTTCCAACTCCTCTAGACTAATTTGTCTTCAATAACAATAGCATAAACACAGACAAAGGATTTTAGAAGGGTCACATGCATGATCTTCTAAAAACATGATAAACTCTTTCACGCCATCTTGATACACTTTTGTCAACCGACTGACATTCATCCATTCTGTATTCATATTCATCGTCTTTATGGGTTTGATCTCGAACTTTCCTAATATTTTGTTTTAATTAATCAGGTAGCATTGTTTGGGTTTTATAAAAACAAATCAAGGTACAAATTCCTTTAAACACATGTGAAATCTATATACATGGTGTGTCCGGTAGGGTGAACATCGTGTATGTATAAGATACCTGATTTAATCTGACATATATCAAATTTATTCCATGTTAGACTTACAAAGACTGAATGGTGACTTTGAAAATACATGACATTTAGAACAACTTGAGCTAAAGGTATGTACTTTAGATACATATTGATTCACCACCCCAGCTATGAATCACATTTTTGTGGAATACACGGTGTGTAGTCCTTACATGACCACTAGGGGTGTATAGTCTATACACATCAAGTCTCTATGGTATCTATACATGGTATGAGTGAAGTAAAACACATGTCATATGGTTCTAACATTATTTCATGGCATGTACATGGTTTAATGCTGAAGTATATGTCTTGGAGATACATTGTGTGTGACCTAGGCTCACATGACATGTAACATTTAAAATGAAACATATTCCAAGTTTGAGACAGATGATTATTCCAAAAACCACATGCCTATACAAAAACAAAATCGTGATCACAATCGCAACACCATACAAACCAAACAATCAAAATTTTATATTTTACAAAGCATCCCTTATTCAATTTTGTTTGTTATTTTAGGGGTTTTCATAGAAGTTTTATCATCCTGGGGTGTTAATTCATAAGTCAAGTATACATAAATTACCAATTTATATATTCTAATGTTCAACCAGAACCAACCAACATCAATTCAATTAGTGCGAAAACAAAGACCACCAACTGCCATGATTTTTATCGGGGCGTTTAGCCCGTACATTTCACATTATAACCATCAATATGAAACAATAATAACATGCGAGAAGAGGAAACCAATCAGTAACAGGGGAAAACTCACTGGAAGGTGTCGTTTGGCACACGGTAGAGGAGCGTTCGCGGCTGAGGAGTGGCGCACAACAGAAAAGATTTCCAACTGAAAAGAAATCATAAAATAGGGGAAACCCATGATAATAAAATAATTTAAAACTGAGTACACAATTTACCACATCCCACAAACCCCAAAAGACAATGCATGAAAATAAATTTAAATTTATTGATAGAAATCACTATCTAATAACTAATTTTTATCCAAACCATAGGTGAAAAAAATCCAAAGAGGAATCAGAAGGATCACATACCATGAGAAAAGAAAACCAACCATCATAGTGATAAAGCATAGAACAATGTGAACTAGAGGGGAGGGAGTGACCGAAAATATCATCGGGATAAAGATCTATCCAAGAGGATAATTTTTTAAAAAATATGAAGCCTCGAGAACTCTATGGATCCCAAAAAACCATTTCTGTGACATTGACACTACATGTAATACATTTACACATCGTGTAATCCTCTTGACTAATAAACGAGTCATTTTTTATTTAAAACATTATATTTTTTATTTAAATGATATGTAACCATTAAATAGTTTGTAAAATTGTCACATTTTGCATCCAATTAATGTGTCATTTTTTGGGGTCATTACTTGTCATGTACTCCATTTACACGTCATGTAATTTCTCACAATATAGTAAAAAATACTGTTTTGTTTCTAAAAATTACCTAAATATCACTAAATTTACCAATACATGTGTCCACAAAATCTTTTCTCAACATTCCTCAACCAAAAATAATCCAAAAAAATGTTAAAACATACCTCACATAAAATGTAATGAGACCAATGAAGAAGTCTTAAAAACTATCATAGTTTTTCTAATATGATAAATTACTATTTTACCCTTAAGACCACATAGGAATAGAATTTCAAATTTTCCTCGATTTTCTCAACCCATAACATTGTTGGTCAACACAACATCTCCCATAATGATTAGCGTACATGAAAAGCCTTGGAGGTTAAACAATATCCAGGATTTCAACTTAGATACCATCAAATCAAATGCCACCTTGAATATCAAAAGTTCCCCCAACACTTACAACATGATGTTCATTTATCCATGACTATTTTTATTCTCCCATCATGGGAATATCATTATCATCACCCCATAGATGAAAAAATAAACCCCCACAACCTGTGATCTATATAATATTGAATTGAATGATTAGAAATTATTGAATTAGTATTAAAATAGGTTCAAATCCAAAATCTAAGATCACCATGAATGACATCCCACATGTTCAACAATCCACTTATATTGAGTATAACAGCCACCAAGGACCAATGGTGCACTCCTCCCTATATGGATTCCTAGACATTTATCCTCAACTAATCACCACCACTATCCTTTTCAATGAAGATTGAATCCCCAAGAACCTCTCATTGGTCCTCATGAAACCTAAATAAAAAACCAGGATTAGACTCACATGAGTCAAACAACAAAAAAATAGTCTAAAACACACAATCAACCGACTATTCCCATATAGCATGTTAGTCCCAACCATCCAGAGCACTTTCATTTCTCGTCTTCAGAATTAAGGCATATTCCTCATACCAAGATAAGAAACATGACTAGACACCACCTTGGTATTGATATAGAATCATGCATTACAAACCGAACCTTGATCATTTTTCCTGAAGTGATACCAAAAATAGAAGAACCAATATAGAAAAGAATATAAACACACCCACCTTGTCGGTGGCGGTAAAGGCGGAGGCGGAGGCGGCGGCGGTGGAGGCACCGCCGAAGGAGGAGGCAGCGGTGGTGGCAGAGGTAGAGGTGTAAGAAGAGGAAGTGGCGGTCACGGTAGTGGGGGTGGAGGCGGTAGAGGCAGCAGCGGTCGCGGAAGAAGGAGCGGGGGTAGAGGCGGCGACGGCGACAGAGGGGGTGGGGGACGATGATGAGGAAGGACGAGGAGGACGAGGTCGCAGTGGCTAGGGACATGGTTCAGCTTCCGCGAAAGGATGACCGCGTGCGAGCGAGGATGGCCTGTTAGGGTTATAAAATAAAAACCGAAGGAACCATTATTAGCGCTCGTTAAAAGTGCTGATAAACGTATGTTTTATCAGCGCTAAAATAAAAATATCTCATAAAACATTCATTTATCAGTGCTTTTTAGCACTGATAAAGGCATACACTTTTGTCAGCACATTCTGTTTAGCACTGATAAAGGGTAGTGCTTCCCTCTCCCGGTTTTGTGGTAGTGTGTCACGGAGGTGCGAAGACGGTTTCGACGGACGATTCGAAGCGAGAAGAGAGATATGAGTTTCGGGCGTTTTTCTTCGGAAGGATTGTTCTAGGTTTATGATCTAATTTAGGGATCGAAAACACCTATTTCGATGTTCACATGATGAAAAAAACCAACCCCTGGAGAATCAGGACGAATGGATGAGAAACCGTGTATCCGGAGGATCAGCCGCAGCGCAAGGGGGAAGACGTCATTTCTGAAAAAATCCCAACTACACGGCGTGTAGTATGAGCTACATGGAGTGTGTTCGTCGGCAGACCACCTGGCGTGTACTCCATGAGTACACAAACATGGGTTGGGTACACAGACATGGACACGACATGTATACACCTCCCCGGCCAGACCTAGCCAAACACATGGGATACCCCATGTGCTGGTACACGGTCAGGCGACGCGGACAGAGACCATGTACTGGAACATGTCCAGCGTACACGGAGCGATCCCCAGGTTCACGGACACGACATGTGATTCTTCTACACGCCGTGTATTTAATTTATATATGATGATCCAAATGACACGGGCCGTTTACACGGCCAGTACCCAGAGTCAAGGAACATGGCGTGTGAGTATTCTACACGCTCTGTAGTTGAGTTTTACACAGCTTGAACGGATGACCCGGGCCATTTACATGGGCAGTACCTGGGGTCAAGAAACATGGTGTGTAACCACACTACATTCCATGTAACCAAACTTACATGTCTTGAGCCAGTTTCCTTCTGTGACTTGGGACAATTTCCTTAGGGTTCGTCCCCTTGGCCTTTCCCCTGAAGGTTCCCGATATCATTTCCTACATATAGGAGTATGATCCCTTCAACAGGACTTCCTGAATATAGTTGTTGGAATCCCCTCTGTTAAACTTAGATCAAGATCCTCTATTCATTCCTGGAACCCTAGGTAGAGTTCTTGGTATCGACGTGACCAACTTTACCCAGGCGTCAATCCTCTTCTTAGCGGATTAGCTCAGATTGAGTTGTTGGACTCACCCCATGGATATTGGTTGTGATCCTCATCTGAGCATCATGTTCCCATGTACTTGTGGAGTGTGTTCTCCTGGAATGAGTACCTTTTATCTCTCTCACCAGACCTAGGAGTGTGTTCTCCTGATTACATGCTTAGTGGAATCTTCGAGCTGTATCTTAGTGGTGGTTTTCCAATGGTCATTTGTGTATGAGTATATCTGGATATTCTTGTCATATGTTCCATTGAATATACTGTGTAGAGATGAATGTACCTTTCTTTTTTAGTATTTACCTTGTTTTATTCCTTTGTTGTTTCGTGGTGTCCTACGGAGTATTGTTATACTCACCCATGCACGAGCTTTGCCCTTTCTTGTCGTGTCTTGTGCAGACGAGCGACCCTTTGATAGGATTCTAGGCGGACCAGGATCGGACGATGCTTAGTGAGACCAGATAGGCCGAGGTATGTTCCTATGGCTACAGATTTCAGTCCCAACACTGTTCTTTATAGGTTGGAATTTGTTACGGACTCTTTTGGTGGGCTTGTACTTTTTTGGCATAGGGTTTTACATTCTTATACTTTACTTTCCTGTCATACTCTGTTGGTTGGGTTTTAGTGTATGCATGCATCTTTTTCCTTTTAGTAGTTTTACTTTTCATCTTTCTGGGCTTGGAGAAGTGTGTGTGTGTGTGTGTGTGTAGAGGATTATAGGCAATGCCTCCATTGTTAGTAGCATGCCTACTCGGTGCAAGTCACCAGCCCTTGGCCTATTGGAGGCGGGTTTGGGGGTGTTGCGGCTCGGGCCCCACTGGGACAGGTCGTGAAATATATATTTTATTGAAATCATGTTTCAAATTATAGACATTATGAAATAATTATATAATAAAAACAAAAATAATAACAAGTTAAAATATGCAAAAAAAAAAACAAGGCAATTAATACATAAAACAATAAAAATAATGAATGATTATTAAAAAACAGGTTCTAAGATTCTATAAAAGTATAATATATAATAGTAAATATATTAATATCATTCTCGTATAAATTATAAATATTATTTAGTCTATTATAATTGATTTTATAGGTTTTTCAACAAAAATAAATGGTAAGATTAGTGGATTTATAGCCTCACATTTATTTTTCCAAGACTTCTGTCATATTTACCACTAGTTTCTTTTTTGTGTTGTATATTACTCAATATTAAATATTATATGATGAATTAATTTTATTTCATGATATTATATGTTTTAATTTATGTCATTACTTCATGTATCCCATGATTCAAAATCCATTGAAGTAGTAATGTATTTCATCTTAATTTACATTCCCTTTAGAATTATTTGTTATTATGAACCAATTTATATTTATGTGGTGTATATAAATACTCGTTGAAATGTAATATAATCCATAACTAATTAATTATAGGATATTATGTATCAATTTGTATTATCTAATTCAAGTGGCTATTATTTGGAAATTATGAAGTGATGAAGTTATTTTGAAATCTTTTTGCGATTATTAATTTTCTCATGACATTATCACTGTATTGAATTTTTTTTATCAATTATGTTCCTCTTATATATCCATACTATTTTATGATGAATACTATTATTTCATAAACATTATCCCATTTTTTACATATTGTGAATGTTATTTTTTTATGAGGAGAAATAATGATAAATCTTTTTCTTCCCTCAACACAAAAATTTGATAAGGAAAATTTTTCATCAATAAAATTGATTATTTGATATATGGGGGATTCATCAGAAATGAAATACATGGGTTTTAGAATGGTTAATGAAACACCCTCGATGGATTGGTAGTCTCATGAGACAAATTAAATGGCCAAATTAGGTGGTTTTTTACCTAGTATGTTTTAAACTATCCTGAGAATATAACTTGATGGTTGAGGTAACATATAACAAGGAAACATGATGTCTGTTAATTAAGATTTTTTTCATTCAATACTCATTTATTATTATCCATGAAATTTTCACAATGAAAAAATATATGGATGCATTTCATTTTCAGTCAATTGATTTAGTGGCATGGTTTTTGATTATTTACTATTATATATTGATTACACCATATCTAGTTATTTAAATGGAATATTTTATCCGTTATTTACCATTTCACATTATTTATACACTTCCTTGTCATTTTATTGATTAATGGGAATCTGTGTTGTGTTAATTTTCTTTTCCATACTAATGTTGGATCGAATATGTAGATGTATATATATATATTAGATGTAACAATACAAGAGGGGGGTCGAATTGTAGATTTAAAAACATTGTGTTTAAACACTTAAGAAATTAGTTTCAATGATCTTAAAGAAATACAATTCACAAAAAAAACTAAAAAACACAATTTTATTAAATATAAAGGTATGATATGATGTAATACTATAAGAAAAGTAAAGCAATTATATTCAAGACTAATACAATAATCAGAGTAATACAATAGTAGAGGATTCTACAATAATTCATATAAAATCAATCGATATAATATGTAACGGTATGAATGTAATTGAAACAATTACAAATGAATATGGAATGAAGAAAGGAAAACAAATCAATTTCCTTTCTTAAAATAAACAGCAGTGGAAATGTAAAAGTGTTACAATTCTTTTGACCCAATGAGAAGGGTTATCCTTTGTCCTAGGATAAGAGGTATGTCTTATGACCACCTTGGTAAGCCCTCGATATGATGATCAGTACATCTATCTTGCTATCCCCACAAGCCCTCAATACGATGATAAGAATGCCTCTCTTGATATCACTGCAAGCCGTCGATTTTGCAGGTAATCGGCACCTATGTCTTTCAATCACATGATATCCCTCGATACGACGATCGGTAGCACCGTATACCTATCCCCGGAAGCCCTCGATCGTTATCACCTGTTCGGACACACAAAGCCAAACAAATCACTTATAGAAATACAATATCTATGAACGAGTCGTTCACATTTTGTAATCTCAAGGCTTTCGCACGAAGCAAGATAGAAGTCACAGTATTTCTCTCTATAAATTAATATAAGAAAATTCTCACACACGTGTCTTCTTGGAATCAAATAACCTCTTATTTATAGACCACAAGTTCCAACGGTCATATTTCTCTAGAAAACTCGGAGGGACTTGGACACCTGGAATTATGGAAGTCATATTGAAACAGGAAATACAACATCATTTTTATTAGTTTATAACTAACTACACAACATCATTTTGGATAAAAATAAAATATATATGAAGATGATAAACAAGATTACGATTAATATGAAAAATGTGTTTTTGATAAAGGAAAAAAACAAGCAAGTAATGAATATAATATGAGTATTATAAGTATTAGTTAGTATAATGTATTGATAAAATACAAAGTGAGAATGATTCATAAAATTTATTACGATTAACAAAGTCAATACGATTTTCAGAGTCCGTACAATAATTATAATCAGTACGATAACAGTGGTTAGTACGATCAGTATGGTCAGTACAATAATCATTATCAGTATGATCAGCATGGTCAGTATGATAAGCATTGTCAGTATGATCAGCATGGTCATTACGATTAGCATGGTCATTACGATCAGCATGGTCAGTACGATCAGCATGGTTGGTACGATAAGCATTGTCATTACGATTAGCATGGTCAGTACAATCACCATGGTCAGTACAATCAGCATGGTAAAATACATTTTTGATTTCTAAAACAAGATATAAAAGTCATAAGGGAACTTTTGACTCATCAATCTCCCCCTTTTTGGAAGGCACAAATCACAAAGTAAAAACATATTGAAATACATATCTCTCCCTGAGTTATTGAAAACTCTTATGAATATGAAATCGAATACAACTAACTACCCCTTAGGTATGTACTTTCATAAGGATTTTATTCATATATTTTCCTTGATTTAGAAGTATTTGATTAAAACATTATCCCTTTAAAAAACATTCATCCTCTTTGTGATTTAGAAAAAGAATGGAGTAATCCTGAGTTTCTTGAAAGAGTCAGAGAAAAGAAATGTAGGACAAAAGAAAGAGTAACATAAATATAATTACGATAACAATAGTTCAGAGTTCATGAAAAGAAAACAAATACAATGGTCATTTGTTTTCTCTTTACTTTTCCTTCTTTATCAACTCATGAATAATGGCTTTCATATTTTTGATTTCCTTCTTTTCTTTAGATATAGAATCACCCTGAGATATGAGAAGATCTTGTTGGTCGGCAAAAATATGTTCCTGATTCTTGATGGTCTCCTCCTGGACTCTGATTACTTCTTCAAGAGTGTCTACTCTTTTTTGTAAATTCTTGTTGTCTTTGGATAAAATAGAATTTTGTTTCTTCAAAAAGACTAATTCATCTTTGAATGATGAAACCTTCAAAAACTCATGGTAAAAAAGCATTCATTCTCTCTTGCAACTCTTTCACTAAAGGAATATCGGCTCCATGGGTATTTGTACATTGATTCATCCTTTAAACAGTTTCTTTGTCAAGATTATTGAAAGAAATTGAGAGATAATTTGAAAGCCTCATGAAGTCTTTAATTGACACTTCATGATCATTCACTGATCTATCTATTTTGTATGACCACTTAGTCATTCATGTTGTAATCCTTCTTATGATCTGCTAAACTTTCAGATAGAACATTCAAATTGGATTCAACTGACAAAACTCTTTTTCTTAATTCTCTTACAGAGCCAAACTTCTTTCTTTGATTGTCAGTAATGAAATCAATTTCTCCTTCAAGTCTGGGAAAATAAGGAACGGTCTTCTCAATTATCCTTAAAACATGAACAATGTAATCACTAATCTTGAGAGAAATTTTCTGTTCTGAATCGGTATCCCCATCGTACAAATCTAGTTTATTTGATCGGCTTGAGTCTACAACTGGATATTTTCATTTTACTTTTTCATTTCCCTTTATTTCTTCTTCCACTTTTTCACTTATAACGACTTTTTTCCATATGAGAAGATTGAGGATGTTGATTCTCTTGGAAAATAATTCTTTCTGGAGTTTCAAAAGATTCAGCCGGTGCTTGATCGGCAAGAGGAGCTTATTGAATAACATTACTTTGGTTTTGATACAATTATTCTCTAATTTTCTTTATGCTCTGAAGGAATTCCAGAAGGAAATCTCCTTCCTCTTATTCAACTTCCTGTATTTCTTCCAACATTCATTTCCCTTTATCTTTTTTTGTGAGACTCTATACAATTTTATCTTGATATAATTCTTCTATTATTTGAGGACTAGCATCCTCAACCATTCTCATGACTTTTGAAACATTAAATTCCTAATATTTTCTTTTCAAAAGAGTCTTCTCTTTTCCTTTTGGCTTGAAGGGTATTCTCAACCCTTATCATCTCAACAAAGGCCTATTCTGTTTGAATACCAAACTTTGGATCACCTTCTTTTCTCTGTTCTCTTTCTTTACTCCACTTAGCCACAACATCCTTGTTATACTTAGGTTTCTTCTTTGGTTTTGAACTAGTTTGTGGATATTAATGTTGAGGATAACCAATAGATGTATTGTCTTTGACTAGAATAGGTGCCTATTGATTTTGTGCTGATTCAACTTCTAAATCCTTAACAAAGTGCTTTAAATTCTGATAAAAAAATTCATTCAAATTCTTCAACATACTCTTAATTATCCAGGAAGGCTTCAGATCTTTCAATTGTCCTTTAAAAGGAATATTAAAAATCTTCATTCTCTCAAGAATGAAATTTGTAAGAATAGATAGATACTTGATCAAATGGGACTTAATCGCTCTAGACTTAACATTCTTGATTGTTTCAAAAATGTATCCCATGAGATTTACTTTTCTCATGTTGAAAAGATAGTCAAGCATGAAGATATCATAAAATTTCAGAGATTCTCTATCCCCTTTCCTTGGGATAAGAAAAACTTGCATCCAAAGTGCCACAAATCTATTATCTGGAGAAATATGAGCCACTTTCCTCTTCTCTTCGTTTATAAGAAACAATGACTTTTCAGCACTTTTTTTGTTAAACATACCACTTACACTAGTAGTTAATGAGATGGAAAATAAGAATCACCTTATGTTGGAACATTTAGGAAGTGGGATGATTGCTTCAAAGATATTGATATCTTTATATCATCCACAACAAATTTGATAGTCATGTTTTTATCGAAAGACACAGTTTTGTAGAAATGAATGACTTCATTAATTTGAACCAGATCTTGAGACACTTGTTTTTCAACACAAAAATGCTCCAAGCCTTGAAATAAAATAAATCTTTGGATTGTAGAATCGTACGAATCAAATAAGTCATGAGAAACTAGCCATTCTCTGGAAAAGTCTTTTCTTGAAAAAGTATTTGAAGCATTTAGGCCGGAGTGTTAGTAGAGGACTAAGACATATTGGTGATGCTGATGGAAGATCATACAGAATCTTAAAACAGGGACAGAGCTTTGTCAACAATTGTGAAAAATATGTGTGGGTTTAGGGATTGGGGGGATCTATTTATTGGTTAAAACTGGTGATGGTTGATCTTCTTCGGTTGAGATTAGAAGGAAAAGAAACTGACGGATGGGATTACAAGTTTACTTAAAAAAAAGAGAAAAACAAAACAAGTAAGGAAAGTATGTTCCTCCCAGAGTTCATAAGGTAATGGTTTGTTTAAATAGTATTAACATAGTGAAAGAAAACACAAGCGTATGAGGAGAAAGAATATGATCGATTGTCATTCTGATGGAAAACAATGTCTTTACCATATACTATCGTGCCGATGGAAAATAAAGTCGTTACCATATACTGTCATGACGATGGAAAACAAAGTCATTACTATAGACTGACGTGCCGATGGAAAACAAAGTCATTAGCATAGACTGACGTGCCGATGGAAAACAAAGTCATTACCATAGACTGATGTGCTGATGGAAAATGAAGTCATTACCATAGACTGTCGTGCCGATGGAAAACAAATTCGATACCATAGAATGATGTGCCAATGTAAAACAAAGTTGTTACCATAAACTGACGTGCCAATGGAATACAAAGTTGTTAACATAGACTGTCATGCCGATGGAAAATAAAGTCATTACCATATACTGATGTGCTGATGGAAAACAATGTCATTACCATAAACTGACGTGCTGATGGAAATCAAAGTCGTTACCATAGACGGACGTGCAGATGGAAAACAAAGTCGTTACCATAGACTGATGTGCCGATGACAAAAAATTTTTTACCATAGAATGACATGCCGATGGAACACAATGTTGTTACCATAGACTGACATGCTGATGGAAAACAAAGTCGTTACTATTGACTGACATGCCGATGAAAAAAAAAGGTCATTACCATAGACTGACGTGTTGATGGAAAACAAAGTCGTTACCATAGACTGACATGCCGATGGAAAACAAAGTCATTACCATAGACTGACGTGCTAATGGAAAACAAAGTTGTTACCATAGACTGACATGCCCATGGAAAACAAACATGTAACCATAGACTAACGTGCCGATGGAAAACAAACTTGTTACCACAGACCGACGTGCTGATGGAAAACAAAGTCAATACGGTAACTAGGTAGACAAAACACAAACAGAAGATAAAAACTATAACTAAAGAATTAATATGATAAAAAAATTTAAATAATGATATGTAAATAATGAATACGATAAACAAAAAGACATAAACACAAACCACCAGAATAAAAAGTTAGAAATAATATAATGTAAAAATATTCTCCCCCTTTTTAAGAGGAGTTTTTTAATTTAAGGAGAGGTAGAAAACATAAAGTATACATGAATGATTACTTTAATATAATAATTCCTAGCTTCTATTTTATAAACTCAAATCCATTAGAAGGTAATGGTTTTGTAAAAATGTCAACAAATTGTTCTTGCGTTCTGATGAATTGTAAAATAATATCTCCTTTTTGTGGGTGATATCTATGAATGTGATGCCTAAAATCTATGTGTTTTGCAAGAGAGTGATGTGATGGGTTCTTACATAGAGCTATAAAACTAGTATTATCACAAAGAATTTGAGTTTGGGAAAAACTCACTCCATAGTTAGTGGGTGTGTGTTGCACCCACAACACTTGAGCACAACAAGTTCCAGCTGCTACATATTCAGCTTCAGCAGTGGAAAGATGATTGGTCTTATATTGCACTTAAGAAGGGTAAATTTTTGCTCCTATGGTCTTCTATGTTTATAGTGTATACCTTCTATTGCCTATGGGAAGATAGAATGAAATCATCCATGGAATTTTGAACTAAACATTTATCATTTCTAAAAGTAACAATGTACCCTTCATCACATAATTGACTTATGATGATGAGATTGTGCTTAAGACCTTTAAAAAACAAAACATTTAAAATAATAACTTTTCCAAGAAAAAAAATATTAACTATTCCAACAATTTTTCCATAGCATTATCTCCAAAGAAAACCCTTCCAGCTTTTGTTTTGATGATCTTTTCAGCGAAAACTTTGTTTATCGTCATGTGTCGAGAACAACCACTATCCATGTACCAAATGTTCTTATTGGTACAATTCTTATTTTCCGGAAAAAGAAACAATTAGTTTTCCAGAATCCAAACTTGTTTGGATCGAGAATGGTTAGATAAAAGAATTTTAGGAATCCACATTTATTTTTCAAAATGGGCTTTATGAAATCCTAAACACTGGGTTCTATTACGAGAGAAATCTCTTTTCCAGTGTCCACCACATTGAAACTTAGTACAAAAAAGATTACGTTGAGGAATAAAATAGTTATTACTAAAAACTGGTTTAGAATGAGTATAACCAATAACAGAATGATTCCTCAAAGGTCTAATTTGAGAATACATTTTATCAACGTTTTCCTTTCCATAAGTAATGTTTGACAAACACTTTATCAAGGAAAAAATTGCTGATTTTAGTTTCAAAACAATGTTTTTATCCTCCAAAACATTTGATTTTGAACTAGAGTTAGGGTCGAAAACATTTTTCTTTGAAATAGAATTTTCTAGATCTTTAGAAATTTTATCCTTTTCAGAATTGACTTTCTCAATGGTTTTTAAAATACTTTCAAAATGATAAGTTTTAATATCAAGATCATTAGACAGATCTGAAACTTCTTTAGTTAAAATTGAAATTCTAGAATTTTCTTTATCAAGATTTTTCTTGAGTTTATAATTTTCATTCTCAAGTAATTTAGCAAACATAGAAACTTCTTCAAAATAAGGTAAAGTATTATCTTTTAATGATGAAGACTCTTTATTTAAACTAATACAATTCACAACAAAAACTAACAACCACAATTTTATTGAATATAAAGGTATAATATGATGTAATACTATAAGAAAATTAAAGCAATTGTATTCAATATGAATACAATAATCAGAGTAATACAATAGTGAAGGATTATACCATAAAGAATATAGAATCCATTGATATAATATGCAACAGTATGAATGTAATTGAAACAATTACAAATAAATATGGAATGAAGAAAGGAAAATAATAAAATTTCCTTTCTTAAAAAAACAGTAGCAGAAATGTAAAAGTATTACAATTCTTTTGACCCAAAGAGAAGGGTTATCCTTTCACCCAGGATAAGAGGTATATATTACCACAACCTTGGTAAGCCCTCGATACAATGATCAGTACGTCTGTCTTTCTATCCCCACAAGCCCTCAATTTTTTAGGTAATCTGAACCTATGTCTTTCAATCACTTGAAAGCCCTCGAAACGACGATCGGTATCACCGTTTACCAATCCCCGGTAGCCCTTGATCGTTATCACCTTATCAGACACACAAATAAAATCAAAGCACTTATAGAAATACATGAACTAAGAACAAGTCGTTCAGGTTTTGAAATCTCAAGGCTTTCACACGATGCAAGAGAGAAGTCATAGTATCTCTCTCTAGATCTTTATATAAGCAAAGTCTCACACACGTGTCTTCTTGGATTCAAATGACCTCTTATTTATAGGCCTCAGGTTCCAACAAAAATATTTCCTCCAACGGTCATATTTCTCCAGAAAACTCGGAGGGACTTGGACACCTGACATTATGGAAGTCATATTGATACAAGAAACATGACATCATTTTGATTAGTTTATAACTAACTCCACAACATCATTTTGGTTAAAACAAATGATATATGAAGATGATAAACATGAGTACGATTAATATGAAACATGTTTTTTTTTATAAAGGACCAAAACAAGAAAGTAATGAATGTAACTTGAGTATTATAAGTATTAATTAGTGTATTGTATTGATATGATACAAAGTGAGTATGATTTATAAAACTCAGTATGATTAACAGAGTGAATATGATTTCCAGAGTCAGTACGATAATTATAATCAGTACGATAAGAATGGTTAGTATGATCAGTATGGTCAGTACGATGAGCATTACCAGTACGATCAGCATGGTAAGTACGATAAGCATTGTCAGTATGATCATCATGGTCAGTATGATCAGTATAGTCAGCACGATCAGCATGGTCAATACGATCAGCATGGTCAATACGACAAGCATTGTCAGTACGATCATCATGGTCAATACGATCAGCATGGTCAGTACAATCAGCATGGTCAGTAAGATCATCATGGTCAGTACGATCAGATGGTAAAAGACATTTGTGATTTCCAAAACAAGATATAAAATTCAAAATAGAACGTTTGACTCGACAACTAATTATTCCCACTAATTTCTTATTTCTTCCAATTTAATTAACCATGGTTGATCATTTTTGGTCACCCGTATTTTGTTTAATTTCTAAATGTTATGAATTAAATCAACTTGAATGAGTATTTAAGGATTCATTCATTTTTAGTATGTATTTTATACCATTTTCTTCCCCTAATGTAAATTGGGTATCTTGTAATTAATATGGCTTTCCAAAATTTATATATAATTTGGTCCTTTGGGATTATAATCTTATATCGATGAAAATGTAAAAAATTAAGGCACCTGATCTAGTATACTGGGTTATGGGTTGTTATAATAGAATTGTGTAATTTTAATCCTTATTAGTTCTATCCATATTTTGTGTCTAATGATAAACTATTTATGGTTGAATATATAAATTTAAATTTGTTGAGAAATATATATTTCAATTTATTCCCATATAAATGACATATGTCTATTTTTAGAGGTAAATACTCTAAATAGGTCAAGGTCTGGTGTATGATAATTATTTTCATCTTGTTTTAGTTAATGAGAATTATATATAATAACATAATAATTCTACATGAAGACACAACCATGTCCCATAAAAGAATAATTAATTTAAATAAAAAATCAACAATTTTTTGATAGAAACAATAACATGGGTGTCATAATCAATCATCATTTTAAATATAAAAACAAATTATCACATAACATTATATTGAATGATCATAATCATTTTCAATTTCACTTATCTAGTTAGAATTTTATCTAAGAAAAGTTATAGAAATCCATTAATAGTAACCCAATAATCCTATGAATCATCGAATAACAGTTACATTTATAGGCATTGGACACTCTTCCACCACATTATTTTTAATGGGATCCATTCTTATTATATGATTGGAAATAATATTCCATATAAAATAAGAATTTTGTAGCTAACATTGAAATTTAGTGAAATTTCAAAAAAAATTATTTTCTTTTAATGTTTATAAAATAGTCCTTATGTGTTTCTCCTGATCATCATTGGTTTTAGGGTATACTTTAATATCAATGATAAAGACCACTAAAAATTTATCAAAAAACTCTGGGAACAATCTATCCAATTGTTTTATAAATAAAATGGGTTAATTTTTAATCAAAATGGAATGAAAAAAACATGTAATGACCATAACAAGTATATAATTCCAACAATAGAGTGTATTCCTCCTTCATTATCCCCTGGTGATACATGGAGTTGAGATCAATCTTTGAAAATTTATTAGCAACGTAAATTTGATCAAAAAATTAACTATCATAGTGAAATGGATACTGGTTCATAATAGTGATGTTATCGAGTTATATATAATCAGTACACAACCTCATAGAACCATATTTAATTATTAAGAACAGAATATGGGAATCCAATAGTGAATTGTTAGGCCAGTTGAAACCCATATCAAGAAATTCCAATATCTTCTTTTTCAATTCTATCAACTCCAATGATTTGATTGTATTGGGGGGTTTTGAAATTGGATTACTATCTAACAATAAATCTACCTTAAAATTGACCTCTTGATCAGGGATATAACTAGGATAATCATCTAGAAATACACCAATATATTCATTTACTATACGAATATCAATAATTGGAATAGTCTCTTTCTTCTCAAAAATATGTTCGATATATCATTCACATCCTTATTTTTTAGCTTCATATCTTCTTGATATGTTTTAAAAGGGTTGATTTCAATATTAAATAAAAAATAAAATCATTCCAAAATAAAAATTCATTATATTTGATATAAATTATCATTAAAAATGAAATCTAGTATATAGTAAGAAAAGGATCAAATGAATAATAAAAAACACAAAATTTTTCCATAAAATCAATTTCATAGTGGGTAATATTAATATTTTTATAAAATATTGTTTCCTTTATACTACCCACAATTAATTTTACCATTGTTTATGAATTCTTTACATAAGATTTTATTTTTATTATACATGAAAATTTATAAGATAAAAAAGAATACATGGACCCCAAATACATTAATTCCTTGACATTGTATGAATAATCAAGTAATTTACCTATCAAAACGTCATTTGAGGATCATGTATATATTGTAGTAGTAGAAAAATAATTTTCTTCACATTTATGTTTCATATCATGATTATTGACACCAATATTAACTAAATATGAGAAAGAATTAGTAGAATGAACCTAATCAATATAATTGAAACATTTCACATCCTAATTTTCATTACCAGTATGACCAAATCCATTTCTCTCATAGAAGGGATCATAAAATATTGTTTATTCCATGGAATCAATTTCTATGTTTTTTCAGTATTGTTAATTAAAAACCCCTATTTATCACTTTATACATTGGAATGGTAAATATAAAAAGAATTTTTCTAATGTTCCAAAAATCCTTGAACTAAAAGTATATTTTATGGTTACTACACTCATCCTCTAGTATTCCCCAGATATGAAGATACACCAAATTCTTGAGAAATCTATTTAATAAATTGAACCATTGTAGATTTGTTCTTACATGGTGGATTTAGTAAATATATTTCATTAATTACATCATTAATAAAATTTTTCAACTATGTCATATTTTCTAAAAAACATATATTTTCTAACAATTCCAGGATTAATATTTTGATATTTATTTTCCCCTTGTTGAATATATACATTAACTACCATGTTTCTTCTATGTAAAACCATTATTTACAAACATTTATTACAAAATTACACATGGATATAATCCAAATCTATTTCATGATAATATAAACACAAATTATAATCTCTATAATGTTTCATTTATATTTACCCTGACCTCTAAAGTTATCAAATAATTTTCTATAGTAAAAATTATAACACCCACACACTAAAAATGTATAATTATATGATTTATATCACGAGTTTCACATTCTATAATATTTATGATAATTTATATTCCGAGTTTTATATTATTAAGTAATAAATCATATAAAAAATAGTACATTTCTACACAACAACAATTTTCACACAAATAAAAGGCCTTAATAAAAACACACTTTATTTATTCAATGTGACACCCATATCTGGACCTATAATATTATTAACATTTCTAACCATCCATAATATATTTAATAAATTATTTGAAAACATGGGACAAAAAAACAAATCTCAATAAGGGTCATCAAATAAAACAAATATGCTATACAATTTGTAAACAAGAGAAATCCATAAGAATGTTTTCAGTTTTGTGAAATAAAAATTTATCTAAAATATCCGTTTGATTTTAATTAAAAAAAATTAATTTATTAGTATATTTAATGAAAAATTACATATTTAATTACTAAGGTATAAAATAATTATGTGGGTTTCTTATAAAACATGAAAACCCTAGATTACATTTCCCTAAAAAATAATCATATCAATATTATAGAAATAATCATAAACAATACATAAAACAGAATCTCATTTTCATACCTTTTGAGATGAAATGATTTCCTTTATAAAACAATGAAATAATATTAAGTGGGTACCTTATGTAAATATCTATAAATTTGTCTTTACAATAAACCATATAATCTAATAACCTAATTGTATAATTAGTATATTCGTTAAGAGTACCATATAACTAAAAAACTCTATAACTTTACCTAATTCATTAGGAAACAATATTTGGATAACCCATTTTATGGGATATATTAGGATCATATTTCATTAATGTAAACATTATATGAACAATAACATGAATAAAACAACGTTATATTACAATTTAACTATAAAACCAATTTGAATTGGAATTCAGGACCATAAGGGAAACACAATGACACCAAATCTCAACCACATCGAAATAAATATTTGAAAAACATTGGGATAATAATTTTAACATAACCCCAACCTTTGACTTGGTTTCTAACACCTGAAAATTCATATCCTATGATCCATGAGGAAAATAATTTATTAACGATTTTGAAGAAAAAGAAGGACATATACACAAGCCCTATTCTAAAAAAGAGAACGAGGATGAGTGTTAGACTCACCCGGAGCCTTGATTCACAACTAACGACACTCCAAACATCCTAGAAACAAGTGATGTTGATCCTTGGAGACATTAAAGAGATTTTATTCACTTATAGGGTTGTAGGATAAATAATATATTAAAATATCACGTTTTAACACTTAAGGTACAAGAGGAAAAAATAGTAAAATCCATCTTTTGAAGGGGAACATGGTTTCACTGCATAGTTGTCAAACTGTTCACCAAACATGCTCAATCATATGTGAATGAGGGGCCTAAATGCACAGTTACATGATAATCTTACACAATTTAAAAATTATTGCATTAACCATATGGGATGGGTCTTTCCATGTCCACATAGTTTGTCTCTCACCCTTGCATGGTTTCTTCAAACCATGCATCCTACATCCAAGCATGCATAGTCAGGGAGAAAATTTACTAATAACAATGATATAACCATGGAATGTTAACTAGATGAACCTATTATCCATTCTCCAAGCTCATAAACCCTCATAACACACCTAAGACACTTTATAAACATAAAGACATTCCATTATCCCAAATAAAGAGACATCAGAATTTTTTTTTAACAAGAATGTTCCTCAATAGAACTGTATTATCTTAAAACCCCACCACCTTATAAAAAAAATCTTCAAGATACACTAGAATGAATCACTAAGATTCCAATGAAAAAAGATCTAGACACATGGCCCGCATATCCCGCTATTTCTCCCTCAATTTTCCTCTTGATCATTACCATGATTCCATAACACTCAAACCAACAACACAATAATACCTCAAGATACATTCTCACTCTGATTCACAATATGAACCAGACACACCTCTATGTATGAATCACTCAACAATGCATCATCTAAAACATCAATCACATGATATAGGTTGGGGAAATACTATCAAAGATGTACAAAAATTAAAAATAGTGTTCATGGAACTCACTAATGTAGAAGAACCAATTGGCATGCCACCCTATCTCATGTTATCTAGAATCTCAAACAAAACAACTTACCTAGGTAATGACTAACACATATTCTGAATTCGAAGTTCCCAAAACATTGGATACATATGAAAAAACACATGATCACCCACAATAAACTCAAGAGATCATTGACGATGATCAATATACAACTTATATCTACTATGAAACATATCCATACACTTCAGAATCAGCTAAATATTTTCTAGAATCTCCTTAAATTTACTTGGCCCTGATACATCTCATTCCCTGGCCTCCATTCAGCACAATGGAGACCTACAGAGTATCTAATTTAGCTTCCCATATAGTACCATATGAATCATCACATGGATACTATTCTTATAAGGTAACTCTACAACATCTATGTGTTCTACCATGATCCCCCAAAATCAAGGACACATTAACTCAATATGTCTTCTAGTACATAAATAGTACACACTAATTCCCAATCCATATATGGGTCAAACGACCTTCTAAAAAACACATGGGATGAAAATGCCCTCTGTAACCCCTTCTAGAAGCGCATGGTAAAATGTGGTTCTCGATCTAAAGCGATAGTCATTGGAACCCCATGAAACATTAATATCCCGCTAACATACTTCTCTCCCAACATGATAATGGTGAATTTCTCTTTAATTGTTATGAAATGTGCAACCATGGACAAATTATCCATAATAAACCAGACAACATCGTTATTTTTCTAAATACTCAAAAGAACCACCACAATATCCATTGTCACTTCATGTCATTTCAATTTCGAAATGGGAAAAGGATGAAATATACCATCCTGGTAACTAATTCTTGACCATAACCTGCTAGATGATTTAGCATCGCATCATAAAACCACAACCTATCGATTCATCCTTTAAAATCAATAATGTTTAAGAAGATCGGGATATATTTTTGGTAAACCAGCATTCACCATCCAGTTTGATGTAAGAAAATCTTGAATAACCTCTCCCAGCATTCTCGGAGGCATGAAAACATGACCAAAAATATTAATGATCTCATTCTCCCCAAAATTACTCCCATAAGGTGACTCCCCACCATTAGGACATTCCCACAATGTCAAACACTCTATATCCTCATACTTACTTTCATTCATATAGTACATAAGGGTAGAATCAACTACCATTGACCTAAGGGGAACCTTCCCTTTCCCATCCAACACCTCCAGATTCATTTTAGAAAACAACACCATCATCTTACACTTGGTATTAGAATCCAAAACTATCAGGTTTTGAGTTTCTGACTCATAACATCCTAAAATTTTTCCCCCTTTCCCAGTGTGTTTACCAGCTCTAAATCATTTTAATTCATATACTCAACCCAACATCACTTCCAAAGATTCAAATAACTCTGATAGAATATGTACATGGGTAATTTATGATTGTGGTATGTAGTAAACCTCTCTCAAAACTTGTAATGTCCCCAACACTGTAAGGAATAAACCACCTTGGAAAATTAATAATTGTGCATGGGGAAATTACATTCATGAGAAATTAGTTATCATGAACCTTACGATATAACTCGATCATCCTATATCAACACTGCTCCAATATCAATACTGTATGCCAAAAAATATGGTATACCTTTTACCCAGACTGGATAGAATCCAAATTTGTGTGGTCGTTAGCCTATTTATTAACTCATAGAAAGAATTTTCACATGCCCCATACATGTCAAACATTGTAACCATCTTGTTCAAGCCGAATATAGTGATGGAAAACATGAAAAGTATTTAATGAACCTTATATCATCACCCAATAAACCAATATATATTTATACATAAAAAAAATTCTTGGGATGCTCCCAATACAAAACTGCCTTCACTTTCTCTAGGTCCTTCGACACACCTTACTCAAAGATGATGTGACCTAACAAATTCTCCCTATCAATCCTGAAATGAAATTTGGATAGCTTGGAATATAGAAAATGGCCTCATAATCTATTAAGTAATATTCCAAGATGTTTGGAATTTTTATCATGAGTCTTGGAGTACACAAAAATGTCATCACAAGAGCAATACAAACTGATCTAGGTACACATGAATATTTTGGTTCATTAGGTCCATAGACACTACTAGTCTGTTGGTAAACCCAAACAACATAAACCCACATAAAGTAAACACCTAATCTTGATGGATTTAAACTGTATGTTAAAATTTATCACTATCAGATGAGGATACCCTGATTTTAAGTCAATTTTGGGTAAAACATAAGCACCTCTCAGCTAGTAAAAAGATAACCAATTCATGGATGAGGGCATTAGTTCTTAACTGTCATCCAGATCAAACATTGGTATTCTACACACATCCGCAATGATCCATCATCCTTCATGGAGAATTTAACTGGAGATCCATAGGGTTACTTTCTTGGTTGAATGATCCATTTGATCTCTTATTCATCTAACAGAGTTTTAATTTAATTTAGTTCTTTTGACAACATTATATATAATGTAATCGAAATAGGTTCTTTACTTAATAGTACCTCTATCAGGAACTCAAAACTCTCTCAGGTGGTACCACCAAAATTCCATAGGAAATATATCCTGAAATAGATACACCATATAGAGAAATACAATCTTTTATACTCCCCATCATCAATCATAATACAATCCACTTAGGATATGATTTCACCCAACTGTTAACAGCCCATCCCTACCTGGCCAGGTTAGATATCTAATTATCTACAGTGAACCTAATTATTCCCCTACAGGGACATAAACATTACCCTTTTAACATAACAATCAATATAGTCATAATACCACACTATCCAATCCATCCCTAGTTTTATATAAAAAAACCTACATTTGGAGCATAAATAAGCCCCATACGAAATGGTACCCACCAAACATAAGAGGACACTCCATACATTGTCATTTTTTTTCTACTCAAACTCCAAATGGTGAATCATTTGACATAACCCCACCCACATCCTCCACCACAAGGAACAATACACTCAAAAACTGATTGGATATAAATGAATTTAAGGCACGTGTATCAAATAATTTTCTAGGAAGCATTGAAGCTAAATGAATCATACCTTGAATTATCGATGGTTTGACTTGGTCACCTCTAGATAGAGGATGAACTACATGAAGCTAACCTATCCCTCTACCATATGCTCTGGTCTACATTCAACATGGTGCATGAACCTTATGATGAGAATGCCTATATCCTTGAGAACCATTTCTACTACGCCGACTGGTATGAGTTTTAGAGCTCTAACATACTTCCATATATGGGGTAACCAACCCCCTGCCTACACACTGGAATGTTTTTGGTGCACCCACATCTATCAATAATGAAGGGTTCCTAAAGAATCTCTACACATACCCTATCCTCATTCATTCTCGTCACTAAACTGGTGGTATTTCTACTAACCAAACATGTTTCATGACCTACAACAATGATAGTATAAAACACAATCACTACACTGATTGGATCATTCTCTTTTCTGAATAATCAGTCCACCACTTCCCTAGTGAAAAATTTCAAAGTGGTTCTTCCTACTATATGATTCCACACCACTATATCACAAGCTAGAATTTCATTTCCAGTACCAAAATCCTTTGTGATATTTCCTTTCAAAATAAGGGCACAATACACCACATTATGAAACCTATTTATGTGGAAGATAATCACATGGGGCTTGATCTCATTTATAAGTAAATCCTGGAAAATATCATCATGGCTACATCATCCCCTACCAATTCTGGAAAAATGGTTTCATGTAAAAATGAGGCTAGAATAATCCATCACTCTCATATTCCACTAATTAAAACTCATAATCTTTATAGCCTTCAACTACCTTAGGGTCTCTAGATAAAAATGTTCTTGAAAACATTCTTGGAATCCCTTACACAACTTACCCTCTACCTTATTGGTTTACACTAAGACGTTTCACAAGAAATTTTCAGGTCCTTGGAACATATAATTTGAAAACATGACTCTCTCCTTGGGAGGAGTCTCTAAGTGGTCCAACATCAACTGGATAGACTCTATCTATAACTATTTTATCTCTAGTCCACTTTCAACATATAATTTTAAAGGTTCATAAAACTATAATTCTCTGGTGAAATCAAACATTCTTGGAATAACCCTCCTTGGGTCCCTTTCTATCATTTTCAAAATAAGGGGCAAATTTATAACAGAACTACTCCTACCCTCTGTTACACTGGATTACCATGTTCTCTTGATTGAAATTTGGAAGATAATTATCAGTAATATCCTCCTTCCACCCTACCAAAACCCACCATCACAGTGGTATTTCTCTTTAATACCATATAAACATATCAAAACACCTAACTTAAAACATCCAAAGTTTACAAAAAATAAGGCCTCCATTATCCATAAACAAATCGTTCAACAAAAACTATTCCAATAGATATGATAAAACCTCTATACCTACCCTCAGTTATCCATACTATGGATCATGGTAAACATGGGACAAAAAAACTCATACAACCATAATCCCTATTCACTAAAATTGTTTTTAACTATTCTCACTTTCATTATGGAAATATTTCAATTTTAGGCACCTCTCTAACTTTTTAACTTATCTCAACAAGAATTTTATCCCATTTATAGTGTCTCATTAGGAATTATTCTTTAACCATTGTCTAATATTCTTTTCATTTATCCATTGGAATTATATTTATTAGATTCCACATCTTTATAAAATTTAATAAAATTTTAATTCATTATATACCTCATGTACTACACATCTTCCCATTGTGTTCCTACCATGATACAAACCATGTATATCTCCAGGTGACTAAAATGGTGAATGTATGTAGAACGCCATGGAATTATTTCCATGAGAATAATATCATAAATATTCTCATCACATAACAAGTGTATCACTCAATGGTGGAATGTCATTAAACAATAATCAACCCATAACAAGAATAACAATCCCACCCTGCATACTTGGGATTTCCATCATACATGGGTTAACTACTCCCAAGAGTGAGCTCATTGCAAAGGTCTAACAGATCTTAGTCCCCATTATACCATCCCTAAATAGTAATACAATATAAATGAAAACCCATATGATACCACTTTATAATTTCTCCAACCTGTGGCCCACTAAAATGGTGTCCTGAGTAGGGTCACCACAGGACCGCATGCACATCTCCCCATATTCTAGAGGCTTCATAATATAAGTGAGGTTGTAATTTATTATGTGGGATGCTATTAACACTTTATTACAGTGATCCATAATAGATAAAAATAATAAATAAAGGATGTGAAATTACCAAATACATGCATTACAAAACATTTTGAAAAACATTGTACAATCCCACAACAAAATAGTAAATATTATTTTTCATGTCATATTGTGCGAAGTTTAATGAAAACACATAATAGAGACTAACTGAAAATCCAAAAAATGGGTTATGACACCAAGTACTATCCCCTCCTCCATGCACCTCCCATTCCCAATAAAACCTCTAAAATATGTCCATTATTATCATCCAAACCTTCAACCATGAATCTTGATCGGGTACCCAATGGAGGGATGAGTAGGGTGTGAGTATAACCCAGTAGTCCACCACCAACTATGTCTAAAAACATCCTATATAAACAGATAGTGAATGAATGTACTAAATAAAGAAAATGATAATTAAGAGGAAAACTAGGTTCTAGTAGTGAATAAAGTACAAATTAATCATTTTCATCAATTATCCCATGGGATAGGCATTCTAAATTTTTTTTACTTCAAGTGATGTTAGTCAAATACTCTACATAAGGGGATAATTGATGTTCCCTATATACTAGGGAGATAATTTCACAATCTATTAAATCACACATACATTCGAGACCCATTATAGATAACCTCATAAAATTAATTTATTATGGGTATAGAGCCTTATTTCAACTCCCTGACCCATGCATTCAATGGGTGGGGTTTGGTGCCTCAGTCCAACTCGAACCTTGGGCACAAAACCTAATGTCAATATCCAATATACCAAAAATCATTCTCCACATGATTATTTATTCATTTAACACATATATCAATTCACAACCAAATTTATTGAACATACATACCATTTAATAATTATAGATTCATCAATATAGTAATATTTTCGTTCCTTAACCCATTAATAAAGTTACCTTTTTCAATTCATGACTCATTAACCCATAAATAGTTTACCAAACTCCCCCATATTGCATGTTACAAAATAAACCCAATCTAAAATATTTTAATCCCAAAAACTAACCTATCATGTTAACATGTTCATGAAGGGATGTATTTCAATGAAATTCCATATTAGACATAGCATTTTGAATATCCATTTTCAAGTAGTATTACACTACATGGGTGGCCCATAACCCAATAAAATTAACCTCAATGTGTCCCACATGGATTATGCATTGTTCAATGAACAATTTCCACATTAAATTTATCATTTATACAAAGGAAAAATAGATGATCAATAGAATGACACTAAAGCTCAACCACATGCACAAAAATAATCACCAAAACTATCTGATAAAACATATAGAACACTAAGCTTGGTTCTATGTAAAAACTCTTACTTAACCCATTCCCATGATTGAGGTTCAAACACCATTCAATGTCGTAACATAATATTTGTTAGAAAAGAGGGTTTTAGGGACTTAGAATAAGATGAAACAATAAACTATCACAAATTTGAAAAAGAGAATGAAGAATAGAGTTAGACTCACCTAGATTTTTGATTAATGTCTAAGAGGGATCCATACAGTCTAAAAATTATGAATATCAGTCCTTGGTAATCTTGGATAAATTTTGATCATCCAGATGGTTTTAAGAGGATGGATGGATGAAAATGAAGAGTTATAACAAATAATAACCAAGAGGAAAAATGTTATAATCCCACTTTTAATCGGAAACACAGTTGAGTAAACTAGCAGAAACTGTTTTTCACCCTCTACACAAGAGGGGGAAAAGAAGCATGGTTACCTAGAGTTCCCACACAGTTTAAAAAGTCATGCATTGATCATGCAGGACAGACCTACCCTAGCCCACAATGTTTATCCTCCCCTTGCATGGTTTATTCAAACTGTGCATCCCTCCTCTAGGCATGGACAGTTAGGGATCACACATTATATTATCCATTCACCAACTATGAAACAAGTGATAGATAGATCTGTTATCCTTTCTATTAGGTCCAGAATCTGTAAAACACTCTTGATACTCTTTATACACCCATAAAATATCCTGTTAAACAAAATAAAGAGACATAAAACATACCATAAACAAGAACATAGCTCAACAGAAGTCAAGGATCATACAATGAAAAAGGATTAAAATGTAATCAAAATAAAATTTAATTCTATTGAAGAAAATTATGTTATTATTTCATAATTTTTTAATAATATTTTAAGGATGTTCAAGAAGAAATAAACATGACATAGGTATGCTAGGACTTATACCTTCTTCTCAAATTTGTCCCTCTGTACTACAAATTATTCTCTATAGAATGAGAAAAAAGAGATTACAATAACCGATATGATGTAGAGAGGGATATTGGGGATGTATTTGGGTAGGTATTGGACAGAATATAGTGATAAAATTTTTTGAGTGTGGGGGGAGAGGAGGTCCACTTTTATATGCGAGGGAAGTGGAACACTTGTAATTTTTCAAAACATTTTAATGTTATATAGTCATAGACAAGAAAAGGTGGCTCCAAAACTATCCAATATCATATATATGGTGAGAAGGATTGAAATAAAACAATACAATAAGAAATAACATAATTAATTTTTTCCCTTATCACCTATTTTTTACCATAATTAAACAGACTTACCCTTTACTGTGGTGAAATTTTTTTACCATTAATTCAATTCACAATAAAAAAATTAAATTAATGTTATTAAAAAAATTTAAAAACTGACTCAAAATACGTAATAATTTTTTAAATATTCAATTTTTTCAAGGTTCATAAAGTAATTTTAATATAAGTGCACAAAATCAAATGAAAAAATATTTTATAAAATAGGGTTTTGAGGCTTAAAAATGAATTTATATCAAAATAAAATATAATACAGACTCATATGATATTATTTAGATTATTATTAATAAAAGTGGTATTATTTTACCAAAAATTAAATCCCAAACATAATGGATGTTTAGATTACTAAATTTTATAATAATTAATGCATGTTTTTCCAAAATCATTATTTTCACTAGTAACTTAAAAATAAATTTGTTTATAAAAATTACAAGAAATACACCAAAGTTATATTTGATAAGTTTATTCAAAAAAATAGATTCCATTTTAGAAAATCAATAAATATATAAATATTTCATTAATAAAATTATTTATTTCATGGAAATACAATTAACATAAAACATATTTTTTCGACAAATAGAATTTATAACATTATTTATAAAAATATGATGAATATAAATTCAGAAATGGAATGATTATTTATTATTTTCTAAGATTTATAGGCTTGTCCAATCTTCCAAAACAACATCTAATATCCATGTTTTATAAAGTATATGTTCACCTTCTTCATAACCTAATATTTCTTATGTAGCAGATCAATAAGAAATTGGAAATAGAATATGTAAATAATAATATAATGGTAAATCACTATGGACCTAATATAATTTTAAAAAAATGTCAACAAAAATATGTTATTTGTTGGGATTTATTTTTTGAAATTATGACATATAATTTCTCATATCTCATTAAATATGAATCAATTATGTTTGATAGATGAATATTTATTTCCATTAAATATAGTTTTATAATGATATTTTGAACTCATAGTCATCCATGGTTATAGATTGCACTGTAAAGTTGATGTTTCATTGGTATTCTAGGGTAAAGCATCTAAATAAATCTCATCAAAATAAAATTAATCAACAAAAATACAAGAAAATTAAATTTTAACATGATTTAAAACATTTATACATTAATAATATTATGTGTTTATGGGGATTCTCCATGTTGTATAATGTCATCAATTTCTCAAGTAACATCATTCGAGGAAACTAGAATCAGATTATGGTTTAATATAAATGATGATATCTATAGAGAGTGTTATTCCATTGAATAGATAATATTAAATTTCACTTTCTGTTCACTAATGTTATTAAAAGATCTACCTCGTTGTCATTTACTATAAATTCATCAGTCTTGAGAAATTACCTTTATAAAATTGTATGGGAGTGAAATTTATCTTTTTAATCTTTCATTCCAAGAATGTAGAATTCAATGGTGTGAAATAATCCTTTCACAAATACACTAAAATCATCTAATACTCCACCTAAATCTAAAGTGGATAGTTTTTCAAGTTAGAGTACCTCTAAGATGGGTTTGATCTCATAAGCCTATAATGAAGAATAAACAGATTATTTGATTACATTAATTGATTCTACCAAATCACACAGTGAACTAGAAAATTTCATTTTTCTTATAGTTCACCAGATAGTGAATATACTCGTATCAATGAATTTCAAAATTATTATTGGAGTAATGTGGTAAGAGTTGATTCGACCTAAATATACATTTTCTTTCCCTAATATTCTCTTCTTCAAAATGTAAATTCCGTTGATAAAATTTCTATAACATGGGATATTTTAGATGGATTATAGTAAAGAAGGGTTGATCTCCACTTATATGAATAGTTTTAAGTGTCTCGTTCTGTAATGACTCATTAGTGGATCACTTTGGGGTTTAATCCTTATATATAATGGGGGATGGGGATAATTTGAGTCTCCCACCTTGGATTTTCCTTTATATTTTTTAATTGGGGATGTATCTATAGGTGTTTCTTCTTATATATGTATTTTAAGTTGAAAATATTTTATTAAATGATGTTTTCCACTACTAAAATCATCACGAGAAAATGATTTTCATTTTTATAAAGCTCTTTGACACTACCTATTCAGATAAATCTTTGATCCCCTTCTTTAATTATGAATTTAATTATCAGGAAGAATATATGTACGATAACTTCTAAAATCAATGTTGTAATTCAATATCTAAATGTTGCAAATAAAATTTTATTTTTTTAGTCATTTTTTGAGGTGTCTTAGTTATTCCTTATTTTACATATTTTGGATAGTATATATACCTTTCTATAAAAGGGTTTTAGTTGGAATGTTCATTGAAAATCTTACTTGAATTGTGTTCTCTATGGTTTATAGTTCCCATCCCCATATTAAATTTTGGTATACTCTCTTATCCCTTGATTAATGCTTGGTTGTAGATTGTTATACCTTCAAAACAAGGAGATATGTCTTTTTGTTACTTGAAATTAAGGACAACCAATGATTTACTACTCAAGGTAGTGAAAATTTTAACAAATCTGAGTTGGTGTAGTAGGATTGTTAACATGAACATTATTCCCAACTATCTATCTCAAATTGGAGTTTTGATCTTCTATACACGTCCATACACATGTGGTTAATAATTAAGTACATCATATACTCCACTTGTTGAGGATCTTGTACTAAATTGTTGAGATTATTGTGAAATTTACTCAAATTGTTCTCAAGAATCATTAGGATAGGTTTCTATAATAACTATTCTAAATAAATCATTGAGTATGGTCTAGTTCATGTCCATCAATCCTTAGTAAGAGAATACAATGAAATTATCATCTTCAAAGGGTTGTTGTTGGAAATATTTTTTCAACCTCTTAAATATATGAATAAACATGTAGCGAGTCTATCCATCAACATGATAAAATATATTAATCTCTTTCATTAGCTTCACACTCATTAATGTATGGAATTATTTTTAGAAGTAGGTTTTGTGTAGTTTGTCTTGTGTTTTAGTCTTGATAGGATGTAGGATGTAAAGACACTCCTTAGAACACCATTCATGGTATAATGTGGATACCATATAGTTGAAACGTTGTTATGAAACTCCATAGTATTGAATTTATAGAATAGTACATAAAAATATCCCATGGGTTATTTTTGAGTCACTGCATAAAATCCATTAATATTTGGATTTAACTGGATCATTCAAATTATTATATTGACATCTTGTTGGTTATTGGATCCTTGAAGACTATTATTAATGTTGACATTTTGAGAATATAATTCTCTAAATGTCTAATCCAACTGAGTGAGAATACCTTCCTTTCTTTCACTTCTTGGTGTTACTCCTGTTGAGGAAGAAGATGAATAGGGATATTCAGACAACGAAATTCTGTTAAACTCTGTCTTCCCACTTATTCAAATATTTACAATGTTTAGATCCATTCTTAAATAGTTTATTATACCAATGAATCCAAGCTATCATGTGGAGATGAACTAAATATTATCAATAATTGAAATAAATTTAAACCAAATTGGAACAAAATAATGGAATCCCCAAGAATAGTTCTGATTTTATGAGTGGAACATTTTGATTCCCTCATAAAATGAATATATGAACGTAAAATAAATGCAGTATTAATGGACTTATGTCACCTCTAGAGGTAATTTGTTTGGATGTGTTCTAATCTTGTTTAATGGTTTTGATATTTGGAAACAGTGACCATACTGGAAATTTTTAACACATTTTTAAGTATGTTTCCTAATATAGAATATATTCTTACCATCCCTCTTAAATAATTATGTTATTTTAATACTCTCTTATTTTCTATCTAATAAAGTGAAACCTCACTTGATTACCCAACATAGAAGATTAAATTTAATCCGAGGGATGAAATAATCAAAAAATATCTAATCTCACATATCCTAGTGATCATAGGCATTTAATCACCCTTAGGTCAACCAATTAGTCACAATCACTAGTAATTTAGAGAACATATGTGTATGGGTTATGTTATATAGTTAATGTGGAGAGATGAATATAAAATTAATTTGGAAAATGAAATCCATTAATATTCAGAAAAATTAAAATAAAACCATTGAAAATCCATAAATTTTAATGTCAATTGAATGTGGAATTAATTAAAATTTGATGATGGGATATATTCAACTTAGACTCTAAGGGATTAGAGTTCCATCTTCAGAGTATTATAGAAAAATTGTTGTAAATCCATATACCTTTCCTGCAGATCATGAAATCACTGAATCAACTCCCTTTCCTTATTGAATTGTTCCATATTTATAGTGGAATTATTAAAGGTTCTTAACAATAATTAATGTTTCATGCATGTTAGGAACATAAATTTCCTTTATTTTATTTTATTGATTTTTATTCTATTAAGAGTATTCATCATTTTCAACAATAATATTTAAATCCTCTAATACATCTTTGTGTGAAGTTCGATGGCCCAGATGAGTTCATCTAGTTACATCATATATTCATCATCTTCATTGACATTAACTCATGATGAATATCTATATTCCCCCAAGAAGAATTTGGTGGTCAAATTATCCACAATAATGAATTATATTATTTTATGGGTATAGAAAGATGTCCCCAATGAGGAGGGGGATCATGTTCATTTTGGGTGGCATGGGCCTTAGAGATTCAGCTTGGTGTAATGGGATTGAACAAAGGTATTGATGGGCCTCAAGTTGTTCTACTATAATCTATGCATTCAATATAATTAATATTGGGTTTTCTAGAAAAGTGGATGGTCTGATGTTCTCAATGCTAGGAAATTTAAAATGGGATCATTATTCTTTGAATGTTGTGGGACCTTCCTAATTATGTTAAAGAGGTTCATTACCATTTTTTACCATGATTTCTAATATATCCCAAAAATTTTCAACATTATTTTATTAAAAAAAGATATGTGAGATGGTCATATACTCAACTTGGTGCAAAACAACGGTATGATCATTTTGCGAGTATGATATATTTTTTGGTTGAATTCACTGGGGAATTAGGTCAACCACCTTTCCTGAATAATTCTTCAACAATGAAATCAAAATACTAAGTGGTGTTTATGGCCCCTCTAATTTTTCATTATCAATATTATAGTTCATTTTAACACTACTAATTGAAATATGTATAAAAATAAAACATACAAATATTCCTATTAATTTTTTAATCAAATCTATGTGGTCTTGATGGATTCCCATGGAGTGAAATAATGGTTCATTGAGGATTCATTTTTTTTTACTAAGATGCACTATATCAACCGCTTCTATATAGTCAATTTCGTTTTAGAAAAATGTATCCTATCATATTCCATATTCTATAGTGGAGTAATATTCAGCACCTCTAAATTGCACTTAATAACCTTCTATGGACACCCAATATCATATTTATCTCTATTTTAGTTAAGTTAAACATGAGCCTTGATATCCCTGATAAATTAATCATTGATCTCAATAATAAGACTTTAGTTGATCCTTTTCGGCACCTCTTGGATTTATATTCCCCTAAAAATAAATGTTCACCTTAAAAAAATTAGTCTTTGTCTCAGTAAAAATAGTTCATTCATCACCCAATATCAGGTCATAATTCATATTTTATTTGGTCCTCATTTAACATTGTTATTATATTCTTTCATTTATTTTGGTTTCATTGGTGATATCAAAATTGAATGATTAAATATAAATTTCATAGTAAGTCGACTTTTAATGATAATTATAACTCCAAAATTGAGATTTTTATCAGTGGTATTCGTGAGGTAGGATGATATATCCTTTTTTGGATAGGATTGATTTCAATCTATGTATTGTCCAAAAGGATTTTTATAGTTACATTATGGTGGTAGAAACATTTATTTTTCATGAGATACACTTCATGTGGTTAGTTATTTGATGATAGATTATAGTCGGTTGAAATGACATGGTAGGTTGAAGGGTTCATCATGTGGTTTCAAGACCTAGCATGAGGCATGGCGTGAAATAAGTGGATGTTTGTGAATTACCAACTATGGTGTCTTTCATGAAATTGGTAGGTGTGAATGATAAACTTAGGACTGAATTAAGATTTATTGACCAACTATGCTCTTGGGATGTGGCATCTTGAACTGGACACGTTTCAACTAGAATACATGGACAATTATTTTCATCCATGGTATCCTGAATGACCAAGTGGTGTCCATGCAACCAGGTGGGAATTTGTTCCAGATTTCGACAAATCATAACTCCAGACATGTAATGCAGGTTAACTGGAGGATATAAGAGCTTAGAAATTCATCATAATGTATAAAAAATGAAAAAAATAATTGAATGAAAATCCTCCCAAATTAAATTTTTTTTTATCATTTATGTAATTTAATTTAAAAAATGGTTTTACTATTTCCTCATTTTAAATTATTATTTATATTTTATAATCATTAATTAATCCAATTACTAAAATATATAAATAATTTTAAGTAAATTTTAATTCCAAATTTAGGTTTGACTATTTAAAACTCATAGTTTTTGAAATCATTTTATTCATCTAAAAATATCATGACTGGGTTAAAAACATATATTTTACAAAATTACCATCAAAATGAAGATAATAATGAAATATTTTATATTAAAAACCCAAATTATGCTCAATTATAGTTCATTCATAAAAACACAAGACGTCTAATCTATGAATTTTACATGGATTTTAAAATGGAATAAAGGGATTTTAACAATGAAAATCATTGAAAATATATCAATAAAATCTATCTTTATCAATACCATAAACACATACTATAGCTACATATCACAGCCTCATAGTAAAACATTATACGAAAACACTATGATAACCATGAATGAAAATAAGAGAAGAAGATAATGTGTAGTCAGCCAACCATTTCCACCATTTACAATATATTAGAGATTAAAATAGTACATAAATCATTATATGATAATTAGTTTACTTATATGATTCCAGTGGTGGAACTTATTAAATAATAAAATACAAAGAAATATATTATAGAAACAAAATACCATCCTAGGGTTTAATTCACAACATGTCGCATCTACAATCATCTCATAGACCACATCATCATTACAACCAAACTACCACAATTTTCCATAACCACGTAAAATAAATTAACATATGAACGATGGGTGATAATTAAAAATTAACCAAATAACTTTATCCCATCATAATATTTTTTTTCTTACTATATAGGCCATTTACCATTAATTTTTCATATTACATCATTTATAAATTCTTTTCCCAATATATGACCCAACCAATTCCACCTATTTTGTCAATTATTTTTATTCCAAATATATAATAATTTTCTGTTTTTCATAGGATTCAATTTTTAGATGTAAATTTTACGTCACAGACTTTGACAAAATTAATTTATAAATCATTTTAAATATATTTCTACCTCGTTACATCAGCATTCAGTCTAATCCATTGAATATGTTAAAAATTTATCATATGACTTTACAATTCTTCAATATAACTCATCACTTTAAATTTATCATCTTGTATTTTTATCATTCCATCTATAAACCCCAACAGTCCTCATTAAAAATCAACACAATTTGTTTACATGAAGAAATCATATTCTAATGTTTCAACCATTAATATATTATTATTATATATACATCCTCGATTTCATGAAATAATAACTTTAATAGATTATGTATACAATTGTTGTCATTAAATCCATTTTAAATTCAATTCTTTTGTACAATTAAATCCATCCCATCTATCCACACAAAAAATATACATAATGAAAATTATATATTATTAATAGAATATAGGGGGAAATTTTCCAATTCACCTACCAAAAATAAAATTCATTATCATAATAAAAAATGGATGAATTCTGTACTTATATATCCAATAACCACAATGAATATTCGAGGGGTCTATAACCTATCAATACCTTTTCCAATACACTAATATACACTTCTATGGAGACCTGGGATAATAGTGGGTTTATATAAAAATGTTGAATAAATGAAGGAACACCTATATATATGTGAAATAATTTTCATGATATATTAAAATTAATGGTAGTTAAATAATTTATCTAGGATATCTAGTGTACTCTAATTTCCACAAAGAGTAAATAGCAGGTATAAAAAACTGATTAGAAAGGTATAAACCACTAGTTTTTTATATAATGCTTCCAAACCATAGTATAATTAAATTCAATATACTTAAATGACTTCATGAAACTTAAAAATTTAAAAATCCATGAAGATATACTAATCATCTAGCTTATATATCATGACTGTTTATCATTGAAATTAAATAATTTCACATTTCTATATAAAAGAATGAAAAATTTTATTCCATATATTATAGGCATATAAATTTCACGACATAAAAAAATATTATCTTAAATTTACATAACCACATCCAATTTGAAGATCAAAACCATACGAAATGTATTAATTTATTGTAAATATTATTATAGAATAGTTTACATCCCACTTTAAAATCATAGCACAATCCTATGACCTACTTTTCATCATACAGTAACCATAGAAAAATAAAAATACTTATTTATGACTGATTTGGGATCAATATAACAAACCAAACCAGAATGATAAAAAAATAAAACAGAACAACTGGGTTTTAATGGAAAACAATGACACCTTACATATTTTTTAACATAAAATAAAATATATAATACCTATAAAAAATAATGGTGCAAGGAGATCCATTTCAACATAATTTTGATGTTATATATAAATTCTTCTCAGAATATACCCCAAAACATCATCTATCTCTAACATCCCCAACAGACAAAGGATGAAATGTTATGAAATTCCATACAGTTATATAAGTTACCTATCAAACAATTATCATCCCCAAGATTCCATTAAAATCATAATAAATGCGGGATGACATCCCCTATAAATTAACTATTATGTGTTATACTTCTCAAATAATAACCTATCATTGAAATATATAATTTTTTCACCACTAAAAATGAAATCTAGATGTAAAATTTTGGGCCCACACAATAATAACATTTTATGACATGATCATCATTCAATACATATTTTGCACATATTCATCACATATCAACCACTACACAATCTATGGATATAAAAATACAATAAATAGAAAATCTAAAAACCATAAATCATGGTCATAATCTCCTAGAATAAACCTTATGAAAAAACTTTACCAAAAGAGTCACCCAAGTCTACACAAAAATTCCCTTAATTAAAGAGACACACTATAAAACCAACATATCTCTACCAGGTAACATTTAAAATATATTATAATACACACACCTATAACTCTACCAATCAACAACAATAATTTTTTATGATTAATTTTTTTTATGAAAATAATTTATTCCATAATAGATTTACATTTTAAAAAAAATATGGAATTGGATTCTTCTTAAATAGTTTATGCATATTCACTACCAATATTACTTAAAAAAATTGGAAACAATATTTAGGACAATTGAAAACCTAAAAAATATTTTTTAATTAAATTTTATAATTAATTTAAGGTGAATATTATAAAATAAATTTACTTTTTGAATAATATAATAATATGTTGAGATGCATTTTTTGTGATTTAAAAAATATATAATTACACTAATAAAATTGATGTAAAACATTTTATGAATCGAAAAATCCATGAACGTTAAAGTATTTTTTAGAAATAATTTTTAAAAGTTACTCATGATGGTAATAATACACCCTACCTACAAAAAACATCAATACTAAAGAACAAACATTGAGATAAACAGCCACCCACCATACTTCTATGACAAAAATGCGAGAAATAAATTAATCATATATGGACGTAGAATGAGATAAACCATGAATAGACTATGCAATCTATTACCTTCCATATTTTAAAATAAATAAATCAACTCATATGAAATAAATCAAATTAAAACACTCCCATATAGAGATTAAAATTTCATGCATTCCTAAAAATATAACCCATATCATTTCTATAATAGACTATATGATTAATGATACAGATAATTCACCATATATTTAATTTATCCCATATGATGATTCGTATCATAACTCCCTATACAACATAAATACATTTATACAAATTTAATATGGAATGTCGAATCATTCAATTTATTAAATATTTTTTAACATAATTTATTCAAACTTCCAGTCTCTAAAAATATTGAAATTATCATTCTTAGACATATTCATCATTTTTGAGACTCATGATTTTTTTAATAAATATCAAGAATAATGTTTAAAGGTTGTCCATATGTGATCATCCTTACTAAAACCCTTGATTCTCTTCCATACATTCAGTTTTTTATGTGTAAAAATAAGACACTTATTTGAATGAGTTATGAAAAATCCCTAATGCATACCATTAGGTGTAATGTGATCCCTATTCCACTGAAGGAAATCCTAATATCAAAAGAAAACCACAACCAAGAAATCATAGAATTGGTTTTGGGATATTACAAATTCAATGTAAATTTTGACCTACTAAATATATTTCGCAACCTTATAACATAGTGATTTAGTTTGAATATTGGTTACTAAAATTCATTTAAAATTAAATCTCACTTCATTCTATAAATACTCCTCTATATCCTCTTATCCATAAGTTTGAAGGTGTTTGAATGATATCTCTCCAATCCAAATATAAAAATCAATAAAGGTCAATAAGTACACTTAAATCAAATCAATGTCACATAAAAAAGAAGTCCTTATTGAATAAAATATCTCTACACTTAATGTATACCTCTATCCAACCAAAACAACCAAAAAACTAATAATAAACATTATTTACATGGCTAATTGATATCATTGATATTATTCTACTCATATTATAGCAACAACCCCAAATCAACCCCACTTATTAGAAAACTAAAATTTTTAGGAATTTATAATGAATTAATTGTTCTTATACCCATCATCAATGTCCTCCAATATCATAAAATAATGCAAAACATGTGAAATCATTTAAAAAAATGAACATTCAAAATATCATGTTTCTGAAAAATTTTAAAAAGTTATCATTGAAATATAATTCTCTTTAATCATGGAATTACTTTTTAAATTTTTTTAAAAACCTAAAATTTTATGAGAATTTTTCACTTTAACATGACCTCCCAAATTTTGATATATTACTCAATGAAATAATGATATTAAAAAATCTATCTAAAATGGAAATCAACTTAGGGTAAAATTAACAAAATAACACGTCATTGTTATAAAACATCAGTACATACCATATTTTTTTAAGCATATTTTCCAAAAAATACTTCACATTATATAGATTATGTTTTACTTAAGAGGATTTAATAGTTTATCCACCGACAACATTAAAATACCCCCCGTTATAGAAATATTTTCCTAAGGCTTAGATTAGTTACCTTTAAACAAAAAATGAAATAAATTTCTCATTAATATATTTTATAGTGTTATCATGGTCAAAAGTAAAATAAATTCGTCATAAATTAGTATTAATACAATATACTCATGCTAGTAAATATTGAAAATTTTATTCGTAGATCTATTCATTATCGATTTTTCAAAAACATTTAGTCAAACTATTAAAATAACATAACATATCACGTTTAATAGTGAATAATTTATAAATATTATACTAAATGATTTAGATATCATATATTTTCATAAAACTTCAAATATTATATTTTAATGTGAGGTAAATACTATACATTGAACTTCATTGAAATCTGAACATAATTTTAATTAATCTATAGCTATTGTGCTATTATATATATTATAAATGTATCTAAAATTTTCATCATAAAAAATAAACTAATAAAAATGATATATATATATATATATATATTAAAATAAATTTCAAGTCAACAAATTCTCCACAGGATTTTATTTTTATGAGGAGGCGCCATCTACAGGCCCGCTCATCATCGCCAGGGCTAGGTTCATTCTAGAAGACTGGTTGACTCTTCCAGGTAACCGGAAGTAGGTACCGGTGTTGCGGGTGTTGTTCGCTACTGGGGGCATGGGTCAGACGTCGGACCTCCGGAGGCAGGGCAATTGGGTGCGGTGGTGTCTGTCGGGAGTTGGCTTGAAGCTTATTGCTGATGGGTCTTGTCTTCCGGGAGTTATGCGAGGGGACGACATGGCCCAGGATGATGCTGGGAGTGTGCTACTGGCTTACACTATGAATTATGGTGATGGGAGTTCTCTGTAGGCTGAGGCGAGAGCAATTCTTACATGTCTCTCCATGTGTAGTCAGTGAGGATTTTGTTTATCTCAGTTGGAGATGGATTGTAGGGTTATTCATTATGCGCTTAAAGGTATTGATACTTGTCCTTGGTCTATAATTTATACGATTAAAGAATGAAAATCCTTACTGGACAGAAACACTAGCGTGACCCACACTGGGAGGGAGGAGAACAAAGTGGCGGATCACTTGGCTTTGCTCATGGGAGATGGTGTCTCAGTCATTTGTATTTCACATGTATCTATGTTTAATCCATAGGGGGTGAATTTGATTCAGGGTGATGCCCATGGACTTCATTACTTTCGGCCCCAATCGTCTTGTCTTTTGTGTTGCAAGTAGTCGTGAATAAAAATTGAAATAATGATGATGAGTATATTATTAATCACTATAAAACATGTTATTGAAATAAAAAATTCATAGGATTTATGAAAGTCTTATAATACTAGTATCCCTTAATTAATGTGAATTTATGTATCTATAATGATTTTATTAGTTATAAATCTTTTACCATTTATAATAATCATTAACATATATTGTTTAAATAAAATACAATTTTCAATTTCAATAAAAAAATATATGTACATAAATGATATAAACAAATCAAGTTAAATCGAATCAACAATTACATGAATCAGTAAAATGTATAAATCCATAGTATCAATCAAAGCTACATCAATTTATGATGCATGTGTCATAAATTTGAATTCACACCCAAATTATTACAATCTTACCACATCCTTTTTAAGAGACTACCAGAGGACCTATGTTAGAAAATAGGGGAACTTTTTATGTTATACCTTCTCCCAAAACTCCCTCAAATTCTAAGATATATGGAATCATTTAACTAAAAACACTATTAAATCCACAAAATTTCTTAATATTAAGAATATATTAAAATTAAATGTTATCTATGATTCCACCACATTACTTCTAAATTCCACTAAAAACATCTTACCTGAGTATAAAATTTAAGTGTGACCCATAAAACTCACCCCCACCCCATACGAATTTGGTTGGAGACTAAAAAAATGGTATATAAAATGAAATATTAGATTCACTATATTACTAATACAAGTAAATAATAGTAATAAAAAATTCAATATGAAGCATTATAATTAAAATAATCCCAAATTCCTAAAGATAAAATAATAATGCATGTAATTTCATATGAAATTAGAAGGAACCTAATATATGAAATAAAAAAATCAAGAAATATATTCATATCCTTGGAATATATTAGGAATTTTTAATATAAATAAATCACAATTAAATGATATACTAAGGATCATATTGTTCTACAAGGCCATATTTGATAATTATAAAAATGGTACACTGATTTCTATGTGAGCATAAAAATATACTCAATTGGTTCATCACTATAACATTAAAATAAATGTGGAAGAATATTTATAGAAAATCATAGAATGAGTAGTGATAGAAACATGTATCCCATATCTGACCCAATATAAATAATCTCACTATAAAAAAATATTTAAATATATAACTACTATAAATATTGTTTAATAAAGGTCTAAATTAGAATTTTTATTGTACCCAGTCCCGCACTGATATACTCTCCCCCATGTCCTAATATTATATTCACAGATAATCCATTACCATCCCATTAACAAATAATACATAATAACACAACAATAACCAATTTACAAAACCACATATCGTAGATATACACCATAATGTTGTACTAAAACAATTTACCACTTACCACAACCTCATAACACATCCTCATACCAAAACAGTACATACCACAACCACTACTACAACAATGATAAGAAAAAATCATGAGAGAAGAGTAGTAGTAATATATCCATTCCCACCATATCATTGTTTTTGGGGGACTCCCCAATACAAAAAATATCATAAGGTAATTGATTATGATTTTTTAATTAGTTCATTGATGGTACATAATAAAAAACATTTAATGATTTATAATTTATAAAAAAAATATTTCCTACAGTCCCATCATACCATGATACCTCTATAAACATCTAATTTCTCACATCCTCATTGATACAAAAACAGAAATCAATATTTCTATAATATGATTCTATTAAAAATTCACCACATCCCTAATTACATGTTATGATAACATTTATGGCATATGAAACATATTATTTATCATTTATTTTCTATTATATCATTTAATAATTCAAGTAAAATCATTTTCCCTAACTAATTCAAATTTCATAGTTAATATTTTTATTCTAAATAAATAATTATTCATTATTTATCATATGAAACCATTTTCAAATGTTTTTTATATTTCTATAGTTTATTTCATATCAAAATTTCTATTCATGTTCTCAAATCTGCAAAAAATTTCCGCATACAGCATTAACTACATTAAAAATTTAAGAAATCGCTTATAAATTAATTCATATTATATATCAATCCACACTTCTCTTCTTTAGTTTTTAATTGACTTTAAAAAATATCCTTTTTGAAAAATAACAAAAAACATTCAACATGATGAATCCATTTTTCCTTATATGTATCATCATATAGTTGAAATTTTGATTTCACACATCATTGAAATTGTGAACCGATAACTATTATATATATCACATACATAAAAAAACTACTCTGTATCCCTCATAGATAAATTGTTTTAATATAATTCATCTAATAACACCTATCTAATCAAATAATCTATATCATTATTGTTCAACATATAAATTGAAAATAAGAAGTTCATTTTTAGTCGACTATATAAAAGAAAATCATGAATATTCAGATGATGTAAAGGGTGAATAAATTGCTAAAATTTTTAATCACCATGAATAATCTACAAAGAATATATAACCCATCAATCCTCATGTTAATTATTTATTAAATAGTACTATAGAATCCTAATATAATGGAGAATAAATAAATCAAATAAATAATAAAGGAAATATTACTTTAATCACATGGACATGATCTACATGAAGAAAAAAATAAATTTTTTTCCAAGAATTAGTTCAAAAATTCAATGACACATATTAACGATGGGTCAGGAAGAAAAATACGAAATAGAGTATGAAGGGAAAAACCACCTACTTTATAAAAACATGACACATAAAATCATAGGGCACTAACATTCATTATGATAAAATTTATAATGTTCATTTAAAAACCTGTATTTCATTGCACAAATATATCTCATCAATCATTATGTTTCATAACCACATATATTTCAATTTCAAGGATATATAATTTCACTACAGTATAATGCACAAAATAAAGTAATAATTTACAAGGACTCTGAATTTTACAACAAAAAAATTCGTATAATCAATTTTAAAAACAACATTCCCTTTTAAAATCAGACCCATAAAAATGAATTATGACATAATGAAAAATATTATGCAATAATTCCCAATCCTTAGGAAAATCACAAAATAAATTCTATCAAAATAATTTTCTCTTAATAACAAATAATGATATACAATACCATCCAAATAACATACAATAGTAAAATTTATAACACTATATAGTTATGGAAAAAAAACCATTATGAAATGACTAAGTTTCAATGAACGTCATTGAAAACATTAATTTAAATCTAACACTTATTTTTAATATTTCACCCCATAACCAATCATGAAATGATGAATTATATTATGATTTTCTTTCTATGCAAGATAAATATTTACCCAAAATTATAGTCGTTGGATTTTTACTTATCCACCAACCTCCCAATTGTGAAATGTAAGGAGGTTTCTAAAAATATATACCTATATGAGTCTGATAGGTTATCTTTATCAAATGTTGGTATAATAATTTTTATACCTTCAATTCAAAAAAAATCTTCATTTAGTTGAGTCACATAGGATGGATTTAAACTTAGGAATAAGGGTCAAAAGACTAAGTTATTAATGATTTTATTGATCATTGGGAATAAATTTTTACTTGGAAGATACTATTAATAAATATAGAGAAATCATGCACTAAACAGGCAGATTTGAGACTTCTGGCATTGAACATTTGAAATAATAGATTCTCATACATTACTGGTATAGTAATCATAGAGAAACACCTCAAATTCTTTTCTTCTTTATGTGACCCTCTACAAAGGTCTTATGTGTAATAATAATAATTAAACCATAATAAATTTATTCATACTATAAAAACACTTCTATAAATAAATAAAACGACATAAAAATTATTTTTGTAGCTATTTCTGATGATCTCCCATGAAAATTATTTTATTATTTTAACTTAATATTGTGTAATATGTTAGTAAAATGTTTAATATATTACAAATTATAATATAATAGACATATAGGAAATTTCATTACATTATTGAAGGGATTGATTTCATACATGGATATTAAAAAATATTTAAGAAATTAAATAACATATACATGATGAACCTCCATGATTATATATATATAATATTTATCCAAATAAATGAACCTATAATTTGGGAATTTACCAAAATTGAACTACATTTGGATGATTGTACATATAGATCCCCAAAAATAAAACATCATATACACCTAAACAAGTAAGAGGTTATGGGATGGAAGTGATGAGAAAAATCATTTTTAAAAAATCATTAATTCATGACCAAATAGTTATAATGAACTATTCTCTATATCTACTAATTCTTATACCCCAACAACCACAATCATTCCTTAATTAGAACACCAAATATATATGAAGTGATTAAAGGATCCATAATTTCATGGGTTGAGATAATAGAGTGTATTCTTTATAATATGTTCATATTTTGGGTATTTAATTTATAAATTATAAAATAAAATTCTTGAGATTCATTGATCTGGAAACGTGAGGATGAAGTTTTTATGAATCACCAATAATAGTTAAAATAAAACAAATTTATAGGATATTAAACCCTTAAATATGATTTATTTAATTATTATCTATTTATTATGATAAAATAATGTTTATTACATCTATCTAAAACCACTAGTAACTTACCATTTTTCGTTGTAACCTGATTTTATCCAAAGAGGATGATAACGATGAATGTCAATGGAAAATAATTCTAAATCATTGTTCGTGAAATTTTTAGGACATGATTATTTAGAAATTTGTTACCCTTGTATATGAGACTATTGAATTTTGTATTATCCATCCAATAATGCAAATAATTTCCCCACTAGTGGTGCATTGTATTTTATATTCTATTAATATAATACATAATCGATGCCATTATCATGATGAGGTGGAAGAGACAATACAGGTACCTAAGACTACCAATATTCTGAAATATGTTCCCCATGTATTTAAGAGGGTGGGAAAACCACATCAACAAAATGAATCTTATAATGATGAACTACAATTCAACTTTTTTTTTCCATAAACTAATTAAATTTTATTCCAAATAATGACATATACCATAAGAATACTTTTCTCCCAACAAATCTCATGAATTTTCTTAAGGAACTGGAAGGTACTTATAATTAATAGATTTAAAATGTTGATGAATACTTATGTACATAATTTATTTCATTGAATAAAAAATTAAAATGACTTCAAGATACCTCTAAAAAAAGTCTGATCTACAATCCTCTAATGCCTCCTACTATAATTCAATAAGTTCATTTGATAGAAAATATAACTATTTGTCTAGAATAAAAATTTTATGAGGTATGATTGTATTGGTACATGGAATTTTGGAGTGTCACTATTTTTTCTCCAAGGAATTTAAATTAGTATTTCTTAAAACCCTATGAAATTATCAGTTGAGGTTAAAAGTGGGTCAAGGAAAATAATCAATATAAATTAATTTATGTTGTACTAATTCACCTTCCCCATATCCGAACATGGAATTCAATCATGTATTCATAATAACTTCCTAGGAATGTATTAAGAGAATCATTAATTGTTTATTTAATAATCAATAGTCTAATAAAAAAGTCTAATAGTAAGCTATTTTATCTAAAGAAAATAGACTATCTTAAAATATAAAGTCATTCTGCTTTTAGAGAAACATAATAGTGGGACAATTCAAGGACAGTTTTGTTCAATTTACATATATAGAAACCTCAATGATGTCGATATTCATGAATCCTTAGTGCATAATTTTTTTAGAGTTGACCATAACCTTTCTTATGAACTAATCCTCCTTATATATAAAAAAATAGAATGGCCTCATCAGATATAATGATTTAGAGTTATGAAAAAAGCGAGTATAAGACTTTACGGATGAATATGGTGAAGAACCAATTTAAGGATTTTTATTCCAACAAATTTTTTTTTTCGTGATCATATATAATACTCTGTTAAAAAACTTATTTGGATGGCTATGGTTTCATTTAAATGAGTTCACTCATCATCATATGATAAATGATTGAGGTAATCTAGTGTGACACCACTCATTGATGTATATAAGGCCCATTAAATTTATTGTATGAATTAAAAGAATGAGGTGATTCAATATCATAGTAATGAATCTACATAGGTGATAAACATGAATGTACTTATGACCACACTAGTAATTCATGGAATATCATAATGAAGATGTTTTGGATTCCTATTTATATTTTTAAAAACACCACTCAAGATATGAGAAATATTGTCAATATTATATCCTTGGGAGAATTCATGTTAAAAAATATTCTATTATAATAAATATGTTAATGGTTAACCCATCTATCCCATTTATTAAAGTAAATATTGTTTACCCCATGTACATTAATCTATGTATAAAATAATTGTATCAAATAATATTCTTAATTAATACAATTTAATCCCTATCATGGTATATTTATGTGGTTTAGTAGTTGTGAAAAATGATTCATAGTGAGAAGGAATATTAAAAAAATTATAATATGGTATCTCTAGAGTTACAGTTTCATAAAACTAAACCAAATGAAAATTACTTCATTTATAAGTAAGATGAAAATGTCCAACCACATATAGTTGATATTGAAAATCCTTCCTAATATTATTATGATTTTAATAATGAGGATCTATATGAGTACACTACACTTTATAAAACAGATGTATATTCCATATTTGATGAACTATAGTGGCTGAATGTGGGCACCAATGAGGATTCAAAACCCATACTCATTATACAATCCATACATATTATCATGTAAGATAAATAAGAAACCATATTCTAGAACAAACCTATATTTCTCAAATAGAGTAACACAAAAATACATGGATGAGATCCCCAAGTATGTTTTTTACATGATTCAACAAATTAATCATAACATCTATAATAGGTAAAAAGTTTAGAAGAACATATATCATTATGAAATGGTGAATTCCCTTGAAAAAAGGTTGATGAAATTTTAATTTATCAAGGAAATATTCAGTAAAAAAAGGCTACACAACATTTTCCTAGTTCAGATTAAGAATAAATATTGGAGAGAATTCAATAACCTCTAATACAATGACCACCAATATACACGTGATTAATTTTAAGATCTAATAAAGAATTTATTAATTTGTTTTGAAATTTTATTTTAGGACATCATCTTCATAGATTTTTTTAAATATTAGCCACATAGTATCCCTTAAGAATGATGAGACGGCACAATTTTTGGTGACATTATGAATATAATACAATGAGGTGATATAGTTTAGATGAATAAATAATTGAGGAAACTAGTCAAATGAATTTTTAATCCCCTTTTAGGAAATATCATTTAATTATACATATATTTCAATGTTCCCTGCTCCATGGCCACCAACCAGTTCTAAAACAAAAAACATTATGTGAGCATACTTTCACCTACCCATATTTCAAAGGCTACCAAAAAATAGTTCTTGTTAAATGTGATAAAGAGGGGATAATATATCCTCATATCAAAGATAATTAACAACTAAAATAATTAAAATCATATAAGTATACATAATAAAATGTAATCAAACACTTTTCAAGTTCAAATATTAACCACAACTAAATCAATATCAAGTGAATAGTATTCAGATTAAATAATAATAAATCAGTGATTCATATCGTCATATGTCTTAAAAAGAAGAAAATATAAAATAAATTTATTTTCATGAAATAATTATAATCTATTTCCCATCCTAGTAGTTTGATTATGGAATTTGTTATTGGTTGCTTACCATTTCATAATATTTAAATCATGGAGTTTTCTTGAGTACTAATTGATAGCTCGAGTAGGGTGTTAGTACCACTAAATAGGCCGCTGCCAAATATGTCAAAAAATATATTCTGTCCTCATAAATTCACATTGAATTTATAAATATAATTATAAATATAAATAAAAAGGAAAGATTGTAAATAGTAGTCGCCAATGATCATTGGGTTCCATGATGGAACCCAAGACCAACCATACCATCCTCATCCATTGTTGGATGTCTCTAAATTGTATGAATCTATTAGAGGGAAATATACCCATCCCCATTATTTTCATTCCTCTTTGGTAAATATACCCTCCCCAGAATAATAGATTCACACTCAATGAAATATACTCATCATAGAAAAACAATCACCCCCAAGGAAATATACCTATTCTAAAATAATAGTGACACCCATGGAAATATACCTATCCTAGAAAAGAATAGACAAAAACAAGAAAATATAAACACGTCGAATTAATATAGTAAAACTCAATGAAATATACCCATACCAGAATAGTGCATGACACCAAGAGGAAAATCCATCTCTGGAACCTTGGAAGAAAAAACCCAGGGGTAACACCCACTCTTGAACCATTATATATGAACATCAATTTTAATAAATCATTCCCTAATCGAATCATTTGAATTTAATTAAGAATTTCTTTTAGCATTTTAACAAATTTTACATTTAATAATATTTCATCACCATCCATTAGTTTTTCATATAATCATAAATCACAAACTGTAACGTAATATTTGATGATTATAATTCAATCTAAAATAATGTAGTTCTGAAAATTTTATCGAATGCAATATATATAAATAAATCCATATAATGTCATCTCTTTAGGTTTCCTTTTAATTAGGGTTTCTAGATGACACCGAGGGTTGTATCTAAAAGTATTCTATAAAATTTTAATTATATAAATCAATTATAAATCAAACACATCATAGGACAATGATATCATACAATGAATGAATTATAAAATAATGTAGGGATTATATTAAAAACATATATACTATATATGAAAAAAAACAATAACTACCACCCAAAACAATTCCTTTGATCCAATATCCCTAAACCAGAGTCCATCTACTCCATATTAGGGATTTAGATAATGGAGAAAATAATATTGAAATAGAGGACTATATATGGAATAGAGAGTCATATAAATAAAAAGATGAATCAATTTCAATAATAATAAATTTACTGAGAAAGAATTAAATTTGCAGAGTCTATAAGAGAAAAAAACACCCAATGCATTAGGGTAAATATGAGAAGAAGTAAATAAGTGTTTTCAAGGAAATTAATTATTTTAAAACAATTAAATCACTTCCCATGTACAATTATGGATGTAATTCATTCATTCAAACTATAAAAGTTTTGTCCAACACTCCGCTAAGACAAAATAAAATTTTTAATGGTGTGAGCACATGTATCATAACAGGAATGAAAGCCAACATCTCCTTGGAAACTGTAGGTACATCCCTCTAATCACACACTCTCTCCCAAACTATACTGATACCAAAATTAGTAATAAAATAGATTGTATGTATATAAGTTAAAATATAAAAAATAACTCAAAATATCTAAATGGAATTTCAAGCTCCCAAACTATGGAAATCTCACTCTTGAGAAGTATCTCTATGGGTATCCACCAAAAAACCTCACCATGAGGTCAAATATCCAAAAATATATTCTCGAACAAATTAATTATCCTCTTAAACTATTTCAGATAGATATATTTCAAAGCAAAATTCTAAATTAATATGTCACACATTGATTATAAAAACGATTCACCCCATTAATAATGCTAGAAAAATATCATTTCTGAACCTGAACCATGTCACAATCAAGAGAAAAATCCCAAAACCATTATAATGAATAAAAATATGTTATATTCAATTAAACTGGTTTAGTAAAATATAAATTGGTTCCTACAAATGTATATGTATTTGGGATTTACAACCTTCACACAATATAGCAGTTCATTAATAAGTCGTGTAAAAAATCACTAAGTCTAATCGATAAAAAATCAATCCACTATGTACTCATATCTAATTCATATCCCCATATATATTTTTGTATATAGCTATGCTACTACTACACCCAAACCAAATGAATTGTCATATTATAGAGAGACAGTCACATTAGTATACATTACAAACATGAAAATCATAAAAAGATGCATTATCCTTAAGCTTGATGTCATGAGTTTCAATCACTATGATAGATTAGGATGGTAGAAAATAAATTTTTATTCTTTAAACACTTCATGAAAAACAATAATGAATTATTAAAGGGGTAACTATTATTCCACTAGTCATATCATATATAGTATTTTAAATAACCCTACAAAACTAGGTTCTAGATTCTCCAACCACTAAATTCGACTACATAATTGCCTCGATGTCACTTGAAAAATTCCAAGCCAATAACACTAAACTCATGTTTTTTGTCTCTCTAGTATATATAATATCCTAGTATGATTTTAGTTCTAGAAAACCACTTCTTTATTATATTCATGTGTTATGATGTCTCATGGATGATACTGTTCTTATTCAATGTAACTCAATTTCCACCTGCTGACATAAATGTGAGTGACATGATGTATCATATAAAACCACATAATGTTCCATATATATAATCCTCAAATAATTGATGTAGGTGAATTCTGAAAATCCCAACTGTTCATCTAATGAACCACTAAAGTCTAGGACACAAAATCTCTATATGTCCTCCAAATTATATATAGTATTATTAAACATTTAATCATTTTTGGATGGTAGTATGTTCTAAAATTTGCATTCATAATAAAAACATTCTATTTTTCCTGAAAAAATAGGATTTTTAAAAAACCATCTCGATTTGAAATAATTGTTCAAGGGACCCCATGAATGTGCAAAATATCCAAGACATAGATCTTAACCTACTCATAGAATGATAATGTTTCATTAATAGGATAAAAATGTGTAACATCTTTGTAATAAAATACACTATTATCTGCAATACATTACATTCTAATGGCTTCCTTGGTATTTCTAAAAAATAGTAGAGTAATTTCATCACATTTCTAATAAAAATAAAATTTTTTCTTAAAATTCCAATGGCCCACTAGTGCACAACATTCACATATTGACAGGTAACGTATCCTAGAACAAAAATCATGACATACATTTTTATTCCAACACACTAGTACTTCATGTATCTGTAAATTTTAATCATGATAGTGTGAACATCCCATTTTGTGGATTGTGACTTATGCATCTATTTTTCATGTACGTGCATGGGAACTAGGAAGTAATCATGGACATGGATAATCTCATCATTATCAAAGCTCTAATATATTTGTATCCTTAGACTATATTTCTATGTCTCATGGTAAAATACTCTAGGTCAGATAGCTATATCCACTTTTTATTACAAAGTAGAAAATGAGAAATTGAAAAATATAAAAGGGTTTCCAATATATAGTACTCTTGGATGTCCAAAAAATCAAAGTTAGAAGTTCCATTAATTTCAAATAACAATTCAATTTTTTATGTTCCTAAAACATATATCTTCGAACTCAAAACATATATATCCAAATTTCCCATTTAAGTGGTATAAACTTGATCAAAATTAAAATACTATATGTACTTGACCTACCTTCACTCCCAAAGGTTGAGATCCCTATGAGAATTGATGTGTTTCCGGATATGGTAGTCTGTATACACAAATAATTTCTCCCTTAAAATGTAGTGCCTCCCACATATAATGAAATCAATATTTATTCTATCTCTACATCACTGGTCATATTATTCTTCTAATGGGGCTTAGCTTCCTATAACAATAATAGACCACATGACCTCTTAATATCAAGACCACTCAAAGACTAATACGTAATGTATAAGAAAAGTAAAGGGTACTCCCTAACCAACTCTTGTAGGGTAATGATCAGTGTTGTAGGCATCCATTAATTCAAGATAATAAAATCCTCACCATATTCAGTCTAGAGAAACTTTACCCCATTTTTAAATGATCCAATCATTATTATTTCCAAACCTGAAAAATCATTGTTAATCATTTAGCAATACACAACTAAATAAAAAATAAATTTATGATTAATTCATTACTCAACAACTCCCAAAAAACAACATCATTTCCTTTTAGAGTCCATGGATATAACGGTACCATAAATTACATGTCCCATAATGTGTACCTTGTTTATCCAAATATAGTACATGGAGATCTTTACATGGAGTCGTTAATCCAAAAGCACGGTCGATGTGATCTCAACATGCTTTGGTTTTTCTTCTCTCATCCTAGAGTACATTAGGATGTATTCCTTGAAAACTAAAAAAATTCTAAATAATTAAGAGAAACCTTATTTATCAAAGTCATAAGTTATATCAGTGTGATTGTAAAATGTAATTTCATTAGAATAAAATCATATAATCCACACCCATTTATAAATAGGGAAAAAAATTCATGATGGCCATATACATAGAGGTGATCCCCTATTATTATATTAGTATTATAAAATACTTGGGCAACTATCAAATGATAAGGAAGATCATAAAAATTTGGAAGATGGATATGGTTTATTACAATCATTTGATTCCGATTTTGGTATTCAAAACAGAACTACGAAAAAATATCTATCTTATTTGAGAAAATGAATACAGATACCTAAGGTTATATACATGAAAAAATTAACACATATGACTATAAGTCAAATAGATGATCCTTATGTTTAAAAAGATATATTAGATACATTAAATAATGTAGAATAACATGGGATGAGCTCCCAACATCCCTATTGGGTGGATACCCTAAAAAGTTGATTGAAGAATATCAAAAAACCATTCCACCACAGGTGAAAGAATAACTCATTTAACATCCCCATCATTAATTATCAATTTGAAAACATTATCCATGTTATCGCCACATTACATATGGATAGGGAATGTGTGAACTTCCTTATACCAATATTCTCAAATACAAACATACTCACCACCATTATGACACATAAAGAGAATACATAATTGATAACAGTCAATGTGATCATGGCATGAAACTAACGAATCCCTCCCAATGAACAAATACTAGCTTATAATTTTTGACATGAAGATTTCCTAAATAATTTAAATATCATATCTATAAAGATGATTCCCTAAAATAATTTAATACCTTTAATCACAATCCCAAAATGGTGTTAACAGACATAACCCTATACAAGAACTCTATGTCTAACTCCCGACATTCAATGAACCAAATAGATAAAATATAATGTGAATCAGCTCTGGTAAACATGGAAGAAGCCAATGTAAAACTCAATGGTATTATACATTTGTTTTTCAAAGATCCATCATCATGAAAAACTGAAAAAAGATGAACATTATGCATTTAGATTATCTAATGGCTATAATACCAACATATATCTCTCGTACAACACCACTATGCTTCTTTGACTCTATGTATTCTAGATAACTAATTCATCTACCGTGATATGAGTGGTCGGAAAAAATCCAACTACCCACCTATCATCATGTAGTTGATCTTTCTCCTAGTCTATACACATAACATGAATTTACATAAACATGCAACCCAAGATTCCCCACAAAAAAACAATTGTAGGTTCCCCATCGTACAATAAAACTAAAATTGGAACAAAGGTTGGGGGACCTAGGGTGGGGTATAGCTTTATCTACCACACTTATTGAACTTGATAAAATGAACCCCCCCCCTTTATGTGGGAGGTAATCCACTACTATCACATCACCAACCACGATCTCCTTAGTTTGAAACTTCAATATGGCTTTCTCTACTACCTATATATTTTTCATGGAAACACCAATCATATATTACATTCTCTAATACTCTTCCATCATTCATGATTCATTCATATATAATCAACTAATTCACAACCTCAATAAAAGCACTATGACGGAATATGTTCACTAGAACGTCAATTCTATAAGATTACACAAACCATGTCATATTTAAAAAGATGATTCTGTTTTAATCAATACTCATGTGTGGTTAACATCTCTTGGTTGATTCATGTGTTAGAATAAATAAGAGATAATATAAGATAAACCCATGGAATGAACCACATTGTACTAAATTTGTACCCATTTAAAATTAACTGGTAATGGAGAACTATTGATTAACTACATTCTCACATCATATTAATTGGTTGAGAACCAAATTAGATTAAATAATTAATCTCAACATAATATTAACCAAAAAGAAACTCATCTATAACATGTGTATGAAACATCACAGATACTTGGGAAATGTGATTGAATGAAAATGATAATTAACTATTACTCTATGGTAATCTTGAATTGATGGGAAATGATGATTAATAGTTCATACCAAAGGATTTGAAGATAGAATTTTCACCCTGAAAAAGATAGTACACCAATTTTATAATGATTTAGGGATATTTCATAATGACTTATAGATTAAGAGTATATATAAAGAAATGTAAATATTTACGACATTGATGATATGATGTTCTGGGCTGTGAGAATTCGAAAAGGTATAAAGAGATTCGAAAAACACTACTGTTCTATACAAAATGTAGAATATATAAGTACATAATTTCAATATATATGTGATATATATTTTTTAACAAAAATCAATATTTCTTTACAGTTTAGAAATAAACCATTACACTGATTATGATATAGTAAATAATAATATTAATTTACATAATTAACAAAAATTTTACATAATACAATATATAAGAATAAATTTATTTTTTAAATAAATAGAAATTTGAAATCATGTTAAAAATTTACATTTAAAATTTTTTGTAAACCATCTAATATTCCTTGTAGTGAGGATAATATTTTTAAATTTGAAATGAATGTATCATTAATAATTTTCCTAATATAAAATAATATATATATAAATAACTAAAAATATACATTTCCTCAATAAATAAAAATCAATATAATATATATCGATTACCAAAGTTATCACATAAAAAATTCAACCTTATGGACATTATTAATAATAAAAAAATCTATAGTGGAATAAATAATGGAGTTTTTATACTTTTTGACCCTCCAATTACACAAATAATTAACAAAAAATGATTTATAAGTCTTCCCAACAACCCAACTGAAAAAGTATAATCTAATCATAAAATATTTAACATCCTATTAATTGGAATTCTCCGCATTCTTATAATGGTGTAATATTTACCTTCCATATTCTTTTTTCAGTACAAATAATAAGGATCATTTCAAATAACATCATTTTTTCACAAAATATTATTCCTCTATTTTAAATAAGTTAAATTATGGGAGAAGATTTAAGTGTTATTGATTTTTTTATATACATGAATGTTAAAAATAATTATAGAAAATTGTAGTTTTCAATAGTATTTTCCATAGAATTTATCCCTATATAATCTCTTTCTGCTTCAATGATTTTATAAACCATTCATGAAAGAAGGAATAACCAACATGAATAGGTATAAAAAAATTATTTAAAATATAATAATAAATTCCAAAATTGAGGTGGAAGTTCAATGTTCACCAAATAAGAGAGTTTCAATACCAAATAATATATAAAAAATAATTTCAGTAAAGGAGTAATGAACTGGTACCCTTGTATTATAGAGGCACTATATCCTTACCATGGAACAAAATATTGGGGTTAAATCCTCATCATTATAAAATATCCTCTCCCATTTTGGCGAAGTGATGTTTTCAAGGCCTCTTGTCCCTGGTATCTACTCAGATATATTTTTCCCCATTTATAAAATGTCTAAAATATTATAAATTTCCCCATCATATCGGTAGACTTCTTACCACACACAGTTAGTATTGGATTACCACTTTTATTTCCAATAACATCATCTATCTATTGTCTTTTTGTTTCATAAGATGTATATTCATACATTTTAGTTAACCATATATCCCAACAACATTTTCAACAGATGTATATAAATTTATTATCCTTACCTATGTAGTTATACCTTGAATCCCATGTCCAAACATTCCCTAAAATGAATTATTACCCCAACTAATTATGGAATTACTATTTACCCACATGGTATGAGTTTCATGACCCATATATTCTTACCTATTTCATTGTGGAATCTTTGTTCCTAAAAAAATGTTGGCCCCTAATCTCATAGGGGTTAATTCCTCCCTATAGTTTCATACACCCCATTTTTTCAATACCTATTATATTAACAGAAATTCAGTGAAATTCTTGTATATGTTAGTTTGAACTATAGAAAATTAATTACCTTTGGTAATTTTTATGTATGGATGTGATTCAAATTATGAAAAACGGAGTTATTGTGATTCCCATTATTTCAAATTATATTATATTCCATTTCATGTGTATATAAATATTCATACATATATAATGATCAATTTCCATATAATATGTATAAAATTTTATATGTGTCCACTTTCGTCACATCCCACTATTCATGGCGATGCTATTTGGTGTTAGTAATCATGAATTGAGAAAACACTAAGTATTTTATAGGTCTATTTATTTCATCATTCCATTTTCTTTATATATAAAAAAAATCTCAGATCCTAGTGATGTAAAATTATGTTATTGTTTATATAATGATGGATGTTTTCTATAGGTACACATATTTATAAAGAAAATTATTTTTCATATATCTGTTACTTCTTATACAAAACCTCACATTGATCCAAAATGTGTCACCTTGCATAAAATAAATCACACATGTTGTATATTTATGTTTTTATATAAAAAGGAACAAAATGGAAAGATTATCATGCCTTGTGGCTCTTTATTGAATGAAATGAAATTATGGCCTCTTCTCATTCCATAAGAACATAAATTTTATGGTATATAAAAATCCAACAATGATATAAAATTTTATTAAACATCTTCTTTTCTATAAGAATATAAAATAAATGTAGTTCCCTTATTGCAAGCCTTAGAACTATAAGGACCACTTTGATACATTTGTGTCATGGAATTTATACATTCCATTAAGCCATACAGACCACATTCATTCATGTGGGTTTTGAATTTATTTTATTTTTTAATACATCATTTTCCAAATAGAAAACCAACCTATGACACCCTCCAAAACTGGTTTACGAGCTACTTCGTTACTGACTAAAAGGGAATTCCTCAATCCCCATGGACTTGAGACTGACACCAAGGTAACCGGATGAAATGATTTTAACCAATCTAAAACAAAATAGATTGAATATATATATATATATATAATTGAAATAACAACCAGAAATAAATATTTCAAAATCTAGAGTTTCAATGGAAGAGATACAACCCAAATGCAACAATGAAAAACCAAATGTATGTGTCAAAAAATGAAAATGGAATCTATATCCTAAAAATAGACTCCCAAATATATGTGGTATATATAAAACCATATAATATTCAAATATCGATACCCAATTTTAAAAATTCTTTCCACCTCAAAATAGATCAATTCCATTTCATTCATCAAAATTTTTTCCAAGGTCTAAACATTTCTGAGTGAATGTGTAGGGAGTGTGAAGAAAAGGATTAGTAGGATCGTAACTAGGTGTTCTATATGATATGTCTATACATTAATAAAACTATGATAAATTTGTATAAACCATGACCTGATATGTTTTAAAGAATCATTTTATCAAAATCAGTGTAAGAAGTACCCCGTTCTTCTAATGTTATAAAACAATTATATATAGAAACATTTTAAGGAATAAATACATCCAACAATTTAAATTAAATATAATCAATTATATCAAATCCAAAATAGAAAATAATGTAATGTTCCATCCCTATAAGAACTAAAATGGTTCCCCGTGCTAGTTAGTCACATGACATCATGTACACCTACCCGTATGCCAAAGGCTTCCGACTAGCTCCAACAGTCTAGTGATTGAATAATAGAGAAACTATGCCTTCATGATAACTTATCGAAGTGGTAAGTATTTAATAAGACAATGTAAGAAGCATTATAAATGAGTACAAATGAAATAACTATAATATCTGTTAAATGATCATTACCAAATACAATACAACCATACATGTCAAGTGGTTATACAATGTACTAGTAGAGACATGTAACATGTATTAAGTAAAAAGTGAACAATGAAAATAAAAAATCATCAAGGGATATCTCCATGAGAATCCTAATATCTTCTTCAGTCCTATGTTCAAAGTCCACATGTTCAATTGTAACATCACAAGTATAATCAATGTACCTGAATCTACAACCATGTCATCTTTTTGGGAACCCTGGTGAAATGATTGAAGGAATTGGGTGTGATATATATTCCATAGGCCACAACCTATGGTGTCTAATGCAATTGAATTGTTGAATATGAATTAAAATAGTGTGTAGGTGTATCAATAAGGAAGGAAATAAATAACATAAACAAGATGGAATCATACATCTTAATGATACATCAATAACCATACCTCCTTCAGCCTATGGCAGAATACCAATATACACTTTCCTTATATATATATATATATATCAACGAGATTCATTGTGACATATGTGCCAATATATTTAGGCCCTAAGACTAGCTAGGACTCGAGGAATAACTATAAAATCCATTCGTATTCATAAATGTCTCATAGAGTATTAGGGGTCATAATACCCGAGTATCAATACTCATAAATGGACACCATTCGGAAGTAACCAATTTATATGGTATTTCATGCATATGTTTACATTAATATGGGATAGCAGGCACATGTGTGGCATTTAGAAGGGACACCATGATAATGAAAAAATTTGGGACCTCATGACCATGATTTATAAGAGTCTCTATGCCAATGAATAAGTTATGATGTCATGAACTTGATTAATAAATGATGTAATACCCATGGATAAATTCATAATCCATGAAAATGATTAATGAGGGACACCATGGATGTGTATCAGATTAAGAGACACCACGCCTAATAAATAATAATGGACATCACGCCCGAGCATCACAATATATAAGTATGCATGTTCATTAAATTATTAACCATATTCCCTAAGATATATCTTATAAAAAAGGAAACATGACACTTCTTTTTCATTAAATTCACTGTAAGAATTTTAAATTTTTATTTCTATTTGCATAAAAATCAGATAAAAAAATATGATAATAAAATTATGGTAATTCTATTTATAATTTATTTAGACAACCATATAAATTTCCATGACTTAAATCATCTCAAAAACTGAATTTGATTGAACTTTTTAATTAAATAGGATATCATATCTCATATGTGGTTTCACTATAAAACAAGAGAAATGAATAAAATAAAAATAATTTTAAATTAAATTTAATTTGAACATATCTTATATAAGAGATATGAAAACATATCTAAAGAGAGATTAAAATTATTGGAGAATATTTTAAATACATAATTTGAAACAACACCTAGAAGGGGTGATTTAATTTCCTAAATGAGGAATAATTCACTAATTATGAACAACACATATAAATGTGTGGTTCTAATTGAGGTATATGAACTTCATTAATTAAATTATATTCATGGGTTTTAACTGATTTTTATTATTAAAATTGGCATAATTAAATTCCCTTTTTAGGAGTGACACATAGAGAATATGGAGCATGAAATAATGACGTAGTTTATAAAAAATGTGATTTTAAGGGAAGATCCATATAAAACCAACCATATACCAATGATACTTCACTCATCCATTATAAAGATCTAATTTGATCTATTTGGATACAAAATAAAGAAATATAAAAATTCTCTAAAAATAGGATGGATTTTCACATGTTGAAATAGAATTGAATATAGAAAAGGTATTTGATAAAGGAATAAAGAGGAGTTTTAGAAAAGCCATTAGATATCCAAAATTATGAATAATGCATTCTTTGGACCAAGAAAAAAGGATATACACCCTGGGTTGATGGAGGATGTAGTGAGCACGTGTAGATGGATTATGTGTGAAATGGAGTTGGAAATAAGGTAAAAACTCATTTAATTGCTGATGGAAAAATTGGTCAATTTTTTCCCTCCAATGAGCTATGTATTTTGGACAAATGGATGGAAAAAATGATCAGCAATCATGTATTGCAACTATAAAATGACAACCACAGCTCCTGCGACTAGCACATGGTAATAAAAACTATGTTCAACCTATGCAATCTACCTTGGTAATTTTCTACAGAACCGTCGTAAAATCTTGTAACCATTGGTGCATGATTAAAAAAATGTGTGTCACCCTATGAAGCCCTCCAATAGATCAAAAGTTTTTTCCAAGATGGATTCATATATTTTTCTAATTGTGATCCTATGTAAAATAGGCCACACAGTTTGGGTTGAAATTTTAGTATTAATTGTGTTCTAACCATACGCCTCCTGCTATTTCTCAAGAAACATATTTTTCAAATCCTGATTCTCTAAAATTACTTCTGAACACCAGATATAGCTATCAGGACATATTAACCTTCTAAAAAACATTGTTTTAGACATTCCATATCTCATAATCTCTTACAAATCTAAATGTATGATTTGGACCATAATCCAAATTGGAATGTTTCAAATTCATTGGGAAATTTCAAACAAATCCAAAATAAGGGATCTTAAAATCTCCCCAACTAAAAACATTTCATCCATGAGTATCCTTAGAGAATAAAAAATTCACCTGACCAACATGGGATGATTTTTTTTAATTAAATGGTATCATTATGTTTCCAAATTTTCAAAAATGACCTTGATTCATTTAAAGCATACGATGTTTAAATTTTCAAAAACTAGTCCAATGCTCATAAACAAAAATAATAATTAAAATAAGGATTCCTCAAGAAATTATACTCCATGATAGATCAAATTATTATATCTTTTATCAACATTAGTATGAAACTCCCCACCATATGTCCTAAACATTATTGACATGTTCCAATCTTTAGTAGTCCGAAACATCCTAATTGCATAAAAAACAATCCAATATCATTATACTGACAGTTTTGGTATGTTCCAAATTCAATAAAACATTAAATTACTAATTTAACTTATATAGAATTATTGTGATGTCTTTTTATTGAAAATTCATTTCCTAAATTTTTCACTGCACTCACCCCATCTTATAATTTTCCAAAAATTTGTTCCTCACCGACTGCATTCAATGAAATTTTGGGAAGGCATGTAGATCTAGTCTTGTTTGAGTATTTCATAAAATGATCAAAATTAATAGAGAACGCATCCAAAACTCAATACCATCAATGTTTTTCCATGTAACCTCAATAATATTACAATCACACTCACTGAAACCCTGAATTAGAAAACTGGTGCTGTCCCTAGCACAAATTTTCATTTTTCAGTCATTTCATATCTTGAATGTGGGTTTATAATTGATCTAATTACTTTGAATTGACATAACACTTGTGCAGAAAATGTGTTTTACAGCGGTTATTTTTTATTTTTTACGTCAGATTTTGGCAAAAATTATTACAGGAGACGTTATAAATATTGTTTTTTATGGCGATTATTTTTAAACCAACGTTAAAACTAATATTCCGAAGTGTTTCTCACATCAGTTCATCAAAAAAATACATGGAAAATGATTTCGAGTCGTGATTTATTATGGAGGTTTTTAAATAACCAAAATTGTATTAACTTTATCACGTCAGTTCTAGAATAAAAGATGTAAAAAACTGTGCCTCTGAAGATTTTATCATCTACGTTATGTTCATAATAGACATCATAAAATGGTCTGCCCAACATTTATTCACATCGATTAAATAATAACGGGCATGAAAACATATATACTACATCGTTTAATAATTAACTGATGTGAAGAACTATTTCATTCCATTTGTTATGTCAGTTATTAAATAACCAACATAAAAACCAATTTTCAATCCATTTATTACGTCAGTTTTGGACTAGCCGATGTAAAAACATGTTCACATTCATTTGATGCATAGGTTTTCAAATTACAGACATAAAAACCCATAAACATGCATTTTTTTCCTCGGTTATAAAATAACTGACATAAAACCAATTTTTTTGATAAAACCATTCAACCACAACTATGCCCTACCAAAGAAAACACGAGACACACCAAAACCAGAACAAAACTAGACCTAAACCAGACCAAAACCAGACCAAAACTATACCACCACACTGGAAAGCCCTCCCACAACCCTGGAACTCACCCATTGGACACCCCCCTCATCCACAGACAACCCCCACCCTCGTGGACATTCTCCACTCCCCTGGACAGACCTCCTAACCTCTTAGACACCCTCCCACCCCCATGGACACCCTGGACACAACCACCCCACAAGACATCCCCCCCACTCCCTTGGAAACCCTCACCCCACACCCATGGACACCCCCCTGGACAGCCCCCACCCCTCAATAGCCCATACCTTCTTAGACACCCTCCCACCCCCATGGACACCCCAGACAAACCCACCCTACTGGACAACCATCCCACACCCCTAGAACCCCCCACCCCATTGGGAAACCCCCACAACCACAGATACACCATGGACAACCCCTCCCCCACCCCTCCTGGACAACCCCCCACTCCCTTGGACACCCTCCCACCCCCATGGACACCCTAGACACCCCCACCCCACTGGACAACCCTCCCACAACCCTGGAAACCCCCAATATAGAGGAAACCCTCTCTCCTCCTGGACAACACCCTACGCCCCATGACAGCCCTCCTACCCTCCTGGATACCCTGGACACTAAACACACACCTGGACAGCCCCCAATACCCTAAAAATCCCCCACCCCACTGGACACCCCCACACCCCGGGACAACCCCCCTAGACCCCCCACATCCCTGGACTCCCCTTGGACACCTCCCCACACCCCGGACACCCACTGGACAGCCCCCACACCCTTGGACATGCCATGGACATCCCCCCAACCCCAATGGACAACCCTCCCACACCCATGGAAACCCCCCCACCACACTAGACACCCCCACACCCCTAGATACCCACTGGAGCCCCCCCTCACCCTCTTGGACAGCCCCCCACTCCACTAAACAACCCTACCAACCTTTTGTAAACACCCTCCCACCCCAAATTGACACCCTGAACACCACCACCCCACTGGACAACCCTCCCACACTCCAAGAACCCCCCAACCCACTAGACCCCCCCCCCACCGACACCCCTGGACACCCCCACCCTTCTAGATAGCCCCTACCATCCTGGACACCCTCCCACCCCCATGGACAACCTACACACTCCCACCCTACTGGACAACCCTCCCACACCCTTGGAAACCCCACCGGACACCCCCAAAACCCAGTATACCCCAGGACACCCCCATCCCTCTTGGATAACCCCTCGCTCCCTTGGACAACCCTCCCACCCTCCTGGACACCCTCCCACTCTCCGGGCCACCCTCCAACACCATTGACACCTTGGAAACCCCCACCCTACTAGAAATCCCTCCCACATCCCTTAAAACCCGCCCACCACACTAGACAACTCCCACCCCTCCTGGATAGCTCCCACTCCCCTGGACAGCCCTCCCACCCTCTTGGACACCCTCCCACCACCATGGACACCCTGGACACCCCACCCCACTAGACTACCCTCCCACACTTCTAGAACCCCCCACCCCACAGGACATCCCTACCACACCAATAGAATCCCTCCCACCCCACTAGGCAACCCCCCCCCCACACAGACCCCTCATGGACAACCCCACACTCCCATATATATCTCTCCCACCCTCCTGGACACCCTCCCACACCCATCGACACCCCCACCCCACTGGAAAACCCACACACACCACTGACCCCCACCCCACTAAACACCCCCCCCACAACCCTAGACACCCCCTGGATAGCCCTCAACCTCCTGGATATCCCTACCCTCTTGGAAACCCTCTCACCACCCATGGACACCCATAACACCACCCACAACCCTAGAGACCCACTAGACCGCCCCTCCCCAATTGTGAATATCTACCCACTCCCCTGGGCATCCCTCCCACCCTCCTAGACACCCTCCCACCCCCATGGACTCCCTGGACACCGCCACCCCACTAGACATCCCTCCCACACCCCTGGAAACCCACACACCGCACTGGACACCCCCACCCCCACACACCCCTGGACACCCACTAGACAGCCCCCACTCCCCTAGATAGCCCTCCCACCCTCCTAGATACCCTCCCACCCCAATGGACATCCTATATACCCCCAAGACCAGAATGCATACCATAAAAACCATAAGAACTATACCAAAACAAAAAGTAGACCAAAATTAAACATCCACATATGTGACATTCAAAACATAAAATGTCAACTAAAAAAACCAATAATCCCACGTAAATGACTAGCAAATACTCAATTATAATTACAATATTCAAAATACCATTTTACACCACAGAAAAACTCCAATGGCCCAAAGTTCATCAATTTTTATTGATTTTTGATAATCCTCCTTTCAAGGGGTGAGGTAGAACCCTAACAAGGCCCATAGGCGTAAGTATTAGATGGACCATAGGCCATAGAGAAATTCATTGTCCGTAGGCTTCAAACATTACATACAACCTAGACTAACTACTCGGGACTGCTCCTCCCCAGCATCTTCATTGTGAAATCAGCTCTCCACCTTCGCATGGCTGTTCAGCATGGCATTCCCGTGCATGCACATAGTAAATGGATAGTAGTTAACATGTATAATAAATAAATCAAATTTAATATTATTGCAATGTTTCAAAGGAAATCTTATGAGGTCAAGGTGCACTAGTGTTCCATTTTTAATTATTTCAAACATAAATCATAACGTATAATATTTGCATTTGAATATTCCTTATTGTTTATGAAAATTTTATTTGAATGAGTTTAAATTAAAAATAATATTTTTATGTAAAACATCAAAAAGTAAAAATAATAAATGGATATTCACCTTTACTCTTACATATTTGATCTTGGCACACATTTTCATTGTGTTTTTTGAAAGTAGACCCATCACCTATTGGAAAATAATAGGAATGGGATAAATTTAAAATTAACTATAATATATAAAACTATTAATAAATTTAAGCTTACATTTTGAAAATATTTTTAAAACTTTCCCACACATCTCCATGGTTAGAGAATATCCTATAAAGTGTTTCCCCCTTTGGCTAAAAACACCAAACATCCAATGATCATTTTAAAAGAATATTTAATGTTCGTAGTTTTTTATGATAAAAGATAATGAACTCTTTATCAGAGATATGTTTCATACCACTCACAAAAATGAATCATCCAACACCGTGTGACTATATTCTATTCAAATAATTCCGCAATATAAAGCATTATTTGTTCAAAATCCAATGCATATGCTTCAGGGGAAATCAAACGTGGGTCCATGAATTAAAATACATATGTCCTCTCATTATTCTAACACATTTTATAAAGATAGCTAATAAAAAATAGAAATAAGTATACATTTTTAATAAATATAATGCAGGGAAAAGGAGTTAAGACTTAGATGAATTTTTTCCACCATGTAGATTCCCAAATTTTCTCTAGTAACAAGCTCCATGATATCATCTTTCAGAACCCCCAAATTTTTTTACTTCCACAAAAAGGAGATTTTATGTGAAAATCATAATAATTCACCAACAAATTTGAAAAGATTGACAATCTGTCAAGACTACAAGAATCTATCTCGGATGTCATAGTCATTTTTCTTTGTTATTGTCTATAAAGTATTTCTTAAATTTTGAAGTATTCCTATAGAAATAAATAGAAAAATATATTAGTTTTCAAATGATAAGACATCTTTAATAATAAAAATAGAATATATAACATACATATCTCTGTTGTAATGAGTCACGAAATTATGGATGTTCAAATTTAAAAATGGATGATATTATGTCCAACTGTTGTCACCTCATCTTTAAGTAATGGTACATTAGCAGATCTACGTATAATATCTTTTACAATGACCTTAACATGCTCTACCCCTAACTGTTGATGATGAACTGTATCTCTTATATTATATACCATCCCATATGAAACTATATGATATTGAGAATCGTAAACATACAACTCGTAATAAGTAGGATGTTGTGGCGGGGGAGAAGGATTAAAATGGGGTTTTCAGGCTGAGGTGGGGGAGTGGGAGCTACTGTCGGAGGTGGTGGATAATTAATGGGGTCTGTAGTGGGAGTTGGAGGAGTGGGAGCTACTGTCTGAAACTGTCTCTATATTTCTTCAAACATAGACGATACCAATGCTCTAATCTTTTCATCCATCGTCGCATTAAAATTATGAACTTCAGCCTCAGAGGAATATATTTTTTTTATAAACACCCTCAATGGAAAAGTTTAAGAATGTTGAAACACTTTTTTAACCAATACACCTGTCTGATATCCTCATACATGACTAGGTTGTTTGTGCTTTCCCAATACTGTAGATAAAATATCTTTCCTCCAAGTAGCTGTAAATGCCCCCTATGAGCATTACTCCTCAAGACAATCCTATATTAAAAAATTGAACATATATTTAATGATTCAAATTATATAAAGAATATAGTTAATTAAATAAATAAAATAAATATCTTATAATCCTCTCATGTACGATTTTTGAATCTCCCGAATGATATTGCATCTTTTTTCCCATCAGATCTCTCTTCCATTTTCATGTCTAGATGGAGGGGATGGAGGGGGAACCTATCTAGTGCTTGAAGACTCAGCACTCAGGTTTTTTAATTTTCCTGCCATCATTTGTTTTTTCAATAATGTATACCCTCCCTAAGATAAACTATAAGGGTATACGTTTTTGGACGGGAAAACCTGATGATATTTCCTTTATTGTTGTAAATTAATAATAAGAAATCATTTAAAAAATATTAATAAAATCATTTATATAAGAATTTTTATAAAATTATCCACTTCCCATAAAAAAAATGAATCTTTTATTCTACTTTTAAAAAACTATGTCCATGTGTCTTCAGCTATGAAAGGATATATATGACATGGATTGTAATGGCTCCTATGAAAAAAATGAAATCATATGTGTGGGTTGATTTGAAATCCCTCCATCTCCTTAAAGCCATCACTATGTATCTCTTCCTGACTCCTATAGTGTCATAAATATCAAATATCAACTGATAAAGATGAGGTAAAACCTATTATTCTAGAAACATTTAAAGAATAGGAAAAAAATAGAAAAAAGATATTTCCCAAAACGTATCCCTAAACTGAGATATTATCACTTTTTCCACACTTCTCTAATCATCATACAAAATTATTACTTTTCTATTACCCTGAGTTGATACAAAACACTTAAAATCTTTTACCTTTGGACTTCTAGGAATATCATTCTCATAAAACTCAACGACTATCCTCTGGTCCTGCGTACGGGCAAGTGATAATTTTGGTAAATGTGTGCACCCAGATTAACCAACTCTTGAACTCTTCTTTGTCTTTTTGGGAGCACATGATGATGATTGGGGAACATCAAGAGGATCATGTGAATGTTATTCCCTAAATGTATTATCATTATTCTCATATCCAAAATCATGTGGTTGATCAACTGATTGATCTATAATTATCTTTCAAATAAAAAAAACAAACAATGGTTCAAAAATATAAAAATTCAAATACTATAATATTAACGTAAACATAAAATGGAAAATTGAACTGAGTTAGTTAATAGTAAACATGGTTAATATGGCAATCTTGTTAAAATATGGTAAACATGGTAAACATGGTAGTGTAATTTTTATTTATCTAAATCTATAAATATATATGGTACGTAATGGTAAACTATGGTAAACTATGGTAAACATGGTAAAAATGGTAAACAAGGTAAACATGGAAAACATGGAAAAAATGCTAGACATGGTAAACATGGAAAACATGGTAAAGTAATTGTCATTAAAAATAATAATAGACATACAATTTACGTAATGGTAAACATGAATAACTAATCTAAACAAAATTAAAATGAACAAAAACTTATATTTATTTTTTTTAATACCCGTTTTAATAAAGGAAAAAATTACAATATATAACATGTTATGAAAATAATAAATTTAAACAAGAAATAAACATTCATTACCAATAATATTAGGAATGTACAAATGGATTTTTTCCTAAATTCCTTTGTCAAGATCATTCCATATGGCATTAACAATGTCTTCAACATGCTCATCATTATGTTCTTCTAATATTTCCATGGAAGTAGGGATATCCAATAATTCAATATCTTCATCATGTTGATCATCACCAACATATTGTTTTTCCCTTCTAAAACATCAGACCACTAAATATATGATTGATCAATTATATAGAAAATCTATTTGGCATGTGTTTCCATTATTAATGAATCTTTTGTGTCTTACAATCTATTTAGATTGACATCTGTAATTCCAAATTCATCATGTATGATATTGATGTTTGCAATAAACCATTTTCAGATAAAAAAATGAACATTAATTTTAAGTAATCAACCTCCCCTATTTCTTTAATAACTCTATAATAGGTAGTAGATATAGAAATTGGGTTTTTGTCTTTAGAACTAGAAAAATACATTTCTTCTGCAAACACCAATACACCACTATTCTGCACTGCACTTCTATTGTCTTGAGCTTTCATATGAAATTTATAGTCATTAATGTCATAATCGGACCAAATTATCACATTTAAACATGGACCACCCACAAACCATCTTAATGTATCTGATACATCTAATATACCAAGAAAGTTATTTTTAAACCATGACAAAAAAGTTATGTTTTTCTCATTCAAAATACAAATTTCTTTATTCTTTGGATGACTTTGTTTCAAATCATGAATATGAAATGTGATATACTGTTGTGCGTCAGATTTGTTATTCAAGATGTATAATTCGATCTTCTTCATCTATTCAGCTAACAATGATTTGAATTTCAAGCCACTAATCCCCTTTCCCTCATTATTAACTCATTCATGTAGAGATGGGGTCAAACCTATAGGCTCCGTCGTAGCTACGTATCTCGTAAAAGACACTGCAACCTCCTCAGAAAATTGCTTTTCAATAAAGGAGTCTTTAGGTGGATAAGGATTCTTAGGAAACCCCTTCAATATTTTCATATTCCTTTCAAAAGGATACATCCACTAAAGATATACATGTCCAAAAATTTTATTTCTCAAACCAGTTTATTCATTAAATGCACAGTTATATCAAAAAAATAAGGAGGAAAATACATTTCCAATTTACAATGTATAGAAATTTCATCATTTTCTAAAAATGTTCAAAGCAATCACATCAATCACCATATTTCAAATTGAATTGAAAAAATAACAAAACATCATTATAGTATTTCTGAGATGGATGGTTAATATTCCACAAATGCAACTAGTAGATGTTTGTCCATCCTGATGTGAAAATCATGATATTTTGTACCTATCAACTTCAAATCCTTTAAAGAGACAATTTTTTTTACATTTGATGTATAATCATTAGGCACTTTCATATAATGAAGGCACTGAAAAAAGATAATTTTCTCCCTCTTGGATAATGTATAACAAGCTAGGTGTAGAAATGTTTGTCTTCTTTTAAGAGTGGGAGATAACTCCAAATGTATTCCTATTTATCGTAAGTCTAATCTTTCATTCAACCCATCTTTTGTATTTCCTTTAATATCTAGCAATGTTCCAATAAAAATGTCCCAGATATTTTCTCCACGTGCATGACATCAATATTATGTTTCACTTCATGATATCACCAATATGGTAGCTCTAAAAATATTGACATTTTCTTCCAAATATGTCTATCATTACCAGAGTTCTATGTCTTTCCCAATGTCACGTAAAGGTTTTCCACCCTCTCAAAATACTCATATGGGGATAATGTTTTTGGTGTAATATCAAATTCTCGTGTTCCATTGAATTCATTTTTTAGTCTTCTATAAGAGTGATCTATAGGCAGAAAATTCCAATGACCCATGTACATTTTTTTCCTACCATGTTTCAATTGACAATATGAAGTTTGATATTTGTAAATTGGACATTATTTATGCCCCTAAACACTATATCCAGACAAATTTCCATATGCTGTGAAGTCATTTATAGTGAACATAAGCACTGCATGTAGTTGAAAATATTCATTTTTATAATAATCATTCACCCTAATACCATCCTCCCATAAATGTTTCAAATAATCAATCAATGGTGATAAGAAAAAATGAATATCATATCCGAGTTGATTTGGTCTAGAGATAATTATACTCAACATGACATATTTTCACATCATACTAAATTCAAGAGAGTGGTTGTAAATTACCACTAAAATAGGCCATGAACTATGTGTGCTACTGAGCATTAGGTATAGATTCATTACAAATGTGCACAACCCTAGTCTCAGATTTCTTATGTCATTTCCAAATGTTGGATACTACTCATCAATTTTCTTCCATTGTTTACAATCAGCTGGATGGCATATTTTTCCATCACATGTCTACTTATCAACATGCCATATTAACCTTTTTGGATCATGTGAATTATCGAATGAATGTTTCAAATGATGAATTATAGGGAGATACCAAAATAACTTGGAAGGGATATTAGTAATATCTACATCAACTTGTGATTTTTATTTCAACTTATATAGTGATGTAACATATTTAGGACACTCTGGTAGAAATTCTTATTCCTTCCTATGTATCATACAGTAATTTTTATAGGAATTTTTTTCTTGTTTCCCAATCCCATTAGGAAAAATATTTTCTAGTCCTTATAATGTGAATCTGGAAGATCATTGTCTTTTGGAATAATGCCTTCCAACAATTGGAGCAACTCTGTAAGAATTATGTCACTCCATCCATGTTTATCCTTCAGGTTAATCAATCTTAACCCCACCAAAAAAAACCAAAAAATCCAAACAACTAGGATACAATGGTTTTTTAGCATCACCATATAGACGTGAAACTATCGGTTCTATCTCAATTTGTTCTACTAAAATATCAAAAGTCATTTCTTGAATTCCATCGAAGTTACCATGTTTCAAATAATCATCACTAGTAGATCTAACATTCAGTCCATTTTCACCATTTCAAATCCAAGGGTTATAAATCGGATTAAAACCATGACAAATTAGATGATCTTTGATCTCTCTAAATTTCAACTTCTTCATATTCAAACATTTTTTGCATGGAAAAAAATGTCTCATTTAGAAAATTCCAAAAAGGCATCAACACATTCCTCATATTCATTACTCATTTTATGTTCCATAATCTATCTTTGACTCATTTTTACCTATAATAAATAGAAAAATTATATATCTTGTTAAGAAAAGACAAATATATATTTATAAAAAATATCATACTTTGAATGTAAAACAATTTTGATACATAAATCAAATCTATGCGTCTTCAAAGAAAAATATTCATGAAAATTATTTTAAAATTAAAATATAGTTAGATATAACAGTTTTAAATTCATCTTGGATCCTTTCTTCTTTAGGTACACAATGAATACATCCTGATGCAACTGGATACCAAATTCACCCATCCGTAGAAAAAAGAAGTGTAAATTTTTAAAATATGTATACATTCACTACTAAAAATTACACATATCCCAATGATTTAAAACCATTGGGATAGCCCCTGCAACCATTGGGATAAAATACACAAACGCTTTCACACACCATTGGCATGATGGTCGTTGCAATGGCCTTATACCAACAATTATATAGGAACCATTGGTATAGACTACCTGGAGTTAAAATATTCCAATGGTGTCAACAAAACTGTTGGGATATATATATATATATACCAAGGGGGTGTCCAAGGGAGAGGGGGCTCTCTAGTGGGTGGTGGGGGATGTCTATGGGGTTAAGGATTATCCATGGGGGTAGCAGCTATCCAGGGTGTCCAAGGGGGTAGGGGGTGTCTATGGGGTTGGGGTTGTCCCTATGCATTTAATTTGAACAAATGATTTCATTTGCTGCAAGTTTGAAATATAGGAAAATAAAAACAGCTTTTCTAAAAGTAATCCTCATAAAGAATTAAAAATCAAGCATTAAATTTTACCAAAGACACACACCACAACTAGAGAGAATAATCAATGATGGCATAATGAGGGCAATGGGTAAGCAGTATTCAAGTAAACATACCAGAGGAGGAACCATGATTATCCTCAATAAATAAATAGGTGTCAGAGAACATGGCAATACCTATGATCTTAGGAGATAATCTAGAACATATTGTATCCTAATCCATCTTTTTGGCATGCCTGATGCAATCAAATAGCCCTAATGCACGAGGGGAACCATCACCAAAGCCTAGAGTGTTTATTTTAAGGGTCAATTAACCAGATCCGAATCTTAAACTAGTGTAGAAAACATTCTCGAATAATAAAATACCAATTCTAGGTTACCATGTTATGTCTAAAATGGGTGTGATCCGAGGAGTATCAAACAATCAACCATGTATAAAGAATAAGAACAAGACCCAGATAAGCCACAAACCCACAAGAATCACCCCAGAACACCACTCCAAGGAAGTCCCCTTACCTTAGGGCCATCAAAGAACAATGTAAGTCCCATACCAATGACATTACCATCCCATTTAATAAAGACAAGGAAAGAGACACATTCGAAGTAGAGTTTTCCAATGAAAACAGACTTTCTAAAAGTGTCAACAATTCCACACCCATTATTTTAAATAAAAAACGTTTTCAAAAGTATCCAAACACACCAATTAAAAAAACATGAAATATTTGAAACATATATGAAAAGGAACAATATCATTGGGAAATCATAAACCATTTATAAGGGGAAACCATACTTTTAATCAATCACTTTTTGAGCAGGGCTATGTAAAATAATTCCACAATATTCAATTCAATTTAAATGAAACATGATTTAATTCAAGTAATCATTCAAAAAATTATATATTTTTAACAATTATCAAATTATAGTATAAACATCAAGAAATCAATGATTCATAAATTTAAAGGCCAATACATAGGGAAACCTACCTCAATCCAAGACGCCTTCAATGATGACCACACAAAATGGCTTCAAGAGGGTCTAAATGAGAATGGAATACCCAAGAGAACCATAATAAAGAAAAACCCTAAATTTAGAAACAAAGAAACCAGACACCTAGACCAAAGGAACCAATAATGAAGAAGAACAACTAAGAAGAGAAATGAAGAAGGAAGAAGAGGGAGAAAGGAGATTTTATACGAAAAAATCACCCCCAATCATGTAGAAACTACTTGGAAACACCATTGAAATGAGGTGAGAGGCATGGAGAAGAAGAGGAGGATACTCCTAGGGTTTCATGTTCTAAATGGGGGAGAAAGAGGCGTTTTGGTTTTAAAATTAGATAAGAGAAATGGTAAAAAATACATTTTTAAATAACTCGGGCACTGCACACAATTAGGCTGCACCCCTGGACACCCCCACCCCCTAGATACCCCCACCCCTTGGATTGCCCACTCACCCCCCTAGACACCACCCCACTCTCCCTTGGACAACCCACACCCTGGACACCACCCCACAACAGCTACCCATGTTGACACTCCCAAGACACCCCCACCCCTGGACATCCCCCTCACCCCATGGACACCACCCCCACCCCCTACCCCATTGGACACCCCCTAGACACCGCCACACCGCCTGGACACACCCACCCCTTGGACAACCCCATCACCCCTGGACACCCCCACCCCACCCCTAGACACCCACATCCCTTGGAAAACACCCTCACCCCCTAGGACACTACCCCCACCCCCTCAAACACCCCTAGACACAAACACCCCTTGCACATCCCCCACCCCCTGGACATCCCCAACCCCTCTAGACAGCCCCCACCCCTGGACACCCCACCCCTAGACACCTCATACCCCCTTGGACAACCCACTCACCCCTCGGACACCACACCCACCTCCATGGACACCCCACCCCTCTTGACACCACCCCCATCCCACCCCCTTGGACCCCCCTAGACACCCCCCTCAGGACAACCCCTCACCCCCTCGACACCACCCCCAACCCTGGACAACACTAAACCATTGGAAAGCCCCCTCACCCCCTTGACACCACTCTCACCCCCTTGGACGACCCATGGACACCACCACCCCCCTTGGATAGCCCCCACCCCACCCCTCTAAACAACACCCCACCCCCTTGGACTACCCCCCAACCCTTTAAAGAGCCCCCCACAACCTAGAGAGCCCCCATCCCTCTGAACCACCCCCTATAGACACCCCCACACCCTTAGACACCCCTAACCTCTTGGAAACCCCACTCACCCCCTGGACACCACCCCACACCCCTAGACCACCTACCCCTTGGACAACCCTTCACCCCTAGACAGCACTACCACCCCCTTGGACACCCCCAACCCCCTTGGATAGCCCCAGTACCCCCCTGGACCCCACCCCCACCCTTTTGACACCCCCTAGATAGCCCCCACCCCTAGACACCCCCACCCACTTTCACATCCGCCAACCCCTTGGAAACCCCCTATATGTGCAAAACACATGATAGGACACACAAATATTTTAAACTTTCATGATATCACTTCTAGAAGTTTATTTTACTAGAAAACAATTTAGAATGGTATAAATGAACACTATCAAAATTACAATGATAGCACGAACAAAGAAAAATAACATCTCCAAAAATTAGTTTAGGGCATTGTGAAAAATAAAAACTGAAACATAGTCGTGTGAGGCTTACATGAGTGTTATTTTTCGTCCTGATAGATCTAATGATAATAAAAATGATGAATGATGTTGGAAAAATGAGGCTAGAGGGGAAGACATCGAATAATCCTTTCTAGGTTTTACGCATAAGGGATATGAGTCGCAGGTCGCCCGATCTAAGAAAACAGAATGAATGAATACAGGGTGAGATAAATCATTTAAAATTTTATCACTTTGGTTATTTAATAACCAATGTGGTAAACTATTTTTTTATTTTTATAACGACGGTTATTTAATAACCGATGTACAAAACAATTTTCATGCCGGTTATTTAATAACTGACGTGCTAAATGGAGCTTTATCCTCTTGGTTCTTTTTATAAGTGACATGATAAATTACTGAGATTATCTTTATGAGGTCAGTTATTTTATAATTGACTTGATAAAGCGCTGAGATTCGATATATCATTTCACTTATAAAATAACAGATGGCATAAATCTAATATCAGTTTTTATTACATCGATTATAAAATAACAGATGTAATAAATTGATTCTCATCAATTTATCACATTGGTTATAAAATAACTGATGTGATAAATCGAATTTTACATCTTTTCACATCGGTTATATAGAACTGACCTGAAATATACTGACGTGATAAACGTTTTTTCTACTAGTGTAATATAATTAAAAACAACCAGGACCATCTGCAAGATTAGGGAAACCTCGGAAATAATCATGAGATTCTAAGTAGTTCATTAAAGGTAGTCTATAATATAACATTTACAAGTGAGATTTTTTTACCAATCCAACATATCCACTTTGCAAAACATTGAATGAGCCCAAAAGTCATATCCCATTTGTAATTCGAGTTATAGAGTCAGTTGGCCTCCCTGAGTCTGCCTAAGGGATTCCTACATTAGAATCTCAGTATCACTCCAGGAAAACCAACCCACAATAAAGAACCATGATATCATAATGAAACATCAATGGACTCCATTTATCCATACACATGGAATTTAAGTCATTTCTTGATCTCAGGGTGTATGTGAATCTTTCTCAATGTACCCTAGAGGATATCACGATATGAGGAACGGTTTTCACTAAGAATAGAGTACACTAAGGGGGTATCAATGATTTCCAACATGGCTAGAGACACTCCCGTCATACACAAGAAGAGGTTCCAGACATGGTTTTCAACTAGCCATATCCCACTACATAAATGAATAATAGTTCAACCACTACTGGTCATATTCTTTTTAAAAATTTTCAGCTGCACATCCTGATGCATCATCATCACTCAACCATGCTTCCATTACAACCTGATACATCCTGTGATCATTCAATCATAAATATTTAAATCCAAAAGAATTAAATGTTTCTTCAAAGGAGGTGTTTATGGGAAACCATTATATAATCATGACCCATTGAAAACATCAATATGCCTAAAAATCATTATATTCTATGGGTCACTCATGCACCCTGAGTCCGAATCATGCATCCTGACATAATCTAAACTAACAACTGAGTTCTAAAAACTGTTCATTATATCCGAGACTTGAAATCTCAAACTCAATAGCTCACATGCTACAATAACTACTCTAACAATTTCCAAAATTTCCATTAATGTCTTAATACATATATCATAATAAAAAATATCCACAATATCAATGTTACACCCCCCATGATAGGAGTTTCCTTAGAATCCCATTGCAATAAAACGAATCTTTTCCCACTTCACATTCTCTATCATCAATAGTAGTACTTCTTGGACATGGCCATCATGCTTATAATAATCGATAACATGATAATTGAGGAAAACAATCTTCTTAAATCAAGGTAGAAAAGGGTAATTATAATATATTTACACGAAACACCTTTTGAGTTATGTCAAAGGACAAAAAAAAAATCAGGAATAAAATAAAAAACAAAAACTATCTGGAAGTGCTATTTTACATGGTTCTTTTTATAATGTCTTACTGAATCACTAGGGCACTCATACCCTGATAACCAGCACAATGATGCAACACTCACAATAAGATATCAATAACATGTCCACTATTCTCTCTAGATGACATGTGAACGTAGCCCCATTTTTTTCATGATTCATTCAAGGAAATCATAAAACCATAATGATTAAAGTATTATGGGACCCAATCACTCAATTGTAAATGATTTAACACATCAGTTTTTAACATTATGGAATAACATGTAAAAACTTGTACAACTGTGATATCAAAATAGTGTAATTGATGATTCCATATCATTTAATTTTCAAGCCAATGATACGATAAATTTCAATGTATCATCATCCCAAATGATAATAACAAGATAGAGACATTCTGATTCTTCTATCCACAAAAGAAAACTGTTTTCTCCATAATCGTTTCTACTGAACATGCATGAGGAACTTCATACCCATTGAATTTGAGCATTTGGTGGTACTTATTCTCTTAAAATGTGTCATCCTATAAAAAATCACCCATCACACAAGTGGTTTAGTTTCATCACTTATATTTCTACTTAGGGGAAACAACACCCAAACAATTCCTCATGTTTAAAAACTGACCGAAACATTTAGAATGGTGTTTTAAATATGAGGTTGCTACCTAGAGGATAAAAATTCCCTTGATAATACATAATGAATTGATCCTTAGAATAGGTAATTCCCAAAATGCCACTAATATTACAGGCCAATCCACTAGATCATTATAAACGAGAATGGACAAAATAGACCTATGAGCAACATTCTTATTATTGTCTAAGGCAAAACTCTTGGAATGATTTAAACTACCCTTACATGAAAGTCGAAGATAGGAATGCCACATTATTGTTTATTTTTATTCCATTTCATCAATTAATCTTTTATCATTGAGAATCTTGAGGACTCGGTTTAAAATATTCGTGTACCAGTAGTAATAAAAAATTTCTTGGTACATTATTTATTTTATGCCACCAAGAAGCAATGGAATATTCTATCATAATTCCATTTATGAATTATTCGTTTTTATGAAATAATTTCACATATATTAAATCTATCTTAAAAGTTTCATTCATCTATTTTATTAATCCATAATTATTCTCATTGTTGTGATTAGTTAAAAAAATCATCTCCATGTTATATAAGAAAATAGTAGTTTGGTTGTAATTGAAATTTTAATAAAAAAGAATCACAATAATATTCAATAGAACAAGATAAATGGCTATTTACCAACATAAAGGTGGTCACATCAATATGATTACACCATAAATTTAGGCATAACATTAGATAAGTGGCACTAAATCACATTAATAACCATCACTGTATAGTATATGCATTCCCACATGGGGATCTACAATAAGGAATAAAAAATAATGGTGACCTTCTAGGGTCTTATAATCTAACCATGTTCTATCTAAATAAACCCTGATAACAATTGTTTTATTATGATATTTTCACATCGTTAACTGGTTTATCGCATTAGCATAAAAAACATTGACCATCCTTCTTGGATCAAGTCACATCTATCTAATAATGATAATAAGTCATGAAAAATATATTAATGGAATTTTGATCCAGATATTAGTATAGTTATATTGGTCATCATTCCAAATTTATAGAGGTACTTGACATTATAAATTTTAAAGACACACCATTTAACCGACATTAATGAATGTTATGTTTCAAAATTTAATCGATTATATATTTATAAAATGGTGTATATATATGATTTACCTTTAATGATTTATAAAGGTATATGAATTTAGAATTTACAAATGGTTTTCACAGAACAGATAGAAGGATTTTCATACCTATTCATTTAGAATATAAAAGGTCCATTAGTAATGGTTTTGATTAAAATGGTTGTCCTTACTAGTTTATTAAGGTCTATATAGTATATAAATTGTTTTTAGAACACATTTAATCAAAACCATAATTTTTTCATCACATGAAACTGCTGGTCCGTGGACCAGACATGTCATAATTGGTTATTTATGGTTCCTACATCAATATATAATGGATAATACCATTTATGTTGATGCATAAAACAATAATAAACAATGATACATCATAATTACAAATAATAATGCAATCACAAATCAGTGAAGAATACATAAATATCACATGAAACACCTAATAATGGAAAAAAACCATACCATGCTAAATAATCATGTAAACTAGGTATACAGTTAATCATGTAGCTAAACCAAAAAATGAATATCAGACATGTTGTAAAAAATATAATAAATTAATGTTAAATGGAATGTAATATGAAATGAATTTGAAAATATTTGTTCCTACAATGAAGAATGTATCAATACATCCCTTCTATAACAATACAAGGGTAATATAACATAAATTTTATAAATCGGTATACAATATAATGTAAAAAAATTATTCCTGGTGAAGTAAATATCAACTCTAAAAATGAACAGCAAGAACTATTGTCCCATCCTCGTCCAGTTGGTATTTCCCTAGTGTGTGGGATGATCACTATGAGACACGATGATTTACCAAGCACTAAAACATTTCTAGTATCATCTCTACCAGAACTAAAAAATATTAAAAATGAAAGGAATCCTCTAACACAAATATGTAATGTCCTTACCTAGGATCCACTGATATAGCACCCCGTGCAAGTAAGTCACATGGCCTCAAGAACGCCTCCCCATATGCCAGAGGCTACAGAATAGCCTCAATGATTCTATGATGGTACTATGGGAAGATTGTAACCTCATGATCCTAGTACCAAAATAGTAGATAATAAATAAAACAAAAACATGAATAGTATAAATTAAATTCATGATAAAAATATAATAATTGATAAAAGGTCAATGCCAACTACAATACAACCATTCATGTTAAGCCTTGAAACAATGTACTAATAGAGACATACAATAGGTAATAAATAAGAAATAGATAATGAAAAGAAAAAAGTATAAAGGTATATCTCAATGAACACATTAAGATTCAGTTGAGTCCTATGCTCCTTATCTCCCATGTACAAGTGAAACAACATGAGTATAATCCATGAATCTAAACCTGAAACGATGAGATCTGTTCAGGTAATGCAGTGCAATGGAAGCCTAGACAGGGTATGAGATATATTGATTAGGCCACTACCAATAGTGTCTAATGATATACTTCCACCCAATATACTGTGAAACATCTTTTAGGTGTATCAATAATGTAGTAAATAAATAGCATTAATAAGTGGGGACCAAATTCCTTAAAGACACCTCGCCGACCATACCTAGTTTGTCCTAATCTAGATTACCCCTAAACACATGACATGTATATGTATGTATATAGATATTTATATATATATATAGATTATAAATTTAGTGACACATGTAGCCATATATATATAATAAGAGTATCCAGAAACTTAGATGCATCGTAGGTTTCCATGCGTTGTAGTAAGATTCCCATAGAGTTGTCAGGATCTTCATGCCCGAGTATCCCAATTCATAAAGGTAATCCATGCCAGAGTATCACATTTATATGTTTTATTATTCCAAATAATCCCATTTATAAGGTACTCTATACTCAATTTTCACGTTAATATGGGACGGTATGACCATAATTAAATTTTGTGTCCCATGACCATGATTAATAAGGCCCCATTCCCCATGAAAATTTGGGACATCAATCCCAACATTAATATGGGAGTCTATGAACATGAATAAAATTCAGTTCCAGGACCCATATTAATAAGGGTATATATTCCTCTATATCACAATTTGTGATTTAATACTAGATATATAATAAGGTATTTCGTGCCCGATTATCATATTATAGAATTTGGAACATGCATTTGAGGATTAAGAATATTTTATAAGTTGTATCCTGGAAAAAAGATTACAATTCACTTCTTTAAAATTTAATTCAATCCTTGAATGTTTAGAAAATAGGTCCTAGTGAATTTATTTTCCACATCAAAATTTATAATTCCACGATTGGATTAATTATAATTTCATTTTTGAAGAAATTCATTGATAATCAAATGCATGTCACAATGGTGTAGTTTATAAACAATGATAATTTAAGGGAAGAGCCATAAAACAACAACCTTATACCAAGGTATCTACATAATTATATTCTTGATATTTAATTCATGTATGTTTGAGGTAAATTGGATTAATATAAAAATTTCATAGTAATTGGAAAAAATAAATCACATTGAAATAAAATTCAATATCGAAAAAAAAATTGAATGTATAAGGTTATTGTCATAGAATAAATATTGTATATCCAAATTGATGAAAAATATAATATTCATACCATGAATACAGGATATCCACTATGTGGAGATGTAGGTAAGAGGGGGATAACACTGAGGGCTATAAAGTGAAATAGTGGTGGGAATGGGGTAAAACTCATTAAAGGATCGAGGGGGAAAATGGTCACTTTTCCCATTTTAATGAACAACTAGGTTTAACCTCATGGTATTAAAAACAATATCCCAACCATACAAATCCATTTTCGAAAGACACCCAAACCATTCACTATAAGAACACTGTCCAAAAAAACCATGTGCAGCCCATGCGATCCGACACTTCAATTTTCTACTAACCACTCACATTAACATGTGGCCTTTGGTTCATAGTTTATAAAATTATCTAAAAAACAATAGTATACTACACTAGGCTACATTCATTCAAATAGAGGGCCACATTGTTTCTTCAAACCATGACCCTATGTAAAATATGTCTCATAGTTTTGGTCATAGGGTTAGTACTAACCCGGCAACAAATGTGTGACTCTTACTATTTCCCCCAAAATGAATTTTTTTATACTCGAGTCTCATAATTCTCCTTAGAAAAACAGATGCTACTCTCGATCCTTAATATCAATATAAAAAAAATTATGTATTAAATATCTTATAATATCATTCCATATATTAAATTATGATTCATACCGGCCGCCTAATCAAAACATTTTATATTCCTTTAGAAACTATAACCATGTACAAAACATGACATATTTTACCAAATAAAAATTTTAAAAAATTAATAGGATCACAAATGTATGGATACCTAGATCCTCTGTACAATAACATAAATTTAAAATCAATTCACACTCAAGCCCATTGATCCAAGGAATAAAAGTATCTAGAATAAAGGGACACCCCAAAATGTGACCCCTTACAATGTCAATTGGCTCCAAGTTCCAAGTTCTAATGAATCAATGATATAGGATTTAATGTCACATATAAATGTCAGCATACCCTTAATTTTATGGAAAATATCCAATGGTAAATTCCTCCCCAAGGTATACAATGTTCCCATGTGTTGTATTTATCCAATAAATTTCAATGTTTTTTTCAAATTTTCTTAAACCAATCCAAATTAAAAATTTAATTTTAAAAACATGATTTGAAAAACCTATTTCCCTATTTTTTCACGAGGATTTGAGAAACCATATATATTCTGAAATACAATAACATACACCAATCAATTAAACAAAAAATTATAACTAATTTAGATAAATAATTATAAAAATGATACCAATTTCATTTGAAATTTTATAGGGAAGAGTTGAAACAACATGCATCAAACCCAGGCTACACAACAACTATGATCATGTACACACACATTAGAAATGTAAGAGAATTAATCATTCAAAAAATAGAGTCCCTAGTCTAAATTATCACACAATAAAATCAATTTTGATAAAAAGGGTTAGAATATATGTTAGATCAACATATACCATAGAAATTATATTTCAATTCCTTAACCAACATTAGATCATGCCTCTATAGACAGAACACAATATGGATCTCAAAAATACTAAAGAAGAACCATCCATCATAATCATATCCCATAAATGAAACCCAAATTTTCTTCCAAACCACCATGAAATGTATTCAATATGAATAGGGGTCTCTCATTTACCCAAAGAGAAGAATCCAACCATGATGGACATCGATGAAAAAATAAGAATCCTAATAGATTATAATACACACAATGATGCATAAAGTTATCATTTATTTTTGTAGACAATGAAACACAAAAAATATGGAAGGTTTATAAATACAGTGAGATAAAACATACTAGGTAGGAACCATACACAGTGTCCAACCCCAATTTACAATGTGAATTCACAGGATTTCTTGAACTCTAAAAAAGGAATCAACTTAGATTAAAAATCTCGAGAAACCAACTCAATATGAGAATAATTTTCATGTACTAAATATATTTCACTTCATGAGATGAATTAATAAATTATTCTTAGTCCTTAGTCACATAAATTGTGCACCATTCACTCAATGAAAAATAAATTGTAGCTAGTGACTCACCTTATTTCATTGTAAAACTCTGAAATTTTTAGAAATTACACCTTATTCCATTCAAGATCAGTCCCCATCTATGTGACATTGTATTGTCTCCCTACTACATAATGTTTCCATAATACTACTGAACTGATCATCCTATAACTTAACCTACTGAATTGACCGTAGGAGATATAAAAATTAATGAAAAATAGTCAAAACTATACATGAACAAAAATCTCATTTATTTAATTAAAATTGAACAAAAATCATGATAAGGATAAAATCTTCATTTTATTCCAATACCTCTATTGGAGGATCATTCATACTGGGAGAGTCAGTGAAGGCATTCGACATCCTTAGGGTGTAAGTGATTCCAAAAGTGCATATAAAATGGCACTCCACCTATCGCATCATCTAGACATCCAAGACCATATGATAAAAGTGATATATTAGAATCTTATTATCAGAATATACCGTGAAACTATCCCCAATATAATAATTCTAGAAACATTTATGAATATGAATAATAGTTAAAAATTATAAATCATAAGGGGTAATTTTTCTCATGTAGATGAAGATGATAAGAGATGAAGGACCTGACATGATCATCCTATAAAAATATGAATCCCAACCCACCAAAAAAATCACCATAGTATACCACCTTCCTCATACTAGGAATATGAATGATCAAAATTGGGGTTGATGGAAAAATCCATTTCAACTCATCAAAAGAATCCTAACAATTTGTGTCCCATGGGAATTTAATCAATTTCATGGAATGTGAAGATACATGTGAGGATAACATGAAAAATACTTAAAAATCACTAATAATATCAGTTTAATCCTTAGAAGGTCTATATCCCAAAGACATATTTTGGTTATTCCCATAACAAGATTACCTTCACCATTTTAGTATCGATTTAATGTCCATGTTTTGAAACCACATGACCAAAGAAATTTACTTCATGGATATAATTTTTTTATAAAATCCAATAATGATACTGAATCCTCAATATTTCCAAAACCAAATTCATTGGTTTCTCATGCTCACACACATATCTCTAAAAAAAATTGGATATCATATTTGGATACAAGGAAAATATTTTCAAGAAACTTATAGAATATTTGGTTCATCAAAGATATAAAAACTATACATTCATTAGTTTTACCAAAATTTATTAAAACATATTCATAATGGACATACCTACTTATGAAATCAGAAATGATAATATCATATTCACAAATCATGAGATGATGATCACCCGACCAAAGATCAATTTATGATATCCACATAATCCCCTTTAACTGATTATATAAATCATCTAAATGGAGAAAAGTGTATATATTCATAAAAATAACCTGATTCAATATTTTATATTATAGGAACAAGGGAAGTGAGACATCATCCTTCTTGGAAAATATCATGTGGACTACATATGAGGAAGCAATAAGGAGAACAAAATTGTTCTCCATCAGGTCATCCAATAATATATGAAGATATTTTAACAGAGGTAGTGATGTATGATAAGTGGGTATCGATATCAGTTATGTACCCAACTCAAAATCCATAATTATCAATACATCACATTATATGGAAAAAATGGAGAATAAATTAAGGAATATATTATGTAACTACCTAATAACCAAGGCAAAATTATGTAGGGAGGAAAAAACATTGGTCTCAACTATAATGGAAAACAAAAAACTCCTCAACTCTAGGTGTGATGTTCATGCAATACCAAACCATAGATCCCACTCTCCCGAAAACACCCAAGTGATCCAATTATTAAAAAAAATTAAAAACACTAATGATAACCATCAATATAAAAATGATTCTAAACTAAAAAATCCATCATAATGATGAAATAAAATATATTTAAATGAAGAACAAGTAAAATCACTAACCAACTCTATGATAGTTATAAATATAGGACACGCAATTTGTTGAAACCCTCACTCCTTAAAATTTATAAGAGGAATTTCAAAGTTCATAATAAATAATGTGATTTTTTTGATGATTTATCACATACAAAAATGTATATAATTAAATGAGTGTGAGGAACCTATATTAAGAAAAGATGTTTCATTATAACATTCAATGAATATGGTATAGCTCACTATCGCTGTATAAGGCCCCAGCCTTAAACCTTACTTAATATTGAATTAAATGAATAATTCACATTGAGGATCTTTTCAGGTTTAGAGTTTTAGAGAATTAGAACATAACTATTACATATTAAAAGATTACAAAGTAGACACTTCTACTAAGTCTCCATAAAATAAAAACTATTAAAAAGAAATATGTCTAGATTCCATGTTTTAGATAGCATGAAATTCCCTTGATCCCATCCTTGACCTTATTCCACTTTAAGTCCTGCGAAAAACATTTTGAAAAACTTGGGGTGAGAATAAAAAGCTCAGTAAGGGATATAAAAAGAATGAAAACTTTTAGTTTTTCAAACATCAAGTAAACCATGTATACTATATCAAAGTAATACCTTCACCTTCATGAAGTAGTAAAAAAAATCTTCACTGAATAAAGTATCATTACTAACCTTTTTGTAACCAAAGGATTACTATAAAACCCATATAAAGAACACATAGAATATATAAAGGTAACTTGGGACATAAACATACTTAAGTGGAATAACCATACGGTTGACTTCCACACATATCACTTAATGGAATAGCCATACGGCCAATTTCCATACATACTTAATGGAATAGCCATACGTCCGACTTCTATACCCAATGCATTGGAGGTTATAACATAACCACCCGTCCTGGTATTCACGGCACCACCCGTCATATGGTTTATAACGTAACCACCCGTTAAAATGTCCAAGTACCAATATAAAATCATAGAACATAAAACCAATATAAAGGAATGATAACATTTCCACATTTCAATCACAATATATCATAAATATATTGACATAATAGAATCATTTTTCAATACCATTTTCAATACCAAAATACATAAAAGTGTATATGGTATTTATTTTATTCTAAAAACATTACGGCTTGTTGAGGAAGCCAAAGATCAAATAATACTCGCGGTGGCGGAAAAGGTCGTTGTCACCGCGTACGTTAAAAAAAACATTCCTTTTTGTTGTTTAGTAAAACGCTTCGTAGAAAAAGATTCCTTCTGTATAAAAGTAAAATTCGAAGGAGTTTATACACCGTATAAAAGAAAGTTGTGTATAAAACGAAATATGCCTCAATGAAAGGAGATTGAGACGAAGTCCCTTACCTTGGGTCCGACTTGACTCGATCGTTCTTTAACGTCCTGAATAATAAACTTGAGTTAATTTATAATTGATTAAGAACCTTTTTAAAGTTCATTATTCTTTTTATATCACTTATTTCCATGTTATAAACATTATGTAACCATTTAAGTTAATAATGTTTGTTTTGTCAATATTTGGTTCTTAAGTCGAAAGTTGACTTCTTACAATTACATGTTGTTCATGTGGTCAAAAGTTCTTTATATCCAGAATGAAATTCCCGATTTGGATATAATATGTATCATATATATCCAGCATATACATGTATTTATAATATTACATAATCATTTAGAGGTAAGAAATGAAATGCACCGTTCATGGAGACGGTAAGCCGTACGTACGCATGAACGCTACTTTCATTTCTTTGTAATATTAATGGAATTAAAACTAAATGAGAGGTATGTATATTTTAATTCCAGAATTATATTCATCACTTAGATATATCATTAATTATATATATCCATTATATACATGTACTTTTAATAGTACATTACATTTGGGGATAAGAAATGAAATGCACCGTTTATGGAGATGGTAAGCCGTACGTACGCATGAACGCTACTTTCATTTCTATCTCATACTTTAATGGAAAGAAATAATAATGATATAGAGGTATATTATAATTCCAGTATAACATCATATATAATAATTTTAAATCCATCCTTTACACGTCCCACATATGGCATTAACGAATCACATCACTTTTAGGGGGCGGTAGTCCGCACTTCCTTAAATGAAGATATCGTGTTTACCCATAATGGAAACCATAAAGGTATGCCAAAAATGAAAAATAAAGAAGCTTAAACCAAACATAAATATATTATATATCATATATAAAAATAGTGACATCATAATGTCCACCCTTGAAGGTGTTAAATGAGTATTGAACAATCATCGTTTCGGGAGGCAGAATTTTTCCATCCACGGAAACCGTATGTTCTTTAAACATTTGATGTAGTTGTGTGAGAGTGTAGCTCAAATAAATATTATAACAACATCCTAGTATATTTAAGATACTGGTGTTGTTACAAAAGAAGAAAATAAAAAGAGTTTAGAGGGTTGGAGAAGCAAAATAAAACAAATGAACAAGAGAGAATGAATTACCTTTAGAAGTGTAACTCCCTTTTGATTTGAGCCTAAAGGCTTCCTATGAAAGGATTCTGCTCAAAGGGAATCCTCTAGGATGAGGAGAGGTATGTGGAGAGAGTAATTTGGCAGGGGTTGGCCGAGCCAAAGGCTTGAGACGTGTGTGAAATGGGGTAGAGGTGGGGGCCTTTTATAAGAGGAGAAGAGGGGCACTTTTGGAAAGTAAAGACATATTACTTTATTTGAAAATGTGTTTCGGTTTTAAAAGGTCCCACATTGGTATAATTCGTGGATATGGTGATAAGGGTTCGAAATCCACTCATCCAATTGGTTTTGGACACTTGTAGGTTTTAGAGTTTTCATTATCCTTTCATTTTATTTAAATCGTCAAATAATGATGTCATCGCTGCATCATTATTATGTCATATATAATTTAATTTATTTAATGTCTAAAAATTATAAAAAAAATACTATGATCTAGGAACTCTTTTTATCTTTCCAATGACTATTTATAATCAAAATTTGGACTTGTATAACCCCACTCAAAAATTATTTTAGTAAAACAATTTATGTTAGTGTCATTTTCACTTTAACATTAAATAAAAATATATTAATGTCATTTTCCAACTAAAGTGGCTCCATGGGGTCCCCAAGTTGGCCCATGGCTTGTCTTGGTCGGCCATGACTCACCCAATAGGTGTAGGAAACGTTTCATGGTGTTTTCACATCTTTATAATATCATTTTTACATTAAATTACACTAATTACCTCTAATCGCGATTAAAAACTTAATAAGTTACTATTCACCAAAAAATTATTTTAATATCATTGAACCAAATTTTACATACTAATGACAACCATGTATGTCGGATTTTCAAAATTCAATACACATTAGTGGTAAACTTTCATTTAACTGAAAAATCAGTTTGCTTGATTACCACTTAGTGGTTTCACTATTCATCAAAAATTGAAGTTTTTCAGAAAATTACCAAAAATTCACCATAAGCTATATTTGATATTACGAATTCAAAAATGAAGTATATTTTACAAAATTAAAAACATATAAGTCACATTAATTAATTTAATAATTTATTCCTGCTGTCAGAGCAAATAGCGTGTTTTTGTGAAACAATAAGTATCAAAAGATTGACACCAGTTTAAGTCCAATTTCAAAGTGAAATTGATTCCAATGACCACCATTGGATTAACTGGTAAAAATATTTTCTAATTTCACTTTAAAAACAATTAAAATAATAATCTAATCATATAAATAATTTATATTAAAAAGAGTTTTTGAATTAAAATACAACATTTTACACTATTCATAAAAAAATGAACTTTATCAGAAAGGTACCAAAAATTTACACAAAGTAAATTTTGATGTCCCGATTCTAAAGAAGAGTTATATATGGTCCAAAATAAAGTATAAGAGTGATCAAAACTATATTTAATGATGGTTCACCCTTAAAAGGTGATAAGTGAACCTTTAGTGAAAATTAGAGTATATATGCCCTAAAATTGAACTCTTTCCGTATTTTAAGCCTTTATCTTTTATTGGGTAAATGTATAAACATTTAAAAACATATCTAATCATATTTTTGTTATTTCTATCCATTCCCTCCATTACAACGGCTACTTGTTAACTAACATTTAAAATAATATTATTTTATTACTAGTGTGCTACGTAAGTTTCAAAGAAACTCATCGTTGCGTATCGGGTACGCTATCGAACATAGCAACCCCTTTAAAATAAAATTAATATTTAATTCGTAAATATTATTAAATATGAAAATTCTTTATTCTTTATTTACCTGGGATGTTACATCCTTCCCCCCTTTTGGAAATTGCGTCCTCACAATTTTATTCACTTATCAAAATAAGTGGGGGTATTTATCCCTCATAGCATTTTCAGATTCCCACGTTGCCTCTTAAATCACATGGGTTTTCCACAAAACCTTTACCTGATGAATCACCTTATTCCGTAACACTTGCTCCCTGTGGTCAAGAATCTGGACCGGTTGTTCCTCATAAGATAGGTTCTCTTCCAACTAAACTACCTCTGGACTCAAAACATGAGATGGATCTGGCATATACTTTCTCAACATCGAAACGTGAAAAACATTGTGCACCTGAGATAAACTCGGAGGTAAAGCCACCCGGTATGCAACTGATCCAACTCTCTCCAGAATTTCATATGGTCCAATAAACCTTGGACTCAACTTTCCTTTCTTACCAAATCTCATCACGCTTTTCCAAGGAGAAACCTTGAGAAAAACATGATCACCTACCTCGAAAGATAGATCCTTCCTCCGGTTATCCGCATAACTCTTCTGCCTTCTCTGAGCTGTTCTCATGTGCTTTTGAATCAACTGATCTTTTTCTGCCATCTCTTCTACCAATTTTGGTCCCATCAGCTTCCTCTCACCCACTTCATTCCAAAATGCTGGAGTTCGACACCGCTTCCCATATAATGCCTCAAATGGTTCCATCTGTATACTGGAATGAAAACTGTTGTTATAAGAAAACTCAACCAAAGAAAGATGTTGGTCCCAACTTCCCTGATAATCCATCAAACAAGCTCGTAGCATATCTTCCATTGTCTGAATTGTTCGTTCTGACTGCCTATCTGATTGAGGATGAAAAGCTGTACTAAAATTTTAATTCAGTACCCAACGACTTCTGAAGGCCTTTCCAAAAGTTAGAAGTAAACCTGGGTTCACGATCCAATACAATAGAGAGAGGAACTCCATGTAACCTAACTATCTCTTTAAGATACAAACGAGAAAGTTGATCAAGAGAGAAAGTATCTCGTATAGAAATGAAATGAGTATATTTGGTCAAGCGATCAACAATAACCCAGATTGCATTATTACCTCAAGATGTCCTCGGTAATCCCACAACAAAGTCCATGGATATGTTTTCCCATTTCCACTCTCGCACTGGTAAAGGCTGAAGCATCCCTTTCGGTAACTGCTGCTCTGCTTTAACCTGTTGACATGTCAAACACTTCACAGTAAAATCAGCAATGTCTCTTTTCATTCCATCCCACCAGTAATACTCCAGCAGACCTCTGTACATCTTAGTACTGCCAAGATGAAAAAACAACTCATTCTTCAACTGTGAATCACAAGGCACACATAACCTCTTCACAAACCTCAAAACACAAACACAAACTTATCCAAGAACTCATGGAAAATTTTATTCATAAGGTCCATGAATACAGCAGGTGCATTGGTTAACCCAAAAAGGCATAACTACAAATTCATAATGGCCATATCTAGTACGGAACGCAGTCTTCGGAACGTCTGCTTCTTTTACTTTCAACTGATGGTACCCCGACCTCAAGTCAATCTTCGAAAAATACTGAGCTCCCTGGAGCTGATACCACTTCATTCGATGGCCCAACATCTGCTGAAGTTGTTGCAAATGATTTTACCACCCCTTTCTGCTTGTAGTCTAGCTGCATTCCCCCAGTTGAGTTCTTCGTTGGACACTCGTTTGCATAATGACCCATTTCATTACACTTAAAACATCTTACCGTTGGCTTTTCATTTCCTGCTTGATCATCTTCCTTACAGTTACGAGCAATATGACCAGACTTACCACACCGAAAGCACTTACCAGACTTGGATAAACATTTTCCAGGATGCATTTTACCACACTTCTCACAGGATGGATATTTGGTTTTCTTACCTCCTTGCTTCTTTGATGAATTCATCCCCTTTTCCTGCCAACTAGACCTCTTATTCTGTTGTTTGTCATAGAACACCTGATCATCGGCAAACTCTATTTCTACCTTCTCTGCACATCGAATAAGTTTTTCATAACTTTTGAATTCACGAGAAGCTAAAGCCCTTCGATACTTTGGCTTTAACCCTGAGTAAAAATGGTTTATTTTACTATCACGATCTCGTATGAAGTTTGGAGCATACCTTGCCAATCGAGTGAACTTTTCTTCATAAGAATCCATTGAATCATCCTCCTGCCTCAATTCTAGGAACTGTTTTTCCATCCTAAGACGAACCACATTAGAAAAATATTTCTCAAGAAACATACCTTTGAATTCGTCCCAGTGAAGATCCTCAATCTCATCACTATCCGTTATATTTTTCACCATCGACCACCACTGATCAGCTTCACCTTCAAAACGGTAAACAACAAGACTAACCTTTTGATGTTCTGAACACCCCATGACATCAAAAATCTTCTCCAGTGATTTAATCCACCCTTCATCTTGCACAGGGTCAGATGATCCTCTGAATGATGGGAAATGTTGCCTCATGAAATGTTCCACCACTGACATGTTCCTCTGCGGTTGATCTGGCTGATCTCGTGCATGGATACCACCACCATTTATAGACTGAGTCAACTGTGCCATCACTGCAACAAACTGTTCAGTTCCGATTCCAACCATCTCAGGTTGCTGATTTGGAAGGTTATCTTCCTCCTGATGTCGTCCCAACATAGCTGCTTTGTTTCCTCTACGGAAAACCAATCTGAACACAGAAATATCTTATGCGAAGCAACTTGGTAATCCGTAAATGCTATATCATTTCAATCATATTATAATTTAACACTTTTTTAACTCCTAAAGTTGTCTAAACCATCATTTGATACCAACTATAAGGCCATAGCCTTAAACCTTAGTTAATATTGAATTAAATGAATAATTCACATTGATGATCTTTTCAGGTTTAGAGTTTTAGAGAATTAGAACATAACTATTACATCTTAAAAGATTACAAAGTAGACACTTCTACTAAGTCTCCATAAAATAAAAACTCTTAAAAAGAAAGATGTATAGATTCCATGTTTTAGATAGCATGAAATTCCCTTGATCCCATCCTTGACCTTATTCCACTTTAAGTCCTGTGAAAAACATTTCGAAAAACTTAGGGTGAGCATAAAAAGCTCAGTAAGGGATACAAAAAGAATGAAAACTGTTAGTTTTTCAAACACCAAGTAAACCATGTATACTATATCAAAGTAATACCTTCACCTTCATGAAGTAGTAAAAAAAAATCTTCACTGAATAAAGTATCATTACTTACCTTTTTGTAACCAAAGGATTACCATAAAACCCATATAAAGAACACATATAATATATAAAGGTAACTTGGGACATAAACATACTTAAGTGGAATAACCATACGGTTGACTTCCACACATATCACTTAATGGAATAGCCATACGACCAATTTCCATACATTCTTAATGGAATAGCCATACGAACGACTTCCATACCCAATGCATTGGAGGTTATAACGTAACCACCCGTCCTGGTATTCATGGAACCACCCGTCATATGGTTTATAACGTAACCACCCGTTAAAATTTCCAAGTACCAATATAAAATCATAAAACATAAAACCAATATAAAGGAATGATAACATTTCCACATTTCAATCACAATATATCATAAATATATTGAAATAATAGAATCCTTTTTCAAAACCATTTTCAATACCAAAATACATAAAAGAGTATATGGTATTTATTTTATTCTAAAAACATTACGGCTTTTTGAGGAAGCCAAAGATCAAATAATACTCGCGGCGGCGGAAAAGGTCGTTGTCACCGCGTACGTTAAAAAAACATTCATTTTTGTCGTTTAGTAAAATGTTTCGTAGAAAAAGATTCCTTTTGTATAAAAGTAAAAGTCAAAGGAGTTTATACACCGTATAAAATAAAGTTGTGTATAAAACGAAATATGCCTCCATTAAAGGAGATTGAGACGAAGTCCCTTACCTTGGGTCCGACTTGACTCGATCGTTCTTTAACGTCCTGAATAATAAACTTGAGTTAATTTATACTTGATTAAGAACCTTTTTAAAGTTCATTATTCTTTTTATATCAATTATTGCCATGTTATATACATTATGTAACGATTTAAGTTAATAATGTTTGTTTTGTCAATATTTGGTTCTTAAGTCGAAAGTTGACTTCTTACAATTACATGTTGTTCATGTGGTCAAAAGTTATTTATATCCAGAATGAAATTCCCGATTTGGATATAATATGTATCATATATATCCAGCATATACATGTATTTATAATATTACATAATCATTTAGAGGTAAGAAATGAAATGCACCGTTCATGGAGACGGTAAGCCGTACGTACGCATGAACTCTACTTTCATTTCTTTGTCATATTAATGGAATTAAAACTAAATGAGAGGTATGTATATTTTAATTCCAGAATTATATTCATCACTTAGATATATCATTAATTATATATATCCATTATATACATGTACTTTTAGTAGTACATTACATTTGGGGATAAGAAATGAAATGCACCGTTCATAGAGACGGTAAGCCGTACGTACGCATGAACGCTACTTTCATTTCTATCTCATACTTTAATGGAAAGAAATAATAATTATATAGAGGTATATTATAATTCCAGTATAACATCATATATAATAACTTTAAATCCATCCTTTACACATCCCACATATGACATTAACGAATCACATCACTTTTAGGGGGGGGGGGTAGTCCGCACTTCCTTAAATGAAGATATCGTGTTTACCCATAATGGAAACCATAAAGGTATGCCAAAAATGAAAAATACAGAAGCTTAAAGAAAACATAAACATATTATATATCATATATAAAAATAGTGACATCATAATGGCCACCTTTGAAGGTGTTAAATGAGTATTGAACAATCATCGTTTCGGGAGGCAGAATTTTTCCATCCACGGAAACCGTATGTTCTTTAACCATTTGATGTAGTTGTGTGAGAGTGTAGCTCAAATAAATATTATAACAACATCCTAGTATATTCAAGATACTGGTGTTGTTACAAATGAAGTAAATAAAAAGTGTTTAGAGGGTTGGAGAAGCAAAATAAAACAAATTAACAAGAGAGAATAAATTACCTTTAAAAGTGTAACTCCTTTTTGATTTGAGCCTAAAGGCTTCATTTGAAAGGATTCATCCCAAAGGGAATCCTCTAGGATGAGGAGAGGGATATGGAGAGAGTAATTGGGCAGGTGTTGACCGAGACAAAGGCTTGAGAAGTGTGTGAAATGGGGTAGAGGTGGGGGCCTTTTATAAGAGGAGAGGAGGGGCACTTTTGGAAAGTAAAGAAATATTACTTTATTTGAAAATGTGTTTCAGTTTTAAAAGGTCCCACATTGGTATAATTCGTGGATAAGGTGATAAGGGTTCGCAATAAACTCATCCAATTGGTTTTGGACATGTGTAGGGTTTAGATTTTTCATTATCTTTCCATTTTATTTAAATCGTCAAATAATGATGTCATCGCTGCATCATTATTATGTCACATATAATTTAATTTATTTAATGTCTAAAATTTATAAAACAAATACTATGATGTAGGAAATCTTTTTAGCTTTCCAATGACAATATATAATCAAAATTTGGACTTGTATAACCCCACTCAAAAATTATTTTAGTAAAACAATTTATGTTAGTGTCATTTTCACTTTAACATTAAATAAAAATATATTAATGTCATTTTCGAACTAAAGTGGCTCCATGGGGTCCCCAAGTTGGCCCATGGCTTTTCTAGGTCGGCCATGACTCACCCAATAGGTTTAGGACAAGTGTCATGGTGTTTTTACATTTTTATAATATCATTTTTACATTAAATTACACTAATTACCTCTAATCGCGATTAAAAACTTAATAAGTTACTATTCACCAAAAAATTATTTTAATCTCATTGAACCACATTTTACATACTAATGACAACCTTGTATGTCGGATTTTCAAAATTCAATACACATTAGTGGTAAACTTTCATTTAACTGAAAAATCAGTTTGCTTGATTACCACTTAGTGGTTTCACTATTCATCAAAAATTGAAGTTTTTCAGAAAATTACCAAAACTTCACCATAAGATATATTTGATATTACTAATTCAAAAATGAAGTATATTTTAAAAAATTCAAAACATATAAGTCACATTAATTAATTTAATAATTAATTCCCGCTGTCAGAGCAAATAGCGTGTTTTTGTGAAACAATAAGTATGAAAAGATTGACACCAGTTTAAGTCCAATTTCAAAGTGAAATTGATTCCAATGACCACCATTGGATTAACTGGTAAAAATATTTTCTAATTTCACTTTAAAACCAATTAAAATAATAATCTAATCATATAAATAATTTATATTAAAAAGAGGTTTTGAATTAAAATACAACATTTTACACTATTCATAAAAAATGAACTTTATCAGAAAGGTACCAAAAATTTACACAAAGTAAATTTTGATGTCCCGAATCTAAAGAAGAGTTATATTTGGTCCAAAATAAATTATAAGAGTGATCAAAACTATATTTAATGACGGTTCACCATTAAAAGGTGATAAGTGAACCTTTAGTGAAAATTAGAGTATATATGCCCTAAAATTGAACTCTTTCCGTATTTTAAGCCTTTATCTTTTATTGGGTAAATGTATTAACATTAAAAAACATATCTAATCATATTTTAGTTATTTCTATCCATTCCCGCCAGTACAACAACTACTTGTTAACTAACATTTAATATAATATTATTTTATTAATAGTGTGCTACGTAAGTTTCAAAGAAACTCATCGTTGCGTATCGGGTACGCTATCGAACATAGCAACCCCTTTAAAATAAAATTAATATTTAATTCGTAAATATTAATAAATATGAAAATTATTTATTCTTTATTTACCTGGGATGTTACACGCTGGGTCTATGATAACATCCATCAGATGGTCACAAACAGTATGAAAGTGTGTCACTAATAAAGACTATGGTTGGATCCCTCTATAATTTTAAGTATATAACTATGATGTCATTTTAAATTGAAGTAAAGTCCCTTGAACATAATGGTGTCTGAACATTGAATGTAATAAGATCTAATGAGGGTATATATTGGAATAATTATTAAAAATCATCATATGTAATGGAAGACAATGTTATGTGTTCCCTACCATGACACATAAATAAAATGTTAGGGGATCCAGTTTAATAGAAATGATAGTGAAGAGGAATTTAGTGGCTAAGAAAAATCCCCATCACCATTGTGAATATGATTCCACTTTCTATTCCTTCCCTATGCGACACTAAATCTTACCACAGATGTCTGATAAGGGGAATAATACCCAATATTTCCCATCATATCTTTCTCTACCATCATAGAATTTTCAACTATCTTAGGACATATGTAATGATTCTTTATATATAAATATTATTAGTTTTTCACATGAAACCCCTATAGGATCTTTTACAATTTGAACAAATTTTTCAACAACTCCTCTAGAAAAAAAATTACTAGTTCAGTGAACCTGTTAGTGGACTCCGACAATAATTTATCCCCCTTTTGTAAGAATAAAAACTCAAAATACTTTTCTATCTTCATAATAAAGGTTAAAATATTTAATGACATTATTATTGATACCCTTACAATCAAATCATATGTTTTATCATGTCAATACCATTGAATCCCACCACCATTTTCTGAGACCCTTGAGCATGAGCATTGAAGATATCACTATGATAGCCTCATGTGTATCCAAGAAATTGAATACCATATTGATCCTATCTATCATGTCCTATTCCTCTGGTGGTTTATTCGTAGCCATAAAGGATGAGGGTTTCTCATGTATGAACTATCGAGATAGGTTATTATCTCCTCCCACACAATTCTTCTGCCTCAACTATAGAGTTTTGAACTCACAATACATTTTATTCCATCAAAATGACTACCTATATGATAGAATGTAAAATACTTTTCTCCGTATTAGTATTCCATTGAAGAAACTTTTTCATTATAACTCATATGGAAGTAGTAAAACACATCTTAGAGTCATGTTTCTACAAGTGAGAAAAAAACTAAAACAATTAGACCATGAAAACATATTAATTTAAACTAGAAACGCATAATAAAAAATTGATCTCAAGAATCAGACTGAAATACAAGATACACACATCCGAACATCCCCTCATAACTCAAGGCTAGTCATGTCAAGATCTATCTGGATACATACTAAAAACTACCCACTATGTTATAAATATTATATATTCTATCTAATATATGTCTCAAGATAACAAATATTGAGGGTAAACCTCCAATGACACTAATGGTTTATGAAATTTCCATTGATACATTCTAAAACCAATACTTGAACCAATGTGCTATTGAGCTAAGGGGAATTACTGATTCTAATGTGCTAATGAGTATCACCTAGGGATTTAATAACATCCATATGAAATTATTTCAACTATAATAAAACTGGATTTCTATTATATATAATGATAAAGGGGAAAGAACAACTATAATGAAATTTTCCAAAAAATACAGAGTCAACAATAATGATACAATAAAAATTCATCATGATTAACTCTAAAGTATATGTATAAGGAAAAAAATGACAACCATAATTAGAAAAAAATTACCAAGTTTGAAATATGGTAAACATCCCCCCATCTAACCACTAGCCACTGATACCCAGAGAATATAAACCATACTACCTCAATATGGCGCCTCACTTATTCCTACATCAAATAAAAATACAGAGTCAACACATTTCCATAGGAATGTGAAGGGTTTGATATAAATAGTATAATTAGGGTCCCACCTTGGTTTACTATATCAAATATATATAAAATTATCTCAATATGTCAATTTGTAGAAAAAATTCATGAAAATCAGTTAAATATTTATTATATCAAAAACTAGTTAAACAGTTCAATTATTTTACATAGATCTAATAAAATACCTAATAACGTAGTTTCAAAATATAAATCTAAAAATACATTTCCATTTAATAAAAATAGGTATATAAAAGAAAAAATAGTACATAGTCGAATCACAATGGTAAAACATGCCTTGGATTTCAAATGAATGGGTAGTAATATTACATTACCACAAAAAATTTAAGGCCACTATGACATAATGTCCCTAGAACCCATGGATTAATTTCTATGGAGAAAATGAACACCACATGAAATGAATATCCTATAATTATAACCATTTCATAGTTCTTATGAATCTATGATATATTATTAAATGTTAACTATAAATGTAATTATCCGAATATTTTTTCTGGACAAGATCCAATACTAAATCCTCCGCCTAAGAATCCAAGGATCATATGTGTTGTATTTATTAAAAAATATTAATTTTCATTTTTATAATTCATAAACAAATACCTATATCTATTTTTTATTCATAAAAAACATAGTTAAAATCGCATTTCACAATCCCTTTCATAATTCATAAAAAACCAATCTTAAAAAATGATAAAATGATATTAACAGAAAATCCCATTTACACCCAGAAATAAATTATTAAATAATTATGATAATTAATATTTTAAATAATTTATTACACCAATATCAATTATGGATCAAATTTTATATTCTAGACATGGAACATCCTACCTCAATATCAGGTCCCACTCTATCCACAACAAGATCCACACACCACAGAAAGGGAAGAGAACTAAGGAGAAACAAAAAGAGGACATATTATCGATTATATCATATTATAATTGAGTTCTATAAACTAAATGTTTTGTAAAAGAGTTTAGATCAACACATACCTTGAGAAACTATCATGTCACACCACTACCAACATAATACCAAACATCCAGAAGTTTATCACAACACATATCTAAAGGGGACTGAATATGGACAATCACAAGAAAAATGGATCTGATAAACACAACCAAACATCATTAATAATACCCAAATAATTTCATTCAATGAGAATAGAGGTTAAATAATACTAAATGATAAGAAACAAAAAAAGGGATATTAATGATCCAAAAAATAAGCTTGAAGGATTAGAATCCACCCAATAATGAATACATGACCCCTAGCATTAAAGAGATATCAATTCATGTTAAATTACAGAAGGTTCGTCCATTCATTATGATATAACCTATTGGGTAGGAACATTACATGATTTTAATCCTCAAATCATAATTTTAATTCCTTGTTTATCAAGTATAATGTAAAAATGTATCACCTATGATTAAAAACCCTATGTGACCAATTGAAGATGTGTATATGTTTACCATGATAAATATTTTTATTCCTTTTTATTGAATTCATGACATCACTAAAGGCCTAATTAATGTAATAAATGTTCCATTCACTACATGAACAACCCCCTATATCAATACCATAATCATATTACATATAAACCACCCATATTTCTTCCATTACTACCCTACCAAAACAAGAAAAACTCTAAAATATTAAAAATACATTTAAAATTAATTAAGATGTTATATTTCACTTATCCAGGGAAAGAGTCTTCCTCATTATACATTGATTTAAACTACAACACTTCATGTTTTCCTACCTTCATGCTGAAATACTTCATGGAAGCAAAACCTATATATTAGACGCTAAAATAATAAATTAACCGATATTTTTTTAGTTATAAAAAATTTTCATATTTTGAAGAGTTATCACCTTCTTTCAAATATTTAAACTGTAATATTTTATTTCATTCATTATTATTATTCATTTCATCCATGGTTTAAAACTACAAGATATTATTTTATGGAAATTTATTTTTATCATTAATGGATATAAAACAAATGTCTCCCATTTATATGTGGGGATAATGACATTCTTGAATATATTTAAACTATAAGGCTTTATTTTCAAAAGTGATAGTCACATCCTAATTATATGAATTTACGTTATAAAATACTACTGAAAATGGTATGGAAATTTATTCTCAATACTCATGGTATGTTGGAATAATAATTGATACTGATTTAAGGAAAATCTGATTCTATTCCATTACATATATTACTTATCATTTTATTGAGTGAAAAAACATAGGAGTCTTTTTTAATACAGGAAAACTCTATAGAAATTCATGGGTGATGAGTCAATGGAAAAGGATATTTATACTCAATTATCATACATGTATTCATTTATTAATATCCCATGGATAATGTTTTTTTTGTGTCCTTAGAATACACATTTTCAGGGGTGATAAAAAAATAAATTTATGTACATATAGTTGATGATGATATACATGTTTCTTGGGGGTGATCCAATGATCGAATGTACATGAGTGTAATGAGAACACTCATATTCATGGGCAATGATCGCATGGATGAATGTATATGTATGAGAAGTGCACACTATCAAATATAATTTTTCTCTGCCAAAGGATACCCTTTTTTTAAAATTTCTTATGTGATAATCATATTAATGAAACAATGTGCATGAATATAAATCTCAATAACCACTATATAATCCCCAATATATATTATCCCACTATCATTCCTCACTGATGAACATATAGATAAATTTTTTATATGTGATGATAATACCCTAAAATATTAATGTGATTTCACTAAAAGAACCACAATTTCAATTTTTTGTTCGAGGACAATAGATTGATTTCCATATATATATTAGAATTGTTTAACCGAATAAAATTATGAAATATCTTACAAATTCCTTTATAATTTTTATATATGAAATTTAAGTTTAGAGAATTATCTTCATGTTTATACACTATAAAACATTATTTTCATGAATCTAAAATTTAGATCATCTTATATAAGACACTAAACATATTATCACCATCTATATGAATTTTAACCCTAGAGTGTCATCCAAGATACCTTTAGTTTTTTTATTAATATACCCCAACTAATACGGTGATCATAATATTTCAAGTCAAATTATCTCATGAAAATTTCTTTTTAAGTCCTATATAATATATGGACATAATCCAATACTCTATCAAAGGTATCCAACCCTTTTAGTGTTAGATGTGAACTAAAATTTCCACCAGTACATTGTAGTAGTGCATGTGATGTTATGGTTGATTGCAACATTTTTTTTGACATGAATATAATGAATGTGTGGTGACACATCCCTACTACATGATTTGATTAGTTACAAACTAAATATTTTGTTTGTCTATGATGGTTTCACCACATTAATAGAAGGATTTAGTGATTGAACAACATATAATAGGTAACGTTTGACTTTCATATGATGAAACTCAAACAATATCACATGCAAGATTATATTTATTTAATGAATAGTGCTGATGATTATTATATAAGGATGAGATAATTCTCTTATTGAGTGTATGAGTATGTGTGTGACATTGGCGACTCATTCATAATCTATCTGAAACTCTCTTTTATTTATAATTCTACTTAATCTTCCTGGTAAGGTGGTTGCACCCCATAAATAATTTAGGATCCCTAATGATGGTTTCATAGATTCATTAAGAAGTGTATATACCTAAGAAGTATGAGGCATTATTATTTTACTCCAATTGATCATGTTCAATCTCACTCCCTCAAATATAAAGAATAGAATCCATTGAGGATCTATTATTCATGTATACTAATTTATGCTATGTTTTTTTGAAACACTTATTCTAATGATAATTGAAATTGTATCCATATATAGTTGGATTAAATTACAATACCCAGGTTTATATAATGACCCATTTGAACCCACCTATTATATCAAAGAAAGTTGGCTCAAGGATTGTATTTTTTTCAGTTTTTTTAAAAAACATCAACATCACAGCAGAAAAGTGATTCCTATGGAAGGTTTTAAAGCAGATTCTATAGGCACTATAGTAATATGCACAACAATAGATTAATTAATGTACTTTAAAGAAACTAAATCATCTACACTAATACATTGAAAAAAAATTGTGGTGGAACTTTGTGTTTCCACTACATAATGTTAATACTACTCCCCTTTATGTGAGTCATCTCTTGATGATGGAAATAACTAGTGGTAGTAAAATGGATTGTTTGGATATATTTATAAATTATTATAATTAGCACAACAATGGCTAACAATTTCGTAGATAGTCTATATATAAGTCCTCTATTGGATACCATTACATGAAGGCAGTAAAACTACTATATCATGGGAACCATTAAAGTTTTCTAGTAATGGTGATGTATTAACATGTATAAAAATATTTTTCTACATATTGGTATATATATATTTATTTAATAATTAATGAGAAAATAATTATTATGTTTTTTAATTAATAAAATGAGTATATATTAATCAATTATAAATTTTTATAATTAGATAAATATTTATGAAATATTTTTTAATAAAATATTTTTATAATAAAATATTCATATATATAAAATTTTAATTTTTAAAATTATAAATCCCTTATTATATTTAAATCATTATGATGTTCTCAAAATATTTATTTAATAATTAAATATAAATTGAAAAATCTAGAATATTTAGATTATATAAAATGTTTAGATATTACAAATTGAATTCTAAATCACTTATAATTCAAGAAATGTCTTGTAAATTTAATATAATATATAATAAAATAGATTTTGTTTTGAAATAATTATAGAAGGATATATTCCTTATTATTTATAACAAATTACCATTACCATTTATTTATGAAATGTTCATGAATAATAATATAATGTTTTTTCAAATAAAAAATAGTTTTTATTTATTTGTTAAATTACACAATTATTAATGTTTAATAAAATTTTTATGAATTTTAAATATTAATTATACATTATGTATAACTTTTCAACTTCTTCAAGGAGTAAAAAAACCACATTACATGTAATGTATGACTCTATAACGTTTAGTTTTCATCAAAAAAATTTTTTCTTTTTAATATTGGTTATAGGATAAAGAATTGTATTTGAATGTAGTTTGTTAATATTAGGTGTGGGTGTTATTCTGAATTGGATTCTAGCTTTTCTAATTTCTCCCCAGGTAGAGTGACATGGGTCCAGTTAAATTACAGAATCTGAGGCATTGCCTTATCTTGAAATGTGAATGACAATGGTTTTATATCTCTTTGGTCTTAATCACGTGGGAATTTTTAGTACCTTATTCCAATATTACATTACATGAAATGTTCCAATTCATTATGAATTTGAAACATTCAGATATTAATTAATATGTTTGGATTCTATTTTTTAGTATGTAACAAAAACATGTGGGTTTTGTAAAGTGTTTCACAATAATACGGTATGAACACATTAATTTGGTGGTTAGAATATAGAATATAAAACTAAAAAAGTTGAATAAATTCACACCAAAAAAGGAATAAAACATGGGAGGATAATAATTACTTAATATGAATTATTTATAAACATAATATATTCATGATTCATATTAATATTGTGATATTGAAATGCTAATAAAAACTAAGTGTGAGATTTCATCCAAAGAGACACATTTCATGACCACAATCATTAAATCAGTTAGGATCAGACAAACCTAGGGTCCCCTAAATTCTATTATGAAGGAAAGAATGTGATATATAACACTTGATCATCATTAGGTATGTCCTTTCAACTAGATGGACACATAGAATCTTCCTTGATAGCATAATCTTCAAATTTATTTTTGTTAAATTAAACTGGGAACCCCATGGGAAGGATATACATGGAATTGATTTATTTGAATCCATTTAATGGATTTTCAAAAACATATTTTTACTTAACATTACATGTATCATATTTATTGTTATTAGGATAAGTCCATTTGTAAAAATCTATGTGGTGAGATGAAATCTAATGTGGAATCATTTCTTAGGGAAATATGGATATTGGATAACTAAATATATAAAATATAGGGTGTTTTCATTTTTAGTGGGTTCCCTTTAATTTAATGACTTTAAATATAATATATAATACATGATAATCAACACATTGTATTTATTTTTTTTATTTTATAAAATATTTAATCACAATAATATTAAAATACTAATAGTTATTAAATATAATATATTTAATGATTGGAATCTCGTATTGAGAAGTATTCTTAATGAGAAACATTCAGAGTATATTAGTGTGAATTTTATTGAGATTAACTCGACAAACTATAAATCATAGATGTTAGATATAGAGTTTACATCACACAATTGGGATGAAAAATAAGGACTTATAGATAAGAGGGATCTGGTGAAGGGTAAAATAGATCTTCATATCACAAATTGATAAAAATAATTTATTATATTTTTACAAATGTGATCTAAGTCTATCCAGTGGATAGTTAGATGAAATGAAAATCTATTATTATATAACATTGTTAAACATTAATTTTATTTATATAAATTTGTGGGATATGATTAAATTTTCAATATTTATTACAAACTTGATTTGTTCTATATATAAAATTAAAATTTTTCATGGTTTAGAGAATATATTTATTATTTTACATATTAAAAATATTATAAATTCTATTTATACTATTTCAAATAAAAAGGATATGGTTAATTATAATTCATACAATTGGTGATATTGGATTTGATTATATTCATTGTTAATAAGTGAATGATTTTATTTATATCAATATGTGTTGAGTTATTGTGATACTATAATTAATTAATGGCTATGAAATTTCCATTCCGATATTGAATGAAATTTTTTGATGGGATGTCATTTCATGGATGGAGATATCATGATGCAAGTAGAAAGATATAGGCAAAGACCACACCATAAGAATTATTCAATACCGTAGAAGTGAAGCTAGGTGCATCATGTCGTAAAATATTTTCCATTAAATGAAGATGATAAATTTAGAAGTGGGATGAAAATGGTCTATTTAAACACATTCCACTAAGTGAGTGACTATTTTATTGGGTATAATTAATCAAAGGTCTCTATGCCACAGTGAAGCTTATTATTTTTCATGTAGATTAGAAATGAGGTTTCTATGTCATGGAACTCCACCCAAACATAAATGTACTTCATAATTAGATTTCAGTAGCCTTGGAAAAAATAGGTCTTCCACACACAAATATATATTATATTCTATACTAGGTGAAGAAAAAAGGTGTTACAATGCCAAATGGGGATCACATTATAAGAAAATTCAAAGCCTATTTTAATGCCAATGTGTAACAACCCCATTATCAACAACCCAAATATGGTTTTGGCATTACAAAATTGAAAAAATATACATTGTATAAAATTAAAAAGGATTAAACTATTTAGTATTATTAAAAACTATATATATACATAAATACATAACATTTTATATTATAAATAATATATAAATCATAAATGAATGAAAATATTCTACATCTTTGAACCCATTCAGTGATTCATTCATCTTATCCCAATGAAAGAAAATAAAAATACAGGTGAGATTAAATTCATAGTAAGATTTTCATATAGTATAATATATCATGATTAAATAAGGTAGAATCAATATAAAATTCTAAAAAACGAAAAAGCATTCCATTTATTCAATAACATGATAATTTAATGCATCCATGTATAATATCAATGTAGTATTATCATGGCTAATAATATCTATGTTTCAAAGGAAAGAAATACATAATTTCTCATGGGTTGATAAATGTCCTTGTGACATGATATATTCAAATTTTGGTAGTTATACACAAAAACCTATTTTACAAGGTTATCCAACTTGTTTTCCTCAAGATACCTATCACATCGAGGGGCTGTTTAGAATGGGCTCCACCCATAACTTCATGTAAAATGTATTCCTAAAATATTTAATTCTCAACTCAATTCATAAACAATATTAATTATCGAAAAATATACATATTGAGTAAATAATATGGAATATAAACATTTCCCATATAATCATATAACATTCATAGTCAGGCTTCTTCAAAAACCACTTTATGTGGAATTGGTATACAGTTTACAAAAAGACCGAATACATAATACAATGAATATGGATTAGGAAAATAAATTATATTTACAATGAATGTTTATCACATGAATGTGAATATTGTAAGATAAATTAAGTGACCACAAAATTAGCAAGAGTTAAATTATGACCATTAAATCATAAAAAATATTGATTTTTAATAAAATCAATTCCTTTGATTAATAAATGAGAATCGAAGGAAAAAATAAAACTAAATTTTCATTAATAAAATTTATTTTTAAAATAGTTATAATTTTAATAAGTATATATATAAATTAAATGTTAATTGTGGTGATAAAATCTAATAAAACAGAGTACATTAAAAAGAATAATTCCACAAGATTTTTTTTAATGAATGTAGAAAAGTAACATTTTTGAAAACATTATAATGTTTATATGAAATAATTTAATATATTATGAATATTATAAAATGTAATTATTTAATAAATAGAATGAATCAAAATTAATATTTTAAAATAGTTTGATAAATTTTGATTTGGTATACAAATAATCCCATTCAAAAGAGAAAAAATACTAAATTTTTATTTTATATAGTTATTCTTCTAATTAAACTGCCAAATAAATGAAATTTTTGAATTAAACAAGGAAAAAAATTAGAATAAATTTTGGTTATGAATACAGATAGTGTTTATAAAGGATATTTTATATGTTTCATCGATCTGAAATATAAAAAATTCTCTAAAATTAATTTGTAAATAAAATTTTACCTTGTTGAAAACATTTCATTTTTAACCCCTTAAACGAGTAATCATAAATTAAATCATTATTTACTATGAATAAATATATAATCATGTCATATACATCAAAGTTGAATAATTTTCACCACCTAAATTAAAAATACTTCATAATAATAAATATGTCATAATATTGTGAAAATTGATAAGAAATCACTAACTACATGCTTCAACTTATTGAATGTGATTTAACATCATGTATAATATAATTATATTTATCATAAATTAATATCTGGAAAATAAGAATACATATAAAATAATTTATCGTATAAATAATTTTAATTTTTATATGAAAATCAAAAATATTCATTATACACATTTTTACAATCATATGTGAAGAGTGGACATGAAAATGGAATCACATCACTTCATGGAGGTGGTTGTCCATGCATACACAAGACCGATGTTAACATTGTTTAATATGGGTAAAGGTAAGTTATAAAATGTTATATTACATATATATAATAATAATTTTTCATAAATATCATATATAATCATTTGTTATAACATTTTTACCTACCATACATGGAACTAATTGAAAAAACATTATATCGGTTCATGAGGCGGTTGTTTGACATTCACATGAGAGATGGTTTTTCTTTCCATTCGATGGATAAGAAAGTAGATAAATTTTATACCAGTAATATAAAATCATATCATTATATGGAACATATCGGTGTTATTATATCAAAAATTTTAGAACATAATTTATGTTTGTAAAAGAAGATGAAAAAAGAATGTGTTTGATTAATATGATTACGATCTCTTTGAAATAGATCATTTAGATATTATATTAAATGACCATAGGGATAATAATTTTAGAAATAAACAATTAATAAAGTGGATAAAAATTCTGGAGATATATTTTGGTATGGTTTGGTTGAGATAAATGGATCAATATGTGTGAAGCTGTGAGCGATGAGGTGCCTATTTATGTGTCAGGTAGATGGCAGACCTATAATTTTCAATTCATTAAAATATAATTAAGTCAATTTCAAATAATGGGGTATGAAAATTGAGTCTCTATTGAATGTTCAATATAATTGGGCTCGGTTAAATTTATCTCATAATATGTAGATAAATTTTAAGAGCATTTTTAGCTTTTCCCTTTTTGATTAACCATCGGTAAACTTAATTTATATTTAACCAATAGAAACAATGTTTTATTATATTTACTATTCAAAATGACCCATTATGATAGTGGTAGCATTACCAAAAAGGTATCTAATTTTTGAAATTATTATATTAAATTTCTTTCATATAAATTGATGGAAATAATTTAAAAATAATCCCCTAAAATGATATGAATCCAAGTTTTAAGGAAAGTCCATTTTTCAAATATAAGATGATATAACATTAAATATATGAATAATAAGAAAAATTATATAAAATTATATTCATATATTGAGATATATAATCTATAAATTTCATTAAATCATTAAATATTAGAGTCTATTTTATTTAATTAATACAAGAAAACGTTATGCACTTAAAATAGGTTTTCATAGAAATATCACATTTCCCTCCAAATGATCATATTTTCATTTATATTATATTTTTAATAATAACATTCTTAATTATACTAATATTAATTTTTTTATAAATAAAATTATTATTATTGAAATACTACATTATTAATTATTCATAAAATATTATTCGAAAGGGAAATTTTCACATGTCATTCATTTCTTATTTTGACAGAGTATATTTAAAATCGATATTCATAATGTAAAATTAATTTTTTTGTGAAATAAAATTATAAAATATTAATTATAATATTTTTTAATGAAATTAAACTGTTAATTTTATATAATTTAATCTTGGGTGTTAAATTATTCTATCCTATAGAAATTAAATCATCAAAATTTTTATGGATATTAAATACTAGGAAAGTTTTGTGAATTAATTATTCATAACATCCTTATGTTTCCACAATTATTCATTTATTTTTTATTTATTTAACATAACATTTCGAGTAGTGTTTTCCAATTCAATATCAAATTTTATACGGTTTCATGAACCTAGATAGGTTCTTCATAATAAGATAGATCAGGTTCAAATTCCATTTTTTCAGAGGTGAGCAAATGTTATGGGATTAACATACCCATCTATAATAATGAGAGCTAAAACAAATAATGTAACGTGGAGAGGCTCGTTGAAATTTTAAAAGGGTAATCCACATATTAAATTACTACTAAAATTGATAAAAATTTGATGTAACTAGGAATAAATTTCCCATTCTCATTGAATCTTATAACACCCATCCATGAAGATACCTTAATGAAAATTTGATCCCGGAAAAGAAATTTCAATTCATTCCCTTTGTAAAATTCATAGATATTTTTCTTACAGTGATAAACTTTAATATGGTTCTAAATATTCATTAACTTCTTTTTTGTCTTCCTAAAAAGTTATATGCCATAAAACATCATTTCATTGCCTTCATCCTATGAATTTGGAGCATGACTACTCATTCTTGAAACTGTTTCTTAGGAAACACTTTGAATACATGAATAGAAGTAATCATTATAGAATAAATGAACCAATGGTAAATAATGATACTATATTCCCTGAAATAAAAGTGACCATGACCACATAAAGCACAATAATGATTCAATGGTCCATTCGGACTCTCTATCAGTTTGAGGATGATATAAAGTTCTCAAATGAGGCTCAGTATCAATATACATCTGAAGATTTAAATAAATATAAATTTAATCATGGATCAGGACTATAAATAATTTATTTAAGTTCACCAAGATGTCTTTAGAATCATTAGTAGAGGTTTTTGTGATTTGATCAAAATTTAAATGTTGTCTTATAGAGAGGAAATTTTTGGATTTGGTAAGGTGATCTATAGAAACCCATATAACATATTTCTTCTTGGAATATTTGGTAGTCTGGGTGAAAATAACATAATAATGTAATAAAATCTTAGAATAATTATAGGAAGTGGTTTCATGAGTACTCTAGGATATTTTTTCTCAGCCTTTACCTAATGAAAAACAAAGCATCATATACAAAATCATGAATTTTTCACCTTATATAATCCCAAAAAATGGTTACATCAAATCATTATACATATTTGTGTGACCAAGGAGTATAGTGAAATTTTAGATATGATAATCATCCAGGAATTCCATTTTCTATTAGGTTATGGTTAGAAAACATAAATTTTTTAAAAAAATTAGTACATTGTCTTCATAAAGAAAGTATACCAATTTCTTATTATTTATGATACTAATTTTCATTTGAAAATTCTCATCATCATGAAATTTTTTATCTTTTCCAATATAATGGGTTGGTAACAATTTAAAAAATTATTGGGTTCTCCCCTTATTGGATAATTATGATATCTATATTTACTATATACGTGAACACCAATATATTTTTAATCATTATTTCAGTTAGTGATACATGATCTTTTCTTACATAATTCATGAGCTACCATTATTGTATTTTCTATGTGGTAGTGTATTAAGAAATAATAGTACTTGATTATCAAGAGACATCTAATTTACCACATGTTTTTCTCATTCTATGAAAATATGTATTTTTTTGTCTTTTGATATGTGTTTATCTAGGATCATAACTGTAGAGATAATCCCCCCTCCATTAGAATAACATATTAAAATTCCATCTCAATATAATGGGAAAGATTTTTTTTCATGTGTCTTTAACTCACATGATGTATAGGTTATAACATTATCATTTTTTATAAGGAAACACCAAATTCCCTTCTTTGATAAATCACTACATATCACAAATCCATACATTCTTGATGTTAGAGTCTATACCATATCCTTGTCCAATATCCACTCAATTTCTATAAATAATTATTCATATACCTATGTAGATATAATTATAACCACTTTATGTGTTATCAATGTTAATGAGTTCTCCAATTATTATAAATTTTTAAAAAACAATCAATAATGACCAACCAAACCAAGGAAATTACATAGATCAGTTATGTTTGTAAGTGTATGTCATTATTTAACTTTTTTTTATTAACATGATCAAATATTATTCCACCCATGGAAAAAATATGTATATTAAAAGAACCATTTATAATCTATAATTCACGAATGATAAATTTCTTATATAATACTTTTTCTCTAAGACACTCAATAATGATTCTCAAGTTATTCTCATAGTCCCAATAGATTTTATAATAACAAAATATATCAACAAAAAATACATCAGAAAATATATCATGATTTAACTTGAATAATTTATAAATCGTATCCATAATAACTTTTGGTTCATTATCCAAGACAACAAACATTACAATAAAAGCATAAAATGTTTATGGTTGTGAGAAAATATGTTAAAAATATATACAGAAAAAAGATAAATTAATTTTGAATTTTTATAAGCAAAATATAAATTTAAATTTTTAAATATATTATAAATATTTAATTCAAAAAGTTAATAATGTAAAAGATGGCATAGAATGTCTTTAACAAATCATTGGAAAAAATAAAGTTTCCTTTTGTAGAACAATTTGAAAAATAGAGATTTTGATGAAAAATTTACCCAATCAAAATAGAAATAAGAAAATAGAGTAATTTTTTAATGGATTAATTGGAAATCATAAAATATAAATAGTATAAAAATTGAGTTTATGATGGATACATTATATTATTACATCAATTAAAACATAATCAGTCCCCAAATAATGACAATGTAAATTAAATTTATTCGCCTTTGGAAACATATAAATTTTAACCTATTGAAATAGTAAATATGAATTCATTGATAAATTAATATTAATTGAAATATATTCATTTTATATAATTATAATTTTCAATATATTCACCACATTAAATAAAATCAATGCATAATACAAAATATTTCATAATATTGTAGAAATTGAGGCAGAATCCCTTACCTCTTGCTTCCATTTATATTAAATGGATTAATATATATATATATATTATTTATATTTATTAAATATACATATTATGAACATATACATATCTATAATTTTATATATGACCCTACTATAACATATTATCACAAATTTGTTGACAATCTTTCATTATTATCATTACTTCAGGTGATACCTGCACTGTTTTCCATGTATGTTTTGATTCAATGGTTATGTTTATTTTTTATAGTTCAGGATTATATCATATATTGAATTTAAATAATGATATAAAAATAATAAATTTTCTTTATACACGTATTTATAATCATCCATCAAAATTGGTCATGGAAAATGATTTAAAGTTCATTGTGGAGGGGGTAGTCCACACATAGGCAGAAGTAATGTTTTCATTTTAGGATGATTATAAGGGTTAGAAATAAGATGTTATTTTATATTTGTAGAATAATAATTATGTCATAAATATCATATATAATTATCATTTCCATGATTATGATCATCTTTTTAAGGTGGTGATGAAAACAAAATTACATTGGTTCAAGAGGCTGTAGTTGGCCAAACACATGAGTGATGGTTTTGTCTTCATTTCTATGAAGAAGGATATTCATAAATATAATGAAATAAATATAAAAAAATATCAACATATGGTATATAATTAATATTTATATTCGAATGTTTATTACATAATTGATGTTTGTAAACTCTAAAAAGATTAATGTTATTTATAAAGTTGATTACCTCATCTTTGAAAGAGATCCCATCAAAATAAAATTAAAGACACTACAGTTGGTATTTCAATTTGAAAAAGACTTATATCATGTGGATATTGATTTTGGTGAAAGATTTTGACTAACTCTAGTGGGTATAAATTTCTCAATATCCATAATGATGTAGGGGGAGGATGTCTCCTTTTATATGTGAGGGGGTGGCACATATAAAAAAATTCCAAATTCAAAAACATTATTCAGTCACTTTCTTATAAAGGTAAGTCTAAATTGTGTTTATTTAAAAATTGAAATAATATAGTTTCTAAATAAATCCATTCAATAGGATTTAGAATGTTTTGGAGGTTATTTTAAACCCTATCATGTTTATTAACAATCGATAAACCCTTTTTAACATCAACTATAGTAATTTTTTTTTACCATTTTTACAATTCATTTTGAAAAAATGTTACTTGCCTATATATATATTTTTTATGTTCTATTTATAAAAAATTATTCCTTTATATAAAAATCCATTCCTATAAGTGATAAAAAATAATGTTAAAAAACCAAAAAAGTGATGAAAATGGAATTTATTAAAATTCAATTTTATAGGACAATACGATCATAAGTTATCTACACGATTAATAATCTCATTTATATGAATTAAAATTCATACAGTTTCTAATATAATTTATAAATTTCCTTTAAATCATTCATTATTATATATATATATTTAATTAATTAAAATAGAGAAACTTTACGCACTTAAAAATAGATTTATGAACAATATCCTTTTTCACCTCGAACTAACCATGTAATTATTTTAGTAATATTGATAATAAATAAATGATTAATGGTATATATTATTATGGATTATTATAAATGAATATTGTATTAGTTATATACTGAATTTTTTTATTATTCATAAATGATTATTTTTTAGGGTAGATTTTTTGAATTTAATTATTGGATTATTTTTATATATTAAGTTAAAAATTGATATTCATTTAAACATGATATAATTTATGATCCATGAAATATTAAAACATTAATTTTACTATAGTTTGTTGAAAAAATTCCACTCACAATAATTGAATCTAGGTTGTTACATCTGGGATTCTAAAGACCTTTACATTATATTGACCTTTCTACACCATATTGTGTTAAAAAAGTTAAAAATAACATGTTTAAACAGCCCATCCATGCCACAATAGAATATATTTTACAATAGTTGGGAGTTTTGAGTAATTTTTGGGTACTTGAAATAACCAATATGATTCGGTTTTATATAAAGTATGTAGTTTTTAATTCATCCTATAGTAACTACTAATTTGAATTGGATGATGATGATCATTTGAGATATAATCAAAGGGACATTAAAGAAGATGTTGAAAGAAGTTAAACATTTAAATTTGAATTTTATATTCAAATTGATTCATAAATTTGAATTTTTAAATCATTATTGGTAGATTTTTTTGAATAGAAATTATGTACATGAGAAAGATCGAATGAGTAAGAATTTAGAAAAGGACTTTGAATCTAGGGGATCTTTCATTGAAGGATGAGAAAAATTTTCTATGTATTAAAAATACACAGGGTCCAAATTTTATTGAATATAGATGCTGTTTGAGGACACATATGATGGTGATCATCCTAAACTATTGATTTTTCAAGGAGAATATATACTCGTGCAAGGTTTTTAGATCCATATTTATGTGGAGAAGATTAAATTATCATGTGGTTCAAGAGTAATTGAGAAGATAAATAACATATTTATTTATTATATGTTCATTTTTATAGAGATATGTAAATTATTGTAGATTCTTGATATGGTGGAACACAATATATTCTATGATGTAATTTTTTAAGATATAGTAAACAATATATGTTGGGGGGATAAAAAACAAATAAATGGGTAAGATTTAGTTATGACCATTATAAATTTCATCATTCTTATCTTTCATCGTTTTTTATCACAACAAGTCTTTGAGACAATATGGAGTGCATTATAAACCATAATATGTTTTATAGGTTGGATTAATAATAAGAATTCATTAAAAAAATGATGACTCATTCTCAGTCCCCACTTGTTTGAACATTAACAGATCTTTAGAAACATAAATTTGTATCAAATGGATGTAATCTCTAAAGAAAAATAAATAACATTCTTTATTGATAAATAATCATATATTATGGAAAAACCAGTGATTTCATACACTGAATGGTACCGACTATTATATTTACAAGAATATGACACAAACCAATCTATATTCAATTTTTCACGAGGTCAATGATGGTGTTATAGTGGGATTTAAACCTCTTACACAACAGGATCATATTGTGGATATAAATAAAATGAATTTTGAGATATATGGAGATGGGGTTCTATTTTTACACCTTTATCAAAAAAGGATTACACATAGGTAATGAGTCTTGGAAATATAAAAGTTGCAAGATAAAAATTTATAATCACCCATGAATGTAACATAAACTTGAAGGAATAAAAAGTATAAGTATGGAGGAGTAGATTAAAATATATTTATGTAGTAAATGATGAGAATATAACTGACTATTTTTCAATGGTGAATGATATTTTTAGTAATATTCTAGGATTTAGAGAAGATATAAGGGAATCCAATATTATCGAAAACCATATGAGAAATATTATTTATATAATTGAACTCAATGATTCATAGATGGATGATAGGGATGATATATTTGAATTAGATGAAAAACAATCTCGTAGATTATGAAATGATGAAAAATGTATTTTTGAAGGGAAAATTAAATAGTGAGATAAAAGTTGAATCAATGAGAAAATGGGGAAGTAACATGAATAATGTGTTCTATAATTCAAATACTATTTTTGGTGAAGTTCTATAATAAATTGTTGATCACATATCAAACATATTATTGATGCGTAAATTGAATATAAAAGATATGAAATTTAAAGGATATTTTAATTAAAATTATTTTATTCATATTGTACAATTTTTTTCAAATAATTATGATAACGATATCAAATTAGATGTGTAAGAATATTATATTCTAAATAATAAAAAGGATAATATAAAGAAGAAATACTCCCAATCCAAACGAAATTGAATTTTAATATGGAATGATGACTAATCTAAAAATTAGTTTAATTTTGATAAATAATTAAATAACATTTCTAATTTAGTGGAAATTGTTTTATCATCATTTAGTAATGATTATTCATAATAGAGAACAAAAAATGAGTGGTATAAGAATGAAAGATTATAATTATGCATGAGATAGATATAATACATCCAGAATGAAAAGAAGATGTTTGAGAAAGAAAGAAAAATTTTATAATTGATAAGGATGTGTAATTCAAGAATTATATGACATACAATAATGGGATCAAAACTCACTGACTCTGATAAGATGAGATTGAAATAAAGGTGTGTCATCTTAATGAAATTATGGCCAGTAAAATAATTTTTGTTTGAAAATCAAGCCATATGTTTCATAGTTCATCAAGATTTGAACAATGATATAGAATAATTAAATTAATTAGTGGATTTTAGTGGATAATATTCTCAAGATAGTGATATGACTGATTCAAAATATCATATATAAAATAGTAATTTTTATTTTAAATGTATATCTGTTTAAATGATAATATAGGACTAAAAAAACTGAAACAAAATTAGACCCAGAAAATTTGTGTGAGACATTGTTCCCTCTCAAAGGATGCAGTGAATCCAAGAAAAAATGGCCATTACACAAAAATAAGGAAAATAGTTTTCCATAATAGAATCAAAATGAAAATGGATATCTCTAAAATAGACCATGCAGATTATTGTTTAGAGTTTTTGTTATTGTTTTGGTTGGTATGGAAAAATATCCAATACTTATTAACTATTTTTTCCATTTCACTAAAATTATATATATTAGTGGTTGATTCCAAATTTGAAAATTAAGATAAAGTTTATGTTCAATTGATCTACACAAAATATATCAATCCAAAATAGATTTTGGATGTCTATAAGAAATGTGTAAGAGGAGTGGAGTGGGGTGTCATGGAATATGGTTTGAAACGATGGGTTTCATAGAGAAATTTCCAAGGATTTTATTCCAAAATATGATCATAATATAAAGTAATATTAGTGGTCAAATTCTAAATATTATTTTAATTTACTTGAGAATAACAGTTATTTTTATCTGTAAATGAATGTGTTCATGAATCATTTTCCATATCTATTTACATTAGAAAAATAACCGATTAAAATTGATAAATTTTCTAAGTATAGTGTGAGAAAATGGTGCATGAGGAAGAGGCCAAGGTAGATGATAAGTCATCTGAAGTGTCAAAAACTATAACTATAATAATTGATAAATTGGTTATAATGAATAAATTGGGTAAATAAATTGTTGGAATTCTTAATAGGAAAAGTGCATATAAATTACTAAATTTATGGCCTATCGTGATATGAAACTCTAAACCCAATTTTTTCTTCTATGGAACAAAAAAGGCCCATCCTTATTCTTTATTATTCTTATTTTTTAGTCCATATATATAGGTAATTTAAGGAGAGAATTTTGGCTATCAGGTTTTTAAAATAAAGAGTATTACTTTTTCAAGGGTTATTACTTCATATTGAGGAGAAAAGAGTGTATCCCTTGAGAGAGAGAAATTTTTTAGAAGAATCTATCATACAGTGATTCTTGAGAATCTATATGGCTCTAAAAAATATAGAGACGATGTTTGAGAATCACTGATACACTCAAATGTTATGAATAATTATTGTAAATTAGCAATAGTAGTATTTCTTGATCAAAGGATGAGAGAAAGTGGGAGATAATGGCATGCACATAAATTATTTTGAGGTGTTTTTTAATGTGTATTATGGATAATTATTTTATTAAGATATTTTTTAATAAATATTATGTTAATATTTTGATAATTCAATCAATTGTTTTTATTAAACGATTATATGACACTGACTAAATATTTCTTTAAACATGGTTTTCTAAAATACATGTAGATATGATTTATCAAAGTCACTTTTCTAAAAAAAAATGTTATATCATTAATGTTTTTAAAATATTCAATGCGGGGAGAATAAATTGATGGAGATAATCTTCCCTACATTAAAAATATATTTTTTATTAAGGGTGATATAAGAAAAAGGAGAAAATATAAAGGGGTATTTGTAGACGTATCAGATTTTATAATATTTGTTGTTAATAAGTGAAGGATATTTTATATTTTAAAATTTTATTAATTTATATAATGCTACAAATAATATGGTGTTATGATTTTTATATTCATGTTGTGTCTGAATTAGTTTTTTGTATTAACAATTCATGGATGGATAAACCATGATTCCCGGTGAAATATAAAGTTAGAGAACATGACACAAGTAATGTAATGTGTGGTATAAATGAAGGGGAATATATGATCAAACCACAACACATTTTCAAAAATATTTAGTCGCTTAATTTGATAGTGGGATAAAAAATAGTCTACATGACCTAACTCTACATTGTGAGAGACCATGCCATTAAGGATACTTGATCGGTAGAATCTATACCCTTGTAAATGTGGTTGTTGCATGAGTAGAATAGAAATGTAGGACATATAACGTGGAACTGAGATCACACTGCAAAGTAGCTCGAGACATGATTTTATTAGCCATAGAAAATTTAGTAACTCCAGGCTCCATGATAAGTTCTACACCATAGTTGGTGGAGAAATGAGGAAATACTCCACTTATAGATAACAACATAACGCGATAAGTATGATCATATTTTGATTTCAATTGGCTTATGAAGACCTAAATGAATTAGTCACTATCATATTCAACATTGTTCTCAAATAGTTATAAAATAAACGTTTTGAACTAACAACTCATATCAGAATATAATACTTTGTCACATAGAAGTGGGTTTTTGGGTAGTTCAATCAACTATGCTGACATTACTCCATCTATGTAATTTTGTTGTTATTTCATACTATATTATCTTCCAATTAGAATTAAATAATTAATATCATTTGTGAGATGATACTAGGGAAACTAAAAAAATAGTTAAAGGAATTTAATGTTTGGAATTTGAATTTTAAATTCAAATTCAAACTTAATGATGTATATTTTTATTTTTTTGTATAGATTTTACATAATTGGAATGTGATATGTGAAAAAAATAATGAGTGGTATGTGAGAAAAGGTGTCTGAAGCTAGGATATCATTCTTTAATGGACAATATCTATTTCCTAATAATAATAGAATATTAATGATCCATATCAGTTAGAATCATGGTGATGCTTCTAGAGTTTCATGTGGATCATATTCATCGACTATTAATGATCTTCAAGGATACACACATGTACAAGGTTTGTTGATCTATCACCTAGTTGAGGAAGATTATATCCTAATGCAGTACAGTTTTAGTAGAGGAGAAGAAGAATATATATATTTATTATATCTTTATTATTTTATATATTTTTATCTTTTAATGGATACTAAAAGTGATGGATGAAAATTGATTTTATGTTGTGAAATGTTGGTTTGAGATAGTGGAGAATCCTTATAAGTGGAATAACCAACATTTAAAGGAGTATATTTTGGAGTTGAAAGACTTGAATTTTTCTTTACTTTCCATTCACCATATTTATTCACATGGTTAAGAAATGTGAGTATATAATGTTGACCATGAACATTAATAGGTTTTAGAGACTGGATTATGATGTGGAATATGAAAAAATAGTTTACCACTTATTCAACCCTCAATGGTTCCATAAAAGGTCCTCAAAATCTTCACTATTTAACTTTTTATTTGTCACATTGATATATAAAAAGTAAAAGAACACAAATAATCCATATAGAGGGATTATAGGATCACTAGAATATGAGAAATTTGATGCATATAAATCATGAAATTGGCATTAGGACGTCATGGCCTCCAATACCTCCCATTTTCCCCCATTATGGTGTACAGTTCCATCAGTTCCCTCCCCCTGTGTGGCATGGAGGTGGAACTAGGGGATGTCGTTGGCCTCTACTTCATTATACCCCATTGAGTTCCTCATCACTCATCTCCCCCCTCTTCGTCTCTATGAATGTCCTAATAAAAACAAATATTTATTCTTTTAAAAAAATAAATCAAAGAAACATACTTTAAAAATATGATTTAAGAAAAAGATAGAATAACCAAGGTAATCATATCTTATTTACATCACTTAAAAAAGTTAAAAATTAATTTTCATATTAGACTAAATGTTCCATGAACCAAAGGATTAGTGTCTCTTAGAATTAACAACATTAGTACATAAATTTACAACCCTTGTTAACATTTCTCCATAATTGAGCTACACTATTCTACCTTATAGAGTTATCATAATTTATCCTCATCTTTATAACCAGGGGAATGGAAACAAATGAAATTGGTGAGCTCAAATACTTATTAATGTTAAATATCACCATCAATACATCAAGGGATATATCTAAAGAAAATGATAAAATATGAGAGTTGGAGACATGTCATATTAATAGAATATGTAATAAAAAATTTAATAAATTTAAATACATGGAATTTACATGAAATATTTTTTAAATATATGTGAATTTTACGACTCCGTGAAAATTGATGGCGCGTGATTCCGAGTCATAGAGTGCCCGAAATGAATTTCTGAACTTCATTTTTGGTACGATCCGTAAACGTGTGAGCGGGTTTTACTATATTTTGAACCTGTGCTTAAAATTTAAATATGAGGGACCCATTGAACTCGTAGTGATGATATTCTCTTAAGGATACCTTCACCTTGACCACAGTAGGTCGAGGGTGGAAGTTACCATTTCACATATTCGTGAAGGATTATAATAAGAATATAAATTTGTAGCTTTATTTTTTATTTTATTTGTTAAACCCTCCAACATTTGGATGTTGAGAAGATGGTACCTCCAGACCTAAACCTCCAATGAGAGGTTATGGTGGTGAGGACCACCCGAACTACCCTACCATGAATGGTTATGATGGTGGGGACCACCCGTGGCTTGAAACCTCTTGAACTCCCCTCATAAGTGTGAGAAACCTCCTGTAATCCCTCCAACCATAATTGAGTCAACACAACAAATAATTAATTATGGAAAACTATGTAATTAATTATCCTAATGTTTAATTATGCCAACATATTATATAATGTTGGAAAATTTATTTTTTCATAAAATTGGGGGAAACTCTTCACAAAAGGAAGAAATTTGGATCCTTGGGAGAAAGCTCTCCAACAATAAACACCAAAAAAGTATGCCAACGAAGAATGCCAATGGAGAATGCCATCGAAGAAAATTTTTCGGAAATCGATGAAGAGGATGATGTACGAGACCATCATTGAAGAATGGTTTCCGAAGCAATGATCGTTTGTGCCCCCCTTCGCCTTCTTCGACTTCTTTATCATGACCTTTTTCAACAAATCAAATGTGGGAGGGGGTTATTATTGAATTCTTGAATTCTCTTGATTAATTCTCTAATTCTTGGAACACATGGAAAACATGGCTCAATCAAAAGTAGTTGATCCAATATTTGTATTAAATTTTAGAGTTTTTCGTTATTGACTCCTGATTTTTTCGGTTGAGCCGCTTGCTACCACTTTAATGCGGAGGGTGTGGGCCAAAAAAACATGGCTTGACCCCTCTGTTGTTCTACTTATTTAGAGTGTTCTTCACAATGGAAAAAGTTGATGAAGGCGACGAAGGAAAAGAATGCAACAATGCCCCCCACGGTCCCGCGACCCCACTACGACGCCACGCCGCCCATAACCCCGTAAGCCCGCAGAGCCGCCCACATCCCACCGTTCTGCCCACGGCCCGAGGCACCGTCCCACTGCTCCCTTGCTCCCGTTCGGGTCGAGACACTGTGGCTGTTTGAGTCGCCGCCTGAGCAGCCACCGTCGTCCGTGCTGCCGCCATCGTTCGAGCTCTTGCCGCCATCGGGGGCGAGTCGTCACCGCCGTCCGGGATGAACCGCCGACCTATCCACCGACGTCATCCGCCTCGTCCCCACCACTGGACCTGCCACCGCCGTACAATCTATCACTGTTGTGCGTGCCAACGCCATCCGGGCCACGATGCAGCCCAATCCGCCGCCCGATCTGCATCTGCCCATCCTACCGAACCACCCCAGCCGAGCCACTCCACGGCCTCTCACCCTCGCGGCACCCTCCGCGAACATCGCGGCCACCCACGGCCCTCCGTGACCCCTCGTGGCCTGCCAAGCCAAACCCAACGGACCGGGCCGGACCCAGCGGGTCATGTAGGGTCGACCCGAACCAGTTCGGCCCAGGCCGGGTCAGGTCGGGTTGGTCCAACCGGGTCGGACCGGACTCGGGCCCACTACGACCCATTAAACTCCTTTTGCCATAACTTTGGCACCAAACGTCGATTTATGAACTTTCAATGGCGCTTGGTACCTTGGAGGGAGATATTCCCTTTAAATATACCAAACTAGAGATTTGGATTATGTTGGGGTACGGTCAGGTTGGATCGAACACGAATCAAACCGGGCCCCTGGGACCAAAAGGCTAAAAATTCACAAATGAGGCATCTGATTGACGAGATGTCTATTGCGTTGAGAAACTTATTACGTGTCAGTACTATGAGATACTTCTTCATGGGACATCGTGGCAGTTGGAGAATCGACCAGTGGCTTGGGGAGCAGACACTCTCGGAGATGCGCAAGCCTAGTGCAGAAACCCAGTAGCTGGCTGTGACGAGAAGAGTGCTTCTAGTGATCCTGTGTGGTTCAACTCTGAGTGATCCTGTGTGGGTCAGATCCTAGAAATCCTGTGTGGGTCAACTCTTAGCGATCCTATGTGGGTCAGCTCTAGAGATCCTATGTGGTTCTGCTCCCAATGATCCTGTGTGGGTCAGCTCTTAGTGATCCTGTGTGGTTCAACTCCAGTGAGCCTATGTGGGTCAGATCCGAGCGACCCTGTGTGGGTCAGCTCCAGTGACCCTCTGTGGGCCACCTTTTAGAGACTCTGTGTGGGTCAGCTCCTAGAGATCCTGTGTGGGTCAGATCTAGCGATCCTGTGTAGGTCATTTCCTATCGATTCTGTGTGGGTAGGCTCCTAACGATCCAGTGTGGGTCATCTTCAGTGATCCCATGTGGGTCAAATCTAGCGAACCTGTGTGGGCCAGCTCCTACCAATTCTGTGCAGGTCAATAGTAGAGCCTCTTAACGAAGTAAGATGATTCAATAGTTATAACTAATCCACTCTACTAACAAGCATGTGTTATATACCTAGTGTGATTTGAGTCAGTACCTATGTTTTTCCTCATTATTGAGATGGATTACTTGATAACTTAGGTATATGCATGAGAATATACCCAAGTAGGGTTATCTATTGATTTCATACTTTTTGGTTTATCCTTGGTGTATTTTGTGAGACCTTGAGGGTCTCGGGGTCCCTACTGAGTATTTTTATACTCAACCCTGCTCGGGCTATGCCCGTACCTTATTGTGTTGGATGCAGACGACAGATAGTGCTGACTTAGGACGAGGGTACCAAGACTGGACGGTGCTCAGAGGATGACCATACGGCCGGTCGGTACACAGAGGATACGGGTCAACATGGAGTGATGAGGAGGTGATCCGTACCTACCCTTCATGGAGGAACCACAGAGGATGATACAATACCTGTCATTCTCTTTCTTCAGTTTTATTTCATTTCAGTTTTACTTGTACTATTCAGTTGGGCATGTATTTTGACCCCTTTTTTCTTACTGTAATAACTTCTTTAATATAAAGTTGACTTGAATTCGTATCTTTTTTTGTGTTTGGTTTCATGTGTTTACACTTTATAAATTCAATGCCTTCCCAGTTTTAGGGAATACGCCTTTGGTACTAGTCTCCACCCCTAGCCAATGGATGGAGAGCTTGGGGTAGCCAACGCATAGGCCCCGGGGGATGGGTCGTGACAAATTGGTAACAGAAGAGTCGGTTCTACTGTAAAACATAGAATTATGATCATTCTTATAATAGAAATATAGTTAAGTGTAGTGAGTGTGGTTATTAGTTTAGGGAATCCATTGTTGGAGCGACGACCAATGTATCCATACTCCTAGACCCTGACTTCTGATTTCTGATTCTGTGCACGAAAACACTGATTGCATGTGGGTTTTGAAGAGTTTATTTTGTGATCTCGTATGTTAGATCACCAAGTATAACTTATTGACCAGGGAACACCTATTTCTTTTCATGATGCCTCCATGTGGACATCTAGATAGGGTTCTGAGAGTTGTACGCATTGATAGCCCACCGAGCGACAAGGCCTCGGTGCAGGGCCATTTCCCAGGAGAGGCACCAATGGAGGAACCAATGGTACCCTTACCCATTAGGCCAATTATGCACCTAGACCCAGTAGGAGACGGTGCAGGCCGCTTGAGCGCATTGCATGAGTTCCAGTTCTAGAGACCACCCAGGGTTAGGGGAGAGATGGACCCACAGGCGGTTGAGGACTGGATGGAGGCTGTGGTGAGAGTCTTCCAATTGGTAGAAACACTAGCCAATCTCACTGTGATCCTTGCCACCATCCATCTACAAGAATATATAGGTAGATGGTGGAGTTTGATGCCCCACGTTCACGACAAGGTGAAACTTCTCTGGGCAGACTTCGAGAGCCTCTTTCAGGCAGAGATTGTCCCAATGACTCTTCACGCAGTGCACATACATGAGCTGCTTCATCTGCAGCAGGGAATAATGACTATGGCTCAATACTCAGTGAGGATCACCAAAATCTCATGTTACTCCACTGATATGATGCAGGACCCATTCTTTAGGGCCCAGACCTTCGAGAAGGGACTCCGGCGGCTGATCAGGACTTCGATGATCTCACTCATCATCAGGAAGGGGTCTTAGAGAGACCCATCACAGTAGAGAGTTTCCTTGCTGAACAGTATCCAACATCGAGATCCACTACTAGTCATCATGTAGCAGAGTCTTCTGCAGCTGGAAACAGACAGATGTCATAGAGGTCCAAGAGGACCAGACCTACAGGTGGAAGACCGCATGATTTAGAGTCTTTTGCATGGGGCACCCCAGGAAGAGATAGACATTCCAGGAGGGGGCAGTGTTACGCATGCGGCGGGCATGGTCACCTGGCTCATGACTATCCATCCTGCCATAAGGATGATCATTAGATGTTTGAAGGACTTCCCATGCAGAGATAGGATCGATCGAGGTGGTTCGCAGGAAATAGATGAACGTGGCAGAGGAGCTGGTCGTGCAACATGCGGTGGGTGACGATTTGAGATGTTACTGCCACCACCACCATGAGGTCCACCCCGACCATAGGTAGCTGGTGGATAGGGGTGATCTCATCTTCCGGAAGCTAAGGCCTACAATCACGACACCCTAGAGATTATACGAGGTACGATCTATGTGTACTCAAACTTTTCTTTAGTACTTATAGACACATGTTCCAGTAATTATTACCTTGCCACTACACTCGTTCAGAGCTCGGAGATTCCGATGGAGCCGTTGGATCGATCATTTTAACTAGAGACTCAAACAGGAGGAAATTCTACGATTACACACGGGTTCTGGCAGTGTGATCTTACTGTAGGTGGTGAGAGATTTGGCTTGGATCTTCTAGTAGCATCATCGAGGCCTTACGATGTCATGTTGGGTTTAGACTGGGTATCAATATCCTTTGCTTAGATTGAATGTATTAGGCGCAAAGTGTGTTGTGTTCTCACAGATGGGACTATTTTTACCTTCACTGGTGAAAAGGGATCTTTTTCATTAAATGAAGAACGTACCTGGAGGAGGGTGCAGCCGATCACTCATCAGTTGGCTAGCCTTACCCTCATAGCGGTTGATGTGGAGTTTCCAAGTTATCCTATAGTGGTGGACTAGTACACGGATGTCTTCCCTGATGATTTTCCAGGTCTACCTCCTTGCAGAGAGTTAAAATTTTTCATTGACCATTACCCCGAGATGACACCGATATCTAGTCCAGCAAATCGGATGGCTCCCGTGGAGCTTCGTGAGATATGGGTATAGCTAGAGGACTTACATGGGAAGGGATTCATTCAGCCCAGTGTTTCCCCTTTGGTAGCCATAATTTGTTCTCTAAGAAGGCGGATGGGAGCTTGAGGCTTTGTGTTGACTCTCAGCGCCTGAACAAGGAGACCGTGAAGAACAAGTACCCACTCTCGAGGATTGAAATCCTCTTTGATCAGCTGAAGGGAGGACGATGGTTCTCAATGATAGACCCTAGATCAGGCTATCACCATCTTAGAGTTCCAGACGAGGACATGTAGAATATGAATTTGAAATGTCATTACGCCCACTACGAGTTCTTGGTTATTCCATTAGGTGCGACCAATGCTCCAGAAATTTTCATGGGACTCCAAAATCAGATCTTTCTGCCATACCATGAATGCTTTGTAGTAGTCTTCATCGACAAAATTCTGATATACTCGGCTACTGAGGATGAGAATCCCTACCATTTACAGGTAGTATTGGATAACCTCCGAGAGCACTAGCTTTATGGTAAGCTCTCTAAGTGCCAGTTATGGATCTAAGAGGTTCACATTAAGTGGCATGTCATCTCAGAGGCTGGAGTTACAGTGGATCCAGCGATGATTGAGAAAGTACTTTCTTTGGATCCACCCTGGACTGTGACGGAGGTACGAAGTTTCCTGGGTTTGGTTGGATACTACCAGAGGATTGTTCCAGACATCTCTAGAGTTTCAACACCAATGTCATCATTGATGAAGATGGGGAAACTCTTCGTTTGGTCAAAGAAATTCCATCCGAGTTTTCAGGTGGTGTGGTAGAGGCTGACTACTGCCCCCATCTTGAGGCTTCAAGAGGAGAACATATGGTACGTAGTCTTCTGTGACGCATCAGGGACCAGACTAGGATGTGTCCTGATGTAGGAGGGATCAGTGATCACATATGGTTCTCAACAGGTGAGACATCATGAGAAACGCTACGCTACACATGACCTGGAGTTAGCAGTAGTGGTCTTCGTCTTGAAGATGTGGAGACACTATCTGATGGGAGAACGTTTTACAGTGTACTCTGATAAAAATATTCTCAGGTATATCTTCTCTCAGAAGGACCTGAACTTGAGAAAATAACGTTCTCTTGAGTTCCACTAGGACTATTACTTCATTATAGTATATACTTATATGAAGGGGAATGTAGTTGCAGATTCACTTAGAAGGAGGTCTGGTATACAGATGATAGGCGAGGCGACAGATCACCTGGATGCTTTGCTGATATCCTACGTGGAACGTAATGGAGTAGTTTTTCTTCAGTCTCTTACAGTCACTCCCCCACTTCTTCAGAGAGTCAGGGAGGTGCAACATGGGGACAATGACTACGAGGCTCGACGTGCTCATATATCCATAGGATAGACACCTGATGGAATTTATAAAGGTGGGGATCATATCAACCTCTTCAGAGGGTGTACCACGATACCAGTGTCGCTTACTGAGGAGGTGATGAGGGAGTTCAAAACATCCCCTACAGTGGTACATCTTGGAGTGGTGATGATGTACCAGGATCCTTAACGATATCACAGGTAGCTGGGAATGAAGAAAGCAGAAGAAGAGTTTGTCTCTCGGTGCCTCACCTCTCAGTAAGTGAAGGTAGAGTATCAGGTACCAGCAGGCTTGGTTCAACCTTTAGAGGTCCCAAAGTGGAAGTGGGATGGGATATCCATGGAATTCATTATAGGAATTCCACGTACATCCTGAGGTCATGAATCGATTTGGGTGATCGTCGACCGTCTCACCAAGTCAGCCTACTTCATACCGATCAGAGAGCAGGGTTCAGTAGAGAGTTTGGGATGCCTATATGTGTAGGAGATTGTGAAGTTACATGAAGTACCCTCGATGATTATCTCCGATCATGATGGATGTTTTACTTGCCGGCTATGGAAGGGGTTGTAGGAGGCTTTCAGCATGCAGCTTCGTTCGAGCATCGACTTCTATCCTCAGATAGATTGCATGACTGAGCAGACCATTCAGACCATCGAGGACATGCAGTGTGCTTGTGTCCTTGACTTCGATCATTGTTGGGAGGATCAATAGCCTTTAGTGGAGTTAATATACAATAAAAACAATCACTCCACCATTGGGATGGTACCTTTCGAGGAATTATATGGGCGACCTTACAGATCACCTTTGTGCTGGACTGACCCAGGAGAGTCGGAACTAGTGGGACCATAGATGTTACAGGCTACGACAAAGAAGGTTCAGATCATCCAGGAGCAGATTAAGACTACACAGTGTAAGCAGAATTTATATGACGATAGAAGATGGAGACCTCTAGTGTTCGAGGATGGAGACAATGTTTTTCTATGGGTTTCACCTTGACAAGGTTTTTCGAGATTTGGCTGAGGCGGCAAGTTATCTCTGAGATTCGTCAAACCCTTCCAGGTCCTTAGCAGTGTTAGCGAGGTGGATTAACACTTATCTCTTCCACCTCAATTGCACCTTGTGTAGGATGTCTTCCACATATACAAACTAAGATGGTACGTACATAAACCTTCCCACATCATCGAACATAGTGAGTTGGACGTCGATGATGGGGCAACTTTTATACAGGTTCCAGTGAAGATTGAGGTTCGACCGGAGTAATTCCTTCATTGGTGGTCGATACCTCTGGTGCGTGTTCATTGGCAGCACGAGAACATATAGGAGATCACAAGGGAGCAAGAGTCTTAGATTCATGCTTTCTACACCAACTTATTCCCTTAGTTTGAGTTGTGGCTTACGGGGATGCAAAGCCCAGAGGTGGGGAAAATGTAATGACCTAGAATTTCAATTTAATTTTTATAAACATATTGGAATTTTAAGAGTCCATTAAAATTGATGGAACATGATTCTGAGGCCCGGAATGCTCGAAATAAATTTCTAAACATTATTTCAGGTACGTTCGTTAAACATGCCAGTGGGTTTTTCTAACTTTTGAACTGGTGCTGGGAATTGAAATTTGAGGGCACCATTGAACTCAAAGTGCCTCTATTCGCTTAAGGAGACCTACACCTCAACCATAGTAGGTCAAGGATGGAATTTAACTTTTCACATATTTGTGAAAGAATAATATAAAAATAATATTGTGTATATTTTATTTAGATTTTACTTGTTAAAGCCCCCCACATGTAGATGTTGAGAAGTGGGGACTACTAGACCAAAACATCCCATGAGAGGTTATGTTGGTGGGGACCACTAAAACTAACCTCCCAGGAGTGGTTATGATGGTGGGGACCACCCGAGGTTTTAAACCTACTGAACTCCCCTCATAAGAGTGGGAAAACACATAGACACCCTCCAACCTTAATTGTGCCAACCCCAAAAATAATTAATTATGCCAACCTATGTAATTAATTATCCCAATTTGAAATTACGCCAACATATTCTAAAATGTTGGAAAATTATATTTTTTGGTGGAATTAGGGGAAAATCTTGGAAGTAGGGAGAAACTAGGATCCTTGGGAGAAAGATCTTGAATATAGAACGCCAATGAAGAACCCAAATGAAGAACTCCAACAAAGAATTCCATCGAAGAATGTTCTTCAAAAATCAAGGAAGAGGACGGTGTACGAGCCCGTCATCGAAGTGTGGTTTCGGAAGCAATGATCATTGGAACACCTTTCATCTTCTTTAACTTCTTTCTCGCGACCTTCATTGACGTATCAAACATGGTAGGGGGTTATTATTGAATTCTTTAATTCTCTCGATTAATTATCTTGATATTGGAAAGCATGTTGAATGCGGATCAATCAAAACGAGTTGATCCACAATTTGAATTAAATTGTAGAGTTTTTCGTTCCTGAATCCTGATTTTTTCTATTGAACCACTTGCTACCACACTAACGTGGAGGGTGCAGGCTAAAAAAACATGGCCCAGCACCACCCGCAGCCCCGCTGCGCCGCCCACGACCCTGTCGCGCTGCCCACGTCCTACTGCGCTGCCGTGTGGCACTGCCGCCGCCATTTGAGCCGATCCCCCGCTGACGCCCGAGCAACCACTGTCATTGTCGTCTGAGATGCTACTACCATCCATGCCGAACCGCCTTTTCCATCTAGGTCATGTCACCGCCCGAGCTGCCGCCACCATCGGAGCCACCGCTGTCGTTCGTGCTGCTTCCGCCATCTGGGCCGAGTAGCTGCCCGAGCAGCCCCTCGAGCTGTTGCTGCCCTTCTGGACGAACCACCCCGGTTGAGCTGCTCTGTGGCCTTGCTCCCTCATGGCACCCTCCACGATCCTCACGGCCACCCGCGACCCTCGTCGACCCCTCACGGCCTGCTGGACCAGACCCGAGCCCACTACGACCCATTTACGCTCCTTTGGCCATAACATTGAACTTGGATGTCCATTTGATGAACCATCAGTGGTGATCGGTACATTGGAGCGATACAGTCCTTTAAAGTATACCCCTATAGAAATTTGTTTTATTTTGGGATATAGTTAGGTTGGATCGAGAAAATATCCAACCGGGCCCCTAGGACTAAATGGCTAATAACTCACAGACTAGGAATCTGATTGACGTGTCGTCCGTTGCGTTGAGACCCCTATGATGTGGCTGTAATTTAAGATAATTATTTGTGGGACATCATGTAATTTGGAGAATCGAAATATTGATTGGGGAGCAGACTCTATCGGAGATGAAAAACCTTAGTGTGGAAACCCAGTAGCTGGCTGTGATGAGAAGAGTTCTCCTAGCGATCCCCTACGGGTCAACTCTGAGAGATCCTGTGTGGGTTAGCTCCTAGAAATCCTGTGTGGGTCAGGTCCTAGTGATCCTATGTGAGTGAGCTCTAGCGATCATGTCTGTGTTAGCTCTTAGCAGTCTTGTGTGGGTCAGCTCCTTGTGATCCTGTGTGGGTCAGCTCATGCGATCCCATATGGATCATCTCTTAGAGATCATGTGTGGGCCAGCTCCAGCGAACCTATGTGGGTCAGCTCCTAGAGACCCTATGTGGGTCATTTCCTAGGGATCCTGTGTTGGTCAGCTCTAGCGATTCTGTGTGTGTCAGCTCCTAGCAATCCTATGTTGGTCAGCTCCTAGCGATCCTGTGTGAGTCAACTTCAGCGATCCTGTGTGGGTCAGCTCTAGTGAACATGTGTGGGTCAGCTCCTAGCTATTCTGTGCAGGTAAACAGTAGAGCCTCTTAACAGAGTAAGATGATTTGGTAGTTATAACTAATAAACTCTACTATCGCACCTATGTTATATACCTTCTATGAGGTGAGTGAGTACCTCTGTGTTTCCTAATGATTGAGATGGACAACTTGATAACATAGGTATATGTATGGTTATATAACTAAGTATGGTTATCTGCAGATTTAATACTATATGGTTTATCCTTGGTGAATTTTTTGAGACATTGAGGGTCTATGGGTCCCTAAAAAGTATCGTTATACTCACCACTAAACAGGTTATGCCCGCACCATGTTGTGTTTGAAGGAGACGATAGACATCGTTGATTGAGGATGAGGGTACTAGGACTGCATGGTGCTCGGAGGTGGACCATACGACGTGTCAGTACGCAGAGGAGACAGTTGGATGTGGAGTGCTGAGGAGGAGATCTGTAACTTCCCTTTAGGTAGGAACCTCATATGATTATGCAGTATCTATCTTTTTCATTCTTTGGGTGTATTACATTTCAGTTGTACTTGTACATTACAGTTTGGCTTGTATTCTGGCCCCATTTTACTTACTGTAGTCACTTGTTTACTATACAGTTGACTTATGTTCATATCTTGTTGTGTGTTTGGTTTCGTGTGTTTACAGGTTATAAAGGCAATGCCTTCCCAGTTTTTGGGAATATGCCTTTGGTGTTAGTCATTAGACCCTATCTTATGGAAGGCCGACTTTGGGTAGTCATAGCACGAGCCTCAGGGGACGAGTCATGAAAACCATAATTTATGACATAAGGAAATGTAATTCTAAATGAAAAAACATATAACATGAAAAGATAGTGTGTATTAATGAGATTAAAAACATGAGTCTTGGTTAATAATCATAATCACATTTCATTGAAATTTAATGTTCCCTTAAAATATTGCATAACAATGAAATTTTGTAGAAACATAATAACATGGTATCATCATGATGTCAGTACGTCCAAGAAGTTCCACCCTTTAGTTTGTGTGAATATCCAAGGAAGATCACTCTATTCTATATAACAGTAGCCTTGATTTCCCATTAATCATTATATTGCGGGATTTATCACATTAACCAATGCATTTTAGGGTGATATAAGACCCCACCCATCAATATCTATTAATATTTTTTCCTTTTGAAATAAAAAAATTAATCATTTTATAATGAAAACATGTAAATAATATGGGTTCATATTATTTCTATAGGATTTAGATCTTATAATGGGTGAAATTTTTATAATGTCATCAAAAATGGATTCTAGAAAACAGTTCTTAATAATTCTGTAAATAGAAAAAATTACAAATCACATTTGAAATGAAATTCCAAGAAGGTATCATAGAATACATTTTTTAAAACACTTTAAATAAAATCGATGTAATATAGCATTTAAAAATAATCTAAATTTTTCCATCTGAAATGTAGAGTGGAATATAAAAATAATAAATTTTAAAATAAAATCAGTTTAATATTTTGAAAATATTTTTTTTGAAACCCAGATTATATAGAGTGTGATAAAAATTTCCTTTGAAAAGAGTTAAATGTGAACTTGAATATTACTATAAATACCACCTATTTTTATTTCAATATATGAGTAAAGAATAATAAAATGATGATTAAAAATGGATATGGACCAGAAAAAAGATTACTTAGAGATTTTGAGAATTACTATTTATATAAACAATTGTTTTCAAGAATGAAATTCATCAATGTACTTATAAATAAAATGGGGAAAAAAGAAATTAAAATTCCAATATCTAATATATGAAAACTATCTTGCAATACCATATTCAAATAGTAATTTTTTTTGACTCTGGAAATGAAGTGTAGTAATGAAAACACCATTTACCATTTACTTCACTTAATTGAATAGTGTTTAATATCCTGTAAATAAAATAATCATAATCACTTATTTAAAAACACTATTAATACTTATAAAATTCTATAATAATTTTGTATACTCAATTATAACAAATATATTTGTTTGTTATATATATTTTTCATAATTATTGTTTATTAGTTTGAATTGTTTGTTTAGTACTAATTTTAAAATGGTAATGTTAATAATTTGTTATAGATTAAAATTTCACAATTACAATATCACTATAGGTTGTAGAAAAGATGTTTTATAATGATTTATAATTTTGTAATTTTATTTCAATTGTATTATTGTTATGAATCATTATAGTGAATTTGGTGATCTATTTTTATGGGTAATTTTCACAATTGATGGGGGTCTCTTAATAATGGTTCAGTTATTCCATTTATAATTATAGATAAAAAAATTATTTCCATATTTTTCTCTAATATGAAAATTAATTTATTTTCCTTTATTTAAAATGATTGAAATTTATTATATTGTTCATGTATGTGGTCAAATTGACTGGAATGAAAACAACCTATAATATATGAGTGAGTTTGGTAAAAATAGTGCTTGATTTGGAAAAAAATTATCATTAAAGAATAATAATTATTTTATCTGGATGTTTTTATATTGATAAATTATGTTATAAGATATTCAAATAAATAATAATATTCAAGAGTGAAAAATGAAGTGTTCCACATTCATGGAGGCAATAGTCTTCATGTATTACCAGAAGACACATAATTTTTATAGTCTTTGGGAAGAATATAGAGAGTATTTTATAATTTATGAATTTAAATAATGTTATAATAATTATATTAGTCAATTAAATAAACATTTAGTACAATCTATTTATGGAGGTATTGAAAAATCAAGCACTCCAGTTATGGAGGTGGTAATCTACACATACGAACGACAATGTATTCATTTCAAAAATAGGTTTTGAGGAATGTATAAAATGGATATTTCATTATTATAATAAAACATCACAATAAAAATAATACTGATTTTATTTTAGGGAATAAGTAAATAAATGTTTTCAAAATAAAAAATTATGTGTGGGTATTTTTATGAAACATAAATGAAAATTTACAATATTATTATAAATACAAAGAATTAATAGAAAGATTATATTAATAGATTTATATTTTGTTTTATCTAGTTTGAAGATAATTTTATTAGACCTTAATTAATATTTCAAAGTGTCATAAATCAGTAATAATATTTAAATGGGTATTTTTTGAATAAATTATTATTTTTATTAAAAATTAAAATTATAATATTTCAAAAAAGATTTTCATGAAATTGGAACCATTTTGGGAATCTACATGTAAAAAAGGGATAGTGTGAATATTATGGATTTTTATGAAATAGTAGAATTTTTATTGATGTGTGAAATATGATAATTTGAAGTATTTAACATTATAAGTTAAATTCATGAATTTTGAGACATTGATGACCTAAAAACCCATATGTTATAACTCACATGTACCATTTTATATACATAGTTATAATAATCAAAAATATTTATATTGTTGTGCTAAAGTAATAAACATATGAACAAAATAATAAAAAAAAGCCCTTTGTCCTCTCTATATAAATACATCCTCAAACCACCCCTTATCCTCACACCTTGAAATCCATTATTATTTTCTAAATATTACCCAATTTACTTACAAATCCTTTTTCACCATATTCATATCTTTTTATCTGTATAAAATTAGAAAAACAAGTTCCTTTAAGAGGTTGTCAAGTAGACGATATTCATGATGTAAAATCCTCAATTATTTCTCTTTATAATTCTTTCTTTCTTACTTCCTAAGAATATCTTAAACACCCATATAAAAAGAGGTATCCCTGCTCCATTAAAACATATATACTCTAATTTTATTTTTTAATGGAATATCCACCATCAAACATCTTCTATTCTCAAATTATTCTAAAAAATTAAAACATTTTTTGTGACATGTTAATTCACCGACCTCATGGATGATGAGTTTTCATTTAATATTACCCACTTCAAGGATGATAAAAATAAAATTATTTTGGATATAAAAAATTTAAAATTTATCTTACATTTTATTTAAATTTATGGAATGATTTTATAGATATAAAATTAAATAAAATTTCACTAATTTGTGATGGTCTGAAAACCACAAAAAACTAACCAAAAAGTTATCATAAAAAAATTCTATAGTCAATAGTCCACATATGATAAAAAAGTGATTAATGGGATAATTTAAAATTATGGAGACATATTAAAACAACTTCATTTAAATAATGGTCTTTTATTCCTTTTGAAAAGAATAATGATAATTATACTCAAGGCCACTAACCATAATTACACAAAAATACTACTCCTGAAACTAAGATTCTAATATTTTTAACTCTTAAAAATGACCAAAAATCAACTTAAATAAATTTTACATAATAAAATATATGTGTAAATGATTATTAATTATGTAAATAATGAATCTAATTTTATTATCTGTGACATTAAGTGCATGTGTAGTACACTTTATAACATAATATAAGAGACTTTCTTTTTAAAAATCATCTTTTTAATTTAAAAATATTTTTATTATAGAAATGATTTTTTAAATATAGTGAATAATAAATTTTTCCCAAATTCATGAATGTTTATTGATTTTAGTTTTCCATTTCCTGTTTTCAAGTATATTATCAAATATTTGTTTCATTTAAAAGATTTTCACTTCAAAAAATTGAAAAGTGATTTCAAAATAGAAAATTTATTTTCATGAAGAATTATTCAATTATTCAGGATTTATTTGTTAGGACCATGTTATGATTCATTGTAATTTTATTGATTATAGGTGGTTACCTGATAATCCAAAGATGAGTGAGACTGTTATAGCTCTTCAATGCATTATTCAATGGGACAGAGTTGGCCAATTAGGTTTACCCTAGATATTATTGGCACATACTGCGATGGTTATAACAAGTGTAACCTTAATGGTTCGTACTTATACAAATATAATATATAATTTATAATCTAGAGTGATTTGAAAATGATTACACAAGATAAATTTTATGATTTATTTATTATTTATAAGGTTTTATAGGAATATTATGATTTCATAAATTAAGCTAAAAAGTTTCTATTATTTTTGAAAAAGTGTTAATTTTCTGAAAATATTTTCATTCAAGGTATAGTGGTTTCCTACATAAATTTTTTGTAACCGACTTAGATTTTTGTTCTTATCCCATTATTTAAAATAAATTTCAAGGGGTTGTTGGATGGTTAAAGAAAAAAGAAAATTTCTTGGGTAATGTTGTGATGTTTCGTTATGGAGTACAGTCAATATTTTCTCTAAAAATTCATATTGTAAAAAATAGGATATTGAGTGTAAGCGTCTAATATTTAATATAACTGTTTCAATGAATTATTTTAGGACCTAATTCTTTAAAATTATTAACCTAAACGATCTTTTTTAATGTATGAAATTTAATTCATTTTGAATTAACAAGATTATGTATTTTATAAGTTCATGTCCATACAAATTGTATCAGAGTATGGTTTATGTTACTTTAGGGTGTACGAAAATATCAACAAAATATGCAAAAATAAATTTTCTAACATTATGTTTATGTTGAAATGTTATATCATTTAATGATTCCAATGTTTTTGGTCTATGATATATCTGTTCAAAATGATTATTCACATAAGAAACTGTGAAGTTGTAGTAGGAAGGCATCGAGAGGAAAATATCCTACATAATCTGTAACCTAAAATCATTGTATGAGATCATATAGATCAAAAAAGTAGAATATATCATCATTGTAAAATTTTATGAGGAAAATCCCTCAAATATTTAGTTTATCTTCTAACCTATTGGTATCTGAATGGTAGATTAAATCCCATGAAATTATTAGCAATGTCATTGATTGTTGAAACCATTTAAAGGATAGTCTTAAATTTTTTTATTTTGATGGTGAAGCTGACCAGTAGTGGGTAATGGTTATTATTATCATGTATAGTTAATATATTTATGCTTTTTAATGTGATGAATTCAATTATATTTTCCTCGAGAAATATAATCCTAAGGCGATTGGAATTATGATGGAAAAAAATTCTTAGAATTGAAATTGATGGAGGATATAGAGGTTTTATATAATAAAAAACTCACACTATTTTCATGTAATATGTAACAACCAAATATTTTTATACAGTAGATTTAAAAAAACTATTTTATGTTGATGATGTATTGTGTTACACCAAACACAGACATACCTTATAATACATGCAACACTGGGTTTCTACGAAACAAAATTTAATTATTTTCATTTTTTTAAAATAAGACAATTATAAACTATTCATTAGAATGGAAGTTAGTAACTATATTAATTAAATTATGAATGTTCGGTTTACACTTGTAAAACCATTTTGAAATTTAATGATTATCAGTTTCAAGAAAAATACTTAAATGCATTTAAGGGTTTTTTAGAAAAATATGACAAACAAATCAATATTTCAATTTAATAATAATTAAATATATATAAAAATATTAAATATAATCATTTACATTCATCATATGTGTTTTTTGTACATTATATTAATTAAATCTAGTTTTTTGCTAAAATTTGCATTTTTCTAAAGGAATTTTTATCGCTTTTTAATACTATTTTTTTTAAATCTAAATTTTCACACATTGATAAATTTTATTTTTAAAAATAAACATTTAATTTGATATATGGGTATGATAATTTACTTTCTTATAATTATTGGTATTTTTATGATAAGTTTAATGTTTTGATAAATAATGAAAAATACTGAATTTTATTGGAAAACACAATTTTTTCTAAATAATTTATAACGATAAATTATATTTATGATTTGTTTAAAAGATTAATTAAATCAGTTATATTTCATTCAATACAATTTGGGTCATTATAATCAATTTTACATTGGATTTGGATATAAAAATATTTCGTTCATTTCAACTTATTTACTTTAAAAACATGTTTCTCATTCTGTTAGTGAGATTAATTTAAAATAAATTTTATTTAATTATCTATTTTTAGTTTTTGAAAACTGATTCCAAAATTTGAATCATAATGTAGAAATTTTAGAAAAATTTCCATTTTATTTTATTGCAAAACTATTTATAGCTTTAGTAATTTGTATTACCATGATAAAGGGTAAATCGAGATATCAAGGGAGAATCTAATATTATAATTATTTGAATAATATTATAACACATTCCAAAATATTATTAGATGAAGTTAACAAGAACCTTAACACCGATTTTTAGAAATTTAATTATTTATGGACACTATATCATGAAAATGCTTTGGATATTATTAAAATTAAAGAGAGTGATATAATGTCACACTCTTACTTTTAATAAGTACAATGTTTTTAATAATAATATAAATTGAAGATATGTTCTACTATATATATTATTTAGACTTATAAATGGTTTATTTATATGATGGAGAATTTATTTTAATTTTTAGTGAAGAAAATAATAATCATAAATAATTACAAAATGATGATGTAGTAATTATTCAATTAATGAAAAAAACAATTAAATGATATTAGAAATATTCATATAAATATAATTTGAATTATTTATAGTTAGTAATAAATTTATATTGGGGATTTTACAATTTAATGGAGTATTATATTATTTGGTTATAATTTATCATGGAAATAAGGCTCATGATTTGGTATAAACTGCTCCTAAAATAAAATATATTAAAACTAGATAAACAGACTTTAGGTTACAAGGGATTATTACATAAGATAGAATATACTACAGCTCAAATATCTACATCCATTGCTATGTTACAATAGTCATGGTACATTAATGACCACATCATATCCAATTTCATGACTTCCCTCTAGGAAAACACATCCGACATTTGAAGTATTTGTTAACATAGTTAACATTAAAATACCATAACCGAGGGTTAATCAAAATTATAAGCTTTTCAAAAACACAAAACATTTCTAAAATATTTTTTTATTCTATTAAAAACATAAATTTCTTATATTAAAATAAATGAACTCATTGGGGGTATTTGGATTGATATTGAGTTTATTAAAAATAAATCTTTTGAAAAATTCTAAATGTTTCTTCACCGCTTTTATAAAATGGAACATCATATTCAGTTATATTCAATAATAAAAACCAATTTTTTGGAAAACATTTATCCAAATATAACACCAAATTCCTTCCCTTAATCCTATAAGTTTCCCTTTGGTCATAAATTCAAATGAGGAAGCCCTTTACTAAAAACCAATAGAAGTTACTCAAAGAAGAGGTAATATCCTTCAACAAGAACCTGTTTTTTTATCCACCCCCTCAGATACTCTTATAATATGCATAAATAATAACATAAGTATACTAAATAAACCTATATATTGTTATATATATGTATTGACCAACAGTTATAAAAACTTTCATCAAATCCGATACATAATCATTGTTAGTACGTATGATAGACTACGACCTCGTGAACCAGTGACATTCACTCTTTCATTTCCACACATAAATACTGGGAATAATGATGGATTTTATGTTTCATATAATATATATTATATTTATTTTTTAGTTATGATTATAAAATAATTATATAACATATACTATCATGATTTCCAATTTTTGTAAATATAATTACTTCATTTGATGATGTGTGGACTACCACATCCTCAAAGAGATGTGATTCCTTCACAAAATACATAGAATGTATTAATTATTATATTAGTAAAATTATAAGTTATATATGAGATAATAATTACTCAATAATTATGAAATATATATGTGTAATTTATTTTTTTCATTCAATATGATAAGAAAACAGAAACAACATTATTGAGTACTTATGGCCTGCCATCTCCCAGAACAATGTATTATGATTCATATTTATATATTGTATATACTGTTATAAATACATATGTGCTGAATCTATATGATATTTTTATCATGTATTACTTTCTTCAAATAAGTAATCGATGATCTAAGTATGTGGATCATGAATAAAAATATAAAACATATACGTAATATAAAGTGGTTATTTCTGGAAACCTAACATTAAGATGGAATTATTATAAATATATCATATAAGGTCATAATAATCTAATATATGGTATGATATAATATAATATAGTTCATTGGTAGATGGATAATAAACTTAAACTTGTTATACAATATGTTTTAATATGTATAATGAAATTTAAGACTTAAGGTAAGGGTTTTCTCCTCTAACATTTATTTTTACAATATATATGAAATATTCAACACCTATTCTCATTGTCTGGTGTATATAATGAATTATGAAATATAAATAATTAATATAAATTTTTTATGATTATAAAATATGCAAGATATATTACTCTTTCACGAGGCTCTTGATTCAAAATTTACTCTAGTAGTTTGAGGATTTCTGGTTTCACTTCTATTTCCGAGAGACATATGACATATTCATAATTATTTACATTGTGTGGTATATATATACCAATGAATTTAATATTAGACACTATTACTCAAATATATGGAATATTAAATTTCTATTTGATGATATCACTTTCATAGGATTTATTGTTCCAATGTCACCAAATATATATGGAAAATTTCACGCAAATTTCCATTATAGAGACAAGTGTTATGTTATGAACCTATATTATTTTATGATGGGTATATAATTAAATTTGATATTTTTTATGATGAATATCCTTATTTTTAGATATTAGTGGATTCATGTAATTTTACTCTCTATTCTGAAAGAAATCTATATTCCTTCAAAATAATGTCTTCTAGAAATGTTTTAAAGGTACTTTAAATGATATTATATGAATTTTCATGGATTTTTTTTTCAAATTTGTTCAAAATAATTTATTTTAATATATGTTTTCCCATTTTTTCATGTTTATTTTAAATTAAACTATTATTCTAATTTTTTTGTGATTTAAAACTTATTTTTCAAATAAGAAAATGATATTTTCCAAATGAATAAGTTCAAATTATCTTTCAAAATAATTATCCATTTAAGATAACATTTTTTGATGTTACTTATTCTATAATAGGTTTATTATTCAAGGATACTTTCCTCATTCATTATATTTTTAGTCTCTATTTTAAATGATTTATGATCTTATGGAACACATATGTATGGTTTTCATTATGTGATGGGAGGGACCTATATCAACCTCCAATGAATTGAGTAATGATTTATATACCATGATATATAAATGGTAGAAATGAGGATTGGACCTAGATTAGAAAATGAATTTTTCTTCAATGATGGTATTTAGATTGAAACATGACTACTAATACAGTCCTTATAGTAAGACTTGACTTCTAGGATGGTTGTGGGAGTGAACCATTACTACTTTTATGGTCTTGGGAGTGAACCGTGAATTCTATGATGGTATTGAGAGTGAACCATAACTAGTAATATGTTCTTTGGAGGGAACTTTTTTTTACTAATATGGTTTGGGGATTGAACCAATTCTACCAAGAGAGCATTGGTTCTGATCATTGACTACTATGAAAATATTTTTATATTTTTATATTTCTAAGACAAATTTCATGCCTTATTCATATATTATTCATTCATGCATAATTATCTTGATTTATTCATGATTTATTTCATACGGAATTCCATCATTTAAGACATGATTTATGATTATGAAATTTCATTTTTTGGGTATGATCTTGTAATTTTATTCTCTTTTTCTCAAAATATTATATTCATCATTATGCTTACTTATCTCCTTATTTTACTCTTATAGATCATATGGGATCTATTTTTTCATATGTTTTCTATTCACTGGGATATTAATAATTGTTTTATATAAGGGTGTTATAGAGTAAAATCATTGTGGGATTACATGAAGATCATTCTTCAAACTAGAAGTTTGTTTCACATATTTCTAAAGGCACTAATATAATACGTTACTTATGTGTTTTTTTTGTGTAATGTATGAATATTTGGAAATAATGATGAAATTTCTATGTATGATAAGATAGGGTCATTATAGTACACTCCAAATTTTATCCGGTTTCTTGATAGTAATATAAATCATTTATACATAGGATTGAAACCAAAATATCATAGTTCATTAGATTATGATTATTTAAAATGAAACAAATATCTTATTCAATTTTCAGAGAATGTGGAAATGGAGTATTCTGATGAACATGTGTCATTTGAAAACCACCAAAAAATGTCATGATGGATGGAAAAGGGATATAATTCATCAAATTTGTTTTATGGTTACAAATCAACATTGTCAATTTTTTTCAAAATTATAGTCAAAACAAATTGGTGAATTCCTTTTTATTTCTGGTAAATGTTTCTGAGGTGGTATGTTTGGGAAAATTGATCCTAATTTCAATAAAAAAGATACTTGTAGTACTAAAAAACATTATAAGAAAACAATAAAATGTTTCCAATATAATGAGATATGCCATTATAAAATTGAGTTTCTCAAAAAGAACTAAAATAATGAGAAGGAGATAGAATATACGTAGAATGGTATGGGGAAATCCATTACAAAAACTTCAATTAATGTAGGGAAATCAAATAGAGTTGTACCAGGTATATTTTTTTTTACTTTTATTTTTCTAATGTCTTATTTTACTTAATGTATACCAATTATTTCGTATTTGAGACTTTTTTCAGTAAATTGAAAATTTCTCCTCAAGAATTTAATATATTACTTAGGAAAAAAACACCTCAGTGAATACTTATATAAAAATAAATTATAAAAATATTCATTTCAATGAATTTGGAATTAATTTACATGTAAACCATGATGTCTTTACCCTAGTAGAATTTGATATTATTTTGGGTGTGGATTTTGTTTATGTTTACCCAGATAATATTGATTATAAAGCTAAAGATATTTTTTATTAAGTGTCTCAATTTATATACAATAATGAACCCCAAAAATTAATAACATATAAATATGTGAGAAAATTATAATATATTTAAATGAATGTTATCTTGAACATATTTATAGAAATAATGGAACTATTTATATTAATTATTTTTCTATGGTAATTGAGTACCTGTATGCTTTTATATATGAGTTTCCTAGTATTATACAATATAATGAGGTTGAGGTTACTATTGATTTAGTACATGATGCTAAACCCATTTTATTACCAATTTATTGATTGGCTCAACTAGAACATATTGATCTGAAAAAGACGTTGCAGTAGTTTCTAGATAAAGGTTTCATTCATCGATGTAAATAACATTAGTGATGTCCAATTTTAATTATTAAAAATAAATTTTATTTTTTGAGGCTAGGTTTTGATTGTAGATCATCGAACAACATTTTTATTAATAATATGTATTCAATGCCTCATATCAATTATTTGTTTGATTAACACCAAGTATTGAAGTAATTTTTCAATATTGATCTCTGATTGGTGTACCATTAGTTGAAGGTGAAGAATGATGAAAATTTTAAAATATTGTTTGAAACTGGATATGGGAATTATGGATTTGTAGTTATGACCTTTGGATTAAGGAATTATATTTCTATATTTATAGAGCTTATGCTAGAATATTTCATGAATATTTGGATATGTTTGTTCTTGTTTTTTATTGATGGTATTATCATTTATTCTAAAAGTCACGAGGATCAAGAAAAAAATTGTAGGATTATTCTTTAAATCATATACATGAATATTTTATACAAAAAATTCCTAAAATGTAATTTTTTTTAGTTACAAAAGTTTTCTTTTTTTTTTTGAGTATTTTAAATAAGGATTGCATAATAGTTTATCTTTCCAAAAAATGGGTTCGAGTAATGAATAAGACCTAATTTTTTTACTAATATTTAGTTTTTTATTGGATTAGTAGTTTGTTATAGATATTTTGTTAAACAAACTATATTATAATATATCCTAATAACAATGTTAACATTCAAAGGGGTTAACATTTTTTGGAAAAAAGAATATGTTTTTTGTTTTTATGAATTCAAAATATGATTTGTAAATGATTTATTATTGGACCTGTATTTCATAAATAGATATTTTTTCATATATAGTAATGATTTTGAAAATGGAATTGGTTTTGTTCTAATGTAGAATGATCCGGTAACTAGTAATTCTTCACAACAACTAAAACCTCATGTGTTAAAATATACCACACATGATTTGTGAAAACCAGTTCTTATTTCTGACTTAAAAATTTAGAGATATCATTTTTATAGAGAGAATTATAAAGTATATACTGATAATTAAATTGTTAAATATATATTAAATAAGAATGAATTTAACCCGAGGAAGAGAAAATGGGTAGAACTAATAATGTATTTTGACTGTAAGTTGAATTACCATCATATAAATACAAGAAATGTATATAATCATTTGAGTTAGAAAAATAATTATTCATTAACAATGTTAAATTTTGAAGTTGACCCCATATTTTAAAATTCGAATAATTTTTTAATGGATGTTGTTCATGTAATGAATTATTAAATTTTGTTTTAGGATTCAGTGTAATAATTTCTATCATATAGGATTATGTAAGTGAACAAGGACGATAATCTGTAATAGAAAAAGGTATAATTGTATAAAAGGGTATGTTTCCATAATTTATCATTGATATTGACTATGTTTTGAGATTTAGGATGATATTATATGGTCCTTGTGATTCACAGTTTAAGAAAGATTTATTTATTGAATCTAATAGTTCGATTTTTTTAGCTCATTGTGGAAGCACTAAGACATACATGGACCTTCATGAGTATTACTGGTGGAATGGAATGAAATTAGGTATTGATGACTTTTATATTTGATGTTAAACTTTCAAAAAGGTAAAACCATAATAAAAATTACATAAGTGGAGGCTTCATCCTTTTATTGTTCCAGAGTGAAAATAGAAAAATATTTCCCTATATTTCATAGTTGTATTACCAAAAACATCACAATGTAGCAATATGATTTTTTTAATTATTTAACTTCTGACTAAATATGAAAAAATTATTCTTATTCTTGATATTATATCATTTTATCATCATTATCAAATTTACCTCAATGACATAGTCATGTTACATGGATTTATTCTCTCCAGTATATATGTTTATGATCCAATGCTCACTTATCACTTTGGGAAAGGCCTTCAGAAATCAGTGGTAACAGAATTAAATATCATCACTACTTTTGATCCTCAATCTAATTTTATGATACAATGATTTTTTTTTAAAATTTGAGAATATTATTATAGAATTTTCATTTAATTTACTTTATTTTTTTGATCAAAATATTTCTCTTGACCAGTTTTCTTTTTATAACCATTTTTATTTTGGTATATAGATGGTTCCATTTGATGAATTATATAGAAAGAGATGTCGTACACCTGCATTTTACTATATCGTAGGTGAATGAAAGTAGATGGTACAATAGTTGGTATAGGAAACTGAAGAAGATGTTTATATGATTAAAAAACACTTGAGGAAATGTTAGAGTAGACACAAAAGTTTTGACGATAACTAGATAAAGGATATTTCTTAAGAGGTAGGTGATCGTGTACTTTTCCAAGTTTCACTATGGAAATGTGTGACATATTTTGATATAAAGTGTAAAATGATTCACAAGTCATTAGAAATTATTAAATCTTGTATAATGTTGGATCTGTTTTCTACCAAGTGGAAATCCCTGTGATTTTTTCCAAGGTATACAATGTTTATCATGCCTCAATGACAAGATAGTATGTGCCAGATTTATCTCATGTTTTGAGGACTGGAGTAGTTCAGATGGAATAAAACCTCTCATAAATGTAATAACATGTTCATAATATTTACCATATAGAGGATGTACTTTGGAAAATGGTAATTCACCAGGTTAGTGTTTTTTAGATAAACCATATGGTTGAAGAAGCAACATGTGAATCAAAAAAATTTCCATGGAGAAAGGTATTGTCACTTGTTTAATAAGTGTAAAAAATTACGAAGATGCAATTTCTAAAAGGTGGGGGAAAAGGTAACAACCCATGTACATATAGACAATTTTTCATCCATTCTAGAATTAAGTATCTTAATTATTTATAAATGTATAATGAAATAAGTGGTGTTTATATAAATTAAGAAATATATTCTATTGGAATAATTACACGGCCATTGGAATAATAATTTAACCATTATAAATAGAAATAAGGCCATTAGAATAATAACCTCACATCTAAATGTATAAATAAAATTGAGGTATCACATAAATTAAAATATTATATATTTATATCATGTAATAAGTAAATAAATCATTTCCAAATGATAAATTAAGTGTTTGTATTTTTATGAAATGTTAATTTTTATTTATGATTTCGTAATTAATATAATATATTAAATAAAAATTTATATTCATAAAATAGGTACATAAATTAATATTTCTTATTATAATTATTAGAATATTTTATTATACCTTAATTAATTTTTCAAATTGTCATAAAATCCGTTATTATATTAAAATAAATATTTATTAAATAAATGATGAATTTTAGTAAAAATAAATTTATCTTATTTATAAAATTGTTTTCAAAAAATATAGTCCATTTTTTAAATCTATACACTCAAAAATTGTTAGGGAGTGTTATTGTGAATTTTTTGATGTAGTTGAATTTTTGGTGAATAATGAAATATGGTAGTTTAAAATATTTTACATTATAAGTTAAATACTTGAATTTATGAGTCATTTTTAATGTAATAATCTATTAGATATAACTCACATTCATTGTATACATTTAATAGTCATAAAAACAAACACTATTGATATCCTCGATCCATAATAATAAACATGCGAATAAAATATTCAAAAACACTCCTCTTCTCCTCATATAAATTCCACATCTCATGAACACTTCTCCTCACACCTTGTTAGCCTTCAACCATGACTATTTTATTACCAAATACCTTACTATTCATCTTACCAATGTACATGACCTAATTTTCTCATCAAAAGACGGAAATCAAATTCCATCACGAGGTTCTTAGGGAGACGATATTCAAGATGTAAAAACCTCCATCATTTAACTATTAAATTTATTCCATCATTAAAACTTTCTACCGAATACTCAACTCACATATAAAAAGTGGAATGATAATATCAGTATCATATATATATTGAAATTTTATTATGTTTATGGTAAATCTACCATCAAACCTCTTCTATTTCCCTCTCATTCTAAAAAAATGATAGCAACGTCTGTGACATATCAATACACCACCCACGGGGATAATGAGTTTTTATTTTATATTACCTCCATAAGATATAGTCATAAAACCATTATTATGGTTAAAATATAATTTAATAATTATAATATATATTTTTTAATAATTTAAAACTAATTTATATACATAAAATAAAATAAAATGAAACTAGTTTTTCATGGTAAGAATAACATCCAAAAACCAACCAAACATTTGTCATTAATATTTCTACTAATAAATCATCCTCATATATTAAAAAAATTATCTATCTGATAGTATATATATTTTGAAACATAATAATACCATTTAATTCCACCTCATTCATTTTTCTCCTATTCGAAAAGAACTCCCATAATAAATTTATATGGAACCGACAATAAAAAAATAAATGAACGCTCTGAGAACAAAAATTATGAAATTTATAACTCTAAAAATGGAAATAAATGAAAATATAAAAATAATGATAAATAAAATATATATGTTAATTTTTAATAATTAATTAATTAATATAATTTTATTATCCTAGAAATTAAGTACAAGTGAATAATAGTTTTTGTCACATGGTAAGGGGATTTCATTTTGATTTTAAGATTTTATTATTATAACACTTTTTATTAAAGAAATGTTTTTTTTACTTTTATAGAATAATAGAATTTTATTAATTTCATGAAAAATTATTTAGTTTTTGTTTCCTTTACAACTTCATAATAATAATTTAAAATATAGATTTCTTTTCATTTATATGTGTGTGAATTCATAAAAATGAAAACTAATTTTAAAATGAATATTTTATTTTCCTCATGAATTTTTCTTCTATAAGATAATTATGTATTATAATCATGTTGTGGTTATTCGAAAATATTATTATGATGAGTTTTTTAAGAGAAAATGATGTACATTCCACCCATTATATCTCTCATATTCATTGGGTAATGGGAGGGAGTAAACCATTTATGTTTCTCCAATGTGAATATAGAAATACACTATGATGATTATTCTATGTTTAACCATGATGGTTACACACTATATAGGCAGGAGTAGAACATTATATTTATGATTAATATGAGAATATTACACAAGTATACTTTTATTATTTATGTATTCTTTGAAGGATTTAGTAGAAACTGATTATTTTATAATGTATGATAAGGATATTCTGTTTTATGTGTAAATGTTATAACATTTTGAAAATGTTTTCATTCATAGAATAACAGTTTCATTTTTAATTATTATATACCATACTAATATTTTGGTGATCATCTGATGTTTAAAAAATCACAGGTTTTGTGGATGGATAAAGGAATAGATTAATTCCTGTTTAATGTTTAGATTTTTTGTTATCGAATTAAATTAGATTTTGTTCTAAAAGTTTGATATTGTGAAAAGATGTATATTGAGTAGATGTGCCTACATTTTAATATATGATTATATATATATATATATGATTTTATGACATATGTATCTAAAACTATAAACCAAAATGATATTTAAGAATGTATGAAAGTGAATTGAAGTTGAATTAACTAGATTATTTAATGTTTAAGGTTGTGTCCTCACATAATATAGGTTATAGTGGTTCGAAAAATTTACAAATTAAGAGAGCTTGGTAGAGAAAATTTCATCAACCACTGGATGTCATCCCAGAGGTTAATCCATAAGGCCTTTGAGATTTGTATTTTTGAAAGACCAAGGATTATATAAACTAAGGATAGCATTTATAAAAGACTAAGGTAGAGTTTTGGTCAATCAAATTCTTTACAATGTGTGTAGAAATGGGTGGTGGTAGTATAATTATTTATGTGAATATAATAAAATTTAAAATAATTTCTATTTTTTATACAAATGGAGAAAATGTTTTTAAACACCGTGATATTTTAAAATAATACAACTGTAGATTTTATAAATAATAAAAACCATTATGTTTAAACGAACCATGAAAAAATATTAAAATACTATTATTTAAAAGAAATGGTTATACTCTAGCTGATTAATTGGTTTTTTATAGTATTTAATACTTAATGAAATAAATTTAAATCCCTTAATTGATAAAATCATTTTTATAAGCACACTAAATATATTATCAACATTTCATAATGAAATTTAATCATTCCAAAAATATGTTTTCAATAAAAATGATTTTTACTATATTTTATAATAAAATTTTATAATTCATTTTTGAATATTATAGAAATATTTTTTAATGGAATTTTTTTAAATTAATATATCAACATTATCATAACATTAAATTTTGATATTTTCTTGAAATATTACATTTTTTATTGAATAGTTAAAATTACCAATTTTTTAAATACATTATTTCCTTTCCTTTAATAAAGTAATTTAAAAGATACATAATACTATAAATATAATATTATGTGAAATATTAACCATATTATTTAGATGAATTTTATGAATTTTATTTCAATCAAAAAAATTAATGTTTTTGGTAAAAGATTATTTTTCTTCAAAAAACACTTTTTATCCAAACTCATTTAAAATGCATATAGTATATCAATTATAAATAAAGAAAAAAACCTATAAAAAAATATTTAAATAAAAAATTAATATTTTTATATTTTTATATGAATTAAAATTATAATTATTTTGAATACCTGTCTAATGGTAACTATAAGATCTTATTGTGCTATAAATATTTTATATCATGTAAAAACGTGTTTTGGAATGTTTTCTGTGTTTAATTTTCAAATAAATTTCCAATATTTAATGACTTGAATTTGATAAAATTGGCTCCGTATTTTTAATTTGTATAATTATTACTATTTGAAAATTTCAACATAAATTTTATTCATAATGAATAGTAAAAATATTATAAACCTTGATACCACTGTTAATGTAAAAAATATTTTAATGGGGGTTAAATTAAAAAGTTAATATGGATAGTAGGTTTAAAACATATTTATAGCTGAATTTTGATGGTTTCTATGATCCATGTAACCCATAAAATCCATTATATATTGATTCTTAGGAACCTACCTTCAAAGTGAGTTTCCATTATTCAATAGTTTTCTGTATTTACAAAAATTCCACTCCCTCTCACTTATAAAAGGAACCCTACACTAACCCCATTTCTACAAATTTTAATCATTTCGGTTCATGAAATACCCAGTAAAATAGAAACTTTAATTTAGTCACCGAATCCGACAATACCTGGTTTCATCATAATCCAATATATAAAGGAATTATTTATAATCTTAATGATGTGGATGGAAGAATAGATATTGTTATAAAATGAGCAACTTTGTTTTATTTCATCTTCCACCTATATAAAATCTTACTCAACCAAGACTATATAATAACATAAGTATCTCCAAATAATTTTTTTGTAAATGTAATATCTTAAATCCATCTCATCTACTATAAAATTTAAATGGATACCATCATTCTTGTGTATGAAGGACTTCCACCTCACGAACTGATGTAATTAATTTTCCATAATCACCTCTTAGGTACATTAACATTTTTAGATTTTATTTATATAAATGAAATTAATAATACAAAAATTTTTCTAGAAAATTAATATATCATATATGTTGTTTCCATATAATTCAATGATATATGATATCATTATTCGTGTGTCCAAAAAACTACCACATCACGAAACGATGTGATTCATTTTTTAGCACATCACATTGATGGTATATGTATGTCTATTTAATGAAATAATATTATATCTATTATGTAATGATAAATATTCAGTATAAAAAAAATAACTTCTTTACATCATTATCATTGAAATATTTAAATGTATCAAATTCATACATATGGAATACAATCTCAATGATTATAACCTAGTTATTTTTTCATAATAATTCTCCATGATAATTGTTAATGTTATAAAATATATTTAAAAATTATAATTATTTCATAATTATTATATTTTATATTATCGTCTATTAACCCTTGTACCTTTAAAAAAATCATTGTCATTTTTAAATTTGGAACTGAGCATCATAAAACCAGCCAATGTGGGCATAAGTTATAATGCAACGAAATACATCATTCAAATAAATTATGTAAATGGTTTATGTATAATGGATTATTCCTAGAATGGATTATTATCAAAAAAATTATTGATATGTGTTTATTATATAGAAGATAAAATATATTCAATACATATTCCACACATGAGGTAAGTTATTTCTAATATTACCTTTACTTCTATGGGATTTATATCATATTCAATAATTATTTTCATGATATGGTGTATATACGAACCAATTTAATGTTATTTCTGGGATATATATATATCTTCATGGTATTAAATATTTATTTATATGTTATTTATTTCATGGGGGTTATGATTTAGTTATTACTAAAGTGGTCAGATTTTATTTTGCAAACTTATTATTTTTCATTATTTCTTTTTTAAGAATCACTTAGAGTTTTTTTTGATATTTATATCTTAAACCCAATTTATTCACATCTAATATTGTTAATCATTATGTTTTTTAGTAATTGTACAATTTAACCAATTTTTTACTTATAATTATTGCGAAAAAGTTTTCAAGAAAAGCTGATTGGAGGAGGGAGCTTTGTGTTGTCTCTCGTAGAGGATGAGCCTATCAGATGGTAATCTTCCTTCCTTCTTGATAATCGATATCTCTCCGAAGGTTCCGATTATTTTTCGAGAGGCTCCTTAACTTTCATTTCTACCAGAGGAGATTAATGGCACCTCTTATCTTTGAAAACTCACAATGGTGGCCCGATTCCATCCCCAATGACAGTAAGTTGAATCCTTTGAGGGTTTTGTCTATGATTCATGGAAGGTAAAAGAGCAAGTGGTCATTGGTTTACTTGATCGTTGAAACTTCATGATCTGTTTTGATTCATAGGAATATATGATCTACGCCTGGTCTGAGGCCCCTCGAAGATGAAACGAAGAAGTGTTCTATTTGTTTCGATGGAACTTTGATTTCCACATGCGGTGTGATCCTTCAATGTTTGCGACCTGAGTAAGTCTACCGGGTCATCCAATTTATTTTCAGAACCCCTCTATTTTGTGTGCAATTGGAAATTTGATTGGGAGGTTATTTTTCTCTGATTGGCGTACTGAGGTGGTGTGTAACCCAATTTGTCTGAGGATCTGTGTCGAAGTTGATGCTGCAAGGCAGCCGGTCCGAAGTATATGGATAACTGATGATAAGAAATTTTGATGGAGGCAGGAGGTGGTTTTTGAATCATGGATGCACTACTGTGTATCTTGTAGCCGTTGTGGTCACTTAGCGTCGAATTCTCGTAGCTGGAGGATGAAGGGTTGATCACAGGAGAAGGCAATGTGTCATAGGTGAGGGGTATTGCTGCTACCCTGGAGAGGACCTTGCACACTGATGTTGGTTTGGCAATGAAAGGGGATGAAGCGGGTGACAAGTTGGGTTGTGTGTAAGATATTGGGTGTGCTGAAGGTGGAGGCTCTATAGAGCAGGGCATTCAGGTGGGGGATCATGGAAGTATAGGTGTTGTTTCAGATGAATATGTGGTTCCAGTGCTTGTGCAGTGGGTGTAATGGGTTTTAATTGGAAAGGCAGTGGGAGTGAAGTATATTTATCCACTGTGCATGGGATTTCTCGGGTTGTTGAGACCCTGGATGCTCCCCTGGTATGAAGGAGTTTCAGGATGATCAGACTAGGGATGCGGACAATCAGGCTATGGCAGAGTAGTCGGGGCAATCTGCTTCTAGTGTGCCTCGAAATCTGATAATTGAGCAGGTGTTTCACCGTATGAAGTCTGATCATTGAATTGGGAATGCAAATATAGTGGGTTCTTTGGCATTCAATCCCTTGCCGTCAGGGCATGTGGAAGGATGTGTCCAGGAGCAAGAGGAGAATTTTGGACGTATAATGATCTTGGTTCCCACAGACAACAGATTTCTGGAATTGGACAATGAGGAGGCCTTGAATGAAGAGGAGAATGTGGCAAGGTAGGACAGTGGTATCTTACAGATTGCTTACTCTCCGGTGGATGTTGCAGCTGGTGAAGATGTGTAGAACCTGTTGGATCGGCCTCAATGTCCCAACACAACTCAAATTGTGGTTTGTATGGGGGTTATCGAGAGGTGGATATTTTAGGAAAATGGGGTGACATTTTAGATAGTGAGAAGGAAAAAGATGGTGGGATGCTCCGACCCTCCTTCAGTGCTGTTGTTCAAGGTGATAGGATGAAGGTTCATGGGGTTGACGATAACAGGACTGGTCCACCACATCTGTGATTGAAGAAAGATTATTCTTATCTTCCAAGGCCCGTGTCTACTAGAGCCTCTATTGGGAAGGTAAGTTGGGCTATGCAATCTTCGAAGGAGTTTTTAGCTTTGGAGAAGTTGAATCTGAGAAGAAAATATGCCAAGGTTCATAAGTATTATGAAAGCTCCAAATGGGAAACAGATAATGCAGAGGAAATAGTCCATAATGGGGATGGTGATGGGTTTGGTTTCTATGATATGTAGTTGTTTTGCTGGCATGTTGTACCTGCTTTATGATTTTTCTTTTATTAATAAATGGTCATGGGCTTGCCTGTGACTGAGCATTTCCGGTATTTCTATCTTTGGTTGAAAATCCATTTTTATTCACATCCATACTATATAAAAATATTTTCATGATTCACATGACAATCTAAAAATGACATATTAAAATAAATTTTATCTATGATTGAATTTTTATTATTTTTATAAAGTAATAATCATTTCATTTTGTGTAAAATATATTTTAATCCATTTTACAAAAGTGTGAAATTAATGTTTTTTTACTTATACGACATATACTAAATTAACCACCATCTTGAATAAAAATTTCTCAAAAGTTTAATTTATATTTTATCCAGGAGTATGGATTAATAAAAAAAATCTAAACAATATTTTGGGAATTTTAAAAATTTTAATCAGTGATTTTTTTCCTTTGGAAATGGGAATGACATCGTTTGTTTAACGTTCAAACATTCCATGCGGTTCCTAATGGGTTTGTTCATAGAACTGGAATCATCCAATGATTCTATATCCATTTGGACCTACTTTTAAATGGTAGGGGCTCATTAGTTATGGACAGATAAGAATTAAGAATTTTCATTGGTTCAGAGGATGGGAGGTCGGACTCATTACACCTATTTTAAGAGAATTATTGTCTATTCTGGGACTATCTTTATAGATTTAAGTTACGTTCGTGAATCCTTATTAAATTACCAAGTATAAAATGATCTTTCCTTTGTACCTGACAATCAATGATTGATACGTATGAAATTTAGAGAATCTTTTATATGTATTCAAGGTTCTTCATCGATAGAGAGTCATCTGCATTTGTAAGAGATTTTTATTCAATGGTATCCTTTAATACATTATATAAAAGTATCTTGGTCATTAAGATGACCATACTGGTTTTAAAGCTACTCAGTGGGGCACATGATGTTTATTATCATTCAGAAGGACATGGATTATTTCAGAGTTGGGATCACACCCGCAGATGAGCTACCTACGTATCCTTGTTTAGAAATGGAATCAGAACCCAGATTGTTCGAATAAGGGAGTGTGATATTTATATATGATTGATGGATCAATGAAAGATTCCATAATTAATTTTACGCTCTAAGCTCACGGGTGTCATGCTCGGTGTGAGAAACCAGAGGTATTGGTAAAACCAGACAGTTGTTCCATTAAAGATGCAATCATAAGAAATGATGTGGGGATTATGTATGTATGACTGCCCAAATATATAGATATTGAGACTTATTTCAAAGAGGAAGTCCATGAAAATGGTTTATAAAGGTATATGTGCTTTAATAGAGATTTAGATACTCTAACATGGGGCTTACTCTTAAGGAAGATGCCTAAATTAGGAGGGACTTATGATTGTGTTTTATTCCTGAGAAGGAAGCCAAGATCAAAAGTAAATTAAGACTGGTTAAGAGAAATTAAGATTGCGGCATACTCCTGAGAAGGTGGCCCAGGTTAAAGAGATTTGAAAACGGGGGCTTACTCCTAAGGAGGAGGCCCATGTTAAGGGAATTTCAGAATTAAGGGACTTGGGGCGTACTCCAAAGGAGGATTCCCATATTTGTAGACATTGAGTCTCGGGCTTACTCCTAAGGAGGAGGTCCTGATTTGGGAACATTGAGGCTGGGGATTACTCCTGAAAAGGAAGCCCAGATTTGGGAAATTATGACTGGGGTTTACTCCTAAGGAGGATGTGCAGGTTAGGGGACTTGGGGCTTACTCCTAAAAAAGATGCCCATATTAATGAGTACATGGACTAGGGCTTACTCTTTAAAAGGAGGCCCAGGTTAAGGATTCTATCATCTTAAAGGATGAGGATGGATGAATGAAATATCTAACCTTAGTGACATAAAGATATGTAAATCACTAGGTTCTACGAAATGTTCCACATAATTCCTTTCAGATAAAGAAGCCAAAAAGGTAACCGTGCCGAAGAAAATGGATTTAAAGAGGGTTTTGAAGGCTGAGTCGTGAATAGGAGAGGTTGATAAGCATAATAGAGATCAAATGGGTAGGAAGGGCACCCAAAAAGATAGGGGCGCGCAAGTCCTGCATGGGTGCGCAAGTCCTGGTCGCGCATGTGTACCTGTGCGACACATGGGTACTTGCATAATTGTCAACCCTTAGGGTAATACATGGGTGAGTCTTGGTTCAAGCCCTTAGTATTATCCCTAGGGGATTCCAGAAGAGTGGCGCACAAGTTCTGTTGAATGGGTAAGGTGGCGCGCAAGTATGGCCATTTCCCTTAAGGGCTGGCCACTTAGGCGTGCGAGTCTTGATTAGTTTCAACACTAATGCCTTACTCCCCCTCAATATATCTTCTGTTCTAGTTACGAAATTACCTTAGAAGTGTTAGGAAGCTTTTAGAAGAGACTAGGGCACCGGGAGCTCAAATCTGAGTTTCTGGAATTTTCCCTCCATCAAATAGGGGGCCCAAAGAGGGTATTTATAGGATGGTGAATACCATGAGCGAAATTCAAAGAGGGTACGCAAGTCACCTACACGACCACTGGGAAGCACGCAAGTATACTTGCGTGACCTTGGTGGAACTTGCACGACCCAACTACAAATGAATCTTTGTTCATTCCTTTTTCAATTTTTGATTTTTCTTCAAAGGATGAATCATTTTGGGATTAAGGTATTTACCTTTTCATTCATCTAGACTCTTTGATGGAAAGGAGCGTCAAAAAAAGTCCCCCCTTAGAGTTGGATCTGAAGGAAATGAGGATGTGACTCTGTGGAAAAGAAGAAAACCAAGGAACATGTGGGGCGCATGTGTTGAGCGCACAGATTGCGGAACACTAGTGTTGAGCGCACAGATGGCGGTGCACATGTTTTGGGTGCACTGGCTTTTAGGCGCGCAAGGATGTGGCTTGGTCAATATATATGTGGCCATTCTCGTTAAAAGCATACAGATTTCAAAATTTCGAGCTCTCGACATGAAAGTTTCCTTCGCCGCGCAAGTTGCTCTGTTTTCTGCAGTTTTTTTGCTGTCACGCTGCTGTATAGGTATTTGGACTTGCGCGGTGATACCTATGCGCCAAAAACTTGGGCGAAAAATCCATACTTGCGCGCCAAAATTTAGACTTGCGTGCCTTAATGCCTTAGACATTTTTTTGAATTTCATCACAAATTTTATAAAAAATCAACCCATTTAAGAGTTAATGTATTCAACTTTTGTGTAGATTCAATGCATCCCAAGAGAATCGGAATGGCTGATGAATTGGATAGAAAGCAAATTTTTTATATTATGAGCCTCATTGGCCATGATTACTATACCATATGCAATAACACTATCCTAGATTTGGCCAAGTACCTAAAGAAGTATCATCTTGATTTCCCACAAAGCATTTATCTGCCATTGTATGGCTATGGTCATCTGCAAGAAGTCACCATTCCCGAGGAAAACAACTATCTCCCAAATTCTTGGTTTTAAATTTATTCCAATTTTGCTTCATCAAATATATCAAGTGGATGGATATATGTAAATGATCAAATAGTGGAAAAGGACTACATACTACATCATAGACCATGTACGCTAGATCTGAAACCTCATAAGCCTGAGCAGCAACCACATTGTTATCCCTCAATTTTACGAAACACTCAAATGGATAAATCCAAAGGCTGGAAGAGAATTTGGGACATTCATCCTTGAGGAGGTGTGAAGCCAACTTGGATATGGGAATACTGGGTGTGACAAACCTATTCATATTTTGTCATGGATTTGAAAGGAGTTGCGATATATGAAGCCGTCTGGGATGGGAAAACATATGTTTACAGGCATGATAACTTTGTGCCGGAGATACTCATCCATCGGAGCCCAAAAACCAATTCTTTCCATCTGACTCATGGAGAAGTAGGCATCAGTATGTGGGATGTCCACAATATCTCAGGGGCTTGAATTTTGGGTGATATGTATGATGAATTCATCCCACCCAAGGTGACTTGGAATGATTCGGAGAAGTCTCTGGATTTAGCTAGGGAATTATTGAAAATCTTCCACAAGATCAAGCATTCAGATACCTCCTCAACTCATTCTAGAAAGTATATTCATCCAGAGGAGGTGATGAATATGTTTTTTATCGAGAAGCAGGAGAAGGAGTTGAAGGAGAAGGGATCAAAGGAGAAGTGATCCAAGAAGAAGGGGCCCAAGGAGAGGAGGCCCACTCGTCCTATCACCTTCCCCAAAACAGAGAATAGGGGTGCTCCTGGAATATTTTGGGCAACTCTAAAAGAATGGAATTTGAGAAGTTTGGATAAGACGTGAATCAGAGAATCCCAAAGAAGACTTGTTTGGCAGGCTTCTTGGCCTTGTGGCTCAGTGTTTATCCATTGATAGTCAGGGACTCGAAGGGATGTGTCAGGCCAGGGACTTTTTTTATTGCATCCATGTTGGATGAGGGGAAAATGGTTGTGTTGGTTACCCCCATTTTAGAAAAGATTCATAGGATTTTACTCCATGTCTTCATGGGTAAGTCTCCTTTGAAAATAGAGGGACCATTCCTAGTTTTGTGGGGATATATCGCCACTCACTTCAGGACGTATAATGTACAAAACAGAGTACAGATTCCTGGACGTTCTTTCAGGACATCAGTGCATGCATTCTATGGAATTCCTCCACTAGCTCTCAATTTTTATAAAATGAAGGTGAGGATGAGCATGCATAAGGAATTCAATTTCTTTCCTTATGGAAATCCACCAACCAGGAATATTGTTGATGTTGGAACATCAAGCCTGGAATTGAGGGCATACATGCTGGCTAATAGATATGGTGTACTGGCCACCAGGATTGACGAAGAGATTATATGTGAGGCCTATGCTCCATAGAGATTTTCACGCCAATTCAAGTGTTTGCAGCAGATCATTGTATCTCCCCTTGTGCATGTGAGGTCAGAGAAACATCTAATGGATGACTGGAAACTATGGTTTCTGACATCTAGGGAGAATATCGGGGCAGTGTTTGATGTACCAGTTGATAAAGCGGAAAATAACTTGACTACATGGTATGCCATGAACTGGATAGCATCATACCCTAGAGGGGTGCTGAATCACCTGGTTTATCAGGTGGGGAAAAGGAAGATAATTGTAGAGAAAGAAACCCTTCCTCGGGAAGGTGATGCTTCCACACCTAGAGCTGATTTTCCGTATTCCCCATCTAGGACTGACTCACCGAATTCCCCAGATATGGATGATGAGGCTCAAAAAGATGAAAAGCGGCCTCGTGCCTGATATAATCCTCCTGTCAGAATCAACAGACCCACTCAATCAACTCTTAGTGAGTTACATCATTGTGGAAATTTAATCACCATTACTTTATAGAGAAAAAGGTCTTATTTTATTATTCTATATCTATAGTTGCAGGATCATGGAAGAAATTGAAGTCCAAGATTATAGGACCTTCCTCGCACCCTTCTCATACACATACTGAATATCTATGACCAGAGGCTATCCAGACATGGAGGAGTTTATACTGTGATGCTGAAACTACATGGCTGGATTTGTGCTAGGGGATACACCTCCCTGGAATAGGGAATATTCTGGCTTCTACAAATATTTGTTTCAATTATAACCCAGATGAAGTGCGGGATTATATCAGAGTGCTAGAAATGCTCATATATTCCACCAATGATTCAATTCCTGTCACCAAGGTGGTGAAATAAATGACTGATCATGGCACCACTGAGGGGATTGGTGGTTCCGGAGATGAGGAGTGGCACGATTAGTGGCTCTGGAAGATGTAAGTTTCGTTCCTTATTTTCTTTTCAACTTGATTTTAGTCAATGCTTTGTTACTTAAGGAAATTATTTTCTTCATCCTGCAGCTTGCAATGGAAGGAACTACTGAGGTTCCTTTGCCACAGTATAGCCCTGGCGGTACTGCCATTGGGGTTAATGAATCTCCTCAGGAATTGGGAGAGATATCTCCAGGATACCGGGCCATAGATGAGGAGTTGGACATGGATTTCCATTATCCAATTCATGTACCTATATGGGAGACTATCGACACTCACAAAAAACCAAAGAGACAAAGGCATCGAAGAAAGAAGTCCACAACTAAACACTTCATCAGTAGTAGTAAGTCATTAGGATAATCACGAGTCTTAACCCATGAAAAGGTTGATCATTCTTCTTGGGATTGTAGGTTCTTCTTCAATTTCCCCTCTGAGGGAGAGGAATGACCCTCCTTTGAGGACCATAGAGGGTACTGGTGAACAACTACAAGTTCAGGCTGACTTGGCTGCTCCTGGAGAAGAGTCAGCGTCTGTTCCCAATATCACTCCTACTACTGTTGCAAGAATAGATGAGCCTAATTCTGGTAAGTTATCAATGTTTCATAAAATGTTGAATGAAACATCAAATGACTTCCATTCTGTGATACTTCAGGTTAAACCCCTGCATTAGAGATTTTGGTGGCCATTGCAACTGACATCGTTATTTTATCTGAAGATGTTGTCCAGGGTCAAAGACTGCAGGATGAAGATCACCAAGAATACATTTTGAATGGTAAAACTGGTGAGGTTAACTAGGATTCTGAGATTACATTAGATGAAATGATGGAATTTGGCACATCTTTTGAAGATTTTTTATATCATGTTAAATTACCATGTAATTTAGATGATTATGGACATGAGTGTTATCCTTCGTCCTATTAAAAATAACATCTTATTACATCTCTAATAATGATCGGTTGAAATGTGATGTTCTATCTGAGAAAGATGATGAAATACCAATGCCTGAAGGTAGTACAGAAAACCCTACTATTGTAGAGACATTAGCCCAAGTGGAGATGAACCCCATAAAGATCCCTCATACTCACCCTGAAAATCCAGTTCATGCTAGGAAAGATGGGGAGGAGCCATCTCATTTTACTGATCTACAGTTGGGTAAGGGATAAAAAAATTTGCGACTGTACTTAACTTGCAAGATATCCCATCAACTTTTGTTATTATTTTAAACTAACCAATGCTTTCAATTGATTGTGCAGAGCCATCAATTTCAGTGGCTAGATCTGGAGGTGAAGCCTCAGCCTCCGCCCCAACAGAAATAGAAAGTGAATAAACATAGGTTAGGGGGGAATGAGCAGAGAAGGGAACTTACCTAAGTGCAGTAATCCCATATTATATTCTCCCCTTTGAGAGTGATGCTGAGTCGGATTCAGAAGTACAAAAGGCAATCCAATTTTCATGATGCAAGGAAAGGAAAAACATATAGAAGATCATATATGGAGTGCCTCTTGAAGAGTTATCATCGAAGATCCCGTGACTGTCATCCCTTTTTGTCATGTTTGGACTTGGAGGTTTTGGATATCAAAAGATCCATGCTGCTGTAAAACCAGTCATCTTAAAGAGGGAGCATGAGAAAATTTGCTGTCAAGATTTGACCATGGTGAAGCTGTCCGCCAATATCAGTGAATTTGAGCCTACGATATCCCGAGATGAGGCAGATTATGCTGCCAAGATGAAGGAGCTAAAGCATAAGATCAAAGATAAAACGGTCCAGCAGATGCACCTTCATCAACAATTAGATGTGGTTACTGGGGAACTTGACCAACTCAATAATTCACTGGAGGGAGCTCAAACGAATGGTATGAAATCCATCGCAGATGCCAATAAAGCACTCCATCAAGCTGAAAAGAGTGATGTTGGTCGAGTGCATGAGCTTCAAGTGGCTGTTAATGAAGTTCGAGATGTTGTACATCAATTTAAGACTTATGCTGATAGCCTCTTCTATTTTCGTAGAAAAGATAAGAGACTCCAATCTGTGAACTTCCTTCTAATTCTTGTTCATCAGATGAAAAAAGATTCACCTACAATCATTTGTGCCTACATTATTTTTATACCTTCTTTAGATTTTTACCTATGCCAATGGGCATAGTAAGAAAAGATTGATTTCTTCAAGGATTATTATAAATAACCCTACAAACTTTGGATACTTTTTATTGCTCAATATTACCTATAATCATACAAAATGAATGTTTAGTGAGCTGGAACATGAATTTTATTTAGTGTTCCCTTGCCTTTTGTGGGTAGTTTAATTCCATGCACGTCGGACATAAAAGCGTAATGTTTATTTTTGAAATAGCTTTGACCGAATGGATTAAAATTGACTCATTTCCTTGAAAATTTATCTAAAAACATATTACCACACTCAAGTATGAGAGAAAATATGTAAAATATGACTTAAGAAATTTTGAATCTGAGTAATGATATGAAAAAGGGATAAAAGGCAGTAGAAGAAGTTGTTCCCAAGAATGAAGATACCATTATTTAACAAACTCGTTAGGGGGTTGAATTATGTAGGGCCACCTAAGGGAATTGGCTGCTTAGTCAAATAATAGCATCTTTTGGCTGACAGGTCTGTTATGTACACTACTTATACAACGCCGCCTAAGAGAACATGCTTCATAGTCAGGCAAAAGAACTCTCAGATATTAACTTTTCTATTGATAAAAATCCAGTGAATGTTTATGGAGATTTAAATTTTCCAAAGCATAGAGTTTCATGTATGGAGAGAGGTACATGAATATGGAGAAGATATTTCCAAAAAATATTGTCTAAGAACTGGATGAATGTCACTCCTACGAAGGTCTGACCCAAGCGTAGGGAAGGAAAATATAAACCATAGACTTGAATACATTCAGATCATGAAAAATAATATTGGACCAATATGTTAAGGATGGATATTTTTGCGGATCCCTACATATTTTTGTTAAGACAAATAAGGACAAAAGAGGTTTTCTTCCCAATAATGAAGTTACCATTATTTAACAAACCCGTTAGGGGGTTGAATTATACAGGGCCACCTAAGGGCATTGTCTTCATAGTCAAATAATAGCATCTTTTGGTTGACATGTCTGTTTTGTTGACTGTTTATGCAAGGCCGCCAGAGGGAACGTGCTTCATAGTCAGGAAAACGAACTCTCAGAAATTAGACATTTTGTGACTAGAAGTCAAGAAAAGTGTTATGAAGATCTGAAAATATTTAAGGTTAGGATTATGACACATAAAAGTGGGTATTTTCCAATGTATGTAGAGATACACAGATCAATGCTAACCATAATCATGTTGTGGCTGGGTCCAGAATTGAAATGTTGGACTTCACTACGTATCCCATAATGATGGAAATTAAGCCATACGTAGTTATTGAGAAACAGTTTAATGTTGTGTGGGACGAAAGTGTAAGAGATCTTAGTTTAGGGTCATAGAACTCGGACCATTATAAGAAATACACAGTGTGTGTTTTCACAGGGACTTTTCAGCCAGGGGACTGAAAGTGGAATTTGTGGTTAAGCCCAAAAGACTTGGGTCTGGATTTGAGGGACACTCAAACCATTCTACGTATCCCATAAGGATGGGAATCAGGCCCACATAGTTCTAGAAATACCCTTTGAATAGATTTGGTTCATAAATATGGATGGTGAAATGGGACTTTAGTGCAATGATGGTTTGACCCAAGATAAAAGATCCAGGCATTGCCATATATGCACATTGTCCTGAAATATAACATGATTGGAAATCAATGTAAATAATGATTCCCTCTCAGGTGAGGGTATCAAAGAATGTTTTAGTTTATTTTTGTACAAGACAAAAGTGTTGTACAGTTTAACGTCATATAGAAAGGACAAAGGTGAACCAATGTAAAGATATTGATTCTTGGGGTGGTTTCACGAATCAACATCATATGATATAGAGGTGAACCGATGTGAAGAGATTGGTTTTGGGCTTGAACCTCTAGAGGATGCCTACGTACGCAGCCTAGAAGGCAAGGATCAAAGTCCACGTAGTTCAATTGAAGATTGAATTAGTGATCAAGTTTTTCTTAGGGAAAATGACCTAAAAATGGTGTTGGGACTTACACATGGTTAGCGGCCCAGAGAGGGTGTTATTGTTGATGTTTTCTCTAAGCTCACGTGAGTCATACTCGGTGTGAGAAACAAGAGGAAGCAATAACCCTAACGATGCACAGTTTAATGTTATGTAGGCCATATTAAGGAACTATGCAGTTTGAAGTCTTGCAGTGAGGACTATTGGTGTTGCACATTTTAGTGTCATGTAACAAGGACAAAATATAGTTTAACATCATGTAGGACGTATTAAAGGGACACCGTTTAACGTAATGTTGGAAAATAAGGGTGTTGTACAATTTAGCATCTGGTAGCTAAGACGATGGGGACAATACAGTTTAACGTCATGTTGGATGAAAGGGGGACTGTGCAGTTTAATATCATGTAGTAAGTATAAAAGAGGACACAGTTTAACATCATGTTGGACATATTAGGGACTTTTTCAAAATTTAACGTGATGTTGGACGATGGTGTGAATAGTTTAAGGTCATATTATTGGACCAGAGATGGTATAGTTTAACGTCTTTCTAGATATAAGGGACTATGCAGTTTAAAGTCTTGCAGCTAGGACAACACACTTTAACGTCATGTTGGGCGAAATAAATGCAAATAGTTTAAGGTCATATGCATGGAGCAGAGATTGTGCAGTTTAACGTCCTATTAGACAGAAGGGACTATGCAGTTTAAAGTCTTGCAGCTAGGACAACACAGTTTAACGTCATGTTGTATGAAAGAAATGCAAATAGTTTAAGGTCATATGCATGGACCAAAGATGATGTATTTTGTGTTTAGACAAAATACTTCTTCAGAAATCTGGCATTGGTTGGAGTAGTGATGAGTTCTCCATCCATTGAAATTAACGAATAAACACCATTGGGGTAGACCTTATGTATTTAGTAAGGTCCTTCCCATTTGGGTTCAAGCTAGGGAGGTTTCTTTCCTAGTATCATTGGAGTTCTGAGAACCAATACCAATTCTCCCTGAATGAATGAACGAAGATGAACTTTTTTATTGGAAGCTCGTGCTATTCGATTCTGATAGACTTCCAAGTGATGCGGGGTGCACAATATTTTCTCATATAACCATTCCAATTCATCCAATCTCTTTTTATATTGTTCATCTGTAGATGACTGATCACAAATTTCTACTCTGAGCGAAGTTAATCGAACTTCAATGGGCAAGACTGCTTCTGTTCCATATACCAGTGAATATGGAGTTGACCGCATTGCAGTGCGGGTGGTGGTCAAGTAAGCCCATAAAGAATGAAAGATTTTATCCAGACATGATTTCTTATCTTCATCCACCTTCTTTTGCAGAATGTTTGAATGATTATTGTTGAAGGATTCTATCTGAACATTGGCCGCTGCATGATACCAAGATGAATGATTGGATTTGATGTTGTATTCATGATACAACTTCCTCACCTCGGACGAAAAGAAGTTGGTGCCATTGTCAGTCAATATGGTATGAAGGACACCAAATCTGGTAATGATGTTAAACTCGATGAAGCTAAAAATGATTTTAGAACTAACTTATTTATGAGGTATTACCTCTGCCCATTTGGAAATGAAGTCAGAAGCAGTAAGAATATACATAAAATGCTTCGCTGTAGCTGAAGGGTAATGTCCCACTACATCTATTCCCTATGTGGAAAACGGCCATGAATATTTAGCTGTATGAAGCAACTCTAGGGGTGATGAATGAAGTTGGCATGTACATGGAAAAAATGACACTTCTTTGTCAAATCAACACAATCTTGTATCATTGAAGTCCAAAAGTATCCAACCCTTTGAATTTGATCATATAGTCTATGTCCAAATCGGTGGGCACCACAGACTCCTGCATACACTTCATTCATGACATCAATTTTCTCTTCACCATAAATGCATCTGAAGAGAACTCCATCAAAACCATGCTTGTATAATTTTTTCTATAGGTGATTTGGGCTATCATAAAGATTAAAATTTACCACACGTTTTCAGATTTGTTCTTTCCCAGCTATATCAGGGGGAAGTGTTCACTTTTGATGTTATTCCATGATAGGTGTCATCCATCCTGTAGTATTAACATATGGTTCAGGAATGGGAATAATTTCATTGATTTACTCTATTATCGTTTGAACATAAGGTGAAATTGTATGACGGTGGGCTATACAAATGGTGGTCTCGTCCCAATTTGGATCTTTTAGAGTTGTGGCTATATTATCCAGTGCATCAGCTTAGGACTTTTTTGAGAGCGGGACATAAGAAAATGTCGGTTCCATTGGAAATTATGCCATTAACTCTCTGACGTAATCATACAAAGAGAATAGTTTTTCTTTTCTGATGGCATAATCCCAATTGACGTGTTTGATTACCATGTCTGAATCTCCTTTCACCTTCAAGTGATTCACTTGTGCGTGAAGCGCCAACTCCAAGCCTGTGATGAGAGCTTGGTATTCCGCTTCATTATTTATACATCCTCCCAACAATGAGAAAGAATAGGGTAACACTGTTCTTTCTGGAGAAATGACCACAATTCCTAACCCAACTTTGATGAATTTAGGATTTTCCATTTTCCTCCCTGTTGGACTTATGGATGCACCATCAATGTACATTTCCCATGTTTGGAGACTATCTTGAATAACGAAGACTTCCTCATCAGGGAGTTCAATATCTGAAGGTGTATCTTCTATTGAAGGGTGTTCAGCAAGGAAACCTGCCAGAGCATGGCCCTTTATTTCCTTTCGAGACACATATTGAATATCAAATTGCTGTAAAATAACAGCCCACCTTGCCATACGCCCTGTAAGCATTGGACGATTAAGGATGAATTTGAGCGGGTTATTACGAGATACCATTTGGACCCCGTGATGTTGCAGGTAATGTCTCAACTTCTGTACTGCAAATATTAATGCTAGGCAGCATTTCTCAATACTTGAGTATCGGGTTTCTGCTTCAAGAATAGTCTGACCGAGATAGTAGAGACTGTTTTCATTCCCAGAAACATTCTTCTGAGCATGAAAGGCACCTAATGATCACTCAAAAGTTGTCACATAGAGGATAAGTGGTCTTTTTCAACAGGTGGCATTAATTCTGGTGGACTCAAGAGATTCATCATGAGAATATCGAATGATTCTTTACATTATTCATTCCACCGATAAGTGACTCCCTTCTTCATCAATTTGGTTAAGGGTAAACTTTTTCTTTCCAAATTGGCGATGAAACGCCGAATATTGGCCAAGTGTCCTTGAATCCCTCCCAATTATTTCAAATTTCGAGGTGGTGATATATCAAGGAATGACATTGTCTTCTCAGGATCAACTTCAATACCACTATAGTGTACAAAAAAGCTGAGAAAGTTTCTTAAGGTTACCCCAAAAGAACATTTAAGGGGTTCATCTTCAAATTATATTGTCAAAGATTGTGGAATAAGACCTCCAAATCAGCCAGGTGATTAGAACGTTGTTTGGATTTAACCAAAAAATCGTCCACATAACATTCAACAAATTTCCTTAATAATGTATTAAAGATATGATGCTTGGCACACTGATTTGTTGCGCCTGCATTATTTAGGCCAAAGGGAATTACCCGATAGAGAAACACACCATGAGGGTATTTCAAAGAGGTAGATTATTCATCTTATGGAGCCATTCAGATTTGATTATACACGGAATATCCTTCCATGAAGGAAAGTTCTTCATAACCAGATGTTGCATCAATTAAGAGTTCTGTGATTGGAACTAGAAAATCATCCTTATGACAATGCTGATTATGATAACTAAAATCAATGCAAACTCTAATTTGTCTGTTATTATTATTCACAGGAACAATATTAGCCAAACATTTGGGATATTGAACCTCTCTAACAATGTTAGCTTTGATAATACTATCCACTTCAGCTTCAATTTTGGAAGCATAAGTTGGGTGTGTTCTTCTTGCAGCTTTCTTGAATCCTCGATGATCTTCTGGAAAACCCAAACGATTAGTAGAAACATCAGGATCAAGGTATGGAATCTCTGTATAGTTTCAAGAAAATATATCTCGATTTTGCTTCAAAAATTAAATATACATTTCTTGATCTTCAAAGGTCATGGACACACTAATTAAAGTGGGGCGTGGATCTTCTTTTGTACCCAGAATTATTTCTCGGAGTTCTTCCACAGTAGTAGATATGCCCTCTTCAAATGCTGGAGGTGCATCCCGGAGATATTTCTCTTCTTCTTCAATATGTGTTATTTCTTCTGTTTCTACTTTCATAGTAGAGGATGAAATAGTATTTCCATGATCAGGAGAGAGGTAAAAATTTGAACATCTTGAAGAAGAAGCTTCCATTTCTGACCTGATTGATGATGAAGGGTCTTCCTTGGGTAATAAAGAGGAGATGATCGATTGAGAATCAAAATCATCATTCACCTATGGCATTGCTATAACTTCTTCTAGCCTGTTTGGTGAAGTATAGACTTACTGGATTTCAGAAGATGAAATGAAGACATCCCTATTTGAGCTTCCATCATTGCTTGGTGAATCACCAATTTATCCTATACTGTCTAGCTTGATTGCCGTAATTGACATTATAGAAGTTTCCATAAGAGTTTTTGGATTTGGTTCTATCCTATCAATTTGACTCATTGACAACACATAATATGTACTCACATGTGTAAATGGATTTACTGGAATATTTTCCAAACCATATAGAGCATTAACCATGGTAATCACCCTTGTTGTGGATTTCTCCTTTCCCTTCATGTGATAGAATTTCACCTCAATGAATTGAGATTCACATGTCTTGAATGAGGCCTTATAACCATACAATGTCACAACTTGACCATCGAAACAATATTTGAGACATTGATGATATTATAAAGGGATAGTCGCATGTTGATGTTGCCAGGGTCTTCCCAGAAAATTATTGATAGCTGAGTATTGATCAAAAAACATGAAATCTGAATTGGATAGAAGATCTCCAAACTGATTTCTGAGTGTAATCTCACCCAGTGGTTCTTTTTCATTTTTATCATATCCTTGTAACATCATAATAGAAGGAGATAAATTAGATTCTGTGAGGTCCAATTGATGAAGTGTACGAATGGGGATGAGGTTGACTCCTGAACCATTATCAATGAAATCTCTTCGGACGTCTACACCATTGACCTTTCCAGATAAGTAAAAAGGTATAATATGTCCATGCACGACATCATCTTCATCTTCATCTGTGAAAGATATCGCTGCATGGCATTCTACAGGATTATTCTCTACATGGTAGGATTCATCTGCAGCAATTTCAGTTTCAAACTCTTGAAGACTTGGCAAAGCCTCAATGAGTTCCTCCCCAAGATCCTTTGATAAATTCAAGGCATCCAAAATTTATAACATGGATGGTACTTGGCCTAGGTGTTTAAATACATCCTACTTTTGATCCAAAGGTCTGTGTTTCCCAACAGGAACATGTGGTTTAGCAGGTGCCTTGGAAGTTGATGCTTTGGAAGTTGATGAATCTTGTATCGGGATAGGAGTTGGTAATACTCCTGGATTTTGATGATTAGACCGAATAGGTCTATTAATTTTCTGAGATGAAGAATGTGTAACTCCCAACCAATCCTCAAGAATAACTGCGCCAAGACGAAATCTACCTTCCGTGGAAGAACATTCTTGTTCTTGTTGAGCTCTTTGAAGGGATCTGCCATGAGTTTCTCCCGCTTACACGGTTCTAGAAGGGGTAGAATTGGAAATGTGGCTTTTGGGATATCCACATCTTCCTCTGTATCTCAGACCTCTGGAACTCCCTATGATTCCTCTGTTTGATAAAGGGAACCCAGGCTCATCAAAATTGAAACTATGACTAGCATAAAGATCTATTAAGTGAATCATGTTTATAGAACCAAAGATTAACTCTTCATTTGATGAAGACTTTTTCTAACTAGCCAATTTAGGTTGTGCCGTTTGGTGGGACGGTGCCCGTTGCTTCGAAGTGGATGTCATAAATCTGCCAGAGTCAAAGACAACATGGTATTTGACACGATATCATCTTCTTCTGATTGTTCCTCTTTATTTGAATTATTCCGTTTCTTTGAGGAATTTCCTTATGATGAAGAGGGGTTTTCGATGGCATTAATAGTAGAAGACACAATTGGTTTCTTCAATTGTATTCTCAAAATGGCATGAGTTCGGTTGATCATTTTTTGGAATATCCAATCATTATATTTCTGCGTATTTTTTCTTTTGACTTCCTTCCACAAACCTTCTTCCTCTGGATTTGTAGCAGTAACACATGCTACCTGAGCTGAAGAACCTTTAAATTTGACTTGTCCTGATTTGACCATTTTATGCAGGAGGTCCTAGAAGATAAAACACTCTTGAATGGGATGCCCCAACATTTGAAGAAAGGGGAAATATTTGGGACAGTCTTCATCTCCTTCCTTGTTTGGTTTTTTGGGCTTTGGAAATTGAACCAAATTATTTTCCAGAGATGAAATAAAGTATCTCGGAACCTGTTTAATTCGGAAAGAGTAAACTTTAGTTTTTAAATTCTCAATTTCTTTTGTCTTTGACCTCTTTGATCATATTGACAAAATGGCCTCTATTTTTGATGCTCAAGAGGCGGATCCCTTTGAGAAGATGAAGGTTTTGAAGTAGAAGCAGGTACAGGTGCTTGTTTAAGCATAACTGTAGCAGTCCCTACTTTACCCATTCTCCTTCCTGAAGCTGATGGAATTAGACGAGTTTTTTCTTTACTCTTTATATGATAATATTAAATATGTTGAATGATTGATGTAAGGTATCGAAACCCTCCAGTGTATTTCATAGAGATCAACGACATGCGTAATTAGCCACGCAAATTTTCCAGACAGATTGGCAACAGTTCTTCTTAAGGGAGTTCTTAGTTCAGGGAATATGTTAATCCCTTCTAGTGAGCAATGATATCTGAAACCCATTCATTCTCTCTTTTATTGAAGTTTTTAAGATAAAAAATTGTTGTCTTTGAAAATGTTGAGCTGAATGGAAGAAGGAATCAATGACATATTTCTTCCCATCTGGTAATTGATTGGGATTGCAAGCTTGTGTACTAGTCAAAAGTAGGCCCTTGAAATGACTATACAAAACACCTGAGCTTAACATCTTCCTATTGCTGAGGGGTTCCCATAATAAGATCGCAAAGAGAAAAAAAAAGTCTTAACTATTGATCTGGGTCTCCCGAACCATTAAATATTGGGAATGTGTTACTTGCAAAATTTGATGGGGGAGGAATTGCATCAACCCATTCAGGGTAAGCTCTCTTTTCCGGTTGAATTTGAAAACACTTTCCCTCCATAGCATCCAACCGAGATGTCAATTACTCAATAGTGGTAATTATCTTTTGAGAAACTTCCTGTTGAGCTTGGACCTGAATAGGTGCAATTACTGGAGCTTAGATAGGTGTGGTGGCTGGTACTACAACCGATGGTAGCACCGCTGATTTTTGTTGCACCCGACCTGTAGGATTAGACCTGTGAGAGTGTACTGATAGTGGAGGATATTCTTTATCCATCTTAGTATCCACAACAAATACCCTTGGCTGACTGACTACAACACACTTAGGATGATGAGTACCCTGAAAGAGTTATGCATTCATCCTCCTCAATTCATTCATTTCTTCCTCGTGTTATGGAAATAATTGCTCTAGTGAGAGTGATTGGCCTTATCCATAGGAAGGGTATGTAACCTGATTCTTTCCCTTTTATTTTTTGGATCCCTTTCAGAGAGGGGGAAGTGGGCCACTTGAAGGAACACCCAGATTCAGGGTAAGCCTTTGATTTCGTGTACGCACACCTTCTTCATTTGTGTCTGTGCATACAACTTCTTGAGCAAGAATCTCCTCATCTGATCCCTCTGAGGGATCCTCATCTGGTGGATCAGCCAAAACATCATTGATTACATTAATTGATGTATAATTCATTGCATCCCTTCTATCGGCCTTTTTGCGATGTTGTCTTCTTCCATGTCTCTAATAAGACATTGCCTTTGGTTGATTTGACCCCTGAGGATCTTCTTGACGAACTGTAATTTAGAGGGAATCTCCTGGTATTTTTTCTCTTCGTTCTTCATGGGGATTCTTCCCTAATCGATAGAAGACTGAAAATCTCTGAGGAAGAGATTGGGGAATTGAAAAAGTCCCCAGTCTGGTGGACTGTGGCTGTTCCTATTTTTCCCCTTCAACTCCTCGAATCCTATTTGTGGATTCTGAGGGTTAGGTTAAAAGAGTCCCCAGTCTGGCAAGCTGGGGTGGTTCTTAACATGATATATCTAATAATTTCTTTAAATAACTCTTGATCTTATGGACTTTAGTCTTGAAATTGGCTGGATGCATCTACCTGGATCCACTTTTCTCACCCAGCTCAAAAGACCGTTGGATGATTTCTAACACTTATGTCACCTGATGACATTCATGGTCCAAATGAGAGGCATGTTCAATATTGTCATTTTCTTGATGTAGGAGTAATTCAACAACCTATTCACTATATGATTGATTTTGAGAAGAACTAGTTGAGTCATGTTCTTGGAAAATCCATTGATTACAAACAAAGCCAATTGATTGTGGCCAGCCATGGGCAATAACATTGCATGAGACCATTTTCAGCAGGCTTTACTGACCGGAGAGTACAGTGAAATGTAGTGCTCCATCAACACCCCATCCCCAGATATGAATACCAGATGGGGTATTCGCAATTAACTGGCACAATCTTCTTAGTGCACCAAGGCATGAATGCTGAAGGGCTCTCTGATGCTTTTCAGCCTTCGGATATCGTGAAATTGAGATAGATTCCAAGTCAATTTGGCATTATAAACCTTATATTATCTTGACATGATTTTCATATTCATCATAAGGAAATATTTTCTTTTTCAACTGACAAATATTTTTCCATATGTTGAGACGAATATCATGAATTCCATCTTCCATTATAATCTCGAGAATGTCATACTGAGATTCCGCTGAAGGCCAAAACATGACTGGCACATCACCTTTTTCCAACTGTTTTATCATATTCAGTACTTCCCCATTATCATTTGATGAAGATTATTCTACCTGATTAGACCAGAGCTGGTGATTCCTTGTTGCTTCATCATATTCAACATGATCGGTAGAGAATTCACTGATCAAACTAGGAGATGAATGACATAGGGGTGGTTCGGAGAATAGCCTACACCTCGTGCCATATTTTGATTGAGAAAGTATTTCACCTACTAGAAGTAAAGCATCAAACATGACTGGCTTCACATTTGCAAGTGCCTCATGATAAGAGGGCTTTTTCGTCACTATATTTTCCATTGGATCATTTTCCAGGAAATGTTCATTATAACAGTGGAGAGGAATTTCACAGCTAAATTCATCATCATGGAGAGTACCACAATGGTGGGTTACAACAAAAGATGAAACATTTTTATCCTTGGTCTTCTGGCCACAAAGAGGGTTCCTGTGGCTCTAATCTAAAGACTAAACTTTGAGATCAACCGAACTGTCATAACGAAAGCCTTCATGAGTAAGTGTCTGATGAAGACCTTCAGAATTAATGTTCCCACTTTTGGGAAATGAGGGAGTAGAATATTGAATTCCAACAGATAATTGTCAGAGGGATTCAAGTACTCCAGCATCGAGCATGGACTTATTACAGATTGTCTATTGATTACATGACTGTGCTAGGTAGGTCTTCTTCTTAGACACCTTCTTACTCAATTTAGGAACCACTTGTTGACGAAAGTGGTCATTATGGGTAGGTTTATGAGCCTGATCAGGAGAAATGATTAGGTTTGTCTGATTATCTCCACTCAAATCCGGTGTGTGTGCCTGACTTGGTTGTCCGTATGATATTGGGGTGTACGACTCACAACCATCTTGCACTGGAACAGGGTTGTGTGTCTGTTACAGAGTAAACTATTGATGTGTCACTCCACTGGTAGGGATAGATTTGTGTGTATTTCCTTGAGATGCTGCTGAAGCTGTTATAATATCCTGGAAAGCATCCAGAATATGATAAGGGATTTTCTTCTGATCTTTCACCATTGAAAGAATGTGCTTGGTGACTTCAGCTGCTGGAACGGGGATATACGTCCATTACATGCTAGGAGTATGTGTGTTTTCCTAGTCCTGTCCCCCTTTTTCATGTCAGTGAATCCAGAGAGTACTCAAGTGTGGGGGTAGAGAGTTGAGTCTACCTCATGTTTTTCACTGGAGCTTTCCGACTAACTTCTATGAATGCTACCAAACTAGACTGTTGGTAGGATTGATAAATATGGGTAGGTGTATGTGCCTACTAATTGCACTCCACCGAACGTGGTTGACGAACTTCCTTCAATACTGACAGATGAGGCTACTGGCAGGATTGATGAGTGTAAGCAGGTGTATGTGCCTGTTTACCAGTTGTCAACAAATTGGGTTGGAAGTCTCCATCTTATGTAGTCAGACAAGACTGATGACTAGCTGATGAGTGTAAGCAGGTGTATGTGCCTGTTTACCGAGTGTGTGTGCCCGCTCGTTGCATGCCAGGAAGTTAGGTTGCTTGACTTCTCTGGAGATGGAAGAGATGAGAACCTGCTCACTGTTGACCGGATTTCACCTCTGGAGGTTCGTCTTGCCTACTCGAGATTGAGGAACCTGAGCCGAATTCCTGGCGAAGATACCCTCATCATGTTGAGGGCGCACTACCGCAGGAGTCTGGGGGTGATTGTTGATGGGAGCCCTCTGGAAGGACTCATGTCTCCTTGAATTAAGGCCCCGAGGGACCTGCTCATTCACCTACCCAAAACATGGAAGGGAATGGTTATTGCATTCTGGGGATAACGACCCAAAATAGTTGGAGACTGTGGTTGGCACCACCTGCTTCTTGATCGCTGGTCGTCGCTGTCCGAACAACCAGGGTGAATAATTGACTTGGAGGGCTTTTCGAGCTGCCTCCAGAGTCAGAATAGTACCATTTTGATGGTACTCCTTAACCAATACATTTGATACCCAGCGTTGAAGACACTGAGTAGTTGATGTCGTTCTCAAAGAGGACGACGATCCAGCAGGAGTAGCAGCAGAGGCATTCACAGCAGAAGTATTCATGGGTGTGAACATAAGAGAATCCATTTCTGTAATGCAGAAGATATTGGAAAAGAGTGCCTGTTTGATATAACAGACGTAATCAAGACATGTCCAGCCACTACATCTTTTGGATAAAAACATATGTAATTTATTGTCTTGTTGGACCTCTAATTGAGTTTAAATAGGGGCCTAACAAATAGGTAAAACATCATTTCAACTTGGTTAAGGATTCACGCCGGGTTCACCATTTTTTGTTTCCTATGGAAATGGTAATGACCTCATTTGTTTAAGGTTCAAATATTCCAACCGTTTTATAACGATTTTGTTCGTAGAACCAGAAACATCCAATGATTCTATATCCATTTGGGCATACTTTCAAAAGGTAGGTGCTCATTAGTTATTGACCAATGAGACTTAAGAATTTTCATTGGTCAAGAGGATGGGAGGTCAGACTCATCACACCTTTTTGAGGGTAATTATTGTCTATTCTGGGAGTCTCTTTATAGATTTATGTTAGGTTCATGAATCCTTTTTAAATTACCAAGTATAAAATGAGCTTTCCTTTATATCTGACAATCAATGACGGATATGTAGGAAATTTAGAGAATCTTTTATATGTATTCGAGGTTCTTCATCGATAGAGAATCATCTATATTTTTTAGAGATTCTTAGTCAACGGTATCCCTTAATATATTATATAAAATTCTTTTGGTCATTTGGATGACCATAATGGTTTTAAAGCCACTCAGTGGGGTACTTGAAGTTTATTTTCATTCAAAAGTACATGGAATATTTCAGAGTTTGGATCGTACCCGCAGATGGGCTACCTACGTATCCTTGATTAGAAAAAGAAACAGAACCCACATAGTTCAAGTAAGGGATTATGATGTTTTTATGTGATTGAAAGCTCAAAGAAAGATTTTATAATTACTTTTATGCTCTAAGCTCATTTGAGTCATGATCGGTGTGAGAAACAAGAGGTATTGGTAAAACCAGAAAATTGTGCCACAAAAGATGTAATCATAAGAAATGCTGTGGGGCGTATGTATGTTTGACTGCCAAAATAGAAAGATATCGAGGCTTATTTCAAAGAATAATTCTGGAAACATGGTCCATAAATGTATATGTGGTTTAATAGAGATTTGGACACTAACTTAGGGATTACACTTGAGGAAGATGCCCAAATTAGGAAGGACTTATGATAGGGTTCTATTCCTGAGAAGGAATCCCATATCAAATGTAAATTAAGACTAGTTGAGAGAAATTAAGACTGGGTCTTACTCCTGAGAAGGAGGCCCAGGTTAAATAGATTTTAAAACATGGGCTTACTCTTAATGAGGAGGCCCATGTTAAGGGAATTTTAGAATTAAGAGACTTAGGGATTAATCCTAAGGAGTATGCCCATATTTGTAGACTTTGAGACTGGGGATTACTCCTAAGGAGGAGGCCCAGATTTGGGAACATTGAGACTGGGGATTATTCTTGAAAACGAAGCCCAAATTTGGGAAATTATGGCTTTGGATTACTCCTAAGGAGGATGCCCGGGTTAATGGACATGGGGCTTACTCCTAAGGAGGATGCCCACATTTTTGAGAACATGGATTGGGGATTACTCCTGAAAAGGAGGCCTAGGTTAAAGATTTTCTCATCTTAAAGGATGACGTTTAATGAATGAAATCTCTAACATTAGTGAAATAAAGATACGTAAATCACTAGGTTCTAAGAAATGTTCCACAGAATTCTTTTCAGATAAGGAAGCCAAAAAGGGAACCATGTCAAATAAAATTTCATTATAGAGGGTTTGTAAGGCTTTATATTGAATAGGAGAGGTGGATAAGCATAAAAATAATAAATGGGCAGGAAGGGAACCCAAAAAAAGAGGGGTGCGCAAGTCCTGCGTGGGCATGAAAGTCCTGCATGGGCGTGCAAGTTCTGGTCGTGCTGGTGTACCTGCGTGACACATGGGTACTTGAGCGACGGTCAACCCAAAGGGTAATACATGGGCGAGGCTTGGCTCAAGAACTTAGTATTATCCCTAGGGGCTTCCAGAAGAGTGGCGCACAAGTTATGTTGAAGGGGTAAGGCGGCGCGCAAGTATGGCTATTTCCTATAAGGGCTGGCCACATAGGCGTGCAAGTGTTGATTAGTTTCAACACTTAGCCCTTACTCCCCCACTTTTGATATTCCCATATAAGTAATAAATTACCTTATAAGTGTTCGGATGCTTCGAGAAGAGTCTAGGGCACCGAGAGCACAAATTTGAGTTTCTGGAATTTTCCATCCCTCAAATGGGGGCCCCACAAGGGGTATTTAAAGGATGGTGAAGACCCCGGGAAAAATTCAAAGAGGGCGTGAAAGTCACATGCATGACCACTGGGCGGAGTGCAAGTATACTTGCGTGACCTTGGTGTAACTTGCATGACCCATGTGCAAATGAATCTATGTTCATGCCTTTGTCAATTTTTGAAGTTTCTTTAAAGGATGAATCATTTTGGGTTCAAGGTATTTACCTTTTCATTAATTTAGACAATGTGATGGAAAGGAGAGTCAACAGATTTCAATGTGGATATTATAACACCCGAAGATTTCATAGTATGGTATCTCTTCAATGTAATTCAATAACTTGCGCTACCCGCAACACTGAGTTCGAGTGCAGCATGACTTACCAAACAAGCCATTCAAAATGATGATGTGAAATGTATTAATTGAATATTGAATTTTATATACTATATATAATATTATTATTCATACTAAGTGTTTCTTATACATAATATATGAATAAATTCAATTTTTTAGATAAATGATGTTTTTAAAAAAAATGCAATTTTGTCACCTTTCAATGGAGAAACATTTTTAAATAGATTATTTGACACTTTTATATATTTCATTTGACAAAATAAAATTCATCTTCATAATCAGGACATAAAAATTTAGTTTGGATAAAATTTGGGTACTTTTCTAATAACTTTCATAATTTGATGAATTGTGAAAAATACTAAATTTTAATTGGAAAAAACTTTTTTAATCAAAATAATTTATGGTGTTAAATTAAAAATTTTAATGGTATGGATGTATAATTAGATTATATTTTTATCATTTAATTCAATTTAGGTCATTATAAGTAATTTCACATTTAAATTTCAAATAAACACATGACAATGTTTTGATAGTTTTTACTTTATAAAAACCTGCTTTCTTGTTTGGACATATGTAATTAATTTTAAAATATTTAATGAAACTTATTTGTTTGAATTTGATAAAAAGGACTTCATTTTTGTATTTATATTTTCTAAATTAGCTTAGAGTAATTTTTTTATTTCTCTGAAAACTTTGAATTTTTTGATGAATAGTGAAAAACACTGCCTTATATATATAGTAACTATATATGTACAATTTAATTCATTGGAGTCATTTTATAATAAAATAAGATGTATAAAAGATTAATGAACTTTTTAAAGACTCATACCTACCTTCTAGGCACATTAGAAAATTTTCATAAAACATAATTTTACCACTTATGTGTATTGAATTTCAAAAATCTGAGAGACACTATTGACATCAGTAATTAATATTTAGTTCAATGAGATTATTTTTTTTGAGAGAATAGTAACTTTTTCCTTTTATTTACCCGAGTTAAAAGTAAATAGGATAATTAAAGGTAATAATAATGTTATAATTACTCTAACACATGTCCAAATTCTATTGGATAAGTTTATTTCGACCAAAACCAACCTTAGGAATAAAATATGATCCTTTTTCTCCATTTGGATTAGAATCGAACATTTATTATTATTTTATTTAAAGAAAAGTTAAAAGTGTTAAATTCGAATTGTAATTACTAAAAACATTTTAATATAGAGTTATACTAAATATAATTTAGACTATAAATATTAATTATAAGGAAAAAATATTTCCTATATCATGTTATTTTACTTATAATTTTTATACATTAAATAATTAAATTTATCTATGACACAATGATGATGGTGTAATTATAATATTTCTTCGAGATTAAATAATTGAAATTTTAAATATTAAAATAAATTTTCATTTAAGGTTATGATGCATTAAACTAATTTTATAGGTTAATATGAAATGATAGAGTTGATAAAATGAATTTTTATAGAAGATATATGATTGTTATGATTTTCACAAAAATAAAACACTAAATATGGTCAAAATTGACAAAAGCTTGTTTTTAAAACAAATACTATATTATTAGTTGATATAACATTTTTAAAAATCTAAGGTTCAAAAAATGTATTTAGATAATGTTAGATATATAAATAATGAACAATTTGGGGTTTTCTTGGATTTTTATAGTATGTTTATTAACCATTAATTATTATAATACAAGAGCACATGGTAAATGTTAAACTATTTAACTAATAGATAAATCTAAACGACGTGGATATTATGATGAGCTAAACTTTATTAAACCATTTGGTTGAGATTATCTCATCACATAACCACCTTATACTTGATATAAATCAATTATGAGCCATTATAAACTGAAAATGATTTTATAATAAATTAATATTTCAAACTTTTCATAAAGTGACCTTCACCTCTCTTATGAATGGGTACATCCTTTATCTCAAAAGAACACAGCCCATGCCATTTGGATCAGCCAACCCCTGGCTAAATATCGTCCCAAATTCCCTCAATTCGACCTAGATGCCTTCTCTTGAGCCGAAGTCCAACCTAAGGAGCCATTTTTCTCAAATAAAAAATAAAACACCCAAAGAAGATGTAATTATATTATCACCTCTTTCAATGTTTTTTTTCTTCTTCCACTTTCTCTATCTTTGTTATTTCCATAAAAAACAATATCTCCAGTACCTTCTATATACCATGATGTTATTATAAATATTTTAAAATGATATTAATTATTCTATTCATCTTATGAATGATAATGTCACCATGCGTGTGTACGTACAACTTACCGTCTCCACGCCATAGTGTAATTTGTTATTCAACACTATATTATTTGGATGCATATAATGATGAGTAATATGTTTATAAATAATAAAAATTACATCATAATTTCTCTTTAAACTTAATATAAAATCTAATTCCATACCTTTTAATAATTATGGAAATAATATCATCGCTCATGAGTACGTATGACTTACCATCACCACGACACGATGAGATTTATTTCCATGTTCACCATTAAATGATGATTATAAAAAGATATATTATTAATAAGTATGTAAGATATGAAATAATAATGCTTCTGGTGATATATATATGTATTTAGATATATATATTTTATTCACGTACTTCCGTTCAATATGATATTAAGACGGAAACAGCGTTTATGCATACATATGGCATACCATCTCCTTAAACAGTGCTTTCCATTTCATATATCTATCTGTTATACATATGTATATTCTAAATATATATGATGTATAAATAATTTTTTATATTCTTGAATATTTTAAATCATGATCTAAATCATATGATCAAGAATAACTAGTTAAAACCCGTACGATAATGAAAGCAATAATTAGCCGAAATTTTATTTTAACATGGAAAACATTATTAAATGGGTAGTATATAGTCATAAATGAATCATATATGATATAATAAATATGAATATGGTTCTGGTATAATTTAATAACACACTATAGTCATTATATAGGAAGTTAAACCTACCATCGACCAAAGTAAATTGAATGGTAAAGGTAAATTTCTCAATCTCATTATTATCTCAGATTGTTTATGTGTAAGTATTTTCTAAGATATATTTATTATCCACCTCTAGGGTTCATAGAATAAATTTCAAAAATACTCTTTTAAGGTATTATTTAAATAAAAAATCATTATCAATGTTCTAAATAATTATTCTTTTAAATATTTATTACTAATGTCCATGTTTTCAAAAATATTTTATGTATTTATTTATATGGAAATGATTATTTTAAAATTCTAATTACTTTCCAAAGATTCAATGTGGTATGGGAAACATTGATTAAAAAATATATTTTAAGTGAATTCCTTAAAAATGTGTGAATTTTAAATGATTTCACAAAAATAGAACTTTTTTTCTTAAAAAGTATTACTGATCATTTTCAACTTTATAAAAAATCATTACTGGATATTTTTCATGGTTAATTTTTATTTATTATTATACAATCTTCCATAATGTATCGAATGAGTTATGATATTTTGGTATGTGGAGGTTCCATTTCTATACCCTTCATGGTTTATGGTTGAAGTATTGACATTTCTTATGCTTGTTTTAATACGAATGTTTATGTTATGTTTCAATATTTTTATATGATGAATGGAGTGGACTTAGTAAGTGATAGGTGGGGCCCAGTATAGAACCTCGAGGCATCATTGGGTCTCATGAGACAAACTAGTGTATTTACATAAGCGATTAACATTTTTTTTATTTTTAATATTGGCAAGAGGCCTTGACTATGTGGTAATGATGTCCAACATTAGGCATTCTTACATTACGAAATCAATTATTACATGTTATTATTCGACTAGTAGAATAAAAATGTTCATGTTTATATGGTAATGTTTGATTTATTATCTCCATATTATGTTCATGTTTATGTTGATAATTATTTTTTAACACATCTTTTCTTAAAAGATTATAGCTTCTGCTAAATTAATTACCTATACGGAGCATCTGAGCTCACCCCTTTCTAATGTTTTGTTTTTACCTATATTCCAAGAAGTGTATTATGTTTGATATGCATGGCTAAGCTATGGGAATAATTTAATTCCCTACAGATTATTCATGCTTTGTTTTATGTTTGAATGTGTAATATATCATTAGTGTATGTAATCTATTTTCCAATAATACAAAACTGATCAGTCCATCGGGACATGATACCTTATAATCATGCCATTGTACTAATATGATGCATAGACTCCAAGATTTTGGGGTCAGGCCGTTACATTTGGTATCATATGAAGCTTAGTACAAAACATGGAAACTAGATTTAGAAAAAATCTAATTAAAGAACATTACCCTACGATAGACTTTGAGGATTAGTATAGAATAACAACCTTGAATTTTGGTGATTGTGTGATTTTGTGTATTTTCCAAGTAATACACCCCTGTCTAGATATGAGCAGGTTGAGGAATCTATGGAACAAATGTACCTTGTAATGAAAACACTCAAAAGGAGCTTTGGGCTTGACCCGGGCTATCCTAGTACACAACAACATGCCTTGCTGCACTCTTGGTTATGAATCTCTTGGGGGATATGCTTAGGATAATTCGAATTTTCATTACAAGCCATTATGAAAGATTTATGAGTTAATACATCCTCAAAAAAACATTTTTTAATGATTATAGATTATATGAATAATATTTTAAATTTTTCTAGTTGTTTTACAAGTTTGGAATTATGCATTGTGATTCAAAAAATAACATACTGTATTCCACTATTTAGAAATGGTGCCCAATTGATGGAATGAGAACTCCAGCAATACGCATGATACAAAGAGTAAGATTGATCATATCTTCCATGGTATTAAGCCAACATTTTTAAGGTAACTAGTCTCCCACTTATTCTCATTATTTGAAGAAATAACATCTTTTGTTAATAATATAAGTATATAATTATCTGAGTCATATGGATTTGAAGGGTAGCAAGAGAAAGAAAAGTATGGTATAGAGAAAGATGGATAAAGGGAAGAGGGGAATGAATGATTTTACTATATATGATAATTGTGGAAAGAATCACCTTGGTAAATGATTGAAGGGAATGATAGGTTGTTATACGTGTAGAGAAAAAGGACACCAAGGATGTGATTGTAAAGGTAAGAAAATGGGTTCAAATGTAAAATTATTCATCTGCTAGGAGTTGAGACACTACGTGAATAATTTTCCAAATCATCATAATATATCTCAAATGATATTATTGGATAATAATCAAGTTATTATACTACCATAGATGAAGAGGATTGACTATTGTTATTATCTTGTTATTAAATAATTATTTCAATTGAGTGTTGTATCAACGATGAACTGGTTTTTTATATTATCAAAATAAATATGGATTATACTACAGTACTATTTCATTAATGATTTTAGATTATATGGTCTATGAAAATTGACTCAATATCAAGTTAATTTTTTTGTAAAATATATGTTTAAAGGAAAGATAAACCTTAATATGGTTCTGATACCGAGGTAGAGATTTTGGAATAAGATATGATTGATTTTGATAAATTATATTCGATATTCTTGAATACATTGAAACTAATTAATTAATTGCTTATTCCATTATTCTTGGAGTTTATTAAATTTTTGGATATAAGGAGTATATCCAATATTCTATAAGGAATAAGGGATTATAAATTTAATATTTAAGGATTTATGTTAATTCAGAGTGTTACAATGTTTTAAAAGAATACATGATGAAGTTATTCACAACGTATTATGTGGAAAAAAGATCTTCATTGTGTTTACCTTCCTTATAAATTTGAAAATCTGAGTTTGGAAAAAAGTATTTTGGGTAATTCTAGAGGTTGTAATGGATTAATTTTGACATTGGATACTATTTTTAAGGTTAAATAAATTCTTAAGATCATTTTTGTATTTTTATAAAAAGGACAACCCGGAGATCGGGCGACAACCCATTGCATCCAGTAAGGCTGTAAGACTTGAACCCTAAACTAAAGGGAAACATGGGTGCATCACCTAGAACTAGCCTATTTGATTTCCTGGTTTGTATAATGTAGTTTTTCTAAATATTATAAAAAATAAATTAAAAATTTATTATTTATGGAACCCTATATGATTAGGATAAATGGAATTTTTTTGAATTCTATTATCTTATGGAGTGAAATATGAGTTTTTAGAAGGAATTAGTTGAAGGATGAAACACTACTTTTCAAGTATATTTTCTCTCTCTTATTCTATGAATAAAATAAGTCTTAAACATTAGGTAAAGGATCTTAAAACCAAAAATGTTTTATCCTAATACCTTGTGTTTTGTTTAACCTATGATATTTTAAATCAATATAGATTGATGGCTTTGAGGCCCTCAATTTTACACTTGTTTATGAATGATGATCGTAATCACTCTCTATAAATATTTGTTTTTTTCACCAATTATGTGTCTCTAATTTACAACAATGTTCTCCTAATCAAGATCATAAATTGATGGCGTCTTTTCCATTTCCATTGCACTCTTATTAAGAATAAATTTTATTTACCCAATTTGTGATGCGGGTTTTCCACAAAGGTATTTTTCCATTTTCAACATTTTATTTTCGATGAAATATTTCAAATTTTGATGATAAAAACTATTAAAGGAGTGGATAATGTAACACCCCACGATTCCATAGTACCTTATTTCTTAAAAGTAATTCAATAACTTGCGCTACATGCAACTCCAAGTTCGAGCGCACTATAACTTACTAAACTAACCATTTGAAAAGTAGTTATGAACTATATTAACTGAATTTTGAATTTTATATACTCCATATAATTTTATAATCAATATTATGTGTTTCTTAGACATAATGTAAGAACAATTTGAATTTTTCATAAAAAGGAAGTATTTTTCAGAAAATTTAATTTTACCACCTTTTAATAGCTAACCATTTTTAAATATAATATTTGAAAATTTTATATATTTTATTTGGAAAAATAAAATTATTTTTTACAAGAGGGATATAAAAATTCATTTTGGATAAATTTTTGGTGGTTTTCTGATAACTTTCATATTTTGATGAATAATGGAAAATACTAATTTTTAATTGAAAACAAATTTTTTATTCGAAATAATTTATATTGTTAAATTATGAATTTGAATTTTTTATAAGTATAATTGGATTATATTTTAACCATTTACACAATTTATTTCGTTAAAACTAATTTCACATTCAAATAACACATAGACATAGGTCAAACTTTTGATAGGTCTAACTTTTTAAAAACATGCTTTTTGGTTTTGACAACGGGAATTAATATTAAATTAATTAATGAAACTTCTATGTTTTTAATTTGGTAAAATATACCTCATTTTTGAATTCAGATTATCTAAACTTTCTTAGTGTGAAATTTTTGTATTTTTCTGAATACTTTCAATTTTTGACAAATAGTTAAAAATACTGTGTTATTGTTTAAAACCATAGTTTTTTAAAATAATTATTTATTTTAATTGAATTTATTTTAAGTCAATATAGATATATAATACCTATATAAGTTTAATTTCATTCCATGGAGTCATTTTATAATAAAATTAAATGTAAAAAGTTTTATTGAACTTTTTAACATCTTTTACCCACCTTATAGGCACATTTGGAAATTTTCATAAAACGCAATGTTACCACTTCTATGATTTGAATTTAAAAAATCCGAGAGAAACGGTTGAAATCAGTAAGTAAAATTTGGTTCAATAAGATGAAAATATTTTTTGGTGAATAGTAACTTTTGACTCTATTTCCCACGGTTAAAAGTAAATACAGTAATTGAAGGTTAAAATGATATTTTAATTATCCTAAACACATGTCTTAATTCTATTGGATAAGTGTATTTCGACCAAAACCAACCTTAGGAATTAAATATGATCCTTTTGGTCCACAAGGATTATATTAGAAAATATATAATTAATTTATTTAAAGAAGAGTTAAAAGTGTTAAATTGGTATTTTAATAACTAAAACATTTTCAGTATTTGGTTATACATAAGAAATTTTCGACTATGAAAATTCATTATAATTCGAAAATATTTATCTATATCATGATATTTTATTTATAAATTTTAGACATTAAATAATTAAATTTATTTACAACTCCATCAGTATGGTGTACATACCAAATTATTGCAAGATTAAAATAATTTACATAATAAATATTAAAATAAATTTAAATTGATACTTATAATGCATTAAAATAATTTTCTAGGTTATTCTGCAATGATATGGTTGATTTAATGAATTTGTTTCAAAGAAATTAGATTATTATGACTTTTCCAAAAACCAAATACTAAATAGTGTCAAAATTGACATAAATGAGTTTTTAAAATAAATACTATATTATTAATTGATATAATATTTATTAAAATATATGGTATGAAAAAAGTACATAGATAAGGGTAGATATATCAATAATGGACCAGTTAGGGTTTTGTTGGCTTTTTATAAACGTTTATTAACCATCTATTTTAATAATATAAGAGGACATGGTAAAATATAAACTATTTAACTAAGTGTTAAATCTAAATGATATGGTTAATATAGATATCTAAACTTGTTTAAAACCTATTATTTGAGAGGATTTATACTTATACCCACTTTATCTTTGAAATAAATCAATTTTGAGCCATTAGAAACGAAAGCAGATTTTAAAATAAAAATGTATTTCAAACATATCCTAAAGTGACCATCATCTCTCTTATAAAAGGGTACTTCACCTTCTATCAAAATCACACATCCAAAGAAATTTGGCTCAGCAAAACCTTCTTCCAATCCCCTCCCAACATACCAAACTTCATTCTAGAGGCCTTACCTAGAGAAGAAAGCCAGCCTAAAGAGCCCTTTTGTTGAAATCAAAATGAAACACCCCAAGAAGAGGTAATTTTTTATCACCACTTTCAATGTTTTTTTTCGTCTTCCACGTTACCTTTCATTGTTATTTCCATTAAATAATAATAAAAACATTAAATTCTACATAATTTTATGTTATTATAAATATGGTAGAACCATATTCATTATTCTATCCATCTTATGAATTATAATGGAACCATGCGTGTGTATGTACGAATGATCGTCTCCATGTCATGGTGTAATTTGTTATTCGACACTGTGTTATTTGGATGAATATAACGATGAGTAATATGTCTATAAATTATAAAAATAAAATTATAATTTCTCAGAACAATTAATATACCAGTCAATTCCACACCTTTTAATCATTAAAGAAATGATGTCGTCACACGTTTGTGCGTACGACATACTATGTCCATGACACGATGAGATTCATTTCCATGTTCACCATTCAGTGATGATTATAAAAACATATATTCTTAATAATTATGTAATATATGACCTAAAAATGCTACTGGATATATATATATATATGTATGTGTGTGTGTGTACATATGTACTTACATATATCTTATTCACTTACTTCTGTTCAATACAATATGAAAATAGAAACAACGTTTATGCGTACGTACGGCCCGCCGTCTCTATAAACTGTGTTCTCAATTTCATATATCTATTTTTATGCATATTTATATTATAAATATATATGATATTTAAATCATTTTTTATATTCTGGTAGTATTTAAATCATAATATAAGTGATACGATAATGAATAACAAGTTAAATCATGTACAATAAAGAAGGGGATTATTACACGAAATGTAAATTTGATAGGGAAATAATTATTAAATGGGTAGTATAAAGTCATAAATGAATCTTGTATGATATAATATATATGAATATGGTTTTGTTATAATTTAATAACATACTATGGTCATCATACAAGTGGTTAAACATATCCTCAACCAAAGGAAAGTTCAAGGTAAGGGTCAATTCCCGAATCATATTATTATCCTAGATTGTTTATGTTTATATATATTCTTGGACCTATTTATTATCCATGTCCACAGTTCGTAAAATAAATTTCAAAATATATCTTTAGTTACACTTTAACTAACACATAATTTTTAATGTTTAAATATTTATTCTTCTAAATCATTCTCAATAATTTCCATATTTTCAAAATGTTTTTAAGGATTTATTAAAATAGACATGATTATTTCAAAATGTTAATTCATTTCAAAAACTTTAAAGTGGTATAAGACATTATGATTCAAAAATTTATTTTAAATGTCTTCCATTATAACTTTTTGACTTTTAAATGATTTCACAAAAGGGATATTTCTCTCCAAAATTTTTACTTATCGTTTTCAAATATGTCAAAAAACTTTACATGATATTATTATTGATTAAAGATGATTTATTATAATACAATCTTATATGTTGTATATAATGAGTTATGATATGTTTGATTGTGGATGTTCTATTTTTATACCCTCCACGGTTTATGGTTGAAAAATTAAAATTTCATATACTAGTTTTAATATGAATGTTCATGTTAAGTTTCAACATTTCCATATGAGGAATGTGGTGTACATAGTATGTTATAGATGGGGACTGTTATAGCTCCTCGATGCATTGGATGGCATCATGAGACAAACTAGTGTCTTGTCAAAAGGCCTTGAATTTTTTTTATTTTTTGTCTTGGCACGAGTCCTTTATTTTGTGGAAATGATATCCATCATTAGGCATTCCCTTATTATGACATTAATTATTACATTTGATTATTCAACTAGTATAATATACATGTGCATGTTTATATGGTAATGTTTGATTTATTTTTTACATATTATGTTAATGTTTATGTTTAAAAAGATATTGTCTTTATTACATATCCTATCTTAAAATTTTATAGTTTCCCCTAATATATTTACCCTAACTGATCATCTGAGATCACCCCTTTCTAATGTTTTGTTTTTCACAGTATTCTAGGAAGTTTATTATGTTTTATATTTATCATTAAGGTAGGGTAACATTTCTGTTCTCAATGTGTTAATTATTTTGGGTTTTATGTTTGAAAATATAATGTAATGTTCTTGAATGTAATATTTTTTTCAAAACTACAAAACTGATCGGTCATTCGGTACTTGATTCCTTATAATGATGCCGATGTATTAAAATAATGCACCAACTCTATGCTTCTGGGGTCAGGGCATTACAAAAAATATTTTTTTTCAAGAAACATTACATTTAATCTTTTAAATACATTTTAAAAAATGGTGGGATCCATCGATGTTATAGACTACCTCTAAATTATTTATATATTTTCCCCATATATATTACAATCATATTCTACATTACATTGATGGGGTAATTTATGCTTTATTTCATCTATTAAATTCCCCCATTATGAAATTTCATTTTATATGATATGAGGCAATATTATGAAACCCATTTTTTAAGAGAAATTTATTATTATTATAGGTTTTGGTCAACTTTCATTTTTTAGCACACCTAATCCTGAACATTTTATCATGGGAGGACCTAAATCGTGATCCAATTCATTGGGTAAATCTTGAGTCTCTCCTGGCATCATTTATGGGAATAATGAGTAAACCTTATCAATTTTGGGAGATTTTCCATATTGTGATATTAAATTGTAGTTTTTGCATGACTCATGTTTATGTCATGTTATATGATTCTTTAACATTTACTTTAAGGTCGGGATCTTATGAATCCATTTTTGTTTTGTTATTTTCACATGTGATAACTCTAGGGCATTTTATTTTTTGATATCTTGATATAATTTTTGAGTAACAATGTCTTCATCTCTATAATTTTTATTACAATACTAGGCTTTTCATATCACCCATATAAATTATGTATCCCCTAGTTATCCTATGCAGTTTTAATGAAAATAAAATGTATTTAAAATTTAATAATGAAGGATAAAATTAGGATTTATTGTTTCCTATTTAAATTTTATGTATTATGAACCCATTATTCCAAAGACACTAGGCCACATGTTCTTTGGGTTTTAATTAATGTATTTTTATTATAAAAATTATATATTAACATGTGTCATATTAATGGGTCTCTATAGTTGGTGTCAGAAAAAGGAATTGTTATTTTTGGGAATAGAATTAGTATTATTTAGTTTAAACCCTATGGATAATTCTAATTGTTATTCAACATATATGAAAATATCATGGAATATTTTTTAAGGATAGAGTGAGTTGTTTCCGTGTAACTATATACCTATCTATATTCTACGAGTGAATATAGATTTGGTATAATTGATACAAGGGGTAACAAATTAATAAAGGTTGTATTGAGATAGACATGATCATCACCATGTTAATAAAAAATTGTTTACTTCACACCAAGGTTTGATACACCTGGAGGATATTCTTTAGAAATTCACAAAAACCTTATGAACGATTATGAAGAACTTGAAAAAAACCAGGTTATAAAAACAAATAGGAATCATTATTAGGGATAACCCAGATTGAAACATGGAGACTCATAAGTAAGGATATACATAACATTTAAATGTTATAACTCCTAGTTTTGTTTGTAACCCTTTTATAGATTTAATAGTTAATATATTCCCATATTGTTTTTATTCAATAAATTTATTAACTGAAACTCTAAAAAGAATATATATATCAAATGTGATGAGAAATAAAATGATTTTCCTAGAGAGATTCCTAAGCAAATATGGGTGATAGTAATACATCATCTTAACTTGAAAATTAACTTTCTCAAATTAATATTAACAAATAAAACATAGTTTATTTTCTAAACACATCAACTAAGAGAAGGGTGGAGTCAAATGGGATATCAAGTGTTAAGGATGATAAATAATACAAATTTCAATACCCCAGATGTTAAAAATGTGGGAATAGGAACAATTGCTAATTTTATAATGTAACCTAAATATGATTTATATGTGGGAGAGTTGGGAATAAGGAAACTAATTACCGGAGGAAATTTAAGAGTTTGTATGAATCATTTTTGGTTCGACGTGTAATTAATTCATGTACTAGTTTCTCCAACATGAATCATTGATGGATATAATCCTTACAGATAAAACATTCATGGTGATCACCATTATATCTAAAAGACCCTATTCATCCCCATAAACCAAATCTAATATTTTCTTGGGGCTTCATATAATTTGTATTGACAAATTTTAAGTGGTCTACCTTCATAAAAGATTCAAAATAGGATGAATCCTTTATCATGAGATCCATTCAAATTACTAGTATAATTGAACTCAACACTCATCTAAATATATTTGTGCAAGGGCTTCAATATTAATCCTTCATACGTTATTTCGAATTTTTTCCAATGTTGGTGAAATTAAATTCATTGTCCTCAATGGCTCGAAATACCTTTCTCAAACACATTAACCTATGTATAAACATAATAATTATACTCTATTAAGGCTGCCTCCCAGGACACCGGAATCACATGGTTATGAAAATATCTGATTTCTGGTTTCTCATTAAAAAAAAATATTTTGTAGGTACTGGAAACACTTTTATTGTCCTCCATAAATCAAAAACCCTAATAATATAACTAATCATGTGTAACCATGATAATGAGATCCCAATGCATAATAAATAGTTGAATCCATTATGGTTATATGAAACTCATGCCACTTTTTTATCAATTGGGTCACATAGCTCTCAAGTATCCATTGAACCGTCATTTTATATGTTTATAATATATATATATATGGGCAAAAAATCATGAGTATGTACTAAATTTTATTCATTGGATCACATCACCTATGTGTCCATTCATTATTTTTTCTAGTCACCATAATATGTGAGAAAAAACTAAATAGGAATCTAGAATGGTGTAACAAACAAGACAAACTTCACCTAAGCCATCAGTCATGTCAAACAAGAGTGGGACACTCATGCTTAAGTCCAACACAAAACAATTGTAAGTACCTTCCCCTACTAGTGTTTCATACACAAATTTATACTTCTCAAATATTTTTGTCATCGTATAACACTAAAATATATTACACCATGGTCCAATAAACAGGACATTAAAATAAACATCTATAGTAATGGAAGAATGCCTATAAACGGAACCACGATAGTCCTTATCACATGATCTTTGGAGTTATGACATGTATTATTAAATATAACTAATCTACATGGATTTTTATTCCATTTATTGAGATATGTACGAAGACCTACTATTGAGTAAAATCCCAACTCCATAACCCAATGCACCTATTTAATGGATACTAAATGCATGAGTTCCCAAAGGTATTGATTTAAATAGGATTATAAAAAACCAATAATTTGAATGATATAAAAATTAATTAATATAAATATTTAGATCCTATTATGCATAAAAATATTCATATAGATGTATAATAGTAATTTAAAACATTCATTAAAAGGGTGACCAATTTTATCAAGGATTAATTTTATAAACATGGGTTGACTCAATAATCAAATCACATATTATAATATGAGACATATTAGGGGATGGTTCAAACACCCATTTTCATTATTCCAATATGTAATTAAAATAATATTCAACTCAACCTACTAACCACCAAATATTGAATATTAAGCCCATAGATAACTAAAATGTTGACAAAACAGTCAAAAAACTAAAATAGTGAACTAGATATGATATCATTTACTTATGAAAGAGAAAAATTGGCTATAAACGCTAATTTATGATGACAAATTGATGGGTTATAATTTTTTGATTTTTTATCTTCTTCATGTCCAATCCCAAAGGCATATTCAATTTTGGATACTGTTAATCATCAAATACCCTACCATGGAATGGAAAATTATAGAGTAACATAGTTGTATATGAATCTCCAATAAATGGATCAAAAAATATATGCTTTATACATAATGAATGTTTTTTCTTCAATTACCCAACAATCAATTACACTTACCTAGTGTCTTCAATTCTTGTTAGTGAATGCATTAGTAAAAGGATTCAATCTAAAACACTCCATTCCCACTTTGATGGTGCCATGTGAATAAATGAGAATCTAAATCCCCATGGGATATCTCATTAATGATAGTCTAATGGGAGGCGTAAGACCCTAAGAAAACATAATACCATTTCTTCATCTTATTAATAGAATGATGAATTGTATAACCTATTTATCATATATAGGTGTAGAATGATATCCACTTCTAATAGAATATTGTTCATCAACTACCTCATAAATCACTATTTAATCATGGTCTCCACCATAATTTAAATTCCACAAGGCCTTGATAATATTTTTGTTAAAAAATTGTTATGGCCCACTAGAATATTTCATAGACAAGTGAACTTGAGACGAGGGATCACTAGGTGTTACCATCCACATAGACATATTAATCTCATATAAGGGTCCTTCTATTCATTGTTTATTTCAAACACATGAATAATATCTCATTGGAAACAGATATTGAGTCTTCAAACCTTGAATCTCGAACTATGGTTCCCTTGAATGATTATCTTTTCAAACTATAGAGTGATACTCAAGGGAGAATTTACACAATCTACACTTCTAAAACCCATGAATATAATTGATATATCAATGTATTATCTTTATGAATGTTTAAGATAATCATGGATATGAAGTGTCACATATCACTCTGAAAACATCCATTGATTACGTCAACACACCAATTACTCGAATTATGGGACACCCCACAAAAGTGGTCCTCCCTACAGTGTCAAGCTAGTATGATTTGTTGTTAAACATTTGAGTGAACATAATAGAGGTCCTCCCTATGATAACATTGACACATGTACTTGGTGTTATTTATTTATTGACATAGATACCAACTATTTACTTCCATTACAGGGTTCAAATTAGAAAAAAATAAACCATGGATGTTTTTATTGTGATGTTAGTTTTAGAAGTCATCCCAAAGTAAAAATCCCATCCATCTTGGATAAACACTCCCTGAAAATAAATATGTATGCATTGGAATGGAGGCCCTTCCATTAATTGTATGAAATAATTAGAAATCATAGATTATCCCAAATATTAAACCAAAAACATCTTCTTTGGATGTCCTCTTTAGGAAAATAAGAATATTAAACATAATGGTTCTCTATATAGTTACATTCAAAAAATAAACAGCCTTCAATTTCCTCACTATGGTGTTAAATAATATTTCAAAAGTGGAGGTCATCCCCATAATGGTGAATCCATCATCACGAACTATAGACGTCCCCCCTATGGCCCTCATTGTGAAGGTCATCCATTCAATGATTTCTCTCCTCCGAATAAAGACCCCCCCCATGTCATAGGTCTTATAACATTTTTGGCATACCAATAGGAACATAAAAGGAATAAGGAAACTAAAATTGGCACTGAACTAAAAAATATTGATGTTTTATCCTAGTTATTATTAGAATTTAGGTAATTATCAAAATCCTTAACTCAAATAGATTACGATAAATTGGAATTATATATAAAGATTAAAAGTAATCACAACATTCTTGATAAAATGGAATAAAATTTTCATTTTATTTAGAGAAGTTAGATGAACCTCTCAGGTATGATGAATAAAAATACTATATCATATGTAGAGAAATAGATGAAGGAGAACTACAAATCATGTTCTATCCCTTTACAACGACCTTGAATTATATTCGCAAAACAATGTAATAGAATTGAATGCCTTCACTCCACATTAACCTACAGGTAAAATTTTATAGCCTCAAATGAAGGAACCTTATTAATGAGGAATATATTAATCTCATCATAGTGTTAAATGATTAGTTCTTCTACATTTATCAAGATAAACTTTTTAAGGCTAAGTGTAAAACCCTAATGTTTTAGAATACGTTTCTCTTTAACAATTTGTTTTGTTTGATATCTTGTGATGGATGAAACTCTGAACATAATATAAAAATCATTTTATAAAAATAAAAAATGATAGAAATTAGATTATAGTTAAATTGAAACAAATTAAATTAATAAATTCAAATAATAATAATTATGATATTGTTTTTAAATGAAAAGAAATTTTATTTTAATAATTCTTCGATAGACATAAATATATGGTTTAGAAACATTAATTAATTACATGTTTTATATTAAGGATAATTAATTTTAACAATATTATTAATCATATTAATGAATATTGTATACACCTATATATATAAATAAATTATCATCCATAAATTGATAATAAAATGGTAATAATTAAAGAGAAAATAATTTGATGGTAAAAACATGATATTTTTTTTGAAAATTGTATTTATACACGCAATGTGTTTCTAGGTTAATAAATAAAATTTTTCACTATTAATGATTTATTTTAATGAAAAATTAAGATTATATGTTCCTAAAAATAAATTAATATTCATATATTTTTTTTAATAGTCATTGAATGTTATATCAATGGATTTTTAAAATAAATGTTGTGTTTCATAGTGTATAAGATACTCAACACTGAGCGTAAATGGACCACCAAATATTATTATTTAAACCAGATAATAATAATTTATCCATTTGAATTGGAGAATTTGAATAATTTTAACCACATTATGAAATATATATAAATTTCCTACTCAATAGAAATATATTTATTTATTGTCAAAAAATAAGAACTCAATATTTCTATAATGTAATTCTATGCTTAAAAAATTGATTTTCATATAAAAAGCTTTTATTGATTTTTATGAGGGATTACTTTTATTAATTTATGTATTATATATAAGTTATATTTTATATAAAATTATATTTTTTAATATCATAATTTCATGATTATATTAGGGTAATGTTTTTTGAATTTAAAAAAAAATTATTTTTCACTAAATAGTAAAAATTACTTACTTTTTATTGAAAATGTATTTTATTTTTCAATTATTTATGAAGTAAAATTATATTTTAGATTATTTTATATAATAAAATTACTTTATTTAGATTAAAAATAATCCATTTTTGGTATTTCTAATGAATTATATACATGATTTTGGTATAAAAAATTTATAGTTGTTGAAATGAATTTTTTAGAAAAATAATTTTCATCATATTTTGTGCATTTAATATTAAATTAAATTCTTACACATATACCCAATTAATCTTGAAAACTGGATTCTATATTTAAATTAATATGTTCCACATTACCTAAATTGACCCCTTTTGTTTCTTCTCATTGTGAATAGTAAACATTGAATATTTTTATTACTGTAGTAGGGTTAAAATTCATTAATTATGGTTGAAAATTTTGTGATAAATATTAATAACCATTGAAATAATTATTTTGATTCATCGGATGAGTATATTAATTCCATAATCATTCATATAACTAAAATATATAATTTATCTTACAAGAAATTGATTTTGATCTATATAATATTTTTGTAAATATAATGTAAAAATTTACCTTATGGGTTTTAATGTTGTATAATTTTTGGGATTGGGATAAAAAAATATGTTTGTATATAAATGGTTATATTAAATATGAATTAATTTTTTAAAATTTTAATTGACTTTTAAATTTTACTGATAAAATAATTACATTAAATGATTATGAAATTTAAACAAAATTTTTTTGAGGGTAGTTAAAAATGAATATATGATTTAAAAATGATAAAATATGTATCTTTAAGGGTGGATTAAAGTATAAAAATGATTTTAAAGAGGAAGATAATTTGTTTTATGTGTTTTAAAATATCATATTTTAATTACTTGCTCATCATATTTTATTTCAAAGTCAAATTATGTGAATTGTTAATAATATCTCATTAATAGTACATTATGTTAAAAATATTTTAGTAAATTATTAAAAAATAATTAATATCCTAAAAGAGGAAAAATAAGATAATAAAGGGTATAATAATACATAAATTTTCCATTTATAACATAATGTTACCCATACGAGTTAAATTATATCATATTAATATTAGTAATGTAAGTACCACAGTTAAGGGTAATATTAGTTAACCTTGTGGTGAAACAAAAAGATAATGTTTAAAATGATATAAAAATTAATATAAATATGATTTGGTTATTATATTAAGACCATATATTCATTATCTTTTACTAAATTTTATTTTTTATATATTTTATATGACATTGGCAAATATCATATTATAATATTTCATGTCCTTCAAAAAAAAGACGTTATTGATTTTTTGTAATAATAAAAATATTTTATTAAATGATTTGAAATTAAATAACATATTATATTCTCCCTAATTGTATTATACGTTACTTTAAATATCAACCAAGTTCCATTTATGTGTCACTTTTACTTTTATTGTATCTTTATGGAACTTTTAATAGAAATGAACATTGATATATTGGTAATTGTCGAAACAGATAGATGGGGGGTTTAAAAATATATAAGTATGAAAATATGAAATAAAATTGTCCAATTTTTTAATGGTATTTATACTGGTAAACATATTATAATTAAATTAAATCAATTTTTTTTAGTTTTAATAGAAAATTAATTTATATTATTTTAATATTTGTAGAAAGTAAAAGTATGTTTCTCCTCTATCTTATAGAAGAGAACCCCTCTTTTTTATTATCCTATATACAATTCAAGAGGCATATATTTCTCCCCTGAATGACTAAATACCATTACTAACATCCCTACTCAAATATTAGAGGTCTTAGTTAGGTAATTATAGAAACCATAGAGCTCTTATGATGAAATGAAGTGGTGGTTGTCTGAAAAAGAGGCATTGATTTTAAAAGAATTATTTATTTTATTTCCTCTTTCCCAAATTAAAATAATATTATACCATAATGAAATACTAAAATAAGAATATTCAATATTATATAATGTGATTATGTAAATGGAAGAAATTTTATCCATATCATCTTCTATCGAATAGGAAACGAAGCCATTTTCCATTTGTCTACTGCCTCACTAACTGTTGTAATTATTTTTTCCATCAAAAACACTTCTAAAAGATTATTATGATGTATTTAATGTACATATATATGAAAAATGAAAACGTTGTTCATGCATACATATAGATTACCACAACCACAAAGGCATGTGATTAATTATCAATCACAAAATCACATGGAAAATATATATATATATTATTTAAGTATATTATATTATATTTATGATATAATAATATTTATACAAATGAAAAACAATAAATACCTTTTTCTATTTTGTTCTATGATAAATGATAGTGATACACATGCGTACAGATGGCCTACTATCTCCATTATTATAACACAATTCTTTTTTCAGAACCATATATCATAATTGGATTTAAATGTATAATTAATATATAAAATTATTATTACTAAATTATTATTATTATTATATATATAATGGGAAAACAACATTTTTGATCATGATCAATATACTGAAGTTATTTTGCAACTATAAACCAAACGTCCTCAAAACACATGATGTGGACATAAGAGATGAAGTATTGAAGTATATAATTGAAATAAATTAAAAAAAAGATTATAAATATAATTAATTACACCCATAATATGTTCATAATAAAATTAATAATTTATATATGTTTTTTATACCTGAGTTAAATGACATATATAGAAATTGTAGACTCGTTGTGGGGGATTTTATCTATGTTTACCTTCATTAAGAAATTTTTTAATGCTCCAGACAAAATTTATTTTATTTTAAGTTTAATATAACCAATTAAATATTAGATCATGAATCATTCATAAATTAGGGTATTTTAATTTATAATTAAAATTATTTCATCCAAGGGTTGTGACATGAAATATACCAAGTGGTAAGGGGTTTCTCAACTGAATTTCAATTTATTGTGTTACAATACTAATTAATTTAAATTTTTATCTCAATATTATGTATGAAATAATATCTCTTTTATTATTATTTATATAATATTTTTTCTGAATTTAAATATGTTCATTTGATCACTACATGGATTAATTATCACTTAATCTGTAATGATCTTTTCAAGTGTATTCTTCGTCTAAGTCAGATTTTCCTGACACATGATTTATGTCGTACATCATGATTTCCTTGTATAATTTACTTACATTCCCTTCAATAATGTTTTGAATTTTAAATCATAAAATTAAAGTGATATACAAGTCTATATTACACTCTATATTTCAATTACTTTTGATTTGAAAGTTACTAAAGTGGTAATGGAATTATGTTTCAATCTCATTTATTACATAATTATTTATGTTCAAGGTTCTATTTGAGGAAATATTACTCACCAATTTTTTTGAAAAATATATATTTTATTATCCAATGTATATGAATTTATTTTAATTTTTATTTTCTATTTACAACCTTATTAATTAAAGAAACACGAATATTGTTTTTTTATAAGTTATAACGACCTTGTATCTTCTTTTTGATCAGGAATGTTTTTCTTTAGTATCCATATTTTCAAAAAATTTCTAGATATTTTTTAATAAAAAATAGCTATTTTATTATTGTTTTTTCATGATATTTGAACATATTTAAATATGACTTAAATTAAAATTTTAAAATGATTTCGGCATGCTTTTCTTTTTATTCTAGTTATTTATGTTTGAAATGAATGTTAATTTTTATTATTTATGAAATTAACATATTTTCCATTATCCTCATAGTTCATTGTTTTAAATATTTATATATATGTTTACATTATTATTTTAAATGAATTTAATATTCTTGTTAATTTTTGAGTTTTTTTATTTTAAACGTGTCAAAATAAAATGGTATCTTCACAGATTTTTAAATAAATGTCTTAATTTTTCATTTAGTGTATATTAATATATGTGTGCATCCTTTAATGATTCCTATAATTAAAATATATTATGATATTATGATAAAATAATTTTTTATTTTTTTATATTATGATTATGATTATTATATATTTTTATAAAACAATCTATTTTTAATGGTTGAATCTAGCTATAATAGATTTCTAGTTCTTATTAAAATTTTGATGACAAAAATTAAAGATTCAAAATGATTTATTATTGAATTTTATATAGAAAGTATTGATGATGAAGGGTGAGAATAATACATCTTATATAATGGGTTATTTTGATAAAAATATATGATTGGTGATCAATATATAACTATAATAAAGGGTGATCATGATATTTACCTCCAACGCATTTGGTAATGTTCTTTGTCGTTAAATGAAAGAATGATGGAGTTTAGAGGGGAATATTCAATAATGGATTTAACTAGGAAACAATTTATTATGAATTATATTATAAATATAACACTCCAAGATACCATAACATTTTCTTTATTCAATATATTGGTATTTGTAATTTCATTTGATCTAGATTGACATCATAAGACATAGTATTATTGATTATTATGACATGTGGATTTTTTAATGAATTAATATGTGTTTTATGTTTGATGGTCATGGTATTGATGAGTATTAATTAACGTATGTTAATATAAATAACATTTATTAAATAAACATACTCTTATGTTCATTATATCATCACTGGTTCTTTAGAATATTATTTATTTCATCACATGAATCAATGTTGTTTACCCATCATTTGATGTTTTATGAAACTCTACTTACATCAATGTGAATATTAGTAATTTACCATATAATTTACCAGAAAATCCTTCTGTTTTGGGTAATATTCACATTAATAGACCCCTTCTCCATTATACATGAAACATAAAAATACATCATGAAACTATTCACATTTGTGAAACTTTTATATTTAGTTTAACTAAAAACCATTTGTGAAACTCAAAACCATTCATGTAACATATTTTATTCATGAAACTAAATTATTATTAGAAGAAAAACCTTCACCAAAATATTTTATGAATTCTTTTCCTTTAGATATTTATGAAGTCTTATGCCAATTAAATTAGTGGTGTATCTAACAATTTATTTACTTTGCCTCCCCTTAGAAAAAACTCATGCTATGTAACTTATTTTCAAGAAACACTTAATTCAGGTTTGTGATACTCCATTTATTCAAGAAAAATTGGTGCATTTTTCTTCATCACAAAAAAAATATTTTATTTGGTGAAACATTCTAGGAACATTCATAGTCATGAATCCTACACTATTTTCCATTAATTTATCAACATTCTTTCGTGGAATATTCTTTAATGAATAACCAAAATAATATGGCACAAAAATTTCATGAGTCACACCTTGTACATAATTTTTTATGAAAAACTTATGGAGATTATATATCTATTTCTTGGATCTATGTCAAAATATCAATTCAATATTTGAGTTGGAAGTCCACATCTATCCTATTCAACCTTCTTTTTCAATAAACACAATCAAAATAAAACATTAAAAAGTAAATTTGAGGGATTTATTACCAATAATTTTATGTGATGTTATTTTAAGGTGATTAATGATTTATTGGGAGATGTTTTATTTGGTTTATATAAATATTTTTATTATTTTTGATGGGCTTTATTATTTGAGAATAAATATATTATTTTTTCCCAATTTTTGATGAATGATATTCGATAACCAATTAGTTTAAAACTATTTTAAATATTAAGGTTATTTATGTTTTTTGGGATATAGGTGTATTTATTTATGTAATGAGAAATGTGAAAACATTGTTTTAATTAATTAATTGTCTTCATAAATGTATTGTTTCTTCAGAAGAATGTTTTTTAGTTTTTTTTCTAATTAACTAACATTTTTCTAACCATTTTTGTTTTAGTAAAGATATTAGGGATATCAGGTTTTCCATTTTTTATTTATGTGATCCATTCGAAGTATATTTTAGTGCTTTAGGCATGAATGTTTCTTCTTTTAATATCATCATTTTGCAAAAAAAAATATGACATTGTGGTGGAAATATATTAGAGAATGAAATTTTACGTCTCAAGTAAGTGTATTTACTTTTTTTCTTGGTCTAGATATGTATATAAATTATTAACACTAGGAAAATGATATTGAAAAAATAAATATTTTCTTATTACAGCAACTTATGGTGAATTAATGGGTTTTTTCACACCTCATTGATTTATTATTTTTTGGTAATTAGCTTTTTCATGATCATTAAAATTATTGTGATCAATGTTCTCTCTCATTATCCATCATTATTTAGTCATTAAAATATAAATCCATGTCCACATTTAAAATTCACACTAATTTTACCCTATTTGTAACCAAAATAATTGTTATTCTAGATAACCCTCTTATTTCCCATTTCCACTTTTCAAAATAAAGCTCTACTATGCCTTTTTTTACGATGTGTGTTTTCAACGATGTAATTTTCAATTGCAAAACCCCTTGATATAGGCCTTAAGAAAAAACTTTGTTGAAAAATTCAATTAAGTTAGGATAATGAAATATTCTAATATTTTAAAATAATAGTACGTTCGATAGTTTACATGATATATAACATCGAGATTAAAAGAACCATAAAATATTATTATTTATAAAAAGAACTTATAACCAAGACATTGAACTCATGGGTGTGGATAATTTTAATAAAATTATGAAATATATAATGGTATTACTAAATAATAATATATTGATTAATTCTAAGATGATAAAGAATTTATTTTTAGTAATGTTATTTTTTACTCCAAAAATATGTTTTTTTAATAACTGATTTTCATCTATTTTTTATATCATTTTTTCAAAAAGTTTTTACATTGACCGTTATTTTTTTTCCGGGGGAAACATTGATAAATAATTATCCAATAATCAATATGGATATTGGATAAGGAGCATTGTTTGTTAATTAAATTGATTATTTAACAATATTAGGAATGATTTGTACATGAACTATATTTGTTGGTGACCATTTAATACATTCCCTATAAATTGGGGAATATTTTATGCAAACCCTTCGAGTTAGAGAACATTTAAAGTAACACCCTCGTTGCATCAGTAGTTTTATGGGATTTTTTTAGTTGGTGATAAACCCTAATCGTTTTTTCTATGAATAGTAGATGGGTTTCTACCAATATATTTTAACCGCCTTGTGAAAAGTCATTCAAATTTAGTTTTTTCATGTGCCTCATACATGATATCAAATAATTATGTACATAATATATCTATATTCAGTTATTTATTATCTATGGGATCAAAATTTAAATTTATATATATTCATTTCATTATTAGTTTTTCAATTTAATTTAACATATTTTAAGTTATTTACCTTTTTATATTATTTATACACACCCTTCTCAGTTATTGATTAGAATGCATGTGTTTTCAATTATTTACCTTACCATATTAATTTTTCTCATTGATTCATTATTTATTCTGTTTTAATTTACCTTTAATAAGAATTTGATCTCACCCTTATTATGTTTCATTTCCCCAGAATTCCCTGAAGAGCATTATGAGGTATTTTCAAGGACACACTATATTTAATAAAGTTTTTTTCCTCCAGAAGAGAAAAAATATTCTATAATTAGGGTACTCAATTTTAGAATAAAATCCATGTATGTATCTTGTTTACCAATGCTACTAAATAGTTCATCGATTTGGGACACGATTTACTTGTATCTTATACTAATGTAATGGTATCTTATCCATTTGATTCACTATGAATAGTAATAACAATAAAATATTTTTACCATTATAAATGTAAAATGAATTAATTAATGTTACAACTATTATGATAAGCCTTTGAATTCATCTAGAAATATGAATATATATATTTTAGGATGAGATTATATCTTCGATAATCATCTATAAATCTAAAATATATTATTTTTTCATTTAATATTGATTTTGACATTTATATTATTTAAATAAAAGAAAATGTAAAAAATGTTAGTTTCTTATATTTAATATCTATAAAAATTTTAAATATGATAAAAACATCTTACGATTGGTTATTATTTATTTTTAATATAAATGCAATTTTTTCTCATTTTAATTTAATTTGATTTTTTGTGATGAAATAATAATCCTATCAGCATATGCAATGGAGAAACAATGAATTTTGAAATACTAAAAAATCATGTAAATGATTTTAAAAAACAAAGGTAATTAAATTGTTGAAATTTATATTATTTTGTGTGGCTTGAATTAAAATATAAATTATTTAAGATATGTGAATTTTTTTTATTCAAATTCCATTATTTTCATGTTATTTTCAAAGTCAATTTATGTGATGAGTACCTAAAATGACATTAGCATTATTTTATATAAAATGCATTTTATTAACTTATTTGAAAATACAAAAAATTATATAATAGGGTAATTAAGATGAAAAATTATCTAAAATTATATTACATTTCCCTTTATAATCCAATCCTTATAATAGATTAATAATTGTAAGCATTTAATATTGAAAATGCCATTAAAACAATTAATGTTAAAATTGATTAACCATGGTGTTAAACCAAATGATGTTATTTCAAATTATATCTAATCATTTTTTAATTTTATAGGGAGATTATATTAAGATAACAAACTTATTATAAATTATTTAATTTCATTTTGGAGTGATTTTACATGATATAAAATCATATTTTATTATAATATTTAATTTATTTCAAAAAATGAAATTAATGAAATTATAACAATAAATATTTTATTAATTGATTAAAAATCCAAAAAAAATTATATTTTTACCATAAAAACATATATAGTTCAATATATAAAACAAGGTACATTTATGGGTTATTTCCTTCTGTATTATCTTTCTAGACCACGAAATAGTACAAAAACACTAATATCATAATAATTGTCAAAAAGGGCAACAAGTGTTAAAACCATGAGAAAATGATAAACACCTAACCTAAAATTGACCTATTTTTATTTTATGATAGTTTTTGAAATCATATTCATATTCTATTCAAATTATATCATTTTGGTTTCATTTTTCAAAGAAAATTAATTTATATAATTTTAATACATTATGAATTTTCACGAATTCCCTTCCTCTCACTTATAAAATGGCACCCACACACTTCAATATCAATTTAGATCAAAAACTACCCACACATATCCCCTAAAAATGTCCTTAAATGTCTTATAGTATACTTCATGAGAATAATATCAACCTCATAGTGCTTAAGGTGTAAACAAAATGAGGTTTTCCAAAAATGAGTTATAGATTTTAATTGAATATTTTAGTTTTATTTCTTTTTCTACACTATCAAAATATTAACCTACCATGATAAAATAATAACAGAATTATATTATAAATATATATTAAAATTTATTAATTTAATGTAATATGCTATATACACTACAATATATAAAATAGAAAAAAAACTATTATTCTTGTGTACGGTGGACTTCCACCTTGCGAACTGATATAATTCATTTTCCTTCGCAACCTCTTATGATTATTTATAATGTATTATTTAATGTAAATATATGATCTGTTTTAAAAAAATATAATTATTAAATGATAATATATAATTTATTTTTATTCCCTTCTATCCATTAAAAAATTATAATGTCATTCACGGATACATATGGGTTACCATTTACATTAATGATGTGAAATTTTTTCATCACCGCATAACAAGAGTGGTAAATATATAAAGTATTTAAAAATATAATACTATATTTATAATAAAATATTAATCATATAAATATAAAATAACATTACCTTCATTTATTTCATATTTTTTAAAAAATACAATCATTACTCAGGTCTATATAAGGACCAGTCCATAAACAATAAATAAAATTGGATATTTCTAAAAGAATAAATATTATTTCATTATAAATGATATTTTATTTTAATTTTGATGATAATTATTCCTTCAAAATTACAATGTTAAAAGGTACATCAGTTAGTGGAAACTACCACTCAGTATCCATTTCATTCAAAATAAAAAACATTTATAATTAATTTTTTTTTCTTGACATATATTCAAAAATTTAATTTTAACCTTATCTATGCACCTAAACCTATTTTAATCAATTAAAAAATATAATATGTGAAAAAAAATCATTGCATGAGACATATAAATAGAAAGAAATAAACCAATTATTCTACAAATACACAAAAATATTTTCCTTTTTCAAAATAATAATTAAGATAAAAAGAAAATTTTTATCCAATAAATGAACGTATACAACCAGTTATTTTTCATAAAATTTTCCATAATAAATTTTAAATACCAAATAAGACCCAAAAATTTATATTTTTAATAATAAAAAATAATGAACATTTATAAATTTCACCCATTAGAAGTAGAATAAATATCTCTTTAAATGTAATCTCATTAGTTTACCTTGTGATATTATAAGATTTTAGCCAAACCCCATTGAAATAAGTTTTAAATAATATAAGTAATATGGGGAAAAAATTCTTATCACTCATATAACCACAGTTACAAATGTAATTACCTTCCCGGTAAATTCTAATAATATCTTACAAGGAACCTACCAAGTTAGCTTTATCAATTTACATAATGCATTGGAGGGATATATCCGAAAAACCCATCATCATGAGTTATATAGGTCCACAACATCATTAAAAAAAATCCCAAGAACTATAAAATATTAATAACACATAAAATCATGAAATTATATTTTCATTTTAATAAAAATATTTTTTCACCCATATGAAAACACTTATGGATTCTAGAATATCCATTAGATTTCAACTCATTTCAAAAATACACCCAAAATGGAATGTATTGTTTTTAATTTAATTAAAAATGAAATATTTTAAATTGATGGAAATATAATATAGTGGTTATAGTGGAGGGAAGAATAGTTGAGGTAGTATACATTAAAATATAATATTATGTTTTTCCATTTCTTTAAAACATTTTGAATAAAATTGGAAAAAGATACCTTTTAAAAACATTTGAATTAAATTAAAAAGGGAAAAAATTTATTTATAACTCATTTTTGTCCATATAAATACAATAATAAATATATTTTAAAAAATTTTAAATATAAGATAAGGATTTTGAAACTAAATCATGAAAACATTTTAAATTTGGTTTTAAGGTAAAGTGACCCTTACCTTGAGTCTGACTAATCACATACAGTATTCATATTTCTTAAAAATAATATCATGTTAGTTTTAAAATTTATAATGAAATTTTTAAATATTTTTTATTTATTTTCTTATTTATTATCATTTTTTTGAATAAAATACTTAATTGATTGATTTCATGTGATGTTTGAAAGACATTCATCTCATATGTATGAAATCACTTTAGTATGTTTACTAAGGCAAAAGTGGTCAGTGTTCAATCATATATTGAGTTATAATAAATGAATTATTATCATTTTTATACATTTATTATACTATTAAAACAGACATTGAAATATGGTTATGAAAAATGAATTACGTTACTATCAAAGATATGGAAGGTTTTCCTCACGCATGAGTAACATTATCATTTTTCGAAGAGCATGAGGAGAAGAAGGAAAGTATCATATTATATTTAAATAATGATTATTATATGAAAAATATGATATTATATACATAAATAAACGTGTATATAGTAGTAATGTGAGGTGGTCATTAAAAATTATCCACATCACTTCATGGTGGAGGAATTCACATGAATACGAAAACCATGATTCCATTTTTAAATGTATAGAAAGGTACAAAATAAGATGATATCATATATTTAAATAATTAAAATTTGATCATTAATACCATATATATAAAATAAATACATTATTTTACCATTCCAAAAGAGGGGATGATGGAAAATGATTTACATCAGTCTACGTGTTGGTAGTCTGCCTTAAACACTAATGATGGTTTCACTACCTATTTGATGGAATATATAGAAGGATATTTCATCTAGTCATAACATAAAAATATATCCATATATGTAAAATATTGGTTGTATTATTTAATAATTTTTTTATAATATTTTAATTAGGAAAAAGAATAAAAACATGATAATGATTATCTTAGAACTATACATCTTCTTCATACAACCTCTTTAGGTTTATACAAAATGCTGTCATAGGCTGGCTTTATGATCACAAATAGTAATTATAATATGTATTAAGGTATTTAAAGAATTGATATGGGAATATGGGGATGAACTAAAAGGTTTTAGAAGAATTTATTGAGTGGCGAGGTGTTGTCATTTTATAAGTGGGGGATAAGACACACTTGGAAATTTTGATAAAAATAAAATATATTAAAATATTAATAAAATAAAATTTCATAAAAAGGATCCATTTATAAACATTATACTATATAAAGTCAAAATATGGATATCAAATTGAATGAAGACAATTTTATATGTCATTATAACCCTTATCATTTATGTTTGACCCTAAAAGGTTGTTTTATTATTTTCCTAGTAACATATTTTTAAAAGTTTTCAACATTCATTATTAGTATACATTAAGTATAAATTATTACATGATGTTAGATATAATGATCAAAAACATGATATCTATTTAATGAAATTAAATTTTATAAAATCCCACTCATACTTGTTTTTATAGAAGAGGTAGAGGTGATACTAGGCCCTCAATGACATCCCAAAGCCACCAAAAAATGGAAATAAATTCCAAAGCCCCCGTAAACACTTGGGGGATGATATTACATTATAGGATAAAACAAAAATAAAATAAAATAATAAATATAAAATACTCTATATGATTATTTTATTAAAAATTTCAACTCAAAACATAACAAGAAATTTAAAAAATGCTAATGAAAAAGAAGAAACCAAAAGACAAACTCAAATTGAACCCAAAGGACAAAAAACAAGAAAATGACCATGTGGAATCAAAACAACAACCCCAAAATGACTCCAATATTAAAAAATATATTCCATTCCTATGGTGTCAAGAAGAATTAAAAAATAACTAAGTTATGTTTCTGTTACCATTGTCTCAATATATGACAATATCAAACAACCTGAAACATCTATATAGTGGGTGAGTATAAACTAAGTAAGATTTTCACAATGATATTCCAATTCACTCGACTAGGATAACAAATAGAAAACACATTTTCTATTAATTTTTTTATATTATATAAAATTGATTATATCAAAATAATAAACATGTTCCAAGGAAAACATTTTATGAATCATAAAATACATTCTCAATTATTTATCATACCCATAACCATGTATCCATCGACACACACACCCATGCATTCATAGGTGACTATTCCTTTATCATGATCAGTCTTTCTTAGATCAATGTTATCATAAAAAGGTGACTAATACTGGGTTCCCCCATGGCATACACCTCTTCCACAAGGTCATGACCTTGAATACACTTACACCAAGAATGTGTTCCAAATTATATAAAAAACATTATACATAGAAGTAGTATTTATTTATATCATTTAAAAATAATTTCCATTATCCAAAAATCCAAATTTTTAAAAATTATCCGAAAATATATTCTTTCGGTCAACCATCCAATTTTGAATATTCTAAATATATCACCCAAAATAGGACTAACTTATGAATCACACATAGATTTCAAAATAATTATTTGAAATTAATTTAAGTAAGTTTAATATATAATGTTAAAAGTAAATTAAGGATGATATTGAAATCAAATACTTCTCAATAGTTAGAAAAAACCAAGAACAAAACAAAATTTCATTTGATCTATCCAATCGACACCTTCCCTTCAATAGATACAATAGGATCTTATAAATATTCACATAAAACAAAATAGATATTTAACTAAAAGAATCAATAAAATTTTTTAGGGGATATAATAAAATAGATCTCATAGTAACTATGAGGATTTATAGATCTCCAATGAATCATGATCTCCAATGAACTTTGAATCATCAAAGAATCACTTCCAGATCTAAAAGAATCATATACCAAGATTAAAGAGAATAATGAATTTGGTATCTTGATGGATATTAAAATAAATGCGGGTTATCGGATTTAATATATAATTGATACAAAATATTTTCTTGCAAACTGTATGCCACATGATTAGGCTGCATGGTTTAGAAAAACATGAACCAAGTATGTAGTGTTACTAGCTCAATGCCAACTATTTTTTAGTTGGATCACATGGTTAGAGAATTCTTGTGAAAACCATGATTTTCCTAAATTTCAAGATATTCATAGATTCCTCTAAGTAATTGTATGGTTTCGAAAAACTATGTATCAATCGTCCACCTACCTGATGACCATTTTCCTCTCATGAACTCTTTTCTAGAGTTTTTTCCTAGTTTAGACTGACCATCATCTAACATTGAACTTCCAAATATACCTTTAAAGAATGATTAAACTTCTTATGAAGTATCCATACATAAAACAAGACAATTATAAGGTCAAATTACATCATGTAATTGTAACCGTGGGTGACACATTCTCCCAACCATTTGTCATTTAATCCCTATAAAGTAATAAATCAATGTTGAACTAGTAGAGTTCAGGACATTGTTAATACATTTCCCATTTTTTCTCCTACGTCACTGTTCTTGAGTCTGTACATGTTTCTATAAATAAGATACTAGTTTGATACATTTATAATGAAATATCTTCTCTGTCCAATCACCAATATGTACCAGAACATGAATAAATTTATTTATAAACTCTGTCAATGCGATCACATTGAATCAAATATTCTGGATCAAGTTGTTACTTTTTAAATTGAGATATATTAAAGAAATTATTTATTGAACTGACCCTTTTTGGAAATGAAAACTTTTACAGACCTCGCCAAAACTATTTCATATTCATGAGTTTTTATAAATAATTTACATTCTTTCAAATTGAGGATATTTTCAAGTTTATAGTTTCAGAGAATTAGTTATTAATTCCTAAAAACATTTCACATTCATAATTATATTATAAAACATAAACAGTATCTATCTTTTTCAAAATAAAAATATTTTAAAATAAGACAAAAAAATTTTCATGAAAAATATTCATAACATTCATATAGGCTTCTTGGTTTCTCTTTATCATCCTTATACAATGTGAAAAACATTAAAAAACATGGGATGAGAACAATATAATAAATAGGGGACATTAAAATGGATAAATAAAGTGTTATTACAAAATAATTATAAAACCATGAAAACATATTCACAATGTTATACTTTTCACCTATAAAACAAAAAATGTTGATCTTAACTCAATAAATAGTATGGTTACTTTTAAAATCCATAGAAAAAATTAACTATAATGGTATCATTAAGAATAATTTTCATATCACACTTACATTTACTATAGCTATCACAACTACATAGGGAGTAACTCTCATGGTTGCATTCAGAAGACCAAGTAAAATATACTCCCTTAATCTATTAGGAGAAACCATACTGATTAACTCTATATCATTATCCAATGCATTGGAGGGAAATAATAGGCTCAACCACCCTTTGTTTTTCACTACACCACCCATTATGAAAAAAAATTCACATGAACCAAAACATAATAATTACACAAAAATCATGCATAAAAGAAAAATAAATTTTGTACTTTGAAAAAACATTTTATTGTTAAAAAGACACACACTTGTAAATGAAAAAAAATTCATTGAAAATAAAAGATCGAAATTATATAGTAATAACAAAGAAAAAAAAGAAAAAATAAACTGATAAATATCGTTCATGATTTATCTGTAAAAAACGTTCCTTTTATATTTTTAAAAAATTGCTCAAAGATTACATTTTAAAGAGTTTTTTTAATAAAGTCTCATACCGTGAGTTGGAATCATCATGTTGAATAATTTAATTCATAAATAATAACCCTTATTTAATTGTTTAATTTCATGGGATCAATTTTATGTTTTTTATTCATTTTATTATACTTATGATCATGATATAACATATAATTTATTATTTATTTTCGCATCATGCGCTTTGTTGATAATCGAAACCTGAGTCCAAAATGACTATGAAATGATATCTATATTCAATATGGAGATAATTAAATCATATATATAATAATATTCATGAAATAATATTAAATTTTATACATCAATCATAATTTTAGATCAAAAAATTATGTTTGGTTATAAAAAATGAACAACGTTATATTCCTGGAGTTGGTAGGTCGTACATATGCATGATTAACATTTAAATTTTCAATGATAATCATTGAAAAAATGTAAGTATTATTTTACCATTTCTGAATTATAATAATATAATTTATCTAATAATAATAATTTACATATATGTATATATATAATCCATGTGATGTGGTGATGAAAACTAAATTACACCACTTTGTGGAGTGATAGTTCACATGTACGCAGAAACAGGGTTATCAGTTTTCATGTTCTTAGAAAATAAGAAGTTAATTGACATATTATTCACTAATAATAAAAAATATGACATAAATTTCTTATATAAATATAAAATTCATCATTATAACAAGTATTTAGATATGGTAATGGAAAAAAAATTATATTGTTTTGTGGAGGTGATCGTTCAGTTGCACGCACAAACGATTAATTCATTTTCCATTTGATGGCAGTGTAGTTGGATTGAGGTGATGATATAAAAATAAAAAAATATAAGTATATTTGGGATAATAGATTTATTATATCAACTTGTATGAAGAATATTAGAGGTAAGAGGAAGAATAAATAAAATAGAAACACTTAATTAAAAAAGACACCTCTTCTCCTGACGATCACATTTGATTAACAAATTAACAATTCTAATGAGGGTGTTATACCTTATATAAGGAATCTACAATATCGATAGGGACAATAGGAAGGTATTTGGATAGATAATTTCAAAACATAAAAGGTGTTGAAGAGTGAGGAAGAGATAAATATGGGTGACCATTTATAAGAGAGGTGAGGGGGACTATTTGAATGTTTAAAAACGTTAAATTAATATAAATTAAATTTCTAATAAAAAGGAAAAAATAAAAATCTTTTTAAAATATATGATTATATTTGGTTGAATTACCATTATATAATGAAAATAAAATAAGTTCATATTATTTTTTAATCTTTATATTTTCATTTTATACTCTTTTATCAATTACTATGATATCATGTCATTTAAATTTTTACAATTAATATAATTTCTATAAAGCGACAAAAGAGAAAAAATGAGTCATTAATATAAATTTAGGACTTGTAAAAATTATTTTGATGTAGGATATTTTTTAATTTTATGTCATAAACTAAATTATTAGTTATTTTGAAATATTATTAATTAAAATTTTATCACTTTTCAGTATTTGGTTTCTTACAAATATAATAACAACATGATAAATTATAAAAAACTATATTGACTCAACTATAACAAGTCAAATTAATCCATAAAATCTATGGATGTCATAAATTATATAAATTAAAATTTATTTTAATTATCTTAATATAATTTATTTGATTATTCCATTAATGATGCTATTACTCCATTATCATTCTGTCATCAATTAATTCAAAATTTTATTTACAAAAAATTACAAATTAATTACCATGATGTAGTTAACAAATTTATATTTCTTAAATAATATTTATTTTCTAACATATCCATTTATATTATTCCATATTAAAAAAAATTTACATGTTAAAAACATGATTGTGACAAAATTGAATTTTCCTTAAACAAAATAATATAAATGTTTTAATGTCTTTCAAGTTTCATCCATGTGTTATATTTTGGTATAATTATTTCATCATATAGAAAAAAACACATCCATTTAAATTAGGACGTGTCTTTGGGTAATTTATAATATTAATTTTACCCTTTATTACCTAGTTTACCCTTAACCATGGTAATAGAAATAATTACTAAAGTGATTATTCATTTTATTCAAAAATTATATTGATCCTATTAAATCATAAATACCATAATTAATAATAAATTATATATCCATTTTTAAAAATTCAAAATATTGAAGTGAAAAAAATTAATTTATATTTAATATTGTTGACAGATTAAGAAAATAAGGTTTTAAAGAAATTTTTTTCAAAAGTACACAATGTTTTTATATTCAATTTCAATATGAAATTGATTATAATGAACTAAATTGTATTAAATCATAAAAAAGGATTTATTTAAACTATAAAACTAATTAAAAACATAATTTCACTATAGAAATAAATATGATGAAAAAGCAGTTTCGAACTAATATTTTGTATTAATTTATATTCATCAGAATATAAAAGTTCCCATAAGATTACTGAAATTTCAATCAATGTAAATTTTTATACATTATTCTAAAGAATGCATTTATTTTTTCAAATATAATTTATTAAAGTGACATTAAATATATTTAATATTCCATCTCCATCAAAATGCGGCAAAAATGCCTTTTTTAATATTTCTTTTATTTGTTGAATTGGATTTGTTCTTTTATCATGTCTTGAGAATAAATAAAATGAATTTAAAACAATAAATTAAATAAATTTGTGATATATTTCAATAATATAATATAAATAGAGTGATTTATTAACTTATTGGTATATAAGACACCTATTTAGGTTTAAATTGTTTTTATCAGACAAACTTTTCCTTTTATTTCCTGCCATTCTAAGGGCTAATTTTATAGTAAAATTTAAATTTAAATTTTTAGTTATTTATTCTAACTCAATGTGTTGTATCAAGTATGATACTATAAAATGTGCTTTTTAAAACTAATAATGTTTAGGGTTTTCCCCCTTTAATAAATTATTTCTTAATAATTTTATCTTGGTATAAAAAACTATGTGTTTTACTTCTCATAATATCTTTAATAAAATCCAAAATTAGAAAAAGATAAAATGGAAATTACTCATTAAAATAACAAAAGGGATATAAAATGTTAACATGACATAACATGTACTACAATTCCATGTAGGAAAACATGGACATTGAACATAAAAGTAACAATCATTTTATGATGTAAAGTTCAAGGTAAAATTTTCATAAAAATGTTAACAATAATAACACCACAGATATATTATTATTTATAAGGTTTTTATTTATCGGTTAAAAAATTAACTAAATAAAATTTTATTTTAAGTTCATTTTAATAGATTGGAGGAATTATTTAACTACTTGGACTAAGAACATAAGAACATACAATTACATGAAATTTATTGTTTTATCCTTTAATAAAATTCCACTTCAAACTAATGTTTCTTTCCAAACGATGAGTATTGAAAATGAATGTCCCATTATTGAGGCAGTAGAATAAACTTATTGATAATATCATAATCCACAAAAAAATTAATTTTCTATTCATTACAACTTTATAAATTAACAAAAACATAAAATTATAGGAAAATATATGGAAGAAATATAAAAATAATAATTTTTTATATCATGAAAAACTACATTAATCATCAATATTAAATTGTAATATGAAAAATTTAACATTGACACTTCAAAAAATAATTTTTCATAAAATTCCTCAAAATAATTCAATCTATGATTGAGACCCAATTTTTTTATCATATAATTGTTGAAGATAAATTTTTACAATTATCTCTCAATAACATCAATTTATCTTGAATACACATAATAAAGAGAAATTTCATGAGTCACATATTCTCCAATATATGCTAGTTATTTTTATAAATAACCCGAATCAACATAAATCGACAATAAAATGATAGATTCTTCCATTATATAATCCAACCATTATTTCATAAATAAAATACATTATAATTATATTAAACTTCATCATATAGGATTCCCAAAATAGAGATCATATTCCAAAATATCTGTAATCACTTAGTCCCCAAATCATTTTTCAATATGAAAAAATATTTTTCCTAAAATTAAAATATAACTATTACATAAAATAATTCAACAAAAATGAAAGGTATACTAACTCGATACATCAAGTAGTCTATTGTTATGTGATTCACCCTTATTTCCCTTCGGTTGTGCGTTCAAAATGCATGGACTTTCCAGATGGGATTGGTTTTCACCCATCGATTGGGTTGTATATTTTCTGAAACTATATTTTTCTTATTAAATTACAAAATAAAAGAAAAATAACTCAAAAATAAACATAAAATGATTAATCCTTAATGTTTATCTTACACCTTTTATTTTTTATCACAAAAAGTAATAACACATAATTATCTCAAAAATAAATGACCCCAAAAATAAAGTTAATAACTTTACATTTCCTAACATTAAGACACAAAATGGTTTCTAGGACATTGAACTTATGAAATTCCTTAAATTTTTTAACTCAAAATGATAAATCAGACTCATAATAAAAAATCATAATCTCCAAATTTTTCTAAACCATCTTTTAATACCAAATGTAAAAACTTCACTATAAACATTACATAATCTTTAGTGTTAGTACATAATTTAATTTTTATCACATTGGTGATATCTTAATGTTTAACGTTTTATATAATTATGTAAAAATTCATACATAATATTTTTCATTCATAAGAATTTGATTAAATAGAATCAAAATCCATATCATCCAAAATATAAAACATATAAAATAATACATGATTTATTTTTTTATAAAATATCCTCATAACATTTATATGTACATAATAATTTCTCTAAGACAACCTAATACCCTGTGAAAAAACATTTTAAAACATGGTAGAAGAATAAAAATATTTGGAAGTGGAAAATAGGAAATAAAGAACTCATTAGTCCATGAATACTTATAACCCCATTAAAACATTATCAAAAAGTTGTACTTTTCACCCATAGAAAATAAAATCTTTAGCTTACCTCATCAAGTCATAAAATTACCATAAAACTCAATAGAAACAAATAATAAAGGTTGAATGATTCATAATTTCCATTATCACACTTAAATTTACTTTAGTTATACATAAGAAAAATGGATTCACCCACATGGTAACATTTAGAATACCCCACAAAATATATTCCCCTAATCTCTTAATATAAACCATACCGATTAACTCTAAATCATTAGCCAATGAATTTTAGAGATATAAGGAAATCAGATACCCTTGGTTTATCATGAAACCAAAAATTCCATTAAACAATTCCCATGAATAGAAACATAATCATTACACGTAAATAATGATAAAAGTAAAAAAAATTATTTTCTACTTTGAAGTGAATTTTCTTTTTTAAAATGTTTTACATTCATAACTGAAAACCATTTATTTGAAAATTAATGTGTAAAAGAGTAAAGTGGTAATAAAAAAATTAAATAAACATGAAATCAATAAAAATACTTAGTTTCATATTGGTAAAAAAATATTTCGTCTGGGATCTATAAAAATTGTTGAAAGAGTAACTTTAAATTAGGGTTTTAGAGGAAAATCCATTACCTTGAGTCCAACTCATCACATAAAATATTTATATTCATTAATAATAAAATTTGGATAATTAATTACTTATTTTATAATTTTTTTAATGTTTATAATCATTTTTATATGACATATTATCATTTTATAATAATTAATTGATTATTTATGCTCACATCGTGCACTTGATCGTTATTCGGTACTCGAGTCCAAAATTACATTGAAATGATGTGTATATTCAAAATAAACACAATTAAACCATTTAAAGAATAATATTCCAGAAATAATAATCAATTTTATACCTAAATTATATTTTTTAAAGCAATCCATTTATGTATGGTTATGAAAAATGAACAATAATATAATCATAGAGATAACAGGCTATACGTACACATGATTAAAGCTTCTGTATTTTAATGATCATTATGGTAAAAAGGTATTATTTATTTTATCTAAAAATAATTATCACAATATCACTAATAAAATATTAATAATTTAAATATACTAATATATATCATCAATGATATGTGGTGACGAAAAATGAACTGCATGGCTACGTGGATGTGATAGTCCACACATACGCTCGAAAGAAATAATCATCCTCAAGTGCATGTAAAATATGAATTTAATTGAGATATAATTCAATTGGAATGATAAATATGACATTAATGTCATATAAATAAATTAATTCTATCATTATAACTAGTATTGAGAAACAGTAAAGGAAAATTAATTATATTGGTTTGTGGAAGTGATAGTTCACTTGTACGCATGAACTATTTTTTCTTTTCTCATTTGAGGGTAGAGGAGATAGATTGAGGATATTATATTAAGGTAATTAAATATAACTATATTTATGATATTATAGTTATTATATAATATTTTATGAAAAATATTTGAAATAATATGATCAATAAATAAAATAGAAATACCTAATTAAAAACGATACAAATTCTTCAGACGATATCTTTTTATTAAAACCTTAATACCTATAAGGATGGAGTTATGAAAGACATAATGATTCTATAATATGGGAAATTATTCATGTAGGTTATTTGTGTAGATAATTTCTTAATTAAAAATGTTTTGATGTTTGTGTAATAGGGAAGAATGAGTTCCCTTTTATATGGTAGGGTAGGGGAGCTCTTGGAATTATTCAAAATATTATAGTAATATAAATTAATTTTATTTAACAATTGGATTAAAACATATTTATTTCTATTATACAATTATTTTATTAATTACTTCAATTACATGAAAATTTGACAAGTTTTGACTATTTTTTAATCCTTTCCTTTTTATTTTAACCACTTTTAACTCTTATGGTGATATTATGTATTTTAAAATTTGAGGATTAATATAAATAAAATAAAGTTACAATCAACCAAAAATGATAAATTAATGAAACATTCGGACTTATAAAATTTATTTGCTTGAGGTATAATTCTTTAAAAAGTATATATGATTTTAGAAAATATTATTTGATTTAAATTTTCATTAATGTCAATTTTGACACTATTAATTATTTGGTTTTTTAAAAATATAACAACCACATCATATACTAGAAAAATAAGCTATAAAATCACCCAGAAAATGTAAAATTTATCCATAAAATACTCGTATGACATAAATAAAATGAAATTATATTTACATTAATATTTTTAATATTATTTAATTCATTCATCCATTAATTAAGCTATTACTACATCATCATTATGTCATCATTTATTTTAAATATTTATTTAATAAAAATTATAGAAATATTACCATGATGTAGTTAAGAAATTTATATTTTTTAATATTATATATATTCATACACACCCCTTATATATCCCATTATTAATATTTTTTACTTTTAAAAAACATTATTGTGACAATTTGTCATTTCGTTGTATGAAATAATATAAATTTTTTAATGTCATCCATGTGGCTTTGAAATGTTATATTTCAGCCCAAAGATGATTTTAAGTTTCAATAATGCAGAAAATAAAATTATAACAAGTGTTATGGTAATTTATAATATTATTTTAATCTCTGATTACTCGATTAACCCAAAAAAGTTGTGATAAAAATAATTTTTAATATTACTATTCCTATTTTTTTTACAATTTTTGTATTCTATTAAATAATAAATATCACTGAGATTAAAATCATGTGTTTAAATTAAAAAAATAAAAAATAAAAAATGGCTAAAATAAATCTAAAAATAACCCCATTGAAAGATCAAGAAAACTTTTTTTTGATGTTAAAATGTTAAAATGTTCAAGAGGATATTATTTTCAATTTCAATGTGAAATTGATTTCAATTTCATAAATTGGATTAATTGATACAACTTTGATTTAATTATACATTAAAACTAATTTAAATTTTTTTCACTATAAGAATAAATTTTATGGAAAATAACTTTTGAGCAAATATTTTGTATCATTAACTATTCAACAAAATATAAAAGTTCACTAGAAAATACCATATATTTTACCTCAGTTAATAATGAAAATATTTATATATGGGAGCAGTTTAATTTTTCAAATAAACATAATATAATTGAAAAAAATAGATTTAATATGGATTCACCATGAAAAGGAGACCAAAATACCTTATTTGAAAACATTATTCTTTAATTAGTAAAATTATATTTGTTCTAATATCATGTTTACAAAATAGATAAGATGAATTTAAAAAATTAAATGAAATATATTTAATAAATATTTTATTAATATAATCTAGATAGATAAATTTATTAACATATTGGTATAAAACAAACATTTCCAAATTTAAAATGTTTTCTTTAGAATAAACATATCATTTAATTATAAAAATGTTTTTAATATGATTTATGATTATTTAGTAAAATAAATATATATACACATATAAACCATATTATTAGAATTCAATTAATACATTCCATTCCTTCTATTATAATAACTAGGTTAATAATAACATTTAAATAATAATTGTTAGTTGTTTGGTTATGCTTGAAGTCATGTATCATGTATGGTATTATACTATGAGTTTCATTTTAAAAACACAGGATGTTATGCAACATATATTAAACCTCACCAACTAATTCAATTATATCAAAAGTTCCTATGTGCCTTGGGCACAACATTCACTTCCTAGAAAAATGAGGATTCCCTAGTCATGTGATGATTCTAAAGAATACATTATTACTCACATAAATTGAATATGGTCATCGACAATGATAGACATATGATTTATGAAAAATATGATCCATATCTATACATGTTTTGATCCACTAAATCTTTTCTATTATTTATTGAGAAATTTTGGTTGCAATCATTGAATCATTGGCTATTTCCACCAAGAAAAGTTGTGAATGAAAAGGATGAAAATATAATTCTTTAGAAGTATCCAAATACATCGAGGTCTAATATCTGTTAATGTATGAGAACTCCCTTAATAGCATATGGTTCTTCCCATGTGCCACCAAAATCTATTGATTAAGCCCAAAAAATATCTTCCATCATATAGATCATCATTTCGGATTTCTCATTCATTATTGAATGATAAGATGTTCTTATAGTAAATTTGTCTCCATGGGAATATAGTAAGGACTTTGAAAAACAAGATATAAGCAAACGGTCTCATTCAAATCCAATAGAGACTAGAACATTTTGCATCATTACAATTTTTTTAATATAGATTTTATAAAAGTGTTCCTCGATATTTGTTTCAAAAATATGGATGAAGGGAACAATATTTTTTACTCAATATACAATATACCATAAGTATATATTTCTTCTAAAGATTCTTGATGAAAATATTTCAATATCCATTGCAATATAGTATGCTTTCCATACCAGAATTGGTGAAAACTGCATCTTACCAGCTGGTCATTGATGCTTTACCTAGACCTTCTAATAGGTGTGGATTTATTTGAAAAACTCGTCCACTTTCCTTTTAATGAATGTCAAAATAAACTATGCATTCATAAATTTATACATCTTTAGAATTTTTCCAAAGACAACCTATCTCAATATATGGCAGGCAAAGTGAAGTTATTTTTAATAATCCAAATTCACCTCCATTTGATCATTAAACCCCAACCCGAATCTCCCATTCCACTTATATCCCTCAATGGTCTCCCTACTATTTACTTTTTACCTAGTGGTTAATTGTTCATAATTTTATGTTTGATCATTTATAATATTCAAAACCAAATCAATAATAATATAAATTAGAAATAAAACAACAACATTTCCTTATTATGCATAATTTATATCCATATCAGCTATTGTTGGGAAAAAATCCCTCAAAGAAAACATTGCAGTATTTTTGGGTTGATTGTGTTTGTTGACAAAGCAGGTTTCCATGGAGAATTGTCGAGTTCCTGAGAATTTGTTGACAATCCTTTTCGACAAAGAACGATGAAAAAGGAATGAATGATCTGGAGGCGGTACAAAAAGAGCAGTATAAGGTGGCGCCGTTTTCCAGTGTTTGCCAAATTTTTGGGGTCAAAAATTTGGAGGTTGGTGAGCTTCGCGAAAAGAGGATTTCCATGAAGAGCATAATTTAATATGGAAAAGGCATTAATTTCGCGAAGATAGGATGCATGGTTTGGAAATCGCGACGACCAGGAGAATGGAGGCGGTGAGTCTTCGCGATTTCGTCAAGCTTCGCGAACAATAGAGGCTGAAGGGCTTCACGAGGGAGCTTCGTGGCGAAGTCGTGAAGGTATGTTGACGGTGATTCTTCGTGACTACGTCAAGCTTCGCGAACGGAAATTTTCCGTAGTGCTTCGCGATTTGGACAGAATTCCGGCGGAACTTTGGAGCTTCGCGATTTGAGATGATGTGGCGTTGACTTCGCGTGGAAGGGACGAGGGTCAGTGGAATCGCATATAAATAGAGGCTGACCCCTTCGAGTGAAGTAATGAGTTTTTTTTGGAGAAGATCATTTGCTCTCGCTTTGCGAAGGTAGTTTGCGGAGCCAGTGTGCTTCGCGAAAGAGGAGCTTCGCGGCGGCTGTTGTAGCTCCACGAAAGTTGTGTGCTCCGCGTTGGCTTACTAAGCTTCGCGAGGGTCGTTTCTCTGCGACGGCTTGAGCATCGTGAGAGTGCTTCGCGAGATAGCATCATGAGAGAGCTTCGCGAAAAAGCAGGAGCTTCGCGAAGGCTTGTTTGAGCTTCGCGAAATTGGGAGCTTCGTGAAGTAGGGTGCTTTACGAAGGTGTTTCCAAAAGTAATTGCCCAGTGTTCAGAGGCAAAGAGGTATTCATAAGTGGATGAATGTTGGACTTCAATAGAGCATCTATCAATAGTTGAAGATTCATTGTTTAATGGAAATGAAGAGACCTACAGGTCTATACACTGTGAGGGAATCCCTTCTAAGAGCAGTGAGCTTAGGAAGAGGAAAAAGGTGATCCTCTCCACCGTCAGTGAGCCAGAGAGAGAGAAACAGGGAGTGACCCTTGGGAAAGCAGTGAGCTAACCATAAAACTTGTAAAGGTAGTGAGCCTGGGCATAGAAGTGATCTAGCCCGAACATTGTAATCCACAGATAGTGAAGTTTAGTGGAATTGGTACGACCAGAAACTTGTCGGAGTATGCTCCTTGTACGTAGCCCTTTGCGGTGAACCAAGTAAAATTGCTGTGTCATGTGCATGCTTTACATTCAGTTTACTTTGTGCAACAGGAAAGAGAGAGAGGAGTGGTTTTCTTAACAGCGAAACAAGATCAGACCATGCGTTAATTTTTAATCAGTCATACCCTGATTCACCCCCCCTCTCAGGGTATTCAGCCCTGTGGACCTAACAATTGGTATCAAAGGGAAGGTTGATTTCAGTTCTTCTCTCAATGGAGGTTACTAATCATAGAGGGATTCTAATCTTCGACGGATGTAATTTTAAGATATGGAAGAATCGAATGCAACACTATTTCCGATCTTTGAGAATGGATGTGTTTTCAACAGCTATTCATGGTATCACAGCTGATATTACTAGTGGTGCATTATCAGAAGTGGATTATAAAGAGTTTGATGCTGATTCCAAAGAAATGAATGCCTTAGGGGGAGCCCATTCCAATCCCATATATACAAAGGTGATGTCATGCAAAATGTCACATTCCATGTGGGAAAAGCTTTTGAATATTTATGAAGGGGATACAAAAGTCAGAGAAGCAAAGCTGCAAGTGTTGTGTAACAAGTATGAAGATCTGAAAATGAACCCGAATGAGTCTATTAATGCATTCCTTGACAGGGTAAATGCTGTGGTAGAAGACATGTGGGTTCTTGGAGAAGTTATCGAAGAAATAAAAATTGTGAAGCGCATCTTGAGAAAACTTCCACCTAGGTTCAATCCTAATGTTTCTGTTTTGGAAGATAAAGATCCGAAAGAGCTGACATTGGATAACCTACACATCACTCTCGTTGCATATGAAATTAGAAATGATTACAACGATGCTGTGGAAAAGGGGAAATCCAAAGAGGTTGCATTTAAGGCCATGAACAGGCTCACTATTGAAGATTCTCAGGAGGAAGAAGAGTCAGATGAGGTGATGTCGTTCCTTTCTTCAAATCTTTAAAGAGGAAAAAGAAAGTTTAAAGGGAAACTTCCACTAGTATGCTTCCGATGCGGAAAGGTTGGTAATCTTGCTGCAAGATGCCCCAAAAAGTCTCAAGAAGAAAGTGGTGAAGATGAAGTTGATATTCCCATGAAAAAATCTTCAGCCTATGTGAAAGGGAATAAGCAGTTCAAGAGAAATTTCTTTAAAAAGAAGAATCTTATTTCACAAGAAATAGACAGTTCAGCTGAGTCTGAGGGTGAAGAATTTGAAGAGATAGAAAACTGCAAAGATCATGGACAAAATTCGATGGTGGATGTTTCCAGTAGTGCTATTAAAAAGAAAGAAACCAAAACTGATGAAGAAGAAGAATAAATTGAAGGGAGAGTTGACATGGAAGCTGAATTAGAAGCATCTCTTTAAGAGATAGATGTTTGGCGAGAAAAAACAAAGAAAGAGAACAAGATAGTACGTGATGCCAAACTCTACATGCAACAACAAGAAGAAGAGAAGTCTAATCTTGAGAAATAAATTGAAAATCTTAAGTCTTCCAAGCCAGAGCGCACAGAAAAGGTTGATGAGCATAAGCTAAAGATTGAAGAGCAGAAAAGGGAGATCGATTGCTTGAGTCAAAAAGTTAAAGATCACATCAAGTGTATTGAAGAGCTTGAAGAGGAAGTTGTCGGTCTGCAGAGAAAAGATAAAGACCAGGAAAAACCTTCGAATCCCAACACATTATTGGGAAATCAAGTCGTTACGAAGACTGAAAAGAAGAAAGAAGATCCTAGTAGTTCAGCAGGAAAGAAGCAACAATTGAACTCATAAGTTAAGGCTGATTCATGGCTTAATCCGAAACAAAAATCCGTGACAGTTGAAGTTAGACTGCAAGCACCTGTCCCGAGATTGAAAGTGGATTTGAGCACAAAGAAGAATCAGAATACTCATAGATCCCAAGGGGAAACTCGTAGTGCTGAAGTAACATGAAGGAATGCACCTTATATCAGGTGTTATTGTTGTGGAAAAATGGGACATTCACAATATGTGTGTTCCATAGCCAAAAGATATCGAATGGAACAAGAACAGAGATGGCATCCAAACAGAGAATGGTTTTACAGAACATATTTTGAAGGACACTATTTTTGGTGCGGAGGATTTGGACACATGGCTAGGTACTGCACTCTGACCATTCAGAAAAATGTGCCAAAGCAGAATCAAAATGTTCTCAAGCAGTAGATCAGTAAACCGACAAGTGAGTTAAAAGTTCAGAACAGATTTGCTGTTTTGCAAGATGATGCTGGTCCATCGTACTCTGAGAAAGAACAGAAGCCTCAATCCATGCCGAGTATGAAAGAAAAATTATGGACCAGGAAGAAGAAAATTGAGAATTTCGTAGTTGCTTAAATTTCCCTTAAAACATCAGATCGTTCTGGTGTGTGGATCCTTGATAGTGGTTGCACATCCCACATGACAGGCAACAAGGATCTGGTTACAGCCATAAAATATGACAAAGAAGGAGTTGTCAAATTTGGAAATGATGAAGGCCTGAAGATTTTTGGCTCAGGAAAAGCCAAGTTTGGGGGCAAAGAAATGAGACATGCTGATGTCTTGGTGGTAGAGGGTCTCAGTCATAATTTTCTTAGTGTCAGTCAACTATGCGACTCTGGGAACTCAATCCTATTTACCACAAAGATGGGTATTGTTAAAGGAAAAGATGGAATAGTCATTCTACAGGGAAAAGGAACAAAGGGGAATCTTTACCTGGTAGGTGGAGAAGACGATTCATGCCTTTTATCCAGAGAAGAAGAAAATCAGTTGTGGCATAAGCGACTTGGTCATCTATGTCAACCATCTATAAAAGATCTGGTAAAGTGTGATGCTGCTAGAGACCTTCCCAAACTATCACGTGATCGCACTCATACGTGTGATGCTTGTCAACAAGGGAAGATCATCAGGAATACATACATGCCAAAGGAACAAAAAGCAACTACAGTGCTCGAATTGGTGCATGCTAATGTATGTGGACCTATCTCACCACGAGCTATAGAAGGGAAAAGGTACTATGTTCTTTTCATTGATGACTATTGCATAATGGCATGGGTATTCATAATTACCCATAAGACAGAGGTGTTCAGTTGCATAAAGTAGTACAAGAGGGAATCGAAAAAAAAAGCTTGAGCAGAAAATTCTAAACTTTCGTACTGATAACGGTACGGAATTTACAAATAGTCAGGTTGAAAAATATCTCGAGAAACATGGGATAAGGCATAAAGTTTCATCAGTAAGAACTCCCCAACATAATGGAGTGGTTTAAAGGAGAAATCAGATCATCAACAACATGGCCAGAACAATGCTTATTGATAAGGACATACCAGATAAATTTTGGAAGGAAGCAGTTTTGACATCGGTCTATGTTTCAAACAGGTCCCTGTTATGTCCGAAGAAAGGGAAGACTCCGTATGAACTGTGGTACGGAAAGAAGCCAACGTTGAAATACTTTCTAATAATTGGAAGTAAGTGTTTCATTCTCAACAAAGAACATCATAGGATGTTTGAGGCACGATGAGATGAAGGGATATTCCTTGGCTATTCAGGGAAAATCAAAGCATATAAATGCTTCAACAAGACGCTGGGTAAAATTGTTTAGAGAAATGATGTCACTATAATCGAAAATGAACAAACTGCTCAACGACCCAGTGAATAGTTTCTGGATGAAAGTGATGATGAGGTAAGCAACACAGGGGGAGTAGAAGTGGCAGAGGCTGACTCAGAAGAAGATACTGATGATGAAAAAGAAAGTGTGAAGTCTGTATCTATGAGGAAGCCAAAGAGTCAAGCTGAAATTGAAAGGCAAAATATCATTGGTGATCAGACAGCTCTAGTTCAGACTCGAAGAATGAAATCATTACAACAAATAACGTTTTTATCTCAGGTGGAGCTGAAATTTTTTTCCGATGCACCTGAAGATGAAAACTGGGTTCAAGCTATGAATGAAGTGCTTGATCAAATTGAGAAGAACCAGACATGGGAGATTGTTTCGAGGCTAGCAGACAAGAATGTCATTGGGACCAAATGGGTCTATCGCAACAATATGAATGAAGATGGCACAATGATTCGGAACAAAGCACGTCTAGTGTGCAAGGGGTACTCCCAGATCGAGGGAATAGATGTTGATGAGACATTTTCACCATTTGCAAGGCTGGAGACAATAAGATTATTCCTAGCCATCGCAGTGCAAAGGAAGTTCAAAGTGTTCCCGATGGATGTCAAATCTGCATTCATGAATGGTGTTCTGGAAGAGGAGGTTTATATTGAGCAGCCAGATGGTTTTCTCATTCATGAGGATGAGAACAATGTTTGCAGGCTGAAGAAGGCGTTGTATGGGCAGAAACAAGCACCAAGGGCATGGTACTGAAGGCTTGATCAGTACTTGAAGAAGCTTGGTTTCCAACGTGGAGGAGTTGATTACAATCTTTATTTCAGCAACGACAGTCATCAAAGGATGATGGTGCTAGTGTATGTCGATGACATAATCTTTGGCGGATCAGATGAATCTTAGTGCAGACAGTTTTTCGAACTCATGAAAAATGAATTTGAAATGTCAATGATTGGAGAGCTAACGATTTTATTTGGTCTACAGGTGACACAAAGAAGGAATGGAACTTTTATTTCTCAATACAAATATTCCAAGGAGGTTTTAAGAAGGTTTGGAATGGATAATTCCAAGGAGATGAAGACTCTGGTTTTTACCCGGATGAAATTATCGAAAGATGCAGATGGGAAGGCAGTTAATATCACAGAATACAGGCAAATTATTGGAATTTTGTTGTACTTGACTGCAACAAGGCCTGATATTGTTTTTGCCACATGCCAAGCAGCGAGATATCAGAGAAATCCCAAGCAAAGCCACATGATTTCAGTGAAAAAAATATATCGGTATATCCAAGGCACATTGGATTTCATCTTGACATATACTGATAAATCTCAGACAGAGTTATTGGGCTATACTGATGCAGACTGGGCCGGTTCACCGGATGATAGGAAATCAACGTCAGGTGGTGCTTTTTATCTTGGGGGATTGTGTATTTCTTGGCTTAGCAAGAAGTAAGATTGTATTTCATTGAGCACCATAGAAGCTGAGTATATTGCGGCCACTCAAGCATGCACACAATTATTGTGGATGAAGCAGCAGCTTGAAGTTATGGGAGTTGAAGTGAAGTCTCCGATCGGAATCCAGTGCGACAACTCAACTGCTATAAATCTTAGCAAAAATCCCTTCCATCATTCAAGGACAAAGCACATTGAGATTAAGTATCATTTTATCAAGGAGAAGGTTGAGTAGGGAATCGTGAAGTTGGAGTACGTGCCTACAGAGCTACAGGTTGCAAACATTCTGACAAAGGCCTTACCCAAGAAAGCTTTTGAGAGGCATCGACTGGCTCTGGGAGTTCAGTCGATTCCCCGCACTTGAAATAGTGTGGATGTGGGACCCCCCTCTCCCTAAGGTATGATGTGTTTTTCCCTAATGTGCTGATATGTGCACTCTACTATGTTACAGACTGCAGAGGAGTGACCTTTGGGTTCGTTGACAAAGGGGGAGATATTAGTGATTGTTAAAGGGGGAGACAGTGTGGAGATTTGACAAATCATGAATGATGCGGGGAGAAGCTGACCAGTGGAGCAGCCAGATAGAGGGAGAAATGAGAAAGGGGGAGAGTATGAAATCTGATGATGCTAGAAGTGATCGATCAAAGCATAGAAATCACGACAGCTGGGGATCGTGATAAAAGGAGAACAGTGGTGTTGGAATGGTGTGAGAAGGTGTCCATCTATCAACAATTGGCATCAACTTAAGAATTCACTGATTGGTATCAGTGTGGTTCAACAATTTGTATCAATTTAAGAATTGGTATCAGGTTGGAATCGACAATTGGGGTCTGACATGAAGTGACTCATTGATGAAATTTTCATACTACTCTTGTTTCTCATGCCGAGCATTTCTCATATGGGCTTAGAGTACATGTTAAGTGATTCCTTGAATGCTATCATAATCACAAGAGGCGAATGGTGGTAGCGGCTGGAAGAAGACTCAGTGAGGTATCAAAGTGCGGAAAATCATTTTGAGCAGAGTTGTGAAGAGTTGTCAACAAACCCAAAGGGGGAGATTGTTGGGCAAAAATCCATCAAGGTAACATTGCAGTATTTTTGGGTTGATTGTGTTTGTGGACAAAGCAGGTTTCCATGGAGAATTGTCGAGTTCCCTAGAATTTGGTGACAATCATTGTTGACAAAGAACGATGACAAAGGAATGGACGATCTGGAGGCGGTACAAAAGAGAAGTACATGGTGGTGCCATTTTCCAGTGTTTGCCAAATTTTTGGGGTCCAAAATTTGGAGGATGGTGAGCTTCGCGAAAAGAGGATTTCCATGAAGAGCATAATTTAATATGGAAAAGGTATGAATTTCGTGAAGATAAGATGTATGGTTTGGAAATCGCGAAGAACAGAAGAATGGAGGTGGTGAGTCTTCACGACTACGTCAAGCTTCGCGAACAGCAGAGGCTGAAGGGCTTCGCGAGGGAGCTTCGTGGAGAAGTCGCGAAGGTATTTTGATGGTGATTCTTCGCAACTACGTCAAGATTCGCAAACGGAAATTTTCCGTGGTGCTTCGTTATTTGGACAGAATTCCGGCAGAACTTTGGAGCTTCGCGATTTGAGATGACGTGGAGTTGACTTCGCGTGTAAGGGACGAGGGTCGGTGGAATCGCCTATAAATAGAGGCCGACCCCTTCGAGTGAAGTAGAGAGTTTTTTTTGTAGAAGATCATTTTCTCTCGCTTTGCGAAGGTAGTTCGCGGAGCCAGTGTGCTTCGCGAAAGAGGAGCTACACGACGGCTATTGTAGCTCCGCGAAAGTTGTGTGCTCCGCGTTGGCTTACTAAGATTCTCGAGGGTCGTTGCTCTGCGACGGCTTGAGCATCGCGAGAGTGCTTCGCGAGAGAGCTTCGCGAGAGAGCTTCGCGAAAAATCAGGAGCTTCGCGAAGGCTTGTTTGAGCATCACGAAATTGGGAGCTTCGTGATGTAGGGTGCTTTGCGAAGGTGTTTCCAAAAGGAATTGCCCAGTGTTCAGAGGCAAAGAGGTATTCATCAGTGGATGAAAGTTGGACTTCAATAGAGAATCTATCAACAGTTGAAGATGCATTGTTTAATGGAAATGAAGAGACCTACAGGTCTATAAACTGTGAGTGAATCCCTTCCAAGAGCAGTGAGCTTAGGAAGAGAAAAAAGGTGATCCTCTCCACCAGCAGTGAGCCAGAGAGATAGAAACAGGGAGTGACCCTTGGGAAAGCAGTGAGCTAACCCTAAACCTTGTAAAGGCAGTGATCCTGGGCATAGAAGTGATCTAGCCTGAACATTGTAATCCACAGCTAGTGAAGTTTAGTGGAATTGGTACGACCGGAAACTTGTCAGAGTATGCTCTTTGGACGTAGCCCTTTACGGTGAACCAATTAGAATTGTTGTATCCTGTGCATGCTTTACTTTCAGTTTACATTGTGCAACAGGAAAGAGAGAGAAGAGTGGTTTTCTTAATAGCGAAACAAGATCAGAGCAGTCGTTAATTTTTAATCAGTCATACCCTGATTCACCCCCCCTCTCAGGTTATTCAGCCCTGTGGACCTAACAGCTATTCATGAAATGATTATATTGAATATTTATCAAATCATTGACTACTACAGGTAACATGAAATCATTCATTGGGTAATTTTCTTCAAGAAACTGTATATTATGTGATCCTTAAGCCGAAACATGATCACCCAACATGGGAAGTCATCCAAATCCTTATCCGGAAGCATCATAATAAACAAAATTTCCCATTATAGACACTGGAAACATGAGGGACGGTGCTGATGTAATTTAAAACATATATTCGTAAATAGATTTATATAATTCAAAATTCTACTAGAAAATAACACATTTTCATGTTAAATATTTAATATATTATAAGAAAATGAATTTATGTATCTCAAAGACATTCTAATGTGGTTTCTAATAGATAAAAATTTATATCTTTTTAGGGTATTCAAAAAATACTTCCTAAAAATTGACATGGGTAAGTAAATATACATATTGTATTTAGAAAATAAAATTTGGCAACTTATCATAACATTGATTCTCCCTCACGATACCCAACATTATAGCCAGGTGTTTCTCATGGTCTTATTTTTTCATATATTACACAATAAAATCATCAAAAAATACCAACACTAATGAATCCATATACCTTTGAATGAATTAATTTATCAATTCGAAAAAGAATATTGTTTCAATCAAATGACTAAAATCTATGACCACATACTCATTCTGGTCATATCTGCTACTAATGACTGTCTCTGGAATATCCTCTTTCTAAACTCATAGCTTGTGATATCTTGAGTAGAATAAAATATCTAAGAACCAATGGGGTCACCTAAACTATTCGAAAAAATCATTAATTCATGGAAGATTATACTAATAAATTGTCATATATTTATAAAACATATTATAATCCACACAATTACTATAGTTTTGATCAACATTAATCTCAAAATGAACAAGAGTATCCCATGGAGACATTCTTTGTTGATTGAAATATTTAATTTCCTACTCATTTAACTATAATAATAATTTTTTTATTACTATTTGTGCCATCATATATAAAAAAATTGAAATGAGGATCGTATTTGGTAGGATATTGGTTATAACATTTAGTTATTTTTTGGTGGTAACCTTGATAAATTATAAGGAAATCCATCATGATATTGGTCAATGATGCATGGAAACTATCTATTTTTGATATCCACAATAGATTCTAGAATCAAAACTACTAGTTTATAAGAGATATATTCAAATACCAATGGAAAAATTCCAAGTATACCCACATTTACATCCCAATCATCACTAAGGAGACACTAGATGCCAGAAATAGATGTGAAACTAACTTATTACACATAATAGTCGATGTGAGAATTGGGTGATTTCGACCAATACATACACAAACTGAATTCATAAGCATCAATCTCATGTATAAAAAAACTATAAATAATATCACCCCCATTGATTATTATAAAACAATCCTTACACACAAAGTCTCAACACTCTATTTGGACAAGAGGAGTTTTATGTTTTGAAATTGAAGGCATTATCTCAACATGAAAATCTATATGATCAACAATATCATAAGAAATAAATTATCTGGATGCAATAATATAAAACGAATCATTAATAAGTTCATACATTAAAATAATCATACTTATCTCCATCAAAAAAATTTAAACGATCATATGGGATCCATACTCTTCTCTATAGAATTTATTTCTCATTGGTATTCAATCTTACTACATTATTGAGTTTACATATGTTGAAAAGTCATGGTGATTATATAATCACATTTTCATGATTGGTTTGGATAATAAGTATTATTTTTTATTACTCATATTGTTTAATAATATGATTATTGATAACCATGATATGTGTCTATATACATAACGCTTGAAGAACTATAACAATAATGATGAATATATTATATAAATTTGAGTTTTAAAAATCTCTTGGTGGTTCTATAAAATATCAATTAATATTATTGAGTGATCAGTATTTAAATCATATCGTCTAAATTTTTTATCTAGGTGTAATTTTTAATAACTATATATTATGATTATAGAAGGTCTCACCACTTTAGAAGTTGGTGTCCCTATTCAATTTATTTACATAGTTATAGTTGCTTCTTAATCATATAGGAATAAAAAATATCATTGAAATAATATTCCTAGAGATATCCAATCCTTCTAGGGTCTCTCCAATGACCACTCATGTAAAGTCCGTAATATAAAGAATGAAAACATTTTAGAAAATAACATATCAATTCCCTAACTCTAAAATAAAATACTTCACATACACACTTGTAGAAACATCCACATAAAAGTTTAATAAATTCATAAATTTAGCTACAAACTCTGTTACTATGTTATTCTCTTATTTCTGGAAGAATAAATGTATCAATCTATCAATTTTGATCATGTGTAGATAGAATCACTTGTAAAAAAAATCATCAAAATCCTCCCCTATAATGACATTTCTTTATCTGTCAAGAATTGAAAAGTCTGAAAATTGAAATTCTAGATCAAACAAAATAAACATTTCCAATTGAACATTTATCTGAGTTAGTGCCCCAATTAAATCAATGATATTATTTCATTATATTCAACCAGAACTATACTTTATTTGGCTTAGAATCCCCAACAATTTTTGGTGAATTATTCTTTTCTAACTATGATGAATGTTCCATATGTTAATTCACATCATTCATACTACCCATATCTATAGACCGAATGTATTTTAAAATTATTTTTACCAAATATTGGTTCACATTTTCATTAAGTCAAATAATATTCTCTACAGCCTCTTCTAGTTTATTCCTATAATGCAGGTCCAATGACATTCATTATAACGAGAAAAAATGTTGTTTAGTCATCACTAATTTTCAAAATAAGGTTTATAAAATACAATTTATCATATTAACACATTTCACAGTAATAAATTTAAAAAAAATACCATTTTTAGAAATTTAATCATTTTGGATAAGTCAAATTCCACTATTAAAAAAAACCCATTTAACTATTTTATAAAATCCAAAAAATACACTTTTTCATAAATCATTAAAATCATAATGAACAATTTAGTACTAGTGGTAAGTATTACCCTGAATACATGGGATTAAAACCATCATTGACTGAGCCCATGATGTTGAAGTCAGACTTACATAAAAGTGTAATAAAAGACTTATTTTTAAAAATGGACTGTTCACACAAAGTTTCCAATGATACTGTTAGATATATATTTTAAGATATAAATATCATTATTTGATGATCCTATATCCTTAAATCAATCCCAAATAAAGGATAATAGCATTTCCAACTCAAGGATTGAAAATGATGATTCCATTTGTCCAAAAAAATATGGACAAAACAACAATGATACCATTTGTAAAATCTATCCCTCTACATTGGCATGAGAGACGCTAAAGAGCTATTCGGCCTTTGGTGACATACCAATGAAAAAATTGGATAGAAATAAATTTCATCAACCTCAAAAACTTTATTGGGGTTATTTGTTCATTTAAAATAAAAACCAAGACAAAAAACAATAACCATTAAATATTTTATATGGTACATTATTAAAATATTCATCTCAGAACATAAAAAACTATTAAATAGTATAAATGTATAAGAAGGATCCATATAAAATTATAACAAATAACAAGAAGACCCCAAAACATGAATGGACCCAATGGAATCAAAACAAGAAACAACCAAACTACTCTAAGATACAACTCCACATTCAGTGCCAATATTATCAGGAGGAATTAGTATAACACATAGATACATTTCCATTACCCGTGTATCAGTAGATAACATCTGAAAATGCATCAACTTTCCCAAGAAGGTTTGATTTTAAAGATACAAATATTTTCCCAAATACATCCCAACTCAAGCCACATGGACAATCTATAATTAACATATATTATATAAAAAACTCAATAAAATATAAAAATGATTATATTAAAATAGAAAACAAGTACTATGGGAATTTTTTACCATGAAAAATATCCTTTTTAAAAAATTCAAATACACATAACTATAACTCCACAAACACACACACATGCATGAAGTTGTAATAGTTCCATACTCATGAGTTTTCTTCCATAAGTCAACCATGTTTTCACAATGCAACCAATACTGGGTGTCCCTATTGAAAAATCCTCTTCCACGAGGTCATTTTTATGAATGCACTCACACCAATCACGTACGCCAAATTCCATGAAAAACCATTCCATATAAAGCCATTTCTCATTTAATGAATTTCAACAAACACTCTGAATGGGTAAAAATAAAAAATAATATTAAAATCATCATTTTTTTAAATTATCACCCAAGTGAATTTTAATGAGAACCATCAAATTTCCACAATTTCAAATCCATAACCCAAAAAAGCATTCCATCAATATTCAAACATGGATTTAAAAATAATTTCATGGAATTAATTTAAAAAATAAAGCCTCAAAGAGATAAGTAAAGTGATTATGAGTGATAATAAACCTACATCTCAATGGTTGGTGAGAAAACAAGAATGACACGAAAATTCTCTAGATCCTTTCTTACAGTACATTCATATTAATGGATCCATAAATATCTTATCACGATTCAAATCACAAAACATAATTCTATACATAATGAACTAGATATATAGTTCTGGGATAGAGAATAAAAATATACCTAAGAGTCATGTTGATAGATTATAAATTATCAATGAATCCAGTTCTTTAACACACATTGATTAGAATAAGAATTTCTTTTGGTTCTATGTGGATAATCTCTAATTCCTTGCAATAAAAAAAGTTTTTATATTGAGGGAATTGGTAATTAAATAGGGTTATTGGAATTTATTCTAATTATATAATAAAAGTTTTGTTCAAACTATATACCACTTGGTTTGGAATCCAATCACCAACTATGTCGTACTATTGGCACAAGGCCACCCATTGCATGTTTGTCTCACATTGTTGAAAAAACAATGTGTCAACCATTAATATCCTCATTATCAAGATATTAATGGGCTTACCTTGGAATTTATATAGTTTTGAAAACCATGATCCAACCACGTTCCTTCATACAGACCAAAATCCCCCCTTTAATAATATCCTAGAGGTGGTGCATGGTTTATACTAACTATTCAGAATCTGATCACATCTAGAAATACAACCATAACTTGAATAAATATCCCAAAAACACAACAAACATAACCAATGTCTTTTATAATCTCATTGTATATCAATGTAGGGTCATATATCTAAAACTATGGGTTCTGTAAATTCTTTATGGAGATATAATTTATTTTTATATTAATCTAAAATAATATGAAAAAATCTGTATTTATAAAAGAATTAGTATAAAAATGTTTTTATACCAAATTCATGTTTGAAATTATTTCTAAAGACCATAATTAATTTATTAATATTACAATTTAACAATATTTATTTGAAAAAATTGGAAAAATATTTACCTCTTTAAATTTGTGAAACCAAATTTCAATTATCAATATAAATCAGTATTTTTCACTATTGATTGAAAAGTTAAATTTTTTGAAAATAATATAAAAATAAATGTTAAGATAATTTGACACGATGAATTAAAAATGAAAAAAAAAATTCAAAAACAAAATCTATAATTAAAAAATATATTTTTAAATAATTATGACTATATAATGGAAAAAAACCCAATTTGGTTTAAAATAAGGCCATTTTCATTTTAAATGAAAAGTTATCTAATATTATTACAATGTGTAAAATCTAAAAAAGTAATTATTTAATATTAGTATGAGACTAAAATGATTAATATTAACGTTACCTAGGTTTTTCGATTATTCATCACCTTTTGATATTGTGTCTCCATAATATTATTCATTTCATAAACATGTGGGGATATTTTTCCATCGTAGATTTGTTTTTGATTCCCATGATTTTTCATCAATGGTATGGCTTTTATAAAAAACCTTAAACTCGTAAATCAGTTTATTCCTCAATAATTTCTATCTATGTTTAGGAATCAATAGTTGTTGTTCCTAAAAATATGGGTTTTCTTTAAATTGTACTACTTATGGGCTTCAATATTGAGATGATTCTTACCCCTAAATTATTAATAGTGAAACATGAATGAAATAAAATTCTTAAAATATATTAATAGGAAATTTCACATGATATTTAACTGATTAAATATTATATAAGATATTATATGGTTCAATGAAACATGCACTTAACCTCCCCTTTTATGAAAATTGAATAACATATTTCCATGTAGAATCCATAAGTTAGACATTATCACATTCCACGAATGAAATACAATTCATCATATTATCAACATAAATTTATGACCTAATATGAAATTTTATTATGTTATAATGATTCATCATCACCATATCAACCATTTTTTCCTCCAATTCTGGTCACAAAAATTTCCCTACACCAACTTCATCAGAACATGCTCCAACCTCACATTCCATATAATTCCTCAAAAGGATACATTTTTATAATATAATAAATAATATTATTGTAATATATATATATATATATATATCGATCCCAATATATTTGATAATCATTTTAATTAGATTGAAGGTTATACAATAATGTTTCAATCATTCTATCTAACATTCTGTTTGATTAAATATAGAAGTCAGTTGGGAAATTTAATTTATTACCCAATGACTTATAAAGTGTCTTCACAAAGCTAGGGGTAAAAATTAGATCATTGTAAAATACAATAGAGATATATAATTCTTTTAATTTTACTATCTCTTTAACACATGTTTAATAATTTTCATCCAAATTATTGTTTTCTAAAATGGAAAGAAAATGAAAAAAAAATTGTTAATAAATCAATAATAACCCATATCAACTTATTATGTTGAGACAAATTTGGTATTCTAAATAGGATATCCATGGATATATTTTACATGTCTATTTTGGAATATGAAATTGTCAAATAATACCCTTTGGATATTTTTTAGATTTAACATGGTGACAATTCAAACTGGTCATAGTAAAATTGGAAACAACATTTATCATTCCATCCCATTGGAAATATATTTTAAGTCTCTATACATTTTTTACTACTATGATGAGTAAAAAATGGAGGGATATAAGCCCCTATAAATTTTAAATACTTCAACTGGGGGACACATGAAATATATAATATTTTATTGAATCTTAAAACTCTTTCATGGTCGTTATTAAATTCTTGAATCTTATCATTCTTAATAAATTAAACATTTTCATATAAATCACTATATTACTTTTTTAGATTACATCATCATGTATAAAATAGATGATTGTCTAGAAAAAATAAAAAACATTTGGTGTTCATATAGGAAAAATTAATAAGGAAACATTTATCAAATATTTAACTAAATTATCCTTTTTCAGATGTACCATAGTGAATATAGAATTATCCATCTAAATCAAAGAATCAACTACACTATTTTCTTTACCTATGTGGTATTGAATTTTGAATTCCTAATACTTCATCAATTATAGATATATAATTTATCTCTTGATTGACTATTTTTCAGGGAATATATTTAATTCATGAATTTATAGTAGGTATATAATTCCCACTTAACAACATATAAATGATGACTCTTTGTTATTAAAGAATACACTATACTCCCATATTCCATTGTCATGTGTAATATAATTTTTCTAATGAAGTTTTTATTAAAGTTGTTCATAAGCCATTAATTGGTTATTATAAATTAAATCCAAAATCATTCTATTCAATGATGTATCACCATATAAATTTATTTTACCATTTATGGATGGTATGGCCCAAATTAGAGCATTCAAAACACTTATTTTTAGTTAATGTTAAAAATTATTTTATTTATATTTCTAGACAAACCTACATCTTTTCCATGCAATCATAGTTAGTGGACTAGTTAAAAATTCATAAATTACATTAAACCTGTATAAATAGCCTCTTAATCGAAGAAATCTATGAAACATAGTCACATTTATAGGTCTTTACTATTCATTGAACATTTCATTCAAAGCATAATGAATAATTATTACAGTTTTTTTAGGATATGTCCAAGGAATACAAGATGCTATAAAAAATATCAAATTTACTAAATATTCAATATAAAATTTTTTAAGGGTGTTCATAACAATACTTAGATGTTTCTCATGATCCTCATATGTTTTAGAGAAAAAACAATTATCATTAATAAACAAAACCAAAAAATATCCAAATATTGATGAAACGAATATATTCATAAAATCCATGAAAACTACAAGAGAATTCAACAATCCAAAGGGAATAAAAAAAATTCTCATAAATATTATGAAGCTCTATATTAGGGACGTTATTGTCCTTCATATTTCATTGATAATACATAAATTTTATACGACCCTTCAAAAAATACTTATCTGACTAGAGATGATCAAACAAGTAATCGATATGTAGAAAATTATAATAATTCTTAATAGTAATTTTATTAAATTCCTTATAAACATTACTGTGGATCATGGGACCATATTTCATTTGATAAAATTAAATAGATGCACCTCATAGCGATGTTCTAGGATGAATGAATCATTTTTGAAGAAACTGTATCTAATAAATTTTTAATTTCATAATTCATACTTGAGATATTAAATAACAGGGTTTTGAAATTAGCTTATCATCTAGAAATAAGTCAGTAGTAAATTAGAATTTTAAATTTTGAATAAAACCATGATATATATCAGGAAATATCCATATATTATTTTTACTATTAGGTCTTCATTATTCTAAAAATTCCATTTTTTTCATCTACATGAACTATGTAAATTTCATTTCCATATATTCATAGTTTTTCATATTCAGTATATGTTATTATAGTAATGAATTGATTCTTATATTCAAATGGAATCACATTTTGTAAACATAAATTCTGTGGAATCAAAATATATTAGAGAATGATAAAATGAAAGCCAATACATACATATAAAAACATAATATTCTAAAATAGGAATGAAAACAAATATAGTAGGGAAGTATCTTCAATATATGATAATTAGAAGATATTTTTAAATTATTATTTCCATGATAATTCCCCAAATTAATTTTAATAATATTTATAACATTATATATTGAGGGGAATTTTCATTTTACCAATAAATTTATATGAAATGAATGAATCTTTAGAACCTGAAACAAACAAGACATTAGAATAATACAAATAAATGGGTATAGTAAAAGTTACTACATAATTTAATGGATGAATATATGTTTATATAGATGAAAATAATTTAACCATACACTTTTTTATATACATTCTCTATTTTATCATTCATTATCTTATTCTAGTAAAATCTCTCATAATTAATGATCTTAGTTCATTTAAAACACCTTACAATATTGTAACACCCCGAGATTTTATGAAAAATATTCTTTTAATTTCATTAATGTCTTGTGTTTTATGCTACACCAAGATTACCTTGCGCTATACGCAACACCGTATTAGCTTGCAGTATACACAACACTATTCTTGGATCGTGTTACACACAATTTTGATAATAGTTATTCTACGCAACATTCAGTGTATATATATATATGTATATATATTCAATGTATAAATGAAATTTGGTTGGATTCTGTTATATGAAACAATGATGTATTCTTGCACAACACGAAACCCTGACATGGCTTGCATTACACGCAATAGCGACCTTCCTCGATAACGTGTGTTGTACGCAATACCGGGTGTTACTAAACAACGATATATTATTATAATATTATTATGAACTAGCCATTATGAATATTATTAACTAAATTTTGAATTTTATAACATTATTATTCATCTTACACATTTTCTAGAACATGTTATAAGAACAAAATAAATTTTTCGGGTAAAATAATTATTTTTCAAAAAATGTAGTTTTGCCGCCTTTTGATGGCGCACCCACATTAAATCTATTTTTTGACATGTTTATAAGTTCAATTTGACAAAATAAATTTCTTTTTTGGAATCAAGAAATGAAAATTTACTTTGGATAAATTTTTCATATTATTCTGGTAACTTTCATATTTTGGTGAATAGTAAAAACATGTTATATTTTAATGAAAAACAACTTTTTTCATCGTAATAATTTATATGGTTAAATTATAATATTGAATGGTTTTAAAGTATAAATAGAATATATTTTTACTATTTAATATAATGTATGTCATTATCATATATTTTACCTTCAATTCGTAGGTTAAATCAATTCAATCTTTTGCAATGTTTTAAACAAAAACGCATTTTCTTTCGACAACGGGATTAATTTTAATTTAATTTATGAAAATTATGTGTATTGAATTTGGAAAAATGGATTCCATATTTGGAATAAGTGGGTCCAAATTATGTTAATAAGCTACTTTTTATTTTTGGTCATTATGAATAGTAACTACGGTAATTTTTATTTATTGCGGTTAAAGGTAAATAGGGTAATTCATGGTTAAAATAATATTATAATAATTCAAAATTACCTTGAAACTTGTATTGACCTTATTGGATGATTATTTTCCGACCATGGGCATCCTTGGGTCGATTTTTGGACCCCATGGAGCCAGTTATGGAAGACAATGACACATTAGAGTAATTAATTTAATGTAAAGACAAAATTGGAAGTAACAAATATCGTTTAGTAATTAATTTTTATAAGGGGATATATAAATTATATTTTTGACTATAAATATTCATTGGAAAGCTAAAAATATTTCCTACATGTTGGTAATTTGTTTATAATTTTTATACATCATATAAATTAAATTATTTATGACACAATAATGATGCAGTATTACCTCATTAATAAATTATTTAAATAAATAAGATTAAAATGATTAAAATATCATCCAAAACCTGTCCAATTCCTATTGGATGATTTCATTTCGAATATTACTAATCTTATATTTGAAATTAATGTGTTTTGGACCTCTTGAAACCGAATATATGTTTATAATAAAATAATGTTTTCACACTTTCCTAAATAGCCCCTCTACTCCCTTATAAAAGGAGACCACTTCTATGCAATTCCTCACACCTCTCAAGAATTTTGGCTCATACAAACTCTACCCAACTAAGCTCCCTATATCCCTCTCCTTCCCCTTGAAGCCTTACATTAGGCGGAAGATTCTCCAAGAAGTAATTTTGGTTCAAACCAAAGAAAGTTACCAAAATTAAAGGTAACCGTTTCTCTTAAGTTGTTTTCTTTTACTCTACTTCTCCAACCCCTAAAATCTTTTTAATCCTTTATTTTGTGACAACACCAGTATCCTGAAAATACTAGGATGTTGTTATGAGAAGGATTAGAACTACACATACACACACCTCCATCTAATGGATGAAGAATATAATGTTTCTATGATGGAAAACTAACGCCTCACGAAACGATGATTGTTCGATTTCCCCTACCGCCTATCATAGTGGCCATTATGATGGAATTTTATTTATATATAATATATATTATGTTCATTATTTCTTTATTCTTCTTTAATTCCCAATTATATCAAGCCATTATGGTTTCCATAGTCGATAAATACGATAATCTCATTTGAGGAAGTGCGGACTACCGCCCCCTCAAAGTGATGTGATTCGTTAATGCCTTATGTGGGATGTATAAAGGATGTGGTAAATGATATTATATATGATATTATACTGGAATTATAATATACCTATGTATAATTATATTTTAATTCCATTAAAAAAGGAAATAGAAATGAAATTAGCGTTCATGCGTACGTACGGCTTACCATCTCCATGAACGGTGTGTTTCATTTCATACCTCCATATGTTATGTACTATTATAAATTCTTGTATATGATAGATATATAATGAATTTATATGATATATAAATCATTATTTACATTTTTTATGTAAGTAAATCATGATATAAGTGATAATAACATCAATAACAGCAAGTCCAAACACGTACGATAAATAAGATGATTTTACCCAAAACACTACTTTAACTTTAATTTACAAGAGAATGGGTAATATAAAGTGATAAGTGAACCATATATGATGTCATAAAAATGAATATGATTTTTTAATGAGTCAATGACATTATTTAAATCATTATACAGGAGGTTCGGACACTTACAAAGCAAATCAGACCCAAGGTAAGGGAAATATCACAATCTCATTTTTATCCGAGATTGTTTATACTTTGGTATTTACTGGGGTGTATTTTATCATCCACATCTATGTTTCCTCAATATGTAACATTATTTCCATCGACCTACAATTTTTTAAATCCATTTTTACCCTTTTGTGAGTTTATAGTAAAAGATATGAAAGGAATCTTTTGTCGTTTTTCTTACGAGGTACTTTTTGACTTTTCCGACAAAAGTATGAAGAATGTTTTTTGTAACTTATACGGCATGAATGAATTTTTAAAAAATTATTTTAAAGTGGCTTCCATTACAAGTTATCATGCTAATTTTTAATCAACTTCTTTTAGTTTATAATTTTATGACATGTTACGAATGGAAAAGTGTTTTTGAAGTAGAAAGGATATTTTTCTCAAGAATGGAGTTCAAGTGTTTTATCAAAATTATTTTCCATCTAAGATAATAAAGGTTTCCTTTTTCATCCCTATTATTACGTTTATTTGATTATGTTGTGATGGAATTATTTTTATTAATTCCGTTATCTTATATGAATTGTTTTATGATGTCATGATGTTTAAGATTCCCATTTTTATTTCATGGGTTATGCTATGATGTATGGTTTATGATTTTGCGGAACACATTAGATTGGTATCATTATGAGATGGGTGGGAACTATATCTCCCTCCAATGCATTGGGTAAAGATTTTATATATCATGAGATAGACATGGCTGGAACGGCAGGTTAAACCGGTTTATTGAAACAGGACTGAAACGAGGAGTGAACTCGGTTTATAAATGGACTTTGTCCACTAAGATAGTATTGGCAATGAGTCTTGACTAATAATAAAAGATTCTATATGATTATGTGTGTATGAAAAAATGTTACATGTTTTTTGTTATGATTATTGGGATTACATTTCACTACTATGATTTATCCCATGTTATGATATTATGATCTCTTTTACAGGTTCATATTTTCAAAATGTTATGCTCTTATGAATATGATGTGATTGATATTTCTTTTGTTTACCCTTACTGAGCATTTGAGCTCACCCTTTTATGTTTTCTTTTCCCCAGGATATAAATAAAGGTTTTAGAAAAATAAAAAAAGGGAAGATCATTATGGGAGATATTGAAGATCTTTCACCATGATTAGAAGATTACGTTCCGAGTTTCCAAAGACACTAAAATATTACGGTCCTTGTGTGTGTGTTTTTGTAATGTACTAAGTATTCCTCAAAAGTAATGTAATGTCCATGTAAGTCAAGCTTTGGGTCTCTACAGTTGGTATCAGAGGAATGGTTTAGTCAACCTTTGGAAACTAGGATGCGAAAACGTTAGCGAGATCCCTAGAGATATTTCTAAGGTATGTCTAGGGATGTCCCTAAGGATAAGTATATGTATATGATATAGTCCTAGAACTATGGTAACGATTTTAGATTAAACCAAAGATGTTAGATATTTAAGTTACTCCCCCTTTATTATGATTTTTTCCTCTCACACTATACTTTTTGGTTTCTAGAAAATGGCTGGAAACATGATGATTCACGATAATGGAGGATACGATGGACAATGGAATGATATTTTTCATGAGAAACCAAATGAAATGGGATTTGGAAGTCCCAACATCATTATTATTCCGAATCAGAAATCTCATAATATGATCAATAATGTAAAATTTGGTAAGTTTCCTGACTCGGCTAATAAGAGAAAGAGGGAGTTTCATGATGATCATAGAGGAAATAAAGTTCAATTTCCCCTATCTAAATCATGTGAGAAGAGGCATCAAGGAGAATGTTTCAATGGAACTCGAAGATTATTTGGGTGTGGAAAAGAAGGACACAAAGCCAGTAAGTGCAACGGAAAAGGTTCAGTTAACACCAGAGATGAGGATAATGGTATTGCTATGACATCAACAATGGTTAAATGTTTTAAATGTGGAATGTACGGGCATTATGCAAACCAATGCCCTAAGGGAAAGTCTCATGAAGGGAATCAGTATGGTCTTATGGGTCGTATTTATGTTGATGATGATGATGAGGAGACTATAAATGATATGTGAGATGAAAGAATTGTTGAAGCTCGTTCAATGGTTTAATAATGTAGTGGAATGATTACATGTTTATCATGTGTAATGTTGTATAAGTAATCTCATGGTACTATGGAATAAAGAGACATCTAAGGATTGTTACATTTTTGTCTTTCCTTGAGTTGTAAAAGAGTATGATTAATGGTACCAGTATCCATGAAAGGTTATTCAGTTATTTTTGGAATGTAGATGATATGAGAATAATGAAGGGATAATGAGAAAATTAAATGTTTGATAGTATTCATGAGCTCATGACTGATATAAGGAGAAGGTTATAACATGGTTTGAGTATATAGATTTTTTGGATTTTGGTATGTTGAAAGAGTTAACTTTTGACAACATTTGTAACGCCCCGACCCCAGCTACCTAGAGTCGGTGCATTACATCGTAACATTGGCATGATCACAAAAGATCATGTCTCGAAAGACCGATTAGTTTAGTAGCCTTGGAAACACTAGATACATTCATAAGTCTTACATTACATCATAAAGTGAAAAACTAATAACAAAGTCTTCATAGTCCACACTCATATCCTCTTCTAACTATCCCTGCAGGTCATTCATAAAATATTTCTTCACATCCTGAAAAAATATTAAAACATTGAAAGGGGTGAGCTCAGATGCTCAGTAAGGATAACAATATTGCGGAAGCTTTCATAAATGAACATAAACATTTAAGGCAATGTATAACTAAAACAAAAGCCTTTTAAACTTGAACATCAACATAACATGGCAAAAGTAAAATGAGATAATGCCATTTACTTCTTCACATGGATATTCTACTGGTCGAATAAGCACATGAAATATCATTAACCACTTTCATAATGAGGGAATGTATAATGCCAGACATTATGAAACATTTTGTCAAGGCCTCGTCCAAGACGTCTAAAATGATTAAGGCCTCGGCCAAAACCATAAATCAAATTGGGAAAGGGCCTCGGCCAATTCCACGTCTAGTTGTCTCATGAGACCTACCGATGCATCGAGGAGCTATAGCGGGCTCCACCCGTCACTTATTAAGTCCAATACATTCCTCATATGAATAGGTTTAAACATATCATAAACCATAACATAATCGTATCACATAAAACATGCATAATGGAAACATAACATTTCCACATTTCAATCACAAGATATCAATACAACACATTGATATAATAAAAATGCTTTCAAAACCATTTTCAATACCAAAATAAAATAAAGTTAAAACTTTGTATTTATTTTTCATTAAAAAAATGATGGCTTGTAGAGGAAGCCGAAACTCAAATAATGGTCACAGCGGCGGAGAAGTCGTTGTCGCCACATAAGTACGGAAAGAAAAACATTCCCTTTTGTCGTTTAGCAAAACGCTTCGTATAAAAAAGATTCCTTTTAAATAAACATAAAAGTCAAAGGGGATTATACACCGTATAAAAGAAAGTTGTGTATAAAACCAAATATGCCTCAATGAAAGGGGATTGAGACGAAGTCCTTAAAAGATCATTTTTATAATAAAATAGATCTATTATGTGTATTCACTATAGGTACACATAAAGAAATTAAAAATACAAAATAGGACATAATAATATCATGACAGAATTTGAAAGGAGGAGATTAACCCTAAGAATGGAAAGTGGGTTAAGAAGTTCCCTGACCTCGTGTCTGACTTGAATCAACCGTTCTTTAACCTCATGAATAATAAACTAGAGTTAATATATACCTTATTAGGAACCATTTTCAATTTCATTATCCTTTTTATATCACTTATTACAATGTTATAAACATTATGTAATTATTTATGTTAATAACGGTCGTTTTGTTGATCTTTGGTACTTGAGTCAACAATAAACTTCTTATAATTACAAGTTGTTTATGTGGTAGAATATCCATTATCTCCAGAATTATATTCATGATTTAGATGTCATATATATCATATATATCCATTATATACATTCATTCATAATATTACGTAACATTTAGAGGTAAGAAATGAAATGCACCGTTCATGGAGACGGTAAGTCGTACGTACGCATGAACGCTACTTTCATTTCTATTTCGTATAAAATGGAATGAAATCATAATGATATAAATTAATAATATAATTACAGTATAATATAGTGTATAATACCATTTAATCCATCCTTTATACATCCCACATATTGCATTAACGATTCAAATCACTTTGAGGGGGCGGTAGTCCGCACATCCTAAAATGAAATTATCGCATTTTACCAATAATGGAAATCATAAAGTATGCCATAAATGAGAAATACAGAAGCATAAGGAAAACATAAAAATAATATATATATCATATATGAAAATAGTTTCATCAAAATGGCCACCATTATAGGTGTTAAAAGAATTTGAACAATCATCGTTTCGTGAGGCAGTATTTCGCCACCCATAGAAACAGTATGTTCTTTAACCATTAGATGAAGGTGTGTGTAAGTGTAAACCAAATACTTATCATAACAACATCCTAGTATATTTTAGATACTAATGTTGTTACAAAAGAAATGAATAAAAAGAGTTTAGGGGGTTGGAGAAGAAAAATAAAACAAAACAACATTAGAGAAGACATTACCTCAAAATCAGGTAACTCTTTTTGATTTGAGCCAAAGGCTTCCTTGAGAAGAGTTCTTCCCAATGTGAGGCTTATAGGAGTACGAGGGGGAAGTTGGGAGAGTATTTCAGCAGAGTTTGTCCGAGCCAAATGTCTTGATGGTGTGAATAAGGTGGGAGTGGTGGGGGCCTTTTATAAGTGGAGAGGAGGGGCTCTTTTGGAAAGATTGAAATGTTACATTATTACACAATTCTTTTCGGATTCTAAAGGTCCCACACTTAAATAATTCGTGGCTAAGGTGATATGGGTTCGAAATCTACCCATCCAATAGTCTTTGGACAAGTGTAAGAGTTGTATTTTACATTATCTTTTCATTTTATTAAAGTCATTAAATAATGAGGTCATCGCTGCATCATAATGATGTCATAAATAATTTAATTTATTTAATGTCTAAAAATTTTAAAAAAAATACTATGATGTAGGAAATCGTTTTAGCTTTCTAATGAATATTTATAGTCCAAATGTGGACTTGTGTAACCCCACTTAAAAACTGTTTTAATAAAACAACTCATGTTTGTGTCAATTTAATTTTAACATTAAATAAATATATATTAATGTCATTTTCCAACCAAAGTGTCTCCATGGGGTCCCCAAGTTGACCCATGGGTTTTCTTGGTCGGCCATGACTCATCCAATAGGAGTAGGACAAGTGTCAAGCTCATCTCATATTATTAAAACATTATTTTTACCTTAAACTACACTAATTACCTCTAATCGCGATTAAGAACTTAAAAGTTACTATTCACCAAAAAATATTTTAATCTCATTGAACCACATTTTACTTCTTAATGACAACCATGTATGTCGGATTTTTGAAAATCAAATCACAGAAGTGGTAATATTTCATTTTAACAAAAAAATCAGTTTTTAACAACCACTTAGTGGTTTCACTATCATCAAAAATTGAAGTTTTTCAGAATAAGGCCAAAATTTCACCCTAAGATATAATTGATATTCCGAATTGAAAAATGATGTCTATTTTACAAAATTCCAAACATATAAGTTGCATTAATTAATTTTATAATTAATTCCCGCTGTTACAACAAATAGCGTGTTTTTAAGAAACAATTTACATCAAAAGATTGGCAATTGTTTATGTCCAATTTCAATGTTAAATTAATTCTAATGACCAACATTGGATAAAATGGTAAAAATATATTCTAATTATACTTTAAAACCACTAAATAGTATAATTTATCACTATAAATTATTTTGATTAAAAAAGTTGTTTTTAAGTATTTTTCACTATTCATAAAAAATAGAAGTTCTCAGAAAAATACCAAAAATTCAACATAGGCTAATTTCGATATTCCGAATCCAAAAATGAAGTCCATTTTGATAAATAAAATTTATAAAATTTCAAAAAGTAGGTATTACTATTCACAATGGCTAGTTTAATTCGTTGTGGTGTGTGTTAGAGCTCGAGGTTGCGTACAACACACGCTATTGCATTATTAGAAGTGAAACGTACCGTGGAAGCTTGGGGTGTTACATTCTCCCCTCCTTCAATAAATTGCGACCTCGCAATTTGAAATTTTTCTTTGAAAATAAAAGGTTGAAAATAGAAAATACCTTTGAGGAAAACCCACATCGGAAATAAGGTTAATAAATATATAACATTAAAAGAAAGCAAGATAAGTACAAAGGTCACCCGATATAGCCCATTCTAGGATTCTATGAAAATATGGATATGGAGGAGAAACAAACCATCAAGGTCTGATGGAGAGTTATAGAAAACAGGATTAGGAGAAAGTTTAACTACAAGAAAATCACAAACTTGTGACTGGTTAAACGGTCATTGAATCCCCAGTTGGAAAAGTTAACCGACAACATTTTTGTTTTAAGTTACCTTTTATAATGTTGAGGAATTTATTTAGGATATTTACTAAGAACGTAAGGGAATATACATACTTGTTATGTATACTTTCATTCGTTAATAAATTTTTACCATAAACCCAACTTTTACTCCAAATGGTAACGGAACTCAAAAATATTCTATTTATCCTAATTGTATAAGGTTACAAATATTAACACATGCCATTTAGATTAGTATTTCTATTTTTTAATAACCAGGGACTTCCTGTAGGCTAGTGGTAGGAAATAAAGGCTCGTCGCACTATGGTTGAGGGTTCGATTCCTGCAGCTTTGTCCGACGCGACGGGTTATTCCCCACCCTGCATGTTGACCTTTTCCTAAAACTATAGTATTATAATATTCCAAAAATAATCTTCAGAAATGCTTTAACCTTAAACAATACTATCCAATGATCAACGTAATCCACTCCAACCTTTATAGTTATCCAAAATACCTCTGTCCAGACTTTCTCTAAAAGGTCTCTTAATTCCAAAATCAATTGTAACATCAGATTCCCCAAACAAAGAAAAGTTTCTCTTATTGTCACATACTAAAAATATGATTACCTTAATCATATTAAAACCTTACTGAAATCACAAAGTACTGCAGTATAATCCATATATAAATATCACGTTATTCTTATAACCAGAATATAATCCTTGAGTCCAAAAGCACCAATACATTAATTATTCCGATTCAACTGTAGTCACAGCATAAGATTGGCCTTGATCCCTTGACCTTTTCTGAGGTAAGTTTCCTTGAAGCTTAAGACATTATTTTGCATAATGCCCCATTTCCCTACAATTGTAGCATTCAACTTTGACAGCCTCTTTCTTCCCCTTGCAATCACGAGCTTGGTGACCCTTTTCTCCACATTTATAACAAACTCCCATTCCTTTTAGGCACGTACCAGAGTGATTCTTCCCACAATTATCACATAATGGAAAATTCTTCTTTCCCTTTTTCCCTTTATCTGTCTCTTGTTCCACCGTTCTCTTCTTCTCTTGCTTTACTTTGTTGTCATAAGACATAGAGAATTCCTTTTCTGTCTTGATAGCACACGAGACAATATCTTCGTATGATGAGAAGGATTGTGATACTAAAGCTCGACGGAGAAATGGTTTTAACCCATCAAAGAAAAGATCAATCTTACTCCTTGGGTTACGTATATAATCGGAAGCATGCCTCGCTAACCTTGTAAAGTTAGCCTCATACTTTGCGACATTCTCATCCTCCTTCTTCCTCAGAATCAGAAATTTCCTTTCCATATCTGCTCGATGGTCACAAGGAAAGTATTTTTCTAAGAAAAGCTCTTTGAACTCCCTCCATTCCATATTCGATACGTCATCATCTTCCTTTGTGTTTTGAATCTGTGACCACCACTGATCGGCATTTCCAGTGAGGCGGTAAACTGCCATCACAACCGTCTCCCTTTCACTACTCCCCAAGGCATGGAATATTTTCTCTAATGAATTTATCTATTGATCAGGTACTATAGGATTTGTACTCCCATTGAAGATTGGTGGTTGTTGCCTCATGAAACGGTCTAGCATTGATCCTCCACGTTGCAGATCAGGGTGCTCCATACGAGTAAGGTTATTATTCATAACCTGAGTGAGTTGTCCCAGTATGGTAATAAGTTGATCAGCACCAGTTGTATCTCCAGCTCGACAATAATTATCTTGAGCAGGAGGGCAATCCCTACACGGAGTGCGTGCATTGATACAGTTTCCATTCCTTCCACTAGGCTCCATTTCTAAATAATGGCATAAACTAGATTAGTTTATGAATCAAAATACATAATTCCATACTTGTAAAATACTTAACATAAATTGAACTATTTATGGATATAATCCATAAAAATGTTTTCTTTGAGGAAGTATATACTCATAACCCTTCATAGTGGTTTATAAAGAAAATGAGAATTATTCGAAGCATATCCCCCGGGAGTGTCATAACCATGAGTGCAGCAAGGCCCGTTGTCGTGCACCAGTTCCCGTTCGAGTCTAGCTCAAAGCGGTGTTTTCGGGTTTTACCCCTAGGTACATCTGTGCCAGAGCCGCCTATACTTGCTCGTATCCAGACAGGGATGTATTGCTCGGAAAACTCACAAAATCTCTACAATAACAAAATTCTAGGAAGTTCTTCTATACTAATCCTCAAAGTCTATCTTTGGGCTATGTGCTCTAATCAGAGTTTATCTAAATCTAGCTTCCAAGGTTAGTACTAAAATGCCTCTGATACCAACTGTAATGCCCCGACCCCAGCTACCCAGAGTCGGTGCATTACTTCGTAACATTGGCATGATCACAAAATATCATGTCTCGAAAGACCGATTAGTTTAGTAGCCTTGGAAACACTAGATACATTCATAAGTCTTACATTACATCATAAAGTGAAAAACTAATAACAAAGTCTTCATAGTCCACACTCATATCCTCTTCTGACTATCCCTGCAGGTCATTCATAAAATATTTCTTCACATCCTGGAAAAATATTAAAACATTGAAAGGGGAGAGCTCAGATGCTCAGTAAGGATAACAATATTGTGGAAGCTTTCATAAATAAAAATAAACATTTAAGGCAATGTATAACTAAAACAAGAGCCTTTTAAACTTGAACATCAACATAATATGGAAAAAGTAAAATGAGATAATGCCATATACTTCTTCACATGGATATTCTACTGGTCGAATAATCACATGAAATATCATTAACCACTTTCATATTGAGGAAATGTATAATGCCAGACATTCTGAAACATTTTGTCAAGGCCTCGGCCAAGACGTCTAAAATGATTATGGCCTCGGCCAAAACCATAAATCAAATTGGGAAAGGGCATCGGCCAATTCCACGTCTAGTTGTCTCATGAGACCTACCGATGCATCGAGGAGCTATAGCGGGCTCCACCCGTCACTTATTAAGTCCAATACATTCCTCATATGAATAGGTTTAAACATATCATAAAGCATAACATAATCGTATCACATAAAACATGCATAAAGGAAACATAAAATTTCCACATTTCAATCACAAGATATCAATACAACACATTGATATAATAAAAACGCTTTCAAAACCATTTTCAAAACCAAAATAAAATAAAGTTAAAACTTTGTATTTATTTTTCATTAAAAAAATGATGGCTTGTAGAGGAAGCCAAAACTCAAATAATGGTCACGGCGGCGGAGAAGTCGTTGTCGCCACATAAGTACGGAAATAAAAACATTCCCTTTTGTCGTTTAGAAAAACGCTTCGTATAAAAAAGATTCCTTTTAAATAAAGTTAAATGTCAAAGGGGTTTATACATAGTATAAAAGAAAGTTGTGTATAAAACCAAATATGCCTCAATGAAAGGGGATTGAGACGAAGTCCTTAAAAGATCATTTTTAAAATAAAATTGGTCTATTATGTGTATTAACTATAGGTACACATAATGAAATACAAAATACAAAATAGGACATAATAATATCATGACAGAATTTGAAAGGAGGAGATTAACCCAAAGAATGGAAAGTGGGTTAAGAAGTTCCCTTACCTCGTGTCTGACTTGACTCAACCATTATTTAACCTCCTGAATAATAAACTAGAGTGAATATATACCTTATTAGGAACCATTTTCAATTTCATTATCCTTTTTATATCACTTATTACAATGTTATTAACATTATGTAATTATTTAAGTTAATAACGGTCGTTTTGTCGATCTTTGGTACTTGAGTCAACAATAAATTTCTTATAATTACAAGTTGTTTATGTGGTAGAATATCCATTATCTCCAGAATTATATTCATTATTTAGATGTCATATATATAATATATATCCAGTATATACATTCATTCATAATATTATGTAACATTTAGAGGTAAGAAATGAAATGCACCGTTAATGGAGACGGTAAGCCGTACGTACGCATGAACGCTACTTTTATTTCTATTTCGTATTTAATGGAATGAAATCATAATGATATAAATTAATAATATAATTACAGTATAATATAGTGTATAATACCATTTAATCCATCCTTTATACATCCCACATATGGCATTAACGATTCAAATCACTTTGAGGGGGCGGTAGTCCGCACTTCCTAAAATGAAATTATCGCATTTTACCCATAATGGAAATCATAAAGTATGCCATAAATGAAAAATACAGAAGAACAAGGAAAACATAAAAATAATATATATATCATATATGAAAATAGTGTCATCAAAATGGCCACCATTGTAGGTGTTAAAAGAATTTGAACAATCATCGTTTCGTGAGGCAGTATTTCGCCACCCACAGAAACAGTATGTTATTTAACCATTAGATGAAGGTGTGTGTAAGTGTAAAAAAAATCCTTATCATTAAAAAATCCTAGTATATTTTAGATACTGGTGTTGTTACAAAAGAAATGAATAAAAAGAGTTTAGGGGGTTGGAGAAGAAAAATAAAACAAAACAACATTAGAGAATACATTACCTCAAAATCGGGTAACTCTTTTTGATTCGAGCCAAAGGCTTCCTTGAGAAGAGTTCTTCTCAAAGTGAGGCTTATAGGAGTAATAGGGGGAAGTTGGGAGATTATTTGGGCAGAGGTTGGCCGAGCCAAATGGCTTGATGGTGTGAATAAGGTGGGAGAGGTGGGGGCCTTTTATAAGTGGAGAGGAGGGGCTCTTTTGGAATGATTGAAATGTTACATTATTACACAATGATTTTCGGATTCTAAAGGTCCCAAACATAAATAATTCGTGGATCAGGTGATATGGGTTCGAAAGCTACCCATCCAATAGTCTTTGGACAAGTGTAAGCCTTGGATTTTACATTATCTTTTCATTTTATTAAAATCTTTAAATAATGAGGTCATCGCTGCATCATAATGATGTCATAAATAATTTAATTTATTTAATGTCTAAAAATTTTAAAAAAAATATTATGATGTATAAATTTTTTTTAGCTTTCTAATGAATATTTATAGTCAAAATTTGGACTTGTGTAACCCCACTTAAAAACTGTTTTAATAAAACAACTCATGTTTGTGTCAATTTAATTTTAACATTAAATAAATATATATTAATGTCATTTTCCAACCAAAGTGGCACCATGGGGTCCCCAAGTTGACCCATGGGTTTTCATGGTCGGCCATGACTCATCCAATAGGAGTAGGACAAGTTTCAATCTCATCTCATATTATTAAAACATTATTTTTACCTTAAACTACACTAATTACCTCTAATCGCGATTAAGAACTTAAAAGTTTCTATTCACCAAAAATTATTTTAATCTCATTGAACCACATTTTACTTCTTAATGACAACCATGTATGTCGGGTTTTTGAAAATCAAATCACAGAAGTGGTAATATTTCATTTTAACGAAAAAATCAGTTTTTAACAACCACTTAGTGGTTTCACTATTCATCAAAAATTGAAGTTTTTCAGAATAAGGCCTAAATTTCACCCTAAGCTATAATTGATATTCCGAATTCAAAAATGATGTCTATTTTAAAAAATTACAAACATATAAGTTTCATTAATTAATTTTATAATTAATTCCCACTGTTACAACAAATAGCGTGTTTTTAAGAAACAGTTTATATCAAAAGATTGGCAATTGTTTATGTCTAATTTCAATGTTAAATTAATTCTAATGACCAACATTGGATAAAATGGTAAAAATATATTCTAATTATACTTTAAAACCACTAAATAGTATCATTTATCACTATAAATTATTTTGATTAAAAAAGTTGTTTTTAAGTATTTTTCACTATTCATAAAAAATAGAAGTTCTCAGAAAAATACCAAAAATTCAACATACGCTAATTTTGATATTCCGAATACAAAAATGAAGTCCATTTTGATAAATAAAATTTATAAAATTTCAAAAAGTAGGTATTACTATTCACAACGGCTAGTTTAATTCGTTGTGGTGTGTGTTAGAGCTCGAGGTTGCGTACAACACACGCTATTGCATTATTCGAAGTGAAACATACCGTAGAAGCTTGGGGTGTTACAGCATTCATGTTTTCACTAAGGTTCAATGGGTATTCATTTTTCAATAGAATACATGATTAAGGCCTTCGAACATTTGTAATGTGACCAACAAGACATATCTTATGATATATGGGGATCAACGATGGTATTAAATCTATGGTAATCGTTTTCACTATATTATGAGAGTGGACTGCAATATTATGTATAAGCCTAAAGATTGGAATGGATTATGTTGGACATAAGTTAGTATTGTTTAAGGATAGAACATTTTTCCGATATTATTGATGGGATGATATAGTAATGTAGTTTTAGAAAAAGGACAACCTGCAGGACGGGTGACAGCCCATCGCATCGGACAAGGCTGCGGGAATCGAACCCACAACGGAAGTGCGAATGGCCTTTATCGCCTACCACTGGCCTACAGGAAGTCCCTGGTTAGTAGAAACTAGTTTTATTTTATTAAGCGGTATGATATATGAAGTATAAGTTCATTTTTGGAACCATATACGATTAATATAACCATAAGATGGACTTATAACTTTTGCTAAACTTTTGTTTGAAAGAGATGGAATGACCCATCATTCTATAACATGATCTGCTAACACATCATGAATAAAAAATTCAACTTCATTTCTTTAAGGGATGAAGTGGAAATTGTTCAATTCACGAACAATAGTGAAATTGTACCAAAATCATGCAAGTAATTATTTTAATTCATCAACTTTAGGGAAATGATCTTGAAAACCAAAAATGTTTTCCTAGTTCCCTTATATCTGATGAATCAGATGGTACCTTAGATCATCACAAATCAATAGCTTTGTGATTGTTGGTTTTTTCATAGCCATGTTCTCTACCACTCTCCATCAAAACTTGATGGTTAGATTTTTCTTCCATATACATATTTTCACCTATGTTATCCTACGTGGAAACCCAGTGATGAGTTAATTTGGGTAACCATTACATTTCATACTTTAGTTTTTAAAGCCATTCCTTTTTATGATGTGGGTTTCTATTAAAAAACTTTCGAGTAGTAAACCATTTATAACCCCGACGAATTTCGAGGGAGAAATTCATTTTAACGGGGGTAGAATGTTACACCCCAAAATTTTATGAAAAATATTCATTTAATTTCATTAATGTCTTGTTTTGAATGCTACACCAAGATTACCTTGCGCTATACGCAACACCGTATTAGCTTCTAGTCTACACAACACTATTTTTGGATCGTGTTACACACAATTTTGATAATAGCTATTCTACGCAACATTGAGTGTGTATATATATATTCAATGTATAAATAAAATATGGTTGGATTCTGTTATATGAAACAACGAAGGATTCTTGCACAACACGAAACCCTGACTTGGCTTGCATTACACGCAATCGTGACCTTCCTCGATAGCGTGTGTTGTACGCAATATCGGGTGTTACTAAACAACGATATATTAATATAATATTATTATGAACTAGCCATTATGAATATTATTAACTAAATTTTGAATTTTATAACATTATTATTCATCTTACACATTTTGTAGAACATGTTATAAGAACAAAATAAATTTTTCGGGTAAAATAAATATTTTTAAAAAATTGCAGTTTTGCCGCCTTTTGATGGCGCACCCACTTTAAATCTAGTTTATGACATGTTTATAAGTTCAATTTGACAAAATAAAATTCTTCTTTGGAATAAAGAAATGAAAATTTACTTTGGATAAAATTTTCATATTATTCTGGTAACTTTCATATTTTGATGAATAGTAAAAACACGCTATATTTTAATGAAAAACAACTTTTTTCATCGAAATAACTTATATGGTTAAATTATAATATTTAATGGTTTTAAATTATAAATAGAATATATTTTTACCATTTAATATAATTTATGTCATTAGCATTTAATTTACCTTGAATTCGTAGGTCAAATCAATTCAATCTTTTGCAATGTTTTAAACAAAAACCCGTTTTCTTTCAACAACGGGATTAATTTTAATTTAATTTATGCAACTTTTGTGTATTGAATTTGAAAAAATGGATTCCATATTTGTAATCAGTGGGTCCAAGTTATGTTAATAAGCTACTTTTTTATTTTTGGGCATTATGAATAGTAACTACGATAATTTTTATTTACTACGGTTAAAGGTAAATAGGGTAATTCAAGGTTAAAATAATATTATAATAATTCAAAATTACCTTGACACTTGTCTTAACCTTATTTTATGAGTATTGGCCGACCATGGGTATCCTTGGGTCGATTTTGGGACCCCATGGAGCCACTTATGAAAGACAATGACACATTAGATTAATTAATTTAATGTAAAGACAAAATTGGAATTAACAAATATCATTTAGTAATAAATTTTTATAAGGGGATATATAAATTATATTTTGGACTAAAAATATTAATTGGAAATATAAGAAGATTTCAAACATGTTGGTATTTTTTTATAATTTTTATACATCATATAAATTAAATTATTTATGACACAATAATGATGCAGTATTTACCTCATTAATAAATTATTTAAATAATTAAGAATAAAATGATTAAAATATCATCCGAAACCTGTCCAATTCCTATTGGATGATTTTATTTATAATATTAGTCATCTTATCTTTGACATTAATGTGTTTTGGACCTCTTGAAACCAAATATAAGTTTATAATAAAATAATGTTTTCACACTTTCCTAAAGATCCCCTCCACTCCCTTATAAAAGGAGACCACTTCTATACAATTCTTCACACCTCTAAAGCATTTTGACTCGTCCAAACTCTACCCAAATAATCTCCCTACATCCCTATCCTTCACCTTTAAGACTTACATTAGGCAAAAGAATCTCCAAGAAGTCCTTTTGGTTCAAACCAAGAAAGTTACCAAAATTAGAGGTAACAGTTTCTCTTAAGTTGTTTTCTTTTACTCTACTTCTCCGACCCCTAAAATATTTTTAATCCATTATTTTGTGACACAACCAGTATTCAGAAAATACTAGTATGTTTTTATGAGAAGTATTATAACTACACTTACACACACCTCCATCTAATGGATGAAGAACATAATGTTTCTGTGATGGCAAACTAACGCCTCACGAAACGATGATTGTTCGATTTTCCCCTACCTCCTCTCATGGTGGACATTATGATGGCACTATATTTATATATAATATATATTATTTTTATTATTTCTTTATGATTCTTTACTTCCAAATTATATAAATCCTTTACGGTTTTCATAGTCGGTAAATACGATAATCTCATTTGAGGAAGTGCGGACTACCGCCCCCTCAAAGTGATGTGATTTGTTAATGCCTTATGTGGGATGTATAAAGGATGTGGTTAATGATATTATATATGATATTATACTGGAATTATAATATAATTATGTATCATTATGTTTTAATTCCATTAAAATAAGAAATTGAAATGAAAGTAGCGTTAATGCGTACATATGGCTTACCGTCTCCATGAACGGTGCGTTTCATTTCTTACCTCCATATGTTATGTACTATTATAAATTCTTGTATATGATGGATATATAATAAATGTATATGATATATAAATCATGATTTAAATTTTGGAGGTATGTAAAACATGATATAAGTAATAATAACATCAAGAACAACAAGTCCAAACATGTACGATAAATAAGATGATTTTACCCAAAACGCTACTTTAACATTAATTTACAAAAGAATGGGAAATATAATGTCATAATTGAACCATATATGATGTCATAAAAATGAATATTATTCTGTAATAAGTCAATTACATTATTTAAATCATTATACAGGTGGTTTGGACACTTACGAATCAAATCAGGCCTAAGGTAAGGGAAATATCACAATCTCATTTTTATCCGAGATTGTTTATACTTTGGTATTTACTGGGGTGTATTTTATCATCCAAATCCATATTTCCTAAATATTTAATATTATTTCCATCCACATACAATATTTTAAATCCATTTTTACCCTTTGGTGAGTTTATAGTAAAAGATATGAAAGGAATCTTTTGTCTTTTTTCGTACATGGTACTTTTGACTTTTCCGAAAAAAGTACGAAAAATGTTCTTTTTACTTATACGACATGAATGGATTTTTAAAACATTATTTCCAAGAAGATTCCTTTACAAGTTATCATGTTTATTTTTAATCAACTTCTTTTAGTTTATAATTTTATGACATGTTAACAAAGGAAAAGTGTTTTTGAAGTAAAAAGGTTATTTTACTCAAGAATGGAGTTCAAGTTTTTTATCAAAATTATTTTCCATATAAGATAATAAAGGGATATGTTTTCGTCCCTATTGTTACATTTATTTGATTATTTTGTGATGGAATTATTTTTATGAATTCCTTTATCATATATGAATTGTTTTATGATGTCATGATGTTTAAGATTCCCATTTTTATTTCATGGGGTATGCTATGATGTATGGTTTATGATTTTGTGGCACACATAAGAATGGTATAATTATGAGATGGGTGGGACCTATATCTCCCTACAATGCATTGGGTAAATATTTTATATCTCATGAGATAGACATGGCTGGAACGACAGGTTAAACCGGTTCCATGAAACAGGACTGAAACGAGGAGTGAACTCTGTTCAGAAATGGACTTTGCCCACTAAGATAGTCTTGGCAATGAGTCTTGACTAATAAGAAATGATTCTCTATGATTATGTGTGTATGCCAAAATGTTACACGTTTTATTTTACGATTATTGGGATTAAATTTCACTACTATGATTTATCCCATGTTTTGATATTATGATCTCTTTTGCGGGTTAAGATTTCCAAAATGTTATGATCTTATGAATATGATGTGATTGATATTTCTTTTGTTTACCCTTACTGAGCATTTGTGCTCACCCTTTTATGTTTTCTTTTCCCCAGGATATAAATAAAGGTTTTAGGTAAGAAAAAAAAGGTAAGATATTTATGGGAGATGTTGAAGATCTTTCATCATGATTAGAAGATTACGTTCCGTGTTTCCAAAGACACTAAACTATTACGGTCCTTGTGTGTGTCTTTTTGTAATGTACTATGTATTCCACAAAAGTAATATAATGTCCATGTACGTCAAGCTTTGGGTCTCTAAAAATATAGTTATCATAATTTCTACTTCCACTACAAAGATAATATTCATTAAAAGCCAAATTTAACACATCAAAATATCTTCTTATATTTCACTATACATTCCCTAGGGTTATTTTTTCCAAACCTATCACAAAATAAAAAAATCATGTTCCTTAAGTTCAGTTTTCTTGGATGTATTCCTTTTATTTTCCATCCACCTAGATCTATTTTACAATTATTTACATGAAATTAATGTCATCGACAAACTATGTTTCTACTTTCTCAACATAGGTTACAGGTTTACTATAACAATTATTTTCAGTAGAGGATAAATATCTTTCGTATATTGGATTTAATCCTTAATAATGTTGAATATTTTTATTATCATGATCATTGATATTTTTTTTGTTTACCTAAATAATAAAGTGTTATTTTATTCATACACATAAACCTAATATTCCTAGTTTGACCTCAATTACATGAATTTATTTTTCCAAAAAAATTCTAAAAACCAATGAAAAAAAATTCTCTAGGAAAATATTATTAAAATTTTCCCATTCCATTGATTCAATGCAGTCTCATCCTAAAGTATAATTAACTACATACCAAAATTGATTATCTTAAATTTCAAAATAGTAAATTGAAAGAGTTAACATTTGATTATATTATCAACACATGACATAGAGTATCATTTTATGTTATTTAATCAATCACAAAACTATTCCTTCAAAATTTCCTCTAAATACACGATGGAAATATCTCATAAAATGATCCACTATTGATATGTTCGTACATGGTATATTAGGATTATCTCTAGCATATATTCCTATTCCATTTAATTTTTTTTAAATAATATATAAAAAAATTACTCATCTATAATTCCGACCATTCATAGTTTCTTACTTGGATGGATATTATCTTCTTGGTTCCTTGTAATGTTAGCTTCCCTATTTCCTCTATAGAAAACTATTCTGAAGTCACATAGATTAGATGATCTAAAATTTTAATTTTAAATTATATCTCATGATAACCCTAAATAATAGTATCTTAGGAGAATTTGAATCAATTATCTTAACCTATAATAATATATAAAAATGTTTATCATATTCCAATTATAGGGACCCAACCTTAAAAATATTTTTTGATGATTATATATATATATGAATTCATTTCATTTCATTACTATAGATTATTTAGGTCTAGAGTTTTTTTACTAGTTCATCACCCATATATAAATACTTTTTACATCACAAATTGAAACTACCACATAATATCAATGTTTTCCATGATATAATAATTTTAAAACAAAAAATGTGTATTTCCATGGTATATATTCAAAATTTTCTTTTTTAATTCATCTTTATCACAACTAATCTAATAAGCAATGTGGGAAACATTTGGAAATTCTTGATGAACATAAAAAACAATTTAATGGACATATAAAGTGAAAAAATAAACATGTTTATCTATATAAAATAATAAATATTTTCTTTCTTCCAAATAAATATTGAGCTCAAAATATAAATTTTCCTAATTAAGAAATAAATATATCAACTGAATTATATTCAAATAAAATTTATATTAAACAATAATAGAAAAAATAAAACACATAAATAGTTCTTTTAAATTGTGTTAAACTCATGAAAAGTTATACATCACACCTCTATGAAAAATTATAAATATATAATTAATATTAAGGTCTTTATCATGCCTGGTTAAATAATAATATTTATAGTAATACCCAATGAAAACATATAAGAATCATATATATATCATGGAATATCATTTCAATATAACTATTACAATCTCTATTAATAATGGAATACTATACTTTATAAATTTTAATAATCTCTTAAAAGAAAACTAACTAGTTAACCCCATCTCTTTACATAATAAATTAGATTGAGATACATGGCTCACCCATTATAATGATCTAAATCGCGATCACCCTTAATAATTAAAAATTCCCAAGAATAATAAAATAATTATAATACATTAAAATTTTCATTTCTATATTCATACTAAATATTATTTTTCTCATACAAAACAATACAATTCTGAATATTGAAATATCTATTATATTTAAAAAAACATTTTTAAAATATATCGAATAAAAGAAATTAGGGGGGTTTCATAAAATAAAAAATGAAATATTTTTATTGAATCCAACCATAAAAAAATATTATGGTAGTGGGATGAACCTTTTATAATATTTAGTTTAAAATAGAACATTCATTTTGATATTTGTTTTCAAAAAATTCCTTATAAAATACATAAAAACATTCATTTTGAAAAAAATTGAAGGAAAATAAATATTAAAAAGTTACATTATAATTCATTTATTTCCAAAAAAAATACATCCATAAAATACTTTTATGAATATTGATATTGAAGGAAAATATTTATAAAATAAATCATGAAAACATTTTAAACTAGTTTTTAATGTAATGTGTCCCTTACATATAATTGTAATGCAACGTCTATTCTTCGTATTCAAGAGTAATAAAAATATGTTTATTTTTATCTTGATTAAGAAATTTTTTAATTTTTACTATTTCTTTTATTTGTTTTATTACCAAAAATTTTGTTGATGTTAGATATTTTGGTGATATTTGACTCATATGTCCAAAATCAGTTTTGTAATTTTAATGTGATCAATGTTGTCATTATTACATCCATTATATAATAATAATATTATAATAATTAAAATATTTATACATTATTTATAATTTAAAAAACCCGTGAAATATGGATTTGAAAAATTCATAACTTTACAATCATAATGACAGAAGTCCATACATATGCATGAGTAACATTTTAATTTTTAAAATGCATATGAGAGAAGGTGGATATTGTTTTATCCTTCAATAATTATGACTATATCATATATATAACTTAATATATATATATATATATATATTATCCAAGTGAGGTGTCTAAGAAAAATGAATCACATCACCTCATGGAGGTGGTAAGTCACACTTACCGATGACCAATGTCATTGATTTGAAATGCAAGGAATGGTAAGAAATATGAAGACATATTATATTTATAGAATGATAAATATATCATGACTGTAATATATATAAATTAAATTGGTCATTATAACCATCTATGACATAAGGTGGTGGTTGAAAAATTATATGGGCCTACGAGTCTGTAGTCCGCCATACACCTAATCGATGGTTTTTTCCCATTTGATAGAAGTGGAAAAAAGATATAGGTTATTAAATTAAAATAAAAAAATATAAATAAATGTACTTTTATAGTTCTACTATTTCACCATGTTTTAAGAATATTTAATTGATGTAGAGGAATAAATAAAATGAAAATGATGGGTTAAGAAACATATCTCATCTATGGAAAACCACTAAAAGATTATACTTAAGGCTTCATGGGAAAAGGGACTCCTAGAAAATATAGGGATTTAGGGGAGGTATATTGGAAGGTCTTTGACCAGAAAAAATATCTTGAAGTGTGTATATGATATGAGAGGTGGTATCATTCACTATGTTAAGTATATGAACTGATTTTATTAATTAAAAAGGGTTAAATATATTAATGTCAAACTCAAAAAAATGGATCCCGAATGAAAAATTTACAGTGATTAGATTATATAGCGTCTAATTAAGATGATGATAAAAACTTATGTTGGTTTATTGGTCATTTTAACCCTAATCACTTATGTTTGACCATCAGTAAACATGTTTTAAAATTATCCTTTATAATGATTTTTTTACTATATTTACTATTCATTTCGAACAAAAATAATGTTTACTATATTACCTAAAATAAATTTTTCCTTATTGTAGATGTTTAATACATTTAATAAATTCCAATTAAAAATTGTGGTGGAATTTAATTTAACATTAGCATTAAAAAAACATGATGACTAATGGGTTATATAAATAATCATTTTATGTATAAAAATGTTTTAATACTAAATTCAAGTATTAAATTTATAACCGACACCAAATTTGGATTAATAATAATATAATTAGACTAATTTTAATTTGAACCATTTTAAAATAAAATTTAATGATTTAAAAAGATTATATGAAAATACAGTTTTCAATAAGAATGTCAATTTTTCAATATTAATTTAGAAATTATTGATCAATGAAATTTTACAAAATTTATTATGATATACTTTTTAAAAGATAAATTAGAATATTAAGTTACTGCTTTCATATTTAAATTATATAATTAATGTCCATTATTTTATATAAAATAATATAATGTATGAAAACCAAATTTTTTTCGAAATATATATTTTTCTTATTCACTAATAAATTACCAAATCTTATTATAATGAATATAACTCTCTAAAATATAATTAATATATATTAATAAGACATGAAAACGAGTTATCTTAATAAAAAAAGGTTTTTACATTCTAAAAGTATAATTAATATTTAATAATAAAAATTATATAATAATTATTATTCTATATATGGGGGAAAATTACTTTTTTGAAAACTATTAACATAACAATTTCATTTCATGAATATAAAAACAATGTTGTAATAACCAATTAGGTTGAATTAAATGATTTAGTAATAAAATATTTCATTGAAATAAATGAAATAAATGGTTTAATGAGAAGGTATTAAACTAGTAAAAAGTTTTTAGGAATGTGAATAATTGATAAATGTTTATTATACATAATTTAAAGGATGTAAATGAAAATTCAGGATCATTGTAAGGGATTTTGTCTCAATATTAATTAATTGGGGAATGAGTTGATGTAATAGACTTGATTTATTTTATATGATGTATATAATAAACTTTTACATGTTATTTAATGAATCCTTTAAAAATCATTGTATTATAATTTACAATTCATATTATTTCATGAAAGGGGATTTTACATGAATGTTACCAAGTGTAGAGGTGTTTCTTAACTCAATTTTCATTCATTGTGTTGTAATTCTATGTCATTAATGTTTTTCAAATTATTTAGTGTGGATTGATATCAAATTTTTTTACTAATTATTTATACTTTTTTATAGGAATGCACATATTTTCATATAATAACTTCATTGATTAACTATCAATTTAAATTATATGATCTTTTCAAGGTCTTTCTTTGTCACAATATCATTTCCTTTAGACTTGTTTCATTTATTTCATCATGATATCATTATATAGTGTACTGAATTCATCATGAATTGATTTTATTATATTACTTAATATAATTAATTATAATTTAAGAGTCATATGATACCATTTTTTGTATTAATTTTCATTAGAATATTACTAAAGTGGTATAGGATTTATATTTTAATCTCCTTTATTTTCATGATTTTTTATGTTCGGGGTTCTATTAGAGGAAATTATATGATAATTTTTTTTGTTGAAAATCATATATTATCTACTCTAATGGTTATGAATGTGGTTGACATGTTTATTTTATAATTTATATCTTTTTGCTTAAATAAACATTATATTTTTAATGTGATTCTAGTATTAAATAATCATTTAGATTACAAGGTTATTTTAGAAAGAAAATAACTTTCTTAGTATTTTTGGAATTTTATGATTTTAAATCTATCGAAGGAAAAGTGTATTTTTTCATATTATCAATCAAATTTTTATAATGACATTTTAAGTGTATGCTCATCAATGTCCACATCCTTTATTGATTAACATAATTTATTAGAATTATGATTTTATGATAACATTCATATTTTTTTATTTTCTTTTTTTATGATGTTTGTTATTTATATATTTTCTGAAAAAACATCTCTTTTCCTCTTATTAATCTAGTTATAAAGGAATGAATTAAATTATATAAATATTAATGAAAAAATAAAACATTCATGATTTTTTATTTTTTAATTATACTAGGATGTTATTACTGATGGAATTTTATCCCAATACTACACAATATGATGGATGGTCCTGATATATCTTATAATAATATGATACAAAACAACTTATACAAAGAATAATTCGATATTAATTATACAATTCGTGAGCTTGAAATATCTTTATAATAGAATGGGTAGTGTTCCTCATTCACAAAGGAATGATGGAGTGACTAAACTTGGGAAGTATCTCATATGAATTTAACTAGGCCACAGATATTTCAAACAAAATATAAAAATAATATTTCTAGATAAAAAATTCCTCTCTCTATTCTAGATATGATTACCTGATATTTCCTTTTATCCATATTAAGATCACATTGCTCATGATTATTGATTCCAATTACTCTTTTATTTTTCAAACCGTTATTACTTGTTTCATGATTAATATATAGGTTTTGTTGTGTATGTATTCCATGATTTTATGTTCATTCAGTAATATTTTGTAATCTTACCCTTATTCTCATCATATTCTCAATATTTACTTTTATTTGTTAATGGTTACGATTACCCATACTAGGAATTTGAGGTCGCAGTTCTTATGTATCCTTCTCCCTAGATTTTGAATGAAGATTTTAAATTATTTGGGTCTAGAAAAGATTCATATTTTGAAAATTTTATGGCAGATGCTGAATACTTTTTCTGAAATATTAACATAGAGGCATTGTGGAAAAATTACTCATTTTATGACATGGTTGTTTTTATAATGTTTTTCCCCTAATTATATGAAACTCTAAACTAAATTTTCTTTGGCTATATAAGCGATATAATAAATCTATTTAATGTTTTGGGTATTTGATGCTGGAAATTGGGTCACATTTATTAGAATCAATACCAAAAATGTATATATGATATTTTTACATAATATCCATCTTTTATGGTTCAGTGGTTTCTAAATAATAACAATATATTCATTTTTATGCTTCAAAATAATTTTTTTATAAAAATGATATTTTAAAATTTTAAAGGTGGAATTCAATTTAATATATTCAACAAATTGAAATTTACTCAATATTAATGAATTCCATATTTTTAATCATCAAAATTAATTTTAGGAAATAATATCAATATAATTTTTATTGATGATGAATCACTACAAGGGTAAAAATATTTTCACCATGGTAATGATTAAGAGGCTTAATGAGGGGATTAAACTAAGAGACATGAAATCCATTATCACTAAAAGGTGATGATGTTGTATTTTTTACCTTGACTTATACTATTTATAAAAAGGTATATTTTTTCTATATTCCAAATAGAAAATTCTAATTTTTAATACATTGAATATTTAAATATGTATAACTCCTATCACTTATAAAAAGAAACATCATGTCCAAATTTTTTGATACAATTTCTAAAATCAAGCTTAACTAATTACTAGTCAATTATTAACCAACAATAGTCCCCACTTTCAAGAGGTCTTGGTATCAGAAAAAAACTATCCTTAAAAATATTACTTTTTAGTCCAATAGAATATATCCAAAGTAGATGAAATTGACTCTTTTGATATATTTAATGTGTCTTTATACTCTTATTTCCTCAAAATATTAAACATAAATGTTAGTATAATTAAATAAATATCATCATTATACATAAATATTATTTTTTACATCCATTTTTATCTCGGTTACATCAAATGTAATATCAATGTGTTTCTTATGTGGATGTAAATACTACCTTCTTCATAAAGTGTTTTTTTTCATTTTACATGAACTCCTAAAATGTAATTTTATATTGATAGATTTAGTAATTGTGTTTTATATTTTTGGCTTAATTATATTTCTTAGGAATATAAATTATTATTTTTCATCAATTGTTTCCATTCATATAAAAATAAATGTATCACATGTGCATAGGTTGAGTTTATTGCCTTTACAAAGTGATGTAATTCAATTCACATCATTGCATTTCATGGTTTTTTTAAAACTATATATAATTAATATATATTATATATATAAATTTATCTTTATTTTGGAGTTAATTAAATGATTACTAAGGTTCATGGACCAGTATTTCCACACTAAAACATACATGGAAAAAAAGTTAATATCAAAAAAAATATATCTATAGATAATTGTAAACCAATGGGTGATTTTTATTTAAAAATGAATCATATATATTAATATATTAATGAATATTATTATTTTTATTTTTTAAATTAAAAAAATAATCATTCTATCATAATTTAGAGTTTTTTCTCAACAATTCAAGACTTAAGTTAAGATTTCATGTAGCAATCTCATTTTTTAATCATGAATTTTCATCTTTAAATGACTATTGGGAATATTTTATACTCTTTATATCTATTTAATATCATCCAATTTCATTGACAATAGTTTTTTGGGGGTTTATCAAGTATTAATTATTATTTCACTGTCTTCAGTACTAATTAGTTCAAAATATCGTTTTTATGAAAAAAGACCTTATACCACAATTTGGTTCACTAATACATTTCATTATTTAAAATATTTTTTATAATTTGTTAAGAATATTATTTATTATTTTCAAATGACTTGCCAATACTTTTTATTCCATGTTTTAATTTAATTTCATATGCTTAAAAGCACATCTTTAATTTTTTTCCATATGTCTTATCATCGACTTCTTAAAACTGTGTGAAAATAACTTTTTTTCCATTTAACAATTGAATGTATTTTCCTAAAATCATGACCATTATTTTTTATATGAACATCCATTATGGGTTTCTATTTTTTTAAAATAAAATCCTATTTCCAATAATATTTTAATTTTTAGTTTTAAAACTTCATAAAAATAAAAGGGTGGTTTCCCTTATTTTTTCAAATAATGTTTTCAATTTTTTAATAAAAATTGTATTCACCTATTTCCACATATTTTTTTTTATTTTTCATTATGGATATTATCATATGATAATATATAGTTTATGTCAATGGTTGAATTATTATGATTATGTTTTTTTGGTGTTTTAATTAATCCTATTTCATTTCCATGCCTTAGTTAAGAAATAAGGCAATTATGAATGTTTTCTGATCATGTGGGATGCATATGTATGAATTAATTTATGTGGTATGTGAGCCAAAAACTAAATATCCCTCTAATTCATTGGTTAAATATTGATATATTAAGCGATAAAATAAAATGGAATAGAGAGTGTACCCAATACAATATTGGCCTCCGTCTACTATTTTATAATAGTGCGGGTGGCGATTCTTGCATAATGAAACTAATTTTTACTCCAATAGTCATCCCTCACATTTATATGGAATTTTTTTATTCTTTTGACACACTCTCATATCCCGTTATTGATTTTTAATGATTTGACACCCTATTAACTCATGTCATTTATTATGAAAAGAATTTATTTCATTACTCATGATTTAAAAGCTATAACTACTTTGGAATGAATTTTATTTGTTAAAATAACAATCTCATAGCCTTATGATGATATTGGTTTCACTTATTATAATCAATTATTTTCACCCACATTTATCATTAGAGAGAATATAACCTCACCCATTCTTATTTTTCAATTTTTCCATGTTATGAGGTAATGTTTATTATATGATATGCCTATAATGAATAATATTTGAGAATTAATTTTTTGGATTTGTTGAAGATATTTTATGAAAAAATGACAATACAATTTGTTCGTAAGGAAATTAAACATTTATATCTCCATTGTGTGACTTTTTTCTAATATATTTAGATTTAATGTATAATAATGAAGTATGTATATTTTTTATGAACATGTCACCTTATATTTTATCAGAGAGGGGCTTATTCTTATGGATATTATGTTATGAAGAATATGAGGAGATAATTTAATCTAACCTATGTTAAACTGAAAGTGATATATGATGAACTTAACAAAATATGGGATGATAATGTGGTGTCATAATATTTGACATGTTAGTATTGAATATCATTTTCATTTAATTTATCACCGAACTTATTATATCATACTTATGATGATAAATATTTTGGTTTTAGAATGGGATAGATGATAGAATAATGACGTTGGGGTGGTGCAAAGTACAAGAAATGGTGAAATTATCTTACCCGTGCTTAGTTTTATGCATTCAATGAAATGATGAAACATCCTGAAGAATATTAAATTGTAACCAACAAGATTATATATTGAAATATTGATGTAAAATCATTAGGTAATGATTGTCAGAACTAATGTATGTAACGCCAATATAATAGATGTTTTTGGGAATATGATTTCCCCAAATCATGTTTTTATTTATCCAGTTGAATTTGATGTAATTGTTTGCATGGATTTTCCAAATATTTATAGATCCCATATAAATTTACATTAATGGGAACCCATGTATGATATTTCAAAACAAACTATAATCTTATATCAAAATTAGGAATAACATTTTCTTCTATAGAAAATTTCATCCATTGTATGGGTATTTCTAAAAATTCATACGGGTTATTTTTATTAAATTGTCGTGAGTCAATATTATTGATATTCAAATTATTAAATAATTGAAAAAATTATTACCTGAATATTTTCCCAGACTTCCCTCTAAATACCAGTATAGTGTTCTCAATAGAACTCATGCATGGTGTTATGACTAATTCAATGACTCCTTAAATAATTTCTATAATTGAGATGTTGGAATTGAGAAAGAAATTAAAATAGAATAGAGGTATGTAATTAGTTTCCCCTAGTTGTTCAATGTAACATCTCAAAACTCAAAAAATTTCTTAGGGAGATGTGGAGACATCAATAAGATTTAGTTGACAACCCCTATACACCAAAAGGCTACAAATATATTCCATGGGATACATAACTACTATGGTTGATTTTACATTTGACATAAAAAAACAAAAAAATAATAAAAAAAATCAAATAACCACCAAATTATTTATGTGAATAATGCAATAGAACGCAAAGTATAAAGCATTGAAAACCAGAATAAAATATAATAGAACTAGATTAGAGTACAAAGTGGAAATTAAAACAAAAAAAATCAAAGACAACCAAAGACATAAACTAAAAATATTCTAATATTCTCAACAGTCCAAATCTAGAGTCTATGACAATGTTATCCGAAAGGGTCACTAATTAAATTAGGTACTTCTAAATTACATGTGTCTCTATATAAAACATCTATAAGCTCACCAATGTACGCAAGAAAGGGTTGATTATAATGAAATATTTTGATTTCCCCAAATGACTTCCGTACTAATACTATAAATATTGTACATTTTAGAACATTTATATAAACAATTTATATAAAACAAATAAAAATAGTTTATAAAAAATCAAATAAATTTATAAAGAAATAGTTTTCCATGGAATAAAACCATACATTTCTTGAAAACCTTTTCTAAATCCAATTGCAGTTACCCATTCCATGTCTACGCATGAAAAAACCAACACACAATAAATATTGGTGTTACCATTGTAGATGGAACTTCACATCAATATTCCCTCCCATTGATGGTGGTACATAGCAGACATTATTAATCCCATTGAACTCACACCAATCTATTTATACAAAATACCATGAAAAACCGAATGTATGAAACTGTTTCAACAATAAAATAAATTTTTTTAAAAACATTCCAACTAATAATACATTGAATAAAACCAATCCAAAATTCATAAATTATCAATCTAAAATTATAAACCCAACATCACTTTCCAAAAAACAAAAAGAAAATCCACAATTTCACAACCCATTAATAAATATTGTTTCCATCCAGATTTGCACATTAATTTTATAATTAAATTCTAGAAATTATGTCAGTTTAAAATCAATCATTCATATTATAATAAGAGGAGTAGAGAGTGAATCTACCTAACTCACAACCTATCCAAAAACTAATAATGGTCAAATAACTTCTGAAACATTGCATATATTTAACAAAAAAAGCATTATATCTTGTTACCTATCATCGGCACAACAATATATCATCATCATTTGCATCACACCACATGGATATATCACCAATGGATGATATCCATGAATACAAGAGAAATAAGAAGAATAAAACTATGTAAACCCACCAAAAATGAGAACTTGACAAAGAATTCGACCTTCAACACACCATTATTCACTAATAGATTGTTACCAGAACCAGGGGAATGTATTCCACACCCTTCAGGAGGAGAGGGAATAATGTTAGGATTGTTTTAAGGTATAAATGAGTGTCTTGGTGTGTAAATAAATTTACATCAACAAAATTCAGTTCTAATTGTAACATTACACTATTTAGGCACATTTATAAGAAAACAATACACAAACTATTTTCCAACCACTTCCTATATACACCCATCACATAGTTGGATCACAAGATTTGAAAAATCGTTCCACAATGCTGCTTAGCCCCTCTAATCAAAATTTGAAAGTTCCTCCTTTTTGGTCACATAATTTATCTAAATAGTTCACCAATCTTGTGCCTAACTAGTTACCTCTATTTCGCCTTACATGGATTCACAGATCAGTTTGATGGATTTTACTAAACGTGCTTAAAATTATTACTTAAAAAAGTCCAAAAAACATACCAGAACTCCTACAAATCTACCTAAACCTAAAAAAATAAATTATATATACATTAAAAAATCTATATAAAGAGTCAATTAATTGAAACCAAGGGAGGTAAATTCTCCCTAATATTGGTATTACAATCCTTAAAATGTATAAATACCCCATTATACTGAATCATTTCGGGACATAGCTCGACCGTTGTCTTCTCATATTTCCATGTTTCATATAGAATCCCACCAGGTTTTAATAAAACCCGCACTAGAATAGTTTTTTCCCCACACAATAAGTTTTCTTTCAAATCCACAATTCGAAATTTGGATATGAAACAATGAAGAATATGGTTATAGCTCAATGTTATCTCATAGGATCACATATTCATGGGTAGGCTGATACATCCTCAATTAAGATGCTTGAAACACAAAATGAATTATTATAAACTTTGTTTGAAAATGAATCTGATAAGCCAACTCAATAACCAATTCTAGTATCTCTAAAGGGCATATGTATCATCGAGATAACATCCACTGATTTTATAAATAATGATGCCCAAGCCTTGGAGATATTCTCCAGAACACGTTATCACAAGACTAAATTTAAAATGAAAAATAATTATAATTTTATATGTTTTTTGACAACCCTTATTCATCTCCATTCTCTTCCTTTTTGACTGAATCTTCCATGGTGTCTCTTACAAAAGCCTCAATAAAAATTTGAAGTCTTATATATTTCCACCAAAAAAGTGGGGAAAAAAGATGATGCTCAGAATATTCTTTAAAAAGGAGGTATATGTATCATGTATTGGAAACTATTATTGTATAAGAACACCACTAATAGTATTTGACCCCCCCTTTGAGGCACCAAAATCCATTATACAATACCAAATCATGTTTTCTCATGTTTGTGTCATCCTTTTGTGTTTTCCATCTCTCCCAGGATGATATGTCGTACTCATAATCAATTGTGTCCCAAGGGCATTTTGGGGGATTTACATAAAATGAATCATAAACCTTATATCTCAGTCTAATAATATCAAAGCTAGTATTAAATTCATATTTATCACTTCTCAGTTATATATTTTTGACATGTAATCCATTGTATAAGATTCATGAAAATGAATTAAATGGGAAGAATTAGTGAGGGGATCCACTATCACATCTTCAGAATCATGTTTCTAAACCATCCTTCTGAGACCTAAAAAATCCATATTTATCTTCTCCCATTTACAAACTGGAATCTGTATAGACAATAACATACCAAATGGTTGCAGTATCTCTTTATTAACCTGCCGACATGTGAGGAATCACATAACAATCTCGACTACATTTTTTCACTCAAATACAATAAATTTATACTTTAATGTATTATAAATATTTTATATTTCTGAAAGAAATATTCATTTCAACCAACAGTAATAATGAAGAAGTTATTCCTAAAAATATATGGTTACAACTATATTCTCTTGAAATCAAATCATGGATCATTTTTTCATCTTCAATACCTCAATGGTCTCCACTATATTGAGTTTTGAACTTATTAAAATACATTGTGATTAATATTTTTGTTCCTGTTTCCACCTCTCCACAAAATCTAGAACAAAATAAACTAGAACGAAAACCAAAGCCATACCAAAATATTCTTAATTAAGCTGCATGTTGGTTATCACCAATATCAAGTGCCACTAATATGATTCCTCTTGCACTAACTGACCATATGATTTTTTAATTTCATTTTCCATCAAATTTCTTTCAGCTAGTGTATACATAAAATGAAATTTAATCATTTTGAGATACCACATCCAACATTTTTTTTCATTGATTTAAATATCATTATGAGAAAAATAATTCCTAATCTTATGATCTATTAAAATTATAAACAAAAAACAAAAGAGGTAATAAATCCTAGTACTCAATTCATGGACTCCATTAGAAAATTATAAATCATTTTTGGTTATTTATCTCATAAAACAATAATTTTTCTTGATCCATAAGCAACAAAACAATCTCCCTGTATAAGAACACACACCAATATAGATCCTGAAGAGTCACAATACACTTCAAACCCTCTAAAAGATTTTTGAATAAATTAACATTGGATCTGATGTAAGGAAACTTTTATGCCCCTGAAAATAGTACAAAAATTCATCTCTCTATTGGGATCGACATTTTTATTGTTAATTTTTTCATTGGGGACATTAGTTATGGAAAATAGGAAAAAAAACTTCTATAATAACCTGTTAAGGAAAAACAAATATCACAAAGTCATTTATTATCAGTTCCCAAAAGATCATAACTTCTATCAGTACTAGATCCATAGAATCACATTTTTACAAATAACATGGGCCCGGAAATGTACCTATTGTATCAAAAAATAATAAGTTGAAACTTATTATTAAAAAAATTATCCCATAGGATACCCAACACTCTATCAAAGGGGTTTTCAGGTTCATCCATTCTCCTTGAATACATCAATATGTCATCCACAAACACCCCCCAAAAATAATCCATATACCTTTTAAATATTGCATTCATCAATTGAATAATGATATATAGTGAATTAGTAAGACTAGAAGGAATAACGAAACACTCATAATAGATACTAAATAGATCTATTATAAATTAAGACTAATTATTCATGATACTAGCTACTATCTTGAGAGTATATAAGGTCAAGAATGATACCATTAGAAGAGATAAAGATGATATATTTCTTACCATTGTATGTGTTAAATTATGGATAATACCTTCTAACACCTTTTTAATCACTCTGATTGTTTAGTGAAAAATGTTTAGATTATTCTATTTCCAAACCTAATAATGTCCAGATTCAATCATTGTGGTAGAACATTTAAAACATTCAAAATTTTTTACCTTGTTCAATTATGAATTTTCATGTGGTCGGTTATATTGGGAATACACAAATAGATTCATACATCTCAACCAATATTGAGTATAAAATATCAAGAAGTGAGAATTAAAAAGGAGTAGAATTAAAAGAAAAGGGTCACTGAAATCACCTCCTCACATTGTGACGACATGATCTAATAAGAACATTTAAGAAACTTTGTCATAAAATTGTTTTAGAAAAATGTTATTATTATTTTTAAAACTAATATTTTATTGTGAAAATGTATTTATTTTTCCAGAATCAAACCTGGTCCATCATAATGTGGTCAGTAAATAAGTTAAAGGTATCTAAATGTTCAATCACAAAAAATAAAATGGCATTTTTTTATAGAGATTGGTTTTTGGACTTCTATTTTAATGTTAATAAGATTAGAATATGTAATTGTGCTAAGGGTTTTTATAGAATAATGTCAATTCAGAAGCTAGAAAGTTTAAAAACATTTTTAAAAGAAGACATACGATGCTATGCTAATCATAACGTTTTTATAAATCATGAAATAATCTCATGATAAAATCTTTTAGTGAAATAGAGGAATCATAATGTATAAATAATTTCAAGTGATCAAGACAAATCCTTCACTAGATTAAAGAAATTTTGATGCATATAATATGATTTAGAAGTCAAAATGAGTGAAGTTGATTAATTTTTAATATGTTCAAAGTTTCTATGTGGATTAATCATTGAATACCTAACATCATTATAGAAAAAACATCTTATTATAAAAATTCATCACAATAAGAAGAACTAAAAAGATAGATTTTAATCAGAAGAGAATGAAACAAAAATCATAATGAGATAAGAATAAAATAAAAAACCTAATAAGCTAAGAATTAATCATAAATCTTATTGATATGATAAGCAACCAAATCATAGTGTGCATAGAAGGAAACAAATTTGTAATGAGCTAAGAAGGAAACATATTGTAATCATCGTAGAAGGAAATAGATTCATAAATAATAGAGGTGAAAATATTTAAATAATGAGATGATTATAAAGAAGACTCAAAAAGAATATTTCAGAAGGTTTTTGAAGAGTCTATTAGGGAATATCATTATATTAATTTTTTTTATAAATCTAGGGAAATAAAAGGATGAATGGATAATTCAATGTTGATGTTTAAATGTGAGATTCCTTTAGAGTTTTATTAAATATGAGGAATTGGGGAATATTTTCATGTTTATTTTCTCTTGTCTTTCTTGAATTCCTATAAATACTTGTTCAGATCATTCATTCATGGTAAATTTCACTTAAGCAGAAAAGCTGAAGAGGTTAAAATATTGATCGAAGTACATTTAGAGAATGAGATATCTTATGAAGATCAGACACCTGAATTTTTGGTCGACTTTATAGGAGAATCAGATTGAGTCAATTTAATTGACTCTATTAGACTGAAAAAGATCGTATTGATAATTTGAGAAGAGTATCAGTTTTTTTAGATTGAGAATTTATTCATCATATTGAGAATATTATATTAATTCTATCATGCTGATAAATATCATATTGAATTTCATATTAGTATTTTAGATTTAATAAATGAGTAAGGTAGAATCATATTGACATTATAGGATTGAGAAATTTATATCCATGAAAACTAGGATGAGAATTTAGACTGATCTATTATGGATCTATTTCAAAAAAGTCTTTATTATTTTCTTTGGATAAATTTTTTTAGAAGAAAAATTGTAAACTAATGGGTTCCAATATAATATTTCCTATTAAGATATATAAGTTGTATAACAAGAGTTGGAAAATGTTGTTTTCATTTCATCTTAATAATTAATTTGCATGGACCTACATGAGGGGATATGTAAATTATGAAGGTTCAAAACCCGATTCTAAAACATGTAATTTTTATGTTCTTTACATTCATTTCTATTGATGAATACTTCACTAGGATAAAAGTCATTATTTGAAACATTAGGGGATTTGAATATGTCCATGAATATTCTAAAATTGTGAAGAAACTCATGAGAAACTTTTTGGCCATGTTTAATTCGAAAATTTTCCTCATCAGAAGATAAGGATGATTTATCTATAGACGAACTGAATAACATTATTATTTCACATGAAATGAAGATATAAACATGGATTAAAAATAACATGAAAGTAGAAAATACTTTTTAAACTGTGATAGAGATTAAAATCTAAGATGTAAGAGAGTTTGACCATTTTGAGTCAAAGATATGGAATATGATGATATTAATGGAAATTTTATATCTATTAACTCTAAAAACTATCAGATATGAAGATGAAAATATGTATGTAAACTTATTCTCACAATTTTAGAGTGTGGTGGAATTGGACACACTGATCTGATTTTCCCTAAGAATAATTTTGTATAATATCAAGATGATTCTAATGAAAAACTACATGGAAGAAGTGGAAAAATGTTAAAGTAAAATAGTAATCCAATAAATATATGAATAAAATTATTATAATTAAATGAAGTATGTTTCGTACAAATAATGAATCATACTAAACCAATAAATATTATTTTTAAGATGAATTTTCATAAGGGTTCAGAACTATAATTAAAAAAGTTGAGAAACAAAATATTACATACATAGTGAAGAAGGTGGTGAAGAATATTATAGAGATTATAATCTTAGAATAGAACATGTTTCTAATCTTCAAGAAAAGAAAATCCCTTGAAATAAATTAGTGAAATGAAGAAATATTGTGAATATGTTTTTAATGGAAGAAAAGACGTTATCAAGTAGGAGGAAGAAAACATTCAGGAGATCTTACGTTGCAAACATAGAATTTCTTAAACGGTTATGATGATTGAAAATATCTTTAACAAGCCAGTAGAAAAAAAAGAATTAGTTAACAATATTTAATAAAAACATACTAATTCTGAATGTACCTTGATAATGTTTAATGAAAATTTCAATAAATCATTAGAAGTAAAATTTGATAATTTTAAATTTCTATGAAGCCTCAATATAAGAGTTGGATGAAATACCCACTACGAAAAATTAATGTATTATCAGATTCTTTTAAAATTTTAGGTTCTAAAAAATGTCATGGGAAAGATTTAGGGTATATAAAATTTGAGAAAACGATCAATTCTAAATAATTATAAAATTAAATAAAAATAAAATATGGTCCACATCGTGAGTATGTTATATAATAAAGATGTTAACAAACCCAAAAATGTTTTTATAGATAACGATATTTATTGAATAGGAAATCATGAATTTGTGGTTATTACAGCTCTTATGGAATTGATGGGATCTTATCTTATTGTTGTTAGAATAATACTCCTCTACATTAATGATGGTTTGATAAAAGCTTAATAAATACTGAAAAAATAATGAGTAACTTTCCTAACAGACAGAAAGTTGAAAAAATAAATTATCAATATTTTAGAAACATTGATAAAAAATTTGAATGTTTGGAGAACTTTTGTGGAAGATGTTTGTAACGCCCCGACCCCAGTTACCCAGAGTCGGTGCATTATTTTAATACATTGGCATGAATACAAGGAATCAAGTCCCAAAGGACCGATCAGTTTAGCAGTCTTGGAAAATAGATTACATACATGAATGTTACATTACACTTCATAACGTACAAAACAACATAAATAATCCTTTATGAATTCCATTGTTCCATTGTCCTTACCCTGGATATCAATCACAATATACTTCTTGGAATCCTAGGAAAAATAAAACATAGAAAGGGGTGAGCTCAAACTCTCTCTAAGGTTAATCAATACAGCGGAAACTTTAATAAATAAGCATAAACATTTAAGGAAATGTATAACTAAAACAAAAGCCTTTGAAACTTAAACTTCAACATAGTATGGCAAGAATAAAATGAAATAATTCCATTTAATTATTCACATGGATATTCTACGAATCGAATAATCATATGCAATATCAATAACCACTTTCATAATGATGGAATGCATAATGCCAAACATTAATTTCTGTGTCAAGGCCTCGTGCCAAGACCTAAGGTATAACTGTAACCAGAACCCAACCTAGAGAGCCTCTATAACCGGAATCCAACCCGTAGTACCTCTAATAACCGGATACCATCCCGGAGTGCCTCTAATAACCGGACACCAACCCGGAGTTCCTCTAATAACCGTACACCAACTCGGAGTGCCTCTAATAACCGCACACCAACCCGGAGTGCCTCTAATAACCGGACACCAACCCGGAGTGCCTCTAATAACTGGAAACCAACCTGGAGTGCCTCTAATAACCGGACACCAACCCGAAGGGCTTCATTTTACCGGTCCCCAACCTGGAACATACTATTCCAACACATTCATCGTAAAAAGAGGACGAAATATAATACAAACATTCATATTAAAACTAGCATAAGAAATTTCAAAACATTAATCATAAACCATTAATGGCATAAATATAAATCATCCATAGTCAAACATATCACAAAACCTTAAATACAATATGGAAGATTTGTATCATAATAAATCAACTTCAAACTACTATAAAATTTATCAAAGGATGTTGACATAGATGAAATCAAAACTATTTGAGAGAAATATCTCTTTTTTGAAATCATTTTAAAGTCATATAATTATAAAATACAAAATTTACATTGAAAATATTCTTATAAGCTTGTAAGGGAAGATTCAAATATTTTATAACGGCGGAAACTATGCACACCCGCCGTCTAAGTTAAAAAATACATTCTTACCTTAATTCTGTCGAAAAGGATAAAAAGTACCTTGTTTGGAAAATGACAAAAAGATTACTTTATAAACTTCATATAAAAAGTCAAACAAGGGTATAAATTACATTAACCCATATTCTGTAAAATTGTATGAATGTTTCGAAATACATTTTTAAGAAACATGGATGTGGATGATAAAGATGTCCCAGTAGATTATTACGTATAAACAAACTCGGATAATGAAGAGATTGCAAAATAAAACTTTACCAATTTGGTAACTTACGAAACATACACCCCTTGAAAGAGGTATCATACACTGAATATGTAAATACACATAAACTTATGTGTATTACACAAAAAATACAGTTATGGGCAGTACATGCACCACACAAAAGGTAATAGTGGCAATATGGCATGAATCTCACGAGAAAAAAGGGTGAGATGAAAACCCCTTACCTTGTACTTTTCCTTTGTTGGGGTATGCTAACATCCGGTATAATGTTGAAATAATTGTTATTAGATTATAAAATAATCATATACATTAATATGATATCATATATGATCTTTTAACATTGATTTGTTAATAATATCTTAGTATTATAGTTGTTTCGGTTGTTAACTTACTAGTTTTATTTTATATGTTTTGTTACATAATCTGTGTTTGTCATGGATAGGTTGTATCTTAATCATATCCAAAATGATATCAAGTCCTTATATACTATTATTAATCATTAAATGAGAATTATACTTGAATGACTACGATGGAGAATTAATCTTATCGCGTTCGTGGAGACGGTAGTCCGTATGTACGCATGAGCGACAATATCATTATTTTGATATTAAAATAATATATAATTGGATGGTATATCATATATAATGAATAATTATCATGTTATATTTATTATTTACAAGAGTTACACATCATTATTATAACCATCCTAATAATAATTTATTGAATAACAATTACACCACGACGTGGAGACGGTTAGCCGTACGTACACACGTATGGTGACATGTTATTCAAAGGATGGATAGAATACTGAATATGGTTGTACCATATTTATAATAACATCACAGTATATATAAGATACTACAGTTATTATTTTATAATGGTAATAACAAAGAAGGAAGAAGTGGAATAAGAAAGGAACTTGAAAAGGGTGGTGAAATCATTACCTTCTTCTTCGGGTTCTTCCTTTTGATTTGATAAAAATGGCTCCTTAAGATGGATTTTTGACTAAAGTAAGGCCTCTAAGATGAATTGAGGGAAGTTTAGAGAGTATTTGGGTAGGGGTTGGCCGAACCAAAAGCCTTTGATTTTGTGAATTAATGAGAAGGGCGAGTGTCCTTTTATAAGAGGGGTGAGGGGCACCTTTGGAAAAGCTAGAAATATTATTTTATAATAAATTTATATTCGGTTTATAATGGCTCCAAAGTGGATAATTTAAAGTTTAATATGGGGTTGGTTCGAAAACCACTCAATCAATAGAATTTAGACAAGTTTGGGTTACTATATTAAGCTTATCATTAAGTATTAACTCTTAGTCAATTAGTTTCACTTTTACTATGTATCTTTGTATTTTTATATTATATGGTTAATAAACTTACTATATACATCCAAGAGACCCCCATGTGGTCCATTAATGATACAAATATTATTATATAAGTCTCTTGGCCGAACCGTAGATTTTTTGTAATTTAATATCAATTAATTATATAATATGTTTTTTAAAAACTCTTTTATGTAAATTTTGACACTATTCAATAATAGATTTGTTTAAAAATCATAACAGAATTATTACTTAGAACAAAGTTAATTAAATCATTCCTAACATGTAATATTAACTAATAAAATTAGTTTAATTCATAAAATGTCTCAAATTATATTTATTTGGGTATCTACAATATCAATCATTTTAATTTTTTACTATTATGGTAATTACTGCATCACCATTGTGTCATAAATAAATTAAATTATATAATGTCTAAAAATTATAAATAAAATACTATTATGTAGGAAATCGTTTTTTCTTTCTAATTAATATTTATAGTCTAAAATCCAACATATATAACCCTATGTAAAAATTGTTTTTCTAAAAGATATATGCTTTTGTCATTTTTGTATTCATTTTAACGTAATTAAAATAAAGTGTCCCTATCACTTACAAGTGGCACCATGGGGTCCCAAAATCGACCTAAATATTCCCATGATTGTACATGTATCAACCAATAAGGTTAGGACACGATTTAGGGTAATTTTTTATTATTATAATATTATTTGTTAAACCATATTTACCAGATTTACCTTTTAACCATGGTAAATAAAATATTTACCGAATTAATTATTCAAAATGTATAAAAATAAAAGTTACCTATTTACACAATTTGAACATCCTGATTCCAAATATTGAACCCATTTTTCTAAATTCAAAACACATAAGTGGCAGAAATTAATTTAAAATTAATTCCCGCTGTCAAAACAAAAAACGTGTTTTTAAGATATAATAACTATCAAAAGATTGATACTTTTTTATGTTCGGTTTAATTGTGAAATTATATCCAATGACCATCATTGTAATAAATGGTAAAAATATATTCTAAATATAATTTAAACCACTCAAATTCATAATTTATCACTATTAATTATTTTGATTAGAAAAGTTGTTTTTAATTAAAATTTAGTAATTTTCACTATTCATCAAAATATTAATGTTATCCGAAAAGTAACAAAATTTCAACTTAGGATAAATTCGATACTCCGAATCCAAAAATGCAGTCTATTTTGAGAGATAAAATTTCTAAATTTTTTGAAAAGTAGGTATTACTATTCATAACAGCTACTTTGATTGGTCATGGTGTGTTTTAGAACTCGAAGTAGCGTACAACACACACTACTGTATTATTCAATGAGAAGCATACCATGGAAGCTCGGGGTGTTAAATTCTCCCCTACTTCAATAAATTCATTCCTCGCAATTTGATATTGTTCTTTGAAAATAATGGTTGAAAATAGAAAATATATTTGTGGAAAAACCCACATCGGAAATTTGGTTAATAAAATTTAGTCGTAACAAGATGAAAAGAGAAATGAAAGGGTCACCACAAAATTATGATCTCGATTAGGAGGACATTGGTGGCAATTATAGACATATAATTGGAGGAAAAACGTAAATATTTATAGGTAGTGATTGAGGTCATCAATCACAAACAAGTTTAAAATTGAGGTCCTTAAATTCATCAATCTATGATGATTTAAAATACTATCGGTTCAACAAAACATAAGGTATTAGGATCACACATTTTCGACATTTAAAAATATATTAGCTTAAATCCCACATCGAAAAATTAATTAATGAGGCCTCTATTTAATATAAAGAGTGGAAAGTATGAAGATTACTGAAAATAACACATACTAGGGTTCCATGTAGGAAAATATGGATATGGAAGAGAAATATAACCATCAATTATCTGATTTAGAGTGGTAGAGAACATGGCTATGAAAAGGAAATCAATCCCAATGCCATAAATTAGTGATGATCTAAGGTACCATCTAGGAAAAAAAAATTTGTTTTAAGTTCCTTTTCTTAATGTTGTGGAATTTATTTATGAGATTGGCTAAGATCATAAGGAGATATAATTTATAATTAGAGTTTTATCCATTAATAAATTTCTACCACAAACTCATCTTTCACACCAAAACATAATACAACTCAAAAATACTCTATTTATCCTAATCGTATAGGGTTTCAAATATAATGACTTTATAATTCACATATTAGACCCTTTATGTAAAGAAACTACATTATACCATCCATGAACTTCATGTAACAAAATGGTATGCGATAAATCCCAATTGCACTATGGTTGTGGGTTCGATTCCCGCAGCTTTGTTTGACATGATGGGTCGTCACATGGCTTGCGTGTTGTCCTATCATAAAAATCCAAAAAAATAACCTTTCAAACTTAATCTATTCCAACCATTAGACTTATCCAAAATACTATTATCCAAACTCACAGTCCAAAATTTACAAGGAAGTTAAACATAATGAGGATCCTTTTTTCCAGGTAATAACATGTGAACGCCTTCCTCATATATTCTTTTACAACACCGCAACATCCTAAATTACCAAAATCAACCATCTCTTATTCCAAAATTACTACCTCAATATTAGGACCATATTAAGGATTATCTTTCCTTCAACCATGTAATTTCCAAAAAAATTTAACTCGCTGTAGATTCACTTTTCATAGTACCATAAAATCTCAAGTCCTTAATTAAATAGTACTGCAGTACAATCCTTATTTATTTCCAGAACATCATTGATACAACACTTAAATGAAATAATTCTAAAATAACAACATAAGAACACTAGTCATTCCTCTACATCTATGGTAGTATCATAACATGATTATTAACTAATAGCATCATTTGCGGCATAGTCTGATGATATGGACATTGGTTCACATAGTGTCCAAACTCCTTGCAAAGGAAGAATTGTACATTTGAAACCATTTTCTTACCCTTGCAGTCACATACTTTGTTCCCTTTTCCTCCACACTTATAAAAAACCCCCATTGCTTTCAGGAAAGATCTAGGGTGTTTCTTCCCACAGTTATCACATATAGGAAAATTCTTCTTTTCCCTCTTCCCTTTATCAATCTTTTTCACTTCTATCCTTTTCTTCTATTGCTTCCCTTCAAAGCCATATGACTCATTAAACTCTTTACTTATCTTATAAACACATGATATTATTTCTTCATATGATGATAATACATGCGAGACAATTTCTCTTATAAATATTGCTTAAGACCATGAAATATATGATCTTTCTTTCTCTTTAGATCATGTGCATTGCTGGAGTTCTCATTCCTTCTACTGGGCGTCATTTCTAAAAAATGGCATAAACTAGTTCAGTTTATGAATTGTAATGAATAATTACTAAACTTGTAAAATACCTAACACAAATTGAACAGTATATGGATATAATCCATAATCATAAAAATGTTTTCTTTTAGTAAGTATATACTCATAATCCCTTCATAATGGTTTGTAAAGAAAATGAGAATTATCCTAAGAATATCCCCTGGGAGTGTCGTAACCAAGAGTGCAGCAAGGCCCGTTGTCGTGCACCAGTTCCCGTTCGAGTCAAGCTCAAAGTTGTGTTCTTAGGTTTTACCCCTAGGTACATTTGTGCCAGATCCGTCTCTACCTGCTCGTATCCAGACGAGGATGTATTGCTCAGAAAACTCACAAAATCTCTACAATACCAAAATTCGTGGAAGTTCTTCTATAGTAATCCTCAAAGTCTATCATAGGGATATGTGATATAATCAGAGTTTATCTAAATTTAGTTTCCAAGGTTATTTCTAAACATTCTATGATACCAACTGTAATGCCCCGACCCCAGTTACCCAGAGTCGGTGCATTATTTTAATACATTGGCATGATTACAAGGAATAAAGTCCCAAAGGACCGATCAGTTTAGTAGTATTGGAAAATAGATTACATACATGAATGTTACATTACACATCATAACGTAAAAAACAATATAAATAATCCTTTATGAATTCCATTGTTCCCTAGTCTTAACCGTTCATATCAATCACAGTATACTTCTTTGAATCCTAGGAAAAATAAAACATAGAAAGGGGTGAGCTCAAACACTCCGTAAGGGTAAGCAATACAGCAGAAACATTCATAGATAAGAATAAACATTTTAGGCAATGTATAATTAAAGAAAAGCCTTTTAAACTTAAACTTCATAATAGTATGGAAAGAATAAAATTAAATAATTCCATTTAATTATTCACATGGACATTCTACGAATCGAATAATAACATGTAACATGAATAACAACTTTCATAATGATGGAATGCATAATGCCGGACTTTACTTTCTGTGTCAAGGCCTCGTTCCAAAACCTAAGGTATAACTGTAACCAGAACCCAACCTGGAAAGCCTCTGTAACCGGACTCCAACCCAGAGAGCCTTTAATAACCGGACACCAACCCGGAGTGCCTTAATAACCAGACTCCAACCCGAAGTTCCTTTAATAACTAGACACCAACCGAGAGTGCCCTTAATAACCCGACACCAACCCGGAGTGCCTTTAATAACCGGACACCAACCCAGAGTACCTCTAATAACCTAACACCAACCCGGAGTGCCTCTAATAACCGGACACCAACCCAGAGGGCTTACGTTTATCGGTCCCCAACCCGGAACATATTAGTCCAACACATTCATCTTAAAAAGAGGAAGAAATATAATACAAACATTTGTATTAAAAATAGCATAAGAAATGCCAAAACATTAATCATAACCCATTAATGGAATAAAGATAACTCATCCATAGTCAAAAATATCACAGAACCTTAAACACAATATGGAAGATTTGTATAATAATAAATCAACTTCAAACAAGTGTAAAATTTATCAAAGGATGTTGACATAGATGAAATCAAAACTATTTGAGAGAAATATCACTATTTTGAAATCATTTTAAAGTCACATAATTATAAAATAAAACATTTACTTTGAAAATATTCTTATAATATTGTAAGGGAAGCGTCGAAGATTTTTTAATGGCAGAAAATATCCACACCCGTCGTCTATGTTAAAATAGAACTTCTTACCTTAATTCTATCGAAAAGGTTAAAAAGGACCTTGTTAGGAAAATGACGGAAAGATTACTTTATAAACTTATTATAAAAAGTCAAAAAAGGGTATAAATTACATTAACCCTTATTCTGTAAAATAGTAAGAATGTTTTGAAATACATTTTTAAGAAACATGGATGTGTATGATAAAGAGTTCCCAGTAGATTATTACGTATAAACAACCTCGGATAATGAAGAGATTGCGAAATGAACCCTTACCAATTTGGTAACTTATGAAACATACACCTCTTGTAAGAGGTCTCATACAATGAATATGTAAATACACATTAATTAATTTTTATTACACAATGAATACAATTATGGGAAGTACATACACCACACAAAAGGTAGTAGTGGCAATATGGCATGAATCTCACGAGAATAAAGGGTGAGATGAATGCCCCTTACCTTGTACTTTTCCTTGGTTGTGGTAGGTTAACCTCCTGTATAATGGTGAAATAATTGTTATTAAATTATACAAGAATAATATACATTAATATGATATCATATATGATCATTTAACATTGATTTGTTAATTATATCTTAGTATTATCGTTGTTTCGGGTGTTAACTTACTCATTTTCTTTTATAAGTTTTGTTACATAAGCTATGTTCGTCATGGATAGCTTATATATTAATCATATCCACAATGATATCAAGTCCTTAGATACTATTATTAATCATAAAATGAGAATTATACTTGAATGGATATGATGGAGAATGAATCTTATCGTGTTTGTGGAGACGGTAGTCCGTACGTACGCACGAGTGACAATATCATTATTTTGATATTAAAATAATATATAAATGGATGTAATATCATATATACAGAATCATTATCATTTTATATTTATTATTTACATGAGTTACACATCATTATTATACCCATCCAAATAATAATTTATTTAATAACAATTACACCACGACGTGGAGACGGTAAGTCATGCGTACGCACGTATGGTGACATGTTATTCAAAGGATGGATATAATACTAAATATGGATATACCATATTTATAATAACTTCACAGTATATATAAGATACTGGAGTTATTATTTTATAATGGTAATAACAAAGAAGGAAGAAGTGGAAGAGGAAAAGAACTTGAAAAAGGGTGGTGAAATCATTACCTTCTTCTTCAGGTTCTTCCTTTTGATTTGATCAATATGGCTCCATAGGATGGATTTCTGACTAAAGGAAGTCCTCTAAGTAGAATTTAGGGAAGTTGAGAGTGTATTTTGGGAGGGTTTGGCCGAACCAAAATGCTTTGAAGGTGTGAATTAATGAGAAGGGGGAGTGTCCTTTCATAAGAGGGGTGAGGGGCACCTTTGGAAAAGCTAGAAATATTATTTTATAATAAATTAATATTAGGTTTCTAATGGCTCCAAAAGTGGATTATTTAATGGTTAAGGTGGGTATGTGTCGAAAACCACTCAACCAATAGAATTTAGAAAGTTTTGGTTTACTATATTAACCTTATCATTAAGTATTAACTCTTAGTTAATTAGTTTCACTTTTACAATGTCTCTTTGTACTTTTATATTATATGGTTAATAAACATACTATATACATCCAAGAGACCCCCAATTGGTCTATTAATGATACACCTATCATGATATAAGTCTCTTGGATGAACCTTAGGTTTTTAGTAATTTAATATCAATTAATAATATAATATTTGTTTTAAAAACTCGTTTATGTCAATTTTGACACTATTCAATAATTCATTTTTGAAAAAATCATAACAGAATGATTACTTCGAAAAAAGTTAATTAAATAATTACTAACATGTCATATTAACTTATAAAATTAGTGTAATTCATAAAAGGTCTTAAATTATATTTATTTCGGTATCTACAATATCAATTATTTTAATTTTTTACTATTATGGTAATTACTGCATCACCATTGTGTCATAAATAAATTAAATTATTTAATGTTTAAAAATTATAAATAAAATACCATTATGTTGGAAATCTTTTTATCTTTCTAATTAATATTTATAGTCGAAAATCCAACATATATAACCCCACGTAAAAACTGTTTTTCTAAAAGATATATACTTGTGTCATTTTTGTATTCATTTTAACTTAATTAAAATAAAGTGTCCCTATCACTTACAAGTGGCACCATGGGGTCCCCTATTCGACCCAAAGATGCCCATGGTCGGACATGTATCAACCAATAAGGTTAGGACACGTTTTAGGATAATTTTATATTATTATAACATTATTTGTTAACACTTATTTACCGGATTTACCCTTTAACCTTGATAAGTAAAATATTTACCGAAGTAATTATTCAAAATGTCTAAAAATAAAAGTTACCTATTTACTCAATTTTAAAATCGTGATTCCAAATATGGAATCCATTTTTCCGAATTCAAAACATATAAGTGGAAGTAATTAATTAAAAATTAATTCCCGCTGTCAAAACAAAAAATGTGTTTTTAAGATTTAATAACTATCAAAAGATTGATACTTGTTTATGTTCGGTTTAATTGTGAAATTATGTCCAATGACCAAGATTTTATTAAATGGTAAAAATATATTATAAATATACTTTAAAACCACTCAAATTCATAATTTATCACTATTAATTATTTTGATTAAAAAAGTTGTTTTTAATTAAAATTTAGTAATTTTCACTATTCATCAAAATATTAAAGTTATCCGAAAAGAAACAAAATTTCACCTTAGGCTACATTTGATACTCCAAATCCAAATATTAAGTCCATTTTTAGAGATAAAATTTCTAAAATTTTAAAAATTAGGTATAACTATTCATAACAGCTACTTTGATTGGTCATGGTGTGTGTTAGAACACGATGTTGCGTACAACACATGCTACATTATAATTCAAAGAGAAGTGTACCATGGAGCTCGGGGTGTTTAAATATTATTAGACTGATCACCATAAGGAAAAATATATGACACTCCTTCAATAATACGCTTATTATGACAGAGAATATACTAAACTAAAGTGAATAAAGTCGTGGAAATAGATTTTGTTATTATGGTAGCTTAAAAAGAAATTTAAAGAGAAAAGTGATATATACTTGATATTGGATGTTCTTCACATCTAAAAAGTGATATATACATCATGAATAACGATAAATTTCATGATGGAGGAGCAAATTACCTTTTGTAGTGATAGTTACCTAAGATAAAAAATCAGGATCTATTTAAGTATGATGGGAAATATGAGGAAGGGGATTTTATGGGTTATTCACCCAATGGAAGAAGTTATAAATTTTGGAACAAAAGGTTACAAAAGGTAGTGGAATCATATGATGGGAAAGTTATTGAAAACTAAAATTCATAACCCAAACTTCTTTAGAATACTGATGATGATAAACTGGAGATGAATAATAATAGTGAAATTTTGTCAAAACATCCTTGTCTAGAATAAAAACAATCCTTTGACGAGGATAGTTTATATAGAAGAGATGCACTAAATTTTCTAACCTTATAAAAACATATTGAGTCCAAAAACATTATTGGAAATAATAAGGATCTATTTTATACAAGAGGAATGTTGAAATTAGAAAATATGATTTCACCTTTTTCATGTGTTGAACTATAATTAGTTTCTGATGCATCTAAAAATAAAGAATTTGTGGATGATATGAATAAGAGTTGGATCATATTGAGATGAATGAAACATGAGAAAGTTGTTTCACATTTATTAATAAAAATGATACCAAAATCAAGTGGTTTTATATGATAATGTTAAATAAACATGGATAAGTTTCAAAAAACAATGATATAATTCTTTATAAAGGATATACATATGTGGAAGGTGTGGATTTTGAAGAAAATATTTCCCAGTTTGAAAATTGAAAACTATTAGAATGTTCATTTCAGGTGCCACATATTAGAATTAAAAAATTCATTATATGGATGTACACCCACCATTCATAAATTGTGAGATTGAGGAAAAAGATAAAATGGAACAACCTTGTGGGTTTGAACTTGAATAGGCTGAGAACAGTTTTTGTAAACAAAAGAAATCATCATATTAGATTAAACAAGATCCACTTGCATGGTATTATAAACAAGGAAATTGTTTGAGGATGTAGAACTCTTTGAAAGGAAAAACTGATAGAAAATTATATGTTAAATATGTTGACGTTGGAACTCTAATTGTATGTATTTCTATGGATGATATAATTTTTGTTGGGGATGAAGAAAGAGCCTATAATGAATTTTCTATGGAAACGATGAAATATTATGAAAGGTAAATTTTGGGAGAAATAACATTATTCCTTGGATTACATGTTTAATAAAAAAATACAGTTTATTATCTCAAGATAAGCATTCCATGAAATTGTTAATGAAATTTGGGATGGGAGAATAAAAACAAGTTTCTACTCCTACATAAGTTATAATGAAGATGAGTAAATGTGAATCTAAATGAATTGTGAGTTAGAATGATTTTCATAAGATGATGGGAAGTTTAATTTATCGTACTCCCTCAAGACATTATATTGTTTATGTTGTAACGTTGGGATCGAGGTATCAATGAAATCCAAAAGAATAACATATTTGGGAAGAAAATTTAATCCAAGGATTTTTCAATGGAATAATTTCACATGGGTTGTTATACAGAACTAATAATATGATATTGTTTCATGCATTATTGATTCCGATTGAGATGGGGATTATTATGATATAAAACCAAACCTTAGATGAATTGTTTTCATGGGTCAATGTTGTGTGAGTTGGCATAATATGGAATTTTTTTTGAAATATTGATCACAACTAAATTTGAATATCATGATGCTGCTTAGGATTTTATTGAAATGTTATTGAAGAAGTTTTAGCATGAATATTCGAATATAAGGTTTTCTTAACCACAGAAGATACATTGTGATAACAAGAGTGTAGTTTATCATTATAAAAATCTTTTCTAACATTCAAGATCAAAACACTTTGACATAATTTCCACTATATAAAAGAGAATTTTTTTTAATGGATATGTTTTTATGGAATACATTTCAACAAAGTATCATGTTCATGACATCATTACAAAAGATATTTCGAAAGAATAATTTGTGGAATTGAGGTTGCAACTTCATTTACATCTTCCTCCCATGACTTCCTAAACCAAATAAAAATTTAACCCCCATAATTCATTGTATTATATTGAAAAATGGGGAGATAAAGTAACAAATTTTTACTTTATAATAAGTGTTTACAAACCTTTCTTAAATAAACATGAAGTTGTGATAATCATAAAATGGAGGATAGAAAAAAGAAAAGTGATAGAAAAATAAAATTGAGCGAGATTTTATCTTATCTTGGAATCAAAATTTGACTTCCACCGAATGATGGAATTCCATAAAAATAATAAATTATCTCATAGGGTGGATTTAGACATTCTATTTTGAGAAATTATATATTTTAATTATTCTTAAATAACATAAGATGTTTAGAATAATTGAGTTGTAAAAAAAATTGAGAGTTTAAAAAAAATATACCTGGGTTTTCAACAAATACAAATAGGTGATTGAATAACTTTTGTTGTAAAATTCTTCTAAAAATGTTTTTGAATATTTTGAAAACTAACTTTTTTGTATATGGATTTTTTTTAATTTCCTGGAATCGGAACCAACCCATCATATTGAGTTCCATATGATTTTTTAATGTTTCTGAATGTTCAAACCCAAACATAGATGCATATAATTTTTTTTTCCAAACATTGGTTTACAAAATCATGTTTTGAAGCTTTTATGACTATAATTGACAATGATTCTGATGTGGTTTGTTGAATAATGTGATGTTAGGAGTTAGAATGATTTCAAACATTCTAAAAAAATCACATGATTTTTTTTATAATAATTTTCTTATAAATCATGAGACATGATCTTGAGAATTGTTTTCTTGGAAATTTAGGAATCATAAAGACGGATTTGGTTCCAGTGATGATGAAAATACCTTTATGAGATTCTAGAAATAAAGTTTCATACGATTGAATCTATAATTCTAAATGTGTAAAGCTAATAAATTTTAAATAATTTCAATATTTCTACATGGATTCAAGATCGAATAGATTCCATCATTAGGTAGAAATCATTTTAATGGGAAAATATATTTTAATGTGGTGATGAAGAAAGACACATCATATTGAGATGAGAATGAAATAGAAATCATAATATATTGAGAAGTAAATAGAATTTGTAAATAGCTAAGAATGAAATAGAAATCGTAATGAGTTGATAAGGAAACCGATCACAATGAGTTGAGAAGGAAACTAATTCCTAATGATATGAGAAGGAAAAAAATAATAATGAGCTAATATGGAAACATATATATAATGAGATGAGAAGGAAATAAATTAGTAATGTGTTGATTATGAAGAAGAATAAAAAATAAGATCCAATAAGTTTTATGAAAAATTGAAGCATCCAAAACCTGAAATTAAATTTTGAATCAATTTCACTGAAATATATTGAATATTGAGGAAGTTGAAGTGGATGTTTAAATGTGGTTGATATTTAATTTATTTTTAAACTATAAGGTTGCATTGAATGTTTTCATGTTTCTTTCTCTTGTTTTTTTGAGTTTCCTAAAAACATTTTCTTAAATGAATTATTCATTATAACTTTTACGTAAGTGGAAAATGTGGACCACTTAAAAAATTGAGTGAATGTTATTTAATGAATGAGATATCTTAAGAAGACTTGACAAATAAAAGTTGTGTTTATCAAACATGAGAATCATATTGAACCAATAAGATTGAGTCAATTAATATAAAGATGATTTTATTGATCATTTGAGTAGAGTTTGAGTTTTAAATATTGAGAATGGATTCATTGTATTTAGAATATTTTATTGATTCAATCAGACTGAGAAAGACACCATTACGTTTCTTACCCGAGTTTGAGAATTTCTGATTGAGTAAGGTAGAATCATATTGACTTCATCAAATTGAGAAAATCAGATCCATACAAATCGGACTAATGATTCAAGTTGAGAAATTATGGAGTAGTTTCAATAAAGTATTTATTAGTTTGTTTAAATCAATTGTTTTATAAAAAAATTTAAACTAATCAAAGTTAGTATAATCATTCATATCCAGATATTAAAGGTGTCTAACAAGATTTGGTACAAGTTCAATTCAATTTTTCTTTGTAGTGTATTTCAATATACCCACAATAGTTTAAATGTAATGGACGTCGGTTATCCAATTGTGAACAACCCTCATAAATATTATTTTATTTTATTTCTTTTTTGCTTTTTTATGCGTTATTTTTTACAAATGATTCTATGTAAATCAGTCCATAAATGTTCTATGATTATGTTTTCAATTGTATTGAATCTTAAAAAAAGTAAAACAACTAATTCAACCACCCCATTCTTAGTTTTTATTTATTAATTTGGAACTTCAAACCTATACAATTCTTTTCGTATGTCTAATCCTGATATTATATATGACTTATAATGTACTAATTTATTTAAAATAAATTATACCTAGGTAGAATTTTGATATCATATTAAAAATAGACGGTGAATTTCCTTCTTAACCAATGTGGGGCTTCAACCTCTGTGTAATAAAATGACATGTTAGGGTAATGATATAATATCTAAAAAACACATGGGAGGACTATTCATCCCATGTGAACTTCCTTAGGTGGAAATGTAAAAACTTGTTTCTAAAAATCCCCTGCTCAGCATTACCCAAGTGGTTGAAACACACACTTTGAGCTCTACTATAAGTTATAATCTATTTAATCCCTACATAACTGAAACTATCATCTTTAGAATAATAATACATGGATTTAAAATGACCTTTATAGGGGATCATTCCAATATGATATTTATATCATCACATGTAACTCACTCTTGACCCATGTGGAAATCGGGACATAGAATTACAACATGACTTACAATGGGAATAATAAGATTCATGGATGCCATGTGTGAGGCTTGTTTGTCACATGTCACAAACCTCGAGGATTTATAGAATTATTTGGTTCCAATATCAATTTGTATAATATATATAGGGATTTTTTCCTATATCCTCTTTTCTTGTATTTTAATGAATAATTTAATTTGCAAAAAATTATCCAAAACTCATAAAAACCCATATATATATCTTCATACCTTCCACTTCCTTTGAAAACTAAGATACAAGAATATCATAGAAGGAAGATGAAAATTCACAAACTTCTGCTGTGATTTTGTATAATATGGGGATATATCATTGAGGGAAGATTCAATTTTTCATTCAAAGTGACCAACATCACGAATAAATTGAGGAAATAATATTGGGGTTCACTTATGTAATATATAAAATTTTCATTTTTAATATATATTATTTCATTTTCAATGGATGGTGTTTTGGGTGGTTTTGGTCTATAATGATTTAAATAAATTGTTTATGTTTTAATCTATCATTAGAAACCCAACACACTAAACCTATATATAACATTAATACATATTTTGTCTCTCATGAGCATGTACCACACCAACCATTGTGAGGTACCCATGCTTTGTATTACATTCTATCTATTTTAAACTTCATTAATTATTGTCTTCATTATATAGCCTTAAAATACAACACACCAGGGCCCTTGTTGCATGGACTTATAAGGGGAATCGTTTTTCATGAATAAAGACTTCTACAAAACCTGTATCTAATAGCACTAGTACATATCAGTGCTAGAAAAAAATGATGGTAAATGGCATATTTATCAGTGTAAAGGAACCCAATAAAAAATATAGCTCTTTATCAGCACTTTAATTTATGTTCTAAAATAGGGCATCCTTAATCATTTCATTTTTAATGTGGATAAAGGGTACACTATATCAGCGGCTTATTTTTAGCACTGATAATGGTTCACTTTATCAGGGGTTTATTTTTAGTGCTCTTAAATATTTATTTCATCAGAACTTTTTTAGCACTCATAAACGTCCAAATAAATATTATGAAATAATTAAATAAATAAAAAATAAAAAATGAGTAAATTAAAAAAATATTATTAATATTATTAATTAAATAATTAATAAAACAAATAAATAAATTGATTATATATTATTAAATATTAATCATTTTATTTGTTAACTAATTACCTTAATTAATGATATTAAATTATATATATCTTAAATATATAGATATAAATTAGTCTATATAAATATTATTTATCTATGATAAAATATTTATGCTCTTTACAATAAATAGTCATATATTCATTGGATAACAGTTTATAATTAAAAATTATTAATAATTAAAAGTATTGATTAATTTCATAGTACTCGACCTATAAATGAAAGTCATTTGATTTTACAATTTATCATAGATCAAATCTACTTTATATTACTTTCACATATACATAACTAATTCATTTTTATATACATTTCATAGATATAAAACATGTCCATTTTTTCAATATTGTTAAAGTGTACTTTTTCGTAATTTATTCAATTTCACCCATTTTTAACATTTATGAATTAACCTTAAATTAGATTTCCAATAATAATGTTTAAATTATATTTATAAAAAATATTTATAATTAAATATATCTATACATGTACATTTATTATATTTATATAATTATATACTTTTAATTATGAATAAATAAATATTTTTTTAAATGTATTTATACTATTATAAATATATAATTATATATATTTAAATAATTATAAAATGTATAATAAATTTAATCAAATATTGAATATATTTACTATATTTATTTATAATTGATATATATGTATATATATAATTATATAAATATTATTTTTTAAAATAATTTCTATTATCAATTATAAATAATTCTCTAATTATAATAAATTTATTTTAATAATAATTTACTTAATATATTTTTATTTATATATATTTTTTAATAATATTAAAATATTTACAAATTTTTATTTATAATTATAATTATAAATCATTTATCAATGCTTAATTAATAAGCACTGATAAATTCATCTTTACTAACTCTTTTTTGTGATGATAATGATGAGGTTTTATCATCACTAAAAAAAGAACTGACAAAATTAACATATACCGGTGCTATAATATTAGCGCTCATAAAAAAATTATTTTTTCATTGGTTTTTTATTGCTGATAAATGCCTACCATTATCACCGCTTGTTTGTATGTGATGATAAAAGTATCCCAATCTAATTAAAAAACCATAACCATTTGACAACCCATCGCGATATTGAATGCTTTTTATGGAAGCCACCCACTACTGGCACTCCTCCTCAGTGAATCGAACCTCAAATCACACCACTCGAATACCTCCCAAACATCTCATCTGGCATCCAATGTTCAATGAATGTTACATTTTCCAAAGGACATTTCAGATTTTTCTTCTACCTAGTGTAGTAGGCCGTAATATTTTCTTTGTGTATTTTTCATTTCTTTTTGATTTATTCTTTTTTGATGTTGTTTTTTTGGTCTGGTGGTTGTATACTAGTGAGGTAGGCATTCCAATTTTCATAGTTTCCAATTTTAATTCAACTCCTATCACTCAGGGATAGTTTATTGTTTTTAGAATTTGATGGTGACACATGATGCAACATGAAATTTAGATAGTTATTTTTTTACATTTCCAAGTTGATCACTCAATTAAATCAAACATATTACTAATTATCTCTTTTATCAATGGTATTCCATACATATGAAATTTTTGAAATTGAAAATATGGATTTTATGTGTGATAGAGTTCAAGGTAGGTTAATTGATTTATTTTATATTATATTGATTCATGTCTTATTTTTTCTACTTACCTAGGATTGTGTGGGAATATAATCTATGGATGAATCATGGAATTTTATATTTAAATTTTCTCTCTCCTATTTTAATTAAATTTTGTGGCCAAATCATTCTTATGGTGTTTTTTTGTCATGCCCTGGTGCTTTTTTCCATCCTGGGGGGGATCGAGAATGTCCCTTGGACACTATCATGGGCCAGCTTTGGTGTTCGATATATTGTGGTCCTGGGTTGGTTTTCCAAACTATATCAATTTTTTATTTTTCACAACATTTCACAATAGTCCAAATTCCAATGTCTCTACAATTTTTTAAAAAACTATTTTATTTTTCTCTCTATTTAGATTAATCCGACATTATTTATAAATCCTTGTAATCATAATATATATAATATTATACCTTGATTCTATTTTCTATTTTTGAAAAAAAATTTAATTTTTCATCATCATCAGACTCCCCCTCTATCAATAATTTACAAAAAAAATCATTTTTATATTACACATTATTAGTTATACTACTTTTTTAAGACCTATATACCACTATAAGACATTATAATTTCATTCCTGGAAATGTATATTTTCAATACTTTCACCCCATTCTTTGTGTATTTGTTAATCTTATAACGTGTGGATTTCCATGGGATCACTTTGATACCGAGCAATATGGAATATAGAAAAATTTTATTTCAATTCTTTTTACTATAACAAAGTTTGCATACAATTAATATCCCACAGTCCATGATATAGATTGAAATTACATCCAAAGAATTTGAAACATTTATACAATTCTCAATGGTTTTCATCATGGGTTTTCAATATTCATTTTGAAATCTATCAAACACTTCCATCAGATACATTGATTGGGAAATAAATATCCCCTGAATTCCATTACTCCCCTATACACTATGTAAAATTTAAACAGAAAAATCATCAAAAAATAATCATTGGTCATTGTTTTTGTAGAAAAATATTATCATCATTAATATCTTGGATCTATAGATATTATGTTATCCACATTGATAAAAACTTTTAATCTATCCACAAAATCATTTTTATGTAATTATTATGGTCAATTGTTCATTTTTTAAATTATTGTTTCATTAATAATTCATCTAGGTTTCAATACAGAGCCCTTAATTCTTGTTTCAATTCAGATATCTCATTTGTCAATTTACAAACATTATTCACATATTACTGAATAGGAAAAATATATGTTATATAAGTATACTTCCAATTCATGTTATCCATTAGAAAATGAAAATATTACATCAAGTTTGAGTACCTTGAATTTCGTGGGGATGGGTCGATGTGGTGATATGACATCCCAATAGTCTTGAGATGTATTAAAATATTGATATACCATTAATTTTAAATGTAATAATACAGTTATTTTCTACATAACATGTTCCAATAATCCATCATATTCGTTTTTACCTAGGATTCCATTTCTATCATTTTTGTTTTTTATCTCAAATTTTTTTTTCACCCATGTACTGTTTCATTTATCACATTCTTTCATGCTCACTTCCACTGCCTTTATAAGAAGAGAAATGATACTACATATAATCAAATATATATGTTACCATTATATTTTTATTGTAAAATAATTTTCCACAGAATTAATGTATTTTTTCATATTTATTTGTAATTTATTTATTTTTATCATTACTCACATAATAGTTGTTTTATTATACTGGTGGATACTTGTGTTTGAGTTGGGGTTATTTGTCTAAATTTTTGGCTCCTTCTCCCTCAAAATGATTTCACCCCATCATTATTTCATTTATATAATTTGATTTTCTCTCTACTACCATTTTAGGAAGATAAAATATTATACCTCTGCTCAATTACAAACTTACAGTAAAATCATTTTTCGTAGAATTTGTGTATTTTTTATAATAATTTTTTTTTAGTATTAATCAAATAATAATTTATTTATATATGTGGATTAGTTTTTTCATGTTGGGGTGCCCCGTCCATCTTTTATCCCTTTCTACACAAAAAATTCCACATAATTATTCTCTCTCAAAATCATTCTCCAATGTAGTGTAAACATTTTTAACTTTACTTCATGTTTCCTCCACTGCTCAATCACAGAGGTAATATTTATAATTACATATTTAAATAACTATCCATATAATTAATGTATTGTTTCATATTTATGTTTTATTTCATTTATTTTAGTATTACTCATTAATAATTATTTTCTTATATAGGTTAATTTTTTGAGTTTATGTGGTGTGTTCAAATATCATCATTCAATTTAGAATTTGATAATTAAATTCAATTGAAGTCATGGAAACATTGACATTGAATATTATTTTAGTCTTTGGGACATACATGAATCATATACACCTAAATCTGACACATGATGTGATTGGTATGACTCTAATTACTTATTTCTATTTTAAATAAACATTATTTTTTGTAAAAAAGTCAACTAAATCAATGTGTCTGTTATCAGTTTAAAATAAACATTTGATCTTAAAAAGATATACTCACTAAAAATCGACATAACTTTCTACGATTTTCTTGATAATTTTGTGTGTAATCCATAAATAATTTATCATCTATATGAATCATTTTTAGATCAAATGGTTACATAATGTGATCTATATGAGTCAAGGTGCATGTTTTTTTTTAAAAAAAATGACCTCTTAGTATAAAATATATGTTACATACTCAAAACTGAGAAAACACATTCTGATTATTTTTATACATTATAAAAAGAACCCATATGTGATTTTGAATGTGTAGGAATTAGGAAAACCTCAATTTGAAGCACGGTGTGACCGGTATTACTCTAATTTATTCTTTATTTAATTTTTTTAAAAAAAATTATATGAAAACAAACTAGTCTACTCAAAACCCAAAAATAAAACAAATTCATATTGTTTTGATTCTTTAGTATAATGATCTAGATGTTTTTATGATGTTTATATATCAGTCTCACCCCATTTTGATGCACGGTGAGATATGTATGACTCCAATTATGTATTTTAATTAAAATTTGACATCACTTTTAGTAATATTAATAATTTATATTAATTAATTTTTTTATATTATTACATTCATTATAATTGATTTCTTATTTAGGTGTCTTATTCTTCTTGAGTAGGGGTGGTTTTTTTTGAAAATACTTTGATTTCTGTTAGGTTTAAAAGATAACGCAACATTAATGTTTTTGAATGTATGTAATAATTTTTATTTATGTAATTGTATAAACCACAGTTTGAAATGTATATAAAATGGGGTTTTTCTTGTTTTTTTTTAAATTTCATTTCATTTGAATCCATTATTTGGACATGATTTTTTTGATATTTGGTGTGTTTCTGGTGATAAATTTTGATGATACAACACAATACAGAATAACACGTTATTATCTCTTTTAAAAGCACTGATAAAGGCATAATTTATAAGATCTCGTAGAAGCACTGATAAATGTCTATTTTACCAGCACACATAAATGTTCTAATAAATTGTTCCTTTAGTGGTGCTAAATAAAAGCGCTGATAAATGGTTTCTTTATCAATGAATGTAAAATTGATGATAAAGGTCCCATTTTTGTGTGCTTTTTTAGCCCGGATAAATGACCCATTTATCAATGCATTTTCATAGACGATAAATGAACCGAGCTTTAAAACTCTCTCATGTAGTCATCACTTTTCTAGCCCTATTATTAGCTATTTCTAGCACTGCTAATGCCCAGGTTTTTACTAGTCAAATTACCATTATATGAAACATAATTTCCCTTCTATGATGATCATAAAAGGTAGGATATGAATCTTTACATGGTATAAATCTATATGGATTTTGTTCTCTTAATTGTTAAATTTAGGTATCTATACTCACAGGTATTATCCAAACTCTAAAACACCAAACACATCCTTAGATGATGATAAATTCCAATGTTCCTTGATATAATGATTTAAACATAAGGATAATTTACTTGTGTGGGGGAATATGGATAATATATCATATATATAGAATATATACCATTGATATATATTTAAATGTTTAAATACATTCTTTATATAAATTAATTTCTTTCAATAAACGGTAACATGTATTTTTATTAAGAAATATTTTAGAAACCACGGATAAATAAATATGAGAGTACCAGACTATATATTAACAATACTGATGGGGCGAATCAACCTCCCACCCACTCTATTTCAATATTCATTTTGAACAATCATTTTCCCATCCTAATAATTTCCCACCTATTGAATGTCTGTACATAACCAAAAAAAGTTGATGTGAATGCACTAGAAATAGTAACACAATGAATCCTTATAAAATTTTACAATTTAGATCTTTAATTCCTAATCTATTATCTTTTTATAATATGTAACTAGAAATAATTATAATTTAAAGTAGATTATTGAATATAATTTTATAGTTAACTAATAAAAAATTATATAATTTATGAACATGAAAGATACATTTATGCAATTGGAAAGCGTTTTTGATTTTAAAACAATTACTGAAAATGATTATTCACTGGAAGCTTTAACCTATATGTGATTATATATTTTGTATTTTCTTGTTTATGTCTTTAAATATAGAGATATATTAACTATTAAATTGTCAATACAATCACATACACCCCTTGGGTCCATTCCCACAATGTATCACTAGTTTCTTTATCATCATGATTCATCCCTTTTTATCATACCCAATAGTGAAACATTTAATTTTCCACATATCAAACTAACGAATGTAAAAAATTTAGAATAAATGTTCATTAAATTACCCTTATACTAATTATTACACACCTAATGAAAAATGTCATGGAATTTTTACATCCTAAAATGACCAAATTGAAAGCATGATTTACTAAGCACTTAGAAATTTGGAGGCTCATGAAAATCTACGATCACTTATTGGAATTCATTATTATTAACTAACATTTTAATATTTTATCTTAGGTATTTATTGTTTTCCAAAAATTATATAATTATTCTTTCATTGAGAACATAAATCAAAAAATCAAGTTAGTTAGAGTACTCTTTTTAGGTATTGGATCACATTCCATTTATAATAAATTGGGACTTCTAGTAATATAAATACTCCAACCATACCATTTAACCGCAATGTGTTGGATTCTAGTACATTAATAGTTTCTACACATAAAATATTAAAGCCCATATATCGGCTTTTCATCATTCATAAATAGTTAGGTATTTAGTTAATATAAAATAGACTATGCCCATCACACAACACATGCTCTATCAATATTTTTTCCTCTCACACAGTGACCCTAGGAAAATATTAAAAAAGATTACAAGTCATAAAATTATTCCAATAAAATCAAGAGAAACTATTGATTTAATATCATGAAGACTCATGAAAAAGGAGGTGAACCTTACTACATGGGTTATTAAAGTTCATTATTTATATCATTTATTTTCTAAAGTGTTAAATTATTTTATATGATTTTGGTTTGATTTCTGGTCATTTTCTTCTATATATTGATACATAAAATGTATTATAATTTAAATAGTGGTATAGTTTCTAAATTTAGTTATGAATAATTAAAATATTGTGTTTTTAAAGATTCATAGTGTTGAATATTGTGATTTGTCATTTGAATTATATACACTTATTTTAGGTTATAATAGGGTCATGGTGTGATATATATTTTTTCCGTGATTCAATAATTTATGTTAAATATAGAATATCCTAGAATATATTAATTTTTTATCCATGATTTTTGGGATTCATGTAAAGAGTTTATGTATGTTGTGGTAATGGGAATACCATCTTATAGGTTTATCATGGCACAATTCTATTTTAGTAATTTTTTATCAATAATATATAATAATATTTCTATAAAACATTTTATAAAATGAAGTTGTTATACCTGCTATCATGTTAACCATATGATCCAATATTGAGATAATATATTATATTTAGTAAAATATGTATTTCTTCAGGATGTGACATTTTTCAGTGCCTCACTAACTATAAAAACATTGTAAATTCCAATGTATGTTTTTTACATAATTGTATACTAAGAAAAATAATTTGTAATATTACACCAATTCGAATATAGTAACAATAAGAAAATAGCGATTTCATTAGCTTGAAAAGGATTTTATTTATATTTGATGAATTTATAAATTAATCTTCTATACAACATCATAGAAAAAATTCATACATTTCGGAAGATATTTATGATATATACATAGCTATAATTTTGATATCTAAATTTTATATTTTTCATTATATTTATTCAATTATTTTCTCTCTAGGTCAGATATAAATGAAAAAATGTACTTACTCACAACCTAGTATTTTATAACTATTTATGTTATTTATTGTTTACAAATAAATTTAATTACCTAGAAATTATTATTTTAATTTATGAAATAAAAAATTAATAGATTAATTAATTTTTGTATATATTTTGAGATAAAACCACTATTCAAGACTATTATAACTCACATGTATTGTGTTTGGATAATGATAATTAATGCTGATTGTTTCACTAGTATATGAGACATTATTTTTCTATATTGGAGAAAGTAACATATTTTCCCACCAAAAATGTTATTCAAATAACAATATAATCATCTTTGTAGTATGGTTTACTGTAGGTTTAATTTCATTGTATAAATTTTTTAATTTTACTATTTTCAAATATTGTAGTTTATATTTTTTTAAATGAATATTTAATATTTAGGTTTTGAAAATCATGAGTTTAATATAGTGTAGATTAATATTCACATTTTAAATATTAATTTTAATGAATTGTTATTTGATTGATAAATTAGACGAGAAATCTAATTCAAACCTTTATTGGATTGCATGAGATGTAATAATTATATATGAATGAGATTTAGAGTTTAAAAATAGGGGAAATATAATATATTCCTTACTAATACAAGGTTATTATATTTTTTTATAAATGTAATATTTTTTCAATCCTTTAATTATCTATATAAAAAAATTATATTATATTTCTTTATTGGGAAATCATGGGAAAGGAATTCATTGTAGTAGTAATTTGACTGTGAATTTTTTGTTACAATTTAGAGGGTGAATATGTAGGTTATGGTTCTTGAAGACTATAGTTGGGGGGTCAATAAATATCAATAATATAAAAATCTTGTCAATTAGAGTATCAAAGTGTTTTAATTTATAATATTGTCATGGAATATCTACCTAAATACTCATGGTATATGAAATAATCAATAATGAGTAAATCCCTGATAAAATATTCATTATGAAAAATATCAACATTCCAAAATCCCACAATGTTATTTTATTAAGAGTATATTTTATAAAATACACTATTTAATATTTGAAAACATGATAGTCACCAAAAAAACATATTTAATTTTGATTATAATGAAGAAAATAATAAATTCAACTTCTCATTAAGACAGATCATTGAGAAGTAAAGGTCAAGTCTAAAAATTTTCATTGATTATATTAATAAAATAAAAATTAATCTATAAAAAGAAAAAAACTGTTGGTTATAGTTGAAAAACTTTTTGGGAAATAAGATATTTTATTGCCTCACAAGGGAAAATTAATTCTAATAAAAAATGTAAAATATAATTCTTTTATATTTCTACAGTCATAATTGTTTCCAAAAATCTATATGGTTCATAATCAATGTAAATATATGGTTAACAAAAAAGGATTGATAATTTAAAATAATTCTCTTAAAAGGTTGATAGAAAAGTAAATCATAAGGTGTCTGGGTAACTTATTCTATGTAATATGTAAGATTAGAAAAATTTATCCTATCTGGTAATTATAATTTTTGGTTTCAATAATTATTTGAGCGAATAATGGTATCAAAAATACCTACTTTTTATATATATTCAACCCCAAAATAAATAATAAATTCATATGTAATAATCATTATTAATTGTACTACGAATGAGATAAAAAATTTATTTAATTTATCTCCTTAGTATAATGACAATTATTGATCATAGATTTATAGGTTGAACCCTCGACACCATTTAATGGTCCTTTTAGAAATGTATACTATAATATTTTAAAGGAAGAAAAATCTTATCAGATATTTTATTTGGATTTTTATGTATTGAAATAAAATAACGGAGTCTTAAAAGAAGGAATAATTTTCAATTCCAAAAAATATCAAAAATTGGGGTGGATCATAAATATATAATCATAAATGATTAATAATAATAAGGAAGATCCTATATATGGTAAAATAATTTCTATAACATCCTTTATAAATTTGATTATTAAGCATTGTATACCCAATGCGTTATATATATATTTAATAATGTTTATATAACCTAATAATATATAATACATTATGATATAAGAAATATATTTAAAGGTTATAAATGGAAAAATGTTTGTTATATTATCTATTTGAATATACGATATATGTTTTATATTGGATTATCTTTGAATCATAACAACTATTTCATACCACCTTCTACAAACCGCAACATTATAATTAGTTAATTTTTATGAAATTGTGAATTTTCATTTCTAATTAAAGAAAATTATTAATTATTTTATATAAATGTGTTTATATATGTATATTAATATTTTGATTAGTTTTTTATATACATTAAAGTGAAATGATGATCCCTTCTAAAATGGTTACATTACATTAGATGAATATTCAATTGAAATATTAATAATTAATTCACGAAAACCATACTGGTTTTGGGACATTCTGGAATTGATACATAACAAAATTATTTATGAAAAATAAAAAACATGATTCAAAAAAAATCTCAGATGCCACTCTTATAGGATTATCTTATTTGATATCATTTATCAAAACATGGGTAAATGAATTCAAAAGAAGGGTTTAGCTCAAATATCCCTTATGTATACACATCGGAGAAAATATTCAAAGATCACTTGTTAAAATAATAGGAAAATAATTTTTTTACCATATTAAAGCAATATAAATGTCATATAAAAAATATAAATCTTGAATAATGACTCATAGAATAAGTAATTGACATAACATAATACATGAGTCAAAAGTATAGATACCAAAACATTTCATACATAATTATTACGTATTATTAACGAATATTCATTACATAACATTATGATCTATACCGGTAGTGTAATGTTTTACTATATTTTGAAACATAGACACATATAAAATGGTATATAAGAGATCAGCATCATCTCCTATTAATTTATTCATAATTTTCACACATATTATACTTATCATAATTAAAACCAATCTTTATATCCTGGGTAAAAGGAATCAAAGAAAAGGGTGATCTCAGATTCTCAGTAATTCTTAGAAAGGGAGATATTAATAAAAATTTAAATATAAAACCAACATAAGGGTATCAAAACATTATCTTAATATTTAAAAACAGTACCCATGAATTAATATATCATAATCATGGGTCATTGAATAAATCGTGGTAGTTCATAAGAAATGAATAATTAATGAATCAATGAAAATTATCTATAAGAGTAAAACATTTGAAAAAGATTATGACATAAAATATTGGAATAATGGGTGTCATATTATAATCAAATAAATTTTATTCCAAGGTTACCCACTAATACATTAATCATATGTTAGGAATGGGAAACCCCCACACAGACTTGTTTTGGGTTTAGAATAACCTCATGTGTACCCTAATTCATGATTGGTATCACCATTAATTTACCCCATTTTTTAGGTTTGGGATAATATATAGTGTAACATTTGAGATTATAAAACAATATTTTTTATCCAATTCATTATAGGCATATATATTATAGCCCCGCCCATTATATATTAACAATATGTTCATATATATGCTAGAAGATCATAAAAACATTTATTATAATATACCATGTTGAAAATAAAAAAAATCAATTCATAATTTTAACCATTAAGAATATTGAGAAATAATAATAATTGTATAATTGAGTAATATCCCTAGTAAAATACAATTAATATCAAATTATTTCTTAATAGATGAAACAATCTCTTAAAAGATCACTTTCAAATTTTCAGGAGGAAAATACGAATTTCATTTTCAAATATCGTACATAGAATATAAAAATTTATAAAATATTTTGGAAAATATTTAATAATAAAATTATATTTCAATATTTTAATGGAATATCCAATAATCTGAGTGGTCATGCAAGAGTGAAATTTTTTTCTTTCCATATTTCATAAAAATATCCATTTCAAATTTTTAATTAAAAGTTACTTGTACCTCATTTAGAAAATTATAATGAAATTACATTAAAACAATATATATATATATATATATAAAGTGGTCCAAAATAAATTAAACAACCATTGGTAGGGTAATATAAATGAATTTAATCATCATAAACTTATGTGTAAATAGTTTTTATTAAATGGGATTATAATATAAATCATTTACCTCAAGTTCATCTATTTATATAAATGCTTTAAAAATACAGTTTAATAATTTTAAAATTATTATAATTCTATTAATGTACCATTTAAACACTTATAATATCATATATTATCATCTTATACAATTTCAACCACTTTTTATTAATAATTTCGGAGTACTATTGTCGTTTCCAAGTCCAACTATTTCATTTTTCCAGAATGTTTCAGTTCGATATTTCCAATACATAAACATTGGTCATGAATAAATTTTATAAAGAATTTTTATAGTGATATAAATGTAAAATTTATCCTTATATATAAATACTTAATAACTTATAGAATGAGGAGATAGAAAAATGAGTTATATCATTCATGAAGATGGTAGAACATATGTACTTATGAATGATGTTTTCATTTTCTAATGAAAAGAATGAAATAAAAATAAAAACCATTCTATAATTATAAATTCAATATATCATATTAAATATCATATATATATCCTTAAAATACATAATTTGTAACATTTATTTCAGAGGGTGATGGAAAAATGATCATATCGCTATGTGTATCTGCTAGTCCACATATATACACGTATAATAAATTCATTTCCTATTTCAACAAGATCTACTAGAAGAAGGATGAAAAATTATCATTATATACATCTATATATATATTATAGAATGAATAATTTTTTAATGGATAATCTAGTTTTATAGAATATGGAAGAAGAAAAAAATCATAAGTGCCATTTAATGGTTTTTGCTGCTTTTTTGAGAGACCTAAATTGGATTATGTTAGGTCAGGATGGACATGAAAATGACATAAGAGGTGGGTTAAATTTCTTGCATTTAAAAATCATGAAAATATTAAAAAAAACCCTCTTAATCTAAAGCAATAATTTTATTCTCTCTTATGGTCGAGCGAAGAGAAAAAATAATGGAATAAAATACCAGGATGTAAAGTGGTTTGGGGAAACAAAATCACATCGTCCACTCCACCTATTATCTTATCTAGAATCTATGTGGTTTTGACTAGTATGTCCTCTTATCACAATGCATTTCTATCCCAAATTGTGTTCAAATCGTTGAAACCTTACAAGTATTTTTTAGGGACATGTTGTTCATTTATAGGGAACTATATGACCGCAGCTTAGTCCACGAAGATTACACTCCACCACTACTGATTCCGAGCAGCCCATAATCAAATGAAAATAGATGAGATGTTTTTTTTTCTAAAATAGGTTTAGATCGTAGTTGTGGAAACAATTGATATATGTAGATGGTCTTTAATAAAGAACAAAAATAGCAACAAAATAATCATTATTATCAAGCAGGAGTCTTCATCTTTAAACAATAGAAAATAGATTAGGCAATGATTGTGCATTCTTCCTTACTCACTACACCATGAGAGAATAAGAATATACGCTGAATGTTTTTATCTCTTATAAAAAATGTTGTGTGGTAGATTGGAAATATGTTATCACTTTATTTTCTTCAATGTTTTTAGGTCTCCTATCTTTTTCATTGTGTATATTCATTTCCTACTGAATATATATATATATAGTAAATATCTAGAAGTTGTAATAGAATTACCTTTCCTTAGGGTACTGAAATAAATAGATTTTACAACCATAGTAAATATAGCCAGTAATAGTGTAGCATAATTTCCTATTTATTCTTGTTGAATAAATATCTAATAAATGCATTCAAAATAATTTGAATAAATCCTGCAATAATATATCCCAAATAATAGCAGCATTGAATAGTATAAAACACCATTTTAAATTCATTAAATGAACTTTAAATGTAGTTGAAACCGTTCCTGAAAAATATCCGCACAATAAATCATGAATATTTTAAATAAAATTGTTCAAAGAGATTCCTAATGTCCCATATTAATAAAAATGATTTAGTCATTTCCATGCGATACTTTAAACCAATCATAAAATAGCCTTATAATGATATATACTTCTATCAAGGTGGTTGTAGAAATCACAAATAATATATTTAATTAAAACACTGTCATTGACCAGTCAAACGTAGGGTTCCTTCATGTAATGATAAAATACCAAATTTAGGGTTCAACTATAAAACATATGGTTCTTTTGCACAATGTGGGGTTAATAAAAATATATGGTTCCTTAACCATACTTTCCTTTTTTACATATTATAGAGAAAAATGTAATGTATGAATGGTGATCCTAATACTTCAACGATTTCAGCAAAAAACCCAAAACATAGCATTGACTAAAAATATGTTTTACTTCCTGAACGTAGGGTATGAATAGTAATTACACACTCCAATGTAGGGATAATGATCCTTACACATGTTGATTTCTGAACGCGGGGTTTCTAATCTATACAATTAGTATCTAGTATAGGGTTAAAGATCCATATATTAATTTATCAAACTATTCATCATAGAATTTGGTTAATTCTTAACGTTACGTTTATCAACTTAGTGTTTGAATAGTGTTTCATGAAAATGTAAAGGACTTAAATTCATAAATAACTGAATTTATTTAACCTTTTAACATTGGATTGAGTCTTAATCCCAAAATAATTATTTATATTAAATCAAAAGATATTTCAAATGGTTCAATAAGAGAATATATCTGACTTTCATAACACTTAATGTCATTGTAAAACACAAACAATATGATCTGAAAAAACTACTTCCTAGACTTCATTCCAGAACATTGTAATATTTATTGACTATCCAAAAGACTTTTTTAGCCATTTATGTAAAAAATTGAAATAAAGATAATCTTATTAGATTTTCACCTCACTTGGTTTTAAGAAATTCTATAATCACTGGGACTTTCATGAAAATAAATACTATATGTTTGGAAATGTGTTCATTGTATGTTTGAAAAAAGGTTGAAGAAATTTCAGTGAGTTATTAGTGAAACAAAAAAAATCCTTTTCATACTTCCACTTAAATTAAAGTTGTTTAGATAAAATACTTATTTATATAATGGTACAATGATCCCTTGAATCTCTACCATATAGTTTGATATATAATCGTAATTTTGAATTGAATTTAAGTAGAAAATTGCAATATAACATTTACAACTAGTAACAGACCAAGTGAATTGTTTCACAATCAAAATAGTAAAATTATCTTTAAACATAAAAATATTAAATGAAGATAATATTTTTACCTTACTAATGGAATAAACTCTACAATTATCTCATCACTATTATTATAGATATAAAAATATACTTTTTCATACTAAATCTGAAACACATAACAAATTTAAAAGATAAAAATATTGACAGGTTGAAATAATTATCAAAACTAAATCAAAATGTGAGTGATAAGGATCCACTTATCAATCACACCCTTATTTATAAATATGAAACCCAAAATCACTACCAAAAGTTTCTCCCCCTTTTGATAAGGATAAAGAAGTTATGATATTGAGTAAATTAAATAATACAATATATTTACCCATTTATACAAAGAATCGTAATTTGAGATTTATGTATAAATAAATAAATAAATAAATAATTTGAATAAATAAATATATTTACATTTAAAAATATTTCTAATTTGATAAAAAAATTAACACATTTAAAATAAGAAAAATATGTTTTTCATAAAAAAAATAATTTTGAAAAATAATTTTGAAAAATAATTTTTTTAAGTATTGGAAATTTGAATAATAATAATTTTTAAGTCCTTATAATTGGAAAAATAATTATAAAAAATTATATTTAAAATTTGAATATTTAAAAATAATAAAATGTAAATATTTTATAATTATTTATTAAATATTAAAAAGATGAGTTATTTCAAAAATAAGTACTAAATACATTAAAAATATAAACTCCCCTAAATTCATGTATCCTTAAAAAATATAAAAATAGATAATAAATTTGATATGAAAATATATATAATATTATCAAATGAATTACAACGGTTTGCAATGAATATATTAAACCTTTTAATTCACCCCAAAATAAGGAAAAATTTAAACACATGCTAAATATTTACAATAAATCTCCCATAGACCAAGCATAAATATTTATGATATTCATCAAATTTGAATAAATTAATTTAATTTAGCAATGTAATTATTTTTACATAGTCAATCACTAAACACATTCTTATACGCAAGATATAAAAAATGTAAATTAATAGTTCGAAAGTGATTGATTACGAAAATAAATTGATGAATTATTTTATTTGATAAAATAATTGTGTGAATTGATTTAATAGTTTAAGGATAAGAATAACTAAATATAATGGAATAAAACACATTAAAATTTTCCCCATATATAAAATAGTTAATGAATTTAAATTGAATATTAAAATTGAAAATAAAATACTTCAAGGATTAATATATTTAGTTAAAATTAATTTCATATTTAATAGAATAAAAAATAAGAGTATAATAATTTACCATAATTTCAAGGCTCCACTTGATGAAATAATAATGATATTATGTGGTTCATACCTATAATGTATCAAATACAAGTGTCTTTTGGTACCCATATACTTTAGGGTCTGGTAGTGTCCTCAATTGATGATTTTGGTAATCAAAAAGATTTATTTTGATCAACAATATTATAATTAAAACTAGATGATGTTTTTGAATAATGAACATGCTTGATACCAACAAATTGAGGTCTTCTAAAATAAATGTTATTAGCATAAAGTTTGTTAATTCCACAACAAAAACATTTAACTGTTGAAATGCTTTCACTATTTTAACCTCGAACAAAAAAAATCATATATATTTTTTGTTTTTATCTATTACTACCAATACTAAGTTTTCTGTTGTGTATTTAATTTTTAACATTAATTTGGTTAATTTAAATTTATCACTCAATAATAATACTGTAATCTTTCTTTAAATTATACACTTCAAAAAAATTATTTATATTTAGTTCCATGCATATCAAAAAAATGTTTGCATCAATTTGAACTTAAATCAAAAATATGTATAGTAAAAAATTCATTTTCAGTTGAAATAGAATCATAAGATTTTGAATTATTTTTTTCCATTCATTTAATGATTAAAATTTATATTGATGTATATAACAAATATTCTAATGTTTATCATAATAAATATATACAGATTTATATATTTTAATGTTAAAATGATTCTATATCATTAGCATGAGACATAAGAAATAAAGTAACCATTTTATTTCCATGCTCAGTTTCAATGATTATAGTTGATTCATCATTTTAATCTTCATGGGAATTACTCGTAGCATTCATGACTTTCATTCCATTTCGTTTATATTCATCTTTCCTTTGGACATTAAAAAAAGGACAGTCATGTCCCAAATGACCTTTCCTTTTAGACTCATAGAATCTGATTTCATTCAATTTATTTAATTTCAATTTAAATATTATTCTTTTATACAAAATTCAACTCTTTTTTATCATTATATGGTAGCTCATCACATGAACCTGAATGACTAGCACATGAATCTAAAAAATCATCCATTGAATCATTGAGTGAAGTTTTTTCCTATTTTTATAAAAATATGATTTATAGATTTTAATTGAATCTATGGTTCATATAGTAGCTTGGTTTCGATCAATTATTTCTCCATTAATTACTTTACCAGATTATATTGTCAACATACAGTTGAAATTACATTCCACTTAGAAGGTAAAACTCTAAGTACCTTTAACTCCTAATCTGGTACTAAAATTGGAGTTCCCAAGAAAATAACATCATTACCATCTTCTATTGATATTATATTAATATGAGGGATTCATTTATATTACTACATCATGAATTTGTAAAATTTATGTTTTGTAGTATTTTAACTTAGTTGTTAGATATTTTCAGTGCCTTCATATAAAATTATAACAGTATTCCATGTCTCATAAGCACATTGACAAAAACAATTTAATTCATCTGAACCTAGACCACATGTAAGTGCATTTAGGGATTTTGAATTAATATCACACTCAACATCATTAGAAACATATCAATTTTCTATTTCTAAAAGGATTTCCAAATGTTTTAAAAATATTGAAATAAAAATTATAACCAAGATTTTTCAAATAGATAGTCATTTGATCTTTCCAGCATCAATAGTTATCACTATTAAAATATGGATCATGAATCATCGACATGCCTTCTCTAAAATTTTCTATTGAGATTTTTTGTCATATGAATCATTAAATTAGGCTTGTTAGAGATAAAATAAATCTTTAATATTCCAAAATATTCCACACTCTAATACTGATTATTAGGTTGAGATGTCTATGATGAATACACAAGAGGTGCGTTAAATGTGTGCTTTTAAAAATCATGACAATATTAAAATTTCCCTCTTGAAATGAAGCAATCCTTTTATTATATATTAATTTCGGGAGAGTTGTTGAAATAAAAAAGGAGTATAGCATAATGATGTATATTGGTAAGGGGAAAACACCTATTATACTCCACCAAATCTCCTCTCTACAAGATTGGTTATTTTCACTAGTAGATCCACTTATCACTAGAACAATTAATAAACTACATAGTTCAGGTTGTTGACACCTTACTAGGATTTTATTGGGAAATATGGTTCTTTTAAAAGGGAAACATATATCCAAAACATATCCCAACAAGCTGACACTCCACCATGACTGAGTACTTGCAGCTGATACTCAAAAGAAAATAGATTAGATGATGTTTATTGTGAAATATGATTAGCTCATAGTGGTAGTAGCATCTGACATAGGTAGATGAAATTAAATGTATTAAAACTGTAGTTGAAAAATAATATTCAAAGTTGAGAAATATTCTTCTTATTTAAATAGCACGAAAATGATTAGACTATGTTATTAATGGATTCCTTTATCTTTACACCATGTGAGAATAATAATGTACAAAGAATATTTTCCACTCTTCTTTAAAATTATTAGCAGCAAAATGAAACTATTTCATCAATATATTTTTGTCAATGTTTTCACGTCTCCTCTCCTATTCATTGTGTATATTTTTTCCTACCAAAGAGATATAGAGAGAGAGAATAAATATCCAGCAGTTGTAACAAAATTCGTTTTCCATAGCATACCCAAAATAAATAGAATTAATATCCTTCATAAATATCCCCATGAATTTTATAGTACAGTTGCCTCCTTATTTCTATTGATTAAATCTCCAATATATGTTTTAAAAACTATTTTAATAACTCATCCAATAATATATCTAAAATAATAGCATCATTGAACAATTTAAATCACATTTTTAAATACATTGAAACCCCATTAAATATATTTGCAAAAGATCATGAAAAATATCTGCATTATATGTCATTAATATTTGAAATCAAATCATTAAAAAATATTCATAACTTCGCTTAGAAATTCGAATGATTTAATCTGTTTCATAAGACTTATTGAATTGGTCCGAAAGCTGCCTCATAACTATATATAAATCTATCGAGATTGTTTTAGAAATCACAAATTATATATTTTAATAAAACCCCATCATTGACCTATTAAACATAGGGTTTATTTATTTAATGAAATAATACCAAAAATAGGGTTAAACTATGTAGTTATGATGTTCCATATGCATGTGGATTCTCAAATATAGGGTTGATTAGCCATATGCTTAATGTCCACCACAATGTTAGTGATCCATACATGCCTTTTGGGGACTTTTCAGTGTAGTATAGGGTTTATTACTTATATTATGTTTATCAATGTAGGCTATAAATAGTGTTCTTGAAAATGTAAGCATAAATTTAGAAGTCCCTTATTTTTTATCCATTTAACATCACATTATGCCTTAATACCACCAGACTTATTTTTATTAAATCCTAATATCATTCCTATGGTTCAAGAAATGAATAAATACAACTTTTACAACTCCTGATATCTTTTAAAAATAAAAGCCATGTGATTTACAAAAACTGCTGCCAAAACTGCACTCCAGAACTTCAGAAAATTTGTTGACCATTCAAATGACTTTTTAAACCATCGGTTTAATCTAACAAAATAAATAGAAAAATATTTTATTTCCATCTGACTAGGTTTGGAGATATTATTATATCTTTATAAACTTCAGAAAATAAATAATAAAGGTTTTCAAATCTATTCACTATATATTTGAAAACTCATTTAGATATTTATGTGATTTTATAGAGTATCAAAAAATTATTTTCAGACCTCTACCTAAACTAATTAGGTTTATATATACTTTTTATTTATCCAGTGGTATAATTCACACGTGAATACATTTTATATAGCCTGATATTTCATCATAATTTTGAATTTTATTTAAGCTAAAAGCATCAATATCACTTGGACAACATGTGATAGCTTTAGTGAATTGTTTTCACCATCGAAACAATTGAATTAAATATGAACATAAATAGATTAAATGAAATTAATCTTATGTTTCTTCCAATGAAAAAAACACCATAACAATATGATCTATATTTATTTTTATATAAAAGAAATTCTTTTTCATACTAAATCTAAAACACTTAACAGATTTATTAAAAAAAATATTGGATGGTTGATGTAATTATCAAAACTAAATCAAAATGAGAATGACATGGATCCACTCAACAACACAAAACTTAAGCCATGAAAGGTTAATTTCATAATAGAAATAAGAACCTTGTTACATGTTTCGGGATTCCATAAAGGTATTGGGGCAATCCCAGGCCCTGAAATTTGGGAAAAAGGTCATCAATAATTGTATAGAGGAGCAATCTAGTTTTAAGTTTGTGAAATGACATATATGGAACTTCTAAAAATATTAAAATATAATTATGTCTAAAATAATAATTATTATTCCCATCGAAAAAACATGTAAATTTTGGATAATATATGATTAGTGTATGGCTATAAAATCTTAGTTTAACAATTTTATTTGGTTATCTCACCATATATCATGCCTTAAGCACCGATAAACCCATTTTTAACCTTAACAAGTTTTCAAATTTTTTTAATTTTTACTATTCACATTGAGAGAAAATAAAAGTGTACTCATTAAAAATGTAGAGATAATTATTAAAAAATATGAATAAATTTTATAAAATTCAATTTATAAATAAGAGATAAATATATTTTTAAAATAAACCGTTAAAACCCAAATAAAATCAAGACAAATGAAATTTTAATTATAAAAATATTTTTTTGATAAATTATCTATAATGTGGAATAAAATTAAATTTATTGGATTATTTATAAAAAATGTTCTATATAAATTTTTTAAATCAATTTAATTTAATGATTGAGTTTCTGAATACGTGAATGAAAAGTTCATTTTTCAATAAAATCTATATTTTTGTACAATTCATTAAATAATTAATCCTTTTAGAAAAATTACTAACTTTTGACTTTATATGTATTTTATACGATGATTTAAAAATTATAACTTTTTATGAAAAAAAATTCTAATTTTTTAATTTAATTACAATATTTTCTTAGAAAATGAATTAAAACATATTTTACTATAAGATTTATTTTTGAAGAATAAAATTACTCTACTAAAAATTGAGTACTTATTTTTTAATTATTTAAAAATAAATTTGAATTATATAAAAGGTTGATTGGTATTATTTATAAATTGGTTAGACATATCCATACCATATAATTTAATTGATATTTTATAATGATATAATATATCAACATTCATTTAGTGTCATGGTTTTGTGTAACGAATGAAATCAAATAGTACAAGTTCATTTCAAAGGAAATGCACATAAAATCATGGGGTTCTATATTCTAGCAAGTAAAAAATGATTTTCACCCTAAAATTTCCATCACATAAATAAAAACCAATAAAGATATATCTATTTGATATCATCATTTGGATCCTATGTAGTTTCATTGAATTTTGGATTCCTATATAGATGTTCAACATAAAGGGTAGTCTTGATCCGTAAAACACTATATCTATGATCCATGATTTCAACAGGTTATTCATTATAGGAAAAGCATGATCCAGTGGTACAAAAATTGAGTTTTCACTAAAAAATTATTTTATTTGCATATTTTAAAAACATCTCTAATTTAGAAATATTTCTTATAAACGTCACTAATTTAGTGACATTTATGGAAAAGTTTCTAATATTGCGGCGTTATATGAAAAAAATTGAAAATTTGTCAATGTTTTCTTGAAATGTTGCATCTTTGTCAATATTTCCTAGAAACATCGTAAATTTTTGACGTTTCATGAAAAAAATCTCTAATTTGATGATGTTTTCTGAAAATGTCACTAATTTAGCAATGTTTCATTAAACAAATTGCTAAATTTGTAATTATTCATGAAAAGCGTCACAAATTTATCGACATTTCATGAAAACGTTGCTAATTTGGAGATGTTTTTTAAGAAACGTGGCAAAAAATATATATATTTGTATATATCATTTCTTTGCACTGATGTATATATATATATATATAAACACAAACACACAAGTGTATAATCATATATATAAATAAAAATATATTAACAGATATATAAACACATACACGAACATGTATATATATGAGTCTATCTATACATATACATATACATATATTTATATTTATATAAAAAAGAACACATATATTTTCAATTCAGGAATGCTTCTATGAAAATTTATATCTTTTAGTGACATTTTTTCCGGTGTCTTAAAACACAGATAATTAAATAAATATATATATATAATTTTAGTTTTAGTTATATATATTTGTATAGATACACATAAATATTTGTACACACACACACAAATATATACATAAATAAAAAAGACACATTTATATAAACACACACATATATATAATACAAACATATATATATAAACATTAAATGTAAACATATAGACATATAATATGAATAATAATCTTATAGTTATGTAAACATAAATATTTATATAATATAAACACACAAACAGATATATATATATATATAATAAAAACATATATAGATAATATAAAATATAAACATATATGTGAATTATAAACAAATATATATATATATATATAATATAATTTATATATACAAACATAAAACATAAAATATAAAATATAAAAAAGAAACAGAAATATATAAACATATATATTCATATATTCATATTAATATATAATATATGATTTTATAAGTATTGACACACATATATATATGTAAATATATTAACACACATAAATTTTTAGACAAATATATATATATATATAAAGACACACACACACACTGATATATATATAAATATAAAAATATAAAAATATATTTATAAATATTCACGTCTTCATAAATAAAAATACATTTAAAATATAAATTTAGTCACATTTTAAAAAAAACATTCCATTTTTAGTGAATTTTTTAACAATGTTTTAAAACATGGCTAGTTATATATATATATATGTATGTATGTAATTACATATATCTTTACATACACCTATATATTTACACACACACACACACACTCAAATATAAACATATATATATAAACATATAGTATATATATAGTATAAACACACCCACATATATAACATAAACATATATATAAAAATTAAACATAAACAGAAGATATAAACATATATATATAAATTATAAAATACAATGATATATATATATATATAAACATTATATATATTAATATATATATATATATAAAATTATATATATATTTATAATCCTAAAATATAAAATAATATAATCTAAACATATAAACGTATATATTTATATATTTATATATTAATATATATATATATATAATGATATATAAAATTATATATATGTGTAATATATTAATTTTTTAAATACTGACAAATTTGTATAGGCATATATTAACACAGACAAAAATATTTAGATATACATATATATATTGTAATATATATAAACACAGACACATACAAATATAAAAATATAAATAAATAAATGTATATATGTATATATAAATATATATATACACACATAAATTTTTATATGAAAACGCATATATATTTTTAATTTAGTCATATTTTTAAGAAATCATGGTCATTTTAGTGACATTTTTACAAGTGTTTTAAAATGTTGATATATATATATATAATTATATATATATATACATACACATATATATTTATATATATATAGACACACACACACACACACACACAAATCCATTAACTATAATAAAGGGTGTCCCCTCCCCATCCCTATGTCGCCACCTCCTTGATTCCCCTACAAATTAACCTCGCTGTTCAACTCTTTTGAAAATTCTCCAAGTAGATTCAGTATGGTCGTGCATACCCATTCCCCCAAATGAATTGACTCCGACTATTCAGGCTCCTCCCCTTCTGACTACAGGAAAACTGGCTCCTTGTATTCACTCTCATAAAATCTGGATTCCTTTATCAATGAATTTTGGGATCCAGGAAATAGATATCCCGAAATTTTGTCTCCCTCCCCTTTCAAGGTTGTCTCCTTATACTACTTATCTCTTTTCTTATGGAATTCAACATCATCAGTCTGATACTGTATCATCTAAATATTGATATCTCTCATAGATGTTGAATCATCCACCATCTTAGCATCGCCCAGTGCCACTGAATCAGACATTGATGTTGAATCATACACCCATGCAAAATTTTCCAATGTCATTGGATTTTGATGTTATTTTTCTTATTCTGATTCCAGCTACAGGACCAAACATTAGGTTGTACGTTCTCTGTAAATAATCATCGACCCCCTACAATATTTCCATGGAATTATAAGCAATTATTTATAATAATGACTAATGTAATTCCAAGGTTCCCACCAATACCTAATAATAATATTCATCCATACCTATTGAAGGTATTTTTTAAGTCATCTTGGATATTCTATTGGAATTAAATTGAAACATCAAGGGAGTGCATCATGGAAAGACCAAGGTATTGTAAGATATTATTTGGAGTACTGAATATTCTGTTTCTAAAGTTCTCACCAAGTCTTAATAACCATATTCATTAAAAACCATGTTTAATCATCCTTTAACCAAAATTAATTATTTCATAGTGTTTCAATACAAGGAAAAATATTTAACCATATCGATTCATGGTGGTCGTACCTACCAAAATCCCAGATCTTGATCTACGACAATGGTTCATATAATTTCCTTCTATATCTATTTCATGATCTGATACATCAATTATACCCTTTTTAATTTCATCACTTTTGTTCCCATTATGGTTTTGAAAACCAACTTTTTAAATTGAAGGCATAAAGTTGTTCGAAGCTTCATCATCTAATCCTGGTTCCTCCAACTACAAGTACCTTTTCTTTTTCAAATTTATTACATCACATGATCCTGAACATTAGTTATTATAATTTCCACCTTAATATATTAAAGGATTTGATTATTTATTTTGACCATTTAAAATTTTACTTGCCACACTCATATTAAAATTTTCTATAATAAATTTGGTATCGATATCATTTTGTTCAAAGTGAAATAACATAATCCTAGATCATTGATCTTTATGAACCCTTTAAATAGAAATTTTATTGTATAATGTGATCATGAGTAGTCATTTTATGTAAAATCCTTTGAAATGAATAATAATTGATTTTATGTTGTTCAGTTGATTTTCACTACTCAAATTTTATTACATGAACTCTCATTAATGTTTTAGGAATATGACTTTCAATTTGAAGGAATTAACTAATTTAATGTGATTTCACCTAATACCAGACCCTCTACCATCATATACCTTTTCATTCTAAATTTCATCACAACATCTGATCGAGAAGAGTCATGTTATGTAAAGTATCTAGAACAAAAAACCATTGGATTTTATTCAGTTGATTTTCACTACATTGAAGTAATTTTTATGTATTGTAAGCACCAAATAAATACAGATCCTTTCTTAGTAACTGAATCCTCTCAGGTAAATTTTAATGCTTATAAATACCATTTATAATAATGGTGGTTTTTCTACTAAAACATCATATTTTTTAAAAGGGGAATCACCTAATCCTAGATATTTGATCCTTACACTCTGTTTCATTATAAATTTCATTATATAACTTGGACATGAGAAGTCTTGTTATAAACACTCATTGAGAAAGAATAAAAATACATTCGATGTAGTTCAGTTGATTTTCACAACTCTATATTTCATTACATGAACTCTCATTACGGTTTTATATATCTGATACTGAATTTTTAGGCATCATGTTTTCAAAGTAGTGTCACCTAATACCAGATCCTTAGACATCAGGTTCCTTTTCATTATAAATTTCATCAAAGTATCTGACCAGGAAGAGTTATTTTAAGTATAGTATTGGTAACAAAAAAGCATTTAATTTTATTCATTTTATTTTTAGTAATTTGAAGGAATTTTTATGTATTCTCTGTACCAAATAAGTATATCTCCTTTCTTAGTAACCTAAACTTATTTGGTACCTTTTAGTTCCTATACATGCCATTTTTTAAAATATTGTTTCTTTCTTCTAATATATGATATTTTAATGTCATTACAAAAAACATATTTATCATTAAACCACATCTATTATTTGTATCAAAATAGGATTATCACGAAATCGGTGATATGATAGTGGAATTGAGAAAAATGTATTAAACCTTACACATAGTTGGCAGGAATAACTTCAACCATTTAATGTTTCATGTATTGATATGAGTTTGTGTTACAATAAAAATGTGAATGATGGAAAATTCTCAAACCTGAACCTAATAATATGTAAAGTGCCTGCTAAGGAAAGGAAATCCACTCACTGTTTTTAATTTGATATACACTAAATTCCTTTTTATGGTTTTTCATCACATAAATAAAAAACATGAATCCAGGATAACATAATTTTTGTAATTATGTTGAATGAATTTTTTTTACTGAAATTTGATATTTTGGTGACATAAAAAAAGTCACATATTTCTCTTATAACTACATTTACTATCAACCACAGAATCTAATTGTCTTAAAACCAGTGAAATTGTGGAAAAATTAAGAAATATTTATTTATACATTCACATAGAAAAAAGAAGAACCACAACAATTTAATGTTTCATATGGTGATCTTATATTGTGATATATTCAATACTTTGTAGGATTATAAATCCCAAATCATGTATTGGTAAATTATAATTCCCAAATGATTTCAATGATTTAATTACCATTTTTCATTTTCATATTCAAATATAATTTTTAATTTTTATATTTTTATAACAATTTTATACCTTACATTAGACTCAAATTAAAAGTTCATCTAGTTTGAATAATGGTTGGGTACCCTATCTAATGTGAAATTTTTTATAATTCATTATTCCTTCCACAAATATCTAAAACATAATAGAATATTAGTTATAAGTTTTTTTTTACTTCTTCCAATATATCTACAATTCATTTTTCATTTTAAATACCCATTATTATATAAATATATATACAATATGTATAGATTATATTTGGGTAATTCCTATGTTGTATACTATTTATATGCACCTTTTTTATTCTTTATATGATCATTTTAAATCCATCACTTCCATAAAAATTATTCCTCATTGAAAATATAATCCTTTAAACTTTTACCAATATCTTAATTCAAACTCAATGTTATCTTATACATTTTATTTACATAAAATGTATTTCAGCTCCCCTAAATCAATATTAATATCATTCTTAATTAGTCATACTCATCAATAATATTTTATTTTTTTGATAATGGCCATCAGGACCTATTTTATGTATCTAAAAAATATTTTATAAAAAATGATTTGTGTTTCATATATCATTTTCATATATTAAATAATTTATATTTGATTCTATATATATAATTATTTTTCAATAAGATTAAATTTTAGTATTGTTCCCCTATATTTTAAAATTTAATCTATATGGGTATTTTAGTCCAGAAATTATATGATATATGTTACAATTATTTAGAATTTAATTTATTTAATATATTTTATGACGCATATTATAATTTTGTTTGAATATGTTTATATAAAGATTCATCACACCATAGAAACATGTCACCCAATCCTCCCTCCATGTGAACATGTCACACTCTCCTTCCACTTCTTCATACATCAATTATTATCCCATGTATGTAACCCATCCCATTCCACCATCATTCTTGTTGAACCCTCTATGTGATGATTATTTTAATAATCAGAAATCATTGTTTTTTTCTTTTATAAGTCAATATAGTCAATTATTTTATTTTTTCTAAATGTGTATATATATGTTTAATCATTTCTACAGATGTTTATCTATGATTATTTATGTTTTAGTATTGACATGGATGTATTCTGAACTAAACATAGTCTTTGTGAGATTTTCATGTTTTTGACTCACTATTAGTTATATTCTTGAGTCACCGATGACAACGGTCGCACCGATGACAACTGTCCCACCAATGAAAACGGTCGCACTGATGAAAACGGTCCCACCGATGTCAACGGTTTCACCAATGATAACGGTCACACCGATGACAAGGATCGCACTGATGACAATGGTCGCACCGATGACAACAATTGCACCGATGAAAACGGTCGCACCAATGGTAACAATCCCATCGATGACAACGGTCGCAACAATGATACAACTGTCCTACTGATGCAAATCACACGTCCTACTGAGGTTGATCACATGACCTACCGAAGATGGTGTTAATCACATGACGTACCGAAGCTGGTGTTGATCACATTACCTACCGAAGCTGATGCTGATCACATGTCACACCGATGGCGATGCTGATAAAATGTCCTACCGAAGCTGATGATGATCACATGACCTACTGAAGTCGATGTTGATGACATGACCTAGCGAAGCCGATGCTGATGACATGACCTAGCGAAGCTGATACTGATCCCATGACCTACAGATACCGATGCTGATCACATGACCTGCCGATACCGATTCAAATTCAAATGACATACAGATCTCATGACTCCCCGATAGTCATGAAAACTCTTTGAATTTTTATTAACTCTTATTTAATTCCAATGGTCATATTTTCGTAATTTAATGAACCTTCTATTAATTAATATTTGTTGTTGGATGTCAAGGAACCGTACCTCGTACATGTCAAAAAGTAATCATTATTTTTACCAGATCTCAAGGAATAAAAATTAAGATCTATCTGTAGTGAATGAGACAACACAAAAAATACACAGATAGAGACACACAAAAAGATGAGAGTGTACATGTGTGTGAAGGTCCATGAATCAAAAGAAGAACTTGAAGAACACCTGTGAAAACCAGAGAGCTTCAAGAAGATAATTCACCTGGAATAAACACTGAAGCCGAGTTGCTGGGCCTTACTGAACATCATATGAACAAGGATGAATAACTATAGCTATTAAGAACAAAAACACTCTGTTTTGTGTCATCCTCAACAGAAAGGACTCGAATAACATCTGCAACATCTAAACGGTTCTAGAGCTCATCTGCAATCACTCAAAGCATTATAAACTCATTATCCATTTATTTCCTCCGTAGTATGCCGTTGATTAAAATTTTGAGAAGTGTGTGTGCATCTGTCTATTTAGGAACACACTAACTACTGGGATGAACTGGGGGATACTAAATCCTCACACAAAACCTTTCACACCTTATTGTATCCCACTGTGAATTGTGGAAGAGGTCAAGTGTAACCTGGATAGCCTGAGTACTATTGTTGTTTTTTACCCACGTAGAATTGTGGTAGTGGTCAGAGGACCTGAACAGTCTGAGTAATATTGTAAAACCTGAATCTAGGCTGTGGATCTTTGTTTATATAAACTTTTTAAGAGGGCTAAGTCTCAGCTTGAGACTAAACCTCTAGTTTTAAAACTGTTGTGCATTTTACCTTTGTTAAAACTATTTTGAATATTCCTCTGCTAAGTATTTTAAATATAAATCTGTTTTAAAGTAACTCTTATAGTTTAACTACCAAGTGTTTGTAATAATTGTGAACCAGTATGTCAGTTTCAAATGAAAACTTATTCTTTAGATTACGTTAACTGAGAAGTAATCAATCTTTGAGGAACTTATTGAACATTTACAATCATTATAAATTCACTAAAGCTTAACTTTTTTTTTGGAATTGGGGGATTTTAATTCAAATATTTTAAACAGAAATTTGTAATTGGAACTCAATTCTACCCCCCCCCCTCTTGAGTATCCACTCTGACCAACATTTGGTATCAGATGGATTCAGAACACTCTGTTTTTGAAAATCTTTCAACTGTGATTCTAGTCGCATCTTAAATATCTTAAAATTTATGTTATTTCTAAATTTTTATCTATTTAAATACATTTGATAAAATATAATTATGTATAACAGATTAGAAGGTGTATCTACCAATAGGTCACCCTTATTTACTGTTGTTAATTATGCCAAATGGAAAATCAAAATGAAAATTCATCTAGAAAGAATGGGATCTGACATTTTTATTTCCATAGAGACTCAGTATAAGATTACAGAAACTGTTAGAATTACTTGGGATAAACCTACTAAAGATACTTATAATAATAACTGTAAATCATTGAATGCATTTTATTGTGCTTTATGAGGTGAATATTTTTATCGAATATCTATCTATTAGATAGCTTTTGAAATATGGGTTACTCTGGCTATTTCCCATGAGGGAACAACCAATGTTAATGAAATGAGAATAAACATATACACTATTAAGTATGATAATTTTTAAATGAATCCTGATGAACCTATTTCTGACATGTATCTCATGTTCAATGAAATTGTAAATACAATGAGATAATTTGGAAAGGATGTTCCAGCTAAGGAGAAAATTATGAGAATACTCAAATGCTTTCCAGAAAGATGGAGAGGCACATCAGTTTCAATTATAGAATCTTTTGACATTAGTTCTTTCACAGTCAAGGAACTAATTGGTAAGTTAATGATGTATGATGAAGAACTAAAATTAAACAATGGAGATGATGATGAACCATGGAGTAATTCTATAGCTTTCAAGACATCTAATTCAAAAATTATGGACAAAGGGAAAATTCAATAATAAAGTGATAGCTCAAGATATGAGGAAAGTGCATCAGACAGTGATGCTGAGATGGCTCAGATAGCCAGAAAATTTAATAAATTTTATAGAAAGAATAATTTTTTCAGAAAATCAAACTATAGGGGAAAGTATGAAAAAAACTTCCTTGAAGAAATAATAGAGAAGGACTGATAAAGGTGATGATATAGTTGGAAAAGAATGCAAGAGGAAATGACATGTGAAAGCTGATTGTACTAAATTAAAGTTCAAGACGAAATATGACTATAAGGACAGAAAATACAAAAAATATATTAAAGAAACCTGGAGTGATTTAGAAGATAGTTCAAGTGATTCAGATTCCACTCAGTATGAAAAATATCAAAAAGCTAATATGTGTTTCATTACAAACACATCTGAGGTAACATTGGATACTCCTTCTTTAAACTCTTATTATTCTGGAGATAATTATGATTCTAAAATCATATCTAGTGATGATTTATTTGAATACTGTAATATTCTAGAGGATACATGCAATGATCTGAAAGATAAGTATAATGTTTTAAAGAAGCATCATGCATTATCTAGCACTGTCAAATCTGCACTAGAAGTAGAAAAGTAAAAGAATGCTCAACTACTCAAAGAGAATAATGAATTGAAATTTTCTAATGTGAAACTCAGGGAGGATTTGGAAAAATTTAATAATGGAAAGGATACACTTACACAATTTCTAGGAAATCATGTGGTACCAAAGTATACTACTAGTTTAGGTTATCAGCCTTGACAAGGACAGATTACAAAAAATAAACTTATTCCTAAATCTGGACAGTATGATACTGGTTCTAGTTCTAAAAATTCCTATCCATCATCTACATATTCACATGGTTATAGATCAGACAAGGTTTATCTATCAAAATATATTAATTATTTTAAGTATATGAGACCCATTAGGAAAATATGGGTACATAATGTTTTACTTGCTAAACTATCTGGACCCATGAAAATTGACGTACCAAAATCATTTTCTATCTAAATTTTTTTTGTAGGAAACTTGCATGGAATGTTCCTATAGGAAGACATGGTATTTGGACTATGGATGTTCAAGACACATGACAGGAGACTTTTCATGCTTCAAAAGCTTAATCAAAGTTGATGGAGGATATGTCACTTTTGGTGATAACTCAAACGGGAAAATCATCAGCCTAGGTCAAATTGGTAACAATGATTCAATTTGAATTTTTAAATTTTTATTTATAGATGGATTAAAATATAACTTGTTAAGTATTTCTCAGTTATGTGAAGATGGTTTTAATGTTAAGTTTGAAAAATATTCTTGTAATATTTTTAATTATAAATTTGTTTTATTATTTTTTGCCTTAATAAATGAAAAAGTATATGTTGTAGATTTAAATTCATTAGCTAAGTAGAATATTACTTGTTTAAATGATTTTCATAAGAATTATGGCTTTGCCACAGATGATTAGGAAAATGCAATATAAATTCACTTAGAAAACTGACTAGGAATAACTTGGTAAGAGACCTGCATAAACTTGAATTCCCAACTGATAATGTTTGTAATCCCTATCCAAAGGGAAAGAAACATAATGTTTCTTTCAAATCAAAGAAAGAGGTTTCAACTTCTTAACCTCTCAAGTTGGTTCACATGGACTTTTTTGGTCCTTCTTGAGTTTTTAGTTTAAATGGGAAGCACTATGTTTATGTTCTAGTAGATTACTTATCTAGATATACTTGGGTATAGTTCATATCTCACAAAAGTGAAGCTTTCTATTACTTTATTAATTACTCCAAGTCTTTAGAAAACCTTATTGGACTTAAGAATAATACCTTGGGAAGTGATCATGGTCGTGAGTTTGAAAATAATGATTTTGAATCTTACTGCTCACATAATGGCTATAATCACAACTTTTACGCCCCTAGGACACATCAATAGAATGGTTTAGTAGAAAGAAGTAATAAAACTCTTCAGGAAATTTCAAGAACTATGCTAAATGAATATGATTTACCTATTTATTTTTGGACTGAAGCTATCAATACATATTGTTGTATTATACATAGAGTCTTCATTATACCTATTCTTAAGAAAACCCCTTATGAGATTTGGAATAATAGGAAACCTAAACTTAGTTACTTCAAATTTTTTGGCTGCAATGTATTTATTCTGAATACTAAAGATATTGTAGACAAGTTTTCATCCAAGAGTGATGAAGGAATCCTTTTAGGATATTCAATTACTAGCAAGGCCTATATAGTTTTAAATAAGATAACCATATGTGTGGAAGAATCTGTTCACATTATATTTGATGAAACTGATCCACATGAACCAAATCATGTTGTTGAAAATACTAAAGAAGACATGTCTATTCTAAATCATAATGATAAAGATAGTGGACCTATTGTAATGAAAACCAGCTCTTCAAATACACAAGAACCTTCTTCTGTTGAACCTGAACCTAGAGAAAAACCAGTTATTTATAGTCCTACCTTTACTATATCAACTAGGATTCTAAAGATCCAGCCTATAGACACAATTTTAGGTAACCTGGATAGAGGAACAAAAACTAGAGCTTCTCTGAGAAATCAGGTTGAACATCGAGCCATTCTTTCACAGCTAGAACCTAAAAATATCAATGATGCATTCAATAATGAGTTTTGGGTAATGGATATGCAATAAGAGTTAAAAAAATTGAAAGAAATGATTTCTGGGAATTAGTAGAAAGACCTTAGGACACAATGAACATAGGTACAAAATGGATTTTTAGGAAAAAAAATTGATGAATCTGGAAACATCATTAGAAATAAAACTTAATTAGTTGCACAAGGTTATAATCATAACGAAGGAATAGACTATGAAGAAACCTTTTAACCTGTAGCTATATTAGAATCCATTAGGATATTACTTGCTTATGCATCTCATCTGAATTTCAAGTTATATCAAATAGATGTCAAAAGTGCATTTTAAAATGGTTTTATAATTGATGATGTTGTTGTTGAACTGCCACCTGGATTTACAAACCCCCATAATGAAAATCATGATTTTAAAATTTTTGAAGCTTTATATGGTTTAATATAGGCTCCAAGTTCTTGGTATGATAGACTTACAAATGTTCTTATTTCTAACGGTTTTAATAAAGGAATTGCAGATCCCACTCTTATTATTTAAAGAATTTTTAAAGATATTTTGATTGTACAAATCTATGTTGTTGATATTATCTACAGATCATCTAAAAATTCATTATGTAATGATTTTTCAAAGATTGTTCAAAATGAATTTGAAATGAGTTTAATGGGAGAACTCATGTATTTTCTTGGATTTCAAATTTTTCAAAAGAAATTGGTATTATTTTAAATTAAATTATAAATACAAAGGATCTTTGAAAATGTTTTGGTATGTATAGTAATAAGGGATGTGATAAACCTAGGAGTACCTCATGTAAGTTGGACGATGATGAAACTGGGATACGAGTTGATCAATCCAATTATTGAGGTATGATTGGAATCTTACTTTACCTTAATGCTAGTCGACCAAATCTCATGTTTAGTGTATTTAAGTGTGCATGAATTCAAGCTCATCCAAATGAATCTCATTTGTCTATTGTTAAATATTTTTTCAAATATCTTAATCATACTACAAATTTAGGATTATTTTATCCAAAAGGAAAATATTTTGACTTAAAAAGTTTTTCAGATGCTGACTTTGCTGGTTGCAAGTTAGATAGGATGAGCACATCTAGAAGATTTCATGTTTGAGAACGTCCCTGGTATGTGGATGTAGTAAGAAACAAAATTTTTTTGCATTTTCTACTGCTGAAGCAGAATACATTGCTGCTGGTAGTTGTTGTGAACATATTCTGTGGATGAAACACACTTTATTGGACTATGGATATTAATTTAGACATGTGTCTATAAATTGTGATAACACTAGAGCAATTAAAATCTCTAAGAATCCTATGTCTCACTCTAGGACTAAGCACATTGATGTCAGACATCACTTTTTGAGAGATCATTATCAAAATGGAGATATTTCTCTAGAATTTGTTAACTCTGAATATCAATTGGAAGATATTTTTACCAAGATCTTAAGCTCTGAAAGGATAAATTTTATTAAAAAGAGTTAGGTATGATCGATCTTTGATACTGATCAGCGACACCAATCAGTGAAACCGATCAGTGAGACCGAACTATGCTACTAATTGATCTATAAAGCATATGAAACCATTAGTGTTTATTGAAATGAGATTTTTTTCTTAAGCTATATTATATTTAATATTGTAACCCTAAATGATAAAATTAATGACCCGTGGCTATTTATATTCCAAAGAACTGTTGACCTTCAATCTATTTCCGAACTCCACATATCTTGAATCCTGAACTTTGGAACCTCTTGAACCTCTCAAGCCTCTCGAACCTCCAAATGGAAAAGCAAAAGCGATATGACAAGGAATCTGAAATCTCCTCACATGTGAAACACACTCAAGTAGAATCAGGTAGCATGACTCAAAAGTATGTGATCCTGAAATTGGAGACTCAGGTGGTCCCCGCAAAAAAGGAAGTATGTTCCGAATGGGTGTTATCCAGTAAGTTTGCGCTTTTATAAGTTTTGGAGGTGCATGGATGGAAAGATTGGTTTTGTAATAATAACCGGGTCTACTACCTAAAGCTAGTGCATGAGTTTTATTTGAATTTGAGTATTTCATTGGATGGAGTAGAAGATTCTGGATTATCTTTAGTGGTGAAAGGAAAAAATATATCATTATCATAGATGTAATGGGATGAGTATTTGGGGGTGCAACATAAAGGTAGATATGAGGATTACACATGTAATATTCCTCCTACCACAGAATATTTTTTATATGAGTACACTCTGGAGATGTTGACTGGAAAACCGGAATCCAGAAGAATTATAGCTGCTGAGTTAGATGGTGAAAGTTGAATCTGGTTTAAGTTTATTTAGCACCAAATCTATCCCAGAAAGGGTGATTTAGCTTCTCTGAAGTATCAAGATGTTTTCTAGTTGTTTTTATTTCTATATGATGAGAAGATCAACTTGTGTCAATACACTACTGTTCATATTGCTGATATGGAAAATCCATCCAAGAAGGCTACAACCTTATTCTATTCTAAGAAAGTCTCTACCATGCTAATGTTTTTGGGTTGTGTTAAAGATGGAGATGAGTGTATCTCATCTAGTAGTGTTTTTTGTCTTAGCAAGGATATCTGCAAAAGAATAAAAATTAACTGGAATCCATTGAAGAAGACATGGGTTTTGGATGAAGTTAAGTTGTATGAATCCTTTAATCCTACTAACCACTGTAAGAGACAAAAAGGGATGACAGATCCTGGTATAAAACCTGATCAGGATGTTGTATATTCTGATGACGAAGAAGAAACATAAGTTCCTAAGGACACTAGAGAGTCCATTAGGAAGGAAAAAATGGGAAGCTGATGCTAATGATGATGTTGATAATGAAATGGAACTTGAGTCACCTCCTAATGACCAGAGTGACCCTAATACAATAACTCCTAAGAAATGAATGGAATTTCAACCAGCAAGTCCACCTCTTATGTTACCTGAGTCAGAACCCCTTCTAGATGATGAAGAAGAAGTTGACACTGAAGTATCCAATTCTGACCAGTATGAATCCAGTAACAAAGACAATACCAATGAAACTTCAGTAAACAATAATGGAAATTGTAATGGTGATGATGATGATGATGATTAAAGTACTCGACTAGTGGATGGTCATGACATGATTCAAGATGATCCACATCCACAATCATTTGAGCAAGAAACTGTTCTTGAAGCTCATATGATAGTGCAGACTGTGATTGATGTAGATGGGGAAGAATCTCATAAAAATTTTGGTAAAGCTGATTTAGTAAAGGATAAGTATACCTATTGTAAAGTTTAATGGGAAGACCACCTAGCTTTTGCAGTTCTAGGTTTGGATTATTCAGAGGATGTGGATGAAGAAGTGAATATCGTACGAGTAAGCCATCCAGCTGAGGCTCGACCAGTAGCTAAGGTAGTACAAGAGACTGCAAAAAGACCTGGTTCTTCTATTTATCGATCTGCTTTTGACAAGTTTAAAGTTGAGTTACTCCACGAAGTCAGAGAAATAATGAAAGAGGAATTATCTAATGCTCCTCCTCCTGCTCCTGTGAATCTATCTCAGGAAGCTAAGGAAGCAATAAAACAAAGAGTGGTAAATATTATAAAGCCATACCTATACAATATTGGTGAGATGATTGGGAGGCATATTTCTTCTCTAAATCCAGCACTCAAGGATTTTAGTAGTGACTTGGTATCTCTATCAGGAGAATTTAGACCAACCATTAGTGGTATGATGGAAATTTAGATAGAGTTGATAGAACACATGATGAAATCCTATTTGAAAAGATTAAGGGCTGAGATAACTTAGATTGTTTCTTAGGACAGCTCCTCCAAAGTGACCATGATCACCGGACATGAGATTAATTCCTTAAAGGATGTTATAAAATAAGAGTTATCAGCCCTTGGTTAGATTCTACACTTGGATTCTTTGAAAAATATGAAAGAAAATAGTGATCATATTCACAAGATGGGGAAGCTATATTCAGCTGATGCTACTAAATCTCAGAAAGAGATCAAATAAAATGTGGATAACTATTTTGCTGAAATTTATACTAAGCATGAGTCGAACCATCAGTTTATAGTCCTGGATGGGAATTTGAGTCTACCTCTAGCCACTCAAGCCTTTATGGATCAGGTACAATAGTTTAAGGTTTTTACTCCAACTCTAGAGATATTCATGCAGATCAAATATGATTTTGAGAAGGCCATGAAACATGGTGGTGATTAATTCAGGATTTTATCAATCTGCTAAAAACATATCTTCATGTGCAAGAGAAGACAATTGTTCTTCCTACTGCTGAGCCTTTAAGTCCATCAATTGTTGCTCCTAGTCAGATATAAGTTTCTCAATCTCTATCCAATATTCGGCCAGTCATTCAGCATCCACCTTCAAGAAGAACTTATATCCACCATCAAGTAAACTTAGCACCTAGTCTGCTTCCAGCTAGAGTTGTCTTTCCTCCTCTCTCCATTTGTCCAGATCAAGCTTCCACCAAAGCACCTTCTAGCCCATCCATTACATCCTATTCTAAAGGGAAAACACCTTTGGACCCCCAGAAATAGATGTGCCTTTCATTTTTGATAGGTTGTATTTTTCTTGTATCTTTTCCGATGGTATTTCAATGAAACCTTCTTTTCTTTATCTCTCTGATTTCTCTTTTTTTGATAATCCCAATGGGGGAGAATAGTATAAATATATATCTAAGTGGGTGAATAGTCTGTTTAAGTATAAGCAAGGGGATAACAATATATAATCTCTAATTCAATCATATAGAGTATATATGCTCCAATAGGCATATAGCTCTGTTTTATTCTTACCTCTTATGTCATGTTTCCTAGCTCTAATGCTATGTTGATATACTATAACTTTATTTATGATATTATGCCATGATCTTATGCCATTTTTACCTTTATACATATATTCTTTTTACATAGGGGGAGTATTCTGAGTGTTATATCATCTTCCCTCTTAATTTATGCCATAGATTTTTGATTATCAAAAAGGGGGATATTGTTGAACCCATTGTGCGATAATTATTTTAATAATCACAAATCATTGTTGTTTTATTTTATAAGTCAATTTAGTCAATCATTAAATCTATTATAAATTTGTTTATATATGCTTAATCAAGTCTACATATGTTAATCTATGATTATTTATAATTTACTATTGTCCTAGAAGTATTCTGGATTAAGCATACCCTTTATGAGAATTTCTGTTTTTTGACTCACTGTAAGTAATATTCTTGAGTCACCGATTACAAAGGTCACACCGATGGAAATACTCACAATGATAAAAATTGTCACACTGATGACAAGGGTAGTTCCAATGAAAATGGTCGCACCAATGACAATGGTCACACTGATGAAAATGCTCACACCAATGAAAATGGTCGCACAGATGACAATGGTCGCACCGATGACAACGGTCGCATCGATGACAATCGTCACCCCAATGACAACGATCGCACCAATGACAATGGTCGCACGGATGAAAAAAATCACACTAATGATATAACTTTCCTACCGATATGGATGACACGACATACCGATGCTGATCCCCTGATCTACCGAAGCCGATGCTGATCACATGACCTTCCAAAGTTGATGCTGATCACATGACCTATCGATGCTGATGCTGATCACATGACCTACCAAATCTGATGCTGATCACATGACTTACCATTTCCGATTCTTATCACACGAACTACTAAATAAAATGCTGATCACATGACCTACCGAAGCCGATACTGATCACATGACCTACTAAAGCTGATGCTGATAAATAACCTACTGATACCGATGAAATTTCAAATGACCTGCTGATCTCATGACTCACCGATAGTCATGAAAACTATTTGAATTTTTATTAACACTTATTTAATTCCAACATTCATATTTTATTAATTTAATGCACCTTATATTAATTAATATTGGTTGTTGGATGTCAGGGAACTGTACCTCATACCTGTCAAAAAGTAATAATTCTTTTTAATAGATCTCAAGGAATAAAAAGGAAGATCTATCTGCAGTGGAAGATACGAAAACAAAATACGTAGAAAGAGACACATAAGAAGACGAGAGCATACGTGTGTGTGAAGGCCCCCGAAACAGAAGACGAAATTGAAGAATACCTGTGAAAACTAGAGAGCTTCAAGAAGATCATTCACCTAGAACAAACACTAAAATGGAGTTGTTGTGCCTTATTGAACATCATATGCACAATGCTGAATAAATATAGCTAGGAAGAACAACGACACTATGTTTTGTGTCATACTCACTAAAAATGACTCGAATAACATCTACAACATCCAAACGAGTCCGGATATTATCTGCAATCACTCAGAGCATTCTAAACTCATTGTCCATTTATTTCCTCCATTTTATACCTTCGATTAACATTTTGAGCAGTGTGTGTGAATATGTCTATTTAGACACACAATGACTCTTGGGATGAACTGGAGGATACTAAATACTCACACATAACTTCTAACACCTCATTGTATTCCACTGTGAATTGTGGAAGAGGTCATGTGTGACCGGGATAGCAAGAGTGATGTTGTTGTTGCTTACAAATGTAGAATTGTGTTAGAGGTCTGAGGACCTGAACCATCTGTGTACTATTCTAAAACCTTGATCCAGGGTGTGGATCATAGTTTATATAAACTGTTTAAGAGGACTAAGACTCATCTTGAGACTAAACCTTTTGTTTTAAACCTACTGTGCATTTTACATTTGTTAAAACTATTTTTAATATTCTGCTACTAAGTACATTAAATATAAATATATATTAAAATAACTATGATAGTTGAACTAGTATGTGTTTATAATTATTATGATCCAGTAAGTTAGTTTCAAAAGCTAACATAATCTTCATATTAAGTTAACTGAGAAGTAATCAATATTTGAGGAACGAATTATACATTTACAATCTTTATAAATTCACTACAGTTAAACTTGTTTTATGAATTGGGGGATTTTAATACAAATCTTTAAAAAAAATTATTGGACCTCAATTCACCCCCTCCTGAGTATCCACTCCGGACGACAATTATCTCTCCATTTATCCCCATCCCCACCACCCACCTCCATTTCATCACCTCCCTACCTACATCTACCAAACATGCCACATCCCTTCCAATCTGTCTCCCCATCACAATTTTTTAATAATTCACCATCTTCCTCAATTGATTTCTACCTCCATCTTATTTTCAATCCCTATGTCTCTATATAACACCTCCTCTATCCCACCTCCATTATCTTCATATGAATAAAAAATAAATATTTCTTATGGTTTTATTACAATTATAAGTTTGAACATATATGGATTCACCCCACCAGGATGCCTGAAACATTATCAATATGGCCATGGTACTCATACCTACAAAATTTGTGACCATGATCAACTAAAATGTTTTTGATATTTTTTTAATGACTAAAAAATTAATATCTCGTTATCACCATTTTGTAATTCCTTAAATGAGCTCAAGACTATATGTTTACACTACAATATATATAAACTACAACACAAGTTATAGAAAAATTATGTATTGAGTATTCAGAATTATGTTAAATATAGAGGCATAAACAACAACACCAGTGTAAATATTCTTTATGTATGAGATTTCTTTGTATATGCTGCTAGGATTGATCACATGGTATTTTAGTTTTATTTTTCATTTCCATATTTAACTATAGGGGATCTTTGTATGTTTCCATTAATGAAAACTAGAAATATAAATGCATTAATTTACCAGATGATCATTTATTCATTTCTAATGGTTTTATCAGGTGGAAGGGATTCACCATATTTATTTGTCATCAAACTACTTTTATGGATACATCCTCTTGGTGTTAGGCCATCTTAGAGTTACAGAGGTAGCAAAAGAAAAAAAAATTATTCATGGAGTTGAACATGAAAGGTATTTTTCAAAAGGAATTATCATATTTTTATAAATCCAAGAAATTTTTTATTTTAATTTTGGATGTTATGTTCACTATTTGGGTAAGTACTCTAGTTCTTTTTTTAGACTTTACAACAATATCAATCAATGTAGTTATGGAAACCCTCACCATTGAAGTCATAGATGACCCAAGAACCATGATCAATAACCTTTATCAAACCCATTCTAACATCCTATCATTTATGTTTCTTGGAAAGTCTATATCAAGCCAACTCAGATAAGTGTCCTTGGTATCAAAGATATTCGATTCATTAATGATGGAATACTTAATAAATTTTAATGCAATATCATGACATTGAATCATCCTTCTATTGATCTATTATAAAACTTATTTAAAAGGAGGCTAATTGATGGGTATCCTCATTATCTGGAATCATATGTATGGACCTCAAGTAAACAATTATAATGATACCATACAAAATTTAAAGCGGATGGTCTATCGAGAATCCAATCTCAATTACAGGAAAATAACATGGGTGGATCAACCACTGCATGACTTTATGAATGTTCTATTAGATAAGATATAGTTTTCCATTATTGAGTTTCTAGAACCTAATAATATTTTGATGTTCTATTTCCTCTTTTGGTTTTTATAGAAACCAAAAGGAATGTTTTCATTGAATCAAATAGACTTTGAAGAAAGACTAATAGAATGGGTCAATATACTGCAAAATACAACTACAAGATTTATTGCACTTTCTCAACCGTACCACCATCGTGGCTGGTGAAATTTGAAGTACCTTTTATAAAAACTGCTATTTTTTTCATGCTATGGAAAATTTGGAAAATTTGGTTGTTAACCAATGGCTAGTTCAAGAGGGCAAGACAATACCTTGGATCGTCATGCTTCTTATTCTACAAGTATAAAGATAACAGAAAACCTCTTTTATGTAATGTAGTTTTTAAGAGGCAATGGGAATACGTTGACTGCCTATTCAACATCTGGATAGGTACAAAAAATAATTTGGAAGCTCTCATGGATATTAAATATGGGTATGGTCTGATTTGAGAGTATTTAATTTGTTTGTTACTGCAGTTGAATTGGATTTCATTGATGTGTGGACAACACGGAATACCTGCCTTTTTTATAATCAATAACATGACATTCATGAGAGGATCACCCCAATGTATAAAGTGGATTATGCAGTTGTAGGTTTATGAGTTTGAAATGTGCAATAATGTCAAAAAATTTAATATTTTAATATTTTTAGGTGTACATAGAAGGCTCAGGAAACATAATATGATGAAGTATGTCATTTTTATTTATCCAATTCACTCATGGATTAAAGTAAATTTTTATGGTGAAGCTATAGGATTGTTGGGTCCATCAGGTTGTGTATCCTTATTGGATATAATTCCTCAATTGTGTAAAAAATATAAATTTTACTATCTTGCATGTATATAGAGAATGTAACCAAGTGGAAGATGCATTGTGAAAGAGGGAAATAATGGAGATGAGTATGATGTGGTCTGATAGGACCTTGGGTTTTTGTGTACCCTTTTTGATTGAATATATAATGGGTGAAATGCACTCTAGTTTATGTAAATCTACTTATAATGCCTGAAATTATTTGTTTTCTTTTATTTTACATGGACCCTATCTTCTAGGATATAACATATATTTAAAAATAATTTTCCAAACCTATGTCACGTATTTCAATAGTGATATGTTTTTCAATTAAAAAAGTGAGATGTAAGGAAGTTTGCTAACAATGTATATTTTCCATTTCTCATAAGATAGTTTCCACATCTAGATGTTCGAAGATTATCTATTTTTCATACTCTATTCCAATATGTGGCATTAATTTTTACTAATACATGTAGATAGATTATATTATATCTGAAGTGTTGAATAATCACCACATAAAAGTTTACAATAATATTCTTTTACTATATATGATAGTAGATGACCAAAATTTTAAAGTAGGCAATACCATATTAAATTTAAACCTATTACAATTTTATATTTTTTTTCAATTCCAATTATTATACAATTTTCTATATATTATATTCAATTAATAAAATATATTTACGTACATTAATATTCATATACTCTGACATCACACATGTTCTTTGAATAGTCATCTGAATTATTTCAATCAAAGTACATGAGGAATCAATTAAAAATAGAAATTATTAAGAAAATTATAAAATAGTTGTTCCATGTTTAATCAATATCTATCTATAAAATATGAAAATAGTGATCTCTTATAAACAATATACATGTTATTGTCTATATTATACATACGATTTTTCAAATGGATGTTTTTAATTTTTCTATTTAATATTGGTACATATATTGGTATATTATTCTTTAATTATTGCGATTAAACCTGTAAAATCTGAAAAAGCATTATTGGTTTTTGAGAAAACCCAAAAAAATTGAATTTTATATATTATATATTAGTTAGGTCATCTGTTAGAAGATATTTTTTCAAAAAGTTTTTTTATATTTTTTGTAATTATTTTGGCACCATAAAGAATCTATATTTTTTTCTATGCCTTAAATGTACCTGATGAGTAGAAAGGTAGTGATGAGAAGCCTGAAGCCACTCACAACACGAAATAGAATTCAAATTTTGTTCTAGGATTCAATTTTGTTACATACCGTGAAAATATAGGAAGGGAATTATATGATCAATGTCCACAAAATCATGGCATCCATCACCCCTAGGACTTGTTTAACAGAAGGATACATCGCTCCCATTACAGTCATCGCTACAACATAGATTATTTAGACACATACCCGGATGGGAATCAACCTTAGAGCTCCTAGACAAGGGAGCTTCAAAGCATAACTGCCCCTCACTAATATGCTATTATGTAGTTTCTTAGATGACCATTTGTCCGCAACAACAAACATTGGCTAGCTATATTTCCCCCAACAAGGAGGATCATGATGTGAGTATTGGAGAAGTTGACAATCCAATAAGGTTCATAGAATCCAATGTTGGTCAAGAGGATCCACGGTGTGGAGTTATCAAATGATGCATATCCTAGCTGCCCACATCAATGATATAATATAGTTGTTGTTGAATCATTAATGATGAAACAATCTCACAAAAGTAACATCACATGCGTCTATGTTTGTAGTTAATTTAGTGAATATTTGGGTAACATTATTAATGGATGTTCTTTCTCTTTATACATGTAATCACATATTATTTTCTATGTAGCATCATATTTAAATTTATTTTTTAGTATATATATATGCACTATTTTTCAATTATGCATTACCCATATTCACTTATAATAAATATAAGTGCATCAATGTATGTAATTATTTTTTAGGAATGCATATTATTAAAAGTACAGATTGTGTAAGTGAATGTGTAATTAAATGATCAAACCGTGAAAATGCATGGGTTGGGTACTAGCATACACACAGACACACACACCCATATACATATATATCTACATACATACATATACACATATATAATATATATATGTAATATAATATAACCCTATATATATAACATTAACATATATAAATATATATATATATATAATATAAAATACAAACAAATTTATATGTATATTAATATATTAAATTATATATATTATATTAAATTTGAAAATATTAACACATGTATATAAACATATATGAAGACAAACAGATATATTTTGATACATATATATTTATTAATATATATAAACACACACACATATATATAAACATATGTACAAAAAATATATAAATATATATTTATATATAAAAACAATTATAGATTTTTAGTTTAATGAGGTTTTAAAGAAATCATGGTTATTTTGGTGACATTTTTACCAGTGTTTTAAAACATTTCTAATTATATATATAGATAGATATATATAAATATATGTATGTATGCATGTATGCATACACATATATATTTATACACACACACACACATAAACCACCAAATATATAAATATATACACACATATATATGATCATATATATATATACATACATATATATAAAAATATGTGTGTGTGTGTGTTCATATATACATATAACATAAAATACAAACATATATATATTATATGAAAAACAAACACATACACACACACACACACACACACATATATTTATAATCATAAAATATAAACATATATAAAAAATAGATAGTTTAAACACATTTATATATATATCATAGATATATATATATATATAAAAATATAATCATATATGTCAAATATAAAAAAAATATAGAATATAATATAAACACATGTATATATCCATAATATAATATATATATATATTTTAATATATTTATACTAATATATAAAATTATAAATATAAAATTATATATATACTATTAATTTTTCAAATAATGATATCTATTTATATAGATACACATACATATATATATATATATATATATATATAACATAATACAATTCTGTATTTATAATTGACGTAGCTGAGTTGGTTTCATCTTTTCATATTGGTTGTTGGTTTAGATTCTATCAGAAACAGATTATATTGAGTGGTGTGCCACATACATGGAACATGATTTAGGGGTGTTTTGTGGGCATTCAGGATGTTTGAAGTGGCATATAGTGTGACTGAGGGCTGGGAGAAGGAGTGTTCAATAAATTTGAAGGGGTGTGCAACATGATGGGTGGCTGGGAGGAGGTGGTTTGGTGGAATGGTTGTGCATGAGGGAGGTGTGGGAGCATTATATTATATTGTTATTGTAAAAAATTATAGACTTCAAAAAATGAAATAATTTTTTTAATAAAATGACTAAAAAATCAGTAATATTTTTCAACTTTAAAAAAAAAATCGACAATTTATTTTTAAAAAAAGTCAATAATTTTTTAAAACATAACAATAAATGAGGTTCCACTAAATATCAACATTTATAAACAACACTAAGGAGTCTCAATGTTTATTATACAAAATTTTCTTGAAACTACACTAATTGAGGTTTCATTGAATCGCGTTCTTTATCAACATCAACAATTTATTGATGTTTATAATAGTCGTCAATTAGAGATGTTTAAAAACACCGCCATCTAAAGATGTTTATTAACATTGCTACTTTAGTGACACCTGATTTAGGAACATTTTCCAGAAACACTGGTAAATGAATTTATGATGTTTATAAACATCGCTAAATAAAATAAGTGTGTCCAATAAACATTTCATTACTATTTTAGTACAATTTAAGGATTAGGTATGCACTTCATTAAGATATACATATGGAGCACATCGTGAAATTAAGGAAATTTTGGTGGATGCTCTAACCAATAAGCTAACATCCCCACCTGATCAAGAATATCAAAGGGGATGATATAACTAGCTAACAAAATTCTCTAATTTTTAAATATAATATTCTAAATCTATGAAAAGATTCATTGTAATTCCTTCAATCCAAATTTAAATTACAAATCTCAACAATGATTATCCACATGAATTTTATATTATCTCTAGACTTCTATGATGTGTTACTAAATGGATTTAAAATTCTATTTTATTTACCCATCTATCCAAATTCCAAATAGATTTATTTCTTTTACATAATCCCCAAATATTTTAATTTTCACTTCATTCGATAAATAGGTTCATAGGGATCCACATAGATGTAATAGTGAAATATGATGTAATAAAAGAACATGACAAGATGAATGTGTTGATCCCAAACACATTTGGAAACCAAATAATAATTTCTCAACATATCCTCTATGGTTTGAATGGTTCTCTCAACCTAGCCATGTCATGAACCTTCCCAGATACCCTCGTACCCTAATACCCAATTTGGATTTTACATGGTAAAAAGGAAATCATGATCCCCATGGGTTGGTGACCAACACATGGAATAGTAAATGAATAATGAGGGAATGATTTTTTCCAAAATACATAGGATGATAAAATACATGTATGAATTATCCACAATAAAAATAGAGAACATAACATAATCAGATAGGTTAATCATAACCCAAATAGAACATCATCAAGAGAAAAAATATCTTCTAAGATAAATAAAAAATATCCAATCATTTAACAAGCAGGTCACATATCTATTGGTCACCTCAATCACTCTATGTCATAAGGATCAAGAATATCCACCACATCCATGGGGTGATTTTTCTTTTCTCAAACCTAGCATAAGAATATTTATAAATGCCTGAAAAAGAAGGAAGTGTGTCAGTTATAATGTTGATTACAGTCACAGAAATGGTTCCATAATCAATTCTATAAAAATAAAACCAAATATGATTTCAATTTTAGTAAAACATGGCATGAAATATAATTCATAAATTCTTCACAAGGACGAAATCATAATCAAAGGATATGGCATGTAAAACAAGAAAATTTTATATGAAAATTTTATATAAAAGACTTATATAATGAAATAAACATGAAAAAATAGGTATATAAATCCATGGAATGTAATAATCAAATCATGCATATCATAAAACCATATATTAATCCCTAAAGTACATTAGTTTCCAGTAATAGTGTCCTCACACTACACATTCAGTGATATAGAATCAATGTGTTAACACCTTCCAAGACCCATCTAACGGGGACTCAACTACCCACATGTAAAAAAATAATGCCAGAATATATGTATATAATTTTTTACAACATCAATTCAGTGGTATGGTTCATATTCTAGTTTTCATATCTTAATTACCTACTAAATATCTTGGATGAAATGTGTTTCAATCAAAAAATCAATCAATCATTAGAAAATCAATCCTTAGAAAATCAACCATTTCAAATATAGTTGAAATATAATTTACCACTTTGAATAACTAATAGGTGTTTTCAATTTCAAAACCAAAACATAGGATTTCTTAAATTATTCCATTTTCAAATCTCATTTCAATTTATTCCATTTATCTCAAAAATAAATTCCCTTGTAAAGAAATAAATTTTCAAAAATCCTTACAATAAAATCAATTTTATTATAATATGAGGGTTTTCAAAATCTCTGTTACATTTTCCATAATCATCATGAAATCATCAAAATCAAGATATTAATTTCTATTAAAAATTCTTTTCAAATAAATAAACGAAATTTATTATTAGATTTATTGGAAAAATCATAAGCAACCACCATTGGTGAGTTGTTTCCCCGGAGGTATGTTATCAGTGTCCCAAATTATTTTTACCCTAATATTTATAGCACTGGTAAGGGATTGATCCACGGGGAAAAAGAAGTTATTTTTGTATTGTTAACATAGTTTTTATTTTTGTCTTAATGATGTTTTTTGAACATAAAGTCAATTTTTGATTTGGTGAATAAAAAGAATAATTGTTTTTAGGTTTTGAAATAAATAACATAATGAATAGAAGAAAATATATGACAATTGGTTTTGATATAGATAAAGAGATAAATGTGTTGGGGTTATAGATATATGATAAGTTGATTATTAAATCAAATTTCTTATGAGGTTTTGTTGTTCATAATAATCCAACACTATGGGTTTCGATTTGTAATAAAGTTTCCTTGGTCTGGTAAACTTATATTTAGAGCTGAAAAAACTAACTCCTTGGTCCGATAGTCAGCGTTTAATAATTGTTTATTTGGCTTAGTACATTTTTTATTCAATGAATATTTCCAATGATCATGAAAATATTCATTGGTATTCTTCTTTTGAATCCCAAAAAATTATGCCCATTCTCTGGTTCAAAATTGTCTATGATAAGATTATGTGATTTAAGAAGAATAAGAAGAAGTTAAAAGACCAAACATTTTCCTAGAAACTAATTTAAATTACAACTCATCATCTCCCACAACCCCAAAACACTGGCTATTTAGTTACACAAAGAGAAAAATATAGGCACCGATCCCATGATACCTGATATGATCATGCTTTGAAACTTTTAGGGGGAATGATTCTTCGGTAGATGGTAGAATGGCTGTAGTATTGTGGCAGAGCTTCTCTCCTTCAGACCTTCAAACTTTTCTCCACTCATTCTCTCCAGACACCACTCTCCTGAACGGAAGGCAATGGCCTCATTGTATAGAATGTATAACTACATGACTTGTGGAAAATGTATAAGTCATGTATGTTTTTCAATGCACTTTTTCCCTTGTTTTCCCCAATAGGGTGGGGGCCTAACACACCATTATTGACCTAGAACATAGTGCTGCCTGGAAGGTGGATACACAAGGCATGTAGTGCCTCCATACACCGAAATTAGACTCATTGTTTCAGCCCCCAACCACTTCTTGAAGGCTTTACAAGGCTTGTACAATGTGAACATGACCTGTACCCTTCGACTGGCCACATGGGCATGTCGACGCTTCTCAACCACCAACTGCTTCTAGATGGGTTTAAAAAGCATGTCGTGTGTGAACACGGTCTGTACCGGCTTCTGGTTACATGGGAATGTACTTGTCCTGGTCAACCCAAGTATGAGTTTGAATGTCCATGGCGTGTATATATGTACACGCTGTGTAGTTGTAATGTTTTTCTCAGTTCTCCCACAGTTTGTGTATTTAGCCATAAATCTCCAAAAAACGAACATGATCACCAAAATCAATGTATTTTTCCACTAAGCAGTAGGTAATTGCTGAATAATTTTCCTTTGTTTCAATAAATTATGTGAAATTGTATACTTAAATCAGGTGCATCAAACTCCCCCATATATAGTCATTTTCTTGCCCTCATGCAAATATCAACATTTAATTAAAAGAGTCTATATTTTAAAATGATGTCATTTAATAAATCATAAATGTAAATAACAATTCACAGGAGAAAATTCTAAAGAGCTACAAAATAATTTCAATTTAGGAGATATTATTGTCATGCCTCATATATAATTCAATTAACTTCTTTCATCCTCTTTTAAACACATCTTTCAAACATTCAAAAATAAACAAGCCACCAGATGATTTACCTCACCAGTAATATACTCAACACTCAAGATATTTGTAATTATAATTTATTCTAAATAAAAGATATATACACTCTATCCATAGGTTTTCAAGAAGTCTAGTTCACTACATTAGAATATTTTGACATACAAAAATCATGGGGTATTTTCAATAAGGATCAGATGTTTCTATGGCTAAAGGTTGGTCGGTAAAGATGTTAAAAATATCTATGAGATATGAAAAAGGAGGTTAAATTCTTAAATAACATTACATGATATTAAAATTTAATCATATTGTAAAAAGTTTCATCATCATTCTTTATCAAATGATCTCATCACCACCATCCCCTTTAATTAGGTAGGTTGGGTTTGCAAACCAGCAAGTGAGTATAAGGTTCACTTGTCTGTATAACATGTTTTTTTTCTTTTTTTAAAAGAAAAAGGTGGAACTTGTAGAACTTCCAAGGATATAGGTTTGGAACTCTTTTTTCCCCAAATGATCAAGAGGCTCTCACCCATACATTATTTCATGAGAATTCAGAAAAGAATGCCATGTGTTTCAAATCACTTCTTTTACGATCAAGTGAATAATCATGTAAAATCATAAATCAATTAGGGTTTGAAGGAAAATAGGCTTTTGATATGGCTTCCTATAAAGGCTACTCATGGTTTCTAGGGGATTCAAGAAGATTATATTTTGGTTAGGTCTCAAGATAAAATTGTTAAGACAATCTAATGCCTCGATCATTTTTATGTAATTAAAAAATTTCCTCATGTTTTTAAAAGAAAACATGCAAATTCTGGTTGTAATGTATATCCTAAGAATCTCTCAAGAAATATGGTATTAGAAAGAATATTACAAAGGGTTTAGAATACCTTTCATGAGTGGTAACACAAATAAAGAGACAATCAGGTCGTGACTTGCATAAAATTGATTTGTCTAATAGATGTAATTAGCCAAGGATTTCAAGTTTTAATTTAAACTATTTCAGCAATCATTTTAAAACACTTATGAACCATAATAAGCATGCAACTTTATTAAAAATTTCTTTTCTTTTAACATTATTATTTAAAAATATGATTAACCAAAATGTCATTACTTTTCCAAATATATCTTTTAATAATGATGTCTCCAAGAATGATGATAAGGGAAAAAGACTAAAGAGGTTGCGAGATTCCTCCCCCCCATACTTAATATCGCACATGGTCCACCAAGTTACCAAAAAGATCAACAAGGGAATGTGGGGACACAACAGTGGACCCCATAGAGGGGAAGTAAGGAGAGAATTAATTCAAGGAAGAAAAGAAAACAATAGAAAAACATGGAAAAATATTACTCCCCTCATGTCTAGGTAAAGAAAGATGGGAGGGGGGGGAATAGTGCAACCCAAAACATGTCAGAGTACCTATGATGGAAGTGTAGAGAGAAAAATTCAATCATACACAAATTAAACAGTCACGATATATCACATATATATATATATATATATATATATATCAAAAAGAATGTGTCTAAAAACCAGTCAGGGGGTTGCCTCAGAAGATTCATCTTCTAGAACGGAAACAATCTATAGTAAAGGATCAGGAGCTGTGGAAACCAGTGGTTCGGAATCTACACCCGGAAGAGAATCTGGAGAAGTAAGATCAGCGGAAGATGGACTCGGAATAGGAATATCAGCAGCACCCACTTGAATAGCAGCATTGGTGGCAGCAAAAAGGCCCGTAGTGGATAGGATAATGGAATCTATGGCCAATGCATTAAAGGGTGTTGGAGATGCTGTAGAAAGGCCAGAAACTGAGGTTGAGGCAGGTGATTGGGGTAGGGGAATACCATGGAAGGTGTGGCACTTGGGCAAGGACGTAATCACCCCTACCTCCGGACCAATCCCGTGCAAATAAGCATGAGATAGTCCATTGACTTGGGGGGAACCTAACAGATCATGGGAAAGAGAAGGCTCAAATACCTCGTGGTGGTGGGAAAGGTAGGTGGCGTAAAATCCACCATCAAGATGCCCTAATGGCCGGTAAACATGGAATGTAAATAAGAGGTGGGAATGTAAGGGAGGTCTAGGTAATCTTTCCGAATGAAACAGGTGAGTAGATCCATGTCACGACTCGTCACGACCCCCATATCCTCATGGTGGGTAAAATGAATGAAACTAAAGCCCCGATGGTTGAATCGAATAATAGGGTCAGATATAGGGGTTATCTTATGTGAATTAGGGGTATAGAGGTGGTCAAGCCAAGAAATATTCCACCACATATAAACGATCTCAGAGAACTCAAGACGGTTCCAGATGGAGATAAGTGGGTGGGGTGATGGGATGAAGATAAAAGCCGCACCCTCGGATGAACTCAGTCATGGTAAAAGAAAAGGGTCAGCCGCCTACCTAGAACCGGATCACGAGTAGTGCATCACATGGCATCTCCTGGTACTCGGCTCCGTCGAACTCGGATGAAGCACCAAACTCCAAAAATAAATTGCATAAAATAAAAGTTTTGACTTGGAAGATCACGCGTAATGGAGTGTGTTCAAGGAGATCCTCTAAATCTCCCCAGATGCCCAGTTGTTGACGGACGCTGCTGTTGAGATAGCAGATACTCAATGGGATCGGGTGGTGAGAGAATAATCGGACCCTGTCATGTGCAATTCGGTGACTGAGAACACCATGCAAGGGGAGGGAACACCTGCAAGTCCTGACCCAGGTAGAGGTGCAATAGTGGGAGTGGGCTCTGGGGGCAGAGTAGCTGATATTGATGGAGGACCGCTAGATGGGGTGGTCGATGATGGACCAGTGGCTACAGAAGAGGTCAGGGGAAGTGTTTCAGCTGGTGGAAAATAAATTATGGTGCTCGGAGGCTCAGTAAGGGTTGGCGGAGGTGTGGAAGTAATTGGACCAGCCTCAGAAGAGGTAGTGAGTGGTGGAAGGATTCCCAATGGTGGGAGATGGTACACCGGAGAGTTCGGATCATGAAGCGTTGGAGACTGGAGTCATATGCGATGATAAATGGGCCTCCCGCCCTCAGTGACGGAGGCGAGCCACTTCACACGGGAAGTATCTCTGTCTGCCATACCCTGAAAAATAAATAAAAACCAAACAAAATAAAAAGAAATGAAAAAGGAAACGAAGAAAATGTGAGAATACAGAAAAAGAAAAAGTACATGACGTGTACTTCCAGAGTACATGAAGTGTAGTCAATGTGGGTAAGCATCCCATGTTCTCTAGATAGACACACCGATGGAGGAAGGAATAAAACAAGGAAGGATTCACAACATGTATTGAACATACTTGTCGTGTTCTTGGGAAGTGGTCTTGGTTATGAGTTGGTAAAGACTTGACCACCATTTCAGCAGTTCGAACAAAACATGACACAACATGTGAAAGGACCACACGACATGTGCAAGAACAAGAGGGAAATAGTGCTGTGAAGAGCTACACACGAGCTGGCTGAATGAAATGATATACATGGAATTTTAAAAAAAAAACACTATGTTAGTGAAAATGTTATGAGAGGCCGTGTAAAAAATATACCTTGGCGTGATGGGGGATGGTACATGGTGTGTACCGAACATATACATATTGTATAGTTAAATCACGAATCATTCAGTGTGTGGCCATGTACAAAAGTACACATCTTTTGTTCTTCAAATCGAGCATGTGTATAGTGGAAGCCGAACAGTCGGCCGATCCACAAATCACCCAAAACAATTATGAAAACATGAAATAAAGCGTTTAGAAGGGCCTTCCTAGACCAAAGATCACAATGCAGCAGAAATCAGAACCAAAAATTCCTAAAATACACATATTTGGGAAGAGGGGGTTCAGGTGTCGTACAGAGGAAGAAATGGGGAGAGGGGTAGGAGTCACACGACACGGGCTAAAGATGGGTAGTCTCTAACTTTTATAGCTGAGATACATGACATGTACAATAGACTATATGCCGTGTATCCCATTTTTTAGTGATTAATATTATGTTATTATATATATATATATAATTATTATAATAAACTATATAATAATTAATAGTATTAATTAAAATAATAAAAAAAGATATATATATATATATATACATAATTTATTAGAAATAATACAATACGCGTAATGTATCGCGAAATACATGTCATGTGTTCTAAATTTTGGAAATGAGAAGTACAACCATATGTCCGGTGCTTGGGGCGTGGATCGAACCTGCGATCGGCCGTTCCCAATGGAAGTCCTCAACCACCAGAGAAAAGGTTATACTGCTGCTCCTATATATTATTTAAATATATTTAACATAAACAAACCAATACTACACGAGATAAATAAATGCATTATGTGTGGTTTTTAATTAGAAAACAAGGGATGTAGTATAAAAATTAGCAGAGTTTGATCCTGGGACTTTGGATCTATGGATGAGACTCTGCCAGTCTGCCAACTTCACCCACATGAATTTCTTTATAAGAAAAGTATTTTTAGTTTTAGAAGGAATACATGTATCCCACGACGTTTATCGAAAGACATGTAATGTGGTTTTATTAAAAGGAAAAATGATGGAAATGGCATGGTTGTCAGGATTCAAACTAGAGTCTTTCAGAGTCAGGTTACGATAATGGACAACTGATCCATCCCCACCATGGGTATTCCTAAAAGCATATATATATATATATATATGAAACATACTTCACATGTCATGTAAGAAAATATAAAGAAAAAAAGTAAGAAACTCATGCCGAAGGAAGGCCAGGAGGGATTTGAACACGTGACGGCTCTGATAAACTCTAGTGACCTTACCATCTGTACCAGTATCATCCATGATTATTACTTGGATATTATATATATTTACAATATTTAAAATGTAAATGAAAATGATTAAGTACATGTCGTGTATATAATAGGTACACGGAGTGTATCCATTGGGTTGCCTCCCAGGAAGAACCTTTGTTTTAGGTCATTTTTTTGACCTACTAACTTTAACATACCTGAGATGTATAGTGGAAAATGTTCCCACCGTGTCATCCATGTGATGGTAAGCTATCAACCGCTGCCCGTTTACCTTGAATGGTTGCCCATCCTATCCAAAAATTTCCAGAGCTCCATGGGGAATCCTCGTATAACATGGAATGGTCCCGACCATCGTGACTTTAACATCCCTAAGAATAATCGAAGGTGAGAGTTAAAGAGAAGTACCTGATCACTGGGTGGGATATATTTGTGTGAAATCATACGGTTGTGAATTGCTCTCGTATTCTCCTTCTATATCTTGGTGTTTTCATACGCCTCTAATCTGATTTCATCATGATTCAATAGATGAAACATTCACTTCTCTTCTACCGCATTTAGAAAAAAAATTCTGGGCCTAGACGGCCGAATATGCTTTATTCTCCAATTCAACTTGAAGATGGAATGACATTCCATAGATGAGGCGGAATGGGGACACTCCCAGTTGTGTTTTGAAAGTTTTCTAATTGGCCCATAAATCATTGTCTAACTTCTTGGACTAGTCTTTTCATGAATTGTTTCCTATTTTCTATAGTATGTGATTGAGCTCACAGTGGGGAGCTCCACTTTTCCACTGGACTGGGGATGATATTGTGTCCCCAAATGATGCTTTACTCCATACATTGATAGTATTCCACTCATCAGTGTGTTGTTGATGTGGGTCCCTATATCACTGCTTAGTACTCGAAGTACTCCAAACATAAAAAAAAATATGTTTCTTTAAAAATATAATGACTACCATAGCCAAGTCATGAGGTGTAGCTACAACATCCACCCACATGGAGATGTAGTTGACGCATGCCAAGATGTAAGTGTTCTAGAATGATGGGGGAAAGTGTCTCAGGAAATATATTCCCCAGACATCAACAATCTCAACCTCAAGGATGGGGCACTAGTGCATCTCAGCTCTAAGTCCCACATTACGTTCCTCTAGTGTTGACCACAATAGAAAACAATGGCCCGAGAATTTTTATGCACAGTGGGCAAGAAAAAACCATATTTTCAGATCATTGCTATCATACGGTCATGGACATGATGACTCAAACATGTGAAGCATTATATAATTTCAAGACTCCAGGAACATCAGTTTTGGGGATGCAACAGTGGATTACCCCATCTCTTTAGGATCAGAATAAAAGAGGATATTCCCAGAAGTACCTCTTAACATCAGGGAGAAACGACTTCCTTTTTGAGAAGGAGAGGTCAGGGTGAATGGTACCTGTAACCGGAAAATTTGAAACATGAGCATACCAAGGACTAGGTGTTTCGTTTGTTGAAAAGAGGTGGTCATCATGGAAATCCTCCCCGATCTCTCGATCTTCCTCCTTCTCCAAATGATGAAGTTTCAGGCAGGAGGGTGATCAGCAACAACATTCTCACTCCCCTTCATATCTCAGATATCCAAATCAAATTCTTGAAAGAGGTGTACCCAACAGATCAATTGGGTCTTCGAATATTTCTTGTTCAGAAGTTACTTTAGTGCTTCATGGTCAGTATAAACAATAACATTAGATAACACTATGTAATAACAGGACCTGTCAAACACGAAAACCACTGTAGGCATCTCCTTTTCTATGGTGGTGTAGTTGATTTGGGCCTCGTTGAGCATCTTGCTATTGTAATACACAGTTTGGAAAATCAGTTCATTCCACTTCCCCAAGACTACTCTTATTGTGTAGTCTCTAGCATCGCACATCAAATCAAAATGTTCTTCCTACTTGGGAGAAATCATCACTAGAGAATCCCCCATGCACAGCTTCAAGTGCTCAAAAGCTATGATTCATGGTTCATCGAATTCAAATATAGCATCCTTTGTCAGAATATTGGTGAGGGGCTAGGCTATTTTTGGAAATTCGGGGACAAACTGCCTGTAAAAACCTACATGCCCCTGGAAGCTTCGGATGGATCTAATAGAATTTGGAATATGTAGTCATGAAATGACTTCTATCTTTGTTGGGTGCACCTTTATCCCCTACAATGAGATTCGGTGGCCAAGGATGATGCCACATTTCACCATGAAATGACACTTTTTTAGTTCAAAACTAGGTTAGTTTTTTCACATCTTTGGAAAACTAGCTCTAGGTGCCACAAGAAAGTGGTGAAGGATTTTACATAAACAGAAATATCATCCATGAATACCACTAGGATCTATTCTGCTATGTCATGGAAGATAGAAAACATACAATGTAGAAAGGTGGTGAGGGCATTGCACATGCCAAAAGACATCCTTTAGTAAGAAAACATACCGTAGGGGAAAGTAAATGTGCTCTTCTCCCGATTATAAGGAGCAATGGAAATTTAGTTTTAGCCATAATATCTGTTATGGAAAAAATAAAAGTTATGCCCCTATAGTCTCTCTAGATTCTGATCCATGAAAGACAGGTGGAAATGATCTTTCCTCATGGAATCATTCAGCTTCCTATAGTCGACATAGACTCACCATCCCGTGACATTTCTAGTAGAGATGAGCTCATTTTAATCATTTGAAATCGAAATGATACCTCCCTTCTTGGGTATCACTTGTATATGACACACCCATGGACTATCTGAGATGGGATATATGATTTCTACATCCTATAATTTAATCACCTCTTATTTTACAACATCCTTCATGGGGGGATTCCGGCATCATTGTGGTTTCCAAGATTGCTTCACACCTTCTTCATGTAGAACCTTATGGGTGCTAATGGTAGGGTTAATGCCCTTGAAATATGCAAATGCCCACCTAATGGCATGCATCCGCTGTTTGAAAACCTGTTGATGTGCATCTTCCTACTCCTGTGATAGTTTTACTCTACGTTTGACAGGAAATGTTCGATGGTCTCCCAAATACCAATACATTAGAGAATATGGAAGAGGATTTAGTTCTAGGTCAGGTGCCTTATGAATCGAATGTTCAAATGGTTCCACCTTTTCACGTTCTAGACTATCAGGAACAACTTCACATTTTTAGTAGTCGTCGCCCTGGCCTTTCAGGAATTGTAGGTCCCCTAGAACTTCTTCAAATGGGATGTCTGGAATGATAATGTTATCTGAAGTAAAATAACATACCATATCATCCCCTTCTATTCCCAAGAGATCACTCATGTTGGATAGTGCATAACATCCCTCATGCTAAGATAATGATGCATTCTTTAAGGCCATGAGAACATTTTAGGAAAATCTCTCATCTCCTACCTGGAAAATTAACTTCCTTTGTTGCACGTCGATCAGTACCATCCCTGTTTCCAAGAAGGGACTTACATAGATTATAGGTTCCTCCTCATATTCCACCATTTCACGAATGATGAAATCTATAGGGAAGGATCAGCCTACCCACCTTGACTAGCACGTCCTCCAGTAGCCCCTTCGAAGGTTTGATGGATCGGTCAACAAGTTGAAGGGCTACTCAGGTAGGATTCAAATCATGAAGCCCTAGCTTCTTGAAAATTCCATGGCGCATGAGGTTCAAACTAGAACCTATGTCATAGAGGGCCTTCCTAAACTCACATGGTCCAATAGTGCATAGAATAGTGAAGCTACTTGGATCCTGGAGTTTAGGAGGAATTGAGTGTTGAACTACTGTAGAACACTGCTTGGTTAGAGAAAATAGTGACATGATCATCCATATTTCTTTTATTGGAGAGAATTTCCTTCATTAATTTGGCATAAGTGGGCATCTACATCAGTTCCTCTACAAAATTTATATTTATGTCCAGCTTCTTAAACACATCCATGAACATGCTGAATTGGTTGTCGAGCTTTCTCTACTTAAATCTCTCTAGAAAGGGTAATGTAGGATCAAAGGGTTTGACATCCTCCATTCCTATACTTCGTGAATCCTCATTTTGTGGGATTTTTGATGAGTAGGGGTTTTTATTGGTACCTTCTTCATCAACAGGGGGTGTGGTTGCACCTGGCTGTGTTGGTTGCTACTATGGTAACTCCTTTCCACATCGTAGTATGATGGCATGGGATTACCCCCTCAGGTTCTTCTTCGTGTTACTCGGTAGTGTACCGTGTTGCCTTCCCTAGAGTTGGTTTTCCAACTTGTCAATCGGGTTCTCCAGGCCTCGAATAGAAGCCTCTTGATTCTAAAATATTATTTATGCAGTAGATATAAATTTTCTCATGAGTTCCTCTAACATAGAGGTAGTCTCTTGCTAAGGTTGTTGTTGATCCAGTGGTGGTGGTGGCAGCTGTGGATATTGTGGGAGAGGGTTTAGATACCATTGCTGCTGATAAGATCCCTATAGGGGACATTTCTTCCTCTACTATTGGTTTTGATATGTAGGCTGGTTGTAGTCGGGTGGTCGCTGGGTGGAGGACTATGCTATTGTTGGCCCCAACCTGTGTTCTATTGATCACACCATTCTAGGTTCTAGTACTGCTGGTACAGGTTTGGAAATCGGTTTTGGGAAACATAACATACCATTCATGTTGAAGGGTCCCCAACAGAACCCATGAATTCTCCCATGATGTGGTTATCACCACATTCACAACAGGCTGGATGATTTGCTACATGTACAAGGGATGCAACGTTCAAATTGAGCGCATTGATTTTTTTGGACACAACGTCTAACTGGGTAGCAAGAATAGTAGTTTCATCAATGTTATGCATACCACATTTCTGGGTACCCCACTTATAATGCCACTAGAAGCTGTTGGCAAAAATGTCTTCCAGTAGTTCCAAAATTACTTCGGGGGATTTCCTCATTACTCCACCTCCAGCAGAAACATCCACCAAGGACGTCATATTCGTTTTCAGTCCTCCATAGAAGATTTGGACCTGCATCTATAGTGGGAGACTATGGTGGGGAAATTTTCACAACATCTCCATGAAGCGCTCCCATGATTCGTACAATGATTCCGAGTCCTGCTGCTGGAAGTTGTGGATTCCGTTCTGTAGAGTCACCGTCTTTGAGGGTGGAATGTATTTAGATAGGAATGCCTAGGCTAGATCTTCCCATGTGAGGATGTATTTTTGTGGAAATCATTTAGTCTAGCCTTTCACTTTATCCCTTAGACTGAAGGGGAAGAGGCAAAGATAGATGGCATATTTGGATAATCTGTGGTAGTGGAACGTGTTTCAGACCATAAGAAAATTGGTGAGATGGGCATTGGGAGCCTCGCTGGGTAGAACTCCAAATTTAATGGTGTTTTGGATCAGCTAAATTATATCAAGCTTGATTTCGAAGTGTTGGGCATGCACCGGTGGATGGACGATGCCTGTGTCATCTCTATGGATAGATGACAGGCCTTACTCCATGAGGGTATGACGTGGAGGTGGTTGTTGCGGAAGGGGATTTGGTATGTATTCTTCTTCCTAAGGGTAATAGTATGTCCCCGGACCTGGTGTAGAAATGAAACCCTCTCTGGTTTGAATTTTTGATGTTACTTCGGGACATACCCTAGAGAAAGTAGAGCTTGCTGGCTCTGGTTTTCATCTGGTCCTATTTACCGTCTAGCTCCTTGGACAACAGCGGGATTTCCCACCTCGTTTTTTGCCGTGGGATTTTTCTAATTGTACTCGACCACGAGTCCACGTGGGTGTCTTAAAATTGTCTATTCAATCTCTGGGTCGAGTGGAAAAAAGACGATGACTCAGCGTTCTTGAAACGTGTGAGGTAACCACTCATACTCCTAACGACCTGCACAATACAAAACAAACCAAGTGTAAACAAAGAAAAAGAATGATAAACATAAATGAGTTTAGAAAATATATTTTTGAACATTTTAGGTTTTTATTATCTAAAATTTGATACATTCATAATTAAAACGGGAATAAAATGAACATTTCTTTATTCCATAGGAACGACACCAAAATTTTTCAAGTCATTTCACTGAAGGTAGGTTATAAGTGTCACAAATTATTTTTAACCTAACAAGTATAGCACTAGTAAGGGGTCGATCCATAGGGAAAAAGAAGTTGTTTTTGTGTTGTTAACTTAGTTTTTATTTTTGTCTTAATGAATTTCTAGGAACTAAATGTTGATTTTTGATGTGGTGAGTAAAAAGAATTTTTTTATGTTTTGAAATAAATTACATAATAAATAGAAGAATGTATAGGAAAATTGGTTTTGATACAGATAAATAGAGAAATGTGTTTTTCGATAATGGATATATGAGAAGTTGAAAATTGAATCAAATTGCTTATGAGGTTGTGCTGTTCATAATAATCCAACACTCTGGTTATCAATTTATAATATTGTTTCCAAGGTTTGGTAAACTTATATTTATAGTTGAAGAAACTAACTTCATGGTCAAGTAGTTAGTGTTTAACAGTAATTTATTTGGATTAGTCCATTTTTGAGTCAACAAATACTTCCAATGATCATGAAAATATTCATCAATATTCTTCGTTTGAATCCTTGAAAATTATGACCTTGGCCTGGTTCAAAATTTTCAGTGATAAGATGAAGTGATTTATAAAGAATAAGAAGATGTTAAAAGAACAAAAATATTCCTAGAAACTAATTTAAATTACAAATCATCATATCCCTCAACCCCAACCCACTGGGTATTTAGTTACACATATGTAAAAATATAAGCACAAATCCCTTAACACTTGATGTGATCATTCTTTGAAACTTTGGGGAGGGAATGATTTTTCGGGAGATAGTAGAATGGTGATAGTATGGTGCCTGAGCTTCTCTCTTTCGAACCATCAACCTTTTCGCCAAACATTCTCTCCACACACCACCCTCCTGAACTAAAGGTCATTGCCTCCTTTTATGGAATGTGTCACTACAGAACGTGTGGAAAAAGAACATGGTGTGTACTTTTTTCGACACACTTTTATCCTTGTTTTTCTCCACTGGTAGGTGGCCTATCATGTCTTCATTGACTTGGATCATGGTGGTGTCTGCTAGGTAGATATACATGGGGTGTATCGCCTCTATACACTGTGTTCAGTCTCATTATTCATCCACCAACCACTTCTAGAAGGATATACACGACATGTAGTATGTGAACATAGAATGTACCCTTCGGCTGACCACATGGGAATGTCGATGCTTCTTGTCCACCAAATGCTTCTAGAATGTTTTATCAGGCGTATAGTATGTGAACATGGTGTGTACCAAATTATGGTTACTTGGGCATGTAATTGTCATGGTCAACCCATTTTTGAGATTGAACGTACAAGGCGTTTATATATGTACATGCCTTGTAGTTGTAATGTTTTTCTTAGTACTCCCCTGGTTTGTGTATTGAGCCATAAATCTCTTGAAAAGTAACACGATCACTAAAATAAAATTATTTTTCCACTAATAGGTAGGTAATTGCTGAAAATTTGTTCTTATTTTCAAAAAAGTATTTGACAATATATACTCAAATCAGGTGCATCAACATTCTATTAATTTGGTGTCAAATGAACACCTTCAACTAGAATACACCAACAAAGATAATTGGTGAAGGAGACCAAAAAGTGAATACTAGTTCAGAAACATCAATATCATATATGATACAATCTATAAAAAATTTCTTATACTACTATCAATGATGGGTAGGGGAGTAAAGGAGAACCCAAAAGGGAGAAAATTCACTAGGGATAAATCTCCCAACCAAGATGGGTGTAAGTGAAGATATATCTCACTATCAGGGGTGAAGCCTAGGGTTCTTCATAAAATAGCATAAAGTATGCCTAATGAAATTAGGATCAAAATATAATTGAAACAACTTGTTATAATTTCTTGACATAATAAACAAAGGGTTTACATTATAAATTCTTTAATTTGAACGTACTTGAAAAGGAATAACCTCGAGTTGTAATCCTCGGGTCCCAAATTTATGATATATGTTCATCATTTATGATATAATCCATGTTTTAATCATAATAAATTTTTATCTTTTGTTTAATGTAGTAAATTTATTTTATAATTTTATTATTTGTGAAATAAATTATTTATATAGCTAGCACATAGAAATAGAAGGTTGTAGAAACACCCAATGACTTCAAACTCAACCTCTAAAATTCTTGACACATTAATACCCAGACTCCATTTACACCAAAAAATACATCCCCAAAAAATATGACATTTTCCCCATCACGTTATCTATATCATCAAAAGTCCAGAAGTGAACCCAATAAAAATGGAAATCAACACAACAGTCAAGAAGTACTTGGATGAAGGTAATGGGATGATACAACCACCCCAACGTAATCACAATTTTCTAGAGAAAGTATGTCAATTTTTTTCAAAATATAGATATGACGGAATTATTCCACAACTCATTCCTCAGACTCCCAAGTCTCATAAAAATTAAATCAACACTATCATTTCACATAAACCAATGATATCATATTCACTGGAAAACCTATACCTTGGAATCAAAAATCCTGACTGGATGATCCGTCATGGATACATTAGGTTGAACATCAATATCCTCCCAGTTCAGAACATGATAAGGGTTAAAATGAAATATTCAAATACATGATACATGATACGCACCATGGATCAAATTTGACTGCGTTGGATGTTCACTACAGTACGACACTTTCCCAGCCACTCAATAATTTCAAAAGGATTCACAAACCATAGTGAAATATTTCACAATATTCAATTATATTGGTGACCAAACCAAGTTGAAACTCTCAAAAAAACGAGTTTACAAATAGAAAACTCAAAAGGATAGTAATTAAGATAAGTAATTGATTTATACCTATTAATATTTCATAAAAATTCACTGATGAATCAACTAAATCCTTGTCATCATATCTATCACTAAACTCAGTCCAACTATTGAAAATTCACTAATCACCACCCAGAAGAATACAAATCTAAAAGGGAAACTATAAAAAGACCCAAAAAGATCCAAAATGATAGCATAATGGTAATTTTCGTTAGAGAAAAATTCAATTACTCCTAAATTTTCGTCACAAACTCAACCAAAGTCATGAATGCAAGTATGTAACATGTATTCCTAAATTAGTATAGCTTGTTATGTCTAAGCATCCATTTTTGGATGATATGTAATGATTAAATGTAATTGTGACCTCATACCCTCTTGGAGGAAAGTATAAAAGTGATAAGTGAAGATGCAATTTCTATCAGAGACTATAGAAAATGAAATCCAGGCTTTCTTTAAATATCATATAGTTAGATACATTACATTGCATAAAATTTATTTTCATCTGAATTGAGTATAAAGTGAGCTGATATGGTCAACATGACAATCACTACCCATATCACATTCATCCCTCAAGGTGTATGTGGAAACCCAACCATGAATTCCATGGAAGTCATGTCCTATATCCATGTAGGCACTAGAAGAAACATTAGAATAACCAAATAATTATGGTTCCTGTGTTTGACAGTTGGAATATATAACAACCAAATACAATGATAGTGATATATAATCTCAGACATGGCTACCAAAATCATCATTTAAAATCATAAAGAATCGTTGTGATTACACGGTTCCCAACCCACTATGAACTGCAGAACTCCCCCATCATGGAATTTTACTTAGGAAAAGGACTAAAAATGGTTTCAAAAACATAAGATACCCTATAAATAGAACAAACACTCAACAACAGTATCGCCATTATAAAGAGAGACTCTAATTTAAAAAAATTCATCATCAAACTAAGGAAACTAAAGAATAATTTTATGAAGTGATGAGGTAAATTTCACAGTTAAAAGAAACCCCAAACTCATTATCCAGAACACCTAAAAGAATCAGTGAAAAAAGATCCATTAGATTCTACTCTTCTGATGATTATTTCAACGAATGGGTTGGATGATTACTTCTTAAATCCTCAGTAATGACATTATCGTTACCAGGGTTGTATAGAATCTCAATATAAAAATAAAATAGGTATTCAACCCAACACCTTTTTCATAGATTCAAATCATTTTTAGAACTCAATTTATTGTTCTTAGTATAAACTATAATCCTGCGAACAGAAAGAAAATTCCACTCACTATTAAGAAAATGCATTGAATAAGTGAGTTCCAGATCATGATTTAGGTAACTCTTACCATGTGGCCTAAGATTTATGGAACCATATACTACCATTAGATTTCCCTGTAAAAGGAAACAACTGAAACCATAACATGACATGTAACAAAAGACCACATATCCTTCCAGATCATTTGGAAGATTCAACGTAGGTGAATATGTAAAAATGAATTTTTGTTCATTGAAATAACCCGTACATTTTATATCCAAAATGATATTCACTATTTTTCCAGTGAGTGCGGTCATCAGAGAATCTTACTTTGAGTAATCTATGATGAATCTTCAGTATTATCCTGAATACCCCAAGAAGAATTAAATCATGAAAACAATATGTGGTTTCTCTATTATCATAACACCAGTCAACTTGTCAATATCAAATGAAATACCATGTTTAGAGACCAAATGTACCACAAAAATCTCTTCTAAAATATGGATATTATTTTTATATAACTTGGAATAATGTCATTTATTTCCCAATGATTCTAGAACTTCTATCAAATGAAACACATGGTCCACTTCATTTCGAGTGTGAACTAGAATTTTATACAAAAATACCATCATGAATGAGTCAAGGTAATCAGGAAAAATAATTTCCATCAAAGTAATAAAAATCTCAATATCATTTGTGAGACCAAATGACATAACATGATTCTAAAAATGACCAAATATACTAATGATGGCTGAATTTTGATTGTAAGACTCTTTTACTCACAACTAGTGATAACCATATCAATGGTAAATCATCAAGGAACGCTTAACACCCTTCAAATAGTAATATTAGTCATCAAACCATGGTAAGGGATATTTTTCCTCCACCATAACATGATTGTGTTTTTGATAATGACTAAAATGGTAAAATTCCCCAATTTTTTTTAAAGATAAGATGTTCATACCAAGGGGACACACTCGAATATATAAGACCTTACTCTTGAAATCCATCAAAATGATATTTGAGCTCTTTAATTTCCCCATGTTCCATACGATAAAAATAAAAAGTCAATGGATGATTAACATGTACTCAATGAAAAATCCTCCTCTCTAACTGATGGATATCCACATAATTTAGAAATAAAAAATTGGGAAACTCAATGAAAAATGAAAGTAGATATTCAAAAAATGATTCCCATTAAATTTTGAAATAAAACATATATTACCCAGTCTAACACTAGAAAATATGGTTACAAACTACTCGACCATGGGTCCCATTCTTCTCGATTGGCACGACACAACCCCATCGAGGACAGTAAAGAGGACCTGTAACAACATTGACCCCTATAGCCCATAGTTTATGGTTATTTTATTAAACTTGAATAAATAGAATACATCATATCACAATTTATCAATTAATTTATTAGTATTTAAGAACAAGATATATACATGTTTTCCTTATTACATTTTTAATTAAACATAGAACAAAATAAAGTAAAATAAACTACGTTCTTGAAACTTTTTCAAGGATTTGTTTTTCATAAAGTGGTGAAGGAAAAAAAAGGGTGAGATCCAATCCTCACTATGGGTTACATAAATCAATAATAATTGAATAAGTTTCTGTAAGGAAAAATAATTATGGTAGGGAAAATAACTGAAAACAAATTCCATCCTTAATTTGAGATTGAAAATGCATCTATATATTTTTCCACAGTGAAAATATCATGGAATGTAAAAAATTTATAATAAATGAATAAAAAGATTAATTATTATAAATTATGTATATTTCATGTGAACCATTACACTTTTAAGATGATTTATTTCTATGGTTATAAAACCATATGATTCTTCTTGGATACAAATGTGAAGGGATTTCCGCCAACAGTTTTGTCGCATGAAACCTATCGATGCATCGAGGTTCTATATCTGTTATTCCCCACCCGTCACTATATGTTAAAAGAATTCATAATTCATGGATTCAATTTAAAAAAAACATGACTTATTAAATTAATTGTATTATTTAATGAAATATTCCATGAATGATCAAAATAAATCACATGGGGCTGTATAAATACTCCAAACACAATGAAAAATTGTGTCTAAGGAACATCTCATAGAAATAAAAGTTAGATGGAAACCCCTAACCATGATTGTATCATTACGGTGTGAATTAATACATGGGTTGATTTTGTGTAACCAAACCATATCCAAAAAATAGATATGTAGAAATGAAACATAAATAAATAAATAGTAGATTAAATACATAATCTTGGCATTATATAACCAATGATGTAGACCAATAACTCAGTGAATTGAAATTGAGTTAAGAAATCCTTAATCATATGTTTAAAATAATTCTATAATGAACATAATGTCATGGAAAATAAAATTATATTCAATAATGAAATAATAAATAACATTGTATATCTGTATTTTTTAGGATAATATTATAAATTTCATGAATTGAATTTTCAATGTGTTATAATATTCAATTTCTTCGTTTTATGAGTGTTTGTTTTCTAGGGTTCATAGTTTGTTCCCTTGCATGTAATTTTGGAAATTCATGTAAAATATAAGGAAAAATTAAAAAGTAAAATTATATAGTATTAATAAAAATAAATATGATTAAGAAGTGTAGTATATAATTTGGTTTTATGGAAGGAGGATGATTCATTAGATGAAACATTAATGAAAATGATTTAATTTATTTTTGTTGTTTTAAACACCATTATGAAATTATCTCATATTTCTAAATCATGTTTATATATTGGTTATAAAACCTTAAATAACAATGGAATATGTATAATAAACTCTTATTTAACCATAATTATTTTTCAATTTCCAAACACAATGAATATAATGGAAAATGGAAAAGAATTATCCATAATGGGGGTAAATCAACATATCACGGAGGATATTTTCATTTTTAGAATAAAAGGGAGAGGATAAGGGGCTTGATGATGTATATTAAATTATCTTAATAAAATTATAGTATATATAATATGGTGGAGTTATCATTAAATATTTTTTATGGGAGTTAAGGATAGTATAATAATAGAAAATAAATTAAAATAAATTTAAAGAGAATGAAAGATGATTTTACATCTTGAATTTATTCTTTTTGAGAACCCATATAAGGAACATAGGATTGATATATTTTTGATACAAAAAATTACTAGACATGTGGAAGTGGTATTGTAAAGGATTTGGTAATAATATAAGAAATATCTAAGTCTTATAATTTTTTATGAGAATGGGTGGTGAGGGTTATATTTATATTATAGGAGAGTGGTGTGTTTTGATTATTTGATTCATTAGTTTATTATTTTAGCTAAATACTATCAATATTATTGATAATTTTAACCAATAATAATAAGTAGTGACTTTTATTTTGAAATAACAGTTCTTACATCACTTATACATCATCAATGACTCAATAATTCGTGATTTATCTAATATCGTTAATTACCACATTTCACTATTCAATAAAAATAAATTTATTTAGAAAAATATCAAAAAATTCACCATAACCATTTCTATTCTTGTAGATTTTAAAAATTGACCCCATTTCATAGAAATAACATTATAAATATGAAAATTTTAATTTTTCTGAAAAAATTCACCTGTTCAAAAAATACAAATTTTAAAATTATAACTGAATTTATGACCCCGTAAAAAATTGATTGTGGTCTTAGATAGTTGTATTATAATTATAATACAAGAATATATTAATTTATAAAATTATTTTATAAAATTATTCTTTTAATATAATAAATATATTTTATAATTCTAACTAAACATTTTTGTTTCAAATAAACACCAATACTTAATTTAATGTTTACAAAACATCAATTTACTCACTTAATGATATAAATATATCATTTATTTGTTTATAAGATATCTCAATGTTATTAATACTTTCATAATTGAGTTTATTATTATAATGGTTACATAACTCTTTCCAATGGATATATTACAATTGTTAATGGTCACATTTCTATTTTAATGGTTATGATAAAATTTAATAGTATATCATTATTTATTTATGATAGATGTGTTATGAAACACAATTAATTGAATTATTTAAAGGTAAATAATATTTTACATACCATAAATCAAGAGGTTTCATATAATTACCACCTCCCAAATAGCATTGCCATTATTTTTCATGAATATTTCCTTCTAAATATATGATGGTGGATCTTCTTCATAACATCCACACGTTCCCACAATACTTCATCAATTTTTTGGTTTATCCAAAAAACAATATCCAATTGAGTTATATAATTTCATTATACATTTATTCTATTGTGAAGAATCTAGAATGGATCTTCACAATATGAGAAATAAGTTTCCATTTATATTGCATCATCGGTGAGTACATGCATTGGGTCTCGGATGTGCATAACAATGATATGTGGAAAACATCATGACCTTTGGATAGAATTGGTCAAATTTCAATTTGGTATGCTAAAGATCAAATTAATTAAAAAATTTCAAATACATAGATGTATATGGTGCTTATTTTTCCTTTCTTATTCTACCTTATGACACCCTTCCATAGAGATACATTTAGATAAACAAGATCTTCCACTAGAAATTCCGAATCCTTTATCTGGTTTTTAGTATAACTCCTTTTTCTAGTTTGAGGTGCATTAATATGAGTGTGAATAGTATTTACATGTGTCATTGTTTCTTTAATATATTATTTCCCTTAAATGTTACTCTCACCAACTATATCCCAACAATCCGGATTAAGACATCACTTTCCATATTATGCTTCATATGGATCCATTTGAATAATAGAATGGAAACTATTATTGTAGAAAAATTCTACCAAGTTAATCAATGAACCCTTATAATGTTATATTTATGTGGGGTTGATCTTAGAATGACTTCTAATGTATGAATAGTCCATTAAGATTGTCTGATGTTTTGGGGGTGATAAGCAATACTCAAATAAAGCTAAGCATTCAAATCCTTCTATATAATCTTCAAGAATTTTAATGTAAAATTGGATTGTCGATCAGACACAATAAATAATGGTCCAAAATGATGTATTACAACATCATTGATATAGAGTCTTGCAAGGTGATCAAGAGGCCAATATTCTCTTATATAAACAAAATATGAGAATTCTGTAAGTCGATCAATAATAACCAATATCATATCATTCTTTTTTGGGACCATTGATAATCTAGTGACGAAGTTTATAGTAATTTCATCCCAAATCCAAAAAATAAAATCTAGAGGTTTCATGACTCTTCTAGGATCTATTCTCATAGAATTAACTTGTAGAAAAACTAGACATCTTGAAAAATATTACTAAATTTTGTGCTTTATGTTATCCCATAGTAAATGCTCGTTTATTCATATATGCATCGTGTAACTACTATGGTATATAGAGAAATTAGATTTATGATCATCAACTAATTGTTGCCTTTTTAGATCATGTATTGTTAGAACACAAAACCACTTCCCAAATTTCATAATTCCATCCCTATTCATCAAATATACCAATCTTTCATCTTTAACGACATTAAAGTTCATTTGAAAATTCTCATCATCAGATTGATAGATTTTTTCTTCTCTAGTAAATGTGGTTTATAAATAATCTGAAAAAGGGGTGGTGTTTTATTTTCATTATTTATTCTTATATCTATATTTATTAATTATGTGAATATAGGATCTTTCTCAATCAATATTTGGTTCATATGTCCCTAATATTTCCATCCTAATAAAGCTGCTATATTATTTTCTTTTCATGGGTGGTAGTTTGTTGAGAAATAATAATCTTTGAGTAACTCGATCCATCATTTTTTTCTATTGTGTGTTCATTAGGGGTAAATATTTATTTCAAAATCATAATATGTGTATATATCTCACAACTTTCACTGTAGATATAGTGTCTTTATATCTTCAATGAAAATGGTATGGATGTTACATTAGGTTTAGGAGTTGGATAATCTTGTTTAAGAGTCATCGAATACCCTTGATTCATATGAAATAACATTATCAATGTGCATAATAACACAACAAAGTCCTTTTTTGATACATCATTGAATATCAAAAACCCATCATATCATGATAGTAAATTAAAAATTGGGGAATTAAATTATCTTCTCTTCAATTTTTGAAAACACTCGAAACATTGTTTTTTCCATAAACACTTAACACATCTACATATGAGATTGTTTAGTGTTTTATCCAATCAAGAAATATTCAAAATTAAATGTCAATAGGAACAAATGAAACAAAGGAAACCATGTAAATTAGTTAAATTAATTAGTGTAGGACATTCATGGATTTCCATAGCCTTAATAGGATCAAATAAAATTCTGTCCTTATAGATAACATGGCCAATGATAGAAAATTCCCAAAGCCAGAACCCTCACATGAAAATTTTCCATATAAATCCTTCATTTTAAGAGTATAAAAAATGATCTAAAAGCCATTATTTTGCTATTCAAATATTTTAGAATACAGCAGAATATCATAAATTATTATTACTAAATAACTTTCAAGATATTTCTGGAATACTCTGTTCAATAGATCCACTAAAACCAGGGGTACATTATTCTATCCGTAAGGAATTACTGTAAACACAAAATTTGCATACCCTGTATAAAAATCATTCATCATTATATCTTCCTTATTTAATAATAATTGATGATATCCTGAACAAAGTCCAATATTTGAAAATTATTGACCTTTGTGATGTTGATCAAATAAATTATCAATATATGAAACAAGATATTTTTTTATTTATTTTAATATCATATATTACCATATAATCATTACAGCTCTTCAAGGATTATTCTCTATTTTTAAAAAATAGGCTAGGGGCTCCCAATAGAGAAGCACTCGGGAGAAAGAATCCCATATCACTCAATTCATATATTTATTTCTCCAGGTCCACTAATTACATAATGGCTATTCATTAAGAAGGCATTCATATTGGTCTTCAATCAGGGATTATGTCAATATAAAATGAACTTTATGTTCCAAGGTGAGTCTAGGTAATTCTATATGAAATAAATCAATATATACATCTACATTGGTAATATACATAATCTAAAGATTAAATTCCTCATTAATAAATGATGTTTTATCTCCAAACCCAAGAATTTAATTTATTAGATCTACTAGGGTTGGATCTAGATAATAATCAAAAGATGTGGTTTCTTATCTAAAGGTATTGGATTATACATCATCCTCAAGAATAAAAATTTACTCCATATTCCAACAAATATTTGCATCAAATTTGAATTCTAGTCCTTATATAGGATTATATAAATTTCAACCATAGGTATGATGATAAGTCCAAAAAATAAATCATGTTTTTGTGTCATAAAGGGGACTAACCTACACATTTTTTTCAATGATTCTCCCCATAGGTGTTTTGAATGACAAATCTCTTATTAAATAAAAAATAAGATGTATGATTTTCTTATCAAATTTAGTATATATAAAAGAGTACAATGACCTAGAATAAAATAAATAATTGATTTAATTTGAATATAGGTTTAACATACCTTTCACCAAAACATTTGTTTCTTCTAATTTAGTTATGGCAATCACATAATCTTGTCCATCTCCCCTTGGACTATTTTGTGGTAGATTCCGTTTATGAATCGAAAATGGATTGAATAATTACCAATTTTATTATAGATGAAATGGTTAAAATCATTTATTTTTTTCTTACTATTACATTTATTATCTCTAGGACCCTTTTATCCACGTGTATAAAAGAATCCGATGACTTTTAAGCATTTCAAAGGATGAAACTTTCCACAATTGTGGACATAATGTAAATTCATTCATTACACTATTTTTCATTGACATGTCAAATTTTTCCTAGTTATGAAAACTTATCTTCTTCTATTGATTTCCATTGAAAATATAGGAACTATAAAATTCTTTATCTATTTTAATTCCACGTAATACAATTTCATCATATGATGAAATGGTTTGAGAATCTAGTCCCCCTCAAAGTATTGGTTGAATAATTCAATGAAATGATCAATATTGTTTTCTAAATCATATATATAATCTATAATATACTTCGATACTCCTATAAATGTATCTTGACACTCTACATCTCTCTATTCTTCATTTTTATGTAAGATAAAAAAATTTATATTCATTTTAGTTTCTTTTTAATTAGGTAAATATTTATCAAAATAATTGTTTAATGGATTTACACTCCATGAGTTATATTTCATCATCATCTTTAAAATTCTGGATTAACAATCACCAATGATCACAATCTCCCTTTAAAAATATACTTCATGTTATACATTTTCATTTCAATTACTTCCCAATTCTGAAAATATATTTTCAATGGACATGATCCAATATTAATCAACCATTGGATTAGTAGTTCTAATAAAATTTGTTGTATTTTTTCACATTAAATGATACTACATGGGTGTAGTATGATTATTCATACTTGATTGAGAAATAATTTCTAATATGATTATGTTCTACTTAGATCCAACACTAACTGTGTTGACATGCTCAATGGGGAAATCCCTACATTGTTTTTGTGTAATGCTTCCCTTTTATCCATTAAGAACCATCACAAAATAATGGCACACACTAATTTATATCATAATAATCATGAGAATTTACACAAAAATTATCTTGAAATTGTTATTATAATTCTCATGTTTACATAACTTCTATAACCCAATGCTACTACAATAATTTCTCTTATACCAACTATTACAACCCAATACCAGTAGCCCAATATCTATGTTTATTTTATTAAATTGAATAGATAAAATAGATAACATAATATTGGACTAATAATTTTAGTATAATTTAATAAATAAATATATATGTGGTTCCTTAATTAAATTAGTAATTAAATATAGAACATAAAAATATAAAATAAAATCTATCCATGATACTTATTCGTTATTTCATCTCCATCACTCGGGGAAGGAAATGAAATAAATAGTCGTGATCAAATTACTAGTAAGGTTCAAATGAATAAATAATAAGTGAAGAAAATTCAATAAGAAATACTCATTATGGAATGGTAAATATGTGAAAAATGCATGCCATCAATAAACTGAGAATGAAAATGCATCAATAATTTTTTTAGAACGAAAATATCATGTAAAGTAATAACTAAATAATAAATTATTAAAATTATAAATTATGAGACATAATTTTTCTAGAATAGGAAACATTATTCCATAAATATATTTAAATTTAGAGTGTAAAAACATATATGTTTTTTCTTGAAAAAAATGTGATGGTTTTGTCGCCAATAGTTTTGTCTTATGAGATCTTCTAGTGCATCTAGGGGATATATAATTCTAGGAACCACCCATTACATCAAATATCATGGAATAATTATACATATATTCATTTCAAGAACAAAATTACCTATCAAAATATTTTTATTGAGTAGAGGATACAAATTCATCAATATTTCACATGTTAAAACTACATTAAAAATAAACACCTTATGTAAAATGGTATTTGATTAAATTAATATTCATATAAATGAAACAAAAAATATTAATATTTGAAGAAATATTAATTTAATTTTGATAATAAATAAAAATGGGGTATATTCATATGTCACACTCAAATAATGAGTGGTGAATAAGTCATATCCAAAAATAATAAAAGTTAGATGAGAAACACATTACCAAGATTATATCATTGAAGTGAGAATTAATCAATGGAGTGATAATGTGTAAAAAATTAATATCCAAATATAAAGATGTGGGAATATAATATAAATACATAAATATTATGTCTGAAAGTGTTCTTCCCATTATTATATTTACTAGGTAATAAAATTAGATTCATTACTCACTTAATCCATAAAAATTTCTACATGTATATGAATTATTAAAATTTAATTATGTTCATGTATTTCCATTCTGTTGAGTTATAAGATTCAATTTAATCATTCTAGGAGTGTTGGTTTTTGTTGGTTTTATGGTTAGTTCTATGTAATATAATTATGGTAATTCTTTTAAAATGAAAAAAATATAAACGTAAGATTATATAATATTACTGAACATAAATAATTTTAATTTTTCTAATATAAATTTTTCTTATATTTTATGTGGATGAATCAGTAGATAAAATGTTAATGAAAATGATTTAATTTATTTTTGTGGGGTTTTCAACCATCACAAACTTATATCATTTTATTTATGCTCAATGTTATACGTTGGATGGAGAACATTATATAACTTATAATATATATATAATAATTTCTTATTTAACCATAATAATGATTTTATAACCATCCTTGAAGGTGGTAATGTAAAATGAAAACACATCATCCACGATGGTTTTAAATCAACACATCACAAAAGATATATTCACTTTAAGAATAAAAGGGAGATAAGAAGGGTTTTGATGATGGATATTAGACTAAAATAATGAAATTAAATTATATATAAGATACTAGAGTTATCAAGAATTAGAGGATGTAGGAGGTAATTAAAATATTAGAAAATAAATTAGAATAAATTAAAATAAAATAGAATGATAGAGTATTTTACCTCGATAATTTCTTCTCCTTGAGAACCTATTTACAGAACATTGGTTTGGTATTTTGGTAAGAGAATACAGACCAAGTGACGTGGAAGACATTTTGGAGATGAATTAGGAAGAATATAAGAATGCTCCAATTCATAGAAGGCGTAAGGAGAAGGGGTTGTGAAGGGTATTATTTATTTTAGAGGATAGGGGTCTTTTTTTATTATTGTATTCATTATATTATAATTTTGGATGAATACTATCAATAGTGAAGATTATTGTGACAAAGATGAGTAACATGTCTAAATATTTTAAAACTATCGTTGCTTAAATAATTCATAAAACATCTTTAAATCAATAATTCCGGTATTTAACTAATATTGTAAATTTATATATTTCACTATTCACAAATAATTCATCCAATACAAAAAAATTAAAAAAAATTCAACCTAACCATTTTTTCAAGTGTATATTTTGAAAAATGGACTCTATTTTTTGAAAATAATTTTCTAAAGATGAGAAATTTTATTTTTAGTTACAATCAATATTTATTTGAAAAACAAAGATTTTAAAATTATAACCAATTTAAGTACATTTTTAAACTTTTAATAAAGTATTGCTAAAATTATCTTATAATTATAAGACCAAAAAATTAATTTATGAATATATTTTAAGAAAATGAATTTTCATTGGAATTATTATACTAATTATTAAATTTTCAACAAAAATTTATGTTTCAAAAAATATACCAACACATAATTTATCATTTTTAAAATATTAATTTAATCATTCCATGATATAAATATATCATATTTTTATTTAAAAGACATGAAAATTTTCTTTAATCTTTTATAGGTGAGGATATTGTTCTAATGGTAAAATTAATACTACTAACGATCATGTTAATATTCCAAATGGATATAAAACTATTTCAAAGGCTATGTTAATATTTAAGAGTATATCACAGTTCATTTAAGCTCAGTTATTCATCCAACAGAAGCTACTGAATAAATTGAATTTACTTAATAAATACATATCATAAATCAAGCGGTGTTTTAAGACACACCAAAGGTAATAGTCAATCTAGAACTTATAAGTGATCAAACAAAATTTTAGGAGAATTACCTTAGGAGGATTAATGTAGAGAAATAGAAAAATATAGGTAAACAAATCCTTTTATAAAGATAAAACACTACAAGGACATTGAAGTCCATGCTCTCTCTTCCTTCCAATAGGTGAAATAATGTCCATCACTTAATAAAAAATCCTCGTAGGATGAATTATCGGGTTCTGATTATGTGATTATATATAAAAGTGATATTCACAAGAATAAAATAAAGAACTCGCTAAAGATGAAACTATAATGACGGTACCTAGCACAATTAATGAACTCTCATTAGCTACATTGGGAGAGTCTTGTACTACATGTAAAAGCATCGTTTTAGATGTTTGTGGTTGAAACATCTTAGTTTATGAATAATATGATAACAAAAAAGTACATATTATTTATGATGAATATGTTCCATTGTGAAGAGTAGAAATGAAATGGAAGAACTTTTTTTAGTTTCCTGATCAACCGTAAGAACCATAGGTCTTGGGTTTCTCTGTTAAATCATGTTTCAAATGCCCAACCTTTAAATAGTAAAATAATTTCCAAGGGTATCTATAAAGAAACTCATGAGGTATAGATAATTATTGCCATAAAAACCCACTATGAGACTCATCACACATTTCCTTTCAATTAAATTAACTAACAAAACATATGCAAGTAGAAAAAAAGTACTTAAAACACTAACTTTTCATCCATGTTAATCTCATCTATTAATGTACTATCTAGTAAATCAACACAAAAAATGATCATATACAAGAAAAAAGTGATCAAATATAAGGACAAATGGGAATTTAAAATGTTTAAGACTTTAGTTTTACATTCTTTATAACCTCAAGATAAAACTGAATGCAATTATCAAAATGGTTTTCATACAGCATCATGATCCTTTCACCTCACTAAATGTTGATAAACTCCATGGATTTTCCATGAAAATTGACTATGGATATTACTGATCAGTTATATGAATTCTAATATGTTTTTACTCTCAATATACATGATTTTTCGTTATCACCATTGAATTACACAATATCCAGCTAAGACCTTCCCTCTTAATGTTATCACACATTACATTTATCAAAAATGGAGTTTCCAATAACAGAAAAAATATCTCGATAAAATTCAAATAATCCTCGTGCTCTTTTGGATTATTTGATGTTTTGAAGAATGGTCTTTTCTAATAAATAAACTATTAAGCATGAAGTCTAAATTAATCTCTCATAGGTTCTACGGTTGGAGACTATGTAGAAATAGGTATCGGTTCCTATCTCAAATTATGAACAACATGCACCTCTATCTCATCAAGATTTAGGTTATCCAAAGGATTCACTTGTAATTCTTCACTATCACCATCCACATGTGGCCAATTAAAACATCTTTTGAGAGGCATGATTATAGCCAAGATCAATAGATAATAGTAAACGAATCAGTAAATATATATAAAACACCATCTCAAACAAGAGTATCATGTATATCAAGTCCATAAAAAATATTTAAATATTGGTTTTCCAAAATAATCATATTAAATGTATGGGAAAATATATAAAATTTATAAATATATTTGTCGAGACACATTTAACAGGCCCTAATGGTGACTTATGAATTTTTACGTTGAAACCTAGCCAGACACTCCCTCATAACTACCTGTTAATTTCCATAAATCCAACATCATGATTACAATGAAAACCTACTCCATATTGAAAATAATGTAAAAATGATATAATGAATTGCATGAATCTTTGATATAACTCTTTCATGAACCATCCACAATACCCTAGTACCATGATATCCAACCAAACTCTAACATGTCATGATGGGCCTTCCAAATCCCAACAAGATGGCAGCTAGAAGATGGAATCATACATGAAATATGATAGAATGGGTTTTCCAACAATATTGTGGTAGATTAAAAACCCAGTTAGCATGATCAATAATACTTAGGGAGAATGTGCCATAATAAAATTGGTAAAAAATACCAAAAAAGTACCTCATCAAATGAGAAAATACCTGCAATGATAAAGTTCACTGATAAACTAGTAACTAGTAGATCACATCTACACTAGTCTCCCTTATCACTCTGGGTCCCAAGGATCAAGAACATCCACCACCTCATTGATGATCTTTTCCTTTTCTCATACATGAAATCCAAAAATCTGCAAACATATTAAATAAAAAGGTCGGGTGTGTGGTATAAAACCTATTAGTGTCTCAAAATGTGTTCTATAATGACTTTTATAACAATTAAAGAAAATATGATTTTTAGATCAATAAAATGAGGCATGTAAGTTAATGAATGTATTTAATTCAAAACATTATATTATAATCAAAATATAAGGATGATATATCCAATTATGGTTAAATTAATATTTTATATAAAAAAATATAAAATGAAGATGACATGAATAACGTAATTCAATAAAACAATGGAATGTAATAATAAAATGATGTATATCATAGAACCATGTTTTAAAACATGTAGTACATTAGTTTCTAGTAATATTATCCTCACACTATGCATTCAGTTATCGTGGATCAATGTGTGTCCATGTACCATTAATTAAGGTTTTTGTAATAAACTCCCCATCCTGGAAAATTCATGATATAATATATTTATATCCATATTTTCATTTTCAATCTAATGATTGGTTGTCTGGTTTGATGCATTAGTACTTTTGGTAAATATTCCTAGGGTTTGTGAAACGTTTTCGTGACATTGAGACACCTATTGGTTCTCTCTTTTTGAAACAATATGTTTTCATTGGTATGTTATATATTTTATATTTATTTGATGTTATTTATATTTTTTCACCACCCAATATGGATAAACATACTGACAGCCAATGATATTGGGTTCAAAATATTTTCTTTGAAACCTTGAATGATGGTCAATCAGATGAATGGATCATATATTTTATATTCTCCTTATATAATAATAATGATGATTATATTTTCGTGTTAGAGATACCACAGTGATGATGGTTTGGTGTTGTGGATGTCTTAGTTATGATGGGATTCTGTTGTAGACCACCCAATGATGATAAGCATGTGAGTTTTTTGTAAGTATAATTTGTAGTATGGGGATTAAATGCAGTTAATTTCATTCATGTTCATGATACCCTACTAGTCTAGATATAATACATTATGATTTAATGAGGTTGTGATGTGTGGATATTGATTGATGCTATAAATGGATGCCTGACAATGTGAGGGTGGGTAAGGTATTTAAAATTCTTAACCCACTTCATAGATGGATGTTTATGTGATGTGATATGCATGAAATTGATAAGAGGACCTGAAATCTTATGTTGTCATGTGGGAGAAGAAAATTATTGGGGAACTGGTTCTGGTGTTCCTTTTCATATATTCAATCAATGATATGTTATTCTAATTTGATTCTTTATTTTTTTTGAGTGACATGGTGATGTTAGGAATAATTAAAATCCCTTTTTAAGTTCAAGTTGGTTCTTTTATTTCTTCACTACTATATAAGTATGGTTTCTTTACATTTTCACTAGAGATGATGGGTTTTCTATGTATCTCAATATTTTCATCAATTCACACCTCTTCATTTCATATTTCAATATAATAAATTTATATAAAAAATCAATTTCAAAATCAAGACACCAATTTTCTTAAATCATCCCAATAATTTAAATTCCATAGAAATTTGGGGATTCTAAGTAATTTCATTCACTTTTCCAAAAAAATCCATCAATCATAAAAATATATGTTTTAAAATAATATAAAAACACATTGAAAATCAATTAATAAAAACTAATGTTTCAATTATTATTTAAAATCATATGGAAGCACCTACCATTAGACAATGATCAAATCAACACCCTAATTGAAACACGTCAATAAAAAATGAAGTCAATGGAGACAAAAGGGATTCATAGTTCTGAGACATCAAGATGAAATCTGATTAAATAACATAAAATGATTTCATACCATTTACAAATTGGTGTAGAAGATTAATGGTTAATTCCAATCTAAGGACACTCATCAGGGATCAAAACCACAATTGAAACATTCATAAGGGAAGAAATCTGTGATTGTACATAGGATAAATACTGTGGTTTTTTTGAGGAGTACCTGTGGAATTTATAATGTAATCAAGAATAAAAAAAATATTTTAACCCCTAGGAATGATTTCCTGAAGTCATGAAATTATTTTTTATGCCATAAATTCATCATGTATCACATACGATGAAAACGACATCTCCTATTGTTAAAAAATCATTTGAGAAATTTATTTTTTATGTTCATATTATTTGACATAATTCATTATGGACTGTAATCAACATTTAAGGATAATGTCCATCATATAATTTATATCATAAATCATATTTTGAAATATTAAATTATTTTTATAGATAGTTCTTATATTTGAAAACCCAAAGAGACACCCAACGACATTAAACTCACCCCCTAAAACCCTTGACTCATTTATACAAAAACATAATTAATGAAAGTAAATATACATCCTTGAACATTAAGTAATTTTACATAACTAATGAAATAAATCCTAACATTTTATGAGATTCACCCAAACTAAAGGAAAATTAAAAATAAGCCTCTCGGATTGTATGGAAGTATGATGATATGTTATTGACCACCTATCATTGGATGATATATATTGTTTATGTAAAACTCAATATCTAGATGATGTTGACTACTTATCTATAACATCAAGGTAAACACATGATCTCATTTAGAAATAATATAATAATGTACTCCATGCATAATTTTCACTCACATAATATATATGTTGGGATGATGATCAAAAGAAAAATATTCTATGATTGTAGTGAATTATTTTAACTTCGTAAGGTGAATGAACAGAACCGAACTAGAGTCATGGTATTTAGGTATTTTTTGTAGATTGTTAATGAATTTTACAATGAAATTTTCCCATTTTTATTTTGGTATCGGTAATGGTGGTAAAATTTCATTTGGATTCCTTTTATCAACCTTTAATTGCTGACATACTTGAAAATAATATGCATACTCTAAAATATCACTCTTCATGTTTTCCATCCATAAATACCCTTTCAGATATCTGTATATATATATACTTATAGGATGAATATATAATGCTGATCTATGTGATTAATTATATATTTCATTCTTTATATTTGATATTTAAATAATCCTTACTAGTTTTATGAACCATATATTTATATTATAATCAAGGTTTAACTCAAAAACATTTCTCTTGATTTTGTATTGATCTTCCTTTTCTTTAGTCGCCTCTTTCATCATAACATTTCTATATGGATGAATATTCAATTTATAAATAAAATATTTATCCCATTCTATAAATATTTCATGTTTCATCATTTTAAAATCCATAAATGTTGATTATTTTATTATCCTCAACAAAGAGAATCCATCATCATATTTTCGAATAAAATAATCTTCTACCACAATCACTTTCCCATGGTGGTAATTTACTGATAAATCATAATTTGAAGTCAAATATAATGATATTCTAATGAACCTATTCAAATAATTTATTTTTAATATACATTTTATTGTTTTTTAATCAGTATATATGTTAATCCTTTCAAAATAATGATAATGCCTTCAAATAATTATTGCAATCATTTCTCATGATAACTCTAGTCCATATATTGGGTATTTCATATCATTTAACTTAAATTTTCATGAGTCATTAAATATTACTATATCACATTGCATAATAAAACATCCAAACCATTTATTTGATGAATCATTAAAGATCAAAACCCCTTCTCTACTATAAGGTAGTATGAGTGTAGGTTCACTGACCAACCTTCAATTTAGTTCCTTGATAGTTTCATCACATTAATATGTCCAAAGGTACTGGATTCACAGATAAGATAACATGTTGATTGTAATAGATATTTGTGATACAATGATCATAGATTATTGAAAATATCTAGAAAAACCAAAAATTTATGGATATTAGTCACCACTGTTCGTATGGTCCATTTTGAATAACTCAGTTCTTTGATATATCCACTAATTTATCCATTTATAATATAAAATGTCCTAAAAATGATTCTCTTTATAGCCGTATATCAAAATTGGAAAATTCCTAATGGATATAAAATATTAAAAATGTTTTAATGGTTTTGTATCACCTTTTGATCCTCAATTGGTAGTATCTGTAATGAAGATCAAGCTTGGAAAAATAATTATATCATTATAATTGATCTAAAAAATTATTAACATAGGAAAAATGATAGTTATTCTTGATTGTGATACTGATATGTTCCCAATAATCATTCTTGATTCATAATTATTTATATTTCTACATGAAAAAAATGAATTTGTGCACCCCATGGTGATTCACATGTTTGAATTAATCCCTTTTAAATATTTTAATGGAGTTACTTAACCAATATCTAAAACTCAATCACATTCATTATATATGGAGTCTTATGAATTTTTGTAGCACAATGTATGAGTTCTATTGAATACTAGACTCCATTATTCAATTGAAGACTTGGACAATATTTGAGAAAGGCATCAATACACTCCCATAAATATGAATATCATTGATTTTGAGTTTTCCAAAACAATATATAACAAATACAAGCATTAAATATGAATCAATACCGAAAACAATTGACGTAATTTTTATTAGATATTCATATTTATACTTTGACTAATAGATGGTCATAGGTTTGTTCAGAATGTCAAATGTGACATTCCATGAAAATTGATATTGGATTTTAATAAAGAAATCCAATCCACACCAAAAATGACATAAAATTCAACTATACGGATAATAAAAAAAATTTGGATACACATTCCCTCAAATATAAATTGGAGACGTTTTTAATATTGATATAAATAATCCCCCAATTACCAGGTTTTGTAAGGACCTAATCATAAACATTATATATTGTAGGGTATTTAGAATAAAATTCACCCTTTTAATCCCCTAATATCTATATGGTTGAAAGATTTAGAGATTTAAGTAATAAATATAACTAAAAAACACAAGTATTAAATATGTAAAGCTTTTATTTTGTATCATTTTTTAAAATACTGTTTAAAAGAAATATTTTTTCCTTTCTTGAAAATTCATCAGGAATTTCAATTTGAATTCTTATTTGTTTATAGAAATCCTTATGCCTATTGAAAAACCATTTAATATTTTCGAGGAGTATAAAAATATTAGTAATGGATATAGAATGAAAAAATAATGAAACCTGTTTATCATGTTAAAAACCAGGAGGTCGTAAAAGATAGTTTTATATTAGAATAGTAATCATTGGAATATAATAATCATGTACATACTCATGAAATTAGATATACCATCTAAATATTTTCATAAAACACTAAATGAGAAAAAATTTAAAACCATAATCACGAGGGTTTCTTAAAAAACTAGATAACCCATGAAAAACGTATTTTAAAAAACATAACTTTTTACCAAAAATGGAATAATTATTTCATAAATTTTGAAATAAAACAACTTCATTGAAAATTTAAAAAAATTAATATAAATTACCTATCGAATCCTTGGGAAATCATCTTTAGAGAACCCTTATATAACCCTCAGATTACCCTTATGAATTGGAGTAATCATACAATCAAATTCCAATAAATTTCCCAATGCATGGAGCACTATCTAGATTCACCCATCATATAAGATATATGCGGATCACCTGTATTTTTGATTTATATCAAGCTCATACATCATCAAAAACTACATAAAACCGAAATATCAAGAATAAAACACTTCAATATTTCATATTTTCTTTCTAAACTATTTTTAACCTGTCTGAAGAACACTCTTGTATAATGGAATATCAATTCATTTTAAAACCAAATTTTCAATACCAAAATACCCATAAAAATGGGAAATATATTTTTTATTTAAAAAATAAATATATATGATAATGTAACACTAAAAAAATAATAGAAATGATGATTGGGGAAGTCATTGTAAATGTATACGATAAATTTAAACTTTCCTTTTTTATAGAAATGAAGGGTAAAAAATAATATAAATAGATTAATTTGGAAAAACATTGAAATAAATTAAAAATATAAATAATATTTACATTAAAATTATTTTTCCCATAACAATATATCCATAAAAATATAAATATTTACATGAAAGATAATGATTTGGAAGGGAGAGGTCAAAAAATGTAATTTTTTATATGAAATTCTCATACATTGTATCTGAATCATAACATAAATTCTTTGTATTCATGAATAATAAATATCTGTTAACTATTTACAAGATTAAGAAACATTTGAAATTATATTATTCAATTATTCCAGGTTAAAATCAATTACTCAATCAACTAAGATCATTTTGGTTGTTTTGATGATATTTAGCTAATAAGTCCAAAATGGATTTAGTAGGTTGAATATGGTCAATGATTAAATTATAAAAAATATCCAAATTAATAATCATGACATAATTATCGTTTTTATAAATCAATTAAAATTTTGAAACTTACTATAAAAAATAGTTATAGAAATTGAACTACATTATAATCTTTGAGAAAGTAGGTCTTACGTATGCATGTGTAACATTTCAATTTTTCAACGGTCATCATGGAAAGAATTTACGTAATGTTTTGTCCTTATATAATAAAAATTATATCTTTAATGAATCATTATTTATTTAGTTACACTTTTATATACCATATATTCGATGTGGTGAAGAAAAATGAATCACATCGCCTCATGGAGGTGGTTATCCCAAAACACGCACATGAACGAAATTGTAATTCATAAATTGGGGGAAAGGTAAGAAATTATACGATATATTTTATTTTCAAAAAAGATTATTATTTCTTAAATATATGAAATATACATTTTATACATAATTATCAATATTATGGATAAACAGTGATGGAAAAAAATTGCATCAGATTTTTAGGCTGAAGTAGACAATAAACACAAATAGTAGTTTTATTTCCTATTTGGTGGATGTTAAAACTTATATAGGTTTTGAAGAGGATATAATAAAATTTCAGTATTTGGTATATAATTTTGTAACAATTTTGTTACGGTTAATTAATATTTGATGTAGGCATTCAAATAAAATAAATAAAATTGATTTTTTAAAATATATATCTTTTTTCGACAACCTCATATCATTTACATAAAATTCGTCAGTAGTTTGGTTTTATGATCAATACATGGAATCTAAGAAAATTGTAGGGATCAAATATGTTATTTGGGATGGTATTGGATGAATCATAAGGATAATCATTTATGAAGAAAATCAAAGAGGATGTTCAATTCAATAAGGGAGCGGAGGGGCACTCTTAAAATACATAAAATATAAATTTTAGGTAAATTATTATTAATTTAAAAATGTTTCCAAACTAATTAATTTAAAATAATTAATGTGGGTGGATTAAAATAATCCCATCCAATTTTTTTAGAATTATAGTTGATATTTTCACATTTATCATTTTTTGTTTTGACTCTAGTTAAACTTTTTGATGATTAGCACAATAACAAAAAAATTTACTTTGTATGTGTCAATATTGTTACTATAAATGTAAATATTGAACAAAAATGGACCTTTTTTACTATAATAATCCATATCATATTCACATGGATGAAGAGATGTCTTTTAGAAATTATAATTCATTTAATAAATTATTATTTACCATCAAATATCATTAAGATCAAATTTGGAACTAATAATTAATGTTGACAATGAATATAACATAAATGAAAAATAATTATAATATAATACATTAAAAAATTACTAAAACAATATTTTAAACCAAAAAATATTATAGCAAAAAAATTATTTTAATTTATTATACGTCTAAATTATTTAATGTCATTTATTTTATTTTGTTATTAATTGATTAACTATTGTGTCAGTGTTTCGTATTATCTTATGTAAATTTATTCATCAGTATTATTTTTAAATAAATTACCATGATACATCAAAAAAATATTTAAAATAAATTTTTAGAATAAAAAATATCATATTTTTATTCATAAGTAAAAAATTTAAGTATAATAAATCAAATAGAATGACAATTTTAATTTTTTTATAATATTAAATCGTATATAAGTAAAAAACATGGATAAATGGAAAAATGTTTTGTATGATTAATATTGATGCATAGGGATTATATATACTTATCCCAGAATATTAATTAATGTTTACTTCTGGAAATATGACTTTTACCAATGGTTTTGGCCAAACTGTGGGTATAGTTCATTAATTTGGACCTATACCAACGGTTTGGCCAAAACCGTTGGTATAGGTCCCAAAATCAAAGCACCTATACCAACGGTTTTGATAATCGTTGGTATAGGTCCTTTTATTTTTTATCTAATCTTCTTACCGAAAACATTATATAAATCAAAATTTAAAATAATTATAATAATACATATATATTTTTATGAAATTATGTTAACAAAATTCATGTCAGGTTAGTGGTTAAGTCATTCAATTATAAACTAGAGGTCATGGGATCAAATCCCACCGAATGTTTTTTTGAAATACATATACCAACGGTTTTGGGAACCGTTGGTATAGATTTTAATATTAATTATACCAAGGGTTTTCAAAACCGTTGGTATAGGTCTATACCAACGATTTTCCCAAAATTTTTGGTATAGACATATTGTCACAGCTTACTTAACAAAAATCCTCCAAACTGTTGGTATATCCTTTACCAACTGTTTGGGGCCTATACCAACAGTTCAAAACCGTTGGTATAGCGTATTTTTTCAGTTGTGTTTTAGTGTCATTTTCAGGTCCATGTAATATTAGTTTCAACCTAAATTACCAGATTTATGCTTAACGAGGTGACAAAAATTTTCTAATGATACTATTCATAATGACAAAAAAATAAAAAGGGCACCATATTCAAAATTTGGAGCTTATGATTCCAAATATAGAATCCATTTTTTATGATTCAAGGCATTTTATATGAAGAAATTAATTTAAATTTAAACTGAAAAAAACATAATGAAAAATATTTTTTAAGAATAATTTTTTTTTGAATAATTTTTTTTCATATAAAGTTTAAATATTAAATTCATTTATAAGGGCATAAAAGGCAAATTTTTAATAATAATGGATAAATAAAATATTTAATATAATCCATTTTTTAAATTTTAATATATTTTTATAAGAAAATACATTTCTCAATAAACAACATTATTTTTCACTATTCAATGGAAAATTAATCATTTAAAAATTTATTCAATGGTCAAAAAAAGATAATTTTGATATTATTTGATTGAAAATGAATTCAAATTTTTTAATATAAACGTATAAAATTTTGAAATCAATGTTTTAAAAAAATCATACAATAAATGGAACCACAATTTGGATAAAAATATTGTTTTTTCCATTTGTCAAGAAAAATTAACAAATATTTTTTAAAGAATATAAAAATATAATATATATTTAATGAATATTAAAAAGTCATGAACTCTATTTGTCATGACATTAACCAGTTTGTTGCAATCTTTCCGCTTTTGAAAATTTCCCCCTCATAATTTTATTCACTTACTAAACTAGTGGGGATATCTTTCCCTCATAAAATTTTTAGATTCCAATGTTCCTTATTCAACCACATGGGTTTTCTAAAACATATTATCATATTGAATTACCATTTCCTACAACACTCACTCTTCATGGTCAATAATATGAATAGTCTATTCCCTATAAGAGAGGTTTTCTTCTTACTGAACTACATCAAAACTTAAAACACGAGATCAATCTGACAAATATTTTATAAACATTGAAACATGAAATTTTTGAGGTACCAAGTATAAAATCAAAGGAAATGCCACTAATTATGAAAATTTTACAAATTTCTCTAGTCTTTTATATATTTAAGTGAATTATGGTGAATTAAGGGCATAATTACTCATTTTTTCGAAAAACACCTATAACCCTTCCACTAAGATGGTTAAAAAAATTCAATCACCAACTTTTCAAGAATTATCTTTCATATGTTTATCATAATTAAATTTCAACATATTGTAAAAATTCCTCATATACTACTGAAAAACCTAGTCCTTCATAACCAATTCATCTACCAACTATGACCCCATTAAAATCCTCTCGCCTCTATCATCCAAAAAAGTCGGAACCCAATATTACATTCCATATATTGCCTAAAAAGGATCCATTAGTATTCTATGGTGAAAATTGTTTTTTTAATAAAACTCAACTAATAAAATATGTCAATCCTTAATTCAATGGTAATCCCATGACCAAGAACTAATTATGTATTCCATGGTCTAAATTATTCATTCTGGATATCTATAAGACTAAGGATTAAAGTCAATACTGAAATTTAATTTAGTACCCAATCACTTATAATGTCATTTATAAAATTTTTGAATAAAACTAGGATCATGGTCAGATACAATGGAAATTTTAACACCAATTCATATGACTATGTCTTTGATATATAGTCAAAAAATCGGTTGAAAAATATTGTATCTCAAATGGGATTGAAATTCCATGATTTACTTAATCGATCAAGAATACACAATGTGATGTTTTTACTTTTCTCATTTATTTTTAAATTACAACATGAAAGGCCAAGATATATTTTATAATTTCAACTCATGAATTGAATAATACCGAAACATCATTTTAGTAATTAATTTTATCCTTTAACCTATAGACAAGTCAAAATTTTCATAGTAAATTCATCAATATAATTTTTATTGCATGCCATTAGTGATATTATAGAAGGATTATGTAAATATTATTAATTATTTGTTAAATGGGTAATAAGGAACTATTATCTCCAAAAAATAATTAACTCCCCAATTGGGAATCAGATAACAAAACTAATCTCTCTGGAAATCTGATAACATATTCTTTAAAAAAATTAAACTATGGAAACTAACCCTTCATTATGGATTCTGTATTTTCTGATGAAACATGATCCCTATTTGGAGGATTCTTGAGTATTTACGATAGTGATGATTATGGTGAAACATGAAATACAATATTGGATGTTCCTATATCAAAAAATTATCATCTAAAACACATCAAATCATTAGTCAAAGGATCATGTTCCAAATGTAACATGATTAAAACATCATTAATTTTTCAAATAAAATAATCAGTTACATCATATGGTTTCCCATGATGGTTATGAATCTTGAAGGAATAATCTATTATTAGTTATAGTCACCTATTAGGCCTCATGTTCAACTCTTTCTAAGTGAATGTATATTTTAGTATTTTAGGTTCTGTATATTTCTCATTATTCACTCTAAATAAATGATGTCCAATTTTTTTAAAATAAAACAAATATAAGTTTGATCAAAAACATATGATTGATAATTATATTCATGAGTCTTTAGATTCCATTAAATATACAAAAGTCTATTCTATTTTTGAACACAATCTAATACCTTTAAATAATAATTTTCTAAGATGATAAATTCACCATTTCTAGATAAATGTTTCAAAACCTGAGTATTCCCAAATAATAATTTCATTCCCATAGAGAATTTTGATTACAAATATTGAGTTTCGTAGGCTTTCTAATCATATTAGCATGGATGTTACACATTTTTATTGGGAATCCAATAATGATTTTTATTCTCTCTCAAAGAGAGAAATCACAGAAGCAAGCTCGAGGTGGTCCTTCGTAATGTCATGGGTTTTTTAGTTAGATAAAAAACATCTCCTATTTTGAATTTTGAATTGCTGATTATTACATTATTGTTTTGTGATGATCATAATTAAATATTTAGTGTTCTGTTAGATTTATATCATGTTTTTGGATGGTTTTATTGTATTATAGAGTGCATTAAGGGTTCAAAAGGGCTTCAAAAAAATCAGAACCAGAAAATGTAGTTTTAGGAATTATAGGTCAGGGAGCTAGGTTAGGGATAAAAAGTAAATCCAATCCTGGATGACCATGAATCCCAATTTTTAGATCCCAAATGGTTTGAAAAACCATGTCTGTAGGGGTGAATGACCATTAAAGGTCTTTTACTATATTTATAGAGGCTTCCACAATGTTTTTGCATGGTTAGGGAAAATAATGTTATATACGACATGGGTAGTTCCACATAGGCATTACCCATGAACTTCATCCCTCATGGTTTATGAACTGTTTGGGAAAATATGCTTGATAACCATACATATCCTTTATGTGGTTATTTTGCAACGTTTTTCCATCCCATATTTTTATTTTGTGTTCATAATTTTTTCCTCATGGGTCACACATACAACAAGGGAGCTCGCCCCTTTTTTCCTCCTTTTGATTTTTCTATCCCTCCATTATCAGTGATACATTCATTGATATTTTGGGTGATATGGAATCATATCAGTACGAGTTATCACACCCATTCATTCTTATCACTTTTCCTTCACCTGAATAGCTTCAAAATGCATATGTGTTATTTTCAATAATTTTAGGGCACTCAATAGAAATGTATATTTCTTATATACCTCATCTATTTTGAGGTTAATATCTTATTTTCCTACATCTACATGTCCATGGTAGGAGGTTCAAGTCTTAATTTTTTGTTTCTATTTACTATTTGAGGTAGCATTTTTTATCACGCCATTAGGATTTAAAATAGACCAATTATAAATTTGTTTCATGAGGTCAAATTGACTGTGTGATAATATATGATCTTGTTGGGAACACGCACATCACATTCGCTCATTCAAGGTCGGGTTATAGGTCATTGACCACATTTGGTATTAAATATGGGATGTGTTTTTATTTAATAGGATTTTTTTAAAATTGAAATGTTTTAATTCTATAACGTTGAATTGTTTTTTTAATTGAAGTGTTAGTTATTTGAAATGTATTTAATCAATAAAATTATATTGAATTGATATGTTCATTTAAATTGGGAAATTAATTAATATTAAATTGGAATTCTTATATGAATTGAATTATTAATATATGAAAGTATTATGATGCATGGAATGAGATGGGAAACATGGTGTTATGATATGCATGATCAGAGGATGGGATGACATTGCCCAATATTAAAATTAAGGTGATGTTGGTCATCTGGTTGGGCTTGGACCATATTACATTGGTTGTGTTAACCCTCGGTTGGACATCATGGATGTCGGTTGAGGCATCAAGTACAAATGATTGAGGTCATGACCTGTGATATGGGATGACATGGACATATAACATGAGAAACCTGGTCATAAGGGCATGTGGTGCCAATTGGATGTTACTACGATAATATATTGGGTATTTTCTCTCACTCATGATGGAAGAAGTGCCGATTGGAGTCTTGTGCACACATGATGAATCAGTAATGAGCTGGTTTTGACCACTCATGTAGGTATAGACCCTGGTAGTGAGGCTTAGTATATTTTTTTTGTAGTTTATTGCTATAGAAATAAAGATGATAGGTGAAGATCTTTACATTAATAGTGATGATTATATTGGATGTGTGAGGAAGATCATTGCATTGTGGTCGTCTGCCTGGATTTCTTTGGGAGGATGTATATCACCATTCCTCATGAGGTCTTTCTATGATCCAAAAATATATTTTCATAGGAGGATAGATTTCAATGTTCCTCAAGATTTCAATCATGATCCAACATGTGCTTTTGAGCTACGGTTCGAGGTACATGTTTTCATTTTTTTGGCATGACTTCCATGCATCGGTGATTAGATTGATAGATGATGTATTATGTTGGATATAGAACCAGGTTACCTAATCATAGGTGGATCATGAGGGTTCTCCAAGACTTATAATCCAGGGGTACCTTAGTGTATAGTCCAATGATCCTCTCCTTTTAGACTTCCAGTGTAGGCTGAAGCAGCTGACAACATCATGGTGGCTATTAAGAACCAGGTAAGCTGGTATTTAATTGAATTTCAAGACATGATGACTTTATTTAATTTAATATTTCTCATATTCTTAAACACTTATATTGGGTATGCACACATTTGTGGTATCCTACTGAGACACATTCTCACTCTTGACATGGGACCATCTGGATAGATAAATAATTCATGTATTTGTATTCAGGTAAAGGATCATCCACAAGAGCTAGATCATAGTGTTGTTTATCTTGAGATATTGGAATGTTACCTTGAGGTTATTGCCTCTACTAGAGTTATAATTTAATTTTCCATTATTTTTCTTTTGTATTAGCATTCTAATAAATTTATTATACAATAGTCAGCCATTAGAAAAAAATTAGATATTGATATGTATGACCAGTATTGTATTCATGTTGTGTTGTTTGAGTATAATTTCTTTGATGAATCATTTATTTATTTTTGGAATATATTGATTATTTGTCTTCAACTATTTATTGATATTGGATGTTCCTCCATTATTGGTAGGTCTGGTTTGAGTTTTTAGAGTTTTACTTTTCCACTATATGTTATAAATATTTAATCATTCCTTTATTCAATTATTTTATTAGAAGCTATAGACTCCCCAATTTCCCTCTTTACACTCCCACAACTAGTCCAATGATTTGAGAGTTTGGGGAGGTCTGCCTAAGGCTTGTGGAACAAGGCCCGATAGAACTATTTGGGGGGTGAATTTGGTCTGGGATGCAACAAGTGGTATCATATATATTCTTGACTACGATTTAGTATCATTATGTCACATCATTCTAATGAGATAGATATTTATTTTGCTTTTATTTTATGTTGGACTAAACATTTGGGTTATGGTATACTAGAGACAAGGTGTTGTCAAAATAACGTTTAGAGAATGGGATGATGTCCCTATAGGCCCATGTACATGGGAAAAATAATGTTACCATTGATGGTTTTTTCAATTTTATTTTTCTCAGATTATAGTTTATATGATTTCAACCTTGAGTGGTATTCATGGAATGTGATGTTTATTTGTTATGAAATTGGATCCTTGTCTTAGTATGAAGAGGTATGAGGTTTTGGGACCCTTGGCCCATTATTGAAAGGTGTGAATGCATGTTTATGCTCCGATTAGGAATATATTAAGATGTTTTAATTTTAAATACGCATGTAAATAGTTTTTTTATATGATATTCGTTATGATATTGGTTATTCTATGTCACATATATCTACGTGACTATAATAAACGATTCTATGAGATTTGTGGACATAGGCCTGGGTTTTAAAATAGTAGGAAGCTACAATGGAAAGGGGTGATGTTTATCACAATGTTGGGTTATGAGGTCATCAGTCTAAGGAAACTTTGGTTGTCCATATGGGCATGGGCCGAGGTTTAATGGATACATGGACTTCTTGAGGCTGGATTAGGAGGACATATTATTGGGATTTCAGTGTCATGGTTATGCTTAGAAAGGGTAAGGGTAGTGAGGATGTCATGTATTTTACTAGTTTCCCTATCATTGTGATTTATATATATGTTATATATGTTATATCTTACTATGTTAATGATATTCAGTAGGGTCCTCTTAGATGGATCAGACTGATCATCAGGAGAGTGACAATTTAGTGTTGTAGGATCATGAGAATGTTCATATCTCTGAGGGCCCGAATGAATAGGTATAGGTATAGGTATTGGATGAGGAACATGATAAGGAACATGTTGTAGTGTAGGTAGGGTAGTTTCAATATCTTAATGATTTTCTATCATGGCCTGATAAGTAGCTCTGAGTGATCCTGGTATCTGTTATCCAGGGTATCAATCGGGGTGTTCGGGGGGTGCATCCACCTATTGAATATCTTGATCAGGTTTTTCATTCATATCAATAATCAATATTCTAGGGTGACAATGGTCCACATGTGTCTAAGATTTTGATAGAATCAGTGAATATGATTTATGAGCAACTAGATACACATCAATGGTGGAGGGTGAAAGTGGAATCCTACATGCTTTAAGGACCGAAAAAGTGCTGGTGTGACATGTAGGGGAAGGAAGGAAGACTTACATTACTATAATATATGGATTTTGAGGCCAATTCCCTCAAATATATCTTCCCATTTATGTTGAGGGTATAAAGGGATCATGATTTCTAGTTTCTTCTGCATGGCGATATGTCCATCATGGACTATGTAGTGATGTTCATTGAATTGGCACTATATTTACTAGACATGGAGATAGAAAAAACCTCAAGGTTGAGGAACTTTGAGAATGGTTTATTGAACACCATTTGGGAGCAGGTGAACATATTTAGGTTGGCCTCATTCTCAAAGGTGATAAACAATGCACTCATGGTTGAAGGAATCCTGATACATTGGTCATACTTCAACTTTGCAACTACTTTAGGTGATTTTAGTTTATATTCATTAGATGATAGTATTCAAGGCCAGGATGACTCTAGAAGGGGGGTTATGCCATGGATTCAAGCATACCACCTTAGAGTGGATCCTCTACAGTTTCTATTTAGTGTAGGAATCCATGATGTGTCCGGAATCTGTGTGAGTGTACCCCAATGGAGTCCAGAGTGTGTGGATTGGATGGAAATCTCAATACATTCTGCATAAATCCTTCACAGATAGATGGAAATTAGAGACATTGTCAGAATCAAGATTCTGGGTTCAGTTTTTTATCGACACCATGTTAGTGTTGCCACGATTCAAGTAGACGTGAATGTCGGGGAAGAGATAGTGGGTCCCAGAAGTTGGGTCACTAGTCATTGGCTGCTGCAGAACCATGGGAGTCTAGGCATTGGGAATTGGATATTTAGGTTTTTTGTAAGAAGTGGTGCAACCCGGGGATGAGTAGGTTAGTGAGTTGGCATCAGTTAGAGGTATTCCATGGGCATGATAGTAGCTTCTTTTATTTTTCTTTTGGGTGGTCAATAGAGGCTAGTCTATTTTTGGTGCACAGGGTGCCCGGGCTATATATATGAACTAACCAAGTGCTGGTTATTAGGTTGCACTGGCTCAAGAGTGTTGTATATATTTGAGTTTTGAGGCACCATGATTTATATTTGAAAATTTATGGATGAATCATTATTGAGGTTCTTTGTCATTTGGAAATTGAGGAGAAACGATTACATGAGGTTCTTTTGAATCAGGAACTATTTTAGTGTGGTACCTATTTGAGGTTCCATGCATCAGGTTTTGATATGACCATCTATTAATAAGTCGAGTCTCCTTATTTACATGTGATCCTTGGGCAGAAGGTCAACCACGATGTATATCCATAAGTTGATGGGTGTCTGTTATGACATAAAAGCTCATAATTATGGGAATTAGTGATGATGAATCATGGGAGGAGTATTGATTTTGATAATTAGTTTATGAAGTATTGATTTTTTTGTGTTTTGGTCAATATGAGATCGGGGTAGGACACTTTAATGGTGGGGAGAACAATTGAGGTAATTATACTATACTCCTTCATAACGAGGTCATCTGAGTTTGTTTTAATGAGATGTGCATATTCTATACTATATCAATGTTTCATTTTATATCTTTGTAATTATCCAGGTTAATGTCAAGAGGTTGTAACATCTCGAGTTTTTTAGTTAGGTTGAAAACCATTTCTATTTCAATTTTTGAATTAGTGGATATGTTATTTTATTTTTAATTTATTGGAACACAAATATGAGAGTTATATTTTATTTTTAAAGTGTTTTGGATTTGATCATAGGGTTGGATAGTGCGTCAAGGGTTCAAAATGGCTTTAGGATTGTCTGAACCGAAAAGCTCAGTTTTTTGGAATTTCAGGTTTGGGCACATGGTTTCAGGAAAACAATGCAGCCTCTCCAAGATAACCATGCAGACCAATTTTGAACTGCTGTAAGTTTTGAAAAATAATGTGTGTATGGGCACGCAACCATGAAAGGGATTCTGTAGTTTTTAGAGAGTCATTCCTATGGGTTTCCCACAATTAGAGAAAACTATGTGGTATGCCACACAAGTAGTTTAAATTAGGGAGTACCCATCAACAGTTTCCCACACCTTGTCCTAATGGGTTTTCAAAAAATGTGAACTCATCATGGGGCCCATTTACATGGAGATTTTACTTCTCCACCCCTCTACGTATTATGTTTTTGTCTACTTTTTATCTTCTTAGGTCGTGTTTCCAACACGATAGATCACCCCTTTTCACATCCCTTTAATTTTTTTCACCATCCTCTATACAGGATATGTACATTGTGTTTTTGGATTCTATAGAACTATATGAGTAATGCATATCGCACCCTTGTGTTTCTGTTTTTTTTATTTTCCCCATAGATTGCTAAATTTATTTGATCCATTTCCCCATATTATTTGGGTTCCCAATAGAACCATCGATTTCTACCAAACATCTTCGAGATAGAGGATAATAACGGAGATGAATACATATACAAGTCCATGGTTGGTGGGGAATTCGAGACAATGTGTTTTCATAGATGATATGGGGGTATAAAATTTAGTTCACATTGGATATTTCAATGAGACACATTTTAAATAGGTTGCATGTTAAAAAAATGAATTTGTGACCGTATGGTATGTCATTGGACATGCCCAAAATATTCTATCATGTGAGGCTAAGATAGAGCCAATTGAACACCTTGGTTAATTAATACATTGTGTGATTTTATTTAATCTGTGTTTTTTATTAAATAATAATTGATAACTAAATTACATTGAATTGTTTTTCTGATTAATGTGTTGGTTATTTGAATTGACGTCCGTCAATTCAACTATAATGAATTAAGATGTTCATTTAAATTATGAAATTCAATCATATAAATTTAAATGATTACAAGAAGTGAATTATTTATATATTTAATTCTTATGATTTATTCAATGATATTATACTCACGGGGTCATGATAATATTTTTCCCGAGGTTGGGATGGTGTTGGCCATTTGGAATATTGTGGTGGTGTGGACTGTATTTTGGGGCATGGCCCAGATTCCATTGGTGGTATTGGCCATCAATTGGGAATCATAGATGTTAGTTGAGGGAGGGATTATATTAGGTAGAGGAAATGGAAGATGATATGGGATGGAATTGCCTTCAAACATGAGTGAAATGGTATCTATGGCATGAGTTAATGATTTAATGTGGCGTAATAACTATATTGGTGTTTGCATCTGACCCATGATGGCCAAAGAGACAGATGTAGTCATGTGTATACCAATTGACATAGTGATGAGGTGTTTGTGGCTAATCATGTGGGTTGAGGTCCCCAGCATTGTGACTTAGGAAATTATGTTGGGGGTGATTTCGTTAGAAAACCACAAGGGAGGTGAGGATAATTCAGTTGATAGTGATAAATCTATATATTGGGGGATGAGGCATGATGTATTATGGTTGTGGGCATGGATTTCATTGGGAGGATAGATATCTCTATTCCTTATGATGTCATGGTATGAAAAGATAGTGAATATTATTTGAGGATAGATATCATTGTGCCTCCATATGTCAGTCTTCATCTCATGTGTGATTTTGTGTATGTGTCTGTGGGAATGGTTTGTGTTGTTTAGTAATGAAATTGTGTTGTCGGTGATTTAATTGAGAAAAGAGGATTTATGAGGCACATGGGGCCAATTTTATCAATCAAAGGTGGAATAAGAGGGTTCACCATGACATGAAATTATGGAATACTGATCATAATGCGATTCACTTTTTTATTTTCACCCTTTACAGCAGTGTTTAACTAATTTTGAATCATAAATTAAAAATTTAATAAAAATAACACTTCATTTTCAATTGATTTTTTATCACTTTTAAAAATGAAATTGTTTTTTGTTTTGATAATTAAATTGTCTTCAGTGGTGATTTGGAGAGCCTAGGATGAAGTGGAAGAAAACTGGGCCAAACTGTGCAAGATTCCAAGAATACCAGAGCACTCAAACACCAAAATTACTACACCATGAATCCAATTAAGCTGATGATTTGTTTGATGATCCAAATCTAAGTGGTATATATCTATTATAAAGAAACACAATCAAAATTATTCATCTTGATGGACCATCCTAACAGACATGTTTAAGGTAACTGAATCTGCATAAAGTCAAATGTGGTGTTCTGTATTCTGTCAAAATATCATGCTGCTGTAGTCAAATTGGATTTAATGTTTCGTTAAAGATGGTAAACCGATAGGGATAAAACATTTTAATTATTTTCAATGTTACATAAGTCATTCTTTATGTTTAAAATCATGAGAAAATTGGTTTCTCGAAATATAGAGGCTCAAAACGAGCTTGCAATTTGGAAATAAAATGAAACCATAGGTATCCCATTTGTATGGAAGAATGATGAGAATTGCATGACAATTTTGAAGACCCAAAGAGTTTTATCTTAATTCTAGAATTTTTAGATCCCCATATCCTCATAGGGGTATCATGGATGAAATAAAATTTGCACCTAAGCCTCATCCTCCCCTCAATGGAAATTTAAATAGTAGATGATCATTTCAAGAGAGGAAAACAAACATTAGAGGGAGTTCTAAAACATATTATTATAATTTATTGTGTAATTTTTGTGTTAAATTATTCACTTATGTTTTATGTTGACATTATTCTCTAATAAATTTATTTATTTTGATATAATTAAGTGAATCAATAAACATTTCAACATCGATTGGGTTGGGATTTCATGTGGGAATCTTCTATTTCTCCGATTAAAAAACATAATATTACTTTCTATCTCACACATATAAAATATATTAGTATGATTCAGTATCCTCAACTCTATAGTTTTTGTCCAAACCTTTACAATGTGATTGTGGTTTCATGGTTTGTTACATTGTGAATCATTTAAGATGATTAAGGGAATCAAGATATTGAAAAATATCTACCAAATAATATCATTAAACTATGTGCACATTTGAGAACAATGAACTATCCAATATGAGTTCAGAATTTGAAATTTCCTCTTTATATAATTATTTTAAAAATTGAACCTTTATTTAAAAACTATTAAACTCTTTAACTAAATATTTTTTTAAATTGTTTTTAAAACCACCGCATTATTTATTATTTTTTACTAAAAATTAACACTCTGGACCAATCAAAGATCCTTGAAAAATATACTTGGGATTTCTATAGGCTATATATAAAAATTAAAAACATAATCCAATTGATATTTTATAACAACATGGTTAAATTATAGTTCTATTTATGGGGAACATTTAGGCTTGTATTGCATGTTTTTTATGTTTTTTGTAAATTTTGTGAATATGTATTTTTTATCTTCTACCAATTAAAATATTTTATGTTCTGATCAATTTATTGTGTAGGTTATATGCATCAAACATTAAAATTTAATATATTGACCTCCTATAAAAGCTTAATTGAAGAGGATCTTACTTCAGTGACACTGAGACGCATTGGAAAACCCTTTGAAGGAAGGCACAACTCATCTTCAGACTTCTCTAAACCCCCTTCTTATATAACCAAACTAGAAACTGAAATTAATTAATATAACTGGGCTGAACATATATTAACATTAAAATAACAAACCATTATGAATTTTTATATCTATGTATCTTATATTAAAATTAATAGCAGGGTAACCTATTTTAAATTAAATCCTATCTAATTCGCTTATTGCTATGATTTCATGGACTTGTTGGCGAAGACCCTCATAATAACATAAAATAATTTCATAATGTGTATTCAATATTAAATACTAACAATGTGGATGAAGAACAAGTAAATCATAGGGCATCCACTTTGTCATTTTAACACACTACAAAATATAAGAATTATATTTCTAATTCACCAATTAGACGATGACCGAACATGAAACAGTTTTTTTTGAAAAATGCATCCCATCCTCTAGAACTATGACTATAAGGAATGAAATATGCAGTATAATACAATCACAAGTGTAAAAACTTGTAGAATATAGGTAAATATTTAAATTTTTTTGTTTATGTTTCCCAGACCACCAAATTAGTGATCAACTTTTAATAAAATATTTTATTGAAGGATTAATTCATATTTATAAAAACATAATTGATACTACTAGAGGTGGTTCACGAGTTGATAAAAACACAATCCCTATAAGTACCCTTATTAATAACATGATTAATAAACACCCATCGGTTTGGTTCAAGGTCCAGTGTACCCATTCAGGGTGTCCATGAGGTAAGAATTTCTTATTTTGAGAATATGGTGGACATAAAGTTGGATGAGGTAAGTACCATTCTTTGATATTTTGATATTCTCCCAAGTAAATCCCAATATACTCATCCCATTCGTTTTGGTATCTATTCTACCAAAAACAAATATTTTAAAAAAAATTTATCAATTAAGATTAAATTATAAGAGTTTTGGGAAAATCATCACATGACACTCCTATAACCTACCCATTAGGGATGAACTTTAATATCCCTCAATCCCGTGGTGGAAAGACAACCAAGGAAATATTAAAGGGGTTATTAAAACAAAGAATATTTGAACCAATCAAGAAAAATTTGTCATCCACCACCACATAAAAATTCCAAACCACCACAAAGGCCCTTACAAAACCCTCTCCAAAACCTGATCCTATCAGAGAATACATGATGAAAAAAAATAATTCCAATAATGTGCACATGAGCCTCAGACCAGTTAGAGAGGACTCGACATGTTCTTTAAAGAGACCCGAGGTAATATGGATGTGTAGACATATGTCCATGTTAGTATAGCAGTATTGTAGTGGGCACAATATCAGATACTGTTCGGTACTATTGAATCCATAACTATTCATCCATCTAGGCTATTTGGAAGCATGTTTGGTCCTTGGGTCTTAATGAATTTCGGGCCACCCAAAGCCTTTTAAATAGTTGTCTCTAAAGGCCATTAAGACACCTCAAGTCCATCAGTCCACCCCAAATGTTTTGGGCCACATGAATATGTAGAACTACCAATCTAACTATAATGGAAAGTTCTCTAGATGAGGATTCAGAGAAGCCAAATTCACCAGAGAAATGCTAAACGGAATGGTATGATTGAGAGGGTACAAAAGTTCCATCAGTACCGGGGCTATGAAACTCTTCACTGGAATTCTATCCAACCATCCTTACGAAGGTGGAGTGCCGATATTCTGACATGTGCTGAGGAGGATAAGTTCTATGTTGTATTGTTGGGGTGATTTTCTAAGACTTTTGTGTCATGTAATTGTGTCTAAGCCTTCAGGTCTTATTTCCAATCAAGACAATTCTAATAAATCACCGACAAAACCATTCAAGAACATGAAATCCAATTAGGAAAACTATTCTACTCGGTGGGGAAAATTCGATGTCATGGGTTAGGTAAGATTACTTATCAACTATTATTCAACTCCAAGGATAAGGGAAATATAATTTAAATTACCATTTGGAGTGTCACTCAACATAAAATTCAAATAAACACTAAAATAGAGTCATCCCCTCAAGGGAAAACGACCATCCCAATCACAAAAAATAGTCCAAATTAGAAAAAACGTTATTACAAGGAGAACAATGAAAATGAAAATAGAGTTTCATTTGAAAAACAACCAAACCCAACCATTCATATTTAATTTCAAAAAATAGAATCCAATGAAATAAAAAAACATGAACTTGATATTGAAATATTTGATACTTTTAAAAAAATGTGGGTTAAAAATCCATTGATTGATTCCATAAAGAAATTTCTATGATATGAAAATATTATCAAGGATGCATGAACACACATAAAGAAACTTTGTTATGATTAATATTTAATCTTTGGGAGAAACATCTTAGAATTTATAGATCCATAAAATCCCACATTATTCAATTATCCTGGAAAATTCTCGATTCTATGCACTAAAGAGGAGTATTCTTTTTCCAATGCTATGATTGATTTGGGTGCTTCTATAAATGTGATTATTAACCAATTTAATCTTTATTATTGTCCATGGTAATGAAGATAATATAAATTTGTTTCAATTGAAAATCTAGAGTTACTCACACCCCAATGCTGTGTTAGAGGATGTTCTTCTGAGCATGATAATTTTAATTTTCATGATGATTTTTATATTCTTAAAATGTAATACGATATGATAGATGGACATACCCCTATTATATTTGGGAGACCAATCCTAAGAAATACCAAAAACATTATTAAATTAAAAAATGGTACATTATCTTTGGAGTTTAGCAGTGACATTGTCGACTTCAACATTCCCAATGCCATGAAACACCCCTAAGAAGAACATTCCTCTCTCTCTATTAATTTAATCGATGTACTCCCTTCCCCTAAAAAATAATTCCTTTCTGATGATCTACCTCCCATGTTTCCATAATCTATAGAAATTATAGGGAATTATACATGCATTGAATGTTGTATTGGTTTAGAAAATTATCATGTATTTTTTTTAATTGATGATTTCATGATCAGTAAGGATAACATGACCATCGATGGTATTTCTATGAATGAAAAATCCCATTACTCATATGATGATGTTTCCATTGAGAAGTTATATTATATTGGTGACCTCTAAATTTCACAATCACTCCCATAAATAAAAAATCCACATGAATTTGAATGTAAATTATAACCTCAACACTTAAAATATTCATATCTTAATAATGATAACAAGATTTCTGTCATCATTTCTTGTTTACTCCCCCCTAAGATAGAATTACGACTACTTGAACTTTTGAGGAATTAAAAACAATATTTGGGAGTGACAGTTTCATACATTCCTACTATTATCCAATCAATTTATGCACATCATATATTGTTAAATGATGACACTAAACAAGTGATCCAGTCCTAACATCATTTGAACCAAAACCTCGTAGATATTTTTAAAATATATGTAACTAAATTATTGGGTGTTAGAATAATTTAACCCATCTCTGATAGAAAATGGGTCAGTCTAGTTCATGTAGTTCCAAAAAAAACTAGGCTAATAATAATAAAAAATAGCAATAACGAATTGGTTCTTACTTATGTGTAGAATAGTTGAGTAGTCTTCAATGGATATTTATGAATAAACCAACATTCTATGAAGAACCATTTTTCAATTCTATTCATTAACTAATTGCTAGAGAGGATAAGGTGATACCCCACTACTATTTCCTTGATGGATATTATGGATACTTTTGTATCCATATTTCCCCTAAGGATTAGAAAAATACAACCTTCACATTCCCCATTGGCACATTTTCTTATAGGAGGTCGCCATTTGGTTTGTGTAATTATCCAGGTACTATCTAGAAATGCATGGTTAATATTTTTTTTGGGCATCTAATAGAATTTCATGGAATTCTTCATCGATGATTTTCCAATTTAGGGATCCACTTTTGATTATTGTTTGAGTATCCTTTGTTCTATACTACATAGATGTATTGAAAGTAATCTCATATTAAATAAAGATAAATTTAATTTATTATTACAACAAGGTATAGGACATGGTAATGTCATTTATAAGGATGTTATCCAAGTAGATAAAGAAAAATTTGATGTCATTTCATTCCGACCATTTTTATAAAATTTGCGTTATGTGAATTTTTTCTTAGGTCATGTTGGGTTTAACCATCATTTCATTCATGAATTTAGTAATATTGCACTCCACCTCTCTTGATTTCTAAAAAAATAAAAGGAACATATTTTTGAAAAATAAAGTGATTAATATATTAAAAAAATAATATATAGTCTCTCATGACCTATGTTAATCCATCCGCCTCAGTGGGATATGCCATTTTGGATCATGTGTGATGCGTATAACTAAGCAGTTGGGGATGTCTTATCATAATTGTTTGACTGAGTTCCGAGTTTCATTTATGGTGCCTCATACACACTGGACCCTACCAAATAAAAATAAACCACAATTGAAAATGGATTCCTTTACTTTTTTATGGATATAATTAAGTCATACCTTTTACGGTCTAAAGACATTGTGTTCTCAGACCACGACGCTCTCCAATATCTCATTAGGAAACCCAAATCCAAACCACATATCATTCTCTGGATGCCTCTCTTTCAAAAATATATTCAATAAATTTTTGATTATAAAGGTATAGAAAATGTGGTGGTTCATCATATCAGTTGTACCCTACCAACCGCAATCATTGAATCATCCTCTTTTAATCCCAGGAATTACATGTTTCATGATGATCAATTTTACAGAGTTACGGATTATATTTGTGAGTATTCCAAACACTTAAATTATTTGGGAGAATATTTCATTCCAAATTCTTTCAACAAAAAACTATCCTTTCATAAAAAAATTGACACATGTTGGAACATTTGGTATGAACCCTACCTTTTGATCACATGTAGTATTCATGTATGTAGTCATTGTGTTCCTGATAGTGAGTTTCATGACATACTTAAGTTCTGCGACATTCTCGCTTATGGTGGAAACTTTGGTCCCCAATGTACTACTCACACAGTCCTCGATTTGGTCTCTATTGTACAAAATTATTTCTGGATTCCAATGAATTTTGTAAAGCTTGTCCTTGCTATGTGTAATGGGAAATTTATCTAAAAGATATGAAATTTTACAGAAACCCTTGTATACTCATGTCATTTTTTTTACATTTGGGGAATGAATTTATGGGCCCTATATAATTCCTTTGGGAACATCTATATTCTTCTAGTTGTTGATTATGTGTTAAAATGGATAGAGGCACAAGCCATGAGGAAAAATGATTACAAGATAGTTATGGAATTATTGAGATCCAATGTTTTTTGTAGGTTTGTATTACCTAGGTTCATTATAAATGAAAATGGTTCTCCTTTTAATAACAGAACCATTCAATAAATTTTTCATTGGTATTGGGTCGAGCATCAAATTTCTACTACATATCAACCACATACCAATGGTCCAGATGAGGTGTCAAATAGAGAGTTCATACATATTCACGAAAAATGTTTCAACCCAATAGAAAATACTAGAGTCTGATACTCTAAAACCAGACATGATTGACCCAAATGGTAATTACATTACATGTTCAGAATACTTAATACATTACAAAAAAAAACTCATAAGGACCATAATAGTCTAGTGTCATTGGAAATGCGGATCAAAAACTTATAATATTACGAATGACTGCCAAGGTTTCCCACATAGTTCTTCCCCTATGTAATCCTATCTAAAACCTTTCTTTATAAACATATAAAAAACATAATAAAAGGGTGAGCTCAAGTGCATAGTAAGAATAAACAAGGGAGATATTTAACAATAATCATGAACATAATGGAATGAGAACACGATAATTAAAACAAAATATCACACCCTGCATACCAAAGATCATAAACAAGATTCATGGAATAATTATTGGTAGTTAATAGGACATGAATCATAAGGAAATAAAGGAAATTAACAATGAATTCATTAATTTAACTAACTAGATAAAATTTTAGAATAAACATACACTTTTATCTTTGTGAACATGTATAAATTATATCAGGTTCAGTCATTAAATTAAGGACATGAAACCAGGGCCCTTGAATAATAATAATAATGAATTACCAAAATAATATTCATTACTAATATGTTCTAATTACATAAAACCATTATAACAATTTTTTGTAAATTAGTTATTAATATTAATATTAAAATTTTAATTTCTAGGTTATAACTATCCCATTTAAAAGATAATAATAATAGTGTTTGGTTTCGTAGAACCATAGTGTTGTGTTTCATGTAAGACATATTGTTGTTGGGTATAGTGAAAGCTTCTCTTAGTGTTTCATATAACATAATACAAACATAGTGAGTTTATATAATAATGAAAATCTATATTCAGTGTTATGTTAATTGAAAATCTCAAAAACAATAAATTAATTTGAAAAAAATCACCAAATCATTAGGTGTTGAATTTTACCTCCCTTAAATTGTATTTCACCCTCAAAATTCATTGTCCTTGTCAAAGGTTTTATAATTGAAATTTCATATAATTGAATCCAAAATTATAAAAAATTATGAAAAATTATTTTTAAAAAGTTGAGTTAAAAACAATATGGTTACAAGAAGTAACTAAAAAAAGGTTTCCGCATAGGCCAACATTGGTGATAATTTGGGCATGGATAAAAAAAATAAATAACCATAGATATCGATAATGTTCACTAACCACAAAGAAGTTTGGTGATATATATATAGTTATGAATCCAGAAACCATAATATAAAAATGCATGATATATATCATTGATAACATAAAATGATGATAATGGGACAAAATATTATATCAGGATCCCTTTTCCCAATGATGAAGAATTTGTATGGGAAGATATAATTACTTAATTTCAACACAATATCACCATTTTTAGTGACTTTATTAATTTCTACCTCATATCTTCTTTAATGAAATAATGTTGAATTTATCACTCCTAAAGCATTAGAATATCATGAGATCTATATGTAGAATGATAGGTCATTCCATATTTCATTACCCCAATGAAAAGGATAAAAAAGTTATCAAATATGATAAAAAATACTAAAATGGAGAGATAATAAATTAATATCTAAAAATTCATTTGATGTCTATCATAAACCATTCCATGAATGGTGAAACTTATAATCCACCAAAAAGTTGAAAAACAAGAATATCAGAAAGAAGTGTACAATATCAGCTTACCATTTCTCTCCCATATATCATATGGATGATCTTGGTTGTCACATTCCAAATATGGGAATACATAAATCATTTAGTCTACTGAATAAAGTTAATTACCAAAATTAAAATACATACATTCTAAAAGAATGTACTTTTCATTTTTCAATTATTAATTGGATATATTATTTTATTCCAAAAAGTTATAAACTTCACCCATGATAGAATAACAAAAATTTAAAAAAATACTTAAACAATTATATGAAAATAAATACCATGAAATTTACCTATTCATATCTATAATATAATTATCCAAATATCAATATCTCATAATTATGTACATATTAAGTTTTATCCTTCCCTTAATCATTCTTTTTTAAAAAATACCACCCTATTACATCAGTCACCTATAATGGTTACCAATACCATTCATCACATGCTCTCAAATCCTTACGGAATCAATAATGTGGACCGATCATTAGATGTCCCTTTTTTCATTATTCAATATATGAAATTAAAACTAAATATTCTTTAATCACATTACTTAAACACTTTAATCATACAACTTCATTCTTAAAAAACTACTTCAAATTCATTAACATAATAATTACTCAAATATAAAATATGAATCTTTCCATGAGGCTTCTCTAACTCGATATTATCATGATTCTTATGCTGAAAATAAATTATATAGCAAGATCATACCATATATTTCACATCTGAATCAATTATTTTTACCCTCGTTCCTTTTAGTTCTCACAATTGACTAAGAGAAGAAAGAACAGTGTGAAAAATTATTATCATAATAAAAAACACATAATAATGGAATTTTACTTTTAGTATACCTAAATAATAAAATTTAGTTTTAAATCTATAATAACATAGGATTCTCAATTGAGACATCCCTATATATTTCTTTATAAATTTTACAGGGGTTCTTACTATGTTTTGTTATACTTATATCCAAAGGTTAACTAAAATTTCGCTCTAATACAAACTATAACAACTCAATCATGAAACACGCGGAAATTTAATAACTTTTTAATAATACTTAATATGTTAAACAAATAAAACCCAGAATTCCATATCAATCAAGTTCTATTTGAAACATAAACAAAAAACATCTAGTCTAGTGTAAGATCTTCATTGTTTCCCACCAATATCTATCCCTTTAGTAATCCTACATAAAAAATTTTATTCTATCCAGAGAAAAAGAAAACATAAGAAGAGGGTGAGAATAGATGATCGTTACGAATTAAAAAAGGAAATACATAAACATAATAATGATCATAACGGTATGAGACCATGATCATGAAAACATATTATTGTACCTTGCATATCATAGATCATAAACATGAATCATGGAAAAAATATTAGATGTTCATAAGACATGAATCATAAATAAATAAAATACATAATCCATGAAATCATTACATTAATGTAAGACATGAAATTGTGGAATACACAAAAAACTTTTAACATTGTGAATGTTTATAAATAATAGCTTGTTTACTCATTTAATTAAGGTCTTGAAAACATGAACTTACATAAATATATAAAGACATCACCGAAAATTATATTTTTGATAATGAAATATATTATATTTATGTAAAAAATTGATAATATATATTTGAAATGTTGTTATTACTATTCATATTACAATTTTATCAAATAGGTTAATACTTGGTCATTTAAATAATTAAAATAGTAATATGTTGTTTCGCAAAAACTGAGTGTTTCATGTAATGCATTCCATGTCCGTGTTGTGTGTAGTGCATGCTTCCCTAGGTGTTGCACATAATGTAATCCAAACATATTTCTTTTTAATTATAACTAAAATATCTATTCAGTGTTTCATGAAGTGAAACTATTAAAATTATTATATTAATTTGAAAAAAATCACAAATTATCAAGGTGTTTCATACTCGATGATTCATTATGGGCCTACCATACTACTTTAAAAACTCCCATTAGAATTTAAACATATCAGACTTTTTTTTGGAAAGAGATGTATCATCCCTATTGAAATAGAGAACAATAACTACTAATCCATAAAAAAGGAAATTCAAGTTTTTCTGGTGCATGATCTCAATGGATATTATATATTCATGAGATGGAGGAAATGATAAAAGATTATTATGAGAACACATGGATTTATAATGAGGGAACCAATGATTCCCATGACCACCACATCCTTCATCATCAGTTCCACATTGGATATAATGTTTTCCTTCTCAATTCCTGTCTGGAATTTCATCTAGATATGATACATTCCTAATGGATTAGCCGATACACAATTACTAATGTTTTTACATTTTTTGTTGCTCATGTTACAAATTAAGAAACCAATCCAACATTATCTATCAACGCGAAGCAGATTAAGCTCTATTATGAATCCATTTTAGAGTCCCTAATAGAGGAATATAAATTCAAGAAGAAATAGATGAATGATACCCATTAGGTTTTATCCTTACTTACCACATTCTCCATTATTATAGTGAGGACACTATATTCTCTATGTATGGGAAATGGGTATATTATTGAGTTAGGAATTTTAATCATCTTTCATTTTTTATTTTGGGTTTCTGAATAGTATCATCAATATTACCTCTATTTACCCCTTCACTATTGGGTTAGAATTTTAATTTTTTATTCTTAATTTTTTCTAGAAATTGATGTACTCTTAATCATAAAAGTTACTAAAATTTCATTAAGAATTACTATATTTTATTTTTTTAACATTAAAAAAACATAAGTTTTTTTAATGTTGAATTTTTTTTATTGAATTTAACATTGGGGTGTGTGTTTCTTTAAAATAGGTTGTTTTTCGATGATATAAATGGTTTTATCCCATTGAAACCATTGAGATGAATGGTACCCTTAGTGTAAGTAGTTAATGGGATAATTGTATTATGAAATATCTCAACACATATCTTTAACCGAACCATATAGGGTGGATTGTTATAACTTAGTGGAATGTTAATATAAGTTAGATTAATATTTTTATACTTTAAGAAATTATTTTTTCAAATGGTTATTCCTTATCTGATATTTTTAATTACTGTAATTGATTTACCATTGCAATTGTACCATCTATCTTACTATTTTACACCACAAAAAATATAAAATATTAAAAAAATCTAAAAAAACAAAAAATATTGGTCTTAAATTGGGTAGTTAAAAAACAACCATTCTACCACCTTTTATCTTGTCACAAATTCAACAATTATTGTAACACCCCGAGCTTCCACGATACGCCTCTCTTTCAATAATGCAATAGCTTGCATTGTACGCAACTTCGAGTTCTAAAACATCGCGACAAATCAAAGTAGCCGTTATGAATAGTAATAACAACTTTTTAAAATTATAGAAATTTTATATTTCAAAATGGACTTCATTTTTGTATTCCTAATATTGAAATTAGCCTATGTTGAATTTTTTGTAATTTTCTGAGAACTTCAAAATTTTTATGAATAGTGAAAAATACTTAAAACAACTTTTTTAATCAAAATAATTCATAGTGATAAATTATACTATTGAGTGGTTTTAAAGTATAATTAGAATATATTTTTACCATTTTATCCAATGGTGGTCATTAGAATTAATTTAACATTGAAATTGGACATAAACAATTGCCAATATTTTGATATAAATTGTTTCTTAAAAACACGCTATTTGTTGTAACAGCGGGAATTAATTATAAAATTAATTAATGAAACTTATATGTTTGGAATTTTGTAAAATAGGCATCATTTTTGAATTCGGAATATCAATTATAGTGAAACCACTAAGTGGTAGTTAAATAACTGATTTTTCGTTTAAATGAAATATTACCACTTCTGTGATTTGATTTTCAAAAATCCGACATACATGGTTGTCATTAAGAAGTAAAATGTGGTTCAATGAGATCAAAATAATTTTTTGGTGAATAGTAACTTTTAAGTTCTTAATCGCGATTAGAGGTAATTAGTGTAGTTTAAGGTAAAAACAATGTTTTATTAATATGATATGAGCTTGACACTTGTCCTACTCCTATTGGATGAGTCATGGCCGACCAAGACAACCCATGGGTCAACTTGGGGACCCCATGGAGCCACTTTAGTTGGAAAATGACATTAATATATATTTATTTAATGTTAAAATTAAATTGACACAAACATGAGTTGTTTTACTAAAACAGTTTTTAAGTGGGGTTACACAAGTCCAAATTTTGATTATAAATATTCATTAGAAAGCTAAAATGATTTCCTACATCATAGTGTTTTTTTATAATTTTTAGGCATTAAATAAATTAAATTAGTTATGACATCATGATGATGTAGTGATGACCTCATTATTTAACGATTTAAATAAAATGGGAAGATAATGCAAAATCCAAGGCTTACACTTGTCCAAAGCCAATTGGATGAGGATATTTCGAACCCTTATCACCTTAGCCTCGAATTATATAAGTGTGGGACCTTTAGAATCCGAAAAGCATTGTGTAAATAATGTAACATTTCAATCATTCCAAAAGTGCCCCTCCTCTCCACTTATAAAAGGCCCCCACCTCTCCCATCTCATTCACACCTTCAAGCCATTTGGATCGGCCAACCTCTGCCCAAATACTCTCCCAACATCCCTCTCTTACTCCTAGAGTCCTCACTTTGGGCAGAACTCTTCCCAAGGAAGCCTTTGGCTCAAATCAAAAAGAGTTACCCGATTTTGAGGTAATGTCTTTTCTAATGTTGTTTTGTTTTATTTTTCTTCTCCAACCCCCTAAACTCTTTTCATTCCAATCTTTTGTAACAAAACCAGTACCTAAAATATACTAGGATGTTGTTATGATAAGGATTTGGTTTACATTTACACACACCTTCGTCTAATGGTTAAAAAACATACGGTTTCTGTGGATGGCGAATTTCTGCCTCACGAAACGATGATTGTTCAACACTCATATAACACCTTCAAAGGTGGCCATTAAGATGTCACTATTTTTATATATGATTTATAATTTGTTTATGTTTTACTTATGATTCTGTATTTCTCATTTATGTCATACTTTATGATTTCCATTATGGGTAAAACGCGATAATTTCATTTTAGGAAGTGCGGACTACCGCCCCCTCAAAGTGATTTGAATCGTTAATGCCATATGTGGGATGTATAAAGGATGGAGTAAATGGTATTATACACTATATTATACTGGAATTATATTATACATTTATATCATTATGATTTAGTTCCATTAAATATGAAATTGAAATGAAAGTAGCGTTCATGCGTACGTACGGCTTACCGTCTCCATGAACGGTGCATTTCATTTCTTACCTCCAAATGTTACGTAATATTATAAATGAATGTATATACTAGATATATAAGATATATATGACATATAAATCATTAATATAATTCTGGATATAATGGATATTTCACCACATAAACAACTTCTAATTATAAGAAGCTTATTGTTGACTCATGTACCAAAGATCGACAAAACGACCGTTATTAACTTAAATAATTACATAATGTTCATATCATTGTAATAAGTGATATAATAAGGATAATGAAGTTGAAAATGGTTCTTAATAAGGTATATATTAACTCTAGTTTATTATTCAGGAGGTTAAAGAATGGTTGAGTCAAGTCAGACACGAGGTAAGGGAATTTCTTAACCCAACTTCCATTCTTTGGGTTAATCTTCTACTTTCAAATTACGTCATGATATTATTATGTCCTATTTTGTATTTTTACTTTATTTATGTGTACCTACAGTGAATACACATAATAGATCTATTTTATTTTAAAAATGATCTTTTTAAGGACTTCGTCTCAATCTCCTTTCATTGAAGCATATTTGGTTTTATACACAACTTTCTTTTATACGGTGTATAAACCCCTTTGACTTTTACGTTTAATCAAAAGGAATCTTTTTTATACGAAGCGTTTTGCTAAACGACAAAAGGGAATGTTTTTATTTCCGTACTTATGCGGCGACAACGACTTCTCCGCCGTCGTGACCATTATTTGAGTTTCGGCTTCCTCTACAAGCCATCATTTTTTTAATGAAAAATAAATACAATGTTTTAACTTTCTTTTATTTTGGTATTGAAAATGGTTTTGAAAGCGTTTTTATTATATCAAGGTGTTGTATTGATATCTTGTGATTGAAATGTGGAAATGTTATGTTTCCTTTATGCATGTTTTATGTCATACGATTATGTTATGGTTTATGATATGTTTAAACCTATTCATATGAGGAATGTATTGGACTTAATAAGTGACGGGTGGAGCCCGCTATAGCTCCTCGATGCATCGGTAGGTCTTATGAGACAACTAGACGTGGAATTGGCCTAGGCCCTTTCCCAATTTGATTTATGGTTTTGGCCGAGGCCTTAATCATTTTAGACGTCTTGGCCAAGGCCTTGACAAAATGTTTCAGAATGTCCGGCATTATACATTCCCTCATTATGAAAGTTGTTATTGTTATTGCATGTGATTATTCGACCAGTAGAATATCCATGTGAAGAAGTGAATGGCATTATCTCATTTTACATTTTCCATATTATGTTGAAGTTCATGTTTAAAAGGCTTTGTTTTAGTTATACATTGCCTTAAATGTTTATGTTTATTTATGAAAGCTTCCGCAATATTGTTATCCTTACTGAGCATCTGAGCTCACCCCTTTCAATGTTTTAATATTTTCCAGGATGTGATGAAGTATTTTAGGAATGACCTACAGGGATAGTCAGAAGAGGATATGAGTGTGGACTATGAAGACCATGTTATTGTAGTTTTTCACTTTTTGATGTAATGTAACGTTTAAGAATGTATCTAGTGTTTCCAAGGCTACTAAACTAATCGGTCTTTCGAGACTTGATCTTTTGTGATCATGCCAATGTTACGAAGTAATGCACCGACTCTGGGTAGCTGGGGTCGGGGCGTTACAGTTGGTATCAGAGGCAGTTTAGTACTAACCTTGGAAGCTAGATTTAGATAAACTCTGATTAGAGCACATAGCCCGAAGATAGACTTTGAGGATTAGTATAGAAGAACTTCCTAGAATTTCGGTATTATAGAGATGTTATGAGTTTTTCGAGCAATACATCCCTGTCTGGATACGAGTAGGTAGAGGCGGCTCTGGCACAGATGTACCTAGGGGTAAAACCCAAAAACACCGCTTTGAGCTAGACTCGAACGGGAACTGGTGCACGACAACGGGCCTTGCTGCACTCTTGGTTACGACACTCCCGGGGGATATGCTTAGGATAATTATCATTTTATTTACAAACCACTATGAAGGGTTATGAGTATATACTTTCTCAAAGAAAACATTTCTTTTTATGATTATGGATTATATCCATAAATAGTTCAATTTATGTTAAGTGTTTTATAAGTATGGAATTATGTATTTTGATTCATAAACTAATCTAGTTTATGCCATTGTTTAGAAATGGCGCCTAGTGGAAGGAATGGAAACCGTATCAATGCACGAACTCCGTGTAGGGATTGCCCTCCTGATCAAGATAATTATTGTGGATCTGGAGATACAACTGGTGCTGATCAACTTATTACCATACTGGGACAACGCACTCAGGTTATGAATAATAACCTTACTCATATGGAGCACCCTGATCCGCAACGTGGAGGATCAATGCTAGATCGTTTCATGAGGCAACAACCACCAACCTTTAATGGGAGTACAAATCCTATAGTAGATGAGAAATGGATAAATTCCTTAGAGAAAATATTCCATGCCTTGGGGAGTAGTGAAAGGGAGAAGGTTGTCATGGCAGTTTACCGCCTCACTGGAGATGCCGATCAGTGGTGGTCGCTGATTCAAAACACAAAGGAAGATGATGACGTATCGAATATGGAATGGAGGGAGTTCAAAAATCTTTTCTTAGAAAAATACTTTCCTCGTGACCATCGAGCAGATATGGAAAGGCAATTTCTGAGTTTGAGGCAGAAGGAGGATGAGAATGTCGCAAAGTATGAGGCTACCTTTACAAGGTTAGCGAGGCATGCTGCCGATTATATACGTAACCCAAGGAGTAATATTGATCGTTTCTTTGATGGGTTAAAACCATTTCTCCGTCGAGCTTTAGTATCACAATCCTTCTCATCATACGAAGATATTGTCTCATGTGCTATCAAGACAGAAAAGGAATTCTCTAAGTCTTATGACAACAAAGTAAAGCAAGAGAAGAAGAGAACGGTGGAACAAGAGACAGATAAAGGGAAAAAGGGAAAGAAGGATTTTCCATTATGTGATAATTGTGGGAAGAATCACCCTGGTACTTGCCTAAAAGGAATGGGAGTTTGTTATAAATGTGGAGAAAAGGGTCACCAGGCTCGTGATTGCAAGGGAAAGAAAGAGGCTGTCAAAGTTGAATGCTACAATTGTAGAGAAATGGGTCATTATGCAAATGAATGTCCTAAGCGTCAGGGAAACTTACCTCAGAAAAGGCCAAGGGATCAAGGACAATCTTATGCTGTTACTACAGTTGAAGCAGAATAACTAATGTATTGGTGCTTTTGGACTCAAGGATTGTATTCTGGTTATAAGAATAATGTAATATATATATATGGATTGTACTGCAGTACTTTTTGATTTCAGTAAGGTTTTAATATGATTAAGGTAATCATATTTTTAGTATGTGACAATAAGAGAAACTAATATTTGTTTGGGGAATCTGATAAATTGATTTTGGAATTAAGCGACCTTTTAGAGAAAGTCTGGATAGAGGTATTTTGGATAACTATAAAGGTTGGAGTGGATTAAGTTGAACCTTGGATAGTAAATTTAAGGTTAAAAATTTTCTGGAGATTATTCTTGGAATACTATAGTTTTATGAAAAGGACAACCTGCAGGGTGGGGCATAACCTGTCGAGTCGGACAAAGCTGCAGGAATCGAACCCACAATCATAGTGCGACATGCCTTTATTTCCTACCACTAGCCTACAGGAAGTCCCTGGTTATTACAAATAATTTAACTAATTTAAATGGTATGTGTTAACATTTGGAACCTTATACAATTTGGATAAGTATAATATTTTTGAGTTCTATTATCTTTTTGAGTGAAAGATGATTTGAAGGTTGAAACTCTAATTGTCAAATATACCTATCTCTTATTCAATGAATAAATTAATTCTTAAACTTTAGTAAAGGGATATTAAAACAAAAAAATGGGTTATCCTAATACCTTATGTCTGGTTGAACTGATGATATTTTAAATCAACATAGATTGAAGGCTTTGAGGCCCTCAATTTGACAGTTGATTGTGATTGATGACCTCAATCACTCCCTACAAATATTTACGTTTTTCCTCCAATTATATGTCTTTAATTGCCACCAATGTTCTCCTTATCGAGATCATAATTTGGTGGTGACTTTCTTATTTCCATTTTCCCTCTTATTAAGGCTAAATTTTAATAACCTTATTTCCGATGTGGGTTTTCCACAAAGGTATTTTCTTTTTTCAACCTCTTATATCAAATTGCGAGGACGCAATTTATTGAAGGAGGGGAGAATGTAACACCCCGAGCTTCCACGATACGCCTCTCTTTCAATAATGCAATAGCTTGCATTGTACGCAACTTCGAGTTCTAAAACATCGCGACAAATCAAAGTAGCCGTTATGAATAGTAATAACCACTTTTTAAAATTATAGAAATTTTATATTTCAAAATGGACTTCATTTTTGTATTCCTAATATTGAAATTAGCCTATGTTGAATTTTTTGTAATTTTCTGAGAACTTCAAAAATTTTATGAATAGTGAAAAATACTTAAAACCACTTTTTTAATCAAAATAATTCATAGTGATAAATTATACTATTGAGTGGTTTTAAATTATAATTAGAATATATTTTTACCATTTTATCCAATGGTGGTCATTAGAATTAATTTAACATTGAAATTGGAGATAAACAATTGCCAATCTTTTGATATAAATTGTTTCTTAAAAACACGCTATTTGTTGTAACAGCGGGAATTAATTATAAAATTAATTAATGCAACTTATATGTTTGGAATTTTGTAAAATAGGCATCATTTTTGAATTCGGAATATCAATTATAGCTTAGGGTGAAATTTTGGTATTGTTCTGAAAAACTTCAATTTTTGATGAATAGTGAAACCACTAAGTGGTAGTTAAATAACTGATTTTTCGTTTAAATGAAATATTACCACTTCTGTGATTTGATTTTCAAAAATCCGACATACATGGTTGTCATTAAGAAGTAAAATGTGGTTCAATGAGATCAAAATAATTTTTTGGGGAATAGTAACTTTTAAGTTCTTAATCGCGATTAGAGGTAATTAGTGTAGTTTAAGGTAAAAACAATGTTTTATTAATATGATATGAGCTTGACACTTGTCCTAATCCTATTGGATGAGTCATGGCCGACCAAGACAACCCATGGGTCAACTTGGGGACCCCATGGAGCCACTTTAGTTGGAAAATGACATTAATATATATTTATTTAATGTTAAAATTAAATTGACACAAACATGAGTTGTTTTACTAAAACAGTTTTTAAGTGGGGTTACACAAGTCCAAATTTTGATTATAAATATTCATTAGAAAGCTAAAAATATTTCCTACATCATAGTGTTTTTTTATAATTTTTAGACATTAAATAAATTAAATTAGTTATGACATCATGATGATGTAGTGATGACCTCATTATTTAACGATTTAAATAAAATGGGAAGATAATGCAAAATCCAAGGCTTACACTTGTCCAAAGCCAATTGGATGAGGATATTTCGAACCCTTATCACCTTAGCCTAGAATTATATAAGTGTGGGACCTTTAGAATCCGAAAAGCATTGTGTAAATAATGTAACATTTCAATCATTCCAAAAGTGCCCCTCCTCTCCACTTATAAAAGGCCCCCACCTCTCCCATCTCATTCACACCTTCAAGCCATTTGGCTCGGCCAACCTCTGCCCAAATACTCTCCCAACATCCCTCTCTTACTCATAGAATCCTCACTTTGGTCAGAACTCTTCCCAAGGAAGCCTTTGGATCAAATCAAAAAGAGTTACCCGATTTTGAGGTAATGTCTTTTCTAATGTTGTTTTGTTTTATTTTTCTTCTCCAACCCCCTAAACTCTTTTCATTCCATTCTTTTGTAACAACACCAGTACCTACAATATACTAGGATGTTGTTATGATAAGTATTTGGTTTACACTTACACACACCTTCGTCTAATGGTTAAAGAACATACAGTTTCTGTGGATGGCGAATTTCTGCCTCACGAAACGATGATTGTTCAACACTCATATAACACCTTCAAAGGTGGCCATTAAGATGTCACTATTTTTATATATGATTTATAATTTGTTTATGTTTTACTTATGCTTCTGTATTTCTCATTTATGTCATACTTTATGATTTCCATTATGGGTAAAACGCGATAATTTCATTTTAGGAAGTGCGGACTACCGCCCCCTCAAAGTGATTTGAATCGTTAATGCCATATGTGGCATGTATAAAGGATGGAGTAAATGGTATTATACACTATATTATACTGGAATTATATTATACATTTATATCATTATGATTTAGTTCCATTAAATATGAAATTGAAATGAAAGTAGCGTTCATGCGTACGTACGGCTTACCGTCTCCATGAACGGTGCATTTCATTTCTTACCTCTAAATGTTACGTAATATTATAAATGAATGTATATACTGGATATATAATATATATATGACATATAAATCATGAATATAATTCTGGATATAATGGATATTTCACCACATAAACAACTTGTAATTATAAGAAGCTTATTGTTGACTCATGTACCAAAGATCGACAAAACGACCGTTATTAACTTAAATAATTACATAATGTTCATATCATTGTAATAAGTGATATAATAAGGATAATGAAGTTGAAAATGGTTCTTAATAAGGTATATATTAACTCTAGTTCATTATTCAGGAGGTTAAAGAACGGTTGAGTCAAGTCAGACACGAGGTAAGGGAATTTCTTAACCCAACTTCCATTCTTTGGGTTAATCTCCCACTTTCAAATTACGTCATGATATTATTATGTCCTATTTTGTATTTTTACTTTCTTTATGTGTACCTACAGTGAATACACATAATAGATCTATTTTATTTTAAAAATGATCTTTTTAAGGACTTCGTCTCAATCTCCTTTCATTGAAGCATATTTGGTTTTATACACAACTTTCTTTTATACGGTGTATAAACCCCTTTGACTTTTACGTTTATTCAAAAGGAATCTTTTTTATACGAAGCGTTTTGCTAAACGACAAAAGGGAATGTTTTTTTTCCGTACTTATGCGGCGACAACGACTTCTCCACCGCCGTGACCATTATTTGAGTTTCGGCTTCCTCTACAAGCCATCATTTTTTTAATGAAAAATAAATACAATGTTTTAACTTTCTTTTATTTTGGTATTGAAAATGGTTTTGAAAGCGTTTTTATTATATCAATGTGTTGTATTGATATCTTGTGATTGAAATGTGGAAATGTTATGTTTCCTTTATGCATGTTTTATGTCATACGATTATGTTATGGTTTATGATATGTTTAAACCTATTCATATGAGGAATGTATTAGACTTAATAAGTGACGGGTGGAGCCCGCTATAGCTCCTCGATGCATCGGTAGGTCTCATGAGACAACTAGACATGGAATTGGCCGAGGCCATTTCCCAATTTGATTTATGGTTTTGGCCGAGGCCTTAATCATTTTAGACGTCTTGGCCGAGGCCTTGACAAAATGTTTCAGAATGTCCGGCATTATACATTCCCTCATTATGAAAGTTGTTATTGTTATTGCATGTGATTATTCGACTAGTAGAATATCCATGTGAAGAAGTGAATGGCATTATCTCATTTTACATTTGCCATATTATGTTGAAGTTCATGTTTAAAAGGCTTTGTTTTAGTTATACATTGCCTTAAATGTTTATGTTTATTTATGAAAGCTTCCGCAATATTGTTATCCTTACTGAGCATCTGAGCTCACCCCTTTCAATGTTTTAATATTTTCCAGGATGTGAAGAAGTATTTTAGGAATGACCTACAGGGATAGTCAGAAGAGGATATGAGTGTGGACTATGAAGACCATGTTATTGTAGTTTTTCACTTTTTGATGTAATGTAACGTTTAAGAATGTATCTAGTGTTTCCAAGGCTACTAAACTAATCGGTCTTTCGAGACTTGATCTTTTGTGATCATGCCAATGTTACGAAGTAATGCACCGACTCTGGGTAGCTGGGGTCGGGGTGTTACAATTATTGTTGTGAGGAGATCAAACAAGGGTTGAGAGAGGAGTATTACATTTGTTTCATGTTGAACTAAAACAATTATTATAATAAATGATGGGAGGGGTGAAATGTGAAAAATATGGGGATATGTAGGTAGGGAGATTATGGTTTGAATTCTTATGATGCATATGTATGTGGGTCTGGATGTTTGATTGCAAATGATTCAAGACAATTTCTGTGGGTGGATTCATTTAAGGTTTTTTTAAATAACCACTATTTACTGGACAGAAAGAGGTATTAATTGAATGAAATTTTTTTCACACACAAATGTGGGGAATTATTGACATGATCAAATTTTGGAATTATTTTTTTAAAATTGGATCCATCATGTCCTTGAATTTCATTATTATATAATTGATGAGACACCTTTTTCTATAAACACTGATAATAACACCTTGTAGTGGTTATTCCTTTTACCACATTAATATTAGAAATTATATTTTCAATTTTTGTTAAGTATTAAATAAATTGGGAATATGACCAAACATTAATTTTGGAAATTTTACTTTTCTTAGTAGTGAAAATTTTTGCGAGTGGGGGTGTGACCGCACCATGATTCACTGATTCATTTTCTCCCTTTTATCATTTCGGTAAACTAATTAAGTATCATTAATTAAAATTTTAAAAAAATAACTCCATTTTTTAGGATTTATTTGGGGTTTATTGTTGTTTAAAATGGATATTATAATTTTTTTGTTATTACATTGTAGGTGTGGGTGATTTCAAGGGACTAGTATGAATTGGAAGAAAAATTGTCCAAACTATGCTTTATTTCAAGAATACCAGTGTAATAAAATTCACAATGATACTAAAACGTAAGTACAATTAAGTTTAAAGTTTTTTTGATGATCCAAAATTTAGTGGGATACAACGTTTCTGAAGGACCCCATTCTCAATTGGTCCACTATTAGTCCTATCTAAACTGATATGTCTAGGGAATCGATTCAGTACAACATCAAAAGTGGTGTTATGTTATACATCAATATATTGAGTTGTAGTTGTCTAAATGGTGCTAAATATTTTTTAAGGATATTCAAACTGTAGGGATATAACTTTATAATTTTATACAAAGATGGATAATTTTGTCTGGAGGTCAAAAACTATAGACCAAGTGATTTATCAAAATTTTGAGTCTCAAAAACACCTTCTAATTGTCCTATAAAATGACACCATGGGAAACCCATTTGTATGTTTGGACCATGAGAAAATCTAATCCATTTTGGTGGCCAGCTTATTCTTCTTCGAATCTAAAAATTTCTCGAATACCCTATCCTAAAGGTGGGGGGTCAAGGATGAATGATATGTTCCACCAGAGCCTCCTCCTCTTGATAGTGAGATAAATGGAGGACTATCATTTCAAGGAAGATAGACAGACATGGAAAGAAGTTACAGAATATGTTGCTGAACTAGTTTTTGTAATTTTTGTTTTAAATATTTCACTTATGTTTTATATTGACATGATCCTCCTATATATGCATTTATTTTGAAAAAAATAAGAAAAACACTTTCCATTTCAACATCGATTATGTGGAGATTTCAAGTGGGAATCTTCGGTTCCTAGGATTGGGCAGCACGATCATTATATTTCACTTGCACACACATTATATATTAGTATGATTTGGTAGTCTTTACTCTTTTTTTCATGTCAAAACCTTGAAAAAATATTTTGGTGTCAAGGGTTTGTACTTTTTTCAACATTTTAAGAGTTAAGATGGGAATCTCAATCTTGACAACCCTCAACCAAAGAATTACATTAAACCAAATTCACTTTTCAGAACAATGGACTATCCAAGTGTTGTGAACATAAAATGACCACATTCTATAATAATTATAAAAATAAAACCATTATTTATAAACTATTAACCACTTTAATTAAGTAAATTTATTTTTTATACTATTTTCCAAACCACGTAATATATTTGTAATTTTTTAGAAATACAAACTCTAAACCTATGGACACTCATTGAAAGTTTCCATAAGGTATTACCTATAAAATAAATAATCTTTAAAAATAATATAAATATGACATGTCACGAAAAGTTGTTAGATACCATAGAACATTGGATAAGTATCCTCCCATTTTAGACTTTTGGCCTTGGCTGATGTAGGTGAAAATTTCCAGGGGAATTATGAGCACCAAGGAAGCATTTTTGTAATTGAATTACATGATTTGTATGTTTTATTTAATTTCATTTTTTTGATTTACTTAAACACTTATATTCGGTAGACACATTGTGGTGGTATCATACTGAGACACATTCTCACACCCTATAAAGGTCATTGAGGATACAAATGGACGTTATGTTGTTTCATTCAAGCAGTGGATTTTCCATAGAAGATGGATCAGAGTTCTTAGAATCGGAAATTTGTAAGGGACATTGATCTTCTTTCCTCAGATGGATTTCTTCTGTAGTTTTTCATTGTTCTCCTTTTGTATTAGCTTGCTTATATATGTATGGTACTTTGGGAAACCATTGGATGAACTTTTTTGGATATTTATATTTATTAATTGTATTGTATTAATATTTTGTTTACGTTATAGATGTTTTAAGCTAGTTATTTTATTTATTTCCCATTTCCACTGATTATATTCATTCGACTATATATTAATATTTTGATGTTCTTCTGTCATTGGCTGGTCTCGTTCACGATTATTGTGTCTTAATATTCTGGAACATGGTATATATATTTACTTGGACTTTTATTATATCATCTTCCTAGATAGTATAGCCTCCCCACTTTCTCACTTTACTGCCTCACTAATAGTGAATAACCTTTGGAAATTATGGAGGTGTGCCTAAAGCTAGTAGCATGCAGCACGATAGTAATGTTCCAGTTGGTAATTATGTTGGTCTGCAATATTCTTTTGGATGCCATATTATTTCTCACACTCCATTGAATAGAATTAATATTTTGACATTAATACTAGTCTTTTTATTACCCCTATGATTCCAAGTAGACTAATTTTTAATAAAAAGGTTTAGTAATAACATTTTCTCATCCTAAACCTTCATATTTTAGTTATCAGATAAATAAAAAGAATATTTTTTGATATAACGACAGTAGTAAGACCTTAATAATAGAAAATAACAAAACACTATGACATTACTAGGTTTTTGACAATTTTCGTGAACATTAAATTTTGGAGGGTCAATAGTTACTCCATCTTTAGAGATAATAATCATGAAAAAAGTATTTTTATTGAAAAAAAATTCATACTTAATAAACATAAAATATAGTTGATTTTAGTTTAAGGATAAAAAACAATCCTTATGTTTCCTTCATGTTATGAATTATTGATTCAATATAAAAATATATCATAAAAAATTATAACCAAAATATTATAAAAGAATAATATAAATCTCTATTAATAAGTTCCATTAATTTATCTGGCACATTATTCAACATAAAGAGATTCACTAAAGACTCGTAAAGCCAATATTTATTCTAAAACATTATTTTTGGAATATCTAACTCCCTAACATTGAACTGATGATATCCTATCTTGAGAATAATCATTAAAAAATATTTTGGTCCCTAGATATGGTAAAAAACAATCATATACATGTGGAAAATGTGACTTAATGTTAACAATGATTTTATTTACGGCTCTATAATTAATGAAAGGTGACGTTGTACAATCTTTATTTCTAGTAAATAAAACTAGGTAAACAACATGTTTAAGTAAAAATATGAATAAATGTTTTTTCTAAAAACTACTACAACTATTTTTTTAGTTCCAAAAGGTCGAATTGTGACAATCTATTTCAGGTCATTCAAATAGGATTAATATTAAGAAATAAGTCAATAATAAATTCTATATCCAGATCAGTAACAACACTTGAAAAATCATTAATATGTATATCAAAAAATTTGTTTAACATAGGAAATTCACTAATTTGATAATTTTTTTTAGTAACAAGATTTAGGTAAATTGTTCTACAGTAACATACAAATTTATTATATACTTGGTAGGTCAAAAAATTCTGAAATCATTGATCAAAACATTATTAAAACTAAAAACTTTCGTAGAACGATTAAAAAAATGCAATTGATAAAAAAGTGACATTGAACTCTTATTTGTGATGTTAGAAATGATTTGTAGGAAAATCCAACCTACATTAAATAAAATGAAGATTTATCTAAATTTTTTCATTAATTTTAATACCAATTGTTTTAAATTAATTATATCTTCATTTTAGGAGGTGATATTCCAATTTTAATTTAAAATTTATCAGAAATGAATTAATTTAATGTTTTAGAGTCAAACAGGGAATTCAATTAATTCAAATAAAAAATTTATATACCTGTAACCACTTAATTAGATAGCCCAGTATCAACTATAGTGGAAGAAAATGATTTGTATACACATTTTTTCTTTCAATATTTATGATTTCGAGTCTATGTTACTAACTTTAGATAGACGTTAATATAATTCCAAAACATATTATAAATTAAGAATCTTAGTATCATCTTTCCATTATTTCATTGATATATTTTTTTCCCAATTCCCTCTATCTAAACCTTTTATTTTACCTGTAAAAATTTGTGATATAACCATTAGTATCTCATAAATATTGAATTCATGGATGTATAATTTCATTTTTTATCATGGAATTAAATTTTATTTAAAATAAATAAATTTTATGGTCAAGATCAATGATAAAATTTAGGGTGGTCCTTGATAATTAGGTGAAAGTTTGTCTATATAGAGCCAAAAAAATAATCTTTCTTTTGTCTCAATTCAATGAATTGTTTTTCAATTATAATTTATAAAGCTATAAAAAACATGCTCTCAAGGAGAATATTCCAAAATGTGTCTCATTACGGAACATGAAGATCATATTTCTCTTGGGTATTCCAAAAAATAACTTCATCAGTCTGCATCACCATCAGAATTATAAATGGAATGATTTTCCTTTTGACATTGTGGGCATCACATGCCATTAAATATTTTTTCCAAAAAAATTATTCTATCATTTGAATACTACTTCATATGAAGAACCATTGAAATAAATAGTTTTTTATTTCATGAAATTATCAGCAATAATCATGTCTGTTTTTATTGAACATGTTTTATATCTAACATGGATACACCCATAATTTATTGCCTATGTAAAATGATCCATTATTACAAAAAAACTGCTCTATTCTAATTCCAACAATTTCAGGGTACTCAATCTGAAGGACATCATCTCTTCCATGTTTTTCCAACATAAAAGCCATGTTTCCTCTACGAAAATCCACACTAAATATATATGGTTTAGATAAAGAATCATTTTATTAGTGAAAGGGTATATAATATCAACTAAAACATGAATTGAAATTCTTTTAGGGAATTTAATTGGTATTATCCTAACATATAAACAAATATAAACCTTTCTTTAATACCAAATTTAATGTATCAACCTTAATCATTACATACTCTTCTATCATCATACATGAATTAACCATCCTTCATTCTCAAATATCATTATAGTTTATAGTTTTACGGATTTATTAAATGAAACGTACATAAAAACCCACATATTATAAAGTAAAAAATTCGTTCAAATATCTATATTTTTCACAAAACAAAACATTCAAAAATAAAGATGTTTTCATTTTTGGAAAATATTCATGACTTTCAAAATGATTTTTTATTTTTTTTTCAACCATCCTTAAATCATTTGAAAAAAATTACATCATGGAACAAGAATATAAAAATTAGCAATAAACATTTAATAAATAATAAAAGAAACGATTCTGTGGTTTTAAATACCATGAGGTCATAACTGGGAGTATTCTTTAACATAATAAACATTTTACTGAAATTATCATTTACTTACTCATGCAAAAAATATTACAAAACTTTTTTTTCCATAAATAATATTATTGAAAATCATTAATGAAAAACAATAATCATGAGAGTTTCTTAGAAAAAGATGATATCCCATTAAAAAATTCCTTAATCACATACCTTTTCGTACCTCAATATTTTTATGCAATATTTGTCTTTAAATAATATGATTTTTTTGATAGATTATAATACCTGAAACATCATGTTTAAAAGAACAATATAACATTATTAGAATTTTATTTTTATGTTATCAAATAGAAATTGGTTTTATAGGTTTGAATATTAATATGTAAATTATGAAAAATATATGTTCTATACATTTATAAAATTCACTTATTTTTTATCAAATTATTATAAATTTAAAAAGTTGAAAACCACCATGTTGTTTTTATGTAAAATTAATATTAGTCACATAATGTATTTTCTATTAATAAAAAAATTCAAATTTATTATTAAATTATTATTGTGAAATTATTATATTAAATACATGATATTTTTTTATTGAAATATAATCATATACTATTGTAGTAATAGGATAATAATAAATACAATTTTATGATAAAAAATTCATTTTTTTTAAATAATTAAATGTAACATTATTTAAGAAAAATTTTATATTCATTTCCACCATTTTTAATAATTAAATTAGATAAAATTAATTAAGTATATAGAATATAGATGCTCATAAAATATAATTTTCCCCTTTTATTTTTTGTCAGTAAGAATAGTATCTTTGTTAAATTTATCACCTTAGTAAAGAATAAATTGGGATAATCTTGGATAAAAATTAGTGATAATACCATTATTTATGATAATAATTATTATGTTTTATAAGTAATTAAACTACTAATGCCTTATGTTATAATTTTAGTTTTTTAAGGATCAATTTTCCTTGAAAAAGACTGATATATTATTAAAAAAAATTAATGTTACAAAATATCACCCTCTATATTTTTAGTATTTATGACAAGTCCAAATAGGGAAAAAGTAAGTTGCTAAGAAATATATGTGTCAATTTAATGATTAATAAAATTATTTTTCTCATATAAATTATTTTATAATGTTTATTAATTATATAATTACCTTTAATACTTATGAAACAATGATGCATTATGTCTCTATTTAATTATAATATAAAATAATTTTTAATAAAAATAATAAAAGATATATAATATTAATGAGTTAATGCAACACCGTAATTTTTTAGATCTATACACCGTATTATGGTGATTTTAAATTATTATATTCTAATTCATAATTTTCCTTGATTTATTTAATGTTAAATTAAATGAATATTCAAAATTGGAAATAATGATATTTTATAAATATAATATTTTAATAATTTATTTAAAAAAATGGAAATATGATAATTTTGATATTATATGGTATAAAATGTCATAAATTGGATATTTATGGGCTAATTTTATTCATGTTTATAAAATTTAAAACACATTAAAATAGAAATTTCTTAACAATAGAAAATATTAAAAAAATTTAAATATGGTTTAATTAAGATGAAGAAGAATTAAAATAAAATAAATGAGTATAAATTATATAGGGTGATGGGATTAAAACAAATGATTTTTTATAAATTTATTATCTATTTCTATTTAGATGCACATGGATTGGGAATGAGGTTTTTAAATTTCCATCTTTAGAGAAATTCGAAATTTTCCCCCACCTCAATTATAAAAGTTTACCTTCTCCCTTAATTATTCAAACCAATTTTTTAATTCTAGCTTGAACAATCTATTCTAATTTCTGTTATAAAGATCTCTAAAATTCATTTTTCCACCCCATATTTCTTGGATGGGTATTATGATGGGCTTCATGTCTATATATAATGCATATTATATGGAAATAATTTTGGGATTATAATTTCACTTCTACCTACTTATTTCCAATCTCTTGAGAGACTATAATTTTGTTCGTGAGTATGTGTGGACTACCAGCTCCACGAAGTGATATGAATTAATTTTCATATATATTTTACCTGAATAGTAATGTGGAATAATTAGATGGATATATATGATATATATAACAGTAGTTACAATTTAAATGGAAATTAATACTTACCTTTATTTCATGTCATCATTTGAAAATTGAATACAACATTCAGGTGTACGTACAACCTACTATCTCCATGAATGGTGTAAATAATTTTCTAACTATACCATTAAAAAATTACAATAAATAAATATTTATATTAAATTTATATTATGGTTAAAATTCTAAAAAGGGAGGAATCCAGATCAATGTAATTTTATGGAATACACCGAATGATATCATGGATGAAAAACATGCAATTAGTCCTAGAAACATGATTTTAATAAGGAATTGATAATAAATGATTAGTAAAATGCCATATGTAAATCATATATGGACTGATAAATATATATCTATGGTTAAGGTAGATATTTATAATAAACCTATATTTATTACATAGGAGGTTAAAACACATACAATGTTAGTTAAAGATGAGGTATTGATTTTAAATCACAATTCCATCAATATTTAGGATTGTTTATATTTAGGGCTCCGATAATGAATATTTTTATGTTATATCCTTATATTATAAAAAAATAAATTATTTTTCATAATCATATCATATGGTTTTTAAATTCATTTTATCCATTTTTTAATTTTTAGAAAATGGTTTGAAAGGAATCTTTTTCCCTTTTCCAAACGAGGTACCTTTAGACTTTCTGGATGAAAGAAACAATATTTAACATATATGACTTGAAAAAAATTTCATTCTATCATAACTAATATTTTATTTGGATCTTTATTTACATGTTTACATGGTTCTTTTATATGAACGTGCATTCCATTAAAAATTAATTTTTTTTTTAAATTGAGATGATTTCAAAATGGGAATGTCATTTTCCTAAAAAATTATTCCATGTTTTCTTTCAAAATAAAAATCAATATAAGATGAAATTATTTAAAGATAATTATGCATTAATGGGATTTGATCTATATATATTATTATTATTATCTCTCTTCATGGATTATATTAATGATGGATTGGTGAAATGTTTCATCAAAGCGATTTTTCAGGTGTTATTCATTGATGTAATGTTTATGAAACATATTTTTCGTGGGTTTTGATATGATATATGTTTTATTATATTTTTGAAGAAATACATATTATTTTAATTATTTTATGGGGGTGTACATATATCACCTTCTATTAATAGGTTAGATATAGATGTATCATTAGATAATGTGGACTGGAATGGGAAGTGAATCCAGTTTAATAAGGGGATTTTCCCCTATGATAGTATAGGGGTGAACCATGAGTAGTATGATGGTTTGGGGATTTAGGTCATTCCATTGTGATATTTAGTGAATATATAATTAAATACTAAGGAAATTAATATTTATGATACGTGTATGCAATGATTCCGAATCATATACCACTATTAGATTCTCATGGATTATGTTCATTATTTACATTTTGATTAATGTATTATAAACTAACAAGATTTATTCCACGACTTGAAAATTTGATAATGAGATTTGGGTTATGGTTTTTAGTTTTTTAGATTACGTTCTTATACATTTATGATCATTTTATTCTTATGTGGTCATTGATATATTCATTGTTTACCCTAATTGAGAATCTATGCTAACCATTTTTCATTTCTTTTACTTCCCTATATTATGAAGAAGGTATTAATAATTATATTTTAAGAGGGTTAGTTATATAGAAAAATATGGGGAGATAATGTATCTGTTTTACAAACATGTTTATTATGATTCAATTTTTCCAAATATACAATACCTAAAGGTTTCAATCATGGATGAAAATGTTTTTTAATTAAGAATCATATATTTTGATGTAATATATATGTTTTAATTATATGGGTCACTATAGTTGATATCAATGAAATTTCTAATTATCCTTTAGAAACTATAATGAGAAAATGTTTATAGGAACCCCTAGGATAATTCTATGAATAGTATAAAACCCATGATTTTTGTTAATGATAATGAATTAACTAAGTGAAACACAATGTATCAAAGAAGAGTTTGTTAACATTAAAACATCCAAGAAATGATTTTAAATGAATATTTTATAAAACCATGATTATTTTTTCTTAAAAAATAATTTTCTATTATATTCAATGTTTAATTAAATAATTACTTATGTTAATTCTAAATGCAATATATAATGAAATGATTTTACTCATGAGAAAAAAAATGTTAGGGTAGATCGAATGACAATTCTTCTTGGCATGATCACAAAAAATTATCAATATATGAATCAAGATGAACAAAAAAATTAACCAAAGATGTAACTAGCTTATATTGAGTCCTTCTTAAGGTAACATTCACATTAATTTAGTGAGTTAATTGAACCACTTGTAACTAAGAAATAGATAGGTAATATTGACATGTTTTTTCTATTATTCAGTGTTCAGATCATGTGAATTATATTTAGTACATTTATCAATTGGAAGGTGAAGCAGATCATTTGTGGACTCCTATCTAGAACAGAATAGAATAAAAAAAATTGAATCTTTGGATTGGGATGAATTTAAAATCATATATTTAAAGAATTAAAATAATCATATTCACTATAAGAAAATGGAATAAATAATTCTTTACATTGTAATTGAATGATGATGAATTTATTGGTACCTACAAAGAAAAATTTAAAATATATGTGAGATGCACTGATGGTATTATCATCCAACCAGAACGTAGTATTGATGAATTCATTAAAAGATTAAAACCGTTTATATGAAGGGTTTTATACACAATGATGTTCAGATTCTATGTATAAATTGTTTGATTTTCACTCATGTTGATGATGAGTACTGGAGTTTCCCATCAATCTTGTGGGTTTGGTATGAAATTAAAAATGTAATTCATAGAATGTTCTAAAACTCATAAAGGGAATAACATGGGCCTTCCTTTATGCTCTAAGTGAAGAAGAAAACACGAGGGAAATTATATCAAGGGAATTGGTGAATGTTTAAGGTGTGTAAAGTAAATTTGTAGGGAAATAGAATTCTGACATGATGAGAATATATTTTCTAAGGCTATGAAAATATAATGGTTTATAGAATAAACCTCCCACACTCTAGTGTTTTAAATTAAAAAATTATTGTTATTACTCTAATCAATTCCCAACTCTGAATGTTAATGATGATGAAAAACACCAATAAGTTCTTAATATAATAATAAAAGTATAATAACATGAAATAACTAGCATTGATAAGTGGTATAGAAATATTGTAATGAAGGTTTCACTTAAAATCCACTCTTGAAAAGATAATTTTTTATTTGATTCTAGATCTACCAACACTTTTATATAAAATGAATTTTTCTAGGGTATCACATAACCACTTCAAAAATTAAATGTTGATATTCTAGTAAAACCCCCTATGCATATGATGATAACTTCCCATTTTTATGATTCATCTCTAGTTAATGTATGTGGGAATTCATTTCTTGAAAATCGTATCATTCATACTCATGTTGATTCGATGTAGTTTTGGGAATGGATTTTGTTTCATTACATTAAAAAATATTTATGAGGAATGGAAATTACTTTTTTTATTACCAACAAACCTATTTTCACCTTTCAGTTAGATGATGAAAATGAAATTCTGATAGAAATTAATCCCATCATATGGGTCATTGTTCTTTTTTAATATGGATTTTTTTCACATATGGTTGGAGTGAAACTCAACCTCAAATATTCACCTATTTTTGGGTGATTGTAAATTTTTTTTGGAATGCGTTTCTTCATATTCCACCATATCGTGAAGATGAATTTATTTTAATACTCATAAAGGTGATACAACTATATCCTAGGATCCTTATATAATGGCCCTGATTGAGTTGTAATAATTGAAGAAGAAACTCTAGGATAAAATTGAAAAGGTATTTACTCATCTGTGTTCCTAAACTCAAGGTGCATTGGTTATGTTCTCTATGTAGGGATATGTGTCAATGTGACTCAGAAATTATTATTGTGAACGTTATAGTATCACTATCGAGAAAAAGTTTCCTCAACAATATATTAATTTCTGCATTGATCAACTACATGGATATCAATATTTTTACAATATTGATCTTTATTCAGGATAACATTAATTTAGGGAAATGAAGGAGGATATACCCATGATAAAATTACATACATGGTATAGAAACTATGAATTTATAGTGATTTCATTTAGTTATAATAATACCCCATCTATCATCATGGATTTAATGAATATATAATTTAATGATTACCTACTTGGTTTCTGGTATTGTTTGTTGATGATATTATTTTTTATGGAAATAGAAATGAAAAGTATGAGGATCAATTTAGGATTGTGATAAAGACCCAACATAATGAGAATAATAATAGAAAATTTACCATATGTGGATTTTTTCTTCATATTGTTTCATTCATGAGTCATATAATCTAAATTGGATGAATATTAATATAAAATTCAATGATAGTAGTAATTAAACACTGGTCCAAACCAAAAACTACTACTGAGATCAATATTTTTCATATTTTGGAAGCATATTATCATTTCTTTGTAAAGAAATTTTCCTGGCTATGGAATCTACTAAGAAATATAGCACAAAATAAACCTCAATGCCCATAGATGAGTGAATGTGAAGAAACTTTTTCAATAAATAAAGGGAAGGTGAGTCATCCCACCTATTTTTACACTACCATACAATGGATAAGGTTATGTAATTAATATTCATACATCATAGAAGGGACTCAGATGTATCCTCAGGAAGAACTATATAGTTTTCGCATATTACTAATGATAATTGAATGTATACTAGTAGATGTACTGAAATCGTGAATTAGAGTTAATTTTGATACTTTTTTCATTAATGGTATAGATTAATTACCTATATGTTTAATAGAGTATCATATATACTGATAAAAATATTCTTAAATTATAAATTCACACAAAAATATTTGAATATGCACCATATAAGAAGTACAGAGATGATTAAAATTATGAAAACTCATTACATTATCACTCTGGGAAAGGAATAAACTAATATATTATTTTATTTAATATGATTATTCTTTTTATCTATGACAATGATAAAAAATGATCCAATATTTTGGGCATTAAAAAATAACAGATCCAAAAATCATGAAGGAAGTATAGAAATATTATCATTCATAGATGAATTTTTATCTATAAATCCATGTGAATATTAATGTGTCAAAATAAGTAAGATGTAGAACTAAAAATGAAGGTGAGAAACATTCCTATGTTGAAACTTGATTAAGAAAAAGTAATAAGGTCCCCAACCCATTTATGTGTCCCTCTGGTACCTGATTTTCTGAATGAGACAATGGATGTATCTCATAGTTATTTATTCAATATTCATTTTAGATGTACATTGATGTGTACTAAATTTAACTGATTATTTCATGTGTGATGTTATAAATATATTTCATAAATAGAATTCTTCATAGTTTTAGATATTTAATAAAGATAAAGTTGAGATGAAAAAAGTATAACGGGTTGTTACAACCATTACCAATTTCAGAATGTAAATGAGGAAACAAAACCGTAGATTTTTCATAGAAAACATTGAAAGGCAACAATGATATTTGGGTTTCATTCAATGGCCTTATGAAGTAAAAAAAATCATTTCAATTAGACAATAGTTATATCTTGACTAAATTAATTGGTTATATATTAAAAAAGTTGTAATATTTCACAGTGTACGACTATCAATTTTCTCTAAACGGAATATGAGATTTACTTAAATTTTTTGAAGAAGTCTTCAGTGGACTATGGATACATATTTATGTTTTAGAACTACTTATTATCCTCAGACAGATGGTCAATTTTAAAGCTCTTATCAAACTATAGAATTATTTTTGAGATATATCTCTTTGGATTCCAAAGGTGTTCCGGGTCAACACCTTCCTTTGGTGGAAATTTATTACAAAATATTGATTTCACTACAGCATAAAGATAGAACCTTATGAATCCCTCTAAGGTAAAAATTAATGAATTACAACGAGATGGAATAAATTTGGATAAATAAATCTATTTGGACACAATGTACATGAGTAAAATAAAAATAAGGATATGGCCCTTCACAAACAAAAAATATAATATCATAGTTGAATAAATGAAATGACAAAAATAATTTTATAGATCTGTAGTTTCACGTGAGTGATAAGATATTCATACCGATATATCCTTGGAATATACCGACGAGATTTGGAAATAAGGTAAATAAAATATCTATAAAAAATGTCCTTTTTGAAATTATTGATTGTATTGGGATGGAAGCTTATCGATTGGTGCTTCCACCAAATCACTCTCAAGTTCGTGATGTATTCAATGAATCTCTACAATAAAATTTTACACATTATCCATCACTTGTATTAGACTCATATATTATAACACTTTAGAAGAATATTTCAAATGAAGAATACCATGTAGAGATTATATATAGCAGAGAGTGTGACATGAAACAAGACCACTCACCAAGTCATTTTTTTGGAGAACCAACCAATTTGAGGAAACTAAGTATAAAAATAGGATGTTAAGACAACACAATATCTTAATCTCTTTGTATCATAATGATAAATTTTTGGGGAAAGACTCATAAATAGGGTGGTAGAATGTAACACCATGATTTGTTTTATTAAATATTTATCTTTTATGAAATTTATTTCTTCGACATCTTGTGTTACACGAAGCACTCAGTTCAGATGAACCACATAACATTATTAAAATGAATTGAACATATTATTGCATAATAACTATATTTAATGGGTATGTATATTAATAAATATATTACGAATATTATTTTTATACAAATTTATAAAATCAATTCATTATTTATCAAATTATTCTAATTGAAAACAATAAATATTAAAAAGTTTATGTAATGTTTTTTTTCAAATAATAATGTTACTTCAATTAAAATATGTTTTTTGTTAAAAGATTAAATAAATCCATATTTGGGAATGATTTTATGGAAATTTATATATTATTTAATTGATAAAAACTTTTGAAAAATCAATAAATAATTTTCTAGTTGTGGGAAAATAATAAACCCGATTTTATAAATAATTTTATTTTGAAAATGATATTTTTTACACATTTTTCACTAATAAGTTAAAATTAATTTTCACCATTAATAGTTTTTTTAATTAGATAAAAATAATTAAATATTCAATTTTGTTAACTAGGCCCCTTTTGGTCAATATGAATAGTAACTATAGTAAAATTTATCACTATGGTAAAAAGGAACTTAGATTAATCATGATTAAAAAAGAATGATAACCGCATAATTATTCTTATTAATGTGGTTGGAAGAATTTAGTAATATACTTAACAACATAGGTTTTGTATTGTGTTTTTAATGGATAAATTTCTATAAAATGGATAATAATTTATTTAAATAAAAAACGATACAACATGTTACTTTCTTAATTTTTAATATTTCTAAAATTTATATATTAGAAGAAAAGTAAGTAATGAATGAATATAAGTGATTATTTTTAGTTTAATAAAATTATTTCCAGAATAAAAAGATATATTATATTTTTTTGGAAATATATAATGACATTAATTTCATATGCAACACTAATGCAGTATGTCTCTATATAATAAATATATATAAAAATGATTTAAAAATTATTAAAAGTTATATAATTTTAATGGGATAATGTGGTCCACAATATATATATATATATATATGAATTTTGAGGGTGGGTTTAGAGAAATTAGTTTTAATTCCCTCTTTTTCATACTATATTTAATGTTAAATAAATTAATTGTGTCAAAATTGGAAATAATGATATTTTATCAAAATAATATTTTTGCGAATTAATTAATAATGATCAAAATATTGAAATAAATCAAGGTGGATATTTTACTATGGAATGATTAATTTAATTTATACCTTTCCGGAAAAATTTAACATATAATAAAAATTTCAAACCCCATAATATTAAAAAATTGATACCATAGTTAAATTTAAAAATGCATCATTAAGTATTATTCAAAATGATAAGGTTTACTATTAAACCAAAACATGTCTAAATTACATTGGTTGATGTGATTAAAATCATATCTTCCCTTTTCTTATAATCCAATTCCATTTGATTAATGTTTATTGAGAATTATTTTATTATTTTTTTATATTTCTTGAAATTCAAAAAGTGACCCTCTCTTCAATTATAAAATGGAACCTCCTTCATTACATCAAAACACCACATCGATCCCTAAAACTAAACCAAAACCTGATTATTCCCGTTATAAAATTCCCTATCCATATTATTGATGTTATATTCTTACCAAAGTATCCAACAATGGTTTCCTTTGGATAATAACTAAACAAATCACTTTGAAAAAAAGGTAATAACATTAACCGATAACTTTATTTTATACTCATCTTTACCTCATATAAATATATTGTATCTGCCATAAAAAAAGAAATTAAGCGTTAAATCCCATGTAATTAATGAATACTATATTTTATTATCTATGTCTATTTATGAATTAGGTAGTGTTTTTGAGGAGAATAAATCCAATCTTAAGCATAGAATACTCTAATATTTTTAAAATATTGTTTTACCGCCTTTTGATGGTAAACCATTTTTAAATCAAAATTTTGACAATTTTATAAGCTCTATTTTTTATGATAAACTTATTCTTTAGTATTGGGAAATTTAAATTTACTTTGGATAAATTTCTTGTATTTTTCTGACAATGTTTATTTTTTAATGAATAGTGAAAAATACTGCATTTTACATCAAAATTGCTTTCTCATCTAATTTAATTATATCAATATATTGTCATTTAAATTGGTTTTAATGTTTAATTAGAATATATTTTTACCATTTAATCCAATTTTGGTCATTTCAATTAATTTCACTTTGGAATTGGGTATAAACAAGTGTCAAACTATTGATTGATATTGTTTCTAAAAAACCCGCTATTTGTTTTGACAACAAGAATTATTTTTAAATTAATTACTGCAATTTTTGTATTTTAAATTTGTTAAAATTGATTCCATATTTGGAATCATAAGGTCCAAATTATGTAATTAATACTCCTTTGTTTTTGGAAATTATGAATTGTAACGACGGTAATTATCATTAATTATCATGATTAATTAGTAATCAGGTAGTTAAGGGTAATAAAATTATATCATAATAATATAAAATGACCCCAAAATGTGTCATAATGATATTTTTTGTCTCTTGACCGACCATGGTATTCCTTTTTCCAACATAGGGACCCCATGGAATCACTTTTAGGTGATAGTGACACTTTATCATTTTATTTTTAAAGAAAGGAAAATATAACAAAAGTATATAACACCTAAGTAAAACAATTTTAATTTTTTCTAAATAAAAGATCTATTAGACTATAAATATTAACTGGAAATATAAACTTATTTCCTACATCATGGTATTTGTTTTTATAATTTTTAGACATTAAATAAAAAAAATTTATTTATGACACCATGATGATGTAGTGATTACCTCATTAATGAACAATTTAAGTAAAATGAAAAGATAATGTAAAGTATAAGACTTAAACTTGTAAAAAACCTATTGTATGGGTGGATTTCAAACCCTTATCACCTTATCCTAGAAATATATCATTGTGGGACCTTTAAAATCTGAAGAGAATTTTATAATAAAGTATCATTTCAAGAATTTCTAAGAGGGCCCCTCCTGCCTCTTATAAAAGGCCCCCAAATCTACCCCCTTACCCACATCTCTCAAGCCATTTTCTCTACCAAAATCTGCTCATTATATCTCTCCACATCCATTTCATCATTCTGCATGCCTTACCTTAGGCATACTTCTCTTCAAGAAACCCATTTTGTTCAAACCAAGGGGAGTTGCCTTATTTAAATGTATTGTCTTCTCTAATGTTATTTTGTTTTATTCTGCTTCTCCAACACCGTAAAATCTTTTTATTACATTAAATTGTAACAACAACAGTATCTTCAATATACTAGGATGTTTTTATGAGAAGTATTCGAGCTACACTTACACACACCTCCGTCTAATGGTTAATGAACATACTGTTTCTGTGAATGGAGAATTACTGCCTCACAAAACGATGATTATTAATTCTTCTTTTAACACCTTTCATGGTGGCCATTAATATGTCATTATATATATATATATATAATATATATTATTTTTAGTTTTTCCTTATTATTCTATTTTTTTGATTTATGGAATACCTTTATGGTTTCCATTATGGGTAAACGCAATAATTTCATTTTAGGAAGTGCGGACTACCGACCCCTCAATGTGATTTGGTTCGTTAATGACATATTTGGGATGTATAAATGATGGAGTTAGTGATATTATATATGATATTATACAAGAATTATAATATACTTTTAAATAATTATGATTTCATTCCATTAAATATGAAATAGAAATGAAAGTAGCGTTCATGTGAACGTACGGCTTACCGTGTCCATGAACGATGCATTTCATTTCTTACCTATAAAAGTTATATAATACTATAAATGCATGTATATACTGGATATATATGATATATATGATATCTTACTCATGAATATAATTCTTTATATAATGGATATTTTACCACATGAACAACTTGTAATTATAAGAAGTTTATTTTTGGCTCAAGTACCAAAGATCGACAAAATGACAGTTATTAACTTAAATAATTACATAATGTTCGTAACATGGTAATAAGTGATATAACAGGAAGAATGAACTTGAAAAAGGTTCCTAATTCAGAAGAAATTAACTCTAGTTTATCATTCAGGAGACTAAAGAACGATCGAGTCAAATCGGACACGAGGTAAGGGACTTCGTCTCAATCTCCATTCATTGAGACATATTTTGTTTTATAAACAAATTTCTTTTATAATGTGTATAAACCACTTTTGATTTTACTTTTATTCATTAGTAATCTTTTTATATGAAGTGTTTCACTAAATGAAAAACCTGAATGATTCTATCTTACATATGTGGCGATAATGACTTCTCCACCACCGTGACCATTATTTGAGTTTCAGCTTCCTCTACAAGAAATAAATTTTTTTTAAATGAACAATAAATACCATGTTTTAATTTTCATTTATTTTGGTATTGAAAATGGTTTTGATAATTTTTTGATTATATCAATGTATTGTATTGATATCTTGTGATTGAAATGTGAAAATGTAATGTTTCCTTTATGAATGTTTTATGTGATACGATTATGTTTTGGTTCTTGGGAATTGTTTATGAATACGGGTAGTTATGTGATAAACTAAGGTTGGGTGAGCCCGATATAGCTCTCCAATACATTGGGTAGCATGAAGGAGTTAAACTCTAAGGTTTCTCCGAAGAGATTTTGGGAATATACTGTGATTGGTATTCCAAACGTAACCATGAGGGTTACTCCCTATGTAAGAATGTTATGAATAACTCAAGTTACATTTATGTCTTATAATTTCTATGAGTTATTCATGAATCTTATTATATCATGAGGAATGTTAAAATTCTTATGTTTTATGAGTAAAGTATGATTTCATTGATTCTTTTTTATACATGGTATAATGTTTTCATTCCGTATTTTTATATTTATTACTGAGCTTTTTATGCTCATCCCAGGGTTTTGAAATGTTTTTCACAGGTTAAGGGAATGTTACATGATGTGATGATAGTGCCGAGGAAGTGTCAAGAACGAATCCATGTCTTATATTAAATATGTTTCCTTTCATGGGAAAAAATGAATACTATCTTTTATGTAACCACTTTGTTTAAATGTGGAATGTAATGCATGATTTATGATCCAATTCTCTAAAATTCTAATCCTGAAAAGATCCTCAATGGGTATTCATGTAATAACTCAAGATTAAGTAATGTTAACGTCTGGGGCCTTATAGTTGGTATCCAAGGTTGGTTTAGATAACTTAAAGAGTTATAATTCTATTAAATGATTACCCAAAAATATTTTTTTATGGTCAAATTGAAAATGATATAGCATTTGAAGATTACCATGTTGATTCATCTAAGACATGTTTGTTCAGAATGGTTTTCCGTAGAGGAAGCATTGAAGCAGTGCTAGGAAGGCATACAGATGGAAATGACCTTCCAATTCAGCATCTTGAGATGGTTGGAATTGGAATGGAATAGTTTGTTGTAGTAATGGTGCAGTTGACTCAAGCAATAATTGGCGGTGGTATCCATGCACAAGATCAGCCATATCAATAGTAGAGGAACATGTCAGTGGTGGAACAATTCATGAGGCAACGTCCCCCATCATTCAGAAGATCATCTGACCCTCTGCTAGAATAATGGTGGATTAAAGCATGGGATAATATTTTCGATGTCATGGGGTGTTCAGACAATCAAAATGTTAGTCTTGTTGTTTACCATTTGGAGGGTGAAGCATATCAGTGGTGGTCGATGGTTAATAATATCAGGGATGCTGATGAGATTGATGCTCTTGACTGGGATGAATTCAAAGGAATGTATCTTGAGAAATATTTTCCTAATGCTGTTCGACTTAGGATAGAAAACAAACTCATGGAATTTAGGTAAGAGGATGACTCAATGGCTGCTTATGAAGAAAGTTTCACTCGATTGGAAAGGTATGCACCAACTTTTATCCAAGACCTTGATAGTAAAATAAATCATTTTTACTCGGGATTTATGCCAAAATATCGAAGGGAATTATCTTCTCATGAGTTCAAAAGTTATTAAAATCTTGTTCGATGTGATGATAAGGTGGAAATGGAATTTTCTGATGATCAAGTGTTCTATGAAACCCAACATAAGAAGAGACCGAGGTTGTAGGAGAAAAGGAAGAATCCTTCAAAAACGTCTGATGGTAAGAAAACTATGTTTTGTGTTTGTGATAAATTTGATAAAATGCATGTAGGGGAATGTCTTTTGAATTCTGGAAAGTTCTACTGATGTGGTAATATGGGACATAAGGCTCTTGATTGCACTGTAAAATACCATGGTGATGGTAAAACCAAATTTTATTTACAGTTAGTGAAATGTTTCAAGTGCAATGAGATGGGTCATTATGCGAATTAGTGTTCGAAAAAGAGCTCAAATGATGTGCAGCAGTCAGACTACAAGTAGAAAGGTGTTGTGAAATCCTTTGCAACTACTTCAGCTGATGTTGGGCCTTCAAATGAAGTGGTATCAGGTACTTTGTTTGTTTTTTCAGATTATGCCAGTGTGTTGTCTGATTCAGGGTCTACCCATTCTTTCATCTCTGAAAACTTTTCGAGTAAATTGGGAATTCCATCTCAAGAAATGTCTCCTGACCTTTTTGTAAAAACACTAGTGGGAAATGTTGAGGCCAAAAGAATTTATAAGAATCTTCCTATCCTTATCTGTTAAAAGAACCTACTTGAAAACCTTATTGGTTTACCTCTAGTAATGTTTGATGTTTTCCTGGGTATGGATTGTATCCCTTTTTACCATGCTAAGATTGACTTTAGAGAAAAAGAAGTATCTTTTCATAAATACATTCAATTTGTGTACAAGAATGAACCCTTACTGTTGATAACATATCAAGAGGCTGAAAAACGTGTAAAATATGGAAATGAATGTTACCTAGCACATATTGTTGAAAATAATGGAACTATTCAGATTAATGATGTGCCAGTGGTAAATGAGTATCCTGATGATTTTCCTGATTAGTTTCCTGGAATAATACCAAATCAGGAAGTTGAATTTACTATTGAATGAGTTCCTGATGCTAATCCAATTTTCAAAATCCCCTTATCAAATGTCTCAAATTGAACTTTTAGAGATGAAGGATAAATTGAAAGATTTATTAGAGAATGGTTTCATTCAAACTTGCACATCACCATGGGGTGCCCCTATCATATTTGTTAAATAGAAAGATGGTTAAATGAGACATTTCATTGATTATAAAGCCTTGAATAACATCACTGTTAAGAAGAAATATCCATTGCCTCATATCGATGATTTGTTTGAAGAGCTCCAGGGATCTCATTATTTTTCAAAGATTGACTTGAGATCGGGGTACCATCAGTTGAAGGTAAAGGAAGAAAATGTTCCGAAGACCGCATTTCGTACAAGATATGGCCATTATAAATTTGTAGTTAATCCTTTTGGGTTATCCGATGCACCTGCTCTATTCATGGACCTTATGAATATAATTTTCCATGAGTTCATGGATAAGTTTGTGGTTGTTTTCATTGATGATATTTTGGTTTTTTCTAAAATTAAAAAGGATAATTAAAGACTTTTAAGGGTAATTTTGCAAACCTTAGATGAAAAGAAATTGTAGGGGAAATTCAGCAAGTGTGAGTTTTGGTTGCAACAAATTTCTTTCATTGGTAACATTGTTTCTAAAAATGGAATAACTGTTGATCCTATAAAATATTTTTTTTGAAGAATGGCCAAGACCCAAAAATGTTACTGATATTCATAGTTTTCTTGTTTTGGAAGGCTATTACCGAAGGTTTGTTAAAAAAATTCACGGTTATCATGTCCAATGACTAAGCTAACTCGGAAGGGTGTTATGTTTATCTGGACAAAAGAATGTGATGAATTTTTTTTCAAGAATTGAAAAGAAGACTGGTGAATGCTCTAGTTTTGGCACTACCTTCCAAGAATGGTGAGTTTGTTATCTACAGTGATTCTTCATTCAAAGGACTTGGTTGCGTCCTAAAGCATAATGATCAGGTAATTTCTTATTCTTCACATCAATTGAAAACTCATGAGGTAAATTACCCTACACATGATTCAAAATTAGCTGATATTGTTTTAGCTTTAAAAATTTGGAGGCATTATTTGTATTGGGTAATGTGTGAAATATATACAGATCGCAAAATTTTAAAGTATATATTCACTCAGAAATAATTGAACATGAGTCAGGGGAGATGGATAGAATTAATCAAGGATTATGATTGTACAATTCATTACGATCTGGGAAAAGAAAATACAGTGGATGATGCTTTGAGTCGAAAAAGTAATGCTTCATTAACCATGTTACGCTTGGAACATGATCCTCTGATTAAGGATTTGATGAACTTTGGTAGAGATGATGTTGTTGCAGGATGTTCTTCTGTTTTGTTTCAGGTATCAGTGAAATATTCTCTATCAGACAGAATTAAGAAAGCATTGAAGCAAGACAGTGAGTTACATAAAAAGTTAGAGCTGGTTCAGAAGGGTATGTTTCTTGAATTCAACATTGATAATGATTTTGTTTTGATATTTGGTAAGGGATTGTGTGTGCCTTGTGATTCACAGTAGAAGAGAGAGTTGTTATGTGAAGCTCATAGTTCTCCGTTTTCAGTTCATTCTGGAAGTACTACGATGTATAGAGATCTTCAAGAGTATTACTGGTGGGATGGAATGAAAAGCGATATTGATGATTTTACTGTGAAGTGTTTGACTTGTCATCAGGTTAAAGCAGATCGAAAGTTACCGAAAGGGATGCTTTAGCCATTACCAGTGCTAGAGTGAAAAGAAAAGAATATATCGACAGACTTCATTGTGGTACTGACGAAGACACCTTGAGGTAATAGTGCAATCTGGGTTATTGTTGATCACATGACTAAATCTGATCATTTCCTTTCTATACAAGATACTATTTCCCTAGATCAACATTCTCACTTGTATCTTAAAGAGATAGTCAGGTTACATGGAGTTCCCCTCTCTATTGTTTCTGATCATGATCTCAGGTTTACTTCTAACTCTGGGAAGGGCCTTCAGAAGTCATTGGGTACTGAATTAAATTTTGGTACATCTTTTCATCCTCCATCACATGGGCAGTCAGAATGAACAAATCAGTCATTAGAGAATATTCTACGTGCTTGTTTGATGGATTATCGAGGATGTTGGGACCAACATCTTTCATTGGTTGAGTTTTCTTATAATAACAGTTTTCATTCCAGTGTACAGGTGGAACCATTTGAGGCATTATATGGGAAGTGGTGTCCAACTACATCATTTTGGGATGAAGTAGGTGAAAGGAAGTTGATGGGACCAGAATGAGTAGAAGAGTTGGCAGAAAAAGTTCAGCTAATACAAAAACACATGAGAATAGCTTAGAGCAGGTAGAAAAGTAATGCGGACAACAGGAGGAAGGATCTCTCTTTTGAGGTAGGTGATCATGTCTTCCTCAATGTTTTACCATGGAAAAGTGTGATGCAATTTGATAATAAAGGGAAGAAGATTCCAAGGTTCATTGTACCATATGAAATTCTTGAGAGAGTTGGATCAGTTTCATATCGAGTGGCTTTACCCCCAGAGTTTATCTCAGGTACACAATGTTTTTCATGATTCAATGTTAAGGAAGTACATTCCAGATCCATCTCATGTTTTGAGTCCTGATATAGTTTAGTTGGAAGAGAATTTATCTTATGAGGGACAACCGGTCCAGATTCTTGACCACATGGAGCAATTATTGCGGAATAAGGTGATTCATCATGTAATGTTTTTGTGGAAAAACCACATGATTGAAGAGGCAACATGGGAATCGAAAATGCAAAGAGGGATAAATACCCCCACTTATTCGATAAATAAATAAATTGTGGGGAAGCAATTTTTTAAAGGGGGGAAGGATGTAGCATCCCAAGTAAGTAATGAATAATATATTTTCTTATCTATGTCTATTTATGAATTAGATAGTGTCTTAGAGGTGAATAAATCCAATCTTAAGCATAGAATATTCTAATATTTTTAAAAGATTGTTTTACCCTATTTTGATGGAAAACCATTTTTAAATAAAACTTTTTCCAATTTTGTAAGATCTATTTTCAAATTAAACATATTATTTAGGATTGGGAAATTGAAATTAACTTTTGACAAATTTCTGGTATTTTTCTGACAATGTTCATTTTTTAATGAATAGTGAAAAATACTGTATTTTACTGCAAAACTGATTTTTCATATAATTTAATTATATGGATTGGTTGTATTTTTAATTGGATTTAAAGTTTAATTAGAATATATTTTTACCATTTAATCCAATTTCAGTCATTTAAATTATCTTCAATTTGGAATTGGGCATAAACAAGTGTCAAACCTTTGCTAGATATTGTTTCTAAAAGAACCCGCTATTTGTTTTCACAACGGGAATTATTTTTAAATTAATTACTGAAATTTATGTGTTTGGAATTTCATAAAATGGATTCCATATTTGGAATTAGATGGTCCAAATTATTTAATTAAGACTCTTTTTTTTTGAAATTAAGAATAATTACGACGGTAATTATCTTTAATTATAGTGATTAATTAGTAATCATGTAGTTAAGGGTAATAAAATAATATCATAATAATATAAAATAACCCCAATATATTTTCTAATGATATTGGCTGTGTCATGGATTACCATGGGATTCCTTTTTCCAACATAGGGACCCCATATAATCTCTTTTAGGTGATAGTGACACTTTATCATTTTATTTTAAAAGAAAGGAAATTATAACAAAAATATGTTACACCTAAGTAAAAAAATTTTGATTTTGTCTAAATAAATGATATATTAGACTATAAATATTGATTGGAAAGATAAAAATATTTCCTATATCATGTTATTTTTTTAATTTTTAGACATTAAAAAAATAAATTCATTTATGACACCATGATGCTGTAGTGATTACCTCATTAATGAACGATTTAAATAAAATGAAAAGATAATGTAAAATCTAAGACTTAAACTTGTAGAAAACCTATTTTATGGGAGTATTTAGGACCCTTATCACCTTATCCTTGAAATATTTTATTTTCGGACCTTTAAAATCCGAAAATCATATTATAATAAAGTAACATTTCAAGAATTTCCAGGAGTACCCCTCCTGCCTCTTATAAAAGGCCCCCACCACTACCCCCTTACCCACACCTCTCAATCCATTGGATCGGCCACAATTTACTCATTTTATCTCTCCACATCCCTATATTCATCCTAGAGGCCTTACCTTATGCATACAACTCTTCAAGAAACCCTTTTTGTTCAAACCAAGGGGAGTTACCCGATTTAAAGGTAATGTCTTCTCTAATGTTCTTTTGTGTTTTTTTGCTTCTACAACCCCCTAAAATATTTCTATTCCTTTATTTTGTAACAAAATAATTTTATTAAATATACTAGGATGTTTTTATGAGAAGGATTCGAGATACACCTACACACACCTCCATCTAATGGGTAAAGAACATTCTATTTCTGTGGATGGCGAATTACTGGCTCACGAAAGGATGATTGTTCAATATTTTGTTAATTCCTTTCATGGTGGCCATTAAGATGTCACTCTATTTATATATGATATATTTTATGTTTATGTTTTCCTTATGATTCTTTATTTTTCATTTATGGCATACCTTTATGGTTTCCATTATGGGTTAACGTGATAATTTCATTTTAGGAAATGCGGACTACCACCCCCTCAGAGTTATCTGATTCGTTAATGCCATATGTGGGATGTATAAAGGATTGAGTTAATGATATTATATATGATATTATACTAGAAATATAATATACCTTTATATCATTGTGATTTATTCCATTAAATAAGATATAGAAATGAAAGTAGCGTTCATGCGTACGTACGGCTTACCGTCTCCATGAACGGTGCATTTCATTTCTTACCTCTAAATGTTATGTAATATTATAAATCCGTGTATATACTGGATATATATGATATATATGATATATATATAATGAATATAATTCTGGATATAATGGATATTTTACAACATGATCAACTTGTAATTATAAGAAGTTAATTTTTGGCTCGAGTACCAAATATCGACAAAACGACCGTTATTAACATAAATAATTACATAATGTTCATAACATGGTAATAAGTGATATAAAAGGAGTAATGAAATTTAAAACGGTTCTTAATAACGTATAAATTATCTCTAGTTTATTATTCAGGAGATTAAAGAACGATCGAGTCAAATCGGACACGAGGTAAGGGACTTCGTCTCAATCTCCTTTCATTGAGGCATATTTTGTTTTATAGACATCTTTCATTTATACGGTGTATAAAACCCTTTGACTTTTACTTTTATTAAAATGGAATATTTATATACGATTTGTATTACTAAATGACAAAAGGGAATGTTTTTGTCGTACATATGCGGTGACAAAAACTTCTCCGCCACCGTGACCATTTTTGAGTTTCAGCTTCCTCTACAAGCCATAAAATTTTTTAAATTGAAAAATAAATATGATGTTTTAATTTTCAATTATTTTGGTATTTAAAATTGTTTTGATAGTTTTTTGATTACATCAATGTGTTGTATTGATATCTTTTGATTGAAATGTAGAAATTTTATGTTTTCTTTATGCATGTTTTATGTGATACAATTATATTATGGTTTATGGGAATTTTTTATGAAGATGGCGGGTTCCGTGATAAAATAAGGGTGGGTGATCCCGATATAGCTCTACAATGCATTGGGTAATGTAAAGGAGATAAACGCTAAGGTTTATCCGAAGAGATTTAAGGAATATATTGTGATGGGTATTCCAAATGTAACCATGAGGGTTACTCCCTATGTAAGAATGTTATGAATGCCTCAAGTTTCCATTATGTCTTATTATTTCTATGAGTTATTCGTGAATCTTATGATTTCATGCGGTATGTTAAAGTGATAATGTTTTTTGAGTAAAGTATGATTTCATTGATTCTTGTGTATACATGGGATAATGTTTTCATTCCGTATTTTTATATTCCTTACTGAGCTTTTTATTCTCATCCTAACTTTTTGAAATGTTTTTCACATGTCAGGGAAAAAGTACATGATGTGATGATAGTGTCAAGGAACTTTCAATAAATAATCCATGTTTTATTTTAAATATGTTTCCTTTGATGGGAAAAATGAATACTGTCTTTTATGTAACCACCTTGTTTAAATGTGGAATGTAATGCATGATTTATGATATAATTCTCTAAAACTCTAAATATAAAAAGTTCCCCAATGTGTATTCTTGTAATAAATCATGATTAATTAATGTTTAAGTCTGGGGACTTATATTATGTTTCCGAAATAAAATAAAATTTTATTATTATTATTATAAAAACTCTATTATAAACCATTTTCCCCATAAAATGAGAAGTTAACGTATCACCAGTGCATACATATGGATTACCATAACCACATAGCGATACAAATTTTTTTATCCCTATCATTAATGAAAGGGTATTGTGATGGGTTTAAGGATAATATATGATATTTATCTAATAATAATACTTCTTTAATTATAATACCACATCCACCAACTTACTATCTAATATGTTTGGAAATGATAATGTCATTCAGGCATACGGGGGGACTTCCACCTCCGTAAAGTGATATGATTTATTTTTCATTTATATTTTAAATGTATGGTAACGAGAATGTTTTTGATGAATATATATTACATAATAAAGATTATATAATTGTAGAAAATTATTTCCCACTATTTCATTCAATTCATTGAAAAATGAAATCGTTATCCACACGTTCGTATGACATACCATCTCCATGAATGGTGTAGTTAATTGATATTTATTTATATTTAATGGGTTACAATAAATAAATATTTATATATTATATATTTCATGGTTAAAATTATAGAGATTTATTAATCATGATAAAAGTAAAATGAACAATGATAAAAAATAAGAACATTTATGATATATAAAGTAGTTGGTACACAAAATGTTATTTTAGCAAGGAATTGTTAACAAAGAGGTTAAAAATTGATATATGAATATCATATTTGGTACTATATATAATTATTGTTCTAGAATGAATTTATAAAAAAATAACATTATTATATAATAATTTCAAACATGTATGATGGAATTAAGACATGATGAAAGTATTTTAATTAATAGTCTCGTCATTATTCGTGATTTCTTATCTTTAAGTATCTGATGAGAAATATTTTTATTCCATATAAATATTTAATAAAAAATGTAAATATATTTTTTAATATATTCCCATAATTTTTTATTTTTATTTTTACACATGTTTGACATTTTAAAAAAATGGGTTTAAATGAATATTTTGGTCATTTTCCAAACAAGGTATTTTGTGTCTTTTCCAAAAAAATGTATCAATAGAGTATTGTTTAATTTTATGGAAGGATTGTATTTTTCCAATTTCATGATTTTATTATATTATTAATTCTTAAAAAATTTATAATTTTCTTTTCGAACGATATTATTTCTTCTATAATTTCATATCTTTTGAAAAAGAAATGATTTCAAAATGGAAATGTTTTTTTATAAATTATTCATAGTGAACTGTTAAAATAACTACCTATCTATGATGAAGTACATTGATGTTACATATAATTTACTAGGTTATTACCCAAGGATATGATCATTATCCATTATTTTTATTATTTAGTTTTATGATGAATATATTAAATGTTCGTGGAACCTGTTTATTTTGTGTGTGTTATTCTATGATGATATGATTTGGAAACCAATATCCTTTATATGATTTGGATATGATCAATGTTTAATGAAATTGTGTCACACACATTTTTTATTTTTATCATGTGATGAGTGGGACCTATATCTCCCTTTAATACATTGGGTAAACATTGATATATCATGAGATAATCAAGACAAAAATGGAGAATAAACCGAGTTTAGTAAATGAAATTTTCCACTATGATAATCTTTGGAGTTATCCTAGACTACTATGAAGGATTTTTTGTGAATAAATTCCACTATTATATTTTTGGAAAAGATCCTTGACTACTATTAAAATGATTTTCTATGCTTATGTGTGTTCTACAATTCCATGTAATATTCCATTGTTATTATCTCTTGAATCATGTTATTAAATTCATTTAGGATTCATGTATTATGACCATATAATACTTATTCTATCACACATGATTTTGATCTATGATATGTAGGGTATGGTTTTCAAATGTTATAATCACTTTATTATACCGATGTAGTCATTTTATTATTATATGAAAATGAATTTCTCCCCTATCCACCCTTACTAAGCATTTGAGCTCAACCCTTTTACTTATGACACTCTTTCCCAGGATTTGAAGAATGATACTATGAATGATATGTCTAAAAATAATTCATGTTATAACAAAATAAGTGGGAGACAATATAGATATATTATGAACCTATTATCTGTGATTCCATGTTTCGAAAAATATTAAACCTAAATAATTCTATTATGGATTTACATGTTATGTAATTAATAATAATTTATTTAGATATAGTATCTATGATCAAATATTATTGTGATATCTATATATTTCTTCTCGAAAAGATGCATAATCATTGTTATGTTTTAAAATAAAACTATTTCCATGAAAACTAATATTGAAGACAAAAAAATTCTTTAAGGTTTATTGTTACATAATTTTCATAGAACCCTTATTGAACAGATATAGAACCTTTGAAAATTGGTATAACCATATTTTAGACTTCAAATATTATTACCGAATCAATTGGAGCATAATATTGGTGCACCTATATTATAATCTATATCAGTGTCACCCATCATAATGGCATATATTATGCTTAATAATTATCATTAATAATTTATACGGACTATATAATGAATAAATAAATTTATCTTTTATATTTTAATCATAAAACCCTATAAAAACAATTGATCTTGTACGAAAAACCCATTAGATATTGGAAGATCCTTTAATTAAAAAATCCCATTTTCAACCCCAAAATACAAAAAAGAAGGTAAAGAGGGTTTTTTTGAATAAAAAAATTATAACATGTATAAGATTATAAAAATAAAATTACAATTATAGATGTGGGAAATGACATTGCCAACATATTTGTTAAAATATTAGATTCCTTTTTTCATTTTTGTAATGAAATAAAAACAATCCTAGGGAATGATTCATTTTGAAATCCTTTTAATAGATGTAAAAAGAGTTATAAAATTTCTTTTATAATTATTCATTATCTATATAAATACATCCATTAAACAATTTCAAGAATATAGACATGGAAGAGAAAGAGTTTTAAGGGATACATAAAAAAGATAATTTTCTAACACAAATCCCACTACCATGAGTATGACTCATGACATATGATCATTAACTTCATTAATAATAAAAATGTATAAAAAATTATTTTATTATGAACCTTTTAAAATTTAATATTTCATATATTAATTTTTATGACAAATTAGTCAATCAACTAAGTCCATGTAATATGTTTTGATTATATTAATTACATATGCCCAAACTGGATTTAGTAGGGTGACACTGGTCAAAATAGTCATTACTCTACAATCTCTAGAATACAAATAATGATATAATTACAATTTTCAAATGTAAATAATTCTATAAAACCCAACCATTTATGATTTTTATGAAAAATAAACCACATTACAATCATGGAGATGGTAGGTTGTACATAAACATATGTAATGTTTTAATTTTTCAATAATCATTATAAAAATAATGTAAGTAGTTTTGAAATATTGTACTATGTGTCGCATGTTGGTGCCCTAAGATAGTTAATCACGTGAACTTAGGAATCCCTCTCTATTCTATGGAGATTTTAGACTAGCCGAAATGCTGTAATATGTAATGCTGGGAGACTAAACACATTTTAACAAAGATACACAATAGTAAAAATCTATCAATAATAGAAAAATGGTAATGAAAATAAGAAGGATAATACCACAATAAATTAAGACTAACATCACATGATAAGAATAAAACATTAAAAAATGACCAAAAACTAATGATGTTGATATTTCATTTCATAATGAGTGTTAGGTTACAAATTAAAAAATAATGGCACACTAACATCTCCCATGTAGGTCCCAACATAATTTATAATTTCATTATCTGTTATCCATGTTAAATTTCAAGTCATCCATCTAGAATTGGGATCATTCAAAAATCCTATCCTACAAACATAAAGTCTATTTTGGTACTGATCTAGAATCATGAGTATAGTGTGTGTACAACATAATAAGCCACCACCAATTCAATATAAATCAATATACATTATAAAATAGTGTATACATTTCTATAAAGTGTAAAGAATAAATGGAAAAGTAAAAATGATTTAGATTTAACTATTACTTAATTAACCACATTATAAGGCACAATCCTTAAACATTAGATAATCTTGAGTTTTTTCAAAAACAAATTACCTTACTTAAAATTGAGATTATAAGGATCCAGACATAAAAATTAAATAATATTTATATAATTCAATAATTTACATTGAGTAACTTTTTAGATTTTGCGTTTTATAAAATTATTCTATATCTATTACAAAATATACCCTAACATTACATGTGGATAGTTACACTAAGTAACCACTTTTCACACCAAAGGAATCCCATTAAAGAAATATTGATTTCTTTATCTTTATAAAAATATTTTTGAATTATTAATCTTTTATACCTATCCTTATACCATAAAGAAACCTTTTCAAAAACCTGGGATTAGCATAATAATATCTGTTAGGAATATAAAATAGGGAATAAAAGAGTTAGTCTATGATTATATAAAACAGAAGAAAACATTTTCACAAGATCATACTTTTCACCCCTTAAACATAAAAAACATAGCTTACATCATGTAATAATAAGATTCCTGCAAAACAACCTAGTAATCCTAAATCATAAAGGTAACATGTGGAATCCATATCATACTCCAACTATAGTTCTAGAAGCTACATAGGTAGTAATCATCATGGTTACGTTTTGAATACAAAACATTGTACATTCCCAAAATATATTAGGAGAATCCGTAAATTTTATCTCCATCTCATTACCCATTTCATTAGAGATCTATCATGGGCTAAACCTACCTCAATTTATCATGGAACCACCCGTATAAATAATCAATTACCAAGAACCATAATATAATCATAACACATGCACATGTATATAAGAAAAATAACATTTCCACGTTGAAATCATAAGAAATCATTCAAAAATATTTACTTAATACACCCATTATAAAAACCATTTTCATTACAATAATTCCAAAAAAATTAATATGTTAGTTACATTCCATTTTAAAAACCTTATGATAATTAGAGGAATCCAAAAAACAAATATTTTTCATGACAGCGGAAAAGGTCGTTGTTGTCGTGTACGTTAAAAATCATTCCTTTTTTGTTTTAAAATAAAAAGATTCATAGAAAAATATTCATTTTCAATACTATTTAATTAAATTTAAATAAATAGGTTATAATTATACAATTTATAAAATAAGGAGTATATTATTAAAATATACCTCAATGATTGGAGATTGAGATGAAGTCTTTTATAAAGATCATACCATCAGATTAAGGTTAAATAAATAAAATTTTTATAAGTGAAAAAAATACACCCAATTTATGTGGTTATCAATTTTAACACTATAAGAGTTTTTTCACACATATTCAGTGAAACAAAACCAATGACATGGATATTAAACTCAATAAATGGAAATTGAGTTATGATTTTCCGTACCTTGAGTACAACTCGTTACATAAAATTCTTATGTTACTAAATAATAAACATAGGTTAATTATTAATTTCATTAAATACATTCTCCAATTTGTTATTTATTTTATATTAATTATTTAAATTTTATAAAAATTAACTTAATATATATATTCATATATGTCATTTAGTCGATATTTGAACATGAGACGAAAATGAACTTGTTTTGATGTAAATATTTCATGTGGTCAAAAGTCATGATATCAAAAATATTAATAATGATTTAAATATCATAAATATCCAGTATATATGCATTTGGAATATTCCATACATTTTTTGATATGAAATTAAATTCACCATTCATGGAGACGGTTGAACGTACATACACAGGAATTCTCGTTTTATTTCATTATCATATTTAAAGAATGTAAAATAAAAGATACATAAGTATTTTATAATACCATTATAGTATCTATGTTATATAAGTCACATAATTTCATTAATATAATCCTTTATATGTTCCATGTATGGAAATAATGAGTCATATCACATTGAGGGGGAAGTAGTCAACACTTCCTCAAATGAAATTGACATATTTACACATTATGGAAAGCATGAAGGAATGTTTTAAATAAAACATATGGAATAATAGAGACAATATAAATATAATATATTTCATATATGAATATATTTCCATCATAATGGCCTCCATGAGAGTTATTAGGTGAATATTCAATAATCATTCTTTATTGAGGAAGTAGTTCACCGTACAAAAAAATAACTTGTTCTATATCTATTGGATAGAGGTGTGTGTTACTGTAGGTCAGTCCCATAGTATAAAAAAATTCAAGAATATTTATGATAAAATATTCCTTGTAGAATAATGGAATTAAGTGTGTTAAGGGTGTTGGATATGAATAATAAATTAAAGGATCTTAAGAGAAGAGGTTACCTCTAAATCAAGTAACTCTTTTTGATTGGAGCTAAAAGCCATTATCTAATTTAGTCATGCCCAAGGTAAATATTATTGGAATAATTAAGGTATGTTGGGATATTATTTTAGTATAATTTTTAAATTTAATGGGGCTTTGAGTGTTGGGAGTATGTGGGTAGAGGTGGTGACCTTTTATAAGAGGGAGGAGGTGCACTATAGGAATGTTTTGAAATATTTTTTTATTATATATTTATAATAGAATTATAATATCTCAAAAGTGATATATTTAGATAATAATATGAGGATGGTTACAACTCCTCTCAACCAATATGATTTCAACTAGATGAGGTCACAAATCTATCCTTATCATTTGGCTTTAACCCTTATTTAATCAAATTAACACTTACCATGTCTTCCTGTATTTTTACACTATATGTTTAATATAGTAACTATAATTGTCCAAGAAAACCTAAATTGTGTAGTTAATGTCATTTTTCAAATTATATATTTCTTTTGGAAAAATCATATATTTTAATTACAATGATGGCATTTAATAAATTAGTATTTGTTTAAAAAACACATTTATGTCATTTTTGACACTACTTAGTAATTGAATTTTGTTAGTAATACCAACTTGATTACTTATAGAAAACAAAATTAACTAAAATATAACATTTAATAATTATAAATAAAATTTTTTTATGGTATAAAAATTTTAAAGTTTCAATTATTTTAATATTTAAAATGACATGTATTTGAATCATTCATTAATAAGGTATTAAATACATCATCATTGTGTCCTAAATAAATTTGTTTATTTAATGTATACAAGTTATAAATAAAATACCATGATGTAGGAGAGAGTTTTTTCTTTCTGATCACGCTTTATAGTTAAAGAGATCAATTATGTAACCTCGCTTTAAAAATAGGTTTAGTAAAAAGATACATGTTTATGTTATATTACTACTTACTTTGAATTAATTATTATACCAAGTCATTGTCACACCCAAGTTGTTACCAAATGCCAAAGTTAATAGTTAATTTTTTTGGTCTCCCATGACTCAACCAATAAGATTAGTAAATGTTTTAGTGTAGTTTTATATTATTATAATATTATTTTTACCATTATTTACCAAATTTAAGCTTTAACCATGGTAAATAAAAATAATTATTGAGGCTAAAAATCATAATGTACAAAAATAAAAGGTAAATATTTTAAAATTTAGAGCTTCTGATTCCAAATACGGAATTAAATATTCTAGAATTCAAGACACAAAAATTGTTTTAATTAATTTTAAATTAATTCCTATTTTCAAAACTAGAATGTTGGTTTCTGATAAGTAAAAACTATCTGAACATTGGCATGTGTTTATAATCAGTTTAATTGTGAAATTACTTATATTGAGAAAATTTGGATGAAATGATAAAAATAATACTCCAATAACACTTTAAAACCACTTAATAAGATAATTTATCTATATAAACAAATGAGACAAATGGACGTTTTGAATTAAAATGAAGTATCATTCACTATTCATTAACAAAATAATTTTATCATACAAATACCAATAATTATACCAAAGTAATTTTTGTTGTGACTATACTAAATAAGAATTTTATTATGAAAAATATAATATATAAAAGTGATAGCAAATGTCTTTAAAAATTTTACTCAATCAAAAGTTGGTAAAACAATATTTTTTGAAAAATACATATTTTATTTAAAATTTTGAATTTTTTTCATATATCATATCTACAAAACATGTCATTTTAATTTTATACATTATATTGAATATATACCATATATTTTTTCATTAAAACAATATATAAAGAGAGATATGATTTTATAAAATCATTTATTCCCTTTCATGTAGGATTTCATAAAATCATACCCTTTATATTCAGTTGGGTTTTATTTACATTTATAATAAATTTGGTAACCAATGAATCATTATTTAAACATGTGTAAATCATATATTCATAATTTAGCTAATACTATTCATTCTCTCCATTCCAACTAGTGGGTTATAATGGTAACATTTAGATAAGAACATTTAGTTGTTCGTTTATGCTCGATGTAGCATATCATGCACGCTATTGAACATCATGTATCTTTCTTAAAACTAGGGAACATAAATATACACCATTAATATTTTGTGTCCTAAAAATTTGAATTTATGGTTGGTAAAAATGGTATAGCATTCCAAAATACCTTTATTAAAACCTACATCGGAAAAGGGATAATAAAACATGCACTTTAAAATATTGAGAGTGTATTAAAAAGGTCACCTGAGATAACACATATTAGAGTTCCATGTAGAAAAAAATGGACATGGAAGAGAAAGTATGTGTCATATTCTAGTGGAGTGTGTTAGTAAACATGATCAAGATATTGTTAAAAACTAGAATGACACAAACTTGTGATAGGTTAAATAGTCTTTGATTTCGTAGTTGGAAAATGTAAACAGAGAATATTTATAATTTAAAATCACCTTAATATATTTGAGTAATTATTTTTTTACGTAGAATAATAATTAAATGAAATATACTTACTTTACAAGTGGAATTTCATCCATTAATCAAATTACACTACAAATTCATATCTGTTTCAATGAAAGGATAATTTATGATAACTTGGTCACTCTAGAAGCACTAGAATCAACATATGGAGAATCTCATAATCCACAAAATATGAACCATATATTTCCCATATCTTTAGACATTAATCAAAACCAAAATTCATCAAACAAGATCAGATAATACCCTAAAATAATAATCCATTATATGGGGAAGGAATTCTTTTAACCCAAAAAAATCAAATGTCACACTAAATTTCTACATAGACCATTCAACAATAAAATGTCCTTCATATTATTCTAAATAATCCAATCTAAGACTAAAACTCAAATTTGAGAAGGATTTAATCACATAGTCTTCCACAATAAATCTTAACATTTATCTCCAAATAACATTTACTAAACTTAATGTCTCATACTAAAAATTAATTACCCTAATCATATAATCTTTATGAAAGGTTAATCATTTCCATAAATAACCAAATTCTTTATATGTCTACAATTAAAACATAGATTCTTCAATTATAAAACTCCACCATTACTCCTCAAATGAAATCCCATAGTATTATATTTCTCTTAGGTATATATTCTTCCCAAAATAGAAAAAACATTAAAAATAAAATGTATCACTTAATCACCAAATCATTTTCTTATACTAAGGATATTCATTGATAAAAAAAATTCCCAAAAATAAACTTATTCTTACCTAATAATTTTGGTTAACTAGAAATATATATTCATACTAAACTGGGACTTCATGTGTGCTAGTGGTAGGCGTTTCACGCTTACTTTCCTTCGGTTGTGGGTTTGATTCTCACAACCTTACTGAATTTGATGGGTTGTCACCAATCATTCGAGTTTTCCATTTTTTATAAAACTAAAAAAATGACCCAAGCTGGTTTTAAAATTAATGTGTTTTGTATACCATTAATTTTAATCCTTACTATTAATGACCTCACTGTCTTAATTTAATAAGTCTTATACATATTTACATTTTTTTAACTCCAAATGATTTAAAAAAACTATTCATAAAAGAAAGAACATTGTACTGTGATCATAGGGTCCACTTAGTTTAATCTTCATTTTTTTATTGTAGATAGAAGGTGCATTCAATGAAAAAATGATTAAGAGACTCTTCAAAATCACTTGATTCCTTCCAAATACACCTTGTAAAACTAGGGTCATATGGGAGTTTGTGTAGAAATAATTTTGGAAAATAATTTTATATGACATATTATTTCAAAACACAGTATAAGACTTGCTTTTTATGAAATATTCAGACCAAGATTGAGTTGAAGCATTCCATCAATGGTCCATTTAAAATACCATCAGTATGTACTAAAAGACTACATTTTAAAAGAAAATATAAATATGTTTCTAAAGTGTATCCTTCTTCAACCACTTTTTGAAAACAATAATATGCTTCATAATCTAGTGAATAGATGAATTATCCAAAAAATCTATGATAATATCTATCTATTTTGAAAATATGTGAATATTGACAAAATAATATTTGATAAAAAATGACCCATGATCCATGATAGTATCGAGGAATATTAGAAGTGTTTGATATCCCAAAAAATTTCTTTCAAGTGAGCTTTATGTTTGAAATAGTTTTAGAATCATCCAAACATGACTTTGTAATAATTATTGTAAGAATGTTATCAGGATGAGATAAGAATGTTGTTAGAGATCCTCCTACTTCAATTTGTATGCAACATTCCTTGATCTGAAAATGTTATAAAAAGTTGAATTAACCAAAATAATATATATAAAATGTTACCACTTGTTTATCCAAAACTCATAATCCATTAGTTGTTATAAAATAACATATGATATAAAATATAAGGCCCCATCTATAGACATTACGTAATTTTGAGTTTTGTAAATAATACACATTGATGATATTTTCATGCTTATAGTTTATTATAATTATTCCAGAACTATTACACAATTGACCCAAACATTACATGTGTATAATATCACTAAATATACACTTTTCCCACCAAAGGAACCCCATTAAACATAACATGATTTCTTTTTCCGGATAAAAATATTATTAAATTATTGATTTCATTTCCCATCCTTAGACCCTATAGAAAACTTTTCAAAAACAAGGGATGCACATAAAAATCACACTATGGAATATAAAATAGGCAATAAAACTATTAGTCCATGAATATTTAAAAACCATGATTTTTTTCACAAAATCATACATTTCACCCATAAAACGTGACCTAAATAGCTTACATCATGTAATCATAAGATTCATACAATACTTCAATGAAATAATAAAACATAAATAAAACTTGTGGAAATCGTATCATACATACATTGTATCATTCACAACTATATAGGGTGTGACCTTCATGGTTATGTTTGGAATACCCTTCACTGTATAATCCATAAATCTCTTATGATAAACATTAAGGTTTACCTCTATCTCATTTACCTATGCATTGGAGAGATTTCACGGGCTCCCCCAACTCGGATCTGTCATGGAACCGCCCATATACCTAATAAATTCCAATTAACCACAACATAATCATAACACATCAATAAGCATAAAAGAAAAATAACATCTCCAAATTTCAATCATTAAACATCATTTAAAAAATTGACATAATCAATACATTTTCAAAATCATTTTCAATTCCAAAATACCTAAAATAGGAATATGGTATTTAATTTTATTTTTGAAAACATTACAACTTGTAGAGTAAGCTAAATACAAATGATATTGCCACGGTGGAGGAAAAGTCCGTTATCGCAACATACATTAAAAACATCCATTTTTTTGTTTAGAAAAACAAATCATAGAAAATGATTCCTTTTGAAAACCATATAATTAAATTTAAATAAAAATGGTATAATTATACACCATATAAATTAATAAGTTGTATATTTTCAAAATATTCATCAATGAAAAGAGATTTAAACGAAGACCATTACAAGGATCATATTATTAGATTATGGATAAATCATTGAAATTATTATTTCTGAAAAAATAATCCCAAAATAATTGGATATTTAGTGTGAAACAATCTGAGGTCATTGACACATATTATTTGAAAAACAAAACCAATTGCATGTATATTTAACTCAGCGAATAGAGATTGAGTTAAGATAACCTTTAACTTGGGGCCAGGTCATCACATACAATCGTTATGTTCCTGAATAATAAACCTAGAATAATATATAATTACATGAAAAAAATTATCAATTTTATTATTACGCTTATATCACTTATTATGATTTTATAAAAATTATATAATTTTTGTAGTTTATATCGGTTTTTTGTCGATATTAGGTAAATGAGTATCATATGATATTATTTTTATGTAAATTTTCTTGTGTCAAAAGTCTATAAGATTTATTATATTATTAAATATATAATAACATATACAAAAAGTCTATATTTATATATTTATATTTATTACAATACATACTATTTGTATATAAGAAATTAAAAGCATTATTCATGGAGGTGGTAGGTCGTACGTACGGTAGAACGCTAATTTCATTTCATTGTCATAGAAATGGAATAAAAACTAAATGATACATAGGTATATTATATTTCCCATATAATATCTATGTTATATAATTTTCATAATTTCATTTACTCCGTCATTTATACATTACATGTATGGAATGAATTATTCATATGACATTGAGGTGGAGGCAGTCCACACTTACTCAAATGAAATTATCGTATTTACACATTATAGAAATAATAAATGTATGTTGTAAATACGAAATTATAGAAGCATTGAAATAAGAAAAATATAATATATTTTATATCTAAATATATTTCCATTATAATGGTCACTGTGAGAGTTGGTAGGATAAAATTGAACGATCATCATTTCTTGAGGAAACTCTTCATCGTACATAGAAATAATATGCTCTATATCCATTTGATAGAGGTGTGTGTGTGTTGGTCGAACCATTATAATTTTAACATTATAATGTATTCATTATACTGGTTTTTTGTTATGTAATTGAGTATGAAGTGTTTATGGTGTTGGAGAAAGGAAAAAATGAAAGGATCTTGAGAGAAGATGTAACCTCTAATTCGGGTAAATCTATTTGATTTGAGCCAAAAGACTTTCTTGAATTGTCTTCCACCAATGGTAAGGCTAATGACAGTAATTTATGGATGTTTTGAATTATTTTAGTTGATTTTGGGTAACACAAGGGGCATTAGTGGTGTGACTAAGTGGGCAGAGGTCGTGGCCTTTTCTAAGAGGGAATAAGGGCACATAAAAAATGTCTTGAAATATTATTTTATTATTAATTTGTTTTTGAATTATAATAGATATAATGTGATATAATTTGATTGATATATGAGTATATGTAGAAATAATATCAAATAATATTTGTTAGACAAGTTTAGGTCACAAATTTAACCTTATCTGGTGGCTTAAACCATTAGTTAAATAATTTAACTCTTACCATGTATTCTTTTATTTTTACACTATATTTGTTTCTATAGTCACTATAAAATACCAATAGATCCTCAAGTAGATCATTAATGAATATTTTAAAATTATATAAGTTATTTCGATGAATTATATATTTTTATGACTATTATAACAATTAATAAAACAGTATGTTTTTTAAAAACTCATTTATGACAATATGAGATGATTTATTAATTTATTTATGTTATGTCATAAAAATTCGATTCATTTGAAAAAACTATTTTAACTCGATTATAACATGTCATAATAATCTATAAAATTCTTTTATGGCATGAAAAGTTTCAAATTACATTTATTTCAATAATTAAAACTTTTTTTAATCATTCATTAATAATGTAAACATGACATCATCATTGTTTACTAAATAAATAAATTTATTTAATATAGAATAGTTATAAATAAAATCCAATGATATAAAAAATATTTAATTCTTTTTAATTTTTATTTAGAGTCAATGTGAAAAATTATATTACATCACATTAAAATTATTTTTGTGAAGAGATAACTGTTTATGATATATTTTTCCTACATTAAATTAATTATTATAACATGTCATTGTAATAACCATGTCATTCAAAAATGTCAATGGTTCGGTTTAAGGATATTACCGGTCACCCATGACTCAACCAATTAGATTAAGACATGTGTTAGGATCGTTTAATACTGTCATTATATTATTTTTACCCTTATTTAGTTAATTTATCGTTTAACTGTGTAAAATAAAAATAATTACTAATGATGCTATTAATAATGTCCAAAACTAAATGGTGAATATTTAATCAATTTGGAACTTTTGAGTAAAAATATGGAATCCATTTTTTCCAATTTTATAACACATAAATTGCAGTGATTAATTTAAAATTAATCCCCGTTGTCAAAACTAGAAAGTGGGTTTTTAATAAGTAAAAACTATAAAAATATTGACATGTGTTTATTTCTAATTGAAAAGGGAAATTACTTTTAATGGAAAATATTGGAATAAATGATAAAATCATAATCCAATTACACATTAAAATCCTTTAAAATGATAATCATAATGGATAAATAAATTAGACAAAAAGGTAGTTTTGAATTATAATGGAGTATTTTTCATTATTCATTATACTATGAATTTTATCATAAAAATGAAAACTATAAAAACCAAAATAAATTTTCATGTCTTGATATTAAATAAGTTGTTTATTTTTTCAAATATAACATATAAAAGTAAGAATAACTGGATTGAAAAAGGGTTCTCCATCAAAACCTGGTAAAACTATTTTTAAGATAATTATTTTATAAAAAAACTGATTTTTTTCTTATTTCATATCTAGAAATAATATAAGGTGAATATTATAAATTAAATTGAATATATAAAATATAATTTTTATTAAATAAAAACCCATAAAGAGTGATATGATTTTATAAACACAATTATACCCTTTTAAATGGGTTTTCGTAAAAAAAGTCTTATATTCATTTGGTTTTTATTTCCATTTTTATTAAATTTGGTAACCAAATAATCCTTATTTTAACATGTGGAAACCATATTTTAATAATTTATTTGATATTATTCCCTCCCGCCATTCCAACTGCTATGTTATAATGGTAACATTAAAATAATAATATTTAGTTATTCTTTAATGGTCGACGTAGCGTATCAGGTACGCTATTTAACATATTGTTTCTCTTTAAAAACATAGGTTTCTACTAAGGATGCTTTCAAATTTAATCTTTTAGAGAATTATGAAATAACTCATACATAAAAAACCAAGAAATAGAATGTATAAAATTCGTATAAGTATCCTTTTTCCCCAAATATAAATTCTTTGAAATAAAGAATTATTTATTTTCATGGAAAATCACTTCGGATTTGAACATTATTTTTTTGTTACCTAAACAATCCTAAAATCTAATGAAAATTAACTAGAAACATAGTATGAGGATAAAAATATAAGTAATGGATATAAAAGAAGGAAATTTCTTTTCCCAGTGACAAATTCAAACAAATATAATTCTTTCATTTGAATGAAAAAACATTTTCACCTGAATAAAAATCACACAAAAAAATTATAATATAAAATGTCTTGTTGTTAAAACACATTTAGGTTACATAGATCTTCCTATACAATAAACCCTTTAAAAACCTTTTTAATTGGAAAAAATTTAAGGTCAACTTACAACATTTTCATTACCTAGTGAATTGGATATTTATAATGGGGGCACCCTTCATATAAGAAATATCAGGCACAGACATGATATATAATGGGGATCAACCCTTTTTATAAGATATATCATGCTCAACTATTTCTCATGAAATATAATGGTTCTCTACTATTATTATAAGCTATATTAGGCTCAAATGTAGCTATAATGGGGCTCAACCCTTCATATAAGCTATATCAGGATCAACAATTTCATATAATGAATTTGTAACAAATCATGAATAAAACAATTTCATTAATAAATACTTTGAAAAACACTTTTACACTCTTTTGAAAAACATGTTTGGATAAAAATAAAATTTTATTTTAAAATACCAATTTCAAAAATACACTATTTTAAATACCAAAATAAAAAAATGAAAATAGGTTTTTTCAATTAATAAAACATATATTATTTCAAGGGAATATAGAAATTAAATAAACTAGTACTCACCTGTCCTATTGCATGGCATATTTTATTACTAGTTTTTCTTTTAATGAGAGATTAGTGTTTTATAAAAGTTGAGAAGAAATAGTTATATTGAATAAATTATTATTAGAATGTAATGGTGTCTGATAATTGAATAAGAGTGCATAGAATATGAAGATTACATTCAATGAGTTGACAATGAAAAATAAAAGTATATGAATCTTAAAATGTTCTGTAAGAAGATTTGAATTTGTTTCCAATTTTGAAAAAAATAACTGTAATGCCAGAACTGATAGAAAAAGTGAACTTAAAGAAAATTTGAATGCTAAATGAAATAAAAAAAACTACAGTGCCTTGGAACATTATTCCCCTTCTTTTCTTCCACCAAAACCATCATTTTCTGCATCAATGAAACATTGAATGAATCTATATTTAGTTACATTTTTCATGATCAGTTATAGAGTACACTGCATCTCCCTCAAATCCAGTAAAAATAGTAATGAACCAAAGAATGAAAACTAATTTTATTGACTATATGATCTTTACTTATTAATAACAGGAATGTTGCAATTTAAAATGAATCATTTACCGTGTTTCTATTAGACCATAAAATATAATACGTTAAATTTCTAGTAATATTGATTGTGATTGAAAATTTTGATGTGATTTGAATGTCATACCTAATTACAGTACGAAGAAAGTGTTTCTTCATGACCATGGTGGTGGATGTAAGTCACTGAATCCATCCACATAAGAAAATATGGAAAGTAAAAAATGAACCACTCTTATAAAAAAAATGATGCATCATGAATAATGTGAGTGATCTACACTACATACATGGAAGTAGAGTGAATATTGGTGATGAAAATTATAGGTGGAAGAATTTCATATAACTATAGATGTAAATTTTTTTCCATATGTGTATATATATAAAATTATTGTATGAATAAAGTATGCGTAGAAGTGTGATTTCAAAGAGTATAGCTGGAACCATTAAATAAAACAATATATGTGAATTTATCTGTACAGGTGTATATAAGTTAAATCAATGTTTTCATAAAGCATGGAGGACTAACACACTATCATTTAGAGGATTATTGACTTCTATATGTGAAGGCATTGCACCCCCTCATTTGGGGGAGTACCAAATCCGACTACAGCATGGAGGACCCACACCTCATCGGGGTGTAAGGGAGTGCTGACCCTATACCTAAACATCTCGATACATACTGATTGCCCAAAATAGTGGAGTGTTAACTCTGATTAATGTATACCTTGACATAAAATTTTCACTATATGAGTAACCAATCCCAATGTATTCATTGAATGTCTTGACCAAACTTTATCACCCATTTTATGATGCTAAGATACATGACCTGAAAAATATGCCTTGTTAATGGCCCCTCATAACTACGAGAAACATTAAATTGTGATTTATATGAAAATTCAATTATAACAGTCAAATATAAAATGATCATATGATTAATATAAGTTGATTTACAACAAATAAAAAATAATTATTTCCATTACATTTAAAATAAGGCCTAACATATTAATGCATGTTTTCCTCTAATATTGCCATATTATATTGGAAATTTGTGCTTATATGTTTTTGAGTATATTAAAAAACAGTATATTTGTGGGTGTGATATTTTCATTCACCATTCATATTGTGGGCATGAAATATTATATTTTTCAGAAAAATTACACAAAACAATTGAATGTTCAGCAATGTTGATTGCATTTTTAAACATTTAATGAAATTCAACTTTCATTTCAATGATAATGACATTTCAAAATTCTCAAAATAATAATGTAATAAGAAATTTCAATGTTCATACTTTCAATATTAGTCTAAAATTAACATTAAGAATCATTTCTAGATAGCCCCATCAATAAAAAATGAACAGTATAATCAGTGAAAATGAAATATCACAAACAGATGCATAGTATTATCAGTGAAAATAAAATATCAAAAACGACATTAATCACAACCAAAAAACTGCCCAAAAAATAGAAAATAATTACAAAGATAGATTCAATTTATAATTTGGATTCTCAAATGATTAATAAAGAATGTTCCATCAGCATCGTTTGTATGGGGAAATAATCCCCATGTCCCACCTTCAGGAATAATGATTTCTTTCCCCAAAAAAATTGAATGTGAATGAAGGGAAGTGTTATTCAATCAAGCTAAAGGACATCAAAATGAAAACATAGCAGAAAAATGGGAGAAAATATTGCATCAGTTCATATGTAGAACCCACTCTAGCGCTCAAGAGATCCAGAATGCTGAATATCTATATCCATCATTGTAAGTTGATATCCCAGATTTTTGAATAAGTATAGGGAGAGTATCATATATATCACCCACTCATGGAATCCAATATTTGCATACTCTCCACATCTAGTATTTTAAAATAAAGCAAGACATCCGAAAATACATTAACAGTTCCCAGCATCCCTTATTCTATGATAAATATTGAGACCCCCCTTTGTTTCTCCTATTTCTAGAGAGAATGGGACCTTAAGAAATATACATCCAAAAAATCAGAAGATTGAAGTATTTAAAAAACAAATAAGATGAAAACCCACAAATTCAAGTTCTGCTCTTCTTTCCCAATCAAACTCATAGTATTCGCCTGACTGAGGAAATATGAATCCCCAGTTACACTATATGGGGTTGCAAAGACATAGAGATCCTTAAATGTCCCACTATGGGGCTTGCTATCCTTATCAAGAGATAAAATGGTGTTTTGAGTCAATAACAGTTAAAACATATATATAGTTAAAACATAGAAACATTATGTTGTAAAATATATGTATATGATGGAAAATGGTAATGAAAACACCAATACAGAACAGTATATTTTAGCAGTCAATTTACCTTCATTTTTCATTGATTGGATTTTCTAACATTTGGGTGAGTTTGTTAATATAAGGTTATATTTTGTTTCAGGTGCTATTATTTCATAGAATTACCTATAAATAATAATACATATTAAGTGAAATGATGTTGGGAAATATGCATATATTCTGAAAATTGACAACAAACACACCCATACATGTAATCTGCAATATAGAACACATGAAAAATGACAAGAAACACACCCAGTAGTAGTGTCAAGCAGACACAAAAAAGGAAGGATATCTGTGTTCTTTCTACTATGAACAAACTCATGATGAATTTTTATCCTAGTAGTGTCAAGTGGACACATAACATGGAGGATATATGTGTTTTTCCTACTATCATCAATCCCATGCAGAATATTGATCCTTCCCCTACTAGAAAGGATACATGTAATGTATATCTACTGGATTTTAATGGTTTTAAATCTCTTCTCCTCATAGAACCATGATGCTCAGGTGGTGTGGAATAAATATAATTCTATTGATCCTAAAGATACCCTTCGAACAATTTCTGTTCAAGGGTATAGAGTTCACTAGGTGACGGGAAGGATGGATGAAAATGATAAGTCAAATGGGTAACTAATTTTCAACCATTGCTTTATCTCAAGTATATTACAGTAACAATATAGAAACATCAAGATATATATCATTTAATTTGAATAAATTGTAAATGTAGTTTTATATAATGTTGAATAATAAACAAAATACATATACCTAATAGAATATAATCTGCATGGTAAAGCTAAGTCATGTATCTTGAAATGATGCTTCATCAAAGAAGTCCTGCAATAATTATATCTATAAGAAAAAATAAATAATGTGGCAAAATGATAAGTCGTGATTCCATAAAAGTAATTATTTATATATGAATATCATGTGAAACGAATTATGTATCAGCATGACTTGACTACTAGGTTTGAAAATATTGTAGTTAGGTTCCAAAGGGGCGAGGAAAAAAACTCCATTAATGAAAATGGACTAAACAATACATTTTCAGTACTGTTTGAACGGAATATTTTATATAAACTGAACTAATGTCTGAACTATAAATGGAATGGATAGTCCATTGAATATACTATTTGAATTGCAAATGGATTGGTTAGTCCATTGAATAGACAAAATGAAGTTTTAATTTCATTAATTCATATTTAAAGTACTGAAAATGTCTGAAATAACAAAATTCTAGTTCATTTTCTTATTCAGTTCTGCATATTTAGTACGTATTATATGAACTACAAAATTTTGTGAACTTATAATGAACATGAATTGTATGTGAACCATCCCAAGGTAATCAAAAATACATTTTATTTTACCACTACACACTCTGTTCTAGTGAATGACCAGGGTGATCTTTTCTATTAATGCTAGTATCTTTTAAAATCCAGACATAAACCTCCACTACAAGGAAAAAACCTGTGATTGTATATTTAAAAGAGCATTCATTTTCGTTCAAATTGTTAGAGGGTCATTTTACACGTTTTTATTGAAACTGTTGACATATAAGAACATCTGTACAGAGAAAGATTTTTTTTAAAACATGGGTGAAAATGTAACAACATAAAATATAAAATTATGTTAGAACACTGGAAATGTTAAAATAATAGAAGTCCACTGCTATTAATAGCATGACAGTAGTGTATTGCATCATTTCTACAATGATCCCGTAGTTGTTCATATTGATTAATATAAATTATTTTTCTATAGTAGTTCAATAAACCTCATGATAAAGTTATCTTAGAATGTGAAAATTGTAAGATGATTTATCAGGAAAAAGGATAAAATTATGGTAGTGTAAAGTATTCTAGATATATCATTTCATGAAATTGTGACATATTTCATCATTGGGAAATATAATATTTAGTTACCATTCAAACATGTAAATGCAATGAAATGTAATTTTATAGGATTGTACAGTATACAGAAGCAGGGAATGTAAAAATATAGAGAGAAGACTGGAAATTAATTAATAATAGTCTTTTCAATCAAATATCATGCATGTTCATGATACATGTATGTACAGTTCTGAAATTTTGTAGTTAAAAAAATGACATGATAAAAAAAATGTATAGGATTTTATATATAATTGGGTACACGGTCTTCACAATGAAATAATTATATGATGGATATTATAAATATAAAGAATGAGTATATTACAATTTGAAATAAGGATTGTGTTTTATACAGAATGTGTAAAATATAATACTTCACTTAGGAATTTAGATAGTAGAAATGAAAAAAAATCAGTAAAAATGTTTTCATTATGTGTAAATCTTCTTACCAATAAGTGAAATTTGAAATCATTAAAATGATAAGGAAACATCCAGTGGGTTAAGCTTTTAAATTTACAATCTTTTCAGCCCATCAATTATTGATGCAACACCATTTAACAGTGTCTACAAAAAAAGATAAAAAATAAGAATCTATGAACCTTACCATCCATTTGTAATTATAAGTTCCTTCTTTACTCACTTTTGAGATGTTGATGTAAACCATTTTTTGGAAGGTAAAGTTGTCAACTGTACAACCACTGTAAAGTAATTTTTTATAGTCAAGAAACTAAAGTAACTAATTAATTATTGAGTGATGAGAAACTGACCACTGACTTTAGATTCATCATTGCTCGTCAGAGTGTTTACTTTCACCATGGTGAGGGAATCAACAGCTTCTAATAGTGGAGGATTCCATGTGTCTATGCCTCATGCCATGTTATGGGAACAAATAATCTCTCAAATCAACATTTAATATTCATTTGATGATGTGGTTGGGTTATTAAATAAATGAATGTGATTCTTAGGCAACGTAAAGGAATGAAATGATTGATATATAAAACTAAGAAAATTATTTAAGTATCTAACTTGAATTTTTAGAGAAAACGTTCATAACACTAAATTCGTCATTTATAAGAAAACAATTCTTATTGAATAAATAATGAGGGAGAAATTAATTTGCATGCCTGGAAACCTAAGGATATTTGTTTCCAATTCATATCCTTATTGTTCCAAAGAAATGAGCTGGTTGAAACATATAATATACAACCAAGGTATGCATTAAACCGTTAAATAAAATGATAGAAGAAAAATGCATTGAAGGGACCATGACATGCGCTTCACCTAGAACTATGTAGTGACATGAATTCCTTAATGAAAAGTGTGCTCAACGTGGACACGAGCAATCAAGTTAAAACCCTCTTCTGTTTTCACTATTTTTTCCATCATTGCTCATATATGGAAATAAAGAAACTACAAGAAAATTGGTTGATTTGACATGAGTTTGTGTTTGGAACACATCTGATTAAATTAATAAAAGGAAATAAAAATAGATAGAGAAGAAATAATAATATATGGTGATTCAAAATACCAATAAATGTTTTCCTTAGGGCCTAATTATGCTTTAATTTAGCACAAAGCAAATAACTTCAGGAGAAAACATCTGATAAAAAAGTGTAAAAGAAAAAGAATTTTTATTTATTCTACCAATTTTTACTAATCTACGAAATGGCCTCCAAATTTAACTATTTTAGAGAATATTATAAAAATATTTATGTAGAAATGAGAATTAATAAGAAATAAATTCATTAAAGGCATAATTAATTTTAATTGATTCGACCAGAAAGCATAATCTAATATCTTAAATTAAAACTAATGGATCCGAAAGGCCACAAAAAAGGGAAAAGAAACTTCCATGTTATCATTGGTAGACAGATTGATACAGAGTTGTAGGACCCTTGGGTTACTTCTCATGTTGGCATTTATAAGTGAATAATCCCATTTCTTGAAGTCATCCACTATATAAACAAAATGAGAGTGGATATTTTGACATAAACAACTGATAGCATGCAAATTCTATGGAAACATAAACCTGAACACTAGCAGTGTAGATCATTCAGTTGTGGCCAATAATGTCTTCATGGATAAAAGACCCTTGAATTTCAAAAACCCATATATATTAGTATATTATCATGAACTAGATGATAATAAAAAGGAAAAGTGGGTTTGGAGGGTACCCGTACCATATATGTCATGGCTACAAAGCCTGAAAATTATAAATGGTCATGTTCCATGGAGGATAAATGGAAAATAATGAAAGATGGAAAAATGAAAAAAAATCGAAACATAGATAAAAAACCACTATGTGGGTAAGTAAGAAATCACGCAATAGGAGAGAACCTACAATGAAATGCACAAAACATGGTTCATGCACTACGGGTTTAAATTATAATTATTGAGATCACAGTTCAATTCTCATTTACCTGAGAAGTCATCCAATGTGATAAATGAATCCAAATTATTTAACGCAGCTCTAAACATTGACAAGAAATTCTGACGAACATATACCAAATTTTCCACATCCCTAATAACCAAATATCAACCGATAAAGAACCCTTGAATCGAAACAAACAGATGATTATTCATGATAATTAAGAAGAATTTATAGTAAATATTAATGAGGGATATCACCTTCTAAGGATTCTGCTGAATATTGTTAGCCCGTGAAGGTAGAGGCATAGTCGGAGGCCCAGATGAAGTTAGAGGCAGGGGAAGAGGCGAAGTCGAAGGCTGAGCAGGAGGAGAAACCAATTGAGAGGAATGTAGATGATGACTCCGTGCTACAAGAACCCTATATTGATAGTGCTAGAGAGATGAGAAACTGAGGGTTATGTCATGGCGAAGAGGGAAAAAGTGACAACTGAGTCGAATTCAGAGGCCAAATAGGAGGAGAAACCGATTGAGATGAAGTCTTTGCAGCAATAACCATAGTTTGACGGAGCAAGTGGGATGAGAAACAAAAGGTATCATCATGGAAAAGAGGGATGGTGTGAGTGTAGTGGTTGTACGTGGAGGGTAGATATGGAAACTGGGAGTAGGATGACCTCGACATCGGGATTTTGAGGGAACCCTAGGATGCGAAAAAACCCAATCGCACCCACAAGAGGAAGATGAAAAAGGTCGGATGGTAGTGTAGAAACTATCGGAAGGAGAACGTCAGAGATGGACATCAATCGATGAATGATTGACCATGATATCCAGGCTGACAGTGGTGAGGGTTAAAGGAAAGTGTGGGTCGCGATGCGCGATGAAATAAGTGGAAGCGAGAGCGAGATGCTGATGAATGAATTGGTATGATGCGGGAGAGGGTAAATGTGGAGGTATAGAGAGATGACACGTAATGAAGAAATGATGTTAAAGAATGGTAGTTTGATAGGTGGTATTAGGAAAGCCAGGATTAGTATATTTAGTAGATTTCACGATGACATGAATTGACGTTGTCGTCACACATTAAAAATATTACATTTTATTTGTTGTTTCTCAAAAAATTCCATTAAATTTTTTTACAAATATTCCTTATAATTTTTTTGAACGAAATTTAAAATATATATAAAATTTCATTTAATAATTTTATATATGTAAACGTATAAAATCATATCATGAATATTATTATGAAGGTAAATATTTTAAAACGATGTAATTTATCATTGAGAAAGTTTTTTTAAATGAGTGTGTCCCATAACAGTTTTAAATATTTGAATCATTACATCGATGAATTAAAAACAATTAAAAAAATTTAACCACATGAGAATAAAATATTTATTATAAAAAATATCAATTCCCTTATATATTCACATCATAAAAAACGTGGGTGTGTAACATCAAAATATTCCTCAGTGAAAGGAGATTGAGACAGAGTCCCTTAATTTGAGTTTGACTTGTTTTTTCTATCATTATCTTCATTTATAATAAACTTATTTAAATTATTTACTTTATTCCAAACCTTTTTTAATATCTTAATTAATTTTATTCAACTTATTATAATGATATATACAATTTTATAAATAATTATGTTTACGTCCAGTGTTTTGACAGTATTCGTTTTATTTGGGAAACTGAATTTGGTAGGTAAACTATGGTTAAATGAAACATTGTTAAGAAATATATATAATAATAGTCGTGAAATAATTATAATATTAATACATCAATTATTATTTTAAAATCAATCTTTAATGATGGTTAAGAAAAATGAACCCAAATTACAATCAAGGAGAATATATGTCATATGTGCACATGAGCAACGTTGGCATATTTCAATGATCATTATGGGAAAAAGTTAAGTAAAATTTATATTTAAATAATTATAATTGTATCATAAATACCATATTATATTACTATATATATTAATATATATAATTCTTATGATGTAAAAGGAATCACATCGCTACGAGGAGGCGATAATCCACACACACAAGAACGATGATATCATCTTTCCATAGAATGGAAAGGTTGATGGTATCTATTATATAAAGATTACTGAATTATTAATACATATTAAATATAATATATCATCTAAAAATAGTATTTTAATCATAATTCCCAACCATTTAAAGTGGTAAAGGGAAAAATACATTAAAATGTTTTGCGATGTGGTAGTCTATTGTGCACATAAAAAAATTTGTTACCCATTTGATTGAAGCGTGTGTAACTGATGGTAAAAAAATAAAAACAAAATCATATTCGTATATTTAGTATAATAAATTTATTATTTAATAATTTATTAATAAATATTGATGATGTGCATGAAAGTAATTTAAATGTCCTTGTATAATAATATTACATCTTTTTCAGGTGACTCATTTTAGTTTTCTCAAAAGGACATACTTAGTTATCTTTCATCCTAGAGAGAGGCTTCTAGGATAAGAGCATAAATTATTGGATTTTATTTTTGAAGGGGTTTCAGGATTCAAATGGGTTTATATCTGTGAAAAATTGACGGGGTGGGGGTGAATGCTAATTGGTAGTGGAGGAGAATTAAAAATCTTTTGAATACAAAAATCTAAATATTATTGTGAGGTATCCCTTGAATAATGTGCTAAAAATTTTAAGTAAAATTATAAACAAGTGGAGAAATGGTTAAAATACAACCATAGAAGTTTTTTTGGACGTTTATCTATTTCATTTGGCCACATAAGAATTATGATTAAAAATTAAGTAGACACATTATTTTACCATAATCACAGTAGTTAATTTTAATTTATTTCACTAATATTTTGGCCCAAAAAGTAAATTTACATTACTAGTATTTATAAATTATTATTATTTATAATATTGAATCTATTTTTCCAAATTCAATTAAAATTTTCACATAAATAAATTTAAAATTAACCCTGTAGATGAGATGACATAGTTTGTTTTTATTATTAAAACAATAAAAGGTTTATAATGTTTTTATATATAATTTCAATGTGAAATTGATTAAAATGACAAAAAATTAAATAAATTAGGCATAATTTATCTTATTATACCTTAAAACCAAAAAAAATATAATTTCACAAAATAAATTATTTAGATGAAAAAGAAATTTTCAATTAAAATCCAATATTATTCACTATTCCTCAAAACGTGGAACATCTCATTAAAATATAGAAAATTCACCAAAGAAAAATTTAATATTATTCATTCATAAAGATAGTTTATTTTGTCAAATATAATTTATAAAATATTCAAAAATTTGTTTCAAAATAAGTGTTCGGTTAAATTATTGTAAATTGTAGTTTATCAATTTTTACAAATTTGGGCTTAAAATTATATTTATAATTATCTTAAACTTATAAAACATATATTATGAATTTCAAAAAATTTAGTTGAATATATAATATATAAATTTCATTAGTATCATTCACTAAAAGTGGTTCATATAATTTATTAAGGTACAATTTCATTCTAGTCATAAAAATAGTTTTGCAAAAAAACACATCCTTTATATTTCATTGGCCTTTATTTCCATTACTAATTAAATAGTAAACTATTAATTAATTCTATTAACATGTGTAAAATATAATTTCATTATTTATTTAATCTTATCCATTCTCTCCAATATAATAGCTATGTAGTAAATATCATAATAATGTTAATTGTATTTTTTATCCATTAAGACTCAGGCTTCTTTGTAACATAAGTCATCAAGGGAAACCAATGTTGCATTCCTAAATAAACAAACATGGTGTTGTGTGTGATGCAAGAATAAAAATTTATATTATGTAAAGGAATATATTAAATCATTTAAACTAATTTGAAATAATATATTTCATAAAATCTTATGATGTTATTTCCTACCCAATTAATATTAATTTCAATCGTGAAATTAGTCTTTGTTATCAAATAGTAAAAATATATAGAATTCGTTTATTAAAACCTAAACCATTATAAGGGTTAAGAAACATCCTATTGAAAGGGAAATGTGGGAAACATAAAGGTCACTAAAATTTATGTATAACTAAAATTCAATATAGGAAAAACACTGCTGCAAAATTGAATGATGGATTTAAAAAGGAAAAATAATTTTCATGGACTAATAGGGAGTGATATAGAACATGGTCAAGATAGAATAAATGATAAAAAACTAGCAGAAAAATAGGTGTAGAAAATTTCATTCATATTATCCGAAAATACAGTATTATGATAACATTTGTTTCAAGATCCATTTCCTATAGTTGATAGATTCTTTCACCAAATATGCTAAGCACAAATGGAAATATAATTACATGATGAGTAGATATCCATCCATTAATATATATCCACCAAGTACTTGTATTTTGATCCAAAAAATGAGTATCCAAGGTGAAATTTCAGACTTCAATCACTGGAATCAACTTCTATTGGATCAAATAATCCTCATTATGATAAAATTATATTTCTCCAATATCTAAATATTAACTAAACCGAAAATCAATTTCACATAGTAATATAATTTAAACATTCATGTGATGAGATAATTCTTTATTTTATAATGTTAATTAGTAATACCCAAATTTAAAACTAAATAATTCCATAGATATATGACCATAACGGTCACCAACAACATAAAACTAATGTTCAAAAAAAGTAGTGGTATTCTTCCTCAAATAACATTTAAATAGACAATGAAGATATCTATAGAAAAACAATAATTTTCTCCTAAGGTATTACCATTATTTAAAACTATTAAAGAGGGGTTCCTAGGACATTATTATTTTGATCCACCTTTGAAAAATACCAATCTCGTAGGAGGTTTCATTGCTTCACATGATGGCCCAACATTAACTATAGATGTAGTAAATGATTTCTCTGTCCCTTCTTTCTTTTGATCCTAACTATTTCTACCATGACTATGATTATTCATACACACACTGACATAATATTCTAACTATTTGAAGTTAAATAATCTTACCACTATCTAAATATCGATTTTCTCATTGTGGGATTGTTCACAACTATATTCTAAGTAGTCATGAAAATTTTGAAGAAAAATAACCCACTAGTAACAGTTTCTAGATCCCATCATATGACCCCAAAATTATTTCAACTCACTTGTAAGAAGTTTTAGAATATTCACTAGAACTCCTAGTTGGTTTATCCTCTATTTCCATAAACCCTAATTATTTCATTCAATTTTATTCTCGTGGAACATATGTATCACAAATCTCTATTTAAAATTTCTCATAATAGTGAACCAAATTTTCCTAACATTTATATTCTAGAGAGGGAATATATATTCTTATATTTGGTTTATATCCCCAATAAAAAGGATTAATTTTACATTCATCTCATATAGGTACAAATTTAAAGCACCAAGAGAAGGATTAATAGTTAGAGTCCACTAATGTCTTAGTCCCTATGATACTATAAGTGTAGGAACCAACCTGAGAATAGATAAAACATGAAGAGTCAATTGCGAACAATGCATCTAGGGTAGATGGAGTGTCAAGGCCGTAGGAAGAATCGGTGACACCTTGAGTGGGGATAATTTCCAAGACATTGATGGTCACGGAGCATCGATGATGCATAGAACGTTGGTGGGGCATAGAGCATTGATAGTTCACAAATAATCATTGGTAAAAGATGTATTAGTGGAGCATGGAGTGTTAGGGGGTCCTGAAACCCCCAAGTCCCATCGTCACCATGATCACATAGTCACATTCATCAGTAGGATTCCACTTCTAGCGTACTTGTTTCCAGAGAACCTACTCCTCAAGACATTAGTTCTAAAAACAACTTCAACAAAAACCCACTAAGAGTATCTCAAAAGTACCACCTTATAGCCAGAGTCTTAAGGTCAAATTGGATCATCAAACTGACACACAGTTCAAAAGATAAGACTAATTTAGAAAAAATGGTATCGTATGGTCTGGGTTCAACCTGACCCAGTCTAAATGACCCAACCTGGTTCAATCGACCCGGTTCAGCTGACCCAACCAAACCTGGTCATTCAAGCCCGGTCTGGTCCTACCCAGGATGATGGGCTACTGGACAATTAGAGAGACCTTGTTCCCCCTTCATGATCAACCACATGTGGTCCACCTCTTTCATTAAACGACTCAATTATGCACTCAATGTCAATGTGGTTTCCGCATTCAACATGGCCACCACATTCAACATGGACATCACATTCAATGTAGATAATACCATGTCCTGGTCTCCTTCCTAATGGCTTCCACCGCCATGGATTCCACACAAACACCATTCGCATCGCGCCCCCAATTATTTCATCCCAGTCAACGCCTTCTAACTTCCCTCCATTGTGGGATCCCTTCGGCATGGATTTTGGGCCACATACCACTACAGCTACCACCAAATACTCCTTCTACGGGTCCTATTTTCCTTTCGTGACTTCTATCACCAATGGATCCTCTTCTATTATATTCTCGTAAGAATGTAACAACGAGCCCCACCACCGGATATCAATCCATCTAGCACCTGACTAGAACATAGCCTCTCACCTAGGTACATGTTTCCCTCACTATCAGCCACCCACCATTCATCATGCCAACCTCCATAAGCCACTACCAGCATGTTGTGCTATCTTCGCACCTCTAAAATTCAATCACATTTCAAAACCTTCGATCTTGAATTGTTTCACCTTGGATTGTGAGTGAAATGATCAATCGTTCACAGAGGGATTCAAATGGTGAAAATGTAGGAAGAAAGTGATAGATTTAGGGGTGAGATAAATAATATGAAAATCGAACTAATGAATCTTGGCATTGATCATTCATCTTTGATAAATTCATGTTAGCGGGATCACGAAGAAACTAATAGAAAATTAATCACTAAAATCTATTCCCAATAATCCGTTAATAATTATCCACCCCGTAAGAACCAAAAATCATCATTTTTTTGGGTAGGTATATTATCATCCTTTCGTTTTATGAATGGGAAAAGAAATCATGAAAATATCAACACCATACATTTATGAATGGATATTTCAATGATGAAGAATAGAGTTCTATGTCGTCATCGATCCTCAATATTCTAGAGTTCATTGTCAGGTGATAGCTTCCTTCTCCTTACCTCATGGGTATTCTAGATTTATGGTAATAACCCTAAATTTCTATGACATGGATTATTAAAAAAAGATACTACCATTTCATTAATAAATAACGTTAAAAAAATATTTTATTTAAATATTTTAATGATGTCTATGTCCAAAAACTAACCTTCACCCTAGATTCACGTAGGTCAATGTTATTTGCCACATAATGATAACACCCATTATTAACTCAAAGGTTGTCTCAGAATCCCAATACGAGTTACCTTTTATGAGTTATTATGATTTTAAAATACAATATATTTTATTTAATTTTTTTACTTATGGTTACACACCTCATGAATTTTTCCACAGATAACTTGTGCCGACCAATGTTAGGCTATAGAAAGGGTAAATCCATTTCTATGAGCTCAATTATTCCCTCAAATTTATGATCTGGGAACACATTTAATAGTTATTTCACTTTTTCATGAATATCACATGTGTGTTCTTTAATAACTGAATAGTTTCCAAAAATAACTCATTCTAATCACCCTAAGCCTCAAAATCGCAACCCACATCAGTGCCATGTCTTGGAATTTTCCAATATAATCTATAAAAACAAAATTACGGAAATTAAACTCATTAAATTCTGCCCACCATAGGGATTTACGTCCCCAAAATCCAAAATATTAAAACTCAAAAAATAATTTTGGGTACAAAGCATGAATCTAACCCCCACTTCAATGTGCTTTCTTGTTGATTCCCTTGTTGCCACTGAATGCATACTAGAGGAATTTAAAACACCCAAAGGATCCACTCATGACAGTCCTTGATCTATATCTGGCACACTACAAATGTCGTCCCATCATCAATGTCTAGCTCACCCCATTCGATGAAGTGTGGTGGATCACACACGTACCTACCCATCTATGACACATGGAAGAAATCAAAAACTCAATGAAACTACGGGGGTGGAGCTAGGTTGTACGCCACCACTACATTTCTGTCCATATTTTGAAGAAATCTGATGTATCTATGAGATAACATTCCACCCTTGAAAAATATCCAAAATCCACTTCGAGGTGAGATTTGAAGTAACACATCGTCTCCCTCCTCTAACTCCCGAGGCCTACGCCTCTAGTCAGCATTGCAATTATATCATCTCTGGTAATTCCTCATCCACTCCTAGATGATCATTACCATCTCACTGGTAGCTAGTACCAACTATGGCCCAATGGTTGCTAACTCTCTTGGCTCTGCCCCACATAGTGGGGACCTGCATGGTCGCCCGTACAAGGCCTCGAATAGATTCATTCCAATAGTGGAGTGGTAGATGTTGTTATATGATAACTCCACCAGAAGTTGGTGTACCTACAAAATTTGAACAAATTGTATTTTGAAAGCACATATCATGTCCTCTAGAACCTATATTTTCATACCGAATTTTCCATCCATATGGGGATTATATGCCTTTCTTGATGTGAAATTGAGTCCGAAAGAAATCTTGCATTCCTTCCACAACTGAGATGTTAAGGGAGAATAATGATTTGAGACCATTGTTGATGGTGATCCATGAAGAAAAATAATATCTTTCACATAGAGGTGTCCCATGATCTCTATTAAACATGGATCATGGATTGGTAGGAAGTGGGACAACATGGTGAGTCATTAAATGATCACCAAGATGGTATCGTGTCCCCGGGACAAGCATGGTAAACCTGTCAAGAAATCCATTGATAACCGACCCAATTTCAACTATGGAACCTCAAGGGGTTGAGTCAAAAACACTAGAACCTGGTACTCATCCTTCACTCACATGAATGTGAGGCATCTAGAAATGAACTCTTCCACCACCTTCTTCATTACAGGGCACCCAAACAGACGCTGGAGGTCTTGATGAATCTTTGGAACATATTGATGTAATTCTAAAGGGGACATTTGAAAAACACTCACGACCTCATTCTACGACTTTACTGTTACTTCTATGAATCCCCTAAAGAGAAAAAAATTCCCTCCACCATTCAGATAACCATTAAGGTCATGCCCTATTGAAATATAATCACATTTAGTCTCATAGTAGGTATCTGCACGCTGTGACTCCCTAACTAACTATAAAAGTGGAGGGGTAACCACCATTGACTATAGGTATGTTGCCTCATGTCTATCCACAAAGAATCTTTGTATCGATGATAAATACTCCAATCCCTATTTCAGTAGTTGTTAATTTCATCTTCAGATGATAGAATCTGAAACCACATTCCAATTCCTGGGAGTATAGACTATCTAAATGTCAGAGTCCTGGAAGAACTCTATCCAATGCCTCTGTCTAAATTTAAAATCCCTTTGAGCGAATATATAAGTGAGACTCTTATAGTTATCATATATTTTAAACATCTATCCCATTAGGTAGTGTCATAACATCATCAATTTCAAGACTACTGGAACCAACAACAAATCATGGTTCATGTAGTTATTATCATGTTGCCTCAATTGGTGTAACCCATAGGCAATCACCACTTTCTCCAACATCAGAAAACTACAAAGACTTGACCCGAATGCATCACATAACACCACATACTCAACATCATCCTATGGTAATCTCAATATGGGAGTCATCATCAACCTCTACATCAGCTCCTAAAATTACTGTTGACACTTCTCTGTCCACACTAAAGGGTACCCTTCTATTTCAAGGTCATCAAGGAGTAATATAGTCTTTAATAGTCAGGTACAAACATCTGATAGTTCCGAGCCTATCCTAGGAATTGTTTCTCTTCAGTAACACTCTTAGGTGGGTCATAATCAAAAACTGATTCAATCATCAATGGATCTACTGAAACTCTGTCCTTTGAAATGATGCTTAAAAAATAGGGGACCTCTCATATCCATAACTGACACTTCATGATATTCTTGTGAATTTGGTGCTCTCAGTGTGTGTCCAAGACCATTATCAAGTGTATCATATGATCATCCCCACACACCATGTACACCAGAATTTCATCAATGAAGACCATGCCAAACAGGTCTATATAAGTATGGATGATCCTATTCATGAGTCACATGAAAAATGATAGGGTGTTTCTAATTACATAAGGTAGTAATTGTTACTCATATTGGTTATACCGATATTTGAAGGCTATCTTCAGGATGTCCTCATCCCATAATCCAAGTTAGTGAAAGCGAGATCTATGGTTAATCAATGAGAACCACCTCAATCCCTTCAAAAGATCGAAGAGGTTTTCACTCCTACGTAGCGAATACTTGTTCTTCGTGGTCACCTGGTTCATGAACCAGAAGTCCACACACAATCTCAAGCTCTGATGTTCATTATTGGAAATCAAAACAAGGGAAACCTAGGGTGAAACACTGGGTCTCATGAAGCCCTTTCTCTGAAAGTCCTCCAGTTGTACCCTTAACTCATGAAGCTCAGTGGGATACATATGATATGTAGGTGTAGATACTAGTTTCGTCCCGATTTATAGATCAGTGCATAAATTCACCTCCATATGAAGGGGTAATCCAAGAACATATTCTAAAAAGTCTCCCTCATACTCATCCATCATTGTAGTAAACTGATGACTTATCTCATCCACTATAATGAGGTTCATTCTAGTAAAATGGTGGGAGATCTGCTAAACCATTTTATGTGTCAGTCCATCATATGCTTCTTGGGTTTTCATTTCACTGAAAAAATGAAAACCTGGTCCCTTCTCTTAAAACACACTGCATTATGCACCTAAAATAGTCAATTTAGGAATGGATAATCGATAACCAATCCATATCAAGGATGGCGTTGTAAGGACTTAATGATTCCTCCATGAGATCCCAACAAAGTATCATTCTCCCAGGGTAAGGGAACACAGTAGGAACTCACTTCTGATCATTGAATCTCCTCCCATCGGATTCCCCATGGGTAGGGATTGATTCAATGTTTGCACTGGAATCTCCATGTCCCAAACAATATTCAAGGCAAGAAAATACTGACTAAAACCTCTACCTATCAAAGCAGAAGTAGGGTTTTAAAATACACAAATCATACCTCTAATAATATCTAGATCACTAGTTTTATAATACTTCATCCACTGATGTTAGCATCATCTCTATCCACGTACTCCCTAAGCACATGGTAGACTATCATGGTGTGGTGGCGTAGTACCTTGAACCTCCACCCAAATCTCGCTCCTCATCCAGCTCCTCTACCATGTTCATGGCCTAGAGGACCACCATGGTCCTACCTTCTCTTCTGCATCGGAATTCCCTTGACCATATTTTGATCATCCATATAAAGATTCGAGAAATCTCAAGCCATGTTTCCCTAACCGCCGCAGGAGTAGTAAAGCGTGTCCTCCAACTGACTCACTCTACCCTAGAAGCCTCGCACTGTTGTCCCCTTTTCCTTTGGAATTCCCCAAAACTATCTAATCCACACAGTTCCCTACATCGTCTATCAGCTACCAACATCCAAAGACTCCACTACCTGGCACCTTTTGGTATCTCTCACTTCTAGTGTTTGTGCTGAAACAAATCTATGTACTAGTAGTGCACACTCCAATAGCCCATCATATGCAGGAATACTAAGGGATATCATGGATGCACTGATTTCCAAGCATACCACACGTTCAAAGGTATGAGCCCTAAATATTTGGTACCTAACCATTTCCTTGGAGAAATGAGAAAGATATGAAAATCTCTCATTTTAATCCTCTACTTTCTAGCTACACTACTGAAGATGTAGTAGCTAATGTATATGACTAGAGCATAGATTCGATGGTAGGAGCTTATCCCTAAAGATAAAGTAAAAGTCTTTCCAACTGAGGGTATTCTCCTCTTTCATCGAGATCATCAATCTCCACTATCTCCCAGCTGGTCCATATAAAAGACTCATGACTATGACATCCATCTCATCAAAATGCATCCTTAAGAGGCATCAGACATGTGTTAACATCTTCATCAAATCCTTCATTTCATAGGGGGTATTGGGTGGGTGGGCTCACCATTGAACCTGGGAGGTCACTGCCTATAGAACTCATGAAACACACTAATACTACATGCATCCTCTACGAATAACTATGTTAGTAATTTTACATTTCGGGTGGTGGTACACTGGTACACCACCTAAGGGTGCTATCTCTGGTACTGGTCCCAATACCAATGCATCTTCTGTAGAAAGATCATTCTCATGATCAATATCAGAATCATGGATGAATATCTATTTTCAGGCATCTTGAAATATATTATGATGTACCAAATCAATAGATTATACCTAGTGAGATGAAATTGAGTCAAGAATGACCTGAGAACACACTCAATATTATATTTTTCATGTACCATTCACTATCCCTTCAACTTTTGTTATCATGTAATGAGTTAAAACAAAGAATTCAGATTACTGGTGTATGGATATGTCAGCCGCCACACCAACAGCAGAGTCCCTATTTTGATCTCTAAACTTAAAATACATTACATTATTTCCCCAAAACAATCTCAAAAAATATTGTTTATTTAGGTTGAACCGGCCTCATTTGATACCACTCTTCGATGACCCATCCCCCAAGGCCTATGTCGTGACTACCCGAACCCCACCATTAATAGGCCAGGGGAAGGGAAAAAACATAGAGTGAGGATATCCCACAAATGGGATGTATTTTACATACTACCTATACACACACACCCATTTCCAATCCCAAATTTTTCAACTAATTACACAAAGTCAACAAACCTACATACCAGTAAAATACCAGAAATAGTGTACAATAATACAAAACTAAATAGTAAACTATGATAAAATACAAGCCCAACTAAAAGGGAGTGTTTAAAATTTTGAATCTCATATGAAGAAAAAATTCCATGAATGGTAGGTACAAAAATTAGTGTCTAATTTTCTAAAGAACACCTCATCTTTAGAGACTCTCTCTAAGCACCACCTAGCCCCAGTCCAGCATGGACTCTATCAAAGCATCGTTCGTATGCACCAGATCTGACATGTGTGGGTGTATCCCATTTCAGGGTGAGAAAAAAAAGAATCATTAGGGAAACCAATACCAAAAAATTACACATTGAATAATAACACAAAGTATACCACAAAGGAAACACACGAAGTACCCTATAAATGAATCACATGATGTACAATAAACAAAATCAGTTGACGCATGTACAAGACTAAATAATAGAGGGAAGGATTTACAATTTTATTATACTGATCTCTCAATCACTATGAAGCTATTGGTTTTGGAGGAACATTGAGTTTTGATGGAGCCAGAAGCATCAATGGCTCCCAAAATGTCGATGGTGCATGGAACATCAAAGGTGCAAAAAGCGTTGGTGGATCATAGAGAGGTGATGGTGTTTGGGACATCGATAGTGCATGGATAATTAATGGAACAAATTGCATATATGGTGTATGGATTGTCGATGGTGCACAAAGCATTGGTGGTACACAAAGCATCGGTTCCGCATGAACCGTCAGTGGCACATCCTGCGTCAGTGAGTCAAGCAATCCCCATGTCACGTAGTCACCAAGATCACTTAGTCCCAGCCAGCCATATGATCATGCTCATAATGTGATTGTTCAAGGACAAAATATTCCTCCAGTTGTTATGTTGTAAACCAACATCCACAAAAACTCACACAGATTATATAAAAACAACCGACTTGCCTCAAGGGTCCCAATTCTGATAATTTCAATTCACACATATACAATGTTTGAATTATATTGTAAATTTAGTAAAACAATTTGGTACAGTCTAGGTTCAACCTAACCTAGCCCGATGGGACAATGGAACGTGGCCTAGTTTTCCCATCCAGTAATTCCGCATGTGAGTCTTCCCCTTCAGTGTACAACTTGGTCATGTGCTCTTGATCAACCTAGACGAAACTGTATCCCGTCCCCCTCCCCATGACGTTCACAGCCATGGGTTCTATGTGGAACCCATAAATGGGTCAATCCCCTGTCACCACATCCTAGACATCGCTAGTGGCCTCCCCACTACCATTAGATCACATCGATGAGGCCTCTAAGCCACATCCTGCCTTAACCTCCATTGCAAACTCCTTCTGTGGCTGTTATCTGCTGCCTGTGGACTACACCGCCCTAGGCTCCTCCTTCGGCATGGTCTTGTTGGACTGGGGTTGTACACGCCACCTCCATTCACCCTATCGATGACCCATCACTCTAGTGCCCCATCAAAACTCGACCACCTACCGGGATTTTTTTTTCCATCGCCCCAGATTCCCTTCCAGTGACCCTATGTTTGTCGTCCCCTCCTCCATAATCCGTAGCTTACATCCTATGATATCGTCATACCTCCATAATTTCCATTGTGGATCAAATACATCATTATTATATCATTATTCTATTGATCATAAATGCAACAATAAATAGTTCACATAGGGTTGTAAAGGGTGAAAGAACTCATGAATAACATGATAGATTTAGGGGAGAGATAAAGAACATGAATACCCAATAAATGGATCCTAGCCTTGTTCATTTAGTCTTGATATGTTCTTGTTATCTAGATCATAGAGAACCCAATAGAATATTAATCACCATGATTTATTACCTTTAATCCTTTAATAATTATCCACCCAGAAATAATGACTGAATCACATATCAACCTTTTAAATGGTTGTTATGCATTATTCAATTGATTTTTAGAAGGTAAAAATAAAACACAAAGAGATCGATGCTTTAACATGATGAATGTATCAGTTGTTGATGAAGAAAGGTGTTCTGTATCATTATCGATCCTCGATCTATTGACATTTGTCATCAAGAGATAACTTCCTTTTCTTTTTTCCTTTAAGAAATTCTCGAGTTTTGGAGAAAACCCGAAATTCCTCTAACATGTCTTATTAAAAAGGGAAAATTCCACTGCATCAACACAATATATTCAATAAAATATTTTCATAACATATTTTAATAATTCATATTTCTAAAATCTAACATTCACATTTGACCCACACCGGGTGTGGTTTGGCCCCACCCACATAACACACCCACATACGAACAGAAGGGTAGTCTTTTATATCCAATCCGAGTTACCGTTTACGAGTTATTAGGATTTCAATATAAAATAATTTTTATGTACTTAATTTATTTATGTGTACTCCCATGGTTATGTTTTCTTCAGATAACCTTTTCCATTAAATTCATGTCGTGTCTAGGGTAAATCCACTTCTCTGAGCTCAATGGTGACGTCCAATTTTTGATTCAGGCACTCATTTAAGAATTTGTTCACCTTTTTAGAAAATTCTTCCATCTATGATATTAAAAAATAACATTTTTTAAACAGTAATTCCCAGCACCCCGGGCTTTAGAATCACACATTATCCCTACACCTGGTCTTTATATATTACAAATAACTTCAAAAAAATAAAATCTAGAATATTAGAGTCATTACATTTGAGGTGTGAATATGTGACTGGTGAGTTTCTTTTTATAGTGGAGGTGGAGTGACATTTTTTTAAATGAAAAAACACTATTCGGATATAGATTTTACACAATGTTCTTCCAATAATGATAAAAAATTGATACCAGTTATGATATGGTATAATTACATCAATAAAATGGGGTTTGGACCTATTTATTGGTCATTTTTCCACTTTTTATTAATGTTTTATCACTTGGTGGACACATTGTATACTTTAAACATTGTAATTCATTTCAATTGGAATCACTAATCATTTCATTAAAAAACTAATTATACCTTTTTAGAAATTATAAATTATGTTTATTAAAAATATGAAATCCATTTTTACAAACTCAATTCATATAAGTGGATGAAATAAATTTAAAATTAACCCCATAAAGCGATGACAATGAAGGTCTTAAAAGTGAAAAGGTTCAAAAGTATGAAATGTAGTTAAGTTTAATTTCAATGTAAAATTGATTTGAATGACCTAAATTGGATTATTTTAAATAATATTTATCAAATAATACATTTTTAGAAAATAAAATTTTTTGTGGCTACATAAATTATTTAGACAAAAAAATTCAACTAAAATCCAATTTTGACCACATTTCATCAAAACTGGAATCATCTTAGAAAAATACCAAAAAATATACCCAAAGTATATATTAATATTATGCATTCAAAAATGTAGTTTATGTTTTCAAATAATATTTATAATTATTTCAAAATCTTGATTTAAAACATTTGTACCTTTTAAAGGCTGTAAAACAACCAACTAAAAATATTAAAAATTTTATGCTTAAAATTAGATTTATTATTATTATAATTATATATAAATTATCATAATATTTTCAAAAAAATTATTGAATATATTACATATAGAATAAATTTATATATTTACCTGATAAGAAATAATTTAGTTTATTAAGATAAAACAACATTTTGTTCATGAAATGTTTTTTATAAAAACACATCCTTTATAATGAAATGGTCGAATATTCATTTCTAATTAATTGGTAAACAATAAATCCATTTTATTAAAATGTGTAAACTATAATTTCAAAATATACATAATCCCATTCATTGTATCTATTCCAAAGACTAGGTTATAACAATTGTAATAATTTTTATAGTATATTGTCATCTGGTATGACTTGGGATTCTATGTAATATAATTCATCAATGTAACTCTATGGTTCCTGGAATGAAATATAAACTTGGTGTTGTGTGTGATTGTAGATAAAAAATGTATTTCATGTAACACATTATATTAAAAATGATAAATTAAATTGAATGAATTTAATTTATAAAATCTTATTATGATTGACACATAGGCCCCTGAGTTCATGGTAACACCTAAACTATAGATAAACATTACTATAACATATATCATTACATGATTTTACTAATAATTAACACTAAAATTACCACCCAAAGATAATAATATATAATGACTTACATATTAGGTATATAACTAATCATCATGACTGAACAATGAGAAAATCATTTATTTAATCTTCATAAAGACCTCCTAAATTCCATTGATCCCATACATATGTATCGGATAAGCTGTGAGAATACACGAATATGGTGATGATCTAAACATCCTAGTAAGGAAATTAACATTAAAATAAAGTATATCACATGGGTTTGAAGGCATAACACAATAATATAAAAAGGTCAAAAACATTATTAAACATATTTAATCGTAACATATATAAAATGTGATCATATATTCATGGAATCATTGTAATACAACAAGAAAGAAATAGGATTTTCACTGGATTCAAAGATCATAACACATGGAGGAGCACAAGCCAAGGCTAATAACCAAGACTGTTGCACATGGAGCATGAGTCAAAGCTAACCACTATGATCATTTCATATAAAGTATCATGAGTCTAAACATTAACCAATTCATTGGAGAAAACTATGTGTTCCCCCATCAAAACATGGTCATGAATTTGATTTCCACATAAATAATCATACATGATCATTTAAACTTATTCATAACGGTACCCATGGAAAGAATTGGGTATCCTAAAAATGATAAAATGTATATAAATAAGAAATTTCATAATAGTGTTCAAGGAGAGATGGATTTATATCATAAATTTATATTAATATAGAAATATAGGCATATATCATGAAAATTTATGTCAAATTGAAGTTAATAGAGTGTATATGAATCATTATAAATAAAACATTTTAGTACGGATTAAAGGAAAACATTCCAGATTCTATAAAATGGAAATGGAACAATTTGTTTGTACAAAAGATGAATTGAATCCAGTTAATTTTTCATGATAAAATGAATTATTTTATATGAAATAATGTTGGATTAAAATATATTATGGTGTGAATAATAAAATGGGTACGAAATCTAGAAGATCCCTTTAATCAGATTTCCTTATCAGGATTATTTGTGAAAGGAACCTTATTAAAACATGTATTACCCAATCAAAAAGTTGATACGGTCTGGATATAAGATTTTATAGTATATGAAAAAATTTTATATTAAATATATAGAAAGAAGTAACAATTATATTGCGTAAATAGTGAGTAAATGCAACACAATGAAAATATAGAGGTTCAAAAATGATCCCTTACACTATATACAAACTGGTTCTGCAGTTGATCTAAATGTCCTGAATACTAAAATTAGATTCATTAATTAATAATAAAATGAAACTTAAGAAATTTAATTGATTTATTATAATTTTATTCAGATAATTAATGTCCTTTTTATGGGTTATAATGTTCAATTTCATCATTCAAGAGTGTTCATTTTCAATGTATTATTGAATGGTACACTTGTATATGAGTATGGAAGTACATGTAAAATGGGTTCAATTCCATAGAATTGAAATTATATATTATTATAAAAAAAAATATAAAATTTCTTGTCAATTATTTTGATTCCAAATATGAGAATGAATCATTAGAAAACATGTTATTGATAAACATATTGATTAATTTTAGCGGTTTTTTATCACAATAATCTAGTTTTGTTTTATTATTTAACATCTTGTACAAATAATGGTAATAAAACATTAAATAAGTTATAAAAAATATATTATTATAAGGACACAGACATAAAAATTTCATAATCTTGAATTTAATGAATAATTCACATTGAGGATCTTTTCAGGTTTAGATTTTTAGAGGATTAGGCATAACAATTACATTTCATCTCCAAAATTTCAATGTAGACACTTATACTCAGTTTCAATTTTTTTCATAAAATAAAAACACTTGAATAAAGAATATATGTCTTCTTCCATGTTTTAGATAGCATGAATTTTCCTTGATCACATCCTTGACCCTATTACACTTTATGCCCTGTGAAAAACATTTAAAAAACATGGGATGAGCATAAAAAGCTCAGTAATGGATACACAAATAAAGAAAACTGTTAGATATTCAAAAAAATAATTAATCCAAGAATAATTTATCATAAGTAATATGTTTCCCCTTTATGAAGTAGTAAATACTATTCACTGAATAAAAGATCATTCTTTACTCTTTTGTAACCGAAATATTACCATAAAACCCATATAAAGAACACATAACATATAAAGGTATCCTGGGACATAAACATTCTTAAGAGGAATAACTATACGGTAAGCTTCCACAAATATCACTAAATGGAATAGCCATACGAATGACTTCCATAACCAATGCATTGGAGGTTATAACATAATCACCCATTCTGGTTTATCAAGACACCACCCGTCAGATAATAAATCATATAACCACCCCTCAAATGTCCAAGTACCATCATAACACAGAACATATTTCAAATATAAACATTTCACTAATAACATTTCATTTGAAATCACAAGATGTAATTTCAAGAAATTGAAATAATCATTCCATTTTCATAAACTATTAAAAAATATATTTTAGAATAAAAGTGTCCAAAACCAATTTGATGTTTTTAATGGAATTATTATTTTAAAACATTAATTTCCATATAAATAAATACACAAAACCATTTTAAAAACATGGAAATTAAAGATAATAGTTTAGAATAATAAAATTTTAAAACATTAAAAACAATATTCTAGATAAAGAGTTCTTAACAAAATGAGTGACTATTGAATATAAATAATTGATGAATAACATTTAATCTGAAGATTATAACATCATGAGAATAAAGGGATTGATGATATAATATTAAAAAGGACATTATATACACCATATAAGAGTGAATTGGTGGAAAACAACAATGAAGTCTCAATGGAAATGCAAATTGACATGAAATCCCTTATAAAGACGGTATTGTTAAATTAAGGATAAACCAATCACATAATTATGTGTGAAAAATATAAATACACCGAATATAAGTTGATATTAAGAGTAAAAAAATTATAGGTCATTCACACATATTCATATGATGACATATTCAAGAGGTACAAATTTAACCCAAAGAATTGAAATTCGGTTAAGATGTTCTCTTGCAAGAAATTTCAAAGCCTAACAGCGCCACTTTAAAATTCAAAAAAAGATTTTATGAGATAAAAATGGAATATCATCATATGGAAATAATATATACATCAATAAGGATATATAATAACACATTACAACATAATAAGATGTAAATTAAAAGACATAACAAAAATAAATCTTTTAAAAAGAGGAGGGTGAAAGGTTCCCTTACCGATTTGGTAACTTACAAAACATATGCCACATGAAAGAAGGACCATAAAATGTAGATGTAAATACCCATAAATGAAATTATATAACACAAAGTGTAGAATCATTGGCATTACATACACCACTCAACAGAAATAGTGACAAATATACCATTAATCTCACGGGAATAAAAAGTGAGATAAAAACCCCTTACCTTGTTGTAATCAATCGAGTCGTAAGACCAAAAGTTAATAACCAGAAAATGAATCACAAAATACCATGAAAATAAATAGAATAGTGATAATATATATCCATGTAAGTATACATTACACCACTTGCAATAAGTAAGTGGAGAACAATGGAAATCTCATGGAATTAAAAGAGAGATGAGAAATCCCCTTACATCGTGTCTGACTTGACTTGTTTGTTCCTTTTTCTTCTTGAATAATAAAATGATGTTAATTTATACTTGATTAGGAACCCCTATTAATGTTTATTATTCATTTTATATGACTTATTATCTTGTTATAAACAATATGTAATCATTTAAGTCAATATTGGTCGTTTTGTCAATATTTGGTACTTGAGTAAAAAAATGAACACCTTATAATTACAAGTTGTCCATGTGGTCAAGAGTCCGTTATCCCCAGAATGATATTCCCTATTTAGATATATTATATATCATATATATCCAGTATATATATGTATTTATAATAGTACATAACATTTGGAGATAAGAAATAAAATGCACCGTTAATGGAGATGGTAAGCCGTACGTACGCATGAACGCTAGTTTCATTTATATTACGTATTTTAGTTGAATGAAAACATAATTATACATAGTTATATTATAATTGCAGTATAATATCATATATAATTTCAATAACTGAATCCTTTATATGTCTCATGTATGGCATGAACTAGTCATATCACTTTAAGGAGGCGGTAGTCCGCAGTTTCTCAAATGAAATTATCGCATTTAATCATAATGGAAACCATAAAGGTTTTATATAAATTAAAAATAAAGAAACATAAAGAAAAAATAAACATAATATATATCATATGTAAAAAAAGTTACCTCATAATGGCCCCCATAAGAGGCGGTAGGAGATAATTGACCAATCAAAGTTTCTTGAGAAGTTAGTTTCCCACCCATAAAAATAGTATGTTATTTAGCAATTAGATGGATGTGTGTGTAAGTGTAGTTCACATAATTATCATAAAAACATCCTAGTATATTTAGGACACATGTTTTGTTATAAAATAAAGGATAAAAAGAGTTTAGGGGTTTTAGAAGTAAAATGAAACAAAATAAAACAAAAGTATTTAAGAGAAACTATTACCTTTAATTTGGGTAACACACTTTGGTATGAACAAAAAGGGTTTCTTGAAGTGCATTATGCCTAAGTTAAGGCTTCTAGGAGGAGAAGAGGGATGTCAGATGCTTAATTGGGCAGAGTTTAGATGATCCATAAGTCTTGAGATGTGTGAAGTATTGGTTAGAAGTGAGGGCTTTTATAAGGGGGAGGAGGGGCTCTTTCGAAAAGTGTGTTAATATTATTATATTATATAATGATATTTGGTTTATAAAGGCCCAACACTCATTAATGTCTAATATAAAATGACTCATGGTATAAATAAATTCATCCAATAAAAATTGGACAGGTTTTGGATGTTATTTTAATATTTATTATCTTATTTATTTAAATCATTTATTAATGAGGTAAACACTGCATCTTTATTATGTCAAAAATAATTTAATTTATTCGATGTATAAAAATTATAAAACAAATACCATGATGTAGGAAATATTTTTATCTTTCCAATGAATATTTATAGTTGAAAAGATAACTTATATAACACCATGTTAAAATTAATTTACAATGAGATATTTGATTATGTCATTTTTACCTTTACTTTATGTTAATTAAAATAAAGTTTCATTATCATTCATAAGTGGCTTCATGGGGTCCCAAAATTGACCCAAGGATTCCCATGGTTGGCCATTACACATCCAAAAAATTTAGGACAAGTTTTAAGGTAATTATGAACTAATATAATATTCTTTTTACCATGAATTACCCCATTTACCTTTAACCATCATAAATAAAAGTCAAAAGTTACGATTCAGCAAAAATTATTTTCATCCTATTGAACCAAATTTTACTTAATAATAATTACCATTTATATCAGATTTTTTAAATTCAATTCATCGAAGTTAAAAAAGTTCATTTGAATGAAAAATTCAGTTTTTTAACTACTACTATGTGGTTTCACTATTCATCAAAAATTGATGATTTTCGAAAAAAATACAAAAAATTCAGCCTAAGATATATTTGATATTCTGATTCAATTTTTTTTCTATTTTACAAAATTCAAAACTTAGAATTTTCATTAATTAATTTAAAATTATTTCATGTTTTCAAAACAAATAGCGTGCTTTTATGAAACAGTAACCATCAAAAGATTTACCCTTGTTTATGTCCAATTTCAAAGTGAAATTAATTATAATGACCACTATTGGATTAAATGGTAAAAATATAATCTAATTACACCATAAAACCAATTAAAAAGGTAATATAACCATATTAATAAATTATATTAAAAGGTTGTTTTGAATTAAAACATAGTATTTTGACTATTCATCAAAAAACGTGATTTTATCAGAAAAATACCAATATTTTACCGAAAGTGTATTCTCATGTCCCGGTTCAAAATAAGAATTTAAATTTATCAAAAATAACATATAAAAGTTACCAAAACTAGATTTAAATAGGGTTCTCTATCAAAAGGCGGTAAATCAACTTTTTAATGTAAATTATGCTTAAATTTAGATTCATTCACATTATAAGCCTATAACATTTATAAGATAAATGTAGAAACATTTAAAAACCTGTATAATCATATTTTAGTTAGATCTATTCATTCTCAGAAATACAATGACTGGGTGTTAACTACCATTAAAATAATAATATAATATTATTAGTGAGCTACGTATGATTTCAAAGAAACCTATTGTTGTGTATCAGGTAAGACCTCGAACATAAAATCCCCTTTTAAGGTAAAATTAATAATTAATTTTAAAATATTAATAAATATGAAATTTTTAATATTCTTTATTTACCTAGGATGTTACATCCTTTCCACCTTTTGCGAATTGTGTCCTCGCAATATTAAAACTGAGCTGCAAAACTTAACTGAATGTCCGACATCAGAAAAACTGTCAATAAATATATCACTTTAAAAGAAAGAAATAGAAGTAAAAAGGTCACCCAAGATAATCCCATAATAGGATTTCTTGTTGGAAAACATGGATATGGATGAGAAAACAAACCATCATGTTCTAATTGAGTGTGATAGAAATCATTGTTAGGAGAAAGTTAACCACCAGAAAATCACAAACTTGTGATATGTTAAAATGTCTTTAATTCCCCAGTATGAAAAGTTAACGGTTACTTTATTTTAAATTATTTTTCATAAATATGAGGAATTTATTTATGAGCTTAATTAAAAACAAAAGGAAACATACATACTTGTCATGTAGACTTTCATCCTTTACTATCTTTCTAAAACAAACTCATATTTTCTCTAAACGATGAGTGTTTAGGATAAATTTTTCACATTAATGGTGCTATAATTAACTTCGAGAGAATCAAATAATCCAAAAAAGAATAACTATTTATTTCCCATGAATTTAGACCTTAACCAAAACCAAAAAGGTTAGTACAGGATTAGATAATCCCCAAAAAGGATAATTCATTATAAAAAGAAATATTATTCCAAAACTCCAAAATTCAATAAACCGTACCCTAAGTTCAACAATGACCATTCAATAAAAAAAATTATTTAGAATTGTTAAATATAATCAAAACTAACATTGAAAACCAAATCTCAGAAGAATTTAATCCCATAGTCCTCTACAGTAAATCTTAACATTTATCTCCAAATAACATCAACTACTTTTAAAGTCTCATACTAATGTGTAATGAACCTAATCACATATTCTCTATGATAGGTTAATAATTTCCATAAATAAACCAAAATAAACTTATTCATAAGATCATATAACTAAAATTAATTACTCATACAAACCAAGGACTTCACGTAGTCCAGTCTTAGGTGATAAATCCTAGTCGCACTTTGGTTATGGGTTCGGTTCCGACTGATTTGTCTGTCACGAAGGGTTGTCATTAGGTCTGTGTGTTTTTCTTTTACAAAAACTATACATTTTTATAACATTCCCAAAAAGAGATAAATTCATCAAAAATAACCATAACAAATTTTATCCACAAAGGTTATCTAATTACTTTCATTTTTTATCCCAAAATGTAATAACCATTAATTGCCTCAAATTCAAGGATCATATAAACCCAAATGGTTCTTTATAACTATATCCACAAATGAAAAGATAATTATTAATTGTATAAAATTTTCATATTTCAAAATTCAGGGATACACATACTATAAAATGTCTTCTAATGTCATCTCATCATCAAAAGAGACTTAATACCTTTAAGCATTTCACCATCCTAAAATCTACCATTACTCTTGAATCCCATATAAGTTGACTTCTTACTCATTCAACATTATTCATGATCCTAAAACCATTCTTTACCATCTTATTCTGAAATACATCTATCTAATATAAAAAATCCCGAATCATATCCAAAGATTCCATAATGTGAAAACATATGTCAAGAAATAATCCATACCATTCATTGGTCATTTTTAGTTTATTCATCCTCAATTGGAATTGAATTAGGTATTGGTAAATAGATATTTGTATGATTCGGGTGATCCCATTCCCGAAACATTTTCATAGGATATCTTATTTTATAATGACCATGCACACAACATTTAAAACATTCAATTGATCCCTAATAATGAACTTCTTTCCCTTTCCTAGAGTCAACCAGATGCTTCTTTTTTCTATGGAATTTTCGTGATTTATGACCTTCATTCCCACATCTATAGAATCTTCTCGTCCCTTTGAAGAATTTTTCCTAGGTGTTTCATTCCACATCCTTGACAAATAGGTTTTTGAACTTTCTTACCTCTATGATTATAACCTGAAATTCTGTTTGGATTTGTTTCTCATATATAAAATACCATATAAAAATAACCAAGGTTTAGGTTTTCAATCATGACTCCAGATAGTTGGTTGAGAATTACCAAAATATTTCTCATTGCAGCTCTCATTTATTTCGGTTTCTCATTAAGAAAACCGTCAGATTTTTTGTCACATCCACTTTTACTTTAGTGCTTGCTAGATCTATCCATTTACTAAAACCAAAAATGTTAGTGTGAGTATATCAGTAAAATTATCATATAATATCTTATGGGGAGGATAAGTCATTAATCCTGTTTTCTTAAACTGATTCAAAATAACTACGAATATTTCTAATATGCTAACCTTTATGGTTATTTCACATATGCTTAGACAACACCATAACCTCAAAAGATATCTAAACTGACCTATGATACCAACAAAAAGGATTAGGCCTTAAACATTACATAATCTTGAAAAATTACAATTTAGACACCTCTACTCAGTTTCCATTTTTTTATAAAATAAAAACTCTTGAATAACAGAGACATGTCTTGTTCCATGTTTTAGACTGCATGAATTTTCTTTGATCCCATCACTGACCCAATTCCACTTTTTGTCCTATGAAAAACATTTCAAAAACATTGGATGAGAATAAAAAGCTCAGTAAGGGATACACAAACAAGAAAAAATTTTATATTTTCAATACAAAAAGTAATCAATGAATAGTTTATCATAAGAAATACTTTTCCCAAATATGAAGTAGTAAATACTCTTCACAGAATAAAATATCATTGCATACCCATTGGTAACAAAAGATTAAGATAAAACCTTATAATGAACACATAACAAATATATGTAACATGGGACAAAATCATTCTTAAGTGGAATAACCATATGATCTACTTCCAAAAATATCACTAAATGGAATAGCCATACGACCAACTTTTATACCCAATGCATTGGAGGTTATAACGTTACCACCCATCCTGGTTTATCACGGCACCACCCATCATATGGTTTATCACGTAACCACCCGTAAAATGTCCAAGTACCATCATAACACATAAAATATTGAAAATATAAGCATTTCACTAATAAAATTTCATTTGAGATCACAAGAAGTAATTTCAAGATATTGAACTAATCATACAATTTTCATAAAACACTTAAAAAGATATTTTTGAATCAAAGTGTCACATAACACATTGATGTTTTTAATGTAAATATAATTTTAAAACATTAATTTACATATAAATAAATACTAAAAACAATTTTTAATACATGGACATTAAATATAATTTTTTAGAATAATACATATTCAAAACATTTAAAATGATATATTACTTAAAGAGTTTTTTACTAGATAAGAGACTCTTGAATACAAATAATTGAGGAATAACATTTAATCTAAACATTATAATACAATGAGAATAAAGGGATTCATGATATAATATGAAAAACGATAGTATATGCACCATATATGTGTGCATTGGTGCATAACAACAATGAAGTCTCAATTAAATGTAAATTAAGATGAAATCCATTATAAAGACTGTATCTTTATATTAATGATAAATCAATCACATAATTATGTGTGAACAATGTAATTACACCAAATAAAATTGGATATTAAGTGTAAAACAATTAGAGGTCATTCACACATATGGATAGGACAAAATATTAAAGAAGTACATGTTTAGCCCAAATATTTGAAATTGGGTTAAGAAGTTCTCTTGAAAAAAAATGTCAAAGCCAAACGACGTCATTTTAAAATTCAGAGAATGAGTTGATGAGATAAAAAGGTTATCTCATAAATTTTACTTAGAATTTATATAAATAATTATATATAATAACATATCCCAACATAATAAGATGAAAATTAAAATAAATAACAAAAAGAAGTGTTTTAAAAAGAGGTGTGTGAAAAGTTCCCTTACAGATTTGGTTACTTACAAAACATAGGCCACATGAAAGAATTACCATACAATGTATATGTAAATACCCATAAATTAATTTATATTACACAAATAGTATAATAATGGGCATTACATAAACCACTCAAATTAAATAGTTACAAATATAACATGAATCTCACGGGAATAAAAAGTGAGATAAATCCCCTTACATCGTTGTAATCAATCGAGTCGTATGACCAAAAGATAATAACCACAAAATGAATCATAAAATACCATTAATATAAATAGAATCAAGATAATATATATCAATGGAAGTATACATTACACCACATGTAAAAAATATGTGGTGAACAATGGAAATCTCACGGAATTAAATGTGAGATATGAAATCCACTTACCTCGTGTCTGACTTGACTTTTTTGTTCCATGTTCTTCTTGAATAATAATATTAAGTTAATTTATACATGATTTAAATCCAATATTAATTTTTATTATTCCTTTTATATCACTTGTTTCCAAGTTATAAACAATATGTAATCATTTAAATTAATAATGGTCATTTTGTCGATATTTGGTACTTGAGTAAAAAAAATTAACACCTTATAATTACATATTGTCCATTTGATAAAGAGTCCATTATCTCCATAATGATATTAATTATTTAGATATATTATATATCATATATATCTAGTGTATATATGTATTTATAACAGTACATAACATTTGGAGATAAGAAATGAAATCCATCGTTCTTGGAGACGGTAAGTCGTATGTACGCATGAACGCTCCTTTCATTTCGATTTCATATTTTAATTGAATGAAAACATAATGATACATATTTATATTATAATTACAGTATAATATCACATATAAGTTCAATAACTCAATCCTCTATATGTCCCACATATGGTGTGAACGAGTCATATCACTTTGAGGGGATGGTAGTGCGCACTTCCTAAAATGAAATTATCGTGTTTACTCACAATGGAATCAATAATGTTATTATATAAATTATAAATAAAGAAACATAAATAAAACATAAAAAAAATATATATCATATATAAATACAGTGACATCATAATGGCCACCACAAAAGGTGTTAGGATATAATTGAAGAGTCATCGTTTTATGGGGTGTTAGTTTTTCACCCACAGAAACAGTATGATCTTTACCCATTAGATGGATGTGTGTGTCAGTGTTGTTCAAATACATCTCATAAGAACATATTAGTAAATTTATTATACTGGTGTTGTTATAAAATAAAATAATAAATAGATTTTAGTGGTTGTAGAATTAAAATAAATCAACATAAAACAAAAGAATTTAAGAGAAACTGTTACATTTAATTTGGGTAACTCCCTTTGGTATGAACCAAAAGGTTTTATTGAAGTTCATTATGCCTAAGGTAAAGCTTCTAGGAGTAGGAAATGGATATAGGGATCTTAATTGGGTAGAGTTTGGACGAGCCAAAAGGCTTGAGAGGTGTGAAGAATTGGTTTGAAGTGAGGCCTTTTTATAAGACGGAGGATGGACTCTTTAGGAATGTGTGTTAATATTATTTTATTATATAAGGATTTTCGGTTTCTAAAGGTCCAAAAATCAGTAAGGTATAAGATAATATGACTAATTGTATAATTAAATTCATCCAATAACAATTGGACAGGTTTTGGATGTTATTTTAATATTTATAATCTTATTTATTTAAATAATTTATTAATGAGGTAAACAATGCATAATTGTTGTGTCATAAATAATTTAATTTATTCGATGTCTAAAAATTATAAAAAAATACCATGAAGTAGGAAATATTTATATATTTCTAATGAATATTTATTGTCTAAAAGATAACTTATATAACTTCAAGAAAAATTTATTTACAAAGAGATATTTTTTTTTTCACTTTTACCTTTACTTTATGTCATTTAAAATGAAGTGTCCTTATCATTACTAAGTGGATTAATGGGGTCCCAAAATTGACCCAAGTATTTACATGGTCGTTAATTACTTATACAATAAGGTTAGGAAAAATTTTAAGGTAATTTTGAATTATTATAATATTCTTTTTACCTTGACTTACCCTATTTACCTTTAACCACATAAAATAAAAGTCAAAAGTTAGTTTTCATCAAAAACTATTTTCATCTTATTGAACAGCATTTTACATACTAATAAAAACCATGCATGTCGCATTTTTAAAATTCAATTCACCTAAGTGGTACAATTTCATTTAAATGAAAAAGTCACTTTTTTAACTACTACTAAGTGATTTCACTATTCATCAAAAGTTGATGCTTTTCAGAAAAATACCAAAAATTCAGCCTAAGATATATTTCATATTATGAATTCAAAAATGATGTCTACTTTACAAAATTAAAACCATATAAGTTTCATTAATTAATTTAAAATTAATTCCCGTTGTCAAAACAAATAGCGTGTTTTTAAGAAACAATAACTATCAAAATATTGTCACTTGTTTATGTCCAATTTGAAAGTGAAATTAATTCCAATGACCACCATTGGATTAAATTGTAAAAATAGAATGTAATTAAAACATTAAACCAATTAAAAATATAATCTATCCATATAAATAAATTTTATTTAATGGCAGTTTTGAATAAAATATAGTATTTTTATTATTCATGAAAAAACAGAATTTTGTCAGAAAACTATCAAAATTTTAGTCAAAGTGAGTTTTTATGTCCCAATTCTAAATAAAAATTTTATTTTATCAAAAATAACATATATAAGTGTCCAAAACAAGATTTAAAAAAGGTTTGTCCATCAAAATGTGGTAATTCTACCTTTTGAATTAAATTTTGCTTAAAATTAGATTCATTCGCATTTTCAACCTCTATCTTTTATCAAAAAATTGTAAAAACATTTAACAAACATGTATAATCATATTTTAGTTAGTTATATTAATTCTCACCAACACAACGTCTTGGCGTTAACTGCCATTTAAAATAATAAATTTATATTATTAGTGTGCAACGTATGATTTCAAAGAAACCTCTTATTGCATATTGGCTAATCCATCAAACATAGAATTCCCATTTTAAAGTAAAATTAATAACTAATTGAAAAATATTAATAAATATGAAAATTTCATATTATTTATTTATCTGTAATGTTATATCCTTCCCCCCTTTTTTGAATTGAGTCCTTGTAATTTTAAAACTGGGCTTGGAATCTTAATTGAAAGTCCCACATCGGAAAAAGAGTCAATAAATATATCACATTAAAGGAAAGAAAGATTAGTATTAAGGTCACCTGAGATAATACCATATTAGGATTCCATGTAGGATAACATGGATATGGAAGAGAAAAAAACCATCAAGTTCTGATGGAGTGAGATAGAAAACATGGTAAGGAGAAAGTTAACCACTAGAAAATCACAAACTAGTGATGGGTTAAAAAGTATTTGATTCCCTAGTACGAAAAGTTAATTGTTAATGTTTTTGTTTTAAATTAATTTTCATAAGGTAGATGAATTTATTTATAATCCTAACTAAAATCATAAGGAAATATACATACTTGTCATTTAGTCTTTCATCCTTTACTAGATTTATAACAAAAACTCATATTTTATCCAAACTATGTGTATTTAGGAAGAATTTTTCACATTAAAGGTGTTATAATCAACTTCGAGAGATATTCATAAAAAATAACCATCACATATTTTATCCTAAACACATATTCTCTATGATCAGTTAAAAATTTACATAAATAACACAAAATAAACTTATTCATAAGATCATATAACGAAACATAATTAGTCATACTAACCAGGAACTTCACATAGTGTAGTGGTAGGAAATAAATCCTAGTCGTACTTTGGTTGTGGTTTCGATTCCCACAGCTTTGTCCGACGTGATGGGTTGTCCCGCGGTCTGGATATTTTAATTTTTAAAAGACTATATAATTTTATATCATTCCCAAAAATAGATATATTCATCAAAAATAACCATCACATATTTTAACCACAATGGTTATCTAGTAACTTTCATTTTTCATCCCAAAATGTATTTACCTGTAATTGCCTCAAATTCAAGGATCATATAAACCCAAATGGTTCTTTATAACTACTTCCAAAAAAAGAAAAGATAATTATTCCTTGATTAAAATTTTTATATATCAATCTTCAGGGTTACACATACTCAAAACATCTTCTTAGGACATCTGTTTATATAATGATCATTCAGACCACATTTAAAACATTCAATTGATCCCTCAGAAAGAACTTCTTTCCCTTTCATAGAGTTAACTGGATGCTTCCTTTCTCCATGGCAGGTTCGTGCTTTATGAACTTCATTCCCACATATATATAATCTTCTCATCGCTTTGAATAATCTTCCAAGGTGTTTCTTTCCAGATCCTTGACACATAGGTTTTTGAACATACTCACATTTATGATTATTACCTAAAATTCCATGTGGATTTCTTTCTCGCATATACGATGCCTTATAAAAATCACCAAGGATAAGATTGTCAATCATGACTCTAGATAGTTGGTTGATAATAAACACAAGAGTTTTCATTGGAGCTCTCATTTCATTCATTTTCTCGTTCATAATATCATCACAGTTTTCTTTACATCCACTCTTACTTTGGTGCCAGCTAGATCCCACCATTTACTAAAACCAAAAAGGTCAGTTTGAGTATATCGGTAAAATCATCATATAATATCTTATTATGAGGTTAAATAATTATTCATGTTATCTTAAAATCATTCAAAATAACTACTACTCTTTCTAATATGCTAACCATTATGGTTATATCACTTATGCTTAGATAACACTGTAACCTCTAATGTTATCTAAACTGACCTCGGATACCAACTATAAGGATCAAGCCTTAAACATTACATAATCTGGATTTAAAATAATATTTCACATTGAGAATATTTTCAAGTTTATAGTTTTAGATTATTAGGAATCAAAATTACATTAAATCTCAAAAATTACAAAGTAGACAGTTCTACTCAGTTTCTATTTTTTTTCATAAAATAAAAACTCTTGATTAAAGGAGACATGTCTAGTTCCATGTTTTAGACGGAATTAATTTTCCAGGATCCCATCCTTGACCCTATTCCACATTATTTCATTTGAAAAACATTTCCAAAACATGGGATGATCATAAAAAGATTATTAATGGATACAAAATGATAGAAAACTGTTAGATTTTCAAAATAACAAGTAATTTAGGAATACATTATCTTAAGTAATATGTTTCCCCTTTATGAAGTAGTAAATACACTACACTAAATAAAAGTTCAATCCTTACCCTTTTGTAACCAATAGATAAACAAAAAACCCATATAAAGAACACATAACATATAAACAAACTTGGGAAATAAAAATTATTAAGTTACAAAACCATACGGTCAACTTCCACAAATATCACTAAATGGAATAGTCAAACAACCGACTTCCACACCCAATGCATTGGATGTTATAACGTGACCACCCATCCTGGTATATCATGGCACTACCCGTCATAACTTTTATGACGTAACCACCCATCAAATGTCCATGTACCATCATAACACATAAAATATTCCAAATATAAACATTTCCCTAATAACATTTCATTTGAAATCAAAAGATGTAATTTCACTATATTGAAATAATCATTCCATTTTCCTAAACCATTTAAAAAGAGATTTTTGAATAAAAGTGTCTCATAACACTTTAATTTTTTAATGGAATTATAATTTTAAATCATTAATGTACATATAAATAAATACTCAAAACAATTTCTAAACCATTCACATTAAAGATAATGAGTTAGAATAATAAACATTTATAACATTTTAAATGATATTTTAGTTAAAGAGTATTAACAAAATGAGAGGCTCTTGAATACAAATAATTGAAAAATAACATGTAGTATAAAAATTATAATATCTTGAGAATAAATGTATTCATGATATAATATGACAAAAGATAGTATATACACCATATAAGAGTGGATTTGTGCATAACAACAATTATGTCTAAATGGAAATGTAAATTGAGATGAAATACCTTATAAAGACAGTATCCTTAAATTACAGATAAATCAATCACATAATTATGTGTAAAAAATATAAATACACCCAACATAAGTGGATATAAAGTGTAAAATAATTATAGTTCATTCACACATATTAATAGGAGGACATATTCAAGAAGTACATGATTAACCCAAAGAATTGAAATTGGGTTAAGATGTTACCTAGAATAAAAATTTCAAAACCTATCGGCGTCAAATTAAAATTTATAAACTGAGTTGATGTGATAAAAAGGATGTATCATCACTTGGAAATAATATTTACATCAATAAGGATATATAATAACATATCCCAACATAATAATATGTTAATTATAAGACATAACAAAATGAAGTCTATTAAAAAGTGGATGTTGAAAGGTTCCCTTACCAATTTGGTAACTTACAAAACATACGCCACATGAAATAAGTACCATAAAATATTGATTTAAATACCCATAATAGAATTTTTATTACAAAAATAGTATAATCATGGGCATTACATACACCACTCAAAGGAAATAGTGACAAATATAACATGAATCTCACGGGAATAAAAAGTGAGATAAAAACACGTTACCTTGTTGTAATCAATCAGGTCATATAAAAAAAATATATAACAACCACCAAATGAATCACACAATAACATTAATATAAATATAATATTGATAAAATATATCAATGGAAGTATACAATAATCCACATGCAATAAATAAGTGGCAAAAATGGAAATCTCACGGAATTAAAATTGAGATAAGAAATTCCCTTACCTCGTGTCCTACTTGACTTGTTTGTTCCTTGTTCTGATTGAATAATAAACTTATGTTATTTTATAATTGATTTATATCCATTATTAATGTTTATTACTCATTTCATATCACTTAATACCATGTTATAAACAATATGTAATCATTTATGTTAATAATAGTCGTTTTGTTGATATTTGGTATTTGAGAATAAATGAACACCTTATAATTACAAGTTTTCCATGTGGTCAAGAGTACATTATCTCCAAAATGATATTCATGATTTAGATATCTTATATATCATATATATCCAGTATATATGTTTTTTTATAATAGTACATAACATTTGGAGATAAGAAATGAAATGCATTGTTCATGGAGACGGTAAGTCGTACGTAAGCATGAATGCTACTTTCATTTCTATTTCATATTTTAATTGAATGAAAACATAATTATACATATTTATATAATAATTCATGTATAATATCATATATAATTTTAATAGCTAAATCCTTTATATGTCCCACGTATGCTATTAATGAGTCATATCAGTTTGAGGGGGCGGTAGTCCACACTTCCTTAAATGAAATTATCGTGTTTACTCATAATGGAAACCATAAAGGTATGCCATAAATTAAAAATACTGAAACATAAAGAAAACATAAAAATAATACATATAATATATAAATACAGTTCCCTCATAATAGCCACCATAATAGGTGGTAGGTGATAATTGAATAGTCATCGTTTCGTTAGGTGTTAGTTTTTCACCCCGAGAAACAATATGTTCTTTACCCATTAGATGGAGGTGTGTGTAAGTGTAGTTCGAATACATCTCATAACAACATACTAGTATTTTTAGGATACTGGTTTAGTTATAAAACAATGGAATAAAAAAATTCAGGGGTTTCAGATGCAAAACATAACAAAATAAAACAAAATAATTTAGGAGAAACTATTACCTTTAATTTGGGTAACTCTCCTTTGTATGAAGCAAAAGGGTTCTTTGAAGTTCCTATATCCTATGTTAAGGCTTCTAGGTGGAGGTGATGGATGTAGGGAGCTTAATTGGGCTGAGTTTGGGTGTGAAAAAAGGCTTGAGTGGTGTGAAGAATTGGTTAGCAGTGAGGGATTTTTATAAGGGGGGGGAGGGGCTATTTAGAAAAGTGTGATAATATTAGTTTATTATATAATGATATTCGGTTTCTAAGGGTCCAAAACCCATTAGGGTAGAATATATGATGACTCGTGGTCTAGATAAATTCTTTCAATAATAATTGGATATGTTTTAGATGTTATTTTAATATTTATAATTTTATTTATTTAAGTCATTTATTAATGAGATCAACACTGCATCATTATTGTGTCATTAATAATTTTATCTATTCCATCACTAAAAATTATAAAAAAATACCATGATGTAGGAAATTGATTTTTTTTTAATGTATATTTATAGTCAAAATGATAGCTTATATAACACCGTGTAAAAATTAATTTACAAAGAGATATTTTTTTATGTCATTTTTATCTTTACTTTATGTTAATTAAAATAAAGTGTCATTATCATTCATTTGTGGATTCATGGGGTCCCAAAATCGACCTAAGGATTCCCACGGTCTGCCATTACTCAACTAATAAGGTTAGGACAAATGTTAAAGTCATTTTGAATTATTATAATATTCTTTTTACCTTGAATTCCCATATTTACCATTAACCACGGTAAATAAAAGTCAAATGTTACTATTCAAAAAAAATAATATTCATTTTATTTAACCACATTTTACTTATTAATAACAACCATGTATGTAGTATTTTTTAAATTCAATTCACCGATGCGATGGGATGAGGGTACCTTCATTAGGCTTTGCGATAAACGTAGCTTCCTTGCTTAGAGATTACTGGAGATTGAAAAAGATTTGAGGCACCGTTCGAGGGTGAAATGGCTCAAGGAGGGTGATCGCAATACTGCATTCTATCATGCGTTCTTGAAAGAGCGGTAGAATATGAAAATAAACATAAAACTTGAGGATGGGTCCTATACATCTGATGTCAATGTAGCAGGTCGGATGGCCTTGGAACACTTTGAGAATCTGCTTGTAGGGGATATTCAAGGAAACCGGTTGAGTGGTGTATCAGTGGGGGAACATGAGTATTTCATGGGGTCTATATCTATCAAGCTTTTGGAAGAGGACAACAATAATCTCATGGATATTCAGGAGGTGATGTGGTTTGGGGAACTATCCATAGCATGTCTATGGATAGTGCACCAGGTCTAGATGGTTTCCTAGGGAGTTTCTTTGTGGCGGTATGGGATTTTGTGGGGGGAAATGTGATTGAGGCCATCCAAGATTTTTTTAGGGGAGGAGCTATTAAGAGGAGAACGTGTTCTTCTAGGGTGTTTCTAGTACCAAAAATAAAAGACCCTTCATCTTTTGAACACTTCAGACCCATTTTCTTTTGTAATGTCTCTTACAAGATATTGGAAAGTCTTCTGGCTAGAATATTTAACCAAATCATTCCGAAAGTGATCTCTTAGGAACAAAACGGCTTTATCAAGGGAAGGGGCATTCAGGGGGAAATTGGTGTTTCCAAAGAGCTGGTTGAAGATATTAATAAAAGGGTAATTGGGTCCAATGTCATCATTCAAGTGGATATGGAAAAGGATTATGAAAAAATGAATTGGAGTTTTATTATCCAGGTAATGAGAGGTATGTGATTTACTTAATGGGTGTGTGACCTATGCTTTTGCTGTTATTCTTCTCCATGGCTCACCATATCTCTCCTGGGAAAGAGATTCAGTTACTTCAAAAGCATGCGGGGAGTGAGGAAGGGGGATCCATTGTCCCCTATAATGTTTATCATTTCCCAGGAAGCTATTTCAGATAATTTTCATAGAGCCTCAGAGGAACAGAGGATCCTTCCTTATCACTACAAAAACTTAGATGGAACTCTTTCACATATTATGTTTGATGATGATCTATTAATTTTCTTGAATGGAAGGAGGTCTTCCATGATGAATCTTTTGGGGATTATGGAGGTCTATGGTCACATTAGTGGACAGAGTATTAATGGGAGAAAGAGTAGTGTATTAATTTCAGATAAATGCTCTAGAAGAAGAGCTCAGGACATTCAGAATCTGCTAGGAATATAGATGAAGAAATTTACAGTGATCTATCTTGGGGAACCTATTGCTATGGGGCGGGATAAAAATATTTCTTTGATGATCTCATTAACAGAATGTTAGGGATGATTTTAAGCTGGAAGAGCATATTTCTCTCCTTCAGAGGTCAGGTTTCATTGATAAAAAATGTGTTTTCCTCGATACTAATGCATGTAATGTCCGTTATTTCCCCTCCTAAAGCTAATATATCATTGATGGAGAAAGATATGAATTATTTTCTATGGGATGAAAATTCCGCAAGCCGGACTCATTGGGCTTCCTGGAACCATCTGGGAAAGCCTATCTAAGAGGGAGGAGTGGGTCTCAGGGACATAGTATTAAAAATACAGTATATGCAGGCCCGGTTGGCATAGGATTTTTTGTTGGTGAATATTTATGGTCCAAATTCCTTAGAAATAAATACGGTCAGAATTGGGAGGAGTGGAACATGCCGAAACTCTCCAGTCTAGGGAAAACTATTCTGTATCATCTAGAGATTCTTCAGGACCACACATGTTGGGTGGTGGGGAAGGGTGATATCAACCTTTGGCATGACAACTGGGTCGGTGAGAAACTAGTTTTTCAGTTATATCCTGTGGGAGATATGACGGTTAAGGAGGCATTACGTTTTCCCAGACTTATGGATTCCATTTTAAATGAGGAGAAAATGATTCTATTCCGAGAGATTGAATTCAATGAGGAGGAGGATCAGGTTTGTTTTACTGGTTCCGACTTAGGGTATTTCAACGGGCATGACTACAGAACTATTCTCCATCATGGAGGGGCTTGGGAGGAGTGTGATACTTGGTTATAGTGAAAAGAGGCTCCGAAAAATCTGAATTTCTTGGTATATAGAGCCCAAAACTCTTGTCTGCCAAAAGAGGAAAATTTTTAGTAGAGAGGGATCCTAATGGCATCATGCTACTATTGTTGTTCTAACCCACAATCTGAGTCGGTGTTCCATCTTTTTGTCCATAGTGATTGGGCCAACAATCTGTGGTCCAGTATGATCAGTTGGGGATTTTTTAATGCTTCCTACTCATCCTTACAGGAATTTTTGATTTGCTGGTTTCGGGAAGCAGGAAACTTGGAAATGAAATGTAAGAGCCGCAACATCATTGTTCTGTCTATATTCTGGACATTGTGGGAGGCCCGAAATAAGACAAGGAGAGAGGTGAGACCACCAGTGGACTTTCTGCAGGTCAGAATGAAGGGGATCGTGCATGTGTTGGGTGCTATGTTGAAGGGCGGACAACAATCCTATGTCATATGAAAGATGATTAATCGAAAAAATGTGTCGACTAGATCTCAGGGAAGCTGGATAAAATGGAGTCAACCGTTAAGCGGGTATAAATTAAATGTGAATGGATCTTTTATGAATATTATGTTATGTGGGGGAGTTCTGTTGTGGGATGAGTATGGATCCGTGTTGTTCACCTTCAGTAGCTTCTACGGGCTGGGGAGTTCGCTGGGTGTAGAGTTAAAGGCGATCCAAATAGGTATTAGGCTTTGCAAGGACCAGGATTTGAGGTATTCAGAGGTTGAATCTGATTCTGAAACTACTGTCCAAGCTATTAATGGACAGATTGATCCTCCATGGCACTTAGCGTATGTGGTTTGCAGCTTCTCGGGGGAACTCAAGAGTGGTTGCTCGATACGGCATGTGAAAAGCAAAGAAAATTTCGTGGCTGATGCTCTTTCACGTGGAAGTAGTCCAGAAGAACCGCTGATGATGTTCTCTAGTTTGGTCACCTTACCTTAGGAGTGTAATAATTTTTTTCAATGGGTTGCTCTCCGGTTACATCATTTCAGACCCCCATGACATTACTTGTATTTGGGTGGAGGAACTCTTATCATATAATAATAAAAAGACAATTTCTGGAAAGTGAACTTAATTCCAATGACCACAATTGGATTAAATAGTAAAAATATAAACTAATTACACCTTAAAACAAATTAAAAAGTTAATCTAACCATCTAAATAAATTATATTTAAAGGAAGTTTTGAGTTATAATACAATATTATCACTATTCATCAAACAATTGAATTTTGTCAGAAAAATACCAAAATTTTTCCCAAATTGAATTTTGATTTCCCGGTTCTAAATAATAATTTTATTTTATCAAAAAGAACATATAAAAGTGACCAAAACTATATTTAAAGAGAGTTTACCATCAAAAGGCTATAAATCATCCTTTTAAAGTAAATTACACTGAAAATTAAATTCATTCACATTTTAAGCCGCTGAATTTTATCAGATAAATGTAAATACATTTAATAAACATATATAATCATATTTTAATTAGTTCTATTAATTATTTCCAATACAACGGCTAGGCATTAACTAAAATTTAAATTAATAATATTATATTATTAGTGTGTAACGTAAGATTTCAAAGAAACCTGTTTTTGCGTATTAGGTAAGCCATCGAACATGGCTTCCCCTTAAAAAGTAAAATTAATAATTAGTTTAAAATTTTTAATAAATATGAAAATGTCATATTCTTTATTTACCTGGGATGTTACAATTATAATCTAGTTCAAAAATAATTTTTTTCCAATACAATCTTTGAATATGTCAATAGGTATTGAAAACCCGCCGTCCTTGAATTTGATAAATTAACACCTCACAGACGATGTTTTCATTTTTTTAGAAAAAGGAGAGGAGAAACAATTGATGATAGGTTATTCAATAAACATTATAAAATTAAAGTATATGTTACTTTCTATAGTTATAATTCTAATTGGATGAGGGTATGTAAGGATATATTAAGAAAATAATGAACTTGAAAAGAAAATAACAGAAAATAAAAGTGGAATTTACCTCATGAATGCATCCTCCTCGAGAACCTCCTTAGGTAAAAAGGTTTGGTATTTTAATGGGACCATGATATAACGGGTGTGGGTTGGGAAATGTGATTTTAGTATAATTTGACACGTTTCAAATGCTGGAAGGTGTAACGAGAATACATGGTGTGGGGAGGTATTTATAGTGTAGGGGAGGGGTGTTTTCTCATTATTTTATTCATTAGTATATTATTGTGGATTTATAATAATAATAGTTGCAGAATTATCACCAGATATAATAAAATTAATAATTTATGTTAGATATTATAGTGCTAACATTATTGATAACTCAAGGAATAGTTTATTTAACTTATAATGTATGCATATCGTAAATTACCAAATTTTACTATCCACAAAAATTCATCTATTTCCGAAAAATTCAAAAAATTCACAGTAACCATTTTATTATGTGTATAATTTCAAAATGAACTCCATTTTATGAAAAAGTTTTTCTAAATTTGATAAAATTAATTTTTAATTTAAATCATCATTTACTTGGAAATTACAAAATTTAAGAATTATTACTGATTTTTCACTCTTTTAAAAAAATAATTAAGGTCTCCTAAAATTATATTATATTCAAAGGATATAAAATATTAATATATGAGTAAAATTTATTAAACTTTTTTTAATTCATTATATTAATTGTATAATTTAAATAAAATGCATAAGGTTTATAAAAATATGAACACAAAACTAATAATTTCTAAAACAATTATTTAAATATAATATGATATCATATTATCTTATTACCATTTATAAGATGCCTAAATTTTATTTATAGTTTCATAGGTGAGGTTACTATTCTTTTTTATAGATTATAATTCATATGGTTCATACTACTATTCAAATTTTCAAGTAACTATTTTAGCAGTACATGTTTGTAAAAATCAGTAAAATAAAACTTATTTCATTCATTTTTCATTTATAATGTTTTTATTGGGTTCTTTATTTGATGTTTTATAATTTATAGAATGTGACATATATTAGAAGGAAATTTTCCATTCAAAAAATTTGGGTCTTACAATCTTCCCCCTTATGAAATTTCTCCCTCAATCATTCTTTTACATTTGATGTTGAAAAACAAGTGTGGGTACTTTCCCTTCATTTCATCCATAGCTTCCCATGTTTCTTGTTCATACTTATGGTACATCCATTTTACATTGGCCAGGTGAGTGGTATTGTTGAGTAAAAAATTATCTCTACGACCCAAGAACTTCACTGGATACTACTCATAAGATATATCATTATTAAATTGTATGTCCTATGATATTAGTACATGTATGTGATATTGTATGTAATTTTTCAATAGTGTTACATGGAATACATTGTGTATTTGAGAAATTATGGGTGAATGTTCTATTCTATATTCCATGACTCCAACATGATCAAGATTCTCGAAGGGGCTGATGTACATGGAAATTATCTTTACATTTTTCAAAAATATCATGATCATCTTACTTGGAGATATACAGAGGAATATCGTGTCTCTAACATTAAACTCAATGTCTCATAGATGATTATATGAAAAACTCTTTCATTGACTTTAGGATGGATTGATGTGCTAATGAATGGTTTTCACCATATCCACCATTTCTTCGACCATTTTAAGTACTAAAAGCTAACATTCACCAACTTCATCTTAGCATGATGGTTTTCAATATCATTATCCTTAAAGGGATTCATATCGATCCATTTAGTTACCCTGGAGGAATCTTTTATTATAAGATAACTCAAAAAGATAAAAATGATGGTCCCATCGACCCTTAAAGTATATAGGACATGCACTCAACATGTCTTATGGTGTTTGAATATTCTTTTTAGATTGGGAATTTTCATGATGATGATAATATATATTGATGATCATCTCAGTTCTTAGATCATGTTGTTGAATTTTCCAGAACATGAATGTGAATCTGAGGTCATGATCAGATACAATCGATAGTAATTCTCCCTGCAACCTTACCACTTACTAGATTTATAATTGTGAAAATTGATCCCGTGATAAGTCCTCTTGAATTGAATAAATTTAGGTGTCTTTTAATGATGATCCACAACAACCCATATAGAATGTTTTCCACTGGATTTCCTTGGATGTCCAACAACAAAGTCTCAGGTAATTTTATTCCACTCCCATGTTAGAATGGGTAGTGTTGGCATCATCCCCTTAGAATTTTTTCTTCCTACCATCATTTGGTTTCATAATAAGAACATTTATGTATATTCATTGATATAATTCTTCATATTTTACCACCAATATTTTTTCATAGTGATTAAGATACATATTGGTGATCCGAGGGTGAATATAGATGGTTGAGTTGTGTGCATTATTCAGAAGCACCATCATTATCTCCCGATTGGACGGTACACATAGTTATGACCCAAATCACACAACTCCTTCCACATCCATTTTGAACTATCTATATTTCCCTATTCACATTGATTTCACTTCCTTCTGAATTTCCACATCATTTCTTTGATAATGTTTTATTTTATCCATAAGGTATGTTTGAGAAATCATTTCAGAAAGGACTGATGATGTTACATTATTAACGATTCCCATTCCCATCCATTGAATATTTAAGAAGATCAGATCCTTCTCAATTCCCATATTTGATAATGATGCAAGATCTTGTATACTTTTGGAATCTACCACCTTATTTTACTTATCATGATGATAGAGGATTGTAATGTCATAATCCGTAATGAGCTCTAACAATCTTCACTGTCTCATATTATGTTCTTTCAATTTGAATATATATTTTTTACCATCATGGTCAAAAACTATCTCACCATTCTCCCCATACATACATTTTCTATATATTTTGAATGCAATGATCATAGCTGCTAACTTCAGATCAAGTATATGAATGTTTTTCTCCAAGATTTTTAACTAACACGAGGCATAGGCTAACAATTTATTTTCATCATTAGTATATAACCCAATCCCTTCTTTTATGTTTTAGTTTATACTACAATGAGTTTCCCACATGTAGATAGTGTGAGGACTAGTGTATTGATAATCCACTTTTCAACTATTTGAAGAATTATTCACACTCACTTGTGAAAAAAAAACATCACTCCCTTCTGAGTGAGCTTGGTTAGTGTAAATTAAAATATTGAGAATTTTTTGAAAATTTATTGGTAATCCTATAATATACCAATTAAACTATAGATATTCATTAAATATGTTTTCCTGGCCAATCTTCGATTTCGGTTCCCCTCTAAGGGTCCAAAATTATCTCTTTTCTCGTGATAAAATACCCCAATAAGTATACTTCCTTCATCTAGAACTCACATTTACTTTATAACTCATAATGTTTCTACCTTTACAAATTCCATTGCACAATATTGAAATGCTCCTCATGTTCCTCCTTGCTCTTCAAATATATCAGAATATCATCCATAATGACCACCACTAATCAGTCAAGGTAATATCTAAAAACATTATTCATTAAATTCATGAATATTTTTATTCAATTATTGAGTACGAAGGGAATCACTATGAACTAATTTCATCCTAAACTTTTTCGAAATGTACTATTTGGAATATCCTCCTTCTTCATCTTTAATTGGTGATCTCACATAACAAAGATACACCGTAGAGAAATAACAATCCCCACATAACTAATCAAACAATTCATATATCCATGTTATTGTATAATTATTATTTATCATAACTTTATTGATTTTATGGTAATCAATGAATAATCCCCATGATCAATACATCTTTAGGATAAAGAGAACTGATCCCCCCCATGGTGAATCACTTGGACATGTAAAACCATTATCTATATACTACTCTAACTAATTCATTAGTTTTTCTATATAAATAGTGGAAACTCTATAAGGGTTATTTGATATTGGAACAGATCTAGCAATAATTTCGATTGAGAAATCCACCACTTGATTAGACGGAAGACTAAGAAACTCTTAGGGGAACACATTACATTAGTACCTCACAATGGGAATGTCTTCAAGAATTATTCCTTTCATTATATTACTAATTTGAGCTAGACATGATTTCTCATAAGGAAACAATATCCACAATTGAGACATTGATTCTAAAAGTGATTCATCTTCCTCCTTAAACTTTTATAGAATTGGAGGATTCTTTGGGATGTGAGGTGTAATCTCCCCTTCCCAATAGTTGATGTTGTATTCATATAAAGATAGTTGATCCATTCCCAATATGTCATAAAACTCCACCAAAGGGAGTATGAAAAGATTTTTTGGTGGTTCAATCCCTAAAAAATTAACCGGGGATGAGTTATAAACATTGGATGCAATAATTTCACAATTTTATATGCTCATAGATAAGTCAACCTCTATATTTTGATGTAGTGGATGAATACTTATACTAAACCTGAATGATATTAAAGAATGCATAGAACTAGAATCTAATAGTACATTCTATATTATTGAATGAATAACCAACATACCTATCACCACATCATTATCTAGCTCCACCTCATGAGTAGTGATTTTATATAACCTTCCTTGCTTCTATGGAGGATTTTGTTGTTAATTTCTAATAGAACTCCTTGGATTATAGAAATAGATTTCATAATGACCATGTTCCTTTCAATTGTAAAATTTCAATATAGGATGAGTGGTGATCTTAACCTTCATTTATTCGTCATCATTAGTGGGAGTCTTTATAACACTTCAGCAGTTATTAGCTAGATCCGCATTATTCAACATTTGAAGCATTTCATGGTTCCCAATAGATAGTTCCCAAGATTCTACTAACCATAATATTGACATTTGGGATATTGGGTTTTATATCCATATTATGATTTCTCTACTAATCCACCCATAATGGACATCATTTTCCTATTCTTTTCACTGATACCATTAGATAACTGAGAGTCTCATATATCTATTTCACCCTTAAGGGAACGACGAACAATCTCATCATAGCTATCAATGTCTTAAATTTCCAACTCTTCTTGTAGAATTTGACTTATTCCACTAAATTAGTGACCCCCTTGATTTCAGTGTTCAAGAAAATTCTAGAGGTTTATCTTGCATGTCTAGTGTATTTTTCCTTTTATTCGATGATAGATGCATCTTCCAAATACTTGAATCTGAAGAATTCAATATCAGTTCGCTTGTATATGAATTTGGAAGTTCATGTAGAATGGGTATAATTAAAAAAAATGAAATTATATCTTATTAAATAGAAAAGATATGTTTAATTGGTATTTTTTTTAAATATGAGGATTATTCATTAAATAACATCTTAATGATAATCATTTAGATTAATTTTATTGGTTTTTTCAATCAAAATGAACTACTTATCTTCTATTAATTAATATCATGTAAAAATAAGGTTTATAGAAAATTATAAAGAAAATAATATATACATTATAATATTTTCCAACCATAAAAATGGATACATTACCATCCATGATAATGATAACATAAATCAAACACATGTCATCTTTGAATGTTATAAATTAACACATTAGGGACAATGTTTGCATTTGTTTTTGAACAAAAAGATGGGGGGAGAATTAATGATATATTTTTTTATATGAATAATAAAATTAATGTATATTTAATGTATTTTATTTAAATTTACATTTTTTGTGGGTAGGTGAGGAGAGAATAAGAAAATAACAAACATGAAAAGAAAATAAATGAAAATGAAAGAAGAATTTACCTCTTTAATATATCCTCTATAAGAACTTCATTAGGGAAACAGTTTGGTATTTTAATGTGACCAAGAGATCCTGGTCATTGGGGAGGTTTATGGGAAGAGTTTTTACAAGAATTTGGATATGTCTAACAGATTTAATGGTGTTAGGAGAAGAGGTGGAGATGGTGGTATTTCTAGTGGAGGAGAGAGCTGTTTTTTCATTATTTTATTCTTGGGTTTATTATTTTGGCCCAATAATATAAATAGTTAAAGGATTATCACAAAATATAATAAATTATTGAAGAAATATTTTGATTATATTTTTGACACCAGTGATGACTCAAGGAGTATTTTATTTACCATATCATGTATAGATATCGTAAATTATCATATTTCACTATTAACAAAAAAATTCTATTATTTTGGAAAAATACAAAAAAATTACCACAATAACATTTAGATATGTATAATTTTAAAATTAAAGACATTTTACGAAAATAATTTTCTAAATATAATAAGATTAGTTTTTAATTAAAATCATCAATTACTTGGAAAATACCAACTTTAAAATTATAACTAATTTTGTAAGACATTAAAAAATTAATTAAGGTTTCTTAAAATTATCCTATAATCATCATATAAATTAATATTATATTATGAGTACATTTTATTGATATAAATATTATTTTAAATATTATATTAATTATAATGGAAAAAATAAATACGTATGTTTCATAATAATATAAACACATAAGTTATAATTTCTAAAAAAATTGTTTACTTGTACTATGATATATTTATATCATATTACCATTTATAAAATTCATAAATTTTATTTATACATTCATTGGTGAGGTTCCTATTCCTTTGAATGGTATACTATTCCTAAGGCCTAAACTACTATTCCAAATGTCAAGTTAACATTTCATTAGTATAGGTTCTCTAACGTCTAGAGATATGTATTACTTCATTCATTTTTATTTATAAAGCTTTAATTTTAATCATTATATAATGTTACATGATTAATCGAATGTGTCATTTATATGAAGTGAATTTCATTAATAAATGTTTAGGTCATTATAGAGACCATTAAGACAATCTTCTACCTATGTCAAAGTCTGTACCATACACCATAAAAATTTTCAAGATCATTTTTCCAGGTATTTCATTCATTATTTTACACTAATTTCAAATTCAAAAATTAGGACCCTAAAGTAGCAATCTAGAACCCCCTAGATATTAGGAGTAGTAGAACCTAACCAAAAAATCAGCGATCACATGAATATATATATCAGGGGCCTAATGTAGTATTCTATCACCCGATGCATATTTGGTGCAACAATTCTTAACCAGCAACTCGTTCTTGACATCATTCAGAATATCACATATCATCCTTCTACATTTATTACCCATTGATTACCCATTTTAATAACATGTTTTTCCCCTTTTGACAATTCATAATTAATTTTTACAATTTTATTTGAACACCTCGTGGGATTCCACAAATTTTGATCTCATAATCATTCATAGGTCCAACAAGATATATGAAGGGGTCACTACCACAATAGAATCAACTATTTAATTAAAATTAAATTGAAAATTATCAATATGGAAATTCCAATTCCATAATTATAGAACAGATATTATAATAAAGACTATGAGAATTGAAAATTAAATCACATAACTAATGATCGTTTATGATAATTTTCCAAACCAAAACCCTCAATTAAACATTACACAGTCAATTTAACAATAAGAGTAGAGATCTTCATAAAAACCTATTCCCCCAAGATCAAATTTAATTAGATTAATAAAAAACTAAATCCAAACCATTTACAACGGAGGAAAAATCATCCCACTCAAATGGAAAATAGAAAAATGAGAGAGAGTAATCCAAATAAAGAAGATATCACATATCATATGGGGTTTGGTAACATTCAAAGAATCATCAATTCAACCCATAAGTGGTTTTAGGTTCATTGTATTCCTCTTGAGTGCCTCCAAAATCATGTGAATTCATTTTTGGTCGAGTGGGGTCAAATGGGAATAAAAACTTTGGGTTTGTGAATTTTAGTATAATATGCATGGGGTTTAATTTCCACACGCAATGTTTACTTGCTGGGGCTGCAAGGATTTCTAAACCATGGACCCTAACTATATTCCCCTATTGTTTAGGGTGCTCATTTTATCCTAATTGGTTCATATTTTGACACACTATGAACTAACAACTCATTTCACCTCTCTCATGGATTCATGATTTTTAGTGGAGCGTGCAAGGTTTGGGAATACCATTCAGTATGAAAAAAACCCTCTAAAATCACCAAAACACACCTAAATTCACCACATAAATGCCTCAACCAAGGTCATTCTAAAATATGGGTAAAATAATACCGAAAAGATGGCATGAGACATATCTATAAAGGTTGAGGACCTATAATCTCCCCATTTTAAAATATCTTATCCACTAGAAACACTCCCAGTAATCACTATGATTTTAAGGTAAAAAGGTTATTCCACTGAGACCTCATATCTACTTCCATATCCCATGTTTCCTCTTAAATAAGACCATTATTCCACAACACTCAGATTAACGTCATGAGCTTTCCCTAAAAATAATTCTCACTATGATCTTCCACACAAATTAGATTCTCCTCAATGGACATATCAGCCTCATGCTCACTATAATCAAAAAATACCACATAGAAATGGAGAAGGTGACACTATATATGTTGTGACACATGGAAGACAACATTCCTAGAACTAAAAAATTTGAATGAGTCAATTTTAATTCCACCAATATGATATTATCTACAATATCAAATGGTCCACCATACCTTGTATCCATATTTCCCTTCCTCTAAATAATAAGGGGAACAAATCTTATATAAAATTAAAGAAAAACATGGTCACCCACTCTAAAATCAAGGGTTCGATGCAGTGGATCAACATACATGTTCTGGCTACATTGTTCCATAGCCATATATTTAATAATTAACTGAACCACCTCAGATGTATCTTGAATGTGACTTAATCCTATCAACTCTAAATCATTTTCCTCCATCCAACATAGAGGTGATCCATATATCATAAAATAATGTACCTATTATGCTTCTATCTGAATGATATCTTGACAATTGTTTTATAGTTGAACTCGCGCAGTGATAAATTAATTTCCTATGTTCCAGAAAATTCAATGACATGTTATATCATCATGTCCACGAACACCTAGATAGTGCTCTCAGATTTACCTTTATTTTATATGTGTATAGCCATTCTATGTTAAACATGGGTAATCAATTCCTTATGTAAGAACTATAATAATTTAAAAGTAAAAGGTTGCTTGCGGTCTAAAATTATACTCTATTTCACCTCATTAAAATAGAATATCTCTCAAAGATAAATCTCTACCAACTGTTGAATGATAAAAGTCTATATGATATGCTCGAAATGGGTACCTTTTTCAACTAGTCCACTATCACATAAATGACATCATTCTTATAAGGTGTCAATGGTAGTACCACGACAAATACCTTGGTAATTTCATTCCATATTCATTCCATAATGGGAAATGGATATGACAGAACAGCAAGGCATTGATTATTGGTGTTCACTGACAGACATGTGTATCATCATGTCACAATACTTTTAATCTCCCTTTTCATGACTGACAACAAATATAATCAACATAGTCCTTGGTAGATGTTGGTCAAACCATGATTCACCTCCCACTTCATGAAATGAAACCCACAAATCAAATCCTCAATCATAAATGTGTGAATAACAACACTCTTATTGACATAGATAGTCTCATACTCCTCTATAGACTAAATAGAATGTGAATCCCCACCATCATGGTTTTCTCTCTTGATAAAATACACTATATACTTATACTTCCTACTCCAAATATGTCTTAGAATTGTGGACTCACCTAATAAGGATATGAGTGTTATTTTCTCTAAACCCTCATGAACAACAATATGAACCTCAAATAGGATGTTCATCATCTCCCAGTCAACACTGGACTCTATAACAGCATGATTCTCTCTCATCTGGATCAATGTGATAGAAACAATTTTTCTTTTACTGGGTGTATGTGGTATTTCAATATAAAATTAATCCATATACTCAACACATCTCTACTGAAGGAGGTTCAAATCTCATTGATAGAAAAAATATTTCTATATATTGTGTTTTGTATAAAGGGTAAAGTGTTCACCCAACAGGTAATTCTGCAAATACATTAAGGCATAGACCACTAAAGATATCTGGATATTGTTCATTGGATAATTCAGTTCATGTGGCCTCAACAATCACAACCTGAATGCTATATCTCGATCCCCTACATGAACATTTCTCCAAGTCCAACTCTGGATGGATCACAAAATATAGAATAACCATCACCCAAACATGTAGGATCAAAATAGGTCCAATAGTCAAATGCTTCATCAACTCCAAAAATGCATTCTTAGTTTCTCTAGACCATTCAAAATTGATTCCCCTCTCGGTCTAGCCCAAAATTAGTGCTTTCAAATAGGAAATGACCTTGATAAAATTCCAATAATAACACCCCAACACTAGAAAGATTCTAGTATGGAAAAAAATTAATGGGATTCTCTCCTAAAACCACTATTTTCAACATCTTTGGGTACCTAGACACAACATACCTAGAGATTATGTGACCCATGAAATATACCCAAATGATTCATAAAAGATGCATATATGTCTTGGAGTGTAGGAAATGCTCTCTCAGTGTACTCTGGATGATGTCATGATGTTAGCCATGATTATCCTGAGCCTTGGATTACACCAAAATGTCATCTAGAAAAGTAAAAAAAAATGATCCTAGTGTAGGGTAGAGAATTAGATCATCAAGTCCATAAGAACAGAAGGAGAATTCATCAACCTGAACAGAATCACAATGAACATTTATAGGCCATTCTCACTTCTAAATGTATTATTTGGTATATCATAAGGTATAACTATCAACTGATGATACCACCACATTATATCAATATTGGATTATACACAAACTTTTATGAGCTGGTCATAGATACCATCAACACATGGAAGTGGATATTATTTCTTCATTTTCAACTAGTTCAAGATCAAGTATTCAATACATAAACTCAACATATCATTATATTTATTATAAAACCAAAATGGAGAATCCTAAGGAAGCATAAGAAGATATATAAATCCCTGATTCATCAACTCTTACAGCTGAGTCTTAATTTCTTGAGTCTCTTTCAGTTGCTTTTGATTTGGTGGAATGGAAATACGCTCATCTCCAGCTATTTTATCCATTGTAAACTCAATATCTCTCTCAAGTTGCATCCCTAAAAATTACTTTTAAAATATGTGCTGAATATAGTCTTACGCAGATGATGAAACATAATTTTTGACACCCCTAATATCCAAAATAATAATTCAAAACTAGACAGCGGTCTCCCCTAATTGTTGATTAATAGGCCCGACATGTCCTTCCTAGATATCCCACTCTATATGGTGAATATTACTTTTACCCTCAGGATATGTAATGTTTACTCTCCAATGGTAAAAATCGATATAGGATTGATACAATTCCTTCCAATAAATACCCAAAATCATGTCAAAAACATAAATTTCATGTATGTAAATATATAATGTGAAATTATTCTCCCCAAACTATAGAGAACACCCCTTACATAAAAAGATATCCCTTTACTAAACACTAAATAGCGTTTCAATCATCTTAAATCCATAGAAAATAACACCATCTGGCTCAAACTGTTGAAAATTTAAGCACATTTAAATGAGTAAGAGGATCTAGTATCAAAAAATGATCTTGAAATCGTAGTATATACATTAATAGCACTTCTTACTATCAACAACCAAACTTTTTTATCCATAAGTGATGGATGAATGACATGAAAATGTCACATCCCCTTGGTCTATGATGTAGTCTGAGTTTACTAAGAATCACCCCATTTCTAATCCAAGAACTCTTTTCCTGAAGTACCACATATATTTCCTAGACCACCATGGCCACAAAAACTTCAAATTGCTTACTAATATAGGGATTAATACCCCCTTTTATTTCTCAAATTAGACTTACATCCTCTCTCATTACACATCAGGATAGGGTTTCTGTAATGCCACTATTAGTAACCCATCCAACAACAGGATGGGTAATCCACTTGTGGTCATGAAAAATAGATATGTATGTCACCTAACCTAACCCACATGTGGTTTTATACTTTTATACTTCTTTGAGTAACTGACCCTTCTCCACAACCTCTCTATTTTCTATCTCCTTCGTTTATGTTCTCCTATAGACACTTCCAACCATTAAATGATATAACTTATAGTCTTCCATCTGAAACCACATGCTTTCTACTGTAATCATCCTTTAGGATTACCATAGAATTTAGATCCTGATTCAATACATAAGAAAACATCTTTAGTTGAATTATTTCAACCTATAACTTATTCTCCAAAATAATACTATAATGATTTTCCCATAGTTTAATAATCTCATCCAAATATGGGGAAAAGTGTTAAAAATAATTGAATTTACCACCATATTCTATCATTTATGTACTTCCATGGGTTAGACACATTAACATATCTTCTCTCTCAATAATAACCATCTCTTAGTAGAAGTCCTCCTGGAATTTCTCCAAAAATAATTTCTATACAATGACCTCAAATTTCTAAAAAAAAATTAATTTTCCTACAAACACATTCCTTGACTAAATAACATATAAGTACCCAAATTGACTATTTAATATTTTAGGTGTATCAAAATAGTCTATAATTTTTGGATAGTCTCATTCCAAAACACATTTTCTTCATGTTGACCCTATTCATTGATGGTCTGAGGGTGGTGCAATTGGAACTCTCTCAGACATATTACACATAACCCTTTGTAATCTATCCATGAACTTCATAAAGAAACCAATTTTTTCACAAAATTTCTCACATACTCCTTCACTTGGATTGATTGGTGTCTCTGGTTCCACTATTGGTGGAATATTTCCTATGATTTCCTCATGTCATAATATCAAGAAGATTCTTCATGGATAGATTTCTCTAAAATCCCAAACCAAAATCTTATTACCGAAAACACAACACTATAAAAATTCTATAAAATGGATTCATATAAAACTATAAAGAATCACCCCCATTATCTTCCATATTTTCATATCTGAAGTAATATCAGTACCCTCAACAATACATCAACTACGTCATGGGTAACGTTGGGTAAAACTATTTCTTCTTTCAATTTTTACATTTGATAGCCATATTATCTAATTAATATTAGAACATTTATTAGAATTTAATTGTTTTTATTTCATATTAGGGACCATTCCATTTTAAATTACTCGAATATTGAAAAAAAATTCACTTAAAAAACATACCAAAAACATTTTTCCCATGATTTCGTAAAATAATTCATGTAATATAATATATTTTGTGCTATAATGATGCATGTTTACCCTACCCACATGGGATGTTGTTCCATGTGTAAAAACTAAAAAATATCACACAAAAAGTGCATCACCCAAGGTGAAATAACATTCAAATGTACCAAAAAAATAAATAACAATGATCTCACAATGGGTACATGGGTTTTCCACTATATATGGGTTAGCATCTCTCATGAACAGATTCTTGAACATGGCCTGAAACATCCTAGTATCCTTTAAATCATTCCCAAATACTAATTCAACTGATCAGAAAAGAAACTTCTTTGATACCACATTGTGTCATCCCATCATCAGTATGACAAGTTAGTTCCCCAAGATAGTGCATCATGTGTCGTTAGGCATGCCTACCCATATTATAAAGGATACCAACTAGTAAAAAAGGTTTAATATGTAATGTAGAGAGACTATACGCTCTTAATCATAGTAGAACAATAATAAAAATCAATAAACAATGGTATATTAATAATAATTTATAACCATGATAATTACATAATCTATAACATCCAACATAACATGAATATAACATGACAGGAAAAAATCATCCTAAATTAAATTAGTAGATATGTAATTCCATTATTAGTGTTATGTGTCTAATGAAAACAAAAAATAAAGACACACTGAAATATCACTACAAAAAAGTGGGTGATAAGTAGGGGTTATAACTAACTCTATATACAGTAGTGGATGTTAGCTCTAACCACATAAAATGTTCCAAAAAATGTTAATAGAGGATATTTTGGGTATGCGCTAGAAAAGTAGTCCCATTTTTAGCACCAATTAGATTAGAAAGGGTTTTATCCCCCCTCGAATTCTAACATAATTTCACTTATAAATGTGGATTAGGGTGGTTATTGCTGCCTCTAAATTGACACATAAGTTTAGGTTCAGTTATAATCGCTCTTAATTGAGTTAGGGGATCCACTTCTGGTGGCAGATTCTATAACCATCACTAATGTGACCCAATTTTTTTTTTAATTTTGCCACCCGACCCCCTATCTGCGACCCATGCACCCATGACAGCCCTGATGACCCCCTTCCCCCATACACCCCTGACACCCCTTCCCCTGGCCTCCTGACACCCCACTGAGAACCCCCCAGGCACTTAACACCCCCTATGCTAAACACCCACCCCAGGAGCCTGAAACCCCCAGTGACACCATTTCGACAACCCCTGTGGCACCCACCCAACACCCCTAGTGACAACCCTTCCCTAGACACTCGTGATACCCCTTCCCCAGGCCTCCAAACACCCCTTTGACAACCCCCCCCCCAATGTGCCTAACACCCCATCTGTTACCTTCCCTACACCCATACCGAGGTTCCCCTGAGACAACAATGGAGTAACTAGCACAATCCATGTCGGCGGTCCCCAAAACACACATGTGTCTTATCACATAATCTGCCGAGGTTTTTAAAAGAAATTAAAACCGCTGGGATTCGAAGGTGCCACCTGAAGCATCAAACTAAGTACCTTAACAACTCCTCCAAATTAACATACAGATTATAAACAGAATAACTTATATTTATTTATATTGAAATTTTTAGATAATATATATATAATTGTTTTAAAAAAAATTAAATAATATTATATATTTTAATTTATTTATAATATAAAATATTTGTGCCATATTAATATATAATATATTTTTTGTATAATATATTGATTATATCTATTTATAATATATATATTTAATTATTTACATATATAAATATATATATGTATACATATATTTATAAATATCTGAATACATATATTTATAAATACATTTATATTTTTGTGTGTTTTTTGTATTTATGTATTTAAATAATATACATAATATAATTATCGTATATGTTTATATAAATATTTTTATATACTTATATATATGTCTTTATGTTTGTAATAATAATATAATTAATTGTTAATTATTAACTATTAATATTATTATTACACCTTTTTTTAAACTTTACAAATTATATGTTGGTTTTATAAATAATAAAATTTATATGTATTATGATTTATAATACATATATATTATATTGAAATATTTTATATTACATTTTTTTGTATTTAATTGTATACATTTATAATATATCATGTATACACACATATATATACAAACGAAATTAAATGCATTCATACAATTGGAAATCTATCATATAATTAAATGATATATGTGTGTGTGTGTGTCTGTGTCTGTGTTGATGTGTACATACAAATTAAACTATAATTATTGTGGTATACTACAATATATATATATATATATATATATATATATATATTAGCTATATAATTTATCTAAATTTAAATATTCTAATATAATATTTGTAATTTAAATAATACACACACACATATATATATATATATTTAATTTTAATTTTTCCAATAATATATATATATATACATAATATAGTATAAATGTATTTATACATAAATATAAAATAAAATGTATTTAATAGAATATATTTTTAATATATTTCATAATATAAATGTATTGTATTTATAAAACCATATATAAATTTTATATATTTGAATAAATATAATTATAATTACATTTTTATTATGTATACCCGAATTTATATATATGTAATCATTTTTTATATATGTATAACTATTTATTTAAATTATTTATATAATATATATATATATATGCTAATAATGAATTTAAATACATTTATATAATGTGTTTTTGTGATATATATATACACACACTAATGCACATACACACATATATATTAATGAATTTGAAATTACATTAGATTTATTTTAAATAATATGTGAGGGTTAAAAAACCCTCTAACTAAAGGGATAAGTAGTTGTTCATGAACCCTTATAATTTCATGAATTATAGTGGTATGAAAAACCTTTTTAATATTATAAATTAGAGGCAATTCACTACCCCTTTAATGTAATAAATTAGAAGGTGTTCAAGACCCCCTCTAATGTAATAAACTAGAAGGAGTTCAAAACACCCTATAATGTCATAAATTAGTGGGGGTACAAAACCCCCTCTATGGTCATAAAAATAACGGGGTTCTAAACCCCTTCGAATATATTAAATTTAAAGGTGTTCAAGACCCTCTATAAATGTCATAAATTAGATAGGGTTCAAAACCCCATCTAATTTCATAAATAATAAGGGGTTATAAACCCCCTCTAATGTGTTAAATTATAGGGGATTCAAGACCCCCTATAACAAGTTAAATATAAAGTGTTTCACAATCCCCTCTAATATATGGGATCAATGGAGGTTTATGAAGCCCCTCCAGTATAAGAGTTTGAGGGGGTTTTAAAACCCCATTATTTCAATTTAAAAAAAAACATTAATATATAGCCTTTAATATCCAATGTTATATTACATACACACACACACACTAATATATATTTATATATATACACAATACCTCTAACATCCAATCACACATAAAACAGCACTAAGTTTTAAATATTTCATGGTTTTGAAATAAAAATATCTATAATTCTATGAAATATTCAATAAAACTAATTCTAAAAAATTTATACAATGTTTTTTACCCCATCTATATTTAATTATTATAGGGGGTCATATATAAATCCCACTAAAATGAATTTAGAGGGGCTTGTACAGAACCCCCTCTAAAACAATCCCTCTAATCTGCTATTTTTTGGTATTGTCTCCCATGTGGTCTTGACATCATGTTGAGTTATCTCATCCAAGATTCTTCTTGAACTTAAACTCATAATTCAAATATAGAGAACATTACCTTCTATTGTCCTTTAATCATGAATTCTATTAGGGTATCGAACAATTAACCCAAGTAGGATGTGATAAAAACAACGTAGGCCACCACTAACACCATCTAATGTAATATGCAGTATATAATTGTGTAGATAATTTTATAATCAATAAGAAATAAATGAAAATGTAAACAAGATTAATATTTATTTTTTCTTTAATTAACCACATAATCCCCCTAGTTCGCGTTGGCACCCGAAATAATCATATCTGATTAGAATTAGGCCAGAGTATAAACCTTAAACCATTAAAATTTCACAAATAATATGTTCCTGATATTTTATGATTTTTTTAATTTCATTTTCTCATTCATATAATTGGATTCCAGAGAATCCATTTGGAACACCATGGGTATTTGGGGTAGTAGTCACTAACCCAGATCATTGTAAATACTTGAAATATATAAATATATATCATGGTCCTAGATTAGTTGTATGGAACACCATGGATGTTTGGAGTTGTAGTCTCTCACCCAAAACTCATTTTTCACATCATTTACAATAAAAGATTTCATGTATCTTTATTCATATCAAATTTATCAACCATATTCATTACCAATTTTTCATATTTTTTCAATTCATATATCATTATTTCAAGTGTACTGAAAAACCCCATGGGTTGCCATCAATATTGGTCTAATAATCTATAATGGGACAAGAATGAACTAATAAGGGTTTAGAATTGCAATGGAATCAATTATTTAATTAAATTTCTAATGAAATTTCCCATAATCACCATCATAATTTCACAATTATATACACACAATAACAATCACAACTACGAGAATTTGAAATTATGCCAGCTACCACTTGATTATTGATGAGCATTTTCCAAACTGAATCCCTCAATTAGATGTTGAATGTTAAAATTCATAATGATGGAATAGATCCTTCATAAAGACCTTATACCAATATAAAACTAAATAAGATCCTTAAAAACCTTGAGCTAAACCATTGACAATGAAGGAATAATCATCCCTCTATAGTGGAATATATAAATAAGATGGAGAATAATCCAATGTAGTAAGAGATTACATACTGTTGGGGGTTTAATTACATCCACTGGATCTTTAATTCACCCCAATAGAGGTTTTAGTGTCCTTGGAATCTTTTCGAAAGCCACCAAAATCCATGGAAAAAATTTTATGGTGAAATGTGAAAATGGGAAAAATTAGTGTTTTGTAATTTTAAAATAATATTACGAGTGTTTAATTTTTGAGGTTCATGGTTTTCTAGGTGGGTTCACATTGTTTTCCAAATCAAACACCCAAATGGTGTGCCCCAACTATCTAGGGTGTATAGTTTCCACTAAGTGGTTCATGGTTTGAAAAAACAAGTGTGGAACATGAATTTCTACAACGTATGGGAAACACAGTTTCTGGGGAGAGGGCACATAGTTTGGGAAAACTATGATCTAATTGTGAATTGAAAAAAAACCATCCCAAATCACTAAAACACACCTAAACACACCCAATAAAATCACTAACCAATGTATGAATAAAATAATTGAGAAATAATTCCTAAAAATGAGCATAAGGATTATTTATTAAGGTTATGTTCTTACAATAGTAGTTTATCATTATAGATTGAATACTATTTCATAAATACCATAATAATTATTTAAATAAACTTATAAATATCATTTATGTGATGGAAAATGAATCATATTTCTTCATGGAGGTTGTAATCAACACACAGACATGGATGTTGTTATCATTATTCAATGGATACAGAGGTTAAATATTATATAATATATTCTATTTTTCGAATCAAAAATATTTATTAATATAATATATAAACATTAAATCCATCATTATAACATGTAATGAGATATGATTATAGAAAATGAATTGCGTCTCTTCATGTGGCGGCAATCCTCTTTAAAAATGAATAACAATATCCATTACCATTTTATAGAATTGTAGGTTGATATATGTTATTACATTTACAAAACTATATATTTGTATATTTATGACACGTTTTTTATTATTTTACCATGGTTAAAGAACATTTTAAATTTTTATAATAATAAATAAATTGAATTTTAATAAGAACTATACATATTCTTCCAAAACATATTGTATTTTACACAAAAAACATCACGAGCATGATTTTGTAATCCAATAAAGGATTATAAGACATGTAGAGGTATTTAAAGAAGGTATTTTATTAGGTATTCTTGGAATGAAAGGTATTAATAGAAGTTAGTAAAAGATAAGAGGGTGTTTTCTTTTATATGATTGGGGACACACTCTCATAGAAATAATGAAATATAAAATTAATGTAAATTACCTTATTTCCAAAAAGGTATACCTTTTTTCAAATAATATACAAGTATTGGTCCAAATATACAAATCAAATAAAAATTTGGCATGCTTCTGAGATATTTTCACCCTTAATATTTTGTTTTAACACCCCTAGTAACCCTTCATGCGATTACTGTGAGAGAAATTATTTTTAGTATTTATAAAAAAATATAGCTTCTATAAAAGGAAAAATATCACATAAATGGACAATGGATGATATTAAAAAATAAAACAATATATTGTACAAATAAATTTTTTTTATGAATTTCAAATCATTTAATTATTCATTATTTATTATAATAAATAACTTGTGTCAATTTTGGAATTAGTAATCTAATTAGACTTTTAACAAAATATGAGATAGATTGAATTTGAATATAATACATTAAAAATTCCATAAAATGTTATATTTATCTAAAAATTCATGGGAATACATAATTATTTAAATTTATATTTCATTTTTTATTTGTTAAATTTTTTGTTTTATTTATCTATTTATTGAATAATTAAAATTTTATAATTTCATAATCTCTGTAGATAATTTTTCATCAGTAAAAATTAAAATAAAATTATAACGATAAAAAATATATTTATTGTTAAAATAATTGAAGAATATCCTTGTGTTTTTCTTATATAAAACATTTATATATAACATTAAAACGAGAATGTCATTTTTGACTTTTGTCTTTATGAAATAATATAAATGTATAAGTCATGGTGACATGGCCAATAAAATATTATATTGTCGTCATTTGGCCTATTTTGGATAAGATATAATCATTTAATAAAATTAATAGAAAAATTACAGTCATTTTGAGGTCTTATAATATTAATTTTAACTAAAATTACAGTAGATACCCTTATTCAATTGACATTAATTTACTAAGGATACAATTCAAAATTAAAAAAATAGAGATATATTTAAAAAAATTTACCTAATGATTTAAAATATTGAATCCCTTTTTTGGATTCTAAACACATATGTTTCATAATTCATATTAAAATTAAAACAGAAAGATGCAACGAAAAACAAGTTTTCAAAAATAATTCTTTCTTTAAGTACAAAAACGTGTTTATATAAAATTAATCAATAAAATTCATTTCAAACACTATAATTGGATTATTTTTAATCAATTGATCTAATGACCTTTTTAATAATAATCTATAGTTTAGTTTTCGCTTTTTAATGCGTCGAATAAAAATGAAATTTTTAAAAACAATCATAATTTTTTACTATTCAAAGGAAAATAAATCTTTTAAGGAAATACTATAAAACTCATCCAAATATAATTTTGATATCACGATCTCAAATATGTAGTTCATTTATTTAAAATTGAAATTAATCATTTCATTAATAGTTTTCTTAACTAAAACTATATAATGAATTCCATCCCATTCCCGTTAAAAAATATGTTATTTCCTTTTTAACGAAACATGTCAAAATATTTTTATAATGAATATAACTCAATAAATTATAATCAATGAATATAAATAAGTCATGAAAATAACTTTCTTGAAATTACTGAGGCTGGAATAATTGTCACAGCTATTTCAAAATATAATCGTTGATGTGGTGTTCTGATACCATTAGAAAATTCTTCGAACATAAATTTATGGGTTGATATAGAACAAAACAAAATATTTTCAATTATACTATAACACCATATGGTTTTGTAAAATTATTTTTTTCAAATAAATTTGATATTTATTATATTTTATGTTACATTAAACACTAAGTTTTCTATGGTTTTATACCACAAAATGTTTGTCTTTCATTCAATGTAACATTGAGTGTATATTTAGTTACATTAAATACGTTCGTTGGCTTGTGGTATACCCAATACATCATTTATCTAATGTTACACACAACACTAAGTCTAAGAAAAATGTGAACTAATAATAAAATAATATTATTCAATGTTATTGTTATCACTTAGCTATTGAAATATCATGTATGAATAGGAATAAGTAAATTAGGAAAATATAATGTTTTAAAATATATCTATAATGAATTATTTTTTGACAATTTAATTTTAAATTGAAAACAAAACCAGTTGAAATTAAGGGAAATGATTTTTGGTACACTACTATCATGCAAAAAAATGTTTTTTACCTCAAAAAATTGTAAAAATCACTTTTGGAGAATTATTTTAAATATATTTATATATTACATATACAATCAAAATTTTAAAATTTATCTTATGAGTTTCTTTGATAAGATACCCAAATGAAACCTTTTTTACTCATAAAACTATGTTTTCTAAAAAATAATTTTCCCAACATTATAACTGTTACATTAAAATTCATTTTACCAATTTTATAAAATTTATTGGAAAAATGGACTTCATTTTCGAAATCGGATTACACAAAAAAAATTTGGGTTATTTTTTTCATTCTTTCTGAGAATATTTATTTTTTGATGAATAATTAAAATTAGTGAATATTATTTGAAAACTACTCTATCATTTAATTTATTTATCATTTTAAATTATTTTATAAAATATTTATAAAGTATAAGTTGATAAATTATAAATTCAATAATCCAATTTAAGTCATTTGAATCAATTTAATATTGAATTATGATAAAAAAATATTAATATCCTTTACATTTTCTCTTTAAAACCCCACTTTCTCATCAAATTTTCATGATTAATTTTTAATGAAATGCTTCCACTAATAAGAATCAATTTTATAAAAGTGGATTACATGATTTTAATAATAATAATATATATTATTAGTAAATTGAAATTAATCCTTTACAAAATTGAATAGTGGAAACACTAAATTTTAATTACCACTATGAAGGTAAAAAAGGGTTAAAGGGTTTAAACTAAACCATATGTGTTAAAAATACTCCAAAAATATTAAAATGGTATTTTATGTCCAAATTTTAAAATTATCTCCTATATTTCATAAAATGATACATTATTGGGGCCTTGTAACATGAAGAAAATATGGGTGTAATAATTTCATCTAAAAAATACAAGTGTGTCACTAACCTAATTTGTAATAGGCCACCCTTATATTATCTTGTTGACACATTAAAACCATTTTGGATTATCCAATACCTACCCAATAAACTTTATAAATTTTCTTCTATAATCTTAAAATCCTTTCTATAGATATATATCCAACCTAAGAAGGAATGTGGTGCAAACCTGACATGGATTCCCGAAGAAGAGGTAATGTTTATTAACGAGAAGCATTGATTTATTCCTTCATATAAATCCATTATTTAATATTATAACAAGATGATATAATAACATAAGTATCATTAATATACTGATATGTATTTAATTTAATTACATTGTCAAAAATAGTCTTCACTTCAATCTAATGGGTTAAGAAATCAAAGTTCGTGTCTACAGAGGACAACTATTCCACAAACCACTACCTTTCTAATAGATGTGATTCATTAATATTATACATATAATGTATTAATAATGTTATTAATGAAAACATTACATACATATTTTATTAAAATGATTATTCTATGGTAATATACCAGTTACCTTTCGTTATTTCAATCTGACATGAATAATTGAAACAATGAACATTCGTACGTACGACTTACCGTCTCAAATAATAAAGTATATCATTTTCCATAATTAAATTTAATTAATTAATTTAAATAAATAAATAATGAATATATATTATATTTATATCACGGTTAAAAATATAGATATTTTGAAATAATGATCAAATTAATAGGATAAATAATAATAAAACATATATGAAAAACAAATGGGTTATTACCTGAAACATAACTTTATCAGGGATTTGTTAATGAATGGTTAATAAAAGGTTATAAGAAAATATTTTATGGTAATATAAAAGTAAATATTTATCTATAATATATTTATAATAATAATATATTATTTACACTTGAGTGTTGAATATGTGTAATAGAATTATAGACATATGGATATGGATTTCTTTATCACTTTAATTTTATGTTAGACAAGTTTCATATTTACCGCATCATTAATTGACATAGTGTAAAGGAAAAACATGAATTTATCTTATTATTATTCCACAAATAATTATAATTATTTAAATATAAATTTTAAGAGCTCCCTTTAATGGGGTTTATACATCAAAAGTTACCAAATCAGAAGGGTTTCTTCCCAATTTCAATTTGTTCGATATATATGTTATGTTATGAACCTATATTCTTTTATGAGTGGTATATACATACCCATTTAAAGGTAATATCATGAATTTATTAATGTTCATTATATTTGAGGTTTCATTTTATGTTCATACATCATGGGTATTACGATTCAATGATACCAAAGTTGTAACACATAAAGCTTCCATGGTATATTTTTCTATGAATAATGCAATATCTTGCGATGTACACATCTCAGAGTTTTAGAACACCATGAACAAATGAACTAGTCATTTAAAAAGAAGTTATGATTAGTAATACCAACTTTTTAAAATTTTATAAATTATATTTTTCAAAATGGACTTTATTTTGGGATTTGGAATATCAAAATTATCATATGGGGATGTTTTGTTATTTTTTTGAAAATATTAATTTTTTGATGAACTGTTCAAATACATTGTTATTGTTTAAAACCAATTTTTTTTTTAAATTAATATTATTATTTTAAAATTTATTTTAAAGTCAAAATAGATACATAATACTTATATTAGTTCAATGTAATTCATTAGAGTTAATTTATAATACGATTTGATATATAAATTTTTATTTAACTTTTTAACACCCTTTACCTATCTTCTAGGATCATTTAATCGTTTCATGAAAAATAATTTTACCAATTATATGAATTTAATTAAAAAAATCCAACAAACATTGTTGCCTTAATTATGTAAAATGTGGTTCAATAGGATGAAAATAATTTTGGGGAATAAAGACTTTTTAAAATTATTTACCACTATTAAAAATAATATTATAATTAAAGGAAAAAAATAATATTATAAATACCCCAAACATGTGGTAATTCTAATGGATATGTGAAATTTTAACAAAATCAACTTTGGACAAAAATACGATCATTTTTTATCCACATGGATTAGATTATGACATTTACTATATTTCATTTAATGAAGAGGTAAAAGTGTTAAATTCCAATATTAATAACTAAACCATTTTTAATATATGGTTATTCCTAATATAAATTAAAAAATGGATATTAATTATAAATAGAAGAGTGTTTCTTATATCATGGTATTTTATTTATAATTTTTATACGTTAAATAATTAAATTTATTTATGACACAATGATGACAAAGAAATTACCTTGGTAATGAACAATTAAAATGATTGAAATTCTAAATATGAAAATAAATGTAAATAGAAACATTTGATTCCATCCACTAATTTTATAGGTGAATATGACGTGTTAGGGTTGATTCAATGTATTGTTTTAGAAGTAATGGTGTTTTTATTCCTTTCCCAAAAACTAAATACTAAATTGTGTTAAAATTGACAAACCTAAGTTTTTATAACAAATACCATTATATTAAATGGTATAATCCTCTTAAAAATACATTATTCATCCAAAGAAATTATATATGTATATATATTTCACTAGTGAAACACTTTATGTTCTATTTTCATTTTATAGTCAGTCTATAAACAATTTAATATAAAAATACACAAAGACATGGTAAATGATAAACTGTTTAACTAAGAGTTAAATCAACAAGATAAGGTAAATATGGTGACCTAAACTTTTATAAAACTTATTAATAGATATTATTTCGACCCATCCCCACCATAGCCTCAAAATAAATAAATTTTAATAAATTTTAATCCAAAATTAACTTTATAATAAATTAATATTTCAAGCTCTACCAAAAGTTCCCCTCACATCTCTTATAAAAGGGTAGTTTCCCTAATCAAAACATCACACCTCCAAATCCATTTGGATTGGCGAAACCATTCTCAAATGTCCTCTAAACTACCCTAACTTCGTTGTAGAGGTCGTAATTTGATCAAAAATCCAACCAAAGAGACCTTTTGTGCAAATCAAAAGGAAGCACCCGGAGAAGATGTAATTATTTCATCACCTCTTTAAATGTACTTTTCTTCTTACACATCGACTTTCATTGTTTTTTCCATACAAAAATAATTAATATAGTGCCTTATACATAATATGATGTTAATATAAATATCGTAAAACCATATTCATTATTCTATCCATCCTATGAATGACAAAGTCAGCATACGTGCATATGTACGAGTTACCCTATCCACGTTGGGGTGTAGTTTGTTTTTCAACACTTAATTATTTGGATGGGTATAATAATGGGTATAATTGATATAAATAACAGATATAACGTGATAAATATTTTTTATATACAATAAAACATCCAATTATATTTTATTTCACCATCAATAGAATTATATTGTCACACATGCGTGTGTACGAATTGTCGTCTCTAAGAAGTGATGAGATTTCATTCCCCATCATAATCATTCAATAATAATTTTAATTTGATGATTAAAAATTATTTTAAAGAACATAATATCATTCTGGATGTGAATCTAAAATATCATATCCATAAAAAAATGATATAGGTTACAAAACATACAAAGGAAAAGGAATCATTTAACACTCGAAACAATGATACTATTGATATATTATTAACAATGCAATATTAGAGTATAATATATGTTATAATTTTTAGGTATGTGGTTACTGTATAATTTAATAACATTTATTTAACCATTATACACATGTTTAATGTACCCTCATCTAAGGAAAAGTATAAATTACAAGTTAATTTTACAATTTCATCATTATCTAAAGTTTTTTATACATATGTATATATTGGGACATATTTATCATGTACATCCATGTTTTATAAAAATTTATTTCATAGCATTTTTATAATTTCCTTGTCTATGTGTTAATGTAATTTAAACCCCTGTTTTCATTTTTATATCATGGTTTGAATGAAATCTTTTCGTCATTATCCAAACATGGTACAATATGGCCTTTTCGAAAAATTATGGAATGAATTATTTTTTAACATATAAGGAGGATGCCACTAATTTATGCTACTATAAGACCTTATAAGATTCCATTAAAATTTTATAATAATGTTTTAAAAATAATTCTTTTATTTATTTTTAAATTTTATGAATTAATAAAGAGATATTTCACATAAATCATTTTTTGATTTATTTCATATATGTTTGCATCCTTTGTTTGATTTTCTACTTCTATGAAGTTTATTTATTATGATAAAATATTAAATGTTGTATTGATGGTTTTGTAATATTTTTTACTATGTATGTGCTATTTTTATACCATTAATGGTTTATGGATAAAGTATTCACATTTCATATGCTATTTTAAATATTAATGTTGATATTATGTTTCATCCTTTTCATATGAGGAATGAATTAGATGTAGTAAGTGGTGGATGGGGCCAACTATAGCCCCTCGAAGAATTGATATTTCTGATGAGTCAAACTATTTTCTTGGCATAATCCCTTTACAAAATCATTATTTATAGTCTTGGAATGAGACCTTTAATATGTGTTTATGATGTCCAGAATTATACATTCCATCATTATGAAATTAGCTATTGATATTTAAAGTGATTATTCGACTGGTAGAATATCCATGTAAATAAGTAAAGGGAGTTATTTGATTTTTCTTTTCCATATTATGCTGAAGTTTATGTTTAAATGGTTTGTGCATTAGTCTTGTCCATTTCCTTAAATGTTTCTACTCATTTATGATAGTTTCCTTTATAGTACTATCCTTACTGAGAATCTGGGCTCAGCCCTTTCTTTTTTTTATTTTTTCCATGATGCAAAGAATATATCATGGTTGACCCACAGGGATAGACTAAGGGATGTGACTGTGTTCAGAGGAGACACAATGTAAATTTTTATTTCATAATGTAATGTGAAACTTATGTATACATCGTGTAATTCCAAGGCTAGTACACCGATTGGCCTTTCATGACATAATCTCTTCTGATCATGCCAATTTTATGTAGCAATTCACTGACTCTGGGTAACTATGTTTGGTGGGTTACAGTTGGTATCAGAGGATGTTTAGTACAAACCATGGAAACAAGATATAAAAAAACACTGATTAGAGAACATTACCATGTGATAGACTTTGAGGATTAGTATAGAAGACCATATATAAATTTTAGTAATGTAGATATTATTTGGGTTTTCCATGAAATACATCAATGTTTTGATACTATAAGTGTATGAGTTTTTGGAACTGTTTAACCTAAGAGTGGAAACACCGACAATGATTATTATGCTTAACCCGGGGTATCTTGGTCCTATACAAGGGGCCGTACTATGCACCTGGTTTGACACTCCTGGGGGGTATGTTTGAGATAATTCACATTTTATTTACAGACAATTATGAATGATTTCTGAGTGAATACTTATCCAAAGAAAACATTTTTATGATTATAAAGTATATGCATAAAATTATTAAATTATGTTAAGTATTTTACAAGTTTGGAATTATGCATTGTGATTCATAAACTAACATAGTGTATGCCATTGTTAAAAAATGGCACATAGTGGAAGGAATGGAATCTGTATCAACACACGTAACCCATGCTGGTATTTCAATCCTTTCTAAGATAATTATAGCAGATCTGGGGATGCAACTAGTATTGAAAAACTTATAACCATACTCTAAAAAATCACTCAGGTTAAGAATAATAAACATACCCATATAGAGCACCCCGATCCACAATTCAGAGGATCAATTTTAGACTGCTTCATAAGGCAGCAAACACCAACATTCAATGGGACAAAAAGTCCATTTTTAGTTGATAAAAGGATATGTTCCTTAGAGAATATATTTAATGCTTTGGGGAGTAGTGAAAGAGAAAAAGTTTTCATGGTAGTTTATCACCTCACTGGAGTTACAGATCAATGGTGTTATTAGTTCTAAAATACAAAAGTGGAGAAAAATTTTCAAATATAGAATGGTTGGAGTTTAAATAATATTTATTATAAAAATACAATCCTCGTTAACACCGAGTGTACATGGAAAGGATATTTCTTAATATTCAGCAAAAAGAGTCTGAGAATGTCACATTGTATGTGGCTTACTTTACAAGGTCATCAATGCGTTTGGGAAATTACATATGTAACCTAAGAAGTAAGATTTTTGGATTCATTGATGGGTTATAACCATTTCTCCATCGAACATTAGTATAGAAATCTTTCTCATCATTTGAAGATATAGTATCATGTTCTATCAAGAGAGAAAATGAATTCTCTATTCCATACGAAATTTAAGTGAATCATGAAAAGTAGGGATTTTCTGAACACTATGGAAAAGGAAATAATGGGAAGAATGAAAATGTTGAATTTCCATCAAGGAATATTTGTGGGAGGAAACATAATTGTATATTCCTAAAGGGGAATGGATTTTGTTACATGTGTGGTGAAAATTCCACCATGATCATGATCGAATGAGGAAGAAATTGGTTGTTAATGTTCGATGCTAAAATTTTAAAGAGAAGGTTCATTATGAAAATTTATGTTTATGGGTCATGCAAGAATACCTCAAAAAAGGCCAATAGATAATGGTAAAGATTATGCGATCACCACATCTGAGGTTGACGTTCTTAATGACGTGGTTGTGGGTACCTTAATTATTTCCTCAAAATTATCCAATGCTTTATTTGATTATTGATCATCAAATTCTTTCATATATTTTTAGTTTTCAATGAAAATTAGATATTTCTAATTTGAAATAACAAGGGAGTTGTTAGTCTAAAATTTTAAGGGAAGTATCATAGAAAAAATGTTTTGTCAATCAGTTACTATCATGGTATATAAACATGCCTTATCTATCGGTCTTATTATCATACCTATGATTAATGTTAATATAATCCTCAATATGGATTGTATTTCAGACCGTGATGAGAGAATTTATTGTAAGAAGAAAGATGTTATAATTTTTTATGATGATATGGAATACCTTATCTTTATATTAGAAATGTCACCATATGATTCTCATCTAAATCCACCCATAATAGCATTTCTAAATTAAATTTTATTTGAGGAAGGGAGTAAAATAATTATGTGTGATGAAAGGAATGCTCAAATAGAGAATAAAAATATTGTGCGTGGATATGTTGAGGTGTTTCCAGAGGATTTACCTGGACATCCTCTAGTAGAAGAAATTTAATTTTCCATTGACATTAATCTTGGTTCATGTACCATACCAAAGACCTCTTATATAATGGACACAATGGAATTAGTGTAACTGTAGAAACTACTATAGGAATTATGTAATAAAGGATTTACCCTCCCAAGTGATTCTCCATGGGTTTCCCCTATTATTTTTGTTAAGAATAATTATGGATCTCTGAGGTTGTGCATTGACTATAGAGAGATCGATGCTATTACAATAATGAACATGTATCCCATACCTTGCAGTGATGATTTATTTGATCAACATCATGAAGCTCAATATTTTTCAAAGATTGGACATCGATCTGGATATCAACAATTTTGCGTGAGGAAGGAAGACATTCTGAAGAGAACATTTCGAACTAGGTATAGGCATTATAAGTTTATAGTAATGCCTTTTTGACTGACTAATGCACCCTATATTTCCAAGGATCTAATGAATAGAGTTATCAATAAATATCTTAATTAATTTTTAGTTGTATTTATTGATTCTATCATGGTATACTCTATATGCAATGAAGACCATGAAAATCACTTGCGCACTAATCTAAAAACTCTAATGATAAATGAATTATATGGGAAATTTATCAATTGATAATTATATTTTTAAGAGATTTCTTTTCCTGGCCATATTTTCTCTAAGGCTTGAATTTTTTTTGATCCTTCAAAGGAAAGAGAATTCCATGAATGGTCAGAACCGGAGAATATAACTAAGGTATACCACTTTATTGGTTTAGTGGGTTACTATCGGTGTTTCGTCTAGAATAATTCCCAATTGGCTAATAAATTAACCAATATCACACGTAAATGGGTTAAATTTTTTTGGAAAAAATAGCGTAAACAATGTTTTGAAGAATTCAAGATAAGATTTTTCAATGCTGCTATATTGAATCTACCACTGATCAATGATGGGTTTCTTTTTATTTATAGTGATTTTTTAAAGAAAGGCCTTGGTTGTGTCCTTATATAGAATTGCAGGGTTATTTCCTATGCATCTCAAAAACTAAAAATTAACGAACAAAACTAACCTAATCATGTTCTTCAGTTAGCAGCTTTAATCATTGCTCTAAAGATATGGAGACACAATCACTATGGTGAAAAATGTGAGATATATTCTGATCAAAAGTGTTTGAAGTATATTTTCTCATAGAATAAAATCAACATGTGGAAAATGTGATGGATCATACAACTCAAGGATTATGATTCACAATACACAACCTCCATGGGAAGGTAAATAAGGTAGAAGATGCTTTGAGCATAATGGATCATTGAGTTATGAACAAGATGAGAGTTGAAAGGGATCATATGTTCATGGATCTAGTAATGATAGATAGGGGAATAATAATTGTAGGTGAAACATTAATACTTTTTCAAATGGTTTCTAAACCATCTTTACTAAAATTGATAATAAGTTCTTAGACTGATGATGAGGAGTTTCAAAAAAAATTAAAGTTGTGAATGATGAGAAACTGATTGACTTCGTATATGAATATGGAATTTTGAAATTTGGTTAGAGGCTTTGTTTTAATGATATACCGGATCTAAAAAGTGAATTTTTGGATGATTCTCATAGCTCTAATTTCACTATACACCCTTGTAGCACTAAGATGTATAGAAAATTGAAGGAACATTTTCTGTGGAACAACATGAAGAAGGAGATTGATGGCTATGTGTCAAGATATATCCTTTTTTAACAGGTGAAGGATCGAAGGCGACCTCATAGATGACTCATGCAATCTATTTCCAAACCGGAGAGGAAATGAGATGATATTACAATGGAATTTTTCATGAGGTTACCAAAGACGCCTAGAAGGAATAATGCAATATGGGTCATTGTTGATCATCCTAACAAGTCATCACATTTTCATGCTATAATAGGAGACTTAACACTTGAACATTTAGAATATCTATACATTAATGATATTATAAGACTTATTGTTTTAACTATATCGATTGTTTCTGATCGTGATTCCCATTTAACATCAGGATGTTGGAAACGACTTCAGAAATACCTAGATATTGAACTTTGGTTGAGCACTACCTAACACCCTAAAACCGATAGAGAATTAGAAAGAAATATTCAAACCTTAGAAGACATGTTGAGATATTTATAATTTGACTTTCAAGGTATGTGGGATCATCATTTACCTCTGGTAGAAATTACATATCACAATAGCTTTCGTTCATGTTTTTAGATGGCACCATATGAAGCACATATGGAAAGAGATGTCACACACCAACTTTTTGGGATGATGTGGGTGAATGAAAACTCATAAACCTTAAAAATATTGAGAAAACAATGGAAAAGGAAAAAGATTATCCAATCCCACATCAAAGCTTCTCAAAGGAGAAAAAATAACTATGCTGATAACATATTGAAGGATATATAATTTCATGTAAGTGATCATGTTTTCTTGAAGGTTTTTCCATGTAATGGTGTTATATGACTCTGTAAAAAGGTTAAATTATGTCCCAAGTAATAGAAAATTTTGAATTTCTATAATGAATTGTAGTTGGAGCTTACTATTTGGAAATGACACCAAGTATCTCCCATGATCATGATGTGTTCCACGTATAACAGTTGAGAAAATACATGCCTGACCCAATGCATGTACTCACATATAAAGAAATAGAACATGAACCAGGTCTATCTTATTGTGAAGAACCTATCAAGATTCTTGATACGAGAGAACATGTGTTGTAAAATCTGATGACTCGCTTGGTAAAAGTTCATTGGAGGAACCATAAAATGGATGACACAATGCGGGAACATAAAAAACATATGATGAAGAACCACCCAAATCATTTTATGCAGTAAAATTTTAGAAATTTTGAAGAGAAAATTATTTCTTGGAGGGAAGAATTTAACACCCCAAGATTCCATGATACATTTCTCTTTGAATAATGCAATAGTTTGCGATGTACGCAACTTTGAATTCCAGCACACCACGACTAATAAAACTAACCATTTAAAAAGGCATTTATGAATAGTAATACCCACTTTTTTAAATTTTATTTTTAAAAATGGACATCATTTTTGGATTCAGAGTATCAAAATTATCATTCGTTGAATCATTGGTATTTTTATGAAAACATTTAGTTTTTTATGAATAGTGAAAACCACATTGTTTTTATTTAAAACCAATATTTTATTAAAATATTTCTTAGATTTATGAAAATTTGTTTTAAAGTCAAAATATAAACATTATACTTATATTATTCAATTTTAATTCGTTGGAGTCAGTTTATAATAATATTAGATATATAAATTTTTATTAATCATTTTAATGTCTTTTACCTACCTTCTAGAAACATTTGCAAATTTGAATAAAATGTAATTTTTTCACTTCTATGAATAGAATTAAAAAAACTGATAGACATAGTTGTCATCAGTAAGTAAAATTTGGTTCAATAACATGAATATAATTTTTCTTGAATAGTAACTTTTGAATTTTACTTACCATAGTAAAAAGTTAATATGGGAGTTAAAGTTTAAAATAATATATTAATTTCCCCAAAACATGTCCTAATTCTATTGTAAAAGTGAATTTCAACCAAATTCAACCTTAGGAAATAAATATAATCCTTTTTGGCCCACATGGATTAGATTACGACAATTATCATATTTTATTCAAAGAAGAGTTAAAAGGGTTAAATTAAAATTTAAATAACTAAACCATTTTTAATATAGTGTTATACATAAAATAAATTCAATAATAAATATTCATTAGCATTCCAAAAATATTTATGACATTTTAGTATTTTATTTATTACTTTTATAAATTAAATATTTAAATTTATTTATGGCACATTGATAATGAAGTAATTACCTAATTAATGAATGCATAAAATAATTGAAATTATAAATATTAAATTAAATGAAAATTGAAACTTTTGAGGCCATCCACAAATTTTATAGGTGAATATGAAATGTTAGTGTGGATTCAATGAATTTTTTCGAAGTAACAATGTTTTTATAACTTTTACAAAAAACAAATACTAAGTAGGGTCAAAATTGAAATAAATGAGTTACTAAAACATATACTATTTTATTAAATGATATAATAATCCTTAAAAATATATGATTCGGCCAAAGGATATAGATAAATATAGATGTATCATTAATGAAACCCTTTATGTTCTATTGTAATTTTATATTATGTTTATTAACCATGTAATATAAAAATACATGAAGACTTAGTTAATGTAAAACTATTTAACTAAAAGTTAAATATAAATGATAATGTTTTTATTGTGACTTAAACATGTCTAAAACCTATTGTTTGAATGGATTTGGACACATAACCACATAATCCTAGAAATAAATCAATTTTAATCTATTATAATCCAAAAATATTTTTATAATAAATTAATATTTCAAGCTCTTCCTATTGTGTCCATCAGGTCTCTTATAAAAGGGAACATTCTCTTCTCTCAAATTCACACCACCAAAAACATTTGTCTTGGACAACCCCTACTCAAATTTTTTCCCAACAACCCCAACATCATCCTTAAGGCGTTACATTAATCAAAAATCTATCGTAATGAACCCTTTTGTTCAAATCAAAAGGAAACACCTCAAGAGGAGGTAATTATTTCATCACCTCTTTCAATGTTCTTTTCCTCTTCCAATAGCTCATTCTTTTTTTTCCATACCAAAATAATAAATCCAGTAACTTCTATATAATGTTATGTAATTATAAATATGGTACATCCATATTCATTATTCTATCAATCCTAGGAATGAAAAATTCACCTTATGTGCAAACGTATGGCTTACCGTCTCCACGTCATTGTGTAGTTTGTTATTCAACAATTAGTTATATAGATGGAAATAATAATGAGTATAATTCATTTGAATAATAAATATAACATGTTAATTAATCATTATATATAATATATCATCTAATTATATATGATTTCTCAATCAATATAATGATATTGTTGCTAACATGTACATACGAATTACATTTCTCTACGATGCGATGATATTTAATTCTCCATCATAACCATCCAAAAATAATTTTCATTTGATGATTAAAAATAATTACTATGAAAATAATATCATTCTGGATATTAATATAATACATCATATCCATAATAAACTTGACTCATGTTAAAACATATATAAAGGAACATGAATGAGTTAACACCCGAAACAATGATACTACTAAAATATTATTAACAATGAAATATTATAGGATCATATATTATATCAAATTTATGAATGTGGTTTTTATATAATATAATGACAATTATTTTACCATTATACAAGATGTTAAAATACCCTCGACTAAGGAAAGGTACAAGGTAAGGGTTAAATTTACAATCTCTTCATTATTTGAGGTTGTTTATACGTAAGTATCCAATAGGACTTCTTGATCACCCACATTTGTGTTTCATAAAAGTTTATTTCAACACATTTTTACTATTTACATGACTATAGGTTAATGTAATTTATTCCAATTTTTACTTTTTAGAATTTTTTTGAAAGGAATATTTATGTCGTTTTCCAAACAAGGTACTTTATGAACTTTTCTAAAAATTATGGAAAAAATGTTTTTTTAACTTATACGATGGGTGAAACTATTTTCTTCCATTATAACACCTTTGAATCATTTCATATAAGCATATATAAATATTTTAAAAATAAATGATTTATATTATTTTAGAATATTTCAATGTAAAAAGAGGTATTTCCCTTAAATAGTTTATGGATTGACTTCATCTATGTCATAATACTTTGTTGGATTTTATGCTTGTTGGAAGTTGATTTAGTATGATACAATCTTCCATATTTTGTTGATTTTTTTGTGATATGTTTTACTGTGGATGTTCTATTTACATACCATTCATAGTTTATGAATAATGTATAAACATTTTTTATGCTAGTTTAATACTAATGTTTATGTTATGTTTCTACCTTTTCATATGTGGAATGAATTGAAAATAATAAGTGATGGGTGGAGCTCGCTATAACCCCTCGATGTATCAGTAGGTCTCACGATACAAAATAGTGTCATGGAACAAGGGATTAACAAAATCATCATTTGTAATATTGGGACGAGGCCTTGGATATGTGGTTATGATGTTCGGCATTATGCATTCCATCGTAATAAATTAGCAATTGATATTGCATGTGATTATTCAATTAGAAGAATATCGATGAGAATAATTAAATGGAATTATTTGATTTATCTACTCCATATTATTCTTATTTTTATGTTTGAAATTTATGTGTTTTAGTCTTATACAATGCCTTAATTTTTTTTCTCATTTACGATAGTTTCCACTATATTGTTATACTTACTAAGCATCTGAGCTCACCCCTTTATTATTTTTTATTTTTCCCAGGATGTGAAAAATTATATCATGATTGACCAACAGGGATTTTCTATGCAATAAGAGTGTGTTAAAAGGATACACAATGTTGTTTTTTTAATTTCATAATGTAATGTGACACTTATATATGTATCTAGAACTTACAAGTCTACTAAACTGATTGGTCTTTCGGGACTTGATGTCTATTTATCTTGACAATGTTATGTAATAATGCACCGACTCTAGGTAACTACCGTCGGGGCATAAAAAAAGTGTTAAATATTTTATGTTATAATCTTCTAATTTACTTTGGTTGGTTATGATTAATACTCATATAATGAAATCATGTGATCTAACTCTCAATAAGTATCACAAATTTAATTCTCTCACTATTATTACATGAGAAGATATATATTTCCCTGATTTAACTCTCTTTTAGTGAAAAATTGTTCGAAAAAAAAGTTTTTTATGAAAAATCATATTTTAGGTCCAAATCCCTTTTTATTCTAAAATACATTTTTCAAAAAATGTTTTGGAAAAGGTTTTTATCATCAAATAATGTTTTATTAAAGAGATATTTAGCCATGATTTTCTTTTTAAGAAATTTTTTAATATTAATATTCATGTTATTTTAAACAAAAAATATCATTATTCTTTTATTGACAATACTAAAAGAATCATTGATATAACACGTATGAGATCAACAGAATTTACCACTATCGTGAACATTATTTTCATTAAAAATTCATTTATAAATTTTCAAGGAAATTTTAATATAAAATTATTTTAAAAATGATTTATGATATAAAAAGTGTTTTTAAAGAGTAAAGGATATTTACTGTATGAAATGATTTTAAAATTTGTTTACAATCTTCCATTATAATATTTTGATGTATTTTCAATAAATGATTTTTGAAAATGTTTTATGTTTTAATAAGGGTTTTAAAAGTGTAAAGGGTATTTCCCTCATGAAATGTTTTAAATTATTTTCAAAATATTACATTATAATATTTCAATATATTTTCAATGAAATTGATTATGAATATGTTTTATGTCTTAAATAGTGATTTTCATGGAAATATTATTTCCCGTAAGAAATTTTCCATGTGATCCTTCAAAATTCATCTACATATAGGAGAATATTTATTTTGGTAACATATTCATTACTTGGGATATTATCCATGGCTTCCATAATTATTATTTTTAATTATTTATATTTATGATGGGATGATGTTTATGAAACAAATTTATCTTTGGTGGGTTATACTCTAATATCAATCTTATGAAACTGTATTCTTTTTGATGGGTTATTCTATGATGAAATGATGAATGATTATAGAGAACATGTCGTTTCTAAAACATATGATTTGATTAAATGTTTACAAATACAATTTCATTTCATGTGTTAATGGATGATGAATGTTTTTGTGATCTTGTGGAACACATGTCATATATTTTCATTTTGTGACTAGTGGGACCTATATCTATCTTCAATGAATTTTATAAAAAAATATCTTATGAAATACATAGGAATATAATGGGGAGTTATCCTTGTTTATTCTGAGAATTTATTTGCAATGAGGTACTAAGTAGTGAACTTTGATTACTATGTTGGTTTGGGGAGTGAACCCATTCAATATGATGGTTTTTCCAATGTTCCATGAAACTATGAAAATGATTTAATATTCTTATTTGTATACCACAATTCTATATATTATACCAAAATTATTTTCTCATGACTCATGTTATTTAATTTTATTACGATTTATTTTTTATAAAATTCCAATATTTATGTCCTGACTCAATATTTTGCACTGTGATATGAATCTTGAGGTTTTAAAATGTTATTGTCACATTATCATACCATTATGATCACATTATTTTTTTATATATCACTTTTTTACTCGAAAGGAGCATCTAGGCTCACCCTTTCTTTTTTTCCATCACCTATTTTATAAAGAATGTTTTTATGTAGGGTATTTCTTTGATGTGTAAAAAATGGGATAATATTTTTGAGAGTCATAGAATATTATTAATCATATTAGACGATTGTGTTCCATTATTCCCGAAGCACTAAACTATTTTGATCCTAAGGCACATGTTTCTATAATGTAATGAATATTGATAAAAAATGATAAAATATACATATATGATAACTCTAGGTTACTATAGTCAGTATCATAGGAAATATTTCGTTCAATTTTAGAAAATTTGATGAGAAATTATTTTAAACATACATAGCGTTATTTATTGGAATATTTCTGGGAATTTCTCTATAGATAAGTCTAAGGAAGAGTGGATGTTTAAGAAAATGTCATGGAATTTTTGTAAAGGACTAAAAGAGTTTTTTCGAAGAATTTAAATCCCTTTATTACTTTTATATGTGTATATGGTTCTCCCAAAAAGGGTACTCAAGGTAATAACTCTGAAAAGGGTGCATTGATATGACATCGAACATCATCTGGTGTAAGAAAGTAGACATTTCTACAAAACTTGTTGGATACTCCTGGGGGATATTCATTGAAAATTCACAATATCATTACGAACCATCAAGAATGTGATAAATAGAAGATGAATATTAATGACCCAATATAAAACTGAGGTGTCACAAATTAATCGGAATGGCGGGTTGATTTATACATCATATAAGTGACATTTGGGACCATTTTTTTCCAACTATGATTATTTTTTCTAACACTATGATTTATGGTTTTAGTGAATGGCTGAAACCAAAAAGCAACATGTTAACCATTAATCTAATAGAAATTTTTATGACTATGAGGAACCAAATTAGTTGAGAACTAAAGAGATAGATGATTTGATTATGACTAACTAGAAATCACGATATATGAACAACAAAATGATCTTCAATTATATTTTAAAGTGTTATATAGGAGGAATACTAACATTATTTAAATTTTTTGTTGTAATGTATATTGTGGAATGAATATTCACCTTACTACATACCAATAAGGTGGTAATAATAACCTATAGAAATATATATAATTGAGGGGAATTTTTCATATGTGTGGAAAATAAGGGCATAGAGTGACAAATTTTCAAAGAGTTCAATAACTTATATGTGGGTAACATGGGAATTGTTCAACCCAATGAACTAACATTTTAATTAACATCATGACTAAGGATGGAATACTTCATTTCCATTAATTAATGTGGATGGATTGAAGTATTTATATATTTGGATTTAATTATTATGTTGTAGAAGTATTTCCCCATTTGTATTTGGGTTGTATGATTCATGAAACATGATAGGATTATTCTATTTTTATAAGAATATATGTCTCTAGGTATGAATAACTTAAGAGTTATGGATTCTATCATGGGATTATAAGTTTGAGGTAGATCAAATGTTTGATTTCGTAGAAAATCCACAAGTGGTCTTATGTGTAGAGATTCGACCATGATTAAGGGTAATTTGGAATAAATATATTGAAATACATCCCTTTGGTTGGGAGATGGAATCCCTTTTCCAAGACATATTATTTAATGTATTGATAACCTTTTTGTTTTATCATATCATTGGTGATATTATAATTATGTGAAATATCAATTTCAGAACATTTTTATTAATATAATTTATTAAAAAAGATAACCCATATGTCAATCGTTATCCTCTTGCATTCATAAAGGCCGTGAGGATTGAACGCATAATCTAAAGATGAAAAGGGTATGCCACCCACCACAAGACAATAAATAAGGTTACATCTAGTGGGAAAGTTTAAAGATATATATTATAGAGTATGTATACATAGTATGTCTGAAAGTCAAGGTTGTGAGAAAAATGTATGAAAGGATTCAATTACCATTTTCTATACCAGAATGGAAGAGGGAAGACATCAACATGGATTTGATGTAATAATACCAAAAACAACTAAACAGAATAATGATACATGGGTTTTGGTCTATCATCATTAAAATTTATATCTAGTCATCTATATCAGTTAATATTTCTCTTAGGATATGTGTGATATGGTATACATTAAAGAAGTGGTATAATCTCATGGTGTACCAAATTCAATAGTATTTGAGTAGTAATTAATATTTACCTCAATATATTGGTGAAATATTCAATAATATCTTTATGTAGAGTTGATTTTCATGAGTATTGGAAAAATTAAAACCTTAGAAGATATTATAAGATATTTCTAAATGGATTTGAAAGGTGGTTAGAATCACAACATCATCTATTTGGGATTCCATTCAACAGTAGGTTTCACATGATAATTTAGATGGATCCTTATTAATCCATTTATATGTACAAGAATGGATTTACGAAAAGAATGAAATTGGGAAATGAGCTAGTCAATGAGATTGTCCTACAAGATAGATAAATTCAGAAATTTATAATTACTACAATAAATTGAAAAAACTTTTATACAAATAATCATTTACAAGATTTGAAATTGGAATTTTGTGAGAAGTTTTTCCTATAAATTTATCAATGGATGAATAAGTGGAAACTAATCTCTTGATATATTGGTCCAATTAAAATACTAGATCATATTGGGATAATACCCTATAATTTGGTTGTTCCATAAAACCTATATCAGGTTCACTATGTGTTCCATGTATCCCTCTTGATGGAGAACAAAATCTGTCTATCACATGAACTTAACAAATAGGTAATATAAGTCGCACATAATATTTCTTATGAGGAATAATTGGTAGATATTCTAGATCGAATAGAGATAGTTCAATTAAACAATAAAACTCATGTAATCAAAGTTTTATGGAAAACACACCATCTTAAGGACGTTACATGGGAGAATGAGGATGTAATTATGTAGATGCGTGTTTAGTTATTGAATCCAAAGTGACTTATTTAGAATCATAAATTAAATTTATGGTGGTAGAATGTAACATCCCATGTTTTTATGAAATTGTACTAATTAAATTTATTTATTCATTAATATATTATTACTTGCATGCACGACTCTGTTTTTCTTGAGTTATATGAAACCCTTTAGTTTGAAATTCATTACACACTACACTACATTTGAATTATGTTTCACACAACACTAATATTGGATTGCGTTACACCTAAAACCATTTTATCTTGTATTACACACAACTCCGTGTTTTAATGAAACCTCACATATAATTAAAATATTGTTATTTAATATGATATTTATCACCAAGATTTTGTAATGGTGGGTATGAATCAGAATAAATTAATTATGTAAGAAAAAAATATATTTTCCACAAGTATAAATAATTTATTCTCATATGGACAATTAATTAGAAATTAAAATAACCATTGAAAAATATAAGAAATTATTTTTTGAAATATCACATTGTATGCACATAAATGAATTTTTCCATAGTGAATTAAATTAAACACTTTTGGTGACTGAATTTAAATGAATTAATATTTAATATATTTAATAAGATGTTTAAAATTCATAATACATTTTTTATAGACATGATATGAGAAGAAATCCCATTATATGTTGAAAATAGAATTTTCTAAAAAATATTTTTATCACCTATGGAGTACATAATTTAAAATTAATTTTCACCAATTTTAGAATAATAATTTGGAAAAATAATAATAAATTTTTAAATAATAATAAAAAAATTATGCAAGGATGATTTTTTTTATTTTTATAAAAAGATTAAAATTTTATGAATTGTGGAAAATTCTAAAATATAATTGAAATGAGAATTTTAATTAAATTTAATTAAAAAGATAAAATAAATTTTAAAAATTTTAATATAAAATAATCTTAATTATAAATAGAATAAAATATTTTAGTGAATTTTAATGAATTTCTTATTGAATGTTTCTATATAAACTTCTTAATTTTTTTACATTTCTCTTTAAAACCCTACATTCTCATCATGTCTTAAGAAATAATTTTAAATTAAATTTTACCTAATATGTGGATGGAATTACCAAAATTCCATTCCATATATAGACTGTAAATAATTTATCTTTTTTTAGTATGGTCAAAATATTTAATTTTCAAAATTAATAGCTGAAATACTAGACCTTAATTACAACAGTTAAAGAAAGAATTGAACATGAGGAAGCAGGAGAGATCTATTTGGTTGGAAAAGCCCTAGAAACTGATGGACCACCCACTAGCCCCTACCCCTTTAGAAGGAGATGGTCCAATGGAGTCTTTTGATGATGGATAAACTTTTCCATTTACCCCTTTCTCAAACCCAAATTGTATCCCCTCATTCCCTCAGTTAGATCTCAATCCAAATGTTCTGGATGTCATTAGTAGAGCTCCACAATTATCAATATAGATTTGGGAGTTCACTAAAGCTTCTTCTTTATCTAATATGAATTTGATTTTATGTTTCATGATTTAATGACTGTTGGTGGATTATTTCGACTACTTCATCTTTGATTTATGGGTTCTTCAATAGCGTGCAACAGTAAGTCTTATCGATTCAAAAATAATCATGACATGGTTCTCTTTAGAATATGATCTTATCAAGGATTGGTCGAGTGATCCTAGTTCTTATAATAGGTCTCATTTTCTCTTATTAAAATGGTTATATGAATATTATATATCACATGATTCATCATAAATGGTGGTTCTGTAAGGCTTTCCAAACATCCCCTACCCTTTCAGAACCCTTTAATTATTTTAAAGCTATGGAATCTCATAGGATTTTACCTTTCCTCAAAATTATAACTGGATCCCAAAGTCACCCAATTTTACCATGATTATGTGTTTAGGTAGATCTATCGAAGCTATCTATAGTGTTTTTTAAGATCGTTGTGGGTGAAGAGTTTTGATATAACCAATTTGTAATTATTGAAACATGGTATGATTTCTATTATTGTGTAAGAAACTGATTCATTCTTAGATGGAATTTAGGTATGCAGTTGAGAAATATCCAATACTGACTGCTACTCAGATTGAGATGGTCTCAGATTGGGTGCCTACTACTCGAGATTGTCCTTTGGGTGTGAATTGTTTTGGGCCTAGTGGGGGTTGTTTGATGGTTGAGTCCAATAAGCATCTTAGTCAAATTGATGTTATTGAATTTCTATTGAATGTTGATTTAAATGTATCTTCTATAGATATGGATAGAACATGTTCTATTTGGATTATTCATAAAGATTTCATTTCGAATTCCATTGACGCTACCAAGGTATGTTCGAAGCAATCTAAGACTCTACCTTCTAATATGAATGTCAAGGATAAATTTAATAGATTATTAGGTTATATAATTACAATAAAACCACGGTTGGTTGTGGATCCTCAGGTAAATGATGTTGTATTGGTTGTTTTCATCGATACTGATGATGCTACTCACTCTGGGATGCAAAGGGAGATAGACGCAACTCATTCAATGATGGAAAGGGCTGGAGGTACAATTCACTAAACTCACTCTCTAATAGAAAGAGTTTCTCTTATTTGTTTAGGGGATTACAATGTTATTTAAGAACCTACCAAGACTCCCTTGGGAGAATATTTTTCAGAGTTGGTATACTCGAAGAGTGGCATAAGGACACATCCTTGTATGGAGGTTGAAACCTTTTTGTTGGGTAATTATTTTGAATGGTTTCCATTTGATGATCTGATCTAGGAGTTTGAGGATGGTTTGGTCAGATCAACAATGGATGGACAGAGAGTCATTGTGAGCTAATCCAATGTTGGCAAATTAGAGGACATGATTCCGGGTGATAGTTCTCCACGGTCTAGGTGAAACTACAGCCAGAAGGACATTTATAAATGGATGAATAATTTCTTGTTTTTGCAACCTCAAATAGTTTATTGTTCAGAATATAAATTCAAAGCCATGAAGACAGAGAGTGATGTCGTGTACCACCATCTGATGAAAGGTGATGTTCTTGATAAATCCGTGTAATTTCTTTTGGTCTGTGAAGAAGAAGTGTTTGAACAAACTATATCACATAATTTTTCTGAATAAGTAGATGACAAAATGATGGGAAGGTCATTGAGGGTGGATATCAATGATGAGAAATATAACTGGATAGAAATTAAGTAAATTACCCTTATTGGGGGACTCGATAGTGGAAAGGGCAGTGTTTAGGTTTACATCCCATCATAGGACAAATTGGCCTTTCATTTTAGTGATCTTCTAATAGAAGAACCAGACACCGAGTTAACCAACATCTATTGGATATGTTTTAGGAAGATTAACTCTAGTAGGCTTAAAGTTTCATTCAATGGATCTAATATACATTTTTTATTAAACTCTTGGTATCTCACTTATTTATTAAAAGTGATTGAATAATATTAATTTAGTATTCAAAAAAATGTAAAAATAGATTTACGGGAAGGGTCAAACTAAAAATATAATGGTTTAATATAACAAAAAACCATTCAAACACCAAATAACTATAAATTATTGGACCTTATATATTCTATCCCTATGAATGGTACATTATAAGAGACTTGTGACATGAAAAAAGCATAGTTGGAATAATTTGTTTCAAAAAATTACAAGTGTTCCAATCCCCTCACTTATAAAAATTACTCGTCTTCTCCTCTACTATGAACACCATAAAACACTTTTGGATAATTTCTTAAATTCAAAAATCAATTCATAACTTCCATCATCTTATTCTATAAGAATGTTTTGGCTATAAAAAACATATGAAGGATTTTAATGAAAACCTAAGGAGGATAGCTGAAGAAGAAGTAATGTTCATTAACGAGCATTTAGTATTATTTCATCCTCCACATCTTTTAATTGTATTTAGATGATGATTATATAATAAAATATGCATATTAAATATAAGTATATATTTTTTTGTCAAACTAATTGAATTCATTAATCGTCACTTCCATCAAATGGGTTATGAAATTATCAGTAATGTGTACATTGGACTACCACCTCATGACCCAATGTTATTTATTTATCCAATACGACCAGTCATGGTAGGAAATAATAATGGCTATATTTTTTGTATAAAATGTCTATGATATTATTTTCCTTATGGAATTATTATATCACACATAACATCATGATTACCATTATTTGGGAATATAATAATGTCGCTCATGTGTACCGTGAACTTCCTCCTCATGCAACAATGTGATTCATTCATACATTGCAAGGAATTTATTAAGGATAGGTTTAATGGAAAATATGTGATATATATGACATAAATATAATTCATTAATGGTAATATATAAATTTTCACTCGTTCCATAAATACAAAAAATGGATACAATATTCAAGCATACATACGGTATTATTAAAAAAACATCAATCATTTATGAAAAACAATGTGCTTATTACCTAAAACGTAACATTAACAACGTATTATTAATAAATAAGTAATAAAATTTTATAATAAAATAATATCTTTTATGAATAAAATTAATATTTTTGTTAATATATTTATAATAATCAAATATTTATTATATAAGAGGGTATCATGTGTATGATGGATGTCATGCCTTAATGCATGGGATTTCTGTCTCACTTTTATTTGTTTAAAAAAAATCTATATTCAAAACATGTTTGTTTTATGTGGTGTATATATGTTCCATAAATTTATTTTATAACTATTTTTATTATGGTTATTTCTTTTTACCGATCCATTTGAGGATATCACTTTCTTGGGGATTATGCTTTAAATGTTTCTAAATCGGTAACTGGGTTTTTACCCCAATATTCATTCTTTGAGATATATATTATGTTAAGCACCTATATTTTTTATAAGGTTTCCATAAATACTCATTGATATATTATATCATGAATATATTTTTCCTCATGTTATTTAACATAACAACCAGAACTTTTTTAAATAAAATTCCATTTCATGTTGAATTAAATTCTCTATTATGTATAATGGTTATTGAAAACACATACACCTCCTCAGTTTTTTGATATCCTTCCAAAATTAAAATACCATAATGAATCATAAAACTAATAATATATAAATTGAATAGTGATAATATGATTAATATAAATATTGGATTTTGAAAAATACAACTGACATAGAAAATGTAATTGAATACCTCAACTAGCATGACTATACCCTATGAATCCCTTTTCTCAGGTCCTCCAAGGGAGATAACATCACTCAAAATTTATCTTTAAAAATTCCAAGATGATATGAAACAAACAAGGATTGAGAAAAACTATTTATGGGTGATACTAAATCACATCGATATCATGACCCGAACCATCTATATTGAACCACCACATGAAAATGTCACTATCAGACCACTCATCCAAAGGAAATTTTATCATGCAATAAGGGGTTATATATCATGAAAAAAATATGAATATGTATATTTTATTAAATAATATATATATTTTAATTTTATAATTTTTTTTACAAATTATTTTGATTTTGATTTTGATAAAAAAAAAATTGAAATTTTAGGAAAAATACGATTTCAATAAAGTCATTTATTTAAATGAAATAATGTGTTTTCAATTAAATAATATTTTAATATAATATTATTATTATATAAATTTTATTAATTATAAATTATCATATTTATTTCAGGATTTGAAATTTAAATGTATAACTGTTCAAAAAATATTATTTTCAAAAAACCAACATTTAAAAAAAAGGTTATTTCTTATTTGAAAATTGAAAATTAACATATTAATATTATTACCTGGATAATTTAATTTTATTTTCAGAATCATAATGTTCACATCACTGAACAATAAATTTTTTTATAATATTATAAGATAGTTTAATTGTTGGGAAAAAATTAAATATGTTGTAAATATATCGTGTGAATGACAACCTCGTCATTAACCAAAATTGAGGTAATAAATACTTTTAAGGATATCCAAGAAAAATAATATTTTTTTATTCAAAATAATTTTATTTTTAGGTTATTTCAATAATTAAATAAAATCTCTAAAAATCCTCCAAAACCTGTAATATATTTTATTTTTTCAAAATTACTTCTTTAAGAACATGACTCACTTTCACAACAATAAGAGTTATATTTTAATATGTTCAGCTGATTTCCATAAAAATATAATGAAAACCACCGCTATTTAGAAAAATAAATTGGGAAAACAATGGTATGATTTTTGTTTTTTATTGCACTATTATGTAGTGTCTGAAACCAATGTTTGAGAAAACAATTAAAAAATCCCCTTTATTTTACTAGATTAACCCACCAATCACCAGTTACTCTCCCCTAAAAACCATGAAAAATGTAATTAATATTTCTTACCCTATCAATATACATCCCACAGTGCCATTAATCTTACTAGAAGCTAATTTCTTGCTTTTTAAATAACAATCTCTATGTTAGGGATCCTCTTAGTGTCGTCTTTATTCAAGCATCATCATTATCTTATGCCTTTTATATCAATTTTATAATGTTGGGATTTGTTCTAAAATATTATACTTAATTCTTATATGATTTATAAATTATTAGAGACCAATTTCACACTCATTAATCCCTTTAATGAACATTTATACAGCTCTTTTATTGTGTCAAAATTTCACCATAATTTCACATGCCAAACAATTCTGTGGTGAATAACCAAACCCATTTCACATGAAGTGTGTTCAATTTTATTAAATTATAAGTATTAAATTAGTTAATATAAAATATATATTACACACTTATTTATCAAGGAATAAAATATGATTAAATAATTATTATATGTTTTATGGTCTATCTAGAACACTTATGCATATGAATGAAATGAAAGTAAAGGATGTACTCAAAATTATATAGTGCTCCAATTCATTAGGCAATGATTTAGTATCTAGATATTTCAATCATGGGATTAGGGAGTGAACCTAATCCATAATGGTGTTTTTTCAATCATGATTAATTGGAAGTTATCATTGATATGTGTTTTTTATTCCATGATTAATGTTTTTCCCAATTCCCATGTTGCCTTCATGTTATTATGAAATATCTAGAGTCGTTGTTCATGTTTTTGATTCTAACCACATTTATATTTCATTGATATTACAATTTCATAACTTTTATTATTTTTTAATGTTAATCCACTTTTATTCCATTAATCGGATTTATAGCTCCCCAATTTATTTTGAATGTCCCCAGGCTATCCCATGTAGTTTTAAGTATGAAGGAATAATATGAGCATGTAATTGAGGTTTTCAGTAATGGAGATTTATTACCTATTTTATGTTGTTATTTAATGTAAGTAATTAATAAATACCCAACAATATTTGATCTTGGGGGTTGTATAATGTGTAATATTATGTAAAAATTCATGAATTAATGTGTATTAACAACAAGGGTTCTATTATTTTCCATCAAAAGAATGATAATTTATTTCTGGGATTTCCATTACAAAAATCATGGGAAATAATTAGAGAAAACAAAAACAAATAATAGTAAATCCCAAAATATTGGTAGTATAGAGAGTAACAGGTCTTCATGAAAACATATTTCATTCTGTCTACTATAAGTGGATGTGTCTTGGGATCAAATGTTCATTGGAAACAAATATAAAAACATCCAAATGAGAGAGACTTGATTGGGAACTGATGCATGGAAATGGGGTTTGTTGAAAACCTTATTTGGCAGTCTTGGGATATATTCATTGGTAAATATAAAATAAAATTATGAACCATTATTAAGGGATAAAAAATACTCAAATGTTTCAATTATAGATAATAGATCAGATATAAAATAGATTAAATATTAGAAATTCATATGTTAATGAATAAAATATATTTATATGTAATTCCATTAATTTAATTAGATTCTAATTTATGTGTCTAAAAAAAATAATCCCAAATTTTTTCCCTTATTCAATCCAAGGGATGTAAATAGTAGGAACTAATTATATAAACAATGTGAAGGAAAATGTGATGAATTCCCAAAAGAGATACCTCTCCCGTTTGGAGATGAAATCTACAATACTATGATGATGTTATCTTGAGTAATTCAGGTTCTGAATAGAATCTGGAATTAGGATGAGTGCTCAAATCTCATTATAAAGAACTATATAAAATTGATACATTTATGTGATAAAGGACACTAAATTTAAATGGATCATATGATCCCAAAATAATAGAAAATTTAGTCAACTCTATTGAATATATATTATCAATATTTCAATGTTTGTAGAAATATAATATTGTAATGAATATTATTTTACATGAAGAGAAGCTGATCAATGGTTGACAAAATTCAAGAAGACGAAGCCTGAGGAATTGGTTGAAGATATGCGGTGTAAGTAATTCCATTAAATGATTTTTTAAAAATATTTTCTTTCACTATCAAACATTAATGGAATTATATTTCCTTTCCCTCTAACAAAAAGATGATGAATCCATGCTGCGTGTGAGGAAAACATCATAGGAAATTCATGATACACCTCTAGGTTTCATGTTACCCCTGAATGAAAAATATTACCTATTATTTGGTGGGATAAAGTCTAGTATATTAAAGGACACTGTGATATGAATCATCGATAGCTAAGAGGAAATTGTTTGAGGTGCTCTCAAAGTCGAGATGGAGATCAGTGAATCTCAAGGGAATAATGGTGATAATAAATGAAAAGTGGTGTTTAAATAGTTCAGTGTGATGGATAAATCTAATGGTGTTAGGAAATTTCAACATTCTATTTTTCAAATGTGTGGAAAGAAGCACCCCAAATATTTCTTAAGGGTTGCGAGGAAATGATTCAAGCAATGCAAGTAATGACACATAGCTTTCAATTTATGATGAGAAAAATACACTAACGCCATACAGGAAAGGAATACTCTAGTAAAAACACATTTAATTTTTCATTATTTCAATTGTAAGTAATAATAGAACTTTTCAAACTAATTCAATTAGACAAGGGTTTTAGGAAACAACTGACAACCTCCATGAAACAAAGTGTGAGAATATTCTATTAAAATTGTAGGATCAAAATGATAATGACTATAGTATCCGAATAATGATGTAGATGCTAAATATAAAAGAGGGGGAGGGGTGAATTGTATACTTTAAAAAATTACATTAGAACTTTTAATGATGGTAATGTTTAATAATGTTAAACAAGGTAAATTCACAAAACCATATAGTTCTAAAAACATTCTTGATTCTGTAAATGTGGTTATGGAAATGAAACTTAAGAAAAGTTTACAAAGATAAATATTCAATCTTAAAGCCTATAAAATCTTATTAATCAGAGTACAAGAATAAGAAAGTATAAGATAGTTATAATTTCATCAACAACCAAAATGCAGCAGAAAACATGAAAAAAATACATGTAACAATTAGTAAATCTTTTAACCCAAAGAGAAGGGTATCCACCATCCTAGGATAAAAGTCTATTGATTTATAATTTCAAGAATGTATTTCCCAGCCACACTAGGGTAAGCCCTTGATATGAAGATCAGAGTCTGTTTTTCTATCCTCTCAAGCCCTCTAACTTCAAGGTAGTCGAAACCTCTTTATAATTATCCCCGGAAGTCGTCGAATGTACTCAGAAACATTCGGAGTCGCACAAATCAATTCTGACCAAGATGATCAGTATGCACAATGCAATAAATTATATCTCTCTAGATATCACTTAAACAACATGTAATCTCTATATTGATCAACTTGTTTTGAGCTCATTCAAAGGAGCTCCTATTTATAGGAACATCTTCAAATGTCATCTCCCTCCTAAAATGGTTATATTTTTCCTTGAATTTCAGAGGGACCTATACAGGTTTCACTCAAACAATGGTTTTTTAGTAACTGAATTCACAATATCATTTTATAACCAAAACATAAGTATGAAAAAATATAGTTGCTTAACCAAAATCATTTTTCGAAGGGCATGGAAAAAATACAAGTTCAGAGTCTAACCAAAAAACCATTTGGTGTCTATAATCATGGGTATTCGTATTCAATCTTAAAAAGCATTCATAACCTAAATTCAATAGAATTCTGGAGTCTGAATTTCAAGGAAATTCAGAATCTGAATTCATAGGAATTCTAAGTCTGAACTCATAATATTCGGAACTAGAATTCAAAGAATTTGGAGTCTAAACTCAGATAGTTCGGAACCTGAATTTAGAGAATTTGATGTCTGAACTCATAAAGATAGAAACCTAAATTTAGAGAATTCAGAGTCTGAAATCAGAAACATTGGAACCAGAATTCATAGATTTCAGAACATGAATCTGAAACCTGAAAACAGAATGCTCTATATCTAAGTAATTAAGATTCCAATGTTTTTGATATGAAAACGAATTTTATACTTAAACATAAAATGAGATAGAATAAAATACATAACAAAGAAAAACATGGTAAGGATGAGTTTCCCTATGGATGGAAATTTTTTCTTTTGAAGATGAAACATAGGGTAAGAAAAATTCTTTAAGATATGTTGTTTTTTATTTTCAAAACATGAAGGAATGTAAAATTCATATACATGGTCAAAGATGAACACGACTAACTCCCCCTTAGGATTTAGAAACACTAAGCATCATATTCATGATTTTCAGAATGAGACATATCATTTTATTACATACAATAATATTCTTGGATAAGAACTCCACCTTAGATGAACTCCCCCTTTCTTAGGGAAATTTATTCTGTACTTAGTATTCTTTTTTTCTTTCTCCCCCTTTGTGATTTTCAAAATGAAATTAAAGTAATGGAAAATTAAATATGGTACCTTAAATATTAGTACAAGACAACCAAAAATATATGATGAGAAACAAAAACATTCACTAGGATTGGAAAATTTTAAACATTGGATGAATACAACAAAAGATCAGAATTGAACAAGATTATCCTTCCTTCTCCTTCGGAATCAACTTCATTACTATGGTTTTGAGATTCTTGAGCCCCTTTTCATCTTGCTCTGCTCGTTTGAGAAGCTAAACATGGTCTTCTGTTTTCTTCTCTAAAGCTTTTCTCTTTTCTTCCTGAGTCTTAAGAATATCAGCATGAGCCTTCAAGGCTTCTTCCTACATGAAAAGATTTTTTTCTATCTCAATACTGAGGCCCCTTTCTCTTTTATTACTCTGAGTAGCTGAATTAAACATCTCATTCAGATCTTTTACTTCATGCATTCGATAATTCTATTCCATTTACAGCTTTTCCTCAAAACTATTTGTGAGATCATTGATCTTCACATCTTCAGTGTCAAATGAATCCTTGACACTTTCTTGGAATTCATCAAGAACTATCATGTCTTCTATAGTTTTCATTGACCAGCTGGTCATTTCTAAAATTCACAAGGTAACATTCATCACACATTTTACATATGCTAATGAGGTTGTGTTTATGACCCTTAACATATTAAACATTGCAAATAAAAGTTTTTCTTAGAAGTACAATGTTACCTATACCAATAATTTTTCCCTTAGCATTATCTTTGAAGGTTACTTTTCCTCCTTTCACCTTGATAATCATTTTGAATATTTTTTTACCAATCATATACCGAGAACATCTACTATCCATGTACCATGTATTGATATTGGTAATATATTTGTTTTCCTGAAAATAAGAGAGTTAGACTTTTTGAATCCAATCATTCTTGTAACCGAAATCTTCAGAAAGAAAAATTTTAGAACCCACATTTTCATAGAGAAATAAGATTTATGAAAACCTAAATACTAAGTTTTTTACGGAACAATTTTTTCCCAATTCCCACCACACTGACACTTAGTTCATAATGGAGCACATTTAGGAACAAAATAATTGTTACTATAAATTGGTTTTGAACTAGTATAACCAAATCCAGGATTATTTCTTAGAGGTCGAATTTGAGAATACATTTTATCAAAGTTTTCCATCCCTATGGTAAAATTTGACAAAATCTTCCTCAAGGTTAATATTTCTGACTTTAGCCAAATAACTAAGTCCTTATCTTCCAAAATATTACCTTTAGCACTAGAGATAGGCTTGAAAACATTTTTCATATAAATTAAATTATCTAGATCCTTAGAGAGTTTATCCTTCATCGAATTAAATTCCTCATGTTTTTTTGAAATACTTTCCAAACCAAGGGTTTTATTATCAAGATCATTAGAAATATCTAATATTTCCTTAGTATGAATAGAATTCTTAGAATTTTCCTTATCATTCTTTTTATTGACATTAAAATTTTCTTTCTCTAGAAGCTTAGCAAACCAAGACCATTCTTTATAGGTAGGTAAAGTATTATCTTCATCAGAATAGGATTCTTCATCCTAATATTCATATTATTTACTATCAGTATAATTAGTATTCAATGATACATTGGTTATCAGATTGGAACTGTGTAACTTATCCATTAAACAATGATTTTAAATAGGTAGCTTGGTATATAAACCAATATTATTCTGTCCAGAAGATTCATAATCTGAGGATTTATCAGAAGAGTCTCCACCACATGCACTCCAGGTGTCATTATCTTTTATGACTTCCTTAGATTTATCTTTGTAGTAATTCTTTCTATTTCTCTCAGAATGCATTTCCTTTCTTTATTTTCCCTTAAGAATTGGACAATCAGGCCTTATATGTCCATCTCTTTTGCATTCATAATAACTGACTTCAGAGCCTTTCTTATCCTTTCTTTATTTCTCATTGTATCTATACTGAATGTATTTATTCCCAAACATCTTGTTCATCCTTCGAGAAAGATTGGCTAATTCCTTCTCAGAATGTTCACTTTCATTAGATTCGTATTGAATAACAACCTTCCTATATTTAGATCATGTAATTATCTCAGGAGTCTTGGATTTTACATGATTCGATGTTATTGTAAATTCAACAATTCCATTCCCATTATTATTCTTTACATTACCAGCATCTCTCTTCTTTCTAGTATCATGTTGATGATGAGTTCCAAAAATAACATCAAGAGTAATATGTGAGACTTTCTTATTCTCATATATAACTGTTCTCTTGGATTCCTACTCATTAGGAATGATGTCTATAATCTTGTCTAAATGTAGCTAATCATCCAATCCTTTTTCACCCATGGATTATAGGCGGTTGACAATAGTCATAAATCTCTATTGTACTTTAAATATAGGTTCTTCATAAGGAAAGAAAAAAACCATGGCACTCAGCTCTTAGCATAGCTCTTCTAGTTTCAGTGACTTTGGAAGTACCAATATGTGTAAAATTAAGCTTCTTTCAAATACAGTTTTCCACTTCACAAGAAGAAATCAGGCTATATATATTCCTAGTCATGGAACAGAAAAAAATATTGTGTACCTTATAGTTAAGTTGATATTTTGACTTCTATTGATTAGTAAAAGTTCTGACATCCTTATCCAGAATCTTGTAATCTCCAGTAATCATAACAAATCTGTCCACTACTTTATTGATAACAAAACACTTCATATGATCTCTCCTATATTCATAATCATTACATTCAAAAATTGGTGGTCTTGAAGTATTTAAGTTGTCTATGGAAACAACATGAATCTTGTCATCTAAAACAAAATATTTCCACAAAAACATATTAGTAATAAAAGTTTTTAGACAAGGATAAAAATATCCTATGCATGGAAAATACAGAACAATGAAAAACTTGAGGATTAAAACTTATATGTGAATATAAGTTTTATTTAGACCTCCTCTGGTACCAATTGTAGGATCGAAATCATACTAACTGTAGTATTGGTATAATTATGTAGATGCTCAATATACTATAGGAGAGTGAATTGAATAATTGAAATAATTATTTTGGAACATTTAATGATGGTAGTGTTTAACAAAGATAAACATGGTAAATTCACAAAACCTCTTAGTTCTATAATCTTGATTGATTCCGAAAATGTGGTTCTGAAAATGAAACTTAAGAAAAGTTTACAAGGATAAAAATTCAACCTTAAAGTGTATAGAATCTTATAAATCAGAGTACAAGTATATAAATATATAAGATATTTATGCATTCATCAGCAACCAAAATACAGCAAAAAACCTGAAACAATGCAGATAACAAGTAGTAAATCATTAAACCCAAAGAGAAGGGTATCCCACAACCAGGGAAAAAAGTCCCTTAATTTATACTTTCAATAAAGTATGTCTAACCCACTCCAGGGTAAGCCCTCGATACGAAGATCAGAGTCTGTCTTACTATCCCCGCAATCCCTCGAACTTCAAGGAAGTAGACACCTCTGTCTTCCTATCCTTGGAAGCCCCAGAACATACTCAGCCATATTTAGTGTCGCATGAAGCAATTCTGAACAAGATGTTCAGCATGCACAATTCAATAAAGTCTCTCTCACTAGAAATCAATTCATCAAAATGTAATCTCTATGTTGATCAACTTGTTGTGAGATCGTACAAATGAGCCCCTATTTATAGGCACATCTTCAACGGTTAGCACCCCCCTCCATTAGTCATATTTTTCCTTGAATTTCGGAGGGGCCTATACACATTTTAATCAAACAAGGGATGGTTAGTAACTAAATGCACAACATCGTTTTATAACTAAAACATGAGTAAGAAAAAATATTGTTACTTAACCAAAATCGTTTTTCGGAGTGTAAGGAAAAAATAAAAGTTTGGATTCTATCCAAAAAACCATTCCGTGTCTATAATACATGGGTATTTATATTCTTCCTTCAAAATAATTTGGAACCTGAAATCTATAGAATTTCAAAGTCTGAATTTCAAAGAAATTAGGAATGTGAATTAATATGAATTCTGATTCTAATCTCAGAATGTTCGGAACCTAAATTCATAGAATTTGGATTCTTGAACTCAGAATGTTTAGAACCTGAATTCAGAGAATTTGGAGTTTGAGCTCAGAATGTTCGAAACCTGAATTCATAGAATTCAAAGTCTAAACACAGAAATATCAAAACTTGGATTTAGAGAATTCGGAACCTGAATTTTAATCCTGAAAATAGAATTCTCTATATTTAAGTATTTAAGATTCCAAGGATTTAGATATGAAACCGAATTTTATACTTAGACATAAATGAGTTAGAATAAAATATAGAATAATGAAAAACGTGGTAATGATAAATTTCCTTAGGGAAGTAAAATTTCCCTTATTAAGATGATAATTATGGAAAATAAAATTTTCCTACAGATAATGTGTTTGTGATTTTTAAAACATGAAGAAATGGAAAAGTCATATGGAATCCTTATTGACTCAAGAAAAACCTGTAAGGTCTCTCTTAACATTGAAGGGGTGATATGAAATCTAGTTATTAATTCATGAATTGAGAACTATTTCTTTTTGAATCTTGTTCTAAAAATTCTTTTATACTACTAATTTTCAGTAGAATTAATCAAGAACCAAAAAAATTAATAGAAGTTGAGTTTTTAGTGAAAATTGTAAATGGGGAGTGTAATTCATCTCGAGTATATAACTCCTCTCCTATAAATTTTTAGGCTGATCTTCACTATAAGCCTAGTGATACTCTCATTATTTTAATTTCATGTAATTATGGGAATGTATTTTATATCATTATAGAGAGTAAAAACAAATTGTTTAGAGAAGGAAATCGTTCTTTGTATCATGAATTTACCCACAATTATATACAAGTGAAAGGAAGATGAATATTCTTCAGAAACAACATCTAATGAATAGATATTATTTAACTATATGGTAAAACATATCTAGATCAGATGATTTATTATAAGGAAAATATATTCCTCGAATACATGATAATTTTTTTGGGAAAATATTGATGTGTGTATAGAAGAATTTTTTTTTCTTACTCCTTAATAAGATGTTTAATTTTCATTCAACCTTATACCTGAGAAGTTTTTATTACCCAAGATACTGTAGAGAATGGTGTTTTGGAACATTACTAGTTAATAAAAAATGATAGTTGAATCAGTATAAAGGGTTTAAATTCCCATGTGCATCAACATGGGGTGAACCAGTCCTCTTCCTCTTGAAAATGAATGGGTCATTGTGCCGTAGCATTTATTATCATTATCTAAATAAGAGGAGGTTAAATATCAACAATAATATACCATGGATTATGAATTTTTCAATAAATTACATGGAGTATGATACTTATCTATGGTGGTTCATTGTTCTTGGTATTATCAGGTAATGGTGAATTGGAGGATTTCGTAGAGATAACTTTCTGTAAAATTTATGGGAACTATGATTTCATAGTTATTACATCTGGACACTCTAGTTCTCCTATTATCTACATGAAATTTATGAATACTTTATCTATATATTACATAAAAAAATTCATAGTATTTATAGATGATGTTCTAATCTACTTAAAATGAACTAAGTATCATGACAATCATTTAAGAACTTTGATAAAGATCATATGAAAGGATAATATTTACGAAAAGTATGATAAATGTGATTTCTAGTAGAATAATCTATCATTCATGGGTTATATTATCGAAACTAATATGATATTTATAGAACCTTAAAATATAGATTTAATTAAATGACGATTGAGGCTATGTTATTTGATATAAATCTATAGATTCTTAGATTAGATGGGTACTATAATGAATTTATGATAAATATATCGTTATTGTAAAACTCTCTATCCAATATAACTCAAAATGGAGTCAAATTTTTTTAGAACAATAATTGTGAAGAGAGAATTTAGTAGTTTAAAAATAGGCTTATCAATACACCTATACATACACTACCCACTAGTGAAAAAAAATTTCTGGGGTATAGTTATGTTTCAATTGTGGGATTGAGCTATGGTATAATTAATAATTACAACGTGATAAACTATTCATTATGAAAACTGAAAGATCATGGTAAAAAATACCCAAAATGTGATCTAGAGTTAGTTACAATGATCTTCACATTGAATATCTAGTGGCATTATCTTTATGAGGATAAATGTGAAATATATACCGATCAGAAGAGACTTAAGTATATATTTAAATAGAAAGAGATGAATATGTACCAGTGATGATGGTTAGACCGGATTAAGGAAGATAACTACACAATACAATAAAATCCTAGGAATTATATTAATGTAGTAGATTATCAATGTAGAAAGAACTGAATAATTTTATCATTGATGAGAATATTGATGTGAACTATCATCATTGAATTGAAGGGGAGGGACATGTGAATCATAACAAAATGACCCTCATCAATACTTTCACAAGTGATTTCTCATCCATCCATTATTGAGAAAGAAATTGATTCTCAATGAGATGATGTGTTAATTCTGAAGAATATGAAATATATAAGAAAGTGGAAATACTTGTAATTCTATGATAATGAAGAATGAGTCAGATGATCTGGGTCACAAATATTTGTACTATAAATCCTGGGATAAAGAAGGGTATGTTTGATGATACACAACAGTCATCCTTCTCCATCCATACATGTATCCCAAAGATGTATCTAGATCTTTTAGTGAACTATTGGTGGGACAATCTGAAGAAATAGATCATAAATTATAAATCAAGGTGTCATTTTTTTTAAAAGTGATGGATTGAAGGAAAAAATACAAGGGGATAAAGTACCCATTTCCTATAACAATATGGAAATGGTTAAGCATAACCACAGACTTTTTCACTGGTATATTAAATAAATCAAGAGTAAATAGTGTTATATGGGCTGTGGTGGATCACCTTAAAAAGGATTCTCACATTATTAAAATTTTAGAGTACTTCGTAATAGATCAGCATCCAAGGATATACATTAGAGATTTTGTCAGACTTCGTGGAACACCAAAATCAATTTTAACTGATTGAGATATAACATATAAATCCATGTTCTGGAATATTCTCCAACAATATCTAAATACCGAGTTAAAATTAAAAAAATATCATCCTCAACATGATATCCTATTTTATTAGACTATCCAAACACTCTATTAAATGTTTTGAGCATGCTTAATCATATTTCATGGATGATGGGATAAACATATTCAACTGGTAAATTTCTCATAGAATAATTTTATCTACTCTACTATACAAATAGATCCCCATAAATACATTCATGGGAAAATGTGCAGAACACAAGTATGTTGGGATGACGTCAGAGAACAAAATCTTCTACATCTTGTAATGGTTGAGGAAGTGATGAAAATGTTCAAGTCTATTGAGCAACACATTAGGGCTTCGCATGGTCAACAAAATAGATATAATGAAAACCATTTAGGATAAATAGAGTTTTAGGGTTGATATAAGCTATTCCATTACATATATATATGGATTAAGTTTAGTAGATTTGGGATGAAGTGAAATCTTAGTCCAAATTACATCAATTTCGTTGAGATCCTTTATCACATCCGAGTGGAAACCTATTGACTAGAACTCCCACCGAAACAATCTCATGTGCATGATGTGTTACATGTATCAATATTAAGGAATTATATACAAGACCACCACATTTTCTAAATCCATAGGTGGTACCATTGAAGAATGATATTTCATATGAGGATTATACTATGATAATATTTTATCATTGAGACAGAGTTCTATAGGATAAAAAATTTCACATGGTCAATGTGCTATGGACAGACCAAATATTTAAAGATGAAATGAGGAAAACAATAGAGGTTATGAGATGGAGTTTACCTCATCTTTTTTACTCAGTTAAATGAAAATTTCTTCGGATAAATTTCTAAAGGTGGGTAGATTTTAATGATCATTTATTTTATGTGTAAAATCTCATTTTTGGTTGAATTAAAGTATCTTTTGTGTATTATAGATATATAAAACAAATACACTTCCTTGGATATATTATATTATATCACATTCAAAAACCCATTACTAATCATACCCATTGATTATATTTTCAAATAATAGTGATCATATTATTAATATAAATATAGGGTTTTCACAAATCCAATTGAATCAGAAAAAAATAATGTGATGACCTCAACCAGAAGGATTATACCCTTTGAATCCCATTTATCAGAGCTTCCAAGGGAGATAACATTACTGGGATTTTCCATTGACCAAGAACAAGCTATGATCTCACAAATAAAGTATGAGTGAAACTATTTATGGGATAATTTCATGCCCATCGAGATCACAACCCAAACCATGTACATCGAACCACCCCAATAAAATCTAACCTTCATGAACCATACCCTTTTGGTGTTTTCTGGGGTAAACAAGGGCTATGTATCAATACCATAAAAATATGAATATGTATGTTTCATATAATAATGAATATATTTTAATTTTTATTTCTACTTTGTAAATTATTTTTATTTCTACATAATAAAACAAAAATTTGATTTTAGGATGATATTAAGTTTCAATTAAGATATTTATATTAATATAATAAATTATTTTTCAAATAAACTATATTTTAATAAAATATTATTAATAAATATAGTATAGGTATAAATGAACATATAATTATGATGAAGTCAAATGTAATTTGTAAAATGGTACGAAAGCTGTTATTGTAAGAAACTCAGTATTTCCTAATAAATGATGATTCTTATATTAAATGTGAAAATTATAATATTTATAAAATAATTTGAAAATTACAACTATAATTTTTGGAATCAGTACATCAGAATTTTTCAGTGGTATGTTTTTCTTATCTTTTTGATATATTTGAATTATTGGGAAAAAACTAAATACAGTATATATATACAGTTCATATTATGATATCAAAATTACCAAAAAGTGAAAAAATAGATACTATTAAGGGTACAAAAAAAATATATGTTTTACCTTTAAAATATGGTTAATATGTAGTTATTAGATTGATATTGTAATGAAAGTATGTATCCATCAATACCAATGATATATTTTATGATTTAAAAATCAATTCTTTAAGAACATCTCTCACTTACACATCAGTAAGTGAAATATTTTCATATTTTTTGACCTTTTCAATATAATATAACTAAATCCAACCATATTTGGAAGAACCTTTGGACAAAGAACATGGTATGGTTTGTGTTTTTGACTAATTTGTTACATCGATTCCAAAAAACTATGTTAGATAAATAATAAAGAACTCCCCACTCTTTTCCAATATAATCCCAACCAATAACCTATTGTACTACACTCAAAAACATTAAAGTGTATCCTTTCTATTCCCTTACCTATCTCTAATCTTCCAATAGTTCACCCCAACTCTCAATAAGCTCATCCCATTCATTTGGAATCGTAGTCTCATAGTAAGGGATCCTCTCATTCACCTCCTAATTCAAGCATCTTCATTAACTTATGCCTCTTATCTCTATTTTCTAATGTTGGGATATGTTCTCCAATATCCAACTTACTACCCCTGATATATCTAATTGATATTGTACCCATTATCTATGATTAATTCCAACCTCAAACATGTGTACATCCTCATTATTCTATCAAAATTTCACTATGATTTAACATAAAAAACAATTTTATAATAAATACCCCTTCACATTTCTTATCATGTCTATTCAACTTTTTGTGATTATAAATTATTTTTATGGAATTTCATGTATTTATTCTAAAATCATTAATCATAGAAATAAAAAACTAATCCATGTTGTATGATATATTTCACAAACTAATCCTTGTGAATGAAATGAATGTTACAGGTTAACCTAGAAATATTATTCACTCCAATGCATCGAGGATTGTATTAGTCTCATGAGAAGTCAGGAATGGGATTTGGGAGTGAACCTAATCCCTCATGGAACTTTCCCCATCATTATTTAATGGTTTTTAGACTTGAACTATGTTGATGATCCTAGATTTAATGATTTTTCTAAATTTACCATGTCCCCTTTAGGATATCATGATATATCATACTCCATTGAGCATGTTTATGATTTTATCACCTGTTATGTCTCATTGATATTCCAATTGTCTATCATGTAATAAATTCTTCATATTATTCCATTTTTAATCCCTAATTAGTATTTATAGGTAACACCTTTCATTTGTATGTCCCTATGTAACCCCATACAGTTTTTGTATGATGGAATAACATGAGAATGTTAAGGAATTTTTCAATAACGGTAATATATTCCATAACATTAGTTTACATGTAATGTATTTAATTACAACAAAAAATAAAAATATCAATATTTTGAGTTTTATAATGTGTAATATTATGTAATAATTAATAAATTAATGTGTAATAAAAACTAGGGTTATCATATTTTATGTTTTATATTTTGTTCTTCCTTCATGGGGACTAAAAATGAATGTTACCAAAGTGGTAAATATTTTATGTTAAAATGTATCATTTTTTAAGATTAATTATGATTAAGACTCAAATGTAGAAATATTATGATTTACATATAAATAAGTATCTTGATTTTTCTTCTTATATTGTTATTTAATGAGAATACATGCCTTACATTCATTTTCCTCTGCCAATGTACTCGTGAGTTCAAAAACATTGTTTCTATGAAAATGCACCTTTTCGATCAAAAACATATATTCTTTAAAAACCAGGTATCTAAAAATATTTTCATAAATATTATTGACTTTTTAAAAAAAATTATCAAAGTCATATTTGACCATGTTTTATATATGAAAAAAAAATTTAATAAGGAATCATATTATAATTCTATAAAATAATTTCCATTTAGTTTTAATTGAAAATATGAAAGTGTTCTATTGTATAACCTATATGGATTTAATGGAATATCCCAAAATCATTATCATTATTTCCATTATATCATCGTTTTTATTTTTTCATGGTTTCATTCAATGAGAATAATTTCCAAAATGACATAATTTTATAAAAAAATAAATTGGAATGTATATTTTCATAATTAAAATCCTTAATTAAATTTAAAATGATTCCTTTATTATATTTCAATGTATTTACACAGATATTTATTTTTAAAATTTTGTATGCTTTGAAAATTTTTTAATGATGAATTGATATTTTCATTTATAATTTTTTAAAATGATTTTTAAAAGTTTCCATTATAAAATTTTAATGTATTTTTATGACCATGGTTTTAGAATAGTTTTATATTTTTAAATGTTAGTTTCGTTGAAATAAAATTTCCCTTATGTAATGTTCCATTTGATCCTTCAAAATCATTCCCTTTATAAGATGATATATTTTTAGGATAATTATAGTCTATTTGATATGAGAACCAAGGATAACATTCTTATTATTTCTCTGCATGCTATATGTTTTTGATGCGATGACAGTTTTGAACCTCATTTCAATTAGACGAGTTATACCATGATAAAGTTCTTATGAGAACCTATTATTTTCCATAGGTTATTTATGTATGACATGATGAAATGATTGAGAAAGTTGTCTCTTTTTTATAGGTTATGATATGATGAAATGGTTAGGAAAACCATCTCATTTCACGGGCTATGATATGATGAATGTTTTACTGTCTTGTTGTAGATATATGTATGATCTTCATTATGTGATGGATGGGTCCTATATCTCCTTCCAATGAACTGGGTAATGGTAATTATCTCATGAAATAGAAAGAACTAGAATGGGGATTGAAACTAATTTAGTTACTTTGTCTTCTATTATGGTGATGGGAGTGAACCTTGACTACTATTTTGGTTTGGGGAGTGAACCCATTCCCATTCGATTGTTTTCGAAAAGGGTCTGGATTAATATAAAAATTATTTTCTATTATTATGTGGATTAAAAAAATCCAATTTATTTCGATAATTTTATGATCTCATGACTCAGTTCTCTGATTTACATATGATTCATTTCTAATGAACTTCAAATCTTTATGTCATGACTAATGATTTTGATCTTTTATATATAGTAAATGGTTTTTATATGCTCATATAATGTTACCATACCCTTATGCCAATAGTATTTTTATTTAATTTCCTGGATTACCCCCACTAATAATTTTAGATCACCCTTTCTTATTGTTCATTTCCATATGTTATGATGATAAGATCTATGTAGGGTGTTTCTATGAAGAGTAGTAGATGGGATGATTTCATTGAAAACATTGAATTTATTTCACCATATTAGTATATTATTTTCCACGTTTCCAATGTAACCAAATTATTATGGTCCTCAATCATGTTATTTTGCAATATAATGAATATTCATATAAAAATATTTTATATTAATATATGTAAGCAAAGGTCACTGTATCTTTAGTGGAAGGTTGGTGTACCTTTCTCTACTTCATTATCTTACTTATCATAAATAATATTCATCACATAATATTTAACTTTTAAATTCATATTAATAGGTTATTAACACCAATCATTACCAATATCCTTAATATTAGTGCCCCATTTAACATAATTGACATTCTCATTGCATCTGAATCAATAGAGTATATGTAGGGATTTTTATTGATCTTTATCCCCATTTTCATCAATAGTTATATTATACCCGTCACATAGAAATTTTATTTCATTATGACATCATTTTACACACTTATGTAGTTCATTATTCCCCTTTTGTCAATTTCCTGAATGATTCCTTCAAAATGTTCATCATAAAGGAAATCTCATTTCTTCCACCAAGACTTTTATTAGCATTATTTTCATTGTATTCCATAAATATTGTTATATAAAAATGATATTGATGGGTAATCCCAATATCTATTTATAAAATGGTAGGACATAAAAAAAATTCTTCATTACTAATGATGTCTCATATTCCTAACACCCAACATTGACTTGTTTTTTGGCACTGACTAATCTATCAAAATTACATTGTGGTTTTCTGGTAACACAATTAACATATCTCACTATTTTTGTAAATTTTAATTATAGTCATTAATTGATTCCTCATACATCTACCATATCTCATGGAATTTCTACTAAATTTTCATACGATGAATAAAAGTAATGTGATTGTTTCAAAATATCCCTCAAAACTCATACAACTCCATAGAGTCAATTTCATCTTGTTTTTTTTTATTTTCATGATGACATTCCCAAATTTATTAGCTTATACTTCCAAATTATATATAAATAATATATATTTTCATGATATGAACAATAGAGATTGGAAATTATTTTTTCAATAATATTAATTAGTCACATAACAACTAGTGGATCAACTAACTAAATAAAATAATATATAATTTTCTTGATAATGGAATTAGTAAATTATTGATCCATCCTTTTCTCATTTGAATGAATAGTATGATTCATGTCATGAGAATGTTTTCTAATGATAAAAACCTGATGTTTTATTCAATATCACACAAAATATGTTTTTGTAGGAGTAAAATATTTTTTATTCTATCACATTAAACATTGAAAATATTAATTCATGTTTTAACAATTTTCTAAAACCAACAAACATATTGTATGTAACAATAATCATTATTAGAAACTATATTATCATGAAAAATACATCATAAGATGACTAAATAATGACACCTTATTTTCATTTTGTGACGTCTTAGGTTTAAAAATGTTAATCCATGATCATATTATTTACAAATCATATATAATGGTACATAGAAAAAATATAAATTGATTAAATAATATCAAAATGAAGTGTAAAAATATATACTTAGTAAAGTCCCATTCACCATTCACATGAATTATGGATGAGATATATATCACCAATTCTTGTTGGGGTTATTACCTTATATGTATTTGTACCAAAACTAGGTACAAAATTAGTATCCCGACATTTATGTATCTTTATGAAAACCAAATATTATCAACATGAAAGAAACATTATGTTTTTATCCCATATATAGGATTATCATATGAGTTCTCACTAAATTTTCATCATACTAGATTTCAAAAATAACTAATCATTTATCTAATACCAACTATAGTGACACAAACATTCTATAAATATATGTTATATCTTATTTTATGAATATTACTTGGATGAAGTTACAATTTATGCTATATATGTAATGGTATAGTGTCTTTTCATACATTTATTGAAAAAACACATATTGTTAAAATATCTATATCATCTCACATTATGTTATTTAAAATTATCCCCCATCATAGAATTATAATACTTAAAATATTTCTTCATGTCATGGTAAAAATGAAATACAGTAAAGGGTGAGAATAGGTTCTTGAAAATGGTAAACAAGGGAGATATAAACCATCATAAAAGTATTTTATTAGAATAAGGGTATGATAATATGAGAGAAAAATTTTAAAATCATAGACAAAAGTTAAAATATCATAACCATGAGCCATGGAATAAATTATGGATGTTTATAAGAAATGAAACATAAAGGAATAGAAGGACATTATTCATGAGAGATTAACAATGAAAAAGATCATCTAATTAAGGATTTTTGAAATGTTTTGAATAATAATAATCATAGAAATATTTTATAAAGGATACTAACCAAGAAATTCATCACATTCTAGGTATAGGCTACCGACATTTGTACCTATTTAGGTATTGAGATAACCTATTTTGTACCATATTTCTGGTATGGGAGAAACTCCCATATACTCATTTTTTGAGATTTAGATAACCCCATGTGCACCTTTTTTCCTCAAATGACTAAAAATCTTTACCCAATTCCTAGATGCGATATTTAACTATACTCCCACGCATCACATATTCATAATCTATTTATATACATTATAGAAGATGATAAAAACAATCAACATAACTAAACTGATGGGTTACAAAACCGATCATATTTCATTACCATAACCATAAACCATCCATATAAATTTTTTTAATTGTGTCATTGTATCATCTCGCTAGTGAAACATAATTAACATCAAATGATATCGTTATTTAATTAAAATGAAAATATCAGTTTGGAGATTGTATAGGGAAAATAAAATATTAATTTTGAAATAAATTAATCAAAAAAATCTAATATATTAAGTAATTTAGTTATTTAAAATTATACCTATAAACATGAAGAAAAAAATCTAAAAAATTGAGTTTTCATGATGGTGACCAATTCGGTTCATTGTAGGTACATTAAAAAAATACTCCTTTCACTTTTTTTAAAAGAAAAAAACATCTCACTCAAAAAAAACTCCATTAATAATTTTAATATAAAGTCACAAATATGGAAAATTAATATTAAAAAATCAGTATAAATTATTAATGGAAATCATGAATAAAAAAATATAAATCATTAATATGGATAAAAATGATTTCTAACCCAAGAGGGAAAGAATGTTAGTTTTCCTTAAAAAATAATTCATTCATTCAAGTAAATAAAGGGTTGAAAATTAAATAAAAAACATTAATATACATAAATTACTAATTTTCAATACAACTAATAAATTTTGGGGTATAAATATAATATAATTTCATCATATGAAATTGATTCATAATCAATATTGGAAAAAATACATTGTAACATTAAACCCTTACCTATGGATTGAAATTCCTTATAGACACTCTATATTAATGTCTAATAATTTTAAATATTTTGTAATTAAGAAATTATAACTAAAATAATAATTATATCATATATTATCTACTTATAACATTTCAACATTTATTTATTAATAATTCATTATTAAAATCATAGTTTCTAGGCGTTAACTATTTTGTGTTTCATGCAGGTTTCTATTTGACATTTATTGTGTTTGTATATTATTTATAATTATATTATATGAATAATGTTAATAATGATATAAATATCACATATGTTAAATATGTACAAATATAGGATCATCCATTAAATTTATAGATATACGAATGATTTACACCATCCCAAGAGACAATAAGTTGTATGTATGAAAGAAAGTTGTATTCATTTCATAATGAAATGAATTAAAGAAATTAATATAAAATTTTATCGTTATATAATAATTATTCTAACATGAATATAATATATATTATTACATTTATCACTATAAATTTCTATGAGACTTGGTTATAGGAAAAAACATATCGCTACGTAGAAGAGGTAGTCCACACATTCAAATCGATGACATATTCATTTCCCATTTGATGTAAAAGAGGATGATAAAAGGTTGTTTAATCATCATAATAACATATTAGTATATTTAATATAATTAATTACTCATTTTCATATTGATAGAAAAATTTTATATTCATTGGAAGAATAAATAAAATCGACAGATCTCGGTTAAGGTTTATCTCTCTTCATTGAGAAACCTCTTATGGATTAAACCATAAGACATTATATGTTAGTTATTTGAATAAAAATAAGACATATATAAATTTTTGTGGGGTATTTTTAATGTATTATTATATTTCTATAATTATCTATATGGATCAAAATTCATAAATTTTGGTGGAGAATATGTTACATTTCATAAGTGATAAAAAGGACACACATTGAACTTGTTAAAAGATGAAAATATAATAATGTATTATTTAATAAGGATGATTCCAAATGCACAATTATATAATATTTGGATAATATAGGATCTATATATTTCTATAAAATAGGATTTATACTTTTTAATATTGAAATCTAACACTTATATCTATCTTTAACACCCTGCTAAACTGGTTTTAACCTTAATCACTGTAAAACATTTATACTATTTTGTTATTCATTATTATTATAAATTTATGTTTAATCAATAAAAAATATAAATTAGTATTCTAATGGATTATTTATATTTTTAATTTTTAATTTCTATAATTTGAATATAGTAATTTCAAAATCACACCACATAATATGACAAAAAAATGGTTTTCAAAAAAAATATTTTTTTGTATAGAAATGCTTTAATATAAAACATAATCATTGTTTTGATTAAAATAAAAATATTTTTTGTATTTTCCATAAAAGTAACTAATTATATTTTAATAAATTTTATAAACATGTTGTCTTTTTAAAATAAAATAATTAAAGGGACATTAATCTATAAAATTATTACTTACAATTCAATGAAAAATTAATCTTTAAAAAAAATAAAAAAAAATCACCATATAATATAATTGTTATGATGATTTAAGAAACTAAATAATTTTTAAAAAAGATAAATCACTAAAAGTATAAGAAATTAATTTAAACATCTTAACACAATATACAATAAAACCCATTTTTGTAGATTCAAATGACTTTACTAAGAACTGATTACTTAAATATTATGCATTAATATATACATTGGAATTATTTAAAACATTTAGATATATTTTTTTATAATTTTGTAAATATAAATCATACATTACAATATAATATCTATTCTATATATTATACTATATCAAATTTAATTTAGAATTTGGGTTGTATTTAAAACATATTATTGAATAGTTAATGATTATTTCAAATGAAATACATATAAAATATTGGAGTCTTAAAATAAGAGATTTGAGAATAAAATAATAATGAAACATGATGGAATAAGATATGATTAATAATATATTATAAAATTTTAGTGTTAACAGAATCATATAAATCAATGTCTTAGGATACATATAAAGCCATTCATGACACAATAGGCTTACGATAATCACCCACATACATTTCTATTCTTGGGATAACCAACCTTGAAATTATTATTCTCTTGACATATTAAATATTAACCGATAATGTTTTGTGGATAATATGATCCAAAACTCGCATATTGATAATCTATACATATATATTCTACAAGATGATATAATCATTCACCATTACTTGCATGCTTAATTATCCTTTTTCCAAAAAAATGATTTAAAGAATATTTTCTATAAAATCAAAAGAAATTACATTTAGTGAAAAAATATTTAACTTATCACTATATAATATCCCTATTAAATCATAATTATCATCAAATGTATTCTTACATAGAATGAAAACCCATTTATTAAATCATTTTCAATATTATTCTAAAAACATGAAAACCATATTCTTTCATTATGGTAAATTTTAAAATATATCAATACCATGAACAAATGAAATTTTATTTTCTATGAAAACAAATATAATTATGAAATTAATTTTACTGAGGTATAATTTTCAAAAAAAGGCAACATGAGGTCATGCTGTAAACATTAAAAAAATATTTTTTTCATTCAATTATAATGATAGTTCAAACTAGCCAATATGAAATATGTTAAATAGTTATTTTCAAAAACTATTGTTAAAAAGTCAAGAAACATGAAAAAAACACATTAAATGTTTCATAAAATTCTTATATAATATAAATAATATTGATATAGAGGAAACATATTCTAGATCAAAATTTATAAATTAGGATTGAATAAAAATGATTCTTACAGAATTTTCGAGTAATAATAAAGGGGAAAAGATCAATTAAAAACTATTGATCTAACAAGAGGATAAGAAAATATTTAAGGTTTAGGAAATAAATCTCTTACAATATATCCAGTAGAAATTTTATAATAAAAAATACAGTGATAAAATGTTATTGACAAAAAACCAATACCTCAGTTTTTTTGTTGGATAAACACATTATAGCCTCCTGTTATATAAATTTAAATTTATTATCCATCAATATTATAATAACATTTAATTTAATATTTCAAGGAATCATTAAAATATTAGTTATTATGAAATTTTTTTAGTAAATCATATTTTATAACCATATTTGGATATCAACTGTTCAATTTCTATGTATGTTTTGGTTTAAAAGTTATTTTCATTTCACCGAAGACATGGACCAAGAATATTAATGATGTCATAAATTTTATATTTAATTTTCATATGAAATTTTATTAAAACACATATAAAATGGTTATGAAAAATGGAGGACATCACTTAATGAGGGAGGTATAATGGACGTACAAATGAGTGAAGATTTCATTCCGCCATGGATGAAATAAAATGAAGTTAAATAATAATTTATATTTCCAAAATCACAATCAATTTATAAATATCATTAATATTCATTATATAAATATTTATCCCCTCATATAAGTGATAGTATTGAAAAATGAAATACATCACATTATGGAGATTCGATTCCATACATATGCATGGGTAACATGTTCATTATCCATTAGATGAAAAATTTATAAATAATGGTTGTTTCATCAACCCTATACATTTTCGGATTACTAAGGATAATAATTATATTATTTTTAGGTAATTATTTTATATTAGGAGGATGTGGAAAAATAAAGCAACATAAGTTATCGCAATTTACATATTTACCTCTTTATTAGATAACATACAATAGTTTATACTGTAAGCCTTCTTAGTCATGTCTGTTGGTGGGTCCAATACCTCTAGGATGTGGGGATAATATTTTTTAATTGATTTTTTCAAATATTTTTGAACCTATGGTCCAAAAATTTTAAAAAAAATGTGTCAAAAATATGAATCCATTTATAGGTGAGGGGTGTGAAACCCTTGTAATTACTCATAACATTAGAATAATATAAATTTATTTCATAGGAAAGTGGAAAAAAACGAAAAATATTTATGATTATCAAGAGGTTGAAATGAACAATAAGAATAAAAATATTATACATTATTTTTCTCACTATATGTTTTATACCTTATTTTAACATGTTTTGAACATTTTAACCATTTCAGAGATAACTTAACGGGTACCATGGTAACAATTATTTATTACTAAAAATAAAATGGTCTTTATTATAGAAATTTATTATGATGAATCCATAAATGTAATATATTTTTTATATTTAAATTTTATAACAGATAAATTTTAATTTATAGATAGTAATTTATATTTCAAAAATTACATATTTTAGAAAAAAATGTTCGTTTTAATTATAAAAATAAATATAGAAAAATATAATGTTTATATTTTATTTTTATTAGTTTTATTGTTTAAATGGTAAAGAATGAAATGTTTTTATATTATTTGGAGGGATAAAATTTAATGTATAATTTTTAATACTTCATGTAAATAAAATGAAAATTTCTTTTATTAAAATAAAATATAACTTGGGTTCCAAAAACACAAGTATGGGTTTCAAGATTCAACCATATATTTTTAAAATATTTGTTGTATTATATTAATATTTATTTGGTGGAGAAAAACTATTCATATATTTTCAATTATTTCTCAAACCATAATTATGTCATAAAATTTATGGTATTTGTAGATATCATGTATTTTTTTAAAATTGACCTAAAAATAAACTATTTTCAAAAAAATATTAATATTGACCATCTGATAATTTTGATATTTAGAATATAAAATTGATATTCATTATTTGAAATTCAATTTATAAACTTTTACAAAATTATTTTTTCTATAATACCTATATAATATTGAAAAAAAAATAGACAAAACGTTTTTACTTATCAATAAATAATAAATCTAATACTGCTTATAACTGCATAATTAATTTTCTAAGAGTATTTCATTTAATTAAATTATAATTAATTTAATTTTTATTATAATTAGTCATTATCAATTAAGTTCAAAATTATTCTAAATATAAGATATCAAATGCATCAAATTTATTAGAGAGGAAAATATATTATGAAATCTGAGGGGTTTCCATTCTACCCCTGATAAGCACACTAGCCTCAGAATTCTATAACTCGAATGAAAGAAAATGAGTATAATTATAAGTCATTAAATCCTCAATTTCCCATGTAGATATTGGATACTTATGGTATCACCCCAAAACAATTACTGGGTTGGTGGACATATTCTACAATACATTATCCATTCAATCCAATAAATCACATAGTTATTCCTTATAAGAAATAACATACTCCATCGATACAATATATAAGTTTCAAACATCTGAAATATCAGGTATATACTTTTTTAAGAGAGATATAAGGAACACATCGAGAACATGGGATATGTATTTCAGAAGTTACAGGAAAAAATATATCATTTTTAATCAATAAATAATCTCAAAAGAATCATTATATAAAGTGCTCAGTTTCCCCATCATTCTAAAACAAATAATTTTATTCTATGGATATTTTAAAAGGAAAACATAATCACATGCATCAAAATAATGGTCTTTTAAATGGTTTTTTATAATAAGTAATTTATATAATTTTAGCTACTATGATGTTTTGTACAATAGATATAACATTAAATTCCATTTACACATCTTGTTTATTCCCCTATATCATGTATTCTCCAACATCATACAAACATATTTTATTTATATATATATATATCCATATATTGATTCACAAAGAGTCATAAAAATGATTGTGTGAAATCTATTGTTCCACAAACATTAAACTAGAGGTAATGATTAGATCCCAAATGAATTTCATATTCATATAGGAATATATCTACATATCATCATGGGTTTTAATGGTCCTCTGAGACTAAAAATATATGTAAGTATGTTATGAAGTGAGAATTTTCAACTGTCATGAGCCAACCCACCCGGGCCTTCTTGGTAGGCAACATGGCAAGAGTAACCCACCCAGTCTACCTTCAATATGATAGGGTCTAGTGAATACTACTAAGTATGAATTTTAAATAGATGGGAGACCTTATCCAAAGGAACCTATTCATACCAAAAGATCACGAAACACGAATATGATGAGGAAAATAAAGAGACAACTGATACAACATTTTCATGCTGAAAAATAATACAATGTTATACTCTAACACAAGTATGTTAAAGAAAAATGGCCAAATACAATCCTAGATAAATTTCAATAGAGTAAAACCTTTTAGAAAGTAGTGGACTAAATTCAAGGGTATACTCCTTGAAAAATATATGGTTTATTTAGTAAAAAACTACTCCACCTTCTATTAGTCCCCTTAGGACACCATCAAATGATCTATTGTCCTCTTTTGACATGACATATTTTTGAAGAGGATGGTCATGTGTGATTATATACACAACTAGTAAGACAACATGATATCCCCAAGTATAAATAACCATAGAGTGTGATAAAAAAAGGATGATAACAACCTAAATATTCCTAATGATAGACAGCATGTCTCAATGTAAGTCGATGTCCACATCACCGGCAAGGGTTTTTATTTATTTTGTTATGAAAACACTCATATGAGAGAAGTCAGTCACTGTATCTTGCTAACATTGATGATGTTCATCTATGATTTTAGGCCTAATAAGACTTTCCATGAAAATTTAGATGTAGGAACTCAGATGATATCAATATATAAATAAGGGATCACACCAAGGCCCTATGGGGGTTCTTAACTCTTCCCTCAGTAATCCTGAAGGATGGAAAACAAACACCTTTAAAGTTGTTAATGGGATACATGAACCAACCTAGAGAAGAATGATAAAGGATCACAACACGAAACACAGAGAGGGAGACCTAACTATATCCAAAACCAACCCATTGTGGAGATTACTCATCCTATGCTCAGGGTGGGTTGACTTATTGTACCCTCATGGAGATGGGCTAAGGGAATACAAACTACTGATACTCAACATGACTGATGATAATACAATCTTTTTCCTACCCTTGTATGAGTATATGGAGTATATAGGTAATAAATTTTGTGTCTTGGATAGGGTATAAATTCCTGAGTCCATGACCAAGCCTCTATCCTTAGGCTGCTTCCCACGTACATTATCTGTGCTTATGATGACTAATAGGGCCCATGTACACAGGTCATGTCTGTCTACATTTGAAGTGTATATGACCATGTACCCCTATATTACATGATAAGTCACCAATAAAGGTAATAATTGAATGTGTTATTTATTATAGTATGTAATCTTGATATGACATAAAAGGGACCCACATTCTTGTGTTCTTCTAAATTACACGTTGTGAATTTTAGGATTTTGTATAATGTCCTAAAAACTCATGTATCTCCACCCACACCAATACGGTGTCTAATTTGTTGAGGGAATTATCTACAGATCATATATATAAGTTGATTGAATTTACTTCGTCACTGGTATCTAGATTCTATCCATCCATCCATCCACAAGACATCCCCCATCAAACTATATCATCCTAATTCAAATGTGTGGATGACGAATCCTCGATCCAACCCCGGATATTCTTCCATCATCATCCCAAAAGATCATTCCATTAATCCCAAATCTAAACCCAAGGTATTAAAAAAAATTTATAAATATTGATTTTCAATGATTTGAATGAACCCAGGTTTTCAAATGACTTATAGCTATTTTTTTCTTTGGTTTTTAATGTTTTCATATAGATTATCGTGAGTACTCAATTTGATCATTTGGTGTTTTGTGGGTGTTTGGGGCTTGTTCAGAGAGTGGAAACTAGTTTTTTGTAGAAAATAGCCTAGAGTATGGTTGGAATAAACAATACAGGGTAGGACTCATGGTCTAAATAATTATTCGTCGAACGGGTAGACAGACGAAAGTGTCCACATAGTTTAGACAAACCAATCTACATGTGGTGCATAGCCTTTCAGGAATTACTGCAATTTTTGAAATTTATTTTGGCAGAGTTTGTGCATGGTTAATGAAACCGTGCAGAAAAACCATGTGATTTTACATTCCATATAGTTATGTTTGCACATTGGTGCACTGTTTATGAAAACCATGTAGCCAAAACATATGAACCTATAATTTTGGGTAAATTAAAATTTTCCACCAAATTATATCAATTGAAATCAAAAAAAATTATATTCTTATCTTCAAACAGAGTATCACATTTGGATAGCTCCCTTGGGAATAAAAAATAGGATTTGATCCTGATCAATACTCTAATCTTTAAGTCAAGTGTCGTTCACCTCATTAGATCCACATCAGTGAGTATGCAATTCCTCTAGTGTCATTCCTCATTATTCTCGGTATCAGTTGTGCTATGTATGTGAAATATTATTTTCAATTATTTAATGTTCTTCATACCTTCACCATTTTTCTTTATATTTGAGTCAAACCAATAGTTGATACAAGAAGATCATTATACTACCGATATACAATAGGTCGTCTATACTTTTCTCATTGCTTTTAGTGCTTTATAGGCCAATATATGTTTGTGTAACCGGCTATTATTTTTTATGTGACCCCAAAATTAAGATGAATAATTGAATTAAATGGAATTTTACCTATTAGGGATTCCCATAAGATCCTTTGAGATGTGTTGGGGGTTTTCTCCCAAACTAAAGGCAAACCTTGGTGGTATTCTATATGAAACCAGTTTGTTTCTGCTATTTTAAACAACTAGTGGGGTGATTATTATGATTTCCTAGTTTGGGGAAGACCAAAATTATTTATATGGAAATTGATTTTCTTTCATAGGAGATGTAATACCTCATTCCATTATGTTAACATCATATGTCATACTTTAATGGAATAAGTGGATTATATGGAAATGGATGAATGAGTTGATATACTATTCGGTTGCATTGATCTTGGGTTGAGGCTGATGAGTGGGTATAGTAATGGTATGAAATTGTTATTATGACAACCCTGCTTTTTATTACAACTTAAACATGCTTTATTACATAAAACTTCACTTGATACAACAAAGAAGATCGAGAGGTTTAGTGTCTTTGGGGCTTAGGATCATTACATAAAAACTTTAAACATGAAACACAACATCCTTATTGAAAACTTCCTTTACATGACCACTACAATCCTTCGTACTTAGCATTGCATGGGATAACCTGAGGACATGCATAAGAAAAGGGTGAGCTATAAAGCCCAGTAAGGGAGTACACAATGAATAACATGAGGAGTACAATACATGTTAGGAAATAGGCATATCAATAGAGCATAAGAGAGACATGAACATAAAGGCATGATAAAGCATGATAATCATAACATGGAAATGTGGCAACAACACTTAACATTGAATTAGCATGAGCCAAGGCTCATTGCACATGGAGCATGAGTAAACCCTCATTGCACTTGAAGCACGAGTAAACCCTCGTTGCACTTGAATTAGCATGAGTCAACACTCATTGCACATGACGTATCATGATACTATACTTTACCCAATGCATTGGAGCGCTATAAAGGGCGCACCCTTCTTAAACATTTCATTTCATGCATAAGTGTGCCACATGGATCATAAAACATGGATTCATAAAACATAATCATTTATTCCACGATAAAGGAATGTGGAATTCATACATGAAACTTTACAATCAATAAGTAAACGTGCATAAAGGTGAATACCCTTGATGGAGAAATGGGCATGGTATTCACTACACAATGGCTTAGAAAATTCGGTGTGATTTCGGCAGCGTAACGGCGTGACATAAGAATTCATAAAAAAGGCTGATGAGAGAGAAAGGGGTTCCTCATCATATTTAAATGTAATGGACAGTAATAAGGTCATATAGATACATGTCCCAACAATTGAAAAGGAATTTAGATTCATGATACAAAAGTATTGCTTGAATATAGAAGAGGAGAAAAAGGTTCCTTTCGGAATTTCGGCATAGTAACGGGTGTACATGGGAGGCATTTAATGAGAGAGAAAGGGGTTCCCCAATCATTCAAACAATAAGAGGGCAGTATGGGAGAGGTGAGAAACCATACCCCAACATTCATAAATTAAATTAAAAGGGCAATACAACTTAAAGAAAATTGACAAAAATGAGAAAGGAAGAAAAACCCTTACTTGGAAGTGTGCTTCCAAAGGCTAGAGAGAGGCTTGTGAGAGGCTTCTTGGGAGCTTGGGGCACCTTGAGAGGATTATAGAGAGAGTAGGGCAGAGGTTGGACGAACTTCAAGGGCTTTGAGTGAGGAGGAAGTGGGAGCTTGGGTGGGTTTATATAGGAAAGGTGAGAGAATTCTTTATTATTTAGGTTTGGGACCCCTTATATTAAAATAATCCAAACCACAAACCATCCCATGGTATTTGCCCATGGTTTCTGGAAAAGGAAAGAGGAAAAAAATATTTTACAAGTCCAAGGTCCGAACTTATTAAAAAATTAGGGTTGCTTATGTGGAGGTGAGTCACACTCCCATGGAAATTAATTTAAAAAGGCAAAGTGTTGAATAAGTCTTGAGGGCTCCATTAATGCTTTGAAAAGTGAGTCAAACAAACCCAAAACCTCATTATTTTAATGATAAAACATATATTGGCCGAACATATGGATTATGGTATTTTATTACATCACCATTGGGTCATTATGATGTCATAAAACACATTATATATATAAATGGTATTTAATTTTTACCCAAAAATTTGACTGTCTCAGAAAATTATGAAAAATTCACCGTTGGATAATTTCGACGTCCTGATTCCAAAAATAATATTTATTTTATCTAAATAATTTTCTAAATATGTGAATTTTCACTTTTAAAATAAAAACCGACATTTATAAAGAAATTCACGGGTTTTGACAGAAATGGCTTTCAAACCTTAATAAACATTTTAATTGCATTCATAAAATTATAAGATCATTTATATTTAATGACAATTAATTTAATATTAATAATAATATTTTATTAAAATATTATTTAATTCAAAAATCCTCTAATTTAATAAAATATAATTCTTAATTAAATAATAACTAAAAACACTATTTGTACTTTAAAAACTAATTACAATGTATCAAAAATGACTAGAAATTATATTCATTATTATATATAAAAAAAATAATGTACATGAACATGGTTCTACTTATTTGTTACATAACCCCTTAAAATAGCCGCATAAGACCTAAGGGTAAGGTGCGCGATGGTGACAGACTCTTGGGGCTGCTCGGATAACATCGCTCGAGTGGTAATCTCTATCAACTTCCATTTTTCCCGTAGACGATCACGTTCGAGCTTGACTTGATGAAGCTCAGCTTGGGCTTGGTCAAGGGCAAAGCCCAAAGACGCCACCTCTTTACCGAGCTCCGACAAATGGGCTTCGTAAGGGGCAATTCTACTGGATGAGGCCATCGCTTCCTTTGTCTGAGTAGAAAAATTGGTTCGTTAAAGCCTTATATTTAAACTACCCAGATGATCACTGTTCAACGGCTATAAAAGTAACGGTCACAAATCTTAACGTAAAACTTAAAGATGTTGACATCTTATAAAAACATAAAGAAACATTTAACTGGATCAAGAGGGATTTTCCATTAATGAAAATTTGGGTCGTTACAACATTCCCCCCTTAAGAAATTTCGCCCTCGAAATTTTCCTTTTCCCACACTAAAACAAATGTGGGTAACTTAGCTTCATCATATCCTCCGACTCCCAAGTTGCTTCTTCAAACTTGTGGTTTCTCCACAACACCTTGACGAGGGGCATTGTCTTATTTCGTAGAACTTTTTCTCTACGATCTAAGATCTTCACTGGTAGCTCCTCATAAGAAAGATCGTCTTCTAATTGTACCACCTCAGAAGAGAGTACATGTGAAGGGTCTGGTATGTACTTCCTTAAGAGGGATACATGGAAGACATCATGCACCTTGGCCATAGTAGGTGGAAGTGCTAGTCGATAGGCCACAGCCCCAACACGATCAAGAATCTCGAAGGGGCCGATGTACCTTGGACTTAACTTCCCTTTCTTTCCAAACCTCATGACCTTCTTCCACGGAGATATGCGTAAAAACACCATGTCTCCGACTTTAAACTCAAGGTCTCGTCGACGATTGTCTGCATAACTCTTCTGTCGACTTTGGGCTGCCTTGATATGCTGCTGAATGGTTTTCACCTTCTCCACCATTTCTTCGACCATTTCTGGTCCAAGCAGCTTACGTTCACCGACCTCATCCCAACATGCCGGTGTTCTACACCTTTTCCCATACATGGCTTCATATGGTGCCATTTGGATGCTCGAGTGGAAACTATTATTATAAGAGAACTCAACTAGAGGAAGATGTTGATCCCATCCTCCTTTAAAGTCCATTGAGCATGCTCTCAACATATCCTCAAGTGTTTGGATAGTCCGCTCGGATTGGCCATCAGTTTGTGGATGATAGGCCGTACTGAAGTTCAGTTCAGTATTCAGAGCATGTTGAAGACTCTTCCAAAACATAGAGGTAAATCTTGGATCTCGGTCCGACACAATAGATAGTGGTACTCCATGCAATCGTACCACTTCCCTGATATATATCCGTGCCAGTTGATCCAAAGAGAAATCCTCTCGAATAGCAATGAAGTGTGCAGTCTTTGTAAGACGATCCAAAATAACCCAGATTGCATTGTTGCTTTTGGATGTCCTTGGAAGTCCAGTGACGAAGTCCATGGTGATGTTCTCCCATTTCCATTCTGGTATGGGCAATGGTTGCATCATCCCCTTAGACTTCTGCATCTCTGCCTTCACTTGCTGACACACCAGGCACTTTGATGTATATTCGGCGATCTCCTTCTTCATATTATCCCACCAAAAGTTTTCTCGGAGATCTCGATACATCTTTGTGCTCCCTGGGTGAATAGAGAAATTTGAACTATGTGCATCATCCAAAAGTTCCTTCTTCAGCTCCGAACATGATGGGACACATTGTCTTTTCCCAAACCACACAATTCCTTCTTCATTAACATTAAACTCTGAGGATTTTCCCTTTTTGATAGCTTCCACTTTTTCTTGGATTCTCGCATCATCCTTTTGAGCATCCTTTAACCTTTCCAAAAGAGATGGTTGAGCAATCATTTGTGAAAGGATTGATGATGTTCCCTTCTTTATGATTCCCACGTCCATCTTCATCAAGTCTAAGAAGATTGGATCCTTCTCAATTCTCATCATTGATAGAATTGCTGGATCCTTTCTACTTAGGGCATCCGCTACCTTGTTCGCCTTCCCAGGGTGGTAATGTATTGAACAGTCATAATCCTTTATGAGCTCTATCCATCTTCTCTGGCGCATATTAAGCTCTTTCTGTGTGAATATATATTTAAGACTCTTGTGGTCAGTATATATCTCACATTTCTCTCCATAGAGATAATGCCGCCAGATTTTCAAGGCAAAGATCACCGCCGCCAACTCCAGATCATGCGTTGGATAGTTTCTCTCATGGATTTTCAACTGTCTTGAGGCATAGGATATCACTTTATCATTCTGCATCAGCACACATCCTAATCCCTTCTTCGAAGCATCACTGAATACCACAAAAAGCTCTCCACTTGTGGGTAAAGTGAGCACAGGTGCAGTGATAAGCCTCCTTTTCAACTCCTTGAAGCTTTCTTCGCATTCATCACTCCAAGCAAACTTTACTCCCTTTCGAGTTAGCTTGGTAAGAGGGTTGGACAATCGTGAGAAGTTTCTCACAAATCGTCGATAATATCCAGCTAACCCCAAGAAGCTACGGATATCAGTTACCGATGTTGGCCTCGGCCATCCCTCAATTGCATCTGTTTTGGAGGGGTCCACAGATATCCCATTGCTTGTGATGATATGGCCCAATAATGAGACCTCCTTCAACCAGAACTCACACTTGCTATACTTGGCATAGAGCTTCTCCTTGCGCAAAGTCTCCAGTACAGTTCTTAAATGCTCCTCATGGTCCTCCTTGGTTTTGGAGTATATTAGAATATCATCTATAAAGACTACCACAAATTTATCTAGGTAATCTCTAAAGACTCTATTCATCAAGTCCATGAATATTGCTGGAGCATTGGTGAGTCCAAAAGGCATTACTATGAATTCATAGTGCAAGTACCTTGTACGAAAAGCAGTCTTGGGGATATCTTCCTTCTTCACCCTTACTTGATAATATCCCGACCGCAAGTCGACCTTGGAGAAGTATTGAGCTCCACGCAGCTGATCAAACAAGTCATCGATTCTTGGGAGAGGATACTTGTTCTTTATCGTGATTTTTTTAAGTTCACGATAATCGATGCAAAGCCGCATTGACCCATCCTTCTTCTTGACGAAGAGGACTGGTGCACCCCATGGTGATGCACTTGGGCGTATAAACCCTTTATCCAGATTCTCCTGTAGTTGTTTCTTCAGTTCTTCAAGCTCAACCACAGCCATTCTATATGGAGTCTTGGATATTGGTAGCGCCCCAGGTATAAGTTCAATTGAGAACTCAACATCTCTTCTTGGAGGAAGACCAGGAAGTTCCTCTGGAAATATTTCAGCGAATTCCCTCACAATAGGCATTTCTTCAAGGGTGGTTTCTTCCTTGGACTCAATCATCTGAGCCAGATATGCGTGCTCATAAGGCAGTAATATCCATGCTTGAGATGATGGAGCTAAAGGAGATTCATCTTCCTCCTGACACTTGTAAAGAATCGGGGGTCGATTCTCCATATGGAGTGTGATTTCCCTCTCCCGACAATTTATGTTGGCTTTATATAAGGAAAGCCAATCCATGCCAAGAATTGCATCAAATTCCACCAAAGGGAGTATGACGAGGTTCGCCGGGAAATTCAATCCACAGATTATAACAGGGGAGGACTTATACTCATGGGATGCAATGATTGCCCCATTTGCCGTACTCACCGACATCTTTACTTCCATGGTTTGTGGTGGTGCAGAGATTGTTCTACTAAACTTTTGAGATATAAAAGAATGCGTAGAACCTGAATCAAAAAGTACGTTCGCTATTCTTGAATGAATAACTAGCGTACCTGTCACCACTTCGTTGTCGGGGTTCACTTCGGCAGAAGTGATGGCAAAAGCTCTTCCTTGCTGTCTTGGAGGTTGTTGATTGCCTCCGATAACCCTTGGATTAGGGCACTGATTCGCAAAATGACCCGGTTCTTTGCATTTGAAGCATTGAAAAACGCGTTGAGGTTCGAACGGAGCGTTCCTCCCCTCCGTCGCAGCCGCAGGTCCTTCTTGCTGACAGTTAACAGCTAGGTGCCCTTCTCTTCCACACTTGAAGCATTTTCTTGTCCCCCTAAGGCAATTTCCCGGGTGCTTCTTTCCACACTTTTGGCAAGTGGGGTGCTAGAATTTCTTAGCGCCGTTGGATTTATCCATCAGACCACCAGCATTGAATTCCACCTTCCGCTTCTTGTCCCCATGATACCCCTGTGATTCTCCGATCTCCATTTCAACCTTGAGGGCACATCGGACAATTTCCTCATAGCTGTCGAAGTCACGGATCGCTAATGCTTTCCGCAAACTAGGCTTCAGCCCACCAAAGAAGCGGTCAACCTTGCATTCGGGGGTAACGAAAAAGTCGGAAGCGTATCGTTCAAGCCTTGTGAAGTTTGCCTCGTACGCTCCCACAGATTCCTCATCTTTCTGCTTGAGGGAAAGGAAGTCCCTTTCCATCTTAAGACGGAGGGTGCGTGGAAAATATTTATCGAAAAACATCTTCCGGAATACCTTCCATTCCAAAGCCTCGATCTCCTCCTCAGGCTTTGTATTTTTGATCAACGTCCACCATTGATCAGCTTCACCCTCCATACGATAAGCCGCCAGGAGAACCTTCTCTTTTTCAGAGCATTGGAGGATGGATAATATCTTTTCAATGGAGTTGATCCATTGTTCAGCAATCGTGGGATCGGATGATCCACTAAAAGTAGGAGGCCTTTGTCTCATGAAGCTTTCAATAGCGACTTGTTCTTTCTTAGGGGGGGTTGAACGTTCCTCTTGACCAGTGTTTCTATTCAAAACTTGAGTTAACTGAGAGAGAAGCGTGACAAAGTTCGCGATTCCCGCTCCCATTGGATTGGGCATCTCATTGGTACAATCATCACACTGATCTTCACAACGGTTGTTAGCCCGAGTTCTCCTATTACCGGCCATTGGCTGGAATAAAAGGAAAGTTAGGGGTAACACATAAAGGGTAATCCAAAGACAAAAGTTGATGACTTATAAATAAACTTTAATCTCTTTAACTCATGAGTCTATAGGATTCAATCCAGGATTTTCATGATCTTCCTTCTAACATATATTCTTAGGGGCATTTTTCCCTTAATAAGGGTTCATACTAAGATTGTGAATTTATCAAAACATATCCCCCGGGAGTGTCGTAACCAAGAGTGCAGCAAGGCCCGTTGTCGTGCACCAGTTCCCGTTCGAGTCTAGCTCAAAGCGGTGTTTTCGGGTTTTACCCCTAGGATACATCTGTGCCAGAGCCGCCTCTACCTGCTCGTATCCAGACAGGGATGTATTTGTTTGATAAACCACTTACTTAGTACTTACCAAAACTTAGGGGAGTTTTTATTATTCTTAGTCTTGTATCTAAGGTCTTACTAGGGTTTCCTAATCCCAAAAATAACTAAACCTATCCTCTGATACCAACTATGACAACCCTGCTTTTTATTACAACTTAAACATGCTTTATTACATAAAACTTCACTTGATACAACAAAGAAGATCGAGAGGTTTAGTGTATTTGGGGCTTAGGATCATTACATAAAAACTTTAAACATGAAACACAACAACCTTATTGAAAACTTCCTTTACATGACCACTACAATCCTTCGTACTTAGCATTGCATGGGATAACCTGAGGACATGCATAAGAAAAGGGTGAGCTATAAAGCCCAGTAAGGGAGTACACAATGAATAACATGAGGAGTACAATACATGTTAGGAAATAGGCATATCAATAGAGCATAAGAGAGACATGAACATAAAGGCATGATAAAGCATGATAATCATAACATGGAAATGTGGCAACAACACTTAACATTGAATTAGCATGAGCCAAGGCTCATTGCACATGGAGCATGAGTAAACCCTCATTGCACTTGAAGCACGAGTAAACCCTCGTTGCACTTGAATTAGCATGAGTCAACACTCATTGCACATGACGTATCATGATACTATACTTTACCCAATGCATTGGAGCGCTATAAAGGGCGCACCCTTCTTAAACATTTCATTTCATGCATAAGTGTGCCACATGGATCATAAAACATGGATTCATAAAACATAATAATTTATTCCACGATAAAGGAATGTGGAATTCATACATGAAACTTTACAATCAATAAGTAAACGTGCATAAAGGTGAATACCCTTGATGGAGAAATGGGCATGGTATTCACTACACAATGGCTTAGAAAATTCGGTGTGATTTCGGCAGCGTAACGGCGTGACATAAGAATTCATAAAAAAGGCTGATGAGAGAGAAAGGGGTTCCTCATCATATTTAAATGTAATGGACAGTAATAAGGTCATATAGATACATGTCCCAACAATTGAAAAGGAATTTAGATTCATGATACAAAAGTATTGCTTGAATATAGAAGAGGAGAAAAAGGTTCCTTTCGGAATTTCGGCATAGTAACGGGTGTACATGGGAGGCATTTAATGAGAGAGAAAGGGGTTCCCCAATCATTCAAACAATAAGAGGGCAGTATGGGAGAGGTGAGAAACCATACCCCAACATTCATAAATTAAATTAAAAGGGCAATACAACTTAAAGAAAATTGACAAAAATGAGAAAGGAAGAAAAACCCTTACTTGGAAGTGTGCTTCCAAAGGCTAGAGAGAGGCTTGTGAGAGGCTTCTTGGGAGCTTGGGGCACCTTGAGAGGATTCTAGAGAGAGTAGGGCAGAGGTTGGACGAACTTCAAGGGCTTTGAGTGAGGAGGAAGTGGGAGCTTGGGTGGGTTTATATAGGAAAGGTGAGAGAAATCTTTATTATTTAGGTTTGGGACCCCTTATATTAAAATAATCCAAACCACAAACCATCCCATGGTATTTGCCCATGGTTTCTGGAAAAGGAAAGAGGAAAACAATATTTTACAAGTCCAAGGTCCGAACTTATTAAAAAATTAGGGTTGCTTATGTGGAGGTGAGTCACACTCCCAAGGAAATTAATTTAAAAAGGCAAAGTGTTGAATAAGTCTTGAGGGCTCCATTAATGCTTTGAAAAGTGAGTCAAAAAAACCCAAAACCTCATTATTTTAATGATAAAACATATATTGGCCGAACATATGGATTATGGTATTTTATTACATCACCATTGGGTCATTATGATGTCATAAAACACATTATATATATAAATGGTATTTAATTTTTACCCAAAAATTTGACTGTCTCAGAAAATTATGAAAAATTCACCGTTGGATAATTTCGACGTCCTGATTCCAAAAATAATATTTATTTTATCTAAATAATTTTCTAAATATGTGAATTTTTACTTTTAAAATAAAAACCGACATTTATAAAGAAATTCACGGGTTTTGACAGAAATGGCTTTCAAACCTTAATAAACATTTTAATTGCATTCATAAAATTATAAGATCATTTATATTTAATGACAATTAATTTAATATTAATAATAATATTTTATTAAAATATTATTTAATTCAAAAATCCTCTAATTTAATAAAATATAATTCTTAATTAAATAATAACTAAAAACACCATTTGTACTTTAAAAACTAATTACAATGTATCAAAAATGACTAGAAATTATATTCATTATTATATATATAAAAAATAATGTACATGAACATGGTTCTACTTATTTGTTACATAACCCCTTAAAATAGCCGCATAAGACCTAAGGGTAAGGTGCGCGATGGTGACAGACTCTTGGGGCTGCTCGGATAACATCGCTCGAGTGGTAATCTCTATCAACATCCATTTTTCCCGTAGACGATCACGTTCGAGCTTGACTTGATGAAGCTCAGCTTGGGCTTGGTCAAGGGAAAAGCCCAAAGACGCCACCTCTTTACCGAGCTCCGACAAATGGGCTTCGTAAGGGGAAATTCTACTGGATGAGGCCATCGCTTCCTTTGTCTGAGTAGAAAAATTGGTTCGTTAAAGCCTTATATTTAAACTACCCAGATGATCACTGTTCAACGGCTATAAAAGTAACGGTCACAAATCTTAACGTAAAACTTAAAGAAGTTGACATCTTATAAAAACATAAAGAAACATTTAACTGGATCAAGAGGGATTTTCCATTAATGAAAATTTGGGTCGTTACAGTTATGGATTCTATTGATGAATGAAATGAGTTTTATTGGGAAGGGTAGTACTTGACTTGGCTGTAATTCCTAGGGTCTTGATTCCATTCAGATAACTTGGATGTTACTCCTTGAATATACATTTAGTAGTGGACACCTTGGATAGAGATTTCTGCATGGTCTTAATTCCATGGGATCCCTTAGGCCTTTTTATCCCTTTGATCCAGTTTGTTTTTGGGATCATAATGTACATGGTTAGTAGACATGCTCCTTGGACCACATATCAAGCTTAGTATATTTTTAATCAAAATTATTATGTGACTCGATGAGGATACCTTGTTCTTATTTAACATGGTTGTATCCCATTGTGGTATAAAACATATGATAATATGGCATGGCCAGAAGAAATGTGATATGGGTGATTATGCTGATCATATGTGGTTGTTTAGAATCATTTAGTTATAAGACAAGGTCATCGTTGACATGATATGTATAGATTAACAGTAAGGTCGCGTTGGTTATTTCTATTCATTTTAGCTACCCTATGTTTGAAGTTGATAGTTGTTTTGTATGGAGCCTCTTAAGGCTATTATGTGTCACTTGTTTATTATTAGACATTTCATGGTAACCTTTTCATTTATTTACATCATACCTTCTTTATATACAAAAATCATAGCTTCTTAAATTTCACAAACTAGAATTTTATAGTTCATTGGATTGATACGTACAAGGACTGTATCTCCCCACATGTTCAGACTGGCATTGAGCACTCAAATAGTCTACTTGGATGAATGTAGGTATCCGAGAAATCACCCATAGTTCGATGCTTGATATTCTTCCATGCCTAGAATAAGGGGAGTAAGTGACCAAGCATTGACTCATGATTCTATTAGGAGATATCACTTTTTGGTATTTTTATTATTTTGGGAAACATGTATTGGATTGTGTTGTTTTGTACCTACTTTGGATGTTTTTAGATTCATTAAATATTAATTATTATATATGAGATTCTTTTTGGAATTGTTTATATACTTTTATATTTTTAATTTATCTTCTTATTGATTATTACACTACTTATTCTATTGAATATTAAATTTATTCTACTATGTTACTCTATTTTAATGGAGGAATAATCTTCCTTTAGATGCACCCAAGGCCCTCGCATCTAGTCAACGACCAATTGAGTTTGGGGAGATGCGCTTGAGTTTTTATTGCCAACTGAGCTCAGGGAACCATTTTGTGGAATCCCAGATCATGAGGTCACAATGTGGTATTAGATATTTTAAAGACCCGTAAATTTCAAGGAAAGTTTTTTCTTAATTTTATATGGAATTTTACAAGAGCGCAGTTTCTAAAGGCACCTGATTCTGAGGCCCAGTGTGCCCGGAATCATTTTCCGAAGTTTGGCTCGGGTATGTTCAGTGAAAGGACGAGCGGGTTTTTCTAACTTTTGAACTGGTGCCCGGAATTGAATTCTGAGGGCACCGATGAAATCGCAATGCCAATATTCGCCTAGAAACGCCTCTTCCAGAGTTGTGTTTTCTCAGGTGTGGTTTTTAATTTTCGGGCTTAATGTTAAGAAATAAAATAATTTTACGAAAACTTTATTTTATTTCACTTAAGCCACATGGAAGCCACTTAAAGCCACTTAAAGACAGCTTAAACTGAGTTGATCTAGATAGGATGTTATCCAGAAATATCCTACCCCCTCGGTAGGATATTTGTGAGGTGGGACCCACACGAGCCCCTCCGTTTCCTTTCGCTAAGTAACGCACCTGCGAAAACCCGTCATTATGAAAGTCAACTGATGCGTTTTCTTAAATCCTTAACGCACCATTTAATTGGGCGGTTTATTTCGTGAATTAAATGGGTGGTTTCTTTCGTTGAATTAATTCAACGAATAGATGGGTCATTACTTACCTTTTTCATTTGTTGGCATAATAATAAAATAAGACCAACAAGTCTTTTTGAATGATTACTCGTTGAGAGGTTTGACAGAGTTCTCGTGCCTTTATCCTTCTTCGCGAAGAACGCGAAGATTGCGAAGAACGTCGGCCTCCGACGAAGAACGCCGAACCCGGAAATCAACGACGCGACACCGTGTTCCGCGATGCCGACGTTCTCTTCCTGCAACGTTCTTCGGCGACGTCTCTTCCTCCACAACGGATCATCGATCAGCTGCTTGAGGTAAGAGTCTCGAATTTTCTTTTTAATCTCCTTGGTGGTTTTTACCAAAACACGTATAGAATTATAATTAAATTAAATCTGTTGTTTCTTGGTCCGTTGAGTTCTCCGACTCAACGCCGGATTCCGCGACGATGCAACGCCCTTCCGCGACGACACGACGATCCACTCCTACCGCGGCGAACAAATCAGCGAAGAACATGCGTACGACGACGACTACGAGGTAGGGATTTTATTTTTGGAAATGCCCTTAATTCCCGTGTTGTTTCCGTTCAAAATGAAGAACCCGAATCATAAAATAATTTTATTTCATTAAAATTGTTTTCGGATATGTATTAATGTGTTGAATATTATTTCTCCCGTGGTTTATCTCTAACGCGAAGGGTGCGGGCCAAATGAACACGGTCCGACGTCCCTCCTCCATTCTTCGTTGTTGTTCGGTTTTGACGGACGACGATGGAACGTGCCGCAACGGAAGTTTGATGGTTCAGCAGTGAAGAGCGAGTCCCGGGAGGAGCAGCGGCGCCGGCAGCCGGGAGCGGCGGCGCCCCGGCGCGCCGCCGGACAAGGCCGCTGCGGCAGAAGCCGCGGCGGCGGCACTCGCGGACCCGCAACCGCGCGGGTCCGGTGCGCGTGGGACGCGGCTGAAGCCGCGTCCGGTTGTCCAGAGTGACACCCCACGGGTGCCGCGGGGTTGTCACGCGGGGGCGGCGGCTCCCCCCTGCGTCGCTCGGCCGCTCGGCCGAGCCGAGCCAGGCCGGTCCGACCAGCCGGGCCGCGTCCTGGCCGGGCCGGACCGGGTCGGACCGGGTTGACCCGGTTCGGCCGACCCAGGGGGGTCGGGCCGGGTCGGCGCGGACCCGGACCCCCCGTCTTCGGACCATTTTCGGTCAAATTCCTGTAACATGAGCTACGGGCCTCCAAACGACTCGCCGCCAGCGGCAACGCGATCCTTGGATCAAGAAGGTCGTTTATGTATATCTCACTCAAGGTTTCGGAATACTTTGAGTTCGTCCAGGTAGGTTCGTACACGAAACAAACCGGGCCCTCGGAGCGGAAACGCTCGTATCTTGAGCTACAGACGTCCGATTGACGTGCTGTCAGCTTTGTTGAATTCCTCTAAGTGAGACAGATCTTTTGGCTCACTCCGCCTGAGGTTTGGATGTAGGTGGAGTACGGTTGGGTTGGTTTTGCCTTAAAAACCAAACGGGCCCCTGTGACGAAAAAGCCAATAACTCTCAGACCGGGCGTCCGATTGACGCGTCGTCTGCGACGTTGAGTTCCTGTTGATGATACAGAACTTTTGGATAGATCATCTTTAGAATTTGTGACAGTTGATGTATCGGCCTCTCGGCTCGTGGAGCGGACCCTCCCGAACGAGCTTGCTGTGTGCGGGAACCCTAGAGCTGGCTGCGACTGCTACTTCGACAGCGACGACTGTGCAGAAATCCTCAGTGGACTACGACGACGACTGTGTAGAGATCCTTAGTGGACTGCGACAACTACAGCACTCAGCGATCCTACGTGGATCAGTGCTACAGGTCCTGTGTGGGCCCGATCCTATGTGGGTCTGATCCTGTGTGGGTCAGTGCTCAGCGGTTCTGTATGAGCCAGCGCCTACAGGTCCTGTGTGGGCCTGATCCTATGTGGGTCTTTGCGGGGGTTAGTTACCTATCGATCCTTTGTGGGTCCGACGACTTAGATGGATCAGTGTTCATATTTATCGTCATCCGAAGAAGTATACCTGTGTGAGCTGAATCTTCTTTTTACTCTCCTTTGTGGATTGTGGTGAGCTATCCTGTGTGGATTTATTGTTTACTCTCCTTTGTGGATTGTGCTGAGCTATCCTGTGTGGATTTACTGTTTACTCTCCTTTGTGGATTGTGTTGAGCTATCCTGTGTAGATTTACTGTTTACTCTCCTTTGTGAATTGTGTTGAACTATCCTGTGTGGGTTTACGTTTGCTTTCCTCTGTGGAATGGGTTGTGCTTGGGCTCGGATGTTGGAGTCGAACGAGAATTGATGACTTAGGTATATGTATGGGAATATACCTAATCCGTGTCAGATGTTACTTCGTGATTGTATCTTTCCTTTTTGGTTTATCCTTTGTGGATTTTGGGAGACCTTCGGGGGTCTCGGGGTCCCTACTGAGTAGCTTATACTCACCCCTGCACTGGTTATGCCCGCACTACGTGGTGTTGGTTGTAGACGATGGACAGCGCTGATCGTGGTAGAGCCGTGGGGAGCAGGACGGTACCTGGAGGTGGACCACTGGGCGGGACGCACTCAGAGCGGACGGTTGGACCGAGGAGCTATGGAAGTTATCTGTACCCACCCTTCAGGTGGGACCTCCAGAGGATGGCCCGACGCTACGGCTTTTCTTTTCAGTTGCTGTTTTTCCCTTCAGTTGTACTTTACAGTTGGGCTTGTATTTCCGGCCCCTTTTACTTTCAGCACAGATTATACAATTTTTACATAGTGTTACCTTTCCGCTTGCTTACTCTGTGGTGCTTGTTTACTTTTCAAAGTAAATTCCTTCCCTTTTTGTTGGGATTTACGCCTTGGTACTAGTCGTCAGCCCCTGGCCTTTGGAAGGCGGGCTTGGGGTAGTCACGGCACGGGTCCCGAGGACGGGTCTTGACAAATTGGTATCAGAGGGGTCGGTTCTACCACAGACTCTGGTCTTTCTTCTATGTAGAGCAATAGTGTTTAGCGTATTGAGTGTGGTTATCATTCCAGGGAGTCCAGTGTTGGTGTGGCGGCCGACGTATCCGTACACCAGGACCCTGACTTCTGATTTCCGACTTAATGCACGAAAACATTGATTGCATGTGTGTTTCAAGTTTTCTTTGTGATTACTTTTGTCAGCTCACCAGGTATACTGTTCTGACCATGGCACACTTGTTTCCTTTTCAGGATGGCCCCATGATGGCAGCCAGCTAAGGTTCCGAGAGTAGAGTGCGACGACAGCCCGCCGAGTGACGAGGCCTCGGTGTAGGGCCCGTTGACAGCGGAGGCACCGGCGGTACCTTTTCCCGCCGAGCCCCCGATGCTTCCAGCACCGGCCGCAGACGATGCACGACCTCTCAGAGCTCTGCATGAGTTCCAGCGCTAGAAACCACCCAGGATCCGTGGGGAGACGGACCCCCAGGCAGCCGAGGACTGGCTGGAGGTGGTCGTCCGAGTTTTCAGGCTAGTGAGGACACCAGCAGACCTCATGGTGATCCTCGCGGCGAGCCTACTGCACGCAGTAGCAGGACGATGGTGGAGCTTGATGCTCAGGGTACACGACGAGGCCACCCTAATCTGGACGGACTTCGAGAGCCTCTTTCGCTCAGAGTTCGTCTCGGCCACCCTCTGTGCGGTGCGCATTCAGGAGCTTCTTCAGCTGCGGCAGGGCAGCTTGACGGTCGCCCAGTACGCTGAGAGGTTTACCAACCTTTCTCGCTACTCGACAGACATGGTACGGGACCCCTTCTTCTGGGCCTGGACCTTCGAGCAGGGTTTGAGACACGAGATCAGGGCATCGATGATCTCCCTCAGCATCCCGACCCAGGAAGGAGTGCTGGAGAGATCCCTTCTGATCGAGAGCTTTCTAGCTCAGTCCACAGCGTGACCTACCGCAGGGCGGCAGGTAGCAGAGTTTTCGGCAGCTGGCAGCCGAAGGATGACTCAGGGTTCCAGGAAGACCAGCCCTTCTGGCAGACGACCTCGGGACACTGGCTCGGCAGTGCGGGGCACTCAGCGCAGAGCCAGCCTTCCGAGAGGCAGGCAGTGCTACTCGTGGGGCGGGCAGGGCCACATGGCTCGTGACTGCCCAACCCGTCTTACCATGGAGCAGCAGACGGTGGAGGGGCCACCCAGGCAAAGGCAGAGGGTCGACCGTGGCGGTCCGCAGGGAGGAGGCAGACGAGGCAGAGGAGCTGGCCGAGCAGCAGGTGGTGGGCGACGCTTTGAGGCTCTGCCACCACCACCACTAGGAAGTCTGCCCCGACCACAGGGAGCTGGCAGGCAGAGACAGGCTCAGCTCCAGGCAGCGGAGGCCTACGACCACGGCGCGCCAGAGATGATTCGAGGTACGATCTGTGTCTATTCCACCCTTGCTGCAGTTCTTATAGACATTGGAGCGAGTCACTCTTTCATAGCCACTACCCTTGTTCGGAGCTCGGAGATTCCGACAGAGCCGTTGGCTCGATCCTTACGGCTAGAGACTCCTACGGGAGCAGACTCGACGATTACGCACTGGTTCCGGCAGTGTGAGCTTACTCTAGGGGGCGAGAGCTTCGGTTGGGATTTTCTTGTAGCTACGTCGAGGCCTTACGACGTCATCTTGGGCATGGATTGGTTATCTAAAGTCCATGCACAGATTGACTGCATTAGGCGCAAGGTGCGATGTGTGTGCACCGACGGGAGCAGGTTCACCTTCACCGGCGAGAAGGGAGCCTTTGCAGCACAGGATGGACTCTCGCAGAGGAGAGGGCAGCCCATCACTCATCAGTTGGCTAGCCTCTTCCTTGGAGCAGTTGACGTGTGGAGTCCTAGTTTTCCTGCAGTGGTGGATCAGTATGCAGACGTCTTCCCCGACGACGTTTTAGGGCTACCTCCTCGCAGAGAGGTAGACTTTTATATTGATCTGTACCCTGGGAAAACCCTGATATCCACTCCAGCGTATCGGATGGCCCCTGCTGTGCTTCGAGAGATGCGGGTACAGTTGGAGGACTTGCAGGGCAAGGGGTTCATCCGACCCAGCGTTTCACCCTGGGTTTCCCCGATATTGTTCGCCAAGAAGGCGGACGGGAGCTTGCGACTGTGTGTCGATTATCATCGCCTGAACCAGGTGATAGTGAGGAACAAGTATCCGCTACTGAGGATTGATGACCTCTTCGACCAGCTCAAGGGAGCACGGTGGTTCTCGAAGATAGACCTCATGTCAGGCTATCATCAGCTCAGAGTTCGAGACGAGGATGTGCAGAAGACGGACTTCAGGTGTCGGTATGGCCACTATGAGTTCTTGGTTATGCCTTTCGGCGTAACCAATGCTCCAGTAGTGTTCATGAGCCTCATGAACAGGATCTTCCACCCATACCTCGAACGATTTGTCGTGGTCTTCCTCGACGACATTCTGGTGTACTCGACCACGGAGGAGGAGCACGCCTACAACTTTTGGTTTGTACTAGACACACTCCGAGAGAACCGTCTTTATGGAAAGCTCTCGAAGTGCCAGTTCTGGTAACGTGAGTTCCACTTCTTGGGGAACGTCATTTCTGAGGCGGGAGTTGTAGTAGATCCCGCAAGGATCGAGGTCGTGCTAGCTTGGGAGCCACCCAAGAGCGTGACGGAGGTGCGGAGTTTCTTGGGTCTAGCCGGATACTATCGAAGATTTGTGCCGGACTTCTCCAGAGTTGAGGTGCCACTCTCAGCATTGACGAAGAAGGGGAAACCCTTTGTGTGGTCAGACAGATGTCAGCAGAGCTTCCAGGAGCTGAGGCAAAGATTGACCATCGCACCTATCTTGAGGTTGCCTGAGGAGGGAGTTGGATACTTAGTCTACTGCGATGCATCAGGGACCAGACTCGGGTGTGTCCTGATGTAGGAGTGGGCCGTTATTGCCTATGGATCACGTCAGTTGAGGTCGCATGAGTAGAACTACGCTACCCATGACCTGGAGTTAGCAGCAGTGGTCTTCGCTCTGAATACATGGCTGCACTATCTGATGGGCGAGCGCTTTACAGTCTTTTCTTACCACCAGAGTCTCAGGTACATCTTCTCGCAGAAGGACCTCAACCTGAGACAGCGGCGATGGCTCGAGTTCCTCCAGGACTATGACTTTGATATATTCTATACTCTTGGGAAGGGGAACATGGGAGCTGATGCCCTTAGAAGGAGGACGAGCATCCAGCTACTTGAGGAGGCGACAGAGCAGCTGGCCGCTTTGCAGATATCCTTCGTGGATAGAGACGGAGCAGCCTTCCTTTAGTCTCTCACCATCTCTCCTCCACTTCTACAGCAAGTCAGAGAGGCTCAGCGTGGGGACGCTGACTGTGAGACACGGCGTACACAGATATCCCCAGGACAGGCACCTGATGGTTTCTCCCTTGGAGCAGAGCACGACGTCCTTTTCAGAGGACCTACCTTGGTACCAGTCGCTTTACGAGAGGAGGTGCTGAGAGAGTTTCACACTTCTCCTTTGGTGGTACATCCTGGAGTGGCGAAGATGTACCAGGACCTCAGACGATAGCACTGGTGGCCGGGCATGAAGAAGGTTGTGGCAGAGTTCGTATCACGGTGCCTCACCTGCCAGCAGGTGAAGGCAGAGCATCAGGTACCAGCAGGCTTGATACAGCCCTTGGAGGTTCTGGAGTGGAAGTGGGACGGGATATCTATGGACTTAGTGACTGGACTTCCACGCACTTCCAGAGGTCACGACTCCATTTGGGTGATTGTTGACCGACTCAGGTAGTCGGCACATTTCTTACCCATCAGAGGGAAGAGCTCAGTGGAGAGCTTGGGGCTTCTCTACGTTTAGGAGATTGTACGGCTTCACAGTGTGCCATCGACTATCATCTCCGATTAGGAAACTCGCTTTACTTCCCGTATTTGGAAGGGGTTGCAGGAGGCGTTCGGGATGCGGCTATGTCTGGGAACCGCCTTTCACCCTCAGACGGATGGTCAGACGGAGAGGACCATTCAGACTCTCGAGGACATGCTCCGCGCATGTGTCCTCGACATCGGTCGCAGCTGGGAGGACCACCTACCCTTGGTGGAGTTCGCGTACAACAACAGCTACCACTCCACCATCGGGATGGCACCATACAAGGCGTTGTACGGCAGGCCTTGCAGATCTCCTTTGTGATGGACAAACACTGGGGAGTCAGCACTTGTGGGACCAGAGATGGTCCAGGCCACGATAGAGAAGGTCCAGGTCATCCAGGAGCGGATGAGGACAGCTCAGAGCCGGCAGAAGTCATATCCTGACAGGAGGCGGAGGCCACTAGAGTTTGAGGATGGAGACCACGTCTTCTTGCGGGTCTCACCTCGACGTGGTTTGCGGAGATTTGGCCGAGGCGGCAAGTTGTCTCCACGCTTCATCGGGCCTTTCCAGGTCCTCAGCAGGATTGGCGAGGTGGCTTATCACCTGGCTCTGCCATCTCAGTTGCACCGGGTGCACGACGTCTTCCACGTATCTCAGCTGAGGAGATACGTGCACGACCCGACGCACATCATTGACTATGGGGAGATAGACGTGGATGATGGGGCCACTTTTACGGAGGTCCCGGTGGAGATAGAGGATCAACAGAAGCGGGTTCTACGTGGGCGATCGATTCCTCTTGTGCGCATCAGATGGCAGCACGGGAACCTCCAGGTCAGCACATGGCAGCGGGAGGCTCAGATGTGTGCTCAGTACCCACAATTATTTCCCTAGTTTATGATGTAACTTTACGGGGACGTAAAGCCCTGAGGTGGGAGTAATGTAAAGACCCATAAATTTCATGGAATTTTTTTTTCTTAATTTTCTTTGGAATTTTACAAGAGCGCAGTTTCTGACGGCACCTGATTCCGAGGCCAGGTGTGCCCTGGATCATTTTCCGAAGTTTGGCTCGGGTACGTTCAGTGAACAGACGAGCGAGTTTTTCTAACTTTTGAACCGGTTCCCGGAATCGAATTCTGAGGAAACCGATGAAATCGCAGTGCCGGTATTTTCCTAGAAACGCCTCTTCCGGAGTTGCGTTTTCTCGGGTGTGGTTTTTAATTTTCGGGCTTAAGGTTAAGAAATAAAATAATTTTACGACAACTTTATTTTATTTCACTTAAGCCACTTGGAAGCCACTTGAAGCCACTTAAAGACGGCTTAAACTGATTTGATCTGGATAGGATGCTATCCAGAAATATCCTACCCCTTGGTACGATATTTGTGAGGTGCGGCCCGCACGAGCCCCGCCGTTTCCTTCCGCTAAGTAATGCATCTGCGAAAACCTGTCATTATGAAAGTCAACTGACGCGTTTTCTTAAATCCTTAACACACCGTTTAATTGGGCGGTTTATTTCGTGAATTAAATGGGCGGTTTCTTTCGTTGAATTAATTCAACGAATTGATGGGTCGTTACTTACCTTTTTCGTTTGTTGGTGTAATAATAAAATAAGACGAACAAGTCTTTTTGAAGGATTACTCGTTGAGAGGTTTGACAGAGTTCTCGTGCCTTTATCCTTCTTCGCGAAGAACGCGAAGAACGCCGGCCTCCGACGAAGAACGCCGAACCTGGAAATCAACGACGTGACGCCGTTTTCCGTGACACTGACGTTCCCTTCCTGCAACGTTCTTCTGCGAAATCTCTTCCTCCGCAACGGATCATCGATCAGCTGCTTGAGGTAAGAGTCTCGGATTTTCTTTTTAATCTCCTTGGTGGTTTTTACCAAAACACGGATTTCATTATAATGAAATTAAATCTGTTGTTTCTTTGTCCGTTTAGTTCGCCGACTCAACGCTGGATTCTGCGACGACGTGACGCCCTTCCGCGACGACGCGACGATCCCCTCCTTCCGCGACGAACAAATCCGCGAAGAACGTGCGTACGACGACGACTACGAGGTAGGGATTTTATTTTGGAAATGCCATTAATTCCTGTGTTGTTTCCTTTCAAAATGAAGAACCCGAATCATAAAACAATTTTATTTCATTAAAATTTTTTTTCGGATATGTATTCATGTGTGGAATATTATTTCTCCAGTTGTATATCTCTAACGCGGAGGGTGCGGGCCAAATGAACACGGCCCGAAGTCCCTCTTTCGTTCTTCGTTGTTGTGCGGTTTTGACGGGCGACGACAGAACGTGCCGAAATGGAAGTTTCATGGTTCCGCAGTGAAGAGAGAGTCCCGGGAGGAGGAGCGGTGCAGACGGGAACAAAATCGGACCACCGGAGCAACTCTGGTGGCCCGCGGAAGCCGCCGGCAGCCGGGAGCGGCGGCGCCCCGGCGCACCGCCGGACAAGGCCGTCGCGGCAGAAGCCACGGCGGCGGCAGTCACGGACCCGCGGCCACGCGGGACGCGACCAAAGCCGCGTCTGGTTTTCCAGAGCGATTCCCCGTGGGTGTCGCGGGGTTGTCACGTGGGGGCGGCGGCTCCCCCCCCCCCCCCCCCGCGTCGCTCGGCTGTCCAGGTCGACACCCCGCGGGTGCCGCGCGGGTGTCACGCGGGGGCGGCGGCTCCCCCCCCCCCCCCCCCCCCCCCCCCCCCGCGTCGCTCGGCCGCTTGGACGAGCCGAGCCGGCCTGGACGAGCCAGGCTGGTCAGACCGGCCGACCTAGGGGGGGTCGGGTCGGGTCGGCCCGGGCCCGGACCCCCCGTCTTCAGACCATTTTCGGTCAAATGCCCAAAACATGAGCTACGTGCCTCTAAACGACTCGCCATCAGCAGCAACGCGATACTTGGATCGAGACGGTCGTTTCGGTATATCGCACTCCATGTTTCGTAATACTTTGTGTTCAGCCGGGTTGGTTCGTACACGAAACCAACCGGGCCCTCGGAGCGGAAACGCTCGTATCTTGAGCTACGGACATCCGATTGACGTGTCGTCAGCTTTGTTGAATTCCTGTAAGTAAGACAGAGCTTCTGGCTCACTCTTCCTGAGGTTTGGATGCAGGTGGAGTAAGTTCGGGGTGGTTTTTCCTTAAGAACCAGCTGGGCCCCTGGGACGAAAAAGCCAATAACTCTCAGACCGGGCGTCCGATTGACGCGCCGTCTGCGACGTTGAGTTCCTGTTTATGATACGGAACTTTTAGATACATCAACTTCGTACTTTGTGACAGTTTATGTATCGGCCTCTCGGCTCGTGGAGCGGACCCTCCCGAACGAGCTTGCTGTGTGCGGGAACCCTAGAGCTGGCTGCGACTGCTACTTCGACAGCGACGACTGTGCAGACAGCCTCAGTGGGCTGCGACGACGACTGTGCAGAGATCCTCAGTGGACTGTGACGACTATAGCACTCAGCGATCCTACGCGGATCAGTGCTACAGGTCCTGTGTGGGCCCGATCCTGTGTGGGTCCAATTCAGTTTGGGTCAGCGCTCAGCGGTTCTGTGTGAGCCAGCGCCTACAGGTCCTGTGTGGGTCTTTGCGGGGGTTAGTTACCTATCGATCCTTTGTGGGTCTGATGACTTATATGGATCAGTGATCATCTTTATCGTCATCTGAAGAAGTATACCTGTGTGAGCTGAATCTTCTGTTTACTCTCCTTTGTGGATTTTGTTGAGCTATCCTGTGTGGATTTACTGTTTACTCTCCTTTGTGGATTGTGTTGAGCTATCCTGTGTGGATTTACTGTTTACTCTCCTTTGTGGATTGTGTTGAGCTATCCTGTGTAGATTTACTTTTTACTCTCCTTTGTGGATTGTGTTGAGCTATCCTATGTGGGTTTACGTTTTCATTCCTGTGTGGACTGGGTTGTGCTTGGGCTCGGACGTTGGAGCCGAATGGGAATTGATGACTTTGGTATATGTATGGGCATATACCTAAGCCGTGTCAGGTGTTACTTCGTGATTCTATATTTCCTTTGTGGTTTATCCTTTGTGGATTTCGGGAGACCTTCGGGGGTCTCGGGGTCCCTACTGAGTAGCTTATACTCACCCCTGCACGGGCTATGCCCACACTACGTGGTGTTGGTTGCAGACGACGGACAGCACTGATCGCGGTGGAGGCGTGCGGAGTAGGACGGTACTTGGAGGTAGACCACTGGGCGGGACGCACTCGGAGCGGACGGTTGGACCGAGGAGCTGTGGAAGTTATCTGTACCCACCCTTCAGGTGGGACCTCCAGAGGACGGCCCGACGCTGCGGCTTTTCTTTTCAGTTGTTGTTTTTCCTTTCAGTTGTACTTTACAGTTGGGCTTGTATTTCCGGCCCCTTTTACATTCAGCACAGCTTGTACAGTTTTTACTTAGTGTTACCTTTCTGCTTGCTTACTCTATGGTGCTTGTTTACTTTTCAAAGGAAATGCCTTCCCTTTTTGTTGGGATTTACGCCTTGGTGCTAGTCGCCAGCCCCTGGCCTTTGAAAGGCGGGCTTGGGGTAGCCACGACATGGGTTCCCAGGACGGGTCTTGACAGATATCATTTCATTTTATGGTTTATCATTTGGAGACAATGGATATGGATAATAGGTAAATGGAATTTTCTAATGAGCTTTGATTGGGAAATGGTAATCCATGTTTGGGTAAATCAAAATTGATTAAAATGAAATTATTATTTTTTGGATTTTTACAATTACATATGATTTTATTCCATGATTGGTTGACACACTTTAATTTTGATATTATTAAAGATATGATTATGTGTTCTATTTTTGTTGAAACCCAATGACATGAGGGTATTCTATTTGATGCATCAATTTCGGAATGTTCCAGAAATCTAGTTTCTTGCATTATTCCATGACATTTATGATTACTTACTTATTTCATTGTTTTGTGATAGGTGTTGTGATAGATTCAACTACGGTTGTGATATATTTTTGTTCAATTGATAGAAAAGTGACAACATATTTTATTTCACAAATAGTATGGGCCATTATGGATTAGAAAATGCTTCACATAATGATTCAATTATTTAAAATTAATGTGGTTCAATGTGAATTCTATGGTAGTCAAAATTTGATACCTATGGTGTATAGGCCCTTATGGATAGAAAACAAGTGAATAATTAGAAGAAACCTATAAAATGAATTGTTATATATGATTAAATGAATATTAACTGAAATGGAAAATAGAAATTATATATAGTGACTCAAACTAGATCCATTTTTTGACTGGCCAAGAGGCATTGTGACAATAGACTTTTGGGATTATTATCCTTTAAATTCGTGGATTTAGGTGTTGGTTGTGTAGTTTGAACTAGTTTTAGGAGTGATTTGACCTATCCAAAACTTTTGAGCTGTAAAAGTTGATATCTTTCTTTTCTAAGGCATTTGTTTGGAATTATAGAGGAATCCCAAATGATGATATCAAGTCGTATACATGGAGGGAGGCAATGACCATGATATATAGGTTGTATACCATGAGCTACAGGTGGGTCCTCTTTTATTCCAATATGGACCTCCATTTTTTGTTTTAGATGTAGGTGTTGAGTCACAGTTCCCTGATGGGAATTATCATTTCATGAAGACATTCCATGTAGCACTGTAACCTGTGTTTTCTATGGTTGAGATGAAGAAGGCATAACATCAACAATATCCTCCCTTGTTTTCAAGGGATGTTAGTCGATAATCCACTGAGTTATGGCTTGAGACTATGCTATATATATTCATGGGTATTTAGATACCCTCCTGGGAGGAGGGTAATGCTCACAACATTTATGATCTCTAGGGCCGCAATGTGATGGTGGGATGTACTCAACAAGGATGAAAGGTTATGATACATGGTTTAGGATGATTTCCAGACCAGGTTTTATGTCTTCTTTTACATTGAGACACTATGTCCATAATAGAATATTGAAATAATGAATCTATAGTTGGAAGATATGGTGATTATTTAGCACATGACCAACATTACAATACTGTAGAATGTTGACCCATGTGCTATAATGATGACTTTACAAGAGCGAAAAACTTAAAGGAATCTCTCAAACATGCTATCATATCATAGGTCAATCTATTCATATTAACCTCTATTAGTAAAATTTCGAATAAGGAGAATATTATATAGTGAAGCCTAAGGGAAGACAAGGGTGAAAAGTTTGGTGGTATCACTCTCAACCATATATTTTTTATTTCAGTAGTAGGAAATAATGTTACTGGGTATCCCATGAGATGAGTTCCAGTTAGGCTGTGAGTACCGGTAGCTCACTTTTATATCATCAATGTAGAAGATGAATCCATGATATGAATCAATGATTTCATTACCCAAATTACTATCTACAGGAATGTAGGATGGGACACATAAATCATTTTTTGCAGTACATTACCACCAAAAGTGAGTGATTAGTGGTTATCTCCGACACCAGGTTTAGGATAGAGTTTCTCTGCTCTGCACCAGGCAAGGAGTTGGAGCAATTTTGATCAATCCGGTCATGGTTTTTGTGGTCATGGACTTGGAATACATGCTCCAGCTACACTAATACAACATAGTCGGTATACTCTAGTTATCAAGGTTGTGCCACAATGTCATGGTTCAGTCCAAATCAATTTTTTATAGCGTACCCCTAGGGATCTGGGTGAAGAATAGTCCATGGTGTGAGGTGTGATCTTAGTAGTCTCTAATATTTAATATTAAAAATTTTGAAATAGGGTATTAACATAGTTTCATATCTATACCTGTGGTGAAAATCATTGGGCATCTTATACAACCTTATGAGAGAATTACAACACCAGGAACATCATTGGGAATCAAAATGAAGAATGTACGCCAATGCAGGGAGTGACCCCTTATGGATGGTGTGTGTCACTTCATCTAGAATATGTATTTCCATGACATGAATGGGACTAATTTCATACACTAAATGAACATTCTAGTATATTAAAAATCTTATGATGACTTCAATCACCATTGGGTGACATCCACATCAGCAGAGTGTGTAATGTATACTCAAAAGGATGAATGTGATGTATATGTGATCCAAGAAGGGCCACAACATTGTGTGTAAGACCATGAGATTTTATGAGAAATAGTTTTTTATGTCTTATGTTATACACAACACAAAGGAATCTTTCACAGCCCACAATACGGACTTGTCTTGCATTACACGCAATCACGACCTTCCTCGATAGCGTGTGTAGTACGCAATACCGGGTTTCACTAAACAACGATATATTATTATGGACTAGCCATTATGAATAGTATTAACTACATTTTGAATTTTATAACATTATTATTCATCTTACACATTTTCTATAATATGGTAAGAGAAAAAAATAAAATTTTCAGGAAAAATAAGTATTTTTACAAAAATGCAGTTTTTCCGCCTTTTGATGGCACACCCACATTAAATATAGTTTTTGACATGCTTATAAGTTCAATTTGACAAAGTAAAATTCTTTTTTTGAATAAGGGTATAAAAATTTACTTTGGATAAATTTTTGATATTTTTCTAATAACTTTCATATTTTGATGAATAGTAAAAATACACTAATTTTTAATTAAAAAGAACTTTTTTCATTGAGATAATTTATATGGTTAAATTATAATATTTAATGGTTTTAAAGCATTAATAGAATATATTTTTACCATTTAATATAATTTATGTCATTAGCACTAATTTCACATTGAATTCATAGGTAAAAACATTTCAATCTTTGGCAATGTTTTAGCTTCTAAAATCCATTTTCTTAACAACGAGATTTATTTTAAATTATTTACTACAACTTATATGTTTTGAATTTTGAAAAATGGATTCCATATTTTAAATCATTGGGTCCAAATTATTTTAATAGGCTACTTTTTATTTTTGGGAATTATGAATAGTAACTACGGTAAATTTTATTTACCATAGTTAAAGGTAAATCGAGTAATTAAGGGTAAATATAAGATTATAAAGTTACCCTAAAACCTGCCAAAATCCTATTGGATGACTAAAAGTCAACACATATCACCTAAGGGTCGGATTAGATTCATTTAATGGACTTTTTTCTATATAAATAATTTAATTATTATTAAAACCAAAGAATGTGACAACATGTCACTTTCTTAAATCATATAAGTATAATAATTTTAATTTAGTGATAAACATAATGAAACTTCAAACACGGATAGTCTCCAGAAATATAATACAACTATCTACATCATAGGAATTTATTTAGAATTTTTAGGGATTAAATAATTATCATTAATTATTCCATAATTGTGATATTGAAATTATTTTATTAATTAAAACATCAAATAAATGGTTTTAAAAATGTTAAAATAAATATTATATGAAATATTTAATGTTCTACACTAATTTTCTCAATACAAATGAGATTTTATGAATATATTAAATCTTTTAGTTTGAACATATCTTCTGTATATATTTTATTTAAATTCAAATAAATGAATAGTGTCAAAATTGACCCTATTGTAGTTTATAAAAATAACATATTATAAAATAGTTTAAAAATCACAAAAATATTTAAAAATTATAAATTAAAATTTATATGGTCTAAAATATAATAAAGTGTAAAATAATGGAAAATTCACAACACATATGTAATAATTTATAATAATTTAAAATTTAGAATATTTTTACCGCAAATAAAATTAAATTGATAAATAGGGATAAATCAAGATGATAATGTTTAAAATAAATTCCTAACATGTTTAAATTTTATTGGTTGACTATATTACAACCCTATCTCATCTAATCTTCGGATATGTGTAATTTTGGAAGTTTTTATGTGGGGTTGGGATTTAATATAAACTAATATTTCTTATATTTTTAAAGGTGCACCTCTTCTCCCTTATAAATGGGCACCTCCTCCCTCTCCTCCTCACACCAATTTGAGCATTCAATCTCGGCCAATACCTACCCATTTCAATTCCCCACTTCGCTAGAAACATCCTAGAGGTCTTGGTCTTCTTCAAAAACCAATTGTAGTGCCCTAAGAGGAGGTCTCAATGAGGCGCTTCAAAGAAGAGGTAATGTCTGTTACAGATTCATTCAACATTATTTCTTCTTCCACTTATTCTTATTTAGTTGTTTAATTATGAATTAATAACATAAATATCACTCATATACTGATATTTTATTATAAGTATGAAAAAAACCTATTTCAACATCTATCCATCCTACGGAAAATGAAATCACTGCGCGTGCGTACGTACAGAATACTGTCTCCATGTCATGGTGTAATCTATTTTCCATCACCACATTACTTGGATGGGTATAATGGTGAAAATAAATAACTATGTATGATTATTTTAATGTGGTATTGATTCTGAAATTGTATACATACACTCCAATACAATTCCACGATCATGGGAATGATATAATCGCTCGTGCGTACTTATGGAATGTCGTATCCACGATGTGATGCGATTCGATCTACATGATCTTCATTACATAATGATTATATAAATGAATTGAATGAATAAATATGATATATAGTACACTAATACCATTTTGTAAATGAGGTATCTATAACCTAAAGAGAAGAATAAGAATTTATTCGACAAAACACACATTAGAACAAAAAGTAATAAACACCTAAATAACAAGTAGCAATGAAATATTACTAATAAGAAGCTAAGAATATGACTATATATGATATCATAAAAATAATTATGATTCTGGAATAAGTCAATAACATTATTTAAATCATTATACAGGAGGTTCGGACACTTACGAAGAAAATCGGACCTAAGGTATGGGAAAATATCGCAATCTCATTTTTATCCGAGATTGTTTATACTTCAGAATTTACTGTGGAATATTTATCATCCACATCCATGTTTCATCAATATGAAATATTTATATCCTTACACAATAGTTTATATCAAATTTTACCCTTCGATGAGTTTTTAGTAAAATATATGAAAGGAATATTTTGTCGTTTTTCGTATGAGGTACTGTTTGACATTTCCGACAAAAGTATGAGAAAAATGTTTATTTGAAATTATACTGCATGAATGGATTTTTAAAACATTATTTCCCTAAAGCTTCCTTTACAAGTTTTCAAGTTTATTTTTAATCAACTTCTTTTAGATTAAGATTGTATGACATGTTAAGAATGGAAAAAATGTTTTTGAAGTAGAACCGATATTTTCAACAAGAATGGAGTTTAAGAGTTTTATCAAAATTATTTTCCATCTAAGATAATATAGGGTTATTTTTCTATCCCTATTATTACATTGATTTGATTATGTTGTGATGGAAATGTTTTTATGATGTCACGATGTTTAAGATTCCCATTTTGATAACATGGGTTATGCTATGATGTACGGTTTATGATTTTGTGGCACACATAAGAATGGTATCATTATGAGATGGGTGTGACCTATATCTCCCTCCAATGTATTGGGTAAAGAATTTATATCTCATGAGATAGACATGGCTGAAACGGAAGGTTAACCCATGTTATAAAATAAATGGTTTTAAAAATATTAAAATAAATATTATATGAACTATTTAATGTGCTCCACTAATTTTCTAGATACATATGACATTTTATGAATCTATTAAAGCTTTTAGTTCGAACATAACTTCTGTATATATTTTATTTAAATTCAAATAAATGAATAGTGTCAAAATTGACACTATTGTATTTTATAAAAATAACATATTATAAAATTGTTTAAAAATCACAAAAAAGATTTAAAAATTATAAATTAAAATTTATATGGTCAAAAATGTCATAAAGTGTCAAATTATGGAAAATTCACAACACATATGTAATTATTTATAATAATTTAAAATTTAGAATATTTTTACCACAAATAAAATTAAATTGATAAATAAGGATAAATTAAGCTGATAATGTTTAAAATAAATTCCTAACATGTCTAAATTTTATTGGTTGATGAGATTACAACCCTATCTCACTAATATTTTGATATGAGTCAATTTGGATTTTTTTAAGTGGGTTTGGGATTTAATATAAACTAATATTTCTTATATTTCCAAAGGTGCCCCTCCCGTCCCTTATAAAAGGGCACCTCCTCCCTCTCCCCCTCACACCAATTTGAGCCTTCAAGATCGTTCAATCACTGCCCATTTCACTTCCCCTCATCCCTAGAAACATCCTAGAGGTCTTTGTTTTCTTCAAAGACCAATTGTAGTGCCCTAAGAGGAGGTCTCAAAGAGGCGCTTCAAAGAAGAGGTAATGTTCGTTACCGATTATTTCAACTTTATTTCTTCTTTCAATTCTTATTTTTTAGTTGTTTAATTATGGATTAATAACATCAGTATCACTAATATACTGATATGTTATTATAAGTATGAAAAAACCCTATTTCGCCATCTGTCCATCCTACGGAAAATGAAATCACCGCACGTGCGTACGTACGGAATACCATCTCCACGCCATGGTGTAATATATTTTCCATCACCACATTACTTGGATGGGTATAATGGTGTAAATAAATAACTATATATTATTATTGTAAAGTGGTATTGATTCTGAAATTTTATACATACACTCCAATTCAATTCCACGATCATGGGAACGATATCATCACTTGTGCGTACGTATGGAATACCGTCTCCATGATGTGATGCGATTCGATCTACATGATCTTCATTGCATAAAGATTATATAAATGAATTGAATGAATAAATATGATATATATTACACTAATACCATTATTGAAATGAGTTATCTATAACCTAAAGATATGAATAATAATTTATTCGACAAAACACGCATAAGAAAAAAAGTTAATAAACACCTGAATAACAAGTAGTATTGAAATATTAGTAATAAGAAGCTAAGAATATGACCATATATGATATCATAACAATAATTATGATTCTGTAATAAGTCAATCACATTATTTAAATATTTATATAGTAGTTTCAGACACTTACGAAGAAAATCGGACCTAAGATAAGGGAAAATCTCGTAATGTCATTTTTATTCGAGATTGTATATATTTCAGAATTTACTGGGGAATATTTATCATCCAAATCCATGTTTCCTAAATATGCAATATTTATATCCTTATACAGTAGTTTAAATCCAATTTTACCCTTTGGTGAGTTTTTAGTAAAAGATATGAAAGGAATATTTTGTCATTTTTCGTACGAGGTACTTTTTGGATTTTCTGAAAAAAGTACGAGAAGAATGTTTTTTTAACTCATACGGCATGAATAGATTTTTAAAACATTATTTCCATGAATCTTCCTTTACAAGTTTTCAAATTTATTTTTAATCAATATCTTTTAGTTTAAGATTTTATGACATCTCAAGAAAGGAAAAAATGTTTTTGAAGTAGAAAGGATATTTTCCTCAAGAATAGAGTTCAAGAGTTTTATCAAAATAATTTTCCATCTATGAAAATATAGAGTTTTGTTTCTATCCCTATTATTAAATTTATTTGATTAATATTTTTATGTTTTCACGATGATTAAGAATCCCATTTTTATTACATGGGTTATGCTATGATGTATGGTTTATGATTTTGTGGCACACATAAGAATGGTATCATTATGATATGGGTTGGACCTATATCTCCCTCCAATGCATTGGGTAAAGATTTTATATCTCATGAGATAGACATGTCTAGAATGGCAGGTTAAATCGGTTCAGTGAAACAGGACTGAAACGAGGAGTGAACTCGGTTCAGAAATGGACTTTATCCACTAGTATAGTATTGGCAATGAGTCTTGACTACTTAGAAATGATTTTCTTTAATTATGTGTGTATGCCACAGAGCTTCATGTTTTATGTTATGATTATTGGGATTACATTTCACTTCTATGATTTATCCCATGTTATGATCTCTTTTGCAGGATAAGATTTTCAAAATGTTATGTTCTTATAAATATGATATGTTTGATATTTCTTTTTTTTACCCTTTCTGAGCATTTGAGCTCACCCTTTTGTATGTTTTCTTTTCCCCAGGTCAGGAAGAAGGATATTAAGTAGTATATGCCAAAAAGGGACTCCGGATAAGGAGAAATAAATGGGAGACAACATAGATGATTTATGAACCTGTTGTTTATGTTTCCCAGTTTCTAAATACTCTATACCTATATGGTCCTTTCATGGTTTTGTTATATGATTTAATAAGTATGCTTAAATTTTGATGTATTAACCATGTATGTAAAGTATGGGTCGCTATAGTTGGTATTAGAGGAAAGGTATAGTCAACATTTAGAAACTAGGATGTGAAAGCCTTAGTAAGAAACCTAAGGATATGTCTAAGCATAGAACACAATCTTAGTGTTTTAGAAATGGCCATGAAAAACCTATGATAAGACCTTAAGTGTGAAATTTTATTCTTGATTATTTGGTTTTCCTATTATAATTAGTGTTACTCACACAATTATTCTAGGTTTTAGTCAATGGATGGAACCTAAAGGAACCGTGTTAATGCGGAATGCGACGAGCAATGAAATGATTGTACCCCTGAGAAACCAAACATTATGGGATCTGGAATGCAAAATATTGTAGCCATGCTCACACAACATTCTCAAGCTATGAATCATGCAGGTCTTCCAAATGAGCAAAGGAAGGAGCAACATTCTGTTGAATCCTTCATGAGGCAGTGTCCACCTTCATTCAGCGGGTCTTCTGATACATTAGTGGCTGAACAATGGATCAGTACCACTGAATATATTTTTTCAGTTCTTCAATGTTATGAACATGATAAAGTCATCGTAGCAGTGTATCGTTTGGAAGATGATGCTGATCAATGGAGGAATCTTTTTAAGAATATGATTCAAATGGATGAAATTGAGTCCATGTAATGGGACGAGTTCAAGGACTTATTTTTAAATAAGTATTTCCCTCGTATTCTTCAAACAAAGATAGAGAAGGAGTTTCTTGAACTGAAACAAAAGGAAGATGAATCCGTTGGAACCTACGAAGAAAATTTTACAAGACTTGCAAGGTACGCTTCCAGAATTATTAACCAACCTGAGAGTAATATTGATTGATTCTTTAGTGGCTTAAAACCAAGTCTTATAAGGGAGTTATCCATAAGGGACTTCAATAGCTACGAGGAAATTGTTCTATTTTCTCTCACGGTTGAGATGGATATTGGTGTAACCCATCAGTCACATGGGTTTGATAAGAAGAGGAAAATGGAATTCGAAGGAAAATCTAAAGACCACACTGAAAAGAAGATGAGTTTTCCCTTATGCTCAAAGTGTGGAAAGAAACATGGAGGAAATTGTCTTAAGGAGACAAGAAAATGTTATACGTGTGGAAAAGAAGGTCATCAGGCAATTGAAAGTAGAAATAATGGGAAGAAGATGTCTAATGATGCAAACAAATGAAGGGATACACAGAATGAACCTACTACACTTCAATGTTTCAAGTGCAAGGAGATGGGTAATTATCCCAATTAATGCCCAAATCAGAGGGTTGATGATGATGATGGATGTCAACAAACTCTTAAGGCCAAAGACAATGGAAAGTCACATGCAATTACTATAGGTGATGTGGAGTACGACAATGAAGTGGTGAGAGGTACACTTACCATCCACTCTAAAGTAGAAAATGTTTTATTTGATTCTGGATCCACCCACTCTTTTATTTCTGAAGAATTTTCTAAGGGTATCACCATATTACCTGAACAATTAGATGTTTAGTTGGTTGTGACAACTCCTAATGGCACAACAGTCGCATCAAATGTTTACAATTATTATCCGATTGATGTTTGTGGGAAAGTGCTTCCTGCAAATCTTGTGATCCTTCCTATAGTGGAATTTGATGTAATTCATGGCATGGATTTTATTTCCTTATATTGATCTCATATCAATTGTTAAAGAAGGTAAGTCACATTTCATATTCCAGATCAATCTATGATCGTCTATCGATGCAAGGAAGAACATAACCTTCCAGTGGAAATTTCTTCCATATTATGGGTCTTGATTCCACTAAATGAGGGTTATTTACATCAAATGGTTGGAGAGAAACTCACAATTAAGAATATGCCCATTGTACGAGAATTTGATGATGTCTTTCCAGAGTAATTGCTAGGTATTCCACCAAATCGTGAAGTTGAGTTTTCAATAGAACTTGTACTGGGTGCTTTGCCTATTTCAAAGACACCTTATAGAATGGCCCCTATTGAGTTGCAGGAATTGAAGAAGCAACTACAAGAGAATCTTGATAAATGATTCATACGCCCTAGTGCATCACCTTGGGGAGCACCTGTTCTGTTTGTTAATAAGAAATATGGATCAATGAGACTCTGCATTGATTATCGAGAACATAACAAGATCACTATAAAGAAAAAATATCCTCTCCCATGCATTGATGACCTATTTGACCAACTATGCTGAGCTCAATACTTTTCCCAGATTGATCTTCGTCTAGGGTATCATCAATTAAGGTTCAAAAGGGAGGATATACCAAATACGGCTTTCCTTACAAGGTATGGACACTATGAATTTATAGTGATGCCATTTGGTCTTACTAATGCCCCTACTATCTTCATTGATCTGATGAATAGAGTCTTTAGAGACTATCTTGATCATTTTGTGGTAGTCTTTATAGATAATATTCGTGTCTATTCAAAGAGAAAGGAAGAACATGAAGATCACTTTAGAATTGTATTAAATACCCTAAGAAAGGAGAAGCTTTATGCCAAATTTAGCAAGTTTGAATTTTAGATTCAAAAAGTTTCATTTTTTGGTCACATAATCTCAAAAGAGGGGATATTTGTGGATCTAGAAAAAACAGAGGTTATCGAAAGATGGTCGAGACCAACAACAGTAACTGAGATCCGAGGTTTTCTTGATTTGGATGGATATTATCGGCGTTTTGTGAATGATTTTTCACGATTATCTAATCCACTCACCAAGTTGACTCGGAAAGGAGTTAAGTTTGTTTGGACGGAGGAATGTGAAGAGAATTTAAAGGAGTTTAATAGAAGGTTATCAAGTGCACCTGTACTCACACTACCTTGTAGTGGATAAAGGTTTGTGATCTACAGTGATGCATCCAAGAAGGGATTAAGGTGTGTTCTTATGAAAAATGATATGGTGATAGCTTATGCCTCACGAAAGTTGAAAATCCATGAGAAAAATTACCCATCTCATGATTTGGAGTTAGCTTTGGTAATCTTTACATTAAATATTTAGAGGAATTATCTTTATGGAGAAAGGTGTGACATTTATACTGATCATAAAAGTTTAAAGTATATTTTCACATAAAAGGAGCTGAATATGCGCCAAAGAAGATGGTTGGAGCTATTTAAGGATTATGACTGCTCAATTCATTACCACCCTAGGAAAGAAAACAAGGTAGCAGATGAATTAAGTTGACAAGACCATGCTAGCTTATCCATGCTGAGGATCACAAAAGATCCAATATTTATGGATTTACAAAGGATGGATCTTGGAATTTTAATGGAATGGGAGAAATCTTATCTTTCTCAAATAAATGTTCAACCATCTATACATGTGAAGATTCAAGAGGCACATAAAGAAGATGTCGAGTTACAAAAGAAGGTTATAAGTGTTCGTAAATTCAACGTTGATTATGATGGGATAATAATGTTCAGGAATCGGGTTTGTGTTCCTCCCATCCCCGAATTAAAGAAGGAGTTTCTAGATGAGGCTCATAGTTCTTCATTCTCTATTCATCCTGGAAGCACGAAGATGTATAGGGACCTGAAAGAGTACTTCTGGTGGGATGGGATGAAATGGGATGTTGCTGAATATGTCTCTCGATACTTGGTTTTTTAGAAAGTTAAAGCTGATAGAAAAAAGTCTAAGGGATGTTACAACCATTATCCATACCAAAATGGAAATAGGAAAACATCACAATGGACTTTTCGCTGGACTTCCTAAAACATCCAAAGGCAATAATGCTATCTGGGTCATAGTTGATCATCTTACAAAGTATGCACACTTCATTTCTATTAGAGAGGATTTATCTCTAGATCAGCTTGCCAGGATATATGTAAAAGAAGTGGTAAGATTGCATGGAGTACCACTTTCTATTATATATGATCGGGATCCGAGGTTTACCTCAAAGTTATGGCGAAGTCTTCAGCATACTCTAGATACAGAGATGAGTTTTAGCACTGCTTATCATCCTCAGACAGATGGTCAGCCTGAGAGGAAAATTCAAACCCTAGAAGATATGTTGAGAGCTTTTTCTATATATTTCAAAGGTGGTAGGGATCAACACCAACCGTTGGTGGAATTTTCATATAATAATATCTTCCACTCCAGTTTTCAGTTGGATCCTTATGAATCTCCCTTTGTAAATAAATGCAGGACTCCAACTTGCTGGGATGAAGTTGGGGAAAGAAAGCTATTAGGACCTGATCTTGTTGATGAAATTGCAGAAAAGGCAGATCTACTCAACATCACATATGAGCAGCTCTGAGTCAAAAAAAAAAAGTTATGCCGACAACCGAAGAAAAGACATAGAGTTTGAAGTGGGTGATAATGTTTTGTTACGAATATCTCCCTGGAAGTGGGTCATGAGATTTGGAAAGAAGGGAAAGTTGAGCCCTAGATATATCAGTCCTTTTGAAATTCTGGATCGTGTTGGGAATGTAGCTTACCAATTGGCTCTTCCACCGAATCTCTCTCAAGTTCACGATGTGTTCCATGTATCTCTCCTGAGAAAGTACATACTTGATCCTTCACATGTACTCAGCTCAGAAGTAGTACCGCTGGAGCGAGATCTTTTTTTTGAAGAACAACCAATAGAGATTCTAGATCGTAGCTAAAAATTCCTACGGAAAAAGACCACTTGCTTGGTGAATGTTTTATCGAGGAACCACCAATTAGAAGAAGCTACATGGGAACTTGAGGATATGATGAGGGAGAGGTATCGTCATCTATTTCTAATGAAGTAACAAATTTTGAGGGAGAAATTCATTTTAAGGGGGGTAGAATGTAACACCCTGAGATTTTATGAGAAATAGTTTTTTTATGCCTTATGTTATACGCAACACCAAATTAATCTTTCACAGCACACAATACAGACTTGGCTTGCATTACACGCAATCGCGACCTTCCTCGATAGCGTGTGTAGTACGCAATACCGGGTTTAACTAAACAACGATATATTATTATGGACTAGCCATTATGAATATTATTAACTACATTTTGAATTTTATAAAATTATTATTAATCTTACAAATTTTCCAGAATATGGTAAGAGAAAAAAATAAATTTTTCAGGAAAAATAATCATTTTTCAAAAAATGCAGTTTTGTCGCCTTTTGATGGCGCACACACATTAAATCTAGTTTTTGACATGTTTATAAGTTCAATCTGAAAAAATAAAATTCTTTTTTTGAATCAAGGTACAAAAATTTACTTTCGATAAATTTTTGAAATTTTTCTGATGACTTTCATATTTCGATGAATAGTAAAAATACGTTAATTTTTAATTAAAAACAAAATTTTTATTGAGATAATTTATATGGTTAAATTATAATATTGAATGGTCTTCAAGTATAAATAGAATATATTATTACCATTTAATAAAATGTATGTCATTAGCACTAATTTCACTTTGAATTCATAGGTAAAAACATTTCAATCTTTGGCAATGTTTTAACTTCTAAAACCTGTTTTCTTAACAACGGGATTTATTATAAATTAATTACTGCAACATATAAGTTTTGAATTTTGAAAAATGGATTCCATATTTGGAATCAGTGGGTCCAGATTATGTTAATAGGATACTTTTTATTTTTTGGAATTATGAATAGTAACTACGGTAAATTTTATTTACCATAGTTAAAGGTAAATCAGGTAATTAAGGGTAAATATAAGATTATAAAGTTACAATAACACCTGCCAAAATCATATTGGATGACTAAAATTCGACCCAAATCACCTAAGGGTCGGATTAGATTCACATAATGTACTTTTTTCCATGAAAATAATTTAATTATTATTAAAACCAATGAATGTGACAACATGTCACCTTCTTAAATATTATAAGTATAATAATTTTAATTTAGTGATAAACATAATGAAACTTAGAACATGAATAGTCTCCATAAAATTAATAAATTTATCTACATCATTGGAATTTATTTAGAATTTTTAGGGATTATATAATTATCATTAATTATGCCATAATTGTGATGTTGAAGTTATTTTATTAATTAAAATATCAAATAAATGGTTTTAAAAATATTAAAATAAATATTATATGAACTATTTAATGTGCTCCACTAATTTTATAGATAAATATGACATTTTATGAATCTATTAAATCTTTTAGTTCGAACATAACTCTTGTAAATATTTTATTTAAATTCCAATAAATGAATAGTGTCAAAATTGACACTATTGTAGTTTATAAAAATAACATATTATAAAATTGTTTAAAAATCAAAAAAAAAGAATTAAATATTATAAATTAAAATTTATATGGTCGAAAATGTCATAAAGTGTCAAATTATGGAGAATTCACAACACATATGTAATTATTTATAATAATTTAAAATTTAGAATATTTTTACCACAAATAAAATTAAATTGATAAATAAGGATAAATCAAGTTGATAATGTTTAAAATAAATTCCTAAGATGTCTAAATTTTATTGGTTGATAATAATACAACCCTATCTCATCTAATATTTTTATATGAGTCATTTTGGTTGTTTTTATGTGGGGTTGGGATTTAATATAACCTAATATTTCTTATATTTCCAAAGGTGCCCCTCCCCTCCCTTATAAAAGCGCACCTCCTCCCTCTCCTCCTCACACCAATTTGAGCCTTCAAGATCATTCAATTACTTCCCTTTTCACTTCCCCACTTCCCTAGAAACATCCTAGAGGTCTTGGTTTTTTTCAAACACCAATTGTAGTGCCCTAAGAGGAGGTCTCAAAGAGGCGCTTCAAAGAAGAGGTAATGTCCATTACCGATTCTTTCAACTTTATTTATTCTTCCACTTCTTATTATTTAGTTGTTTCATTATGAATTAATAAAATCAGTATCACTAATATACTGATATGTTATTATAAGTATGAAAAAACCCTATTTCACCGTCTGTCCATCCTACGGAAAACGAAATCACCGCACGTGCGTACATACAGAATACCATCTCCACGCCGTGGTGTAATCTATTTTCCATCGCCACATTACTTGGATGATTATAATGGTGCAAATAAATAACTATATATTATTATTTTAATGTGGTATTGATTCTAAAATAGTATACATACACTCCAATACAATTCCATGATCATGGGAACGATATCATCACTCGTGTGTACGTACGGAATACTGTCTCCATGATGTGATGCGATTTGATCTACATAATCTTCATTGAATAATGATTATATAAATGAATTAAATGAATAAATATGATATATATTACACTAATACCATTCTTGAAATGAGTTATCTATGAACTAAAGATAAAAATAATAATTTATTTGACAAAACACGCATAAGAACAAAAAGTAATAAACACCCGAATAACAAGTAGTATTGAAATATTACTAATAAGAAGCTAAGAATATGACCATATATTATATCATAACAATAATTATGATTCTGTAATAAGTCAATAACATTATTTAAATCATTATATAGGAGTTTCATATACTTATGAAGCAATTTGGACCTAAGGTAAGGGAAAATCTCACAATCTCATTTTTATTCGAGATTGTTTATACTTCAGAATTTACTGGGGAATATTTATAATCCACATCCATGTTTCCTAAATATGTAATATCTATATCTTTCTAAAGTAGTTTAAATCCAATTTTACCCTTTGGTGAGTTTTTAGTAAAAGATATGAAAGGAATCTTTTGTGGTTTTTCGTACGAGGTACTTTTTGACTTTTCCGACAAAAGTACGAGAAATTTTTTTTAACTTATACGACATGAATGGATTTTTAAATCATTATTTCCTTGAATCTTCCTTTACAAGTTTTCAAATTTATTTTTAATAAACTTCTTTTAGTTTAAGATTGTATGACATGTTAAGAAAGGAAAATATGTTTTTGAAGTAGAAAGGATATTTTCCTCAAGAATAGAGTTCAAGAGTTTTATCAAATTAATTTTCCATCTAAGATAATATAGGGTTTTGTTTATATCCCTATTATTACATTGATTTGATTATGTTGTGATGGAAATATTTTTATGTTGTCACGATGTTTAAGATTCCCATTTTTATTACATGGGTTATTCTATGATGTACAGTTTATGATTTTGTGGCACACATAAGAATGGTACCATTATGAGATGGGTTGGACCTATATCTCCCTCCAATGCATTGGGTAAAGATTTTATATCTCATGAGATAGACATGTCTAGAACGGAAGGTTAAATCGGTTCCGTGAAACAGGACTGAAACTAGGAGTGAACTCGGTTCAGAAATGGTCTTTGTCCACTAAAATAGTCTTGGCAATGAGTCTTGACTACTAAGAAATGATTTTCTTTGATTATGTGTGTATGCCACAAAGCTTCATGTTTTAAGTTATGATTATTGGTATTACATTTCACTTCTATGATTTATCCCATGTTATGATCTCTTTTGCAGGATAATATTTTCAAAATGATATGTTCTTATAAATATGATATGTTTGATATTTCTTTTGTCTACCCTTACTGAGCATTTGAGCTCACCCTTTTGTATGTTTTCTTTTCCCCAGGTCAGGAAGAAGGATATTAATTAAGATATGACAAAAAGGGACTCTATATATGATAAAATAAAAGGGAGACAACGTAGATGATTTATGAACCAGTTGTTTATGTTTCCCAGTTTCTAAAGACAATATACCTATATGGTCCTTTCATGGTTTTGTTATATGTTGTAATAAGTATGCTTCAATTTTGTTGTAATAACCATGTATGTAAAGTATGGGTCGTTATATTGCGGGTCAGGAAGGATGACATCCTAGATCAGTAGTATGTATCTGGATGATTAGGGATCATGTATGATAGAAATTCCTCTTTCGGTTGATCATTTATGAAAACTTTTCCTTGATTAATTTTCTGGTTTACCATTTAAGATAGAGGTTGATTTCTCTATCAAGCTAGTGCAATGTTATTCACTAAAATCCATACCGTTCTATGAGATGGATGCAAAGGAGGTTAATGAGCAGAATATAAGTAGAGAGGACTTGGAGTAAAATGAATTTATTCATTCTAGTACATTTCCATGGCGTTTTTTTGTTCATTTTGAAAAAATCAGAAATAAATCTTAGGTTGTGCATGGATTATCAGAAATTGAACCATTTGATGGTTAATAATCCACATCCTCTTTCATGGATAGATGATAAGTTCAATCATCTTCTAGTAGCTATGGTATCCTAATGAAATTATTTGAGGTCAGGTTATCGCAAGGAACATGATTGACCTACATAACTAACTTGTATAGATTTTTGTAGTAGGTATAGTTTATATGAGTATCATTTTATGTTGTTTAGTCTCACAAACATGCCAACAATTTTCATATCATTGATGGTCCAAGTGATTCATCCCTTTCTAGATTGGGTTTTTGTGGATTTCATTGTTGATATCGTGGTTTATTCTAAAAATCGACCCCACCATGAATGCAATTTTGAGACCTTTTTAAATACACATTGAGAGGATAATTTATATGATAATATCAAAAAGTTCAACTTCTATATGGAAAATATTCACTTCATAGATCACATTATCTCAGAGACATGAGTATCAGTTGACCCAGAGAAGGTGAGATCTATAGTTTCTCAGGATCATCCCATGAACTTCTTTAGAACACCCTGATCTATGGGGCTAGATGTATATTAAAAACATTCCCCACTAGTCTTCTCATGATTAGTATCACCATTGATGGGATTGGCTAAGATGGGTATGATATTCTTATAGACAGACACATATGATACTAAATTTCAAGAGCATAAAGGGGGATTGACATCCTAACTGGTCTTGATGTTTCCAGAATAAGGAAAAAGATAAAATGTGTATCATAACACATCAGATATCAAATATGGAGTAGTAATGATGCAAGGGTATAGAGTCATGGCATATGTGTCTCAGTAGTTGATGCCACATGAGAGGATGTACATAACTAATGATCGAAATTAAGTTTTAGTCATTCATGCTTTACAATTTTAGAGAAACTAATTATTGTAAATAATTTTATGGTGTAAACAGACCATAAAATCGTCATGTACATATATACTAAATGTGATATGAATCTGAGGTAGTGTTGGTGGGTTAAATACATACCATAATTTTACATCGAGCATTACTACACTCTTGGTAAAGGATGTGTAGTGGTAGATGTACTGATCCGGAGGACACAAATCCAGGATGATTAGAAATCCAGTAGTGAGTGGTATCTTATGGTGTTGTTCTTGGAGATGATCTTGGAGGTTCATGATAGTCAGGGGTGTAAATTTCATTCATCCATTGTTGTGGCCTTTACCCTACTAGATCGTGTGAAAATTTGAAAACTATGAAATTATAATGGGATATTCCTAGAAGATACATTGGCTGGTGAGGCCCCACCTCTTGGTTAGACCACAGGAATGGGTGTGATTATACATATCCATGGACTTTTTGGGATTCAATTCAAATACATGATGAAATGATGTGGGAGTTTCATACCTCATCTTGTGTAGTCCACCCTAGTGTAACCAAGATGTACCATGACTGACTCCATCATTACTAGTGTTCTGGTATAAAGAGAGAGGTAGCTGGTTTTGTTAAAAGATTCTCCACCACTCAACTTGTGAAGGCATAACATCATCATCCATCTGAGAGTTTATAGCGGTTACCTATTTTTGAGTGGAAGAGAGATGATGTTGTGATGGATATCATGATAGGTTTTCTGAGGATGACTTGAGGTGGAAATACTGTGTGGTTTTTTATCCACATGATCATGAAGGATTCAAATTTCATTCTAATCAAGTAAATATTTAGTCTTCACGTTCATGGTAGGTTGTATGTTTGTGAGATTGTACTACTCCATGGGGTCCCTTAAACTATCATTTAATATTGGGGTGCTCAATTTATGTATAATGTTTGGAAATTTTTACAAAGGGTTTTGGGTAGAGAAATGATTCTAGGCACAACATACAACCCTTAAACTGATGTCCATCTAAAGCATATGATAATAGTTCTTGGGGACATGCTACAAGAATGCGTCCTTGATTTTTTGATCTCTTGGGAGAGCCATATACTCCATGTTATGTTTTCGTAAAATAAAAGATATCGGGTGATGATATAATTGTAAGATTATGATGATTTGTATGATAGTCCATGTTGATCACCCTTTTGATGGTTATAGCCATGAAAATCAACTTTACTAGGACAAAATATTATGTAAGAGTATTATAATAAGGTATAATTGATTCTAAATTAGATGGATGCAACATTGTCATAATATAACTCTTACACTATCCTCTATAGAAAACATTTTGAGTTTGATGTTGGGGACCAGGAATTATGAAATGTTTCACTGAGTCTAGGACACAAACATATTTGGAGATAGGGAAAGCTTTCAACTTGATATGTCAGTCCATTACAGATTTTGGCTAGTGATAGGCCGGTAACCTATTGGTTGCATTTACCACATAGGTACAGAGATATGCATGATGTATTCCAAATATCTCACTTATGCTACTATCATTCATACATTTCACATCAATTTTTTCCCAATGTGGTGGATCCAGATGTTGATTCATACTTTAAGGAGCATATGATACATATTGTTGACATGACCACAATGTTTCTGTTAAGTTAGCGAGTTCCTCTAATATGGGTGCTATGGTATCAAAGGAATTTACAGGACAAGATGTGGGAGTGGGAGGCGGATGTACATGCTCAATCATTAGACCTATTCTAAAATGAATCTCTACCACTATAAAGACGGAATATCGGGATGAATTTATTTAAGGGGGGATGGTTTTAAGAACCTGAATTTTTATATGAGGTATGGATCTTGTATTTTTTAAAAAAATATTATATATATACTAATTTGAGTAACCATTTAGAAATTTAGTGTTTTAGCGATATTTGAGGCTTTATCAGGGATCGATAAATCTTTTTGGGTTGAAAATGGCTTGTCACACGGTTAAAATAAACCATGTGGGTTAGGAAACATAGTCAAATTAACAATATGCATCCTGGTCAGAGAGAACCAGAATCCCATATGGTTTATAAAAACCATTTGAATTGGGGTTCATGACCATGATAGAATGTATATAGTTATTTAGTGTCATTTGGGCATAGTTTGATCATGTATAGTTAAACCATGTGGACAAAGTGTGTGACGGTCCCATTCCTATAGTTATGTGTGCATAGTTGGTGTATGGTTTGGCCAAATAGTGAGGCATACATAAAAAAACCCGATAATTTTGGTAAAAATTAAAATGTAACCTATAAATAAATTTATTAAAATAGAATATATTTTTATTCTTATCATCCCACAAAGAAACAAATTTGGAGAGATCCTAATAAGCTGAAAAATGGGATCTGATCCTGATCCTCAGTCTAATCGCTAATTCGAGCGCCACTCATCTAATTGGATCCAAATCAGTGTGTATTTAAATTCTTTTTTTGTAGTTACTCATTATTATTAGTATCAGCTATGCTATATATATATGCATGTTTATTTTAATAATTTTAGGTTCTTTGTATGTTCTTTATTATTCTCCCAATCTGAGTCAAATCCAAGGTTGATACCAGATGATCAATCTACTACTTAAAATTGTAGGTGGAATATACTTTTCAATTTATTTTAGTTCCTTATAGACCAATATTTCAATTTTCCACCCAACTTACAATCTATTTTGGCTCCAAAATTAAATGGAATAATTGAATTAAATGAAATGTGACCTATTAGGGATTCCGTTAGGTTCATTTTGGGATATGTTGGTGGTTTTTTCCCAAAAATAAGTCCACCCTTAGTTGTTTAGCATCTGAATGGGAAATGATTATGCCATGTTATACTACCATAGGTGCAATTATTTAGATTTTCTAGATATAGAATCCCATAACAAAGGAAAAGGGAATTGAATTTCTTGTTTAAGAGATGTACATCCTCCTATCATTATGTTAAGATTATATATCATTCTTTAATGGAAGAAATGGATTATATTTAAATGGATGAATGAATGGGTATATTAATTGGAATCTTTGAACCTGATTTTTGAAAAATGAGTTGGTATAATCATGGAATAAAATGGAATTGGAATTGATCGATGAATAAAGTGAGATATATTTAAAATGGAAGTGGACCCCTTGGTTGGAATTCCAAGGGATAATATTCCATTTAGATTCCCTGTATTTTACTCCCTGGATCTTAAAGCATCAGTGGACACCTTGTATAGAGTTTTACATATGGGTCTAGATTACATTGGATCAATTGGTCCTTGTTATCCACTATATATATTTTGTTTTAGTCTCATAATAGAAATTGTAGGCAGACATTTTATTTAGACCCTATCCCTTTCCTAAGAGAGTTTCTATCAAGATACTCCTAGGTCTCATTGAGGATGTTTTTGTCTTCTATACCTTGGATCGACCATCTTACAAATATTATAATACAACATTCCAAGAAAAATGTTATATTTTTTATTATAATGATCACCCATGGTTTCTTTGAATCATTTGGTTATACTGAAAGGGTGTGGTTGACATTATTTGTATAGATGTACGATGAGTCATTTTTTGGTATTTCTACTAAATATAGCTGCCTTGTGTTACAAGTTGACACTGGGTTTGAAGGGATCCTCTTGAGGCTACACATGATAATTTTTTTATTAGCATACATGCCATGGGAAACATTACATTTATTTAAAACATTTTTTGTCTACTAACACACTTCTTATCGTGTAATATTGCACAACCTAGAATTGTATAGTTCTTTGGATGGTTACCTATAGAGATTGTATCTCACACCCTATTTATGCAACCGTAGGGTAACCAAATAGTCAATTGAGATGAATATATGGGGTTATGAAAAGCTCCCAAAGTATGATACTTGGTTTTGAACCATGCATAGGATAAAGGGACTATGAGATAAAGATTTTACTCTTGATGATATTCGGAGGAAGAAATTATTTGTGTTTTTTGTATTTTGGGATACGTGTAATATATTGTACATTTGTGCACCTTTTTCCCATTTTTCTAAACTCATGACATGTTCATAATTGTTTATGAGATAATTCTTGCATTGTTTATATATTTATTTCATTCTCATTTTTCTTCTGTGTTTTTATTAAACATATTTCTCTATTGACATTTATTACTACTACATTGTGTTATACTCTAGTAATGAGTGAATAATCTCCCTACATAAAAAAATAATTCCTTTTATAATAGTCATCCACCTCTGGTATATTAGGATATACGGTGGGGCCATGTTACCAACATGGACTAGGGCACCATTGAGTGGAATCATGTTTTGGGATGTTACATTTTTGGTTTCATAGTTCATTCAAACCACCAATAAAATGAAACAATGCTGATGAACATTTGAAGGAGGATGGAAGGAAAGCACAAAACACAAACATGAGGAAATAAGCATTGGCAATTTTTTGATATTACCTCAATCCATTAATAGAGAAATGATGATCACAGAGTAATAGTGATGAATTTACAATACCAATAATCATATTTAAATATTTTTAAAAAATTAATCCAATATAAATTAATAAATTATATGTGAATAAAATTTCTATAGGAATTAATTTAAATTCTATATTATAGAGTAAAAAATATGGGATAATCTAATAAAAAATGACCTAACACAGTATTAGATTGATCATTTATAAAAAAATATTTCTTTTTATTTATCATTTGTGAGATCAAGTAACTCCATTTAAGAATAAAAATTCCACAAAAAAACAATATATGAGCCATGATCTCATTGTCATCCACCAAATCTGACCTCCAAAATCCCCATGAATCTCTTAAAATATGAAGATACCCAATGTATTTGGCCAATAACATATGTAAATAAGAGTTGGATCATATCAAAACCAAAAAATAAAAAATAACATATTTAATAAATTTATTTTATTATTATTCCAATGAATTCCCTAAAGAAAACACCAAATGCAAACAAATAGTATGTCATGCCTATGGTAAAATCTACATTCTTGATTTAATCTAAGTGTTGGTCATCCCATCTAGAAAAAAATTTAATATATTTTACATGATTTAAAAAATAAACTCATTTGATATATTATAATTAATTATTTTATTATATTATTATTTGGGATCTATGAGCCCTCATATTCGATGCCGACTTTAGACCAAAAATAGAATGTATTTTTAAAAGTATTAAAAACATTTACAATGAATAAAACAGAGATTTTTCATTTATCCCACATATGGGACATTCATCGAAAAAATTAAAATCTCAACCTAAAAAAGCTGATGTTATTAGGATATCATTTGGGAATCCCTATAATAGGATTTCTAATAATGATTTTTATAGAAACAATGAAATTGAATCCGGAGAATCTATAACCCATAAAGTATCATCTCATATCAATCCTCAATCTTTATTGGGTACTCTAAAAATGTAGATCATTCCATAACGTATAGATCTCTTTAGTAAATATATTGTGATGGGTTGTTTACATACCTCATTATCTGCACCACGTGGATGATATGATGCACTTGGTATTACTCCGATTGTATGATTAAGTAGTGCACAATCATTCTAACCATAAGAAGTATCTATACTAGGATAATGAATCGTAGTTATAATGTGCTACACTAGACCAATATCCATAAACCTCACTAAGTTGTGTTTTTTAAGAATAAATGCAGCCCTTCATCGAAATACAATATACACTATCCTCAATCCATATAAGACTAATGATGGATCTTGGTAGACCATATGTCCCCCTTGATAACCAACTCTTTATCTATTTTTCCTCCCACTAACACTATACCCATGACTATAAACTCCCCTAGAGTAGTCCATCACACTAGTGAAAAAACGGGTCTCCTATAATGGTCCTAGAATTGTGCCACACATATGGTGTAGTGGTAACTATAGTGAGATTAAAACTCAAGAAAGGTTATATGGGAACCCCTTTTATGACTAAATACCAACATGAAATCACAAATCATTTCTTGTAGAACCACAATAGTATAATATATATGTCCATCTATCTTTTCCCGAACTCTCATTATCAATCACAACTAAGTCCTAATGGTCTCATGTAATACTATCCATAATCATTATGTGAATTGAGCATCATTGTATGAGATGATCATTGATGTAATTCCATGAATAGAAATTATCATCTACACATAATGGAATCCCTAGATCTCCACTGAATTGTATTATAAAAAGACTTGTAATTGGGATGAATTTCTCACTTTGTCTAAAATCATGCATAGAGAGTTGGGTCCTCTAGTTGATCATTAATGTTTTATCAAAATGTAAATGGAGATACCATCCCACTTCTACTCCATCACATTAATTGGTTGTGAAATACTCATCAGAACCTAGTTTTCAGACTTCCTCTTCTAGGAAGTGTGGCATTGAGAGATAAACAATGTTATAAACCTTATTATCCTCGACTACTAGAACTAGAACCAATGATCCTAGATCATATTATCCACTACTAGATGTATTTCTAATTTAGATCAATGAAAATCCATAATAGGCTCCTCTCTTAAAATTACATGTATCAAAATCCATCCTTGGAAAACGATGATATTCTCCCCATATATAGAAAATCAATAAAAAGTACTTCAAATGAATATATGGCCACACGCGGCCTGATAATAGATATCACCATGATAAGACCCCAAAAAACACTTCAGATAAGGAGGGGGAACAAATATAGAATGGAGGTAAAATGTGGCATCCTTATATACCATGGACAACTACAATGGGGACCACTATCTAACATCTATTTCAATAATTGAAAATAAGATATCTTAATATAGAAATATCCCATTATATAAGACTCTTCATAAGTATATACAATATAATAATTATAATTATCCATGAATTATATCCATAAACTCTACTTAATTTTGAGTTCCTTTAGCTAAATTGTATACCTTAATCTCATGTGGTCAGAATAGATTAAAAATCAGGCATTGATAATGAAGTATCACCACATCATCTGGGAAAAGAACACATTTATGAACTCTAATCCGGGTTCATGTAGTTCCACTCCCGATATCATATCTATAAGGATCCATAGTAAATAATAACCTACCTCTACATCATAAATCATTATATCCCTATTTATGAGAAATTTTAGAGCACCACATACTCAACGCCCTCCTATGGTAGTCTGAATATGGGTGTTCTCATCAACCTCTTCCACAACTCCAAAGATGCCACCTAGAAAATATATATCCATAATAAAGGCTTCTAATTTCATGTCAACATATTATGATGTACCAAAAAATAGAAATTAATAATTAATATTTGACATTATCTTTCTCACCCATGGAATCACTATATCAAAGTCACACTTTTGGGTGGCTATGAGTATGAAACAATCTCAACATTTCATGGGTACACTTCTACTTCATATTATGAAATGAAATATCCCATGATGTGGGCCTCTCAAATTCAGAACATTAAGAATATCACATAATCATTGTGATCTCAAAATATATCCAGTGACATTACAAATGTCTAACTTTCTCCTGCTTTGACACTGAATATTTTAGGATATCATTGATTATGGCTAACATGAACCAATCCATGAAGTGATGGATGATCTTTTTCATATGTCAAATAGAATCCCCTATGGATTTATCTATGTCAAAGGGAATCATTATGTACTATTAGTGACTATATCAAGATCATAATTTCATCTTTGGTATATCCTCCCATCAATCTTAGAGTTTCTGATAAGATGAAATGTGGTCAATCTCCAATAACCACCTCATCCCTTTAAACTACTTTCAGAGGTTGTAAATTTATAGAAGTGTGTACGTATTCTTGATGGTTACCAGATATTGATTATATTAATCACAAAATAACCTCAAACTATCATCTACCATATTGTTGAAAAATATTTGGGATTCTATAAGGGTCATACTATTTTTAACAAATAATTTCCCTTATAATTCTTATAACTCAACCATATGCTCTCAAAATATTAATGGGGTCGTCTGATTTGCTGGAGACGATATTGAGGTATTCCGTGTTTCTATGTGTCAATGTAAATTGATCAATTATTGGTGTGATGTTGTAATCACAAAATTTCCTCAGGGATTACTTCTGCATACTTGATTACCATGGTACAAAAATTAAATCTCATTAAATATACTTATCACATGGTAAAACTAGACAACTAATTATTACTTGGTTATATCCTTTTACAAATGAGACCATCCTTCTATTCATGGGTTTCATTCTCAATGATGAATAAGAATATCATCCCACGAACATGGAAACGTCATGTCCACTGCATAAAATATACAATCAATGAATTAACATTAGAGATATTGTTCATACCTTGAATAACATCACAATACAACATTTCACTCATGAAAAATCCCATAATATGAGGTATCCTACAAGGGTTAGGTCCCAAAATCATAATATGTGGGTGATCACTGAATCTTACATGTTAGGAGTCTCTAAATGTGAAGGTAAATCGAAAGGACCAACTATAATCAATAAATATCGTTCATGTTTGTTCCAAAAAATGATATGTTTGTGCCTAAGTCAATCAATATTGTTTCAAATGATGATGTGACATAGAGGAAATATTAAATCACCCCCACAAACTTTGGTTCATAATGTTCCATTAACTAAAACCACCCATGTCCATCTCTTATATTTCCATAATCATAGATAGGACTACAATAAGTGTTTTTAGTAAATGATGACAATTAAAACTACCTCCTATTACACCCACATATCCTATACGTTATACACCGCCCTACAAATCTCCATGCTCTAGCCACTGACTCTATCCTTTTGGTCCGTCAATCATTGACTATTATATTTCATATCGATCTAGAATGTCCCCTAGTATATATCCTCACAAATCATAGTAATAGGGAAACATATCAATCAACTGAAAATAACATTCTTGAGGGCCTTTGGGGGAAAAAACCATATATCCCGAGACAATCTTCAAAATAACCTCACATACCTAGATCAATGAGATTTTAATCATCTTCCAATAATATAAGTATTATCTCCAAGGTTACCACTACCAGAGCTAATGTTGATGACTGCTTAGGCAGAATTCTCTCCAAATCTATGGCACACTCTAGAACCCCATCATGGGGGGAAATATATAGAGATACCACACAGGTATAATTATCTAATATAAGTATGTTATTGATGAAGTATTCTCAAATTTATGAAAAAAATGATCATGGAGTACTGTAGTGATCCATTAATCATACACTAAAACCGACAAGATTTCATTTTAATGCTCAAGATTATTTTTGTAAATGTATATAAAACATTTCTGGGTAAAAATAAAAATTAATGAATATATTAAAATCTATCTCAGTGAGTGGTTCTTCTTACGTGTCTGCATTAATATATTCCACCTTCTCCCAATTGATCCAGGAAGAAGGCTCCCTACATGGACTACAATATCATTTGGATGTGTCCAAAATATGTGGGAAAATCTATAGACTGACTTAATAAATCCTTATACTTCCCCAAGTTTTAGTTCAAACAAAAATATTAGGGGTCATTACTTATTGAACATATGAAGCATACTCATCCAGAGTACATAATATTCCATTAAATCTGGGGGAAATCATTTAATTGGGTTTTGGTAATTTTAGAAACCTCCACGTGGCACCACCACCTACTCAAACCCTTGAACTACGGCCTTATTTCTATGTGAAAGGTCATCATTATCTTAATGTGGAATCCTATCCATCCTTCATCATAAATGAATCCAATAAAAATTCAATAAGCCCCATGTTCAATTGGAATATCTAAGTAGCTAACTTAATAAGGAAATTAAAAAAAATCCATTCTTATATGATGCATGTAATGATGTCGACACTAATAATAATGCTTATATTCATTGAGTCAACTAGACGGATAATAGTCTCTTAGTGAATTGATATGTCAACTTATGTACCACCATTGGGATCCAACGATAGTGAGACAAACTAACTACACATTATCACTGTTACCCAAGTTACCAAACCAAACCTCATAGCTAAATTTTCTCTCAACTTGAATCATACGATGACACTCTATGATACCATTCAACCATGACCTAACCCACCGGGGCCCTCTTGGATAGCAATAAGCCAACAAAGAAACCCAAATACCACTTCAAATTGGCTAGGGTATAGAGTTTATAGATGAGTAGGCTTATCACACACATGGGATCCCGTAACCAAAGGCACTAAAACATAGAGACCCATCTCCAAAATCCAAAATAATTTTAAAGTGTAAGGTGAATATAATACCTAACATGTATATACACAACAAATACCATTATAGAGTACAAAAAATATACAAGAATGAATAAGAAAAAATTCTAATAGAAACAGATGGTTTCAAACTAGAATAAAAATAAGGGACCCATATTAAGATACAAATCATGAAATTTTCTATGGTCTATCTATAAAAAATATTCCCCACCTGATTTAGTCCACTAATTACTCTATATAAAGGTGTTTAATATTTATAAGACTCAACACTTTCTATTTGAGCCCATGAATTGGTGATTATAATCACACTCAGTTGTGTACACTAAAATAACCATACATAAATCATAAAAGAGAGTTATCTCATATAAAATAAGGTTGAGAACTATAATATTCTCAATGATAGGAACCAAGAATCATTGTATGGTCATGTCCAAAATACCATCATAGGGATATTCTAGAGTATTTAAGGAAATTATCATCTTAGAGAAATCACTCCTTGTATCTTCATAACAATAATGGATCTCATCAAAGTGTTCATGCCCTTCATGCCTCTACATGAAGTGGTTTATACTTTAATTAAAAGTATGTTGATACATATATAGGGGTCGCACCCATTGATTATAAGGGATAACTAACCCATCCTAGCGTCTTCTACATGGATGGGGATCATAAAACATGAATATTTGAAATATGATGGGTGACTAATCCTTGTAAATAAAGATAGAGGATCAAACTATGTGCTACAACATGGGATAATAAGCTCAATCTAGAACTAACCTATAGATGGAATCACTCATCCTATATTCCAGAGAATATGCCTCCCAGTACCCTCCTTATGATATAACTAGTGAACATACAGTTTTAATACGAATGTTGTATGGAGAAAATAGGGTCTTCAATCTTCCCTTATATGAGTATATGACATGTATAAGAAAAGAATAGTGTGTCCTAGTTATAACATATATTCCGAAGTCCATTTCTATGATCGGTTCATTTGGACTATGCCTACACACTCTGTTCATGTCCATGAACACTTGTTATGATCATGTACACTAGCCATTTTAGTGTACAATGACTATTTCCATGCCATTTTACTCATCTTGTACACACTAGGTCAACAATTAATTCTCACAGATCATGTGAATAGTCACATGTATTATGATATTTATTTTTTTTGATAAACCATTTCATTCTTAGAATGGGATCCAAAGAATACGTGTGCTTTTGAACTAAATGTTTTGTATACTATGATATTCCATAATGTCAAAAACAGTCACCCATATTCACCCATGCCACTAAAACCACTGATTTCTCTAGAGAATATACCAAATAAATCATATATTATTTCATTAAACTAGTTTCATCACCACAATACACATTCTGACTATCCATACATTTGTAGGTTAACTCTCATTATACTATATCATGGTAACATGGAACTGCAGATGAAAAAACCCCTAGATCGAACTCCCTATATTCTATCATCATTATCCCAACATAATCATTCCTTAGATCCCAAATATTAACCTATAGTATAAAAATATTGTGTAAAATAAGGATTTCATGAATATCATTAGTTGGGTATAGTGGAACTTCTAATCCAATTAAATACCAATGAAAACCATTGGAAAAATAAAGGAAGAGAAGAATGAAACAAAAATAAAAGGAAATTAAAGTCATTTTTTTCATTTGGAATCAAATCATTTCCATATATTTGAGAACATATAAAAATGTCGAATAATTTACACTAAAATTCTACATTTTTTATTATAGAAATAATTTCATCAATCATAAATAAAAATTCAATCCGTAAATTAATTTTCTTATATAATTAAAACATTTTCTATTTGATAGAATATTTAATAGGGATTAATCTAATAATAAATTTTATAATTATAGTGTTGGATCAATACCTAAAGAATAATGATTTCTATATATTCATCATTACTGAAGTCCAAGAACATCGTTGAAGAATAAAATCTCATTGGAAAACTTTTTATTGATCAAAGATCCAATTTTCAACTTCCAAAGATCTCATCCACATTCATCTCTAACCTATAGCATTATGTTTCTAAGTATTTGATTTATCCATAACATTTTTTAAATAATATATGGATAAGGTTTCATCTAATTAATTACAAATAAATAATTTATTTATTTTATTTTATTATTCCACCCAAGAGATAACATAAAAAACACCCAAAACATACAATGATTATATCAATTCATAGCTTAAAACAAACATCGTGGATTTATTGGTCATCATTATTTTCTCTTTTGGAACACAATGATAGAGATATTCTACTATTTTAAAAAATAATTGTATGTATTATATATGATATTTAATAATTGTATTACATCAGTTGTGAGGCTTTATTATCCCATAATATCCCACAATCTCTATTCGTAAGTCGGAAAATTTTCTTTAAAATATTCCAAATTATTACAAGGTGATATATTTATTTACAATTAATATCTATTCAATTATGATTGATGAATTCTCCCATAAATCTTAGTAATCCATAAATCTAATCAGGTACAATAGAGTGTGATACACAATAATGCCTTAAATGTTCCATAACATATATCCAATAATGTTGGTCAAGATATAAATATACTCTAATAGAAATGATATGAATATACTTTCTAAGGAGATTGATTATAAAAAATGGTTTAATGGAATTTATATATCATAGGATGTCCTATGATTAAATATTTAGTGATATTCTCCCATTTACATAAAGGTTTAGAAAAATATTTTATCAACCCCTTTAACTTCTCAAATTTCACCATAACATTTTGACCTACAATGAATCAATATACATAATATTCAATATTCATCTCCATATTTTATCACTAGAATTTATCTTTGATATTTCAATACATATTTGTTATTCTGAGATGGAATGTAAATTACGAGTTATGTGCTTTATCAAATTATTGATACATTAATTACCATACTGAATGGGAACATATCAATGTAACAAATCTTATCTTTGTATCTCGGTATTGTTTAAAATATAATAAAATAATTACATTGTTTTCAAATTTTAAATCCTCCTCCCACACTACATTATTATTCACAATGATATATAGTGAAACATTCATTTGGGAAGGATATTATTTAATCCCTTCCCTTGTGATTTAATGGTAAATAATATGTAAATACATTACTATTAGATCTAAATAAATCTTTATTGTGAGAAATAATACATGATACTTTGGACCTATAAAACAATCAACCTTATTACCCTCCCTGGTTGGTAATATACTAAGTAGTAAAATCATTAATATACTCTTAATATTTCTTGTAGAGCCTATTCAACTTTTTTTATGAGAATATTTTTTGAAAGATTTTATGAAAGGTATATATATTACACCATTCATAATTTAGGTAATTATTGTATATTTTTAATTAAAAAATTCACCAATACAAACACTAAATCATGATTTGGGAGATTTTATTCATGCTCCTTCATTTTTTGTGAGGAATGAACATGAGAATAATGATAGTCACATTTTTTATGCATAAATCTATAAAAACGATCTCCACTACCACTTAGTGTAATAATTGATTAACTACCCAATGTTATCATTATTTCCATGAACTGTTCTTCACACTCGTCAATATAAACGAACATTATTCCCTTATACATCATCTAGATTAGTGTATTCCATATCCTTGATAAATTTTATAAAAACAATTGATGATATCTTCCCATTCCATGAAAAATATGAATTCACTTAATTTATTTAGTATTTTCCATTGAAAAATAACTTCTATGTTTTAAGGATCCACTAATATAGCAACATATATAATTTTATTACCTATGAATGTTACTATGGTTATCCAGTATTCACACATCCAAAATTTTCCATATTACTTATCCTATATCAAGGGCTTCTATCAAATCCTCAAATGATCATAATATTCATCCCTGCTCATGGAATATATGATAATTTCATTTATAATGATCACTGTAAAACAATCAAAGTAATTTCTAAAGATTATATTCATTAGATACATGAAGATATGTTGGGAATTGGTATGTCAATACATAATCACAATAAATTCAGTGTCCATAGCTCATATGAATGATCATATTTTATATATCCTCTATTTTTAACGGTAAATGATAATATTTAGATTTATAATCAATCACATAAAATTAGTCAGTACATCCTAATTGATCATCAGACTAATCAATTTCCCTTAAATGAGTCTTTTTCATAATAGTGAACTTGTGATGTTCTAAAAATCATAATGAAGATACATTAAATAATATTTATTATAAAAATTATTATGTGCACTCTATAGTGATGTATTGAGATATAGAAATAAATTTTCAATATTATCAGGGAGTTTCTCCTTCAATTAGAATAACTCAATTAGGGACATTCATTAATAAGTCTTTGAAATAGGTGTATCAGTAAGAATGTGTTCTATAAAGAACTCAACATCAAAATTTTTGGGAATAGTAAGTAATTAATTGAGAAACAAATTGTAATATTTCCACACAATATAAATATAATTATTTTTTTTGTTTATCCATAACCATTTGAGTGAGATATCCAATATAATTTTGTATCATGATCTATTTATTAGTGTTATTTTCAATAGTATGTTTTTATTTATTGTGACACCAATTAAAAATCATAGTTTTATTTAGGATATCAAATATGACATCTCTTCACTAGAAATTCATATGGGATTTATACAGAGAGGTAATATGTGTGGACAATGTCAACTAAAATTAGACTATTAGGAAAAAATAAGTCCTTGAGGATGTAAATATCCATAAATTTATATCACATATGAGTTATATTAAATAAATGAAATTGTTACACAATTTCATATTTCTATCTATATTTATATATCTACTCATTCTTAGGTTGATGGTTTACCATCCCAACATTCTCATTATAAAAAATAGTGGCCAGAACTCGAATAAAATAATACATTTAATATTATTGATTATAATATGTGTGTCAATTTTACTAATTCATTCTTCTAACCCACTCTACATGTTCTGATTTCATATGTTTTCCATTTCACCATTTCTTTTAGAATGGTTTTGATTTTTATTGTCATCACTAACCCTTGACACACTCCATTTTTTGATTAATTATTCAACACTCTATAACTGAAGAATTTTTATATGGGTGTTGTATATCATATAAATTTCCCAAAATTAGTATCTCTTAAGTTGTCATGTTCTCTATGGAATTATCTTCCATATAAGATGCCTTTACCGATTACTGGGAAAAAATTTTCATCTCAATTCTTTTCACATTTAAAGGATAAAGGAAGAAAAAAATTAATTCCTCTATGGGTTTTATTATATTCACCACCATGTAATTACATTTTTCATTCCATTTTACATACATCATGAGAATTATAAATGTTACCTCTCATTATATCTACATTTAGGGAAAAAATAAAGATTCATTCACAACTATCAATTTATCTTATAACGAATGACTTTTAGAGACCATGAATTAATTCAATAATAAATTGAACATTTTTTTATAGGTCAAGGATAAAATCAGTATTATAACATATTGATCTCTGGAAATTTTCTCTATAGGTATTAATGGATTATTCATAATTTTTCATCATTTTAAGAATTATCTCACTATTTTAGTGTGATTATTTCAAGGAATATACATATTGAAAAATACATTATAAAGCATTTCACATTAGATAGAGTAATGTGTTTACTCCTACCTCATATTCCTAAAATGAATTCACCATTTATAATCTCCACCTTATAAATGTAATATTTCCAAAACAACCTTCTCATTGAATTATAACTGGATAATGAAAGTATTATTTCAATTTTATTGATTTGTTTCTTGAAAATTAATAGATTAGAGGATCTGCTGAAGGAAGGTTGATATTTATAGTTGAAATAATCAAAATGACTTCTTCCATTCATTAATTATTTTAATGTTAAACATGATTCATGTGGCTGTTCAAATATTTAGAGAGTGGGGTGAGCATATCCAAAATAATTTTCACCTTCACTCGAATTCAATGAATTTCATAGAAGAATATTCACTTTATTGGTCATTATATTATTTTTTCACATGAGTTTCAATCAACATTAATTCGAGTATGATATTGTATGATAATTAATATATATCCTAACTTATAGAAAATCATGACACATTCATACAATATATGACATTATAGGTCACATTAGATGTATTCAATGGAAACTTTCTATTTCAATAACATAAATATATTAAAAATGTTACAAAATTGGTCATAAATTTAATTTGTATTAACCAAATAATTTAAATTGATAATGTAAAACTTGGTCAATAGTTTAGTTTAATTTCATGAAAAGAGTGATAATTTAAATAATACATAACCATACTTTTATAGGGTTATGAACCTGAGGTGAATTTTTGTCAGATCCTATTACAACTTGTTTATATAAATGCATGGATGTTATTTCTATTAAATCACACACTCTATAAAATACGGAAATATTGGATATTTATTATATTTAAAATTACCTTTAGGATTCTCACAAAATTTTCGTAATCTTAATCCCCAATAATAATGAAAGCGTTCATTAAAAATAATAGAGGTTTACAAGTGACCAGTTACATATATATTAAATAATTTTTTATGAATATTAAAATTATTTATCAATAATAAAATCTTGATAAACATAAATTATTAGTGTATTTAGGGATTAAATACATAAAATATTTATTTATAAATAATATACTACATTTATCTCAATCATTATTCTCACATGGTACCATTCTAGATGTATCATACATAATATCATTATTAATTTCCTTGGGAAATGGAAACCTAAAAAGTGGTGACACCATATGATCAGTAATGATAATAATTAGAAATAATATGCTTTGATCATAACTTATCATATTTTTTACATAAATAACATAAAATATTTTAATGATACAAATAAACTACACACAATGAAATAAATATAAAACGTAGATTCTTGGAATAATGTATCGTCAAAACAAAAAACATGAGTGATAAAATTGTAGAACATGAAAGAATCATGAGAGATGATAGAATAATATATACATAAGAATAGTTTATATGAGTGTGAAATAAAACTAATAATTTAAATCAGGTGTCAAGGATACCCACTAAGGTAATCATTACATAGTAGGTTAGGGTTAACAACTCATCTGACATCTTTACATTGGAATAATCGTCCATATACCCTTTGATATACTATGATTTTAGACATTAAATAATTAATTGGAGTACTACAATACACCCAACCTTATATAAATTATAAAATAATTAAATTATTTTCTTAATACCATAATGGACTTATCATTTCATCATAGATTAATTTACATGTGGGAAAAGAAACAGGTTTCAGGATGATTTCATTATAACATCACCATAATCCATGCATATAATGATATTGGATGGAATCATTAGATCATATCCATATTGATGTATAAAAAACATAAAAATTATATATAAATATAATAATACCCCATCTATATTATTCTTATAATATACATTTAAAAATAAGGTAAAATATTAGTTCTTTTTTGGTAACTTTTAAAAACCAACAAAAGTATTGAATCAAATGAGTAGTGGTTTACTAGATAACCAATGGAAATTATTAAATGAATTTTTATAGTGATGAAATTTAATGATATATGAAAAATATAGTCTTGTGTGAAAATCTAAAAATCATTCATTTGACATTGTGATATGAAATGATAAAATTTAACAATACATTAATCTTTAAGAAGATACATTTTTAAAAACATTTACAAAGTTAAATATATTGGAAAATTAATGTAGATAATATTATTAGATTATTTAAAAACAATTTTAGTTATTTTAGTAAAAACTTATGTTATCAAAAAATATTCATGACCCCAAAGCATATGCAAGGTAATAAGTTTTTAAAAAAACATAAATTTGTTATTTTTGTGTAGAAAATACGGTAAAATAGGATGAATACATTAAAATATATAAATAAAAGAATGTGACAAAAAAATAGTATATGCCAGAGAAGGATCATATAATCTGACCCAATATATATGTAAACATAAAAAATCTTGATTAAGGACGAGATTATTCAAGAAATTATTACATGATTCTGCCTCTTAGTTGAACATGCCCAGTCATCCTATATGAAAATTTTAAATTTATTATATATATATATATTAAAATAATATTTACACCTTTATATCTATGTAATAGTAAATTATTTTACCTTATCACCTGAAAATTTATAATTATTTATAGTAAATACTATAAGTGTGGTAACTATTCTATATTCCATTAATTTTTTTGTTCGATTGTTATAATCCATGCAAATTGTTCATGAATCTAGAATAAAAATACTATAACAAATATAATATAAAACTATTATAATTATTTTACAACCATCCCTCTATGGTGGTGATAAAAAAGAAAATATATCACTTCATGGAGATAGAAGTCTATACTATCAGACGACCTATGATTTCATTCCTCAATGTATAGATATGAATGGAGGTATAAAATCATTTATCATTCAAGAATATAAATGATGTTATAAATATAATATATTATCCTTAACTACATAATTATGAATTATCATAAGATTAAATGATAAATAATTAAATATATTGTTTTAGGCAACCGGTAGTTTGAATATACATATCAGTGACACATTAATTTTGCATCAGATAATATAGGAAGAAAATAATTATTCCATCTATATAATAAAATTTAATTATACTAAAGTTACATGTTATCTTATGCTGATGTTCTAATAGAAGATGTGGATGAAGTACATCCCTCATATATGGGAAGTAGTGTTCAAACGTGATTTTTGTTTGGATTTTCAATCTATGGTGCTCATTGTGTTTTGAGAAGTGTTGAGAGAATGTCCCCTATTAAAATTTAGAGGAATGTCACTCTTTAAAAATATTCATAACATTAAAATAATATAAAGTCATTTTCTCTGTAAAGTGCTACCAAACAAGCCAAATATGATTAATAAGGAGATTTTTGGTGAAAATAAACAAATTTAGTAAATTAATGACATTGGAATTTTGATATTTCAATTATTTTCTATTAGTTTAATACATTTTATCAATTTCAAAGTATATTTTGATGACTTGTGTTTCACCATGGTAACTAATCATTATGACTAAAAATATAATGGTCCTTGTTATAGAATTTGGAATCCTGATTGTATACATGAAATCAATTTTATAAAATGTATTTTCTACATGTGATATAATTTAATTTAAATATTAGAACCCAAATTGAAATACAAGAAGAATTTGTATAAAAATACCACTTTTAAGCATAAAAATCAATTCGCAACAAAATCATGTGTAATGTTCTTTACCCTATATTTTATTAGTTTAGTGGGAAATAAATAATTATTTCATGATAATGAAATCAAGTCTAAAACAACTAGATAATTTTTAATATTTATTTACATGAAAAAGTAAAAAATAATAGTTTATAAGAATAAAATATAATTTTGAGATGTTTAATTAAATTTTCACTATTCACCTAAAAATCATCTATTGTAGATAAATACTAAAAATTCACCATAAGATTATTATTAAATATTTTATTACATATTATTTTACATTATCAAATCTAAATTCTATAATTTCAATATTTTATATTTTAAATAAATCATATATAATATAGAATATAAAATATTTTTAAAATAAAAACAATATTGTTTATCCATGAATAATTAAACTCGTACATATTATAATTAATTAATTAATTTTAATAATTATATTTTGCGTGATTATATTGTAATATATTAACTTTTTATCGTAATTGAGTTTTATTATCTTTTCCTCAACGCATTGTGAATTGGAAGCTATCAAAAACATCAAATTTATCTAGTACCGAAAATTATTCTAAAATCACTGGGTGTCACATATTTTGGATCTTGATAATCATATTAATAATTATTAAAACATTGATATTTATAATAAAATGATTCAAATAATATTATCAATTTCAATTTCACCTAGGGGATATAAATGATAAACACATATAGAGACTCTATAAAGGTGATTTTTTGGATAATTTGATTATCAGTTATTTAATTCATGTTATTACTAATATATATAAATAGTGAAATAAATTTATATTGTGGAAAAGGAAATGAAGTTGGTAAATTTTAACTTTATGTGATAATGAAAACAATGGTCAAATTAGTACTCAAAAATGTGTCAGTTTTAGACACTTTATTACATTTATCAATTATTTCATAAGTTAGGGTTATTTGTTTTTAATAAAAAAAATTATAAATAAATATATTGAAGTTCTAAATTTATGAAATAATTAATTACATTAACATCTTTAAAATGTGTTCAAATTCTTTGTTTATATATAAATTCTGAATACCTAATTAAATACTTAACATAATACACATAGGGGAATGAATTTGTTTCATAACTCATTTCCATAAGATGTGTATAAGGTAATGTAGGGTATGAGAAAAAAAATAGAATATATTAGTAATTTTTTAGTTAGTTATGGGTGTTGTGAACATCACTATTCACATTAATGTATATAGTAATGGGTGAAAAACATATATATGACCATGTTCTATATTAGTTAAATTTTAGAAAATACCATATGAAAATAAGGTATAGTTGAGTGCCACATGATAATTGTAATCTATAACACCGAAAAAGATAATATATGGTCCAAAACATGTCATTGGAAAAATACCACTATCAAATATTATATTTCAATAGTTGATATGTTTATATGGATTCTATTTACTATCTGAATGTCTTTTTATATTTCAAAAAATATTATAATTCCACCTCACAAAGGCCTCTACATGTACATTGTCATTTTCATCACCCATCAATTTAATGTGGACTAGATAATTCATAGTGTTCATGACCTCTACTATGAAAAACCAAGTGATAAAAATAATATAATACATAATACTGTTATAGTCATCAATTATTTCATCAAATTAAATTAAAATAGAAGTCAACTTACATTAAATAAATGATATTTCCTTGAAAAATAGTGTTAATCATGAATTAAAAAGATGTTTTAAGAAATATTATATAATTTAATTTAAACCCTGGTCATGTCCTTGATAATGTTAAACTAATAAAAATGTCATAAAACAATTTTATATATCAGTGAATGAGTTCGAAATTGGGATCACATAGGCCACAAAAAATTTTTCTGTTCTATCATAAAACTATATTTTGAAATTTTAAAGCGCAAAACTAGATTATATGATAGTATGAATGGAAATTTATTCTAATTTAGAACATATGTATTCTTAGTAGGGTAAAAAATTGTTTTCCCAAATTACTCATATTGAATTAAATTGGCATATAATTAAACGAGAATATTTCTCTTTACACCATGAAAAATTATTCTATTATTTTTTCAAAGAGACATATCTTGTATTTCTATAAGGTCATAAGGACATTGCACAACCCTTATGGTATTTTTTTGACGGTGATATATTAAAAAAAATTGTATCATGGAATTGAGTTGAACTTTTTGACCAAGCAAAATCATAATACTATATGAGTATATATTTACGGAGTAAGAATAAAAATATTTTAGATCAATCACTAACATAATATTAAAAATGTAAATTTAAATTACTCTGCCTTGTGATATCATTTAATGTACAATATTTTTTGAAACCCTCTAATCCAAATTTTTTTTTATTAGAATAAATTCATCACATATATTTTTAATTACACTAATTTGATAAATTTATATTAAAAAATAAAATATCATATCCCAATATATTTATGAAAAATGGTAGATAATAAATTAATATAGATTCTTTTTAATCAGTCATTTATGACATATTTAATTATTAAATATGAATATAGTTTTTGATACCAGATAATCTCACATGCATTATACAATAAAAATTTATGATTGAAAATTAGGAGAGTTATAAGTATTTTATTTATTTTTTTTTTGATTTTTTTTTCATTTTATTAAAAAAATATTATATCCATTTCATCCATTCAAAACACACAATAAATTCTAACTAGAAGCATAAAAATGTCAAAAAAAATGTATATCCAAAGACTGTTTGATAATAATACTGTTAATACTTCATAGACGAAATGATGAAGGAAAGAAAGTAAAAATGATTTATTATCCATGTATTCATATAGAATAATATCCCAATATTATCCAAACCATTTAAATATATAATAATGTTATCAATTGATGAATCAAAATACCTCATCACCCCCCATAATTTAAAAGTCAAAGAATTCATGTTTTTAATTTTAAATATATAAACATCATCATCATTGAGAGAATCACCAGAATCCCCAAATTTTATCTCTCTATATGAATTTGTATATTGTTATTTATGATAATTGGGAAAAATCCTCTTCCATGTATGGTTGGTCAAACTTCATTAAAATGTTTTCCATCTTATGATCATATAAAATTAAAAAATCATATAACCCTAGTGAATATCGATATGAGTATTCATTTTTATAGGTAAAATATTCCCAAGTATAAGGAAAATGTTTGATTATTCACCATTGGGATTGCATAAATTTTATATCTCACCCAATTATTGTTTTTATTTTCCAAAAACCTCTCATTAATTCCTATAAATCATTAGTGGCTTCCAAAAAATAATGATTTCAACTGAAAATGTTATTATGAAATATTTTCCATTATTATGATCAACTAATCCTTCCATAAATTTATAAATTTTTATTATAGATATCCATATGTTTGATAAAAATAAGACCTATTTACTAAAAAAAGTTCTCCAGTTATTAATTTGTCTACAAAGATATAATATTTAACATAAATTATACAAATATTTATATAATATGCATATAATCACACATAAATAAATATATGGAAACTAAAATGAATAATTATATCATAATTATATAAAATTTGATGTTCCTAAAATAGAAAAAAAATAAGATTATGTTATAAGTTAAAAATATAGATATAGAAACATTGAAAATGTTGTCTTTCACATCATATTATCCAATTCTATAAAATCATACAATATAGAGAATCGCATAATTTTTAAAAATCCTTGATTAATTTAAATTTATATATTTCATGTAAAAAATGGCACAACTATACGTATTCAAATGTTCATTAAAATGGGGTGTGCATAACATACCTTTCATAATTTCACTACAAGCTCCAATAATTTCATTTTCTTATGAAACTGAAATATACTCAATAAATGATTGACACGGGGAAACCCACAACAACCAAACCTTAACTAGGACATATTCTTAGAGTAGAACTGAAATTTCATAATATATAGGATAGGGGCTAGTGACTGTAACCCTATAATCAGATCAAACAATATGGGAGGCCATAGAATAAAAACCCATGCACATAAAAAACTCCCTTTCATATTATATAACAAAAAAAGGAATCTATACAAACAAACCAATTTTATTATAAAAATATACGTGGACATGGTAATCATATACATGGTACAAGAAAATTATAACATCTAGTAAATTCGGAAAAATAGGTTCCAAAATACCAACATAAACCAACCTATGAAAAATAGATAGTAAAAGAATATTTGATTTATAAATCATGGAATGAAAACCATTGAAAAACATTCACCTCTATGAACCATTAATCCTTATTCCCATTAACAATGTGTCAAATATGTTAACCACTAAACGTGTTATATTTTTTTTAAGACATAACAGATGTTGTTTCATTACCTATTTATTGGTATGTATACACATACCAATGGGATGTATCAAAATTAAAAAAAGATAAATAGAAAGAGCCATAAACATATCATCCTAATGAAAAACATAACATTTAAAATATAGAACCTAATATATAGAATATTCTTAATATTCATAAAAATAATATACTAAGATATTCACCATGATAAAAAATTATAACCATGATACCCAACAATATAAAAAAAATTAATCTTTTAAAATATATAGTTAGGGACCCACACCGGAATAAGGTTTAATATTGATAATTGAGGGAGTACATAAAATTGTTGTTTACCTACACATCATTGAGAAAATAATGTGATTTTTGGGAGTACTGAATTTAATAGATTTTGAATCTATTGATCATTAGTGGGTGATTTCTAGAATATACTAGTCATTAAGTGTCCATGTACCTTATCAAGACTTAGGGATTACTCAATCCATTATTAAAACAAAAGGACACATGATTTGAATATGGAAGGATCACTAAACCCCCTTAAGAGTATGAGAGGCTTATTCTTTATCACTGTCACATCACTAGGGGAGTATTAAGACTCATGTATGATCCAAAAAAACATACATGCAACCCATCATTGCCACATCCAACATGAAATATAATATGGAACAAAACTCCTCTAAAATGGGTCCAACAAGCCTATCATATTAAAAAACCATATTCAATGTGAAACAAATTATACATATTGACTAAACTCTTGAAAAAATCGGAGACAAATAAAAAAATTGTTCAAATACATCATAATAGGTTCAAATCCGGTTAAACCACTCTATGAATTAATCTTATTTATGGAATAAATGTTGAATTTGTAACCAAAATAATTAACAAAATGATATCATGGAACAAAGTTATACTTATTAAATACTAAATCCTGAAATATTTTTTTCATGTTGTAATTCTTTTATTCTCTACATAGCCTAACTCATGTCATTGTCTACAAACACCAAGGGCGTGGTTTAGCTTATCCATCTTCAAAAGGATTACTTATTTATAATCATTCACACTATAAGTACGTAACAAAACATATAAAACTAATATTTTATGAATGATTATACCTATAAATTGTTTAAAACTATGGAGTAACATATTGTGTTTTTACATGTCTTGTCACAATGCCATATTAGTCAATGAATCAGTATCCCATTACATTCATTGTTTATCTAGAAGTTTGATTATCATAACATTATTCAACTATTGTGTATATTCACCAGTATCCTTAGTCATTAAGGCCATTCACATTTGTTCTATTATACCTCAAGGGTAAATGGTGAATAAAAATTATATTTTGGAGAGAGGGTTAATTACAAACTATGAAAATATGATATCAGGTAATGATTTTGAAAGGGCGGATTTCATATAAATAAATAGAACATTCCCACAGTGAATTCATAATATCGAAATGAGTAAAATGAGATAATATAAACATATCATAATAATAAAATTTAATAATGATTCATAAGGTAAGAAATGTGTCTTACCTCAGTCTCTACCAATCAGTGACACATTTATCAACATTTTGAATGTTGTATGATATAAACATGTTATCAAAAATTACTAAAGATCCATCTAGGCCACCCATAGTTCCATGAATTCAACAACAATAAATAATTGGTTAAGATAAGATAAAACAATTTGATAGTTAGAATGTTCAACTAATAATTATAGTTAAAACCAAGGATAACAGAATCTTGGTGAAATGAACTAGATTTTATTATAATTTCTATAAATCCTGAAATGGAAATAAAAAAACAATGACTATCACACCAAAAAATATATCGGTCAATTGTGGTCCCAAAACCATTTTTTAACTACAAAAATATACAAGAGTGTAAAATTTTATAATCCAAAATACCCCTAAGAGAATTAGGACAGAATAAGTAACACCACTCAATAATAGTTAATCCTTGTATTATCATTGTGTTATTGTCACTCATTCATAATGAACCCTTAGAAAAATCAATTACATAGAACCTAACAACCAAATTTAATGACTCTTATGTATTATTACCACAATATATATATGAATTATCATACAAAAACCTATAAAACCGAGTCACAACACTAACCATCATATTCATACTTAACATAACATTCAAACACTATACTATTAATCTTATGTTTTTAAAAAGCTATTGGAATATAAATTAATAGGATGTTAAACCCCCCCCCCCCATATTTTAATGAATTTCATCCTTGAAAGCCCAAATTTCCCAAAGTGGTGACAGTACTGGGATTTAATTTTACTATCACATTCCAATTATCTCCCCTAAAATTTATTATGCAGACAAAAACCACAAAATAATAGTATCAACTAATCATGAATGGTATTATCCTCCCAATACTTGATCACCATCATAAATTTTGATCTAGTATAATGATCCTCTACATCCAACTCACCCCAATCAATAACATATGTTTAAATTTCCAAATATCACCTCAGTTGATAAATATAGAAGGTGTTGGGAACCTAATCAAACATGTAGAATTGTTATGATTTAACGAAATGGAATATAGTGTATATTATTTTTGAAATCATTTTAAACAATGAGGAATGATAGATTTCATTACCTTATCTAGAAACAGTATATCAGTGACAATCTACTTCTCTCCGGGACATTAATTATTATTCAAGACAAAATTTTAGTTAATTTTCTAACCAAGATATAACTCCCTAGAAGAAGTTTGTAACAAAATAAACCACACAGCACGCAACATGTCTTGGACCACAAGTATTCACTAACAGTGGATAATTTTGTAACCAATATTAGGATATCAATTAGTTATGTTTCTTAAGGATATTTTATTATTAAAGACTCTATAATTTATGATTCCCAACTGTGAAGCCCTATATTAATTAAGAATTAGAGGCTTGAAACCATTTAATAAAAATGAAATACATCCATTATACATTTATGGTCGATAAATCAAGAACTTATCCTTAAACCCCTCCTCAATCAACCGATCAAAAGACTTCATACTAAATTTATCAACCACTGTATTTCCCCTTACACGAGTATAGATAATCAATAAGTTATATCCCTAAACTAACTCCATTCATAACATATACATCATGCATACATGTCATTAAGATAATACACACTTAATACTTCTATGGTCGATATAAACTATAAGATAATATACACTTAATACGGTTATGGCCCAAATAAAATATGAATTTCTCAATAATAATGTATTGTCTCTTAGTCTTCATGGATATTACTACCATCAAGAGTTCTAAATAAAAGGCTTCAAAGTCCCACTAAAAATGTCTCAGTGTATAGTTGAAATAAGAAATCATCGTCTCTCTCTATATATCAGAACACAACCATTCGATAAACTAGGGTCCCCATTGTACTCCATGTAATAAAGTATTTATAATGAAAAAAATATGATATGATGATTCGTCAACAAATTATTTATATCATATAAATATATTTACATGTTTTGATACAATGTTATTGTACATTCTATTCAATTATATATTGACATGGGAGATACAATCAAATATAAATTCTCCAACAATAATTGGAAATATCCCAATTAAATTTGGTAATAATACACATTATAAACATTATTGGTTGGCCCATATGTAATAAATACAGTGATCATATCTGGGTAAAAATGTCTATGTCTTATATAAGGATGTTTATCAAGAAGTGGACCAAAAAAACCATAATATTACCCATCATAATCTTATAGTAGAGTCTGTTACTGAAAATAGTGTTCAGAACAATCCAATGATACTCTAACTACTTGATCTTCTATGTTGAATATATCTGTATGTACCAAATTATGTCTATAATGCATTTTCCTATTAAAAAACATATTATATTTATTATAATAAACAAGAACATGATCGGGAATTCATCACATTAAATGAAAACATCATCATCTCATAATTCTTATAAAGACATCATAATTTAATAATTAAGAAATCACCCTTATGAGATAGAAGATATTTATAGTTAGACCTATGATCATTCTTCTAGAACCACATCACTCTCTACATCAATTCAAATTGGTCATTGATCCTCAATATATGGTTAATTTTAATTTTAACAACTTGGATCATGTGGAAATTGTCAATAGAAATATTTAAGCTCATTTGAACATTCTTGGGTAGTAACATAAGAGCTACAGAAGAGGACACATGGGGTATGATGAAACAATTCACTATAATTACCTCCAATAACAATTATATATCCCTATAATCAGTCACAGATTTCCAATAAAATATAAAACATATTTATATGACTATGGAGTGTATATTGTTGAAAATGATTTTCTCCTCATATTGGGGAAATTTTGGAATGTTCCTATGAAAGAAATCCATATACTCTACCATCTTAAATATTGGATTCAAGTAGATACATAATCTTTATTAGATTGTTTTTCAGTTTTATGTTCAATATAAAGGATCCCCACTAATCAACATAATATTTCATAGTCACCATTAAAGGAATAAAATAATCTATCATGTAGATATTAAATCATAGTAAGTCGATTGTAAGGATGGTGTTATAGGTAATCACCCAATCCTCTATAACACCCATGAAACTTTTATCCAAAATAGTATTCTCTAAAATTATTTATATATGGTTGAATGTGTATTCGAATCATGTATGATAACCTAGTGACATTTTTTTATATAGGGAATCCTTTTGTACATATTTTATAAATTCATAACATTTTCATTGATCAATGTGTGCTTTTTAGTGTTATTCTCGTATTTCCATCCTTTATTTTTTTTCATTTTGTAAATTTTTTTAAATTTTTTTAATGGTATCTTAATATTAAAAATATATTCAGTGCTTTTATACATTTAATAAGAAATTTGAATGTGGAAATTTTTAGGGTTTATTTAAAGGGGGTTTTAATTATTTTGATAATATAGAGAAGGCTATGAAATAATGGGAATAAGTTGAATAATGATTCCTTAAACAGGTATTTTTGGAATTAAGACTACATTGGGAGACTGTGAATACTACATTTAAAATAATGGGAAAACATAAACCAACTAATATTTTATTCACCCAATACTAGATTAATCATCAAATTGAATGAATAATTTTATATCCTATCATGAGAAAGTGAATGTGATCCAATGTATCAATGCAGACAACTATAATATTACAACAAGTCTGATGAATCCACATATTAAATCATGATAGTGAATTATTGATTTAATGGAATGTTGAAATAATCAATATAATTTTTCAAAAACTAATAAAAAGATATTTTATAAACATAGTGAGACATCTTTATCTACAACATAGGTTTGGAATGGACCAATGATTTTTAATACCAATCATTTCTCACACATTCAAATGCATGAATCATTATAATCCCAATGTAGTAAAATGAGCCATGAATGTCTATGAACTGAAGTAAAAACCATATATATTGGTATAATCAATATATGGGAATTCATAAAGTAGTGAAATTGAGTTAATGTTTCCAAGATAACATGAATTTTACCACATGATGAGGATACACAAAAGAAAAACATACCTCATTTTCTTCCATAAGGATACTTCTATGATCCACTACAATATTAGGAAAAAATTTATGATGAACTAACACTATAATTTAAAAAATATCCCACCAACCCAATTCTATGTTGTTTTGCCAACATTATTTCATGAATCAATATATGATACATTTCATCAAATTTATGCCAAGGGATATAATGTCAAAATAATTAACATTCTTATTCATGATTTATCTTAAAAAATCATATAGATATTTTTATTTAAAATATAGATTCTAAAATAATTTTATTTTATTAAACTTGTATGGGAAAAATAGGTTAAGGATTAGGGAAAATTGATCATTAAAGCTTCCTTATGGATAACATTACCAACAAGAGGGAACCAAAAAATCATTTTATAAATATTTATAACCAAACTAGGGAATATAATACTCATATAAATTGATGTAATACAATTCTTGGGATAGATTAGAGGATCCAAATGTGAAATTTAGTCAAACATAATTGATGAAAATTCAAGAATCATAGTATTGTGGGAAGAACTCAATATTCGATTCCCATGAAAAATATATTTCTTTAATTTATTGAAGATACTATCAGAATAATGATACATATATTTGGTGAATTTTATCTAATAGAGTCCAATTAATTATGGAGTTAATAATTCTAGGAATATACAAGGCTAATGGAGTAAGATTTCTTATGATCAAAATTATATAATATTCTTCTTATCCAATATTTTTTGAATTTATAGTGTGAAAACGCATAGATTAATCCTAAGGAATGTTATGGATAATTATATTGAGGTGATTTTTATCAATTAATAACTAATTCAAAATATATATATGTTCTTATATTCAGAATTATTTTCTACGCTAATCAACATTTTGATGAATTTATGGGATTGTGTGATGAAAGAATAGTTGAAATCCAATCTCAGGAACTTTTTGTAGGGAATTATCACATCAATAATAATTGTTATTTTAGATATTAATGTACAAATTAATAATAATAAATATATAATATAACACTATTTTTACAATAACAATAGTTAACCATAGAAGGATTAGTGATCTCACAAAAAATACAATGATTTATATATGAGAACATTTGGATGGACTAACTGAGTATTCCAGTAAACTAATAAATTTATTTTTAAGTAACATAATGAAATAAGACCAATCCTAACACAACCAATTATTATAATATTGGTCCAACCATTATATTATTTTCACCTTTTCACTTTTCATCAAGTTACATTTTTAATATTTATTTCTAGGCTGCATTTTCATATTCTTCAAACACAAATATCAATTCTCTTTAAATACACGTATTAGAGAGTTGAGTTAAGAATTTAAAATGTTTTCTTTATTGATATGAAATTGGTTAAATACAAGTTATAGGTTTCCATTCCCATGTTCACTATTTTGGAGGTTGTGTATCAACACTATAATACTTTTCATCACGAAATGAATTTATAATGATGGATGAAACCATAAAATAATTTCACTAATTAGAATAAATAAGTGAATGTTTTATTGTAGAAAAATAAAATTTCATACCTCATACCAGTTAGAGTTGGTTCCCTATAACCAACATCTTTTTTACTTTATGATAACTTACATTCATGGTTTTGAATAATAGTAAATTACTTATCACATAAGGATTATAATTCTACATAACATTGAATGTGATAACGTCATAGGAATAACTGTGACACTAAATGGTAATAATAGATCCCTACTATGATGAGAACCTAGAAGTGTAATGATAATATAATTTAATATAAGTTATATAGCTATATGGTATCATTTGAGGGACATAAATGATGCATGTTATCAGGGGTGAAGAATCATAGGACATTGAGAAACATTCCCATGGTGTACTCCCTGGGTGATATCCAATAGGATATTATGAGAATGAGACCTGACATTATGAAATCAACAATTATATATTTCATTGGAGGGACCAATCTAAAGACATATGTATTGGTCTATATACATCATTATTATTAGTAATGGATATTTTAATTTGTGAACATATATGTATTGATAAAAATCATGATAACAAATGTTTCTAGAGAGGTGGGATATGTAGGGTGTGTCACAAGTAATATTTTCATTCAGGAATGATGCGAGAAAAGATTTATCTCTTATTTTTTCTAATATAAGATAATATATTTTCCCATTTTATGGAAATGATATATCTTAAATAAGTCCATGTCCAAGATAATCAATAGGCATGTTATATTTCAATAAAGTCAAAGAAAAGGATATATCAATCATATAAAATAATGTAACTGGCATGTGATCCTCTCGATTATAGATATTTTTATAAAGGTATTATATTAAATGGTATGAATGTGTATACATTGACATGTCACTGTGGCATTAACTTAATTCTATTTGGGTACCTTGGCATGTTTCTAGAAGAATACTTTGAAAATTAGGTAGGTTTGCATAATGCCACTGAGAATGTGTCCTAGGAGGTCACACACTATTTTTGTCCAGTATCTTAGTTAAATAATTTATTATTTAACAAGATAAATTATCATTATTCCATGTCATGGTTTCACAATTATTCATTCATACCTTAATCTATCAGTAGTTATTCATGGGAATTAATTTTTAGAAGAATAATTAATAAATATTTAGGAGGATTGGTGGACCGAGATTAATGATCTAGTGAAAAATAATTATATTTAATATTATTTGATGAAATTATATTTAATTATAACTCTCTAGTTAATGGTATGTACTGAAATAATAAGTTTTCATTTATTATTTGAGATGGGAGATTTACTGGGATTATTAAAATAAGTACGACACTTGTGAAAATTATTTATTATTACCCTATCGAATTAAATGCTCAGTTACATTTTTATCTTTATAGAAAAGTAATATCCAAGCGATGCATATCATGTTGTGCACAAATTTTTTTATAAATGCTCTCAATCCTATAGGTTTCTTCCCTATCCAAGAACTCTCTCAAGAATGAGAGAGATCACCCTCCATCGGATCATGCAGAATTATTTGGAAGCGGTTCTAATGGCGGTTGAAGTCGTACATCATGATCACAATGATCCTATATTCTATCACTCAGATACAACTTAGGCACCTTTCCAAGATATGTGAAAAATGTGTGGATCGACTCTAGAAGATATCTACCCTTGATTTCTACAATGCAATGACGATACATCTACATATCTTTGACCAAATTCATCAACAAAGAAAGGATCCCCTAAGAGGTAATTCGTATTTAATAAAATTAGTTATTAAACAAATAAGTTGATCCTCTCTCTTGGATTCAAGTTTCTATTCATTTTTCCAATTTCATCGATTCATTTTCATGCATCACATCGTTCATAACCACATATATCTTGTATTATTCAATGAATATGTAAAAAATTAATGTTGGCAACAAAAACTTTTGTGATTTAACTACACCTAGAACCTATAATACCGTGTTGGGAATTGTTTCGTAATAAACCACTATCCCAAATATTTTACTTTAACCATATCCTTCTTCCCATGCCAGGGTTACTAGGATGTTTTAATACAAGATGTCACGAACCAAATCTGGTCACCACCGAAACCAGTGCCAAACCTGGCCCGTGACAAGGCCCGAAGGGCGTTCCCGATCCCCACGGGCTTTCACAAGTTCCCGAGTATCATAAAATGATAATTGGGAACGATTTACCTGAGTTTATAAACATAAAACAACAAAAGATCCAATAAAATGAATCTGGATTTTTCAAATAAAAAAATATTTTAAAAAAATTCAGAACTGAATTACATAGCTTAAAACAACTAAAAAAATACTATACCAAAGGTAAAAAACCAAAATTAAATAGCCCAAGAACCCTCATGGCATGGGGCACTGCCCTTAAGCCATCTCCGGAAGACTTCACCACCAACGACCTACTAGAAACCCGAACCACTGGAACAAAAAAAATTGTACCCAAACTGCGACAACAAAAATAACCAAGTCTACTTACACCCAAAGGTGTAAGTAGGGTGTGAGAAAATTCCCAGTAGGATACCACCACTAAGAGATTCCATGTGATATACATTCAAAGATGAAAAGCATGAAAGTTTTCAAAAACATGTAATTTCTAGTTACTATTTATAAAAGATGCAACTTAAAAAAATCAGTTTTAAAGTGGGCTAATTTAAAGAATAAAAACTTTTAAAATAAATACCATGGCTACTGAATATTCCAGCCACTCATATCGTATGCCGACGATAAGCACAAAATATCTAGTGAGCACAAGCAATGGGAAATAACCCCTAGGCACTAGCTTGTTGTGGGTCCCAGGTACCTCGTATCTCGGTGAGAGTAACCATCACAAATATCCATTCTCGGGAACGAGCCACTAGTAGGGTTCATACCCATAACCGAGTGGTCCCTAATCATCATCATCATAATTTAGTTAGAGTTTTAAGAGTCAATCTTGCTAAGTGAAACTGAGGCCAAACCCCACGGATTCACTAGCATACTAGTACACATCCACCCACCTAGATACCTGGGTTTTCCCATTGTGCTCAAAAAAATTCAACAAGTCAATGAATTTAATATTCACAAGAAAATAATATTTCCATATCATAAATTCACCAAGCATCCCACATGTATTCAACAGAAGTCACAAAAGTCCACTTTTTATTCAAATTGATTTTGAAATCTGACTCGCACAAAAATAGCCCACAACACTTTTCACATTTCTTTAACACTTCCACAAATTCATTAAATAATTTTATAAAACCAATCCAATATTTTACAACTCTCATAAAATCCCACTCACTTGTTACATAACACCCATTTTACCTTCAAAATTATTTTATCATTAGACTTACACGAAGGAGCCCACAAACAAGTTTCGCTCCAACATCACAATTTACTAAAACATTACAGAAATTTACAAAACATTCTAAAAATATTTGAAATCTTAAAACATCACTTAACCTTTCAAAACCCCATAATACGTGAACACATATACCAAACAGTACATATGCACCCTTTTCCCACTTTGTTTAACCAACTAAAATATTTACAATTTTCATAAAAAGAACCCAAGTGGTGTAAATATGTCTTGCACAAAAAACCCATTTCAAAAACCTATTTTTAAGCCAAAATCACACCAATCTCTTACCAAAACAGAATTGGAATCCCAATCATCATTTAATAAGCCACTTTCAAATGTTATATAATCACCTTGAACAATATCGCAAAAGATACACATGAGAACACACAAATCCATAAAACACTTTCAAAGAGTATAACAAGGTTACACACATAAAACCCATTAAAAGACCCTCATTTTTAGGCCCACATGACACTATATTATTACCCAACCAAAATTGGCGGCCCCGTTCAACAACTAATATATCACTTCCACGTTTTACAAAACTACTACAAGAGATAACACAAGAAATACATTCGAAAAATACATACTTCACACAAGAATGTATCTTTAATACCAAATGCTTTTCTATTGCTACCAAAAATGGTTTTATCATAATAAAAATTATATAAGGAACATGAAAAATTATTTAATCAAGCAAACTAACTCATCATTAAATGGTTACCCACGGAATCACCTACCGAATGTGTCGAAACCCTCAAATATTGGGGTGAAACATCAACCGCACGACCTCCGCACCTCAAAGAAGTTAAAAGACACCTAAAACCTCAATATTTCACCCAAAATACAGTAATTTTGAACCTAGGAACGAACCCTAACATCTGGAATTTTTAAAATTCAAGAATTAGGGAAGAAACCCTAAGCAATTTGAAAGAGGAAAGAAATAGAGTCACCTACTTGAAGTATCCTGAATTAATCACTCAAAAAACAATAGTTTCTGAAATTGAAAACATACAAAATTCAGGGATTGTTAGAACAAGATGTAGTAGGTAATATAGGAACTAGAATGGAGGGAAAAGAGTAAGAATTGAGAGAGTTAAGAAGGGATGAAGTTACCTCTTCAATTCTGGACGATTTGAGACACCCTATGAAGATCTGCCCAAATTCGCTATTTAAAAGAGCTCCAAGGAGGGGGGGGGGAAGGCAGTGGGAGTGTGCCTGGGTTTCTTAGGGTATATAGGGAGGTGGAATCACCGAAAAATCCATTATATTTAATATGATATTAAAATATTGAAGAAACATTTTAAAACTGAAAAATGGGCTTTCGGGTTGGCCCAATTCTTACATAATAACCCAAATCCTCCTTTGATTATGGATTTATAAAGGCTCCAAATTTATATTTTGGTGTTAATAGGTAAGAGGAGACCATTTAGTAATTGGAATGGGTGAAAATTTTAATAAATGAAAAAGTTATAAGAGAAACAAAATTTATTTTTCAAATCTAGAATAGGGCTCACGGTTTGGCCAAATTCATAAAAACTCATCTATTTCTCCATAAAACCTTTGGAAACCCTTCAAAACAAAGCATGAATGGAAAATAAATGAAATTTAACTTCAAAATAAGTCATGTATGTGACAATTATCCCCAACATGAAAACTTTCCATCCCCAGAAAGCTACAAAAATGCCAGATACGAAATCCAAACCCAACTGATAAACCAAGATGTACTCCCTTTCCAGGTTTTGCCCCCAAAGGTCAAAACTCCTCCAGTGATCAATTAAGTAATGAATAATTCACAAAAAATTCATACACCACTTTCCTGAAACAATCAATCACATTCATGCTTTATCCCAAAGGAAAACTCCTCAATCACTATCCGAATAAGACTCAAGCAATTCACTCAAACGAACAACAACATCGAACAAGGTTACACATACCTTGCTACAACTAAACCATTGGGAACTCTCCAATCTCAATAGTTACCCATGGAATATTTAGGTAGCTTGATAGTTCCGAACAAGACTACCTACCTCCAATCCTTGACCATGGATAAGTATAAGTTATTGGTACGGGGAAAAAAATTGGCTCCCCACCATAAGAACCAACCATCTTAATCGACCAGCATGGGCCGGTACAGAAAGACCCCAAAATATAAAGTTTTGGGACGACCACATGGTTAGTCTGCACAGTTTTGGAAACACTGAACTAACAGTGGAGATTCTTCTATCAACATGGTTTTTTTGGGCATGGTCACTACTAACCATGTGCAAACCTTGTGGTCAATCTGTCTAGCCAAACTTCATACCTTTCTCTAAAGACTCAATGGAAACCAAAGTGGGGAGGGAATAACATTGGGCGATGACATGGTTACAAGGCCCTCCACCTATTTCCACTGAACATGAACTGTAGAAGAAATATGATGACACAATAGGATTAAACTATTCTTATCTTTCATATTGAGGATAGGACTTTTCACAAGGGTTTAAATGACCCTGTGATTTCCCCTGACTACGAGCCAGCTTCTCTCCGAGACCTATGGCTAGAGCTCAAATGATTGAAGCATCTGCAGCCTCGCAGTTAGGCTTTGGAAACCCCCTGAATGCTAATTCTTCTTTCGTTGCAAACAACAACTACACCACAATCCCCGATAAGTTTTTCCAAGACATAACACATTCCAAACTCAATTTACCCAAACTCGATATTTCACTGAAACAAGGGATTATAGGATGTACACACATCACACCTTTTCTGTTTGGGTGAGAAAAAATAGAAGTAAAGAACACTTATACTCACCTTCCTCTAGAATGGAATATTTTCTTATGTTTTTTTTTCAAGGGATACATTCTCCCAAAATAATAGTGACTCTCAGATGATCGCCCAACTTTCACATTTACGGTCAATCGAGCACATGACATCACAAGGCATCACCGAACATGACCATTGTGACTGATATAAATAATGATAAGAGATGGAACTTGTACAACATCCCTAAACAAAACACAATTCTAGAATGTGGCCATAAAATCCTCTCATGACCAGTTTTCCCACACTGGTAGTTTAACATGAACTCCTTCTTCGAAGAGACTATGAAAGACCGAGAGATCCTCTTAGACACTATCCAAATACTCATCCATGCTAACAACCCCAGAACACTTCCACCTTCGAAAAATTAGGAATCATAATAGGCTAAGGTCACTTTCAACCATCCATAATCAATCTCCCACTATAAGAGGATACAAAAAACCAATAAAGGAAAGGGTGTATACTCAATATAAAAAGCTCAAGAAATAGATTCATAATATTGATCAACTGGAGGATTTTACAATGGAGAAACAATCTGGGTCACGCTTCAGTTATGCATTAACCTTTAATGGAGGCGTACCTTATCCAATGAGAGAACCTAAGGACCCAATAAATCTGGTCCATTGGTCAAAAAAAGCCATAAACCATCTCCAAACACATGAAGGTAACCACCTTAAAGTAATCCAAAAATATTTTTCAAAAGAGACCACTAACCGTCCCTACAACACAGCTTACCGACCAAACACAAACCCAAAACACAGTTCAAACAGAAGGGGTTATTGGACTCAAAACATCCCACAACATCAACATTTTCAAAATCCCATAATAAAAACCATACAAAAATATTCATCAAGAAATAATGTTTTTCTTTAAATGTAATTCTTTGAGAACAAACAGTTTAGCAGTAAGCGTATCCACCACTGGTACCCCATGGGCCTCACACATGGATGTTTTTCTGCCACACCAGGAACCCTCCTCATATCTGTCCTGGAACTCATCCAGTCATGCCATCATCCATCCATAATCCCATATAACCCCATTCATGTGGTCACTCATGGAAATACCAACAGTTAAAACAAATATTTTTTCCACTTTTCAAAACCAAAACGGCCAACCAACACATCCTTTTTCTCAAAACTGCTAACCAAGGGATCCAAATCCCAATTCAAATATTACTAAAATTTTCATAAAGAAATAACCATTTATACAAGAAATAAATTTCATTTTATTCACATAAATTTCATAACATCTCATCCCAACAAAACACCCTATGATAGATTAGAAAACTCTATTGGAAATACTTTTTCAAAACCAACTTCAGTATAGTTTCTGCTTTCAAAAGAGGTGTAAGCACACCATATTACATTTCAAAATAATTCTGAATATTTAGTTCCAATATTTCATAAATCAACCCATTCCATATTTATTTGAAAATCATTTCACAAAAAATTTACACTTATTAAAACCAAGTCACTTTAAAACCAAAGTTTCAAGATTTCAAAACTAAAGAACACAAGACAATGCGAGAGGAAACTTGTTTCAGTGGGTGACTTGGACATATGGTTGGAGGACATATTCCAATCACTTCACTGTCACAGAGAGTGTTCATGGGAATATCCTCAGCTCCACATGGCTTTACAAGCCCTGTGAGCTTATTGAGATCATTAACCCAACTCTTTTTTCATTTCCCCCAATCATCATTAAACCAAGAAAACCAAAGGACTCTGAAAGGTATCGACTTCCCTTGGAGACGTGAATCCCTTCATTTGGTGTGGTGATCAGACAGACTACTCATAACTGAAATTCAATGTCCCGAAAATCCTAGCTCCATATTATCCTAATTGTTCCCCAACTAACATGACCCAAAGAGAGCGAACCACCCTTTGATACCATTTTGTCGCGAACCAAATCTGGTCACCACCAAAACCAGTGCCAAACCTGGCCCATGACAAGGCCTGAAGGGCGTTCCCGATCCCCACCGGCTGGAACAATTGCTCGGGTATCATAAAATGAGAATTGGGAACGATTTACCCGAGTTTATAAACTTAAAACAACAAAATAATCCAATAAAACGAATCTGGATTTTTCAAACAAAACAATCTTTTACAAAAATTCAGAACTGAATTACATAGCTTAAAACAACTAAAAAAGACTATACCAAAGGTAAAAAACCAAAATGAAATATCCCAAGAACCCTCATGGCATCGGGCACCTCCCTAAAGCCATCTTCGCAATACTTCACCACCAAGGACCTGCTAGAAACCCGAACCACTGGAACAAAAAAAATTGTACCCAACCCGCGATAACAAATATAACCAAATATACATACACCCAAAGGTGTAAGTAGGGTGTGATCCAATTCCCAGTAGGATACCACCACTAAGATATTCCATTCGATAAACATTCAAAGATGAAAAGCATGAAAGTTTTCAAAAACATGTAATTTCTAGTAATAATTTATAAAAGATGCAACTTAAAAAAAATCAGTTTTCAAGTGGGATAATTTAAAGAATAAACACTTTTAAAATAAATACCACGGCTACTGAATTTTCCAGCCACTCATACCATATGCCGATGATAAGCACAAAATATCTAGTGAGCACAAGAAATGGGAAATAACCCCTAGGCACTAGCTAGTTGTGGGTCCCAGGTACCTCGTATCTCGGTGAGAGTAACCATCACAAATATCCATTCTCATGCACGAGCCACTAGTAGGGTACATACCCATAACCTAGTGGTCCCCAATCATAATCATCATAATTTAGTTAGAGTTGTAAGCGTCAATCTTGCTAAGTGAAATTGAGGCTAAACCCCGCAGATTCACTAGCACACTAGTACACATCCACCCACCTAGATACCCGGGTTTTCCCTTTGTGCTCATACAAGATCAACAAGTCAATGAATATAATATTCACAAGAAAATAATATTTCCATATCAAAAATTTACCAAACATCCCACATGTATAAAACACAAGTCACAAAACTCCACTTTTCATTCAAATTGATTTTGAAATCCGACTCACACCAAAATAGCCCACAACACTTTTCACATTTCCTTAACACTTCCACAAATTCATTAGATAATTTTATAAAACCAATAAAATATATTACAAATCTCATAACATCCCACTCACTTGTTACATAACACCCCTTTTACCTTCAAAATCATTTTATCATTAAACTTACACAAAAGAGCCCACAAACAAGTTCCGCTCCAAAATCACAATTTACTAAAAAATTACAGAAATTTACAAAACATTCGAAAAATATTTGAAATCTTAAAACATAAATTCACCTTTCAAACCCCCATAATACGTGAACAGATATACCAAACAGTACATATGCACCCTTTTCCCACTTTTTTTAACCAACTAAAACATTTAGAATTTTCATAAAAAGAACCCAAGTGGTGCAAATATGTCTTGCACAAAAAACCCATTTCAAAAACCTATTTTTATGCCAAAATCACACCAATTTCTTACCAAAAAAGAATTGGAATCCCAATCAACATGTAATAATCCACTTTCAAATGTTATATAATCACCTTGAACAATATCTCAAAAGATACACATGAGAACACACAAATCCATAAAACACTTTCAAAGAGTATAAAAAGGTTACACACATAAAACCCATTAAAAGACCCTCATTTTTATGCCCACATGTTACTATATTATTAACCAACCAAAATTGGAAGCCCCATTCAACAACTAATAAACCACTTCCAAGCTTTACAAAACTACTACAAGAGATAACACAAGAAATACATTTGAAAACACATACTTCAAACAAAAATGTAACTTTAATACCAAATGCATTAATATTGCTACCAAAAATGGATTTCGCATAATAATAAGCATATAAGTAACATGAAAAATTATTTAATCAAATAAACTAACTCATCATTAAATGGTTACCCACGGAATCACCTACCGAATGTGTCGAAACCCTCAAATATTGGGGCGAAACATCAACCACGCGACCGCCACATCTCAAGGAAGTTAAAAAAAACCTAAAACCTGAATATTTCACCCAAAATACAGTAATTTAGAACCTAGGCACGAACCCTAACTTCTGTAATTTTTATAATTCAAGAATTAGGGAAGAAACCCTAAGAAATTTGAAAGAGGAAAGAAATAGACTCACCTACTTGAAGTGTCCTGAATTAATCACTCTAAAAAAATAGTTTCTGAAATTGAAAACATCCAAAATAAAGTTATTGTTCGAACAGGATTTAGGAGGTAATTTAGGAACTGGAATGGAGGGAAAAGAGTAAGAATTGAGAGAGTTAAGAAGGGATGAAGTTACCTCTTCAATTCTGGACGATTTGAGACACCCTATGAAGATCAGCCCTAATTCGCGATTTAAAAGAGCTCCAGGGAGGGGGGAAAGGCAATGGGAGCGCGACTGGGTGTCTTAGGGTCTAGAGGGAGGTGGAATCACCAAAATATCCATTATATTTAAAAATATATTAAAATATTAAAGAAAAATTTTTAAACTGAATAATGGGCTTTCGGGTTGGCCCAATTCTTAAATAATAACTCAAATCCTCCATGATTATGAATTTATAAAGGCTCCGAATTTATATTTTGGTGTCAATAGGTCAGAGGAGACCATTTAGGAATTGTAATGGGTGAAAATTATTATAAAATGAATAAATTATAAAATAAAAAAAAAATTTAAATCTGGAATTGGGCTCACGGTTTGGCCCAATTCATAAAAACTCATCTCTTCCTCCATAAAACATTTGGAAACCCTTCAAAACAAATAATGAATGAAAAATAAATGAAATTTAACTTCAAAATAAGTCATGTATGTGACACAAGAGGAATATATCATTTTTCACCTCTAGATCCCCCTGATGTGGCACCAGTTTCTCTATCAAAACCACCTTTCTAAGTGGTTCCATATCCACTTGGGGGAGGATACTAGTCATGCCGCTACCCCTGTCAGGAGGGTATATCCAATATATAACTTGTACTTCCCCAAAAAATAATCTTGTTCGGTAGTATCCTTCCAGATGTACTCATCTTATACAAAATAAAAAGACATCTCTTTCGTGACTAAAATCAACCATAACACTTTTCTTGATAGTCATTACGAATTGGGCCACCAATTTAAATTCTTATAATACATAAATGTTAATACCATGCAATGGAAAACCACAGTTAATTAATCTTATCTTGGAAAAATAATTCCAAATTAATTGTTTGTCCATGAATTTTCATGGAATTCAAAAATCACTACAGATTTCTCAAAGACTAATAAGAATGCGGGGATATAGAGATTTAAAGTAATAACTCAAAAATCTCAATAAAGGTCATGATAAAAATTATACAACAAAATAACCCTACACATTCTCATTTCTACAGTGTACATCATTTTTCTGTGAACCTCGATGCAAACTACATAAGAAACACGATAATTTACTAGATGAGTCACCCAATATTCAATATAGATTGTTTATATGGATTAGGAATGAGTAACTAAAACATTGAAGAGAGAACCGTTTCTTCATCATGGGTTTTGAATGTCATGGAAAACCAGAAACACACTACACCAAAATAATGGATATATGAAAAAAAAATATATGTAATAGTTATTATAAATAAGAAAGTCTTATTTATTAAAAAATTCTGTTATTTCATAACCTGAGGGTCAAAATCACCATTAATCATGGGTGGTCTTTACCACTGGATCCTCTGATTCACTTAGCCTATGTTGTAAAGACCCAAAAAATTCAAGGAAATTTTTTTCATTTTTTTCTTTGGATTTTTACAAGAATGCAGTTTCTGACGGCACCTGATTCCGAGGCTCGGTGTGCCCGGAATAATTTTCCGAAGTTTGGCTCGGGTACGTTCAGTGAACGGAGGAGCGGGTTTTTATAACTTTTGAACCGGTGCTCGGAATCGAATTCTGAGGGCACTGATGGAATCGCAGCACCGTTTTTTGCTTAGAAACGCCTCTTCCGGAGTTGCGTTTTCTCGGGTGTGATTTTTAATTTTTGGGCGTAATGTTAAGAAATAAAATAATTTGTACGACAAACTTTATTTTATTTCACTTAAAGCCACTTGAAAGCCACTTAAAACGGCTTAAGATGAGTTGATGTGGATAGGGTTCTATCCAAAAATATCCTACCCTCTTGGTAGGATATTTGTGAGTGGGGCCTGCATGAGCCCCACCGTTTTTTCCGCTAAGTAACGCCCCCGCGAAAACCCGTCATTATGAAAGTCAACTGACGTGTTTTCTTAAATTCTTAATGCACCAATTAATTGGGAGGTTTTATTCGATGAATTAATTCTATGAATTAATGGGTTGTTACTTAAATTATCTTTTTTTCTTTTGTTGGCATGTTAATAAAATAAGACCAACGCTGTTCTTCTTAAGAGTTGTTCGTTGAGAGGATTTGACAGAAACCTCAAGTTCTTCATCCCCCTTCGCGAAGAACGCGAAGAACGCGAAGAACGCCGGCCTTCAACGAAGGACGACGAAGAACGCCGAGCCCTCGGAGATCGACGATGCAAAGCCAAGTACCGCGACACCGGTGATTCTTCTTCCGCGATGTTCTTCCGCGACAATCCAACCCTGCGACAACCTTCGATCGACAACGACAAGGTAGGGGGTTGCGCTCCTTTTAAATTCATTTTGGATTTTTAACAACAATATGGATTTAATTATTATTAATTAAATCTACTTGTTCTTGAACCTCGGAGTTCGTCGACGCGGCACCGTATTCCGCGACTACGTGACGCCCTTCCACGACGCGACGATCGCCTCCTTCGGCGGCGATCAATTCCGCGAAGAACGCGCGTGCGACGACTTGACGAGGTAGGGGTTTGTTTGTGAAATAATTTATATTTGTGTGGATGCTTCCTCGAAAAACAATGAACCCAAAATCAAGTTCAATTTTAATTCTATTAAAATTGTGCCTTGCTTGTTATTCATGTGATGAATATTTTATTCTTCCCGATTGTTATCACCTAACGCAGAGGGTGCGGGCCAAACAAACACGGCCCGACAACCCTCTGTAGTTCTTCGTTGATGTGCGGATTAGTGGGTGACGACAAAACATGCCGCAGAGGTGATTCGTTGTTTCCGCAGTGAAGTACGGGACCCGGGAGGAGCTACGACGCAGACAGAAACGAAATCGGACCACCGGAGCAACTCTGGTGGCCCGTAGAACCCACCGGCGGCGCGGGTCGCCGGTGGCCGGAGGCAGCGGTGCCCTGGCACACCGCGGCTGAAGCCGCGGCGGCGGCGGCCAATGGACCCGTGGCCGCACAGGTCCGGCACACACGGGACACGGCTTTTCCGCGTCCGCAGATCCAGCGCGGCCCCACGCGGGGCCGCGACACCTTCATCCCGCGGGGGCAGTGCCCCGCGGCTCCCTCGCTCGGCCGCTCGGCCGAGCCGAGCCGGGCTGCCCCAACCAGCCGGGTCGCGCCCTGGACGGCCCGGGCCGTGCCGAACGGGGTCAAACCCGGACCCGGGTCGGGTCGACCCGGTTCGGGCCGACCCAGGGGGGTTGGGCTGGGTCGGCCCATGCCCCCCGTCTTCGGACCGTTTTCGGTCTTTTACTCGTATCCTGAGATACGGGACTCCGAACGATGCGCCGGCAGTGGAAATGCAATCCCTGGATCGAGACGGTCGTTTCGGTATATCACACTCAAGGTTTCAGAATACTTTGGGTTCATCCGGGTTGGTTCGTACACGAAACCAACCGGGCCCTTGGAGTGGAAACGCTCATATCTTGAGCTTCGGACGTCCGAATGACATGCCGTTGACTTTGTTGAACTCATATAAGTGAGACGGATATTTTGGCATACTCCTCCCGAGGTTTGGACGCAGGTGGAGTTCGGTCTGGTTGGTTTTGCCTTAAAAACCAACCGGGCCTCTGGGACGAAAAAGCCAATAACTCTCAGACCAGGCGTCTGATTGACGCGCTGTCTGCGACGTTGAGTTCCTGTTGACGATGCAAAACTTTTGGATACATCAACTCTGGACTGTGTGTCAGTTGATGTATCAGCCTCTCGGCTCGTGGAGCGGACCCTCCCGAATGAGCTTGCTGTGTGTGGTAACCCTGGAGCTGGCTGCGACTGCTACTGTGACGACGACAACTGTGCAGAGATCCTCAGTGGATTTGACGGCGACGACTACAGCACTCAGTGATCCTTTGTGGGTCAGTGCTACCGATCCTGTGTGGGTCCGATCCTCTGTGGGTCAGCGCTCACCAGTCCTGTGTGGGCCAACGCCTACAGGTCCTGTGTGGGCCCGATCCTGTGTGGGTCTTTGCGGGGGTTAGTTACCTATCGATCCTTTGTGGGTCAGATCCTTTGTGGGTCATTGAGGGGGTTAGTACCTATCGATCCTTTCTGGGTCCGATGACTTAGATGGATCAGTGATCATCTCTATCGTCATTCGATGAAGTATACCTGTGTGAGCTGGAACTCTGTTTTACTTTCCTTTGTGGATCGTGTTGTGCTATCCTGTGTTGATTTATGTTTTACTTTCCTTTGTGGATTGTGTTGAGCTATCCTGTGTGGATTTCACGTTTTTCTTTCATGTATGGACTGGGTTGTACTTGAGCTCGGATGTTGGAGCCGAGCGAGAATTGATGACTTAGGTATATGTATGGGCATATACCTAAGCAGTGTCGGATGTTACTTCGTGATTGTATCTTTCCTTTGTGATTTATCCTTTTTGGATTATGGGAGACCTTTGGGGGTCTCGGGGTCCCTACTAAGTAGCTTATATTCACCCCTACACGTGCTATTCCCGGACTACGTTGTGTTGGTTGCAGATGACGGACAACGCTGATCGTGTTGGAGGCTTGCGGAGCAGGATGGTACCTGGAGGTGGACCACTGGGCAGAGTGTACTCAGAGCGGACGGCTGGACCGAGGAGTTGTGGAGGCTATCTGTACTCACCCTTCAGGTGGGACTTCCAGAGGAAGGCTCGACGCTGCATCTTACTTTTCAGTTGCTGTTTTTCCCCTTTTAGTTTTACTTTACAGTTGGGCTTGTATTTCTGGCCCCCTTTACTTTTACGAACATACTATTGTACCAGTTTTTACTTAGTGTTTACTTTTTTCGCTTGCTTACTATGTGGTGTTTGTTTACTTTACAATGGCAATGTCTTCCCTTTACCGGGATTTACGACTTGGTGCTAGTCGCCAGCCCCTGGCCTATGAAAGGCGGGCTTGGGGTAGTCACGGCACGGGCCCCGAGGACGGGTCGTGAATAATTGGTATCAGAGGAGTTCGGTTTTACCGCAGACTCTGATCTTTTATCTATGTGAAGTAATAGTGTTTAGCATATTGGGTTTGGTTATCAGTCCAGGGAGTCTAGTGTTGGTGCGGCAGCCGACGTATCCGTACACCAGGACCCTGACTTCTGATTTCCGACTTAATGCACGAAAACATTGATTGCATGTGTGTTTCAAGTTTTCTGTGTGATTACTTTGTATCAGATTACCAGGTATACTATTCTGACCGTGGCACACTTGTTTCCTTTTCAGGATGGCCCCACGACGGCAGCCAGCAAGGGTTCCGAGAGTCATACGTGACGATAGCTCGCCGAGCGACGAGGCCTCGGTACAGGGCCCTTTGACAGTAGAGGCACCGGTAGTACCTCTACCCGCCGAGCCACCGATGCTTCCAGCACCAGCCGCTGGCGATGCACGTCGCCTCAGTGCACTGCATGAGTTCCAGCGCCAGCGACCGCCCAGGTTCCGCGGGAAGACGGACCCCCAGGCAGCCGAGGACAGGCTGGAGGCAGTGGTGAGAGTTTTTAGGTTAGTGAGGACACCAGCAGACCTCATGGTGATCCACACAGCGAGCCTACTGCACGCAGCAGCGGGCCGATGGTGGAGCTTGACGGTCCAGGTGCATGATGAGGCATATCTTCTCTGGACTGACTTTGAGATCCTCTTCCGCTCAGAGTTTGTCCCGACCACCCTTTGTGCGGTGCGCATCCAGGAGCTTCTTCAACTGCGGCAGGGCAGCTTGACGGTCGCCCAGTACTCGGCGAGATTCACCGAACTCTCACGCTACTCGACCGACATGGTACGAGACCCGTTCTTCCGGGCCTAGAACTTTGATCAGGGATTGAGACATGATATCAGGGCATCGCTGATCTCCCTGAGCATCCCGACCCAGGAAGGAGTACTAGAGAGAGCCCTCTTGATCAAGAGCTTTCTTACTAATACTTCTCCAGCGGCGAGACCTACCGCGGGGCGGTACGTAGCAGAGTCTTCCGCAGCAGGTAGTCGACAGATGACTCAGGGGTCCAGGCAGACCAAAACCTCACGCAGACGACCTCAGGACACTGGCTCAGTAGTGCGCGACACACAGCGCGAAGCCAGTCTTTCAAGAGGCAGGCAGTGCTAAACATGCGGTGGGCAGGGTCACATGGCTCGTGACTGCCCGACCCACCATGCCAAGGAGCAGTAGACAGTTGAGGGGCCACCCAGGTAGAGGCAGAGGGTCGACCGTGGCGGTCCGCAGGGAGGAGGCGGACGAGGCAGTGGAGCTGGCTGAGAAAAAGGTGGTGGGCGACGCTTTGAGGCTCTACCACCACCACCACCAGGAGGCCTGCCCCGACCACAGGGAGCTGGCGGGCAGAGACATGCACAACTTCAGGCAGCGGAGTCCTACGACCACGGTGCACCCGAGATGATTCGAGGTATGATCTGTGTCTATTCCACCCTTGCTGCAGTTCTTATAGACACATGAGAGAGTCACTCTTTCATAGCTGTTGCCCTTGTTCGGAGCTCGGAGATTCCGACAGAGCCTTTGGATCGATCCTTATGGCTAGAGACTCCTACGGGAGCAGACTCGACGATTACACACTGGTGTCGGCAGTGTGAGCTTACTCTAGGAGGCAAGAGCTTCAGTTGGGATCTTCTTGTTGCAGCTTCGAGGCCTTACGACGTCATCTTGGGCATGGATTGGTTATCTACAGTCCATGCACAGATTGACGGTATTAGGTGCAAGGTGTGACGTGTACGCACCGATGGGAGCAGGTTCACCTTCACCGGTGAGGAGGGAGCCTTCACAGCATAGGATGGACTTCCGCAGAGAAGAGGACAACCCATCACTCATCAGTTGGCTAGAATCATCCTAGTATTTGTTGACGTGCGGAGTCCTAGTTTTCCTGTAGTGGTGGATCAGTATGCAGACGTCTTCCCCGACGACGTTACAGGACTACCTCCTCGCAAAGAGGTAGACATCCATATTGACATGTACCCCGGGACATCCCCGATATCAACTCCAGCGTATCGTATAGACCACGCTGAGCTTCGAGAGATACAAGTACAGTTGGAGGACTTTCAGGGCAAGGGTTTCATCCGACGCAGTGTTTCACCCTGGGCTTCCCCAATATTGCTCGCCAAGAAGGCAGACGGGTGCTTGCGACTGTGTGTCGACTATCGTCGAATGAACCAGGTGACAGTGAGGAACAAGTATCCGTTACCAAGGATTTATGACCTCTTCGATCAGCTCAAGGGAGCACGGTGGTTCTTGAAGATAGACCTTAGGTCAGGCTATCATCAGATCAGAGTTCGAGACGAGGACGTGCATAAGACGGCCTTCAGATGTCGGTATGGCCACTATGAGTTCTTGGTTATGCCATTCGGCGTAACCAATGCTCCAGCAGTGTTCATGGGCCTCATGAACAGGATCTTTTAGCCATACCTCGATCGATTTTTCATGGTCTTCATCGATGACATTTTGATATACTCGACGACTGAGGAGGAGCACACCTATCACTTGAGGGTTGTACTAGACACACACCGAGAGCACCAGCTTTATGGAAAGATCTCGAAGTGTCAATTCTGGACACGTGAGGCCCACTTCATGGGGCACGTCATCTCTGAGGTGGGAGTTGCAGTGGATCCTACGAAGATCGAGGAAGTGCTAGCTTGGGAGCCACCCAGGAACGTGAAAGAGGTGAGAAGTTTTTTGGGACTAGCTGGATACTACTGGAGATTCGTGCCAGACTTCTCCAGAGTTGCGGCACCACTCTCAGCTTTGACGAAGAAGGAGAAACCCTTTGTGTGGTCAGACAGATGTCAGCAGAGCTTCCAGGAGCTGAGACAGAGATTGACCAGCGCACCTATCTTGAGGTTGCCTGAGGAGGGAGTATGGTACGTAGTCTATTGAGATGCATTAGGGACAGGACTTGGATGTGTCCTGATGAAGGAGCGGGCAGTGATCGCCTATGGATCACGCCAGTTGAGGCCGCATGAGCAGAACTATGCTACCCATGACCTGGAGTTAGCAGCAGTGGTCTTCGCTCTGAAGACATGGTGACACTATCTGATGGGCGAGCGCTTTACAGTATTTTCTGACAATCAGAGTCTCAGGTACATCTTCTCGCATAAGGACCTGAACCTGAGACATCGGCGATGGCTCGAGTTCCTCCAGGACTATGAATTTGAGATATTCTATACTCCTGGGAAAGGGAACATGGTATCTGATGCTCTCAGCAGGAGGACGGGAATTCAACTACTTAAGGAGGTGACAGAGAAGCTATCCGCTTTGCAGATATCCTTCGTTGATAGGGATGGAGCAACCTTCCTTCAGTCTCTCACAGACTCTCCTCCACTACTGCAGTGGGTCAGAGAGGCACAGCGTGGGGACGCTGACTGTGAGACGTGGCATGCACAGATATCCTCAGGACAGGCACCTGATGGCTTCTCCATGGGGGAAGAGAACAACATCCTTTTTAGAGGACGTACCTTGGTACAAGTTGCTTTACAAGAGGAGGTGCTGAGAGAGTTTCACACTTCTCCTTTGGCGGTACATCCTGGAGTGGTGAAGATGTACCAGGATCTCAGATGATAGCACTGGTGGCCAGGTATGAAGAAGGCTGTGGTAGAGTCCGTTTCTTGATGCCTCACCTGCCAGCAGGTGAAGGCAGAGCATCAGGTACCAGCAGGCTCGGTACAGCCCTTGGAGGTCCCGGAGTGGAATTGGGATGGCCTATCTATGGACTTCATGACTGGAATTCCATGCACTTCCAGAGGTCATGACTCAATCTGGGTGATTGTCGACCGACTCACCAGGTCAGCTCACTTCTTACCCATCAGAGAGCAGGGCTTAGTGGAGAGCTTGGGCTGTCTCTACGTTCAAGAGATTGTACGGCTTCACGGTGTTCCATCATCTATCGTCTCTGATCGAGATGCTCGCTTTACTTCCCAACTTTGGAAGGGGTTGCAGGACCACCTACCCTTGGTGGAGTTCGCGTACAACAACAGCTACCACTCCACCATCGGGATGGAACCAGATGAGGCGTTGTACGGCAGACCATGAAGATCTCCTTTGTGCTGGACGGACCCTGGGGAGTCATCACTTGTGGGACCAGAGATGGTCTGGGCCACGACAGAGAAGGTCCAGGTCATCCAGGAGCGGATGAGGACAGCTCAGAGCCAACAGAAGTCTTACGCTGACAAGAGGCGGAGGCCACTAGAGTTAGAGGATGGCGACCATGTCTTCTTGCGTGTCTCACCTCGACATGGATTACGGAGATTTGGCCGAGGTGACAAGTTGTCTCCACGCTTCATCGGACCATTCCAGGTCCTCAGCAGGATTGGCGAGGTGGCTTATCGCCTAGCTCTACCACCTCAGTTGCACCGGGTGCACGACGTCTTCCACGTATATCATCTGAGGAGATACGTCCACGACCCAACACACATCATTGACCATGGGGAGCTGGACTTTGATGATGGGGCGACTTTTGTGGAGGTCCCGGTGGAGATCGAGGATCGACAGGAGCGGGTCCTACGTGGACGATCAATTCCTCTTGTGCGCATCAGATGGCAGCACAGGAACCTTCCGGATAGTACTTGGGAGCGGGAGGCTCAGATGTGTGCTCAGTACCCACATTTGTTTCCATAGTTTATGATATATCTTTATGAGGACGTAAATCCCTGAGGTGGGAGTGATGTAATGACCCGAAAAATTCAAGGATATTGTTTTCTTATTTTTCATTGGATTTTTACAAGAACGCAATTTCCGACGGCACCTGATTCCGAGGCCTGGTGTGCCCAGAATCATTTTCCGAAGTTTGGCTCGGGTACGTTCAGTGAACGGATGAGCTGGTTTTTCTAAATTTTGAACCAGTGCTTGGAATCGAATTCTGAGGGCACCAATGGAATCGCAGTGCCAGTTTTTTCTTAGAAACACCTCTTCTGGAGTTGCATTTGCTCGGGTGTGGTTTTTAATTTTTGGGCTTAAAGTTAAGAATGATAATATTTTGTACGAAAAACATTATTTTATTTCACTTAAAGCTACTTGAAAGCCACTTAGAGATTCTTAAGCTGAGTTGATTCGGATAGGGTGATATCTAAAAATATCCTACCCACTTGGTAGGATATTTGTGAGTGGGTCCCGCACGAGCCCCATCGTTTCTTTTCCGATAAGTAACGCCCCCGCGAAAACCCGTCATTATGAAAGTCAACTGACGTTTTTTCTTAAATTCTTAACGCACCAATTAATTGGGTGGTTTTATTCGTTGAATTAATTATATGAATTAATGGTTCGTTACTTAACTTATCTTTTTTTTCGTTTGTTGGCATGTTAATAAAATAATACCAACGCTATTCTTCTTATGTGTTGTTCGTTGAGTGGATTTGACAGAAACCTCATGTTCTCCATCCCACTTCGCGAAGAACACGAAGAACGCGAAGAACGCGAAGAACGCGAAGAACGCCGACCTTCGACGAAGGGAGACGAAGAACGCCGAGCCCTCGGAGATCGACGACGCGATGCCAAGTACAGCGACGCCGGCGATTCTTCTTCTGCGACGTTCTTCCACGACAATCCAACCCCGCGACAACCTTCGATCGACAACGACAAGGTAGGGGTTTGCGTTCCTTTAAAATTCTTTGTGGATTTTTAACAACAATATGGATTTAATTATTATTAATTAAATATACATGTTCTTGAACCTTGGAGTTCGTCGACGTGGCACCATATTCCGCGACGACGCAAAGCCCTTCCGCGACGCGATGATCGCCTCCTTCCGCAGTGATCAATTCCGCGAAGAACGCGCGTGCGACGACTTGACGAGGTAGGGGTTTGTTTGTGAAATAATTTATATTTCCATGGATTCTTCCTAGAAAAACAAAGAACCTGGAATCAAGTTCAATTTTAATTCTATTAAAATTGTTCCTTGCTTGTTATTCATGTGTTGAATATTTATTCTTCCCGATTGTTATCACCTAATGCACAGGGTGTAGGCCAAACAAACACGGCCCGACAACCCTCCGCAGTTCTTCGTTGATGTGCAGATTGTCCGACGATGACAAAACATGTCGCAGAGGTGATTCGTTGTTTCCGTAGTGATGTACGGGACCCGGGAGGAGCTACGGCACAGACGGAAACGAAATCAGACCACCGGAGCAACTCTGGTGGCCCACGGAACCCACCGGCTGCGCCGGCGGTCGGAGGCGGCGGCGCCCCGGCGCGCCGCCAGACAGGGCCGCTGCGGCTGAAGAAGCAGCGGCGGCGGCCAGCGGACCCACGGCCGCGCGGGTCTGGCACACACAGGACATGGCTTTGCCGCGTACACTGATCCATCGCGGCCCCACGCGGGGCCACGACACCTTCATCCCGTGGGGGCAGCGCCCCGCGGCTCCCTCGCTCGGCCGCTTGGCCGAGCCGAGCTGGTCCGGCCCGACCGGCCAGGTTGCGCCCTGGCCGGGCCGGGCCATGTTGAACCGGGTCGGAACCGTACACGGGTCGGGTTGACCCGGTTCGGGCCGGCCCCGGGGGGGTTGGGCCGAGTAGGCCCGGGCCCAGGCCCCTCGTCTTCGGACCGTTTTTTGGTCTTTTACCCATATCATGAGCTACGGACCTCCGAATGATGCGCCGTCAGTGGCGATGCGATCCTTGGATCGAGAGGGTCGTTTTGGTATATCACACTCAAGGTTTCGGAATACTTTGGGTTCGGCCGGGTTGTTTCATACACGAAACCAGCCGGGCCCCTGGATCGGAAACGCTCATATCTTGAGCTTCGGACGTCCGAACGACGTGCCGTCGACTTTGTTGAATTTCTCTAAGTGAGGCGGATCTTTTTGCATACTCCGCCCGAGATTTGGACGCAGGTGGAGTTCGGTCGGGTTGGTTTTTTCTTAAAAACCAACCAGGCCCCTTGGACGAAAAAGCCAATAACTCTCAGACCGGGCATCCGATTGACGCGCCGTCTGCGACGTTGAGTTCCTGTTGACGATGTGGAACTTTTGGATACATAAACTATGGAATATGTGTCAGTTGATGTATCAGCCTCTCGGATCATGGAGCGGACCCTCCTGAATGATCTTGTTGTGTGCGGGAACCTTAGAGCTGGCTGCGACTGCTACTGTGACGACGACGACTGTGCAGAGATCCTCAGTGGATTCGACGACGACGACTACATCACTCAACGATCCTTTGTGGGTCAGTGCTACCGATCCTGTGTGGGTCCGATCCTGTGTGGGTCAGCGCTCAGCGGTCCTGTGTGGGCCAGCGCCTACATGTCCTGTGTGGGCCCGATCCTGTGTGGGTCTTTGCGGGGGTTAGTTACCTATCTATCCTTTGTGGGTCAGATCCTTTGTGGGTCATTGTGGGGGTTAGTACCTATCTATCCTTTGTGGGTCCGACGACATAGATGTATCAGTGATCATATCTATCGGTATTCGAAGAAGTATACCTATGTGAGCTGAAACTCTGTTTTACTTTCCTTTGTAGATTGTGTTGTGCTATCCTGTGTGGATTTACGTTTTACATTCCATTGTAGATTGTGTTGAGCTATCCTATGTGGATTTCATGTTTTGCTTTCCTGTATGGACTGGTTTATACTTGAGCTCGGATGTTGGAGCCGAGCGAGAATTGATTACTTAGGTATATGTATGGGCATATACCTAAGTAGTGTCAGATGTTACTTCGTGATTGTATCTTTCCTTTGTGGTGTATCCTTTGTGGATTCTGGGAGACCTTCGGGGGTCTTTGGGTCCCTACTAAGTAGCTTATACTCACCCCTTCATAGGATATGCCCGCACTACGTTGTGTTGGTTGCAGACAACGGACACCGCTGATCGTGGTGGAGGCTTGCGGAGCAGGACAGTACCTAGAGGTGGACCACTGGGCAGAGTGTACTCGGAGCGGACGGCTAGACCGAGGAGTTGTGGAGGCTATCTGTACTCACCCTTCAGGTGGGACTTCTATAGGACGGCTTGACGCTGCAGCTTACTTTTCAGTTGATGTTTTTCCCCTTTCAGTTGTACTTTACAGTTGGGCTTGTATTTCCGGCCCCTTTACTTTTCCGCACTTACTGTTGTACCAGTTTTTACTTAGTGTTTACTTTTTCCGCTTTCTTACTCTGTGGTGTTTCTTTACTTTACAAAGGCAATGCCTTCCCTTTACCGGGATTTACGCCTTGGTGCTTGTCTCCAGCCCCTGGTCTATGAACGGCGGGCTTGGGGTAGTCACGGCATGGGCCCCGAGGATGGGTCGTGACATATGTTATTCATCATTCTAACAAATTGGAATCATATACATATCCATTGGTGGAGGATATTCAACCTTTTTTAGTTTTTGGGAGGGTCATCAATGAACTATAGAAAAATTATCTTCCCACCATTCATTTAGTGGGGAAATATGAAGATTTCATTTCTGGAGAGAAGCTTTATCACTCAAATAGTCGAAGACTGAAGGCTTCATTGTAGACAAAGGCAAAATACATGTCTTCATAATTATGATGGATGACCATCTTAATGGTTCCATCCTACATAAAAAATTCAATACCATGTCCATTATAGAATATCTAAGCTGTTAAATCTATAAGAATGTAGTTAATAGTCATATTTTGACAATAAAATTCATGAACAATCAAATTTGTACTATAGATATGATGATTTAGTGTTTTTAATCAGCTATCATGTTATTAGAGTCACGGTTAATGGATAAATTGGTTGTCACCCCAATATTGGAGTCACATTCCAATATAATAAACTCAAGACCCTTTGACATCACCTCTTTTATGATTTTATTACGGTGGCCTAGAAAATCACTGGTCACATGAATGTTGACTCAAACCCTTATTTTAACTTTTCTATTCATTTTTGTTTTGGAAATCAGAAACGGTATTTTTAAATGAATTTGTATATTGTATTACCGTACTGACAACAAATATTTTTTTTCACCATTCTTAATTATGTTTTTTGATATACTTACGATAAAACCCATACTCATGAGTTTCATAGAAATAAGACCCCCCATGATTATCTTAATGATCATGGATATGATTTTTAGTATACAAACCAAATATAATAAATATCGTACACATTTTATAGATTTCATACTGACATTATTTTTCTAACTATAACAATTATACGGACTCTTATAACAAAAATCATCGGATCCATCAATGCTAATTTTATTGAAACTAGAGAACCATATCATAATGGATTTAAAACATTTTAAATCAAAATAATGTCAGCTATTCTATTTCGATATGCATTATAGAATGATGTCATATTTTGAGTTATTTGATGCCAATTAGAGTTATAGGTATCACCATCCCTTCGAATGTTCAAGAAAAATCCAACCATTGGAATCCAAGATGACTGATTGGTTATTGGACTATAAATTCCATGTCATTTGAATGAGATCAGAACATTATGATGAATTTCAGACACTGTAGGAGATATCGATCAAATTACTAAATCGTACTAAAAATATGAAGACTGCATGTTTTTAACAGATTGTTCTACATAATTGTGACTTTCAAAGGGTTTTGACCTACTTAGTGTAATTTTTTTCATTGTAATTATGATTGAGGGATTCAGTGGATAGGAAAACAGCCATAATGATCATTTCCAAATCGAGGGCATTCAGGGCTATGAATATTGAGGGGCTGATCACCTTCTTTGATCGAGGGCTTGTGTGAATAGAATGATAGAATAAAATCATTGTATAGATGGAATACCCCAGTGTGGGTAAGAAATAATTCCATGAATGTATAAATGAAGGTAAATTTATCCAATGTTGTTGGAACCCCTTCTCTTTGGGTTAAAATAATTGTATTCTTTTAATTGATTATATTTATAAGAATTTATAATATAAAGTGAATAATTATATATATTCATCATTATATTATCTAATTAGTGATTATAAAGATTATAATTATGATTATAGTAGTTATGATCAACTCATATACCCAATAAGATTTAATAAGCTCTGTGATAGAATCATTAATTTTTTTACTCTTTCTATCGTAACCATTTTGATTACATTCTATATCATGCTTTCTCTAATTAAATAATTTCCTTATTATGAATATGAATAATTTGAAATATGAGCTATGGAATACTTATCGTATCCTCAAAATTACAATACCTTGTCCTATTATGATTCTAATACATTTACTGGTGTTGTGAATTGAACTAGTTTAAATCATATTTAACTATGTTTTATTTAAGTTTAAAAATGAATTTTTTTTAAACATACAATTCACACCTTATTGTATTATTCCATTTTAAAATACATTTTTTACAAAAATTGGTATTAGAGTAAGTTCTCACTGCTCATATATTTTATTACATTACATTTTCATGTTAGTGATAATTCTTTCATAATTTTTTTTTCAAATAATTGTTACACTAATGTATACTATGGAAAATAAATTATTTATTGTATTAAAGATTAAAGGATGTAATTTCGGTTCAATTTCCAATATCAATATTAGAAGACAATAAATTTATTATGGTAATGATTCTGAATATTGGAGAGATAGAATGAATATTTTTATAATCGACACTGGAGTTGATGATTTGTTTGCTAACTAGGGAGTGTTAAATTATTAAAATGGATGTTAGAATCTTTATAAATAATGAAAAACATGAATATAAAATGAAATATATGGTATGAAATATTTTACTTTGTTCAATTACTAGAAATATATATAGTCATATTTCATCTTCTGATGTATCCAATTGTATTTTGAAATAGATATGGATAAATAATATTTTTACTTTTAAAGTAGTGGAGACTAGAAGAGATAATATAAGATTAGACTATCAGGAATTTTATTTCCCTCATGAAAAACCTATTTGTAAGACAAAATAAAGGTTCCTAAAAATTGTGAACATTTTAAATGCCATGGGAGAGAAAAAGACTATGTGATGATATCATATTAGAACAGATCATTGATATCATTTTAAATGAATGGGAATCAAAAAGTGCAGTTATTGATGAATGATAAAATGTTACAAATGTTACTTCTGATGTGTTGTTTGAAACTCTTTTTCTATATGAGAATAAAATGAAAAAAATGTAGAAAAGATAAATAAAAATAATGGAGGAGTTTCTTTTACTTCTACATAAAATAAAAAATAAATCCAAGATACATGAGAATGTTATTAAGACCAAAAATACAAAAATTTTGTAGATCAATCAGACTCAAGTGAATCAGAACATTTAAAAAATGAGTTATTCAATCATGGTCGAATAATGAACACTATTGTTGGATTTAATAACATTCATTACATATATAATAAAATTAACAGATGAACAAAATATTTTAATGTTACGTGATTTGAATGTAAGAAATTTGGATACATCATAACTCATTTCCCAAGTCATAAAAGGAATGAAAGAAAAGAAAGTCATTCTTAGAGGAATATGTAAAAGATCTATAATTCCATAGGAAAGAGGTATTAAAGGAAAAGTACTCCTAGAGTGGCAGTTCTGGATATTCGGTAGATGATTAATCAAATAATGAAAATTTTAGACAAAAAAATTTGGGTATTCTAGCCAATGTACTTATTGAAAAACAATGTTAAATGGAAAAGGCACACACTACTAAATCATTGATTAACTAGTATTTAAATGAAAATTATTTTTATGAGAATAATTTCACATCTTCAGATAAGGAATCATCCTCAACCAGTGATAATAGTACATTAACTTTATATGAAATGGTGTATAGATTTGGAAAATTATGAGAGAGTGAAAATTAATAAGAATTTATTCATAGTTAAATTCCTTAATCATAGAAAATTCTCATGGAATCATATTGCACAAAATCATATAAATTTATTTATCCAGATATTAAATTGAAAAAAAATGTTTCCTAGGAGATCATATCAACAAAATTGATTCCTATTCCTAATAATTAAGTGGAAATAGATTTTAATGGAAATAAAAATCAATCCTTACAGGTTGTGGCAATTAGAACTCAATACATTGAGCAACATAATTTTTAATAAGTAAAGGATTCTAAAAAAACAATATCAATCAAAGGAGTGAGGTACTATGATCATGCATTGAGAATAATTGAAAATAGAATAACTTTTTTTCCAAACATGATTCAAATATTGATATTATTTCTGATAGGAATATTGATTGATCAGACATAGTCTAAGCTGTGAAAGACATAATGCAATGTCTTAAAGTCGATTTCAATGTATTTGATGAATGATATCTTGAAAACAAAAAGGATTTCAACAAAGTTATAAAATGGTAATATAATTTCAATTCAAGTTTCATTATGATAGATAATTCAATTTAAGATGTGAGTAAGCTCGTGAATGAACTCTCAATAGCCTTCAATAAGTTGATAAGTGAAATCACTACAAAAGTACTTTTTTTTTTACCAAATTTTAGATCCTCAAAAGATACTCATCCTAGTGAGATCAAGGATTTAATAGGAAAGATAAAATACCATTTTTTGGAAACTACAAGGCTCAAGGAAGTCAAGGATGAGGTATTTTATTTGATGAGTAAAAATGATTTTTTGAGGAACATAGATGAAATCATAGAAAATGTAACCAGAGTTTAGGAAGAAAAAATCCAGATTCATAAAGAAGAGATTAAGGCTCATGTTTAAAATATCCATGATCTGGAAGATATGTATGTGATCAAAAAGAAGATATTCATAACCAAGATCATTTTTTAAATATTAATAGAAGAATTTATTTCAACAGGAAACACCTGGCAATCTATTAGATGACAGAAAATAATTCAAGAAATTGTAAACTACCATATTAATCCTAGTGAAAAAGTACAAGAAGGAAAACAGGAAGACATTAACTTCATGAACTATTTTTTTTATAATAAAAAAGAATGTTTTTGACATTTACATATTCTTTTATTGAAATTTTAAATTTTTTTGGATAAATTATCTTTCATTTATTGTAAATGACCAAATTTTTATAACTTTGTATTTCTGGTTTCTCAAACCCTTATTATGGTATGTGAAGACATTCCCTATTTTTTTTGTAAAGTACAAAGTGGGTGAATTATTTATAATGGGATAGAATGTGTTTTATGGGGGAAAATGATAAAATAAAAAATGAGAATTCAATACTAATGATGGAGTAAAAAGAATATGATCCTGAGTGAGTTTTTTATCCTTACTGTTGGGTTAGTCATATTCAGCATAATAGTCAGAAGATTTTTTAAAACTCGTGGAGATAAGTATATTTGTTCACTTATGAATTAATATTTTTCTTCTCTCTTATGTAATATTTTCTTTTTTTAACATTATTGGATTCTTTCGAAATAGGAGGATATTGTTGAGTCAAAATACTTCTTTTGTCATTTCCATTATTTTTTTTTTCAAAATCACAAAGGATATTTTTAAATGAAATCATATGTTATTTTAGCATGATCCCTTTAAATATATTGTTTCTCCTATGATGATAAAATATATACATATAAATAATATAAAAACTTTAACCATGATTTTACTATAAATTATTCATTCTATGATTATCATAACAAGAACGAATACAAAATTTATCACACATAAAAAATATGATATTTATCATACACATTATCCTGTTTCATAGTGAAAATATTTTTGTTATAATGAATATTATATTGGATCTTACAACGAAAATAATTTTGTCCATTCCAACACATTTTATCTTTAGTAGAAAATAATTTCTCTATGAACTAATAATATTTTAAATCAAAATGATTTTTTGTATTCTATTTAAAAAAGAATTATAAAATGATTTTTTTTCAGTTATAAGATGACTGTTGGAGTGACATCTATCCATGTCCCTCTGAATTTTATTGTGAAAATATGACCTTGGGAATCCAAGATGACCATTGGGACATCGGAATATAAAGAAGAAGTCATTTGAGTGATCTTAGAACATTTTGATGAATTTGAGACACTGTATAAGACATTTGTAAAATATTGATTTAATTTTAAAATTTTGAAGAGTACATGTTGTTAAATTCCCATTATATATACATGTTATATTCAGAGAGTTTTTAATTTCATAGTGTGACAATGATCGTTGTAAATATGATTTTGGGATTTCATGTATTGGATGATTAATTTACCATTCATTTGTGTATCGAGGGATTCTGAAGATAGGAAGATAGAGATACCGATCTCTTTTTTATCAAGGTCTTGGGGGGATACTCAGATATAATCTGATCATCGTATCAAGGTCTTAAGAAATATAGGGTAATATAGACTTTCTTCAAAATATAAATCAAAGGAATTTTATCCAAGGTTATTGGACACCCTTTTGTTTGAGTCAATTCAATTTCATTCTTTTAATTTTTTTATATTTATGATGATTAGTAATTAAATGTGAATAAATAACTATATTCATATTTGTATACTCTATTTAGGGATTATGTTCATTATAATTATTATTATAGTGATTATGATCAATTTATATAACAACCCTGCTCTTTATTTCACACTTAATCAAAATTTATTACATAATATCTTCACTTGATACAACATATAAGATCAAGAGGTCTAGTGTATTTGGGGATTAGGAACATTAAAAAACAAAAAAGAACATAAAACATCACATATTTATTGAAAACATCATTTACAAGACCACAAACTTTCCTTTGTACATAAAATTACATGGGATAGCCTACGGGCGTGCATAAGAAAAGGGTGAGCTATAAAGCCCAGTAAGGGAGTAAACAAGGCATAACATAAAGAATACATTACATGTTTGGAAATATGCTTATCAATGAAGTATATTAAATACATGATCATAAATAGATGACACAACATGATTATCATAGCATGGAAATGTGGAAACAAACCTTAACATGGTATTATCATGAGACTAGGCCCATGGCACATGGAGCATGACTATACCCTCATTTCACATGAATTAGAAAGAGTAAACCCTTACTCCACTTGACGTATCATGATACTAATAATTACCCAATGCATTGGACTGCAATTAGGGCACACCAATCTTAATCAACTCATTTCATGCTTACGTGTGCCATGTAGATCATATAACATGGATTCATTAAACATATTTATATATTCCGTTATAAAGGAATGAAGAATTAATTTATGAAACTATAAATTAAATAATTAAATGTTCTTGAAGGTGAATACCCTTGATATTGAAATGGACATGGTATTCACTACACAATGACCTTGGCATGTAATATTACGGTGCAATTTCGGTGTCATAATGATGTGACATAAGAAGTCATAAAAATGGTTGACGAGAGAGAAATGGGTGTATGATCATATGTACATGAAATTGAAATTAAGGGTTCATATATCTACATGTCCCAACATATGTAATGTAATTTAGATTCATAATACAAAATATTTTCTTGAATGTAAATGAGGAGATAGAAATCCCATACGGAATTTAGGCATGGTAACATGTGTACATGGGAGGCATTAATGAGAGATAAAGAGACTCTAATCATTCAAAAATAAAGAGAGAAGAATAGGGGAGGTGTGAAATCATAACCCCACATTTTTAATTGAAAAGACAAGGGTGTAGCAACATAAAGAATCATGGATAAAAATGAGAGTGGAAAAAATCACTTACATGGAAGTATGATCCCAAAGGCTTGAGAGAAGATTCTTATGAGCATGAGGTTCCTAGGAAGGATTATAGGGATATGAGGGAAGAGTCTTGTGGAGATCCAAATGGTTTTCATGAAGAGGAAGTGGGATCATGGGTGGGATTATATATGAAACGAGAGATAATTCCTATTTACTTAGGTTTTGGACACTACACATTAAACTAATCAAAAACCTCAAACCAACCTATGTTTTTCCCATGGATTTTCCAAAGGGGATTGGAAAAAATTATTTTATAATGAGAATTTCCTAACTTCTTAAAATATTAGTCTTGCTTATATGAAGGTGAGTCAGAATCTAAAGGAAATCAATTTAAAAAGTTAAAATGTTCTATTAGTCTTTGAGGGTCCACTAAGGGTTTTTAAAATAAATAAAACAAACATAAAATAAAGTTATTTTAATTGTAAAAAAAATATTGGACTAACACCTCATTTATATTATTTTATTAAATAAGTATTGTCTTATTATGTTGTTATAAGACACATTATAAATTTAAATAGTATTTGATTTTTCCAAAAAAATTGACTCTCTAAGAATATTATGAAAACATTCACCGTTTCATAATTTTGAAATCTTGATTCCAAAAATAATATTTATATTATATAAATATTTTTCTATATATCTGAATATTTTATTTTAAAATAAAAACCAACTTTAATAGAAAATTCACTTGTTTTGACCAAAATTGTTTTCAAACCATAAAAAACAATTATAATTATATTCATAAAAATTATATGATCTTTTGTATTTTATAAAAATAAATTTAGTAATAATATTGTAATAAAATATTATTTAATTCAAAAGTTCATTAATTTATCAAAAAATATTTCTTCATTGAATATTAATTAAAGATACTATTTGTTCTATTAAAAAATACATTTTCATGGTAACAAAAAAATGAATGTATACTCTTTATTATAAAAAATAATAATTCCAATAAAAATAGTTTTATGGTGTTGATACATAACACCTTATAACACCCAAATAAGTCCGAAGGGTAAGATGTGCAATGGTCACAGACTTGTAGGGTAGCTCGGATAACATTTAATGAGTGGTAATCTCTTTCAACATCCACTTCTCCCATAGGCAGTTCCATTTGAGCTTAACGTATTCAAGTTCATCTTTTTCTTGGTCAAGAGCGATGACTAATGATTCCTCCTCCTTTATGAGCTCTAAAAAATGGGCTTCGTGTGTATAAAATTTACTAGATGAATCCATTTCTTCTTTTTCCTGAGTAAATTGGATTTGTAAAAACATTATATTTATACTAATCCTATGATCACTGTTCAATGTCTATATTTCCAATGATAATAATTCATAATGGAATTTTGAAATCCAATATCATAAAATCAAAGAAGTGTAAATGTTATATAACCATTCTACACAATAAGACATATAATTAGATCAATTGTAATTTTCATTATTGAATGTTTGGGTTGTTACAATTCATTTACCCAGTATTACTATATACGATTTATGATATAATCATTAATTGGTTTTCCTTATTTAGCATAACCATTGTGATTGTGATCTATATCACACTTACAATAATTAATCCATTTTTATTGAAAATTTTATTAATTTCAAATATAAACTATGGAATACTTTTCATAACCTACAGATTATGATACCCTTTCCTATTACCGTTCTATTACACTAAGTGGTTTGGTGATTTTGATTTGTTTATATCTTATTAAACTCCAATTTTTTATTATAAAAATAGTTTTTAAATATTAAAATTTACCCCCTCTTTTATTACACCATCTATATATAAATTTCTATACAATAAGAGAGGATACTAGGAATGAACTCTTTAGTCATGAAAATTTTCAATCAATAGGCTTTTGATAAAGAATCCAAAAGTTCATGGAAAATAGGAGAAAAATATCCAAATGTGGGCATCCCATTGTCTTCATAAAACTCATGTGATGCATCATAGATGGGGGGGAATGATTTTACTTTACAAAATTGAAACAAACTCATGAGATCCCCAACCATTATAAAATTAACAAATGATATAAAAGGATATGATGTGTAAGCCTTCTATGGTCGTAATCATCATCTGAGGATCCCCTAGTCATATTCAAGATATTGAAAGAACCCAATGATAGGTTTTCCACACCTCACAAAACTTCGTCGGTATATCTTCTTCACCACACAAAGATCCTCAAAGATATCTAGGAAACCTCATTTTCTCTTATTGTCTCCATTGATAAAAATTAATGGAATTGTTGATGAACTGATCAGGCTTCTCCACATGAACTTTTTTGGTCATGTGATGTATCACCCGGTGGTAAATTTATTTTTCCACAGCAACACCCAATCAAACCATGTGAAATGTCTCAAAATTTAAAAATAAACAGTGAAAATAAAATTGGTAGGAGGTTGGAGCATCTCATAGTCATAAAATTAAATTGAAACACCCTAGATTTCAAAAACATGGGCTCTCATGACTCATTGACATGATGGTATTATTTCATAAAGGCCCCTAGGAATGTTATACTTGTTTTCTAGAAGGTCTCAAACAAGTCACTAATGATCTCGTGAAAGCCTTTAATCGGGATCACTGGTCTTATGAAGGCCCATTGACGTGTCAGACAGACAATATGAAAGTCCCTCAACATGATTTCATGATTAAACAAGACCCTATTAATTGGATATAAACTCATAAATGAGGAATTTATGGGATGGTCTCATGGTATCTGAAAGACACATGACTCCCTTATAGTGATTTACAATGGGAAGTCACCAAATGTGTGACACCAAATGCTTCCACTGACTCCAACCAAGATTCACATGATATGTGTTGCGCAAACTAATGAAATACTAGGGCAGAGAGTCCAATTATTACCCCACAAACCATAAAATAAGGGGTTATCCATTTGTATCTAGATTCACCGTTACACCCAAGAACTAGAGGAGATTTATCAAAATGTCAGATCTCACAATCATAAATGATTCCCATCAGGTAAGATCTAGAACATAATTTGGGGAATCATGTAGCATGCATGAGAATATCATGATATAATTCATAAGTCATTATAATGAATTTTGGTATAAAAAACATAGAAATACAAAATATTTGATAAATCTTGTTATAGTCAAATAAATCCAACACCAAAATAATCTTGTGAATTTACAATAAATGTATACCAAAAAGAATAAAATATAGAACTCTTATGAAACAAAAATATAACTGATCTTTATGTGCTTCACATGAACCACCGAGGTCATTTGACAGCACCAGGACAATTCTTCGAGACCTCACAACTCTCCTTGGGAAAACTATTCGGATCATGCGATGTCCTCTAGGTCTGTCAAATAAATTCACATAGATCTCCTACCATACCACACTAGTTTCACAATGCCCTTTGGTTAATTATAAAAATGCTTCAATTTCCTTCAGGATTGTCATCCAAATCATATAGTGGAACTAGTACATGTTTGGTGAGAGTTATGGTAGCACCCATACATGTCAACGGTATCTTAAGATGTCCTATGGGAATTCCAACTGAATCTTATAATGTAATCTAGACCTGTCAATATGGATCACACATTCACCCTCTAGACATTTGTTTTTGACTTCTATTACAACCTCTATGCGTGCCATTCATATTTTGTAATGACACTGAGGGAATGTGGGATAGACCATAAAACATAGGATTTATAGAGACCCATGCTTAACATATATTGATATATCAACTTTTTAGATGAATATTAAAAGAATTATAAAAATACATGCCAGAAGAACAAAATAATTTTTTGTGTTTGGAAACGTGAAAACAAAATCATCTAATCCAAGTAAAATATACTCAAAATACACCATCAATATCTACACCATTATCACATCTACCTAAAACACTTCTCAAAAAATAGTATAAAGGAATCCTAAGAAATGGGTGAGCTTAGATTCTTAGAAAGGGTAAATAATGGATACATGTAAGTATAAACAAAAAACACAGTAGTATGATAATTTAATCATAAAAATAGGAGATCATATCCAACATATCAAAGGTTATAAACATGAGAAATGGGTTAAATCTTTGCAGTTCATATGAATAGAATCATAATGAAATAAACATAATCATCCATGGAATCATAACTAAGGAATAAGACATAAGAGTTGTGGAATACTTATAAGAAAAAAATCTTATATGTTATGACTACCAACCAAGACCTCTATATAATTTTTGGTTTGGGATATGAACGATGTATAAAAATTAGGATTAGGCAGGAAACTATTATGCCCATATGTTTTAGTCATGGGAAAAAACCCATGTACATTATTGTTTTCAGGCTTGGGCTATAACCCATGTACCCTCTTTCTTTTGGGTTTGGGACACAGCCCAGGAACTTTCATGTTTTTAGGCTTGGGATACATCCTCTATACCCCATTTCGTTTAGGCTTAGGATATAACACATGTACCTTATTCTTTCAGGATTGGGCTATAACCCATGTACCCACATATTTTTAGGCTGGGGCCACAACACATGTACCTTCTTGATTTCAGGATTGGCCTACTTCTGGTGTAACCACTTTCATATAGGATTGGGCTACACCCTAGATATTATCTTTATTTTTGGGCATGGGATAAAACTCAGGTACTCATTGAGATCATAAAAAACATACCATTACAAAATGATTCAAATGGAGATATAGGTGTCACCCATCTCATAGTAAAATCATACAGACATGTGCCACAAGATAATAAATCACTCATTATATCATGACCCATAAAAATATATAGGTAATATAAACATAAAATCATGACCCATAAAATAAAATGGGAATAATTAAAATATCATCTTATCATAACCTATAGAAAATATATAGGTTTCATAAATTTTTTTTCTAAACATAACCTTGGAATGATGATGAGTTGTCATAAAAATAGAACTCCTGAAAGAGAAACAACATTCATAAAGACCATGACATTAAGAAATTCATAGAATGGATATGAATGGAACCTTTAGAGAATTTCCTAATATCGTAAGAGTAACGTCAATGTATGTCATATTATATAGACCATAATTTAGATAAACCTGTTGAAAATAATTCATGGGGGCAATATCCTTTCTTCTTTGAAAAAGGCTTATTAATACATAAAATATTTTTAAAATCATTTTCTATGAAAATAACATGATAACATTTAAAGAAAACATAGAGCCATTTTAAAATTACTTTTCATTGAAACAAATGTTTAAAAAAACTTATTAAGGATTAACCATTTAAAAATGAAATGGAATCTTCAACGGTATGATGATGGGTAAATTCAAACATGTCATACAAAGTAAAAAATGAACATTCGTTTGTCACGGTAAAAAGTTTATAAGGAATTCCTTGTTGAGAAATTTAAGAGAAAACTCCCATTAATAGATTGGTAAATGGAAAAAATGGTAAAAATTTCATTAAAATATTATTAGATGAAGGTATAATATTATTGGTAAAACTTTTTAGAAAACATGGATTTCCAATAGAAGAAAGGGTAAGGTCGCGCTTTCATAAAAACACTTTGTCAACTATATTATGTAAAATGAATAGAATATTTTACTAATACATTTGTATAAAATGAGATAAAAAGGAATATTTATCTCATGAATATTCTTTATATATAGATCATAATATTTCATCATGGGAAGCATTACCACAAACAATCTCAGAAAGCACTGAAATTGTCTCAATAAACTATTATAACCCTTTAACATGAGATCACACTCTCCTTGTAAATAAATGAAATAAAATAAAGATTTATATAAAATTAAAATAAGTAGATTCAAAATATAACATGTAAAATCTATGGATATACCGGAAGAAAGAGCATTTATATTTCTAAAAAACCTGAATATTAAAGATGTAAAAGTGATAGAAAAAAGTTTCACAAATTTTGTAACATTCGAAAGAAATACCCCATGGATGAAGGATCATCAAGTGGGAATTTTAATACTGAAATTTTTATTTAAAAAAAGTATAATAAAATCCATGTAATTAAATACACCCACCAAAATTAAATAGTGGAGAACATATCTTGTATCACATAGAAATTTAATGTGTGATGAAAACCCCCTTACTGTGTGTCTTGAATGTCTTTGTACTAATAAAATATTCAACTGTAAAAAATATAAGTTTATTATACATATTTATAAAATGAATATTCTTATATATATATATATATATTACCATGTATGGTTTTATTATAATCTTACATTAACATCTTGTTAATGATCCTATGTTATGGTTTCACTTCATGTAATATTCACTTTGTTCATGTCATGTGTCTTAATTTGTTATATTATTGATCCTTATACATATATCCTGATTAAATAATGTTGAACATGATATAAATATTATTTATATCAATTATAATTATAGTATAATAATCTATAGAATAATGAAGTACAGAATAGAATACACCAGTCATGGAGATGGTAAGCCGTAGGTACTAACGAATGTTGTTTTCTGTTTTTATTATCATATTGAAAGAATGTATATGAATGACATATGTATATATATGCATACATATATATATATATAGAATATTATTATATTATAATGAATATATCACATATATATATATATATTTAATATTTTCATTAAAACCATCCTTGATACATTCTATGTGGAGTGTAAACGAATCACATTGCTTTGAGGGGGTGGTCGTCCACACTTTCTCAAATGAGATTAACATATTAAGACAAAATGAAAGGGAACAATATGTGTAATTTCAAAGGAAAAATTAGTTTTAAATAAATATTAAATATAACATATAACATATATTAGTATAGTTTCCATCATATTGGAAACCATAATTGGTGGTAAAAGGAGAAATGAACAATCATCATTTCATGAGGTAGCAGTTCGTCGTACATTGAAACAGTATGTTTAACATACATTAGATGAAGGTGTGTGTAATTTTATGTCAAAATAAATTAATAACAACATCATTTTATACGTCTGATACTGGTGTCTTCACACTAAAATTGAATAAATATGGTTGAGGTTTGGAGAAGGACTATAAAAGAATTTGTCTTTAGAGAAGACATTACCTCTTAATCATGTAACTCCATTTGGTTTGTTTCAAAAGGAATCATTGGGAGATATTTTTACAAACTGGAAGCTCCAAGGACTAAGAGAGGATTTTTGGGAGAAAATTTGGGTAGTTTTTGGAAGAAATTAATAGGCTTGAGTGGTGTGAGAAATGTGAAGAGTGCTTTCACTTTTATAGTGGAGGGGGAGTGGCACTTTTGTAAATACCCAAAGATATTTAAAAATGGGGGGTATACCTTTTGAAATTTAACTCAAAAATGAAAAACAAATGGATTAAAGGAGAATTAGGGTTGAATAAAACCTCATCTACACAAAAATATTTTAATTTTATTTATTTGGGTCCTTACATTCTAATATTTCACAATTTTATCATTTTGGTAATAATTAAATAATCACGTTTTATAATCTAATAAATTTAAGAATTAAGACTAAATTAAAGGGATATTAACTAGAAAATATAGTTCCACATAATTATTATAATAATATTAGAATTATAGAATTAAAAACCTGTTTATTGAATTATCTTTTAAAAAATTGCATAGGACGTGCTAAAACTTTGCTTGAACACGAACAGCCTTAACACCGTATCTACATAATATGGGTGAATATAAATGATAAATTATTCCATTAATAAAAAATATTTAATATATATTAAAATTTATAACTAACTAGGTATTATATAATATCTCTATCAAGTTTTAATCATCTTATATGATTCGTTTATATTTAAATAACCCTAATGTCAATTTTGACATTATTTATTTAATGTTAATTTCAAAATATAAATCTTATATTGGAATTCAAATATATTACATTTAAAGTATTGTATTACTGTACATTAATCTAAAAAAATTAATAAATAAAATAATTCAATCAATTTACCTCACTTTTAATATTTACAGTATCATTTATTTTAGTTAATTATTAAAAAATAATCACTACATTTTTCTTCGTTTAGCATTTTAAGTAACTAAGAGATCTCTAAAATTTATTGAAAATTTATTATTATAATAATAACCCATATATCATTTAAAGGGATATATATATATATATATATATGACATTAAATATGATTTTTTTACATATCTACATGTTTTAAAAATGTTAAAGATAATGAATGTTCCCTTTTTGTCTTTTTCTATACCCTTTTATAGGGAACTTCCATTTAATAATATCCAAATAACAAATATATTTAGATCCAAGTGGCGACATGGTCATATTATGGATATAAATGGTTCTTGTACATTATTACAAATTATTTTGAAACCTAATACTAAGGTTTAGTCCTTTATTAAGCATTTCTATATTTTTATAACCGTAATTAATTTAAATCTCATTCACTAATCATTTTGTTAAAAAAATTAATTTCTACAAACCATACCACAAATATTATAATAAATAAAACCTTTTATGTCATATTTTCAAAATTTTAATCACATATGTTGGAAAATTATTATTAACGCTAATCCTGTAGACACTGCAAAATATCAGGTTTTTACAAAATGGAAAACTTTCAAAACATTATTATGTTTTTATATTCATTTCCAAAGTGTAATTGATTATACTAAAATAAATTGCATTATAAGATGTAATATTTATCTAATGTGACCTGAAAACATATTTATAATTTCATTTATCATTAATAATTTTTTTTAAAAAAATGTAGTTTTGAACTAAAAAGTAGCATTTTCATTATTCAACAAAAAACAATGTTTCTCAAAATAATCCCAAAAATTCATTGTAGGTTAATTTAAATGTTCTAAATTCAAAAATGGTTTCTAATTTCTCAAATTAATTTTCTATAGTTAAATTTATAATTTAATGTGTTTCATCCAATAATATAATATCTTTAATAAAGAGAGACTTTACAAAAAATTATCTGTCATTTTAAAAATGTTTTATTTATGAAAGTAAATTATAAAAAAAGTTGTAAAGTATTTATTACAACATAAATAACTATGTTTAATTGTACGGTTATAATTATCTCATTTAAAATATATATCTAATGAGATGTTTCATAGAAACACAGTGGCGCGTGCATCATATGCCATGTTGGTGTTTCATAGAGTACAAGCCAAGTTGGTGTCGCTTATTGCAGAAGCCATGTTGGCATTGCATGTGAACGTGATGTTTGAATTAGTTATATAATAAACAAACAAATATATATATATAAATAAATAAACAACTATTTAATGCGTCATGAGAAATTGAAAATATTTAAATGAATAATTAATTTGAGAAAAAAATTAATTCTCAAAATCTATGGGTGTTCTATTCTACCCCCCCCCCACCCTAATAAAAAGAATTCTGGAATTGTAATTTGTATCAATAATCAAATTTTTAATAGTGGAAAGTTTCATTCATTGAAACCCACGTCGTAAATATGTATACTAAAACATCCTATAAAAAGGGAAATTTGGAACCATAATAGTTACCCAAAGTAGCATATAAATATACTTTCACGTGAGATAACATAGTTGGTAACTAAAAAAATGGATATTCAAAAAAAAATCTTACCATCATGTTCTAATGGATAGTGGTAGAGGAAAATGTTTGGAGAAAGTTAACAACTAGAAATCTATAAATATTTAATGAATAAGGGTCTTTCTGATTCCATGAAAACCTAGGCATATGACAACATTTTTAGGTTGAAGATCATTTTTCCTCAAGTTAAATCATTTCCATAAAAATATATAAATTCATGATTTATAGATAACAACACCATTTATAGTTTATTCATTTACTTCACCACTTTATATATAAAAAAGTTTAATTTACATTTTTGAAGTACTAACAAATCACATGTTCCATGATATGCCATCCCATATGTCATCATATATCATTATCACCATGTTTTTATAACAGGATATCCAATATTCATAAATCATATTGAGGTAAGATAATATATAATCCTTCCTTAAATGGTTATCTATACAACCATTCCAATAGATTCAAATCAAAAGCAATAGAAAAAAGTCACAAAATCAGTTTAATATTGGTTCCCCTGTGCGGAAAAAAGTATCTCAGGGTTATCATATTCCAAATATGTGAATACCCTTATTATATATTCTATTTAAACATGGTATCAACCTTAATTAGAGTAAATCATTTGGGAAAACAATTATTCTCACTCTTTGTAAAGTATATTGGATCAACTTCTTAAATCCAAAATTGGTTTAAACATCATTAGTTGTAGCATAAACCACCTATAAAAATGTCTTTACGTAGTTCCAAGGTAACCAGTACTATCTGATTTACTTATTCATATCACATATATATTTTTCCATAAAACATTATCTGAACACAAATAACATATCAAGGTTTACATTTTGTTAGTCAAAATGCCGACTTCATGAGATAACATTTCTAGTCCATCATGACAATCCATCATATTCTTATAAATCCATTGCTAAACATGAAATGATTAATACATACATAACTCTCCATTAAAAAAACCAGATTCCAAATACATAAATAGTTTTATCACATCATCATTAATCCATTATCATGGCTCCCTCATCCAATTACATTATATCTTTCTTTATTCATCTGTCATATATAGTCTTTTCATCATTATCAATGTAAACATTACTCACAACACCTTGGTGATTAAGTACAAGACAATTCACATTGGGAGATTGAGTTGCAGAATAACTAATTTATCAACAATTAAAATACAATTAACATTATATAAGGACATAGGGATGTAAAAATTCCTATCAATTTCATTATTTGAAATCATCATTTTTCCCTTGTTGTCAATTTCTTGGTCTTCTTCTTTTCCATAGCCAAAACACTTTCTTCTTCCTCTAAGATATCCATTTTGGTGAGTATTTCCACATTCCTGACATAAAGGAATATGAATATTCTTTCCTCCATGGTCACCATTATCTGAACACTCACTAAACTCCTTCTTTTTCATCCCTAGTGAGCCAGAGAGTTGGTTATGGTAAACATTATTTATCATGTTCCACTAAAACTAATTAGTCATGACCATGAAAAATTTCTCTATGGTGATCATCCAACATGACTGATCATCATAAATTCATCTATCACATTAAAAATTAATCCAGTTCCTTCTGGTTCCCACCACTGACTAAAACCATAAGCATAGTTTGAGCATTACTTATCATAGAAAAAAACACATAGTTTTTAAAATAATTACTTATATGATGTCATAATCATGAAATCATTCATAATCTATGACACATTGGGCTTATCCTAGGTTATTCATATCTAACATATATCAAAAAATTTCATGATTGTTATTGAAGAGTTTTTGAATTCCACAAGCATATTCCAATAGAGTGTCAAACCAGGTGTGCAGCAAGGTCCGTTGTCTGGTACCATATTCTCACGAGTCAGGATCGGAACATCTTGTTGATGTTGTTACCCTGATGTACATACATTCCATAGCCACAGACACATTTAGAATCTATATGGGGATGCATTTCTGGGAAGCCACTCACTCTATCCTTTTCCAAAATTTCAAAACATTTTCTAGAACATTATCTCGTCCTTATACATATACATAGAGACATAAATAGACATGTCCTTGTAAATATAACTATCTATATCACTAATTGTTTCTCATCCTTGTAACCAAAGGATATTTAACCTTTTATTTTATAAAAACTATAGAAACCCATGCTTAACATTCTCTTATATAAAATATTTTTAGATAAATATTTCTTACATTACAAAAAAACACATTCTAGAGGACAACAATAGTTTAGTGTCTTTGGAAACATGGAAAAAAAATATTCTAGTCTGGTGAAAGTTATTAAACATCTCTCATAAATATCAACACCATTATAACATCCCCATAAAACCTGTCTTTATACTATGGAGAAAGAAAACATTATAAAGGGGTCAGATCAGATGCTCAGTCAGGGTAAACAATAGCGAAACATAAGCATAAACCTGAATATTTTATTACAATAACACAATTGTAATGTTAGGAGATCATACTCGGTATATCAATGGTAATAAAAAAGAGCTATGGTATAAATCATGGCACATCAAAATACATTAATCTTAAGGAAATAAACATCATGATCTATAAAATCATAACTATGGAATAAGAAATTGGAGTTTTGGCATACATATAATAATAGAAAATTTTATGTTTGCTCTACCTACAACGAAATTTATACCATGTCAGGCCTGGGTTATGACCCGTTTAACTAATTTGGGAATGTTTAGAAACTAGTGTACCCTCTTTCTTTTATGATTGTGTTACAACCCATGTACCTTATTGTTTTCAGGCTTGAGAAACAACCCGTGCAACCTATTTCCATTAGGTTCGAGCTACAACCCATGTACATTGTTGTTTTTGGGCATTAGCTACAATACATGTAACCTCTTTATTTTATTATTTTCATAAAACCCATGTTCCTTCTTTTTTTCGGGCTTGGGATAAAACCCGTTTACATTCTTTCCTCTAGGATTGGAATACAACCCATGTATCTTCTTTTCTATGGCTTGGGCTACTACCGGTTTACCCTATTACATTTAGGATTGTGCTACAACTCATACACCCTATTTCTATTCTAGGATTCTATAAAACTTATGTACCCTTTGACATCATTTTAAACATATCATTACACAATGAATTGAAGGGTGATATTGGCCCCACCCATCTAATAGTAAAAACACTTAAACATATTTAACAAGATAATAAATAATTCATCATATCATGTCCCATTAAAAGTTATCAGTATTATAAATATCAAATCATGACTAATAGAATGAAATGGGTCCCAATAACATATCATCGCATCAAAATATACAGGAAATAGATAGGTTTCATAACCAGTCCATCGTTGCATAACAAAATTGTCATGGCCTGTCCCCCGGGGCCCGTGTTGTGACATCCCTAAGCCCGAACTCCATAGGCCAAGGGATGCCGACAAGAACAAAAGGTCATATTCCAAAAAACGGTAAGGTGTTGCCTTTATAAAAAAAATAAACTCACACAAACCAAGCATAGATCTAGATACAAGAACAAAGTATACTATATAGTAAGAAAGGTGTGTACAGAAAGTAATTGGGCCAGAATACAAGTCCATCAGGAAAGTACAAGAAAATCAGGAAAGTAAAAGTAAAAATGAGTTCAACTCCAGTGAGCACCCACCAAGGATCCTACCTGAATGATAGTTACATCTCTCAATGGATCATCTCTACAGATCACCTAGTCAAATGTCCACCTCTGAGCAGTCTCCATTCCAGGTACCCTCATCCTCAGTCAACAGTGTCTGTCATCTGCACCAGAAACAATAAGGTGTGGTTGTAGCCCATGAAGGGGTGAGTATAACAATACTAAGTAGGGACCTCGATACCCCTGAAATTATCTCAAATTTACAATTGATAAACCACAAAACAGAGAAACTATAGTCAATCCTACTTAGGTATTTTCCCATACATATACCTGTGTTATCAAAATACACCCACCTCACTCTCGATGGAATAATACCACACAGGTTTTACCAGATGGTAGGAGTACCACAAAAGTATCACCATGAAGATATAGTACCACACATGCACACAATGAAGATATACGACCCATCTCAAACTATAAATAAAACTCTGAGGAATAGGATTATGATGCTAACTCACACAAGATCTCTATGAATGGTGAAAGCCAGCGATATGATTCTCTAGGGATAATAATAAGTAACATCCCAAGTAACAACACAGAACACCTAGTCTACTATAGAAATCCTCCTCTATGAAGTAATGTTGGAAACAAACTTCAAATAGAGGTGCTTCCCACTATCCTTTGACTTCATAGGTACTCCTCCTATCGAGTACCATGGGTCTGTCACGTCACACAAAGGTGCTCCCAACCGTGGGTCTACCACATCACACAGAGGCGCTCCCCCTTGTGTCATGATGAGGTAATCCTCCGTTCAAGTACTGTGGGTCTTCTGGGTAACATAGAGGCACTCCCCACCCTGGGTCTTCCATATCACACAAGAAGCAGTCCCCACTAGCCCTTTCATTTCAATCCAAGTCAAAAAGGTTAGCAGTCGTCGAGTCTCTACCAGTAGCAGGGTTCCGTATATAGCACCCTTGAGAGAACCGCAACCCAAGCCATCAATTATACCTCAACTACCCTGAATTTACAATAATAAGTATATTAAAGGTATGCCACATAATAAGAGACCCAACACAATAGACAGTGAATCAATCAGTTGCTCGATCTGTATGTTATTAGCGCTTCTGCTCTGACAGCCCGGTTGGATTAACGGTTTGATCAAACCCGACCATACTCCAACATTATCAAAACTAGAAGTGAAGTATACCAAAAGTATCTTCAGGATCCATGGATTATGATGCCATATAGGGTTCGTCAAATGGACTCTCGGCTCTCTAGTTATGACTAAAAAGGCGAAACTGGGTCTAGCTACGCCCGAGTCCAGTCTGACCCGGTCGGACTGACCCTGCCCGACACAGATGGCATGGGCCTTGGCGGACTTGGACCACCAGGCCGTGGTCCCGCTCGACATGCATAGGGGGCGGCCCGGCCTACCCGCTATGCGTGGCCCTGCCCGAGATGGGCCCAACCCGCTCTAGGTGCGGCCCGCTGGGGCAGCCCTGTGGCATGGCCCGGAGATGCGGCTCTGTGGCGCAACCCGGGGGCATGGCCTGGTGGTGTGGCCCTAGTAGTACAGCCCACTGGGCACAGCCTGGTAGTGCGTCCAGGTGGCATCGTCTACTCAAGCTAGTTCCGAAGGGGGAGCGGACATCCATCCACTCAGATTACCGAAGGGCAGCGATGTAGGTGCTGCCAAGACACCCGCGGGACCCGAGAGGGGCTGGCCATCCTGCAATCGTCGGCCGCTGTTCCTGCCGGTCCTCCTCATGGTAGCACGGTCACGCGCCGCTGCTCCACCACGAGTTACTGACTCTGGACGACCGCTCGTTGGCTTCCTTTGTGGCCAAGCAGCCATGATCTCCTGCTCTTCCAGTGGCACAGACGCATGTCATCGTACCTTCATGCGGCCGGCCGATGTTTCAGCCCTCCTCCTCTTATGCGGTGCTCTGCATCTTGGTTCGTAGCCATTAAAATAAAATGATCGCATATTCGCAATCCATGGGTCGGGGGCGCCGCGTCCATTTGTCTCACTAAATAAAATATTGTGTTTTGAGCATCATTAATTATTTTGCGTTGAAGAACACATGAAGAACACATGAAGAATCAAAGGATCAGAGACAAGGTATATGTGGGGGATGATGACCATCATCATTGTAAAACTATAATATGATGAATCGATAAATAAATTCATACATATAAAAATAAATCATCTACCATGATTTTCTGATGGAGGTGGCATGATGAAGAAGATGAAGTCATTGAAGATTGACGTTGGTGTTCATCACCCCCGCAAGATGCTCTAAGGTCAGTTCCTTGTTCTTCGATTCTAGAAATCGTTCTTCGTTGGATGATCACAATTGATGGAGAAAGATCTTTCCAAGTCTCCAAAGCTCTCCCCTCATTTTCCAATCATCATTTCCCGCGATATGTGAGGTACCAAAATATATAAGCTTAAGAAATAATTTAATTAATGTTTGTACATTAATATAATTATGTTGGCACTTTTAATTTGGAGAAATTCATGAGTTTAAAGTTGATTCATTAATTTTGAATTAATGAATCCTATTAATTAAGCAGGAAACTGGTTACACATTTTTTGTATCTTTTCATTTAATGCCCAACATTAAATTCCCGACTACCCTTGTGTGTTCCCCACCTTCATAATTCAAATGGAAGGTTTCAAATACAAAAATAAAATAAAGCATGTTTATTTTATTTTCTCCCACAAAAAGCATGAAAACCTACATTCACCCTCAACCAATTGTGGTCAAGGTGAAGGTCCCTTTAAGTGAATATCTACACTTTGATTTCAATGGTGTCCTTAAATTTAAATTCTGAGCATCGGTTGAAATGTTAAAAAACGCTACTCCCGTTTTTACTGAACATATCCAACAATAGATCATAAATTCATTCCTTTCGCAAAAATCCACAAGATCATGTGCCATAAATTTTCACAGACTAAAAATACTTCCACTATAATAAAAAAATTTCATGAAAATATCTTGGTCTTTACAACATGAATGAGAAATAGGGGTTCATAAATATATAACCATAAAAAGATAAACTGGATTCATAAAGATTGTGACATTAAGCGTGTCCCATCATCGAAAGGATAAGAATGGAACCACTTTAGAATTTCCAAAAAGGGCCTGAGTAACATCAATGTATGGAAAATTATATGGGAAATAGTTTTGAAATATCTTTCAAAAACTTTTCATGATGACAATATCTATTCTTCTTTGAAAAATTCTTGTTAAATTGTAAAAACGATTAAAAATCATTTCATCATAAATACCTTGAAGAAATATAAAGAAGTATAAGTACCATTTTGAAATTATATTTCCTTTAAAATTAAATTAAATAATATCCTTAAATATTAACCTTTTAAAAATGAAAATATATCTTCAACAGAATGATGATGGGTAAATTTGTACATGTTGTATGAAGTAAAAAAATGACCATTCCATTTACATGGTAAAAAGGATAGAAGGAATGCCTTGTATAGAATGTTACCAGAATATTAACATGAATAGATTGGTAAAATTAAAAATGTTAAAAAATATCTTTCAAATCTGGTAGAATAATTTTATAATATTTTTGGAAACCCTTTTTTTAAAAAAAAATAGATTTCTGGCTAAAGAAAGTGTACAGTCAAGCATTTCAAATAACACATTCTTAACTATATTATGTACAAAAGACTATAATATGGTAATAATAAATTATTATATAATGAAATAATAGAGGATAATAATACTCATGAATAGTTGTGAGATATGGATCATAATATTTAATCATGGTAAGAAATAACATAAACAATCTCAGGAAGTAATGAGATTGTTTCAGTAACTCTTGTAACTCTGTAACATGGGATCATGCACTCAATATAAGGAAAACTAAATTAAATGAAGCTTAATATATCTTGAAAAAAATTATATTCATGATATAACTTGTTAAATTGATGTATATACACTTTGATAAAAAGTGTTTAGGATCATAACAAAACACTAATCTCAAAGAAGGCCAGTTAAGACAAAACAATCATACCAATTTGGTAACTGTTGAAAGAAATCCCCCAAGGTATAAGTTTCATAAAATTGTAATTTTAATACAAAATATTTTATAGAAAATAATAATATAATACAATCATGGTAGGTACATACAAAACACATATGGAATGAGTGGATAACATAGCTTATATCTCAATGAAATTAAAAGTGTGATTAAATCCCCCTACGTGTGTCTTGACTCTACCTGTACCCCAAAAAGCTTCATGTATAATAAATATAAATCTATTATATGTAATTTACAGAATATTATTTACATGTAGTACCATATTTCTTTTTATTATAACATTACATTACCTGCTTTTTAATGATCATATTTTAAGGTTTCACTTCGAGTAATATTCACATTGTTCTTCGTGTGCTTCTTAATTTGTTATATTGTTGATACTTATACTTATATCATGATTCCAAAATAAAAAAAATATATAAATATCATTTATATGTAGAATAAATATATTATAATAATCTTGATCTTAATTAACTAGGTAGTTCAATCCATTTTTCATGGATACAGTAAGTCGTACGTATGCATCAACAATGTTATTCATTTTTATTGTCGTATTGAAAGAAATTATGTAAATGAAATATGTATATATATGTATATATATTAAAGTATATTTAAGAGATCATATATATAATATATTTTCATTAAAACCAAACGTAATACATTCTATGTGGTTTATGAATGAATCACGTCGTTTTGAGGGGGTAGTAATCCACACTTTCTCAAACGTGACTATCAAATTAACCCAAATTGGAAGGTAAAATGAAGTGTATTGTAAAAGGAATAAAAAAGTTTAAATACATGATAAATATAATATATTGTGTATATAAATGGATTTACCATGATAATTTCCACTATGATTGGTGGTAAAAGAGAAATGAACAATCATCATTTTATGAGGCTGTAGTTTTCTATACACCAAAACATTATGTTCAGCTTCCATTAAATACTAGTGTGTGTAATTTTAGGTCCAAAAATTTTCCAAAAAAAATTATAGGTTTGATACTAGTGTTGTACCACATTAATGGAATAAATAGAGGTATGGGGTGGAGATTTAAAATAAATGAATGTGGCTTGAGAGAAGATGTTACCTCTTTATCAGGTAACATCTTTTGGTTTGTGCAAAAACGCTTCACTAAGATTGGTTTTTACTCAATGGAATATTAATGGTCTAAGTGAGGATTGTTCAAAAGAAAATTTGAGATGGTATTTGGAGAACATAACATTCATCAGAGGTGTGAGAATGGGTAGTGTGCTTAACTTTTTATATTATATTTGGAGTGGGACCTTTGTAAATACCAAAAGGTATTAAACAGTGGGTGGTGTATCTTAACTATTGTTCCATCAAAATGGGGAAAATCGATTAATGGAGAGTAATGGTTGATAAAAACATCATCCACACAAATATATGCGCATTTTAATTATTTGATTTTTAATCTATATGATTCTTCTATTTTATCATTTTTTTTATTAATGAATTACAATTATAATATTATTAAATTAACCATTAAGAATAAATTAAAGTGATATATATTAGAAAGTATATATCCAATGAATTATTAATATTATATCAACATTATAATATTTAAATCACATTATTTTGAAAATTAATTTTAAAACAATCTCATGTGACGTGCTAAAACGTTTCTTGAACCTAGACCATCTTAACAACATATTTATATAATATGGGTCAATATAATAGATTAATTATTACATTAATATAATATTTTTAATATATATTAACACTTAAATGTCAGTTGTCCGAATATATCATTTTTATCAATTTTAAATCTTTTTATAAGATTCAGTTATATTAAAATAACAATAATGTCAATTTGGGGATTATTTATTTAATATCAATTTAAAAATATTAATATTATATTAAAATTAAAATATATTATATTTAGTGTTGTATAAAATGATATATTAATATAAAATAAATAAATAAATTCATTAATTAAATCAAATAACTTCACTTTTAATAATTCTAATATCATTTATTTTAGTTAATTATTTACTTAATAGTCATTACATTGATGTTTCGTAAGAATTTTTAGTACTAAAACCATCTCTAAAAATTATTTATGATTTATTATGATAAAAATAACCCATATATATTTCAAAAGGAAATATATAACTGAATTTTTTATGGTTTTTATATATATCATTGTTTTATAAATGTAAAAGGTAAGGAACATTCCCTTTTTGTGTTTTTTCCTTCTATAACATTTTTATAGGAAACATCCATTTAATAATGTCCTAATAACATATAATTTTAGAACCATGTGGTGAAATGGTGAATGTTTTATGACCAATGGCTTCTGGGAAAGATTATAAGTCATTTTGGTACTTAATATTATGTTTTAGTCCATTATCATGCTTAATCGTACCTTAGTCACCGTAATTAATTTTAATACCATTCACTAATTGTATTGGTCAATAAACAATGTTTATATTATTAGACAAAAAACAACATTAAAATAAAATCATTTTATTTCATATTTTCAAAATTATAATCATAGATGTGGAAAAATTTATATTAATAGGAATCACACAAATGTTGGGAAATAAAGATGTTTTATAGTAGAAAAATGTTCAAATGATTGTTAAGATTATGTATTCAATTTCAACGGGGAATTGATTATCATGAATTAAATTTCATTAATAAATTTAACATTTATCTATTGTGACCTTAAAATATATTTATAATATTATTTATCATTAATAAATAATTTTACATAAACGATGTTCTTAACTAAAAAACAAATTTTTTTACTATTCTGCAAAAACTAATGTTTCTTAGAAAAATCCCAAAAATTCACCCAAGGAGAATTTTGACATTATAAATAAAAAAATTTGATTATTTAGTGAATCTAAATGTATAAAAGAAACATTACTATTAAAGGTATTTCATGCGAAAAACAATATTTTTAATAGAAAAGGACATTACCAAAAATCTTATCACTCATTATAAATATGTTTTATTTATATAAAATAATTATAGCAATTATTTTCAATGTAATTATTAATATTATTATAATTATGTTTAATTTTTTGGTTTTAATTAATTCATTTAGTATATATATACACACACATTTTAATAGAAACATAGTGTTGCGTGCATCATATTCCATGTTGGTGTCACTTGTTGCGCAAACCAAGTTGGTAATGCATTTAAAACTAAAGTCTAAATTATTTTTTTAATATATATATAACTATTTTCAATGTCAAGTGAAATGAAAAATATAGAAAAGATAAATTAATTCAAGAAAAAATATTAAATCTCAAAATCTGAGGGAGTTACCCTCTGGACATTTTATTAGGGGTCAAGCAATGGCTTCTAATACTAGCATTATAAGTACCACATTGTTCATTGAACAAGTTTTCCAGGATCATGTGACAATACATATACATTCCATCCTATATATGGGACGTCCACCAGGAAAATCAATTGGATCATTTGATTTTCCATATACATGTCAGGAAGACATTATCTAACATGTTAGGGAGAAAATTGAGTAATATTGAGTGGAAAATCAATACAAGTCCGATAAAAAAAACTAGATCAATTGGGAATACTATGACTTAAAAACATTATTCGTCCTCAGTTTCTATTCCGAAAATAAAAGGGAATCCTCATCATTTAAGCCTTGACTAGCAAAATAATATGATATGTCCCGCATACAAGGTCAACGTCAATGTGTAATCCCCTACAAACTAAACTACGATGAAAATTATTCCCTCCAAGCATAGGTTACATATAAATCCCCCCTGAGGCTCAACCTCTATATTGAACTCCAAATGGTTTTCTGAATGCATATGTTCTATATATATAAGTGATGACGATGGTTTTCTTCCCCTCTTTTAGCACACCAATCACAAGTCACTTGTTATTAATGAATTGAAATGACCATTTCATTCAAATAAAAATCCTCTAAAAAGGAATGTAAAACTTGATCTTCTAAGACTAGAATAGTGGCATTGTATGATATATCCCCCATACAAGGAAAAAAATCATGTGTAATCCCTGTAAAATGGAATTATGATGACTTAGATTCATCCCATAACCAGGATACATTAGACACCTTCTTAAGTACAGTTCCCGAACAAAAATAAGCATCCACATTAGTGAAATTCTCTATATGTCTCCATCATTTCAACCGTTAGAACCAATAAATTGACACAATTTGATCATAAAACCATATCTGTTAACCAACCAAGTAACCAACAACACTAAAATAACTCTGATTCCTTTCATAACCAGGATATGTAAGAGGCCTCCATGGGGCCTGATATATATATTATAATATATCAATGAAATTACGAGTATGTAAGCCACACATCCATATACAAGGATGTTGATCACTTTTTAAACCTTGCTTCTCTCATTGATCATAAATCACATGGGGATATAGAGTCACATTGAACACATTATTAGCGTCATGAATCTCAATCACCTATGGAAATAATAGCCAACACACCTCAATGTGTTTCATGATATAAACCTCCCGTCTCGGGTAATATACCAGGGGAATGTTCCATGGGAATGAATGAACTAAAATAACTCTGATTCCTATTATAACTACATTGAGTAGGATATCTCATAGGGTATCTCGCTCAAATATCTATTTCCTATGTGCTTACACATATGTCCTCTTTAAATGAATTTAAAATGAAAATGTTTTAAAAAAACTATATGGATTTGGATTCTTTGATTAAAATGGGTTATTTTGGACACCTCTTAATGGCTCAATACAATACTCATTATATTATCCATCAACATGAATGGAAGAAAACTTCAATGTCTATAGTAATATGGCTTTAACATATAAGTTTCCATTAATCACTGGGAAATGGATGAATAACCACTGATACGTACTAATGGATTCATCTATTTGATTCTCACATTCCTTCATATATGAAGAGTATTATAATATAAATTTTTTGTAGGGTAACTGGCCCAACATTAGGATTACATAGAGATTATCAAACATATCTTAAATCTAAAATAGATTCTCGGAGTTGGAAAAAAATTCTTCCAATAGAGTGTGATGAGTCCAACCACCTAAACTCTCAACCACTGTGAGTCCCTAATAATAATTATGAATGAAACACCAATTGAACTCCTACCTTTGTAATGCAGGTCCACACCCAGTTATAGAAGATATATTCATTTGGAGTTTTAGTTAAGTTATATAATGGTGACCCTGTGTTACTGCTTGTGTAATAAATGAACCCCCATAATCATCCATTGGGATAAAAATGAATCCACATCAATAATAATTCTCAGTAATCTCTTCCACATTAAAATATAAGATGGAGATCCTAAAATGAATACCTTAAATAATAAAAAAAGATGTTATTTTATGTTGCGCCATTTTGTTTTCGCTATATATGAGAACTGAATAGAAAGACCCTAACACAAAATTCTAAAAAATAATAGATGTTTGGATTTCTATATATCAGACCACTAAGATAGAAATAATTACTCTAAAAAATATAATCAGCCTGACTGATGTCTTTTTTATTTTCATTTGTAACTAGATTTCACATGAAATAAGTCATTCCTTGGGTTGAAAATTCCACACAAGAGGAATGGATGGATCTGTAATAAATGTAAAATTGTGTTAATAAACAATAGTTGATTGATAACACATCGTTCCAATGATGTTTCTCTAATAGGTGACATTGTTTCCTGTTTTCTTCTAGGCTAAACATACTTATGTCATCAACAAAATCCTGAATCTAGATAATGTCATCATCCAGTGACAATTCCTCTAATTCATCAATGGATGAAACCCCTACAGGTAGAAAAATGATCACAACTTCCTTACATATTCAATGTATGGTATGGAACACAATGGTCTATGAGTATGTTAAGTTTTTTAAAATCCTGACGCTCAAGACACCTCACGAGGATCTCCAACCACTAAATCTGTTGAGTATGTATCGTTTTAGGAATGATGCAACTAATGTAGCATCCCCTATTTCCACATCCAAACAATTAATGAGATTATCCCCATAGTGTGATAATCTCATCCTAAAATATCTAATGAGGGTGTAATATGAAGACAAATTCGACTCACATTCGAATGAGGGTATATAGAGGAGGGTTACTATCAACTATCATTTCTAAAAACATCCCATGGGTACCCGAAAATCACATGCTAATGGTACCACCCGACACACTCCCACTGCTAACGACCATGAATGATATGTAAGGAAGGAATAACATGAAATAAATTTTTTGGATAACAGTGATTGTGATCATATCCCCACTCCTGCAGATGATGTCTATCAGCATATTCTGGTAGTTACCAGTGAGTGAGCTCATATCCCTGCACACTTGGAAAACGTTTTTTTGCATATTACTACATGAAGAATGGGGGAGTTATAATACCTTGTATCAAGAATGAATCCCATTGGAATATTCTGGTTGCACAAATAAGAAAAATTCGGGTTCTTATCACCTCTTAAATTGATGAAATCATCTAGTACATAATAGATATGTAAAATGTATATGCTCATATCAATATAAACACTTTTCTTAAATTTCAATACTTTTTAGAAATATCAGACGAACTCCTCTAACATATTCATGTACTGGTTCAGATGCTAGTACATTTGCAAATTCCTTTCCCAACATCCATGATTTCTCAACACATTGATCATTATAAACAAGTGGTTACACAAAAGAAACCATACATTAATGTTCATGTCTAGAAGGATTATTGGCATATTAATGGAAATAAAGAAGTTTCAAGCCAGAACCATATTCCCAATCCAATTGGGGCTCCCTTGGTGAGATCGACACATGCCTTGGGATAAGGGCACATGCCTATCGACAAACTAAGGTGGAATAATATAGAGGCAATGATCTGTCTCATTTCCTCATTATGGATGGTTCTATCCATGTGAGAGGGCCACACTCCTTGTGACATGCTCATATAATCGTCGAAGAAGACCAGCTGCATACTCAAGGGGCCATGGATCTGGCATATATCCCAGTTTTGGAAAAGGATAACCTAGTGAGGATCGATTTTTCATTGGAGAAGCGTATATTATTAGTAATTAATTCTCATGGAATATTCCAATGGATCATGGAAGATAGGTGCATATTCCTACATCCATCGATGATTGAATTCATTTACATCATTCCAAGGAAATACAAGAGTTTGGTCATATACCTTCTCCCACTCTAGTGGTCCATCATCATATTATTAATGGATGTATATATACGAAATATGCTCATATTTGTTCTCCAATTGGGGCTCACCTAGTGGGAGTAACACATGACATGGAATAGGGTCATACTTCTTCAATGAAAGGACAATAACATATTAAAAAATCTCATGATCGGGCTCATACTCCTGTTCTAACTGAGGTTCACAAAGTGAGAATGACACATGTCTCATGACATGATCATATTACTATAAATAATGAATAATTTCATTGAAATATTCTTATATATTCTATGTAGCAGTCTCATACTCCTGTGACACCATATGGTGATAAATAAGTTCTAGAAACCTTCATACGGTAGACTTATATCCTTTAAAATTTACAAAAGGCAGGTCGACATATTTCAACAATGATATAGAATGTAAATTATATTACAATTACTCATAATAATAGTGTAATTGAGGTCATTCAAGTCACATTATTTATTCCTCAATAGTATATCAACTCTTCAATAGAAATAGAAATCAAACAAAACCTTGATAGTCACCCACATAGTATTATGGATATAGATCATATGGACTCCACTCCTAACATCCTCTATGGTCAAACTCCAAATGGGGATATCTCCAATGAACAAGGATATCATCCCATTACCCATACGAATCATTATAGAGTGAAGTTAAAATCATGGGAGACATTGTTTACATAGATTATCAAATAATTAGGGTCAAATACATATTCATCCCTATCAAATTTCACTAGCACTGTACTCCAGTTAGCTGGAGACCTCGGAATAATATTTTATAGTCTAACCACAACGAGGTGTGTACGTCTGATGAGGCTTACATCGACATATGGAGATAGTTAGTATGAAACAACCACCCAATCATGTTCTATTTCCTCACTACACTATACTATGTTGTCCCTGATGAGTGATTCACCCAGAGACATAGTCAATTTATCGATGCATGGATGTAATTATAAATTTATTTTAAACTCAATCCATACAAACTAAAAATGTGTAGTATAAAAGAAGTGTGAGGCCAACCCCACATAGAGTGGCGAAAAAATGATAAAAACTATAGACTAATGGTTAGGTACCACCAATTACATTTGGATTTAATTGAACTAGTGACGCAAATTAAATAAATGAAATCAAATAGAAAAACCAAATAAAGGGGAATTATTTTCCATCGATGTTTTTTAAAAATAAAATAATTCCACTTTATATAAATTTTATTATAAAATACTTGTGCACAAAAAAAAATCATAAATAGAAGAAATATACATTACATATCCATATACAATAAAATCCAAATTCATTCTAGTTAGATTAATCAAAATATTTATGGTGCATTAAGATAATATTTCCAAAATCATATGAGTAATTTCATTCAATTTTCATGATCAAATTATCTTAATCATTATACTTGAACAACAAGATACGATTGAATAAAATCATCATTATAATAAGAGTTAAAAAAATATGACCAAATGAAAGACCTTTAACGGGTTCTGATCTCCCCTATGTGTTTTTTCCAACCATTTTCGGGTGATCTCCAATGATGAATAAACCTAAATCCAAATGAAAAATATTATATAATAATAAACGATAATGGAATTATGAAAATTCATATATAGTATTTAATATAGAAATCATTCACTATTACATTAAATAATGAAACAAATATAAAAAATTCTATGATGAAATGTTGGTAAGAACCCTACAACACCGTTCAAGTAGTCGACCCTCTCCATGCCAAGAATAGAATAAAATTACCACGAACATAATGTGTATTTAAAATCCCATTAGTCATTCTAAGAGTTCTCCAAGCCCAGGATTACCTTTAATGGTAGATATGGTTAAAATATATGGGACATCGATCAAATAAATGCTGAATATCATTGCTTTCTAGATCTGAATATGAAATATCAATTCCCGTAATGTTTTACATGATGTGTAATGTGCAGGTGTTTTTCATGTCATGTAATGTTTACATGATGTGTATATTTATCCTCTAGCGTTGTATCCCCTTTTTCATCACGATTATTGAGTTTCGTTCTTTGGATGTTTTCCATGATCATCCGAAAACAACCAGGGATGAATTCAATTACCGCATTTTTAAAAATAGGTTGTAAATGATGGTCTTGAATAAGAATAGTAAATAAATCTATTGGAAGAATCTCATATAAAATAAATTCATATATAATGGAAACATATATAAACTTCATTAAAAAATATTTTTAATATAGTGACTTCAAATACCCCCACACATAAATCTTTTATCATCTTATAAAAAACCTCAACATGAAAACACCATGTGTACATACATCAACAAAGAAATTTTAAAATTATTATGCATATAATAACATGTTATAACTGAATATTGTAACATCAAAGAACATCTCAAATAATTAATCTAAAAACCATTCATTATATATAATGTTCTATTCAAGTCATTACCCCCTTTTCAAATAGCATTTTCAACTATTCTTGAACACAAATTCCATTTATGATTTTCCTAACCATTTATTTTTTGAACACATCACTTAGGGTATTAATTTTAATGGAGGTATAATCATACCTCAAGTACATGCTTCTAACCATATAATTTCATTGAATCTAGGTTCTCCACCAAGTAATGAGAAATATCAAAATTAATAATGATGTCTTAGGATGAAGTATAAAAAAAATTTGTGGCTGAGGGTAGCTTAGTAAAAATGTTTAAAATGATGTAAGGCTCAAGGATGATTCTAAACTCTAATGTATAATTTATGATATTCAAAAGGAAAGATCAATGAAATGATCCTCACCCAGACATAATTCCATCTCACACACCCCCAAAATCATACAATGAGGGCTCATATTCAACGTAATCATAATGAAAAAATTACACAAACTTTTTGTAATTTTTTCTTTTTTTAATTAGTCGCAATGAAAATTACCATCACATGAACCACCTAACCAAATATGCTAAAAATCATCTATCCATAAATGGTTATTATTTATTCTTCCAACTCACAACCCATTTTTTATTTTTTTATTTTTTTCAAATTGTTTCTTGGATTAGTCACACATCCACTATCAACCACATATTATTGTGAGATCATTATTCAATCAGTTATTATTTTTGACATACTAGAGAAACAATCCATTTTTTCATTTTTATCAACCAGATATATAAATAGTGGAATATAATGAATTTAAATATAAACCTTCCCCAAAATACCATAGAAACACCATATACTATCTTGTGATGATCAATAACCCATATCACCAATGAAAACCTAATTCCCCATAGTCATTAAATTTAATATCATGAAAAATAAAATTGGTTGGGTCAGAATGTTTATAATGGCATGTAAAATGGGTGAATCCTAACAATTCCATCCATGGATTCTAGAGGGTATGAATGATCAATGTGAAGGTGGGTCTCAAGATAAAATGGCTCATAAATAAAATTCATCCATCATTTTATGTATGAATTTTTACTATTTTATCTTTGACAAGATATCAATTATAGTTCTTATTGGTTTACATGCCCCATGATTCACTTAATAAATATTCCTATAAAATTTTGAACGATTTTTTCCAAAATCCTCTTTGGAATGAGAACATAATATAAGTAAATCAGTTCACTGAATGAACATGGATAATTAGTTTATAGAAAACATGTTTCTAGAATTAAACATCTTGAAAATAAATCATATCAAAGATCTTTTCTCAAGAAACTCCAAATTAAATTTAGCAAGTAAATTATAAAAATTCAATTATGATCTTTTCCATTTATGAGAATTAAATTTCATATTTTCCATCATGTCAAATCACTTTCCCATAATGCATATGTATCGTACATCAGTGAGTAAAATAAAAATATTTGATAACTCTTTTTGATGAATAAATTTTAATTCAATTCATGCAACAATTCAATTAATTTTTTTTCATATAATAGAAATAACTAGGGGTGGAAATATATAAAAAAGTAAAATGTACTCACCTTTCATTGATGCTTCTAAATAAATCACTCAGGTTTATTCTGACCATGTTTCATTAAATTTAATATGATTACATGACATGTATTAAACTCATGACATGAAATTTTTTTTTATTCTCTTCAATTACTTCTTTATTCTTTCTTGTATCCAAATTATAAAAAAACAATGAACGTACAGTCCATTCAATATTTAATATTTTTGAATCAAAAATGGAAATAGTTAAACTATAAGGAATCTTATTTAAACTAAAATAATTATAAATCAAAGTCCTAGAAATGAATTTTTAAAATATGGGTTTCCTCCATTTAGATTTTCTTTTTTATGATAATTCAACTCTCCCTTTTACAATTTTTTTATGATTGGAATCTAATATTAATCAAAAAATATTAGATTTACCCACATCATACTTTGTTGTGAAGCTAGGGTAATCATTTTCTTCCCCATCCATTAGATCATCTTGACTAGTGTGGCACTACAATTTTAGGATATATATAATGAAAATAATATTAAATTCAAATTTGATAGTTTTTTGTAGTTCAGTTGCTCCAACATTAATTTTACTTTATTTTTTTAGTCTGATCTTCTCAAATGATTTTTTAAAATGAAACCATAATTTTCTCTTCCTCTTCTTGACTGTGTAGGTGGGAGTCCGACACTTCTTCATTATTTTGAAAAATAGTGAGTTTGATAGAGGTTTTATTTATTTTCCTCTTCCTTTGTGTTTTATTCTTCCTCTAATGCTATTGATTGTACCACTTTAACCTCCACCTCTTATTCTTCCTCAAAATCCAAACAAAAAATTCCATTATATCTCATTTTTATTCTCTTATAAGTTGAAAAAGGTATTATAGTTATTATTTTTGATATTTTACTTTGTGTAGAAGGGATGACCCAAATTGTGATTCTTCTTCTAAATTTAGAGGTTTGTCACTTAGAATGATGTAATCATGATATATGAATTATTTCTCTATATTCTCATACTTAAATTTTATATTTGATTCTTTAATATTTTGAAAATTCTCAATATGATCATCCTTATAATCACATTCATAACACTAAATACATATATCATAATTTTAGGGAAGATTATTCAAAATGGAATTTAAATTTGAATGAACTTGAGCAACGTTTGTACTAAATTCTTCATGTTCTTCGAGTAGTGAGTCATTTTCAATCATCCTATTATAAAATAGTGAAATTTAATATATGTTAAATTAGAACATTCAATCCAAAATATTCGGATCATATGGTTGTTTAATGGAATTTTATTTATTTATGTACAACTCTTGTGGTTTATTTATATCAACAGCTTGAACTGCTTTCCCCAGATCATCCTTTTAAACATACAAACCTATATATACATTTCGATCTGTTAGAAGGATATAGAACACTAAATTAATATTTAAATTTATTTTTCCATGTGGAGTAGTATATTTCCCTTCATTTATTATTTCATCCTCATTATGTTTCATTTTCTTGTCCATCAAAACAAAGTTTTGAGTGATAAATCTAGGTTTTATTTCTTTGTGATGTTTCTCATGAAATTTCTAAAAGTAAGAGTTTTCTTGAATGTACTACATGGAAAAAAAATTGATAGGGTATCCTTGATAGTTTGGATATTCTCTACCAGGCTGATTTTTGGTTTTTTTCCACTATTGGTGTTGGAATTCATCAGACTCATGAGAATAAGAATCATTCCGACCACCATCCTTTTGTGTTCACCAATCTGAATTATGTGCTTCCAATGTGGTTGGATACAATGGATAATCAATGTATTATGATGAACAGGTATAATATGTGTGATAAGACTTGTAATCCATCCTACACACCACCAAAAGCTCAACATTTCATAATATATAAAAATAGATTATGAAATTGAATAAAAAACAAAAACCTGGACTAAAATTAGAAAACATAGAAGGTATAAGAAATGCCTTTGACCTAGGAAATTTGTCTAGAGTTTTCTAAAAAACACTGCTTCTACCTATAAGTGAGATGAAAATTTGATGTTCCAATAGATATTGGAAAATAATTCAGGTGTGGATCAATTATAAATTTATTTTATACCAGAAAATACTAACTACAAATGGATAGTCTAGTATATGTGCCGGATCAAACCTAGAGAGAGAAGGGAAGAAAATGAGAAAAATTCTAGAATAATGGTAAGGTATCTCAAATTTTAGTTTTAATTAAACAAGAGACCTAAAAAATAAATGAATTAAAATAGAAATAAATAAGAAAGGGGAATCAGTATGTAAGTATGGTTTTCATAAATAAATTAATTTTACTTAAAATAAAAAATATTTATATAAAAAAACTACTCAACCAAAAAAAATCATCGATATAAGAAATGGTCATTAAATATAAAACATCCCAATAATACTATTAATCATTTTATTATAAATAAAAATAAATAAAGTACATTAAGTTCACCTTTCCAAATGAATAGGAGAAATTCCTCTCAAAGTTCATTAAGAGATCATCTCAATCATGTTGGGGGTCATTCTTAATTTTTATCATATGGTTAATAACTCAATGAAGTATAAAATTCATGACCAAGAACAACATGATAAAATCTGATGAAATATTCATCACGAGAAAATTTAATCAAACTATGATGATACACACCATCTTTAACTAATTATTCTCTCCCCTACGGGTTTTATTTAACCATCATCGAGTGATCACCAATGACGATTAAACCAAAAAAACATATGAGAGATTTTAAAAAAAATTGTTCAATAATGTATTAATGAAAACATAGATTATTTAATTTAAATAAATAGGATTCAATTTAACATAAAATAAACAAACAAATAGAAACTTATCTATTGAGAATGGAGGATTGTAACCATATTGAATCCACCCTACTATCGATCCTCTCCACGTTTGGAGTGGAAAGGATTTCACATGGATAGATCACTATATATAATACCAGTAGTAAATCTCAGACTAATCCAAGTAAAATATTACATTTAATAATAGATCTCATCGAAGGATATGGGGACGCCCACAAATATATAGTGAAAAGACAAATTATTAGGATCTGTATGGGAAATCTCACATCATGTAATGTTTCATAGGATGTGTAATATGTGGGGTTATTTTTACATCATTTATCATTAAAATGATTTTAATCATCATCCTAATTTTCTCAAAATCTATTTCATCCTTAAATTTAGATATTTTCATGTTAGTGCTCCATGATTATCCTAAAAATCTAGTTTCGTGATCAATTTTACACTTTTCCATAATATGCTCCAAATTCTAGTCCTGCATAAGAACACACAAAAGAGAAATATTAGGGTAGAATCTTATGTTAATTAAATTAATATCTGTGGGAAGAACATATAAACCCCATCAATATATGTATTTAAAATATAGATAGAAAATACCATCATAGTTAAATCTTTTCTTGTCCTCGAGAAAAACCTAAACAAAAAAACACTAACGGTCAATAGATAAAAAAAGGAAAATTTCACATTATTATTCTCATAAATACAAGTTATAACTTAATATTTTAAAATCATAACACCTACATTATAATGAATCCAAAAAAATATGCTACATTATTAATGTCCAATTCAAGAAATTTTCCCCCTTCTCACACACAGTTTCTAACCTTTCCGAGACACCCATTTTATTTATGATTTACCTCACCAATGTCCCCACTCATAAATAAGGGTACAAAATTTAGTGGATTTATTCTCATAACTAAAGTACATTCTCCAAACCAATGACTTGGATTGAATCTACAGTTTCCTCCACATAAAGATCAATATCAAAATTAATCATGACTAATTTGGAATAGGTTCAAATGAATCTGTGGCTGATGGTAGGTATGTAAAAATGACGAACTCATGTAATTCTCATGGAGGAGAATAAAATGTAACATAAAATTCAGTATATTTAAAAGACAATATCATTGAAATTATCCTCATCAAAATGAAATACAATCTCAAACAACATAAAAATCATATAGTGGAGGCTCTAAGAAAATGTAATCATAATGAAAAATAAGCCTATCATGTTATTTTTTTTCACTTTTCACTCAAAATTCTTGATTGGAATAAACCCCAAATCCATCACCTAACCACATATGATAAAAATGATCGGACCAAAAAATGTGATTTTTTATTCTCCCAATTATGAAACCATTTTTTTTCTTTTCTTCCTTTTTTAGAAGCTTCCATAAGAAAGGTATCACATCGATTATCTAACCACATATGATTATTAGATCATAATTACGAAAATAGTGATTTTTGACCTACCTGGGAAATATCCAATTTTTTCATTTGAATTATTTTTTCATTTTTTAAAAAACAAGAATGATATATAATGAAATATAATTAATGTTAATATTAATCATCATCAAAATCCTATTGGAACATGCCCAAAATATCCTATAAAAACAATATCTCATATCCACCATGAAAAAATTCTCCACCATCATTATTCAATTGAATATAATTGAAAAAATCTGTTGGTTAGGAAAAGAAACAATGAATTGTGAAATAGACTAATCCAAACAAGGGAATCCATGGATTCATTAGGATAAGAAGTAACAGTGTGTTGTTGGGTCACATGATAAAGAGAAACATCAATAAAATTTTTCAATAATTTCAAGAGTGAATTTTTAAATGGACATATCTTATAATATATCCATGCATGTTCTAATAGTTTTAAATGCCCCAAAATTCACTCAAGAAATATGCCTTGAAAAGTTTGAGATATTTTTTCCAGTTTCCTCACGAGAAAGATAAATTAATATAAGTCAACCATTTCATGGAAGGAACATAGTCAATTTGATTACTCAAAGCATGTTTCTAGGAATCCACATCATGAAAATAAATCATATCTGTAATCATTTTTAGGAAATTTCAAATTAAAGAAAGAAATATAATTTTAATGTTTCCATTTATATTTTCTTTGTTTACGGGTATTAAATTTAAAAGTTTTCATCATTTAAAAATACTTCAATTAATACTTTTGTATCTTATATCAGTGTGCACAAGGTAAAAATTCAACAACTTTTGTGAGTGATTATAATTGAATTTAGTTTAAGTAACAACTATATTCAATTTTTTCATCTAATGGAAATCACTAGGGGTATGAAAATATATTTTTTAAATGTACAACCATTTCATTTAAACATCTGAATGCGTCACTATGGTTCTGTCTGACTAGGTTTCAAAACATATACTATGATTACAAGACGTGTATTGAGATAATGACATGAAATTATCCTATTTTCCTCTCTTTAACTGATTTTTTCATTTTTTCCTTCTACTTGAAGGAAAAAAATAAACAATGAAATTAGAGGATATTTAAAATTTAAAATATTTGGACCATGTAGGTAAAGTGGCCAACAAAGGGGAGATTTAATTTTAAAAAATGATAGAGAACAAAAATTTGAAACACATCTTTTCTTCTAATAGATGATGTTCTTTATATTCGTTCAATTCAACCTTTTGTCTTTGTTAACTGATTAGAACCTAATATATAACTTAAAATTGTTCGATTTCCCCACATGAATCTATGTTGTATATCTTGTGTAATCATTCTTTTCCTCTTCCATTCATTCATCTTGACTAGTGTTCAGGTAATATTTTTAGACAGATGTAATAAAAAAATATTAAATTGTAATTTGACCAGATTTTTTAGTTCAATGGATCCAACACTCCTTTACATTAATTAGTTTGATCATATGGAATGAATTCTTGAAATAGATCCTTAGTATTATCTTATTCCTATTGAATGTCTAAAAAGGGTTCCTAGTGTTATTCATTCATAGGAATACTAGTGAGTTTGATGCATGTTTTTCTGGTTTCCTCTTCCTTTATTTTTCATCTTCTTCCATTTTTATGGATTGTATCACTTTGGCCGCCTTATCTTATTATACCTCAATTATCCAACAACAAATTCCATAATATATATTTTCTGTAAATATAAATTTTTAAAAAGGTATTCTAATTGTTCTTATTACTATTTCACTACATATAGGTGATTCCATATGTTCGGAAATTTATTCTAAATCTAGAGGTTGATCACATTGAAAGATCTTACCATACTGCAAGAATTCTTCCTGGATATTTTTCATCCTTGTTTTCTATCTTTTTATTAAATAGTTTGAACATATTAAATATTTTATTCCTCATCCTAATATTGATATAACTAAATCGATGCATTTGATTTTAAGTGTATGTGATTCACAAGGGAATACATTTTTTATAGGACTTGGTCATGCTGAGTAGTCAATCATCCATGTTCATTGAGTTGTACCGAATTTTCATCCATCATCTTATCCAATACTGAAATGTTATTTGTCATAAATTTATCTAGAATATTATATGAATTATTATAATGGGGTTGTTGGAAGGAATGGAATTCATTGATGTAGTGGTATTGAGGTTCGGTTATGATAACAACATAAATTTCCCCTACAATATGTTCTTTTTGTTCAAACCAACCTGTATCTCCAGTAGAATCTATTAAATTTTAATAAATAGTTGAATTAAAATTTGAAATTATTTTGGAATATTGAGTAGTAAATTATCCCTTATTTCTGATCTAGGATTCATAATTTTCGATCCTCCTGTCCATCTCATCAATGTATTAGGCAAGAAGTCTTGGTAGTCTTTCTTTCGAGTGCTTCACTTGAGTTTTATAGAAGTAAGACATGTAATGAATATTCTTCATGGATTAATACTTTCATATGTAGCTCGATATTCATGGTATCCGTTATCAGGATGATAGTAGGAGGCGTTCATTTATGGGGGTTGGAAATCACCATACTCATGAGACTGTGAATCATTCTGAACGTCGTCATATTTTGTCAACCATTCCAAGTTCAGTGACTCCCATGTCGTCAAGAACACTAGATATATAATTAATTATAATGGTTTAGTGGCATAAAAGTGACATGACACATAATACATCATTCAAAACAGCAAAAACTACCATGCACATTATATATAAAAATAATTTCAAACTAAATCAATGAAAAAAAGACATATACTAAAATTAGAAAACAAAAGTGGGATAAGAAAAGTCTTTAACCCATGAAATTGGTCTCTGGTTTTATACAATGCTAAAATTCTCACTAGAATTGGTGCTAATGTTGTATATTCTTAGATATGTTGTTAATTTCTCTAGTTTTGAATCAAATTAGAAATTTACATTAAATTCGAAGTGTACAAACTATGAAGGCCTAGTATAGAGGAAGTCCAAGGTTAAATGAAAAGAGAGGAGAGTGAAAAAAAATGAATATTCTATACTTAATTTTATATATATATATATCTAATTTCTATTTTATTTAATTTAACTTGTGACACAAATTAAATACATATATTCAAAAATAAGATTAAATTTTAGGGGAACCATTCTGGAGGGAAGATTTGTTTTAAAAAGCTAATTCTCCTTTATATACAAAAAATATATATCAAATAGATGCACCACCAAAAAAATTCATTGATTGTAGAAATGGTAATTCCCTATCATACTATCCTATAATCCCAATATCTCATGGTTAGATAAATCCAAATAGATAAAGTGCATTATTATTATATTGCTAAAAACATAAGATAAATTACATTCAATGTTAATGAAAATATTATCTCAATCATATTGGAGATTGTTCTTTATTGAAAATATATATGAAATGAATAAAATATGAATAAAACATATTCGTGGTACAACATGAAACAATCAAATAAAATCCTCTTCATGAGAAAATGAAAATCGAACTGTGATGGTATGCACCCCCTTTAACTTATTCCACTCCCCCATTTGTGTTTTAATGAACCACAATTGGGTGATCACTAAAGATGATTAAACCCAAAAACTTATGAGATAGATTATAAATGAAATAATGCTAAGTTAAAGGAGAAAACATATATATTAGAATTAATGTATAAATAATTCACTGTTATATAAAATAATAAAACAAACAAAAACCTATCTACAAGGAATAGCGGGTCGGAACCCTATGGTAGCCTCTCGACAAAATTTCCTCTACATACATGGAATGTAATTAATTTCTTATGTCCAAAGTAAAGAATTTATAATCCCATCGTTATTCCTAGGAATCACCTTGGTTAGATATTTCATTTAATGAATGATTCTGTCAAATGATATGGGGCCACCGTTGGGGATAAAATGAATATTTGGATTTTATGGATTAGTATAAGAAATCTAACATCAAGTAATGTTTTCCATATTTTCCAAAATGTGATTAAAATTCCAGTCATACATAATAATACACAAAAAAAAATATCAAGCTATAATTTTATATTTAATCAACTAATATCTAATGGAATAAGTTATAAAACCCCATAAAATATATAGATGTAATATATAAATCAATGATCTAGAGAAGGAGTGCATGCGTTATCTATACTAAAATATGTGGGATACTCATCAGTGACGAAAGACTTGACATATCCACTATGAAGAAAATGAGTATCAAATGTTTCTCATAAATACACTCGATTGTTAGCTGAATATGGCTTCCATTTCCATAGCTCAAATCCAAGGAGTAGAATTTTATGAAAAATGCCTACATAGAGTTTCTCACTATGTCTTGACAACCCTCCATTGACTAATTTTCAGAGAATAACCCGAAGTACAAATATAAAAATGGGTGAAATATATAGCATTACACTTCACTAAGTGCCTAGAACAACATAATCCTTCGAATACTACATCTTGAATTGTTATAACATTCATTGAAATTAGAGTACTATGTAACATGCGAGCTAGTTAATCAATAAAATAAAATTCCCCCTCTGTAATGATTCTAGAACATCACAAGAAAAGGAAGAAGATAACCATCAGACCATTGAACTCTAACCATCATATAAATTAAAATGACTTTTAGACATAGAAACAAAAGTTGTAATGAACAATAAAACATGTCATGAAGAATGATTCCCATCATTGGTATCCATCTTATGCAGGTACTACGTGATCATATCCATACCACATTAAATTTTCTGTAGTATAATCTACCATAACAGTTGTCTAAAAGTGAACCCATCCCATTGGGTTGGGGAATGTCTACCACTACCTCCACCATTTGGAGCATCAATTACTAAGACTATATTGGACATATAATCATTAGTTTCAAGAAACCCACATCCAACTAGGTGAGGGTAATTTATATCTTTATCACAATCACCAAGTTCATCATCTCATAAGAGGGTACTAGGGAAATTAGCATTGATTTTCTATCAACCCTAACCCACTATTAATGGGGAATCTATATCTCAACATTCATCATAGGAATCATGAAATCCTTGACTACAATTATTAGATCCTCAACAACATGATTAATCAATTCCCATTGCAGTCCAAAATAATACCCATCTGGTATGGCTTGAATAATTTTCATCATCATCACCCACATTTGTAGAATCATACCTGTTACATATTGAGAGGTAAAAAGCAATGGGTTAAATCCTATCCATTCCTCTCACCTTAAGGAAAAACTATGATATTTAAGGCCTACTCGGAAATGATGATCGGGAACTCCATTAAAATTACTATTCATAGATTAAAACTAGAGAAACATATGGTAAATGTGATCAGAACCCACTATGGTAGCAAGATAGAATGGTCCAGTATGTCGAGAGGTTCTATGACTAACCCAAATGTATGTTGTGTGGAATCATCAAGATCAGTTTAATTTAATGTAACATCTACAGTTTCATGATATTACTCTATAAATTCCGTCACATTCAACATGAAAAGAAATGTCGATCATGAAAAATACATAGAGATGTGAAACATAAAATCATACATTGAGAGGAGTGTAGTCTAGATGGACCAACTATGGCTCCACAAACCTTGAATTAGCGAAGGATTTAAAACCTAAAACCTATGAATATTGATTTTCCACCTCTATAATAGAACACTACCAATGAAAAATAGATTGGGATGGATGCATCCCAATTATCTCCTTGAAAAATCCATGTTCCTTCCAAAGAGGAAAAATTGTCACAATATGAGAGTGAGATACACACTCTCAGACAATTAAAAAAGGTGGTACCAATTGGTAGTATTCCCATTGGATATCATTTTACATTATGGGAGAATATTTTTCCTCCCATGTCCGATCCACCAGAAAAAATGGTTTATGAGTCTCAAACTTTGTCCATATCTGGGAAACTGGTCTACAAAAAATGCGGATGTAAAAAATGATCTTTACATATTAATATTGTGGAGAAAAACTCACACTCTATAGATTGGTAATTAATTCTTATAAGAAATCAATAATCACCATTAAATGAATGATTGGTCACCACATTAACCCCCACCCACTTTATGTAGATGGGTGACGACTTTGATAGTGGTTCCCCCAGATATTTTCTATTTCAAAGAGTCTTTTGCTACTCGTATGAAATCCTTAGAATGGTGATGACATCCTATTCTATTTAAATGAATTAATATCTATAATGATTGGATGGCACTAAAACCTTTTATAATTTTAGAAATCCTATATTCTATACCATTGATTTCAAAGGAGACCCTGAAGAACATCTCACACACTTCGTATCCCAATACGGGCCGATGATGGGACCTCAAGAGCAGAAAAAGGAAACTATAATTAATTGTTTTATACATACTTTGATAGGGGCTGATTATGTTCTATTCATTAGAATTTGAACAGGATATATTCATGATGGAATGTCTGTAGTTGTTAGTTCCATTATCATTTAAGCTCCACACTATGGAAAATTGCAATCACCAACATACAAAATTGGAAATAACACGAAGCCAATAGTGTGTATGAATTAATAGAGAAGGTGGAAGGGTGTAAAAAATTTACTCTGCATCCCCCCTTTAATGGAAAAATTTCTAGTCCTCTATACTAAAAATCACCAGGATGAGTTGTAGAAATCTCGGATCCCAATGAAGTATCCATGCACATTACGTGAGTTAGAAAAAATTGAAAAATTTTAAAATACACCATATAGAAAACCTAATCCAAATATCTACCCAGGCCCATAGAATAAGGTAAAATTATAGTTAAATACAAATATACAACTATCACAATAAAGCCTATGATAGTGCCCATTTAATCACCTAGGAAGGTCACAAACAACCCAACACCTCATGTCGATAAGCGAAAACCAGAAAACCACCCTCACCAAGAAACATAGAGTAATCAGAGTCACCTTGGATTTGATGAATGAATGAATAAATCATAGTCCTTAAAAAATTAACAAGCCCCAATTAGATATTTGTAGCCATTAAAAATAACCTACTCAAGATAACACATCATGAGATTCCCGATTAAGTCAACCTCACTGATAGTCTCGAATACTACCCTTTCCAGTGATGGATGGGTCATAATACCATGGAATTATTCATCATCATATACATCATTCAAATAATGGTTTATTCTGAATAGGTGATGTTATGTGTTCTTCATAGTAGGAGGCCTACATATCTTTTTCCCTATTAGAGGAAGAAGGTTGTTGGTAGAATTTTTTGGCTAGGTGTGAACAGATGTTCGAAAACTTGATGACTAGAAAAATAGTTGATTGATCCCATACCATCCAAAGAGAGAAAATGAACATACACACAATATATCCACACTCAGGGAGTAAATATATGATATTCCTCCCAATGGTGGGAGAAACTTTTGAATTCATGAAGAAAAAAGAGATTAATTGTTGTATTTTTCTCCTACACAAGCTCTAACTCTTGTAGATTTCTTCCCACAACATATACAACATCAGAACATTCCCAAAAAATAGAACACTCATTTAATGGGGAGAAAATATTTTGTCATTTGAATAATATAATGTTGGAATCCCCCTTCTCCGAGGATGAATATGCCTCAACATATGAGTTTCCCAGAAATTACTGGGGAAGGGAAGGTTGTATACGGAGGAACCGAGGATACTAGGGACAACATGGGCATTGTCAGACCTAATATTATGTCACATCCCCATAGAGTATATATAAACAACTAATTCTCATTGTAAACACTCTATATTTCCCAAAACAATCATGGAGGTGTCTCATGACCCTCTAGTGGTTGTCCGCACCAAGATTTCTTGCATGACCGACTGGTGAGGATTTGTTTATTTGATTATCCAATGTAATATGGAAGGCTAACACACCGCATTCCACTAGCATTAGATACTCTATAGACCTCTGATCATGTACCAATACCATCATCCTTGAATTACTCAATTCCTGGTCAACATATCAATAAGTAAAAGAACATTAGATAGCATCAACCTCTGGCAGAAAAGAATAACATTTTGAAATAGTGGGTGGTTTCAATATCCCTGTTCTCAAACGTATATATGATCTAATATTCCGAATAATTTGGGGATGAACTCATTGAATTCCTCCAATTACCATTAGAGTTCAAGATAAAAGTCAATGTAGCTGATACCTATTGAGTGGAGATAATACTATCGTAATTCCATATAGGTAACTCGTTAATTAAATAGGATCTGGAAGAGATCATCAAAGAGAACATTCAGCACCTATTGATTTTAATTGCACTCATTAACACTGAGGTCTAATGATAAATGATTGATAATGGTAATAGGATCAATCCAATCCCTGATCAAACCCTCCGATGTTTGGGATATTGTGAAGGAGGCATATCTCATACAAAGATAATGATCCAAGGGTATGAAAAGAATGAAAAAAGACATCTTGAGAATATAAAACTCTAATATTAGTTTAGGAATCTCACATCTAATGTTGATTTTATGATTATCTATCAAGAAAGTATATACAATGTCGTAAATGGAAGGTCATGGCTCTATATCAACATGGTGGTACCTTTGACATTCCACCATTGTTGGAAATACACCATTAATGGAGAGGTTGTCATACTGCATGGTGAAACTTCACCCATCAATAGTTTCAGAGCCCTAAATGCTAAGGAATTTTTATACAAAATTAGAGGAAAAAACAAATGTTGGATAAAGATATATAGGTTGAAACCCCAAATGGATTAGAGACCACCCACGAAAATCTATGTAGTATTCTCGTAGAATACTATGTTCTCCCCATCAATTTGGTGGAGGTAAGAGATCATTAAATAGAGGTACAAGTTCCTATGTTCTCTCGTGAGAGTGTAAAAAATAAACCATCTCAGGCATCTATCTAAAATGAAATAGGGATTAGGGGATGATAATGTTTCTTCTAATGGCCTCTCTCACATCGATAGTGACAGAGATGCCACCATATTTCCAATTATATCGTAGAATACTACCATAGAATCAGATGTGGAATAAGAATAGGAAGTCCTCAAGAACTCCCCTCCCTCATTCAAGTAAGGTTTTTCCACCACCATCGGTGAGCTTAGGGAGAAAAATATGGGATCTGAAGAATACCTACGAATGACATTTTTTAGTGATTTCATGTAGTTATAAGTTCATGTGATGTATATTTAATTTATAAATAAGCACTGATATGTGTAATTATATTTCAAAAGGATATATATAACCGAATATTTTATGCTTTGTACATATATCATTGTTTTAAAAATGTTAAAGGTAAGTAAAGTTCTCTTTTTTTTGTTTTCCTTTAATAACATTTTTATAATAAACATCCATTTAATAATTTCCTAATAAAACATACATTTAGAACCAAGTGGTGAAATGGTGAAAGTTTTGTGACCAATAGATTTTGGAAAATTTTATAAGTCATTTTTGTACTTAATATTATGTCTTCTTCCATTATTAAGCTTAATCGTAACATAGTCACCGTAATTAATTTTAATCCCATTGACTAATCGTATTGGTCAAAAAGAAATTTGATATTATTAGACCCAAAATAACATAAAAATAAAATCATTGTATTTCATATTTTCAAAATTATAATCATATATCTATGAAAATTGATATTAATAGAAATCCCACAAATGTGGCGAAATAAGGAGGTTTCAATGTAGAAAAACTTTCAAAATATTATTAAGATTAAGTATTCAATTTCGAAGGGGAATTGATTATCATGAATTCAATTTCATTAATAGATTTAATATTTATCTATTATGACCTTAAACGAATTTTATCATATTATTTATCATTAATAAATAATTATACTAAAATGATATTCTTAACTAAAGAACAATTCTTTTTATTATTCTCCAAAAAATAATTTTTCTTAGAAAATTCCCAAAAATTCACCCAAGGATAATTTTGACATTATAAATACAAAAATTATGCTTATTTAGTAAATATAAATGTATAAATAAACATTAATATTAAAGGATGTTCATCTGAAAAATAGTATTTTTAATAGAAAAGGAAATTACCAAAAATCTTATCATTCACTATCCATATGTTTTATTTATATAAAACAATTACAGAAAATATTTTCAATGTACTTATTAATATTCCTATATGTATGTTTAATGAATAGGTTATATTTAATTCATTGAAATTATAAATATATATATACATTGTAATAGAAACTTAGTGTTGCGTGCATCATATACCATGTTGGTGTTACTTAGAGCGCAAACCAAGTTGGTATTGCATTCAGTGCAAGAAAAGTTGGTATTTAATTTAAAAATAAATTATGAATTAGTGTTTTAATATATATATATATATATATATATAACTATTTCCAATGTCCAGTGAAATGAAAAATATTGAGAAGTTAAAATAATTCTTGAAAAAATATTAAATCTCCTTATTTCATGGTGTTACCCTCTTGACATGTTAGTAGGGGTCAAGCAATGGATTCCAATACTAGAATTATAAGTATCACATTGTTCTTTGAACAAGTTTTCCTGGATCATGTGACTATACATAGAAATTCCATCCAATATATGGGACTTCCACCAAGAAAATCAACTGGATCATCTGATTGTCCTTAGACATATCAGGAATACATTATCTAACATGTTAGGGAAAAAATTGAGTAATATTTAGTGTACAATAAATACTTGTCAGATAAACAAAAAAACTAGATTAATATGGAATAGTAGGACTTAATAACATTATTCGTCCTCAATGTGCATTCCAAAATTAAAAGGGAATCTTCATCATGTAAGCCTTGACTAGAGACATAATATGATATGTACTGCATACAAGGTCAACGTCAATGTGTAATCCCCTACCAACTAAACTATGATGAAAATGATTACCTCCAAACATAGGTTATATAGAAAGCCTCCCCGAGGCTAAACCTCTATATTAAAATCCAAAGGGTTTACTGAACGCATATGTTCTGCATCCATAAGTGATGAGGATGGTTGTCTTTCCCTCTTTTATCACACCAATCACAAGTCACATGTAATTATGAAATTGAAATGAACGATTCATTCAAATAAAAAGCCTCTAAAAAGGAAAGGAAAACTTGATATTCTAAACCTAGAACAGTGGCATTGTATGATATGTCCCCCATACAAAAAAACTCCATGTGTTACCCTGGTAAAATGGAATTATGATGACTTAGATTCATCCCTTAACCAGGATAAATTGGACACCTTCATAGGTACAATTCCCGAACAAAAATAAGCATCCACATTACTGAAATTCTCTATATTTCTCCATTATTTCAACCATTGGAACCAACTAATTCACAGAGTTTGATCATAAAACCATATATGTTAACCAACTGAGAAACCGACAAAACTAAAATAACTATGATTCCATTCATATCCAGGATATGTAAGAGACCTCCTTGGGGCCCTATATCCATATTATAATACCCCAATGAAATTACGAGTACATAAGCCACAAATCCATATAAAATGATGTTGATCACTTTTTATCCCTTGTTTCTCACACTGATCATAAATCACATGGGGCTAGAGAGTCACAATGAACACATTATTAGCATCATGAATCTCCATCACCCAGGGAAATAATAGCCAACACACCTCAATGAGTTGCATGATATAAACCTCCCCTATGGGGGATTATAGCAGGGGGAATGTTCTAAAGGAGTGAATGAACTAAAATAACTCGAATTCCTATTATAAATACATTGTGTAGGACGTCTCGTAGAGAATCTAGCTCAAATATCTGTTTCCTATGATCTTACACATAAATCGTCTCTAAATTAATTTTAAATGAAAATGTTTTAAAAAATATTTTGATTTTGATTGTTTGATTAAAATAGGATATTTTGGACACCGCTTAATGTCTCAATCCAATACTCATAATATTATCCACCTACATGAATGAAAGGAAATTTCAATGTCTATAGTAATATGGCTTGAACATATAAGATTCCATTAATCACTGTGAAATGGACGAAGAACCTCTGATACATTCTAATGGATTCACCAATCCGATTCCCACACTACTTTATACATGAACAGTCTTATAATATAAATGTTTTTAGGGTAACCAGTCTAGTAGTAGGATTACAAAGAGATTTTAAAACATATCTTAAATCTAATATTGAGTCCTAGAGTAGGAAATAAATTCATCCAATAGGGTGTTATGAGTCCAACCACCTAAACTCTAAACCCCTGTGAGTCCCTAAGAATCTTTATGAATGAAACACCAATTGAACTCTTACCTTTGGAATGCAGGTCCACACCAAGTAATAGAAGTTGGATTCGTTAGGAGTTTCAGTTAAGAAATATAATGGTGACCCTGCATTACTGATTTTGTAATAAATGAACCCCCCATAATCAACCATTGCGAAAAAAATGAATCCACCTCAATAAGAATTCTCAGTAATCTCTTACATATTAAAATAAGAGATAGAGATCCTAAGTTGAATACTTGAAATAATAAAATAATTTTGTAATTTTATATTGATCCATTTTATTTTTTCTCTATATGAAAACTGGAAAGAATGATCCTAACATAAAATTATCAAAAATAATGGATCTTCTGTTTTCCATATATCAGACCACTGAGATTGAAAATATTACACTAAAAAAATCTAATCATCCTGACAAAATTATTATGTAGTTTCATTTGTAACTAGCATTAAATTGAAATAAGTCCTTCCTTTGGTTGACACTTCCATAGAAGAAGAATGGATGGATATGTAATAAAGGTACAATTATTTTGAACAATAATATTTCATTGATAAAACATCATTCCAATGATGTTTCTCTAATAGGTGACATTGTTTCTTGTTTTTTTAAGATACACATACTTATTTCATCAACCAAATCATGATTCTAGATAACGTCATCATCCAGTGACTATTCCACTAATTCATCAATGGATGAAACCCCTACGGGTAGCAAAATGATCTCAACATCCATACATATTCAATGTAAGGTGTGGAACAAGACGGTATATGAGTACGATCAATTTTTTAAAATCCCGATGCTGAGGACACCTCACGAGGATCTCCAAGAACTAAATCTGATGAGTACGAATCATTTTGGGAAGGATGCAACTAATGTTGTTGCCCCTGTTTCCAAATCCATGCAATTCATGATATTATCCCTATATTGTGATAATACAAACATTAAATATCTAATGAAGGTGTTATATGAAGACAAATTCGTCTCACTTTCGAATTAGGGGATATAGAGGAGGGTTACTATCAACTGTCATTTCTAGCACCATCCCATGGGTAACAAAAAATAACATGTTGAGGGTACCACCTGACACACTCCCACTGCTAATTCCCATGAATGATATGTAAGGAAAGGATAAGAGGAAAGGAATTTTTTGGATAACGGTGACTGTCCTCATATCCCCACACCTGTAGATGATGTCTATCAACATATTCTGGTAGTTACCAGTGAGTGATCTCATATCCCTACTCACATAGAACATGTTTGTTGGCATATTACTACATGAAGAATGGGGGAGTCACAATACCTTATATTAATAATGAATCCCATTGGAATATTCTGGTGGCATAAGGACGAAATATGTGGGCTCTTATGACCTCTTCAATTGATGAAATCATCTAGTATATAATAGAGATGAAAAATGTATGGGCTCAAATGAATAGAAACACTTTGATTAAATGTCAATACTTTTTATAAATATCATAAGAAATCATATGACATATTCATGTACTGGTTCATATGCTAGTACATGTTTATATTCCTTCCCATGCATCCAAGATTTCTCCCCACATAGATCATTATAAACAACAGGTTATAGAAAAGAAAACACACATTCTTTCTAATGTCTAGGAGGAGTATCGGCATATTAATGGAAATAAATAGGTTTCAGGCCAGACCCATATTCCCAATCCAATTGGGGCTCACTAGGTGATATTGACACATGCCTTGGGATAAGATCACATGACTATCGAAAAACTATTGTGAAATAATATAGAGGCCATGATCTATCTCATTTCCCCATTTCGGATGGTGTTATCCATGTGAGAGGGCCACACTACATGTGACATGCTCATATTATCATCGAAGAGGACTAGCTGCATACTCAAGGGGCCTAGGATCTGGTATCCCCATTTTGGATGGGGATAACCAAGTGAGCATTGAACTTTCATTGGAGAAGCTTATATTATAATTTATTAATTCTCATTGAATATTCTAATGGATCACAGAAGATAGGTTCATATTCCTGCATCCATCGATGATTTAATTCAATGAAATCATTCCAAGGAAATACAAATGTTTGGTCATATACCTTCTCCTACTTTAGTGGTCCATCATCATATTGTTGAAGGAAATATATATACGAACCTGGCTCATATACCATCTCTAATTGGGGCTCACCTAGTGGTAGCAACACATGACTTGGGATAGGTTCATACTTCTTCAATGAAAGGTCAGTAGTGTATTCCAAAGTCTCAAGATCATGCTCATACTCCTGTTCTAACTGAGTTTCACAAAGTGAGAATGACACGTCTCATGACATGATCATATTACTTTAAATAATGAATGATCTCATTGAAATATTCCTATATATTCTATGTAGACGGATCATACTCCTATGACACCATATGGTTATAAACATGTTCTAGAAACCATCATATAGTGGACTTATATTTTTTAACAATTCAAAAAGGTAGGTTGACATATTTCAACCATGAAATAGAATAAGAATTATATTACAAATATTTATAATACTAGTGTACTTGAGGTCATTCATGACACATTATTTATAAAAAAAGGGTACTCATCTATTCAATAGGAATAGAAAACGATCGATACATTGATAGTCATCTTCATGGTATTGTGGATACGGATCATAGGGACTCTACTCCTAACATCCTCTATGGTCAAACTCTTCATGGTGATATCTCCAATAAACAAGGAAATCATTCCATTTCCCATACACATCATTATGGAGGGGAGTTAAATTCTTCAAAGATATTATATACATAGATGCTCAAATAATCGGTGTCAAATACATATACATCCCTATTAATTTTTACCAACACTCTACTCGAGTTAGCTGGAGACCTCAGAATCATATTTTACTGTCTAACCAAAAAGAGTTGGGTACATCGGATGAGGCTGACATCGACATATGGAGATAGTTTGTATGAAACAACCACCCCATCATGTTATGTTTCCTCACTACACTATAACATGCAGTCCCAGATGAGTGATTCACCCAAGGACATTTCCAATTTATCTTTGCATGGATTTAATTAGAAATTCATTTTAAACTCATACCATACTAACTAAAAAATTGTAGTATAGAATAACTGTGATGCCGAACCTACATATAGTAGGGGAAAATGATAAAAACTATATAATAATGGTTAGGTACCACCTATTACATTTTTAATTATTTAAACTAGTGACACAAATTAAATAAATGAATTCAAATAGAAAAATGAAATAAAAGGGAATTATTTTGCCTGGATGTTTTTTAAAAATAAAATAATTCAACTTTACATGAAATTATTTTATCAAATACTTACCCACTCAAAAAATTTCATAAATAGAAGAAATGGACATTACATATCAATATAAAATAAAATACCAAATCATCATTGTCATATTAATCAAAATATTTGTGGTTCATTAAGATCATGTTTCCAAAATCATATGAGTAATTTCATTCAATAGTCATGAAAAATTTATCTCAATCATGTTGGTGTTCGTTCATTATTGAAAACATATGGACAATGGTTAAAAGATGAATAAAATTTATGTACATGAAAAACATGATACGATTGAATAAAAACCATTTTCCTGAGAAATGGTAAAACAAATTATGACAAAAGGAAATCCCTTTAACTCGTTCTGATCTACCCTATCTGTTTTTTCCAACCATTGTTGGGTGATCACCAACGATGATTAAACCTAAATCTATAAGAAAAATATTAAAAATGAATAAACAATAATGTAAATATGAAAATATAGATATAGTAATTAAAATATACATCATTCACTTTTTCATTTAATAATGAAACAAACATAAAAACTTCTATGATGAAATTTTGGTCTGAAGCCTACAAAACCCTCTAAGTAGTCGACCATGTCCACACCTAGAATAGAATGAAATTACCAAAAACATAATATGTATTTATAATCCCATTAGTCATTCTAAGACCCCTCGAAGTCAAATATTCCCTTTAATGGTAGATATGGTCAAAATATATGGTGCCACCATCAAATATATGTCGAATATCATTGCTTTCTAGATTTGTCTATGAAATATCACTTCTTGTAATGATTTACATGAAGATTAATGTGAAGGAGTTTTTCATGTCGTGTAATTTTTACATGATGTGTATATTATTCCTCTAGTGCTATATCCTATTTTTCATCATGATTAGTGAGATTCGTTCTTTGGATGTTATCCATGATCATCTAAAAAAACCAGGGTCACATTCAAAAGACATCTTTTCAAAAGTGTGATCCAAATGACGGTATTGCATAAGAAAAGAAAAAATATCTATTGGTAGCATCTTATATGAAATAAATTGACATCTAATGGAAACATATATAAACATTATCAAAAACAATATATAATATAGTGACTTCAAATACACCAACACAAAAATCTTTTATCATTGTTTAAAAACCCTCAACATGAAAACACCAAGTGTACATACATCAACAATGAAATTTTAAAAATATTATGTATATAATAACATATTATAAATAAAAATTGTAACATTAAAAAACATACACAGTAACGAATCTAAAAACGATTCTTTATTTATAATGTTCTATTCAAGACATATCCCCCTTTTTAAATAGCATTTTCAACTATTCTTCAACACCAATGTCATTTATGATTTTCCTAACCATTTATTTTTTGCACACATCACTTAGGGTATCAATTTTAATGGAGGTATGATCATACCTCAAGTACATGCTTCAAACCATATGATTTAATTGAATCTACTTTCTCCACCATGCAATGATAAATATCACAATTAATAATAATGGATTGGGAATAAGTATAAAAGGACTATGTGGATGAGGGTAGGTTAGTAATAATGTTTAAAATAATGTAATGCACAAGGATGATTCTAAAATCTAATGTATAATTTATGATATTCAAAATGAAATATCAATGAAACTATCCTCACCCAAACATAATTCCATTTCACACTCCCTTAAAATAATATAATCATGGCTCACAATCAAAGTAATCATAATGAAAAATAACACTAACTTTTTGTTATTTTTTTCTTTTAAAAAGTCACGATGTAAATAACCGTTACATGAACCACCTAACCACATATGATAAAAATCATCTATCTATAAATAATGATTATTTATTCTCCCAACTCAGAACACATTTTTTTATTTTTTTTCTTTTTCAGATTGTTCTCTAGGATTAGTCACACATCCACTATCAACGCCATTTTATTGTGAGATAATTAGTCAATAAATTATTATTTTTAACATAATGGAGAAACAATCCATTTTTTCACTTCAATTTTTTTCATTTTTTATCAACAAGATATATATATATATAGTAATATACTGAATCTAAATATATGACTTCCCCAAAATACGATGGAAACACCATATACTCTCTTGTAATGATCAACAAACCATATCTCTTATGAAAACCTTATTCCCTATAGTCATTCAATTTAATATCATGAAAAATAAAATTTTTTGGGTCAGACTGTTAATAATGGAAAGTAAAATGGATGAATCCTAACAAGGTCATCCATGGATTCTAGAGGATATGAAAGATCAATGTAAAGGTGGGTCTCAATATAAAATGTATCATAAATAAAATTCCTCCATCATTTTAAGTACGAATTTTTCCTATTTTATATTTTAAAAGATATCCATGAATTTAATAATTGGTTTACATGCCCCATGATTCACTGAAAAAATATTCCTAGAAAAATTGGAACGATTCTGTCCAAAATCCACTTTGGAATGAGAACATAATATAATTCAATCAGTTCACTAATTGAACAAGGATAATTAGTTTACCGAAATAATTTTTTTAGAATTCAACATCTTGAAAATAAATCATATCAAAAATCTTTTTCAAGAAACTCCAAATTAAATTTAGTAAGTGAATTTTAAAATTTCAATTTAGATATTTTCCATTTATTATAATTAAATTTCATATTTTCCATCATGTCAAATCACTTTCCCATAATGCATATGTATTGTAAATAAGTGAGTAAAATATAAAAATTTAATAATTCTTTTGGATGAATAAATTTTAATTCAATTCATGAAACAATTCAATTAATTTTTTTTTTCAAATAATAGAAATGACTAGTTGTGGAAATATATTAAAGAGTAAAATGTAATCACCTTTAATTTATGCTTCTAAATACATCACTCGGGTTTTTTCATGACCATCTTTCATGAAATGTAATATGATTTCATGACATGTATTAAACTCATGACATGAAATATTCTTTTTTTATTCTCTTCAATTGCTTCTTTCTTCTATCTTGTATCCAAATTATAAAAAAAAATGAATGTACATTCCATTCAATAATTAATATTTTTGAATCGTGAAAGGAAATAGATAAACTACAATTAATCTAATTTAAACTAAAATAAAAAATAAATCTATGTTGTAGAAATAAATTTTTAAAATCTTTGTTTCCTCCATGTAGATTTTCTTTCTTATTGTAATTCAACTCGACCTTTTACAATTGTTTTATGATTGAAACATGATATAAATCTAACTAGATTAGATTTACCCACATCATACTTTGTTGTGAAGCTAGGTTAGTCATTCTCTTCCCCATCCATTCGATCATCTTGAATAGTGTGGTACTAAAATTTGAGGATATATTTAATGAAAATAATATTAAATTGAAATTTGAGAGTTTTATTAGTTCACATGATCCATAACAAATTTAAATTTATTTTAATTAGTCTGATCTTCTAAAAAGAATTTTTGAAATAAATCTTTAGTTTTCTCTTCTTCTACTTCACTGTGTAGGTGGTATTCCCACACTTATTCATTGTTGAGACAACTATTGAGTTTGATGGATGTTTTATTCATTTTTCCTCTTCCTTTATGTTTTCTTCTTCCTCTAATGCTATTGATTGTACCACATAAACCTTGTCCTCTACTTCTACCAGAAAAATCCAACCAAAAATTTCCATTATATCTAATTTGTATTCTCCTATAAGTTTAAAAAGTTACTCTAGTCATTATTTTTGTTATTTTACTTTGGGTATAAGGGATGACCCAAATTTTGATACTTCTTCTATATTTAGAGGTTTGTCACTTGGAAAGATCTCATCACGTTGTATGAATAATTTCTTGATATTTTCATACTTAATTTGTCTATTTGATTCCTTAATAGTTTGAATATTCTCAATATGATCTTCCTCATCATCATATTTATAAAAATCAATCCCTACATTATAATTTTAGGGCAGATTATTCATAAAGGAAGTAAAATATGAATGAACTTGAGCTAAATTTGTTTTAAATTCTTTATGTTATTCAAGTATTTAGTCATTTTAATCCATCCTATTATCAAAGAATTAAATTTAATATATGGTAAATTGGTCCATGAAATCCAAAAAATTAGGATCCTATGGTTGTTTAATGGATTGTTATTTATTTATGTACTACTCTTGAGGTTCATTTATATCAACAACTTGAACTGTATTCCACAGATCATCGCTTTCATCATATGAACTCATATCTACATTAGGATATATTAGTAAGATACAAACTACTAAATTAAAATTTAAAATTATTTGTCCATGTGGTGTTTTCAATTGCCCTTCATTTATTATTTCATCTACATTATATTACATTTTATTTTCCATCACAATAAAGTATTGAGTGATCAATCTAGGTTTTATTGCTTTTGATGCTTCTCTTGAAATTTATGAAAGTAAGTGTTGTCATGAATGTACTACATGGATGAAAAATTGATGTGGTATCTGTGATAGTTTGGATATCCTCTACCGGGATGATTTTTGGTTCTGTTCCACTCTTGGAGTTGGAATTTATCAGACTCATGAGAATAAGAATCATTCCGACCATTATCCTATTGTGTTCACCAATCTGAATTATGTGATTCCCATGTGTTCAGATAAAATATATAATCAATGTATTATCATGATCAGGTATAATATGTGTGATATGACTTGTAATCCCTTCTACACAACACCAGAAACTCAATGGTTCATAATACATAAAAATAGATTAAAAAATTGAATAAAAACGAAAAACCTGGACTAAAATTAGAAAACATAGAGGGGATATGAAATTCGATTGACCTATGAAATTTTCCTCCAGTTGTCTAAAAACACTGATTCTCCCTATAAGTGACAAAAAAATTGATGTTCCAAGAGATGTTGGAAAATAATTCAGGTGTGGATCATTTATAAATTTATATTATTCCCGAACAAAACTAACTACAAATGCATAGTATAATATATGTATCAGATCAAACCTAGAGAGAGAAGGGAACACAATGAGAAAATTTATAGTCTACAGGTATGGTATCTGAAATTTTAGTTTTAATTAAAAAAGTGACACACAAAACTAAATAAATTAAAATAGAAATAAATAAGAGAGGGTAATCAGTATTTAAGTATGGGTTTGATAAATAAATTAATTCAAATTAACTTAAAAATAATTATATAAAAAAACTACACAACCAAAAAAAATCATCGATAGGGGAAATGGAAATTCAATATAAAACATCCTAATGATACTAATTCATCATTATCATATAAATAAAAATAACTAAAGTACAATAAGTTCACATTTCCAAAAGAATAAGATAAATTCCTCTCATTGTTCATTAATAGATCATCTCAATCATGTTGGGGTTCATTATTTATTTGAAACATATAGTTAAAAACTAAATGAAGAATAAAATTCATGACCAAGACCAACTTGATAAAATCTACTAAAATCATCATAATGAGAAAATTTTAATCAAGTATGATGATACAAACCCCCTTTAAGTGATTCTTCCCTCCCCTATGGGTTTTATCCAACCATCATCGGGTGATCACCAATGACGATTAATCCAAAAAAACATATGAGATATTTCAAAAAATATGAACAATAAAGTATTGATGAAAACATAGATAATTTAGTTAAATTATATAGGATTCAATTTTACATTAAACAAAAAAAATAGAAACTTATATTTTGAGAATGGAGGATTGTTACCATATCGAAGCCACCATGTTATCGATACTCTCCACATATGGAGTGGAATTGATTTCACATGGATAGAAAACTATATATAATACTATTTTTCAATCTCAGACAAATAGAGATAAAATATTACATTTAATAAAAGATATTTTCAAAGGATATGAGGACACCCTCAAATATATAGTGAAAAGCAGCATTATTTGGATTTGTATGGGAAATATCACATCTTGTAATGTTTCATAGAATGTGTAATATGTGGGGTTTTTTTACATCATTTAACATTTAAATTATTTTAATCTTCATCCTAATGTTTCTCAACATCTATTTCATCCTTATATTTGGCTTTTTTTCATGTATGTTCTCCAGGATTTACCTAAACAATCTAGGTTAATGATCAATTTTTATCTTTTCTATAATATTCTCCAAATTCTAGTCCTTCATAAGAACACACAAAACAGAAATATTAGAGTATAATCTCATGTTAAATTAATTAATATATATTGGAAGAACATATAAACCCCTTCAATATATGTATGTAGAATAGAGACATCAAATACCATCACAGTTAAATCTTTTATTATCCTCAAGAAAAACCTAAACTAAAAAACACCAATGGTCCTTATATAAAAAAGGAAAATTTTATATTATTATTCTCATAAATACAAGTAATAACTCAATATTTTAAAATCAGAACACATGCATTATAATGAATCCAAAAAATATGCTTTATTTATAATTTCCAATTAAACACATTTCCCCCTTCTCACACACTATTTCTAACCATTCTGAGATACCCATTCTATTTTTGATTTTCCTCACCAATTTCCCCACTCATCAATAATGGTATCAATTTTAGTGGATTTATTCTCATAACTAAAGTACATGATCATAGACAATGGCTTGGATTGAATCTACATTTCCCGCCACATAAAGATAAATATCAAAATTAATCATGAGGAATTTGGAACAGGGAAAAAATGAATCTATGGCTGAGGGTAGGTATGTAAAAATGACGAACTCATGTAAGTCTGAATGAGGAGAATAAAATCTAACATACAATTTAGTATATTCAAAAGAAAACATCATTGAAATTATCCTGACCAAAATGTAATACAATCTCACAGACCATAAAAATCATATAGTAGAGGCTCAAAGATAATGTAATCATGATGAAAAATAACCCTATCATGTTGTTTGTTTTCTATTTTCACCATAATTATTGATTGGAATAAACCTTAAATCCACCACCTAAACACGTATGAAAAAAATGATCGGACCCGAAAATGTGATTTTTTATTCTCCCAATTCAAATCTAACTTTTTTCTTTTTCTTCCTTTTTTAGAAGCTTCCATAAGAGAGGTCTCACATCCACTATCTAACCACATATGATTATTATATAATTATTATGAAGATAGTGATTTTTCACCTACATGAGAAACTTATATTTTTGTCATTTCAATTATTTTTTCATTTTTAAAACAACAATAATGATATATAATGATATATAATGATATATAATAAATGGTAATATTAAACACATTCAAAATCTTATCGGAACACCCCCACAATATCCTATAAAAACAATATCTCATATCCACCATGAAAAAAATTCTCCACCATCTACATTAAATTGAATGTAATTGAAAAAATGTGCTAGTTAGGAATGGAAATAATGAATTGTGAAATTGACTAATCCAAACAAGGTCAACCATGGATTCATTTGTCTAAGAATTATCAATGTGTAGTTGGGTCCCATGATAAAAGGAAACATAAATAAAATTCCTCAATAATTTCATGAGTGAATTTTTAATGGGACATCTCTTACAATATATCCATTCTTGTTCTAGTAGATTTAAATTCCCCAAAATTCACTCAAGAAATATGCCTTGAAAGGCTTGAGATATTTGGTCCAAAATCCTCTCGAGAATGAAAAAATAATATAGGTCAATATTTTCATGGAAGGAACATAATAAATTTGATTACTAAAAGCATGTTTCTTGGAATCCAAATCAATTAAATAAATCATATAAGTAATCATTTTCAAGAAATTCCAATTTAATGAAAGAAATAGAATTTTAAAGTTCCCATTTATATTTTCGTTGTTTATGGGTATTAAATTTAAAAGTTCTCATCATTTAAAAATACATCTCTTAATACTTCTTTATCTTATATCAGTGAGTACAAGCTAAAAATTCAATTACTTTTGTGGGTGAATATAATTTAATTTAGTTTAAGTAACACTTCAATTCAATTTTTTCATCTAATGGAAAACACTAGGGGTATAAAAATAATTTTTTTATAACTACACCCATTTCATTTACACTTCTGAAAGCATAACTATGGTTCTGTCTGACTAGGTTTCATGACATATACTATGATTACAACATGTGTATTGAGCTCATGACATGAAATGATCCTATTTTACCCTCTTTAATCTATTTTTTCATTTATTTCTTCTACATGAAGGATAAAAATAATCAATGAAATTAAGGGATATTAAAAATTTAAAATATTTGGACCACGTAGGTAAAGTGGAAAACCAAGGGGATATTTATTTAAAAAAATGTTAAAGGAATAACTTTTTGAAACCCATCATTCCTTCTAATAGATGGACTTTTTTATATTCATCAAAGTCAACCATTTTTATTTGTTATCTGATTAGAATTTGATATATAACTAACCATGTTATATTTCCCCACAAAAAACTATGTTTTATATTTAGTGTAGTCATTATTTTCCTCTTCCATTCGTTCATCTGTACAAGTGTTTGGTGAATATTTGAGACAAATGTAATAAAAATAATAGAAAATTTTAAATTGACCTGATGTTGTAGTTCAATGGATCCACAACTCCTTTACATAAATCAGTTTGATCTTATGGAATGACTTCATGAAATAGATCCTAAGTTTTATCCTATTCCTATTGAAATTGTAAAAGGGGGGCATAGTCTTATTCCGTCTTAGGAATACTAGTGAGGCTAATGCATGTTTTTCTAGTTTCCTATTACATTTTTTCCTCTTCCTCCATTTTTATGTATTGTACCTCTCGGTCGCCTTCACTTATTATGCCTCATCTACCCAATAAAAAATCCATAATATCTACATTATGTAAATATAAAATTTTAAAAAGGTGTTATCATTTTTCTTATTACTATTTCACTACATATATGTGATGTCATATGTTCTGATATTTATTCTAAATGTAGAGGTTGATCACATTGAAAGATCTCTCCATGCTGTAACAATTCTTCCTGGATATTATCATCCTTTTTTCTATCTTTTTCTTCAATAGTTTGAACATATGAAATATTTTATTCCTCATCCTCATCATCATATACTAAATCCATGCATTTTATTTTAAGTGTATGTGATTCACAAGGGAATTAATTTTTTATAGGACTATATCATGATGAGTAGTCAATTATCCATGTTCATTGAGTTGCGCAGAATTTTCATCCATCCACTTATCCATTACCGAAATGTCATTTGTTAGAAATTTATCTATTATATCATCTGAATTATTCTAATGGGGTATTTGGAAGGAATGGTATTCATTGATGTAGTAGCTTTGAGGTTCTATTATGATAAAAACATGAATTTCCTCCACTATATGTTCTTTTCATTCAAACCAACCTGTATCACCAGAAGAATCTATTAAATATAAATGAATAATTGAATTAAAATTTGACATTATTTTGGAATAGTGATTAGTAAATTATCCCTTATTTCTGATTTGGGATTCATAATTGTCGATCCTTATGTACGTCTCATCAAATGTACAAAGCAAGAAAACTGGGTAGTCTTTCTTAGAGGTGGTTCACTTGAGTTTTATAGAAGTAAGAAATGTAATTAATATACATCTTGGAGAAATAATTTCTTATGTATCCTCGATATTCAATAGATCAATTATCAAGATGATAGTTGGTGACATTATATTATGGGAGTTGGTAATTAACATACTCATGAGACTGTGAATCATTCCGATTATCATCCTATTTTTTCAACCATTCCATGTTCAGTAACTCCCATGATGTCGAAAAACAAGATATTTAATTATTTCTAATGGTGTAGGGTCATTATAGTGACATGATACATAATCCATCATTCACAACACTGAAAACTACCATTCACGTTATATATAAAAATAATATAAAATTAAATCAATTAAAAAAATACCTAGACTAAATTTAGTAAACAAAAGTGGGATAAGAACAGTATTTAACCAATAAAATTGGTCACTGTTTTTATAAAATACTAAGATGCGTATTAAAATTGGTTCTAAAGTTGTATGTTCCTAGAGATATTGTTGATTTCTCTAGGTGTGGATCAAATATGAAATTTACATTGAATTCAAACTGTACTAACTACAATGGTGTAGTAAAGAGGAAGTCCAAGGACAAATGAAAAGATAGCAGGGAGGACAACAATGAATAATAAATATTAAATATTATCTATCTATAATTTATATTTTATTTAATTAAACTTGTGACACAAATTAAATAAATATATTCAAAAAAAATTAAATTTTAGGGGAATTATTCTGGAAGGATGATTTTTCTAAATAAGTTAATTCACATTTATATACAAAAAAATTATATTAAATTGATGGACAACCAAAAAATTTCATTGATTGATGAAATGGTAATTCCCTATCAGACTATCCTATAATCCCAATATATCATGGTCAGATAAATCCAAATACATAAAGTGCATTAAGTTTATATTTCTAAAAACATAAGAGTAATTCCATTCAATGTTAATAAAAAAATTATCTCAATCATATTAGGGATTGTTCATTATTGAAAATATGTAGAAAATGATTAAAAAATGAATAATTTATATTCTTGGTACAACATTAAACTATCAAATAAAATCCTCTTCATGAGAAAATGAAAATCAAACTATTATGGTATGGACCCCGTTTAACTGATTCCACACTCCCCTATGTGTTTTTGTCAACCATCATTGGGTGATCACCAATGATGATTAAACTAAAAACCATATTAGATATATTATAAATTAAATAATGGGAATTTAATGAAGAAAACATATATATTATAATAAATTTATAAATCATTCACTGTTATATAAAAGAAAGAAACAATCAAAAACTTATCTACATGGCACAGTGGGTCGGAACCCTATGATAGCCTACCGAAAAACGATACCCTCCATACATGGGATAGAATGAGTTCCTTATGTACAAAATACCAATTTATAATCCCATCATTATTAATAGTAATATCCTTTGTTAGAGATTTCATTTAATGAATGATTCGGTCAAATGATATGGGGCCACCGTTGGGGATAGACTGAATATTTGTTTTTTTTCAATTTTTATGAGAAATCTCACATCATGTAATGTTTTCCATATTTTCCAAAATGTGATTCAAATTCTAGTCTTACATAAGACTACAAAAAAAATATTGGAGTATCATCTAATATTTAATCAACTAATATATAATGGCATCAAATATAAAACACCATAAAATATGTATATGTAATAGATAAAGAAATTATCTAGAGAAGGAGTGTGTGCCTTACATATTCCAAAATATGTGGGTTTATCAATAATTACTAAAGGCAAGACATCTCCCCTATATAGAACATTAGTATAACATTTTTCTCATAAATACACTCGATTTTCAGTTGAATATGGATTACTTTTCCATAGCTCAGATCCAAGGAGCAGAAGTTCATGAAAAATGCCAACACAGTGTTTCTAACTATGTCTTGAAAACCCTCCACTGACTAATTTTCAGAGAATAACCAGAAGTACGTATATAAAAATGGGTGAAATATATAGCAATACACTTCACAAAGTACCTAGAAAAACAAAATCCTTTGAATACTACGTCTTGATTTCTTATAACATCCTATGAAATTAGAGTAATAGGTATCGCATGAGCTAGTTCATCACTAAAATAAAATTCCCCCTCTTCAATTATCCTAGCACATCATAAGAAAAGGGAGAAGATAACCATCAGACCATTGAACTCTAATCGTCATATAAATGAAAATGACTTTCAGACATGGATGTATAAGAAACAACTAACAATACAACTTCTCATGAATAATGATCCCCATCATTGGAATCCATCGTACACAGGTACTACATGAGCATATCTACACAACATTAAATTCTCTGTAGTTGAATCTACCATAACAGTTGTCTAAAAGTGAACCCAACCCATTGGGTTGGGGAATTTATACCACAACCTCCACCATTTGGAGCATCAATTAGTAAGAGTATATTGGACATATCATCATTAGTTTCAAGAAAATAATGAATACCAGGAACTCCATAAAAATAAATATTCATAGATTAAAACTAGATAAACAGAAGTTAAATTTGATCAGAACCCACTAGGGTCTCAAGATAGAATGGAACAATATATTCAGAGGTTCTATGAATTACAATGATGTTGGATGTGTATAATAATCAAGTTCAATTGAATTTAATAGAACATCTACAATTTCATGATATTCCTCTATAAATTTCATCACATTCAACATGAAAAGAAATATCGATAATGAAAAATACATAGAGAGGTGAAACATAAAAAACATACATTAAGAGGAGTGTGGTCTAGATGGACCAACTATGGCTCCACACACATTGAATTATAGAAGGATCTGAAACATGAAACCTATGAATATCGAGTTTCCACCTCTAAAATAAAACAATAACAATGAAAAATATAATGGGATAGATGCATCCCAATTAGCTCCATGAATAATCAATTTTCCTTCCAAAGAGGAAGAATTGTCACAATATGAGAGTGAGATACAAACTCTCAGACACCTCAACAAGGAGGTACCAATAGGTAGTATTCCCATTGGATGTCCTTTTACATTATAAGAGATTATTCTTCCTCTCATGTCCGATCCACCAGAAAAAATTGTTTATGAGTCTCAATCTTAGTCAATATCTGGGAAACATTTCTACAGAAAATGATGATGTCATAAATGATCTTCACATCCCAATATTATGGAGAAAGAATCACCCTTTATCGATTTGTCATTAATTCTAATAATGAATCAATAATCATCATTATATGAATTATTTTCCACCTTGTTAACCCCCACCCACTTTATGTACATGGGTGACGACTCAGATAGTGGTTCCTCCGAGATAATTTTAACATCAACGAGTCTTTTGCTACTCGAATGAAATCCCTAGAATGGTGATGCCAACCTATTATCTTGAAATAAATTAATATCTATAATGTTTGGATAGAAATAAAACATTTAAAATTTTATAAATCCTATATTCTGTACATTTGATTTCATGAGAGACCCTGAATGACATCTCACACACTTCGTATCCCAATACGGGCCGATGACGGTACCTCAAGAGCAGAAAAAGGAAAATGAGATTAAGTGTTTTATACATACTTTGATAGGGGATGGTTTTGTATTGTACATTAGTATTCTAATAGGATCCATTCAGAATGGGAATTATTTCATTGTTAGTTCCATTATAATTTCAGCTCAACACTATGGGAAATTTCAATCATCAACATAAAAAATTGGAAGTAACACGAAGTCGATAGTGTGTATGACTTAATAGAAAAGGTGTAAGGGTATAACCTATTCACTATGCATCCCTACTTTGAAGGAAAAATTTCTAGGCATCTATGTTGAAAATCACTAGGCTGAGTTGTAGAAATCTTGGACCCCAATGAAGTATCCTTTCACGTTACGCGAGTTCGCAAAAATTGAAAAATTATTAAAAGATTCCATATAAAAAATCGGATCCAAATATCTACCCATGCCCTTATAATAACGTAAAATTATAGTTAAATACAAATATACAACTATCAGAATCAAGCCTATGACAATGCCCATTCATGCACCTAGGAAGGCCACGAACAACCCAGTTCCTTATGTCGATAAATGATAAACAGAAAACCACCCTCAGTTAGATACATATGGAAATCAGAGTCACCTAGGATTTGTTGAATTAATAAATAAATCATATTCATTTTAAAATTTACATGTCCCAGATAAATATTGGAAGCCATTAAAAATAACCTACTCAAGATAACACATCACAAGATTCCTGATTATGTTAACCTCACTAATAGTCTTGAATACTGCCATTTCCAGTGATGGTTGGGTCATAATACCTTGGACTGCTTCATCTTCACGTAAATCCATAAATCATGGTTGATTCGGAATTGGTGATGTTATATACACCTCATATTAGGAGGCTAACATAACGTTTTTCTTATCAAAGGAAGAAGGTGATTGGCCGAGATTTTTGGCTAGGCGTGAATGGATGTCTGAAAACTGGATTACTAGAAAAATAGTTGATCGATCCCATACAATACAAAGAGAGAAAATTAATATACATAGAATAGAACCACAAAAATAGAGGAAATATCATATATTCCTTCCAACGGTGGGAGAAACTATTTAATTCATTAAGAAAAATGAGATTAATAGTCGTATTTTTCTCCAATAAAATCTATAACTCTTGTAAATTATTTCCGCAACATATTCAACATCGAAACCTCCAGAAAAATATTACACTCATTGAATAGGGAGAAAATGTTTTGTCATTTAAAAATGATAATGTTGGAATCCCCCTTCTGTGATGATTAATATGCCCCAAAATTTGAGTTTCCCATAAATAATTGGGGAACAGAAGGTTGTATGCGGAGGAACCAAGGATAAGAGGGACCAAATGGTCATTTTCAGACCCAATATTATCTCACATACCCCTAGAGGATATATATATATATACAACTAAGACCCATTTTAAAACACTCTATATTTACCAAAAAAAGGCATGGAGGTCTCTCATGACCCTCTAATGGTTTTCCGCACCAAGATTTCTTCCATGACCGACTGGTGAGGATTTGTTTATCTGATTATCCAATGCAATGGGGAAGGCTAACACACCGCATTCTACTAGCATCAGATACTCCAATGACCTCTGATGACATACCAAGACCATCCAACTTGAATTTCTCCTTTCATGATCAACATATCTATAAGTAAAAACACATTAGATAACGTCGACCTCTAACAGAAAAGAACAATATTTTGAAATAGAAGGTGGTTTTAAAAGGTATGTTATGAAACTTATATGTGATCTAATCTTCTGACTAAATTGAGGAAGAACACATTGAATCCCTCCAATTCCCATAGGATTTCAAGATAAAAGTCAATGTAGCTGATACCTATTATGTGGAGAAAATTATATCTAAATTTTATATCGGTAACTCATTCATTGACTAGGTTCCGGAAGACATCATTAGAGAGCACATTCAACACCTATTTATTTTAATTACACTCAATTACACTAAAGTCTAAATGTAACTAATTTATAATGGTAATATGATCAATCTAATCCCAGTTAGAACCCTCTAATGTTTGGGATATAGCGAAGGAGGCCTATCTCCTACAAAGAAAATTATCCAAGGATATGACAATCATGAAAAAATGCATCTTGATAATATAACACTCTAATATTAGATTAGAAAAATCACATCTAATGTTGAGTTTATGATTATCAATCAAGACACTCTATACAATGTAATAAATGGAAGGACATGTCTCAATATCAACTTGGTGGTTCCTTCGACATTCCATCAGTGTTGGAAATAAGCCATTAATGGAGAGGTTGTCATACTGCATGGTGAAAATTCCCCCTTCAATAGTTTCAGATCCTTAAATGTTAATTCATTTTTATACAAAATTAGATGAAAAAACCAATGATGGATGAAGATATATATGTTGAATCCCAAAATGAATTGGAGACCACCAAAAAATCCATTTATTATTCTCAAAGAATATTATGTTCTCACCATCAATTTGGCTGAAGTAATAGGCCTTGTAATAGAGGTACAAGCTCATATGTTCTCTTGTGAGAGTGTAAAAAAGAAACCATCTTAGGCATCTATCTAAAATAAAATAGGGATTAGGGGATGATAACGTGTCATTTAATGGCCTCTCTCACCTCAATAGTGACATAGGTTCTCTCATATTTCCAATTCTATTATAGAATACCAGCATAGAATCGGAGGTTGAAGAAGAATAGGATGACCTCAAGAACACCCCTCCCACATTCAAGGAAGGTGTCCCCAACACCATCGGTGTGCTTAGGAAGAGAAATATGGGCTCATAATAATGCCTATGGACAACATTGATTAGTGATTCCATGCAGTTAAAAGATCAAGAGAAGTATATTTAATTTCTAAAGAAGCACTGATATGTGTAATTATAGAATTATATAGAAATTCTTGGATGAAATTTCTATTTGGGAACAAACAATCATGGCATACTGAATGATTATTAAGGTTTTAGTCTGGAAGATAAGTGAATTCACCCTATCATGCCATCAATACAGAGCAAGAATATAAAATATTTCTATTGCATATTTCTATAGAAGTGATGTACCCAAGATGGATCTCCAAAATAATCCCTTTTATGAAAAAATGGGAATATTAGAGCCTACATTGGATTCATAGTCAATAATTCGCACTGCCGAAACGATTATTTCCCATTACCGACCACAAGAATCATGATTGATGCAACTGCTATTTTCCAACTCATTTACATCATAGAGGGGTATTAATGGAACAATCAGAAAAAATCTATCCCCTGAAGATGATGTATCCATAGAGTACCTCAGTGTATATTTTTCTAAAAATTCATTCCCTTTGGATAAAATAATTCTTGTTCCACTTGTCAACAATCTAGACATCATATATTTAATTCATTCGTGGGATGAATAACTGAATGTTATTTTGATGAGATGGTTTTCAAACCCCAACAATGATTATATCATACATTAAATCTATCTTTACATTCATGAATATTAAACAATTTTAAATGATTATTCTGCCCATTACAAAAATACATGTCAGAGGACCATAATTGTTTAGTTCCCTTATAAACATGGAAAAAAATATTCTATCTTAGGGAATGATCTTCAACATCTCCCATGAAGATCTTGAACTTTTTGTACCTCTACCTGAAACCATTCTTCATAACAAGGACAAACAAAACAAAATAAAGGGGTTATAATAAATGATCGGCAATGGTTAACAAGGGAGACATGCATGTGTAAACATGAACATAGTAGTATGATAATGTGATCGTAACATTATGATATCATACCCTACATATCAAAGGTCATAAACAAGAGTTACAGGATAAATATTTACAGTTAATAAGACGCCAATCATAATGAAATAGACATCGTGATCCATGAAATCCAAACTAAAGAATGAGACATAGGAATTTCAGACTATATATATGAATAGAAACATTTATTTCAGGAATAACTACCAAGGACATTATATCGTGTTAGGCTTGGGATACGACCCATGTACTGACATAGAGCTTAGGATATCAACCTATGTAACATATTTATTTTAGGCTTTGGATACAACCCATGTACCTCTTGTTTTCGGGCATGGGATACAACTCCAATGCCATCATTCATTTAATCTTGGGCTACTATCTTTGTACCATATTCTTTTTAGGATTGGGCTTCAACTCATATACCCTCTTTCATTTAAGCTAGGGCTAAAACCCACATGACTTATTATTTTCGTTCTTGTGTTACATCCTGTGTACCATCTTTCATATAGGCATGGGTTATAATGTGTACACCCTTTATCTTTATTGGCTTGGTCTCTCACCCATAAACCCTCATTATTTTCGTTCTTGGGATACAATCCATGTTCCAATTGAGCTCATAAAAAACATATCATTACCCAATTCATTGGGGGGAGATATCAGTCCCACCCATATCATAGTAAAATCAATCACCCCTAGGCCAAAAGATAATTAAAAATTCATCATATCATGACACATATAATGATATAGGGCCTATAAACAACAAATCAAAACCCATAAAATTAAATCAGTATCATTAAAATTTCATCACATAAAATCTTATAGAAATGAGATAGTTTTCATAACCATATCATCGAAGCCTAAGTCATGATAGTGAAATTAATTCATTAAACATATAACCCATGTATGAGAAACAGGTTTCATGAAGACCATTACATTAAATATTACCCATTAATAGTAAGTATAAGATTGAAACCTTTTCAGAATTTGAAAAAATAGAATGAATAACAGACAAATATTTCTTATTAGATGAAAAATAGTTTTGGATTATCTTTTAAAAAAATTTCTTGAGGATAATATCAATTCTTTTTTTAAAAAGTCTTGTTAACACATAAAACCATTTAAAATTCATTTTCTCATATAATACCATGAAAACATTCAATGAATACATGAAACCATTTTGAAAATATTTTTCTTTTAAGCTTTCTTTTAAACAATTTTCTTAATGATTATCCATTTAAAAATGAAAGGTAATATTTAATAGAATGATGGTGGTTAAATCCGTACACGCCATAAAAAGAAAAATGAACATTCATTTTTCACATTGAAAAGGTTAGATGGAAAGACTTGTTCAGAAGTCAAAAAGAGGTTCCCTTGAAAAAGATTTGTAAATGATAAGAAAGGTATAAATTTCTTCAATATATTAAGGGATAATGTTATAATATTTCTTGTAAACATTTATTGAAAAAATGGATTTTTTACCGAAGAAAAGGTAATGTCGAGCATTCCAAAAATACTTTCTAAACTATGTTATATAAAAATGAGGAGAATATGGTAATAGTAACTAAATATATCATGAAATATTATATTATATGTATCCTAATGAATATTATTTAGATATGGCTTGTAATATATAATCATAGGAAGAAATTACATAAACATACTTGGAAAGCGTTGAGATTGCCTCCATAAACTCATATAACATGATAACATGGGATCATACTCTCCATGTAAAAAGAGGAAATTATATGAAGATTAATATATGATTAAAATATTTATATTAATTGTATTATATGTAAAATGGAAGTATACACACCTTGAATATGTTTCTTGGTTAATAACAAAACCAGAATATCAGAGAAGGCACATTGAGACAAAACTGTTTTACTGATTTGGAAGATTTTTATAGATAAACCCCATGGAAGAAGTATCATAAAATTGGAATTTGAATAGAAAAAATATTAATGGAAATATAAATATAATTACATAATTCGAATTAAATACACCATGAAAATCGAAAGAGCGTAAAAACGAGCTTGTATCTCATATAAATGAAAAGTGAGATGATATCCCATTACCATGTGTCTTGACTCTCTCCGTACTCGTTCAAGATTAATGAATAATAAATAAAATTTTATTATAAATACTTTTTCAAGACATATTAATATATAAATTACATTATATTGTCTTATTATAACCCTATATTACCACAATTTTAATGATATTATGTTAAGGTTCCACTTCAGGTAATATTAACTTTGTTCTTAGCATCTGTCTGAATTTGTTAAATCTTTCATCCTTAGACTTATATCATGTTTCTAGATTTTAGAAAAGGATATAAATATTATTTATATCTTGTAATAGTATATTATAATAATATATATCATAATTAATTATGTAATGGAGTACATCGTTCATTGATATGGTAAGCCATACATATGCATGAACATTGTTTTCCATTTTTGTTATTGTATTGAATGATTATTTTTAGATGACACAATTATATATATGTATGTATGTATATATATATATATATCATTATTATAGTAGCATTAATAGATCATATTTATCAAATAATTTCATAAACATCATTCTTAATACATTCTATGTTGTGTGTGAATGAATCACATCGCTTCAAGGGGGCGGCATTCCCCACTCGCTCAACTGATATTATCATAATAACACCAAATAGAAGGTAAAAAAAGTGTGTTTTAAAAAGAATAATGAACCATAGGGAAAAAAATAAAATTTATTATGTCTATATAAATATTTCCCATCATAGTCTCCACCATAATTAGTGGTAAATGAGGAATGACCAATCAATGTTTTGTGTGCCATTAGTTCACCGTACACAGAAATAATATGTTCAACATCCATTAGATGGACGTGTGTGTAAGTGTAGGTAATATAAAATCATTATAAACATCATAGAATATGGAGGATAATATTTTCATCACAGAGGTAGGATATAATGATAGTGGAGGGGGTGGAGATGGAAAATAAATGAATGGAGCATGACAGAAGACATACCTCTTAATCAGGTAACTCCTTTTTCTTTGTGCCAAAATGATTCCATGAGAGGGTTTATGATCAAATAGTTAAATCAAGTTATATGTGAGTATTTTGAGTTGTAACACAGGTAGGAATTAGATGATCATAAGAGGAGTGATTGGGGTGAGAAATGGGTAAAGGTGGTCTCCTTTTATAGGGAAAAAATGACTCAAAGTAATTTTTTGAAACAAATTTGGTGTTCACATGTTACTAACAAAAATAAGACTTTTCCAACTAACAAACACAATACTTTAAGGCTTATAGACAATATATCGACATAAAATGGGTGTTGGACAACTATATAGGTCATCTGAGCCCATAATTTTAGGGTTGTTCCCCAAATTATGATTAACTTTCACTTAATTGCAGTGATTAATTTTAATCAGTTTTATGAATAATTTTAGTAAAAAATTAACATGGAATAATTATACTCATTATAATAAAATAAATAAAATGTAATATTTAATATTTTTTAAATTCACTACATAGAAGTTTCAAAAATAACATAAGTGATAATCCCCCAAACAGGTCGAAATAACTAAGTTTTAATGTAGGAAAAAGATCGAAAGTTTGTTAAGATTTTTTATTCAGTTTCAAAGTTAAAGTGATCGTATTGTATTAATATATGTAATTTTAATCTAATTTAATCTCAATTTGTTTTATAATATCATTTCCCATTACTAAATAATTAGGAATAAATGAAGTTTTTAACAAAAAAGCCGTATTTTTCAATATTCATCCAAAAAACTAGTTTCTCAAAAAATTATCAACAATTCACCCTATGAAAATTTAGTTGTTATGAATTCAAAATGATGTTTATTTTTTCAAATTAAATTTCTAAATATGTCTGAAATTACATTTATTATTAAAATATCTTAGTTAAGGAAAATGATATTTTTAGACATAAAAATAAATTTACCAAAAAGCATATCTTCTAATATAAATACATTTTATTTATATTAAATAATTATATACATTATTTTAAAATAATTTATTAATATTCATATTACTATGTTTATCCTCTAGGTTATAATTATCTTATTTAAATAACTAAAATCATAAAAGGGATATTTTGTAGAAACTCAGTTTTGTGTGTATCGCACACCAACTCAGTGTTGCTTGCATCATATGCCAATCCGGTGTTGCGGGAATCATAATACAAGCCATTGTTCGTGTCACATATGCTGATTCAGTTCCATTTTAATGGAATCTTTGACTTATTTCATTGTAATACATAAATGGAAATTTCAATTTATTCAAAAATAGGTCTATAAAAACACTGGGTGTTACATTATACCTTCTTAAAATAAATTTCACCATCAAAATTTTACTAGGTTATCAAAGGATTAATAGTTTAAATATTTATTCAAAGAATACCACATCCTAAAAATGGATACTAAATCTTCCTTTAAAATGAGAAATTTGGAACCACAATGGCATCCCAAAGTAACATATAACTAGGTTTCCAAATAGGATAACATAGGTTGTGAGTAAAGGTTTTCCAAGGATGGAAAACATAAATATTTATAGGGAGTGATTAGGGTCATCAGTCCCAACCAAGTGAATGATAAAATTAAATTTAAGGGCCTCAAAGTCATAAATCTATGATGATTTAATAACACATTAGTTCAAAAAAAAAATTAACGTTATGGGAAAACATTTTTTTGTATTACATTTATAACATTGAGTAATTCAATTAAAAATTCCTTTAACAAACTTCATTCAAGGGTTGTGATTTAAACAATTTACAATAAATCCATTTTCTCATGTAATGAATATATAGAAATTAACTTTGATGAATAAAGTACTAAAAAATGCCTTTAACAAATCATAAGGACCATAATAGAATAAATAGTATATCTATTAGTCTTTTAAAAATTAAACATGAATTAATTTATAAAAAGTAAAACTAATTGTTCATCATAATTATTTATTCACTAAAAATAAATTCACATTATCTATAAAATCACGTACTCCAGTGGTAGGCATGAAACCCTTAACATTCTTCCGTCTTCGTTTTCAGACCCATGGCCTTGATAAAAATTTTTGGTTGTCACCTGAAATACATGTTTTCATTTCTTTAAAACTGTGGTAAAATAATATTTAAGATTGAATTCCATCAAATAAGGTTAATCGTTTATTAGCCTCTTAACCATGGTTTTCAATACAATTTTTTTTACAAAACCTCCAATAATGTTTATGTAAATCATTTCATGAACTGATTACCTCATAACCCTTCCAAAAGATGAAAATACAAAATCATAGAAAGTGAGTCAGGAAATCAGATTAACCTTGATTATCATGTATCAAAATCTATCTCTTGGTTGTAAAATTCCAAACACGTAAGTACCCTTATTGTATTTTTCCATCAAATATGGTAACAACATCAATAACTATAAATCCTTTTTGAAATCATGAATGCCTATCTATTCTTAAGTATAATTGATTTACTCCATAAATTTTAAAAAGATGTTAACATCATTAGTGGTAGCATAAAGCACCAATAAAAGGTATTTACATAGTTTCAAGGTAATCAGTACTATCTAATCAGCTCATTTATATCCCACAAATCATTATCTATACAACATTAACTAACATAATGAACATATTAAGGGTTACCTTACCGTAGTCAAAATGTTAAATTTCAGGAGATTACCTTTCTCATCCATCATGAACATTCAAAATATTAATTTAAATACATAAAAATACATACAATTAACAATCCATAAATAATTCATAATTCCAAATTATGGACTCCAAATACATAAATAATTCTATTACATCTTCCTGAATCCATTAATGATAATACATCATTCCTTTAACATTTAATTTGTAGTCTCATCATCATCATCAACAATGTGACCATTACTCACATCACCTTGCTAATTCTATTTATTAAAATTCCTATTGTGAAATTTAGTTTCAAATTGACCATTTAATATTTATTTAAAACACCTAACCTTTGATGAAAACTCAAGGAGGCTAAAATTCCCGTCCATTTCATTTACTAAGCTCTTACTTTTTTGCATTATAGTTACTTGTTTTGTGTCATTATTTTCCACATCCATAACACCTTCTTGTTCATATAATAAATTCATGTAGGTGATTCTTTCCACATTATTGATACAAAGGAAGCCAAATCTTCTTTCCTCTATGGTCTCCATTACCCAAACTCCCAGTGAACTCCTTCGTTATCTTCCTTGGTGATTAGAGAGTTGGTTAAGGTAGGGATTCTTAATAATATTCTATGAAAATAGATTAGGCATGATCATGATATCTTTCACTCTGGTGATCATTCAAGTTGACTGCTCACCAGTAAATCTCCCATCACATTCATCATTAATTCATTTCCTTATAGTTTACACTACATACTAAAACCAGAATCAGAGTGTTGTCATTACTTATCATATTAGAAAATCACATAGTCTTGAAAAGAATAACCTATAGGATATCAAAATAATGTCACCATCCATAATATATAAAAACATTATTTTATCCTAGTTTATTCATATATAACATATATCTAAATCCTTTGTGATGCTTCATGAAGAGTTTGTGAATTACCAAAGCATATTCCTTAGTAATTTCAAACTAGGTGTGATTCAAGCCTCTTTTCCATGAACCAAATTACCCTGATTCTAGCATAGAACATTTCATATGATTTGTTTCCCCTAGGTACACCTATTATAGATAAACATCTACTCTTAGTATCCAGAAAAGGATGTAATTCTAGGAAACCACTCACTCTATCATTTAACAAAATTCTAGGATATTTTCCTAAATGTAAGATCATCCATATACATATCTATAGAGACAATACTAGAAATAACATTATAAATAAAACTAGGGATATCACTCTATTTTTCTCATCTTTATTACCAAAAGTTGACTAAACCTTCCCATTAGAACCAACTATATGACCTAGAGTTTTCAAAAATGGTAATTATACAAATTTAGATGAATATTATCTGTGTTACAGAAATACATGCGAGAGGACCGTAACAATTTTGTTCCTTTTGAAATATGGAAGAAAATCATTTATCCTAGTGAATGATCTTCAACACATACTATGATGATCTCCAACAATATTACTTGTACCTAAAACCATTATTCTTATCCTATAGATAGGAAACATAAGAAATCAGTGATATCAAATTCTCAATAAGGGTAAACAAGAATGACATGTAAGGATAAACATGAAAGTATTTGTATGATAACACTATATAAACATTAAGTGATCATATTATGCATATAAAAGGTAATAAAGATATGATATGGGATGAAGCTCTACTATTCGTAGATATGAATCATAAGGAAAAAAACATCATGGTCAATGAAATTATAACTAAGGAATAAGACATAGGATTGGTGGAATAAAAATAAAAATAGAATATTATATGCCATGGTTACATACCAAGACCATTATAACATTTTACACTTGGACTATGACCTGTGTACCCTCATTAGTATTGTTCTAGAAACTCATGTTCCCACATTCATTTAATATTTCTCAACAAACCATGTGAGTCTTTGTTTTGTGGAATAGGCTACATCACGCGTACCCTCTATATTTTTTGTTTGGGGTACAACCCATTTACCTAATTGCATCAGGCGTGAGCTACAACTACGGTACCCTCTTTCTTTTAGGCTTGGGCTACAACCAGTGTACCTTCTTGTTTTCAGGCTTAGGATACAACCCATGTACCCTATATCTTTTAGTCTTGGTATGAAACCCATACACCCTTTTTCTTTTCGGGCTTGGGCTACTACATGTACATCCTATTTCATTTCAGTCATTGGATAAAACTTGTGTTCCCATTGAGCTCATATAATATTTATCATTACCCAATTCATTAGACGGAGATATTGGTCCCACCCGTCACATAGTAAAATTATTCACACATGTTCCCAGAGATAATAAAACAATCATCATATCATGTCCCACTGAATGATATAGATCCTATAAACATCAAATCATAACCCATAAAATTACTTGGGTATCATTTACATTTCATCACATTATAACCTATAAAAATAGATAGGTTACATTACCATTTCAAAGAAGCATAACCCATGAAAGGGAAACAAATTTCATAAAAATATATACAGTGAAATAGAAACATGTTTCATAATGAGAATGACATTAACTATAACCCATTCATAGAAACGATATCAACGGAACCCTTTGACCATTTATTAAAATGGAATATGTAACATCAATTAATGACATAGTTTATGGAAAATAGTTTGGAAATACCATTCAAAAACATTTTTTGATAAAATATCCTTTCTTATTTAGAAAATGTATTGTTAATAAATAAAACCATTTAAAAATAATTTTCTCATTAAACACCCTGAAAACATATAAATAACACTTGAAAAATATTTCAAAATAATTTTCATTGAAAATTAATTTAGAAAAATCCTAATGATTAAACTAATAAAAATGAAAAGGAATCTTGAATGGAATGACGGTAGTTAAATCTATACAGATCATATGGATTAAAAAGTATTATTCTTTTTTCATGGTAAAAAGGATAGAAGGAATGCATTACCCAAAAATGAGAACAATATTCTATTGAAGTGATTGGTAAAATAAAAAAGGTTTAATTGTTTTTAAATATTTTTGGATAATTGTGAACTATTTTTGGAAACCCAATATTGAAAACATAGATTTCCAATCGAAGAAAGGGTAAAGATATGCTTTCCTAAAAAAACATTATTAAATATATTATGTACCAATGAGTAAAATATGGAAGATATACAAGATTATATCTTGTGATAATCTATTTTAATTAAACTAATGAACATTATTGAGATATAGATCATACAATATCATTAAGGGAGGTAATAACATAAACAATATCTAAATGTGACGTGATTGTCTCAATAAACTCTTATAACTACGTAATATGGGATCATACTCTCCATATAAAAATATAAATTTCATCAATCATAAATTATCATTCAAATAATAATATATATGTCATAACATTTAAATTTTATGTATATAAACCTCTAATAAGTTTTTAGTTTTATAACAAAACATGAATCCCAAAGAAGAAGAATTGAGAAAAAACTGTTTTACTGATTCAGTAACTTTTGAAAGCTTAACCCCATGTAAGAAGGATAAAAAAATGGGATATTGATTACCAAAAATATTTGTTAAAAAATACATATTATAATATCATGGGAAGTACATCCCCCATAAATAAGGAATGAGTGGTGAGCATAGCATATATCTCATAGAAATAAACATTGAGATAAAATCCCCTTACGTTGTGTCTAGACTCTCTCTATACTCGTACAACTATGCTGTAAAATAAATATAAGTTTATTATATATATTTTACAAAATCATATTCTTATATCTATTACCCTATGTGGTTTTATTATAAACATATATTGTTCTCTGGTTAACGATTTTAGGTTGAGGTTTCACTACGTGTAAAATTCAATTTATTCTTTGCATTTTCTTGATTTCTTACATGTTTAGTGTTTAAACATATATAATGATTTAACATTGTATAACATGATATAAATATCACGTATGTAAAGTATTAGTATATTATAATTATATATATAATAATAAATTTCTTAATGGAATACAACATTCTTGGATATGGTAAGTGGTACTTATGCTTGAACGATGTTTTATGTTTTTATCATCGTATTGAAAGAAAGTTTGAAAATAAAAAATGTATATAAATATATATTTATATTTATCATTATTATTTTCGCTTAAATAAATTGTATATACAATATATTTTCATTAAACCAATCATTACAACATTCTATGTGGTGATTGAACCAATCACATCGCTTGGAGGGGGCATTATTCCACACTACCTCAAACGAGATTATTGTATTAACACCAAATGGAAGGTAAAAAGATGTGTGTGGAAAAAACAATAAATATTACCAAAAAATACTAAATATAATATGTTATATATATAAATATAGGGTCTATAATAATGTACCCCACAAATTGTGGTAAATGAGAAATGAACAATCATCGTTTCGTGAGGCAATAGTTCATTGTACACAGAAATAGTATGTTATACATCCATTATATGTAGGTGTGTGTAATTTTATGTTAGATAATTTTCTTAAAAACATACTATTATATGTTGGACACTATTATCATCACACATGAATGGTATAAATATTGTGGAGTCATAGAGAAGGAAAATAAAGAAATGATCTTGAGAGAAGACGCTGCCTTTTAATCGGGTAACTCCTTCTGGTTTATGCTAAAGGCTTTTTTGATAGGTTTTCTTCCCAACGAGAGGCTACATGGAATAATGGAGGATTTTGGGGAGAAAAAGTGAGATAATATAATCTGAACATAAGAGGCTTGAGAGGTGTTATGAATGGATAGAAGTGGTGGCCTTTTATAAGGAAAGAAAAGGCTGCACATGTAATTTTTAGAATAAAATTATATGTGCACATTTTCTTACATAAGTAGTATTAAAAACTAATCCAAACTCAATAATGGAAGGTTTATTTACTATCCATGGATATCAAAGGGATTTTGGACAATTTTCTAGGACATTTGGCCCCTTAATTTTAAGGAGTAGTCCCTAATTAATATTAATTAGGCCTAATTGTTGTAAATAATTTTATTAACTATTACTAATAATTTTGGTAAAAAATTAAAGTAGTAACTTTTTTCTGTAAATATTATAATTAATAAAATGGTTTATTTCAGATTTTTGAAATTCACTTCACCAAAAATCCAAAATTATGATTTGTGCTAATCATGCAGACATGTCAAAATAATGATGTATTAAAGTAAGAAAATGTTCGAAAGATTGTTAATATTGTATATTCAGTATCAAAGTGAAATTGACCATATTTTATTTTTATATTCAATATGCATTTAATTTTTCCATATAAATAAATTTATAATATCATTAAGAGTAATAATTAATTGGACAAAAAGGCAATTTCAAACTAAAAAGCACTTTTTTATTAATCAACAAAAAATAATGTTTCTGAGAAAAATCCCAAATATTCACCCAAGGATAATTTTGACTTTCAAAATTAAGAAACTATTGTTAAATTATCCAATTAATGTTATAAATTTATCTTAAATTATAATTACTTTTAAAATTATTTCATTAAAAAAAAGCATGTTTTTAAAAATAAAAAGTACTTTACCAAAAACCATATATTTTATTATCAATATGTTATATTTATATAAAATAATTATAAAAAATATTTGAAAATTCGTTATTACTATTCATATTACTACATTTGAAAACTCTATTATAATTATCACATTTTAATATTTAAAACAATAAAAAGTGATATTTTGTAGAAACTCACTATTACGTGTATCACACGCCAACCCATTTTTGTTCATCATACTTTAAGTCGGTGTTGTGTGGATTTTATGCCAAGTCAGTGTTCCACTTAACATACACCGAGTGAGTTCCTTTGAAATGAATCTTTGAATTTGTTCATTTTAAGATATAAATGAAAATTTAATTTTATTCAAAAAAAGAGGCCCATAAAAACTAGTGGTGTTACCGATTACTTCATGGATCTTAAAACAGTATCCAACATGTTATGACTACACAGTCTAAAGATGAATCCATTGAAATTTTCTTTTAGGGTAACTTTCGGGGTGTTTCTTAGCTTGTAGGTTTCAAACCATGTCGATGAGGTCTTCCTAGAGAACAATACTACTATTTCAGAAATATCACCACTTAAAATCTCTATGAACAAAGGGGGATCGAAAGCCAACTATCCTACATTCTGTATTTCATAGCCAACATGGAAGGTGATGATCTCCCCCTCACCCTGCTAAGAATGAAGGGATTCTCCTATCAATTGGACAATGACTTCCAAGAATGATTCAAAATCCTATGTTATTGTCTGCAACACCCCCCAGTTCTGATGCCTTTGGTGAAAGTTAGTCCCCTAATATAATATGTGGCCACCATGGAATGCTCACTGGGAACCCTCACACAGAAAAACTATTTGGGGAATGAGAGCAGCCTCTACTACCTTAATCGAACAATGCTAGGTGTCAAGACCTGATACTATGATGTCAAGAATAACTATCCTTCACTCATACTCAAATTGAAAATTTTGGGGACTTTTATATGGTACCATGAATTCCATCTGGCTAATCATATTGATATAATCAAGTACATCCATGTTTGTTCTTCATTTATTGGGTATCTGACCTGATGGGTGGTCAGTCAGCAATAATATGACATTCTGTTTGTACTATATAAATTGATATAGGGTAAATCGATGGATGATTTCCTCAAATCATATTTTACCCTAGATAATACACTGGTGGACAAAGCGAATCCATATTATGAGGTATTATATGCACACTACACTCCCTGGACATGGGATATGTACTTTGATGGATCCTCCTAAAGCCCTATTGAAAAAAATCATAGAAAACCCAAAGCTCAATTGTGTTCCCTTAGGGGTGGTATTTATCTCCCTAGAAAATGTAGTTTTTCACGAAACAATATCACCATCCAAAGGGTGCATGTTTTGTGAGGAAGAATACCAAGGCCACATCATTGGGTTGGAACTGGCCACATTTCTTCAGATAACCTACATAAATGTCAATGGGGTTTCATAAATAGGGATAAAGTAGATAAATGGGGAATATTACATCAAAAAATGAATAAATGCCCCTATCACTGGTAAAATTATGGGAGTGATGGAATATTTCTTTTTTTATCCCTCTAGGAATCGTATTCCCAAATCACAGTATATTCATGTCACAGCATTGGCTAATGCATCTACATTCTTGGTCGACCCAGATCTGTAGGATGTAATCTTCCATATCACCCACAATAAAATGGTATCATTAATCATTTAAATAGATATTGAAAAATTAAACCATATAGAGACTTCTCTAGAGTGTGATTAATCATCATTTACCCATATATAGATTGATCATATAAGTAGTTATCTCAAAAAATGGAGCTCTCCTGATTGAACGAGTTGGAAGGGAATATTGTCGATGTCGTGAGAGGAACATTACCTTATAGAGTGGTCCAAATGAGTTGAAGTACCTCTATAGGAATGGAATTGATGGAATCATCCCCATCAGAACATAATAAAAGGATCATCTCACCATCATGGAAGAAGTACATATGGGATCCTATAGTACTCATCAGTCTGGGACATGGCTCTCCCACTAGATCAAGAGGTTGGGGAATTATAAGAAACCAATGATACAAGGCTATGTGGAATCATACAAAACTTTTCTAGAATTATAAATCGATTTAATCTTCTTCCATCAACCCTCATTATTTTTGTGTACAACTAAACATTCAAATAATGTTTCTATTTGGGGATTGGATGTTTTAAGGCCATATCCCCCGGCCACAACCAAGCAGTTCAAGTACATATTTTTTTGACGGACTTATTTTTCTAATGGGAAATGGAAATACCCCTCAAATAAATACAGATGAATAATGTAATCAAATTCATGAAGTCCCATATCAAATCTATGTTCAGAGTTTGTAACATAATATTAATGGATAATAGAACAAAATTAAATTCATTGAAGTTGATGAATCTATAATAGGAGTACATTATTTTGTGAATTCACTCATATCATTGTCATGTAGTGGAAAATGGAAATATATATGCCTTTAATAAGACTTTTTCAAGTATAATGTACATTATGGTGAACAAATACATGAAATACTAGCCAGAAAAGCTCATCAGTACATTATGGGCCTACCGTACCACCAAGTGTACTACTAAATAAGAAACAACATACTCAAAGTTGTATTGAACTGGGGCAGTGTAACCCATTTATGTCCACCTAGATTCACTTGGAATATTCATTAATAGAAAACTCATGGATGATGATCAATCAAAAAAGAGACTAGATAAATTAGCGGGGCATGATGAGAACATGATGCACACATTGCAGAACATTGAAGTCTATATGAATCAAATCTCACAATCCTTTAGTAAGAATGTTCGAATAAATTTATTTATCAATAGAGAACTAGTATTGTCTCTAAAACTCCCATGATACTTGGAATAATGAATCTATATTTGGAACTCAAAAGGGAAGGGCCTTACTTCATATATAGGGTCTATCATAATAGATATTACTCATGATTGAAAATGGAATGGAATCAAGTCACACTACCCACAAATTAATGGTTCCTCAAGAAATAAATTTTAGAGATGTTGTAAAGTTCCCCTCATCTTGAGCACATGATAATAAATTATAAGGAGTTCTTCAAACCACATGACGATACAATGTACGGATTCATCCAAGTAGTAACATGTTAAAATAAATAATATAAGAAGTTCTATAAAAAATAATTTAATCTAAACAATACCCCAAGTCCTAACCACATTCCAGTAAAGTGAACAAAGTCATCTTGGCACCTAGATTTTATGTAGTATAACATCTCTCGTCCATACAACATGGAATAAAAATACACAGAAAATGACCATACCATATGACCTAAAACCGCACAAATATTCTTCATCCAACATTATTTTTTGACTGGTGATCCTCATCCTTACCACAAGACATTAAAATACATGGATAATGTATTTTACATATGACATTAATGTTATCAAAATTTCCATAACTATGAATTTCTTGATTCTCATTTCAATGAGATGTATAGGGATGCTTTGATGGTATATCTTGGTCAATCCACTACATGATGAAAAAATCCCCTATTATACACCTATATTCTTCCACAAGGTGAGAGGAATCCCTGTTATTCATTGATTCTCAGATTGAGCATTACTGACGTGAAAATAAGAGTTTTAGTATGGGATTCCAAGAAAAAAAGAGGGCATAATAGCACACGAAAGGCTCATCATGGTCATGAATACAAGACATTAAAAGCCATCCCATTAGTCCTCTCCAAATGACGTTATACTACATAGTGTATGAAAATTTCATGGCATAAAACTAAAAATTCTTGTCAACCGTTACCAAGAGGACCAGTATTATTGGTGTTGTCCCCCAACCACACCACAATTATAGAACCACATGTGGCTTGATTCCTGACATCACATTATACACAGGTATGCCTAGATCTCTATTCCTAGACCCAACTACAATAATAAAAAGAAATAAGTATAACACCTATAGATGGTCTAAAAATCTGTTATGTGATTCCATTCATGAACTATGTGTGAAATGATTTATGTCCTGGCATGTGACATAGTGACACCCTGATCACCCACTCCAGGCCTAGTCACAAAAAATAAGTATAAAAATACCTTTTCTCTACAAATAGGTAAAACCAACACAATGATACTTCTTAATATCTATGTTTGGATTGATTATTATCACCATGGTATAAATAATGACACTCATAATTCCATTCATGGACCCAGGGGAAATAATCCCATTTCCTGATTGGGAAACCCATGTGCTCACCACTTGATGATAAACTGCATAACCCCTCAAGAACAATGTGTGGATTGATTCCTAAAATCAAAAGATATGTATTAATGCCCAGATATACATTCTTTGGTCCATCTAAAATAAAATATAAGGAATAAATGTACCACAATTGTATATGGGTTGAGTCATACAAACTCATTTGCCTATATATGTGCTAGATCAACTCACTACTTTCTTGTGCATGCAATACCCCTTGGACAAATTATTTATGATGGTTCCCACATCCTTACAGCATGAAATTAAACTAAAAGGGAAATGTATGTGTTTCATGATGTTAAAATTGCTCTAAAAAACATCCTTACCATTTTATGATAATCTAATCAGAATGTGTCCTTACCAGATGATGTTAAATTTCATGGAGACAAACACATCCCCACTACATGATGTTAAATATTGCAGACCATTACCCGTTTCTCATCCCACATCAAAGGACTACAAAAGCCTTACCCCCATCATCTAGAGAATGGGGTTCTTCTACCATATCATAAATAACCACAATACATAAATCATACTTAATTTCATGAGTTCTTGAGGATTAAAAAAACCACCATTTAACCATCGAATAGATGCACAACTTCAAGGGGACCTTTGTCTGACTTTCCATGTAAGCTTATGGAACCTACATATTCTTCTATAGTCATCATCCAAATTCATCAATATTCAAAAAGGTATTTTGGGTCCTTTTGATCCTTGACATCACCATAGAGGATCTTAGAACCTCATTGTATTTTGGTACATCCCTAGTATGATTATCCAATATCATTAAAAACGAAATGAGACCCTTGACCAATTATATATAACATTTTATCCTCCCACAAAGAAGTATTTTTGGGTACTCTATACCCTAGGTATCCTAATTAGGCTCTTTTGTATCATCCCCATATTAGTTCAATATGTTTGAGGATCTTAAACTACATGCACATTGGTCAAAGATATAGTACCTTAAAAAATATCCTATAATGGTAAAAATTACAAGAATTTAAAATACAACCATAACAGAAAAAAAATCAGGGTGGAAACTTGTAGTTGGTTGTTTGAGTAATACGACAGTCTTCACTCACTAAACACATCATCTCCATAGTTTAGAAAAAAAATAAGGGCACAAATAAACAAGAAAAATGTACTTAAGGCCAACTCTATTTCCCTAGTTAAATCCCAAATATGCTTACTTGACCCCATAATTCAATAAAAAATGTTAGATTAATGATTTATCACATCTCCGTGACACAATAACATGTTTACTAAGTGGTGACATAATATTTAGGGTTCTTGAACCCTTCTTGTATATAACACATTACACAAATCACATATAATGATATGAGTTCCTAAAATCCCTAATAATATCAATGGAACTTGGAAAAAGATACCAAACATCAAGGGACCCCTCACTTGACTATGAACGTATACATACAGATCTTGCATATGAGCATTTTTCTATCAACCAAATACATCACTTTGAAAAATAGTCTTCTAAAACCTTGTGATCCCCAACATCAATACGGTAGAGCCCAACACCTCAATGTGTTTTGGGTATTTCATTGTATGATGGGCCCATATCATCCTCTGGACCTGAACAATATGGACTATTATTTATAATCAATTTTCCAAACTATAGAAGAAGATTCAACATCCTTAACAATAAGTCATAGTTCTTTTATATGCTTTCTCTAAGTAGGAATGAATAATGTCAATCCAAACTATAGATTTCTCACAATCCATGATTTGAATACATAGGGTGTAGGGCTAGAGAATCAACATTTTATAGCGAAACTAACCTAGGGTACTGGAATACTTCATGGGTGTAACATTTTCTATACCCAACCTCATCATATGAACATTTGAGTTATAAAAATTCATTCATATCCCCCATAAAAGAGTGGAGATTATATTTTATTGACCACACTATCAATTCACAAGTCCCTTGACCTAATGATATTCAATCCTAATGAGATTTGAAAACCCTATGGAAGAACCTATAACCTCAGGGTATTTTCGATCATCCCTGACATGTCTTCGTCATCCCATATTAATGTAATCAAATTATTCTTATGAATTAAATCACTCATATTTCAACCATACAGGAAAAAATAACATCTATAGTATTTCTCCCCCAACCATTATTACCCCCATAAAACATCCATAACCCTTGAAAAAGAGTGGATACACCTACTTTTTGAATTGTATAAACACATAAAGTCTTTAACCTACTAGCCTTTGGCATATACTCCTTTCATAAAAAGTTCACTAATCCATATGAGACTCCATCAAATACATCCAGAAAACTAAAAGGTTCCAATGCTCCACATGATCCAATCCCAAACACAACCAATATCTCAAGTATCATGAAGTAGTGTTAAGGAAACTTTATCCATTTTTTTGAACTTCCTAGTATATTACATCTTCAAAATCATTAACAACTTGAAGCTGAGGTGAGTACTAAAACATAGTAGATTTCTCAAATGACTTCCTGAATCAAACCACTAGGATATAAAAGTTAAAAACATTTATATAACACTATTTATATTAAATAAAATCCAAAATTAGTTTACTAATAAATAAAAAAATTCCATATCCACCAGTTTTTCCAATAAAGGATATTTTTTTAAGAAAGAATCCAAAAAATTATTTAAAACCATTTCAAAATTTCCCTTTGGCATAATAATTCCATTTCTCAAATCACAACAACTAACCATAAATGATACATTTTGAAATTTCCATAATCATGAGTTGTCTCTATTATATCCACCAAATAATCACAAGGTAATTATATCCCATGTCCTATTAAAACATTTGCACCAAGCATGGGGTCATATTTTATCCAGCCTCATAAATACAATATGGACACAGACCCAAAGTAAGCCCAAAAACCATTCCAATCCAAACATTCTGAAAACGATTTCAAGAAAAACAATTATTGAGGACATTTTTCCAAATATCCATTTCAATAATCTAGAAAATCCATTTTTTATAATACACATTTTAAAATCATGATACAAGAGAACTTTTCAGAACAAATCACCCAAACTCTATAATTCCACCAGAAAACATAAATCGTAACTATATAGTATATATAGAGTAATTTTCACACCAATTTCACAATAAATATCATGAAATTAAATCAATTAGAAACTAGGAAATTCAGTTATAGAAAAGGGAGTTGAGAGTGAATCCACGTAACTCGAGATTTTTGGGGGAAACGATAAACCACATGAAAAAGTTCACAAAACTGGGTCGAAAACTCCACAAACCTACCTTAGATATATTCTCCTAAAATAAACCACGAAAAATATAATCATTTTCAGAATCCAATAACATATATATATTCCCCACTATCTTAGATCTATGAAATTGTGATAGAGTGATAAATAGATCTAATAACAACCTCTTGAACCATAAATAACCATGCATTACTAGAAGAACTGAGCTTCAACACACCATGGAATTTCTCTAGATCAATTACAAATCACATTGGAGAGGTTCTCGAACATTTTAGAGGGAAAATACATTTTTAGAGTCACATATGAGAAAAACATGTGGTATAGTGTGTAAAATTATTGAGATACACTTGTTAAGTTCCTTACATTGACCCACTCATGATTTTTTCACACAGTTAGAAATATCATGCACTAACCATGATCTTGGTTTCTCATTAAAGTATACCTTGCACTATGGGAATACACGGTTACTAATCAATGTTCATACAATTCCAAAGATCACTATCAAAAATATATGCCACACTGCATAGTTTATCCTAGGCTTTCATATGGTTTCAGCAGACCATACAAAGCCCGCACAACTTCCCTTTTTCTCTTTTCTTACTTTTCAATGTTTTATTCAATTGTTTCATGGTTTCCCGTTAGCTCTTTTAATGGTTTTTAGAATCCTTGGACCACCCGTATACCTATAGGAAAGAACCAAAAACTCTGAAAATTATCCAAAAACTCTCCCGAACATCACTAATATAATTTATTGACATTAAATGCATAATGAAAAGGTTACATACCAAAATCCAGGGGTGAAACATTCTCCCCACAATTGGTATTTCCATCCCTGAAATATAGAGAACCCTTAGTGTCTTGAAATATTTCCATCCATTTCGATTTCATCTTCTTCTCTCCCTCAAAAGTATGTTCTTTAACTTCACCATGTATCCACAAAACCTGCACTATGCTAATGATTTTCCCATAAGAAGACATTACATTTCCTATCCAAAATCACTATCAGGAAATATACCAATAAATCAGCCAGATCAAGGTCAATGTGATCCCATTTGACCACATTTTCAAGATCGAGATGCTTCTTTTTCTATTAAAATCTATGAAAGACAATATTTACCATAACAATCCATTGTGGAAATTCCAAACAATATGCCAACTCACCAACCCATTCAAGTATCTAAATATTTCTTATGTATCGAGGAGATAACTTTCCCTACATCCAAAATTTTTGATGTTTAATCCTTTGAGATATCATCAAGAACACATGATCCCTCCATGTGAATAACAATGTTCATCGATGATGATGAACATATGATTTTTGATGTTTCTGAGCCATATCCATTAGTATCATCCTCAGATGAGTTTTTTATGGTGATTCATGGACATTTCATTCCCCAAATACTGATGTCTCACCTATTTCCATCCATCACTATGGAGAATGATAAGGAAGCCCCAACAATGCTTTGAAATGAGTCATCTGTATGGAGTCCTAATATCTATTTTTATATGATAACTCTTCCATTGACATATGCACTTCCCATGAGCCACTGATATCCATTACAGAAGCCCAAAACAAGAATTAAAACATTCTACCATCGAATAGGATTGGTTTTCTGTCTAACGATGATAGGATGCACTCATAATAAACTGAGTCCCAAGGGATTTTGTGTGAGGATTTCTAGAAATGATGCATTAACCGTAGATCTTTATATGATTCAATAAAAACCGGTGTTCCATGTATTTTTTCCAGTTCAATGATATATATTGTGGATAGATCATCCACCATATAATATTCATGAATAGGTATAAAATGAGTCCAATTCAAGTGTTGATCAACTATTACTCATATGAAATAGTGTTTCTGAACCGTTCTATAGATACTTATTACGAAATATATATATTTATTCTCCAATTTCTGAACTAGAATAGGTATGTGCATCATCATACCTAATGGTAACTCAATCTATTCATCAACTTGGTGACAAGTCCAACATCTCAAAAAATATCAGCCACCATCTATTTTAGGTAAATAAACCAAAAATATGCATTTAATACCTGGTGAAATTTATGTATTCCATGATGAAAATACCTTCTCAAATTGTGGTAATCATGAAATTTTTGTTTCTAATAATCTATAGGTACAACAATCTGATTTCTAAACTACAACAGTAAAGTCTCATTCAGCTTCAATCCATCAATGGTCTCTAATACATTGTGTTTTGAACTCATATCAATGCAGTCTACATCATATTTAGGTGCCTCATTAACCGTATTTACCAATTTAGGAACCCCAAAAAATCAAATGAAAACTGAATCATCTCCTTGATATTAATATTACACATGCATGTTGGTTTGGACCAAAAACAACTAGCTTTTATTTTATGCCTCTTTTTCCAACTGTGTATATGAATTTTCTCTTAATGCATTGGCCTGTGAATTTGATTTACCCTGTGTATACATCAGGTCAATTTTGAAAATTGGTTGTACTCCATTAATATCCTTTGACTCAGATTCAAATAACATGTTGATAAAATAATTCCAAGATCTAATGATCTGTGGACACAATAAATTCATTTTTCAATTCTATCATAGGTAAAGCTAGTAATGGAATGTCATGAAAAATGATTTGGTAATAAAAAGATAGACCAAAAATACTGCTTATCTTAAAGAAATTATTTGTATTTTTCTGAGAGATAACAACTTCTATCTTCTCTGTATCAACTAAAACACCTCTTCTAGAAATTAAATTTCCTAGAAAACATACCTTTTGTATCCAATAATCACACTTTGATAATTAGTCTAAAAAATGATGTTGTCTCTATATTTCCAGTATTTCTGCCAACTATTTCACATGCTCAACCCTTGTTCTGGATTTCACCTGTACGTAATCAATAAAAACCACAGCCACAAAAATCCAGATATCACTGAAATATCTAATTCAAAAACTACATAAAGACCCTGGTGCATTTATAAGACCAAAATGAATTACTATATATCCATAATACCATATCTTCTTCTAAAAGATGTTTTTCAAATATAATCATTTTGAACATGCAATTTTTTATATCCTAATAGAATGTCACCTTTGGTAAACCACTGATCTCCCCACAATTGATCAATAAGACCATCAGTTTGCAGAATTGGATAACAATTCATCGTCAAACTTGGTTTAGATTATTATAATCGACACACATCTATATAGTTCCATGATCTTTAATTACGAAAAATACAAGTGCATCCCATAAAGACATTTTAATCCGAATGAAACCCTTTCATTACAGATCTTCAAAATGAACATCTAGTTCAATTAATTTTTTTGGTTCTATCTAATGAGAAGGAAGTGATATAGGATTGATCCTCGGGATGAGATCAACCATAAACTCTGATTCCCTTACCAGTGGTAACCCAAAAAAATTTGTGGGAAACACAACAGGAAACTGGTCCACCACTGCTTGAAAACTACTATTCATGATCTCTTCCATCGATGGAAAATTTAACACTGCTGACTAGTACAATGTCATTTACAATGTACATGAGAATAGTTCCATTTCCCTTTTCTTTACATCACATTCTTCTCTAATGTATTTATTGACTCAATCCTTCGCCCCGAAACATACTATCCTTGTATGAAAATTGATGTGGGAATTGAACATTATAAACCAATCAATACCCTTGGTAACAATATAGAAATACATATCCAGTATAGCGAAATCCAAATTCATCACAACCCCATCAATGGTTATAGAACATGCTTTACATATAAATGATTGACATTTTCATTCCCCCAGAGGTGTTTAATGTTTTATCATAAAATCCATCATCTTGATTTGAAAACCCATAAAATCAACACTATTAGAAGAAATAAAGGTATGTGATGCACCAGTATCAAATAACACTTACATAAGGGTAGGTTTCAAAATAATCATACCTCTTACCAAAATAGGTCTTGCCTGATCATCCATGATGACATCCTCAGCTCCATATAATTATTTCATCACTAGACTCTGGTATTTCTATCCCTTTTGATATTTTACTTCCTATGGAGTAGTGGTATTCAAAGAATCACCATGGGTATCTCTTCTATGCTGATGAGGCTGATTCTACATCATTTTCCCCATTGAAGATTACACCGCATGTGATACCTGAGTAGTGTCCCCAGTGCCTGACCTTGATCAATGTCACACTTTCAATGAAGGTGTCCCATCTTGTTGTAATTATGTTATAATATATCTTGTGAGGAAATATCTCGCTTTATTTGGTCGAATGAAGCACATTTGAAACATCTAACTTTTTTCATGTGTATCAATGGAAGAGTCCTCAGTCCAACTATTTTATTATGATTAAAACTCCCACCATAGACATAGGTTTTCCTCTTCCTTTTACACCCAATAATAGATTTCCACCCATTTCCTATGTGTATAAACATACTTCTACATCCAATAGGTCCTAATACGTCTTTTGCATCCGCCTTAAGTATATAAAAAATCTTAGTGTAGTATATAATAAATATCACATCAATCATCAAGTGAATCTCATGTCTCATCCCAGATTACAATATATGTACCTTCAAGGACACACTAGTATAAATTTTTTGTGAAATGTGGACTAAATTAATGAATTTAGTTTAATACTTGATGAAATAGATATTTTGCTACATTAGGCTAAAGAATTCTGTCATTATCATAATTTTGAATGTGTGAGTATTGATTTTTTTTGAGATACTCCTCAAAATCCTCTATAACAAGGCCATGATACAATTTATCCCACACCACAAGATCCAACCACTGACATTTATGATCATACATTATATATATAACCACATTAACTTTTAGCTATTCTGATGCGTTGATGAATTCGAAGATATGATTCACCCTATTCAACCACACATCTTCCCTTTGTAGTTCAGAATCACCCCAAAAAAAATGTGTTGAATTTACTTATAAAACTAGATGGAGTGATCCCCATGTATTTTACCATCCCTAAGATTCCATGTTTCTATAGCTTGAAATTTGTGGATGATATGATGAACCAGTTGTTGGTTAGCCTATAGCTCCTGTGGAACCATGTTCTCAGTAGCTTCTTCCTGTTGGTTTCTATGATGCGTACTAGGTGCCATTTTCTATACAAAAAAAAAATTCCAAAACATTCAATATCTACAAATTGTATTATTTTCAATTCAAATTCTATCACATAAACTACCACATAATTTAATTCCATAATCAAAATTTAAAATTTCAGTCCATTTTTGAAAACATTCAACATTATTTACAAAATCCGTCCAGTTTCTTAATACCAAAACCATGATCGATCCAAAATCATCCATCTGAAAATACATACAATATTTTAAAAAATAATCAATTTTACACTAAATAAAAAATCATTTGTTGAAATCATGTATACACTTATAGTGGGAAGACATTCCTCTAATTCATGTCTATTTCATCTCATTGGATAAACCCATGACAATGAGATTTGAATCATACAAGTTTCTCCAAAACAATCATGTACCCAACTCCTTGGTAACTTTATTTTTAGAAGAATAATGATATATACATCTATTGACTCTTTTTATTTCAATTATTGAAAATTATACCCTTGTATATGATCCCAACCATAGGAATATAAATTAATGGAATCAACTCCAAGACCAACAGACTTGATGTCTAATTTTACAAAAGGAACAAGTTGATAAAATTTATCTCAAACAAAACATTGGACCTAACAAAACTGATATCATTTTAAACACCACACCCCTTCCCATTAGCTGGAGGGGGCAGTTATATATTACTTGTCTATATGAGAAATCCACCAGATTCCAAAGTATGCAATAAATGCCGAAGGTTTTCAATACATTTGGGGAATGTTTTACCCCTTTATAATATTACATCTAACCCAAAAATTAAAACCAATCAAACCAATATATTATTTAATATGAAAATTAAATATAGTTGAACATTTCATTGACCAAATCATATGAATTCCATCTACCACAGTGGAATACAGAAATGTAAAAGAAAACAGTTGAATACAACCATGAAAACATTCATACAACTATAAGAGTTTGATGATACACCTCATATAATATCAAACTCCTCAAATATACCATGTATCATGAAGTTGTTATAATTATGTGTGATCCTTTACCTATTTCCATGTCCTAGCTGATGACATCTGTAAAAGATCCAATGTGGTGAATTGACGATGATCACTAGAACTCAGCTTGTTTTCCCCAATGACATCCCTAATCTTGCCACTGGGATGACAGGTAATCTTTAGCCGGCTGGACAAGAGTGGTGGGGCTACTCACAGCCGCCGGTTCATGAAATAGGGAGCCCCCCTGCACCGCTCGGCCAGCCGTGTCGAGCCGCAGCTGGCTGTAGGTAGGGTCGGGCCACGCCAGGCTGGGTCGTGCCCCGCAGGGCCGGGCTACGCCCCTCCGGGACCGACCATGCCCCCCCCCCCCCACCCCGGGCCAGACCGTGCCCCACCGGGCTGGGCCGACCCCCCTTCCGGGTCAAACCGGCTGAACCAGGTCGGGTCGACCCGCCCACTAACTATGATTGACTGGCCGGGCCCGTTTCACTTAAATGTGAATAACATTAAGACCGCGCGTCTGATCGACGAGTTGTCTATGGCATTGGGATCCTCGTGACAATATGGTCCTTTTGTGATACTCTAAGTGAGTTTTGGATGACTTTCAAAAATGGATGGGTTTGGAACGAGTGTATTTCCAACCGGGCCCCTAGAACGGAAAAGCCAATATCATTAAGACAGGGCGTCTGATTGACGCGTCTTCTATTGCGTTGGGTTCCTTTTGATGAGACGGAACTTCGAGATACATTAACTCAAGACTTAATGATAGTTGATGTATTGAACCATTTTCTCGAGGAGCTGACCCTCCCGGAATCGAGCGTGTAGTGTGTGAGAACCCTAGAGCTGGCTGCGACTGCGACAACAGATGTACTGGAATCCTTCGTGGGTTAAACAGAGACGAAAACTGTACTGGAATTCTTTGTGGGGTCGATAGTGATGAAAACTATACTGGAATCCTCTATGGGTTCGATAGCGAAGACTACGGTACTGGAATCCTATGTGGGTTCTACAGTGATGACAACGGTACTGGAATGCTCTGTGGGTTTGACAGCGACGACAACTAAACTAGAATCCTCCTTGGGTTTGACAGTGACGACAACTGTACTCGAATCCTTCATGGGTTCGATGGCGATGACTACTGTACTTGTATCCTAAGTTGGTCTGATAGATTGACTTCTATACTAGTATGTTTAGTGGGTCCGATAGAGTAGCTGGTCTAGTATCTTATGTTGGTCCGACAGCTTAGCTGGTCTAGTATCCTACATGGGTCTGATAGCTTAGATGAATCAGTGACAAATCTGAACATCTCTATCTCTATACGAAATATGTATATATGTGTGAGCTGATTCTTGACTTTCAATCATTATCATCGATGTGATGGACTTATTTCCAGTGTGGACTAGGTTGTGGTTGGCCTCAAGTGTTGGAGCAGAACTGGGATTGATGACTTATGTATATGTATGGGCATATACATAAATAGATTTGGTTGATACTTTGTGATTGTATCTTTCTTCTGTGTTTTATCCTTAATGGATTTTGGGAGACCTTCAAGGGTCTTGGGGTCCCTACTGAGTGTCGTATAATCACCACTTCACGGGATATGCCTGCACTACATTATGTTGGATGTAAACGACGGACATCACAGATTGGGGAGGAGACATATGGAGCTCGATGGTACCTGGTGGTGGACCACTTGGTGAGACGTACACGGAGCAGACGAACAGACCTGGGGTGCGGAGGAGGCCATATGTACCCACACCTTAGGTGGGATTCCCAGAGGATGACTCAATGGATGCTGTTTTACTTTATTGCAGCTGTATTAGCTTTTATGTTGTATTGTACTTACTGTTGGGCTAGTATTTTCGGCCCCTTTTCCTTTCAGCACTTACTTTCGTATAGAGTATTGATTAGTGCTTACTTCAGTTGTGTACTATGTCGTGTTTGTTAATTTTTTAAAGGTAATGCATTCCATGAATAGGTATTTACGCCTTTGGTTCTAGTCTCCCTCCATTGTCCTGTGGAACACGGGCTTGGGGAAGTCACGGCACGGGCACTGAGGACGGGTCGTGACATTAATGAATAGATTTCAAATACATATATAAGAAAGGAAAAAATTACATCACTACCCTATATAAATATATACGACATTACATAAAAGTTTTTTATGTTACACCAATCTAGTGGGGAAGACCTTCACCTAATTTAGGACCTCCTAACCCCATACATATGGTTTCCCGATAAGTTATCATATTGGGCATGGGGAATCATTTATAACAGATAAATCAATTGTAAATAATTAATGTGATAAGTTAACTCAAGAAAATTCATCATCCAACACCCATATACCTCTTTTATGTTATTATTAGTTTTTAAATAAGGTTTCATTAGGGAATTTGAGAGAATCATTTGACATAAAACCAAAATCAAACAATATATCTTGGATAGATGGACTATATAATTTAACCTAAATGAACATTTTGAAAAAATCAAACAATATTTAAATTCTACTTGACAGTATCCAAGACCATCTACATTTAAAAATAATTATTATGTTTAAGAAATGTTAAATCAGATGAATATTTTTAGGAAACCGATCCAACCCTTATTCATAAACTGTTCATTATTATCATCAATTTTATTTTAGAAATGATTTTCATAAATTTTTAAAAATCACAAGGATTATTCTTGAAAGTAATTAAAAAATATTGTGCATAAATCCCTTTCTTATAATCAAATAGAATATATAATAATAGATGAATTATTTTTTTTAGGATAACCATTTACATATATAATAATGCTTCAGGAATAAATTTGTGGTTTAATAGTATTAATACTATCAATGGTTTTTATTTACAAATATATACATGGATTAACCTACCTCGATAGACGAATTACCCATCGGTATCAAGATCATAGAGACCACCTTTAATTACACTATAACCTAAATCCAACATAAGCACTGTTAAATCAAAAAAAATTGATACAAAATACCCACAATTTCATAGTTGGATATGAATTCATTGTATTTTGTAACTACACTAAAAAAGTTATACGAAAGGGCTTGTCAACAATCAACACATTTATATGGCTAAGAAATAAATGTCTAAATTATAAGAATAATTTTAATAGAAAATTTCACCAAACATCAAGAATGAAAAAAATTAAAACCATGTAGATGCAATACTCAAGATAAAACAAGAAAAATATCAGGAAAATATTGTTTTTGGTCCTCCTCTACAATCCATTGAAAAAATATATTAGATGAAGAATTACTCCATTATTCCATGGTGTAATCGACAAAAAAACATGAACATGGATAAATAAAATTACAAAAGTGACATTGGATAGGAATACAGAAGATGATAGAACGAAGGACTAGTAATGACATATATAATACAGCCACCACAGATAAGCTGAATTGAATGAATACCATGGTACGGAATGTGAGATCCAAAGAGGGATCTTCACCTTCAGTATATTTATAATAGATGAGGTAGACTCATGGTTTGTTTTTTAACAGGGTCCCTTAGAAAGGGACCCATATTCCGTAAAACAACTCAACACCACATTAAGAATTATGTAGTCCACCTTTTTCATTATGACTTACCACCATGAACATCTATACCAGTATTGGACATAGGAACACTATGGCATGGTCAGGGGTCCATATTTGATGTTTCTATAAGGAGGAAAAAAGTTGGATTTCAACTCTAGTAACCCTTAAAACATCTCAATTCTACTAAGACATAATGCTTGCAACATATAGAACCCCTAGGATGCATCCATTATTACAGAATTTCAGGTCATTCTATCAAAAATTAATCACAACATAGTAATAAGTGTTCATATCATCAAGCACTTTTAATAATAAATTGTGACCCCATACACCCAAGGACTCACTTCAGAAATTCTTCCACAAGTCTAAAATCACAAAAAACATTAAATACAATTAAAAATATTAATGAACACTATTTCATACAACTGAATCAAAAAAATTTAAAATTTTATCTATGTTTCACCAACTATATTAACCTGGTTCATTACAGACACTTCCATCATTAGACTTATCAATAGGAAAGTCCTTCTATTGATTCCTATTGCTGACATAGTTTTGAGTCGAATAATTAAAATCTATATCATAATAAATTATTTTACTCTATGTAGTCATAAATAAAAATATTAATTATATAAATTGATTGTTTATAAACTAAAATTGAAGTAAATTTCATTAAGGATTATTATAATGTTGTATTACCAAAATATGATATTTAGAATCTATTTCCTTTTTCTTCTAATTAAAATTATCTCATAACAACTGTAATAAGGTGAACTATATTAACCCAAAGTATACAGTCATTTTATTACATTACTAGAGAATACCAGAGGTCAAATTACATAGGTTACACAACTCTAGTAGTCTTAAGAGACCAGATACATTCATGATCCTTATGTTATATGTGAAAATATAAACTAATTCATCATAATTCATTAAAAAAATTATTGTTTCTCCATGAATCTCCAAGAATATTTTATATTACTGTCCTTCGTTTCATTAGTTAAGAGGATTCTAAATAAAGGGGAAAGATCCAATATTTGGAAAGGGTTATCTTATTGCAGAAGATATTATGGAATAATATAGAATAATGAAATATCATAGATGTAAATAATAAAATGGAATCTTGATGAGAATAATATACCATTAGAATATGAAATAAATTGAATAAATAATTACATGGATAAAAATAAATGAATTCATATGGATGTGATGATTAATTACACATATCTTATTTATACTATAATTTCATCAATAAATACATCATATACATACCCACAAATCCTTATGCCAATACATTATACATAATAGGGAGTGCATGCATTAAGTACCCCAATAGAGTTTTTATGTTGAGACCAACCAATGCATCAAGGGGATATTTAAATTTATGCCCCACCGATCATATAAAAATTTCAATTCATATATCATAAGAAAGTTATTGAATACAAATTAATTTCATAATGTTAAAAGGAACCACGTATTGACACATGTCAGAGTATGAAACACTTGTCCATTTATAATAATGGGTTTATAGATTTTTAATGATTATATAGTAAATAAAATTGCACGGGTCAATATATAAATATATATTAATAAAGTAAGACTTATATGATATTCATAATAAATTGGATTATATCCTAGAAGATAGTATAGTATATTTGGATACATCCATTATATTGTGGTATTAATATGTGTTTGGTTTATTAATTAATTTTTTGGAGACAAAATCAATGATAGAAAATCCATATCTTGAAAATTTTGATATGGAAATATATTTGGCATCATAATTGATTATGAAGATAGTATAATGATTTTTCATACACAGTTTCTTGATACAATCATTAATTGCTAATAAATAACCATAATATCATTAAATGAATAAATATTATTTAATTTTATGAATTTAAACACTAAAAAATTAATTTTTTTAAAACCCATAACATCTTATTTTATTTAAAAAAATGTTGATAATTAACTCGTTATATCCTTAATTATTTATTACCTAAAAATAAAAATAGAGAATGGTGTTTGGGAAACCATACTATGTTAACTCCCTTGAGAAAAACTCTTAGAATTAGCTTCAAGATGATAATGAAGACAAAATTCAAAAATCTATTATTCCAAATTCTCTTCACAAAGCCTATTTAGAGAGAAATTGAGGGAATAAAAATTTACCACTGTTTTATGGGTGAGAAAAAATGAAGGATGGCTTGGTATTTAGAGATAATTAAGTGGAATTGTTAATAATTTCATAACATAGTTCATTCAATTTGAGTTATGAAAAAAACAAAAAATCACAGGACATTAAACAGTTTTAAGAAAGGGCATTTGAATTTCATGGCTTGGTTTTTCCCTTATGAACCAAACAACATTACATTATTTTATATTGGGAATAAAAAGTATTTCTATTTATAAATTATTATATATTTAAAAATATCAAATATGAAATATTTTTTAAATATATCTATAGGTTTGAAAAATATTTTTATTTTTTAGAAATATATAATTTTAATTAATAAATAGATTTATGTTTGAAAAAGACAATATATAATATATAAAAATAATTTTACATAGCAATAAACTAATATTTCTTACCATACAAAAGAAATGTATTTAGATAATTACCTATAAATTTTATTCCCTATGAAATTAATAAATAATTCAATCAAGGATAATATCATTATTTCTATATCAAATTGGAACTCATTTGTTAAACTATAATTTCATATATATAGATTTATATATATATATATATTTAATTTTAACATTCAAATAAATACATTATATTTTTTAAAAATAAATTTTATTGAAAATTATTTTGGTACTATTCTATAAAAAGATAGTTCATATTATTTGGAATATATAGTTAATTATGTTACATATAATTGATTAATAAACAATATTTAAAAGTATTAGTTGTATTTTTTTGAAATTATTTGATGTGTTTTCATTTGAAACTTGTTTGTATAAAACTTATATTACTATTACAATGGATTGATTTCTGATATATGTATTCTATCATGTATCATAGCAATACAATAGTCTTGTTACATCACATATGTCAACTTCATTCTAATTTATAAAATCATTAATATCCATATCATATTCCCTACAATAAATATATTTCATAGTATATTTTTTTTCATAAACGCAATTTATGTTATTTAATTTTCACAATTTTTATAGTATGATCCGTATTCGTTCAGGATTATAGTGGTTACCTTGAATTTAATGTGTTATATTATCCTGGTTGTTGAAATGTTTTGAATTGTATTTTATTTTTATATTGTAATATACTTTTTTTAATCACATGGATTTTTATTTTTATTATATTATTATTTAATAGAGTCGTGTTATGAGTATTACACAATAAAATATCCTACTAATAATATTTTTTATTTTATATTTAATTATATATGGAGTTGGACGGATTTAAGGTGGAGCATATTATTTTCATTCCATATAAGGTTATTGGGATAATGAATTATTTATATCATAGTTCCCATATCATTTCATATACATTATTTATGGTCTTCTAGGTGATCTAGTAAAAATACATCTATAAATTATTTCATGGATTTTATTTTCATACAAATTTTCATTATATAATTTGATATATTCATATATCACGAATTATATGGTGTGTTATATCCACATATCCTTAATTATCCTTTCTCATAAAAAAATATTATTCCATCCAGAGTTTGAATTCTCTATACGGGTTGAGCTTCTTAGATAGAGGGGGTTCACCTCTTATTAATAAGAGACACCGACACCTGTGCAAAAGATTCGACAAGCCATGGAAGATACTCATCAAGTGTTTTAATCCTCATTTGTATTTGCCTTGGGCATGCTAGTTTCATTCATGCAATCTCATCAGTAGTGCACTTTTCCAAATCTCTCACACACTTCATTCCTCCGACATATTTCAAATTTATGATACTAGAACATGTCTCGAGTGAATATTTCCATTCCATCTTTAATATTGTCTGAATATTCAATGTCCAAAAACATATTTCACAATTTTATGACTTTAAGTCCAAAATATAGAAGACAGTAGAAAAGAACACAACTTTTTATTTGTTCTTTTTGTACCACCTCTAGATAATACATTACTTTTTCATGGTTCTCAATCAACATAGTTTGTCAATAAGATCTATGGAGCACCACAACTCACCATTGAAACTCAATTTTCTATAAACACAACCAACCAATTAATGCTTCAATTTTACCTAGAGATATTTTTTGCCAATAAAGATTCATTCAATGTTAGGGACACCAAGAGGTAATATAAGTGACATACAAAATTTGGATTTGTTGAATTTCAAAAATTTAGTAAAAGAATATAATATTATATAAGGTGAGGTAATATCATACATCATGATCTATCATATATGGGTCTCTAGATCCTGAGACTATTAATGATTCAAGGATGTGAATGTAATGACTTCCAAATAATATGTATTGAGATAAAAAGTTTTTTAAAGCCTATAAAAAATAAGAAGCTGGATTCCACCATAATGAGTTGAGTGATTTCCTCCCACCCAGGTGATTGATTCCTCCTTGTGGGGATTAAACCTAAGATTCATTATCACTGGGAATGATTTCTTGGTGTATATTGTCATTTATTTATTAGAAATATTAAATATATATAACCCATTTTTAAAATATACTCATTTATAGAGATAAGCTCAATAAATTTGGTTGTTATGTTGGTATATATTTTAGGAATTCCATTTCCGTTGAATATGATACAGTGGGATGCTATCAATGATAATTTTTGTTAGAATCATTGAACTCAAGTATATCATTGAATCGAGTTTTTCTTCCAATCATTAATTACATTGACACACTGAAAATGTTATAGGGACATGTAAAACCTATTTTTCATATTAAAAATATCATGTAATTGGTTTTCAATGGGGTAATCTGTAATGAAATTTATCTACAAAAAAAATGTTAGAGCCAATTTGTCCCCTATATCAATGATGTTAGTTGAGTTATAAAAATTGAAGTATGTAATAAAGGAATTTAAAAAGATTTCCTTTATAGGATATATGTGAAATAGTAATACAACATATTATATTTTGCATATCCTATATATTTAAAATTTATACATTTACTGAGCATAGACTAGAGCTTTATCAAAATATATAATCATATATATTTACATATAATAGAGTTAAAATTTATCATAATGTACGATTTAGCTGAAAATTTATCTGTAGGGATTCCCCATATATTGTCAATACACAATTATAATGTTGAGGTCCAGTAGTGAACAATGTTTTTTCGTTGGGCCAATATTCCATGAGATTCTCTTATAGATAAAAATTAATGCAGCCATATTAGATAAGGATTTCACTATGATGATGTTTCTATTCTTGAGGATCTATAATGTTTTTAATATTTTAATATGATGAGTGCTTGATGTAGTGTGTCTCTCATTTATTAAGGTAGACCGGGTTAATATGATTTTAGGTAAGGGAAAACCAAAACAAGCGAAATACAGATACTAAATATATTTGGACACATTGAATTTAGGTTATTAATTTTTTCTTCAACAAAATCCTGAATATTCATTGAAATTAATTTATATCACTTATCATGTCATATATGGGAATTGGATATAGGGGGTCCTAGTTAGTAAACTCATTATTTATATTACTACATGTATTTTATGTTTCATCTATAGTGATGTCATTATATTCCACATCATAATATTCTATCAAGTTATAATATTATTTTTAGATCTCATTATCTCTGTAATGATATGATAATGGGTAAAAACATAATACCATAACACCACTTCCAATGATAGTTACAATTGTGCGATTTTCATTATTTTTATCAAATTTTATAAAATTTTCACTATAAGATCTTTAGAGCCTCCTAGTGGGGGAGGACTATAAATACATGACTCTTATGATATTTAAGGAAGATAACTATAAATACATATTTTGATGATTGAATATCATTCAATATTTTAACTATTATTTTTGAAATCAAAATTAAATGATGTTTTTAATAATAATTTAATGACCATGTTTGATCATTCACATAACCATAATCAATATAATGACATATAAGGGTCACTATTGAAAATTAATGGTTACTTAAATCGAAACAATAGGTATTGTCTAATTAATTATGTTTCATTGTAAAAATTTAGTTGTTATAAAAAAATGATTATCCTAAAAATAATAGATTAAAAATTACTCTTTAACTTCCATCGAGATATCTTAATTTATTGATGTATAATTTATTAACACCTAACATGAATAAAGCTTCAATTATACAAAAAAATCAACCCTTGTTAAATTTATAATTTTTCATAAATATTAATGTTATATATATACCTATTATATTAAATTTATTGATAATTAATTATTCCAATGCAACACATTATTATAATTTTTTTTATTTTTAAAAAAAATTACAATTATCTTCCTATTTTTGTTTAGAAAATTACCATATCCAATTCTTTCACTCTATTTTCTCCTGGAAAATATTGTGGTTTTTCAAAATTCATTAATTGTGCCAAAATATTATTTGTTACTATGTATTATTATGAATTAAAATTGTTTTATATCTCCCACAATTAAAAGAAACATGAAACATTAACCTATAATCCCACAAAAACATGATTAAATTTTTAATTATTTCATATGCACTATTATTCCATTTCAATAACAACCAAATGAATTCTGATAAAAACATTCCTAAATCAAATTTCATTACACTTTCTATAAATAATCAAAAAAAGGTTCCATCTAACACATATCATTACCTAGTCCCCTATAAAGAACAAGGTGAATTCCCATTCCCAGTGGCCTAGAAAATAGTTCAAGGGTATCATAGAATAAAAATTTGGAATCATATTTCCCTTAAAATATGATATAAATATACAAAAAAAATTAATAAGCCAATTAACCCAAAAAAATATTTAATAAACATAAAAAAATAATATAAATATGATATATATATTACTCAATTGTAAGAGTGGAAAAAAATAAATAATATGTATTAAATACAAAATCTCATGTGGTTAATAGAAATCTGGAATCAAAAGAAAATTCTAATTTCGTATATGAACCTCTATGTTACCCACAATACCCATCCAAATGAAAAACCTCTCTTATGAATCCAAGTAGGGTAGACTCAAATATAAAAATATGGTACCAATAAACATATAAGTGTGAGATAACATCTAGTATGTAACCACCAACAAAATAAATTATTTTTATTTCATATTACATCCTAAAAATTCTAGTTTGAAATAATGTAGAAAATATAATATTCTTATAATCCATTATTAAATAAAATGATAAAATCATCGATGTTTTATTAGAATCAATTTCATTATATTAATTAAATGAAAAAAATTATTTGGGAAATTATATTCCTCAGTTCAATTCCCATTAACCAAAAAACTATTTTATATTAAAAATTAAAAAATTTGTCATAAATAACTCTTTATAAATTCATATATGAAAATATAAGAGGCATATTGTTGATTTTTCTTCCAAGTCATATCTATAAATACATTTCCATGTAATACTAGGCAACATTACCTAATAGAATATTTTTGAAACCCACGCACAAAAAAGTTTTAAAGACCAACCATTTTCACTTTTTTATTAAATAAAATTGGAAACTATTTAAAAAATATACATTTCAAAATTATAGGAAATACATTTTATAATACTAAATATATCAATTTTAAAATACACAAAATTCATTTTCCCATTTTTAGAAGAAAAAAAACATTTCACACGCCATTTATAAAAACATTTGAAAAGTCAACCTCAAAAGGGAGAGGATATCACACGACTAGAACCAAATTGTAAAATCCATTCCATTCGGATAAGTAATCATAATTAAATTTATACAAGACAATATTATATTATTTATGGGAAAAAATAGAATAAAAATGAGAAATCCCTTAGATGTATCCTAAATAAGATCATAGTGTCATGATCCCTAACAAATGGGTTCTATTAAATGGGTCATATCATGACTTCAATAACACTTTGATAGCATGTTAGTTATTCATGAATTTTTTTAAGGATCTCTAGATCTTTCTCAGGTTCCCTCGGTCTCCACCTCCTATCATCTATCCCAGTCACTTGGGGAACATCACCTTCATTGTCTCTAATATGACTTCGTAAAATATCATTTAACAATCAATCAATATATGGTAGGGATTTTACCACCTAAGGAACCTACCCTAATTCAAATAGGTCTCCCTTTATTTGTTATATATTGTAGAGAAAAAAATAAAAACTCAACATCCAAATATAATGAATATTAATTATCTCATGACACATTTTCTACACCCTCAGATAGAAACATTCCCATTAGAATATTTATAAAATAATTATAAAATGATGGAACAATATTAAATATTCTTTGTAAAGGATCATAATTATCTACATATATAATAATAATTATACTAGTCTAAAGAAAATCATTTTCCATTTGTGAAATCTCATTTATCATTTTGAAATCATGTATTTTTCCAACACACTATTTAAATTCAATTCCAAACTAGAAATATTTGAATCTTATCCCAGTCCACTATTGTGGAAGGTTTTTTTAAATACAATTGAATCTCGAATGAGAACTCATAAATCACTTAATGATTAATGTTAAATCATGGATTCCACCAAGGAATTTTTAAATGGTATTCTCATTTATTAACTCACCCATTCAATATCAACCTACCCTTTTAAACTACATGAAACCATTCTAAACCATTTTATATGTTTTTATATAAAATAATTTATTACAAACAAATAAATTTATTATCATCAAGAATATGATTAAACAAATTTTATGTATGAAAAAATTATTTTACAAAAATAGACAATTCACCGACACATGGAATGGATTGCCATGACATTTCATGGGTTAAAACCACTTGAAATCCTCAATTACCCCACATAGTTCATACAAATAATCATATATTTAACAAATAATGATTACTAAATAATGAACCATTGATTTAATTGTAACATAAATTTACATTAGAAGTACATACCTCGAGTCCATGGGAAACAATCTGGAAGTCATTAACTATAACACTAAACACTTAATATGGTGAATAAACCCCTATATAAACCTTAAAAAATAATTTCCCTATGATTCATACCAATATCTACCATAAACTTTACCAAAACCATCATTATCAATTGTTTATGGAATTAGGAATCAGGGGAAGGAATGAATATACAAGATTATGGGGTTTAAGGGGTCTTTCTATTGATAAATCAACATCACACCAAAGATTAGGAACTTTAATATTGAATAGAGTAATTTATTAGAAGATAACTAGAATAAATTTATAAGTTAAATTAATATGTTGTAAGAAATGATAATTTTTAGGGTTTAAATAGAGTAGTTTTATTTTTGAGAATTCAAAATTTAATGAGTTTTTATAGGCTATATTGTTTGTCCATAAGGGTCTCCTAACGATTAACCAATATTGTGTAAGTAATAGCCTAGACCCAAAAATACTTGAATTATTTATCTAAGAAATATTAGAGTTGAAAAATCCACGATTCAAAAATTGAAAATGGGACTCTCAATTTACATATCCAATTCACATAGTTTTCACATGGTTATCCAAACCATTAAACATCACTTTCACACTCCGTTGGAGAAACATAGGGTCCCATATGATCCACACAATTATGAATCAACCTTGTCCAACCCATGCAGATTAACAATGCACAAATTTTTTTTCTGGAAAACAATATTTTTTGGTGTAACCACATGATATCGTCAAAACAAAGTATGCATATCATCAAAAAAATAAAATTAAAAAATTATACTCTACGTTTCTCTCCAGAACTACCTATAAACATAATTTGATATCATCTCACATTAAATTAATTAAATAAAATCAAAAATAAAACTATGGGTGTCATAATTCTTCCCAAATTTCCCATTAATTCACCATGAATATATGAGGGCCATATAGTCGAAAACCTAAAATGAAAACCAACACAAAACCAAAAGAGAAAATAAAATTCCTCATACAGACATATGAATCCTCAAAAAACACTCTCCATCTTCAGGAAGAATATATTAAAGAGAATATTTGAGACTCCAAAGATGATCCTAGGTATCCCAACTAGTTAGAACTAATATATAATGGGGATTAATATAAAACCATAAATCTTTATGAAATATTGTACTTTATAAAAATTTAATGTATTTGATATGTAGCTTTAAATGAATCATTAATTTTAAATATAAAACATAATACTTTTGATATATTATTGTTTACAATGATAGATGTATCTTTGATAATGGAATGGTGGGTACAAAAAGGGAAAAATAAATTTTTTTAATAGTTTTTAAAGGTATAAATTGAATTTATTAGGTTTAAATTGGATATAAATTAATTTAAAATAATTTTAATGTAAAAGGGAAGTTTTTTAGGAATATCAATTCTTAATAACACAATGAATTGGTATATTAAAAAAATAAATTTATCACTATTAAAGAAAAGTATTAATTAAATTATTTTATTAAATATTCAATAAAAATATTTTTGAATTCATCACATGGGTTTTACTTGGAATGAAATTATTATAAATCCCTTTTTATATTTTGAAACACAATTTTTCTAAAAACAATTTCATTTAAAGTTTGTGTGATTATTTTAAAATATTTTTTTACATTTATAGTAATTGAATTTGAAAAAATTTATTATATTTTTGAAATAAAATAATTATTAAAATATAATACGGTATACTAAATTTCTGGTCAAAATGAATAGTAAATATATTCAAAATGAGTTTCGATGGTTTTGGTTAAAAGAAGTTTATAGAGGATGATAAACAAAATGATAAATGTATAAATTACACATGAATTTATTTAAATCATATTGGTTTCTAATATTTAATCCTCATATTATATTAACATTAATATCAATTCCACATGTTTTCCCATTAACAATAAGGTGTCGATTTGTTAATAAATTATTTTAATTAAATATATGTGTGTCCCATGCATCATGTATAAAAAGGAACCTCATCTATTACACTATTTACATATCATGAGACATTTTACTCAGCGAATACCATAATAAAAGAAAATTATAACCATTCCATTCATCCTTTATCTCCATTTCCTACCCTAAGATAATCCTAGGAAGGCATAAGGTGTAATATAATAGAGGTCCCCCAAACAAGGGGTAATCAGCTTACCTGGATCTTTTGATGTTTATTTATTATTATACATCAAAAAATTACTTCTATCCATCCAAAAAAAATTAATATATTATCAAATTTTTTACTTATATATAATTATGATTATATAATAACAATATTCTAGATCATTCTCATCCATTTGCAAAATGAAAACGCTCACATGCATATGTATGTAAAAAAACCACCATGAAGTGATGTAATTTGTTTTTCATTTCTTCTTTACATAGATAGACATAAGTATATATTTGAGGAACACATTTTACATTGTTGATATAATAATTATTCTTCAATGGTGAATTATTTTTTTCTTTTCATATATTACATCTATGAAAAAGTGAAATCATCACCGGTGCATACGTATTGACTACCATCTCCAAAAAATGATGTTACTCATTTCTCATCTCCACATTATTGGAATAGTTATAATATAATATAAAAATAATAAATATTATACTTATATAATGACTATAATTCTTCATATTATGAATCCATAACCAAATTTCATGCACCAGAACCATTGACTAGAAACATCAATGGAAGACAACATGTTTTTCACCAGAATATACATTATAATGAATAAATTATTAATAAAAGTATAAGTAGATATTATAAATGAAGAATAAATATTATTTAATGTAGGATTATAAGTCTATAAAAATTTTATAGGATATATATTTATTTATTATAAATGAGGATTCAATTTTACTGAAGAAATACTAGAAATGAGGTAAGGGTTTACGTAACAATCTCAAATCTAAATGGGATTTCATATACTAAATTCATTATAATGCGAATTATATGGATATAATATTTTTAACATGAAATATTTTAATATAATATGGTTACTCATGTATTTCGATGTTTTAGTACTATTTTTCTCCCTTTGGTACATAAAATGATACAAAATGTTTTTTTTAAATAAATAATGACCTTATTTCATCATTTCTATAAAATGATTTTCTTTAATATACATTATACTATCAATTTATTTATCAATGTTTTTACCTATTAATGAAATATTTTTAAATTGTAATTTTTGACACTTTTTCTTTATTTACAATGGGTTAAATGGAATATTTAATAAAAATATTTTATAAATAAGTCATTTTATAACTATTTTAGAGTGTTTAAAAATAATGTCATCTTTTAACAAAAACGGTATGATTGTACTTTTACTCAATCATTATTATTATTTTCATTTAATATTACTCTATAATGATCCATAGTTATTTTCTTAGAAAATAGTATTCTCTATATTCAAAGATATTTTTACATAAAATGTTTCAAATAGAAGATACTCCTTTTTATCATGATTTTATTAAATAGTTGAAATTATATTTTAAAGTTACTTTTCATATATGTCACTATCCTTATGATATTATTATGATTTCACTAGTAATAATTACATATAATACATTACTTTTTCTGTCTCTGGATCGTGTTTGATGAGGATGATTTAATTATGATTCTATGAATCACATTTCATTCTACCAATTAATTAAGTGAGAGTGAAATATTTATTGAACCCATTAATTTTAAATGGGATATGATAATTTGAAATAATGAAATGACTATGATACTCATTTCATTACATGATTTATTCAATGATGAAATATTATTGTTTTGATGTTGTGGTATACATATGCATGCTTATCAGTATTTAATCAGTTGAGGACAAATCATTAATCACTCTAATGAATTAGGTAATGAATTATAAATCATTAGATAATAATTAATAGAATTAAGAGTTTCTCCAATTTAGTCGGCAACTCTATCCACAATTATAGTCATTTGAGTGAATGATTACTAACAAAATTTTGGAATGTAGTGTTAACCAAATCCAATATGATATCAATTTCTTTGACATTTATCTAAGGAAATTTTTTCTATGATTATTTATATAGAAATACTCCTTTATTATTAATACTACTTGTTCTCATAGATCTTGATTGATTATTTATGAGTCTGAACTCTTATATCTTATATTTATTTTATAAAAAATACTTATTCCATGATTCTTGATTAATGTTATTTTACTGATTTGGTAAGACTATTTTAATTGATGATCATGATCAAAGACATCTACTCATAAGCTCACTTGGTATCATTGATAGAAATAATTAATGTTTACCATTTCTGAGCATATGAGGTCACAATTTCATATTGTTCTCCTTTCCCCAAATCATGATAAAATGTTTTTATAATTAAATATATAATATATGAATAATGATAGAATAAATTTTGGGGATATATTTATAGTCTTTAAAAAATAACAATATTATTATTCGAGTCTCCTAATACTCTAAAATGTTATGGTCCTTCATCATGTATTATTAGGAAATGTTCAATATATTTGTCTAAATTTATGAATTATTTTTTATATAATCTTTGGATTGATTCATAATATATTATAGGATATTATAATTTTTTTCAAGATTAGAATAAAAAACCATAATTGAGAACTCATAGGATAATCCAAAATATAAATGAACATCATATGATATGTTTAACAAAGATGAGTGTTTTTTACGAAAATAAATACCTCTCTAGATACCGGTATATGGGTGAAACTATAGAATAATTACATACATAGGTAACACCATTTATAAGGGATGACATTGTATTAACTCGATCATTGCCAGTGCATTATAAGTGGCCTATACCTATATAAATATCCAAACACACCCATGAGATATTCTTTGGTAGATTCAAATTCTCTTTGAGAATCATTATATTGAATGAGTTGAAAAAACTTATAAAAATATATGAAAATATATAGTTATATTATATAAAATGAATGTGTAAGGGGATTAAAAAAGGTTTTATAATTTATAACATCATAAGAATTATTTTCATAATAATTTTATAGGTTATTCATATTAATGTTGTTTAAACCGAAACTATATATTTTTTATATTTTTTAAATGGATAGAACATGATGGAATCCCGTGAAAAACTAATATTAAATACAATTTAATGATAATCATATAGGGTAATAAATTGAAATTGGAACTAGTATGGTAAATATTATGGATATTCTCACTCAACTCTCACAAACTATGAAAAGTAACATTAATCAAAGTGAACATCCAAATGGAAAAAAAAGAATAACTCAAAATTGAGTCTTTTATAAAAAAAATATCCACATTGTTTTGTTGTTTCCTATAATCCAATTAATATTGATCAATGGATCAATTTATTAGTGATTATATTCTCTTATATATAATTGAGATACTATGAGATGATTATTTTATGTATGTCATTTAGAATGTTATTCTAATCAATGGTTGACTATCATCATGGATATATGGTATGGAGAGGAAGTTAACTACATAAAATGGGAAGATATTGAGATGTATTCTTCAGTAAATATTTCTCCCAAACTCATCAAAGAAAAATGAATTGGTGATTTATAGAACTAAATATAAAGGATAACCAATACATTACAATGTCTGAGGAAAATTTCACCGGACATGAAAATATGTTTTAGTTTTATCATAAATTTAGAAATTGATGTTGAATAGATATTTAGTGGATTTAGAACAATTCTATGAGAATAATTAGCTTCTATATAATTTTATGTCTATATAGAAATCATTTTATGTGATCTCAAGATAGAACTTAACATTAATGAATCTCATTATTCTCATTGTTTTAGTTACAAAGCGAAAGCCATAATTTTCTGGAAATAATAATAATTATAATAATCACTGAGTAATGAAAATTAATGTACATTTTAGTTAGTAGAGTTTATGAAACCAAAGAGGTATTTTTTTTGGTTTTTGGTAAAAAAAGTTGTCATGAAAATGATTCTATTGAAAAAAATGTCTATGTTATTCAAATAGTCTACACAAGGAGGGTGAGAAAGCTCAACCAAATGTGACACCCACACACCAATTCTATAATTAACGAGAGTATGGAAAACATTCCAATTAGTGATATAATTTAAATGTTAATGATATCTAATAGTCTCTTCGAATAATTAATAATAAAAGGAAATGCGAATGTGAAGGAAATCCAAAAATTTGAATTATGTCATCTGATTGAATTAATGAAAGGTATATATACTGTCTACTATAGAATTGAACATTTTTTAATCAATATCAATCCAGTATTTTATAAACTTTAAATTTTATAAGTGTATCATATAACCACCTCAATGAATAAATTTTTTGTTAGTAGTATAATCTTCTAATGTTATTACAGTCGTATCCCATATCTATAGTTCATATAAAATTGATGTTTTTAGAATATGATTTCATCAAAACAGATAAATCTCCATCTAGTTTGATTTTATGTGATATTTTATAGATGTTAGATATATAAAAATAGATAGGATATCAATTTCAATAGATGGAAATTAATATATAATATTATAAATTAACCTATGATTTTTTTGGTGTAAGGATCAATATGACCATCAAATAGAAATTACTTCCCTTAGATAATTATTACTGTATTTAGGAGGGATATTAATCTTAAATGGTTGCATATAAACTCTAAATCTATGATATGACTATTTTCGTGGATTATGATGATTTATTTCTTAAATAAACATATTTTCACCTAAATTATGATGTTTAGTTTTCAACCGAACGTGTTCTTGGTTTTAACCCTGTTTAATATATTCATGATTAAATGGAACTGATTGAGTTTAAAGAATATAAGAAGAAAATATATGTGTGAATCTAGATAAAGGACTCATATTACCAATTTCATCATCATGGGGGTGAAAATTCACATTTTTTAAGAATAAATATGGGTCAATTCATTATTTCATTGATGATCGATAACATAACAAGATTATTATCCTGAAGAAGTATAATTTAATCTATATTGTTGAATTATTTTCCCAACTGCACATATCTAAATACATTTCAAATAATGAACTTTATTCTATCTATCATAAATTAAGGATCAAGAAGAAAGATATACCAATGATATATTTCCCATATTTTTGTTATTATAAATTTATTATGATGACATTTTCAACTACAAATTCCGCCCCTATAGTCATAGAATTAATTAACGATGTCTTTAGAGAGTACCTTAATTAATTTTTAGTAGTATATATAGATGATTACCATATTTATTCCAATATTGAGGAAGATAATTAAGATAATTTGAATATTTTTATAAAATACACGAGGTTTGATAAGTTTTTTGAGAAAATAATCTTGTGTGAATTATGACGAACAAAAGATTCATTCATGGGTAATATAATATTATGTGATGGTATATCAGTAAAGCCCACAAAGAAAGAACTTATTAAGAAATTGAAATGACTAGGCCTAGATAATGATATCCACCAATATAATGGGTCTGTTAGATACTACTAACACTTTTTGAGATATTTGTCCTCCCTATAAAATATAATATCTAGTTTTCTTGAACGAGATCCATGTTCCTATAGAAAGATGATTGTGGTGAAAATTTAAAGGAACCAAAAGGAAGGTTAGTCAGTGAAATTATGCCAACAAAGTATTATCATGGATGTTTTTTTATCTATTCTCAAGCATTGATTAATATACTAGGATGGATCCTTAGTCATTAAATATGGTGGTCTAATTTTCCTCAGGCCAATTGAAAAATCACATGAAAAATTACCAAACTCTTGACTTAGAATTCGAAGATGAAATTTATTAATAAAAATACCAAAGAAATATATTTTTAATGAAATATGGTATATATATATATATATTTTTAATAATAATAAATTCATGAACTATATAGTCACCTATAAAGTGTTAAATATGCTCAAAATTGGATAGTTATTGTTGAATAAGGATTAGTACAACTCAATACATTACTACCCAAAGAAAAAGAACAATGGGTTGATTCTCAGAGTTGCAAAGTTGATTTTAGTTTTTCTATGATGCGGATAGAAAGAGATCCTATTCATATGGATTCTCAGAAGATGGGTATTAAAATAATTATGAAGCAAGAAAAAATATATCATCCTCATATGAATGTTCAATCATCCATCCTAGAGGTGGATATGAAGGTAAAGATATAATATGTGGAATTAAAGAAAAATAAAATGACAATTTTAGGGTTAAAACATGATTGGTGTGGAATTAGATTTTTTAGTAACCAGGTATATGCCCCGTAAGTAACAAATTTAAAGAAGAGACTATTGGATAAAGTATATAGTTCATCATTATCTATTTATCACATACTATGAATATGTACAAAGATCTGAAAGTGTATTTATGTAGGGATAATATAAAAATTGGTATTTTAGAGTATGTATCTAAATTTATAGTATTTTAGGAATTCAATTTTGATATACATAATAATAAGGAGTTGTTACAATGATTAGCCGTACCATAATGGAAATGGGGAAAATCCCAATAGATTTAATTAGTGGACTCACAAAAACATCTAATGGGTATAAAATGTTTTGGGATTTAGTTCATAATTTCAAGAAATTAGGGAAATTTTATTAAAATAAGTGTATATTTATATGTATAACCTATTTCATGGATATACATTAATTTATTTTTATGGTTTCATGGATTTTCAAAATAAATTGTGTTTGGATAGGATTCAAGGCTTACATTAATGTTTTGGGGAGGTTTTTAGAAATCATTGAACACAAAGGTTAATTTTAACATAAAATGTCATCCTCATAACTATTTTCAATATGATATAACCATTCAAAACCTTTATGATATGTTAAGATAATCTTAGATATATTGAGATGTTGGTTGGTATCATTACGTTTCTTTGGATTAGTTTTCATAATGTTATATGTTTAACTCAAGAATTCCTATGACTCCTTATTAATCCCTCTATGATTGGATGTGTAAAACTCCAATGTGTTGGTATAATTTTAAAGGAATCATAATAAAGTTAATAAATATATCTATTTAATTGTCAAAAAATATTAGAGAGTACATCATAAATTCTCATATTCAAATGAAAATAGGTTTAGAAAATCATTGGTGATCTTTCTAGTTTAATTATGGAGGCATTGTGTTCCTATAAATAACATTATTGAATAAGGTTATGAGATTTAAAATTAATTTAAATCTAATACCATGATAAATTTTTCCCATTAAAAATATTTATAATATTGGTATCGTTTCTTATTGCATTGTAATTCCATAGAATCTATCTATAGTTCATGATGTGTTCCATATGTCTCTGTTAGGCATTTACATACCTGATTCATCACATGTACTAAACTCAATGTTTATAAAACTGGATTATGGGATATCATAAAAGTAATAACTTGCTGAAATGTTAGATCAAATACCCAATTTTATTTCATAAAAGACCACCCACATGGTTAATGTTTTATGGAAAACCATAAATTTGATGTGGAAATGTGGCGACCTGTTTATGTCATGATATAGAAGTATTATCATTTGTTTTTTTCATTGTGAAAAAAATCCATGTCTTAAATTATTATTATTATCTGGAATAAAACACCTCATTATATTTTGAAATATTTTCCTTTAAATTGTTTTAATTTATCTGATATCATTTATACACATAATGTAATAATTGAGAAAAATTTTCAAAACAAACACTCTACCATAACATGGTGATCTGGTCCAAGAAAACCAGTCACTACAATTTTTCCTGTAGATATGTGATCATCTACCTATGAAAACACACATGCCTAAATGGTTTTTAAACTAATGAATTTATCCATAAAACAACACATATTCCTTCAGTATTTGTTTCCTCAATCGCACACAACTAATGAAACTTCCATGGAGGTCACCCATCTTGATCACTAATATATGGAAATCTTTCATATTTGTGGTGTTATAATCTAGAAGGCCCTTGAAAATAGAAGTTAACCTTGTTGACATGAGTTATATAATTTATCCATTTAACCCTTTGTCATTATAGTGTTTCACATTCCAACCCTCCACCTTAGGGATCAACATCCTCATCGATGACCATATATATCAAATTAATTATTTGCACCACACTTCATGATTGTTTCCTCCACTGATACCACTATAAAAATTGGTCCCTGGTGACTGCACAAACATCACGCCATAACATAGTTGTTGGGAGCGCACATGCCAGACCCCACCGGGATTCTCATAGACATTTGTTCCACTACCTAAGTCCCTCCAACATTACCAAATGGATCATTATACTATTCAATGTCTCAATAGGACAACACATGTTGCATAAGTGTGTTATTTCTCTCACACACAGACACATAATCATTTATTAACATCCAATGATGTCACCCTTTATGATCACTACTCTAGGATAATAACACATAATGATAGATTTTTAATCAGATAGGATCCCAAAATTAATGTCTCACCATGTTCACATGGGCCATATAGTTTTTCATTTTAACCCTTTATCATTATCAGTTCTTACGTGTGACACTGTCTTTAAACAAACCCGGATATACTATTGAAATATTATTATATAATGGTAAATTTATCACCTTGAAGTCTGATTTATGCGAATGAATTTTGTTAATTAAATTATGAAAAAATATTTCTACAAAATATAAAAAATAATATCGATTTTTTAAAATTGTCTAAAAATTAAATTAAGATCATTTGAAGGTAAAATCAATGTTTTTTTAGAAAAACTATTTTTATACGAAAAATATATTTGTGCAATTATAAATTAAATATATCACTATTAATTAATAATTATAAATAAATTATTATGTTATATACTTAATAATATGTTTTATCCTTAAACTAATTGTTTTAACTATTCATTGAATAATTATGAATCTGATTTTATGATTAAAAACATAGTTTCTAAAAAAATAATTGTGTTTGGCATGAAAATATTAAAATATTATTATTTCTATTATATATAATTAATTTGATATAATTTATTACATATTTGGAATGAATATTATATTTATATTTTAGTTCGGTAAATATTATTTTTGTTTATAATTAATAGAAGAAACTATAAAAACATGTTACTTTGATAAGAGATATAATGAATTTAATAGGGGATTTAAACAAAAATATATTTTTATTGATTCCAAAAAAAATATTTAAATATTATTGGATTATTATTTTATAACTCATATTGTATTAAATAATATTTCTTGGCCACATGGTTCCACTTTAATGAGAAAGTGAAAATATTTTTTTTAAATATTTTAAGTAATTCCATTCCTATCCCTCCCATAACTAATAATAGAGAACCAACTGTCATCAATTATTCAAAATTTAATTTCCCTATTGAATATCCAATCCCCAGCAATATACATTTTGAGCATCCATGCCTTCATTTCTATTCTTCTACTCAAAGCCATACACTATTATTAAGAGACAAATAGTGTAAGTTAATCGAGGACTCTCATAGAAAATGAATCCATATTATGTGGATATTTTAATGATAATTTCTTTTTAGTATTCCTATAAAAAAATTTATACTTCCCATCATAATTAATCCGATATTTTATATAAACTATGTTTTTATTAAAATTATGGGCAGACCATTTTCTATCTTCATTACATCCATTAAAAATGATAATGTCGCTCATGCGTACATGTGGAATACCACCTTCATGATGTGATGTGACTAATTTTTCTTTTCATCTTTAAATTATTGTTAATAGTGATAAATTTAATTTACATATATTATATTTATGGAAAAATTATTATTTAGAAATGATGAATGATTATGATATTTCTTTTGTTCCATATAAGAAAACATGATATCATTAATCATGTGTACTTACAGACTGTCGTCTCCAAGATGTTATGTGATTCATTTATTATCACTACATTATATGAGTAATAAATTATATTTTTCATGCATTATTTTAAAATATTTTATTGATTTTATTGACATCAGGCCCTAATTATGAGTGTGATTTTGAGACTCTATGTGCCCCAAATTAATGTTTTAAATATTATATATATATATATTTAATGTCACACTTGTAGAGTTTTACTAAACAAGGAATTATCATCTAAATGTGTGCATGGATGTGAAATATTATGGAAGCATTGTGTTTAGAAATGTGTTTGTACATTATGTGTGACTTAATATTAGTTAGTGCGGGACGTTTGTTAAAAACATGAAACTTGTGCAAAATTAGTAATAAAAAATAACATGGGAATTTATTTGGTTTTTTTCATCACAAAAACCTACTTATACTAGAAATTCATAGATATTAAATTTGAATTAGGGTTGGCCATCAAAACGTGGAGACCTAGACCTTATTAGAAGATAGAGCTCTTAGAAGATGACAAGAGACCCAGAACTAATCATGGAGCATTGTACCAACCGAGATGGAGGATCTCTTCAATAGAGAAAACAGATCTGTTATTCCTCAACAATTAATACAAAATCTATGTATGAGGAATTTTTATCTGCATTCTTAATCATTATTCAATCTTATGATGAATCAAAATCAATCAATGAATATATTGATTTGGTTATCGATCACCTCAAGGGATATGATTTATTTTTTATGGATTTAGCGGGGTATGTTCTTCTGGATTAATTGTTGATGGATTTAATTATCATTCTAAAAAACATTAACCATTATTGACATGAACAAAGATCAAGGTTCATTCATCTTGAATTAATTTTTTTTTCAATTAAATGTTTCACTACAATATTTCTTCATTTGGCCCAGGGTTCAACTATTCACAATAAATCAATCATTGTACATCCTTTTCCTGGTGCAATGATATGATACCATAGATCTAGAATCTTCATGATGTGGAAGTCGTCCAACAATTTTTGTTTTTGTGAATCAAACTGTCGATGATCCCCAATGTGGTGTTCATTAGCATTATTTATCATCAAACAAAGAATGATTAATTCTTACCATTTTGTGAGAAAATACAGTGATAAAACATGTTGATTCACTAATGGAATTAAAAACCATCCATGGATATTTAGATACCAAGAAATTTTAACACCAGATCGTGGGCCGGAGCATCTTCCAGTATGCACTGAGGAGAAATGAGTGATTCTGGAAAATCATGATCCCCAAAGAGTTTAATCCATAATTATACTGATGGTGGTGCCCCTGGTGGCGGCACTAGGCTTTGGAAATAGATATAGATCCAAAATTATATGAGCCCTATCACATGATGTGTGACCCTCCCTAGGTAACTCTACATATAGTTTAAATGACTAAGGGCAAGACTTTTGTACACTAACAACACAATGTGACATGAGCCCGATACCATGTGTCTCTATAAGCGGTCAATATCCTTTATCATTTTGTGTATATAGAGACTATTTTCTTTGTGATTATCTTCCATGTGGGCATGATATTCAAAATATGGACACGTCATTCACCCCATCAGACACACCATGTACTCCCTTCAATATTTCATGAGGTTGTTCGTTATCATAGTTTGGACTTGTATTGGTTGAGTGTGATCTCTTGGTCATTTTTCCTCTAGGATATGGTGAAAAATTACTTCCACATTAGTATATTTTGATCCCCTCTAGAGCTAGATTTTAGATAGAGTTCGGGTGTCAATCTGTGAGACTAGTGTACGAACCCATGTCATCCTTTCTTCCCTTGTTATAGTTTTTTATCGGTGTGACCTCTCTGACTAGGGTGTTGGTCCTCCATCTAGATGGTTGTTTCCGTATGGTTTATGGAATCATTGTTATATAACCCTTATGGAGCATGTTGATCCTAATATGGTTTATTGCGTCCCGCAACAGTTCTAGGATTAACCCCCTCTCTGTGTATCATAGTATTCTTATACTAGTGTATTCAATTAGGTAGGGCTTAATGAGATATACCTCTTCATCGAGTGTCTCTAATGATAACATGGTGCATGGAGTCAGTTCTCTCTAAACAAGCATTTCTTCTAACATAATCATGTGGTTAATAGTTGGTTATGAATGCCTTATAGCACGATGTATTTCTTGAGTATATCTCAATTCTTTTTTCATCTGTTATACATTATTTCCATTTTTACATATTACTATACTAGGAGAATCATGTATTTTGTTTTCAATGTATTTTAATGAGTATTATTATATTCAAGCCTATATGGGCATTAACATAACATGTGGTGTATTTTTCAGATGTATACCCTTATGATGGTGTCATATAAGGAGATGGAGTGGTTGGAGGGTAGTAGGATCTTGGCTAACTGAGGTATTTACCATGATATTTCAATTGATGTTTTCCTCGCTTATGGAGCATGTTATTCTCTTTACAATTTTTTGATGGGCTTTTTTCACCTTTAATGTTTTCAAAAAAGTACTATCATACTCTATTTTTAGATCTTAGATGATTGAATTCATTGTTTTAGTTGTTTGAAATTCTAAAATTATGGGGGTGGAGATGAGTGGGTGTGTGAATATGTAATTTAGGATAATTCCTACCATTTTTAAGATGTTCCTACTCAGCACTGATCTCTATCCCCTAGCCTATTAGATAAGTGATTGGGGTTCTAGAGACCTGGTCCCATTTGGGACTGGTCATGGTAGAGTATAATCAAATGGGTCAGTTCAACATTTGGATCAAGAGTCTATGGTATTTTTTCTAAGAAATAGTGTTAACTGATTCAATCTAGTCTTTTAGGCTATGGACTCCAATATTGGTGTAACGGCCGATGCACCTATACAACATGACTCTGATCACCAACTATTCAACTCATTGCATGAGAACACTAGTTTTAGGGAAAATAATGTTATATGCATCATATAATAATGGGTTGTGGCATCTATGACTTTCTTCACTCTTATACCAAGATATAATCCTTGACCATGGTATATCCTATTTTCATTCAAGATTATTCCATGTATACAGCCATCTAAGATTCCTCCTTGTGATCATGAGAATGATCCTCATAATGAATATGAATTGAAAAAGGGGTTTGTATCAAAGATAGAAACTCTGGGGGGTTTACGAACTATACCACCTACCATTTATAAGTATATAGCACCAACACTACCAGATGAGGATGCATATAATTTGATTGTTTTCATGATTTTAGAGGGAAAAAATCCCAGGTTTTGTGGTGATTCAGACCACCAGGTGACCAATGATTGGCTAGAGGTTGTCACTCATATTTTCTTCCTTGTAAGGGGGCATGCAGATCTGATGGAATTTCATATTGTGAGTTTTATTATGGTCTATGTAGGGAAATGGTGGATCTTGGTGAATCAGTCACATGATGGGACATCTCTATCATGGATAGACTTCGAGAGTCTCTTCAGGGAGAAGTTATATCCTTCCCCGATGATATATGTATGCATACATGGGCTTTTTTTATATGTAGTAGGGTATTATTAAGGGTATTCTGTGAGGTTTACTAATATCACGTATAACTCCATGGATATAGTGGGGTAATAGTTCATAAGGTCTGTAAAATTGAGTAGGGATTCCCCTAAGACATCAGGGAATCTATGTTATCTTCAATAATTTCCATATATAATGGATTCATTGAGTGACACATGATTGTATAATGTTTTCAAGAAGATAAAAATAGTAGTGTGAGATTGCAATGGTCACCAAGTAGCTTCAACATCAGAACCTGGTAGTTGATAGTAGTTATAATGGTCTTAGTGGGTTAAAAGCTTCAATAGACAATACTAAAACTGAGGTTAATTGGTGTAGGGTTCCTAGGGTGGCTCAAATCAGCTGAGGGATAAGTAGCGTTTCTCTTAAGATGGTTATGGAAATCTGGCACACGATTTCTGGTACCATTTTATAGATGAATGGGAGATGGTTGAGGGACTTCCAAGATTGATTCAGAGGCAACAGAAAGGTTATCCACATGGTGGATGATGTAGAAGATGAGAAAATAGGGTATTGGGAGGTGGTCATAGGTTCAAACAATTAATACCACTACCCCAAGTGGTCCCTAATAGGATAATAGTGGTGATGGGTGTAGATGATTCCATCTACAAGCTATGAAGGACTAGTACTATAAATATCCATGGTTGATATGAAGTACGAGATATGTCATTTATACATTATATGTAGTATTGATAGACATAGGTGGTATAAATTCATTCCATTACTGTTATCTAGTTCAATATTTTTCATTTCTAGTTGATCTTTTGACTTCACCCTTGTAGTTGGAGACTCCGACCTCATTGACTTAGTAATTTCTCAGATGTTTTGATAGTGTGACATGATTCATGGAGGGAATTTATTAGTTTGGTGTCTCTTTTTTATAGAAATGAGCCCCTACGATGCCATCATATGTATGGACATGCAATCTACAGTTCGTGCCCAAGTAGACTGTTTTAGGTGAACAATGTGTTATGTCCATAGTGACAGATCTTGGTTTACCATTGCCGGTGAAAAAAAACCAAGGTAGTGCAAGAGTAATGAATTCATAGTATGGTGTATCTTGTTAATCATCCCATTTATAGATTAACCATTAGTTTAGTGCATGATTCTAGTTCATAGTCTCCATAAATGGTGGAAGAGCATAGAGACGTTTTTCCTGTGGTCATAGCAAGAATACCTCTTCGCCAAGAGGTAGATTTGTTCGTTGACTTGAATCCCAGGATGACATAGATATCTACACCATCATATCATATGGATCCCATAGAGAATCAAGAAATGAGGATACAATTGGAGGATTTACTGGAGAATTTATTTATGAGACCTGGTGTTTCTTTAAAGGTAGCCCCAATATTGTTTCCCAATAAGGAATATGAGAGCATGAGGTTATGTGTAGATTATCGATGCTTGAACCAGGTTTCCATGAAGAAGAAGTATTCACTATTGAGGATCGATGACCTATTTGATCTATTGAATGGGGAAAAATGTTTCTAAAGATCAATGTCAGAACATGCTATCACCAACTATGAGTATAGGATGATGATATACTACAGAATAAATTCAGATGTCGTTACAGTAGATATTAGTAGTCAGTGACTCCGTTTACTCATAAGAACACCCAACATGATTCATGGGAGTCATCAACCATATATTTAATTCATCCTTATATTGTTTAATGGTAGACTACAATGATGAAGTACTAGCGTATTTGGAATCCGAGTATGAGAACACAAGACCCTTGAGGTTTGTTATGGACACACTCCGAGAGAATGCTCTTCACAAAGAACTCTTGATGTGTACATTTTGGATTCAATATGATCATTTTCTAGGAAATATCATATATGAGGCCCAAGTTCTAGTATATCCACCAAAGGATGAACACATTCTCACTTTTTAGATAACCAATAGTGTAACGGTGGTTTGATGTTTCCCGGGATTGGATGGGTACTATTAGAGGTTTTTACTCAACATATAAAAATTGGAAATGCCCTTGACATACTTGACAATGAAAGAGAAGCCTTTAGTATAGACATAAATGTTCCAAAAGTGTTTTTGGGAGCTAAGGAAGAAGTTGAAGAGCAGACCCATCTTGAGGTTTCCAGATGAGGGTGTCGAGTATGTAGTATTCTGTAATTTATCATGGACCCACTCAGTTTCATTCTGATGGAAATCCATGACGTTATTTCTTATGGTTCAAACAAGAGGAGACCACATGAAAATAACAATACAACCCACAACCTTGGGTTAGAGATAGAAGTTTTCATGTTGAAGAAGTGATAACACTTACTGATGTGCAAGTGATTTATCAAGTGCTCTTAACATAAGAATATCTGGTACATAATCCCTTATAAGTATTAAATCATGAGATATTTTAGATAGCAAGATTTCATTCATGTCTACGAATTTGAGATTATTTTTTATACTGGGAAGGGGAAAATGGTCGTAGATTCTCTCAGAAGAATACCTAGTTCACTACTGATGAATAGGACAATAGAATAGATATCCCCATTGAAGTTATCCTTTGGGGATGGAGAGATTCCATCTAACTTATAGTTGATGGTTGTCACCCCTACACTCTTATGTATAAAATTTAAGGAACATCTAGGCGATACATACTGTGAGAATCTACATGCTCAAATATCTATAGAGAGCCCTCCGAATAGATTTTATATTGTTGGGGAGCATGTTGTTCAATTAAATGGGTGTACGATGGTATCCGTGATGCTAGGTAAGACGATATGATATAGTTTCATACATACCCTTAGTGGACTATCTAGGAGTGACAATGATTTACCATGAAATTTAATGTCAGTGTTGGTGGGTAGGGATGACAAAAAGAGTTGTATATGTTGTCTCTGAATACATTAATTGGCAGCAAGTGAAGGTTGAAATCCAAGTTACAACGGGTTTAGCGCAACCCATTAATGTGCTAGAATGGATGTGGTGTGAGATATGTAGGGGAATAATGATGGGATTACCACAAAAGTCCAGTGGGAATTATTACATCTATCTTATTGTAAAAAATGTCATGATGTTAGCCCACATCCTGGCTACAAGAGAATAGAACTCTTTTGATATCTCGGGATACCTTTATGTGAATGGGATATATTAAATGAATGTAGTTACATCAATTATTGTCTCTGATTTCGATTCCTTCTTTGCATCTAGGTTATGAAAAGGATTAATAAGTGGTGTTTCAGATCTAGTTATTCTGGAGCACAACATTTCACAAAAAACTAATGGCTATACTGAACAGATCATTCATTTTTTGGAAAAAATGTCACGACCATTCATGGTATACATTTTCTGTAGTCTGGAGGATCAAATACCATTAGTGGATTTTGGTATATAAATTTCTACCATTCCGCCATTGGTATGGCACTATTAGAGGATTTGTATGGAAGACCCATTAGGTCACCACCTTACTATTGTGACACGGGATATTTAGAACTCTTGGTCACAGAGTTGATGAAATATATAAAAGATAAAGTGCATATCATCTAGTAGAATATGAATACATTACATCTCCATCATAATCCATATGTTGTTAGGTGACAGCGGCCATTGGAGTTCAATAAAGGTGACCATGGGTTCATAAAGGTCTCAACTTGACATAGTTGGATGATATTTGGCCAAGGTGAAAACTCATATGCGTTTTTCTTTAGCCCCTTCTAGAAACTGTGCAGATCTAATAATGTTGTGTACCACTTTAATATAAATCTGGAATTAGACTGGGTACATGACATCTTCCATATTTCATAATTGATAAGGTACACACATGACCCATAACACATTATCAATTGGGGTGATATAACAAAAAGGAGAGAGTTACATTTTCGGAGTACCCAATAGATAACGAGGATCATCAGGAGGGGATCCTTTATGGGTAATTGATTCCTTTCGTTCATGTCTGTTTGCAACATGTGAATCTCTAGGTGAGAACATGGGTGATATTAGATCATATTAATGCTCAACACCCATATCATTTTGAGTATCTCTAATTTTTTATTTTTAGGGATGTGAATCCCAAAGGAGGGGATAATTTGACATATCATATTTTCAGTTTATTGTTTTGAAATCTAGTATGCATTTTTTTAGACCAGGTGCTAAGATGATGTGATATTTCAAGGCCAGATGTGCTTAAAATAAATGAGTGAAATATATTATAATTACTAAATATCACATGAAAAAGTATTTAATTATAAAGTGAAATATCATTTATACATGTACATGAATCAAATTTTTGAGGACACAGTTGATTTTAAAATGGATGTTTTACGCTAGTTTTGATGTAACCTTAGTCATCGCGGAGCATTTGTGTACAATTCGTCTCATGTGAAATATTTATAAAATAAATAAACTTTAGAATTTATTTTATTTTGTTTAGGTTATCAAACAACTAATCCTTAAAAAACACTAATATGGAAACATTATTAGGGTTGTACTTTGATCATTTTATACCTAGACACCATTGGAAGAGAGTCTTATTGGGGGACAAAAATAGATCATGAATGATAAGAAATAATTGCACCAGGGGAGATACATGATCTCGCTAAAAAAGACAACCTAACTTTTATTCATAAACAATTGATCTAAACCTTAGCTATGATGATTCATTTAAGTGGGTTCTTTACCATTATTCAATAATATGATAAATGAAAATCATTCAAGGAATTGTTAGATTTTGAGGGTAATTGCCTTACCAGATGGGATTTATTTTCGTTGGATTTAGAAGGCTATATTGTTCTTTTCTCCCTAAATTATACATTTCACCATAGAAGTTATTAATTTTTCTTGGGGTTCCACTATTCATAATCAATAAATTTATTATGAATCCATTTCATGGCACAATTATATGATATCATAAATCAATAATTATCATGACATGATGATGGTGAAATCGTATTAACAGTAGTAAATTTGATGATGGATGATCCCTAATTACGTTTTCTTCAAAATTATTTGGCACATAATTTTTTTTATTTTGGTATGTTATTTGAGAATATCTAATAATGAAATGTGTTTATTTAGAGATGGCATGGAAAAACAAAAAGGGATATTAAGTTTCATGAAAGGGATATCACCTAATTGAGGGTTGGAGAATTGTCTAAGATGCACAAAGGAAGATTGAGAGATTCTAAGAAATTGTGATTGATAGAGAATGTAACCTAAGATTACACATAATGCGGGATCCCTGGAGGCAGGTCTAGGCATTGGAAATTGAAAAAGATAACACACTGTGTGACCCTTATCCCATGGCGTGTGACCCTCCCTGGCTAACACGGTTTGTAATTATGAAGTACAAGGACATGACGATGATAAACACATACGACCATGTGACATAGACTTAATATTTTGGGTAATTACATTCCAGGAAGATCCTTAAACACACCATATATATAAGGAGACTATATTCTGTGTGAGTCTCTTCCACATAGGAAGGTATTGGGAAAGGTGGACATGTCACTTACCCCTTGGGACATGCCATACAATAACTTCAATAGTGTTTGAGGCACATTGATTACCATTCATTCTCTAGTATATGTTGATTGAATATTTATGTTCCTTTTTAATTAAGGGTAAAATTTGTTAGTACATTCCCATCACTCGATTATGATACCCTCTAGTGGCTGAGTCTCAGATATAGTTATGCTGTCCCTATATGAGATCAGAATGTGATCCCCTATCATCTTTTGATCCCATGTTTGGATTTTTTGGAATCTGTGTGACATCCTAGAGTAAGGTGTTGATCCACCATATGGGACACGATATCAATTGGTTTTTTGGAATCATTAATGTGTGGTCCCTTACATAGGAGGGTGATCTGGATTTGGTTAATAGTGTCCCTCAACAATTCTAGGAATTACCCTCTATCTGTGTATCATATAATTTTATAAAAATTACATCTATTGGCTGGGTCCCAATTATATAGACCACATAGTTAGGTATATTATATAATAGTGTGGCTTGTGGGGTGTGTTCTCCTATAATGAGTGTTTCTTTGAGCATAATCTAATGAACGATAGTTTGTTCTAACCACCTGATTGAGTGTTGTACTTATAAGTGAATCTGGGTTATTTTAAATTCTTTTATACTATTATTGAAATATTATTTATTGATATGACTATACATGGTTCTTCATGTTCAATGTTTTTGAGGTATACTATTTATTTTTGTTATACACACACATGCATATGCTTTTCAGGCATGTGACGTGGCTTGTGTAGACGACGACCCTCTTGAAGATGTATTCAGATGACCAAGTGTATGTTGAGTGTATTGGGAGAATTTAAGACAAAGGTTCTTACCAAGTTCATAATTTTTACTTAGTCATAACCATTTGATCAAGTTTTACACATTATACTTTTGGTTTTTCCTTTTTTTGGTCCCATCTCTCTTTTCAGCACATTTCTGTTGTACTCTGTTGTCGAATCTTAGATGTGTTCATGAATTCTATTACTTATTTTAAAATTAATCAACTTAGGTGTTGAGCTTTGTAAATATGTATAGATACATTAGGATAAATCCTCTGATTTTTGGAATATTACTACATGGTGTAGGTTTTTATCCCCTAGCATATTGGTGGCGGGAATGGGGTAGCTGGGACACAGATCCTTAAAGAACGATTCGTGCCAATATGGATGATTATAAAATTATATAATTTTAAAAAATAATATAATTATTTCATTATTTATTTTATATTTTTAATTATATAACGAACAATGTGAATGAACCCAAACAGTTGAACTGGAACATGTTTCAAAGACATACTAGTTTTCAACCAAATGTTCATTTTAATAAAGAAATTTTTCATAAAATTATATTTAGACTATTTAAATGAAATATAATTAATATTTTGTATATGAATATGGTTTTTAATATATTTATAATACATCATTATTTATTATATTGTAGGATTTAATGTGTAATAATAATGATAGAACTTAAGGTAAGGGTTTATGATAAAATATCATTTCATTTCATGATTACCGTTGAAAAATTTCCATTTATGGAAATTATATTTATATTATCCTATAAACTCATCCATTTTTTATTTCCACCTTTCAACTCTAAATTTAATTTTCAATTAACATTTTAATCTTTCTGGTACATAAAATGATCAATAAATTTTTTTTAATGATAACAAAAACGTATTTTTTCTTTGGTTAAAAAACATTTTCGTCTATGACAATGATCATTAATGAAATTAATTTTTCACTATAATTTTTTATAAAAAGTTTATTTTCACAACCTTAGTATTTTTTACCATATAGTATTTTTTTAAAAAAAATAGGATTATAAAAAAGTCATTTTTAATGTTTTAAGAAAGTATGACAAGAATGTTCTCTTTTGACATATATGGTATGAATGGATTTTTCAAAATTAATTTATATTCATTAATTTTAAGATTAAATTTTAATATTCCATTTTAATTTTCTAGTAATATTTTATTCTTAATATTCTTGGAATGTTTTGTTAAAATGTTACTATAACATCCCTTAATTTCCATTCAGAAATGTTACATTTATTTAGATCACTATTTGATACATAAAATATCCCTCCATGAAAAAAATATAATGGTTTAGACTCTTTGGATATTTAATATAAAATTATCTAATTTTAGGAAAGATCATAAAAATATCCAAAAATTATCTTCCCCCATAATACTCTGCATAGGAATACCTTAAATAAACAATTCATCATCATTAGGGATCATAAGAAATGTTGAGCTCAGATTCATAGTAATGTTAAAGATTGGATACATTAATAAATAATCCTATAAAAGAAAAGGATAATAATATGTCTATGTGATTAAAATAATAAATTATGATGTTCATAACCAACATGTCATAGATATATACCATGGTTTAGGGAATAAAAATTATTATTTCATAAAAAATAAACCAGAAGATTAATAAATCATAAAAAATAAATAATGATACATAGGATAATGACATAAATATTTAGAAGCCTAAAAAATATAAAAAAAATTTATATTTCATGTATTAATTTCAATACCATCAATATAGTGGATTATGAAACAACTGTTCCCCATATTGGATGAGGACACACATCTTTTACATAGTAGAACATTTCCATTGATTTCTACCAATTGTTATCTAATGGGATATAAAGATTTAATCAGTTTATTTGAAGGAGATATACATCTCACCCATCTCAAAATAAAAGACATAAATATATGATCCACATGAACAAATATCATTCATTATATTAGAAACTATAAAAAAGGGTTTCCTAAACATTTAAAAATTGGATAACCCATGGACAGAAAAGGGTTTCATAAATATCATTCTGTCATTAACATATTTCATCCATAAATAGAATAAGGATTATTTCATTGAATAATATTCATGTTGAAGAAAATGTAACATCAAATAATGTTACATTAGATGGAAAATAATTCTGAAAGACCACATGAAATTATTCTTGAAAAAATAACATTTCTCTTTTAAAATAATTAATTCTTACGAGTCCGAAAATTATAAACGAAAAAAATACTTTGAGAAGTTTTGTGTATGCTGATAAATGAATTAAAAATTCATTAAATCATTATGATTTAACAAAAATCCACTCATACCAAATAAGTTAAAAAATATTCCATCCATATTTTTTTTTGAAATATCACAACAAACATCATTAAGAAAACGGATAAAATAACCCATTAAAACTAATTTTTAAAACATTAATCAATATTAAAATTTTATTTAATCAATCATAATATAAAAATTAAACATATTCTGAAGAATTTTTTTATAAAACATGGACATGGATAAAAAATAGTATTTAATGGGATGTTTAAAAAGAAATTTTTTAAAACAACATCCCTTATAAATATAATATAATTGAAGTGAACATTAGTCAAATGAATTTTATTAATTTCATAAAAAATAAATAAAAATAAAAAAGTGAAAAAACAACATAAGATAATTTAATATCTTATCATATATAATGGTAAAATGGAATAATTAATGATGTAGATGTTTATCCTAATGAATAGAAATTGAGTTAGGAAATATATTATCAATTTATAATCATTCAAATATAATTCCTAATAAATTTAATAAGTATCATGTAAATTATTTAATACTATGAAAACAATTAGATTCACTATATGATATACAAAAGGGTTTTATATACACCACACCAAATAAATAATTTATAAATAAAACATAGATCTCACATAGGTAAAACTATGAAGAAAAACCCTTACCTATTGCTTCCATTAAATTTTGTACTATAACCTCAATTATAATAGTTTAATTAATTATATTAATTAAAAACAAAAATTTATCTATAATACATTATGTGATACTTTAATAACATCTTACTACCTATTCATTGATTATATTTTATTATTTTCATTGTTTTGTGTGTGTTTTTCTTATGGTTTCATGAGCTATCAAATTGTTCATAATCATTAATTTTATTATAAAATGGAAATGAAATTTTATAAGTTAGATTACATTGTATTCATGAACTTACAGAATTTTAGTAGTCTCATATATTATTTTCCTTTCAAACTTACGGTTGTTTCATTTGATAAAATGTTAACCATAAATGTTTAGTTTATTTTTGTGGTATTTCAAAATATCATGAATTAGTTTCATTTTTTTATTATGTTTATATATTATTTATAAAACATGAAATAATTTATAATATACTTATTAAATTTTTTTTAACAGTAAAAATCCTTTTACAATAATCATTGAAAGAGGTAATGGAAGATGAAAATAATAATCTAGGGAGATTGTTAACCCCCATAATTTATAAAATGGATTCATTTCATTGAATAAGATGATATAATAAAAGTGACGGATTGAATATATCACATTATAAATATGAAATTATATTATATACATGATAATTTTATTATTGTACTTTTATGGGTGAAGTTGTTGAAGATATAGTAGAAAAGGGAAATAAATTAAGAGAGGATGTTTGGGAAAGTTTCCTCTTGAATATAACCTCATTTAAAGACCCCTTAATGAATGTGGAATTGGTATTTAGGTGAGAACAATAAAACATAGTAATGGGGATAATGGGAAGGAGATTATTTGGAATGTAGTTTAAAATATTTGATTATTTTAGGTATCGAAGGGGTGAGGGGAGGTATATATGTACTGTTAGGGTGGCATTAAATTATTTAATAATTACTATTTTATAATTAAATCCATCCAAAATTTGAAGAAACTAATTCAAAAGAGTTTGGTCGATAATTAATTATGTAAATACTGGTTAAGATCAATAAACACAAAAATGTCCCATATTTGTTTTCAGTTTTCAAGTATCTTATGATTTTACCTCTTAACTTTAACTTGCATAATAATTTTTCCTATATTGATATAAATATTGCTTTACCATGATAAATTTTTGATGCCTAAAAATGAAAATGAAACTTTAACCTAATGTGAAAGTACTAATTCAAAATATGTTATTTATTTTAAAAAATAAAAACATTTAAGGTGAAAATTTATATTTAATATTATACTGTCAAACCCCAATGAATTTTTTTTGGAAAAATATATTTTTATACCCAAGATGTTCCTATATAAAAATAAGTTAATTACAGAAGATAAAATATGTTTGTAAGCCAAAACATGTTCTTATAACCAATATGGGTTTTTAAAATTTCATTAGTTAATTTGAGATCAATTTAAAATCATAAAATGACGTAAATATAAATGAAAATGGGGGTTTTAAAAAATTAGTTTATTTTAATATTCACTAAACAATATTTTTTTTCATAAAAGTATAAAAACTCGTTCAAAGAGCATGTTGATAAGATAATTATCAAAATTATGATCATTTTTTCAAATAATTTTAAAAAAAAATTATAATATTAAATTTATTTATCTTCTCCTAGAAAGCAGTAAAAATATATTTCATTGATGAAAACCAACATTTGAAAAATCAAATGACAGTACTAAAAATTATATTCATATTCAAAAAGCATTAATTAATAAATTAACATTGCGTTGGAAAATTATATAATTCATAATTTTTTAATTATATTCATTCACTATAATTTATTAGAATGTTTATAATGTCTGTGATAAGATAATAATACCTTAGAGTTTGTCTATGTTCGGTGTTCTGTGTAGCATATGTTATCAAGGAGAATAATTTTTTTTAAAAAGAGACATACCATTAAATACATGGGTGCTGCATTTTATCCACCTTAAGATGATTTTCACTTACATTTACAATGTTAGTGGTATCCATTCATTGAACATTATAACTATAATAAAAAATATGTACTGGTATGTATTTATAAGAAATATCATTTTCCAATAGTATGATTATAAATTTATTACATGAGAAGTGTCAATTTTGTACTTCCTCAGGAGAGATACATAGAACACGTCATGAACTTGAGAGTGATTCAGGTAAAGAGACAATCGACATGTTACCTCCTTTATATGTTCAATAATTTCAAAATCTATAATATACCATGAAATTTTCATTCAATTATTTCTAAATCAATTCACCCACATTGAGGGATATATTCAAAGAAATACATTTTCACAAACTTAAATATTCTGATCAGTCCAAAACTTATCAATAAAACCATTATAGAATCTAAGATAATCTTATATGATTTAGAATTTAAATACTCTTTTCTATAATATCCCTAACACAATCAGTTCCTAAGATAATTCTTTCCATAACTACATTCAAATACGTTGGAGTTTTTATACTTCATTACATAATGGGTTTCATAAGGAGCTATCAAATTTCTTGAGTGAACTCTATAATCACGAGAAAACATATCTACATTTTGGTTTTGATAATAATAAAATTTTAAATCAATAAAAAATATTTAATTTTATCATATATATTCTGAACTATACACCAATACTAACCATCTTCCAGAGGATGTTACCCAATCCTGATGTTGAACTATGTATCAAGAACCTACCGAGAACATCATAAAAAATTCTTTGTAAACGTCACATCCCAATATGATGGAATTGAATATGGTAATCCATGATGCTTCTATACTTCGATAACATATATTCTAGGGAAAATATCCTGATAGAAATATTATATGAATTGTGTTTAATGACTTAAAAAGGTGAATATCTACATTGCATAATTACCTAAATATTATAAATATGATAAACCCTAAAGAAAATAAATAATTTTCATCATTTTCCAAAAATGGTAATGGAATTACTCCTTGAATATATTTTACAGATATTGAAAAAATGGTTTTGTATTTCTATAAATTCCACATAATCATGATGGAACCCCATCTTGTAAAAACATCAAAAGGGGTGTCAACAAATGATCCCATTACAATATCCATAACACTTATGATCATATTACAAGGAGACAAATATGCATTCTATGTTTAAGTAAATGTTTATTCCTTATAAAATCACTTATATTATATAAAAATAGTTTTATTTGAAGCCTAGGTTTATCCTTTTATTGATAGAAAGTCAAATTAGATTTCTTTCTTGTAGAATCCATGTAAAATGTTGTAATGACAAGATGTTTATCTAAATGATGAACAATATGATATTAATATAAATTCAAATATCAAACTCACATCAAAGGATAGGAGAATAAGGGTACAATAAATCTCATGATTAAATTCATCCATTTAGATTGTATAAGAATTCCATTTCTCTATTGTCTTTATAGGATGTTGGGGATTATCAACCACATTAGTCCTTCCATTGGAAAATTAACTCTCATAATGACCAATCTATGTGCCCTCGAATCACTTGATGATGGGCGGTTCATTAGTTTTCATCATCTCCTCCTTCATTTATAAAATGTTCCCATTAATTGCATTTATCCATTCACTAGCATTATTGTAAGAACCCGGGTTTTTAGAACGGGGAAAAATCCCGACCCTGTTTGAAATTTTGACTTGTTTTTGAAAAAACTGGATGAAATAGGCAGTTTTTTGGAAATTTCCAGACTACATGCCGTGTACTTTTAAGTACGCGCCGTGTATATGTTCATCGAGTGTCGGTCGTGTACTCGCCGAGTACATGCCGTGCGGGTGACCGTGTAGAATATTATCACTACACGGCATGTAGTTTTAAAAACTCCGTTTAACCCTGAAGGTGTGTTGGCCATACATGGCGTGTAGGGCGTTGGCCTGGAAGAGACAGGGACACACCGTGTTCCCTTTGAATACGCAGTGTAGTCTAGCCGTGTATGAGGGATACACATGGGATGTGGGTGAGTCGGTGAGGAAAGGAAGAGGAACCAAGTACACGCCGTGTACACCTAGGTACACGCCGTGTACCCATGTCGGCAGGTTCAGAATGTAGGTCGGTGGAATTCAACCGCCTTATGAATAGTTCAACGAACAATACAGGACATGTAGTCCAAAAGTACATGTTGTGTACATTGTTTTTTCGCTTAAAATGGGCAGTAGCCTCGTTTTTTAGGCAGAACTCCATTCCTCCTCCCGGATATGCGAACCAGGCCAGCCGAACCTGGTTCCTCCTCCCGATCGTCCGTCCAAGACCCGATCCAAGCTCCGATTAGTGCGTTGGAACCCCCTCGGTAAGGCCTTGATTCCTCTTTGGCCGTTTTGTTTTATTTTCGTTCTAGAAATAGTTATAGGGGTTTGAGTGGGTTTGAATCTTTTGTAGATTTACTGAGTCTTAGACCGAATTAGCGGTTGTTACCAAAGGAGTAGCGTCATACGAGACTCAGGTAGGTGGTGCATATCTTATTTTGTGTTTTCATGGTTGTTTGGGTAACGCGGCCTTCGACGCGTTTTTGGGTATTTTGAGCAGGACCCATTTTATCTTCTTTTTCACACTGAATTGCTTATGGGACCTCTGGGATGCCTTTGGGTATGCCCGGTTACCAGTTTGCGTGAGCGGCCTGGGTGAGGGGTCATGGCACATCGGGGCATTTTGGCCGGGGAAAACCAAAATGGTTTTAATTGAAATATTATTGTGTTAAACTATTTATTTTAATTTATTAAGCCTCTTATAATTGTTAGAGGCACATAAGACCTCAGCGCTGGTATGGGACAACACCTCATCTAGTGCAATTTTATTGTTTGGTGGGTTTTTCCTGTTTATGTTTTCTATTTAAATATGTTATATATGAAATTGCTGGATTGCATCTGTTGGACCCCTTTGGGTTGATTTGAGCTTGGACCAATTACGCTTGAGTGATGATGATCATTGGTTGGGGCTTTTCCCGGGTTACATTGGGTGGTTTTGACCACGGTATTGGGCGTCATGGACGTCGGATTGATGTAGTGCGACTGTCAGGTCGGGCATGGCCCGGGTTAATTGGATGTTGAGGCCATCAGAATTGAGCGACATGGTCACAGGGACACGAGGTGTCAGATGTTTTGGTGGCTTAGGTACTATTTGGTGATTACCGCTCACTCGAGACTTGAGTAGTGTGCACACAGAGATACTCCGTGATGAGCGGGTCTTGACCACTCGTGTGGGTGGACGCCCCGGTAGTTGCGGTGAGGTATCTTGGTTGGGGGTGATTTCCCTAGAAAGCCATGTGAGAGGTGAGGAGCCTTCAGGGGATTGGGCGTGCCTTCGGGACGTCGGTACTTAAGGCATGAGGTGTCAGGAGGCACATGGTGTCAGGTTACTATTTTGGGCATGCCTTCGGGACATCGGTACTTCCGGCATGAGGTGTCAGGAGGCACATGGTACTGGGTTACTATTTTGGGCATGCCTTCGGGACATCGGTACTCGAGACACGAGCTGTCAGGTGGCACGTGGTGCCGGGTTACGTGACAGAGATTCCAGCATTGGCCAAAGTAGGTGATACCCCATGGTGGTTGTTGAGCACCAGAGGAGTTTGTGTTTATATGTGCATTGTACTGTTTACTTCTTTTTGGAGGAACACAGAACTTCTTAAACACATATAGTTGGTACGCACCATTGGGTGGTATCCTACAGAGATTTGTCTAACACCCTGAATGGGCCCTTCGGGACGCGTGCAGACTTTATGGATTTACGTGCAATAAAGAGACCAGCTTCAGAAGCTGGGCTACATTAGTTGATGCATAGAGATGGTATGGACCTTGAGGTCATTCCTAGCTGGGTTTACATTGTTTAGTTTTTCTTATCTATATCGGCATGCTTACTTGTTTTAACTACTATTGGTTATCCATTGGCACCATCTTTATATTCAGTTGTGTATGACCTGTTCAGGATGCACGTTTTACTATTGAGTAGTAGTTACATGTTATCTGCATGCTGTTGTGTTCATTTCTGTTGTTTTTTTTATTTACGGCTTCCGCTGTTTATCGATATTGGATATGTTTCCGATCTGCGGGTCTGGTTCGAGTCTACTAAGTCATTTATTTCCACTGCATATTTAGTATTCTACTCGGACCAGTACCATTTTATTCCTCTGAGAGGGTATATCCTCCCCACTATACCTATTCAGAACCTCACTGCTAGTCGGAAACCTTTGGAGTTCAGGGGAGGTGCGCCTAAGGTAGTGACACCCGACCCGTTTGGCACTATTCGGGTGGCTGGTCGGGTCCGGGTCGACACAAAGTGGTATCAATGGAGTTCTTGATCGGGATTTAGTAGCAGTGTTTTCTGGCTACTAATTATTTTTAGGCTTCTCGTTTCTTTCTGGTAGTTTTACTTTTTGGGATATGGTAGACTGGAGATAGTTTGTTACAGGGACTGGGTTTCTATCTTGTGCTTCGGTGCCTGGAGCCCTAGGTACGAGGGATGGACCACGTTTCCATGGGTGGGAATTGCCGTCTACTTTTTCTCAGTTTACAGATTATATGATTTCCACCTCGGTGGATCACTTGATGTGTGATGTTCTTGATTGTGATATATGACCCTTGACCCGGTATGGTAAGGTAGAATTCTACCTTGGCCAGTATGGCGAGGCTTGGTTGATTGGATTTTGATAGGAACATTTTTTAGGGTATTTCAATTTCATAATTGCACGTATTCTTTGTGAAGTGATAATTCCATATGAATAAAATCCATTTCCATGCTTTTTATTCTTTAAATTTAGATTGGTGAAATTCTTGATAGAATTTCTAGTTGTTGCAATGTGCATGCCATGCTTTATTTTTGTAGAATTGCATGTTGTAGGATTTTGGGTCTGACTCTTTTGAGAGCAGGCAGGTACTATGGTTGAGGCAGTGTAACTGTCAGGATTGGGTGACTCGGTCATGGGTTCGAGTCAACGTGAGTTGTCGAGATGGGCATGGCCCGAGGTACATTTGATTATTGGCTCTGTTGAGGGTGGGTAAGGAGGCCATGAGGCCAGGATATCATGGAGCATGGGTTGCGGTGAGGGGGAAGTAAGGGTAGTTGTTATGCACAACCTTTTACTGCTTTCCTTATCTGCGTAGAATATATTGTTATATATATATGGGTTGTCTGGCTATTTATGGTATTCAATGGGTTACTCCTTCACAACTCGAGGGAGCGTTAGGCATGATAGAACACAGTTCCATAGGATCAGGGTCGGAATTCGGTACAAGATGAGCACGAGACGCATGTACAGGATCAGAGACAGGATCAGGTTCACGATCTAGTGTAGGCAGGACAACATCCGGGTTTGGCATCATTCGGGTCGTGGATCGACAAGAATCTTCGACCTAGCCTGGTATGTATCTTTCAGGGGATTGAAAGAGGCGCACATGGTACATAGCTTTCTATGGCGTATCTGACGCGGGAGTTCCAATCGCAGCACCCTCCACTTTTTCAAGGTGAGTGTGGTCCGCAGGCGGCAGTGAACTGGATAGAGAGTATGTAGATGATTTTCGAGCAGCTGGAGATGCCTCCAGGGCGGAGGTTCAAGCTGGAGACCTACATGCTGAGAGGACTAGAAAATCATTGGTGGTACGCACAGGTTCAAGCTCGTAGGCACGATGGACTTGTATGGAAGGACGTCGAGGACAGGTTCTTCGAGAACTTTTATTCGGAGATGCTATAGGCAGAGAGAGATCGGGAGTTCTTGAGCCTTCAGCAGGGAGACATGTTTGTCATGGACTACGCAGATACCTTCACACAGCTGTCTCACTTTGCACCTAGTATGGTAAGCGATGACACAACTAGGGTGAGGTACTTTGATGATGGATTACGACACACCATTCGAGTCCATGTGATCATCTTTAGGTTGGGATATTTCTCCAAAGTGGTGAATCAGGTGCTCATATCTGAGGGAAATGGGAGGAAGAAATCTCGCTTGGGCAGGACGACAGCTTTAGGTGATGGTTCAGACAGCAGGAAGCGAGGACGGGATGACTTCCAGCAGGGCAGTCAGGCCAGAGATTCTGCTAGAACACCTCGTGGGAGTTCTTCGGTGAGTTTCTTCCATTAAGGAGAGCAGGGACATGTTCGGGCGTAATGCAATAGGCCTCCGAAGGAGTGTCGGGCATGTAGATAGGACAGACATCTGGAGAGGTTTTTCAGGCAGCCTTCTCAGATAGTCATCAGGCAGGGACAAGGACAGGCTGTAGCGGCTGGAGTCAGTTTAGGTTCTGTACTCGGAGAGGGTAGTCGAGGTTCAGCTGTGCGCGGAGGACGTGACAGAGATGGTGGGACCCATCTGAGGGGTTAGTGGCTGGAGACTAGAGCAGCATCGGGAGGTCAAGCATCAGGCAACCATGTTTCAGGCCAGGTGCACGCCGTGGAGCTGCTAGAGGTTGGGCAGGCCGGTGAGCTGATGAAAATTAGAGGTACACCGCGGTGTGGCCGTGATCTCCATGTTTCCTTTTTGGCATGACCAGTAAAGGCATGTCTATTTTGAGTGTACGTGGTGCACAAGATCTATGTGGACTGACTAGATTCTAGTCAGTGGGATTGGCACCATATCGGGTGCGTGATATATATTTATATATATATATATATGTATGTATGAGATGCGTAGCATCGGGGCATCGAGGATTCGGGTTACTTGAGGTGTCGTGGGCACCAGGGCATCATTCATGCGGGTCAAATGAGGTGTCGTGGGCATCAGGGCATCGTGCATACATGTTACTTGAGGTGCTAGGCACCAGGACCTCATGGGGGCAGACACCGATGCGGTGCCGGATACGTTGGGTGTCAGCAGCGATGCGGGATCGCCAATGAGGTGCATGGGTGACGACGCGTCACGAGAGGAGAATGAATCTGGAAAATAGGTTAGTAAACCTTTCTTGTTGAGTTTTTTTGATTGAGACTGAGTAAGAAATTCCTACGGCGTGGACCCCCTTGAGGAATTTAGCCAGAGCCTTGAGACCGGGGATGTCTGGGTTGTTTACCCGGGATGGGCGTGTTCTGTAACGACCAGAAATTTTGAATAAATCTTTTTTCCTAATTTTGTGTGTTATTTTATTTTTGATACTCAACAAAACTGTTTCATTTGATAACATGAGTATAATTTAAATGAAACCGTTGGGTTTTGACTGTTATATGACCATTGGTCAATATGACCACTGGGAACTAAAAGTTTTGATTATTGTCTCTAAATACAAGTAATCTTGGTTAATTAATATAGAAAGATGATTCAATGGCCTCACCTAGTAGTCTTGGACCGATCAAAGCCCATATAACAGAACTTGGGAAGGAGGTAGCCCCATTGGACTTTGCTCTGGACCAAACCCAATCCGAACATCATTGTGTGAAGCTAGAACGGAATCGCCTTTGCGAGAAGTTCAAACTGATAAAAATTACTACTCATGCGATGTTGGTCGAGCCTCCCTCAGATTCTGTCACCTTATCACACCTTACACTTAGGTCCTAAGCTGTTGTGATAAGGGGCTATGTAAGGAGACCATAACTTCCTTGTGTAACCCTTTGTTTTAAATAAAAATTTTGATTTCTTCTTATAATGAAGTTTATGAATTTTCAAATGTCCGGATAAATATAGTATGCATATTTTTGATTAATTTTTGAGAAAGGATATTTTAAAAAAATTTATGTAAACCTAAAATAATAAAAATGTGTAATGATTTTCAAAAAATGGTCTTCTACAATTATGTTCAGTACGAAATATATAGTCTAATAAGATCAACTTAATTTTTGATGAATAGTACATTATGAATAGTAATTTTATGATTAGGATTAGTAATGTGTACAAATTAATTATTAATCTCACTTAAAGAAAGTTTTAATATAATTTAGACACCTTGATTAAGTAATGAGATTCAATAAAATGGGTAAATAACGGTTTCATATATTATTAGTCAAGTATTAGTTTTTTCGGGTGAATAATGTTTTTTAATTAAAAATTTAATTGAAAATAATTAGAAAATTATTTTTATAAAATGGACATTATTTTTGAACTCAGAGCATCGATTTTATGTTATGGTAATTTTTGGGGATTTTTCTGAAAAAAATGAATTCTCGATGAATAGTGTTTTTATTTAAAAATTAAATTAAAAATATTTAGAAATTTTTTTATAAAATGGAGTTCGTAAATTTAATTAGAGAATCGATATTTGGTTAAGGTGAAATTTTGGGATTTTTCTTAGAAAGATGAATTTTGAGTGAATACTAAAAATGCAGTTTTAGGGTTTCGGTATGTTTAATGACATCATAAATGTGTCATGATGATATCATGAGATATTTTAAGGGTTGGGCGGCCAAAGGTGATGAATTATTGTATTCGGGGCCCCATGTGGCCGAACTCCGTGGTAAATTACATGGGAGAGCACATGGTTTTGAGAAAAGCACTTGTGAGGTGTCCCTTGGCCATTAATGCCTTGTCCCCTCACTTTCCCTATAAATACCCACAATTTCCTCCATTAGTTTTTACACCCAACTCTCCCCCAACGAATTTCTGGTCTCCTTACCTCCCAAAGTGTCCTCCCAAGGTGCCCCCAAGCCCTCAAGGTCCAAACCATTGAGTTTTAAGAGTTACGTTTTTAGGTAAGGGATCCGACCTCTCTCTTTCTTTTCAAGAAATATCTTTTATGTAATATCTTTTATGCTCCATGTTCTTATGTTAAAGGATGTTCTTTTATACTCCTCCTAATTCCCTTTTGATGTTCATATAATTAGAGATCCCCTCTTTCTCTCATTATTTCGTTCTATGAAGATTTAAGTGGCATCGTTAGGCTGCCGAAATTTTTATAACGAATTCTCTCCCTTCTCATTTTTCAAGATCTATTTTCATGTAAAGTATTTCATGTTCCTTTTTATTATGTTGGGGTATGATTTATATATCTATCATACTGAACATTTATTTTCATATGATGAGAGACCCTATTTGATCTCGTCAATTCATTTTTGTTAAAGTATAAGTGGTGTCGTTAGGCTGCCGAATTTTTAAAGGATTCTTTCACCTTCTCTTTTTCAAGATCTACTTTCATGTCAAGTCTTTCAAGTTCATTTTTATTATGTTTGTGTATGATCTCTATATCTATCATACTGATCTTTTATTTTCATATAATGAGAGACCCTATTTTATCTCGTCAATTCATTTTTGTTGAAGTATAAGTGGCGCTGTTAGGCTACCATATTTTTAAGGGATTCTTTCGCCCTTCTCGTTTTCAAGATCTACTTTCATGTCAAGTCTTTAAAATTCCTTTTTATTATGTTGGGGTATGATATCTATATCTATCATACTGATCTTTTATGTTCATATTATTAGAGACCCTATTTGATCTCATCAATTCATGTTTTTGAAGTTTAAGTGACGCTGTTAGGCTGCCGAATGTTCTTAAGAGAAATCTTATTTTTGTCTTCCATTCATTTTCTTCATTTCATATGGTACATCATTCAAATTTCATTACCATGTTCATATATCCTTCATATTTTGTCACTATACTATTTTATGGATCATTTATGAGTGGGTGGCCCATGTCCCCTCTTTTTTCAATGTTTTCTAAAACGTTGTAACATTGTCGTTATACTGCAGAATTTGCATCTCAAAAGGCCTCTCCCTTTTTCTAAAAATTATTTTATGTTATTATTTGAATACTAAAAGTTCATATTTATATAGGGGTATTCACATATATATATCAAAATGACCTATTTTAAATTCTGGGATTTACATACATGAAACCCGCTTTCCCTTTCCGTGGGTTTAAAGTGACATAATGATCATGTCATTAAAGCAGTTTTTAAAACTTTATGATTATGAAATGAAACCCATTTATTTTATTCTATATGGGTTTTTTATGAAATTATTGATCATGATATATGTGTCTCACATGATAATAAATACATTTCAAGGGTGCGCCAAGATAGTGCTCCAATGCATTGGGTAAAGACTTAATCTCTAGAGATGACTTTTTATACTGATACCTTGGTGAATAACCATGGTAATTTTTAATGACACCTTGGGGATGGACATTGGTGAAATGAAATGATTGTCAATATTAAATGTTGCTGCCACATCTTAAAGTTATGAAAAGTTTTATTTTTATTATGATATGCCTCATGATTTATTTCTCATGCCTTAAAGTTCTTTTCATGACCTTATTGAAGTATCTCAAGTTCACATTTAAAATGTTTCACTTGTTTCCATTAATAGGCCTTCTGCTCACCCTTTCTTTTGATGTATGTCCCCAGGTTATGAGATGCAGTAATGAACCTAGGATGAACATGAGGAGAATCCTTTTATGTGTTTAAGAATAATGTTTTATGTTTTCATGTTTTTTGTTCCTGATTTCCAAGACACTAAACCTTAAAGAACCTCGCTTTTGTAAAATGTAATGAAAGTTTATGTGATAGAAAGTCGGGATGCTATAGTTGGTATCAAAGGATGGTTTTGTTATTTGTGGAAATTATGATATGAAAACTTTAGGAAGAAGCCTATAGAAAAGTTTATATATGGGGAATCATCCTGGTATTTTGGTGAGTATTGAGTAATGGGTTGCCATGAAAATACATCTCTGTCTGGATACGAGCAGGTAGAGGTGGATCTAGCCCAGATGTACAAAAGGGTAAAACCCAAAAACACTTCTTTGAGCTAGACTCAAACGGGAACTGGTACACGACAACGGGCCTTGCTGCACTCTTGGTTACGACACTCCCGGGGGATATGCTTTGGTAAATTCATAACCATAGTATGAACCATTGTTAAAGGACCAAAGATAGAATATAATAAAGATTCACATAAGAATATATGATCATGGATAACCTAGATGGGGATATAGGGGATCAAAATTTAGGGTATAATTTTCCTCTACAATTTATCCTTATATTCTTTAAGTTCCTTTTCATGATTATTGGCTAAGTATTTAAGCCCCTAATTATACATTCCTTTCTTAGTTAATGGTGAGAAATGGGAGAACATTTCCCAACAACCAATGTGATAGAAAATGCGACAATTTTCTTATTAATATGATACAGATGATTAGGTTATTAAAAGATTATTATTATTTTTGAAGACGTTCACTATTTTGGGGACCCTATATGATCAAGGTAAATAGATTACTATGGTATTTTCATTGAGGAGTAAGGTTGACTTATATTTTGATGAATCGATGAATTTAAGGTGGACTTGTAGTAATTAGGTTACTTATGGGAATGATTAACCTATCTTGGGTAAAATATGTTTAGGTTAGCTACTTTTGTTATAAGATGTTAGGAGTGGTTGATGTTGTTTGGAGATGAACAATGACGTTTATTTTAGAAGACTATGTTATCAAGTCCTTCTTGTATTTGGGTTTCAATCTTAGTTTGGTTTATTTTGAGAAATTTTAAGGACCGTTATTTATAGAATGGTCTATGATGAACTTTGGGTAGTACCATGGAACTTTGAAGATTTAAAATTTGTTTCCATTCCTATGGGATTCTTTCTTTTTGAAGAGTTGTTTTATCTTAACCTTTCTGTTTTTGGGAGTAATGTTTAAAGATAGATATTTTTTCTTTTGTGGAATATGTGATTCTCTAGGAGATCATTCTTGTGCTTTGATGAGACCAAGTGTTTTTGAATTCTCATCATTTTGAGAAAACATTAGTTTTGGTAATGACTTATTAAAGGATGAAACTCTACTTGAATGTAGATATATTTTTCTATGCTTTTGTTCTATATAGTAAATGAATTCCTCAAAATTATGAAAAGGAACGTAAAACAAAAACGTTGTTGGTTTACGTTTCCTAATAGGTAATCAAAGACCGTTTACACACATCATAAGTTTGGGATTTTCTTATGGTTAACTTTCTCCTAATCATGTTTTCTATCAATCTTCCACAGAACTTGACCCTTTGTTTTTTCTTCCATATCCATGATTTCCTCCATGGAATCCTAGTATGGGTTAACTCGGGTGACCTTTGTACTTAACGTTCTTTCTTTTAAAGTAATAGTTTTTATGACTCCTTTTCTGATGTGGGACTTTCAATGAAATTTCAAAACCCCAATTTTAAAAAAAAATTGAGTATGCAATTTCTTAAGGGGGGAAGATTGTAACGACCCGAAATTTTGAATAAATCTTGTTTCCTAATTTTGTGTGTTATTTTATTTTTGATACTCAAAAAAACTATTTCATTTGATAACATGAGTATAATTAAAATGAAATCATTGGGTTTTGACTGTTATATGACCATTGGTCAATATGACCACTAGGAACTAAACGTTTTGATTATTGTCTATAAATACAAGTAATTTTGTTCAATTAATATAGAAATAAGATTCGATGGCCTCACCCAGTAGTCTTGGACTGATCCAATCCCATCTAACAGAACTTGGGAAGGAGGGAGCACCATTGGGCTTTGCTCTGGACCAAACCCAAGCCGAACTTCATCGTGTGAAGCTAGAACAGAATCGCCTTTGCGAGAAGTTCAAACTGATAGAAATTACTACTCGTGCGATGTTGGCCGAGCCTCCCTCAGATTCTCTCACCTTAGCACATATTACACATAGATCCTATGCTGGTGTGATAAGGGGCTATGTAAGGAGACCGTAACTGCCTTGTGTAACCCTTTGTTTTAAATAAAAAATTTGATTTCTTCTTCTGATAAAGTTTATGACTTTTCAAATGTCCGGATAAATATAGTATGCATATTATTGATGAATTTTAGATAAAGGATATTTTAAAAATGTTATTGTAAACCTTAAATAAATAAAAATGTGAAATGATTTTCAAAAAATGGTCTTCTACAATTATGTTCAGTACGAAATTTAGAGTCTAATAAGATCAACATAATTTTTGATGAATAGTAAATTATGAATAGTGATTTTATGATTAGGATTAGTAATGTGTTCAAATGAAAAAGTAATCTCACTTAAAAAAAGTTTTAATATAATTTAGACACCTTTATTAAGTAATGAGATTCAATAAAATGGGTAAATAATGATTTCATAAATTACTAGTCAAGTATTAGTTTTTTCGGGTGGATAGTGTTTTTTAATTAAAAATTTAATTAAAAATAATTAAGAAATTATTTTTACAAGATGGACTTTATTTTTGAACTCAGAGCATCGATATTATGTTATGGTAATTTTTGGGGATTTTTCTGAAAAAAATGAATTCTCGATGAATAGTGTTTTTATTTAAAATTAAAATTAAAAATATTTAGAAAAATATTTTTATAAAATGGAGTTCATAAATGTAATTAGTGCATTGATATTTGGTTAAGGTGAAATTTTGGGATTTTTCTGAGAAAGATGAATTTTTTAGTGAATAGTAAAAATGCAGTTTTAGGGTTTCGGTATGTTTAATGACATCATAACTGTGTCATGATGATGTCATGAGATATTTTAAGTGTTGTCCAGACAAATGTGATGAATTATTGTATTGGGGGCCCCATGTGGCCTAACTCCATGGTAAATGCCATGGAAGAGCACATGGTTTTGAGAAAAACACTTGTGAGGTGTCCCTTGGCCATTAATGCCTTGTCCCCTCACTTTCCCTATAAATACCCACCCTTTACTCCTTTATTTTTCACTCCCAACTCGCCCCCAACTAAATTATGGTCTCCTTACCTCCCAATGAGTCCTCCCAAGGTGCCCCCAAACCCTCAAGGTCCAAACCATTGAGTTTTAAGAGTTATGTTTTAAGGTAAGGGATCAGACCTCTCTCTTTCTTTTCAAGAAATCTCTTTTATGTAATTTCTTTTATGATACATGTTCTTATGTTAAAGGATGTTATTTTATACTCCTTTTACTGCCCTTTTCATGTTCATATAATGATAGATCCCCTCTTGCTCTCATTATTTCTTTTTATTAAGTTTTAAGTGGCGTCGTTAGGCTGCCGAAATTTTTGTAACAGATTCTTTCTCCCTTCTCATTTTTCAAGATCTATTTTCATGTAAAGTATTTCAAGTTCATTTTTATTATTTTGGGGTAAGATTTCTATATCTATCATAATTATCATTTATGTTCATATGATGATATACCCTATTTGATCTTTTCAATTCATTTTTGTTGAAGTATAAGTGGCGCCGGTAGGCTGCCGAATTTTTAAGGGATTCTTTCACCCTTCTGGTTTTCATGATCTACATTCATGTCAAGTCTTTCAAGTTCCTTTTTATTATGTTGGGGTATTATCTCTATATCTATCATACTGATCTTTTATTTTCATATGATGAGAGACCCTATTTGATCTCGTCAATTCATTTTTGTTGAAGTATAAGTGGCACCGTTAGGCTGCCGAATTTTTTAGGGATTCTTTCACCCTTCTCGTTTTCAAGATCTACTTTCATGTAAAGTCTTTCAAGTTCCATTTTATTATGTTGGGGTATGATATCTATATCTATCATACTGATATTTTAGGTTCATATGATGAGAGACCCTATTTTATCTTATCAATTCATTTTTTTGAAGTTTAAGTGACGCATTTAGGCTGCCGAATTTTCCTAAGAGAAATCTTATTTTTTTTCTTCCTTTCATGTTCATCATTTCATATGGTACATCTTTAAAATTTCATTACCATGTTCATATATCCTTCATATTATTTCCCTCTACTATTTTATGGATCATTTATGAGTGGGTGACCCATGTCCCCTCTCTTTTCAATGTTTTCTAAAACCTTGTAACATAGCCATTATGCTGCAGAATTTTCATCTCAAAAGGCCTCTCTCTTTTTCTCAAAATTATTTTATGTTTTTATGTGAATAATCAAAGATCTTATTTATATAATGGTATTCAAATATATATCAAAATGTTTTATTTTAAATTCTGGGATTTACATACATAAAACTCGCTTTCCCTTTCCGTGGGTTTAAAGTGACATAATGATCATGTCATTAAAGCATTTTTAAAACGTTATGATTATGAAATGAAACCCATTTATTTTATGCTATATGGGTTGTTTATGAAATTATTGATGCTGATATATGTGGCTCACATGATAATAAAAACATGTCAAGGGTGAACCCAGATAGCGCTCAAATGCATTGGGTAAAGACATAATCTCTAGAGATGAATTTTTAGACTAATACCTTGGTGAATAACCTTGGTAATTTTTAATGACAACTTGGGGATGGACCTTGGTGAAATTAAATTATTGTCAATATTAAATGTTTCAGCCACATCTTAATGTTATGAAAAAATTTATTTTTATTATGATATGCCTCATGATTTCTTTCTCGTGCATTAAAGTTCTTTTCATGACCTTATTGAAGTATCTCATGTTCACATGTAAAACGATTCTCTTGTTTCCCTTACTAGGCCTTCTGCTCACCCTTTCTTTTGATGTATTTCCCCAAGTTATGAGATGCAGTAATGAACCTAGGATGAACATGAGGAGAAGCCTTTCAGGTGTTTACGAAGAATGTTTTATGTTTTCATGTTTTACGTTCCTTGTTTCCAAGACACTAAACCTTAAAGATCCACAGTTTTGTAAAATGTAATGAAAATTGATGTAATAAAAAGTCGGGATGCTATATGTTCGGTTCCATCTCTTGGTTTCGTTCAGTAGCTCGGGGATGAGCTACGTTAAGGTGGGGATTTTGTAAGACCCCGAGTTTTTATAACGGGTCAAAATCCTGACCCAGTTTGAAATTTTGACTTGTTTTCGAGGAAACTGGATTAAATGGGCAGTTTCTGAAAATTTCCAGACTATACGCCAAGTAATTTTAAGTACACGTTGTGTATATGTTCATCGAGTGTCGGACATGTAATCGCCAAGTACATGCCGTGTGGGTGAACGTGTAGAATTTTATTACTACACAGTGTGCAGTCTTAAAAACGTAGTGTAACCTAGAACATGTGGTGGCGATACATGGAGTGTAGGCCATTGGCCGGGTAGAGCTAGGGACATGCCATGTTCCCTTTGAACACGCTGTGTAGTCTAGCCGTGTATGAGGTATACACATGGCAAGTGGGAGAGTCATTGAGGAAAGGAAGAAGAACCAATTACACACCGTGTACCCCTAGGTACTCTCCGTGTACCCATGTCGGCTGGTTCGAAAAGTAGGTCGGCAGAATTCAACTACCTTATGAACTGTTAAATGAACAATACACGGTGTGTAGTCCAAAAGTACACACCATTTACTTTCTTTTTTCGCTTAAAACGGGAAGTAGCCTCATTTTTTAGGCAGAACTCCATTCATCTGCCCGGATACATGATCCAGGCCGGAAAAACCTATTTCCTCCTCTCGATCATCCATCCAAGACCCGATCCGAGCTCTGATTAGTGTGTTGGAACCCCCTTGGTAAGGCCACAATTCCACTTTGGCCATTTTGTTTGATTTTCATTCTAGAAAGAGTTATAGGGGTTTGAGCGGGTTTGAATCATTTATATATTTACCACATTTTAGACCGAATTGGCAGCTATTACCAAAGGTGTAGCGTCGTACGAGACTCAGGTAGGTGGTGCATATCTTATTTTATGTTTTCGTGGTTGTTTGGGTAACGGGGCCTTCGTCGCGTTTTCGGGTATTTTGAGCAGGACCTATTTTATCTGCTTTTTCGTAATGAATTGCTTATGGGACCTCTTGGATGCCTTTGGGTATGCCCGGTTACCAGTTTGCATGAGCGTTCCGGGTGAGGGGTCGTGGCTCATCGGGGAATTTTGGCCAGGAAATGCCAAAATGGTTGTAATTGAAATATTATTGCATAAAACTATTGAGTTTAATTTATTAAGCCTGTTATAATTGTTAGAGATACTTAAGACATCATTGCTGGTATGGGACAACACCTATTCTAGTGCAATTCTACTATTTGGTGGGTTTTTCCTATTTATGTTTTTTATTTAAATATGTTATATATGCAATTTCTGGATTGCATCTGTTGTACCCCTTTGGGTTGTGTTGGGCTTGGACCGATTATGCTTGAGTGGTGCGGATCATTGGTTGGGGCTTTGCCCGGATTAATTTGGGTGGTTTTGACCATGGGATTGGGCGTCATGGACGTCGGCTTGAGGCAGTGCGACTGTCAGGTTGGGCATTGCCCGAGTTCGTAGAAGGAGAGGCCATCGGACTTGAGTGACATGGTCGCAGGGACATGAGGTGCCGGATGTTTTTGTGGCTTAGGTACTATTTGGTGATTACCGCTCACCCGGGACTTGAGTAGTGTGCACATAGAGATACTCTATAATGAGGTGGTTTTGACCACTCGTGTGGGTAGAGGCCCCTGTAGTTATGGTTAGGTCTCTTGGTTGGGGGTGCTTGACGTAGAAAGCCACGTGGGAGGTGAGGAGCCATCAGTGGATTGGGCATTCCTTCGGGACGTTGGTAATTGAGGCACGAGGTGTCAAGGGGCACATGATGCCAGGTTACTATTTTGGGCGTGCCTTCGGGATGTCGGTACATGAGGCATGAGGTGTTAGGAGGCACATGGTGCTGGGTTACTATTTTGGGCGTGCCTTCGGGACATCGGTACTTGAGACACGAGCTGTCAGGTGGCACATGGTGACGGGTTATGCGACAGAGATTACGACATTGGCCGAAGTAGGTGATACTCCATGGTGGCTGTTGGGCACCAGAGGATTTTTTGGTTATTTGTGCATTGTACTATTAACTGATTTTCTGAGAAATGCATAACTGCATAAACACATATAGTTGGTACGCACCATTGTGAAGTATCCAACTGAGATTTGTCTCACACCCTACATGGGCCCTTCGGGATGCGTGCAGACTATATGGATTTACGTGCAGCAAAGAGACCAGCTTCCGGAGTTGGGCTGCGTTAGTTGTTGCATGGAGATGGTAGGGACCTTGAGTTCATGCCTAGCTGGGTTTACTTTGTTTAGTTTTTCTTTTCTATATCGGCATGATTACTTGTTGTAGCTACTGTTGGTTATCCATTGGCGCCCTCTAAATATTCAGTTGTGTATGACCTGTTCTGGATGCATGTTTTACTGTTCAGTATTATATACATGTTATCAGCATGATTTTGTGTTCATTTCTACTACTGTTGTTATTTACTTCTTCTGCAGCTTATCGATATTGGATATGTTTCCGCTCTACAGGTCTGGTTCGAGTCTGCTGAGTCATTTATTTCCACTTCATATTTAGTATTCTACTCGTTCCTGTACAATTTTATTCCTCCGAGAGGGTATAGGCTCCCAACTATACCTATTCAGACCCTCGCTGCTTGTCGGAAGCCTTTTACGTTCAAGGGAGGTGTGCCTAAGGTAGTGACACCTGAACCGTTTGGAATTGTTCAGGTGGCTGGCCGGTTCCAGGTCGTCACAAAGTGGTATCAAAGGAGTTCATGACTGGGATTTAGTAGTAGTGTTTTTCGGCTACTAATGTGTTTGAGGCTTCTCATTTCATTCTGCTGGTTTTACTATTTGGGATATGGTAGAATTGAGATAGTTTGTTACAGGGACTGGGTTTCTAGCTTGTGCTTGGGTGCCTGCAGCCCCGGGTACGAGGGATGGACCAAGTGTCCATGGCTGGGAATTGCTGTCTGCTTTTGTTCAGTTTACATATTATATTATTTCCACATCGGTGGCTCACTTGATGTGTGATGTTCTTGATTGTGATATGTGAACCTTGACCTGGTATGGTAAGGGATAATTGGACCTTGGTCGGTATGGCGAGGCTTGGTTGATTGGCTTTTGATTGGCAGATTTTAGGGTATTTCAATTTCATAATTTCACGTATGCTTTGTGAAGTGATAATGCCATGTGAATAAAATCAATTACCATGATTTTTATGCTTGAAATGTAAATTGTTGAAATTCCTGATAGAATTTCTAGTTGTTGCAATGTGTATGACATGATTTATTTTTGTAGAATTGCATGTTGCAGGATTTTGGGTTTGAATCTTACGAGAGCAGGTAGGTACTATGGTTGAGGCAGTGTAACTGTCAGTATTGGGAAAATCGGTCGTCGGTTTGATGAAACGTGAGTTGTCGAGACGGGCATGGACCGAGGTACATTTGATAATTGGCTCTGTTGAGGGCGAGTAAGGAGGCCATGAGGCCGGGATGCTGTGGGGCATGGGTTGCGGTGAGGGGGAAGTAAGGGTAGTTGTTATGAACTACCTTTTACCGATTTCCTTATCTGCGTAGAATATATTGTTATATATATATGTATGGGATGTCTTACAATTTATGGTATTCAGTGGGTTACTCATTCATTAATTGATGGAGCGTCAGGCAGGAGAGGACACAGTGCTGTGAGATCAGGGTCAGAATTCGGAACAGGCAGAGCACGAGCCGTAGGTACAGGATCAGGGACATGATCTAGTTCAGGATCCAGTGCAGGTAGGACATCAGCAGGGTTTGGCATCATTCGGGTCATGGCTTGATGAGCAGCTCTAAGCTATCTTGGTATGTTTCTTATAGTGGATTGATAGAGGCGCACAGGGTACAATGACTTCTATGGCGTATCGGACGCGGGAGTTCCGGTCATAGTACTCACCGCTTATTCAGGGTGAGGGTGGTCTGCAGGCAGCAGAGAACTAGATAAAGAGTATGCATATGATTTTTGAGTAGCTGGAGATGCCTCCAGGGTGGAGGGTCAAGCTGGAGACGTACATGATGAGAGGACCAGAGAATCATTGGTGGGATGTACAGGTTCAGGCTCACAGGCACGATGAACTGGCATGGAAGGACTTCGAGGATAGGTTCTTCAAGCACTTTTATCTGGAGACGCTGAGGGTAGAGAGATCTTGGGGGATCTTGAGCCATCAGTAGGGAGACATGTCTGTCATGGACTATGTAGCTACCTTCACAGATCTGCCTCGCTTTGAACCTAGTTTGGTAGGTGATGACGCATCTAGGGTGAGGCGCTTCGATGATGGCTTACGACACGCCATTCGGGTCCAGGTGAACAACTTTAGGTTGGGTTCTTTCTCTGAAGAGGTGAATCAGGCACTCATAGCCGAGGGAAATGAGCGGGAGAAATCTCTATTGGGGAGGACAACATATTTAGGTGATGGTTCAGATATTAGGATGTGAGGATGAGATGACTTTCAGCAGGGCAGTCAGGCTAGAGATTCAGCTAGACCACCTCGTGGGAGTTCTTCGATGATTTTCTTCCAGTACGGACAACCGGGACATGTTCGGGCGTAGTGTGATAGGCGTTCGAAGGAGTGTCGGGAATGTGGATAGGACAGACATCTGGAGAGGTTTTTCAGGCAGCCTTCTCAAATTGCTGGCAGGCAGGGACCAGGACAGACTGCAGTGTCTAGAGTCGGTTCAGGTTCGGTACCCAGAGAGGGTAGTCGAGGTTTAGCTGTGTGCGGAGGTCATGACAGAGATGGTGGGACCCAACTGAGGGGTAAGTGGCCAGAGACTAGAGAAGTATCAGGATTTCAGGTGTTAGGAAGCCGTGTTTCAGGCCAGGTGCACGCCGTGGAGCTGCCAGAGGCTGATCAGGCTGGTGAGCCGATGACAGTTAGAGGTACATCGTGGTGTGGTCGTAATCTCCATGTTTCCTTTTTGGCATGACCAGTAGAGGCATGTCTGTTTTGAGTGTACGTGGTACACATGATCTATGTGGACTGATTAGTTGCTAGTCAGTGGGATTGGAACCATATCAGGTGCGTGATATATATATGTATGATATACGTAGCATCGGGGTATCAAGGATGCGGGTTACTTGAGATGATGTGGGCATCAGGGCATCGTGGATGCGGGTTACCTGCGGTGTCGTGGGCTTCGGGGCATCGTGGATGCATGTTACTTGAGGTGATAGGAACTAGGAACTCGTGGAGGCGAACACCGATGTGGTGCGGGATACGTTGGGTGTCGTGAGAGATGTAGGAGCGCCAATGAGGTGTAGGGGTGATGATGCATCATGAGAAGACAATGCGTCCGGAAAACATGTTAGTAAACCTTTCTTGTTGAATTTTGTTGGTTGAGACTGAGTAGGAAATTCCTAAAGTGGGGATCCAGTTGTGGAATTTAGCTAGAGCCTTGAGACTGGGGAAGTCCAGGTTGTTTACCCGGGATGGGTGTGTTCAGTTCCATCTCTTAGTTTCGTTCGGTAGCTCGGGGTCGAGCTATGTTAAGGTAGGGAGTTTGTAAGAACCGGGGTTTTTAGAACGGGTCAAAATCCCGAACCTGTTTGAAATTTTTGATTGTTTTTGAGGAATCTGGATTAAATGGGCAGTTTCTGGAAATTTCTAGACTACACACCGTGTACTTTTAAGTACACGCCTTGTATATGTTCATCGAGTGTCAGCCGTGTACTCGTCGGGTACATGCCGTGTGGGTGACCATGTAGAATTCTATTACTACATGGCGTGTAGTTTTAAACACGCTGTGTAACCCCGACTGTGTGGTGGCCATACATGGCATGTAGGCTATTGGCTGTGTAGATCCAGGGACATGTCGTGTTCCCTTTGAACATGTCGTGTAGTCTAGCCATGTATGAGGGATACACATGGCGTGTGGGTGAGTCGGCGAGGAAAGAAAGAGGAACCAAGTACATGTCGTGTACCCCTAGGTACACGTCGTGTACCCATGTCGGTAGGTTCGGAAAGTAGGTCGGCAGAATTCAGCCATCTTATGAACAATTAAATGAACAATACACGGCATGTAGTCCAAAATTACACGATGTGTACTTTATTTTTTTCGCTTAAAATGGGCAGTAGCATCTTTTTTTCTGGTAGAACTCCATTCCTCCACCCGGATACATGATCCAGGCCGACCGAACCTATTTCCTCCTCCCGATCGTCCGTCCGAGACCCGATATGAGCTCCGATTAGTGTGTTGGAACTCCCTCGGTAAGGCCTACATTCCTCTTTGGCCATTTTGTTTGATTTTCATTCTATAAAGAGTTATAGGGGTTTGAGCGGGTTTGAATCTTTTTTAGATTTACCGTGTTTTAGACCAAATTGGTTGCTGTTACTGAAGGAGTAGCATCATACAAGACTCGGGTAGGTGGTGCATATCTTATTTTGTGTTTTCGTGGTTGTTTGGGTAATGCGGCCTTCAGCTCGTTTTTGGGTATTTTGAGTGGGACCCTTTTTATCTGCTTTTTCATAATGAATTACTTATAGGTCCTCTGGGATGCCTTTGGGTATGCCCAGTTACCAGTTTGCATGAGTGGGCCAGGTGAGGGGTGGTGTCTCATCAGGGCATTTTGGCCGGGGAACGCCAAAATGGTTTTAATTGAAATATTATTGTGTTAAACTGTTGAGTTTAATTTATTAAGCCTGTTATAACTGTTAGAGTCACTTAAGACCTCAGTGCTAGTATGGTACAACACCTGGCCTAGTGAAATTCTACTATTTGGTGGGTTTTTCCTGTTTATCTTTTCTATTTAAATATGTTATATATGCAATTTCTGGATTGCATTTGTTGGACCCCTTTGGGTTGTGCTGGGCTTGGATCGGTTACGCTTGAGTGATGCTGATCATTGGTTGGGGCCTTTCCCTGATTACTTTGGGTGGTTTTGTCAACGGGATTGGGCGTCATGGACGTCGGCTTGAGGCAGTGTGACTGTCAGGCTGGGCATGGCCTGGGTTACTTGGATGTGGAGGCCATCATACTTGAGTGACATGGTCGCAGGGACACGAGGTGTCAGATGTTTTGGTCGCGTAGGTACTATTTGGTGATTACCGCTCACCCGAGACCTAAGTACTATGCACACAGAGATACTCTGTGATGAGGTGGTTTTGACCACTCATGTGGGTAGAGGCCCTCGTAGTTGTGGTTAGGTATCTTGGTTGGGGTGCTTTCCATATAAATCCATGTGGGAGGTGAGGAGCCTTTAGGGGATTGGGCATGCCTTTGGGATGTCGGTACTTGAGGCGCGAGGTGTCAGGAGGCACATGTTGCCGGGTTACTATTTTGGGTGTGCCATCGGGACATCGGTACTTGAGGCACAAGGTGTCAGGAGGCACATGGTGCCTGGTTACTATTTTGGGCATGCCCTAGGGATGTTGATACTTGAGACACGAGTTGTCAAGTGGAACGTGGGGCCGGGTTACGCGACAGATATTCCAACGTTGGTCGAAGTAGGCGATACTCCATGGTGGCTGTTGAGCACCATAGGAGTTTGTGTTTATTTTTTCATTGTACTGTTTACTACATTTCTGAGAAATGCATAACTGCTTAAACACATATAGTTGGTATGCACCATTGGGTGGTATCCTACTGAGATTTGTCTCACACCCTGCACGGGCCCTTCAGGACGCGTCCAAACATTATGGATTTATGTGCAGGAAAGAGACCAGCTTCAGGAGCTGGGTTGCGTTAGTTGTTGCATGGAGATGGTATGGACCATGAAGTCATGCCTTTCTGGGTTTACTTTGTTTAGTTTTTATTTTCTGTATTGGCATGCTCACTTATTGTAGCTACTGTTGGTTAGCCATTGGTACCCTCTTTAAATTCAATTGAGTATGACCTGTTCTAGATGCATGTTCTACTATTCAGTAGTTGTTACATGTTATCAGCATTTTGTTGTGTTCATTTCCACTGCTGTTTTTATTTACTACTTCCACTGTTTATCGATATTGGATATGTTACCGCTCTGCGGGTCTGGTTCGAGTATGCTAAGTCATATAATTCCACTACATATTTAGTATTCTACTCGGACCAGTACAATTTTATCCCTCTGCGAGGGTATAGCCTCTCCACTATACCTAATCACACCCTCGCTGCTAGTCGGCAGCCTTTGGAATTTAGGGGAGGTGCGCCTAAGGTAGTGACACCTGACCTGTTTGGCACTATTCGGGTGGCTGGCCGGGTCTGGTTCGTCACATTTATGACCAAAATTTCCATATTTAATTCACCTCTTAGTTCTATTAATATTATTACATTGATGTATATTTATGAATTTTTATATGTATATTACTATAATTTCTTTTAACCATATGATTTATTCATGTTTTCATCTTACTCAATCCTTATCTTAATAAAAAAATCCATGGGAATTGTGGGAATCTCAAATTTCCCATTCTACATGGAGTGAATATAATAGTATTTAATGATATATACTTTAGTATATTATAAATAGTTCCACTTGTAAACTTCATTTTATTCCACCTAATTATTGAATAATTTTAATTTCATGTTGGATAATTAAACTGGAGGTATACCTTCCAAGACTTGAAAATTTCCCAAATATGTACTAATGGATTTGTTATAATTTTTCTTCACATCAAGTATTTAACTCTCCATATTATTAAATAAAATAAAAGGAATGTACAAAATGAATAATATACCCTTTAACTCATCCCATTCCGTAAATTCACTGTCTTCAAATTTCCTTGTATTATTTATAAGATTCAACCATTAATCCACTTCTCCATACAGATAACAGACATCTAGGGAAACATTTTCATGACCAAGGTAACGAAGAATATAAAAAATGTTTGCAATTGTGTTGATCCATATCAAATTAACTAGTGAATTAGAATACCCTCTAAAAAAGTAGGATATTTACTACATAAGTGATTCAATAATAGGTTGTTCTATCCTTCTATCGTTTAGAAACTCATCATGATCCATAGCCTAAAATGTTTAGTGAGAATAACCATAACATTATATACTCTAACTAAAATGACATATGGTTTATCAGTAGTATAATCATTTATTTTTTCGTTACACTCAACATTAAAACATTTCATTCATGATCCATCCATTTTCAAAAAAACCATAGCATAATAAATAATAATATTAGTTTATAACTACATAATTCCAACAAATTATTCATATAATGTCTAAATTGTGACTCTTTACTCTATGAAACCTTAGTAATAACCTTGGTCAATAATGATAATAATAAAAACATTAATATTTTAACCTATACATTAAACTTTATTGATGAATTATATTAAGGTTTTCAAACCCTAATATCGGATGGTTATCTAAGCCCTTCAATGTTACCAACTATAACAACCCATACATTTCATAAAAAATTACATCTCTTTGGATGGATGTTAAAAAAGTAAAAATATTATCCATACTAGAACTGTAATGGAACGTCATTAAACAGTACATATTCTAGTTATCATAAAAATAAATTGAGATTATTTTCCAAATAAGTTTTAATAATATAGTTTTATAAAATTTGGACAGAACCATATATGGTAAATCTATGCACTACAAGAGAAAACCTAAACATAGTATTAATTTTTTCCATAAAACGAAACCCTTTAGAAATACTAGTTTTATTTTCATCAAATATCATTAAAATATTAATCTTTTTCTCATCCTCAACTCTACTCATACTTTAGTGTACGATGAACATTTAAAAACATGGGATGAGTATAAAAATATCATTATAGGATATATAATAATGAAAAAAGATAGCCCTGTTAAAAATATGAATAATTCGGTCACATTTACCACTACCAAAAATATTATTGATCTCCTGAAATAAATAACTTCCTCATGAAGACACGTAGATTTTTAGATTAAATAAAATCATTATAACTCATTTAATGTAAAATAAGACCATTTTAATGACATAGAGAATCAAATTGATAAAATCCATTCAAAAACCTTTTTATATGGAATAACTAAACATTTAAAATCCAATATAATCACATCCCAATGTATTAGAGAGATATAATTTGTCTCACCCATTTATAAGTTATATCTGGATAATTAGTGAGCTATAATGGGGATCATAACTTTGTATATTCTTCATAGGATTCACCCATGAACTATAATGGGGCTTAACACTTCATGTTAGTTATACTGGGCTCAAAATAATTTCTTTAGCGATAATGTGGATCAGCCCCTTGTATAAGCTATATTACCCTCATCTATGATCTATAATGGGTATCAATCAATCATATAAACAGAATGTCCAATATGGTCAACTTTAATCTCTATAGTACCCAATGCATTAGAAGTCACAACATCACCACTGATCTTGGATTATCATGGAACCACCCATCATTGGTTAATCATGTAACCACACATAATTTGTTTATCATTCAACCATAAATCATCATAAAAAATTCCAATATACTATAACAAAAACAGAAATCATGAAATATTTCATCATAAATAATCTATTTGATAAAAATAAAATGTTCATTTTGAAATCACCAATTTTTAAATGTTTCCCATGTAAAGTAGAGAAAATTTTCATTGAGGGTAATCTTGAAAAAAATTAAATTATGATAAAAAATATTAATAAAACATGAATGCATTAAATTCCATTCATTGAATACAAGTAATAATTTTTTTGACGAAGTAACAATAAATGTGGATTTCTAAAACAAATTCACTCAAAAAAATCATTAAGAAATAAATTTTAGAAAAAAACTTTATGTAAATTATATAAATTAAATTTTTTAAACATGAAATTCCAAATAAACAAATAGTAAAAAATCATTTTTAATACATGGACAAGAAATTGAGATGTTTTTAAGAATTAATATTTAAAATATGTAAAATGATGTTTTGTTCAAAGGGTCCCTTACAAATATCATTTCGTGGAAGTGAGCATTAATCCAATATATTGAATATGTGTATCTACTATAAATATATATAATAAATTTTAAATCAATACTAATAAATTTAAAATACAATTCCCACATAATCTTATCTTTCCCTAATCATGAAGAAGAATTCTGACCAAAAGAACAGAATCTGAATCATCTATTCCCTTACACTCTGTAAACGTTGAATCAAATGCACCATAAAAGTAATAATTATCAAATGAAAAATTTAATACCATTAAGACCATGAGATTCATAATATGATATATCAAGGGTCAATATATAAACACCACACACAAGAAACAATTGGTGAGTAAGACTTATATATCATATAAGTAAAAGTGATATGAGAAATTCTTACCTCTTACTTCCCTTTCGTGGTTACGACTTTAAACTCCATTATAATGGTTTAAATAATAATTATTAGCCCATTAAAGAACTGTATTAATGTTTATTATACCTTATGTGATGAATTTAAAACATCTTGTGATCCATTCATTATATATACTTCATTATTTTCGTAGTTTCGTGTGCATTCGTTTATTAATTTCATGATCGATTATTTTGTGTATAATTGTGGATGTTCTTATATAATAGGATTAAAATTGTAGAAGTAGAATGAAATAGTATCAGTTCACTCATAAAAATATAAATGGTCCTATAAATCCTTTTTTATATATAAGGATGACTCATTTGATAAAAAGTTAACGATAATTTTTTAGTTTAATATTGTTGTTTTTTTCTGAACACCACAATATAGTTTAATTTTATTTTTTATTATGGGTATTTATTAGTTTATGACCATGAAATGGGTAATAATATACCTATTAAATTAATATTTAACTATAATGAATCTCTTATAAACATCCATGAATGCAATATTGGAAAATGAGAAATCATTATTCACAGAGAGAGTTTACCGGTATAATTTGGAAAATAATTTTTTTAATAGTATGAGTTGAGAAATAAAATGCTTCTGAGATATTTAATTAGTAAAATAAAACTATTTATTTTTTAATTTTCACACCATGATAAAAGATATAGGTGAGGTGAAATTTGAACACAAAAATAAATTAAAGGAGGTGGTTTGTGAAATTTACCTCTTGAATGTCACCTCATTGAAGGACAACATAAATACCATTAAATAGTGGCTTTAGAGAAACTATAAATAATTGATCATGGTTAGTAGTAGTATTATATTTTCTTGTCCATTATTTTGTGAGATTAAATTTTTGTGAGGAGAAATGGGATGGCAAGGGGTGGTAATTATTCTTTAGGAAGAGTGAATTTATATGATTAAATAATTAATATTTCATATTTTATTATGACCACACTGAGGAGGAAATAATTTCAATGAATTATAGTTATAAATACTGTTTTAAAGGCTGTTTATGGTACTTAAACACATCAAAAATCCATTTAAATTTTTAATTTTTAGGTATTTTTAGATTTTTCCATTTTACTTTAACTTGTTTCATTATTTTAAATATATTTCATAAAATAGTTTTTCCTCTATTGAATAATTTTTACTCCAAAAAATGAAATTGAAATTACAACAATATTTTTATCATTTTAATCCAAATATTTAATACTTTTTATAAAAGTAGTTCAACAATTTGAAAAGAACATAATAAAAATAAGTCCCAAATTTGAGATGAAAAAGGGGTTTTAAGAGATAATAATCAAAATGTTTAAAGAATTATTTTATTAAAATTAAACATAAAATCATTCCAGTTACCTAAATATTTTAATAGATGTATAATTGAACTATTTTAAATTTAAAAAATTCAAAATACAATGTAACATTTGATATTATTTGTCATAAACGTAAAAAAATTGATTGAATATATCACTAATAAATTTCATTTAGATTATTCATTAATAGTGATTAATATAATTCATTTAGATATCATTTTGTTGTGGAAATAAAAAAAATTTATAAAAATATCCTTTACATTTAATTGGTTTTTATTTTCATTTATAATTAATTAGTAATAAATGAATTCATTTTATAAACTTGTATAAACAATAATTTTATAATTTAGTTAATCTTAGTCATTAACACCATTCTGAAGGCTAGGTGATAAAAATCATATTTAAATAATAATATTTAATCATTTTTTGTAATATAGATATTGAATGTTTATTATGATATTGAAAATAGTGCTTTGTTTCAAAATATCATGATATTACATTCTCCACCCCTTGTGTAATATATAATGTCCTTAAAATTTTAACTGTGGATTGAAATAATTGGTGTTTGAATATTCAAAATACCAATATTGAAATAACACAACTAAAAAAGGATAAACAAAACATCTATTTGAAAAGTGTGAAATAAAATTATGAAGGTAACCTAGGATAACACATTCTAGGTTTTAATGTATTAAGACATGGTTGTGAAAGATAAAAGATGAATATCATGTTCTTATAGAGAGTGATAAAGATCATGATAAATAGAATTTTATCCATCACCAAAATGTAAATCTCTAATGGGTTAAAAGAATATTAATTTCTAGTTATGAAATTTAAATGGATATTATTTTTGTTTCAAAATACTTTTCCTATAGTTGAGAAATTCTTTTAATTCATATAGTAAGAACATTAGTAAATATACATACATGTGACATAGAATTTAATTCAAATATTTTAAAAACATTATTATTATTCAAGATTATTTTCTCATACCTAAAATATAAAAATAAACATATAAAATTCAAAAAATATATAAAATTATTTCTATTTATTTCAGTTGTTTTTAGTAATTAATTAATATAAATATGGTGGGTATAAGATAAGATAATTTCAAAAAATTAATAAAAAATAATATGAGGAAAAAATAATTTTAATCTATAAAATTCAATCGAAATACAAGAATTTCAACATGGATCGTAAAAAATAGGATTCCTTAGAATGCTCAAAATATTACCAAATAAAAGTAAAACAAAGAAAAACATAATCATTTGATAATATAGTATTCCAAGATAAATTTAATAGTAATCATAAAATAATTTTTCATCAATCATTAGAATCTCATAAAATAATATAATTTCCCTAATATAATAATCAATAATATATAATAACCATATAAATAAATTATATATGTTTCTAATTTCCAATTCATCCTTCATTTCTAAAATGAAATCACATTTTTTTATTTACCTTAATAATATATTGTTCCCAAATATAGTGAACGTCTTCCAAAATAACATTAACCACATAATCACAAAATCATTTTATCCAATCTCATGTGTATATGATAAAACATGTTTTCCCAAAATGAAAATATTTTTAATTCATCAAATTTTTTAACTAACTACTAAAATATCATACTAACATGGATACCATGGAGGTTAGTTGTAGTAAATTCATCCTTGTCACCAATTAGTTGTGGGTTTAATTCCTATGGCCTTTTCATACGTTACAGGTGTCACCCATCATGTGAATTATCCTTTTTATAAAACTATATTAATATAATCCTCATATAACTACATTAATTTAAAAAACATACTCAAAAAAATTATGTAGTTAAACTCAGATGTCCTTATAATACATTTCATTTATCATCCTAAAAAAATTGGAACTTACAATTACCTCAAATTCACATTTTATATATACCAAAAAACAACCAATACTGTTTACCAAATTTCCACCAAAATTAATGGATTAATTAATTTTTCATACAATAAAATTAATTGTTATATAAACCTAAAAAATTATCACCTTTTTACAACTTTTATAATATATATTTTTTTTTCTATGATATGATTCAAATTTTATGAGAACAAACCATACTATAGAAAAACCCTTTGGAATTCGATCAATCCAGTAATATATATAAACTAAAAAAATATCATTAATTTATTAAATAAATACATGATGACACCATTCATTAAACATAAATCATAAACCATTAACAATAGTTTGTCATCTAATTCATTAGAACATTAGTGCTATAATCAATTATTTGAATTATATCATTATGATAGATAAATATAAAACCAAAAAATTCCAAATACTTAGAACATAATAAAATAACACTTACATTAAATATATACATTGGGACTCCATAGATACCCCATTTATATTCAATATACATAAATTAATTGGTCTTGTCCATTATTGAAGTTCTATTTTCAAGAGGTATTGAATGTTTATATTTTTTATTATAATAGAATACATACCGTGTTTACTAAATTTTTTTGAGAAAAGAATATGTATTAGATAAGATGAAAATTTTATTGTAATTGATTTGAATACTCATAATGATGTTTAAATCATTTGAAAATATATTTCTATAATAGTGATAATCCAATCCTTTGGATGTGATAGTATGGTTTTCAAATATATATCCTTTCATAATGGTAAATGATCCTTAATCAGTTGAAATGAACACAATTTAAATTTGAAAATAATTATTGGATTTTATAAAAGAAATAGTTCCTCTAAAGACAATACCCCTTGAAATTGTATAATAATTTAACCTAGAAATCATTTATACATAAAATGATTTCCTCTGTAAATCAAATAACCAACAAATATAATTAATATCCTATAAATACATCACTTTAAACCAATAAAGGTTTATTAAGACATCAAAAATACATTTATACATAAAATTATAAAAACAAGATTACATCTATATCAGTTAATAAAATTGTTTGAGGAAACATCTTAATATACAGTCTTTTCAAAAACCTGATCTCATACCAACGGTAAGGACACATCCTTAAACAATACACATTCTAATGATTTTTAATCTAGAATTACCATTCATTTCCCAATGATATTTTAGGTTTGATGTTTTGGAAAAATTGTAAATACTACTACAATGTAATCCCACACATTTTAAGTAGGCATTTATACTCAGTATCCATTTTTGGTAACCAAATAACATTTAAAATAAATCATGTTTTAATTTTCATGAAATAACTTCTCATTTTTTATCTCATCCTCATTCTCATCCCCAATCATCCTTTACCTAGTTACAAAAACATAAAATATAAAGCAGCATAAAATTATTATTAAGGGAGATAAAAGAAATAAAAATTTTAATCCAGTGAAAAATATATAAACCCATGTCATATTTTCCATTATCTCAATATTCATTGAGATGTGGAAAAAATTGTTTTTTTCCTAAATAAAAATAAAATCTATTAGCTTAAATAAAGTCATTAAAAACCATATAAATGAAAATAAAACCAATTCTATAAACATAAAGAATCATATTTACACACCCCTTTCAATACCATTTCTAAATTGAATTACCTAATAATAGACTTTAATTATAATCACTACCCATTGTATTAGACAACTATAATATGGTTGACCCCCTGTAAAATATATTTCAGGATCACATTTTATAATAACAATATACAATAAACCATAACATAATAAAATAGGATTCATGATTGCATCGTAAAAATAAAAACTGATGTAATAAAATTTTCCTTATAAAACCGACCATTTTGGAATCTCATGAACATACAATTGAAAACATTATCATTTAATGATACCATATAAAATTGTAAGGTAAGCTTCAAAATATCAATGAAACATGATGGTGGTAAATTCCAATCATTCCATTTATGTAATTAAAGTATTCTCTTTGATAAAATAATTTTAAAATAGTATTTTTAAATGAATTCCCATTACATAAATGAATAAAAATATTGATTTTTAAAAAAAATAAATTGAAATAATAATATTTATATTTTTAAAATATTAATATTCATATAAATTATTTCTCAAAAATATTTTTTAAAACATCTACATAATGTAGAAAAATTTATAATAATAAATCATTAAAATATTTAATTGATGTTTTAGTTAAATAATCCCTTATAAATATCATAGCATGGAAGTGAACATTGATCAAATAAATTGAATATGTGTATCCACTATAAATATATATATAATTATAATTAAAACAAAATAAATTCATAATAAATTTTACAAATATTATTAAAATGACATAATCAAGAAAAATGTGTTTAACCCAAAGAATAGAAATTGGTCATGAAATATATTACACATAGTAATGACTCGAACAATATGGACCATAAATTTAGTAATTATAAAATTAAACATTTAATAAAATTAATAAAATTAGATTCATGATATGATATATCAATAGAAATTACATATACACCATTCACACATGAAATAATTGGTGAATAAGGAAAATGTCTCATATAAGTAATTGTGAGATGAGAAACCCTTACCTTACAATTTTCTTTTAGTGGTGCATTCTTTATCCTAATTTATAATGGGCTAATAAGGTTATTTATTTATTAATATACTAAAATCATTTTTATAATACTGTATGTGTGGATTTTATAATATCTTATGAGAAATTTAATATTAATATGTCATTATTTTCATGGATTCTGGTGTGTTCATATCAAGGTATCATGATCAGTTCATTTTGTTATAATTATGGATGTTCTTGTAAAGTGGATCTAAAATATAGAATTTTAATGAAATATTATTATTTTACATCAATTTTTATAAATTTACCCATCTATAATTGATATTTAACGTATGAGGATGATTCAATTTGATAAAATGTTAATGATAAATGTTTAGTTTATTTTGGTGGTTTTTTCTGAACACCATGATATAGTTTTATTATATAAAATATTATGTGTATTTTTTTGTAATAAAACATTAAATATGTAATTATTTACCTATTAAAATATGATTTAACCGGAATGATTCTATTATTAATAGTCAGTAATTTAGTAATGGGAAATGAAAATTCATTATTACTAGAGATGGTTAACCACCATAATTTGGAAAATGTTTCATTTTATTGAATCTATGGAGATGGGAAATGAAATGGATATGATAAAATCCATTATAAATATTAAACTAAAAAATACTCCTTATTATATAGTTATCATGGATTGATAGATGATGGAGTTGGGGAGAAAATAAAATATGATATAAAATTAATAGAAGTTTTTTGAGAAATTTACTCCTTGAATACCACCTCTTTTAGGACACCTTAAAGACCATAAAATTATTATTTTTGTGATTACAGAAGAAATTAGAAATGGGTAGAGTGAAAATTATTGGTTATGGTAGATATTTTAGTATATTCATGTCTTGTGAGGATAAATGGAGTGTTGATGGGTGGTATTTATACATGAGATGGGGTGGTTTTAATATGTTAAATATTGATTATTTTATATTTAAATCAAACCACATTGAGTAGGAATTAATGATGAAGAATTTTATTTATAAATAAGGTTTAAAATTAATTTGATGATATATAAACACATCAACCATCCATTTAATGTTTCCATATTTTATTATTTTATGCCTTTACCTTCTAACATAAATATGTTTCATTATTTACCAATTTTTATATATTTTTTTTCCACAACAACAATTTTATGAAAAAAAAGTATAATGAAATTACAACTTAGTTTTTAACATGTGATTAAAAAATGGAATCCATTTAACCAAAATCAATTCATATAATGTGAAAAATTATATTTAAAAATAATCTCACATAAGATCCATGAATGTGAGGTTTTGATGCGAAATGATCAAACATTTAATTAGTTTTAATACCTAAATTCAATATAAATATATATTTAAATTACACAAATTATATTAAAAATTGTAAATTCTTTACAATGATACATTTAAAAAATTAATATATAATTTAACATTATAAATCATTTAAATTAAAATTCGAGTATAAATTAAAATATTGTATTTTCAACTATTCATCATAAAATAAAAGTTCTCATAAAACTAAATAAACAACCAAAGATAAATTTTAAATAAGGATTTATAAAATAAAATTTATTTTTAAAATTAACATTTATTAATTCTTTAAAATTAATCATTAACAAATTTATCCATTAAATGGAGGCAATACTACTATTCGAACAATATATCATTTTTTGAGAAAAATTGGATATATTATTATATTAATCCTATCAAAGATTTTTGGTGAATTTAAAATCATTTTATAAAACATTAAAAATATATATTTAATTATGATTATTCACTAATATTTATTATTTAATTTTATGGATATAAAATTAATTTTTGCTATGATTTTTTTTTTCAATCATCCTTTATATTCAAATGGATTTTATTTTCATTCATAATTAATTGTTTACTAATGAATTAATTTTATGAAAATTTCTAGAATTATTTTTTATAAATTAGTTAACCTCATTTAATACCTCCAAAACAATGGAAAGATATAACTACCACAATTAAATAATAATATTTAATCATATTCGAAGGTCGATGTGGTGTATCTTGTATGATATTGATCGTAGTGTTTCATTTTATTTTTTATGTGTTAATTTCTTTTTCATAATTCATAGTGTCCTTTGGGGTTGTCCCATTAAATTAGATTCTTGATAAGTTATTAAAATATATTTTGTTTGTAGGGAGCTCCATATATTACCAAATCATGAATTTCAATAGATTGTTTAGAAAAATAAGTTCGTGAAGAACAAAATATACATAGAATAATAGTTTTTTCTTGCTCATTAGATTTCTTAAGAGAAATATTTCACTATAAATATGTATATTCTCTATGTTTAGAATAAAAATATGTTTTATAGAATTTTTTACCTAATGGATTCCTCTAGTGATAGTACCAAGTGTTCTAAATTAGTGTAGGCTTATGTTATCCTTTCTATTAGTTCGTTTTTTATAACCAGTTACTTTTTAATTATTCCCCCTATAAATTATTCATCTAGAATATTTGTATCAATTATTATTATTCCATCTTAATAAAATAATAGGATGTTATTTCCCACTATTGTATGACATTAATTGCTTATACAATGATTCTAAAATCTATCATTGAACTAATGTTTTTTTTCTCTTCCATGATATACATGTTTTCATATAACATATTCTTTATTGTAGTGTATTTTAAGTTTGGGAATAATATTTGCAGCATGATGCATTGATTTTTACCTAATATTATGACTTATATCTGTCATAGGTTTTATAAATACTCATTGGATACTATGAAATTCAAAAATGGGAATGATATCGATTTTTAGGATCCTCTACTACCCCTATCAGGTTTAGATCGTCACAATCCATAGTTAATTCCCTAATTTTTTTTGGATCCACTCCTAGAAGTATGTGGAATGTAATAAGTAATTAGAGTGGTCTAGTTTTAAAAAAAATTATATTGAATAAAAAACAATTTCATTAATTTTATTTATGAAATGTGGTTCACATAATTATCTAAAAGTTTAGTTTGGATTACTATATATAATTTCATATTTTTATCCATAGTGGTAAAATTGAGTAACACATGAATCTATCAATGAATTGTTCTCAAAATTCATTCGTATATTGTGATTGTTTCTCAAAACCCTACTTTTAGAAAGTTTTTTTTTCTAATTATATGGATTAATAATAAAAAATTATCAAGTTAATATTGGGTTATAAAATTCAATATGATTGGTTATGTGTTACAAAATTAAGAATACGAGTTAAACAAAGAATTATATTTATAAACATCACCTCATTTTATATGAATATTCAAATATCATAATATTCCATGATCCATATCTATGAGTTTTTGATGTCTTTAGAGACTTTATACATAATCAACATATTTCATAAAATATATAAAATATCTCACAAAAATATATTCTTATAACATTCACTTCCTAGAATTTTTATATATAAAAACATCCATTATAAAATGATAAAATAAAAACATAGGAATGGGTGATGTTGAATACATTTAATGGTTAATCATGTCTGATATAACTCAGAGACCATTAGTGAACATAAAATGAGAATGTAGGTATTAGAATATAACTTTGTTAGTAACACAGTATAATCATACCAATGATAATAGATCCATAATAACACAAATCATGGAATAATCGACTTCATCACCTGAATAATGTGAAACAAAAAAAAAATTATCTCGAGTAATGAAAAATAAAATTATACAGTGGGGAATAACAAAAGAATATTGAAAAATCAAAATCATTGGATTTCCTAACATTGTGAGTCAAGAATAACAATAAGATTCCCATAAAAAGGATAGCCAAACTTCACCAACTACACATGCCGTAATGGATTAGGTAGCGATACAAGAAAACCATATTATAGTTGATCATTCATTATTACCAACAGCCCATAGTATATTTCTTCATGGATTAAAACAAACATCCTTTAATATATTGGATCAAGACTTGTTTCTAAGATCAGATAGTATTATCATGATATATAACACCTTAACACAATTCATCAGATTGATATAACGGATTCACGGATCATAGATTAATAAATAATATATACATGTGTTGCAATATCATAGAATTCATGATTATTTCATTATTCAATTTCTCCCATTGAATGAAATGTTTTCCATGAGAAAATTTACTAATGAATTGCCAAAATGAATCAATAAAAACAGGGGTGTAATAATTTGATCATATTTAAAATAATGAATAATAATCATTTCCGTGTTTTGAAACACATGAAAAATAATTTATTAAATGAATGTTTTTATTCTATGGAATTCAATGAAAAGTATCCTTATTGTTTAATAAGATTTTACAACTGAAAAAATTAATCATAATGGGAATAGGGTTTTATTTTAAAACAATATATAATTATATGAATGTAAATAATTATTAATGGAAAATATTGAGGGAAGATTTTTTCATGCAGTATCTATTTTATAAAATATATTTTTGTTGTAAAATCCCAAAAATGAGTTGTATGAAAAATATTACAACCCTAAATTTTTCATATTTATAAATATATTAAAATATTTTTTAAAATTACTTGAAAATACTATTGGATAATATGAAATAAAATTATATAAAAATGTAATCAATGTGGTCATATGTAAATAATATTACCGACCTGAAAGAAGAAAATAGATAAAATTTTCTTAAAGCATTGTTTTGAAATTTTTCAGTAAAAGGAAAGGAATAATGATACTAATACATTAAAATAATTTAATTGAATATACGTGGGAAAAATAGTTGTGGATTATGAGAGAAGTAATTTATTTTTTCTTTTAAAAGAAATTAGAACACAAATAATCTTGATAAAAATGAGATTCTTATATAAACCCTTACCAATAGTTCCAATATATTACATACATAATCTAATCTAAAATTTAATAAATTTATTTTTATAAATTATATATATTACAATCATTATATTACTTATATAATAATATATTATTCATTTATATTTTATAATGACTAATTCATTAATAATTAATTACTAAACAAAATATCATGGCTGCTAACTATTTTACTTGCCATGCATGTTTTAGTTTTCCTATTTAGGTCCTTGAACCATGATAATGGATTAATAATTTAAGGACACTAAATAATTTCAAAAAATTCATATTTATTCATTATATATATTTTACAAAAATCTATGAATGGTAGAGATGAAAAAAGAATTATTTCCCTTCAAGGAGGTAGTAGTTCCAATGCCTGCACATGTGATGCTTTCAATTTTAATTGGACAAAACCCTTGGTGGGTAAATAATAATTTATACATAACAAATTCAAATTACATTATAAATATAATATATATTATTTAACATCATCAAAATAATCATATATGAGATATGGATTTTTAAAATGAAACTCATCGCTTCATGGACATAATAGTCCGTACTTACACATTAGAAATACAATCATTTTATAATGGGTGGAAGGGAGATTGAAAATAGTTTTATCATTAACATAAATATATTTAAATATAGTAAATAATATAAATTCAGGATTTTAATATATTATTAAATTATTAACATGAAGTGGAAGAATAAGGAAATAGAGAATATATCTGTAAATATAGTTAGTTATCCTTTGAGTAACTTCCTTTGGATTTAACCATAATCCTTCATAAGATGGTACTTTTAAGAGACAAGGACCTCTAAAAATAGGGGATAAAATATGTGAGGGTATATTAATTGTTCGTGGATGATATATAGTTCTAAAATTGTGTGAATAATTGTATAGAAGTGGAACCCTTTTATGTGTGAGTGGATTGAACCGTTATAAATATTGAATATTTTAATATAATATAAAGTAATTTTCGATGGATTGTTGTAAAAATGGTAAATTATTTTAATATATAACATTTCAATGTAATAGTAAACTCATCCTATATGTGTTAATAATATTTTAGTGATAATTGAATCAATATAGAATTTTTTTAACCACCACTTTTTCAATTATAGTGCTAATCGTGATAAAAAAGATTTTTCTACGGTGACTATTCATTATGGAAACAAAATATGTTTATATCATTACATAATATTAATTATAATTATTTAAAATATGTATTTACTTTTATTATTATTCAATTATTATATTTTGTATAAATTAATATAATATCCACACAAAAAATGTTTACAAATAATATTGTGAAAATAATATTTTTAGAATAAATATTATTTCATTTTGATTCATTACCTTGAAGACCCCATTAGATGAATTTAAATATAAATGATTAAATATATAATTTAAAAATATTCTAATAATCACTAAAAATAGTGATCTATTTAATTTATTAACATAAAATAGATTACATTCATAAAAAGGGTTTTTAACATGTTTTTACATTGAAATGATTATGTCATTACTTCTATACTTTTTATAATAAATGTATTAATGGTGAATTTTTTTCTAAATGTGTAGAAAATACATTTACTAATGTTTAAAATATATAATAAAATAAAGTAACTTTTAAATAAAAAATATATTATAAACACAATGTTTGTAAACAAAAAAATTATTTGCCATGAATTACATGTCAATCATTACATTTCATTTATCAACATTTCCATTAACTTAATTATTTAATTTTAATGATTTAATTTTATAAATTTCAATTATAAATATATTATTTTCATTCATATTATATTTTTAATATGGAATCATTCACTAATTTGTTTTAGTATCTTCATCAAAAAATGTTAAACAAATCAAATATTATTAAAGGAAAATTTAATTTCAAAGATTAGGGAGTTACCTTAAAAACCATTTAAAATAATTTCACCCAATTAATTTTTTATTTATGGGACAAATTGTTTCATATTCCACATTACCTCCTTGTGTTAACATGTAGAATATTAAAATTTATTTTTTCACTATAAAACAGTAAATAACTGAGTAGTCATGGTTCATTTTACACAATCTATTCAATCCAGAATCTCTACAGATGATACTTCAATTGAAAAATAACATGTCAATTATATATCCTAGAATCTTTCTATATATGATGTGTGATGAATTTAAATTCTTTAATGAAATACATATAACACATCGTGAACATAAGATAGGTTTAGGGAAAGTTCCATGATATAAGATACAAACTAATATTATCAATAATGTCAAATAGATTTAAATATCCTTAGATTAGCTTCCAATTAATTCTATATAACATATAATTACCTAAAGGGTGTTTCTTAAGAATAGATTGTAACCCTCTAAAAAACTCTATATCTCATTGTCTATTGTTAATAGAATTTTTTCCAACTTTGATATAAAGTAATGTGATGCTGAATCAATCCAACTTTCCATGCCATTTTATATAATATCATAGGTTATAATATTTTATATTCTATAATTTATTTGTAGAATGTCAGATTTATATATTTCCCTCCATAAATGGAATCATAAGGAGATATCCAAATTACCAATTATATCCTATTATTGGTATTAAATTCAACTAGAGAAATCTATTTATCCAAAATTTCATTTGGATACATATTATAACTTCTCATCAGATCCTCTATCATTTGAATAATTATTTCATACTTAACATTTTTCTAAGGACGATATTCTATTCTAATGGTCATATTTGTATTCAACACCCATTGAATACCTCTCTTGAACATCTATATAAACATTGAATTAAAATTAGATATGATTGACATTGGTTCTCCATGAATTTGTTCCATTTTATTATTATATATCATGAAAATTTTCATAAAAAATAAATCTTATATTATAGTAATTAAATATTCTTAAATTATATTTTGATAGACTACAACAAAAATAGTTTTATCACCTTTTGATCTGTTGGGGATTCCAGTGATTAAATCTATGGTGATGTTTTAAAATTTAAATACTACTATGAATTGTGGTTAAATCAACCCATTATAGTTATAATATTAATTCTTAACTTACTAATATACTATGAAACAAGATACATTCTTCATAATCACCATCTTCATGTTATCTAATAAAAATCATCCTTGAGTACACTATTTATACATAACCTACCTAGATGGATAATAAATGACGATCTATTTGGATAAACAGATATCTCTTTCTTGATCTCTGGTATTGATAGAACACATACTTGATTACTATACTAGGTCATTCAATTATTGTTATTGTTCAATTTACGAACATTACACACAAATTTTATAGTCTTTAAAACCAATTCCTGCACTCAAATATTCACATAAATGTATAAATGACCATTTTATAAGAATAAAAATATCCATTTTAACTTATCATTATTTCAAGATATATCGACTTTAAATCCATAATTATATGGTCACATTCAACCATATTCATGGATAATCTATCACAGACCTTCCAACTAAAAGCATCATCCACATTCTTCGCCTTACTATTATTATAGTATATTCAGCAATCTTAATCATTAATCAACTCCAATATTCTATTTTAAGGAATATTAAACTATATATTAGAGAATATACAAAATTATTTTATGATTATATATATATGTATATTTATATATATGTTAATCCTTTCCCTATAAAGATAATTCCATCATATATTAAAATAATAATGTATTGCTCCCACCTCCAAATCATTAGTTGGATAAATTTTCTCATGAACCTCTAACTAAAATGATAAAATATTTTACAACCATTTAATTATATATGACAACACATCTCATTTTTTTCATTGATGAATCGTTATAGATCTAAAAAATAACACTATTGGGTTGTGTGAACATTGGTGCACTAACTAACCTTATTTTCAATTACATGGAATTATTTTCTCAATCATTAATCCTAATGGAAGTGAATCCGTTGTGTGTGAACATGGTTTAGGTATTTCATCAATAAGATAAATTTCCACAAAATGTTTTTTTAATATATCATGTCCATGAAAAATATGGATACCAATCACCATTGTTGGTCTAGGATAATGTTAATAACATACATACTTGAAGGATCCTTATATATTCCCTCACATGTAATTACAAGTCTGAGTAATTAAGAAAAACTTGAATATGTTAAAATTCTTAAATTTCATATAGGACATCCCCTTTCATAAAGACTTAAATTCAATCATCAAATGATCATAATTATTATCCATACTTTTAGAATATATATTAATATCATCAATAAGGACTATAAAAAACTAATTAAGGTAATCTTTAAAAACACTATTCAATATATCAATGAAGATATTAATTGAATTGTTATATCAAAATAGAATCACTATAAATTCATAGTGGCCATACCTCATATGGATGGTTGTTTTTGGTTTGAAATCCATTTTCATCCATAGTTGATGACATCTAAATAAAATATAATTCATTAAAAATTAATTTATTATCGAAAAAATTGAGACACCAAATTGTGAAGAACTGGAGAACTTGAATCCCTTGTCAAGATCCTCTAGGATTTTTTTCAATAACTTGTGAAACTTAATCAGAACCATTGAATAATGATTATTTGTAATTGGAATAGAATAGGGTATAAATTATGTTAAAAATAAACATCATGATTTTTTGTAATACTAGTAATATCTTTGGGTAATACATAATTATATTCCTAATGAATATGATTATATTCAAATTAGTTTTTCCCGATAACTGTTTCTTGTAAATATCCATCATGTATAGGTTGTAAGACACACAATATTGGACTAATTTAAATTGATTAATCTTTTTTATCCTCAGGATGAAAAACATCAATGATTGATTTGGCATAACAAATTTGACATCCTTTTCTTTTAAATTAACATGGGATATATGTTGGGAGATCCAATACCAACCCTAAATCAGATAACATTCAACTACAGGGATAATACTAAGTCATTCTGGAAGAAAATTCCCACAAAATTTATTCAGTGATGATATATATAATTTTGATGTTATAATCGTACCATTGATAGATTTCATTGATAAGAAAATTCCATACTGCTGAGGTTACGAATTAATATACATTTTTGCATTTGAAGGAGTTAATAGATTTAAACTTAAATACTATATTTTCTATTTTGAGTTTATTTTCCATCGCTTAATATTCAATATTTAATCCTATATCACATACTAAAGAGTAATGTATTATAATGAGTATAAAATAGAAATAATTAATATGACTGACCCTACCATAAGGAAATTCTATCCAAAGAAGTTCTAAATTTTGAATCCTTTTTATAATACTAGGACTCATTAGGGTCATCCTACATCATATTCATTTTATAATAGTTTTTACTGGGTTCTATCCCCATATTCCTGATAATCTAATATCTTAATACATATAAACCCTATCATGATACAAAATAAGATAACCCAAACGTTACATAAAATAATATTACATATTTTTAGAAGGACATTCAGTACATATCATTATTATACATGCCCCACAAAAATAAATGCATAGTGTATTTGGATACAAAAAAATTAATCATTCTGTTTCATGAAATAATATTAATATATGCCTTTATTTTTTTCAAACAAAATAACATTAATAGATATTTTATACATAATCCATTTCTTCAAAACATGTGTAAATTTAAATAAATGGAAGGTTGTTCGATGATGCTTAGTAATAGTAACCATGGAATTTATCACATGATGATCATGAGTATAATATATGAATAAGTGTATTATAATATATTATGGTTGGTAACAAAATATAATCATACCGATGATAACATATCTCACAAATCAGGTGTCGTGGCGTAATCATATTCATAAAAAGAATCCATGGTGACGAAAAAACCCATTTCATGAGCTAAAAAAAGAGAAACATTACCCCAACATATAAAGAATATATTTTATAATCATAAAAAATATATAATAACATTATGTATTAGACCTCAAAACTAGAATCCCATTAAATGAAATTTGGGAAATCATCTCCAAAACCCGTATGATAAAAGATAATGTAGGGTGACCAAAATCCCATAACATTATAGTTTAAGAATTATAGAATATATCCCATATTATATTGGATTAACCATTTTAACCACCATCCAATAATATATTTTAGGGTAATGAAATACCCACCTTTTATAGAATGATAAACCAAAAATATATCATTCACAAGAACGTAAAATTCATGATTCCATTATCAAATAAATAACCCATTTAAATAAATAAGTTCTGTGCGAACCTTCGTAATTCCTCATAATAAGAGAGAGAGGTATAAATCTATGAGGAATCAGTAGATCAATTCCATAATGAATTAGAAGAATTAAAATAGAATGTTGAAATATTTTAAAAATAATTTTATAAAAAATCACAAATACACATTAAAAAACAAGTTAAAATTACATTTTATATACGAAATTTTGATAAACTAAAAATTCATATAAATTTTTTAATAGGTTTTCTTTGAGAATACATGAAAATATGTTTAATAATTTAAATAATTAATAATGGACATGGGGATGGTAAAATATGTTCATATCATATACGTTCAATAAAAAATTTCTTTTCAAAACATTTAAAAAATCCATAATTGATTCATTTCGAAAACATTTTAATCTATTGTAGTTAAAAACATTTAAAATAAAGTAAAATATAGTTAAATTATTACATAAAAATAATTGGTCGATATAAAAAAATTATTTAAAAAAATTCAATTATTATATAGAAGAGAAAACTTCCAGACCCAAAATATGAACATTGATCATCCTTTCTTAAAAGCATCATTTTCGTCTGTATAAAAAAATGGATAAAATATAATTACAATACTTCAAATCCCTTAAATATTTTATAATTAAAAACAATATATTTAATACTAATAGATAATTTCATTTAACTTTATTTAATTTTGAAAAAAATCTGACTAAAACAATCTTTTAACTATAATTATTACATGAAGTCACAACTTGCTTCATTCATTCTCCCACCAACAATATAATAAATTTATATTTATTCCTATAGGATGTAATATTCCTTCGCATATGAGTGATTCCTCAATTATTCAATCAATTGAATGGATGAAAAAAAATTAACTTTATAGATTCATAATTAAATAGAAAATATCATATATATTTATAAAATATATAAACATAACTATCCATTTGTAGAGTTTATGATAAATGTAATGCCTCACTTCATTAAGAATGTATTTTATATATATGAATAAACAAAACATTTGTTTTATATGGGATAGAAAGGAGATAGAAAAATATTTATCACTTTAATATACAAATTTTTATGTGTATAGAACATATTGAATCCTAGTCATTTTAAACAATATGTTGTCTATATATTTCATTAAAACTATTCATCCATAATAATTTATTTTAACTGTCAACATAAAAACACATTTAGTGCAAAAAATGTTTTTTATGTCTCTTTTTATATTCAAATGATTTTATCATCATTTATTAAATATTGATAATAAATTTTAAATGATAATAAATTTTTATGCACATTTAAAAATTAATTTTCAATATATTTATTACTTAAATTAAAATTAAATATCTTTAAAAAATAATATATATAATAATAAATTGAAAACAAAATATTTTTATTATGATAATAATTAATAGAATATCATTCAATTTCATTAATAAAAATTTTAATAAATTTTCTTACTATATTTTTTACATTAATTTTATAAATATTAATTAACAATCTATTAAAGTGGTTTATTTTATATTATTAATAAGTAACTATTGAATTGTTTCATTGTTTCTCACTTAAAAAGATATAAAAAACACTGAATTTATTAAATATAAATATATTCTTACATCTCAAGATGTTATAGCCCAAATACCTAGAAATTATACATTTAATTAATATTGAAATAAATTTTCCTCATTTGGGTAAGTATAAATAAGTACCCATGGTAATGTAATGAATTGGGAGCTCAGATTGGGCCCATATAGGGGTTCAATTTTTTTGTTGTCATAATGTATACTGTAAACATGGGATTATTCTATACAAATTTTTTTCCATTCAGAGAACTAAGATAAATTATACAAGATTGAATATCAATATAAGGATTAGTGATTTATTTGAGGTTTCAAATTTCAATTCTATACTATTATTCTTCTTATTTTATAATTTATATACTAGTGATCAATCAATGTGAATATTAATGATGAAAATCCTCTCAACTATAGTTTCTATTGTTAGTTTCTTATAGTATTAAAATTATCATTGTTAACTATAACTCCATTTTATGTTCATTGGATAGATTAGACAAATCAACCAAATCCCAAATACTAAACTCACCATCAACTATAAATTAAATTCCCAAATGGGGAATCTTTATCCAGACCAGCTAATGAAAAAAAAAATCTCTTAAACAAATATGGGGATGATAATGAATCACTTTATTATTTAATAAAATTGATTCCCTTTTTAAAATAATTTATTGGATGGTGGGAGATAATTTATTTGAAACATAATAATAAAAATTTCAAGGAAATATAAATTTATTACGATCACATTGATCAATGAATAATACTATATGAAATTGATATTAACCATACAAGAAAAATATTAAATATTTCTAAAAACAAATCATGAAAATGAATCTCTATAGTATATCAAACACTTTTTTAGTGTTGATCCATTAATGTGAATGACAACAACTAAGTAACCCAATCTCTCTAATGTGGTAAATTTCTAAACGATAAAAAAATATTTAAATCTCTTTCTAATAAGAATATGAATCCCCTTTTATATAATTCTTCTTTATCATAGATTATTCACTGTGTAATTTATATTATCTAGTTTTAAATGCATATAATATTATTACCTATTGAATTATTGGGTAAAATATACACTTCCACATTTCAAACATATTTTCTTTCTCTTTTATACTATGCGAAATCTATACTACTTGTTCACATATTTCATGATTTTGTTAGATAACATGGATGAATAGTTATTTTTTCAAAATACCCTTTAAATTCATGACACTATTGTTTATTAGGTATCAAATTAAATACCAGATTTTTTTTATTTACATTTATTTTATTTTTGTGTATAATTTTTTTAGTGAGAATGATATCTTTATTATATGGTGTAATTTCATTGGATTCATGCTGATATATGTATTGGAGGATGGGAATTTATAATGATTCCATTATAGGCCGTCAGTATTTTGGGATTTAATATAGTGTTGGATTTCATATTGTTTGTTTCACTATATAGAGTCTAGATGTTGTTTTAGCATCTTGAAATTCCATTTATACTGACATAATACTAGCTAGAAGATGAAGGGTTTGTTTTCTATAAACACATTTTGGGGTTACAATCTAGGAGGTTGAATTTTTAGTGATGTAGTTCAGAAAATTTGATGAAGGAATCATTAGATATTCGTGGAATGTGGGAGAATATTTTTGATTGAATTGATAACAATATGGTTCCCATAGAATAAAACATGATTATGTTGAGTAATTAATAAATGCTAAAGAAATTAATGATTTATATTCCCAATATATCAGGAATCATAATTCATGTTCTTTTATCCATTCAAATAATCCATATTTTAAAAATATATAACATGTTGGTGTGAAATATTATCCTTGTTTAGTAGTACTGTAATATGTTGTGCCCATCATAGTATCAATTGGCATGCACAAAGGTTGTGTTCGAAGCTGAAACAACCCCACATTAGGGTGATGTATTCTGTTGCTTAGAAAATATTGTTGAAATGATAAAATATGATATATTAAAGGTATTATTTATTATCCTAAAACAATATGAGATAGTGTTAGTGTTTTATGTTTTATTAAGTGATTGGAATGAGCCTTTGTTGGATTCCTTTAATAGCACTAGGTCTTTATACAACTAGTGTTGGACTACCAATAGTATCGACAATACATTGCATTATTTTATCCACTCTCAACTGACCCATGAATTATGTATAATGAAAAAAAAATCAATTTCAATGAATAATAATCCCAATGGATTTCTTAACTTGAAACACATAGGTTTAAGAGAATCGATTGATATTTTAATTTTTTTCCTTAATTTGACTGTTATAACGTATCCATTGAAATTTAGTGTTTTTATATGAGTAAAAATATTATAAAATATATGTATCATGCTGATAATCATTAAAAAAACTACTTATAATTTCTTATGAAATATGAACAAATTTTTTAAAGAATTTAATTTATTCTTCAAAAATGCATTTTCTTCTAGAAAAGGATTTTTTTCATTTTTGTGTAGAAATTGATAATAATTTCATCCACTTTTAGAAACATTTTTTATGAAATTTATATGGTATTTTAAATTATAATATAAATATTAAATTATGATGAAATTTTGAAATTTTTCTGAAATGAATGTTTTTTTACGAATAGTGAAAACAATAATTTTCCAAATAATTTCATTAATTTTCTCAAAATCTATAATTTAAAAAAGTACCATTATATTTTTTATTTTTTAAATTACATAAAATATGAAATAATTTTTAATTTTAATCCAATTTATACCATTTATTCATTATTATTTTTATATGTAATGTTATTTTCTTAAAGAACATTTTTTCAACAAACAATATTTCTTTGTGTTTTACAAATTGATATTAAAATTGACTCCTGAAATATATATATTGAATATTTAAAATTTTATTATATATTTTCAATCATGACTTAATAATTTGGAATATAATTCCAACTTATGTTTTCCATTGTTATTAGTAACAGTGTTAATTATTTCTCACATCGGTAAGGGTAAAATGGTTAAAATAGTGTTAAAACAATGGGAAAATGTCCCAAAATAAACCCTAAACATTACCTTATTTTATCTTATAGAATAAATCAGAGCACACCCATCCTATATTATAATATATTTCTTCTATGTGTTATATTCACTTGAGAAATAATTTTATATTATTTTATGTAATGAAAATTCCCAAACATCACTCACATACTTTTTTTAATTTATATATTCACATTGGGATAGTAATATGCTATTAAGGAATAAAAAAGTTAAATTTAACCATTTAAAATTATTATCTATGATTTTTATTTATTTTTAATACTTATTAATTGTATAATTACCTTAAAATCATACATGACATCGATAAAGTGCTTCTGTAACAGTAGAAAAGTAAAATTAAATAAATTGAAAAAGTAAAAATTAATATTATTTTGATGAGTTTTTATTTTAATGAATTAATATTTTACATGAATCTTATTATTAATAATAATATATAATTTTTGATTAATTATTTTATATTTTAAATAATGTGTTATTTTGATGATTTTAAATAAAAATTTTATTAATATTGGGAAAAATTACATTAATAATATTTTAATAAAAATTATATTTTACTAAATTATTTAATAATCATATAAATTTTTAGGAAACAATTAGGATTATTAATGGTCTAAAATTTCAACCCTTTTCAAGATTTGACCGAATTACTACATTATATGTAATTTTAAAACATTTTAGTATTAAATTTTTTTGTTAATGTTGTCATGATTAAAAATAGTTGATGATGCGGTTAAACTAAAAGGTTACAAGTGAGAAGAAATAAAGACATTTTTAAACATAATTGGTTTTTATTATTTATAAAATAATATTATAAAAGTAAAATATATGTCATTTTGTTTCCATTTTTACCAGAATGTGGATTAATAATATTCTATAGTGTTGAAAAATTACAAATTTACCATTCAACTCAATTATGAAAAGGGAACCTCCTCCCCTCAATTATTTAGACCTCATTAGCCAATTAGCCAAATAACCCTCTAAAAAATCTCCCCCAAAAAGCATTATTCTTTTCCTAGAGGTTTTAAATTCCCCCAAACCATAAACCAAAGGTTATAAGTAGTAAATTGAAAGGGGGTTTCTCTAAGAGATGGTAATCGTCATAATCATGCTCTTTTCACATCAAATTTCACTACCATTCATTATGTCACAAAAATTCCAATATAGTAACAGAAATATATCCCATATAATATTATTTCAGAATGTTTATTGAATAATATTTATCTATATGCTTCCACGTCAAATGGGAATGAAACTCATCACTCATTTGTAAGGAGGACTACTGACTAGTTGTAATTTGGCTTCCATCACCACTTCACATGGAGAGAAATAATGAATGATACAATGAATATATATGACCATTGTGAAATATTATTCATTTAATAAATTTAAAATATTTTTTACCACCAAAAACTATCACCCACTAAATAGGATAATACCACTCAGGGGTACGTACCAATTACACCCACGCTAAAGCGACACATGTAAATTTTCTAGTCCACTTTTCAGTAATGATTCTGAGAATGTATCTAATTTATCAATAAAATTTATATAAAATAAAATATAAATAATATAAATAATAATTTAAATAAAAATTTTATGTTAACCAACAACGCTTTGTTTTTCAATAATAAAAAAATGCATGTTCTCAGAAAAATACCAAAAATTCACTGTATGTTTAATCGATATTATAAATTCCAAAATAAAGACCATTTTGAAAAATAAAATTTATAAAATATCACAAAGTGGATATTAGTAATCATAATGGCTAGTTTGATTGGTTGCGGTGTGTTAGAATCACGAAGTTGCATACAAATAAATTTCATGCATTATTTAAAGAGAAATGTACCGTAGAAGATTGGGGGTTACATTATTACCTCTTTCAAATAATTTCATAAAATAATTTCTAGAATACTACCACACAGAAATATTTTGGTGTTTCATCATCATAAGTTCCTCTGGTTCCCATGTAGCCTATTCATTCTTATGGTTTATCCATAGAACTTTTACTAGACGAGTCGTCTTGTTTCTCAACACTTCTTCTATTGTATCAAGAATATTGACAGGCTCTTCACAATAAGACATATTAGGTTTTAGTTCAATTTATTCATAGGTGAGCACATGCATTGGGTCAGGCATGTATTTTCTCAACAGTGATACATGGAACACATTATAAACAATGGAGATACTTTGTGACATTTCCAAATGGTAAGCTAAAACCCCAATTTTTTCTATAATTTTGATAGGTTCGGTGTTCCTAGGACTTAATTTACCCTTTTTACTGATTCAAATAAATCTTTTCCATGGAGATACCTTGAAGAAAACAAGATCTCCTTTCAGAAATTCCAAATCTTTCATTCGGTTATCGACATATATATTCTTCCAACCTTGAGCTACTTTGATGTAAGTTTGGGTAACCTTCACCTATTCTATCGATTCCTCAACATGTTATGGGCCTAAGAGATTTCATTCACCAACATCATCACAAAAAGATGGTGTATGACATCTCTTTCAATATAATGCATCATATGGTATCATTTGAATACTTGAATGGAAGACATTGTTATATGAAAATTTTACCAGAGGTAAATATTGATCCCACATACCTTAAAAGTCATATGAGGAAGATATCAACATGTCTTCTATATTTTGAATAGTCAGTTCTGATTGTCCATCAGTTTGAGGTTGGTTGACAGTGCTCAAACATAGTTCATTATCAAGGGATTTCTGAAGATATTTCCAGAATCATGTTGTAAAATGAGGATCACAATCAGAAAAAAAATCGATAGAGGTTCTCCAGGAAGTCTTACAACTTCATTAATATACAGTCCTACTAAACGTTCAAGTAGTAAATCATCTCTTATAACTAGAAAATTTACTGACAGTCTAAGACGATCAACAATGACCCATATAAAACCATTCCCTCTAGAAGTATTTGGTAGAACCATGACAAAGTCCACCATAATATCATCCAATTTCCACTTAGGCATGGGAAGAGGATGAATGACCCCTCTAGGATGTTGTCTTCTAGCTTTCACTTGTAGGAAAACCATACATCTTGACCTAAAATATGCAATCTCTCTTTCCATGTTGTCCACCCAAAAAATGTTCTTTCAAATCTCTATACATCTTAGTGCTTCCAGGGTGTATAGTGAAATTGGTGCTATGAGCATCATTCAACAATTCCCTTTTTAGATCAGGTATATCGGGAATAGAGTGTCTCTTCCCAAATTTTAAAATTCAATCTTTATATACGAAGTCGATCAATCTCCCATCATTCACAACATTAATTTTCCTTAGAAATTCTTCATCATCAGTCTGAGAACTTATTATCCATTAGAGTAAAGATGGTGTGAAAACCAATTGACAAAGCATTGATGTTTCACATTCCTTGGTTATTCTCATATCCATCATTACTAGATTCAATAAAATAGGATCCCTTTCAACTCTCATCTTGTTCAAAACTCCATGATTCTTTCTGAACAATGCATCTTCCACCTTATTTTCCTACATTGTGTGATAGTGTATTGTGCAATCATAATCATTGATTATATCAATCCATCTCCTTTCCCTCATGTTTAGTTATTTTTTGTGAGAAAATATACTTAATACTCTTGTGATATGTATAAATCTCACATGTTTTATCCATAGAGATAGTGTCTCCATATTTTTAGATTGATGGTTACAGCTGATAACCCAATATCATGAGTTGTATAGTTTTGATCATGAATTCGCAGTTGTCATGATGCATAGGAAATAACTATATCATTTTTCATAAGTACACAATCATGTCCTTTATTTAATGAATCAATTTAAATAACAAACCCATCATTCCATGATGGAAGAGTCATGTTAAGATCATTGACTAATCATATCTTAATATCTTCATAATATTTTTTACACTCTTTTGTCCAAACTTATTTAACCCTTTTACATGTCATCTTGATTAATGGTTTATCCATCCAGGAAAAATTCTTGATGAAATTTTGATAACAACTAGCTAAACCAATAAAACCTCGTACCTCAGTTTTAATCGTTAACGCTATCCATTCTCGGATTTTCTTGGTCTTTGAAGGATCAACATAGATTCTATTCATAGAGACAACACGGCCAAGAAAAGAAATATCCTAATGCCAGAATTCACAATTGCTAAATTTCCCATATAATTCATTTCCTCCAATAGTCCTTAGGATAATGTGCTAGGGATTTCCATGATCATCATAGTTTTTTAGTATAGAAAAATATCATTAATAAATACCTCCAAAATTCAGCATGATATTATATGAAAACCCTATTTATTATATCCATGAATACAAAGGGTGCATTAGTTAATCTAGAAGGCAATACTATAAACTCGTAATGACCGTACTTGGTTCATAATACTGTTTTCAGAATGTCTTCCTTCTTCACACAAAACTGATGGTATCTAGATCGGATGTCAATCATTGAAAAACAATGAGCTCCATGAATTTGGTCGACTAAATCATCAATGTGAGGTGGGGGAAACTTGTTCTTTATTGTCATAGCATTGATCTTCCTTTAGTAAATGCCCAACCTCAAAGATCCATTTTTTTAACAAAAAGGGCAGTGGCTCCCCATAGAGAAAAACTAGGGTGAATAAATACCTTGTTATTCAATTCCTCTAGTTGTTTCTTTAGTTCACCTAATTCCACAGTTGCCATTCTATAAGGGGTCTTCTATATGGGCCTTGAACCTAGAATTAAATCAATGTAAAAATCAATTTTATCATTCTAGAAGATGTCTAGGTAAATCCTCTAGAAACACATAAACATATTCTTTCACAACACAAACGTCCTCTATTTGAGCATTCTTTTCCCCACTAATAGTGATTTTATTCTCTTCATCCCCAATAATTGAATTTATTAGAGATACTGGAGGTGGATATAGATAAGAATCAGCTTGTGATGTTTCTTCTCTTAAAATAAAGTACTCCATATCATCATCATGAATTGTAACATCATTCTTCTTGCAATGAATTTTTGCATCATGGTCCAAAATAAAATCCACACTAAGGATTGTATAAAATTCAATCATCGGTGTGATGATTAGATCAGCATATAAATACCTTTTAAATTCCTTAATTACAACTGATTCACAAATCCTTTTTCCAATGATACTTACCTTAGGAGTTTTGACTGACAACTCCATTGTTAAATAAAATTGGAAATACCTAATTTTATTAGAAAACTGGGAAGATATGAGACAATACGATAATCCATAATCAAATAAAGCATTTGGATAAACTTTAGGAAACCATTAAATTACCTGCCACCACTTCTTTCAGAGATTCAACCTTAACAGTAGTGATTTAATAAGATTATCCTTGATCCCTTCACCTTTTTTGAGGTAATTTTCCTTGGTGATTTGGAAATTCATTTGAATAAAGTCACATCGCCCTACAATTGTAGAATTAAACATTGGTAGCTTCTTTCTTACCCTTACAATCAAAAGAAATATGACCTTTCTGTCCACATTTGTAGCATACTGATTTTCCTTTTAGACAGGAACGAGGGTGCTTCCTTCCAAAATTGTCACAGGGTGGAAATTCAAAACTTTCATTCTTATATATTTCCTTATTTCCTTTCCCAGAGTCTTTAGTAGATATATTATTCTCTTTATTTTCATTGTTGTCAAAAGACTTAGAGAATTATTTTTCTACCTTGATAGCACATGAGATAATATCTTCATATGATGAGATGGATTTCGAGACTAATACTCTTCAGAGAAATGGTTTTAACCCTTCAATGAAATGATCAATATTACTTATTGGGTTATGTTTATAATCTAAAACATGCCTTTCTAACCTTGTAAAGTTAGCATCCTTTTTTACAACACTCTTATCCTTTTTTTCCTCAGACATAGAAATTTCATTTCTAAATCTGCTCGAAAGTCACGAGGAAATTATTTTTCTAAGAAAAGCCCATTAAAATCTATCTATTCTATGTTTGAAACTTCTTCATCTTCCTATGTGTTTTTAATTAATTATCACCATTGATCTGCTTCTCCGGTGAGATGATAAACTGCCATGACAAATGTTTTCACATTTGATACTCCCTAAAGAATGAAATATTTTCTCTAAAGAACATATCCGTTTTTCATCTACAAATGGATTTGTGGACTCATTGAATTTTGGTGGTTTTTTACTCATGATGTGGTCAAACATTGATCATCTACATTGTGGATCAGGGTGCTCCATATGGGTAAGTTTATTATTCATAACTTGTGTGAGTTTCCCCAGTAAGGTGATAAGCAGATTAGCACCATTTTCATCAATGGATCCGATATAATTATCTTTATTAGAATGGAAATACATACATGGATTATGTATGTTTATAAGGTTTACATTCCTTCCACTACGAACCATTTCTAAACAATGGCATAATATATATTTGTTTATGAACCGAAATACAAAATTTCGAACTTGTAAAACACTAAACATAAATTTATCATTTTATGGATATAATCCATAATCGTAAAAATATTTTCTTTGAGGAGGTATATACTTGTATATCCTTCATAATAGTTTGTAAAGAAAATGAGAATTATCCAATGCATATCCTCTAGGAGTGGGGTAACCAACAGTGCAGCAAGGCCCGTTGTCGGGCACCAATTCTTGTTTGAGTCTAGCTCAAATCGGTGTTTTTGGGTTTTACCTTTAGGTACATCTATTCCAGAGATTCATACACCATATCATATCTAGATAGGTATATATTTCTATAAAAACTCACAAAATATATATAGTACCAAAATTCTTGGATGTTCTTCTATTATAATCCTCAAAGTCTATCTTAGGGTAATATGCTCTAATCATAGTTTTTCTAAATCTAGTTTCTATGGTTTGTACTAAACTTTCTCTGATACCAACTATAATACCCCGACCCAATTTACCTACAGTGGGTTCATTATTACATAACATTTTCATGATACAAGGAATCATGTCCCGAAATACTGAACAGTTTAGTATTATTGGAAACAAGATACATACATATGTTCAACATTACAAATTGAAAAGAAATACAACACTAATTTATTCAATTAAAAACATCCAAGCCTCCAATATTATTTTTGAATGTCACTCATAAATATCTTCTTCATATCCTAGGAAATGAAATATAAGAAAGGGGGAGCTCCAATTCCCGGTAAGGGTAAGAAATACAGAGGAAGATAACATAAACATTAGTCATGATGAATAATTAATAACACATGCCTTTACTTATAATAAACATGAACACTTTATGGAAGAAATATGATCTGAGTAAATAATGCCATAATAAAACATAGTCATTGGTATTCTAATAGTTGAATAACCACACAAACCATCAGTATAATTTTCACAATGAGGTAATGTATAATGAATTAAATTCTGAAACATCTTTTCAAGGCTTGAGCCAAGACGTCTAATGATAATTTAGGCCTTCGGAAAACCATATATCAAAATGGGAAAGGCCTCAGCAAATTCCACATCTAATTTTCTCATGAGACCTACCTATGCATAGAGGAGGTATAGCGGACTCCACCCATCACATACTAAGCCCAATACATTCCTTATCTGAAAAGGTTGAAATATAACATAAACATTCTTATAGAAACAAGAATACAAAATGTCAATACATCAATAATAAACCATGAATGGTATAAAAATAACACATCCACAGTCAAACATATCACAAAACCTTAAACATAATATGGAAGATTTGTATCATAATAAATCAACTTCAAACAAGTTTTAAATCAATCAAAAGATGTTGACATAGATGAAATGAAAACTATTTGAAAGAAATACATATTTTTATTTTGAAACCATTTAAGAGTTACATAATTATAAAGGAAAACATTTATTTTGAAAATATGATTATAATATTCTATGGGAACATAAATGATGTTATAACGGCATAAAATAGACTCACCCTCTATATATGATAATAAAATTCTTACCTTAATATTGTTAAAAAGGTCATAATGTACCTTGTCTGGAAATTGAGGAAAAGATTACTTTCAAAACATATATGGTCCAATAAGGGTATAAATGAAATTAAGCAATAGTATAGTAATTAGTAAAAAAAATTCAAATACATTTTTAAGAAAACATGGATGTGGATGATAATGTGGTCCTAGTAGATACTTAAGTAAAAACAACCTCGAATGATAAAGAGATTGTAAAGATAACCCTTACCTTGTAATTTTCTTTAGTCAGTGGTATGTTAACCTCATGAATAATGAATATTTAATTGTAAATAAATTATAAAAGAAATATATACATAAATATGATATCATATATGACCCTCTAATACTGCTTTGTTAATAATATTTTAGTATTATCCTCATTTCGGGGGTTAACTGATTCATTTTTCATTATAATCTTGGTTAATTCAGCTATGTTGGTTATGGATATGATTTATTTGATTCATTTAAATAATTATAATATCTTCATATACATTATTTTTAATCATAAATTGGAAATTATTCTTGAATGATTACGATGGGGAATGAATCTCATCGCGTTCGTGGAGACAGTAATTCGTACGTACGCACAAGGGACAATATCATTATATTTATGGTAAAATCATCTCTAATCAGATTGTATATCATCTTTAGAAAATAATAAACATGTTATATTTTTTATTTACATCCATTATACTCATTATTATTCACATTCAGAAAATGATGTATTTGAATAACAAACTACACCACGACGTGTAGATGGTAATCCGTACGTACGCACGTATGGTGACATTGTAATTCATATAATGGATATAATAATGAATATGGTTGTACTATTTTTCTAATAACATCACATTATATATTATATACTAGTGTTATTTTTTAATAATGGAAACCACAAAGAAATGGTAAGAGGAAGAATAAAAGAACTTGAAAGAGGTGATGAAATATTTAGCACTTCTTTGGGTTCTTCCTTTTGATTTGATCAAAAGTGCTCTTTATGTTGGATTTCAGACCAACGGAAGGCCTACATGATTAAGGGAGGAAAGTTGGGAGTAAATTTGGGTAGGGTTTCTTTGAGCCAAATGGCTTTGGTGGTGTGATATTAAGATAAGGGTAAGTACCCTTCTATAAGAGAGGTGAGCATCACATTAGGAAAGTATTGAAATATTATTTTATAATAAAATAATTTTTGGTTTCTATCGGCTTCAGAATGATTTATTAAGAGGATATGGTGGGAATGGTTAGAAAACCTCTCAACCAATAGATTTTATATAGGTTTAGGTCACCATATTAACCTTGTCATTTAGATTTAACTTGTATTTAAATAGTTTTACATTTACCATTTCTCTTTGTATTTTTATATTATATGGTTAATAAACTGACTATAACAATCCAAGATAACCTCAAGTGATTAATTATTAATATATATATAACCTTATATTAGTCCGTTGGCCAAAATTTATATTTTTAGGAATATTACATCAATTAATAATATAGTATAAATTTTTAAAACACAATTATGTCAATTTTGACACTATTTAGTTCATGGATTTTGGAAAAATAATAAAATAATGATTACTTCAAAAAAAATTATTTGATCAACCCTAACATGTCATATTATCCTAGAAAATTATTTTAATTTCACAAAAGTCTCAGATTACATTTATTTCGATATTTATAATATCAATTATTTTAATCTTTCAACAACAAGGTAATTACTACATCATCATTGTGTCATAAATAAATTAACATATTTAATGCATAAAAAATATAAATAAATTAAAATTATGTAGGAAATATTTTATTTTTCTAATTAATATTTATAGTCCAAGTAATCTTATGTGTAACCCTATATTAAAAAAGTTCTAGTTATTAAACATTGAATTTAACTCTTTTAACTCTTATTTAAATAAAATAATAATAAATGTTCTAATATAATCCAAGTGGACTAAATAGGATTATATTTTATTCATAATATTTTTTTGGTCTAATTATTCTTTTTATACATAATTAGTACATGTCTGAGGGTAATTATGATATCATTTTTACCCTTAATTACTTTATTTAATTTTAACGCGGTAAATAAAAGTCAAATTTTTTATTCCCCAAATATAATTTTCATATTTTTGTACCCCACTTAACATACTGATATTAACCATTTCTCTTGGTTTTTTGAAATTCAACTCACAGAAGTGATAAAGTTATGTTTTATGTAAATTTTCAAATGCTCCTAGGAGGTGGGTATAAGACGGTAAAAAGTTCAATTTTATTTATATACATAAACTAATTATAAAATGAATACAATTAATTACATTGAAATTATATATCTATTATGTATCTATTTTTACATAAAATAATTTTAAATAAAAGAAATAATTATTTAAAAAAAATTTGGTTTTAACCAATAATGCAGTGTTTTTCACTATTCCTCAAAAATTGTATGTTTTTCAGAAAAACACCATAAATTCTCCATAAGCTAATTTCGATATTCCAAATTAAAAAATTAAGTCCATTTTGAAAAATTACAATTATTAAATTTCAAAAAGTGGGTATTAATAATAATAACGGCTTATTTGATTGGTCGCAGTGTGTGAGAATCTCGAAGTTTCATTAAATGCAAGATATTGTATTATTTAAAGGAAAACGTACCATAGATGTTTGGGGTGTTACAAATAGTTCAAAAATTATTATCATATATAATTTGAGGTTAATATATTATTATGTATGATATCATCTAGTCCTATATTATTCATTTTATTCAATGGTAATTTAGTAACTATTATCCTTGATATTATTTTTCTGATATTTTCCATTGTTGTATTTTGTGCCAATTTTATTTATTAAATAAAATATGTTTTTTTTGTTATTTAACATAACATAGTGATTATTAGTCATTTACACATCATACATTCTATAGTATATTACCATAACTAATAATTTTTTCACACTCTTATTTTTTTCCATTCTCTAGGATACGAAGATTGGATTTTAAATGTGCTAAAGTACGAAGAATGTTTAATTTATTTTATTTCTAATTTATAATATGAGGAATGTTTGAATCTATTTTTCAATCTTATAAAAGTAATTTGTAATTTTATATTATATACATTGTTTCATATGAAATTGTAATGAATTATACTATTGATTAGAGTTATTGGATTTGGGGTTGTTGTAGTTGGTATAAATGGAATTTTAGTATAAACCTTGGGATATAGATTTCAAAAAGCATAGATTAAGGATCATAACCCAATGCTATAATTTTAAGAATAGTCTAGATGTATAAATATATCTAAATGTTTTGGTAATGTAGTTTTTATGTTTTTATTAAAAACACATCCTTATCTAAATACTACAAGTGGAAATTGTTTTGGAATAGATTCATAAAGGCGTAATAACCACAAAACAATTTGGTCGAATATATGATGGAAATTATTCTAGTGCACATTGGGTTCTACCTTACAATGAATCTGGTTTAACATTCCTGACCATATACTTTTTTTGTATCTTATTATATTTATAGACCATTATGGTGGATTTGATTAGATAATGACAATGTATATCTTAGGTAAAACTTAAATCATATTAGATTTAAAATAATGGGTCATTATTTAGGAACCATATATGTAGTTTACATGATAATAATACTTCTCACTAGGATAATAATTACATATACTATGATTTTCGATTTCATCTAATGGAATTAACAAGTAGTAATCATGTTAATGTTCAATGATATAGAAATAGAATGATTTCCCTCATGATAAACTTAATGAAACATGATTTATAAGTGGAATACTTGTGATTAGGTTTCATCAACTATCTCATTATATGATTAATTTTACTAACTTGGGTGAGTTCTCTAACAAAATTAATAAGTGAGAAATTTAGTTTCATGAAGACCATGATGGGAAGAATATTTGGTATCATACATGCCATGCAAATTAGATGATTCACTTACAGAAATGTATCAGAGTAATGTAAAGTTGTCTTATTTTTTGGAAAGAGTGTAGTAATGTATTATCTTACAAGGAAAAATGAAGAATTCAGTGGTGGTATAGGATGTTCATCTGAAGGTACCATGTACAGTTAAATGTGTTATGTTTGGGGAACCTAATCACTATATGAGTTAATGTTGTAATCCAATAGGTAATTTCTATACCACCAAATGTCCCCTTAAATTCCATTCATTTAAGTATAATGATTTAACTATTTATATATTAGGGTATTTTAATTATGTTTTACACCGGTTATAAAAATTTTATTCTCATTATATGATTAGAACAAAATTATGGATTTTCCTACATTTTTTTTATTTAAGGATTCAAAAACATATATTGAACCATACTAACAACCATGAAATGATATTAATTGGTATATTGATATTTTGGAGAAAAAATAATTTATTGAAAGGTAACATATAATATGGGTCCGATGTTGACTTAATATTTTTTAGTTATGATAAATAGATGATCAAAATTTATAATGTATTAGGGATAGAATTGTAAAACATGAAATTGATTAGCAATTTGATTTAGCTTATTTCATTTTAAGATTTATAGAATATATTCAATAGTATATGATTTTATTTGAGGAATAAGTAATATTTATATTTTGGAAGTGAATAAGTTATCATTGTGGATTTATGGTGAATCTTGTTATTAGTACATTTTATGAGAATATATGATCATGGTGTTAACAAGTTTGGTATGTGACCTTATAAGCCACTTTATGTTTTATTTGGATTATTATTTGATCAAATCATCCATATTTTTGGGTCTTAAATTTATTTAGACATATTTAGGAGGAGTATTATGGTTAACTATTTATGTAATAAATTATGATGTACTTTGTGGGTTACTGTTGTGGTTTTAAAGACTGAAGTTTTAAATTTAACCATATTTCTTAACATTTATTTACCAATTTTGTACTATTAAATATTTGGAGAAAGAAAAAATGTATTTTTGTTATATAAAGGATCAAATTTTCTATTAAAATATGATTTTAGTTCATTATGAATGATTTTTTTTAATATTCTTTTTTGGAAGAAGAGTGGAACTATATATTAAATGAAGAAAAAAAAGACGAAATTAATCTTATGAAAGGGAAATAAATTAAATAAGTACATGTTCACATGTTCTATATCAGGATTTTAAAATAATACATCATCCTTTTGGAAAATAACATAAAAATAACAATAATTTACCTTCATTTCAATTGATATTATTGCCATTTCTATCATTCTGTATTTACGGCTTTGGGTTTATTATCATTTTTATTTCCATTTTCTCCATAAATTTCAATTATTCATTATATTATATTTTTATCATCAATTCGTTTATGTTAACATCTTTTGATTTTTCACCATATCAGGGAACCCAGTTATGTTATATTCTACCCAACCATTATCTTCCCACTTCCCCTTTATAAAAAATGTTTTATACGACCTCTATATGATGTGGGGTTTCAATAAATTTATTTTAAAATATTGAATCCTTAAAAAACAATATAAAATTATAAAAGAACAATTTACATAGGTGGTAGAAAATGTAACACCATTAAAAAATTATTTTAAAAGAATAATAAACTAGATTCATACCTAACATGAACCATGATTTTTAAGAGAATTTATATATATTAAAGAACTTCTTATTTTAATGTGATTGTTCTATCCTAGATTTTTAAATGATGGGCACCAATATGAGTATCCCCATTATTAAATAAATTTATAATGGTTCCAATAGATATAAATATATTTAAATATTCTAATGAAATAACCACTCATTTTTTTAATGTGATTTTATTCATTTGAAATGAATTTTTTATTCAAAATGATTTTACTATATTTTTATAGAGATTATAATTAATTTCATCCTATTATAGTTGTTTTATATAATATATAGAAATAATATTATAAATAATTACATCAAAATTACCTTATGTGAAAATTTTGAAATTTTTATGGAATGATTAATTTTTCAGTGAATGGTGTAAATTAGAAACATTTCAAATACTATCAATTATTTTAATTTAAAGTGTAAATTAAAAATTAAAATATATTTATTATTTTGTATTAAAGTGATCTATGATACATATTATTTTTAGTAGTCTAATTAATCCAACTAGATTTGAAAGTATTTATATGTAAGTTAAATTATATGCGTAAGTCAATTTTTTTCTATTAAAAAAAATTCGTTACATTTTATGCATTTAAATTAAAATTGATTTCTGAAAATTCCAAATATTTAATCTGAAAAAGGATAAAATATATTGAATTAAGATGTTAATTTTTTTAAAATTTTCACTTTTTAATTTCATTCATTATTCAAATTAACCATGGTAATTATATCACACATCTATAAAGATACAATGGGTAAAACATGTATAAAACAATGAGATAATGTCTCAAAATTAACCCGTTACATTCCCTTATTTTCATTTATTTGATGCATTCCACCATATCCAAAAAAAAATATAATAGGTTACATTTTGGAGAAATTTTCCCCTGATTCATACATTCATATTATTTTATGTATGGAAAATTCCAAAAAGTCACTCTCTTGCTTTTATTTTCATTTATTAATTCACCCAAGGATAAGAATATCTTATTTATTAATATAAAATTTTATTTTAAACTTAATTAATTTTTATTATTCATGATTAATTTATATTTATGAATGTATTATAATTTTAGTTTTTAGTAATGGTATAATAGCCTTAAAAGTTTACTGGATGTGGACACATTATTTTATCAAGTAGTAGAAAAATATAATAAATTGATTTTAAAACATCAAAAAGGATTTTTTGGATGAATTGTCATTTAAAAAATATTTTATTGAAAATATTAATGTACAATTTTTGATAAAAAATTTTATATACAAACTCATTTATAATAATTATGTCATTAATCTCAAACTAAATGAATAGTTGTAGAAATGAAATTAATAATATTTATTGAAAAATAAATTTTTATTAACTTATTTAAAAATAAAAAACATGAACGTGGAATATTAGGACGATAAATTTTCAAATATTCCATACCATTTCAATTTATTATCCAATTAAAAAATTATAATTATAATTATGACAGTTTAATATTGGAAAATTTGTTTGCAAAATTATGGTTAAAATTGTTAATGAAGGTGTTAAACCAATGGATAAGGGTTAAAATGACCAAAAATCATTCCTAAAATACATTAAATTGATTTATTTAGGCCATAAAAATCAAAAAATATAATATTATTCATCATGGAGTAAATTATCCATGAAATGTACTTGATAATTTTTTAAAACATTGAAAAATTTTAAGTGGTCCCCTCACATCAATTATATACAGACACCTCCTCTACTTACTTCATCAAATCATATTTAGTGATTTTTCATTTCAAACCCTTGTAAATATATTAATGAAACATCTGTATCCATATTATGTACATGTTTTTATAACAAAATACTATCCATGGGTTCTTTAACAATGGATCGAATTGCATTTTATCTAAGAAACAATAATTTTCCTGACCATGAGCATTCTTTTTTTAATCTTATTTCATATCCTTTAATTTTTTCCTGACAAATAAAATAGTATTGTAAATATATATATATATATCATAAAATAATATTATATTATGTTTATTTAATAATATTTAACTCTTTCATTCCCTATAAATGAAGAAAACATCATTCGTGTATACGGAGGATGATTGCCTCACGATTCAATGGATATGTTTTCCATCCCCACCTCAGATGGTACAAATATTTAGTGAAAATTTTAATATCTATATTTTATAATTATGAAATATTATTTATCCTATAAATTTAATATATAATATACTTACACAACCTTAAACCTGTTAAAATAGATAGTGTCTCTCATGCTTCTATATGACATAAAATAACAATTATGCGATGTGATTCATTTCCCATATCCACCTGTCAATATTAATTATAAAAATATAAAAAATGATTAAATTTATTATTTATAATATTTATAAAAGTTTTATTGATGAAAAAACTATAACATATGAAAAATAACCAAAATATACATGATAAAACATACACGAGAAAACTGTGAAACGAAAACATGAAATAATGATAATAATGAATGATTGTTAATGAGATGGTGATAAGAATTAATAAGTGGTTTATATATGATATTATAAGTGTAAAAATGGTTCACGTATAAATTAATAACATGATTAAAAAAATATATATGAAATTAATTAATGTTCAAAAAAATATAAGCATGAGGTATGGGGTTTCTAAAACCAATTTCTATCCATTTAATTGTTCTTCTACTTATTTGACTATATTATGCCATGATTATGTGTTAAACGGTCATTTATTGTATTATTTTATATTTATTCTTGTTTCATATTTTAATTATTTTTAAATCACATCATTAATTATTAATACTCAATTCGATGACACGATATTTGTAATGGATTTCATCTTAATTTCCACTCTATTTTGGCATATTTGGTTTTTTAGAACTATTTCATTTCATGTTGTTTTTGTACATACCATTTTATGTAATTAAAAACAATACCAATTTAATTATGATTATTAGTTTTCAAATTCATTACACATTCAACGGATTCCAATTGAAATGTTACCAAATAGAGAATAATATATTTTACAATATAATTTTTTGGCTATTATCTAAATTTTATTAATGGAATCATATAATTTATCATTCATAAAAACATATAATTTATTATATATTATATATTGAAGAATATTCCATTCATTCATGTATATTTCCATCTCATTTTTTAATAAATAAATTAATGATTTTTTTAAAGAAAGTAGGATCTTATTTATATTTATGGTTAGATATATTTTCCATACCATTGATTAAAATTATTTTAGAGAAGTTTCATTTCCTTAATTAAATGATTTATTTGGTAATTTTTATATTATACTTTAAAATTTAGTTATTTTTAAATGAATATTTATATTGTTTGTTTAATTTTTTTTGAATCATTTTAAAAAGGCAAAATAAATGTTATTTTAATGTCTATTTTGTTAATGTGTTTTTCTCCTGTAATTACCTTTTGACGATTTCTAGATTATTATAATAATTTTCAATGTTATACAAATAAAATTATATATTGGAAACTAATTTCAATTTTTCTTTCTCTTTTTCTTTTATTCTCTATAATACATGAATTTATAATGAAATTTACACATTATTGAGTTAGTGTTCATCATTTATTTCTTACTATTTTCTCGGCCATTATATTTATTTTGAAACATTCACGTACTTTTGATAATATTCTGTTATATATTATATTTCTCTTAAACATCCTTGTTATTTTTATCATTTATATGCTTATGTCTTAAACCATATGCAATTTCTTTAGACATTTTCGTACTATGAAAGTTATTCGATTATATTAGGGTAACCTTGATATTTGAAATTCCTTTCTAGAAATAAGTATTCCATGGTGAGGAATACTTTTTACGAATTAAATTTTTTATTAAATAGATGAATAATTAATTGGATATGTAGTGATGTGTGTGGAATAAAAATACATTTCACCGTGATTTTTCAATAGGTGACTTGATACAAACGAGATGGATAGCGTTAATAAATATGTATTTAGTGTATTGTTGCATGTAGATTAAATTGGGTGGGTTTAAGGTAGACTTGATAAAAATTATTATGGTGTTTGATATTATGAAATAAAACATTATGAATTTACTTCATTGATAAATTAGTTATTATTGAACATAATATTGTGTATTGTTATTATCAAAGGGTGAATTTCTTTCTCATGTTACTAATTAAATTGTATGTGTTTTTAGTTATTTAAAAATCCATATTGATTATTCCTTATTTACACTTTATTGATTGCACTATATGTAAACCTTAATAATCATTTAACATCAACCTTATGTTGTCTTCTTTCACCCATTTTGTAAAGATTGGATCTTTTAATGAGTTCAATAATATAGAATATTTAATTTCACTATGTTTTTTAATTTATTTCCAATGTATAATTGTAAATTTACTTTTTCATTTTTCTTGAATACTACTAAATTGCTCAGTACATTAAGATGAGATCCATTGCATATTATAAAAATACAATAATTTAGTCCCTAGAACTAGGTTAATGGAGTTTGGGATGTTACATTCTTCCAACACCAAAAATTTTTTTGATTAAAATTATATTTATATATAAATGATTGAAAGTATTATATAGAATCATCCATTTATATAATTACCAAATATCAATAGAAAAATTATATCAACAAATTAGTTGTTTATGAAATTTTGACCAATTAAAATGAAATAAATTTTTAAACTGCTATCATCAAGTATCAATCATTTGTAACATGTGTTGTGGACTAAAGTGAAAGTGTTAAAATGAAAATATATTATATTACATGTATGTGTCAAAACCAATTTTAATTATTTAATTTTTATAGTTAGAGTCCTAACAATATTAAGTAGTTATATCATGTTTGGGAAATCAATGGTCACTTAATTTGTCTTTTTAGGGAGATTTTTCACATTATTTGATTTTTTTGTAATGTAGATGAGTTATCTAGTGGGCTCAGAAATGTATACATATAGGAGGACCTAGCATCCATCCCTATATGAACATGAATTCTATCAATGTTATAATAATGATGTGGTAAACGACCTTCGGGTATCATTATTAACTGTGGTATTAACAGCCATTTAATTGTGTGGATGGACCACCATAAGAGGGAATTACTTCATGATAGTAAATCTTAGATAATTTGAGAAATAATGTACTAAGGTACAACCAATGAAATTAGGACTGTGTGTCATTGTAAATGGCTATAATTTATAGGATACTTCATGGAAACCACCTCTGTAGCTATTTATATTTATGTTGTATTTTCTTTGAATAATAATATATAAGGACAAATTTATCTTTCTTGGTATGAAGGATTCCAAAGTGGTTGGATTTGATGACAAGTTAAGACTTCTAGCTTGGGTCCTTTATCATGGTATTCACTTATATTGTTCCACATCAATTATGAACACCCATTCTACTGAGTACATCAATATCATGAATTCGAAAAATGTACTAACATTATAATTGGTTAGTTATCTGGATATTGAAGTTCAAATTCTAGGAAATCATAACTTTATTACCTTGAGATAGGGATATTGTAATAGTTTTAATAAGATTATATTAGTGTGTTAGTTTTCAATAGTTGCCAAAATTTGCTGACGTATGGATAGTTGTTAGGATTCCCCATAGTTGTTGGGGGCTATGGAACATTAAAACTAATAATAGTAGTGAATGATAATTTTTTAATTATTATAAAAATAATCCCAAAATTATACTATGAAAAATAAATATTCATGATCTTTCAATCAATTTAAATTGAGAGATATCACACATCCAGACACTATTTTTTATTTCTATTTTTTTACCTCCAACCCTTTGATTCCATAAATAGGGGTTAGATTGTGGCATATTGGGATGAACATGAAAATATAATTGAGATTTAATGTCAAATAATCTATCCCATGGAACATATTTTTTTATCTAAAACACTATCAGAAAAACAGGAGTTATTTACATAATCATTGAAAAATCAAATTCAAGAAAATTAATTTATTAGATTACTTACTGGGCATAATGTCTTTTGATGATAACTTTTTACTAATATTTAATTTTTTTGGAAAGTTATATAAAATGAATTCTTTTCAGAACATGGAATATGTTACCTCATGCTCCACATATTAATATGGTTTTGTTACAATAATTCTTAAATATATAGATCGTTATCATTTAAGTCAGTTCTCATTTTTAAATATAGTCAGTGTGAATTCTAAAATGATAGAATTAAACGTTAAACAAATTTAAAACTAATGAGTTTAGGATTTTAGATTATGATGATTTAATAAGGTATAAATATATTTATTTATAAATGAGTTTATATAATGTTGGTTAATCATCGGGATATTGGGGGAATAATTGTATCGCTAATTAGATTTGTTAACACCCACTAGTGGTTTGGTATGTCCCTAGGTATTTTTTATAATATAAGAAAAATGAATGACTTTTTTAAATTAAAAAAATGTTTAAACCCAAACTGAGGTTTTATGTTTAAAACCATTCAATAGTCCTCTGTATTCAACTCTGATAAATCTCCACTTTGTACCATGTGATTCCTCTATCTAGGTGACACCAATTTCTTTCCATGAATATTTAAATTCCTTCCACTAATGGATCTAAGATAGTTCTATCATCCTTGCTTATATATTTCAACGAGGCATTATTGAAAATAAAAAATCCATAAATCTATCATTTCTACATTTTTAAACCAATCCGTTTATATGAATAATAAACCACTAGGTGGTAACAGTATTTATTAATTAATGACCATGAGGTTTGTAAGATGATCTGGTGCTCTATTATTATTTTCCATTGGGTTGGTAGTATAAATATATTTTCTGTAACGTCCCAGAAATTCCGTGAATTCTTTTTCTTAAATTCATGGTATTTTTACGAGTCTGCAAATATTAAAGGTTCATGATTCTGAGGCACGATGTGCCTGGAATCAATTTCAGAAGTTTTTTTTAGGTACCTTCAGTAAATGTATGAGCGGGATTTTATAACTTTTTAACTGGTACTCGGAACTGAAATCTGAGGGCACCGTTGAACTCGCAGCGTCAGTGATTACATAGTGAGACCGTCACTGTAGTTGCGTTTTGTCTAGAATGGAAGTTAGTTTTGGGGGTTTTTAAAAAAAATTAAATAAAAATAATGTGTGATTATTTTTATTTGTTGGTGGTTAAAACATCCAAGTGGAGGTTGGAGGTGGGGCCCACCTGCACATGACCTTCCTTGGGAGGATATTATTTGGTGATTCCAACCCGAAGTTTAACACCTATTTTAATCAAAGAGGTGGGGCCCACATGGGCTTTGAACCCCCTTTAACCCCCCATTTATGTGTGGGAAAACTCTTGAGCTTCCCTCGTTATGGGGCCACTCCACATGAATTAATTAATTAATTTAAATTCCTTGGAATTATTTTTCCAACAAATTAAAAAATGGGTTATCATAACCCATTATTATTTGGTTTGAAACTCTTTAGGAGGAACTTTTGGCAGATGAGGAAGAACATGGAAGAACGATTCCTCCGCCAACAAAGAACCTTCGGTCGATGGGCGAAACTGTTGCCCACAAAGAACACCAACGACGTCATCTTGGACTCGCCCTTTCTGAAATCATCCTCTTCTGATGTTGAAAAAATGATGTTGCCTTCCCGTGACTTCATCAACGATCATCGTCAAGTGTGGTATGGGGATTCCATTTTTTTTTGAACCATTTCTTCATCGTTCAAGTTTTGGAATGTGAATCGCCGGTTTATATCACTGTAACGAGGTGGGCTCGGACCGCACGAACATGGCCCAACCCTCCAACTTTGTTGATCTCATTTTTTGATGATGGAAGAGGAGCAACAACTCCACCAGAAGGGAAGACCGCTGTGGAGCATCGGCGGCCGGCGAGGGCCCAGCCGTGAGAAGAACCGGTAGTGCAAGAGCCGCCGGGTCACCGGAGGAGCACGACGACGTCGCGCCGCCTGGAGGATTGAGACACGGTTAGGGGGGACGCGGAGGTTCTTGGTGCCATCGCACCGTGCCGGATGAAGAAGTTGCGGCCACGAAGGGCGTGGTGGTCGGATGGGATGGGTGCGACACTGTCGCGCCGTGATGGAGAGAAACCATTGCCAAAGGCCACGGTGGACGGAGGAGGGCTGTCAGATGAGCCGGCAGACATATGTGGGCGGCCGGCTAATCCGGGAGCCGATAGGCGCACCACAGGCAGGAACCATCGGGTCCCGCAGTCATCTAGCCAGTGCCACGCGCCCGCCGTTACAAGAATACAGGGAGGGGGTGTTAACCAGCCCCCCCCCCCTTCGCTCGGTCAGGGCGGGCCCCATGAGACGTGGCCACTGCTGGCTTCGGCTGGGGGACCCCCTCCCAGCCACGCGGGCCACGCCACCCGCGGGCCGGGCCCGTTTCTTGTAGACTAGGTCGAACCCTGGTCTAGAACCGGACCCAGGTCGGATCCACTCAAACCAGATTGGGTCCGCCTAGTTCGGGATGGGTCAGGTCGGTCCATCTGGGCCGGATCAGACTCCGACCCAGTTTTACCCATTTCACCTTTTCGCCCATATCGTGGGATTCAGGTGTCTGATCGACGAACCTTCTGTGGTGACAGAAATCATAGTGCAAGAAGATTCTTTTGAAATAACCCACTTGAGATTTGGACGTAGTTGGGGTATGGTCAGGTTGGTTTGAACCTAAAAACCAACTGGTCTCCTGGAATGGAAATGCCAATAACTCACAAATCGGGCATCCGATTGACGGTCCGTCTGTCGCATTGGGTTACTTATGATAAGACGGAACTACGAGATACATAAACTCAATACTTCTTGGTAGTTGATGTATTGAAACTTGCCTCGAGAATCGGACCCTCCCATAATCGAGCGTGATGTGTGCAGGAACCCTCTGGCTGGTTGTGACTTAGAAGATTGGATCCTAAGTGGACCTACTACTGTACCAGGATCCTCCGTGGGTTCGACAGTGAAAATTAATTACCAGGATCCTCTGTGGGTTCGACAGTGACGGAACTGGACTAGGATCCTTCGTGGGATCAACAGTGATGACTTCTGTACCGGGATCCTCCATGGGTTCGATAGCGATGATACTGTTCCAGGATCTTACATGGTTTCGACAGAGGATATGATTCCGTGGCTATATCTAATCATCTATACCACTCTACAAGAATTGTATACCTGCGTGAGATGATTCTTGACTATCAGTTCATATCATCGAGATGATTGAATTTACATTCTTTTTGGAATGGGTTGTGATTGGGCTCGAGTGTTGGAGCCGGACTGTGATTTGTAACTTATGTATATGTATGGTGATCGTACCACGATTCACTGTTTTATTCCACCCTTGCACCGCAGTTTTAAACAAGTTTTGTAATGAATATTCCTAATATAAAATAAATTTCACTTTTTGTTTGAATCAATCAATTAATGTTAATCAGTATTATAATGGGAAATGTTACTTTTTTTTATTGTTTCAATGTAGGTGGAGGTGATTTGGAGGGCCCTTGATGAAGTGAAGGAAAAATGGGCCAAAATTGCATGGATCCATGGACATCTGTCCACTATTTTGCATAGTACATGAAATATGTGCATCCAAATTGGCTGAAATTTTGTGGACCTGTCCAAACAGTAGTAGGATAAATTTCATATTAAGGAACCCAATCCTGATTCGGATTCTATGGGGCCCTTCCGAACTGATCTGTTCAAGCCACCGAATTTGGACCAAGTCAAATGCGGTGTTCTGTATTTTATCAATATCATGAGCTTTAGTGGTCCAAATAGTGCCACACATTCAGTGGTGACAGTAATGAGGTAGTGCTACAACTTTTCTATTTTCTCTACATCGATATGAGACTGTCTGATGGCCGAAACACGTTGTGAAAGTGGATTTGTGAAATCTGTGTGCCTAAAACCACCTTCAAATTTTCTTATAAAAGGGCACCAAGGGAACCTCATTTGTAAGTTCGGACAAGGAGTGAAGTGATGCCAATTTGGATTCCTAGAGGATTATTCTAATCACCTTGGAGGTTCTAGAGGCCCCTATCCTCATAAGGGGATCAATAATGAAGAAGGAGTTCAACCTGAGCTTCCTCCTCCTACCGATGTCGAGCTAAAAGTTGGGTGTTCGTTGTGAGGGAGCTACACACATGTCAAGGGAGTTCCGATGCATACCCTAGATACTGGATTGGAGTAATTAGGGTGTTTAAACATTTCATTCCATGTATCTTATTTTATTTCAGATTTTAATGCTTGATTTGATACATGTGAGTGTTATGCTCTTAACTTCTAACCGATCGGTGTGAGGTTTTGAGTGAGTGACTTGTGTTGTTCTGATTGGACATTACAAGAACCCTTTTCATACCCACCTTATTGAGATTAAAATATTCTTTGGATGCTCTTATTACATGCATTAGTACTGGACCTTGACAATACGATTGTCACGTCAAGGTTTGTTCCTTAAATCACTGAAATAAAAGCTTAAGAATTAATCAGGATTCCAATTAACTCCAACCAAAGAATTACTCTAATCCTAATATGAATCTCTATTAACAATGAACTTGATATGTGTGTAGTGAAATTACATCAACCCTTTTATCTCATATTTTTCACAATCCACCAGGTCACTCAATTTTTAAGCTATTTAAACTAAGTCATTGTTTTAAACTCTTTTCAAAACCACCCCCTCTCTTAATCATTTTTATTAAAAATAAACACTCTAACCCTACCAATGCTCCTTGAGGGACGACCTAGGGTTTACCGTAGACTATAAATCAATCTTAAAAACATAATCAATTTGACGTGTCACAACAACGCGGTCATAAGGGAATATACCTAAGTAGGTATGGTTGATACTTTGGGATTATATATTACTAATGTGGTTTATCCTTACTGGATTTAGGGAGACATTTGGGGGTCTCGGGTTACCCTACTGAGTATTGTTATACTAACCCCTACACGAACTTCACCTGCACCATGTTGTGTTCTGTGCAGACGACGGCCAGCAGTGATCGAGGCTGAGGGAGATGGACATGAGGCTACTCAGAGGTGGACTAGACGGGACATACCTCAGGGAGGAGTTGTTCGAGATCTGTACCTACACTTCAGGGAGGATTTCTTCGTTGGATGATCCAAGAGCTGTTTTCCCATTTTACTTGTACTTTTTGTTCATTTGGGTTTTTATACTGGCCCACTTACTTTCAGCACACCTATCTTTTCTATATTAGTACTTGGTTCATCTAATACTTGTGTTCAGGCTGTGTGTAACAGGTTTTAAGGAAATTCCTTCCCTTTTTACCAGGGATTCGCCATTGGTTATAGTCGCCAACCCATGTCCTATGGAAGGCGGTCTTGGGGTAGTCACGGCATGGGCCCTGAAGACGGGTCATGAAAAATTGGTGTCATAGTAGTCGGTTCTACCATAGAAATTCTACTCTAATTCATTTAATGAAAATAGTGTTTTGTTTTTAGGGTGTGGTTATCAATTTAGGGAAACCGCTGTTGGTGGGGTGGCCGAAAAATCCATACACTAGGACTCTGACTTCTGACTTCCGAATTAGTGCATGAAAACACTGATTGTGTGTGAGTTTCCTTTGAAAATGTTTCTGTGTGATTAATTTGTGTCAGCTCACAAGGTATATTGTTTTGAGCATGGAACAACAGTTTATTTTTAGGATGGCCCCACGTAGGCAGCCAACTAGGGTTCTGTGTTTTGTACAAGATGGTATACCACTGAGAAATGAGGTCTCGGTGCAGGGCCCCATCACAACAGAGGTACCAGAGGTACCACTACCTGCTGGGCCACCGATGCAACAAAATTCAGCAGCATAGAGTGCACACAGTCTACGTGCTTTTCGCGAGTTCTAGTGCCAGAGGCCGCCCAGGATCAGGGGAGAGATGGACCCACAAATAGCTAAGGATTGGCTGGAGGCTGTTGTGATAGTTCTCATATTGGCATGGACACCAGCTGACCTCATAGTGATCCATGTCGCGAGTCTTCTTCAGGAAGCTGCATTCAGATGGTGGATCCCAATACTCTAGGTGAATGACGAGGCATCACTACTCTAGGCAAACTTCGAGAGTATCTTCTAGTAAGAGCCTGTTCTAGCCACCCTTCGTGCGGTGCGGATTCACGAGATACTTCATCTGCAATAGGGAAACATGACGGTGCCATAGTACTCATCGAGGTTCACCGACATGTCCCGCTACTCCACGGATATGGTTCGAGACACAATTGTCAGTGCCCGTACCATCAAGTATGGACTCAGACATGATATCATGGCTTCAATGATCTCCCTCAATAGTCCGATGTAGGCGGGTGTGCTAGAGAAAGCCCTTCATGTGGATAGTTTTCTTGCTAAGTAGTCAACATCAATGAGACCCACCACAGGGTAACATGTAGCAGAGTATTCTCCAGCCGACATTAGACAGATATTGCAGGGGTCCAAGCTGACCAGGCCATCAGGTGGCGCGACCCCAAGATACAGGTTCGGTTGTGAGGGTCCCATGATGTAGAGCCATCCATACGTGGAGAAGGCAGTGCTATGCGTGCTGCGGGTAGGGTCACATTGTTCGTGACTGCTCGACCCGCCAGGCAGATGAACAAAAAAAAGTAGAGGTACCTCCCAGGAAGAGAAAGAGATTCGACCGTGGTGGACTACCGAGAGCTGGCAGACATGGTAGAGGAGCTGGCTGAGCAGCTGGTTGTGGACGATGTTTCGAGGCCCTACCACCACCACCACCAGGAGGTCCACCCTGACCACAGGGAGCTATCGAACATAGGCGGTCTCAGCTCTAGGTAGTCTAGGCCTATGCCCACGACGCACTTGAGATGATTCGAGAAAATATCTTTGTATACTCCACCCTTGTTTTAGTACTTATAGACACTAGTGTGAGTCATTATTTTATTGTTGCTGCCCTCGTTCGGAGCTCATATATTTCGACGGTATCGTTGGCTCGATCCTTATGGCTAGAGACTTCTACGGGAGTAGAATCAACAATTACGCACTAATTCCAGCAGTGTGAGCTTACTCTAGGAGGTTAGAGCTTCTGCTGGGATCTCTTTTGTAGTGGCGTCAAGGCCTTATGACGTCATCTTGGGTATCGAATCGTTATCTACAGTCCATTTTCAGATTGTGTGTATTAGGAGAAAAGTGCGGTGTGTCTCCACTGATGCGACTAGGATCACCTTTACCGGTGAGAATGGAACATTTGCAGCATAGGATGGACTTACTCAGAGGAGGGTTCAGCCAATCACTTAGTAGTTGTCTCAACATACCCACAGAGCAGTTGATGTGGAGACTCCAACTTAGCCAGTAGTGGTGGACTAGTACGTGGATGTTTTCCCTGATGATGTTCCAGGTCTACCTCCTCATAGAGAGGTGGACTTCTACATTGAACTGTACCCCGGGAAGACACCGATATCTACTCTATCATATCAGATGTCTCCCGCTGAGATTCGTGAGCTACAGATACAACTTAAGGACTTGCAGGGGAAGGGATTCATCAGGCCCGATGTTTCTCCCAGGGTAGCCCTGATTCTGTTCGCTAATAAGGATGATGGGAGCGTGAGGATATTTTTTGAATACCGTCTCCTGAACTAGGTTACCGTGAAGAACAAGTACCCACTCCCATGGATTTATGACCTATTTGATCAGCTGAAGGGAGCATGTCAGATCTCTAAGATAGATCTGTAGTCGTGCTATCACCATCTCAGAGTACGGGATGAGGATGTGCAGAAGACGTCCTTTAGATTCCGGTATGGACACTACGAGTTCTTGGTTATGATATTCGGCGTAACCAATGCACTAGTAGTGTATAAGGGACTCATGAACATGATATTTCAGCTATAACATGATCGATTTGTTATAGGCTTCATCGATGAAATTCTGATATACTTAGCTACCGAGGAGGAACACACCTACCATTTGCGGGTAGTACTGGACACACTTTGAGAGCACCAGCTTACAGGTAAGCTCTCAAAGTTAAAGTTGTTGGACCTGAGAGGTACACATTCTCGGACATGTCATCTCAGAGGCTGGAGTAGCAGTGGATCCAGTGATGATTGGGTTAGTACTTGCTTAGGATCTGCCTAGAAGTGTGATGGAGGTACGATGTTATTTGGGACTGGCTAGGTACTATAGGAGATTTGTGCCAGACTTCTTCAGAGTTGCAGCACCACTTTCAGTATTGACGAAGAAGAGGAAACCCTTCGTGTCATCAGAGAGATGCCAGTAGAGTTTTCAGGAGATGAGGCAGAGGCAAACTAGTGCAACCATATTGAGGCTACCAGAGGAGGGCATTGGGTACGTAGTCTATTGCGAAGCATCGGGGACCGGGCTCAGATGCGTCCTGATGCGGGAGAGAGTACTGATAGATTATGGTTCTAATCAGCTGAGACATCACGAGAATAACTGCACTACCCATGACCTGTATTTAGCTACAGTGGTCTTCTCCTTGAATATGTGGACGCACTTTCTGATGGGTGAGTGTTTTATAGTGTACTCTGCTCACCAGAGTCTCAGGTACATCTTCTCACAGAAAGACCTGAACCCGAGACAATGAGGTTGGCTTGAGTTCCTTTAGGGATATGACTCCAATATAGTCAATACTCATGGGAAAGGGAACGTTGTAGCAGATTATCTCAGATTGAGATCAGGCATTCAGCTGCTAGGAGCGGCGACAGAGCAGCTGGTCGGGTTGTAGTTATCCTATGTTGATTGGGATGGAGTATCCTTTCTCCATTCTCTTATAGTCACACCTCCACCTCTTTAAAGAGTCATGGAGGTTCAACATGGGGTTATTAACTGCGAGGCTCGACGTGCACAGATAACCATAGGGAAGGCACCTGATAGATTTTCTGTAGGTGGGGAGCATGACATTCCCTTCAGAGGATGTAGTACAGTACTAGTGTCGCTTCTGGAGGAAGTGTTGAGGGAGTTTCCCACGTCACCTCTAGCAGTGCATCCAGGTGTGGAAAAGATGTACCAGGAACTCCAAAAATAGGACTGGTGGCCAGGTATGAAGAAGGTTGTAGCAGAGTCTGTGTCACGATGCCTCACTTGTCAGCAAGTGAAAGCAGAGCACCGGGTTCCAGCAGATTTAGTTCAGCCCTTAGAGGTCCCAGAGTGGATGTGGAATGGGATATCCATGGACTTCGTAACAGGCCTTCCACCTACATCCAGGAGTCACGATTTGATATTGGTGATTGTTGACCGACTCACCATGTTGGCCCAGTTCCTACCTATCCGAGAGTAGGGTTCAGTAGAGTGCTTGGGATGGCTATATGTGGAAGAAATCATACGGCTTCATGGTGTTCCATTGATGATAGTCTCCGATCGAGATGTTTGTTTAATGTACTGCCTATGAATGGGGTTTCAAGAGGCTTTCGGGATGCAGCTTCGCTTGAGCACCACCATCCATCCTCAGACGGATTGTCAGACTGAGAGGACCATTTAGAATCTCGAGGACATGCTCCGCGCATGAGTCCTCATCTTCAGTCACAACAGGGAGGATCACTTACCCATGATAGAATTTTCATATAACAACAGATACCACTCCAACATCGGGATAACACCTTTCGAGGCACTGTATGGCCGACCTTGTAGATCAACTCTATGCTAGACAGACCCAGGGTAGTTAGCACTTATGGGACCACAGATGTTGCAGGCCATAACGGAGAAGGTGAAGATCATCCAGGAGCTGATGAATACTGCACAGAGCAGGCAGAAGTCCTATGCTGATAGGATACATAGAGATCTGTAGTTCGAAGATAGTGACCACATCTTTCTGCGGGTCTCACCTCGGTGAGGTCTACAGAGATTTGGCCGAGGCGGAAAGTTGTCTCCATGATTCATTAGACCATTCTAGGTTCACAGCATAGCATGTGAAATGGCTTACCACTTAGCTCTTCCACCTCAGTTGAACCTGGTGCACGATGTCTTCAACATATATCAGCTGGGGAGATACGTGAATGACCCTTCCCACATCATTGACCATGGAGAGGTGGAAATAGATGACGGGGCAACATTCACTGAGGTCCCAGTAGAGATTGAGGATCGACAGGAGTGGGTCCTTCATGGATAGTCGTTACATCTGGTAAGCATTCGCTGGCAGCACATGAACCTCTAGGAGGGCACATGGGAGCAGGAGGCTCAGATACGTGCTAAGTACCTCAATTTGATCCCTTAGTGTGAGTTGTAGATTACAGGGATGTAAATCCCTGAGGATGGGAGAATGTAAAGTCCTGGAAATTCCGTGAATTTTTTTTCTAAAATTCATGGGATTTTTACGAGTCGGCAAAAATTTACGGTGCTTGATTTTGAGACCCGGTGTGCCTGAAAACAATTTTTGACATTTTGTTCATGTACGTTCAATAAGAGTATGAGCGGGATTTTATAAATTTTGAACCGGTGATCAGAACTGAAATTTTGATGGCACTGTTGAACTCGCAGCGTCGGTGATTTATTAGTGAGACTATCACCAAAGATGCGTTCTGTTGAAAATGGAAGATAGTTTTTGGGGTTTTTAAATAAAATTAAATAAAATTAAATAAAATTAAGGTCTGCTTATTTTTATTTTTTGGTGGTTAAAACCTCCAAGTGGAGGTTTAAGGTGGGGCCCACCCACACATAAACTCCCTTGGGAGTATATTATTTGGTGGGGCCCACCCGAAGTTTAACACCTCTTGCAATCAATGTTGTGGGGCCCACACGGTCTTTGAACCCCCTTTAACCCCCCTTTTATGTGCGGGAAATCTCTTCAGATCCCCCCATTAAGGTCCCACTCCACATGAAATAATTAATGGTTCATTAATTAATTAATTTGAATTCATTTGAATTCATTTTCCAACAAATTAAATAATGGTTTATCATAATCCATTATTATTTTTTTGGAAACTCATTTGGTGGAACTTTTGGTAGAGGAGGAAGAACTTGGAAGAAAGCTTCCTCCGCCAAAAAAGAACATTCGGTCTAGGGATGAAACAGTCACCCATAAAGAACGTCGATGATGTCATCTTCGACTCATATTCTCTGAACTATTCCTCTTCTAACATTGACGAAATGATGCCGCCTTCTTGCGACTTAGTCAACGGTCATCATCATGTGAGGTAGGGGGATTTGAATTGTTTTTGTACCCGTTCATCATTGTTCAGGTTTTGGAATGTGAATCGCCGGTTTATATCACTGTAAAGAGGAGGTCTCGGACCGCACGAACAAGGACCGACCCTCCGTCTTTTTTGTTTTCATTTGTTGATGACAGTGGTGGCGCAATGCCACCACTGGATGAGAGGACCTTAGTTGAGAATCAGTGGCCGGTGACGGCCTAACCGTGAGAAGAACCAGGGGCGCCAGGGCTGCTGGGTCGCCGGAGGAGCGCGGCGCCGTTGCACTCGCGAAGGATCGGGACGTGTCCAGGCGGGCCGCGGCGGTGCCAGAGGGGCATGGTGCTGTCGCAGCATGCCGGAGGAAGAATCCAGGACCACAAAGGTTGTGACGGTCTGACGGGATGGGCGTGGTGCCATCATGCCGTGCTGTAGAGAAACTATGGGCAAAGTCCACAGCCGATGGAGGGGGGCAGCCATCGGAGCTGGCCGCCAGTGGGAAAACCACAGGTAGGACCCTTCGGATTCTCCAGTCATCGGGCTGGCGCAACACGGTGGCTGTTACAGGAAGACAATGGGGGGGGGGGGGGGGTGCTGACCCCCCCTCGCTCGGTCAGGGTGGGCCTCGGGAGACACAGCCACCGCTGGCTTCGGCTGGCGGTCCGTCTCCCACCCTTGTGGGCTACGCCACTGACGGCCTAGGCTGCCGCACGGGCCGGGCCGCCCTTCGTGGGTTGGGTGGCCGCCTTGGTCGGGTCAGCCCAGTTCGGGTCGGGTCGGGTCAGTCACGCTGGGTCAGACCAGACCCGAACCCAGTTTGACCCATTTCACCATTTCACCCATATCGTGGGCTACGGGTGTCCGATCGATGAACCGTCCGTGAAGATAGAATGATTAGAGCAAGGTGGTTGTTTTGGAATACCCCACTTGTGGTTTGGACTCATTTAGGGTATAGTCGGGTTGGTTTAAACGTAAAAACCAACCAGGCCCCTGGAACGGAAGTTTCAATAACTCACAGACTGGGCGTCTGATTGACATGTCATCTATCGTGTTGGGTTCCTTATGATGAGGCAGAACTACGAGATACATCAACTAGATACTTCTTGGTATTTGATGTATCGAAACATGGTTTGAGCAGCAGACCTTCCTAGAATCGAGCATGCTGTGTGCGGGAACCTTATGGCTAGCTTTGACTGAGATGATAGAATCCTACGTGGACCTACTACTGTACATGTATCCTCCATGGGTTCGACTGTGATGATACTATACCAGGATCCTCCATGGGTTCGATAGAAACTATAATGGACCGGGATCCTCCGTGGGATCGAGAGTGTTGACTTTTGTACCAGAATCCTCTGTGGGTTTGACAGCGATGATACGGTTCTAGTATCCTTTGTGGGTTCGACAGAGGAGATTATTTAGTGTCTAAATCTAATCATCTCTACCCCTATACATGAGTTGTATACATGTGTGAGATGAGTCTTGACTTTTAGTTGTTATCATCGAGATGATTGACTTTACTTCCTTTGTGGAATGGGTTGTTCTTGGGCTTGAGGGTTAGATCCAGACTGTGATTGGTAAATTAGGTATATGTATTGTCATTTACCTAAGTAGGGATGGTTGATACTTCTTAATTGTATCTTACTATTTTGGTTTATCCTTAGTTGATTCAGGGAGACCTTTGGGGGTCTTCGGGTCCCCTACTGAGTATTGTTATACTCACCCCTGCACAGGCTTCACCCGTACCTTGTTGTGTTCTGTGAAGACGATGGACAGTAGTGATCGAGGCTGAGGGTGATGGACGGGAGGCTACTCATAGCTGGACTAGACGGGACGTACCTTAGGGATGAGTTGTTCGAGATATGTACCTACCCTTCAAGTAGGATTTCCCCAGTGGAGGATCCCGGAGCTATTTTCCCTTTTTACTTGTACTTGTTGTTCAGTTGGGTTTGTATACTTGCCCACTTACTTGCAGCACACCTTTCATTACTATATTAGTACTTATTGTTTATACTTCTTGAGTTCATGATGTGTCTGTTACAGGTTTAAAAGAAATTCGTTCCATTTTTATCAGGGATTCACCTTTGGTACTACTCGCCAGCCCCTGGCCTATGGAAGGCGGGCTTGGGGTAGTCACGACACGAGCCCCAATGACGGGTCATGACATTTTTAACCTAGGATTTCCTAATTAGAAATGATTCAGATTATTCTTTATATCTTATTTGTTAAGATTTATGAAAATCATTGTATGGGTAACAAATCCCAATGAATAATATATTTAAAATTATTATAATAAGAAGTACATTGGGTATTGTGAAGGATATGAAGATAATTTTATTTTCCATAAAATATAGTTTATAAAAACTAGTTCACTTTCAATATTAATTATGTTATTAGTTTTGCCTTCATGACATATAGAGATTTGAGATATTATTATTCACCTCATCAATCTTCATGCATATTAGTGATTATAACACCATGTCATATGCCTCGACACATATTCATTTAATGTTATACCATCCATATGTGATACCAAATGGCATAAACGTATTTGGAATGATTATTTTAGAATTTATAGGAACCAACCTAACATATATTCAATGATTTTGTTTCCAATATGTATTTATGCATATATTTTTAATGATGTAATAATTCCATAGACAATATTTTTTTAAATAATTACGATGTTCATTGATACCTCATAGATATTTTTTTACATTGGATCTTTGTGTATATGTTTTTATACATTTAAATTGATATTTATATCACATTCATATGATTCGTTTGGTAAAGTTTCATACATAGATTATTTATTTTTCTATAAATTACATGTATATTTGTTACATGACGTATTTTTTGATTTGTGGTTGATGTGTGTGTACTAGATAAAGGGTGGAATATATATATGGATAAGGGTAGATATATATATATATACATTACTTAATATAATAAGAGGATACACATATATGAGGATGGATATATATATATAATACTTTTTCTATATAACTCCATTTTTTAATAATAGGTACCTATGATTTATTTATATATATATATATCCACCAATAGGGGGTGTGAGATGCATGTTCTATTCAATGTTCATTAGTATATATTATAATCTTGGATAGAAAAAAATATTATGTTGACATTCACTATGAGTTATAAATATTACATAGAGTGTTTTTTATGATTTATACAGCACAATAGAAAAACATTGATTTTAATATTTTCAAATCATTTTTTGATAAATATATTGTTTCTACCTTTTTTGCTTTCATGTTTTGTACAAAAAATCTATACACATTATTTTATTACTTAATGGGTTGTATGTGGTGGAAACCTCTTAATGTGTTTGATGTACTCACCACATACAGATGATCCTTGAAAAATTAAGAAAACCATGGCATGGGTAGTGTATGTAAAATATATTTCCCATTATATAAGGGGCGGTTGAGAAGGATTCATAAGTTGAGGTTCATTAGATATGAATTCAATCATCTTATTTTTGAGATGGTTTTAGACTACAATTGATGCATATTTTGATGACATGAATTGGGATTCAATAACCTTTTTCTAATATTGATCACTCATTAATTTTTACAAAACCCACATATGTATATATTGTTTTTTCGTTGAAATATTTTAATCTTGTAATATATATTTCAAATTTTATTTGTATTTGGAGTAATTTTTTTATTAGGATAAATTTGTTATCTTTTGAAAATAGGGTTTTCCTTCCATGAACATGTTTTATTTTTCATTACATCATTTTTTATAATAATTTATACATTATTATTACTAATTTTTATGTGAGTTATACTTAATATATAATTATAGTAAAGGATATCCTAATATTTCATTATATTCATCATCATTTAAACTTATCTATAACGATCGAGGAGAACAATTAAGGTCATATGGTAGGCTAGTTTGTGTTTTATTTTGGAAACTATGTCGAGACATTCTGACATGGTAATAATGAATATTTAATACTAGTGTGGTTTAGATTTTAATATAGATATTACTGTAGGTACACTCGATGTAATCCCTAGTTATTCATGGATAATATAATTTTTTGTTGAATCATTTTTTTCTAGGGTCTCTCAGAGATAATTTTTTATTGATTTTTTTTGTCATGGACTTATTCTATGAGTTAGATAAATTATGTATGAGAATTTATAGAATGGAATGGATAATTAACATGAAATATTATATTATTGGGTGTTTTATATCATTAACTTCATGAAATTAGTTAGAGGTTTATATTATATAATAAGAATCAATAAATAAATAGTTTATGCATTATTATTTTTTGGGAATGAATATAATAATATAAAAAAATATTAATTTTTATAGTATTACTAGGTAAATATATTTATTTTTATGCAATATAATGTATTTTATAATGGAGTTTATTTAACTAATATTTTTATAATATATGATAAATTATATACATGAGAAATAGGGGACGAGGTTTCATCATGATAATTGATAAGAAAAACCCCAATTGGATAAATCTAATAACTATTATATAGAGAGTCCAATGTGATCCTTTAAATTAAAATATATTTTATTAATGTATACACATGCTACTTCATTATAGGAATTAGTTTATAAACATCATATACCAACAATATAACTAATTTATCCAAATTTTCTTATGGCTATTATTTAGGTACTTATTGTTGCAAGGTAGATTATGCAACAATGTGAACATAAGACAATAGATGTCATGGGTGCATTTTAGTTCATTTATCACACAGTCACAAAATATTATATTAAATTTAAACAAGATATTCTATGGGATAATTGTATACATGAAAATTTATAATATTAATAATCCATAAATGAATATAATTTTTTAGTCCAAAGTTATTCATAAATAAGTAGTTTTAGAAAACTATATTATTATCTTGACTGATTTAAATAGTATAAATTTTTATAGTATTTGAAAAATATTTTGATAGTGACGGAGTGAGGTACTAAATTAATAGATCTGGTTTAATTTCCTCTTAAACTATGTGAGCGAGACATGTCAAAAAAAAATCCATCAGATAAGGGGTTGAGGGAACTATTACATAAAAATGTGATGATTTGGAACCCATTGATGTTAAATATCATTAAATAATTATAGTATATAATACTTCTTCTAAAATATATATATGGGGTTTCTGGTTAACTTATTAGTTAAAATATATATGATAGATTTTCCAGTTATTATTAGAGATTCCAAGAAGTAGTGAATATTGGTGAAACTACATTGGATGGTCATAAGGTATGTATTTCTACCCTTAAACCAAGGATATCCTTAGAGTAATATTTATAATGAGATTAATAAATATATATTCATCGAATACCGTTAATTTTGGTAGATTCACCAATATGGTTGGTATGGTTATCGATTTTTATTTTATAGGTCAGCTCCACTATTGTGTTATTGATATTAACGATAGTATAGTTAGACCTTGTATGACTATGTTAGTGGGAATATAAATATTTTCAATTTTACTAATATGGGTAGGTCAAGTGTTGTAATGTTTAATTGAGGGAAACATCAAAAGTTTTTGTTTATCTATCTATGTAGGTAGATATAGATCATTGTTTTTTGATTTATTTTATATATCATTTGAAGTTGTCCAGTCCAAGACAGATATTGGAAAATGTATAACAACTACATAAGGTATTATACTATTATTCACTATACATTCTTATTCCCTTTTAATATTATATACTAAATATCTATTTTCAAAAAATTGTTTTCCTAAAATTTTATATTTCTGGTCAAGACATTTTAGAAAATAAGGAGTATCAGCACTCTATTTTGAAAACAACTATTAAAGTGAAATATAATTCTAGATTATCTTATTTTTTTTGTCTCATTTATGAATAATTTATATTTTTAAAACATATGATAACAGGTGACCTTTTATTGGGGATGCATTAACAAACATAATTAAAATCATGTACCAACTAAATTAAGACAACTGTTTCTTGTTTTTAATCTAATGATATCTATTAAAAATATATCATAAAATATGAATTAAATACAATCTGAGATATATTTGATCAAGGGATGTATTGGAATAATCACATATTATATAGTGACTCTAGTACAATGCATGGATGAGGTTTTGGAATTGAATACATTTCCACCCATGGTAAGGTACAATGTTTAATTTTTTTAAATGTTTTAAATAATTGCATTTTATCATTGAAAAATAGTTTTTAGGCAAAAACAATTTCTAGAATAAAGCTATTTTTTTATTCCACTATATCATTTGTTAGTGGTTGGACAATGAGAATTAGTGGTTCATCTTACAATTTAATCTAGGTAAATAGTATGAAGATCTGCATGATATTGAAAAAAGTAATTTTTGATATAAAAAATTTCTAAATAGACATTTTATATTGATATATAATTAAGGAATAAAAAATATAGACTAATACATGATAATTTTCTAGACAAGTTTTTAGAATTTCATTACTACGAGTTTGATTATCTATTCAAGCATTAACCCTCTATTATCATAGACTATTCCAATATGAATTTGCATCTATGACCTATTTTTTAAAAAAAAAATTGTGGATAATATAATTATGTTTTTTTGGATTCATAAAGTGTTTGGTATACATATTAGGAAGGATTAAAGAACCTACAAGTGTATATGATTTATGTAAATCTATTTAAATTTTCACTCATGATTCATGTGGGTAAATTCCAAGAGAACATGATATCAAAATAGGAAATTATAGTCAAATTAAAGAAATTAGTGTAGATGATTTCATCAGAAGTACATAATAATGTTTTCGAAATTTAGAGTATCAGCGTGATTTTGTGGCAGTATAATTTTATTTCTGTGGATTTAAATTGAATTTAAACTCTAAATATAAATTTGATGATGAAATGGTAGAAATTCATTCCATCAAAATAATATGAGTTGGCGATTCACGAAATAAAAAATGTTTCTTTCTATGATTGTTATAATGAATTTTTCTATTACCGTTGTGGAATTTTAATTTTATTGAGGTGAATTTTTTATGGGTCTCATAAGGTTATTAATGTATATCAATCATGTGGAGGCCTATGATTCTTGGTAGGGAAGCAGTCAGAGGAAGATGTTTCTAATAAATGACATATAATTAACTATAGTACAATGTCTTATGATGTTGTAGTGTTATTTTATATTCAATGATATATTTATAATTTACTCATCCTAATAAAGACTCAAGTTTATATTTTATTTGAAATATCTAAATTTGTAGTAGAACTGGTTGGTTGAATACCTAAAATATTTAAAAAATTTATTTTACAATACTCCTAGAGTGGGGATGGTAAATGTTAATACTCATGTTATAATGTATCAATATTTAAAGGTGAAGAATTTGAAATATGTGTGGAATTTGATGTCTATAATTAATGAGCTTCGACTATATATATTTGAGTATCAGTGTGAGTTATTTTTATATATTATTTTTTTCAATAATATTATTTTTGATTATGAAAGAACAAATGTACATTGTATCATTAATATATCACAAATTTATGGGGACATGATGAAGTGGATATCTATTATCAGTGGCCTCAATATTTCGAGTCATAACATCCCAGTTCTAGGAGCCACCTAGAGTTGCCCCATACCCGATTAGTCGCATGTCCTCAAGCACATTTCCTCGAATTCTAGAGGCTCCTGACTATCATCTAGGGCCTTGGGTGTGATAGTGGGAAAACTATTCCCTCATTAGAAGGGTACATAGCATTAGTAAACAACACACAATAGATAAAATAGTAAATATCCCAAAACAATAAACAATTGAAGACTGATAAAGAAAAAACTTGACAAAAATGTATAAAAATGATGCATGATACATATATATCTAGGAATGCGGCCAAAAAAGTCAGAATGCTAAATACATTACTAAACCAAAGTACGATGGGAAAACAGATGAGAAACTCCTCAGCCTCGGAAGCCTTGGCTTGGTCCCATGCTCCCCAGCTCCAATGCAATCAAGTACCTAAAGTGGAAGGGTGATTGCCCTTGTCTATACCTGTAGCAATATAATCTGTCTGGGCGAAAAAGCATGGCCCAAACTGGGTGTGAGACTAAATCTCAGTAGACACCCACCACAAGATCTACGACTAACAGTTAGTGAATATATGGTAGGTAAAAGTATAGAAAACAGTAAAAAAGGAAGCACTGAGTAGTAAACAATCCTCAGTTTAAGCATTCAAAACACCACATAGAATGTAAAAGAAAAATATATAACACAACAGGTAACCCTCTGGGAAGTACCCACGACCTATCCCCTCTGGTCCTTCCTATCAAGTACAAGCAACCCTCTTGGTAGCACACACAATCTCACCCCTCTGGTTCATCTAATGTATAGACTCTCTGAAGAATTACTCACTGTCAATTCCATCTATAGTCTCGTATCGTACTAAAGGCGCTCTGGGGAAGCACTCAACGTCAATTCCCCCTGTGGCCTGCGTTGTGGAACTACAAACACTCTGGGGAAGCACTCAACGTCAATTCCCCCAGTGGTCTCACATCATATAATTATAATGACACTCTGGATAATCCCTCAATGTCAATTCTCCATATGGTCTATACACCAGGTTCTCATGGACCTGTGTAATTTATTCATGTATAGCTTGCATAATAGCCAAAGTAAACCTCATTAACTACTTGGATAGAATTATATGGCATATCCACACATTAGAACTATAGTCATTCCATTCTACAATACTATGCGTGGAAAGTAAATAGAAATCAAACAGCGAAACTATACCCAATGGTCCAGATATGAAAAACATGCCTGGAAATCATTTCTAAAGCATAATAAGTAACCCTTTTCACATTCAGTATCCTCTACTCTAGCATATAATCAAATCAGGCAAACAATTGGGCTAAAGAGGTAAACACACAATACCATGTTCCATGGTATTGGTGGAATTTGCACAAAATATTCAATGACTTTCAATGAAAATACACAAACCACCTACCTTGAGGTTATGAGATCAAAATATATGAACCACGAGGCTTGAATCATTATAGAATTATATAGATCTATAAAAACGCACAAAACGCTCAACCCGTGATAACTCACAAAAGAGGAGAAATTGGAAAACGAAGCTCTAAGAGAAGAGAGAACTCACCGATGCAATTCTAACTCAACCAACAATGTTTGATTTAGAAGAAGGATGGAGGCCCAGGGGTTCGTCAAATATCGATGGCCATAAGGTTTCTCTTGAACGAATGGAACCTAAAAGAATATGGTTCTGTTTGTCAGATGTGACCCCAGTGCAGAAAATGAAAACAAATACATGACGTGTACATATGGAGTACACAACGTGTAATTACTATTTCCATACTCCGCTTTAGGCGGCCTCCATGTCACCCCACATGACCTTGATTGTTGGTCAGGACATGGCCAGCACAAGACCTCCTGCAGTAATGAAGTACACGAAGTGTACTCATAATGTACATGGTTTATACTTCAAATATTTCTATATTTTCCAATTTTTCTCAAAAATGAACCGAAAGGAAAAACATACCTGAAAAGAAGATCGGGGTTCTTACAAACTTCCCCCCTAAAAAGAATTTGTCCCTGAATTTCTAGCACGTCATAGGCAAAGAAACCCCAAACATCTCTATCCACTATGATCATACATCAGCCTCCCTCTCCCAAGTCTTGTCCGGTACTCACCCGTGCTGCCATAGCACCCGTACTAGAGGAACAGGCTGACCACATTAAACCTTTGTACTATTGTCCACAATCTAGACAGGATACTCCTCAAAATATGCATCCACCTCTATCTTGACATCCTCGGGATGGTAATCATGAGACGGTTCTGAAAAGTATCATCGGAGCTGAGAAACGGGGAAGACGTCATGCATATCCAGCTACCTCTGAGGTAACTACAACCGATAGGAAACTGGACCCACTATCTCCAACACTTCAAATGGCCCGATGAACATCGGTGAATGCATAACCTATCTCCAAATCCTCTTGTCTCCAACCTCGGCGTGACACATAGTAAAATCACATCCTCGACCTCGAACTCCAGAGGTCATCTATGCTGATTAGCATAAGACTTCTAACGAGACAGTGTAGTAACTATCCTCTTCCGAATCAACTCTATCTACTATGTGGCCTCCTGAACAAGATGAGGTCCCAACAAATATGCCTCTCCTACCTCCATCCAACATAAGGGTGATCAGCATGGCCTACTATACAAATCCTCATCAGGTGACAACTGAATAGTTGTTTGAAAATCAATATTGTTGGAAAATCCATAAGAGCTATATGCTTCTCCCAAGAACCTCCAAAATATGGAATGCATGCTCAGAGCATGTCCTCAAGCACCTAAATCGTATGCTTCAACTGGCCATCTGTCTGGGGGTGGTAAGTTGTACTCAAAAGTACATGTGTACCCAAATCCTTTTGAAGCCGTTTCCAGACCCGAGAAGTAAAACATGCATCCCTATGTGAAACAATGGAGTTTTGAACTCTATGCATATGCTTAATCTCTTATATCTACAACCATCCTAGCTAATCAACACTGATAGTCTCCTTGATCGGCAAGAAGTGAGAAACCTTCATGTGTCATTCACTGAAAACCCATAACACATCTTTCCCTCGAGGAGACCTTGGAAACCCTATCTCGAATCCATCGTGACATCGTTCCACTTCCACTCGAGAATGGGTAACTACTGTTAAATCCATGCTATTCGCTGATGCTCTGCCGTCACATGATAAAAAGTGGAACACCTTATGACAAAACCAGCTACGCCCCTCTTCATACATGGCCACCAATATTGATTTTGTAGATCATGATACATCTTGGTGATGCCAGGATGAACAACCCAAACTAAGGAATGAGAGTTCCGCATCAGCTCCTCACGTATATCAGCTGGCACTCATATGAGTCGTTGGAAATGCATGATCTCATCCACACCTATAGTCCACCTAGGAATAGGATACTCTCCTGACACATTTTCCCATATGAAAACGTTTTTATAATCTTATAGTTTCCACATTAGTACTTGATCCAGAAGGGTAGAGGTAATAGCTATATAAGATAGAAAAGTCTTCCCATGTCTGTCATGCGCCTCCAAATGCATCTCAAAGAACAAATCCATAAGCTTCCACTCACTGCTAGCCTCCTTAACATTCTGTATCTGAGTCCTCCTGCTCAATGTATTAGCCATTGCGTTGCCATTCCCCAGCGTGTAGGCAAGCTCAAAGTCAAAAGACTGAAGGTACTCAACCCACCTTCACTATCTCAAATTCAGATCACGTTGAGTGAAGATGTATTTAATACTCATGTGGCTGGTGAAAACCACAAAGTGCTATCTCATAACATAATGTCTCAAGCAGCTTATGGAATGAAAAACATCTGCCAACTCCAGATCGTGCGTCAGTTAATTCCTCTCATGTGGCCTCAACTGCCGAGACCCGTATGCAACGACTCCATATCCCTACATAAGCACAACTCCTAGCCCGATACCTGATGCATCACAGTAAATGGTATAGCTCTTGCATGGCATTAGAAATACTAGTGTTGGTTCTGAAGTCAACCCCCCTTTCATCTCCTAAAAGGTTGACTCACAAGAATCTGACCATATGAACATCACACCCTTCTTGGTCAGACCTGTCAGTGGTGCTGCTAAGCGTGAAAATCCCTGTATAAAACATTCGTAGTATCCATCTAGCCTTATAAAGCTCTGCACCTCAATGATATTCTTTGGATACTCCCAGGACACTACAGCTCTTAGTATCTCTAGGATTACTAATACTCCAGTCTCTGAAAAAACAAAACCCAATAAGTTAATATGATCCATCCAAAAGTGGCACTTCAAGAGCCTAGCATATAACTAATGCTCCCTCGGTTTACTCAAAACAATCTCAAGATGGGTAGCATGGTCGTGTCGAGTGTGAGATTGCACCAAGATATCATCCATGAAAACAACCATGAAGGATTCCAAGTATAGATAGAACACTCAGTTCATCAATTCCATGAAAACTACAGCAATGTTCATTAGACCGAAGGGCATAACCATATACTCATATAGACCATACCTATTTTGGAAGGCTGTGAGAGGTATATCAGTTGGTCTAACGTGAAACTGATGACAACCGGACCGCAAGTCAATCTTTGAGAACACCTGGACTCCATGAAGCTACTCAAAGAGATCATCAATCCTAGGAAAGGGATATAGGTTCATGACAGTCAACTGGTATAGCTTCTGATAATCCAAACAATGCCTTAAGGTATCGTCTACCTATTTCACAAACAGGACAGGCGAACCCCAAGGAGATGTTCTGGGTCAGATGAAACCCTTGGCCTGTAACTCCTACAACTATTTCTTGAGCTCATGCAACTCTGGTGTAGCCATCCTATAAGGAGGAATGGACATCGGTGTCTCCCCGGCACAAGATCAATAGAAAATTCTACCTCATGCTCCAGAGGAAAACCTGAAAAGTCCTCTTGAAAGGCATCCCTAAAATGATCCAACATTATGGGAAAGTCTATCTGTGAAGTCCTCTGGCCATCCAAATAAAGAATAGAAATTTGGGTTGTAACTTCTCCCAACCCATGATGCTCTAGACCTACTCTGCTCGCATAGACATCCCACTCGCCCTTATGAATAAAAGATCCACCCTCTGGTGATATGAAACTCACCCATGCACTGATAATAGTCGATGACTACCTGGAAGGGAACTATCCAGTATATTTCAAGAGTGACATCATAGCCTATCATCTCTAGTATATAATGATCCCAAATGAAGTGAAACCCACCAACCTCAAGAGGGCACTCCTAGCACTGACGTACACCAGATGTTTTTGTCCCCAACGGAGTGTCTACTGTCAAAACATCGGTAGAAGAAATGATATGGATCCCAAGGCTATTCACAACAGTGAAATATATAAAGCTACATGTAGCACCAGTATCAGAAAGAGCTGAAGATTAAACTGAGGCAACTAGGATCATAACAAGAACAGTAGATGGGCTGGGATCCGGCTCCTGCTGGGTCTGCTCCACTACAATAGACTTTCCAGCTCCGCGGCCCTGTGAACCTACCTGATTGCCCTAATCTGATCCACCCTTTAGTCACTGGTGGCCTAGTGACTGACCATAGCGGCCACGACCTCCACCTCGGCCTGAATACCCGGAATAACTACAGTTCCCAGACTGGGGAGAAACTGGCCTTGCTGCTTCTGTACGAGGAGTCGTAGATGAACCTCTGTCACCAGTTGCTGGTGAAAATATCTGATAGAAACACTAAAGGTGTCCCAACATGCCGCAATATCGGCACTCCACCGAGTCTCTCTGGCACTGCGGCCTCGTATGCCCAGACCTTCCACACCAATAGCATACCACCTGGCTACTTAAAGATACATCCTGACTACTCGGATCTTTCCATGTAGTCTCCCTACAGTGCTTCCGGATATCAGTGGGAAAAGCACTAACTCTGGATGTCAAGCCACCCTAGCTCACAACCACAGATTCCCTCAGATTCTGCACTGTTATTAGTTCCTAGTTGACAATGGAAGCGATGGAAGTCAACCTGATGATATTCACCTGAGAGTAGATGTCCTGTCTGAGGCCATCCTCGAACTTCATTTCCAGGAATAACCCATCCCCTCCCATGAAGGGTGTGAAACGTTGATGATCAGTGAAACAAGAGGAGTACTCCATAACCAAGAGGGTACCCTGCCCATGGCTCATAATCTCCGGGGCTTGGTCGGCCCTCAAGGTCCTCGGATAGAAGTAGTCATAAAAGACACACTAAAGCTCTTCCGAAGCCATGACCTGCTGATGAACCACCTGTGAGATCACATCCCAACATTTCTTGGTGGAGTCCCATAGAATATAGGTTGTGAGCTTTAATCTCCTATCTAGAGGCATCTAAAAATGCTCAAATATCATCTTCATGGCTTCGAGCGATGACTCTACAGCCTGAGGTCCTCCTTCCCTTGAGAAATTGGGAGGATGGTACTACTGGAATACCCACATCAAATCATCCATTGATGGAGAAGGAGGCGAAGCTCCCTGAAAAGTATGCATCATTCTCATGAATCCTTCCCTAAAATGTGCATCAACACTGGTAACAAGTATAATTGTAGGTTCCATCACTGGAACAACATGAGGATCTGCAGGTGGTCACTGATCAGCCATGCCAGGTGTCTGATCATCACTAGGCAACTGGCATACAACTGGGGGATGTCTCGGTGGCATGACTCTGCAAGTTCAAGCGCACACCTTTGATCAGAATTATCAAGGACTGAAAACAAAGAGTGTGAGAAGATAACAAGAGGAAAAACAATGATTTTTTTTCAAAACATGACTACACGGTGGGTAAAATCCCTACATGTCATGTTCCCTGAAGTCATTCACATGGGCGTGTACTTTTTTCATAATCTTGTCTTGTAACGCCCCAAACACATAGCATGTTCTCAAAACACACGACATGTACTTGAATCCTCTTCCCATGCATAGGTCCTTCTATATGGTTACACCACACAACTCTCCTATTACAAGATTATACGACATTTTCAATGTAGACACGGCATGTGCTGGACAAGCATAACCCGACCCGTGTTATTAGAGACACAGTCAGACATAAGGTCAAACTACACAGCATGTTCCTGACAGACACGACATGTACGTGAAAGGATTAAACCAACCCATTTTGTTCATGACACGGTCGGGTGCCTAGGTCAGACTACGTGGCGTATTAAAGGGGGACATGATGTGTATAAGAAGAGACTCCATAGACCCGTGTTGTTAGCTACACGACCGGGTTCCTAGGATTATAATACACGGCGTGTTCGAGGCGGACACGACATGTTACCACCAGACTTTTCCCATCCTGTGTCTCTGCCTACATGGCCTACGACACGGTCAGAGACTACACAGTGTGTACATAATGTTCACGGTGTCTACTTAAGATTAATTTTTTATTCTTGAACAGAATAACACATGGCATGTACATAACATTACATGACATGTATTCTGGATTTTATTGGATAGTAAGCCTCAAGAACTACTCCGGAGCCCAGAAAACATTGAAAAAAGCATTAAAAGTGCTTAATTCCAATCCGTTAGGGCCTATACTCCCATGCAAATCCAATTTTGGCATCTTATACAAGTTATAAACAAGAAAAAAGTGCAATGATCTACCAAATTCCAGTCCATGAGGGCCCATAACACCTCATGATCTGAAGTTTGGCGTTCATTCAAACAAACCTTACACACAATTCCCTATCAAACAGCAGGTATTTATATCAAGGCATTTATCACAATAGCATGTACATTCTATACAACATTAATCACCACAACATGAAATCTCTAGTGCATCCAAGATGGCATGGCAAGAATGAATGGAATTTGATTTCTAACAAGAAACTACATGATGCATGAGATGGAACAACCTCATCTCATTAGGGTGCGATAGAAATAGAACCTCAATAACAAAAATGGAAACAGAACAAGACATGTGAATCACCCAATGGTGAAATCAAATCAACTGTAAAATTCCAAACTAGTAAAATTTCAATAAACTAGGTAGTATGGCTTTTCCCTGTACATGGGTTAGCTACTCCCGAGTACAGATTATTACCAAGTCCTTATTCCATCCTATCCCTGGATATATGCTCCAAATAGTAAGTCAAGAGAAAATAATACCCTCTAATACAACTTTGTAATGTCATTGTTCTGGAAGCCACCCAAAGACGCCCCATACCCCATTGGTTACATTGCCTCAAGCGCATTTCCCTTAAACCTGAGGCTGCTGACTATCAGCGAGGGCCTTGGGTGTGATAGTGGGGAAACTCTTCTCTCATTAGTAGAGTACACAAAAGAAGTAAACATCACATAATAACAGAAACAATAAATATCCAACAAATGTAAATAGCTAAATACATATAAAGAAACAACTAGAGAAAAATGTATATAAATGATGCATGATACATATATGTCTAGGAAAGTATCCAAAAAAGTCACAATACTAAATATAGTAATAAACCAAAGTAAAAAAGGGAAAATAGATGAACTACCCCTCATCGTCGCAAGCCTTGGCTTGGTTCCATGCTATCCATATCCAATGCAATCAATTACCTAAATTCAAAGGGCGCTTTCCCTTGTCTATACCTGCAGCAATATAATCTATTTGGGACCAAAATCATTTCCCAAATTTGGTGTGATACTATATCCCAGTTGGAAACCACAACATGATCTGTGTCTAACATTCAATGAATATATGGCTGGTAATAGTACTGAAAACAATTAACAAAGAAGCAATAAGCAGTAAACGATCCTCAGTTTAAGCATTCAAAACACCACACAGCATGCAACAACAAAATAGATAACAAAACAGGTAACCCTCTGGGAAGTACCCACAACCTATGCCCTCTAGTCTTACCTATCATGTATAAGAAACCCTCTGGGAAGCAGACATATTCTCACCCCTCTGGTTCAACTAAAGTATATACTCTCCGAGGAAGTACCCCCTGTCAATTCCCCCTATAGTCTCGTATTGTACTAAAGGTTCTCTACAGAAGGACATAACATCAATTCCCCATGTGGGCTACGTCATGTAACTAGGGACACTCTGGAGAACCACTCAACGTTAATTCTCCATGTGGTCTCCCATTGTATAATTATAAAGACACTATGGAGAAGCCCTCAATGTCAATTCTCCATGCGGTATATACATCAGGTTCTCATGGTCTTGTGTAAATCAACCATGTATAGTGCGCATAACGGCCAAAGTAATACTCATGAACTACTTGGTTAACATTATATGGAATATCATTACTTTAGAACTATAGTCATACCATCCTACAATACTAGGCATGGAAAGTAAACAGAAACTAAATAGGAAAACTAGACCCAAATGGGTCAGATAGGAAAAACAATAATGGAAATAAATTCTAAAGCATAACAACTAACCCTATTCATATTCAGTATCAACTACTGTAGCATATAAGAAATGAAGGCAAACAAAAGGGCTAAAATGGTAAACACACAATACCCCGTTTAAGGTTATTGGTGAAATTCGGACAAAATTTTCAATGACATTCAACGGAATTGAAAAAACCACCTACCTTAGGGTTATGAGATCAATATACTTGAACCACAAGTCTTGAATCGTCTTAGAACATCGTAGGTCTATGAAAATTCACAAAACTCTAAACCCATGATAACTCAGGAGAGAATACAAATTGTTAAAAGATTCTCTTGGAGAAGAGATAACTCACTGATGATATTCCAATGCAACCGACAGAGTTCAATTCGGAGGATAGATAGAGGCTTGGGGGTTCATCAAAGATCCACGACCGTACGATTTCTCTAGGATGGAAGGAACCCAAAAGAAGATGGTTTTGTCCGTCAGACACAACCACGGTGCATTTAATGAAAAAAAAAATACACGGCTTATACTTTTGGAGTGCATGGATTGTACTTACTATTTCTATACTCCCCTTTAGGCGGCCTCCACATCACCCCACACAATAGTGTGTGTGGTCGGGACATAGCCAACACATGGCATGTTGCGGAAACAAAGTAAATAGTGTGTACTCATAATGTACATGTTGTGTACATAAAAAATTTCTAAATTTTACCTATATTTCTAAATAACTACAAGAAAGGAAAAAATAGATAAAAAATGATCTATAATCTTACAGGGGTCCTTCCATTATGTTCATATATGATCAGAATTAACCACCATCGTACAAGGAGGTATTGTAAAAAATCGACCAAGGATACCCTCCCAAACCGGAACCCAACCCAATATTATACATACCCATATGGAATTCCAAATCCCCACTAGAAATAAACTAAATAATAGGCATCAAAAAAACAAGGAATGATATCCCCCAACCATCAACAGATGACATGGCATGCATATATCTAATAGAAAGAAAAGTATAAGAAAACCCAAAATTTATATATATATATATATAACATATCTAAATTAATAAAATATATGTGATGAAACTCAAAGGTGTCAAACAAATGCAATGTAAATGTCTAAATAAAGAAAACTAATATAAACTCACTAAAACATGTGATAATGTGGGAAAGATCCCACCATATAATAACTAGATATTTGTACCAAGATAATAAAAAATATCACATCCTCACTATAGTTCCATTTATTTTATTTGATCGAATGGGATAACCAGTTCAACCAAAAACAAATGGGTTTTGTTGGGTGTGAGATAAATAGGATCAGTAGTATCCAAACTAGGTATCCCATTTAAAGAATCTATTCCAAAATCCAATTATCTACATTATAAATAAAATATTTCCTAAGAAATGATAAATAATTTTATATCAAACTCATGGTAAATATTTTAATTTTCCAATGTTCCTAAATAAATGAGTGAAAAATTTCAAAATATCATTTCCAAAGACATTTATCAAAGTCAAAGAAGTAATACCAAAGACAGGAAAAATATAAAGGCATTGATAAATCCCAAAAATTCATCATAGGAGTTAAGGATAACAAGAATATAATACCATAATCAATTACTAATAAACACCTAAGTCCTTATATTATAGGTATATGTAGAATAGGAACACCACAAGAGTAAACGACCATAAATTTGAACATAATTTCCATAGAAAATTTGTCGTAGGAACTAAAGGAACACCCCTTTACTTAACCATTTCCAATGCACAGATGATAGACCTTAGCTACACATACACCCAAATACCCAAGGGATCCCATGTGATATATATTCCCAAATAATTTAAAAATGTTCTTTTTAAAATTATTTTCAAACAATGTTGTTCTTTCATCAGACATGGTTTAAAGATACATTTAGTAATAATTCAAAAAAAACCATTTTACACTATGAAAAACAATGAAAATTCCATCTATTATTTCATATATATTTATGCATTGAAATAACTCATGAATATTATTTTATAAAACAATATATATAATATATGAAATCATGGTTCATTTTACAATGTATAGAGACGAAAACACTTTCCTCAATCATGGGTTACACATACCCACAATGAGATCTGCCAACATAGGAAGGAATGAAATGGAAACAATAGGGGCCCTAGAATTTATTCCCACAACATATAATGAATTTGACAAGGAAAATGGTCATCATAGTAGATAAAACAACACAAAACTCATAGAACATTCACCTACCACACAATGATGAATAATGAATTGTCTCTTAGAAGAAGATACCTCATCATAACATGAAATTATTAAACTAAATGTCTCCATAGGGTTGATGAATCCAAAATGATGCATCATGTTGGTTCCATGAAAAATTTAAATGATGAATTAGAATCACCGCTTACCAGAAAGTAGTGACACAACCCCTAAATAGAAATAGTGTTTAATGGAGGAGCTCGGTATGAGAAGAGATACCGAAATCAGACATGGGAGTTTCTAGGGGTTGAGGGAAGATGATGGTATAAAAATTATGGAAAAAATAATTTTGAATGTGATAAAAAATAAATAAGAAGGTATTTACGGTATAAATACCCCCATTTATTGAATAAATATCCCAAAACTTTTATATAATAAAATAAAAGTCCGATCAATTTGAATTTATGTTGAAGGATTATTTTAAAATGTAATAGTATATCATAAAATGTAAAAAATGTTTATAATAATATCTAGATTCATATGTTATTATATTGTTACACATATTTTCCCATGAAATCATTACATGTTTAGATAGGAATTTACGATGTAAAATTGACCTGCAGGCACTACCCAACCTTAGATTGGTAGAAACTCCCAAAAATTGTCAAATAATCCTTCAAACCAAAAAAATCACTCTTAAACATTAAAAATATATTACATCTTAGTCCAACCTAATACAATCTCCCCACCATAATACTTTTCATCTCTAAAAGTTCATATTGATGAAAGGTTCTCCATAAATTGGTGATGGAAATTATCCCTCACATATTATTACTTCTCCCACATCTCGTGAGAATCTAATATATGTTAACCTAATACTTTGACCAATTTTTAGATTTACCATGAAGGACCTTCATATGAGAATAAATGATCTCCACTTGTTTCTCTATAATTTAATCATATGTCTCTAACTCGATATAATCCCAACTCAGAGCAAGTGATAGATAAGAATGGTACTTCTTAAGATGATATATGTGAAAAAAACATGAATTCCTATCATCTAAGATAGAAATTACAAAAAATGAACTATCTTTCTATGCTACTAAATGAGCTGAAATGGTCTATCAAATCTAAGAGCCAACATTCCCTATCTTCCAATCCAACTGTGACCCATCTAAGGATAAACATTAAATAAAACTTATTTACTATAGAAAAATCAAAAGGATGATGTATAAATTCATCGAATGATTTCTAGAGACTGTTTATTATAGCTAGACTTCAACGTATATTCTGAACATACATCAATGTATCCTAAATGTGACTCAGCCCCACAACAGTAACCTCACCCACCTCTTCCTACCAAAGTCATGATTTGAACATGTGACAATAAAAAATATCAATATAATCCATTTTGATAGATGAATGGTGGCTATTGTTTAGGAAAACCCAACTATCCCATGATGGATATCTCGCAATCCACCAAAATCCAAAATGAAATCATGGTGCATATTCTCTAGAATATGAATAGAAATATTTGTCTGACCCTCCTTCTATATATGGTTAGAAGTAGTAAGCCAAAACTGAGTCCCCATAAAATCTTGTAGAATCTTCCAAAACTAGATTCAAAACCTCATATCACTGTCCAAAAAAACATAGGGAACCCTTTGTAACCTCACATCCCCATGTATATATTTCATACCTAGTTCTTCAACTTTATTGGTGTTCTTGATAAGAATATTTAACATATAAATAACCACCCAGAAACAATTCTTCCCTCATGGAATATATAGTATCCTAATAAAAAAATTCAATGGACACCTCATCCCTTTTCCAACCAGGTACCAGATGAGGCTGTAGAAAACCATAGTGTTTCAAATTCTATACCTTAATCTTTTTGAATCTGTAATTGTGGGACATTGAATGAGTAGTTTCACACCTCATAATCATTTACCAGAGTCTCTATCTCATATAATAATACATATTTTTATTAATGGGTTGAATATACAAGGAAGAAAATTGATTTCAAAACAAAAATAAACAACTAATAGATATTCAGATTATAAACTAATCCATAATGGGGAAAACACCATGTGAAGTGGTAGACAATCCAAATACGATATCTCCACCAAAAAATATTTCTCAAATTCCCTTAAATACAACATCCTACTACTGAACCTATAAAGTATACTAAAGGGGATATGATGTTAAGTGAACATAGTACATAATGATATATATATTGATATTCTAAGCATTTATATATAACTGAGTGAAGAGTCCCATGATGTTCAATTCATTCTTCAATTCCAGGAAAACATGTAATGGTACACTCCAAATGATATTTTCCACGTAAACATTTACATTAATCTAGGTATAAGGTATTTTTAATTGAAGAACTGATGGTACTCCCCCCACAATGTCTATTTTAGATTCATCTATTCCTGAGGGACCATATAGCCCATACACATTTAGTAATAAATAGTGAATCTCAACCGAGTGAGTTAGTGCCACAGATAATTAAGAACATAAATAATTGTGGAAGTATCAAAACCCTATGTGGGGTAATTATTCTCAGTTAAAAAAGATAAAGAGATACATAATCCACCATTATCATATTATATAAGAATGAAAACAAAACATATAGAATATTTATAATTGAATACAACACACCGCTCACCAGGAATATGTAATAAAAATATATTTTCATATAATTAATGTCATTTAAAAAGATTTGATTAATTCAAATACTTTTCATCCCATGCGCATTTCACCCACATCCTTGTAATAGTATAAAATGATGATTCCAACATCCAAAAATCAATGATGAACAATAAATATTATCCCCCAAGACCATGTAATATCATAATATCAATGATGGTTTGTGGTTCCTCCCAGGAGAATATAGCATTCCCCTCTACTTCATCAACTGTTAAGAGACAAATAAAAAATAGAATCCAAAAGAACTTCAATTATTGGATCTATATTTTTAAATTTAAATGATTTCAAAAAATAAAGTGATTCATTGAGATTTAAAAAACTAATCATATATGGTAATCATGATTTCAAATAATCCTTGAACAAATAAAAATAACATCAAATTAAATTTACTAATCTGTTTCAAGATACTAATAGATTATACCACTCATCAAACACATGAAAATTTTAGGAGTGTTTGACAAACCAAAATGAATCACAAGATATTCATATTTTTCATGCATGATCTTGAAATCACTACTAGAAATATGGCTTTTATCAATGCTATAAAAGTGAATTAACATTGCTAAAAAAGCACTGTTAATCAAGGAGAAGATAAAGTGGGGGTCCCTTTTATCACCGCTCAGAAAAGCATTGATAAAGACCCCTTTTATCAGCACTTTTTTTAGGGCAGAAAAAAGTTAAAAAAATAAAAAAAAAATAAAAACAATAAAAACAATTTATATTCAGGGGGATTTTAACAGTGCTTAACCCCCCCCCCCCCCCTTTTCAGTGCTAGGCGGCCCCTCCGACTCCTACGCACTGCCCTTAGCCATGCGTCCCACACATGTGGTCGCAATTCCTTGCTTCCACCCGACCTCGAACCCGCGACCTCCCCCTCGCGTGCATTCACCTTTACCACTAAGCCATTTCATTTTTTTCAATTTAATGATACATCTATTTATATATATATATATATATATATATTTATATTTTTTAGTATATTGATATAGATTCATATTAATATTAATATATTTAGTTATATTAATACATATTTTTTTATTCATATATTAGTATATATATTCATTAATATATTAATATATATTTATATCTATTTATATATATATATTTAGTTCCAATTTTTATCCGTATATTTATTTGTATATAAATATAAATTTATACGATTAGTTTTAAATAAATTTATAAAATATATTTTTTATATGTGTTTATAAATAAATAAATAAATACATATATACATATATACAACACACACAAAGACACACACACACATATATTTGTGAATAAATATATATATATATATATGTATTTGAAAATCCATATAATTTTAAAACAACCATACCTTCTAATCCATAAGCCTTTTCAACTCCACAACAAGTCAAATCGGCGAAAATGAAACAATATTCGATATGATATGTGGTACAGGAATAACAGAAATCATGATGAGATGTTATACTTGTTTGAATGTTAAAAAATCTGGGTATCTTGACTAAAAACTCAGATTTGGAGGCTTTATAGCACTTTTTTGGCCTATAAAATGTGATATAAGATTAGGCTCGGTCATAGGTGCGTAAAGATCACCACAGGCTTCAATTTGATATGTTGTAGAGCTCACATGGAAAACCGGATCAAAATTTATGGTCGTTTGAAGATTGATTTTCATTTTCAACTTATTTTGGATCTTTTATTAATTGTTTTGATTTTTTGTGTTCTAAATTGTTATTAAATGATTTTTAATTGATAATAATAAAAAAATTATCAATTAATTATATTTTTTAAAAAAAATTAAATCCATTTTGACTAAATTTATTATATATTAATTTCAATAGTCTATTTATACGTATATTTAAAATATATATATTATATTTATATCAATATAAATATACCTATCCAACAATATATTATTTTTCATGAAAAATTATTTTTTTTGAAAAATATAATTTATCAGTGCTAGGAAAAAGCGCTGATAAAGCCCCCCTTTATCAGCCCTACTAAAAAAAGCGCTAATAAAGGGGTCCCCTTTAAAAGATCAAAAAAAGTGCTGATAAATTGGGGGCCTTTATCAGTGCTAAAAAATCATTGATAAAGGGTCACTTTTAACAGCGCTTTTTTAGGGTTGTTAAAGGCCCTCCTTTATCGGCTCTTTTTTAGTGATGATAAAGGCCCCCTTTATTAGGGATTTTTTTAGCGCTGATAAAAGGGTAGAGCTTCACTTTCACATTTTTGTAGTAGTGAATCTATATTCATTATATAAGACAATTAAAATCTGAGATGATGACAACACAACAGAAGAATGATATTAAAAAAACATAAATCCATTTAAATAGTCAAATAAATCAACCATTTGTGGATAATAATTTGAAGACCCCTCCCACAGGGACAGTTTTGTGACTACCCCATGTCCACCTTCCATAGGCCAAGGGCTGGTGAGTAGCACCGATTGGGCATATCCCAAAATTGTAATTCATTGCCTTTAAACATTTGCACATGCAGAAATCTCAATATATTTAATGTAATCACAAAGAAAACAATAATTGTCACTGATGTGACTACATAGAGTATAGTACAAACTGAAAGTAAAAAGGGGCCAGAACACAAGCCCAAAACCACAATGGAAAAGTAAAACTACAACTGTTTATCTACTCGTGACCCTAACTGATGGGTTTTTGAATCGTATCTACCTATATCTATAGAAGTATATATGTTTGTCCCGTCTCACTTAGCAACACCTATATCTAGACCACCAATGTGTTTTTTGAAGAATCGATCACCTACAGGAGACACAACATGTGCCGGAAAATTCCATGCTGGGGAGAGTAATACAATACATATTAAGGACCTGAAGCCACAAAGGAATGACCACAAAGCCATATCCAAAGTAGATATGACTCATAATAGGTGTTACACAAAATATAGAATGTGTGATTATCAGTCGTAAAGATGAATAATTATATACTACTGAGGGACTCATCCTTAAAGAGTCCCAGAGGTTCGCTCGAATACTCGGACACTAAGGTCCTCTCCAGTACTAGACCACTGTGGTCCGCTATGATAATTGACCACTGAGGCCCCCTTAGCCACTATACCACTATGGTCCACTCGGATATTGGACTATTGAGATCTACTCGGCTAATATACCACTGAGGTCCACTGAGCTACTAGAACACTAGGATCTGCTCGGTTATCGGACCACTAATGTCTGCTCAGTTACTAGGCCACTATGGTCTGATCTACAATTAAACCACTGAGGTCTAATCCTCATATAGAACACTGAGCTCAGCTTGACGACTGAACCACCGAGGTCCCACTATTCATATCCTTCATGTCACAACCAGTGGTAGGATTCTCTCTCTCCATCATGATTGATTCTTGGAGAATATAATCTTAAATCCATAAGTCATATCTTGATTTCCCTGAAAACTCACTTAGAGTATACCCAAGGAACCGTCTCATCTTAGGTGTCCCAATTTCGAAGAAGGTGTATCAATCGTACACCCGATCTAAAAGATATTAATGTTTTAGTAATTAGGGGTCGGTTGTGTCCAAGTCTGGTCCGACTTGGTCAGACTAACCATACCAAACTAGCCATTGTGTCCTACATGACCCGACCCAATTCACTAGACCCGATCCAATAAGGTTGATTTTGGACTTACCTGGTCTTGCTGGCCCAGTGACCAGGCCCAGTTGGCCTTGCTAGACCCGACACAGTTCGGTGGTGGGTCTAGCCAGCCGGGTTTCCTAGTGACCTATTTCTCATTCGGTCCGGCCCGACATAGTCAAACTAGTTCTGACTAGTTGGGCTTGGCTTCTTCCTAGTTTCCCATATGGATCAGCGTAAAATTGGGTGATCCGATTCTCCTCCAGTCCAGACCACCCAGTGACCCGGTTCACTCCGTTGTTGAGGCCCGCATCGGTCGGCCATCTTGTGTCCAGCCAGAACGGCCTTCGGTGTCTCGCTCATACCGCCACATGTCCAGATGAGTCTGAACACTTCCCCTCTATACGTGGTCTATTGTGGACCTTCTTCCAACACAAGTGGTCCAGCATGGACAGTGTGTCGGTGCACACTTCGCCCACCCCGCAGAACACTCGAACCGACATAACAACCAACCAGTGCCTCCCCACACACCATTGTGGCCTATGCTACCTCAAAACACCGTTGGGGCACTCCACCACCTACAAGCGTCCTTCTATCACCATTGTGGACTGCATGTCCATGAAACTCCCTCCTCCTCCACCGACTCCAATGCCAGTAGTTGTTCACCCGACATTGCAATCCCCTTCGGCCTCCTGCCTGGGTTGATCCATCATTGCAGTCATTATTCGACCACTGTTTATGTCATGTCACGAAGAACGGAGAAAATCTCAGAATATAAGAACATAGAAATAATACACAGAGGATTCACCATGCCTGTTGTTCATGTCGGAGTGGTTTCTCTTTTTTATGGGGTTTAACACAAGATAATCCAAATGTGAATCCAATTTCCCATAATTCCCCGCATGAAAATTCCCATGTTCTGCAACGAAGACCAATTCATGTGTAAATATGTTAGTGTATTAAACAGCATTATTTTTTTTGTAATAATAATGGGGTAGTTAGTCAATTAGAAAAATAAAACCCTACTCAGAGAATAGGTTTGATCGAAGGAAGGATTAGTCGTTTAAGGAAATCCGTCCGAGAAAGTCCTCGATCCATCATCGAGGGAATGATATCTCAAAGAGGATGGGGTACTCAAAGTTTTTCATGTGTGTCATTAGTAATTTTAGTTGGTCAATGGTTATACTCAATATCTTTAGAGTGATATAAAAGATACAAATCTGATCTCAAACTCTTGTTATCCCATTAAATGGGGAAAACACATCATAGTGTTTCTATTATGCTGAGTCTTCGTCCTTACACTTTTTCGTTTTTGAAGCAGTGATTTTGTTACATTACATTGTATCATCATTACAAGGTTTCATTTATATAATTTAACCATTGGATCGTCATTGAATTGTAGAGAAACAATTTCAAATGAAATAAACTTTTTATGTTTATTTTATTTTTCCTTAAAACATTTGAAAATTATCTTTTACCCTTGACATGTGATGGACAATGTTGGGTCCCACTTAATGAGAACACCTCATTAATAACTAAAATTTGTTCTCTAATTTTTAATCCATATAACTATTTGGGATGTATGAGGATTCATAAATATAATTATTTTTTATGTTTATATTATTTTATTTACGTTTACATCTGAAAATTAAATTTTCATAACTGGCCTGCATCGGCTGATGTTAGGCTCTACCTAAGGAAATAACCCCATCAGGAACTCAATGGTTGTCTTATAATTTCTATCTATGTTACCATTCACATGTTATATGGGCATGAAAAATAAAATAACCATAATTAATTATTTTATTTATGTTTATTCCATTTTCGAGTTTTCTATGTGGAGACCTACGGAGACAAAACATATGTCGCGAGTATGGTAAAAACACTTCTCTGAACAAAATGGTTCCATCATATTTATAATATGGGAACCTATTTATGTGTTATTCAACTATTCCTATAAAACTACTCACACAGTCTATTAAAAACATTTCATTTTTCAATGGATCATTCTAGACACTACGGGCCTCAGAATCACAGGATGTCTTGGTTCTTGGTCTGTAAATAATCACATATAATTTAAAAAAATTACATCCTATTATGAGAAATTACATTACCCCCACTTTTAGGGATTTACATCCTCAAAATCCAAAATAATGGCTAGTCAAACAAATTGGGGTACTGAGTATGAATCTGAGTCTCTGACTCCCACATTTTCTTTGATATATTATCATGATAACAATGAAAACACACATGTGGAATCGACTATCCATGATGTATCCTCTCATTTATATCCTCCATATCCAACTGGTAATCCATGAATTTCACCCTCATCTTCAATTTCCATCTCGCCATAGTCGATGATGTGTGATGTTTCGTGCACGTATCTTCTCAGCTGGGATACATAAAGACATCATGCACCGTCTCTAACCGCAATGGTAGAGATAAGAGGAACACCACCTCACCCACTATATTCTTTATAAAGAAAGTTCTGATGAACCTCAGAGATAACATGCCATCCTAGCCAAATATATTTATCCCCTATCGAGGAGAAACCAGTATTAATATGAGGTCCCCCTCCTCGCACTCCAATGGTCTCTCTCTCTAGTCAGCATATGACTTCTATCATCTCTATAAATTCTTCACCCAATCTCAGAAGACCTACACCTTCATAGTGGTAGCCTATACCGTCTTTGGACCCATGAGTGCTGAATCCCATGGGTCTGTCTAGCATAATGCTGATTTTCATGGTCATCCATACAGTTCCTCGAAGGTTTCCATGATGATGGCGGATTGGTAGCTGTTTTTTACGTAAACTCCACCAGTGGTAGGTGGTCCTCGCAACTACGACCAAAATCAAGAACGTAAGCATGAAGAATGTCCTTCAAGGTCTGTATATTCTACTCTGTAAAACTATCTATCTGTAGTGGAAAGGTGGTGCTCAATCGTAGTAGAGTCCCTAACACCTCCTCTAATACCTTCCACAACTGTGATGTAAAGCATGCATCAGGATCTGATTCTACCTTAGAGGGAATCCATGGAGTTAAAATATCTCCTAAATGTAGAGGCACCCCAAGAGCACTACTAAACCCTACTATTGAATGGGTAGAAAGTGGGCCAACATGTTGAGTCGGTCTACAATCACACAGAAAGTATCGTGCCCCTAGATATAAATGGTATGAATGTCACAAAGTCCATCGATATCTCATCCCACATTCACTGTGGTACCATAAGGGGTTGGGTCAAATATGTTGAACACGGTTCTCTGCCTTCACATAATGATACATGACGAATCTCAAGAGAAACTCTACTATTTCCTTCTTCATCCTCGACCATGAGTAGTGACATTATATGTCCTAATAAATTTTCACCACACCAAGATATACCATAAAAGGGGATGTATAGACCTCCATAAACCCCTCCTCCTGCAATGCAACTATTACTATGGATTTTCATCTGAAAAGGATGAATTTCTCCCTACTTTTCGAATATCCACGAGGGGAATGCCCTATGGACATCTGGGAACTTGTACACTAACTTCTGGAATCTCCTTGATTCACCTCCCTGACTGCCTCTATGATTGGAGGGGAATCTACCATTGACTGAAGAAAATATGTCTCTTCTCTATCCATGAAGGATATATGATGTGAGGGAAACTGCTCTGTTTCTTTGTTCATTAGGTATGAACTCAATATTGTGTTGTGAGCATCTTCCACAACATTTCACGTCCCAAAAGTATAGAATATCTCTAAGTCATAATCCTGGAGGATCTATATCCAACATCATAGTCTCATACTGTGATCCTTTGGAGAAAAGATATAATTTAAACTCTTGTGGTCAGAGTAGAAGATGAACCATTCACCCATAGAGGTTGTGTCGCCACACCATCAACTAAAAGACTATCAATGCTAACTTGAGATTGGGATTCTCATCAAACACTATTGTTATTGCTGGGATGACTATGGGAACCATTCTATCCATGCAAAAGGACACCCCCTTTAAACTAATAGATTTTTTCATTTTCCTTTGAGAATTGTGAACTCATTCTCTATATCCACATATTAAAAGGGTTGGTAATCCCCACATGACCTCATACACTAGGTCTTACTAGGGCCTTACTACATCCTCATCTCTCAAATCTCTGAAAACCCAATCTGATATACTAATTATGATATATGTTCCATCTCAGGGTGTAGAATGAGGGAGAATTACATCTCCATGTGGGGAGTTAATTTGGGAAACATCTTATGGAAAGATGTCCCCACACTGTGCTACTACTACTAATAACTGAAAACTCAGAACATCCACTGCCCCATGGGTAAGGATGTCAAAATCATGAGTGATTGAATACTCCCACCAATGCATGAGTTTACCAACTACATCCTAGGTTTCCTTCTTTGCAGACCAAGGAAGAACACATTCACACGCATCAGACATCCCACATCATTTTATGTAAAACAGTTAATCTGAGCATGAACTTTGGATGAACAGTCCATCTACAAGCCAATGACGTAAGGCCTCGATGAAATAACTGACTGGTTCTAACTGAAACTGTCATCAAAGGTTCAAATCACACTGTCTCCATAAGTTTGATTACTGAGTATTGTCCCATAAGTATCTCCATGTGTAAGTATCAAGTCAATAGTTTAACCAGAAACTCTAGGTATTGAACATGATTTGTAACAACAAGGAATGATTAGCACCACTTTATATTAATATGGATGATAAGAGTAGACAGAGACCATACCTCGAATCATTCCTGGAGACCTTGGGCCATAATCCATGGCTGCATGCAGCTACCCCTTCCCCTATCCTCTATCACCTAATCCTAGTGTGGACCTCATTGGGGTGGGGGTCTTAACATGTAGAAATGTATACCGCATCCTACTCTTCTCCCAGATGCTCTACCACATTTTCCACCAAGAAGAATAATATGTTCTTGTAACTATATCCTACCTAGTGGCCCATACACCATTTCACTATTAGCCCGATGGGATGGAAAATCTATAGCAAGATTTCCCCATCCACATTTTAAAAATCATTATTTATTTCTAGGAAGAAAGGACTCACCCTATGTTCCTTCATCTATAGATCCCCTATCATGGGACCTCTTCTCAGAAAGTCTCACATGTCCATGTCTCTAAGACTGACTTTAGTATCCCCGAATTTATACTTCTGACATCCACAGGCTGTATCTTCTCATCCAAAGGACATTTAATCAATAATTATAACTCTAGAACCCTAGCATATGTAGGAATTCCAAGTGGAATAGTGTGGGATCAGAATTCCCTAAACACATCTCATTCAGAGGTCCGATCCCTAAAGCACTATTCATATTGCATTCATCGAGTACCATGAATGGTCGGTACACCACGATGAATACTCTACTACCAACATGTCATCCTTCCAAAGATATAAAATCTTTGGGGCACACATAGACCATAGGTATTAAGGAAATATCACCTTAAATAATAGAGGTTCTCAAGATCTGTCCATTGAAATGTCACCTCATCATAATATTGGGTAATCTAAACCTTGTCATTTCCCTGATTAGCCAAATACCAGGCTCACTACATGAACTGTAATATGATCTAACAGTTCCCTAACTAGACAAAAAACATGTTCAACACCTCATGTCAATCCATAACTACTTATGAGTCGGACTCACCTTAGAAACTGAATGGTCTTTGTCGCTGAAACTCATGAACTATGTTCAACACATGTATCTAATTTGAAGGTCTTAGAAGTATTGTGTTCTACTACACAGGTGGTTGTATAGTTGGTACACCACAAGGTGGTTCCATCTATAGTAATAACCCATGTACCCATCTTGTAACCCCATAGATCATTCTCATGACCATGCAGTGGAATCCTGGCTGACTGTCAATGTGGAAGCACCATGAAACAGAACAAGATGTACCACAATAAATAGATTATATGAGGTGAGATTAATCTAACTCAGAAATATCATGAGAAAACATTCAAAGATGCCTGAAATGAGTATTATCATGTACTGAGTCAAAAGGTAGAATTTAGGGTTCTGGTGGGTGGATATGTTGCCCACTACACCAACACTAGATTCCTTAGTCTGAATGATGAACTCAAAACACATAAAACAACTTCCACAAATGAATATCATAGACATGGATATCCTATGATAGAACTAATCATGCTATTACACCACTTTTTCATGAACCATCCCCTAAGGATCGTGTGGTGACTACCCTAAGCCCGCCTTGTATATGCCAAGGTTTGGTGACTAGCACGGAGTATGAATATGTGAAAAAAGGGAAGGAATTTTCATTAAACCTATAAACATGCACAAATATCAAACATTGGAAGGTAAACACAATGTTACCCTCTAATATCATTGATATAGCTAAAGAGAGTTCAAAACAAACTAAATGTACAAATGGTCTAGAATACAAGCCCAAAACCACAAAGGAATGTTCAAATTCCACAGTCCGTCTTCTCGAGACCCTACATGAAGGGCAGGTGAATGGTAAATGCCCATAACCATATAAGTATTCTCACCCATCCCATCTCACATCGAACCACCTGGTCCTGGCCCCAATGGTCTATGTGGAAGCATTGATCACCATCACAAGACAAGACACATGTGGTTGAATCATGTGTTGGGCTGAGTAAAACAATATTCAGTATGGACCTCAAACCAGAATGTAAAGACCACAAAGAAAGACCACAAAGAAAGACCAAAAATCAAGACCAAATACTACTAATACCAAGTATAACATAATTTTTATAATGTAAGATTATTAGCCTAAAAAATCATCTTGTAATGTTGAGGGACTTATCCCTGATGAGTCACTAATATTTACTCAGTTACTGGACAACTAAGAATCTGTTATCTACTGGACCAATGAGGTTTGCTAATATACTGAACTACTGAGTTTTTCTCAGCTTTTGGACCATTTATTTTTACTCAGATAACTGAACACGGAGGTCTACTTGGCTACTGGACCAATGAGGTTTTGTGAGTTATTATACAACTCATGTCCGCTTGGCTAGTGGACAACTGTGGTCCGCGTGATTACTAGAGTACTAAGATACACTCATCTGCTGGACCATAGAGGTCTTATCCTCAACTTTACCCCTAATGTCAGCCCAGATATGGGAATAGTGAGGTCCTGCTTATGATATCCTTCATGTCATAGACAGACCTATGATTCTTTCTCTCTAGTGTGCTTGACTATGGCAGAATCTACTGCTCAAGAAATCATTTGTATCTCGACTACCACTAAAACTCACTTAGAGTTTACCCCAATGAATGACTCGACATAAGTTTCCAAATGTTGTAGACATCGGGTTAATTAGACACCCAATATAAAAGATATTAGTGTTTTAGTAAATAGGGTTCAGTTGCATCTGGGCCTGGTCTATCAAGGTCGAACCACCCGACCAAACTACCATGGGGGTCCCGCATGACTGACCCAATCTAGCATTTCCTAGGGGCTATGTATTGGGGGCCTTGTGGACCCAACCCAATTCGACTGTGGGTCCTAATATTCAGGTGGCCTAGCAACCACGTTCTCATATTATATAATTCGACATCGTCAGATCAATTCTAGCCAGTCTGGCAACCCATCATCCTGGTTTCCCATCTGACCTATCTTGTAAATTTGGATGGTGGGTTATCCACCAACCATGGCCGACCAACATCCTAGTTTACTCTATAGTCCGGGACCGAACACCCACTAGTGTCTCGTCTGCACAACCTGATGGTCGACTGAGGATGGCCACCTTACCTCCACAAGCAGTCCAAAGTGGACTCTGTTAGAGTGCACACCACGACCCACCATGTGGGAAGTTCGAACCAATGCTATTCTCGACCAGAACCGCCCCCTACACCACCATGGCCCCTACTAGCTGTGGCCTCTGCCACCTCAGCACACCACTGGGGCCCAACCCACGGCCATCACAACCCTTATAGCATCAACCATCTATCACCTTCGAGACCATAAGGGCCGTGACTCTCCCTCCACCACCACCATTTACCAGGATAGCGGTCATTCACTTGGTCCCCCCATCTCAATCGGCCTCCTTCATGGAATGATACTCTTATTCGTTCCTTTTTTGAGAGAATTTTCTATCACATCACGAAGAACAGAAAATAGGACATTATAAAGGTACATGAAAAGGACACACAAAGTATTTACCACAACCTTTATTCATGTTGGATGTGATTTTCCATGTTATGGTGATTACCAAAGGATAATAAAAATTTAAATCCAACTTCCCATAATTCCCAACATGCGAATTCCCTTGTCCTACAAAGATGACCGATCCAGAGGTAAATCTGTTTGGGGATTGACCTGTGTTCATTATTTAAGATGAATAATGCAGGAAGGTAATCACATTGAAAAATAAACCACTGTATGGAAAATATGTTCGATTGGGGTAATAATTCATCATTGAAGGTGATCTGTCTGTGAGTGTATTTGATCCATCATCAAGGGTGAGATCTCTCAAAGGGGACGGAAGTGCTTGAAGTTGTTAGAGATCTTCGTTCATCATTTTTCAAAAATGATCCACCAGATATTCATATTTTTTTTCAAGACCCATATCAAATAACTTGTTCTCATTATCCCATTAAATGGGGAAAACATGAAGCAATGTTTCTGTTACACTGATTCTCCGCCATTATGATGTTTTATTTATGAAACAGTGAATCTGTTACGTTGCAATAGAGCATCATTAGGTGGTTTAATTTGTGGAATGAAATAGTCAGATTGTCGCTGTGTTGTAGCAATAGAATTTCAAATAAAATAAACTTTTCTAGTTTATTTAATTTTTCCTTAAAGCATTTGAAAATTAACTTTTAACCTCTACCTGCCCAGGTCGAGGTTAGGTCATTCATAAGGATAATATCTCATTAATAACTCAACGTGGGTCTCATTTATTCAATCCAAGTTATGGTTTGTTAGTTGTGAGGATTCTAAATAAAATATTTTCTTTTAATTAAATTAATTTATTTATGGTTACATCCCAAAAGTCAACATTCATAGCTAGAACACGAAGACCAATGTTAGGCTACCCCTAAGGAAATCACGCCCTCATGAGCACCAGGGTATTCTGATATTTAAAATTTTAGTTACCATTAATGAGTAATATGGACTTCAAAAAAATAATAATCTTACATAGTTATTTTTTTAATGTTATGACATTTTGGGTCTTTTCACTAGAGACCCACCCTGACTACACATGAGTCACACCTAGGGTAACCCCACTACCAATAACACAATGGTGCACTCGGATTTATGACTGGAGTACTCGTTTTGTATTTATTCAACATTTTAAAGAGAACTATATAAACACGCTATTTAAGATTTAATATTTTTTAGAGGCTCATTCTAGGAACTCTAGGCCTAATAATCGCATACAGTCTCAGTGCATGGTCTCAAAATAATACTATAGAAGTTAAAAAAATAACATTGGATTACCGAAGATTGAAATTGATACATATTCTTAACTATATCTTGCCTCATCCTATTGAAGTCTATGGATAAACAATTTCAATGGACATGCTTCATAGAAATGAGTCATAGGGATATACAATGTACAAAAATATAGAGAAATCTCCCTCTATCACATCATCCAAGTGATCCATGGGTTATCACAACATTGTTAGTTCCATTAGATATGAGGGATTCAGTACTTGCAATGTAGACATCACTAAACCAATCATGAACTCCACCTCCCTCTATAGTGAAAGACCATAAAATTCATCTAGTAAAGCCTCATGAGAGTCACTAAAAGCCAATAGAATATTAAGAATTCATGAATGATCTATTTTCTCAACTACAATACTAGAAAATAAACACATAGAGATCTAGGTGGAATGTTCATGAACAACATGATCTCAAATCCCACTCTCTCTAAAACACCTGATATTTCCCATTTGCAGCAAGGAACACGAAATATCGATTAGAAAAATAAACCTTAGTGTTATGAGAAATAATAAAATCTATATCAGTGATAATTTAGAATAGATCTAGATCAATAATAATGAAATTAATGACTATGTTTTCATTAGATATCGATATATAATAGGGATGCCATAATTTATTTTGTTTACCATTCCAAAGAGGTTCCACTAACTCCATAAAAAGTAAATGTAATAGGTTGTAGGATTTGAAATATAAAAAAAATTGGTAGATATAAATGGGTGGGGGTAACCAGTATAAAATAGAGAATCCTTTATAGAGGATACTGCAAAAACTGTACCTCTCACTATCACTAGACCCGTGTCCACCATCGCCAAAAATTCATTCATAGAATAACAGTGACTCACTCATGATTCCATAATCATGAAAACTATGAGATTTGAATTATATGAAAATCATGAAGTGGCCTTAGTAGCTGAAAATCCCTGATGATTAAAAGCCACTGGAAAATACATACATAATCAATGAATATGGTCTTTGTTCCTACAACCATTGCACGTTTTCATAGGTGTGGAACAAGAACATATATTGTTCCCAACCTTGAAAAATTGATTACATGTAATGGTTACACTATTGGTTATCACTGATGGTACATAGGAGGCCTACAAATTAAAACCACCTGCACCACACAGATGATACGGTTTTAAATTCATCTTCATTATTTATCTACCACTGAATGTAACACTATGAGGAAGATAAGGGGAATAATAATCAATGTTTCCTACCTTGTTCATACCATAAATAATATTTCTATCCAATGTCTCTAAAATAGTAAAAATAATGAGCATAAATACCATGGATATGATATATGGTCACAAAACCCGCAGGAAATTCTGAGATTTTATCTTCTCACACTTTACCACATTCTGAGAAAAACTAAAAAAATTCACTAAAAAAATTCATTATTCTGACATTGAATTATATACGAAATGGAAATAATGAAAATCTAGACAGTTTTTTTTAATCCTAGACTCTATATTAATCTACTATTATAAGAGTGGTAAGAAACCCTTACAGTCTAAGCCCACATTCTTATCTTCTAGTACTATGGAATCACACCATACTTTCTATGACACTCAAGTCTGAACACAATACACCTCAACATCATATTCTTATGTTAGTTTCTGAAATTAAAATATCTTATAAATATTTTTATCTCCATCCTCCACATATTAGGTATTATTCATAACATTATAGTATATTGGATTCTCACTAAATAACTCCCACGTTTGATCCATCTCTCCCCCTTCTCTTTGTTATAAATCAAACTCTACATTCTGGATGTGTGGTATATTTTTGTCCAAGAAATGAACTATTTCCTTGATGTTATATATATTATTCTAAAATAGATTTAGAATCATTTTATGAGCATCCACTACACCCTCCTATGGAACCCATATAATCCATATATGAGACACATCACAACACATTGAAAGAATTAATATTAGATGGCTATATGATAATCTGAAAAAATAAATGCAAGCTGAGATTAATATCGTGAATTCAACATATGAGAAACACATTAACACATACCATGGTAACATGAGGCTCACTAAATAAATATCATTAAATGATCTCACTGAAACCTAACGCTCAATTCCAAACAAAACTAGATCCTATCTAAAATCTCCACATGACTAACAATTTTAATGTTTGAAGCGATTTTTTAATGAATGTTACATGGATGCACTCAGAATCTGGTACCTAACCTAATATACAACATACATTAATGGATTTAAAGATCCAAATGGTTGGTGACCGATCTCGGGCAACGACAACAACAAGTGGAAAATATTTCTATAATATTAATGTGGATGGAATGGAATATATATAAATAACATAAATAAGGATTAGATAAAAATAATGATGAAATATATATATATATATATTCCATAATTGAAATAAGAAAGAAAAAGGGATGCATCATAAAGTAGTCAAAAAACCCCTAATAAATTAGTCCAACATAAAAAACATAAATAAACAGATTGGTCTATATGAAAATGTGGGAAACATCCCACTGTCTCCAAATCTGCTACTCATACTCTAATGATAGAAAAATTCACCATATCAATATAATGCATATCCTTTTACCGTATCAGAATGAATAATAAGGTTTACACCCCATTGAACAAGTATGAAGGGTGTGATCTAAATAGGCTCAGTTTAGTCCCACCCGGGTATTCCATAATAAGTATCTATACATGAAATCTAAACTACAAGAATTTAATGAAAAAATGGAATGATTAGTGAAAATGTAGTTTATGTTAAAACAATGGTAAATATTTTCCATTTTTCTACTTTTCCAAAACAAACTAGGAAAAATTGTTTCAAATCATAATTTCTATAAACATTTATCCCAGTCACATTAGGTATAAAAAAATCAAAACCATTATAAATACAAATAATATGTATAACATACCATGTTTTCAAAATTATATGGCCTAATGGACAACTCGTAACATAATTAATGATTTATGTGCACCCAATTCCATATATAATATGATTATGGAGCATAAGAATACCCCATTAGTGAACCTCCTAACAATTTCATCATCAGGTCGCTACAAAGCAGGCCAATATTGTAGAAGAACATCCCATAAGAAAAACTCTAACAATACATGGATCGTTTCCTTAAGATACACCTTCTACCTAAGTACCCAATGCTTTACATAAGCTATATTTTCCCAAATAATTTAAAAATGATCATTTCAAAATCGCTTATCAATAACCATTTTATTTTATAAAACATCTTTAAGAACTCATTTAGTAATACTCTGATAACACCTAATTTCCATCACCAAAGCCTATGGAACCATAGATTATATCAAATCTATTTATGAAAAAAAATAAATCAAATTAATTTATAAAATAATTTATAAAACATGATCAATCATGGGTGATTTAATAATTTCTAGAGATGGGACCACCTACAAAAAACATAGGTCACATATATCTGCAATGAGATCCACCATTATTGGATGGAATGAAATAGAAGATATAGAGGCCCTAGAATTAATTACCACATAATAGAATCAATTCAGTAAGAAAAATGGTTGGTGGAGAAGATAAAAAAACACATTCCCCAATGAACACACACCTACCACACCGAATGCTAAATGGATTGACCCCTTGTAGAATATAACACAATGGATCAAGAAAGGATTAAAAAAAATATTACTATAGGGTTGAAAAATCTCTAATTCAATGTAATTACACTCTCATGATCAATGAAACTGAATTACTATATATAACACTTACTAGGAAGAAGAAATGTAATTTCTATAGAGAAAAAAAGTTGAATAGAGGAAATCATTAGGCAGAGAGACACTAAAATCACACCTAGAATAACTTATTGTTTAGGTGAGGAGGGATGTATTATAATGATGATAATTTTAATGTGAATCATGGTAAAACCTTCATGGGTGAAGGGATTTAGGGTGTAAACACCTCATTTATGGTGTAAATATACCAGAACAAATATATTAAAAAATTTACATCACCATGAGATAAATATACAGTAATCTATGATTTTAAAATCTAAAAGTTGATCTTATAGAATAAAAGGAATTCATGGAAAAAATTATTTTACGTCTTGAAAAAAAATTTCTTCATAAAATATTTTTTGACATGTTCCAAATGACATACTTAAATTTTAATTTACATGTTTATGATATAAAATGGTATTGCTGGAATCACCTAACATAGGTTACACAAATATGTCCAAAACAACTCTTAAGCTGACCAGACCCAAAAAAACTCTTATACATTAAAAAGATCATAATTTTTTATCGATGATGTTATAGTTATTATGAATCAATATCAGTAATATGAATTGGAAATTTAGAGCCTTCTATACATACTAGTGGATTTTAGACACATCTTATAACCATGTTTAAAATTATTAAGGTTATTGTAGGTATTCTAGACCGATTATCATGGTTTGTGGGATATAGCCATAACAATATGGTGATTCTTGATCCCGTGATGTAGGCCGATTAATTTATTCCAACCAAAGGATAATATTCTATAGATGATTTTAAGAGGACATATTTTTATGATATCAGGATGATTTTAAGTACATCTTAAATTTTTATTACTATCATGAGGTCCTGATCTATTCTTGATCTAGGGTGTTCATGGATCATTCCCATAGATAACAGGCAGTGATGGAATAAGCCAACCATTTTTTTGAACTATTGTGTTATGCACCTATGATTGTTTGTAATGAATATTTGAAATATCATAATATTGATAAGGGGTTAGGACAATAAATTTACTCTAATGTATTCATGTTCAATATGAGAACATATCCTGAGGTATTTGATCATTATTTAGTAGTCAAGATTGATTTTAATGGAATGAATGGGTTTTCTTAAGTGGTGTTAGTTGTAGGTGGTGTTGTCTCTTTAGAGAAAATGAGGATTATGGACAAGAAAGGGAAGAAGGGATGTGGTAGTTCAAGAAATACATTCAGTATTTGTTATTCTGTAACTTTTGATGTAAGATATTTTGTGTGCCATCAGGGAAGAGGGCAGGGAACACTATACCTGCTTTCTCATTAACTCCAAATCCTTGTCATTAGTGTGTAATTATGGGGAACATTCATTATTTCTATAGGGAGATGCACCAATAATAGAGTGGAAAATGATATATGGTTTCCAGGGGAGTATATGTTTAGTTAGATCCATCCAAGATGGTAGGATATTAGTTTAGTGGTCATGGTGGTAGGACCAGAACATCATCTGGGCAGAGCCAGTTTAAGGGAGATCCCCCAGAGAGTGGTCATTCTTAAGAAAAGATTAATGATCTTCATGCTTTGGATTAGGAACCAACGAGACATGATACATGGACCCTAATAGTTTGATATACCATTATGATTTCATATCCTATAGAAGATATTTTATTTAACACTATTACATAGATTTCATTTTGTTTTACACATATAGTGGATCGGTTGAACTTTCTAACTGATCTGATGTCTTCCTCAATTGACATAGTAATATTGTTGTGTAGGAAGAAAGAGCAGAGTATCAGGTGTCCATCTAGTGCACTCTATATGTCAAGGGTTGAGATGGAGTGCGATTTTGTAGTCCTAGACATGGAACTTTTTTATGTTATTATAAACATAGATTTTATTTTGTGATTCCAAGTGCTTATCAATTATTAAAGTCAGAAAGTGAGTTTCATGGAACGTGATGGGTTTCCTCGTGTAGTTATTGTGGAATGGGATCCTCATTCTGGTCCCACAAGATCTTCACTACAATTGTTTAGAAATCACATATTTTAGTTATATTTGATCTGGCTTGAGGATGAAAGTAGTTTTCATGAGGTTTTACTACCTATATCTATGGATGAGTTCCCCAAGGTATTTCTAGATGAGTTTTTTCTAATTACCCCCAGAGTGAGATATGGATTTCTCGATTGATTTGGTGTTGGGAACACAATCAATATCGCTTCCATATTTTCATATCGACCCCACTGAGAAGTGGGAATTAAAGAAAGAACAGGAGGATTTGGAATAAAAATGATTTATTCTCCAGACCTTCTATCTTTGGGCCACCCCAGTTTTGTTCTCAATGAAGGCTAAAGGATACCTCTAGTTGTGAACTACATTAATATGTAAATCATTAAAAATAAATACCCTTTTACCAATTCAATAAATTTTTCGACCAATTTAATGGGAAAAGTGATTTTCAATGATATATTTTTCGTTATGTTATCACCAAGTAAGGGTGAGAGAGCAGGAAACCAAAAAATGTATTTTTGAAGCAGTTACGAAGACTTTGAGTATTTATTCATGAGTTTTGAGATGACCAATGCTCCAGTAGTTTGTTTGGAACTCATAAATTGGTTGTTCCACTAGTATCATGACTCATTCATAATGTTATTTTTTGAAGACATCCATGTTAATTTCAGATCATAGGAGTAGCTTTAGAATCAATTGTGAATTGTTTCGGGCACTATATGGGGTCACCATCTATATGCCTCTATTTCAAAGTTCACCTTTTGGATCCGGGAGTTGAATTATCAGGGACATGAGATTTTAGATTAGGGGGTTTTGGTGGACAACATGAAGACCAGTGCAGTTATTTTATGGGAGTAACTAAAGAATGTTGTCTAGATATAGAGTTTCATTGTCCTGGTATGTTATTATATATGGGTTTTTCAGGATTTCTCCCAGATTTACTCATCAATTCCCGCACCACCATGGAAGTGGGTAAAGATTTATTAGATATTAGAGTGTTGGGAATCATTTGAGGAGGTGAAGAGGTGGTTGAATACTACATTATTACTGATATTTATAGAGTCTTGTATGGTCAATGGGTCTATTGTGACACATAAGGAATGGGTTTTGGGTGTTTTCTCATATAGGGTGATCCTGCAGTAGCATATGGATCTCTCCAAGTATGACCATGTGAAAAAATTACCCAAACCGTGAATTTGAATTTGTTTCATTAATGAATACCCTAATGACTTGGAACCGTTATCTTTTTTGGGTTTAATTTGTGGTAGAGATTGAGAGCAAGAGTTTAGCCTAAATTTTATCCCAAAAAGACTTGAATATGAGGTAGAAATGATGGATCAAGTGTTTTTAGGGTTATGATTTTGGTATTATCTATACCCTTGTAAAGGGTAATGTGGTAGAAGATTCCATGACTAGAAATGTTCCATTGTAGGCTTTGAGAAATGACCAGTGATGAGTGCACTCTTATGGGGATCTTTGCCCAAATTCAATTGAAAACCAATGAGCACATTAGAGTTTCTTTCTTGGATAGTGTTGAGTTGACACCCATTTTGGAGCTGATTTAGAGGGAATATCCTAGCGATGTGTTATGTTAGTGGTCTATGCAGATTATTCATATCAGGGAGACATCCTCTAAATGGTCTTCATCTCCTGAGAGAATATTATGCTTTAAGGCCCATTCAGTGGTGTCTTTTTCCTTGCGGAAGGTAGTGATGGTGGATATCCACTAACCTCAATGGGTCATCCCTCCTAGGGAAACCAAGATTTATTATGATGATTTTAGAAGTTCTTGTGAAAATGAATTTGGTTGAACATATTTTATTTTGTATCAGGATGTTATAAATGCCAGTAGGTAAATGTAGTGCGTTATAGGCCCTCTGCGTTTCTCTATCCATTACCCATTCCTAATTTGAAGTGGGAAAAGGTATCCATTGATTTAATTGTTTTCTTTCCTCATAATCCCAGATAATGGAATGGTATATGGGTCCTGATTGATCATCTGACCAAATATTCCCACTTTATTCCAATAAGAGATACTGCTAATGTGGATGATCTGGGATGATTTTATAAGAAGGAGGTGGTAAGGCTTCATAGGGTTCCATCCACAGTTGTTTCAGATAGAGACCCATGTTTTACCTCTTTATTTTTTCATGTCTTTTAGAAGGAATTATGGTCATAAATAAATAGGAATATAGAATGCCATCCTAAAACAGATGGTCATACAGAGTGGGATAATCTTGTTTGGGATGACATACTTTGCTCATGCATTTTATATATTAGAGGATCATGTGATATCTATTTGGGGTTGGTTGAATTTTCATATAATAAATCTTACCAAACATCGATTAAAATGGCTACGTTTGAGGTGCATTATGGCTGGCCTTGACGGTCCCCTTTGTGTTGTGTTGAGGAGGGTGAAACCTCACTGTTGGAACTGAGCGAGATAGAGGAGAAATATATGATAGTCAAGACGATCAAACATCAATAAGTGATAGCTCAAAGTCACCAAAAATATTATTCTGATCAGAGGTATTAAGAACTAGAGTTTTCAATGGGTGATTGTGTATTTTGGAAGGTATCCCATTTAATGGTTCAACATAGTTTAGGGCACAAGGGAAAGCTATCCTTGAGGTATTTTGGATCTTTTGAATTCACCGAGCAGATGGAAATATGGAATATAGGTAATATTTTCATTTACATTCTATATCTAATCATGAATATTTTCATGAATTCAAATTAAAGAAGTAAAACAAAGACACAACACATATGATGAAGTGAGAAGAGTTGGAGATAGATCATTATAAATTAGTGTTTTAATAGCCGATGCAGTTAGAGGATTCCCAGGTGAAGGTGCTTTGGGGGTCGTATATTCTATTGGATATGACCTTCGGAAGAAAGGGAATAATAAGAAAGAGACATGGGAAGAGAAATATTGGGTTGAACAAGAGTATCCATTGTTTTTTTATGATCAATATTTGAGTTGACTTTATGATGGAGGAATGTTTTCATAGTGTGGAAATTTTCAAATATGTGTATTTATATTCAAGTATTTCACTTTTAATTTTGGGTTAATCTTCCCCCCTAGGTTACCTTTTGAAATGTAGGGGAAAATATTGGTTTTTAGGTGGATAAAACCGGGCACATGGTTGCCACACAATTAGTAGTAACCATGCACCCCACATAGGTAACCATGAAGTAGGATACATATCTTTTTTCATGGCCACCACATAACCATGCACCCTGGCCCAACTATTTGGGTAATCTGTATAGACCATGAACATGGTCACTATACAATTTGTTATACCTTTTGGACAAACTATGAGCACATTCCAGGTCATAAAAAATGTTATTTTCCATTTTTACCATCCAAAATTAAATGTAGTCCATCCCTTTTCTCCCGAACTGAGGTTTTTTAGTCATAGAATCCCTCCAAGATCAATCAATCTCCCTTGGATCCCATTATTAATGGGTTTTGGGTGGGGGAAATATTATGAATCATTAATTAAGTGGATTTACCCCTCATTTATTCCTTCTCATTTGGGTTTCTTCCCTCTATCTTAATGATCTATTTTTCAGTAGCTGGGGTTTTGTCTTTAGAGATTAATCTTTTGTTTCTGGGTTCGATATCATTGATTAGGGTTTTTTTCTTACTCTTGGTGAAATTGAGTTTTGGTTGAATATTCTCACATATTTTTCGTGTTTTTGACATCAAACGTAGGTGGTTCCGTATACAATCATTATTTGGTGAATTTCATTGCAAGATTAACTAATTTATCATGATATCTGATTAATATTTGTTGTGAAAGTAGTATATTAATTATTTTAACATGAATCTGATTTATATGTGGCATGTTTATGTGAAATGGGGTGTGTTTTGGGTGTAAAACCATGTTGTATCACTTGATAATGTTTTACGAATTGTAAAATGAGTTTATCTAATTATTTAAGGGAATAAAATTTTTTTTTGATATGATATTGGGAAAACCTTGAGACACTTCATGAGAATGTTTTACAAATTTTTTTGAATGATTTATTAAATGATATAAATGGTTATAGACATGTTTTTGAACATTTATGATCTGATTATTAACTTATAAATAGAATTTGGATCTCCAAGGGATGTTATGTGAAATGTAAATCTTGTTAGAGCACAAAAGGGAAGAATGAGTATCTAGATGGGTGGACTATGATAGTTTTCTTGGGATTCAGAAGTAGTTGCAGCCTAGTTCTACCTAGCAGGATTGATGATGACAACACTAAAAATATATGAAAAATTATTTGAGATACTAGAACTTTTGATATTTATCCTCTCGAGTGGATCGTGCATGATAAAGTAGTTGGTTGTTGTTCATATACCATATTTCAATAAAATATGAGGTACCTAGGGTCCCACTACTTGATAGTGCCTTGGGGTACATCCTATGTTTAGGGCTCATCGGTTATATTGAACCAACTATCAGTACACGGTAGTGTTGTTGGTAAATTTTCTGAATCAGTTTAGTAGTCTTTAAAAAAATTCATTAATACTATCTTTCATATAAAGGTATTTATCCTAATATCATTACTAATATTTTCCTTATATAAAATATTTCATGTTGTTTACCTTTGAAATTTTTAGTAAATGGAATCATTTATTGGGTTTCATCCTATGGCGCTTAGGCTCACAACGTACATACACCTTGGTTTGTAGGTAGACTTTGTAATGATTGACACAGGTAAGGGAAAGGATTTTGGTGATGGCAGTTCTGGTTGCCAACTATTTTCATAGGGAGGTAACATAGAGGTGGCTTGAGGAAGATTTACCCTTGATTTGTGGTGGTTTTTTGAGATAGAATTGCTCCACCTTTTTGTGGTGCCCTATTTTAATGTTGATTTAAACCATTGAAACTCAATTTTGAAATTTTTTTATTTTGTGGTTGGATAGAATTTTTAGATCTAGTTTATCAAACTATTATAGTAATATTATAATTGTAATTTCAGGTAAATAATTCACAATATTTGTTTATGATACCCATTATAATGACCGATACCTTATATACATTTATATTACTTGAAAATTGAAATAAATTCGTTAAACATATAATAAAGACACAAGAAGACCATATTGGGATAATGTCTTTAGAAACTGGGAAATAAAAACGACTAGTTCATAAAACATCTACATTTTCCCCTTCTTATTTCTTCATAAATAGACTTATTTTGGAAATTAATTACTTAAAACCCTTATTTATGGCATTGAGAAAAGAAACATAAGAATGGGTGAGCTAAAATTTTCAGTAAGGGTAAACAAGTGAAATATCAATCCTATAATAATCATAAGACATAATAACAAAATAATTTAAAGTCTTGTCATGCATATGAAAAATCATGATATCATATAATTGGATTATAGTTCATCAGAATTAATGTTAATAATCCCAAAATTAATAAAATAATACATTAAGTTTTTTGGAATTTACATAAGCATTGAAAATCATTTCATATTATTCAAGGACCATTTCCAATACCATCACAGCGAAAACATTCTATTACTGTACCAGGTTTTCTTATGCTTCTATACTTGTATTAATGAACCATATTTACCTACCATTCCAATAATGTCTATATCATGATATAAAAATCATTATCTATTTTATTGATGGGAGGTATTGGTCTCTCCCATCATATAATGAAATCACTCTTATGTGCCTCACGTAAACATAAATCATAGCATAACCTATGGAATAAAATGGGTTTCTTAAATATAATTCCATCATAATAAATATAAAACAAATGGAATTCATAAATATCATTCCATAATAAACACAACTAAAATCATAATGATAATACGTGTATAAACATAACCTTATTTAAATAATATCATCCTATATGTATAATAATTTTGATAAAACACTTGAAATTAATTATTGAGGAAAATATCATTTCTTATTATAAAAGGTTTTCATTTCCCTAAATGCCTTGAAATTTTAAAAGAAAATAATTTAGATTAAAATAATATTGAAATATTGTAAAGGAATATTCAATAAAAAATGGGTTTATAATTATTATGAATCAGTTGATGTCGTATAATTTAAAAACATTCCTCTCGTACTTTTTCTAGAAAAGTCAAAAAGTGCCTTGTATGGAAAACAAAAGGAAGACTTTATCCATAACATTTAATAGAAATTTACCAATGGGTAAAATTTAATTTAAATTATAGTAGAAGAATAGAGGTATTGTTATATATTTAGGAAACATTGACATGTATGATAAATTTATCCCAGTAAATACCTATGTATAAACAACTAAAATAATAATGAGATTGAGAAATTATCCCTTACCTTTGGTCCAATATCCTTTGTATATATCCAATCATCCTTTAAAAATATTTAAATTATTTCATTGATTTATTTTGGAATCATTGTGTTTTTTATGATATCTTATATGATTATACTATTATCCCTTGGTTAGTAATATTTCTTTATCACTCTTTATTTAAATATTAACTACTTCATGTTATTATGAATGTTTTGTTGGATAAGTTCATTTACATGTCTTTTGTTATAGTTATATCATTTACAGAATCATATTAGTATAATATATATCAAATTTATTCATTCCATTCATGTATATAATCATGTTTTAATGAATATCAACAAGAATGGATCTCATCACATCGGGGACCGGTAGGCTGCACGTCCGCATGAGTGATGATATCATTCTCATAATTGATGACTGGTATTTTAATGTATGGTGTATAATATTTGAAAATTTGTATCATAGTAAAATATTTATATATAGTGATTATTTCCATCATTATACCAATCTATGTATGTGGGAGGTGAAGAACAAATTACCCCATTGTGTGGAGACGGTAAGCCATAAGTAAACACATGAGGTGACTTCTTTTTTCGTAGGATATATATGATGTGAAATTTTGTATTTTCATAATTATAATAAAATATCAGTATATGAGTGACAATTAATTTATAAATTTAATATTAACAACTAATGAGGAGGATGTATAATAATAATTATGTTTGAAACAATCTATAGAAGATATTACCTCTTCCTCAATGTGCTTCCTATAAATCTCTTCTAAGACTCCTTGAGTTTGTTTTAGAAGAAGACTAGAACCACTAGAATGTAAATAAGAATGTTGATAAGGGTATAGGGTATGGTATGAAAGAGAATTATGGACAAATGTTAAGTTAAAAGGTGAGATGGGAGGTTCCCTTCTATAATTGAGCAGAGGGTAGTTTTTGAAAATTAATAAAAAATAATTGATAATAAAATCAAACCTTACCCCAAAACAACCAAAATGTACCCATTTCAGAGATGATATGATATAGGTTTTCAATATCACCATACAAATATTTTTTGAAATGTATTTCTATAATTTTAAACCTTATCTTTTTAATTGAAACTTAGTTATTATATTTAATTTTTTTACAAGGGTAACAAACAATTCAAAATTAGAAGGGTGAAATATTTTATTATATCATGTAAAATAGACCATAGATAATTATATTTGATCCTTTTATACCAAATGATCATTATTATATATTTTTAGAAAATATTTAATTATTTTAAAATTATATAATAAAACAGTAAGTTTATAAACAATCATTAGTATCCATTTTGAAACAATTCAATTCGTTGCTTTTTAAAAATATTAATATAACAAAATAACTCCAAACCAAAATTTTATTATATTAATATGAGGTCAAGGTAATCTATAAAATTATTCATAATTGTTATTTATTCCAAATTATATCTATATTAATAAAATTAAAAATATCCACTTTATATTTATTTGAAATATTTTCCCAAACATTCTCATGTGCTACATGAGAGGGTGGATGACCATGGATGAAACCCTTACCATGCCGATGAAAATGGGATCCTTGATGCTTGGTACTTTGTAGAAATCATCATGGGTCACTCTTATATCGTTGAATCAAAGACCTTAGAGAGTATTGCTCCAAAATACCATCAGCATAGAGGTCTATCAATGATTTCCTTCTCTAACGAATAGATACTCACTCTCTTCGGATCTTCATTTTTCTCTCGTTGGAAATTTTTTCAAGCCTCATACTTCACATGCATTTCTGCACATAACCATAGAAGGTATATGTTTCATGGATTTTCATATTGGCATACTAAATTCATTGAATTTTGTCTTTTGGTTTTCCATGGTGAATGATTACTACTAATTCTGGACTCGTGGTTCTTAGTCTTTGGGGGGCCATGTATGAAAATTTTGAAATGATCTCCTCATTTTGATATTTCATATGAACCCCCCCCCATCATGCCTCTCATGATTAGTTTCCCATGTTTTCCTCCCCATCCCTTTATGAAGAGTCCTTTATTCCCCATTGTGGTAATCTTTGGACACCCAATTAGGCTAGAATCTACTACACTGAATCTGTCATGACCTTCAGTGGCTTGGATTTGTATAGAAATTGACATCTCTCATGAATTTCCATCATGGTTTTGGATATAGAATGGAGAAAATTTGTTCCAACAAGATGTTTTCTTCAAAAATGTACCGACATACTGTAAAAAATGATCAAGAATTATACATCTCATGATTGACTTTGGGGTTCAATGGAATGCTCCTCCCCACCCCTAACATTTTTAAATTTGGGTGAAAATGATGCTGTAAAATTGAGCCCTTTTGTTCTGGCAGATAAACTAGTTAAGAGTATCAATGTTTTAAACTCAATATATGGTCATTATCCTACCCATGTGTCAATAGTTCATGTTGACATTAAACCTAATAGTGAGGGTAATGTGGCTATTGCTTTTGAGGTGGGTGAACCCTCTAATGTCATTGTTTTTGTGACGCCTTAATCTGACCCGGACTCTTTCCCAGCACATCCTCACTTCACATCCTTACTAGAAGCATATGATAAATCAACTCAAAATGAGGAAAATTTCTTAAAATCATGTTCTAGACAAACCTATAAAATGGTGGATGCTGATCAATTCATTACTCCTAGTCCCTAATAAACAATGAAATCTTGGGATTATTATCTACTAGAATGAACAATGTTCACGAAAAATATTTATGCTTCTATTAAGGGAAACACTTAATTAACAACATAAAAATATTTGGTTCATCTGTCTGCAACCATCTTTGTAGTTTCCGGAAAGGTGGCTACATATTCTTCTTCGCAGCTTGAGGTTGTTTCTCTTTTTTCACCCCCTAATGATAACCAGAATGTTGACTGTAACCGAGCTGTAATGTATGCAGTCCAATATATTGAGGAGGAAGGTAAAGACTTGGAATGTCAAATGGCCCACCAAAGGTTCATAAATGGTTAAATATTGACAAAAAATATTTGGATATCATTCGCTGAATTTTTAGTAAGATGTTGGTGCACGAGTAAAAACACACTCCCTGATTATTTATGATCAGTGATGTTCCATATGGATTCACAATACAATTTTAATGATGTAATTTTATGATGATTTCAATAATTCAATGATTTTCAAGTGAAACATCGATCATTGTCTAGACCTGTGTTGCACCAATTATGATGAAATGTGGTTTGAACACAGAGATAGTTGGATGGGTTACTGAAGCAATGCGACAAAAAAGACATGGAAGTGGACCAACATTGAGGGAGAGCCACAAAATCATTTAAGAATAAATCAGATGTGTTGCTGATGATAATTGTAACGGACAATGTCCTACAGACAGAATACCTTCGTCTGATGTTTCAGCATTAGGCCTTGGAGCTTTAACAATTTTTTTACTTTTGGCCTGAGGTAATTGATATTCCGTGATATATCTCATGTCCTGCTCTTTTATTTTTAGTTTTTGTAAACTCATTAGACCTCGGTCTTGAATTGTAACACTATTGATTTAATAAATTTCATTGGGACATGAATTGGGTGACCAATTCATGTCTCCGTTTGTTTTAAAAAATCAATTTTATATTTTTGTTGATAAATTAATTACTATAATGGTTTTTTGTAATTGTTTAATATTCATATTTTTTGAATAAAAATTTAAAAGCAATACTATGATGAAGAAAAAACTACTATATTTCAGAATAATACAAATATTCTAATTTATCTTCTGAAAAACCCAACATTTAAAATGATATACTTATTAAATTATAAAGGATACATCTTCAACAACACTTTAAATAAATTAATATAAGTGGAATAATTTCTTCAATAAGGATCCAAATGGTCCATAACTCGACCATTGGATGGTTATAGTCAAGGTATACTTAACCCATAATATTTTTTCATGTTTTTTATCGTTAAATGGGTATTATTATTTTAATAAGAACAATATTATTTATTTTCCATCAATTAAATATTATTTTCATCATTAATGTATAATCATTTAATGTGATTATTTATTTTCTAAAAATTAAAAATTAATTAACATGATAAAAGAAAACATTTTATTTTTCAAATGATTATTTATGATCTATGTTATATTTACTATATACTTATTATAAAAAATAATTTGTTATTAAAACTGAGTGACTCAAATTTAAAATATAATTAAATAAAATAAATTTAATTTCATCATCTCATCCATGTGGATAATAATGGATACCATTTTGACCCATGGATTCTTTAGGTAGTGACACACACATAAAATTATATTAAGGCAAGTTTTAGGGATTTTTTTTGATATTATTCTTATACTTAATTATCTGATTTATTTTTTTACCGTATTATTGAATATTACCGAAGTTACTATTCAAAATTACAAAAAATAATATATGTAAATTTACATAATTTGGACCCACTAATTAAAAATATTGATTCCATTTTTTTTAATTCCCAATACAAAAGTTTCAGTAATTAATTTATATTCAATCTCATTTTCGGGATGAGAGAACAATTATTAAAAGTTAAATCATTGAAAAAGATTGAAATGATTTTACATATGAATTCGATGTAAAATTAATGAAAATGAAATAATTTATATTTAATCAAAAATATATATTATATTTATACTTTAAAACCATTTGATATTATAATTTAACTATATATATTATTTTGATGAGGAAAATTATTTCACATAAAATTTAGTGTATTTTTTTTCTTCAAAAAGTGGATGTTATAAGAAAAATATAAGAAGTTTATTCTAAGTAAATTTATATATAATAATTAAAAAAATATTGATGTATTCACATCAAAATTATTCATTTTTGAAAATCATAATATAAAATGGATTCACTTTTCAAAGGTGTAAATTCTTCCTTTTTAGAAAATATGTTTTTATAGATCAAATGGGGTTTATTCATACCCTATGACTAAAATATACATTGTATGAATATCAAAATAAATTATATAATATATAATATATATATATATATATGTCATTATTTTCATTAACAATAGTAATTTCCTCAAAAACAATATCTTATTGATTTATATTTTACAAAAATAATTGATAGCCTATGAATTTAGAATGCAATCTCATAAGTTAGTTACACTTATTCCCTTTAATCTAATAGCTAAACTATAATAGTAATTTTATAAGAAGGGTACATTGAGGTTTATTTAAAAATTTAATTTTTTGCAATTCATGCTACTAAAGAATAACAACTATTTAAAGAAAAATATTTTTAAAAATATATATGATTGACATTCTACCCCCCACCCCAACTCAATAAACTGAATTTCACCCTTGAAATTCATGAAATTGAAACAAATAAACGAGGATACATTTCCCACATCATAATCTCATGCTCCATGTAGCTTCCTCAAATTTGTGGTTACTCTATTAATCATTAACCAAGAAAGTGGTCTTGTTATGTCGAACTGTTTCGCTAGGATCCAAAATATCAATCGGTTGTTCTTTATAAGATGGATCATGACCCATTGTATGATATCAGATTTTTGTACATGTGAAGGATAAGTTATGTAATTTCTCAATAAAAACACATGGGACACATCTTGTACTTGAGAGAGATTCGTTGGAAGAGCCAATTGGTAAGATATCATCCCAACATGTTCCAGAATTTTAAAAGGACAGATATACCTAGGGATCAACATTCCCTTCTTTCAAAATCTCATTACACTCTTCCAGGGAAATATTTGTTGAATCACCTTATAAGCTACTTCAAACTCTATGTCTTTTCTCCAATTGTCATCATAAATTATTTTTATACTATGAGCTCCTTTTATGTGTTGTTGAAAAGATCAGATCTTTTCATCCATTTCATTTTCATGATTGGGTCCAAATAGGTTTCATTCCCCAACTTCATCCCAACAAGTCAAATTTCTTCACATATTTCCATAGAGGGATTTATAAAGATCCATATGAATACTACTGTGAAAGATATTATTGTATAAAATTTACACCAAATGTAGGTGTTGATCCAATCCATATTTGAAATCCATAGAAAAAATATCTCAACATGTCTTCTAGAGATTGAATTGTCTTCTCAGACTGACTGTACTTTTAATGATGATAAGTAGTGATGAAACTTATCTCTGCATACAGAGCCTATAGACGACTTCACTAGAACCTCATGGTATTCCAATAATCCCAATAATTTATAATGGAATGTGGTACTCTATGAAATATTATTACATCATTTATATATATCATGGAAAGAGAATGAAGAGAGAAATCATATCTAATAGAAATTAAGTGTTCCGACTTCATAAGGCGATCATCTATAACCTAGATAACATTATTTCCTTTTGATTTTTTTTGGATGTCTAACAACAAAGTCCACAATGATGTTTTCCCATTTCCATTCTGGTATGGGTAATGGTTGTAACATTCCTTTACACTTCTGTATCTCAATTATAACTTTCTGATAACCCAATCATCCAGAGACATATTTGAAAACCTAACTTTTCATTCCATTCCACCATAAATACACGTTCAATTCCCTATACATATTTGTGCATCTACGATGAAAATATAATGAATAGAAATGATAATCATCTAATTCCTACATCGTTAATTATGATATGGGATGAATAAAAATCCAATTACTAAACCTTAACACCCTATCACCAATAAGTATGAATTTAGGAATATTTCACACCTTGTTTTCTAGCTGTACATATTTTTTATATGTCTATTTAACATTAAATTGAATAAATGGGTGAACATTCCATTGAGAGAGATATGATTTCTCTGAGTCCTTTAAATTTTCGAGATCCAACCTTTTTAAATCCATTAATATTAGATTTTTGAGATCCTCATCATAGATAGCCTAGCTTGGTCTTTTCAATGTAAAGCATATAATACATTGTTTGCTTTCCAAGGATGGTAATGTGTTGAGCAGTTATTATCTAAATTAAACTCTGACCATATTCTTTGTTACCAATTCAGAACTGTTTTGGGGAGAATATTCATTAAACTTTTTTGACTACTGTAAAAATCACACCATTCACCATAACGATAATTCATCCTTATCTTTAATGAAAATATTACAATAGTTAACTCCAAATCATTATTTGGTGAATTTTTCTCTTGGGTATTCAACTACTTTGAGGCATAAGCTATCACCATATCATTTTTAATGAGAAAACATCCCAGAACTTTTTGGGATTCATTACTATAGATCACAATATGTTCTCCACTACAAGGCATTGTGACCACTATTCCATTGGATAACCTTCTTTTTAGCTATTTTAAATTCTCGTCACATACTGTTATCAATATGAACATAACTCTGTTAGGAGTCAACTCGGTGAGTGGATTGTATAATCATGAAAAAAAAATCATAAAATCTCAATAGTATCTATCCCAACCTAGAAAACATTGAATATCATTTACAATTTTTTCTCTCGACCAACTTTCAACAACTTCTATTTTTGATTGATCCATAGATATACCATATCTTGATATTATGTGACCTAAAAATGAAACTTTCTAAATCCAAAATTCACACTTTGTATAATTTTTATAGGTCGTATCATTTCTCAAGGTCTTCAGTACAAGTCTTTAGTGGTCTTGATGTTCTTCATTTCTCTTCTAATAGACAAGAATATTTTATATATAGATTTTTGGAAAACTAATCAAGATATTCTCTAAAAATATATTTACTATACCTATGAAGATAGTGAGGGAATTATTAAGACCAACTGGAATAAATATATATTCATAGTTCCCATACCTTTTAAGGAATTTCATCTTTGGTATATCCACTGTTTTGACACATAATTGATGATACTCAGAACAAAGAGATGTTATCTAAAAGTATTGAGCTCTGTGTAGTCGGTTGAATATATCATCAATGCAGGGAATAAAATATATTTTCTTTATAGTGATCTTGTAAATTTCATGATAATCAATAAAGAGACTCATTGATCATTCATTATTCTTAATAAATTTAACTATTTCTCCACAAGGTGATATTCTATGTCATATGAAACCCTTAATAAGATTCACTTGGAGTTCCTCCATTAATTCTTACAACTCAAATGGGGCTATTCAATATGGATTCTTTGAAATAGGGATAGCACGCAGTATGAGTACTATTAAAAACTCAACTTCACAATTTGGTGGGAGACCTGGAAATTCGTCTACAAAACCATTATCAAACTCCCATAAAATTGGAGCATTCTTAATAGCGAGTTTTTCCCCAACAATGCGAGAAAAATAACATTCACTTATTGAAATCAAGACCGATAATAAAGATAAACTATGTATTGGAATATTATATCCATCCTTGCACTATTATATGACCATAGATTGATCTAGAATATGAAATGTGGGTTCCCTTCCTTTGAAATTTATATGATCTCCATAGAGAGAAAGATTGTACATTCCAAGAATCACATCAAATTTGACTACAGGATTGATCACATGATTTACAGTTAGAAAATTACCACAAACATAAACTCGAGTGGAATTGTAAGATTTTCATTTTACTATTGTGCTAATAAGAGTTGACACAACTAACTAAACATCTAATTGTTTTTGTAATACAGTGATTCCTTTAGAAAATTCTTCAAAAATAAAATAGATTGTCGATCTAGAATAAAAAAACATTTTATACATTATAGTGGTTAGTAAGTGTATATGTCACCACTTCATTATCGTACTCCACATCACTGATACTGATTGCATGTGAATTTCTATTGCCTTTTTCCTTAAGAGTTTACTAAAATCGATCATCATAAATAACCCTTGTATTAGGGAATTAATTGGAATGATTCCCTATATCCTTTCACTTGTAGCATTTATGTGTAGGAGGTGTATTCTATGTGGCAGTTTCTCTATTTTCATCATTAGAGATATGTTTTCGATCACTTAGGAAATCAATTGACTGATGAGTTTCTTTTCTAGATAGAAAACATTTACTAGTACCCCTAAGAGAATTTCCACAATGTTTCGTTCCACACATTGAGAATAAGGGAAAACTCATCTTTTGTTCAGTATAGTCTTTATATTTTCCTTTGAATTCCATTTTTCTCTTCTTATAAGCCTATAGAATTGATGGATTACTCCAATCGCCATCTCCACCATGATATAAAATCAAATCTTGTCCTCATAGCTGTTAAAGTCCCTTGTGTCTAATGCCCTTTAGAAACTTGGTTTTAAGCTTCTAAAGAATCAATCAATTTTACCCTTAGGTCAGATAATATTTCCAGAAGCATACCTTTCATGTTTTGTAAATTGGTTTTCTTAGGTAACAATGGAATATACATCCCTTTTCATAATTTTAAGGCACTCATTCTCCATATTTTTTTGAAGTGTTCATGGAAATTTCTTTCTAAAAAAATAAGTTATTGAGTTTTTCCCATTCCATGAACTCAATTTCATCACTTTGTCTCGTATTCTTGATAATATTCCACCATTAATCTTCTTCAACATCAAAACGATTAATTAAAAAGATGGAATTATCATGTTCAAAACATTGTACAACTGAAGATATCATTTCAGTGGTTCATATCCATTGTTCCACCACTAATGGATCAGAAGACCCGCTGAAAGAAGGTGGATGCTGCCCCATGAAGGACTCAACAGAATTTAGAACTCTCTTTTTTATAATTTTGATGTCTTACATGATTCATATCTTGAGAAACGTTTTTTGATCATAGCTACAAGATTTTAAATTATATCTGACATAAAATTTGGTTACTCAAGAGGAAAATCAATGCATTTATCATCACATTCATCATTAATGTTTTTCCATCTGCTCCCATCCATTGACTAAAACCAAGAAGCATATTGTGAGTAATAGTCATAAAAATGGGAAAAACACATAATCAATAATAAAATTTCAATTTATGAAACTTTAGGTTTTATCATAGGTTATTCATGATCATCTATAAAACACTAGGATTGAAACCTATACATAGACATATCCATAAAGTTCTTAATATGGATTTCCCATCAATGTTTCCTATTGTTAACTATACCTTTCCTCTGATAGAAACTATAACAAACAATACATTAAATACATTGATATTAAATCAAAATTTAATTATATTTATTATAAAATTTAATAAATATATGGCGAGACCATATAGATATTTTGACTTTAGAAACTGGGAAACATAAAGAACCGGTTAGTAAAACATCTACATTATATCCCGCAAATTTCTTAAGAAGTAGTCTCCTTTTTTGAAATATCATAGTTAATAACCTTCTTTATGTCTGTTTGAAAACAAACATATGAAAGGAAGTGATAAATTTTTCAATAAGAATAATCATTGGAAATATCAATCGTATCATAATCATAAGACATAAGAATATAATAATTGAAATTATTATCCTATATATGAAAGATAATGATATGATTTAATGGGATAAAAGGTCATAAGAATTAATATTTATCATCCCAAAATTCATAACATATGACCTTATGTTTTGTGGTATACAAATTTTATCAAAAATCATTTCATATTTTTCTAGGCCTGATTTCTAGAGCATCATATAAGACAATGTCCATTATTAAATCAAGTTTTCATGTCCTTCCACCCCTTTATTACCAAATCATATATATTTTCAGTTTTACTCATGTCTCTATCATGAGATTTAAATCTATTCTCGACTAATTATAGGGATATATAGGTCCCACCAATCTTTGAATGAATTCATTCTTTTGTGTGCCACAAAAACAATTATAATAGCATAACCCAAGTAATAAAATGGGGTTCTTAAACATAAGTCCTTCATAATCCATATAAAAAACATAGAATTTAAAAATATAATTATATCATAAACACAACACAAATAATATTGATAATATGGATATAACATAACCTTTTTTAAATAATTGCATCTTATATGGAATGTAATTATTGATAAAAACACTTGAAATTAATTCTTGAGGAAAATATAATTTCTTATTCATAAACATTTTCTTTTCCCAAAATTCCAGAAAAATTTAAAATAAAAATATTTAATTGAAAATACTCTTGAAATATTGTTAATTTAGATTCATGTAAATAGTCCATTATAAAAGTTTATGAATCGTTTGATATTGTAAATGTTAAAAAAACATACTTCTTGTAATTTTTGTAGAAAAGTCATAAAGAACCTCGTATGGAAATTTAAAGAAAGATTCCTTCCTTAGAATTTAATAAAAATTTACCAATGGATAAAATTTACTTTAAAAAATAGTATAATAATAGAAATAATATCATATATTTAGGAATAATGGGAGTGTATGATTAATATACCCTAGTAAATAATCACATATAAACAATCTCAAATATATTTGAGAATGAAAAATTATCCCTTTACATAGGTCTGGTATACTTTGTATATATCTGAAACTAATATATATTAATTTAAATGATGTAATTGACTTATTAAAAATTCTATGATATTTTATTGATACCATATATGATTATATTATAATATGTTTATTTTCAACATTTTATTGTCCCTCATTATTCAGATATTAACTACATTATGTTCTTACTCATGTCTTATCGAATAAGTTCATGTTACTGATATTATGTTATAGTTATGTTACATATAGAATGATATTTGAATAATATATATAATATTTATTCATTCCATTCATGTATATAAATTTGGTTTAATGATGATCATGTAGAATGAATCACATCACATCGTAGAGATGGTAGGTCATACATACGTACAAGCAACACTATCATTCCCATAATTGATGAATGGTATTAAAGTGGATAGTGTATACTATTTTAGAATCAGTAACATGATATAATAATCATATATAATTATTATTTCAATATCAATACCCATCCATGTAATGAGGTGGTGAAAAAAAATTACACCATGGTGTATAGGTGGTAAGCCATACTTACGTACGCATGGTGATTTCTTTATTTCATATGAGTAATAAAAGGTGGAATATGGTCATTTCATAATTATAATAACATAACAGTTTATTAGTGATATGCATTTTATTACTTTATTATCAAACAACTAATGAGGAGTAATTAGAAGAAGAAAGAACATTGAATGAACCGGTAGAAGAGATTACCTATTATTAGGCATGCTTCCTCTAAATCAATTCATAGAGCACAGGAGATGGTCTTTGAAGATAACAATAACCTCTAGAATGTATATAGGGAATTTTATAAGGATTAATGGGAGGCTATGTCCGATATTTAAGACATAAAGTGAAGTGAATAGGTGACAGGGAATGATCCCTTTTATAATTGAGATGAGGGGCAGTTTTGGAATCTCCAAAAATAATAATTTATAATAAAATACACCCTACCCATCAACCTCAAAAATTTATCAATTTCTGAGATGAGATGATTTAGGGTTTTAATCTAACCAATCTATAAATTTTGGATAAGTATTGATGCCATTTTAAAAATTATATTTTTAATTAACACTTACTTATTCAATTTTATTTTTAACGACGATAACAATCAATCCAATATTAAAAGGGTGAAATATTATTTATTTGATGAAGAATAGACATTAAATAATTCTATTAGATAATTTTAGACTATATAATATTTATAAATATTTTTTAAAAAAATTAATAATTTTTAAATAATTTAACAAATCAATATTTGGATAAATAATCAATTTAATCATTTTTGACACAATAAAAATCATTGATTTTATAAAATATTAATATAATAATATATAAATAAAAACTTATTTTATAATATTAATCAGGGGTCAAAATAATCATTAAAATTGATTATTCTTGTTAATTATCCCCTATTATAATTACATTAGTATTTATAATAACATTTATTTGATATTACTCTTAATAAAATAATTAGTACAACAATTTTGTGTAATTATTTAATATATATATTTTTGGAATAAAATTTAAAAATAAAATAATATGATAAATATTAATCAACTAGTTTTCATAAAAATAATTTTTTTAAAATTTATCTTTTTTAAACTCCAATATTTATAATGTCATAAATAATAATTTTTGAAGGTGAAAACTTTTACGTCACTTTAAATAAAATAATATAAGTGGCATTGTCACTTCTATAAAGCTCCAAATGGTCCATAAGTAGACACATGGGTTATTATCTTCTCTATATACATGACCTATATAATTTAGTCAATTATTTGGATCTTTTAATGGGTAATAATATTTTAATAAAAACTACATAGTTGAATTTTATTTAACTAAATACACTATGAATCATTAATGGATAAGCTATTAAGGTAATTATTTATTTCCTAAAATAAAGAATAAATTAAAAATCTAAAGGAGACACTTTATATTTCAAATGAGAATATATAATCTATATTCTATTAAGTATATCCTTATATTAATAGTGATTAACTAATTAAAATTTGAGTGAGACAAATCACACTTTTCTTTAAAAAAAATAATCTAAATGTCATAATCACATCGACGTGGATTCAAATGGATACCATTCAGATCAATTTATTATTTATGTCAAAACAAACACATCCAATGATACTATGATAAGTGTTTGGGTAATTTTAAAATATTTGTTTTACTCTTAATTACATGATTTACCCTTTTACCAAATTAATAAAAATTACATACTTTTTTATTCATAATACCGAAAAATAAAATATATTTATTTACATCATTATAACATACTTATTAAAAATGTGGAATCCAATTTTAAAAATTATGTAATTTTAAGTTCTATATATTAATTTAAAATCAACTCAGTTGTAAGAATGAGAGAATAGGTTTTTTTAAAGTTAAAACATTACAAAATATTGAAATGTTTTTACATATGAATTCAATATAAAAATAATGGTAATGACATAAAATATATTGAATGATAACAATCTTTTCTTTTTAAAAATTAAAACCATTAAATATAATAATTTATCCATATAAATTATTTTGATGAAAAAGGTTGTTTTCCCTAAAAATTCAATGGATTTGTACTACTCATATAAACATGAAAGATATTAGAAAAATTATATATTTTTATCCAAAATAAATTTTTATATCCCTCTTCCTGAAATTTTTTTTAGGAATTCATATAAAAATTATTAAGTTGTCAAAATGTTAATTTAAAAGGGGTTCTCAATTGAAAGGCGTAAAATTACCCTTTTAGAGAAATAGGTTTTAATACATTAAATAGGGTTTCTATATACCGTATGACTAAAATATACATTGGATGAATATAAAAAATATTTTATTAATAATATAAAATATATCTATCATGAATTTCATTTCCAATAGTAATTTACTATAGTATATATATATCTAATTTATTTATACTTTTCACAAATAATTGATAGCCAATGAATTCATAATGCATTTTCTTATGTTAGTTATATTTATTCCCACTAACCAAATAGCATGGCTATAATTATAATTTTATTCTAAGGGGTTTCTTGGTTCATTTAATATCATGATTTCATGCAATTTAATATACTAATTAATTTATATTTTTTAATGAAAATATTTCATAAAAAACATTCATATATTACTGTCAGGCTCTAATTCTAGCATGAGGAGATCAGGATGGAACATTGGGCCATACCACAGACCGGTTCTAGTGTTAGTTCAGATGATAACCTGGATGGGTTCATGAGATTATTTATTTATCATTTTATTTGGAAAAGGGTTACATTGAATTATACTATTACCCAGGAAAGAAAAGTATATGTTGTGGTTTTTTTGTTATCTATGTAGGAAAATGGTTTATCATGATGATTAATATTATCTATGAATATGAACATATATGATATATATTTTTTAATTATGGAAGTTTAAAAGGGAATAATATATTTTAATATCAAATGTAATATGAATGAGTATTTATTTTCTTCCAATTTCAATGTAAAAGGATTGAAATTTTCATTAAAGATATCTAATGAGATAAAATGGTGTGTGAGTGTTTTGATACATCTTTGAATGCTGAAGGGTTATTATAGAGTTTAGTATCAACCAAATTAAATAAAAGGTGTACTATATATTTATTTCATCCAAGATATAGAAAGGTTTACATTTGGTTTTAATGTTCTCTAGGGTGACAAAAAAGGATACTACAGATTTTGGTTCTGTCTATGAAGGAAACAAGGAAAAGGAATTTATAAATGCATTAATAGTGAAACTATATAAAGATTTTCATGTTTCCTAATTAAGTGAACAAACATAAATTTAGTTTAGGTTCATATTGATAATCCATGTGAATAATATGTGACAATAATTCTTCATTAATAAGTCTTTCAATTTAATGTCAGGTAAGATAGAACAGAATGTACATAAAATCAATGATAATTATTCATAACACACATCCATGATAATCAAACATAGATATTAAGTCAAAATACATAGAATCTTAATGAAATTTAATTTAATAAAAATAAGATGATACACTTTACAATTTACGGTCACATTAGATGTACTCGTACTATATAGTTTTGGATGAAAACATAGATAGCACTATTTGATGACTAATATAATGATGGATAAAATATATTTTATATGTTTATAATATGAGTAATAATGTCATTTAGTATGAAACTATATTACTAGTTTAATCTATTAGACTTATTCAATGAGGGAGTCTATGTTTTGGGCCTGTTAATGAACATGGTGATGACTTGCTATATGTGGAAGTAATAAACGAGAACATAAGAATGTGATTGTATTACTCCAAATAAGTTCATATTTCATGGATTTTGTTTTGAAATTCATCATAACTAGACATAAAATTAGTATACCATAATGAATTTCATTATATTTTAGAATGAATCTTTTATAAAGAGTGTATTTTATTAGGTCATACGTGAGGACTTCCATGGGGGAATCAGAATCTATGTGATGATATGCAAACATGGGATAGAAGATGAATGCATGTAATATGCTTAGAGATTAGGCAATGAAAATATTAATTACATTACGTTTTAAGAAGTATAACTATATTGGGTACTAAAGAAATGATTATTGGATATAATATATATTGTTAATTATTCTATGTATCCCTTGTTTTGCAGTTAGTTTATTAACATGGTCATAAAAAATATAGGTATGGTATATTAACCATGTGAAAATAATCGATGGTGCACTATAACATAGATGGTCATGAACAATTGAGGTTTCATGTTCCTTTTTGACAATAATATCAATTTTTTCAAAAGATTTTAATTCCAAAAAGGTGATTACTATGTTTAAATGTACTTCATTTAATGAAAAATCAACAAAAACATGTCATATTATGGTTACGAGAGCTCGTATAGAAGAATGTGCAGTCATTATTATTGTAGTTGAACTTTGTTGTTGGTGAATTCCTGGTAAAACATGGTGCATGGTTATTTCTGAAAATAAGATTAAAAATATCATACTTAAGGGGGAATGTCAAATCTGTCATTCTTCAGGAATATTTGTATAATCTCAAAAAAGGAATGCATTCCCAAGGATTAAATTTTAGGCCTTTGAAATGTATTATTTTGTAAATATTTTATTAATTAAAATTTTTAATAACATGTATTTAAATATTTACATTAGATTATGATTTATTTATCTCTTCTTAGAGGTCACCATGTTATTATGGAAAAAGTGATAATGGAGTTCTCTATGAAACAAATACTCCCTACATTGAGGCTTGGGTTTTCAGCTCTTTTGTTCTTTTGAAATGTAATTTAAATAGTAAATTCCTAGTTATATACATTTAATATTACATGAAATCACCATATATGTCATAATTTCCTGAATTTGGATCATTTTTATATTTAAAATTATCATGTAATAATCCTAAAATTTATTGCAACATGTTCTATAAGCATGAAATTATATGATCATATTGAAATACATCATACCATCATGTTGAACACAATTCTGAGTTCATAGAACTAAAAAAATAAATAAATATTACATCAAATAAATTAAGAAAAAAATTTCGTGATTGAATGATATTCTTTGAATGAATCCAATTAATGGAAGAATTAATAAATACAATTAATGTAAAACAATCCTAATTCATTATATCACCTTTTTGAATACTGTTATTTCAAAATATAGGAACATGGAAAGATTAATCAATCATATTTTTATTTTTCACCTCTATCATCTATATTATATAATATTATCCTTGAACATTACATAATCACATTATACCTAACAATGAATCTAATTTTCATTGATGTTAATTTCAATATACATGTCACATAACCAATTTAGGTGGTAAATATATAAATAATTTTTAAAAATTTCCTTAAAATGTATTCTTTTAAAAATAATAAAAACACATAAAAATGATAAAAAATACAATTATAATAGATTCACACAAACATACATGACTGAAAACAATATGATTAAAAAAACATTATACAGATGACATTCATTATAAATTTAATAGAATTTAAAGAAATAGTATTAATATAAAATACATCCTTCCGATGACAATGAGACTAAACATAATTAAACATCCATCACAAGACTTTCATATTTCTATAGAATATACTTAATCCATGGTAAAATGATTTCAATATGAAAATTAATATAAAATATGTATAAAAAATATGATTTGTATATTTATTTAACTACATAATAACTATCTTAATAAAATTTATGCATTTAATTATTAATTTTATATATAAAACTATAAGATTAATTCTATAAGATATATATTTATTGCATGAATACAATAAATTACTTCCCAAAATACCATTATCAAAAACAAATGTCCCTTCAAAGGATTATAGGGGGTCTATAAATCAATTAGATTTTTCTCTAACATACTATGTATCCCTTATTTCAAATTATTTATTTTTATTTCATCCTATATAATCCATTAAAATTTAAAATAATCCAAAATATTTTATAAAATATTTATATAATATTGATATTACAGAAACAAAGATCTTTATAACTCTACCTAGATCCATACATAGTTCTACTGAGTGTCTCTCTAATACCATATTTGATTAGGAAGAGGTTGGGCACTAGAACTAAGATTATAAATCACACTAATTGGATTTATGATACCTTAATTCTTATAATACCTAAAAAATTATATGGATATAAAAAAATATTCATTGAAGTTGAAATAAACATGACATTGTGTCATAAAAAAGTAGGTTTAATCTCAAACAAACAAAAATTTACAATAGATTATTGACCATAATATCCTACAAATAAAAATTACTATTTGAAAATTTTAAATAAAGTTGAATTATTTATCTAAAATATTCTTGGTTAAATTATTGTATTTATCAATAGATATATAGATATTTAATGACAGATATTTTGTTATTACATTGTTTATTTACAATTAATTAGTTGGAATTTAATTTTCATCATTATTTTATAGGATAAAAACTATATTATTGTTGTCATAAAAATATATAAGATGTTTTATAAGAAGTAAATAATTTCGTTATATTCTATTCATATGAATTATAATGTGTTTCATCATAAAAGGAATATATATTTTTACAAAAAATATACTACATTTCCATAAACATTGAATAATTATGGTAAAATATGTATATACCATGATAATGAAATAACATATATAAATTTTAAATCATTTTCACAGAAATATAAATAACAAATTATGTATGAATAACATACCAAAAACCCAATGGTTTAATATTTTTTTAGATTTATTATATATTACACCTATTAAAAAATATGCATAAATTACCATTGAAATCCCTTATATTTTTTCAATTAACATTTCATAGAAATCTCACAGTATTAAAACTTCTAGGTGGATACATAAGAAAATTAAAGGGAGATCTCATATCCTAAAAATAAAAAATATAAAGGGTATTAAAAGGTATATTACATGAGATCATTAGAACATGTACAATATTTTGTGGTGAAATATAATTATGGAAAAATTTATATTGTTGTTTCTTATAAAAAATAGAAGTAAATTATAATTATATTTTGAGACTCTCTATTTGGATATATGGACATAGTGGACTATTCACTTTATCCATGTCCCTTATTTAAAATCCAGTGAGATATATGATTAAATAAAATAATCGGTTATATATATATTCATAGGACCACAATTAAAATAATAAAATTTCATTTAATATATTTTGTACATCGAAATAAAAATTATAAACTAGTCCTACATTAATCTAAAGGAATAATATAACTATCCCCTATAATATAAAAAGTTACATAATAATTTCAAAGGATATCAAATAAGAGTAATTATTAGTGTGTGGATGTTAATGATTTTAGAGTTAAAAAAATTATAAATAATATTATATGATATATTTTCATTAGTGGACATATAAGACTAGAATTACTATGAAAACTAATGATAATCCTAAATAGGATGAAAATAATTACTTGAAAAATAATGATAATTGTTTTGAATAATTTAAATAAAATTAAACATAAATAAAAACGATGGGATTACTGAGTTGAAAAAATAAGAATACAAGTACAAATTAATTAAATAAAAATACATTATATAAATTATATATATAAAACATTCCATGATTGTTCGAAAATGTTAGAATGTTTTTAAAATGTTAAAGGCCAAGAATTTAAATTACATTATGAATATTTTGTATCATGAATTAAGAGTAAATATTTAATAGAAAAATAGATACACATTAACATATTTATAATTAACTATAATAGAATAAATAAATGATGTAAGATTTAAAATGTATGTAAATATTCTAAAGAATGAATAGATAAAGGGAGATAACTTTTATGAATGAGGGAATAATATGTACTTTATCTTTTTATTAGCATGGGGAAATTATTATCACCATATATATATGTATCATATTTTGTTATTAATTATCAATTTAAATGCCTTATTAATAATAATTCAACTTAAAATATATATTTTATTTTTATATATTCCTTATTTATTATGTATTTTTAGTTTATCTTAGTCTCTTATTGATGTGTATACTATGGATCTATTATTTATTTGATATAGAAGCCAAAATATAGTTCTTTTTTATATATTGTCCCATATATATTGTAAATCAAACCTAAGTAGGTAATTAAATTAGCCATGACCCTCATATGAAAACTCAAATAGGGAAGAAGTTGGAGAAAATCCCCAAATTTATATTACACAAAAAAGTATCACATTACCCATAAGAAGAAAACTAAAACAATAAAACATTGAAATCCATGTGATAAACCAATTTTTTCAACCACTAATGATAACCATAATGATTAATTATTACACAAAATTTTATAATATAATAAAAAATATTGAAATATGATATATATATATATATAGCTAAAAATATAATAACTCAAGGAAAACAATGTTATTATGAAATCATTGAACTCAACTTAGTATCCACATTCACAAGTGATAGCTTTCTAATAACACTTCCATTTTTACCCTTTATGACATGAATATATATATAATTCTAATATTTTGTATACATACAGAAACCCAATATTTTTTTCCATAAATATTAAAGATTTCATGATGAATATTTAATACATAACAATATTATACATTCCAAATCTAAAGGGTATTTATGTATTTGGGAAATTGGATACACAATCAAATAGTATATGAATGTTTTGCATCATCTCCCATTATGATTCTAATAACATGAACCCTTCTTAGACATATCATACAGAAATCATTTATTCTTGTCCTATTAAAAATAGAACATAGTAAATAATGATATCAAATGCTCTATGATGGTAAATAAGGGAGACATCAATGATTGTTTAATAATAACATGTGTATAAGTTTTGCGAGCATGAGATTAACCATTAAAAAACATACCAAGTTATTAATGAATCATAATCATTATTTGAGGAATAATGATTGGAAGTTCATAATAGATAATTCATAATGTTATCAAAGAATAGGATCCATGATAGAATACCATTTTTATAAGATCCTTTAAAAAATAATGGCATAATCATAATCATTAAAATATAATTTCAAGGATACCCACAACTACATTCATTAAATGTTAGGATTATGATAACAATATTTGTACCATCACTTAGATAGTGACAACCTCTTATGTACCCACTTTCAATATTGGGATTATCTCACAAGCCCCCTCTTTAGGACATAGCATTATATCTTCTGTACCCTCTTTCAGGCTTTGGATGACCTCCCATGTCCCCTTTGTGCTCACAAAACATTAATCTATACCCAATGCATGATAGGGATATATATGTTCAGTTCGAATCAACACATAGTCATAACCTAATTATTTTTAAACTATTATATTATAAAACATTCCTCATATCATCTTATAAAAACACATTGAATGAAAAATTATTTCCTAATCATTTCATCATAGTAGAAACCATGGAATGTCAATGGGTTTCATAAAACTCTCATTATCATAATTACAAAATATCTATATAAACTATAAAGATAGTCTAATTAGATCATATACATAGTCTGTAATTTATAACAATAAAGGATGTAATCATACATAAATAATTCATTTACATTATTACATGAAATTATTTTGCATAAAATACCCTTTTTATAATGATACCACATATTTAAAATCCCCATATTCCAAAAATACTAACAAAAAATATTTGAAAATAATCCTTGCATGTTTTTATGTATACATCTAAAAATTTATTGGTCATGATGATGGAAAGTTACATTCATTGAGTATTCATTAAAATAATGATTATTTTCACACATTTAGTAAAAAGTAAAATATTAAAAAAAAAATTCTTGTTATATTATATTCTAAAAAGGAATAAATGGGTAAAAAAATCAATAAAAGTATTTATTAATAGTTAAAAATATTAATGAAAAATAATTTTGACACATATATATGAAATAAAATGTTTTTTCAACTGAAAATGTAGAAATATGGCCAATATCTCTTAATATAAAAAATTAATTCTTAGTTGAAAAGATAAAGGAATGGTAATTAATTTTAAATTTATATATATAAAAAGTTGATAAAAAAATTAAATGTTATTATTGTATAAGGATCATATAATTTTCTCCAATTTCAATTAAAAATTATACAAAAATGTTTAAAATGGGATTAAAAAACATTCCCAAAATACATTGGTAACTTTTGAATCATTAGCCCCATGAAAGAATAATATCATATGATTCAATAAATATCAAGAAGATAACTATATTCATGACATACAATTTTAAAGGTGATATATATACACATCAGAAAATAAGATATGTTCATAACTGTAGCTATGTTCCAAAGATGAAAATTTCAGATGATAAACCCGTAAAATTATTGTATTTTATTAATAAAACCCCCTGAAGAGATAAATCAATAGGGATTTGTAAATAACCATATATTTACCTAAAATAATCTCAAAATAAATTAATTAGTAGTATAAACACTACAGAAGGGAATTAATTGGTGAATATGACATGTCCCATAAAAATGAAAGGTGACGAAAAACCCTTACCTCAAGTATCATATTCATTCAAACACATTAAAATATTAACTTTAATAAATATTTATTTATCGTAAATATATTATAAAAAAATAATGCATATAATATCATATATGATTTATTTATAATATCTCCTCTCTAGTTTATTAATTATTCGTTTTCAAAATCATAGTTCCAAGTGATAACTATTTCATTTATTAAGAATGTTTCAATTAGATGTTTCAGGTACAAGAACCTTGTTGTTTTTTTCATCATATAAAAAATCATAAAAAAGAAATAATTTCAATATTAATTCTTCAAAATCACGTTTATAATAATTCATATAACTTGATTTTGAAAAATTATTTACACCACTTCATGGAGCGAGTAGTCCATATGTACTCTTTAGTGATGTTTCCACTATTAAATTATTTGAACAAAGGAAATGTAAATACTAATTCAATGTAAAAATTAATTATTATATTTTATATATCAAATATATTAATTAATCATTTTCTAATTTCCATCCTTGTAATGTAATATTGAAAAATATGGCACATCACTTGGTGGAAGTGGTAGATCACACATATATTACAGTGATGTGGTCATTTTTCAATTGAACGACATGTGAAAGGATAGATAAGCCATTATAATTATAGAATAATTATTAAGTCATATATATAATTTATATACATCAATCCCATTATAATAACATATAATGAATTATTATTATTAAAAATAGATCATTTTTTTCATAGAGCTGGTAGTCAACATATATGGATGAGTGATATATTCCATTTCCATTTTTTTGAAAGGTCAGTGGATAATAGAGGTTACATAACTGTAATAAAATTTTATTATATTTATTATACTGATTTTTTATATTTTAATATGACTACCATTATTGAGAATGGAGTAGAATTTGTTTTAAATAAGATGTCAATAAGGTCTCATTTGTCTATATATGTATGGAAAAGTGGTGGTGATAATGGTTAATGAGTGGATGTTTTTTCAAATCAAATGCCACTAATATTTATAGAATAACTATCTGACATTGGATGTCATGCTTTCAAATTTTCCACATTAAATCTGATGATTGTAGAGCTGGTCCTAAGTTCCAACACATTTTTCACTAGTTGAAATTTTTTTACAACACCAAAAGAAGTCCATGCAATACTCAATTGCACAAGGAAAGGTATAAAGATCCATCCCATGAATCTAAATGGATGATGATAATAAATCAAATGATTAATTGTGATGATCCTCAATGTCCAATACATGTGTTTATAGAAAACAAATCACTCATTATAACATTGAAGGCCATGTATTTATTCATTATTTCCTGAGTAATGATGTAATGATCCATGCACCATACATGATTATGTTAAAGGAATGTGTTCAAGATGTTTGGGATTTGTAATCTAAGAATAAATGATAGATGATATTTAAAGATGAAGAAGATGGGAGGATGGACTTAGTATGGAATCTCCTAAGTGCATTACCCTTGCATGGTATTAGTTAGAATAAGGTGGACATAAACACTTGTACACATGGTTTTTAACCAAGTATATATGGACTTACATTATAAAATTAAGGGGCCAACCATGATGGATAGATGAAGCCCTCGCCCAAGGTATATGAGGAACCCATGGGTCAACCGTTCCCAAAGGGAAGGGCACGATGCCAACATGAAAGAGCCGTAAAATCATGGGCCATGTATGAGCCTCCAGAAGCATGCATGATGATCAACCCATGTGCACAAGGATATATAGTGGTCTTGAGGAGCATGCCCATGGAGTAGTGTGGGCGCAGGTGTGTGCCCACATGGTGAACATGGTACAAGGTGGTATCGTGAGGTGAGGAGGATAATTCTTAGCATTAGACAACATGGATTTTTACTTAATGAATCTAAAAACAGCGGTGTGTTTCAATGTGGGGTGGAAATTTAAAGATATGGACGTAATTATAGTTAGTCATATTATATTTCGTCTCACTCAACCATTTGATCAACACGGCGTCGTGTCATTTAATAGTGGTTGTACATCTGATTATCATGGTTCATGATGGAACCATGGCCATTTGATATCCCTCACATTGTTATCTTCAACCTCCAGCCACCACCAATTCACCCACGAACTAGGGATAATCCCATCCACTGATCTCATCACTTCGTCTATTGCTTTATCTCGTTCCATGTTTGATTATATCATCTGATCATAAAGAAGTCTATGAAAGAGATTCCATTTTCATGCATGCATCAAAATGATTAAATTTGAAGGAGCCTCGGTAAACTGACGTTTTCGAGGGTGTAATTCTCATTTAATGTGCAATAATATGGCCATAACGTGTTACTAAATTCATGGACATGATGTTATCATTGAGAAATAAGGAGGCCTCATTGAAAAAGAATAAACTGAGAGGATCGACACATCTCTATCCTTCTTTTGAATATTTCAATGATGTAGATCATTTATATTTTAAAATTTGAATCATAGGGAATATCTCATGGGATTTTAACTCAGTGAAACATGATATCTCTACTTATAAAAGGAATAACACCCTGAATCATTTTTGTTCTTGAAAATCATAACAGAGCTCCAATTTTTCGATGAATAGAGCATCGGGAAAAAAACCATCTGCATAGCTCTACTATGTGAAGAATAAGACCACATGAATTCAAAAGTGTGACATAATATTGAATCATTCTTGCGAAGGATGAAGGAATACACGCCCCCTATGTGAAGAATCCATAGAGAACACGATAAGTTTTTTACCCCTTGTTGTGTCTTTGTGAGAAGCATCATGTGTGTACACAACGGGTTCACTTTCACCATTGTTGTACTCCACGAAGAAATAACCCATGAACCACTCATTAGTTATGTGAATAAGATCCTCACTTACCTCCTTGCGTGATGATGAAGCAAAGATCCATCTTGGGTTCATGAACCGGAGAATGAGAGTTCATAAAAGGACAGTGCACACATGCACTGCCCTTGGAGAAGTGAGTAACCCAAGTATTCAGGTGTTGCATATATAACACATACGCTACCCTCTTGATATGTTAAACTCACACACACACCACCAATATATTCATTCGGGTTGTGTGTGAAAGGAAAAATAAAAAGGAGTGTGCATACATTGATGGGATCTAGGTAATGAAAAGAAAACGAAAGAAAAAAGTGTGTGTGCACATGTGAAGAAGGAGGAATAAATAAAAAATAAAACATGCCCTTTGAACCCTAATAAAAAAAGAACAAGTTTGTGTGTGCTAAGACCCCAAATAAGAAGAGATAGAGAAAAGGAGAAAGAGATGAGATTTTGTGTGTATGCTAAAATTGGTAAATCTATAAAGGTTTTCTCACAAGGAAGAACAAAAGGAAGAGTGAATGCAACCACACATGCACATGAACATGTAATGAATGAATCAAAAATGTGTGTACATATTGAGAAAACAAGAGAAGACGTTGAATGTTCAAAAGCAAGAGACCCTTGCTTGAAATTGTGAATAAAAACATGCACGTGTGTGTAGTAATTGAGATTCCAAATACATGAAGTCTAGATGCCATGAAATCTATTAAAGAAGTCTATTTGAAAAGATATTGAAGATAGACAATGTTAATGAAGATATTATATCTGAGTTTACAATATTTGAGAATACAAGAATCCAGGCAAAGCAGATATTGTTCATAATTTTTATATCATTCTTGAAGATGTTTTGTTCACCATTTTCACACACATAAGTGTGTCTAGGTATTCATCTATATAATAATGAATTTCCTGAGCATTTTTGAGATCGAAGACTAATCAGAGAAGTGATCCAAGTAATTGAGAAAGAACAATAGACCTTATCAATGGTTGTTGAAGACTCATGAAGAGATTCACATGAAACTATGATTCACCAATCCTATGTGGAGCAATCTAAATATCATCTAAAGTGAATCAAGAAAGAACAATGAAGGAAGTTGTTCATGTGACATGTCATCAAGACAAACCCTATAAGATTTAGGGGGGAGAAGAAGTCTTAATTGGGAAACAAAATTATACCAGTGGGACTCAGGTAATATTGTAGGAAGTAGTATAAAGAACCACATATTGGACTCATGAGAGATATATTGGGACTCTATATCGACCATTTTAATTACTCACCGAATTATAATGGAGAATTAGTGTTGGGGATAATAACCAACAAAACGTGGAGAAGTTCATTGAATCGAAACCTGTAAATCCTTGTGTTTAGTGCCTTTACATTTGTAGTATCATCGTAGGTAAGGATGAGAGACACAGAAGAGTGTATTGAGGCTTTAACCATCCATATAGGTTTAATTGAATAAAATCAATTAGTAAAAAAATTCAAATGGGTCGCTAATTCACCCCTCCCCCTTTTAGTGATTCACATTGATCTGGGAACATCAACAATTTATTTAAAATAGTTATAAAAAATAATTTTAAATATGCTGGGTAAGATGATTACATCTTCTATGAAATATATCTTTTAGATATCTTCTTAATGACATATATATTGGTCATTTAAGATGATCAGAACCACTAATTCGAGGATAATGATGTTTAATAGAGAAATGAGTTATTTTTTATAAATATATGTCCCTAAATAATGTTTAAAGATAATTTATGATGGTTTTACTTTTATAATTAATTGATTGTAACACTTATAATATTTAAAAACATTCAATCAATATAAGTTCACATTCTTGGAAAATTTGTTCAAAATTGAACTACTTTCTCATTAATGATAAGATATGTTTAAAATAAACTCTTATTATAGTATTTTTAGAAATGTTTAGGCCATTTGAACAATAATATATTTACTTTAACCCCTTGTTCAACCTTTTTATCCTTAATTATAGTAACATGTATATCAATCCGTAATAATTACACATTTACTTTTAAGATAATTATTAGCTATAGAAATGATTAATGTATGTTATTATAGAGTTTATCCCATCCCATTTTCATCATTATATATTTTTTATTATTTCTAAATCATGTAATAATATATTATTTAACATAAAATACCTTTAATTTTATTTTAAGTACTATTCATATAATTTGACATTAAATACATCATAAATGATATGTGATTAAAATATAAACTCTTTAATAAAAAATTATACATTATTGTTGACCATAAAATTAGTATATTTCAATTATATATATAAATTTCTACTTTTCTTGTTTTCTAGAATCATCTAAATTGATTTGACTTTTAATTTCATGGGAACTACATATGGGTTGTGTAAACATTTATGTTAATTATACCATTAATAAAAATAAAAAATAAAATAAAATAATAAAATAAATTTAATAATGTTTAAAATAATCATTTATATTAAATCATTACTTTTTATTATTCCTATGAAAATATATAATAATGAGTAAAATCAATAAAGTGAAATTTGATACTTTTATTTACATAAAACAATATAAATGCCATTGTCAATGGAAAATGGAAGGAAAAATGAAATATTTTAATTTTAATGAAGGAAAAGAAAAAATTAATCTCATTATTTGAAATAATGGAATGTTTAGGATGAATTTTGAGAACATTTCTCATTGTTTAAACCATGTTTTATCCATTTCAAACTTACCAATGGGACAAATATTTATCAAGATTACTATTCATAATGATAAAAAAACATGACATATTTACATAATTGATACCTACTTATTCTAAATATTGTATAAATTTATAAATATTATATTTCTATAAGTGAAATAATTCAATTTTAATATAAATGTATAAAACAAAATCCAAATTAGTTCTTAGAAAATTATTTTTCTATGAAAAAACAAATAACTTATAAAAAATCATTAAAATTGATTATTCAAATATAATTACAAGTATTATTACAAATAAAATTGATCAAATAAAAATTTATGACTAAATACAATGTGGGATGGTACATTTAAATTAATAAAAATAATGAAAAAATTAAAGGAATTATAATAATAAACCTTTTTTACAACACACTAAAAAATCAATTGTTTTTAAAATACCCTAAAAATTGAAATAAAAAAAATATTGATATGATAATAAATAAAATAATATTAACTACATAAACTAGAGTTTATAATAATATAAAAAATTAATAAAATTTAATGTGGATATATTAAAATAATAACCATTTTTGATAAGAAGATTTGGTAAACATATTATGACTACACAAAACAATTAGTGCTTATTTATAATTAAATAATAAAAACAAATTCCTAATATAAAAAATTTATACATTTTTTTCATAATTTTATTATTTTTGTTCACCCCCAATCTAACAACCCAATTATAAGAATCACATTTAAATTATTAGAATATAATATTATTTGATAGTTTCGTTAAACTATATATTACATGTGAAGATTATTAACATTCCCATGAAGTATGTTTTAAGAAAAAATATATATTTTTAATATATCATAATGTTAGATACCACCTAAATAAATATGTTCCGTGTAATTTTATTTTTTTCACCAAGGGATCAATTGTAACCTCTTGGATCCGGGTGCCGCCCAATGGTCCCCATACCTGGTTGGTCACATAGCCCTAAGAACATTTCCCCAAACACTAGAGGTTGCTGACTAGCGGTGAGGGCCATGTGTGTGATAGTTGGGAAACTATACCCAAATTTGTAGAGCAACATAGTGGAACTAAAACAATAAACAATAGAAGTATAAGTAATACCATAAATAGAAGTAAATAGTGGAACAATGATAGTAAATATATAACTGACGCAATTATATATATGATGAATGTAACATATGTCAAGGAAAGAATCCAAACAAGTCACAATGCATGAAATAAAACACATAAAACCAATGTACTAAAAATAGTAAATAAGTCCAACAGCACTGTAAGCCTCAGCTTCATCTTATTCTCTCTAGATCATACATAAATCATGTACCTGATTAGAAGGGTTCTTTCCCTTATCTATAAGCACAGTCATATAATTTTTCTTGGTTGAAAAGCATTACCCAAATATGGTTTGTGATGAATCCTAGTAGGAAACCACTAAAATATCTATGCATAACTGTCAGTGAATATATATAACATGCAATATGAAATATGAAGTAGTAAACAATGAAGTACTCAAAATTAAACAATCTTATAATTTCCGATTAAATTCATTTACATTTATTCATTATCCCAACCATTGAATAATGAAATCGCATGATCTATCTTATGTTATGAATCCCATGTGTAAAAGAAAAACAGATGTCTTAGAATACCATATGACAATCAAGTAAGACTGAGTCCAAGCTTTTCCATTGGATTTTTTAGCTTGTCATAGTTAATCAATCAGTCACACACAACCCTCTTGTAAAGTTCTCATTGTCTAACACCAATGGTTCAAGATATCATTAATTCAGTAAAGATATAATGACCCTCTAGGAATTTTTAAACAGTCTATCCCCTTTGGTCGTAGAATAACAATGACTATATAATTAAGAACAAACTATCAATTACCCATGTGGTCTTTTGATGATAAACTATACACTCCCTGAAGGAGAACTCAATTCCAATTCCCCATATACTCTCGTAACATTATACTATAGACACTCTAAGGGAGAAGTAACTGTCAATACCCACTGATGGTCTCACAATGTAAATATAAGGATAAGCATCTACAATGCCTAACACATGAATTTAAAAAGTAGTAAGAAGAAATCAATTAAAACCTATCAATAAATTCAACGAAACATGGTCTGTATCATAGAAAACTTAGAATAAACGGTCTTAAACATTAATACAAGGAATACACCTTCATTTCATCCTCTAAAAAAGCAATTTAGCATAATGAATCAAAGAAAACTCTTTTATAACAATCAATCATAGGCAGATGATAACATTGTTCAATTGGTTAACATGAAATACCCAAATCGAGGGTAATAATCTCTTAGGCATAAATAAGTCAATGAAAAAATATGAAAAGTAATAATGAACGTACATCAAAGTTGTATGATGAATACTTTTGAAAGTTTTCCCTCAAATCCGCCTATAACGTCATAGATCTATAAAAAGGACAATACTTTTCAAATATTCATAACTCAATAAAGGGAAAAAACCCACAATTGAGATTCAAGAAGAACCAAGAACTCACCAAGGAGATTCAAACACTATAGATAGTGTTTGATTTGGAGAATGGAGGACAGATTAGTGACTCGGAGAATAATCGATGATTCTGTACGCTCCTTCTTGAGGCACAACTAGAAGAAGGTGAAAACAAGGGTTTGCTGCTACCCTAGTAGGATATATCAAATAAAAATTAATGTACATGAAATTTTAATTTAATGTACATGATGGGTAGTATCCTCAACAAGCCCCTACATTAGGTGGTCCACACAGCCTTGTACTCAGCCATTACACATCCAGTACACGACTTCATATGAAAACTGGGTTCATGACGTGTACTCAGCGGTACATGGAATGCACTTATAAAATTTCGAAAATAATCATTTTCATCCAAAAACAACTAAAATCAAGATCCATACCAGAAATGAAAATCTGGGTTCTTACAAACTACACCCTTAAATCAATTTGTCCCTGAATTTCACTTAAATGGGTTGCAAAGAAGAAACTTCAAACAACTATGGCCACTGTGATTGTACATTATCCTCCCTCTCCCAAGTATCATCATGTACTCACTCATACTGCCATAGCACCAGTACTATAGGAATAGAACGACCATGTAGATCCTTCATTCTTTGGTCCACATTCTGAATAGTGTGCTTCTTGAAGGATGCATAAACCTCCAACTTAACATGCTCGTGTTGAAAAACTGGAGATGAGTTTGAAAATTAATGTTATTTCTGAGAAATGTGGAAGACATCATACAAATCTTGGTCCCTATGAGGTAACTACAATCGATAGGCAACCATCCCGACTCTCTCCAAAACCTACAACAGCACGGTGTACCTTGATTAATGTTTCCCCTATATCTTAATCCTAAAATTCCCTAATATCGGTGTGACATGTAATAAAACATGATCTTCATCCTCAAACTCTAGAGGACGTCTCCATCAATAAACATATGATTTCGTGTGAGACTGTACAGTATCAATCCTCTTCCAAATCAACTCCACCTTCTTAGTAGTCTCCTTGAAAAGGCAAGGTCACAAAATATTTGTCTCTTCAACCTACAGCCAAAATAGGGTTGAACGACATTAACTACCATACAAAGAATCATAAGGTTCCTTCTCAGTCATCGTATGGAAACTGTTATTGTAGGAAAACATCGCTAGAAGTATGTGTCTTTCCCAAGAACCCCCAAAATCTTAGCTGCATGATCGAATCTTGTCCTCCAACAAATAAATGGTGCACTAGGACTGGCCATAATTAGAGACCCAAAGCTTGACCTACATGGACATTATAATACTTTTGCGGAATACTTATAAAAAACAAATATTCAAGGACTGAAATAGTTTAGTGTCATTGGAAACATGGAATATAAACTTCTAATCATGTTGAAAGATCTTCAAGATATCCCATAACGATGTTCCCCTTTTTGTTTCTTAACTAAAACATTTATTTTAATCTTGGGGGGAAATAAAACATAAAAAGGGTGATCTCAAATGCTCAGTAAGGGTAAGCAAAGAGAAAATAAAATAAACCATATACATTTGAACTTAAATACATGAACATAATGTTTAAACATCAAAATATTGAGCAATGACATAAAACATGGAAGTGTGTAAGGCATAGATCATAATGGAACATAAATCCTGATAAAATAGCAGAGAAATAAAACATGTAATTTTGGAACCCCATTAAGCACATGTTATTATATACATAGTAGCCAAGGCATTGCTGCCAAGACCATCTTAGTGGACAAAGTCCCTTTCTGAATCGAGTTCACTCCTCATTCCAGTCCTGTAACACTGAACCGGATTAATATGTCATTCTTGCCATGTCTATCTCATGAGATATAAATCATTAGCCAATGAATTTAACGGAGATATAGGTCCCACCCATCTCATAATTAAATCATTCTTACTTGTGCCACAACATAAACATAAATCATTCATCATAACCCAAAGAATAACATGGGTTTCACAAACATCATCCCATCATAACATAATCCATATAAAACAAATGGATATCATTTCATCATAAGAAAAGTGAAACCATGTAAATCATAGAGACATTATACATGAAACATACACATATGAAATAATGTCATCCTATATATAAATGGTTTTGATAAAACACTTGAAATGAATTCTTGAGGAAAATGTCATTTATTTTTTAAAATCGTTTTATTTTCACAAAATACAATGAAATTATAAAAGCAAAGGACTTTGTTGAAAATATTCCTGAAATCCTATAGAGTAAGCTTCATGAAAATAACGTTTTATGAAACCGTAAAAGTATGTTCATACCGTATAAGTTAAAAAACATTCTTCTCGTACATTTGCTGGAAAAGTCAAAAAGTACATCGTATGGTAAACAAACGAAAAATTCTTTACATACCATGTAGTAAAATTAAAAAATGGGTAAAAATGACTTTAACCATAAATGAAACCATTTTTAGAAAATAGGGACATGGACGACAAATATATCCCTAGTAATTACATACGAATAAACAATCTCAGATAAAAAAACGAGATTGGAAAAGTTATCCCTTACCTTAGGTACGATATGCTTCGTATGTATGTGAACCTCCAGTATAATGATTTAAATAATGGAATTGAATTATTAAAGAACCATATTCATTGTTATGAAATCATATATGGTTCACTTATGACTTTATATTAACCGTTCTTTTGTAAATTCCATGTTGAAGCAGCGTTTTGGGTAAAATCGTTTCATTTATCGTACGTGTTTCGATTTTTTGTTCTTGATATTATTACTCATATCCTGATTTACTTAATTCCAGAATGTAAAACATGATTTATATATAATATATATTCAGTATATAAATATATATTATAGATCGATAAATGGAATGAAATACAACATTCATGGAGACGGTTGGCCGTACGTACGCATGAACGCTGTTTTCCTTTCCTTATTGACTTGAATTGGAAGTAAGTAGATAAAAAATATATATATACACATAAATCCAGTAGCTTTATCAGGTCATATATATCATTATTAATCATTATATATACTTTATAATCATTCTTGAGTGGTTAACATGGAGAATTAGTCTCATCGCTTCATGGAGACGATAATCCGCACGTACGCACGACCGATGATATCGTTCCCATAATTATTTAATTTAACTGGAGTGGATTATATAATATATCAAAATCAGTATGATTTTATAATAACTATAAATATATATTCATTACACCATTATACCCATCCAATTATGGTGGTGGTGGAAAAACAGATTACACCACGATGTGGAGACGGTATTACGTACGTACGCACGCGCGGTGATTTCATTTTCTTTATGATGGATAGACGGTGAAATGAGGTTGATTAATATTTATAATAAAATATCAGTATATTATTTATACTGATCTTATTACTTTATAATGAAAAAACTAAATAAGAAGAAGATGAAGAAGAAAGAAACATGAATGAATCAGTAGAAGAGATTAACTCTTCTTTGACGCACCACTTTTAAGCTTACTCTTAAGGAACTAGAGTTGGTCATTTGTGAGAACAAAAACCTCCAAGATTTTTCTAGGGACGTGGAGAAGAGAAATGGGTAGGGTTTGGCTGAGATTTAAGGCTCAGTGTGGTGTGAGGAGGATAGGGAGGAGGTGCCCATTTATAAGGGAGGAGAGGGGAACTTTAGACAAATCATAGAATATTATTTTATAATAAAGTCATATTCGATTTATAATGATTCCAAAGTGACTTATTTCGAAGATAATGTTGGGATGGGTCGAAATCCTCTGAAACAAGAGGTTTTAGACCAGTTTAGGTGACTATTTTAACCTTATCATTTAGATTTAACTCTAAGGTAAATAATTTTACATTTACCATGTCTTCTTGTTTTCTTACACTATATGGTTAATAAACATACTATAACAATCCAAAAAACCCCCAAGTGGTTCATTATTAATATATATAACCTTATCTAGGTCATCTTTCCGAACCGTAGATTTTTAGGAATAGAATAACAATTAATATTATAATATTTTTTTAAAAAAATATTTTATGTCAATTTTGACACTATTTGGTAATTGATTTTTGTGAAAATCATAACAGAATGATTAGTTCGAAAAAAGTTAATTAATTCAATAATAACATTTCATATTAACCTAAAAAATTAGTTTAATTTATAAAAATCTTCGAATTGCATTTATTTGGGTATTTATAACATCAATTATGTTAATATTTCATTAATAAGGTAATTACTGTATCATCATTGTGTCATTAATAAACTAAATTATTTAATGTCTAAAAATTATAAATAAAATACAATTCTGTGGGAAATCTTTTTCTATTTCTATGAAATATTAATAGTCCATTTTATCTTATGTATAACCATATATTAAAAAAAAATTAGTTATTAAGCTTTGATTTTAACTATTTTTACTCTTATTTAAATAAAATAATAATAAATTTCATAATATAATCCAAGTGGACCTAAATGGAAATATTTTATTCCTACGGTTATTTTTTTCGATTTACACACATCCAATAGAATTAGGACATGTGTTAGGATAATAGTAATTTCATTTTTACCCCTAATTACCCTATTTACTTTTAACAGTGTTAAATAAAAGTAAAACGTTACTATTCACCAAAAATTATTTTTATATTATTGAACAACATTTTACCCCTTGATATTAACAGTGTATCTCAAATTTTCGAAATTACACTCACAGAAGTGGTAAAATTATGTTTAATGTAAAATTTTAAATTCTCCTAGGAGGTGGGTAAAAGAGGGTGAAAAGTTTAATAAAATTTTTATATATCTAAAATTATTATAAAATGAATTCAATTAATTACATTGAACTTATATAGGTATTTTGTATCAATTTTTAACAAAAATAAATTTAAATAAAATAAATAATTATGTATATAAAAATTCGGTTTTTAAATAGTAACATAGTGTTTTCACTACTCATCAAAAATTGAAAGTTTTCAGAAAAATACCAAAAAATCACCCTAGGATAATTTTGATATTCCGAATCCAAAAATGAAGCCCATTTTGAAAGATAAAATTTATAAAATTTCAAAAAGTGGGTATTACTATTCATAACGGCCAGTTCATAATAATATTATAATAATATCTCATTTAGTGAAACTCGGTATTGCGTACTACACATGTTATTGAAGAATGTCTTGATTGCGTGTAATGCAAGCCAAAATTTGGGATGTGTGTAGTGAAAGCTTAGTTTGGTGTCAGGATGAAAACTTATTTCATTTATACATTTAACAAAATCTATACTTAATATTTCAAACATGAAATTGTGTGTTAAACGATCCAAGAATAATGTTGTGTATATTGCAAGATAATACGGTGTTGCGTATAGCACAAGCTAATTTTGGGGTAGCGTACCACAAAATACATCAATGAAATTAAAAAGAATAATTCTCATAAAATCTCAGGTTGTTACATTCTACCCCCTTTAAAAAGAATTTCCCCCTCGAAATTAGTCGAGGTTATAAATGGTTCACTACTTGAAAGTTTATTTCATAGAAACCCACATCATAAAAAGGAATACCAAAACTGAACTTTAAAAAGTGAATTATGAAACATAACAGTTACCCAAATTAACTAATCACTGGGTTTCCACATAAAAGAACATAGTTGAAAATATGGATATGGAAGAGAAATCTAACCCTCAAATTCTGATGGAGAGTGGTAGAGAACATGGCTATGAAAATGACAACAATCACGAAGCCATAAATTTGTGATGATCTAAGGTACCATCTGATTCATCAGATATGAGGGCAGTATGACAAAATTTTTGGTTTTCAGGATCATTTCCCAAAATTTGATGAATTAGAAGAAATACTTACATAATTTTGGTACAATCTCACTGTTGTTCGTGCCTTAAACAATTTCCACCTCGTCTCTTAAAGAAATGAATTTGAATTTGTTATTCGTGAAGTGTTAGCAAATCATGTGATAGAATGATGGGGAATTCCATCAATTTCAAAAAAAAGGATAGAAAAAGTTTTCAAATATACAGAAGTCTATCTATGGTGAGGTTAAGCATATAAGATTCCAAAAATGACCTTATACATTATCTTTCATACCGCATAATAAAATAAAAATAGTTTCTACTAACCAGGGACTTTCTGTAGGCCAGTGGTATGCGATAAAGGCATGTCGCACTTTAGTCGTGGGTTCTATTCCCGCAACCTTGTCCGATTCGACGGGTTGTCGCCCATTCTGCAGGTTGACCCTTTTTCTAAAACTACATTATAATAACATTCCATCAATAGTATCGAGAAAATTTCTAGCCTTAAACAATACTATCTTCTGTCTAACTTAATTCATTCCAATATTTAGGATTATCCAAAATACTTCTGTCTAAGATCATAGTATAATGAAAACAATTACTAGAAATGTCATTTATCGAGCATTTGAATACCATCATGTATCCCCCATATATCATATGATATATCTTGTTGGTCACATTCCAAACATGTGAATACCTTAATCATGTATTCTATTGAACTATAGTGAAAACATGAATGCTATCACTAGGTAACTCTTTCCATCTACCAAAATCCCAAAAATTCTATATACTCAAACCATGATATTACTTTTTCCTTATATAAGTCATGAGATCATTAATAATATCAAACATTTCATTATCTCTTTAGCCCATCTTTATGTTCATATTAGGTGCTTTCCAAAAATATCTGAATAACCTTTCATGGTTACCGATACCATTCATCATATACTTTCAAAAACTCAAGGAAAGACTACAGTGTAACAATCCTTCTATGTCTCTTTATTCCATAATACCATGACATTACTTATACAACATTACTCTTGATAAACATGTAATCATTCCACTACCTTCTAAAACCATTGACCGAGCTTCAACAATTCATTCATCTCACATATCATTTGTAGTCTCTACATCATCATCAACATAAATACTATCCATAAGACCATGTTGATTCTCTTCATGGGACTTTCCCATAGGGCATTGGTTTTCATAATTCCCATACATTCCACATTTAAAACATTTAACCATTGTTGATGTCATATAAATACCATTATCATTGTCCATGGTGTTAACCGATCATTTTCCTTTGCAATTACTGGATTTGTGCCATTCTTTTTCACACCCATAGCATCTTCCAGTTCCTTTGAAACATTCTCTCTGATGCCTCTTCCCACATGATTTACATGAACATAATTGAACTTTCTTTCCCCTTTGATCATCATGAAACTCCATCTTTCTCTTATTAGTTGAGTTGGGATACTTATCAATGTTTAGATTATTTATCATATTATGAGATTTCAGATTAAGCATAATAACAATATGTGGACTTCCATATCCAATTTCATTTGGTTGATCATGAAGAATATCATTCCATTGTCCATCATATCTTCCATTATCATGAATCATCCTGTTTCTAGCTATTTTCTAAAACCCAAAAAGAATAGCGTGAGAGGAAAACATCATAATCAAGGGGGAGTAGCTTCAATATCTAACATCATAGGTTTAATTCTAATATCATTACCATAATTCTAGGACTATAACCTATACTTATACTTAACCTTAAGGTTATCCCTAGACATACATTAGAAATATCTATAGGGATCTCACTAATTTTTTTCGCATCCTTGTTTCCATAGGTTAACTAAACCTTTCCACTGATACCAACTATAGAGACCCAAAGCATGACGTATATGGACATTACAATACTTTTGCGGAATACTTATAACAAAAACAAACACACCAGGACAATAATAGTTTAGTGTATTTGGAAACATAGAATATAAATATCTAATCGTGTTGAAAGATCTTCAACATCTCCCAGAATGATCTTCCCATTTTTGTTTCCTTACCTAAAACCTTTCTTTCAATCCTAGGGGAAACGAAAACATAAAATGGGTGAGCTCAAATGATCAGTAAGGGAAAACATGGAGAAATTAAAACAAACCATATACATTTGAACTTAAAAACATGAACATAATGTTTAAACATCAAAATCGTGAGCAATGACATAAAACATGGCAGTGCGCAAGGAATAGATCATAATGAAACATCAATCATGATAAAATAGCATGGTAATAAAACATATAATTGTGGAAAACATTAATCACATTATATGATTTCCATAGTAGCCAATTCATTGCTTCCAAGACCATCTTAGTGGACAAATTCCCTTTCTGAATCGAGTTCACTCCTCGTTCCAGTCATGTATCACTGAACCAGATTAACATGTCGTTCCAGCCATGTCTATCTCATGAGATATAAATAACTACCCAATGTATTGGAGGGAGATATAGGTCCCACCCATCTCATAATTAAATCATTCTTACTTGTCCCACAACATGAACATAAATCATTCATCATAAGCAAAAGAATAACATGGGTTTCATAAACATCATCACAACATAACATAATCCATATAAAACAAATGGATATCATTTCATCATAAGAAAATTGAAACCATGTAAATCATAGAGACATTATTATTGAAACATACACATATGAAATAATGTCATCTTATATAGAAAATGGTTTTGATAAAACACTTGAAATTAATTCTTGAGTAAAATATCCTTTCTTTTTCGAAATCATTTTCTTTTCACAAAAGGCCATGCAATTTTAAAAGAAAAGGATTTTTTGAGAATATTCCTAAAATATTATATAGTATGCTTCATGAAATTAAGGTGTTATGAAACCTTAAAAATATGTTCATTCCGTATAAGATAAAAAAACATTCTTCTCGTACTTTTCTCGAAAAGTCAAAAAGTACCTCATATGGTAAAAAAAAGATAGATTCCTTACATAACATGTAGTAAAAGTCAAAAATGGGTAAAAAGGACTTTAAACATACATGAAACCATTTTTAGAAAACAGGGACATAGATGATAAATATAACCCCAGTAATTACATACGAATAAACAATCTCGGATAAAAAAACGTGATTGGAAAAGTTATCCCTTACCTTAGGTCTGATATGCTTTGTATGTATCCAAACCTCCTGTATAATGATTTAAATAATGTCACTGAATTATTATAGAACCATATTCACTGTTATGATATCATATATGGTTCACGTATGACTTTATATTACCGTTCTTTTGTAAATTCCATGTTGAAGAAGCGTTTTGGGTAAAATCAATTCATTTATTGTACGTGTTTCGATTTGTTGTTCTTGTTATTATTACTCATATCCTGATTTACGTAATTCCAGAATTTAAAACATGATTTATATTTAATATATATTCAGTATATAAATATTTATGATAGATCAATAAATTGGAATGAAATACACCGTTAATGGAGATGGTAGGCCATACATACGCATGAACGCTGTTTTCCTTTACATATTGACTTGAATGAATGTAAGTAGACGAAATATATATATATACACACATAAATCCAGTAGATTTATCATACCATATATTTCATTATTAATCATTATATAAACTTTATAATCATTCTTGAGTTGTTAACATGGATAATGAATCTCATCGCGTTGTGGAGACGGTAATCCGTACGTACGCACGAGCGATGATATCGTTCCCATAATTATATAAATGAATTGGAGTGGATGATATAATATATCATAATCATTACGATTTTATAATAACTATATATAGTTATTCATTACATCATTATACCCATCCAAGTATGGTGGTGGTGGAAAAACAGATTACACCACGGCGTGGAGACGGTATTCCGTACGTACGCACGCGCGATGTTTTCATTTTCCGTAGGATGGATAGAAGGAGAAATGGGGATGTTTCATATATATAATAACATATTAGTATATTATTGATACTGATGTTATTACTTTATAATTAAACAACTAATGAAGAAGAAGTTGAAGAATAAAGAAACATCAAAGAATCGGTAGAAGAGATTACCTCTTCTTTGACGCACCTCTTTTAAACAGAAGAACAAAACCTCCAGAATGTTTCTAGGGAAGTGGAGAAGATAAATGGGCAGGGTTTGGACGATCTTGAAGGCTCAATGTGGTGTGAGGAGGAGAGGGAGGAAGGTTCCCTTTTATAAGGGAGTAGAGGGGCACTTTAGAAAAACATAGAATATTATTTTATAATAGAGTCATATTCGGTTTATAATGGCTCCAAACTGAGTTATTTAGAAGCTAATGTGGGGATGGGTCTAAATACTCTCAACCAATATGTTTTAGACAAGTTTATCTTACTATTTTAAACTTATGATTTAGATTTAACACTAAGTTAAATAATTTATCTTTTACCATGTCTTCTAGTTTTCTTACACTACATGGTTAATAAACTTACTATAACAAGACAAAAGAACCCCAAGTGGCTCATTATTAATATATATAACCTTATCTAAGTCATTTATCTGAACCATATATTTTTATGAATAGAATACGAATTAATATTATAATATTTTTTTAAAAACTATTTTATGTCAATTTGGACAATATTTTGTAATTTAATATTGTGAAAATCATAACAGAATGACTAGTTTTAAAAAAGTTAACTAAATCAATAATAAAATGTCATATTAACCTAAAAAATTAATGTAATTTATAAAAAGTCTCAAATTAATTTTATTTGGGTATTTATAACATCAATTATGTTAATATTTCATTAATAAGGTAATTACTGAATCATCATTGTGTCATTAATAAATTAAATTATATAATGTCTAAACATTATAAATAAAATAACATTATGTAGGAAATATTTTTAGAATTCTAATGAATATTTATAGTCTAATTTATCTTATGGATAACCCTATATTAAAATTTCATTAGTTATTAAGGTTTGATTTATACTATTTTAACTCTTCTTTAAATAAAAATAAATAAATGTCATAATATAATACAAGTGGGTCTAAATGGACATATTTTATTCCTAAGGTCTATTTTGGTCGAATTAAACTTATCCAATAGAATTACAACATGTCTTAGGATGAGAGTAATTTCATTTTTACCCTTAATTGCCCTATTTACTTTTAACCGTGGTAAATAAAAGTAAAAAGTTACTATTCACCAAAAATTATTTATATCTTATTGAACCAGATTTTACTCCTTGATATAAACTATTTCTCTTGAATTTTAGAAATTCCACTCACAGAAGCAGTAAAATTATGTTTTATGTTAATTTTCAAATTCTCCTAGGAGGTGGGTAAAAGACGGTGAAAAATTCAATAAAATTTTTATATATCTAAAATTATTTTAAAATGACTTCAATGAATTACATTGAACTTATATAGGTATTATGTATCAATTTGAACCTAAAATAAATTTAAATAAAATAAATAATTATTTAAATAAAATGTCGGTTTTTAAATAGTAACCTATTGTTTTCACTATTCATCAAAATTGAAAGTTTTTAGAAAAATACCAAAAAATTCACCCTAGGATAATTTGGATATTCCAAATCAAAAAATGAAGTCCATTTTGAATGATAAAAGTTATAAAATTTCAAAAATCAGGTATTAATATTCATAACGACTAGTTCATAATAATATTATAATAATATATCATTTAGTGAAAATCGGTATTGCGTACTACACACGCTATCGAAGAAAGTCTTGATTGCATGTAATGCAAGCCAAGTCAGGGATGCGTGTAGTGAAAGCTCATTTTGGTGTCATAATCAAAACTTATTTCATTAACACAAACCAAGAATAGTGTTGCCTATACTGCAAGCTAATGCAGTGGTGCGTATTGCAAAAGGTAATTTTGGTGTAGCGTACCACACAAGACATCAATGAAATTAAAAATAATAATTCTCATCAAATATCGGATTGTTACACAATCTTTCTGAGGGTGATAAGCTATAATTAGAAGTACCTATGTACCTGAAGCCCTCTGTAGTCCCTCCCAGACACGTGATGTAAAACAGGCATCCCTGTCTAAAATGAAAGTGTGTGGAACCCCATGAAACCGTACAATCTCTTGGTTGTAAAACCTTCAAATATCATCAATGTTAATGGCCTCCTTGATAAGTAAGATGTGTGTAAGCATTGTAAGTATGTCAATGACAACCCAAACTACATTATTCCCTCGAGGAGACCTTGGTAAACTTTTCACAAAATCCATCGCAGCTTCATTCCACTTCCACTAGGGAATGGGTAAATGCTATAAATCACTACTAGAGGTTGATGATCCACCTTCACCTGCTAACAAGTGGAACATCTCATAACATAACAAAAAACATATCTATTTGTAATTGGCCATCAATACTGTTTGTACAAATCTTGATACATCTTTATGACACCAGGATGAACAACCCATGCGGAGGAATAAGAATCTTGGAAAATATCCTCATGTATGTCTAATGACACCCATATTTTCCCTTGAAAACGCAAGACCTCATCCTAACCTATGGTCCACCCAGGAGTGGGTTCCTCTCCTGACACACTCTACTATAGGACTAGGCCATTGTATTCTAAGAAATGTCTCATCTGAACTTTCTCCAGACTAGTATAGCTAACCACTACATAAAAAAGAAAGGATTCTGCATGTCCTTAATGCACCTCCAAATGCATCTCCAAGAATAGTTCCATAAGCTGCCACTCACTTCTTACCTCCTCAGCTGCCCGTATTTGGGTCCTTCTGCTCAACACATCAGCCACTTCCTTACCATTCCAAGGCTTGTAGGCATGCTCAATGTCAAAAGACCGAAGGTACTCAACCCTCCCTCTTTGTCTAATATTAATATCGCACAGAGAAATGATATACATGAGACTTCATTGGTCAGTGAAAATAACAAAATCCTCTCCAAACTGATATTTTCTCCAACCATGTAAAGTATTCACAACTACAGCTAACTAGAGACCATGCGTCGGGTAATTCATCTCATTTGGCCTTAACATCCTTGACCCATTTTCAATGAATATGTATCCATGTAATAAGTATTGATCACATCCAGATACCTTATACATTGTAGTAAATGGTGTAACACTTTTCCATCTCCATCTAAATCAGTATCAGTGCTAATGTCAATCTTCCATTCTGATCCTTAAAGAATGAATCACTTGAATCAGTCCACCAGTAATTCTGTCACGACCCGTCCTCGGGGCCCGTGTCGTGACTACCCCAAGCCCGCCTTCCATATTCCAGGGGCTGGAAACTAGCACCAAAGGTGTAAAATCCCAATAACTGGGAAGGCATTGCCTTTATAAAAGAAAATAATCACCACAGAGTACAAGCAGAAGCAAAACACTAAGTACAAAAGAAATGCTGAAAAGTAAATGGGCCAGAATACAAACCCAAAAGAAAGTACGACTAAAAATGAACAGGGTACAACAACAAAAAGACAAACAGCTGGAAGAAGGAAGCAGCTCCTGGGTCATCCTCCTCGGATCCTACCTGAAGGGTAGGTACAGATAGCGCAGTTCCTGGTCGTCCACTACGGATCCTACATGAAGGGTAGGTACATATAGCCTCCTCCATGCTCTCGCCCGTCAACCTCCTCTGTGATTCGTCACGTCATGTAGTCCACCTACGGGTACCATCCAGTCCTCGAACACTCGGCCTCCGTCAGCACTGCCCGTCGTCTGCAACCAACACAATGAGGTACGGGCATAGCCCGTGCAGGGGTGAGTATAACGATAATCAGTAGGGACCCCGAGACCCTCAAGGTCTCACTAAACCAACAAGGATAACCATAAAGAAGATCTCAATAGATAAACTCTACAAAGGTATATGCCCATACATATGCCTAAGTTATCAAGTAACCCATATCAATCATGAGGAAACACAAGGATTGTAAAATCAGCGGATAACCACTACCCAGGTATATGCCCATACATATACCTAAGTTAGAAAGTGACCCATCTCAATCATGAGGTAAACACAAGGTCAAAAGTCTCAGCTCAACCCAGGATTTTCATTATTGAAACCGTAACTGCTGAAGAGCTCCGTCTCTGGAGTGTACAATGGTCCTGTCACGACTCCAAGGTACTGCTCACTAACCTAAGACTGCTGAAGCACTCCTCCTGTCGAGTACCGCGGGTCAGCCACCCAGACACAGTAGTGCTTCCCGCCGAGGTATGTCACCCAAACACAGTAGTGCACACCCCCTAGTAGCCTGCTGAGGTACTCTCCGGACGAGTACCGCGGGTCTGCACTATCACACAGGTAGTGCTCCGTCCGCCATGGGTCTGCACCTCAGAAAGTAGTGCTCCGTCCACTGGGCTAGTCGACTCACTCAATGTCGAGTTGGTCAAGCAGTCGTCAGGTCTCAGCCAGCTACATGGTCTCTGTACTCCGCACGCTTGTCACTGGGAGTGTCCGCTCCACGAGCTACAGGTCGAAACTCAAAGTATCTCAAAGTCTCACGAAGAAGTATCTCAAAGGACCACCTCATCATAGGGGTCTCAACGCAACAGACGGCGCGTCAATCAGACGCCCAGTCTGTGAGTTATTAGCCTTTTCGTCCCAGGGGCCCGGTTGATTTCGTGAGCGAACCAAACCCGGACGTATCTCAACTGTACCCCTAACTCTCATAGGGTATATTCACAGGGACCGTTTCTCAACGTGATCACCAACGCCGCTGACGGTTCGTCAAACGAACGTTCTGTCAGAAAGGTATCAGCTTTTCCGTTTCAGGGGCCCTGTTGGATTTCGGTGCGATCCAACCCGGCCACTATCCATCTGCATCCAAAACATGGGCGGAGGATGCCAAAAGTTCTGTATCGTCAACAGGAACTCAACGCAATAGAGGGCGCGTCAATCGGACGCCCAGTTTGAGAGTTATTGGCTTTTTCGTTCAAGGGGTCCGGTTGGTTTTTAAGGCAAAACCAACCCGACCGTACTCCACCTGCGTCGAAACCTCGGGCGGAGTATGCCAAAGGATCCGTCTCACTAAGAGGAACTCAACAAAGCTAACGGCACGTCAATCGGACGTCCGTAACTCAAAATATGAGTGTTTCCGCTCCGAGGGCCCGGTTGGTTTCGTGTACGAACCAACCCGGCCGAACTCAAATTAATCCGAAACCTTGAGTGCGATATACCGAAATGACCGTCTCGATCCAAGGATCACATTTCCGCAGACGGCGAGTCATTTGGAGTCCCTTATCCCAAGTTACGAGCATTTGACCGAAAGTGGTCCGAAACTGAGGGGTCTGGGCCCGGGCCGACCCGGCCCGACCCCCCCTGGGTCGGCCGAACCGGGTCGCCCGGCCCGGGCGGCGACCCGGCCTGGCTCGGAAAATCCGGCCCGGCCGGCGGCGCGGCGGTGCGGTCCGGCACGGCGGCGCGGCCTGGGCGTCGTACGTGTGCCGCTCGCGGGGGGCAAAGCCCCCCTTTTTGTGAAATCGCGGCCCCTTAATTGGGGTCGCTTGAAGACCCGGCCGGGGGAATTAATTCCCCCGGTCTCCCCTGCCCGGTCGGCCCGCACTGGCCGGCCGGTTCCGCCAGCAAGGACCGGCAACGGCCGGTCCTTCCTTCGCCGGCACCGGCGGCCCGGTGCCGGCCGCCGGTCATCTTGCTCCGCCGCGGCCCGGAACCGGACGCGGCCTATGCCGTCCGGCGCGATGCGACGGCACCGCTCCACTCCGCCGCGGCCCCGCTCCAGCCGCGGCGCCTTCGACTTCCTTCGATGCGACGCGACGACGTCGCGTTCTTGGATTTCTTTCCACAGCGCGGCGCAACGGCGCCACGCAATACTTGCCGCAAGATACCCGCATGGTGTGACAGCACCACGCCTTCTCGTATCAACCTCAAGAAACCATCACGAAAAAAACGGAGGACGGTCGGCCATGTTTGTGCGGTCCGACCCCCCTCGCGTTATTCGATAACAAAAAGGGTTTTAATCCACGATTATCACCAAGTTTTTATTCACAAACAATTAAATAAATAAACCCCTACCTCATAATTGTCGTTCGTTGACGATCTTGGAAAAAGGGCGGATATCGATTCCTCGATTGTCGTGTTCGTCACACACTCCCAATCTCACGCTCATGCATTGGAAAGGAAGAAGGGTACTCGTCATTGGTGACGTTCTTCGCAGGCGACGTCTTCTCCTTTGACGCGGATGAAGGTCGTTGGAGATGTCACGGGCGTCGCTTCCCTTTCCTTGCCTCGGTTGATGAACGATGAATAAGATGCTTCACGTTCTTCGGAGATGAGGAACGTTCTTCTTTGAGAGGTTGAAGGTCTTCCAAATGTTCTTCTCCTCTCCTTAGTTCTCCCCACAAAGTTTATGCCAACCCAAAAAGAAGAACATAATCTCTCATTTTAAGGTTGGAAAAATGATTTCAGAAGAAATCAAACACCCAAAATAATTAATTAAGTTGGTTTAATTAATTAAATGAAATGTGTTGGCAAGAATTTCAAAAGTTTGAAATTCAATTAAACCACACTTAACTCACCTCATTAAGTAAACAAGTTGTCAACATTAAAGTGGGAGTTGTGGGGGGTTTATAGGGGAGTTGACGAGTTAGGGTTCGTGTGGGCCCCACCACACTTAATCCTCTCAAGGTAGGTTAAGTGGATGTGGGTCCCACCTATAACTCCCTTTGGGAGGATATAACCAACATGGATAAAAATAAAATGTGTTTCCACATTTTATTTAACTTCATTTTAATTTCCCCAAAACTAACTCTCAACCCGCACAAAACGCAACTACGGTAAAGGTTCCATTAATCGATTACCGACGTTGCGAGTTCATCGGTGTAATCGGATTTCAATTCCGAGCACCGGTTCAAAAGATAGAAATTCCCGCTCGCTCGTCCACTGAACGTACCCGATCCAAACTTCGGAAATTAATTCCGGGAACACCGGGCCTCGGAATCTGGCGCCGTCAGAAACTGCGTTCTTGTAAAATTCCAAAGAAAATTAAGAAAAAATTTCCTTGAAATTTCTGGGTCTTTACATTACTCCCACCTCAGGGCGTTACGTCCCCGTAAAGCTTCAACAAAAACTAGGGTCACAAAAGAGGTACAGAGCACACATATGAGGCTTCCGCTCCCATGTGCTTACCTGGAGGTTCCGTACTACCAAAGAAAGTTCACCCGAGGAATCGATCATCCTCGTAGGATCTGCTCTTGTTGATCCTCGATCCCCACTGGAACCTCTGTGAAAGACACCCCATCGCCATCGTCCATCTCCTCTTGGTCGATGATATGCGAAGGGTCGAGCACGTATCTCCTCAGTTGAGATACGTGGAAGTCTTCATGCACCTGGTGCAACTGCGGTGAATGGGTCAAGTGGTAAATTACCCCGCCTACCCAGCTGAGGACCCAATAAGGTCCGCTGAACCTCAGAGATAACTTGCCACCTTGGCCACATCTCCGTAAACCTCGTCGAGGTGAGACCCGTATAAGGACGTGATCATCATCCTCGAACTCCAGAGGTCTCTATTTTCTGTTAGAACTGGAACTCGAAAGTCTGCTGCCATGAGGGTATGGTTGACTGACTCAAGAGTGGTCGTTCGCACCCTCCTGTGAAAGAGTTCATTCCATGCTGCCTGGGGTTTCCTTTTCGCTGACCAAGGAAAACCCATCCCGACGTTTTCCTAAAACCGTCAATTTGAGTATGAACAGTTATTGCCCATTCCATAATCAAACTAACGTCGTAAGGCCTCGACGTTGTCACCAAGAGATTCCAACCGGAACTCTCGCCTCAAGGGTCTGACCACACCGTCGGCGTAAGTGTGATTATCGAGTCTCCTCCCAAGGTATCTCCAGACAAGAGGGTCAAGTCCACAGCTTACCGGAAACTCTAGGTCTGGAACAAGATTTGGGAATGCAAGGAATGATTCACATCGACGCCCGTTACTACAGCATCTAGTAGTGGACATAGACTGTCCCTTGAATCATTTCTAGAGCCATTGGGTCACACTCTTTGACCGCATGCAGCCGCACTCTTCCTCTTCCCTCTAGCTCCCTAAGCCCGGCAGGAATAACTAAGGCGGGTGGATGTACAATGTTAGGATGTACACCACCTCATGCTGCTCTCCTAGCTCTGCCTCCATGTCTGCTGCTTCGTAGACTCATCTCTCCTTTATGATTTCTCTTATTTAACACGCCCGAGTTTCTAAGACTGGCACCGGTTTCCTGTTTCTTACTGCACTGTGCAGTCTTCATCCTCTCTTGGATGTCCTGGACCTCCTTTAGTCTCAAAAGAGATGCTATGATTTCTTCTTTGCCGATAAGAGAAACCCGGTATCATCCCCTGGATGAACCACATTCGTTGCCTAATACAGTCAATCCTGACATGAATGATGCATTCATGCCATGGATGACGTCGTAAGGCCTCGACGTAACTACTAAGAGATCAAACTATCACTCTCGCCTCCAAGGGTCGAGTCACACTGTCGGCATTTGTGTGAGGTCACTGGGTCCCCTCCAGTAGAAATCTCGAAAGTGAGGGTCAAGTCAACAGTTTTAACCGGGACCACTCAGCATCAACCAAACAAAAGGACAGGAAAGCAAACAAAGATAAGTGTCTTTTTATTATTGCATCTCATAGTACAAAGACACGAATACAAAATCAACATGGAACTAGAAGTACAAAGGACGTATCCACTAGTTCCTCTCTTGCCCACCTACTCTCGGAGCTCTACTGCCTTGTCCACTGCTCGGCTGTTGCTCAAGCACTAGCCGCTGCTTCTATCTTGGTGGCTCCTCCAACACCCACTGATCAACCGTACGAGGATTCGGACAGTCACGTGCCAAGTGACCCTTTCCGCCGCATGAGTAACACAACCTGCTTCTGGCACGCCTAGCTCTGTTCCCACCCCGGGTGCCCCGCACCACCGGTCCTAAAACCCGAGATCGTCTAACTGCTAGTCTGGTCCTCCTGGACCTCTGCATCATCTGTCTACTTCCCACAGATGAATCAACTACTGATCTAAAAACACGCGGCAAAGGCTGAAGTTCCTGTACATGCTCAGGGTTTAGAGCTACTGGGACAAACTCCACCCTGAAGAAGGTCTCGAATTCCTCCCAAGAGAAGTTCATCCCATCGCAAAACTGAAACAAGTGGCTCCACCACCTGCCTGCTGCTACCTGAAGGAGGCTGGTAGCAAAGATCACCATGAAGTCTTCCGGCGTCCCCACTAGCCTGAAGACTCTCACCACAGCCTCTAGCCAAACCTCAGCCGCCTGTGGGTCCGTATCTCCCCGGAACCTGGGTTGCCTCTGGCGCTAGAACTCGTGCAGCGCGCTCAAGCGTCGTGCATCGCCTACTGCTGGGGATAGTGGCATCGGTGGCCCAACGGGTAGCAGTACCGCTGGTGCCTCCGCTGGTGCCTCTACTGCATGAGGGCCCTGTACCGAAGCCTCAACGCTCGACAGGATTTCAGCACGCATATCCCTCTGGGCTCTTGCTGGTCGTCCGTGAAAAGGCATCCTGAAAGAAACATCGTGACACGGTCAAACGTTTATACCTGGTGAGATGACCTGGTTTGAGCTGTTTTAAGGGAAAACCTTTGAAAACACACATGAAATTAGTTATTTCGTGCACAAAGTCGGAAATCAGTTGTCAGGGTCCTGGTGTATGGATACGTCAGCCGTCCGCACCAACACTGGACTCCCTGAACTGAAGACCACACTCGGTACCCTTAACAATATTGCATTACAGAAAGAAAATATCAGAGTTATATGTTCTGCGGTAGAACCGAATCCTCTGATACCAATTTGTCAGGACCCATCCTCGGGGCCCGTGCCGTGACTACCCCACGCCCGCCTTCCATAGGCCAGGGGCTGGCGACTAGCACCAAAGGCGTAAAATCCCAATAACTGGGAAGGCATTGCCTTTATAAAAGAAAACAAGCACCACAGAGTACAAGCGGAAGCAAAACACTAACTGCAAATGAAATGCTGAAAAGTAAATGGGCCAGAATACAAACCCAAAAGAATGTACGACTACAACTGAACAAGGTACAACAGCAAAAAGACAAACAGCTGGAAGAAGGAAGCAGCTCCTAGGTCGTCCTCCTCGGATCCTACCTGAAGGGTAGGTACAGATAGCGCAGCTCCTGGTCGTCCACCACAGATCCTACCTGAAGGGTAGATACAGATAGCCTCCTCCACTCTCTCGTCCATCAACCTCCTCTTTGAGTCGTCACGTCGTGTAGTCCACCTCTGGGTACTAACTCGTCGTGTAGTCCACCTCCGGGTAACGTCCAGTCTTCGAATACTTGGCCTCCGTCAGCACTGCCCGTCGTCTGCAACCAACACAACGAGGTGCGGGCATAGCCCATGCAGGGGTGAGTATAACGATACTCAGTAGGGACCCAAAGACCCTCAAGGTCTCACTAAAACAACAAGGATAACCACAAAGAAGATCTAAATAGATAACCTCTACTTAGGTATATGCCCATACATATACCTAAGTTATCAAATAACCCATCTCAATCATGAAGAAAACACAAGGATTGTGAAATCAACGGATAAGCACTACCCAGGTATATGCCCATACATATACCTAAGTTAGCAAGTAACCCATCTCAATCATGAGGTAAACACAAGGTCAAAAGTCTCAGCTCAAACCAGGATTTTCATTATCGAAACCGTAACTGTTGAAGAGCTCAGTCTCTGGAGTTTACAGTGGTCCTGTCACGACTCCGAGGTACTGCTCACTAACCTAAGACTGCTGAAATACTCCTCCTGTCATGTACCGCGGGTCAGCCACCCAGACATAGTAGTGCTTCCCGCCGAGGTATGTCACCCAAACACAGTAGTGCACACCCCCTAGTAGCCTGCTGAGGTACTCTCCGGATGAGTACCGCGGGTCTGCACTATCACACAGGTAGTGCTCCGTCTTCCATGGGTCTTCACCTCATAAAGTAGTGCTCTGTCCATCGGGCTAGTCGACTCACTCCATGTCGAGTCGGTCAAGCAGTCGTCAGGTCTCAGCCAGCTACCCGGTCTCCGTACTCCGCACGCTCGTCACTGGGAGGGTCTGCTCCACGAGCTACAGGTCGATACTCCAAGTATCTCAAAGTCCGATGAAGAATTATATCAAAGTACCGCCTCGTCATAGAGGACTCAACGCAATAGACGGTGCGTCAATCGGACGCCCGGTCTATGAGTTATTAGCCTTTTCATCCCAGGGGGCCGGTTGGTTTCGTGAGCGAACCAAACCCGGCTGTATCTCAATTGTACCCCGAACTCTCATAGGGTATATTCATAGTGACCGTTTCTCAACGTGATCACCAACGCCGCTGAAGGTTCGTCAAACGGAAGTTCTGTCAGAAAGGTATCAGCTTTTCCGTTCCAGGGGCCCTGTTGGATTTCGGTGCGATCCAACCTGGCCACTATCCATCTACATCCAAAACTCGGTCGGAGGATGCCAAAAGTTTTATATCGTCAACAGGAACTCAACACAAAAGATGGCGTGTCAATCAGACGCCCGGTCTCAGAGTTATTGGCTTTTTTGTTCCAGGGGCCCGGTTGGTTTTTAAGGCAAAACCAACCCGACCGTACTCCACCTGCGTCCAAACCACTGGCAGAGTATGCCAAAAGATCCGTCTCACTAAGAGGAACTCAACAAAGCTGACGACACATCAATCAGACGTCCATAGCTCAAAATATGAGTGTTTCCGCTCTGAGGGCCCTGTTGGTTTCGTGTACGAAACAACCCGGCCGAACTCAAAGTAATCCGAAACCTTGAGTGCGATATACTGAAACGACCGTCTCGATCCAAGGATTGCTTTGCCGCTGACGGCGAGTCGTTTGGAGGCCCGTAGCCCATGTTACGGGCTTTGACCGAAAGTGGTCCGAAACTGAGTGGCCGGGCCCGGGCCGACCCGGCCCGACCCCCCCAGGGTCAGCCGAACCGAGTCGACAAGGCCCGGGCGGCGACCCGGCCCGACGACCCGGCCCGGCTCAGAAAATCCGGCCCGGCCCGCGCCGCGGTCCGGCGCGGCCTGGGCGCCGTACGTGCGCCGCGCGTGGGGGGAAAAGCCCCCCCCCCCTTTTTGTGAAACCACAGCCCCTTAATTGGGGCCGCTTGAAGACCCGGCCGGGGGAATTAATTCCCCCAGTCTCAATTGCCCTGCCCGCTCGCACTGGACGGCCGGTTCCGCCAGCAAGGACCGGCGACGGTCGGTCCTTCCTTCGCCGACACCGGCGGCCCGGTGCCGGCCGCCGGTCATCTTGCTCCGCCGCGGCCCGGAACCGGCCGCGGCCTATGCCGTCCGGCACGATGCGACGGCACCGCTCCCCTCCGCCGCGGCCCCGCTCCGGCCGTAGCGCCTTCGACTTCCTTCGACGCGACGCGACGGCGTCGCGTTCTTGTATTTCTTTCCACGGCACGGTGCGACGGCGACACGCAATACATGCCACAAGATACCCGCGTGGTGCGACGGCACCACGCCTTCTCATATCAACCTCAAGAAACCATCACGAAAAAAAGGAGGAGGGTCGGCCGTGTTTGTGCGGTCCGACCCCCCTCGCGTTTTTCGATAAAAAAAAGGGTTTTAATCCATGATTATCACCAAGTTTGTATTCACGAACAATTAAATAAATAAACCCCTACCTCGTAATTGTCGTTCGTTGACGATCTTGGAAAAAGGGCGGATATCGATTCCTCGATTTTCGTGTTCGTCACACACTCCCAATCTCACGCTCATGCGTTGGAAAGGAAGAAGGGTACTCATCGTTTGCGAAATTCTTCGCAGGCGACGTCTTATCCTTTGACGTGGATGAAGGTCGTTGGAGATGTCGCGGGCGTTGCTTCCCTTTCCATGCCTCGATTGAAGAACGATGAAGAAGATGCTTCATGTTCTTCGGAGATGAGGAACGTTGTTCTTCGAGAGGTTGAAGGTCTTCCAAAAGTTCTTCTTCTCTCCTTAGTTCTCCCCACAAAGTTTATGCCAACCCAAAGAGAAGAATAGAATCTCTCATTTTAATGTTGTAAAAATGATTTCAAAAGAAATAAAACACCGAAAATAATTAATTAAGTTGGTTTAATTAATTAAATGCAAAGTGTTGGCAAGAATTTCAAAAGTTTGAAATTCAATTAAATCACACTTAACTCACCTCATTAAGTAAACAAGTTGTCAACATTAAAGTGGGAGTTGTGGGGGGTTTAGAGGGGAGTTGAGGAGTTAGGGTAAGTGTGGGCCCCACAACACTTAATCCTCTCAAGGGAGGTTAAGTGGATGTGGGTCCCACCTCTAACTCCGTTTGGGAGGATATAACCAACATGGATAAAAATAAAATGTGTTCCACATTTTATTTAACTTCATTTTAATTTCCCCAATACTAACTCTCAACCCGCACAAAACACAACTATGGAAAAGGTTCCCTTAAGCGATTACTGGCATTGCGAGTTCATCGGTGCAATCAAATTTCAATTCTGAGCACCGGTTCAAAAGATAGAAATTCCCGCTCGCTCGTTCACTGAACGTACCCGAGTCAAACTTCGGAAATTAATTCCCGGCACATCGGGCCTCGGAATCAGGCGCCGTCAGAAACTGCGTTCTTTTAAAATTCCAAAGAAAATTAAGAAAAAATTTTCATTGAAATTTCCGGGTCTTTACATTACTCCCACCTCAGGGCTTTACGTCCCTGTAAAGCTTCAACACAAACTTGGGTCACAAAATTGGTACAGAGCACACATCTAAGCCTTCCACTCCCATGTGCTTACCTGGAGGTTCCGTACTGCCAAAGAAAGTGCACCCGAGGAATCGATCTTCCTCGTAGGATCCGCTCCTGACGATCCTCGTTCCCCACTGTAACCTCTGTGAAAGACACCCCATTGCCATCATCCAGCTCCTCATGGTCGATGATATGCGAAGGGTCGAGCACGTATCTCCTCAGTTGAGATACATGGAAGTCGTCGTGCACCTGGTGCAACTGCGGTGAATGGGTCAAGCGGTAAACTACCCCGCCTACCCAGCTGAGGACCCAAGAAGGTCCACTGAACCTCGGAGATAACTTTCCGCCTTGGCCACATCTCCGTAAACCTCATCGAGGTGAGACCCGTATAGGGACGTGATCGTCATCCTCGAACTCCAGAGGTCTCCATTTTATGTTAGAACTGGAACTCGAAAGGATGCTGCCACGAGGGTATGGTTGACTGACTCAAGAGTGGTCATTCGCACCCTCCTGTGAAATAGTATATTCTGTGCTGCCTGGGGTTTCATTTTCGCTGACCAAGGAATATCCATCCTGACGTTTGCCTAAAACCGTCAATTTGAGTATGAACAGTTATTACCCATTCCATAATAAAACTAACGTCGTAAGGCCTCGACGCTGTCACCAAGAGATTCAACCGGAACTCTCGCCTCGAGGGTCTAACCACACCGTCGGCGTAAGTGTGATTATCGAGTCTCCTACCAAGGTATCTCCAGACGTGAGGGTCAATTCCATGTCTTACCGGAAACTCTAGGTCTGGAACAAGATTTGTGAAAGCAAGGAATGATTCACATCGACGCCCGTTACTATAGTAGCTAGTAGTGGAAACAGACTGTCCCTTGAATAATTTGTAGATCCATTGGATCACACTCCTTGACAGCATGCAGCCGCACTCTTCCTCTACCCTCCAGCTCCCTGAGCCTGGCAGGAATAACTAAGGCGGGTGGTTGTACAATGTTAGGATGTACACCACCTCATGCATCTCTCCTAGCTCTGCCTCCATGTTTGCTGCTTCGTAGACTCATCTCTCCTTTAAGCTTCCTCTTCTTTAACATGCCCGAGTCTCTAAGACTGGCACCGGTTTCCTGTTTCTTACTGCACTGTGCAGTCTTCATCCTCTCTTGGATGTCCTGGACCTCCTTTAGTCTCACAAGAGCTGCTATGATTTCTTCTTTGCCGATAAGAGATACCCGTTCTCATCCCCTGGATGAACCACATTCGTTGCCTAATACAGTCATTCCTGACATGAATGATGCATTCATGCCATGGATGACGTCGTAAGGCCACGATGTAAATACTAAGAGATCCAAATGTCACTCTCGCCTCCAAGGTTCGAGTCACACTATCGGCATCAGTGTGAGGTCACTGGGTCCCCTCCAGTAGAAATCTCGAAAGTGAGGGTCAAGTCAACAGTTTTAATCGGGACCACTCAGCATCAACCAAACAAATGGATAGGAAAGAAAACAAGTTAAGTGCTTTTTTATTATTACAGCTCATAGTACAAATACATGAATAAAAAAAGCAACATGGAACTAGAAGTACAAAGGACATATCCACTAGTTCCTCTCCTGTCCACCTGCTCTCGGAGCTCTATTGCCTTGTCCACTGCTCGACTGTTGCTCAAGCACCAACCGCTGCTTCTGTCTCGGTGGCTCCTCCAACACCGGCTGATCAACCGTACGAGGATTCGGACAGTCACGTTCCAGGTGACCCTTTCCGCCGCATGAGTAACACAACCTGCTTCTGGCACGTCTAGATCTCTTCCCACACCGGGTGCCCCGCACCACCGGTCCTAAAACTCGAGATCGCCTAACTGCTAGTCTGGTCCTTCTGGACCTCTCCATCATCTGTCTACTGCCCACAGATGACTCGGCTACTGATCGAAAAACACGAGGAAAAGGTTGAAGCTCCTGTACACGCTCGGGGTGTAGAGCTACTAGCACAAACTCCACCCTGAAGAAGGTCTCGAAGTCTTCCAAAGCGAAGTTCATCCCGTCGCAAAACTGAAAAAAGTGGCTCCACCACCCGCCTGCTGCTGCCTGAAGGAGGCTGGTAGCAAAGATCACCATGAAGTCTGCCTGCGTACCCACTAGCCTGAAGACTCTCACCACAGCCTCCAGCCAAACCTCACCCGCCTGCGGGTCCGTCTCTCCCCGGAACCTGGGTGGCCTCTGGCGCTGGAACTCGTGCAGCACGCTCAAGTGTTGTGCATCGCCTACTGTTGGAGCTGGTGGCATCGGTGGACCAACGGGTAGCAGTACCGCTGGTGCCTCCATCGGTGCCTCTACTGCAAGAGGGCCCTGTACCGAAGCCTCATCGCTCGACAGGCTGTCAGCACGCATATCCCTCTGGACTCTTGCTGGTCGTCCGTGAAAAGGCATCCTGATAGAAACATCGTGACATGGTCAAACGTTTATACCTAGTGATATGACCTGGATTGAGATGTTTTAAGGGAAAACCTTTGAAAACACACATGCAATCAGTGTTTTCATGCACAAAGTAGGAAATCAGTTGTCAGGGTCTTGGTGTATGGATACGTCGGCCACCCGCACCAACACTGGACTCCCTGAACTGAAGACCACACTCGGTACCCTTAACACTATTGCTTCACAGAAAGAAAATATCAGAGTTATAAGTTCTACGGTAGAACTAACTCCTCTGATACCAATTTGTCACGACCCGTCCTCGGGGCCCGTGTCGTGACTACCCCAAACCCGCCTTCCATAGGCCAAGGGCTCGCGACTAGCACCAAAGGCGTAAAATCCTGATAACTGGGAAGGCATTGCCTTTATAAAAGAAAACAAGCACCACAGAGTACAAGCGGAAGCAAAACACTAAGTACAAAAGAAATGCTGAAAAGTAAATGGGCCAGAATACAAACCCAAGAGAAAGTAATACTACAACCGAACAAGGTACAACAGCAAAAAGACAAACAGCTGGAAGAAGGAAGCAGCTCATGGGTCGTCCCCCTCGGATCATACCTGAAGGGTAGGTACAGATAGCGCAGCTCCTGGTCGTCCACCACGGATCCTACCTGAAGGGTAGGTACAGATAGCCTCCTCCACGCTCTCGTCCGTCAACCTCCTCTATGAGTCGTCACGTCGTGTAGTCCACCTTCGGGTACTGACTCGTCATGTAGTCCACCTCCGGGTACCGTCCAGTCCTCGAACACTCGGCCTCCGTCAGCACTGCCCGTCGTCTGCAACCAACACAACGAGGTGCGGGCATAGCCCTTGCAGGGGTGAGTATAACGATACTCAGTAGGGACCCCGAGACCCTCAAGGTCTCACTAAACAAACAAGGATAACCACAAAGAAGATCTCAATAGATAACCTCTACTTAAGTATATGACCATACATATACCTAAGTTATCAAGTAACCCATCTCAATCATGAGGAAACACAAGGATTGTGAAATCAACGGATAACCACTACCCAGGTATATGCCCATACATATACCTAAGTTAGCAAGTGACCCATCTCAATCATGGGGTAAACACATGGTCAAAAGTCTCAGCTCAAACCAGGATTTTCATTATCGAAACCGTAACTGTTGAAGAGCTCCGTCTCTAGAGTGTACAGTGGTCCTATCATGACTCCGATGTACTGCTCACTAATCTATGACAGCTGAAGTACTCCTCCTGTCGAGTACCGCGGGTCAGCCACCCAGACACAGTAGTGCTTCTCGCCGAGGTATGTCACCCATACATAGTAGTGCACACCGCTAGTAGCCTGCTCAGGTACTCTCCGGACGAGTATCGCGGGTCTGCACTGTCACATAGGTAGTGCTCCGTCCGCCATGGGTCTGCACCTCAGAAAGTAGTGCTCCGTCCACTGGGCTAGTCGAATCATTCCAAGTCGAGTCAGTCAAGCAGTCGTCAGGTCTCATCCAGCTACACGGTCTCCGTACTCCGCACGCTCGTCACTGGGAGGGTCTGCTCCACGAGCTACAGGTCGATACTCCAAGTATCTCAAAGTCCCACGAAGAAGTATCTCAAAGGACCGCCTCGTCATAGGGGTCTCAACGCAATAGACGGCGCGTCAATCGGATGCCCGGTCTGTGAGTTATTAGCCTTTTCGTCCCAGGGGCCCGGTTGGTTTCGTGAGCGAACCAAACCCGGCCGTATCTCAACTGTACCCCGAACTCTCATAGGGTATATTCATAGGGACCATTTCTTAACGTGATCACCAACGCCGTTGATGGTTCTTCAAACGGACGTTCTTTCAGAAAGGTATCAGTGTTTCCGTTCCAGGGGCCCGGTTGGATTTCGGTGCGATCCAACCCGGCCACTATCCATCTGCATCCAAAACTCGGGCGGAGGATGCCAAAAGTTCCGTATCGTCAACAGGAACTCAACGCAACAGAGGGCGCGTCAATCGGACGCCTGGTCTAAGAGTTATTGACTTTTTCGTTCTAGGGGCCCGGTTGGTTTTTAAGACAAAACCAACCCGACCATACTCCACCTGCGTTCAAACCTCGGGCGGAGTATGCCAAAAGATCCGTCTCACTAAGAGGAACTCAACAAAGCTGATGGCACGTCAATCGGACGTCTGTAGCTCAAAATATGAGTGTTTCCGCTCTGAGGGCCCGGTTGGTTTCGTGTACGAACCAACCCGGCCGAACTCAAAGTAATCCGAAACCTTGAGTGCGATATACTGAAACGACCGTCTCGATCCAAAGATCGTGTTTCCGCTGACAGCGAGTGGTTTGGAGGATCGTAGCCCAAGTTACGGGAATTTGACCGAAAGTGGTCCGAAACTGAGGGGTCTGGGCCCGGGCCGACCCGCCCCGACCCGCCCCGGGCGGCGACCAGGCCCGACGACCCGGCCCAGCTCGGAAAATCCGTCCCTGCCGGCGGCGCGGCGGCACGAACCGGTGCGGCGGCGCAGTCCGGCACGGCGGCGCTGTCTGGCGCGACGGCGCGCTCCGGCGCAGCGGCGCGGGCCGGCACGGTGGCACGGCCTAGGCGCCGTACGTGGGCCGCGCGCGGGGGGCAAACCCCCCCCCCCCTTTGTGAAACTGCGGCCCCTTAATTGGGGCCGCTTGAAGACCCGGCCGGGGGAATTAATTCCCCGGTCTCCACTGCCCGGCCGGCCCGCACTGGCCGGCCGGTTCCGCCAGCAAGGACCGGCGACGGCCGGTCCTTCCTTCGCCGACACCGGCGGCCCTGTGCCCGCCGCCGGTCATCTTGCTCCGCCGCGGCCCGGAACCGGCCGCGACCTATGCCGTCTGGCGCGATGCGACGACACCGCTCCCCTCTGCTGCGGCCCCGCTCCGGCCGCGGCGCCTTCGACTTCCTTCGACGCGACGCGACGGCGTCGCGTTCTTGGATTTCTTTCCACGGCGCGGCACGACGGCGCCGCACAATACTTGCCTCAAGATACCCGCATGGTGCGACGACACCACGCCTTCTCGTATCAACCTCAAGAAGCCATCACGAAAAAAAGGAGGAGGGGCGGCCGTGTTTGTGCGGTTCGACCCCCCTCATGTTATTCGATAACAAAAAGTGTTTTAATCCACGATTATCACCAAGTTTGTATTCACGAACAATTAAATAAATAAAACCCTACCACGTAATTGTCGTTCGTTGAAGATCTTGGAAAAAGGGCGGATATCGATTCCTCGATTGTCGTGTTCGTCACACACTCCCAATCTCACGCTCATGCGTTGGAAAGGAAGAAGGGTACTCGTCGTTGGAAATGTTCTTCGCAGGCGATGTCTTATCCTTTGACGCGGATGAAGGTCGTTGGAGATGTCGCGGGCGTCGCTTCCCTTTCCTTGCCTCGGTTGAAGAACGACGAAGAAGATGCTTCACGTTCTTCAGAGATGAGGAACGTTCTTCTTCGAGAGGTTGAAGGTATTCCAAAAGTTCTTCTCCTCTCCTTAGTTTTCCCCACAAAGTTTATGCCAACCCAAAGAGAAGAACAAAATCTCTCATTTTAATGTTGGAAAAATGATTTCAAAAGAAATCAAACACCCAAAATAATTAATTAAGTTGGTTTAATTATTTAAATGCAAAGTGTTGGCAAGAATTTCAAAAGTTTGAAATTCAATTAAACCACACTTAACTCACCTCATTAAGTAAACAAGTTGTCAACATTAAAGTGGGAGTTGTGGGGGGTTTAGAGGGGAGTTGAGGAGTTAGGGTTCGTGTGGGCCCCACCACACTTAATCCTCTCAAAGGAGGTTAAGTGGATGTGGGTCCCACCACTAACTCCCTTTGGGAGGATATAACCAACATGGATAAAAATAAAATGTGTTTCCACATTTTATTTAACTTCATTTTAATTTCCCCAAAACTAACTCTCAACCCGCACAAAACGCAACTACAGTAATGGTTCCCTTAAGCGATTACCGGCGTTGCGAGTTTATCGGTGCAATCAGATTTCAATTCCAAGCACCGGTTCAAAAGATAGAAATTCCCACTCGCTCGTTCACTGAACGTACCCAAGCCAAACTTCGGAAATTAATTCCGGGCACACCGGGCCTCGGAATTAGGCGCCGTCAGAAACTGCGTTCTTGTAAAATTCCAAAGAAAATTAAATAATAATTTTCCTTGAAATTTCCGGGTCTTTACAAATTATCCCCCTTCTTAGTCAGGCCCATCTATGGCCCTGGTAAGAGTGAAAAGTCTTGTATAAAGAATTTGTATTATACAGTGTTCTTGAGAAAACATTGCACCTCAAAGAAGTTCTTCAGATGCTCCTAGGTAACTACTGCTCTCAATTTCTCTAGGTCTACTTCTACTATTGTCATTAAGAAAAAATGGCCCAACAAGTGCATTCGGTCCATCCAAAATTGGCATTTTGAGAGCTTAGTATATAAATGATGCTCTCTCAGGGTACTCAAAATGATGTCTAGATGGGTGGCATGGTCATGTGGAGTGTGAGTATACACCATGATATCATCCATAAAAACATCCACAAAGGATTCCGACTAAGTATGGAACACTCGGTTCATCAGTGCCATGAAAACTCTTAGTGCATTCGTGGGACTAAATGGAATAATCACATACTAGTAAAAACCATACCTACTCTAAAAGTCTTCAAGAGGTGTATCTGATGGTCTAACATGAAACTGATGATAACCAGATACGAATTCAATCTTAGACAAAATGTGATCTCCTCAAAGCTGATCAAAGAGTTCATCAATCCATGACATGGGATATAGGTTCATGACCATCAACTGGTTCAACATCTGATAATCTAGGTAATTTCTAAGGGTATCATCCCCCTTAATCATAAAAATGAAAGGGGAACCCTATAGAGAAGTACTGGGTCAGATGAAACTAGTTTTTTGTATCACCTATAACTGGTTATTGGGGTACTATCACTATGATATAGCCATACTATATGGAGGAATGGACACTCATGCCACTCCAGGCATAATATCAATAGAGACTTATACCTCTATCTGTAGAGGTAAACCAAAAAATATTTATAGAAAGACTTCTCAGAAATGATCCACCACTAATGTAAAATCCATATATGAATTCCCATGGTCATCTAGATATAAACTAGCAATTTGGGCTATAATTATTCCCATCCCAAGATTCTCGGGTCCCACACAGGTCTCCAAGATATCCCATTCACCACTAGGTATAAAAGACTCGCCCTCTGGAGATGGGAAACACACCCTGTAGAGTAGCAGTCCTCAATGGCCCGGAAAGAGACTATGCAGTTTATCATGAGAATTTCATTGAAGCTTTCCATCTCTAAGACATAGAGTTATCATAATAAGTGAGACCTGCCATCCTCAAGAGAGAACTCCTTGAACTGATGTACACGTGTCATTTGAATCCCTAACTGAGTGTCTATTATCATAACATCCTCATATGTAAATATACAGAGTCCAAAACTCTTCAAAACAACAAAAAATACCAAACTATGGGGTGGCCCGATATCAAAAATTTCATAAGAAATAACCAAGGAAACTAGAATTGTACCTATAACCATAGAGGCTCTGAAATCCTATACCTACTGGGTCTTATCCACTACAAACGTCTGACCTATACCGTGGCCCTGTGACCCTTCTTGACTACCCTGACCTGGTCCACCCTATGATCACTATAAACCAGTATCCTAACTCCCATGTCCATGGACTCTTACATAGATTGAATTTCATGAATAACATCAATTCCTAGATTAATAAGAAATTGCTGGTCTGACACCTGAATGTGAAGTTATTGCATAACCACTATAACTACCTACTGGTGAGAAGAACTGGAAAAAATGCTTAAGATGGCCCATCTTGCCACAATATCAGCACTCAAAAAGGTCTATCGGGCACCAAGGACACATATTACCACTCTAAACACATTATAAGCATTCCACCTGGCTACCTGAAGTAATATCCCGTCAACTCGGGTCACCATACCTAGAATCTTTGTGGTGCATCCTACTATTAGTCGGAGAAGTACCAACTCTGGACGCTAAACCGCCCTGGCTCACAGCTCCAAAATAACTCTTAATACACTCATTGTTCAGTTTTTGTATGAATATAGAAGATATGTAAGTCAACCAAAATATGATCACCTAGGATCAGATGTCTTGTTTGAGACCATACTAAAACATCCTAGCTAGAAACAACTCATCACACACCAGAATGTTTTTAAAACATTATAGCACTATAAAGTGAGAAGAATACTCCATTACTAAAAGGGCACCCTATTTCAGACCCATGAACTCATGTTCTTTGTCGGACATCAAGGTCTCCAGAAAGAAATAGTCAAAGAAGGTCTGTTTTTACCCATCCCAAGCCATAACTCATTAGAGTCATGCATGTGATATCAGATCTCACCATCCCTTGGCGGATTCTCGAAACATGTAGGTCACGCACTTCAACCTCATTTTAAGTTGTGTATCGAGATGCTTGGAGATAGATAGAATGGATTATAACCATGAATCTACACCCTTATATTCTCCATCCCCTGAGAAATTGTGAGGATAATACTGTTGAAAAAACCACGTCAACTCTACCATAGACGGGGAAGGATGCGGTCCTACCTGGTAGGTCTTCATGAACCTCATGAAGCCTTCTCGGAACAATGTATCATCACCTTTTATAGTATAATTGTAGGTTCCATGATGAGAATGACGAGAGGATCAACATTTAGTCCCTGATCTACCATTTTGAGTGTTTGATTGTTGCCCTGTATTTAGAGTACAACTGGAGGACATCTTGGTGGCATGACTCTACAAGGTCAATCTCACACCTTAGTTCAATATCATTATAGAATAAAACATATATGTGAATGATATGAACAAGAGAATAGAACATTCATGTCTTTCAAGAAAATGCCCCACATCATGTATAAAATCCACTTGAAATGTTCCCTTAGGTTTCAAAATGTCGGTGTACCTCTACCAATCATTGTCGTGTAACACCCATACTCACGACATGTTCCTCAAGTGACATGACATGTACCTGATTTTTTTATCCTATCCATGTTCTTCTACACAGAAAAACAAGATAGTTCTCTCTTGTGTAATACTACATGGTATGTTCATCATAAACACAGCATGTTCCACTTATCTTCGAACCACATGTGTCATTAGTCACACGATCAGAGACATGATCTACTCTACACTGCGTATAATAACATGAAATGTCTTGTACAACCTATATTTTATCCACTTGTGTCGTTAGTCACACATCTGGATACATGGCCACTTTGGCACGACATGGAATATCTATACACGATGTGTTATACCACTATTCTCAAACCCCATGTCATTTCTCACATATTTAGTCACACTTTAAAGGACTATAGGGTGTGGCTATATAGTACATGGCATGTACTTAAGGAATGTTTTTTCTTCCAGAAGAGAAGAATAGATGGAATGTGTTCATAATAGCACACACTGTGTGGTCTAGGTTTCTAGATAGTAGACCTCTAAATCTCTTCATATACCCTTAAAATCACTAATTGTTTCCCAAGGAATGACAAAGTCTGACACTTAAGAGGCCATGCTCCCACGAATAAATGTTTTTCATCTTTATTCTTGCCGTACTAGACAATAATAAATCAATGTTAATACATGATCCAACAAATTCCAATCCAACTGCCCCATAGCACCTCAGGGACCAATGATTGGCATCTATACAAATGAAACATTACATATAGGAAATTCCCTCTCAAATATTTTGTACTCTATCAAGGAATCGATTAAAATAGCATGAATATCTTGCACAACATCTATCATGACAACAAGAAACTGGTAATGCACCATAAATGGCTTGACCAGAATGCATGAAATGTGATCTCTAGCAAGTGCCTATATGATGCATGAGATGGAATACCCTCAATAAATTGGTTTGAAACAAAAATATAACCACAATGATATAAATAATAACACTACAAAACATTTTTATCACTCAATGGTTAAAGTAAATCAACTATAATGATTACAAAACCTAAACAATTGAAATATTAATAGTAACTTGGATTTTTCCTGGATACTGTTTAGCTAGTCCTAGTCCCAGTTAATTACCAAATACCTATTCATTATTATCCCCGTGTATAGTCTCTAAACTGTATGAAAAAGTTGAAAATAAACTCTCAGGATACCACTTTGAAACATCATATATTCGGGTGCCTCCAAAGGCACCCAGTATCCAGTTGGCCAGATGGACTCAAGCACTTTTCCCAGAATTCTAGAGGCTATCAAATATCATCACGGGCCTTGGGTGTGATTGTGGAAAAAATATTCTCTCATTAGAAGAGTGACACATTAGAATAACACTAATAAGAAACAATGGAAGCATAAATACTAAATAATACTAGTTTGCAGCAGAAGATTGATGGAAATTAAAAATTACAGCACATATATAAATGATGCATTTCATATATGTCTAGGAAAGAATCCAAATAGGTCACAATTTTAGAGAAATAAAACTTAAAACAAAATTATTGAAAATAATAAATAACTCCAACAACATCGCAGGCCTCATCTTGGTCTCATGCTCCCCAACTCCAACATCAATGATGTACCTGATGTAGATGGGTTATTGCACATATATATACTTACTACCATATAATATTTTGGGGTCGAAAATCATGAACCAAATATGGTGTGAGATGAATCCATATAGGCAACCACCAAAATATCTATGCCTAACTATCTGTGAATATATATATCATGCAATATGAAAAATGAAGTAATGAATAAAGAATTTACTCAAAAGTAAACAATGCTATAGTTTTCAATTACATTTATTTACATTTATTAATTATCCAGACTATTGAAAAATGAATTCCTAGAATCTATAATAATATTTATATCTCCTATGTAAAAGAAATACAGGTTTCTTAAAAGAGCATCTGATATTCAAGTAAGACAGAGTCCAAGCTTGTGATTTGTCTAGGCAGGGTATTAAAAATCAATCAACCATTTACATGAAAGCATCTAGGAATGTTCAAATAGTTTATCCATTATGGTTCAACATATTATCAATTCAATAAATATATAATGACCCTATGATAATGCTCGCACAGTATAACCCCTTTGGCCTCACAAAATCAAAGTCACTCGGAGGAATGACTCTGCGATAATTCCCCATGTGGCCTTTTAATGATAAACTACAGACTCTAAAAAGAATAACTCAATGTAAATTACCCCTATTTTCTCATAACAGTATACAATAGACACTCTGAGGGAGAACTCACAATTAATCACCTCTATGGTGAAGCAATGTAAATATAGCAGACATTCTGGGGAAGCCCTCAACACCAATTCTACCTATAGTCTAACTAAAGTAGGTCATCACTGAACTTTGTAAAACAATAATACACAAGAGATATCCAGTCGCCTAATGTAATCTCTACTACTATAATTCTAAGTAGCAATACTGCATAACCCATGCATATAAAAAGAAAAAATAGGAAATCAATTCTAACTTATCACGTAAGGAAATGAAACAAGTTCTGCCCCATAGACAACCTGGACCAAACAGTCATAAACATTAAAACAAGGAAAACACCCATATGGAGTCCCCTATAAATTCAAATTAGTATAAATGAACAATTAACAACCATAATATAACTATCAATATTAGAAAGATGATAACATGGTACAATTCATCAACACAAGATACTCGAATCATGGGTAATCAACACTTTTGAATATTTAACTCAAATACAAACTCTGAAAAGAAATAAACCACACAACTCGATGTTGTATGATGAAAAATTTTCAATTTAATCCCATGAATCATCCTATAGCATCATATATGTACAAAAATTTCATAAATGTTCAACCATGGATAACTCAATAAAGAGGAGAAATCGGGAACTGAGATTCAAGAGGAACCAAGAACTCACCAAGGTGATTCCAACACAACTGAATGTGTTTTATTCGGAAAACAGATGACATATCGGTGGTTCGGAGAAGACTCAATGATTCCATATGCTCCTTCATGATGCATGTCTAGAAGAATATGAAAATTCAGGTTAGACGCCTCCCTGGTCCGATATCTAATATTAAAATAAATGTATATAGTGTGTTCATTTAATGAACATGTTTTTTACTAGCCTCAACAAGACCCTTCTTTTGGCGGTCTACATGACCATGTAGTTGGACCTTACAGAAATATACATGAAAATCAGGTGGACGACGTGTACTTAGGGGTACACAACATGTACTCAAAAAATTTCAAAAATCGTCAAATTTCCTCAAAAAACACTCGAAATCAAAATCCATACCTAAAATGAAGATTTTGGTTCTTACATCAAAATATTAAAACACCATTGTAAAAAACCAAATCACTCAAAGGGATAAAAATAATTACTTTCAGAAAATAAATGTGGAAAACATAAGGGTTACCTGAAATAACATGTAATATGGTACCCGGATAAAGAAAAAATTTGTTGGATTTTAAAATACATAAAATTAGAAACAATATAACTTCCATGGACAACTAGTGAGTGAAATCGAACATGAAAATGATAAAGTTAATGACAAAAAACCCATAAATCATGGATGGTTAATAAACCATTAGTTCATCATATTTTTTTAAGAAGAAAACATCTTAATTTTTGAGATCATATTCATATATTTGAGGGATTCTATTACTAACAATATAGAGTTCAAAATAATATATAAATATGTAATTTCATTTAATTCCATGAGAAAAAATTTAATCAGTTGGTTGTGTTTCTATACATTGCTACATCAAATCTTAATCCATGAAATTAATACTCAAGAATATTTTTTCATTCCTAGAGTACTAAAATAATGTTTTTAATGTTCGAAGGACCCATAAAATAATGACTAGTCATTCTTCCAATCTACAGATATATACCAAAACCAAAAATGGTTTGTATATTTTATCCAATATGGGTAAATCATTATATAATAAAATAATATATTAATCTTTAAAACTATTACAATAACACCCATTAGTGATATTAAAAACATCCTTAAATGGTTATCTTTAATAATACTTCAAATTGTATTTTGCTAAATTGAAAAACCAAATAATGAAGAAACAATGTCATTAAACTTCCAAAAATAATTAAACATTAATCCCTAAAAAATATGGTAGCTTATAATGTCACACACCAAACAAGTGAATACACTGATCATATATTCCATTAAAACATACTAATCATTTTAAAAAATAATCTTAATCCCCATAATACCTCAATGTAAATATATATTATTTTTAAATTATTTTGATCAATTTTCCTTAAATAAAAGAACATATTGTCGAATATATTCCATAAATGAAAAAATGTAGTAAAAATCATTAAAGATAACAAAAAATGGTTTTTCATCAAATCCATAACAAATTCAAATGCCATAAATAATATCTAACATAATTTATCGTTATGAATCATGTGTCTATCACGACTAAATATAATAATCTAAACATCAAGAATATTTTGTGTATTCATTGTCACTCAATAATAATTTTTCAATAATATATCTCCAAAATATTGAAGCATTATTCCATGTTGTCAATTTCATTAAATGTATGATTGAGAAAACATAAATAAAAATTAATATAGAACTATCCTAATATGAATCATGATTCTTATAAATATAATATCATTGATAGAACACTTCCTCTAAATAACTCAAATATCCAAATATAATTAAAATTCAATCATTACACATCAATGAATCACATAACATAAAACATTTCTTTTTCAAGGAAATATCCATTATAATAAGTCATTAAATTAGATGACTTCCATGTTCCCCAGATATAATAAATTTTACACTAAATGTTACCTTTTGATGAATATCCCATTCCTCTATCAAAATCAACATTTTGTTCTTAGAACTTACTCCCTTTATTCCAATATTTTCCACCCATATATCGTTTTATCCTTACATTAGGTCATTTATTGAAGTAATTAATCCCACATACTTGATGTGAATGATGTATAATATTATTTCATATATATTCTTCATGGTACATTATTTTTCCTCTTATCAGTTTCATCTGGAAAATAACCCATGTTGAGATTCCAAATCGTATAATAAGAAATCTAATTAGGCATTATCACAAAAAATATGTTTTACTACTAGTAAAATCATACAATTTCCCTGAAAATATATCAATAAAATAATTCATTTATGATCCATACAATTGATGAAATGGAATATCATATTATAGGAAATAATAGTCACTGTGAGAAACCACATAACTATGAAAAATAATTCATTGGATGTCTAAATTATAATAATCATCTATTAGTGGAAGACATTAAGATTTTAAAAGAATAAAATTATATTAGATAGAGTAAAAAACATACAATATTTATTTTTTTCATGCATTATATGCAACACTAAATTTTTATTTCAATACATCTACCCCAAATATTACGGTTTGATAGATTATTCAACATGCAATAATGAACATAATTAACTAATGATATATATTAGTGTTATAATGTGGCCATTTAATTAGAAAGTATGGATAATATTAACTAAATTATGATATATATATATATATATATCACAATAAATATAAATTATTGATAAATATTTTATAAATAATCAATCAAATTTTATTAAAGTAATTTTATTCTACAAAAAATATGATTTCCTACAAATTGATTTTTATTGATTTTCAAGAAAAAATGAATATAATATTTTCTTATAAATATTATAAAATTAATTTCATAAATTTAAGATCGTTTTATTAATGGGAATATTAAAATTTATATTTGTTGAAGTATTTTTATTTTTTGGAAAATAACGATTTTTCGATAAATAGTGAAAAATACCAATACTTTTAAAAAATATTTTTATTTTTAATAAATTAATTATTTTAAAAGTCACAATATATATTCAAATTTTTTAAATTTAACCTGATTATTATTTATTTGTATTTAATTCAATTAAATAATTTTAATTAACTTTACATTGGTATTTGGTATAAGTTTTTTTTGAGTATAAAAGTTTTTTTATGAAAACTCTTTTAAAATGCACAATGTTTATCCTTTTTAAATAATTTAAATAAAACCTAATTTGAAAGTTATTAAAATAAATAAATATATATAATATATCATTAAATATTAATTTATTTTCAAATGAAATTTAATATTCGTCAATGAGTGAATATAAAATATTCTTCTTCTATAAAAATACGCTTCTTAAAAAACTGTTTTCTCACATCATTAGTAAGATTAATATTATATTAAAAAATTTACAATTATGTGAATTAAATTATAAAAATGAAATATGTATTTTAAATAATAATAAATTATAATTGTTAATATGTGGAACATAATTTTTGTCCAATGCGATTAGTGAAAATAGTTAAAATTAATTATAATGAATACTGTAAAATCTAGTTTACCAAAGGATTAACATTTAAATATAAGGGGAAAATGAGCTATAAACATTCAAAAAACCCATTTTATTGAAATATTAATACCATTATAACAATATTAAAAATATTCATATGGTTTTTGGAAACTAGTCTTCGAATGAGACTAATATAATAAGTTATGTAAAAAAGGAAAAAGGAATTTTTCATTTTAATTTATATAATATTTTGGTATAAGGAGAAAACATAATAAGTTCAGTTAAATAATATATTTTGAAAGATAAAATATATTTTTTTAATATAATAATTTATAATTAGTATATAGATAAATATTTGTTACATATAATGCTTTTGAGATGACAATAGAGTAATTATTTAGCTAGAAATTTAATGGAATAAAAAATATGTAAAATATTAAATGTGAGGTAAACTGGGAGGATAATTATGAAATATTTTTTTAGATTATTATATTATATTACATAGTTATTAACATATTTTAAAATAATTTATATAATTTTTTTATCTTTTAAATTTAATTCATTGAATAATCTCAAAATTGACATTAATGTTATTTTATAAGAATAAATATTTTATAAAATGATATAAAATTAAAAACCTATATTATTCCATGTGATTATAAAATTTTAATAAAAATAAGAAATTTTCAATTATTGGACCAATTTTTATTTTATAATGAACCTATTTACCCCAAAAATAATAAAAACATAGTTAGCATAGTTAAAGTCAAAATATTGTTTTTACTCATTACTTGGGCGTGTGTTAAAAATAATTATCAACAAAAAATAATTTTAATTGATAAATTGCATTCAATAATTATAATTTGTGGGAATAAATTTTATAATTTCCCATAATTTATGTTTTACTTAATTGACAATTTAAATAGGATAAAAGACTAGTTACATTAATGAAAAACCAAAATGGAAAAAAATATGGAAACATTAGAGTTTAGGAATAATATGTTTCATTTATTTTCATTGCGTAGCGGAGGTTTTTATCTACTATATAATATCTATTAACCTTTAAATATTAATTTTGGACACAATTTAGGAAAATTTGACCCACAAATAATGAATAATTTTGAGTATTTTCAAGAACACCACTCCTACTCAACTATAAAAGGTCTCTCACTCCGCTCATTTCTTCAAAAATATCAATAGATTTATCTGAAAACATTTCCAAATCACAAAATAAAATAAATTAGTTGATCATATATGCCTCTATTTGTGTAGAAATGAATCCAATTACGTCTTTTTGGTTTAATCCAAAAGGAGTTACACAAAGAATATGTAATATTCATGAAAATGGTTTTTTGTTTTATTTCTCTATCCACCCAATGAAATTATTCATTTAACATTGTAATATAATAAAATATGTACAATACTTAGAAATAAATTTTTTTATGTTAGTTTTATGGCCGAAAATACACACACATCAATCAATTGGGTTATGACGTCATCCTTTGTTTGTATAATAGACTAACACCTTCGGTCTCGCTTTTGTTGACTCTTTTGTTATCATCACTCAAGGATGGGGATAATGATGGATATAAATTTTAAAAATGATATATAAAAAAATAATTAAACTTATGGGGTCATTATTTCATATATACCCTTTTTACATAGTTTACCAAATGGGATATGATAACATCGCTCATGTGTACCACATACAACTGCATTGGAAAGCGATGTAAATAGTTTTTCACTAATGCATTAAATCGAAGGTTATAAGTGTATTGATAAATAATATATATTAAAAAATGTTATAATTATTATAATAATGAAATAATTATATTTATTTAAAATATATATATATATATATATATCACTTTTCTTATTACCTTTTCAGAAAATAAAAAAACTATTATGTCCTTCATAGTTGTTTTGGTTACCGCCTCCTCAGAGCGATTTGATTCCATTTAAATTCAATATATATATATATAGGAATAAATAATTGAATATGTTTTTATTTTTTATATAATTATAATTTCAGAAAGGTAAAATATTTCTTACCTTTTTACATAATGACCATTAAAAAAAGGAAATCTTACTCATCTGTACGTACAACCCACCATACCCTTGATAGTAAAATTAGTTCATTTTTCATATGCATCACTAATGATTTATCATAAAATTATTATTGATGTATAAATATGATAATTATTTCATGATAATTATTCATTACATGTTTAAATAATGAACTTTTTTACCATAGTCAACCTACTAATTTTATTTTTGAAACATAAGTCAAATATGGTCAAAACCTCTACCTCTAAATTATTTCATTAAGTAATTATATATAACCAGTATATAAAAGAAATAAAATTTATAATAACTTTTATATGGTAATCAATAAATCAATTTATTAATATAATATTATTATTCAGGATGATAAATAAAAAGTGTGATGAATCAGACTCGATGTAAGGTATTTTCTGGTCTCATATTTATTTTGAGGTAATATATCTCATATTCACCCCTTATTTTTGTTTTTTATTATATATAAAACCCATGAATGTGTATTATGATTCATATAATTAAATTTACGTATATTTACATTTACATATGAAGATATATAATTCATTGGGTTTACAGTTTCAATATTACAAAACTGGTAAGTTGTTTTTGTCACAATTTTCCATCATGGAAATTTTTTTGATGTTATACACATATCCCTATTTAAGAGGTTTATATACTACCCCATTGACCAGTCATATATTTAATAATTTTATTTTAATGATATTAAAATTTTAATTTTATTTTATTATTTCATGGGGATTACTAATAATGGTTACCAAAGCAGTAAGAGTTTCATGTTACAGTCTCATTATCTATCCAAATTGTATGTGATTACGTCTGCATTGTTGAAATATTATGATATAAGAATAAATAATTCTTATTAAATTTATTTTAATATTTTTATGTCAACATAATCCATGTTTTCCTTTCACTTTAATTGCATTTTTTAATCAATAGTTTTGAAGAATTTTTGTTTTGAAAAATATATTTTTCAATTGAAAAACTTTGATCATCAAAATCCATGTTTTCTCAAAATGATTTAAAAAATGTAATAAAATGTGTTCTCAAAATAAGAATTGTAATTATTTTCATTAATAGATTTAAATTATTTTTAAAAACTTTTTTCTTATTCTTTGAAAGTTATTTTTAATGCCGTTATTTTCAAAATGTTTTCAATTTTAATGTGATTTTCAAAATGAAAAGTGTATTTTCTTAAAAGTGTTTTTAATTATATTCTAATGTAATTTACATTCGTCAATGTCAATAAATATTTTTTTTATAATGATCAAATAAGAATATTTTTTATTGATACCGTCATCAGTCTTTTATTGGGTGGATTAATATTGTTTGATAAATATTATTATGAAACCAGTTTCTCTATCACGAGTCAATTAGGTTTAAAATCGATTGATATGATACCCATTAATTTTCCATGGTTGAAACATTTTATTATGAGTTTTATGTTGAAATTTATTTTTCATTATTCATGTTGGTGTTCTCAGACATTACTTATACGACAGGGTGGCCCAAATAGCGTTCGTTATGACTGTTATAGCTTATAAGATGGGGATTCCTCGATAGCACTAGATGATACTGTTATAGCTTATCTTATGGGTGAACCTATATAGTGATAAAATGCATTAGGTAATGATTATAATGGATTTATTCCATAATATTATTACCATTATATGGATTTTGAATGTTTTTTATTTGTATGGTGCATTAAGATTCAAAATAAGATTATTTTCTTATTATGGGTTTATAATTTTTCTAATTATCAAGATTGATATCGCATGGTACATGATTATTTAATCTAATGAATATTTAATTTTCTATATTTAAATATTATACGATGTACGTATTATTGGGTATTGGTTATTTTATGATTTCCCCATACACTTTTATTTTGTTATCGTACACTTATCTACTTATTATACTGAATAGTGATATTTAATTATCAATGTCTATGCATACACTTATTGAGAATCTGTCATCGACATTATTATGTTTATTTTTCCCAATGTTAAAATGAAATATATTGAACAATTTATGTCTTGAAGGTATTTTTTATGGATTATAAATATTGAATAATGTTTAAAATAAAATCAATGATAAGTTGGAGAAATGATCATTTAAGGTTATGTGAATTGTTTATGTATATGTTTTTCCTAATAATATAAATCATGAAACCTAAAAGTTCTTCTTGGTTATAAGTAAACTGATTTTTCATTTTGGAGGTTTATTTTTGGTATGGAATAAATCTTTTAATTATTATTAGCATCAAACTTGGAAACCTACATTTTGTCGTATTAGTACTGAATCTCAAGGTGCAGGATCAATGTTATTATAGAATGTATCAAGGTCATTTAATATAACATCATAGATTATGATATTTTCATGTGATTTTATCTTAATATTTATGGATTCCATCATAAGTCTATAAGGATAATTAACATCATATGTTCAATGTCCTAAATCCCATATTTGAGTGTTTTGGGTAGTATAATGATTGATTTTATGAACGATATTTTAAAACTCATTTTATTTGGTTGAGGTACTTATAACCCCTTGGATCAACAACATGTATTTTTTGGGAGGAATTATTTTTAAGGATTAAAAAATGATAACCCATATGATGGGTGATAACCCATCACATCTATGAAGGCACAATGGCCAAAACCCATTACCTAAGTATGATAAGGGTTTCATGCCTACGATTAGAATACATAATGTCTTAGTTTGTATGAACTTTGTAATGTATAAGATTATGATTATTTCAAAAAAATATGTTAATTTTTTTGGAATAATTTACATGTTTTCTAAGAGGAATAAATGATAAAATAATTCTAATAATTGGTTTTCAAACATAGTTATGAAATATTGGACGAATTATAATGAATGTTATATATGGAATAATTTAGTTAGAACATTTTGTATTAATATTAAATTTGGAATATTTGTGTATCATATAGTGGTTTATTAACTTCCGAAATTATCTTAACATATTAAAAAAATTCTTTTGGTTACTGTTTAATTACATGTCGAATAGTTTGTTATCCATTTTATGGTTGTGTAGTCCTTAAATATTTATTTGTGTTATTTATAAAAAATAAATTCATAAAAAATACTCATCATTTAATAAAAAATATGATATTGTGTTATAATATTAATAAAGGATGAAATTCTATTAATAATTTAAGTTTATTTTGTTATTCTCTTAGTCTATACAGTAAGAGAAATCCATTACTACAAGAAAAATATTTTTTTAAAAAATTATCATAATACCATTATTTGTAATTATCCAATGTCCTTCTCAAGAATATAAAATATATGGTTTTGAGGCCCTCATCATTCCATTAATCACTAAATTTTCAGTAATTAATGACAATAATGACTCTCTATAATTATTTACACTTTTCCATCATTCCCACCTATATTATCATATTTGAAAACCTAGTTCTGGTTTATTAAAAATTTCCATTTTTATCACTTTCCTGTATACTTATGTGGATTTTTATTAAACCTTTTTATAATGTGGGTTAAAAAAATAGCATTCTCAAATTAATATGCTTCTATTAATAAGATAATGATCAACATTTTATGATGCAATTTATTAAAGGGGGTGTGGGGATATAAATCACTAATAATTTAAGAGATGATAATTATATTTAATAACATAAAGGACATACAATAATGATTTTATTTAGAGTTAAATTTAATAAACAATATATCTTTTATTGCATGAATTCCCCATATTTTTTTGTTCAATATCATATTCATCATATAGAATCAATATATAATTACCCAAGATATATATCACTATTATAACCAAACATTGAAATTGGCTAGTGTGAATATTATTAAATAAGTTTTGAAATATATTAACATGTATATATATCTCACTCAATATAATTTATTAACAAATATTTTGTAAATAATGAATTATTTTCTAGTATTATTGTTTTATTCATCAAAAATATGTTTCCTTCAAAAATAATTTTATTGAATTGCATTAAAAAATATAAATATTTAACTAAACTTTTAATAATTTTAATTAGAAATATTCATTTTGTGGAATCATTATACGAAAATTTAATTTAAGTGAAATTTTGGAATTGTTTTTTTGGAAAATATTGTATTTTTTGTGAATAGTGCAAATAATGATTTTTGAACAAAGTTATTTATTTTTAAATAATATATAATTAAATTTCATGACTTTTTTTTAGTATGATTTAAAGTAGCATAATTATTATTTAGTAATGATTAATCTAATTTGTTACATTTTAATCAATTTTATATTGTTTTTTAATATATGTTTTTTTTATTGAAAACATGTTTTTCCAAAAAAGATATATAAATGCATCATATTTATCATATTTAAATAATTCAAAAAATATCATAATGGAAAATTTATCTACTTAAATGAATAGATTAATTTTTAGTAAATATAAATTGTGTTTCATATCATGATTATTCTAAGTCATTGAGTTAATATTGGATCATTTTTTCCAAAAAATTTTATTTTAAAAAAAACATGATGTACAAACATGTTTGTGGGATAAATATTAAATTAAATATTTACACTTCAAAGAATTAGATTTTGATAAAATGATTCCATATTTGGAATCAGAATAATTTTTAATTTATAAGTAGGAAAAATTAATTTTTAGAGAATGTAATTAGTGAAAACAGAAAATTTAATTACAAAAATTAATGTAATAATAAGTTTAAAAAAGGGATTAAATATTATAAATATTGGGAAAATTGACATAGAAACTTGTAAAAACCAATTATATATACATACGTTGACTTTTCTTGAAATTATTATTTGGAATCTTTTTGGGATACAATTCCTTGAAGGTGACCCATATAATAGGTTAAGTAAAAGAATTAAAACACTACCATTTTCAATTTTAATTTCAATAAAGCTGTTGTATATGTTAAAAAATAACCTTTTCCAGTTATAGATATTTTTTTAAAAGAAATTTTTTTTTTTTCAATTTAATTTATCATTATTTATAATAGATGAAAAAATTAGATTTAGTGCACATTAAATGCCAACAGAATAATTATATAGTTTGAAATTAAATGAAATAAATGATAAAAGAAATATTAAAATTAAATTAAATAGAGTGAATTATTATTTCCCAGTTTTTTATGATATTCTCATCATGACACAAAGGTTTTTAAATTATATCTTAAAATTAAATCATTGTATTTATATTTATGAAATTAAATATAAATTAATAATATCAAAAAATGGCATGGAAGATATTTTATAATAAACTTTATATAATTAAATGATTTAAAATTACTAAAAAAATTATTCTCCCAATTAATTATGAAATATTTTTAAATATAAAATATGGTCCATTAATGTACTAATTTATATTTTATAATGATGTTATTGACATCTCTAATTAATAAAATACATGTTAATGTAGTAAAGGCTAAAATTATGTTTTCCACATAACTTGCGCTATTGTTAAATATAATTTTAAAAACAAAAGGTTATAATTTTATATAATAGATTTAATAATTACAATATTTGGGTAGAAATTATATAATAATAATGGAAAGATATTATTCTTACTGGATAAATTACATAGGTTAGAAAAACAGATACTTTAATGAAAAACAAAATCAAAAAATAAAGAAACATATGAGTTAAGGACACAAATCATTAAAAATGTAATAAATTTAATGGGGGAGGTTTTTATTGACCATATAATCTTAATAAAAAAAATTTATTATCATTTATAGATCCACTTGAGGTAATAACCACCTTCCAATAGTAAATAATGCTTTGAATTTACAAGAATCCCCCTCCTCCTCAACTACAAAGGGGCACTCAATCGCCTAAATTCATCACACCTCTCTTTCCATTACTCTTAACCAAAATCCACCCAACTAAACTCTAAAGTTCTCTCCTAGAATTTTATAAACCTTAATTTTGGATGAAATAAAACCATTTCAGGTTTTTTTTCCAAGCCCAAAGGAGTTACCTGAAAAAGATGTAGCATTCATCAATAAGCATTTTTTTATTTCATTCTCCACTAAATTCATTTAATATTATACAATGATAATATAATAACATAAGTATAAAAAATATATTTATATGTATATTATATTAATCTTGGGACCTACAATCACACACACTTCTACCAAAGGGGCTACTAAATAAACATTTAAGTGTACGAAACACTACCACCACGCAAACCGCTGTCGTTTGTTTTTTCCATCACCACCTCTCAAGGATGGGAAGAATGATATGTTTAAATTTTACATATAATAACTAAAAAAATTATAATTATTAACTCATGATATCAAATATATCATTTTTACATTCAATACCATATTGGATAAGATAACATCTCTTTTGTATACAGCGGGCTACCACTTTATGATGCGTGACAAATTTTTTTCTCATACATGCTATGAATAATGTAATGATGGAAAAGAGAGTAAATATATATGATACACATGAAATAATTTTGATATCAATGAAAAAAATAAAATTCTACCAATATAATATATAATTTTTTTATTAACTTCAAACAAATTTAAAAAGTGAAAACGACATTCATGGCCGTGTGGACTAATGCATCCTTGAAGCAATGTTATTACTTTTAAAAAAAATGAATTATCAATAGAAGTATATTTGATAAAATATATTATCTTTATGAAATAATTATAATTATTTATTTATAAAATATTACATTCCTTATTTCTAAAAATGACATTAAATATAGAAATGTTTCTCAAGTGTACGTACGACCTATGGTCACTATAATCATACCATTATTAATTTTTCATAACCATATATGATAATTGTATTTAAAAGTATAACATATTTTTAAATATAATAATTATTTTATTTTTATTTTTATTTTTATTTTAAAAAATGACCCTTTTGACCATATAAAACCTACAACATTCATATATGACACATATGGTGATTATGGTAAAATAATACGACGATAATATAATTGAGTAAGTAATTATATATAACAGGATTATAAGTGAAATAAAATTATTAATAAAATTTTAAAAGGTAAAAAATAATGAAAATAATTATCCTATGTTTATTATTTTGGAAGATAAATAACATTCATGGTGAATCCAACTCAATGTAAGGGGTTTACTCATCTCACCATCATTTATGTGAGTTATGTACCATATTTAACTTTTATTATTGGTGGGATGTGTATATAATTACAATGAATTTATTTTATGATTATTATAAATATATTTATGAAGAATCAGATATTTTTTAGGATCTCTATTTAATGGGGTTTAAGAATTTAATGTCACCAAAGCGATAGATGATTTTCCCTCAATTTTCATTATTTGAGACGCCTGTTAGGTTATACAACTACCTTATTTTATGAGGTGACATGTTATATCAAGAATAAATTTATTCTCATGATATGATGAGATTAATTCAGTTTTATTATTTCATGTTTATTAGGATTCAATTTTTTTAATGCGTTAACAATTTCATGTTACAATGTCGTCATTTTTCAGGATTGATTGTGAATAAGTAACCAATGATGAAATATTATGATCAACCTGTAATTAATTATCATGAATTTTGATACCATATATGTATTTCAATATAATAAATTGTATTTTAATTTTACTCTCTTTATATACCGATTTTGTTAGAATAATTGGTTCATGAACAAAATTTATTTTCAATAATGAAATTATTTTCATTTAAACCTGGGTTTTCAATAAATCTTTTAGAAAGTGTTTAAATTTTTAAAATTATAAGAATATTTTCCACAAGAAATGTTTTAAATGTTTTTAACTGATTTTATTATAACATTTCATGTTTATTTTCATGTCAATTAGATTTAAAAATATATTAAATTTCGAATTGATTTTCAAAATTAAAAGGTTGTTTTCCCCAAATTCCCTTAATAAAAATTTCATAGTATTTCCATTCATCAATGTAAAAAGTCCTTATTGTTTCATATGATCATATGGGTATATTTTTTCACTAATACCATCATATTTATTTCTCCTGAAGGACGAATATTATTTCAAGGTGATTTTTATTAATCATATTTCTATTCCACATGTTATTCATATTTAATAGAGAATGATATGAAACTCATTTCTTTTACATGGGTAAATCATGATTTTTTTGTGTTATATGATGAAATATCAATTTTAATTATTTAATTTGTGGTTATTGGTCATTAATTTTATAATTTGGTGGACAAGATAGTGTTGGTAAATCATGTTACATCTAATTCAATGGGGAAACCCAAAAAGTATTGGGTGATCTCATTATTGCATTTATGATGGGTACACCCAAATAGAACTAAGATGTATTCGATTATAATTATATTGGAATTCAGCTTTATATTTACTTAAATTAAGTCTTAATTGAATGTGTTTTATGAATATGATTATCCAAGGTACTAATAAGTTTTATAATTTATTTGTATGGGTATATAATATATCACATGATTATGATTTATATCCCATGGCTAATTATTATTGAATCTAATAACTATTTCCATTACTTTGTTTTCATATTTGATTATCCGTGTCCTGATGGATATGAATTATTTTATTTTATACACATTCACATTTCTTATGTCTTCATTCCCTTATGAACTTCTTATAATCATCGATGACATTCAATTGTTAATGCTCACATTTAACCATACTTAGAATTTGAGCTAACCCTTCTTATGATTCCTTTTCCCCATGTCATAAAGCATGATTTTAATGATTAGTTTATATAATGGATTTCAAAAGGATGACGATGATGTATTAATGTGAAAAAACATTTTTGGATATGTGGGAGAAATGATCACTTATTATCATATGAAGTTTTTATATTGGAAATTTTCCCATTTTACTCAAAATATAAACCTAAAATTTGTAGTATATTTTTGATCAAAATAATTAGGTCACAATTATTGGTATCAAATTAAGAAATGTATGGTTTAGAATCTCAACACTGAATCTAGGAGAGTGGGTTCTGGGTTTCTATAAATAAATTATTTATATTGCTTCATAAGTAATATGTGAATTATCCCAAGTATATCCTTTAGGTGAATCAATATTGATGTTAAATCTTATTCCAAGTCATAATGCACTAGTGACGATTAGGATATACTGAATCATCCTTATTCAGATTTATTAACTATAGGTGATTGTGCAAAAAATCTATATCAAATTTATAGTATAAAAATATATATATAATTATTATGAAAACAAAAATATATATACTCTACTTAATTTTAAGAATATTATTATATAATTAGACTCATCCATAAGTTTTTTAACAAAGCTCAGTAATAATAATCTATAAAAATTAATTATACCCAACTTTGACAACAACTATAGAAACCAAACAATTTCATGCATAAATGTTATATCTTATTAAACTAATATAAAATATATATAATTATTATCTAGACCATAATCATTGAGGTTTTAGGTTTCTCAAAAGACAGATACCTAAACATATTGGAGATAATTGATCTAAATCATATCCCAATATGTTCTTCATAACTAAAACCCTTATTAATGATTTCATGCTTAAAATAATTCATCATATTCAGGGAAAGGGAAACTTAATAAAGAGTGATATATGATTCTATGTAATTAAAAAAATGGATATAAACCTAATCATTTAAGCATAAATTGATCATAAGTTCATTGTAATATGAAATTAATCTATAGAAACCATACACAGCATTTCGTAGATCATAATTGTGGGTCATGGAATAAATCATGATATTATATCTAAAATGAATCATAATATAATTAAAGAACATGATCAATGAGATCATAACATTAGAATAATATCATGTCAAACAAAATTTATAATGTGTTATGTAATAAAAGTATAAAAATCATAAATACCCACAATACCCATAAATAAATTCATAAGATATATGTACTTGAATAAATACTAGTTTAATTTCTTTAGAGATGTGGTAATCAATCATGTACCCTTTTTTATTGAGATTACCACACATGTACCATGTTTTAGGCATTATATAACCTCTCGTGTACGCTCTTGTCAGCATTATATAACCTCCCATGTTCCCTTTGAAATCATAAACCCTTAATCATTACCTAATTTATTATCTGGATATATAATTCAAATACCACATACCAAATTATCATAATCCATTCATATTTGTTCCCCAAGATCATAAAAAATTCATCATATCAACATAGAATAACCCTTTGAAAAGAAATTTTATTATGTAAACATTTCAACATAGCATAATGCATTGAAAATAAATTGGATTCATAAACATGTCATAGCCATAATATTAAACCACACAATGAATGAATTAGTATATTATAATTTAATCATATACCCATTAAACCTAAAATTACTATAAATTATGTTATCATAAATGAAAACTCCCTTTAAAATAATTCTAGAATATTTTTTAATGGAAAATACTCTTTTCAATTTTAAATATATAGTTTAAAATTTCATATTTTAAAAATTATAAAGGAAAAAATTCACTGAAAATGACCATGGAAACATGTAATGAATTGTTTGAATCATTTATTTTTTAAGATATTGGGAAATTATATTCATGATTTAATCATTAAAATAATGATTTTTTCACCCATTTGGTAAAATGTACCTTACTATAAAATTTAATGACTATTTTTTCAAATATCATTGTAAAATGTAAAACATGGATACTGATTAATTTTAAAATGTATTTAGAATTTTTGAAAACAATTCATGAAAACATTTTATAAGTCATGCATATAGAAGAAAATGTTTTCCACCCCAAATACGATAAATAATGCCGACTTTTCATATAAACATTTCTTGATCCATTTTGAGTACCAAACAAAAAATAATTATACAAGGAAATAAAAATTCATGATATAACCAGAGGATAAATATATTAAATATTATTGTCACATAATGATCATAACATATCTTTAATTGTAATTTAAATAAAATCAATCCTAATAATAGTAGGATTGAATCATAAATCCATTATGGCATTAATTATCTTTGAATCATAATATCTAGTAACCAGTTAAATTATAAACATTATATATCATAAATATTATTATATTCATCATATAACGTGTCATGTGGATAGTATATACACCTCCTAAAAAACAATCGTATACCATAACATATATCCAAGTAATGACAATTTGAGATTTGAAACCCTTTCAACATAGGTAATCTAAGAATAAAACCCTCCTAAATCATATAAAATCATATATAATTTTAAATTATTATTATTTTAAGGAAAAAAATTATAAATTATAGTCTTTGTTAGTATATATACCACACAAAGTTATAAATTGGTGAATATTACTTATCTCTTAATGAAATTAAATTGAGACAAGAAACCCTTTACTAAAGTCTCATCATACATCCTAAACATTCAAATATCTGATCTAATAAATATACATTAATTTTACATATATTATACATCAATAAAAGAGGATATAATACCATATATGAATTAATTCTAATATATAATCCCATTTTTATTGGGAACTCTATATTAATATCACTATTCTGGGTGATAACAACATTGTTTTTAATGTATTTTTTAGATCATTCTACTATTTTCATTTTTTCCTTATGCCATCATCTATGTAATCATAATAATAATATAAATATAATATTTATTAATTAAATAATATTTTATATTTATTCATATTAATTGGTGATTAGAGATGAATTACATCACATCATGGAGACGGTAGTCTATACATTTGTACGATAGTTGTTTCCACATATCTTTGGTTGGAAGAAAAGATAGGTAAATGATAATTCCCCATATAATAATAGATTTTACATAAAATATATCATATGTATATTCATTAAATATATCCTTATTCACATTCTTTTAATGTGGTAATAAAAAAATGGATCATATCACTTTATAGGGGTATCCCACACATACGCACAAGTGATGTTATAATTTTTCAAATGATGTGACTGTTATAAGGTATTTAATATATTTAAATTCCACATGTATAACTATATCATAAATATCATACATAAATATTGAATACATCATAATTACTGAACAAGAATTGTGGTGATAGAAGACGAATTATATCTCAACATGGATGTGGTAGTCCTCACATACGCACAAGAGATAATTTAATTTTTTATTTTACATAAAAGATGGTGGATAATAGTGGTTCCATTAAGAAAATAACATTTCACTATTATTATGATACTGAATATTTTATTTTATTATTAATAATAAATATTTAATAGGGGGATAAAAATTAAAAAAATGAAATAAGTTGGGTAACATGATTACATACTCATCAAAATGACTCCTTTAGACACCTTCTTAGGGATCCATTGAATTGTATTTTAATAATACCATAACATTCAATTCATGGATTTTTATGATTATAATATAATATTTTAGGGTTATGTTGATCTATAAAGATAATTAATGTTAATATAAATAGGTTTATGAGTGTCTTTTTATAAGGGACGGAATCCCACCCTTGAAATTTCAAAAAAATAATAATATATTATTAAGTCACATTCATAGTCATGTGGTTAATAATTGGATAAAAAATGAATAAAATATGATATAAGTTTATAATAAACCAATTTGAGATGATTTAGGTTAGTTATCTTATTATTTTAACCCTTATCTATTTAATTTAACGAACATCCCCCCAATTAACCCTTTTTATCCTTAACTATAATAACGCATTTTTCAATCATTAATGAAAATAAATTTACATATAAGGTTATAATTATCTACCAAATAGACATGATATTATATTTTTAACCATATAAAATCACCATTTTCATATTTCAATATTAATATGATTTTAAAAACCAGTATCAACATAATATTTATCACAAAATACCCATAAAATTATCTAATGAACTTTTCACATATTTTGACTATAATGACATCAAGAAAGGTCGGTAATTATAATATAATCTATTTCAACATAAATAATATATAATTATTAACCATAAATTTGTTTTTTCCATGTTTAGTCACATAAATGATAATTTTTATGTTTTTAAAAACCATTTACAATGACTTTTTATAGTTTTCACATTCACACTATTAGCGTTATGTAAAAATTTATGGTAATTATACAAATAATAATAATTAAATATAAATTACCACTATAAAAATAAATTATTCATTTTAAAAACAAATTTTTTAAATTCATTCAAAACATGTTTTCCCTATATTCAGTCATGAAAGAAATTAATAGAAAGAGATTAACATTTTTTTATTTTCTATACATAAAATAAAATATATTTTATTATCAATTTTAAATAGAACAAAAATAAAACACACTAGAATAAAGGATTTATATAATCACATTATCATCATATAATGAAATTAAATATTATGTTTGTTTTTTTAGACCTTATGCCATATTTTTATCTCTTTTTACACATTTTACCCCTACCTAGGTGCAAAATATTTACCATGATTACTATTCATAAGGTCCAAAAATTAAGGGGAATTATTCAGTAAATATGAACCTCATAATTAAAAATATTGTATAATTATTAACATATTAAATTTCTAAAAGTGTTAGATATTTATTTATATATAAATTTTTCAAAGACTATGAAATATGGTATTGAGAAAAAAACTTTTTAAGCAAAAGAATTAACTTATCTCAAAATACTCAATATTATTGATTGAGAAGGAATTAATTAGATTACTATAAATAAAATTAACATATTTAACATTAATATTAGATCAAAAATATAATGGGACTTTTAGACTAAAATACATGAGGAAAATTAATGAAATTACTTGAAACATTGGTATCATAACTATTCATGGATAAATCAGTTTTTTAGAAAACTCCAATATATTCACCCCAAGATAACATTGACATAATAATTTTAAAAAATTATGTAACTCCCTAAAAATAATTTTTTTTATAAATTAATTATAACATACATGTTTATAATTATGAAAAAAAAGATTCAAAATGATATATCTTTTTTAATCATAAAATGACTTTACTAAAAATTTAGTACTTCCTTATTATGAATAAACCTATATATTTTCATTATATTAAACCACTATACAAATTTTTTATAAGGCGGTTATTTCTATGTCAAATTTAAAAGTGTGGTTAAAACTGTCACATTTAAATAATCATAGTTCAGTAGTGTATAACTAATTTTTTAAACATGGTTTTGGGTGTCATAAAATCTATAAAATACATTTAATTTATCTTAATGAAAAATATATATTCCAAAATCTAAGGGTGTGAAAATATAAATATACTCGATAATTTCCCAATATAATTAATTTTATCTATGTGAGTATATATTGTTAATCAATCAATGAATGAAGTAGCTAAAACCTAATAAATAACAAAAACAAGTAACAATTGATGAATGGAATTTGAGCTACAACAACCTGAAACTTTTGATGCATGGTTGATTTCTAGGTATTTATATTTTGTAAGAAATTAAAATTTTCATCTCAGGATATGTTCATTTTGATAATCACTGTGTATACTAATATTTTAATGATTTTATAATACTTAATGGGTATGTTTGTAACAACCCAAATTTTATAAATGGAACTTCCCTTTATATAATCATGCAATATATTATAATCACAAATAATCACATAGATAACACAATAAAAACATTATAAATGAAAAATGAATGAAATAATGTCATTTCAATAAGGTAAGGAACATATGATCAACATCATCATTATATATTAATTTAAATGAGATATTTCAATAGAAAAATGAACCTTGATACAATGCTACCCGAGGCATAGGGAGATCTAAATTAATTGAGACCAAAGTAGTCACCAAATATTAAATTCATTACGTCAGGCTTCAGAAATATGACCTTGGGGAGTAAGGTGAAATCAGAGCTAGGGACAACTTTGTTTGAAAGGTGATGCACAACTTTATTCCCCTGACTTTATGTGTGTGTGACATAAATATTACTTCTACTAAGCCCTTTAAACTCATGATGGTGTACACGACAGACCGTGTAATCAAGCCTTTGCCCAGTAAAGAGTCATGTATGATCCCCATGTTAGTCTCTAGTTGAGAGAGTACAATGTTTTTATGAAAACACATATTGAGCCTAGTGAGGACTACCTTGGCCTCTTTTTGAAGTGTGTTTCCATTTCCAAAATGATAAGTGAAGGTAGGTATCATATTCTCTCCTGAGATACATAACACTCCTCCACCTCGCATGCTACCCGATATGCATGAGCCGTCTTCATTTAATTTTAATCCATTTACTCTGGGACTCCAACTAATCCACTTCCACTGCATTCTACCCAAGGGAGAAGGGTCCAGAGAGGGAAATGGATATCATAGATGTAGGTATTGGGTTTCCTACCAATTCTTAAGTAGGGTTACCATATAAATAATAGGCATTTGGTTCTTAAAATGATGTACCTCATTCTGCAGTGGATCACCTCAAATATATGATTCTTATGAGCCCTGCTAGGAAAATACCAACCAAAACTGAGAACCAAAGATGTCTCAATAATTTTTAGGCATTTATTTGGTTTCATCTGAAGCCACGTCTCAATGAATGAAGGTCCAAATTTTTTTTCAAAGTGTTATAAAATCATTTATAATTTTTAAATATTTATTTTTAATCTAAATGATGATTTCAATTAAAATTGTAATGCATCAACCCCAGAATCCCAAATCCGTTGCATTATTTTAATACATTTTCAGGATTATAAGGAATCGATTCCAGAATAACGACTCTGTTTAGAAGTCTTGGAAAATAGATTACATACATGAACTTTAAATTTCAATTTCTAACATAAAACCCTAGATAAATATTCATTTGAGAACGCCATTATTTTCATAGCGTTAACCTACATATATATCATAATATACTTCTTGGAATCATGGGAAAATAAAACATAAGAAAAGGGTGAGCTTAGATGCTCAGTAAGGATAAAAAAATAATTGAATCAATCATAAATAATCATAAACTTTTATAATAAGGTATATAATTGAAACATAAGTCTTTTTAACATAAAATTCATCACAATATGACAAAGATAAAAAGAATAATTCCATTTACTTACTCACAATGATGTTTTAATAGGCGAATAATCACATGGAACATTAATAACTAACCTCATAAGGATGGAATGCATAATACCGGACATATTAACCATAATGGCAAGGCCTCATTCCATGACCCTAAATATAAATTTTGTCAAAGCCTTGTGAAAATACACTAGCTAGTCTCATGAGACCTACCGATGCATCGATGGGCTATAGAGGGCCCCACCTATCACTTATTAAGTCCAATGCATTCCTCATATGAAAATGATGAAACATAACAGAAACATTTATATTAAAAATAGCATTTGAGATGTAAAAATTTTAACCATAGAACATGATAGGTATAAAAAATAGCACATCCATAGTAAAACATATCATATCTCATTCAATAAAATATGGAAGATTGTATTATAATAATTCAACCTCAATAAAGAATAATATACAGTAAAGGGTGTTGACTTTGTTGAAAATGATAAGTAAAACTCTTTGGGAGAATTATCCCTTTTTTTAAAAAAATATTTAAAAGTCAAACATTTATATAGAAATTCATTTAATATTTGTTTTTGAATCAAACAGTCCCATACCACGTTGAAACTTTTGAAAGTTAATAAAATGTTAAAACAATCATTTCCATATAAATAAATAATTAAAAATAAATTTCAAAACATTGACATTAATTAAAATTATTTAGAAAAATTAATCATTAAAAACATAAAATAATGTGGCTTCTAAAGATTTCCTTCATGAAAACATTAAAATATTCCATTTGAGAACATTTTTATGAAACATGGAAATGGGTGATTAATATTTCGCAGTAAATACTTACAGATAAAAAATCATGGATAAAAATGAAATTTAAGAATAAACCCTTACCTGGTACTTTTCATTAGTTGAGGTTACGTTAACCTCATGTATAATAGTAAAAATATTTTTTACTACATTATAAAATTATTATATAAAAAACTATGATATCATATATAATCTTATAATATTTCATTGTTATTAATATTTTAGAAGTATCATGGACTCAGGTGTTAACTAATTCATTTTTATTTGTATTTTTTGTTAAATAAGTCATGTTCTCTACGGATAGGATGTATTTGAATCATATAGAGAATGATATTAATATCGTCAACGTTTTTTTAATCATCAAATATAAATTATTCTTGAATGGATATTATGGGGAATGAATTCCATCACGTCGTGGAGATGGTAAACTAAATGTATGCATGAGAAACAATATCATTCTATTGACAGGGAAATCATATGTAATAGGATGGTATATTATATATATATAGAATCATGAACATGTTATATTTATTAGTTATATCAGTTATACTCATTATTATACCAATACAAATAATGAAGTGTTGAATGACATACTACACCACGACGTGGAGACGGTAAGCTGTACATATGTACGTTTAGTGACTTTGTCATTCATAGGATGGATAAAACAATTTATATTGTTGTAACATATTTATAATAACATCCACATATGTAGAAGGTATGGGAGTTGTTATTTTATTATGGAAACAACAAATTAAGAGGAAGTGGAAGAAGAAAATAACCTTGAATGAGGTGATGAAATAATTACCCTTTTTTTATGTTTTTCCTTTTGATTTGAACAAAAGGGCTCCTTTGGATAGATTTATGGCCTAAATGGTGCCTCTAGGGTGATTTGAGGATCGTTGGGGGGATATATGATCAGTATTTGGCTGAGCCAAATGGATTTGGAGGAGTGAATATATGATTTGGGGAATTTCCCTTTTGTAGGATAGGTTAAGGGAACTTTAAGAAAAGAATGAAATATTAATTTATTATAAAATCATTTTCGGTTTCTCATACCTCCAAATGGATTTATTTATAGGATATTGTGTTTATGGGTCGAAATCCTATAAAAAATAGGTTTTAGACCACTGTAGGCCTCCATATTAACCATATCTTTTAGATTTAACTCTGAGTAAAATAATGTAACTTTTACAATGTATTCTTGTATTTTTTTGGCATGGTAAATATAGATACTATAGAATACCAAGAGAACAACAAGAGGTTCACTAATGACATATATATCATTATATAAGTCCTTTGGACGAATATTAGATTTTTATAAATATCGTATCATTTAATAATATTGTATTTGTTTTAAAAACTCATTTATCTCAATTTTAACACTTTTTAGTATTTGGATTTTATGAAAGTATTAACAACTTGATTACCTCAAACATAATACAGTGAGTCATCAATATCATGTCAAATTCACCTAGAAAATTCTTATATGGAATCAAAAGTTTTAATATACATTCATTTTAATCTTTGAAATATCGATTATTTTAATCTTTCTTTAATAAGGTAATTACTGCATCATCATTGTGTCAAAAATAAATTTAATTATTTAATGTATTAAAATTAAAAATAAAATACCATGATGTAAGAAATATTATTATACTTATAATGATTATTTATAGTCAAATGTACCAAATGTGTAAACCTGTATTAACAATGGTTTAGTTATTATACTTTAAATTTAACACTTTTAACTCTTGTTTGAATAAAATATATTAAATGTCCTAATATAACCGAAATAGATCAAAATGAACTTATTTTTTTTCTAAGGATGTTTTTGGTTGAAATACCCTTAAATAAATAATTTTTAAATGAGTCGGGGTAATTGTAATATTATTTGTAACTTTAATTACCTTATTTAATTTTTACCATGGTAAATAAAATTCAAAAGTTACTATGAAACCAAAATTATTTTCATCCTATTTAACCAAATTTTACATTCTAATTTCAATAGTGTCTCTCGGATTTTTGATATTAAATTAATAGATGCATAGAAATGACATTTTATGCAAAATTCAAAATGTGTCTTGAAGGTGGGTAAATGTGCCTAGAATGTGGGTAAAAAGACGTTAAAAAGGATCAATAAACATTTTTATATCTAATATTTTTATAAAATAACTCCAATGACATAAATTTTACTAATATATGTATTATGTATAAATTTTTACTTTAAGATAAAATTTTATTTAAAAATAATCATTTAAATGAAAAAGTCAGTTTTTATGTACAATGGAGTATATTCACTATTCATCAAAAATTGAATGTTTTTAGAGAAAACAAAAAAAAATTCACCCTAAGATAATTATGATATTCCAAATTCAAAAATGAAGTCCATTTTAACAAATTTAATTATTATGAGTGTATAAAATTAATTTTATTATTGTTCATAGAAGGACATAATAAGTTGTTCTTTTAAGAAAATACCTTTTCTAAATATATAAATATTTAAACAAATCTTTTACATTTTATTATAAATATATTTTATTTATGAGAAAAAATTATAAATAAAATTTAAAATTTATATGTTAATATTCACAATACAATATTTAAATAATAAATAAATATATCGTTTAGTAATTACAATACTGATGTGTTGTTTTGTAGAAACTGAATCTTGCATACAATGTAAACCAACTCGGTGTTGTGAGAAATATAAGCTACTAAATTACTTTAAGAAGATAACGTACTATTAACTATTGGGGTGCTACATTCTCCTCTCCTTCTATAAATTTATTCCTCACAATTTGAAATTGTTTTTCAAAAATAAAAGGTAGAAAATGAAAATAACTTTTTGGAAAACCGGCATCAGAAATAGGGATATTAAAATTTTGTTTTAATTGGAGGGAAAGATAAAGGAAAAGTCTACCCCTAAATTTAGATTTTTAATAAGATAAATTTTTTAGCAATTATAGGCCAGTAGTTGAAAGAAAAAATGTAAATATTTATAGGGAGTGATTGATGTCTTGAATCACAAAAAAAGTGAACAATAACAATAAAATTGAGTTCTTCAAAGCCATCAATCACCAATGATTTAGAGTATCATCGGTTCAACCAAACAATATGTATTAGGATAACACAATTTTTAGATATTTTTTTATAGATAAAGGATTAATTGAAATTCAATATAAGAACTAAATAAAATAAACATGATTTAATTTCCTATCATAATCATAATCTTATCATTTGGTTTTGCATCAGACTATTTTCACATCACCCCTTATAATAGGAAATGAATGTTTAAAAAATGTTTTTTTACACATGAAGCACATTTGATAAATCATAATATCCATATGTATTTATTTAGACCTCTATATTTTTACATAAAATCAAACAGTTATGTCAAAGTATCCAAAAAATCATACGATTACCTAAAACAAAAAATAAAATGTTCAACTTACCCAATTCCAACTTTTATACTTATCCAAAATACTTGTGTCCAAACTCACTGTCCTAAAATTTATAAGGTAGGTAATAATAACATAAAGAATATAAACATGTGAATACCTTCATCATGTATTCTATAAAAACATGGTAACTACCTGAATTACCATAAAACCTTTTCTAAAAAAGTATGTACTTTCATATTCCTTCGGTAAAACAAGGAATGCATGATATACTCCATAAATCCATAAATTATGTAAGCTCCCACAATGATGGAATATACAAATCATTAATATATTTCTTGTTATTCATGAATATCCTATATAATTTTTCAAAATCAATCAAATCTTAATCCAAAATTACTACCTTAGTATCAGAACCATATTAAGGTTAATATTTCCTTGAACCATGTATTTTCCAAGAAGTTTGACTTATTATTGAGTCACATTTCATAGAACTATCTAATCTCAAATCCATAACGAAATAGTATTGTAGTACAATTATTATTTATTTCAATATTTCATATAACCAGTACATAGTTGATACAAAACTCAAATGACATAATTCATTAATAACAACAAAATAACACAAGTCATTCCACTTCATCTACAGTTGTATCATAAATTGATTATTATAAAATTGCATCATTTGGGGCATATTATGATGATTTGGATAAGGATTCTCATAGTTTCCCAACTCCTTTCAGATTAAGCATTATACATTTCTAAACTTTTTCTTACCCTTTCAATGACAAAGGTGGTTTACATTTTCTACACACTTATAACATACTCCCATTCCATTCAATCATTTTACGTGGTGATTCTTTCCATAGTTATCAAATGTTGTGAAATACTTATTTCTCTTATTCCTAGTACACATTTTTTCATCCTCTTCTTTTCTTACATCCCTTCAAAGTAATAGGGCTCAGAGAATTCAATAATTATGTTATTAACACTTGATAATATTTTTTCATATGATGCTGGTACATGGGAGATAATTTCACTTCTATATGTTGTCTTAAGACCATTAAAGATATGATCCTTCTTACTTTTTTGATCTTGCATATTGCTAGAATTTGAATTTGATCTAATAGGATCAATTTGTAAATGACGACCTACACTAGATTAGATCATATTATAATGCATAATCTATTAACAAGAAAAGTTCATACCAATAATTGACGATTTAAACAAATAAATTCTTGTAAACATAACATTGGTTTCATTCCTGACATATTTACTCGTAATAAAATTTGAATTATCCAAAGAATATCCCCCAAGAGTGTCAAACTAAGTGCATAGTAAGGCATGTTGTCATGTACCAGGATAGCACAAGTCAAGACGAAAACTCTATGTCCGAGTTTTCGATCCTGGGTACATCTGTTCCTGAACCACTTCCACATGTAGTATCTAAACATGGATGTATTACTTTGAAAACTGACATAATATCAACATTACCAAAAATTTTGGATCTTCTTCTATAATAATTCTCAAAGTATATCATAGGGTAATTTTTCTTAATCAAAGATTATCTAAATCTATTTCCAAGGTTGTTTGTAAACTTACTTTGATACCAATTGTAATGCCCTAACCTAGTAACCGGTAGTCGGTGCATTTTTTTAAAAAAATTGGATTATTACAAGGAATCATATCCAGAAGGACCAATTAGTTTAGCAGTGTTGGAAAATAGATTACAAACATGAAACTTACTTTACAATTTCTAATATAAAACATAGAAAAAATAATCCATTGAGAACACTATTATTCCTTTATTATAAACCTACATATAAATCATAATATAATTTATGGAATCCTAGGAAAATAAAACATAAAAAATGGGTGAGATTATATTCTCTCCAGGGATAAACTATATAGAGGAATCTATCATAAATAATCAAAAACTTTTGTGGAAATGTATAAAATTGAAACATAGGAAATCTAAACATAAAATTATGCAGAAAATGCAAAGATAAATAAAATAATATCATTTACATATTCACATGGAAGTTATACTAGTCGAATAATCGGATTTATCATTAATAACTAATCTGATAATGATGGAATGCGTAATTCTGGACACCTTAACCACAAAGTCCAGGCTATCTGCCAACATCCTAAATATAAATTTTTTCATGGACTTATTTCAAGACAGTAGTTTGTCTCGTCATAACTACTGATGCATCGAGGGGTTATAGCGGGGCCCACCTGTCACTTATTACATCCAATGCATTCCTCATATGAAAATGTTGAAACATAACATAAACATTCATATTCAAACTAGCATACAAAATGTCAATACTTTAACTGCAGAACATGAATGGTATACAAAAAACACATTCATTTTCAAACATATCATAACTCATTCAATACGATATAGAATATTGTATTACAAAAAATCATCATCAATATAGAATAATATCCAGTAAAATATGTTGATGTAGTTGAAAATAAAGAGTAAAACTATTTGAGGGAAAAATAACTTTTTTATAAATAATTTAAAACTCACACATTTTTTAAAGAATTAATTTAAATTTTATTTTTTAATATAATCATCCCATAACACTTTGCAACTTTTGAATAAAATTAACCTTTTAAAAAATCTATTCGATATAAATAAATCCTTAAAAATCCTTTTGAAAACATGTACATTATTTAAAAATATCTAGAAAAATAAGTCATTATGAAAATTAAAATGATGATCTTGCTAAAGATTACATTATAAAAAACATTAAAATATTACATTTGAAAACCCTTTTATGAATCATGGACATGGATGATAAATATTTCCCAGTAAATACATACAAATAAATAATCTCGGATAATAACGAGGTTGTGGAATTAACCCTAAACATGTACATTTCCTTAGTTGTAGGTAAATTAACCTCCTATATAATGGGTAAATCATTTTTATTAAATTATGCAAGAACCAATACATAAATATGATATCATATATGATCCTATAAAATATCATTGTTAATAATATTTCAGTAGTTTCATTGTTTCGGTTGTAAATAAATTCATTTTCCTTTATAAGTTTTGTTATGTAAGTCATGAATGTTATGTATAGGATGTAATTTATTCATTTCCCGAAAGCTATTAATTTCATAATCATTATTTTTAATCCTTAAATTGAAATTATTCTTTAATGTTTATGATGGGAAACGAAATCCTATCGTGTCGTGGAGATAGTAAGCCATGCATACCCATGAGAAACAATATCACTCTATTATTGGTGAAATAGTATGTAATTGGATGGTTTAGTATATATACAGAATCAATAACATGTTATATTTATTATTTTCATAAATTATACTAATTATTATATTCATCCATATATTGAATTTTTGAATAATAAACTACACCATGACATGGAGACGGTAAGTCGTACATATGCATGTATGGTGACTATGTCATTCATAGGATGGATAGAATAATGAATGCAGTGGTACCATATATATAATAACATATAAATATATTTAATGTACTGAAGTTATTATTTTGGAATTGGAACAAAAAATAATGACGAAGTGCAAGAAGAAAAAAACATTGAATGAGATGATGAAATAATTACCTTTTCTTCGGGTTCGTCCTTTTGATTTGATCAAAATGGATCGTTAAGTTGGGTTTCTATTCAAATTAATCCTTTCAGTTGAATTTTATTTATTTGGGAGGATATTTGAGTAGGGGTTTGATAATCCAATTGTCTTTTGAGAAGTGATTTTATTAGAAGGGGAAGTACCCATTTATAAGAGAGGTTAAAGGAAATATAAGAGAATATTGAAATATTAATTTATTATAATTTTTTTACTATTTCTAAAACCTCTTAATGTATTTATTTCGATGGTATGGCGTGTATGGGTTGAAATGTTCTCAAAAAATTTGTTTTATACATGTTCAGGTCAATAGGTTGACCTTATGTTTTTTATTGAACTATCTGTCAAATAGTATATCTTTTACCATGTCTTCTTGTATTTTTATATTACGTGGTTAATATAGTTATAATAAAATTCCAATAGAAATTTAAGTGCTTCAGTAATGACATATATAACATTAATTAATTAATTTTTCTAAATCATTGATTTTTAATAATATCATGCCATTTGATAATATAGTTTTTTTGAAAACTCTTTTATGTCAATTTTAACACAATTTAGTATTTGGTTTTCGTGAAATTCATTAAAAAATTATTACATTGAAAAAAATACATTGAATAAACTCATAACATTTCATATTCAGCTACAAAAGTATTTTTTGGTAACAAATGATTCTATTTACATTTATTTTAATATTTATAACATCAATTATTTTAATCCTTCATTAAAAACGTAATTACTGCATCACCATTTTGTTATAAATAAATTTAATTATTTAATAGCTAATAATTATATATAAAATTCCATGATGTATGAAATCATTTTTTTCTATAATGAATATTTATATTTGAATTTACCATATGATTAATTCTATATTAAAAATTGTTTAATTATTACACATTGAATTTAATAATTTTAAATCTTCTTTGAATAAAACATAATAAATGTCTTAATATAACCCAAATGGATCAAAAGGATCTTATTTTTGTCCTAAGGATGGTTTTGGTCGAAATAAACTTATCCAATAGAATTATAACATGTGTTAGGGTAATATTAAAATTATTTATACATTTAATTGCTTTATTTACTTTTTATCGTGGTAAAAAAAATCAAAAGTTACTATTCACCAAAAATTATTTTCATCCTATTGTACCAAATTTTACATATTGATATCTACCGTTTTTTTGTATTTTGGAAATTCAATTCATAACAGTGGTAAAATCACATTTTCTATAAATTTTAAAATATCCTATGAAGGTCAGTAAATTTTCCTAGAATATGGGTAAAAAGACTTTAAAACGTTTCAATTAAATTTAATATATCTAATCTTATAATAAAATGACTTCAATGAAATTAATTTTACTAATATATGTATTATGCTTCTTATTTTGACTTTTAGATAAAATTTTAATTTAAAATAAACATTTAAATGAAAAAGTCAGTTTTTATATACTATGTAGTATTTTTCATTATTCATAAAAAACTGAATGTTTTCAAAAACGTATCAAAAATTTACCCTAAGATTTTTCTGATATTCCAAATTCAAAAATGAATTCTATTTTACCAATTTCAGTTTTTAGGAGTGTATAAAATTAGTTTTATTATTGTTCACAAATGGGAAAAGAAATAGATCTTTTAAGAAAATAGCTTCTCTAAATATATAAATATTTTAACGAAAGGTATACATTTCATTATTAATATATTTTTTTTATGTGAAAAAAATACAAATTAGATTTAAAATTTATATGTTAATACGAAAAAAAGAAATATTTAATTTATAAATAACATGATAATTTAAATAATTATAATACTAACTGACTCTTGTGTATAACTCAATCCATGTCGATGTTGCGTGAAATATAAGCTATTAAATTGCCTTAAAGAGACAACTTACTATGAAATATTAGGTTTTTAAAAATATTAATAAAAATCATATTTTCAAAATTATGGAGTTCATTATTGAATTATACAAGTCAAAAAATTGTTAGTGTTAATTTTTAGGATTTTTATGAAAAACATTTATTTGTTGTGAATAGCGAAACACGATAATTTACAATAAATGCTAAACATGTGATATATGGAGTCATAGATGATGAATGGATTATGTAAGACAAATATATCAAAAAAATAATTCATTGTTTTAATATTTTCTTTTCATAATGATCAAAATACTCCTAGTCATGAGCCAACATAATAAACTAATTATTAAAAAAATGAGAAAACACCCATATCACAAACTATAAATACCACCCTCACCACCTCTTCTCCTCAAACGTCTAAATCCTTGATCAGTTTAAAAATTGTACCAAACAAACTTTTAAATCCTCTACCACATGTATAAGAGCCTTTGTTCTTAATAATATACAAAAACCTATCCCCTAATGTGGTTTTCATGAAGAAATAATCATGTGGTAAAACTGTCTTCATTTTCTTTTAATTTCTTTTCATGTTCCTTTATTTTCATTTTGAATACTCACCTCCAATTTTAGAAATATAATGATAAATCTAGTTCCATACATAAAAAGTAATTTTATTATTCTAATGGAATTATTTATTATCATCTCTCTTCTCCCCTCCTTTTATACCAAATGTAATAACATCATTAATTATGTGTAAGTAGATGTCATTCAAGGTTGGAAAAGTTTTCAATTTCCATCACTATCATAAAGGATGGTCATGAAACCATTTTTATGGTTTAAACAGGTTATAATATATATATATATATATTATATCTTATTTAATGATTCTTAATCAGTTTTACACTATATATATATATTTATAATATAAAATGTCTTCAATGTCATCGAAAACCACCAAAAATAAACCCAAACAATTAACATTAACAATTTATGTAATAAAGAATCATCATTATATAAAATAAAATAATATATAAGTCCACTATAACATTTGGAATAGTATTAATAACATATATGTTCAATTATAGATAATTACCAAGAATTATAAAACCTTTCGTACACGTATCCAAGTAATCCGATCAGGAAAACCAAGGAAACCAACACACCAAATTGATTATATTCAACCTCTTAACCCATAAAAAGGCCATAAATGACCTAAAACGTTTATAATAATTAAATTATTGTAAAAATAGTTCTATAATTATTAATTAATGAATGTAATTTGTATATCGGTGACATTAATGTCATGTGACGAACACATTCAGAGTTAGGGTAAGGTATTTTACCCATCCTCCATTATTCGTTTCAGATACTCTTTCTCACTTTTTACCCAAATGAAATTACTTTTATATATAACTACATATTCAAATTTATTTTTATGTGGTAAAAAATACGGGTATCAATATTAATTGATAGTTCTTTTTTGCAAATATATATGATTTTAAAATGTTCCCTTATCATTTCTTCCCGATAAGCATGCTCGATTTTATGGAATTTCCAAAAAATTTACCCAATTTCTAGTGAACCGTATAATATATTTAAGTCACCATTATTATTATTAAATCAATGATGTTATTGTGAAAACATTTTTATTTCAATTATGGGCTTATATAATATATGTTTTAGCTTTAAATTCTATTTAGTATTTACCCTAAATCGTAATAAATTTTTTATATATAAAGTATCTTAAACACAATATCCAATTTTATTTGACATCATTTATCATGATATATTTTTATATTACCTTATGAATGCCTATGTATTATTTTTATCCACCATTTTATGGAAACCACTACAACATTCTCTTTTGATATTCTTTTTGACATAATTATGATACCCAATTCTTTCTATGGGAAACCCTTATGATTATGTTTGGTTTCTTATGTATGATTATTTATTTCGAAAACATATTGATGAACATGTTATGTAATGTCCTGACCCCATAATCACAAATACAATTCATTATTATTTTTACATTGACGTGCTTGTTAGGAATCAAACTCGAAGGACTGATTAGTTTATTAGTAATGGAAGTCCAAATTACATTCTTGATACACATAAAAATTGGATTAAATACAACTTGATAGAATATGAAATGAAAATAACTGCATCCTTGGAAGTTTATTCTGTGTTTTCTTCTTTGTAACATTGGGAAATGAACAATAAGAAAGGGGTGACTTCAAATGGTCATTAATGGTACGTAATATATTGAAATCATAAATAATAAGGCATGGTGAATAATTAAAGAACTCATTCCATAAAAACACATACTTGAGCATAATATGGAAGGAATAAGACATAAATTAATAATTCATAATAAAACATAACCATAGATACTATATTAGTCCAAAAATCACATGGATTATCAATAAATAGTTTCATAATTAGGGAATGCATAATGTGGGACTTCATAACTATATCATCAAGGCCTCAGGAAAATACCATACGCAAACTTGTGAAACACCAAAATAGTTTGTCCAATTATACCTATAGATGGACTGAGGGATTGTAGAGTTCCCCACCCAACAGTTACTAATTCCAATGCATTCCACATATGAATATGGTGAAACACAAACATCATTAAAAATTGTATTGAAAACTATTGTATAAAATGTTAATAAACCAACCAAAATCTATAAATGGTATTAATTAGAGAATAAAAACTCAAACTGAAAATAAAGGCTTCAAAAAAAACAATTTATGTGGTGTCATAAGAGACAAAACTCAATGATATATATCATTCAAAAAAAGAAGTTGACATAGATAGAGATACTTGTAGAAAATAATCTTTAAACATTCCAAAGTGTCCCAAGCGACATTGAAACATTAAAATCATAATTCATTAGAATATATTGAGAATAAATAGGCTCATGATATAATATATCAATGGGAATTAAATACACTTCAAACAAAAGGAATAAGTTGTGAAAAAATCAAATATCACACATAAGTAAATATGAGATGAGAAAAACCTCTTTTACTTTGGAATGAAGAGTTCATTTGAAAAAAAATTTGTATTTGACATCCAATGAGATTGTAAACTAGTATATATTATAGAAGAAAATTTAAAAAATTTAAATTATTTTTTAGTGAGAAATTATGTCCCAATGAATTTAAATCTTGTAGAAAGGGGTTTTAAGAATCACTTGAAATAAAACATTCTGGTGTGGTTGAAGGAAAAATGTTAAAGATATTTTAAAGGGGAAATGAAAGTTTGTTTCCATAAAACCAAAAATTAAATAAGATAAATATTCATGATAAAATTTATTATTTTATCAAAATAATTATATATTAAAACATATTCTATAGTTCACATCAATATGGGTACTAATTTGGGAAGATCCCTTGAATTAGGCTTGTTTATCAGGGATAATTGAGAATGGAACCATTTTAAAACTTATATATCCCCATTAAATAGGGATTTTTTTGATCTACATGTATTAGTTAAAATAATATAAAAATAATTTATATGAAATATAATAAAATTGGGAAGAATTAAATTTGAGAAATCTTAGGGAAAGTGTAACTTGAAAAAAATGGGGGTTCAGGTAGAATCTCGTACAACTGTTGTAATCAATTGAGTAATATGAGCAAAAAATTAATAATTGTGAAAGGATAGATTGAATACCATGAAAATAAACAGATTCACAATATGATACATCAATGGATATTATACATACACCATGCACAATAAAAATCAGGAAATAAGGAATATATCCAAAAAATGGAAGTGAGATGAGAAAACCCTTACCATATATATGATTGTGTTTTTTACATGACATTAATTTCTTATATAATGAAATTAAATCCACTAATTAATTAACAAATAACAGTTTACCCATTTAGTAGAATAATTATAGTTTTATTAAGTTAATATATATCCTTCTTGATAAGATATAAAGTTTAATTACTTTCTTTCGGAGCATTCATTTAAACGGATTTCATGATTAGTTTATTGTTTCTAAGTAATGTAGTTGATGTGGAATATATATAATTATTTAAAATTAATTTTATATGATACTAATGAAAATAAAAAATGTATAATTTTTATGTATTTCAGTTGGTTATATGTTATGAGCAAGAGCTATTGGGTAAAACATTAGTGATAATCCTTAAGATTATTTTGGTTTTTTTCACATCATGAACTAGTTTTATCATATGAATTATTATTGTTTATATATAATTGTTAGAGTACATTAAAAGGGATATAATAAATATATTATAGTCTATTTAAACAATAAAAATTGTATCATTACCATATTTGAGGAAGAAATTGAATAAAAATAGTTTTTCATCCATGAATGTGGTAAATAGACACCTCCTAGATGATGATTTCATTTTTAAAATAAAAGAGATATTAAGGAGGTCGTTGTTGGTATTTACATTAACATGATATAATTATATTATATACATGATAATAGATTTATCATGATCATTTCAATATATGAGGGGAGGATCGTATAATAAAAATAAAGATCATATAAATAAAGAAAGGAAGAGGAAGAGGATTTTACCTACTGAATACTCTTGGAGAACATCTATACAGAAAAGGATTATTAAATTTTGGTAAGACCAAATGATCATGGGTATTTTAAGAGACTAGGGATGTAGATTTGGGAAAAATATTGACAAGATTCAAGGCATAGAAGAGTGAAGAGAATACGGGTGTGGGGTGGTTTTATTGTGGAGGAGAGGGGTGATGTCTCATAATTTAATTCACTATATAATTATTTTTTCCACGATTAGTAATACTGTATATTTTTATGATAATATAAAATGTCCTTTATAAGTGATTTCGAACTAATGGTTCTTACCTAAACGTTACATCCAAAATAACTCAAAAATTCTTTTTTTTAATTTGTCATCAATTATCATATTTTACTATTCACAAAAAGTTGACCTCTTTTAGAAAGAATCTCAAAATTTCACCCTAACCATTTTCCAATGATCAGAATTCAAAAACAAACTCCATTTATGAAAATTATATTCTAAATATGAGAAAATTAATTTTTTAATTAAAAAACTCATTTACTCGAAAAATTTATATTTTAAATTTATAACTAATTTTATAATAAAATGAACAATAAAAAATGGTCTCGTATGACTACCCCTAATTAATATGAAAATAAAATATTTATTTAAGAATAAATTGTATAAAATGTAAATTTAATATAAACAATTTTTATAATTATAAAATTAAATTAAATATTTATGGTTCATAATAATACCAACACATAAATATTAATTATTATTACATTAATTTACTTAAAAAAATATATAATAATATCATAATTTATTTTATAGGAGCTGTAATTTTATTAATACATTTATGGGTGATGTTACTATTCATTTGGCCAGTTTACTATTCATAAGTGTCCTATAATTATTCATAAGGGTAACATAACTATTCTAAGGACTCAAGTTACTATTCATAAAAAAATTATGTTGATATTATTAGAATTTAAATATCTTACAGATAAAAACTATGTATGTCATTATTTTTGATTTAATTTCCAAGAAGTTGAAATTTCTTGATTAATTTATAGGTTATAACTTACATGTTTAAATAATAGTTATAAAAAAATTTATTTCCCAGAGACTCAGTGGTTTTTGCATTACATTATATATCAAAATTCTTTGTAAATCCTTGGGGTGTTACACTCTCCCCTCCTTCAATAAATTATATCCTCAAAATTTGAAATTTTAATTCAAATGTGATGGGTTGATACTTGAGAACTACCTTGTGGTAATCCCACATCAGAAATAGAGTTAATAGAATATTATCTTAAAAGTCATTAATGTATATGTGGTGTTCACCACATAATTATACTATCTAGTTGGATAATATTAGGGGGAAGTGAAAACATGGCAATGAAAGAGAAATATAACAGTCATGTTTTGATGGAGAATTACGGGAGACATGATCATTATAATGTTCATCATCACAAAACCAGAAGTTATTGTCATGAAAAAATAATTGATTTCATAAAAATTTATGATTATTGGGAAAATTTTTAGTTTAATACAATTTTAATATATTTTTGAAATTATTGCACTAAATAAAAGTATATTTGTATGTTAATATTTTATAAATATCATCATATCCTTTTTTTCACTAGTAACATTTCTATGCTTCCAATCAAAGAACATGTTTCATCATGTGGTGAAAGAATACATTAAGCAAAAAAACAACATTTAATAATGAATTTATAAAATTTCATAACTAGTTAAAGAGTTATAAATATCATGATCCAATACATTAGAATCATTCCCAAGATAGTTAGTACTTTCCAATTAACATTACCCATATCAATCATCTCTTTATACAACATGTTTATCTCACAACTTAGAACATTTTAAGTTTGATCATTCCCTTATCAATGAGTTCTCCAATCCCTAACTTAATACCGTATCAATTTTCATGGTACCATTAAATATGAAAACTCATGTCCTTAATGAAGTAGTACTATTTTATAATGATTATATATGAAATAATTCTAATAACATGTAAATTATTAATAAAAGAATCAGGTGAAAAAATTCAAAAATCCAAACATAAACACATTAATCATTCCTCTTCATCCATTGTAGAAGCATAATCTGGATCATGATACATCATCTTATATTATGGTATATTATTTTTAGGCATGATTCATTTATTTATGTTTTGTCTCATCACATTACTGTAGAATTATTAAACATTGAAAAATATTTATTTTCCTAACAATCTTGAGCATGGTGGCACAATTTCTTCATATTCGATGAAATCTATTTTTCCTATTAAGCATATACTAGTGTGTTTCCATCCAAAATTATCACATTTAAGAAAATATTACCTTCCCTTTATCCCATTATATGTATTCTTTCTAATTGATTTATTCTTCTCTTTCTTACTTCTGAATCCATAATACATAGAAAAATCTTTATTCTTCTTGAAAGGAAATGATATTATCTCCTTACATGATGAGAATGTTTGAGAGATAGTTCCCTTAAAATTACTATATTAAACCCATGCATGAAATATTCGTTCTTACTCATTGGGTTATGTGAATTGATGTGGTGACCATTCCTTTCAGTGGCTTCCATTTCTTAAAAATTACAAACATTATATTATATCAAAAAATTATGAAACACAATGTATAATCCCAATACTAGGAAATAAACAATATAAATTGAAAAATTTATGTCTATAAAATCTCATAATCATAAACATGTTTTCATTAAGGGTATGCTATCATTTTAATACATCATAATGGTTTCTAAATAAAATTTGAATTATCCTAAAAATAGCCCCCCATGATTGTCAAACCAAGTAATCATAAAGTCCCATTATTATGCACTACATTACCCTAATTCAGTCTCAGGACACCATGTTATGGTTGCTACCCCTAGGTACATCTATTACAAAACCACATCCACTTTTAGTATCCTGACATGGATTTATTCCCACTAAGTCCCACATAATATCTACAATATCATAATTCTAGGATTTTATTCTATTCTTATCCAAAAATTAAATCTCAGGTTTATATCCCAAAATTTACAAATCTATTTTCCAAGGATTTTTCTACACATCCATAGATATTATCTATAAAAAACTAACCCTAGAAGCCCAGATACGATGCATTATTTTATTAAATTTCCATGATAACAAGGAATGGTATCCTAAATGACCGTTTAGTTTATTAGTCTTTGAAGACAAGATTACAATCATGATACCCATAATAACTTAAGAAATGTAAAAAAACTATAAAGTATTAAATGAAATAAAATAAATTCATTAAATTTTATTTTAGGTTTTGTTCTTCAAAACCTCGGTAAAAGAAACATAAGAATGTGGTGATCTCTTATGCTCATTAAGGGTATGTAATATAGTATAAGCATAAAAAATAAGTAATGGTTGATGACTAAATAAAACATTCCATTAAAACAAAATATTGAGAATAATATGGAAAGAATAAAATCAAAATAAAACATTCCATAAAAACATAATTAGGTATATTATATTAGTAAAATAATAACATGGAATATCAATTACTAGTTTTATATTGTGGTAATTCATAATGTAGGACATCATTACCACACCATCAAGTAATCATGCCAATACCATACATAAACTCGTATAAACCCAAACATGTTTGCCTAATGAGACCTAAAAATTCATTGAGGGGATATATATTTCTCCACCTGACACATAAAAAATCCTAAACAATCCATATATGAAAAGGTTGAAACATAATCAACATAATCATTCGTATTGAAATATTATTATATTAAATGAGCATTCTTAAAATGTAATATAGGAATTGAATTAATGAGCACATCCATAGTGAAACGGAACCAAAATCCTTAACCAAAATATGAAATCTGTAATCATAATAGATAAACATCAATGAAGTACAAGATTCAACAGAGGAAGCTGTCAAATATGGAGGTACCAGAAGAAATTAATGTTTAAAAATTCGAAAGTGACCTATAAAAATTAGAATCATTCATATCATAATAAATTATAATATAATGATAATTATTATACTCATTATATGATATATAAAATTGAATATAATACTCCATAAACACATGGAATAAATACTGAATGAGTTATATGTCTCACTAAAGTAAAATCGAGACAATAAAAAACCCATTTTACTTTAGAAAGAAGACTTATTATAGAAAATCATTTTTATTTATTAAAAAATTAATATAAAACAAGTATTGTCAGAAAAGAGTATTTCTGGACATTTAAATTATATTTTAGGCCTAATTTATTATATAATTAATTGAAATGATGTAACAAGAATATCTAAGAAACACTAGAAATATAACATTTTGGTATGGTTTAAAGAAAAATACTGAAGATGTTTTTAAGAGGAAAGTAATGTTTGTATTTATAAAACAATAAATGAAAGAAGAATTTTTAATGGAAATGTTCATGATTTTTAAAAAATAATGAAAGAAAAAATAGAATAAATAGTACACAAGAAAATCGTTAGGAATTTGAGAAGTTCCTTTGAATCAGTCCTATTTATTGGGAAGAATTTAGAATGTAACCATTTTAAAACATGTATATCCACATTAAATAAGTATTATTTGATATTAATATATTATTCTGGTACCTATAAATATATTTTATAATAATTAATAAATAATAAATTAGTATTACATTTGTGTAAAGGTAATGAATGAGTAACTGAAAGGTAAAACAGGGGTTCAGGTATAATCCCTTGCCTCGTTGTAATCAATCGAATCACATGTCACAAAATTAATATGCCTAAAATCATACCTTAAATACAATTAAAATAAATAGATTTATTTAATGATACATCAATGGTAATTATACATACACCATAAAAATGAAATAGTGGCGACTAAAAAATATTTCACAATAATGGATGTGAGATGAGAAAACTAATATGTTATGTCTGAATGTGTATTGCACATGACCTTAATGTATAAAAAATCAATATAAATACAATAATTAATAAATAAATACCCCTTTATACATTTATTATATTCATTATAGTTTAATTTATTGCATTTGTTTCTTTATTGATGAGTTATTGTGTTTAATTTCATCATTCTAGAGCATTCATTTTCATGGTTTTCATGATTGGTTCTCTTGTTTATAAGTAATGATGTTCATTTGGAATGGATATAAATCTAAAGAATTGATATTATATGATAATAATGAACATACATAATATTAAATATTCGTATAATTTTTTTATTAAATGTTATGAGGATTACTTATTTAATAAAATAGTAGTGATAATCATCTAGATTATTATAGCTGGTTTTTGTCCTCCCGGACAAGTTTTGTCCTACGAATTAGTATTATGTATTTGTACTGGTTTTGGAACATTAAATAGATTATAATACACATACTATAGTCATCTTTAACCATAAAATTTGTATTATTACTAGTATAAAAGATGAAATTGAAGAATGATAGTTTTTTATCCACGAAGGTTGTAAATCAAAATATCTCGACTGATCATTTAATTTAAAAAATGTAAGAGTGTGAGTAAGGAGATTAATGATGGTTATTCTATTTTCATGATATAATTACATTATATATATTATTTTATGATATTTAAGTTATCCTGATCATTTTTACAGAGAGGGATATTACAATATAATGAAATAAAGAACATCAAAGGAAAATAAAAGGAAAAGGATTGGGATTTTACCTCTTGAATACTCCTCCTTGAGAACCTTCTTAATGAAAGGGGTTTTGTTCTTTTGGTAGTATAAATATATCCTATATGTGGAAAGAGACTAGTGAAGGGGATTTGGGTCAAATATTTACGTGCTTAAAGGCTTTGATGAGTGAGGAGAATAGTGGTGGTTGTTGTTTTTATACTGGAGGAGAGGGGTAATTTCTAAATATTTAATTCATTATTTTATTATTTTCCTCAAGAAAAAAAATAGTGATGATTATTGTGTTAAAATAAATTAAATTGTTCATATGAATTCCAACAGATTGTGATGACCTTATACTCACATCAATAATGCTTCAGAAATTCATGTATTTAACAATTATCATAAATTATCATATTTTACTATTCACAAAAATTCATGTATTTTAGGAAAATATCAGAATTTAACCCGATCGATTTTTTGACATGTTGAATTCAAAAATTAAATATGTTATAGGAATCTAATTTTTTTAATATAAGAAATTTAGTTTTAAATTAAAAACCTCATTTAGTTAAAAAAATACATATTTTAAATTTCAAACTCATTTTATAACGGTTTTAAATATTAACTACGGTCTCATAAAATTATACCAAAAACATATTACAATAAAATATTAATTTATTAAAAATTCATATAAAAATGAATTTTCTTTTAAAGAATTTTATTAATTATAAAATCGTAATTAAATATTCTTGACTCTCAATAATACCAATACATAAATATTTAATTTTAAAATATCCATTTAATTATAGAATAATATAATTATATCATACAATCATTTATAAAATTCCAAAATTTTATATATACCCTCATGGGTGAGGTGACTATAAACTTGGTTAGTTTACTATTCATAAAGGTTATATTACTATTCATAAGGGTAACACTATGATTCAAAATGGTCATGTTACTATTCAGTAAAAAATTATGTTGAACATCTTAGACTCTGAATATCTTAAAGATCATAGTCATGTATTTCATTTTTTCAAAATACAAATCATATATGAAGAAAAATAATGTTTACTTGAAAGGTTATAACTATCTTTTTTAAAAAATAATAAAAAAAAATTATGTTACTTAGAGAATCATGGTTGTTTGCATGAAATAATATATTAAATTTATTTATATATACTTCAGGTGTTACTTATTATCTTGGGTTCTCCAAAATAGTATTCCAATGCATTGGTTAATTTTTAAAATCATGAGACCTAATGTGCGATGGTATTAGTGGTTAGTCTTGACTTGTTCTCCATGTGCAACAGTCTTGGTGGTTTTCCTTGACTCATGCTCCACTATGTACAATAATCCTTGTCCCATGCTCCTATATGTACAATGATCCTTTACTCTTGATAAAGTCATTTTTTATGTTTCTTCCACATTATTATGAATCCATAATTATATGATCCCATGTTATGATTCCTTATATCTAATTATGTTACACTTGTTTAATTATCATTATGTTAGGAGTTCAAACATATGTGATAAGCATTATTTTAATGATTTTTCCATTACATTCATATTCTCCCCATGTTATCCTATAAAGATGTAAGGGCTTAAAGATGTTTAGATCTCATAATGGATGATAAATAAAGAAATGTGTTATTTGGCCCCATGTTTTCAGTTTTATGTACCTAGTGTTCCAAATACACTAGACTTTACGATCCTTACCATGTAATTTGATGATTAATTATGCTTAAAACCATGTAAAAATATATGAGAAAGATTAGGGTCACAATAGTAAGTATCATATGATGGAATAGTTATTTTATTGGCTAGGAATATAGAACTTTAGTGAGAACCATTGAGATAAGAATTATTCTATGAAAACCACAACTAATTTTAATAATTATTGTATAAGTGGTTGATCATGAAAACAATTCATTACCTAGATGCTACATGTGGAAGTAATTATAGAAAAATTGTACCTAGGATTAGCAAATCAGACTATCTGTTTTGGGCCTAACTCAATGTAACCTGGTACATGACAATGATCTTTACTATGTACCTATTTTGACACTCACAGTTTATATGATTTGTTAAATTAATAAGTTAATTATGAACTAGTATTAATGGAACATTACCATAAGAATATATGATAAAAAAATACCTTTGATAACCTAGGTTGAAACCTAAAATTTAACATTTTATAATATAATTCTCTTCTAATATTTTATCCTTTTATTTTAAAATTTTCTTATTTATGATTATCAACTCTCTATTCTGGCCCCATAAATGCATATTCTTTTTCATGGTTAATTTAGGTAAATATAATAACACGTCATTTTAAACAATGTGATTGGAAATGAGATGATTTCCATAATTATATTCCAAATATGATAGGAATGGGTTCTAAAAACATTATGACAGTACTTTCTCTACTAGCTGATGTTTGGAATAATAACATGAATCATGTGGAATTCACTCTGTCACTATGGAAATAGAATGTCATTGTTAATCCTTTATGTGGAAAAGGCCTCCCATGATTATTTTATCTAATAATCCCATCATCATTGAATAGTGAATAAACTCCATTGGAAATATATTATATATCCTATAGTACTTAGAACATGATAAATTTGTGTTGTTGGTCTATCATTTTGATGGGGAAGCTGATCTGTGGTGAAAACATATCAAAAATAAAAAGACCAAGGAGGATGTTCATTCTATGGATTAATAGCAATTCAATAAAATAATTTTCCAAAAATATTTTCCCTAAACCATATATCTAATTTTGGGATGAGTGTTCCTTATACTTAAGAAGATCTAAGATGAGTCTACTTTAGTGTATGGAGAAAACATTAAAATCCATCAAGATATGCATATAGCTTTATCCTAATCACCAAAAGAAAAAAATATTTCTTATGTAGCGAACTATGTCCATTTCTAAGAAAAGAGATAGTGATTTTAGACATTGATAGTTTTGAGGATATAGTTTTCCGATCTATCATGGTTGAAATAGATATCAGAGATACTCAATGTACTAATGGGCTCGGTGAAAAAAATGGAAAAAATAGAGTCTCATTCAGCTGTATATGTAAATAAATCCAATTATTGAAAAAAGACAAAATATCCCATGTCTCAAAATTGTGGGAATATGCATTTAGTGAATTATCTAATGGGAACCAGGAAATGCTTCAAATATTAATGAATGAGTCATCTCGCTAAGAACTACTCAAGGGATATGATGAATTCCATTAATGTGAAATAAATAAGGAAGGTTAATATCAATGCTCAGATAGTATTACTATGTTTAAACTACCAGGAACATGTGAATTTTGCGATCCAATGCCCCATGCGCAGTGTTGTTAGAGGAAATCAAAAAAAATCTCTTAGGCAACAAGGAAGGGCTTATGCTATCACTAATTATGAGATGGATCCTAACAATGATGTTGTGAAAGACATTATTATTATTCATTCAGGAAGATAAAATTTATTATTTTCTTCTGGTTCTACACATTATTTTAAATCAGGCAATTTTAGTATAACTATTAAAACACCATGTCAAAATTCGTGGGTTAAGTTATCCACTAGAAGGGGACATGAGAAAATTAGGTCATTCAATGTACATAATTCATCTTTAGATAATGTTTGTGTACTAAACCTCATAGAAAAACATATTATACTCCATTTTTATAGTTTGATGATATATTGGTAATGGATTTTGTATGTATATACAATACCAACATCAACTATCGAGACTGTGTGTTCACTCATCACATTATAAAGCATCCATCACTTCTTTACATGTGTAAGGAGGAAGATGAATCTCCTTCAGAATCATCATCTCAAGTGTAGATATTAGACTAATATTAGATATAATATCTCTCTCAAATGATTGAGATAAAAGAGATGATCTTCCTAAAATACGTTCTTATTAGGAGGGATTACAATAAATCATTACATAAAATTTTTATGGGGCTTCACTATGATCGAGAGGTTGAGTTTTCAATAGAACATATTCTTTTTTATATTCCTTTATATATGATACCTTATATAATGGACACCATTGAGCTAGAAGAACTAAAGATGAAGTAACAGGAGAATCTAGACAAGGGTTTTATACACCTGTGTGCTACACCATAGGGTGCACCAGACCTCTTTTTCAGGAATAGGGATGGATCGATACACTAAGGCATTTATTATAATGAGATCAATAAAATCAAAATAAGGGAAAAATTTTTATTCCATTTATAGATGAGTTTATTGGTCAGCAACATGGGGCCATTTATTTCTCTTAGGTGGACCTTCTGTTGGGATATTAACAAAAATAGGTGAAAAAGGATGATGTTCCCAACACTACCATTCAAACGATGTATGTGAACTATGATTTCATAGTAATGCCTTCATAATCGGAAATTTTCTAGCAATTTTCATTGACATAATGAATAAAGACTTTAGAGATTACCTCGAATTTTTTTGGAAGCCTTTATTAATAATATATGGATATACTCCATTATCAGGGAGGAACATGAGGAGAATCTGAAAACTGTGCTAAAAAATTACAAAGGGAGAAACTATATGAAAATTATAGTAAATGTGTGTTCTATTTGGAGGATGTATGTTTAATGGGGAATGAAATCACCAGAAAAAGGGATATATGTGGACCTTTACAAGAATAAGGCAATAGAAGAGTGGAACATAACATCATCTGTAATGGAGAACCATAGTTTCTATGGCTTAACTGGGTATTAATGATGATTTATGAAAAAATTATCATGATTTTAAAACCCAATAACCATGATAAAACAGAAGGGAGTGAATTTCTTATGGTATAAAAAATGTGAGGATAACAATAAAGAGCATAAAAAGTGGCTTATCATTGTGCCAGTACTCACACTCCAGATAAGCAGGGAATTTTTTTTGGTGAGAAAATATTCTATAAAAAATAGATTAGGTTTTCTACTAATGAATTATTATAAATTGATAGCATATACATCAGGGATAATTGAAATACATGAGATGAACTATCCCATGCATGATATAGAGCTAGAAGTTATTATATTTTCTTTGAATATGGAGAGGTGTTGTGTCTATAGGGATAAGTGTGAGATATATAATGATCAAAAGAGTATCAAATATATATTCCTATATAATGCGAATAATATGCTCTAAAAAATATGCCCGGATCTCGTCAATGATTATGAATACCCAGCCCACTTCTATCAGGTAAGGAAAATACTGTAGTGGATGATGTATGTAGAAATGATCCTGATCCTTATAGATGATAAGAACTAAGATGTTTACATTCTTCTTAGACATACAAATGATGTACATGGGAATAATTAAGTGTGTAAAATCATAAATCCTTTCTCAAATGATTACACAACCATCCCTTATATAGATAATAATGGAAGATCAATGAAATGATTAGTAAATTCAGAATACAGAGTAATATAAAATAAAAGGGAAATCATCTAAGTTCATGATCAATGACGATGGAATCATAATATTTGGGTCATGAATATTTTCACCATCCAATCCAGGGATATAGAAAGATATTCTGAATGATGCCCACAGCTCATCCTTCTCTATTCACCCATCTAGAACAAAGGCATTGGGATCTTTGAGAAAACATTTGTAGGGACAATATGGAATATGGGATGACAGAATATATATTAAATTTCATTGTATTTCAACAAGTGAAGGATGAATGGAAAATGCCTAAATTGTTGATGCAACTATTACCCATAACGACAAGGAAATGGGGAAACATCACTAGGGATTGTTTCACTAGACTTATAAAACATCCACGGGGATCAATGATATATGGATAATTCTGGATTATATTACAAAGATATCTCACATTATCACAGTTCTAGGGGACTTATCTTTGGATAAACTAACACAAATAAATATGAAATAAGTGGTAAATATTCATAGAGTGACAATGTTAATTTTATCTGATTGGGATCCAAGATCCACCTCAATGTTCTAAAAAATTCCTCGGTATGCTCTATAAATAAATTTGAACTTCAATAGGGCCTATCATCCTAAAACAGAAGGCCAATATGAGTAAACTATTCTGACCCTGGAATACATTTTTAAAGTGTGTTATATGGACTTCAAAGGAGGATGGGAAAAACATCTACCTCTGGTCGAGTTTTCATACAGTAATAGTTTCCACTATAGCATCATAATAGATCAATATGAAGCCCTATATGAGAAAGGATATAGAACCCCATAATGTTGGCATGATGTCATTGATTGTAACATTCTAGGGCCTAAAATGGTTTATGAAATGGTAGAGAGGGTGAAAACAATTCTGTATAACTTCATGACATCCCAAAGTCGACAAAAGATCTATGCATACAATCCTCAACAAGACCTTGAGATTATGGTTAGAGTCATGGTATTCCAGAACATGTATCTATGAAAGAGGATCATGAGATTTGGGGAAAAAGGAAATGCATGTCCTATGTACATCAAATCTATCTTGATTCTTGATCATGTTAGAGATCTGGTGTAACAACTCGAGAGTTTGTGAATTATATATTTCCTCAATTAATTTTAATGTTCTAATATTTTTTGGTTCACGTATAACAAACAATAGTTTCTTTTAAATTAAATTATTATGTTTATAATGCATTATATGAATACAATTTAATCATCCACTAAAAACAAAATAAAAATTATCATTCTATACATGAAACACCGAGGTTAGCTGGGACTTGTTGTATGCTATATGCCACACCCACATAGCGTACGTTAAACGTAACACTGATGTTTCTACAAAAACAAATTTCAATATAATAATTATTTATAAAATAAAATTATAATGTAGATGTTAAAAATAGTAATATGAATAGTAATAACCACTTTTAAAATATTTTTTATAATGGTTTTATTTAAATAACAAATGATATAATTTTTGTTAAACACCTAGATTGCATAAAAATAATATTTTATCAAAAAACTTACATTTAGTGTCCTTCTATGAAAAATAATAAAATTAATTTTAGAATAATATAGAAAATTATTTCATAAAATAAACTTAATTTTTGAATTTATAATTCAAAAATTAGTTTAGAGTGAATTTTTGAGATTTTTAAAAGAAAGATCATTTTTAGATGAATAATTAAAAATACAGATTTTTAGTTAAGAAATTAATTATCATTTCATAGTTATTAATGTTATGTTATAATTTCAATTTTATTAAGTTTATATTAGAGAAATTATTCATCTAATAATAAAATTTTTGTAATTATACTCAATTAAACTTTGAAAATTTATAAAAAACCAAAATTATCTTTTGAAATTATTTCTACTTTTAAAACTCGTAATTTCATCATGTTTGTGGGATTAACATTAAAATAGATTTCTAAGATTTAATGAATTGAACTTATAAAATTTTACATAAACCATTGTAATAAGTATAATATTTATAGTATAATTAGATTATGTTCATTTTTGAATTTTTTTTTGTAAAATAGATTATAATTAATCGAGTAGATTAATGTTATACTACGCTTAATTAGGGAATATCCCGTAATCACAGGGGCCTAAATGAAATAGAAACATGTCGAAAACCCATTGGATTTCCACATATATTTCAAAAACAATCACTTATTTATTTATGATAGTTTTTAAGACTTTTTTATGTATGATCATATTCACACATGTGTAGTTCTAAAAAATTCTATGTGACCATTTTCCTTCCATATAAAATAATCCCACCTGTACAACATATTCAAACCAATAAAACCTCTTATTTTCTTACAAGATTTTTTAAATGAACTTCAAAAAATCCTTACCTTCCACTAATATTCATTACCTTTTGTAGAATTCAATCCATGTAATCCTTTTGGCACATACCAACATGAGTTACCCAATTAAGAGGTAATGTCTTATATCATGATCATTTTTTAGTATCCCTCGCCACCCCTCCACTAAAATTATTACATTACATTTTAAAAAACACATATCTTAGATGTATTAGGACTTTATTATTCTATAGTTTTGACATAAACATACACACACTTTCATCAAATGGATAACGAATATACTATTTATCTATACGGTGAACTATTGCCTCACTAAACTACGATTGTTCAATTTTCCATACCACCTCCTATGGTGTACATTATGATAGATGATATGTTTATATATTTTGTATATTATATTTATTATTTATTTATTCCTATATATTACTTTTACAACACATATCTTTTTTTTATTCTATTTGGTGTTAATAGTATAATTTCGTTTGAGGAAGTGTGGACTACAACCCCCCTCAATGTGATATGATTCTTTCCCAAACTAAATGGAATGTGTTAAGGATTATTTTAGTGAATATTTAATATATATATATATATATAATAAATATAATATTATAATGATATATATCTCTTATATATTCATATTTTTCTTTTACATTCTTTCTGTTAACATGAAAATTAAATAGAAATAGCTTTCCTTCGTACCTAAGACATATCATCTCCATGAAGGGTGTATTATATTTGATTAATATATATTGAATAGATTATTATTATAAAAATTTAATGTATATAGATGATATTTAAATCATGATTCACATTCATGAAATCATGATATAATTTATAAATTCTAAAGTTATAAATAATTAATACACCTTTATAGAATAGGGGGAATATTACACGAAGTGAAATATTAACATAGTAATGGTATCAATTAGGTAATATATGGTCATTATTAAACAATATATGATATTAGATATATTAATAAAATTTATTAAAATATGTATAATAAATTTATATTTATTTTGAAGTTATTCTTAATGAGTATGATAAATGTCAAGGCAAAATGTATCGGAATTTTGTCTCACTGTTTATTTCATTGTGAAATATATTTAATTAACCACACATTCCATTTGTGCGGTGTGTATATTACCAATGAATTTAATATATGATTATTATTCTTAAATTTATATTTAACTAAATAATTATTATAGTATCATCTTTTAATTGTTTTCTTTCAAATATTTCCAAATGGGTAAGATAGTATTTTCTCAATTTACCTTCTTTCTGGAACATGCCATGTTACACACCTATATTTTTATAAGATGTTTACATAGAAATTTTATATCATGAATCTAATTCATTAAATGATATTTTAAACTTCCAATAATTTAACATTCTTAAACTATGAGTATAGTCCAACTTACTAAGTGATAAATGTTTATTAAAACAGTCTAATTGTTTTTCGAGACTGTTTATCATTATGCTTCATTTGATGGGATAATATAGTCCGTCTCTCAAGATAATAATTTAATTTTCAAATATACTAGTTATTCCTAATATATTCCGGTATCGGTACGATTTTTCACTCTTTTGTACATTTTTGTTTTAAAAATGTGTTTTTAAGGAATCTCGACATTACCCTCTCTTGAGTCAGAATTTTTTTTTCAAAACAATTTTTTCAAAAATGATTTAATTTTTTTAAAATATCTATTAATATTATTTTTAATGAAAAAATATTTAATATGTTTTATTGTTTTCGAATATTTATTTATATTTTTTCAATGACATTTTCAAAGAATAGTTTTTCACAATATTATTAGTAATTTTTATATGTTTTCAAAACAATATAGATGAAATGGTTCTCGAAACATTTTAAATATTTATTTATATGTTTTTAATGGGTTTTTTATTAAAAATGTTTGAAATTTTTTTGAATCATTTTATATTAGTTTGTAAGGAATATATATTAAAACTATGTTCAATATTTTATTATATTTGTGCAAGGAAAAATTTTATCAAACTTATTTTGAGACTTCCTTATATGATTTAAATGTATTTTATACAAAAATGGATTTCAAAATGTTTTTATGATTCAAAATGACTTTTTTAAAGGAGAATGTTTATTTTCTTCAATAAACATTTTAAAAATATCATTCCATGTTTTTTCCATATATGATGTAATCCGTTGATGTTACTCAAGCCAATCATGGAAATGATACAAAGGTTAGATTCATATTAATTATTGAATGATTTATGTTTTTATGGAATAATTTTTATGACACCCATTTCACATCATTGATGAATATGATTTTTAAACCAGCTACTCTTCATATGTTAGGATTTTATGAAATGATTATGCCACCTATCTATTTTTATAGGACATGATTTGATGAAATGTTAATAATTCCTATTTAATTTCACGGTTTAGGATTTCATGTGTATAAAACCTATCTATTTTTATGGATCATGATATGAATCATGTTATATTATATTTTGGAACATTTATGAATGATTTTATTATTAGATGGGAGGGACCTAGATCTCCCTCCAATATTTTAGGTAATGATAATTTGTATGTGCGATGAAAGGGAACATGGGTTATATCCTTATCCTGGAAGAAGTACGGTGCATGGGTTTTAGTCAAGGCCTAAAAATTAAGATTCATGGGTTTTAGCCCAATCCTAAATGTTAGTTTGTTCACGATTTGCATCCCAAGCCAAAAAATATGTACACGGGTTGTAGCCCAATCCAAAATGTATGTGGGCACAGATGTTCTAGACTATGCCGGAAAACAAGAAGGTACATGGGTTGTATCCCAAGATGAAATATAAGAGAGTACATGGGTTTTTAACCCAAAATGTAAGTAGATAAATGGATCATACCACAATCCTAACATGTTATAAAGGTCTTGGAAGGTTTCCTCGCATAAAATTTTCTATTCTTATATTTATGCCCCAAATTCCATGTCTTATTATGATGTTATGATTTCATGAAATATGATATTAATTACATTATGATATATGTCTTATAAATATCATTTCATTATTATGATCTATAATATGCATGCTATGATCTTCAAATGTTATGATCAATTTTCATTAACTATTGTTCTTGTTATTCTTATTCATTTCCTATACATCGATTACTGAGCATATATGGTTTCCCCTATCTAATTTTCCCCTTTCTTATGTTATAAGGAATGTATTTTGGTTGAATTTATAAATTTTTTGATCTTTATGATATATTTTGAATGTCTTTTATCAGGATCAAATATTTTTTTCTAGGTTTCCAATGACATTATACTATTATACCCTGGGTTTTTATTTTTGAAATATACTTAATATTAATCTACAATGATGTAATATCCATGTTTGTAATGATTATGTTTCTATAATTGGTATCTGAGGAAATATTTTGTCAAACATTTGAAACTATATTGATAAAACATTAGTGGTATATCATTGTATATATAAGAAGATATGTCTAGGGATTCCTTTAAATATATGTATAAGGATGCATTAATATTTTGAATTTTATTAAAGGATAGATTGAGTTGTTTACTAGAAATACATACTTGCATAGTTACTACCAGTGGATCTAGATCTAGAACCGATGTACTAGGGAGTATTAACTTTGAGAAGATGTTTTGGGATTGACATGAGGAAATGTAGTATATGATAACGAGCTTTGTTGTACGCTATATTTGACACTCCTAGGGGATATGGTTTTGATATTCACAAAAACTCATCATAAACCATCATGAATGATTTAAATAGAGGATGAAAATGAAGACACTAGGATAAAACAAAGGATTCAATGATTAAAGAAGTAGGATCCCTGATTTAGGCACCCAATACGTACTTTTTCATTATATTATGGTATGCTATTATGATAAGTGTTTCTCAAACAATGATTTGTGGTATTATTCAACTGATAGAACATGAAGGTGTATGGATATAATTTATTGTTTCATATTATAATAACCTAGGATTTATGGGAATATATCTCACATTAGGATATGACATAATGAAAATAAATAAATTTTTATGAGTAGTGGTTATACATCTAAATATATTGAGAATGTAAATGACATGTGAATGGTATGTGATTTTCTTCATTTATTGTTGACATTAAACATATGAATTATTATTATATTGAGGATGAGGAAGCATAAGAATGATTCAAATTCTTGTAAATATAAATATGGAATAGGATGATAAAGCCTGAGTAATGGTTTAAGTATTAAGTTGGATTAATTAATTATATATTGTTTGGAATTCAAAGATTATGTTATTTGGTTCCTGAAATATATTAAATTTTATGTATATGTTTTAATTAAACATTGAACAGTATATGATGAAGGGTGATTTAATGGGAAGGTGATATTTTTAATAAGGGACGGTAAACCTTAATTAATTCCAAATGTTGAGAAAGTGATATCTAGATAATTATATGTTAGACATTAATAAATAAATTAGACTATACATATTACCATATAAAATATTAATGAAAAAGTGTCATATTTCATCACGGATGAAGTTTAAAGAGTATAGTTTTTTTAATAATGTTTCACCTAATCATTAGAATAAGAAACCATACATGTTTTCATAAATGATTAATGGTAATTCGGGTTATCAACATGTTCCCAAAAATTATATGATTAGGGTATTCACATGTTTAGAATGTGACAACCTAGAGAAAACCAGTGATATACAATTATCAATTCTAATATGATATCAGGTCAATAATTATAATGAATTTTATTTTCATATTTCATTGTAGTGATATGTTTAAAAATTTATGGAAATATTAAGCAATTCATTGGATAATTATTTTATGAAATAAGTATTATCTTACCAAAGGAATATTAATTCATAATGGATGGTATATTATAAAAAACAAGGTGTTGGTGATAGGTGATGGAAAAGGGGATGGAATATCATGGTTCTCCAAATATTTTTCTGCTCTTGGAATGAAAAATTCACCTTCCTTTTAAGAGAAAGTGGTGAAGTTGATCACGGATGAAAAAGGATGAGGTTTTCTTAAAATAATGCAAGTAAGTCATTTCATGAAAATTATTAAACATGGGTATAAAAGATATTTAAACCAAAATATTTATCCTTCTACCATCGTTTCGAATTAATCATATGGCCCCTTAATTCATCGTAGATTTATGCCTTCATAATTGTTAACATTCCTCTATCCTTTTATATATGACTCTCCACCATGACATTATTGTTATATTTTTGTTACATTTCCTTGTTTTCACATCCCACCTATGTTTTCCAATGTGGAAACAAACTTATATGTTACTTTGGGTAACCATTTTGCTTCCATGATTCCATTTTAAGGTATATTTTAGTATTAATTTTCATTATGGGTTTCAATGTTTGACACTTTCAATGGTAAACACTTTGATAACCATGAAAAATATTGGGGGATAAATTCATTTTAAGGGGGTAGAATTAACACCACCATATTTATTGAATTATATATTTTTTTGAATTAATTTAATCATTTTCATATTTTCAATTTCACGTGCCATTAAAAATAGATTATTATATATTAAAGTACTATGTTTGGATTCTATTATATATAGAATAAAGTTAATCATTCACTGTATATGACATAAAATTTAGCTAGTTGAATACAGAACACTAAGGTTAGCTGTGACATGGTGTACGCAACACACACCACCAACTTTTCATATGTTACATGCAACACAGATGATTCTACAAAACAACATTTTACACTGTAATTATTTAAATGATATAATTATAATATAGCCATTAAACATAGTAATATTAATAATAATAACTAATTTTAAAATATCAATTATAATGGTTTTTTTAAAATAATGAAAGATATAATTTTCTTAAGGATCTTATATGTTTAGAAATACTCTTTTCTCAAATAAAATACATTCTAGATTCTACTATGAAAAATAATAATGTTAAATTTAGAGACATCTAGAAATTTAATTTTATAATTTAAAAATAATGTTTTAATTTATAAGGCTTGAATTATCATAGTTTGAATTTTTGGGATTTCTTATGAAACTACATTAATTAATAAATTGTGAAAATGCAGTTTTTTAGATAAAAACATCCTTTCTGTTTAAAATATTATTAATGATAAAATATATTTTAACTTTTTAATGACACATTAGATCAATTATAAATATAACAATACAATGTAGTTCAATATAATCAATTTCACATTGAAATTGAATATAAAAACATAATAAACGTTTTATCTTCTTTCTATTTTAAACCCCTTAATTTCATCATGCCTATTCGATTAGCATTAATAATAATTTTTCCTATCCTACGAATTAATTTTTTAAAAATAGACATACACCATTTATATAAGCATAGTATTTAGAGTAAAAAAAATTCATGCTGTTTTTTTACCAAAATGATTTGTAAAAGTGATTAAAATTAACCATAGTGATTCAGGTCAAATTAGGATTCATTAGTGACTAAACTATAATATTATGGGGGCCAAATGACTTAGAATCATTTTGAAAAAACATTGGTTGGCCATAAATCATCGATATAGATTTTATTATAGATTTATCATGGTATTTTTGGCTTTTGTTAGGTAACATCATGTGCACACCTAACATGTTTTCAAAAAATCTGAGTCAGTCCTTTTAATTCCCAATAAAAGGCCCCCGCCCTCCCAAAACATTAAACATCTCAATTATCTTAAACTCAACCAATATCTAACTAATCCACCTCCCAAAATTCCTACCTTATTCATGGCATACTTACCTTCTGCATAAGTCATTTTTCATAAACTCATTCTAGTTGCCACTAATACCAGCACCAATTCTAGTCCATGACAAGTCCTGAAGGGCATTACCTATCTCTAATGGTTGCCAAACGTTCCCGGGAATCATTTATTTTGGTGTTGGAATGATTTACATGACAATGGATACATTAAATATAAAAAACATTCGATAAACTAAATATGAAAAATTCATTCCAAATCAGGTTTATACGAAATCAAGATCTGAATACATAGTTATAATCCAATTATAAGAGGTCTAGTGATAAATAAAAACTACAGACAATCATCAAAAAATACTCCACCCAACAATGGGTCATCACCCTCAACCCGTATCCACAACACTACACCGTAGGAGGGGGCTAACAACCCAAAGTACCTTCACTTGAGGATTTTCCTTTACCCGTGTCAAATATAACAATGTCTACATACACTCATGTGGGTTAAGTAGGTCTTTATTCTAATCCCAATTGTATTCAACCAAAATATTCCAATGATTATGAAATACAAGGTGAAAAAGCATGCAATTTTCAATTGTAAGGAAAAGCGGTGATAAATTCCAAGAAATGCAACTTTCAATTGTAAACAGTTATCAAAATAAATAATTCAGAATGTTAACAAATTTTAATGAGGCATGTTATCTACATTAATGTACATTCAAACACACCCTAAGATAAGGGTTGTAACGACCTGAAATTTTGAATAAATCTTATTTCTTTATTTTGTGTGTTATTTTATTTTATACTCAACAAAACTGTTTTATTTGATAACATGAGTATAATTAAAAACAGACCTTTGTGTTTTGACAGTTATATGACCATTGGGCGATATGACCACTGTAAACTAAAAGATTCAATAATTGTCTCTAAATACAAGTGATATTGGTTAATTAATATAGAAAGAAGATTCGATGGCCTCATCTAGTAGTGTCGAGCCTATCGAAGCCCATCTAACCGAACTTGGGAAGGAGGTAGCACCACCGGGCTTTGCTCTGGACCAAACCCAAGCCGAAATCATCGATTGAAGCTAGAACGAAATCGCCTTTGTGAGAAGTTCAAATTTATAGAAATTACTACTCGTGCAATGTTGGCCGAGCCGCCCTCGGATTCTCTCACCTTAGCACACCTTACACTTAGGTCCTATGCTGGGGTTATAAGTGGCTATGTAAGGAGACCGTAACTGCTTTGTGTAATCCCTTGAGATAAATAAAATTTTGTTTTTTTCTTATGGTGAATTTTGTAAATTTTCAAATGTTTGGATAAATTTAGGATGTATATTATTGATTGATTTTAGAAAAAGGATATTTTAAAAATGTTTAGGTAAACCTTAAATAATTAAAAATCCGTAATGATTTTCAAAAAATGGTCTTCTACAATTATGTTCAGTACTAAATTTAGAGTCTAAAAAGATCAACTTAAATGTTGATGAATAGTAAATTATGAATAGTGATTTTATGCTTAGGATTAGTAATGTGACCAAATGGTTTAGAAATCTCACTTAAATAAAGTATTAATATAATCTAGGCTCCTTGATTAAGTAATGTGATTCAATAAAATATGTAAATAACAGTTTCAGAAATTATTAGCCAAGTATTAGTTTTTTCGGATGAATAGTATTTTTTAATTAAAAATTAATTAAAAATTGTTTATAAAATTATTTTTATAAAATGGAGTTCATTTTTGAACTCAGAGCATCAATATTATGTTAAGGTAATTTTAAGGGATTATTCTGAAAAAAATGAATTTTCGATGAATAGTGAATTTATTTAAAAATTAAATTTAAAATATTTAGAAAATTATTTTTATAAAATGGAGTTCATTTTTGAAATCAGAGCATCGATATTTGGTAAAGGTGAAATTTTCGGATTTTTCTAAGAAAGTTGAATTTTCGATGAATAGTGAAAATACAGTTTTTAAGTTACGGGTGTTTAATGACATCATTAAATGATGTATTAAGTATGTAATCAATATGGTCAACTTATGAATAGTCATATAAGGTATCATGTGTACTGAGTGTCCAATACAATGGGAAAATACCATGGGCAAGCCCATGGTTTTTCCAATACCACCAATGAGGTGTCCCTTGGCCATTAATGCCTTGTCCTCTAACTTTCCCTATAAATACCCACCCTTTCCTCCTTTAGTTTTCACTCCAAACTCTCCCCCGACAAATCTCTGGTCTCATTACCTACTAAGGTGTCCTTCCAAGGAGCCCCCAATCCCTCAATGTTCCAACCATCGTGTTTTAAGAGATAAGTTTTAAGTTAAGGGATCCTACCACTCTCTTTCATTCCAAGTACTCCCTTTTATGTCATTTATTGCATGCTCCATGTTATTATGTTGGGGATTTTATTTTATATTCATCCTACTATAATTTTCTTTTTCACAGGATGAGATACCCCCTCTTTCTCTCAGCAATTCATTTTAAAAAAATTTAAGTGGCGCCGTGAGGCTGTCGAATTTTTAAGAGATTCTTTCACCCTCCTCATTTTCAAGTTCTATTTTCATGTCAAGTCATTCAAGTTCCTTTTTATTATGTTGGTATATGATCTCTATATCTATCATAATGATATTTTATGTTTATATTATGAGAGACCCCCTCTTTCTCTCATCAATTCATTTTAATAATGTTTATGTGGCGTCATTGGGCTGCTGAATTTTTAAGAGATTCTTTCACCCTTCTCATTTTCATGTTCTATTTTCATGTCAAGTCTTTCAAATTCCTTTTTGTTATGTTGGGGTATTATCTATATATCTATCATACTGATATTTTATGTTCATATGATGAGAGACCCTATTTGATCTCGTCAATTCATTTTAAGAATGTTTAAGTGGCGCCGTTAGGCTGCCGAATTTTTAAGAGATTCTTTCACCCTTCTCATTTTCAAGTTCTATTTTCTTGTCAAGTATTTCAAGTTCCTTTTTATTATGTGGGGGTATGATCCATATATATATCATACTGATATTTTATTTTCATACTATGAGAGACCATATTTTATCTCGTCATTCCATTTTTTTGTAGTTTATGTGACGTCGTTCGGCTGCCGAATTTTCATAAGAGAAATCATATTTTTGTCTTCCTTTCATATTCTTCATTTCATATGGCATATCACTAAAATTTCATTACCATGTTCTTAAATACATTATATCCTGTCCCCCTAGGGTTTTATGAATCTTTTATGAGTGGTTTACCCATGTCCCTTCTCTTTTCAATGTTTTCTAAAACCCCGTAACATAACTGTTATGCTGTAGAATTGTCGTCTCAAAATGTCTCTCTCTTTTTGTCAAATTATTTAATTTTATTAAGTGAATACTCAAAGATATTTATTCTAAAAGGGTTTTCACATATTTTTAAAAATGTTCTATTTTAAATTCTGGTATTTACATATATAAAACCCGCTTTCCTTTTTCTGTGGGTTTAAAGTGACATAATGATCATGTCTTTAATACAGTTTTTAAAATGTGATGACTATGAAATAAAAACCATTTCTTTTATGCTATCTGGGTTTTTTATGAAAAGATTTATGATGATATATGTGTCTCAAATGATAATAATGGAAAATTTAAGGGTGCTCTTAGATAGCGCTCCAATGCATTGGGTAAAGACTTAATCTCTAGAGATGACCATTTTTAACGACACGTTGGTGAATAACCTTGGTAATTTTTATTGACACATTGGGGATGGAACTTGGTGAAACGGAAATGATTTTCAATGTTAAATGTTGTATCCACATCTTCATGTTATGAAATATTTTATTATAATATTCCTCATGATTTCTTTATCATGCCTTAAAGTTCTTTTTCATGACTTTATTGATGTATCTCAAGTTTACATGTTAAATGTTTCCCTTGTTTCCCTTACTAGGCCTTCTGCTCACCCTTTCTTTTGATGTATGTCCCCAGGTTATTAGATGTAGTAATGAACCTTGGATGAACATAAGGACAATCCTTTCAAGTGTTTAAGAATAATATTTTATGTTTTCATGTTTTAAGTTCCTCGTTTCAAAGACACTAAACCTTAAAGATCCTCAGTTTTTTGTATAATGTAATGAATGTTTATGTGATTAAAAGGTGGGATTATATAGTTAGTATCAAAGTATGGTTTTGTTATTTATGGAAATTAGGATATGAAAAATTTAGGAAGAACCCCTAGGAAAGTTTAAATATAGGAAATATTCCTGGAATTTTGGTGAGTATTGAGTAAGGGGTTACCAAGCAAATACATCCCTGTCTGGATACGAGCAGGTAGAGGTGGCTCTGGCACAGATGTACATAGGGGTAAAACACGAAAACACTACTTTGAACTAGAATCAAAGGGGAACTGGTACACGACAACGGGCCATGCTGCACTCATGGTTACGTCACTCCCAGAGGATATGCTTTGGTAAATTCATAAGCTTAGTATGAACCATTATAAGAGGAACAAAGATAAAATAAAATAAATATTCAAAAAAGAATATATGATCATGGATAACCTAGATTGGAACCTAGGGGATCACATGTTAGGTTATACATTCCTTCTACAAGTTTATCCTTCTATGCTTAATGTTTCCTTTTAATGATTATTCGCTAAGTATTTAAGCCCCTAATTATACTTTATTTTCTTAGTTAATGGTGGGAAATATAATAACATGTCCCAAAAACCAATGTGATATGAAATGTGACAATTTCCCTATTAATGTGGCAGAGATGACGAGAGATCATGATGAACATATTGTGATTATGCCAAACAAGCTATCAAAAATCACAATTTATAATTGGTACATAGTTGAATGCCCAAATTCATCAAGGAAGAAGAAGACAAAGTCTCAAGGATGTTCATATGATAAACTTGATAAGGGAATGAAGACCCAATTTCCTTTTTTCAAAAAGTGTGGGAAGAAGAACCAAGGAGAATGTCCCAAAGGAACCGGGAGATGTTTTAACCATGGGAAGATTGGGCATAAAGTAGCCAATTGCTTTAAAAAAATGGATAATGTGATGAATAGAGATAAGGTTCGATCTAATGTACCTTATACTTTTCAATATCGTAAATGTGGAGAAGGTGAAAATTTTACAAGGAAATTCTCTCTTGGAAGGGATGAGAAGCATGATGAGCATCAACAATCTTCAAGGACAAGGGAACAATGCAAGTCCTGTGCTGAGATGGATAATGATGACTAAATTACATGCAACTTCTTCTCAATAATTGTCTATGTCATGTTGTATTCTAGTTCGTTCCCTATGAGCATATCTTTAATGTATTCTAAGAACATTGATTCACTACCTAATATGGTTTTATATCATTAAGGAAAACATCTACTGTTATGTACCACATGTTGATTTAGTGAAGTTGTTCTTCAAGGGTGATTAGGTGATTAAAATATGATTATTATTTTGGAAGACGTTCAATATTTTGGGAACCCTATATGATTGAGGCCAATAGATTACTACGGTATTTTCTTATAGGAGTAAAGGTTGACTTATATTTTGAATAATCGATGAATTTAAGGTGAACTTATAGTAATTTAGGTTACTTATGGAAATGATTAACCTTTCTTGGGGAAAATGTGTTTAGGTTAGTTACTTTTGTTATAAGAAGTTAGGAGTGGTTGATGTTGTTTGGAGATGAACGATAATGTTTATCTTGGAAGACTATGTTATCAAATCCTTCTTTTATTTGGGTTTCAATATTAGTTTGGTTTATTTTGAGAAAATTTAAGGATAGTTATTTATTGAATGGTCTATGATGAACTTTGGGTAGTACAATGGAATTTTGAAGATTTAAAGAAGTTTACCTTCCTATGAAATTATTTCTTTTTGAAGAGTTGTTTTATCTTACGCCTTATTTTTTGGGATAATGTTTAAGGATAGAAGAAATAGATAGAAAATCTTTTGTGGATTATGTGATTCTCTAGAAGATTATTCTTGTGCTTTGATTAGGCCAAGTAGTTTAGAATGATCATCATCTGGGGAAAATATTAGTTTTGTTAGAAACTTATAAAAGGATGAAACTCTACTTGAAGGTAGGTATATTTCCTTGCATTTTTATTCAATGTTGTAAATTATTTCCTAAATATTATGAAAAGGAACGTAAAAAAACGTTTTTGGTTTACGTTTCCTACTGGGTAATCAAAGAACATTTACACACATTATATGATTGTGATTTTCTTGTGGTTAACTTTCTTCTAATCATGTATTCTATCACTCTCCCTCAGAACATGGGCCTTTGTTTTCTCTTCCATGCCCATGTTTTCCTACATGGAATCCTAGTATGGGTTTACTCGGGTGACCTTTGTAATTCTATTTCTTTCTTTTAACGTAATAGTTTTACTAACTCCTTTTTCGATGTGGGACTTTCAATGAAATTTCCATGCCCAATTTCAAAAAAATTGCGAGGACGCAATTTCTTAAGGGGGGAAGAATGTAACAACCTGAAATTTTTAATAAATCTTATTTCCTAATTTTTTGTTTTTTTTATTTTATACTCAACAACACTGTTTCATTTGATAACATGGGTATAATTAAAATGAGACCGTTGGGTTTTGACTATAATATAACCGTTGGTAAATATGACCACTATAAACTAAACATTTCGATTAATGTCTCTAAATACAAGTGATCATGGTTAATTAATATAGAAACAAGATTTTATGGCCTTATCCAGTAGTCTCAGGCAAATCGAAGCCCATCTAACAGAACATGGGATGGAGGTAGCACCACTTGGCTTTGCTCTGGACCAAACCCAAGACGAACTTCATCATGTGAAGCTAGAACGAAATCGCCTTCGCGAGAAGTTAAAACTGATAGAAATTACTACTCATGCAATGTTGGTCAAGCCAACCTCGGATTCTCTCACCTTGCACACCTTACACTTAGGTCCTATGCTGGGGTTATAAGGGGCTATATAAGGAGACCGTAACTGCTTTGTGTAATCCTTTTAGGTAAATAAAATTGTGTTTTCTTCTTATGGGGAATTTTGTAAATTTTCAAACGTTTGGATAAATGTAGGATGTATATTATTGATGAATTTTAGAAAAAGTATGTTTTGAAAATGTTTAGGTAAACCATTAGTAATTAAAAATGTGTAATGATTTTCAAAAAATGTTCTTCTATAATTATGTTCAGGATGAAATTTAGAGACTAATAAGATCAACATAATTTTTGTTGAATAGTAAATTATGAATTGTGATTTTATGCTTAGGATTCGTAATGTGACCAAATAGATTTGTAATCTCTCTTAAATAAAGTATTAATATAATCTAGGCACCTTGATGAAGTAATGTGATTCAATAAAATAGGTAAATAATTGTTTCAAAAATTATTAGTCAAGTATTAGTTTTTCCGGATGAATAGTGTTTTTTAATTAAAAATTAAATTAAAATTTTTTAGAAAATTATTTTAATAAAATGGATTTCATTTTTGAACTCAGAGCATCAATATTATGTTAAGGTATTTTTTGGGGATTTTTCTGAAAAAAATGAATTTTCGGTGAATAGTGTATTTATTTTAAAATTAAATTATAAATATTTAGATTTTTTTTATAAAATGAAGATCATTTTTGAAATTAGAGCATCTATATTTGGTTAAGGTGAAATTTTAGAATTTTTCTGAGAAAGTTGAATTTTCGGAAAATAGTGAAAATCGAGTTTTTAAGTTACGGGTGTTTAATTACATCATTTAATGATGTATTAAGTATGTAATCAATATGGTCGACTTATGAATATTAATATAATGTATGAGGTGTCCCAAGTGGCCAATAACATGGGAAAATACCATGGGCAAGCCCATGGTTTTTCCAATACCCCCAATAAGGTGTCCCTTGGCCATTAATGCCTTGTCCCCTCACATTCCCTATAAATACCCACCCTTTCCTCTTTTAGTTTTCACCCACAACTCTCCCCCAACGATGCTATGGTCTCATTACTTACAAGGAGTCCTCCCAAGAGGCCCCAAATCCCTCAAGGTACCAACCTTCAAGTTTGAAGAGATACGTTTTAAGGTAAGGGATCCTGCCACTCTCTTTCTTTCCTTGTACTCCCTTTTATGTCATTTCTTGTATTCTCCATGTTATTATGGTGGGGATGTTCTTTTATATTCATCCTACTGTACAATTCATGTTCCCATGATGAGAGACCCCCTATTTCTCTCATCAATTCATTTTAAGAATGTTTATGTGGCGTTGTTATGCTGCAGAATTTTTAAGAGATTCTTTCACTCTCCTCATTTTCAAGTTCAATTTTCATGTCAAGTCTTTTAAGTTCCATTTTATTATATTGGGGTATGATATCTATATATATCATACTAATATTTTATGTTCATATGATGAGAGAACCCTTATTTCTCTCATCAATTAATTTTAATAATGTTTAAGTGGCGCCGTTAGGCTGTCGAATTTTTAAGAGATTCTTTCACCCTTCTCATTTTCAAATTCTATTTTCATGTCAAGTCTTTGAAGTTGCTTTTTATTATGTTGGGGAATGATCTATATATATATCATACTGATCTTTTATGTTCATATTAAGAGAGTCCCTATTTGATCTCTTCAATTCATTTTAAGAATGTTTACATGGCGCCGTTAGGATTCCAGATTTTTTAGAGATTCTTTCACCCTTCTCATTTTCAAGTTCTGTTTTCTTGTCAAGTATTTCAAGTTCCTTTTTATTATTTTGGGGGTATGATCTCAAAATCTATAATACTGATATTTTATTTACATAAGATGAGAGTCCCTATTTTATCTCATCAATCAATTTTTTTGATGTTTAAGTGACGCCGTTAGGCTACCGAATTTTCATAAGAGAAATCTTATTTTTTTCTTCCTTTCATGTTCTTCATTTCATATGGTATATCTTTTAAATTTCATTACCATCTTCTTAAATCCTTTATATTCTCTCCCCCTACTGTTTTATGGATCATCTATGAGTGTGTGACCAATGTCCCCTCTCTTTTCAATTTTTCTAAAACCCTGTAACATAACTGTTATGTTGCATAATTTTCGTCTCAAAATGTCTCTCTCTTTTTCTCAAATTATTTTATTTTATTAAGTGAATACTCAAAGATATTTCTTCTACAGGGGTATTCACATATATATCAAAATTTTCTATTTTAAATTCTGGGATTTCGATACATAACAACCGCTTTCCTTTTTCCATTGGTTTAAAGTGACATAAAGATCACGTCATTAATGCAGTTTTTAGAATGTGATGACAATGAAATGAAACCGATTTATATTATGCTATATCGGTTGTTTATGAAATGATTGATAATGATATATTTGGATCACATGATAATAAAGACAAATTTAAGTGTGCACCCTGATAGCGGTCCAATGCATTGGGTAAAGACTTAATCTCTAGAGATGACTATTTTTAACCACGCCTTGGTGAATAACCTTGGTAATTTTTAATGACACATTGGGGATGGACCTTAGTGAAACAGAAATGATTTTCTATGTTAAATTTTGTAGCCACATCATCAGGATATGAAATATGTTATTATAATATGAATCATGATTTCTTTCTCATGCCATAAAGTTAATTTTCATGACTTTATTGACGAATCTCAAGTTCACATGTTAAATGTTTCCCTTGTTTCCCTTATTGGGCCTTCTGCTCACCCTTTCTTTTGATTTATGTCCCCAGGTAATGAGATGCAGTAATGAACCTAGGATGAACATAAGGAGAAGCCTTTCAAGTGTTTAAGAATAATATTTTATGTTTTCATGTTTTATGATTCTTGTTTCCAAGACCCTAAACCGTAAAGATCCTCGGTTTATGTATAATATAATGAATGTTTATGTGATAAAAGGTGGGATGCTATAAGGGTAAATTCCACAAATCCAATCAGAACCAAAATCGGGAACTCCCCTAAGAACTAGATAGTTTGGGGCCCCATATACCTCATACCTCAGTGTAAAATATCAATGTCATAATCCTTTCCCATGCACGATACAATAGTATTGAACATACCCATAATCTAGTGGTCCCCATAAATTATCCATATAGTCCTTTTTGTGTTTCTGTTATCCATTTTTCTTAGTGAAGTAGGGATAAAAACCATTTCGATCACTAGCATACTAGTATATATCCACCCACCTAGGTACCCGAGTATCCCCCATTGTGCTCAAAAAATTCAGCATGCTACATACATACCATTTCATGTAAAAGAATCACTAATGATCTCATAAGAAAATATATTAGCTATACACATGTTATACAACGTAAAACACAAAAAAAACATTTTGATTTTCAATAAAAAAAATTCTAAAAATCTCACATAGTATTGAACACAAAACTCCTTGAAATCCCCACATTGTATACCAATTGAACACATAAAATATACAAAAAAATTTAGATCAATATATTTCAATGAAACCAACAAATTAGTTATATGGAATCCCCATATGAACCATGATGTGATAAATTTGTAAAACCTCCATTTTCCCACAAACATGGAACCTAAAGTTCATATGCTTCACAAATGCCATTAAAACTATTGTTGCAGCAATAACGAAATGATTTAAACATTCAAAACATTATTTACATACATAATAAATTTCAATAACATCAAATAAGTTTTTATATGTCATCCCCAAATGAACCAATAAAATAATTATTTGAAGAAAAAAAATCACGTAAAAATTGCACTTAAACATCATTGTCTTTACAAATACCACTAAAACCAATTTTTTCACCAATAATCAAATAAGATAAACATGAACATACTATAAACATAGAAAGATAAGTCACAAGGATTTCATACATAATAAATAACCTACCAAAATTGTTAAAACATTGAATCCTTTTGGCATAAATTCAATCTCACCACCGCCACACCTCAAGGAAGATAGATCGAGCCTAAAATCAAAAGATTGAAAAAAAACAAGGAACAAACACTATGTTCTAAAACCAACATGCTATACACATGGAACTACAATGATATGGAAATAAACCCTAATTAATGGAGTGAAATCAAAGATATAATCAGTTATTTGAAGAGATCAAGAAGATTCCTCATCAAAAACCCATTTAAAAATGAGTTCCAAGGGAGGTTTGGGGATATTGGGAGGACTCCAGGGCTAAACTGGTCACATGAGGTAAGAAAGGGGATAGTTGGGATAAATTCCTGGAGGGAAAAGGGAATTAAATTTTTTTATTAATGACATGGTCATGGCCATACCGTTTTCTTTCACGGGTTAACAAAATGTGCACCCAAACCGTGTGCCCACTTTTGTCCTCTGAATATGTCAAATTCTTGTGGGACTATAAAAATATTATGGGGGAATGTTAGGCCATGAATATGGGGAAATAAAACCCAACAGAAAATCACCACTTCACTCCCAGACTCATCCAACTCAAATGTATAAACCACCTAAACAACATACCCCACAAGAGATGCCACAAGGAGTGTCACAAATTCGTTTCCAAAACAACTCATCCTCATACCTTCACTTTAAGAAAATACAATTCCAAATAAAATCAAATATTTCAAAGGATAATTACATAGATCCAGAATACCCACCATAAAGCATTTTTCCACTGTAAAGCAACAACAACACCAGATGTAAAACACAAATCCCATACAATAGACCAAGACAGACGTCATTTCCACATTTTCACATGCCTCCCCAAGGCTAAACACCTTTTGTTGATCAAAAAAAGGAAGATAATACTCTCAAAAACAAAAAATTACCCTCTTACCTAAAAAGAAAAAAAATATTCAAACTACATCCCAAAAAACACACATCAATCTCTACCAAAAGAAGCTCAAATAATCCACCTAAAACAAAAAATGAACATGAATAACGCTACCACAACCATACTACAAAACAATTGGTCATGATCCAAACCAAAATTTACCCAAGTATGAAATTGGTTGCTAAATAGCCTCGAATGAGTCTACCTCCAACAATGAAAACAATAAGGATTAAACCGAGTCACTAATATGGGGTGACCCAAACTGCCTTCCCAGCATAATGGACAACTTAATTTCTAAGACAAAATCAGGACACCAATTGGGGGAGGCCCGAATGGGCTCCCCAAAAAAAGGGGTAAAGTAACATTATTCTTTTTCCAAAATAAAATATTTTAAACACATGATGGGTCACCCCACCAGAATAAAAAACCACCATAACCGACCAGTACAGGCTGGAACATAAATAACGAAAAAAATTAAAGATTTGGGATGGATGAACAATTAGTCCTCATAGTTTAGGAAGTCATTTGATAATCACGTTGATCATTCTGTCCACATAGATTCCTTCACATAGTTGCAACTAATCCTACACAAACTATGTGATCAACCTATCTATGAAAATCTCTTACATTTCTCTAAACACCCAATTGAAACCAATGGAGAAAGGGGTTACATTGGGCTATAACTTGGACATGAGGTTCTCCAACCTATTTCTATTTAACGGAAAAAAGTGAGATGACATAACCAAAGGTTTAAATGATCCCCATCATCTATACTGAGTATAGAACATTTTTCAAGGGTTTGAACGACCCTAAGATTTACCCTACCTATATGCCAACTTCACTCCAAGACCTGTGGCTGGAGATAAGATGATGGAAGCATATCCAGCCTCACGGTCGGGATTCCAAAACCCACAAATCTAACTTATTCTTCATGTGCCACAAAAAAATTACACTTTAATCTCTTATGGTCTTAATGATACATGACACACATCAATCCCACATTAACCCTACCCATCATTTTACTATAACAAGGGCAGAGAGGATGCACACATGTCACCCCTTGTTTCTTCGGATGGAAAGCATCATAGTGAAAGGACATATAGAAACACCTTCCTCAAAAATAACAGATTTAGAAATTCCTTAAAGGGAAACACACATCCTAAAATATAGATACTCTCATAAGATATCACAACATTGACCCCTATAGTCTAATGAACACACAACATCGCAAAGAGTCACCGAAAATGACCATTGCAACTAAAAAACACAAAGAGAGGGACCTTATATTGAGTTCCAAATTGGACATGATCCAGGAAAGCTCCCTTAAAAGTCAATGATGTCTAGACTTTCTATAGTGGTGGTCTAACATGAACTCTTTCTTCGATGAGACTAAAAAAATACCCAAATACTCTTTAAGACGTCATTCTACACTGAAATCCCAGAAATGTATTCACCTTCAATGACTCATGCATCATAAGAATCTAAGGTCTATTTCAACCTCCAACAACCACTCTCCCTCTATAAGTGAATCCGCATAATCAAAAAAGAAGGGGGGTAAACTCAATCTCCATATCTCAAAAATAAATTCCTTATGTTGATCTACTAAAGGATCATCCAATGGTGATTCACCATGGTCCACACATGAATCATACATTAAATATTTATGGGAAAGTAACTTAGCCAACAAGAAAATACACATATCCAACGAATATAGTTATTTTCTCACAATATATCACAAAAACGAACCATACACATGTGTGGAGCTTATACATTGGCCTCCTAAACATATCATCAAAAGATACCACTAACCCATGCTTAATTCCAATTTACCAACAAAACACTAAACCAAAGCATCTTTCAAACAAGATGGGTCCTTGAACTCAAAATATCACACAATAATGAACCCTAAAACACATAAGCCACACCTCCCAACCACAAATTATCAAAACACAACACTTTCCTTCAAAATCATTCTTAAAAAAATAGTGTCTGTGGGTTGTGAATTTTTCAATGGTGACACATGATCCTCGCACATGCATGTCCACATGCCACACCGGGCACCCACCTCATATCCATTGTGACACTCACCCAGTCAATCCATTAACCATCCATATTCCCTTATAAATATATGCATGTGGTCACCCTTGAGAACACAAAATACCAAAACCAAAGAATTCAACTTTTTAAAATCAAAAACTTTTTAAACACAATTTCTCTTCATCAAATCCAATATCCATAAAATCAAACCACATTTTAAATCATACAAACCAATCTAGAAAATAATCCATAATTTAATAAAAACTCACATTTAGGCCTTGAAAAACCATTTCAAAAAATTTCATCCCATTTAAAAAAACTTTTAATTTCTTGAAAAAACACAATTTCATAAATCTCTATTTAATTATGTACTCAACTCTTCACATTTCAAAACACGATTCTCAAATTTCAGAAGACATTTCAAATTATTAGAATGTTCTAAACTAAAACCCATCATAATCCTCCACACATAAATTCAAGAGCACTTATTTCAGTTAAAACACTTTTCCATGGGTTCGAAAATTCTACTGGAAATACATTTTCAAAACCCACTTTAAAATAATTCATACATTCAAAAGCTGTATAAGCACATAATTTACCCATTCGAAATAATTCGAAATTTTCATTTCTATTATTTCAGAAATAAAACCATTTTTACATTACTAGAAAATCACTTCACAAAAATTCACACTCTTTATAATCAAGTCATTTTTTATTTATAAAAACATTTTTACAATATACCAAAAGAAATAAACATAAGACAATGTGAGATGAGACTAGTGTCAGTGACTAACTTGGAAATGTGGTTGGAATCCATATTACAACCACTTAACTATCACAAAGAGTGTTTTGGGGAAATATCTCTAGCTCCATGTCACGACCCATCCTTGGGGCCCATGTCGTGACTACCCCAACCCACCTTACATAGGCCAGGGGCTGGCGACTAGAACCAAAGGCGTAATTCCCTATACTGTGAAGGAATCTCATTTATAAAAGTAAAGAAAAAACAACAGAGTACACAACAGAAGTAATCATAAGTAAAACAATATAGAAAAGTATGTGCTGAAATAAAGGTGGTTGGAAATACAAGCCCAAAGTGAGTACAATACAACAGAAAGACTAGTACAACAACATTAAAGTGAAGCAGCAACCAATGAGTCGTCCTCTAGGAATCCCAACTGAAGGGTGGGTACAGATGGTCTCCTCCGCACCTAGGGTCCTTCTATCTTCTCCTTGTAAGTCCTGCCGAGTGGTCCACCTCATGGTGTCGTCCAACTCCACAAGTCTCTACCACGATCAGTGTTGTCCGTCATCAGCATCCAACACAACGTAGTTCGGGAATAGCCCGTGTAGGGGTGAGTATAAAAATACTCAGTAGGGACCCCGAGAACCCCGCAGGTCTCCCAAAATCCACGAAGGATAAACCACAAAGGAAAGATAACATCATGAAGTATCAAAAAAGACTAGTTAGGTATATGACCATACATACGACTAAGTCATCAATCCCATTTTGGCTCCATCTCTCGAGCCCAATCACAACCCAGTCTACACAGGAAGTAAAGTCAATCACATCGATGATAATGATTGAAAGTTAAGACTCAGGCCAAAAAGGTATACATCTTTCATAAAGATATATAAGTGATCAGAAGTAGTTACTGATTCATCATTACTGCGGAACCCACTGAGGATTCTTACACAGTTGTCATCGCTACCGAACCCACATAGGATTCTAGTACAGTTGTCGTCGCTGCCAAATCCACAGAGGATTCCAATACAGTTGTCTTCTCTACCAAACCCACAGAGGATTCCAGTACATTTGTGGTCACTGCCGAACCCATAGAGGATTCCGGTACAGTTGTCGTCGCTGCCGAACCCATGGAGGATTCCATTACAGTAGTCGTCACTATCGAACCCACAGAGGACTCTATTATAGTTGTCGTCACTACCGAACCCACAGAATATTCCAGTAAAGTTGCCATCCCTACCGAACCAATGGAGGATTCTATTACAGTAGCCATCATTGTCGAACCAAAATAGGATTCCAGTACGGTAGTCGTTGCAGTCGCAGCAAGCTCTAGGGTTCCCGAACAAAGCACGCTCGATTTCGGGATGGTCCGCTCCGCGACCCAAGGGGTCGATACATCAACTATCAAAAAGTTTAGAGTTAATGTAACCTGAAGTTCCATCTAGTTAAAAGGAACCCAACACGACAGATGGGGCGTCAATCGGACGCTCGGTCTGAGAGATATTGGCTTTTCCGTTCTAGGGGCCCGGTTGGAATTACGCTCGTTCCAAACCCGACCATTTTCCAAAGTCGTCCAAAACTAACATAGTTTATCACAAAAGGACCGTCTCATCATGAGGACCCCAGTTCCGAAGACGGCATGTCGATCAAACGTGCCGTCATAAATTTTATCTTACTTAAGCGTAACGGGCCCGGCCCGTTAAGCCCAGTGGCTGCCGGGTCGGGTCGACCCCGTTTTTGCCGGTCCGACCCGGATGGTGCCGGAACCGGCCTGGTGAAGCGTGCGGCCCGAAATTAAGGGGAGCGACCCAGCCCGAAGTGGTGTGGCCCAGCCCTGCGCAGCGCGAATTGGTCCGGAGGGGTGCAGCCTGGCCCTGCTGGCTGCGGCTCAGCCCGGCTGGCCAAGCAATTCAGACCGGGTGGTCGAGCACAGTAGGTGGGGTCTCCTAAACCGGTGGCGCCGCCCCTCCAATCCAACCGGCCAAAGAAAGCCCGTCTTACGGGCGCGAGCGGCATGCATGGACGGGCCGAAGTCTCCCTACGCGGCACCATGGGTGACGTAACCTTCATTCGCCCGGCCGACCAACGATCTGGCCGGTTCACCCGCCGATGCGGCCGGCGGAGTGTGGGCTGTGATCCTCTGCAGTGAATGACCTTCTGGCACTGCGGTCTCTTCGGTCCAGCCGGCTATGGACGGAAGGTTCTTCCTTGGCCGAGCGGCCTTCGGTTTCGGGCCGTGTTTCTTCCACACGCAGCCGGTGCCTGGCTGCCACCTTCGATCTTCACCACTTCCAGTTGCGAATTAAAAGGAAACAGAACAACAGAGGGTCATCGGGCCATGTTCGTTCGGCCCGCACACTCCTCTTTAGGTAGTTTCATATGGCCAAAGACAAAGAATAACTTTTAACGAAGAACAAGAACAATTTTATAAATTAAAATTGAACATAATCCCCCTACCTCGATCAATATTTGTTCATTGTAGATGCGGGAAATGGTGTCACTCTGTCAACGTCGGAGGAAGAGCCATCGTCGTTGGCGACATTCCCCATGGCGGTGTCTCCTCCCTTGACGCGGAGGAAGAACATGGTTGGAGAAGTCATGGAGCGTTCTTCGCCGAGAGAGGACGATATTTATTGTGGAAGAACGAAGCCCCTCTAATTCTCCAAAGGTTCCTCACCAAAATATTTTCTAAGTAAATATTATGACAGTCTTCTCCCAATTTTAATGAATCCCCAAGCAATTAGAAAAAATTCAAAAGAGATTATCCAAATTAATTAATAAGGTTATTAATTACATTAGTTGGCTTCATTACGATTGGGAGGTGGAGAGGCTCCACATTTAAAAGGTAAGTTGTCACAATAAAAAAAAAGGGGGAGTTAAATGGGGGGTTTCAAGGGTGTTGAGGGGAGGTGATAAGTTGGGGCTCGTGTGGGCCCCACCACACTAATTCCTCTCATTGGAGGTTATTTGGGTGTGGGTCTCACCACTAACTCCCCATTGCAGTAAACAACTAAAATCCATAAAATAAAATTGTGTTCCACAAATTTTATTTATTTTATTTTAAATCCCCAAATATTAACTTTCAACCCGCATGAAACTCAATTTCAGTAAAGGTCCCCTTCTGCGAATACCCGTACAATGAGTTAAATGGTGTCCTCAGATTTCAATTCCGAGCACATGTTCAAAAGATAGAAAAAAACACGCACGTATTTTTACTGAACGTACCCGAACAAAACTTCAGAAATTGATTCCAAGCACACCGGGCCTCGGAAACATGTGCCGTCAGAAAACACAGACTCATAAAATTCCAAATGTACTTATCAAAAAAAATCCTTGAAACATTAGAATATTTAAATTACTACCACCTCAGGGCTTTACTTACCTATAAAGCTACAACACACACTAGGGAAACCAATGGGGTTACTAAGCATCCAAATAAGCCTTCTGTTCCCATGTGCTCTCCGGGAGGTTCCTGTGCTTCCAACGAATGCGCACCAGAGGAATCAACTGTCAACGTATGATCCGCTCCTATAGACCCTCAATATTCACTGGGACCTCCATAAATATCACCCCTTGATCAATGTCTAGCTCCCCTTGATCGATGATGTGGATCAGGTCGTGCACGTATCTCCTCAGTTGAGATATTTGGAAGACGTCATGCACCGGGTGAAACTTAGGTGGAAGGGCCAGGCGGTAATCCACCTCGCCTACTCTATTGAGGATCTAGAAAAGTCCGATGAAATGTGGAGATAACTTGCCGCCCTAGCCAAATCTCCATAGACCTCATCGAGGCGAGACCCGTAAGAAGACGTGGTTTCCATACTTGATCTCCAGTGGTCTCCGTCTCCTATCAGCATAGGGCTTCTGTCTGCTCTGTGCAGTCTTCATCTGCTCCTAGATGATCTGCACCTTCTCCATCATATCCTGAACCATATCTGGTCCTTCAAGCACTGACTCCCCTAGGTTAGTCCAGAAGAGAGGTGATCTACAAGGTTCATCGTGCAGTGCCTCGTAAGGTTCCATCCCAATGGTGGAGTGGTATATTTTGGTGTACGCAAACTCTTCCATGGGTAGGTGATCCTGCCAGCTGTAACCAAAGTCAAGGACACATGCACGGATCGTCTCCTCGAATGTCTAATTGGTCATCTTTTTCTGGTCAGCCATCTGTGGATGGAAGGTGGTGACCAGACGTAGCTGTGTCCCAAAGTCTCCTACAACCCCTTCCATAGCTGGGAAGTGAAATAAGCATCTCGATCCAAAACAATAGATGATGGCACACCATGAACCTGTACGATCTCCTGAATGCATAGGCGTCCAAAGCTCTATACTGAGCCCTGTTATCTAATCGATAAGAAGTGGTCTGACTTGGTGAGTCGGTCTACGATCCCCCAGATAGAGTCATGTACTCTGGATATACGTGGAAGCCCCGTAATGAAATCCATGGATATCCCGTCTCAATTCCACTCAGGGACCTATAAGGGTTGTACCAAGCCTACTGGGTCCTGGTGCTCTGCCTTCACTTGCTGACAAGTGAGGCATCGTGAATCGAACTCTGCTACAACATTCTTCATACCCGACCACCAGTGTTGTCTTCTAGGGCCCTGATACATCTTTTCCACTCCTGGATGTACCACTAGAGAGGATGTGTGGAACTCCCTCAGCACATATTCCTACAGTGCGACTGGTACCATGGTACGTCCCCTGAAGATGATGAGGTGCTCCCCTCCTTCAGAAAATCCCTCAGGTGCCTGTCCAGATGATATCTGAGCACGTCGCGTCTCATAGTCAAAGTCCCCACATTGTTCCTCCCAGACTCACTGAAAAAGTGGATGAGTGACTGTGAGAGACTGAAGAAAGGCTGCTCCATCAATATCCAAAATTGATATATACAACACGTCTAGCTGCTCCATCACCTCTCCTAGAAGATGAATGCCCGATCTCTTACTAAGAGCTTCAGCTACAACATTCCCCATTCCATGAGTGTATAATATCTCAAAGTCATATTCCTAGAGGAACTCGAGTCATTGCCGTTGTCTTAGGTCTAGGTACTTCTAAGAGAAGACTCACCTAAGACATTGATATTAGAGTAAACCGTAAACCGTTCGCTCAACAAACTATGGGTGTGACTATGTAACGCCCCGACCCCAGCTACCAAGAGTCGGTGCATTACTTCGTAACATTGGCATGATCACAAAAGATCATGTCTCGAAAGGCCTATTAGTTTAGTAGCCTTGGAAACACTAGATACATTCATAAGTCTTACATTACATCATAAAGTGAAAAACTAATAACAAAGTCTTCATAGTCCACACTCATATCCTCTTCTAATTATCCCTGCAGGTCATTCATAAAATACTTCTTCACATCCTGGAAAAATATTAAAACATTGAAAGGGGTGAGATCAGATGCTCAATAAGGATAACAATATTGCGGAAGCTTTCATAAATAAACATAAACATTTAAGGCAATGTATAACTAAAACAAAAGCCTTTTAAACTTGAACATCAACATAATATGGAAAAAGTAAAATGAGATAATGCCATTTACTTCTTCACATGGATATTCTACTGGTCTAATAATCACATGAAATGTCATTAACCACTTTCATAATGAGGGAATGTATAATTCCAGACATTCTGAAACATTTTGTCAAGGCCTCGGCCAAGACGTCTAAAATGATTAAGGCCTCGGCCAAAACCATAAATCAAATTGGGAAAGGGCCTCGGCCAATTCCACGTCTAGTTGTCTCATGAGACCTACCGATTCATCGAGGAGCTATAGCGGGCTCCACCTGTCACTTATTAAGTCCAATACATTCCTCATATGAATAGGTTTAAACATATCATAAACCATAACATAATCGTATCACATAAAACATGCATAAAGGAAACATAACATTTCCACATTTCAATCACAAGATATCAATAAAACACATTGATATAATAAAAATTCTTTCAAAACCATTTTCAATACCAAAATAAAAGAATGTTAAAACGTTGTATTTATTTTTCATTAAAAAAATGATGGCTTGTAGAGGAAGCCGAAACTCAAATAATGGTCATGGTGGCAGAGAAGTCTTTGACACCGCATAAGTACGGAAATAAAAACATTCCCTTTTTTTGTTTAGAAAAACGCTTCGTATAAAAAATATTCCTTTTTAATAAATGTAAAAGTCAAAGGGGTTTATACACCGTATAAAAGAAAGTTGTGTATAAAACCAAATATGCCTCAATGAAAGGGGATTGAGACGAAGTCCTTAAGAAGATCATTTTTTTAAATAAAGTTCATCTATATTGTGTATTCACTATAAGTACACATAAATAATGTAAAAATACAAGATAGGACATAATAATATCATGACATAATTTGAAAGTAGGAGATTAACCCAAAGAATAGAAATTGGGTTAAGAAGTTATCTTACCTCGTGTCTGACTTGACTCAACCGTTCTTTAACCTCATGAATAATAAACTAGAGTTAATATATACCTTATTAAGAACCATTTTCAATTTCATTATCCTTATTATATCACTTATTACAATGATATGAATATTATGTAATTATTTAAGTTAATAACGGTCGTTTTGTCGATCTTTGGTACTTGAGTCAACAATAAACTTCTTATAATTACAAGTTGTTTATGTGGTAGAATATCCATTATCTCCAGAATTATATTCATGATTTAGATGTCATATATATCTTATATATCCATTATATACATTCATTTATAATATTACGTAACATTTAGAGGTAAGAAATGAAATGCACCGTTCATGGAGACGGTAAGCCGTACGTACGCATGAACACTACTTTCATTTCAATTTCATATTTAATGGAACGAAATCATAATGATATAAATGTATAATATAATTCCAGTATTATATATTGTATAATACCATTTACTCCATCCTTTATACATCCCACATATGGCATTAACGATTCAAATCACTTTGAGGGGGCGGTAGTCCGCACTTCCTAAAATGAAATTATCGCGTTTTACCCATAATGGAAATCATAAAGTATGCCATAAATGAGAAATACAGAAGCATAAGTAAAACATAAACATATTATATATCATATATAAAAATAGTGACATCTTAATGGCCACCTTTGAAGGTGTTATATGAGTGTTGAACAATCATCGTTTTGTGAGGCAGAAATTCGCCATCCACCGAAACTGTATGTTCATTAACCATTAGATGTAGGTGTGTGTAAGTGTAGCTCTAATACTTCTTATAAAAACATCCTAGTATATTTATGATACTGGTGTTGTTACAAAATAAATTAATAAAAAGAGTTTATGGGTTTGGAGAAGAAAAATAAAACAAAACAACATTAGAGAAGACATTACCTCAAAATCGGGTAACTCTTTTTGATTTGAGCCAAAGGCTTCCTTGGGATGAGTTCATCCCAAAGTGAGGCTTCTATGAGTAAGGGAGGGAAGTTGGGAGAGTATTTGGGCAGAGGTTGGCCGATCCAAATGGCTTGAATGTGTGAATAAGGTGGGAGAGGTGGGGGCCTTTTATAAGTGGAGAGGAGGGGCACTCTTGGAATGTAAAGAAAAGTCACATTATTATAAAATGAGTTTCGGATTTTAGTGGTCCCAAACTTATATAATTCTAGGATAAGATGATAAGGGTTCGAAATATACTCATCCAATAGGCTTTGGACAAGTTTAAGCCTTGTATTTTACAATATCTTTTCATTTTATTAAAATCGTTAAATAATGAGGTCATCGCTGCATCATCATGATGTCATAAATAATTTAATTAATTTAATGTCTAAAAATTATAAACAAAATACTATGATGTAGGAAATATTTTTAGCTTTCTAATGAATATTTATAATCAAAATTTGGACTTGTGTAACCCCACTTAAAAACTGTTTTAGTAAAACAACTCATGTTTGTGTCAATTTAATTTTAACATTAAATAAATATATATTAATGTCATTTTCCAACCAAAGTGGCTCCATGGGGTCCCCAAGTTTACCCATTGGTTTTCTTGGTCGGCCATGACTCATAAAATAGGTGTAGGACAAGTGTCAAGCTCATATCATATTATTAAAACATTGTTTTTACCTTAAACTACACTAATTACCTCTAATCGCGATTAAGAACTTAAAAGTTACTATTCACCAAAAAATTATTTTAATCTCATTGAACCACATTTTACTTCTTAATGAAAACCATGTATGTCGGATTTTTGAAAATAAAATCACAGAAGTGGTAATATTTCATTTAAACGAAAAATCAGTTATTTAACTACCAATTACTGGTTTCACTATTCATCAAAAATTGAAGTTTTTCAGAACAATGCCAAAATTTCACCCTAAGATATAATTGATATTCCAAATTCAAAAATGATTTATATTTTACAAAATTACAAACATATAAGTTTCATTAGTTAATTTTAAAATTAATTCCCGCTGTCACAACAAATAGCGTGTTTTTAAGAAACAATTTATATCAAAAGATTGGCAATTGTTTATGTCCAATTTCAATGTTAAATTAATTCTAATGACCACCATTGGATAAAATGGTAAAAATATATTCTAATTATACTTTAAAACCACTAAATAGTATAATTTATCACAATAAATTATTTTGATTAAAAAAGTTGTTTTTAGTATTTTTCACTATTCATAAAAAAATTGGAAGTTCTCAGAAAGTTACAAAAAATTCAACTTAGGATAATTTCGATATTACGAATACAAAAATGAAGTCCATTTTGAAATATAAAATTTCTATAATTTTAAAAAGTGGTTATTACTATTCATAACGGCTACTTTGATTAGTCACGGTGTTTTAGAACTCGAAGTTGTGTACAATGCAAGCTATTGCATTATTGAATGAGAAGCGTATCGTGGAAGCTCGAGTTGTTACATTCTCCCCTCCTTCAATAAATTGCGTCCTCGCAATTTTAAATTTTTCTTTGAAAGTAAAAGGTTGAAAAGAGAAAATACCTTTGAAGAAAACCCACATCGGAAATAAGATTAATAAAATTTAGCTTTAATAAGAGGGAAAGGTAAATGAAAAAGTCACCACCCAATTATGATCTCGATTAGGAGAACATTGGTGGCAATTAGAGACATATAATTGGAGGAAAAGTGTAAATATTTGTAGGGAGTGATTGAGGTCATCAATCACAATCAACTGTAAAATTGAGGGCCTCAAAGCCTTCAATCTATATTGATTTAAAATATCATCAGTTCAACAAGACATAAGGTATTAGGATAACACATTTTTTTGTTTTAATATCCATTTACTAAAGTTTAAGAATTAATTTATTCATTGAATAAGAGATAGGTATATATATATTTATTCTTGACAATTAGAGTTTCAACCTTCAACTCATCTTTCACTCAAAAAGATAATAGAACTAAAAAATATTATACTTAAACTAATTGTATAAGGTTCCAAATGTTAACACATACCATTTAGATTAGTAAAATTATTTTGTATTAACCAGGGACTTCCTGTAGGCTAGTGGTAGGAAATAAAGGCCTGTCGCACTATGGTTGTGGGTTCGATTCCTGCAGCTTTTTCCGACGCGATGGGTTATGCCCCACCCTGCAGGTTGTCCTTTTACTAAAACTATAGTATCATAATATTCCAAAAATAATTTTCCTAAATTATTTAACCTTAAAAAATACTATCCATGGTTCAACTTAATCCATTACAACCTTAATAGTTATCCAAAATACCTCCGTCCAGACTTTCTCTAAAAGGTCTCTAAATTCCAAAATCAATTGTAACATCAGATTCCCCAAACAATGAAAAGTTTCTCTTATTGTCACATACTAAAAATATTATTACCTTAATCATATTACCTTAATCAAAAAGTATTGCAGTACAATCTTTATATATATCACATTATTCTTATAACCAGAATATAATCCTTGAGTCCAAAAGCACCAATACATTAATTATTCCGCTTCAACTGTAGTCACAGCATAAGATTGGCCTTGATCCCTTGGCCTTTTCTGAGGTAAGTTTCCTTGACGCTTAGGACATTAATTTGCATAATTCCCCATTTCCCTACAATTGTAGCATTCAACTTTGACAGCCTCTTTCTTTCCCTTGCAATCACGATCCTGGTGACCCTTTTCTCCACATTTATAAAAAACTCCCATTCCTTTTAGGCACGTACCAGGGTGATTCTTCCCACAATTATCACATAATAGAAAATCCTTCTTTACCTTTTTCCCTTTATCTGTCTCTTGTTCCCCCGTTCTCTTCTTCTCTTGATTTACTTTGTTGTCATAAGACTTAGAGAATTCCTTTTCTGTCTTGATAGCACATGAGACAATATATTCGTATGATGAGAAGGATTGTGATACTAAAGCTCGACGGAGAAATGGTTTTAACCCATCAAAGAAACGATCAATATTACTCCTTGGGTTACGTATATAATCAGCAGCATGCCTCGCTAACCTTGTAAAGTTAGCCTCATACTTTGCGACATTCTCATCCTCCTTCTGCCTCAGACACAGAAATTGCCTTTCCATATTTGCTCGATGGTCACGAGGAAAGTATTTTTCTAAGAAAAGATCTTTTAACTCCCTCCATTCCATATTCGATACGTCATCATCTTCCTTTGTGTTTTGAATCAGCGACCACCACTGATCGACATCTCCAGTGAGGCGGTAAACTGCCATGACAACCTTCTCCCTTTCACTAATCCCCAAGGCATGGAATATTTTCTCTAAGGAATTTATCCATTGCTCAGCTACTATAGGATTTGTACTCCCATTGAAGGTTGGTGGTTGTTGCCTCATGAAGCGGTCTAACATTGATCCTCCACGTTACGGATCATGTTCCTCCATACGAGTAAGGTTATTATTCATAACCTGAGTAAGTTGTCCCAGTATGGTGATTAGCTGATCGGCACCAGTTGCATCACCATCCCCACTATAATTATCTTGAGAAGGAGGGCAATCCCTACACGGAGTGCGTGCATTGATACAGTTTCCATTCCTTCCACTAGGCTCCATTTCTAAACAATGGCATAAACTAGATTAGTTTATGAATCAAAATACATAATCCCATACTTATAAAACACTTAACATAAATTGAACTATTTATGGATATAATCCATAATCATAAAAATGTTTTCTTTGAGGAAGTATATACTCATAACCCTTCATAGTGGTTTGTAAATAAAATGAGAATTATCCTAAGCATATCCCCCGGGAGTGTCGTAACCATGAGTGCAGCAAGGCCCATTGTTGTGCACCAGTTCTCATTCGAGTCTAGCTCAAAGCGGTGTTTTCGGGTTTTACCCCTAGGTGCATCTGTGCCAGAGCCGCCTCTACCTGCTCGTGTCCAGACAGGGATGTATTGCTCGGAAAACTCATAACATCTCTATAATACCGAAATTTTAGGAAGTTCTTCTATACTAATCCTCAAAGTTCATCTTAGGTCTACGTGCTCTAATCAGAGTCTGTCTAAATCTAGCTTCCAAGGTTTGTACTAAACTTCCTCTGATACCAACTGTAACGCCCCGACCCCAGCTACCCAGAGTCGGTGCATTACTTCGTAACATTGGCATGATCACAAAAGATCATGTCTCGAAAGACCGATTAGTTTAGTAGCCTTGGAAACACTAGATACATTCATAAGTCCTACATTACATCATAAAGTGAAAAAATAATAACAAAGTTTTCATAGTCCACACTCATATCCTCTTTTGACTATCCATGCAGGTCATTAATAAAATACTTCTTCACATCCTGGAAAAATATTAAAACATTGAAAGGGGTGAGCTCAGATGCTCAGTAAGGATAACAATATTGCGGAAGCTTTCATAAATAAACATAAACATTTAAGGCAATGTATAACTAAAACAAAATCCTTTTAAACTTGAACATCAACATAATATGGAAAAAGTAAAATGAGATAATGCCATTTACTTCTTCACATGGATATTCTACTAGTCGAATAATCACATGAAATATCATTAACCACTTTCATAATGAGGGAATGTATAATGCCAGACATTCTGAAACATTTTTTCAAGGCCTCGGCCAAGACGTCTAAAATGATTAAGGCCTCGGCCAAAACCATAAATCAAATTGGGAAAGTGCCTCGGCCAATTCCACGTCTAGTTGTCTCATGAGACCTACCGATGCATCGAGAAGCTATAGCGGGCTCCACCCGTCACTTATTAAGTCCAATACATTCCTCATATGAATAGGTTTAAACATATCATAAACCATAACATAATCGTATCACATAAAACATGCATAAAGGAAACATAACATTTCCACATTTCAATCACAAGATATCAATAAAACACATTGAAATAATAAAAATGATTTCAAAACCATTTTCAATACCAAAATAAAAGAATGTTAAAACTTTGTATTTATTTTTCATTAAAAAAAATGATGGCTTGTAGAGGAAGCCGAAACTCAAATAATGGTCATGGTGGCAGAGAAGTCTTTGTCACCGCATAAGTACGGAAATAAAAACATTCCCTTTTTTCGTTTAGAAAAACGCTTCGTATAAAAAAGATTCCTTTTTAATAAACGTAAAATTCAAAGGGGTTTATACACCGTATAAAAGAAAGTTGTGTATAAAACCAAATATGCCTCAATGAAAGGGGATTGAGAGGAAGTCCTTAAAAAGATCATTTTTTTAAATAAAGTACATCTATATTGTGTATTCACTATAAGTACACATAAATAATGTAAAAATTCAAGATAAGACATAATAATATCATGACATAATTTGAAAGTAGGAGATTAACCCAAAGAATAGAAATTGGGTTAAGAAGTTCCCTTACATCGTGTCTGACTTGACTCAACCGTTCTTTAACCTCCTGAATAATAAACTAGAGTTAATATATACCTTATTAAGAAACATTTTCAATTTCATTATCCTTATTATATCACTTATTACAATGATATGAACATTATGTAATTATTTATGTTAATAACGGTCGTTTTGTCGATCTTTGGTACTTGAGTCAACAATAAACTTCTTATAATTACAAGTTGTTTATGTGGTAGAATATCCATTATCTCCAGAATTATATTCATGATTTATATGTCATATATATCTTATATATCCAGTATATACATTCATTTATAATATTACGTAACATTTAGAGGTAAGAAATGAAATGCACCGTTCATGGAGACGGTAAGCCGTACGTACGCATGAACACTACTTTCATTTCAATTTCATATTTAATGGAACGAAATCATAATGATATAAATGTATAATATAATTCCAGTATAATATATTGTATAATACCATTTACTCCATCCTTTATACATCCCACATATGGCATTAACGATTCAAATCACTTTGAGGGGGCGGTAGTCCGCATTTCCTAAAATGAAATTATCGCGTTTTACCCATAATGGAAATCATAAAGTATGCCATAAATGAGAAATACAGAAGAATAAGTAAAACATAAACATATTATATATCATATATAAAAATAGTGACATCTTAATGGCCACCATTGAAGGTGTTATATGAGTGTTGAACAATCATCGTTTTGTGAGGCAGAAATTCCCCATCCACAGAAACTGTATGTTCTTTAACCATTATATGTAGGTGTGTGTAAGTGTAGCTCGAATCCTTCTTATAAAAACATCCTAGTATATTTAGGATACTGGTTTTGTTACAAAATAAATGAATAAAAAGGGTTTAGGGGTTTGGAGAAGAAAAATAAAACAAAACAACATTAGAGAAGACATTACCTCAAAATCGGGTAACTCTTTTGGATTTGAGCCAAAGGCTTCCTTGGGATGAGTTATTCCCAAAGTGAGGCTTCTACGAGTAAGGGAGAGAAGTTGGGAGAGTATTTGGGCAGAGTTTGGCCGAGCCAAATGGCTTGAATGTGTGAATAAGGTGGGAGAGGTGGGGGCCTTTTATAAGTGGAGAGGAGGGGCACTCTTGGAATGTAAAGAAAAGTCACATTATTATAAAATGAGTTTCGGATTTTAGTGGTCCCACACTTATATAATTCTAGGATAAGATGATAAGGGATCGAAATCTACTCATCCAATAGGCTTTGGACAAGTTTAAGCCTTGTATTTTACAATATCTTTTCATTTTATTAAAATCGTTAAATAATGAGGTCATCGCTGCATCATCATGATGTCATAAATAATTTAATTAATTTAATGTCTAAAAATTATAAACAAAATACTATGATGTAGGAAATATTTTTATCTTTCTAATGAATATTTATAATCAAAATTTGGACTTGTGTAACCCCACTTAAAAACTGTTTTAGTAAAACAACTCATGTTTGTGTCAATTTAATTTTAACATTAAATAAATATATATTAATGTCATTTTCCAACCAAAGTGGCTCCATGGGGTCCCCAAGTTGACCCATTGGTTGTCTTGGTCGGCCATGACTCATCAAATAGGAGTAGGACAAGTGTCAAGCTCATATCATATTATTAAAACATTGTTTTTACCTTAAACTACACTAATTACCTCTAATCGCGATTAAGAACTTAAAAGTTACTATTCACCAAAAAATTATTTTAATCTCATTGAACCACATTTTACTTCTTAATGACAACCATGTATGTCGGATTTTTGAAAATCAAATCGCAGAAGTGGTAATATTTCATTTAAACGAAAAATCAGTTATTTAACTACCAATTAGTGGTTTCACTATTCATCAAAAATTGAAGTTTTTCAGAACAATGCCAAAATTTCACCCTAAGCTATAATTGATATTCCAAATTAAAAAATGATTTCTATTTTACAAAATTACAAACATATAAGTTTCATTAGTTAATTTTATAATTAATTCCCGCTGTCACAACAAATAGCGTGTTTTTAAGAAACAATTTTTATCAAAAGATTGGCAATTGTTTATGTCCAATTTCAATGTTAAATTAATTCTAATGACCACCATTGGATAAAATGGTAAAAATATATTCTAATTATACTTTAAAACCACTAAATAGTATAATTTATCACAATAAATTATTTTGATTAAAAAAGTTGTTTTAAGTATTTTTCACTATTCATAAAAAAATTGGAAGTTCTCAGAAAGTTACAAAAAATTCAACTTAGGATAATTTCGATATTACGAATACAAAAATGAAGTCCATTTTGAAATATAAAATTTCTATAATTTTAAAAAGTGGTTATTACTATTCATAACGGCTACTTTGATTAGTCACGGTGTTTTAGAACTCGAAGTTGCGTACAATGCAAGCTATTGCATTATTGAATGAGAAGCGTATCGTGGAAGCTCGAGGTGTTACATTCTCCCCTCCTTCAATAAATTGCGTCCTCGCAATTTGAAATTTTTCTTTGAAAGTAAAAGGTTGAAAAGAGAAAATACCTTTGAGGAAAACCCACATCGGAAATAAGATTAATAAAATTTAGCCTTAATAAGAGGGAAAGGTAAATGAAAAAGTCACCACCCAATTATGATCTCGATTAGGAGAACATTGGTGGCAATTAGAGACATATAATTGGAGGAAAAGTGTAAATATTTGTAGGGAGTGATTGAGGTCATCAATCACAATCAACTGTCAAATTGGGGGCCTCAAAGCCTTCAATCTATATTGATTTAAAATATCATCAGTTCAACAAGACATAAGGTATTAGGATAACACATTTTTTTGTTTTAATATCCCTTTACTAAAGTTTAAGAATTAATTTATTCATTGAATAAGAGATTGGTATATATATATTTATGCTTGACAATTAGAGTTTCAACCTTCAACTCATCTTTCACTCAAAAAGATAATAGAACTAAAAAATATTATACTTAAACTAATTGTATAAGGTTCCAAATGTTAACACATACCATTTAGATTAGTAAAATTATTTTGTATTAACCAGGGACTTCCTGTAGGCTAGTGGTAGGAAATAACGGCCTGTCGCACTATGGTTGTGGGTTCGATTCCTGCAGCTTTTTCCGACGCGACGGGTTATGCCCCACCCTGCAGGTTGTCCTTTTCCTAAAACTATAGTATCATAATATTCCAAAAATAATCTTCCTAAATGCTTTAACCTTAAAAAATACTATCCATGGTTCAACTTAATCCATTCCAACCTTAATAGTTATCCAAAATACCTCCGTCCAGACTTTCTCTAAAAGGTCTCTAAATTCCAAAATCAATTGTAACATCAGATTCCCCAAACAATGAAAAGTTTCTCTTATTTTCACATACTAAAAATATTATTACCTTAATCATATTACCTTAATCAAAAAGTACTGCAGTACAATCTTTATATATATCACATTATTCTTATAACCAGAATATAATCCTTGAGTCCAAAAGCACCAATACATTAATTATTCCGCTTCAACTGTAGTCACAGCATAAGATTGGCCTTGATCCCTTGGCCTTTTCTAAGGTAAGTTTCCTTGACTCTTAGGACATTAATTTGCATAATTCCCCATTTCCCTACAATTGTAGCATTCAACTTTGACAGCCTCTTTCTTTCCCTTGCAATCACGAGCCTGGTGACCCTTTTCTCCACATTTATAAAAAACTCCCATTCCTTTTAGGCACGTACCAGGGTGATTCTTCCCACAATTATCACATAATAGAAAATCCTTCTTTCCCTTTTTCCCTTTATCTGTCTCTTGTTCCCCCGTTCTCTTCTTCTCTTGCTTTACTTTGTTGTCATAAGACTTAGAGAATTCCTTTTCTGTCTTGATAGCACATGAGACAATATATTCGTATGATGAGAAGGATTGTGATACTAAAGCTCGACAGAGAAATGGTTTTAACCCATCAAAAAAACTATCAATCTTACTCCTAGGGTTACGTATATAATCAGCAGCATGCCTCGCTAACCTTGTAAAGTTAGCCTCATACTTTGCGACATTCTCATCCTCCTTCTGCCTCAGACACAGAAATTGCCTTTCCATATTTTCTCGATGGTCACGAGGAAAGTATTTTTCTAATAAAAGATCTTTTAACTCCCTCCATTCCATATTCGATACGTCATCATCTTCCTTTGTGTTTTGAATCAGCGACCACCACTGATCGGCATCTCCAGTGAGGCGGTAAACTGCCATGACAACCTTCTCCCTTTCACTACTCCCCAAGGCATGGAATATTTTCTCTAAGGAATTTATCCATTGCTCATCTACTATAAGATTTGTACTCCCATTGAAGGTTGGTGGTTGTTGCCTCATGAAGCGGTCTAACATTGATCCTCCACGTTACGGATCATGTTCCTCCATACGAGTAAGGTTATTATTCATAACCTGAGTAAGTTGTCCCAGTATGGTGATTAGCTGATCGGCACCAGTTGCATCACCATCCCAACTATAATTATCTTGAGAAGGAGGGAAATCCCTACACGGAGTGCGTGCATTGATACGGTTTCCATTCCTTCCACTAGGCGCCATTTCTAAACAATGGCATAAACTAGATTAGTTTATGAATCAAAATACATAATCCCATACTTATAAAACACTTAACATAAATTGAACTATTTATGGATATAATCCATAATCATAAAAATGTTTTCTTTGAGGAAGTATATACTCATAACCCTTCATAGTGGTTTGTAAATAAAATGAGAATTATCCTAAGCATATCCCCCGGGAGTGTCATAACCAAGAGTGCAGCAAGGCCCATTGTTGTGCACCAGTTCCCATTCGAGTCTAGATCAAAGCGGTGTTTTCGGGTTTTACCCCTAGGTACATCTGTGCTAGAGCCGCCTCTACCTGCTTGTATCCAAACAGGGATGTATTGCTCGGAAAACTCATAACATCTCTATAATACCGAAATTTTAGGAAGTTCTTCTATATTAATCCTCAAAGTTCATCTTAGGTCTACGTGCTCTAATCAGAGTCTGTCTAAATCTAGCTTCCAAGGTTTGTACTAAACATCCTCTGATACCAACTGTAACGCCCCGACCACAGCTACCCAGAGTCGGTGCATTACATCGTAACATTGGCATGATCACAAAAGATCATGTCTCGAAAGACCGATTAGTTTAGTAGCCTTGGAAACACAAGATACATTCATAAGTCTTACATTACATCATAAAGTGAAAAACTAATAACAAAGTCTTCATAGTCCACACTCATATCCTCTTCTGACTATCCATGCAGGTCATTCATAAAATACTTCTTCACATCCTGGAAAAATATTAAAACATTGAAAGGGGTGAGCTCAGATGCTCAGTAAGGATAACAATATTGCAGAAGCTTTCATAAATAAACATAAACATTTAAGGCAATGTATAACTAAAACAAAAGCTGTTTAAACTTGAACATAAACATAATATGGAAAAAGTAAAATGAGATAATCCCATTTACTTCTTCACATGGATATTCTACTAGTCGAATAATCACATGAAATATCATTAACCACTTTCATAATGTTGGAATGTATAATGCCAGACATTCTGAAACATTTTTTCAAGGCCTCGGCCAAGACGTCTAAAATGATTAAGGCCTCGGCCAAAACCATAAATCAAATTGGGAAAGTTCCTCGGCCAATTCCACATCTAGTTGTCTCATGAGACCTACCGATGCATCGAGGAGCTATAGCGGGCTCCACCCGTCACTTATTAAGTCCAATACATTCCTCATATGAATCGGTTTAAACATATCATAAACCATAACATAATCGTATCACATAAAACGTGCATAAAGGAAACATAACATTTCCACATTTCAATCACAAGATATCAATAAAACACATTGAAATAATAAAAATTCTTTCAAAACCATTTTCAATACCAAAATAAAAGAAAGTTAAAACTTTGTATTTATTTTTCATTAAAAAAAATGATGGCTTGTAGAGGAAGCCGAAACTCAAATAATGGTCATGGTGGAAGAGAAGTCTTTGTCACCGCATAAGTACGGAAATAAAAACATTCCCTTTTTTCGTTTAGAAAAATGCTTCGTATAAAAAATATTCCTTTTTAATAAACGTAAAATTCAAAGGGGTTTATACACCGTATAAAAGAAAGTTGTGTATAAAACCAAATATGCCTCAATGAAAGGGGATTGAGAGGAAGTCCTTAAAAAGATCATTTTTTTAAATAAAGTACATATATATTGTGTATTCACTATAAGTACACATAAATAATGTAAATATACAAGATAGGACATAATAATATCATGACATAATTTGAAAGTAGGAGATTAACCCAAAGAATAGAAATTGGGTTAAGAAGTTCCCTTACATCGTGTCTGACTTGACTCAACCGTTCATTAACCTCCTGAATAATAAACTAGAGTTAATATATACCTTATTAAGAAACATTTTCAATTTCATTATCCTTATTATATCACTTATTACAATGATATGAACATTATGTAATTATTTATGTTAATAACGGTCGTTTTGTCGATCTTTGGTACTTGAGTCAACAATAAACTTCTTATAATTACAAGTTGTTTATGTGGTAGAATATCCATTATCTCCAGAATTATATTCATGATTTAGATGTCATATATATCTTATATATCCAGTATATACATTCATTTATAATATTACGTAACATTTAGAGGTAAGAAATGAAATGCACCGTTCATGGAGACGGTAAGCCGTACGTACGCATGAACGCTAGTTTCATTTCAATTTCATATTAAATGGAACGAAATCATAATGATATAAATTTATAATATAATTCAGTATAATATAGTGTATAATACCATTTACTCCATCCTTTATACATCCCACATATGCCATTAACGATTCAAATCACTTTGAGGGGGCGGTAGTCCGCACTTCCTAAAATGAAATTACCGCGTTTTACCCATAATGGAAATAATAAAGTATGCCATAAATGAGAAATACAGAAGCATAAGTAAAACATAAACATATTATATATCATATATAAAAATAGTGACATCTTAATGGCCACCTTTGAAGGTGTTATATGAGTGTTGAACAATCATCGTTTCGTGAGGCAGAAATTCGCCATCCACAGAAACTATATGTTCTTTAACCATTAGATGTAGGTGTGTGTAAGTGTAGCTCGAATCCTTCTTATAACAACATCCTAGTATATTTAGGATACTGGTGTTGTTACAAAATAAATTAATAAAAAGAGTTTTGGGGGTTGGAGAAGAAAAATAAAACAAAACAACATTAGAGAAGACATTACCTCAAAATCGGGTAACTCTTTTTGATTTGAGCCAAAGGCTTCCTTTGGAAGAGTTCTGCCCAAAGTGAGGATTCTAGGAGTAAGGGAGGGAAGTTGGGAGAGTATTTGGGCAGAGTTTGTCCGAGCCAAATGGCTTGAATTTGTGAATAAGGTGGGAGAGGTGGGGGCCTTTTATAAGTGGAGAGGAGGGGCACTCTTGAATGTAAAGAAAAGTCACTTTATTATAAAATGCGTTTCGGATTTTAGAGGTCCCAAACTTATATAATTCGAGGATAAGATGATAAGGGTTCGAACTCTACTCATACAATAGGCTTTTTACAAGTGTAAGCCTTGTATTTTACAATATCTTTTCATTTTATTAAAATCGTTAAATAATGAGGTCATCGCTGCATCATCATGATGTCATAAGTAATTTAATTTATTTAATGTGTAAAAATTATAAAAAAAATACTATGATGTAGGAAATATTTTTAGCTTTCTAATGAATATTTATAATCAAAATATGGACTTGTGTAACCCCACTTAAAAACTATTTTAGTCAAACATCTCATGTTTGTGTCAATTTAATTTTATCATTAAATAAATATATATTAATGTCATTTTCCAACCAAAGTGGCTCCATGGGGTCCCCAAGTTGACCCATGGGTTTTCTTGGTCGGCAATGACTCATCCAATAGGAGTAGGACAAGTTTCAAGCTCATATCATATTATTAAAACATTGTTTTTACCTTAAACTACACTAATTACCTCTAATCGCGATTAAGAACATAAAAGTTACTATTCACCAAAAAATTATTTTAATCTCATTGAACCACATTTTACTTCTTAATGAAAACCATGTCTGTCGGATTTTTGAAAATCAAATCACAGAAGTGGTAATATTTCATTTAAACGAAAAATCAGTTATTTAACTACCACTTAGTGGTTTCACTATTCATCAAAATTGAAGTTTTTCAGAACAATGCCAAAATTTCACCCTAATATATAATTGATATTCCAAATTCAAAAATGATATCTATTTTACAAAATTCCAAACATATAAGTTTCATTAGTTAATTTTATAATTAATTCCCGCTGTCACAACAAATAGCGTGTTTTTAAGAAACAATTTATATCAAAAGATTGGCAATTGTTTATGTCCAATTTCAATGTTAAATTAATTCTAATGACCACCATTGGATAAAATGGTTAAAATATATTCTAATTATACTTTAAAACCACTAAATAGTATAATTTATCACAATAAATTATTTTGATTAAAAAAGTTGTTTTAAGTATTTTTCACTATTCATAAAAAAATTGGAATTTCTCAGAAAGTTACAAAAAATTCAACTTAGGATAATTTCGATATTACGAATACAAAAATGAAGTCCATTTTGAAATATGAAATTTCTATAATTTTAAAAAGTGGTTATTACTATTCATAACGGCTACTTTGATTAGTCACGGTGTTTTAGAACTCGAAGTTGCGTACAATGCAAGCTATTGCATTATTGAATAAGAAGCGTATCGTGGAAGCTCGGGGTGTTACAGACTATCCATTTATAATGAACTCAACTACACGCTTTTTCTCTTACATCCTACAAGAGATGCTCAGATTTTTCCTTCACCAAAGTGATAAATCCAGTCTCATCCCCTAGATAAACCATGTTCACTGCCTAATACAGTCAATACTGGCATTAATGGTACTGTTTCATGCCATAGACGCCATTGTAAGGCCTCGACGCTACTACCAAGATATCCAACCATTACTCTTGCCTCCAAGGGTCGAGTCACACTGTCGGTAGTAGTGTGTGGTCACTGGGTCTCCTCCAGTTGGAATATTGAATTTGAGGGTCAACTCAACGGTTTTAATCGGAATCTCTCAGTATCAACCATACGAAATGGTATGGAAACAAGAATCACATGGACAAGTGACTTTTATTACTGCAGATCATAGTACAAAGACACAAAACAACCACAAACCATGAAAACAACAATGCTAGAAGCCTCATGAAGAAAGGCCTCTATGATAGGAGTTAGTTCTGATCCTATCCACCTATTCCTAGAGCTTGAGGCGAACCGTATAAGGTTGGTGGTAGTAGTGATTGGTGACTCTGATCACCATCTGCTTAAGGACCTACTCCACTGCCTCATACACCACTTTGTTTTTTCTGAAGCTCCTACCGCTGCCTCTGTTTCGGTGGCTCCTCCAACGCCTACTGATCAACCATGTGGGGAGTCGGACAGTCACGCGCTCTGTGACCCTGTTCCTACAAGAAATACAGACCCCACTCCATTCTGAGCTCCCTCATCCTCGGGTGCCCCGCACCCCCGATGCCACTTCATGAGGACGTCTAACTGTTGATCTAACCTGCTTGTGCCTCCATGTAATCTGCCTACTGCCTGCTGCTTATGTCTCAGCTACTGTTGGAAAGCCCTGTGGCAAGAGAAGCATCTCCAGATCATGCACAGAGCGTAGAGTCACCGGTACAAACTCTTCTCTAAAAAGTCCCCCGGAGAGTTCCCCATATGAGGGTCACCTCGTCGTAAAACTGGACCATCAGGATCTACCACCTCTCAGATGCAACCTGAAAGAGACTAATAGCTAGGTATACCATCAAGTCGGAGGGTGTCCCAACTGTGTGGAAAACTCGTGCTACAACCTCCAGCCAACACCCGACTGTCTGAAAATTTGACTCTCCTCGAAACTTCGGAGGCCTATGTCGCTAAAATTCATGCAATGCACTCAGGCGGTATTTACACTCTACTGCTGGATTTGGTGGTATCGGTGGTCCAGTGGGTATAGGTTTCGATGGTACCTACACTATGATGGGGCCCTGCACCGAGGACTCATCGCTCGGTGAGCTACCATCTCGTACATAACTCGGAAACATAGATGGCTGCCTTCGTGGGGCCATCCTAAAAAGAAACAGGTGTGCCACGGTTAAACATTATACATGGTGAGCTGACACAAAGTAATCACAAAGAAAACATTTGAAACATAAATTCAATTACTGTTTTCATGCACTGAGTCGGAAATCATAGGTCAGGGTTCTGGTGTATAGATAAGTCGGCCGCCACACCAACACTAGACTCCTTCGACTAAAAACCACATTCAATAATCATAACATTATTTATTCATATTAAGATAGATTAGAGTCCTATGTTTTGAGGTAGAAATGACTCTTCTAATACAAATTTGTCACGACCCATCCTCAGGGCCCGTGTCGTGACTACCCCAAACCCTCCTTTTATAGGCTAGGGGCTGGTGACTAGCACCAAAGGCGTAATTATCTATACTAGAAAGAAATTTCCTTTATAGAAGTAAAAAAAACACAATAGAGTATGCAATTGAAGTAGGCACAAGTAAAAATGTATAAAAAAGTAAGTACTGAAAGAAAGGGGGCCGGAGATACAAGCTCAATACTGAGTCCAGTACAACTGAAATACTAGTACAATAGTAGTAAAATAATGCAGCAACCACTGAGTCGTCCTCCAGGAATCCCACCTTAAGGGTGGGTACAGATGGTCTCCTCCGCACCTCGGGTTCATCTGTCCGCTCCATGTATGTCCCACCGAGTGGTCCACCTCCGGGTACCGTCTAGCTTACAAGTCTCTACCACGATCAGTGTTGTCCGTCGTCTGCATCCAACACAACGTATTGCAGACATAGATCATGCATTGGTGAGTATAACAGTAGTCAGTAGGCACCCTGAGACCCTTTAAGGTCTCCTAGAATCCATGAAGTATATACCACAAAGAAAAGATACAATCACAAAGTATCAAACAACTCTACGTAGGTATATTCCCATACAGATACCTAAGTCATCAATCCCAGTTCGGCTCCATCTCTCAAGCCCAATCACAACCTAGTCCACACAGGAAGAAAATTCAATCACATCAATGGTAATGTTTGAATGTAAAAACTCATCTCACATAGGTATACATCTTTCGTAAAGAGATAGAGGTGATCAGATGTAGTTACTGTTTCATCGTCACTGCTGAACCCACAGAGGATTCTTGTATAGTTGTCATCGCTGCTGAACCCACGGAGGATTCCAGAATAGTTGTCATCGCTGCCGAACCCACGGTGTATTCCAGTACAGTTGTCGACGCTGCCGAACAAACAAACAATTCTTGTATAGTTGTCATCACTGCCAAAACCACGGAGGATTCCAATACAGTTGTCATCTCTACAGAATCAACAGTGGATTTCAGTACAGTTGTCGTCGCTACCGAACCCACAAAGGATTCAAATATAGTTGTCGTATCTGCCGATACCACGAAGGATTCCAGTATTGTTTTGGTCACTAACGAACCCACGGATGATTCCAGTACAGTAGCCATCATCGTCGAACCCATGGAGGATTCCAGTACGGTAGTCGTTGCAGTCGCAGCCTGCTCTAGGGTTCCCGCACACAACACGCTCGCATCCGGGAGGGTCCGCTCTTCGATCCATGGGGTCGATACATAAACTATCACAAAGTCAATTGTTGTTGTATTCCAATGATCCATATCGTCAAAAGGAACCCAACGCGACAGACGACGTGTCAATCAGATGCCCAGTTTGAGAGATATTGGCTTTTCCGTACGAGGGGCCCGGTTGGAATTACGCTCATTCCAAACCCAGACATTTTTCAATGTAGTCTAAAACTCACTTAGAGTATTGAAAAAGGACCGTCTCATCATGAGGATCGCAGTGCCGCAGACGGCGTGCCAATCGGACGCACGATCTTAATGTTAACTGCACTTAAGCCTAACGGGCCCGACCCGTTAAGCCTAGTGGCTGACTGGTCGGGTCCACACGGTTTTGGCGGGTCCGACCCAACTGGTGTCGGACCGGCCTGGTGAAGCGCGTGGCCTGGCGCGGCCCGGCGCGGTGCGGCATGGCGCGGCCCGGTCCAGCGCGGCTCAGCCCGTGTGGCTGAGCGCCGTGGGTGGGGGGGGGGGGGGGGTTCTTCCGAACTGGTGGTGCCAAGCGGTGATGCCCCTCCAATCTGGTCGGCCGAAGCTGGCTGTCTTCCCAACACGAGCGGCCCACATGGGTGGGCCACAGTCTCCTTGCATGACACCATGGGGTCGCAACCTTCATCCACCTGACCGGCCAACGAGCCGACCTGTATACCCGCCGAAGCGGCCTGCGGAGTGCAGGTCTCGGTCCTCCACAGCGCGACGCCCGTTGTGGTGCAACGGTTTCTTAGGTCCTGCCGGCTATAGCAGGCCGGTTCTTCCTTGGCCTAGCAGCCCGTGGATGGGGGCCACGTTTCTTCTGCACGCAGCCGGCACGTGACCACCACCTTCAATCGTCGCAGCTTCCCGTTGTGAATTAAAAGGAACGAGAACAGCGGAGGGCCATCAAGCTGGGATTGTTCATCTTACACCCTCCACATTTGGCGGTGTCATATGGCCAAAGACAAACCATAAAATTTAAAAAATAAAAATAACAATTATATCAATTAAAATTGAACATAATCCCCCTACCTCGATCGAAGATTGTTTTTCGTAGATGCGGGAAACGGTGTCGCTCCGTCAACGTCAGAGGAAGAGTCGTCATCGTTGGCGACGTTCCCCGCAGCGATGTCTCCTCCCTTAACGCAAAGAAAGAATGTGTTTGGAGAAGTCATTGAGAATTCTTCACCAAGAGAGGATGATATTCTTTGTGGTAGAACGAATCCCCGCTAATTCTCCAAAGCTTCCTTACCGAAATACTTTCTAAGAAAATATTATGATAGACTTCTCCGAATTTTACTGAATCTTTAAGAAATTCATAATTATTCAAACAGATGAGAAAAATTAATTAATAATGTTATTAATTACATTAGTTGGCTCCATTAAGTTTGGGAGGTGGATAGGCTCTACTTTAAAAAGGGATATTGTCATAATAAAAACAAGGGGAGTTAAATGGGGGATTTCAAGGGTGTTAAGGGGAGGTGATAAGTTGGTGATCATGTGGGACCCACCACTCTAATTCCTCTCATCGGAGGTTATGTGGGTGTGGGTCCCACCACTAACTCCCCATTGTGGGAAATAACTATCATCCTTAAAATTAAATTGTGTTCCACAAATTTTATTTATTTTATTCTAAATCCCCAAATATTAACTTTCAACCCGCATGAAACACAACTACAATAAAGGTACCCTTAAGAAAATACCGGCATTGTGAGTTAATCAGTGTCCTCGGGTTTCAATTCCGAGCTCTGGTACAAAATATAGAAAGAAAAATGGCATGTACCTTTACTGAACATACACGAACAAAACGTCGGAAATTGATTTCGGGCACACCGGCCCTCAGAATCAAGTGCCATCAGAAACCACAAGCTCATAAAATTAAAAAGTATTTATGAAAAAAATATTCCTTAAAATTTCTGGGTCTTTACAGTCCACATGGATTTCCAGGCCTAGCATGTTCAGTAAGACCATTGACCAAACACTCCATTCTTTTCCCCGAATAATCAATGAACCATGACAAATAATGAACTCAGAATGTGCCCAACATCCCATGGAGACTTGAATTCCATCACAAGTTGTGCTATCCAGGCACAAAACCCATAAATTTAGTTTCATATCCCTACAATAATAGCTCGAGACTATCCCCACTCTTCCCCAAATAACATGACCCAAAGAGTGAACCTCCTCTATTACCATTTTGTTACGAACCGAATCTTGTCACCACTAATACCAGCACAAAATACAAACCATGAAAAGGATCTGAGGGAGTTAACTATGCCCACAGGCTAGCACAAGTTCCCATGTAACTTTTTTGGGAACGATTTAGCGAAATATGGATTCATAAAGAATCAAAAATATTCGACAAAATAAATCTCCAAAATTCATACCAAACAATGTTTATAAAAATTACTAAACTGAATACATTGTTCTAATCATAGTAAAATAGGTCTGAAGATATATAAAAAAACAGAATCAAATAAGCCATAAATACATCACATGAAAATGGGTCATCACCCCTGATCTTTCTCCACAACACCGCACCATAGTTGGGGACTAACAGCCAGAACTTCCTTCACATGAGGCTTTGCCTTTACCTATGTCAAACATAACCGAGTGTACAAGGGGTTTATGTTGGGTGTGAGTGTATTTAAAAAAATACTTCTACCCAAATATTCCAAATAGTATGCAATACTTCGTGAAAAACATGCAGTTTTCATATGTATAGAAAAACAATGATAAATTCCAAGAAATGAAACTTTCAATTATAAACGATTTTTTAAAAATACTTTCAGAACGATAACACATATGAATAAGAAATGTAATCTACTATAATGTACAACCAAACACACACTATGAGAAGGTTAAATACTTCAAATCAAACGAGCACAAAAACCAGGAACATCCATAGGCACTAGAGAGTCTCGGGTAACATGTACTTCATACTTCAGTGAAAAATATCCATGTCACAATCCATTATCATGCACGAACCACTAGTAGGGTAAATACCAACAACCTAGTGGTCCTCAAAAAACATCCATATAGTTTTTATAGTGTTATCATTATCAATTTTTCTCATTGAAATAGGGACAAATCCCATCTGAATCACTAGTGTACTAATACATATCCGCCAACTTAGGTACTCAGATTTCCCCTTTGTGGTAAAAAACATTCAGCATGCTACATACAACAAATATCATATAAAAACACAACTACTAGTATCAAACAAACAATACAGTAGTTGTACACACTTTATACCTCATAAAACACACAACAAAACATTTTGATTTTTAATAAATCAACTTTTCAAAATCTCGCATTTTCTTGCACCCAAAACTCTTTGAAATTCCCACATTTCACACCATGTGCACACATAAAAGTTAGTGAAACAAAAAATGGAAGCCCACTAACTTTCAATGAAAGAAAAAAATAAGTTATAGAGTAGCACCATATTAACCAAGAAGTGATATCATTGAAAAACATCAGTTTTTACACTAACATGGAACTTAAAATTCATATGTTATAGATACACCATTAAAACAAATTTTTTAAGAAGAAAATGGAGTTAGATAGTAAAAAAAACTCCATCCCAAGTACATTTCAATAAAACCAGCTATGTAGTTATTGGGTTTCCCTAAATGAACCAAAAATGATTTATATAAAAACACCCAATTTCAAATAAAATTTGCACTTAATATTCATTTTCATTACAAATACCACTAAAACCGATTTTTTCACCAATAATCAAATGTTATAAAAATGAAAATATTATAAACACAACAAGATAAGTCCCAATGATTTCATACAAAATTAATCACCTTCCAAAATAGTTAAAAATTAAATATTTTGTGCGAAAACTCAATCACACCACCGCTGCACCTCAAAGAATGTAGATCGAGCCTAAAAACCAATGACTAGAACAAAAAAACATCGATCAAACCCTAGGTATCAAACCCTACATACTGGAAAGAAAGAACCTCGAATATTGGGGAAGAAACCCTAAATAATAGAGTGAAGTCAATGATAGAAGCACTTACTTGAAGAGAACGTGAATATTCCCCATCAAAAATCCATTAAAAAATGAGTTCCAAGGTAGGTTTGGGGATCTTGGGAGGCCCCCATGGATGAAATGGTCGAATGGGGTGCAAAGGGGTGAGTTAGGAAAAATCCCTGGAGGGAAAAAATAGATTTCAAAAATGTTTTCTAATGACCTGGACATGGATGCACAGTTTACTTTCATAGTTTAGAATGTTGTATTCCCAAACCAGGTACCCCCTTTTGTCCTCTCAATAAGTTTTCAAACTCCATTAAATTCTAGGGGGCATAGGGATAACTTAAGGAAGGAATTTAGGCCAGGGATAGGGGACATAATCCCAAAATAAAAACAGCCATTTCAACCCAAGATTCATCCAAATAAAGGGTATAAACCACCCCAACAACCTACCCCACCAGAGGTGCCACAAGGAGTTTTACAAATTCATTTCAAAAATACCTCATCCACATATCATCCCTTTAGAAAAAGATAAGTCCAAAATCCATCCAATACTTCCTAGGAAAATTACATAGATCAAGAACACTCGCGACACAAAATCAAATATCAAAACACAGAAAGACTAAGAGAAAACCAAGAAACAATATATGGTTTTGAAACTAATTTTGGAAATTTATAATTAGTGTGTGACAACATTCCAATGAATCCATTGGCACGTACCTAAAGGATTTACCGATTAAGTTGTAATGTCTTCTCTCAAGGTCCTTTCTTTTACATTCCTTATCCACCACTCACCTCTATTTACTCCATTAACAACACTTGTATCCTCAATATACTAGGATGTTTTTATGCTATATTTTCAACCTACACTAACACACACACCTCCATATAATTTATAAAGAACATACATTTTATTTGTACGGAAAATTACTAACTCACTACATTATAATTATTCAATTCTCCATGTCTCCTCTCATGATGGAAATTATGATGAAAAATATATTTATATATATTATATATTATATTGTACATTTATTATTATTCTATAATCATTTTACAAAAAAAATTATTTTTTTACTTTCCATTCGGTGTTAATAGGATAATTTCATTTGATGATGTGTGATCTACCGCCCCTCAAAGTGATATAATTTGTTCACGCACTACATGAATTTTATTAAGGCTAGTTTTAGTGAATATATAAGATATATATGATATCATAAATATACTTTAATAATGACACATATTTATACATATATATATATATACATATATGTATTTTAATTTGTTTCTTCAAAAATGACAATTAAAAAGAAATGGAGTTCATGAATATGTTCAACCCACCATCTCCATGAAAACTATATTCCATTTAAAAAATATATATTCAATATATTATTATAATTGAAATATAATATATAAATATATATGATATTTATTTGATGACTTAAATTATTTAAATCTCAATATATTTTTTAATTACAAACAATATATCAAATTTAGATACATGTGAAGAATTAAGCAAATATTACCCAAAGTGAAACATTTACATAGGATTTATAACAAGTGGGAAATATAAGTATTTAATCAAACAATATATGGTATTAGATATAATAATATGGTTCTTTAAATGTTTTATATGTTATTTATATTACTTATATAGGTGGTTTGAATGAGTATGATGAGAGTCAAGACACAAGGAAATGGAATTTCATCACACAATATATTTCCATGAGATATATATAATAATCACCACAAATTTGTTTTGTGTGGTGTGTATACTAACGCTGAATTAATATTATGATTATTATTCATAATGTTATGTGTAATTAAATATATATCATAGTATCTTCTTATCATGGGGTTTATGTTTTGAATATTAAAAAATGAGTAAGATAGTTTGTCCTTAATTTACCTTCTTTGAGACACGTGCCATGTTATGAACATATATTTTTATATGCCTTGTACATACTAACTGTTAAATGTTTTATCATTATTCTATTTACATTAATTATATTTTATGATTCATTTAATTTAAAATTATTACATGGTGAGTATGGTTAAACATTACTAAGTGGCAATAGTTTATTTAAAAAATATCATATCTTTTAGAGATTATTTTTGATTATGATTCCTATGAGGAAATATTATAATCCATATCTCAATAAAATCCTTGAATTTTCTTATAATATAGTTATTTATAATATATTAATGTTTTGGTACAATTTTCCACTCTTTGGTAACTATGATGCTTTAGAAAAAAATATATGGAGGCCTAAAATTACCATCTCTTCGATCGAATATATGTTTTATTTTAAAAACATGTTTTCAAATATGTTTTCAAATGATATTTTAAGATCATTTTATAATAAAAAATATTTTTAAAATTATTTCTAGTTTTCAAATCATTATTTATGTGTTTTCAAATATATTTTCAAAGAAATGGTTTTAACAACTTTTTCATTATTTCATTATATGAATTCAAATTAACTTAATTGAAATAGTTTTCAAAACGTTCTACATATGTTTTTATACGTTTTCAAATGGTTTTACAAGATAAATATTTTTACAATGTTTTCATGGAAAATTAATTTCAAAATTTATTCAACCTTATTTTACAATTTTTCAAGAAAAAATGTTTCCAAACATATTTCAAACCTACTTTATATGTTTTAAATGTATATTCAATTAAAATAAATTTGAAAAAATGTTTTATTCATTAAAAACCTTTTTCAGGGAATAAATTATATTTTTTTCATGAAATTTTTTGAAACTATATTTACAATTTATTTTCCATCTCATATGATATCAGTTTATGTCAATAAAGACATTATAGAAAATGACCCAAAAGTTCCATCCATATTATATCATGAATGGTTTATATTTTTTTGGAATAATTCTTACCACATATATTTAAATTCTATGGGATATATGAATTTGAAAATTCCTCTCCTTGTGAGTTAGGTTTTGATGAAATGACATAAAAGTTATCTTTTTTATAAGATATGATGTGACTGAATGTTAATAATACCCATTTAATTTCATTTTCTATGATTTGATGTTATAAAACTTATATCATTTTATGGGTTGTAATATGATTAATGTTTTATTATTTTGTGACAATTTTATGAATGATTTTATTATGATGTGGGTGGGACCTATATCTCCATCGATGAAATTTTGTAATGATATGTTATATACGAGCTTAATGTATACACAGTTTGTTGACCAAACCCAAAAAAAGGTATATGCATGGGTTTTAGTCCATGCCAAAAAAATAAGGTGCATGGGTTGTAGCATAATACTAAAAATAAGATGGTACATGTGTTGTGTAAAAATAATAAACACCAAAAGGTAGAAGGGTATTAGGACAAGCCTAAATGTAAGAGGGTATGCATGTTGTAGTCTATACAAGTAAAAATGAAGGTATATGAGTTGTAGCCCAAGCCTAAAAGTATGAGGTTACACAGGTTGATAACCTAAGCCCAATGTAGGTACATTGGTCGTATACCAAGACTAACATGGTATAAAGGTCATGGAAAGTAGCTTTGAAATAAAATTTTATATAATTATATATATACCACAAACTCCATGTCTTATTCCAATGTTAATATTTTTTTACTTATGTTATTATTTTAATTACAATACATATTGTTGGGGTTTGTATTAGTTGTAAGAACCCCATAATCCTACATGAAAAATGGGGGTTCATAACCCATGGGGCATAGGACACTATAGTTGTACTGTAGCAGTACTGTAGTAGTGGTGGTACTGTTGATCGGTAGGCACAGTAGCGGCGACATGATACTGTAGCAGCGGTAGGGTACTACAGCAGCGACGTGCACTATAGCAACCGTGTTACTATTCACGGAATGGGCCTTAGGGAATAAATTTGGGCCTATGGGCTGTGTAATGGGCTACAGGACCACTGGGCCTTCAGGCTATGTAATGTGTCTCCCTCTACCCAGTTAAAAGAGGTCTTTTCTTTGCTTAAAAAATAAAATGAGACTTCGGCCCCAAACTTTAAAAAAAATTAAGATCCATGAATTATAATTTAATAATAATTTTTGTGATCTCTAATGTGTTTGGTATGATCTTGAAATGTAATGCTCAAGTTCTCTACCCTTTTGGTCATTTTCTGTATACACATTTCCTTTATTTGACTTTACTGAGCATCTGAGCTCACCAATTTCATATGATTCCTTTCCCCAAGTTATGAAGAACGCCTTTAGGAAGAAGTAATAATGGTCGAGATCATTATTGGATATGTTGATGTTCATTTCCAATGATATAATATTCAAATTTCTCGTTATCAAAGTCACTAAAATTTTACGATCCTCGGGCATGTATTTTGTTAATGTAATGAATGTTTATCTAAATTTTTGTAAAGTCAAAGTTTTTTTAATAATGGCTCAATATATATGTCTTATCGAATTTGACGTCCACCAACTATCTATATTTTACATGATGCATTCCCCATATAACTCTTAAATAAGTTCATACTAGGTCCTTTACAAGTACTGACATCAAAGGTGGTAAAATTGGAGAATGATCATTCTTACTAGAAGCATCGAGTTAAGATCCTCCATTATAGAGATAATCTAATATACAACAAGTCTTTTCACCAGTTTAGAGTACTGTATTGGAAACTTAATTAAGTGAAAGAAACATGGGAACCATAGAATGAAATTAAGGAAAAGTACATACACCAGTATCCATATAATAATTTAAAATTAAATTTTGAGGGTGAAATTTCATAAGTGGGGAAGAATGTAATGACCCCATGTTTTTTTCAATAGCAATTAACTTCATATAATTTTTTCATATATTATTATCACAAATAATCACATAGAGAATAGAAAAAAAGCATTATAAATTATGAATGAATGAAATAAAAGGAATTTATGAATTTTAAGAAATAAATACCAAAGGAATAATTACTTATCCTCTCGAATAATAACGTGACCCTGATTAATAGAAATCAAGATAACTGATTTGTAACCTCACCAATGAAAGTATAAATAAAATTTATCTATCTCATAAGTTATAATATGATATAATAATATCATTTTATTAGCAAAAAAATATTTTACAATTATTAATTTAGTGTTGGTATTTTTATGTCCTAAATATTTAATTAATTTTATTTGATAAAATTAAAATTTTAAAAGAAAATTTGTTTTCATTAAATGTATTCATAAGTTAATATATCTATATCTTATTATTTTTAGACTATTTTAGGGGACATTATGTAATTTTCAAATTGTTAGAAAACCTATTATACATTTAAAATCATTATTTTCCATGTAAATGATGATTTTAATTATAATTATAATTTCTCATGTTTTGAAAATTGTAGTCATAAAATAGAGTTTATTTTTGAAAATTTAACGATGAAAAATGTTTAGGGGGGTTTTTTTGGATTTTTCCAAAATACTTGAATATTTTTGGAAAAGAAAAATACGATTATATTCAATAAATGATAAATAATTGATTTATAGAGTCAAAAATTATGTAAGGCTAATGTAATCCCAAAATATAGATCTATAATTCCTCTTTTAGTGTTTTTGGTGATAATTCTATTTCTATTCATAGTCATGATTCAAAAATAAGAAAATAAAGTTTAAAATAATTAGAAAACACCCCTCTCGTCCACTATAAATACCACCCCTCACCACCTCTTCTCCTCACACATTAAATCCCTTGGTCCTTGTAAATTTTTTAACCAATACTATTTAAAAACCTCACCTTCACCAGAAGGATATTTTGGTCTTAATAAAACATAAAACAAATAACATAAGGAGGTTTTTGAAGGAGAATAGATCAAGAGGTAAAACCCTCTTGTACTAATTTTATTTTCATGTCAAGTTAATTTCTTTTATTTTTCTATCCACACCTCTGATTTGCCAAATTGAATAATAATACCAGTACAATATATATACTATAATTATTTTATGCTATTATTCATCATCATATATCTTTTCAAATCATTTAATATTAAAAATAAAATCATCATTGGAGATGTGTTAATTAATCTCAGTCAAGGATGTAATTTTTTTCAATTTCTATTATCATCTTCAAGGATTTTCATGAAATAATTATTATTGTTGAACAAGGTAATAATATGTATTTTAGCTTCTGTCATGATATAGAATCATTTTGTAAAAATGAAGTTAATTTATAAAAAATGAGTAGGTTGTGATTGAAAGCCTCCAAAATAAACCCAAATGATTCTCATTAACTATTTGTCTAATTATTAATCCTCATTACATAAAAACAAATGATATATAATAAAAAATTAAACTGTATAATATAATTAATAATATATATGTGCAATTCTGGGTAATTACTACCACTTAATACAACCTTTCATAAGTTTATACAGTTAAATCAATCATTGAAACCAAGGAAACCAATGCTCCTAATAGATGAAATTTAACCTCTTAACAAACAAAAAAGTCCATAATTGAAACTAAAAAGGTTATATTAATAAAATTACTATTAGAACTTGTTCATTAATTTGGTAATAATTAATAAAATTTTATAATCCATGACTTTATGATCAAATGAATAACACATATGTACTTTAGGTAAGGTATTATACATGAACATGCACTATTCCTTCGAGGTTCACTTTCTATATTTTTACCCGAATTAAGTTATCTTTTATTTTTATATAAAACATCTAAATTATGTGTATTTGTTCCAAAATAATTTATCAATATTGATTCATCCTTCTTTTTTTTGAGGATATACATGTTATTAAATGGTTCCCAATTCAATTCTCTATAATAAGAAAGCCCTATTTAAGGGAACTTCTCGAATTATTATCCAATGTCATGAACACTCTATAATATGTTTTAATACACCATTAATTTTTCTAAAATCACTCATGTTATTGGTAAGAAATTCTTGGTAGACTTATGGTTTTATATAAATGATTATTCCCTTCATTTCATTAAATACCCTTTAATGTATCCCTTAAACTGTCCTAAAATGTTGTACATCTAATGACTCTTAAAAACAATTTTCACATAAAATTGACATCACTTATCATTATACATGCCCATATTAACTTATGAATTTACATGTACGACGTAAATATATCAGTTTATGGAAACCACTAGGACAGTCCCTTTAAATTTTTTTTAAGACATAGTTAAGATACCACATAATTTCACCGATTAACCAGTATGTTTATGGATGATTTCTTATGTATAACTATTTATGTGGGAAACATATTCATAAACATGTTATGAGGGGAATGAACATATACAGGTAAAATTAATTGGGAGATGTTTTATCTCATGGGATGTTATGTGCTATAGTATTGGTGGTTATTCTTGAGTTATGCTGCATGTCAAACAGTCTTGTGGTTAGACATGACTTGTTCTCCAATATGTCCAGTGAGCCTTAACTCATGCTCATATATGTGAAATAATCCTTGAATCATGATAATTACATGCCTAATTATTCATCCAAATTACTAGGAATCAATGATTTTATGATCCCATGTTATGATTTCTTATGTTTGATCATGTTCCATGCACATTTATATCATTAAATTATGACTTCTATCCCCTATGTTATGCTTTATATTAATACTTAGTCACTTACCTACTATCATTATGCAATCCATTTGTTCATCTGATACCCAGTTTTTCTTCTATAGATATGAGGGATCATAGAAGTTATTATCTCATGATGAAGGATAAATAAAGAGATGTTTATTTAGTCCTATATTTTTTGGTTTATGCACCTAGTCTTCCAAAGATAGTAGACATTATGATCTTTGTCATGCAATTTGAGGTTTAATTATTATCAAAATCACTTAATGATATGTGTAAAATGATAGTGTCTCTATAATTATAAGATTTAGTGTACGTTCCATTGGAATCCTTGATGGTTCATGAGAGTTATGGTGTAAGAATAAAGTATATCGGATACATAATGTATCTGATATAGTCTATAATCATAGTAAAGTATGTATTTATAGAATGAGAATTTGAGAAAGGTTGAACCCCCCCCCCATCATAGGTGGTTCATGATGCAAAAAATGGGATCACACACTAAATAATGAATAATTCATTTACGAAAAAGTGATATCCCTTTCCTTATTTGATTAGTCAAATGTGTGTATGAGGGGGGTGATTTTCACCTCCACCACTATTACCCCATCCCCCTGGTGATTTGTAATGAAATTTCATGACATATCTAGGTAATATATTCCTCTACGACACCTGTATTCCTGATTCCATTTTATGGATTGATTTTTTAGATTTATTTAGGGTTTTGAAATTGATTATATAAAATCATGGGGTAATCAAGTGAAACGGATGGGACTTTATCTCGTATTTTTTATAGGGGACCAAAGATGATCTCTACATGTAATCATTCACTATTTAATTGGAGGTAGGACAAATTCCTCTTTAATTTATGGTTATTATAGAAATTGGATTTATGTTATGGTTTTCTAGGGCCATATTTATTGTTATATTGGGCATGATGATTATAGGGGTGTTCCATAAATATTGGTCTTGTAGTTGGTCATTACTTATGTGAAAAACAGTCCTTAGTGAGTTGTTCTACCATTTTCAGAAATTTGTTATGTAGCCCCATTGGATTTTAAAATAGGATCACCACGTTCTATAGAGTATATGACATAAAAACCCATGATTATAATATATTGTAACACCCTGATAATTTATGATATACTTAATTTAAAGGAAATTCAGTCTCTTCGATAGATTCTTGAACACAAATCCATGAACATAAATAAACTTTAAAAACCCATCCTTTAAATTGGTTGTATGAATATGAAAAAATATATTATGAAAAGTACGTAGTTTAAAAATGTATATATTAAATTTAATTATTATCTATTGACTAGAAACAAAATTTAATTCAATTAAAAAATGTTTCTAATAAAATATTTTTTTCTAAAAGGTGATTCAAATACCCTTTGAGCACATATTTTATAATTATTTTTTATCAGTAAATAAAATTATTTTTAAAAAAATATCTTAACTTTGTAAATAATCATATTAAAATTTTATTATGTTTATTTTTTTATTTTTTTTCAAAAAATTATTATTTTCCAGTAATAACGAGGAATGTAGAATTCTAATAAAAAATTTCTTTTCGTTTAAATGATTACCAAAACCCATTTTATATTATTTTCTATTAATCGTAAAATTTTATAAATTATACATTTATTAATCCAAATATTTTCAATTTATTAAATTTATTATTGAATTTTTATATAATATAATTTTAAAAATATGAATGTTTATCTTTTGGAAAACAATTTTATCGATAAGAATACTAAGATAATTTTAAATAAAATTATTTCACTTCGATGAATTAAAATCGAAAAATGAATTCTATATTTTTAATTGTAAAAATATATATTATCAAATTTTTTAAAATTAATTTTTTTCAATAATAAATTTTCAAATCATGATAAATTATTTCCTACAGTTAATGAAAAGGCAGGTTTACCGGGGGTTAAACATAAAAGATAATGGTTAAAAATTAAACAAAAATGTATAATTCTTATTGAATGGTAATATTTTATCACTTATGTTTTATATGGTTATAATTTTTTTATATTTGGATCCTTTTAGAATGATAATAATGTTGTTTCAATTTCGTATTTTAAAAAATATTAGGTGTTTCCTCTCCCAATCTTTTAAAAGGCCACCTCATACCTCTTCTTTAAAATATTCTAAAATCAATTGGTTTGGAAAATAATTCACAAAATAATTTACCTAATTCCCTTACATCTTCCTAGAACTATTTTATTTTTAATAATGCCAACATAGAATGGTTTCCAGTGAAATCCTAATGAAATTTTCCCAATAAGACGCAATACCCTTAACCAATCATTTTATTTTATTTCTCCTTACACCATCACAAATTATTAAATAACGATGATATAATATAGTCATTATATTCTATATATTGGTAATTTTTTATTTAATTTGAATTTCCTCAAACAATATCCTCCTCCATCACATGTGAATTGAATCCCATTATCATGATTATGGAGGACTACCGCTTCACAAAACATTGTTGTAGTTTTTCCATAACTACTTCTCACTGATCAATATAATGAAGTATTTAAAGTATATTTTTAATATTTAAAATATAAGAAAACTAAAAATTATAGTTTCATGTATAAATTTTTATATTCCATCTTATATAGAATACGATAACATTGCTTGTATTTACAGTGGACCACCACCTCAGGAAGCGATGTGATTCATTTTTCACTAAAAATTCAAATGGAAAAGAATAAATTATAAATTTAATGAACAAATATGATATATATGACATTATAATGATTATATAAAATTGATATACCATTAAATTTCTTTCCCTTTCACTCATTATGTAAATGATAATGTCGTTCATTCATACGTACAACCTCCCACCTTCAAGAAGTGGTATGTTTCATTATCCATGTTCAAAACTCAATAATGAATCTAAAGATGTAATATAATAATGAATAAAAATCTATAACATAAATAACCTTCTCGATACCATGTAACTATATCTACTATAAAGGATCTATAAAATTACATGAAAAACGTACATGAGAAAACAAGGTCATTAACTCATGAAAGAGAAGTGATAATTAACTATTTTTAACGAACGAGGTATAAGATGTTATTAAATGATCAAAAAAGATATTATAAATATTAACATGAATCTAGTAAATGTTATTAACATGTTTAAAACTTCTATAAATGAGGTTGAATATTTCATTACTAAAGTGAAGCATAAGGTAAGAGGTTTTCATACCTCAATTTCCATTCATTATGTTATACAGCTACTTCATTGATTATATTATGACAAAACTAGGTGTCAAATGAAATGTTATTGATTTATGTTTTATTCAAACTTGTTATCGTATATATATATTTTTTTTAAACATAACAATTATATTAATTAACTCTTATCTCAATGATATTCCATTTGTAAGGGGTTTCCATCTAACATTTACGTTCATGATATGTTTGTCATAGTCACCACATAATTATTTTTTAACGATATATATATTATCCATTTTAAATTTTTATCATGGATAAATTAATAATAATGGTATTTAAATATTCATTCAAAGTTTTTTAATTAATTGGACTTGTGATTCAAAAGTTACCAAAGTTGTAATTCTTTATTTTTGAATCTCATATTTTATTAGTAATATTTATGATTCAATTTCTTAGTTTGAAATATGATGATTAGTAAGTCATGAAATTCATGAATGTTTTTCACCTATAGTTATTAATGCAATTTTCATGTAATATTACCATTTTCAACTCATTAAAACTTATAACTATTGTCAAATTGTTTTTAATAAAATATTTCATAATTTCTCCCTCAGTCAAAAATCCATTTACTTCGAAAATGATGTATAGTGAAAATGTTAAAATATTGTTTTTATTATATATTTACCCATAAATTAATTTTTATTTTTTAATGGAATATTAATATAATTTAAAAAGGTACTTCTCACATAAATTACAATTTTTGAAAGGAATATTTTTCTTTTATAAAATAGGTGGCTTCAACAAAACTCTTCCACCATTATTAAAACTCAATATTTAATGATTAATTTTTAATATTATAAGGTAATGTTAAAAAAATAGCTTCTATACGGTTTGAGAATGTTTTAAACTCTAAATATGTATTTCCAAAATTTAAATCATATTTTCCCCACAAAATGTTCAATGTTATCTTTCTGAACCATTTTACATATAAAATGACATACATTGATGTTACTAAATGTTAAAAGGTTAGTTTTCTCAATAATGATTTTAATATTTTTAGTAATATTTTCTTCAACAAAAATAACATTTCAGGATTTTCATTTATTATATATTTTTTATATATTTTTCTCACATTTAAAATGAGTTATTCTCCCATCCTTTGACTATGTAATACATTTCATATTATCCTTTCTAAAATGTTATAATTATGAAAATTCAATTCATTATTATTTAAATAAACATTATATAACCCATTTTCATGCAATGATTAATTGTTTTGTTATTCTTTATGAACTATTTATTTTATACAGAACATATATATCATAAAATTTTATGATGCATGAACCTAGATTGGGATCTAATGAATTGGGTAACGCTATAATCTCATGAGGCATCATGTCTGTGATTATTGAGTAAAATTAATCCTTTATATGATTTTTTACACCATGTGATATATTATAGAAAGATATCGTTGAATATTTTTATGTAATTTTTTGTGTTTCATAGAGATTTTCTATTCAACCATGATCTTATTATACCATGTTCTTTATGTTATGCTTCTATATTATTACTCCTGATAATTTTCTAAATGATATAACAATATACCTTTCACTCCCACGTTATACATCCTCACCATGGGATACAACACCCCAAATATTCACTTCAAGAATAAGTACATAATTTTTTGTAGTTATATATATATAATAAATGAGATAATACACGGTACAATTGACATTTCATGAACTATTCTAGGATAGGTTCTAAAAAATTACACAAGACTATATATTTTATCAATTTAATAAAAATGTTAAAATAAAACTATATGTCTTCATGTGTTCTTAATCCATTAATAAAGATTTACTTTTTAGAGATTCTAAGATACATGTAAATATATTTTAAAAACAGTGCCTTCGAATAAAATTTCCCAATAAGGGGTTTTAAAATCATTGAACAATGTTTTATGAAATTCCTATTGAAATTAATTTTCTGAGAAATACTTTAGACAATTCACTAGATAATAGCTTCAATAAAAATTGATGAAATAAATTTTAGAAATAATTATTGAAATTTTTTATTCTTAGATAATTAGAAAAGTTTTAAAATACATAGGCTCAAAAATTGAATTAAAAATAATCATTTGATTTTTCAAAAACCATAATGCAAACTTTTTAAAACAAAACATGAAGTAAAATTGAAAAATTAACGGCTTTTTGGTCCTACACACTTTCTATACGGATAAGTTCACTCCCCAATTACCTATCATTTTTACAATTATGAAGATCATAATTTTATAAAACCTTTTTAATCTTTCGATAAATATTGGTACGATTTTTCCTAGAGTTTCACATTTTAAAATTATGGCATCATATTTAAAAAAAATATACCTTTATAGGAAGACATTTACTTAATTTAGAATAACCAAATCTCATGATACTAGATTTCTTATTTATGGAATTAATATATAACAACCATATATTCCATTTATAAAACTCATAAAATCCATTTTTTACTTAGTTATTAGAATATAATTTCTCATAATGATAAAAAAGTATAGACATATATATATATATGGAATGTTATGAAAATCAATAAATATGTCTATAATTATCATTATGAATGAAATATATGTAAATTTATAAATTGAAATGATATGATTCCATGGATAAATATAATATCTTGAAAATATTATGTTTTATCCATATTTAATAAAATAATAATTTGAAATAATATTGTACTACATGTTTAATGTCAAATAAACTATATTTTATAATTATAAAATTGACAAAAAAAATATAAAAAAAATTATATTGAGAATTGTAATCTATTTTCTCTTTGATTTAATTAAAAATTTAAAAAATCACATTCCATCATATTTTTAATGATATAAGATCATATAAATTTAGAAGATAAAAAATTGTGTTTCATTGAATGTAAACATAAATAAGTAAATATAAAATTTCTTTTAAATTATATATAATATAGGAATTAAAAATATGAAAATATAAATTACCTTATGCAAAACCAAGAGAAAAATTCATAATTTTATAATAATAAATGGAAATATCTTCTTCAACTAAATATAATTTTAAATAAATATATTACTAAAAATAAATGTTCTGTTATAATAATAATAAAATATATATGTTCCCTATAAATAAATCCAAACAATCATAATAGATTTTTTTATTAAAACATCATATCAATTATGACAGAAAAAACATGAAATAAATAAATATTTAATCAAAATAAGTGTTCCCCATACGTTTACTCATGCAATAATGCTGAACACATCTCTAAAATTCCATTGATGATGGACAATATAGAGAACTAACTATTGAAAAAAGTGAACACAACAACTATTACTCTCCTCTTACCTGTATATAATCTCAAACCTACTATATCGATATAATATTATATCTTCATTCCCTAACTTGAATTTTAGCTCAACCATTTTTTATCTGATTTCCACATGTGATTCCATGTAGTTTAAGAGATTCAAATGATTTTGGAGTTATTATAGATAATAAAATAAATGGTTTTATTTGTTAGTATTGGTTTGATGTATTATAAAACTATTATTATAATGACACATGAAAATTATGATCCTTTTGTTTTATTAATGTAAAATTATTTTTAGATATTTTTAAATAATATGTATAAAATGAATGGGATTTCAAATTTGGTATCAGTGGAATCGTTTTGTTATACTTTGGAAACTATTATTATAAAACCATAGTGAGAACAATAAGGATAATTTCATGGATAAGTCTATATATTGGAAATATGCTAGAATTTTGGTGATGTTTAGAGTGGTTTTCATGAAATAATATCTCTATCTTGATACACTATCATAAAGTACGCCTTTAACAACACCAAAATTAGCCTTTACCATCACTAAAAATGTATTGACTACTTAAGTGAAATTAAATTCCCTCGGATTTAATATGTTCATTTATTTTCCAATAAAAAAGGATTATACTGCACTGTATTTCTAAATTTAGCATCACACTATGGAATAACCAAAATTTCCTAAATATATATATATATATATATACAACACTGATATCACCATAAAAAGAACACATATAACACATATAATAAATGAAATTAAATTTACAACTCAAATACAATAAAAACACTATATAATAGAAATTTCAATCATTAGTTTAATTAATTACATGACTATGTACAATCAATCATATACATTTAAAAATAACAATGTTCCTTTGTCATAGTCCCATAACCCCCACTCATGTTATTCCTAAAAAAACAATCCCATTTGATGAAAAAAACACAACTCTATAAGAAAAATGAATTCCATTTTAGTAATACTACAAATAATGAAATTTAAAATAATGTGTTAATTTTAATCTATATATTTAAATTAATCATCTTGTTATGCCAGGAACAATGTGTAGTAGAGTGTGTTACGGTTGATTCTTCCATGTCCTCTGATTTCATCTTCTCCTTAAAGAGTTTTCTTTATAAAAATTAATAAAATAAGTATAAGATATAATTGTGAATTAAATTAAATAAGTTATTGTAGAAAAAACATTGAGAAAGCAATATGTGATCGATTTCTCAGTTCGGGATGTGCGATGCATGTTTTAAACTAAAATGACACATATATATTGACAAAAAATATTTAGAGTTGTACCATTCACACAATGTGTGTGATTGAGGTGGAACCCATTTCTACATTCCCTATATGACTTGTTGATTATTTTCCTAAAGCATTAAAATAAAAAAAATGTATTTTTTCGAATTTGACTACATTACATGTGTTCTTTTACTAATTTGTATTTTTAAATTGGAAACACAGACTTTGTGTTACACTAGTGACATCATGTATCAATTTTATTAGAGACTAATTAATACAGGTAAAAATGTAATATCAATTACATTGCTATATTATCAAGAATATTGAATCTCATTTTCCTAGTTTTTATTAACTGACATTTTTTCACTAAAATGTCAATTTTCAACGGATAACAGACCATTTTGAGTCATAATGGGCACATCATGTAATAGATTTATTTGAAAAAGAGTCATAAACATCAGAAATTACTTATATATTTTTTTCCTATAGTATACAAATAATCATACTGTTTTTTTCTTTTTTTAGTATGTTATTTATCTTTTTTACAAATGCTAATGTCAGTTTTAAATAAAATCACCCAATTGTAGTCATATCTATTAGACATAGTACTTTATTGATGTGAGGATGATTCCTATATATCCTAAATTAATTCATTATTTTTATCTTCTTGTTTGGAAGAAATCTAAATTTCTTATCCTTGTTTTGAGTATATCGCTAATTGTTTTACTAAAATTAATGTCACTTTTAAATAAAAACACACACTTTGAGTCATACTGATCAGACTAGATTTCATATTGAAGTGATTCTTCTGAATACATATAAAAAATTACTTTTTAATATTTTTCCTAAAGTATCAAAATAATAATAATGTCTTTGATTGATATTTTGTATGTCATATTTCATTGTACTAAAATTTCATTTTAAACATTAAAGACACGCATTCAGTAATACTGGAATCATCGAGTGTTGGTATGAGGTGATATTGATTTCCACATTTCAAAAATGAATTATGAATCATTATACTAAATTATCAATACAATTTGAGATTGTTTTTATCATTTCTCAGTGAGTGAAATATTTTGAACTAAAATGTAAATTTTAAATTGATAGCAGACACTTTGAGTAATATAGGGAATAGAATGTATTAGATTGAGTTTCAAAAACATACTATACATCCAAAATTAATTATAGTTTTTTTACAAAGTATGAAAATAATCTAATGTGTTCTATAACATTCTTGTTTTTCAGTTGTACTTTTTATAACTGATGATCTCAATTTTTAATAAATATACATACATTGAGTCATACCGGTAACACTGTAAATCATTTTGGTGGTTGGCAGATTCCTACACATCTGAAATGACTTATGGATCATTTTACTAATGTATAAAAACAATATGAAAGTGTTTTCTCACTTTTGAGTATTTTTGTTGCCTTTTTTACTAAAATATCATTTTAAACTGGAATCACACATTTTGAGTCTGTAAAAACCATGAAATGTGTTCCATGGACTTTTCTATAGAGTGAAGATATGATTCTCACATTGACAATAAATGTAAAGTATGAGTAATTATGTTTTCTCCATGAGGATGTAGGCTGGATTTCTATATTCCAAAATACTACTCCATACTGATGAATATGTGGAATGATTATCACATCAAGGAGAAGGGAGTGGATTTACAATATTGTTGATGAAAAGGATTTGATTGAATAAATTCAATTTCTGAGTTTCATACTAGAAGACATGGTGTATTTACAATCTCAGGAAGTGTATATCTATTCAAGAGCATTGATTTGACTATTTGTGGAGCCCCAACAGACATACGGATCAAATGTTATGATACTTGGAAGGTGGATAAATTTCACAAGAGGACCTACGTGGAGGACCTACATGAAAGACATATACGATGGACTTATGCAGAGGACCTATACGAACAACTTCCCATTGACCAGGTCCCCTCCATACATATAAATACGACCCTTGGGATCCCCATATCCAAGATGAAAAAAGTTGAAAGACGACCCAGATCTCCCATTGCGTAGCTTTTTTCATGATCCCACAATTGATATCGGGTAGCTCTATAAACCATGATAGAAGAGAGAATTAAATGGGAAAACTGGTTCACAGTCCCATCAGGGTCTAGAACATATGAAGCTATGCGGAGCACCTGTGCAGAGCACCTACACGCTGCACATGCATGGAGCACCGACGCGCTGCACCTACGGGCTCCACCTGTGTAGAGCACCTGCGTCGAGAACTTGCACAAAGGACCTCTACGACACACTTGCGCGGATCACTTGCGTGGCGCACCCGCGAGGAGCTCTTGTGCATCGCACCTACGCAGAGTACATATATGGGGGATCTATGTGGAACACCTACACGAGGGACCTTGGTAGAGCACCTACGCGACCCCACTGGTCCATACCACGGGTGATGTTCCCCCGCACCCCACCTCGGGTTCTGTGTTGGGCTAGTCCCTTCGCTTCCATCACTAAACCCCGTGAAAAATGTAGAGTCTCACCACGAACATTTCGGATCTGGTCAAGGGGGTTTTCCACTATTCCCTTTATGTGGCCCAACATCCAGCCTTCAAATACCAAGATTTGAGGCAATCCATAACACTCAATGATGTTCCTTGAGTTGACTTATTCCTCTTGGATACATTCAAATATTTTGAGTTTTTACTATCCTTATGGATTCCTCGAATACCTTGAGTTGATACACTCCTCAAGAAACTCCTAAAACTTCATCACATAACTTCTATGCTAGGTTAAGCCTAAAATGGGTACCCTCAATCAGAGTTAGGCCCAACAAATCTCAAATTGGCATCCTCCATAGGAGTAATCCACAACCAATTTCAAAAGGGAAACCATCCCTGTGTAAGCCCACTCACCTTCATCCCTTCATACATACATTGTTTGTAACATCCCAGGTAAATAATGAATAAACCATTTTCATATTTATTAATATTTATAAATTATATATTAATTTTACATTAAAGGGGTTGCTATGTTCGATAGCGTACCCGATACCCAACAAAGAGTTTCATTGAAATCTTACGTTGCACACTAGTAATAAAATAATTTTAAATGGTAGTTAACACATAGCCGTTGTATTGGCGGGAAAGGATATAAATAACTAAAATATGATTATATATTTTTTTCAAATATTTTTACTCTTTACAATAAATGTTAGAGGATTACAAATGCAAATGAATTCAGTTTTTAAGCATAAACATTCTAATATTCTTTAAAAGGTCGATTAACCGCCTTTTGATGGGGAACCCCTTTTAAATCCACTTTTTGACAATTTTCTAACCTCTATTTTTCAAAATAAACATATTATTTATGATTGTGACATTGAAATTTACCTTGGTTTAATTTTTGGTATTTTTCTGACAATGTTCATTTTTCAATGAATAGTTAAAAATACCGCATTTTACATCAAAACTACTTTTTCATATAATTTAATTATATGGTTATATTATCTTTTTAATTTGTTTTAAAGTTTAATTAGAATATATTTTTACCATGTAATTCAATTATGTTCATTGTGAATAATTTCAATTTGGAATTAGGCATAAACAAGTGCCAAACATTTCATAAATATTGTTTCTAAAAAACCCGCTATTTGTTTTGACAACGGGAAGTTTTTTTAAATTAATTATTGAAATTTATGGGTTTGGAATTTGGTAAAATGAATTACATATTTGGAATCAGAAGTTCCAAATTATGTAATTAATACTCTTTTGTTTTTGGACATTATGAATAGTAACGAAGGTAATTATCTTTAATTATCTTGATTAATGAGTAATTGGGTAGTTAAAGATAATAAAATAATATCATAATAATAAAAAATGACCACAAAATGTGTCCTAAGGCTACTGGTTGTCTCATGTCCGACCATGGGATTCCTTGTGCCAACCTTGGGGGCCCCATGGAATCACTTTTGTGAGAAAGCGACTTTTTATCTTTTTATTTTTAAAGAATGCTAAATGTAACAAAGAATGTATCACCTAAGTAAAATATTTTTCGTTTTGTCTAAATAAATGATCTTTTGGACTATAAATATTCATTAGAAATCTAAAAAGATTTACTACATCATGATATTTGTTTTATAATTTTTAGACATTATATTTATTAAATTATTGATGACATCATGATGATGCAGTGATTACCTCATTGATAAAGGATTTAAATAAAATGAAAAGATAATGTAAAATCTAAGACCTACACATGTCCAAAACCTATTGGATGGGTTTATTTCTAACCCTTATCACCTTACCCTCGAAACACTTCAATGTGGGACCATTAAAATCAGAAACTCATTCTAAAATAAAGCAACATTTCCTTACGTTCCAAGAGTGCCCCTCCTCTCCTCTTATAAAATGCCCCCACCTCTACCTCTTTACCCACACATCCAAAGCCTTTGGATTGGCCATCCCCTGCCTATTTTGGCTTTCCACATGCCTATATTACTCTTTGAAGCCTCACCTTGGGCATAAGTCTTCCCAAGGAATCCTTTGAGCTCAAATCTAAGAGGGTTACCCAATTTTAAGGTAATATCTTCACTTGACTCCGTTTGTTTTATTTTGCTTCTCCAACCCCCTAAACTCTTTTTATTCATTTATTTTGTAACCAATCCAGTATATTCAATATACTAGGATGTTGTTATAAGAATCTTTCGAGCTACACTTACACACATCGACATCTAATGGTTAAAGAACATACTGTTTCCGTGGATGGCGAATTTCTGCCTCCCGAAATGATGATTGTTCAACATTATTTTAAACACCTTTAATGGTGGCCATTAAGATGTAACTATATTTATATATGATATATAATATGTTTATTTTTTCCTTAACATTCTGTATTTTTCATTTTGAGCATACCTTTATGGCTTCCATTATGGGTAAACACTATAATTTCATTTTAGGAAGTGCGGACTACCGCCCCCTCAAAGTGATGGGATTCGTTAATGCCATATGTGGGACGTATAAAGGAACGATTTAAAGTTATTATATATGATTTTATACTAGAATTATAATATACATCTATATCATTATTATTTATTTCCATTAATGTATGAGATAGAAATGAAAGTAGCGTTCATGCGTACGTACGGCTTACCGTCTCCATGAACGGTGCATTTCATTTATTATCCCCAAATGTAATGTACTATTATAAGTATATATATATAATTGATATATATGATGTATGTTACATCTAAATGATTAATATAATTTTGGAATTAAAATATACATACCTCTCATTTAGTTTTAATTCCATTAATAAGACATAAAAATGAAAGTAGCGTTCATGCGTACGTACGGCTTACCGTCTCCATGAACGGTGCATTTCATTTCTTACCTCTAAATGATTATGTAATATTATAAATAAAAGAATATTCTGGATATATATGATATATATGATATCCAAATCATTAATATCATTCTGGATATAATGAACCTTTTACCACACAAATAACATGTAATTGTAAGAAGTCCACTTTCGACTTAAGAACCAAATATCAACAAAACAAACATTATTAACTTAAATGATTACATAATGTTTATAACATGGAAATAAGTGATATAAAAGGAATAATAATCTTGAAAAATTTTCTTAAGGAAGTATAAATTAACTCAAGTTTATTATTCAGGACGTTAAAGAACAATCGAGTCAATTCGGACCTGAGGTAATGGACTTCGTCTCAATCTCCTTTCGTTGAGGCATATTTCGTTTTATACACAACTTTCTTTTATACGGTGTATAAACCCCTTTGACTTTTATTTTATACAAAATGAATTTTTTTCTACGAAGCATTTTACAAAATGACAAAAAGGAATGTTTCTTTTAACGTACGCGGTGACAACGACCTTTTCCGCCGCCGCGAGTATTATTTGGTCTATGGCTTCCTAAACAAGACGTAATGTTTTTTTAAATGAAATAAATACCATATAATAATTTATGTATTTTGGTATTGAAAATGGTTTTTATAATGGATTTGTTATGTCAATATATTTAAGTGATATATTGTGATCAAAGTGTGGAATTTTTTTCTTTCCATTATATTTGATTTATGTCTTATGATTTTTATAATGGTACTTGGACATTTGACAGATGGTTACTTAATAAACCATATGAAGGGTGGTGTCGTGAATACCCGGATGAGTGGTTACATTATAACCTCCAATTAATTGGGTATGGATGTCGGCCGTATGTCTATTCCATTAAGTATGTATGGAAGTTTTCCGTATGGCTATTCCATTAAGTGATGTGTGTGGAAGTTGAGCGTATGGTTATTCCACTTAAGTATGTTTATGTCCCAAGTTACCTTTATATGTTATGTGTTGTTTATATGGGTTTTATGGTAATCCTTTGGTTTCAAAAAGGTATGTGATGATATTTTATTCATTGAAGAGTTTTTACTACTTCATGAAGGTGAAGGTATTTATTTGATAAAGTATATTTGGTTTACTTGATGTTTGAAAAACTAACAGTTTTCATTCTTTGTGTATCCCTTACTAAGCTTTTTATGCTCACCCCATGTTTTTTTGAAATATTTTTCACAGGACTTAATGTGTAATAGGGTCAAGGACGGAATCAAGGTAACGTCATGCTATATAAAACATGAAACTATACATGTTTCTTTTTGAGAGTTTTTATTTTGTTGAAAATTAGTCTACCTTGTAATATTTTGAGATGTAACAGTTATGTCCTAATTCTATAAAAATCTAAACCTAAAAAGATCATCAATGTGAATTAATCATTTAATTCAATATTAATAGATGTTTAAGGCTGAGGACTTATAGTTGGTATCAAAGGTCGGTTTAGACAACTTTAGGAGTTAGAAAATTGTTAAATCATAAGATAATTTATGGTATGACAGAAATGATATAGCATTTAATGATTACCATGTTTCTTTTCCTAAGATATTTCTGTGTTCAGAATGGTTTTCCACAGTGAAAACAAAGCAGCTATATTGGGACGACATCAAGAGGAAGACAACCTTCCAAATCAGCAACCTGAGATGGTCGGAATCAGAACTGAATAGTTTGTTGTAGTGATGGCACAGTTGAACTAGGCTATAAATGGTGGTGGTATCCATGCATGAGATCAGCCAGATCAACTGCATAGGAACATGTCAATGGTGGAACATTTCATGAGGAAACATCCCCCATCATTCAAGGGATCATCTGACCCCGTGCAAGCTGAAGGGTGGAATAAAGAACTGGAGAAGATTTTTGATGTCATGGGGTGTTCAAACCATCAAAAGGTTAGTCTTGCTGTTTACCGTTTTGAATGTGAAGCTGAACAGTGGTGGTCGATGGTGAAAAATATCAAGGATAGTGATGAGATTGAGGATCATCACTGGGACGAATTCAAAGGTATGATTCTTGAGAAATATTTTCCTAAGGTGGTTAATATTAGGATGGAAAAACAGTTCCTAGATTTGAGGCAAGATGATGATTCAGTGGCTGCTTATTAAGCAAAGTTCACTCGATTGGCATGGTATGCTCCAAACTTCATACGAGATCTTGATAGTAAAATAAACTATTTTTACTCAGGGTTAAAGCCAAAGTATCGAACGACTTTAGCTTCTCGTGAGTTCAAAAGTTATGAAAAACTTGTTCGATGTGCAGAGAATGTGGAAATGGAGTTTGCTGATGATCAGGTGTTCTATGACAAACAATAGAATAAGAGGTCCAATTGGAAGGAAAAGGGGAATAATTCATCAATGAAGCAAGTAGGTAAGAAAACCAAATATCCATCCTGTGAGAACTGTGGTAAAATGCATCCTGTATAATGTTTATCCAAGTCTGGTAAGTGCTTTCGGTGTGGTATGTCTGGTCATATTGCTCGTAAATGTAAGGAAGATGATCAAGCAGGAAATGAAATGCCAACGGTAAGATGTTTTAAGTGTAATTAAATGAGTCATTATTCAAACGAGTGTCCAACGAAGAACTCAACTAGGGGAAAGCAGCCAGACTACAAGCAGAATGGTGTGGTGAAATACTTTGCAACAACTTCAGCAGATGTTGGGCCATCGAATGAAGTAGTATCAGGTACACTATTTGTTTGTTCAGATTATTCCAATGTGTTGTTTGATTCAGGGTCTACACATTCTTTCATTTCTGAGAAGTTTTCTAGTAAATTGGAAATTCCATCTCAAGATATGAATCTTGAACTTACGGTAAAAACACCCAGAGGGAACATTGAGACAAAAAGGAATTATAAGAACCTTCATATCCTTGTGTGTGGAATGAATATACTAGGAAAACTTTTTTTTTCCTCTAGTAGATTTTGATGTTATTTTGGGCATAGATTGGATTTCTGTTTATCATGCTAAGATTGAATGTAGAGCTAAAATGGTTTCTTTTCAGAAGGATTTTCAGTTTGTGTACAAGAATGAACCCTTGATTTTGATAACATATCAGGAAGTTGAGAAACTAGTAAAATATGGAAATGAATGTTACCTTGCACATATTGTTGAAAATAAAGGAACTATTCAGATTAATGATGTGCCAGTGGTAAATGAGTATCTTGATGTTTTTCCTGATGAGTTGCATGGTATTATTCATGATCTGGAAGTTGAATTTATTGTTGACTTAGTTCCTAATTCTAAGACAATTTCAAAACTCCCTTATCGAATGGCTCAAGTTGAACTTTTAGAGTTAAAGAAGCAATTGCAGGAGTTATTAGATAAAGGTTTCATTCGACCTAGCACATAACCATGGGGTGCTCCTATATTTTTTGTTACAAAGAAAGATGGCTCAATGAGACTTTGCATTGATTATAGAGCCTTGAATAATATTACTATTAAGAACAAATATCCTTTGCCTCATATCGATGATTTGTTTGATCTGCTCCAGGGAGCTCAGAATTTTTCGAAGATTGACATGAGGTTGGGGTACCATCAGTTGAAAGTAAAAGAAGCAGACGTTCTGAAGACTACGTTCCGTACTATATATGGCCATTATGAATTTGTAGTTATGCCTTTTTGGTTAACCAATGCACATGCTGTATTCATGGACCTTATGAATAAAATTTTCCATGAGTTCTTGGATAAGATTGTGGTTGTTTTCATCGATGATATTTTGGTGTTTTCTAAAAGTAAAGAGGAGCATGAAATTCATTTAAGGGTTATCTTGAAAACCTTAAAAGAAAAAAAACTATATAGAAAATTCAGCATGTGTGAGTTTTGGTTACAACAAATTTCTTTCCTGGGTCACATTGTTTCAAAAGATAGAATAACTATTGATCCTGCTAAAACAAAAGTTGTTGAAGAATGGCCAAGACCCACAAATGTAACCGAGATCCATAGTTTTCTTGGTTTGGTAGGTTACTACTGAAGGTTTGTTGAAATTTTTTCACAGTTATCTAGTCCAGTGACTAAGCTAACTCGGAAGGGTGTTAAGTTCATCTGGAAAAAAGAATGTGATGATTGTTTTCCGGAGTTGAAAAGAAGATTGGTGAATGCTCCAGTTTTGGAACTTCCTTCCAGGAATGTTGAGTTAGTTATATACAGTGATGATTTGTTGAAGGGACTTGGCTATGTCCTTATGAAGAATGATCAGGTAATTGCTTATGCTTTACGTGAGTTGAAAACTCATGAGGTAAATTACCCTACACATGATTTGGAATTAGCTGCTATTGTTTTTGCTTTAAAAATTTAGAGGCATCATTTGTATGGAGTAAAGTGTGAAATATATACTAATCACAAAAGTTTAAAGTATATATTCAATCAGAAAGAATTGAAAATGAGACAGAGGTGATGGATGGAATTAATCAAGGATTATGATTGTACAATTCACTACCATCCGAGAAAAGCAAATAAAGTGGCTTATGCTTTGAGTCGAAAAAGTAATTCTTCATTAACCATGCTATGTTTGGAACGATATACTTTGGTTTTTCATTTGATGAACTTTGGCATAGAAGTTGTTGGTGCAAGAAGTTCTTCTGTTTTGTTTCTGGTATCAGTGAAATCTTCTCTATCACATAGAATCAAGCAAGAACAGAAGTAAGACAGTGAGTTGCAGAAAAAGGTAGAGTTAGTTCAGAAGGGTAAATTTCCTGAATTCAACATTGATAATTATTGTGTTTTTAGATTTGGGAAGATATTGTGTGTGCCTTGTGATTCACAGTTGAAGAAAGAGTTGTTATGTGAAGCTCATAGTTCTCCGTTTTCAGTTCATCCTTGCAGTACTAAGATGTATAGAGATCTGTAGGAGTATTACTGGTGGGATGGAATGAAAAGAGATATTGATGATTTTACTATGAAGTGTTTGACTTGTCAGTAGGTTAAAGCAGAGTGGCAGTTACCGAAAGGGATACTTCAGGCTTTACCAGTCCCAGAGTGGAAATGGGAGAATATATCCATGGACTCCGTCGTGGGATTATCGAGGACATCTCGAGGTAATAATGCAATCTGGGTTATTGTTGATCGCTTGACTAAATCGGCTCATTTCCTTGCTATACGAGATAATTTTTCCCTAGATCAACTTTTCCATTTGTATCTTAAAGAGATAGTCAGGGTACATGGAGTTCCTCTCTCCATTGTATCTGACCGTGATCCCAGGTTTACTTCTAACTTATGGAAAGGCCTTCAGAAGTAGTTGGGTACTGAATTAAATTTTAGTACAGCTTTTCATCCTCAATCACATTGGCAGTCAGAACGAACAATTCAGACCTTGGAGGATATTCTACGAGCTTGTTCGATGGATTATCAAGGAAGTTGAGACCAACATCTTTCTTTGGTTGAGTTTTCTTATAATAATAGTTTTCATTCCAGTATATAGATGGCACCATTTGAGGAATTATATGGGAAGCGGTGTCGAACTCCAGCATTTTGGGATGAAGTGGGTGAAAGGAAGCTGATGGGACCAGAATTGGTAGAAGAGATGGTAGAAAAAGTTTAGTTGATTCAGAAACACATGAGAACAGCTCAGAGCAGGCAAAAGAGTTATGCAGATAACCAGAGGAAGGATCTATCTTTCGAGGTAGGTGATCATGTTTTTCTCAAGGTTTCTCCATGGAAAAGTGTGATGAGATTTGGAAAGAAAGGAAAGCTGAGTCCAAGGTTCATTGGACCATATGAAATTCTGGAGAGATTCGGATCGGTTGCTTACTGGGTGGCTTTACCTCAGAGATTATCTCAGGTACACAATGTTTTTCATGTTTCGATGTTGAGGATGTATATGCTTGATCCATCTCATGTTTTGATTCCAGAGGTAGTTAAGCTAGAAGAGAACCTATCTTATGAAGAAAAACTAGTCCAGATTCTTGACCGAAGAGAGAAAGTGTTGCGAAATAAGGTAATACACTAGGTAATGGTTTTGTGGAAAAACCATATAGATGAAGAGGCAATGTGGGAATTTGAAAATGCTATGAGGGATAAATACCCCCACTTATTTTGATAAGTGAATAAAATTGCGAGGACGCAATTCCCAAAAGGGGGGAAGGATGTAACATCCCAGGTAAATAATGAATAAAACATTTTCATATTTATTAGTATTTATGAATTATATATTTATTTTACTTTAAATGGGTTTCTATGTTCGATAGCATACCCGATACACAACAAAGAGTTTCATTGAAATCTTAAGTTTCACACTAGTAATAAAATAATTTTAAATGGTAGTTAACACATAGCAATTGTATTGGAGAGAAAGGATAGAAATAACTAAAATATGATTATATATGTTTGTCAAATATTTTTACTCTTTACAATAAATGTTAGAGGATTACAAATGCAAATGAATTCTGTTTTTAAGCATAAACATTCTAATATTCTTTAAAAGGTCGATTAACCGCCTTTTGATGGAGAACCCCTTTTAAATCCACTTTTTGACAATTTTTTAAGCTCTATTTTTCACAATAAACATATTATTTATGATTGGGACATTAAAATTTACCTTGGGTTAATTTTTGGTATTTTTCTAACAATGTTCATTTTTCAATGAATAGTGAAAATACCGCATTTTACATCAAAACTGCTATTTCATATAATTTAATTATATGGTTATATTATCATTTTAATTTGTTTTAAAGTGTAATTAGAATATATTTTTACAATGTAATTCAATTATGGTAATTGGGATTAATTTCACTTTGGAATTAGGCATAAACAAGTGCCAAACTTTTCATAAATATTGTTTCTAAAAAACCCGCTATTTGGTTTGACAACATGAAGTTTTTTTAAATTAATTATTGCAATTTATGTGTTCGGAATTTGGTAAAATAAATTACATATTTGGAATTAGAAGGTACAATTATGTAATTAAGACTCTTTTTGTTTTTGGACATTATGAATAGTAACGACGGTAATTATCTTTAATTATCTTGATTAATGAGTAATCGGGTAGTTAAAGATAATAAAATAATATCATAATAATAAAAAATTACCACAACATGTGTCCTAAGGATACTGGTTGTCTCATGGCCGACCATGGAATTCCTTGTTCCAAACTTGGGGGCTCCATGGAATCAATTTTGTGAGAAAGTGACTTTTTATCTTTTTATTTTTAAAGAATGTTAAATGTAACAAAGAATGAATCACCTAAGTAAACTATTTTTATATTTTTCTACATAAATGATAATTTGGACTATAAATATTTCTTAGAAAGATAACAATATTTCCTAAATCATGATATTTTTTTTATAATTTTTAGACATTAAAGTTATTAAATTATTGATGACATCATGATGATGCAGCGATTACCTCATTAATAAAGGATTTAAATAAAATGGAAAGATAATGTAAAATCTAAGACCTACACCTGTAAAAATCCTATTAGATGGGTGGATTTCGAACCCTTATAACCTTATCCACGAAACACATCAATGTGGGACCATTAAAATCCGAAAATCATTCTAAAATAAAGTAACATTTCCTTACTTTCCAAGAGTGTCCCTCCTCTCCTCTTATAAAAGTCCCCCACCTCTACCTCTTTACCCACACATCCAAAGACTTTGGCTCGGCCAAACCCTTCCAATTTTGGATATCCACATCCCTCTATTACTCCTTGAAGCCTCACTGTGGGAAGAAGTCTTCCCAAGGAAGCCTTTGAGCTCAAATCTAAGAGAGTTACCCGATTTTAAGGTAATGTCTTCACTTGAGTCCGTTTGTTTTATTTTGCTTCTCCAACCCCCTAAACTCTTTTTATTCATTTCTTTTGTAACAAATCTAGTATCTTCAATATACTAGGATGTTTTTATAAGAATATTTCAAGCTACAATTACATACATCTATATCTAATGGTTAAAGAACATACTGTTTCGGTGGATGGCGAATTTATGCCTCCCGAAACGATGATTGTTCAACATTCTTTTAAACACATTTAATGGTGGCCATTAAGATGTCACTATATTTATATATGATATATAATGTGTTTATGTTTTCCTTGAGATTCTGTATTTTTCATTTTGAGCATACCTTTATGGCTTCCATTATGGGTAAACACGATAATTTCATTTTAGGAAGTGCGGACTACCGCCCCCTGAAAGTGATGTGATTCGTTAATGCCATATGTGGGACGTATAAAGGATGTATTTAAAGTTATTATATATGATGTTCTACTGGAATTATAATATACCTCTATATAATTATTATTTCTTTCCATTAATGTATGAGATAGAAATGAAAGTAGCGTTCATGCATACGTACGGCTTACCGTCTCCATGAACGGTGCATTTCATTTCTTATCCCCAAATGTAATGTACTATTATAAGTACATATATATAATGGATATATATGATGTATGTTACATCTAAATGATTAATATAATTCTGGAATTAAAATATACATACCTCTCATTTAGTTTTATTTCCACTAATATGATATAGAAATGAAAGTAGCATTCATGCGTACGTACGGCTTACCGTCTCCATGAACAGTGCATTTCATTTATTACCTCTAAATGATTATGTAATATTATAAATACATGTATATTCTGGATATATAATATATATATGATATCCAAAACATGAATATCATTCTGGATATAATGAACCTTTGACCACACGAATAACATGTAATTGTAAGAAGTCCACTTTCGACTTATGAATAAAATATCGACAAAAAACAATTATTAACTTAAATGATTACATAATATGTATAACATGGAAATAAGTGATATAAAAGGAATAATAAGCTTGAAAAGGTTCTTAAGAAAGTATAAATTAACTCAAGTTTATTATTCAGGACGTTAAAGAACGATCGAGTCAAGTCGGACCCGAGGTAAGGGACTTCGTCTCAATCTCCTTTCGTTGAGGCATATTTCATTTTAAACACAACTTTCTTTTATATGGTGTATAAACCCCTTTGAATTTTACTTTTATACAAAAGGAATATTTTTCTACGAAGCATTTTACAAAACAACAAAAAGGAATGTTTCTTTTAACGTACGCGGTGACAACGACCTTTTCCGCTGCTGCGAGTATTATTTGGTCTTTGGCTTCCTGAACAAGCCGTAATGTTTTTTTTAAATGAAATAAATACCATATACTCTTTTATGTATTTTGGTATTGAAAATGGTTTTTATAATGGATTTTTTATGTCAATATATTTAAGTGATATATTTTGATCAAAGTGTGGAATTTTTTTCTTTCCATTATATTTGTTTTATGTGTTATGATTTTTATAATGGTACTTGGACATTTGACGGGTGGTTACGTGATAAACCATATGACAGGTGGTGCCGTGAATACCAGGACGGGTGGTTACATTATAACCTCCAATGCATTGGGTATGGAAGTCGGCCGTATGGCTATTCCATTAAGTATGTATGGAAGTTGTCCGTATGGCTATTCTATTAAGTGATGTGTGTGGAAGTCGACCGTATGGTTATTCCACTTAAGTATGTTTATGTCCAAATTTACCTTTATAAGTTATGTGTTCTTTATATGGGTTTTATGGTAATCCTTTGGTTACAAAAGGGTAAGTGATGATATTTTATTCAGTGAAGAGTTTTTACTACTTCATGAAGGTGAAGGTATTACTTTGATAAACTATACATGGTTTACTTGATGTTTAAAAAACTAACAGTTTTCATTCTTTATGTATCCCTTACTGAGCTTTTTATGCTCACCCCAAGTTTTTTGAAATGTTTTTCATAGGACTTAATGTGAAATATGGTCAAGGATGGAATCATGGGAAAGTCATGCTATATAAAACAAGGAACTAGACGTGTTTCTTTTTAAGAGTTTTTATTTTGTGAAAACTTAGTCTACTTTGTAATCTTTTGAGATGTAACTGTTATGTCCTAAATCTCTAAAAATCTAATCCTGAAAAGATCCTCAATGTGAATTATTCATTTAATTCAATATTAAGAGATGTTTAAGGATGGGGCCTTATATTGTACCCATGTCCAATGTAAATAGAACATAGCTAAGGCTCATCGCCTCACCTTCTTCCATGGTCGACGCACCCACTTCCATCAACGGAGGAGGAAAAGTGTGAAGTGTCATTGTTGAATATATCACATCCTCGTGTTTCTCACACCTAGGATGACTTACATGTGCTTAGAGAAACCTGATGGTTACAGCATGTGAACAAACACTCATTGGAAGGAACTACAAGAACTATGATTCCCACCATAACCGGGATATGTAGGAATCCATCTCAAGGCCCGAGCTCAATGTGCATCCTCTTTAGGAAAAAGTCCCAAATTAAACCCCAAATCATCAAGGCATCCTTTTCAAGAAGTAATCCAAAACTCAACTCTCTCAAAAGACCATTCTATCCGATGAGACTTATCAAACGACATGGGATTTGATTCCCATTTTTTAAGTGATATGTAGGAAGGCTCTCTGAGGTTCAAACCCAACACATCAAATCAACCTTGTTCTCCTTGGGCCATATTCCAAATAGGGTCTGATCCTACTTGGAAATTCATATCCTTTCCATGTTCCTTGGGCTTCTTCAGTATAAGTCCCACACTATGTTTTAACCCAGAATCTTTGTCTTAGGGTCCTCATCAAATGACCTTAAATGGTATGATGTGTCCTATTATGTGGCGCTGAACTATGAAAGTTTTGATTTCTTTCACAAGGATACGTTGAAGCTCATTTTATTGGCATGATCCTAAGATCAAAACAAACCTACGTCTCCCTTGATGGAAATAAATTTTATAGTTCCCCACTGAGTAACTTAAAAACCAGTATTTTCACAACAATGTTTAAAAGAATCTCTAATCGATATATTAGATGATACCATTGATGGAAAACCTCTAATACACATAGATGTTTCCATTAATAATGAACCTTGAATGTGTACTGATGATTGTAAATTTTACACAAGTTAATAAGCAATTGTAAATTACAAGGGATACATATGACATACTTAGTTAATTAATAAAGATTCACGAAAATATCATAAATTTCCAAATAGAGTCTTGGAGTAAACAATAATCCCCCCAATCGGGTGTGATGAGTCCGACCTCCCATCCTCCTGAACAATGCACCTTTTTAGGCAATGTAAAGTTCAGTCATAATGAACATATTCCTTTACAAAGTATGTCTGCTTTGTATAATGAATTGTTGTATGATTCTAGTTCCATAAATAAATCCAATGGAAATCACTTAGAAATAGTGATTCTTAAAACTAGAACACATGTTTCAAGGAACTGGGTAACATAGCCTTATTATCCACTTCATGTGTCTATATAAAGCGAGACTAATTACTATATTCCAAAAATTAACATACTATTTTTTCACAGAATAATATTGAGAATTTCTGCGTGTTTTCATATTTTTTAGCGAGTGACACTATTTTATCTATAATGACAATTTTAGACTCATAACTGACATATTGAATCATACTAGGAAGATATTATACTGGGATTCATTATTAATAATTACAAAAAATCAAAAATGACATATTGATATTTTAATAATGTGTCAAAAAATATGAAAGAGGTTAATTGAATTTCAATATTTTAGTTGTATTCTTATGTATTCTTACTAAACATAATGTGATTTTTTAATAAAAATACACATATGGAGTCATACTGGTCACACAGTGCATCCGATTGTTTTGTGTGTGATTCTTACATGAAAAAATTACTTTTTGATAATTTTCCTAAATTATAAAAACAATCAATATTTCTTTTCACAATTTTCTTTATTTTACTTTTCTTTTTTACTAAAAATAATTTCAAACAAAAAACATGAACATTGAGGCATACCGGTCACTCTATAAATTGGATTAAGGTTCAGATGATTCCATGATGTTGAAAATGTCATAAGGATCATTTTCCAAAAGTATAAAAATAGGGTGAATGCTTTTTCTAAGTATTTTGTTTATTACATTATTTTATAGACAAATATCATTTTAAACTTGTAATAGTCACTTGGGGTCATATATATTACATCGTGTGTCAGTTTTATGTGAGAATAATTCATAAAAGTAAAAAATGACTTATGAATATTTTTCCAAAATTATCGAGTCATTATGAGTGTTTTTTACTTGATTTAAGAGTGTTAATGTTTTGGAACTAAAATTTCAAATTCAAAATACTAATAAATGGATCTTTAGGTTATACCGAGAAAATTTTAAATCATATTTAGTTACACCTGATTCCTAGAGATAAAAAATGAAATATGAATCATTTTTTATAATCAATAAAAACAACCTAGATGTTTTTTCTATGATTTGAGTATGTCGGTTCTGATTTTTACTGAAATTAGTATCGATTTTGAATACAAATACATGGTTGGAATCATATCATTCACACAATTCATTGTATTGATGTAAAGATGATTCCTACACATAAAAATTTACTTGTGGATCAATATCATAATGTAATATAAAATTTTAATGTGTATGGTTGGTTTTGAGTGTGTCCCTCTTTTCATTAAAATATCATTTCAAAATGTAAACACACACATTGAGTCAAACCGGTCACAACGTGTTTTAGTTTTATGTGAAACTGATTCCAAGACATCAAAAATTAATTATGGAATGTCTTCTTATATTATCAATACAATCCATATTTAGTTTTGTTTGTGAGTAGCACTATTCTAACTAAAATGTATATTTTAAACTAATAATAGACATATATAGTCATATAGAGCACATCTGGTTCCAAATTGAGGTGAAACTGATTCCTACACATCAAAAAATGAAATATTTTTTTATAAAGTATCAAAAGAATCCAAATGAGTTTTTTTCTCTATGGAAGTTTTGTTTTTTACTAAAATTAATGTCAATTTATTTAAAATACAGTGGCATGGAGTAATAACAGCTACGCTGTTTGTCGGATTGAGATGTGGCTTATTTGAACATATAACAAAAGAATTATGGTTAGTTTTCTTAATGTGTCAATACAATCCAAATTCATTTTCTAAATATTTCGTATGTAATATATATATTTTTAATAAAATTTATTTCAATTTTAAGTAAAATAGTGCACATTAAGTCATAACGGTCACATCGTGCATCAAAATGAGGCTAGACTAATTCATACACATCAAAAATTACCTATGGATCCTTTTTATAAAGAAAATAGTTTAGATTTTTTTAGCTTTTGATTATGTTACTTTTATTTTTTAGAAAAATTAATGACATGATTAAATTAAATGACACAGTTGGAGTCATACCAGTCATACCATGAATCAGATAGAAGAAAGGATTATTCCAACATTTCTAAAAAAATTTATGGATTTTTTGAATTATGTTTTAAAAAAAGAAATTAATTTTTGGGGTTTGAGTATGTAACATGTGTTCTTAAGAAATGCTATTTTAAATAGGAAACATTAACTTTTAATCAAATAGGCCACAATGTCTTGGTTTTATGGTAGGATGATTCATAGATATTATAAATGACATATGGATTTTTTTCTTAAATTATCAAGATAAAATGTTTATGTTTTTATTGTTTTCAATGAGTAACAATTTTTTTTGAACTAAAATGAAAAATAAAACTCATAATGTACACGTTGAGTCTTACCAAGAACATTGTGTATTGTATTGAGGTAAATCTAATTCCAATATTCCAAGAAAACATTTTAATCAATAAACTAATGTATAAAAATAATTTAAATGATTTATCTCAATTTTGAGTTTGTTAGTTTTTCTTTATACTAAAATTAATGTCAATTTTATATAAAATGACAAACTTGCAGTCATATTGGACACACTATTCATCATATTGAGGTTTATATTATTTCTAAATGTCAAAAATGACATTTGAATAGTTGTACTAAAGGGTAAAAATATCATTAATGTGTTTGGAATTTTTTTATTATGTGATTAATATTTTAAACTAATATACAAATTCTAAACTAAAAACATAATGTTTGAGTCATAATGAGCACATTTTGTATTGTATTAGGGTGTAACATATTGAGTATATGGCATGTGTTTTTCATTGTAATATCTACACAAATTAATAAAAAAAAGTGATAATATTCTATTATGATAGAATATTAATCCTCATTTTCACAGGACAAGGCCTTACCCAAGAACAAGTAAGGAGCCTCTAAGGCCCATGGGTGTGTTCTGTAATACTGTAGATGAGACTGGATTATTCTAAAACATGGTAGAGATGAAGTTATTTTTATAGCATTACAGATAACCACATCACTGTACCTCCTCTCTATGTGGTGGTTTGTGACATCATTCTCTCTCAAACACTTTTTATTTCATGAAACTTGTGGTTTTCTCTTCAATAAGACTGGAATATATAGTTTTTAGTGTATCCTCATCATGAATACCTTCAAACAAACCACCCCAAATCATTAATATGAACCCATCAATATAATAAACAAAATCTTATGTTAGTGATATTATAAAAAAATAAATTAATCATGAATATGAGACAATTCAATCCTAATCTTGTTGTTTTAAACAATGATTGCATAAAACAATATATTTTTAACCTAAAATGGATACATTTGATATATTTTATATTCACAATCCCAAAATCATGATATATTTAACCACTTTAAAATAACATAACAATAATTTATTATAACAGAATCACATAAAAACATTTATCCTTTTGGGTTGGTGTAAAAATAATATATAATCATTTTATTTTGATTTTATAATAAACTATAATAACACAGTATATATTCCTAGATTATACTAAACATTTGTGTATCCATTTATTTATTCTTTGAAACTATTGAATATTATTTTAAACCTATTAGTTTTCAATGATAGATTTAAAATAAATATTTACATTTTATTTTTTATGAACATAACATAATCTTTCATTCCATTTCACCATCATAGAGATAAAAAGCTCTGTGATAAACCATTTACCTACATTGATTGAAAAGAAATCACTATGACCCATTATGTATATTTAAAAGACATGAAAATCCATTATAAATTTTTTACACACATTAGATATTAATAAACATCAATATATCCCTCAGTAGAATCCAACTGACTAAAAAATCAATAACATACATTAATTTGTCATAGATTTTGGTATATACTAGTATATACTTTTCAATGTAATGGTTGTTGATAATATCTAACATAACATCATCAATATTTTTTCAAAAAATGGGAACAACCCTATAATCATTTATTTTCTATTGAAAATCAACATGATTTTTTTCTTTCAATTTACAAAACGAATTTTGACATGCATATTAATGATGAACTAGAGGACACATTTTTGGATATTGAGTTTTTAAAAAAGTCCCTATATGAGAAATAAAAATTGGATAAAAAAACCTTCACATGTAATAATTATGAGATTTTATGTGATAAAATGGTGGGATTATATAATTTCACATCATGTGCTATTAAAAAAATAGTTTTAGTCAATACATATCAGTAATGTAATAATGATGTTTAAATTTTATATATTTCACATAAATGTGTGATATTATATCTTGCATATAATTTATGGGAAAATATCCCAAATAATTCCACCACCCACTAATGTGAAACTACTTTGTTCTTTATTGTTCTATCACATACCATAACCATTGATAGAATATTAGAGAGGGAATTAGTCTAATTTTATTCTAAAAATGATTAGAAAATTAAGTGAAAAATCAGATTATATGATGATTAAATTAAATAACTTATTATTATTAAGTCACTTTTTCATGATGCCTATATATATTTTGACACCACGTTTTATTCTTGTTTCTAAACAAATATATTTCCTCCATTATATGTGTCCTTGAAAAATACATAAAAAAATATATCCAATTTGGTACTAATTATTATCAATAGTAATAAATATCTAAGGTTGTATCCAATAGTAGATCACTAAAATAGAAAGTGTTAAACTATAATTGTTTTCAAAAAACTTTTTAACACCATGTTCAATTCACATTAATCAATCAACTAATTTACTTCTTCTTTTGAGTATGAAGTTTTTCGAAAATCATTGTAGTAATGAGAAAATATAAACAATCAAAAGATTATGAAATATTGTTTAATGAAATTGTAATTACATTTAAAACATACCCTTTCAGTGGTTCTTTTATTCAGATTGTTAATGTTATCTTTCATAAATTTTAAAAAATAATATCTATAATCAATTTCATTATTTTTATTCTAAAACTACATAATCATTGGAAATAAAAATTAAATTAATTTTTGATATTTTTTGATAGATAAATAGTTATATATATTCCTTAACATATTTCCATTTTAAGTAATTCACTGTCTTTTTATGTTCAGTCACCAACCTCATGTCATAATATATCATGTATTTAGAAAGAACCATATCATAACAATAAATTTTTTAAAACACATGTTGAAGAATATAAATAAATATTTTTCATTAAAATGTTCATTTTAGTGTATTAATAATTCACAATATGCATCATATGTGGCAGTTTGTAGGATATGAATGCCTTGGATCAATGAAATTAATATTTGGGATTTCCATTTTGACTATGATTAGTAACAAGTGCTTCTTAATAAAACAATAAATAATGAAAAAAATAACAATATATTTTAGGATATATATTGTAGACTATTACCTCTACCTTTTATCCATTAAAAAGTTTATGTATTTATATATATATTTTTACGAAATGTGTTATATACCTCTTATTTCTTCTTAGTAATTTTTTTTATCCAAATTAGTTTTTTCCATAAAAATTGTATAGGGATTAGTGAATCCAAATAACAATTAAAATATTTTCTCCTTTATATAGTATTAAAATAATCGCCTGTAAGAAATATTAGTGGTTATTTAAATTAATTATTATGTTTACCAACAATTTTGAAAAAGGTATTATGGAAATTTACCTTAAGTACGTATTCATCACTAATACTCCTACAAATACAAACATTAGAATTTCATTTATACACTCAAGACCAACTAATTCTGTGATGAAATTTCAATATATTCCATCTTCATTTAGAATGAATCATAATTTTCTTCTTTAAATTTTTTCTCTTCATGATGTTGTAATGATAAAAAATGTTTTTCTAAAAATGGAAGTGAGAATGTTCTTTTGGAAGTTCATTTTTATTTTTTGTCCAATTCACTAGATTTTCTTGACCTGACATTAAGATTCCCCATTACATTATCTGTAATATCATACTTCACTCCAGAAAATTTTCAATCAATTTTTTTAGGTTTTTATATGAAAAAATATGGTAATGAAATACATCATGTATCATTATAAGATTATATGTTCGTGCTATGGATATTTCATTAGAATAGCTGAAAATTGTAATATTGAAATTATCAGTGGAATATGAAACTCAACATAATTCTCATGAGATTTTTCAAACTATCTCTCATTTTATATTTTGGGAGTTTTTTAGCAGTGTATCTTGTCAACAAAGATATTATACATTATACCACTTTCGAGTCATACTATGCACATCATGTATCATATTGAGGTGAGAAAGATTCCTAAATGTCACAAATTACTTATAGTTTGTTTTCATATAGTATGAAAATAATTATAGTGTGTTTTATTCGTTTTTAATATGTTATTTATTTATTTTGCAAAATTTAATTCCAATTTTAAATAAAAAAACACACTTGTAGTCATATTGGTCAAACAATGCATTGTATTGAGGTGGGACTGATTCCTATGTGTCATAAATGAAATCAGGATTTTTTTTCTTATTTTATGGAAACAATATCATTTACATATCTTTGTTTTGAGTATATCCCTATTTTTTTAACTAAAACTATTGTCATTTTAAAATAAAAACACACATATGGGTCAAACCAGTCACACTAAAAGTCAAATTGAAGTGATTCTGACGAATACACATCAAAAATGAATTTTTAATATTTTTACTAAAGTATCCAAATAATATGACTAATTTTGATTGATTATGGGTATGTCCCATTACTTTTTACTAAATTTCATTTTAAACTAGAAACACACACATTGAGTAATACTAGAATCATTGAGTGTTTGTATGAGGTGACATTGATTTTTACATTTCAAAATTGACTTTTGAATCATTATAATCAATCCACTATATATATACTAAAAATGGGTTCTTCCAGGCTGATGTGTCATCTCCTCAAGCTTCCACGTCCCCCATTTCACTATTTCCATTCCGGTTTTACCCCCAGAAAATCGCGTCCCTCCCCCAAACCTTATCCCACTCTTCCCACAAATTGGATTTCACCGCTCTATCGAACCCTCCTTCTCCTACCATGATTAGGGTTTTATCTCACCTCATTTCCCGACATCGCCTCACGCATACCTTCGCCGACCATGATAGGCTCATCGAAATATCGATTCTCTTCTCTTTTTGTGCTCTCGTCTTTGGCTACTCTGACTACAGCTCCTCCGCTCGCGACTTCTTCACAACCAAAGACTCCTACATCGGTTCTTACACATTCGGGTCCTCCGCTCCACCTACGGTTCACTTTACCTATAATTATCAATGAGTAACCCCAGGTATAAACATTACTCCTTCCGCAGTCGGCAGTTCTTCCATGAGCTTTGTCCTTCCACCACGCATCCAAAATTTATCAACGAAGCTTACAGTATCATTTTTCTTTCATTAGGTTTTTCAATCGACTACTCTTAAAAACATTTTTCTTCGCATATCTCTTCTTGCAGATCATATTATACTTCCAATCCTATGTCGGTCTTATTGTATCTGTGTATCAGTAAGCATCATCGAGTCCACTATCTATTTTTCTATATCCAAATGTCCACATTTTTTCAATCTCTCTAATCAAGTAGGACCAACCTCCTCGCCTTTATTGTGGCCTGATTCGGCAACACACGCAAACAATTTCCAACTCTCCATTCCCGGCCCACTGAGTGCTTCTGCCTCCCGGTGTTCTACTGCTGAAGCTAACTATCAAATTATCTTCATCGACTACAAAACCAACTATGGTTTAACACCAGGATACTACCATATCTCGCACAAATACATCTACAGTTGTATGAAAATACTTCCATTAACCAACACCTCCATTTTTCTCTACCTCACCCTCCTCCATTCTCTTGAAAAAAACCCAGGGATGGATTATTATTTGAATAATTGTCCTCAGAAAATGTAATATTGGTGATTCAAAACTCTGGTTCTGTATGAAATCAAATCATATAGAGAAATTTAGCATATTTTTTCCTAATCCTTAATATTTTTTAAACTAAACTAGTATATAGATTGATTTCGCATTCAATAGAGACTGACTCATATCCATTGTCAATTTTTTCTCAGAATATATGGGCGACCTCCACCACTATTTACTTTGTTCCTGGTTTTTAGTGTAAAAGCATCTGTCAACATACCAAGAATTTACCCCTTTTCTAGTTTATAATACTTTCATTATTTGTGTGTGAACTAGGTTATCCATGAAATATTTCATGGTTTCAGATGCAGGTTGTGGAGTTGTGCTTGGTTGATTTAAATTGGGTTCACAAGATATTGGTAATCGCTGATTTATTTGATGCAGTTGGCTTATTTCATTCAAAGTGTATTGGTGCAGGTTATAATTTTTCAATTAGATGGTAAATTTTCGTATGTGATGTAATATTTTCACTATATTTCTTATGCTAGAATAATTGAATTATTTCGTTTAAAATATTGACACTTTGTGCACTTCCATGGTTTCAGATGCAGGTTGTGGAGTTGTTCTTTCTGGATTTAATTCAGGTTCACACGATATAGGTTATCACTAATTTAATTATTGAAGTTGGCTTATTTAATTCAAAGTCTGTTGGTGCAGGTTATCAATGATCAGTTTGATGGTGTCGAGCACATAAATGTGAATTAATTAAATTCATATTCCTACCTTATAATTTTCATTTGATTTAATTCAATTCATATTTTTTTTAATTTTAGTATGTGGCAGCAGATTTCTGAATGTTTGGGATACATTGTATATATCATTTGTGATTAAATTTATAAATTATATTTAAATTTACTTAATGTAGTGTATTGATTTAATTATTTTTAATAATGTCAAATTTTTCCCTATCAATATGCTTGGTCAAACATTAATTAGGTGTTTGTTGTGATTTTTCAAATTTTAACTTATTTTCATTGGTCCATGTTTCGAATTCCAATTGGGCAGGGGCATGAGGCTGAAGAAATACTTCTTTGGTACCCCAACATGGTATGAAATTAAAATCATAGGAACACATTTTAGGATAAATAGTTTTCTAGCATCAAAACATATGATATTTTATATTCTATTAGAAACATTCTAAAAGATTCATATTCAATTTGTAAATTCGTGTTTTAATAATGACAGAAAAATGGTCATTGGAAGATGTTTTTTTTCATTCAATATTAATCATTCAACAATCAAGTTAATGTTTCCACCCATTGCAGAGCCATACTTGACTAGACTTCCCATTGGGTTATACCATTTCATGGGGTCAACAATGGAGTTATCCCATCAAACACAAGTTGTGATGATTGTATTCATATAGTAATGAAATTTTTTGAATTTTTTTATATGTATTCCCTTACGTGTCTTTGAATATTATATAGGCACTTATTATTTACAGTTCTTCGAAGTTGAATAGAATGGTGACATTTATTGTCATGCTATCCCAATATTCAATATGTCCTCATATATATTTTTTAATTAAATATCATGTTTTAATGTCTTTTAAAGTGGTTGAGAGATCCCTTTCAAATCCGGGAATGGGTGAATGTCTCGATTCAGGGGAAAAAATCTTGAATCACCTATGTTTATCCATTAATTTTTCACTATTCAGGTGAGAATTAAAACCACCAGTACATCACTCTAGACATTTAGTTAAGAAACATCAACATTCAATCTATCTTTATCAATTTTTTCACTTTCATGTTTTCATGTTTTTTAATGTGGTTGAGGGATCTCTGTTGATGCTACTTCACATGGATGGATGTCTCCATTCAGGGAAATGATATCTGTCTACCCCTCTGCTTACCCAGGATTGGTCTGTGTTCATGTAAGTTGTAGAAATAGTAACCTAGGTGGGTATTTTTTTCAATTCCTTCTGTTTTCATTACATATTTGGATTAGACAATGCTGTTTTTTTGAAGTATCAATTTCATTATATCATTTAAACACAATTTAGTTTTTTGTCTCATTTTCCAATTTGTGAACAATGAATTACTGAATAAATAATTACAGTGGTAAGTTTTTTTTTGTAAATTAATGATTTAATTCATCTCTTAATGTACAAAAAACGGTTGATTGAGTGTTATGATGATGATGTAGGGAAATAGACAGTTACAATGACCCATGAAGATGCACCATCCACAAGCCAAGCCAATGAACAACATCCCAATTTAAAGGAAAAAATAAAATAGAATACTTTCTTAGATTATAGACATTATGTGGTATATATGAATGGTATAAGAAGAAAATTATAGACCCTGTTCTTTTTCAATTTAGTTTATACATTTTTTATCAAATTTTAACTCTAATTTTATTATAGTGTAGAGGAATGTTGTTATAACACATATAACACACACGGTTATCCTTTCTCATCAGTATAGGTTGTATATTATACATTTTCCTAGTTTCGTTCTTTTTTATAGCATATAGACAGATTTTCTAGCATATAGACAGATTTCCAAATCAGTTTCTGATATAATTTTCACATTTCCTAAATCAATTTTAGTTAATTTTCTAGCATATAGGCATGGGTTGGGCAGGTTGGAGTGGGAGGGGAGGGAAGGATGATGGAAGGGGGTAGGGGTCTGCTGGGGAAAAAGTTTGGGTTGGGGGAGGGGAGGGGAGGGGAATGGGTAGTGTAGGGGCCGGGTAGAATGGAGGGGAGGGGACGGGAGGGTGATGGCAGGGGGGAGGGGGCTGCTGGGGGAAAAGGTTTGGCAGGGGAAGGGGAGGGGAGGGGAGGGGAGGGGCTGGGCAGGTTGGAGGGGAGGGGAGGGATGAGGAGGATGGTTGCAGCGGGGAGGGGGTGATGGGGGAATAAATTTGGGCAGGGGGAGGGGGGAGAGGAGGGGAGGGGAGGTGAGGCAAGGTGGGGATGGGGCTGCTGGGGGAACAGGTTGGGCAGGGGGAAGGGACGAGAGGGTATGGGAGGGGAGGGGGGAGGGGGTGCTTTATGTGATACCTCCCAACCTATGTGCTACTTTGAATGTTATTTTCATTCATGTGCATTTATATATTATAAAGTATATACTTTTATTGTGTTCTTAATGTCCGTTAGAATGTTCTTTTTCAGTTGGATATTTCATTCATGTCCATTTCTGTGAATAATTTTTCTGTAAAGAATTTTTCTATTGAGTACCATTTGATTTTATCAAAAAAGGACCATAGAAATTAAAGGATATCAAAATAAGAGGCCCAAGAATTCCTGCTATTTATGCACCCACAGTTTTACATCTGGTAATACTATGGGTGGCCATATTATGCACCACGTGATGTATGGAATCTATGTATGGGTAATGCTATTATTTTGTGACTCAACAGTGAACTGTCCACTGAATTTATTGTTTCAAAATATATGAACAGTTGTGGAATACCACCTGATTTTTATAGCTAAAATATTTTTATTGAAGTGTTCTTCCCAACTGGGGATCCTGAGAAAGGATTGTGCTTAATTTTAGTTAATAGTTCAGAGAAGTGTGTCATTTTATTTTGATTCATGTGATAAATAATTAGATTTTATACATGGTTTGTTTATTGTTTTTATGTTTCTTGATCATTTTAATTTCTCCCAATGTAATTACATGTCTTCTTTAATTATGTTTTTTATCACCATATCAGGTATACAACATGGAATCAACATGTTTTAAAGGTGAAACATCAATAATGACTAAATATTGTGGCTAATGGATTTTATGGCTTCACAAAGGTATGGTTGAACCCTCATAAGAATTGTGATTGGTAATAATTCACCATGTTTTTCACTGCATTATATATACACTTCAGTACCTTTTATGCCCAAATTTGAGATTTGTTATTCAGAATCAAAATTTTACAGATTTGATGTACAGAATCATTAAACATTTCCATCATTTTAATTAATTGCTTCCATTAGTACATCCCCTGTATATTATTTTTTTTATTTTAATTATTTTGAACTCCATTTTCAAAAATAAAAAACTCAATTATCATTATCTGGTAGATGTAATTCATATTCTGTGGCATTTGTTACATATTTTAGTCAATAGTACGAGATTTTATAATATCTATTTATGTGTTTTTTCGTACAATTATATTTACTATCCCATTCAATATTACCTTTCAGTGATGAAAAATTTGTACATTATAAAGTTTTCCTTACTTTTTTTCAATGCAGTCCATGGGTAGCATACAAAGTCCACTAGCCATAGTGGGATTACTATTCATGTGTTGAAGAATCTTCTAGGGAAGATTGTTCCCCCTTCACGATGTTTTTTTGAGTATGTAATCACTGCTTTCTCATTTGGGGTTTTAATTGAAGCCATCCATTCATGGGTTTGTTGTTTTGAGTAGAGATTATTTGTATGATATCATACTATGAAACTGCTTCCCATAAACATAAATGATTTTTTTATCTTTGTTGACAGCAGTACTGGATGTGGTTGAATCATGTCTGATGTTCTCTAGAGCAGTTCATCTTATTTAGATATTTCATATGATTCTATTATTTCCCGGAACCTAAACAGTAGGTTTTTAATAGATACGAATATAATATTTTATGTATAACCATGCAGTAAAAATCTACTTTTATGTGAACCGCTTTTATATTTAACCAAAAAGATCTATGAATATACTTATTATGTGAATCAATTTTATGTGAACCACTTTTATCATCAAACTGAACTACTTTTATGTTTAACCATACTGTAAGAATCTACTTATTATGTTTTAGGCATTCTGCATGCTACGAAGTGAATTTTTATTGGTTTAAGTAGTTAATCTCTGTAGGGATAAAAAATCCATGTTTGGTTATGGAAAACATTTCCTATTTTCATTTTCCACAAAATGTATTAAAACGTCTATAGGAACTATTTTGGATATGAAGAAAATATATTTAAAATAAGAAAACATGAAAACATTTTCAGGAAAATAAGAGAACATTTTTTTCTAAAAAACACCCATTTTCTATTTTAAATTCCACAGAATGTATTCCATTGAAATAATTTAATACATTTTTAGAAAATGAAAATAGAAAATGTTTTTCATAACCAATTGCAGCCTTCGGTTTTCTACTCCCAACAATCTTTTAAGCTTAGCTTATTCCTGTTTAAAAATAGAAAAACCTCATATTGTAGTTGCTGAATACCTTTCAATGTGATTTATCTTGCAATTCTATCATTGTTCATGTACATAGTTTGTCTAAAAATATCTATAAATATTTTCATACCACTTGTATCTTATATAACCATTTTGGTTATTATCACCTGCATCTATTTTTACGGTTTCTCTAATTTTTATCACCTGCATCTATTCTCATGTGCACCTCTAAAAACACATTCTCTAGATTGTGTCACCTTCAACTATTATCTTATCACCTAAATCTGATATAAATGTTTCACTTTTTCATCTGTTAACAAGTCATCATCCCTGCAGAATAAAGATTTAAATTTATTTTCATCATTATGATCTTCATTGAACACATTATCAACTTTATTTGAGACCTAATTATCACTATTTCAATTTTCAAATTTTAGTATTCCTTCAACAACGTGGTTTCCGATAATGATGATGAAAACATAACAAGAAGTGGAGGAAATTGTCGAGTTATATATCCATGGGTTTCATTGGAATCTTGGACTATATTGATTTTACCAGCATGATGACACTGCCTTTGTGTGATCATTTAGTTCTTTCTATCACAATTTTATTGATTATTTGTATGTTTTTTGAAAGAAAAAAACTCAATAGCAGGGGGAATAAATCTTCATTATAGTGGGGTTGATAATTAAAAAAAGATTATATTGAGGCATTGGGTGAAATGTTCTACGACATATTTGATAATTAAAAAGGGAATTGTAGTGGTTCTATATAAATAGAAGTTATAAGTTGAATATTCCTAATGAAATGGAGTGCTTATAAAAAGTATTTCGTGTGTTGTAGTATAGTCCATAAAATTTGGAATCATAATAAGTGGTTCAAAAGTTACATTTCTTTGAAATAGAGAGTTTAAATTATTTTCATCATTTTCTTTCAGAAGATTTTGTTTTCATGATGAAATCATTAATCTATTTGGAATGTAATCCATATAAAATTAAATCTTAACAGACTTGGTCAGTAAACCATTCATGAATTAAATTTTATTTTTATAATCCCTCTTCCCTTTTGTATATTCATCCTCCACCTCACCGGCCAGTGCCTCCTCTCCTCTAATATAGTGCATATTCCACTATAATTTACTCCATTTACGTCTCTCACAACTACACTCAGGCCCTATTTTGTTTCAATTTCATCCTCCCATAATAACTAATATACTTTGAATTGGTATAAATGATGTTTATTTGAGTATTAATATGAAAAATTAAAATTATATTATCAGGTCGTGCAAATTCATGGGTAGGGTACTAGTTATCAATAAAACTTGGGATTATTTTTCATTTTTCAGTGAAAGTGACTTTTTGAACTAAAATGATAATTATAAATTGAGAACAAGAACTTTGGGTAACAAAGAGAGTACAGTGTATCTGATTGTGGTGCAATAGATTACTATACATCAAAAATTAATTATAAATATTTTTTTTACTAATGTATGAAAATAATATGAATGTGTTCTATAAATTTGGTGATTTAAGTCTATAATTTATAACTAATGATCTAAATTTTAAATAAATCGATATACTTTGAGTCGTACAGATCACACTATGAAATAGTTTGAGGGTTGTCTGATTCCTACCCATCCCGAATGGATTATGGATCATTTCCCAAAAGTATAAAAACAATAAAAATGTGTTTTCGAAAATTTCAGAATGTCACATAACGTTTTTTTAGTAAATTATCATTTTCAAATTAAATCACACACTTTGAGCCATATCAGCCGCATCATGTGTCTACATGTTTTCAGTCTAATTAATATAATCCAAAAAAGAACGTAATTTTTTTCCCAGAATTATAAAGAAAACATATCTGTGTTTTCAATGTTTTTAGTGAGTGACATTATTTTAATTAAAATCGAAATTTTAGACTAATAACGGTCACATTGAGTCATACTAGGCAAATATTGTATTGGGATGTCGTATAACTAATTACAACACATAAAAAATGACGTATTGAAATTTTTACTAATGCATCAAAAAAATATGAAAGAGGTTTTTCATTTTTTTAGTATGTTAGTTGTCTTTTTATTAAAGAATACATGAGTTTTGAATAAAAATACTCACATAGAGTCATACTGTTCACACAGTACATTATATTGTGTTGTGTGTGATTCCTACATAAAAAAAATGACTTGTTGGTCATATTCCAAAATTATGAAAACAATCTATATTTTTTCATTGTTTTTTGTATTTTACTTTTATTTATCTTATAAAATATATGTCAAATAAAAAAAACATGAAAATTGAGTCAAACTAGTCAAAAAAATACATTGGATTGAGGTTCAGATGATTCCATCATGTTGCAAATGATATATGGATCATTTTCCCATAGTATAAAAACAATTTGAATGTTTTTTCTTAGTTTTGGGTTTGTAACATGTCTTTTATAGTCAGACGTCATTTTAAACTGGTAATAGTCACTTTGTGTCCTATATAGCACATCATGTGGCGTTTGTATGTGAGACTAATTCCTACTTGTCAAAAATGAATTAAAAATATTTTTTCTAATTTATCATGTCATTCTGAGTGGTTTTTAATTGATTTTATAGAGTTAATTTTTTTTACCTAAAATGACAATTTCAAACTGATAATGGGATATTTAGGACATACTGAGAAAATTGTATATCATATTTAGTTACAACTGATTACTATAGATAAAAATTACTTATGAATCATTTTTATAAACTATAAAACAACCCTGATGTGTTTGATTAGTTTTAGGTTTTCTAGTTCTATTTTTTACTGAAATTAATGTTGATTTTAAAAAAAATTCAATGTTGGAATAATATCAGTCACACAATTAATTTTATTGATGTAAGGAAGATTAATAAACAAAAAAATTATGTATGGATCATTATAATAATTTATTAAAAAATGTGAATGTGTATGATTGGTTTTGAGTACGTCACACAATTTTTTAAAATTTCACTTCAAAATGGAAACACACACATTGAGCCATACCATTCACAACGTGATTTAGTTTTATTTGAAACTAATTCCGACACATGAAAAATTTATTATCAAATATCTTCCTATATTATCAGGGAAATCTTGAGTATGTTTTCTTAGTTTTTTTGGCGTAGTAATATTTGAACTAAAATTTCAATTTTAGACTAATAACTAACACATAGAGTCTTATCGGGCACATCTTGTTCCAAATTGAGGTGCGAGTGATTCTTACACATAAAAAATGAATTATGTTCTTCCAAAATTATCAAAAGAATCCAAATGATTATTTAAGTATTCAAGTTGAGTATTTTACTGAAATTAATGTCAATTTTTTAAAATAGAGAGGCATGGAGTAATAACAACCACATTGTGTGTCGGATTATGATGTGGATTATTCATGCATGTTACAATAGAATTATGGAAAATTATCTAATGTGTCAATACAATCCAAATTAAATTTTTAATATTTGGTATGTCACATTTCTTTTTTACTAAAATTAATGTTAAATTTAGATAAAAGAACGCATAATATGTTAAAACAGTCATATTGTGAATCTAATTGAGGTTTGACCGATTCATACACATTAAAAATTAAATATAGATCTTTTTTATAAAGAAAAGAGTTTATATGTTTTTATATCTTTTGATTATGTCACTTTTATTTTTTATAAAATTTAATGACATGATTAAATTAAAGGACACACTTGGAGTCATAGCAGTCACACTGTGCATCGGATTGAAGAAATGTTGATTCCTAAATTTATAAAAATTATTTATGGATCGTTTTAATTCTGTATTAAAAAAATATGAATACTTTTTTTGGTGTTTGAGTATGTCATTTGTGTTTTAAAAATTTGTTATTTTTAACAGGAAACATGCACTTTTTATAATATAGGTCTCAATGTGTTGGTTTGATGTGAGACTGATTCCTAGGAATTGTAAATGTCTTATGGATTGTTTTATTAAATTATTAAGATAATATGGATGTGTATTTATGGTTTTCAATGAGTAAATTTTTTTTTGAACTAAAATAAAAATTCAATCAAATAATGTACAAGTTGAGTCATACCAAGAATATCGTGTATTGGATTGAGGTACAACTAATTCAAATATGTCAAAAAAATATTTTTTATCATTTCAATAATGTATAAAAACAATATAAATGTGTTTTCTCAGTTTTGAGTATGTTATTTATTCTTTACACTAAAATTAATGTCAATTTTATATAAAACGACACACTTGTAGTCGTATTGGCCACTCTATAAATCATATTGAGGTGTATCTGATTCCCAAATGTAAAAAATGACATATGGATAGTTGTACAGAAGGGAAAAAATATTATTATTGTGTTTCATCATTTTTTATTATGTGATGATTGTTTCAAACTATTCTACAAAATATAAACTAAAAACATAATGTTTGAGTCATACCGAGCTTATTGTGTATTGTATTGGGGTGTAGCTGATTGAGTATGTGACATGTGTTTTTCATTCTAATATATTCAAAAACCAATAAAAACAGATCAATTCCCATTATTATGTAATATGAATTCTTATTGTCATAGGACTTGGCCTTCCCCAAGCTCTTGTAAGGAGCCTTCAAGGCCCAAGGGTGTGTTCTATAATATCGCAGATAAGACTGTATTATTCCCAAACCTAGTAGAGATGAAGATATTAATATAGTATTAGAGAGAACTTCATCACTGTACCTCCTCTCCATGTGGTGGTGCATGACATCACGCTCCCTCAAACACATCGTGTTTTAGGAAACATGTGGTTTTCTCTTCAATCAGACAGGAACATGTACTTTTTATTGTATCATCGACATGAATAGCTTCAAACAAACCACCCCAACTCATGAATATGACCGCACCAATATAATAAAAAATTCTTATGTTAGTAATTTTATAAAAAATTAAATTAATCATGAATATGATACAATTCATTCCTAATCCCAATGTTTTAATCTATAATTCAAAACAATAACATTTTTGATTAACCCACTAGGAATTAATTTTGTTTATTTTAGAATCTGAATCCAAACATCATGATATATTTAACCACTTTAAAATAAAATAACAGTCATTTATTGTATGAAAATCCCATAAAAACATTTCTTTTTTTGGGTTGGTGTAAAAATAATATATAAACATTTTCATTCCCATTTTTCTAGAAAACTACCAGAACACAATATATATTCGTAAATTATACTAAACATTAGTATTTCCATTTATTTAGTCCTAGATGATACTGAATATTATTTTAAACCTATTAGATTTCATTGATTGAATTAAAATAAATAGTTACATTTTAGATTGTATGGAACATAACAAAATCATTCATTCCATTTCACCATCATAGAGAGAAACAAACTCTATGATAAACCATTTACCTACATTGATTGAAAAAACATCATTGTGACCCATTATGTATATTTAGAAGACGCAAAACATCTTTATAATATTTTTACCCTCTTTTGATTTTAATAAATACTAGTATAGACCTTAGTAGCATCTAAATGTCACTAAAACCAAGCACATCCATTATCTCATCCAGGATTGTTGTATAGACTAGTATATCCTTTTCAATGTAATGGGTGCTGATAAAATCTAACATAACATCATGATTATTTTTTTATCAAAAGGGGAACATCTATATTATCGTTTATTTTTTATTGAAAATAAACATGAGTTTTTTATTTTTTAGCTTGTGAACATCGATCATGTTAACAAATGAATTTTTACATTCATATTAATGATGAACAACTAGGAAAATTTTTTGATGATCAGTTTTTGAAAAAGATCCTATATGAATAATAAGGATAGGATAAAAACCTCTACTCGTGTAGTAATTATGAGATTATATGTGATATAATGGTGGGATTATATAATTTCACATCACGTGCTATCAAAATAATCATTTTTAATCAATCCATCCCAGTAATGTAAAATTTATGTCTCAATTGTGTTGCTTTCACAGGAACATGTGATATTATATCTTGCATATAATTGATGATCAAATATCCCAAATAATTCTTCCACCCAAGAAAGTGAAACCACAATGTTGTTTTATTCTTCTATCACTTACCATAACCCATGATTGAACAATGGAGAGGGAATTCATATAATTATATTCTAAAAATTAATAGGAAATAAGGAAAAAATATATTAAATGATTATTATATTAAATAAATTAGTAGCATTAAGTGATTTTTTCATGACCCCTATATACATTTTGACACCAGGTTTTTGCTCATTTCTAAAAAAATTGATTTCCTCTATTATATATATCCTTGAGAAATAGATAAAAATATATATAAGCATTTGATATTAATTATTCACACTCCAAATAAATTTCTAAGTTCATATACCATACTAGATCACAAAAATATAATGTAGTAATATTTTATTGTTTTTAGAAAACATTTCAACACCATGTTCAATTCCCACTCATCTATAAACAAATTTAATTCTTCTTTCAAGTATAACTACTGTTGGAAATCATGGTAATACTGAAAAAATACAAACAAACATAAGATTATGAAATATTTTTTAATGAAATTGTAATTACATTCAAAACATACCCCTTTAGTGGTGTTGGTCATCAGATGTTTAATGTTCTCTTTCATAAATTTTCGTACATAATATATACATTCAATTTCATTATCTTTCTTTGAAAACTACATAATCATTGGACAGAATAATTAAAATATTTTTAAATATTATATATATATAATTACATGTATATACCATAAATTGTTTCCATTTTATGTAATTCACTATCTTTTTATCTTCAGTCACTAACCTCATGTCAGGATTTATCCTATATTTATCGAGCTCCTCATTGTAAGAAAATTTAGTTTTTAAAACATATGATGAATAATATAATTCGAACATCATTAATAAAATAATCATTTTAGTGTATTAATAATTCAAAATATGCATCATGTGTGGTTTTTTGTTGGATATGAATACATTTGATTAAAAAAATTATATTTGGGATATCCATATTGCCTATGATCAGTAACAAGTGATTCCTAATAAAAAATAATTAATGAAAAAATAACAATATATTTTATTTTATATATTGTAGACTATTACATCTAATTTTTAGCCATAAAAAGGGCATGTCTTCTATATATTTTTTATCAAACGCTTTATATACCTATTATTTATTTTTAGAAAATTATTTTCTTGTCCAAATTTATTTTATCTATAGAAATGTTATTGGGATTAGTGAATCCAAATAAAGATTCCAATATTTTATCGATTATATAATATTAATATAAATGTCTGAAAAAAAATTATTTATTATTAAAATTAATGAAAAATTAAACTCTCTATTTGTAAAAATATATTATGAAAAATTACCATATTTATGTATTAACCACAAATACAACTAGGAATTGAAATTTCAGAATCTCATTTATACATTCAAGACCACCTAAGTCAGCGATAATCTTTTGACATATCCCTTCTTCATATATAATGAATCACATATTTTACCCATTAAATTTGGTCTCTTTATGATGTTTTAATGATAAAAATGTTTCTCTAGAAATTGAAGTTAGAATGTTATTTGGGATGTTCATTTTGATTTCTTGGTCAATTCACTAGATTTTAATGATCTGACATTATGTTTCCCCGTTCCTTTCTCTATATATAATATTATACATCACTCGAGAACACTTTTCGTAATGGTTATAGGTTTTTATATGAAATAATATGGTAATGAAATATCTCATGTATCATTATAAGATTATATGGCCATGCTATGAATATTTCATTAGAATAGTTTAAAATTGTAACAATCAGATCATTAATTGAATATGAACCTCAATGATCTTCTCGTGAGATATCTCAAACTATCTATCAAGTTATATTTTGGGATTTATTTATTGTGTATCTTTTATACAAGGATATTACACTATTTCACTTGAAATAATGAGGTGTGTTGGTGATGATAGAAAGAATTCACATACAACTATAAAGTACATAATTTTTTATATATAAAGTAATAAGAAGTTACTTTTTTACAATTTTTGATAAATCATAATTAAATAAAAAATTTCTTGGGAAAGGTTTGCAGTTGAGGGGAATGACTATCCTCAGAGCTATTGGGGTCATTTGGCTCTTCATGTGAGGATATTTGGTCATCCGTTGTTTCTCATTATTTTATTTTTATACATTTATCTGATGAACCAAATAAGATAATAATATCTTTCACAATATCTAATTCTTTATGAAATCCCTTCATTACCTTACATGTATCTTCATGTCCTCCAAACTTTTTCAAATATTCTTTGGTATACAATCCAAAATCAACTCCTCTAACATGATGATATTTATTGTATACATTAAATATACTAAATGTAGTTTTTATTATGGTTTCGACATTGTTGATTCTTGTGTCTAAACCATATAAAAAATATTAATGTAAATTGATAATTTCACTTAATAATATTATAAATTTTAAGGAATTACAATAATTTCATACATAAAAATCTATACCATTCTACTTTTGTGTTTGGATTAACTAATTTACCCTCTTATCTAGAGGAACCTACATCCATATCACACGATTTTCGATGTAAGTGGCTTCAGATATTGATTCATCGATATGAATATAAAAGAATGAACAAATGTTATTTCATATCACATAAAAAATTTATTGTTTATTTGAAATACATACCAATTTTTGGTCGAGTAAATCATACACCATCCTTGCATTGTGATAGGTGAACATTTGTATTCATGCACACCTTTTATTTTCCAAAATCATCACATATTTAATAAATTAAAATTTTTTAATCAAATTTCATAAAATAATTAATTTCAAATAATATATTATTGACTATAATGATCCTGAAATGATTTTCTCATCATGATGACTAAAGAAATGATTCCATGTTTGTGCTTTATAATGTGTTCTTATCAAACTACTTCGTGGGGATCTATATTCACATTGATATCCATATAATGTAACTTGGTAAGAAGAGTATTGAGGCCTCAATGGGATTTTATAGTGACCATGAAGAAAAATTTATTATTACAATACTCTAAAATATAAGAACTCTGCAAGGAATACTAAAAATTAAATAAATGATTAATTATATTTTTTTGGTACAATAGAGACATTATATCATATCATTACATATATATATTTAAAAAGGATTTACTTTGTTACAGGATAGATGTTTTTCCATTAATATATTTCAATTGGAACATTCATCCACGTTGTGAACCTAACATAAATAATGAACATTGACTTGTTGGTGTCAAAAGGGTGTCCATGTTGATTCCATAAATCCTAAAAATTCAAATTGTACTTCACACAATGATAATTTTGTTCAACACTATGATTCTGCATCATTATTTTTGTTTTCATAAATATCATGTTGATCCCTTTATGATTCAACGTTTAAAATACCAACAGCTTGTTTTTCCATTGGAATGGAAAAATCATCACGTAAAAAAGACAATGTCTTCAGTTGTAGTCAAACATTTAATTTATATTATGTTGATGCTAGAGAGAATAGATAATAAAGTGAGAAAAACCATAGTATATTAAAAAAACAATAACCTTGACATTTAATTCTATTTATTTTCTAATTGTTTTAGGGATTTGGATCCACTATCGAGAGTTGAAATCCCCTATTTATGGACCCCTATAACGCATAAGACAGTGTAAATATTATGAACACAAGGAAATAGTTGTGATCTCCATATGAAATTTTCATCCTCAATTGAATTTTCACCTAACCCTATATTATTTTGATATTATAGTAGGACAATCAACCAATTCTGGTTTTCAAGATCTAATACATACAATACATTAAATCCATGTAATTCCATTATGTTCAGCTCATCGTCGAAACCTTACACACTAAAATTAACCTTCATGAATCTAGTTTAATCAACATTATGTACACATCTGTTTTAACCCCATTAACAATTGAAAATCCACATATTATGTTTTATTAATCCAACTCTTATATATGATTAATGATTCCAAAATATGATATATTTTCATAAATTATATTTTTATCCTTTGAAACAAATATGTGAATCGCTTCCACCAAAATATAAACTCCCCTGTTTTTCATCATCCTAAATTCTTGAAGTTCTTTTGAATAATACCTGTAATCATTGATTACAAAGCCAACATGTGATATAACATTTTCATTTAGTCCCACAGCTGACCATCTAATTTGTTCGATAATTGAATTCATATTTTTAAATAACTCTTTGTAAATATGATCTAAAAACCATCCTATAAACTATTTATTATGTTTATTTTTTATATATTTTATAGGATTTTATTGAATCAATTATCTATGAATTTATTTAATGAATTCAATATATGGATCTACATTTTCACTATAATGTAAAATTTCATGTTTGGCTAGATCCATTTTTTCATTGTAATTGTAACAAAATCTCTTATAAAAATCCATTCTCCCATGAGGCGTTCTCTATGATGAGACTTTGGAAGATATATGATGTTAACATTTGACTATTTATCAGTAAAAATTTTAAAAACAACTTTAGCAATATATTTTTCTCCAATACAACATTTTGGAGGAATTTGATTCTTGACTTGACATTTCAGAATAATCATATACTATTCATTGTGGTACATCCATATGTAGTGTATAAAATAACATATGTGAACATTTTGAACCAATTGAACCATAATTTGGACCATTATATGAAATTATTATTCTTTTATGAACACCACTAAATGAAATTATATGATTTAACCCTTATTATTGAAGATTGGAATCTTTTTCAGTTCTATAACAATACTACAGATGGTGTTAAAAAAAAGAATATCCTAATTAATATATGTTGTAAATGTTTAGGGATAATGAGACTCAAAGAAAGAAGAATCAAATATTTCATCAAAACATTGAATTTGTGTGATTTTGGTAATTTTCACTACATATTTTTCATTGGAATGAAATTTTTTATATTTTATGAATATCCATATGGATGTTTTACACCATTTAATATAATGAAAATTTGTAATTTATCCTTTCAATATAGAGTGTATGCTACTAGATGAAAAAAATTGTTACATTTACCATTCATCAGGGACCATTATTCCCTTATCCACATCACTATCATTTTGAAGCTAGCCCAGATGCCATCTTTTGTTTTTAAGAACATTCAGCGTTGTTCTAATAGAACAATAAAATAAATTTTTTCTATATGCATGATATAATGAAAATGTTTTACATACAAATGATTTATTTTTATAATTCAATAAAAACTGATCTCTTTTGAAGCCTACTATCTTAAACATTTCAAATTTGTTTTACCAAAATATTATCATTTTCTTATAATATATCACATCGTTTATAACCCATTAGTGGAGTGGTTTTTTTACATTATTCAATATTCCCATGGAATGATGTTTTCGAGAACAATATTTATTTCTGCGAGGTAAAAATGTTCTATATCCAAAAAATATAATATTTGAATAATGTTTCAACCAAACTAAATATGTGTAGTCATTAAAAATGGAACATCCCAAAATTCATTTAATGTTATATCCTAAAAAATTTCATTACCCAGGAGCTTCATTTATCGTCCCATAAAACATGGACCATAATGTGAATTATTAACTTCAATGAGATTCATAAATTGTAATATTTTTCCTATATATATTATAGATCATGAATATGAAATCCAAATAGAGATTAATATCTTTACCAATTTTCATTTGTCTACATATAATTAGAGATAATAGAATGTATTGGTTCATCATGGATTACATTGGATTCAAGTAGTAATTTTCCAACATGATGGACCCTATACAATGAGTAATACTATCACCACCAAAGAAATTTATTCCTTCTATATATAATTGATGATGAAATTTTTTTATTTCATTTAAAAATTTAGTTTACTCAGAATCAATATTCTTCCACTGTTGAAAATCAGTTGGATAACGTAGGCTACTAAATTTTATTCTTCTATCCTCATTTCATTTGAATTTTCTCATGAATACCTAAAATCCATATAGTCTTCTAAACAATGAAATGATTTTAAAATAACATATATCTTGTGATGGGCTTGATTCATTTTTCACGTATCGATCAATGCAACACTGAGGTAATTTTATGAGTGATTTATAGTCCTTGCGAAGCAATATGAAATAATTTGGAAAAGAAATTATTTTTTTGGAGATCATTCCAATTCAAAATATAATAAATTTATCATCATATGTTCTATATGGAAGTTCATTTTCTTCTGGAAACATATCATTCAATAGACCATGTATTTCATTAATGCTGGTGTCCCTCCAGCCACTTCCAGCTTTCAATTTATATAACATCAATAAAACATAAAATGTTTAAGTATTTAGTGTAATACATATTAGTCCACTAGAATAGATTTTTAGCTTCTCAAAAAACATTTTCCAATCATGAAGGTCATGTTCAATTTTCATTTTCATTCCATTCATGGGATATCCGTCATCATTTGAACTATTATTCATATCAAATTATCCAGAGACCACAATATCATCCTAATTAGTGTGCACATTTAGTTTCTCCACATGTTTAGCAAAAAATTTATAGATCTGATCAATTCATTAAAAAATACAATTTTATACCAATTCTTCATTGCTACATTATATTAAATAAATATAATGTAAGCATGGAAAAATGATTTTGGAAGGGGCGTATGCAAACTTTATTTCAAACATGATTAACTCTTTATCAGTTTCATCATATAATTTTTTCATATGATTAGAATTCAACTATTTTGGACTCGGATCCATCTTATTTGGTCCAAACAATATTCATTTTTTGTAAAAATTAATAAATAAATAAAATAAAGTTGTTATAAAAAGAAAATTTTATAGATATTTATAATAAGGAGAACCTAAAATTTGACTACTTAAAATTATTTAATTATGATATGAAGTAAATGGGTATTTTAATTTAATAAAGGAATTAGTTAACTATGTAAGGTGGTGTCCTCTTAATTAATTATAAATGATCATTTGTACCTGGTATGGGAAGACTATTGCTTGGGGTAGTTCATGTAACATAGGTGAATGTTCAGAATATATGGGGTATGGGTCTAAAGATATAGAATATTATAATAATTGTTCAAGAGATGAAGTTAATGAGGATGAATGTTGTCTCCTTAAATATTTCTAATGTTCCACATCTGTATATAAAATTTAAAATCTCATCGGAAAACCAATTTCAAAAAAGAAATTTTCAATTTTTGAATTTTATGAGACTTTATTGAAATCCATTTTTTCAATTCCTCAAAAAAATCAGCCAATTTTGGTTAAAACATTTAGTTGGACATGAACCCCCTTTTCTATAAATTCTACTATCATCAAGAGAAAAATATTGAAATCTTATTCAAAACCCATTAACAGTAAATTAAAATTTTAATACCATTTCTATGGAAATATTTACACATTTAAATGATTGAAACTTTACTATTTGACATTAAAATCAATTCATGAGTTTTAAAACTCTGAATCCATTTTGCTACATTTTATGGGAAAACCTCATTCATTTAATTTCAAACACCTCTTTAATATTTAAAACTGAGTTTCATTTTTTCAAAACTAAAATTTATAATAGGTGTGATGACAAAAGTTATAAATAGATCACCACTAGTTTAAAGTAAATCATGATTATTAGTCATTTCAAAAATATTTTATAAAGATTACATGAATAAAAAAATTATAAGAAACTAGTAAATTGACAATATAAATACTAACATGATTGTTATGGACTAACTACCATAATATAGAGGTTCTTATGCGATTCTTTCAAAATTCAATCAGGGTATTATTCATTTTTCAAAAAAAAGTTTCATCAAATATCACACAAGAAGACACAAATAAAATATTTTATATTCCATACAATATAAAAAATATTCAACATTAATCTGTTTTTTAAAATATTCATGACATTGAAAACAATTTTCCAAAACATCATGAGTTGTTAGATGGAATATGTGTTCTATACTAGGCATAGTGTTGATTTTAATTTGTCTGAGTGTGAGTGAAATTAGAGGTTCCCTTGAACTCAGGGTGAGATAATGATAGCGTATTTGGTTTTTTTGGCCTGAAATCGTCCATGATGATACACCAATTTTCTGGTTTCTATATTTTTGTTAGTGATTCAAAGATCATGGGATTATTTTCATTATTAAGAAATTATCTAAGAGTGACTAGATAGCACATCGGTGGATGAAACTATGAAATTTCAGTGAAACTTTATCCAGTGGAGGTAATAAAAATGTTTTTTCCTGATATTGGGTGTGGTGAGATAGAAAACACATCACGTCGGTTGTTAAAATTATATATTTTTTCATGGTATATTGTGTGAAGTCTGTTAAACAATAGCACTTTTTTTAAATCATGTATTCTATGAAATTGATGTTAGGCCTTATGTTCATTAATTAATTACATTATTTAATTTATTTAATTTCATTGTTTGAAATTCTATATAATCCAAATCATTTTATAAACCATAAAGAAGTGTTTTTTTCAATGGTTTAGGTTGTGTTACGTCACACTATATTAATAAAGTAACCTGAATATTCATTTTTCTTAGCCCTTTTTCATGAAATTAAATTACTACTTCGTGCATATTTTTATTTTGGAATCATGGATACTTTTAGTAAACTATAATTTATATTCTAATCACGATTTTAATTGGAATAAATATACTTATTTTATTATTCCATTTTTTACCATGATATCATAACCTCAGATTATATATGAAAATATAAAACCTATATATACCCATATGGGTGTGTCTATAGGGTGTGCGCTAAACAAGACTAGTAATATTTCACCAAATATCAACATATCACCCCATAAAAGCATCAGATAATAATAATCAATGCAAGTAATATATAGTATAAATAGCCTACAGAAAACAATATCCTATGGGTTTCATAATTAGGGTGATAAAATAGTAATGAATTTTTTTAAAAAAGTGAAAACATGCCTTTAATAAGTAGATCTGTACAAATATTACAACAAAACAATAATTTTACATAAATAAATGATACCATTTATCAATTACCATGAAATATAGTTTGATATACATATAGAGAAAATGTTTTTATTCTTTTATGAAAATCCAAAAATCGTATTTTCTTTATAATAATCATTAAAGTGAATAATATCTTAATCATTAAATTATAAACCACAATTAAAATATATCTATTTTTACTTTTAAATTAAATTAACACATGAAAATCATTCCCATTGGAGCAATCCTTATATATTAAAAAGAAATATTTTTAAATCCCTCTTGGATTTGTTTTTAAATAAATTTTCTATGATGGATAGTCCAATTTAATGAAATGTAACTAAAATGAAATAAATAAATCAAACAAACAAAAATAATAAACTATTGTGTGTAATATTTAGGAAATAAAATGAAATAACGGTTATGACGATAACTTTTTATAAATGTTAAAGAGAGTTCCAAAAAAATAAAATAGAATGAGTATGTGAAAAAATAAATAAAGATGATGTTAGACCTATAAGATATAAAGGTAACTCACTATCTTATAGAATTATATCCAATAATGTGAGCAAAAAAATTTATAAAACCTGAGCCTCTCAAGGAATATGAAAATGACCCCTACATAATAACAAAATTAGGCTTGATCTTCACCAATCAGTTTATTATACTTTCTATGTTATCCCAGGTGAAAACCACAAAACAATCCACATAGAAATCATCAATTCAATTAACTATAACAACCCACAATTCAAAACACAATTGAAAACATGTCTCCTCTCAAATACCAGTTTGAATGCTAATGAAAATGTAAATAATTCATTCTAATGCCACTTTAATAAAATATCGTAAGCTCAAAACTATTTTGAAAAGAAAAAAACTATTGAAAATACCCTATTCAAAAACCTATATTATAAAACATATTTTGATCACTCTTTTTTAATTTTAAGCCTTATCTTTAAATTTTCTAGACATATGAAATTAAAAAATATATAAACATCTCAAAATAAAAATAATAACATATTTTTATGTGAATACCTGATTTATATATATATATAGACACACACACACACACACACAATTACATATTTATATATTCATAAAAGATGAAAAGAGGAATCAATAACATTGGACATAAATAAATAACACAAAAACAAATGAAAACATAAGAAAACATATCAAACTAGGAAACCTGATTTAATCAATGTCATAAAGTCTTGAAATACCCAAATTGATTTCATAAACAACCTCAAATACTTTTAAAACACCAAATTACATAATAAAAACCATCATAAATTTTTTAGTGGCCAAAAATATAATTTATAAATTGAATGTAAATAAAAAACAAGTTCAAATACATAAAAACCCAATTAGAAATCAATTATAATCATTTAAAAACATTGAGAAACAAGAATATTTAAATCCAATTAATCCCATATAATGATTATAATTTTAGAGAAACCATTTTCAAACACCCATGAACCTGAAACAAATTTGGGAATAGAGAAATCATAAATACACCTATATAGGGATATAATATATAATGTAAAGACTTTAGAATTAATGAGTAGAAGGATTAGTGAAGAATATAATTATGTTCAAACAATGAAGTTAGGGTGGGGATAAAATAACATACCATGGATTTGCGAGTTAATTCATTTGATAGAAAATAGTGGTAATGCCAAAACATTGATTCATTCAAGACTTGATTCAGGACTAGATTCATTCGATCCATGATTTGTTCCTTGGATTTATTTTATCATTGATTTGAGCCTTGTTTAGAGTCTTCGATTCAAAGAGGAGGAGATACATTAGTAGTTGGATTCAACAGAATGAGGTGATATTAAAGATAAATCAATTACAGTTAGTGTCACAAACTAGGTCGGGTCGTTATCCAACCCAGTGCCCGACCCAATCCGTGACATGGCCCGAAGGGTGTTCCCGAACCCCATAGTCTGGAACATGTGCCCAGCTATTGAATGAAAATATTTATGAATGATTTACTCATATTTACCATGTTATGATAACAAATAAAACCCAAAAATCAAATCTGAAAAATTTTACTGAAAGAACCATTATTAATTTCAAAATTTTACATTGTATTACTAAACAAAGGCCAAAACGGACAAAGACATCAAGGTAAATCCAAACGACTGTCAAACATTTGAGCAAAAAAGTAGATAAGCGTACTCATGCCACAAGGAAAAAGTTATAACAACATGACACATCCTGCTTAATTCTAAAACAAGGAGACAACAAATTATGCATACACCCAAAGGTGTATGTAGGGTGTGAGACAAAAGACCAAAAGGATACAAAAAAAATTTCCATGCCACAAAAATCAAGAGTTAAATTTATTATTATTATTCAATATTAAACTTTTAAAATGATTTTAAATAATCCTTTTCTTGTTAAATGTTAAAATAAACACTTGAAGAAAACAATTACACAAATATCATTTTAAAGTGGAAGAGAAAATTTACCACGAAATCACATATACATAAGTTTTCCTCCATATGCAGATGGAAGGAACCACACCATGATTAGTAGAGCACTGCTAGAAAATCCCTTAAGGTATATCTATCTCATGTGGGGCCCTAGAACCTTATATCTCGGTGATAACATAACCATACAATATCTGTTCTCGTGCACATTATCCACTGATAGGGATCATTCCAATAACCTAGTTGTTCCCACATAATCACCATCATCATAGCTTAGTTAGTGTAGTCATTGTCAAACATACTATGTGAAACAGGGCCCATACCCGACAGGATCACTTACATACTAGTTTTAGTCTGGCCATCTAGATAAACCAGGTTTTCCATTATGCTCAAAAAATTTCCACATTCACATGGTATATCATTGTCACATATCACAAACCAAACAAAACATTACACCTAGAAGCCAACATTTTCATACCCAAACACCATTTTAAAATAAACACATTCAAACCAAAATTCTTTTCCAAAATACATTTGTATTTACTTAATCATTTCAAGAAAAAACAAGAATAATTTACCACAATTAAAAACAATTGATTCCATATAATGACATGACATTAAAACTAAATACACAAAGTAACCATATCAAAAAAAATATCCTTCATTCAATAATTTAAATTTAAATTATTTAAAATGCACAACAAGGAAAACCCACCCAAGGTGAATCTTTTTTCATTAAAAAACATCATTTAAATCTACAGACACCTCAAACACCTTAAAAACGCATTTGACACTATCGAAACAACCATTAGAACACGTTCTAGAAACATCACATTGAATTACACATCAATTCACCACTAATCCATATATTAAAAATCCAATTGTATCTTTTAGGCTCAGAATAAAAACTTAAAAATCACCATACTCAACATATAATTAAGGGATTACACCATTTGAAAAATTTATAAGACATTCAAAAAATGGTGCAACCAATGTTCACACCAAACACACCTAGTTTCACAAAGAAAAAATGCAGCTTTAAAACCAAACACGCAACACCACTACCCTAGAACTCAAAACTCACCTAACAGCCAACATATAAAAATTTTCTACTAAAAACACAACAATTTGACCAGCAATCAAACATTTATTTTGGAGGGAAATAATTTTCTAAAAAAAATGCATTTAATTACCACCAAAACATACATTTCACAACAAAAATAATTCAGTGAACATTTGTAAGATTTCTCACATCAAGACCAAGAAGAAAAACATAATTATTTCTAAATGGAGACACAATTCCATTATACATGCATTTAAAAAAAAATAAAAACATAATCTTCACTACCCAATTTAACTATAGGACATGTAAAAATTAACTAGATAAACAAATCAATTCATTAAAGAGTGTTAGGGAATGGAAACACATACCTCAAATGAATAATTTCTAAAATCTTGAGAGAACTCCCATTCACACCTAATGTGCCCCATTAGAAAACCCAAGTTGAACCGAAATTCAGAAAATCAAACAAAAATACCTAAAAACAAGACAAAAAATAACACCCAAAAATTCTAGATGTTTATAAATCCACAAAAAACAAAGATAAAACCTTACAAGGAGGAGGATTGTTGTAGAAGGTACGCGCACCGGGGAGGCACCACCAAGAGGAGACACACAACGTAGAAGAAAAGCCGGTCTGAGGACCGTGCGAAGGAGGGTATAGAGTGAGCAGGGTAGTTAGGAGGGAGGTAGGGGGTGCAGTGCAATGGGGCTGGATGTGGAAGGGGGTGCAGCCCAGTGGGGCTTGTTGGGGTAGGGGTGCGGTGTGACTGGGTTGGCCAGGGAGCTGTGGCGCGATGGGCTGGTCGGGGAGCTGTGGGGTGTGGCGCTAGGGTTAGGAGAGGGGGGAGTGTCGCGACCGGAAATAAGGGAAGGAGGGGGAGTGAATGAGGGGAGGGAAAGAAGGGATAGAAAAAATAATAATAAAAAGAAACCTTAAAATATAAAAACATCACCAATAATAATAATATTAATAATAATATCTTTAACTAATACCATGACAATAATATTATTTTTATCATTAAAAAAAAATTATAAAAGTATTAACACATTTTTCTCTTTTTTTATTTTTATTCTTCCCCACATTTAATTTAATTTTATTAAAATTAATTCATTTTATTTTATTTTTTGACCAATGGCTGGGTCAGACAACGGCCCAAGCGAAGTTACTGGGCTTCGCAATTATGCTTCACATGTGTGTTGCATGCTGACAAGCTCTGAAAAAACTTATTTATCAAAAAGAACAACAAATTGAATTGGAATTAACCCCACACCTCTATATAGCATTTTGAAGACAAATAAAATAATATAAAATAAAAGAAATTAGCTTATCATAATATTAACAATAATAATTATTATTACAATACTAATAACATCTTAATTTATTTTAATATTCTTAACACTATTAATAATAATAATAATATTCTAAAAAATATTTTTATTATTGTAATTAGATAAATTTCTTTATTTTTTTAAAAAAAATTATATTTTTATTTTAATCATCAATTTATTTAACATAATTATTCAATTATTTCCTTATGGTTTGATTTATTTTGAAAACCGAGGAGGTCGCGTGGTGTTAGAACTACCCCCTGCTCATGCGCCCGGTGCTGCCAAACAAAAAATGTCAGCTTTTCTCATCTAGAATCCTAAATTTTTCAACAATTTTTCTCCCAAAACCCAACGAAAAAAGAACACTATGCCAGAAAATAATAGAAAAAAATAAATTGAAATAGTTAGGGTGCGACAATTCTCCCAACAATAACACTTTCCATCCCAGGAAATCCACAGCAGTGCTGAGACCCAAAGTAGAAAATGACACACCCCTATGATTCAAAGGGGATTCATGAAGAAACAATTCGAAGGAGTAAAAAGCATTGGGCTCAAAGAAATTTAATTTCATGACAACCTCAAGAAACATGTAAAAAGTCTTTTCACTACATTTCACCAACCCCAAAAAGCTAGAAATCCTCTAGTTTATTAACAATTAAAAGAATTTCTCGACACGGGGAGGCCTGAACGGACTCCCAACCATCGGAATAGGGAAATATCGTCTTATTTAATGGGAGTTTCATCGAGGCCCCAAATTGGTCTCACAACTATTGGCACCCACAAAAAAAAGAACCCAAAGTCTTCCTGGTACTGAACCTACACCTTGCCAAAGCAAGGGGAGGGTGGGGCCGAACCATCGGGCGTTAAAACAATAGCCAATGAAAAACCAACATCTCAACATCCCTGGATGAGAACCATTCATATGTCAAACCAATTCACTCAAAAAGACCCCATTAAGATAGATAAAAGTGATTACATCTGGTGGGACACAACCCCCAGTACTATAAGGTAACAAGATAACCACGCCTCCTTATAGCCACGGAAAACCTCACACAACAAAACGGGACATTTAGAATGGAACAGCTATAAGAAACAATGTAAAATCCCTTCACATTCAACACCAATGATAGAAATGATTTCGTTTTCCAATACACTCCCGGGGTACCATACCACATGCTAGAATCACTCCAAGGCCTAAGGTTGGAGCCCTGATGTTTGAAACATCTCATAACTAATAGTTAGGCATTGAAAACTCTTGAATAGAGCTTCTCCTTTTGGTTCTACATTCTACCATAGTGAAACTGAGGCTACACCAACAATGAGAACATACCATGACATCACACTATTTTCTCACGGCATACCAACTCTTGATCTTCAATGAGAACTCATGTTGCATGATTTCACCAAATATAACTCTTGCGGCTGATTAAAGAACTACAAGCCTTTTAAGTATCGGTCAGAACCGATAACTCCAAATCACCTTCAACCTTCCATGTTGGAATTTCGTTCACGGCTTTTGTGGGGGTCCTTAATACGTAATGAAGTCAAACATCATACCTGATAACTCAGACAACATAAAGAGACCAAAACTCCTATCAACTCCACTTAGATATGTCATCCCACTGCGAGAGGTTCTTCTTATTTGAAAAGAAAAAAAATGTATAGAAATAGAACTAACACTAAATAGGGAGAGCGCTTTCATTAATCAATTGGAGGGTCTCCCAACGGATAATTACCCATAGCCACACTTCAATCGCATGTTAATGCTTTATGGGGGCATACACCAGTCCAGAATGAAAACGATGGACCCGGTGATTTAAATCCAATGGTCAATAAATACTGAAAGAGATCACTAAACATGCAATGGGGACCACTAAAATGGATTCCCAAATAAATTTTCAAAAGAAACCACTAAGCACACACATTCACTCCAAAAAAAAATAATAATTAAAAATCATGTAACAAATCATACAAAAAGGATTCTCGACTTGAATTGCCTCGCCTCAATCATTTAAAAAAATACAAGGACAAACCAAACATCCATTGATTATTAAAAAAATCATATTTACATAAAACCCATATTTATGTGAATTCAAATCAAAGAGACTTGGAACGATGCAAGGGGAAACGTGTGTCAACGGGTGACTGGGACATATGGTTGGTGGCCATATTGCAGTCATGCCACCACCATAGAGAGTATTCTATAACTGCGTCCCCGGCTCTAAATGGCTTAACAAACCCTGTGATCTCATGAGGGCCACTAAAACTACTCCCTTTTCATTTCCACAAAATAAAAATAACCACAAGGTCCACAGACTCAGACAACCCTCAAATTACCCTGGTAACTCGATTCTTTCCTCTAGTTGTGTTGTCCAGGAACCTTTCTCATAGCTAGAACGTCGAGTTATGAAACCCATAACATTGGTCCCCAAAACTCTATCCTAAAGGGACATGACCGAATAGGGATAACCTCATTTGATACCATTTTCTAATGAATTGGGCGGGGTCATCATCTGACTAGGCACCTGACCCAGTCCGTGACAAGGCCCGAAGGGCGTTCCAGATCCCCATCGGCTAGCACAAGTGACCAGATATTGAATTACATGATTTTGGAATGATTTACATGTATTTAATATTTTAAAATAACAAATAAAACACAGAAACCAGATCTGAAAAATTTATGTGAAATAACCTTTAATAAATTCAAATATTTACATTATACTACTAATAAAAGGCCAAAAAGGACAACAACGTGAGGAAAACCCCAAACAACTTTCAAACATTCATGCAACAAGAAGAGCAGCTTCCTCATGACACTTGGAAAAAGAGTATCCCACCAAAAACATCCTTATTTATCTTGAAACAATGATACAATAGAGTCTGCATAAAAACAATGGTGTATACAAGGTGTGCACCAAAGGCCCAGTAGGATACCACCCAATATAAGATTCCATGCAACAACAGTTAAGAGAAAAATTTAATGTGCTAATTCAAAATTAAACATTTAAAATGATTTTAAGAAAAACATTTACAAGTTAAAAATTAAAAAGAAACACTTAAAGAAAACTATAACACAAATAATATTTAAAAGTGGAAGAGAAAATTTACCAAGAACACAAACATACACAAGTGGTCCTTCATATGCTGATGGAAGGCACCACATCACGAGTAGTAGAGTACTGCCGGTAAATACCTTAAGGTCTATCAAGCTCAAGGGGGGCCCTAGAAACTCATATCTTAGTGAAAAAGTAACCATACAATATATTTTCTCATGAAAAGGAGCCACTGGTGGGGAGAATACACATAAACTAGTGGTTCCACCATCATCACCATCATCATATTTTAGTTACTATTGTCATCGTCAACCATTCTATGTGAAAGAGGGTGCAAACCCCATATGATTGCTAGAATACTAGTTATAGTCTTCCTACCAAGATACATGGGGATTTCCCTTGTTCACAAACGTGTTCCATATTCATATGTTATATGACTTTCACATATTAAAAAGAAAACAAAACATTACACACAGAGGCCACAAATAGTATACCAAAACAACATTTTAAAATAAACACTTTAACACCCAAATTCCTTTCCAAAATACATTTTTGTTACTTTATCATAAAATGAAAAACCCAAAATACATTACACCAATAAAAAGCACTTGATTCTATATAAAATGTCACTTTATAACCAAATATAAAAATTCACCATATAAAAACACTTTATCAATCATTCCGCAATTTTTTTTTCAATTTTTAAAAATGTACAACAAGGTAAAACCACCCATGGTGATTCATTTTCCATTCAAAAACTGAATTTAAATATACAAACACCTCAAAGACCTTAAAGTCACACTTTTAACTAGAGAAACAACCCTTGAAACACATTCTAGAAACATCACATGAAATCACACATCAAATCACCACCATTACCTATATTGAAAATCCAATTTCAACTTTTAGACACAAAAACAACTTTAAAAAGAACCATATGCTCCATATAATTAAGGTATTAAACCATTTGAAAAGTTTATAAAACATTCACAAATGGTGCTACCAAATTTCACACCAAACACATCTAGATTCTCATAGAAATAATGCCACTTTAAATCCAAACAAACAACATCACAACACTAGAACTCTATTCGAACCTAAAAACCAACATATAAAACATTTGTATTAAACAACACATGAGTTTTTCTGACACACTATCATTTTTTAAAAAGCAAAAATTTAAAATATCATCTTAAAACCAATTTCAAAATTGAAATATATAATTTTTTAATTTTTAAAAAAACTTATTGAACTCCATTTTTCTAATTCCAAAATAAAATAAAACAATTTTGTTCAAAACATTTAATTGGATATCAATCCCCATTTCTATAAATTCTATTTTCATGAAGTGAAAAATATTAAAATCTGATTTAAAAAACATTAACAAAAAAATTAATATTTTAATACCATTTCTATGGAAATTTGTACACTTTGAAATGATTAAAACATTACTAATTGACTTTAAAATAAATTCCTGGGTTTTAAAACTCTAAATACATTTTGCAACTTTTTAAGGAAAAACCTCATTTTTTTAATTTCTAAACCCTCCTTATAATTTAACACCATGTTTCATTTTTCAAAACTAGTATTTATAATAGGCATGATGATAGAAGATATTAACTGGACACTACTAGTTTAAAGAAAATCATGATTACTAATCATTTCATAAATATTTTATAATGTTTACATGAATAAAAAATTATAAGAAACTAGTAAATTAACAATGTAAATACTTACATGTTTTTTAGGGAATAACTACCATAATATATAGGTTCTTCTGTGATTCTTTCAAAATTCAATCAATGTATTATTCATTGGTCAAAAACTTGTTTCATCAAATATCACTCAAGAAGGAACAAATTAAAGATTTCATATGCCATATATTTTAAACAAAGTTCTTCATTAATACATAATATCATATATTCATGACATTGAAATATATTTCCCAGAACATCATAAGTTGTTAGAAGGAATCATTGTGTTATACCAGTCATAGGGTTGATTTGAATTTAACTGATTGTGATCCAAATTGGAGGTTCTCTAGTACTCGGGGTGAGAAAATGATAGCGTATTTGGTTTTTTTGGCAAGGAACCATCCAAGATGTTACTACAATTTTATAGTTTGTACATTGTTGTGGGTGATTAGAAGATAATTGGAATTTTTTAACTGTTTAGTAATTTTTTAAGAGTGACTAGATAGCGCGTCGATGGGTGAAACTATGAATTTTCTGGGAAACATTCACCAGAGGAGGACTAAATAATGTCTTTTAATGTGATTGAGTGTGGTGAGATAGAAAACACATCATGTCAGTTGTTAAAATTATGTATCAGTTCTTGCATTATTATGTGAAGTCTGTTAAACATGGTTACTTGATTGGAAATCATTTATTCAATGAAATTAATGTTTGGACTTGTGTTCTTTAATTAATTATAATATTATATTTATATAATTTCATTCTTTAAAGTTCTATATATTCCAAATAATTTTATAAACCGTAAAGATGTGTTACTTTCATATGTTCAGGCTCTGTATCCTTACATTATATTGATATAGTAACCTGATTATTCACCTCTCTTAGCCCTTTTTTCATGAAATGAAATTACTACTTGGTACATATTTTTATTTTGGTATCATGATTACATTAAGTAAACTAGAATTTAGTTTCCAATCATGATTTTAATTGGCATGAATATACATATTTTAGTATTCCCTTTATACCTTGAGGTCATAACCTCATAACATATATGAAAACATTAAACCAATATATACACATAAGAGTGTGTGTATCGGGTGTCAGCTAATTATCCTAGTAATATTTCATCAATTTTCCATATATCACACCATACAAGAATCACATAATAATAATCAATACAAGTACCATATAATATAAATAGCCTATAGAAAACACTAACCCATGGGTTTCTTAATAGGGGTGATAAGATTGTAATGAATCATTTGCTAAAAAAGGGAAAACATGCCATTTATAGCCCGATCTATATAAATCCTACAACAAAACACTCATTTTTATAAATTAATGATACAATTTATCAATTACCAATAATGATAGTTTGAATTACATATAGAGAATATGTATTTATTATTTTAGGAAATTATAACAATGTATTTTATTCATAATAATCATTAAAATGAATAATATTTTATTAAATCATTTAGAAACCTTAATTAAAAAATTTAAATTTTTATATTTAAATTAAATTAATCCCATGAAAATCATTCTCATTACACAAGTCCTTATATATTAAAAAGACATATTTCCAAATCCCTTTTGGATTTGTTTTTAAATAAATTGACTATGATGGAAGACCCGATTTAATGACATGTAACTAAAATGAAATAAATCAATAAAAAAAATAAAAAAATAAACTATTGTGTAAAATATCAAGGAAATAAAGTGAAATAAGGGTGATGATGAGAAAATTTTATAAATGTGAATGTGAGTACCAAACAATAAATATAATAGAATGAGTATATGCCAAACTAAATAAGGTGGATGTTAGACCTATTAGATTTAAATTTAATTAACTATCTCATAGAATTCAAACCAACTATTTGACCAAAACAACATATGAAACCTAAGCCGCTTGAGGAATATAAAAATGGACCCTACCAAATAACGCAATTAAGTAGACCTTCAACAAACTATTTATTATACTTTCTATTTTATCCCATATGTAAATGACAAAACAATCCACATAGAAATCATCTGTTCAATTAAAAATAACAACACACAATTGAAAACAATTATTCTCTCGAGAACCCTTTTCAATGCTCACTAAAAAGGTAAAAATTCTTCTTAATTCCATTTTAATAATATATCATAAGTTAAAAGATATTTTGAAATGAAAAAAACCCATTTAAAATACCCTTTTTAAAAACCTATATAATAAAATAGATTTTAATCACCTTGTTTAAATTTTAAAAATTCTCTTTTAATTTTATAAACATAAGAAATTACACAAAACATGTCTAAAAATATCACAATAAAAATAATAACATATTATTATGTGAATACATGATTTTTAATTATATATACACACACACACACACACACAAATACATTTCTATATATTCATAAAACATGAAAAGGGGAATCCATAACATTTGACATTAATAAATGACACAAAAATAAAATCAGTCAAAAGAAATCATATAAAACTAGGTAACCTCAATTAATCAATGGCATGAATTCTAGAAATACCCAAATTGATTTCATAAACAACCTAAAATAATTTTAAAACACCAAATTACATTATAAAAAACGTTATAAATATTTTGGAGGCCAAAAATATAATTTATACGTTGATTGTGAATAAAAAACAAGTTCAAATCCAAAACAACCCAATTCCAAATCAATTATAATCCTTTAAAAACATTGAACAACAATAATATTTAAACCCAATTAAACCTAAATAACAATTATAATTTTAGAGAAACCATTTTTATACACCCATGAACCTTAAACAAATTTTTGAAAAGAGAAATCAAAAATACACCTACATGTGGACATCATATATTATTTAAAGCCTTTAGAAATAATGAGTAGAAGGATTGATGAAGAATATAATGTAGTTCACAGAAATAAGTGAGCGAGGATAAAATAACATATAATGGATTTGTGAGTTAATTCATTTGAGAGAAAATATTGGGTAATGTCAAAACATGGATCCATTTGAGCTTTGATTCAGGCCCTGATTCATTCGATCCATGAATCGATCCCTATATTTATTTTATATTTGATTTGAGGCATGTTAAGAGTCTTGGATTTAAGGAGTAAGAGAGATTTTATTTTGTGGATTCCCAAGAATGAGGTGATATTACAACTAAATCAATTATTGTTAGTGTCACAAACTGTGTCAGGTCATCAACCAACCTGGCACCTGTCCCGATCTGTGACATGGCCCGAAGGGCATTCTTTCTTCTCATAGGCAGGCACAAGTTCTCAAGTATCAAATGGAAAGCTCTAGGAATGATTTTCACAAATTTACCATGTTAAAATAAATAATAAAATCCCAAATAATATCTTGAAATTTTTTACTGATAAAACCATTAATAAATTCAAAAATTTACATTGTACAAATAAACAAAGGAAAAAAAGGACAACGATGCCAAGGGAAACCCAAAAGACTCTTAATCCTTGGTGAAAAAAGTGGAGTAGCATACTTAAGCTACCGGGAAAATGGGCTACCAACCTGGAACATCCTTTTTTAGCAAGAAACAAAGAGATAACATAGTCTCCATACACCTAAATGTGTATGTAGGGTGTGAGACAAATGCCCAATAGGATACTACAAAATAAAATATTCCATTCCACAATACTCAAGAGATAAATTTAATATTCTTATTCAAAATTACACTTTTAAAACAAATTTAATAAAATAATTTTCAAGATAAAATATAAAAAGAAACATTTAAAGAAAAGTATTACAGAAATTCCATTTTAAAGAGAAAGTGAAATTTTACCAAGAACACATACATACACAAGCTGTCCTCCATATGTCGATAGAAGTAACCACAACATGAATAGTAGATCACTACTTGTAAAACACCTAAGGTCTATCTAGCTCATGTGGAGCCCAAGAACCTTGTATCTAGGGGAAAAATCAACTATACAGTATCTGTTCTCGTGCACATAAGCCACTATTAGAGAGCATACCCATATCCTAGTTTTCCGCCATCATCACCATCATTATAGTTTAGTTATTTTTGTTATCGTCAAACATGATACATGAAACAGGGGCCAAACCGCACAAGATCACTTGCATACTAGTTCTAGTATGACCACCTAGATACCTGGGGTTTTTTTATTATGCTCAAACAAGTTCTACATTCACATGGTATATCACTGTCACATATCCCAAACCAAACTAAACATTACACACAAAATCTGTCAATTTCATACCCAAACACCATTTTAAAATAAACACACGCACACCAAAATACCTTTCCAAAATACATTTTTAGTTACTTAATCATTTCAAGGAAAACCAAGAATACTTTACCCCAATTAAAAACACTTGATTTCAAATAAATACGCGACTTTAAAAACAAATACTCAATGTAACCAGATCCAAACATTTTATATATCATTCAACAACATGGAGTTCAATTATAAAAAGTCCACATCAAGGAATTCCCACCCAAGGTGATTCATTTTCCTATGAAAACTCCATTTAAATCTACATACACCTCAAAAACCATAAGAACACACTTCACACTATTGAGAGAAACCATGGAACATGTTCTAGAGACATCACATAAAATCACACATCAAAGCACCACTGATACCTATATTAAATATCCAATTCCACCCACTAGGCATAGAAACCACCTTAAAAAGAACCATACGCACCATGTAATTAAGGTATTAAGCAATTCAAAAATTTAAAAATCATTCACAAATTGTGCAACCAATGTTCACCCAAACACACATAGTTTTACATAGAATGAATTCAGCATTAAAACCAAACACGCAGCATCACTAACATAGAACTAAAATCGCAACTAACAACCGATATATATAAAAAATTTATTAATAAACACATCAATATGATAAACACTAAATAATTTATTTTGGACGAAAAAACAATTTTTAAAAAACATGCATTTAATTAACACCAAAACATACTTTTCACACAAAAAATAATTAAGTGAATGTTGGATAGAATTCTCACATCGAGACCCACTAGAAAAAAATAATCATTTCTAAATGGATATCTAATTCCATCATACGTTCATTTAAAAATATTTTTAAAACATAGTCTTCACTACCAATGTTTTTTATTGGACATGTAATAATTAATTGGATAAAAAAATGAAATCATCTAAGAGTTTAGGGCATGGAAAAACCTACTAGACATGATGAATTTACGAAATCTTGATAGAATCCCCAATTGCACCTAATGCGCACCATTAACAAACCCATGGTGATCCATAATTCATGAAATCGAATAAAAATACATAAATTAATTCCCAAAATAACACCATATAATTCTTGATGTTTAGAAATCCCAAAAACAAAGAGAAAATCCTAACAATGAGAAAGTTTGGCTGGTAAAGGTTCGTGCACCGGGGAGGCAGCAGCTAGACGTGGAACACTGCGTGGAATGGAAACTTGTATGAGGAGTATTCAAGAAGGGGTGCGGGGGTGCCGAGTGAGCTGGGTAGTCGGGAGGGAGGTAGGGGTGTAGTAAGATGAGGTTGGACGTGGAAGGGGGTGTATCGTGACGAGGCTTGTCGGGGTAGGGGTGCGGCGTGATGGGGCTGGTCAGAGAGCTTGGGTACGACAGGTTGACCGGGGAGCTGTGGCACAACGGGATGGTCGGGGTGCTGTGGTGTCTGGCACTAGGGTTAGGGGAGGGGGGAGTGACCTTATAAGAAATAAGGTAAGTAGGGGGAGAGAACGACGGGAGGGAAAAATAGAGAAAGAATAAAAAGAATAAAAAGATGCCTAAAAAACTAAAACCAACCCCAATAATATTAATATTAATAAAAATATCCTTAAAATAAAACCACGACAATAATAATAATATTATCATTAAAACACAATTTATAAAATTGTTAACTCATTTTTCCTATTTTATTTTTATTTTTATTCTTAGTCAAATTTAATTTTAGTTGATTGTCATTAATTCATGTTATTTGATTAGATGAACAATGGTGGGGTCAAACAGCAGCCCTGGTGTAGCCACACGACTGTGAAATTATTCTTAACCCATGCGTCTCATGCAGATAAGCTCCGAAAAAAATCATTTAATGATAAGAACAACAATTTAAATCGAGAGTCAGCCTGCACCTTGGAAGATCCATTCGAAGAAAAATAACATAATAGAAAATAAAATAAATTTTCTTATGTCAAAATTAACAATAAAAATAATTATTTCAATATTTATAACATCTTAATTTATTTTGATATTCATATGAATATTGGTAATAGTAATAATATTCTAAAAAAAATATAATTATTGTCATAAAAAAATTTCTTTATTTTTATTGATGCTAAATATTTTTATTTTCATCATCAATATATTTAACATCACTGTTCCATTATTTATTTATGTTTAATATATTTTAAAAATCGAGAAGGTCATGTGGACATAGAACGATGTCCTTCCCATTTTCCTACTGATGCCAAACCAAAAATATGCACCTTTCTCAACCAGAATCCTAAATTATTTAACAATGGTTCTCCCCAAACCCAACAAAAATAAACACTAGGCCACAAAATAATAGAATAAAATTAATTGAAAAGGTCATTGTGTGACAATTCTCCCCACTATTAATATTTCGGTCCCCAGAAAGCCACAACTAAGGATAAGAACCAAAGTAGAAAATGATACACCCCTATGATTCAGAGTGGAATCCTATAAAAAACATGTGGAAGGAGTAAAAAGCATCATGATTAGATAATGTGACATTAATGACATCCTCAAGAAACCTTTAAAAATTCTGTTCGATAAGTTTCACCCACCCCAAAGAGCTTGGAATCCTCCAGTTCATTAACCAATGAATGAAACTCTTGACACAAAGATACCTGAATGGACTCCCCATTATAGGAATAAGGAAACATCAGCTTATTTCATGGGAGTTTTAGCGGGGCCCTTAATGGGTCTAAGAACTTTTGGTGCCATAAAAAACAAATGAACTCAGAGGATTCTCGGTACTGACCCAACACCCCACCAAAGGGAGTGTAGGGTGGGGCCCAACCATTGGGCATTGAAACTATAGTTGAAGAAAAACCAACATCTCAACCTCCTTGGATGAGAACCATTCAACATTCACTCCAATTCACCCAATCATACCGTATATGGACCGTTAAAAGTTATTACATCTGGTGGGACGCAACCCCCATGACTATAAGGCAACGAGACAACAACGCCTCCTTATAGAACTAGAAACCTCACACACCCAAAAGGGACATTTAGAATGGAACAACTATTGGAAAAAAATTAAACCCCCTTCCCATTCAATACTGATGACAGAAGTAAATTTGTGGTCCCATACACTCTTGGGGTGCCTTACCATGTGCCATATTCACTTTGAGGCCTATGGATGGAGCCCTGAAGTTCAAATCATATCTTTCCTCGAAGTTAGTCATTGAAAACTCCGGAACAAAGATTCTCGTTTTTCTTATAGATGCAGCCATACGACAACTAAGGCAACACCAACAACCACAACATACCACGACATCCAACTACTCGCTCACGACAAACCCACTCATGCTCTTCAAGGAAAAATCAGGATGAAAGATATGAACAAACATTACCCTCATGGACGATGAAATCATTACAAGACTTTCATGAATCTGTCAGCACCGGTAACTCCAAACCACCTTTATCATTCACTATTAAAATCCCTTTCACCGCTTCTGGGGGGGACCTTTAGACACAGCGATGTCAAACTTCATACCCGACAACTCAGACAATCAAAGTGACAAAAACACCTATCAACTCAACTCGCATCTCTCATACTACTGTGAGAGGATCCTCTTAATCGAAAAGCTAAATAGGTATAGGATTAGAACTATCACTAAAAAGGGATTCTCCTTTATTTAATCAACTAGAGGGTTGGACAACGGTGAATTACACATAGCCGCACTTCAATCTCATGTTAAAGCTTAATGGGGGAATACACTAGTCTAGAAAGAAAACCATGGACCCAATCGAACTGGTCCAATTGTCAATACATACAGCAAGAGAACACTAAACATGCAGAGGGAACCATTTTTAGGGATTCCCAATGCACTTTTCAAAAGAAACTACAAACCACACATTTTCACACTAACTTGCAAATAAGAATTCAAGATCATTACACAAACAATAAAACATGGACTCTCAGCTTGAAATGCCTCACCTCAAACATTTCAAAAATACAAGGACACCCCCACACAACCACTTGTTATTATAACAACAAATCACCGTTAATTAAATACCATATTTCCGCAAATTCAAAACAAAGGGACTAGGAACGATGCTAGTGGAAACATGTGTTAGTTGGTGACTGCGACATATGTTTGGAGGCCATATTCCAATCACCCCACTTCCACAGAGTGTATTCTAGGATAGAGTCCCCGGTTCCACATGGCTTGATAGACTATGTGAGCTCACTGGGGCCACAATACCTACTCCCTTTTCATTTCTACTAAACAAGATTGACCAAGAGGACCACAGAGCCTGAAAACCTCAACTTATCCTGGTAATTCGAGTCCTACCACGATGTGTTATGTACATGCACCTTGATCATATCTATAACGTCGAGTTCTAACACCCTTAACACTGGTCCTCCTGACTCTGTCATAAACGGACACCACCAAAAAGAGAAAACCTCCTCTTATACCATATTTTAACCAAGCAGGTCGGGTCGTCATCTGACAATGTTCCCGACCCGTTCTGCGACATGGCCCGAAGGACATTCTCGATATCCATGGGCTGGCACAAGTTACCGGTTATCGAATTAAAAACTTTGGGATTGATTTACCTATATTTTCCATGTTAAAATAACAAATAAAATCCACATCCAGATCTGAAAATTTTATCTAAAATCAGTATGAAGAAATTCAAATATTTAAATTGTACAACTAAACAAAGGCAAAAAAGGACAATGACGCCAAGGCAAACCCAAACTACTCACAAACCTTTGTGAAAAAATAGGAGAAAAATCATCATGCCACTAGGAATAAGAGCATCCAACTTTAAACATCATACTTTAACGTGAAACAGAGAGACAATAGAGTGTGCATACACTCAAAAGTGTATTCAAGGTGTGATCCAAAGGCCTAGTAGGATGCCACCAAATAAAAGACTCCATGCCACAACACTTAAGAGATAAATTTAATATTATTATTCATATTTAGAAATTTAAAATTCTTTTAAGAAATTCATTTAGAAGTTAAATGTTAAAAATAAACACACGAAGAAAACTATTACAAAAATACCATTTTAATGCAGAAGTGAAAGTTTTCCATGAACACACACATACAAAAGTTGTCCTCCATATGCCGATGGAAGGAACCATTCCATGAATAGTAGATTACTAATAGAAAATCCCCTAAGTTCTATCTAGCACATGTGGGGCCCTATAACCTTGTATCTAGGTGACAAAGTAACTATACAATATCTGTTGTTGTGCACACGAGCCACTAGTAGAGAGCATACCCATAACATGGTGGTCCCCCCCATCACCACCATCATCAGAGTTTTGTAATTGTTTTCATCATCAATCATGCTACATGAATAATGGGCCAAACTCCATAGGATCACTAGCAGACTAGTTCTAGTCTTCCCACCTAGATACCCAGGGTTTTCCCTTATGCTCAAACAAGTTCCATATTCACATGTTATATCACTGTCACTTGTCACAAACAAAACAAAAATTTTCCCAAAGAAGCCATCAATTTCATACCCAAACACCATTTTAGAATACACACACACACCAAAATATTATTCCAAAATACATTTGAAGTTACTCAATAATTTCAATAAAAACTAATAATAATTTAACCCAATGAAAAAAACGAGATTCCATATAATGATGAAACTCCAAACCATTACACAAAATAAACATATCAAAACTTTTTATCCGTCATTCAAAAATTTACAGTTCAATTATTAAATATGCACAACAAGGTCAACCCACCCATGGTGATTCATTTTCAATTGAAAAATTCTGTTTAAATCTATAGAAGCCTAAAACACCTTAAAAATGCTCTCTGCACTTTCGAAACCACCCGTTGAACACATTCTAGAAACATTACATTAAATCACACATAAAATCACCACCGATCCCAATATTAAAAATCCAATTGAAACTTTTAGGCACACAAACCACCTTAAAAAACACCATACAAACCATATAATTAAGGTATTAAACCAATTAAAAATTTTATAAAACAATCACTTATGTTGCAACCAATGTTCAAACAAAACACACATAGTTTATCATAGAAATAATTTCTCTTTAAAACCAAACACAAAAAATCTCTTCCCTAGAACCCACATCGCACCTAACAACCAACATATAATACATTTGTATTAATAAACACATCAATTTTACCAACACTCAAACATTTATTTTGGAGTAAAAAATCATTTATAACAAAAAAATGCATCTAATTACCACCAAAACATGATTTGCACACCAAAAATAATTATGTGAACATTTTAAAGAATTCTTACATAAAGACCCATAATAAAATAAAAATATTTTTTTAATGGAGACCCAATTCCATCATACATGCATGTAAAATATTTTTAAAACATAATCTGCACTACCCAATTTTACTATAGGTCTTGTAAAATTTAATTGGATAAAAAAATAAAATCATGTAAGAGTTTTAGGGCATGTAAACACCTACCTCTCATGAAGAATTTCCCAAATCCTTACAGAATCCCCAATCACCCCTAATACCAACCATTAGCGAACCCAAAGTGTACCGTAATTCATGAAATCGAACAAAAATACCTAAAATTAAGAACCAACATAACACCCTAAAATTTTGGATGATTAGAAACCCCAAAAAAACAATGATAAAAACCTATCAATGAGTAGGGTAGTATGGTGAAGGTTCACACAATGGGGAGGCACCTGCTTGAGGTGACACATTACGTAGAAGGGCAGCCGGTCTGAGGAGTGCTCGAGTGGGGGTGCAGGGCGAGCTGGGTAGTTGGGAGGGATGTAGGGGGTGTAGTGAGATGGGGTTGGACATGGCAGGGGGTGCTGCATGACGGGGCTGGTCGGGGTAGGGTGGTGTGGTGCAATGAGGTTGGCTGGGAAGCAGCGACACAACAGGTTAGTCGGGGAGCTGCATGGTGCGGTGCTTGGGTTAGGGTTTGGGGGATTGCCATGACAGGAAATAAGGGAAGAAGGGGGAGATAATGAGGAGAGGGAAAACCAGAGAATGAAAAAATGATTTAAAATAATCCCATATAACTAAAAACAACACCAATAATAATAATGTTTATAATAATATCCTTATACTAAATCCATGACCATAATAATAATATTATCACTAAAACAGTATTTATAAAATTATTTACACATTTTTTCTCATTTTATTTTTATTTTTATTCTTCCACACATTTAATTTTATTTCATTATTATTAATTCATTTTATTTGATTAGTTGAACAATGGTCGGGTCACACAGTGGCCCTAGAGAAGCCGCACGACTTCACAATTATTCTTCACTCGTTTATTGCATGCTAACAAGCCACGAAAAATTTCACTTATCGACAAGAAAAAAAATCAACCGGGATTCAGCTCGCACCTCTGCAGAGAATTTCGAAGACAAATAAAATAAAATAAAATAAAATACATTATATTACATTAATACTAAAAATAATAATTATTATTAAAATATTAATAACATCTTAATTTATTTTAATATACTTAACACTCATATTAATTATAATAATATTATTAACACTATTATTAATTATAATAATATTCTAAAACAATATTATTATTATTATTAACATTAAGGCAATGTCATTAATTTTATTCCAACATAGTATTTTTATTTTCATCATCAATTTATTTAACGTCATTATTACATTATTTATTTATGTTTTAATTTATTTAGAAAACTGGAAGCTCACACGGTCTTAGAACTGCACCTTGCTCATGTTCCCGGTGATGCCAAACAAAAAATGAGTGCTTTTCTCATCTAGAATCCAAAATTTTTAAACAATGGAACCCAAAGAAAAAAACACTTGGCCAGAAAATAAAAGAATAAATTAAATTTAAAAATTTTGTTTGGGAAAATTCTCCCCAACATAATTCCTTTCATCTCTAGAAAGCCATATATAAGGCTGAGACCCAATGTAGAAAATAGCACACCCCTTAGAATCAAAGGGTATTCCTGGAAAAAAATAGTGGATGGAGTAAAAATAATTGTGCTCAGAAAATGTGACTTTAATGACAACCTCTAGAAACCTGTAAAAAATATTTTCGCAATGTTATGCCTACCCCAAAGTGCTAGGAAACCTCTAGTTAATTAAATAGTGAAAGAATCTCTCAATAAGGGTAGGCATGAACAGAATCCCCACTATATGAATAGGGAAATATCATCTTATTTCCAGGGAGTTTCAGTGATGCCCTTAATGGGTCTCCCAACTGTTGGCACCAACAATAACAAATGAACTCAGAGGCTTCTTGGTAATGACCCAAAACTCCACTAAAGTGAGGGGAGTGTGGGGCCCATCCATTGGGTGATAAAACTATAGCCGATGAAAAACCAACATCTCAACATCCATATATGAGCACCATTATAATTTCAAACCAATTCACCAAAACATAACCCATAATGACTACTAAAAGAAATTATATCTAGTGAGATGAAACTGCCAGAACATTAAGCTAACAAGATAACCACACCACGTAATATCCATGGGAAACCTCATGCACCCAAACAGGACATTCAGAATGGAACATCTTCAGGAAATAATTTAAACTCCCTTACCATGAGGACAGAAGTAATGTCATGGTCCCATAGACTCTCGGGGTGCCTTACCATGTGCCAGCTTCACTCCGAGGCCTATGGCTGAATCCTTGATGTTTGAAGCATCACATTCCTCACAGTTAGGCACTGAAAACACCCAAACGAAGCTTCTCCTTTTGGTGCTACATGAAACCATACTACAACCAAGGGAAAACCAATAAACACAACTTAACACAAAATCCAACTACAAGCTCATGACACAGTGTCTCTTGCTCTTCAAGGTGAACTCATAATGGAAGACATCACCAATCATGACCCTTGTAGCCGATAAAATCTATACAGGCCTTTGAAGCATCTGTCATGAGTGATAAATCCAAACATCCTTCACCTTTCCCCATTGGAATTCCTTTCATAGCTTCTGGGGGGGCCTTCAGATGAAACGATGTCAAACTTCATACCCGAAAACTCAAACATCTCAAAGGGACCAAAAATCCTATAAAATCCACTCACATCTGTCGACCCGTTGCAAGAGTATCCTATTAATCAAAAATGGAGAAGGTATAGACTTAAAACTATCACCACCAAGAGAGATTCCTCGATTTAATCAACTAGAGTGTCGGCCAATAGAGAATTACCAGTAGCCACACTTAAATAAAATGCTAATACTTTATGGGGGCATACACCAGTCCAAGAAAAAACCATGGACCCAATCATACTGGTCCAATGGTCATGAAATACCGCAAGAGAACACTAAACATACAGATTGAACCACTGCAAGGGATTCCCAATTCACTTTTCAAAAGAAACCACTAACCACACACTTTCACAGCAACATACAAATACAAATTCAAAATGATGAAAAAAATCATACAAAAAGGATTCTCATCTTGAAACGCATCACCACAAACATTTAAAAAATACAATGACACACCACACAATCACCGATTATTAAAACATCAAATCATCTTTAATTAAAAACTATATTTCCATGAATTCACAAAACTGGACTAGGAAATATGGAAGGGGAAACATGTGTCAGTGGGTGACTAGGACATATGTTTGGAAGCCATATGCTAATCACGCCACTACCACAGAGAGAATTCTAGGACAGAGTCCTCACCTCCACATGGCCTGATAGACCCTGCGAGCTCAATGGGGCCACTAGACATACTCCATTTTCATTTCCCCTAAAGAAGATTAACCACAATACTTATAGATTGAGACAAACGTCAAACTATCCTAGTAACTTGAACATTTCCATGAGGTGTGCTTTCCAGGAACCTTTCTCATAGCCAGAAGGTCGAGTTATGACACCCTTAACATTGTTCCTCGTGACTCTATCGTAAAGGGAAAACACAATAAAGGGAAAACCCCATTTGATACCATTTATTACGGAACCAGGTTGGGTCTTCATCTGACCCAGTGCCTGACCCGGTTAGCGACAAGGCCCTATGGTCATTCCCGATCCCCATGGGCTAGCACAAGTGACCATGAATCGAATTAAAATATTTTGGAATGATTTACCCGTATTTGCCATGTTTTAAAAAATCAAACCCAAAAACCAGATCTAAAAAATTTAACCAAAATTTCCTTTAATAAATTCATATATTTACATTGTACAAATAAAAAAGGCCAAAAAGGACAATGACACCAAGAAAAACCCAAACGATTGTCAAAACATCGTGCAACTAGAGGAGAAACATCCTCATGACACTAGGAAAAAGTGAAACCAACCAGACACATCCTAATTTAGATTTAAACAAAGAGACAATAGAGTCTTTATACACAAAAATCTGTATACAAGGTGTGATCCAAAGGCCTAGTAGGATAACACTAAATATAATATTCAACATCACAATACTCCAGAGAAAAATTTAATATGCTTATTCAATATTACACTTTTAAAAATTCTTTTATGAAAAACATTTAAAAGTGAAATGTTTCAAAAAAACACATGAAGAAATATATTAAACAAATAACGTATTTAAGTGGAAGATAAAATTTACCCAAACACACAAACATACAAAAGTGGTCCTTCGTATGCTAACGAAAGGCACCACGTCATGAATTATAGAGCACTGCGGGTAAATCCCCTATGGTCTATCTAGCACAAGTGGGGCCCTATAACCTTGTATCTGAGCGAAAAAGTAACCATACAATTTTTGTTCTTGTGAACACGAGCCACTAGTAGGTAGCATTCCCATAAACTAGTGTTACCCCAATCATCTCCATAAACATAGTTTTGTTACTGTTTTCATCGCCTAACATTTTATGTTAAAGAGGGGCCAAACCACACGGTATCACTAGCATAATAGTTCTAGTCTTCCCAACTATCCACCCTAGGTTGATACTTGTTCTCAAACAAGTTCAATATTCACAGTTTATATCAAATTCATATATCACAAAGTGAACAAAACATTACACATAGAATCCATCAATTGTATACAAATACAACATTTTAAAATAAACACACGTACTCTAAAATACCTTTTCAAAATACATTTTCAGTTACTTTATCATATCAAGAAAGAACAAGAACACTTTACCCAAACAAAAAACACTTGATTCCATATAAAATGTCACTTTAAAACCAAATACACAATATAACCCTATCAAAATATTTCATCCATCATTCAACAATTTGCACTTCAATTTTAAAAAATTCACCTCTAGGAAATCCTACCCAAGGTGATTCATTTTCATTTGAAAAACTCAATTTAAATCTACACACACATCAATGATCATAAAAATGCACTTCTCCCTAGTGAAACAATAGTTGGAACACATTCTATAAACATTACATGAAATCACACATCCAAGCACTGACAATCCATATATTAAAAATCTAATTGCAACAACTAGACACACAAACCACCTTAAAATGAACCATACACACCATATAATTAAGGTATTAAATAATTTGAAAAATTTATAAAACATTATCAAATGGTTTAACCAATGTTCACACCAATCACACCAAGTTTCACATAGAATGAATGCCACTTTAAAACCAAACAAGCAACATAACTACCCTAGAACTTGTTTCTCACTTAACAACCAACATATAAAATATTTTTATTTAACAACACATCAATTTTCCAAAATTCAGTCATTTCTATTGGAGGAAAAATTCAAAATATCATCGGAACAAAAATTTCAAAATGGAAATACCAAAAGAATCGCCTGTAATAATCACCATATCCAAGGATACTCATGATCTTGAACACATTATTTGGTTGATCCAATGACATCACCACACTGATCATCTCTAGGTCCACTAAAACCCCCTTCCTTTAAATATCATGCTAGATAAATTTCACCTCCCTAATCCAGAAAGTGCACTTTGTGAACTTTCTTTAGAGGCAGTGATCCCATAATGTTCCCAAAATGATCCTCATGTGATGTTCATGTTTCTCCTCAGAGATATAGAACATTATAATGTCATCCATGAAAACCAAAATGAATTATTTGATTAACCGATGGAACACCCTATTCATGAGTTCCATAAATAATGCTGGATAACTGGTCAATATGAAGAGCATGAAAAATTAATCAAAGTGGTAATTCATTCTTTGAAAGGTTGTCTTCGTGATATCTACATATTATACCCTGAGTTGATGATATATTGAATGCAAGCCTATTTTTTATAACCACTTTTCCCCATTAAATTGAATGAACAACTCATCTATTCTACGAAATGGGTATTTGTTGTTAATGGTTAACTTATTCATCTTTCAGTAGTCAATTCACAAGCAAAGGGATCCGTCAGGCATTTTCACGAAAAACAAAGGAGAAGCCTAAGGAGATATGGTCGGGAAAATAAATCCTCTGGGTTCTATGTCTTTCAACTGTATCATTAATTACCTCAGCTTGGTAGGGGACTTACAATATAAGGTAAGAGTTATCGATTGTGTTCCTAGGGCCAGATCAATCAAGAACTTCACATCCTACTCTGGGGGAAAACCTGAAAAATCACACAGGAATACCTCTAGATACTCATTCAATACATGAGGTAGTGCACCATCAAGGGCCATACCACCATCTTCTAGTAAGATTAATGATAACTGGATTATAATAATTACAAAATCTAGGAGTGTAGGTCCTACACAACCCAACTGAGGTTCCCTTTCTTCATGAAAAACCTGACGACTCCCATATGGTATCGTGAATATCACTCACCTCCTATTGTAATAAATGTGTTCCTATAAGTGTAAAATAAAATATATTCCATGTATAGCATCAAAAATATCCATATCAAAGGCCCAGAGGTCCCACTCCATCTTGGACCCTATCATGTAGAGAGCAGATGACGAGCACCAAAGACCCTTCTCCTTCATTCCTAGAGGCATCACCAACTCAATCATAAAAGAAAACAAATCAGTAGGGAAATTTATATTGTGCACAATACAAGAAGAGATAAATGAAAAAAATTCACCATTATCAAAATGATCTACAACTTTTGAAGATTTAATCAAAATAGTACCTCAAACTGTCGACGGTCCCGCCTTAGATCTTATCGGTGCCTAATCCACCACATGAAAATGTCTAGTGTCTTCCTGTGAAAGACCACTTATCTATGGTTGTTCCCTAAATTGGATCTTCTCAAATGATGGGCCAGCCCTACCACAACAGCCACCAATCCAAGATCCCCCATCCTTGATGGCTCAGACTGAGCCGACACTCATTCGGAGGCCACTGATCATGCCCAACTCTATTGTGGTCATGTCACCCTACAAAAACACTGAAAATGCCCCATACCTTCACACACATTTCATGGAATCAGAGGATGTGGGCATGCTGGTCGGATGTACCCCAGTCTCCCACACCAGTGGGACGCGATTGATCTTGCATAAAAAGCAACAGATGAAAACATCCTTGAAAAGTGGCTTGCACTACCACCACCCCTCTTAACCTGATTATCTAGATTTCATTTAATCTATGAAGATATTTCATTGACCATTGATAATATTGTTCCAACACACTAGCCCTTTTTTATATTCAATATCCATTATACACTCCACGTCAACGACATCATCATAAGTCCTCAACATGAATAAGAAAACCTAGGAGTTTTTCTTTGGTTGCAAGCCTTTCACAAACCTCTTTCCCTTCGCTTGTTCATTTGAGAAGATTTTAGGGGCATACCAAACCTTCTAGGTGAAATGGTTGGCATACTCCATCACTGATTGATTCTCCTGATCAAGGTCTACAATCTCCCGGGACCTGGCTTATGCCAAGACCTCAATACAATGTTTCTCATTGTAGAAAACATTGAAATATCCCCAGTGCATCTAATCAATCTTCCAAGTATGAAGTACAAATTCTCACCTCATACAGTTGTGACCCTCTAACAGAAAGGTGTCACACATTATCCTGAGCTCCTTGTGTATATTCAGGAACATGAACATGTACCAGATCATCTCAATCCATTCCTCTTTTTATGGGGTTCTATACTACCTTGAAAAATATGAGGCTTGTATTTTAGAAACTCATGAGAATTGTCTTTTCTTGGATTTGTCTCTTCTGCATGAACAAAAATTAGAATAGGCACCAATCCTTTTCCTAGACCGTGGACCGCCAAGTCCACATCCTCGACTAGCCTCTGATCAATTGTTGTGGGAAATGACTCTTCAGCTTTATCTTGTGGGTGCTTGTGAGCTTTTCAAGGAGGCATGTTTCTAGAAAATGATACAGTCACAAAACAATATTCAATGCCAAAATTATGAAAATTGTAATCAAATACAGAAAATATAAATAATCTAAAAAAATTACATTTATAAAAGAAAATACTACTCCACCCCCGCTTGATGTCCACGTGTGGTCTGCAGCCCACATGACTCACATGGATATGAATTCAGTCAGTCAATTGCAACATCTCCTAGTGAATCTAGTTATTCCATGATCGGTGTGCGTGAGACACCATACTCATGAAAAAAACCAGAACCTCAACAGTACTATCTCTTGCCTATCCTAACTCCTCCCAAAATAGTAATGTAACCCAAAATCATTGGCCTCCTATGATTCCACTTGAACTTAAACCGAATCAGACCTCCACTAATACCAACATAAAATCTAGACCATAAAAAGTCTCGTAGGGATTTACCTATTTATATGTTTTGGAACAATATCCTTACTATCAAAAAATTTGGGTTTGGAATGATTTACCCATGTATGATAACATAAAACATTAAAAACAAGCAATAATATGAATCTGAAATTTTCATGTTAAACAAGACTCAATAGAAACTAGATCTGAAAACATGGTTTTAAATAAATTTCAAGAGGTCAAAACATAAATAAAAAAAACCTAAAATTACCCACCAGGACTCGACACAAAAATGGGTCATCACCCCTGAGCTCTCTCTACAACACTGCACCATAAAAGGTTACTAACAACCTGAACTGCCTTCACCCAAGGCATTGCCTTAACCTATGTCAAAAATCAACAAATATACATACAACCATGTTTTTTAAGTAGGGTGTGATCCTAATCCCAATATAATACCACCAAATTATTCCAATGTGTATGAAATGAAAGGTAAAAAATCAGGCAGTTTAAATATGCAAGGAAAACTGGAGATGAATTCCACGAAATTCAACATTCAATTGTAAATTGTTTTCAAAATAAGATATTCTGAATGTTAACACATTTTAATAAGACATGTTATATGCAGTAGTCTATATCCTAACACGCCCTAATGCAAGTGTAAATACCACAAATCAAATGATCCACAAAACTGGGAACACCCCAAGGCATTAGATAGTCTCGGGAACTAAGTACCTCATACCTTGGTGTAAAATATCCCTGAAAAATTATATTCCCATGCAAGATCCACTTTTAGGGAACATACCTATAACCTAGTGTTCCTATAACACCATCCAAATAGTTTTTTTAGTGTTTTTGTTATCAATTTGTTTCAGTGAATTAGGGACAAAACCCATCCATTTCACTAGTATACTAGTACATATCCACACAACTAGGTACTCGTGCTTCCTCCTTTATGGTCAAATAATTTCAGCAAAATAAATACATCTATATGAATATAAAAAACACTACTAACGGTCACATACAAAAAATATAGTATCTATACACACATTAGACCACTTATAACACACAACAACACATTTGGATTTTAAAGATAAGAACTTCTCAAAATATGGAATTGTTTTGCACCCAAAACTTCTTGAAATCCCCACTTTACACACTACGTGAAAACATATAAGTCACAAAAACAAAAATTTCAGTCTAATTCCCTTCAAATAAACGAAAAAAATCAGTTATAGGGCTGCCCTATATGAACCAAGAAGTGATACCGTTATAAAACCACCATTTTAATACAAACATGGCACATAAAATTCATATGTTTCGCAAACACCATTAATTTTTTTTTTGAAAAAAACAAAAATAGGAGACAAACATAAAAAACATTATTGGAATATCTAATAAATTTACATAAAATCAACTAAGTAGTTATTGGGAAGCCCCAAATGAACCTATAAAATATTTCTATGAAAACCCCCCAATATCCCATATAAATAGAACTCAAACATCAATTTCAATACAAATACCACTAAAACAAAAAATTTCCCCAAAAAGAAATTTTTATAAACATTTAAATATTATTAACACATAATTTTCGGTCACAAGTATTTCACACACAAGGAATCACCTACGAAAATTGTTAAAACTTAGAATCCTTTATGCGAAAATTCAATCGCACCACCACCGCACCACAATGAAGGTATATCGAGCCTAAAATCAAAATATTGGACAAATGAAACCCAATTATAAAACCTACGTTATAAAACCTACCCTCTGGTCATTTGGGACATCAACAGAATTGTAAGAAACTTCATGAAGAGGGGAGGAACTATGAGGGAGAGACACTTACTTGAGGATTTGTGATGTTCCTCCAACAAATCCTCCTCAAAATTTAGTTCCACTGAGGTTTTAAGAGGCTTTGAGGGATTCCATGGTTGTAATGGTCGAAAGGTGGTAGAAAGGGGAAATTTTGGATAAATATCGTGAGGGAAAATAGGAAATAAAAAACATTTTTAATGTTCGGGACAAGGTCACATTGTTTTCTTCCACGGTTTAGCAAACTGTGTGCCCAAATTGTTCGCCCCCATCTATCCAATCAAAAAGGGTTCGAAACCATCAAATTCATGGGGGTCTTGAGGAAACCTAGGTTGAAAGTAAGGAAATTATTAAAATATAAATAAATTACATTAATTCATACGATGTGTGTGACATATGACATGTGTCTTGGGATTCTAGAATGTATAGAACTTATATAATTTATGGTGTTGATGTTAGGATTCAATTTAAGGGATTATTGGGATCCGTACATAGAAGGTGGTGGATTCACATTATGTGGTACCTAAGGAGTGTGGTTATATTATGGTAATTTTGAAATGATTCCTACATGGAAGGTGTTCATGTGGTTATCCTCTTAATGATTGATAGTTCATGGTATATTGTGTGAGTGTGACATGTGGGATGGTCATGGTTAGTGGTGTTGGTTAGTGGGTATTGGTTATATGTGATAAATCCTGGGGGGCTAATTCTGGTTGTGTGATTAGTTTGTATAGCAGTGTGTGGCCACTGGGATTGATAAATATTGGGTGGAAAGAAATAATGAGATATTTCTTTGTGAATTACTATAACTTTGGAGAAGTAGGGTAATCACTGGAGAGGATTTTCAGGGAAAAGTATTAGTATGTGAGGGAGGTATGTTGTTTCTACATAATATTCCGGCCATATTATGAACCAATAAATGTTTCTTGTGTAGGTTCACTGATAATGGTTCTTGTTTTGGCTGAACCTGAGATGTTTTTTTATGTTTGATAGTGATAATCACATGGGAATATTTTACTATGGTGTTGCATGGGGATGGGAGAAGAACTACATTGAGGGTATGTGACATCAATGAAATATTGGGGGTACTATGGTGATATCGAACTAAGTGATTTATTTTATAAGGACACTCAGGGAGGTGTTGTGTCAATGGGTTATGAGGGTGAGCATGAATTTATAGGAGTGAAAATCAGGTATTAATGGGATTTACGATTCCCATCCTTTGAAGAACAATGTAATTGAAGACATAGGGTGGAGAACAGACTATTATTTGTCAGATAATGCTGTTTTGGGTGATATGGGAATGAGAGTAATTTTGTGGATTATTCTAATAGTAGAGTATAAGTTGTGTTTCCTTGTCAAGTCATTATGTGTTAAAAATCATAGACCATGGGTTGTAGAGACTGATGTATTGATTCAATGGGTGATTATGATACTCTAATTTTGGGGAGCAACAGATTGGATGTTGGTGAATGACCATTATGTAAAATGTTTTATGGATATTAACAGACCATTCATGTATAGTAGAGGTAGAATCTTGATATAGCTACATCCTAAGATATATTTATATGTATTTCCTCAAATAAATCCAAATTTGAAATTATGAAAATAATTTTTTATATAATGAATTATTATTTTGCAAGAAACTTTTTTAGTGTGAGTGATGAGTGATTAATATAATAGGTTATCTAGTGATAATACATGAAGCACGATGTCTCATATAGATAGTGGGTGATCTGACTACTATATTAATGGAGGAGTTATTTGGTATATAGGTGTGGGAATTAGGCGGCCCATAATTATTTATCTGATTTAGGGGTAAATCTTAGTTCATCTCTTAGATTAGTATTTGAAATATAATTATTGTGTGATTCAAGTGGTCAATCCTATGGTAAAACATATTGATGGTGTCTATTCGGATGTGAATATTTTAGATGAAACTAATGTTGGTATCATGGATTAGAGTATGAGTGGATCACTTCCTGTAGGTGTTTGTAAAACTGATGATTTAGACATAGGTGTTTATTTAAGGATGTGTAAGAACATTATGCCTATAGTTATTGGGAAATGTCTATCAGAGGAGGTTCACCTGGTTCTTCTACGTGGAGTTGGATTTGTTCAGTTTTGAACAACAGAGAGATTGTCTATTGAAATGTGGTGATAATGTCTTTGGGCTCCAGAATGTGTATTTTTACTAGGTGGTTGTTATAGTGGGGAAACCCAGGGATTGGACTCTTCTTCTTTGATTAGAACCTTATGGTGTGGAGAACCAGAAACACATGAATGATTTTATTGATGATACAATGGTGTGTCTGAAGGTATGAGTGTAGTGAGAAACTTTTTCATGTAAGTAATTATGGAATGTTGGTGGCCTGAATTTTGGAGATCATTATGCTTTTATGTTTTTATATACATAGAATAAGAACACAGGTCATTAAATGATAGAATATGGAATGTTATATGTGTTTTAAATACCATTACAAAAAATATGATTTGGTAGTTTTACTTCCAGAAATTTTAGAATATGTGAATAAATAAATTTAGGTGCTCATAATTTACAATAGATTTTAGGGAACATAAATTTTTTAAGAAGAATAATTTTTTGTTTGGTGATATGATTGGTTTTATAAATGGGGATAAGAATATTATTTTATAGTGGTTAATAGTCATTTATAGATTTATTATATGTGATATAACATTTAGTGGACACCCAATGGGTTTGGGATAGTGTTATATTATGTCTGAAGTGGTTGTGCTTTTTTTTGATGTAGTTATAGGCCATCCATTACATGAAACAAGGCTAAATAACATGAAAATTTTGGACAAGGGGAAAACCAAAACCTATGTAGTTTGTAGAATGAACCGTCATCTCACACTGTTGTAGATGCCAAATTTTTTTAGAAGAAAATTCACTTAGCCACTATATTTAATGTCCAATTCACACTCAAGTAGGGTTATTTAAATAATGTCTCATCCTCGCTTCCTTACATATTACCCTTTCATTCATTGTGTGATTTCATATCATTTCTAGTTAATATATGCCTCTCCTCTCCCTTCATTATTTTACCTAATATTCGACACTAATTTTTATGTGATTTTAGAGTTTTTGTGTCAACTCTACTATAGAGTGGTGGAATCTACTATGAGGGATGGAGCTTTCTCATAGCCAGCATAGAGGATGACCCAAGATTCTATCTTCATATAGTATACCTCCATTTCTATGAAGAAAATTTAGTTCCATATTTTAATCAGAGTTTTTGTTGAAAATGGATTGGTGGATGATTATGTTTAATGTGATAGTAATTTTAGTTGGTTAGAATTTTGGGTGTTCCATAGACCATCTGTATGAATTTGGTCATAGTTTCAATGTGATGGTGGTTCTTGATGATTTGTTCAACCATTATTCCTCATGGTAATAATATATTAATAACTTATAATATTTTGTAATTATTTAATTACGTAATGTGATGTAAGGCTTGATCATTGGTGGAAATAAAATATTGGATGAGGAATAAGGGAGTGTGGAAAATAATCACGAAACCTCATCTTGGGTGTTAACTACACGATAGAGGTAGGTTTTACATTATATATAAATACATATATTTTCTTACTCATGACTACTTTCATTCATGAATGTTTCATGGTACTAGGTAGATGGAATGGGACACAAAGTTTCAATAAAGATTATAGATCATTCTGTTGGGATTCCTATTCCTATGACGATAGATTTTTTAAAATTTATTAAAGGGGAATTTCATGAAAAATATGTTTCCAAAGGGAAACAATAAGGATTGATCTGATATGATACAATTATATTTTCTCGCTTTCTTGTATTCATCATTCCATAATTGTTCCCACATGGTTAATTGCAATAATTTCTCCTCTCCATCATTGTCATAATCTAAATTCCGATTTTTTTTATTTCCCAAAATGAATGGTGCTCTTGCTCCACTATAAGATGAAATGGTTTTCTATAAAGCAGTCAAAATGGGTTGGTGCCGATGGGTGTTTTATAATTCGTTCTATATGCCCATAATGCATCATCTAACTTCTAAATCTAATTATTTCTTCTTATATTGACTATTTTTTCTAGAATCTAATTTACCTCCCTATTTTACTGTTAAAAATTCCCAATTTTTTAGGGGTGATAGGGGTTCTAGTATTATTGCATATCCCCCATATTTGAAGCATTTTTCTCAATGGCTGATTGGAAAATGTGTTATGTGATCACTACTGAGCTGTCGTTGAAATGTAAAACATGTAAACACATTTATCCAAAGGAAATTTATAACTATGTTGGGGGAGGAATGATCCGTTTCTTTAGCATCAAACCATTTAGATATGTAGTCCACTACAACCAGAATATATTTCATTCCATATTTCATGGGGTACACTCACGTAATATTGATTCCCCAAACATCAAAAACATTATCTTCTAGCTTGGAGTAATATGGAATGTCATTTATTTTACTAAAATTACGTGTCATTTGGCATCTGACATAGTGGTGGAATATTATCGTAGTTTCTCAATGAGATTTGGGCCTAAAAAATTAACATTGTAGTATTTTATCCATTATGCGCTCTAGCCTCAGATGTCCACTAGTTGGTGATGTGTGTCACATTTCGATTACATTCTACGCCTCTTCTTCTGGAATGAAATGTCGTAAAAGGCCATCAACATAGTGCTTGAAAAGTAGACGTTCATCCCAAAATTTGTCCATGGAATCTAACAAATTTTTCCACTACTGGTAAGATAAATCATGAGGGAGCAGTCATGTTGCAAGAAAATTGGCTATGTCGGAGAACCAGGGGTGGGTCTTTATATTAAATAAGGTATCATCCAGAAAATATTCCACAATATCATCTCGGTTCTCATTGATGATGGTACGAGGTAGTATGGAGATGTGGTATGTAATGAAATTTTTTGTTCCCATTTTATAATTTATTATTTTTGAAAATTATTGTAAAAATGGAATCCAGTGTATTCCCCATGGTTTTCCATCTTTCTTGGTAATCAAGAATTGAAGGGAAGCAGGATCGGTAGGAACAATATCATTGGATAAGACAAGGTAAAAACTGATTCTTTAAATGGAATAAATGATAGATAAGATATCATTCTATATGGTATTATAATTAATTTGAGTGTCATTTAAGGTATTAATTGAATAATAAATTGAGAAGAAAATGTTATTCGTAGATTATCCTAGAACAGCTCCTACAGCAAGGTCTCTAACATTGCATGTTTGCTCAAAATATTTTTCCCAGTTCTGTGAAATGATAACTGGTGATTTCATTAGGCTTTTTTCCAATGTATTGGATGTTTTTAGGTAGTACTAATTGAATTGAAAATGAATATCTTTTAACAACAACTGTTTCAAAGGACGTGAAACTTTAGAAAAATCCTTTATGAAGTGTCTGTAGAGTCTATCAAACCCAATGAAACATCTGATACCTTTAATAGTGGATGGATCTGGTAGATCGTTGATAAATTTTATCTTTTCTAGATATAAATTAATGAATTTTTTGGATATGATGAGGTCGAGTATGATTTCTCCTTACACCATGAAGTGACATTTTTCCCAATTCATCACCACACATGTTTCTTCATCGCATTGAATAACTAGTTCTAAATTACTAAGACTAACATCAAATTGTTTCCCATAAACTGAGAAATTTTAAATTAAAATTTCAAGAAATTATTCATCCATATCAAGAAAGAAAATTCATACATCTTTTTAATGTCGATGGAGTGTTACACATCCCGAAAGACATGTGTTTGTATGAAAAATTACCAATAGGGAAGGTGATGGTGGTTTTTTCCAATCAGCGGTATCAACTGCAATTTGATTGTATCCTGAATTGAAATCTAGGAAATAGTATAAATAATTCCCCTCTACACTTTCCAAAATTTGGTCCATAAAGGGTAATGGAAAATGGTATTTTCTTGTGGACGAGTTCAAACATTTGAAATCCATGAAAATTCTCCATCCAGTGATTTTGTGTGTTGAAATGAGTTCATTGTTACATATTCTTTTATTATGTGACCTCCATTAATGGGAACAACCTATATGGTGAAAATCCACCCACTGTCTGATTTAGGAATTATTATGCCCACATCCATTAGTTTTAGCACCTATTTCTTGAAAACATCCTTCGTGGGTGGGGTGATTCGCCTTTGAGGTTGTCGTTTAGTCATTCCATTATCTTCTTGTAAGATTATGTGAGTGTATTCAGTAAGATTTATCCCATTATGTTCATCCACTTACTAGGAGAAAAACATCCTATGTAGTTTGAGGGATTTAGCCAAATTTTCATCTTGATCATAAGATAGTTTGGAATTGACTATAACAGGATAGGAGGAAGATTCCCCTGGAAATAAGTACTTTAAAGTATTGGGTAGTGGATTCAGGTCTAATTGAGGGGGATGAACAATGGATGGGTTAAAGGAATGTACATATTCTCTGGTGAGTGGTTCAATAATGTTGAATTCCTCAATGTCATTGCCTCCTTATTTTTCTGTAAAAGAGTCTCCACTTTCTTACTCGATTGCCAAGTAATCTTCTCCATTTCAGGTGAGAGAAGTGGTGTGATAGTTCATAGTTTTTTCTGAGTGTTTCACTACTCTAATAATGTTGAACACAAATTTTTATTATCCTACTATAAATATGAGACATCCTTGACTCACTTCAATCAGTGCCTTTCCTATAGCTAGGAATGGTCTTCCACTTATAATAGGAACATCTCAATCTTCTTCCATTTAAAATACTACAAAATCAGCTCAGAATATGAACTTTCAGAATTTTATTATCACGTCTTCTAGAATGCCTCTATGGAAGTTGACCAAGCTATTAGATAATTGCAAAGCTACCCTTGTTTCCTTGAGCTATCTATGTATTAGATTTTGAAAGGTACTCATTGGAACATGGTTAATTCTTTATCCAAGGTCACAGAGTGCTCTGCCAAATTTTAATGTGCCTATCTCACAGGTGATTGAGAAGGTTACAGGTTCTCCCATCTATGGTGGTTTTTTTGTAGTAAAACTATAGAGTATTCTTCATATAAATTGATGACTCCTATGACTTTTATTTTTCATTTGTTTGATAAATTTTCTTTTAGGAACATGTAATAAATTGGTATCTAGGCAATAGCTTTGGAAAAAGTGATGTTGATATGTAATTGCTTGAACATGTCCAGTAACTTCTTTTATTGTGTCTCCTGTATATTTTGTGTCTCTCTCTCTCTGAATTGGAATGAGGTAGCTAGTATAGAGGTGGGGAACCCTACAAAGGTTCCTTCTGTAGCTCAGCTAAATGTTTCTTTTCAGTTGGTAGTTTTTCATGATGTAATGTGGGAGTGACATCATCCACCTTTACATCAGGAAATGGTTGTTTCATCAGTTCTTCTTCTTGTGGGTTTTCGTATTTGGGTTTTTGGAAGTCTAGAATAATTATTCTCCCCAACACTACTACCTTAGCTTCATCTCGTGGGTATATCTCTATGTTCCTGGTAGAGTACTAGGTAATCTATCAGATAAGGTCATTGAGACTTCACCCATTTTCACTTCATTTTTCCATGGAGTAGCACTCTGGTTTGTCATTTTCTCTCATGTGTTGTCATTCAGTGATCATAATTTTGTACAAATGAATCCACGAGGTTTTCTAGATTACATTGCATAGATTCATACTGAGGTCTTGAATTATGTGGCTAAAATTATTTTGATATTTGAGGAAAGGGTTGTTGTTGATATTCTAGTCTTGGTAAAGGGTGCATTGGAGGATTCCCTGGAGGTCCTTGATATCTGAATTGGTTAAATACTCCTCTCAGTTGAAAATAACCATAATTATTATGAGGATGATGCTGAGCAGGCCTCTGCTGATAGTACTGTTGCTGCTGTAATGGCGGGTTCGGCTAATTGTAATTGACGAAATTAAAATCTTGTTGTGTTTATTAATATATATATTTTCATATTAATATAGATATGGTCCACTACACATCACGTATGATTGTTCTTCCATTATAGTGGCTGGTGGTGGTTGAGTAGATGGCATTTGAAATTCATCTAACTTTTTATTGAGCGCTTCCCCTTAGGATTCTAGCCTTTTAGTCTCATCAGTTGGGTGGATTCCATGAAATGGAGGTCCATGATCACTCTACTATAGACTGGAATTGTGAGATACTTTCTCTAGAATGTCTCTTCCAGCTTCTTGAATCTTTAACAAGAGACATCCATCAGCAACTTCATCAACAACATTACCTGCTACTAACTGAAGTCCTTGATAGAAATTTTGGAGTTGTTTCCACATTTCAAGACCATGTTGCATAAATTTATTCATTAACTCTTTTAGGTGGTCCCATGCTTCCCATGTAGACTCTCTGTTGATTTGGTTGAAATTTAGAATTTCCATATGGTGCTTCCATGATGGGATGGGTGGGAAGTGCATGACCAGAAACATCCTTGTCAATTCATCCCAAGTTGAAATTAAATCGGGAGAATGCCTCTTGAGTCAATATTTGGATTTGTCTCATAAATAAAATTAGACTATGTGGAGTCTTATTACATCATAAAAACTCCCTCATTACGAAAGGAATCACAGTCTTCCAGGATGTTGGCAATATGTTCAGGAAAAGATTCACTTTGAACACCACTAAATTTCCCCATGTTCTGAATCACATGAATAAGTAAAGGTTTTAATTTGTATGTATGGGCTAGGATAATGAGTCAAACAGTGTTAGGGATCATACCATTGATTCATGGGAATCCATAATCCATGATCGTCTTCTCCTAGTTCATTATCTAGTGTTCTCCCAAAATGACATGATGGTTGGGGTTTTGTGGGTTCAGTCCCGCATGGTTGAATTTCATAGCCATCACTGACCGGAGAAGAAAAGAGACATTTCATTTGATCTCTAGGTTGAAGGCAAAAGGGTAATTTGATTCATGATTCCTTGAACGATTCAAGGGATCTTGGTATGTACATAAGAAAAAGAGAAGATACACAATGGGTGTTTAAAAATGATTGAAAGGGTGTAAGGAAAAGGAAATAATAGATCCAGAGAAGAGTTCTAACCCAATGAATAGTGATGCATCCCATGTAAAGATGCCAAAAAGTTATGGGTGTGAGCCACACTAGTCATTTTGTCAATACGATCACATCAGAATAGATATTTATATGTGTTCAAAACATTACTAACTACTAGGGTGTAGTATCATAAAAGTCCAGATTCGATGCCACGAGGAGGACGATGTTCGAAATGGGGATGAAATCCGGTCTCAAATCCTATACTGTAGTCATTACTAGTTTGGAAAATTTTGGGGAGTTTTCACACTATTCTCAGGGTTTAAAACAGTTGATTGAAGAAGGGTAGAGATAATCTTCGAGTATCTAGTTGAAGGTGATCCAAATTGAAATCATGGAATGGTCTAAACTGATTAGTCTCTGATTCAATTTGTAGTCATTAGTTCACATATTTCAATATTATAGTTGTACCTAGGATGTAACTATTCCATAGTTAGGTGGCTTGTTACTATCATAAATGCATTAGGTTCATCTTCTTTTTCAGATAATTCCCTAATCTAATGGTCATACTCTTAGTTCCCTCTAATTAGCGTATGGTTGTTTGATTGAGTGTTTGATGGTCATGGTGTCGTCACACAAATGGGGTTTGACCAATGGTTTGTATCCTAAATACTAGTCCAGTTATATTTTCCATGTTTAGATCCAGAGTCCAATTAAGCATATAGATACATCAAATCATGATCACTACCCATGAAGCATTTAGATACTCATGATGGTAATTAATATATTGAAAGGGATAAAATATAAAATATTACTGCTAATGGAATAAAATTGAATAAACATGTCATGATATGAAATATAAATGCAAAAATACTTTAAATAAAACCTTACTCGGAAGGAATGAAAAGAAATTTAAATGATTCCAGAATTGAAGGTGTGGAAGAAAAATGTATCCATGACTCTTTGATTGAAAACATAATGAAATGACAAAGAGCTCAAGCGTATTACGTGGGAAATGAGAAGGGAATTATAAAGGGGATATAAAAAGGAGAGAGAGATATGATCCAAGCCTTTGTCGAATGTACTACCGAGATACTCTATAAATAAGCGGAAATGGTCATGACATGTACCTAATCGTCACGTCATGGATCCTTAATCTGCATTATTTAATCCATGATCTCCTGCGTGGAAAGAAGATATTCCATGGATTAATGATGTTTGACTATAGTCATGTCATGTACAGGTGGTTCTTGACATGTACTCTTGGAAATCTATATTTTCCCATTGATCCCCCGTTGATTTATGGGCTTTTAATTTGACTTGTGTCACGATGTGTAGGAGGGCTTCATGACGTGAACTGGAAATTTCTCCTGCTTGATGCCAGCTGTGATCATCAAGTCCACGACCTGATCTTAGACAGAAATTATAAATTTTTCTTATTCCAAATTTGGAATCTATTTTTCATATTCAAATCATAAAAGTTAGAGAAATTATATTAAATTCAATCTCATAGATGACACGACATTGCATGTTTTTAAGGTAAAAATGTCCAAAATTTGGCCATGTTTTAATAGTCAATTTCAAGGCGTAATTGATTATAATAACCACAATTGGATTAATTGTTAAAAATATTATATAATAATAATATAAAAACAATTAATCATAAAATTTATCCTTATAAATAAATTACATGAAGAGGAAATCTCAAACAAAAATTCTAACTTTTCATATATTCAATAAAAATTTATTTCATTGTGAAAAATAAAAAAACTAACCATATCATAATTTTAATCTTTATATTTAGAATAAGATGTTTATTTTTTCATATTAATCGATTTGAATAATCAAAATTAATATTTAAAAATTGTTCAGCATCTAAAGGTTGAAAAACTACTTTTAAAATAGAAAACATTATTTTATGTGTAATATTGGGTATGTTCTTTTCATATTACTATCTAAAAAATATTATATGATGGTAAAAAATATTTTTTTGTTATATTATATATAAATTTACTATATAAAATTCCCTAATTTTTATAATTTAATTTACAATGCAAAATTTTACTATGTTTTCTTTAAATCAGGTGTTGTCTGTATTAAATTTATTCTATACACAGAATAAGGTAGTTTTTTTTCTTGGTACAATATCTTCATCAAACCATTAATAATCATATAAAAATACATGTTAAACCCCCATGCACCCTAAGGAGTAAGCTTTTCATAGTTTAAATCTTTCATCTCTTGGGAGTTAATTATTTAGTCAAATTCATTTACATTACCCATTGCATTGGAGAGCTATATCAGTTTCACCATTTATCATGAGATGTATCATGATTAACCATTATTAGAAATAATTAATATAAAAAATTACATATTAATAAGATATAAAATATTATGTTTTTCAAAATATTAGTAACAATTTTTATTTCATTAATTCATTTACCTGTGTAAAATAAATTCATTCCCTCACAATCTCTTTTAAACAATCATAATATACATTTAGAAAGAGTAATAAGGTTAGTATTACTATGTATTACTAATGTAAAATATGGGTCATCATGGTTTGATGTCACTAATGAATAGAAAACCCATCAAATTATCATTAAAAACATTCTAGGGGAAAATAACAATTATATTTTGAATATCACTATTCTGAATTAAACAATTGTAAAATATTATGAATTTAGGTTTATTTAAAATTAAAATCACATACTTATATAAGTAACTATAATGAAAATAATTATCATTATGGTTGGAAAATCCATCCATGCTGAAAAAAATTTAAAATTAGACATTGATTAAAAAAAATTGTAAAGAGAGTCAAAAGTATCCCATAAAGTAATTGTTATCATATTTAATTTTAAATGATTTTAAAATATTTTATAACATCGTATAAAATAACATCCATAAAAATGTTTTTTCCATAAGATAAAATTATTCAATTTTTATAAAACAATGATATGGAATATAATGATTCTCATTCTAGAATAATATACAAGATCAGTATCACGTATATATAAAATTATTTGTGTTTTGTTAATGAAAAAAGGGTGGAAATGAGAATAAAACATTAAACTCACATTCATAACCATATGATAAAAAAATTATTGGGTTCAATAAAATAAATTCATTTCATATTCCCAAATTAAAGATGACTGTAAACGATCATGGAAAGAAATTAGATTGTAACCCAAAACCATTACTAAGTTGGTGACTTCTAAAATAAAATTTCATCTAAAGAATAAAGAAGTTATGGATATGTAAATTCCATTAATTATAGTACGTAATATTTCAAAATTCATTCTTGGGTACATAATTCACTTAAATCAAGGCACACGACTTGGATCATGTATCAGGAAAATGTGATTGAGATAAAGAAAACCCTTCCAATGATCATATGATTTGAATTGTAATTTACAAATGGAGTGATTATTTTAACATATTTAAATCCAAAAAAATGTTCAAATATTGGATACAAAAATGTAGATACAAATTATATAATGAATCGAACCCCAGTAGTGCGGAGTTAGTGGATACATTATTTTATAAATAGTTGATACAACCATTATATCACAAAGTGTCATATAGAGTAATAGTCTTCAAAAACTAGTTACATAGTTGAATAATAAATTAAATTTGAAAAAATAACACAATAGTTTACACTGTTATTTCCATTAGAATATCAATACATATCAATCTTGACACACTTCCTATCATCCTAGGGAAAAATAAATATGATAAAAGTGTCAACTCTATAGAAGAATAAGGGTATTTATACAAAGGAATGTTACATGAACGAACAACGAATTTCAACAAGGAAACATAAATTTCTAATAATATATTCTATTAAATCAATACTATTTGTATGAGGATTATTATGGCAATGATGTTTGATAATAAATTAATTAGACGTAAATGATCACATGATCATGAATCATAACCATGGATATCCTAACTAATTAAATATTCTAAGTAATATCAATTAAATAATCTCATAATGAGGAAACACATAATTCTAAACATAGAAATAATACTATTGATACCTCATTCCATGTTATTGTATATAAACGGGTTAGGCCTCAACCATTATTCAAACTAGTTTGTCTCATTAGACCCATCGATTCATCAATGGGTTATAGCGGGCCCTACCCATCACATTCTATGTGTAATGCATTACACATATTAAATGTGTGAAAATGATCTATGTAAAAGAAATTAATTAAAAATAATCATTTTAAATGTAAATACATTCAACAATAAATAAATGTAATCATAAACCATACACGATAATATGGTGATTGTTATAAAAATAGTAGACCTCCAGTATTAATGATCATTATCCATATGGAGAAATAGTAAGGATGGTAGAATTACATCATTTTAAAATTATAGAATTAGTAAAATAATTTTCCTTCAATTTTGAATAGAAAACCGATATAAATTTCATTAAAACCCTATTTATAAAAGTATTATTTTTACATTGAAAATTATTTTTTTCAATATAAATACTTCACACATATAATAAAATCTATTTTATATTAAAATATCCTCAAAAAACTGTATGGGGATCGTATGATAATAGTTTATCCATGATGGTGGAAATTTTTTTCATGTCGTATAAGATAAATAAAACATTCTTTTCACATTATTTAAAAAAAGATCAAAATTACGTCATTCAGAGAACAACATGATGATTAATTTAGAACCATTTTGATTAATGTCAAACATGGGTAAAAATTTCATTAATAAATCAATGGATATTAAGATAAATATTATTTTAATGTCATTTAGAAAAATATATATATGGAAGAAAATTTTTCACCAGTATAGATTTGAATATAAATAGTCTTGAATATTGCCGATATGTAAAATAAACACATACCTTAGGTTCGAATAAATTTTAATTTAGTTGAACCTCCAGAATAATAAATATGTATATATTTTAAATATATTATGCCACGACCCGTCCTCGGGGCCCGTGCCATGACTACCCCAAGCCCGCCTTCCATAGGCCAGGGGCTGGTAACTAGCACCAAGGCGTAAATCCTGGTAAAAGGGAAGGCATTGCCTTTGTAAAATAAATCACAAACACCAAAGAGCAAGCAGGCAGAAGTAAACACTAATTAAAAACGTGTACAACAGTAAGTGAGGAAAAGTAATTGGTCCAGTATAAAAACCCAAACTGAAAGTAATGTACCACTGGAAAGGAAAAAACAACAACTGAAAAGTAAAGCTGCAACGTCGAGTTGTCGACAGGAAATCCAACATGAAGGGTGGGTATAGATAGCCTCCACTACTCCTCGGGTCCAGCCGACTGCTCCGAGTATGTCCTGCCCATTGGTCCACCTCCAGGTACAATCCTGCTCCGCAAGCCTCAACCACGATCAGTGCTATCTGTCGTCTGCAACCAACACAAAGTAGTGCGAGCATAGCCCGTGTAGGGGTGAGTATAAGCTACTCAGTAGGGACCCCGAGACCCCCGAAGGTCTTCCAGAATCTACAAAGGATAATCCACAAAAGAAAGATACAATAATGATGTAACATCTGACACTGCTTAGGTATATTCCCATACATATACCTATGTCATCAATTCTCGTTTGTCTCCAACATCCAAGCCCATGTACAACCCAATCCACACAGGAAAGAAAAACATAAATCCACACAGGATAGCATAAAACACTCCAAAAATGAATGAAAAACAGGATTCAGCTCACACAGGTGTACTTCTTCATATGACGATAAAGATGACCAGATATTACCACTAATTCATCTAAGCCGTCGGACACACAAAGGATCGATATGTACTAACACCCTCAATGACCCACAAAGGATCTGACCCACAAAGGATCAATAGGTAACTAACCCCCACAATGAATCAAAAAGGATCTGACCCACAAAGGATCGATAGGTAACTAACCCTCGCAAAGACCCACCCAGGATCAGACCCACACAGGATCAGTAGGCACTAGCCCACACAGGACCGCTGAGCGCTGACCCACACCGGATCGGTCCCACACAGGATCGGTAGCAGTAATCCATAAAGGATCACTGAGTGTTGTAGTCATCGTCGAATCCAATGAGGATCTCTGCACAGTCGTCGTCAAATCTACTGAGGATCTCTTCACAGTCTTCGTCGTCGTCGTCGTCGCAGCCACCTCTAGGGTTCCCGCACACAACAAGCTCGTTCGGGAGGGTCATCTACACGAGCCGAGAGGCTGATACATCAAATGACACATAGTCCAGAGTTGATGTATCCAAAAGTTTCGTATCGTCAACAGGAACTCAACGTCGCAGACAGCGCGTTAATCGGACGCCCGGTCTGAGAGTTATTAGCTTTTTCGTTCCAGGGGCCCGGTTGATTTTTATGGAAATACCTACCCGACTGTACTCCACCTGCGTCCAAACCTCGGGCAGAGTAAGAAAAAATATCTGTCTCACTAAGAGGAATCCATCAAAGTCGACGGTACGTCAATCGGACGTCCGAAGCTCAAGATATGGATGTTTCCGCTCCGAGGGCCCGGTTGGTTTCGTGTACGAACCAACTCGGCCGAACCCAAAGTATTCCGAAACCTTGAGTGTGATATACCGAAACGACCATCTTGATCCAAGGATCGCATCGCCGCTAACGGCGCGTCGTTTGGAGGCCCGTATCTCATGTTATGAGAAAATGACCGAAAGGGTCTGAAAACGGGGGATCTCGGCCCAGACCGACCCGACCAAACCCCCCTGGGTCGGCCCGAACCGGGTCGACCCGACCCGGGTCCGGGTCCGACCCGGCCGGCGTGGCCCGGTTGGTAGGGGTCAGCTCGGCCGGTTACGACCGAGCAGCGCGGGGGGCGTGCTGCCCCCGCGTGAGAGAACTGTAGCCCCGCGTGGGCCGCCCTTGCCAGAGGAGGCGGTAGCCGGCCGCGTCCCATCTCTCGCTGGACCCGCGCGGTCGCGGGTCTGCAGGCCGCCACTGTGGCGGTTCTCCTCGGCGGCGCACCAGGCGCCGCCGACGCCGCCATACCGGCGTGGCGCGCCGACAGGTTGCTTCACGGACCACCAGACGAGTTCCGGTGGTCGGAATTCATTGTCGTCTTCGCCAAAAGTCCTCCCGGGGTCCGTCCTTCACAGTGAGGACCTTACTTCGCCCGTGCGGCTGATTTTTTCGATGTCTGTCGTTTCGCACACCAAGAACGAAAGGGGCGGTGGGTTCGGACTTATTTGTTAGTCTGCCCCCACCACGTTAGCAGTATAAAAAATCTCTCAACAATTTTTTTTAATCAAATGGCGCAGGTATAAATCACAAATATTTAAAGAATTAAAACCCCTACATCGTCGTAGTCATCGAACGAGAGTTCTTCGCGGAATTGACCGTCGTGGAAGAAGAGGATCGTCGTGTCACGGAAGGGCGTCACGTCGTCGCGGTATACGACATCGCATCGACGATCTCCAAGGGTTAAATAAAACAAACAGAATTAATTTCACGAATTAAATCCATGTTAAGGATAAAATCCACAGAGGAAAATTTAAATGGTCCGTAATCCCCTACCTAAATTGGTGTTGATCGAAGATTGCCGCGGGGAAGGATCGTCGCAGAAGAACGTCACAGAAGGAGAATTGTTGGCATCGCAGTACACGGCGTCACGTCGTCGATCTCCGAAGGTTCAGCGTTCTTCGTCACCTTTTGTCGAAGGCCGGAGTACTTCGTGTTCTTCAGATTCTTCGCGTTCTTCGCATTTTTCGCATAGGAGGATGAAGATCTCAAGCCTTGGAGTCTTATCCAAATCCTCTCAACGAGCAATCCTCAAGAAGACATGTGTTGGTGTTATTTTATTACATGCCAACAATTTGAAAAAAAAGATAAGAAATGAACCATTAATTCGGTGAATTAATGGTAACGACTTAATTGTCCATTTAATAAGAGCGTTAAGAGTTTTAGAAAATGCCGCAGTTGACTTTCATTAATGAGGAGTTTTCGTGGGTGTGTTACTTAGGGGAAAAGAAACGGTGGGGCTCGTGCTGGCCCCACCTCACAAATATCCAACCAAGAGGGTAGGATATTTTGGATTTCACCCTATCCGCTTCAACTTATCTCAAGTTGTTTTAAGTGGATTTAAGTGAAATAAAAATAAAGTTGTCGGACCACTTTATTTTATTTCTTAACTTAACCCCCAAAATTAAAAACCACACCCTAGCAAACGAAAATACAGAAAAGGCGTTTATAAGCAATTACCGGCACTGCGATTCCATCGGTGCCCTTAGAATTTGATTCCGAGCACCGGTTTAAAAGTTAGAAAAACCCGCTCGTTCGTTCACTGAACGTACCGGAGCCAATCTTCGGAAAATGATTCCGGGCACACCGGGCCTTGGAATCACGTGCCGTCAGAAACTCCGTTCTTGTAAAATTCCAAAGAAAATTAAGAAAAAAATTTCCTTGAATTTTTACAGGTCTTTACTTCACTCCCACCTCAGGGCTTTACGTCCCTGTAAGGATACATTATAAACTAGGGAGACAAATGTGGGTACTGAGCACGCATCTGAGCCTCCCGCTCTCAAGTGCTCTCCTGGAGGTTCCCGTGCTACCATCTGATGTGCACTAGAGTAATCAAACATCCACGTAGGACCTGCTCCTGTCGATCCTCGATCTCCACTGGGACCTCCAAAAAATTCGCCCCATCATCAACATCCAACTCCCCATGGTTAATGATATGCAACCTATTTTGCACGTATCTCCTCAGTTGGGATACGTGGAAGACGTCGTGCACCCGGTGCAACTGCGGTGGTAGATCCAGGTGATATGCTACCTCTCCAATCCTTATGAGGACCTGGAATGGTCCGATGAAGCGTGGAGACAACTTGTCGCCTCGGCCAAATCTCTGTAATCCATGTCGAGGTGAGACACGCAAGAAGACGTGATCGCCATCCTCGAACTCTAGTGGCCTCCGCCTCCTGTCAGCATAAGACTTATGCCGGCTCTGAGCTATCCTCATCCTCTCATGGATGACCTGGACCTTCTCTGTCGTGGCCCGGACCATCTCTGGTCCCACATGTGCTGACTCCCCAGGGTCTGTCCAACACAAATGAGATCTACAAGGTCTGTCGTACAACGCCTCGTATGGTACCATCCCGATGGTGGAGTGGTAGCTATTGTTGTACGCAAACTCCACCAAGGGTAGGTGGTCCTCCTAGCTACGACCAAAGTCGAGGACACATGTGCAGAGCATGTCCTCGAGAGTCTGAATGGTCCTCTCCGTCTGAACATCCGTCGGAGGGTGAAAGGCAGTGCTCAGACGTAGCTGCATCCCGAACGCCTCCTGTAACCCCTTCCAAATCTGGGAATTAAAGCGAGAATATCGATCGAAGACGATAGATGATGGCACACCATGAAGCCGTATAATCTCCTGAACGTAGAGACGTCCCAATCTCTCAACTGAGCCCTGCTCTCTGATTGGTATGAAGTGATCTGATTTGGTGAGTCGGTCGACAATCACCCAAATGGAGTCATGACCTCTGGAAGTGCATGGAAGCTCAGTCACGAAGACCATAGATATCCCATCCCACTTCCACTCTGGGACCTCCAAGGGCTGTACCAAGCATGCTGGTACCTGATGCTCTGCCTTCACCTACTGGCAGGCGAGGCATCGTGAAACGAACTCTGCCACAACCTTCTTCATGCCCGGCCACCAGTGCTATCGTCTATGGTCCTGGTACATCTTCTCCACTCCAGGATGTACCGCTAAAGGAGAAGTGTGAAACTCTCTCAGCACCTCCTCTCGTAAAGCAACTGGTACCAAGGTACATCCTCTGAAAAGGACATCATTCTCTGCTCCAAAGGAGAAACCATCAGGTGCATGTCCTGAGGATATCTGCGCACGCCACGTCTCACTGTCAGTGTCCCCACGTTGTGCCTCTCTGACCCGCTGTAGTTGTGGAGGGGTGACTCTGAGAGACTGAAGGAATGCTACTCTATCTCTATCCATTAAGGATATTCGCAAAGCGGCTAGCTTCTATGTCGCCTCCTCGAGTAGCTGAAGGCCTGACCTCCTACTGAGGGCATCGGCTACCACGCTCCCCTTCCAAGGAGTATCGACTATCTCATAGTCATAGTCCTGGAGGAACTCGAGCCATCGCCGCTGTCTCAGGTTTAGGTAATTTTGAGAAAAGATGTATTTGAGACTCTGATGGTCAGAAAACACTGTAAAGCGCTCGCCCATCAGATAGTGTCGTCATGTCTTCAGAGCAAAGACCACTGCTGCTAACTCCAGGTCATGGGTAGCGTAGTTCTGTTCATGCGGCCTCAAATGACATGATCCATAGGCGATCACTGCCCACTCCTACATTACGACACATCCGAGTCCGGTTACTGATGCATCGCAGTAGACTACGTACCCTATCACCTCCTCAGGCAACCTCAAGATAGGTGCGCTGGTCAATCTCTGTCTCAGCTCCTAGAAGCTCTGATGACATCTATTTGACCACACAAAGGGTTTCCCCTTCTTCATCAAATCTGAGAGTGGTGCCGCAACTCTGGAGAAGTCTGGTACAAATCTCCGATAGTATCTGGCGAGTCCCAAGAAACTTCGCACCTCTGTCACGCTCCTGGGTGGCTCCCAAGCTAGCACTGCCTCGATCTTCACAGGATCCACTGCAACTCCCGCCTCATAGATGATGTGTCACAAGAAGTGGACCTCACGCATCCAGAACTGACACTTCGAGAGCTTACCATTAATTTGGTGCTCTCAGAGTGTGCCCAGCACAACCCACAAGTGGCATGCGTGCTCCTCCTTATTCGTCGAGTATATCAAATTGTCATCGATGAAGACTACGACAAATCAATCGAGGTATGGCTGAAAGATCCTGTTCATGAGGCCCATGAACACTGCTGAAGCATTGGTTATGCTGAAAGGCATAACCAAGAACTCATTGTGGCCATACTGACATCTGAAGGCCGTCTTCTACATGTCCTCATCCCGAAATCTGAGCTGATGATAGCCTGAACTGAGGTCTATCTTCGAGAACCACCATGCTCCCTTGAGCTGATCGAAGAGGTCATCAATCCTCGGTAGCGGATACTTGTTCCTCACTGTCACCTGGTTCAGGCGACGATAGTTGACATGAATTCCAAGCTCCCATATGCCTTCTTGGAAGACAATATCGGGGAAGCCCAGGGTGAAACACTAGGTCGGATGAATCCCTTGCCCTGCAAGTCCTCCAACTGTACTTGTAGCTCTCGAAGCTCAGCGGGGGCCATCCGATACGCTGGAGTCGATATCGGGGTTTTCTCAGGGTACAGGTCAATATGAAAGTCTACCTCTCTGCGAGGAGGTAGCCCTGGAACTTCGTCGAGAAAGACGTCCGCATACTGATCCACCACTGCAGGAAAACTAGGACTCTGCACGTAAACTGCTCCTAGGATGAGGCTAGCCAACTGATTAGGGATGGGATGTCCTCTCCTATGCGGAATTCCATCCTGTGCTGCAAAGGCTCCCTTCTCGCCGGTGAAGGCGAACCTACTCCCATCGGTGCATACACATCGCACCTTGAGCCTAAAATAGTCAATATGTGCATGGACTATAGATAACCAATCCATGCCCAAGGTGACGTCGTAAGGCCTCGACGCTGCTACAAGAAGATCCCAGCTGAAGCTCTCGCATCCTAGAGTAAGCTCACACTGCCGGCACCAGTGCGTAATCGTCAAGTCTGCTCCCGTAGGGGTCTCTAGCCGTAAGGATCGAGCCAACGGCTCTGTCGGAATCTCCGAGCTCCAAAAAAGGGCAGTGGCTATGAAAGAGTGACTTGCTCTGGTGTCTATAAGAACTGCATCAAGGGTGGAATAGAAACAGATAGTACCTCGAATCATCTCGGGCACGCCGTGGTCGTAGGCCTCCACTGCCTGGAGCTATGCCTGTCTCTGCCCGCCAGCTCCCATTGGTCGGGGTGGACCTCCTGGTGGTGGTGGTGGTAGATCCTCAAAGCGTCTCCCACCACCTACTGCTCGGCCAGATCCTCTGCCTCGTCTTCCTGCTCCCTGCGGACGACCACGGTTTACTCTCTGCCTCTGCCTGGGTGGTCCCTCAACTATCTTCTACTCCTCAGCATGGTGGGTCGTGCAGTCACGAGCCATGCGGCCCTACCCGCCGCATGTGTAGCACTGTCTACCTCTCGAATGACTGGCTCCATGCTGTGTGCCCCGCACTGCAGAGCCAGTGTCCTGAGGTCGTCTGCGTGAGGGTCTGGTTTGCCTGGACCCATGATTCGTCTGTCGGCTGCATGCTGCAGAAGACTCTGCTACGTGCCGCCCCGCGGTAGGTATCACCGCTGGATAAGGCTCAGCCAGAAATCTCTCGATCAAAAGGGCTCTCTCCAGTACTCCTGCCTGAGTCGGAATGCTGAGGGAGATCAGCGATGCCCTGATCTCATTTCTCAACCCCTGATCAATGGTCCGAGCCCGGAAGAATGGGTCCCGTACCATGTCTGTCGAGTAGCGCGAGAGATCGGTAAATCTCGCCGAGTACTAGGCGACCGTCAGGCTACCCATCCACAGCTGAAGAAGCTCCTGGATGCGCACCGCATGGAGGGTGGCTGGGACGAACTCCGAGCGGAAGAGGATCTCAATGTCTGTCCAGAGAAGAGATGCCTCATCGTGCACCTGGAGCATCAAGCTCCACCATCGGCCCGCTGCCGCGTGCAGTAGGCTCGCTGCGAGGATCACCATGAGGTATGCGGGTGTCCTCACTAACCGGAAAACTCGTACAACTGCCTCCAGCCAGTCCTTGGCTGCCCGGGGGTCCGTCTCCCAGCGGAACCTGGGCGGTTGCTGGCCCTGGAACTCATGCAGTGCACTGAGGTGACGTCCATCGTCAACGGCTGGGGTTGGAAGCATCGGTTGCTTGGCAGGTAGAGGTACCGCCAGTGCCTCTGCTGTCAAAGGGCCATGTACCGAGGCCTCGTCGCTCGGTGGGCTGTCGTCACGCTCAACTCTCGGAACCCTAGCTCGCTGCCGTCGTGGGGCCATCCTGAAAAAGGAAACTGATGCGCCACGGTCAGAACAGTATACCTGGTGAGCTGAAAGAAAGTAATGACAATGAAAACTTGAAATACACATGCAATCAATGTTTTCTTGCATTCAGTCGGAAATCAGAAGTCAGGGTCCTGGTGTACGGATACGTCGGCCGCCGCACCAACATTGGACTCCCTGGACTGATAACCACACCCAATACGCTAAACACTATTGCTTCACATAGAAAAAGATCAGAGTCCTGAGTTCTGCGGTAGAACCGAACTCCTCTAATACCAATTTTTCACGACCCGTCCTCAGGGCCCGTGCCGTGACTACCCCAAACTCGCCTTCCATAGGACAGAGGCTGGTGACTAGCACTAAGGCTTAAATCCTGGTAAAATGGAAGGCATTGCCTTTGTAAAGTAAACCACAAACACCACAGAGCAAGCAGGAAGAAGTAAACACTATGTAAAAACTGGAACAACAGTAAGTGTGGAAAAGTAAGTGGGCCAGTATACAAACCCAAACTGAAAGTAAGTACCACTGGAAAGGAAAAAACAGCAACTGAAAAGTAATGCCGCAACGTCGAGTTGTCCACGGGAAATCCCACTTGATGGGTGGGTACAGATAGCCTCCACTGCTCCTCGGGTCCAACTGACCGCTCCGAGTACGTCCCGCCCAGTGGTCCACCTCCAGGTACCATCCTGCTCCGCTAGCCTCAACCACGATCAGTGATGTCCTTCGTCTGCAACCAACACAACATAGTGCGGGCATAGCCCATGTAGGGGTGAGTATATGCTACTCAGTAGGGACCCCGATCCCTCCTAATGTATCCCAAAATCCACAAAGGATAATCCACAAAAGAAATATGCAATCACGAAGTAACATCCGACACTGCTTAGGTATATGCCCATACATATACCTAAGTCATCAATTCTCGTTCGGCTTGAACATCCGAGCCCAAGTACAACCCAGTCCACACAGGAAAGCAAAATGTAAATCCACACAGGATAGCATAACATAATCCACAAAAGAAAGAAAAACAGGATTCAGCTCACACAGGTGTACTTATTCATATGACGATAAAGATGACCAGATATTGCCACTGATTCATCTAAGCCGTCAAACCCACAAAGGATCGATAGGTACTAACCCCCTCAATGACCCACAAAGGATCTGACCCACAAAGGATTGATAGGTAACTAACCCCCGCAATGACCCACAAAGGATCTGACCCACAAAGGATCGATAGGTAACTAACCCCCGCAAAGACCCATAGAGGATCGAACCCACACAGGATCTGTAGGCGCTGGCCCACACATGACCGTTGAGCGCTAACCCACGCAGGATCGGACCCACACAGGATCGGTAGCACTGATCCACAAAGGATCGCTGAGTGTTGTAGTCGTCGTTGAATCCACTGAGGATCTCTGCACAGTCATCGTCGAATCTACTGAGGATATCTGCACAGTCGTCGTCATCGTCATCGCAGCCAACTCTAGGGTTCCCGCACACAGCAAGCTCGTTCGGGAGGGTCTGCTCCACGAGCCGAGAGTCTGATACATCAAATGACACATAGTCCAGAGTTGATGTATCGAAAAGTTCCGTATCGTCAACAGGAACTCAACATCGCAGACGGCGCGTCAATCAGACGCCCGGTCTGAGAGTTATTGGCTTTTTCGTTCAGGGGCCCGGTTGGTTTTTAAGGAAAAACCAACCAAACCGTACTCCACCTGCATCCAAACCTCGGGCGGAATAATCCAAAAGATCCGTCTCACTAAGAGGAATCCATAAAAGTCGATGGTACGTCAATCGGACGTCCGAAGCTCAAGATATGGGAGTTTCTGCTCCGAGGGCCCCTTTGGTTTCGTGTACGAACCAACCCGGCCGAACCCAAAGTATTCTGAAACCTTGAGTGTAATATACGGAAACAGCCGTCTCGATCCAAGGATTGCATCGCCGCTACCGGCGCGTCGTTCGGAGGCCCGTATCTCATGTTATGAGAAAATGACCGAAAAGGTCCGAAAATGGGGGGTCTGGGCCCGTACCGACCCAACCCAACCCCCCCTAGGTCAGCCTGAACCGGGTCAACCCGACCCGGGTCCGGGTCCGACCCGGCCAGCGTAGCCCGGCCCGGTTAGGGTGGCCCGGCCTGGCCTGGGCGTGACCCGGCCCGGCCGGCGCGGGCGCGGCCCAGCAGCCAGGGTTCAGCTCGGCCGGTTACCGCCGAGCGGCTCGGGGAGCGTGATGCCCCCGCATGAGAGAACCGCAGCCCCGCATGAGGCCACCCTTGCCAGTGGATGCGGCAGCCAAAAACTTCCCGTCTATCACCAGACCTGCGCGGTTGCGAGTCTGCAGGTCGCCGTCACGGCGGTTCTCCTCGGCAGTGCGCCGGGTGCCGCCGTGCCGGCGCGGCGCGCCGGCGGGTTGCTCCGCGGACTACCGGACGAGTTCCGGTGGTCGAAATTCCTTACCGTCTTCGCCAAAAATCCTCCCGGGGACTGTCCATCACTGCGAGGACCTTACATCACTTGTGCGGCTGATTTTGTCGACGTCCTCCATTTCGGACACCAAGAACGAAAGGGGCAGTGGGTTCAGACTTGTTTGTCAGTCCAAACCCACTGTGTTAGCGGTTTAAAAAGTCTCTCAACAATTTTTTTTAATCAAACTCCGCAGGTATAAATCACAAATATTTAATGAATTAAAACCCCTACCTCGTCGTAGTCGTCGAACGAGAGTTCTTCGCGGAATTGACCGTCATGGAAGAAGAGGATCGTCGTGTCGCGGAAGGGTGTCGCGTCGTCGCGGTATACGGCATCGCGTCGACGATCTCCAAGGGTTAAAGAAAACAAACAGATTTAATTTCTCGAATTAAATCCATGTTAAGGATAAAATCCACAAAGGAAAATTTAAAAGGTCCGTAATCCCACACCTCAATCGGTGTTGATCGAAGATTGTCGCGGGGAAGGATCGTCGCAGAAGAACGTCGCGGAAGGAGAATCGTCGGTGTCGCGGTACACGACGTCGCGTCATCGATCTCCAAAGATTCGTCATTCTTTGTCGCCTTTCGTCGAAGGCCGACGTTCTTCGCGTTCTTCGTGTTCTCTGCAGAGGAGGATGAATATCTCAAGCCTTGGAGTCTTCTCCAAATCCCCTCAAAGAGAAATCCTCAAGAAGACATGAGTTGGTCTTATTTTATTACATGCCAAGAATTTGAAAATCAAGATAAGAAAAGAACCATTAATTCGGTGAATTAATGGTAACAACTTAACTGTTCATTTAATAGTAGTGTTAAGAGTTTTAGAAAACGCCCTAGTTGACTTCCATTAAAGAGGAGTTTTCGCGGGTGCGTTACTTAGTGGAAAAGAAACGGTGGGGCTCATGCGGGCCCCACCTCACAAATATCCTACCAATAGGGTAGGATATTTTGGATTGAACCCTTTCTTCTTCAACTTAGCTCATTTGGCTTTATGTGGCTTTTAAGTGGATTTAAGTGAAATAAAAATAAAGCTGTCGCACCACTTTATTTTATTTCTGAACTTAACAACAAAAATTAAAAACCACACCCGAGGAATCGCAACTCCAGAAAAAGAGTTTCTAAGCAATTACCGGCACTGCGATTCCATCGGTGCCCTTAGAATTTGATTTCAAGCACCAGTTCAAAAGTTAGAAAAACCCACTCGTTCATTCACTGAACGTACCCGAGCCAAACTTCGGAAAATGATTCCGGTCACACCGGGCCTCAGAATCATGTGCCGTTAGAAACTGCGTTCTTGTAAAATTCCAAAGAAAATTAAAAAAAAATTTACATGAATTTTTACGTGTCTTTACATATTAAATAACTATACTCATATTTATTAGACCATATATAATAACTCTTTGTTAAAATCAGTATTTTAGATGATAATCGCTTCTTTTTTCATGTATGTTTTGGTTTATTGCTTTTAAAATTTATACATTGATTATGGTTTAATCATATAATGAATTTTAGTAATGATATAAATATCATATTTATTCATTATATATTTATTTATCACAATCCATATATGATATATATTGAAAATGAGTTTCACCTTTCATGGATATGGAAGTCTATACGTATGCATGAACGATATTTCCACTATTCGATGGATGGGATGAGTAAATTTAGATAAAACAAAACCATTAAAAAACCATTATTATATCATATGATCCAAATATTTTCATAAAATCATTCATTATAACCATAAAAGGTTAATATAAATGATAAAAAAATGACATCACATTGCAAATGTGGTAGTCCACACGAACACAAATGCGACACTATCATTTACCAACATTTTCAGAATTTATGAGGGTAGATATGATATTATCATTAAACAAGTATATTTATGTTATAAATCTCATATATAAAAATTTATCCCCTGTTAATTCACATCCATAAATTATGGAAATGAAAAGTCATTTGTATCGCTGAGTGGAGATGTTATGTTGTACGTATGCACGTTCGATACCTTCACTTCAAATTTGATGGGACAGTGGGTGGGTAATGATTTTTTCATAATCATAATAACATTTTTTATATATTGAATAATAAATTAATTATTTTATTATAAATAAAACAGTGTTAAAATAGGATCAAGAAGAATTAAATTGAATGTGGTCATTTAAGATTATTATATTTTCACACCACAATCTTGGAATTTCATCTATTTTATCTTTTTATTGCCTTTGAATATTTTGGATGAGGTTTGGGTTGATTTTCCCGATTTATATTTTTGATTTTTGGGTTGTTTTCAAAAATATTCATGGTTAGTTTGAATGGTATTTAAAGGAAATATCATTACATAGGAGTTTATGACACTCCCTAGTGTCAGTTATTCGGTGGATGGTTTATCCCCTTGAATTAGAGGAGTTTTGGGATGAAAATGTTGAATTTTTGTGCATTTTTCGAGGTCACATGGCTAGGTTTAATGGTTAAATTAATAATGAAACATAAGTGTGAAAAGGTTTCATTGTTAAGGTGCATGGTTAAACTAATAATACATACCAAGTGTGTATGCCATGAAATATAAAATGGTGTGGAATTACATAGTTTTCACACTATTTGTTTAACCATGTTATATAACCAAGAAGCAGACCCATAGAAGGGTATTTTGGAATTTATCCTTCTTTTTAAAATGGGTATCTTACCTTGTACACCCCACTCACATTCCCGCATCATAGAGACCTCCCATAGAGAAATTTCACTCATACATGCCACTATATATGGATTTCAATGATCTTTATTGGTGATTCATCACCCTGCTTGAAAAGTGTGGTCTCCTATCTCATTCTCTATTGGTGTTATTCTATATAACCTTTATAAACTATGGGTTTCTTGTAATTTTCATAGTGAGTTATCTCTTATAATTACCCAAAGGTTTAAGATTGAATGTTGGTTATGTTTTTTTATAGTGGGATGTGTTGATTATCTCTTGGGTTGTATTATTCCTTCTCCTAGAGTTTCAGTGCATTCACACATCATTGAGGTAGGTTTTTTCATCAATTTACATTAAAAATCATTTTTGGATTAATATTCAATCATTTAAAACATTAATTTTTTGACAATATTTGTTTTTAGCTGTTTCTATTTTTTTTGTGATTTCATTACGTAAAATGGGATGAAAATGGTTTCCATAGGGTTTCACTAATTATACCAATAACTAAATGCAAACAAGATGTTTGATAAAATGTTGATTGATATTTTAATTTTAAAATGGTTTTTTTCGGTGGTCTTTTCTCTTCGATATATTTTGGAAATGTGTTTTGGTGGTGATTAGGTTTTTGATTGGGTTATTTTCTATACAAATTGGTGATTTTAATGTTGTAACGCTTATTTGGGGCTTATTATGTTGTTTTTGAAGAAAATGAGGTTTTTTTTTACATTATTTCATTAGAGATTTTATGGATCTATAATATGTGTCAATTAGTGATTTTAAAATGGTTTTTTTTTACATTATTTCATTAGATATTTTTTTACATTATTGCATGTTTGGAAATTTTATGAAAATTGGTTCTTCCCTGAACCACATATTTCCAAAGTCTTCACCTAGGCTATTGTTTTATATTATTTTTAAAATGTTTCTTTAATTTATAAATGGTTCATTAGTGTGTCATATGAAATTAAATGTGGTTACAAATGTGTTTTCGAATACATGGCATGATTTTTATTTTAATATGTGTTTTGGTAAATAATTTTAATAATGGATGGTTTTTAATATTGTGAAGAGTCTTTCATTTTAAAATCATATAATGGACCTTTTGGTTATTTGTCTGTTGATTCATGTTTTCTCTTTGGCTTGGAAAGTGTACAGAATTTGAAATGTAATGGTCTATTTGGAATTGTGTATTTGAATGTGGTGTTTTATATTTACAATGTAAAACGGTGTGGAAATGGTTTTCGTAATGTATTTGGATTCTTAGATGTTAATGTGTCCTGGTTTTAACATCATGATATTATTGAATAATTTGTGTTGATGGGACCTCGTGTGAAGGCTATATTGGCACCATGTGATGTCATATAAATTTTTTTTGTAAAATAAGATGAAATCATGGGTTGTGTGAGGCCTGCTTGGTATTTAAAAATGATTAGGGTAGTTGTTTTTGAAACTCAAATGTTGTAACAGACCATTTGGAACTTTTGAATGGATTTTTGTGAGATGAGAACATCTATGGAGAATTTCCAAAAGAGAGGGGCATCACATAGGTTGTGTCGGTGTTTGGGTTAGGAAGGAAATGTGGTAGTAGGGTTTCATTAAACTATGTATGTGACGAACATACCATTCAGCAAGTATTATTATCATGGTATTCTTGAATATAATCTTGAGGTTCAAGTTATGGTTTCTCTTCTACCCCAAGGACGATAGGTTGGTACCCCTAGATTTTCCAAGAGGCTGGGTGGGATGTGCCACTAGAATCAATAGTTAAGAGCAGCCAACTGGTTATTGACTGTGTGGTTTTACCATATACCGACATGTGAGTCCTAACCTAGTACATATTATGATTTAAATAAGAAATGTTTTGGATGTTTCCATGATTACTATATGTATATTATTTTTATTTCTTCTTCTTCATTAGATATAATTTTTTATTTTCCCATATTTGTTACTATCACCACTTGTATTGTTTCATTTTTATCAGTAATATTTTTTCCCGCCTAGGTTAGTTTCTGTAACATCTCTCCTTCCCCACATTAGTTTGTGAAGGTGGGAGGATTCTACTAGGCTTTAAGAGAAATTCCCAAGATACCAATGGAAAGAATTAAATTCCTTAGGATTTCAATATATTTGGTGGATTATTTTCCCATTACGAATAAAACAAATAATTTAATAAAACCAAACCAAAAAAACCACAATATGATACATGATAAAAAGAAAGACAACACAAACAATTATTTTATATCATAACCCACCTGTGTGTACTACAAAGAAAGCTAAAATAACATCAATGAAAGCAGCAGAACCTAAAAAATAAAACTATAAGATGACCACAAGACTCCATGATAAACAAGATCTATGCTCCAACATGACTAAAAATCCCATGTATCATGATGTAGTTCAAAATTTGTGTGATACTTCACCATTTCCCATGTCATGGTAGATGACATATACAAAAGCACCAAAGTCCCAAATCAAGGTTATGTAATAAAACAAGGTAGGTTTTGCCCAATGAATTACCTACCTACACAACAAGGATAGAAAGATTATAAATATTTATATAAAAAATTTTATTTGAAATAATTCCGAAAATAGATTATAATGAAATATAAAAACATCTAAAAATAGTTTATAATAAAATATAAAATAAGTTCCATTTTACAAAATTTTCCAGAAAAATGTATTTTTCACGAAAAAACCAAACAATTATTTTAACCCATTTCTCATTATAAATTATTCTATAACCATTTCATTCCACTTATCCACACATCCAACAAGGCACGTAACCTAGAAATCCTGATACTCATGAGTGGTGAGTTATCTATTCTATAATATGTCACCTATAGAGTCATTTTGATATAGGAGAGACCTAACCCTTATACATCCCACTAATGATGAGGGAGACTCCTTACCCTAATCTCTCCCATATGCATATGAACATAAAAATTTATTATTCGAAAACATAATTAAAAAACAACCATTTTGTCATTTTCCATAAAATATTCATTAATTTAAAACCATTAAACAAACTAATTAAAATAATTCATCCCTAATTTATTTTAATAAAATTGTTCTTATTTTCAAATACATTTTGAATAAACCATGTACAACATTTCAAGAAATTTTACATTTTAAAATCTATATTTTAAAATTTGAACCAAAGAACATCTTACAAAAACACCCAATTTCCATGTTTCCACAAACCGTCACCCAAGTGGGTTTTCATAAATAATTATATATCTAATTAAAATTAAATTTCACACAAAATAATCAATTTGAAATCAATATAATCAATTCTTGAAAGAGGTGTCAATGTTGAAGCCACTTACCTCAATGGTTTTGGTGAAAATGATAAAAGGATAAAGAATTCCAATGATAAAATATTAAATCCCCATCAACCAAACATATATATTTTTCCCTATAATGATCCTGACCTAAAAATAGTCATATTTGGAATCTAGAACCTTATATGTACCCACATTGGGCATAGATCTATGAAACCAAGAGGAATGGAGACTTATATCTGATAAAAAAACATCAACAACGATGATGAACAAACACTTTACATGAATAATAATCTTCTAATAACAATATAAATCCTTTAAATCACCTCTATATAGGTGGGAGAACATTCATTGACATGTGGGGAAGAAATATCCCAATTTAGTGATGCATAGGAGGTAAAATGATGAACATAAATGGAAAAACATGTTATATCCACTCTTATAGGATCTAAATTTACCCCTATGTGCAGTTTAATCAATGGTTAGGAAAACATTGTAGTAACCATGCGTTAGTGAATTCTATAAGGGTGAACCTCACATGGTCACCATACGAGACCTCCATAACAGTGTTCCAACCATGCCGAAGCCACTATTTCAAACTGACCTGACTACTTTCATATGCACACGAATTATCCTATGGTATTTCATGATTTATATGAACCATAAAAAACATATGTGCCTTAAATTTAACCCAAAAAAATATTTAATTAACTTAAAAAATACTTCAAACCTTTTCCCATATACATTATATACTTAAAATAAAAAATAATGGGTAACCAACTAGAAACGGTGGCTATTATATTCTCCCCAAAATTTTTCTTTCCCTAACGAGAATGTAAAAAACCATCAGTGCCCTGAATGATTTCTTTGCATTCCCAAATCTCTTCATAAACTAGAAATTTTTTCCAAAAAAACTGAACTAGACTAATACTTTTTCATTGCTATACATTTTGTTTCTTATCCACAACCCACAAATTGACATGTACAAAAAACATCCAACTCTAAGTCAATTTGATCCCATCTGATCACATTTTCATGACCAGGAATATTTATTTTTATTAGAGATACATGGAACACATTTTGAAACACTCTAAATAGTGGTGGAAATGAAAAATGATATGCCAATTCCCCCAACACATTCCTATATCTCAAAAGTGACATTATAATGTAGAGATAATTTTTCTTGCTTACCAAAATGATGATACCCAAACCTTGGATTGATGTTTAAGAACATATGATCACTCACTATAAAGGACAACAACCATTGATTATGATCCACATATGAATTCTAGAATCTCTGAGCCATCTCTAGGCTCTTTCTAATATGTTTAATATTCTCTGTTGTTTCTATCATAAGGTTCATCCCATCTAGTAATGTCTCACCGGTTTCCACCCATCATATTGGAGAATGACAAGGACTCCCATGAAATGGTTCAAAAAAATCCATCTGAATCCTAGAATGGTATATTTCTTATATGAGAACTCTACCAACAAAATGTGCTCTTCCCATGATCCAACAAAATCCATTACATAAGCCTGAAACATGTCTTCCAACGTTTTTATTATCCATTCAGATTTCCCATCTTTTTAAGGATGATATTCCATAGTCATATTTAGGAATTCCCCAAGGGATTTCTATAAGGATTTCAAGAAAAGAGATGAAAATGTCAGATCCCTATATGATATAATTGAAATTTGAATTTTATGTCTCTCCACAATATCTTAGAGATATATTTTGGACATATCCTTTACCGTATCAGATTCATGAATTGGTATTAAAGGGTATGACATTATAAGATGTTCAACTGTTTCTCATATACAATCATGCTTCCTAACTATTATTGTGAGACCTATAAAAAATTACATATTTTTCTTCTACAACTTCCACATAAGGAGAGGTAAATACTCTAACATACCTATCGGTTGTTGATTCTCTTCTTTAACTTTCCGTCATGTTATGCACTTTGAAACCAACTCATCCACCAATAATTTAATAATGATCCAAAAAAACCTCTATTTTAACACCTTATAAGTATTTTTATTCCTAGTTGAAAATCCCTTATCGAATGGTCGTATTAATGAAGAAGTAGTTCTGGACAAGCCATATGTTTAACCGTCTGACTCTTTAGTAACAACATTGAACTCCCATCCATCCACCAGCTCTCAATGATATCCCTGCCATTGAGTATTGAACTCATATTAATGCATTCAACATTGGATGTCTATGCCACCTTTACCATATTTAGATAATCAATAACTATGGAATCTGAACAAAACAATGAACCATCACCTCGATCATTACATTCCACATTCATGTCTTCTAAGAATGACATCATCTCCCGCTAATCTAAGGTTTCATTTTCCAACCGATCATTTTACTTTTTACTTAATTAGTAGGCCATTTTTTGACCATTTTGCAGTTTATACATATGGTCAAAGTCATTTATCTGTAGATACTTCATCCATATCCTTTTACATATATTCTAATTTCGTTTTTAGAAAATATATTTCCATCTATTATAATCTGTGAACTCTGAAAATTTCTCACCAAAAAGATAATGATGTCAGGTCATCAAGGCATGAATAACTGGTGGTATATCCAAATTATATGTTGTGTAATTATTCCTTTCAACCTTCAATTTCCTTGATCATAAGCCAAAAAAATTTAAGATTTCATTCTACTGCTTGCTAACAAACATCGTGACGAATCCCAATACACCACATTCTCCGGTCTTGATTGTTGAAAAGTCAAGATAGTTGTTGATGTAAGTAAGCATTAATCTGTTTAATGTATTTGTGGAATTACCAATTCCATTTTATGGGAACATTCTTCTATTTGAATGATATTATAGGTGAATATATTTATGAGAATTCATAGAAAAATAATCGGTAATAACCATTAAGACCATAAAAACAATGTTACTCAATTATTATGTACATTTGTGTCCAAGATAAAAAAACTTTTATCTTCTCCCAATCCACTAAAATTAATCTTTTAAACATTTAATGGCCCTAAATACAGACATCATATATCAAAAATCAAACATATTTTATTAAATTCAATAAATGATCTCTCCATATATCCAACACTATTGCCAAGTGTTTCTTATGCTCATCCTTTGTCCTTGAATACACTAATATGCTATCCATAAACACCAAAATAAAATAATCTAGATATATTAGAAATATATGATTAATTAATTCCATAAAAACAAATGGTGCATTTTTATGACCGAATGATATTAAAAATATTAATAATGTCCATAACTACTTCTAAAAGATGTTTTCAAAATACCCTCTTTTGGAACCAGTAATGGTTGATATCCTTATCGCATTTCACTTTTAGAGAACCATTGTGGTCCCATAAATTGATCATACAATTCATCAATTTATGTAATTATATTTCTATTATTTATCATAACAGGGTTATGCTTATGATATTCAACAAGAATACTTAGTGTTATGTATTCTTTCATCACTAAAAAGATCGGTGCTGCCCACAGAGACATTCTCAGCCGAATAAAACCCTCTCTTTCCGGCTCTTTTGACAGCACATTCATCTTCATTAATTCTGTTGGTTCCATCGTATAATATATAAGGGAAATATGACTCTTACCTAATATAATATCATTCTTAAACACCAATTCTCTTATATGTGGTAAGATGTAGAAATTATTAAGAAACACATTTAGATATTGATTCATGACTAGTTGAAAATAGTTACCCTCGATCAATTCCATCATTGACAATATTAATGTTGTCAACTGATATGAGATGGTTCCCAGTGCTGGTTCTAACAAATCTCTTTCACTAGTCTTTAAAACATGTTTTCCATTGAATAGATTCTTAGTTTCAACCTTAGTCGTGATAAAAACTGTTATGATACAACATTCAATTTGAGCCTTGAACATTATCAACCATTCTATACCAAGAATTTCAACATAAATATCCATATCCAACACCAGTAATTCCCCATTCAATTAATCTCTATTATTAGTTATAGAACATGCTCTAGACAGAAAGGCTCAACATTATTCTTGACCCAGAAGAGTTTGATGTTCTATCCCACAAGGAATCATCTAATGTTTTTAACGTAGAAAATAAATTGCATTAGAAAAAATGATGTAATGTGATGCACCAGTATCAAACAACACAAGTATAACGGTGTAATTCAAAATGAATCATACCACTCACCATTGATGGTCCAGTTTGATCCTCTACAGTCATCTAATCAGCCCCATATAATTATTTTTTAATTGCACAATTCCCCTTGTTTCTATTTTGAGATTTCAATTTATGATGAGAAATGGAATTCATAGATTCATTAGGGAAATATCTATATGGTTGAAATGATTGATTATACTATCCTCATCCCATCAATGAAAATTATTCATATTATACTGAATAACTATCCTAACTACCAAACCATGGTGCATTGGGACAATAGAGCTGAATATTCCCCATCTAGTGGAATTTTTGGCATGATATATGTGGTGATTTATTGATTCAGTTCATGTGGTAAAACAAACCACATTGAAAACACCAAGATTGATCATTGGTTAGGAGGAAGATTCACTGATCTAATCATTTGATTCTAATTACTGATCCCAAAATATATGTAAGAGTCCCTCTTCCTATTTCTCATTGAATTAGAGTTCCCATTAGTTCCCATGGGTATCATGATACATCCTCCTCCAATATCTCATGATATGTCACATCTAGCCCCTATCACTCTATTTGATATCTCTATATAGACCGTAATATATAGAACATCTATCTTCGATCAAATATCATATCTCAACCCAAATTTAAATATGTGTTCCTTTAAGGATGAAATAACAGCAACCTCAATTAAAAATGAATCGAAATTCATGAATTTACCCTTAAACTTAGGGAAAGAGATATTTTTTCATTCAGGTGAATCAATCCATTCTTCATTGAATCTTGAATGTGTGAGGATAGAATTGTTTGTTGTAAATTTCCTCAAAATCCCACTACCAAGGCCTTGATCCACTTTAGCCCGCAACACCTGATCCTACCACTGGCATGCAGGATCCTCATGTATATATGTCATGATCATGAATTTTAGCTAAATGGGTGTGATGATGAAATCAACGATAGGATTCATTCTATTCATCCACAACTCTTATTTTTTCATTTCATAATCATCCTAGAATATGGGTGGATTTTTTTTCTAGAATAGGATGGAATGATCCACTTGTCTTGGATCATCCCTCTGATTCCTTGTTCCCATAACATGAAATGGTTGGATTATACTAAAAAAAAGTTATTAGATTACATTTTTCTCATGTATAACCACATATTCTATATATTCTTCCAATTGTTTTCTATAGCTACTACCATGTAAAAGTTTCAAAACAATCAACAAACACCATAAGTCTCACACTGAAGAAACTGAAGATTTAACATTTCAAATTCTATCACATTAGCTATATGAACACATTTTTTTCTGAAAATAAACCTTTTCAACATTAAACTGTAATTACAAAAAATATGTACTCTCTTTTGAAAATCAAACCATTTCTCATATACACACACTATTCCCATTTCAACGTCTTTCTTCTGAGAAAAATAAAACATTTTTCAAAAATCAAAACAGTCCATGTAATCAAATATCATTAATAATATTGAAATATGATATCCTAGTTGTAATTTATTCATCAAATGCATTTCATGCATGTATCATTGGGAAAACCAATGAAAATGAGATTATAATATCCTACAAGTGTCTGAAAAAACACTTTTGTACCCAACTCCCTAGTAACTTGATGTTTGAAATAAAAAGGTTATCTTCATATTTTTATGATCTTAATTTCATGTCCTGACAATCCCAATCCTTTCTATGACCCCAACCAAATAAATAGAAAATAATTATTTAAGCTCTAGGACTATGAAAACCAATGACAACCTGTTCCACAATTAATTACCAAGCTGATACCACTTATCTCAAACTGACATTGTACTGAAAAAAACTGATACCATTTTTAACATCCATCATCCTCCCCATTAGATTTGAGAAAGAGGGAGGATTCTAATAGGCCTTATGAGACATCCCCAAGATTCAAATGTTTGGAAATAAATGTTGAGGGGTTTCAATACTTATGTGGTAAAATTTAAACATAAATAATGAAACAACTAATCCAATAAAACCAAACCAAAAAACAAACTATATGATGCATGATTAAAAGATTGAAAACTCAATATTTTTTTTATTTCAAATCCCACCGAAGTGTAGTACAATAAAATCCAAACTAACATCAATGTAACAAGATGAAGATTAATAATAAAACACCATGAAAAAATAAACTTCATTCTTGACAACCTTTATTTCCCAACATTAATATCAAGACTAAATATCATGAAGTAGTACAAATGGAGTGTGATCTATTACATTTTACCATGTCCCTATATATTAAATATGAAAAGTTAACAAAGTTCCAAAGCATCAGTGAGTACTAAAACATAGTAACTTTTGTAAAATTAATTCTCTACTCATTCCACTTTGATATAAAGGTATAAAAATTTATGTAAAACAATTTTTATTAAGATATTCTCAAAATATATTATATCATATTATAATCAACTTCTAAAAGTAATTAATAACCAAATAAAAAAAAGTGTAGAGTCACCAAATTTTCTAGAAAAATTAATTTCTCCGGAAAACAATCAACCAATTCACTGAATCAATTTTTCAATATCCATTTTTAATAACCATTATGTTACCCCTATCTACACATCCAACCATGCATGACACATGGACCACACTATACATGCGAGTGGTGTTCCATCATTACACTAACCCATCACCTAGTGATAAATTTCGATGGGGTATGAACCTAACACTTATCCATATGAATAATTATGGGGGATAATCCTTACCCTTTTCCATACTATATGAAAATTAACAAACCAAATATTTTTTCCAAACCCTAGTTCCAAAAAACCATAATTTTATCCATTAAAAAAACCATCATTTTTTGAAAACCATTAAATAAACGTATAAAAATCACCCATTACCAATTAAGTTCAATAAAATCACCCCTTAAATTGAAATTTTATTATCAATCCATTTAAAAAAATTCCATAAAATCCACAATTTAAAACCAACATTTTAAATCAATGAACCAAATCACATTCTAAAAAACACAAAATATTTTGGCTTTTAAAAATCATCACTCAAGAGTTTTTAAACAATCATTACATATCCAAATAAAAATAAATTTCACAAAAATATAATAAATTTTAAATAAATATAATTATTTATAAAAATATTAGTCGAAAGTGAATCCACTACCATGAAAGTTTTGGTGAAAACAAAAAAAATATAATGAATTCCAATAGAACTGGGTTAAATCTCCCCAAAACAACCTTGGATTTCTTCTTATATCCTCGTCAAGATAAAATAAAGTAATATTTTCATCCATACCCATATATATACACACATGGGGAATATATCAATGAAACTAAAAAGATGTGAGAAGTAAATCTATGAGAAAAGTAAATAACGGTGAAGAGTGAATAGTTGCTGCTAGGAATTGGCTTCTAATACGCAATTAATTCCTTTGGATAACCTCCAGATCAAAAGGAAAACATTATTTGATCATTAGAGAAGATAAATTCCATTTTTGGGAAGCATAGGAAGGAAATAGTGTCACTTAATGGATAAAATCTGTTAGATGAACCTTTTTAGGATCTAACATTGACCATGTGCATGGCTTAGTTACATGGTTAAGAAAACCATGCGCTAACCATGTATCAGAATCCGTCTTAAGTATGACCCTCACATGGTCTCCATAACCATGTTCCAAATATTCTGAGGCCACTTACTCAAACATGACGAACAATTTTTAATGATCACATTTTCTCCTAGGCTGTCACCTAGTTTGGACAAAAAATGTGCATCCCTTGTGCATTCACTTTAGACCCAAAACACATTTATAGTTCCCTATAATCCTCCAAAAATCTCACTTATATGTTATATAATTTAAAAAATATAGAAGGTGTTAAATTATAGAAAATTTGGTGTGAAAAACTGCATACTTTTGGAAACGGGGTGATAAATTGGGCTTAGGAATGTAAACCAAATTTTTTGGAAGGATGGTTGTATGTGTTATTTAAAAGAAGGGGAATTTTGGAAAGCAGTTTTTGGTTATTTAAAAATATTAAAAAATATTTTAATTTACTCTAAAATACTGCCCTAGTACTATTTTAGGAAAGTAAATTCTTGGATTTTGTGTTCATTTCCTACTATTTTTTTATGATTATACCCTACATGTGAATCTCAACATCAGTAGACCCATGATATTTTTACGGATTGGGTTTATTGTTTAGTTCTCCTTTTGGGAAGGTTGGAATTTCTGTTAGTTTTGATGAATAGGTCACGTAGAGATTGGGTTATCATGGTTATTTTTAAAATTTTCACTCATTATTCTTCATATTCAGTAGTTGTTGAACTTGTTTTGGTTTGTATATTTATTGATGATCAATTTTTGGTTCATATTGTGTGTTCAGATTTAGTATTTTTGTCATGTTTTTTTTATTGTGATAAATAATTCCTGTTGGATTATTTTGATGTCTTTAACTAGATCCCAGTCTGTGGGGATTGGTACACCCTTCGTTTAATATCTCAGGCTGGGATGGGTGTCGGAATGGATGTCATCCCTGCCGATTTAGTGACATACCAGGTTGGGCACATTTGGAAATTTTTTAAACATGTAATTGTCATAAAAGAATTATTATAAAAAAATGACTCCAAATTCCTAGTGATATTATTATAGGGTATGATATGGATGGAATTAAGTGATCCAATAATATTTTTCTAGTTTTTTATTACATATCATTTTGTTTAACCCCTTATTTAACATATTTTAAATTTAACCATAATAATTTATTTTTCACTATTAATGGATTATAATTGAATGTATAAGGAAAATATGGACCCAAAATGGAAAAGTATGATATTTTCGACCATATATTACCTCTATTACATTATTTATTTATTTAATGTTTTTATAAATAATTTAATAGAATAATATTTAGATATAATAACATTAATGTTTATTTTGAAACTATTTATTTAGTTTGACTGCAAATACCTCATTAAGAAAGAAAAATTATAATATATTTCCCTAAAACATTTTAATATATCAAAAATCCATATAAAATTCATTTGGAACATTAATAAAATGAAATTTTATAACATTTTATATTATCAAAATCATTTAACTTATTTTTATGTTAATTGAATAAATATTGTACTATTGTTGTACAAGAATTAAAGAAATAATATAATTTATAAAAATTATAAATAAATATATATATCATGAAATTAATATAATTAATATCAAAATTATCATTTATTTTTGGTCATATCTTCTTTTATACCAATGTGGACACAAAATATATATTTAAAACAATGAAAATGGAATTTTTGAGCTTTCATTACATTAAATATTATAAGGGTCATTTTTATAAATAAATTTTCCATAAAAAATATAATTTCAACCACAAGGTTGTAAGTATAAAATTATATTAAACAATTTTAATTTAGGATGTAAAGTAATAGCTTTATCACTTTGATTAAATCAATATAAGCCCAATTTAGCTTTCCCTCAGGCGATAAATTTTTCCATGATTACTATTCATAATACACAAAAATAAAACATATATATTTACCAAATTATATTCTAATAAATAAAAATATGTAATCAATAATATCAAATTAATTCTAGATAAATAGAAGAAATTAACTTTAAAATAAAAAAATGTGATGAAAATCACTTGTTAGAAAAAAGAATCAGATTTAAGAAAAATACAATATTTATTATTAAGGAATGATTAAAAATAATTCAACATAAATGATAAAAAAAATTAATATAAGATATATTAATTTCCATAAAATCATTCAAAAATTGTGAATAATTCATTTTATTTCGGTATATTTATATTATGTGAACAGAAATTGTTTTTCAGATAATAATTTCTTTTAATTTAAATAATTTTTATTTATAGTGATAACCAAATAAAAGTTTAAAAACTTTTAAACCTTATAGTATCATAATTTTTTTATACCTAATGATATAATAAATTTTTAACGGCTATATCATAACTATGAAATAATAATAGATCATGGTTGATTAGAACTCGGTGTTACATGTAGCATGATATTTTTAAAAGATTTACTATATTATAAAACAATACATAACATAAAATCATAGGGTATTTCAATCTTCCATCTTGAAAAATTTCATCCTCAAAATTTAAAAAAATTTATATAATGAATTATTTCAGTATTTATTCATCATAGTTTATTTATGTTTCTATGTGTTCTATTTTATCTTACTATCTCTCCAATATACCTTTACCATCCAAGGCGTTGGATTCCTCAACACTTGTTCTCTAGTGTCTATAATTAGGATATTATCTTCATAGTAAGATAAATAATGTTCCAATTCTATTTCATCAGAAGCTAGCACATGCATTCATTCTCTCATTTAATTATTTAACAATGAGATATAAAACATGTAATGTATTTTAGAAAGGTTGGTTGGCATTTCTAATTGATAATCCATAACACTAATTCATTATATAATTTTTAAATGTGAAATATACATAGGTATACTTTTTTATTCTTATAGAATCTAATAACATCCTTACAAGGAGATACTTTAATGAAAAGATTATATCCCAACTGAAATGCCAAACCATTACTCTATTTTTCATTAATTCTCTTCTCCTATCATTGATCAGTTTTGATATGATTCTAAATATTATTTACATTTTTCATTTTCTCCTACATAAGTTATGGGCCTTCCAGCTCCCTTGGACCAACATCACTGCAACTACTTATTGTGCACCCTCCCATTAATATATAATTCTTCATATGGTTCTATTTCAATATGTAAATAAAAGTTATTTTTATAGGAAAAATATAATAATGATAAATACTGATCCCACACATATTTTATGTCTTGTGATAACGATGTCAACATGTATTATAATTTTTTTATAGTCCTTTTTAACATCATGTTATTTTGATGATAATAAGATGTTCCTATATAAATGTTCATATCAAGATAATCCTAAAGAAATTTCCATAATTTTGAGGTAAATTGTTTACCATTATTAGAAAACGTGGATAATGGTGCACCGGGAATTATTACAACTTCATCAATATGGGGAAATTCATGGAACTACATAGGAAAATCAACTCTTATATCAATAAAATATATAGATTTGGTAGGTCGATGAAAAATATTTATATAACATCATTAGTTCTAGGAGTCTTTTGTAATCCAATGACAAATTCTATTGAAATCTCATCCCAATTACTTATAGAAAGTGGTATAGGTTGTATGACCCCTCTAGAATGTAGTCTATTAGCCTTAAGCTATAGGACCCTCTAAGCTGTAGTCATTTTCATAATCACATGTAATGTAAATCTACTGATTCTACTACTTCATTCCATTTAATATATCTAACTAAATCAATTATTCAATAACTTATATTTATAAATCCATATGTTTACAAGTTTATTTTTACATGTATTTTTTGATGTCACTTAGTTGTGTAATGTTATGTGTAAGAAATTCTCTTCATAATATTTTTAGATTTCTTAACAATGAACTGATATTCGACACACAGATGTTTGACACACCGATGTTGGACACACCGATGTTCAACACACTGATGCTCGACACACTAATTTTTGACACACTGATGTTTGACACACTGATGTTCACACACCGATGTTCGAGAAACTATTGTTCGACACACAGATGTTCGAGAAACCAATGTTCGACACACTGATGTTCGACACACCGATGTTCGACACACTGATTTTTGACACACCGAAGATGACATACTGATGATAACAGACTGAAGATGACACACCGACGCAAATTACTCACAGATATTCATAAATAATTTTTTCGATTTTATAAATTCAATTTTATTTTTAACGGTCATATTTAGAGAAATTAATGTTCCTGACATTATTTAATGTTATATATAGGAATATCCATAGACAGTATGATGTACATACACGTTGGGAGATCTTCATGCATATTGGACCTTAAAGTAGAAAATAATTACAAGCACAACCTAAAAATAGAGACTCTGAAATAATTTGATATTGATAAGATTCCTGTAAAGAAATTGATAGGAAAATTAATGATGTAAAAAAGAGTAATTGAAGGTAAATATAGAAGAGGAATAACCAAAATGAAAATCTGTATCCTTCAAGGCAACTGCATCTAAAATCAAAGAAAGGGGAAAGTACAAGATTTTTTTTGAAAGATCAAGTAGTGATGATTCTTCTTCAAACAGAGATGAAGAAATAGCCCATCTAGTGAGATTATTCAAGGAATTTTATAAGAAAAAAAGTTTTACAGGCAGCCTAATTAAAATGGAAAGTTTCATAGCAAGGGAAATTAGAAAAAGGATTGGAAGAGAAATGATAAATCAGAAGATAAAATTTTATATGAATGAAAAAGTAAAGGACATGTCATGGATGACTGACCAATGATGAAATATAAGGAAAATTATGAAAATAAGGATTGAATGTATAAAAAAGAAATGATGTCCACCTCATGTTCCTCCAAGGAAAGCTCAAGTGAATCTGGATATTCTCAAAATGAGAAATATTACACGACTAATATGTGTTTTATGGAATACCCAACTGAGGTAACCTTAGAATCTCCTGTACATAATTCTTATTATTCTAAAAACAAGTGAGAGAATATGAAAAATGATGAATTATTCGAATATTGAAACATGTTAGAAGAAACATGTATTGAATTGAATGATAATTATAAATCTTTTTTGAAAAAGCATGATTTTAGTATGACTTTTAACTCTGATCATACAACTGAAAAAGAGAAAAATTCTCAACTGCTCAAGGAGATCATATATCTAAAAATGCCTAATGAGAAATTGATGAAAGACTTGGAATACTTTACTAAAGTTAAAAATAATCTTACTCAAATTATATGTAAACAAATAGATCCTAATTATACTTTTGCGGTAGGATATCAACCAGGACAATTCAATTTATCCAAATCACATTTTGTAACCAAATATGGAAATTCTACTAGCTTTTTCAAAAACTAGAATTGTACAACAAGTTCCACATCCAAAAATTCTCTTACTATATTAAATTATTCTTGACCAAACAGAGTTTTCTTTCAAAAACTCTATATTATTCATTTAGGAAACCCATAAGACAGTTTTGGATTCCTAAAGCTTATATCACTAATGTGTGTGGACCCAAACAAATATTGTTACCAATGTTGTTTCTTGGATGAACTTTTTTGTAGGTAAACTACCTAAAGAGATATTGTAAAATGATTTGGTACTTGGAGAGTGGGTGATCCGGACATATTATAGGGGATTTTCAGGCTTCTAAAAGTCTAATCATGATTTATAGAGTACATGTCACATTTGGTGATAATGGTAATAGAAAAATCATCGGCCTAGGCCAGATTGGTAACCCTAACTCTATTTCAATTTCAAAAGTACAGTTTGTTGATGGAATAAATTATAACCTACTCAATATGTCTCAATTTTTTGATGATGGATTTAATGTTAAATTGATAAATGATTCATGCCATGTTTTTCATTACAAGAATAACATTTTATTTATTGCTTTTAGAAACGGTAATTTATATGCTATAAATTTAGACACACTAGTTTCATTGAATGTCTCTTGTCAAAATGCCTTTCACAATGAATCTTAGGTCTATCATTAAAGACTATGACATTGAATCATACACTCTCTTAAGAAGTTAACTAGAAAAGTCTTAATGAAACACTTTTCCATGATTGAGTTTCAATACAATAGTGTTTTTAATCATTCCCAAAAAAGAAAGCAACATAAAATATCATTCATTCCAAAGAAAAAGTAACGTCTTATCAGCCTCTCGAGTTGGTTCACATGGACTTGTTTGGACCATCTAGAGTTTCAATTCCCAATGGGAAGCATGATGTTGATGTTGTTATAGGATATTTCTCTAAATACACATAGACCATTATCCAAGATCATAAAAGTGAAGCTTCTTCACACTTTACCAAGTATGCTAGGATTTTAGAAAATATTAGTGGTCTTAAGATTAAATTCATAAGAAGTGATCATGGATGTGAGTTTGAAAGTCAATATTTTGAAGCTTTTTTCTCACAAAATGGATATAATAATAACTTCTCACCTCATATGAAACCTCAACAAAATGGTGTGGTAGAAAGAAGAAATATAACCATATAGGAAATTTCCGTAACTATGCTCAATGAATATGACCTGACCAATTATTTCTAGGAAGAAGCTGTTAATAAGGCTTGTTAAATAATAAATAGAGTCTTAATCAGACGCATCATTAAGAAAACCCTTTTTGAGTTGTGGAATAATATGAAACCCAAAGTTGGTTATTTTAAATTGTTTCGATGTAAAGATTATATTCTAAACAATAATGAAAATTTTGATAAATTTTCCTCCAAAAGTGATGAAGGAATATTTATCGGAATTTCAACATCAAGAAAATCCTATAGAATCTTTAAAAAGAAAACCAAATATGTGGAAGAATCTGTTCACATAATTTTTGGTGAAGCTGATCCACATGAACCCAAGACCTCACTATAAAATATTGAAGAGGATATGTCCAATCTAGACATTAATGATAAAACCTCAAATCGTCCTGTGAAGGAATCTGTGAAAACTTCTAGTTCTGAAAATTATCAAAATCCTAACCATTGTGAACCATATCATCCAAACCAACCTAAAATATCAAGACCTACCTTCACTAGATGATATAGGACCCTTTAGAATCATCCCTTAGGAGATGTAGATGGAAATTTAGATAGAGGAACCCAAACAAGAGCTTTCTTGAGAAACCAAGTTGATCATCAAACTTTCATGTCCCAGCATGAACCTATAAAAATTACTGATGTGATCAATGATGATTTTTGGTTAATGGACATGCAATAAGAACTCAATAAGTTTGAAGGAAATAATGTTTGGAAACTTTTAGATAGACCGAATGATACTATGGCTATAGGAACCAAATGGACGTTTATAAATAAAGTAGATGAATTTTGAAATATAGTAGGAAATAAATCTGGATTAGTTGCATATGGATATAGTCAATAAGTGGGAATTGATAATGAAGATACCTTTGCACCAATAGCTATACATGAAGCAATTATAATCATACTTTCCTATATAGCACAGTTTGATTTTAAAATTTATAAAATTGATATCAAAAGTGATTTCTAAAATTTTTATATAATTGAGGCTAATTTTGTTGAACAAACCCTAGGTTTTACAAATCAACTTTTTCCAAATCATGTGGTCAAATTATCAAAATCCTTATATGGTTTGAAACAAGCTCCATGAGTTGGGAATGAAAGGTTGAGTAATGTTCTTATTTCTAAAGGGTTTAAAAAAGGACACACATACATTACATTATTTATAAAAATAATTTCATAAAAACGTTTTAATAACCCAAATATATGTAGATGATATTATCTTTGGATCTAAAAAATATTCTTTATGTAATGATTTTTCAAAAATAATGCAATGCGAGTTTGAAATGATATTAATGAGTGAACATAAATATTTTCGTGGATTTCAAATATTTCAAAATAATGAATTTATTATTTTAAATCAATGTAAGTACACTAAATATCTTTTCAAAAGATAATGATTTAATAGCTTTAAGGGTAGTGAAATCTCTATGATTTCTACATGTAAGCTAGATCTTGATGAAAATGGAAAATCAGTTGATCAGACTGCTTACAGAGGAATGATTGGATGTTTGCTGTTCTTAACATCTAGTAGGCTAAATATAATTTTTAATGTGTGTATTTATGCGAGATTTCATGAAATCCCAAAGAAGTCACATCAAAGTGGTGTTAAAATAATTTTTAAATGCCTCTAGTATACAACTAATTTAGGGTCGTTCTATCCTAAAGGACAACCTTTTGATTTTTTAGCTATTTAGATGAGGACTTTGGTGGATTCATGTTATATAGAAAGAGTACCTTTGTAAAATGTCACTTTTTGGGAATATCTATAATAACACAGTGTCGTAAAAAACAAAATTCAATTGTGTCATCAACTACTGAAGAAGAATACGTTGTTGCTGGTAGTTGTTGTGCATAAATTTTTTGGATGAAACAGAACTTATTAGAATACGGATTGAAATTCAGACATATCACCATAAATGGTTCCAAAAAAAGTTCTATTAAAATTTCTAAGAATCCAATTTATCATTCTAGAACAAAGCATATGGATGTAATGTCATGACTCGTCCTCGGGGCCCGTGTCGTGACAACCCCAAGCCCGCCTTCCATAGGCCAGGGGCTGGCGACTAGCACCAAGGCGTAAATCCCGGAAAAAGGGAAGGCATTGCCTTTGTAAAGTAAAAAACAAACACCACAGAGCAAGCAAGCAGAAGTAAACACTAAGTAGAAACTGGTACAATAATATGTGCAGAAAAGTATGTGGGCCAGAATACAAATCCAAACTGAAAGTAAAGTACAATTGGAAGGGGAAAATAGCAACTGAAAAGTAAAGCTGCAACCTCGAGCTGTCCACTGGAAATCCTACCTAAAGGGTGAGTATAGATAGCCTCTACAACTCCTCGGGTCCAACTGTCCACTCCAAGCACGTCCCGCCCAGTGGTCCACCTCCAGGTACCATCCTGCTCCGTAAGCCTCAACCACGATCAGCGTTGTCCGTCATCTGTAACCAACACAACGTAGTGCGGGTATATCCCGTGCAGGGGTGAGTATAAGCTACTTAGTAGGGACCCCGAGACCCCCGAAGGTCTCCCAGAATCCACAAAGGATAATCCAAAAGAAAAGATACAATCAAAAAGTAACATCCGACACTACTACGGTATATGCCCATACATATACCTAAGTCATCAAATCTCGTTCGACTCCAACATCAGAGCCCAAGTACAACCCAGTCCACACAGGAGAGAAAAACGTAAACCCACACAGGATAGCACAACACATTCCACATAGGAAAGCAAACAGGATTCATCTCACACAGGTATACTTCTTCATATGACGATAAAGATGACCAGATGTTGCCACTAATGCATCTAAGATGTCGGACCCACAAAGGATCGATAGGTAACTAACCCACACAATAACCTACAAAGGATCGATAGGTAACTAACCCCCACAATGACTCACAAAGGATCTGACCCACAAAGGATCGATATGTAACTAACCCCCGCAAAGACCCACACAGGATCAGACCCACAAAGGATCTGTAGGCGCTGGCCCACACAGGACCGTTGAGCGCTAACCCACACAAGATCGGACCCACACAGGATCGGTAGCACTGACCCACAAAGGATTGCTGAGTGCTGTAATCGTCGCCGTCGAATCCACTGAGGATCTCTGTACAGTCGTCGTCGTCACAGTAACAGTCGCAACCAGCTCTAGGGTTCCCGCACACAGCAAGTTCGTTCAGGAGGGTCCACTCCACAAGCTGAGAGGCTGATACATCAATTGACACATAGTCCATAGTTGATGTATCAAAAAGTTCTGTATCGTCAACAGGAACACAACATCGCAGACGGTGCGCCAATCGGACGCCTGGTCTGAGAGTTATTCGCTTTTTCGTCCCAGGGGCCCGGTTGGGTTTTAAGTCAAAACCAACCCAACCGTACTCCACCTGAATCCAAAACTCAGGAGGATTAAGCTAAAATATCCGTCTCACTTAGAGGAATCCATCAAAGCTGACGGTACGTCAATCGGACGTCCAAAGCTCAAGATATGAGCGTTTCCGCTCCGAGGGCCCGGTTGGTTTCGTGTACGAACCAACCCGGCCAAAACCAAAGTATTCCAAAACCTTGAGTGTGATATACCGAAACGACCATCTCGATCCAAATATCACATCGACGCTTACGGCGCATCGATCGGGGGCTCGTAGCTCAAGATACGGGCGAAAGAACGAAAAGGGTCCGAAAATGGGGGGTATGGGCCCGGACCGACCCGACCCAACCCCCCTGGGTCGGACCAAACCGGGTCGACCCGACCCGGGTCCGGGTCCGACCCATCCCGGCCCGGCGGTCCGGCCGGGCGGCTCTACCGGTGCTGGCCAGGCGCCGCGCAAGGCAGCCCCCCCCCCCCCCCCCCCCCCCCGCGCGGGGGCCGCTCCGTGACACCTTGATGTGGCATAAGCCGCGTCCCTCCTCCGCGGTCCTGTGCGGCCGCAGGACCGGCCAGTGCCGCCACAGATAAAGCCGCGATGGGTCTTCCCTGCAGGGGGTTCTACGGACCACCGGACGCGCTCCGGTGGTCCGATTTGTGCGCGGTCTTCGCCAGTGCTCGTCCCAGGACTTGTTCATCACTGTAAAGCCTTCAAAATTAACTTGCGGCCCCATTTATCGTCGCTCGCCAATCCACGCATCAACGAAAAACTACGGAGGGTTGTCGAGCCGTGTTTTTTTGGCCCGCACCCTCCGAGTTAGGTGATAAAAATTGGGAATAACAATTAACACATGAAAAACATAACAAGGCACAATTTTAATGAATTATAATTGAACTTTGATTCGGGTTCCTTGTTTTAGAAGAAACAACCATGCAAATAAATATTATTCTCAAATAAAACACCTACCTCGTAGCTTTCGTCGGATGAGAGTTCTTCGCAGAATTTACCGTCACAGAAGAAGAGAATCGTCCCGTCGTGGAAGGGAGTCGCGTCGTCGCGGAAGGGAGTCGCGTCGACGATCTCAAACTGTTGATGGTCAGAGATTTTTGCGGGGAAGAACGTCGCCGAAGAAGCATCGTGAAAGGAGAATCGTCGGCGTCACGGAACATGACGTCGCATCGTCGATCTCTGAGGGATCGGCGTTCTTTGCTTTATTCACATTCTTCACGTTCTTCGCGTTCTTTGCGTTCTTCGCGAAGGAGGATGAAGGTACAAATTCTCCAAATCCTCTCAACAATCAACCCATCAACAAAAAGAAAAGGTGTTGGTCTTATTTTATTATTATGCCAACAGTTTGAAAACATGTTAAGAAACGAACCATTAATTCTCTGAATTAATGGTAACGACTTAACCGTCCATTTAATAGGAGCGTTTAAGATTTTTAGAAAACTACCCAGTTGACTTTCATTAATGAGGAGTTTTCGCGGGTGCGTTACTTAGAGGAAAAGACACGATGGGGCTCGTGCGGGCCCGACCTCACAAATATCCTACCAAGAGGGTAGGATATTTTGGATTGCACCCTATCCACTTCAACTTATCTCAAGTGGATTTAAGTGGCTTTTAAGTGGCTTTAAGTGAAATAAAAATAAAGTTGTCGCACCACTTTATTTTATTTCTTAACTTAATCCCAAAATTTAAAAACCACACCCGAGAAAACGCAACTCCGAAAGAGGTGTTTTTATGAAAATACCGGCACTACGATTCCATCGGTGCCCTTGGAATTTGATTCCGAGCACCGGTTCAAAAGTTAGAAAAAACCCGCTCATTCGTCCACTGAACGTACCCGAGCCAAACTTCGAAAAATGATTTTGGGCACACCGGGACTCGGAATCAGGTGCCGTCAGAAACTGTGCTCTTGTAAAATTCCATAGAAAATTAAGAAAAAAAATTCCTTGAATTTTTATGAGTCTTTACATCACTCCCACCTCAGGGATTTACGTCACCGTAAAGATACATCATGAACTAGGGAAAACAATGTGGGTACTGAGCATGCATTTGAGTCTCGAGCTTCCAAGTGCTCTCCTGGAGGTTCCCGTGCTGCCATCTGATGCGTACTAGAGGAATCGATCGTATACGTAGGACCCGCTCCTGTCGATCCTCGATATCTACCGGAACCTCCACAAAAGTCACCCCATCATCAACGTGTATCTCCCCATGGTCAATGATGTGCGTCGGGTCGTGCACGTATCTCATCAGCTGAGATACGTGGAAGACTTCGTGCACCCGATGCAACTGAGGTGGTAGAGCCAGGTGATAAGCCACCTCTCCAATCCTGCTAAGGACCTAGAATGGTCCGATGAAGCGTGGAGACAACTTTCAGCCTCGACCAAATCTCCGTAATCCACGTCGAGGTGAGACACGCAAGAAGACGTGGTCGCCATCCTCGAACTCTAGTGGCCTCTGCCTCCTATCAGCATAAGACTTATGCCGGCTCTGAGCTATCCTCATCCGCTCCTGGATGACCTGGACCTTCTCTGTCGTGGCCCAGACGATCTCGGGTCCCACAAGTGCTAACTCCCCTGGGTCTGTCCAGCACAAAGGAGATCTATAAGGTCTGCCGTACAACGCCTCGTATGGTTCCATCCCGATGGTGGAGTGGTAACTGTTGTTGTATGCAAACTCCACCAAGGGTATGTGGTCCTCCCTCCTGCGACCAAAGTCGATGACACATGCGCAGAGCATGTCCTCGAGAGTCTGAATGATCCTCTCTGTCTGACCATCCGTCTGAGGGTGAAAGGTAGTGCTCAGACGTAGTTGCGTCCCGAACGTCTCCTACAACCCCTTCCAAAGATGGGAAGTAAAGATAGAATCTGGTTCGGAGACGATAGATGATGGAACACCGTGAAGTCGTACAATCTCCTGAACGTAGAGACGCCCCAAGCTCTCCACTGAGCCCTGCTCTCTGATGTGGAAGAAGTGAGCCGACTTGGTGAGTAGGTCTACAATCACCCAGATGGAGTCATGACCTATGGAAGTGCGTGGAAGTCCAGTCACGAAGTCCATAGATATCCCATCCCACTTCCACTCCGGGACCTCCAAAGGATGTACCAAACCTTCTGGTACCTGATGCTCTGCCTTCACCTGCTGGCAGGTGAGGCATCGTGAAACGAACTCTGCCACAGCCATCTTCATGCCTGACCACCAGTGCAGTCATCTGAGATCCTGGTACATCTTCGCCACTCCAGGATGTACCACCAAAGGAGAAGTGTGAAACTCTCTCAGCACCTCCTCCTGTAATGCAACTGGTACCAAGGTACATCCTCTGAAAAGGACGTCGTGCTCTACTCCAAAGGAGAAACCATCAGGTGCCTGTCCTGAGGATATCTGTGCTAGCCGCATCTCACAGTAAGTGTCCCCACGCTATGCCTCTCTGACCCGCTGTAGTAGTGGAGGGGTGACTGTGACAGACTGAAGGAAGGCTGCTCCATCTCTATCTATTAAGGATATCCGCAAAGTGGCTAGCTGCTCTGTCACCTCCTCAAGTAGCTGAAATCCCGTCCTCCAACCGAGGGCATAGACTACCATGCTCCCCTTCCCAGGAGTATCGACTATCTCAAAGTCATAGTCCTGGAAGAACTAGAGCCATCGCCGCTATCTCCGGTTCAGGTCCTTTTGAGAAAAGATATTCTTGAGACTCTGATGGTCAGAAAAGACTGTAAAGCGCTTTCCCATCAGATAGTGTCTCCATGTCTTCAGAGCGAAGACCACTGCTGCTAACTCCATGTCATGGGTAGCGTAGTTCTGCTCATGCGGCCTCAACTGATGTGATCCATAGGTGATCACTACCCGCTCCTGCATTAGGACACATCCGAGTCTGGTTCCTGATGCATCGCAGTAGACTACGTACCCTATCACCTCCTCATGCAACCTCAAGATAGGTGCGCTGGTCAATCTCTGTCTCAGCTCCTGGAAGCACTGCTGACATCTGTCTGACCACACAAAGGGTTTCCCCTTCTTCATCAAAGCTGAGAGTGGTGACGCAACTCTGGAGAAGTCTGGCGCAAATCTCCGATAGTATCCGGCTAGTCCCAAGATACTTCGCACCTCCGTCACGCTCCTGGGTGTCTCTCAAGCTAGCACTACCACGATGTTCGCAGGATCCATTGAAACTCCCACCTCATAGATGATGTGTCCCAAGAAGTGGACCACACACATCCAGAACTGAAACTTCAAGAGCTTACCATAAAGCTGGTGCTCTCGGAGTGTGTCTAGCACAACCCACAAGTGGCATGCGTGCTCCTCCTCAGTCGTCGAGTATATCAAAATGTCATCGATGAAGACTACGACAAATCGATCGAGGTATGGCTAAAAGATCCTATTCATGAGGCAAATGAACACTACTGGAGCATTGGTTACGCTGAATGGAATAACCCAGAACTCATAGTGGCCATACCGACATCTGAAGGTCGTCTTCTCCACGTCCTCGTCCCGAACTCTGAGCTGATGATAGCCTGATCTGAGGTATATCTTTGAGAACAACCGTGGTCCCTTGAGCTGATCGAAGAGATCATCAATCCTTGGTAGCGGATACTTGTTCATCATCGTCACCTGGTTCAGGCGACGATAGTCGACACAAAGTCGCAAGCTCCCAGCTGCCTTCTTGGCGATCAATATCGGGGATGCCCAGGGTGAAACACTGGGTTAGATGAATCCCTTGCCCTGCAAGTCCTCAAACTGTACCTGTAGATCTCGAAGCTCAGCGGGGGCCATCCGATACACTGGAGTCGATATTAGGTCTGTCCCGGGTTACAGGTCAATATAAAATTCTACCTCTTTGTGAGGAGGTAGCCCTAGAACTTCGTTGGGAAAGACGTCCGCATACTGATCCACCACTGTAGGAAAACTAGGACTCCACAAGTCAACTTCTCCAAGGATGAGGCTAGCCAACTGATGAGTGATGGGATGTCCTCTCCCATGTGGAAGTCCATCATGTGTTGCGAAGGCTCCCTTATCACCGGTGAAGGTGAACCTGCTCCCGTCGGTGCGTACACATCACACCATGCGCCTAATACAATCAATCTGTGCATGGAATGTTGATAACTAATCCATGCCCAGGATGACGTCGTAAGGCCTCGACGCCGCAACAAGAAGATCCCAGCCAAATCTCTCGCCTCCTAGAGTAATCTCACACTGCCGGCACCAGTTTCTAATCGTCGATTCTGCCCCCGTAGGAGAATCTAGCCGTAAGGATCGAGCCAACGGCTCTGTCGGAATCTCTGAGATCCGAACAAGGGCAGCGGCTATGAAAGAGTGACTCTCTCCTGTGTCTTTAAGTACTACAGAAAGGGTGGAATAGACACAGATCGTACCTCGAATCGTCTCAGGCGCACCATGGTCGTAGGCCTCCGCTGCCTAGAGCTGTGCCTATCTCTGCCCTCCAGCTCCCTATGGTCGGGGTAGACCTCCTGGTGGTGGTGGTGGTGGTAGAGCCTTAAAGTGTCACCCACCACCTGTTGCTCGGCCAGCTCCTCTGCCTCGTCTGCATGCTCCCGGCGGACCGCCACGGTCGACCCTCTGCCTCTGTCTGGGTGGACCCTCAACTGTCTGATTCTTCTCGGCACGGTGGGTCGGGCAGTCACGAGCCATGTGTCCCTGCCCTCCGCATGTGTAGCACTGCATGCCTCTCGAAAGACTGGATCCATGATGTGTGCCCCGGACTGCTGAGCTAGTGTCCTGAGGTCGTCTGCATGAGGGTATGGTCTGCCGAGACCCCTGAGTCATCCGTCGACTGTCTGCTACAGAAGACTCTGCTACGTGCCGCCCCGCGGTAGGCCTCGGCGCTGAATTAGACTCAGCAAGAAAGCTCTCGATCAGAAGGGCTCTCTCCAGTACTCATGCCTGGGTCGGAATGCTGAGGGAGATCAGCGATGCCCAGATCTCATGTCTCAATCCCTGCTCAAAGTTCTGGGCCTGGAAAATGGGTCACATACCATGTCGGTCGAGTAACGAGGGTGATCGGTAAATCTCGCCGAGTACTGGGCGACCGTCAAGCAGCCCTGCCGCAGATGAAGAAGCTCTAAGATGCGCACCACACGGAGGGTGGCCAGGATGAACTCTGAGTGTAAGAGGCCCTCAAAGTCTGTCTAGAGAAGAGATGCCTCATCGTGCACCTGGAGCATCAAGCTCCACCATCAGCCCGCTGCTGCGTGCAGTAGGCTCGCTGCGAGTATCACCATGAGGTCTGCTGGTGTCCTCACTAACTGGAAAACTCGCACCACTACCTCCGGCCAATCCTCGGCTTCTTGGGGGTCCATCTCCCCACGGAACCTAGGCAGTCGCTGGTGCTAGAACTCATGCAGTGCACTGAGGCGACGTGCATCGTCAGCGGCTGGTGCTGGAAGCATCGGTGGCTCGGCGGGTAAAGGTACCGCCGGTGCCTTAGCTGTCAAAGGGCCCTGCACTGAGGCCTCGTCGCTCAGTGGGTTGTCGTCATGCTCAACTCTCGGAACCCTAGCTGGCTGCCGTCGTGGGGCCATCCTGAAAAGGAAATAGATGCACCACGGTCAAAACAGTATACCTAGTGAGCTGACACAAAGAAATCACAATGAAAACTTGAAACACACACGCAATCAATGTTTTCGTGCATTAAGTCGGAAATCAGAAGGCAGCATCCTGGTGTACGGATACGTCGGCCGCCACACCAACACTGGACTCCTTCGACTGATAACCACACCCAATACGCTAAACACTGTTGCTTCACATAGAAAAAGATCAGAGTCTGCGGTAGAACCGAACTCCTCTAATACCAATTTTTCACGACCCGTCCTCGGTGCCCATGTCGTGACTAACCCAATCCCACCTTCCATAGGCCAGGGGCTGGCGACTAGCACCATGGTGTAAATCCCGAAAAAATGGAAGGCATTTCATTTGTAAAGTAAACAACAAACACCATAGAGCAAGCAGACATAAGTAAACACTAAGTAGAAACTGGTACAACAGTAAGTGCAGAAAAGTAAGTGGGCTAGAATACAAACCCAAAATGAAAGTAAAGTACAACTGGAAGGGAAAAACATCAACTGAAAAGTAAAGCCGCAACGTTGAGCTGTCCAATGGAAATACCACCTAATGGGTGAGTACAGATAGCCTCTACAACTCCTCGGGTCCAACCGTCCACTCAAAGCACATCCCACCCAGTGGTCCACCTCCAGGTACCGTCCTGCTCCGCAAGCCTCAACCACGATCAGCGCTGTCTGTCGTCTGCAACCAACACAACGTAGTGCGGGCATAGCTGTGCAGGGGTGAGTATAAGCTACTCAGTAGGGACCCCGAGACCCCCGATGGTCTCCCATAATCCACAAAGGATAATCCACAAGAAAAGACACAATAACGAAGTAACATCCGACACTGCTTAGGTATATGCTCATACATATACCTAAGTTATCAAATCTCGTTCGACTCCAACATCGGAGCCCAAGTACAACCCAGTCCACACAGGAGAGCAAAACATAAGCCCACACAGGATAACACAAAACATTCCACATAGGAAAGCAAACAAGATTCAGCTCACATAGGTATACTTCTTCATATGACGGTAAATATGACCAGATGTTTCCATTGATTCATCTAAGTCGTCGGACCCACAAATGATCGATAGGTAACTAACCCCCGCAATGACCCAAAAAGGATCTGACCCACAAAGTATCGATTGGTAACTAACCCCCGCAATGACCCACAAAGGATCTTACCCACAAAGGATCGATAGGTAACTAACCCCCGCAAAGACCCACATAGGATCGGACCCACACATGATCTGTAGGCGCTGGCCCACACAGGACCGCTGAGCGATGACCCACACAGGATCAGACCCACACAAGATCGGTAGCATTGACCCACAAAGGATCGGTAGCACTTACCCACAAAGGATCGCTGAGTGCTGTAATCGCCGCCATCGAATCCATTGAGGATCTCTGTACAGTCGTCGCCATCACAGTAGCAGTCGCAACCAGCTCTAGGGATCCCGCACACAGCAAGCTCGTTCGATAGGGTCCGTTCCACGAGCTGAGAGTCTGATATATCAACTGACACATAGTCCAGAGTTGATGTATCAAAATGTTCCGTATCGTCAACAGGAACTCAACGTCGCAGACGGCGCGTCAATAGGACGCCCGGTCTGAGAGTTATTGGCTTTTTCGTCCTAGGGGCCCGGTTGGTTTTTAAGTCAAAACCAACCCGACCGTACTACACCTGTGGCCAATACTCGGGCGAAGAAATCCAAATGATCCATCTCACTTAGATGAATCCATCAAAGCCAACGGTACGTAAATCGGACGTCCGAAGGTCAAGATATGAGCATTTCCGCTCCGAGGGCCCAGTTGGTTTCGTGTACGAACCAACCCGACCAAACACAAAGTATTCCAAAACCTTGAGTTTGGTATACCGAAATGACCGTCTCGATCCAAGGATTGCATCTCCACTGACGGCGCGTCGATCGGAGGCTCATAGCCCAAGATACGGGCAAAAGACCGAAAAGGGTCCGAAAACGGGGGGTCGGGGCCCGGACTGACCCAGCCCAACCCCCCCTGGGTCGGCCCGAACCGGGTCGACCCGACCAGGGTCCGGGTCTGACCCGGACGGTGCGCTGGCGCTGGCCAGGCGCCGCGCAAGGAAGCCGCGCCCACCCCCACCCCCACCCCCCCCCCCCCCTCACGCGGGGGCCGCTCCGTGACACCCGGACGCGGCTTAAGCCGCGTCCCTCCTCCGCGGTCCCGCACGGCCGCGGGACTGGCCAGCGCCACCGCGGCTTCAGCCGCGGCTGGTCTTCCCGGCGGCGTGCTGGGCGCCGCCGCATCTTGGTGGCCGGCCGCTGCCGGCCGCCGCCTCTGGCTGCCGGTGCCCCCATGCCGGCGTGGCGCGCCGGAGGGGGGTTCCATGGACCACCAGACACGCTCCAGTGGTCTGATTTGCACGCGGTCTTCGCCAGTGCTCATCCCGAGACTCGTTCTTCAATGCAAAGCCTTCAAAATTAACTTGCGGCCCCGTTTGTCATCGCCTGCCAACCCACGCATCAACGAAAAACTGCGGAGGGTTGTCAGGCCGTGTTTGTTTGGCCCGTACCCTCCGCGTTAGGTGATAACAATTGGGAATAACAATCAACACATGAAAAACATAACAAGGCACAATTTTAATGACTTAAAATTGAACTTTGATCCGGGTTCCTTGTTTTAGAAGAAACAACCATGGGAATAAATATTATTCTCAAATAAAACCCCTTCCTCATAGCTGTCGTCGGACGAGAGTTCTTCGCCGAATTGACCATCGCGAAAGAAGAGGATTGTCGCGTCATGGAAGGGCGTCACGTCGTCGCGGAAGGGCGTCATGTCGACGATCTCAAGCAGTTGATGATCAGAGATTGTTGTAGGGAAGAACGTCGCAGAAGAAGCGTCCTGGAAGGAGAATCGTCGGCGTCGCGGAACATGGCGTCGCGTCGTCAATCTCCGAGGGTTTGACGTTCTTCACGTTCTTCGCATTTTTCTCTTTCTAATCGTTCTTCTCATTCTTCGTGAAGGAGGATGAAGGTACAGATTATCCAAATCCTCTCAACAATCAACTCGTCAACAAAAAGAAAAGGTGTTGGTCTTATTTTATTATTATTCCAACAGTTTGAAAACATGTTAAGAAACGAACCATTAATTCGGTGAATTAATGGTAACAACTTAACTGTCCATTTAATAGGAGCGTTTAAGAGTTTTAGAAAACGCCCCTGTTGACTTTCATTAATGAGGAGTTTTCTCTGTTGCGTTACTCATAGGTAAAGAAACGGTGGGGCTCGTGTGGGCCCCACCTCACAAATATCCTACCAAGAGGGTAGGATATTTTGGATTTCACCCTATCCGCTTCAACATAGCTCAAGTGGCATTAAGTGGCTTTTATGTGAAATAAAAATAAAGTTGTCTCACCACTTTATTTTATTTCTTAACTTAATCCCAAAATTTAAAAACCACACCCGAGCAAACGCAACTCCGGAAGAGGCGTTTCTAAGAAAATACCAGCGCTGCGATTCCATCGGTGCCCTCGGAATTTGATTCCGAGCACCGGTTCAAAAGTTAGAAAATACTCGCTCGTTTGTTCACTGAACGTACCTGAGCCAAACTTCGGAAAATGATTCTGGGCACACCGGGCCTTGGAATCAGGTGCCGTCAGAAACTGCGTTCTTGTAAAATTTCAAATAAAATTAAGAAAAAAAATTTCCTTGATTTTTTACGGGTATTTACATGTAATACATCATTCTTTGAGAGATCATTATCAAAATGGTGATATAAATCTTGGGTTTATATGAAATGAGCATCGGTTTGATGATATATTCACTAAACACTTAATCTCTAAGAGAATGAAAAACATCAGACATGAACTAGGAATGATAAATTTTAGAAATCGATTCTAGAAACCAATTCTAGAAATTGGTCTCATGAAAAAGATTCTTGAAACTGATTCCTAAAATTTTTCCTTGAAACTGATCTTTGTAAACCAATCTCTAGAAACCGATTCGTGAAAACGATTCTGTGAAACCGATCTTATGAATCTGATCATGAAAATTAATTCCATGTCACCGATGCATTGATGTTTTTTTAGTCTCTCTATTTTAAGTAAAATGACACTATTTTGGCATTCTTTTTGCTGTGTTTTAAATTACATTCTTTGCATTTTACAATCCCTAATTGATATATTATGTTCAATCCATCCCGGCCATTCAACTTCCTACTACTGTAAAGACTTCTACACATTGTCACTATATCCCTCGACCCTCATCCTCTAGACTATTTTGAAATCCAAAACCTGGAAATGTCAATGACCAAGTGTGCTATGGATGTTCCAAGGAAATCTCCATCTAGTATGAAATAGAATGGTGAGTCCAGTGGGACTATAAAACCATGCATCGAAATCCGAGTGGTCACAACTGAGAAGGAAGTATCTGTAGAGTGGCTTATATCAAACAAGTTGTTTTTATTAAGAGTGATGGAATCTCAAGGGTGGATGAGATTGTTTTCTAACAATGAAAGACCTTATTATCCCCATCTAGTGATTGAATTATATCAACATTTGATGATATCTCTGGAAGATGTTGAGGAAGAAAAGATGAAGTCAATGGTAAAGTGAAAGGAAATAAATTTTTTATCGATGGAATGGGCTGGGTGCATGGAGATGCCTCCTGAAGGTGTCTGTTCATATTACTTATGTAATATTCCTACCTCGGATTTTTTTCTTATGAAGATGCTCTGAAGGAGAAGACCGGAAACAAAGAATCTTGGAGGACTATTTCTAGTGAGTTTGAAGGATATTTATGATTGATTTTAATGTTCATATAACCTAAAATCTTCTTAAGGGATATTTCTCTGCTGTGAAGCATCGGGATGTATTTTTGATCTATCTATTGAAATATGGGTTAATAGTGAACATGTGTATGTATCTCATGGTGAATGTATCTTATTTGATAAAACCATCCAAGAAGACAACAATTGTTCACTATATGAGGATGATATTTGCGATGCTAAAAAGGCTAGGCTATGTGGATTATGGAGATGAAGTTATATGTGCATGTAGTTGTTTATATCTTCAAAAAGACATTTGTTGAAGGAGAAAGATCTTCTGGAACCCTTGGAAGAACTATTGGGTAGGTGATAAAAATGATCTATATGATGATTTCAATCCAGTTGACCATCCTAATAGACCAACAGATCATGTTGTTCTAGGTCTCAAACCAGGAGAAGACACAATTTATCTAGTTGAGGAAGCATATACTTAACTACCAAGGGAAGAAGGATCACATATTGATGATAGTAGTGATCTTGATTTTGGTGAGAGCCCTGATGACATGTCTTATGGACCTGCTAGTCCACCTTTGGACATACCATGAAGAGAATCCATGTTAGGTGATGAGGATGAATAAGAGACCAAGGTTACTACTGTGTATGGTTATGTATGTAAATCAGATGAGCAATCTGATGATGATGATGATGATGATGATAAGGGTGAAGGGGGTAATGATGAGAATGTAACTAATTCTTTGAAAGTGGGTAAAAAAATAATTAACATATCTAGTGAGAAATCTGTACATGGAGCATGTGATGGTGTTGAGCCTATTGAAAACATAGTGGTTGATCATAGACATACTGATCATGAGGACAGGTCACCTCGTCCTAATGCTGAAAATCAAAACATCATTCATGAATTGAATGAAAATATGGATGCGGGTCTTGAGGAAGAAGCTGAGGATCAAGGGCCTCAAATTGTGGAAATTCATAGGGAAGTTGAATTTGATGGAGCAAATGAAAAACCTGATGTTCAATTAGTACCTGTACATAGAAACATTATTGTTCCTAGAGTGCAGGATGAAGAAGGTGATGTTAAAGAAGTTGTTTTTGAGCCTCAGGGAAGAAGGTTTAGGGCTGACACTATTGATCCAAGAGACTGGACATGTACTTTAGAATGGAACAATTATCTAGGATACAATCATTTTGGGTTTGAATATGACTCAGTTGATGAGAGGGTGCCTCCTCCTCCTACTCCACAAGTCGAAGATGAAGCAGTACATGTTGCACCTGTTCCACCAATTGAGGCTCCTCCAGTAGTAGAGCTAGTAGCACAGGCAGTATCAAGTGTCTATGTCACTAAGGCGTATTTGGAACAATTCAAATATGATATATGTGATTTAGTTAAATCCTCAGTTGGAACCAAAAGTGAATCCCCCTCATCGATAAGTATTTTAGATGCAGATGCAGCAATGATTTATAGAATGGTGATCTAGGAGATTCATCCAAATCTAATTACCATAGTAGACACCATCGTTAGGCAGAATACCTTGCTGAGAGAAGAGGTAAAGAAAATGAGAAATGAATTAAATTCTCTAACCACTGACTTATATACTTCTTTTAGAGTTGTACCGGAATTTCTTATGAATGTGGTGATAGATCTCCTCAATGTAGATCTAAAGAATTTGAAAGAAAAGAATGGAAAAATGTTAACTGTCCCATCCAGTTCTAGAAGTGGGAAAGGCGATGTTGCTAATTTGGTGTCTCTCAAGGTTTTGAAGAGAGAGGATATCCAAAGTCATCAGAGTATTTCAAATAAAGAAACTCTTGAAAAGGTACATAGAAATATAGACCTTGTGTACAATATGGTCAGGAAGTGCATAAATGAAGCCATTTCTACTAAGAAGGAAATTAGAGAGAAAGTGGATTAATACATTACTAAGATTTATACCAAGAATGATCTTATAAATAGCTTCATGTTTACGGTAGAAAATATCAGAATACCTCTAGTCACAGAATCATTCAAGAAAAAAGATAATAAGTTGACGGAGTTTACCCCTTTGTTGAATAAATTAAAATTAATAAGGTTGAATTTGAGAAAGCTTTGCAATATGGTGGTGAAATCATTAATGATTTCTTCAATCTCCATAATCCATATCAACTTGTCCAGGCTGAAGCAATTGTGGTCCCACTTGCTACTTACATTGGTACTCCCTCTCTACCTCCTGGTCCAATGACTATATCTTAGGGTCTTTCCTACATTCAACATGTCATTACAGAGCAATCTACTAGTCACGTGTTGTTAGAGAGAAGGACTTGTCTTGCAACCAATATCCCAACATGTGTTTCCCTGCATGGTGTTATCTTCAGAACACCTCTTTCTTCTGCCTTTACCAAACCATCTCATCCTACTCCAGGTTCATCAGATAAAGGCAATTCCCCACAACATCCAAACCCTTAGTAATGGATTTCATCTTTGATAGGGATCTGTTCTGTGGTTTGTTCTGTACTCTTCTTAAAGGAAATTTTTCTGATTTCTTTATTTTATGAGATTCATCCTCTTACATTCTATTTCATTTTTCTTTTTTGGATAATCACAAAAGGGGGAGAAATAAGTGTCATTCTTTATTAAAATAAGGGGTAGAAATTCTGGTAGATGACATGTGGCATGTGGTAGATGACACATGGCATGATCTCGTCATTATTCATTTATTGAGGGGGGGGGGGGTTATTTTAAAACCTCTCACAAGGGAAAGCATAAGTTATATTGAAAAATAAAATTCAGTGAAATATATTCTAAGTCCAGTTATTACAATTCCTTATATTTACATGTATCGCATAATTTTAGATTATCAAAAAGGGGGAGATTGTTGGACCCTCTATGCTATAGTCATTTTCATAATGACAAATAATGTCAATATATAGAATCTATTACTTCATTCTATTTAGTATCTCTTATTAAATCAATTATTAAATAAATTATATTTTATAAATCAATATATTTATAAGTTTATTTTTTAATATATTTTTGGATTTCACATAGTCATTTAGTATTATTTGTATGACAGTCTATTCATAAGTTTTTTAGATTTCCTAGCAACGAAATGATGTTCGACACACCGATGGTCGACACACGGATGTTTGACACACCTATGTTCGACACACCGATGTTCGACACACCGATATTCTACACACCAATTTTTGACACACAGATCTTCGACACACCGATGTTTGACACATCGATGTTCGACACACCAATGTTTGACACACTGATAATGACACACTGAAGATTACACACTGAAGATGACACTTCAATGATGACAGACCAATGATGATAAACCTAAGATGACAAATCGAGGTAAATGAATCACTGATAGTCATAAATAACTATTTTGAATTTATTAATTTAAATTTATTTCTAACAGACATATTTATACAAATTAATGTTTTTGAAATTATTTAATGTTGTCGGTTGGAAAATCTGTAGACAGTAGAAGGTACATACACGTGGGGAGATCATCATGCCTAATGGACCTTGAAGTATAAAAGGATTACAATCTCAACCTAAAAAAGGTAATTTGAACCCACTAGAAAAACAAAAAGGCTGGCTGTGTGAATATGCATGATATATCAAATTGAATAACTCAAATATTGATTATAAAAGAAGTATAATATTACATGTTTCATCCTCTTGATGCTCGCTAAACATCCCGACATCAAAGAGAAACTCATTCTCAAACCTATAAGCTATATTATAGAGACTATGATACTATGTTTTTGGGACAACATCCACAAAAGGACTTGAATATCATTTTCGCTACATCCATTGAGTCTAGAGTTTAACTTCCCTACACACTTATATTTCTAAACCCTATTATTCTTTCATAAATATGTTGTGATTTTGTGGTTACTATTTGAGAATTGTGTATATCTATTTTTATCACACACATTTTCTCCTAAAAATAACTAAAGGATACCCAAATATCCTCACTCTTAATACCTTTCTACTCTTATATCCCACGTAGAACTGTGGAAGAGATCATGTGTGATCTATTTGATTGTTTTTCAAATGAATAACTATGGTAGTTATCATGTGTGACTTGGATTGTCATGTGTGCTGTTGTGAACCCCGGTCTAGGGTGTGGATCAAAATTTTATTAACATAAAATTCTTAGTGTTAGGTGATCACCAAGTAAAGAAAACTTATTCTCATCTTGATACTGACCCTCTGGTTTTAACCGCTATGTTGTTTGTCTTATATTTTTATCTATTATTTATTTCCCACATTAAAATAAACAAAACGTGGATAGTTAGTTTAGATAGTGTTTATATCTATATTGAATCAGTAGATTAGATTCAAATTTTTTTCTAATCATTGATATGTACAATTGAGAACTAATCAATCTTCTGAGAAACTAATTGAACTTTTACAACTTTAATAAATTCAGTACAAACAGACTTTCGTTATTATTTTAATAAGTTGTTTCTATTTTAAAGAACTTGATTTTAACAAAAAAAATTATTGATACTCAATACACCCCCTCTTGAGTCATCCACTCTGACCAACACTCTTCTTTTAATATTTATCATTTTTGATATGATTCAAAATATTATTTATTTTTTCATTTTCTCCTACATAATTTCTGGTTCTATAAACTTTTTTGGACCAACATCACCGCAAATACTTTTTGTGTTCCATCCATTTCAATATAATTCTTCAAATGGTTATATTTGAATACTTAAAAGGAAGCTACTTTCATAGAAAAAACATACTAATGATAAATATTGATCTCACATGCATTGAAAGTCATGTGATAATGAAGTAAACTGTATTATATTTTTGTTATAGTGCTTCCTAACTTCATGTTAGTTTGATGATAATAATATGTTCCCATAAATGTTGATATCAAGAGAATTTTAATGAAATTTCCATAATTTTGATGTAAATTGTGGACCATGATTAGAAATGGTGGATAGTGGTGCACCATGAATTATTACAGCTTCAACAGTATGGGGTCATTCATGGCACTGTATTTGAAAATCAACTCTTATATAAATAAAATATAAACATTTGGTAAGGTGATGAAAAGCAAACTATAAAATATCATATGTTCGAGGAGTCTTTATTAATCCAATGACAAATTCCATTGAAATTTCATCCCACTTTCATATAGAAAGAGCTATAGGTTGTATGACCCCTATAGAATATTGTCTATTAGCCAAAATTTGTTTATAAACCAAACATCATGAAAAAAAATCATTAATTTCATTCTTCATATAATCCCACACAAATTGTTCTTTAAAATATCTACACATATTGGTGCTCCAATGGAATATAGAGAAAATCAAGCTTTGATCATCATCCAATAATTCTCTCTTCAATATAGGTTTATATAGAACATATAGTCTCACTAATATTTTTATAAAATCGTCTTCATATATGAAGTCGTCCAATTTACCAGCATTTATGACATTAATATTCCATTAAAGAATTTTGTTTGAATACTGACGGATTTTTATTTTTTCCATTAAATCTAGTCAAAAAAACATTTGAAAGACATGTAATGTTGATCATTCCCTGATAAATTCCTAATCCATTGTTATTAAATCCTTGAATATAGGATTCATATCAATCCTCATTATTATTATAAATTCATGATCCGTCTTACTCAATGAAAATACTACATTATTTTCCATCCATTTGTGGTCTTTTATTGAGAAATCATAATACATGAGAGACTAAATCTATTTTATTTGCCTCATATTTTTCTCCTTCAATGAAGATATGTATTTTAGGATCTTATGGTCTATTTTTATCTCACATATTTCACTATATATAATTATTATTTATCATTAATGTTAATATTACAACCACTAACTCAGGATCTTGAGTGATATATTTTTGTTCAAGATTCTTTTTCTGTCTAGATTCATAGGAAACAAATTTAATATTCGCTATAAATACACAACTAAATCCCTTCTTCAATGCATCACAACATATCACAAATTCATCATTTATCATCGGTAAAGTATACAATATGATATTTCATCAACATCCACTACAATTAATGAAAACACAATTCACATTCATTTTTCCATTTAATCGTAACACCTTTCTGATTAATCATGGTTAACGGGTTATCCAATTGGGAAAATGTTTGATACAATTGGTGATAGTAACTTACCGAAAAAATGATACTATATATCTCGGTAATTTTATTTGGTGAATTACATTAATATAATGTATTAAGGATTTTTTTAGTGAACCTAAATGAAATATATGATATAATAATGATTACATAATTATGATATATATATATATATATATTCCATTTACTCCATTTCTTTCAATAGGATAATAAATCTGAAACAAGATTCATGCAAACGTACGACCTACCGTCTCCCAAAATGGTGTATTCTTTTCCTAATTCTATATCCCATTGATTATTATAATAAAAATATAGTGAATATAAATAATATTTATATCATTTTGTATGATTTGGAAATCATGATATAAATATAACATCCAAATATATGACAAAATAAGACACATGCGAAGAACAAAGTGGATATCATCTGAAGTGAAACCTTAGCATAGAATTGATAACAAGTGGGTAATATTAGATCATAATAAAAACCCATATAGTATTTGATATAAAAATATGATTTTTTAAAACATTTATAATATACATACATTTATTATACATCAATCTTGTAGGAGTACTAAGTGATTCAATACACAAGGTAATGGGATTTCATCTCAATTTTCATATGTATGTGATGTATGCCATGTTCGCCAATATTTTCTTTTTTATGGTATATATACATCAAATGAATATATATATATATATAATGAAACATATTAATAAATTTATTGGTATTAACATATCCATTATATTACCTTATTTTTATGTAGTTAATGTTTTAAAATAAACCAAATAAGAAAAAAAAAATTTCTCAATTTTTCTTATTTGAGACCCAAGTGTTGTTATACCTCTACATTCCATTTTGAGGGTTAAAAATTATATTTGACATATTATTTCATGAATATAATTCATTTCATTATATTTTTAGACTCATGTAATTTAATTTTCTATCATGGAGAGTATGATCCCATTTTACCAAGTAAGAAGTGATTGTTGAACAAATATCATAGCTTTTAAAGATTATTTATCTATATACATATATTAGTGAAATATTATGATCTGTATATTAATAACTATCCTAAAAATTATTCACCTCTAGTTATACATGTTATAATCATATATTTGAACCATTTTTCCACTATATGGTAAATATAATGGTAAATAATGTGTTTTTATGAAATATCATCTTCATCTCTCTCTTCAGTCATAAATCTATATTATTTTGAATACCATGTTTTCAAGAACATTTTTTTAAATGTTTTCAAATGATCTATAATGACTATTTTAATTGAATGTGTTTTTTAAAATTGTTTTATTGTTTTTTAATTTTCCTATGTATGTTTTCAAAATTATTTTCAAAAGAAAAAGGTTATCAAAATTGTTTTATGTTTTAAAAATATTTTCTAAGATAAAAATGATATATCTCTAAACAAATTATTTTAATAGATATTTAAAAATCATTTCCCATCAATGACTACAACCATTGGTTTTACACATTTCATTATTAGTAAATTATTCATTGTTTTCTTTCATATTCTTTCTATGAATGGATTGTGTTTTTATGGTGTGATGTTTATTAAACCCATTTACCTTTCACCAGTTATATACATTTTAAATCATTTCCTTCCACAAGATATTATTTTGATTAAATGATTATGAAAACTGAATATTTATCCATAGGAGAGTATATAATTACATATTTATGACACCAATTTCATTTTTTGTGTTATGATAAGATTATTTATGTTCTTGATGAAAATGTATTTATGATTACATTGTGATATTGGTGTGACCTATATATCCCCCAAATGCATTGGGTAAGGATTTATATATCAAGAGAACGAATAATATGATATTGGGAGTGAACTATGACTAATATGATGGCCATGATAGTTAACATGACTACAAATATAGAATGTGGAGTGGAATCAAGATATTAATATGGAAATGGTACTGATTCATGGCTAAAAATATGTTATGGGGAGTGTTAAAATATTTCTATGATGGCATTGGAAGTTTTTCCTTGACTACAATGAAAATAATATTATATACTTATGTGTTTTCCACAATTCCATGTTTTATTATTATGTTATGATTTCATGGATTATTTTATTTAATTCTATATGATTAATGTCTTAGGAATTACCAAAATTAATTTCATTTTTCCTATTTATGATCATTGATATTCATAGAATGATATTATATTTTCATGATCTTGTTATAATTCCAGTATGTTCATGATTACGAAAACATATATCCCTTCTTTACCCTTACTGATCGGATGAGATCACCCATATTTATGTTTCATTCCACAGGTTATGAAGATATGTAAGTGGTTTGTTATGTCTATGAATGGTGGTAGACAAGAATAACCTAATTGGAGATAATGCATCTCACTTATGTACAACTGTTTATGTTTTCATTTTTAAAAAGGTAATAGACTAGTACTGTTTGTGGGTGTCTATTTGCCTAATGTTTTAATTATTCCTAAAAAGTAATTTAATGTTAATGTATTAAAAGATATATTCATTATAGTTAGTAATATAGAAAATTTCTAGTTATCCTTTGTAATCTAAGATGATAAAACGATTATAATAACCCTATATACATGTCTATGGATACGTTAATGATAAGGAAATGTATAGGAATAATTCATATAATTTTAGTAAGGGATATAGTGATTGGTTTCCTAGAAATACATCCCCATATCAATACTAAAAGTGGATGTGGATTTGTAATAGATTGACCTAGGAGTAACAAATTTGACATGGTGTGTCAGGCTAGACTAAGCATAACCTTGTACAAAACAATGTGCCTTGTTGCCCACATGGCTAGACACTTTCGGGTGATGGAATTGGTAATTAAAAAAACATCATAATCCATAATGACTTATTTAAATAGATTTTTTCATTGAATGACCTATGATAAACATTAGGTTTCATAATAGGTGTCATAATTTAGACATCCTATAAGTTACTTTTTAGGATTATGTGGTTCCTTGTTAGATGACTATTTATTAATCTATAATTTCAATTTTAGTTAATGGATTGAACTTGAAGGAACTATGTTAACAATGATTGTGATGGATAGTCCAACTATTTTACTAATATGAATCCAAATTAATTAAGACATAGAATGAAATAAATATATGAAATGATCACAGAACATTCTCATTCTATTAATCACTTTTGAATTTTTAATGAGAAAACTCAGGAACAACATTTTGTTTATTATTTCATAATGCAATTCCATCCTTCTTTTATAGGGTCTTCTAATACACTTTCTGATTAATTATGGATTAGTAATACTGAAATTATATTCACTATTATACAGGGATTAGAGTTGGACAATGTCATTATAGATATTTATCAGTTAGAAGAAGAAGCATACTAGTGATGGACTATAGTCAATAAAATGAGATAGAAATAAGATATTGAATCCTTCGATTGGGAATTGTTCTTGAACATAATTTTTTAATAAGTAATTTCATATGATTTTTCATTCTAATATGATGAATATGTTCCTTGAGTTGAAGAAAAATGGATGATGAATGTTTTGGTACCATAGAGGGTAATTTTAAACAACTTGTGATGTATGCTTCTAGAATTATCATCCCACCTGAATGTAAAGTTCATATGTTATTCAAGGACATATGTACATGATTCAAATGAATGTTGGCAATAAGATACCTTAGTATCTATGAATAAATTGTGTATTGTTCAATTATGGTTGAAATGGAGGCTAGGGTCTCATATTAATCTCATAGTTTTGACATGAAAAGTAAGAGGGAATTAAATGGAAAATCTAAAAACCTAGAAGAGAAAAATATGAGGTTCCCATTATGCACTATGTGTGGGAAGAAGTATCGAGGAAATTTTCATAAGGAGTTTAATAAAAATTTCTGTGTGGAAGGGAAGTCCATTAAGAATTTTATTGCCGATGTAATGGGGAAAATATAAAAAATGGTGTGAGTGGAGAAAAAGAGGAAAAGAATGAACCACCTCTGATTGAGTTCATCTAGTGTAAGGTGAATTATAATATATCAACCCATTTCCAAAACTGAAGGCTTAGTGATGATGGTTGATTTCGGTAACCTATTAAGATGAGGGACAAGGGGAAATATCCTTCAATATCTATTTATAAAAATGGGTGTGATTACAATGTCATGAAAGGTACAAATACCATCTACTCTAAAACATTTAATGTCTTATTTGATAATTGATCAACCCACCCATTAATATATAATTAATTTTATAATGATGTTATGATTCCACCAAAATGATTATATGGGGAATTAGAAGTGAAACCCCTTTATGGTATGATCGTTGCATCCCAAGTCTATGATTCCAATCGAGTTGACATATGTTGGAATGTGATTCCTAAAAATATTTTCATTATTCGATTAGTTAAATTAGATGTAATATTTGGGATGGATTGGATTTCACTTCATAAAATACACATAAAATTATTAGTGAATGGAATTTTTGATTTATATTTCAAACCTCCTAATATCGTCCTCCAATTAGAAGATAAGTATGAACATTATGTGGATATTATATCCACTATATGTGTATTAATACATATTTAATAGGGATGTTTTTCTCAAATGGTTGAGGAGAAATTCTACATTGATGATATTTCTATTGTTTGAGAGTTTGTGGATGTATTTTCTGGAAGAGTTGTCATGCCTTCCACAAAATAATGAGGTTATGTTCCCAATAGATCTTGTACCTAGTCCCACCAAAATATCAGAGACTTATTATAGATTGGACCCAATTGGGATGTATTAATTGAAGAAGAAACACCAAGAAAAAATTGATAAGGGATTCATTCGGCCAACTGTTTGACCTAGGGGTGCACCAATTATTTTATTGTAAAAGAAATTTAGACCAATGTTACTCTGCATTGATTATCTATAGTTGAAAAAGATCACGATCAAGAACATGTGTAATATTTCCCATATTGGTTAATAATTTTATCAATTGTGTATAACTCAATACATTTTTGAGGATTTTTTTTCGTTCTAGATATCATCATTTGTGGGTCCTGACAGAGAATATACCCAATGTGGCATTCTATACAACGTATAGACACTATGAATATAAAGTGATTACTTTTTTCTTAGCAATATTCATTTTTTCATTTAATATATAAAGAAATTATACTTATGGTGAATAGTGTGATATATATACCAATCATAAAAGTTTAAAATATATATTCACACATTAAGAGTTGAACATGTACCGGAGAAGTTTGTTAGAGTTGATAATGGATTAAAACTCCCCAAAAAAATACCTCATATAGAAGTGAATAAGGTATCCAATTCTTTATGTTGAAAGGAAAATGTTATCTTATCAATGATAGGGATCAGAAGAGGTTACAAATTTTAGGATTGAAAATGACGGAAATATAAAACCTAAAAGTTGTTGAGAAATATTATCTCTCTCAATAGAATGTTCAGCCCTCTGTCCAAATAATTATTATGGAGATGTAGAAGGAAGATGTTGAGCTAAAAAATAGAGGTGGAAATGTTCCGGAGTTTGACCTTGATCAGGATGGAATGATAATGATCTAGAACCGTGCCTATGGTCATTTTATACCATATTTCAAGAAGTATTTATAAGAAGATGATTATAGTTATTCATTATCTATTAACTCAAGGGTATAAATATGTATATTAATTTGATAGAATACATCTGGATGGATGGAATTAAAAGGGAAATCATGGACTTTGTATCTCATTGATTGGTATTCAAGAATGTTTTGTTTTAAATACAAAATTATAAGGTTATGTTGAATCCATTACCCAAACTAGAATGAATATGGGAGAACTCCAATATAGATTTTGTTTTTTTGGGCTGCCCAAAACCTCTGATGGGATTTAGGCTATTTGGGTGATAGATTTTCTCCTTATTAAGTCAACACACTTCATCCCAATCATAGAAGACTTATCTCTAGATCAGCTTTCCAGGATATATATTGAGGAAATGGTAAGGTTGAATAGAGTACCAAATTCTATTGTTTTGGTTCTAGATTTAATGCTTACATAAATGTTCTGGTGATGTATTTAGAAATAACTTGATATAAAATTGAGTATTAGCACTACTTATAATCATCATACTGATGGTCTTTCTGAAAGAATAATTCAAACCATATAGGATAATAGATATATTGTTCTGAGTATTTCAATGTTATTTGGGATCCAAACATTTCTCTAGTTGAGTTTTCATACAACAATAAATTTTACTCAAAAATTCATGTTGAACCTTATGAATCCTTTTATGTGAAAAAATGTAGATATCCCATGAGTTTGGGTAATGTTAGATAAAGAATGAAATTTGATCCTATGACTCTTGAACAAATGGTCATGATGGTTTGAACCATTAAATTTCATATTAGAGAAGCACAAAGTTGGTATAAAATTTATTCTTACAATCAATGGCATGATATATAATTTGAGGATGTTGAGAAGTTATTTCAATTAATATCTCCCTGGAATAATGTTGGGAAATTTTGGAAGAAATGGAAACTATGCCCTTGGTATATAAGTCCATATGAACTACTCGATCACTTCCAGAGGGTAGCCTATCAATTGGAACTTACTCCAAAAATCTATTAATCATGTGATGTTGTCTATGTATCTATAATGAGAATGTATATACATGTCCCTTCACATGTACTGAACTTAGAGGTAGCATAACTAGAGTGAGGTATTTCAAATGAGGATCAACTATTTGAAATTATGGATTGTAAAGAGAAATTTTTACCAAACAAAAATACTCACCATATCAATGTTTTTTAGAGAAATCACCATTTATAGAAAAAAATGTGGGACCTTTAGGAAATAAATAAGTAGAATTGTTCTCATTAGTTTTTACTAAACATATGAATTTCGAGGGAAAATTCATTTTAAAGGGGTTATAATGTAAAAACCCTTACTTATTATGAACCATTTTTTGAATAAATTAAATTTCATTTATTAATAAAATTTGAATAAGTCAAAAATACCTTTCACACATCACCTACATGGCATGTGCTACACACAACATTGTTTTGGAAAATTATATATGAAATAATGAGTTTCTGTGAAAAATCATTATAATTGTTATAATTATGTAATAGATATAATTATAACCTAGTAGTTAAAAATATTGATATGAATAATAATAACCAATTTAAAATATTTTTTACAATGGTTTTATAAATATTGAAAAAGTTGATCATGAAACATATAATTTTTGGTAAAGTCCTAATATTTATAAAACAGTGTTTTCTAAAATAAACGGCTTTTCCCATATTTCAATGAAATAAATAAATTACATTTAGATACATAAATAAATTTAATTTGAAAATAAAATCTTTATTCTATGATATATAATGTTTAATTTAGTTGAGGGTAAATTTTGGGGATTTTCCAGATAACCATTTTTTGAATGAATAGTGGAAAAGAATAAATTTCATTTTAAAATTTATTTTTAATATAATTTCTTCAAAAGTATAAATTATATTTTTAATTTATTTAGAAAATTAAATAGATAATATTTATATATATAAATCCTATTTAGGTCATTATAATCAATCTTAAATTGAAAATGTATACTAAATACTAAGCAAACATTTGAATATTTTAACTTTAAAAACCTACATTGTTTTCTTATTAGTATGAATAAATTAAAATTATTTTTTGCCACTTATTTTACTAGAATTTACTAATATAGATTCCATATTTTTACTCGTCATAAATTTTAATTTCTAGTAATTTAATCTTATTTTTTGATGAAAAATAGTTGTGAAAGTAATTGAAATTAATTACAAAGATTGTGGCAAAATTAATCATTATAAGGGACTAAATATAAAGAAAAATAGACCAAATGACCTATAAAACCTTCCAAGTTCCATTATATGGACATATTTAGACCTAATAATATATTTTATAAACTTTTTAACAATATTGGATCCACATGTCATGGAAAAAACAAGGCTGAAATTCCTTTTCCAAAAATTTACAAGAGGGACACTCTTGAGCGACTACAAAAAGGCCTCTATCTATTCAACACTTCAACACCATTCAAGAAACATGGAAACCTTCATGATCAGGCCAAATAGATTCTATGTATCCCTCATATCTTCCTTGAATCCTCCAATTGGTTATAAATAAATCTAAGGAAAAATTTTTCAGGAAAGAAAAAGGAGTTACCCAAAGAAGACGTAACATCCTCCCCCAAGCTCCTTTATCTTATTTTCGTTATACACACCCTTCACCATCCATATTAAATTAGTAAAAAAACATTATCTTAAATATACATATATTTTTTTATTATAATGTTTTTACCTACACATATACACAATTACATCTAATGAGTAATGAACATACAATTTATGTGCACAGAGAACTACTGCCTCACAAAATGACGATTGTTTGTTTTTCCATTATTTCATATCATGGTTTATTTGATATTAATAATGTATTTATGCATCTATCATTTATTTACAACACATATCTATACACTTTCAATAATGGGTAAATATGATAATTTAATTTGTGGAAGTGTGGACTACCGCACCCTCAAAGCAATGTGATTCGTTCACACACTACATAGAATGTATTATAGATGTCTTCATAGAACTAATATGATATATATGATATAAAATTATACTTGAATAATGATATATATAAATATACATATAATTAAATTTCATTTACTCTATTTCTTTCAATACGATAATAAAACGGAAACGCTATCCATACATACATACGAATTACTGTCTCCATGAACGGTGTATTAAATTTCATAAATATATATTCTATAGATTATTATAATACAAATATAATGAATATAAATGTTGTTTATATCATTTTTAACATTCTAGAAATCATTATATATGTATAAGGACTAAATATATAACAAATTAAGACACATGTAATGAACAAAGACGTTATTACCTATGGTGAAACCTTAACATATAATTGTTAACAAGTAGCTAATATAAGGTCATCGTCGAATCATATTTGGTATTGAATATAATAATATTATTCTATAAAAATTTATAATATACTTACATTTATTATATATGATTCTTGTATAAGTATTAAGAGAATCAGGACACAAGGTAAGGGGATTCATGATCAATTTTCTATTATGTGGGATACATACCATGTCACCACTCCTTTATTTTACAAGGTGTATAAACTGCACATGAATGTATTAAAATGTTATTATTATTAAATTTATGGGTATTTACATATCCATCATTTTATCAGTATTTCATGGACTTAATGTCTCAAAATATACCAATTTATAATGATAGTTTTGTCTAAATTTTTATTTTTTGAGACAAATGGTTTGTTATGCACCAACATTATTTTTTGAGGTGTATATACTTCCATTTAAAATTTTATATCGTGAATCTCATTGTTTTCATAGTATTTTTAGAATAATGTAATTTAATTTTTAAGAATATTGTGTATTATCCTATTCTACCATGTAATTTGTGTTTTTTGAAACAATATCATCACATTTTGAGAGTTAATATGTTTATGCTTCCTTTGATGAAATCTTATGATCAATCTCTTAATAAATCTAATGATATTTACTATACTAGAGTAATTAGTGATATTTTCAAATATTTGTTTTATTTTCCAATCCTCCATACATAAAATTTTTATCAATGTTTTTTTATTAAATTTTTGACCATACCACATTCTTTTTATAGAAATACAGTGTATTTCTAAAACAGTGTTTTCAAAAATGATTTCAATTATTATTTGAAGACCATGTTCATGGAGAAAAGTATTTATAATTTTTTTTTGGTTTTTAAAGCTTCGTTAATAATAATTCAAAGATATTTTTAAAGAAAATGGTCTTTAAAAATATTTCATGTTTTACAAATCATATTCTCAAGGAATAAAGGATATTTTCATTAAGAAATGTTTTTTAAGTTCGTTCAAAATTATTTCACATAAATGATGACATATAGTAGTGTTACTCCTGATTTTCTTTGTAAATGATTAAAGTTTTCCATTAATATTGTTTCTATGAATTGGTAGTGTTTTGATCTCATGATGTTTATAAAACTTGTCTCTATTTCATAGATTATATTCATTTGAAACTCATTTCTTTTCAAGGATTCTTCTTTTGATGAAATGATTATAAACCACGTATCTTTTTCTACATGTTTTGATACGACTATATGATTATAAAACCCACTTCCTTATAAGGGATATTATATTAATGTTTATTCTCTCTTGTAAATTGTGTGTATGATTTCATTATGAGATTGGTGGGACCTATATATCACACTAATGCATTACTTAAAGATTTATATCTCATGAGATAGACTAAGATGGACTTGTGAGTGAGCCTTGACTATTATGATGGATATGGTATTGAATAATGACTATAATTAATGTATGAGGAGTTATATCTTGCTTTTAATATGTACATAAGAGTGAAACATGACTACCAATATAGTATGGGGACTGAAACCATACAACCAATATGGAATTAGAAGTGATGCCTTGACTATTGTGGAATCAGATTACATTCTTATGTGTCTGACAAAACTCCATGTCTTAATAATATGTTATGATTTCATGGACTTCATTCTATAATTCCTAATGATTAATGTATTATGAAAATACAATCATTATTATTAGATCACATTTTAGGAACATTAATATGCAGGGTATGATATTCTATTTTCATTATCCTATTCTTATAAAATTTTCTTCATGATTATTCTTACAAATCTACATTGTTTACCCTTGCTGAGCATCTATCCTCACCCATTTGTAAGGTTACTTCCACAAGTTGTGAAGATATGTATTATCTTTGATTTTTCTAAAAAGACTTCTGGTCATGAAGAACCTAGTTGATGATATTGTGTTTCACATATATATGAGTGTTTATGTTTCCCTGTTTCCAAAGGCACTGGACTAGTGTAGTCATTGGGTGTCTAGTTTTATAATGTTTTAAGTATTACAACAAAATTTATGTAATGTTAATGTATGAAAATTGTGTGTACCTATACGAACCATGTAATATAGGGACAATGTTTGTGAAAAAATTTCATATCCCATGCAGGGGACATCTAATCATTGGACCAAGTCTTCAGAGTTTTCTACTTTGGCCACACGATTTCAGATAAACTGTAGGCCCTTTGAAGACGCATCAAACAAGGGTTTTATTATCCCTGATGCTCCTAAGACACCACAATTCCTCTAAGGGAGCTCTTAGTCCATCTCATATGTCTATAAATCCTCTATTTTTTCAACCATTCTAGTTATGTTAAGAAGCTTGGTATGTAAGACAACCCATCCATTAATCACCTAAATTCAAATTCCTGTGGAATTAAATCCTTTAAAAAAATATTGGTCTATAAAAACATCCCATATTATAATTGATCATCCCCATGAAAAAACATGACTTGACCAATAAGGGTCATTATGTCTCATTCAAACTGTCATGTCACACTTTCAACCACGCAATACAGATCTAAGCATAACATTATCATACAACACTTAAGCTACAAATACACGAGTCAAAAATATTTTTTTTGATGAAACATCAGAAAAGGGATTACATGAGCCAATTTATCTAGAGACCTAATAATGTCATCATCCCATTAACATCTTTCAAATGGTGCTACCCACATTAGGATTTAACACATAACGGGGGCCAATTCCATTCCAGGGTACCTCAAATATCAAAATTTCCACTCAAGGAATAACTGTAATCATTCTAATAATGCTATTTCAATGTTTCCTTTAATTGAATTTACCAAATTACATATATGGTATTATCTGGGTTCTCATCTAAAAAATTGGTTGAATCCTAATCGGCCAATGTAAAATCGGTCTTGCATTCATTCCATGAAAGACACAACCAACCATTAAATCATATCCTCATTTAAAAAGAACATTAATCAAATTGGTTCTCTTGGACTATACACATTGAACAAGATAAGAACATGTCATGACACTCCAGCCAAATATTTCCAAAACTCATGGATTTGAAAACTGACATGTAATTATAGAACTACAATTCCATATTCCATGGAATTTTATATTTAGAACAGATAAATCCATTTAATCTCATACCTATATGCTATTTATGTTCCTTGGTCAAACCATCATCGATCCATTTAAACTACCGCAACTCAATAAGAAAAAGTGGCTAACATAGATCAATTCCACCAAAGTAATCACCACTTTTGGCATTACTTTTGAGCTCTACAACAAGACTGATATTACCTCAGTTCCAACAAAATGAATTCCAAGGAACTACCCCAAGGTATTTCTTACTCTATATCTACTTTTGAGATGTTGGAACATAGCCAATATTTATCATTGAATAAGAATAGAGCGTTATACTCCTCATGGTCAAGTCAAAAGAAAAAATATTCTCTCCATGAGAGTGCCCACACTGTTCTAACCTAGGAACCAAAGTATATCTTTGGTCTTACAATGGATCGATAAGAACCATGGATGCAAGGTGAAATAAATATAAAGATTATTAATTGATCCAATAGGTTTTTAAAACATATTGCGACATAAAACCAATTCTAACTTTATTCATGATAGAAAGTTTCAAAAAAGGGGACATGCTCAAAAATATATTAAATACCCTAAGGGAGGATTTCATGAAAAACAAAAAGAAGAGTTGTCAAAACACAACTGGTTAACCTATTGAAACAATATCAACATCTTCAATAGACACATTGTTATTCACCAGATCCACAAGCCTTTACAACACAAGGAATCATGTGTCCATTAAGGCCTTACTTGCATAGTCCATCTTAAACCTACAATGTCTCTCAAAGGACACATACACATCCAACCACATCAACATCATGCTTTTGAGAATGCACCGACATACAAACAGTAGAACTAACATGAATCTACCAAAGATAGGGGTTTCCTAGTCATTGATATGAATGATAAACTACCTTCCCACAACTGAATATATACAATTTACCATTAACGTTTGATTAGAACCACCCCAATGAAACAAACATAATTTCCTAAACATCTAGGTAACTCTACACTGATTATTTATTCCCATGAATAGGAACAAACATAATTTCCTAAACATCTAGGTAACTCTACACTGATTATGACTAGAGAACACATTAAATCGCACATGGATCAATAGCATTATTGAACACAACCAGTTTGAGGCATCATTTAGAACTCAACGGTTACTTCAAATATCAATGAATAATACTCTTAGATTAAAATAATAAAATGGAACATCCAGTAAAATATCCATAGCCTATCCACCATATTTAATCATGTATCATATGGCTCACACAAATGCATGATAAAATCACATTATCTCATATGACTATAAAATAGACTTATGACCTCCTGAGTCCCCAAAGAATAATACAGTCACAAGAACTGAAAAGTGTCTGACCATGCCGTTATAATTTCTAGCCTTCATAAAAATATCATTACATTATTCTCACACCCATTAAATGGACAAGGATTCCATGAACACCCGTCCAAAAAAGGGTTTAATTTGAAACTCAAAGTACAACACTTGACAATGACACCAGAATGGAACAAAATGTCACCAATATCATAGAATTTAGCAAGGCACTTAGGCTCTAGGGGGAAACATAGAACGGGCTAGCCCAATATATTGGAACGAGCTTCAACACTACTTGTAGGTCAAACCTTATACCATGTAACTTAGCTCAAAATCCAATCAATAAATCAATTTCCAAAAATGAGAAAGGCCTACAAAAAATACTCATGCTTCCATTCTATGGACTACCAATTTGTTATTTAAACTACACTTACAAAAGGTTTTAAAATAAGTAAATAACTTCATTATTTATATTAATTTCATTATATTATTTCAAATTTAATAAGAAATGTTTTAGAAGATTTAACTCAAGTAACCAAGTACAAATTATTAACAATGTTACATGGTGATATATTCTATTAGTAGCTCAAGAAAAAATCGGAATGTCTTAAAGGAATCCCTCTTGAAAAATTTAATATTCATAGAGATCCTTTTATAAGTAGGACATTTATAAAATAAATTTCATATTAATATATATAGAGACCAACGAGGGCCCCATTAATCAAACCTAGGTTCTTTAGAATGTATCCCAATAGACGTGTCTTATTTATTAATGTATCAAAATACTCGTGTTGGTTTATCTCAAAATAAAAATTCCAAAAATGACCTATATCGGCCTAGTTTTAAATTTGTATTGGTAATAAAAATTCATTACAATGGAAAGAAATTCTATTTAGATAATAAAATGGCTTTTCATTTACAACCATTTCAAAATATTCCATTATCTTACATAATTTCTCAATCATATGGGTGGGTGTCTACCTGTACATTAGGCGCTCTGACACTTATAGATTAAAATATAGCTCCCATTAATAAAAAAAGTTCAATTTAACATGTCAAATTTATCATCCACACTATTTTATCATAGGTCTACAAATATATATATATTTGTGTATGTGTTTGTGTGTATCCCAAAGGATGGTTCTTACATGTTCCCCTTTTCCAATTACAAAGCTCCCATACGACTTATAATTGAAAATGTGATCCCATTAAAATCTCATCCAATAAATTTCATCCCATGAAACGATATTTAAATATCAATATCCCCTCATATCATGATATCAATAGAATTAAACACAAAGAAACATGCTATAAACACATAAGCATGATGCATAAAAAATAAATGCAAAACCAAGGAGGTATAATGGAATATAATTTAAAAATTATGTTATTAAAAAAACACGCTAAAGAATACATAAATAGATAGAAATAATGCCTGGAATGAAATCCAAGTCACACTATCAAATTAATAGGAAAACAAAAAACTCAACTAAACGGAATGAAATATTCACGGAAAGTGAATTTCTAAGTACCAATAATGATGCATGTAATGCTACATCCTTTACAATCTAATATAAATGTCATTTTCCATTAATATCATAAATCAGTAAACAATGGAAGCACAAAATTCAATAAAAGTGAAATAATAATAAATGGTAACATTGAATAGCATAAATAATAATTCCCAAACTAGACACATAGTCATTTCCTCTTGGGTGGGTGATCAGTCCTAGAAATGTCTATTTACCATGTGTTGGCGGATTCCTAGTATCCTATAAACCAATCCTAAATAGTAAAAAATGGAAAAATATATTTGATACCACTTTGTAACATCCTAAACTTAGATGTCACTCAATAGTTCCCCATGCTTGGTTAGCTACATGGTCTCAAGAAAGACTCCCTATACATTAGAGGTTCTCAACTAGATACAAGGGTCTAATAATGTGAAATACAAGATATTGTACCCATATATCAGTGTATCAAAATAGTATAATTAATAGTAAATGATAAAAATATTGAAATCATCATTGAATGAATAACAGATAAGAAAGAGACTAATATAAACTGAATAAAAAATGTCCAATACTAATATCCAACAGATTAATGCATATCCTGATGATAATACAAAAACTAAATATGAAATATATATTAGGAAACATTATAATATTCAATTTAAAGTAAATAATGAAATTAAAATAACCAAGGGATATCTCTAGGATTATCTTGATCTACAACATGGTCTTATGCTCCAAACTCCCATTTACTAAAAAATAAAACAATCATGAGTCAAAGGCCATGTGAACAAGAAATCATATTTAAGTATACCTAGTGTAGTGATGGCCCAAGAAGGGTTTGATACTAAATCCTAGTAGGCCACCACCTATGGTCTGTTCTATCCAGTTATTGAATATATATAACAATATTGTGTAGGAATATAAATATATCAAGTAATAGAAGTACTCAAATGTTATCATTATATAGTTACAGGTTATGATTTCAAAAAAATTAATTTAATTATTTTCATTGAATAAATATTTATCTAATGTAATAGTTATTCATGTTTCATTTATAATAATGCGCGTTCAACTAAATAGTTCACTTAATCGACATGTCTCAGAACCTATCTTTATGCCTAGAGTTCCCTGCAAGAACATGTATCCAAGTATGCCCAAAACAGGCCATCCAAAAACAATATTTCTAGATCGACTCAAAGCTTTTGATTTTTCTTGGAAGAAAAATTATATAATTCATTTGATTCATTATTAAATTTTTATCCAGATCCTGTCCATGGGATTCCAAATTTGGGAACAATGTCACGATTTATGTTCCAAATAAACCAAGAATCGACAATCAAATAAATGATGATCATCATGAACACAAAAATTGCATTAGATATGGCTCGAAGTCCTATACATTGGATTCCATCCTTGGTTATCAATTAGGGGAGACCAAGTATCCCCCATGGAATATCTCTTAATTCCCTTTGATTTTATCTTGATGATTCTTAATTTGGAATTCAAGTATAACAATGCATATAATAGTCTTCCCCAAAAAAGTCCTTCCATGTTATTCCATGAATCACTTTGGTGTATAACATTCATCCCTTGTGAATCCATCCTTGGAAGTCCAATTATCACTCGAGTGTATAACATTTACCCTATTTGAGTTCGTCTTGATCTGTTTGTAAGGGGAGTCCAAGTGTCACATAGGAATAAACATGCTCCAATTTAGAAGATTCTTTCTATGGAATTAATCACATGAATCTATGTGTCACCCAAAGAATATTATAATTCTAAAATATCATTCATTAAATATAATATAATTATATCAACATCATCACCATCCAATTCATTTCATTCACACATCAGAATGTGACTCAAGTCATTAGACAAACATGGAATGGATGACGTTGATTTAACTCATGTGGTAAATTCATTACAAGAGAATCACATGATTAAAAAATCCATTACAAGGAAGTGGTATAGGGTCATGGAAGCCATTTCATAATATTTACCCCTTCAATTCACAAATGATATAACAATAAAATTTATAATTCATTTTTTACTATCCATTAAGAATTCAATAACATTTTATCAATGTTTTTTAACATTCCACAATCAACACTAAGAGAAACTAATTCAATCTCACCTAAAAATTTGAATCAAGATATTGACCAACTCAGATGCCTTGCCACATTTCTACTCATGTGGGAATATATATTAATAAATTATCTCGAGCATAACAAATAATCACATGGAATAGACTCTTTTTAACTCAAAAGGGTGCATTAATATAAAGGGAAATTCATGCATAAAAATTAATTTCTTGCAGTAGTCTAGATACATGAAATCCATTCCATATTGTATATTAATTTAAAACAAAATTCATATAATCCATTTTAATCCATTGGAAAATGATTGAAGGAAGACCTCCACGATGCCCAAGAATAATCCATCAATTGGTATATCTAATGTGATGAACACACCCAAAGGGGTGGTTCTAATTCAAAATTATAAAACAATTAATTTTTTTAATTTTCATAATTAATTGAAGATTATATATATAAGGCCCCATCATTAAACCTTACTTAATATTTAATTAAATGAATAATTCACATTGATGATCATTTCAGGTTTAGAGTATTAGAGAATTAGAATATAACTATTACATCTCAAAAGATGACAAATTAGACACTTCTACTACGTTTCCATAGAATAAAAAACTCTTAAAAAGAAACATGTATAGTTCCATGTTTTATATATCATGAATTTCCCTTGATCACATCCTTGACCATATTCCACATTAAGTCCTGTGAAAAACATTTCAAAAAAAGTTGGGGTGAGCATAAAAAGCTCAGTAAGGGATACACAATGAATGAAAACTGTTAGTTTATCAATACAACAAGTAAACCATGTATACTTTATCAAAGTAATACTTTTCACCATTATGAAGTAGTAAAAACTCTTCACTGAATAAAAGATCATTACTTACCCTTTTGTAACAAAATTATTACCATAAAACCCATATAAAGATCACATAACATATAAAGGTATCTTTGGACATAAACATACTTAAATGGAGTAACCATACGGTCGACTTCCACACATATCACTTAATGGAATATCCATACAGCCAACTTCCATACCCAATGCATTGGAGGTTATAACGTAACCACCCATCCTGGTATTCACGACACCACCCGTCATATGGTTTCTCATGTAACCACCCGCCAAATGTCCAAGTAACATTATAAAATCATAAGACATAAAAAAATATAATGGAAAGAAGAAATTTCCACACATTGATCACAATATATCACATAAATATATTGACCTAAAAAATCCATTATAAAAACCATTTTCAATACTAAAATACATAAAAGAGTATATGGTATTTATTTCATTTTAAAAACATTATGGCTTTATGAGGAATACAAAGACCAAATAATACTCGTGGCGGCGGAAAAGGGTTGTTGTCAATGCATACCTTAAAATAAACATTCCTTTTTGTCGTTTAGTAAAACTATTCGTAGAAAAAGATTCCTTTTGTATAAAAGTAAAAGTCAAATGGTTTTATACACCGTATAAAAGAAAGTTGTGTATAAAACGAAATATGCCTCAATGAAAGGAGATTGAGATGAAGTCCCTTACAAAGATAATTTTTTTAAATAAAATAGATCTATTATGTGTATTCACCATAAGTACACATAAAAAAAGTACAAATGAAAGATAAGAAATAATAATATCATGACATAATTTGAAATTAGGAGATTAACCCAAAGAACAAAAATTGGGTTAAGAAGTTCCCTTACCTCGGGTCCGACTTGACTCGATCGTTCTTTAACATCCTGAATAATAAACTTGAGTTAATTTATACTTGATTAAGAATCATTTTCATGTTAATTATTCCTTTTGTATCACTTATTTCCATGTTATAATCATTATGTAATCATTTAAGATAATAATTTTTGTTTTGTCGATATTTGGTTCTTAAGTCGAAAGTGGACTTCTTACAATTACATGTTCTTCGTGTGGTCAAAGGTTCTTTATATCCATAATGACATTCCTGATTTGGATATCATATATATCATATATATCTATCATATACATGTATTTATAATATCACATAATCATTTAGAGGTAAGAAATGAAATGCACCGTTCATGGAGACGGTAAGCCGTACAAACGAATGAACGCTACTTCCATTTCTATGTCATATTAATGGAATTAAAACTAAATGAGAGGTATGTATATTTTAATTCCATAATTATATAAATCATTTAGATGTAACATACTTCATATATATCCATTATATATATGTACTTATAATAGTACATTACATTTGGGGATAAGAAATGAAATGCACCGTTCATGGAGACGGTAAGTCGTACGTACGAATGAACGCTAATTTTATTTCTATCTCATACATTAATGGAAATAAATAATAATGATATAGAGGTATATTATTATTCCAGTATAAAATGATATATAATAACTTTAAATCCATCCTTTATATGTCCCACATATGGCATTAACGAATCACATCACTTTGAGGGGGCGGTAGTCAGCACGTCCTAAAATGAAATTATCGTGTTTACCCACAATGGAAACCATAAAGGTATACCACAAATGAAAAATAAAGAATAATAAGGAAAACCTAAAAATAATATATATCATATATAAATAGAGTTACATCTTAATGGCCACCATTAAAGGTGTTTAAAAGAAGATTGAACAATCATCGTTTCATGAGGCAGAAATTCACCAACCACAGAAACAGTATGTTCTTTAACCATTAGATGTAGATGTGTGTAAATGTTGCTCGAAAGCTTCTTATAACAAAATCATAGTATATTTAAGATACTGGAGTTGTTACAAAATAAATTAATAAAAAGAGTTTAGGGGGTTGGAAAAGCAAAATAAAACAAAAGAACACAAGTGAAGACATCACCTTAAAATCGGGTAACACTCTTAGGTTTGAGCTCAAAGGCTTCCTTGGGAAGACTTCTGCCCAAAGTGAGGATTCAAGGATTAAGAGAGGGATTTGGAGAGACAAAATGGGCAGGGTTTTTCTAATCCAAAGGCTTTGGAGGTGTGGGTAAGGTGGTAGAGGTGGGGGCCTTTTATAAGAGGAGAGGAGGGGCACTCTTGGAATGTAAGGAAATGTTACTTTATTGTAGAATGAGTTTCGGATTTTAATGGTCCCACATTGACTTGTTTCGAGGATAAGGTGATAAGGGTTCGTAATTCACCCATACAATAGGTTTTTAACATGTGTAGGTCTTATATTTTACATTATCTTTCCATTTTATTTAAATCATTAAATAATGAGGTAATCGCTGCATCATCATGGTGTCATAAATAATTTAATTTATTTAATGTCTAAAAATTATGAAGAAAATACCATGATGTAGGAAATCTTTTTACCTTTCCAATGAATATTTATAGTCAAAAAGTTTATTTTTATAACCCCATGTAAAAATTGTTTTAGTAAAACAACTCATGTTTGTGACATTTTTATTTTAACTTTAAATAAAAAGTTATTAATGTAATTTTCCAACCAAAGTGGCTTCATGGGGTCCCCAAGTTGACCCATGGATTGTCTAGGTCGTCCATGACACATCCAATGAGGTTAGGAAATTTTTCATGTTCATTTCATATTATTACAACATTATTTTTACCTTAAATTACACTAATTACCTCTAATTGCTATTAAAAACTTAATAAGTTACTATTCACCAAAAAATTGTTTTAATCCCATTGAACCACATTTTACTTCTTAATGAAAACCATGTATGTCGGATTTTTGAAATTCAAAACACAGTGGTGGTAAAATTTCATTTAAATGAAAAATCAGTTTTTTAAGTACCACTTAGTGGTTTCACTATTCATCAAAAATTGAAGTATTTCAGAAAAATACCAAAACATCACCCTAAGATATATTTGATATTTTGAATTCAAAAATTAAGTCCATTTTACAAAATTCAAAATGTATAAGTTGAATTAATTAATTTAATAATAAATTCCCGCTGTCAGAGCAAATAGTGTGTTTTTATGAAACAATAAGTATCAAAAGATTGACACTAGTTTAAGTCCGATTTCAAAGTGAAATGAATTCCAATGACCACTATTGGATTTAATAGTAAAAATATATTATAATTTCACTGTAAAACCAATTAAAAAGATAATCTAATCATATAAATAAATTAGATTAAAAATATGTTTTGAATTAAAATACAACATTTTACACTATTCATTAAAAAAATGAACTTTATCAGAAAAATACCAAAAATTTACACAAAGTAAATTTTGATGTACCGATTCTAAATAAGAGTTTTATTTGTTCCAATAGAATGTATAAGAGTGAAAAAACTATATTTAATGACGGTTCTCCATCAAAAGGCGATAAGTGAACCTTTAGTGAAAACTAGGACATATACGCCTAAAATTGAATTCTTTCTGTATTTTAAGCCTTTATCTTTTATTAGATAAAAGTAAAAACATTTAAAAATCATATATAATCATATTTTAGTTATTTATATCAATTCTCGTCAATACAACAGGTATGTGTTAACTACCATTTAAAATAATATTATTTTATTACTAGTTTGCAACGTAAGATTTCAAAGAAGCTCTTTGTTGCGTATCGGGTATGCTATCGAACATAGCAACCCCGTTAAAGTAAAATTAATATTTAATTCGTAAATATTAATAAATATGAAAACGTTTTATTCATTATTTACCTAGGATGTTACATCCTTCCCCCCTTTTGGGAATTGCATCCTCACAATTTTATTCACTTATCAAAATAAGTGGGGGTACTTAACCCTCATTGCATTTTCAGATTCCCACGTTGCCTCTTCAACAATATGGTTTTTCCACAACACCTTTTCTTGGTGAATTACCATATTTAGCAACACCTTCTCTCTTCGGTCAAGAATCTGGATTGGTTGTTCTTCATAAGATAGGTTCTCCTCCAGCTGAACTACCTCTGGACTCAAAACATGAGATGGATCTGGCATATACTTCCTCAACATGGAAACATGAAAAACATTGTGTACCTGAGATAAACTTAGAGGTAAAGCCACTCGGTAAGCAACTGATCCATATTTCTCCAGAATTTCATATGGTCCAATGAACCTTGGAATCAGCTTTCCTTTCTTACCAAATCTCATCACACTTTTCCATGCAGAAACCTTGAGAAAAACATGATCACCTACCTCGAAAGATAGATCCTTCCTCCGGTTATCCGCATAACTCTTCTGCCTGCACTGAGCTGTTCGCATGTGTTTCTGAATCAACTGAACTTTTTCTGCCATATCTTCTACCAATTCTGGTCCCATCAGCTTCCTTTCACCAACTTCATCCCAAAATACTAGAGTTCAACACCACTTCCCATATAATGCTTCAAATGGTGCCATCTTTATACTGGAATGAAAACTGTTATTATAAGGAAACTCAACCAAAGAAAGATGTTGGTCCCAACTTCCCGGATAATCCATCGAACAAGCTCGTAGCATATCCTCCATAGTCTGTATTGTTCGTTCTGACTGCCCATAAGATTGCGGATGAAAAGCTATACTAAAATTTAATTCAGTACCCATCAACTTCTGAAGGTCTTTCCAAAAGTTAGAAGTAAACCCGGGATCACGATCCGAAACAATGGAGAGACTAAATCCATGTAACCTGACTATCTCATTAAGATACAAACAGGAAAGTTGATCTAGGGAAAATTTATCTCGTATGGCAAGGAAATGAGCAGATTTAGTCAATCGATCAACAATAACCCCGATTGCATTATTACCTCGAGATGTCCTCGGTAATCCCACAACAAAGTCCATGGATATATTTTCCCATTTCCACTCTAGCACTGGTAAAGGATGAAGCATCCCTTTTGGTAACTACCACTCTGCTTTAACCTGCTGACAGGTCAAACAATTCACAGTAATATCATCAATATCTCTTTTTATTCCATCCCACCAGTAAAACTCCCACAGATCCCTGTACATCTTAGTACTGCCAGGATGAACTGAAAATGGGGAACTATGAGCCTCACATAACAACCCATTATCCAACTGTGAATCACAAGGCACACATAATCTCTTCCAAAACCTCAAAACAAAATCATTATCAATGTTAAATTCAGGCAACTTACCCTTCTGAACCAGCTCTACCTTTTTCTACAACTCACTATCTTCCCTATGTGCTTGCTTAATTCTTTATGATAGGGATGATCTCATTGATACCTGAAACAAAACAGAATAACTTCCTGCACCAACAACTTCTATGCCAAATTTCATCAAATCAAAAACCAAAGTATCTCATTCCAAACATAGCATGGTTAATAAAGCATTACTTTTTCGACTCAAAGCATCAGCCACTTTATTTTCTTTTCCCGGATGGTAATGAATTGTACAATCATAATCCTTGATTAATTCCAGCTATATCCTCTGTCTTATGTTCAATTCTTTTTGAGTGAATATATACTTTAAATTTTTGTGATCAGTATATATTTCACACTTTACTCCATACAAATGATGCCTCCAAATTTTTAGAGCAAAAACAACAGAAGCTAATTCCAAGTCATGTGTAGGGTAATTTACCTCATGAGTTTTCAACTGACATGAAGCATATGCAATTACCTGATCATTCTGCATAAGGACAAAACCAATTCCTTTCAATAAAGCATCACTGTAGATAACAAACTCACCATTCCTGGAAGGATGTGCCAAAACTGGAGCATTCACCAATATTCTTTTCATCTCCTCAGTCAACTGAGCCATCACTGCAACAAACTATTTAGTTCTGATTCTAACCATCTCAGGATACTGATTTGAAAGGTCATTTCCCTCTGTATGCCTTCCTAGAAAATTTTTTCTGTTTCCTCTATGAAATACCATTCTTAACACAAAAATATCTTAGGAGAAGCAACATGGTAATCTTCAAATGCTATATCATTTCAATCATACCATAAATTAATTTATAATTTAACAATTTTCTAACTCCTAAAGTTGTCTAAACCGACCTCTGATACCAACTATAAGGCCCCAGCCTTAAACCTTACTTAATATTGAATTAAATGAATAATTCACATTGAGGATCTTTTCATTTTTAGAGTTTTAGAGAATTAGAACATAACTATTAAATCTCTAAAGATTAAAAAGTAGACACTTCTACTAAGATTCCATAGAATAAAAAATCTCTTAAAAAGAAACATGTCTAGTTCCATGTTTTATATAGCATGACTTTCCCTTGATCCCATCCTTGACCTTATTCCACATTAATTCCTATGAAAAACATTTCAAAAAAACTTTGGGTGAGCATAAAAAGCTCAGTAAGGGATACACAAAGAATGAAAACTGTTAGTTTATCAAAACAACAAGTAAACCATGTATACTTTATCAAAGTAATACTTTTCGCCTTTATGAAGTAGTAAAAACTCTTCACTAAATAAAAGATCATTACTTACCCTTTTATAACCAAATGATTACCATAAAACCCATATAATGATCACATAACATATAAAGTTAACTTGGGACATAAACATATTTAAATGGAGTAACCATACGATCGACTTCCGCACATATCACTTAATGGAATAACCATATGACCAACTTCCATACCCAATGAATTGGAGGTTGTAACGTAACCACCCATCCTGGTATTCACTGCACCACCCGTCATATGGTTTATCAGGTAACCACCTGTCAAATGTCAAAGTACCATTATAAAATCACAAGACATAAAACAAATATAATGGAAAGAAGACATTTCCACACATTTATCACAATATATCACATAAATATATTGACATAAAAAATACATTATAAAAACAATTTTCAATACCAAAATACATAAAAGAGTAAATGGTATTTATTTCATTTTAAAAACATTACGACTTGTTGAGGAAGCCAAAGACCAAATAATACTCGTGACGGCGGAAAAGAGTCATTATCACCACGTACATTAAAAGAAACATTCCTTTTTTAAATTTAGTAAAACGCTTCATAGAAAAATATTCCTTTTGTATAAAATTAAACGTCAAAGGGGTTTATACACTGTATAAAAGAAAGTTGTGTATAAAATGAAATATGCCTCAATAAAAGGAGATTGAGAATAAGTCCCTTACAAAAATCATTTTATAAATAAAATAGATCTATTCTGTGTATTCACCATAAGTACACTTAAAGAAAGTACAAATACATGATAAAACATAATAATATCATGACATAATTTGAAAGTAGGAGATTAACCCAAAGAACGAAAATTGGGTTAAGAATTTCCCTTACCTCGGGTCTGACTTGACTCGATCGTTCTTTAACGTCCTGAATAATAAACTTTAGTTAATTTCTAATTTCTTACGAACCTTTTTCAAGTTCATTATTTCTTTTATATCACTTATTTACATGTTATAAACATTATTTAATCATTTATGTTAATAATGTTTGTTTTGTCGATATTTGGTTCTTAAGTCGAAAGTGGACTTCTTACAATTACATGTTGTTTGTGTGGTCAAAGGTTCTTTATATCCAAAATGACATTCCTGATTTGGATATCATATATATAATATTTATCTAGCATATACATGTATTTATAATATCACACAATCATTTAGAGGTATGAAATGAAATGCACCGTTCATGGAGATGGTAAGCCATACGTACGCATGAACGCTACTTCCATTTCTATGTCATATTAATGGAATTAAAACTAAATGAGAGGTATGTATATTTTAATTCCAGAATTATATTAATCATTTAGATGTAACATACATCATATATATCCATTATATATATGTACTTATAATAGTACATTACATTTGGGGATAAGAAATGAAATGCACCGTTCATGGAGACGGTAAGCCGTACGTACGCATGAACGCTACTTTCATTTCTATCACATAAATTAACTGAAATAAATAATAATGATATAGAGGTATATTATAATTCCAGTATAACATCATATATAATAGCTTTAAATACATCCTTTATACGTCCCACATATGGAATAACGAATCACATCACTTTGAGGGGGCGGTAGTCCGCACTTCCTAAAATGAAATTATCGTGTTTACCCACAATGGAAACCATAAAGGTATACCACAAATGAAAAATACAGAAGCATAAGGAAAACATTAACATAATATATATCATATATAAATAGAGTGATATTTAATGGCCACCAATAATGGTGTTTAAAAGAAGATTGAACAATCATCGTTTCGTGAGGCAGAAATTCCCCAACCACAGAAACAATATGTTCTTTAACCATTAGATATAGATGTGTGTAAGTTAAGCTCGAAATATTCTTATAAAAAAATCCTAGTATATTGAAGATACTGGAGTTTTTATAAAATAAATGAATAAAAAGAGTTTAGGGGGTTGGAGAAGCAAAATAAAACCAAAGAACACAAGTGAAGACATCACCTTAAAATTGGGTAACTCTCTTATATTTGAGCTCAAAAGCTTCCTTGGGAAGACTTATGCCCAATTTGAGGCTTCAATAAGTAAGAGAGGGATTTGGAGAGACAAAATGGGCAGGTTTTGGCCGATCCAAAGGCTTTGGAAGTGTGGGTAAGGTGGTAGAGGTGGGGGCCTTTTATAAGAGGAGTGGAGGGGTACTCTTGGAAAGTAAGGAAATGTTACTTTATTTTAGATTGGGTTTCAGATTTTAATGGTCCCACATTGATTTGTTTCGACGATAAGGTGATAAGGGTTCTAAATCAACCCATAAAATAGGTGTTTGACATGTGTAGGTCTTATATTTTACATTATCTTTCCATTTTATTTAAATCGTTAAATAATGAGGTAATCGCTACATCATCATGGTGTCATAAATAATTTAATTTATTTAATGTCTAAAAATTATTAAAAAACTACTATGATGTAGGAAATAATTTTACCTTTCCAATGAATATTTATAGTCAAAAATCGGATTTGTATAACCCCATGTAAAAATTATTTTAGTAAAACCACTCATGTTTGTGACATTTTTATTTTAACTTTAAATAAAAAGTTATTAATGTCATTTTACAACCAAAGTGGTTTCATGGGGTCCCCAAGTTGAACCATGGATTTTCTTGGTCGGCCATGATACATCCAATGAGTTTAGGACATGTGTCATGTTCATTTCATATTAATACAACATTATTTTTACTTTAAATTACACTAATTACCTCTAATCGTGATTAAAAACTTAATAAGTTACTATTCACCAAAAAATTATTTTAATCCCATTGAACCACATTTTACTTCTTAATGAAAACCATGTACGTCGGATTTTTGAAATTCAAAACACAGAGGTGGTAAAATTTCATTTAAACAAAAAATCAGTTTTTTAATTACCACTTAGTGGTTTCACTATTCATTAAAAATTGAAGTTTTTCAGAAAAATACCAAAACCTCACCCTAAGCTATATTTTATATTTAGAATTCAAAAATGAATTAAATTTTACATAATTCAAAACATATAAGTTTCATTAATTAATTTAATAATAAAATCCCACTGTCAGAGCAAATAGCGCGTTTTTATGAAACAATAAGTATCAAAAGATTGACACTAGTTTAAGTCCGATTTCAAATTGAAATTAATTCCAAAGGCCACTATTGGATTTAATGGTTAAAATATATTATAATTTCACTTTAAAACCAATTAAAAAGATAATCTAATCATATAAATAAATTAGATTAAAAAGAGGTTTTGAATTAAAATACAACATTTTACACTATTCATTAAAAAAATGAACTTTATCGGAAAAATACCAAAAATTTACACAAAGTAAATTTTGATGTCCCGATTCTAAAGAAGAGTTTTATTTGGTTCAATAGAATGTATAAGAGTGAACAAAACTATATTTAATGACGGTTCGCCATCAAAAGGTGATAAGTTAACCTTCAGTGAAAACTATCGCATATACGCCTAAAATTGAATTCTTTTCGTATTTCAAGCCTTTATCTTTTATTAGATAAAATTAAAAACATTTAAAAAACATATATAATCACATTTTAGTTATTTATATCTATTACCGCCAATACAATGGCTATGTGTTTAGTACCATTTAAAATAATATTATTTTATTACTAGTGTGCAACGTAAGATTTCAAAGAAACTCTTTGTTGCGTATCGGGTACGCTATCGAACATAGCAACCCCTTTAAAGTAAAATTAAAATTTAATTCGTAAATATTAATAAATTTGAAAATGTTTTATTCATTATTTACCTGGGATGTTACATCCTTCCCCCTTTTTGGGTATTGCATCCTCGCAATTTTATTCACTTATCAAAATAAGTGGGGGTATTTATCCCTCATAGCATTTTCAGATTCCCACATTTCCTCTTCAACAATATGGTTTTTCCACAACACCTTTTCCTGGTGAATTACCATATTTATCCACACTTTCTCTCTTCGGTCAAGAATCTGGACTGGTTGTTCTTCATAAGATAGGTTCTCCTCCAGCTGAACTACCTCTGGACTGAAAACATGAGATGGATCTGGAATATACTTCCTCAACATGGAAACATGAAAAACATTTTGTACCTGAGATAAACTCGGAGGTAAAGCCACTCGGTAAGCAACTGATCCATCTTTCTCCAGAATTTCATATGGCCCAATGAACCTTGGACTCAGCTTTTCTTTCTTACCAAATCTCATCACACATTTCCATGCAGAAACCTTGAGAAAAACATGATCACCTACCTCGAAAGATAGATCTTTCCTCCAGTTATCCGCATAACTCTTCTGCCTGCTCTGAGCTGTTCTCATGTGTTTCTGAATCAACTGAACTTTTTCTGCCATCTCTTCTACCAATTCTGGTCCCATCAGCTTCCTTTCACCCACTTCATCCCAAAATGTTGGAGTTCGACACCGCTTCCCATATAATTCCTCAAATGGTTCCATTTGTATACTGGAATGAAAACTGTTATTATAAGAAAACTCAACCAAAGAAAGATGTTCGTACCAAATTGCCTGATAATCCATCGAACAAGCTCATAGAATATCCTCCAAAGTCTTTATTGTTTGTTCTAGCTGCCCATCTGATTGCGGATGAAAATCTGTACTAAAATTTAATTCAGTACCCAACAACTTCTGAAGGGCTTTCCAAAAGAAAGAAGTAAACCTGGGATCATGGTCATAAAAAATGGAGAGAGGAAATCCATGTAACCTGACTATCTCTTTAAGATATAAATGAGAAAGTTGATCAAGGGAAAAATTATCTCATATGGCAAGGAAATGAGCAGATTTAGTCAATCGATCAACAATAACCCAGATTGCATTCTTAACTCGAGATGTCCTCGGTAATCCCACAACAAAGTCCATGGATATATTTTCCCATTTCCACACTGGCACTTGTAAAGGATGAAGCATCCCTTTCGGTAACAGCCACTCATTCTAACCTACTGACAAGTCAAACACTTCAGAGTAAAATCAGCAATAGATCTTTTCATTCCATCCCACCAGTAATACTCCTGCAGATCCCTGTACATCTTAGTACTGCCATGATGAACTGAAAATGGGGAACTATGAGCCTCACATAACAACTCATTCTTCAATTGTTAATCACAAGGAACACATAATATATTCCCAATCCCCAAAACACAATCATTATCAATGTTAAATTCAGGCAACTTACGCTTCTGAACTAGCTCTACCTTTTTCTGCAACTCACTGTCTTCCCTCTGTGCTTGCTTAATTCTGTCTGATCGGAATGATCTCACTAATACCTGAAAGAAAACAGAAGAAATTCCTGCACCAACAACTTCTATTCCAAAGTTCATCAAATAAAAAAACAAAGGATCTTGTTCCAAATGTAGCATGGTTAATGAAGCATTACTTTTTCGAATCAAAGAATCATCTACTTTATTTGCTTTTCCCGGATGGTAATGAATTGTACAATCATAATCCTTGATTAATTCCAGACATCTCCTCTGTCTCATGTTCAATTATTTCTAACTGAATATATACTTTAAACTTTTGTGATCAGTATATATTTCACACTTTACTCCATACAAATGATGCCTCCAAATTTGTAGAGCAAAAACAACAGTAGCTAATTCCAATTCATGTGTAGGGTAATTTACCTCATGAATTTTCAACTACGTGAAGCATATGAAATTACTTGGTCATTCTATAAAAGGAAACAACCAAGTCCTTTCAATGAAGCATCACTGTAGATAACAAACTCACCATTCCTGGAAGTAAGTTCCACAACTGGAGCATTCACCAATATTCTTTTCAACTCTTGAGTCAACTGAGCCATCACTACAACAAACTATGTAGTTCTGATTCTGACCATCTCAGGATACTGATTTGAATGGTCATTTCCCTCTATATGCCTTCCCAAAAAATTTGTTCTGTGTCCTCTATGAAAAACCATTCTTAACACAGAAATATCTTAGGAGAAGTAACATGGTAATCTTCAAATGCTATATCATTTCAATCATACCGTAAATTAATTTATAATTTTACAATTTTCTAACTCCTAAACTTGTCTAATCCGACCTCTGATACCAACTATAAGTCCCCAGCCTTAAACCTTTCTTAATATTGAATTAAATGAATAATTCACATTGAGGATCTTTTCAGGTTTAGAGTTTTAGAGAATTAGAACATAACTATTACATCTCAAAAGATTACAAAGTAGACACTTCTACTATGTTTCCATATAATAAAAAACTCTTAAAAAGAAACATTTCTAGTTCCATGTTTTATATAGCATGAATTTCCCTTGATCCCATCCTTGACCCTATTCCACATTAAGTCCGGTGAAAAACATTTCATAAAAACTTGGGGTGAGCATAAAAACTCAGTAAGGGATACACAAAGAATGAAAACTGTTAGTTTATCAAAACAACAAGTAATCCATGTATACATTATCAAAGTAATACTTTTCACCTTTATGAAGTAGTAAAAACTCTTCACTGAATAAAAGATCATTACTTACCCTTTTGTAACCAAATGATTACCATAAAACCCATATAAAGACCACATAACATATAAAGGTATCTTTGGACATAAACATACTTAAATGGAGTAACCATACGGTCGACTTCCACACATATCACTTAATGGAATATCCATACAGCCAACTTCCATACCCAATGCATTGGAGGTTATAACGTAACCACCCATCCTGGTATTCACGACACCACCCGTCATATGGTTTCTCACGTAACCACCCGCCAAATGTCCAAGTACCATTATAAAATCATAAGACATAAAACAAATATAATGGAAAGAAGAAATTTCCACACATTGATCACAATATATCACATAAATATATTGACCTAAAAAATCCATTATAAAAACCTTTTTCAATACTAAAATACATAAAAGAGTATATGGTAATTATTTCATTTTAAAAACATTACGGCTTGTTGAGGAATCCAAAGACCAAATAATACTCGTGGCGGCGGAAAAGGGTTGTTGTCAATGCATACCTTAAAATAAACATTCCTTTTTATCGTTTAGTAAAACTATTCGTAGAAAAAGATTCCTTTTGTATAAAAGTAAAAGTCAAACGGGTTTATACATTGTATAAAAGAATGTTTTGTATAAAACGAAATATGCCTCAATGAAAGGAGATTGAGATGAAGTCCCTTACAAAGATCATTTTTTTAAATAAAATAGATCTATTATGTGTATTCACCATAAGTACACATAAAGAAAGTACAAATAAAAGATAAGAAATAATAATATCATGACATAATTTGAAATTAGGAGATTAACCCAAAGAACAAAAATTGGGTTAAGAAGTTCCCTTACCTCGGGTCCGACTTGACTCGATCGTTCTTTAACGTCCTGAATAATAAACTTGAGTTAATTTCTACATGCTTAAGAACCTTTTTCAAGTTCATTATTCCTTTTATGTCACATATTTCCATTTATAAACATTATTTAATCATTTAAGTTAATAATTTTTGTTTTGTCGATATTTGGTTCTTAAGTCGAAAGTGTACTTCTTACAATTACATGTTGTTCGTGTGGTCAAAGGTTCTTTATATCCAGAATGACATTCCTGATTTGGATATCATATATATCATATATATCTATCATATACATGTATTTATAATATCACACAATCATTTAGAGGTAATAAATGAAATGCACCGTTCATGGAGACGGTAAGCCGTACGTACGCATGAACGCTACATCCATTTCTATGTCATATTAATGGAATTAAAACTAAATGAGAGGTATGTATATTTTAATTCCAGAATTATATTAATCATTTATATGTAACATACATCATATATATCCATTATATATATGTACTTATAATAGTACATTACATTTGGGGATAAGAAATGAAATGCACCGTTCATGGAGACGGTAAGCCGTACGTACGCATGAACGCTACTTTTATTTCTATCTCATACATTAATGGAAAGAAATAACAATGATATAGAGGTATGTTATAAATCCAGTATAACATCATATATAATAACTTTAAATCCATCCTTTTTACATCCCACATATGGCATTAACGAATCACATCACTTTGAGGGGGCGGTAGTCAGCACGTCCTAAAATGAAATTATCATGTTTACCCACAATGGAAACCATATAGGTGTACCACAAATGAAAAATAAAGAAGAATAAGGAAAACATAAAAATAATATATATCATATATAAATAGAGTTACATCTTAATGGCCACCATTAAAGGTGTTTAAAAGAAGATTGAACAATCATCATTTCATGAGGCAGAAATTCACCAACCACAGAAACAGTATGTTCTTTAACCATTAGATGTAGATGTGTGTAATTATAGATAGAAATATTCTTATAACGACATCCTAGTATATTGAAGATATAGGATATGTTACAAAAGAAGTGAATAAAAAGTGTTTAGGGGGTTGGAGAAGAAAAATAAAACAAAAGAACACAAGTGAAGACATCACCTTAAAATCGGGTAACTCTCTTAGATTTGAGCTCAAAGGCATCCTTGGGAATACTAATTCCCAAAGTGAGGCTTCAAGGAGTAATAGAGGTATGTGGAGAGACAAAATGGGCAGGGGGTGGCCGATCCAAAGGCTTTGGAAGTGTTGGTAAGGTGGTAGAGGTGGGGGCCTTTTATAAGAGGAGAGGAGGGGCACTCTTGGAAAGTATGGAAATGTTACTTTATGTTAGAATGTGTTTCGGATTTTAATGGTCCCACATTAATGTTTTTCGAGGATAAGGTTATAATGGTTATAAATCCACCCATCCAATAGGTTTTTGAAATGTTTAGGTCTTAGATTTTACATTATCTTTCCATTTTATTTAAATCGTTAAATAATGAGGTAATTGCTGCATCATCATGGTGTCATAAATAATTTAATTTATTTAATGTATATATATTATAAAAAAATACTATGATGTAGGAAATCAGTTTACCTTTCCAGTGAATTTTTATTGTCAAAAATATGATTTGTATAAACCCATGTAAAAATTGTTTTAGTAAAACAACTCATGTTTGTGACATTTTTATTTTAACTTTAAATAAAAAGGTATTAATTTCATTTTCCAACCAAAGTGGCTTTATGGGGTCCCCAAGTTGACCCATGGATTTTATTGGTCGGAAATGACATATCCAATGAGGTTAGGACATGTGTCAAGTTCATTTCATGTTATTACAACATTATTTTTACCTTAAATTACACTAATTACCTCTAATCGTGATTAAAAAGTTAATAAGTTACTATTCACAAAAAAATTATTTTAATCCCATTTAACCACATTTTACTTCTTAATGACAACCATGTATGTTGGATTTTCGAAATTCAAAACACAGAGGTGGTAAAATTTCATTTAAATGAAAAATCAGTTTTTTAAGTACCACATAGTGGTTTCACTATTCATCAAAAATTGAAGTTTTTTAGAAAAATACCAAAACATCACCCTAATATATATTTGATATTCCGATTTCAAAAATGAAGTCCATTTTACAAAATTCAACACATATAATTTGCATTGATTAATTTAATAATAAATTTCTACTGTCAGAGCAAATAATGTGTTTTTATGAAACAATAAGTATCAAAATATTGACACTAGTTTAAGTCCGATTTCAAAGTGAAATTAATTCCAATGACCACTATTGGATATAATGGTAAAAATATATTCTAAATTCACCTTAAAAGCGATTCAAATGATAATCTAATCATATAAATAAATTATATTTAAAAGTGGTTTTGAATTAAATACAACATTTTACACTATTCATTAAAAAAATGAACTTTATCGGAAAAATACCAAAAATTTACACAAAGTAAATTTTGATGTCCCGATTCTAAAGAAGAGTTTTATTTGGTCCAATAGAATGTATAAGAGTGAACAAAACTATATTTAATGACGGTTCGCCATCAAAAGGCGATAAGTGAACCTTTTGTGAAAACTAGGGCATATACGCCTAAAATTGAATTCTTTCCGTATTTTAAGCTTTTATCTTTTATTAGATAAAAGTAAAAACATTTAAAAAACATATATAATAATATTTTAGTTATTTATATCCATTCCCGCCAATACTACGACTATGTGTTAACTACCATTTAAAATAATATTATTTTATTACTAGTGTGCAACGTAAGATTTCAAAGAAACTCTTTCTTGCGTATCGGGTACACTATCGAACATAGAAACCCCTTTAAAGTAAAATTAATATTTAATTCATAAATATGAATAAATATGAATTTTTTTATTCATTATTTACCAGGGATGTTACATTATACCTATCAATACAATTCAAGAGGATAATTTCATTTAGAGGAGTCACACAAGAATTTGAAATATGAAAAAATGGTATATATAAACACTCTTACATTTAATGAAAGACACAAGTTCATCTACCATAGATCTATAATAGATCTATCATCTAGTAAAAGGTCTATATTTGACTCATATTATGAGAAAATTGAATAAATGATGAAGTCCCTAAAAAATCTAAAATGTGATGGAACATAAGTAGTGAAGCTAATACAAAACTAAAAGATTAATGGAACAAAATTGAATATGAACTCACTGATTAATATCACCAGACACTGATAGTTATTGAATTCGATGATATATGGAGGAGATATCGAGAATCTAATGTTATGCTTGTGGAGAAAGAAGTCGTATAGAAGGAGAGCCTTGTGTGGCTTCTACTAGAGAGTAAGAGTAAATGTGTTATTAAATTCCATAATGGAAATAATGACAATTCACCCTAAAAACCAATTTTCATGGTTTTCCGCACATTTTTGCCCAACCATGTACCAACCATGTGGCACTTCATGCTTATGAAAAAACCATAGATTATTTTCCACACAGTTTCCCTATCTGTTTTATGAATGTTGTGAGGTAATTAACTAAGTGGCACCAACCAAGATGTCTAGGAACAAGGGATGGGAAAACAATGTGCATCCCATATAGGACACATATAATGCTTTGATGAATGCATCAAGGTTTTTTAGGGAAACACGGTTCCTCACGAAATGTGATCCCTTTGTAGACCCTCCAATGTATGTGTTTCCATCCTTATATTATCGCAAACATGAATGAGACCTCCAAGGGACCTCTCAGTCCTTCACAAAAGTCTAAAAAAACACATTAATGTGTTATATCTCTATAAATTACCTTTTGATGAATGTTTTTAAAAATATAACATCCTATAATCACCAAAATTAAAACTCCCTTAGAATTCCATTTAGTCCCAAACCATGGGTATCTACATCCATAGAAAATTTTAATTGACCAATATTTTCTAGAAACAAATTTTTTTAGTTTATTTAAAACCTTATCTTAAACTATTGGATAAAATAGTCATTGTTTAGAAAAATCCCATATTTTTATGGTTTGACCAATGCATATAATTTTGGAATTTTTTGCGATATTACAATGCGGTATATAAACATCCACTTAGAGGTATGATTGAAGAATAATTAATGATGTTATTTTTTCCATTATTTCTCATAAATAAAAAAAATATTAGTTTTAGAAGTTAGACGAGGAAATTCTAGATACTTGGGATCCATTTTATAATTATCTTATCATGAAATTTCATCCCTGTATAATGACCACATATATTGGGCATAAAATAATCGTGGTTATTAATGAAGATAGTGTTCTATTCCATGATACTTGGGATAGTTTAAGGGGATCCGTATTCAATTTCCTATTAATAAATTCTCTCTACATTTATTAATGGATATATTTTTAATTGGTATTACCCCATATAAGATAAGAGTATTTGATCAGTCATCTTATTGAAATTTCATTGAAAAAGGCCATATATTATAAGAAAATATTTAACACACCTTCAATGATTTATCAACATAAATTTTATATACAGAGGACCATAATTATAAGTTAAACTAACCCTATTAAAAATTTTAATGTTCATTATATATGAATCATTGATTTAAATCATGAAAACACTCATAAGAAGAAATCAAATCCGAGAGTAATATATGGAAATTCCATGTATTGTTATCCATACATTGACATTCTTTCCAAACCTATATAAAATAATTATTTTTTTCATTATAGTTATATAATTAATACAAAAGGTGTCCCTCTTCAGATAATTATAATCAATGCTATAAGAATGACACAAATCATTCGATGAAGGATGAAGGTGTTTTTATACCACCTACAACTCTGGGTTTTTATCCAAATCCTATACCCTTTTCTCAAAATACCAAATGTAATAATCATTAAAACTCATAGGGGAATCAAGAGAGGTTGATTCAGAAAATGTTTTCTATAATTGATGTTCACGATTATAGTGGTAATTCATACAAGGAATCAAAAAATTACACTCATTCAAATGACATGAATAATTTTTAAATAAAAAATAGTCATATTAATAAAGAATTGGGAGGTAGAGAAAAGGCAAAGCTGCAAAAAAATATTTAAGACAAACCAAGAAATAAATTCATGGTTTTCACATTATTAATTTGTTAAAAACCTAAACAAAAATATGTATATATAAATTGGAAATTCTAAAATTATAATATGTATGATTTTGTACCAAAAAACATTATAACACTCAATTTAAAAATGAGGGATGAAATATTGATAACTAATAAAATAAATTTTATAAAACTGAAAAATAAATGTTGAAACTTTTTATAAAATGAAAAAAATAATGGAAATGAGAAACTTGTTGAGTTTTAGGGATTCCATCTATTATAAATATTTTTTTCACACACATTTCATATTTTTAAAGGTAGAATCTAAATGAAATGTAACCTTAACATCACACGTTCTGTGTTATTTTAACCAAGATCATTGTAATGTTTCTATTTAACTAAGCTTTGATTGAGATTAATTAATATCTAAAATCTCTCAAATTAATGATCCAAACCAGAAAACTATCGAATATTATTCAAAATGAAAATACTTAACGAGGAGTGTATTATTTTTCTTAAAATTCAAATACCTCAAAAATATTATCAATAAAAAATTTCCACTCCATACACCTTGGGGAATAGTGGACAAAATATCAATATTTTTTGTCTTTATTATAATATACACCTGATTCCTTTCTTATTTTTTCATCAAATGATTTTAAGAGTGTTTCCAAACACTATAATTATTTTATTGATAATTTCTTAATATGTTTTCCATCCAATATGAGGAATTGATGAATTTATAGTTAGAGGTGGTTTTTTGTTTTTCCCAGTATATTATATTGTTTTAGAGGTTGATGGTGACCAAAGAGGTTTCTATAATTCCATGTAGACATTTTATAGAAAATATATTGTTTTATTTATGTTTTCATAGTTCATTTGATATTTATATTTGGGGAGAAACATGAGGAATTCATTAGGTTTAAAAATTCCAAAAAACTCACCATATATAACTATTACTAAATATTCTTGTTTTTAAAATATAAGAAATATTTTGATCCTTTATAAGAGTTATATAAACATTTCGTAGTTGATGAAATCCTTATGGACTCTGAAATGATGTTTCAAACATTTTTGAGTCTTCTAAAAATGAGAATATGAAAAATATTACAACTTTTGAAATCAATTTTTTCAATGATTTGATGTGTGGTTATGAGGGTGAATTTTATAAGCCTAAACATAAGTAATTTCAAATAGATAATGAGGATATATTCCCTTCAACAAAATTTTTTGAACACCTTGATATGAATAACAAATTTTTATTAGAACAGTATGATCTTTTTCTACAAAACAAATTCTAAAATCTATTACGAAACCTCATGAGAGTTAGTTTTCCATCGTGTATAGTAATGAGGAACCATATTAAAATTGTTCAATGAAGAAAAAATATTCATGTTTTTATACTTATTAAAAAAACATTCTGATTACCATATACCACCCATACCAAAGTATATTCATTTCTATGAAAGAACACCCAATATAGAGCTCAAACCACTTTCTTATCATCTTAAATATTGATTTCAGGGTTAAAATTAAACAATGTTAATTATTAACATTGTTGAACATAATTAAAATTAGGAGAAATAATTTTTGGTTATTCTAGTAATGATAAAAACAATAATTAGTTTGTCTGTATCTAACATCAATAGATTTAACACCTCATTTTTCTGGAATTATATTGATATTGAACTAGAAAAAATTCCCAGAGTTATAGTTTAATGAATATTAAATCATAAATGATAGAGGTTGTAAGGGAACAAGTAATCATGATTTTTAATTCTAGTATCATTTATCTAATTTTATATATTTCTTGTGTCATTTCGGTTTAAGTAGTCCCAATGAAATAACGAATCACCATTGTTACCAATAAAAATAAGGTGAAAGTATTAGTTAGGGAACAAACTCAAGGGAGACATTTTATTGATAATATGGTTCATAATTCTTCCACTATAAGATATAATCTTCTAATTCAATTCTCATATTGATTTCATGAGAGTAAAACTGGGAATAAGTTATTTTGCTTTGGGGAAGGTTATTATAATTTCAAACAGATCCTGATATAATTATAAGACCAAGGGAAAAAAATAATCTCACAGAACCATTTGTTATATTTATATATTGGATAATTAAATTTAGTTTATGTGGTTGTCCATCAACCATATATTGTAAAATCGTGTCTATCTTTTTAAATATGATATTGAGGATCACTGAGTTTTTTAGTTGTGATGTTTTTATTATTGAGAGCACTTTTGATCACTATTTAGAGAATCAAGAACTTGTTTTTGAGAGATGTTTAGAAACTAATTAAGTTCTCAAATATAATTATTGAATATTTATTATGATGCATGAACTTATTCTTGGATTTAATTAGTATAATAGGTTTATTGAGGTTGAAAATTTCAAGTTTTATATAATCAAAAAACTATCATGACAAGTAAATGTCCTAGGTGGTAGGAGTTTTTAGGTATTGTCAGTTTTATAGGATGTTTAGCGATGATTGTTCTCAAAGAAAAAATCCATTTTGAACAAAATGGTTAATAGTTAATTTTTCAATTTGATTAGTATTTCATAAGTATTTAATACATTAATGAAACAATTACATCATCACCCATCAACACAACCCTGGATTATAAAAATCCCATTGAAAGTTTCATTGATGATAATGATTTTATATTTGGATTTGTTTTAGGCCAATTAAAATATTTAATATTACATTTATTTTATTATGCTAGTGTCATACAAGATGATCCTCAAAGGAACTACACCACTATTAATAAATTGTTTTTGGGTACTATGTTTTCTGTATAAAAATTTAGGGTGTACATATTAAATTTCAAAGTAATGGTATTTATAAACCAAACTATGTTGAAATTATTTCATTCTTTGAAAGAGACTAGATTAAGACTACTTATATTGATACTATTGTTATTAGAGATTTATTTGGATACTATAGATAATATGGGTGCTAAGAATGATGTGGTATATCAGTTTTTAGGTTTATTAGTACACTATGTGATGATGCAATGTATATTAATTCTCCCTTTCATTATAAAAACCTACTCAGTGATTCATTTTGGTTATCTTCTTGGTATCAATTTTTTCCATTTATTTCTTGTAAGTATAATTCCAAAATATTTCTCTCATAATCTAATGATGAATTCTATTTTTTATATTAGGTATTATCTATGGGGTAATAATTTTCCCATTAAGATATATATTGATTAATTTTTGAGAATATTGTTTCATATGGAGAAGTTTTTCCTATTATTGAGAGTGGTCACTCCTCACATTGGGGAGGTCATCATGGATGAGTAAAAAATTCCATAAAATTTGAATCAAGATAGATTCAATTAGCCTATAATTTTTATGGATTCAACGATTTTATTTGTGGGTTGTGATATGTGTTAGAGGACATGAACTATTGGTAGGAAGTAGGTGATGGCTCATAAAATAATCATGCAGGGTGATATTTTTTATGGTTGGGGGATGGATTTTATGGGGCCATTTCCATCTTCCTATGGGAATTAGTATATGTTTTTGGTTCTTTATTGTGTTATTAATTTGGTAGAAAAGGTGGAACTAACTCACAATAAACATAATAGTGTGATAATATTCATAAAAAGAATTTACATTTTAGATTTCATGCACTAAAGGTATTAAAATATAATATAGGAACCCAATTAAAAAAATTCTAATTCAATTCATCAATGGGGATGTATGACATGTCCAAATTAATATAAACTATTTACCATCTGAAAATTATATTAAAAATGTTAAATTTCAAACATTATGATATATGGTTTTTTATGAGGTATAGATTTATTTATCATTGGATTAAATTCATAATAACTACATAATGCGAATATCATTTTATGTAATGGTGGTGTTTGGGGTGTTTGGGTCTCTTTTAGATCCTAGAACCTGGATTTCATAAGGAAAAAATAGGATGTTCCACATGGTTAGTATAAACCATGTGGGGCAGGTCCCTTGGTTACTATTAACTATGAGACGACAGATAGTGGGCTGCTAGAGGCCGTACACTTTAGAGGAAATGATGTTGATAGAGGAATATTTCTACATGGGAGGAACTAAAGTTTTTGATAAATCTATATTCACACTTTCACATGGTTAGTCAAAACAATAATAATGATCGTGCATGTGTCCCCTTAAAACAATATAGGGCTCACAATTGTCACTCTGCTAGGCCAGTAGTACAGCGTAATCATGCAGCCCAATTAGAAAGAGGAAAATGAAAAATTTTCCAATAAATTATTCAAAAAAAAACCATTTTTAATTTATCTAAGGAATATTTAATTCTCTTTGGAAGCTCCTATTAAATCCAATTTGATTGATTTTCTATTATTTTCTCAACAATGTTTGGATTCGACCATCGATCATCTCATTAGACCAGTGTTAGTGAGAAATCAATTCAACTTTTATCAATATTATTTTACTCTAGATCTTTGTAAAAATAGAAGATAATACTATATGATCACTCACAAAAATATCAATCGTAAACAACATATACTATTTTTAATTGTTTAGACACTTTTTTAAGCTAGTTTTTGTGGTGCCTCTTGTAGGATTTTCTAGAATGAGTCAAAAAATTAATTAATTAATTGAATTAAATAAAATGAAACATGTTATGTATTCATTTTAGTTCATATTAGATGTGTTAGATGTTGTTTCGTCAACTAATTACATCCATGTCTTCTTCCATGTGAATTTCATTTTTTCCTATTCCATTGATAAACCAACCATGGGGTGATGTAGTTCTAGAATAGTTACATGAAGCCTCAAAATAAATTAATTGAACTGATGTGGTTGAATAAGAGATGGTTTTTCTCTACTACATTTTGGGTTCTTTTGATTAAATGGTTTGTATGGATAATTGATATTTGTGGGAAGAATCAAGGAGAAGAATTAAATTTGGGCTGTTATATAATTGGTTAAACTAACGATACGAAATGGTAATTGAATTAAATGAGTATATAGTATGTCATGTGTGTGCTACACCATAGTTACTGATAGTGTTAGATAATTCCTTATACCTATATGAACTTTTGATACTTCTTCCATGTGATTCCAAGGGACTTTCTACCCCTTTGATCTAGTATTTTTTCATGTAGAGGACATGGTCTGTTGACATGATCCTTAGACCCCATTTAATCCTAACTGATTCCTATTAAGATTCTCTTTGGACTCCAATAGGGCACCTTGCTCTCTACACCATGGATCTGGCCATGTGGGATCTAAAATGTCTACTTATATATCATGTTTCATGTAAATATGATATAATTGGTTTTATGGACTATTCATGGTAGTCATGAAAGTTATATTGTATGGATCAGTTGTGGTTGATATGACACTTCATGTTATACAGTTCAACCAAGGTTGACATTATATATAGGATATATGGCCAGGCCATTGGCTATTTTATATGTATTATATATGAAATTTTGGTGGTTCTTACTTGTTTTTACTTTACTAATACATTGTTATAGAAGAATGCCCACTATTTTTGTTAGGATAATTGTTGCAATAGATAGTATCATTTTTTTTGTAGTATATATTATTTTGGAACATTAAATTTTTTTACTACTTAACTGGGATATATGTTTCAGTCTTCTTGATATTGTAGTGTACAGATAAAGAATGTTATATACACTGTGGGTGGAGACCTATTGTTATTTAATCCCACACCATGTACGGTCCACTGTTGGGTACCTAAATAGATTATTTGGATATAAGTAGGGATATTGGAAAATACCCACAATTCGATGCATGATTTTGTTCCAGGCTTACGAGTATGTGAGCATGAGACCAAGATGATGATCATGATTCTAGCTACGAATTTTTTTGTTTTTTGGTATTTTGATAAATATAGTATACACAATCAAGTTATAGATATTTTGGATTCATTGTAGATACCTGGAATGATCATCATTGAATATGATATTACTTCTAGAATTATAGAATATTCATGTTTTGGTTATTTATCTCATATCAGTTATTTATCTTAGTATGCTATTTTATCTCTATGATTGATATCATTGTGTTACACTATGATGATATGGAATAGTGTCCCCACATACACACCATAGACTATCACTGGTTGTCAGTAACATCTATAATTTTAGGAGTTGTGCGTTAGGCCATGTGTCCAAAAATTTCCCTTTTTTAGAGACGAAACACTTATTATAATGGGATGTGAAGGCTTTGAACTTTTAGTTTATAATTTTTGGGGGGGTGGAGGATTCTTAAGATAAGTGAGATAGATGATATTGTGAGAGATTCCTAAGATAATGTAATGATTTAAAATAATGGGATAAATATTTACTTGAATCCATCATGTAGATTATAGACATTATGGTGGATAAACAATATTTATTTTCAATTCAAGACTGAAAAAGTTTTGTATAAAGAGTAAATAAAAAGTATTTAGGCCATTCAATATCATAATATTCCTTATCAATGGGGATATTGAACTTCTAGGAGATAAATAAAATTCTATTTTTGGTCAATGTTTAAATGATAAATAACTACATTGAAGGGATGAAAAGGAACAATCCTTACATTTTTGCGATGAAAAAATGAGATCTCATTTATCCCCAACTACATACTATAAATTCAATGCTTCATGGGATTCAACCCATGATTTTTTTCTATTTTTTATCAACAATTTTTTTTGGGACCTGTCTCTTTATATCTGATTCTAATTTTATTTAATTCATGATCTTCCACTATTTTCCTATTAAATGTTATAGGCGTAGTGAGAAAAGAAGTGTATTGTTCCAATTGTCAGTTTTTCAAATATAAAAAAAATTGGTAGGCTAATGAAGGATGAATATAAAGGGTTGATTTCAGTCAATGTTATGTGGGATGTTGTATTTTGTTGATAACTCCAATGATAATGTTTCATAAATATGGGTAGTTCTTTTTTCTATTTTTCATTATTTAATTTTCTGATAATTTTGATTCATGTTTATTGTCACATTTAAATTGATGTTTAATAATTTTAAATTTTCCACTATTTATAGTTCTTTATGGAGGATGTGCCAAAATTTTATGTTATCCTAAATTATTAGAATACTACATATTTTTATAATTTGGGAATTCATCTGTTAGTATAAAATAGAAGGAATAAATATATATTTTAAATTATATATTAATGACTAATAAGAAATTGTGGAAACATTATTCACGAATTTGGTGTGACCCATAAACGTACTCTTGAATGTCTTTAATAAAATATACATTATATTACCAAAATAAATGTTTTATAAAGTTAATTTTCAATATTTGGAATATTTTTGGAACTTATGTGTAGGGGAGGGGTTATATTTAAATGATATTAGCTTTGTGATATAATGAAATCCCATAAAAGAATCTAATTTATTTCTCCCAAAATTGATTGAATTTCGATCCTCAACATTCATATTTAGTTGATAATAAATCATATAATGTTTTATATTGGTATTTCCACAATGTGAAAGTTAAAAAAAATTATATTCTAATGAATTTTATTCGTTAAATCAATTTATCTATGACATGAAAATTTTGTTTTATGTTGGACATTTTGAGTAGGATTTACAATCATTATTCGTATTTAATATTTCAATAGGTTTTTAAACTTTTATGCAATGTAGTTGGCTGAGCTATGAAAAGAAAATCCTAATATGGGTTGATCCTTTATTCCTTCAAATTTGGATTATTTTATTATTTTTGTTGTAATATGTGTTGTTTTCACTTCATTTTATTTACTATGTCATCTCATCAAAATATAGTATCTAATTATTATTCCTCTTAATTAAGTGTTCATGTTCTCTTATAAGCAACTTGATGTTTTGATGCCACTATTAAATTTAAGTTCATTTCATGGTTAATACCTTTTAAAAAGTTAATCTTCATTTTTTATAAAACCAAAATCATTTACTGAGGAAGCCACCAATTTCGATCTGATAAATCTATTTCTAATTTTTACAAGGTTCATAAGGATAAATATTCATTAAAATAGATTCCAAATGTAATTTATCCTTTTAAATTTTCAAATTTATTTTCATCCACTACATTTGTAAAAAAATATTTCTTCTCGGGAAGAAAAATGATAATTTTTTGGTAATTGTATATATCTCTATTACTTTAGATTATTCTACATCCATTTTTGTTATTTAAATAGTGATATAATTCCAAAATTTCTTTTAATGGTCACATACTTATTTTTTATTAATCATTAGTTGAAATAGGTGTTCTTTTATTTGTGGTAAAAGTAAAAGAATTTGGTGTTAAATTGATTATTTTTTTTAGATTTGTATTTCAATATATATTTAAGGAAAACGATATCATGGTATTAGTTAAATATTCATCGTAATTTTGTCATTACAAAATTTTTGTGAAATTTTTGTGATAAATATTATAAATCCCATGTTTTGTTTTTTAACAATTAATTATCGGGACTAATTTCATGTTGATATTTTATTAAGATAATTTTTCAATTTTATACTTGCTAAAACATTTTTTATATCATATTTTTCCTATATTTTCAAAATTTCAAGTTTTTGATTAAATAATATGATGTTGGATTTATTGTTATTTTAAAAATACTGCATTTTATTGATTAAATATAATGTAAATTCAATTTCACAATGTTAATACAGAAAGTTTCAAATTTATTACTTATTTTGGAAGAGGAGGAAGTGGTCATGTGATGTTATCACATGGAGGCTGGAACCACTAAATTATGTAGACATGGTAACTTATACGAATTCTCTATGATACTGTTTGAAGGTGGAGAAACCCAATAGAAGATAGTATACCAACCTATCATGACTTCTGTTAATGTGGTTGCATGGGCGAGACACTATCAATTAAGCAACATTTAGTAAGGAAATAAAAATTACATATAATGAGGAATTGTCACATTGAAAAAAAATAACATACTATTTAGAAAACATATATCAAACAAGAATAATGCTACCACAACGTGTTTTAGAAACCACCCTTGTATAAAGTGATGAGGTTAGACTTATTTCATACTATAGCATAACATAACATATAATGGAAACTGAAACAACTATAGTGGATCATTTTACATTTGATGTTCAATAAAATTCAAATAAATATTATCTTTTTGGGATTCAATCCACTTATTGGGGAGAGGTAAAAAATTTAATAGTGAGATTTAAATCATCGATAAAAATATATTTTATCCCAAAAATAATGATAAGATAATTATTAATATTTATAGATAAATATTTTAATATTAATTGGATTAACTAGATATACAGACATGGTTTCTATATAAGAGGATACAGTTAAACATTTTGTACTGTGTGTTAGAATGATGCAGCCTACAAGAGTGCACTAGGAAGAGGTTTCCAAATTTTTTTTAGCTCATGTGACTTTACAATGAAAACACATTTAAAATATACTAATAGAGCGTTTATTTGAAATGTATTAAATATATAGTCTAACAAGAGATTTAATGGGGCTAACGTGTCAGTATAACCATGTGTGGGACATCATCATTTAATTGGTGTGAATTTGGATTGATGATATTGAGGATAAAGGCAATGTTATGAATGTATTTGTGATAACAGTGATCATGTGGTGTGTCCTGGTTAATGATCAGTGCTACATCATGATGGTGAGATCCTGATAAAGTGATATCCTTTAATAATCTCAAGACTGAGTGATATTTATGCATGTTTAGATTAATATCTATGATGTAATGACATTTCATTGACCGAATGGAGGTGTTTTTTCACATATATGTCTTCAGTGAATGGATTTGTTGAGATATTTTTAGAGACATGACTGATGCGTATGAGGGATTTTTTTTCATAAAATATTATCTACAACAACATTGATATTCATGAGTAGGAATTTCATGGATATTTTATTCTAGGATTATTTGTGGATATTTTAGAATTGTCTTTTGGTTTTTTAATAATTTATATGATAGTGTTTTTTGACATTAAATATCACGCATACTAATTCATTTATTCAATTTTTTATTAGTTGCATTTGAAACTACAAGGGACATTGACCTATGCTTGAATAAGGGATTCACGATATCCTTAGGACCTAAAATGTCTCCAACTAGGGAATAATAATCCATTCATCACCTTCTTGAATTTGACTTCTAAACATTTACTATAGATTTGAGTTGATGTTTTATGGTTACTGAAACTTAATGATGAGATGAAAATATCAATTAGAATTCATGATTTATAGGGTTCCATTGATGAAAAAAATGGTTCGATGAAATGGAACCACCAAAATGGATTGTTACCAAGTTTGACGATGATGGGATTCATAATTTGAATATCAATCGAGATGGATCATATATAAAATAAAAAAATATACATGAGAAGAAACATAAAGGCTATGTTCGTATTGGGAATCTATGATCCATTTGATGGTGTCGTAGGTCAGAGTTGGGGATTAATAGCATCGCAGAATATGTTAAAGACCATGTTCATAATGATGGATTTCTAGCGATAGCATAGATTGATTTTGGATAATGATAAATTGTATCCATAATCAAATGTGTGATTATATTCACTTTATTATATTCATTCATAAAATTCCCTTATAATAATATTTTGACATCTATATATACATGAGTAAAATTATTAGAGGATGAATTTTGTTGTCTGAAAAGCCAGATTAGGGATAATTTCTTCTCCAACTCTCATTTAAGAAATCATCTAAAATGAATTTTATTGTTTCCATTATATTCAAATAATTCATTAATAAAGGGTCATCCTTTAATTATATTACCAAATAATGAATTATGTTAGTATAATGTTAAATTAGTTTAATTAATACTATGTAATCAATATTGAATACAACAATTGGGTAACTTTTTGGATTTGAGTCTTTTTCAAATTGAGTGGTAATAGGTAAAAAATGATGAAGGATGATAGTGAAAAATTAATCATCTTAAATTAATAGAGAGTAGTCTTTCTATCACCCAATTAAATATTTTCCAAGAATATGTTTTTAATATTTTCCATTCCAAATAATATTTTACATTTCATTAATTATTTTACCCATACAATCATTTTGTTTTCTTGTTTGTGTTATCAGTTGTCTCTATTTTTTCTTGTTTTGAGTTTTTGATTCCGAGTTTCCAAAGTTTTTATTACCCTTACATGTGGGTTTGAAACCCTACTATTCATTTAGGTACTTTTAGTTTGAATATTATAATAAAAGGACATAGATCTTTAAGGATGATGCATCCAAAGATGATGTATGACCTGGTGGCCTTGTTTGGGATCATTTTTCCAGCTCAATGTTGAGGTGTGAAATAACATTACTTTAATGACCCTATTAGTCCTTGTGAGGACCCTTGATATATATTTATCATGGTTGGATAGAAAATAGAAAAAAATTACTTGGTTTAGGGTAGCTGAATGGCCTATCTAGACACCAGTTACATTAATATTGACTATGGGTCATCCCACTGTAATGTTTCAAGTGAGGTTTTACTTATGGGTCTGTGAGCCTAAGTTATTATTGTTAACTTCCTAGGAAAAAAGACTCCTTGTGTGATTAGAGTTGGACTAAGAATTTTGTATTGGACCAAGAACCTTATTTGGGTTTCCTCCACATTTATTTACCATGGTGACCCTAGTTGGTATCTGAATGATAGACCATCCGTAAATAGTTTTGATGGGATATAGATAGTGATGATGGGATTATGCATTTGAATAACAATTATATTCTTTGATTTCATGTTTTATTTGGAATATTCCATCAATGTGGTTTAATTATGAAAGGGAAAATGTCTTTATATTTATCCTTATATTAATGAATAATGAAAACACCCATGGGGTGGTATTTGATGTCTTATAAATAAAACAACCATAATGGTTTATTTGTGGCACTAATGAAAAATTTATTTATGGATAGGTTTGTGATATAACAAGTTTGTATTAGATGGACTTGGATAAAATATTACATTGGTTCCTACAGTAGGATATGACATGTCATGTTCGGCTTTTCTGGGCTTGTGGGGTCTTTATTTGGTGAAGTTGAGTCTTGAACACTATTGGGGCTTTGTTGTAGAGTCCATTACATAATGTTATGGAGAATTCCTGAGGTTGTGATACTAAGATGAAGCTAAAACTAGGTCAATATCATGTATAAAAATGTGATCCTATCCCTTAGTTCATTATTAATTTATAAAAATGTGTAATACCCCCCACTAGTGGTTATATAGGTTGAAATGGTCACTGATAAGTGATCATGGAATCTCTGACATTGGCTGAATAAGGTTCACTCAATCGCAGTCATGGAACTAATAATTAGTTGTTATTTTTTATACATTTCTTCCAACCGTTAAATTATTATTCATATAATTTTATTTTTACATATCACTGCATTTAATGTCTATGAATGGGACCACACTGGTGGTTCCCTACTGAGTTTTTTACTCACATTATGCTCATACCTCCATTGAAATTGGGTACGCAAGCATACTCTCATACGGTTACAGGTATAGGTTGGCTGGGTGCCTAAGAATTTAATTATCAGCTATATTGTCTTATAGTATTTATATTGGTAGGAGGTGAGGATTCTAGATGGTATAATGTACCCACTGGTTTTTATTAAATTCAATTATTATTTATATTTGACCAACAACGTGGGAGATTGATCTTATATATCGTTTGCCCGCTTAGGTCCCTCATCCCATATTCCATTTATTATATCATTTTCTATTTTATTTCTTCAGTTTTAGTCTACCCCACATTTATTATTATACAAGAATATAAATTTTATGATCATGCACTAGAATAAAGGGGGTATTGTATCCAAAAGAAGTCTGCTCAGACCCCCACTAGAATTTTATGGTCTATGTATTGGGGGACGCGCACTAGTGGTCCTATGGTTGGACCAATCTGGTTACTATTCATAATGATACATGACACTATGTTACAACAAACAACCCATATACCCTCTTGGGTTTAAACAGAATACCCATTTACCCTCTTGAGCATGAGAAATCCAATCGTGTAGAATCTTCGCCCTAGACTAAAAGCCCATTCAACCTCTTTGGATTGGGATACTATTGTTGTATCCTCATAGACTTAGGATAAAAACCCATGAACCCTTATTATCTTGGGATACATCACGTTTACCCACACTGGAATTGTATAACAACCGGTGTCAAATATTGGTATTATACTATTTACTTTGTACCCACTTGGGCATTGGCTGCTACACAAGTACCAATTTAAGCTTATTAAATATAGAAATTAACCAAATTATTTGGAGGTGATATGTAACTACACCGAAAAATCATTCGAATATATGTGTTCCACAATTAATAAATCATTAATATTTCAAAAATAACATAATTAATTCAGGTAAAGGTAATATTTTTTATGAATATATTCATACAATATTCCACAAGACATCCAGATAATGATGGTGGATGATGGTATTAGAAAATACCCACAATATATTGTTGGATCTGAATCTACGGATTACACACAAGAGGGGGGGTGAATTGTGTCTTTTCAAAATTATTATAATCTCTTCAATTTAGAAAAATTCTGTCCACTATGCTTTTGCTCGATTAAATATGCAGCGGAAAACGTAAAAGCATGAACACACGGATGTATAGTGGTTCGGGGAACAGAAGGCCCCTAGTCCACTCCACCAACGCTCAAATCCACGAGATTGGCGATTTTCACTATCTGGTCCTCGTTTCCACAGACCTGTTCACAACTGAGTACAGGCAGTTGACACCTTTACAAGTTTCAGGCAAACACAGCCTTCCTGGTTCAAACACGAACCCACACAGCTTAGAACGAGAAGTTGATCACTCAAAAATAAAAAGGGTTTCGATAAAGAAAAATCTTCTCCAGTTGTTCTTCACAATTGCAACAGAAAGCAATTGACAGTAGATAGATCGTTGTCTTCAGAAAATAAAGATCTGTAATCAAAACAGTTCTGAGTCGATCCAGTTGCAATAGATATTACCAGAAACTTCACAACTTCAGCAGCAGTAGATTCACAACAGATAGTCGATGTAGAACACGTGAATCTGCTATCAAGATCTTCCTTCGGTAATAAAGGTTTTACACTTCTTCTCGATCACCAGAAAAGAACTCCTTTACACAGTCTCTGTTTTTTTCTCGTTAAAAGATCAATCTATTTCTTTCACACACTTTTCTGTGTATATATATAATCCGAAGTTTCCAAGATAGAACATATATATTTAAATCTGAGAAATTCTTCCGCATAAATAGATCCATAAAAATCTCCTTTAGATTCGCGATAATAAATGAAATAACAGAGCCGTTGTAACTCCCCTGAAGAATCGGCACAAAAAGCTCCGTTTAAATCAATCATTAATCCGTTGTAAATCGTCTTTGATTCAGTCAAAGTCGTACTTAAGAATCGGCTCGAAATCCGCTTAATAAACCGCTTGTCTGACCAATGCAAAAGGAAACATCGTCTGTCAAAAAATATCCCGACGCCAAACGTAGGGTTGATGACGTGGCTCCAAACGTAGGGTTCACAAACGTAAGGTTCACAAACGTAAGGTTGAACATACATACTTTCTCTTCAGCATTCAAATGTAGGGTTGATCATCCATACTTTGTCTTGCTTCAACTCTCCAAAGATCGTACGGTTGATTATAAAAGTAAGGTTGATGATCCATACTTTTGAGAAACAAACTCAACACTGAAAACTAACGTACGGTTTCTCTTCCATACTTGTCCAACAACGAAAACGTAAGGTTCCTTCCAAACTTAATGTTCTTCTTCAATACTTTTCAACAACGTAAGGTTCATTAACCATACGTTTCAAAATAACATAAAAGGTAAACTTTTCATCCATACGTTACGTTCATCAACGTAGGGTATGAACAGTGATTCCAGTACGCGCTAAAATTGATCTCGCGCTACAGTGATTCCAGAACACGCTAAAATTGATCTTGCGCTACAGTGATTCAAGAACACGCTAAAATTGATCTCGGAATAAATGAAGTATGAAATCTCGTTGTATGAAATAAATAAATAAAATAAATTCCTGCAAAATACTCAACGAAATAATTAGTAAATAATTAATGGTATTTGTGAGCATCAAAATCATCATAAAGAGACAGAGTATTATTTAAAATAATCTCCCCCTTTAAAAAACATTATTTTGAATTGTTTGAAAACAATACATTGCTCAACAATCTCCCCCTTTTTGATGATCACAAAACCCATAAAATAATAGAACTAATTTAATTGCAATCTTTAAAATTTTAGAATTCTGAAAGGATTAAAACAATATTTAACTATAATAAAATTTCTCCCCCATAAAAATAAATTTTCAGCTAAAAAAAAAAGATAAATGTCGTATATATCCAAATTTCTTCATAGGAAACAAATGAATTTAAATGTTGTGTTTATCCAAATTCTCCCCCATTTTGTGATATCAAAAAGAATGAAAAATTACGGATTTGAACACATTCAATATTGCACTGAACTATAAGTAAATGCTATAATTAACTGTGTATGAATAAGTGAATTTGTTATACTGGCTAACTTAGTCATAAATCAATAAACAACAAAACAAAAAAGATAAGAAAAGAATTTTCATTCACAAGCTGTTATATATATAAACGATTGTGATATACAGAGGAATCAAGGTTCATGGATAAGACAGGGAAAAAAAGGTCTCTATCTCCTTTGAATCACGGTCTTGATCTCTGTAAACTGTTCTCTAAGCCTCTTCATCATCCCATCTCCTAACTTGATGATAAGATCTCTGTTCTCTTGAGTCATATGAATATCTTCAATCAAATTAACTCTGAAAAACTCATGCATTCTTTCTTCTTTTTCAACAAAAAGAGCCAGCTTTTCTGATAACTGATTCAAAAGAATCCTAATCGGTTGCTCTCCAGATGTCAACTGATCCACTAAAAATTTCTGATTATCTAGAAAAACTGACAAAGGGGCACTATTAAACTGAAGATCGTGTAATCTGTCACTCATATTACTTAGTGCTCCTGTAATTGCTTGAAATCTCCGAATCAAATCAGGTGAAGAGCCTGATCCACTCACAACACTGTTTGCAACAGACTCAAATTTATTCTCCATGTAAATCTTCAACTCAGACATATCATCTTTCTTTACCATCTCTGATTTTAACTGATCAACAGCATGCAACATATCAGTCTTAAACAAATATACTTCCTGTATTGAAACAGTACATTCTTTCAGCTTCTGAAACTTCAACTGCTCTAAGTTCAGAGAATTTCTGAGACAAACATTCTCAGATTCTAACTGAGAGATACGCTTGTACAGCTCAACAACTTCTTCTTTTCTCGAATCAGGGGCACCCTGTGCTCTATTCTCATGTCCAGAAATAGGTTGATGTGGCAGGGCAAGTGGTAAAGAATCTGCATCTGACTGTTCTTTGTCCTTGTCCTGACAAGGTTGATCTACTGAACTAGCTTTTGAAGCCTGAAACTCTTCCACTGAAAAATCTTTCTGAAGTACTTCTGTATAAGCTTCAGAAGTATGTTCATCACGAACAGTAGTCTCTCTGACTTCTACTGATTGGTCAAGAACAATATTTTCATGTAATTCTTGAGGTCGGGCCACTTCTTCACCAGGCACTGCCTCCATAGGTTGTTCTTGTTGTATTACATTTTCAACAGCCACAGCAGCAGATTGAGGTTATTTTTGGATTTCCGGTTGAGCTGCTGGTTCCTCTATCGGTGCAGTCTGCTCCACAACAGCTTCTCTCACAAATAAATAAGAAATTACCGGTTCAGAGGATTTCAAGGCAGGAGAGATAATTTCTTCATCAATTGACCTCTTCATTTTAGATTGAAGTCCTTCTTGACTTCTCTCTTCCTCAACTTCCTCCATCTCTAAACGAATTCTCCTTGCCACTGTACTAACCCTTGATTCTGCTTGTCCCTCCTTGGACTTAGCCGGTTGAGCCTGAGCACTCTCCGAGTTTTCCTCAGCTCCAACAGGTAAGAGTTTTCCTTTAATTGTTCTCCAGAAGTATCCTACTTTCCTCAAAGTTCCAGCATTAAAAACATTACTGTGGTGACATTTCACCCCAGCATCTACCAATCTGATCATTCCTCTTTTAAACAAAAACAAAGAAATGAACCTTCCATAAGGGAAAAAGGTCATTCTTGCTTCACTCTGACAGCAGTAATTCAAATATCTTATCATAAACCGAGGAAAATTAAACTTAATATCACACATCAGAAGATACATTATGTACATGTCAGGGTATAGGATTTTCTCCATCTCAGCCATCCTTGGTGCTAAACCAGTCTGAACAAATTTTACCAAGATTTTCTGATCGGGCTCCAAATCTTTAATAAACATTTTCTTTATCACTCTGGTTCCAAACAGAAAAGACATAATGTCTTCAGACTTATGTACAGAATCTCCAATATTCCGTAAATCGAAATGAAAAACTCCTTCATGAGGGCAGTTAAGAATTTGACTTATCTCTACAGATGATATGGAAAAGTCCTTATCCTCTATTTGAGCCAATAAACTATCCTCCGTATCTCCAATGCTAAACTGAACAGTTCTAAAGAAATGTCTCATTTCTGCCTCATATAGAAACTCAGAATTTTCACTATTAAAAGCTTGCTCAAGGCTTTGAAACGACAACGCTTGCTTCAACAGTAAATTAGTTTCAAACAGCCATTCTAAATCGATGACTTTACCTTGCAGTATTTTCCGACCAACTACTTTAGGTTTCTTTGCAGCACTGCTCTCAGCTTCATCTGGACGCTTAGTCTTTGCCATTTCAACAATGATTTCTGAAGGTTCGTAAGTTTAGGGTTTGAAGATTCAGAAAAAGGGTTCTGGAGCAGATGTGCGGTTCTAGGTTTTCGAAAGGGTTTCCGAAAAAGGTGAAACAGTTTAGAAGGTGAAACGGTTCTGACAGCCTTGATTCCCGTGTAATCACTAATCATTACTTGTATTTAAAACAAAATAAAATTACTTTATAGCGGGAAACAAAAATTAAGCAGAATTCGAAAACAGAATAAGATTTAAAAAAAAATTATTTAAAATTGAATAAACCTAACTCCCCCTTAATAAATTCAAACCTTGCCGTGGGAAGTGGTTTAGTAAAAAAATCTGCTAATTGATTTTATGTATTTACAAATTCTAAAAATATATCCTTTTTAAAAACATGATCTCTTAAAAAGTGATGTCTTATATCAATGTGCTTAGTTCTAGAATGACTAATAGGATTTTTTGAAATATTAATTGCACTAGTATTATCACATAAAATAGGTGTATTATTGAAATTTAATCCAAAGTCCATAAGAGTGTTTTTCATCCACAACACTTGTGCACAACAACTACCTACAGACACATATTCTGCCTCGGCTGTTGACAGGGCAACTGAGTGTTGTTTCTTACTAGACCATGATACTAAAGACTTTCCTAAAAAGTGACATGTTCCTGAAGTACTCTTCCTATCTAATCTACAACTTCCAAAGTCAGCATCTGAATATGAAATTAAATTAAAATCAGAGGTTTTTGGATAAAGCAGAGATTGATAAATAGTACCTTTTAAATATCTAAAAATTCTTTTAACAGTAGTTAAATGGGATTCTTTGGGATTTGATTGAAATCGAGCACAAAGACATACTGAATACATTATATCTGGTATACTAGCAGTAGGATATAATAAACTACCAATCATACCTCTATATAACTTGTTGTCCACTGATTTTCCAGTTTCATCCAAATCAAGTTTTATATTAGTACACATAGGAGTTGTAAATGTCTTGTTGTTTTCAAGTCCAAATTTCTTATGTAAATCAGTAATGTATTTGCATTGATTTAAAACATTTCCAAAATCTTTTTGAAATATTTGAAGACCCAAAAAGAAATTTAATTCTCCCATCATACTCATTTCAAATTCTTTTTGCATTAATTCTTAAAATTCATGACAAAGAATTTTATTGGTCGATCCAAAAATTACATCATCAACATAAATTTGAACCAACAAAACATTATTTTTCACAGTTTTCTTAAAGAGTGTTGGATCTGCTAGTCCAACAGTAAAATCATTTTTCAAAAGAAAAGAACTTAGTCTTTCATACCAAGCTCTAGGTGCCTGTTTAAGGCCATAAAGAGATTTAGTAAGTTTGAAAACAGAATCTGGTTTTTGAGAATTTTCAAAACCAGGAGGTTGCTCAACATAAACTTCCTCCATTAAATAACCATTTAAAAAGGCAGATTTAACATCCATCTGAAATAATTTAAAATTCATATAATATGCATAGGCTAAAATAATTCTAATGGCTTCTAACCTGGCTACAGGTGCAAAGGTCTCATCATAATCTATTCCTTCTTCTTGATTATATCCTTTAGCTACTAATCTTGCTTTATTTCTAGTTATTATCCCTTGATCATCCTGTTTATTCCTAAAGACCCATTTAGTTCCTATTACTGGATAATCATGTGGTCTTTCAACTAATTCCCAAATCTTATTTCTCTTGAACTGGTTCAATTCATCCTGCATTGCTATTACCCAGCTCTCATCATCTAAGGCTTCTTCTATGGTCTTAGGTTCTTGTTGGGATAGGAAAGCAGAGAATTCAACTATGTTTCCAAAGATTCTTCTAGTTTGAATACCAGTCTCTAAGTCACCTATCACAGATTCTAAAGGGTGATTCTTTAAGGTTCTAGACTGTCTAGGCATTACATTCAAAGGTTCTTCAGTATCATGTTCTTCTGAACTGGACTGAATTTCTTTTATATCATTTTCAAAATCATTCTTTAAATTCTCAGGTCTCATGTTTTCATTAGAATCAGGTTCATCTATTTGTTCTATCCTTTTCTCAAAAGGATCAGATTCATCAAATTTCACATGAACTAATTCTTCAACAATCCTTGACTTTTTATTATAGACTCTATAAGCTTTGGAGGTTGCAGAATATCCTAAGAAAATACCTTTATCAGATTTTGGATCAAATTTACCAAGATTATCTTTGGTATTCAAGATGTAAACCTTGCATCCAAAAACTTTAAAGTAATTTACTTTAGGTTTTCTGTTATTCCATAGTTCATAGGGTGTCTTTTTCAAAATAGGTCTTATTAAAATTCTATTCATTATATAACAAGCTGTATTAACAGCTTCTGCCCAGAAATATATAGGTAGGCTATATTCATTTAACATAGTTCTAGCCATTTCTTGAATAGTTCTATTTCTTCTTTCTACAATCCCATTTTGTTGAGGTGTTCTTGGAGCAGAGAAGGTGTGTTTAATACCCATGTTTGAGCAAAAGGAATTAAATTCCTGGTTCTCAAATTCTCCACCATGATCACTTCTCAATGAGATTATATTAAAACCTTTTTCATTTTGAACAGATTTACAAAAACCTTCAAATAAACTAAAAGATTCACTTTTATATTTCAAAAAGAAAATCCAAGTAAATCTAGAATAATCATCAACTAATACATAAACATATAATTTACCAGCTAAACTTGCTACTCTTGAAGGTCCAAACAAATCCATATGGATAAGTTCTAGAGGTTTAGTTGTAGCAACTTTATTAACAGATTTGAATGATGATTTGTGTTGCTTGCCAAGCTGACATGCATCACAGAATCTGTCATTTTCAAATTTGAGACTAGGCAAATCAGAAACTAGATGTTTCTTAGATAATTTATGTAAAGCATATATATTGCAATGACCAAGTCTTCTATGCCAGATCCAGGATTCACTTATATTAGCAGTTAAGCAGTTTACTTGTTGTTTACACAAGGAATACAAATCCAAAGTATAAACATTATCAGTTCTGGGTGCTCTAAACTTAAACAGTTTATCTTTAGAAACAGTACAACTATTGTTAGTAAAATCAACAGTGTATCCATCATCACAGAGTTGAGAGATACTTATCAGATTGTGTTTTAACCCTTGTACATAAAGTACTTTGTTGATTGAGACTGTCTCTGGATCTCCAACTGTTCCAATACCAATAATCTTTCCTTTGGCATTGTCACCAAAGGTGACAAGTCCTCCTTCCGTTCGAGTAAGAGAAGAGAAATTAGCTGAAGTTCCACTCATGTGTCTTGAGCAGCCACTGTCCATATACCATATTTCTTTCTTTCTTTGGTGACCTGCTACCTGCAAAGACATTTAAACAAATTGCTTTGGTACCCATATTTTGTTGGGTCCAGGAGTGTTAGCAAGCAGTGATCTGGGTATCCAGATTTGCTTTGTTTTCTTAAAATTGATTGAATCATATAGATCATTAGAAATATAAGCTTTCTTAATTCCACATATCTGAGGTTTTCTTAGAAAACAGTTTTTAGCTATATGACCTTTTGTTCCACAGTAGTTACAAATAACCTGTTTAGTGCTAGGAACAAAATAATTTTTTTTATAACTTAGGTTTTTCTCCTTTACTTCCAATTCCAAACCTTTCCTTTTTAATTACAGTTTTTTCAAGTATCTCATTTAAGGCGTTTTCTCCTTTCGTAAAAACTAAAGCAGCCTTTTTATAAGATTCTACTTCATCCTGTAGAGTTTTTATTTTTGATTCAAAATTAATTTTATTTGAGTCAGCAGAGTTGTATTTGTCAATTAATTCCTTATGTTGTTTTATCAAAGTATTTCTCTCATCTGAAATAACTTTATGCAAGTTCTTTATAGATTTATATTTTTTAAATAATGAGTCATACCTTTCTTCAAGCATATTGCAGTAAGCTGCAAGTTTTTTATTTGAGAAGCTTGTTTCAGAGTTTGATTCATTATTTGAGTCAGAGGAGTAGTATGAGTGTACCTCATCAGTTTCAGCCATGAAACACATATTTGCTTTTAAATTGGCTTCCTCCTTCTCTGAGCTTGATTCAGAAGAATTACTTGAGTCTTCAGAAACACTCCAAGTAGCTTTCATAGCTTTCTTGTCTTTCTTCTCATAATCATCTCTTTTGAAGAATTTCTTCTTCTTTGCATCTTTCAATTTTGGGCAATCCGGTCTGATATGTCCCAACATTTTGCATTCATAACATCTCACTTCCTTGCTATCCTTTTTGAAGGATTTCTTGAAGTCTTTCTTCTTACTATAGAACTTTCTGAATTTTCTGGCTAGCTGAGCCAGTTCTTCATCCGAATTTGAAGAATCAGAGCTTTCTGATTTAGCACTTACTTCTCTGTTCTTCATCTTTCTATCCTTTTGTTGAGAAGTCACTTTCAAAGCAGTATTTTCCCTTTTTATGTAGAATTTATGCTCATTTACCTCATCTTGCATTTCAGCTTCGTATATCATCAATATACCAATCAGTTCTCTCATAGTTAGATCTTTAACAGAAGTTGATTGTCTGATTGCTGCAGAGATTCCATTCCATCGAGTAGGAAGTACTCTCAGTACCTTCAACACTTGGTCAGCCTACTTGATTGGTTCTCCTAGAGCTGTTATATTATTGACAATTTCTGTCAATCTTCCATTCATCTGAGTGATGCTCTGTCCTTCAATCATTCTGAAAGTATCGAATTTTAACTTAGCAGTTGCATATCTCATCTGTCTTACATTATCTGTTCCTTCATAAGCAACAGCTATTGTTTGCCACATTTCATATGCAGTCGGGCATTGAGATACTCTGTTAAATTCATCTGGTCCTAGAATACAGATGATTGCATTCATAGCTTTTGAATTTATGTCATACTCAGCCTCTGTAGCAGCACTCCATGTATCGGGATTTTCAGGAATTTCATAGGGAGTCAGAATCTTTGAATAGACTTTGTAACCAAGATTTTTCAGATAAATAATCATACGTGATTTCCATCAGCCATAATTATCTCCATTAAAGTAAGGTGCTCTGACCATTGACATTCCCTCTCTCATATCAGCCATGATACACTATGTATAATCTTTAAATACTTCTAGCTTGATAAGACTTTAAAAATAAGAAGCTCCGCCTTTGATACCAATTGTTGGATCTGAATCTACGGATTACACACAAGAGGGGGGTGAATTGTGTCTTTTCAAAATTATTATAATCTCTTCAATTTAGACAAATTCTGTCCACTATGCTTTTGCTCGATTAAATATGCAGCGGAAAAAGTAAAAGCATGAACACACAGATGTATAGTGGTTCGGGGAACAGAAGGCCCCTAGTCCACTCCACCAACGCTCAAATCCACGAGCTTGGCGATTTTCACTATCTGGTCCTCGTTTCCATAGACCTGTTCACAACTGAGTACAGGCAGTTGACACCTTTACAAGTTTCAGGCAAACACAACCTTCCTGGTTCAAACACGAACCCACACAGCTTAGAACGAGAAGCTGATCACTCAAAAATAAAAAGGGTTTCGATAAAGAAAACACTTCTCCAGTTGTTCTTCACAATTGCAACAGAAAGCAATTGACAGTAGATAGATCGTTGTCTTCAGAAAATAAAGATCTGTAATCAAAACAGTTCTGAGTCGATCCAGTTGCAATAGATATTACCAGAAACTTCACAACTTCAGCAGCAGTAGATTCACAACAGATAGTCGATGTAGAACACGTGAATCTGCTATCAAGATCTTCCTTCGGTAATAAAGGCTTTACACTTCTTCTCGATCACCAGAAAAGAACGCCTTTACACAGTCTCTGTTTCTTGCTCGTTAAAAGATCAATCTATTTCTTTCACACACTTTTCTATGTATATATATAATCCGAAGTTTCCAAGATAGAACATATATATTCAAATCTGAGAAATTCTTCCGCATAAATAGATCCATAAAAATCTCCTTTAGATTCGCGATATTAAATGAAATAACAGAGCCGTTGTAACTCCCCTGAAGAATCGGCACAAAAAGCTCCGTTTAAATCAATCATTAATCCGTTGTAAATCGTCTTTGATTCAGTCAAAGTCGTACTTAAGAATCGGCTCGAAATCTGCTTAATAAACCGCTTGTTTGACCAATGCAAAAGGAAACATTGTCTGTCAAAAAATATCCCGACGCCAAACATAGGGTTGATGACGTGGCTCCAAAGGTAGGGTTCAAAAACGTAAGGTTCACAAACGTAAGGTTGAACATACATACTTTCTCTTCAGCATTCAAACGTAGGGTTGATCATCCATACTTTGTCTTGCTTCAACTCTCCAAAGAACGTACAGTTGATTATAAAAGTAAGGTTGATGATCCATACTTTTGAGAAACAAACTCAACACTGAAAACTAACGTACGGTTTCTCTTCCATACTTGTCCAACAACAAAAACGTAAGGTTCCTTCCAAACGTAATGTTCTTTTTCAATACTTTTCAACAACGTAAGTTTCATTAACCATACGTTTCAAAATAACATAAAAGGTAAACTTTTCATCCATACGTTACGTTCATCAACGTAGGGTATGAACAGTGATTCCAGTACGCGCTAAAATTGATCTCGCGCTACAGTGATTCCAGAACACGCTAAAATTGATCTTGCGCTACAGTGATTCCAGAACACGCTAAAATTGATCTCGGAATAAATGAAGTATGAAATCTCGTTGTATGAAATAAATAAATAAAATAAATTCCTGCAAAATACTCAACGAAATAATTAGTAAATAATTAAGGGTATTTGTGAGCATCAAAATCATCATAAAGAGACAGAGTATTATTTAAAATAATCTCCCCCTTTAAAAAACATTATTTTGAATTGTTTGAAAACAATACATTGCTCAACATATATCACTAGGAGAATTAATGAAATTATATCAGATGAAAAATCAAATTTCATGATCATTAGGTAAATTGCATTAAAAAACATGAAGAAATATTTCTTTTTTAAATTATGCAAACCCACCATTCAAGTTATTTTTAAAAAAATAAATACAATGATATTGATTAATAATTTAAGAAGTTACCCATGAAAAGTATTTTTATAAAAGAATATATAAATGAAATATGATTCCAAAAATCATTTATAAGATATAATAATAACAGAAAGGATATATTTCTTTAGAAAAATTTTGGCCCATCCAATTCCCTTTAAAAATTATAAATCCCTATTTGAAATAAAATTAATACTTTTCAATATTAAAACAAAATATCATTATATATTAAAAAAATTATGAATGAAAGTCATTTTGGAATCTATTTTAAAATATATAAATGAATATTCATAAATAATAAGTCTTATAATGATGAATGTAATTATAGATAATCTTTTTTAAATGTTTTTACCATTTCCATAAAAGTGTTCCTATCCACATTTAAAACTAATTATCTAAATAATGATGCGACATTTTTTTATATCAATTAATTTTAAAATTATTCATTAATAATTTATCCTTGGAAATATGTAAATATTTGATAGAGAAAATTTTCAGTGTAAGATAAAACATATAATTATGAAACGAAATCCTTTAATAATATTTGAAAAATCAATTCAAGAAATCTCAAAATATAAAAATGAGGGAAAATAATCTCTTAATAATAAATAAAGTGGAATATGATGGTAACATAAAATATTTAAAATTTCTGATTTTAAATAAGGATAATATTTGGGAAAGATGAAATATAGATTTAGAGGATGACGTGTGATTGATGAGAATGATAATTTTCTAAAAAAAATTCAAAAATTTATGCCGAATAAAATCATCAATGAAAAAGATTTGAAAAAATAATTTCATTTTACAAAACAGAAACATACATTTCAATATAAAATTAAAGGGTCAAATAAACTAATAATAGAAGAAATTCATTCATGATGGAAAATATTTCACTCAATGAAAGGGGGTTTGAGTTCACATAATCCCAACAATATCAGTATCATTCGAACTTAACACCCTTAAAAGGTATGAAAAAGGCAGATTTGAATAACCAGTTAATTTCATTAAAAAAATGGTAAAAATAATACAATGGAAAGTGTATAAACAATAAAAAATTAAATAATTGGTTAAATTTTCATAAGTGTCAATGATTGAAAATTGATACGATAGTCACTCATTACTAAAGTAACATTATAATAAAACCCCATTGATATAGATTGATTTAACTTGTATATAAAATTCCATGAATAAAATATAATTCATGATATTATATATCTAATAGGTAGTAATCAGGTTCTTTAAATGATTTTAGGTACATAAGACAAAACATTTTTCAATGAAAGGAATGCGAGATGAAGCACCCTAACCATTTACCCTTCACAATTGAACAAGATATAATTTTTTATTTAATAGAAAATAATATATTAATCACCAATTTGATAGTATAATTCATTATATAAAAATTCATCAACATAATTTATATTCCATTATTATAAATATATTATTTATTTGTATTTTACATTTATCATTAAAAGTTGTTTTCTATGATTACACCTTTAATAACACTTTTATGTTAGTGGGTCCATTATTGTTTATATATTCATCATTAGTCATTATAATATCATATTATCTATAGAATTGGATGTTTCATGATGACTTATAATGGTATAACATTATTTTATATGTATTTTAGTTATGGTTCATGTCGATGTTGTTCGTGATGGGAAAGTTTTAATAATTCTTATCACACAAATATGTGGAATATTTATTATAAGTTAAATATATATATAACCCATCCAATACCATAATAAAAATATTATTTTTATATCAATTTAAAATAACACTAATACTAATATTTCTTATTCATTTTTTATGTAATTTTATTTCATTTTTTAGAATGTGGTGAAGCCGGGACATACAAGAATGAGCTATAATCTATTGTTGAGTGTTGTCAGGAATGTGATTCCATTAAAATAATATCCTTATTATAGAAGAAGAATTATATTATTTATATATATTTAATGTGGTGAATTTTATTTTAAGTGATTTTGAACAAGAAAATAATTACTATCTGAAAAAATGAAATGTGTTATTTTCTAAGAGGCGGTAGTCGTCACGTATGCAAATGAGACACATTCATTTACATAAAATAGAATGAAGAAAAGGAGTTATTTAAAATTCCTAAATTATAAAAATGTGGTAAATATAATATTTATTAAATTAATATTCATTTGGAAACATCCATGTACTGTGGTTATGAAACACAGATCATGTTTCTTATATGGTGATTTTCTATATGTAACAGAAAAAACCTTTTCCTTTTCCAAATGGTTTGGATGAGGTTAAAAAATGGTAATCTGGTAAACATAATAACCTATTAGTAGGACTATTATACTAATTTAATTATTTCAAAATGGATATATTCTATATTTATGATGTAGAAGAATAAAAAATGGAAATGGAATGAAAACTCAACAATTTGGAGTTTTATATTCCGCCATAGAATATTTCCTTTGAAAAATGGATTAAACAAATGATATGTTAAATTATGGAAATATAAGAACAAATAGAATGTTTATTGGAGTGTTGGGGAGATAGTTTTCTACTGTTTTATTGGATCTATGTTGCATGAGGTGTGAGTAGAAGTGGGATGGTGATGGATTATTTCACAAGGATGAGGAGTGACATTTTGGTATTAATGAAAATGGATAAGTTATTATTCTGGGGTCAAATGAAACTAACATTGGAAAAAAATGGGTTGGAGGAAGAGTTAAAGCTAATGAAAACTCCACCATAAATTTTAAGATCTATTATTTTCATTTTTTATGTATTTTACACTTAGTGTTTCCACTTTTACATATTTTGGTTTATTCCATGTTAATTTTATTTCCAAAATAATTTACTTTTAATACCTAAAAATATAGTGGGTATAATTAAAAAAATTGTACATAAAAATTCGAAAATATTTAATCAATTTTTTTTTAAAAAAACATTATAATTGATGAAAAATAATTATTAAAACTAAAAAATATAACGTGTACAAAATAATTATTTGAAAAAGTGTTTTTTGGCGTAAAAATTATGATTGATAAAAAATTATCAATGTTGGTGATCTATAATATAAATGAATTATCACTAAACAAATAAATGATTTTTTTCTAAAAGAAATCACAAATATAATTATACATTGTTAGGAAATAATTAAAATTAAAGGATGAAACATGTTTTTGTTAGAATAAAATATTACTTGTGCATAAAAATTATAAACATATGATTTAGAAATTACACATTTCATTTTTAAATGAAAAAATAATACTCATTAAAAAATTTCAGTGATGAATTTTTTTATAAAATGTTATGTGATTCTTAGATAAATATGAATTCAAACTCACTAAATTATTATTAAAAATATTTTTTCTCTATTAACCTACAAATAAATTATTTCCCAAAACTATCAATAATTCATTGTAATATAATTTTAAAATTGTGAATTATTATATTATTTTAATTTTATTAGATTAAAATAAAAAATTTGTAAATTTAGTGGATAAATGAAATAAAAAATATAAATATAAAATTTTCTATTGAGAAATTAATTTTATGTGTTCTTATTACTATTTAATAAATAAATTTATTTTCCATAATTTTAATATATAGTTTTACAAGTGTAAAATTGTATGTTATATGAAAAAAAAATAGTTATTTGAGATTAAGATTCCTTTTAATATTAAAAGGTATTTATTATTTTTCCTTTAAAGGTAATAATTTTTAGTTAATTAATATGTTTTTTTTAAATAGGGTTTATTATTAGTATATATTTTTTAATACTGCTCTTATATTATTTCATGGGACATTATAGATTGGTGTTTCATTTTGAATAAGCTATCAAACCTACTTTTAATTAAAGTAATAAATATATTCTAAAACCTTGGGATATGACATCCCCGTCACATAAAAAAATTACATCATCACAAATTTAATTGTGACATCCTATTGGATATAGTTATATGATTGATATGATAAAGTATAATAAAGATATAATTTATAATGAGATATCTACCTCATTATACTTGTTAATTAAATTATACAATTGATCTCAAATATATTTCATTAAGAGTTCTGAGGGTCATATCTTTCACATATTCATTTTTTTTATCCTTTTTCCAAAAAAATACAAATACAATAATTATAATATTGATAATATATTATTAAATTAAACCTTCATATGAATAAGATAATTTGATCCAAAAATTTATTTTCATATGTATTCTATTTCTTATCATATGATACATTCAGATTAATTTAGTTTTTCTTATTTTAGGATCTCTAATAATTCATAACCTAAAAAACAATGAAACCAACAAAACATAACTACTGTCATTCGTAATGATCTGATATATTTAGTTTTCCAAAAAATGACTATCCAAAAATTATCATGAACTGTATTAAATTATTATAAAATAAAAAATCATTTAAATAAGAAACCAAAAAATTTAAGATAAAATTTATATATAAATTCGATTATCAATAATTATATACATTAACTATTTAATCTATATATTTTAATATAATTTATCGTTAATCATATCTAATTAGGTTTCATAACATAAGGATATTAATGTCCCTCATAATGGTTCTTAATGATCATGTCAATCACCAAATATTATTATGATAGAGTTTCTATCTATGTTAGTTGTCATTGTCTTATACATCATTCCCTGAGTGACGATAGAGTTGATACTAAAAATATATGTTTCCTGGTGATTACCCATAAGTGAATAACTACCAAAGCTGCATCAACCTTCTAGTATCCAGACAAGGATATAATATTTTGGAAACATCGCATTCTCCACATTAAATAATCATCATGATTTAATAAAACACTTATAATCATTCGATGGGTTTTCACTCAATATCTATTATCATAATCACTGAAAATAACTAAAATAACTCTTAATAATAAGATAAAATTTTCCAGATACAATGGTACATCTTAATTTCACACCCCGATATCATGTAAAAAACATTTTGTAAACAATGGATTTTATAAAATGTGAGATAAAATGATCTTCATTTTACAATATTCCAATATGTTAAACATCAAAAATTATAAATAATAAATTAATCCTAATAACATACATATTAGTATCTCTGATGAACACATATATAGAAAACATATATTACATTAATCATGAATATTTCCTTATAATCAATCTATAATAGACTGATTCTAAAATTCTATATAATTACCCATATCTTCATTTCTGATGTAATGGATAAATAAGAACTGGGGATCTCTAATTCTTATAAAGGGAAAACACAATAGTATTTTATCAATGGTTATATCAAATCCATGTGTGAAATATTTATCATGGTATAACTATCTTATTAAAATGAATATAGAATAATAAGATCTATTTATAAGACATAATATAATGAAGTGTAGTCCAAAATTATCAAAAATGTACAATTTCAGGGGTGTATTGAAATTTGTGACAAAAAAAATGATCCATGGTAGTTTAACATATTCATATACTATAGTTATGTAGCATAAGATAATGCATAATAAATCATAACCTAGTAGAGAATCAGATTCTAACAAAATATGATAACCTATTTGTCTTGGGATTACAATGTGTATACTCTCATGGGTTTGGGATAAAAATCCTTATATCATAACAGGAAATGGATTAAAAATTATATACCCTCTTTAGCATGGGATATCAACCAATATTCCATCATACGATTGGGATTATACACATGTACTCTCATTGGATTGGGCTAACATCTCGTGCGCCCTCTAGGGATTATTCTACTATATGTGTACCCTATTGTGATTTTCATACTACCGATGTACACTTTTAGTCTTTGTAGTTACAAAAAATCAACAATTACATTGGAAGCTGATATAGGACCTAAACTATCCACCATATATTCACATTTGTTAGACTTGATATCAACCATTCATTTTTTGAAGATCACATAATTTTTCCATGGAATAGAGATGAGTTTCATGTAGATATTTATAGAGTATTTAATATTCAATATTTGTAAAGAATATATGGTGGTCGTATAAGATCATATACATAGTATATTAAAAATATAATTAATTATGTTTTCAAATATTAAAAATTCCATTTTAATATCATTGGGTAAATATATTTTAATAAAAAACAAGAAACATCCCTTTCTAAAAATCTTGAAATCCCATATAAATTTGTTTTTTTAAATAAAATAATTTTTAATTGAAAAATTATTTTAAATATTACAAATTAATAATATATTTTAAATATTTAAAATTAATAATATAGTCGGGTAAAGTGGTATTTATCTTTTAAAAACCATTATTAATTATAAATATTTGGAAAACTATTTTAAAACAAGTTTTGAAAACATCATAATGAAGAATACCAGTAATAGTGAAAGAATCAATAAAATAGTTCTAAATATTTTTTTACTATATAAATATAAAAAAATTAAATCATCACATTAAAAAAATATTTTCAAAAAGGTAATATGGATAAATTTGAAATATTTTAGACTAAAAATATTATTTAATAATTGATAGCGAAAAACACATAAATACTTTTCAATGATAAATGTGGAGTAGAAGAAAAAATACCATTATTAATGAAAACTACTTTTTAATATTTTAAAAAAACCTTCTCGATAACCCATAACCTAAAAAGGGTAAAAAATTATCCTTTAAAAATTGATGAATATAAATATTATTCCGATACGAATTAATTCAAAAAATATTTTATAATGAAGTATAACATCATTTAGAAGATAATATATTTATATGTAGGATAAATCATTATTAAAGTGATTGTGGAATATTCTAAACAATATTATAATTTTATGGGGATGAAATTCATCATTGGGTAAGTCCTGATCAACGAATTTATGTTTCTATTGGGTGATAGATAATTTTAAATATACAATATTAGGGTAAAAGAATAAAATAATATGAGTAATATGTTCAAGAAGAAACATTATCACTCAAAGAAATGGAGTTGGAGTTAACAAAATCACAAAATTTTTTATATATTTTAAATAGAAAACCCATTGATGTTATAAAATAAAATTTATATTTAAATATATTAATATTCCTCGGGGACATGGGAAACATACAACCATGGTTATTGGGTATTATTAATATAATATAACAAGTGGTGAATTTGGTATAAGTCACAAAGAATGAAAATTGATATTATAATACCATATTACTTAAGATACATATCTATAAAAACATATTAAAAGAGATAGAATGAGATATAATTTTAAATTATATGAATAACATACATTTAATTGTTTTATATATCTATATATATGTATACATAATATTTAATTGATTTAAGATTCATAAAAACAAGTCTCAATGAAAGGAAGGTGACACGAAACACACCTAATTGATATCCCTTTTAGCTAAATGTCCTCTTATAAACATTACAAAAAAATAATTATTATAATATTTTATTTAAAAATATTCATCATACCTATAACCTTTTTTAGACTTAATTATTTATCATTTAATAAAAATTTATTAGTTAGTTTTATTTTATAGTCATCATCGAATGATATTTACTAATATTGTTTTGAAATAGTTATGTAATAGTAATGTTTATTGTATTTTTATAAATTCATATATAATATATAAAAGATAAGTTTACGTATTTTAATATATTATTTATTATTATTTGTGATTTTATAATATATATTTTTTAATTTAATTACGATTCCTAATGATGATGTAAGTGATGAGTAAGTTTCAGTAATTTTTAATGAAATAAAAGTTTCGTACAATAATAATAATTAAAATGTAAATATATCCTCTCTAAAAAGTTAAACCATATATTATTTTACATTTTTTCCTAATTAAACTAGTAGTGATGTTTTAAAAATCTTCCCTGATAAAAATGTACATAGTTGTTCAGGTCGGGGATTAAAATGACCATAAATAGATAAAGCTATAATTTATGGGTAAGTAGAGTTATGAAAGTGATTCTTTCTTCAAAATATTATTGTTAAAGAAGAATAATTATTTTGTTCAAAATTTTTATGGGGCTAAATAATATTTTCATATTGGTTAATAAATAATTAATGATTATATAAAAATGTAATACATCACTCACATATTGGTGGATGTCCAAACATACGCATGATTAATAGGTTAATTTACATAAAACGATACAAAGAAATGGAATTTATTATATTTCCAAAATATTAATTATAAATTATATTCTATATTTTTTAATTAAAAACACAATTTTAATAACAAAATTAATGTTTTTTTAAAAATGGATCATGTTAGTTTTGGAGGTGGTGATCCACAATTAACCAAAGACAAAATTTTATCAAATGGTTTGGAAGAGGGTAAAAAGTGGTTATCACATAAACATAACGCAAATATTGTACATATGATAATTATTTAACAACTTAAGCATTTTTATATTAACATCGTAGGATTTGGAACATGAAATAATCATTATAGTAGAAATAATTGATAATTAATAATTTTTTCATATTCCATTGACGGGCTCTTTTAAAAAATTTATTATGGGTTTTAGAGGTTTTCAATATAACTGAGAATAAATTATAGAAATTATATAGGGTTTTGATATTTTTTTAGATTCTAATTGAATATACATGCAATTACATGCGAGGATATGTGGGTGGGGATTTATCCTTTCTTAAGGGAGAGGACTGATATGTTTATAATAACATTTAAAGAAAATCACTATTTAATGGTAATGTTTATCTAGTAATAGACCAAAATGGAGTGAGTGAAGTGGTATGGTCTATAAAGCATCCAAAAAATATTAAAAAAGCTTTTTTAACCTATTTTTATGTCTTTTAATCATATATTTTCACTGTTATAATATTTGATTTTTTACTCGGAAACGAAATTGATTCTATGTAATTTACTTTTATTTCCTAAAGAAAAAATATTCCTTATTATATAATTTTTAAATAATTATTCTAAATATAAAATACATTTTTTCAAAAAAAAATCTATGGCTTATAAAGATTAATTTTAATGTTAGTACGCATAACATGTGAAAAAAACATAATTAGAAAAAACATATTTTATTTCTTAAAAATTATGATTGTTATAAAATTATCAATTTTGATGATTTATATTACATTAATTGGATTATTAAAAAATATAAGTCATATAAATTTAAATGTAATCCAAAATATATTTATAAAATGTGAAAATATAAGTTAAATAAAAAGATGATAAACTATTTATTATGAGAATAATAGATTTCTTATGGTTCTAATGTGAAATATGGATTTTAAAAAATAATTATAATAGTTTTTAACAAATTTTTTTTATCTTAAAAAATATTTATTACCACTAAAAATTTATTATAATTTTTCATGTCATTATTGGACAATGTTTAATTCAAAAATGATATTATTTAAAGAAAACTATATAGTTTAAAATTATTCTAAAAACAATTATATCATAAAAATATTAACAAAATAGCTTAATTTAATGTTTATATTATTATTTAAAAAATAAATGCAATTTTATGAAATTAATTTTGAAAAAATTAGAAATATAGATTTTTAATGTATAAATAATATAATTAAAAATATTTTCATTGAAAAATGAAGATATAAGTTTTCATAAATATTTTTAATATCAATTTAATATTTAAATAATGTAAATATAATATTTTTAATGTGTTATTTTTAATTTATTATGAATAAAATAAAAAATTAAATAAAAAAATCATGTCAGAGATAGTATATAATATTCTTGAACCTGAACCCCTATTTCATGTTCTAAAAACATGATGTTTAATATCTCCCAAAATATTATTCCAACATAAAACCTTTCTATAAATAATTAATTTAATATTATTAATAAAAATCTAGGGAATTGGAAGAAATAAGAAAAGTGATATTAAATTATCAGTTCGGAGAACATAATCATAAATAGTTGAATATCATTAGTGATTATAATATGAGCACAAGGGTTTGTTAGTATAATAAATGACCATGAATGTAATATAACAGAATTCATTCCCAAAAATTAAGATCAAAATTTATTGAATAAATGTTTATCTTAATAGTAGAGTAATATAAGTCAACAATATTCAGACATATAAAAATATTCCTATAATAAAGTATCCATTATAACTCTAATCGATCATTGAAAAGATGTGTTGGTATCTTGAAACATAAAAAATTCATTATGGAATCTAAAAACCAATTAATTACCATATATCATAGGAGTAACCTATAAATTTTATAATTTATCATTTCATTGGAGTTATTTATAATTAGGTATCATTTTAATCTATTAATTGTATAATTAATCAATAGTCTAATAGGATTAATTTTTATCTCGTTAACTCTTTCTCATTACACAATCAATTTGAGGGATAAAATGGACCCACTAGTCACATATCAAAAAATGTACCATATTAATTTTTTTCACTTACCAAATCCACTTTAATAAATAATGTAAAATTATCTTATCATGAATGGAAATACATTGATACTTTCATTTCATAAAAACTAACATATCGTGGTTTACACATGAAAGAACGTGTCTCACAAAAACCACATTAAAAATTAACATAAATCATTCATTAAATAATGTGAATAAACTGAATAAAATAATAACATAATATACTAATATAATCATATGTATCATTAAAAGATCTTTAAATTGAAAAAATATTCTTTTATAATAACATTTAATACATTTCAAGAAAAACATGGGAAAAATCATCTTTATTGGATTTCATTAAAAACATAAAAAAATAAAACGTTTTATTATTGAAAATAAATAAATAAAATTATAATGTTAACCTAAAATAAAAAAAGTTATTTTGGTTGGAAAATTCAATCATGATTCTAGTTTTAAAAATAATTATTATTTATTAGATTTTGTAAAGAGATTCAAAGGTGACTCATCCAGAAAAAATTAATAAATTTAATTTTTATAACCATCCAATAGAAGGTCAAATTTATTGTAAAATATTATAAGAAATATTTTGTGTTTAAAAAATACCATTGATAAAATATGATACGGAATATATGAATTTATTTTTTCAAAAGTAATCAAAAAAATTAAATCAAACATTCTTAACGAAAATTATTATGTTCCCTATTAAAAATAATAAAATACACTTAAAAGAAATATTAGAAGAATAAATATAAAATACCATTAGTATATAAATATTCATGATAAAATTTTCATATATTCATTGAATAAACCATATAAATGTATATAAGTGAACCAATAAGAACATATCTCAAAGAAGAATCATTGAGATTACAATAACATACAACATGGGCAATACATTAATAAAAAATCCATTGAATATAGAAAAATAATATGATTCAATAAAATTATTACATGAATTTATATGATAAAATACACACAAGGTGAATTCATTAAATAATATTAAATTAAACATGGATTAAATAATTAATTATTTCTCAAGGAAAGGTAATTTAGTCCTTAAAAAAGCTTACAAATTATATAACATTTGAATCAATATCTCATGAAAGAGAGGAAATAAAAGGAACATTAAAAGTCGTGATTAATGAGTAATTCATGACATTATTCTCAATTGGTAGTATATATACATTATAAGATGACGAGGGTGAAAAATATGAAACATTTCTCAAATAAACAATATTGAGACGAATAAACCATATAAAGATCATATCAATAAAGTGAGTTTTAATCACCCAGATTTTTTGTAAATTTTGGACATACAGTTGGAGAAGTGGTAATACAACAAAATTTTACAAAATTTTATTTTTCATGAAATCACTGTAAAATATATTTTACAATGTATACGTATCACCCAATGAATAGAAATTGATTTTTGATTTACCTTACCATGAGTCTGGACATTCTATGCATGTCTATTTAATTAGTATTTACTATATATGTATTTTTATTAACCTGTTTTAGATCCTTTTATATGTTTATAAATTTTCATTAAATAATTTTTTTCTTTTATAACAATGATATATTTAATTTCATAATAATATAGGTCCATATTATGTATTTTGAGGATATTTGCTTCATAATTTCACAATTACGTATATAGTTGAACAATGAAAAAGGGGTAAAAATATATTCATCATTAGAATAATAATATTTCATTAATTACCATTTTTATAAATCAAATATAATTTTATAATCACCCATGAATCATGTGCGTTAATAATGAATCACATCACTTCATAGAGGTTGTAGTCCATATATATGGATTGGTGACTTTATCATATTTTAACAGGAGGATGGGAAAGAAGTTATCTAATATTTTATATTTAAAAACTCATAACTAAATAATTATTATCATATATAAATAAAAATTATATCATAATATCCATCATTGTGAGGTGGTTATGGAAAATGAAACACATTGATTCATCGAGGTAGTAGTCAACACATATACACTATCTATTATTTCATTCCCAATGGGATGGAAAGTGATATGAATAAGTATATTCCATAAACATATTTACATATCAGTATTTGGGATATACTAATGTCATTATAATGGATTTTTTTTGTACAAAATTAATGATTTAAAGGAATAAGTAAGACGAATGAGATTAGACCAAATGAATACGACCTATTTGAGAGAAATCCTTTTCATTTCATCTTGTAGACCGTATGGATATTATATTCAAGATACAATGAACATTAGAAAAATAAATATTTTATTTATATGTAGCATTATTATTTATGGTAGATATATATAGCTAATGGTGACGTTAAAAATAAAGAAATGGTGGTGTCGTTTTTTTTGAATGAAGGGACATGCATTCAATTACATAAAAGATTAAAAATATAATAAATTAATTTTTATTTTTAGGTGGAACCAATTGAAAAATATTTCAAATATAGGATATTTAAAGTAGTAAATATATTAAAAAATATAAAATTTATTTTGGTATATGTGGCACATTAAACATTATTCAATTATTTATCCCCATTGATAATGAAAAATAACAATAACTGTGGAAAAAATTATTTAAATAAAAATGGTTTTAAATCCTCTTATTATGTAAAATTAGAAAAAATGGATATAGGTTATCATTTTCTACCATATGTATTCACCCAGGTACTCTGTAATGATTTTTTTTATTTTGAAATGATTTATTAATATATAACATAACCTAAAATTCTATTAAAATCTTTTTAAGAACTATTCAAATATTTTGAAATGAATTTCATAAAAATTTTAAAATTCAAATATATAATACAAAACTATAAATTATAAGTTATTATTTATAATAATATTCATGTGACACCATAATTATTCCAAAAAAATGTTACTTTTTATATTTATCAAATCATTTACTTTTATTTTTGTACTACCTGAACACACATCGTGTTATTGTAGTATAAGAATCTAGGATATTTATTCTATCACTAAATATAAGAAATATATTTAAATAAAAAAAATAAAAAAAATACATTAAGAATAATATTTTATATTCATTCATTACATATTCTTATCCCAGTGTGAATATATAATATAAAATAAAATCAAATGAGTGATATTTTTGAATTTTTCATTACATAAAATAATATAAGGTTTTAATAAAAGCCAAATGATACCGAAATGAATTTTTTTAAAATATATTAATTGAAATTTCATACTAAACTCATACAGTAAAAATAATTCATATTTTGTATATTTTTTGTATGATTCATCACATTACATTTACCCAAATTACCTGATTTTTCCATTCCAAGGTGACACATATTTACGAAATTTACTCTTCATTATCACACTGAAATGTTGAAATATTTACAAAATGTAAAATTAATTAATAAAAATATTAAATCCATTTTTATATATTCATTTTCTAGAAAATGGTGAGAATTTATTTTAATATTAATACGTAAAATGCAAAGAAATTTAGTTATAAAAAATGCTCTATTAAGAAAAAATAAACACATACTAATCAAGTAAAAAATATTATTAATATTTAATTACATTTATTATTTATATATAAATGATAATTATATTAATTTAACATCACAATGAAATCATAAATGGCCATTTCAATTAAAATATATGAATTCTTTACAAAAATCCGAATTTTTTACTATTCACTAAAAAATATATTTTTTGAGATGAATCCCAAAACATCACACTATTTAATTTATATATCCTTATTTAAAACATGACATAAATTTAAAATAAACTCAAAAATGCGGGAGAAATTATTTGTAATATTATCTCCAAGAAACAAATAAAAACTTTTTGGAATAAAATATATTGTTAAATAAAATGATGTCTTTATTGAAATTTGAGCACTTATTTATTATGTGTTAATCAAAAAAATAAATTCTATAAAAAATATAATTTTTTTAATATTGTAATTTTTTCTATTTATACCACTAAATTAATTTTTAACTTATAATCCTCAAATTTTTATGTTTTTATATTTTTTAGTATATCATATCTTATATATTACATAATATTGTATATTAATAATGATCTATTGAGTATAATTATTTGTAAAATAATTATTTGGGATATTAATATAATAATTATTTTTAATATTAAATCTTAATTATTATAGTTCATCAAAATATAATTTTTTTTAAGTAATATCATTTTCTTTAGTTGTGGTTTTAATATTCATGTAACTTTCTAAATAATATTCAACTAGTATGTCATGGATCATTTAAGTTTGTTGTATTTGGTGTAATAAGATATCAAAAAAAATAATTCATAGAAAAAATGCATTCCTAAGTATCGAGGTGAAATAATAAATGTCAAGATGTTTATAATTATATTTTTTGACATTGTATGTATTTACACATATTTCTAATAACTCATTTCCTATATATAAATGCATATAATATACCATCATGTGAACAATCACATAGAAATATAACTATCTTCTTAATTTTATAACAATTTAATGATTACATTGTAAAAATATCTTATTAATTTACATTATAAATTCATTACACTCCATTGAAAATAAAAAGGATTACCACTATTTTTCAAATTAGTAATTGGTATCAATCTATGAGGGAATTTAAGAAAAAATCTCTTATAATACTTTATTAAATCATATATTGTACAGATATTTGAATAAAAACTTATTTCTTTACATGATGTTACCTCCATCATCATAGCTAGATCGATTTGAATACCATTAGTAGAGAAAAAATACGAAGGATTTAAATCCCATGTGGCTAAATTTCATTTTAATATTAATCTCTGGGAATGAATCTTTATGAGTAACCCATGATCCACCGTTATATACTCTTAATTTAATATATCATTCATTGAATAAACCATAATATAATCATTACAAATATCCATAAGTTTCCCTAAGTATTATATTATGATCTAATAAAAAAAATTTATGAGAATAATTGTTATATTAGAAAATCTAAATGGAATCATTAATTTTTTTAAAATTTTATAAAGAAAATGAAATAAATTAATAAGGATGTAATTATCCATAAAATTGACATAATTATATTCCAATAGTAATTCAATCATTCCATATTATATTCCATCCTTTAAGTAATCCAAAAAATAGTAATATTATGTAAACGGAATAAAATCACCATAATCAGTTTTTTTAAATATGAATAATTAATATATAATCAAAAACCACCATCCACATTGAATAAAATCTTAGTAAGAAATTGTATTCATTATGATTTATTATGCACTAATCTAATATGAAATTATTTGGAATCATTAAATATATAATCCTTATAGGTACTATATTTTGATACTCTATAAAAATATAATATGTACATAGCTCTAATTGTATACCAAAATAAATTCTATTGTATAGAGGTATATTCATGAAATATATAAAAAAATTGTTAATAATATTTGTGGAACATTGAAAAACTCATTCCCCTTTACCTTTCATAAAAAATAAATTAAATGTTTTATCTAATATTTTATTCCTTCTAGGATAGTACATAGCCATCCATTCAACTAATTTCTCCCACAAATGAAACCCATAACATTATTTTCGTTTTTGAAAAATAGACCTATTATGAAAACAATTATTGAAAACCAACATATAGCACACAATTAACCTTAATGATATTGAAAATTTGATATTTATTTTAATAAGGTAATGTCCCATGGTACTAGATAATTTTTCATATCCAACTCATTACCATGATTTATGTAAAGTAACCACGATTATCCCATAATTTTTGAAAATAAAATTAGAGAATTATAAATGAAAATCCAAATATGATTACGCAGTCAGTATAATAGTGATAAATTACCATGATCTATGTGTTGCTAAATTCCTTTTTAGTTAAATAAATTAAATCCTATTCAACTATTAAAACAAATAGATCACTTATGAATCATAAAATAGAAATAGAATCCCCAAAATTGAAACTAAAAAATATATCAACACATTATATTTTTACATGGATGTCACCTAATGTGGGTTACTACATATTTATTGTGTTATGATGGATTCTAATAAATAGGTTAATCAATAATATCAGAATGATAATATGCATGGGGAAGGTATTATCCTTAACCCTAATGGCTATCACCATAAAAGTTATAGTCTATTAATTGGTACATTAAATTAACTATCACCAACCTACTATTTTTTTCCTGTAGATTTTTAGTATATTGATATTTTTTATGAACAAAATGTGTTAGTACATAAATAGTGAAGATATAATTATCTAATTTAGTGACCATGAAAACCATGTTATGATCTTAATGTAGCTTTCTTCCCTTTCTGACTTTTTTACATCAGGGATGACTGAATGTTTTGATTAAATATACATCTATTTATACATGTCCTGTACCTATTTTTTTCTTCTATTATCCATCAATAATTATAGAATATTTATAATTTATACAATATTTGTATATAAAATCCCTATATCATCTTTTATGTTCGAATATCCTCATTAATGTATGTCATTTATTTCATTTAATGTATCATATCTCCATCATTCTTCTTCTATATTTATAAACTCAGAAAAATATGAAATATATTTCTCTACTAATTGTCTAATGTTTATTTCCCATGATAAGAACTCATGATATTATTCATTAAAATATCTTTATAATTTCATATTTGAGACACTTATATCATTGATCCTTAATGAATATGATAAAAATAATCTTATTGAATATCCTTCTATTTTTCTCAAATATATTCTCAAATTCATTAATGAAACTATCCTTAAATAAATTCATTTTTTCATTAATTGGCATCAGCATAATTTTTATATTTAAAATATATTCATGCATGTATTTTCATATATATTACAACTAATGCATGATATCAACATTCAAAACATAATTAAATATTACATCTTATTATGATGTGACACAATTTCCCTACTATGGAATTATTTGATTATTCAACCAAATTCATTTGCATATGATACTGTCAAAACATAATAATGTAGTGTAACAACATATACTAAATCTCAATTAACTTTACATTGTGATTCGATAACACTATATGCGACTCTGATGCATTATAAAACTAATAATTCAATTTAGCTAAGATAATTCACAGAATTACATCATTCATTACATCAAATTATCATTCTCAATAAAAAAATATGTGTATTGTCTCAAAAATTATATGTAATTTTTTTAATTAAATACAATTATTTCAAGACCGTTGAATTTTATGGCACGTGATTTTGAGGTCCGGAAAGCTCGAAATAAAATTTTGACCTTTTTTATGGAATGTTTTGTAAACATTTGAGTGGGATTTTCTATCTTTTGATCCAATGATAAGATCAAAAAACTAAGGCCACCGTTGATTTTGGAATGACAATATTCTCCTTGAAATGACTTAACTTTGGCCAGAAATGGAAAAGTGTAACAGTATTTTTAAGTTTAAAAAATCTTAATAAAATAATTTAAGGGAATTATTTTTTTTCTTTCAAACAGTTGGATGGATGACGACGATGCTACTGTGCAGGGACAAGGCGACAATGAGGTGCAATAATGTAGGGCCATTAATTGATCTTTTGAAACTGTGACGCTGCTATCATAATGACTCATTAAATATGGCTCATTAAATATGGCTAATTTAATGAGCATAATTATGGTACGTAGTGTCACGGTTCTTTTTGTTTATTTTATAATCCAACATGTGGAGTTTTGGAATTAAACACCATGGATTATCTGACAAAACACCATTGAATCTCCCCTCCAATGAAGAATTATGAATGTCGTTGGATGTTTATCATCATCGATGCACCATGTAGAGAGGATTTGGAAATGACGATGTCGATGCCTTTATCTCCCGTTGACAAATGATTTAACATAGAACATTGAAGAGGTAGGAGTTTTATATGATTCCAATGTTTTTTCCCATTCATTCTAAGAAACAATGAACGTGGATCAACGCACGAACAGGTTGACCTATGATTCCGGTGGTTATATAGGAGGGTAACACTATTTGGTATTTCATTATTCATGATTATGCTTATTCTTGTATGATCATACAACAATCACTAAGCCTCATCCTTGATTATTAGCCTCTATCACAGATGGCCTGAGCCGACACAAAAATTCCCCGAGAACCTCTTCTTATTCATTCTTGGTGAGTGCATTCTGAAAATTAAAAAAGGGTTATTTAAGGCCTTCATAGTGAAGAAGGAGAACTCTAAATTCCATAGACACAAGGGACATGAAAAATGGACTACCGGTGCTCATCTGGTGGTCCACTAAGTAATATTCCATTATAGAACCAACGAAAGAAGAACATGCCAGCTGTGTGCCAGTTAGCAGGACATAGGGTTGCCACTACGCCAGTGGAAGAGTGGGGAGGCTCCCTCATCGGTGCGCTGCGGCAGGGGAGGACGAGAATCCTGGTGGGGTGCCGCATAGAGAGAGGTGGCCCATGTCCAGACCACCTGGCCATCTAGAAGAGATACGACCCATATATCATGGTGGGAGGTGAAGGCCCTACAGTGTCCTGCAAGGCAGAGATAGCAAGATGCAGTCGGTTGTAGTGTCCCGGCTAGGTGACACCCCAAGGGTCTACCCCTGGTGATCTGGGTTCGGGATGGCAGGCTGCGCCCCTAGCCCAGTGATTCAGGCCCATAACGGTTGGCTGTACCCATGATAAAAGGCTGAAAACACTCAATTTAGGTCATGCTAGACAATACTTGGTCATCGGGCAACCCCGCATGTTGAACCCACCATCCAAACTATGCCGAGTCTAGTGAGGCCTATTGGGTCTGGTCCCTGGCTAGGTCGGACCATACCAACTTCGACATGAACTAGGTCAGGTTAGGTATGTTTTAATGAATAATGGTACTTGAGACCCTTAGGCCTGAATAGTCTGGACGATCCGACCGGGTCGGACCGAGCCTCGTCGCAACCGGTCCCCTCGTTACTAAAACACCTATATCTGGGAAACCACATGTTTGGTAGATGATCTGTTTGTGGTGTTGGGACCCTCTTGATGAGGTAGATGTTTTGGAATGATTTGTAGTAAATTTAATGGAAGTTGAGATGCGAAGGATGGCATCCGGAGCGGTTCACACAAGAGCGCTATGTATGGAACCTTGTGGTTGACTGAGAACTGAGGATTGCTCGACGACAGTCTAAAAAGAGGTATTTCTATGTGACCCAACATGACCATGGTGGGAAGTAGCTCTATGTGACCTGATAGACCCACAATAGTCGACAGGAGGAGTACCTCAATTTGACCAAGATGGGGAGTAGCTCTCTCTGACCCGACATGCCCATAGGGGGAGAGTCCTTTTGTGACCCAGCATACAAAAGTTACTAATCAAGGATGAGTACCACATCAGTCCATGTTTACTGGGAAGTGGATCTGTGTGACCCGGAAGGCCCACTATACTCGATTGAGGTGGATTTCACTAGCAATGGAAGAGCCCAATGATATGACTAATGATCCTACTATGACTAACTTAGAATATACCTGGTGTGATCTATCTTGTGCTTCATGCATGGGCATTGTCTTGTGTTTCATGATTTAATCTGAGGAATTGTTGAGTTGTCATTCCTTTTATTTTGGGGTACCTACTGAGTACTTTGTTACTAACCTTTGCACGGGATTCGCCCGAACGTGTTGTGTATAGTGTAGACAACTGATGTTTTGACTTGGGTGCTCAGGGAGACGGGACTGGAAGATGCCACGATGGTGGACTTGGGGGCCTTAGTCCATGTGGGCACTATAAGTATGGGGAATACATGACATACTATTTCTTCATCTAGTAGCTTCACTACTTTATGATCTTGTGGGGTTTCTATGGATGGACATGAGAGTTTCCTTCTTGTTCTTATTATTTTTATATCTTTGTTGGGTTTGTAATCTGGATCACTAACATTCTATTTTACTAGAAATCATCCTTGATTTAGTGGTACTTGTTCCCCCTTTCAGTGTGTTGGGTTGTGATTGGGCGTGTTTGTGCATAAGGGTACTCAAGAAAATGCCTTCTACTTGTAGGTTGCTGCCTTCGGCGCTATTCTCTATCACTTTTCCTTCGGTAGGTAGGCTTGTGGTATTCACGACATGGGCCCCCAGGTGTTGGATTGTAAAAAAGTGGAAACAAAGGGTGTTTGGTCCTATCATAGAGACCAGGATCCAATGTTTTATTTTGTGGAAGCATTTTTAAGTGTTGTGAGTCTGACTTTAAGATTCAGGGTGTCCAATTTTGGTGTAGTGATTGACGTATCCATACACCAGAACATAGAATTATGATTTACGGCTCAATACATGAAAATATGGGTTGAATATGTATCTCCTTATGTTATTTCAAAAAAAATCAACTCACCAGATATGACCTTCGGAACGTGACACATCTAGATCACAATGAGGAGGACTCCATGTGGACGCCCTGTTAGGATCCCGATACGAGGTCATGAGGATAGCCTGCTTAGCAACAAGGTGGACGTTCAGGGAACAATGCTTAAGATGGCCCCATCGGGTGGTGCACCAGGGCTACCACCTCCCAATAGTCAGTATCTACTACTAGAGGATCCATCAGAGGACATGCATCTACTAAATGCCTTGCACTAGTTTCATATATAGAGACCTCCAAGGTTCAGGGGAGAGAAATATCCTAAAGATGCTCAGGACTGGCTAGAGGTTGTGATGGAGGCCTTCCTCTTAGTGAGGACACTACCAAACCAGATGATGATCTTGGAAGTGAGCCTTCTTCATGGCTGTATAGGGATATGGTATAGTTTTACCACCTAGACACACAACAAGGAGACCCTTACCTGGGTAGACTTCAAGCAGATTTTCTTGGAGGACTTTTCTTCCCATGACCTTGCACTCAGTGCGCAATCAAGAGCTGATTCATCTTCAGAAGAGAAGAATGATGATAACTAAGTACTCAAAAATGTTCATCAAGATATATCACCACTCCCCATACACAGTGTGAGACCCTTTGTTCAAGGATAATGATTTTTACTAGGGAATCAGGAGGGACATGAGGTCCTTAGTGTTATCTCTCAACATCCCAACCTAGGCCATGGTGCTAGAGCAAGACCTTATTGTGGAGAGATTCTTGGTGGAGTAGGCATTAAAAGTTAGAGCCTCCAATAGATTCCAGGCAGCAGAGGCATAGGCATACAACAAACAACAGACATGGTGGCCCAAGAGGGCAGTGTCTTTTAAAGGATAACCCCAGTACTCAGGGTTGGTAGTGTGAGGTACCGAGTCAAGGGGGAGCCAGTTGGGAGCCAGGCAGCGGTTCACATGCATTGGGTAGGGACACATGGAACATGACTTCCTGACCTGCCGTATTGATGACCAATAGATAGTCTAGGGGTTGCTAAAGTAGAGGCAAAAGTTCGAGGGAGGAGGTCCATAGGATGGAAGAGGTTGTAGGTGGGTCGTCCGAGTGGCAGGAGGTGGGTGACAGTTTGAGGTGTTACTTCCACCACCCCATAGTAGTCTGTCCCAACCTCAGGGAGTAGGCAGACAAGGGTGAGCTTAGTTCCATGCAGTAGAGGCTTATAACCATGATTCTCCAGAGATGAACTGAGGTTTGATCTGTTTCTTCTTCACCCTATCTGATGTTATTATAGACACCAGTTCTAGACACTCTTTCCATTCCATGACTCTCATTCGGATCTCAGAGATTCCAATTGAGCCATTTCATCTATCCACACAGCTATATAATTTTATGGGTGGGGATTCGACAATTACACACTGGTTCCAGTAGTGTGAGTTTACTCTTAGAGGAAAGAGTTTTAACCCTGATCCCCTAGTAGGGCATCGAGTCCATACGATGTCATCTTGGGTATGAACTATTTATCAACATTTCAAGATCAGATTGATTTTTTAAGGTGTATAGTGTATTGTGTCTTCAAATATGGGACCTAGTTTTCCATCACCGACAAGAAAAAAACCCTTGCAGCATAGGACAGACTCTCTCGGAGGGGGGTGCACCCCATCACTCACTTATTGGATAGTTTCACCCTTGGTGTAGTGGATCAGAGGAGTCTGAGATTTCCTATAGTGGTGTATGTGTACAAGGATTTTTTTTTCTAAGGATGTTTTTAGAATATCTCCTTGTATGGAGGTAGAATTTTGCATCAAATTGTATCCTGGGATGATAGTGATATCCACACCGGGATATCGGATGGCTACCATAGAGCTTCGCGAGCAAAGGGTACATCTAGTGTACATATAAAATAAGGGGTTCGTAAGGCCCACCATTTCACCATGGGCAGCCCATGTGCTTTTTTCCCAGAAGTCGGACATGAGATTGAGGATGTGTTTGGAATTATGGAACCTAAACTAGGTGACCATGAAGAATAGTTATCCACTTCCAAGAATTTATTACCTCTTCTAATAGCTAATGGGTGCGAAGTGGTTCTCAAAAATAGACCTCAGATCAGGCTACCACCATCATCGGTTCCGGTTTGAGTATGTACTGAAGACATCCTTTGGGTGCCAGTATAGCCACTATGAGTTCATGGTGATGGATTTCGGCATGACCAACACCCTATTAATGTTCATGGGCCTCATGAATATGATATTCCATCCTTATCTTCACCAGTTCAGTGTGGTTTTCATCAATGATATCTAGGTGTACTCAGCAACCGGTAGGATCACGCTACACACCTATATATAGTCCTAGATACACTATTAGAGCACCGACAATATAGAATTCTCTCCATGTGTTAGTTTTGGACTCAGGAAGTCCACATTCTAGGACACGTCATGTCAATGGATAGAGTTGCAGTAGATCTATCCAAGATAGAGGTGGTTATTACCTGGGAGCCTCCCATGGGTGTGACTAAGGTGCAGAGATTCTTGGGGTTGGTTAGTTACTATTGAAGGCTTGTACCAGAATTATCTAGAGTAGAAGCACCAATTTTGGATTTGATGCGGAAGGGAAAACCCATCATGTGGATGGATAAATGTCAACTGAATTTCCAGTAGCTAAGGCGGAGACATAATAATGCCCCCATATTGAGACAAGCAGAGGAGGGAATTTGTAATGTAGTTTACTGCGACACATCAGGGACATGACTGGGTTGTGTCCAGAATTAGAAGCATGTAGTGATCATCTATGGCTCATGATAGTTAAGGAACCATAAGAGATACTACACAACACATGAACTGGATTTATTAGTAGTGGTATTTTCGTTGAATACTTGGGGGATCTACTTAATGTGTTAGCGGATTTCATTTTACTCCAACCATAAGAGCCTCAGGTATATCTTCTCCCATAGTGACTAGAAATTTAAATAGCGGTAGTGGCTAGAGTTCCTTCAAGAATAATACTTTGATATATTCTATACTCTAGGGAAGGGGAATGTGGAGGATGACACGCTCAGAAAGAGGAACAGTTTGCAGCAGCCGAGCGAGGCGAGAGAGTAGTTATCTGTGATGTAGATATCCTTCATGGATGATGGGGATGATGCGTACCATCAATCAATGACTGTTACTTCCCCACTCTTATATAAATCTAGGGAGGCCCTACTAGTAGATATTGACTGTGAGGCCCAACGCACACAGTTATCCTCAGTACGGGCTCCTGATGGATTTTCGATAGGCAGGGAGCACATCATCCTTTTAGAAGAGTGCACGGTAGTACCATTGATGTTCTAGAAGGAGGTTTTGAGGGAGTTTCATATATCCACCTTGGTGGCACATCACAGAGTGGTGAATATCTTCCAAGACCTCTGATGTTAGTACTGGTGGCTAGATATGAAGACAATAGTGGCCATGTTTGTTTCACGATGTCTAACATGTCAACAAGTAAAGGCTGATCATCACGTTCTAGTAGGCTTGGCCCAACCACTCGATGTACTAGAGTGGAAATAGTATGGTATCTAAGTGGACATCATGGAAGGGTTACCATGTATGTCCAAATTCTATGATTCTATTTGGGTGATCATTAAACAACTCACCATGTCGGCTCACATCCTAACCATCCTGGAGTAGGGATCGTTAGAGGGCATGGGACGCCTCAATGTTCAGAAGATAGTGCGGCTCTATAGAGTGTAATCAGAAATAATATCAGACTAGGATGCACGCTTTACATCCTAGCCATTTAAGGTATTACAAGAAGCATTTAGGACTAAGCTGCACTTCAACACAGCTTTTCATCCCAAGATGGATGGTTAGACAGAGCTGACCATACAAACAATGGAAGAAAAGATTTGTTCTTGTGTCCATGACATTGGTTTCTATTGGGAGGGCCAACTGACATTGAAGGAATTCATATAAAACAACACCTATCAGTCCTCCATTGATATAAAACTATTTGAGGCCTTGTATTTGTGGCCTTGCAGATCACCCATATGTTGGATAGATTTGATGACCCAAACATTCATTAATGAAACTTCCTCTTGATCTAATTAAATGTCATATTATGTTTATATAAAATATGAACTTCCTAGGTTTTATGATTCTAGTTTTTAAAATACTATTTGGAATTTTGACCATTGCTAATATAGTCATTGAACAGTGAACACATGATTAGTATAAATATAGGGATTTAACAAATCCAATTTATTCAGACAAAGGAACCGATGACCTAATCTATTACACTTCCCCCATACGAAGCCCATTTTCAGAGTTTGGAAAAGAGGTGGTATCATTGGGATTCATTCTTGACCTAGCCCAAGTCAAACATGAACACATTAAGCATGAGCGAAACTGACTACTGGTGAAGTGGAAGTTAATAGATATTACCACTTGAGTGATGTTATCTGAGCCACCCCAGGAGTCGGTCACCATCACACACCTTATCTTTTGTCTAATGCGGGTGTTATATGGGGTAATGTAACTAGAATTTATCACTATGACTATGTAAATTATTTTTGTATAAATAATGTGCATTCATTTTATTATTGTTACTTTGTAAATAGTTTATAAATAAAAAATATTATTTTTAGTTAATATTAAACCATGTAATATATTTTGATGAATTAATGGAATTTTGAATTAAATAATATTTTAAAAAAATATTATTATTATTATTATCAAATTAATTTTTATTAAATACAAATTATCATATAATTGTATGAATGCAATTGTAATTTTTATTATGGTTTTATGCTATTTTTTTCAAAACCATTGAATTTTCAATAAATATTGGTTTTTATTTTAAAAGTAATAATTCACATATATATAAAATTATTTAGATAAAATGAATATTATTTTTGGAATCATAATTTTTAAATTATTCAATGGTTGATGTTTCACAATTTTCGAAGACAGTCGAATTTTTGGGTAAAAATTAATTACCGTTTAAATATATAATGTGTTTTATGACATCAAAATGACCCAATAGTAATGTAATAAAATACTATAAACATTACTTTTGGCCAGTATATGTATTATCATTAATATAATGTGATTTTAGATTTGTTTTATTTATTTTACAAAGCATTTGTGGACCCTCAAAGACATATAAATTGTGTTGCCTTTTTTAATTGTTTTCCTTGAGAGTGTGACTCACCTCCACATAAGAAACCCTATTATTTTAAGAATTTCGGCCATTGGCCTTATAAAATATTGTTTTCCACTTTCCTTTGGAAAAAACCATACGCAAAAAAAATGTTCAGGTTTGTGGTATTGATTAGTTTAATGTGAGGTGTCAGAAACATAAATAATAAAAAATTTCCTATACTTTCCCATATAAACCCACCCAATCTCCCACTTCAACTTCACTCAAAGCCTTTTGAGTTCGACAAACTCCTTACCTCCTTTCTCTAGAATCTTCCAAAGGTGCCCCAAGCTCCCATTAATCCTCTCTCAAGGCTCTACCAAGCCTTTGGGATCACACTTCCATGTAACAGATTTATACCTTTCTCAAATTTGTCCAATTTTCTCTAAGCTTTTATACACATTACTTTCAGTTAAAAATATTGGGGTATGATGTTTTACCTCTCCCATATAGCCCTATTTTTTATGGATGATGGGGGATACCTTTCTCTATCATTAACACCTCCCATGTACACCCATCACCATGCCGTAATTTCGTGAGGGATTTCTCTCTCCTATATTACATCCATGAAATTCATAAGTATTATGCATCTAAATTCCATTACGTTTAAGGGACATGTATCTATATGACCCAAAAACATTCTAATTCAAGTACATATGACGAGACACCCATTTTTCTCTCATCATGCATTTTCATGAATCCTTATGTCATGTCGTTATGCTGTCGAAATAGCACTACATTTTTCCATGCCCATATCATTGTGTAGTGAATACCATACTCATGTCTCCATCAATAGTATTCACCTTTATGAATATATAAATATTGAATGATAATTTCATTTATTTATTCCACATTACTTAATCATGTAATAACTAATTATGCTGATTGATTCCATGTTATATGTTCTATGTTTCACACTTCTGCATGAAATGAAATTTTTAAGAAGGGTGCACCCTAATAGCACTCCAGTTCATTGGGTAAAGTATCGTATCATGATAAATCATGAGCAGTGACTGTTGACTAATGATAATTCATGTGTAATAGGGGTTTACTCATTCTTCATGTGCAATGAGGGTTTACTAATTCTTCATGTGTAATGAGCCTTGCCTCATGCTAAATTCCATGTTAAGTGTTGTTTCCATATTTCCATTTTATGTATATCAAGCTTTATAATGACTTTATGTTCATATTTATCTTGTGGTCCATTCATATGCCTATTGTCTAACATTTATTTTATTCCTCATGTTATTGCATGTTTAATCGCTTACTGGGCTTTATGGCTCACCGTTTTCTTAGGCGTGTCCTCAGGTTATCCCATGAAATGCTATGTATAAGGGAATGTAGTGGTTATGTAAAGGGTGTTTTCCAAAAATATGTTGTGTGTTTTATGTTCTAAGATATTATTTAATGTTATTAATACCAAAAGACAGTAGAACTCTCTATATTCTATTTTTAATCAGTTGAATACAGAATGTAATCAATCAGGTATAAGTGTGTAATAAAAAGTAGGGTTTTTATAGTTGGTAACATATGATAGGTTTAGTTATTTTTGCGATTAGGATTAGAAAACCCTAGTAAAGAATTAGAGACCAGAATAAGTATAAAAAACATCACTATGTATTGGTGAGTTTTGAGTAAGTGGTTTATCATGAAAATACATCCATGTCTGGATACGAGCAGTTAGAGGCGGCTCTGAAACAGATGTATCCTAGGGGTAAAACACGAAAACACATCTTTGAGATAGACTCAAATAGGAACTGGTGGATGGAAATGGGCCTTGGTGCACTCTTGGTTATGACACTACTAGGGGATATGCTTGTTGGATCTGAATCTACAGATTATACACAAGAGGGGGGTTGAATTGTGTCTTTTGCAATTTTTCGGTAACTCTTTGATTGAACAAGTTCTGTCCTCTATACTTTATCATATTCGATCATGAAGTGAAAATAAATAAAAGCAGAACACAACGATGTATAGTGGTTCATGGAATATAAGGCCCCTAGTCCACTCCACCAATGCTCAACTCCACGATCTTGGTGATTTTCACTATCTGGTCCTCTTTTCAACAGATTGGTTCACAACTGAGTACAGGCAGTTGACACCATTACAATCCAAGGAAAAAACAGAGCCTTCTGGTTCAAACACGAACCTACACATCTTAGAATGATACTCTAGTTACTCAAGAGAAAAAATAATTTTAGAAAGATGTTTTCCAGTTGATCTTCATAATTGCAATAGAATGCAATTGACAGTAGATGGATCATTGTATCTAGAAATATTGATTTTCAAAACAAAGCAATTCTGGGTCGATCCGGTTGTAGTAGATATAGAGATATAGTTTTCAACTTCAGTAGTAGTAGATCCGCATTTGATATTCGATGTAGAATAGTTGAATCTTTTATCGAGTTACTTCTTCTTAAACCAACAGATCATTGATGCTCCTATTGAATCAGAAGAAATGGGTGCTTTTTTCAGTCTCTATTTTACACCTTTTTCATAATACATTGATTAACATACACGCTTGTACCTGGTGTTTTAGAGAAAACATATATAATAAATCTGAACATATCTCCTACACATTTAAATGCATAAAAATCACCTTCTGATTCGCAATATTCAAAAATTTGAATTTACAGAGAAGTCGTAACTTCCCTTAAGACTCAGCATAAAAAGCTCCTTTTAATTTGATCTTCAAACTAATAATAAAATGTCTTTGAATCGGTCGAAGTCGTACTTTATAAATGACTTTAAATCCTTCTTGAAATCTACCCAATAATCAGCATGCTGATCGTTGCATAAAAATATCGTATTTCAAAATTTCTGACGCCAAACGTAAGGTTGATGACGCAGCCTCCAAACACAAGGTTGAAACATAAACATGGGGTTCAAGTTACTTTCATCAAACATATGGTTGATCATAAACGTAGGGTTGATGCTACTTTCTCCAAACGTAAGGTTGATCATAAATGTAGGGTTGATCATCCATACTTTTTCTTCAACTATCAAACGTACAGTAAAAGATCCATACTTTTACTTGATCCATACTTTTCCAAGAATGTATGGTTGTTTACAAAATTATGGTTGATGAACCATACTTTTGAGAAACAAACGTAACCTATAGTACTTACGTATGGTTCTCCTTTGATACTTTGTTGATAACCAAAATGTAAGGTTCCTTCCTAACGTAAGGTTCTTCTTCCATACATAGTTGAAAATGTATGGTTGTTTAACCATACATTTCTCTTATCTCAAAAAGTATACACTATTTTCATCCTTATGATACGTTTATCCATGTATGGTGTGAAAAGTGAATCCAGAATGCACTGAAGTAGATTCCACGCTTCATTTATCCACGTAAGGTATGAACATTGATACCAGAATGCGCTAAAGTAGATTCTGTGCATTAGTAATTAATTCTCGTTATTTCAAGAGTAAAATAAATTAATAAATTCCTGAAAAATACTAAATAAAATCATTAGAAAATAACTAAGGGTATTTTTGAGCATCAAAATTATCATAAAGAGACCGAGTATTGTTTTAAATAATCTTCCCCTTCAAATAATATTATTATGTATTGTTGAAAACAATACATTGCTCAACAATCTCCCCCATTTTGATGATCTCAAAACCCAGAAAATAATTATTGAAATCAACTTTACAAAACTAATTACATATAGATTTATAATTTAATTCTCCATTTACAAAATTAATAACATATAGATTTCTCGTTTAATTCTCCCCCTAAATAAAAATATGATGTTGTGTGTATCCAGATTCTCCCCCTTTTTGTGATATCAAACAGATTAATAAAATTGATTTTAACACTTTTAAGATTGCACTGAACTATTAGTAAATGCTATAATGAATTGTTTAATAGTAAAATTATCTGATATACTGGCATATTATAACTTAAAATAGAAATAAAAAATTGAGAAAGAAAAAAATAAAAAATGAAGGGAAATTTTCATTCAAAATTAGCAGTATATACATGACAATGATATACACAGGAATCAAGGTTTGTGTAAGATAGGCAACAGGTTCTATCTCCTCTGGATTGCAGACTTGATTTCTGTAAACTGTTCCCGAAGTCTCTTAATCATCACATCTCCATGTTTTATAATGACCTCTCTATTCTCTTAAGTCATATGAATATCCTCAATTAAATTGACTCTACAAAACTCATGCATCCTTTCCTCTTTTTCGACAAACATTGATATCTTCTCTGATAACTGATTTAACAAGATTCTGATTGATGGCTCACTAGATGTCAGTTGATCCACTAAAAACTTTTGATTGTCCAACAACACTGATAAAAGAGCACTGTTACATTGAAGATCTTGTAACCTATCATTCATGTTTCTCATCGCAGCTGTGATAGAATGAACCCTTCTGATTAAATCAAGTGAAGTACCTGATCCACTAATAGCATTATTTGCAACTGATGAAAATTTGTTCTCCATAAACAACATCAGATCTGATAAATCTGACTTCATAACCATTTCAGATTTTAATTGTGCAACAGCAGTCAACATATCATTTTTAAACATTTCAACTTCTCCCCTTGATACTGTACTCTCTTTTAGATTTTGAAATCTCAATTGTTCAAAGGTTAAGGCTTTTATCAGAGTGAAATTCTCATATTCTAATTGAGACACCTTTTTATACAGTTGTTCAACTTCTTTCTTCCGTGAATCAGAGGCATCCTTTGCTTGATTCGCGTTCTCAGGATCTGGATGATGCAACAGTACCAATGGTAATAATTCAGCATCAGATTTCTCTTTTTCTTTGTCCTGAGTAGATTGGTCCATAGATTTTTCCTTTGAGTCTGCAGACTCCTCCATAGAAAAATCCTCTTGGAGTACTTCTGTGTGAGCTTCAGAAGAATGCTCACCACAAACATTAGCATCTTTTCCTTCCACTGGATTTTCGAGAACAATATTTTCAGAAGTTTCCTATGGTCTGGCCACCTCCCCACTAGGAACTTCCTCTTTATCATGTTTTTTTTGATGTTTAACTTCATCATTAGCTACAATCTGTTCTTGATTCTCCCTTTCATCTTCTTCTGGAGCTCCTGATCCCTCTATTGGTGTTGTCGTTTCACTAAAAACTTCCATGGTTTTATCAATAACAGCTTCTCTTACAAAATAATAATAAAATAAAGCTTCTGTTTTTGTTGCCAATCGCGGGGAAGTAATTTCATCATTAACAGATATAGTTCGTTGAGATTGAAGTCCCTCCTGACTTTTTTCTTCTTCAGCATCTTCCACTTCCATTCAGATTATTCTTCCTACATTGCGGACTCTTGATTCAGCTTGTCCCTCCTTCGACTTAGCAGGATGAGCCTGAGCACTCTCTGAGTCTTCCTCAGCTTCAACAGGAAAAAGTTTTCCTTTAATGGTGCTCCAGAAATATCCAATATTCCTTAAATTTCCAGCATTAAACATATTACTGAGATGACAGTGTACTCGGGCATCCACTAATCTCACCATGTCATTCTTAAGAAGCAGTTTAGAAATAAACCGACCGAAATGATAGAAGTTCATCTAGGTATCACTTTGACAGGAGTAGTTGAGATACCATATCATGTACCATGGGAAGTTTAATTTGATATCACTTAATAGAAGATACATTATCTACATATCAGGGTACAAAATATTTTCCATTTATTCCATTCTTGGAGATATTCCAGTCTGAATAAAGTTGACCAAAATTTCTTGATCAGGCTCCAAATCCTTGGTAAAAATTTCCTTTATAGAAGTAGTACCAAAAAGAAAAGACATTATGTCCTCGGATTTATGCACATATTCTCCTATATTTTTCAAATCAAAAGGAAAAACACCCTCGTTTGGGCAGTTGAGAATTTGACCAATCTCTACTGATGAGATTGAGAAATCCCTATCCTCTATCTTAGCCATCATACTGTCATCGGTATCTCCCAGACTAAAATGTATAGATTTGAAGAAGTATCTAAGTTCTACTTCATAAATAAATTCTTTATTTTCACTATTGAATGTCTGTTCAAGGTTCTGAAATGAGAGCGCTTGTTTCAATAGTTGATTTGTCAGAAATAACCAGTCGAGATCGATTACCCTGCCCAGTAAGATTTTTCTTCCATCTAAGCATTGTCTCTTGGAATTTCATAGCTCGGCTTCACTGGCTCTTTTAGTCCTTAACATCTCTGCGAGAATCTATAAATGTTTGAAGGTTGGGGTTTTAGAGGTTCAAAGATTAGGGTTTAGGAGAAGAAGTGTGATTTTCTGATTTTGAAAGGGATTCGATAGAAGCGAAACGTTTTAGAATTCAAAAAGGCTCTAACAGTCTTGATTCCCATGTAATCACTAATCATTACATATATTTAAATAAAATTTTCATATGGAGAAAGAAAAAAAACATTAATTTTTTTTTACAAAAATAAATAAACCTAAATAAAAATAAAAATAATTTAAAATTAAATAAACCTAGCTCCCCCTTAATAAAATCAAACCTTGAAGTGGGAAGTGGTTTAGTAAAAATAACTGCTAATTGAATTTCAGTACTTATAAATTCTAAAAATATATCTTTTTTAATATCATGATCTCTTAAAAAGTGATTCCTTATATCAGTGTTCTTAGTTCTAGAATGACTAATAGGATTTTTTTAAATATTAATTGTACTTTTTTTATCACAAAAAATAGGCGTATTATTAAAATTAAATCCAAAGTCCATAAGAGTGCTTTTCATCCACAACACTTGTGCACAACAACTGCCAGCAGAAACATATTCTTCCTCAGCTACTAATAAGGAAACTGAATATTGTTTCTTACTAGACCATGACACCAACGACTTTCCCAAAAAGTGACATGTTCTTGATGTGATTTTTCTATCTAATCTAAAACTTCAAAAGTCAGCATCTGAATATGAAATCAAATTAAAATCAGATGTTTTGGAGAAATAAGAAATTGAAAAACAGTTCTTTTTAAATATCTCAAAATTCTTTTAACAGCAGTTAAATGAGATTATGTAGGATTTTATTGAAATCTATCACAAAGACATAATGAATACATTATATCTGGCCTACTAGCAGTAAGATATAATAAACTACCAATCATACATCTATATAACTTGTTGTCAACTGATTTTCCAGTTTCATCCAAATCATGTTTTATATTAGTACACATTGGAGTTGTAAATGTCTTGATGTTTTCAAGTCCAAATTTCTTAAGAAAATCCGAAATGTATTTTCATTGATTCAAAACATTTCCAAAATATTTTTGATAAATTTAAAGTCCCAAAAATAAATTTAATTCTCCCATCATACTCATTTCAATTTTTTTTTGCATTAACTTTGAAAACTCATGACAAAGGGTTTTATTAGTTGATCCAAATATTACATCATCAACATAAATTTCAACCAAAAAAACATTATTTTTTACAGTTTTCATAAAGAGTGTTGGATCTTCCATTCCAACAGTAAAATCATTTTTCAAAAGAAAAGAAATTAATCTTTCATACTAAGATCTAGGTGCTTGTTTAAGGCCCTAAAGAGATTTAGTAAGTTTAAAAACAGAATCTCGTTTTTGAGAATTTTCAAAACCCGATGATTTCTCAACGTAAAATTCCTCAATTAAATAACCATTTAAAAAGGCAGAGTTAACATCCATCTGAAATAATTTAAAATTCAAATAAGATGCATAGGATAAAAGGATTCTAATGGCTTCTAACCAAGCTACATGTGAAAAAGTATCATCAAAATATATTCGTTCTTCTTGATTGTATCCTTTAGCTACTAATATTTCTTTATTTCTAGTTATTATGCCTTGGTCATCCTGTTTATTTCTAATGACCCATTTGGTCCCAATTACTGGATAATTCTTAGGTCTTTCCACTAATTCCCAAACTTCATTTCTTTTAAACTGGTTTAATTCTTCTTGCATTGCTATTACCCATCTTTCATCATCTAAAGCTTCTTCTATAGTCATGGGTTCTTGTTGAGATAGGAAGGCAGAGAATTCAACTAGGTTTCCTATGTTTTTTCTAGCTTGAACACTAGTTTCTAGGTCACCTATTATAGTTTCTAAAGGGTGATTCGTTAAGGTTCTAGACTGTCTAGGTAATATATTTAATGGTTCTTCAGTATCATGTTCCTATGAACAGGACTAAATTTCTTTTATATCATTTTCAAAATCATTCTTTAAGTTCTCAAATATTATGTTATCATTACAGTCATGTTCATCCATTTGATCTGTCCTTTTCTCAAATGGATCAGATTCATCAAATCTTACATGAAATGATTCTTCAACAATACATGACTTCTTGTTATAGACTCTATAAGCTTTGGAGCTACCAAAATATCCTATGAAAATACCTTTATCAGATTTTGGGTTGAACTTACCAAGATTATCTTTGGTGTTCAAGATGTAAACCTTGCATCCAAAAACTTTAAATTAATTTACTTTAGGTTTTCTATTATTACATAGTTCATAGGGTGCCTTTTTCACAATAGGTATAATTAAAACTCTATAAATTATATAGAAAGATTTATTCACAGCTTCTGCCCAAAAATATATAGGTAGGCTATATTCATTTAACATAGTTCTAGCCATTTCTTGAATTGTTCTATTTCTTCATTCTATAATCCCATTCTGTTCGGGTGATCGGAGTGTAGAAAAGGTGTGTTTAATACCCATATTTGAACAAAAGGAATTAAATTCTAGATTCTCAAATTCTCAACCAAGATCAATTCTCAGTGATAATATATTAAAACATTTTTCATTTTGAACAGATTTGCAGAAACATTCAAATAAAGTAAAAGCTTCATTTTTAAATTTCATAAAGAAAATCCATGTAAATATCGAATAGTCATCAACTAAAACATTTACATATAATTTACCAGCTAATATTGCTACTCTTGAGGGTCCTAACAAATCCATATGAATATGTTCTAGAGGTTTATATGTAGAAACATTATTTACAGATTTGAAGGATGATTTGAGTTGCTTGCCAAGTTGACATGCATCACAAAATCTGTCACATTTAAATTTGAGACCAGGTAAATCAGAAACTAAATGTTTCTTATATAACTTTTTTAAAACATGTATATTTCAATGTCTAAGTCTCCTATCCCAGATCCAGGATTCACTTACTTTAGTAGTCAATCATTTTACTTGTTTTTTACACGAGGAATTTAAATCCAAAGTATAGACATTATCAGTTCTTGGTGCTTTAAATTTAAACATTTTATCTTTAGAAATAGTACAACAATTTTCAGTATAATCAACAGTATATCCATCATCACAGATTTGAGAGATACTTATCATGTTGTGTTTTTAATCCTTGTACATAAAGTACTTTGTTGATTGAGACTATTTTTGGATCTCCAATAGTTCCAAAGCCAATGATTTTTCCTTTGGCATTGTCACCAAATGTGACAACTCCTCCTTCCTTTTGAGTGAGTGAATAAAATTAAATGAGTTTCCACTCATATGTATTGAGCAGCCACTGTCCATGTACCATATATATTCTATTCTATGGTGGCCTGCTACCAGCAAACACATTCAAACAAATTTCTTTGGTACCCATATTTTATTGGGTCTAGGGGTGTTAACTAGCAATGATCTGGGTATCCAGATTTTCTTTATTCTTTTAAAATCATCTGAATCATATAAGTCTTTTGAAAAATAGGCTTTCTTGATACCACAAATTTGAGGTTGTCTTATGAAACCATTTTTATCTATATATCTCCCTTTGTCCCACAAAATTTATAATTAACCATTTTAGAGCTAGGAACCAAATATTTTTTATATAGCTTAGGTTTTTCTCCTTTTCTGCCAATTCCAAATCTCTCCTTTTTAATGACAGTTTTTCTAAGAATTTCATTTTATGAATTTTCTCCTTTTGTAAAAACCAATGTATCCTGTTTGTAAGATTCTACATCATCCTTTAGTTTTTTTATTTTTGATTAAAAATTAATATAGTTAATGTTAATCGAATTGTATTTATCAGTTAATTCCTTATGTTGTTTCAGCATTTTATCTCTTTCATCTGAAACTGCCTTATTTTTATTTTTTAGTGACATATGTTTCTTAAATAGTGAGTCATTTATTTCTTTAGGCATATTGCAATAGGCTGCAAGTTTATCATTTGTGTTTCTTGATTTAGAATTTGATTCAGAGGAGTAGTATTTGTGTACCTCATCAATTTCTGCCATAAAACACATGTTTTCTTTTACATTGAATTCCTCTTTCTCTGAGCATGATTCAGGAGAGCTACTGGAGTCTTCAGATACACTCCATGTAGCTTTCATAGCTTTGTTGTCTTTCTCCTCATAGTCATTTCATTTGAAAATTTCTTCTTCTTTGCATCCTTCAAATGTGGGAAATCTGGTCTGATATTCCCCATCTTCTTGCATTCATAACATCTTACTTCCTTATTATCTCCCTTAAAGGATTTTCTAAATCCTCTTTTATTGTTGTAGAATTTTCTGAATTTTCTGGCTAATTGAGCCAGTTCCTCATCTGAGTTAGATGAGTCAGAGCTTTCTGATATAGCTTTTACTTCTCTGTTATTCATCTTTCTATTCTTTTGTTCTGAAGTTACATTCAAGGTAGTATCTTCTTTTTTAATGTAGACCTTATGTTCTTTTGCCTCATCTTGCATTTCAGCTCCATACATCATTAGTGTACCAATCAGGTCTCTCATGGTAAAATCTATAACAGGAGTTGATTGTTTGATTGTAGTAGAGATACCATTCCATCGAGTAGGAAGTACCCTCAGAACTTTTAATGCTTGATCAGCCTGCTTGATAGGTTCTCCTAGAGCTGTTTTTTAATTTACAATTTCTCTCAATCTCCCATTCATTTGGGTAATGATTTCTCCTTCAAACATTTTGAAGGTATCAAATTTCAGTTTTTCAGTTGCATATCTCATTTGTCTCACATTATATGTTCTATCATATGACACATCTATTGTTTGCCACATGTCATATGTTATTGGGCACTGAGATACTCTGATAAATTCATCTGGTCCTAGACCGCAGATGATTACATTCATAGCCTTTTAATTCATATCATACTCTGCCTCTGTAGCAGCACTCCATGTCTCAGGATTTTCATGAATTTAATAACGAGTCAGAATCATTGAATAGACATTATATATGAGGTTTTTCAGATATATTATCATGCGCGAATTCCATCATCCATAGTTGTCTCCATTAAAATATGGTGCTCTGACCATTAACATCCCTTCTCTTGTATCAGTCATGATGCTTTGTTGTATAATCTTTAAATGATTCTAGCTTTCTAAATCTCTATCAGAAGCTCCACCACTAATACCAATTGTTGGATATTAATCTACAGATTATACAAAAGAGGGGGGTAAATTGCGTCTTTTGAAATTATTCGGTAACTCTTTGATTGAACGAGTTATGTCCTCTATAATTTATCAAATTTTATCGTGCATAGAAAATAAATAAAATCAAAACACAAATATGTATTGTGGTTCGAGGAACAGAAGGCCCCAAGTCCACTCCACCAACGCTCAACTCCATGAGCTTGGTGATTTTCACTATCTGGTCCTCTTTTCAACTGACTGGTTCACAACTGAGTACAGGCAGTTGACACCATTACAATCCAAGGAAAAACAAAGCCTTCTGGTTCAAACACGAACATACACAGCTTAGAACGAGAAGTTGGTTACTCAAGAAAACAAATAATTGCAGAAAGATGTTTTCCTGTTGATCTTCACAATTGCAATAGAATGCAATTGACAACAGATGGATCGTCGTCTCTAGAAATATTGATTTTCAAAACAATGCAATTCTGAGTCGATCTGGTTGCAGTAGATATAGAGATATAGTTTTCAACATATGTAGTAGTAGATCCACAGTAGATATTCGATGTATAATAGGTGAATCTTCTATCGAGTTGCTTATTCTTAAATAAATAGAGTTTTGATGCTTCTATTGAATCAAAAGAACTGGGTGCTTTTTGCAGTCTCTATTTTCCACCTTTTCTATAATAGATTGATTACCATTAAGGCTTGTACCTGGTGTTTCAGAGAAATCATATATAATAAAGGTGATAATATCTCTTTCACATTTAGATCCATAAAAATCGCCATTTGATTCGCAATATTGAAAATTCTGAATTTACAGAGAAGTCGTAACTTCCATTAAGACTCAGCATAAAGATCTCCTTTTAATTTGATCTTAAATCTAATAATAAAATGACTTTTAATCGGTCAAAGTCATACTTTAAAAACGACTTTAAATCCGGCTTGAAATCTGCCCAATAATCAGCTTGCTGATCGTTGCATAAAAATATCTTCTTTCAAAATTTTCGACGCCAAATGTAAGGTTGATGACGTGGCCTCCAAACTCAAGGTTGAAACATAAACGTAGGTTTCATGTTACTTTCTTATAATGTAATTTTGATCATAAACGTAGGGTTGATGATACATTCTCCAAATGTAAGGTTGATCTTAAACGTAGGGATGATCATCCATACTTTTTCTTTAACTCTCAAACATACAGTAAAAGATCCATACTTTTACATGATCCATACTTTTCCAAGAATGTATGGTTGTTTAAAAAAGTAAGGATGATGAACCGTACTTTTGAGAAACAAATGTAATGTTTAGTACTTAGGTATGGTTATCCTTTCATACTTTGCTGATAACCAAAATTTAAGGTTCCTTCTTAACGTAAGATTTTTCTTCAATAATTTGCTGAAAACGTATGGTTATTTACCCATACATTTCTCTTATCTCAAAAATTATACACTCTTTTCATCATTATGCTATGTTTATCCACGTTGGGTATGATAAGTGATTCCAGAACGTGCTAAAGCAGATTCCGTGCTACATTTATCCACGTAAGGTATGAACAATGATTCCAAAATGTGCTAAAGCAGATTCCACGCATAAGTAATTAATCCTCATTATTTTAAGATTAAAATAAATTAATAAATTCTTGAAAAATACTAAATAATATCATTAGAAAATAACTAAAGGTATTTGTGAGAATCAAAATTATCATAAAGAGACAGAGTATTATTTTCAATAATCTCCCCCTTTAAATAACATTATTATGTATTGTTGAAAACAATACATTTCTCAACAATACTTGGGTAAATTCTCATGCATAATATGAATCCTTAGTAAGGGAATTTATAAAATTTCCCTAAGAGTATATGTTAGAAATTGGATCATGAATATCATTGATTAAAGCCTATAGATTCATTTGTTAATGAAATAATGTCATTTATAATCATTCGTTTTTTCCTTGGATTACCTGTTATGTGTTACCCCTATCATTCCTTTTATTCCTACCAAATTCCAGTAATAGGAGACCTCGGGTTAACAACCGATGTGAAGATCAATGTGATGAATGTGCTAATGAGATGCCCAATCCGATGGGAGTGGGAATCGCGAAATGTTTTACACTTCATTCTTAGTTAATTCGTGATTTGAAAAGAAAAATGGGTTAAGAATAATGTTCAACCCCCCCTAAGAAAGAAAAAGTTGCTATCAGGAGCTTCCTGGGACAATGGACTCCTACTTTTAATGTATCATCTGATCCCTCAATCATCGATTAATGGATCAACTCCATTGAAAATATCTTCTCCATCCTTTAATGTTCTGAACATGAGAAGGTTCTCCTGGATGCTTGTTATATGGATGATAAATCTGATCAATGGTGGATGTTAATGAAATATATGAAGCTTGAGGAGGATATTGAGGTGTTGGAAATGAATGATTTCCCGAAGATGTTTTTTGATAAATATTTTCTGTGCACCCTCCAGCTTAACATGGAAAGGGACTTCCTTTCCCTGAAGAAAAAAGAGGATGAATCCATCAGAGCGTATGAGGAAAACATCACAAGTCTTGCATGATACTCCTTCATCTTTTTCATTACCCCCAAATTAAAGGTTGATCGCTTCTCTGGTGGGCTGAAACCTAGCATATGGAAAGCATTGACGATTCGTGACTTCGATTACTACGATTAAATTGTATGATGTTCCCTCAAGGTAAAAATAGAGATCATATAATATTAGGGGTATCATGGGGATAATAAGTATAAGGTGGACTTCAATGTTGGTGGTCTGATGGATAAATCCAACAATGCTATGAAGATCCAGCACCCCACACGCCAAAGGTGCGGAAAGAAGCACCCCAAAAATTTATTGAAGACGAAGAGGAAATGTTTTAGGTTTGGAAGATAAGGGAACCAAGTTGTTAACTGCTGAGAAGAAAATTCCATGGAAGAAACAGAGGCGAGGAACGCTCGGTTCAAACCTCAAAGAGTTGTTCATTTCTATAACTACAAATAACTAGGGAAACTTTCAAATCAGTTCCTTAAGACAACGATTTTGGGAGGCAACCAACATCCTCAAAGGTAGAAAGGGTGAGATTTTTCCTTCACTACTACCGAAGTGAACCCCAACAAAAAAGTGGTGACAGATATGCTATTCATTCATTCAACAATATTAAATGTACTTTTTTATTCTGGTTCTATGCATTCTTTTATATCAAAAAGTTTTCTAGAACTATCCCAACACCACCACAAATCATGGAAGTAAATATGTCATTGACTACGTTAAATGGGGAAATAATTACATCCCATGAATATAAATCCTACCCTATCATAATCTGTGGATTTAATTTCCCAGCATACCTCGTCATTCTCCCTTTGGTTGAATTTTATTCAATTCATGGCATGGATTGGATTTCTTTATATAGAGCCAACATAAATTGGCATGAAAGGGAAATCACTCTCTATGTGGAGAATCAACCACCAATTCTATACAAGTTAAAGGAGGAAGATGAATCATCTTTAGCTCTATTATCTCAAACGTGGATATTACTGCACTATGAGCATGCATATCTGGCTCAGTTGACTGAGACTAAGGAGGAAACAATCCTTGAATACATTCCTATTGTGATGGAATTCTCTTAAGTGTTTCCCGAGATATTTCATGGTCTTCCTCCTATAAGAGATGTTGAATTCTCAATTGATCTTATACCTGGGGCATTCACAATATCCAAGACTCTATATAGAATGGATGTTATGGAGCTTAAGAAGATGAAGAAACAACTACATAAGAATCTAGATAAATGGTTTATACACCCAAGTGCTTCAACATGGGGTGCATCAATCCTCTTCATCAAGAAGAAAGATGGGTCAATGTTCCTTTTAATCGATTATCGTGATCTTAACAAAAGCACAATAAATAACAAGTATCCTCTACCATGAATTGATGACTTATTTGACCAGCTATGTGGAGCACAATACTTCTCCAAGGTGGATTTGTGGTCGGGATACTATCAAGTAAGGTTGAAGAAAGAAAGATATCTCCATGACTGCTTTTCGTAAAAGATACGGGCACTATGAATCCCTAGTAATGCCTTTTGGACTCACTTATTCCCAAGAAAGAATTATGTACTTGATGAATATAGTTTTTAGGGATTACCTAGACATATTTTGGTATGCTTTATAGATGATATTCTAATATACTCCAAATCCAAGGAGGATCATGGCGAGCATCTAAGAACTGTACTAGAGACCTTAAGGATGGAAACTCTCTATGAAATGTACAGAAAGTGTGAGTTATGGTTGAAGGAGGTCTCATTATTGGGACATATAATCACATGCATGGGATATATATCGATCCCTCCAAAACAGATGCAATTGAGGGATGGCCAAGGCCAACATCAGTAACAGATATCCGTAGTTTCATGGTTTTATCTGGATATTATCGACGATTTGAATAAATTTCTCACAATTGTCTAACCCTCTTACAAAGCTAACTAGGAAAGGAGTAATTTTTTCTTTGAGTGATAAGTGTGAAAAAGCTTCAAGGAGTTAAAAAGGCGGATTATCACTACACCTGTCCTCACTCAACCCACAAGTGAAGAATTTTTTTGGGTCTTAATTGATGCTTCAAAGAAAGGCATGGGCTGTGTGTTGATGAAAAAAGACAATGTAATTGCCTATTCTTTACGGCAATTGAATGTTCATGAGAAGAATTATCCAACACATGATATGTAGTTGGTTGTGAAGATATTTTCTTTAAAAATTTGGTGGAATTATCTTTTTGGGGAGAAGTTTGAAATATATACGGACCACAATAGCCTCAGGTATATATTCCCACAGAAAGAGTTGAACATGTGACAACGAAGATGGTTAGAAATGGTCAAATACTAAGACTGCTTAATTCATTTTCACTCTATGAAAGCCAACAAAGTGGTGGATGCTCTAAGTATAAAGGACCCAATGATTCTATCACTAATGAGAATTGAGAAGGATACAATCTTCTTATTCTTGGTGAAGATTGTAATGGGAATCATAAAGAAGGGAATATCATCAATCCTTTCACAAATTATTTCTCAAAGACATCCAAAGGAAACAATGCATTCTGGGATTTTGTGGATATTCTTACAATGTCTGCACACATTATTTCAATTTGGGAGGATTTCTTATTTGATCAACTGGCACTTATATATATCCGGGATGTGGTAAGGCTACATGGGGTACCACTATCAATTGTATCTGATCGAGATCCATGATTCACCTCTATGTTTTGGAGGAGTCATCAACATGCTCTGTATATTTAACTGAAATTCAGTACGGCCTAACATCCTAAAACTGATGGCCAATTTGAGTGAACTATTTATTCAGTGTAAGATATGTTAAGACCATGTTTTATGGACTACAAAAGAGGGAAAGACCAACATCATTTACTGGTTGAATTCTCCTTCAATAACAGTTTCCACTCGTGCATCTGAATGGCACCTTATAAAGCCCTATATTGGAATAGGTGCCGAACACCATCATGTTGGGATTATGTCAGTGATCATAAGAAGGTAGGACTAGAAATGGTCGAAGAAATGGAGGAGAAGATGAAAACCATTCACCAGCATATTAAGGCAGCCCAGAGTCGATAGAAGTGTGATGTAGATAACCTTTTATGAGACCTTGAGTTTAAAGATAGAGATATTTTATTTCTACGCATATCTCTATAGAAGAAGGTCATGAGGTTTGGAAGGAAGGGGATGTTACATCCTAGTTACATCGACCCCTTCAAGATTCTTGATTGTGTTGCAGTTGTGGCCGATCGACAAGCACTTCTAGATACCATAGCCAAAGTATATGATATTTTTCATGTATCCCTCTAGAGGAAGTACATACTTGACCCTTATCATGTATTATCTTAAGAGGTAGTATAGTTATATGATGATATTTCTTATAAGGAGATACTAGTGAAGATCCTAGATCATATAGAAAATGTTCTACAAAAGAAGACAATGCCACTCGTCAAGGTGTAGTGGAGAAACAAAATGTTTGAAAAAGAGATATGGGAATTTGAGGAAGTGATGAAGCTGAGTTACCCACGTCTGTTTCAGTGTGCGAAAAGGAAATTTCAAGGGTGAAATTTTATAAGGGGGGAAGATAGTAATGACCCAAACATTAATTAATGGAAATCCCCCTAGATATAATTATATTTCTTATCATAGTTATATAAAATGTGAAATTCCTTGGTTTTATGTTTCTTGATTTTTAAATATTGTTATAAATTGTGACCATTTATAATATAACTGTGGAATAGTGATCACATGATTAGTATCAATATAGAGAATTAAAATATCCAATTTACTCAGGAAAAGGAAGTGATGGGCTCATCCAGTAGGATTTCCCTGTATGAAGCCCATTTTACAGAGCTCAGAAAGGATGTGTCATCATGGGGCTTCACTCTTGACCAAGCCCAATCTGATCTTGAACATGTTAATCTTGAGCGGAACCGACTACGGGAGTAGTGAAAGATAATAGATATTTCCCCCTGAGCAATGTAATCCGAGCCACCCCAAGTTCCTATCACCATCGAACACCTTACACTTCGGTCATATGCAAGTGTTCTAAGGGGTTACGTAAAAAGACCCTATCACTATGACTACGTACATTATTTTTGTATAAAGAATGTGCATTCATTTTATGATTGTAACTTTGTAAATACTTTTTAAAGCACAAATAAATTTATAGTAAATATTGAACTAAGAAATAAATTTTGATGAATTAATGGTTTTTTTGATTAAAAAACATTTAAATAAAATTATATTTTTATTATTATCAAATTACTTTTTATTAAATATAAATTATCGTATAATTTTATGAATACAATTGTAATTTTTATTATGGTTTGGAATCTATTTTTGTCAAAACCCATGAACTTTTGATAAATGTCAGTTTATATTTTAAATGTAAAAATTCAAATATTTAGAAAATTATTTAGATAAAATGAAAATTAATTTTGAAATCAGGATGTCAGAATTATCCAATGGTGAATTTTTCATAATTTATTGAGACAGTCAATATTGTGGGTAAAAATTAAATAATATTCTAATATATAATGTGTTTATGACATCATAATGGCCAAATAGTTTTGTAATAAAATACTATAAACATAATGTTTGGACAATATATTTTTTATCATTAAAAAACGTGGTTTTTTATTTGTTTCATTTATTTTACAAAGCATTGGTGGACCCACCAAGACTTATAAAACATTTTGCCTTCTTAAATTACTTTATTTGAGAGTGTGACTTGTATCCACATAAGAAAACCAATTATTTTAAGAAGCCAGGACATTTGAATTATAAAATATTTTTTTCCACTCCCCTTTGGAAAAAAACATGGGCAAATAACATTGGCTTCTTTGTGGTATTGATTAGTTTAATGGGAGGTGTCCCAAACCTAAATAATAAATAATTCCCTATCCATTATTAAATAAACCCACCCATGCTCCCACTTCCTCTTCACTCAAAGACTTTGGAGTTTAAGAAAACCCTACCCTCCTTTCTCTATAATCCTCCCAAGGTTCCCCAATCTCACATGAAGCCTCTCTTAAGCCTCTCCCAAGTCTTTGGGATAACACTTCCAAGTAAGGGATTTCTTCCTTTCTCAATTTTGTCTAATTGTTTTAGCTATTATTCACTTTATTATCAATTACAAATGTTGGGGGGTGATTTCTCACCTCTCCCATACTTCCCTATTTAAGTTTTGAAGAAGGGATACCCCTTTATATCTCATTATTTCCACCCATATACACCGATTACCATGCCGAAATTCAGTGATATATTTCTCTCTCATCTTTTACATCCAAGTAATTATTTTGTATTATGCATCTAAATTCCATTATGATTATTTTTGACATGTATCTATATTACCCCATACATTATATTTCATGTAAATATGATGATACTACCATTTATCTCTCATCAAATATTTTCATGAATCTTTATGTCATGCTGTTATGCAGCTAAAATAGCATTGCATTTTTCCAAACGAATATCATTGTGTTGAGAATACCATACCCATGTCTCTATCAAAGGTATTAACCTTTATGAATATATTCATATTGAATGATACTTTCATGTATTTATTCCAAATTAATTAATTTTGGAATAAATTTTGATGTTGATTGATTCTGTGTTATATGATCCACGTGGCACACTTATGCATGAACTGAAATTTTTTAGAAGGGTGAACCCTGATAGCGATCCAATGCATTGGGAAATGTATAATATCATGATACATAATTTTAAATGAGTGTTGTCTCATGATAATTCATGTGAAACTATGGTTTACTTATGATTCATGTGAAATGAGGGTTTTCTCATGATCCATGTGCAATCAGCCTTGGCTCATGCTAAATTCCATCTTAAGTGATGTTGCAACATTTCCTTGTTATGTTTATCATGATTTACCATGCCATTATGTTCATGTTTCTCTAGTTCTCCCTTGATATACATATTCTCCATCATGTATTTTATTCCTAATGTTATTCCACGTTTATTCTCTTATTGGGCTTTATAGCTCCCCCTTTTCGTATGCATGTCCGTAGGTTATCCCTTGCAATGATAAGTACGGGGTAATGTAGTGGTCATGTAAATTATGTTTTCTATAAAGATGTTGTGAGATTTATGTTCTAAGATGTTATGAAATGTTCCTAATCCCCAAAGACACTATACCTGTTGATCTTATATGTTGTATAAAGTGAATATTTTATATAATAAATCAGGTTTATGTGTGTAATAAAAAGAAGGGTTGTAATAACAGACCAAGGGGAGTCTGATCTCATGGTTTCATATTTCATACAAGCTTCCACCGAGAAGGTGAATATTATCCAGGAGAGGTTATAGATAGCATAGAGTAGGAAAAATTATTATTCTGATAGAAGACAGAGACCCTTAAATTTGAGGATAGGAGATTATGTGTTTCTTCGGGTCTCGCCTCGATAAGGATTATAGAGATTTGGCCCGGGAGACAAGCTATCTCTGAGGTTCGTCAGAACTTTTCAGATCCTGAGAAAAGTTTGGGAGGTTTTTTAAGGCCTATACCTTCCCCCACATATGATCTAGGTGCATGATGTATTCAAAATTTCGCAACTGATGAGGTACATGCATGATCCATCACACATCATCGGCTGAGGCGGTATGGACATTGATGATGAGGTGACATTTGCAGAGATCCCATTGGAGATGGAGGATCGATAGGAGTGATTCCAATGTGGAAGTTAATTTTATCTAGTGTGTGCTCGGTGGCATAATGACAATATTCTGGAGAGAAAATGGGAGCGGGGAGGCTCAGATTCATGATGAGTACCACATTTTTTTGATTTGTTTGGTTTTTTTCTTTTGGGTACATAAATCCATAAGGCTGGGAGAGTGTAATGTGTCAAAAATTGCATATAATTTTTTAATTAAAATGAATTATTTTCAGACCAAAAAAGTTGAAGGCAACTGATTCTGGGGTCTGGAGATCCGGAAAAATATTTTGATCTTTTTTTAATGTACTTTCAGTAAACATGCGAGCGGGATTTTCTATCGTTTGAACTAGTGACCAGAACAAAAATCTGAGGGCATCGTTGTGTTTTGAACTTCAGGATTCACATTGAAACAACTTAACATCATCCTAAAAGGGAATAATGGAAAAGTTATTTTTTGTAATTTTCATGGAAAATGATTAAAAATTTTAAGGGATTTATTTTTTCTTTCTCATCGTTGGGTGGAAGATGACGAGGTTGCGGTCCAACGATGATGTGGTAATGTGGCACATTAATGTTGGGTCATTATTTATTGGTTTGAAACTATTATGTTGTTATCTTACTGACTCATTAAATGTGGATCATTAAATATGACTAATATAATGAGCATCATTAATGGCCATTGCATCATTGTGTTTTTTTGATTTTTTTTAATAATACAAAGTGTGGAGTATGGGAATTGATAATGGAGGATTCTCTGACAAAACCCTGGTTAATCTCCCCTCTAATGAATAATGATGAACACATGAGGATTTTTATCATCTTCATAACAACTCAAAGGAAGGGGATGGATGTGACGAAGTTGATTCCTTAGACTCCTGAGGAAGAATACTTTAGTATCAAACATCAATGTGGTAGGGGTTTTATAAGATTTTGATGTTCTTCCCTGTTATTTTCCTTAAACGATGAACATGATTCAATCCATGAATTCGTTGACCCCCACTTCATGAGTTTATGTGGGCGGGTAATAGTGTTGGGGATTTAATTATCCGAGATTAAGATTATTTTGGTATGATCAATCAAAAATCCCCATGAATCCCCGTTTATTATAACCCCTGAACACTAATGGAACAAGACTACATGAACAAGGCTCTAGCACCTCCTCTTCTGCGTTCTTGTTGGATGTATTTTTAAAATTATGAAATGGTGATTTAATGCCTTCACAGTATATATGGGGAACTCAGAAGGAAAAATATGTAGGCGGAGTGAAGAACGAACCACCGGTGCGCTTCTGGTGGTCTTTAGAAGGATCTTCTATGCCGACGACATGTGCCATCCTTGTGCCAGTTAGTGGGACTGAGGGCCGCCTATGATGACCCAAACATTCATTAATGGAAATCCTTATAGAGCTAATTAAATGTCTCATTATGTAAAATGATTATATAAAATGTCAACTTCATTGGTTTTATGTTTTTTATTTTAAAATTATGTTAATAATTGTGACTGTTGTTAATATAGACTTTGAACAATGATCGCATGATTAGTATAAATATAGGGATTTAACAAATGCAATTTATTCAAAAAAAGGAAGCGATGGCCTCATCAAGTATACGTTCCCCATATAAAGCCCATTTTTCAAAGATCAGAAAGGTGCTTTCACCTTTGGGCTTTTCTCTTGACCAAGACCAAGCTGGTCATGAATATGATACGCTCCAGTGGAACCGCCTACAAGAGAAGTTGAAGTTGATAGAGATTACCACTCGAGCAATGTTATCTGATCCACACCAAGAATCGGGCACTATCACACACCTTACCCTTCAGTCATATGCGGGTGTTATAAAGGGTTATGTAACAATACATTAGCACTATGGTCATGTACATTATTTTTTTATATAATAATGAATATACCTTCATTTTGTTTTTGTTATATTGTAGATAGTTTTAAAGCACAAATAATATTTTTAGTTAACATTCAAATAAAAAATACATTTTGATGAATTACTGGATTTTTTAATTAAATACTATTTTAATAAAATACTATTTTTAATATTATTAATTTAATTTTTTAAATATAAATGATTGTATAATTTTATTAATGCAATCTAAATTTTTATTATATTTTGAAGGCCATTTTTGTCAAAACCTGTGAGTTTTCGATAAATGTTGGTTTTTATTTGCAATGTGAAAATTAACATATTTAGAAAGGTATTTAGATAAAATAAATATTATTTCTGGAATTAGGACATCGAAATTATCCAATGGTTAATTTTTTCTAATTTTCAAAGACTGACAAATGTTTGGGTAAAAATTAAAAACCGTTTAAATATATAATGTGTTTTATGACATCATAATGACCCAATAGTGATGTAATAAAATACTATAAGCCTTATGTTCAGAAAATATATCTTTTACCATTAAAATAATTTGATTTTGGATTTTTTTTGACTTATTTTACAAAGCATTAATGGACCCTTCAATGGTTTATTAAACATCTTGTCTTTTTAAATTGTTTTCCTTGGGAGTGTGACTCACCTCCACATAAGCAACCCCATTATTTTAATAATTTCGGACTTTTTCCATATAAAATATTTTTTTTCCACTTCCCATTTCCAAAAACCATTGTTAAAATCCATCGTATGGTTTTTGGTTTGGATTTTTTTAATGTGAGGTGTCCCAAACCAAAATAATGAAGGATTCGCTCACCTTTCCTATAGAAACCCACCCAATATCATAATTTCTCCACAATAAAATCCATTAAAGTTCATAAAAAATCTTTACTACTCTTTCTAAAATCCTCCCAAAGTTTCCCATGCTCCCACGAAGCATGTCTCATGCCTCAATCAAGCCTTTGGAAGCACACTTCTAAGTAAGGGTTTTTTCGTCCTTTCTCATTTTTTCCAAGTTTATTAATGTTGTTATGACCTTTTAATTTCAATTGTAAATGTTGGGGTATGGTTTCTGAACTTCCCAATACTTCCCTTGTTATGTCTGAATGATGGTAGACCCCTTTCTCTCTCACTAAATGCCTCCCATGTACACCTGTTACAATGATGAAATTACGAATTAAATTTCTCTCTCCTCTCTTACATTCAAGAAATTCTATTTTATCATGGCTCTAAATTCCATTAAAATTAATGGGACATATATATATATGACCCCATTGTAGTAAATTTCATGTAAATATGATGAGACACCTATTTCTCTCTCATCAACCATTTTTATGAATTCTTACGTCACACTGTTACGCTGCCGAAATTGCACCGATTTTCCAAGACAATTTCATTAGGTAGTGAATACCATGCCCATTTTTCAATAAAGGTTATTCAACTTTATGAACATTAAATTATTGATTATAAATTTTCATATTTGAATTCCACATTCCTTTATCGTTGAATAAATTATTATGTTTTATGAATCCAAGTTATATGATCTCTGTGGAACACTTATTCATGAAATGAAATGTTTAAGAAGGTTGTGCCCTTATAGCGCTTCAAGGAATTGGGTTAAGAATAGTATCATGATAAGTCATTTTAAATGGGTGTATACTAATGCTAATTCAATTGAAATGAGGTTTTACTCATGCTTCATGTGCATTGAGGATTTACTCAAGCTTTATGTGCAATGAGCATTGGCTCATGTTAATTCCTTGTTAAGTGTTGTTTCCATATTTCCTTGTTATGATTATCATGCTCTATCAGACATTGATGTTTATCCTTCTATTATTATCTAATGATATTCCTATTTATTAACTTATATTTTATTCCTCAGGTTACTCAATGTTTATTCCCTTTCTAGGCTTTATAGCTCACCCTTTTCTTATGCATGTCCTCACATTATCCCATTAAATGCTATGTATGAGGGAATTAAGTGGTCATGTAAAAGAAGTTTTCAATAAAGATGATGATTCTCATGTTTTATGATTCTATGTAATGAACCTAATCCCCAAATACACTAGACATCTCGATCTTCTATGTTGTATCTATTAATGTTTTAAATTCTGTTTAATTGTGTAATAAAAGATTAGGGTTGTCACAATTGGTATCAGAGGATATGTTTAGTTATTTTTTGGATAAGGAATAGAAAAATCTAGAAAAGCCTTTGAGACAAGACTAAGTATTATAAAAACTTCCATTAGTGTTGGTGAGTATTGACTTAGTGGTTTATCATGCAAATACATCCCTATCTAGATACGAGAAGGTAGATGCGGCTCTAGCACAGATGAATCCTAGTGGAAAAACCTGAAAACACCACTTTGAGCTTGACTCAAATGAGAAATGGTTCACGAAAACAGGCCTTGCTTCACTCTTATTTATGAGACTACAGGGTTATATGCTTTGGTAAATTCACAAGCTTAGTATAAACCATTATTAAGGAACAAAAAATTCACTAAGAATATATGTTAGAAAGTAGATCATGGATAACATAGAGTAAAGCCAATAGATTAATATGTTGAGGAAATAAGAGTTATTTAAAAATCATCAGTTTTTTCCTTGGATTACCCTTTATGTGTTACCCCTAAATTTCATTTTATTCCATCCAATGGACAGTAATAGGAGGACTCAGGCTAACAACCGATGTGAAGATCAATTCGATGATTGTACTAATGAGATGCCAAATCCAATGGGAGCGGGGATCCTGAACATTGTCATGATTCTCTCTCAACTAACTTAATCTTTGAGTAGAAACATGGTTCAAGATGAATTTTCAACCCCCACTACAAAAAAGAACATGTTTCTATCAAGAGATTCATGCGACAAAGGCCTCCTACTCTTAATGGATCATTAGATCCCTCAATCACTGAACAAAAGATCAAATCCACTGAAAAGATCTTCTCCATCCTTCAATGTTTTGAACCAGAGAAGGTTATCTTGGATGCTTATTGTATAGAGGGTGAAGCTGATCAATGGTGGAAGTTGATCAAAAATACAATTCATGAGGAGGAGATCGAGGCGTTGGAATGGAAATATTTTCAGAAGATGTTTTTCGATAAATATTTTCCTCACACCCTACAACATAAGATGGAAAGGGACTCCATTTCCCTCATGAAAAAAGGTGAAGAATCTATTGGAGAGTACAAGAAAAAATTCAGAAGTATTTCATGATATGCTTCATGATTTGTCATTTCCCCTAAATGCATGGTTGACCGCTTATTTGGTGGGTTGAAACCTAGTATCTGGAAAGCACCAACGATCCGTGACTTCGACAACTATGAGTAAATTTTCTGATGTTTCCTCAAGGATGAAATAGAGATCGGATAATATTAGGTGTAACATGGGGATAAGAAGTGTAATGTGGAATTCAATGAGAGTTTTCTGATGAAAAAATCCAACGGTGCTAAGAATATTCAACACCCCACTAGCCATAGGTTCCAAAAGAACCACCCCAGAAATTGCCTGAAGGGGGCGGGGAAATGCATTATGTGTGGAAGAGAAGGGAACCTAGCCGTTAACTACTAGTAAGAAAGACCCACGACTGCGACAGAGGGGAGGAACACTCCGTTCGAATATCGACGTGTGGTTCATTGCTACAACTACAATAAATCAGATCATCTTGCAAATTATTTCCCAATGCCAAGGGTTTTCGGTTGAAACAAAAACATACAAGGCAACAAGGGCGAGCTTTTCCCATCACTACTGCGAAAGAGAACCCCGAAAATGAAGTGGTGAATGGTACGCTAGTTATTCATTCAAGAATAGAAAATGTACATTTTGATTCATGTTCTATGCATTCTTTTATATCTCGAATGTTTAGTAGAACAGTCCCAGAATCACCACAAAACATGGAAGTGAAGATGTCGGTGAGTACGGAAAATGGGGAAATCGTTGCATCCCAGGAATATAACTCCTCCCATATCACAATCTGTGGAATAAACCTCTCGGATAACCATTTCATACTCTCTTTGGTATATTTTGATGAGATTGTTGGCATGGATTGGCTTTCCTTATATAGGACCAACATAAATTTCTGGGAGAGGGAAATCACACTCCTTGTGTATAATCGACCCCCAATTCTATACAAGTGCAAGGAGGAAGATTAATCTTCTTTTGCTCCATCATCTCAAGAGTGGATATTACTACCTTATGAGCATGCGTATCTGGCTCAGATTATTTAGCCCAAGGAAGCATCCATCCTTGGAGACAATGCCTATGGTGATGGAATTCACTGATGTGTTTCCTGATGAATTGTCATGTCTTCCTCTTAGAAGAGATGTTGAATTGTCAATTGAACTTATAGCTGGGGCATTTCCCAATATCCAAAACTCTATATAGAATGGCTGTTGTGGATCTTGAAGAGCTGAAGAAAAAACTACATGATAATCTAGATAAAGGGTTTATATGCCCAAGTGCTTCACCATGGGGTGCACCAATCATCTTTGTCAAAAAGAAATATGGGTCAATGCGCCTTTTCATCGATTATCGTGGGATTAAAAAATAACGATAATGAACAAGTATCCTCTCCCACTAATAGATGACTTGTTCGATCAGCTGCATGGAGCACAATTCTTCTCAAAGGCGGATTTTTGGTCGGGATATTATCAAGTAAGGATGAAGAAGGAAGATGTCCCTAAGACTGCTTTTCGTACAAGATGTGGGCACTATGAATTCATAGTAATGCATTTTGGACTCACTAATTCTCCATAAATCTTCATGGAATTGATGAATAGAGTCTTTAGAGCTTACCTAAACAAATTTTTCGTTGTCTTTATATATGATAGTCTAATATACACCAAAACCATGGAGGATCATGAGGAACATCTGAGAACTATACCAGAGACATTGGGGAAGGAGAAGCTCAATGAAAATATAGTAAGTGTGATTTCTAATTGAAGGAGATCTCATTCTTGGGGAATATCATCAAAAGAAATGGGATATCTATGGATCCCTCCAAAACAGATGCAATTGAGGGATGGGTGAGGCCAACATCGTTAACAGATATCCGTAGCTTCATGAGTTTAGCTGTATATTATCGATGATTTGTGAGAAATTTCTCACGATTTTCCAACCCTTTTACCAAGCTTACTCGTAAGGGAGTAAAGTTTTCATGGAGTGATGAATGCAAAGAAATCTTTAAGGAGTTATAAAAGAGGATTATCACTGTTCCTATTCACACTTACCCACAAGTGAAAAACATTTAGTTGTATTCAGTGATACATAAAAGAAGGGACTGGGATGTGTGTTGATGCAAAATGACAAAGTCATTGCCTAAGCTTCATGGCGATTAAATGTTCATGAATCGAACTATCCAACACATGACATTGAGATGGCTGCAGTGATCATCACTTTGAAAAGTTGGTGGAATTATCTCCTTGCAGAGAAGTGTGAAATATATACGGACCACAAAAGCCTCAAGTTTATATTCACATAGAAAGAGTTGAACATTCCCCAATGAAGATGGTTAGAGCTGATCAAAGACTATGACTGCTCAATTCATTACCACCCTGGGTAAGAGAAAAAGGTGGTGGATTCCTTATATAGAAAGGACAGAAGGATTCTATCATTAGTGAGAATTATAAAGGATCAAATCTTTATAGATTTGATTAATATGGACATGGGAATCCAAAAGAGGGCAACATAATCAATATATTCACAAATGATTGCTCAACCGTCACTATTTTAAAGTCTAAAAGATGCACCAAAAGATGATATGTGAATTCAAGAAATAGTAGAAGCTATCAAGGAATAGAAATCATCAAAGATTAATGTTAATGAAGAAGGAATCATGAGATTTTGGAAAAGACTATGTGTTCTATCAAGTCCTGAGCTAAATAAAGAACTTTTGAATGATACACATAGTTCAAATGTCAATATTCACCCATGAAACACAATGATTTATTGAGAACATCGAGAGAATTATTGGTTGGATAATATTAATAAGGAGTTCTCTGAATATACATAAAAATGCCTGATGTGTCAAATAGTGAAGGCATAGAGGAAGAAGTATAAGGGGAGGATGCAACCACTACCCATACCAGAATGGAAATGGAAGAATATCACCATGGACTTTGTCATAAAACTTCTGAAGACATCCAATGGAAACAATGCAATATGGGATTTTTGGACCGTCTTACAAAGGCTTCACAGTTCATTGATATTCCAGAGGATTTCTCACTGGCTGAACTAGCACGGATATATATATCAAAGAAGTCGTAAGGCTGCATGGAGTACTACTATATGTTGTGTCTGATCGATATCCAAGATTCACCTCTATGTTTTGGATGAGTCATCCACATGTTATGAATAAAGAAATGAACTTCAGTACAACCTATCAACCTCAAACTGATGGTTAATCATAAAAGAATATCCAAACACTTGAGGACATATTGATAGCGTGCTAAATTGACTTTAAAAGAGGATGTGATCAACATTTTCTTCTAGTTGAGTTATCTTATAATAATAGTGTTGACTCAAGTATCCAAATGGAACAATATGAATCCCTTTAGGGGAAATGGTGCAGAACACCGGGGTTTTGGGATGAGGTCAGTGAACATAAGATGCTTGGACAAGAAATGGTCGAAGAAATGGTAGAGAAAGTGAAAACAATTCAACAGCATATCAAGGCAAACCAGAGTCGAAAGAAGTGTTATGCATTAACCGTTGGTGATACGTTGATTTTAATGTTGGATACATGGTATTTCTACGCATATCTCTATGCAAGAAGGTCATGAGGTTTGGAATGAAAGGGAAGTTAAGTCCCAGGTACATCGTCCCCTTCAATATTCTTGATCGTGTCGGGGTTGTGATCTATCGACTATCACTTCCACCTACCATGGCCAAATTACATGATGTATTTAATGTATCCCTCTTAAGGAATTATATACCAGACCCTTCACATGTGCTATCTTCAAAGGTGGTACAATTAGAGGATCATATTTCATATGAGGAGTAACCAGTGAAGATCTTAGATCGTAGAGAAAAAGTTCTACTAAATATGACAATTCCCAATGTCAAAGTGTAGTGGTGAAAACAAAAGTTTAAAGAATAAACATGAGAATCAGAGGATATGATGAAGTAGAGTTACCCACATCGGTTTTAGTTATGGAAAAAATATTTCGTTGGAAAAATTTATCAAGGGGGGAAGATTCTAACTACCTAGACATTCATTAATAGAAATCCCTCTTAATCTATTTAAATGTCTCTTTAAGTAAAATATTTATGTAAAATTTGAACTTCATTGGTTTAATGTTTTTGTATTTCAAAATGCTGTTAAGAATTGTGACTGCTGCTAATATAGCGGTTGAACAATAATCACATGATCATTATAAATATAGGGGTTTAACAAACCTAATTTACTCAGACAAAGGAAGGGATGGACACATCAAGTAGACATGCCCCATACGAAGCCCATTTGTTAGAGCTCAGAAAGGATGTTGCGTCTCTGGGCTTTGCTCTTGACCATGCCCAAGCCGATCATGAATATGTTAAGCTCGAGCAGAACCGCCTATGAGAGAAGTGGAAGTTTATAGAGATTACCACACAAGCAATGTTATCTGAGCCACCCCAAGAATTGGTCACCATCACACACCTTACCCTTCAGTCCTATGCGTGTGTTATAAGGGGTTATGTAACAAGACATTAACACTATGGTAATGTACATTATTTTTGTATTTAGTAATTAATATACCTTCATTTTATTATTCCTACCCTGTAGATCGTTTATAAAGCACAAATAGTATTTTTAGTTAATAATCAACTAAAAAAATCTATTGTGATAAATTAATGGATTTTTGAATTAAATAATATTTTAATAAAATTTTAGTATTATTATTAAATTAATTTCTATAAAATATAAATGATTCTATAATTTTATGAATGCAATCGTAATTTTTATAATGGATTGAAAGCAATTTTTGTCAAAACCCGTGAATTTTCGATAAATGTCGGTATTTATTTAAAATTTGAAAATTTACATATTTATAGTATTATTTAGATAAAATAAATATTTTTTCTGGAATGAGGATGTCGAAATTATCCAACGGTGAGTTTTTCATAATTTTCTAAGATAGTCAAATTTTTGGGTAAAAATAAAATACCATTTAAATATATAATATGATTTATGACAACATAATGAACCAATAGTGATGTAATAAAATATTATAAGCCTTATGTTCAGAAAATATATGTTTCACCATGAATATAATGTGATTTTGGATTTGTTTGAATTGTTTTACAAAGCATAAAAGGACCCTTCAAGGCATATTAAACATCTTGTCTTTTTAAATTGTTTTCCTTAGGAGTGTGACTCACCTCCACATAAGCAACCACATTATTTTAAGAATTTAGTACTTTGGACTTATAAAATATTTTATTCCACTTCCCTTTTCCAAAAAACATGAACAAAACCATGGGATGGTTTGTCGTTTTGATTAGTTTAATGTGATGTGTCCCAAACCTAAATAATAAATAATTCCCACACCTTCCCTACATAAACCCACAATGGATCCAACATTCTCCTCAATCAAAGCCGTTGGAGTTCATCCAAAATCTGCACTAATCTTTCTAGAATCTTCCCAATGTTCCCCAAGATCCTAAGAATCCTCTTTCAAGCCTCTCTCACATCTTTGGAAGCACACTTCCATGTAAGGGTTTTTTCTTCATTTCTCATTTTGTCCAATTTTATTAATGTTATTATGCCCCTATAATTTCAATTATAAAGGGTGGGTTATGGTTAAACACCTCCCTCATACTACCCTCATTATGTTTTAAATAATGGATACCCCTTTATCTTTCACTAATTTCCTCCCATGTACACCCGTTACTATGCCGATATTCCGAAAGAAATTTCACTCTCATCTTTTACATTCAAAAAATTCTTTTGTATCATGACTCTAAATTCCATTAAAATTGTTGGTACATGTATCAATATTACCAACTTACATTCCATTTCATGTACATATGAGGATACACACCCTTTTCTCTCTCATCCACCATTTTTATGAATTCTTACGTCACATTGTTACGCTGCCGAAATTGCGCCGATTTACCAAGACAATGTCATTGTGTAGTGAATACCATGCCCATTTCTATATCAAAGGAATTTACCTTTATGCAGATTTACTTATTGATTATAAAGTTTCATGTTTGAATTCTGCATTACTTTATTATGGAATAAATGATTATTTTTTATGAATCCTTGTTATATGATACATGTGGCACACTTATGCATGAAATTAAATGTTTATGAAGGGTGCCCTTATACCGCTCCAATGCAATGGGTTATGAATAGTATCGTTATACGTCATGTGCAATGGGTGTATACTCATGATAATTCAAGTGCAATGAGGTTTTAATCATGATTCATGTGCAATGAGGATTTACTCATGCTCCATGTGCAATGAGCCTTAGATCATGCTAATTCCATGTTAAGTGTTGTTGCCACATTTCCATGTTATGATTATCTTGCTTTATCATTCCTTTATGTTTATGCATCTATTGAGATCTAATGATATGACTATTTTATAACATGTATTTTATTCCTCATGTTATTCCATTTTTATTCCCATACTAGGATTTATAGCTCACTATTTTCTAATGCATGTCCTCAGGTTATCCCATGCAATGCTAAGTACAAGGGAATGTAGTGGTCATGTAATGAAAGTTTTCAATAAAGATGTTGTTTTCCATGTTTTAAGTTTTATGTAATGACCCTAATCCTCAAAGACACTATACCACTTTATATTTTATGTTGTATCAAATGATGTTTTAAATTATGTTTAATTGCGTAATAAAAGATCAGAATTGTCATACCGCCAGCCAGACCGGAGGCCGGGTGGAGCAGTGAATCATGGCGTTTGGAAACTGCGACCATCAGACCACGATAGTAGAGGACACAGATCTAGGTGGGTAAATGTGTGGAGGGAGGTGACGTAGGTCTGTACCACCTAGCTAGATAGACGAGCCATGGTCCATCGATCGTGGATGGAGGTGGAGGCGTTGCAACGTCTGGTGAGGCAAAGAGGTCGGATGTAGCCGGTTGTCGCATCCCAGCCAAGTGACACACTACCAGTCCTCCCCTTGGTGGACCACACTAGGTCTAGTAGGCCATGACCCCAGCCTAATAGGCTGGTCTCGTGCCTAGCAGGCTGGTCTGATTCTATGTGGGCCGGTCTTATTTCCATCGGGTCGGGTCGCCTTGCGACCTGGCGTGCTGGACCCCTGCCAAATCAGGCTGAGTCCAAAGAGGCATGTTGGGCCTGGCCCACTATCCAGGCCTGACCATACCAACATAAACCGAAACCACGTCTGGTCCAATGCCATGTGGGCCGGTCTATTTCTCCCATATATTTAGTTTATATTACTTTTAAGGAAAAAACAATATAATTCACCAAGTTCCATGAAATTGGAATTAAACCCATTATTCATGTGTATGAAAGACTTATATCTTTCCAAGTGATGTAATTTATTCTCCATAACTACCTATAAAATCATTTTATAATTGTAGATTAATTATATATATATGATATTAATTGTATATTTTAAATTTTGGAATGATAATATATCATCCACATTCTAATTTTTCCATCCCTTGAAAAATGAAAATGGCATTCATGCATGCATGTTGATGGGATTCCTTTTTCATGAACACATAACATGGATGTTATATATATGGTTATATTAGAAAAAATTTGAAATTATTGATATAATACTCATTATTTAAAAACCAAATAATACCTAACTTCCTTCCATGATGATCACTGATAAATGGAAATAGTACTCTTATGTATGTACGACCTACCATCTCCATGAATGTAATGGTTTTTTTGTTTTTCATACCCATCTATCATGGATGGTATTAAATTTGAAATTATATTTCGAAATAAGATATTTATGTCATGAGAATTATTATTTAGATCATATAATAATGATCTCTATTAGAATAATCAATATAAAAAATTAATTTTAGGCATATTAGTTTAATATCATGAAATTTCTATGATATGAACATAATTGATCAGTGTGTTTTATATAAAATGGTGATAAATAAAATAAAGATAATAAAAAAATCAAAAAAATTATTGATTATTTAAATAATTAACTTATATTTATTATTCATGGAGATAAAAATATACATGATGAATCCAACTTGAGGTAGGGACACTTTACATAAACACATCAATTTTAATTTTTGAAATGTTAATTTCCTTTATATATTTCTTCCATATTCATATTATAAAAATATTTTTACTAATATATTTGTGTGGATATGAATTAATTAGAAAGGGCATTTTTTTAAATTTATATAATTCTCTAAAAATTCTTCCAAATGGTATTTTTTCGTATTTTGTATAGAACATTTTAATATAAAAAGAAAATTTAATGTTTTATTTTAGGATATACAATGGAAGCAGTTTCCACCACTATTGTATAATTTTTTTATGTTTGTATTCCATTATAATGACTAATGATCTCATAAAAATAAAAAATAATAATATTTCCCATTATTCGAGTATTTTCAAAATTAGGTATTAAATGAAATTGATATTTTGATATACATAAATGATTTTATTATGGTTGGAAATAATATTTTTGTTGAAATAATGTATTTCAAGTATTAAAATTTGGTTATGGTTTTTGGATTTTTTTTATAATGATGGGTATTCTATTATAAATCATGAATGTGTGGTTCTGTTATAAATCTATTATAGCGCCCCCATTTTTAAGAACATGAAATTAAAATCATTATTTTTTAGATTATAAAAGGATTGGGTTAACTATGGGGCGTTTCTAAGGGGTTATACATGTTTTGTATTTATTTCCAGTGGTTCCCGATTTGTGAAAATTTAGTATAAAAGTGCACCACCTCCTTGAAATCATGCTCGATAGGAATGAGTCACTGGGTATGAACATGATTTTAATGAATTTTTGGTGTAACCAAGGGAAAATGTGAAAATTAAAATAGGGGGAATAATGAAGTTGGAACAAAGTCTATCTAATAATTTGATACAATCATGAAATGGTGTTATTAATATAGTAATACTACATGGTTGGGACGCATTTTCCCAAACGTATAGCCTAACTATGTGTCACATAGATGGAATGTAAAATAGCATGGATCTAATTAGAATAATGAACTCTAACTATTATTAATATAATATTCTCTTCGAATCTCATATTTTATATTCTTTCTAAATTCTGATAGATTATTCCCTTCATTTAAAAATATATTACTAGACAAATCAAATCATTTTGGGGGCATAGATCAATCGAAAATTCTTCATTATGTATAGTTCATATTAGATTATATATTATCTTCTCTATTAAACTGATATATATAAACTATAGAGGATATATATATTTGTTATATTAAGGGAATATTAGTGATATATTCTTGAATTTTTTATGGTATAAAGATATAATTGAGGATCCATATATTTCTACCATTGTTCTTCGTTTTCTCTTACCGTTGGGGGGTAGGTGGATTCTCTCTCATCTCCACATGACTTATAAATTAATTGTATAGATTTCATTAAATTAATTGTTTAAATTTTTTTGAAATCAATTTGTTATTCTCTATGGAGATGTATTTTGGGCTATAGCTTTGAAATTGTGAAAATTTAATTTTTATGGAAAATTTTCATTGGTTATAGTATTAAAATAATGGTTTTAATATTAGGGTTTATTTGGATAAATCCAGAATGTATGTTGAAATTATTTAAATAAGGAAGGGATTTTTGCTGATTTTTTTGCATGGACTTCCTCATATATGGTTGGAATGAGTTCATTTCTTTTGACATGAACCATAATAAGGTGTTCTTTCTATAATGGTATAATGAAAATACACTGAAAAAGGGGTTGGTTCCATTCTGGAACATGGGAATTATTCATCTTTTGAAAACATCATTTTTTGAAAAGAGACTAATCATGATTATGAAACTCTAAACTAGAATTCTAGCATGTGTGTTTGTGGAGGAAAGGTAATGGGAATTACAAGTCATTGAGAAAGGGTTTTATGATTTAAAAATATATTCCTTGGAATCATGTTATAATTTTTGATATAAACTATATTAACGTATTTTTAAACTATATTATAGAAAATGTAATAACTAGTAATTTTCTGACTGTCATGAAATAGGAAATATTTGGGAAAATATTATAGAATTTATTACTCTGTCCCTTCTTCGAAACATTAGTGTGTCTGAATATTTCATATCTTGGTACAAATGTAAAGGCAAGGTAACTATTTTCATTAGTTATTCTTCCTGATACCACAGATAAGGATTGTGTAGTTATATCTTGGATGTTTTGGGAGTTGTTTATCTTTATGACTTGAGATTTTCCACTTTTGAATTTTTAACTATTATTTCTATTGCAACGCAGATATGGTCATGTATTATTGGGTATAATTGTTTTTTTATTTTATTAAAGAATCATATATAGGATATGATATTTATTTTTCCCGTGGACCAGGGGTTTAATATTTAATGGTAATATAATCTAAAAAATATTCTTATTGAACATTGAATTTATTTCTATCCTTTAATGTCTTGGGGATGTCTCTTATTGACTATTAGCACCACCACTTCTACTCATGTCAATTATTAGAGGTTTAATGACATAAATGTTGTCATTATTGGTCAATCTATATATCCTTCTCGAAAAAATGGTATCAGTATTAGTCATTCAATCATTCCGTCATCGGAAAATGATCTTAGTTAGTTCAATCCATGAGTTGGGATAGTATAATGGAGATATAATTTTCATAATTTGAAGAACGTAGCTTAAAAAATAATAATTAATTTTATAATGAACATTATGTTTCTTGGGATTTCGAGTACATATGTGTTTTAAGACACTTCTATGTGATTTTTCACATCATCTTCATGAGTTTATCCAATGATGATTTCATTCCGTATATTGATTGTAAGAAATTATTCTAATTTTTTTTTCTCATTCTGAGATAAATTGTTTACTAAATGGGAAAAAATGATGATTTTTGAAAATGGTTAAATGTTTTATTTTTTAAAAACATAGTAGAAGTATTTAAAATTTTTTGAAGATGTTGACATAGGAATGATTTTGGAAGTGTATATTTTGATATGTGTTATTTTGGAAATTTGGAATTCATAATACAAATATTGTTAGTGAGTGAGACTAAATTAATTTTGAATAGGCTATAGAAAAATAAACCATGTTGAAATCGTAGTAATAAAATGGTAGAGGGTTCTTATAATTTTTTTTCACCATAGCCACATGTGAATCAAAATCATGTTCAATTTATTTTCCTGGTTTTTCGAGCAATGGATATCGGTAATTAGAAGTACATTCCATGAAAATTGGACTCTTCTGTTCTGTTATAAATTCATAATCGACCAATCAATTGGGAAAATTTCGACCTCGATAAAGTAGAATTTTTTTCTGATAGGATTATTATTTTGAGTTATTTGGAATACCTCTTAAATTGAATAGTATGTTATCAATTTACATTTTAGAGGTTCTAGAACACCTATGGGGGAGTTTAATTGATCATGATATGGTTGAGCGATGCATTATATGGATTTATCTTGAGGAATTATATAATAATAAATGTTATAATCACAACTTCATATTTTTAGAAAAACATATTTCATTGGCCTATTGTAAGAGATTCTATCTGTAAAAGAGTAAGTGGCTTAATTTATTATTAGAGTTCACTATTTCCCAAAATTATTTTCAATTTTATCCTTGAAGGAATATGTTTTTGAGTTGGGTTTTTTACAAAAAATTCACTCAAACATTTCTATTTATAATTGTACAAACTATTTGGAAATTCTCAATAGAGTGATGGTGGACGAAAGGGATATGTCAGGAAATATGGTTAGAGGGATTATTTTTATTTTTATAGGAAAATTAGAGAAATATATTTGTGAAAATAATATGAAAGGAAATAATACATTAAGAGTGGATATGAACCTCATAATAGGACCATTGGATCAGTAATCTTACATTCAAGACAAAAATGTATACAAAGACGCTTTCAATGTGGTTGTTCCGAACAGATGATGTGTGTTTGTATGGAACCAAAAAGAGATTTTAACAACTATAATAAAATGGTAAAACATCAGTATTAATGTCGTAGTGATCGAAGGTATGGTTCAAGATACACATCTCAAGTTTCTAAATCATCATATGGTTCAACGAGATGAGTGAAGCTGAATAATTCTTGTAATTAGAACTGAGAAATCCAAGGAGATTCTAGGAAAAATATTATCCTAATTAGGATAAATAACCTTAGAGGGGGGGGGTGATAAATTGTATGATATATTACAACTCATGACCCTTCATATATTTTTTATTATTTTAATTATTAATTCTTATCGATATTTCTCAATGAAATGTATGAATAAAATTGAAATCAGACACGAGACAAAGAAAATTTACTTGACTCTCTCTCAATGGGATATGTCCACAGAGCATACAATGGTGATGTACGTATTCAACAAATCCACTAAATCTTGCTAAAAATTTACAAGGATTTGTCTAGATCACTGCCACTCGAACAGATTATCATTATCCTCTTAATTTGATAATTTATTTATAAAATATCTAATACAAGTTTTTGGACATGTAGGTCCCATCATTTTCATGAATACAAGAATCATCAACTATATATAGATGACATTTTGATGTCCTTTTTCACCCATAAATAAAATATAAATTTCTGTATACAATTAGATTTCATAAATTATTATCACGAACTATTTTAGTCTCACTATGGAAGTCCATACTTTTTTTGAACCACCATTAATCATTTAAAATATTCTTTTTGCAATATTTTGGACTTCTTTATAGACCACAACATCTCTTGTGAACCCCATTCCCTTAGTCGGTGATCTCTTATCCTATAGATCATTTTTCTTGTACGAACTGCTCCAGCTTCATGGTATCCTATTTTATAGACTCAACCTATTTCCATGAACTTTCCTTCTTTTATGGAAATTCACGACATCCATGAACAATCTTTTTTGGTGGGTTTCAAAGCCCTTCAAAACCCACATTCATTTAACTGTTTTCATGAACTCCTTCAGCCTTAACTGAATCCTTAATCTTAAATTTCATCAAATTTTTTAAATAATTAATGGATTGATGATAATTACTAGTGAAAGTATCTTTATATAATGACCTGATTATATTACCTTATATATGAAATTTGATTCTAAAATATCACTATTTTGAATCCCAAAAATCATTGATGTTGTACATCCTTCACCACATACTATGCTACGCAGTCTATATATCACTTTGATCTTCTATAGTGGAAGGTATATTCTCCAAAAGAAATCAACCTTCATGATGTAAAATATCACCAACTTACTCAATAAATTATTATCCTACCATGAACATTAGGACTACCACAAAGAGTCATCCTCTAAAGAACTTCTTTTTCTATGTAGTCTGCGTAATAGCCTTCACAGTCCACATAGAACAACCATGTGAAAATACTCATTTTCAGATATCCTTAATCCATTACATGTACATAATTTATGGTGTGAAAACTTTGTTTTGAGGTCCTAAAACGTCATTACATAGACTCCGTCGATGAAAACCATCCATTTCAAAAATAAATAACTCCTGGTTTTGAGGTCCAAAAATTAGTAAAACAATGAAAAAAATCAATCACGATAAAACCATTCTTTGGGTAAACAATCCATATTGATTCAAAGAAATGTAGAGTTTTTAACAATCACAATAACCCTGAAAAAGTTGATATAATTTCTTGAAATATTTTTTCTCGAAAAACACCATGAATCCTCATCATGTAAAATATCAATTGTGTAATGAAGAAAAAATTTTAGTGTGTAAGAAACTGTATTGAGGTGAGAAAGTTATTGTGGATGATCAATTAATTATTTTGACGGTGTGTGGAATGAATCTTTTATATTTTACATTTCTGAAAATTTTGTTTAATACGATAACATCCCCATTTTTAAATTCTTCTTATGTTGATGATCATATGGATTTTATAATTGATATGATTCCATCTATTTTGAAATATCAAAATCTTCTTGTCCCAATTGATTCACAAGGAATTGCATATATATATTTCTCTAACTATTGATAGAGATGAGTTTTATTGGAATTTTTGGGTACTACGGATGGAGGTATAGGAGTTGATTTTGGGTGTGGAACGGTTTACATCATTCAAGGACAACATTGACTATTTTTTCTAAAAGTATTTTTGACGTCTATTGATGGTATTGAGTATATCTTTAGAGGAAATTAGTATATAAGGGAGGGTAGAGAAGAAAGTTTGGTTTAAGTGGTTGCAACAATCTATTACTTTTTTTATGTGCTTACTTTGATATATGAGGATGCTATAATATATTTATATTTATAATCCATGTTTCATCAACCAATTTCTAGCTATTTTTCTAGAAAATTTATTGGGGTTTTAACCCTATATATAAGTTGATTTTATGATTGATCTCCTATACGAGACAAGTGTAATTTCAATTTTGTCTTGTTGGATGACACAAATAGAAATGAAGGAATTTAATATTTAGTGAAAAGAGATATAAATCAATCTGTTATTTGAAAAATAACTTCTCAATTGGAGGAAAATTTTCATTTCCCTAAAAAAGCATAATATAACTATTATAAATTAGGTGGAATATAGTAATATTAACCGTGATATGTTAAATAATTGATATCCTCAAACATAAATCTATAATCAATTTTATCAATTTAGGGGATTTTAATGGTTCTATAAAATTAAATTACATTCAATATTTCTCAAATTGTGTGTTAGGAAGGATGTTAATCCTATTGTTTCATTTATAAGTAGATATGTTCATTATGAATATTTGATTTTACCTTTAGGTCTTAGGAATTCACCCACCATATTTTGGGAATTTAAGAATCAAATCATTTATAAGTATCTAGATTCCTTTATTGGGGGTTTTAGATGATATAATGGTGTATTATAGGTGAAAATCATATCATGAGTATCACTTGGCTATAATGTTTGATATCTCATTGATGTATTGTCTTTATTTTATGTCATCAATGTGTGATTTTCTGATAAAATAGGTGTGTTTACATATAAATATCATTAATAAAAAAGTAGATTCTATGGATCATGAAAATATATATGATTTTATCACTTTGAAACCACTCAATAATGTCTTGGATATATGTAGCATCCTTATCATTGCAGGATATTTCTGATGATTTGTATGTGATTTTTCATGATTGGAATCACCAATGAAATATTTTATGAGAAAAAGAATTTATTTCCAATGGAATAATTAATTCAATAAATACTTTAAATAAAAATTTTATAAACAAATATTATAACTTATTCTCACATTTATAGAGTCTAGATATTTTTATATAGTCTATTGTAAGGCATTGAGATCTGGTTTAGGAAGTGCTCTCATTGAGGGAGGTCATATTGTTCCTTATGGCTCATGATAGTAATAGATACATGAGAATAACTACCCAAAAACGGTTTGAAGTTAACTTCTATAGTACATTCCATAATGATATTTATTCACAATACTATTCATGAGAAATATTTTGTGTATACCGATTATAAAATTTGGGTGAAACTTTTCTCACAAAATATTTTAACCTAAGGTAAGGAAGAAGAATGAAATATTTTAAAATTAATGCCATTGAAATGTTGTGATAACCCGAGAAAGAAAATTTTATATTTGATGACATGAGTATAAATTTGTATTCATAAATGAATGTATTGGAATTAGATTAATGGAAACTTATATTCATTGTTGCTGATATGTATCATCATTATAAAAAAATGAAATGTAGAATTTTTTATTCAACTATATTCTATTCATATTTTGGTTTCATAGTTTAGAAATGATCACTTATAAGATCTAGAATGTATTACTATGAGGTCAAAACTCAATGGTGGGGAGAACTTTGAGGAATAGAATATGGATGAGTCTTCAATGTATTTGTTTAGAGGTTATATGGTTTTACCTATTGACTATCATTAATTTATTCTTTTTTACTACCATTATTTAAGATGGTATTCTCATTATGGTATTCAAACAATGTATACTTCTTCGAGAGTAAAATTAGGGTGGGCTAGAATGAAGAAAACATTTAAAGGGTTTTTCTCAAAATTCAGCACTTGTTAGAAGGTCAAGGAAGAGCATCAATGACCATATGGTGGGTTACAGTATTTGTTATTTCATGTGTGGAAGTGGGAATATATAACCATTGGTTTTCGATTTGGTCTATCTGTAAAAATTAAGAATTTTTATCTCATATGGGTGATAGTGTATATGATCAGAATGTTATCTCACATTAATTGCATTAGTGCAAATATTACGACAATAGACTTTTCCAAAATCAACATTTATAATATTGTAATGATGTATAGTGTTCCAGTGTTAATTGTATAAGATTGAGAACCTAGGCTCACCTATAATTTTCTGAAGCCTATTATAAAACCCATAGGAAATCACTTCACTATGAGCATGGCTTATCATCTTTCATTGGATGGACAATCCAAAAGGACAATCCAAATTTTGAAAAACATGCACAGGGTTTGTGCAACGGAATTTAGTGGATATGGGGGGATCATATAACATTAATGGAGTTATTATATAGTAAATATTTTTATGAATGTATACATATTGATCCATTTGAATAGTTATATATATACATTATCATTATTCACTGTTTTTTGATGAAAAAGGAGATACATCACTAATTGGACCAAGTCTTGGGAAAGATATAGAAGAAAATATTTAGTTGGTCATAAAAATGACTGAGATGGCTCATATTTTTAATAAATATTTTGTGGATCATATTTGATTATCATTCTTGTATGATTTGAGTAACCAAATAATCATAAAAATATCTATAAAAATTGGGCATCTTATTTTCGGTAAGAATGGAATGGTATCCCCATGGTACATAATCATGTTTGAGATACATTAACAAGTTATTGAGGCTTCATATTAGTTATATTTTCATCCAAGGGTGAATACAAGGGAAATTGTGTTTTATATATCTTAGTTGATGATGTACTTAACTACTATTTACCATGTGACTCAATGGGATTATGTTGACTAAGATCTGAATTATTTTTTTATTCATATACTGCTGTAGAATGTGTATAGTTATGATAATATATTTCACATGAAAATTATCAGTGTAATGTTAGTTTTATGGAATCATGGTTAGATTGAAGAATAAAATTTGTGTCTAGAAAAGGAAATCGTAGTGTATTGTCTACAAATATTCTTGGACAACACATGTTTAATAAATTTAATGGGTGGAATGAAAAGTGGTGGGGATACTGTTACACTATAAGCTTGGTTACGTGACCCTTGATCCATTAAAGTTATGTTTTTTAAAAAATTAGTTTATGTTTAGGGAGACATGATGGTTCAGTGTTTTTTATGAGATGTGGAGGATTAATATTTGTGAAATTTTAGTAAACCCCAAAAAAATCCCCAATAATCAATGTTATTGGGGATATGAGTCATAGGGAAGGATTATTGTTGGTGCACAGTTTTGAAAAACCACGTGAATTTCCATTGAAAATATGAAACGTGGAAGAGAGATAAAAACAAGGCTATTAAATGGTTTTTATAAATGTGTGATCCAAATCTGTGAGGGTGTCCTTAGGGGATTATCATTGTGTATTTGGTGCATAGATATAATAATCCCAAGGAATAATAATGCATCATACTATGCGAACCATGAAATTTATGGATATAATCCCAATTAAGAAGCCTAAACCTCATGAATCCACTATTATCATAGAATATTGAATTTATTTTGATTACTTGGAATGAGAGATGATTACCTATGATCCAGAAAAATTTATAAGGAGATTCAAAGTACATTGGAATTTCATATTACTTTTTAAGCCATCATTTCTCACTATTCTTTTTAAATATATTCTAATCCTAAATCCATGAATTATATATATAATGTGTAGAGGATATATATATATGTTCAATGAAAGTAATATTGATGAGATATTTATGAATTGATTGAAGGGAAGAATATCCAAACCCATATCTAGAGAATTATTTTATTGATCTTTATTTTTTACTACTATTGAGATGTAAGTGGATTCTCTATCATCTTTACATGACTTAGAACGTAAAGGAATTGATTTATGTCAATATATTTTATTAAATTGGTGTGTAATATGTGTGTGATTCTTGATTTAAACCACTTTTTGGTTAGGGATTTGAAATTTTTGAAATTTCATTGTTTTGGGAAATTTATATTAGAATATTAGTTTTAGATGATAATTTTGAAATTATGATTTTTCCTGGATGGTTGGATTTTTTTGAAATGAATTAATGAATGAAGTGTTTTATTTGGAATAGTTTACCATGGAATATTGAATCTATGGTGGGTGTGACTTCATATATTTTATGTGACCCTTATAAGGGGAAAGTACCACTGAGGCACAATGATGTGACCTTGGATAAGTGCAGTGTTCCATTAGGGATCATAAAAAATTGGTTAACTTGTGATAGTTTACTATATCAATAAGAAAATATTCATGAGTATAAAACCATCAAATAGGAATTAATGGGTGTGTGTGGAGACATGGTAATGGGTATTCCAAATAATTGACAACTGTTTCATTTTTCAAAAAATGTGTTACTTGGAATCATGTTTTAATTTTTTTACAAACAATTTTATATACTTTTTATTCTATTTTATATGTATTTGATGACATGTTATTTTCATTATAGATTGATTTTGGATGTTTTTGGGGTATCCTTCTATGTTTATTACTCAACCACTTCTTAGGATAATGAATTCATTAATAAATGTCATCTATTAACACATAGTTAATGGAAATGTTTCAAATTTATCCTATGATTATTATTGATAATGTGGATAAGGAATATATAGTTTGAGTTTATATATGTTTGGATTTGTTTTTATTGATTTCTTATATCTTGTGGTCATTTAGATTTTTATCTTTCATTTCTGTTCTGACTCAGACATTTCCATGTATTTTCGTGTATTCGATTGGTTGTATTTTACAAATGAATCATATGGAGGATTGGATGCATATTTTTTATGGGTAAGGGTGTTTTATTTTTAAAATTAATATCATTACTCAATTTTTCATGAGGCACTAGTCATTTATTTCTATCCATTAGTGTCATGGTTATGTCACCCAAGGCCTGATAGCACCACCACCTCCTCTCAATCCAAGGAGGAGGATTGGGTTGTCACACCAATGATGGGTTCTTTTGTGACAACCAGAGACATGTTGTCATGTTATAAACCAAAAAAGGGTAAGCTATATATATTTCTCTAATTAATTGGACAAAGTTATGGAGTTAACCATATAGGGGTTCTCTATGATATTATTTTAATTTTTTTATTAGGTTATCCAATTTATAATATTCCTTTAAAAATGATGACCGAAGATACCTACACAATGTTTTTATTCTTCCTATGAGTTTCCATGTAAATCATTTCATTTCCAATGAAATATAATTATCTTCTGTTTTTAAGAAATTTATTATGACCTTTTTGAAAATTGTTATGTTTTTTTTGGAAAATGTTTTCAAGGGTTTTCATGTTTTATAATGAAACAACAATGATTTATATTTCCCCATGTTTTTTGTAATAATGTATGTTATATAAAACATTGGTCAATGAACATTATTCAATGTGTATGTATATAATTACATGAGAACAAATATTTTTTATGATAATGGAAATATCTCATGTATGAATTCAAGGATTTAAAATTGACTAACATGTTTCATTAATTCATTTTATATATCCATTATTGTGATTTTATGATCATAAAAATTATTAAATGATTTTAATATTTTTATGGCTAATTAAAATTGTCCATAAAATCATAGTTATTAATATATATGTTACCTTGAATGAATCTATCACATCTTTATAATGAACATATCTTGTATAAAAAATGGATACTATGTAAAAATGTGCAATTTTAAATAGTCTATCCTAAATCGAAAAAACTGTCCACCTAAGTGGACATTGGATATGTAATTGATTCAATAATACAGTTTGATTTTATAGGATTGAAAGGTTAAAATTGAGTCACCATTAGAGTTATCCAAGACAAAAATCTAAGGATTATATTTTTTGAACCAACTCTAGGAGAGCAGGTACTAGCCTATTATAAATTGTATTAGAGGAGACATTGGATAAAACTGTAAATTAGTATATTTTTATGTGGGGATAACTTATGAGATATCATTATTATAATGATTTTATATTTTTGAGTTAGATAATAATTTCAAAAGCATAGAAACCACTTTTTTGGATTTATGTGATGTAATTTTAAGATGATTAAGAGATTTTGTGAAGACATTTATGGTAAAACAAATCTTGGGAATTTCATGTGTTTTAGTAAAAGGTTTTTTTTTGGAAAATTTACTTTTATTTTATGGACACATGATTAATGTTATTCATAACTGTTGGAGTAAAAATGATATTTTATGGTGAGGAAATTATGGTTAATTAGTAAAAATTGGTTATTACTATATTTCAACCAATTATTTAACATGGGATTTAAAAGTGATTTTGTGACTATATGACTAATGTTAATTGTGGGGAAGTTCACTACTACTGGGAAATTATGTAATTATGATATTTATAAAAACTATTTTCTATAAAGTGTTTTTATTTTTGAAATATTTTTTTGATTTTTCTTTTTTGAAACATACATGATTTTATTTGGACATTATTTTCGGAAATGATTAGTATAATTTTAAAAATATAAAAAAATGCATATACATTATTAATATGAGACTATAAGAGTTTTTGAGGTTATTTTGAAATAATTTCATTGTATATTTTTGAAGAACTAGTGTTCAAATTGTTTTACTCTTTGGTATTCAATCATATTCAAGAATATTTTTTATAATATAAATAATAGTTATTTTTGGAATGTTTTCTTTTTAAGTTTGGGAAATATCAAATGTTATGCAAATCATTTTGGTTTTTATTATTCTCAAACTACAATATTGATTAATTTTAATAATTTTTTATACAACATGGTTAATTAGAAATTGATTTTAGTGCTTCATGAATTAAAATACAGAAAAAATACTCATATTTTAATGAAAAAGATGATATTTTCATGGAAATTGATTATAGATTGAAATTCATATTTTCAAGTAATAATATTAACATATGTTTTTAGTCGAGATGGTAAACAAATACCTAATCACATGAAAAATGTTTTTTTATTTTTGTATCCCATTACCTATATTTTTTTTAAAGAGATGTCCTTTTCAGACCTCATTGATTTATTTATTTTTAGTCCCTAATATTCTCCCAATCATATGATTTCTTATGATAAATGATGTCTATCAATGTTCATAATTATTTAGACATTATGTTTTACCTCCATGTCAGTATTTTAACTTTTTGAAAAAATTATTTTTGGGATTCCAAGTTAGGTTTTATTGTAGATGCGCTTTTCATTTCCCGTTTCATCTTTTTAAGAAAATGTTTTGTTAACCCTTTCTATGATGTGGGTTTTCAAAAATTATTTTTTAAAATTTCAACACCATGATTACAATTATCAATTGTAAATTATGATGAATAAACTTATTAAATGTTGGAATAATATAGTATCCTTTGATTTTGAATGAACATTATGTTTCATAGATTACACAACAGAAAACACCAAACTTAAAAAAACAATGAAATGTTATTTTTATTTAAATATTATAATTATATCCTTTCCATTAAATTGGTTGTTGTTAAAATGAATTAAAACGTTATGAAATATATATATATATAACAAACATACTAAATATTAATTTCTTGATTATATTATTGTAAATTAATTCCCAATTTTTATAAAATCATATTATTCCTATAAAAACCCCATTTCTTAAAAATTTATTTTTATTTATTTTTGTGAGAATATATTATAATTAATTTATATAGATTTTATTATAAAATTTCATATAAAATGTACTTCATTTTTTTATATGTAATTTTTATACATTCTCATTATAAATTTTGGTAAATTTGAAAAAGTGATATATTTTTCAATGACGAATTAAAACAATGTAAATTATTAGAAATTGTATTTTCATTTGATTTATTTAAAATGTATTTTCTATTTTGGACATGATTTAAATTTTAATTATATTATTATTTTTGAAATATAATCCAATTATGTACTTTTGAATTAATGTGACACTTAAATTTCTAAAAAAACTTTTTTCTCAAAATGAATCATTATTAACAAAAATATATCATTTTACATGTCTAAAATTAAATTACATTCGTCCACAAATAGATATTGAATCTATAAAAATTGATACAATTTTGGAATAATGATTTCATAATTCATTAAAAATTTCCCATTTATTTTTGGACATTACGTGTAGTAACCATTGTAAATTTTTGTTTCCAATGTAAAGATAAATTGTGTAAAATATAGTTAAAACTAATGTGATAGAGATTAAAATTCTTTATCACACTTTATTTTATTCCATTGGATGATTATATTGTTTCAATACTCATCCAAACACATAAAATATTACCTTTTGGATTAATATTTCATTTTTACCATTATAATATTTAAATAAAAGGAAATAGTCTAAAGTGGCCGTCTCTTTATTTTCACATGTATACTATTTTTGACTTGGATAAAAGAAAAATATATTGGTTTATAAATTCTAAATTAAAATATCTGCAATTTTTTATTATGATATATTATTTTAAATTTTTAAAATTTAAATTTTTACCTTAAGCATTTATACAATGTTGACTTAGTGCTTGTGCATGCTTTAAAAAATCATGTATATGGTTTTTAAAACTCATAATGTAATATTGTTTGGATGATTTATATTTTTTTGAATACTTTTATAGATAAAAATGAAATATTATTTGTTTCTTAGTTTATTATGTTTTAATTTTACTGTTCATTCTGTTTTTATTGTCAATGTAATTAAATATTTTTTTAAAACACATTAAAATTATTATATAATTAAAAATCATATTTTAAATAATTTAAAATTAATAAAACACATTCATTGGCAATGGGAATTATAAATACTGTAAAATAACAAACATTACCCATTTATGAATCACTTTTTCCAATTATTTAAAATACTTTCATCACTAAAGAGTTAAACACATTGATATCTTGTTAATTGTTAAAATGGATAACAAGGTGCTAAAAAAGGGACAAGGGTAAAAACATAATCTAAAAATTTCCAATCCATTTTAATGATTGTATTTTTATTATTTCTCATACAATAATTTAATTATTTCAATTTTTAGGCACATGCAGAAGAAAATTAATTGATATTTATTTAATACTTTAACAATTACAAGAATTATACTCTCCTTAATTATAAAGGGGAACCCCTCTCCTCCATAATACATAATTAAATAGAAAATTTTTCATCCAATACATGAATGATACATTCCTAAAAATTACTCATATATTCTAAATTTAATTGGTTTTTAGAATACCAACCATGGAGGGATTAAGGTTTAAAGAAAAGTAGGTTGAGTGAAGAAATGGTTTAACACATAAACAATTGTTTTTGTTTTATTTATTCTTATTTTAAATTGATATATTCCTATAACATGTTGATATAATAAAATGATTACATCACATATAATTATATGTTATTATGATTATTTAAAAACATATATTGATCTCCATGTTTCATCAAATGTAAAACAAAACCATTGTTTATATGTATGGCATATTATCGGATTGTGAACCAATGTAATTAATTTTCAAATCACTGCCTCTCATTACCTGTTAAAATGATGGATTTAAAGTATAAATTTTTTATTTATAAATTTTTTATCATTATGGAAAGATTTTATATTTTCTTAATTTGTTACTTTTCCATGCACTAAAAAAGGACAATGTCATTCATGTGTGTGTGTGTATTACCACCTCCTAGAAGCGATGTGATTTATTATTCATGAATACAACACATGGATTCAATATATATTTTTATTTTATGAAATAATATTATATTTATGAGATAATAATTTTTATATTAGAATTATATAATATACACTATTATTTCATTATGTTCATTGATTTGTGGAAACACTACTCATTCATATGTATGTGCTACCGTCTCTATGATTGTATCATATTTAATTTTTCATATCTATCATTCAGGGTTGGTCATTAAATTGTAATTGGTGTATATAAATGATAATTATATCATCAATATAATTGTATATATTGTGTAATAAAGATCTATTTTACGATAATCCACTTATGGAATTAATTTTGTGAATATGATCTGGACATCTTCAAATCATTTGATGTTAATATAATTGATCAAGTCCTTAAAAATAACTTGGTAATAAATAATGAAAAAATAAAAGTAAAATTGAAAACGTTTATCAACTAAATAAATAATAAACATTGGTTTTTTATATTCAGGATGATGAAGAATTTAAATATTGAATTGGTCTCCAGGAAAAGGCCACATTACAATGAAAACATATTTTTAAAGGTTTAAAAGGATTATTTTCTAAATATTGTTCATCCAAGAACAGATTCAGAAAATTATTTTTTGAAGGATTTATTTGGAAATGAATGAATTATAAAGAAGATTTTATTTCACATTTAAATTTCTTTTAAAAAATCCTAATTGAATAATTTTTAAGTATTTTATATCTAAGTGTTTTTCAAAAAGTTTAAATAAATTTTATATTTCAATTTATAAAACATCAATGGTTTTCAATATTGTAGTAATATAATTAATTTATCTTTGATTCTATTACAAGATTAAAATTTTAACAAATAAAAACTATTTTTCTATTTGTTCTTGATATTTTCAAAAAGGGTCCAAAATGGAATGGATATTTTGATATCGATAATTTATTTTTCTAACAGGTGAAGATAATATTTTAAAAAAATAATACAATTCTCTTGTTATTATTATAACATAGTTCATGGAAAATATATTTAATGACAGCTTATTCCTTTATAACCTATGGATTTGTGGTTCAATTAGAAACCATGGAATGGTGGTTTTGTTATGAATAATGAATGATGTTTCTGGTTATAAAACTTTAAGTGGTTGTCCCAATATATATCTTCAATGCTTTTGTGTAAATGTATGGTCTTCTCGTGTTTTTTTGCCAATGAGATTATTGAAATTTAGAGGGTTGAATAATCTTTCAGTATGTGTGACATAAAAATTTCCCCCATGTCACCTATATGACTATTAAATAGATTGTAATGAGTTTGCATGGATTTTTTTGATTCCATAATGTAATTTAATTCTATTTTAGTTTAAATTAACGATTTTTTCATTCAGGGTAGGACGGAATTATATGAAGAAAATATTTTTCAAGGGTTTTCATGTTTTCTAAATCTACCCTTTTGATTATTATTTTTCCTTTCTTTTTCATATAAAGAGTTTTAGGGAATAATTCGATCTAGTTAGTTGATTTTTTGAGTAATAAAAATATGTTTTAACAAAAAAATTTAATATGATAAAGGAAAAAACACAATTTTATAATCCCATTTGATTAAAAAGGATTAATGTGTTTTTTTCTTAATTTTTATATATCCATTATTGAAAATTTTTATGTTTATTTATAGAAACCAAATTATTCATATGTGACTAATATATCATTTTCTTGATAAACCACATAATATAAATAAATCCATGAATCTAAAGGATTATTATCTTTTGGAAATTAGGTATATACATAACTTGTACAAAATAGAATATATTCATTATTTAAATCCATCTTCTTTATCCTCATAAAATCTCCCATACTCTCCATAGTATTTGTAATCACTAAATGATATACATCAATTAATAGGATGATATAAAATCCCAACAAAGGGTGAAATAAGGGATATGAATCTATAGTATATGGTTGAGAATAACCAACAACATATTATCATATGCCTAGGATCATCACCATAACCATGATGAAATTTTTTTTATATTGGAATGGAATGTAGAGAATTCATAATAACATAAATATGAGATAGTAACAAATATTGGTCAAATGCAACACATAGTTGAGAATTAAGCAACCTTAATCTTTACACATAACATATGTGTGTAAATCATTACATATTAATTATTATGAATGATTCTATATTTTTTTGAAATAATTACCATAATACAATTAGATATAATATATTACACAATTCCTTATAAGGATATATATTTATAATACCTCCTCTCACATCATAAAATGATCGTAATCAGGATTTGCAGATAGAACATAAAAAAATCATTGTTATGAAATAGAACCATTGAATGGATTCAGTTTCATAATTTTTTTTGTAAATAATACTTTAATGAATAACCTTTTGGGTTCCTAAATTAATTATATAAATCATATGCTGGCATAAAAATCATAATTCTTGAATAGAGAAGAACCAAACCAAGATAAGTTAATATAATATTCTTTCTTGATAAATTCATTTTTGTAGAATTAATTAAATTTGATTAGAAATAATTTTAATAGGGTAAGAACCAGTATATCTTAGATAGAAAAGGAAACCGAAAGGGAAAATAAATTTTCGGGACAATATAGGAATATCTAGAGTGAAAAATATGTGAAAGAAGAATGAAAAAAATAAATTATCTGAATATAATAACCTTCTTCCTTAAACAATTCTTTATTTCCTCAATTTTTTGAGTTTTGTACAATAAAAGAAAATTTGTTAAAAAATTCCACCATATGAGGATGGTAACATATTATTATATAGGTAATTTCTTCACCTCTGTTTTGACTACCTTTTTGTTTAGCTGTGTGTTGGGTATTTTGGTGATGATGATCATTTTTAGAGAAAATTTCATATAGTTTAGGGATGTATGCATTTTTTAAATTATTTTATTATCGGTTGAGTTGGAGGTTGTTCGGTTTATTTTGAAGAATATGGTATGAGGAATTTCTAATGGATACATTCACATCATGAAATAGTTACAAAATGTGAATTTTTTGTATGGTGGATGTTGTGGGTTCAGTTTGGAGTGTGAAAATTATATTACATGAAACATTTTCACTTTTTGAAATGCCTTATATTGGTATATTTTAACCAAAGGTGATTCTTTTTTTTGTGTTACTGTACATTCGTGGAATTCATTCATTAAAATGGATTCAGAAAATGAATTTTTTATTCCATTTTTTTTTCATAGTGCGTATACAATTCAGTCTTCCATTAAACATATATGACTTCCTCTGAAACCTTAGGGTGAGTTTGGTAAATTGTAGTTGATATCTCACCTTCCACATCACTCCATTCAAAATTTTATCCCCATGGCAGTTGTGTCGCATCTCCACGGTATGAATTCATTCTTTATCACCATTTTCAGTTGTTGTGGAAGTGGCATTGGATGAATTTGTTTAATTTATTGTGTTCTGTATGTGTTTTATATAGATCATTTAATGTGTTCCCTTATGCCTTTTCATTAGGAGGATGGTCAACTGGTATATAATCTCTATTTTCAGATATGACTGGGTTTCCATTATTCAGGAGGTAGGTGTATCTATACAACATGTTAGTTTGGGAATTTGTTTACATTAATTTAATTTAATTTGGGTTATTCAATTCAAATCCATGATTTTAAATTGAAATGGGTTTTTATTGAGATTCATGTTTTTAAATGAGTTTTCTTCAAAACGTTATTTGCACACACACATGTTTGATTAAATTTTTTAAATGGTATTGTTTTGTTTTTAATTGGTTCATCAATACATGAAAAAGAAATGATAAATATTATTTATTTATTAATTATGATCATTGTTTTAAAATGGATTTTGGAACATATAGAACTTTGGATCACCTTGGATGCATCAAAAATGGACATGATACTCTTTGATTGTGGGATTTCAAAAGAGGTTTTATGTTAGTTTAATGTGTGTAATGCCACTAGAAGTTATATTCTCTAGATCAAACCTAATACTGAATTACAGATTTTCTTTCATTTATATTACCTATACATTTATTTTAGATCCCAAATGACATGATTGGAAATTTATGTATGTTTTAGCATATGATGGTATATTTCATGGTAATTTCCTCACATTCAAATCTAATGGTGTATCTATTGTGGGTTATTACCTTTGCATACCTATTATTTGTCATTTTTGACTAATTCATAGGATTGGTAAATATGGATTTTTATTGAAACAAAATGATGTTTTCTAAATGTTTATTACTTTATTATAGATATTTGTAATCTATATTGGTTTAAATGATAGAGAAAATGCATTTTTTGGTATTACACCATTTTTAGATACTTTTATAATATCCCATTGAGGTTTTTTCTCACACCATGTTTTTTAATTTTGGTGTTTGGAGATGATTTTTTCATAGATTCGGTAAAGGTAAGGGAATTATGTTGGATTCTAATTTCCAATTTTGTTATCATTCTCTTAGTATGATGGATTCGAAGTGATGAATGAACACATTAGTAATTTTTAAGTGTTCTCTTCTTTTATCACTCTTGTTTGTCATATGTGGGATGAATTTGTATATATCATGGATATATTTTCCAATATCCACATTACACCATGTTGTTTTTCTTTGTTTGGGTTTATCATATGACTTGTTTCTTAGGATTTTTTGTTCTTCACAATGTGCTAGAACACCTTGAGTGATGTATCTAGTTTCTTGAGGATAGTTCATTAAAAACAACTACAAAATCCATTACCCACTGTTTAGTGGTGTTATTGATTTTGGGTTCAATTCTATGTCCCCAATGTCCTTTGTTAAGACCATCATAATTTGGAAAGTATGTGTAGGACAGTGCCCGACTAGCTCAATACATTATCCAAATCCAAGTAACCATGTGTGGTCCGGTATTTTTACAATGAATGATACATGGTGGTTGGGGATATATGAATAATACAGATATGGGGTTTATTTAAATAGACATGTTCCCTCTTCTTTGTCAATATTTTTTCATAAAATACATAACTGCATTAAAATCTAGTTTCTATAAAATAATTAATATGGATTCCAAATGTTAGTATTATGATTCTATAATTTTCACATAAAATGATTGGTTTTTAACTTATGTTTATTAGATAAATCATCTTAGAATAGTTTTTCAAAAATAATTAAGTGGAATATTAATTAGTAGAATCAATACTATGAACAATTCAGTCTCTATGTGAAGTGGGTTTCAAAATCCAAGGATGAGTGTTGGAGCATCAATCATATTTTTCTAAGAAGAATCTACCAATCAATCTTGGTGATAAAAGACAATAGGAATCAATGGATTGGATGGAATAGATTGATAGGATCTCTAAATTTATTAATACTCTAGAGGACACTAAGGTGATTTTTTCGCATATAAGACTGAGAAACCATGAAGGAGGTAGGTTGACTCTATTCTGTTATAAAATATGCTCTAGGATCTTACATGGTCTTCCATCATAAAATATTCAATTATAAATTTATCTGTATAATCTGTGTGGGGAATATAATTGGGAGTTTATATCCTTAGTTTAAGGAGATCATATCATTCTAGGGTATTACACTTTCTTTGATGATATGAAACACATAGGACCAGACCATGTTACCAACAATTACATAAATCCTTAGACCATTGACAAGGGGTTTGGAGCCAATATTTAGTCAATAATTGTTCTCATGCTCCTTCTGGATTTTATAGAGGTGGTAAATAATGAAATAATTCCATATGTAGACATATCTATGAGAACATACCTATATGGATCTTATGTTGGTGAATTTGTTATCTAGGGTGTGTCTTCATTCCACAAAAGTAATAAAAAAGGTAGATAGTTTAAATTTGGACCAATTATATGGGATTCATCCTAAAATTAGCTGGTTTTTTCTATTTTTGTGGAATCCATGTTCATAAAAAGAGTAACAGTATGGACTCACCCACTACATTTCATAATTGTGAAAAATTGCTTCATCTATTTAATTTTTTTTAAAATATTTTCTCAAATATGTATGGTTGGATCCTATTTTCTGAAGGGTTTCCAGGCAGATTCTGATGCCCCCATTGGTGGTTGCTTATATCCTTAGGACAAGGGGATGTTTATTTTCCTATGAAATCTCTTGTACGATTTGGTAGAAGATATTTTTATGTAGTGGAGTATGCACCAGAGGAATGTGAAGTAGGGTTAGCTACTGTAAGAGATACAATTTATTCATCTTTTATGGTTCCTGCATTGTTTTTTTTTTGTGTAAAAACCTATCAAGTTAATTTTTTGAGCATTTTGGGTAGATTTTTATTGATGATAATTTATTTTTACCAAGTTAATTATATATATAATGAATGATTTTTTTTGAAATGTAATATTTACAGTGATCCAAGATTGAGGAATGTATGCTATAAACGTGGTCAAAAAAATATGTTTGGATGGTAGAAATATTTCCTATAATTTTATAATTTTTTCCCAAATATAGAGATTCAGTGAAGTTTCAAAAATGTTGGATTTCTAGGTTTTTCTACGAAACAATTTTGAAAATGCATGGAAGTTGATATTTTTTAGTTTTCATCAAAATTATTGTTTTTTATGAATGTCTACTAATCTATGATGATTCATGGGTTTTCAAAATATGGATGACCCATAGGGTAGAAATTCAATTTAATTCGATTATGATAAGTTTCATGAATGGAAAAGTTCTCTGTTTTATTGAAAATATATGGATTATCAGGAACGTTTATGAGGTATTTTTTGGAAAAATGAGGTGTTGATATTGGAAGTTTATTATATGGGTAGAAATTCCTATAATTAAGAATCAACCCCATCATTTAGAGATATTAATCCACATCAAAAATCCTTATTCATTGAATTCATGAAGGAAATTTGTAAAATATTTCCTCGAATGAATGATTCCAGAGAATATTAGTTTTTTGAAGTAAGCATGTTTCAAAAAATTGAATGTTTCACAAAAAATATTAAGTTTCATGAAAGTTATAAATTTTTTTGATAGATTTTGAGTTTTGTCAAATGAATGTTTTTTCAAATGATGGAAAATATTTGTGAATAATATAGACGTTTCAAAATTGTTGAGAAAGGGGTTTCATGAATGTGAAAATTAAGAGAGTCAAAAGGAATTTTCCAATTATTTTTTAGTATTTTGGACTTCATGATATGATGAAATTGTATTATAATGATAAATAAAATTTGGATAAAACTATATTGATTCAAATGATCTCAAAAATAATATACTAAAATATCATTGAGAATAATATACCTGAGAGATTAGTGGGCTATCAAATTGTGATTAGTTATAATCTAAGAGGTATAGTAAGTCCACTCCTAACATTATAAAATAACTTCTATTTAGTGTATTTTGTATATAGGAACACTTTTTTGTATGCTCTTTAAACATAGCATAGTGTGGGTTAACAATGAAAAAATACCATGTATCGTGAAATATTTCATTTCTTCTCATACATTTTTATGGGAAAGGGAGAGAATATAGTTTTATTAAATTATAAAATAAGATTCAAATTGGTATTTTCCTTAATCTTTCATACCAAAAATCACTCCATATGTTATTTAACCTTGTTAAGATAACAATTTTTTTCAGAACAAAAAGTTAAAATTATTGTTCCTATCCTAGTTCTATCAATGTTGGTTGTTAATAAAAATGGGATTTAGATATTTCATTAGAACTCATTTTTGTTAGGGAATAACCAAATAAATATTTACTTCCAATAATTATATATGGGTGAATTGAAAACTAGAATGTATGGTATCTATACTAATGTCGATAGTGGAGTTTTATCAAAAGTAAACTTTTGATAATTAGATATAGATGTAAAAGGAATAAATTCCATAGTATGAGGATTATCTAAAATAATCTACGAGAAGTAAATGTGTTCTGTGTCAACACATGGAATATATTAAAAGATGTTTAATATATATTACGGAAATTCAAATATCAGATAATCAAAATTTTATTTTCTGTGGAACAAATATGAGGACCTAAGAGTGAACCCTAGTGAGTCTGCAGATGACTTCTTTAACTAGGTGATTTTTTTGGTGATGACATGTGTGGTATTGGAAAAGGTATTTAGGTTGTAAATATTATTAAGAACTTCATGAGAATAATTCCTCTTATAATCAATACAAAATACTCAACATATGAAGATAGTGATCAAATGGAGATGATATTGGATTGTTTTCATAGTACTCTTATTGGGTATTAGAGGAAAAATGATTATAATAAGTCGGTCTAAAAAAGGGAATTAAAAATTGTTAAAAATCAAGGTATTAAATTACGTAACTATTAGAGATATCCATAAATAAGAAGTGATGGATGTTTTTATGTCATTACTAACCACAAATATTTAAAGTGGAAAATGAATGTTTAAAGGGAAAATTCCACTCACATGATTTCAATGTACAAAAGATGGAAATCTTGTAGCAAAGTTCCCCAATATATTTCAAGATAATGAATAAGATAAATTCGATATTCCAATTAAGAATTCCTTATACTATGTGAATGTAAAGAAAAATAATTGGATAAACTACATCAAAAAGAAGAATCTTCTTTCACAAGAACATTTAGTTCAAACTAATACATGGTTAAAGATATATAGAACTACAAGGATCATGGTGAAAATTATATATTGACAGTTTTAGGTTACTCATAGACAATAAGAGAATATGAAAATAAAGAATGATATTTCAATGTAAGTTTTGAAATAAAAGGTGAAGTCGATTTATATATTGAGTATATATATGTTTAGAGAGAAAAATGAGTAAATTTAAGTATGGTTCAGGATTTCATACTCTATATTTAGTTGTAGGAAGAGGGAATGTCTGAGAAAATGGTTGAAACTGAAAAACGTTCTTGTGTGGTAGATAACATAGAAAAGGGGTTTGATTAAAATACCAAAGTTGATGAATATTGAATATTTATTGATTATTTGGCTGACATAGAAAAATGTCAATAATATATATTTAAGAACATTAAGAAGATGTTGTCAACCTATATAGAAAATTATATGTTTTGAAAATAATACTGAATCCATATTTAGCTTTGGAATAAAATAATTAACAAAATATAAATTATTTATGTGGATCATAGATATCTAGAAAAAAAAAGAAATAGGCATATACATCAAGAAATTTGGTTATGGGTTAAGATCAAAAATAAAAATCTCTCATGATTGACATCATACCACAAGAACACACTCCGAGGATGAAAAATGATGGCTAAAATTAAGAATCATATGGTTTATAGAATCCAAGGAACAATTTGTCCTCCAATAACGACTCACTATAATACACATCATATTACGTATGGTTACTATTAATATATAAGACATTCCCAAAATGTATGTTACATATGAAAAATATTCTAAAGGGAACAAGAGTATAAATTATCACCAAATGGTGATCTATATTTGAAGAATGATTTAATTGTTCATTGTTTCTGGTGTAATGGATTCTGACACATGTCCATATATTGATCATTAATAATGTAGCAGAATTTTGTAAATGATAATCAATGTGGTTGAATGTTTTCATCCAAAGAATCATCAAATTTTCTTAAAATATAAAACAAATTTTCAGATCTACAATATAAAATTGTTCCATAACACTCTTCGTAATGTTAACAATATAATTTCCAAATAGGTTCGATTTCATTGAAATCTATAAATAATAAGATATCTGAGAAGGCAGTGGTCATAGAGATTTCACATGAAGCATCTGATCATTATCTTGTACATATCCATCATAGAGGATTCACATCCCATATGAAAATAAGTAGGAATCTTGTTAAAAGAATCAAAATGATCGGAAAAGAGATTTAAAATTTTGAAATGATAAATTTAGGATGAATATTATCTCCTGAAAGTCTATATTTACAGGCATATATATGATCCATGTTAAGATCTTGTTGATTGTTGTTCACAATAACAATGTAATCATATTTAGTCAATCGAGTGACATGGGTCATACTATAAACATTACAAAGAAGTTATATTTCTAAATGGTGTGGATGATAGTTTGTTTTATAGGGAATTACAATGTATGTTAATCTATTTCTTTTGAGTGGAGAAGATTATTTTTTTCCAATCCAAAGAGGATGAAAATTAGTTGTGGAATAGAAAACTTTTTCACCTATGCCACTCATCATGGGATGATTTGTTCAAATGTAATATAGCTCATGACCTCCCCAATTCAATTATGTGATTATACTCATAGGTGTGATTTTTTAATAAAAAAATATTACCATAAATATATTCAAGGACAACAAATAAAAGTCAACCAAAGTGCTTGAATTTGGGCATGCATATTTTTTCAAATATATCTCACCAAGAGATATTAATGGGACGAGGTATTATTTTGCTTTAATTTATGGTTTCTAAAAGATGGCTATTAAGTCCCACAAAATAAATATTAACAAAATTACTAGGGAATAAATACCTGAATATGGGTATTATTTTCCCCACGAAGGTAGGGAAAATGGGATGTTCAAAGAAAAATGAATCATCTGAGAGACACTCAGTCTCATGTCAATTTGAAGGTCATGTGAAGGCCTCATTCTTGTCCCATCACATACGAAAAGTTCTATGGATCCCTCTTTAAAATCCATCATGTTATTATGATAGAACCTCCCAAAAAATTGAATGATCACCTCTATATGGCATTGGTTTCATTAAAATGTTCCTGAAAAACAATCCAAAATCATTTGGAAATAATAACGGATAAAATTTAAATGAAGAGACCCATAGTTTTTATGAAACTCATGTGCCAAACCATCACTAAAATTCATAAAATCACTTCATGATATTCAAGACAACTTTATAGGCGATCAATCCATCGCCATATCAAATGAATGAGATAATTGAGAGGAGGTGAAAAGATTTTGCAGTTGCTGAATGAAATGTGACATTCCCCCATTACGACCCGCAAAACACTACGAGACCTCAGTTTAATGTCCACCTCAGCATGTTGGATCCCTTTTTTCTATCATCCTCACCACAAGGAAGTCCTTATGTGTGTCAGGAAAACTCAAAAACTCTCTATGGACAAATGGGTAGTCTTATCCACTACATGATTCAACACACTCTATATGACCCATATTGGTCCAGCGTGACATCATCCAAAAATAAAGTAAAAAATATTATATATCACTCAAGACAACTCCCAGGATTCCAAGAATTTATAAAATAAAAAAATGATAAATAAAGGGAGGATGCGATAAGGGTCTGTGTTTGCTAAAATACATGTTATGTTCCTTTTGTTGCCTATAAGACTTCATGAGCCGTCAGCGACATGTCCTCCTCTCCTCGGAAAATCCTCCTGACTTGTTAGCCCTGCCATACCTAAGTTCTCATGCATATCTATAAAAGTATATGGAAATCTAAGGATATGTGGATAGATTTTTCCATGGAATGCTCATTCACACCCATGTGACCAATATTTGTAATGTGAAACATCTACAAAAATAGTATAAACACCTACAACAGTAGACATGAAATCTCACATGAAAATACATCCATTGTTACATAAAATTAAGGTGATTAAAAGGGAGGAGGAAAAATTAGTTCATCATTTCTAAAAGGCCTGTGACATTCCCATCACACCAGCAATGCTGTCCCATGAGATCCCAAGACAAGTAACCCAATGTCTTACAAGTGTCTTCTTATTGGAATTAGGATCTTGAAAAGGCCCTTGGTCATTTCAAAAAAAAAATATGAATGTACTTAAATATTACCAAATGATGAAACAAGTCATCAATAATATGAAATAATTTGATACTAGATGCATTGTAGATGGATACTTGTGATCACACAAAATCAGGAGACGCGCATGAAGCAGTTCACGATACAGACTCACGAAACCGCATGGTTCTAGGATCGTTGGCCGAATCCATCATAGAATTTCACTAGATATGCCACACAAACTAGAATGTATTAGGGGAGGTAATTCCTATAAATTCCACTCCCCAACATGATGAAATTTTTAGAATTTTTGAGGGCCACTATCCGTGTTGAATTTTTGATCGACCGGACACCCAGGCTCTACTTGATTTGTTTCTCAACATATGAATATTTATGAGACCAACCTATCATTTGGTTGGAATGTATAAATTAAATAATACACCTATGTACTGCTGAGGAAACCATGAGGCCCTCATAAGGTGCCTCACGTGATCATTCATAGATCCCATGAAGGATTTCTTTGAGGAATTAAGAATAATATATCACATGTCTTCTGGATCACATTAGACTCCTAGAATATAGCCATTGAACAAAACTAGGTCCCTGATAATATAATAGAGGGGACCATAATCAATGGGAAAGGACTTATGAAAAATACTTGTTTGCAGGACCTCACACACTTCATGTTAATCCTTCAATGGCATGCGACAACACTAATGAATTTTAAATCGATATTGCGATGCTCCATCAACATGCCATCTGGGACATGCAGAGTAATCAAGAATTTCCAGATCAAGTAGCACAGTCCCATCTTGGGAACCACTAGGATTTTATGAGTCCTCTGTGTTTGTACCCAAGGACATGCATCGTCCTTCCCAAATCATATAACGAATCCTGTTCATGATGGTCATGTCTCTTGAATGAATATGGACATGAAAACCAAGCTCCCTAGAACCCTCTAGGAAAGTCAGCTGAGACATGTGATTCCCTCCAGACGTGTCGACCAGGTCTGGGGAATCCTCCTAGAGGTGTCATCAATGAGAAGCGATAACTCTAATATTATTTCAAACTGGTTATTGCGACACCCTCTATATGTGTCAAGAAAGATCATTTGATGGCTTCCATTATATACCAACTCCGGCTAATGACGACTTCTATATGTTAAGGTTAGAGCACCAAGGCCTTCTAGGACTGGACAATAGTTTTTTTCCTCAGTTATTCTGCAATGATAGATTGGAAAACCTCAGTGTGTAAACCCCAAAATAAAGGCAGCTATGAATACTATGAGCCTTGTCATATTTAGGATTCTGAATCCACATCCCACTAAGGTATGATCTCTATATTTTTTATCCCATGAAGGACCAGCATATGAGTCTCTTATCTGAATAAATGTTATCAATTACTTGTTATCTCTTGTTTCCCACAAATGATCATGGATCATGTAAGATTAGGGATTTTAAATTTCCATATTTTATTCCTTACAAAACCCTAAAATGCTATTGGGGAACCATAGTGTGTAAGCCCCAACACAGAATGAACTATCAGGTCTCTAATTCCTTCCGCAACAAAGATATGATGGACACCTCCCTAATACCTGATCTCTATACCAAGCCCCGAAATAAAATTCTAATGTACATGTCCCATGACCATATTCCATGAGGCGGATCATCTTGTCCCACTTGTTTCTCAACTGAACCCTGTATCACATGGTCTTAGGGGGATACAATGAATACCTCAATTGAACTATATATCCCTTTCATCCAATAAAAACTCATTGAGTATTCCCCAATATAAATGGAATGAAGATGAATATAATTATTTACCTACTCATGGTACACATAATGACTCCCTCCAAGGTTCGAGCTCCATATTGATCATTCAAGGATATTCTAGCATCTATTTCCCTTACTCAAAGAAATAACATTGGTTACTTATTATCCCCTATTTCTAACACTGTGAGTGGATCATGTGAGCTTAGGGATCTCTAGTAATCATTTCTTCAACACCCTGAGTATTTATAATGACATAAAAAACTCCAATATATATGTCCTAAAAGAATGAAATAAGACAACCCGGATTATCTCTGTATTTAGGATACATAAGATGTACATCTGAGACCTGTTATTGAAGTTGTCCAAGGGAACCCATTTATGTCCTTCCACATGGAATAAAACTACACTGGTTAAACAAACTGTGTGGGTTTTTATTTCCCACAATAATACGGATACATAGGATATATCATAATGGCCCAATATCATCCTCAAAATATTAATCACATCCTTATATGGGAACATGTTCTAATGCACTTGGTTATATAGTTTCATTACATAAAAACCACTTGTTGTCAGATAATGATGAAAAATCATATATAGATATAAAAGGATTAACCAAAAAGATCCCAATATTATTCATATAAAAGTGAATTGACCCAAAATCAGTGGATTAGGATAATCGGTCCCACATCGAGATTAGAAATAGATTCAAAAAAATATCATAATTATATAATAGTGTCCTGAAGTAGGAAAAAATTTCCCTAGAAGAGTGCGTTGAGACTGGCCTTCCATTCTCTCGACAAATGTTATTACCTAAGTGTCACTGGGCCCGAAAACCTTGATGAAACCTATATATTAGAAAGAAAGTCTGTACCCAGTTCGGAATGGGGGAACTATTGGGAGTTTTGGGGAATATTTAAAATAGAAACACACCAATCGAATCCCATTCCAATAACCATGTTTTCTCGATGAAACAATAATGGTGAAAACTACTTGAATCGATCCAATTATAAAATGATTGAGTTATAATGAATCTAGAAACATCATTTTTCAATCATGATAAAAAAATTAATACAACAAGTATAATCATACAAATGATCCTCTGCAGCCAGATATCTCAAAATCCTATCCTTATTTTGATAAGACCAAATGAGTGGAATGGCTAAATCAAGTCTAAATGAAAAAATTATTAAACCATGAATATGTGATTGAGCATAATATGCCTACGATACTACACTAATCAGTAAACTTGTTCAATTTCATCGGAATAATTCCTGATACTACTTCAATAGCCTGATTCGAGATAATTTCATTGTCATCTTGCTTCCATTCACTCAAATCGTCAGCAACTACAACTACCATAGCTCATAAAAAACTCACATTCATGGAGACTCCAATGATAGTTAGTGAATATGATGGTTTTACAGTACCACTGCTATGTTACAATCATGAACATAGAGGCTATTCAAGAAGTCCTCTAGGTGTGATGGTTGGCGAGTCCACATCACCTGGGGAAGGCTATTGCTAATCCTTTGGCTCTCATTACCTCAACCAAAATATTCAATAGATTGTCCCAAAATCAAGATAACTATCACCATCTTTATATGAGGAATGTTTATCATGAAGCTAGAAATGTCACCCTTCATGTTTAAGAGTAGCCCAGGAGGGATCATTCTAAACACCATCACTAACACCATACCACATGTACCCCTCAGTTTAAGGGTGAGGGTGTCAACCGGCACACAACGTCCTCTAACTCCCATGGAAGGGATGGATGGAAAGCTCTTTGGGGGGAAAGATGTCAGATATCCAAGTGAGGAAATTTATCCCCTCTCCCACAAATAATGACTAATTTTATAATCGGGTAGGGACAACCCAGTAGGCTCATATCCCTACTTATTCTAAACAAGTATTCTGGAATATTCCTTCAACAAGAAAGGGGAAGGCTCATATTCCTATCTGCATCAAAGAAGCACATCGACAGACTATAAAAAAACAAGGATAAGGTAATTGGTTTCATATAAATTCTTCTACAAATGACATCTTCTAGTTTAGCATGGAGATTGAAAATGATAAGGATCATATCCCAATACACAGTTTTCAGAAATTAAAATACATTTTAATTATTGATGAATAATTACACCTTTATATTCCTTAATTGTTGAAGATGAAGGGATAGACTCATATTCTTATTCCTATATCTAGGGTAGCATAAATCTCAGATCATCATGAAAAAATAGTTGTACTAAAGCATGAACACACTCTTTCTCCTACCCAATGTGATTTTAAACATATTGCAATGAAGAATGATGTATCAAATCGAGATCAAATTCCAATGAAAACTTGGGATAACTAGGTGATACTTTCACATGAATCAAGAGAGTGGGACATTCCAGTTGATGAATTCTGATGAAAAAATCTATCAACCTCGGATCATATGCTTATCACTGTTCTATATTATTCTGACAAAGTAGGAATGGAACAAGCCTCGGTACATTCTCAAATTCAAGCCAATGAATCCATTTGGAATATTCCTAATGTTCATTAATGTCAGGAACATAATCCTAAAACATCCAATGAATGTCTTCTCCATCATCTTTCAAAGGCCACAGAGGGGAAGGCTCATATTCCTTCTCTCATCCCAGATGTTTGTCACCATATTCTGATGTTGAATGCGTCTCGGATGAGGAACTTATTCTAGAACCAACTCGGGCCAAGTAGGTGAGATAGGAATATTCCATTGGGTAACAACATACTCTTACTATGAGAGACTAACAACATATCCCATAGGATCGGGATTGGGCACATACTCTTTTACTGATTGCATCTAACAAAGTGAGAATTGAACATACCTCAATATGTGCTCATATCCCTATCAATAATGGGACGCCTTATTAGAATATTAAAATATCTTCTCAGTAGTGGTATCATAATCTCAAAACACCATAAAATTTTATACATGATTTAGAATCTGTCAGGCTACCAGATCATATCCATCCACAATCATAAAATGAAGTTTGACATATCCGGACCAAGACACGGTACATAGACCATTCCACAAATTTTATCAATTCCAGTTTCCATGGGGTCATTTAAGATACATTCACATTTACAAAAGGGTCTATCAAATTTTCTATCAAAGTGTAAGTAGGAGATGTTCATTACCATGATAGTCCTCCTCATGGTAGTGTGGTGATGGATCATTGGGACTATCCTCCTGGAATCCACTTTGGTTAACCTCACCGTGGTGATATCTCCCATGGGAAAGGAAATCCCCCAATTTTTCAGACACCTTCATATATATTGGTGAATAGAACCCCAATACCTTCATACAGAGTGGTTCTTGTAACACTGACATCAACTAGATATAGTTCCCTATCAGCTTCCAGCAACACTCCATTCCCATCAGTAGGTGACCATTAGATTCATATTCTATGTTCTAACAATGTTGAGGCATATAAGCTTGATGAGGAGGTTTCCAACATCACGATATAGATACAATTAGATGGGACATGCCTCCCCATTATGTACTAGCCCCTCCCTACTTGCATTTATGAGATCCCATATGAGCTAGAAAAGGATTTCATTCATTTTATACACTAGAATATGCGGGATACTCATCATTGAATCAAGGGATGACATCTCCCTTATCCAATATAGGACATTAAACTTTACTAAATTAGGATAATAAATTTCAAGATAGACATATATACTACCCCCCTCACCTGAGATATGATACAGAAAAGGTACAAGGAAAATCTACAACACGATTTCTTCCACTCCATCATGACTTTTTAGAAGCTGATCTCTGAAATTATGTTAGGCTTCAAAATTCCAGGATGGGGAAAGTATGGGGCATTATTCTTTTCCACCGCATAGAACAACATATCCCTTATGATATATACAATCTACAATGTAACAGGATCTCATGAGATAAGATGACCATGTAATACGCAGGCTAGTTGGTCACTATAATAGAATTCCTCTACTCCAACCAATCCCATAAATATAAAAAGAAGTGATGATAGTCAAAAGAAAATCAAACGTGGCTTATAAGAACAATAAGAATACATTTAAAAAATAGAAACCGATGTTCCAATGATTGATATAACATTCTGGGAGAAATGATTCTCATTATGGGTCTACATCAGACCCAACACCAACGTGATCACAATTACACCACATATAGTGGTCTGCTATTAAAACTATGATATCTACCATATAGGAGTGGAACCAACCCTCTAGTCTGGAACAATATCTATTGATGCCTCCACCTCTCAAATAGTTAATTCCATTGGGGAATTGGGATATATCAGCATCAGCTACAGGGGAACCCATCCCTCTCAGCTGGGGAATTTATATCCAAATTAACATCCCTAGGCACATCATCCCTTGAGTGGTCCTTAGAATTGTCATCAGTCATCCAATAAAACCCCACCCAACTGGGCTATGGGAATTTCTATCTTCATGTCCATCCTGGGTGTCATTAAGTCCCTGAACATAACCATTGGATTCTTAAAAATTAGACCAATATGATAAACCAATGTCCCTGAATGACCCCCACCCCCATTGGTATAGATATATTTTCATCATCATCGCCACCTTAGAGGGATTAAATCTCTTCTTGATTGGGGGAAATGAATCCATGGTCAGCACCCCACACACCGATAGACACATCTCTGCTAGTTTGGTCCTGTTCAGAAACCCAAACTAGGAACTCCCTTAGGATCACTATTCACATACCAAAGTGAGTGGAATGTTCACTATGGACGATTAAGACACACTATGGTCACATGCCATAATGGTCCAATAAGGTTAATGGATCGAATAATGACCCTAATGGATGATTTATATTATCATATTAAATGGTTAAAAGAAATTAAATTATCATCATTACCCAATATTCCTCTATGAATATTGTCCCTGTTATTATGAAAAATACATATCATGAAACAACTATTGGAAGCTTAATCATGGAAAACATGCCTCAATAGGTGGGTGAATTGAATGCGCCAAATGAGGTTATGCGCACTTGGAACCATAGGCATCTCCTGAACATTGAAATTATGAATATAGAGTTCCCACCTCCCTACTGGTATGTAGTCAATAAGAATAGTAAAACCACATCTTGATCATCTCCTAAGAGGAGGGGGTTCCATCCCTAGAGAAATGATTATCACAATATGAGACTGAAATACAATCTACTCTGCAACGTAATGAGGATTTACTCACTTGAAATATTCCCATGGTATATAGTCTCCAGGTTGGGAAAAATGTTCTCCATAACCCACTTTATCCATCATAAATAGAAGCTATTGAATATAAAATTGGATCTGTGTATATGAAACAAGAAAAAATTCACGAGGAAGTCAAAAATGATAATGAATTATATCCATTATATTAGTAACCACTTCACCACCTGGATAATTATTCAGTCTTGGGACGAACTGAAAATCAGAAAGAGGTAAAAATGGGGACACCTCATCAAATCCAACCAGCTCCCATGGGTGGGAGATAGTCTAATAAACAATTCCCCTAGAGCTGCTTAACTTCATTGAGTCCAATACTTCAGAAATGGAAGACATATAAGGGGGGTGTATGCCTATACAGCCTGGAAAGATGTCATATCCAACATGGGTGGATGATTCAACACCTCCTCCCAAATTTTGAAATCCTACCTTCTCTATCATTGATGTTTGGGTGTCCCTGATCAGCATCTCACATGCTTTGAGTCCTGATGTGGGCCAATGATGGGCCCTCAATATCAGTAAGAGGCAACCAAGATGAGGTGTTTAGTATAGATTCTAACTTGTAAAACCATCTCTTGGTATATTAGTCTACTAGAAGGATGTATATCAGGATAGGAAGAGAAATGTAATCAACCCCCCCCCCCCTTTAAATTTAGGTCTACACTAAGTAATACAAGGAATTTCGACCCGAAAGGATGAAAACAAAATGAAAATGAGAGGGAATCAGATCTAATAGCAATGTGTAAGGATTTGACCTATTTACTCAGCATCCCTATTTCATAATATAAGCTACTAAAAATATATAACCCAAATCTTAGAGATGATTTGTAGAAACACCTCATTCCAATGAAATATTTGGATGGATTTTTTGAATTTTATGAAAGATAAAAACACCTTCAAGAGTATATTCAACATACCAGATCCAGATCTTGACTCATTCCCACTGCACAAGGAATTTTTTTTTCTAGAATAGAATGTGTGAGTTTCACTCTCAGGTTTGCAGTATCACCTAACCAGATAACCAGGTAGGCCCCAAGCATCCCATCACCTTCTATAGAGCAACGACAATTGTAGAATCACCCTCGCCCAGAAGCACAAAAAAACTAGGGTTTTATGGATTTTAAAGAAAAATGAATAAGATTACTCCTTCTTGAATTAAAAGGTCCCTGATTATTTAATGGAATCCAGGGACATTAACGTATGCACACATCCACAACCCTGGAATCCCGATGAGTTAAATGTCGATGAATGGCCCAATTACTGCCCCTTCCATATAAGTTTAGGATATAGTATCCATAATTGATCTATAGTCAAATACATCATCTAATAAATGATCAATTTCAGATAAGTATTAGTAGATAATTCCCAATGAATGTGGATTTCATAAAAATCATCCTACCAAAAGAAGCGAATTATTGGAATGAGGTCCCTAATTCACATGAGTGAAAATTTGACAACTAGATTGTTAAGAAGGCAATTGATCGTTCCCTTGCCACTCTAAGAGAACAATTTCCTAGGACAACAATAGATCCACCATCCAAGAAAGAGGTGTCATATACACCTCCCAATGGTTGTAGTGGCTAACAACAGTGGAATGAAATAAAATGGGAAGATTCATATTCTCTTCCAAAGTACGCATTAACTATTTCTGATTTCTTCCCTACAGTATCGGCAACATGGTTACCACCCACACAAATTGAAACATCCTCTAAAAAGGATCCAATCATTGGGTTTTTTAATATAATAGACATTAAAAACACTTTCATTGATTTTGATTATTCTATAGATCATGGTTTTCCAGCAGATCACTGAGGAACAAGGTGATGCATGTTCCATAACCGAGGGATTATGAGGAGGTGAAGATGTTGTCATATTTAAATTCTAGTCATGTCTTTATAAAGGGAATATTTGAAGCAAAAAAATCTTAAGTAAGTGATCCAGTAGTCCAATAAGAGGCATGGATGTGCCTTAGATCCCTCCATTAGTCACCTAAATCCAATTTACTTTTATGACCATCTAGAGGATGTTCAATCTGATCAACCTAGAAAATGGGGATGGTTGGTGCAACCTGTTCCATTTGAAACATCTACCCCCTGTATCTAGGCATAAACACTAGGACTATCTTCCTTGGATGCCGCAACTCTTGAACCACATGCCCAAGAGTATCCCCTAATGGGAAGCACTGACATGTGGTAAAAAAATATAATGTTCTAAAATAGTAACCTATAGTACCAACAAATATCTCAATCATGGAGGCACTCCATCTTTCAAAATAACATAGAGAGGCACTCGATAAAGCCATATGGATACCAAATGATTTAGAGATATAATTTAATGCCTCCAATGTATATATAGTGGAGGCTAAGTCATTATTAATCCATGTTTCCATCTCATTCAATGATCAAGATAATGAGGAATCCAACTAGGGGAGTATCAGAACCTTATATGATTAATGTAGGCTCAATATTGTCATTGTCCAATGGATGATAATAGATAATGGATTGGGAATCTATCTTATCACAATGTTTACCCACTTATGACTAGGGTACAGAGAATGGGACTTATACCCTACAAAATTATCTATCCAAGGATATGATAAGCTTGAGAAAAATGCATCTTTGGAATATACAGCTCGAATCCCAATTTTGGGAGGTCACACATTTGATCGAGTTCATGGTTAAATAGTAAGAAATTTGTATATAAGGTCCTTTTAGAAGGACTTAGATACATATCCACATTGTGGTACCATCAATATTTAATAAATTAATGAAGTACACCACCAATGAAAAAGATGTGAACTATATAGGGACCTTTCTTCCATTGTGGCATGTGGAGCCACATATATCGAAGCATATTTCTATAAGATGGATGGTAAGAAACATATGGTGGAAGATGATATATAGGATGCATCCCCCAATTGGATAGGGACTACCCCTTTCAATCCCTTTAGAATTCTCAATGATGATTATATGCTCCCCATAAACATGGCTAAAATAGTGGATCCAATTCCAAGGGTCCAAGCCTCTCTAGTCCTTAGTGAAAAGAAACGTAAATATCTCTCTACAATAACCCATATGGAACACGATGATTATATTTATTATAATGTAATCCCTCACCATGATAGGATCAAAGAGGTTACCAAACAATAATGTTCACCGTAATACATCTCCATAGATTCATAAATGGATGAGAATGATCTCAGAAATTCCCCTCCGAAATTTGTGGAATGATTCAGCACTTCAATAAACTTGTTTAGAAATATAATTATGTTAACAGAAAAGGACATGTTACCTACCATTATTTGTATTTTCCTACCTCTCTAAGATAAAGCTATATATATTACATTTCTAAAGCAACACCGATATTTATACACATGAAACTACACAAAAATGACCTGATTGAATCAAGATGTGAATACAACCCATCTCAGACTGCCCAATGAGAATTGGGGATTCAAGAATGATGTTGGAGGGATACACCACTCCCACACCACCAATGTATTGGAAGTAGTGGACTAGTTGATCAAATCCCAATTTGTTTAATATGTTCAATACCCAAGATGTATTTCCAACATCGTACCCATTAAGTAGATGAACATGCCGATTAGGGTCATCATTGACTTTGGATACATTAATCGTCATTTCCCAAGGAAGAATTTTCCATTATCGGTTAAATAACTCATTACCAATGTAGCTTATATATTCCAGGGCCATTCCATCATGGATGTGTACTCAAGGTAAAATCAAGCCAAGATGTCCCTATGGATGAAGAATCCACTTTCATTATAGTAAATCAATAGAACTTCTTATATCAGTTCATGCCATTTGTAATGAATAAAGTGAGTGCCACATATCTGTGAACCATGCAACATATCATTAGTCTATTGTTGGGAAGGAATTTAAAGTGTTCTGTGGAATACCAGGTCATTAAATCCCAACAGAGTTGAGATCACATCATGGATCTATGAGAAATATTCAACAAACTACAACCACATATTCAAAATATGAATTCACTAAAATGTTCCATCATGGAAATTTCAGTAATGTTCCTCATCTTTTTGGTACACCATAATGGAATTGTGGTCGACCAAAAGAAGGTTGTTTATATTTTGGAAATTTCACCCTCTAAGATCCTAAAATATTTGAGGGGACTCCATGTTCACCATGATAAAATTAGGAAACTCACAGCTAAGCTTGAGGGCATGGAAATCCCCTTCACTAGGTTAATGAAAAAAGCGATCCTCCTTTTACTAGGAAAATGAATGTCAAAAAGACTTCGAACACCTCAAGCATTACTTGCTACATCCATCAGTTATAATTCCTCTGGTTGAAGAGATGCCTCTCATCTTATATATGGACTCTATGGAATGCTCATCAAGTGCCATCCTTATACAAAAAAATTATGTGGGAAGTGAGAATAGTCTCTACTACCTTAGTCGAACCATGGGGGGTACTGAGACAAGATATTCTTTTGTTGAAAAGAACTACCTCACACTAATATTCATAGTGAAAAAGTAGATGAACTATTTATATAACCTTGGGGTCTATAGGTATCTTGTATTAATCATCTCTAGTATATCCTTGACCCCACAAGATGACAAGATTCTTGGCTTGATGGGTGGTCATTATTAAACAATATGACATTAGTATCATGTCGCAAAAGTCTGTTAATGGGCATGCTTTAGCTGATTTCCTTGTAGAACACCCTACCCTAGAAAATAAAAAAGATGACACTAAGATCCTCGATGAAAATGGGTTTTATGAGCTTAAAAATCACCAAAAAAGGGATATGTACTTTAAAAGATCCTATTGTACTCTTTTTTGTACTAGAACGGATAACTCAAAACTCAACTAAGTTTTTCTATAGATAGAATTTGACTCCCCAGAAAAAGAAAAATTTCCCTAATCTTTCTCGCTATCCGAAGGATAGAAAAATAATGAACATGAACACCAAACCCTCACAACTGGCATGGAATTAACCCTTCAGAAAGACATAGCCTACCATAATTTCAAAGTATACTCTGAGCTAGTGATAAAGCACGTCCGGTTAAAATATTCCATAAAAAGGGGGAATTGGACCCCCTCATTTGCTACATTATGGGACTAATTTTATAATTCCCCTTTGATCCCACAATACATTATATCCTGAAATCATGAAATGCATGGGATAATTCTCTAGCTAATACATCCACCATCTCAGCCATCCCTGACCATGAGAATGAAGCTGTCTGTATCATATATCGAATATTGGTCTCATTGATCTTCATATGTTATGTGGAGTAGGCCAATAAGGTCAATACCACCCTAGATCGATGTGATATGATGACCACCCATAGATAGATGGAGCCCACAATAAACTATATTTAAGTCAAGAATCAACTTATAGATCTTGTCATAAGGTAACATATTCTGCATAGGTTAGTGAACTTCACTATGTAGGATGGCCCAAATAAGAAAAAAACTCTATATATGACTATTTGATATAATTATCCTCAGTAACATATAAAAAGTGGATGTTCTCCCTATCATGGATGAAGTCCACATAGAATATCACAATTCCCATCAAAATAGAACTAGAATCTCCTACCAAATCAGGGGTATAAGATACTATTGGAAAACCATGATACAAGACTATGTGGAATTCATCAATAAATTTCCTGTAATCCAAATCCAAAAAAACATCATCTATCAACCCCGGGAATTGCTGCTTACATCTAAATATTTCTGACCATTTACTATTTCGGGGAAGGATGTCAGGGGGCCATATCGCCTAGCCACCTTTAAATAGTTGAAGTGCATCCTTACTTCCACAGAATTATTTTCCAAATGGGATATGGTGATTCCACTCCAAGAATTCAGGATGAAGAATATCATCAGCTTCATGAAATCTTATATCATTACTAGGTCTGAAGTCCCTCACAAAATATTAAAGGACAACAACACCAAATTTTGTTCCACTGATATGAATATGTTATACCAGGAGTACAACATGGAATCCAGTCACTCATACCGCTATCATACATCATAAAATTGAAAAATAGAGGCATTAAACAAGAACTTATTGAACATGCTATAGAATATGGCGTACAAGAATAAAAAGGCATGGACTGATAAAATATTCCATTCATTACGTTCCTATCATACCACCACATGTTCTTCTACCCAATAAATGACATAATCTTATGTGTATGGGCTGATTTTGTGTTTCCTATAAAAATTCATCTTTTCTCATTACGAATAACCATTTGCGGACAACTCTAATATCATGAACAACCATAAAATCAACTGGAAGTTTTGGAATGACTAGATGAAAAGAGGTTTCAAATTCTACACAATCTCTAAATTCACCACAATTTTATTGTATGATCTATTAATTAATGAGGTCTTCCTCCGCTCATTCATTCAAGGAGAACTGGTTTTGGTTCGCAAAACACCGATGATACTGGGAATGCATCCCCTAAAATTAGATCCCATGTGGGAAGGATCATAATTCATACATAAGTTATGTCATAATGGAGCATATTTATTGGCCAACATGGATGGGGAGCATGTCACACCACCCACCAATACATGATTTTCAAAAATTACATTGCATATCTTCCAGCAAAGGGTGCCCAAATTTGAGTAAGTCTTGTTATTCATATAGACCACATGAAATTAATCTATATATAGATATTCCTGACTATATGGAATTAAACTGTATGGAGTTCATCCTCTCTAGATGACATTAAAATATATAGTGTTTTTTCATGACCACATGATGCTAAACTGTATGGAGTTATTCTTTCACCACATTCTAATGACCCAAACATTCATTAATGAAAATTATTCTTGATCTAATTAAATGCCTTATTATGTAAAATGGTTATAGAACAAATGCACTTATGTTGCTTCATGTGTCTAGATTTTAAAATACCATTATGAATTGTGACGACGGCTAATATAGTTGTTGAACAGTGATCGCATGATTTGTTTAAATGTAGGGCTTTAACAAAACCAATTTACTCAGACAAAGGAAGTGATGGACTCATCCAACATGATTTCCCTATATAAAGCCCATTTGTTGGAGCTCGAAAAGGAGGTGGATTCATTGGAATTCTCTCTCAACTAATCCCAATCCGAGCTTCAACATGTTAAGCTTGAATAGAACCTCCAATGAGAGAAGTGGAAGTTGATAGATATTACCACCCAAGAAATGTTATCCGAGACACCCCAAGATTCTGTCAACATTGCACACCCTACCCTTCAGTCGTATGCACTTTTTATAATGTTTTATGTTAAAATACCATAGAACTATGATTATGTGCATTATTTTTGTATATAATAATTAATATATATTTATTTTATTATTGTTACTTTGTAAATAGTTTTTAAAGAGAAAATTGTATTTTTAGTTAATATTCAACTATGAAATATATTTTGATGAATTAAGGTGTTTATGAATTAGATAATATTTTTATAAAATATTATTATTATTAAACAAATTTTTATTAAATACATATGATCTTATAATTTTGTGAATGTAATTTTAGTTTTTGTTAAGGATTGAAAGTCGTTTTGGTCCACACCGATGAATTTTCAATAAATGTCAGTTATTATTTTAAATGTAAAAAGTCACACATTTATATAATTATTTAGATAATATGTTTATTATTTTTGGAATCAGGAAGTTGAAATTATCCAATGGAAATTTTTTCATAATTTTCTGAAATAATCGAATTTTGGGATAAAGAATAAATACCATTTAAATATATAATGTGTTTTATGACATCATAATTACCCATTAGTGATGTAATAATATAAAATAAATGAAATATTCGGCTAATATATGTTTAACCATTAATATAATTTGATTTTAGGTTTGTTTTATTTATTTTAAAAAACATTAATGGACTCTCTAAGAGTTATAAAACAATATCAATTTTTAAATGAATTTCTTAGAGAGTATGACTCACCTCCACATAAGAAATCCTATTAATTTCAATGTTCGGCCATTGCCCATATAAAATATTTTTTTCCACTCCCCTTTGGAAAAACCTAGGGCAAAAACAATGGGCTGGTTTGTGGTTTTTATTATTTTAATGTGTGGTGAACAAAACCTAAATAATAACAAATTTCCTATCATTTCCTATATAAACTCAGCCAAGCTCCCACTTCCTCTTCACTCAAAGCCTTCGCAGTTCATCCAAACTCTTCCCTCATCTATCTAGAATCCTCCCATGGTTCCCCAATCTCCCATGAAGCCACAATCAAGCCTCTCTAAATCCTTTGTGATCACACTTCCATGTAAGGGATTTCTCCCTTTTTCATTTTTGTTCAATTTTTTTATGTTGTTATGACCTTTTGTTATCAATTATGAATGTTGGGGTCTGACTTTCACCTTCCCCATACTACCCAATTTATTTTTGGATAATGGGGGACCCTTTTCTCTCACATTAATGCATCCCATGTACACCTGTTACTATGCATAAATTCCATGAGAGACTTCTCCCACATCTTTTACATCCAATTAATTCTTCTCTATTATGCTTCAAAATTCTATTACATTTATTGAGGCATGAATCTATATAACCCCCTTAATATCCATTTCATGTTCTTATGATGAGACACCCATTTCTCTCTCATTATCCTTTTTCATGAATCCTTATGTCACGCCGTTATGGTGCCGAAATTACACCGCATTTTTTCAAGCCAAAATCATTGCGTAGTGAAAACCATTCAAATGTATCCATCAAGTATATTATCCTTTACACACATATACATATTAAACAGTAATTTTATGTATTTATTCTACATTACTTAATCATGGAATAACTTATGATGCTAATTGAGTCCATATTATATGATCCATGTGGAACACATATGCATGAAACGAGTTGTTTAAGAAGGGCGTTCCCTAATAGCGCTCCAATGCATTGGGTAAAGTATATTATCGTGATACATTATGTGAAATGGATGTTGACTAATGATAATTCAATTGCAATTAGTGTTTAATTGTGCTTCATGTGCAATGAGGGTTTAATAATGCTCCATGTGCAATGAGCATTGGCTCCTGCTAATTCCATGTTATGTGTTGTTTCCTCATTTCTGTGTAATGAATATCATGATTTATCATTATTTTATGTTCATGTTTCTCTTGTGCTCCATTGATATTCCTATTGTCTAAAATGTATTGTATTCCTCATGTTATTCTATTATTATTCACTTACTGTTCTTTATAGCTCACCCTTTTCTTATGCATGACTTCATGTTATCTGACACAATGCTAAGTATGAGGGAATGTAGGGGTCATGTAAACAATGTTTTCAATAAAGATGTTATATATCATATTTTTTGTCATTATGTAATGATCCTAAGCCGAAAAGAAACTATACCTCAAGATCTTATATGTGTTATCAAGTGATTTAAATCTAATAAATCATGTTTTAGTGTGTAATAGATATCATGGTTGTCATAATTGGTATTAGAGAATAAGTTTAGCTATTTTTGGGATTAGGATTAGAAAACTGTAGTGAAGCCTTAGAGACAAGACTAAGTATAATAAAAACATATCTATGTTTTGATGGGTATTGAGTAAGTGGTTTATCATGTTATACATCACTGTCTGGATATGTGTAGGTGGAGGTGTTTCTGGCACAAATTAACCTTTAGGTGAAAACCCCAACAAGGAGTTTCGGGCTTGAACCGGGGTATCCTGGAATACAACAATGGGGCTTGAGGGACTTTGGTTATGGCACTCCTGGGTGATATGAATTGATAAATTCACAAGCTTAGTATGAACCACTATTAAGGGTATTAAAAAATCCCATTATAATATATGTACGATAACATTGATTAATGCTTATAGATTCATAATTTATGGAAATAAAAGCTATTTATAAGTCATATGTTTTTTCCTTGGATTACCCTTTATGTGTAACCCCTAACATTACCTTTTATTCCTAACAATGGCTATTAATTGGAGGACTTGGGCTAATAAACAATTTGAACATCAATGTGATGATTGTGCTAATGAGATGCCCAATCTGATGGGTGTAGGAATCATGAACTTTGTCATTATACTCTCTCTGTTAACTCATGATTCGAATATAATCATGGGTCAAGAGGAACCTTCAACCCCCCCCATTGATAACAAGTCACTATCGAAAGCATCATGAGGAAAAGGACTCATACTTTTAATGGATCATCTGATCCCTCAATCACTGAACAAATAATCAACCCCATTGAAAAGATCAAATCCATCGTTCAATGTTCCGAATAAGAGAAGGTTCTCCCAGCTGTTTATCGTATAAAGGGTGAAGCTGATCAATGGTGGTAATTGATCAAAAATACAATGTCTGAGGAGGTGATCAAGGAATTGGAATGGAAGGATTTATGGAAGATGTTTTTTGATAAATATTTCCCACACACGCTCTGGCTTAAGATGTAATGGTTCTTCCTTGATCTCAAGAAAAAATACGATGAATCCATCAGAGTTTGTGAGGAAAACATCACAAGGAATGAATGATATGACTTTGACTTTGTTGTAACCCATGAATTCAAGGTAGAATACTTCCTAGTTGGGCTAAAACCTAGCCTACGGAAATCCCTGGCGATCTGCGACTTCGATAGCTATGAGGAAATTGTATGATGCGCCCTCATGTTTAAAATGGAGATCAGAAAATATCGACTGTCTAATGGGGATAATAAGCATATATTGACTTTAATTAAATTTTTCCAATGGATAAATACAATAGTGATACGAAAATATAGTGCCCCACTTTCCAAAGGTGCTAAAAGAAGGACCCCAAAAATTTCTTGAAGTAGACGAGGAAATGCTTTAGGTGTGGAAGATAAGGGAACCTAACTATTAACTATTGGGAAGAAAATCCCACAGTTGTGAAAGAGGAGAGGAACACTCCATTTGACTATAAACTCGTTGTTCTTTGCTTCATCTACAATGTACTAGGGCTCCTTGAAAATAAGTCCCCTACGCCAAGGGTTTTTAGAGTCTACGAACAACCTCCAAGGCTGTAAGGGTGAGCTTTTTCTATCCCTACTTCCGAAGTGAACCTCGACAACGAAGTTGTGATATGTATGCTAGTTATACATTCATGAATATATAACATACTTATTATTCATGTTCTACGCATTTGTTTATATATCTAATGTTTAGTAGAAAAATCCCAACACCACCACAATTCATGGAATTAAAGATATCAGTTAGTTCATAAAATGGGGAAACACTGCTAGAATTATATTTTTTTGTGACAGGATCCCATCAAATATAGGATTTAGTGATGGGGACCTGTCGCAAATTGTCCATTGCCTAAAAGAGGGCCGCAATTATTATTTTTGCGATGGACCCGTCACAAATTAGCCTCCGATTATATGTATTATACATAAATAAACGTTTTGTGAAGGTCCTGTCACAAATAATATTTGCAACGGGGAACTGTCCCTTCGAAAATTAGCCTCCGATTATATACATTATATATATAATAACTTTTTGCGATGTGAGACCTTTGCAAATGGACTGGTCACAAATACTAATCATAATAAAAAAATATTTAATAAAATTTAGATTAATGAAAAAATTATATTAATATTATTAAAAAAAATTATTATTATTAGTAAAATAAAAATATATTAAAAAATATAATACTAAATAAATATATTTAATAAAATTATTATTAATAAAAAATTAATATTAATTTTATTAAAATAATAAAAAAATAAAAAATTATTATAATTCTCTATAGTTACAAAAAATAATTTAAAAAACATAAAATGTTATTATTATTAGTAAAATAATATAATATTAAAAAATATAATACTAATAATAAAAAATGAAATATTAAAAAAAATATTCAATATTTGCACCAATATAAAAGATAGAAAATATAAATAGTTCATATTACAATAAATCTCCCATTAAAATTATTTTAACTTAAAAAACAGATCACTGGGGGGTCTTCTTCTGGAGGTGGTGGAGGAGCTGTAGGATATGGTGGAGGAAAATCCATCCCTAAACTACGATTCAGACGGCGCATGTACTCCATCTACTCATGATGATGATGCTGTTGCTGCTGCCATCGACGCATGTCCTCCTTATGATACTGTTGTTGCTGATGTTGCCATCAACACGTCTCTTCAAAACTGTTCTTCACAATATGCATGACATCTAACATGTGGCAGATCAACAAATCAGACCAATATAGAAGATCTAAAAAAACTATACATTTTATCAAATTATGTTCTTTCTAAAAGACATGAATTTTTTGTTGGTTTATTGTTTTCCCAAATGTGATGGGAGGTAATGAAAATAAAACTAATTTCAAATCTGTACCTGAGATCATTTTTGGAGGTTCATCCCTTTCAATTGTACCTTTTCTGAAATGAGATTTGTTCCTCCAAAAGGATGATCATTTGGAAGAAATCTATGGTGACAATCAAAATAGGATGGTTTTTTTCCAATGACTAGCATAAAGGCTTTGTTTTCTTTCATATAATAAGGACATTATTTCATACCATGTGTGCTCCAGCCAGATAACATGCCATATGTTGTAAATTCCCTAATCATCCACATCAATGCAGCTTTTAATATGAAATTTTGTTTTTCAGCAACATCATATGTACTAACACCATCAATCCACAATTAATTTAACAAATCATTCAATGGTTTCAAATAAACATCAATATTTTTTTTAGATGTCCTGAGATTAATAAGGTCAAAAATATATAGGGCACCTTCATCAACATCCCTGGAGTTAAATTGTACGGAGTTATAAAGATATTCCAACATGAATAATGACTACCATAAGAACCAAACAGACTGAAACCGTCAGTAGAAAGACCCAATCACATATTTCGGGATTCTAAAACAAAAGACAGATGTAGACAGTCAAAATGTTTCCATGGTTCACCATCAGATGGATGAATCAAGATTTTATCAGTTGAAATCTTGGTTTTGTGCCATGACATCATTGATGCTGTGTTTTGAGACATAAATAAATGCTCTAACCTGTTTGTAAGGGGAGAATATCTCAAAAATTTTATTAGAATCGATCCGGAATTCCCTCCTTGAGCTTCTTTATACCTCAATTGTCCACATGTGGGACAACTATCCATTGAATCGTTATCACAAGAATATAAGATGCAATCATTTGGACATGCATGAATCTTCCGATAGTTAAGGCCTAGATTACGAACTAGCATCTTGCTCTCATAGTATTTTACAGGTAACACATTTCCTTCAGGTAACAATGTTTTAACCAAATAAAATATCTGATCAAAACAGTTGTTTGGCATTTCATTATCTGATTTAATTACCATAAATTTTGAAACATCTTCAAATTTTCTTATCTTGCAACTAGGATATAATGCATATGGACCTACAACATCATGCACTAAATTTTGAAACCATGTTGGATCTGGAATCAGGTTATTTTTATCTTCGCTAGAACCGCGTTCACCGTGTTGATAACATAAAATATAATCTAGTTGAAAACCAAACCGCAAGAGATGTACCCCAACCTTGAAAAATGTTCCAAACTTTCACAGACCACATTTTTTTTAAATGACACTTTATTGTGCCTTCTGAAACATATTATAGTATTGATGATGAAAATGATATCAAATCTTCAACACCCTCAATATATATAGGATTTAAACTAGAATTGTTTGGATTTCTATGCAGATTTAACCAAGTGCGATTATCTAATAATGATTATTGTAGACCTCCTAATTCGATATTTTTCTACAAAATATAAAATCATTACTATTTTTGAATAATTTGAAATTATAAAAACACTATTTCAAAAAAAGATAAATAATTAAAACTACTTCATAATAAATATCTTTACTTACGGGCGACATAATTTCCAGTGGATTGACGACTACTCTTTTGTCTGACGGCTCATTATTTGGAACATTCTGATAAAGAAATCACAATGAAGAATCTCCTCAGATGTACACATATTCATTCTTGTATGCACAAGAATGAATATGGGTACCTTTGATCGGATTCTTCATTGTGATTTCTATGTGAGAAAGTTGCAAGTAAATGAGTCTTCAGAGAAAAGCTCCCCCTTTTCGTCGATGAATTTTCTTCTTGCAACTGTCACCCCCTAAACACATTATAAAAAATGTGGTCCTATGAATGCTTATTTAAACTCATGCATAGGATATTGGATATGCATACGTAGAAGAATACTTTTCATAGTGTTTTGAGTCGATGAAAGTTGAAAGGAGAAGAGTCATCGAGTAAAAGAAGTGACGTCAATCCATTGGAAATTGATCCAACTTATTAGATGTTATTAAAATTTAGTACAAATTATTTTCTTCTTAATTGATCATATTTATTACTAATTATTCATAATTATTCTTTATTATTCCTAATTATTCCTAATTATTCCTATTTATTCCTAATTATTCATATTTATTCATATTTATTCCTTTTTATTCCAATTTATTCCAATTTATTCTAATTTATTCCTATTTATAACTAATTATTACTAATTATTACTAATTATTACTAATTATTACTAATTATTACAAATTATTATTAATTATCACTAATTATTACTAATTTTTACTAATTATCAATAATTATTACTAATTATTTCTAATTATTACTAATTAATACTAATTATTACTAATTATTCCTAATTATTCTTAATTATTCCAAATTATTCCCAATTATTCTTAATTATTCTTAATTATACCTAATTATTCCAAATTAATCCAATTTATTAATATTTATAACTACTTAATATTAATTAGTAATAATTATTACTAATTATTCCTATTTATTACTAATTATTCTTATTTATTACTAATTATTCCTATATTACTATTTATTACTATTTAATACTATTTATTATTCCTAAATATTCATAATTATTCTTAAGTATTCTAAATTATTCCTAATTATTCCTAATTATTCATAATTATTTCAATTTATTTTTAATTATTCTTAATTATTCTTACTTATTCATAATTATTACCAATTATTACTAATTATTACTAATTAATACTAATTATTACTAATAATTACTAATTATTACTAATTCATCCTAATTATTCCGAATTATTCATATTTATTCTTATTTATTACTAATTATTAATATTTAATCCTAATTATTGCTAATTATTCTTAGTTATTTCTAATTATTTTTAATTATTGCTAATTAATGCTAATTAATGCTAATTATTCCTATTTATTCCTATTTATTCATATTTATTCTTATTTATTCCTATTTATTTGTATTTATTCCTATTTATTCTGATTTATTCCTATTTATTCCAATTTATTCCAATTTATTCCTAGTAAATCTTATTTATTATTAATTATTTGTATTTATTTGTATTAATTAGTATTTATTATGATTTATTAGTATTTATTAGTATTTATTGCTATTTATTACTAATTTAACTATTTATTACTATTTATTACTATTTATTACTATTTATTACTATTTATCACTAATTATGACTAGTTATTACTAATTATTACTAATTATTACTAACTATTACTAATTATTGCAAATTATTAATATTTATTAATATTTATTACTATTTATTACAACTTATAAATAATTGTTACTAACTATTACTATTTATTACTATTTATTACTATTTATGAATATTTATTACTATTTATTACTATTTATGACTATTTATGACTATTTATTACTATTTATTCCAATTTATTACTAAATATAACTAATTATTACTAATTATTACTATTTATCACTATTTATTTCTATTTAATACTATTTATTACTATTTATTAATAATTTTTTCTATTTATTACTAATTATTCATATATTATACTATTTACTCGTAATTATTACTAATTAACCATTACTATTATTAATTAAACATAACTATTACTATTTAGCATTAATTGATATTAATAACTACAATTTACAACTACTAATTACTAATTTCTATTTATGAGTAATTATTTATAGACAATACTAATTTCCGTTAATAATTTTTAATTATTACTAATTGTTAATTAGTAATAACTATTAAGATTAATATTAATAATTTCAATTTATTATTCCAAATAAATAGAGATAACAATACTATTTAAATCTAATTTAATTAAAAATAATCAACAACAATTAAAATAAACATAAAAATGAAATAAATACTTAATTAAATAAAATATAAATACCTTTAAACTTGATCTCCAATTGATGTAAGCGACTTCACAACTTCGTAAAAAAACTAATACCGAGAAATTTTCACTCTAAAAATAGAGTTTAGAGAGAGAGAGAGGATGTAAGAAATGAGAGGAAGAGAAAGAAAAATAGAGAGGGGTATATATAGGTTAGATTAGTTTTGACGGGACAAGTTGCGATGGGATTACCGTCGCAAAAGGAACTTTTTTGCGACGAGGACCATCGCAAATACCTTTGCCCACATTAATTGATGTCTGTGGTTAAAAGGGTATTTAAGACAGGCCCCATCACCAAAAGTGACCTGCTGACACACCTTTTGTGATAGTAAAACTTGTCATCGCAAAAACCCATTTACCACTACTGGTATTTGAGACGGGACCTGTTGCAAATACCCTTCGACCGAAACACTATTTGTGACGGGGGGATCCCCCCATCGCAAATAACCTTCCCTCGCTTTGGCATGTATCCCCCGCCAAACCACGCATTACTTTTTGTGACAGGACCCCAAAACCCATCGCAAATAAACAGTTATTTTGCGATGGGACGAACCTCCAGTCGTAAATAACCTCTTGGACAGACTATTTGCGATGAGGATTAATCTCGTCACAAAATATTGTTTTCCCTGTAGTGAAATCATTGCATCCCATGAATATAACTCCTCCCCTATCATAATCGATGGATTGAACTAGCTGGCGAACCTCATAATACTCCCTATAGTGGAATTTGATGCAATTATTGGCATTGATTGGTTTTTCCTATATAGAGCCAACAAAAATTGTAGTAAGAGGGAAATCACTCTCCATGTGGAGAATCGACCCTCGATTCTGTACAGGTGCAAGGACGAAGATGAATCTTTTTTAGCTCCATCATCTCAAGCATGGATATTACTGCCCTATGAGAATGCATATATGGATCAGATGATTGAGTCCAAGGAAGTAACCATCCTTGAAGACATGCCTATTTTGAGGGAATCCACTAACACGTTTTTTGAGGAATTGGTTGGTCTTCCTCATGTAAGAGATATTGAATTCTCAATAGACCTTATACTTGGGGCATTCCCAATATCCAAGACTCTATATAGAATGGCAGTTTTGGAGCATGAGGAGCTAAATAAACAACTACAAGAGAATCTAGATAAAGGATTTATATGCCCAATTGCTTCACCATGGGGTGCACCAGTCCTCTTCATCAAGAAGAAGGGTGGTTCAACGTGCCTTTGCATCGATTATCGGGAGCTTAACAAAATCATGATAAAGAAAAAGTATCCTCCCCCACAAATTGATGACTTGTTCGATTAGCTGTGTGGGGAACAATACTTCCCCAAGGTGTATTTCTGATTGAGTTGTTATCATGTAAGGGTGAAGCTGGAAGATATCCTCAAGACTGCTTTATTTATAACATACGAGAACTATAAATTCATAGTAATTCCTTTTGGACTCACTAATGTTCCATCAATCTGCATGGACATGATGAATAGAGTCTTCATAGAATACCTCGTCAAGTTTGTGGTAATCTTTATAGATGATATTCTAATAAACTCTAAAACCGAGGTGGATCATGAGGATCATTTAAGAACTATACTACAGACCTTGCAGAAGGAGAATCTCTATGAATGGTACAACAAGTGTGAGTTCTAGTTGATGGAGGTCTCATTCTTGGGCCATATCATCACAGGAAATAGGATATAAGTGGACCCCCGCACGATAGCTGCAATGGGGGTGGCCGAAGCCAACCTTGGTAATAGATATCTATAGCTTGTTTGGGTTAGCATGATATTATCGACGATTTGTGATAAATTTTTCATGATTGTACAAACCTCTTACCAGGATAAATCGAAAGGTTGTAATTTTTTCTTAGAGTGATGAATGTGAAGAAAGCATCAAATAGTTAAAAAGGAGGCTTATCACTATGCACGTGCTCACTTTACCCAAAAGTAGAGAACTTTTTGTGATATTTAGTGATGCTTTGAAGAAATTAATGTGCTGTGTGTTGAGAAAAAATTTAAAAGTCATTGACTATGATTCAAGGAAATTGAAATTTCATGAGCATAAATATCCAACACATGATATGAAGTTGTTTTCAGTGATATTCACCTTAAAAATATGGTGGCGTTATCTCATTGGGGATAGGTTTAAAATATATACGGACCACAAATCCTCAGGTATATATTCATATAAAATGAGTTGAACATGCACCAATGAAGATAGTTAGAGCTTATCAAAGACTCTGACTCTCAATCAATTACCACCCTTGGAATGCGAACAAGGTGGCAGATGCTCTAAGTTGAAAATACCCAAGTATTCTATCATTGAATAGAATTGAGAAGGATCCAATATTTTTAGATTTGATGAAGATGTACATGGGAATCATAAAGAAGGGAAGATCATTAATCATTTCAAAAATGGTTGCTCAATCGTCTCTTTTAGAAAGGATAAAGGATACTCAAAAGGATGATTGGGAACTCAGAAGAAACTGTAAGCTATTGGAAAAGGGAAATCCTTGGAGTTCAATATTAATGAAGAAGGAATTGGGAGATTTGGGAAAATACTATGTGTTCCATCAATTCCGAAGCATATGAATGAACTTTTGGATGATGCACATAGTTCAAATTTATCTATTAATCCAGGAAACACAAGGATGTATCAAGACTTCTGAGTGAATAACTTGTGGGATAATATGAAGAAGGAGATCACCGAGTATACATCAACGTGCATGGTATGTCATAAAGTGAAGGCAGAGTGGTTGAAGTCTAAGTGGATGATGTAACCACTGCTCATACTATCATGGAATTGTTATAATATCACCATGGTCTTTGTCACTGGACTTCCTAAGAAATCCAAAGGAAACAATGTTATCTAGGTTGTTGAGGATTTTATTACGAATTCTTCACACTTCATTGAAAATTGGGATGTTTTTTTATTGGATCAACTGGCACAGATATATATAAGTGATGCAGTAAGACTGAATGGAGTTTCACTATCTATTGTATTTAAACGAGATCCAAGATTCACCTCTATGTTTTGGAAGTGTCTTCTACATTCTCTAGATACTGAACTGAAATTCAGTAAGTCCTATCATCCTCAAACTGATGGACAATATAAGGGATCTATTCGGACACTTGAAGATATGTTAAGATCATGTTTAATGGACTTTAAAGGAGGATGGGATAAACATCTTCCTTTGGTTGAATTCTCCAATAATAACAGATTCCACTTGAGCAACCGAAGGGCAGCATACGAAGCCCTATATAAGAAGAGGTTCAGAACATCGGCATGTCGGGAAGAAGTTGGTGAGTGTAATCTTCTAGGACTAGAAATAGTCAAATAAATTGTAGTGAAGTTGAAAACCATTCAGTAGAATTTCAAGACAGCCCAGAGTCGATAGAAGAGTTATGATGATAACCGTTGACGAGACCTTGAGTGTAATGTTGGAGACAAGGTATTCCTATGAATATCTCCATGGAATAATGTCATAAGGTTTGGAAAGAAAGGGAAGTTAATTTCTAGGTACATCAACCCCTTCAAGATTCTTGATCGTGTCGAGGCTGTGGAATATCGAATAGAAATCCCACCTACCATGGCCAAAGTACAAGATGTCTTCCATGTATCCCATTTAATGAAGTAAATACCAGACCCTTCCCATGAACTTTCTTTAGAGGAAGTGCAATTAGAGGATGATTTTTCTTACGAGGAGCAACCACTGAAGATCTTAGATCATAGGAGAAAATTCCAATGAAATAAGACAATGCCCCATCATGAATGTGTTGTGGTGAAACCACATGTTTGAAGAAGCGACATGTGAATCAGAGGAAGTGATAAAGTAGAGTTACCCAAATCTTTTTTAGTGTGGGAAAAAGAAAAGTTTGAGGGCCAAATTTCTTAAGGGGAAAAGATTGTATCCACCAATACTTTCATTAATGAATATTCTTCTTGATCTTATTAAATGTCTTATTATGTAAAATTGTTATATAATATATGAACATCTTTTTTTATGCTTTCATTTTTTAATGTACCATTAGGAATTGTGACCCTTTCTAATATTTCCATTGAACTTTGATCACATAATTAGTATTACTATAGGGTTTTAACAAATTCAATTTACTCAGAAAAAGGAAGTGATGGCCTCATCTAGTAGACTTCCCCCATATGAAGCCCATTTTTTGGAGCTCAGAAAGGAGGTGGTTTCATTGGGCTTCACTCTTGACCAAGCCCAATCTGAGCTTCAACATGTTAAGCTTGAAGGGAACCGCCTATGAGAGAAGTGGAAGTTGATAGAGATTACAAGCCGAGCAATGTTATCCAAGCCACCCCAAGAGTCTGTCACCATCGCACACCTTACCCTTTGGTCATATTCAGGTTTTATAAGGGGTTATGTAACAAGACCTTTGCACTATGATTATGGGAAGAATTTTTTTATATAATGATGAATATACATTCATTTTCTTATTGTTAATTTTTAAATATTTTTTAAAGAAAAAATAGTGTTTTTAGATAATATTCAACAAAGAAACTTATATTGATGAATTAATGTATTTTTTTCATTAAATATTATTTTAATAAAATATTATAATTATTAAATTACATTTTATTAAAAATAAATGATAATATAATTTTATAAATGCACTTGTAATTTTTTTAAGGATTGAAAGCAGTTTTTCTCAAAACCCTTGAATTTTCGATAAATGTCTGTCTCTATATAAAATTTAAAGTTTCACAGATTTAAAAATTATTTATATCAAATTAATATTATTTTTGGAATCAGGATGTTGAAATTATATAATGGTGAATTTTTCATAATTTTCTAATACAGTTCATTTTTTGGGTAAAAAATAAATACCATTTAAATATATAATGAGTTTTATAACATCGTAATGACCCAATAGTGATGTAACAATATACTAAAAATAAAATTTTCGGCCAATATATGTTTTAGATTTTAAATAATATAATTTTAGGTTTGTTTTATTTATTTTTCAAAACATTATTGGACCCTCCAAAACTTATTAAACATTTTCTCTTTTTAAATGAATTTCATTAAGAGTGTGACTAACCTCCACATATGCAACTATATTATTCTACGATGTTCAGACATTGGCCTTTTAAAATATGGTTTTCAACTCCCCTTTTTCAAAAACCATGTACCAAAAACATCGTCTAGTTTTTCGTTTTGATTAGTTCAATGTGTGGTGACCCAAACCTAAATAACAAAGAATTATCTCTCTTTTCCTATATAAACGCACCCAAGATCCAAATTCCTCTTACTAAAAGCCTTTGGATTTCGTCCATCCTCTGACATTATCTCTCTATAATCCTCCCAAGGTGCCACAAGTCCCATGAATCCTCTCTCAAACCTCTCCCAATCACTTTATGTTCATATTTCTCTTGTGCTCCATTGATATTCCTATTGTATAACATGTATTATATTCCTCATGTTATTCCATCCTTATTCCGTTACTGGGCTTTATAGCTAACCCATTTCTTATGCATGCCCCCAGGTTATCCCATGAAATTCTAAGTACGAGGGAATGTAGTGGTCATCTAAAGGATTTTTTCATAAAAGATGTTGTATTTCACATTTTAAGTTGTTATGTAATGATCCTAAGCCCAAACGACACTAGAACTCTCGATCTTCTAGGTAGTGTCATGTGGTGTTTATGTAATAAATCATGTTTTAGTGTGTAATAATGATCAGTGTTGTCATAAAAATCATATTAAATTGTATATAATTCAGCCTTACAACATGATATTAAACTAGACGACAAATTCCGTTACCTCGTTACATTAAACGTATTGGATCCACAACATCCCATACCCTTTACAACATGTAATCCATCTTCCTTTCCACAAGATGTTAAACTACAAAGTTCCTTAAGAACTATGTAAGGATTGATTTTCATTTTAAATGAGATATATTGGGACTCCATGGATATAAATATTGGACCATCCACTATATTATATAGATTACCCTTGTTATACCCCTCTTTTGTCTCTTCACTCTAGGGAAACATGCACCTCTCCTTGTTTCTCACAATGATCATAGATCAAGTGAGCTTCTGAATTATAGCATTGAAATTCCCTTAAAGTCATAGAATAATATATTATAATAGATCCATTATGGTCCTGAATGCAAGACTATAAAAGATGTATCAATGACTTTACTACAAGATGTTAAACTACACACTTCACCAAGAATAATTTCTGCATTGATTCTCATCCTCATGGGATACGTATCGATGCATGGGCTTCTATCCCTAGCCCCAATTGGGATGTTCCAAATGTGATTCCTCTCAATGGGTTCCTCACTCCCATAAAAAAGGAGAAAAAAATTCAACAAATCATTATAGGAGATTTCGGTATCCATGCAATGTGATGTGGATCATTTCTTTTCATCTTCAACGTGATTTTCTAGTTGAACCATATGTGGGTATTAGAGGGATACCCATGATAGAACATTGGATAACCCATCATCCTCACATTATAGGGGAGCATGGAGAGATCATGTTTGGTTTCCAAAATAACCGCAAGATAGGTTTGATGCTACCTGGATTCGGAGGCCATAGAGGCACACATCGCCAGAGCCCCTAATCTGTTAGGGTTCCAAATGAGATGAGAAACTATCAACAAAAACACTTCCAACCCTTAATTATAGGGAAATTGGGAAGGGAGAGAAAAGTGGTCGAACCTAATTTTTTCGATTGTGAGTGAGTGTTAGGCTTGGATGATTCGTCTACAAGAGAATTCCATTTGTGAGACATGATGATCTTATTAAGGCCCCCATCTAGTTCCTATAATAACAATGGATTGAGCACCATAATAAAACATGAGATATCCTCCGATATATTTCCCTTCATGAGGGAAACCAAGACAACATGCTTCGAAGAATCCTGATCCGCATGTATCTTCGTCGACACGCCTGACAGAAGAAGCTTCATTTTTGGACTCCCCTTAGAGCCAGAGGCTTGGTTTGTAAATATGGATTGATGGAAGAAATATAAGTAAATCTGAGATGAGATGTGAAAAAATGAAGAAGGCGGTGAAAAAGGTTTGTTGATGCATTGAAAGGTGCAGTAGAAAAGAGCATTGATACCATGAGAAAGTTCCCCAACATTAGCTAGATTGTCACAAGCCTCAATGAAGCTGGAATCCTTAGGTACTCCATGAGTTAAAGAAATCAATTCGGCATGCTCAGAAAGAAGAACCTCTAGCATTATTCCCATGCCAAATGTGGCTGAAGAGGTAGGGGCCACAAATATAGGACTCCCACTAGAAAAATTGAAATTTGAAATCGTTCTTCTAATGGTAATGTCCTCCATCCCCATATCCCCTACCCAGATCATCCCCTCCTCTGAAAGAAGTGACACTCTAGCTGATCTTACACCAACACCCTTTCATAAGGAGCCTGCTTCAGAAGTTTTTTCCTAAAAATGTATTCTAAATGCTCATTAAAGCCATTGAAGGCACAAAAAATTGATGGATATTTCTATAGAATCATTTTCCACCACCTGAAACCATCATCAGCCCTCAAAACAATGCACATAGTACATTCCATCAAAATTTCCCTCTCAAAACATGTTAATATAAAAAAAGATCTCATGGAGTCACCCACCACCATATGAATCACAGGATTATGGAAGTGAAAATGGAGTCAAGGATGACTTAGTTATAAAGCTTTTATAGGAGACTACATTCCCATGTGGTAGTCCCACGACCATCTAGATAGTGAAAACCTCTAATAACCATACCTCCTATACTCATGTGACCTTGCTTCCAGAAATTCTTCCTTGGAGAATAGGGGAATGAAAAAAATCCACCGGAGATATTTTGGAGACCGCGATGGGATGTTGAATCTCCCATAGGGAGACAAAACTCCTAAAAAACAGATGTCACTGCTTGGAGTGACCAAAACGAGGCACTAGAGAGAGTTTAAGAAAGGAGGAAACATCACATAACACTTTCCTATTGAGGTACATAATAGAAAATCCCCCCTCCATTCAATTTACCTTATATTCCACCACTATCAGTGGACACTTATCCGAAAATGGACCAAAATTAGAAGCCCCACCTCGGAAAACCTCCATATCAGGCAGATAAATGCCGAGGGTGTCCCTTAAAAAAAACCCTTACAGACCCCCTCCCCACAGTCATGCCGACCGTTAGTAGAGTAAAACCCTTGTTCGCATTGGAAGGTGATTCTAGAACAGGAGGAAGTTCACTTCTAATCATTATAGGGAGATATCACGACAAATTAAACCCATTCATTTGAATGTCTATCAAAATCTACACATCAATGATTGAAATTTGAATGAATAATCATGTATGAGAATTTTTAGTTCAAAAAGGTGTATAAAACCGAGTTCCATTGATTAATCGAAATCATGAATGGTTGGGATACCACATGTCAGTTGTTTTAGTCTCCAAATGATTATTTTTATTTTAAAAGTTGGTTGGTTGTTCCTTTTTCTATATAGGAGGAGTCGACGAATAATGGACAACGTTATTGTCCGCCCATGCACCCTAAGACTAATAATATGTATCATTACTTAAGAGATCATTATTTGTTGCTCGGGGTGAGATGGTAAATTGTGGAATTCTTATCATGGTGTCTTTCATGTTAGAGTATTATGGAAGATCACTAGAGGCCTTCTTTCTTATTATAGACTAGATCCATTATAGTTTGGAAGTGGGATGGTATTTCTAGGGGATTTCCCATTGTTTCACCTTAGCGTCCTAGTGGGAATTATGTTATATGAGTGACTTATATTAACTAATAAAATCATCACAATTTGTCCCATCAATGGGGACAATTAATGTCGAATATCTCAGGGGGGGGTACTTGTGTGTCTGAGAGGTTATGAGACTTCGTGTGGTTACATTTTCAATTGTTTATAATAGGGAACCTCGAATCTTTTCATGTAATTGGGATGTTTTCTCAATGGAGGATGTTTTACCAGTTGAAATTAAGAACAACATAACATTAACTATATTATGGATAATCATATTGGGAACTCCTGGTTATCGAGGAGATACACGGGGCTTGTGTGCTGGATTTCCCTGGTTCTCGGGGGAATCATTTTCCTCTTATTTATTTTTCCTATAAAAATATTTTTCATGAATCATTTAATATATAATACTTTGAGGGTTTATATGGTCAGACATATATTTCTCCCTTGTGTCAGGATGAGTTGGGAGAGAATCCATTAGGTGCGTCATTTCTGGTTTAGGAAATGACAAAAAGGGTTTAGTTGATCCAGATGATGTGTGTCAAAGAACTGAGTCACCAAAAAACCTATTCTAGGCATCAATTTCTGCCATTGGAGATTGAGGTTGGTTATCTTGTTTTTCTCAGTGTTTAACCCCTCTTGTGGCATCTTACGTTCGGTAAGGTTGGTACATTGGAACTGAGGTTTGTCGTCCACTTTGAGATTATGGACCAACATGTAATAGTGGAATATCAGTTGTAAATTTCATATAATTCAATTCCATCGATGATGTGTTTCATGTTTATCATTTTATGAAGTATCAAACAATTCCTTACCTTGTGCTATAATTAGATGCTATTAATCTTGAATCCTACACCACTACGGTTGAATAACTAGTTTGAATTATGGATCATAGAGATAGGGTACTATGTAGTAAAACAATTACATGGTTCTCTGTTTCATGGAAGTGTGGATGGTATCACCAAGATACATGGGTGTGGGAATTATTAATGGGAAGTTAGTGAAAAAATATTTTTTAAGTCTATGATCTTGTGGAATTTCTAGGGAAAAAAATATTGTATAATGGGGATTATTGAGGCATCCCATTATTTTATGTATTTCCTCACACATTGTTTGATAACATTTTTTGGGTGCATATTGGGCCATTTAGGCATGATGAAAATTTTTCAATGAAAGTGAACTAAATTTGTGTGATATATATTATCTTATACTAAAGGATTACATGTTGAGTTTCTTGATGTTATGTGTTTTCTATAGAATATGGGTTCTGGACATCCTCTTAGACACATTCAAATCGTCAACTGGTTATACAACCTGAATTCATTGTAGGAAATATGTGAGCGGTTCAAGTCATATCATGAAAACAATAAAATATGTGAAACCCTTTTGCATATTGAAATCGATGGGATGTGGATATTTAACACGACGATAGGAATTTTTTAGTATATTTTAAATATTCCTAGAATTCACATAGTGAATGGGATTGATGAGTTCAGTTGTTTGAGTTTATTTGTTTGTATAACACATAACAATTAATTCCATTTTCATTTAGGAATACATGCCTTAATCATAACCCCTAGGGTTATTTTGGGATATTTGGAGTGCTCTCTCTCCTTTTAGATTTATCAATTCGGTTTTCGATCCCTGTGGCGGTTGAATGTAATCCCCTTAGTAATTGATCTGTCTACTTTGTTACTATTTGTCATGATAGTAGTGTTTGATGATTTTTTTGGGATTTGAGTTACTATGTTTTAAATCAATAATTTATAGTTTTCCCTTTGTTACTTATCTTTAAAATGTTTTTATTCTTGTTTCCAGTATCTATTGTAGATTGAGACTATGTTTCCTTCATTATTGAGGTAGTTGTCTCTATAAAAGGGGTAATTCCATGAAATTCAATATATTTATGTACACTAATTAGGGATATTAAATGAAAAATCATGATTTAAAATTTGACTGGTTGGATGGATGAGAATCAAGTTTTTAAAGTGGGTTTTAGTAAAAATGGATGTTTTCAAACCATGTTCTTGAATAAATAATTTAAATAGTGGGTTGGGGTTATGAGATAGCTCTTCAATCCAAGAAGCAAGGAAGATTAAATATGAATTTTTTCTTAAATTTGTGAATTGTTTTTGAATTTATTTTTGAAAATGAACAGATTGGTAAAGCTTGGGTGTGTCATAAATAGACTTGTCATTTTTTGTGTCTGTGATGCCACTATATGTTTTATGTCACTTCAGTGTATGTAATGAAACTATATGTTATATTTTTTGGATCTACCTTTGTCCAAGATTGGTATTTTTCCTGCATGTCTAGTACATATACCCATAGGCCAGAGATGAAAATGTTTGATTTTTCATTTGTGATTTGTTTATAACATAATGGTATATATCATGGTGATTTTATCAGACACTTTTCATATCATTTAAAAATATTTGTTTTTTACAAATAATTTCCTACATTCTTTAATACATGAAATATTTCGATATTTGGTGAGCATGATATAGTTTTTTTGAAAAACAATGTCTGTTTTATAAAAGAGTTTTACATTTTGAAAATGATTTGTAAAATAGATTAGTTTAAAATCTAGAGGAAATGAATTATGAATATTAGAAATTATATATATTATTTTTTGGTATCATAATTGTCTTTCTTCATACACCATAATTTTTTTTGAAATTTTATATGTCTTTTGAAATACTCATTTAAAGGGAATGGAATTATGTAGTACGCACTGTTATCTTATTGTCTTCATTATTGTAGTAAGATGGGTTGGTGGTGATAGATGGTCACACATGGACTTGTTTGGTTTTATCATGTTTTATCTTTCTCATTTATCCTTTTAGGAATTATCATGAACATATCATTAAATATTTTATCTTTATTCCCCATTTAACCATATTTGTTTTAATTTTTTTAGTTTTATTACAAGACTTAATTCTTCTACTTTGTTGTTTTCACCATGTGGCAGACCACATTGAAGGGATTTTCTAGTTTCTTTATGTTGGTTTGTTAGATGTATTATTTTCATTTATGATGGTATTGATCAATAATAATTATAGGATTCAATTTTATAATATTATTTGATAAATTTATATTTATTTAATATCATGTTTTCATTAAATTATCTTATCTTTTTTGGATTTCATTTTTTTGGTGGAAGGATAGTTATACCGTAGTAAAATAAATCTGAAAAGTAATGAATAAATTTCATTACCTATTTTAAAATTATGTAATATTAATATCATCCATCCATAAAGGTGGTGGAGTTTATAGAGTTTGAAATGTGTTCATAAATATTTAACTAACTATTGAAGTGACATTATGAAAAGTATAGAAAACTGAATTTTAACATATAAATATACTATAAATGTACTATTTAAATTAGTTTATCATTATTAATATAAATTTTACATACTAATAAATTCTTTTTTAAATATTGTATTATGAAAAAAATAAAGAAAATATAGAGTATAAGATGAAACTAACAAGAAGTGTTGATAAAGCCTTATAATATTGTCAATTTTTCTTAATCTCTATGACCAAAATATACATAAATGTTAGGAGTATAATAACTCCAAAACATCAAAAATTGGTTATAAAGGATTAAAAGGAAATAATTTTAGTCCCATTTTTTATTTTTATTTGATATAGGAGTGGTTTTCCAAGGGGCAGGATAGGGAGTATTTATAATCTAGGACAGGAGTATTTGAATGATAAAATATTAAATGAAATATAATATAAAAGGAAAAATATATAATAGTTACCATTTGGAAATTAGGAAATATATTTGGATAAAATTACCCATATTGAATAATTTTAATATCTTAATAATTTGAATTTATTTTTTCATCAAATATAATGAATAAAAATAAAAAAAATTATTACATAAAGGTTAAATTTATATTTTTAGTTTTTTTGAAGAAAAATTGTAATGGAAAATAAGTTTATTCTTAAAAAATAGCTCATGTTAATTAATAAACAAGGATTTTATTTAGAATCACAAGTCTATATTTTATTATATATTTATTTAATGATTGTAATATCATAAAACTTATGGTATTTGGAAATCATTATTTTTCTTTTTCATGTAATAATTGAAGTATCAAAGAAAATTTGAAAAACATCATTGTAAAATTTCAACGTGATGAAATTATAAAAGGAAAAAAATTTATCAAAAGAAATTTCTAATTAAGTGATTTTTCAATTTTATTATAAAATTTATGATTTTTTTGAAATAAATAACACGTTAATTTTTTATAAAGGTTCATATGTTTTCATTATGTTGTAAATCATGGTATTTTTTTTAGAATTATATTATATAAATTTTCATAAAATAATCATCATAAATATTATATATATATATATATTTAAATATTATTAGGTGGAATTTTTATTCAAATGGTTAGGTTGTTATTTTAAATGGCCAGATTACTATTCTAGCCCTTACATTAGTATTCTATTGGTTATATGTCCTCCTATAAATACCAATTTTTTCCCTCATTCATTATTCACTACAATTCATCCCTACATATTATATTTTACATGTATAAGATGTCAAATTGTTTTATAATATTATATTTATTATCTATAGTGGTGTTTATATGATCTATAATTCTAATAGAATGGAATGATCCAAATATTCCATTTCTAATATTTTTTATTGAATATTTTTTCACATTTTAATGTTTGGAAATTTCATTTTCCCAATTTCTGACAAAAGGTAAAAATCACTTTTAAGGAAGTAACATTTTGTTAATTTTTAAATATGATATATATATAATAATATATAATTTAACATAAATTTATTTAGGAAATATATATCATTTTTTAATTATGGTTTGTTATATTCATCCCCGCTGAAGAATTTTCTTCCCCAAAATTTCATGTCATATCATTAGTTAATAATAAATTAGTGTACTTAGATTTTATTATTTCCTCTAGTTCCTATGTCATCTATCCATTTTTATTGTTCTTCCACATCAATATGGCAAGTGTTTTTTCTGATTGAGTAATAAATTGTCTCTATGATCTATCATCATCAACAACATCACATTATAAGAGAGGTAATCATCATATTAATCCAAATCCAAATTTAAATCATTTTATGGACATGTGTTTACGTCCTTATAAGATATTCACGGAACATTTCATGAAATTGAAGGATTTTTTGTGGATGTTCGAGGTGATATGCCACTTCTCATATGTGGTCATGGTCCAATAATGGTCCAATTAATATAGTTCCATCTCCCATTTCTTCTCACAAATCAGGAAAATATTCCAAAGTTATATTCAAAGGAAAAATATATCTCCAAAATCAAACTATATATTTTTTTTGATGACTTTCATTATATCACTTCATTTTAATATAATATTTTTTTGGGATGAAATAAAACTTGTATGTAATCTCAATCAAAATATTAGGGCAATAGAGGTTTTTTCATGAACTTCATCCCAATATGTAGGAGTTCTACATTGCTTCCCATACTGAGCATCAAATGGATCCATTTTTATACTAAAGTGGGTGTTGTTTTTGAAAGAGAAATAATCTAGTGTGATATATTGATCACATCCTCCAATAAAGTAAATTGATAACATTATCATTGTGTACTCAAACATTGGATTTATCCATTCATATTGTGCATCAATTAGGGGGGGGGTGTTTAAATTTCATAATAAAATTCAATTTAGTTTTAATATCATATTGGAGACATGTTTAGGATAAAGACGTGATCCCTAGATCAAAACCTCTGATGATAAGAAGCAGTTCTCCATACAACCACACCAATTCTTTTACATATATCATGAAATGTTTTTTATGTGATAATTATTCCCAAATATTGAAGAAGTATCATTATTTATGTGGTAATACACCATAAACCATATATCATCCAACTTAAATTTTTTATTATAAACCAAAGTCACTTTTAAGGAAATAGTGAAAAACCTCAAGAAAAAAATAGTTGTTAAAAGAAAATTTAAACCTATTGACATTTTTATCCTTCACAAGTTCCTAAGAAAAAGAGGTTACTGATGTATCTGAATCATCGTTTATGAGGACTTCAAATGAACACACCAATAATTCCCATGCTTGCATATATTCTTCTTTGTTGATTTTTTCCACCATGATAGCTCTTACTAGGATACAATTTTTCTTGTCAATCCAATCCATCTATTATCTATTGGTGTCCACACGAAAGGTCCATTCCATATTTTTAGCTCCATAATCTATTGAAGCACATGACACAGGAGATTCCTCCACCATTTCATCTCTGAAATTCAATTAGTAGCTCTATAGGTTCCTAATCCTCCATGCTTGAAATATGAAGTGCATTCCTGATGGGAACAACCCCCTCAACTGCAGCTATTGTATCCCCTGCTCACGTTGCATTGCCATTGTAGTTGAGAACCCCATCCTTCATTATATTTTTCAAACATATTTTATCGTGAAGGACATTCTACAATTTTTTTCTTCATGTATTGATGGAGAAATCTGATAAATGTTCATTATCTAATAGCTATTTTTTATCAAAGGTGATCAATCCAGACAAAGAAATGTTCCAAACTGGATGAGACCATCTTCATAGATGAGAAAACCATGATGATTCCCCATCATTAATTCTCCCATTATATTTTTGAGCTCCATATCATCACATAATTTATATTTGATCTTATATTAGATTGATGGTTGATTAATCATTAGGGAATGTAGAATGTAATCACAATTATTATGATTTTCATATCCAATATTTTTGTAACCATGAAGATCATGTCATTCTCAATCCACATAAGGGATAGATTAATTTTTTTATAATGAGAACCATCTACCATTTTTGACATTTTAGGATGGTATTTAATAAAGATATAATATTGTTTGATTAAATCTAACTATATTATTTGATACATGTTCATCTCTTTATGTATTAATATGTACATTATAATATTATGATCTGAATAATTTCGTACGTCCCACAATAGAGGCAGTGCAGCAAAATATTCAAGGTAATTATAATAACTACTATTCCCAATCATGAATTGTGAATCTCTAATCATGGATCTAAAAATATCGACTGGCTTTGGCTATCAATTTATCATTCTAATTTAGTATACAATAAACACCTTTGGATAATGAAATACTATATATCATAACTCTTCCCCAAAGAGTTTAGTTTTAGTACAATATTATGATATCCTCTTCATAATATGCATAAATATTCACTATAATTATTCATTATAGAAATAATTTCTTCTTTTCCATGTTAACATAATTTTTGAGACATAAATTCATAATAAATTTATAATAGATTGATTAAAGTTAATATATACTACAATGAAACAATGTATTTACATGAAAATTTAGGGTATGCTACATTCCTTAATTTTTATTATATTTTATGGATCAATATTAATTACCTCGATTATGATCACCTTCTATATGAATGTGACGTGGGGAATCTACGAAACACACTTCGTTAATAAAGTATACATTTTATCCTTTGGTAATTCCTCCATCTAAATCCTTATATAATCATCAGGTTCTACATTTATATCTGTGTAAATTAGAATATAATTGATAAAGCCTCTTGAATATTTGTAGAGGTGGTCTCTAAAGTCTCTATTCCTCATATACATTAATATTATAGAGTTATTACTATGTATGAACTGAATCACTATGAACTCATTTTTTTGCATATCTCGTATGGAATATTTTCTTCAGAATATATTCCTTATTTACATTCAGTTCATGATATCCAGAATAAAGATCAACCTTTCATAAATACTATGATCGTAAAATTTGATAAAACAATTCATATGTCCAATGAAGGGGATTCATATTCATTATAATCATCTTATTGATCTCATGGTACTCAATACGAAAAGACATTGATCAATAATTATTTTTAACAAATAGAAATGATGCACCTCAAGGATATGTTCTGTGGTGCATAAATCCTTTTTCCAAATTCTCTTTTTGCTTCTTATTTTTCTCCCCTAGTTGAATCAGGGTCATTATATAAGCGAATTTTTACACTATAGTGGCTCCCAGTATAAGATTTACAGATAACTATACATCATAATATGGCTGGAGGATTGGTAACAATTCTAAAAATAAATTTTCTTATACACTAAAATTGATAGCGTCCTCAAAGTCGATACTTTATATAGGCTCAACCATATTGGAATTTTACGCTTCATAAATGGGATTCAAACCCCACACTTTTGAGGGATTTTCTAAAAGAGATTCAGGATCTTCCTTAAATTTGTAAAGATTTATGGGATGGTATGGAATACAAAAAGATATTTATTTTATTAAATATTTAATATGTTATGTATATAATGAGATCCATATTATTCCATGTATAGAATCGCATTGGATTAATTGAAGGATTAAAATATTCCCAATAAGAATCATCATCAATAAACTAAATGGAAAGGTGTCCTATAATTTTGATACATTGATCACACCACTGAATGTATATAATGATATATCTACTTCGTGGTATCAAGGATTTAATTCAATAGATCTAGAAAATGTATAGGTTATAAGTGAATTCATTGAACTGTAATCAAATATAATTTCCTCCATTCATGAGTACATTGGATGTTTTCCTTTCGCAACATCATTTTCATGCCTCCCATAAGTGCTAGTGATGTACTAATCATTTCCATTTCCTATTATTTTTAGTTTTTACTAATTCTAATTATCCTTGATGACCCATGTTTAGTTAATTGTCTTGTATAGTTATTGTTCTCCACAGAGATGATGTATTGAACCATGGGTGTTGAATTGGGAGGTTCATTCCATTCCTCCATCAAATTTGTCAGTTACTTTATTTAAATTTAATATTCATGAGGTTGTTGATGTTATATCTCATACATGATTCAATTCTATTTCCCTGTAAGGAAATTGAAATTATTCTTATTCACAAAATTTTTATATATGGGTGGTTGGATCTTATTTTCTCATTTTTCATTTGATACCCTATATTTAAATTCCATATTTCATCTCCTTTCTCCATAACCATTAGTCCATTATCCAAAATAAGTTTCTAAAATGATAGGAACCCAAAAATATAATTAATATCTAATAAAATTATATTTATATACCCTTTCAGTGGTGTTGATTTAAAACACTAAAAAATATATATTTTTTATATAATTATTAAAAAAATGATAGTTTTATCTTGCCAGATTTGTTAAGATTTTATCATAATATAAGACTGATTCACCCTCTTATTTAATAAACATGATTAATTATTTTTCTATATTTATTAAATTATTATGTGGAAAATATTTTTTAATAAATTGCATTTTATTTTTTCATACCCAATTTCATCCATTTAATCCTTTATCCACATATTAAATTTTGACAAACAACACTTACCAGCATCTATATCAAAATGATATATAGAAAAATTATCATTCCCTAACTAAGATAAATGGCTAATATAAAAGATCATTTATATTGTGTTTTCCCCAATTTAGTGACATGTGGATCAGATTACCCATTGAATGTTGGTGGAAATTTCAATATAAAAGTATTGGTATCTAGTTTCATATTATTTAATGTTATAATTAATACACAATGATACATGGTTAAGAATAACCATGATGTTTTAAATTCAATCTCACATCACATTGAAGATGTTGTTCAAGAATAATTTTCATTTCCCCTCCCAATGTCTATTTTTTAGGTTTCTATTGGTCCCCACAATTTAAAAAAATTGAAAAGGATTGAAAAAAAAATAAGTCAACAACACCTAAATAAATAAATAACTGTTATAATAAAATTAATTATAATGTTATGTAGTATAGGTTACTTATTATCACTCATTTTCTCAAATGATGAATCTACTATCAAATAATTTAATATTTTATCACATTAAAATAAATAATTAATTTTTGATATATATCTCTTGTAAGGTTCTGAATAGTGTTTTTGATTAAATGTTGTGTATGCCTATAATATAAAGTAATGTGTGATGAAAAGAAACTTTTTCAGGGAGCATCTGATAATTGAGTCAGTGGATATTGTTTCCTTTTTAGGTTACTACCTCTAGGTATAAATATGAAGAAGACACATCCACCTGTAGTATTGAATCATGAATTTCATTGATCGGAAACCATGAACTCTTATAATTTACCAAAATTTAAGATGATTACATATAAAAATAGTAATCTATATTTTTTTCCATAAAATATTATAATTCTTGTTCTATATGAAACAAAACCATCCTTTCATTCTAATTATAGAGGCCCAAAATTTTTTAAATGATTAATACACCATTTTAATGATAAAAACAAAATATAAATACATATAAGTATGTAAAGGATTACTATATTGGGAAAATCGGACCCATCTATCATGGGTATACAAAAAATGATAATAAATATTTAAATAAATATTATTTATTGTCATAAAATATCTTATTTTTTCTTTATAACACATAATCACCTATTGATATACATTAAATAGAGCGTTGAGTTAAAATCATAGTGAGTTGATAAATAAGGAACATGAAAAAATAGTACAAGTGTGATCATAAAAAAATGATATCAACAGCATAGGATCATTATCATAATAATGAGTGAAAATTTTAATAAATGTATGGAATATGGATATTCATAATAATGAAACATCATATCCAAGATGTCAAATAAAACACATAGTTGAAAATAGAATGGGTTAAATTAATCTTTTATAGTATATACATTAATTTATAACCATCTGGGTTCCCATATGAATTAGAGAAATCATAATTTGGAATAAAAAACATTTTTCCTGAATAGATAAGAAACAAGTCAAGGGGAGTAAATGTAATTTTTTTGGGAAAATAAATAATTTTTTTTCCATTTATAAAATTTCGTAGAAATTATTTTGAGAGGGTATGGAAATTTTGATTACTAGAAATAAATTGGAATTTATGTGGAAAATATATTATAGGGACATTATAGGAATATTCATTCTAAAAAATATATGAAATTGGGATAACCCAAAAATACAGATTTGGGTTCAAGAAAACCCATACATTAAACCCGACATTATTTCATAAATTTTACAAATATTGAATAATAAAGATAAGTTTTTTTAAAATTAAATAGGGAGTGGATTATGATAATTTATTTCACTATTTATAATTTATAATTATTTGAATCTATTCTATAATATTTTTTATTAAACGTATTCTTTATATATCACATTCTACTTAAATTATCCCATCTAGTTTGGATTACATTGTTTTTGTTGGGGTTATTTATAAAAAAATGAAAAATAATTCCAGATAAATAACGTAAATTAATATTTTTTTATTATATATAATTTCTACCATCCATCCAATAAGGTGGTGGTGGTGGTTAGATTGTTGGTAATGCCTTTATAGTTCGTTAAATAGCTGTTGGTATGACAACGACAAATGTGAAAAAGTGAATATTAATATAAAAAAATGTATAAATATAGTAATATAAAAATTTTAACATTTAAAATATAATGGTAACATGATAATTAGATAATTTTAGAATATATTTGTTCTAAATTAATTGATTAAATGAAGAATAGAAGATGGAAATGAGAATACGAGGTTATGAAAACATATACACTTCTCACTGTCACATATTATCAACAATTCTAAAATAATTTAATTCCATGAATGAACAACTCTTGAATGTCCCTAAGTATTATAAATTTATTAGGGGGAGAAAATTTGGATTATGATTGGAATTTGTAAGTAAGAGAAGTATAATGAACTAGGATTTTCATACATAGATATTAAATCATTTTAGATGAATATTCATTACATCACTTATACACATTCTTAAGGAACATAATGGTAATATACCTTTTCATTTTTGATAAATTAAAAAAATTTGAGAATAGTTCTATATAATATTACACTTAGTTATTTATAACTAGAACCATTTTTTCACATATAACATGCAATACCATTTATTATAACTAAGGGAAATGAAATATAAAAAATGGTGAGATCAGATGCTTAGTAAGGGTAGAAAAGAAAACACATAAACAAAAGACAAGTATAAGGGTATAAGATAATGAAAATGGAATATAAAAACCATACAAATATTTTCAAAGATTAATGTATTCATTCATGGAATAATGATTAGAAGATAAGAATAGGTGTGTAATAAAGGAGTCAAAGAACCCAGTCCAAGAAAACATAACATTGGAATACAACATATAGTCATAAAAACATATAATCATAAAAATATTTATGACACAGATACCAAAAAAACAGTCTTAACAAGTTAGGATTAGACTAACCACTTCTATACCTCCATTTTGATTAGGATAAAATCTTGTGTACCCTGTTTTTGAGAATTAAGTTAAAGTCTATTGTACACTCTAAGATCATATAACATCAATCAGTACCCAATTAATTGGAGGGAGATATATGCCCCACCCACCACATAATACATAAATTTTTATCCATAATATAATAAAAAAATCATCTTATCAGAACCCCTGGAATGAAACGAGTTGCATAATCATTTTATCAAATCACAACACGTGATAATGAAACAGGTTTTATTTAATTTTTTCATCATAATTGATAACCATTTAGATAATGACCTATAATGGTGTCGTTGTATCATAACACTAATTAATTATAATTAACCTTAACGGAATATATATTTTATGGAAAATTATTTTTGAAAATACCTTGGGAATATTTATTGAGTAAAATAACCATTATTATAAAATTACCTTTTAAAACTAAAAATAAAAACAAATGGAAATAAATTTCAATGAAATAAACTTTTAATATTATAAATTATTGATTAAAAAATTTATTTTCCAGGAAGGCATAAAATACTATACATGTTATAATAATGATTCCTTTCATATACACAAGAAAACCTAAAAATTACTCATTTTGAAAATTACTTAAATAATCATTTTAAAACATATAATAAAGAAAATCAAATAGGGTAACAATTAAATTAACCAATCCCAGATTAAAATTAAAATAAATTTCCATTTTTTTTCGAAAACATTGATATAGAATAAAAAAGGGTTTTCGACCAAAGAGACCAATAAAATTGAGTTTCTTTAAAAACATTTTTTTGAGTCATATGTATATAATTAGAGAAAAGGAAGAATAACATGTATTATAAATACATTACTATAGTATAATATTCATATTTTTTTGAGAGATACTTCATATGATTTCATCATCAAAATAATAAACTTTAATGTTCCTTTATGTTTTTATGGTGACAATTTCATCACCCCTTTAGAGTATTTGTAGTTTATTTGGTATAAACAATCTTACCTCATTGATTGGGGCATAATTACGAGACTGTAACTAAAAAAAACATTGTTTTCAGATTGAATTATGGTTTTAGAAAATGAATTGGGTGTTCGGCTAGGTTTTGGTTCCAACAGAGGACCAAAGTCATATTTTAGGAAAAGTGTAGGTTGAGTGGAATAATTATTTTTAACTATGCCGCCTCCTGGTAGAAAATTGTCAGTATAAATTTCCTCTGATATCGGTTTGGAAAACCAGGTAGGATGAGATTCATGGTCATGTGACACCTCTATAGTTTTTAGGAGATGGAATTCACACCATCTACACATGGTTTGAGAAACTGTGTAGAAGGCACACACTTAGTGTCAAATGGGATGTACCCTCACAATGTTACATACATGATCAGCATATGGTTTATCCTAACAATGTGGGCTAACTATACAGGACATAACACCTAATAAGTATGTGACACACAATTTCAGCATTACTTTGAAAATCATGAGAGATAATTGTGCGTCTTATTAAACAGTAAAAATGATGATTTTAACATCTTTATATAAAACAAATTTTCCCATATTTCTTTCTCTAAGGTTCTCTCACAACAAATGAGAGCTCACCATGTTCATTGTTTACTTTGTTTTGGACTAAAATCATCATTAGTGCTTCATTCATCTAGTCATTGGTTCTGTTGGATATGTATCGGTAAGGCTCTATTTCATCTTTATTATTTTATTCCATTTAATTACTATAAAGTGTAATAAATCGGTTTGAGTGGTTTTACCATATTTTTTAGTCGTTCATCTAAAACACCATTTTATTCTAAATCAGTCCATGTTAGTAGCTATGACCATACTTGTGGGAGTCTTCCAACATGATCTTGGCAGTGTAGTAACACAACCCCATAAACCCAAAGTTTATTTCTAATATCAAATAATTTTTTTTGGATGCAAGGAATCAGGACATGAAAGACGAAGACTATAGTAGTATTGTTAATCCAAATACATAAATGACTTGTATTACTAATAAATAAACCAATCACAACATAGTTTTTTATTCTAAATAACATCAATGTTAATTAAATATACTGTATTTTGATTCTATCTAGTATATCTATTGATATATTTTATTGTACACTTCTTGGATTCCTCTGAAATGATACATAATTAGGGTGATATCAAATAATCAAGAAAGGTAAAATATAGTGGAATTAATAATGAATCAATGAGAATAATAATTAAGGAATGGTAAATAACTAATCAAATATACAAGGAATTCAAAAAAGTGAGAAGTTAGTACATAAATAGTTTATCAAGATAATAAATGGGAACACATGCCATTCAAATAATTATATAAAGATAAAATATATTTTTAATTTTAAGAAACAGAAAATAAATATAATTAAATCAATAATTGCATATTGAACAATATATGTTATCTTGTGAAAATCTCATGGTTGATAAATAATGAAGCCAAATGGTGAAAATGATTTATTATTGGATGTATTGTATCAAGAACATGAAAACCTATACTATGAATATCCATCCTTGGGATTTTTTAAATAACGGATATAAAACCATTTATTTTTTAAAACTTATTTATATCATGAGAGACTATCAATGCATGAAGGAGCTATATAAAGTCTGAGATCCACCCATCATTACTTGTTCAATGCGTTCTTCATATCATGTAAGCAATTTAATGATTAAACAATATACCTTATCTAATATATATATTTATTAAAGAATTTGTACTATCAATAATTCCCAAACTAATTACACAACAATAAAAGTTTACAATTTATTAAGTATTAAAAGGGTTTAAAAATTAGTAATATCCATGATAAATGAAATGTTTAATTTTAGAGAAATTAATTTTTTAATGATCATAGGAGATTGAATATTTCAATAAGGATAAAAAATTAAAAAAGTAAGTGAATGTGAATACAATTGTTGGATAAATGAAATGTTTAATTTTGTAAATTCATACAAGTCGTATTAGGTAAAGAGGAAATTACTTTTGCACGATTAAAGGTTAGAAAAATTCCTTGTTATCAATGAGACATGAAGATATATTTGAAATAATTAACAAAAGAAAAAATAGTTAATAATTTCTTTACAAAAAAATTTAAAAAATGTTTTTTAAATAATTTTATTAAATCATTGTTTTTAGAAGAAAATTTGATCTATGACTAAATAATTTAATAATGTCAGGTTTTCTAAAAAACGTATTGTATAATTTTTTTTCAATGAATATAAAAGGGTAATGTCATTTAATAAAGGTCATGAATATACAAGGGAGAATAAAATTAAATGGTTTATCAAAAAATAATAAAATAATTCACGATAATGTAAATATATTTCAAAACAATCACCAAAAAATGATATTTTAAATTAAACACTCATAAGGATTATAATTTTTTAGTGAGAATTAATCAATGAGTATATTTTTTGTGTCAACTATAAATCCACATATTGAATAGGCAATACATCAATAAAATGTAAATTTCATTATACACATAATCATAGAATATTAATGAAAATGAGGATTTAAAATACTATAACTAAAATAAATTGTGTTATGAAATCTATTTTCCACTTAGTACCTGATAAATCAATTCTACTTAGATGAAATAATTCAAAATTAATATGAAATTATCATGAATAATTAATGAATAATGATATTATATGAAAACAAGGAAAAAATTTCACTATATATAAGAAATTATGTGCAAAATAATATAGGGGATATTTCAAGAGAATGTTAACAATCACTAAAAAGACGTGAGATAAAAAAATATAATCATTATGAACATGTTTAAGGAGAACAATTCTTAAATATTCTAAAGTGTCTCATACCACATGGAAATATTTGAGTCATTATATTTGTGAAGAAATAAAATTAAATGAAACATATAATATTAGGGGAATAAATAGATTATGATATACCATTTCAAATGGAATTATTTACACCATATAAAATAAACTATGTTAATAAAAATTGACAAGTCTCAATGGAATTAAAATTGAGATGAAATCCATTACCTTGCATTTCCATTCAGGTGAATGTAAGTAATAGTACTTTATAATAAACTTTTATTAATTATATAATTTCATGAGAATAGTTATCCTATTTATCATTACATTTGTTTGGATTATTACCATGTTATATACAAATTCTTAATTAATTGTGTTTACATCTACTATTTTGACAAAATTTGTCTTAAGGCTTCAAAACAAACATTGGTTGGACAAATATGATCAATGAGTTCATTATATAACATATAGTGAATAATAATCATTAAGAAACTATTATATTTATACATCAATTACAATTTTTAAATAAATCATTAAATATAGTTATGAAAAATAAAACTATGTTACAATCATTGATATGGTATGTCATATGTACACATGAGCAACATTCTCATTTTTCATTGATCATTATATGGATAATTTAATTAGATTTATATCCTTAATTAATTATAATTATATCCTAATTACTACATTATTTAAACATATATACTTATATATAAAATTCTTGTAATGAAAAAGTATTTAGATCATGTCAAGGAGGTAGTAGTCCACATGTCCTCAAACGAACTTATAGTTTTCAAGTGTCAGAAAGGGTAAATAAGAATATGATATATATTATATTTATATAATGGTAATGATGTCATTATAAAATAGATATGTTTTTTATGTCACATATGATTAAATATACCTCCATTTTAAATAAAGGTGAGTATATACATAATAAATATCATTTATAACAAATATAAACTGAGTATCCAGCATAATGGCTACTATGATAGGTGGTAAAGGTAAAATGAACAATAATTGTTCCATGATGTAGTATCTCACCATACACAAAAACAGTCTGTTTGTCACCCTATAGATGGAGGTGAGTGTATGTGTAGGTGTAAATATAAAAATAACAAAAAACTAGTATATTTAATTCACTATTTTATGTAATCCATGAATAAATAGAGTTTAGTTTGTAGAGAATGGAAATAAATCTGAAAAGATTGAGGAATATTGTTACATCTTTTTCGGGTAACTCATTTTGGTTTGAACCAAAGGATTTCATGAATTTATATCTTCCAAATATAATTCTTCTAGGATTAAGGGAGATATTTTTAGGAGATATTTTGTCAAAATTTTTCTTGATATATGCGAGGAAGTTGGAGGATAGGTGGTCCTATTATAGTGGAGGAGTGACCCTCTTTTAATATTTTTACAATGGAATTCCATGCACGTTTTTCACAATTAAAGTGGATCCATTAATTGAATAATTATACCCAAGATAGTATATGTCTGATATAAGGCCTTCCATTAACACTATGACATGTTTATAGGACGCTTTGGTCCGTACAGATAAGTTTTAGTAAATTATTACTCCTAATTTAACATTAATCCTCGTAATCAACTCCAATCAATTTCACACTTTTTTTGGATAAAAACTTTTTAATTATAAGAAATTTTAAATAATTATGATTCAATAGTTTCAATCTTGGTTTCCAAATTGTAATCATATAATTGGATGACCTTTATTTATATTTATTCCCACAGGTGGGATGACAATGTGGGGTTATAAAAGAAAAACATCCAAATGTTCTATATGTTTTTATTAGAAATTTCAAATAAATTTAATTCCAAAGACATAAATTGTTTTAATTTCAAAATTATCATCTAATTAAACGTTACAATCATATAAAATCATATATTTCTTATAAATAAATTATTCAAAAAACAGTTTTGAACTAAAATTCAGTATTTTTACTATTGATTTAAAATGATATGTTTTAAAAAATATTCAAAATGCACCCAAACATAATTTTATGTTTATATTTAAAATATAATGTTTCTTTTGAATTAATTGATCAATTAATATTCTAAAATTAATATTTAAAATATGTTCTGCCTAAAATGGAAGAAAAATGTCCTTTATAAACATATTTGTTTTTTATCTGTGAAATTGGGCTGGTTCTTGTCTTATACCTATCAAACGTAATGTATGTATATAAAAAATATTTTATTGAATATATAAATTTTATTTTTCATTAAAATCATTCATTAATTTTAATTAATTATGTTTATAAAGACAAAACTAATTTTGAAGCATAAAAATGATAACATTTGTTTTTTATATCAAATTGGTTCTAATATTTCCCCTTAATTGGTTACCAATAAATTTATTTAAACCATAGATTTTCGTAAGCTAGTTAATAATTTTCATATCCTCTATCATAATATCTATTTTGTTTTATAATGTATTTAATAATAAACAACTAATAATACATTGTTATTTGGTGAAACATAGTCTTGTGTGTATCACAAGCAATCAAGGATGGTCATTATTGCATGTAACACAAGAAATCTTGGAAATTTACTATTTAGTTTGATGAAAGATAAAATTGTGTTTTATGCATTAGAAAATATATAAATCGGTGAATTTTTTAAAAAGTTAAATATATAGTAGAGTCTCGTGAAATTATATTCCCTTACACACATGGTGATGCATGTTATTCACATTATCAAATAAAATGTTGTAATTTAGAATTTATATGTGTTAAATTCTCCCCAAGAATAATTAAAATTCATCCTTGTAATTTAAAATTGGTCTACGTAATAATTGTTTTTGATATTTTCTACATTGAAATCCCACATCATGAGAAGTTTTCCGAAAAAATCCTCTAGGAAAAAGATAATGGGAATTAGAAATTAAAAATAGACTACAATGTAACAAAGTATCTATGTGGAAGAACATTTCTGGGAAGTAAAACTATATACATAGATGAAAATAGTAAATATATATATATAATTATAGGGTTCATCAATCACAAACAAGAAAATTACTTATAGAATGTTAAGGGGAAAAATATAATAATATAAGACAATTTAAAAGAGCATCAGTTCAAAAGAAATTAAGGTAACATGAAAAAATTTTATTTCTATTAATTTTTCATAATGTTGGGTAATTCATTTTCATCCTATGGATATAATTAAATTGAACTAATATATGTATTTATATAAAAACAATTTCATCATTTGGTTGTTCCCCGATTGGTTTTCTACTTCATCCATAAATTATTTTTGATGCTTGAAACATTAACATACATTTATAAAGGATATTAAGACCCATAAAAGGGTGTAAATTACAACTGTTTCTCTCTAAATATTTTCAAAAACATGAATTTTTTATACCATAATTTCTAAACCCTAAGAGTTACACTAGTTCTTCATAATTAGTATCAATTTTTAAAATTTTTCAACTCAAAATAATTAAATATTAACTTGGACATTGTGTATGTTAGTGATTGGTGTCAAACCCATATCATCCTTCGGTCAGAGGGTTCAAGTCCTATAGCCTTTCATGATATGATTCGTTGTCACCCAGATTATAGGTTGTCCTTTTGTAACACCATATTAATATAATTTCAAAAATAAAGCTAATACACATCCTTGAAATAAGATTAATCAATAATTTTTTTTAACTGAAAATTTATATAAAACACTAATACATAAATTATTTATCCAATTATTTCCACATATGTCCTTCCTTCGAATAGAGTTTATCCATAATAAAATTCCAAAGATTTTTAAATCAAGACAACTTATCATCAATATAAAATAACATAGTATTAACCAAGGATATTTATTTGCTCAATATATTTAGATCCATTATACTAGATTATAATGGAAATTTTAATTTTCCTAATCATATCCCTTGGACGTGTAAAACCAGGTGAAAAGTACAACCCATTTTCATGAACAAGGTTACCTTGAGTTTGGATATGAACACCTTGTCAGAGTTATTACTCCTTGGTACATACGTGCAAGAACAACATCCACTAGTTGAATCCAGTCAATGACATATTTCTTGAAAGACCACATAATTTATAGCTTACCAAAATTCTAGGTTGTTATTTTATACATAACCTCTATTTCTCTCATGGTGTTATGTTATCAAACTGATGTTTTTATAAATCTTTTTTCCAAGGATGTTATTATACTTCCTATAAAACCAACTTTAGATACCAAACCCCAAAATCCCAGAGCCGGTGTCTCCTATCCATTACAATAGAATGATTTCAATGAATCATGACCTGAAGGACCAAGAGATTAGTAGTATTGTAAAATCAGATACATAAACGAGTCTTCTATTACAAATTAATACATTAGTTAAAACATAGTTTTTTAATCTAAATAATATCAAAGATAATAACATTGAGTTAGACTTTATTCAATATAGTATATTCCTACATTTTATTCATAATACACTTCTTGGATTCTTGGATAAGGATGTATAAAAAGGGTGATATCAAATTTTCTATAACTCTAAATTATAATGGATATAATAATAGGTCAATGAGAAAAATAATTATTGAATTTTAAATAACTAAACACACATAGCATGTAATAAAAAAATTTAACAAACAAGTACACAAACAATTTAGCATTGAAATAAATTGAAACAATTTCCACTAAAATAACTAGAGAAAGAATAACCAATATGGAAAGGTAAGTAACTAAAAACACATGTTACTTGACCAATAAACTCAAAATAAATGTATCCATATAAGTTTTCATTTCAAAATATCATGGATAATAAATATTGAATTAAATTATAGGCAATGATTAATTATTTGATGTCATGTCTCAGGGAAATAAAAACATATACAATCAAGATGCATCCTCCAGATAGTCTAATAATTTGACAGAAACCCATTTAATTATCATAAAATATTTTTCCCATGAGAGGATATCGATGCATCAAGAATATTTATCAATTATGTCCTCCACCAATCATTTAATTTCCAAATAATTATTCATATCAATTGAATGATTGAATTAATAATCAATATGACTTATCAATATACATATTGAATCATTAATATGGATTTATTTATATTTCCCAAAATAATCCAACTATTTTCAAAGAAGATAGAATTGTTTAATAGGTATAAAATTGAAGAAATTATAAATCCCATGATCATAAAATGGATAATTTAAGGAAAATTCAACATTCAAATATCAAAGGATATTGGAAATATCATTTGAACTAACAAATGAATCAAGAAAGTAAATGTGAATATTATTCTAGGTCATATAAATAAAAATCCATTGAGAGTAAGAAATTATGGGGTATAAATACAACATATTCCTAGTGGAGTCAAAATAAGGGTTGTTTTTGTTTAATATTAGAAATAATATAAAATAATTGTTAAAAATGTTGTTGGAGAAATTATATTTTTTATGAAAAATATTTATAGAAACATTGTCATTGAAAATAACTTTTGAAAATAATTTTTTTAAAAAGAAAACATTATTCATGAAAAAGAAGATTCAAATAAAGTATGGTGGGTAAATCTGTACAAGCTGTAATAGGTAAAAATAATATCCCTTTTCCTGGATAAAATTAAGGAATATTAATTGTTCAAAAAGGCATAATAAGTATTCTTTGAATAAATTACTAAAATAATAAAAGGGTAAAAATATCTTTAACAAATGGTATTAAAAAACGTTTTGAAAACTTTTTCAGGAAGTACAGTTTTTATTAGAATAATGGTTTTCCAACTAAAGATAAAAATAATGTCCAGATTTCAATAAAAAAAATTATATGTGGAGGCTGGATTATAGATAACACAGATCTGGTGTATACTACTAATTACATTGGAATTATTATAAGAAATCAAATCTCGATGAACCAAAGGTTTTTGTAATCTTGGTAAACTTGACAGATAAATTATCCTTGTATATGAAATGAATACAATAAATGAATTTTTTTCATCTAAATAAATAAATATCATAAAAGATAACTTTATTCCATCTATTAAATCCATGCATATCATTCTTATTTTGGTTCTTGGATTCTGGGGAAAATTGACATAATAAGGTTGAGCTCAAATTCGTAGTAAGGAAAAAATGTAGTGGTAGAAATGATGAATCAATGAGTATAGTCACTATAGAATGGAAAATAACTGAACACCCATGCCATATAATCAAAAAACTAATAGGAAGTTTATAAACAATATGCGATGTTAATAACTAGAATCACATTCTATTTAAATAACTAAATAAATAAAATTCATTATGGAATGGTGTGAAAATAAAACACATGCATCTAATTAATGAACTAATATGATATGTAAGAATATTTATTTTTATGAAAAATAACCTTTACTATTAATAATAATAAAATTGTCAATAATAGTAATTATATAATATAAGAATCCATGTTTCTCAAGAACATGATACCTTTACCATCTAGGGACAACCCATAGAGTGTTCATTAAGCATTATATAACAAATAGTGCTTGAGATAACCTTTCCTCAACTTGTATTTTTCAAGTCCAATGTATTTTAATAAACAATGTTTTATATAAAATATCTATATTGAATATGGGATAAGGGTTTATCAATATTTCCCCAAATAATAAAACAAATGTTTGTGTATACACTATATAAAAATGGTATATGGTTTAGGCATTAATAATATCCTTACAAAATGATATAGATATTTAGGGGAAAATCAACGTCAAATGATTATAAGAAATTGAATATTTAAATAGGACTAAAATGAATCATGGATATGAATGTAAATACTATACTTATATAAATCAACCATAATCAATCCATATGAAGATTTAAGATGGTATCAATACATCATACCCAATGTGATGTAAAATAATTTTATTATTGTTGATGAATATAAATAATAAAAAAACTATTAAAAACATTCTTTAAACATATAAATGTGGATTCAATGAAATTATGGCAGGAAAATATGTACATTCCATAAGAGGTAAAAACATTTCTTTTGTAGAGTTAAATGTTAGAAAAATTCCATCTTCAGGAGTAGAAAAGAATTTTTCATGGAAAACATTTGTGAAAGGAAAAATAGAAGACATTTCTTTACCAAGTAATTTTAATAATACATGAACATATTTTTATTAAATATGTTTTTATAAGAAAATATTTTCTCCAACTAACGAGAGAATCGAAGTCATGTTTACTGAATGAAATTCCCATAACACATCAAGTACCAATGATTGGAAAAATGGTTAAAATATATGAAAATGGTCATGAATTACTAGATTATAATTAAATGGATTATTTATTTTTTACAAAATTTCATCAATTTGAAATACCATTGAAAGATCAAATAATGTTATTGTCGAGGAAAATAATCATTAAACATTCCATTATGTCCGATAAAACATTGAGGCATTTTAAATAATGACTTTCATAAAGGAATAACATTAGATGAAAATTTAAAATACCATGAATATTAATGTTTTAATAATATAAAATAAAAAGGGGTAGCATATACAAAACATAAAAGATATAAATTTTACAGTGACATTTATCTCATTGATGTAAATGGGAAGATTAGAATCCTTTACAGATGTGGTAAAAAATTAATTGGGAAACACAAAAGTATTTTACATAAAAAAATTTAAACTCAAAGAAGATAATATAATTCATCATATTATATGTCAACATGCTGATATGTACACAATATATAATTAATTAGGTGTACAATAATTATTTATGTCTCATGGAAGGAAGAGTGAGGCAAGAATCCATTAACATGCATTTATGTTGAGTTAAACATCAATTGCATTCCTATATAATAAAAATATAATAATTTTAGTCTTCTTTGAGAAAATGTTTTATTTTATCATTTACTTTTATTTACCTTATTACTATGTTTTATACAAATACTTAATAAATTATTTTAATGTCTGGTGTTTTTACCAAATTCAGTTTTTGTTTCAAAGATAACTTTGTTATCTCAACTATGGAAAAAAGGTTACTATTTAAAATCCCCAAAATAATAGAAATGAAATAATTATGATATTTATACATACATTATAATTTTAAAAAGAACCATTAAATATATTTATGAAAAAGGAATCAATGTTACAATATTTGAGATGGTAGGTCACATGTATGCATGAGTAATGTTCCCGTATTTCGATGATCAATTTGGAAAGAAGTTAAGTAGCATTATATATTTACTGAATTAAAATTATATCAAAAACACGATTTTATTTAGTCATATATAACTATATATCTAATTTTTATTATGTAAACAGGAGTCAAATATTTTCGAGGAGGTGGTAGTCCACAAGTCCGTGATAGACAACATAACTTTTTTATGTGTCAAAGGATGATAATGAAAATGACATATATATATATAATTATGTCATTATTATCATGTAGTTGTTTTTTTATTTATAATATTATTAATTATTATCATCTTTTATACATTTTATGGATCATGTGATTGAATCACATCACTTAGAGAGGTCGGTAGTCCACACATCCCCATATGATGTTATCATTTATATATAAAATATAATATTTAAAGATATGTGTTTTAAAATAATTAAATAATCTTAAATACATAATAATTATGATAGATTAAATATATACATAGATTTTCAATCATACTGTCCTCAATTAGATATCATAATGGAAAAATGAACAATCATTGTTTCATGTGGTAGTAGTTCTCCGTACACTGATATAGAATGTTCATAACCATTATATGGAAGTGTGTGTAAGTGTATATATATCCCTTATTATCAATAAAATCATAGTATATTGATTATAATAGTTTTTTTATACAAGTAATGAATATGAATGATTTAGGGGGTAGAGAATAGAAATAAATATAAAATTCTTGAGGAAGGATGTTAACTCTTCATCGGGTAACTCCTTTTGGTTTGATCCAAAAGCTTCCATGGATTGATTTCAACACAAGGGGAGGACTCTAGGAGGATGGGTGGTGATTTGTAGTACCAAATTTGTTATATATTGGTCTTTCCAATGTGTCTTGAGAGGTTTGGGTAAGTGGGGGAGGGGTGGTCCTTTTATAGTTGTGGTGGAGTGGTACTATTGTAATTTTTTTACAAGGGAATTCCATTCACGTTTTTCATGTAGAATGTCGATCTCATAATGAAACACATTATATTAAAGAGATAATAGGGTTGATATGTTTCATTCAACATCATTTGGACAAGTGTATATGCCTTTTGAGGCCATAAGGTTATGGTTTACACCCTTATTATGGTTAATTTTACCTTAATCGCTGTAATTAATTTTTTTTAACCTTTACAAATAAATTTTGTAGAAAAATAGATTTATCATAGTAGACATAAAAAATAATGAGGATTTAAAAATTGAAATACATTTTTCCAAATTAAAATCATATAATTAGTATAAATGGTTTTATGTTTAATCTCAGATAAGAGGCGACAGTACGGGGTTTTAAAGTGAAACATCTGAAATTTTGATATATCTTTAATAAATTTAAAATTTAAATTGATTCCAATGATATAAATTTTATTTAGGTATAAATATATTATATATTTTAACTTAAAAAAAATTATAATGTAACAATATCAAGATATTAGATGAAAAAGTATTTTTGAAATATAATTTAGTATTTTTAATTATTTATTATAAATTAAATTATTTATAGAAAAATATAAAAAAATCACACTAGAAAAATTAACATTTTTCTATTTCAAATATTAGGTTCATATTTTCACATTAAATATAATTATTTATGAAATTTCATAATATAAATTGGTTCTCTTTTAAAAGGAGGTAATGTTCTGATTATAAAATTATTAATTTATATATATATAAAATAGATTATTATTATCTTATGACTATAAAACATAACAGATTAATAAAAAATATTTTATTGAATAGATAACATATATAATTGATAAAATGTATAACCAAATATAGTTATTTATGTTTATCAGGAAAAAACTCTTTTCTAAGAATAAAAATAATATTTCTTTTTCATCCAACTTGTTCATATTTTCATATCTCATTAATTGATGAAAAAGATTATGTTTCGGGTATTGTTTTGACTAGTGCTCAGTGGTCATCATATCTACTAGAGTATATTTTGAATTGTTAGTAGAAGTATGGTGAATTATGAGAGTATTTAGAAAGACTTTATGGTGGGGAGACCATTTCTGGATAGTCTACTTCTTTAGATGGTATTCTCCACATTGAGAAGAGGGTTTTCATCCCTATACCTGGGAGAAGATTATTCTGGGATGATTGTCAAATATCAGCATTTTCAATTCACCTAGTCTTTATGAATATGTATTATGAAATAATAATATGATTATAGTGTCCATATATGAAGTATGAAATCAAAGATATTGAGTCTTATTGTTACATAATCCAAAAAATAAAGGCAGAGAACTTGAAACCCTCTGGAATGCATTAGCCTCTTCTTGTACTGGTTTGAAAAAGGGAAAAGGTATCCAATGTATTTTTTTAGATTTCCAGAGACACCCTGAGGTGAAAATGCTATCTGGGTGGTTGTTGATCAGTTGAAAAAGTTTTCTCATTTTATTCCAATCAAACACACAAATAAATTCGAATATCTAGGTTTGTTGTATGTGTAGGTGATTAGGATGTTACATGTGATTCATTCTACTATTGTCTCAATTATGGATCCTAGGTCAACATAAGGGTTTTGGATAAGTATTCACGTGGGAATGAGAACTTAGATCAGGGTGACCACAACTTACCATCGATAAAAAGATGGTTAGACGGATGATGTAATTCAGACCTTGGAGGATTTTCTTCATGCCTACAACATAGATTTATGTAGATCCTGAGATACCCATTTAGTACTTACTATGTTTGTTTACAATAATAGTTATCTATTTTAGATATAAATGGGTCCTTTTAAGGAATTATATTGTCTCTCATGAATATCAAATCCCTGTTTGGAAGAGGTGAAAAATGTTTCCATGATAGAATCAAGTTTGTTTAAGGAGACGTCGGTAATCATTCTGCATGCGCAATGATGTTTGGTTATTTCACAGAGTTGACAGAAATCATATATAGATTGGTGGAATCGTCCATTTTTTCCATTGGAAATTTCTTTTTTAAGTGTTTCTAATCATTTGGATCATCGTTGACTTGGAAAAAGTTAATGTTGTCAACTTGGTATGTTGGACCATTTTAGATCATTTAATAGCTCTAATATTTTCCTTATCGGTTAGGAATACCAATTTATCTGACAAAAACTAATGATTTTGTCACACTATCCATGCAGGAAGTATCACACTCATCTATCTCACATTATTTGTTAAGAAAAAATTGAGATATAACTAGATTATTCTTTTTTGGAGAAACCATTTTAGATCATTGAATCTCAGATGAATGTCTTGCATGGAATGTCAACTCTGTTGGTCAATTTTATATGAATACAAAGAACATATTCTCATGAAACTTGTGAACATGAATTGTTGACATGGTAAAAGTGGCCTCATCCATTTTCAAAGATTACTTATTCCACATGGCTTCCTGAGGATCGAAAGAAATTTTTTAAGAGATTATAACATCTTGTTACTTTGATCTGGTATTTATTTATTTATTCTATGTTAACTTTTGGTTAATTGTCCATAGAAGTGGTTTTTTTTCTGAAGGATGTATACTCAGTACATGTTGTGTACCAGATATACACATCATGTTACAGAGGTACATTTCGTGACTACGGCCTACATGACATGACATAACATAATGTCCATTTTTGACCTAAGGTGATGGGTTTTTCAGTGTAACTTATCCAGTGTGGACTACAGGTATGGACTATTCGGTACACATAGTGACTCAAAACCCACCAAGATTTAAGTATTGTGTTTTGTATTTATACTCGTTCTTTTCTTTCCACACCTCTTGGTCCTTGAACGAGAACCCTTCCTAGGTGATTTTTGGAGGCACCCCTCCTTCCAGATCGATCTAATCTAATTTGGAATTTTTTTTGTCTGAGGTGAATCTCTATATGTAAGTGTTATTTCTAGTTATTCATTGTAGTTGATTATTGACTTTCCCTAGCATTGATGTTCTGAATCTATTGATCTAATATGGATGTTTCTTTTTTGTTTCATCTCGATTTGTTGTGATATCTTGTTCTGAATGCCTTTATTTGGTTGGTAATGATACAACTGTCATTTTTTCCTTGAGGTTTGTCGGTTTACATTCTTTCACCGACCTCTTGTGATTAGATTTGGATCAATCCTAAGATACAGGTATTTGATTTTCAGTCCTTCGTTGATGATTTTGGGATTCTTTATTGTTTTATTCAGTCATGGGTGTATGTGATCCAATATTTTATGTAGGTGGTTCCGTCTCTAGCCTATGATTACAAACCTGCATGTTTTTCATTATAAATTGATTTATTAAATCGACATGACTTTTTGTGTGTATTGAAAAGGGACCTTAAAAAAGAAATGGGTTTTTTCATAGTTTTTCTTAAATTGATTGTGAAATGGTTTTGAATGGGTTTTAAGGCATTAAAATTGGTTTTTGAAATAGAATATATTGGTTATTCATGGTACATATTTTGAAGGTATATCGTGGGGACAACATCTATTTTTATGTGATCATCATTGAGTTTTTATTGGAAATTTCCTCAATTTCCATGGCCTTTGTTCTACGAGATCTTTATTGACATTAGGGGGGTTTACTCATGGGTTATTCATCTCTTTACTAGACCTATGTTCTATGATTATATATGTGCACTTGATTATTATGCTATAAGTATATTACACCCTTGTGTTGTACTATCCCTTGGTGTTTTGATACATTTTCTTCTTTTTAGTATTTCTTGTCTTTCTATGATATCCTCGATATGCATGTTTATTCTTGTGGAATGTGATATGGGAAACTATGATTCAAAATTAATATTCTAGTATTTTTTTAGAACAGTTGATAAGGTAAATGATTTCCATGTTTTCTATAAAATATATTTACCACTTATCATGCCTTTTTTTATTTTAAAATGAGTATACATTATCCGTTATACATAGTCTTGTTACGGAACACCAAGGAGGGATTCTAATACTCGTGTTAGCTAACACAATGTGCACCTCTTCAATGGTGCATAGACCATTGTTTCTTTTCAGTGTAGGGAAAGTCAAGGAACTACAGTGAGATGGAGTGGTTGTTGATAAATGGGATGGGTATTATGTGGTGAAATTTTAGGTTTTTGACTATGTAATAGCTTGAATTGGTTATTGGCCATAGTCCCATGTAGTTGGGATTTCATTTAGATTTTTTTCTACTGTTATAGTTGTTCTGTATCTACATTATTTCTTATAGTTATTCCATATATATTTGTTAGTATTATATTTTTTCTTTCATTATATATATATTTATGACATGTGGTTGTATAGGTTGGGAGAAATCATTCCCTTGGGTTTTTACTTCGATTCTCAGGGGCTGGTTACAAGCATGTGGGGATTTAGAATTCCCTTTTGGCACATGACATATTAGGTCGGGTGACAGCCTTGAGGGAATCTGAGGTCAGTTCATTACATCATTAATATTTATTCATAAAATTTTTTAACATAAAACTATAAAAAATTAACTATGCCATTTTCTAGGTCAATGGTTGGCATGAAACCCTTATCGTACTTATTTTATGGGTTAAAGGCCTATATCCTTGTTGAATTTGATTTGTTTTCACCATGTTTACACGTTAATTTTTATAACCAAATTAATATAATTTTAAAAACTATTATAGGAATATTTGATATTAGGTTTGTCATTAAATAGCCTGTTAACTAAGATTTTTAATTTAATGGAAATACATAAATACTTCATCCAATTACTTCCATATTTGTCATTCCTTAGTGCAGGGTTTGTCCATAACGACATTTATAATAATTCTGTACAATGAATCCATATATCTAATATAAAACACATTATGTTTAACCTTGGTTATTCATTTTCAAAATCCATCATAGTGGTTTGTAAATAAAATTTGTATTATCCCTGGAAAATACCCTAGGATTGTGAAACTTTGTGTGCAATAGGGCCCATTGTCATGTATTAGGTTACCCCAAGTTAAGCCTAAAATACCGTGTTAGAGTTGTTACTCCTAGGTACATCTGTTCTAAAACTATATCCATTTTTAGTATCTAGAATGATTTTTATTTATAGAAAGTACCACATTATCTATACATCACCAACATTATAGAGTTTTCATCTACTATAATCCTCAAAATTTTCCTTTGGATTATAATCCATAGAATTTGTTTCCAAAATTTAGATTCCAATGTTTCTAATAAACCTTCTCTAATACCAACTATAACGGCCCAACCCCAGATAGACCAGAGCTGGTTTCTACTTCTAATAACATTTTTAAGGTTATAAGGAATCAAATTTCAATGTACTGAAGAGTTTATTTTTATTGTGAATCTATATAAATAATTGAGTATTTAATTATAAATTTACATACTAATTAAAAAATAATTTTTTTCTTCTAAATAACTAATCAACTTCCCAGATAATATTATTCCATCTAGTAAATCCCGGCATATCTTTCATATTACTATTTTAGATTTCTGGGAATAATGTAATAAGGATGATCTCAAATGTCCATTATGGGAAAAATATAATGGAAGCAATGATGAATCAACAATAATAGTAAATATGGAAGGGTAAATAAATGAAAAAAATTCAATATTATCTATAAACCGAATAAAAGTTATTAATTAGTATGGAAAGGTAATTACTGGAAAGAGATTCAATTCAAAAAACTAGATATGCAAAAATCAATATGGAATGGTAAGAAATTAAAACACATTCCATTTAGCAAATGAACTGAATTGAAATTTATCCATATATATGTCAATACAAAATTTCATGGATGAATAAAAAAAATATTCTTAACAAATTAAATTCTTAATTATTGACTATTAGGTTTCTTATGCACATGGTAACATTAACATCAAGAAACAGTTAAATCTTTTCCAATTTGTGCGACAAATTCGTTCTAGTAGACTACCAATTCATGAAGCGGCTTTCATTAACAATTATGCAACCCATAGAGAATTCATTAATGTGTCTCTCACCTATAGGTCTTGAATTAATAGTTCCCCAACCTATATTTTAAATTTCCAAATCAATTTATTAAAAGCTAGTTTCATATAAAATATCCATTTGTAGTAAATGATACAATTTTATCATTATTTCCCCAAATAATTATATAACTGTAAAATTAAAATTTGTATGATAAATTTTATATGGTTTACATAATAATAATATCCATGATAGATAACATGTATAGTTAGGGGAAATTCAATGTCAAATGATCAAAGTAATTGAGTACTTCATGGGGATTAAAAGGAATCAAGGAAGTGAATGTCAATACTATCCCTGGGTAAATCAATAATAATATTTCAATAGAAAGATTAATTATGGTATCTATACAACGTACCCCAAGTAGAGTAAAATAAAGGGTTGTTCTAGTTGATGAATAGAAATAATATAAAAATAATATTCAAAAACATTCTTGATAAAAAAATTTTTTTTTCAAAAAATGTTTATAAAAACCATTTCATTAAATATAATTGATGATATTAACTTATAAAATCTAACCTCTTTAACATGAAAGGGCGGCTTCAAATAAATGATTATGTGTAAATCTGTACAATAATTATTAGGTAAAAGGACATTCTTTTTTCATGGTAAAGAGTTAGAAAAATACATTTCTGTTAAAGTGAAATGAATATTCATTTTAAAATATTGGTAATTTAAAAAATACATAAAAATTTCTTTACCAAATCATTTTAAAAATATTTTTGAAAAGTTTTCATAAAATATGTTTTTGGAAGAAAATAGTTTATATGACTAAAGAGAGAAAAAAAGTAATGTATCCCAAAAAACATTTCTAAAAAAGTAGTGCACCAAAGAATGAAAAAATTGACCTAATAAATAAAAATGGTCATGAATAACCATTTTTAAATAAACGGTTTATTAAAAAATGGCTATATAATTTCTTCAAATGGAAATACAACTGAAATTTCATTAATGTTATTGGGATGGAAAATAATCTTCAAACATTCCAATGTGTTCCATGATATTTCGGAACATTTAATATCATTATCCTCATAATGAAAAATAATTAAATGGAATTTTAAAATAACATTAATAATAAAGGATTAATGAATGAATATAATACAATTCAATGTGGATACACAACCAATCTGATGTAAGTGGTGAACAATCATTTATGTCATGGGTGTAAAAAGTGGGAAATGAATCCTTTACCAATGTGGTAACAAATGAATTAGAAAACAAAAAGGTATTTAACATTAAATAAATCATATAAATTTGAAGAATATAATATAATTCGTTATAGTATATGTACATGTGGCATTATTTACAACTTAAATACGAAATTAGGCGCACAACAAAAAATCATGTCTCACCGAATGAAAAGTGAGACAAGAATCCCATACCTTGTGTTTCCTTTTGGGTGAGCATGTTTTAACATCTTGTATAACAAACAAATTTTAATTTTATAATTCATTGATAAACATTTTAATTTTAATCATTTATTTCTTTAACTTATTCCTATGTTATATATAACTACATAATGAATTTTTTTTACATCATGTGTTATGAAAAATTAAGTTAGTATGTTAAAAATAACATTGTTATGTCAACTATGTTCAAAGAGGTCATTATATAACATCTCTGGAATAAAAATATTGAAATTATTATAAAATTTATAAATGAAATATAAATTTAAAAATAATCACTGAATATGGTAAGGAAAATTTAATCAACAAAAAAATCGTGGAGATGGTAGGCTGTTCAAACAAATGAGTAATGTTCTCATTTTTTTATGATTTTTATGGAATGATATTTAGTATAATTATATCCCTCTATAATGATAATTATATATACCATATTATTTAGTCATTTATACTTATATATTGAATTATTGTGATGTAAAAAAAGAATCAAATCATGTCGATCAGGTGGTCGTCAACATGTTCACGACCGATGTTACCACTTTTTATTGTTTGAAAGTATTATAAAGAAAATTATATATTTATATATATTTCAATAAAGCTAATTATGTAATGAATATCATATATATGTTTTTTATGTCTTGTATTTATAATTATAATCATTCTTTATACATTACATAGATGGTGTGATTAAATCACATCTCTCTAAGGGGGAGGTAGTCCCTATCCCCTCAAATGATATTACTTTTTTTACATAAAATATGAAGTATAAAAATATAAAAATGTTATGTAAAAGAATAAAAAAAATATAGATTCCATAAAGATAAAAAAAATAAAAAAAATATAATATAGTTTATAATATGTTTTATAAAAGAATTACTAAATCATAAAGACATAAAAAATATAATATATTTTAATTATTTAAATATAGTTTCCATCATAATGTACATCATGAGATTTGGTAAAGGAAAAATGAGCAGCCATCATTTTCTGTGGCAGTAGTTCACTATACACCAAAACAATATATTTGTTACCCATTTGATTGATGCGTGTGTAAGGGTGGGCATATAACATATAATAAAATTGTAATATTATATTTTGGATTCTATAGTTGTTAAAAAAGAAATAAATAATATGGTTTTATGGGTTTTATAATGGAAATAAAACTAAAAAACATAAATAAAGATGATACCTCTTAATTAGGTAACTCTTTTTGGTTTGAAACAAAATATTCCTTGGATGGCTTTCTAACAAAGTGGATAACTTTATGATGATGGGAGGTATGTTGAGAGTGTATTTTGGTAGATAATGTTCAATCTATTGTGTCCTGATGGGTGTGAGGAAACGGTAGGAGAGGAAGTCCTTTTATAGTGTAGGAGGAGTAACACACTTGTAATATCTTGACAAAATAATTCCAAGCACAATATTCAAGTTTCAAGTGGATCCAATAATGGACCCAATTTGATAAAATATAGTATAGGTTCTATATAGGGTCAAAAGTGACATTTGGACAATATTTTTTCCATATTTTGGACTTAAATTTATGTTTTAGTCCCTTATTAATATTAATATAACGTTTATCATTTTATTTACTATTAATCACTCTCACAAATATTTTTGGTTAAAAATGATGTGGGTATTATTTGAAATTAGAAATTATTATTAATCTAAATATTTAATCCATTTTAATGAATACCAATCATATAAGTGGAATAATTATTTTTTATATAATACCATTGGGTGGGTTACAATTCTATATTTTAATGTAAAAATGTCAGAATGATTGCATTTTATATAATCAATTTCAATTTGACATAGCTTATAATGACATAAATTATATGAATTGATGAAAAAATATTTTCTATTTAAGAATTAATTCCAACAAAAATTGTAAATATACATTATGAATAAATTTGATGAAATTCAGTTTTGAATAATTTTTTTTTCATTATTCATTATAAATAAATTATTTCATAAAAATATAAAAAATTCACCATAATCTAATTCATAAGTTTATCAATAAATTATTATGTTTATTTTGACATATTAAAATAATTAATGTTTCAAATTTTTTATTTAAAATTGATGCTCCATTAAAAGGTGGTAAACTTGTCTTTATACAAATATAGGTTTTTATGTGTGAAATTCAGTTTGCTCTTATCTTATTCATAACAACCATAATTAATTGATATAAAAATATTTTACTGAATAATATATATATATATACACATATATTTAATTATAATAATTCTCTAATTGTATTGAATTATGTTTATTAAGAATAAACATCTTCTAGAGCATAACAATAGTAATATCTCATTTTTACAACTAATTGGTTCTTATTATCATTTCTCATTAATTTCTAAACTTTCAATAAATTTTTTATTTATATAAATAGTATATTTTCTTATATTAGTTAATAGTATTCATAATGACTAATATAGAGTCTATGTTATATCATATTAAATAAAAAACTAATATTTTAATAATAAGTCATTGTTTGGTGAAACACAGTCATGTGTATAACGCAAGCTCTAGAGGTAGGTCTATCTTTCTTTTAAAACAAGCTATCAAGGAATTGTCCCTTATGAGTAACAAAATTTATTAAGGAAGGTCACTTTGGGGTGTAACACAATCTAACTCTATGTTTTTTGCATTAAATATATAGAATCAAATTTAAATAGTAAATATATAGTAGAGTCAGTGAATATAATATTCCCTTATGTGCTTGGTCTCCCGTGTCACACACATATTCAAATACACGGTGCATACTTTAGATATTAGGGAATCACATTATAGTACATTTTGAGGACCAAATAGTGTTATAATGGTATTATCACTTTATAAAGGTCACAGATAACAAGATGAGAATAAAATTGATGTATTTAGTAGAAAATGATCAAATAGTTTCCTATTATGGTAATTTAAGTGTAATCAATCCTGGAAAAATGAGATTGTAAAGTAGTACCTCAAAAATATTATAATATTGCAGTGGGAATCAATAAATTAATAGATTATGTGTATCAACTAGATAATCTACATATAGAAGAGGAAATAAATAAATAGATTTTCAAATTAATTACTCAAAAAATCATAAAATATTGACAACAACAACGAATTAATATAACTAATGAAAAAGGTTTTGGTTATGAAATTATGTGTCCTCTTGGTAACATTAAAATAAAATCCCCTTCGAAGAATTAATTCCAATTAAAATCCAATGTATCATAAAATAAATGAATAATTATATTATATGACATGGTGGTTTTATATGAATCATATATAATAAATTTTGAAAAAACTAAATAATTTTATTGTTTCAAGATAAACTTAACAATCAATAAAGGATTTGTTATTACAAAGACAATCGTTAAAAACATTCTTGAGGAGAAGAAACAATAAACAATACATAGTTTATCATAAAAATTTGAATCATCTGAGTCTTAATATGCATAAAGTAATATAATTAAATGAAACATAGCATATCAAGAGAATAAAGATATTCATGATATAAAATTTCAAATGGAAGTATATAAACTGTATAAAAGAAACTATATTCATACAATAAGAAATTCTTGATGTAATTTAAATTGAAATGAAGTCACTTACCATGGATTTCCTTTCTAGTGAATGTCATAGAACATCCTTATAATAAAACTATTCAAATTGTATAATTTCTTGGGAACCATTTTTACATTTATCAATAATTTAATTTCACTTATTAATATTTGTTTTAAAACAACTTAATTAATTAAGGCTACATCTTCTGTTTTGAACAAATTCAGTTTATGCATCAAAATCAACATTTGTATGTAAACTATGATCAATTAGACCATTATATAACATCAACCGAATAATATTAATCAAATAATTATTTTATTTTTTCACCATTTAATATTTAAAAACCAAAAATTAAATTTGGTTTTAAAATTTGAATTATCATTACCATCATGGAGACGTTATGTCGTATGTACGCATGAGAAACGTTCTGGTTTTTCCATGATTTTTACTAAATGAAGATAAGTTGAATAATATCATTCCAAAATGATCATTATATAATAAATACCATAATACTTAATAATATATACTTATATAAATAAATATTTTTATGAAAAATGAATCACATCATGTCAATACAATGGTTGTCCACACATCCACAAATGATGTTATCTATTTTAATGTATGTGAAATGGTAAATAATAAAATGATATATATTATATTTCCATAAAAATACTTATTTCTTTGATATTATATATATTTCATTTTTTGGATATTATTAATTAGCTTCATCTACTATAAGTTCAATGATTTGTACGGAAAAATTATATTACTTTTAAAGGGCGGTAGTCCACACATTCACAAACAATGTTATCATTTTATATGAAATGGTAAGTATATAGATATGTATTGTAAGAAACGTAAATAATAATAAATGTTTATTAAATATCATATAATTTATATAAATCAAGATTTTATCAAAGTGGCTACAATGAGAGGTGGTAAAGGACAATTGATCAACCATCGTTTCGTGAGGTTGTAATTCCCCGTACATGGAAACAGAATGTTTGTTACACATTAGATAGAAGTTTTTGTATGTTTAGGTATATATATTAACATATAAGCATACCAAAATATATATGATAATTTATTATTCTTTATTTATAGAATTATAAGTGTTTATGTAGTGGATAATGGAAATAAAACTATAAAACAAGAGGAAGTTTCCTACCTCTTATTCAGGTTACTTATTTTGGCTTATAGTCAATCGTTCATTGAATTCCTTTCTTCCCAAGGGATGAGTCTATAATAAAGGGGTGGGGTGGGGTTGAGGAGATACTTATTAATATATTGGTTGATCCAAATTTTATTTAGAGGTTTGTGAATGTGGGAGGATAAGAGGTCCTTTTATTATAGAGGAGGAGTGACACTCTTGTAAGATTTTCACAAAAGAACTCCATGAACATTTTTCAAATTTAAAGTGGACCAAAAAATAATAATAAAATAAATCCATGATATTATAGGTTTTATATATGGAACTAAAATATTTCATGTATAATTTTATTGGTTGTTTTTTTCATAAGGTTATGGTTTAGTCCATTATTAATCTTGATTTGACATTTATCATTGCAATTTTTTCTAATCACCTTCATTAAATTTATTCGTCAGTGAAAAAAGTTGTTATTATTAGAAATTATAAATTATTCGGATTTGAATATGGAATCCATTTTTCAAAATTATAATCATATATGAGTTACAAATTGATTTAAAATTATTCTCATAGGCGAGATGAGAATGCATGGTTTTAATGAAAAAATCATCTAAATGAATTCTTCATTTTTATAAAAAACATTAAAGAGAAATTGATTCAAATGAAATATGCAGTATTATTTGATAAAAACTGTTATCTAATTAAAATATAAAACTAATGAAAAAATTATATTATCCTTATAAATAGATTATATGAAATAATAGTTTTGAACATAAATTCAGTATTTTTACCTATTTAAGAAAAATGATATTTTTCAAAACAAATATTGATAATTAACCCTAACCTAATTTTTATGTTTACCTTTCAAATAATAATATTATTTTAAAATATTAAATCAATTAATGTATAAAATTTTTTATTGAAAATTGATGCGACATTAAAAATTTGCAAAATTTTATTTATAAAAATATAAGTTTTTATCTTTGAAATTGGGGTAGTTCCTATCATATATATATCAAACATAATGGATTAAATTAAAAAAATTTGATTTAATAAAATACATATATATATATATATATATTTTAAATAATTATATAATTTTATTGAATTATGTTTATAAATACAAAACTGCTTTGGAGGCATAAAAATAAAATATATATCTTTATATATGAAAATGGTAGTTATTTTTGTTTCTCGTTAATTGGTATCAAATGAATTTTTATAAACCATACATTTTCATAATTTATTAAATACTATTCATTACAAATAATATAATTTATAGGTTATAAAATTTTATCTTAAATAATAATATTTTTATAATATATTGTCAATTGGAGAAATATATTCTTCCAATTAACACATACTATCAAGGAAGGTCACTCTTTCATGTAATGCGTGCTATTGATGAATGTTTTTATTTCCTAAGATACACGCTAACCAAATTCTATGTGCATTACAGGATATATCATTTATCTATTTTATTTAAAATAGTAAATATATATTAAAGTCTCTGGATATTATATTTCCTAATGATATTTGTGATTTATGTCATACACGCTATCTAATACAAAGTACTATAATAGGATATCTTGTTTTTGTTGGCCCTTTATACCTTTTATTTTGTTTCCATGTGTTTTTTAGGGAGGCAATTTTAGCGTACCATTTCATTGACCATGAAAAACACTTAATTTTATTTTTTTTCTTTTAATTAATTTGTTAGACGTTATAATATGTCTTTGGGGATTCATAAATGAGCCTAAAAGTGGTTGAGGCCTAGTGACAGGATAAGACCATGGCTATATTTGGGTTGGGGTGTTATTATTTTATTTCAATTTAATTGTATTTAAATATTTTTTTCATAACATTTATAATTTTTTTGTGAGATCCATGAGATCGTGATTGTCTCAGCCTAAGGAATGAGATAGAATTGGATGTCTACTTTGAGTCGATCTGATTGTTGGGGCGGGATATGCCCAATGCATTTAAGTAATGTTGATATACTATTCGGAGTCTCGGTCATTAGTATATACTGGGAGTTTGTTTATGTATTTGTATGTACTCTTATATATTTGATGGAATCACCATAAAAATTGAGAAACATGGTCATAGGGGCACAAGGTTAATGTTGATGGGGACTAGGTTGTAACTGGTGATTTTCTATTACCCATGTTGGTCAATGTCACATTGGATTTCATGTGCACACATGTTGAATCAATTGATGATTTCGTACTTACCAGTGGTGTGGGTAGAGGCCTCTAATAGATAGAGCTTAGAGAAATTTCATGGAGGTTCATACAATAGAAATCCATGGGAATGATGAAGAGCCATCATATGACAGCATTGATATGATTGATTTGGGGATGAGGCTCTCCATGTTTAAGGTTAGTGGGACAAGATTTATTTTGTAGTATGGGAATCACCTTACCATGTATTATCAGTTATAGAGCTTATGTTTTTTATTGTTTGAGGATAAATATCATCATACCACAAACATCATTCTTTGATCCAATGTGTGATTTCAAGCTATCGTTAATGGGACCATATCATTTTCGAGGGAGTTCCTTCAGAATTTCAATTACTCTATTATTGGAATGTGGATATAGGTGACAATTGTAGGTGGAATCAAAGGGTTCACCTAGGGAAATTGGGCATCATGGAATTCATTATTCTATGAGATTAAAATCATGTCATCCTTAATTATTTTTTTGTTGGCCGTAGTAGGTGATTTCTTCCTAGTGGATGTTGAGCACATGAAAAGATTGTGTTTATTTTAAATTAATGAACTACCATTTGTTTTTGTATTTATATATAAACCTAATAAATCAAATTTTTATGGTAGTAACATGTTGTTTGTTACCTAGTAAGATATACTATCACATAATACATGAGAACTATAGGATGTGTGTAGTTTCCATAATTTTTATTTCACCTAAGGGTTCATCCCCAAGTATTGGATCCTGATGAATGAGTTGGTATGAGATGGATGGAAAGTTACCTTGAGGATCATTCTTAAGCTGAATTTTTCAACTTTATTCCCTTTTTTGAATAATAATGATACTTATATGTATATAATTAGGTCAGATATATGCGATTGTCCATTCTGGTTATTGTATAATGTGACTATTTATGTATGCATGCATTTCCTTATTATCTACTAGTTGTATATTTGGACTGTTCATATTATCCCTCCACGATTTTTTAGTTATGATTAAACAAATTTATGATACTTCTATCCTTGTGTTGGTCTCACTTTTTCATTTCCTTATATTTATATTTATCATTATTATATCATCACTACAGGGTACATGGTACAGTCTCCCCACAACCACTCATTTATACCCTCGTTTCTACTCATAAGCCTTTGGTTTGGGCGGGGGGGGGGTGCCTAAGTCAATTGGAACTCGACCCAAAGAAATATTCGAGTAGTAAAATGGGGTAATGGGGTGTAACAAATATTCCTAATAAACGATGTTATTATATCATAAAACCATTACCACATTAGTAACATTGAATCGTAAACCCTGTGATGGAATAAAATTAAGAGAAACAAATTAATGAGATTAAATTAAATTGTAATTACACAGTCATGTGGGTTGTATATAAACCTCAAAAAATAATATTGGTGCATAAAATAGCATATGCTACAAAGAAAAAACATGGAGACAAAATCCCTCACCACATTAGAAACTATTAAATTTTATGCCCCGTTAAATAATATCATAAAATGAAATATTAAATACCATAATAAGAACGATATATATGATATAAAATGTCAATATCATTTCATATTCACCAAAGAAATTTAATGAGTGGTGATTATCTAATACGTCACCTAAAAAGAAAAGGGATACTATAATTACCTTATATTATGTTTAGAGTTACACAATACATTATCTGACCTCATATATATTAAATATATGTTTATTATACACATATATATAATAAATAAATCTAGATATATATACCATAACTTTATTTATTCCCTTATGAAATTTTATTCACATTTATGAACAATTTCTTATGAAAATCAAGTTTCATGTAATAACTACTTTCGTTTTATATAAGTATTGATTTTTTATTTTTGATAATTTTACTTTGATCATAGTTATATAATATCAAGAATGATGAACATTATTTAAATAATACATATATTTATTATATGAGTATTTATAGTAATCCATAAAGTTCGGAGACATAAATTAAATACACAATTCATGGAGAAGGTAGGTCTTATGAACGCATAAATAATGATTCTATTTTTTATGGGTCAAAAAAATAAAGGATAATAAAAATTCACATTTATAGAATAATTAAGAACTCATATATATCTTATATATTTGTTAATTATATGTAGTATGATGATTATAAATGTATAATTATTATATAAATATCATAAATCATAATTTTATACAACCCTATCACCATCAATGTATAATATAAGTTAATGAAACATCACATCAGTTTGTGAGGTTGTAAGTCCTCATGCACATGAGCAACATTATATCATTCCAATTAGTTTAAAGGTAAGAATGTTATTGAGATATTATAATTAAAAGAGTATAATAATTTAATAAATTCCCCATATATAAATTAAATCCACATTTACATCAATTTATTAGAGGTGGTGATGGAAAAAAAATAATATCGGTTTGTGAGGTGGTAGTCTTCCATACACTTGATCAATGGTTCCATTGACCATGTGATGAAATAAGATATAGATATATTTTATTCCATTATAATAATGACATAAAAGTATATGGATGAAACCTATGTCATTATATCGCCATATATGAATAATATTTTATGGTGGTGGATGAATAAATAAAACAGTAACATAAGTTTAATAATTTTACATCTTATTCAGATATCTGATTTATGATTAAACCTAAATCCATCATAGGAGGATCTTAAAATAAAACTAATGGCACTAGTATGTGGGTATTTAAATAGGTAATATATTTTTCTAGAGATTTTCCAAAAAATGTATTTTTAGGTTTGATGATATGGGAAAGGGGGTGGTCTATTATAAGTTGAGGAGGTGAAAGATATATAATAGTGTTTAATGTTTTAAGGTTTTCTAATAGTGTTTAATGGTTTCACAAACTATGCACCACTGGTAAACCTATAGAAAATCCCCCAAATGAATTAAATATTTCCACAACCATCACACACATCCCACATATACATTAACATATAAAATCATAATTAAAGGGTTACATACAAGAACACGGGCGGTGGTAATATATCCCCACCATTGATATTTCCATCTAAATAAATTATATACCCATTGGAGTTTTGAATGTTTACTGGCTTTTCCTCTTTCATTTCCTTCTCATCTTCCCAAGTCTTCTTTAGTTTTACCTTGTTTCCACAAAAACCTCAATTGAAGGGAGATTTTTACACACAATGATTCCTATGAACTATACATTATCATAACTGGGAAATGTACCATTGAAGAATCTGAATCTAGTTCAATGTGATCTTATCTAATCAAATAGTTATGATTGGGCCTATACATTTTCGAATATAGCACCTGAAACACATTATGCACCGCACTAAAACATGGTGGTAATGTAAACTAATATTCCTCCTCTACCACATATTCTAGTATTTCAAAATGGAATTTTTATCTTTGATATAATATTCCATTCGTTCCAAAATGTCGATTTCCCACCCTTGGATAAATCCTCAAGAACACACGATCTATCACAATGAATGAATATGGTCATCTACAATGATAAACATAGGAATTTCGATTAATCTAACATGTCTCCATCCATTACCTAATAAACTGAATATTCTCAGCTATTTCATTGACATGGATGAGACCAACTAGTGAAGTCTCACCTATTTCCACCTAATAAATAGGAGAACGAAAATGACACACAAAAAATTCCTCAAACGGAGCCATATGTATCAAGGCCTAATAGTTATTGTTATATGATAACATCACCAATGGAACATGATCTTCCAATGAGAATACAAAATCTATTAAACAATACCAAAGAAGGAATTCATGGTTCATGTGAACATGCCACTGCTCTGGAAGCTGAAACGAGGGCTCTCATCAAGGGATATTAGGGCGCTCAACAACATAATTAGAATAATGTCTGGTTTTAAGGGGATTCATCCAATATTGTGCATGCAGTGAGAATGTGTCAGATTCAACTCACTTGGAATCTCACATCGAAATGCATAAAGTGCCTTGACAGTCTGTCTTCAATGCGTTATATTATAACACATGTCTATCGTGAGGCCAACCGAATTTCTGAATATCTCGCAATGATTAGAACCACTGGAGAAATTATTCTTATTTTATATATTTAATTAAATTATTCAAATTCAATTAACAGATGGGGAAATTTCTAATTTAATATCAAGCTCGCAAAATATGTTAAAAATGGTTTATCAAGAAATTTATTTTTGATGCATAATATTATCATACATTAAATATATGACCATAAGTCATCATTATATGAATTTGAATTCAAATTAATATATTTAAAATTTATTAAGATGACTTATAGATTTCTTTATTAATGATACTTTTAATTTACTAAAAATGATATACATTGAGAACATACAAACAGTTTGTAGATGACCATATTTTTAAGCTTAAATATAATCTTATACCAAAATCATGAAGATTAATGATTCTAGATAAAATAATTATATTATTATAAATATATATTTTTTAAATTATATTTTAAATAAAACCAAAAAAGTAATAGAATCTTTAAATTACATGATACAGTTAAAATAAATGACATTATATGAAAAATCATTAATCATCACTATTCAATGAAAAATCAAAATTTTTATAAAAAACCAAAAAAAATTACTCATTTTTAATATTGATATAATGACACAAAATGATACAAATTTTATAAAATAAATTTTTTGAATTTATAAAAATTATTTATATTATTTTCTCACATACATATATAAAACCATATTAAAAAAAGATATTTTTGAAGAATAAAATATCATTATTGAAATATTATGTTATTATTTTATAATTATATATGAATAAATTTCTATTTTGTAGGATTTTTAATATATTTCATTAATTATTAAATAATATTCATAAAATCTTATTTAATAACTTGCTAATGATCATCATTAAAAATCATAGTTTCTTTAGGACCGGTGTTTTGCATCACTTACACTATCAAGAATAATTTTACTTTTTTAATATTTTCAATGTGTTGTTACATTATTCACCAATATAAAGACTTATTCCAATGATATTTTTTATTAAATATTATGATGAAAATTTTTAAGTTATTTCACCTTATTTCCATCTTTAGGTTCACATGATCCTTCTTCATATTTATGGTTTTTCAATTTGACATGATTAGGTGCGTTGTTTTGTTGCATAGAACATTATAACCACCATCCATTATATTATCCAACTAATCCTCATAAGAAATTTAAATTGAGAATTTTACCACATATAAATTAAATACATTTGAAATATCTGGTGTCTAATTCATCAAGAGGGTTACATGGAATATATTATGTACTTGAAAAAGGGTAAGGGGGAGTGCTTGTCGACAGGCCACCACTCCGATGCAATTAATAGCCTCAAATTGGACCATGAACTTAAGGATGAGCTCTCCCTTATTCATAAATATCATGAATCTGTTCCCAAGAGATATATGGATAAAAAAATTATCTCTATCCTAAAACTACAGGTATATTTAAGGATTTTAGCATAGCTCTTATGTCAACTCTGAGTAGTGTTATTGTGTTGCAGAATAGTTTGGATAGTTTTAACCATATTCTCAACTGTTTTAGTTCCCAAAAGAACACATCGCCATATTCTTCCAAATAAACTAGTGTTATAAATATATTACCTTAATTGTCTTCATATGGATCTATTTTGATTATTGATTAGAAGTTATTGTTGTATGAGAACTCAACTTGGTGAAGATGTTGATCCCATCCCCCTTCAAATTCCGTCAAACATACACTCAAAATGAAATGAGATGACCATAAAAATTACAATGTATAGTGAATTTAAACTATAAATAACATTATTACATTCCCAATGGTCATTTTGGTTTTTATTTTTATTGATTTTGAGAATTAATCTTATATTCAAAACTAATATATTACAAAGCAGTAACATTTACCCAGTTTCCATTTTTAGCATATTATATAACTTTGAAAGATAGAAACATTTTTTTTCATGACGAATAATCATGAAATTAAATGGGAAATGTTCATTATCTTTACATATCCTTAAACAGTTTGAACAAAAATATAAAACATGGCATAAAAAATTCATTTAAGAGACATACAAAGATTGAAATAAACCACTAGTCCATTAACAATCATGATACATTTCCATTATAAAAAAATTTGGGTTCAATATAAACATTTTCTAATCAATGAAAGATCCATATTATCCTAAATTTTATATTAAAACATGTCATAGGTAATATTATTCTAAAAAAACTCATAAGGATTCATATAAATTATTAAAAACACATAATAACATTTTTCTCGATGTTATACTTTTCTCCATAAAAATGTATCATATACTATCCCATAAATAATAAATCATTATCTTACCTTGAGAAATCATAATAATTATATAAAAACCATAGGAATCATATATAAATCAAGTAGGTAAATTTGGACATCATTTCTATGTCACACTTTAAAATAGTCTAATATTTACTATTATATATAGAATAACAATCACAGTTATAAATAAAAAAATCACCATGGTTATATTTGGAATAAAAATCATTTTATATTCCCAAATTATCTTAGTAGAAACAAATTCTGTTAACTCCATCCCATTACGCAAACTATTATAAAGATAAAATATGCTCAAACACCTTGGTGGATCTTGGAATAACCCAATATCACAAAAAATTCACTTGAACGATGAAACAATTTATATAATATTACACCATTAATACATTATTTTTCCCTAAAAGATTTTTTTTTATATTTTGATATAAACAATTTCATTAAAACACATTTTTAAAAACATAAACTCCATAAAAATTGGAAATTGGGGTTTTCTTTGAATGAAACATTATATATTTTAATGGAATATAAACATAAAATAATAGTTATGGAGGTAGGAAAAGTCATTTGTGTCATACACATGAAAATAAAACATTCTTTTTTATAGTACGATAAAATAGTATATAAAAATATACCCATTTTAAAAATACTGAAAGAAAGTAATCTTGTCATATAATTTCCATTAAAAATATTTTATATTTATAAAATAAATTAAAGACATGTTGATATTGACAAATAAAATATAATTATAAATGATACATTAAATGATAATTTTTAAAAATAATTGCCCTTACCATGATTTTAACTCATCATATACATTTTTTATATAACTATATAATAGAAAAATATCAATTATTTATGTTCTTTAGAGCCATTTTGGGTTTATAATTCCATTAATCTCACTAATTACCTTGTTTTAACAATTATGTAATCAATTATGTTTACATTGATTTTTTTAATAATATTACATTCATACATCAAAAATCAATTCAGAATGATGAATATGTTCAAAGAGTTCATTATTTAATCATATTTATAATAAAAAATTAGAAAATTATCAACTTTATAAAATTAGTTATGTTATTATCATAGAGAGAGAAGGCCATAAAATCGCAATAGTAGCATTTCTCTTCTTCAATGATCGTAATGAACAAATGATAGTATTATATAATTTTACAAGAATGATATTAGTATTATAAATATAATATTAATTCTTTTAATACACATATATATATATGCTCGAGGGTATTTGGTGAGAAGAAATGAATTACATCACTTCATGGGTGTAGTTTTCCACACATACATCCAATCAAAATTATAATTATTTAGTGAATATAAATTTAAGGAAGTAAAAGATATTTTTTTAATGTTTAATATATAATTAATATCAAATTTAAACATAAATTCTATCATTATAAAACATAATTTAGAGATAGTGATGGAAAATAATTACATCCTATTGCGAGGTGGTAATTTTCCTTATACAAAAATGATTGTTATGTTTTACATTTAATGGAAGAAGGTATGTTTATAGGTTATTTTATTAAAATTATTTTATGTAATTTCATTGAGGATAAATATATTATTTTTTTATAATGGTTGTATAAAATTTGGAATAATCATAAGAATACATTTAACTAAAATATATGATTAAATCTATACATATATAATCGAAAATATGTATATTATCAAACCTTAGGATATTAAATAAAATAATTATAAACTATATAAGGAATCTATATACCGTTAAAGGGGTTAATAGTTGGATGGGAAGGTATTTATGAAAACATCATTTGAAATTTGAAGGAATTATTAGAAGTGGATTACTTTTATAAGATAGATGAGGGGAACTCACTGGATTTCCTAGAATGTTAATTTAATATAAATTAAAATTGATCCCAAAATAGATAAAAATTGATAATTATATAATATAATATTAATATGTGAAGAAAATAAAATAAAAAATTTTCATTTTTTGATAACAATTTTACCCTTCTCTATTTTTTAAGACTTTATTGACACTTTTGACAATTACAATAATTTTTATGATTTCTACCATTTAAGGGTAAATAATGTAATACTAAAATTATAAAGGTTCTTAAATGGAACATGGTTTAATTATTAACAATTTACCATTGATGTTACAAAATATATTATTTTTATGAGTTTTAAATCTTTTAATAAATTTTTATTTATCATAAAATATTATAAATATCAATTTTATATGTATTTCTTTACTTTACATTACGAATATTTTTAAAATGTAGAAATTTGAATCCAATAAATCGAAAACACTATAATATTTCTTTGTTTTCTATAGAAATATTGGCTTAAATTAATTCATTAAAATTTTACTACTTTTTACATTTTTAATATCGTTTATTATATTATTTTCATTAATTCGATAATTACTACATTAGTGTTGTTGTCACATTTAAGGTAATTATTCTTCACAATGAATTAAAAATAAATTACATGATGAAGAAAATACATATATATTTGAAATATATATTTATAAAATCATATATACAATGTTTATCCCCATGGAAAAAATATTAAATTTATTATTAAAAATACTGTGTCATTTTTTATTTTTCATTACATAAAATATTTTAATGTTAATAATCAAATCCATGTGGAAAAAAATTAAAAATAATGGAATCTTGGATTATTATTGGTGAAATAGAAGCATAAAATTTTACTAATACATGTTATAGAACAATTTTATTGTCTTTATAATTATATTTTTAAATTTAATAACATGATTTACCGTTAATCATGATAACAAAATTAATAAGCTTACAATTTAGATTGACCAAAAATGAAATGAAAAATTTTACCAAATATGCACATCCTAATTAAAAATAATTTATCAGTTTTTAACAATTTATAGTATATAATTGGTTGAATTTTAGATAAATTTAATCCAACAAAACCAAATGAAAACCATTTTTTCAAAACAAATTTTTTTATGTGTTAAAATATTCTTATACAATATTAATCTTTAAAATTAATTAAAAAGGCTATAAATGGTTTATTATTAAAAAAACATATGAAATTTTAAAACTAAACAATAGTTTTTAATTTTTTAGATACTAGAATATGAAATACATTACTCAATAAAATCATTATTTTTTAATATTCATTAATAAATATTTTTTTAAAAATTTTTTAAAAAAATAACCCAAAGATAATTTTGATGGCATGAAGTCAAAAAAATTAATTTTTCCATATTCAAATTATATAATTTTTAAGTAATTTTTCTTGAATAAAATAATATATTATTTAAAACACAATTTGGTTAGAATAATGATTTTCATTTTTAACCAAAAAATTATCAAATATTTTATAATTAAGTAATAAAAATATACAAATATTTTATATAAACCATAACTGAGCTATTAAATCCTTCCCCCTTTTCTAAATTTATACATTTAAATTTTATATATATATTATGAAATTAGGGATATCTTTCACTTATCACATTTTGAGAATCCCATGTTGCCTCTTTGACCGTATGGTCTTTCCACAAAGCATTACCATGATATACTATGATAAATAATATTTGATATCTATGGTCAATAATATAAATAGGTTATTCGTTACAAGAATTATCATCTTCCAATTGAACTAACTCTTTTCTCCAAACATGAGACTAATATGGAATATAGTTTCTAAACATCAGAACCTGAAAAACATTGTTTACCGTGTATAAAAATTATTGAAAGTATATTCATTAAGAAACAAATCCTATTTTATCTATTATTTCATTAGGTCTAATGATCCTTGTACTTGGATTTAACCTATTACCATGTTAATTTGATGTTTCAATCAAGATAATTTAATAAATGTATGTCCACCATCCAGTTAACAAATACATTTCCACTCATTATCAATGCAATTTCCTTCCATCTATTATGAGTTTTCCTCATATGTTGTCAAATTTCTATAACCTCCTCAGCTATTTATTCTACCAATTATATTTTCATAAACATACATTCACCTAATTAATCCCCAAAAGTTGGAGTTTGAAATTTATTTACACATATTGTCTCAAAATTATCCATTTGTCCATTCAAAAGAAAACTATTATAATAAAAAAATCTACTATATATATAAGTTGATTCCAAAATAGATAGTAATCAGTTAGAAATTCCAGAAACATTTATTCCAATTTATATTTTTTTTCAGATTCTATATCAGATTGAGGAATAAATGATTTACTATAATTTAATATAGCGACCAATAACTTCTGAAGACCATTCTAAAAATGAAGGTTATACTGGGATCATGGTCAAACACTAATGATATATGAATTCAATATAAATTCACAATATATATGAGGTACAGATGATAAAATAAAACTGAATAAATTATATCTCAAATGTTAATTAAATGTGCATAATTAGTTATTCAATCAATAATAACTAAAATCACATAATTACCTCAATAATTTGATGACAATCCCAGGACACAAATTGTTGATATATTTTCTGATTTCCTCTCTAAATTTCCAATGGATAAATCATTCCATTAAGTAATTATCATTCTTCATTAACATATTTACTGGTTACACATTTCATGGTAAATGTAGTAATATCAATTTACAATCCATCCCACTAGAAGTACTCCTAATGGTCTTGTTAAATCATAGTGTTATCAGGTTGAAAAAAACATAAAACTATAAGAATCAATAAAAATTAACACTTCATCTAAAAAAAAAGACACATATAATTTCTTTCCCAATGCCAAAATGAATTATTTTTAAACATTAAATCAATGAAACATATCGTTATTAACCAATGACACCTTTTCTTATAACTCATGGTAATCCATCGGATATTTCATAAATATTTTTGATATAGATGACTAAAATTGAAAAAAGTATGTTCTTTAGTCCATAAAATATTGGGAAAAATTACAGAAATCATTAACCAAAGGGTCATATTCTAATTATAAAATGAATTATTAGGCATTATCTTTCTGAATCAAATCACTACCAAATTTTATTTCCCATTTCAAGGATAGTAATGAATTTTCTCATTATAATACATCATCAAAGACATCAATATTATCTATATCATGTTCAACTCTTTATGAGTGAATATATACCTAAATATTTTATGACTAAAATATAATTCACCATTGATCCTTATAAATGATTTCAATTTTTTTATATCGACATTATAACAACAAGTTTTATGTCATTTTTATGATAAATTTTCACATGTGTTTTAATAAAGAATCACTATATATGAAAAAGTGAATATTTTTTAGGGTAAAATGAAAAATAGATAATTCACCAATCTTGTTTTTTCTTGTTTAGGGATAAAAATCCTCACGTTATTTTTTTAAGTTGTACCTAACACCCTTTTTATTAACATTGCTTGTCGGATTAAAATACTTGACATTTTATAAAAAAACCACCAGTATTAGCCTACTAATACAAGAAAAAAATAAATCAGAGTAGTATATATAGGTCTACTAATCTATTAACTACATCCATTTTTGTTATATCAACTACTATGACATATTTATTTAAGTTGCGTCCACTGAATGAAATCTTTTTAAGCATTAAAGAAAAATTTCCAAATTTTCTATATATATTATTTTCTATTATGGTTTTCAAAAAAACACCATTTATATTATTCATTATACTCCTAAATTTTTCAATAAATTAAAATATCATCAATAAAAAATCACAATATTATACAAATTTCATCAATCAATTCATAAGATCTATACTATTGGGAAACTTTTCTGCCAATAAGGTCATAACCAAAAACCCAAAATGGATATAACTAGTATGGAATACTATTTTTATAACGTAATCCCCCATAAACATTAGTTGATAGTACCTGGGCCTTAGGAAAATATTCCTAAAATATTTTGTTCCTGACTTATGATAAAAAAAATCATCTATGTGAGGTGACATGTACTTATTTTAAATAGTACAAAAATTCAAAGCACTATAATAAATACAAATCATCATGGATCCATATATATTATTAAAAAATAAGATATGACCCCCATATTTTAATATACTAGGATGAATGGACCCTTTATCTAGAATCTCATGCAACTGGTTTTTCAGATCTAGATTTTTTTTCTTAAGATATTTTTTAGGGTGTTTTGAAATTCGCATAGCATGAGGAACTACGTCAATATTATATTCAAAATTCCAATCTTGTATACCACTTGGAATCACATTAGGGAAATATTAATGGAATAGTTTTACAATTGGAACATCATTGATCTGAATATTTCCATTATTTTCTAGAATATATTAAAGATAGAATTCATTAACATATTTAAAATGTTTTTTTGCGTCATGATATATTATAAAATGAATGGGTTCATTAATGTATGCAGACTAAAACTATATATCATGAAATACATCTTTAGCTCTAAAATCTGACATAACATGGTCAAAATATAGAAAAAATAAAAATAAAAAAAATATAACTCTACTATGGGTAAGACCATAATTTTTCTTGGTTATTTTATTACATAATCAATAAATGGATCGTTCTTATACATTTTCCCCTCGATAATTCCACTATGCATTTTACCCAAAATTTTAGACTAATATATTGAGGTGGATTTTCCAAATTATAATAAAATTTAGTGAGAATGAATGAATGTGTTCAGGAAAAATAAAATAAGAAATTATTATGTTATGAATAAATAATAAATGTAATTTATACCATATTCTTTCACTGGCACAAAATACACTAATGTAGTTTCACAAGATTCCACCACAACATCCAACTTATACAATAGATTATTCCCATCATTTAGGGTGTTATTCATAATAACAAGTGCAAAATAACCCATAATGTTAGTTTGATACTATTATACCACCTATTGATTAGAACTTTTTTAACCAATAAAAATATCATTTTTATTTCATTTACCAGTCATATTCTGAAATTTACCACATCTTAATCACTCACTAGACTTTATAAATAATTCACCAACATTTTTTTTAGACAACTATCAAAAAATAATATATTCATTTTCATACCTTATTTTTTCATTAATTCATTCTCAACATTTTCATGCAACATGGACAACATTTTATGTTTATTTTCAAACTAAATATTATCATAAAAAATATCCATTTAAACCTTATTGGAATATTGAACATTTTCGTGATTGAAATTAAATTCTTAGGAAATTGTCGCCCTTCAATATTTTGGCCTCTATCCATAGTAAAAATGATTAATGTTACTATCAGGATAATTGATAAAATTTGGTGTGTACCCTACCAATAATGTGATGTTTTCTTGGTAATTTTCTACTGATTCTTGTCCCTTTAACACAATTACAAGAATTTATTCTCCATTATATCACTATCTATAATTGAAAATATTTCAAAAAGAATATGTTATTAAATTCATCCCAATACAAGGACTAAAAATCATATCATTCCATGAAATCCTTGACCACTAACCACTATTGGAATTATTTCCCTTCAAAACATTAAATTGAAAGGCTTACCTTTTGATTATGTGAGTATCACATTATATAAAATACCTTTTTATGGGATTTAATCTATCCTCCAAAACCTACTATTTGAGATGATCCACAAAATTCTACATGATGTTGTCTCATAAAATAATAAAATATATACTTGTTACTATATAGTATATTTTGATACTCTCTAGAATTTATACAACTGAATTTTATAGCCTAGGAAAAATGATCCATTAATATAACAAACATCTTATTTTTAATTCTAACCATTAGGGTTTTAGATTCAGAATGATATCTTCCACCCATTTCAATCCTACTACAACATATTTATTTCCACAATGAAAAACCATTATTAGTATTTATAGTTTAGTCGATGTGACATGGTCATATTACAATAATATTACATAATTTAAAATATTTTCAATGGAATTACAAAAATATTATCCTACCCCCTAAATTTATATAATTTTTTCTCTGATACCAACTATAAGGACCCAACAGTAAACATTACACATCTAGTGACATTAAATAGAATAAAATTTATTTCATTCTAAAATATAATTTTTTATTAGAATATTTTATAGTTAGATCATAAATATTACATAAAAGACTAATATATTAATTATTATACCTCTTTAATTATTATATATATTTCCATAATATAAAACATTTAAAATGAAACCCATTTTTTTATCAACAAAAAAATTAATGACCATTAACAGAACATATTCGTTTCCCTTACACATCCTCATACCCAATGAATGAAAATTTTATAGAAAAATTATGCATATATAGTTTTATTAAAATCAAGAATAACGCATAATAAATTTTTTCTAAAAGTTATACTTTTTATTCTAAAAAGTAGAATACAATTTACTTTAAACATAAGACCATTATTTTACCTTGAGTGCCAATAATTTTCCTATAAAAATATATATAATTAATTGAATAATCATGTAGGTAACTTGGGGAATAAATTTCATATCACTATTATAAATGGGATAACCTTCATGGTTTCAAATAAAACAACTATGTGGTTTACACATAAAATACTAATCACGATGTTAATTTGAATAACCATCATTGTATATTACCATATCACATATTAGAATCAAAATAAGATAAATATTCCCCTTTACCAAATGATCAACCACCATTTTTATAAAAAACCAACCATCATCATAAATGGATCCAATGATCCATAACAGATTATATAAAAGGATGCATCATATAGACTTTCATTACCTCAATACGAAAACTATTTCCTATATTGAGATATACCATTCCATTAAAAATTATGTTTTAAAAATAAAATACCTATAAAAAGGGAATGTGGAGTTTTCATTAAATAAAAAACTATTTCTTAAAAAAATCCAAACATAAAAAAATGGATACAATGGTTGGAAAATTCGTTATTGGAGTATAATTAAAAAATAGAACATTCCTTTTTTATTTTTTGTAATGAAAGAATAAAAATTATGTAAAAATATTATCTTATTAAAACCCTTGAAATAAATCCAAAAAGGACATAAAATTTCTTTCATACTTTTTTAAATTCATAATATAATTTTAAATATATTAAAAAGGATGAAAAATATAGTTTTATCAGAAACATTAAAAGTGGATTTTTAAAAATAATATCCCATACCATATTTCATGATAATAATGTGTGTTTTATATCTTCCTAGAAATAAAATTATGTAAATTTTATACATTATTTAGAAACGTTAAATCTTTTCTTATTCACATTATCTCACTTAGTTTTACATTATAACAATTACTTAAACAATTATTTTCTTATCAGATGTTTTGATCATATTTAAATCATAAATCAAAAGTCTATATGGTTGGTTGAATATGTTAAAAATTTTAATTATTCCAACATCTAAAGAATAATAAACATGATATAGTATTCATTTATGTACAAAAATTAATATTTTAAATCCTGTTATTAAATATGGTTATGTTAAAATCACAGAGATGGTGGGTTGTACATTCTCAAGAATAAAATTTATAGTTTTCAACAGTCATTATAGAAAGAATAAAAGTAATAATTCATACTTCTATAATGATATTAATATTATTTTTATCAAGTTAAATATTAAAATATACTTGTATATGTCATCCATGTGATGTGGTGATGAAAAATGTATCACATCGCTTCGTGGAGGGGGTAGTCCAAACATATACAAAAACAGTGCTCTCACTTTTCAACAAATGTAATGTATTAAGGTAAATTACAATCAAATGATAATAGTGATGACAATTTCCTAAATATAATATATGTATATTGTTTACAAAATAATAATACTTACGTTTGATATGGTTATTGAAAACAAAATACCTCAGTTATCAAGGTGGTAGTCTTCCATACACACAAACGATGGATTAATTTCATATTTCATGGAATAAGAGATAAATAAAGTTTATGAAAATAACATAATAATATATCAATATATTGAGAATATAAGAGTTATTATTTTATTGAGTATAAATAGGAATTTAAGGAGGGGGAAAAGAAATAAATGTAATGTATGTGTCTAACACTATACCTCTTCATTAAAAATTTCATATTCTAAATACCATAAGACCTCAAATAATTTCATTTAATGCAAAATACCAGATCTATAATGTGGAAAGTGAATATTGGATTGTATTTTGGTAGGTATTGTATTAAGCAAAAGTATTTTAAAATATGAATGAATGAGAAGAAGAGGATGACTTTTACAAGAGAGGGGAGGGGAACTTACAGGAATTCTTATAATATTATAATAATAAAATTTAATTACTATATAAAAATACAAAAAATTGATAATATTAGAATATAATATTTGGATGATTCTAAATTTTATCATCCAATAAAATTGTGGCATGTTTTGTTCACTTTTTCACCATTATCTTTTGTATTTTAACCAATTTTAAACCTCTGTATAATTATCGTAATATTAATTTTTTAAAGATTAACAGTTCATTAAGTTATTATAAAATGAATAACAAAACATAGATAGAACATAATTACTGTTATTAACCATATTCCATTCATTGTATTAATCTAATATTTTTATGAATTATAAATCATTTAATAAAATATTAGTTATTATAAAATATGACTAAAGACCTTTTCAGAATGACTCATTTACATTGAAATTAATAACATCAGGAAAACAATTTAATTATCATCTAATGCTCAATATACTATAAAATATGTCCTTTTTAGCTATAAAATTAATGGATCCCATTTTTTTCATTCCAATTGTCCTACTTTTAATATTATAAATATCTTTTATTTCATTAATTGAATAGTTAATGCGTCAACTTTGTTTAAGATTTTAAGATATTAATTACTTTTATAAAATTAAAAATTAAATTTATATGAAGAAGATAAATCAATTATTTCAAAAAATACATTATATCGAAAATATCATCTATTTATCACTATGTTAAAAATATCAAAGTTATTAAATACAAGGGTGAATTTTTCGAGTTTTTGTACATAAATTTTTATAAATGTCATAATCACATTAAAATGGAATACAATTACATATAATTTAATATTTGAGGATTATGTATGATATTTACACATAAAAATATAATTATTTTGGTAATTGTTTTCTCCTCATAAATTTATTTTTACCTTTAATTACTTGGTTTAACAATAATTGTCGAAAAACAATTACTAAGGTTAATTTTTATATTGAGAATAAATAAAATAGACCATGTAACCAAATATGGACCTCCAAATTCTAAATGAAGAATATATTTTTTATTATTGAATAAATAGATATCAAAGAATTTAATTTAAATTCTAAATTTAAAAAATATGATAAGAAATATTTTATCCTAAAAATTCATTTTTCAGTATAAATTTTTATATTATATTAAATTTTGAAATAAATTATAAAAACTATAATTTGATTTTGTTAATTAAAATTTAGTAAATAATTTTAAAAATAAATTAATAATATAATTTTACTCTCTAAATGATTGAGAAATAATACTACATTCCCTAAAATTAGTATTGTTTACATTTAATTCAAAAATATTTTTTTTATAAAATTATAAATAATTATACTAAAAATAATATTTACGTGTATAATTAATAATTGAAATTAATTTGGTCATATTAAAATTTTATAATTTGAATACAATTATTTTATATAGACCCATTTAATGTGAGAAACCAAATTTGTTACGAATAATTCCTTTTTATTTTGACCGAAATATTATCCAATAAATTATAATTGACTTATTTATATAAGGAAATATTGTATATATACATTTCGAGGTATGTTAAGAACATGTATTAATATTTTTAAATAGTATTCTCAGATTGATCATCCGGATGAGGGTGATAAGCCTAATAGAATATTATCTTAGTTTTGAGAGAATGTTAGAGGCTCTTCATTAACATAAAGGTAAATATAGGATATTTATACATATAGATTATAGCGGAGATCCAAGTAGTAAAATACCACTCTGATGTATATCTTTGATATTTGATCATGTGAGATTTACTATTGAATTTTAATTATGTGAGAAGTCTTAGTAAAATGCTCTACCACAACCTTCATGAAATTGTTTCCAATTGATGTATTTGAAAGAATTTGTAGAAATTTCCATGATATGTTTTCTTATTTTCATATATGTAGTGTAATTAATTCATCATCCCCATATAATTTTTCATTTTTATCACTATTCTGTTAATATACAAGACACATTGAGGTATATTCAGTGATTTCCTTCTTCATATTGTCCCCCCAACAGTACTCTCAGTGATCTAAATATATCAACATGATACCTAGGTGGGTGGGGATGGTAGAGGTATATGAATTATTCAAAAACAATTATTTTATCACTCGATTGAATGGAATACAGATTTGTGACCCAATCACCGTCTTATTCTATTTTTAACTCTAAAGACACCAATTTTCATTAAGCATCTACATTTTGAATGTACTCCTAATGTCATTGAGAATCATTTATATTATCCTTAATGGGTGGTTAAAAATCATTCATGAAATGAATGATGATGTTCTATCATTCATTATTCCCATTTAAATCCATTTTACGATAATTAATATTTTATCCATATTAATTATCATTATCGATAATATTGTTAGAACCTCTATAATTAGAGAAACTTCCACATTATTTGCTTTCCTATGATGGTAATAGATTAAGTATTCAATTCATTGATAATATATGACCATATTAACTGGTTCATATTATGATTCTTCAGTGTGAATATATATTTGAGACTCTTATTTTCTACAAAGCGATAATAATCGGTGTTCATATATTTAAAAAATCTCTATATAGGGATAATATTATTAGATTTTAAATTCATCATTCACTATAGTAGAATCCAAATAATTTGTGGGATAGTTTCTCCCATGAACCTTCAAATTACGTGAAGAATAGGATATCAATTTATCTATTTATATTAGTAAAACATATACTATATTATTCAAATCATTACTATATACCACAAAAAGTTCCCCTCATGAAGGAATCGAATGTAAATGTGATGTTATAAGCCTCTTTTTCAACTCTTTAAAGCTATTTTCTAATTAACTTCTATTAAAAAACATTACCCACATCTTATTATGCTATGTTAGTTGTTTTTTAATTAATGAGAAGTATTTTTTAATAAAAATTTATAATACCCAGTCTGTCTAAAGAAATTAGGTATATCTATTATAAATACTAGTCCATGCCAGTCCTCTATTTCCTTTTTCTAAGAATGGTTCACAAAAATCATTTTTCAAGATATATAATCCCCAAGAATGAATCTTCAATCATTTAAAACACATTTTTTTCATTAAAAATGTATTCACCTTTCTCATTACTTTAATCATAGTATTCAATTTCACATCATGACCTTATTTACATTTGGAGTAAATTTGAAAACCATCTATAAATACTTCATATAATTTGTTAAGGTAATCTCTAATGAATCCATTCGACACGTCCATAATGATGACTAGCGATTAAGTGAGATTTAATTGCAAAACTATAAACTCATTGTGTTCATATATAAACCTAGGATTATCATACATAGATAATAAATCAGTTTTTATGATTATTAATTACATTACACAATCACATGCATAAGGACCATAGTAGTTTAGTGCCTTTCAAAAAATAGGAACATAAACATGGGTCTATAGTTGAGCTACATCATCCCCCAGTGCTTTCTTTAATAATAATAACCCTTATTAGATATAACATAAACAATAAATTTCTTCACCACCTAGGGAAAAAATCATAAAAATGGGTGAGCTCAGATGCTGAGTAAGGGTAAAAATGGATATACCTAAGAATAACTTGAACATAAGGGTATGAGAACCTGAGAATATCATTTAAATAACCATAACCTACTATTTAAATTAAATTATATTGAATCACATAATAAAATTGGAAGATCATAAAAAATGAATCCTATGATAATCAATTAACATGATCTAGAAGTTAAAAAAAATTCTTAAGACACAGATTTTGTAGAATACCCATAGTAATTTTTTACATTTAATATATTGTACAAGGCTCACTACCAAGATCATAATGCTGGACAAATACCTTTAATGTACTGAGTTCACTTCATATTCCAAACACATATCATGAAATTGGGTTCACTACCCACTCTATTCCAATCATATAAAACAAAGTTCACTTTCCATTTGAACCCTCTTTATATCATGATATATAAATCATTACCCAATGCATTTGGGAGAGATATATGATCCACCAATCACCCAATAGAAACCTTGACAATATGATCCATAAGATCTTAAAAATTCATTATATCATAACACATGACATGAAATTGGTATCATAAATATTTCATCATATCATAACTTGTGGAAAATAGATAGGCTTCATAATCACATTATCATTTAAGAACCTGTTGAAAAAATAATGTTTTGTAAGAATTTGGACATGGTAAAACTCATGGAAGAGAAATAGATTTCATAAAAAAAATATAATCAATAGGTAAATTGTATAGAGAAATAATATGAATGGTATCATTGGATCATATCCCTAGTACTGCGTAGATTTTACCAATAAATCTAATCAATGATGTAAATTAATTTTGATAGGATCATTTAAAACATTTTAGGAAGAATATAATATTTTGGATACTAAAAAATATTTTTCAATTATAAAATTAATTTTAAAATATTTTTATTTAGAAAAATAATTGGTAACAAATAAATTAATCATAGAAGCACATATTGGTCTTGATATTGTTAAATTGTGTTCTTGCTGTACAAATTAAAATTGATATTTGGTTCACATTTTCGGTAATGGCAAAGTAGGAATTAATTTGAAAATGAAATAAATATAAATTTTAAAATATATTATAAAATTGAAATTTTTGGGTAAAAATGTATTTTTGAAATCATAAGATAATAATTAAAAAAATTTAATCATTTTCCAAAAAAAAACTATTTGGATGAAAATATATTTTTGACTGAAGAGACAGATAAATTTTTATTTTTATAAAAACATTTTCATCATAATTTTAATCCCCAAAAAGTGAAAAACTATTCCCATTTCTTTAATATGGATTTAATAAACATCATATAAAAATAATCCTGATAATTATTGATCGGTATATCATAAAATTCAAACATTGGATACATGATCATAACACATAAAAATAAATTAAGATATTGAATCATAAAATCATTACCAGTTTCGTAAAATTGAATCATATGACCCGTGATAGAATAATATTCAATCAAATATTAAATATCACAAGTTTGAATAAATTCTTGATGTTAGATATAGAAGGGTATGAATATAAACGTGTGAAAGTATATTTCATCGTAACCTTATATATGTTTTAATGATGGGAAATTGAGGCAAAAATATCTTACAATTTTGGTTAATTTTGAAACATAAAACCCATGAAAGTGTTTTACTAAAATGGATATGTAAATTAAAATAATTTTACGTATTATATTCATAAATTAATGTCATTTTATATATACATACAACATAGAAGAATAAGGTGGTAGATATAGCATGTGTGTCAAAAAGTAAAAAGCGAGACATAAATTCCTTACCATTACTCTCGACGTTTCTTTTACTAATTAAAAATTCTTTTATTATAAATATATACTAATTATACATATATTGTAAAAATATATTAATATATATCATACCATATATTATTTTATTATGGCCTTTTTTACCATGTAATTAACAATTCTTTGATAAAGTCACATTTGAGAAAATAAATATCGCGTAAGTGTTAACTTGTCATTCTGTAGCCCTATGACATTGGTAATTTTAACATCATATCACGAATGAAGTACATGATAGATATTTCATATATCTTAATTTTATATTTATATATATTAATCTACAAAATTTATTTATAGAAAATGAAATACACCATTCACAGAATGCAATAACAAACATACCCATTATCATTATTTGTATTTTCTAATCGGCTTGAAATAAATTCAATTAAATTATTTATATATTGTTATTATATAATAATTTTTATATAATATGTATTGAATTTTATTTCTGACCATCATGTAAATCATGAATGAATCATATCGCTACGTGAGTGAGTTGTATGTCATACACTTGATCGAAATTATCATATTCACACAAAATGGAGAGAATGAATGTATGTGTGAAATAATAACTCCATAATTATAAATGAAAAATAAATATAATATATATGATATATAAAAAATAAATCTATCATTATGTTTATCCTCCATACGTTGTAATGGAGAAACGAATGATATCTGCAAGTGATGATGTAATCGTCCGTACGACAGACAATAATTACATAACCCTTTCGATGGAAGTGGATATCGTTGATGAAATTAAATTAACAAATAAAATATAATTATATTTAATATATAGGATTTAATATATAATCATGATAAAATTATAATGTAAGGCATTGTAGGAATAAATAATCCAAAAATTCTAGTTGATGAACATTACTATTCTTCGGGTATCCTCCATATGTGTTCAGTATAATCCATCATAGGATAGATTTATTCAAAAAATAAAGATTCTATGATGATGGGAGAGAAGTAGGGATGGTATTTTTTAGTTTATTAGCTAGTCAAAATAGGTTTGAGGTTAAGAGTAAGAGAGGTGAATAAGTGTCCTTTTATAAGTGGGGGAGAGGATAAAATTCAGTTTTTTAAATAATTGAGTAACCAATTGTTTTCAATACCCCAAAAGGGTCCAAAATTGGCCATTATTTATCATTAGAGGTGAAATGGTAGATATATGTCTATAAAACAGTTTTCCTATAAGAATATACATTATTTTTATTCTTATCTTTATAATTTAAACTATAGTAACCCCTTTTTTACCTTAACTATGATAATTAATTTTTACTTCATTGACAGTTGATTTTGGTAAAAAAATTAATTTATAAATATTATATAATATTAATTATGCTAATTAAAAATATGAAACTCATTTTTCCAAATTATGTGGAATGAAATGAAATAAATAGTCTAAAATTAGTCCTACGAACATAAAGAGAAAACGAGGTTTCTAAAGAAAATGATCAAGAACATAAAATGATTTTATATTCAATTTCTATATGAAATTTATTAAAATGAACTAATTTGGAATAAAAAATTTATTATTGAACTAATTATTCTTTAAAACTAAATTAAAATATTATTTTACTTTATAGATTATTTAAATGAAAAGTTATTTTTCAATAAAAAATCATTTGTTTTATACAATTCATCAAAAATGAAATATATACAAAAAATCAATAAAATTGACCATAGTATACTTCCAATAGAATTAATTAAAAAATTAATTATTTTTTATCATGTTTTATTTTCTAAATTTTCCAAAATTAATTTTACTATTGGAAAAATGGTATAAAATATTTTTTGAGATAATAGAATTTTTGAAACATATAAAGACTTTATAAAAATTTTAGAATTTTCTTATAAAGAAGTTTTCATTATAAAAAAATATTATAATTAGTTTTTTAATGGTTTCTATTATTATTAAATTCACTGAACATAATAGGTGGGTAATAACAGCCATGTTCAAATAACTATATTAATAGTATATCGTGGTTTTGTTGAAAATCAGTGATTCTTTTCAAGAAAGATGAGACAATTATTAATGGAGCTCAAGATTAACTTGGTGTTGTGTGTAATGAAATGCATAAAAGAAATTTAATTCATGTGAAAAATAATAATTCATAAATATATGGGTTCTATATTTTATCCCCATTATAAATAATTTCATCATCAAATTATTTCATTCTGATAGAGGCAAATGATGAAACTTATACCCCTTAAAAATTTCAAGTTCCCAGTTAACTTCCTTAAATATGTGATTTTGCAACAAAAATTTTACCAACTCAGTTTTATGGTTTCAAATAACATTATTTGTTTGATCTAGAATCTCCACTACCTTTATGTTCAGTACATTTGTACGTTCTTCTATTTAATTCTTCGGTAGAGATACATTTAACTCATCATGGACTCTAGGGAGGTTTGGTAGAAGTTACAGGAAATAAAAAACCAACAAGATAATATCATTAAATTCAAAGGGACAGATAAACCTAGGTATTTTCCCCATTTTTTTAAAATCTAATAACATTCTAACCTGGAGAAATTATTAGAAAGGCCTTATCACCAAATTCATATTCTAGATCACACAAGTAATTTTTTGTATATGTTTTATTTTGAATTTGTGCTACTTTGGTGTGTTGATGAATATATTTAACCTTCTATTACATTTATTTAGCTTCCTCAGGTCCTAATATATTTCTTTCTCCAACATCATTCCATCATGTTGGAGCTCTAAATTTGTTCCAATATATGTTTTCATAATGATCAATCAGAAATCTTCAGTGAGGTATATTATTGTATGAAAACAAAACAAGAGGAATGTGTTGATCCCAAAAAAATTGTAATCCAAAGAATAAGATATTGATATATAATAAGTTGTATTAATTTTTCTTCTAAACTGACTATCTATCAAGGGATGATACGTAGTACTAAAACTCAACACACTATCAATAGACTGGTGAAAAAGTACCTAAAACATTAAGGTAATCATGAGATCCTGGTCAAAGGTAATGTAATGTTATTCTCTATCAAAACATCAATCTTCCAAAATGTATATTTATTTTTGATCCATGTATATATATATTATCTGATAGTAATGATGTTTACATAATTATTATGGTGATAAACTACAACCCATATTTCTTTATTCCCTTTAGATGTTTGGGGCAGTCCAATGAATATCCATGGAGATATTTTCCCATTTTCATAATTTTGTGGGTGATGTATGTAATATCTCCAAATAAATTTTAATTTATTCATTAAATTTATTACATACCAAGAATTTTGATACAAACTCTACAATATCTCTCTTCATTCCATACCAAAAAAATGATATTTTAAATCTCTATACATATTTTTACTTACAAGATGAATATAGAATATAGAACTATAATATTTCTATATCAAATAATTTTACAACTCTAGTAATGGTGGAATTTATACACATTTAATTCACCATATCATTTTATCACGATCAACGTTAAACACATGAGCATTTCTAAATTTCTTATACAACTCTACATCTTCCATTCACACCTCTTTAATATTCACATGAATAGATAATTATACATGAAATTGAGGAAGATAAGATTTTTTAATTCCTTTATTATTTTAAGACCCTTCCTTAAGAAATACTAGATCTTTTCTGATACTTAACATAGACAAGATAGAATGATATTTATCTCTCAAAGGATCAACTATTGTGTTTTCCTTCCCAGGGTTGTATTGTATTGAGCAGTTGAAATCATTAATCATATATAACCATATTATTTGGTTCATATTAAACTAATTATGTGTGGATATGTAATTAAATGTTATTTATTTAGTATACATAAAACATATTTCTTCATATATATTATTCCTCCATATCATTAATACAAAAATTACCAAAAAAACCCCAAAATCATGATTTGTGTAATTTTTCTCAAGAATATTCAGTTATCATGACACATAAGAAATGAGATATTCATTATTTAAATGAACACATCCCAATAAATTCATATATTCATCAATATGGATAAAAAACCCTTTCAACTATAGTGTAAAGTAAGCATAGGTGTGATATCTAATATTCTGTTTAGTTCCTTGAAATTTTCCCCACATTCATCTAACAAGAGGAACTTGGACCCCATTAGAGTTAACATAGTCATATGATTAGATATTCATGACATATTCTCCAGAAATATTTGATAATATCAATATAAACTATGAAAACTACGAATCTTATCCACCAAATGTGGTATGTGATAATATTAAATATCCTTTATCTTTGATGTATATTCTAATATACCCTATATTGAGACAATATGACCTAAAATCTAACCATATGCAGCCACAATTAACACTTTTTATATTTGGAATATTGTTTCTCCTTCTTTATGTTCTTAAGAACTATTATTAAGTGTTCATAAAACTCTTCCATTATCAATTAGTGGATAAGAATGTATCCAACAAAGACTACCAAAAAAATAATCCACATAATATCTATAAACTCTATTCAATATTTCCATGAATATAGAAGGTAAATTTGTAAGTCCAAATGGCATCACTATATATTACTTGTGTCAACACCTTATATACAATATCAACCATGACATCTATTCCAGGATGATTTATGTTGAGATTATGTAGATAAATCCAATCTATTCCAAGGATAACAACAAATTAAATTAGAGAAATAATGGAATTATTTTTAGGAGTCACATTCCCACCAATTTCAATTGGAGTGGAATCATATACATGAGATGTGATTATCATACCACTAAGTTTTTTCACTACTAATTATATATCTAATTACGTGGGTTGAAATTTTATGAACTTATAAAATTATTCAGATATGGAATATAGGTATGTCCTAAGTCAATAAATAGAAGTAGTTCTAATGTATATGCTAAGTGCACCTTTCAACACATCATTATTTTTCCCTTCATCAGAAATAATGATCACGTCAAATTTCTATTTGTACATAATCATAAGAAAATGTTGATTTCAATCTTTATCATTAACCCTTAGGTTGGGAACTAGTTATCATAATTCCCATTCTACTTACAATTTAAACACTAAATTGGAGGATTTGAATTTTGTACCTCTTTATCCTTATTCATATCACTATCTAACTTCTTTAAATATTTTTACCAATCAATATAATGGTAAAATTTTGTTTCTCAATTATAAAATTTTCTATTCCCCTCAATAAAATTTCATAAATGATTCGTCCCACATATTAAACATAGAGGAATGATTAAATTATTCTCTTCTTAGTGTTTATATTAATCTTTTAACTACATCTTACTTTTATTTTAAAACCCATTGAATTTATAGAATACACCAACCTCAATTTACACCTTTATTCACATCAGACAATATATTAATATCTAATAATGTTTCTTATGGATAACTACCCTTAGAGATTCAGTTTTATGATAATGAATAGTTATCAACCTTACATTGAGGTTGGATGGGAAAAACCAAATTATGCCTCATAAGACTTTTAAATTTTTTAAAAGGTAATAAAAGATTCATCATCATTTTTATTAATCTCACAAAACCCCTTATCCATTATCATATAAAGAATATTATTAATATTCTTTTTTAAAAATAAGTTGTTGAACACTTCTAAATATATGGATATTGTTTCAACATTTTGGATTTTTTATGTGATTCTACCATTGATCCACTAAATATTCTAAATGGTAGACATACAAAATAAATTACTCATATTCTATACACAGGGGATAAAAAATTATTAATGATACTAATCCAATTTTTAGTAACTAGTGGACTAGAAGACCCATTGAATTAATGAGGATGTTTCCTCATAAAGGACTCAATAAATTATTGTCCACTACGTTTTCTTTTTAGAAGTACAACATAATTCATTGATTTAGAAAATTGATTGATCATAATAGTGAGGATTTTAAATCAATCTCCCAAAAGGATTGTATTTTTAGGAGGAAAATTATTTCATTTTCCTTTTCACTCAACATTAATTGGGTTCCATCCATTTCGAACTATTGACTAAAACAAAATATCACAGTAGATGAATCAATACACATAATGGGGAACCACATTATCATGAAAACCACTAATAAGATGTCTAAATCTTGAATACTTATTTTAACTATATGATGCCATATGTTTATCCTACGTTATCTATAGTAATATTCTATTTAAACCTACTATATAGTTTATTAAGTGTTTGTTAATTTCTACAGCGCATACCCTGGTGGTTTCAAAACAAGGGTTTAGAAAGTGTTGTTTTTATGCACTAGTTATTAATCAAGTATAGATCTTTTTTTACCATTTGGGGCATTTATTCCAGATCAAAATCCACATGTAGTTTCTAGATGGGTATTTTTCTGGGATACCACTCATTCTATCTTTTACCAAAATAAAAAAACAATTTTCAGTACTTTGGATCATCCTAAACTTATCAATATACATGTATATAGGGATCTCTCTAATGTTTTATTATCCTTGATACCAAAGGATGAGTAATAATATGTTCTGATACCAACTATAGTGACCTAAGAATATCATACATATATATGAAATGATTTTTTATGATTATTAATTACATTACAATAAAAATCAAGAGGAAAAATATATTTTAGTTCCTTTGTAATCATGGAAACCTAAACACTAGTTCATAGGAGAGCTAAATCATATATACTATGTTATTCATAACAATAAACCTTATTAAAAATATCATACTCAACAGATTTCTTTATAACATGGGTAAATAAATCATAATAAAAGGGGATCTAGGATTCTATAAAAGGAAAATAAGGGTAATTTATAATAATAAAATGAAAAATTAGTGTAAGGGAACCTAAAAAACATTTGAAAACCCATAACCAACATGTCAAATGTCATAATCAAGAATCATGGAATTCATATTGGTAGTTCATAAGGCATGAGTCTTAAGATAATCAATTAAAATGATCCATGAATGAATAACAATTTTCTATGACCCAAATTATTTCTCAAACACAAAAGAATATAAAATCATTTATATATTATTCACGGATCACTAAGAGGGTCATCCTAGCAGAATAAGAACTTTAGTGAACTCAGTTCAATCCTTATTTTAGCATTATGTTTCCAAACCAGGTGTACTACCGATTCTAGATTTTTTATCTCGTGAGATATAAATCATTACCCAATGCTTTTGAAGAAGATATAGGTCCCACCTATTACATTAAAGAAACCATAATTATGTTTTATATAAGATCATAAAAACTCAACATATTATCAACCTATAAATGAAATGGTTATCATCAACATTTAATCATATCATAACCTTTGGAAAAGATATATATTTAATTAACATTTTATTATATAATAACCCCTGTTAAAAAAATGTTCCATAAGAATTCACACATGGTATAACTAGTTGCATAAAAACGGGTTTCATAAAAATCATGCCTTCAATACATATACCATTAATAGAATGGATATTAATAGTATCAAGGGATGATATCCCCTACAAGAAATAAGAAACACCAGTGGATATCATCTAATATGTTAAATGATTTTGAAAGGATCATTTAAAACATTTCTTAAGGAAAATATCACTTTAACATTGAAAAAATAATTCTATGAAATAATTTTTTTTCTTATAAAATATTCATTAAAAATATATTTCATAACATATAATGAAATATTAATATTAGTAGTGGATCATGATGTTGGAAAATTTAGTTCATACCATTCATTTTAATTTCCCATTTTTAGTAAAAGCTAATATGAAATTGTTTAGAAAATGACATGAAGAATCTTTTCAAGAATGGAAAAAAATTAAAACATGGGGAAAATAAAATTTAAAAATAACAAGATATTAATATAACATATTTTAAATGATATTTATAAATAATGGTTTTTAATGAAAACAAATTTTTTATCTATGATTTAAATAATGATGGATTTTCATGAAATTGTATTATTAATCGTTTTATGTACCAAAGAGTAAAAAATGGTACCATAACATAGGGATATCATGAAAAAATAGGATAATAAAATTTATGCTAATTATTTAGCATTATATATTTATATTTCTTTATTGGATACTTAATCATAAACAATCTGGACAAATTATGATACTGTAACATAAAGTCATTACCACTTTGATAACATTGATTCATATGTCCCAACAAGGAATGGAATAAAATAAATCATAAAACATATTTATTATAAATAAATTCATGAAATTACATGTCATGTTGAACTTTTATACACCTCGTGAAGTAATATTGGCTCTCAATACGTCGTATGTATCAAGGAAATATAATTATGAAAAAATATCACTTACTATTTATAACCATTTGAAACAAATACCCACTGAAAGTTATATAATCAAATGTATATTTAAATAATAATATTACTAACTATAATTATAGTAATCTAAATTAATTGTCAGTATATAAACCACATAAATAATGATGTGGGGAATATAGAAAGTGTGTCACAAAAAAGTGAGATGAAATATCATACCTTAAGTCATGAATTCATTCATACTCATTCAAAACTCATGTGTAATAAATATAATTTTTTTGTGCACCCATTATATAAAAATAATAATATATATCATACCATATTTTTTTATTATGGTCTTTTATTACCTATTTATTATCATTTTAATGTTGAAGTCAAAATTCAGGAAATAACTAGTTTTTTATTCTCAAATATTCTAACTTTTCATTTGTTGGACCTCATTATTTGATCATGGTTTAATAATATATAGAATTTAATAAATGATATAAATATAATATATATTCAGTATATATTTTTTTAGTTTAATAAAATAAATTATTTGATCAAAAATTAAATTCAACATTCATGGAGATGGTAGGTCGTACATGCGCATGAATTAGGATTCCATTTTTTTGTCAAATTGAATAAATAAAAATTAAATGGTATATATTATCAATTTAAAATATTTTCCATTAAATATATATCACATAATATCATTTAATTAATCTTTAATACCTTCCATGTAATTTTTGAATGAATCACATCGCTTCACGAGGTTATAGTCCACTGAACACACGAGTGACAGTATCTTAATCCTTCAAAATGGAGAGTATGATGGTATATGTGATTTAATAGTTAATAAATTATAATAAAATTAGAAATATCATATAAATCATACATATGTGATATAGAAACCATTATATCCATCCTTTTGTGGTGGTAATAAAGAAACGAATGACATTTTTTCGCAAGGTTGTAGTCCGCTGTGAACACAAACAATGATTTCTAAACAAATTTTATAGAAGTTGAGATGGTTTTAAGGCATGTAAATAAAATAAATAAATTTATTATATGAATGATAGATATTTATTTTATAAAAATGAGTTAAAAATAATTTAATGGAGTGGAATAAGAAATAAATTAAAAATTCTCATTGATGAATGCTACCTCATATATGGGTATCCTCCTTGGGTTTACCCTCGATGAATTTATAGGATCAATTTATTCCTGAAGATGGGATTCTAGTATTTGGTGATGTATTTGGTATGTGATTTGATATTTAATTGGATAAATCAAATATTTTTTATGGTTTAAATAACATAAGATATAGGGGTGTCTATTTACAAGTTAGGGAGATGAAACACTTGGTATTTTTTAAAATAATTGTGTGTTACAATAGTTTTCATCTATCACAAGGGTAAAAATTAGGAAATTCTATTAACTATCACAATAAATTGTAAAAATATTTATATAAAGTAGTTTGTATAAATTTTTTAATTTATTATTTCTATGAACTTTTAGATTAACCCTGGTAAACCAATTTTTACCATAACCGTTATTATTAATTTTTACTCCATTCACTATTAGTATTTATCCAAAAATAATTTTACCATATTATGTAATATAAAATATTATGATTCCAAAAATGGAATCCATTTTTTCAAATTCCATTCACATAAGTGGTACGAATTATATTAATATTAATCCTAGAAATGTGATGGGGAAGTTGTTTTTCCAAACGAAAACGATAAAATGTTTACCAATGTTTTATTTTCAATTTAAATATGCAATTTATTCAAATAGAAAAAATAGAAATAATGTGTTGTTAAATTTATCTAATTATACTTTAAAACAAAATTTAAATTTAAATTATCATCATAAAAAAATAATAAATATAGTTTTTAATTAGTAATATGAAGTTTTCACTATTAATCAGAAAGTGAAATATTTTAAATAGTCCCAAAATTCTTCCAAACATAATTTTTAAATTATAAATTCTATAATTTGTCATATTTTATGGGATTAATTTTTTACATGTTTCAAAAATAATATTTATAATTAATCACAAGAGGAAAAAAAATTATTTAGAAAATAATATTTTTAAGTCATATAAAACTTTATTGAAAGTTTTATCTTTTATTATCAATATGTTTTATTAATATAAAAATATTATACTTAATTTTCATATATTATTTGATAAAATTCATATATATTTATTTAAACACTATTTTATGACATTTACATATAAATAACTATATTAAAAAAAGTATCATTATTTTGTCAAATCTCTATTAGGTGTTTAATGTAAGCTAATATACTGTTGTGTGTAGTGAACATATAACATTGTGTTTGTAATAATGAAAGATATAAAAGAGATTTAATTTATTCATGAAAATTATAAAACCCTAGGGTATTAATATCCATACCTTTCTTAATGGTATCTTTTCGAATATATCCCTTCATCGACGTAAACTTTTTAAATAATGATTGAAGGTTTTCAATAGAGAAATACTACAATCTACATCATTGGTCACATCATACATATATCTGTAGAAGGGGATAATTTCTCTTTATCATGTTTTTAGTTCTTGATAGTCAATTAACAGACACATTCAACCATGATTCTTCTAGATTATGAAGATCGACACACTCCAAAATGATGAACTCAATATATAAAAACCTTTTCTAGATTCACAGGTAACATTTTTTTCATCTATTTTAGCTCAAAGATTTCCATTATATAAGTAGTATTCAGTGTGGGAAGAGATCTATGTATTCATTTTATTGATTACTCAAACACTATGGGGGAGGATGACCAAGAATCCCTTCTGGGAATGCATTAGTATAATCATTCACAATAAACATATATACAATAATGATTCTCACTTTTATCTCAATCTTTTTGGAATGATATGGTTTCTTATTAGGAAATAGCAACCCTGCATAAAATGATGATTCCCTATGGGATTCATCCACCTCCATAAACTTGTATATAATAAAATGATGAATTGGGATGTAAATAGTGATCTCCCACTATGGATAATTGTTGTTGTGTTTATACAATGATAGTTAATTCATGCCATATATACCTTAAAACTACTCTAATGGATGTAATATGATATGTTATGGTAGATTAATTCCACAAAAATTTAATATATATGATATATATAATTGTGATGTAGTCATTTCTCTTTTTTCATTCCTCACCAATATCCCATCACCCATGTTTTCAGGTGGTCCTTGAATAGTTTTTCTAAAATTGAAATATAAGAAATAATTCATAGAACTATAATCAAATAGAATATTATTTATTCATGAATGAATAATTGGAATACATGTCACCACATCATTGTTAGGATCCATCTCAATATTAATGATATCATATTGTTTTCATTTCTCTCTAGTACAAGGAGGTTGTTTTCATCAAATTTAATCAAAAACCATTGTACTAGAGACTTTTTAAGAATATCTCTCATGTTACATGAAATTAAAGCATTTTTCCACAGAATGATTATTGATATGAACATTATTATAATCTTCAATAATAGTAGGGTTATTTATTTTTCTTCATAATTGATTGGCCTAATTCCCCCTTCTATATATTTCAAACATATCCAAGTTCACATTAGATAGTTTTAAGGATGATTCTTCCCACACTTTTCAGAAGAGGGATGTTTAATTTTATTTCTTCAGTGGATTTATCCATGTATACACAAAAATAAAACATAATTTTATAACTTTTTATTTAGTCCCACAAGACCACTAATATTCACTAAACTACATATTAACATTACCAGAAAAATAGTAATTCTATTTATAACTACCAAAGTCTAAAATTACCAAATATCTTAGTAGGATTGGATTTAATTCAAAAAAGAAGCATCCCACCTAAGTTTTTATGTTGAAAATAAAGATAGAGGTATACCATGAAATCCTTTTATTATTTTCCTTTATACACCTTGATAGTTTAACCTACTTTTTTCTTTAAAATCAGGAACAATCTCTTAATTTAAAGATATAGAGTATGCGTAAATTATTTAGGGACAAATATGACTTTTATGATACACCATTCATTGGAATCAATATCTTCTTTGGAAATTGTGATATTGATCCATGTCCACTACTCTTTAGTTTCTCTTTACTCGTGAATGTCATACATCAAAAGTTTCTTCTAATTTTTGCATTAAATGATATAGAATATATTATCAATGGATTTAACACATTATACTAAGTTAAGGGGATCAAAATATCTTCTATAGGTTGTTTGACTTTTCACATAAAAAATTTGACTACAACATTCTCCTTCTTAGTGGTGGTATTACATTCCACATGATTTATATTATTATTCATAACATAAAATAGTTTATCTAGTACATCCATTATATTTTTGACCCCCAATGTCATAAGGAAAAGAAAATAATTGGGGAAATAATAACATTTCAAATAATGTTGGTAGGTGTAAATGAATATTCGTTTTACATCTGTTAACTAAAGATAAATAATTATACGGTAATACACTGACATACAACATAGAAAATTATAAGCCTATAAGAAATAACATACAAATGATATTTTTATCCTTACAAATTAGTGTCTTGGTTTCGATATTGGGTTTCCAGGGCAATGATTCCTATTATGTTTTATAAAATAATAATTTTTAAAGTACTTCATAATGGTTCACAAAGATTTATTGAATTTTTTATAAATACCCCTGAGGAGTGTCAAAAAAGGTGTTCAACTAGGCTCGTTGTCATTCACCAGGTGATGATCGAGTCCAACTCAATACACATTTTTCAATGTTCTTACATCTATGTAAATATATTCAAGAACCACATACACTTTAATATATATAAATAGATATAATTTCCAAAAAATCAAACACTTTATCTATAACCTAAATTCCATGATACTTTCTTATAATTAAACATACACGTATACTTATCCAGAAGGTTATTAATAATTTTTCATCATCCTAGTACTCAAATATTAAATAAAAATATTGTTACATACAAACTATAAGGAACACTTATTAATATATTCTTGTATTATTTTTAACATAAACATAAATTAATTTTGATTTAATGATCATTATTTCTAGTGTCTTCAGAAGACTACTTTTATAATATATAAATAGAATATTAGAGAATTCCAACCTCGTTTAATTATCCATATTGAGCTCCTAAATCCAATTTAGAATCTAATGATATATACAATAACCTTTGAAATAGATAAAATAAATTTATTAGGTAAAAATCCATGTAATGTAATAATCATGATAATAAAATATAATGTGTTAGTCAATGGTATACCATTATATCATAAAAGAGAAGTATTTCGGGTTATCACATGGTAGAAAAACATAATGAAAATTCTATCATATTCTCATTTTAATATAGAAAATTTTGAAGAAATATATATCATATGCTATACACGAGTCAAGTTTAACCACATTGATAATATCACATGGTGAACAAAGTCCCACACTGGATGAAGTTTACCCTGAAATTCCACATATAATGCCTCATATTTCTAATGATTTATCCAATGGATTTAGGCACTATCTGAACACACCCATAATCAAATATTCACACCGTATCTGTTATAAATAAATAAAATTAATAATAATCCATTAACACAATAGTTACCCAAGGAATGAAAATGGGTTGCGTAATATATCCTTAAACCATAATCAAATGAAATGTTTTGATGAAGGAATTTGAGAAATGAGAATAAATAAAGTATTAAACCATTAATTTAAGTGAAAATACTATATCTATATTTATGTGATACATTAAAATATAATTTATAATCATTTTATAACAATAAAAAAGATAAATAATGTGAGTTAGAGGAAGAATTGTAAAAACTAATTAATATTTAATATATGGAGATATGTTACATTGATTGATATTTTTCACATGTTTTCTTAAAATTATTGAATAATAAAATTACTTAAATTGTTTACATAATCAAAATATATTTTCAACATAATTATATTTTTTATTTTAAATATTATTATTCTATATTCAATTATTTTATCAGTTAGGTTCAAGTTATACTATTTTACATTGTTCTTCTCAAATATCCAAAATAACTTTGGTATGTTGAATATGGTCAAAGATATTTTTAATTAATAATATCCATAATAATAATGAAATACATATGTTTTTTAGATCAAATAAAACTTGAATAGAAATCACTAATGATGGTTATGAAAAAAGAAAAAGATTTCACTCATGGAGACGGTATGCCCTATATATGCATTAAGAACGTTTAAATTTTTCAACAATCATGGTGGAAATAAATTAGGTATTATTTTATAATTACAAAATGATAATTATATCATAAATATTAAATTATTTATTTAAAATCACGTACATATACCTTCTATGAAACATGTTAATGAAAAATGAATCACATCACTTTGGTAGGTTCTTGTCATCCGTACATGTGAATAATGTTATCATTTTTAAATGAATGGTAAGGTATATAGATATATGATATATAAGTTTTAAATAATGATTATTGTTTTTGTGAATTACATATATATTTATATATATTAAATCCATCAACATTGATATCATTGAGAGGTGATGATGGAAAAAATTACATTGGTTGGTGATGCAGTAGTTAACAGTATACCTAAATGACATTAACAATTCCATTTTTAAGGAATTATAAATGGAATTAGGGAATGAAATATACGTAATATCATCTTCTAATATATAATAAATATATATACATATATAAAAATAAATTTTTAGGATTTTAATAATGAGGAATAACAAATGAAACAATGATTCGTGATTAAGAACAATGCCTCTTCTTTGGACAACCTCATTAGGATTATAGCTAAAGCCACCCTAGATTGGGTTTTTGATCCATAAAAGGACTATATAATGTAGGGAGGTAATAAAATAAGTAATTTTTTTAGTTATTTTCACAACCACAATATTTCTTATGAGTGTAATAAGTATTGATGGATTTTTCCTTCTTTAATTGAGGAGGTGTGGTAGTTTTATAAATACGAAAAACTATTTAAAATTGGTAAGTCGCTCTTAAGCCAAGTTTTTTTTAAAATAGTTTATTTTTTTTGTGGGATATGGAAAAAAAACTTCGACAATAAAAATTAAATCAATTTTTAAACATGTAATTTTTTAACCAATTTATATAAACATGGTAATGTAGGTTTTACCTTAACAATTGAAACAATTTTTACTACATTTACTTTTAATTATGAACAAAAATCAATTGAACATATTATATATTACAAATTTAGATGATTCAAAATATGAAATCTAGTATATGAAATACAATTCACATAAGTGAATTTTTTTTATATAAATCTATACTCACAACGTGTGTTACAACATTGTTTTTATAGAAATGTATTTGTTTGGAAAAAGATGAACAAACATAAAACATATGACCTCAAATAATAGAATTATAATTTATTAATATCATTTAATTACTTCTTTATTTATTCTTATTTTAATTTATGAAAAATGATAATGTTTATATACATAAAAATAGTTTTCTAAAAACCTTGTTTTTAAGCATAACAATTAGTTTAGAACAAAATCATAAAAATTGAGGATTCAAAATAAAATAATTATATTATTATAAATCAAATGAATCATATTTCAATTAAATATAACATAAAAATGAAAATTTAACTTCTAAATTAAATGATTCAATGAAAATAAATCATAGTATTTGAAAGATATGTAATTTTAACTATTATTTAAAAATTAAATATTCATAGAAAAATCCTATAATTTCAATCTATGTTAATGTTAAAATTATTATTTTAAAAATTATATTAATTTTTTAAAATAACATTTTAAAATTGTTGTAAAATTACTTATCATATTTTCTCAAAAAAAATCAAAATCATTTTTAAAGAGAGTGTATATATGAAGAATTAGTTATCTATATAAATATTGAGTTCTTATATCCTAATAAATTATCAATACATTTATTTTTATTAAGAATTTAAAATATATTTCATAAAGATAATACTATTCTAACTTTCCAATTTTACATCTTGTATTTTATTACCATAAGTAATCGTAGTTCATTTAGGCTCAGTGATGCATGTCACAAACACTATCAACATTTTTTTCCATTAAAAATCATGGTGGTACATTATCAATCGATTAAATCATCAAAGAAGAGATAACCCTTATCCAATATTCATTGTCCCTATATCTTATTATTTCTATGTTTCCAATAAAATTCCATTTATTTACTTTAAAAAATATAAGATGCACTATTATATAAAATACTAATATTATTATGATACTAGTATAACTATTTTAACCTTTTATATATTAAACTCTATCCATTCCCCCTCTTTTCACATGCCTTATTGATGGCTAGTTTCATCCACATATGTGGAAATTTTTTATACCAAAAATACCAATATCTACATGGATTGATAGTGAAGATTACACAATATAAATGTTATTTAATTTTAATATATCTTCCTCTAAGTTTTTTATAAAATTATATATTAAAAATATTATTAATCAAGAAATAAAAAATAGGATTATTAAAAAGAGCAATTGTATTCATGTCTTTATCCCTTAAAAAAGTAACAAAAAAATTTGAATGATTATAAATGATACATAATAAATAAGAATTTTAATTCACTATTAGTTTCATCATTTAGTAAAAAAATGTAAAATATAGTAGGTTAAAAATTGATGAAATAAAATAGATCACAATGTTATGGTAATATTGACCCAAAATAATTCCTTTTACATTAGTCAAATTTTGAATATTTCGTTCTATAAGAAGAATTGAAACCCTTTATAAATTATTTTTGAAATTCATTTTCATCCTTATTATATGAATAATAATGATTATACATAATTCATATAAATTATAATCGACCTATAATTATTATAAAAATTATATTTTTTTCCAAAATGTCTGGTTGTTATTGATTTAGATATTTCGTCTTCTGGTCGTAACAAATGAGATTTTGATTAGAATATTCATATTATAAAATATGATTTTCTATCATATTTATGAACTAAAAATGATATTCCTTGAAATACTATTTGTTAAATATATGTAAAACCCACTATTTCTCATGTTTATGTTACATATATTTGATTTTTATAGGTTTTATTTTTTATTAAAATTCGTTATTATGATTATGTTATAGTTTTATGATCAGGAATAAATTATATTGTCCTGTAATTTAAAGGCTAATATGACATATCTCATGAAATTATGTCGATTATACCTAAAAATTATTATATATTTGTTAATATTTATTCAAATAATTATTTTTAATAATACGTTATGGATGAACATGATTCCATATTTTTTCAAAACATACATATAGGATTTGACCAAAATGTAATATTGTTTATTTTTAATTAATATTACACATTCCATGAAATTTTCAAAAGATTCACTCATGTTTTTTTGATTCATTTATTTTATTATTATAAAAAAGCTTATGTAATCCTATATTCTATGTTTTTAATCTAATAAGTATGTTTCCCTTTATTCATACCCTTAAAAGGGATTATCTCACCCATTACTTGATATATTTTCTCATGTGGTAACACTTATTGAGATAACCATGAATGCTATTAGGATGAATATTTAAAAGGGATTAATTAATGTTTAATTATTTATGTATGGTTATAATTTATAATAAACATTTTACCAAAATAATAACACTTTCAATTCTGGATAGTATTGTTTAAATGTTTTTATCATGAAAATAATATAAGAACAATGAATGAAAATGGCCAGGGTCTATAATACCCATATCTTTAGAAAAATTTATGCAATTAAATAAAACACAAATATATTTAGAAATTATTTTTTGTTGATGTAAATTTCATAATCATTCCATTTATTCACCTTAATGAATTATTTAACAAAGGATGACACCCTTCATAAAAGATTCATTTTATAGGTGTTAAGGTCACCTTCTATTGAAATCCATCCATTTAAATGAGTTATATTTTTTCATAGAACTATAGAATCATATATAATATTTTTAACCAACCATAAAATCCCACCACAAAACATGATTATTAACATAGTAACCCCTTATGTGAAATTTTGTTTCATTTTGTTTGCTCACATGTCAACCCCATGCTCATAACTGTAGTTGAGATCCTCTTCCATGGTTTCACAATCATGTTTAGTCATTATAAAACAAATGGTTTTCACTTGATACTTGAATGGGGAAACTCATATTAATTTATTACTATTGGTGTTCCTATAAGGTTTAAGACTAAATAATAGACACTCTTTTGTTCTTATTAACAAATGAAATGAACTTGAATTGGCCACTCATAAGTCTGCTCTCCCACATCAAAATACGTGTTTTTTTGTTTTTTGAAGTCATCATTTCTGGGTTCATGTGAAAACTCATATAAATATGAATCTTGAATGAAAATTTTCAGAAAAAAAACAAAATTTGACATTTAAAACTGAAAAAAGAACATCAAACATCACTTTTCAAATAAAAAATTTAAAATTCCAACACAAATATTTCAATTTTCTTTATATTTTCTGATGGGTTCTTAAAATTCAACCATGACTAATCAATACCCAAAAGTAAAATGATTAAATAAAAACATTATCCAAATCATATATCCAAAAATAATAATGAAATTCAATTCAATTCAATCACAAAATCAAAAATAGTAATATATAGATACCCCATATCATGAGTGGAGAAAACACTATTTACAACACCCTAGGTCATGATAAACCAAATAAATATGATTATATACTTAATATCCTTGATCCATTCATTTACTAATTATCTATCAACCCAATAATCGTGTTCACCACTATATTCTCACCCACTGATCATTAACAGAAATGAAAATTTCCCACCTTATGACCTGAAACAACCTTAGCCCTCTAAATTTCCAATGACACTAAAATATGATCCATTAAAAGGGTCATAATATTACAAAAAAATAATAGTATCAAACCCAAATACATATATCATGATTAAAAAAATGGGGTTTGACACATTGTTATAGGAAACAAGAGATGTAATAGATGTTAGTAATGCCTTAAAAGTATGAATGACTTTCTCACAATCATTAGACACCTCTATAGAACCATCATTGTGAGAACCCAAGTAATATTAAAACTATTTATATTATTGAATTATTAATATTTATTAATTAGATTATACATTTATATTCATTATAACAATATTAGGTAATTTTTCAATCAAATGTAAAATTTTTATATTTCTAACCAAATAGTGCTTTCATGTGTTATATAGTTTTATTTGTAAATATAATCTATCAATATATAAAATTTAATTTAACTCGAATAATTTTACTTTTTAATTCAGCATGTAAAATTTCTCATAAGATATATTGTTTATAATTTTTTGAAATTATTCTTTTTCCAAGGAATAGTAAAAACTGATGATTTTTAATGAAAACTCTCTTTTTGTTTCGACCATTAATATTTTTCACTTTCTACAAATTGTTTTATAGTAATGTTATTTCATTTATGATATTAAATTATAATAAAGGAAATATTATGATATTTTATTCTTAAATTCAGTATAAAATACATCTAATCTTATGATGTAATTTTTTATAGAAAATAGTTTTTCATCATGTTTTGAAAGTTAAATATTAAATTAAAATATTAATTTTTTTAATTGAATTTTAAAAATTTATTCCATATTTCTAATAAAAAATATTAATATTAGTAAATACGATCAAATTAATTTCTGGTCTATGAGAATAGACAAAATACTAAAATAACTTAACAAAGGACAATGTTAAAACAAGTTTACCGATATGATAGACTAAAGGTATATTGGTCGAAATGAATGATTAAAATTACTAATTCTTATTTTGTGAAATATTTCAAACATATATCATCCCATATTTTGAAATGTCCCATTTTTGATCCACATAACTTGAACTAGAAATAAATATATTTTTATCATTTAAAATAAAATAAAGGTGTCATCTCAATAACCTATAAAAGGAAACCACATACACTATCCCATGTACAATTAATGATCGTTTATGTTCTACAAGTACCTACCAAAATCACGTAAAAACCCTATTCATTTGATGAAGTTAATATTTTTGGTAGAATATAACCACTTGAGAGGTAAATTTATAATGAATACAAGGTTATCTGAAGAAGTATAACTTCTAACTAAATGTTTTAGTTTTATTTCTTATTATTCCTCCAAGAAAACACTTATAAGAATTTTTGTGTAATAAATTATATATCAATAAAATAATTTTGAAATATATTTACAGGATTTTTAACTTAATAATATATTAATTACAACCCAATGAGTGGGAATCCTTATTTATTTGCAAGACTACATTCATAATTCATCAAATTGAGAGAAAATAAAACTTATTTACATTATTTTAAATAAACATATCATAAATCCTTTCATCCATCTAAAAATCATCGGATAAATTTTGGAATACATAGATAAATGGGGTGGGATAATAATATGATCAAGGGAATAAATATTATAAGTAAACATGACATCTGTGTTAAATTTTTATCATCATATTATTATATAGATAGAACATGAGTTATCACATTGATTCTTAATAAAAATATCTTGGTTTAACAAGATCACTGTAACATATGGAATGAAGAAGATACATTAATCATGATCTAAACGTAAGTAATGGATATTGTTAGAGACTAAATAACATGGTGTATAGAGTCCCATAATGGATTAGGTTAACTCCTTAATCCTATAAATATCATGTCACAAGACAAGAAAATTTCCCAATGAATTGGCTATCTATATAAATCTAGTCCCCCAATCACATTAATTTAATGTATATGTATAAGTTTTCCGCATAATGAAATCAATAATAAGTCATAAAGAGAATAATTACCCATGAAAATAGAATGAGTAGCATAATTATTCACCATATCATGATAAATGAAAATTTTATAATGATGGAATTTGGGAAATGAGCAGAAGGAATAATTAATCCAATAAAAGTAAATTATACTGATAAAAATATATTTAAGAGACAATAACGTATATTATAGAATCATTCCATGACATTACGTTTTTTTCTATGATTAATGGAAATACTTTTAAAAATATAAAAAACATTCTTGAGGAAAATAACCTACACACTTTGAAACTCACATTTTTATGTAAAAATTTAAAACATATTGTGGGAATAATTTTTAAAAAATATCATTGGTAACAATAGAGACCCATACTTGACGTACATATACATTAAATTACATTTTCGGAATCATTAATACATTACTAAAACACATCCCCAAAGACCATATGAGTTTAGTGTCTTTGGAAACTCGAAACATAATCTTCTAATCATGGTGAAATGTCTTCAACATCTTCCATAAAGATCATCCCCTTTGGTTTTAATACCTAAAACCTTTATTTATATCCTGGGGAAAAGAAAACATAAAAATGGTGAGCTCAAATTCTCAGTAAGGCCTAGTTTCTTTGGTATGACCCCGTAAGGGGCACCACGCTAAGCTAGGGTTTTTCTCACGCCGCCTCCCTCATCTCAGATCTGCGCTCCTTCTTCCCTGGCTCGGAGGTTTGAGGTGGTGTTTCTATACTGTCGCGGACTTGTATCGGCTAATCTTGCGCACACTGGGGTCTTCGCGACTCGGTGTTGATTCTGTGCCTGTGTCCCTGGTCCGACGGTTCGAGATCAGCACTTTGGTCATCATTTTTGGGTGTTTTGAGGTCAAGTGTTACATCTCTGGTTTTCTCGGATGGCAGCGTTGGGAGCATGTTTTGTTTCGACCTGTTGAGGATGACATCGGGAGGGTTCTTCGGACAAACTCTTGTTCTTAGAGTTCGTTTTGTGATCATTTGAGGCTGGTATTTTCTTGAAACTGGTGATGTACTATGTTGTTTGTTCGTTTTTATTTCCTCTTTTGGGTGATTTCTCAGTTTCTAGTGATGTTCTTCCTCTCGTAATCTTCTATCTGAGTGCTTATTGGATTTCACGAATGGAAAGGGATGGGTTTATGTGTCGTTAATGTGGCTATTTTCTGGCCATGAAGATGGTTTTTGAATACAGTGGCGGGGTTGGAACTCTCTCTGGCATCCTCGACGAAGAATGGTGGTGCGTGGTGCTTCAGCTTTCTCACCAGCAATCTGTTGGTTTCGCGGCGTTTCCAGAGGAGGTCTCCCCAACGATGAATGATGAAGTCTTGTGGTGATGTTGATGGGTTCGATGCTTGTGGCCGTGAGCTGCTCGAGGGTGCATGAAAAGGTGTGTGGATTGATGGCGTGTGGATCGAGCACAACTATCTGGTTTGCTTGTGTTTGAAATTTGAAATGTGAATTTGAACTAGATGTTGTGACGTGGTCTTTGGAAACAGTGATGTTTTGTACTGGGTATCGGGAACCCTTATACCATCAATGAAAAAATGGAAAAAAAGTAATTTGCAGTCAAATGCTCAGTAAGGGAAATCATGGAGAACATAAAACAATTTCTAAACTTTTGAACGTAAGAACATGAACATAAAACCTCAAAATCATGAGTAATGACATAAATTTTGGCAGTGCATAAGGCATTGATCAAAAATGAACGTTAACCATGATAAAATAGCCTGGGAATGAAAGATGTAATTCTAGAAACCATTAATCACATGTTATGATTTCCATAGTATCCAAGGTATTGCTTCCAAGACCATAATAGTGGACAATCACTTACTGAATCGAGTTCACTCCTCGTTCCAGTACTATACCACTGAACCGGATTAACTTGCCATTCCAGCCATGTCTCTCTCAGGAGATATAAAACATTACCCAATTCATTGGAGGGAGATATTGGTCCCACCAATATCATCTTGAAATCATTCTTACGTGTTCCACAACATAAATATAAATCAATTATCATAACCCAAAGAATAAAATGGGTTTCATAAACCTCATCCCATCATAATCCATATAAAAAAATGGATATCATTTCATCATAATAAAAATAAAACCATGTAAATCATAGAGACGTTATATTTGAAACATACACATATGAAAAAATTTCATCTTAGATGGAAAATGGTTTTGATAAAACACTTGAAATGAAATCTTGAGGAAAATATCTTTTCTTCTTCAAAATCATTTTCTGTTCAAAAAATTCCTTGAAATTTTAAAAGAAATGGTTTTTGTTGAAGATAGTAATGATATCATGTAGAGTAAGCTTCATGAAAATAAGGCGTTATAAAACTATAAAAATCCTTTCATGCCGTATAAGTTAAAAAAACATTTCCTCGTACTTTTAACGGAAAAGTCAAAAAGTACCACATTTGGTAAAAAAAGAAATATTCCTTCCATAACACATAGTAAAATTCAAAGAGTGGTAAACATGACTTTAAAAATTCATGTATGAATATTAAAAACTTTATGAAAAACGTTTTTATAAACATGAATGAAAAATATAACCCCATTAAATACTTACATATAAGCAATCTTGGATTAAAATGAGATTGAAAAATTACCCTTTAACATGTGTCCAATTTCATAGGTTTGTGTCTGAGACTCTTTTATAGTGGGTTTAATCATATTATTAACTTGTAACAAAACCATAATAATATTTATGATATTATATATGATTCACTTACAACTTTATAGTACTCATTCATTTGTCAATTCCATGTTAAAGCAGTATTTTGGGTAAAAATCGTTTCATTTATCGTACGAGTTTTGACTTGTTGTTCTTGATATTATTACTCATATCCTGAATTATTTAATTCCATAATTTAAAACACGATTTATATATTATATATATTCATAATATAAATATATATGATAGATCGATAAATGGAATGAAATACACCGTTCATGGAGACAGAAGATCGTACGTACGCATGAATGCTATTTTTGTTTCCTTATTGAATTGAATGGAATTAAGTAAATGAAACATATATGTACATAAATCCAGTATAATTATTTTTATTATTTATTATATATACTTTATGATCATACTTGAATGGTTAATCATGGAAATGAATCTCATCGCGTTTGTCGAGACGGTAGTCTGTACGTACGCACAAGCGATGAAATCATTCTTTTGATATTAAAATCATATATATTTGGATGTTATATCATATATACATAATAATAATAATGTTATATTTATTATTTATATCATTTATACTCATTATTATACCCATCCAAATGATGAAATGTTTGAATAACAAACTACAGCACGACTTGGAGACGGTAAGCCGTACGTACACACGTGTGGGGAATTATAATTTCATAGGATGGATAAAATAACTAATATGGTTTTACAATATTTATAATAACATCATAGTATACAGAATATACTGCAGTTATTATTTTATAATGGAAAAAAAATGAAGGAGGAAGAGGAATAAGAAAGGAACTTGAAATACGTGGTGAGATATTTACCTCTTCTTCGAGTAATTCCATTTGATTTGATCAAAAGAGCTCCTTTGGATGGCCTTCTGACTAAAGGAAGGCCTCCGGGATGAAGGTTGGACAGTTTATAGAGTATGTTTCAGGGTTTGGCCGAGCCAAATGGATTTTAAAGTGTGAATTAGATAGATGGGGGAGTTCCCTTTCATAAGAGGGGTGAGAGGCACATTAGGAAAAAACTTTGAATATTTTTTTATAATAAATATATATTCGGCTTATAATGGCTCAAAAGTGACTTATTTTGAATCTAGGATGGGTATGGGTTGATATCTTCTCATCCAATAGGTTTTAGACAAGTTTACATTACCATTTTAACCTTATCATTTAGATTTAACACTATGTTAAATAATTTACCTTTTACTGCGTCTTCTTGTATTCTTACACTATATGGTTAATAAACATACCATAAACTACCAATCGAACACTAATTGGTTAATTACTGTCATATATATTATTATATAAGTCTTTTGGCAAAACCTCATATTTTAAGAACATTATATCAATTAATATTATAATATTTGTTTTAAAAACTCTCTTATGTCAATTTTGACACTATTTGTTATTTGGTTTTCTCTAAATTCATAAAAGAATTATTACTTCGAAAAAAATTCTTCTAACCAACACTTATATGTTATATTAACCTAGAAAATTAGTTTAATTAATAAAAAGTCTCAAATTGAATTTCTTTGGGTATTTATAATATCAATTATGTTAAAATTTAATTCATAAGGTAATTACTCCAATATCATTGTGTCATAAATAAATTAAATTATTTAACGTCTAAAAAATATAAATAAAATACCATTATGTAGGAAATGTTTTATCTTTTTAATTAAAATTTATAGTCAAATTTATCTTCAGTATAACCCTATATTAAAAATGTTTTAGTTATTAAACATTGATTTTAACTATTTTAACTCTTCTTTAAATAAAATAATAATAAATGTCTCAATCTAATCCAAGTGGACCTAAAGGGTAATATTAAATTCCTATGGTTTTCTTTGGTCAAATTACACTTATCCAATTGAATTAGGACATTTGTTAGTGTAATAATAATATCATTTTTACTCATAATAACCCGATTTACTTTTAATTGTGGTAAATGAAAGTAAAATGTTACTATTCACCAAAAATTATTTTAATCTTATTGAACAAAATTTACTCATTGATATTAACTATGTCTCTCAGATTTTCAAAATTCTACTCACAGAAGCGGTAAAATTATGTTTTATGTAAATTTTCAAATTCTCTTAGAAGGTGGGTTAAAGACTCTGAAAAGTTCAATAAAATATTTATATATCTAAATTTATTATAAAATGACTCTAATGAATTAAATTAAACTTATATAGGTATTATGTATCAATTTTGACCTAAAATAAATTTAAATAAAATAAAAAATTATTTAAATAAAAATTTGGTTTTTATCTATAACTCGGTGTTTTCCACTATTCATAAAAAATTCTATGTTTTCAGAAAAATACCAACAATTTACCCTAGGCTAATTTAGATATTCCAAATCCAAAAATGAAGTCCATTTTGGAAAATAGAATTAAAATTTTTTTAAAAAATTGGGTGTTACAATTCATAACGGCTAGTTTATATAATATTTTAATAACATATCGTTGTTTAGTGAAACTCGGTATTGCATACAACGCAAGCTATCGAGGAAGGTTTCTCTTGCCTGTAACACAAGCCATGAATAGTGTTGCGTATACTATAAGATAATATGGTGTTGTGTATAATAAAAGATAATCTTGGTATAACGTACAACACAGGACATCAAAGAAATTATAAATAATATTTCTCATAAAATCTCAGGGTGTTACATTCTACCCCCCTTAAAATGAATTTCTCCCTATAAATTCGCCGGGGTTATAATTGGTTTACAACTCAAAAGTTTAATTCATTAAAACCCACACCATAAAAAGGTTTACTAAAACATAATTTTAATAACTAATGTATAAAATTTAATGGTTTCCCAAATTAACTCATAACTGGATTTCCACAAAGAAGAACATATGTGAAAATATGGATATGGAATAGAAATATAACCATTAAATAATGATGGAGAGTGGTAGAGAACATGGATAAGAAAAATCCAACAATAATAAAGTCATAAATTTGTGATGATTTAAGGTACCATCTGATTCATCAGATATGAGGGCACTAGGACAACACTTTTGGTTTTTAAGATCATTTCCCTAATGTTGAAGAATTTTTTAATTGAAAGAAATACTTACTTGATTTTGGTACAATCTCACTGTTGTTTGTGCCTTGACCAATTTCCACTTTTTCTCTTAAAGAAATGAAGTTTAATTTGTCTTCATTGATGTGTTAGTACATCATGCGATAGAATGATAGGCCATTCCATTTGTCTCAAACATAAGGTTTGTAAAAATAATATACATAAGTCCATCATATATTGAGACTAATCGTATATGGTTCCAAAAATGGACTTATATTCATTTATCATTCCGCATAATTAAATAAAACTATATTATACTAACGAGGGACTTCATGTGGGCCAGAGGTAGGCGATAAAGGCCTGTTGCACTTCGGTTGTGGGTTTGATTCGCACAACCTTGTCCGACACGATGGGTTGTCTCACTACCTGTAGGTTGTCCCTTTTTCTAAAACTACATTATTATAACATTCCTACAATAATATAGAAAAAAAAATTATTTCCTTAAACAATAATATCTTATGTCTAAATTAATTCATTCAAATCTTTGAGCTTATCCAAAATACATTGGTCTAAGATCATATTATAAAGAAAAATATTACTTGAAAGGTTACATAACAAGCACGTGAATACCATCATTTATCCCCCATATATCATAAGATATATCTTCTTGGTCACATTCCAAACATTTGAATACATTAATCATGTATTATTTTGAAACATTAATTACCATAGAACCTTAGTGAAAACATGAATGATGTCAAAAGTTATCTCTTTCCACATACAAAAATCCCAAAATTTCTATATACTCAAACCATGATATCACTTTGTCCTTATATCAGTCATGAGATCATGAATACTATCAATCATTTCATTTTATCATTATCCCTTCATTATGCGCATATCATCTGCTTTCTAAAACCATTTCAATCACTTTTCATGGTTACTGGTACCATAATGTTATTGAAAACCACAATAGACCAATACATAAATTTTCCAATATTCCACGAAACTATATACAACATTATTTTGGAATCCCATTACAGAAACACTTAATCATTCTACCACATCATTTTCATATTCAACATCAGCAAGAGTGATTTCATGTGACTACCCTTTGACATATGCCTTAAGAAGTATTTGATGTCGATCATCATTAACCCTTGGATTAGGGCGTTGATTAGCATAATGCCCCATTTCCTTTCACTTGTAGAATTGACGTGTTGGTGGTGCGTTCTATGTAGTGTTTTCTCTATTCACATCATTAGCTACCCATTTTACATTACATCGACACACAGCTGCTCGATGGCCTTATTTTCCACACAAAAAACATTTTCTACTCCCTTTAAGACAATCTCCACCATGCTTCTTTCCACACATTGAGCATAATGAAACATTCGTCTTCTTTTCACCATTGTTTTGAGATTTTTCCTTGAACCCCTTATTTTGTTTCTTTTCAAAACCAAGAGATAGATATGTAACACTAACTTCTTGTTCTACCTTGATAGCACAACGCACAATTTCTTCATAGCTATTGAAGTCTCTTACAACTAATTCACATCGATGACTTGGTTTTCTGCCATTGAAGAATCGATCAACTTTACGTTCCGGTTGGATGATAAAGCCAGATACATACCATTCATGCCTTGTAAAATTCACCTCATATATACCTATAGATTCATCATCCTTTTTCTTAAGATCAAGGAACTCCTTTTCCTTCTTTGATCGAAGAATACGAGGGAAGTACTTATTGAAAAAGAAATTCTTGAACTTGTCTCATTCCATGAATTCAATTTCACCTTCGGGCATTGACTTATTTATTAGAGTCCACCAGTGGTCTGCATCACCTTCTAAACAGTAAATATCAAGAATGATTTTTTTCAGGTTCTGAACATCGAATTATGGAAAATATATTTTCAATTGTACTGATCCATTGTTCAGCAACAAGTGGATCAGAAGACCCACTGAAAGAAGGTGGACATTGCCTCATGAAGGACTCAATAGAATATTGTTCTCTTCTCTGCTCATTCACAAGTCCAGAATGATTCATAGCCTGTGTAAGTATAACAATAAGATTTTTCACTCCATCTCCAATAACACAGGTTTGTTCTGGAGGACAGTCATTGAATTTCCCATTACATTGATCAACATGGTTATTTCAGGTTCCAACCATCATCTAAAACACAAAAATAATAGTGTAAGAGGAAAACATCATGCTAGAAAAACAACATAATAAAGGGGGGATTACCTTCAATATATAACTTCTTTGGTTTAATTCTAAGATCGTTACTATAATTCTAGGACTATAACCAATACTTATACATAACCTTAGGGAAATCCCTAGACATACCTTAGAAATATCTCAAGGGATCTCACTAAAGTATTTGCATCCTAGTTTCCAAAGGTTAACTAAACCTTCTCTCTGATACCAACTGTAAGGACCCAATGCTTGACATACATAGACATTACATTACTTTTGTAGAATACAAAATACAATACAAAAATAGATGCCTAAAGACAGTATTAGTTTATTGTCTTTGGAAACTCTTAACATAATCTTCTAATCATAGTGAAAGCTCTTCAAAATCTCCAATAAAGATCTTCCCTTTTGGTTTTCTTACCTAAAACCTTTCTTTATATCCTGGGGAAAAGAAAACATAAAAAGTGTGAGCTCAAATGCTCAGTAAGGGTAAAAGTGGAGAACATAAAACAATACTTAAACATTTGAACGTAAGAACATGAAACTAAAACATCAAAATCATGAGAAATGATATAAATCATGGAAGTGCATAATACATAGATAAAAAAGGAACACTAACAATGATAAAATATAATGGGAATAAAACATGTAATTGTGGAAACTATTAAGCACATGTTATGATTTCCATAGTAGCCAAGGCATTGCTTCCAAGACCATTGTAGTTGACAAAGTCCCTTACTGAATCGAGTTCACTTCTCATACTAGTCACGTATCACAAAACCGGATTAACTTATTGTTCCAACCATGTCTATCTCATTAGATATAAATCCTTACCCACTACATTTTAGGGAGATATAGGTCCCACCCATCTCATAATTAAATCATTCTTACGTGTTCCACAACATAAACATAAATCATTCATAATAACCCAAAGAATAAAATGGGTTTCATAAACATCATCCCATCATAATCCATATAAAACAAATGGATATCTTTTCATCATAAGAAAAGTGAAACCATTTAAATCATAGAGACATTATAATTTAAACATACTCATATATAATAATGTCATCTTATATGGAAAACGGTTTTGATAAAACACATGAAATGAAATTTTGAGGAAACTATACATTCTTCTTCAAAATCATTTTCTTTTAAAAAAATGCCAAGAAATTTTAAAAGAAAATCATTTTGTTGAAAATATTAATGAAATATTTTATATTAAGCTTCATGAAAATACGGATTTATAAATCCTTAAAAAAAATTCATGCCTTATATGGTAAACAAACATTCTCCTCGTACTTTTAACGGAAAATTCAAAAAGTACCACGTATGGTAACTAAAAGAAATATTCCTTCCATAACACAAAGTAAAAGTCAAATAGGGGTAAAAATGACTTTAAACACACATGGAAGAATATTAAAAACTTTACGAAAAACATTTTTAATTACATGGATGAAAAATATAACCCTATTAAATACTTGCGTATAAGCAATCTCCCATAAATATGTGATTGAAAAACTATCCCTTACCTTATGTACAATTTCATTCATATGTGTCTGAGAATCCTATATAGACAGTTTAAACATATTATTAACTTTTAACAGAAACATAATAATAATTATGATATCATATATGATTCACTTATTACTTAATATTACCCGTTCGTTTGTCAATTCCATGTTAAAGAAGCGTTTTAGGTAAAATCGTTTCATTTATCGTCATGTTTCAAAATGATGTTCTTGATATTATTACTTATAACCCTAATTACATAATTCCATAATATAAAACATGATTTATATATAAAATATATTCATCATATAAATATATTTGATAGATCGATAAATGGAATGAAATACACCATTCATGGAGACGGTAGGTCATACGTACGCATGAATGCTGTTTTCATTTTCTTATTGAATTGAATGGAATTATGTAAATGAAACATATATTTAAATAAAATAAGTATAATTATTATGATTATTTATTATATATACTTTATGATCATACTTGAATGGTTAATTATGGAAATGAATCACATCGCGTTCGTGGAGATGGTAGTCCGTACGTACGCACGAGCGATGATATCATTCTTTTGATATTAAAATCATATATAATTGGATGCTATATCATATATACAGAATCATAATAATGTTATATTTATTATTTATATCATTTATACTCATTTTTATACCAATCCAAATGATAAAATGTTTTAGTAACAAACTACACCACGACGTGGAGACAGTAAGCCGTACGTACGCACGTGTGTTGAATTTTTCATTCATAGGATGGATGAAATAAATAATATGGTTGTAAAATTTTTATAATATCATCACAGTATATATAAGATATTTGAGTTATTATTTTAGAATTTGAACAATAAATAAGTAGTAAGTGGAATAAGAATGGAACATGAAATAGGTGGTGAGATATTTACCTCTTCTTCGAGTTCTTCCTTTTCATTTGATTAAAAGGGCTACTTTATTTGGCTTTCTGACTAAAGGAAGGCCTTTAGGATGAAGGGAAAACAGTTTATAGGGTATTTGGGTTGGTCTTGGCAGAGACAAATGACTTTGGAAGTGTGAATTAGAGAGAATGTGGAGTGCCCTTTTATAAGAGTGGTGAGGGGCACCTTAGAAAATTCTTAAAATATTATTTTATAAAAACAACATATTCGGTTTATAATGGCTCGAAAGAGACTTATTTCTTGGATAGGGTTGGGATGGGTTGAAATACACTCAACCAATTGGTTTTAGACAATTTTATGATACCATTTTAACCTTATCATTTAGATTTAACTCATTGTTAAATAATTTAACTCTTACCATGTCTTCTGGTATTATTACACTATATGGTTAATAAACTTACTATAAACTGACAATAGAGCCCTAATTGGATTATTTATATCATATATATTATTATATATGTGTTTTGGAAGATTCTTAGATTTTTAGGACAATTATATCAATTAATAAGATAATATTTGTTTTAAAAACTCAATTATGTCAATTTTGACACTATTTGGTATATTGTTTTCTATTAATTCATAACAGCATTATTACTTCAAAAACAATTAATCTAACAATCCATAATATGCTATATTAACATATTTAATTATTTTAATTTATAAAATTTCTCAAATTACATTTATTTGGGTATTTATAATATCAATTATGTTAATATTTCATTAATAAAGTAATTCCAACATTATCATTATATCATAAATAAATTAAATTATTGAACATCTATAAAATATATATAATATACCATTGTTTAGGAAATTTTTTATCTTTCCAATTAATATTTAAAGTCGAATTTATCTTCTGTATAACCCTATATTAAAAATATTTTAGTTATTAAACATTGATTTTAACTATTTTAAATCTTTTTTAAATAAAATAAGAATAAATGTCTTAATCTAATGCAAGTGGGCCTAAAGGGTAATATTTTATTCTTATGGTTTTTTGGTCGAATTACACTTATCCAATTGAATTAAGACATGTTTTAGGGTAATAATAATATCATGTTTACCCTTAATTACCCTATTTTCTTTTAACCGTGGAAAATAAAAGTAAAAAGTTACTATTCACCAAAAATTATTTTTAACTTATTGGACAACATTTTAATCCTTTATATTAACTGTGTCTCTTGAATTTTTGAAATTCCACTCACAGAAGCGGTAAAATTATGTATTATGTAAATTTTCAAATTCTCCAAGGAGGTGGGTAAAAGACGGTGAAAAGTTCAATAAAATTTATATATATCTAAAATTATTATAAAATGATTCTAATAAATTACATTGAACTTATATAGGTATTATGTATCAATTTTGGAATAAAATAAATATAAATAAAATAAATAATTATTTAAATAAAAATTTGGTTTTAAACTATAACTTAGTGTTTTTCAGTATTCATCAAAAATTGAATGTTTTCAGAAAAATACCAAAAATTCACCCTAGGCTAATTTCAATATTCAAAAACCAAAAATGAAGTCCATTTTGAAAGCTGAATTTTATAAAATTATAAAAATTGGGTATTACTATTTATAATGGCTAGTTTATATAATATTTAAATAACATATTGTTGTTTAGTGAAACTTGGTATTGCGTACAACACAAACTATTGAGAAATGTTTCTCTTTCGTGTAACAAAAGCCAAGAATAATGTTGTGTATACTACAAGATAATAAAGTGTCGCTTATAGTGCAAGATAATCATGGTTTAGCGTACAACACATGACATCAATGAAATTAAAAACAATATTTCTCATAAAATCTTGGGGTGTTACAGTAACTGATAAAAAAATATTGAATTAACATTATATAGGGGAATTCCATTAATATTTTATATGTTAAAAAACATTCCGGCCACATTTTTAAAGTAAAGAGAAAATTCCTTATTAGGAAATTGATATGAAGATTCCTTTTGTACAATTTCTTAATATAAAACAATGGTAAAATTTTCTTTAATAAATAATTTGATAATATTAAAAACATTATAAAAAAATATTTTAGAAAACATGGATTTTGGAAGGATATGGATTTTCAACTGAAGGGTAAAATAACGTCATATTTTCTAAAAAACATTTTATAAACCATTTAATGATCCAATAAGAGGAATATAGAATAATTATTATAAAATAATAAAAATATACATTGGATGATAAAATTTTAGGGTTTTATTTGTTTTTTATCAAACAATTTCCTTCATTATAAATCTATGAAAAAAAATCATGATTAATGTGACATTAAAACATGAAACCTTAATGTTATGAGATCTTTTGAATCCTAAAACATATTAATAAAGTAAAATAATTTTATCATAACATACCTAGAATTATTAATGACTCATTTATAAATGTTTAAAGGGGTTGTATATACACAATATTAAATAAATTTTTGGTATAAACAAATATGTGTCCCGATGAAAGATATTTTGGGATAAAATCACTAACCTTGAGTCGTGGCTTGTCATGTTTGTATTTTATACCCTATTTAATAAAATAATATAATGTATTTTTTTCTTATGAAAATTTTATTGGTTTAATACCTTATAATTTTAGCATTTATTTAATTTATTTTAATTACTTTATTAATTATATTGATATTTAGAAACAAATCAATTGTTTGTAGGATGCTTGATTCATAATTTCAAAACGACAATGTAGTATTGATCATGGTCATGGGTTTAATTATTACATAATTTATATAATAATAATAATTTAAAACATTCATTTTTATAATTAAATAATAAATTATTAATTAAAAATTAATTAGGGTTAGGAAAAATGAATTATGTTACAACCATGGTAATGGTAAGTTGTACATACACATGTATAATGTTTCCAATTTTAAAATATCTTGATAAAAATAAGTTATGTTTTATTTAATCATATTAGAATAATACTTATATAAAAATATCATATTGGTTATTTTAATACTCTTAAATATACTATCCTTATGATGTGCTAAAAAATAAAATCGGTTCATGAGGTGGTAGTCCACCGTTCTCATGTATGATTTTATCGTGTTTTAATGGATGGTAATATATGAAATTATATGATATATTAATTTTCAAATAAGATTAATAATTTATTATTTTAATATATAAACATTAAATCCATCATATTTAATACCCATGTGAGAAAATTTTGGAAAACATTACATCATTTTGCAAGGTGGTAGTCTGATGTATACACAAACGATTGTTTAATTTCAAATTTGATGGATGATGAGATATATGAATATTATTAAAATAACATAATATTGTATTAGTATATATGAGATATTTGTGTTGCTATATTTAAATTTATTATAAATAATTTATGTTTCAAAAATAAGAAGTAAAAGAAGGAACTCAGTGAAGGTGATTACCTACGCTTTATAGAAACTCCTTTGAATATCATAATAAGGACCCTACAGTTGGTGTTTTGAGAATACCAAAAGATAAATAATTTGGATGAGGTTTTTAGAGATATTTTTGGACTTGTTTTATTCCTTCAAAATATCATGATATGCAAGTTAGGGGATGGGTTCCATTTTATAATTGAGGATGAGTGGTATTCCTGTAAATACCCAAAACTACTCAATAATGGGATGTCAGTCTCCTCCCAACTGCCTACAAAATGGAAAATTTAACTATTTGATGAGTTATAAGGATGATAAATACCTATAAGTTTAAATTTAAACATTTTTTAAACATGTTATACTGTTTATCTAAAATGTGACTCACTTCTAGCATTTCAATTTTATACCATGATATTTATTCATTTTAGTATGTTTACTATTAATTTTGAAAAAAATTCCATTCTATATTATATAATATAAATTATTCATTTTAAAAATTTCTAATCCATTAATAAAATTAAATTAACATAATTGGTATAATTGTATTTAAAATCAAACCCACACACATGTTCTAATATGGGGTTTCAAGAAATGCATTTTCACACATAATATGATCTTAAAATTACTCAATGACATGTAATAATTATAAAATGAATTTGCATTCATATATTTATATATAATATAAAATTAATTTACCTAATTCCTCATTTGGGTTTATTTTTATTACTTATTTGGGCAAAAATTATGCACTTTAAAATAGTTTTTTTTAATAATGCATTTAATGCCAAAAAATAAACATATAATAAAATCTAGTGTTAAATGGATTTAAATGTAAATAATTATATTATATATATACATATAAATAATAATTATTTAAATTTTAAATAAATTAAAATAATAATGGTACTTTTTAATTATGTTATTTATTAAATGAAATGTCTGTTTAAAAAATATATCTAATTTTTCCTTTTTATTGAAAAATTTTTATTTGACAAAAAATAAAAAAACAATTCAACCAAAGATTATATAATAATTGTGATTTATTTTTATTTTTATATTATAAAATAATATTGTTAATAGTTCTATATAATTTATAATTTTTTTCACAAAAAGAAATAAAAATCTTTTTTTAGGGAAACATATAGTTTTATAGAACAAATTATATTTATTAGAGATGAGTTCATAGTTATTAATAAAATCTAAACAGATTTCTATTGGGTAGGACCTTATGATAAATTTTGAAAATTAGTTCATACAATTTGTACAAATCAATTAAACAACTAGATAACATCATGGATACTTAAATAATAATATTTTAATTTTATATTCTACTTCATATAAAATAAGTGTTTTATGTTAAACAAACTATCATGAACCCTATAAAATATTATTTATATCATTCATAACATGAAACATAAGTTACAATCATATATCTAATTATAATTTATTCTGTAATTTTTTTCATAGTATACAGAACATTATAAAAAATAACATTAGTAATCAAATCTATTTTTATCCTTTATGGTTTTCTATCCAATAAATTATTTATCAAAAAAGAGAAAATTTTAATTAAATATAATTACTTCTACATCATATAAATTTCAAAGATTATATTTTTCACAATATTTTTTTTCAATATTATATCTCCGTACTATTAAATCACCTTTCAATATCATTATTACCACTCAATATATTATAGGAAATTCTCAATGAAAGAAGACTGCAGAATAATCCTATGAAGATTCATGAATCATATAACCATAATACCATGGATAAATAATACCCAAAAACATGATTTTTGAGTTAAGAAAACAGAAAAATTCAATCATTCCACATTAATGATTTTTTTCACATAGTACCATAGAAATTAACATTTGGATTAGGTCATTGACTCGGATAACGACAATGCTTCCCACATTTATGAAATTGAACAACTGGTGGTGTCATATGTTAAAAATTATTTCCATGTGTATTTTGAAACATAATCATTATTTTGATTATTTTCATTTAGTCACTTTGTGGTTTAATTTTCCACATAAAATATCTTCCAACTCGTTTATGAAATTTTCCATGTGTCGTCATCCCACATTTTTAACAAGTATGATATTTAATGTTCTTTTTTTAAATCTTTAGCACTTGATCTTCCATGAGATATCATCCTTATCTTCCTTAGTGTGTTTTAGAATTCAACTATTTTCTAGTTATCAATATTAAATTGAAAAAGATCAATTTCCATGATCAAAAAAATTATAACTCCCATTACAATTATGTTAGTCATCATATAATATAAATCAATGCAGTTACAATCACAGTGGTTATAGGACTGTTTTCTCATATATCTCACCATTAACTAAAATAAATAACTAAAATAAGATCATAATACTATAACATACAAAATTGTATATATAGAAATATATGGAATAAACTATAAATGATAAGTATATCCAAACTTCTGTGTCTCTGGGATTCAATAAAGTTCATCCATTGTAATGAGTTTTATTAGGTTTTCTTTCCTAAAAAAATTTCAAAATCCATTATAATAATTCATAATGAGTTTGATTTTTTTCAACACACATCCCCAAGGAGTTTCAAACTTACTGTGTATTATGACTCATTAATGTGGACTATGTAACACTCAACTCATGCCTGACAAGTCTTTTCCAAGGTTATTACCACAAGGAATATATGTTCCAGAACCATATACACTTGTAGTATCCAGACTGAGATGTAATTTGTTGAAAACCAATCACCCTATACTTCACCAAAATACCATGATATTTTCATATACCTAGGATTTTCCTGAATCATACCCTTATACTTATCCTTTTTGTAAAAATTATTTTCTGAAAATAGTTTCACAATGATACTTAATCCTTTTCTATGATACTAATTATCGTAACCCTAGAATTTACAAATATTGTTAAATGATTTTTAAGTTATGAATCTATTAATTATATCACAAAAATAATGTGGCCTAGTTTATTTGTATGATGTATTTAGAAACACATGAAATTTAGAATAAAAATAACTTCCTTATTATATTCTCCATAATAAGAACATAATTGATTTACATATACGAAACTATATGGGATAACCTCGGTTATATATAGATATTATGTGTGACCTAGAAATATCTGCAATAGAATAAAAATGATACAAAAACATAACATGTGTGTAAAAGGAATATCAAGGTATTATAATAGATAAGGGATTAGAGTAATCACAAGGAATAAAAACATAAGTAACATGGTATCCAAAGATTATGGTAGCATAGTAAATGTGTAAGTAATTTAAATAAGGCACAAACATAAATCATGGAAAACATTCAAGGAATCATCACATAGCAAACAACGTCCTTTAATATATTATGTTCACTCACTAATCCCATATATGTTGTCTCGTGATACTGAAACATTACTCAATGCATTGGAGGCTATATAATTCAAAGAACATCTATAAAATTCAATTTATTTTCATTCATATAAATTCCACATAATTTAATCCATCATAAGTCATAAACATATGAATTAACCATGGAATGAAAATGGGTAACATAATCATTCCTCATATCATAAAAAATGATATTTCTAAAGAAATTAATTTATGAAACGAACATAATGAATGTATTACATTATAAATGTAAGGGGGTGGGAAAGGAATCTATGTTATAGAAACATATAAATACATTATAATCATTCAATAATGTTAAAAAAATTGATGAATAGAAATACATTTAAAAATATTAATATAAAAATATTGAGGAAAATGAGATTTCAACTATTGGAATCACTTTCAAAAAAATAAAATTCTTAATATACAGTAAGAAACCATTTATTTTAAAATATTCATAGCATAAAATAATTTATTCTTCAAATAAAATAACGGTCGGTAATTTCCTACATGTCGTTTATTTAAAAAACCCATCGTTCTACATTTTGTAATAAATGTAAAAAAAAATCCTCATTATGAAACCCCCAAGAAGATTACTTTTTTACAATTTTTTTAAAAAAAAAATTTTGAGTGTTTTTTAATAAATCAGTTCAATATATTAAAAAATATTCTTTAAAAAAATTTTATAAAATATGGATTTTAAATGAAACAAACTGATCATCCAAATAATGAAATGAAGTTGGGATTTATTTAAATAAATATCAACCATTTTCAGAACATAAGAGTTGAAGATAGTAATACTAAAATAAAATGTCATAAACTACTAGAGCATGAAAAAATTATATTGGTCCATTTTAGAGTGATCAAATAATTTCATTTAATAAAAAATTCATCAAAAACATTTTTAATAAAAAATAGATTGAATCACAAACCCTTTACACTTTGGTAACATTTGGATAATAAGCCCCATGAATGATTTAAGTTAACTTATACTCAGAAAAAAATTATGTATGAGTGATTCATGATATAATATGTAATTGGAAATTATATACTCAATATTAAGTAAATTTGTTGTATTAAAAAAACATGTGTTTTTTGATAGAAACTCAAACCTCAAGTCTGAGACAAACTTTAATGTTTTTCATTTCAGACATAAAAAATATAAAAATTATATTTTCCCTTAAAAATATATAAATAAAAAATAAATTATATATAAACTATTTACTTCTTTTATTTTAATGACGCAATTAATTAGACAATAAGTTATATCCACATCAGGTGTTTTGAGGATGCTCAGTAGACAATTTTAAAACATTCTCCGTGTATAGAACATGGTCAAAGGGGTCATTGTTCCATCATCTGTAAGATAATAATCATGGAAAAATTATACTTTTTGTACATAACATATAATTTCTTAAATAATGTTGAATCATGGTTATAAAATTTAATTATTTTACAGTACTTGATACCGTAGGCCATACAAACAAATATACAATTATTCCATTTTTGGTTGACCATGATGGAAAATTGTTTTTTTATATTATATTTATAAAATTATAATTATATACTTAATATAATAATATTTTTTTTAATAAACAAATATATACCATCCTTGTGATGTGATAATTAATAAAGTGAACCACATCACTTCACAAGGTGGTAGTATTCCGTACACCTGAATGGTGTTATCACATTTAAATTAATTGTTAGGTAATAAATATTATGTTAAATTAATTTTGAAAAATGAAGAATATATCCTTAATCTCATTTATAAACATTTAATTTTTCATTATTTAAATCAATGAGATGCTATTTTGAAAATGAATTAAATCGGTTTGTAAGGTGTTAGTCCAGCGTACAAATTAATTATGGGTTTGATTCCCATTTGATGGAAAAAGGTATGGATGAATATAAATCCATCAATCTAATAAAATATGAAAATAATTAAGATAATTGTTATTATTATACATTAAATTTTATTATAAAATTTATGCTGTAAAAAGATATAGAAAAATATATATAATTGTAAATATGATTACCTTTGCTTAGAAAGACATCCTTTGGATATATTATTGAGTTCCCAATGGTTGGTATTTTTGGAATAACAATAATCTTTATAATGTAGACGATTATTTTTGGGAGATATAATTTTATGGTTTGGTATGTCTAATTTCATTTTTTTGTGTGAATATGTTTTGGGAGTGGGACCCCATTTATAATTAAGGAGGAGTTGCATTCTTGTAAATACCAAAAAATATTCAATAATGACAAGTCAATATCTTTTTATGTTCCTAAAAGAGTGAAAAATAATGGTTTTTATGAGTTATAATTCATAAAATCTCCTCTACCATTCTAAATAAACATGTTATCCTTTTTACATCAATTGTTAACCACTTTTACCCTTTTCTTTTTCATCAAATCTAATTGTTTTATTAATATTTTTTACTATTCATTATCACATAAAATAAAGTATAAATTATTATGTAAAATAAATTATTCTATTTAAAAATATGAAATAAAAAATTTGAAATTTAATTAATAGAATATTCAAAATTTAATTTAAAAGTAAACCCTTAGATTGGTCGAATAAATGGTATGTTTTGAAATGTGTTTAAGCATTAGATGATCATATAATTACTATATGAAAATTAATCAAAATTTAATTAATTTAAATTAATATTTATGGATATATAATTCATAAATTTAATTTAAATCATCCATCTTTTGGGGAAATTTTAATTTGTTAAAATGGTGAAACATTATGCTATTTAGAACAGTTTTCTGAAAACAAATATGTTTTTAAGCCTAAAAATAAAAATATACTAAATTCTAGTATAATTGTGATTAAAATTTAATTAATTAAATTATATATAATGAAATAATACTTATATTATGATTAATTTGAATAAAAATAATTCTGGGATGTCTATATTACCTAATTTTTTAAAATGAAAGATAGTATTAAAAAAATGATTATTTTTCACAATTTACTAAAAGATCATTGTTTTCTCAAAAATCATTGATATATAAGCCAAATTTAATAGGGATACTCATATTTTAAAAATAATTTTCATTTTTTAAATTAATAGTTCCAAACTATCCTAAAAGTATTTATAATATTTTTTAACAAGAACTATTAAATGTTTTTTGAAGAAACATACATTTTGTATGATAAAATATCATTATTAAAGTTGAGTTCTTATTTATTACTAATTAATAAGTATGTATATATATTTTTTATGAACATTAATTATATATAATAATTTTTTTAATACTATTAATAATATCCAATTTAACATATACGTTATATAAGTCATGTTGAAATTATAATATTTTAATATTATCTCATGATTCATTTAAACTTAGTGAGGCATCAAGAATATCAAATAGAGTATTGTAATATTTTAAAATATAAGGTCATTAAAATGATAGTCAATAAAATATAATGAGATTATATTAATTTTTATGTAATAGAATTTATCCATATCATCTTTCATGAAATGGGAATTGAAACCATCATTAGTTTGAATGGAAGTCTATAGTCTCACGAATCGATTTAATTTCATTTATTTCCCCACAAATCATGAACTATTATAGAAATGGTTTTAAGGCATATATATTATATTGATGAGATATATATAATTTTTTATAAAAAGACACTGCATTTTTTTACTAACATTTCCATCCATTTTAAAATTATATGTTGTTCATGTATACATGTAGATTACCACCACCGTGAAGTGATGTGATTTTTTAAAATCATCTCATCGCATAAATGGTATTTATTTGTGTACATATATAAATAAAACTATATTTATAATATAATAATTATTATTTAAATATAATATATGTTTTACCTTCTTTCACTCAAGTTCATTGACAAATGGAATCGTTACTCATTCATATGTTTGACTTACTATTTTGTTGAATATAGTGTAATTAATTTTTCATAACAACCTATCACATGTGTTTTAAAAATTATAATTAATTTATAAATATGATATTTAATTAATTAAAGTTATTATGGAGATGATTTAATAAATACCAATAATAGATTATGTAAAAATAACAAGGTCATAAATGATATAAAATTGATAATGATAATGGAATTTAAATGAACATGAAACATAGTCAATTAAATAAATAATATAATATTATTATTCTATAGCTAAATAATGGATGATTCTATAAAAAATTAAGGTTATATATTTTTCACTAAAACAGTATGTTTAAATTTTTAATGTCTTTATTCAATTTTCCCACCAATAAAACAATTCCAGTAATGATTCAAGAATTTTTAAATATAAAATATTTTCAAGTTAATGGGATATTCCCCCATATTCTTTTGATAATGTTGAAAGTGGATTATTTATGTGTTAATAGTATGTTTAAAGGTAGTTATGAGTTAATTTTTAATAATTTTTTTTCCATCATATGGTATTTGAATATTATAGATTATTATGGGTGATCTTGATATAATATATACAATGGGTATGACTAATATATCTTATGTAACAACTAATAACGATACATACTATATTATTTTTGAGCCCGATATAGATCTAAAATGCATTAGGTAATGTTCTTTGTAGTCAATTGTAATAATTAAGGAGTTATCCAAGGTGGTTTCACCAAAGTACACTACTCTCCTCCCATTATTTCTATCTTAAGTTAAAAAGGATGATGAATTTGATTCTCTAAGATACCTACATGGTTTTTTTCTCGGTGTTAATGGTTATTTTTTTGAGAAAAATTATGTTTTCCAAATGCATATTATTTATTTAATATTATAAATAAATAAGAGAAAAATGTAAAAAAAATATGGCATGTCATGATTTTTATTGGACTCATAAATTTACTTATTCTATAACGATTATTGAGCTTTTTTTCTCGTACTGTGTTTTTTAATGTTTTTCAAATAGTTTTAAGATTAAAATTATAATTAAATAAGTTAGGATTAAAATTATGAATATTTTTATTAAAAATAAAACATGTTTTTATTTTATAGTTTTAAATTGTTGTAAAAATGGATTGTAAGTGGAAGTGACCACATTGTAATGTATAGGTTTGTTATGTAAGAGTTAATACCAAATTAATTAAATATATAATCCTTAAGGGTCTTTAGAATGAAATAAATTTAAGTGTAATCAAAACATACCAGTTTATGTACTGTTTTAAGGTTATTAAATCATTGTAGTCATTAGTGAGAAGGATTAGATAAATTTATAGTTTAGGATAATGTTAATAAATAAACCTTGAGAGATTGAAGTTTAGGGTTATGTTGAAATGGTGTAGAATATAAAGGTTAATAAAGATCATTGTCAAAATATATTTCTATAAAAAATGTGTTTCTATATATAAAATAGATATGTTTATGTTGAATAGTATCAAACGAAAAATGCCCTTCCAAATTATTATCCAAGAATGGTTGGAGTTGGAACATTGAAATTTGTTATAGCAATTAGTCCATTGAAATAAGATATAAATAGTGGTGGAATCAATGTTAGAGTCTAACCAAATTTACTATAGAGGAACTTGAATTTGGTAGATCCACTTGTGAAACTAAAACTATTATCTTTTAGTGGAATATCATAACTATTGGGGGAGAAATGAAAGATAAATTATCAATAAAATATATTTTTACATATAGGATGATCATAATCAGAAAAGTTAAATGTTTTTATTTATCATTTTGATAGTAAATTTTATTGATGGTGGACTTTTGTTGAGAACACCAAAGAGAGAGAAGAGATTTAAGATATGGAATGGAATAAATTTAATGATATTTTCCTTGAAAATTATATCACAAAGTATGTTTCACAAATGATGGATAAAATATTATTAGAAATGAGGACTAAGTACATGGATTTAGTAGTAACGTATGATGAAAATTTTATAAAATTTACCATCTATGCACCAAATTGTATTCCAAATATTGATTGTAAAATTAATATATTTAGTTAGAATATCAACCTTATTTATTAAAACTATTTGATTCGTAAAAATATAAACATTAAGAGATAGTAGTTCAATGTGCCAAAAAATATGAGATAGATTTTACTGACATGTATATGCCTCTTTATGATAAGTGTAATATTTGAAGAATGTGGGAATCAATACATATGTATTCAACTTATCAATCAAGAGTTAATCCCATACAATGTTTTAAATATTGTAAAAACAATTTCTAGATTGTTGGATATAATCTGGTATGTTTTATCAATGTGGTTTGTTTGTTCATATGGATTGTGACTTTTAATAATAGAATCCAATTAATGATGGAAATGGGAAATAGATAGTAATCCAATGGTGAGATTGTTTAATAACAATGAGATATAGAATTATTATAATGTTTGTCTATAGTTAGTTACCTAGGGTGGATATAATCAGTATAATAATAAAAATAGTGAATAAAATTCATTTTCAACTACTATGGTATATATTGAAATATGTTGGATTGATTCCAGATCTTCACATTCCTTTATTACTGAGAAATTGAACAGAAAAATGGTAATATCACCACACAAAAAATAAGATAGATATGTTGGTCAGATGTCATAGTTGAAGTATCAAAACCACCTTGATTTATAGGAATCGTGAAATTTTTATCAGTGGGATGGGTTTTCTTTTCAAATCTTGTTGAACATATAATAGAAGTGCTTGATGAAAAATTTTGTACAGATTTCCATTCAATTTATCATGAAATGATATATTATATATCATAGATTTTTATATTCAATTTTATAATACCTTTTATAAAATTTTAATAAGTTATGAAATCAATTGATGATAATATTTAACGCCACTTAGCCCATATTGATGAAAACAAATTACTATTCTTATAAGGGATTTGACTAAAGTGAATGGTTTTAGTGATATATTATGCAACGAATTCACTAATTTTATTTCTAATAGGGAGGTATAGTTTGTAATTTAATTATTTATTGACACTATTGAATTTAAAAACCCCATTATGAAATCTAATTATTAGAAATTTTGGAATTAAAAATATAACGACATGAGTTTTTAAATAATGGTATCATTTACCCGGTCACTTCTCCATGAGGTGAACCTATTTTATTTTTTAAAAATAAATATAGTTCAATGAGACTTTTCCATGAGTATTTATAATTTAATAACATCTTTATTAATAATAATATCATTTTCCTCATATTGATGATTTTTTGACCATCTTTGGAGATCACAATATTTTTCAAATATTGACATATTTTCAATGTACCATCAGTTGAAAGTGAATGAGGATGATATTATGTAGATAATATTTCAAACTATATATGTAAATTATGAGTTTTCAGTCATTTTCATTAGGCTATATAATTCATAACATATATTCATGCATCTCATTAATAGATTTATTATTGAGTTTTTGGATATGTTTGTGGAGGTTTTCATTAATGATATTTAGGAATACTCTACATTTAATAAGAATAATTAAAGAAACAAATATATTATTTTTCAAACATTAAAATAAAATAACCTTTACATGATATGTAGTAAATGTTATTTTTTGTGGTAACATATTTCATTCCCTAGTAAATATGTTTTTAATAATGAAATTATTGTTTCTTGAAATAAATATAAAGTGATTTATGAATGTGCTAGAACAAACAAATATCACGAATTTGTTTTATTTTACTTATATCAAAGGTTTACTAAAGTTGATTTATTGAAAAGCTTCTCAGTAATCTATCCAGCTAACAATGTTAATCTTGAAAGGGAGTTTAGAATATTGTTATGAAACAGTGTGACAAAGGTTTCCATGTTCTGAAATGAAAATTGGGGAATTTCCTTTTCTGTCCCTTCCTTATTAAAATGGTTAGTTTTTAATCATCAGTGATTATTCATTGAAGTAATTTTTTCTCTAATTCATAATGATTATGTAATTTTTTATTCATCAAGTAAATTAAATCTTCATGAGCTAAATTATCCAACCATTTAGATAGAACAATATATCATGGGTTTTTATTTAAATATATATAAAAAAAATTATAGGGGGAAATAGATGAAAAAAATACTAATACAAAAAAATCTTATGTATATATTCCATCATAAATTATTGGATATGAGTTATATAAGATTCATGTAAATGATAAAATATTATGATTGCATGATTAATTACTCGCGAGGAAAAGTAAATAAAAATGATGATGTTTTGAATAAAAAAGTTTATGCGTTATAAACTATTACTTTGGAAAATTATCCATTTCTAATTAATTTAATGATTGATGTTATTGAAAATAGGCATACAAGAAATACATTTTTTGTTTCAAGACATAGTGTGGTATTAATTTTTAGAAATAATTAAGAAATTTTTGTAGGAATATTGTGATATATATGAAAATGTTGAACAAGAAGTATATATAGGACACCGAAATTTGACTATTGAGTGTAATGTGTTTTGAGAATTAGAAAATGGTTATGTGTGATATATATCTTCCAATAAAAAAACTAATTGTCATAGGAATCCTTTAACCCTACCTTTTCTATTCATACCTCAGATCTTAAGACATATATATATCATTCATAGTATTACTGACAGGATGGAATGATGGAAGATGTTAGAGAGTTTACCATGATTTGTTTTACTTGTAAGTAGTTTGAATATGAATGATAGTTATCAAAAGGAATACTTCATCCATTTTCTATTTTGATCATATCATGGTAAAATATATCCATTGAATTCGTTGTAGGATTATGAAATAAATATTATGCAATAATATGATTTGGGTAATTGTTTATTGATTAACACTATATGACTATATCCTTCCCGTTCAAGACAAATTTTTTTGATAAAGTTTCACAATATTTGGTTAATAAGATAATTAAATTATATTAATTACCTCTTTATATATTATTTAATCATAATCTAAACATCATATATAATTTATGGAAGGCCTTGAAAAGTTATTGTGTCCTGAATTAAATTTTGGTATAGATTTTAATCCTCAATCTGTTAAATAGTCTCAAAAAATATTCAGACTATATATTATATTATTCAAGCATGTTAAATGGATTACTAGTGATGTTGATATCAATATATTACATTTTTTGGGTTTTCTTATAATAATATTTTTTATTCCAATAAAAAATAGATCAGTTTGATGGATTAAATATGTGGTGATGTGAAACTGCATTTTTTTGGGATTAAGTATGTGAAAGTGAGTTCTAGAGACTAATGTTCGTAAAATAATAATTTTATAATATTTAGATTACTTTGTGACATATGATGATGTATTTGAATAGGAAAAAACACATTCAGATTACCAGAATATTAGTCATTCATTTGAGGTAGGTGGTTATATTTTTATTATTGTATATCCTTGAAAAGGCATTATAATCTTTTAAAAAAAGGGAATGTTATTTTTTATATGATTAGATCATACAAAATCCTAGATAAAGTTATATCAATTTACTAGAGCACGATATTTTAGCTGAGCTTATCTAAGGTATATGATGTATTACATGTTTTTCTGTTATGAATGTATATTTTTTATGCATCTCATATATTGATCCTTGAATTAATTTAGTTTTTTGAAATCCTTTCTTATGAGGAATATTCTATTATGAATCTACACTATAGAGATAAGGTTCTAAAAAATATAGTGATTTATCAAATAATGGTTTTTTCCATGTACCATATAATTGAAGAGTCAACAAGAGAATTAAAAAATACTATGAGGGAAGGATATTACAAAAGGTATTAATATTTAATAAAATTATGATAATGAAATTTTCAAAAAGTATAAGAATATTTAATCCCAAATAATGATAAAATAAATTATTTTCATGTACTATTTATAATCATTAATATTATACTATATATTTATATTCATTATATGAATAGTATATAATATTATTTTAAGAGGAAAATAGTTTATTTCAATCTTTTTTTTCATGTGTTATAATTTTTAATATATAAAAATAATTTATTAATTTAAATATTTAAATTTGCAAAAAATATATATATAACATTTGGACTCCTCTTATCAATATTATCTTATAGTAAATTTTTATTAATTAAAACAAAATTGATTTCATGAATTAATGGTGATAAATAATGTTTTTATTGTCAATATTATTTTCAATTAATGATTTTCCATGGTAACATTTTCATTTAAAATGGTTTTAGTATAGGATTAGATTAATTATTTTATTTTTAATACATGTAATGTGATTTTATTTAATTTGAAACATAGTTTTCTTTATAATATTTTATACTTATTAATACATATTTTTTCTAAATAACCTATTTTAATTTTTTTTGTTTGTATAATATTAAATTAAATTACTACATTAATTTATATGAAATTGATAAATTGTGTAATATATTTTGAATCAGAATAATTTTTATTAGGTTATATATTTAGATTATTTTTTTATCATTTTGAATATAAAAACTGAAAAACATTGTTACCACATTTGAGGTAAAATAGGTTTATTGCTAGATATACTAATGTCAAAATGGATAGATTGACTTAAAAATATATATATCCTATTTTATTTCAATACATAATTCTTATATCTTACTTTTCATTGAAATTGTCCATTTTAAATCCATCTATCTTAAGAGAGACATTAGAATATTTTAATCTTTTCAAAAATGCGATGTGTGAGATCTCCAATTCTTATAAATGGAATCCACCTTCCCTATCATATCAAAACACAAAGAAACTTTTTTTTCATCCAATACATGACCATATCTATTATTGAAATCCAATATTATGTTATATATGTGTTATTTATAAAATAATATAAACCATAGAATGATTGAAGTGTAATGAAAATTATGTTTTCTAAAGTTGATGTATTGCTATTAACATAATGATTTAGTTTTATTTTTTATTCTTCCTCACTAAAAATGATTATTACCCTTGATATATATAAATTAAATTAATAAACCATATACTATAATATTATTATGTTTATGAATAACCATTATCTTTCTCCCCATCCATCATATGTGAACTGAAATCATCATTCTTGTGTATATGGGATTACTGCCTCACAAACCAATCTAATTTGTTTTACAACACCAATTCTCCAAAATGGATATAATAATTTTTTTGAAATATATATATATATATATATATATATATATATGGTATTATGGATGTGGAAATAATTTTATAAAGAAAAAATATCAAATATTTTATTATATTTCCATCATACTATTCTTAAAAATGATAACATTGTTCGCATGTAAAAATATATTTCCACAACCAAAAATTGTTGTCATTATTTTTTCACTACTATGTCACATCTATGGTATATATATGTGAAATTAAATTGAGAATATTTTAATTCGTTTATATTAATTATTCTGAAAATATAAAATGAAATATTCCTTATTTCTCTCATGTATGTTGAAAAATGGTATCAATACTCAAGTGTATGTACAACATTCTATCTCAACAATCGTATCATAATTAATTAATCAAAATCCATAATTAAAAATTGGTTTTAAATGTATAATTTACATAAAAAAATATATATTCATTCAATTTTATTATTCTTCATATGACAGAATAAATACCTCATTGACAACATTCATCCTATAAAAGCTGTTTTTTATTATAATTCGAATAATCTCAAAAAACTGAGGTAAGAATAACATATGATGTAAATAAATAAAAAAATTATCATAAATGATTTTTAATTGATAATGATAATGGAATGAACATGAATATTTTTTATGAAATTAATTATCAACATTATTTTATTATTCAACGGTTAAAGAAGGTACAACACTAGATGGTATTTAAGGTATGATATTTTTCATCAAAAACTTGTGTCATTAGTTGTAACAGTTTTATTATTTATTTATTTCATATCCATGATTATTAAAATATTTCAAATGTGAGGTCTCAGAAAAAATTACACAATAATAAGTCATTTTATACTAACTTTAAATTTAATTACATTTTTTATAAAGGATTAATATTGTGGTGTTTGAAAAAATTTATTTTTTCTAATTGTGTAAAAGGAATGATTATTTTAACTTTTATTGCATGAAAGGAATTTACTATTTCCATTAATATTTATTTCTTTTACTCTTATTCTAAAGTATCAAATTGTTTTATTCAAATATAAATTTTCAGAAATTATTTTATAAATTCAAATTTTAATGTATTTTTAAAACAAATTCAAATTTCATCATATTATTATGTGAAGAGGAAGGTTGTTTACTTATGAGTTTATCGTAGTTTTCAATGCATTTAAGAAGAAAAGATGAAATAATTTCTTTGGAAATGTGGAACATGAGCATTATAACTGATGTGGTTTGTCAATATATCTTATATGAGAGGTTATCCATAAATAATTTTCTAATACATTAGTTAATGTTCCTTGTCATCATGGTTAATAAGTAGGGAGTTAACCAATGTGGTTTTTTCTGTGGATTTAATTATTCTATAGTAATTTCAATCGCAATTGAACATTTGTTATGCATATCATTATTAATGATTCATATAAAATTCTTTATCTTTTTTCTAATGGATTTAATGGTTTTTATTGACTGAAATATTTGATTCTCTTTTTAACATGATTTATTTAATATGCTCAAAGAAATAGGTCAAAAAAAACAAATATGATTTTTCATGTTTTTGAATGGAATATTTGATTTCTATATTTTATATCCCTTAGTGAACTTTTTATACTCATCCCATGTTTTGAACATTTTATCAGAGATTTATTGATGAATAAGAAAATAGATGATTTTTGGGTTACAACCCATGAAGATTTATCATGAAACCCTAGACACCGTGGTGTCCCTTTCAGGCGGAGGTGATAGCAGATCCGCCCAACCCCTATTTATTCTCGCAATCAGTTTTATCACTATACGGAAATCCTTCAACCCTCCCGAAGTTTCTCCCAATTCTCCTTTTCTTGAACATCCCCACACATCACTATGGAGATCTTATGCTTATTCTTTCTCTAAAAAAGTTCACAAGGAAAACATAACTTAACAGGTTATCCTTGTTTGCTCACTTCGGTCATTGACAACTTTAGCTTGATAATATCGACATAATAATTAATGGAATATGGCCCTTTCATGATAAATTCTTAGTCATCCTTCTAAATCTACATCACTTTCTCCTTCAGTTTTCTTGTGATGATGATCTTGGTACAGGTTTTTCAAATGCCAGTCAATCCTATGATGGTTCGTGTTTTTTCTCCTATGATAGGGCAATGAGTTTAACCAGAATCATAATCCATCCCTTGTAGTATATTGGGTAGGTCTTTCGTGGAATCTACTTTCATTCAGAAACCTTGATATTCTTCGAATGTTATGTAATATCGTCGAGAGTATCCATGAATTTTATGAGGATTCATTATCCTTATGCCATATAATTTATCCCTCTAAATTCATGGAAGTGGACATCTCTAAACCTCTAGTTGATGTTGTCTTGATTAATGTAAGTTAAGATCGGTTTTGAATTCAATCTTTGGTTGTTAAGAAGTGGTAGGATGTTTTTCAGTATCTCCATCTTCTCAGACATCTTCATATGGTTTGTCATGAGTCTCGATGCTCATTCCCAAAGGAGATCTCCTATTTAGTTCTCTCAACCCAAACAATTTTTATTATCCCACCTTAGTTGGAGGTTGGGTCATATCTTCTTTCTTCAATAGATGAGGTTCCTCCATTATGTGGTTTGATTGGGGTATAGTAATATGTGACTTGGTATAGGGAGTGTCATAATTTCCCCTCCTCTCAAATTATGGAAGCTAGGGGAGTGGACATAAATAGATGTTTCCAACTGTTCGTTCTTCCCACATTTCTCTAATAAAGCACGTGGTTGAACATATTGTTGAAAACCAGAAAGAGATTGTGATAGAATGCTGGAATCTACAGGATCCGACAATGGGAGGTACTTCAGACAGTAGGATTAATGGGTACAATTAGTTTTGGATGAAGGTGTCAGATAGGGTATCTCCTAAGATTTCTTCTACATCCATTACCCTTTCCATCTACTCGGGACACATGGAGGCTGCATGTTTGGTTTTGAAACAAACTAATGAATTGGGCATGGAGACACCATTACGAGAGGATGATGATGATCTCTCTAACTAATTCACTATTGATAGTGTTGAATGAGTTAGAGAACTCCACAATCAAAGGATGATGAAATCACCGATAGGTAACTGTGACGTGGGAGGTTTTATTGTGGTTAAAAGGGAAGATGTGAAAATGACGAAAAGATTACTCCCACCCTCCTAACCTGATGGAACCAAGATCTGTTAAATGTTCCAAATAGATGGAAAGTGTAACCACAGTTCAAGACTAGAATTGATAGAATATATTAGTTCTAAATAGTGGAAGGATTAAGGACAAGGGTGGATTTGCTGAGTTCCATAGGATTGGTGATGTAGCAGAAAAGAAAGTTGGGGGTATAGAGATACCATGACGTAAATCTTCATTCTACGATAGATGTGTCGGTAGTGGTTTTTTAGATCAAATCTCCTGAGGAGGATTTGAAAATAATATTAAAAAGAGAGGTCAGAAATGATATTAACATAGAATAAAATCATGGATCAATGAACAAGATCAAATATTGGAATAAGGCATCAATGAAGGGATGATAGATATGGAGGAGCACATCTGTACTTAAGATAATCTAGTTGATTGTTTTCATGATTTAATCATGGAGGATCATCATAAAAATGTTAAGACACTTCATTGGGAGCTATATCGGGTATGTGAATCCAATAAACATACAATCATTTTTTATGATTTTCTGATTTCCTATTGTGCTCATTATTCCTTGATGTTAAACATGTATGGTTTAAAAAAGTTTCCTTAAAATATCTTTTGAGATAAAAAAATTAATTTTCATTATGTGACAAATGTATATTGATTAGAGGTTCCCACATTATAATTTTTTGGATTTTTAAAGAGGGTTAAAACATAATTATTTAGAAATATAATATAAACTGGTATTTGGGAATAAAATAATATAATTCTATCATAAAGAAACTATTTTATGTAATGTACTACGATTGTGTCCTTATAATCATCGCCTCCATTAATGATGATGTGAGGTGCTAATAGATCAATGATACACGAACATGTTCAATGAGGGGAATCATCAATTTTGTAATAAATACCCATAAAAAAGCAACAAAATCAAATAAAAATTTCATTAACCATAATTCCCCCACAAAACACAACATATTAAAAAATAGAAAAAAATGAATTCCACCACTCTTAAAACCTAACTAAAAAAGGTCAAAATCTCACTAGAGCACCGAATCATCACCAAATCTTAGTGAGAAATAAACCAAATGTCTTGGATTCAAGTATTACCATTAAACATAATGGGAATAATATAGTATGAATTTCTAAATATCTAGGAGTGAGGACATTCACATGATGTTTGAACACAATGAAAATCACAGGGGGAAAATAAAAATGTTTGGTGATTAAAATGATATTCAGTCCCAAAAAATTGAGGAATGTGGTCAAGTGACACCAACCAATGTGTTATTTAATGACGTAGATGGGAGAAAAAATGAATCATAGTAAGGAGAATGAATAATTGTGCGGTGATAAACCCTATGAAAATTATGGTGGTGATCTAATGATAGTAAAAACCCCATAAAAGAGAAAAAAATAACGAATTTGATGGAAAAAATCTATTATCACTATAGATGGAGCCAGAAGGAAAACATTTGAGATTTTATTTAGTAGGAATAGAATGGTTATTGTGTAAAAATGATTTCAATATTTTATCCACAAAAAAACATACTGGATAATTTTTCCTAGTATTTATAGAAATAAAAACTACAAATACATAGCATATAGACCTCCCTTCATGAATATAAACTAATTTTATGTAGTTATGGATAAAAACATTTAAAAACACAAATATTTTTTTATATAAAACTAAATGGTATGATGTTTCCCATTACATGATTCAATATATCTATATTTTTAATTATTTTATATGGATAAATTGTAAGCCCTATTAATGTTCCTAATCTGTCCCCAGAGAATCTCCTATATCCATTTACATGATACTAATGAATACAAGTACTATGATAAATTTTAGAGTGCCTTACTACATGGATTAAAAACAAATAGTATACAAATTTTAAAATCAAAATGGATTGTGCATATCTCCCACATGTGGTGTGTATTTAAAGTCATTTATTTGTTATTAAATATCAACAATGGGTAACAATTATTGTTACTATAATGGATTTTACAAACATTCCATTAATATATAATATAATCTAATTCAATGTACTAGGACCCCGTAATGGATGATCTAAAATTTGATCCTCTTGCCCTATAATGTGTTGACATGGAATGGACTCAATTATTAACAGAAATGAAAACCCACCCTGAGTCCATTCATTGAATATATTTTCACTAAATGTGAATTAGTTTTTTTAATAATTAAATGATGATTTTATTCGTCCACCAGTAGTTGATGAAACCATAATCTTATTCCAATAGCATCTCAACAACTGGTTCGGCACTGAGACCCTATGTAATGACCTATAATTTTAACAATGGAATTTCACTTCTTATAATTGTTTCATATTTAGTAATGCCTTATAAATTATATTCAATAAATGAAAAAAACAAATAAATCTTATTATACTAAGTTGAACATTAAATTTAATGAATAAGAATTTCCATTATAATTTTAAGTAATAAAATTAGTAAAAATGAATATAATATGATAATAATAATATTAAAATTTTGAATTTCGTGAACCCCTTGGATAATCGCACTCTGGAAAAACAAGTTAAAATGATGAACAGTATTATAATTGCAATATGCAGTATAAAATATAAAATATATATAACATTGAGAAAAAATATAAATAAATTATGAAATTATTAAATTTTGGTTTTTATATAACGTGGGGATCTAATGTAACTATTACAAATAATATAGTTTGGAATAGAAATCAGGTAATTGGAGTATTAAATGTAACACCCCAACCCCAATTACCTAGAGATAGTACATTATTACATAAAAATGGAATGATCACAGGGGATCAAATCCCAAAGATTGGTCAGTTTAGTTTCCTTGAAAGTACTAGATACAAACATAAGTTTTACATTACATCATGAAGTAAAAACAACAACATTATTTTCCCCCTTTTAACACACTTAAATTACTTTGCTTATCCCCATAGGTAAACCATAAAATACTTTTTCACATCCTTGGAAAATTATAACATAGAAATGGGTGGGCCTAGAATTTAGTAAGGATAACAGTATAGCGAAAACATTCTTAAATAAAAATAAATATTTAAGGAAGTGTATAAGACTAAAACAAAAACCTTTTTAAATATAAACTTCAGAATAATATGGAAAATACATATCAAAATAATTCCATTTAATTATTCACATGGATAGTATACTAGTTGAATAATCACATGTAATATCAATAGACAATTTCATAAGGATGGAATGCATAATACTGGACATCATAACCACATAGTCAAGACCTAATACAAAGACAACAAATAATATTTTGTCAAAGACTTGTACCAAGACACTAGTGTGTCTCATGAGACAAACCAATGCATCGAGGAGGTATTGTGGGTTCCACCCGTCAATTACTATGTCTAATGCATTTGTCATATGAAAAGGTTGAAACATAACATAAAAATATTTATTAAAACTATCTTACAAAACAATTATACATTAACCATAAACCCTAAATGGAATAAAAATAACACAGCCACAGTCAAACATATCACCAAACCTTCAATAAAATATGAAATATTTGTATCATAGTGGATCAATTTCAAACAAGTGTGAAATCCATCAAAGGATTTGGACATAGATGAAATCAAAACTATTTGAGAGATATATATCTTTCTATTTTGAAATCATTTAAAATTAAAATAATTATAAAATAATAACTTTATTCTAAAAATAATACTATAAAATTTTAGGTGAGTATTTGAAGATGTTATAATGGAAAAAATTAGCTGCACGAACCGTATTAGTTAAAAAAATATTCTTTGCTTAATTCTGTTGAATAGGCAGTGAAGTACCTTGTTTAGAAAATGACAGAATGATTAATTTAGATGGATTTTATAAAAATTAAAAAGAAGGATATAAATTAATTTAACCCAGAGTCTAGGAAATAGAACAAATATTTTGAAATACAATTTTATGAAAACACAGATGTGGAAGATAAAGAAGTCCTAGTAGATACACACGTATAAACAACCACAGATAAGGAAGATATGGTAGAATTTCCCCTTAACTTGTAATTTTCCATGACCGAGGGTATGTTAACCTCCTGTATAATAGATAAATCATTGTTATTTAATTATACAATAACTATATACATAAATATGATATCATATATGATCTACTAATATTTCATTGTTAATAATATTTCAATAGTATCATCGTTTCGGGTGTTAACTGATTAGTTTGTCTTTATATTATTGGTTATGTAAGTAAAATTAGATAAGGATAGGATGTATATGATTCATATCCATAGTTATGTTAAGATTGTAAACATTTTTTTAAAACATAAAATGAAAATTATTCTGTAATGATTACGATGTGGAGTGAATCTCACGACGTTCGTGGAGACTGTAATCTATACGTACGCACAAGCGAAAATATAATTATATCAATGGAGAAATCGTATGTAATTGGATGTTATATCATATATAGAGAACCATTAAAATGTTTAATTAATTATTTAAAATTTTATACTCATTATTTTAAACCTCTAAAGAATGAAGTGTTAGAATAACAAACTACACCACAACGTAGAGATGGTACGTAGTACGTACACATGTATTGTGACTTTTTCAGACACATGATGGATATAATAATGAATATGGTTGTAATATATTTATAATCAAATCAAATTATGTATACTGGAGTTACTATTTTGATATGGAAACTACAAATAATGATGAAGTGGAAGAAGAATATAACTTTGAAAAAGGGTGGTGAAATTATTACCTCTTTTTCTAGTGTTTCCTTTTGCGTTGATCAAATGGGATCTATAGGTTGGCTTTCTGATAAAATTAAGGCCACTAGGTTTATTTGAGGATAGTTTAGAGGATATTTGAGAAGGTCATGGTAGCGAAAAATGGCTTTGGAAGTGTGATTTTGAGAGAAGGGGAAGTACCCTTTTATAAGAGAGGTGAGGGTAACATTAGGAAAATCATGATATAAAATTTTCTTACACAATCATATTCGGTTTATAATGGCTCCAAAATAATTTATTTCGATGATATGGTAGGTATGGGATGAAAAAATCTCATTCAATAGCTTTTAGACAGGTTTAGGTCACCATATTATCCTTATCTTTTAGATTTAACTATTATTTAAATAGTTTAACTTTTACCATGTATTCTTATATTATTATATTATATGGTTAATATTCTTACTATAAAATTCCATGTGAATTCCAAGTGGTTCATTAAAGATATATATATTATTATATATGTCCCTTTTCTAATCCATAGATTTTTTGGACTATTATATCATATTATAATATAGTATTTGTTTAAAAGCTCATATTTGTTAATTTTGACACTATTTTATATTTTGTTTTTGTTAAATTCCAAACAACATGATTGCATAAAAAAATTTCATTTAATAAATTCTAACATGTCATATTAACTTATAAAATTAGTGGAATTCATTAAATGATTCAAATTACATTTAGTAGGATATTTATAATATCAATTATTTTAATCGTTCATTAATAAGGTAATTAATGCATCATCATTATGACATAAATAAATTTAATTATTTAATTTATAAAAATTATAAATAAAATACCATTATAAAGGAAATAATTTTATATTTATTATTAATATTTATAGTCAAATTTATCTTATTTATTTCCCTATATTAAAAATTTATTGGTCATTAAACTTTGAATCTAGCACTTTTAACTCTTCTTTAAGTAAAATAACAATAAATGTCTTAATTTAATCTAATTAAACCAAAAGAAACATATTTTATTCCTCAGGTTGATTTTGGTCGAAATATAATTTTCCAATAGAATTTGGGAATGTCTTCGGGTAATAATAATATCATTATTACCTTTAATAAACCAATTTACATTTATTCGAGGTAAATAAAAGTAAAAGTTACTATTTACAAAATATTTTTTTCAACTTATTGAACACCATTTTATGTACTGATATCAACTACTTCTCTTGTATTTTTTAAATTCAATTCATAGAAGTGGTAAAAATACGTTATATGAAAATTTACAAATTCTATTAAAAGATCGGTAAAAGACGGTAACAAGTTCAATTAAATTTTATATATTTAAACTTGTTATAAAATGAATCCAATGAATTAATTTTAAACATATATAGGTATTATATATCTATTTTGACCTAAAATAAACTAAAATGAAATAGTCAATTATTTAAATAATACGTTGGTTTTAGACAATAAAACAGTGTTATTCACTATTCACCAAAATTGAAATCTTTCAGAAAATACCTAAAATTCAACCTAAGGTAATATTGATATTCTGAATCCAAAAATGAAGTCCATTCTGAAAAATAAAATTTATAAAACAAAAAAAGTGGTTACTACTAGTCATAATATCTAGTTTTATTGGTCTTGGTTTAGAGACTCAAAGCATGACATACATGGACATAACATTACTATTGTGGAATATTTAATACATGACAAAAACGGACACCCAAAGATCATATTAGTTTAGTGTCTTTGGAAACTCGGAACGTAATCTTCTAATCACGGTGAATGATCTTCAACATCCCCCATAAAGATCTTTACCTTTTAGTTTTCTTACCTAAAACCTTTATTTATATCTTGGGGAAAAGAAAACATAAAAAGGGTCAGCTCAAATGCTCAGTAAGGGTAATCATAGAGAACATAAAACAATCCATAAAAATTTGAATTCAAAAACATGATCATAAAATCTAAACATCAAAATCGTGAGCAAAGACATAAATCTTGAAAGTACGTAACACATATATCATAATGTATGATCAATCATGATAAAATGGCATGGGAATAAAGAATGTTATTTTTGCAACCATTAAGCACATTTTATGATTTCTATAGTAGCCAAGGCATTACTGCCATGACCATCTTAGTGGACAAAGTCCCTATCTAAATCAAGTTCACTCCTCGTTTCAGTCCTGTACCACGAAACTAGATTAACTTACCATTCCAGTCATGTCTACCTCATGAGATATAAATCTTTACCCAATGCATTGGAGGGAGATATAGGTCCCACCCATCTCATAATGAAATCATTCTTACGTGTGCAACAACATAATCATAAATCATTCATCATAATCCAAATAATAAAATGGGTTTCATAAACATCATCCCATCATATCTTAATCCATATAAAACAAATGGATATCATTTCATCATAAAAAAAGTGAAACCAAGTAAATCATAGAGATATTATACATGAAACATAAACCTAAGAAATAATGTCATCTTAGATAGAAAATGGTTTTTATAAAACATTTGAAATGAATTCATGAGGAAAATATCCTTTCTTATTCAAAATCATTTTCTTTTCACAAAATTCCATGAAATTTTAAATGAAAAGGATTTTGTTTAAAATAATAATTAAATATTGTATATTAAGATTCATGAAAATAAGGCGTTATGAAACTGTAAAAATCTGTTCATGCAGCATAAGTTTAAAAAACATTCTTCTCGTGCTTTTGCTTGAAAAGTCAAAAAAGTAACTCATAACCTAAAAAAAAGAATTATTACATACATACCATGTAGTAAAAGTCGAAAATGGGTAAAAATGACTTTTAAAATACATGAATCCATTTTTATAAAACAGGACATGGATGATAAATATAATCCCAATAAATACATAAGAATTAACAATAATGGGTAAAAAAGAGATTGGAAAAGTTATCCCTTACCTTATGTCCGATATGATTCGTATGTAACTGAACCTACTGTATAATGATTTAAATATTGTCATTTATTTATTACAGAATCATATTCATTGTTATGATATTATATATAGTTTACTTATGTCGTTATATTACCTGTTCTTTTGTAAATTTGATGTAAAAGCAACGATTTGGGTAAAATCGTTTCATTTATTGTACGTGTTTGGACTTGTTTTCCTTGATATTATTACTTATATCCTGATTTAATTACTTCCATAATGTAAAACATGATTTATATATAATATATATTCATCATATAAATATATATATGATAGATCGATAAATGGAATGAAATACACCATTCATGGAGACGGTAGGTCGTACGTACGCGTGAACGCTGTTTTCATTTCCTTTTTGAAATGAATGGAATTATGTAGATGACATACATATATATATACATAACTATAGTATCATTATTATGTCATATATTTCATTATTATTCACTATATATACTTTATAATCATTCATGAATGGTTAACATAGAGAATGAATCTCATCGCATCATGGAGACGATAGTCCGTACATACGCACAAGCGATGATATCATTATCATGATCATGGAATGGTATTTAAGTGTATGTATAATATTTCAGAATCAATATCACTTTACAATAATCATATAGAGTTATTTTTTTACACCATTATACCCATCCATGTTAGGTTGTGGTCAAAAACAGATTACACCACGGCGTGGAGACGGTATTCCGTACGTACGCACACACAGTGATTTCGTTTTCCGTAGGATGGATAGAAGGTGAAATATGGTTGTTTAATATTTATAATAACATATCAGTATATATTTAATACTTATTTTATTACTTTATAATGATACAACTAAATAAGAAGAAGTAGAAGATGAAAGAAACTTGAGAGAATCGGAAGAAGAGATTACCTCTTCTTCGACGCACCTAATTTAAGCTTCCTCTTACGGAAGTAGAGTTGGACTTTTGAGAACACCAGAACCTACAGAATGTTTATAGGGAAGTGGATAAAAGAAATGGGAAGTTTTTGTCCGAGCTTCAAGGCTCAAAAGGGTGTCAAGAGAAGAGGTAAGGGGTGCCCTTTTTATAAGGGAGGTGAGGGGCACATTTTAAAAAATATAAAATATTATTTTATAATAAAGTAATATTCAGTTTATAATAGCTCCAAATTGATTTTTTTTCGAATATAAAGTGATTATGGTTCTAAATACTCTCAACCAATAGGTTTTAGACATGTTTAGGTTACTATTTTAACCTTATCTTTTAGATTTAACTCTAAGTCAAATAATTTAACTTTTATCGTGTCTTCTTGTTTTCTTACACTATATGGTTAATAAACATACTATAACCAGCTAAACGAACCCCATGTGGATAATTATTAATTTATATAACCTTATCTATGTCATTTGGATGAACCTTATATTTTTCGGAAAATAACAACAATTAATAATATAATATTTTTTTTAAAAACTATTTTATGTCAATTTTGACACTATTTGGTAATTGATTTTTTTGAAACTCATAACAGCAAGATTAGTGCAATTAAAGTTAATTAAATTAATACTAAATTGTCATATTAACCTAGAAAATTAGTGTAATTCAAAAAAAGTATCATATAACATTTATTTGGGTATTTATAATATCAATTATTATAATATTTCATTATTTAGGTAATTACTGAATCACCATTATGTCATAAATAACATAAATTATATAATGTATAAAAATTATAAATGAAATTCAATTAGGTAGGAAATATTTTTATCTTTCTAATGAATATTTATAGTCGAATTTATCTTTTTTATAACCCTATATTAAAAATGTTTTAATTATTAAACATTGATTTTAACTGTTTTAACTCTTCTTTAAATAAAATAATATTAAATGTCCTAATCTAATACAATTGGACCTAAATTGACATATTTTATTCTTAAGGTTGTTTTTGGTCGAATTAAACCTATCCAATAGAATTATTAAATGTTTTAGAGTAATAATAATATCATTTTTACCCCTAATTACCCTATTTACTTTTAACCGTGGTAAATAAAAGTAAAAAGTTACAATTCACCAAATATTATTTTTATCTTATTGAACCAAATTTTACTCCTTAATATTAACCATGTCTCTAATATTTTAAAAATTCACTCATAGAAGCGGTAAAATTATGTTTTATGTAAATTTTCAAATTCTCCAAGGAGGTGGGTAAAAGACGGTGAAAAGTTCAATAAAATTTTAATATATCTAAAATTATTATAAAATGACTCAAATGAATTACATTGAACTTATATAGATATTATGTATCAATTTTTACATAATATAAATTTAAATAAAATAAATATTTATTTAAATAAAAAGTCGGTTTTTAAATAGTAACCTAGTATTTTCACTATTCATCAAAAAATGAAAGTGTTCAGAAAAATACCAAAAATTCACCCTAGGCTAATTTTGATATTCCGAATCCAAAAATGAATTCCATTTTGAAAGATAAAATTTTTAAAATTTAAAATAGTGGGTATTACTATTCATGACGGATAGTTCATAATAATATTATAATTATATCTCGTTTAGTGAAACTTGTTATTGCGTATAACACACGCTATCGTGGAAGGTTGCGGTTGCGTGTAATGAATGCCAAGTCAGGGTTGCGTGTAGTGAAAGATTCATTTGTTGTTGGAGATAAAAAAATCCAACCATATTTCATTTATACATTGAATATATATATATAAACACAATGTTGCGTAAAATAACTTCTATCAAACGAACTTGAAATTGTGTGTAACACGATCCATGATTAGTATTGTGTATACTACAAGCTAATACAGTGTTATGTATAGAATAAGAAAATTTTGTTGTCGCGTACAGAAGAAGACATCAATGAAAATAAAAATAACAATTCTCATAAAATCCCGGGTTGTTACATTCTACCCCCCTTAAAATGAATTTCACCCTCGAAATTCATCAGGGTTATAAATACTTTACTACTTAAAATTTTCTTTAATAGAAACCAACTTCATAAAAATGAATACTATAGCTTAATTTTAAAAACTAATGTATGAAACGTAATGGTTACCAATATTAATTTATCCCTTAGTTTCCACATAGGAGAACATAGGTGAAAATATGGATATGGAAGATAAATATAACAGTCAAGTTCTGATGGAGAGTGGTAGAGAACATGGCTATAAAAAGGCCAACAATCACAAAGCCATAAATTTTTGATGATCTAAGGTACCATCTGATTCATCAAATATGAGAGTACTAGAACAACATTATTGGTTTCCAAGATCATTTCCCTAACATTGATGAAATTTTAAAAAAGGAGAAATACTTACTTGATTTTAGTGTAATATCATTATTGGTCATTCCATGAACAATTTCCACTTCATATATATTTAAAGAAATTCATCTGAATTTTTCATTCATGAAGTGTTAGCAGATCATGTTATAGAATGGTAAGTCATCCCATCTGTTTCTATCAAAAAAATGTTAGCATAAGTTTTTAAATATACATAAGTCCATCTATGGTGAGATTAATCGCATATGATTCCAACAATGGACTTATACTTTATCTACCATACCGCTTAATAAAATAAAACTAGTTTCTACTAACCATAGACTTCTTGTAGGCTAGTGGTATGTGATAAAGTCATGTCTCACTTCAGTTGTGGGTTCGATTCCCACACCCTTGTCCGATGCGATGGGTTTCCGCCCGTCCTATAGGTTGTCCTTTTTATAAAACAACATTATTATATCATTCCATAAATAATATGAAAAAAAGTTCTAGCCTTAAATAATTATATCTAATGTCCAACTTAATCCATTCCAACCTTTAAGCTTATCAAAAAGACTCATGTCCAATCTTATAGTATAAAGAAAATGATTACTAGAAATTTCATCAACCGAGCATGTGAATACCATCATTTATCCCCCATATAAGATATATCTTGTTAGTAAAATTCCAAACATGTGAATACATTAATCATGTATTCTCTTGAAAAATGAATTCCCTTTGAACCATAGTGAAAACATGAATTATGTCAAAAGTTAACTCCATCCACATACCATAATCCCAAAATTTTTATATACTCAAACCATGATATCACATTGTCTATATATCATCCATGATCTCATCAATACAATGAAGCATCTCATTATCTCCTAATCCCTTCATTATGCGCTTATCATCTACTTTCCAAAAATATATGAATTAACCTTTCATGGTTACCAGTACCATTTAACATATACTCTCAAATACTTTAGGAAAAACAATAGTGTAACAATCCTTAGATGTGTCTTTATTCCATAGTACCACTAAATTACCTATACAACATAACTCTTGATAAACATACAATCATTCCACTATCTTCTTAATCCACTGACTGAGCTTCATCATTTCATTCATCTCATATATCATTTGTAGTCTCTTCATCATCTTCAACATAAATACTACCCATACGACCACGCTGATTCTCTTCATGCGATTTTCCCTTAGAGAATTGGTTTTTATAATGTCGATACATTCCACATTTGTAAAATTTAACCATTGATGATGTCTTAGTAATACCATTATCCTTGTCCATGGTGTTAACTGAACCTTTTCCGTTACAATTACTGGCTTTTTTCCTTCTTTTCCACACCCAAAGAATCTTCGGGTTCCTTTGAAACATTCTCCATGATACCTCTTCCCACATGATTTACATGAGGGGAATTGAACTTTCTTTCCTCTATGATCACCATGAAACTCCATCTTTCTATTATTAGCAGAGTCAGGATACTTACCAATGTTCAGATTATTGAACATATTATGAGATTTTTGATTAGGCATAATAACGATGTTTGGACTTCCAAATCCAATTTCATTTGGTTACTCATGAAGAATATCATTTCATTGTCCATGATATACTCCATTATTGGGAATCTTCTTATTTCCAGCCATTTTTTAAAACACAAAAAGAATAGTGTGAGTGGAAAAAATCATGCTAGGAAAATAGCATAATAAATGGGGAGTACCTTCAATATATAACTCCTTCGGATTAATTCTAATATCATTACTATAATTGTAGGACTATAACCTATACGTATACATAACCTTAGAGACATCCATAGACATACCTTATAAATATCTCTAGGGATCTCACTAATGTTCTCGCATCCTATTTTCCAAAGGTTAACTAAACCTTCACTCTGATACCAATTATAGAGACCCAAAGCATAATGTACATATACATTACATTACTTTTGCGGAATATTGAATACATTACAAAAATAGACACCCAAATATCGTATTATTTTAGTGTCTTTGGAAACTCGGAACATAGTCTTCTAATAATGGTGAAAGATCTTCAACACCTCCCATAATGATCTTCCCCTTTTGGATTTCTAACCTAAAACTGTTATTTATATCCTAAAAAAAAGAAAACATAAAAAGTGTGAGCTCAAATGCTCAGTAAGGGTAAACATAGAGAAGATAAAACAATCCATTAACAATTGAATTCAAAAACTAGAACATAAAATCTAAACATCAAAATCTTGATCGAAGACATAAATCTTGGAAGTACGTAAGGCATATATCACAATGGATCATCAATCATGATAAAATATAATGGGACTATTGAATGTAATTGTGGAAACAATTAAGCACATGTTATGATTTCCATAGTAGCCAAGGCATTACTTACATGACCATCTTAGTGGACAAAGTACCTTTCTGAATTGAGTTCACTCCTCGTTTCAGTCCTATAACACTGAATCGGATTTACTTACCATTCCAGACATGTCTATCTCATGAGATATAAATCTTTACCTAATTCATTGGAGGGAGATATAGGTCCCACCCATATCATAATGAAATCATTCTTATGTGTTCCACAACATAAACATAAATCATTCATCATAACCCAAATAATAAAATGGGTTTCATAAACATCATCCCATCATAACATAATCCATCTAAAACAAATGGATATCCTTTCATCAAAATAAAATTTAAACCATGTATATCATTGAGACATTATTCTTGAAACATACACATATGAAATAATGTCATCTTAGATGGAAAATGGTTTTTATAAAACATTTTAAATGAATTCTTCAGGAATATATCCTTTCTTCTTTAAAATCATTTTATTTTCCCAAAATTCCATGAAATTTTTAAAGAAAAGGATTTTTTTAAAATAATCAAGAAATAATTTAGATTAAGCTTCATTAAAATAAGGCATTATGAAACTGTAAAAATCTTTTCATGCCGTATATGTTAAAAAAACATTCTTCTCATACTTTTGCTGGAAAAGTAAAAAAAGTACTTCGTAATGTAATCAAAAGAAAGATTAATTACATACCATGTAGTAAAAGTAAAAAATGGGTAAAAAGTATTTGAACAAACATTAAACCATTTTAAGAAAATAGGTACATTGATGATAAATGTAACCCCATTAAATACTTACGAATAAACAATCACGGGTAAAAACGAGATTGGCAAAGTTATCCCTTACCTTATGTCTGATATGCTTCGTATGTATCTGAACATCCTGTATAATTATTTAAATAATTTCATTGACTTATTAAAGAATCATATTCATTGTTATGATATCATATATTGTTTACTTATGACTTTATATTACCAGTTTGTTTGTAAATTTGATGTAAAAGCAGCGATTTTGGTAAAATCGTCTCATTTATTGTACGTGTTTCAACTTGTTGTTCTTGATATTATTACTTATATCCTGATTTACTTAATTCTAGAATGTAATTAATACTGAGAGAATCGGAAGAAGAGATTACCTCTTTTCGACACACCTCCTTTAAGCTTCCTCTTAAAGAAGTATAGCTGGTCTTTTGAGAAGACCAGAACCTCCAGAAAGTTTCTAGTGAAGTGGATAAGAGAAATGGGTTGGTGTTGGCTGAGCATAAAGGCTCAAAAGGGTGTGAAGTGAAGAGGGAAGGGGTGCCCTTTTTATAAGGGAGGAGAGGGGCACCTTTGGAAAAACATAAAATATTATTTTATAATAAAGTCATATTTGGCTTATAATAGCTCCAAATTGATTTATATTCAATATAAAGTGAGGATGGGTCGAAACCCTATCAAAAACTAGGTTTTAGAAAATTTTAGGTTACTATTTTAACCTTATCTTTTAGATTTAACTATAAGTTAAATAAATTATCTTTTACTGTGTCTTATTGTTTTCTTATACTATATGGTTAATATACATACTATAACCAGCCAAACAAACCCCAAGTGGATCATTATTAATATATATAACCTTATCTAATTCATTTTGATGAACCTTGGATTTTTTGAAATATAATAAAAATTAATAATATAATATTTGTTTTAAAAACTATTTTATGTCAATTTTGACACTATTTGGTAATTGATTTTTGTGAAAATTATAACAGCATGATTAGTTCTAAAAACATTAATTAAATAAAAATTAAAATGTCATATTAACCTATAAAATTATTTTAATTCATTAAAGGTATCAAATTTCATTTATTTGGGTATTTATAATATCAATTATTTTAATATTTCATTATATAGGTAATTACTACATCACCATTGTGTCAAAAATAACAGAAATTATTTAGTGTATAAAATTTATAAATAAAATACCATTAGGTAAGAAATATTTTTATCTTTCTCTTTAATATTTATAGTCTAATTTTTCTTATATATATAACCCTATATTAAAAAAAAATTAGTTATTAAACTTTGATTTTAACTATTTTAACTCTTCTTTATATAAAATAATATTAAATGTCGTAATCTAATCCATGTGGACCTAAATTTTCATATTTTATTACTAAGGTTGTTTTTGGTCGAATTAATCTTATCCTATGGAATTAGTACATGTGTTAGGGTAATAATAATATCATTTTTACCCTTAAATACCCTATTTTCTTTTAACCGTGGTAAGTAAAAGTAAAAATTTACTATTCACCAAAAATTATTTTTATCTTATTGAACCACATTTTACTCCTTGATATTAACCGTGTATCTCAGATTTTCGAAATTCAACTCACAGAAGTAGTAAAATTATGTTTTATGTAAATTTTCAAATTCTCCAAGGAGGTGGGTAAAAGATGGTGAAAAGATCAATAAAATTTTAATATATCTAAAATTATTATAAAATGACTCAAATGAATTAAATTGATATTATATAGGTATTATGTTTCAACTTTGACCTAAAATAAATTTAAATAGAATAAATAATTATTTAAATAATAAGTCGGTTTATAAATACTAACCCAGTGCTTTCACTATTCATCAAAAATTGAAAGTTTTCAGAAAAATACCAAATATTCACCCTAGGATAATTTCAATATTCCAAATCCAAAAATGAATTCCATTTTGAATGATAAAATTTATAAAATTTCAAAAACTGGGTATTACTATTCATGAAGGCTAGTTCATAATAATATTATAATAATATCTCGTTTAGTGAAACTTGGTATTGCGTATAACAGACACTATCATGGAAGGTCAGGGTTGTGTGTAATGAAAGCCAAGTCAAGGTTGCGTGTATTGAAAGATTCATTTGTTGTTTCATGAAATAGTATCCAACCATATTTCATTTATACATTGAATATATATATATATATACACTCAATGTTGCGTAAAATAACTTCTACCAAACGAACGTGAAATTGTGTGTAACATGATCAAAGATTAGTGTTGTGTATACTGCAAGCTAACACGTCGTTGTGTATAGAACATGCTAATTTTGTTGTCACGAACAACACAAGACATCAAGGAAATTAAAAATAATAATTCTCATAAAATCTCGGGTTGTTACACTTGGGGTGTTAAAACTTTGTGTTACGTAAAACAAAACCAACAACTTTTTTCAAAAGGAAACGTACCATGGATGCTTGGGGTATTACATTCTCCCATCCATAAAATAATTTCATCCTCAATATTTCATGAATATTAATGCATAAATATTTTCTAATGGTTCTTCATCATTAGTTCCTCATGTTCCAACTTTGCCTCTTCCATCTAATAGATTCTCCATAGAACTTTTAACAGACGAGGCGTCCGGTTTCTCAGCACTTGTTCTCTGATATCAAGAATTATGATAGGATATTCACAATAACACTGGCTGGATTCGAGTTTTATTTCCACATTGGTGAGTACATGCTTTAGGTCAGGCATGTATTTCCTCAACAGTGATATGTTGAACACATCATGAATTTTTGAGTGACTTGGCGGCATTTCGAAATGATAACCTTCAAGTCCAATACGTTCTAGAATATAAAATGTTCTGATGTACCTGAGACTCAATTTACCCTTCTTACTAAAACATATAACACCCTTCCATGGAGATACCTTTAAGAAAACATGATCTCCTACATGAAATTCCAAATCCTTCCTTCAGTTACAAGCATATCTCTTTTGCCTACTTTGAGATGCTTTGATGTGGGTTTGGTTAACCTTCTCCTTTTCAATTGTTTCCTTCACATATTCTGTTCCTACGAGTTTTCATTCACTAACATCATCTCAACATGTTGGTGTGTTATATCTCTTTCCATAAAATACATTATATGGTGCCATTTGAATACTTGAATGGAAGCTATTATTATAGTAATGGTTTACCAGAGGTAAATACTTATTCCACATACCTTGAAAATCATGTGAGAAAGATATCAACATGCCTTATATGGTTTGAATAGTCTTTTATGATTGTCCATCAGCTTGATGGTTCTAGGTAGTACTAAAACGAAGTTCATTATCCAAGCCTTCTGAAGACTTTTCGTGATTCTTGATGTAAAATGGGAATCACAATCTGAAACAATCGATAAGGGTAATCCATGATGTCTTGAAACTTCATTAATAAATAGTATTTCTAAACGTTGAGGTGGTAAATATTCCTTTGTAAAACGAAAATGGGTTGTCTTGGTAATATGATCAACAATGACCCATATTGCATGATTCCTTCTAGGTGTCTTTGGTAGTCCCACGAAAAAGTATATCATAATATGATCCCATTTTCACTCAGGTATGGGAAGAGGTTGCATGACTCCTCATGGATGATGTCTTCCAACCTTTACCTATTGAAAAACCATACATCTTGACACATAATGATCCATCCACACATTCATATTTGTAATAACCTGGATCTTTCTTTCAGGTATGTTTTTCCTTTTCTGGTCGTTTTTAGAAAAAGAAGAAATTCTGGAAATTTTCTATGTACACGTCGTGTACTTTATGAGTACATGTCATGTAACTCTTTTCCACAGGAGGCCGTGTGCTGGCCGTGTAGTATCCACACACACGGATGTGTAAGAGTGACTTGAAGCCTACTTAAAGAGGAGTACAGAAATGGAGAGTACACGCCATGTACTTCAAAAGTACATGTTGTGTACTTTATTTTTTTCATTAAACGCACTGGCGTCGTGTCTAACCTCCATAACTCTCTTCTTTTGGGTCCTTATCAATCGAGAGCTCTGTATGGACACATATCTTCGATGAACCCCCAGGCATGCGTCCGTCCTCTAAATCAAATAGCCTCCATTGCGTTGGAATTGAATCTATGAGTTCACTCTTCTCATTGAGCCTTGTTTCATGATTCCTCTTCTTTCTCAAGTTACCGTAGGTTGAAAGTTTTGGATTTTTTGTAGATATTTATCATTCTAGGGTTAATCAGGCTTCATGGTTCACATATAGCGTTCTCCAAACACTAAGGTAGTTGGTTTGTGCCTTTTCATTCAAATTATTTGAGTATTATGTGAAAATTACACCAGTACCCTTGAACGAGGTGTTGTGTGTTTACCGTTTTACCCCTGTTGATTGCCTTCCATCCTTGTATGCTTGTGTAGAGGATATTTGGATATGAATAGGGTTGATTGCTATGCTTTGGATGTATTACCCACGCATGTTCTATATATGACTGTTTGGTCCTATTTAACCTTTGGCCACCTTTCCAATATTCCATGACTGTCGTTATAGGATTAAGAGTTTGTATTCTAACATGCTTGGTATGATGTAGAATGGTTATCCAAGTAGCTTTGTAGGTTTACATTGGACCTATTGCATTGTTATGATCATTGACCTACACAGGGCCATGAGAACCTGGTGTAGTAGAATATAATGGGAATTGACCGAGTGAGCTTCTATAGAGAGTTTTTAAGCACTTTATACTATAAGAGGAATTGACCATTCAAGATTCCTTTGAGAGTATTTGTTTTACTTTGAATTACCTTGATTACTCTAGACTATAAGGGGAATTGATTGAGTGAGCTTCCTCCGAGAGTCTTTGAATGACTTGGGCTGTAAGGGGAATTGACCGAGTGAGCTTCCTTAGAGAGTCTTTGACCTTGGGGCTATAAGAGGAATTGACTATGCGAGCTTCCTCAGATTGTTCCTGACTACCTTAAACTATGAGGGGAATTGACTATGAGTACTTCCTCAGAGAATCTTAATAAACTGAACGAGAGGGATTAGGCTGAGTGCACTTCCCAGAAGGTTTCTTGTACTTGTTATGTAGGACCAGATGGGATTGCCATGTGTACTTCCCAGAGTGATTCATGTATTTGTTTAGCTATTCAATTAGTTGTTTCATGATTTTGAACTATGTATTGTTTACTGAAGAGTACATTCCTATTTAATGCTTTCTGTACTTTACCAACCACATATTCACTGACTGTTAGACACATATCTTTGTGTGGTTTCCTACTGGGATTTAGTATCACACCTTGTTTGGGCCATGATTTTGGGCCCAAACAGATAATATTATTACATGTATAGATATGGGCAAGCACCCTTCTACCTTAGGTACATGACTTGTTGTGGATCTGGAGAGCATGGGACTAAGCTTAGGCTTGCGATGCTGAGGACCTGTTTATCTTTTTCCTTGTACATGGTTTTAGCACTATTTTTATTTCCAGCATTGTGACTTGATTGGATGCTTTACTAGACGTATGTATCATGCATCATTTGATATATATGTGTCTATGTTCTTCAGTTGTTTATTATTTTAAACATCCACTATTTACTATTGTTGGATATTACTGCTTCCACTAATGTGTATTGTTTACATTTATTGTGGGCTCTGCCAATGAGGTCATAGTTTTCCCACTATCACACCCCAAGCCCTTGCTACTAGTTGGCAGCCTAGGGCATGTGGGGAAATGTGCATGAGTTCATGTGACCAACTGGGTATGGGGCGCCTCTGGGTTGCTTCCGGAACCAGGACGTTACAAAGTGGTATCAGAGGGATTATTTTCTCTTAATTTACTCTTTGAAGCCTTTTTCCAAGGATTGGAAGGAATAGGTACTTGGTAATAAGTTGTTCCCAAGAGTAGCTACCTGTGTATAGGGGAAAGCTTATCTACCTCGTTTGTTGCAATTTCTTCTAGTTTTGAAAGTTTACAGTTGATCTAATTATCACTATTGGGTGAGTCACATGTTTTGTGCTGTTATTTTTGATGATATTGAGGTTCTATTTCTGTTTAAACCTGATGAGATGAGGGTATTCCCTCTCATGAATCATATAGGAACTTGTTAGAAATCACATGTCATGCATTCATTCCATGCCATTTAGGGTGCATTAGAGATTTCATGTTGTTGTAATAGATTTCGTGCTATATATGCATGCTATTGTGATAGATTCCTTGATAAAAATCTATATTGTAGGATAGGGTATTGTTCATGTAAATGTTTTATGAATAAACCCCAAACATTGGTTCTTGAGTTGTTATGGGCCCTCATGGACCCGAATTTGGTGGATCATTGGCTTTTTTATCTTGTTATTACATGTTTAATATGTCAATATTTGATTCACGGGGAGTATGGGCCCTCACGGATCGGAATTTGGCACTTTCAATGTTTGTTTCAGTGTGTTTCTATTTTCCAGAGAAGTATCTGAAGCTTACTGTCTGGAAAAAACCAGAATACATGCCAAGTATTTTTGACTACATGCCTTGTGTTCTCTTGTTCGGGAAGAAAACTATTTTCTTAAGTACACGTCATGTAACGTATGTACACACTTTTAGTCTCTAACCATGTCATAAACCCTGTCATTAGAGACGCCAGATAGGGATTTTCTTATAGGAACACGTCCTGTACTAGATGAACATGTTGGGTTAGTCTAACCTAGGTACCTGACCATGTCATGAACAACACAAGTCGGTGTTATTCCTTCTCGTACACACCGTTTCAGTCTGGAACACGCCGTGTAGTGTCAATCATGTAGCCGTCTGTGTAACCAACAACACAGGTCGGTGTTATCCTTTCACATTCAAACTGCGTCCACCTTGAACATGCCATGAAGTGTGAGCCGTGTAGCCGGCTGTTTGACCAACAACACAGGTCAGTGTTATCCTTTCACATACACATTGTTTCCACCTTTAACATTTTGTGTAGTTTGAGCCACGTGTCAGGTCATGTCACAAACAACATGGGCTAGGTGAAGCTTGTCTTCTACACGGCCTTCCTACCTTGAAAATGTCATGTAGTCTTGTCTTAGGAAATCCGTCTGGCTTAACCATTTGGAAGTACTCGGGTAGGGGAAGAGGATTCAAGTACACTCCATGTGTTAAGACAAAACGCCATGTGTTTGGGTGTTACACGACCAGTTTCAATAGGATTACACACCCATGTGAATGGATTAAGGAAACACGCTATGTAGGAATTGTACCCACAATGTAATCATGTTTGAAAAACATGAATTCATTCTTTCTCATATTCCCTTCTTGTGATTTTAGTTTTTGGTCCTTGATAATTTTGATCTATGGTGTGTGCTTGACCTTGCAGAGTCATACCACCGAGATGTCCTTTGGTTGTATGCCAGTTGCCAGAAAATGATCATACACCATCGATGGATGACCAGGGACTCCTAGCAGATCTTCCAGTTGTGCCATCCATGGAACTAGCTATTTTACCTGACATTAGTGTTGATGCAAAGTTCTGGGAAGGATTTTTTTGGATGATGCATACCTTTTAGGGGGCATCTCCTCCTACCCCATTGATGGAATATTTGATCTAGGTCTTTCGGTAACAGCATCCACCCAATTTCTTAGGGGATGGAGGACCCCAGTATGTAGAGTCATGGCTATAAGGCACGCTGACAATTTTAAAGCATATGTAGATACCTCCAATGAATAGGGTGAATCTATCTACCTACATGCTTTAAGACACTTCCAAGAGGTGGTGGGATGTGATCTCATAGGCGGGATTCTAGCTAAATATGTCTTGGGATGAGTATCATTGCATCTTCTATGACTACTTTTATCCAAAGAACTTGAGGGACGATTGAGCCAAAGAGTTCATGAGTATGGAGTAGGGTACTCTTACTGTTATGGAGTATTCCTCTCACTTCACAGAGCTTCATCATTTCATGCCTATTCGAGGAGGTGATGACTTTTTCCTTGCACAGAATTTTGAGGATGGTCAAAGGCATGAAATCTGATATCAGGTGAACATACTCAGGTTGACATGGATATCCTCTATCTTCAACCAGGCACAGATTAGAGAGTGTAATTTTAAGGATTTTGAAGCTCTGAGCCAGGGCGGTTCAGCATCCAGAGTTGGTGCTTTTCCAGTTGATGGGAGCAAGCATTGCAGGGAGACTGGATGGGGAGATCAGAGTAGGCGGGATACATATTATGGTAGCTAGGAGGTATGCTACCAGTGTGGTAGGAGCGGGCATACAAGGCCACATTTCCCGAGAGACCCAGTGGAGTGCGGATCTTACGGAAAGATGGGCCATCTTTAGTGCTTCAGTTAGATCTTCACACCAGTAGCTAGTGATAGGGGTTCTTCTATGACTCCACATTCAGGAGTAGCACCACCAGTTTCTCAGATGTCGGGGAACTGTAGTTCTTCTAGTTTTTCAGGACGAGGTGGAGGTCGTGGCTGGGGTAGTCGGTCGCCCAGTATTCATCGAAAATAGGGTGGATCAGCTCAGAGTGGTCAGGCAGGTTCACAGGGCCACGGTGTAGGCCATACTTTTTCAGTGGAGCAGACCTAGCAAGAGAAGGATCTTGGACCTTCTATAGTTCTAGGTATGATCTTAGTAGCCTCAGTTTTATCTTCTACTCTTCTTGATATAGGGGCTTCACATAACATTATATTTGTTTCTATTGTGAAGTGCCTTGGCCTCTGCATCCTTTCATCTGATCATATCTTGACGCAAGACACACTGTTGGGGACTAGAACTACTAGTGTACATCAGTGCAAGGAGTGCCCACTTGAGGTTGGTGGGTGTCACTGTCTATGGGACCACTATGTTCAAGAGATGACAAGTTATGATTTCATTCTTGGAATGGACTGGTTGGTTCCCTTCCAGGCAGTCATCGATTGCTATCGTTGTAGGTTGAGTTTCATATCAACAAAGGGCAAATAATTTCTCCATAAGGGAAAGTGGGATATCTTGGCGAGTAGATCGGGCCCAGAGCATCATGGGTTGGGAAGAGTTATAGCCCAAATTGGTAGTCCATATCTAGATGACGAGGGAACTTAACTGTTAGACTTTCCTCCAGTAGTGGATTGTTTCAGTGATGTCTATCCAAAGGAATTTCCAGGCTTTCCTTCAGAGTGTGAGGTAGAATTTTCGATTGAGCTCATGCATGGAGTGGCATCGGGGTCCATGCCTCCTTGTAGTATGGCTACACCAGAGTTGCAGGAGCTTAAAAAGTAGTTGGAGGAGTTGCAGGAAAAATGATTCTTCTGACCCAGTACTTCTCTGTAGGGTTCCCCTGTCCTATTTACAAAGAAGGAAGACAATACCCTTAGGCTTTGTGTGGATGGGCAGAAGTTGAACTAGTTAACAGTTAAGAGCCTATATCCTTTACCAAGGATTGATGATCTCTTTGATCAACTTCGAGGATCCCGAGTGTTCTCGAATATTGACTTAAGGTTCGGTTATAATTAGTTGCATGTTAGACCATCTGATATACCTCTCACCGCCTTCCAGAGCATGTATAGTTTATAAGAATATATGGTTATGTCGTTCGGTCTCATGAACATTCCTGCATTTTTCAAGGCACTAATGAACCGCATGTTCCATCCGTAAATGGATTCTTTCATGGATGTCTTCATGGACTATATCTTGGTGTACTCTCACACTCGACATGACCATCCCACACACCTTGATCTTGTATTGAGCACTCTGAGAGGGCATTAGTTATATGCTAAGCTCCCAAAATTACACTTTTGGATGGATCAGAATCACTTCATGGGTCATGTTATCATAGAGACAAGAGTATCAATCAACCTAGAGAAGGTTAGATCAGTTGTTTCTTGGGATAAACGGAATAACAACATTGACGTATGAAGTTTTTTGGTGCTGGCTGGATACTAAAGAGGCTTTATACATGACTATTCATTCTTAGCAGCACCACTGATGGGTCTGACTAAGAAGGGTGAAAAGTTTTTTTTCAGATTCTTGTGAGTCAGCCTTTCATGACCAAAAGAGGAGGTTGACTTCCGCACCGATACTAGTGTTTCCAGAGCCGGGAAAGAGATATACTGTTTACTGTGATGCTTCAGGTATCAGGCAGGGATATGTTCTTATGTGGGGAGATGGAGTTGTTGCATATGGGTCTTGGAATTTGATGCCACATGAGTAAAATTACCCAACACATGATATCATGTTGGATGTTGTTTTCCATTCTTTATGTTGTTGGAGACATTATCTCATGGGAGAGCATTTTGTGGTTTTCACTGACCAAAAGAGTCTAAAGTACAGCTTCAATCAGTGTGATTTGAATTCAAGGAAGCGAAGGTGGGTTGAGTACCTTCAGTCTTTCGATTTGGAGAATTCATATATTCTTGGGAAAGGCAACACAGTGGCTGATGCACTATGCAGGAGGACACAGATACAAGCAGTTCAGGAGGCCAAAAGTGAATGGCAGCATATGGCCATGTTCTCTAAAATGAATTTGAAGGTGCATGAAAGATAGGGGTAGACTGTTATAACCTCTGTAGTTGTTAACTCTACTTTTCTTGATCGAGTTTGAATGAGGAAACTATTAGATTCTGATGGCATATTCCTAAGGGAGAATGTTTCAGGATAGAAACATATTTATGGATGGACCATAGGCAAGGATGAGATCTTGTGTTTCCAAGGGTGCATGTGGGTATCAGTAGACATATGAGAGGAGCTGATGCAGGACTTTCATACCTCAGTTTGGTTAGTTCATCCAGGTGTCACCAAGATGTATCATGATCTACACCATCAGTATTGGTGTCCAGGTATGAGGGGGAACATTGCTGGTTTTTTCATGAGGTGTTCCACATGGAGGCAGGTGAATTCGGAGCATCAACAACCAGAAAAGCTTTTATAGAAGTTACACATTCGCGAGTGGAAGTGGAATGATGTCGAGATGGATTTTATGACCGGTTTAACGAGGTCACCTCGAGGGAATGATGCAGTATGTGTTGTCATTGACTGACTCATGAAGGTCTCCCAATTTTGACCAATCAATGAGACCATCAGTGTTGATGAGCTGGGACGGTTGTACATCCATGATATTCTATGTCTACATGGAGTTCCACACTCCATTGTTTCAGACAGGGATGCTCGTTTTACTTCTTGGGTCTGGAAGGGGCTTCAAAAGGCATTGGGTACCCAAGTACTTTTGATTATAGCTTACCTTCCCCAGAAAGATGGCCAGTCCGAGAATATGATTCCAGTTGTTGAGAACATGCTCCAAGAATTCATTCTGGATTTTAGAGATTCTTGGGAGAAGCATATACCTCTTTTGGAGTTTTCCTACAACAATAGTTTTCAGGAAACTATTTAGATGGAACCTTCTGAGGCTTTGTACAGTAGTCCATTCCAATCACCATTATGTCGGCCAGAGGTAGGAGATGAAGTTTTACAGGGACCTCATCTTATCTAGGGGACCACATAGCATATTTAGATGATTCGGAAGTGGATGGTTACTGCATATTCTTGACAGAAGTATTATGCTGACCAGCGGAGATGACCTCTGGAGTTCGAGGTCGGGAACTAGGGTTTTCCTTTGTGTCACTCCATGGTTGGGACACGAGAGAATTTGTAGTTAGGGTAACCATTCTACAAGGTATGTCGGGCCATTTGAGGTGTTGGAGAGAGTAGGGTCGGTTGCCTATCAGTTGAAGTTACCTCAGAGGTACTGGGCTATGCACGACATTTTCTACGTTTCTCATCTCCGACGTTACTTATTGGACCCATAAAATTTATTTCAACCTGAGGAGGTTGATGATGAAGTGGATGAATCATTCGAAGAGAATCATATCTGGATAGTTTATTATAGTACAAAGGTTCTCCGTGGATAGCATTTTCTTCTGGTAAGAGTGCTATGGCAGCATGAGTGAGTAGAGGATGAGACTTGGGAGAGGGAGGTCGATGTATAAGCATAGTGGCCAGAACTATTCAGGTTTTCTAATTCTATGTAGTGCTTGGGAAATTCAGAGAAAAATTTCATTAATTTGGGAAGTTTGTAAGAACTCAAATCTTTATTTCAAGTATTTTTTTCTTTTTCCGGTCATTTTTTAGAAAAAAGTGGACGTTCTAGGAATTTTCTAAGTATATGTCGTGTACTTTATGAGTACATGAACTATACTTATTTGCTGAAAGAGGTAGTGTTTCATCCATGTAGTTTCCACACACACAGCCATGTAGGTGTGACATAGAGGCCGCTTAAAGTGGAGTACCGAAATAGCGAGTGCACGCCATGTACTTCAAAATTACACATTGTGTACTTTGTTTTGTTTTCATTAAATAATCCGGGGTTGCGTCTAATTGCAAGAAATCTCTTCGTTTTGGTCACGTTCGATTGAGAGCATCATATGGCCATGAATCTTCAACGAACCCCAGAGCGTGCATCCATCCTTTGAATCGATCACCGTCAGTTTCGTTGGAATCGCATTGCTGATTTCTCTATTCTCCTTGAGCATCGTTTCATGTTTCCTCTTTTTTATAAAGTAACCATAGGTTGAACATTTTGTACATTTTTGTAGATATTCAACATTCTAGGGAGAATCAAGATTCAAGGTTCACATATAGTGATCTCTGAGAAATGAGGTATGTGGATTGTGACTTTCCATTCAAAGTCATTGAGTATTATGTGCAAATTCCACCAATACCCTTGAATAGGGTATTGCGTGTTTACCTTTATACCCCAGTTTATTTCTTGCCTTACATTTATGCTTGTGTAGTGGTTATTTGGATATTAATAGGGATGATTTCTATGAATTGGATGTACTTCCCACACATGTTCTATTTATGACCATTTGGTCATATTTAACCTTTGGCCGCCCAGCCTATTTTCCATTCCTATTGCTATAGGATTGAGAGTTTTTATTTAGACAAGTTTGATATACTATAGAATGGTTATCCAAGTAGTTATTTAGGTTTACTTTGGCCATATTACATTTCTATTCTCGTTGACCTACACAGGGCTGTGAGAACCTAGTGTAGTAGACTATGAGGGGAATTGACTGAGTGAGCTTCCTTAGAGAGTCTTTAATCACTTTAGACTATAAGGGGAATTGATCATGCGAGCTTTTTCAGAGAGTCTTTGTTTTACTTTGAATCACCTCGAGTACTCTAGAATATAAGGGGAATTGACTAAGTGAGCTTCCTTAGAGAGTCTTTGTACGACCTGGGCTATAAAGGGAATTGACCGAGTGAGCTTCCTCAGAGTGTGCTTGACCTTAGAGATATAAGAAGAATTTACTGTGTGAGCTTCCTTAGAGAGTTCCTATCAACCTTAGACTATAAAGTGGAATTGAATGTGACTGTTTCCTCAGAGAGACTTTTTATACTGAACTAGAGGGGTTAGGCCGACTGCACTGCCAATAGGGATTCTTGTACTTGTTAGGTAGGACCAGAGGGGATGGACATGAGTACTTCCCATAGGGCTGCATATTTGTGTTTAGCTGTTTGATTTGATGTTTCTTGATATTGAACTGTGGATTGTTTGCTTCTAGGTACTTTCCTGTTTACTGATTTCTGTACTTTACCAACCATATATTCCCTGACTATGAGGCATAGATCATTGGGTGGTTGCATACTGGGATTTAGTCTCAAACCCTCTTTGGGCCATGCTTTTGGGCCCAAACTGATAATATTGCTGCAGTTATAGATAATAGAAATATTCCTTTTACTTTAGGTACTTGACATACTATGGAGCTGGAGAGAATAGAACCAATCTTAGTCTTGTGATGTTGAGGAGTTGTTTATCTTTTTCTGTGTACTTGGGTTTAGAACTATTAGTATTTCCTACATTGTGACTTGTTTGGATTATTTCCTAGATATTTGTATCATGCATATTTTTATATATATGTCTGCTCCTGTTGTTTATTATTCCATTCTTACAATGTTTACTATTGTTGGATATTACTTCTTATGCTATTGAGTTTTGTATACTTCAGTTCTGTACTCTCCCGATGTGGGAATATTTTCCCCACTATCACACCGAAGACCTCACTGCTAGTCGGTAGACTCTAGTGTGTAGGGAAATGGGCTTGAGTCCATGTGACCAACCGGGTACGGGGCACCTCTGGGTGGCTTCTGGAACTAGGACATTACAATGTAGTCCCACCAAAAATGTCCCTTCAAATCTCTATATATTTTAGAGCTACCATGGTATATAGTGAAATTAGAGATATGAGAATCATCCAACAATTCCCTTTTTAGATCAGGCATATCGGGAACACACAGCCTCTTTGCAAATTTCTAAATTCAATCTTCATATTCAATGTCACTCAAAATCCCATCATTCATAGCATTAAATTTATTTTTAAACACCTCATCATTATTTTGAGAACATTTTATCTTTTATAGTATAGATGGTTTGGAAACCATTTGAAAAATTATTGATGTTTCACCTTCAATGGTTATTCCAATATTCATCTTTACTAGATAAATGAACATAAGATCCCTTTCAATTCTAATCTTGTTCAAAACTCCGTGATCCTTTCTGCTCAATGAATCTTCCACCTTATTTTCTTTCCCCGAGTGGTAGTGTATAGGGAAATAATAATCTTTTGGTTGTTCAAGCTATCTTCTTTACCTCATGTTGAGTACTTTTTGTGATAAAATATACTTCACACTCCTGTGATCAGTATATATATCACATTTTTCATGATAAAGATATTGTATCAAAATCTTCAAAATAATGATTACAGCTACTAACTCAAAATAATGAGTGGAGTAGTTTTGTTCATTATTTTTTAGCTTCTGTGATGCATATGCAATAACTCAATCATTCTGCATAAGGACACAACCATGCCTTTTCATTGAAGCATCACTATAATCAACAAAACCATCATTCCCCAATGGTATAGATAATATTGGAGGATTGACTAATATTCTCTTCTGTTATTCAAAATTATCTTCACACTATTTTTTCCCATCAAATTTAATACCTTTACATGTGATCTTTGTTAATGGGTTAGAAAATTGGGATACATTATGGATTAAGTTCTGATAATAACCTTCTCCACCAATGAAACTGCTTACCTCAGTTATACTTATCAGTGTTGGCCAGTCGTGGATTTCCATGGTCATTGAAGGATCAATAGATATTCTATCCTTATAAACAATATGGCCAAGAAAATAAATCTCCTAAAGCCTGAATTCAAATTTTCTAAAAATCCCATATAATTAATTTTTTTGAGGGATTTCTTAAAAGTGTGCAACTGATTTTCATGATATTCAATGATTTTTGATTAATCCAAGATATCACCCATAAATACCACTAAAATTCCATCAAGATATTCCTTGAAAACTCTATTCATTAGATCCTTGAAAACAAAGGGTGCATTAGTCAGTCCAAAAGGCAATAATGTAAACTCGCAATGTCCATACCTAGTTTAAAATACTATTTTTTAGAATGTCTTCCATCTTCACACATAAATGATGATATCTAGATCGAATTTCAATCATTGAAAAATATTGATCTCCATGATGTTGGTCCAATAAATCATCAATGTGAGGTAGGGGATACTTGTTCTTTATTGTTATAGAATTGATCACCCTATAGTCAATGCACAACCTCATAGATCTATCTTTCTTCTTAAAAAAATAATAGGGGACCCACATGGAAAAACACAAGGATGAATAAATCTATTTTTATTCAATTCCACTAGTTGTTTCTTTAGTTATATTAATTCCTCAATGTCCACTCTATATGGGGACTTTGATATGGGCCTTAGACCAGGAATTAAATCAATGGAAACTCAATTTCTCATTCAGGAGGATGTCCTTGTAAATCCTCTGAAAACACATCAACATATTCTTGCACAATAGGTAGATCCTCTATTTGAACATTTAATTCCTCACCCAAAGTTATTTCATTCTTTTCCTTTCCAATTATTGATTTTAGTTGATCTACTAGGGGTGGATCTAAATAAGAATCACATGACGAAATTTATGCTCTAAAGATAAGGTAATTTTTGTCATCATCATAAATTGTATCCTCCTTCTTCTTACAATAAGCATTCACATCATTGTCTGAAATCCAATCCATTCTGAGGATTATATCTAAATAAATCATGGGTATGACAATGAGATCAGCCAATAAAGAACATTTATATTCCCTAATGGGAACTGATTCAGAAAACATTATTGCAATGATACTTACCTTAGGTTTTTGAATGACAACTCCTTTGTTAAATAAAATTGTAAATATATAATTTTATTAGAAAACTGGGAAGATGTAAAACAATGCGATGATCCAAAATCAAATAATTCATTTTATAAACTTGAGGAAACAATTAAATTACATTACACCACGTCTTTCGGAGCTTCTACCTTAGCAATAGTGATTGCATAATTTTGTCCTTACTCCCTTGGAATTTTCTGAGTTAAGTTTCCTTGGATCTTATGACATTCATTTGTATAATGCCCCTTTTCTCAAAAATTGTAGTATTTATCATTGACAACCTATTTCAGTCCCTTGAAATCATGAGCTAGGGGTCCTTTTCACCACACATGTAATAGACTCTCATTCCCTTTAGGAAAGTAGCGTGGTGTTTCTTCCCAGATTTACCGTAGGATAGATATTAAACCTTTCCCTTCTTCCCATTATTTCCATATCAAGAGTATCCAATATATCTCTTCTTCTGTTGCTTTACTTTAATGTCGTAATCCTTACAGAATTACTTTTTTGTCTTGATAGCGCATGAGAAAATATCTTCATACGATTAGAAGGATAGTGAGAATAATGCTCGCTGGAGAAAAGGTTTTAACCCTTAGAAGAATCGACCAATATTACTCTTTGAGTTACAAAAATAATCTATTGCATGCCTTTTCTATCCTTGTAATGTTAGCCTCAAACTTTGCAACATCCTTAACCTCCTTTTTCTTCATAATCAGAAATTTTCTTTCCGTATGTGGTCTATGGTCACGAAGAAATTATTTTTCTAAGAAAATATTATTATACTCCCTCCATTAAATATTTGGTACTTACTCATCCTCCTTTATTTTTTAATTAATTACCACCATTAATATGCATCTACAATGAGGTGATAAACTACCATGATAACGTTTCCCTATCACTACCTCCCAAAGCATGAAATATTTTCTCTTAGGAACATAACTTTCTCTCAGCGACAAATATATTTGTATTCTCATTCAATATTGGTGGTTTTTTTCTCATGAAGCGGTCTAACATTGACCCTCAGAGTTGTGGATCTAGGTTCTCTATATGGATAAGGTTATTATTCAAAGTCTGAGTGAGTTGTCCCAGTATAGAGATAAGCTCATCACCACCAGTTTCATCACCATATCCTCTATAATTATATTTTTTTGGAGGAAAATCTGTACATGGATTACATGAATTGTTATGGATTCCATTCCATCCAATAGGAACCATTTCTAAACACTAAAATACACAAGATTAGTTTATGAATCACAATAAATAATTCCAAATTGGTAAAACACTTAACATAAATTGAACAATTTATGGGTATAATCCTTATTTTTATAAAACTATTTTCATTGAGTAGGTATATACTCATAAATCCTTCATAATGGTTTGAAATGAAAATTTGAATTATCCTAAGAATCTCTCCAGGGAGTGTCGTAACAAATAGTGCAGCAAGGCTCGTTGTTGTGTATGAGGATACCCCTGGTGAATCCCAAAACTCCTTGTATGAGTTCTCACTCCTAGGTACATCCATTCCAGATCCACCTCTACCAGATCGTATCCAGGAAGGGATGTATTGCTTGTAAAATACACAAAATCTCTACAGTAATAATATTTTAGGATGTTATTCTATAATAATACTCAATGTCTATCTTAGGGTAATGTTCTTTAATTAGAGATTTTTTAAATCTAGCTTCCACGGTTTGTAATAAACTTTATCTGATTCCAATAGTAATTCCCCAACACTAGTTACACCGAGTTGGTTCATTATTACATAACATTGGCATGATCAGTAGGGATAAAATCCCAAAATACTGATCTATTTAGTAGCCTTGGAAGTACTAGACACATACATACATTTTACATTACATCATAAAATGAAAACAACAACAGAATTTTTTCCCCTTTGAACACACTTCAATTACCTATCCTATCCTCACAAGACAACCATAAAATAATTATTCCCATCTTTGGAAAAATAAAACATAGAAATAGGTGAGCTCAGAATCTCAATAAGGATAACAATATTGCAAAAACATTCTTAAATAAGAATAAAAAAATCAAGCAATGTATAAGACTAAAAAATCCTTTTGAAACATCAACTTCATCATAATATGGAAAATATAAATCAATATAATTCCGTTTAATTATTCACATGGATATTATTCTAGTCGAATAATCACATGTAATATAAATATTTAATTTCGTAATGTTGAAATGCATAATTAGAGACATCATAACAACATGGTAAAGGTCTCGTGCCAAGTATACAAATATGAAATTGTAAAAGCCTTCTTCCAAGACCCTATTTTGTCTCATGATACCTACTGATTCATCTAGGAGTTATAGAGGGCTCCACGTATCACTTACTATGTACAATGCATTTCTCATATGAAAATGTGGAAACATAACATAATCATTCGTATTAAATCTACCATACGAAATGTTAATACATTAACCATAAACCATGAATACTATAAAAATAACATGTCCATATTCAAACATATCACCAACCATCAATATAATATGGAATATTGTTTTTCATAATGAATCATTTTAAATAAGTGTAAAATCCATCAGAGGATTTTGACATAAGTAAAATCAAAACTATTTGATAGAAATATATCTTTATTTTTTGAAATCATTTAAAATTAACATAATTATAAATGAAATTATTTTGAAAATATTATTATAATATTGAAAGATAAGCTTCATAGATTTCATAATGGCAGAAAATAGCTGCACCCACCGTATAAGATAAAAAACATTCTTTCATTAATTTTTTCTAAAAGGTTGTAAAAGGCATTGTTTGGAAAATGACTGAATGATTCCTTTATAAAATTTTTATAAAAATACAAAGAAGGGTATAAGTGACATTAACCCATAGTATATGAAATAGTAATTTTTTTAATACATTTTTATGAAAACATGGATGTGGATGGTAAAGTGGTCCCAGTAGATACTCATGTATAAGTATCCTCGGATAATGAAGGGATTGTTGGATTAACCCTTTCCCTGTACATTTCCTTGATCAAGGGTAAGTTAACCTCATGTAGAATACATAAATACTTGTTATTAAATTATACAAGAACCACATACATAAATATGATATCATTTACGATATTCTAATATTTCATTGTTAATAATATTTCAATAGTATCATCATTTCGGGTGTTAACTGATTCACTTTCCTTTATATGCATGGTTATATAAGTCAAATTATATATAGATAGGATTTATTTGATTCACATCCAGAATGATATTATGTTCTTAAAAATTATTTGTAATCATAAAATGAAAATTATTCTTGAATGATTGTGATGGGGAATTAATCTCATCGAATTCGTGGATACGGTAATCCGTACGTACGCATGATCGACAATATCATTATATTGTTGGTAAAATCGAATATAATTGGATCTAATATCATATATACAGAATTATTAAAATGTTATATTTATTATTTAAATTATTTATACTCATTATTAGACCCATCCAAATAATGAAGTGTTCGAATAACAAACTACACAAGGACTTTGAGATGGTAAGTCGTACGTACGCACATATGGTGACATTGTCCTTCATATGATGGATTGAATATTGAATATGGTAGTACCGTATTTATAATAACATCCCAGTATGTATAAGGTAATGGATTATTATTTATTAATGGAAACAACAATGAAAGAAGAATTTGAAGAAGAAGATTACTTTGAAGAAGGGTAGTGAAATTATTACCTCTTCTTCTGGTGTATCTTATTGAGTTGATCAAAAGGGCTCCTTACGTTGGCTTTCTGATCAAAGTAATCCCTCTAGGTTGAAGTGAGGTTAGGTGATAGGAACCTTGGGAAGGGTTTGGATGAACAAAAATGGATTTGGATTAGTGATTTTGAGAGAAGGGGAAGTACCATTTTATAAGAGAGGAGAGGGTCACTTTAGGAAAAGGTTGAAATATTATTATATTATACAATCATATTCAGTTTATAATGGCACGTAAAATATTTATTTCGAGGATAAGGTAGGGATGGGTCGAAAATAAATCAACCATTAGGTTTTAGACTAGTTTAGGTCACCGTATTAACCTTATCTATTAGATTTAACTCATACTTTAATAACATAACTTTTACCATGCATTCCTATATTATTATATTATATGGATAATAATATTACAATAAAATGTCAAGAGAACCCAAAGTTGTTCATTAATGATATATATATATTATTATATATCTCCCTTTTATAATCCATAGATTTTTAATATTATTATATCATTTAATAATACATTATATGTTTAAAAAACTCATTTATGTCAATTTTGACAATAATTAGTATTTTCTTTTTTTAATGTCATAACAACATGATTACTTCCAAAAATATTAATTGAGTCAACCCTAACATATCATATTAACATAGATAATTATTTCAATTCATCAAATGTATCAAATTTCATTTATTTGGATATTTATAATATAAATTATTTTAATCATTTTAATAAGGTAATTATTGCATCATCATTGTGTCAAAAATAAATTTAAATATTTAATGTCTAAAAATTAAAAATAAAATACCATTATGTAGAAAATATTTTTAGAGTTATAATGAATATTTATATTCTTATTTATCTTATGTATAGCCCAATATTTAATATGGTTTTGTTATTAAACATTGAATTTAACACCTTTAACTCATCTTTAAATAAAATAATAATAAATGTCCTAATATAATACATGTGATCCAAAAGGATCATATATTATTTATAAGGATGGTTTTTATCTAAATATACTTATCCAATAGAATTATTAAATGGGTTAGGGAAATAATAATATCATTTTTATCTTTAATTTACCTATTTAAATAAAACCATGGTAAATAAATATTAAAAGTTATTGTTCATAAAAAATTATTTTCATCTTATTGAACCAAATTTTACTTACTAATATAAAATGTGCCTCTTGGATTTTTGAAATTCAATTCATATAAGCAGCAAAATTATGTTTTATGGTAATTTGGAAATGCAATAAGAAGGTCGGTAAAACATGGTAAAAAGTTCAATAAAAGTTTATATATCAAACTTATTATAAAATGACTCCAATGAATTTCATTGAAAATATATATGTATTATGTATCTATTTTCAATTAATATAATTTCAAATAAAATAAATAATAATTTAAATAAAAAATTGTTTTTAAATAATAACGTAGTGTTTTTCACTGTTCATAAAAAATTGAATGTTTTTGGAAAAATACCAAAACTTCAAACTATGATTATTTTGATATTCCAAATCCAAAAATGATATCCATTTTAAAAAATAAAATATATCAAATTTTAAAATTTTGGTTTTACTATTTATAACAGCTAGTTTGATTGATCGAGGTGTGTTAAAACTCCAAGTTGGGTACAACACAAGCTACTGCGCTATTCGAAGAGAAACATATCATGGAATCTTATGGTGTAACAGTAAAATTACCATTAGTAATAGAAATATGATTGTTACGAATAGTAACCAGATTATTAGAATAATATCTCCACTTATAGAAGTGATGAATAAATGTTCAAACTCATATAGAATGATACATGATAAATTTATACCATGGTACAAGTCAATAAATCATTTAAAAATGTAAAATTGATCATTTGTTTTTTAAAAAACTTAAATATAATGAAACAACATTAATCCATTAAATAATCTTTAATTTTTGTCTTTAATTTACATTCATTCACATTTAAAATATTTTCTGGTTTAGATGTTTAGGGAATTATTACACAGTACTTACCTCTTAAATAACATTCATACAAAGAGGATACTATTAATAAAATATCCATTTTTAAAAAAATATAATAAAATTTAAAAATAATACATGATATTGTTTGAAAAATTCTCAAAATAATAAACATGACATCCTCCTTCCACTTAACTATATTTATACCCTATGAAAATAATTTATAAAAATGGGATTAATAGAAATATCTCACATAGATACATAATAAAAGATAATCGTTAGTCCATTGAAAACATGAAATCCCCTTAAAATCCAGTTTCTTGAAAACCAATTTGAATGTATAGAAAAATCATGAAATTTCCTTCTGAAAAAATTAACATATCTCTATTACATTCACACTTATAAATAGAAACACCTTTTTTTTGACTTCCCTCTCTAGAGTACGCATTGCACTGGAGAGCTACAATGGGGATCACCTGTCATATCTTGAGTTATAATGGATCTCATGCCATCATATCTTAAGCTTTAATGGGGATCAACCCATAATATATATTTCTTTAATGGCCTCCAAAAATAATAAAAATTTTCCAAGGAACATATCATTAATAAAAACCTTGATAACTCTTATAAACCCATGAGAAAAACAAATTAAGATAACAATTTACCATTTAAAATTAAAAAATCTTTTAAAATATCAAAACCAGACACATAATAATTAAATAATATTATTTAGGAAAACTATGAAACCATATTAAAGAATAATTAATGTAAGAGATGCATTAAATCAATAGAAACCACTCATGTTGTATATAAAAAACTAATCTTTTTGAATTTCATAAAAGAGTATTTTTTAAGGGATTTTAAAACAAAAATATCATTCATAACACATGAAAAAGAAAACTTTTCCACTAACATAATAGAAATTAATAAATTAATAACTGCATAGTTATAATTATATAACCCATTTTGGAATCATAGACATAAAAAATAAATATTTAGAAGAATAAATCTTTTATTCATTTAAAATAATATTTTAGTTAAAGTGTCTCTTACCTCTAGTTCTAATTCAATAAATGCATATCAAACATCCTATATAATGGTATAAAGAGTGTAATTAAAATATTAAATAAATATAAACATTATTATAATGCAATATATGATCAAATTAAAACATTTCCTCCTGTTTATTAATAATAATTTTTTATTTCCATTATTTAGGGTATACTCTATTCAGGGTTTATATGGTCTGTTTATTAAGGAATTACTTTTCGAAAATAAATATTACTCCAAAAGTGATAACATATATATATATATATATGTCATTTTAAATAATTACATGGAAGTATAAACATTCCATGATTTCTATAATTTAGGTATTATGGAAAATATGAAATTATAATTAGAATAATATAGGGTTAAAAGCATTCAAAAATCTTAAAACTCACAGTATATCAAATTGTAAATTTCAAATTAAGATTTTTTTATATTATTACTGATCTTTTTGGATTTTTATAAGATTTAATTAAATATTTTATTCATTAAATATAATTTTTGTCAAAATAAAGATTATTCATAACATTGACAGTAAGGATATCAAAAAAAATCTAATTCTAATTTTTATAAATCATAAGAAAACATTATTGTAATTTTGAATTCGTTAATTAGATGAGAATATAAATTATATTTATTTTATTATTTTTAATATCATCAATTTTATTTTATTCATTAATTAAATAATTACTGAATCATAATTTTTCAATCCACTAAGGTATTTATTATTTCCATAAAAATAAAAAAATAGACGATGAAAATAAATTTAATAGATATCAATAGGCTATTTATTTTCAAAAATCTCTACTGGAAAACCAAACATTAAAATTTTATTTTAATTTAAAACTACAATGTTACAACTCATCTTCCTTTTTAAATAAAATATTAGAAAGGCCATAAAGTAATTTATGTTGATAAATGATGTCCCTAATGGAATAAAATATAAATTATCTGAAAAATACACATCCATGTAAATTTAAATAGCTTTTGGGACAATTAAGTATTATTATAAATTTATTTTAAAAAATTATTTTATTATTCTCTTCCGCTTGCACATGCATTGAATTTGAACTCCTTAATCACTAAAGATAATAATTTCATTCATAAAAATTAACAAAACATAATTTATATAAAAAAATAAATAGTTTCAAAATAACCATTTACATTCATTTATAATTTTTATTGTATCATATAAATTTCAAGAAAACATCTTAAAATTTTAATTTATTTTTTCATTCCCTACACAATTATTGCACATGAATTTGGATAATATTAATTCTATATAACTCTAAATTTAGATATTAACACCCAAAAGCATGAATAATATATAATAATTAATAAAAATGTATTTAAATTAATATTTATTAGTCAATAATTTATTATATGAAACCTAATTTGACATTTATAATGATGCTCTAGAACTACGTCATCAGTGATAGTAATTTTTATACTTAGCATTGGATAAATTATAACACACATGTTATATACTATTTCAATAAAATAATACAATTATAAAATAATAATTTAGTTATTAAATATATTTAAGAAAATTTATGTCAACAATATGACTTCAATACATCACTAAAAAACTGTATTTTATAAAAAGACTATATTTGTTTTACTATTAACAAAAAAATTACGTTTAGAAAAAACTCTAAAAAATTCATACAAAGGTAATTTCAAATGTATTAATTATAAATAATTTTATTTCATATTAAAATTATTTATTTAGGAAATTAATGACTTAAATAAATAATCATTTGACAAAATATTTTCTTAAGAACTGCAAAACATAATGAAAAAAACTACTTAACTCAAGAATACTAACAAATATAAAATCAATTTATTCTACAAATACATGGTTTGTTATATTATCACCTCATTTTGAAATTATTTCCTCACAATTTTTAATCATTTTAAAAACAATCATTTATATTTTTCCCTTATTTAATTTTTTGATTCCCTTGTTGCTTCTTCAACTATGTGGTATCACCACAAAAACTTATTGTTGTAAATTAGCTTGTTCCGAAATACGTGCTCTTTGTAATGGCCTAGACCTCTCCAGTCCACTACATTGTGAAAATTTGGTGTTAGAGGTGTTCTGGGAGGCTAATGTGACTTGGGGTGCGTTTGGGTGGACTTTTAAGGGAAACTAAAGGGTTATATCTTTCACATGGGAGGCGCACGGTTTGTCTAAACCATGTGGCCAAACCTTGCGAGGATGGTCTTAGAGGTAGTGGCTAACACACAGTTAGTTCATGGTTTGTCTAACTGTGCGGCCTAACCGTACAAGGAGTGTTTGACGAGGCAGTAGCTATCGCACAGTTATCACACAGTTTGTCTAACCATGCGAGAAAACCGTGCGGGCACTTAAATCTAGATCCTAAAATTGTGGATCTGAACCGTTTTTCCTCTAAATTGTTCATTTAAGCACCTATGTGGCCATAACTCATGATTACCCTTCCCCGAAGGTAGTTTAATATCTCCCAATCATATTGGAGGTGATCTGAAGGCTTCTCTTGACGAATAAAATCCGGTTTCATGAAATATGTGATCGTTGTTGTTTATTTCATTAGATATACTTAGAACCACTCCTCCTCCCCTCTCTGTTTCTTAGATATAGGCCCATTATGGGTAGATATAAGTGTGTCGATTCCATTTATGATCACCTTTGGGCTTGGACTTGCTAGGAGGAGAGATCTAATGCGGGATTTTGGAGAATCGACCCGGGCTTCTTGAGTGTTCTTCGACTGTTGTGGTTTTTCTCAAAAACCATTGAGGTAGGGGATTCATTGCTTCTCATTGTTTTATGTGCAACTATATTGTTAGCTGGTTTAATCCTGGTGGATGATAATGGAATTGACATAATAAATATTTTGAACCAGATAAAGAAATTTTATTGATCCTATGATATTGTCTCTTGTTTTTCAAGATAGTGTTATATCTATGCTTTCTTTGATTAGCTGTTGTTCTTGATGAATATCGGTAAAGAACGTAAACTGAGATTACTTGATAATTGTTTGTCCAAAGATAAAGAGGCATTAAAACGAATCTCATTCTTGTTGTATTTTGATGTCAATCAAATTGGCATAGTAAGCGTGTATAATAATTTGTGATAGCTTACTGGTTAGGTTCCCAATTTTGGAACCAAAAGATTATAATTCTGTTAATTCAAGATGGATTAAAGAATTTGATTGTTTGAAAATTCCTTGAAGGGTTCTGAGTTACCATCTTTATTGTTAAAGGGACAAGAGCCTAATTGATGTGATGGTAGTTTTTTCTACTGCTTGTGTTGTGATGTGAACCTGGATGGTTGTTGTAATATGTGGGGTCATAGAGGCAGATTGGTTGGGGCAGAAGATAGCACCTAGTGTGGAGAGATGCATCGGTTTATGCATGTGGGTGTCAGGGAGGACACCAGGGTTGATGAAATGGAATGTATGTGATTGTTGGGTGCCTGTTGATTATTTTGGTTGATTGTCTGCTTTACATTCCTCACTGCTCAAGGTAGCTGGTCTTACTTACCCTTTTTCCGAAAGAGGCAAAGACACAAGAGGTATGCCTTGTGATTTTCATGTTTAGCTTCATTAGGAAGGATGGGTATATGCTCTTTCTTTAGGCAGAAAAGACTCGACGGTAGTACATGTACTCACCATGTAGAGCCCCTTGGGATAGTAGCATAGAATAATTTTCTCGAATTCCTGGTAATATGGGAAAGTGTTTCTGTAATGAATATTTGAATAAATGGTGTTAACCCATGTTGATGGAGTTGTTGGAACATAATGATGAGGTTGGATTTTTTTAAAGGAACAATTAACATTGGGTGTGATGCTAATGAAACTTAATGTGGAATTGTTAATGGTTAATTAATGATTAAAATATTAATTAACGTATAGTGGAACTGATAGAAAGGGAATGAAGTAATTTAATAAACTTTTTCAAATGGTTCTGTGCTTATAGGATACCTAGTCTTAAAAGTGGAATCTCAGAGTTCGAGAGACATTAGCTACATTTGTGTCTAAGACTAGGTTATTCCCATAGTGTGGTAGTGAGTTATAGTATAATTATTCTTTTTGTGTTTCTATATGCTCTCCACCCTGTCAGTAAGGACAACTGACACCCAGGGGATTCTGAGCCTGGGGGGGGGGTGTTTTCCCCAACTTTCTGGTGGGAGGATGAATGGTTGACTACCCACTTTGGCCCCTCTCTCTTCCCTTGGTAGATACTTGTACCGTTCGGCACAACAGTTAGTTTTCCCCATATATGTGTGTAGAGGGATGTAATGGCTTGTGGTTGTTCACACAAATATATTCTGAATGTAGTTTCTTATGGAATACTATAGGTGTAATGTGTATAGGATGTGATGGCTTGAGGATCCTTACTCGGTGTGTGGGATGTAATAGCTTGAGGTATGACTCTCGATGTATGATACACATTATGCGAGCTGTGGTGGCCCCTGGAAACAACCTGGTTACTTTTGGTTGTGAGGAAGGTGTGGCGCTTTGCCCAGATGTCTGTTGGTAAGCCTTTGTGGTGAACGAGGTGCAGATTGTGGTGCTTCGCCCAGGTGTCAGCAGGCATTATTTTTTGGAGATATATGCTTAGGACGTGCGACATTAGGGAAAAGAGTCAAATCAGTTGGGAAGTATTAGCTAGTTCAATTGATATTCTTTACTATATGATATATTCTTGTATGTGTTACTTGGTGACCGTAGCCATGGTGAGGTTGGGAATGTAGTATTCCTGTTTAGGTGACGAGTCAGTTTCACTTATTGTTCACTATGCTTTAGCATGCTTTCTTTTCTTTTTCATGAGAGGTTTCTGGGAGGATCTTACTAAGTATACTATTATACTCACACTGTGTATATAAAAACTGATTTCAGGTCACTAGTAGCAGGTTGGAGATCAAGCAGGATTCTACTAGCTTGGGGTTGTAGGAGCTGTTCGGGCTATTGGTTGTTGCTGTTTTTTACTTTCCTTTGGGTACTTTTAGTTTTTCCCCTTTTAGTTGTAGTACTTTTGCGTGATATTCCATTTGTGCACTTGGGTTTCTTTTATATTTCCAGTTCCGAGTTGGAGTTGATTGGTGTCTATCTTTTCTCTCTCTTCCGCATGTGTTCTGTTAAAGGGTAATGCCTCCCATTTGTGTGTTACTATACCCTCAGTGCTATTCTCCAACCCGAAGCCTACTGGAGGCGGGACTCGGGGTTCATTATCTCCCTTCTTTCATTGCTGGCCCAGGAGGGGTACACTCTGTGGGGAGGGGGTCGTGAGAGACCGGTATCAGAGCTCTGCTTGAGGGATAGGATGAAGTTTGGAGTTAGGCACAGGTGAGGTTACATGGGTTGGTAGGGAAACAGTGTCATTCATGTTTAGAAAATGAGTTAAACACTGGATACCAGCTGAGACATAGGCATTTAGGGCCCCCTATGATCTGATGTACTAACCATTACGTTTACAATGGCTTAAAAACAAGGTGATACTAGTTGCAGGTTAGAGACCTAGGAAAGGATCATGAAACATTTTTCTTTGGGCCTATGTTTCAATGGGTAGACCATGGGATTGGTTAACCAAAAATGAATAAAATAAAAGGATTAATTAATTAATGTTGAGTCTGCCATATTCTAGGTTTATGAGCTCTAACGATTTGTTATTTTACAGGTATTGCACCAGGTCGACGTATTTGTCAAGTTTGCACAGAAAATGTCTAGCAGACTATTCCAACAGATCGCCAGAGGGTAGAGGTTGACGATGACAAAACTTGGAGAAAGACACTCTGAGGGTTTCAGTGCTAGTGTATGCAGAAGTATGAGGGCTCTTTTTCAGATGCAGTCACAGAAGACTGGTTGGAGGAGGTCGATATAGTCTTCAGTTTGATCTGTGCTTGGATGAAGCACTGGGTGTCCTTAGTTGTGACGATGCTACGTGGAGCAGTGAGGCAGTGGTGGTTCTTGTTCATCGGGGACCATGAGGAGTCAATGATCTCATGGGAGGAGTTCTGAGACAGGTTTAGTGTCGGGTTCCTTTCTTCGACTACAAAGGTGTCCAGTCGCCAAGAGCATCTTACCCTTCGATTGGGGAGCTCTACTATTCGAGATTTTGGAATCCATTTCAGGAACTTTTTACAATATGCTCTGGACCTATTACAAGATGAGGAGGCCAAAGCGAGGCATTTCGAGGAGGCTTCATATCCAGATATCCAATGCCAGGTCACCCCATTTATGTTAAAGGCTTATCTTGAGGTGTTGTCGAGGGCATAGGTTGTCGAGAGGACTTTGTCCAGGACCGGATCATCAAGAGAGAGGGATCATCCTGATCCCTCACGAAGCCGATCTGTGGTTCGAGGTTCTCGATTTTCCGGGTAGAAGAGTTTCCGTTCAACCAGGGGTATGTCCCAGCCCTTCACATCTCATTTCCCCATAGGCAGAGACTCTATGGCCTATGAAATGGGATCAGGTGGTTATTTTTCTTTTGGTGTTCATGGCTATCAGTAGCGGAAATTCCCGAACATTCAGAGCGGTAATTGTAGAGACCTGAATCTTGACGTACATGGACATTACATTACTTTTGCAGAATTCTTAGTACATAACAAAAACACACACACAAGGATCATAATAGTTTAGTGTCTTTGGAAACTCGGAATATAATCTTCTAATCGTGGTGAAAGATTTTCAACAACTCCCATAAAGATCTTCTTTTTTTTACCTAAAATCTTTCTTTATATCCTGGGGAAAAGAAAACATAAAAGGGTGAGCTCAAATGCTCAGTAAGTTTAAACAAAATAAATATCAATCACATCATATTCATAAGAACATAACATTTTGGAAATCTTAACCTGCAAAAGAGATAATAATTTCATATCATGGGATAAATCATAGTAGTGAAATGAAATACCAATAATCATAACATAAAACATTAAACTTTGTGTCATACACACATAATCATAGAGAATCATATCTTATTAGTCAAGACTCATTTCCAAGACTATCTTAGTGGACAAAGTCCATTTCTGAACCGAGTCACCCTCGTTTCAGTCCTGTTTCACTGAACCGGTATAACCTACCATTCCAGCCATGTCTATCTCATGAGATATAAAATCTTTACCCAATTCATTGGAGGGAGATATAGGTCCCACCCATCTCATAATGATACCATTCTTATGTGTGCCAGAAAATCATAAATCATACATCATTGCATAACCCATGTAGTAAAAATGGGAATCCTAAACAACATGACATCATAAAACAATTCATATAAGATAAAGGAATTCATAAAAATATTTCCATCACAGCATAATCAAATCCTTGTAATAATAGGGATAGAAACAGAACCCTATATTATCTGAGATGGAAAATAATTTTGATAAAACACTTGAACTCCATTCTTGAGGAAAATATCCTTTCAAATTAAAAAACATTTTCCTTTCTTAACATGTCATACAATTTTAAACTAAAAGAAGTTGATTGAAAATAAACTTTAAAACATTTAAAGGATGCTTCTTGGAAATAATGTTTTAAAAAGCCATTCATGCCGTATAAGTTAAAAAAACATTCTTCTCGTACGTTTGTCGGAAAAGTCAAAAAGTACCTCGTATGAAAAACGACAAAAGATTCCTTTCATATCTTTTACTAAAAACTCACCAAAGGGTAAAATTTAATATAAACTATTGTAGAAGGATATAAATATTACATTTTGAGGAAACATTGATGTGGATGATAAAATACGCCCCAGTAAATACTAAAGTATAAACAATCTCGGATAAAAATGAGATTGTGATATTTCCCTTACCTAATGTCTGATATGCTTTGTATGTATACGAAACTCCTGTATAATGATTTAAATAATGTCATTAACTTATTACTAAATCATATTCATTGTTATGATATCATATATGGTTCAATTATGACTTTATATTACCCGTTCTTTTGTAAATTCCATGTTAAAGAAGTGTTTTGGGTAAAATCGTTTCATTTATCGTAGGTGTTTGGACTTGTTGTTCTTGACATTATTATTACTTATATCATGATTTAATTACTTCCAGAATATAAAAAATGATTCATATATCATATATATTCAGTATATATATATAATAGATAGATAAATGAAATGAAACATACCGTTCATGGAGACGGTAGTCCATACGTACGCATGAACGCTGTTTTCTTTTCCTTATTGTCTTGAATGGAAGTAAGTAGATGACATAAATATGTATATATACATAAATCCAGTAGATTTAACATGTCATATATTTAATTATTATTCATTATATATACTTTATAATCATTCATGAATGGTTAATGTGGAGAATGAATCTCATCGCGTCGTGGAGACGGTAGTCTGTACGCACGCACGAGCGATGATATCGTTCCCATGGTCGTGGAATTGTGTTGAAGTGTATGTATACTATTTCAGTATCAATATCACTTTATATTAATCATATATAGTTACTCATTACACAATTATACCCATCCAAATAAGGTGGTGGCAGAAAATAGATTACACCACGGCGTGGAGACGGTATTCCGTACGTAGGCATGCACGGTGATTTCCTTTTTCCATAGGATGGATAGAAGGTTAATTAGAGTTGTTTAATATTTATAATAACATATCAGTATATAAGAAATACTGATGTTATTACTTTATCATGAAACAACTAAATAATAAGAAGTTGAAGATGAAAGAAATTGAAAAAGATCGGTAATGGATATTACCTCTTTTTGAGGCGCCTTCACTTAACCTCCACTTAAAGAACTAAGGATGGTCTTTGAAGAAGACCAGGAACTCTATGATGATACTAGGGAAGTGTAGAAGAGATTTTGTCAGGGGTTGGCCGAGCCTGAATGCTCAAATTGGTGTGAGGAGGAGAGGGAGTAGGTGCCCATTTATAAGGGAGGAGAGGTGCACCTTAGGAAAATCTCAAAATATTATTTTATATTAAGGTCAAATTCGTTTTATAATGGTTCCAAAGGGACTTATTTCGAAGATAAAGTGGGTATGTGTCGAAATCCTATCATCCAATAGGATTATACAAGTTTAGGTTATTATTTTAACCTTATCAATTAGATATAACTCTAAGTTAAATAATTTATCTTTTACCCTGTCTTTTTGTTTTCTTACATTATATGGTTAATAAACATACCATAACAAGCCAAAAAAACCCCAAGTTGTTTATTAGTAATATATATATATCCTTATATAAGTCAGTTGGATGATCCTTAGATTTTTAGGAATTAACTAACAATTAATAATATAATATTTGTTTTAAAAACTAATTTATGTCAATTTTGACTCTATTTGGTACATGATTTTTATGAAATTCATAAAAAAAATGATACGTTCGAACCAAGTTACTTATATCAACAATAAAATGTCATATTAACCTATAAAATTAATTTATGTCTTAAAGAGTCCCAAAATACATTTATTTGAGCATTTATAACATCAATTATGTCAATATTTCATTAATAAGACAATTACTACATCATCTTTGTGTCATAGTAAATGATAATTATTTAATCCCTAAAAATTCAAAATAAATTTCTATAATGTATATAATGGTATTATATTTCTGGAGACTATTCATGTTCAAAGTTTCATGAATTTTATCACAAAATTAAAATTAGTATACTTATAAGATTTAAGAAAGTGACATGTTGTCACATTCTTTGGTTTTAATAATAATTAAATTATTTTCATGGGAAAAAGTCCATAAAATGAATCTAATCCGACCATTAGGTTATATGGGTCTACTTTTAGCCATCCAATAGGATTTTTCCAAGTGTTAGGGTACTTTTATAATCTTATATTTGCCCTTAATTACCCGATTTACCTTTAACTATAGTAAATAAAATTTACTGTAGTTACTATTCACAATGCCCAAAAATAAAAAGTAGCCTATTAACATAATTTGGACCCACTGATTCCAAAAATGGAATCCATTTTTCCAAATTCAATACACAAAATATGGAGAAATTAAATTAAAATTAATCCCGTTGTCGAAAGAAAACGGGTTTTTCTTTGAAACATTGCAAAAGATTGATTTGATTTCACCTACGAATTAAAGGTAAAATAAATTCTAATGACATACATTATATTAAATGGTAAAAATATATTCTATTTATACTTTAAAACCATTCACTATTATAATTTAACCACATAATATATTTCGATGAAAAAAGTTGTTTTTAATTAAAATATAGCGTGTTTTTACTATTCATTAAAATATGAAAGTTATCGAAAAAATATCAAAACTTTATCTAATGTAAATTTTTATATCCTGATTCAAAAGAAGAATTTTATTTTGTCAAATTGAACTTATAAATATTTCAAAAACTAGATTTAAAGTGGGTGCGCCATCAAAAGGCGGCAAAACTGTATTTTTTTTAAAATACTTATTTTACCCGAAATAATTATTTTGTTCTTATACCATGTTCTAGAAATGTGTAAGATGAATAATAATGTTATAAAATTCAAAATTTAGTTAACACTATTCATAACAGCTAGTTCATAACAATATTATAATAATATATCGTTGTTTAGTAAAACCCGGTATTGCGTACAAGACACGCTATCGAGGAAGGTCGTGATTGCGTGTAATGCAAGCCAAGTCAGGGTTGCGTGTAGTGCATAAATCCTTTGTTGTTGCCTATAACATAATCCAACCATATTTTATTTATACATTGAATATATATATATACACTCAATGTTCCGTAGAATAACTTCTATCAAACGAACATGAAATTGTGTGTAACAAGAGCCAAGAAAAGTGTTGCGTATACTGCAAGATAATACAGTGTTGCGTATAGCACAAGATAATCATGGTGTAGCATACAACACAATACATTAATGATACCGATCTGTGAAACTGATCTGTAAAACCGATCTGTGAAACCGATCTGTTATACCGATCTGTGAAACCGATATGTGAAACCGATCTGTCAGACCGATCTGTGAAACAGATATGTGAAACCGATATGTGAAACTGATCTGTGAAACCGATCTGTGAAACCGATCTGTGAAACCGATCTGTGAAACTGATCTGTTAGACCGATCTGTGAAACTGATCTGTGATACCAATCTGTCAGACTGATCTATGAAACCGATCTGTCAGACCGATCTGTGAAACTGATCTGTCAGACCGATTAGTGAGACTGTTCTGTTACTGTTCATAAAACTGGAAACACTGTTCACAGAACTGGAAAATTGGAAAAGTGTTGGGGATAAGTCCCCTTGTCCTCCCGGAACACCTCCAACACCAAAATTTCACAATGTAATAGACCAGAGAGGTCCGGGACATTACACATTTCCTCATGAGTTGCAACTCCTCTAACAGATTTGACAAAAAATGATCAAGAATTCATATGGACTGATCAGTGTTAGGCAGCATTCGAGTTTCTAATGGAGAAGTTAGTAAGCGCTCGAGTACTTTGTCTTCCTGCTGAGGGAGTTCAGTTTGTTGTTTTCTGTGATGCTTCACATCTGGGGTTAGACAGTTTTCTCTTCCAGTAGAGGTTAGTTGCTTCTTATGGGTCTCAGCAGTTACGTCCCCATGAACTCAACTATGCCTCCCATGATCTTGAGTTGGCAGTCGGGGTGTTTTCTCTGAAGTTGTGGAGACATTACCTCATCGGTGAGCACTTTGTGTTTTCACTGATCATAAGAGTTTGAGGTATGTTATCTCACTGCGTGACTTGAACATATGAAAATGTTGGTGGATGGAGTTATTACAAGAATACGACTTCGAAATATCATATACACCAGGAAAAGGGAATGTTGTAGCTGATGTGTTGAGCCGAAAGCCACGTAGTGATGCTGTGTGTGAATCTGGTGATTCCTGGTGAGTAATGGACGAACTATCAGCATTACATCTTGATATGGGAGAAGTTGGGTGTAGAGGCTATCTTTTTCAAATGATGGTACAATCATACCTGATGCAGAAGGTAGAAGAGTCCCATTTTTGGGATCTATAGGTGGAAGTCTGGAGAGACCGAGTTGTTTGCGGTGAGGCCCTGATGGTTGGTCTGAGGATGAAAAACACAGAATGTTATATCACATGAGGTTTTATGTTAACTTGATGATGCACAAGATGGTTCTATGAGAGTTACATAGTTCACCTTTAGCGGTACATCCTGGCGTGACAAAGATGTACAAATCCATGAAGAGTCAGTTTTGGTTGCCTGGGCTAAAGAGTGTGGTTGCAGAGTTTGTGACTCGATGTTTAGTCTACCAGAAGGTGAAGGTCGAACCTCATGTCCCAAGTGGTCTTCATCAGCCATTGTAGATTCCTAAGTCTAAGTGTGAGGACATCTCAATGGGCTTTGTTACTTGTTTACCTCAAGCTCCGGGAGGACATGATGCTATTTGGGTGGTAGTGGATCTTTTAACCAAATCTGCCCACTTCATAGTGATCAAGGAGTCAATATGAGTGGAAGTTCTGTCGAGGTATTATCTAGAGGAGGTGGTGAGACTTCATGGATACCCTAGGATGATCATTTCTAATCGAGATCCTCGTTTTACCTCCAGGGTGTGGAGAGGTCTTCAATAAACTTTTGGTTCTCAACTATGCCTTAACACTTCTTTTCACCTTCCAACGGATGGTCAGATAGAGTGAACCATCCAAACTCTAGAAGAAATGTTACTCTATTGTGTTATGGATTTTGGAGGCTCATTGATAAGGCACATACCCTTGGTGGATTTTTCTTACAATAATAGTTTTCAATCCACCATCGGCATAGCTCCGTTTGAATCCTTGTATGGTCGACCTTGTCGTTCGACGTTGTGCTGGACTTGGGTCAGAGAGTCATCAATTCTCATACCAGAACTAGTGTAGAATACAACATAGATGGTTCAGGTGATTCATGTCACACCCCGACATGCGCGTTTATTATATTTTATGATTTCTTTGACTTTAAATTATATTGCTGCGGTTCGTGTTCAGTATCAGACCAGGTTTTTTGAGTTTTTGTTAAACTGTGCGCTTTTTGACACGTTGTCGTCGGGCGCATGAGCGGAGCCTGTTCTGGAAACCCCACTCGTCCCTGCCCGGTGTATTTTTGCATCCCGTTGTCTTTGGAGAATTTTAAATAGAGTCTTTATATTAAACGCGCACATCTATAATTATAAGTTAATAATTATTTTTATTATTTAAGACGAAATGAGTATTTTTACCATTTGTATTTTTCTCATTATGATTATTATTATCATTTGTTTTTTTATCATTATGTTTTGTTAACGTTGCGGATAGTAGTATAACCGTTATTAAATATGTTTTGTTATTAATATTTATTATTGTTATTAGTATTATTGTAATTTATTATTATTATTATGATTTTGTTTTGTTTTATTTAATTTTCCTTTTTTTTTCTTTTATCTTTTCTTTCTTTCCCCTCCAACCCTAGCGGCCCACTTTATATATATATTTTTTTTCTTCCCCGCTGGAGCCGCCGCCTCCTATTCCTCTCCCCCATTGTCCGCCTCGGCCCCCTACCCGGCTTCTCCCTGGTGCGCCGCCCACGGCCCCCGCCCACTTCCTGCAGCGCGCCGCTGCACCCACCTCTCCCGTTGCAGCAATCCAGTCCCTCCGGCGCTGCTTCGCCACACCCCCGTCCGGCTCCCCAGCTCTGCCCTCCCTATGTCTGCTGTCGCGCCCCAGCCCGGCGCCCGACCGCCAACACCCCCGCTCGGCCTCCCCTCCTAGCGCAGTCCTCCCCTTCTTGCGCTGCACCCTCCAGCTGCCGGCACCCCCTCGCCACCCTCTTCTCCCGCGCCCCAGCCTCTATCTACGCTGCCCTGTGCGCTGAAGCCCAGCCGCCCCTGTTTTTCTTTCTCCTCGTCGGTTCATCCTTCTCCGGTTTCAACCCAGCCGTAGCCGCACCTTCAGAGTAGCAGTCCACCATCGGCGCCCTCCACTCCCCTCCTGCTGCCTGCCGCCGTCATCCGGCTCCCACTCAGCCCCTACGCGCCGTCTCCCGCGCCCTCTGCCTCCTTCCGCAGCAGCAGCCGCAGCACCCGGCGCCCTCCCTCTCGTCTACAGCACCGGCCTCGCCCCCCGACCAGACCGCTCCTTCCAGCAGCACGCTCCCTGTCCGCCACCACGCACCCCAGCTCCTCTCTCTCCCACCTCCTGTCCGCTGCGTGCTTTTCCTCCCAGCCAGGTTCCTTCTTTTTGTTTTTTTTATTATTATTATTTATTTTATTTATCTTGTTTTATTACTATTATCATTAGTGTTCATCTTATTATTTTGCTATTATTATTATTATTTTTCATATTATTATTATTATTATTATTATTATTATTAATGATTAATATCATTAATTTTATTATTATTATTATTATTAATGATTAATATTATTAATTTTATTATTATTATTATTATTTTTATTATTATTATTATTATTATTTATTATCATTATTATGATTATTATTAATTTTATTATTATTAGTGTAATTGTAATTATTATTAATACGAATTTTATTATTATTATTATTATCCTTTTTATTATTATTATTATTAATGTTAATATTATTAATATTATTATAACTATTATTATTGTTATTAATGATGATATTATTAATATGATTATTGTTATTATTATTATTATTATTATTATTATTATTATTATTATTATTATGTTTCTATTACTATTATTATTATTACTATTGTTATTATTACTATTCCTATTATTATTATTATTACTAATCCTATTATTATTATTAGTATTATTATTACTATTATTATCTTTATTTTCATTATTATTATCGTACTCTTGTTGATGGTGGATTTTTATTTGTTGGCTTAGGACTTTTAGGACCGGCGCAGGGCGTTTCCAAGTGAGCGCCACCGCCGCGCCTTGTTTCCGAGGTTCCGTCATCGCCGCGCTTTAGTTTCAAGGTGAGCATATATTCCCGCCGCTTGGTTTCGAATGCTCTGGTGAGTTTTGGATGTGTCTGAGTCCTTGGTTTTGTTTATGCAGAGTGTCGGACTTTGTCACGTGGTTTCGGACACACGTCGTGTCATCGCGCCTTGCTTCCAAAGTCGTTTTGCCGTCGCGCTTGGTTTTGAGGTAGGTCCCCTTTGAACTGCTTTTAAAATTTAAGTTATATTATTTCATGCTGTTTGCGCACCCTAATTGTTCAAAATCAACATTTTATTAGTTGTAATAAATATGAGATAATATACGATAATTAATTTTTAATATAAGATGGTTAATTTTTAAATGGTTATTTAATGTCAAAAGGAGCCGTTTATTTTATACACGACACATGAAACATCCTTTTGACGAGCGGAGACCCAATAATGAAAGAATCCCCGTTTGGCTTTTAAACATAATTCACGAAACATAAAATAGAGTTCTGGTTTAATGACAAATGATTTCTTTTGATGCGTGAACAAATACTTTGGTTCGTTTGAGAAATTGCCCGGTTGGCTCTTAAAGTTTATTTGGAAAAGAAAATGGTTTGGTTTGGTTTATAAAAATATTGTTAGCCTGTAGCGTAGTGTTTTGGGGTTCTTTAACAGTTTTAAACTGGGTTTTGTCACATAAAGAAGTTGTACCTGTCTTTGAGTAGTGTTTGTGAAATGTATTAAATGCCCGTTTGGAACTTTATGGAAAGCGATAAAAATGTTGTGATAAAAACCCTCTTAGGGCGACTCTCATGCCTTGGTTGCAATGGATTGTTTGGGAGGCCGCACTTAGAGGCTCCCGGGTACTTGAGTAGTCAAAGGCAAGAGGTTGTCCCATGGAGTGGCTCGGGGAATGCCTGTTGTTCTTTATATATAGATATATCTGATTGGATGCTCGGTTGGCATCGGTTGGCTCACCCCCTTTTTCTTAAACACTTGAGACATGAGAATCTGACATATTGAGAGAATATTCTAAGAGCGATTGCTGCACTGGTAGGTTATGGTACTGACCAGTGGCCCATAGTAGGTGGATATATTGGGTTTATTGCTATGGGATTTGCCCTCGACCTGCCCGTGAGTGGATGGTCGAGCGTATTGGGCGTTTTGATTTCATCGTGACATGTCAATAAGGATGATTTCTCATGTATTGGTGTCTTCAGATTTATTCTCGATCTCCTAGGTTCACCCATGTCTATTCAGCTTTTGTAGCTTGTAGTAATGATTATGATGCTCACGTGTATACATACATAGCCCTTGCTGTATGTTTTACTTTGTGCATTCTGGCATATTGTTTTCCTTGGAAACTGATAAATTGCTTTTTAATGGTTTTCTAAAAATTGTTTTCAAATGGAAGTGTTTAATCCCTTTTGTACAAATTTGAAAATTTAAACATCACTTTCCCCTTTTCCTGAAATGTCATTGGCACTAATGAAATGAACACGAATTTGGAAAATGGCTAAGGGCAATGGTTCGTACATTGTTTTTAAGTAGAATATTATTAAAAACATACTTTTATATATTGTAGTTCAAACTTGAAATGATGTTTCTTTTATTTTAAAGGTAGTGCATTGGGAATAGATATCGGGCTAGCCTACTGAGTTTTAATACTCACGCCTATAGTTCTTTTCTGTTTTTAGTGTTTGTGCAGGCTTTAGTTTGAGTGCGCTCGCCTAGGGCGACGCGTGATCATTGAGTCGGAGAGAGACCCGTGAGGTCGCACAGAGCTTGTTCGGACGTCGTGTTTGGTTAGTTTGATTTCTGTTTGTTCTTGTTTAGTCACTTTATCTGGTTTATCTTTTCTGCACTGCTCTGTATTATTTTCCCTGTCTTATTTATTTATAATTGGCGAAATCGTTCCCATAGCCTCTGTTGATGCCCTGGCGCTTGTCGCCAGCCTGGGAGGATCGGGAACGCCTCTCGGGCCATGTCGCGGACCGGCTCGGGTGACCGGTTCAGGGTTGACCCGGGTTGGTTCGTGACAAAATGGTATCAAAGGGAGGTTTGCTCTTAGCAGACCTCACTATTCAGAGCGCCCTTTGTTATTTGGGATGTCAAGGTAGATGGAGTAGGATTGTCGGGACTTGAGGGGTAGGTACGAGAAGAGCGTCGCGAACTCTTGCTCGTACCGATCCTCAGGTTTCCATGGGAAGTCCAGTTTAATTTGTTTGTTTGGGTTTTTATGGTAATGTTTTGCGATTGGGATACAACAAAGGGAGTTGGGCCACTAGTCCTCCTAACCCGCACGGCCTGGAAAGCCATGCAGAGCTAGGGGCATGGCCCAAGAAGGCTCTCTGTGTTAGTGACGTGTTTGGCATATGGTCGCCAACCATATGGTCAAGACACCCACTGACACTGGTCCCCTGTTTGAGTTGTTTTGGGGTCCCCCTTGATTTTTGAAAGTGGTTTGAATTAGAAAAGTTGGTTTTGAAAAAAAAAATGGTTGTTTGAAATGACATGTTAAATTTGTATATTGTTTTAAAAGAAGTGGTATGAATAAATTGTTTTTGGAAAATGAAGTTGCTTTGTTTTGGCCTTGGTGTTCCGATGAGTACTCACATGCATTTTGGTGTGTTGGAAATGTGGATGGATGTCTGGTATGGTGGATGGATGCCCTGGGTGGCACAGATACATGCATGTGAGTGAGACTCTAAGGGATACCAATGGCGAGGATTTAACTTACCAAGATTGTTTTAAATTAAAGATGTTTTCAAAGAGAAAAGTTTTGATTTTATGATAACTGGTTTCCTCGGATTTTGAGCTTGTCACCTATGCAGTGTTTGATTTTGAGGTTGTTATTCATTCGTTGAGTTGGCCTTGATTGGGTTTTTGACCTTTCTTTGTCCAGCAGTTATCCCTTTGAATCTTCGATGGGTGATCGTAGTGCAGTTGATCAACCTAAGGATTTTATGCTTGAGTTTCGGAAGTTGGATCCACCTCTCTTCTATGGTCAAGTAGAAACTTCTGTGGCAGAGGAGTGGATGCGGAAGATTGAAAGGGACTTTAACCTCATTGAGTTGCCCGAGTCGTTGAAGGTCAAGTTTGCGACCTTCATGCTTGAAGGTTCACCGTGGATGTGGTGGAAGTCAGTGTCTCGGAACAAGGCCCGTCAAGAGGTTACTTGGGAGTTTTTCAAGGCCTCGTTCATTCGTCAGTATTTCTCTGAGGAAGAAAGGGTGAGCAAGGGGATGGAAATGTGTTGTCTGCAGCAGGGCGACGGATCCGTGTTAGAATATTTCCATCGCTTTGTGGATCTAGTACCTTATGATCCAGAGTATGCCACAAATGACCCCGTGAAGGCTCGACGCTTTGAGGCGGGTCTCCGCCCTGATCTGCAGTCGAAGGTGTTAGAGTCCAACCTAACTTCTTTTGTCGACGTGGCAAGACAAGCTTTTCGTGTCGAAGCTGCGATGGTAGGAGTGCTCGAAGTAGTTCTCCCTCCTTCGATCCCTATGAGCACTGGTGAAGATTCTGGAAAGGAAGTGAGTAAGAAAATGGAAGTGTATGGATCAGGTCGTGGAATCAAGAGACCTCGGGATCTTTCATCAACCTCTTCGGAGCGAGAGATTATTGTGTGTTATCAGTGTGGCAAGCGAGGTCACAAGAAGTCATCGTGCCCAAGTGCTCTGAAGCCCTGCCAGGCGTGTGGACGTCTGGGTCACTTGCGACGATTTTGTCGGGGTGTTGCAAGGAAGCATCGCAGAGGAAGTTCTCAGAAGTAATGTGTTGTAGGGTCTTTTTTCAAAGTTTCCAGTGTAAGTTTCCTCTCTGTGAAAGTGATCTATTATCGTGGCCTATGTATGGGTGTTGTTTTGGGTTTGAAATTCATGGGAACTTCATGGGTCTTTTGACGAACCTCGTCTTTCAATGCTGGTGTGTTTTAATGTTAAAATCTTGTACTTCAATCTGTCAGATCAAAAGATGTAAGTTTCTTGTTGGGATTATCAGAACCTGACTACGAGGCAGGAGATGCTTCATCCATCAGAGCTCCAGCCAAAAGGTCTCGGAGTGAAGCCAGCGCGTAGTCAGGAACCCCCCGGGGGAAATTTTAAAGAGTCCGGTTAAAGTCGTGCTTTTATCGTCGTGGTAAGATAGTTTTGGTGTTGTTGCTCTGGTTCCTCCGTCGTTGTAGTTTTCCTCTTGTCGCAAAGCGCGTGATGGACTTATCCCTCACGTAGTGTCGGGAATCGTGCCTCTTGGATGTAAGTTGCTGACCAGTGACTTTTCATGGCCACTGATGTAAATCAGTTGCGGCCCTGGTTTGGGTCCATCCCGAAGTGATGGGTTGTGAGTAGTCGTACGTCGTAGTTTCAGTGATATGATCCTTGGGCCCACCCTCCCCGCCCATGGGGTTAGGGTTTTTAGTTGTGCTAAGTATCCATTTAAGCTTCTATCCCTTTTGGACGTGAGTAAGTGGTTTAAAGGTCCTTGTTGGGCTCTTTCTAGCTGGAGTAAGGTCTCGTGCATGTCTAAGCTGGTTTCCCGTTTGGTCGTTAGTTGGTCGGTTCTTTATGGTGGGGAGACCCACCATGAGTCTCTTTGGGTTTTCTCTTAAATCGTTATCGAATGCTAGTTGAGTTCTTATGGTGGGGAGACCGTTCAGGCCTCCCCTCTGTTGGTGATTTACTTTGGGCAATGAGGTTCAGTCCCGCTGGTAGTCGTTGTGACATCCTTGGTTAAGACGTTGGATCGTGTTCAATGAAATCCTTAGGTGTTGATCGACCAACTGGTTGGTGTTGTGGCTTTCCGGGGGCGGAAAGCGTTATGGTGGGGAGAATTGTCACACCCCGACATGCGCGTTTATTTTATTTTATGATTTCTTTGACTTTAAATTATATTTCTGCGGTTCGTGTTCAGTATCAGACCAGGTTTTTGATTTTTTGTTAAAATGTGCGCTTTTTGACGTGACGTCGTCGGGCGCGTGAGCGGAGCCTGTTCTGGAAACCACGCTCGTCCCTGCCCGGTGTATTTTTGCATCCCGTTGTCTTTGGAGAATTTTAAATAGAGTCTTTATATTAAACGCGCACATCTATAATTATAAGTTAATAATTATTTTTATTATTTAAGACAAAATGAGTATTTTTACCATTTGTATTTTTCTCATTATGATTATTATTATCATTTGTTTTTTTTATCATTATGTTTTGTTAACGTTGCGGATAGTAGTATAACCGTTATTAAATATGTTTTGTTATTAATATTTATTATTGTTATCAGTATTATTGTAATTTATTATTATTATTATGATTTTGTTTTGTTTTATTTAATTTTCCTTTTTTTTCTTTTATCTTTTCTTTCTTTCCCCTCCAACCCTAGCGGGCCACTTTATATATATTTTTTTTTTCTTCCCCGCTAGAGCCGCCGCCTCCTATTCCTCTCCCCCACTGTCCGCCTCGGCCCCCTACCCGGCTTCTCCCTGGTGCACCATCCACGGCCCCCACCCCCTTCCTGCAGCGCGCCGCTGCACCCACCTCTCCCGTTGCAGCAAACCAGTCCCTCCGGCGCTGCTTCGCCGCACCCCCGTCCGGCTCCCCAGCTCTGCCCTCCCTCTGTCCGTCGTCGCGCCCAGCCCGGCGCCCGACCGCGAGCACCCCCGCTCGGCCTCCCCTCCTAGCGCAGTCCTCCCCTTCTTGCGCTGCACCCTCCAGCTGCCGGCACCCCCCTCGCCACCCTCTTCTCCCGCGCCCCAGCCTCTATCCGCGCTGCCCTGTGCGCTGAAGCCCAGCCGCCCCTGTTTTTCTTTCTCCTCGTCGGTTCATCCTTCTCCGGTTTCAACCCAGCCGCAGCCGCACCTTCAGAGTAGCAGTCCACCATCGGCGCCCTCCACTCCCCTCCTACTGCCTGCCGCCGTCATCCAGCTCCCGCTCAGCCCCTACGCGCCGTCTCCCGCGCCCTCTGCCTCCTTCCGCAGCAGCAGCCGCAGCACCCGACGCCCTCCCTCTCGTCTGCAGCACCGGCCTCGCCCCCCCACCAGACCGCTCCTTCCAGCAGCCCGCTCCCTGCCCGCCACCGTGCACCCCAGCTCCTCTCTCTCCCACCTCCTGTCCGCTGTGTGCTTTTCCTCCCAGCCAGGTTCCTTCTTTTTGATTTTTTTTTATTATTATTATTTATTTTATTTATCTTGTTTTATTACTATTATCATTAGTGTTCATCTTATTATTTTGCTATTATTATTATTATTTTTCATATTATTATTATTATTATTATTATTAATGATTAATATCATTAATTTTTTTATTATTATTATTAATGATTAATATTATTAATTTTATTATTATTATTATTAATTTTATTATTATTATTATTATTATTATTTATTATCATTATTATGATTATTATTAATTTTATTATTATTAGTGTAATTGTAATTATTATTAATACTAATTTTATTATTATTATTATTATTATTATTATTATTATTATTATTATTATTATCCTTTTTATTATTATTATTATTAATGTTAATATTATTAATATTATTATAACTATTATTATTGTTATTAATGATAATATTATAAATATGATGATTGTTATTATTATTATTATTATTACTATTATTATTATTATTATTATTATTATTATGTTGCTATTACAATTATTATTATTACTATTGTTATTATTACTATTCCTATTATTATTATTACTACTAATCCTATTATTATTATTATTAGTATTATTACTATTATTATCTTTATTTTCATTATTATCATCGTACTCGTGTTGATGGTGGATTTTTATTTGTTGGCTTAGGACTTTTAGGACCGGCGCAGGGCATTTCCAAGTGAGCGCCACCGCCGCGCCTTGTTTCCGAGGTTCCGTCATCGCCGCGCTTTAGTTTCAAGGTGAGCATCTATTCTCGCCGCTTGGTTTCGAATGCTCTGGTGAGTTTTGGATGTGTCTGAGTCCTTGGTTTTGTTTATGTAGAGTTTCGGACTTTGTCACATGGTTTCAGACACACGTCGTGTCATCGCGCCTTGCTTCCAAAGTCGTTTTGCCGTCGCGCTTGGTTTTGAGGTAGGTCCCCTTTGCACTGCATTTAAAATTTAAGTTATATTATTTCATGCTGTTTGCGCACCCTAATTGTTCAAAATCAACATTTTATTAGTTGTAATAAATATGAGATAATATACGATAATTAATTTTTAATATAAGATGGATAATTTTTAAATGGTTATTTAATGTCAAAAGGAGCCGTTTATTTTATACACGACACATGAAACATCCTTTTGATGAGCGGACACCCAATAATGAAAGAATGCTCATTTGGATTTTAAACATAATTCACGAAACATAAAATAGAGTTCTGGTTTAATGAGAAATGATTTCTATTGATGCGTGAACAAATACTTTGGTTCGTTTGAGAAATTGCCCGGTTGGCTCTTAAAGATTATTTGGAAAAAAAATGGTTTGGTTTGGTTTATAAAAATATTGTTAGCATGTAGCGTAGTGTTTTGGGGTTCTTTAACAGTTTTAAACTGGGTTTTGTCTCATAAAGAAGTTGTACCTGTCTTTGAGTAGTGTTTGTGAAATGTATTAAATGCCCGTTTGGCACTTTATGGAAAGCGATAAAAATGTTTTGATAAAAACCCTCTTAGGGCGACTCTCATGCCTTGGTTGCAATGGATTGTTTGGGAGGCCGCACTTAGAGGCTCCCGGGTACTTGAGTAGTTAAAGGCAAGAGGTTGTCCCATGGAGTGGCTCGGGGAATGCCTGTTGTTCTTTATATATAGATATATCTGATTGGATGCTCGGTTGGCATCGGTTGGCTCACCCCCTTTTTCTTAAACACTTGAGACATGGGAATCTGGCATATTGAGAGAATATTCTAAGAACGATTGCTGCACTGGTAGGTTATGGTACTGACCAGTGGCCCATAGTAGGTGGATATATTGGGTTTATTGCTATGGGATTTGCCCTCGACCTGCCCGTGAGTGGATGGTCGAGCGTATTGGGCGTTTTGATTTCATCGTGACATGTCAATAAGGATGATTTCTCATGTATTGGTGTCTTCTGGTTTATTCTCGATCTACTAGGTTCACCCATGTCTATTCAGCTTTTGTAGCTTGCAGTAATGATTATGATGCTCACGTGTATACTTACATTGCCCTTGCTGTATGTTTTACTTTGTGCATTCTGGCATATTTTTTTCCTTGGAAACTGATAAATTGCTTTTTAATGGGTTTCTGAAAATTGTTTTCAAATGGAAGTGTTTAATCCCTTTTGTACAAATTTGAAAATTTAAACATCACTTTCCCCTTTTCCTGAAATGTCATTGGCACTAATGAAATGAACACGAATTTGGAAAATGGCTAAGGGCAATGGTTCGTACTTTGTTTTTAAGTAGAATATTATTAAAAACATACTTTTATAGATTGTAGTTCAAACTTGAAATGATGTTTCTTTTATTTTAAAGGTAGTGCATTGGGAATAGATATCGGGCTAGCCTACTGAGTTTTAATACTCATGCCTATAGTTCTTTTCTGTTTTTAGTGTTTGTGCAGGCTTTAGTTTGAGTGCGCTCGCCTAGGGCGACGCATGATCGTTGAGTCAGAGAGCGACCCGTGAGGTCGCACGGAGCTTGTTCGGACGTCGTGTTTGGTTAGTTTGATTTCTGTTTGTTCTTGTTTAGTCACTTTATCTGGTTTATCTTTTCTGCGCTGCTCTGTATTATTTTCGCTGTCTTATTTATTTATAATGGGCGAAATCGTTCCCATAGCCTCTGTTGATGCCCTGGCGCTTGTCGCCAGCCCGGGAGGATCGGGAACGCCTCTCGGGCCATGTCGCGGACCGGCTCGGGTGACCGGTTCAGGGTTGACCCGGGTTGGTTCGTGACAATTCATGAGAGGATGAATAAAACGCAATATTTTCAGAAAGAATATGCCGATTAATGAATGAGGCCCTAGAGTATATTATTGGGGATCATGTGTTTCTGAAGGTGACTCCCCGGTCATAGGCAGCAAAGGTATGGTCATAGAAGTAAGCTTTCTCCTGGTTTTTTTGGGCCTTTTGAGGTGTTTTCTCGGTGTTGGAGTTGTGGCATATCGAGTAGCACTTCCCCCATAGATGAGTCGGATTCATGAATTTTTCCATGTATCACAGCTCTCGTTATCTTCATGACGACTCTCACATCATCAATTGGGGAGAGATCGATGTTGATGATGATGAAACCTTGGAGGAGCGACCTATGGAGAACCAAGACCACAAAGAGAAGGTGTTGTTTGGGCATTCTATTCCTTTAGTTCGTGTCTTGTACCGACACGATGTCTTGGAGGAGAGTACCTGAGAACGTGAGTCACAGATACATGCTCAGTACCTAGTGTTTTTTGATGTTTAACTCTATCATGAATCATTATAGCTGATTTGGTTATAAAAATTTCATGTTTATGAGATGGTTCCCTTTATTGCTTTTATGGATTTATCTCTTTAGAGACGTATCTCGAGGATTGGTTGTTCTAACCCTGTTTCGTTTTCACTTTAGGTGGGTTTTGGATTCTCGAGGATGAGAATGTTTTGAGAGGTATCTGATGTAATGGCCCGACCTCTCCAGTCCATTACTTTGTGAAAATGTGGTGTTAGAGATGTTTTGGTTGGTTAAGGTGACTTGGGGTTCGTTTGGGTGGCCTTTTATGGAAAACTAAATGAAGTAGCTTTCGCAAGGGAGGTGCAGAGTTTGTATAAACCGTGCGACCGAACCGTGCGAGGTTGGTGTTGGAGTCAGTGTATAACGCACGGTTTGTCTAGCAGTGTGGCCAAACCATGCGAGGAGTATTTGACAAGGTAGTAGCTACCGCATGGTTAGCGCACAGTTTGTCTTACCGTGCGAGAAAACCGTGCAGGCACTTCAATCTATATCCTAAAATTGTGGATCTCAACCATTTTGCCTCTAACATTCTAGTTTAAGCCCCTAAGTGGCCATAACTTTGGATTTACCATCCCAGAAGGTAGGAGAATCTCTCCAATGCATTTTGGAGGTGATTCTAAGGCTTCTCTTGACGAATCGAAGTCGGTTTCCAGAGGTATGTGATCATTCTTGTTTGGTTTTTTAGATCTACTTAGATCTACACTCCCTCTTATCTCGGTTTTCTATATCTACACCCGTTATGGGTAGATCTATGTGTTTGGATGTCAAATATGATGAGCTTTGGTCTGGATATTTCTAAGAAGACAGATCTATGGCAGGGTTTTGGAGAATCGACCCGGGTTGTTGGAGCGTTCTTCGATCGTTGTGGTTTTCATCAAAAACCATTGAGGTAGGGGATTCATTGCTTATCTTTATTTTACATGAAACTATATCGTTATTATGTTTAATCCTGCTAGATGACAATGGAATTAACATATAAATATTTTGAATGGGATCAAGAAATTATATCGACTTTATGATATTTCCTCTTGTTTACCAAGATAGTGTGATATCTATGCTTTCCTTGCTTAGCTGTTGTTCGTGATGGAAATCGGTAAAGAACATAAACCAATATTAATTGATAATTGTTTTCGCCAAAGATAAGGAGGCATGAATGTGAATCTGGTTCTTTTGTATTTTGATGTTAATCAAATTGGTATAGTAAGCGTGTATAATCATTTGTGATAGATTACTGATTAGTTCCCGATTTTGGAACAATGGATTATAAATCTGTTAATTCAAGAAGGATCAAATAATTTTATTGTTTGAAAATTCCTTGAAGGGTTCTGAGTTATCCTCTTGATTTTTAAGGGCCAAGATCCCAATTTATGTTATTGTTGTTTTTCTTGCTACTTGTGCTGGGATGTGAACCTGGATGGTTGTTGTAATATGTGGGGGGCATAGAGGCCTTTTGGTTGTGGTAGTGGATGACTCCTAGTGTGGTGAGATGCATCGGTTTATGCATTGGGGTGTTAGGGAGGACACCAGGGTTGTTGAAATGGGATGGATGTGATTGTTGGGTTCTTGCTATTTCTTTTGGTTGATTGTTTCTTCACATTCCCCCATTCTCAAGGTGGCTGGTCTTACTTACCCTGTTTCTAAAATAGGCAATGACATGCGGGGTATGCCACGTTCTTTCGGTGTTTAGCGTCTCAAGGAAGATGGGTATATGATCATTATTTGTGTGGAAAAGGACTCGACGGGTATACATCTACTCTCCATGGTGATCTCCTTGTGTTAGTAGCATTTAATGCTTTTCCAGAATGCCTGGGGAACATGGGGAATGTATTTCTATAATGAATGTTTGAATAAATGTTGTTAACCCCATTGGGATGGAGTTGCTGGAACATAATGATGAGGTTGTAATTTTTTTAAAGGTACAATTAACCTTGGTGTGATGCTAATGTAACTTATTTGGTATTTTTCAGGTTTAATTAAGGTTAAATAATTAATAACATATAGTGGAATTGATTAAAAAGGAATGAAATAATTGAATAAAGTTCCTTTAAGGGTGTGTGCTTATAAGATACCTAGTTTAAGAAGTGAATACTCTCCAGAAATTCCGGAGTCCGAGAGGCGTTAGCTGTAGTAGTGTCTAAGACTTGGTTATTCCCATACTGTGGTTGTGAGTTATAGTATAATTATATTTTTTGTGTTTCTATACGCTACTCCACCCTGTCAGTAAGGGAAACTGTGACCCCAGTGATTCCGAGCCCTGGGGGAGTTTTCCCCAACATTCCGGTGGGAGGATGAATGGCTGACTATCCCCTTTGGCCCCTCTCTTTTCTCTGGGTAGATACTTGTACCGTTCGGCACAACGATTAGTTTTCCCTATATATCTATGTAGAGGGATGTAATGGCTTCTGGTTGTTCACACACATATATTCTGGATATAGTATCCTATGGAATACTCTAGGTGTAATGTGTATAGGTTGTGATGGCTTGAGGATCCTTACTCAGTGTGTGAGTTGTAATGGATTGAGGTATGATACCCGACTTATGATACACATTATGCGTGCTGTGGTGGCTACCGAAAACAACCTGGTTACTTTTGATTGTGAGGATGATGTGGTGCTTCGCTAAGGTGTTTGCGGGCTAGCCTTTGTGGTGCACAAGGTGCTGATTGTGGTGCTTCGCCCAGGTGTCTGCGGGCAAGCCTTTTTGGAGAGAGATTCTTAGGAAGTGTGATATTGGGGAAAAGTGGCAAAGCAGTGGGGAAGTAGTAGTGGGGTACCCTTGATATTCTTTACTATATGCTATATTCTTGTATGTGTTAATTGGTGATAATGGCCATAGTGAGGTTGGGAACATCGTATAACTATTTAGATGAAGAGTTAGTTTCACTTGTTGTTCACTGTGCTTTAGCATGCTTTCTTTAATTTTGCACAAGAGGCTTCGAGAAGGATCCTATTGAGTATACTATTATACTCAACCAATATATATATAAACTATTTTTCAAGTCATTTGGAGCAGGTTGGAGATCAAGCTGATTTTTAATAGCTTGGGGTTGTAGGAGATATTCGGGCTTGTGGTTGCTGCTATTTTTTACTTTCTTTTGGGTACTTGTAGTTTTTCCCCTTTTAGTGGTAGTACTTTTGCATGACATTCCATTTTTTCACTTTGGCTTCTATTATATTTCCAGTTCTGAGTTGGAGTTGATTAGTGTCTATCTTATCTCTATCTCTCTTTGTTGTGTTCTCTTAGAGGGTAATGCCTCCCATTTGTTTGTTACTATACCCTCAGTGCTAGTGGGAAACCCGGGGCCTACTGGAGGCGGGACTCGGGGGGTCATTATCTCCATTCTCACATTTCCAGCCCAGGAGGGGTGCACTCTGTGGGGAGGGGGTTGTGACACTCTGAATGATCTAGAATATGAATAGTTTTATCTTCATAAGAAATGGTATATTCTAGCTATATTAGTTCTGGGTTCAGAGCATTATATGGATCAGACACATACATTCTTAACAAAGAAACCTGAAAATAATATTGTATTTGTGATAAACATGTAGGATAGGCTTCTCAGTAGGAAACTAGTCCAACGTTATGCTTGTTTTAATAATTTCCAATTAACTATGGACATCAATTTTCATTCTTAACAAAATGAATAACACTTTTCCATACATATATTAAAAGGAAAACATGATCATCCTCCTTGAAATAATGCTCAGTCCTCATATTATCTACACAAATTTTCTACCTGCTCGGAGTTTTCCTCTTGTGTCAGGTAATTAATTTAACATTCACTATTAATTCCTACAACAATTAACATCACATCAACATACATTCTCAGAATTCATACCATAATGTAGTAGTTCAACTCCTTTTAGCATATAATTATTCAAAATGTGACATTTTTATATTTTAATGAAAACTATTATTATAAGAAAACTCAACTAATTTAATATGTTTATCCTAACCTCCCTGTTAATATATTGATCATGAACTAAACATATCGTCTAATGTATGAATTTTTTCACTCTAACTTTACACCAGGTTGCTGATGAATGGTTGTGCTGAAATTTAATTTATTACTCAATAACTTTTGAATGCCATTCCATGAGATAGAAGTAATCCTTAGATCTTAATTAGATACAACATAGTCAGGAACTCCATGTAACCAGTAATTCTTTTCTAGTTATGTTATAGAAATATCATTTAGAGAATGTGTCTCAAAAAGTATATAAATTTATAGATTTAGATAATGATAAAAAAATAACCCAAATCTCAAGGTTTTCTATAAATGCATTTGGTATTCCCACTATGAAATGCATGGATATATTTCCAGATTTTTACATTATCACAATGAATGGATGAATTATCTACTTTGTTTCTTTTCAGTCTACATTAACCAGTTAACATTTCAATAAGTTAATAGTAAAATCGATAACATCTCTTTTCATTCCAGCCCACCCAGAATACTACTGATGATATCTATATATCTATTGCCTTCGCGGATGAAATGAAAAATTATAACTGGGACCTTCACATAATAGCTCTATATTTAATTGTCTAACACTAGGAACACATTATCTATTTCCAAATCTCAATACACAATATTAATCCACATTAAATTCATACAACTTATCATTATTTATCAATTTTACTTTTTTTGCAACTCACCCTCTTCCTTATGTTATTTCATAATTATTTTTTATTGAGCTTACTACACTGTAACCCGAAACAATAGAGATGAATTTCATGCACCAACAACTTGTAATCTAGAATTCAACAAATCATTATCCAAATGATCACATTGCAAACATATTATGGTTAATGTGGAACTATATTTCTGAATCAATTCATCATACTCTCTATTTTTCCATGATGGAAATTAATTGTGCAATCAAAATCCATAATTAGTTCCAGCCATCTTCTATATCTCAATTTTAATTATTTCTAAGTGAATATGTACTTCAAACTTTTGGGTCAGTATATACATCACATTTTATACTATAAAATAAATACGGCTAATATTTTATGGTAAAAAACAAGAGCTAATTCGAAATCAGGTGTAGGGATATTTAACTCACATGGTTTTGACTAATGTGATGCATATGGAAGTACGTTATCAGTCTACATTAGGAAAAAACCATGTCCTTTCAAAAAATAATAAATATATATGTTAAATTATCCATTTATGGATGGATGGTCCAATACTAGAGAATTCACATTTCTTCATTTGAATTAATGATAGCACGTTTTCTGATGGTTCATCATCAATGAAAGTAGTTGACATTTTTGTTGCCACACTCTTTTATTTAAAATCATGTTTATTTCCAACACGAGTAACTAGATTTTGATACACATTAGAAAAATGAACCAGCTCTATATAGTTTAATTATCTAACCGATGTCTTCTCTTTATTATTATAATAATTTTAGTTTCACTCATAAGCCTTGGTTCCAAGTATTCCACATCAGTAAAACATCCCATAATTTATAATACATTCTCAAGTATGTGTTTAACCACACTTTTCACAGAAAAGGAATTTTATTTTCAGAACAACAAAATTCATTAGGGATATCTTCCATAATCTCTACCAATTATACTACTTCTTATTCTTATCATCAGGAAGAAAATATATGTTAGAGAACTCAAATTCAACATTTTTACTTCAATGAAAAACTTTTATATAGATGATAAATCATCATTCGACCAAATATCTTTATAAAAATGGTTTATATCCATAAATAAACTGATAAATTTTGTTATCAATGTCCCAAACCAATTTTGGTTCATACCCAGCTAGTATTGCCATTCATTCTTCGTCTATAGAAATGGAAACACTATATTTTTTTAATGAATTATAGAAAATGTTTTTCCATTTGTTGTCGAATAACCTTAGAAAAATATTTCACAAATAAAATATCCTTGAATGTTTCCCATTCCCTAAAATCTTGATCTTTTGGATGAATGATATTCCTAAGGAAATACCACCATCAGTTAGATCCACCATCTAAATAATAAATGGAATGGGTTACCTTTTTATGTTCCAGATCTTATGACATCAAATATTTTTCAAGAGCATTGATCCACACATCGACTACCACCAGGTTAGAAGATCCATTAAAATATGTTGGATGTTCCCTCATGAAATTCTCAACAAATACATATTATATTATGGTAGATATGTTACCTTTATCTCAGGAATAACTCCATCATTTAACATCGGAGTCAACAGATCCATTACTATAACAAACAACTCAGTTCGAATTCTCACTATTGAAGGCTACAGATTCAGAAAGATATCATCCTCTCGTTTCCTTTCTATGTCATCTTCCATTGATATTCTATAGAAACCCATTATGAAAAGTCATATCATACACACACAAAAACAATTTAATCTTCAAAATCTAAATCATTTTTATCATATCCATAATTTAAAACTCATTCAAAGTATTATATTAACATCATCATAACCCATAAAGTTATCGAGACCATCATTTAATACCAACTATAATAACCCAACATTAAATATAATGACACATAGGTTATGTACATTGATATTACATCATAATTTAAGAATATTAATTAAAAAATATCACAATCGACTATAAAAAAATATAGTTATAATGTATTTAGAAACCGGGTAATATAAATAGTTGGTTCATAATATATCATCATTGTCTCCCACTTATTTCATTATAACATGTCCCATTTTGACATAAATTTCTTTATACCCTTATACATTTCCTAGGGAGAAGAAACACATAAAATAGAAATCTCAGGTTCTATATAAGGGTAAACAAGGGGGATATCAATAAAATCATAATCATATGACATTAGAGCATAACATTTGAAAATCATATCATTAATATGAAAGATCATGATATCATGACATGGGATAAATCATAAAAAACACATAATAATCAATTTACATAATCCCAAAAGTAATAATAGAAATATTAAATTATTTCCCCTACACAGATGGATAAAATATCATTTCCTATTGGTAATGCATCATTTCCAATACCATTATAGCGGACAAAGTCCATTACTAAACTGATTTCACTCTTTGTTCCAACCATGTACTACTGAACTAAGAAAATTACGCATTCCATCCATGTCATTCTTATGAATTATAAATCATTACCCAATGCATTAGAGGGAGATATAGGTCTCACCCAGCTCATAATGAAACCATTCTTTACACCTTAACATAATCCATATAAAAATGGATTTCAAATATAGAATTCCATCATTAAAAAATAAAATGATAGGAATAATAAGGATATTATAATTGATACATAAAACTATTAATGAATTATGTCTTATATGAAAACTAATTTTGATGTAACATTAGAAATTAATTATTGAGAAAATATCCTTTCTTCTTTAAAAGCATTTTATTTTCACAAAATGTCATTAAATTTCAATAGAAATGAATTTATTTGAAACTAAACATGAAATTATCCAGAGAAAACTACATCAAAATATAGTGTTATAAAAAGCTAAAATTTATTCATGTCGAACAAGTTAAAAAAACATTTTCCCAGTACAATTGCTAGAAAAGTCATGAAGTGCCTCATATTGAAAATGAGAAAATATTCTTTCATATTATTTAATAAAAATTCACCAATGGTTAAAATTGACTCTAAAAAAATTTAGATGAATCAAAATAATATTTTGGAATAATCAATTAGTAATCATGTATATTGATGATAAATACACCCCAATAAATTCTTACGTAGAAACAACCACTAATTATAATCAGATTGTAAATTTATCCCTTATCTTAGGTAAGATTTCATTTATATGTAACTAAAACTCATATATAGTGATATAAATAATTTTGTTGACTTAGTATGGAGTCTTATTATTTTTTATTATATTATATATGGTCATATTATCATTAGTTTGATAGTAACATTATTACATGTCCATTCGGTGTTAAATTCATTATTTTCTTATACATGTTTTGTCAGATATGTTCTTATTACTCTTCTTAGTTTATAATTATTTAATATAAAAAATTATTATTATAATATATATCATTTTTATTTAATCCATTCATTTATATAACCATGCTTTAATGAAGATCATGTTGAATAAATCACATCGCGTTGTGGATATGGTAGGCCATACATAATCATGAGCGACGATATCATTTCAATAATTCTTGAATTGTATTGAACGGGATGTAGTATAATATTTTATAATAAATAACATGTTATAATTATCATATATAGTTATTATTTCCATCAGCATAACCATCCAAGTATGGTATTATAGAAAAATGGATTACACCACAGTTTGGAGATGGTAAACTGTATGTACGCACATGTGGTGATTTTGTTTTTAAGCTAACTAATAGAAGATGGAATATTTTTTATAAATAATAACAAAATATAATTATATAAGTTTTATTATATTTATTACTTTATAATTAAATAACTAAAGAAGAGTATGTATATGAATAAACAAGTTTTAATGAATTAGAAGATGAGATTTCCTCTTCTTTAACATGATCCTTCTAAATCTCCTTTAAAACACTAATGTTGGTCTTTGAAAAAGAACATAACCTCTTGAATGTAACTCTAGAAGTTATGAATATAAATGGTTAGGTTATGGATAAGATTTAAGGCACAATGTGAAGTAAAGTGGTGAGGGAAGAGGTTCCCTTTTAAAATTGAGGCGAGGGAAGCTTTTGGGATCTCCAAAAATGTTAATTTAAGATAAAATCAAACCCCATAAAAACCTCCAAAAAGTAACAATTTTTAGATGAGATGATAAAAGGTTATAATATCATGCAACATTATTTTTTTAACATGTTTTTCTATCAATTGAAAAAAAATCATTTTAATTAACACATAGTTATTCTATTTTATTTATAACTATAGTAACAAATATTTCAATATTAAAAGAATGAGATAATTAGTTATTTTATGTCAACTATAACGCCAATAAATACCTTTGAACATTTTCAACCATGTCATAATTATTATATATTTATTAAAATGTATTATAATTTTAAAATAATTTTAGAAGCCATTATTTTGATAACAAACCAGTAGTGTCAATTTGGATACTATTAAACTCATTGTTTTTAAAAAATATTATGATGACAAGTAAACTTTGAGAAAATTATTTTTATATATTTATAAGAGTTTAGGCTCAAATATAAAATTAATTAGACATAAAAATAAAAAATATATTTATTTATTTGTAAATTTTTAATAATATTTTTTTATTTTTTTCTTATATAATATAATTCCAAAAATAGCATTGTGTAATTATTTATATTCTTATTAGTTGAATAAAAATTAAAAATAAAATAATATGACAAATTTAAATCATATATATTTCAAAATAATACTTATAATCAAATATACCTTCTCGATACTCTATCAATAATAATATTATACTTATTAAAAATTAACTTGACATGTTTATCATCACTTTACAAAAAATAATACAAGTGTCATAATCTCTTCTATAAGGATCCAAATGGTCAATAATTAGACACTTGGATGGTTAGGGTCAATATATTAATGTCCAATAATATGTGGTCGAGTTTTTGGATTTTAAAATTTTATTATCACTTTAATAATAATTATTTTACTGATTCCCCATTATTTAAATAATTTCTGCATCATTAAAGAATAATTCATTAGGTTAATAATTTACTTCTAAAATAGTACAAAAAAATTATCATGACCGATAATAACAATTAAGATTAAAATTAGAATTTAAAATTGATGTTTTCTTCTTTATATCCTTATATTAATAATGATATATTTATTAAAATTTGACTATGACATATTTAACATTTCGTTAAATAAATTAGAATAAATTTCTTAATCTCAACCCTTGTGGCTTCCAAAGGACACTAGTTAGATTGTAGGTTGATTTAGGATGAAATATACTCATCCAATGAAATTATAACAATTTTTAGGGTAATTTTATAATATGATTTTTACCCATACTTACATGATTTACCCTTTTACCTTTTTAATAAAAATTACTGACGTAACTATTCATAATTCCAAAAAACAAAAGTAATCTATTTATATAATTTGTAAAAACTGATTCCAAATTTGGAATCAATTTTTCTCTACTAAAATAATATATTAGGTTGTAATTAATTTAAAATTAATCTCGTTTTCAGTAAGATAGAAAATCATTAAAAATATAAAAATTTAAAAGATTGAAATTTTTTTACATCTGAATTCAATGTAAAATTTATGCTACAAACATATCCTATACCAAATGATAAAATTATATTTTTTAAAAATTAAAAATAATTCAATATTATAAATTAACCATATAAATCAGTTTTATGAAAAAAATGATTTTCAAATTAAATTTATTGTATTTTTAAAATTCATTAAAACGTGAAAGTTATTGGAAAATTTCAAAAAAATTTCCAATGAAAATTTTTATATTTTAGAACAAGATAAAATTTTAATATTGTTATATATAATTTATTAATATATAAAAATATTCATTTAATAGGGGTTCTACTTTAAAATGTAGATAATTACCCTATTGAAAAATATATGTTTCTATACATCAAATAGGTTTTATTCATACACTATGAAAAATATATATATATTAGATGGATATAAAAAATATTTTATCAAGTTAATAAAATATATATTTAATTAACGAAAATATATGATTTATTTATATTTTTCAATCACAATTAATTTTCAAAAGATACTTATATTTATTTCTTCTAACCTAATAGCTAGGCTATAATGGTAATTTTATACTAAGGGCATCTTGAGGTTCATTTAAACTCACCATTTTGTGAAATGAATGATATTTTTGAATACATATTATTTAAATAAAATATTTTATTAAAACATCAATGTGTTGAATTCTACCCCCCTTAAACTGAATTTGACCCTCAAAAATTGTCATATGGATACAAATAGATGAGGATACATATACCTTATCACATCATCAAATACCCACATAACTTCTTCGAATTGGAGGTTCCTCTATAAAATGTCATCATCGAAAGTGGTCTTGATTCATATAATGTTTTAACTGTGATCCAGATACTCCAACGGTTGTTATTCATAGGAAAGATCTTGCTCTAGTGGTATAATTTCAATGTTTTGTACATGTGAATGATTTAGTATGTACTTTCCGATGAGAGATACGTATAACACATCATGACCATGAGAGATATTATAGTCCCCCGGTTTATGGTACGTATCCTTTTTTGATACTTTTTATGGTTATAGAGTGTAACGGTGATAGATGGTAGAGATGGGAGAACATTAGAAGTGTTTTTTTTTTAAAATTGATGTCCCACAGATGGTGCATGATTTTCCAACCCCTACATCCAAACCAAGAAAAATACTCCTCTTGAGTTAGCATCTCAAGTATGGTTAGAGAATTGTTTGTGAGACCATTAAAGGGGAGGTCATACGGGCAGTGGCTACCACAAGACTAGCATACAATTTTCCTAACCGTGCGGTCAAACTATGCGCAGAGTCAAAACGGGATCCTTAAAAATAGCATCACACAATTTTTTCCATAACTCCGTAGTTTCCCCCTAAACGACCATAATTTGAGAATACACTCCATTAATGGTAGGATAACCTCTCTCAAACATTTTAGAGTTTATCTAATGGATTTCCTGAGTTAATCAAATTCGGATTCTTGAGGTTAGTGATCCTTCCCCTTCGTTCTGAATCAGTTTCTCAAATCTACTAATATCTATATAACCTCTTCTATTGGTTTCATAGATCTACAAGCATTATGGGTTTATCTAGGTCAGCGGATTCCAAATTTTATGATATTTATTCACGATCATTCTATGAGAAAATATCTAATGGGTGTTCTTGGATAATCGACATGGATTTCTTATGTGTCCTTCGTTCATTGTGGTTTTCTTCAAAACCTATGAGTTAAAAGTCTTCTCTCCTGACTACAATAAATATAACTGAAGATCATGCTTTCAAATTTATTTCCTTGTGATTAATTAATTGTGAATTGGCTATTTATGAATTGTTGAAAACCTTCTTGGGTGTTGGTTTGGTAGATTATAGAAATATGGATAATTAGGTGTTTTTAAGAAAGTGATTTTGTTCTATGTTTCAAAATATGGATTTTAAAATGGTGATTTTCGATAATTTTGGTGCATGGATTTTATTAGATATTTTCAATAAAATGGGTATGTTTTTTGAAATTAAATATTTCTTTTAATTATGTTGCACTTTGGATTTCAATAAAAGTTCAGTTTTATTGAAGTGGTTTATTTTGCTAATGTAAATATTTGGCATAAATGGTTTTTCTGTGATTTCATTACTTACATGTCGTTAATAAGTAATGATTAGCCTTAGGGTATAATGCACGTGAACCTATATCGGGGGTGGGTGTCAATGGGACACAATGTAATTGGATGATATACTGCTAATGAGTATGTGAGTGTCAAACGAAGCATGCATTTGTGGTCAGGTTGTGAACTATGGAATGGGTTGGCCAAAATGATCATAACAAATGTTTTATAATCATTGACTATTTATTTTTCGAAACTATCATTCTTGAAATTGGTTTCATTTAATTTTTTTTTTCACTTTCTTATTATTGGTTTTTGGACTTATTTTTATTTGGTCATGAAATGTTTTGTTAAATTTCATTGTATAAATTATTTTATATAATGTGCTAACTATTATCCTCTAGTGGAGTTAGTGGGGATGTTATTTGGGAAACCTATAGAGTTAAATACTCACCCGAACTTTGGCGTATTTGTTCTTTTGAAGATTCTACCTTCTAAAAAATTATAAAAGTAATAGTATTCATCTTCATTAGTACCCTCTCGTGATACTTTGGACAACATGGTGATATAGGGGCATGGATCTTTTGGGTAATGAAGTATAATTTTTTCAATGGTGTTTATTCCTTTTCCTTTCCTGTATTTACCTTGATATTGGTTTTTCTACCACTATAGAATACCTTAGTTAGTTGTTTTAAAGAGAAGTATTTGAAATGTCTTAGTTTATTACATGCATTATATAGCTTGATGATTTTGTATGGCTTGTCAGGTTGTTGTTTTTATAAATTAATGTGTAAATCGTTCATCGAATTATTTGAAACCCTTCAAACTTTATTTCTAGCCTTTGGAGTGTTGGTAATGTCTCTTAAGACAATGTGATGACTTTTTTTACTCTCAAACCAATGAGAATTAGAGGGTCATTACAAATGGTTTGAGTATTGTCCTTCCATTGTTATAGAAATGTAATCAACATCTTCAGTCCTTTCCAAACAAGTAGTAATCAATGTTATTATCCTTGGATTTGAAATTTCTTATTATCTTATCCTTGTAATAGAATAATAGAAAGGATTGGGATTTTCATAACATGAAATTTATAGCATAAAAGGACATAGCTAACCCTTTTATGTAGAACATAAAGTTACCAAGGAGTTTGGTACACAAGTGTTTGGAGACACATCTATAATCATAGAATCTCATTGTCACAGGTTTACCCAATGAGATGAGCATGAAATTAATTTTATTGGAAGAACTTACCCCATGAAAAGCTTACATAAATTCGATGAATTATTCATGTTTTCAAAAAGTGTTGATTTTTTTAAAAGTCGATATTGTTTTCCAAATGAAATATTTTGAAAAATTAAATGCTTAGGGTATTTGGAAAATAGTTTAATTTCGAAAAAGCAAGTGAACGTTTTCAAAAATGGGTGAACATAAAAAATGTTGTTTTTCTGAAAACAATGTTGTGATTGTTTATGTGATTCAATTGGAAATACTAATCAATCATTTCCTAGAGAATTATTTTGACAGATATTGTGGTTGGTTTAGAAAATGGAAACTCGTATGTGTCGTCGAAACCAACCAGAACACGCAACAGAGAAATGTGTTTCACCAGAACCTCGTGTGAACCAATTGTTGGTTTGGAGTATTGTCTAATATTTTCAAGATTGGGATATGAGGAACATGAGGAATGATCCAACAGATTTGGATAATATCTTCCTGTTCATGATGTATAATCCACATAACTTCTGGGGTGATGTTGAACCAGAAAAAGAGGAGCTGTGGTGAGGTAGGATGAATCCTATCTTCGATTTCATAAGCACACCATCGCAGCTCAAAGTCAATATGGTTAATTATATGATTGGGGGTCATTCACTCTAGTGGTGGGATTTAGTGGTGAAGGATAAATTGCATGAATTCCTTAGATGGGAGTTTTTTTTGAAGCACTGTATTTTTGATTATAGGGGGAGGTTGAATAGAGCGATGGTAGGTGAGTGCAATATATCGGGATCTATGGGAGGATGTATGATGATACCTATAGGGAATGGTGGGATCTAAACCACTAGTAGAAAGTAGAAAAGGGGAACCTATTTTCATGGATGAAGTGGAAATATGAATATGATGGATGCCTCAGTGAACCTTCCTCCATGACCCAATAGCAAAGCATGTTTTTTCAATGTGGATTACATGAAACATAAAGAGAAAGTGTACCTTACAACCTAGAGCATGTCATAACTGAAAATAGATGGGGAATCATCAGCTGTATTGTCATAGTTCTCTATGTTTAGGTTCTCGAGACACATCACAAGTGTTTCAAGCTTCATATGATTTGACATGACGAGGACAACATAATCATTCTCATCAGATGAGAAGTGCTAGACAAAGTGATTATAGAAATACAATGACTCATAAACCTAGGACTTATCAGTAATTGAACAAGGATAACAGTGTACTGATGATGAAATTGTATGAAGCTGAGAAGATAGATGACCAGGATAGGCCATCTACACTGAGAGGTATGATTTTTTAATTCTTCCCTTGTGAAATTTCTCTTTTAAACTTGTTCATAACATCCTTACATCTCTTCTTGTGATGTTTATTTTCTATATTTAATGTTAAAAGTGATTCATTATGTTTTAAAACTAAAAACTACTATTAGTGAATGGGAATGACAATCCTTCTTGAGTAGAGCATGTACTATAACTTTTGATGGATTTGATTTGTAATGTGAATTCATGATGTTTGACACAGATGTCTATGATATAATCCAACAAATGGATTAGTTGACAGTGTTCAATTCTCACATCAACTATTATTAGAGAACATTTAGTTTCATGGCTGAGGACGACATCGAGAATATCTTAAGATGAGAGAGGACAATAAATAATGGTTAAAAGAGCGTGTTGTCACTACCGGTGGGAATTATCACAATCCAATTAAAGATATTGAATTTGGAATAAATGTAAGAGATCATTGAAATTTGTTTTCTAGTAGTTGTTAATCATGTTCCAGATGTATTTCCCAATAACATCTCAGGGTTTCCACTTGTAAGGGAAGTGGTGTTTACGATAGATCTCCTTCTAATGAGCAGCCCTATTTCCCTTCCATTTTATAGGATGGAACCTATAGAGATACAATAATTTAATGTAAATTTGAAGGAACTGGAAAGTAATGGCTTCATTCAGCCGAGTACATATCCATGTTCAGAACTATCTTGTTCATGAAAAGGTGGATCGAACTCTTCAATTGTGTGTTGATTATTGTATGATAAAATATGCTACAATGAAGGAAAAATTTCCACTTACATGAATTGATGACCTATTCAATCAATTAAGTGGTGCTCTGGGGTTCTCTAATATTGACTTGCGATTTGGATATCCACAATTGTCTGTTCATAAGGTACATATTATGATGACTAATTTCAAAAGCAGATATGGAGACTATTAATATGTATCCATGCCTTTCGTTCTAATGAATGCACAAGAAGACTTCATGCCATTAATGAATCATATATTTCAGTGATATATAGATTCTATTGTAGTGGTTTTTCTGTATGATATATTGGTGTATTGAAATACAAGTTATGGACATGAGGAATGCCTGGAAATAGTGTTACAAATCTTGAGAAGTCGCTGTTTGTATGCCAAAGTTTCAAATTGTTATTTTTGGATACAGGAAGTATGTTTTCTTGGCCATGTAATTTCTATGAAGGCCATATATATTGATCCTAAAAATATATATGTTGTTATCTCATAGAAACCACTGAATATTGACTTTGAGATACAATGTTTTCTTGATCTATTTGGATACTACCAATGCTTTGTGTGTGATTTCATACATCTAGCATCACCAATAAATGATCCTAAAAAGTAGAAATCTCCATTCCAATGGATAGAGTAATTCTATATGTCATTCCATGAGATGAATTTTATGTTTACATCACCACATATCATGATTTTTAGAGAATCATGCTAGTTTTATATTGTGTACTATGATGCTTCAGGTTTTGGGTTGGGTTGTGTTCTCATGATAGGATACCATGTGGTTGCTTATGGTCAACAAAGTTGAGGGAGCATGAGATGAATTACACAACACATGATTTGGAGTTAGTTGAAGACATTGAAGCTTCAAAATCAAAGATAAAATATCTATTTGGTGAGAAATTCTCTATCTTCATGAAACAATAAAGCTTGAAACACAATTTCTCATAGTGATACTTGACTCTGAGGAAAAGGAGATGGATAGATTATCATTAGATGTTTGACTTTCAGTTGTTGTATAAAATGGAAAAATGGAATTTGGTGGAGATTCATTGAGTATAAATTCAAATGCTCAGTTATAAATGGAGGCTTCAGATTAGTGGAAGTTGATTTCTATCATATTCAAAAACATCATGGAATGTGGAGACCAAGGGGATTTTGAGATTTTCTTTTCATCTACACTTGTTCTTAATTTGGCGAGTTTAGTCAAAGAGGCACAAAAATAAGATTCATAATTCCTTGTTATGAGTTAAAAAATCAATGGTGGGGAGACCATGGAGGGATAGAAACATGAAGAGAATTTTGTTTTGTGTTTTATAGATCGAGTTGTTACACTTGCAGATTATCAAGAACAACCCTATGATGATTACAACTATTCTAGATGGTATGTACATCCAGGCACAAAAAAGATTTTTAATGTGTTAATGGAGCAGTTTTAGGGGATCGGCATGAAAAGGAATGTGGCAGTGTACATTACTATGTGGTTAACATATCAGCATGTTAAGGCAGATCACCCATGACCATCTGGTATGTTGCAGTCTCTGCCGATTCTAGTGTGGAAATTGGAGAAAATAATAATGAATTCTGTTATATGTATTCCAAAAATGGTTTAGAAAAAAGATTCCATATGGGTGATAGTGGATTAGCTTACCAAGTTTTCCCATTCCTTCCCCATTCATGATACTCATACAGTGGTGGATCTATCCATGAATTTATATCCAATATGTGGTAAAGAGACATGGTGTACCATTTTCAATCATGTTGGATAGAGATCCAAAGTTTATATCTCATTTATAAAAATCCTTACAATCAATCCTTGGGATATAGTTGACTATGACCACAACATATCATCCACTTACATATGGGTAGTCTAAACTAACAGTACAAATGTTGGAAGATATGTTACGGGATTCTGAGGTGGATTTTGGTGGCTAAGGGGAGGGTCATCTTCCCTTATTGGAGTTCTCATATAATAATAGCTATCCAGCCTTGATTCATATGGATCTCTTTGAAGTATTGTATGGGTGTACTTGTTATTCCCCACTATTTTGGGTGGAAACAGGGGAGAATTCACTAGTTGGGCCTAGTCTTGTCCAAGAATCCACAAACAAGATTCAGTTGATTTGGAAGAGGATGGATATGGCTTTGAGTCTTCAAAAATATTTTGCAGATCATCATCCACAACCTTTTTCTTTTGCAGTGTGTGATATTTTGTTCTTGTAGATATCACTGAGGCTTGGACATCCTCATTTTGGGAAGATGGAAATGTTATCCCCTCGATACGTAGTTTCTTTTGAGATACTGGAACAAATTATATATGTGGACTATCAGTTGGAATTACCACCTTGGTTCAGTTCAGTTCACAATTTCTTCCATGTATATTCATTATAAATGTATCAGTCTAATCCAGGCGATGTGATCAGATGGGATCACATCCAGCTAGAGCCATATTCATCATTTCTTCATATACCAATGAGAAATTTGGATAATCAAGATAATGTCTTGCATGAAAAAATTAGTTGTCTAGTGCGAGTTTTATTTTCGAATGGTTGGATTTAGAAAGAGATTTGGGAACCCGAGAAGGACATGCAAGATAAATATAGCGAACTCTTTCAGATCAGTGATGGTTATCTAATATATATGGATGGAAAGACTAATTGGGGGTAGAATTTATTACCCCTGGTTTCTAGTGTGTAATACTTCATTGATTATTTTTATGGTTATAAAGTGTAAGGGTGATGGATGGAAGATTTGGGAGAAGATTGGATGCGTTTTTAAGAAAAAAGGAAGTCGCACAATGGTGCACTATTTGAAAAACCATATCGCCAAACCATGAACAATGGCCCCCTTGTGGTAGTAGCTCTAGCATTGTTGGAGCACGTTACTGGAGACCATGAAAGGGGCGGTTGTGCAGGCAGTAGCTACTGCACAGTTTGTGCACGATTTTCCTAACCGTGTGGTCAAACTGTGCACTGAGTAAAAATGAGATCCTTAAAAATATGATCACACCAATTTTTTCCATAACTCATTATTGTTTCCCCTAAATGGCCATAATTCTATATTACTCTCCATTTATGATTAGTGTACCTCTCCCATGTATTTTGGAATCTATTTGAAGGCTTTTCTTAGTGAATTGAAGCTAGAGTCTTGAGATATTGGATCGTTCTTCTTCATTCATGAAAAGTTTATTATATCTACTTAGATCTACTTCTCATCTTAAATTATTTATTCATATCTAAGCCTGTTATGGGTATATCTAGGTTGTTATATTCAAAATATGAGGATATTTGGTCTTGATATTCTGGGAGAAGAGATCTAAGGAAGGTTCTTGGAGAATGGACCTGGTTATCATGTGTGTTCTTCATTTTTTGTGGTTTTTATGAATACCTTTGTGGTAGGAGTCTTCTCTATCGACTTCACATGGTGAAAATGGGAGTAATTCTTGAAAATTGTTTTCTTTTTAATTACTTTATTTTGAATTTTGTGGATATGAATTGATGGATAAAATTCTTTGGTAATGGATTGATAAATTTTAGAAATCTTGAAAAGTATGCGTTTTTAATAAATTGATTTTGTTATTGGTTTTAAAATATTTATTTTAAAATGGGGATTTTATAAAAAAATTTCATATAGATTAGATTATATATTTTCAAAAAAGGGGTTGTTTTATAGAAATTAAATGTATCATTGAAATTTTTTGTGCATTGGTTTCCAGTAATAGTTCAGTTTTTTTATAGTTGATGAATTTGGTAATGTAAATATTTGGCATAAATGATGTTGGCGTGATTTCATTCTTAAAGTGACCATCATATAGGATTAGTACCATTGGGGTACATGGTATGTGACCCTGGATCGGGGGATGGTTTCTGTCGGACACAAAGTAATTAGAAAAGAGATAGCTCATGAGTATGGAACTGTCAAATGAAGTATACATGTGTGGGTGTGTTGTCTACTATGGAATGGGTATTCCAAAATGATAATAATAATTGGTTTGTATGCTTTGATTATTTATTTTCTACAAATAAATTTCTAGAAATTGGTTTCATTTACTTTTGTTTTCACTACGTTATAATTAGATTTCAATCTTGTTTATATTTTATTATAAATACATTTGGTAAATTGATTTATATAAACTATTTTATATAATATGATAACTATTATATCCTAGTAGCATGAGTTGAAAAGTCATTGGGAAGACCTAATGAGTTATATACTCACCCCATTTTTGGAACATTGGTGCTTTTACAGATGCTACCTTCTGGGACTTGGGGAAAGGTAATGTATCAAACTTCTTTAGAACCATGCCATAATACATTATAATTCTTGGTGAAGTGGAATAAATATGTATTGTTTTCATCTTGGAGGTTATTAATTTTTATTCTAGTATTTACCATGATTTTGGTTTTTATTCCACTATATCTTACCACATTTGGTTGTTTTAAAGGGAATGATTTGAAATGCCATAGTATATTTCATGCATCATATGGTGAGTTGTTTGTGGATGGTTTGTCAAGTTTTTTATTTTAAACAATAATTATTAAATTTTCCCCCAATTACATTGAACCCCTTCAACATTTATTTCCAACCTTTTGAATCTTGGGAATGTCACATTAGGCCATGTAATGACTCATTGTACTCTAAAGCCAATTATAATTAGTGGTTCATTATAAAGATTTCGTGGAAGATTCAATCAGTAATATACCTTCCTAACATGATCTAGAATTTCAGAAGGTTCAATATACCAAGGGATATGTGTTCCATTTTTTCAAAATACTAATACTCTCTTCTATTGAGATATTTGTAGAATCAAATTTCCACCCACTTAAAACTCTTTGGTTTTTCATCGGTTGTCAACCTAACATTTTTCTCAACCATGAGTTGATCTTATGTGTTATTGAATATATCCATCCTTTTCGTCCATTTCATTAACAATATCTGGAACTATTTGACTCCTTTCCCAAACTACATCCTAGCAATTTGGAGTTCTACACGTTTTTTCAAATAAGGATTTATAATAAGACATCAGAATACTAGATCGAAATCCATTATATATGAAAGATCATGATATCATGCCATGAGATAAAACATAAATGATCTTTAGAATCAATGAACTTGATATAGAAATTTATCATATAAGATATTAATTTATTTAGAATACATGTAAGGATAGAAAATAATTTCATATTAGTGAGGGATCATTTCCAAGACCATCTTTTCCAACAAATTCCATTAATAAACCGTGTTCACTCCTCATTCAATCCCTATAAATCCAAATTGAGAACAATTCTAATTCATGATATGTCTGTCTCATGAGATATAAATATTTAATAAATTAATTGGAGGGAGATATAGGTTCTAAACATATCACTATTAAATCATTCTACTGCATTCCACAATATTATAAAGCATTCATCATAACCCCCATAATAAAATGGAATTCCTTCAACATCATTCCACTATGACCTAATCCATGATAAACATATTTATTTCACACATATAATTACACCATAAATCTAATAAAACCCTATGAACAATATCTATATTATACTTGAAACATAACACTATTAAATAATTCAGTCTTAGATGAAAAATAATTTTTACATAAGACTTGAAATAAATTCTTATGGAAAATATCACATATTTTTCAAAAACATTTACCTTTCTCAACATGATGGTAAATATCAAAGGGGAAAATTTTATTTGAAAATAAACATCAAATCATATAGGGGAATTTTCATGTAAATAATGTGTTATGAAAACATAAAAATTCTTTCATGTTGTATATGTTAAAAATAAGTATCCTTGTACTATTTACAGAGATATCTAAATTTACTTCCTATCAAAAACAAAAAAATAATACATTAATAACATTTAATAAAAATCATCCAGTTGGTAAAATTGACTCCAAACAATTTAATAAGATTATAATGAATTTTTTCAAATATATAATTATAAATCATGGACATGGATGATAAATATACTCTAGTAAATATCTATGTATAAACAATCTTGGATAATAATACAATTTCGAAACTATCCATCACCTAAAGTATGATTTCCTTTGTATGGATATGAATCTGTAGTACAATTATTTAAATAATTTCATTGAAGTATTTCAAAATTATATTCATTTTTAGACATCATATATGATCATATTGTCATTAGTTTTTAGAAACATTTTTACTCATTCATCAGGTGTTAACTTCATTATTTTCATAGGCATGTTTTGTCGGATATGTTATTATTACTTATATTAGGTAATAGATATATAATTTAATGAATGATATTAGTATAATATATGTATATATTTTTAATTACATTAATTTATACAATAGTTCTTTAATAAAGATCATGAATAATTAATAAAATCACATCGTGGAGATGGTAGGTAGTATGTTCACATGAGGGAAGATATCATTCCCAAAATTGTTTAATAGTATTAAAGGGGATGTCCAATAATTTTTTAGTGTCAATATATTTATATAATAATCATATTTAGTTTTTATTTCCATCATCATATTCATAAAATTAATGTGGTGTTGAAAGTAAGACTACACCATGACATGAAGATGATATGTCATTTGTACACTTGCGTGGTTATTTCATTTTTCAACAGTTGAATAAAAGACAGAATATGATTGATTAAAAACAATAACAACATATCAGTATATATGTGATACTATATTTATTATGTAATAATGAAAAAACTAATGATGTTTATGTAAAAGAAGAAATAATTTTGAAATAACCAGTTGAGGGAATTTCCTCTTCAGCGACATGCTCCTTCAAAATATCCTATTAAAGAAATAGAAACGGTCTTTGAAGATGAAAAAAAGAACTATAATGTTACTAGGTATGTTAATGAATGATTTTTTTTGGGTATGGAAGAGCTTGAATTCACAAGGTGAAGTGAAGAGGGGAAGGAGGGGATTTCTTTTTATAAATAAGGTGAGGGGCACTTTTGGGATCTAAAAAAAAAATTAATTTAATATAAAATAAAACCACATAAAGAAACCTAAAAATACCCAATTTAGATGATTATATACTATAGGGTTGTAATTTAATAAAGAAATAATATTTTGACATGTTTTTATATTAACTTAAAACTTATCATTTTAAATAATATTTAGTTATTCAATTATATTTTTATCTTGGGTAACAAATATTTCAATTTTAAAAGGACAAAATATATAATTATTTTATATAAATTATATAAAAAATAAATACCATAGACCATTTTAGACCATATATTTGTTATTATAAAATTTTAAAAAGTTTTTATGATTTGAATATAATTTAATAAAACATTATTTTGATAAAGAATCAATTGTGGATATTTTGACGCTATTCAATTCATTGATTTTTTAAAATATTAATATTAAAACTTTACATCCAACCAATTATTTAATTATATTCCCATTAGGTCAATGTAATATATAAAATTCATTGATAATGTTAATTATCATAAATTAATTTTTTTTTAATTTTTAATAATATTTCATTTATATTATCCTTAATAAAATAATTACTACAATACCATTGTGTAAATATTTAATATGATTATTTGTCGAATAAAAATTAAAAATGAAATTATATGAAATTTATAAATCCTCATTATTTAAAAATAGTAATAATAATTGAATATATCTTAAATAAAAATTGTTATTAAAAATTATATACTTATTAAAACATGAATATGAAAACTTTATCACACTCTATATAAAATAATATAAGAGTCATAATATATTCTTAAGAATGAAAATTTGCAATAACATGACCCTAGGGTCATTAAGTTCATGATATACTCGGACAATAAGATTTGATAGTTTTTTTTGTACTTATAATGTATATTATCACATTAATAATAATTATTTAATTTATTTATCATCAAATAAATATTTTCTCCATAATTAATGTAAAAGACATTATCGTAATTATTTATTTCATAAACATTACAAATAAATTATCATGATAAAAAATAATTTTAGATATAAAATTTATATATATAATCGAATATATCTTTTTATATCCTTATATCAAAAATGATATTTTTATTAAAAGTTGAGTAAGATATATTTAGCTTTTCTATAAATAAAATAAATTTAATGATCAAATCTCATCAACGAAACTTCTAAAGGACACAATTTAGACCAATAGATGATTAAGTTTGAAACATACTCACCCAATGATATTTGGTCAATTTTTATGGTAATTTTTAATATTATTGTTACCCTTAATTACCTAATTTACCCTTTTGATGTATTAACAAAAATTATTGAAGTTACTATTCATATCACCAAAAAATGAATGATGGATATTTAACAAATTTGGGAATAATGATTAAAAATATGGATTCTATATTTCAAACTTCAATGAAAAAATTATTCATAAATTTAATTAAAATTAATTCTGTCATCGGAAAGAGAGAATGAGTTTTAAAAGTTAATACATTACAAAAGATTGAAATATATTTACATCTAAATTCAATGAAAAAATAATGCTAACTATATACATTATATTTAATGTTAAAAAAATATTTTATTGATACTTAAAGACCATTTAATATTATATATTAACCTAATAATTTGTTTTTATGACAAATGTTTTTTTCAATTCAAATATACTGTATTGTTACTATTCATCAAAATGTCAATGTTATTAGAAAATATAAAAAATTCGTCCAATGGAAATTTTTATATCTCAAATCAAAATACCATTTTTATGTTCTCATATAATAATTATTAATGTGTCAATATATTTATTTAATAGGGGTTTTCCATTAAAAGGCGGAAAATTGTCCTTTTTGAAAAATATTGGTTTTTGCACATCAAATATGGTTTATTCGTACCATATGACCAAAATATCTATTAGATGAATATAAAAAATGTTTTATTTTTTATATAACATATATATTTAATTAAAATAAATAAATAATTGATTTTTATTTTTCATTCACTACACATTTTCAATAAGTTGTTTATTTTTATTCCCGCTAACATAACATCAAAGTTATAATGGGAATTTCATTCCAAGGGTGTTTATAGATTCATTTAAGAACATGATTGTGTGAAATTGAATCTATTTTAGAAATAAAATTATTTAAAAAATATATTTCATAAAAACTGCTGGTTTTTATATTAAAATAATACATAACCTTGATATTTTTTCAAAATTTTTATTCTTTCACATTAAGTATATTTTCAGGATTATATATTTATATAACTAAGAAATAATCGATACAACAAAAAACAAAATCCTAAAAACATGATACAAGTAAAATAGTATCAATTTTTTCCAAAAAATAAAAAATTTAAAATAAAAACATGATTTCCTTGAGAAATATTCAAATCATTCAACACGAATTACTCCATTCACTTTCCTTTCAATATACACTACAAAAAAATTAAAAAATGGGTTATGAAAAAGAATCATAGTAGGAAACATAATGAAAAAATATCACTAGTCTAGTAAAAACATGAAATCCTTTTAACACCCTTTTGTGAAAAATCATTTGAATGAATATAAAAATCATTAAATCACTCTAGGAAATCATTACATTATCACTCTTACATTTACACTTAGGGATTAATAACTTTTAATTCTGAATCCATATCTATAGTACCAAATGCATTGAGATATATAATGGGGATCACCAATCATATATTGAGATTTAATAGAGATTAACCCATGATATCTTGAGCTGTAATGGGGCACAACCCCACATATATTGATCAATAATTGGATCAACATAAAATAAACATTGTACAAGTAACATGTCATGAACTAAACCCTTCATAACTCAGTTAAACCCCTAAGAAAAACACATCGAGATATCAAAATATCATTTTCTAATAAAATAACATTTAAACAACAAAAAAATAATGAATCTACTAATAAAACCATATTATTCAAGGAAACAATTATGAAAACATATTAAGGAAACATTATAGTAAAAAATATCGATATCATTATGAGAAACTACTCAAAAGTTATATAAAATATTCATTTTGAATTTCATGAAAGAGGCATTTAAAATAATTTTAATAGGAACTTTCATTACATAACACATGATAAATATCCCATTTAAAAAACATGAGAGAAATTAAAAAATTTATAACCACATATATGCATTCATAAAACCCATTTTTAAAACATCAATATAATATAAAATTATTTAGAAGAATAAATATTTAATACATTTAAAGTAGTTTTTTATTATATGTCTCATCCCTCTCGATAGAATTCCATAAAAAGTGTTAAAAACATATATAATAAATTTATGGGTGTTATTAATTTTATATCAGACTAGACTAATATTTATAATGACTTTTATGATCTTTTTATAATAATTCCATCCATTTATTAAAAATAATTTATTATTTCCATTATTTAAGGTGCATTCTTTTCATGGTTTCCAAGGTTGGTTTCTTATGGAATTATTTATCAAAAATAAATAATACTCAATATGTGAGAACATATATATGTTTAGGATATTTGAAGAAATTACATGTGAATTTATACATTCCATGGTTTTGTTAAAAAGAGAAATAATAATGCATCATCCATGAATGCAGTGAATTGACTCACCACATATAGAGATTTGGATTTTATGAAAAAAAAGAACATGCTAAAAGATTTTATAATAAATATACCCTAAAAATGAAATTATGAAATATATATGATACATGATTTATCATTAAATACTTGATAGGAGGTGACGATATGGTAGAGATGACTAATAATTTAAATGAGAAAAAGAAGAATTTTACATCTTGATAATGTCGCCTTTGGAACCTTCTTATGTATCTTGGATATAGCATTTTTTTGAGACCATATAAACTATAATGTGAAAGGGAGGTTGAGGATAAAATTTTATTGAATTTATTTGAGCAATATGGCTTATGGTTATGAAATCAACAAAAGGAATGAGTATCCTTTTATAATTAATTTGAGGGGTAATATAGGTATTACATAAAATATACAACTGTAATAAGTATTGTATAGTTTTAAGGACATTAAAAGGCATAAAAGTATTAGTATGTCTCATTCAGAATGGAATCTTATCATTTTTTGGATGTTTTCATGGTTTTTATTTTTTTAAATGATTTATGAAAATATCTTATTCCTCAAACATCATTTATGTCAAAATGATCATTATTCATAAATATTACATTAATAAAAACGATAAAAATGTTTCAAAATCGATTTTTTACAATATAATATAAAATGAATATTAATCTAGAGAATTCATGAATTATCATTAAAATATAAAATTATATTTATTTTATTGTTTTTAGTATCATTAATTTTAGTTGTTCATTAATTAAAAAGTTACTGCTTCATAATTGTTCTTGAATTTAAGATATTATTTTATTCCCAAAAAAAATGAATAAACATTCATGATGAATAAAAAATAATAGCTTTTGAAAAAATGTTAATGTATGAAAAAGAACTGCTAGAAAAAAATACAATAAAATATTATACATACCAAAAACATAATGTAACAACATGACTACCTTTTGAAATAAAATCATAAAATGCCTTGAAGTGTTTCATGTGGGAAAAAATATCCAAAAACATAATTGGAAATATATATTAGCTGAACATACACATCCTATTAAATTTATATTGTTTTTTTTCAATTAATTATTTTTATAAATTTAATTAAAACATTTTGTTTCTTCTCGGTCTAATTGATTGCATCAGCACTGCATGATAATTAAATATATTTATTTCACTTATAAAAATTAAAAATTAAATTAACATCATAAGGATAAATGAATTAGTTCCATTATAATCATTTATATTCAATAATTATGAATATTTACTCATATACATGTCATTTTAACTTCTGAAATTTCTTATTTTCTCTTTTCTTTCCCTCCAGAATCATTGCATAAGGATTTAGATAATATTAATGTTATATAAATATAAAATTATAAATTAATGTAAAAACATCAGAAACACATAATAATTAACAAAAATGTCCCAAAATTATTATTATCACTCAATTATTATTTATAAGGATCCAAATTTGACATTTCTAATGATGCACATGCACTGTGTTGACACTGAAAATATCTATTAAACTTATCATGAAATAAATTATAACAAACATGTTCTGAAATTTCCAGTATAGTATTACAATTAGAAAATCATAATTTAGTTATGAAATGAATAGAATATAACAATTATTTCATCATGAAATCACAGAATAACCATTTTTTATAAAATGACCAATTTTTTACTATTCACCAAAATTTAACTCTTTTATAAAATTATCAAAAAATCATTATAAGATAATTCAAACAATCTAAATTAAATGGTGAATTTTTTTATTAAATTAAAATTCTATTATTTAAATATTAAATTTTAAAATATGTAACCATATATTGAAATATCTATTCTGTTAATAACTAATCGTAATAACAACAACTTGTTAATTTAAGAATAATAATAACTATTGAAACAATATTCATTAAATTATAGGGTTAATACAACTCCCATTATAATTTAGTTCTTATATTAAAAATAAATATTTTTATGATTTATCATTTAATGAAAATTGGTTGCATAATTGACATTTAGTTGTATTTTAATAGTATTAATTTTTTTATAATACCATATGTAAATTTTCAAAGGGAAGGAAAAGGGACCATAACATTAAAATTGATATTTATCAAATAAATGTGTATTTCATTAAAAAAAATAAATGTAACATATTTGGAAATTTATTTTCATAACATGCATTACAGTTTTTGAATCAACCCATTGAAAAATTGGTTGGGTGCATTTTTTTTATTTTTCAATCATATTTCTGTAGAAAATATAAATTGTAACATATAGTTTCTAACATTCTAAGGTGTGTAAATGAATTTTTTAGACATGTTTAATATAAAAAAATTATATAGAACTAAAATTACCTTGTTAATTTATATATTCACATGAATAAATAATATTGGTAGTCTAGACCAATAACATTAATCTAATAAATATAATATTAAAAAACACCCCTCTCCTCCCCTCGTCGATACCACACCTTGCCAACCCTTATTCTTGCAACTTAAATGCCTTCTATATTTCTTAATATCTACCTAATTCCCTTCCCAATATTTTCCTCACATCATACAGATTTCGGTATCAAAAAAAATACAATTTCAAGGAGACATAAGGTTAAACCTAAAATGAATAATCCAAATGAATAGGTAAAACTATCAACTAATATATTTAAACTTTATTAACCTTATATCACCCCTATATGATCCCAATAAACGTAAAAATTATTTCATCAACATCTTATGTATACTGATATTTTATTATTATGCTCTAATATATACCTTAATCCCTACATTATTTCATTCCTAAAATAAAAATTATGTTTACAATATTATTGGTTCAACACCACCTTGAGAAACGTACTTTGTTTTTCATACGCCTTGCAAAGATGGTAATAAAAATATCATAATGACTAAATAATATAATGGTAAGTATATTATAACTTATTTTATGTTATTTAATTAGTATAAATACATTATAATATATAATATGAATCAGTTTTTTGATGGTTATTAAAAACACTTAAATAAACTATCCATGGAACATTAATATTTTAATAAGTGAGTCATCACAATTTTAGAACAAAACAGAACATATGGAAAAAGAAAATTTTATGGGAGTATATTAATATAATTTCATTTCACTTCTATATTTGAAGTATAATTTTAAATGATCTTTAATTATTATATACAAGTGATCCAACCACTGAACCATGAAACAAACATTGTTAAAAAAGTGAAATTAAGGATTATACATCATCAAAATTGTAATAAATGAGAATAATAAAATTATATTTAATAATACATATATGGAAAGGGTATTGAATTATGTAATTAATGAATAAAAATCAATTATTCATGAAATTATGTATATGTGACTAATAATTATATAACATTAGGTAAGATATCTCCCTAAAACACTATTTTTCATTCGGTTGCACATTTCTATCTCCAACTCACAGTCTATTCACTATGTTGTTATGAAAATTATATAAATTTTCTTATAAATATAATACATATATATCTAGATTATTAACCCTTAATTTATGGGGTAATACATTCCTTAAGTTCATTTATAAAATTCATTATGTTTATAAAAATCATTTTATTTCCTATTGTTGAAAACAAAAGGATGTAAATGTTATCATGGGTGTACCCATATATCAGTCCAATGCATTGGGTAATATTTATTTCATATGAGACAGAATTTATTGGACATGGTAGTAAACATAATCGATGATGGGAAGATGTTTAACATTTGACGTTTTCTAGAAATTTATCTTTGACTTATGAAATTTTCATGTTTTTTGTTGCTTCAACATTCATTTATTTTTATGATCTCATGTTCACTATGTTTTTATCTGATATGATTATTCATGACCGTTTATTTTATGATATATTTTTATCCCATTTGACTTATATTTCATTCCTCATTGTCATGTTTATTCCTCTACTGGGCTTTATAACTCACTCATTTATATAATGAATTCCCCTTGAGAACCAATGCAGGTATTGGTGATCGAAGTGATTTAGGAGAATAGAATCGAGAATAAAATAATGATGTTATGTTTTTGTTTCTTTTTACTGTATTATTAACCTAAAAATTCATGGACAATTGGCATCATTATCATTGGGATTTATTTATTGGATGTTTATGATAAAAAATAAAATAATATGTGTAAAATTATGGGGTCACAATAGTTGTTATCAGATAATTTCTAAAAAAAATTTGGGGATTAGAAGTAGAATAATATAGTGAGAATAGAATGTAGAAGTCTATGTATATAAAAATATATTGAATATTTTTTATGTATAGAGTGATTAGTTTCCACAAAATTATATCCTCTTCTGGTACAATACATAGATATGGATCTATCATAGTTTTACATAGGGGTAGTACCCCGAAAAGGGCGTTTGGGTATTAAATTTATCACCACCAGGAGAATAACAATGATGTCCTGCAACACACATCACTTTTATAAGAATTTTTTTCATAAACAAGACAAACCATTAAAAACCATTATGATGATGTTTAATGCATTGTTATGCTATAAAATATAATTAGATAATGACCACTTATAACATATATTTTAAAATATATAATGATAGGTTAGAATATAAGTTCATTTATATGTAATTCCATTTATTTTATCAGTTTCATTGATAATTATTTAAAGTGTTCTGTTTATTGGTTTCCACTTTTTTAGTTTATGGAAGGAAAAATGAGGAAATACACCAACAACTAACATTATATGAAATGTGATGATTAAAATAATGATTTAACTAACCTTATATTAGTGGGATCATAGAAATTACTGGTAGATCAAATGACTCATAATATTAATTATAACACGCATTATGTGGAAGTAACACTTCTTAAGAATGAGAATGTTGTTGGTCAAACCATTACGTTAAAAGGATTCCTAAATTTATTGGTTTTCTAGATCCACTCATCATAGAATAATTTATTAAATCAATTGATAAGATATTTAATATCCTATAATTCTTAAAAAAGATATGGTGTGAGGGTTACCTGTCCTCTTGAAGGGGAAAATGGTCTGTGGTGTAAACTAGACAAAAATATAAATTACAAAGTGTAAATTTATTCTACAAAATTGGGATGACTAGAATATTTTTTTTTCAATTAATATTTGTCCAAAAATAATTATGTTAATATGTTGATGGATTTCCTCAGGCAATATAAAATGTATGATGAGTCTATCATTTCTTATAATGAAAACATTTCAATGCTTTAACGGTATTCCTCTTCATTTTTCATCTTCATATAAAGTAAAGGGGGATTTTTCTTAAGTGGATATTATATGATGTTACTTATTGTACCAAACAATTAAAATATATTAAATTATATTACATTATTGTCTTAATGGTGATATGATAATTGGTACCTATCAATGTTTTCATGGTCATTGAGATTGAAATTGTGAAATGTATTATACTTTAGGAGGATCAATGGGTAAATCTCAAGGCTGATAGAAAACAATTCTTACCACTTGTAAAATTTTTGTAAAGATGATTCTAGAAAAATTCTTAAAATGAAGTGGAATATGATTATATTATGTAAAAGAGAGGATCAATGATAATAAATGGATAATGGATATAAATAATGGCACTAATGAAAAAGGGGAAAAAAGTATCAAATAACCATTCAGCATGCAACATAGTGTTTCAACAAAAAAAATGAATCATTCAATCTCATTCCCTACGACCAAAGGGATTTAGATTCAATCCTCAACAACACCTTAAAAGGAATATAGGGAACAAAATGTAATATAGTAATATTATAGTTGAGGTGGATCCTGAAAGATAGGTAGTGATAGTTACCCTGGTATGATAAGAAAATTTAGAAAATGTACATTTGATTATGGTTTTAATCATTTTTTTATATCATATATGTTCTGTATAACTATTCAGAAACCACCTCAAAACACAGGGGTTGACCTAAAAATGAGAATATTAAATAGATAAATAATTTCTTTACAATTATATAACTCATCCTCAAACATTTTTTTAGACTTATCTTCCAATTTAATCCTTTCCTTATTCCATTATAAAATTGTTATTCTATATTACACAAGGGTACTATTCCATTATATAAATCCAAAATCACCTGTTCAAAGAGAGATATTACCCTAATCATCTAGATTCATCCATGTATTTTGTACAGGTGTTAGGAAGAAGTTGAGTCTCCATTGGATACTTCACCTCATGTATGGATATTATTACATTATGAGTATGAATATCTAACTTAAATGAATGATTTAAAGGACTTAATTATGTTTGAATACATACAACCTTTGAGGGGTAAGACTAATGTATTCCATGATGAATTCCATGGTATTCCACCTAAACAACAACATGATTTCTTAATATAAATTTTACCTAGACCTCTTCCCATATCCAACACATTTTATAGAATATCCATCATTTTGTTGGGGGAACTGAAGAAGAACATAAATGAGAACATTGAAAAGGTTTATATATTCTGTAGTGCTTCTCTATGGTGTTTGTTGTCCGTATTAATCAAATTCTTGATAGGTCAGTGAACCTTTTCATTAATTACCATGATCTCAAAAAATATTAATAAATAACAAGTATCCCCTACCATTTATAAGTTAATTGTTCAATCATCTCTATAGGCCCCTTGTTTTTTTATAAGAATGGCCTTTGATCGGAGTATCATAAATTAAAGGTGAATAGAAAATATATTCAATATAGTAAAAATTGAAATAGGTTTATACACTATAATTTTATAGTTATTCAATTTGGACTCCCTAAGGCTTCATAAATTTTTAAGGACTTAATATAAAGAATATTTTGTGTTTACCATGACATATTTGTGGTAGTATCTTTAGATCATAATCTGATATACTCGAATAAAATGGTATATCAGGAGAGGAATATTAATCATAGGCTAATTACATTAGGAAATTAGAATTTATATTAAAATTAGATTAAATTTGAGTTCAATATTGACGAAGTATCACTCATGGGGAACATTACCACGAGTAAAGGGAAATATGTTGACCATTATATGATATAATTGACTGAGGAGTGGACAAGAAAAAGAACAATGATAAAGAACTATAGAATCCATGTACATTGTGGATGTTATTAATCAATTTTGAGAAGAATATCATTATTATAAAACATGTTATCCAATCCAATTTAACATGAATTACTATTTTTCTTGACTTATTAAGGTGAAGATATCTCCATGTAATTGAAAAAGTGTCTTATAATTGCACGTGTACTAACACATACCTCTAGTTGGGAACTTTTTGTCTAGTACAATAATGATTCAATGAAGCTATAGGGTTATTTACTAGTGATGAATGATATTTTGATAGACAACGCATTAAGGAAGATAGATTTATATGATAAAACTAGCCAAAACATGATCTAGAGTTATTTGTACTGATCATACAATTGAATATATGGGGATATTTTCTTTATGGTGAGAAGCATGAAAAATATATAGGAATCATAAGAGACTCAAATATATATCCATATAGAAGAAGCATAATATTCAATAATAATTATGGTTAGTGTTGATGAAGGAGTATACTTACTGAATCCACTACAATCCTGGGATGGAAAATAATGTAATCACATGGAATTTTCCATGTAATGTATTTTATTATATGGAAATATTATGAGTCTGAAAAAACAAACGGCACGTGATTTTGTGGCCTGGAGTGCCCGTATTGAATCTTCTAAACTTTTTTAGGTAAGTTCAGTAAAAGTGCGAGCATCGTTTTATAACTTTTGAACCGGTGATCAGAATAGAAATTCAATGAAACTGTTGAACTTTCCACACCAATATTCGTTTAAAGGAGCCTTCACCTTGACCGTAGTAGGTCCATGGTGGATGAAGGATTTTTGGATTTTCATGGGAGATTTGAAAAATAAAATAAATATATTTTATTTTATTTCATTATATCTTTATTTTGAATTTTGGTGGTGTCGACCACCAGAGGTGGTTGGATATTTAATTCCCATCATTAAGTGTATAGTTACAAGAGGTTTACCACTTTAAACCCCCCCTCCACTAATGATACCAATTAAATTATTAATTGATGAAGTCATTAAACCACTTTAGTGGGGGGGGATTGGATCATCACCTCTCATGGTGGGGAATTGTGGAAAACCAGTTTAGTGGAAGAACATCCAACAAAAAATAACATCCTCCAACAAAGAATGAACCTCCGGTTCAAGAATGAGTAACCAACGCTCAAGCTTGGATCAGAAGAGCGTTGTAAGAGCGACAAACATCATCATCCTCATAATCCGCATCGCCTTCCTCACGCCATCTCTAATTAGTAATCGATGTAGCATTTTCCCTTGACAGTTCTTCATTAATTTTTACTGTAATTGAATATTCTTGAGAAAAATGTTATCAAACTAACATGGAGGGAACATGCCAAACGAACAAGGCTCAATCCCTCCACAACCTTGCAGATTGATGTGTTCTTTGAGAGCAGATCATCAGGTTGAGTAGAACCTGGCCACGTTTGGATAGATGCAGAGGCAAAGTCCTAAGAATAAGAATGATCTATTTGGATTGTAGAACATGCCCCTAGAGTTTAATCGGTGAAACGTGGAATTCCAGCGACAAACGAAGCTATTTGGGAACATGTTGTGGCCGGAACCTCGGCCTTCTGGGATAGAGGAGGTGAAGCAACTGCGCGGCCGAAGGAGGCCACGGCCCCGTTGGCGGTGACAGAGGAGGATAGCAGTAGGCACGCCGGCTGGCTGCGTGGATGCCGGGGTGGCCCGCGTCCACCCCACCGAAGATGGAGGTCACATCTACTAACTCGTAGCGTCACACCCGAGGTACAGCTGACACCCGGCCGACTGCGGGTGGGACCTACTGCATCATCATGCCATTGGAAGAGAAGCCTGCCAGAAATTCAGCCGGTCACATCATGTCAAGTAGGACCCACGAGCCAGTAGCCAACACCATGTGGCACCTCCAGGTTGGCTATATCCGAACGGACCTTGGTCCGTTCGAGAATTCAAGGAGGGGGGATCCCCGTTTAGCGCTGGGGTAGGCCACACCCTGGAAGACCGCAGCCAGCGGGTTGTGTCGTGCAGGCCACCACCCTTAGAGGTTGGGCCGGACCCGGTCTGGGTCTGGTCGGGCCGTTTCGGACTGAACACGGGCCCATATGGACCCATATATGCCTTTTTGACCATATCTTGAGATCTGGGCGTTCGATAGACGTACCGTCTATGGTTCCAAAAAACATGGATCATGATGGACCTTTATCCGTACTCTAATTTAGTTATGGGGAAAATTTTCGTATGGTCGGGTAGGATCTCACCCGAATCCAACCGGACACTCGGCACTGAAATGCCAATAATGCACAAACTGAGCATCCAATTGATGCGTTATCTATTGCATTGGAACCCTTATGACATGGAAGATCATTATGTTGCTTCATTGTTATAATTCGTGGTATTTGATGTATCAAGTGATGATTTGAGGAGCGGTTCTCCCAGAATCAAGCATCCTATGAGGAGGAAACCCTGTGGATGACTATTCTTGAAGAATCATCAGATCCTGTGTTGGTCATCTTTGGATACTATGTCGGCCATTATATACGGATCTTGTGTGGGTCATCTATAGATCATGTGGGGCTCACCTTCAGATCTTGGGTGGGTCGTCTTCAGATCTTGTGTAGTTCAGCATCTTCGGATCCTGTGTGGATCATCGTCAAACCCTGTGTGGGTCAGTATCTTTATATCTTATGTGGGTCATCTTCGATCCTATGTGAGTCATCAACAGAGCATATCAGGGAATTAAGATGATCTATAAATATACCTAATCATCTATACTTTTGTTATAAGTAATACCTGGTGTGAGATAAGTCCATACCCTAGTGTTAAAAAAATGTGTGGTGATAACTCTATGGTATTCTTCTATGAGGTGTTACCTTTGTGTTACATACCTTAGTGGTGTTACCTTTGTGGAATTCATTCCTTCATGGAACAGTTGTAATTTCATATAAAGATTTGGGCCTTGTGTTTCCTCATGAACGAGATGAGAATACATGATAACTTAGGTATTTTCATGGGCATATACCTATGTATGGTTGACTGTTGTTTTTAGGTTTTTTGGTAATGGTATTTCTTGTGGTTTATCCATTGTGGATATGGAGAGACCTTCAGGGGTATTAGGGTCCCTACTATGTATTGTTATACTTTCCCCAGCACGGGCTATGCCCACACATTACTGTGTTATGTGTAGACGATGGACATCATTGATAGAGGCTGAGGGTACCAGGACTGGAGGCTTCTTGGAGGTGGACCACTAGACAATACATACCACAGTGACGACTATTCGAGAGTTGTACATACCCTTTAGGTATGATCCATGGATGGTGATCACAGAGTTTGTTTTCACTTTTACTTATATATTCTAGTAGGGCTACAATTATGGCATATTTACTTACTATACTCACTCTATTTACTATATAGTATATAGTGTGCATGCATCTTACTATGTGTTCGATTGTGGGAGTTAGCAGGATAAAAGGTAATGCATTTCTGGTTTTAGGGATATGCCATTCAAGTGCTAGTCTCCAGCCCCTGGCCTCTGGAAGGTGGGCATGGGGTAGTCAAGGCATGGGCCCTTGGAGACAGGTCATGAAAAATTGGTATCAGATAAGTCAGTTCAACCAAATAACTTGTACTCTGATCATTTAACCGGAAATATTGTTAAGGTTTGTGAGTGTGGTTATCAGTTTGGGGAATAGAGTGTTCATGAGGAGACTGATGTTTCCATACTCCTGGACCCCAACTCTTGATTTCCGACTCATTTCATGAAAACGCTGATAGCGTGTGTGTTTTTGGAAATGTTTTCATTGTCGTATCTTTGAGTCAGCTCACCAAGTATAACATATTGAGCATAGAACACCTATTTCTTTTCAGGATTCCTCCACATAGATAGTCAACTGGGGTTCCATGTAGAGTATGTGATGACAACCCATCGAGCGACAGGGCATCGGTGCAGGGCCCCCTTTCGATAGTTGTACCATCAGGTGGTGTACCGGCAGCACCATAACCCGTTGGGCAGCCGATGCAACTAGCCCTAGCAGAAGATGTTGCTTGCCGATTGAGTACATTGCATGACTTCCAGCGCTATAATCCACAAAGGTTTTGCAAATAGTGGGATCCATATGTAGCTAAGGACTGTCTTGAGGTTGTGGTTAGAGTTTTTCGACTGACTGGGATGTCAGCCGATCTTATATTCATCCTTGCATCCATTCTTCTTCAGGAAGTAGTGGGGAGATGGGGGAGAATGATTCTAAAGGTTCATGATGAGGTTCCCCTCATTTGGGTGGACTTTGAGATCCTTTTCAGGGTAGAGTTCTTCCCAGTAACCTTACGCTCTATGAGTATACAAGACCTTCTCAACTTGCAGCAGATCAGCATGATCGTGGCTCAGTATTCAGAGAAGTTCACCAACCTCTCGTGAAACTCCATGGACTTGGTGCGAGACACTTTATTCAGGTCTTACACCTTTTAGAAGGGGATAAGATGCAAGAGTAGATATTTTATGATTTCTCTCATCATCCCGATGCAGGCGGGGATGTCAGAGTGAGAACACATAGTGGAGGTATTCCTTGCTGAGAAGTCACCAGTATCGAGACCTACCATCGGGCATCATATAGCAAATTCATATACAGATAGAGAAATAAATATGTTGTAGAAATCCAAAATGACAAGGCCTACATGTGTATGACCACAGGTTACATGTTCAGTTGTGTAGGGTTCTTGAGAGAGAGTTGTACAGGCAAGGAGCAAGAAGTGTTACTTGTGTGGCGGGCAAGGTCACATGGCTCGCGACTACCCGACCCGCCTTATGGATGACCAACAGATGTTCGAAGACTGCCTAGGGAGAGGCAAATATTTGATCAAGGAGGCTCACAGGTAGTAGGAGAACATTGCAGAGTAGTTGGTCATGCAGTAGGCAGTGGTTGGCAATTTGAGGTTCTACCACCAGCACCTTTTGGTGTTCCACCTCGGCCACAGGGAGCAAGTGGACATGGATGATCTCAGCTTGAGAATGTTGATGCCTCTGACCATGGAACACTAGAGATGAAATGAGGTATGTTATCTGAGTACTCCACCTTAGCTAATGTACTTGTAGACACAGGTTCCAGTGACACATTTATTTCCAAGGCCCTCATTTGGAGCTCGTTGATTCTGGTGGAGTTGTTGGCTCGATCCATATGAATAGAGACTCTTACGGGAGAGGATACGATGATTATACACTGGTTTCGGAAGTGTGAGATTACTCTAGGATGCGAATTCTTTGGATTGAATCTTCTAATAGCAGCTTCAAGGCCATAAGACGTCAACATGGGTATAGAATGGTTATCTGTAGTGTATGCTTATGTTGACTATACTTGGCGTAAATTGCGGTGTGTCAGCATGGATGGTACCAGGTTTTCCTTCACTGGCGATAAGGGAACCTTTACAGCACATGATGGACATACCTAGATGAGGGTGCTGCCAGTCACTAATCAGTTGGCTAGCCTCACCCTCAGAGATGTTGATATTGAGAGTCTGAGCTATCCTATAGGGGTGGACCAATACGGTGATATTTTCCCAGATGATGTACTAGGTATACCTCCTCGCAAATAGGTGTAATTTTATATCGACTTGTACACTAGGATAGAACTGATATCAACACCAGCATATCTGATGGCTCCTTTTGAGCATCGAGAGCTCCGAGTACATCTGGAGGGCTTGCAGAGTAAGGGGTTCATTAAGCCAAGTGTTTCTCCTTGGGCAGCCCAGATTTTGTTCGCCAATATGGAGGATGAGAGCATCAGTCTCTGTGTATACTATCGACACGTAAACCAGGTGACCTTGAAGAAAAAGTACCCACTCTTGATGATGAAGGTATCTTCAATCAGCTAAAGGGATCGTGGTGGTTTTAAGAAATAGACCTCAGATCAGGCTATCGTCATCTCAGGGTATGAGATGAGGATGCACATAAGACTGACATCAGATGTCTATATGGCCATTATGAGTTCTCGGTTATTCCATTCGGTGTGACCAACACACTAGTAGTGTTCATGGGACTCATTAATATGATCTTCAAACCATAACTCTATCTCCTTGTTTTAATATTCATTAGTGACATCCAGGTATACTCAGATACAGGGGAGGATCATGCCTATCATCCGAAGATAGTTCTAAAAACACTTTGACCACACTAGATTTATGGTAAGATCTCGTAGTCCCAGTTCTGGATCAAAGAGGTACACTTTCTGGGACATGTCAACCCAAAGGTTGGATTTTTTCAGGGTCTAGTGATGAATGAGGTTGTGCTTTCGTGGGAGCCACCCAAGAGTGTGATGGAGGTGCAGAGTTTCTAGAGTTTGTCTATTTACTACAAGAGGATTGTGCCTAACTTTTCTAGAGCTGTGGAAACCTTATCAGTGTTAACGAAGAAAGGGCAACCCATCGTCTGTTCAGGGAGATTCCAGAAGAGTTTCCATGAGCTAAGGCAGAGACTGATGAGTGCCCCCATCTTGAGGCTACCTGAGTAGGGCGTTGGGTACGTAGTATACTACAAAGAATCCGAGATTGGGCTTGGATGTGTCCAAATTCAATAGAATGTAGTTATTTCCTATAGTTCTCAACAGCTAAGACAGCATGAGTAGAACTACACTACCCATGACCTGGATTTAGAAGCATTGTTCTTCTCCATGAAGATATGGCAACATTATTTGATGTGAAAATGTTTTATAGTTCACTCTGATCACAAGAGTCTCAACTGTATCTTCTCTTTGTTGGAACTGAACTTGAGACAATGGAATTTTCTTGATTTCCTACAAGAATATGACTTATAGATTTTCTATACTCCTGGGAAGGGGAACATAGTAGAAAATTCACTCAGTAGGAAATCTGGTATACAGTTGTCGAGTTGGGTGATGAAGCAGCTAGACGCTTTGCAGATATCCATTGTGGATCCAGATGGAGCAACATATTTTAAGTCTCTAACAGTCACTACCCCACTCCTTCAGCGAGTCATAGAGGCATAGCATGGGGACACTGACTACGAGGCTCATCTTGCTCAGATATCCATTGGACATACACCTGATGGATTTTATGAAGGTGGGGGAACATCATCATTTTCAGATGGCGTACTATGGTTCTGGTGGCACTATAGGAGGATGTGTTGAGGGAGTTACATATTTCCCCACTAGCGGTACATCCATGAGTGGTGAAGAAGTACCAGGACCTACAACGTAAGCACTTGTGGTCTGGAATGAAGAAATCAGTAGCATAGTATCTCTCATGGTGCCTCACTTGTCAGCATGTGATGGCTGAGCATCCAGTTCTAGCAGGCATAGTTCTTCCACTAGATGTGCCAAAGCTGAAGTGGGATATAATTTCAATGGACGACGTGATAGGAATCTCACGCACATCCAAGGCACATGATTCTATTTGGGTGATCATGGACCAACTCACAATGTCAGCCCACTTCTTAGGTATTAGCGAGAAGGGTTCGGTAGAGGGCTTGGGACGCCTTTAGGTACAAGTAATTGTAAGACTACATGGTGTTCCCTAGACGATTGTATCTGATCGTGATTCACATTTTACTTCTAGGAAATGGAAGGGGTTTCATGAGTCATTCGGGACTCATCTTTGATTGTTCAACACCTTTCATCCTCGGGAGAATGTTCAGATAGAGTGGACCATTCAGACCCTCTAGGACATGTTGCGTTCTTTCTTCCTTGATTTTAGTTGCAACTGGGAGGATCACATTCCCATGATAGAGTTCGTATACAAAAATAGTTATCACTCCACTATTGGTATGGCACTATTAGAGGCATTGTACGAATGACCTTGCAGATCACCTCTGTGCGGGACTGGCCTAGGGGAGTCAGCACTCATAGGACCATAGATGGTACAAGCTTCCACAAAAAAAGGTACATGTCATTCAAGAGTAGATGAAGACCGCACATAGTAGGCATATGTCTTATGTTGATAAGAGACAGAGAACTCTGGGGTTTGAGGATGGTGACCATGTCCTTCTACGGGTCTCACCTCAGTGAGGTTTTTAGAGGTTTGGCCGGGGCATGACGTTATCTCTGAGGTTCATCAGACCCTTTCTGGTCCTTAGCAGAGTTAGCGATGTGGCATACCGCTTAGCCCTTCCCCCTCAGTTGCAATGGGTGAAAAACGTTTTCCACGTATCCCAGCTATGGAGGTACGTTCCAGATCCTTCACACATCATTGACTGGGGCGATCTGGACATCAAAGATGGGGATAAGTTTTCAGATGTTCCAATAGAGATTGTGGATCAATAAGAGAGAGTCCATCATAGGTGATCGATACCTCTGGTGCGAATATATTGGCTGCTTGGGAACCTCTAATAGAGCACATGGGAGCGTGAGGCTCATATTTGTGCCTAGTACCCCCACTTGAATCCCTAGTTTGTGTTGTGGATTTCAGGGACGCAAAGACCTGAGGTGGGGAGAATGTAAAGAACCACAATTTTCGACATAATTTTCATTATTATATGGAAATATTACGAGTCTACGATGATTAATGACATTGAATTTTGAGTTCGGGAGTTCTCGGATTGAATTTTATGAACTTTTTTTAGGTAAATTTAGTACATTCCCAATTGGTGTTTTGTAACTTTTGAACGAGTTCATGTAATTGAAATCCGGGGACACTGTTTAACTCACACCACTGATATTCACTTATGTGAGCCTTCACCTCAATTACTGTAGGATGAGGGTGGAAGTGGGATTATCGGTTTTTTGTGGGAGAATTGAGAAATAAAATAAATAACTTTTATTTTATTTCTTGAAACCTCTATTTTGAATAATGGTAGTGGGGACCACCTAACGAGGTTATGGAATTAATACCCTTCATTAAATTCCCAGTAACAAGAGGTGTAACACTTGCAACTCCCCCCCCCCATTAACAATAATAATTAAAAGATTAATTGATGAAGCCATTAAACTTATATGGGGGTGGGGGTTGTCTCTTCACCTTTCGTGGTGCGGAAATGTGGAAAACCAGTTTGTTGGAAGAACATACTCCAAAAAGAACATCCTCCAATGATGAATGAAACTCTGGATGAAGAACGAGGAAACGACGATCAATCTCAGATCAGAAGCGTGTTGCGGGGGAGACGAATGTCAGTGTCCTCATCATCTTCATAAAATTTATTCACACCATTTCCAATGAGAGATCAATGTAGGGTTTTCTCTTGATTGATCATCGTTAATTTTTACATTGATTCAATCTTCTGGAGACACATGTCTGCAATGAAATGCAGTGGGCGCGGGCCAAACGAACGTGGCCTAATTCCTCCGCTATCACATGGATTGACATGCTCATCGTGTTCGGATCTTCAGGTTGAGCAGAACCCAACCACCTTGGGATAGATTCCAAGGCAACGTCCCATGAAATTTTTTTACCTCTTCAGATTGAAGAATGATCCACCAGAGCTCACTCAGTGAACCACAAAAGTCTGTCGGTGACTGACATCAGCAAGTACAGGCAGTGGCGGTGCAACGTCACCACCGAAGGATGCTGTGGCCAGTCAGCTATGGTGGAGGAGGATGGCAGCAGGCACACCAGTTGGCCGCATCAAATCCGGGGAAGCGCACATCTGCACTACCAGAGATAGATTTCGCAGCTACTATGCCACGGCAGTGCACCTGATGGGTAGCCGGCACCTGACCGGCCGCGTGTGTGAGCAGCGGCGCCATCACACTCTTGGAAGAAGAGCTGGCCAAAAATCTGGCCGACCACGTTACTTTGAGTAGGACACGCTCTATATGTCCTACGTGCCTACAGGCCATGACATCTGGCGCCGCCGGGTTAGCTAGAACCGAACATCCTTGGGCCATTTGGGAAATCGGGGAGGGGGGCTCCTCAGGGGGCGTCTAGGGCTGGCCCCGCCACTGCGTATCGCACCCAGTAGTTGGACATGAAAGACCTAGGAAGGGTTGGGTCAAATTGAACTTGGTCGGGTTGGCCCAGGCCGGGTTAGGATGCATCAGTTCGACTGGTTCGGCCCAGACCCGGGGCCCATCTTGTCCCAGATACGCCTTTTTGGCCATATCATGATATCCTGGCGACCAATTGAAAAATCGTCTCTGGAGATAGAATCCATGGATCAAGACAAACCATTTTCCTTACTATAATTATGTTTCGGGGAAACATAGAGTATGATCAGGTTGGATCTCACATGATTCCAACCGAGCCCTTGGTGATGAAATTCCAATAATCCACAGACCGAGTGTCCGATTGACACATCGTCTATTGTTTTCCAACCCTTATGACATGGAGGATCATCAATTTTCTTCATTACAGGACTTCGTTGTAGTTTAAGTGTAGAAATATTATTTCAGTAGTGGTTATCCCAAAATTAATCATCCTACGAGCGGGAAACCTTGTGGCTGGCTATTCTTGAGGAATCTTCGAATCCTATCTGGGTCATCTTCAAAACCTGGTTTGTCAACATCTACGAATCCAGTTTGGGTCATCAACAGATTCTTTGTGGTAAATATTTTTATCCTATGTGGGTCATCTTCAGATCTTGTGTAAGTCAGCATCTTTGGATCCTGTGTGGGCCATCTTCGATCCTGTATGGGTCAACAACATAGGTTCTCAACAAAGTAAGATGTCCTATAAATACAGCTAATCAATTATATTTTTGCACTGAAGTTATACATAGTGTTATCAGAGTCCCTACCTTTTCAATATGATTCTTTTTGGTGATTCCTATGTGGTATTCTTCAATGTAGTGTTACCTTTTTGGTGTTACCTTCATGGTATTATTTCCTTCGTGGAGCAGTGGCACTTTTGGATATAGAGTTGGGCCTTGTGTTTCCTCATGAGTGAGAATGGTATAATTGATAACTAAGGTATACTTATGGGAATATAACTATATAGGGTTGATTGTTGTTTTCTTGTTTTGTGATTATTCTATTTACTATGGTTTATCCTTTTTGGATTTGGAGAGACTTTTGGGGGTATTGGGGTCCAAACTGATTATTTTTATACTCCCACCTACAAGGGCTACACTCACCCCTTTCTATGTCTTCTACACACAACAAACATCATTGATCAAGGTTGAGGGTGTCAGGACTAGAGGCTACTTAGAGGTGTACCACTAGATGAGATGTACCGCAGATATGACAATTTGAGATCTATATCTACCCTTCAGGTAGGATCCTAGGTGGGTTTTCATTTGAGCTATTTTCAGATTTACTTGTACTTTCTAATTGGGCTTGTATTCTGGACCTTTACATACTATACTCAATCTATTTACTATATAGTTTACCTCGTGCTTGCATCTTTCTGTGTGGTTGGATTTTGTGAGTTTGCAGGATAAAAGACAATGCCTTTCCGGTTTTAGGGATATGCCTTTCCGGTGCTACTTTCCAGCCCCAAGCCTATGGATGGCAGGCATGGGGTAGACCTGGCATGGGCCCTAGGGGACGGGTTGTGACAAATAATGTGCCAGATGAAATAGGAACCATATATTATGAATCCTTTTGAATGATGATAATTGAGAAGGACCAAATCACCTTAGTCATGAAAATGATAGATATGGGGATCATAAATGAAAGAAAATCATCATTCATTTCAAAATTAATTTCTCAAGGATCCATTCTAGAGAAGATAAATAATGTTTAATGAGATGATGTGTAGATATAAAAGAAGGTAAAAGATTTAAGAAAAGGAAAATACTTGGATTTTCAAACTGAGGATGTATTTATTGAATTATGCTCATAGTTTTACCTTATCCACACAGTCATATAACATGAAGATATTTTTTTGAGGGAGCTATTATTGGGACTACATGAATAAGGATATTTTAGAACTTGCATAAAATTTCTTGATATGTTCGTTGGTGAATTTTGTAATGAAAACCCCCAAAAGTATGAATGCAACTTTTAAAAATATCATCATAGTAATGAGAATACATAACCCAGCACAATATAACTAATATTTTGAAAAATTATAGAAGATGTAATTCTATATATGTTATAGTCCAAAGTTTTTCAAGGATTGGTGATTTCATCTATATTCGAAAGGACTTCTCAGTTGATCACATTACAAGGATATAGATCCCATAATTGGTAAGGGAAACTTGAACCCCACTATCAATTATACCAGTCTCATATTCATGATTTACATCCATATTCATGAAATGCCTCCAAAAATATCTATTTAATTAATTAAACATTATTACCGCTTATGATCTGAAAACAGTTGGAAAATCTGAGAAAACTATCCAAACACTATTCAAAATGTTGAGAGCATGCTTGATGTAAATTAATGGAAGAGGGATAATAATCATTCTATGGGTGAGTTATCATACAATAAATGGTACTAATAATGAGTCCATATGTCTTTTATGAATCAAATTTTGAGAGTATATGTAGAACACCTGTGTTCTGGGAAGATATTGGTTAACGCAGGCACCTAACACTAGAAATTACTAAGGAAATGGTTGAAAAAGATAGAAACGTTCAGTAGAGAATCACGACTCCTCAAATTATAGAGATGTTCTATACTAACAATCCTCATTGATACCGAGAGTTTTAGATTGGAAGTGTTGTGTTCCTATACCAATCTCTTTATCGCCACAAAATTTTCATTTCACGAACCAAATCTGGTCGCTGCCAAAATTGGCACCAAACCCATCTCATGACAAGGCCCAAAGAGAATTCTATATCCCCAAGATCTATAACAGTTTATCTGGTAACATATGTGTTATTTTGGGAACGATTTACCTAAATAATGATATATAAAACATTAAAAACAATAGATAAATAGAATCTGAAAAATTCCTATCGAACAAAATTTATACAAAATCCATAACAGAATACAAAGTTATAAGATTAATAAAAAAGGTCCAAATACACAATTAAAAAGCATAAAAATATCCATAAGTTCACCAAAAGATAATGGCACATTACCCACAAGCTTTCTCCATGACGGCGCACCATGAATGGGAACTAACACACCGAACCGCCATCACCCACAACCTTTCCATAACATGTGTCAAACTAGACCTAGTATACCTACACCAAATGGGTTTAAGTAGTGTTTGAGACTAATCCTAGAAGGATTCCACCAAGATATTCTGAAGATTAAACAATAAGATATAAAAATCATTCCATTTATGATAGAAAAAAGGTAGTGGAAATAATTTCTAAAGAACAAAACATTAAAATAGAAATAGCTTTCAAATGACATTTTTCATGAATGAGTAAATTTAAATAAAACATGTAAGATACAATAGTTTCCTGAAATAAAATCCAATGATTAATACACAAGATTCAATGAGCACAAATCTTAGGAACACACGTAGGTACAAGTGAGTCTTGGGCCCCATGAACCTCAAACCTCGGTATAATTTAAACATAGAAAAATTATTTATTGTACATGCACCACTAGTAGGTAACATACCTCTATACAAGTGGTCCCCAGTCATAATCAACATGGTTTTTTTTGTGTTGTCGTTATTCATTTTCATAGTGAAATAGGGACACAACCCACCCAGATCACTAGCGTAGTAATAAATATCTTCCCTCCTCGGTACCCGAGCATCCCCCATTGTTATCAAACCATTATCTCATGATACCAAAATTCATTATCACATAAACACATAATTAATGGTGATAATCAACTCAAAATAGTACCTACACATGTTTTTCTCCCATACACCACTCAACAAAACCCTCAAAAATTCAATAAAATAACTTCCATAACATAACAATGTTTTACACACAAAATCCATTAGAACCCCTCTTTGAACACCATGTTCAAACCCATATTCATCAAAAAAAGTATTTTCATCACAAAAATCATTTATATAAACCAATTACATGATTTTAAAAACAACCCCATTGTCATATCATAAAATAGTCATGTAAAAAACCAAATTTAACACTAGATCGGTACCAAATTTACAAAAATCACTTTTAAATACTCACATTGAACACCATAGGAATTCTCATATTCACAAAAACATCATTTTCATCTCTCAAAACATTTATATAATCCCGTTACATGATTTATAAAACAACCCCATTGGTATATCATAAAATAGTCATGCAAAACACCCATTTTAACCCAAGATTGGTAGACAATTTACCAAAATCTCTTTTAAAATTCTACAATAAAGACCATTTAAATACCAATATTCAACAAAAAAGAATTTATATCACCCAAAACTTTTCTATAATCTCATTACATGAGTTATAAAACATACCCAATTTGGACAACATGTTATAGAAATCAAAAACACCAAATTTACCACACAATGGGTCAATAAAATTCACTTGCATTACAAACATCACATAAAACAGATTTTGCAGAAAGTATAATCGATTAAAAGTTTTCTAAAGACCAAAATGCCAAAATTCTAACTCATATAATATTTATTTCCATTGGAATCAGTGACAAAAAATATCCAAACACGTGAATCTTAGTGGGAAAATCTAACAACACCACCGCCACACTACAAGGGACTTAGATCCAGACTAAAACAAAAAAAGACAAAGAAAAAAAAAATACAAACCATAGGTACAAAGAACTAATTTTTGGAAAAAATTAACATCATTAAAAGTGGAATAAAACCTAAATAATATAGGGAAATCAGAGATATAAGCACTTACTTGAAGTGAACTTGATGTTTCCCATTCAAAACGTTGTTCAATAAATGAGTCCAAGGGAGGTTTTGAGATCTATGATAAATGTAATTTCTGATACGATCGAAATGGGGAAGAAATGGCTAGATTTGGGTTTATTTTTTAAGGAAAGTGGGAATTAGAAAATGATTTTTAATGACTTGGATAGCTTTTAGAGTTAGGCTGCACAGTTTAGACACTGTGTGGCCAAACTGTGCGGCCTGTTCTGGCCACCCAAAATGTGATGTTGTTTTGTAAATTGTAGGGGGGTCTAAGGGAAAATCCAAGGGGGATAGATAGGCCAAGGATAGAGGAGAAAAATTCCCAAAAAAAAGAACTGTTTTCACCACAAAACACATCAAACTCATGGGTACAAAAACACCTCAACAACTTACCCCACAAGTGGTTCTACTATGAGTGTCACAAAACCAAATCCAAAACACCGAAACCTAATAGCATACTTTTGAAAAACGATCATTCCAATTTTCATAAAATCTTCTCAAGACCAAGTTCATAGATCAACAACATATGAGACACTTAAATTTCAAACCCAGAACACCTGGAAACAAAGAGAAAGCTAAGAACCAAAAAGAGGATTGGAACAAAGCAAGGAATTGAAAAACCATGCATTACAATTCTTTCCACCATAAAGCATTACTCCCTCGGATATCCAAAAAAAGGCCCAATGAAAAACACAAACCCAATAGAAGAACGAATTTCTACTCCTCTTCCATGTTACGCCACTATAGGCCAAAACACCTCAACTGATCAATTAATGAAGGAATACACTCACAAACCAAAACATACACCAGTTTCCTAAAACAATAAATAATAATAAAACATTATACTGTAAACATCCCGAAACAATCTCCGAACAAGACCCCAGAAATTTACCCAAATGATCAACAACATCAAACAAGGTTACACTTACCCTACTTTAACAAAACCATTGGGCACTCTCCAATCCCAATGTTTACCCATGGAAGATGTTGGTTGTTGTATTTCTTTGAACAAGAATACCTACCACCAAGCCAAAATAGGGAAAAATATGAATTAATATTATGAGGAGTCATAAATGGGATCCCCACAATAAGAGACAATATAAATATTTCCCGAGACAGAATCAGGACACCAACAGGGGGATGCCTGAATGGACTCCCTAGTACAAGGGATAGACTTCCATTATAAATTTCCAATAAAACATACATGAGACTCATAGTGTTTCTCCCCACCATAAGAACCATCCATTATAACCAACCTGCACATGTCGGCTTAAAAGAGACCCCAAAAATTTAATGAATTGGGATGGATCGACCGCACGGTTAGCACACACGTTTTGGGAAGTCGTGCATTTACCGTGTAGATCATTATGTCTGCATGGATTCCTGGCACACAGTCACTACTAATTGTGAACTGACCATGTGATAGACCTATCTTGTCAAAAATCTATCCTATCTCCAAATACTCAAAGGAAACCAAAAGCGGGGGGGGGGGGGTACAGACTCTGGATAAAACATGGAAAAGAGGTCCTCCCACCACTACCACAGAATGGGAACAACTATAACATGATGAAAAAATCATATTTTTAAACTATTACTATCATTCAAAAGGAGGATAAGTCTTTTTAAAAGGATTTAAATGACCCTAGGATTTCACCTAACAATGTTCCATCTTATCTATGGGGCATATGGATGGTGCTCAACTGATTGAAGCATCATCGACCTCACAGTTAGGATTTGCAAACCCCCAAACAAATCGTCTTCTTCGGGTGGTACAAACAACTAAAATACAATCCCAGATGGGTTCACCAAGACATAACACACTCAAAAACTCAATCTACTAGATCCTTGATTTTTTCCAAAACAATGGATTGGTAGTTGCACACCCATCACACCTTATTTCTTCAGGCGAGGGTCAATAGAAGGAAGGAACCCATATATACACATCCCTCCAAAACAGTGTATTTTGATGTTCTTAAGGGAGACATACTCCCCAAATAACTAATACTCTCAGAGGATGGCAAAACCCAAACCTTTAGAGTCAAATGACAACACAATATCATAATGCATCACTAAACATGACCATTGCGACTGATATAAACAATACATAGAGTGTGACCTTTTGAAAATTCTCCAAGAATCACATAACTTTAGAATGCATCCATAACAGCCTCTCATGACCAGATTTCCCACACTAGTTATTTAATGTGAACCCCTACATCGAAGAGACTACAAAGGACCCATAGGCCCTCACATACACCATCCAACACTGACTAACATGAACTACTCTCAGCTTTGATGACTCTGGTAACTTATGAAAATAAGGAATCTTCCAACATTCCACGAGAACTCTTCTGCTACATGATGATTCTGAAAAACTATAAAGGAAGTGGTGTAGAATCAATGTACAATGGTCAAGAAGCCGATTCCATTAATTGATCCACATGGGGACCATTCCACGATGAAAAAATCTGGGTTTCACTTCGGTCGTGTATTAACTCTTAATGGGGGAATAACTTATCCAACGAGAGAACCCAAGAAACCAACCAAAATAGTCCATTGGTCATGACATATCAAAATATAGATTCAAACACATACGGAAAACTATTGTAACGTCTACCTGAAATTTTCTATGAAGGGGCACTAATTGGCCCTACAAGCCTGCTTACTGACCGAACACAAACTCAAAACATTGTTCAAACAAAATGTGTTCTTAGGCTCAAAACATCCCACAAAAACTACATTATAAAAAACACATAAGACACACCATCACAAAATAATCATCAAGATATAATTTTTCTTAAAATGAAATCACTTCATCGAAAATAAGTGGGTTATTATTTAGGGTGTCCACCAATGGTACCCCATGAGCCTCAAATATGTATGTTTTCTGTTCCACACCGGGAACCCTACTCAAATCCATATAGGTACTCATTAAATGGTTCCATTATCCATACATCAACCCATATTACCCCATGAATGTGTTGTCCCATAGAAATAACAAATTTTAAAACAATATGTTTTTCCACTTTTTAAAACCAAAACAGTCAACCAATAATTACCTTTTATTAAGACTCCTAACCAGGAAATCAAAATCCCAATTTACATATTACCAATAATTTTCGTTCATGAAAGGCCCAATCATTCCAATAATAACTCAGCTTCAAGTCATATAAATTACTTTCAAAGCATCTCATCTCATTTCAAAATAATCTCAGTTTTATGAAAATCCAATTTCATAAACATCCATTCCTATGATAACTCTTCTCTTTTTATTTAGAACAGGTTTAAAATGTTTCCTAATAATTTTCAAAATATCACCAATAATTCAGTAAAAAATCACTTTAAATTAATGTACATTAATTTCAAAACATTTCAGCCCATTTTAAAACACTTCTAATTTTATAAAAACTCCATTCCATAAATCCCTACTAAATTGGGAACATAACTATTCTCATTTCAAAACAACATTCCAAAATTTCATTAACCATTTCAAATGATCTATAATTAACAAATAATTATCCCTTAAAAAACTCCAATCATGACCAAAAAAATATTCCATCCCATTAAAATACCTATTAATATTTTAGAAAACTCTATCAGAAACACTTTTTCAAAACCAACTTTAATATAGTTACCTTCTTTCAAAACATGTGTAAACTCAACATTATCTATTTCAAAACAATTCTGAAAATTTAATTCCACCATTTGAAAATTCAAACCATTCCCTGATTATTAGAAAATAATTTCTCAATAACATTATGCTTCTTAAAAAAAGTTATTTTTTCTTCAAAACAAATCTCCAATGATTCCAAAAATGAAGGTCACAAAACAATGCATGAAGACGATTCTTTCAGTGGGTGATGTGTAAATATGGCTAGAGGCTATATTTAAATCACTAAACCATCACATATAGTGTTCTAGGGCAATATCCATGGCTCCACATGGCTTTCCAGGCTAGGTGAGCTCACTGAGACCATTATCCCAACACTATTTTCATTTCCCCTAATCATCATCAAACAACGAAAACCAAAGGACTCAAGTAAATCCAGACATCCCATGGTGACTCAAATCACATCACGAAGTCTGCTGGCCCAACACACTACTTGTAATAAGAATTTCATGCCTCTAAAATCCTGTCTCTAAACTATCCTAACTCTTCCCTAAATATCATGACATAAGAGAGTGAACCTCCTCCGATACCATATTTTCACGAACCAATTATTGTCACTGCCAAAACCAACACCAAACCTAGCCTGTGACAATGCCTAGAGGGATTTACATATCCCCACGGGCTGGAACAAGTTTCCGAGTATCATATACATTGGTTTGGGAACAATTTACCTAAATATGGATACATAAAACATAAAAAACAATTGATAAATAGAACCTAATAAATTCATACCGAACAAGATTTAAAAAAACCCAGAACTAAATATATAGGTCGATAAATTTTAAAAAATTCCCTAAGACAAAAATAAGATGAAAAAAATATCCCCAAGGGATCCATACGACATGGGGTCATCACCCAAGTACTATCTCCACCACACCGCACCATGAATGGGAATTGTCATCCCGAACTGCAATCATCCAAAGCCTTCCCATTACTTGTGTCAAACAGGACCAAGTGCACATAAACCAAAAGGGTGTTAGTAGGGTTTGAGCATAATCCCAAAAGGTATCCACCAAGATATTCCCTATAGTAAACAATACAAGATAAAACAAATTCCATTTTTGATAAACAAGAGTAAATGGAAATAGTTTCAAAAGTATGAAAAATTTAAATGTAAACAGCTTTGAAAGTTAATTTTCCATGAATGAGAAAATTTCCATAAAACATGTAAGATACATTAATTTACATAAAATCACACCATATTCCAAAGAAAATTACACATTATTAAATGAGCGCTAATCTTGGGAACACCCCTAGGCACCAGTTAGCCCCGGGCCCCATGTACCTTGTACCTCGGTGTAATATACCAATAGAAAAATTAGTTATCGTGCACACGCCAAAATTACGGAACATAACCAAAACCTAGTGGCCCAAAACCACCATCAACATAGTTTTTTCAGTGTTTTCATTATCCATTTTCTCAGTGAAATAGGTACACAACCCATCCGGATCACTAGCGTACTAGTTCATATCTACCCTCCTAGGTTCCCATGCTTCCCTATTTTGCTCAAAACATTATCTCATGATAAAAAAATACATTATCACATAAACATAGAATTTATTTTCATAGTAACCTCAAAAAAGTATCTACACATGTTTTTTACCACTTACACCACTTAATAAAACCCTCAGAATTTTAATAAAATAACATCACAAAAAATAACAATGTTTTTCACCGAAAATCCATTAAAACCCATTTAATGACTTATAAAAAAACATTGTCATAACATAAAATAGTCATGTAAAACACCCAAATTTAAAACAAGATTGGTACCCAATTTACCAAAATCCCTTTTAAAATCCTCCTTTGTACACCCAGTGCATAGCCATTTTCAGAAAAATAGATTTCAAAGTCCCAAAAACATTTCTATAAACCCATTACATGATTTATAAAACATCTTGATTGGAATAACATGAAATAGTCATGTAAAACACCCAATTTTACACAAGAATGGTACCCAATTTACTAAAATCCCATTTAAAATCCCACTTTGAACACCTTGGGAATAACTATATTCACATAAATTGAATTTAAATCACTCAAAAAATTTCTATAAACCAACTACATGAGTAATAAAATAATCCCAATGAGAAAAACATTAAATAGACCTGAAAACACCCACTTTGGTAAAACATTGGTCACTAAAATCCATTTTCACAAAAAAAGTCACCAAAACCTGATTTCAAAGAAATAATAATGAATAAGAAGTGTGATAAAAATTTAAATTAAATAGAGCTATCTCATATATCACTAAATTACCATGCAATAACCTACCAAAAATATCAAAACACTTGAATCTTTGTACAAAAATCCCACCGTACCACCACCACACTACAAGGTATATAGATGAAGCCGAAAACCAAAATAATAGAAAAAGAAACTCAAATCCAAACCCTATGTAAGAATCTCTTGTTTCTAGAAAAGATTAACTTCTAGAAATGTAGATGAAAACCTACCGAATGAAGAGAAATCAAAGATATAAGAACTTACTTGAAGAGAGCTTGATGTTTCCCCATCAAAACCTCATTCCAAAAACTATTTCCATGGGAGTTTTTGGGAGACTGGAGACCTCCAATGGCTTCTAGGGTCAAAATTGGGATGAAATTGGTGGATTTGTGTTTAATCTAGAAGATAAAAATGGAATTAAAAAATTATATTTAATGACATGGACACCTAGCACAGTTTGGCTACACGGTTTGGGAAACTGTGCGGTTATAACACGAGGCATGTTCTGGCCACCGAAAATGTGAGGTCTATTCTTCAATTTCTTAGGCTCTATGTGGGAAACCAAAGGGGAAATAAATTCCATGTAAAGGGGAGTAAAATTCCCAAAACAAAGGACTCTTTTCACCCCCAAAATAATCAAACTCAAGGGTAAAAACCAACTCAATGTCTTACCCCACCTGTGGTTCCCCTAAAAGTGTCACAAAACCAACTAAAAAACACCACAACCTAATACCATAAATTGGACAAAATAGGAGGCCAATTATCATAATATACCCCCAACACCAATGTTATAGATCAAGAAAATAGCGGACACCAAAATTTCAAACCTCGAACTCCGAGAATCTAAGAGAAAGCTAAGAACCAAAAAGGGTATTTGAACAAATCGGGGAATTGAAAACACGGGTGTCACATTTCATATATGAATATCATAATTGATAACATGTCTGAAAAGAAACGACAAGAATATAAGGGAATATAATAACCATAGACATTACAATATATTTACAATATTAATATGTCCAATTAATGATAAATATTTTGATTAATGAAAAACTAATATGTCTTATATTACATACAATAATTACTTTCATTGATAGCTTGGGTTACACACAAGAATGAGTTTTATAAAACAAATATATATTATTTATATCATTAGTTCACAAGACAATTAAATTCTAGATCTTAATTTGGAAGTTGTAAACATGACTAAATAACTTATGAAAATACATGTTAGGATTTATTGGATACTAATTTCATCCAAATTAATTTAAAAACCAATTGGATATAAGAGAAATGTTTTTATAAAAAACCATTTTATGCACTATATGGATTTTAATCAAGTTAATTAATATAATTAATATATGTGAATTATGATAGTTATATATATATATATATCCAAAAAATTTAACATTAATGAAATATTTTTGATAATCATAAGATAAGAATAAATCCAATTTTACACATAAAAAGATGTATTTTTCTAAAAAAAATATTTTTCACATTTTAATGCCACACTTGTTTTATAACTAGATTTTCATAACATTATAAATAATATTTGAAATAAAAAACATCATTTTAAATTTTTTTTTCATAAGTATCTATTGGAGAATTTATGGTGTTTTTCTAAGAAGATACCTTTTTAAGAATAATTAAAATAATGAATAGATATTGAAAAATGGATTATCATATAAATAATTGATAATGTAAAATTACATTATATTTTAAATTTAAATTTTAAATAGTTCAATTTTATATCGTTTAATCCAATTTATTTAATTAGAATCATTTTTATATTTAATTTAGATACAAGTGGTTCGTAACATTTTGTAAAATTTCACTTTAAAAACCCACAGTATTATCTCATCTTCAGTATTAACATCTTATTAATCTTGGCTACTTCTATATTATGAATGTTGAAAAATATATTCAATATTTCAAATATTAACAATTTATAATTTAATTTAGTTTAAAAAAAATTTGAAGAAATTTTTATTGAATGAAATTAAAATTAATTACCTTGTTTAAATTTAAAATGAGTTTACTCGGTGGTTAAATATTATTATTAAGGGGGAAAATGAGCTTGAAAATTTTCCTAAAAAATTTATAATTTTTTCGATATTATACATTCATTTATGGGAAATGGTTAAATATTTTATGTAGATAATGTAATGGGACCTCCCAAAAGTGTTTACATTTTGGCATTCACAATAATGCCACCTCTCCTCCTATTTAAAAATGCACCCCCACTCATATAATCACACCTATAAATCAATTTTGATAAACGAATAAATTTAAAAAAAATCATTACCTAATACTATAAGTTTGAATTTGGGATGAAATCAAACCAATTATTAATTTTGGCATAATCCAAAAGAAGTTACTCGAGGAGGAGTTAACGTTCTTCAATAAGCTATTTTTTATTTCTTTGTTTACATCTTAAAATAATAGTATATCATGATTATATAATAACCTCAATATATTAAATATAATTATTTCTTGTTATTCTATTTTTTCTAGCTAAATATTCACACACTTCTATAAAAGGTCACATCCAATCATCATTCCTATGTACGACAGACTATTTCCTCACTAGTCGAAATCACTCATTCTTCCATTAACACCATTTTGGGAAGAGAATAATGATAGATTTATTGATTATATTTTATATATAGGATATTTATATTTTATTTATTTTTATTTAATTATTTCATAATATATAGCTTCTTGCAATATATTTTATTGGAATATGATAACATTGTTTGTGGATGCGTGGACTACAAGCTCCTCAAAGAGATGTGAATGATTCCCAATTTAAATGGAATGTATTAATGATTGTTATAATAATAATATGTGATATATATAAAATAAAATATGATAATTTAATAATATATATATATTTCACATTAATTTATTTTAATACGCTAATAAAATGGATGTGACGCTCATGCATACATATGACATATCGTCTCTATGAATGGTGTATTTGATTTTTTACTACTTTATTTTTTGTATAACTATAATTATATATATATATATGTTTTTATAATATATATATATATGATATTTAAATCATGTTTTACAAAATGCAGATAATTAAATTATTATCAATGTAATATGAAGGAAAAGTAACAAGACAAAACATAATAAAAAAAGAAGGCAATTAACACCCAAAATAGTAAAATAATAAATGATTGTTAAAAAATTGTTATAAGATGTTATAAAAAATCATATATTATATTATAAATATTAATATTGTTTATTAAAAAGTTAATATAAAGATTATAACCATTATAAAAGAGTTTAATGTATGTTCAACCCCAAATACGTTTAAGGTAAGTGATTCTATCTCAATTTCATTTCATTAAGGAATTTTTTAATTGTATTCGCCTAATTAAATTTATATCATGTATATAATTCCCCATTATATGAATATTAATTAATAATTCATTATTTTTGGAATTTTAATTTCTCATTACAATCATATAATCATAGGAGATTTAAACTTAATGTTACCAAGTGGTAAATAAATTTCAGAACTCAATTTCCTTCATTTGGTTATATTGTATCAGAGTTTGGTTAATATTTTATGAATATGTGTATAACTAAAATTACATAATATTTAATTATTTACATATTTTATCTGGATTTACTGTGGATAAACATAAGGGATTCATTGATTATTTATCACTTCAAGGTTCTGATCATTTTAATGGCTTATTTCACAATCTCAATTTAATTGAGATTTTTTAATATTTAATTTCAATTAAATAAAATTATATGATCATTTTAAAAGAAAAAATATTAATTTTCTTCTCCTATGTCTATTCGTGACCATTTCCATGCGATAATAACATTTATTCACTCTTAGGTACTTAAAACTATTGAGAAAGCTTTTTAATTAAATATGACTTCATTTATCTCTTCAGTGAGATAACAATTTTATTACAATACCATGTTTTCTCAAAAATGTTTTCAAAAAGGTTTTCATTAAACTTTTTAAAAAAAATTGTTAAATGTTTCCCATTTTTTATTTTTAGAAAAAATATTAAATGGATTCTCCCTATCTCTTTCGGAACAAGGCACATTTCTCACATTTTTACAAGGAAAATATAATGTTCTTTTTTACCATTGAGAGAATTAACTATCGTCAATTATTTGAAATATCCTATTCAACTTTACAAATAATTTTTTAAATAAAATGTTTTAAATGTTACTTTCAATTTAAATTATTTTTCAAAAGAAAATTAAAAAAAAAGAATGTCTTCAATTAGAATTCATTTAATGGTATTTTTTTATATTTATATTCATCAATGAAAATAGTCTTTATTCATACTCAATGAGTATGCATCATTCGGATACCATCCTTATTATCCCACTAGGATGGAGGAAAATTATTTTCCCCATATATTTTATTGACATTCACACACTTGAATCATGTTTTTAATCATTATCTTCACCATCCATTATTTACTTTCTAGTTACCATTAAACATTAAATTTTACCTAAATAACCAGATTAATTATCTTGTATATGATTATTTCCAAAAACATATATCATTTTTACATAATGTTTTTACATTAATAGTTATTTAATTAATTGAGCACATATTGATAAATCCATATCATTAATTCAATATCTATGTTTTATGATAAGTAAAATTGTTCATTATTAATATTTATTATTAGATATATGAGGAATAATTTGTATAAGAATTTATAAGTGGGGACTTAACTTAATATTTCACCATGACTCATAAATATGTCATCATGAGGAAAATAATTTGCGAATCATAAAAGTGGTTATACCTATAGATTTAAATATTCCACATGAATGGTCTTGATAGTAGAACTTTTCATGTTCCAGAGACATGATGTAAAATAATTGATCATTTTATTAAATTTAGTTAACATTATTATCCATGAATTTGCACTATAATTAAATATTTGGATGCACTCAATTCTCTAGTTATTGTGTAAATGGAATGTGATTTCAGTAATTTACCTTTCCATATCTATTATGAATCATTCTGTTATTTAAATTGAATATGAAAAATGTTATTTAACAAGAAATATTGATTATCCTTTTTAATTAATTATTTATTCCGTTGTACATAACCCTTACTGAGTATTTTATCTCACCCATATTTTTTTACATTTTCCTAGGATTTTAAGATGAATTATTTGAATGAAATTCAAGGCTGCTAAGATTTTACATTTTTATGATTTATTTTATTTTCCTAATATAACATTGTTTCCATGTATGTAATATGGATTTGAATACTTGATAAACATTTTGGTCCTTTGAGATTGTAATGTTGTATCTAGGCCATCATAATAATGTAATGAACCATCTTTGAGCTATTGGGGTAAGGGTCAATATAGTTTGTATCACTATAAGTTTAGTATAAATCGAGTAAACTGTATTTGTGGAAACATATATGATGGAACATATCTTTCAAATATAGTTTTATGATATGTATTGAATAACATACTATGATTTTGGTTAGTTAGATATTATTTTGTATTATTTGCAATACATCCATATCTGAATATTATAAGTCGATATGGTTCTTGCATAGATTTACCAAAGAGTGATACCAAATAAAATGGTGTGTCGAGATTGACTCGAGCATAACCTGATATATGAAAACGTTCCTTACTATGTACCTATTTTGATACTCTCATAAGAATTATTTGGATAATTCTCATCTTCTTTACAAAAAATTATGTTGTTTTTTAATAGATGATTATAATGAATGACCATGGATGAACCTAGTGTCTCTTCGATTGTAAATAGTTTTTTCATGATATAGACATCCTAAAAATGATTATATGGTTTTCCCATTATGATTATTTTTACTCACGCTATTCATTTTTGGTTTGATTCAATGGCAGAAACCCAAAGTAATTAACATAACATTGATAGTTAATGAAACAAAATTTATAATGATAAACCAAAAAAAATGTTGATAGGAGTAAAATATATTATTTTTTTCTATATAGATTTCAAAAATATGATTAAAATCATATACCTTAAACAATACTCAGATCAACAAATAATATAAGGATGAATATATTTAATAGATTGAGTTGTGGGGTCCATGAAAAAAATATTTAGTGATTTCCATAATGTAAGAAATGTGTAAGGAGGGACCAATTAAATTGTCTCAATAGAGTATATAAATAACATATGTGTGGAAAACAAGGGAATCAAGAAAACAATTGTCATGAAAAAAATAATGAGTATGATGAAAGGAAATAAATATCAATAAAAGGATCCATTTATAGTTATTTTCAATATATGTGGGTAACCAGGGAATTAACTGATACAATTACCTCTTCTAAAGGGGTAACCCCTAGTTCATGGAAGGTCCTATATTAAAATAAAATAGATTAACAACTTATTTATTGTGATTCATGAAATAAATTTTTGATGTGATTTTCCAATGGTATTTTGTTTATAAGAATCATGAAACATATATGGATTATGATATTATTATAATAACATAAGAATTAATTAACATAACTATTATTGATACCTTTATTATTTAGAGAGTTTTTACTAACCTTATGTTCAATTTCATAAACACCAAATTATATATTATCTACGATGAGAGTTTTACTGGATGAAGTAAATATTGGACAAATTTATTTATTGAAAATGATTTAGAAGGAAAATAATTTGAGGAATAATAACAATATATTTTATGGACATAAGTATAAAGGTATTGATAATTATTGGGGTTGATATAAAAATAAAAATATTAGACATTGTGAAGAAGAAGAATTTTTATCGTAATACTCAGTTAAAATGATGATTACCGATTAATTTCATTTTCCAGATATCGATCATATATTTTGGAAATTAAATAGGAATTTTATTAATATAGTTTAAAAAAGAAAACCAACATATAGTGTTAAAACCCATCTCATCCAGCTAGGTGGTGGTGCATAAACCCATGACCAACTAGATATTAGGGTTTTACACCGACCACTAGCCTATGTGTGACCTCATTTATTGTGTCATTGTGTTTAGTAAATTAATTGAATTTATAAATATTTATGATGATCTAGTAGTTTTATGTTTGTGGTTTAATGATTAACTTATAACCATATTATTTTTGGAAAATATTTAGAGAGAAATTTAACGTTTTATTTTAGGGACCATAACATCTATTAAATGTAAATTTTAGTGGTTCAAGAATAAAAAAATTATTCATAGATATACAATTCATGAAATTATGGGACTAAATTTGAAATTGATCGAGGTATAACTAAATGATGAAATTATATTTAAGAAATACAAATGTATCAAGTAAGAATATTTTTTATAGTTATAGATAATAAAAGGAATCCTCAACTTTAGAAAAAGTATTCTAGAGTAATATGTAATATTTTTACAGCCCTTTCTAATGATGTTAATGATATTTTCACACCTATAGGATATAACATTTTCATCCCCACAAATTTTCATTGATATTTATCATTATTATGATCAATGACCTTAATAGATCCCTAAAAATATTTATTCTTTTCCAACATGTACATATCATGACATTCAACAAATTTTATCCAATATAGAAACCAGGTTATATTCTTTTCCATATGACGATTTTAATTCCTTTTATCTCATATTTATAGGATAATTTATTAACCCTATTTATATATTCATTTTTAAAAACAGGAATTTCTGAATCTGAAGCCCTATATTTATGAAATCTTCTTTAAATTGTGGGGATTCAATTAAATTAAAGTGAAAATAATGTAAGTCCCTAAAATCTTAAAATTTTAATAATATATTCGATATCATGAGTGATATAAAAAAAGAAGCATACAAGGGAATATAATATACCATGAAATTAAAATAAATTTAATATTACATTAATTTAAATATATGATATATCATTCAATGCAATAAATAATGAATTATCATTCCTTAGACACAATTAAGATTTTCATTGGTATCTTACATTACACACATGACCAGGTTTTACCGAACAACAATATGCTATTACTATTAATATTAATTTAAAAATCTTTCACAAATTTGTTAAATTGCATTTTATAAATAGGATTAACTACCTTATAAACATATATTATAGATTTAATTGGTTATAAATTAAATATAAATCCATTTTAAAATAGACTGGATATAAAAGGAGTATTTTTATAAATACTCTATCTTATGTGTTGAAAGCATCTTATAATAATAAATAAAAATAATTACTATTAGTTAATGATATTAATGTTATATAAAAATATATATTAAAAAATACTATTTTAAATTAAAATAATATATTTTATATACATAAGATAATAATAAATCAAATTTTACGTATAAAAACGTGTATTTTTCTAAAGGAAAATTTTCTCACCTTTTAATGGAATACTATTTGTGAAAATAAATTTTGAAAACATTATAAATTATATAAGATAAAATAAAATAATTTTATGAAATATGATTCTTAAATTTATTTTATATTTAAATGTTGGTATTTTTCTATGATTTTAAATTATTTTCATGAATTGTGAAAAATAATGAATTTTAATTGAAATCCAACTTATTGTCTATATAATTTATATTGTTAAATTATATTTTTATTTTGGTGTAAAGTTAAAATAGAACAATTATATATTAATTAATACAATTTAGTTCATTATAATAATTTTTATATTGAATATAGATATATAATCATAGAAATATTATATACAATTCCACTTTAAAACCGGCATTCTTGTCATATATGTGATAAAAGTTATAAATTAATTTATGTCAATTATGTGATTTGAATTTTAATTTTTTGAAAATTTGGAGTTATATTAATTTATAATTTCTATTATTATCAATATTTTTTTGACAAAAAATTTACTATGGATTCAATTGAAATTAATTACAATGATTAAGTTTAATATGAGTTTATTTTTTTGAGAATATTTCATCCTAAGGATATCATGGACAGAAAAAATGTAAAAAAACCATTTAATGGAAATATATATACCTTAAAAAATATAAATAGAAAATGGTTTATTATTTTATGAACATTATTTAATTAAAAACATCCCAATAGTTCTTTCTATTTTGTATATACAGTAAATCAACTCATCCACCCATACAAAATGGAACTCACCCCCCCCCCCACTTATTCACACGTCTAAATATATTTTTATAATCCTAACCATTCCAAAAAAAACTATAAAATTCCCTAACATAATCCAAGAATCATATCATGTTGAATAAAATAAATAAAGGGTCTTGGATTAAACCAAACTGAGTTACCCAAAGGAGAGGAAATATTCTTAGATGAGAATTTTAGTTTTATTTCTATCACTAATCCTTCAAATATTACTATATAATTATTATAAAATAATAAAATATTAGGAATATATTATAATTATAATACCATGAAATCAAACACTTCCATTAAATTTGATATGAAATCATCATACATGATTTCATTCATTCATCCATTTCCACATTTCATGGTTTGAAATAATGATAGAGTTATTGTTTATATATGATATATAGGATATTTATAATTTTATAAATTATGATGAAACAATTTCCCAACACATACGTTCATGATTTCCATTTTGGGTAATAATATTACATAATTTGTGGATGTGCGGATTCCACCACCTCAAAGAGATGTGATTCGTTCACACTATACAAAGAATTTATTAGGTATGTTTTTCTTAAATATGTGAGATATATATATGATAAATTTTTTTATTATAATATATATATACATGGAATTTAAATTTCTTATTTTCAATACATCAATAAAATGGAATCAGCATTCATGCGTATATACGACCTACCGTCTCAATGAATAGTGTATTTCATTTCCAGTCTCAATATTTTATGGGAAACAATAAATAAGTATATAAATATATTTATTTATTTATTAAATATATATAATATTTTAATCATTATATATGTTATTTACTTAACAAAATCCCGATATACGTAAGTGGAAGGAAAAATAATTTGTAAAAACATACTAAAAAACAGGGCAATTGAGAGCCAAAATAGTGAAAATGATGAATGATTTTTAACAAATGGGTAATAATATATCAAATAAAGACAAAATATAGTCTATTATATATTAATATGATACTTTTTTATTTTAATAATATTTCTAAAACCAATATATAGGAGTTTAAATGGATTTCAACCAAATGGGAGTGTAATATAATGGATTTTAGCTGAATTTCATTTCATTAAGGAATATGATAATTATACAAACCTAATTAATTTTATGTGCTCTATATACTAACCCTTGAAATTTAATAAAATGAATAATTAATTTTTGAAGGTTTTTTAATTTTTTTATTTATTTATTATTTGCACATTTAAACTCAATGTTACCATGTGGTAAAGCAAGTTCATAACCAAATTCATTTTCATTGGTTTATATTGATTCTCAAGATCCATTAATATTATATGATGATGTGTATAATTAATTGGACTATATATTTATCTATTTATACTATTATTATTTGGAATTATAGTTTTTACCCATAATATAATAATTTATTTCTTCTCACATCAGAGTTATGATCATTTCAAGGGTTTATTTCACAATCTCATTCAAATCGATATTATTTATTTTATTAATATCTATTAAATGAAATTTTATGATAATTGTATGATTACCCCTTAAATTTTATTATGATCAGGTAATTCATGATATCATTCATATGATGGTACCATTATTCAACTCTTTATTAATCAGACTTATGGAGAAATTGTTTTAATAAATTATGTATCTGTTTATCTGTTACATGAGAAGACTCTTTTATTAAAAAAACCACGACTTTTTTAAAATATAACCAATTTTTTCATTACAAGTTTTAAGATGATTTATTAAAATAATTTTTTTTCATTTTATGAAATATATTTAGTCAAATATTCTTGTCACATTCATAAAAAAGAAACTTTTCTATCATGTTTACAATTCATGATTTATGTTCTTTCTTATCCGTGTTGGACTCACCAGATGTAATTTTAATGAAGGTTCATTTTAAATTTTACATGTATATTTCTAATTTTTTTTCTAAAAAATTTAATTTCATATAAAATTATTTTTTAAAAAAAAATCAAAATATAAATGATATTTTCATTAATAATGTTTTTAAATATAATTTTATTGTATTTATTTTTATCATTGGAAACAACCCTTATTATTATATTAATTGGTATATGTTGTATCGATACCATTATAATTATTTTTCAATGATATGTTTTCATTATTTTGACTAAGGGTATATTTAAAAATCACATCGTGGATCATGTTTGTTGTCATTCTCTTTCCCTTGAGTTATTCACTTTTTAGTGACCATTGAGCATTAAATTTCCCCAAAATATCTTAATTATGTGTCATTGATATAATTATTTATTAAACCATAGACCATAATTACATATGTTGTTTACTTTGATAGTTATATACTTAATTTGGGAAGTATTGATAAATCTATATATTTTACTCAGTAAGGATATTTGATGATATGGAACACTGTTCATTAATGAAATCTACTATTCGATATCAGAGTAATGAATTGGACATGTCGGGGCGTGTGGGGATCAATCATTAAGTAGCCCAGTGGTGAATTGTTATGTTCTGAAATGAAATATAATTTGAACAAATAAAATGGGTTTGTACCTTTATTGTTGAACTATCAGGATGATAGATCTTGATAATGGTGGTTTTCATGTTCTTGAGGCATGACGTCCGATAATTAAGAATTTCATTCATTTAAATGATCATTATTATCTATGAGATTTTCAATATGATAAAATCATGGGATTCACTTAAATCATATTTTATTGATTAAATGGGATATGTTTTCAGTCATTTAACATATCATATTGATTATGCATTATCCAGGAAAGTAAATGTAATGTGTGATCAGTCATTTACCATACAATGTTGTTTATACATGTTGATTCATTATTACTTACAATGTACATTACCATTACTAGGAATTTTAGCACATCCATTTTTTTATTCCCTAGTATATTACGACAAATTCAAGGAATTTGTTTAAACGATTATGAGATTTTACATTATTTAGGATTTATTTTATTTTCCTTTTATAATATGGGTATCATGTACTTAATATAGTTTAAGAAAAACTTCTAAAATATCTTGTTCTTTTGGATTTGAATATTAATTCTATTACAATGTTTTAAATAATGGTACTAGATATAGGTTACTAGGTTTAGGTTCTCTATAATATCATTGGAAGAGATTCATGATATTTAGGGTGAAGGAAATGGTTTTCTATAGGTACATCAAACCCATTTACATTATTGAACATATCACATCTATGTCCTATCTACTTGCACACCCACAACCCATTTTACCTATTAGTGAATTCTTCCACATGTCCTTCTCGATAAAATACTTATCAAATCAATCCTAGGTATTAAATTTATTGGTGGTATCTTTAAAAAGGGTTTATCTTATGAGGAGTGTATGGTGATGATCTTGGACCTTATATTTAATGTTTTCTGAAACAAAACAACTTACCTAGAAAATGTGAAATGGTAAAAACAATGTGTATGAGCACTAGACATGGGAATTAGATGATTCCATGAAGTATAATTAGCCTCACTGATAGTCACATTTCACTGTAAAATGACATTTTAGGGCTGAAATTTTTTAAGGTATGATGAATGTACCAAACAATAATTTTTACAATGGAATTTCTCTTTACATTATTTTGTCGTATGTAGTTTGGTATTATACATCACGTGAAAAAAATGAATAAACCAGTAAAAAAATAAATATTAATTTGATAACGATTTTTAGATAAAATAATTTTCCACAACATTTTTTTGTGTTACAATTAGACAAAAATAGAAAATATGATAATAATAAGATAAATTTTATCTCATAAAACCTTAAAATATCTTACTCATAAATAAAATTGTAGAAATAAAACACATTATTATTAATGAAATATTCAATTTGAAAGAAAAAATAATTATTTCCTTGAGATAAAATGAAGGTTGATGATGAATTAATGAAATATGAATTATTTATATAATCTTGGGATCACATCGGCTATTAACAATAAAATCATTTGAATAGTAATTTGACTATTAGAATTATATTATCACCATTAGGAATAGTAATCTAACCATTATTAATAGTAACCTTACTATTTTACTAGTAGCAATGCTTTGGGGAGTGTAAAATAATATTCATGTATCTTATAACATAAAATATGGTATATTTAAACCATTTTATATGTAAATAAATGTGTGAGAATGATAAAATTAACAGTTTGTATTTTTTAAAAACATAAATTTTTTAATTACACATTTATATTTAATATAATGATTGAAAAGAAATATTATATTCAAAAACATGTTTTTTAAATTAATGATTGTTTTTATTAGGGAGATGAGATTGTTTAACAACCTTATATAAAATTTTTCAATGGGTTAGAAAATTTATCATAATATTTAAATTGATTTTTTCAATTGAAAGATGATTTTATTTAAACAAATTATCATTATTGTATATAAATTTCGTAAAATGGATTTAAACTTTGGAATATAGTCATAGAAAAATGTATGGGTTAATTTATTGTATTTTTATTAAACAATTTAGTTTTTGTCGAATGATAAAATATGTTAAAATATTGTATTATTGTGATAAACCAAGAACAATAACATTTAGTTCTAGATTTTGTAATAATAAATTTTAAATATCATTAAATAGGTGATTTATATTATCACATGATATAATAAAATATGAAACAAGTTTGTGATTATCGGTAAAACCGTCTAAACGAAAAAAATTGTGTAATGTTTACATTATTACTAAGTTAATCAAATCTATGTCATAACATAAAAGGATATTTGGTACCATTCAAATATGTATCTCATATAATTGTTCAGAAATGTATATAAAACCCCTATTAAATCCAATATATATTAATAAGGTTATGAATTTATTAAATAATGAATCTAATTTTATTATTCAAAAAATTAAGTGAATGTAAAAAAAATGAATCTGTAATTTAATTTAAGGGGAGTATCCAAAAAAATCATTAGGTTATGACCTTTTCTCCTTAATGATATATTTATTTCATTTATTTAATGATATTATTAATAATTATATATATATATATATTTCTTACAGTTATACCTAGATTATTCCCCCATCTATTGAGGTGTTAATACACTCCTTGTGTTCATTTATATAATGTTTTCAGTTTATAAACTAGAATTGATATCCTTATATGGAAAAAATTAAAAAGTAAATTTTAGGATGGGTGTTTTCATATAGTTAAAAAATCATTGGGTAATGTTTTTTCTTCATGAGATGCAATTCGTAGTATTTTCAAGTAAAACTAATCCATGATGCGATGTTGTCCACCATGTGACGTTGTCTTAACAATAAGTATTCAAATATCTGTGTCTCTGGTTTTATGTTACTGCCACATTCATATGTTTCCATGATCATATAATACAATTATATTTAATCTATCTTCACAAGTGATAATTCATGATCTTACTATTTTATGACATCGCATTTTGTCACTCGACTCATATTTTATGCCTTGATGTCATTTCTATTCCATTACTATGCATTAAAACACACCCATTTCTATTATATTTTCATTAGGATAACCTATATTGTTTTTGGAGATATAATGATTTTAGAATATGATTATGGAGAATAAATGAAATATGTGATTTTTTAGTTTACTTTTTTTTATATTATGAACCTAGTCTTCAACAGAGATTTGGAATCACAATATTTAGGTTGTATTTATTGGATTTCTATTTAAATAATCATCCAATAATATGTGTTATAGTCTTGGTTCTCTATAAACCAACAACAAATATCATGTAACTATAGCCAATAATGATGGCTGATTTATTCAATCACATAAAAATACCTCCATGATGGGATAATTCTAACAATCGAATCAACTTATTCCAACCTCAAGAATCTAAATCCTTTCAACAAGACACCATCGAAAAATACTTTTGCAGAATGACATCCACCTATTGAAAATAAATTTTTTTGTTTCCCTAAATGAAATTTGATACATACCATCTACACATTAGTGATATGAAATTAAAATTATTGGATACTAAAACATCAATATTTTATCATTAATTGATTGATCCTATTCAGTTCGGTAATCATAACAGATTTGCATGAAAATTATATTAGAATATTGAAAAAATTCATGCCATCCCCAGTCATAAAGACTTGGTAATCAAAAATTAGATCCCATAATTGGATTCCAACAAATTCAAATCAAAATAATGGAAACATTACTTCTATAACTGATACACATGAGGCCTTTGGGCACATAATGATAATTCCTTAGGGACAATAATAGATCCCCATTAATAATGTGACTTGGGAATCCAAAAACTTTTACATGGTTTTAAACACCACACCATTACATAGATAACCCTTCTGGTCTAGTAGTTAATATGGGGATGACAACCCAATCCAACCTCCAATTGAATATGTAAGGATGAGTAACAATGAGGGTGTAAAATTCATAAAAATTCTAGGAAATACACTCATTATATATATATATATATATATTAGGATAAGTGACTAGATTAGATCCAATCGTTAACTCCAACATATAAATAAATATGAAATCAAAATTCATGTCTACAATGTCTTAAATAATTAAAAACATATATGACCACTGAAATATTCTAATAAGTGTTCTAAAATTTTAAAATCTCGTGAAAAACAACTATTATCTTTTGATACCCAAGTCAGTCAACCTCAATCTCCAATAGATGTAAAACAATATTAATATATATATCGGGTGAGAATAATGATATATTTACTAGAATATTCCTTAAAATTTTAAATTAACATACTAAATCATAGTTGATAACCAAAAGAATCCAATTACATACCTTAATTAGTAAAACTATATATAGTCATCACTATTTATCTCTCATCATATAATTAATATGATTAATAACATATAATTAATTGGACAACTATCTAGGTATAACCTTCATGAGATGTTCATGATTACGTGTGATAGTAAATGGAAACCAATCATAAGGCCTAAATATAAGAAATATCCATAGAAACAAATGGGTTTCTCAATCATGCATTATATAATAATCAATTTAAATTTCATAATGATTGGACTTGACAGATTAACTTGAGATATTTATTACCCAATTAAATGATGTTCAAATGAGAATGTTATATATTCAATATTCAAATATAAATAATTTTTAATCAACCCACTACATCCTTGTATTTCATCATTGATGAAAATGTCATTAAATTTTAATAAGTGATATTTTTGGAGGAAAATACTATTTTCTAGTTGAAATTACTTCTTAAAATCTAAAAAAGTTCAAAATATTATAGAAAAAATTTCCATTTTAAATAACATTGTAAAATTTAATGGTTGTTTAAAACAGTAGAGTGGAAATGATGGCTAGAAATTCCATACATTCCATGTAAGATAAAGTAAAACATTCCTATCAAAATTATATTGAATATAAAAAATAACATCATTTGGAAAAGGGAAAAATATTAATTTTGCAAATGTTTTTTAAAGCGTACAACATTGGAAAAATGTATTTAATAAATTATTATCAAATGGTGAATAAATACCATAAAATACATTACGTAAAATATAGTCATGGAAGAAGATGATGTTTAGATGTAAATAAGGAGACATTATTAGTACTATAATGAACAAAATTTCATGATGTTTTTGTAATTATCATGGGAGGAAATAGAAACCAAATGTGTAGACCTTCTTCAAGGAAAAAATAAAATAAAAAGTTTTGGTTTAAAAAACAATTTTGAATGATTTCACGTAACGAAATCTTGAAGATAAGAAATCTTGAAAAGAAAAGAGATCGTAACAAAAACCCCTTACCACTATGGTAACTTTCAATGAAAATATATATTTATAGAAAAATAAAATTTTAAATAAATATACAATGAATTATTATGGATTAATGATATTATTTTTAAAATGGTATGTATAAACTCCAAGAAAAAGATATTGTGGCATAATATTAAAATATGAGTCAACGAAAACAAATTGACACGAAATCCCTTAACATAGGTCTTACTCATGACATATATTATTTATCTTTATAGATAATAATATTATGTAAATTGTGTATTTTTATAATAAAATATTTCATTTTAATTATTCGTTTTAATTTATTTCATATGATGTTATATCTAATAGCATAGTCAATTAATTTTACATCATACATTTTGAATATATTCAGATCATATGTCCATAATGACATTGGAATGTTGACTTTCAAAATGTGGTAATTATTTCATAATATCAAAAATAATGGTATTTAAAAAATTATTCTTTTCATATATCTATTTTATGTTTAAAACGAAAGATGAAATATGTTTATAAAAAATGATCTATGATAAAATCATTGAGATGGTAAGCCATATGTACCCATGAGTAACATTTCAATTTTTCACAGATCATTGTTGAAATAATGTATTTTTATTTTATATTTATTTATTTATAATTATATAATAAATAAAATAAAATAAAATAAAATATATTTACATATATTTTCCATGAAATGTAGTAATGAATAGTGAATCAAATAGGTTCATGGAGGTGGAAGTCCACATCTACGAATGACTAAAGAAACTATTTTTCATGGAATGGAAAGGCATAAAAGTAAAATAAATATGAAATTTTTAGAATAATAAATATGTAAATATTATCATACATTAAAATTAAATATATCATTATAACTAGATATAAGAGGTGGTGATGGATAACAAGTTAAATCAATTTCTGAGATGGTAGTCTAATATATGCATGAACGATTGTATCATTTCCCATTTGACATTGGAGGAGTTCTGTATATGGTATTCCATTAAAATAAGAACATATTAATATATTTTAAATAGAAAATTTATTTTATCAACTTATATTAATAGTATTTTAAAGAAATTACAAAAATAAATAATACAAAAAATCCAAATTAATAAATTTATCTCTTCTTCGGGTATCCTCTTAATAGTTACACCAAATAAATCCCTTGGTTAGTCTTCAAGTCAAAATGAGGCCTCTATAAAATGTAGAGGGATGTCAGGAAGATATTTTGGATGGTAATGGATGGTACAATGGGTCTCTTTTATTTGGAGATGTGAAGAGAGGGATTCCCATTTATAAGTGAAATAGTATGACATTTGATTAAATACTTATAACTGTTCTATGATGGGAATATAATTTCCACAAACATATACAACATAAATTATAAACCTTTTTGAAATATTTTATTCCCATTACCTTTTTGGTTATTCCCTTATAGTATTTTAGATTACAATATGGTAAATAGTTTTAATACCTAGGTAAATTTTCCAAGAAGGATAAAAGTACAATGGTATATATTACATAATATTAACCCACATATTATAAATAAAAAATAATTTATCAAATAAAAATATTATGTGTATATATAATATTTTATCATATGTTTGTTTAAAGTCAAAAACATTGTTTTAACCTTTACCAAGATAATTAACATTTTCCATTTTTCAATTTATTATAAAAAAATAAGTTCAAATATTTAATAATAGAAAATATTATTATACATAAAATGGAATAATTTTTATACAATTCAGTTAACATAAGTGGTTGAATTTAAATTAAATTTAATCCAACAAAACATCGGGAAAACATTTATATCATGTAAATAATTTTTGAAGTATAAGATGATCTTACATTAGCTAAATGACATGATATAATAATTATATAAATAAAAATTTATATATTTAGATGAATAATATAGAAATTTATTATAAATTTTTCTTCATTACATATTATTTTAATTAATTAAAATTTAAATCCAGTATGCATTTAAAAATATTTATTAATAAAGAGTAGTATATTTCAAAATTAATTGAAAATTAAAATATTTAAGAAATATAATGAAATTTCACCATTATATAATTTCATATGATGAATTTAAAATTAATGTTCATGTTATCCCATACATTTTAATAATTTCGAAATAATTATTTATATTTTTTCAAAAAAAAATTTAGAAAATAAATTTTTTCAAGAATACATATTTTTCATCAACAAAAAGAATTTTTTAAAAAATTAACGACTACTTATTAAGAATTTATCAATTAACATTTATTAAGTTGGAAAATTTTATATATTTCTTCCATCATATATTTCTATTAATATCTATCAATTTTACTACTACATTATAATTGTAACATTTAATTAATATTTTATACTGTTCTTTTAAGATTAGTGGTGTGTGTCATATATACTATTGAAGAAAATTTTGTTTTTTTATAAAATTATGGTGTTAAAAATATATTGTATACCATTTTAAAAATATAAAAGGCTATAATTATTTTTCACAATTGATTTTTTTTCTCTATTGTTTGAAGGTCAGATGGTTAATTTATGTATCACTCACTCAATGAAACACACAATAGAAGACCATTCCGCCCAAAATATTTTCTTGAATGATTGGTTATCTGTGGAGTGTTTTCCTATTTATTTCCAAATCACCAACAACTAACTTATTTTTAAAATGAAATATTCATTGATAATTAATTTTTTGGAATGTAAAATCTTGAAACCCGGCATACTGATTTTGAACCCAAATCATTTTTTATTAAACTGTATGTTATTTTGAGATTTATAATGGAGGAAAAATTGAAGAATCTACTATTTTTTCTATGAATTAAATTTATATTAATTAGTTTTTTGTAATGTGTTTGAAAATCACGATTTAAATAAATATTATAAAATTTTGAGTGAAAATGAAGTTGTAATGTCTAAAACTAATTAAAAATATAGTATACATGACCATTTTGTGGATATTGGTGTTTGATTTGAAACTTCTCCATGTGATTTCATTATTTTAAACTAAAATTACTTATATTGTGGTGTTAATGGTTTAGATAAAGATTATTTTTTGGAATTTAATATTTCATTAGAGGTTCAATATGTCTTTTTCTAGGAATAGTTGTACTGCTGATTTAGACTTTTATAATTCGTTAATAATAGATAATGAATGAGAGGATAAAATAATATTTAAATCCTTTATAGAATAAAATTAATAAAATATGATGTTCCTTATATATATCAATTCAAATCCTTATCTAGAAACATTAAATATTCCAACATGTGGTTGAAATTGAAATCTACTATAATTGTTTCCAGTGGGTGGCATAGTTATTAAGAAAAAAAAATCCTAGATGTATTTTGGGAGAATAAAATGGCTATATTATTGTATTTGTTTAAATAACTTGGGATTTATTATTCATTATGTATGTATGTGACCTTTCAAGTGGAAATTGCACCACCCATTAGACAATTCCATTCGAAATTGAACCTTACCCTTCTAAAAGTCGTTGAAATGGAGGTTAATAGATTGTTGGTTTCTAAATTTTTTTATCTTATTTCAAATAGTAAATGGTTGATTCTAATAGTTATTATTCAAAAAATGGTTGGGTTTAAAGTTTTTAATAATTTTATTTTTTATAATTAGTTCCATATAGGCTTCCCAATATATAGTGCTTATGAATTTATTATAGGAAATTGAATATAGATACTAGTAGGGACAAAATTTCTTGTCTATTTCTTGATCAAATTCCGGAAAGGATAATGAGTAAATACCCTTATATTGTTCCATGTTTTTTTTCTAAAATTTTATATTTTTAAATTCCCCAAAATACCAAGATGAAACATATTTTGTAAAACCATCTATTTTATTTTAATATTTGTTGATTGATTTTGAACAATATAATTCCAATTCTTCCTTCAGAATAAAAATTCATATTATTTTTTTAGTTTTCTTGAGGAAATTATATAATTATTTATGGTAGATTTTACAGTGTATGGATATTATATAGAAAGCTATATCAGTTTGTTATAGGTTTTAAAAAAAGAGTTTATTTAAAATAACGTCGATAACAACTTTGATAAATGGAATGTTATAGTTGATAATACAATTTTTCTTAGTCATGATGTGTATAATAATAGAATATGAGTTGAAATGTTCTTGTTTCAAATTATCTATTAATCACCAGTTGAAAATTCATTGAAGGTTATACATTTATTTAAATTTAATTCTGTAAATTATATAACTTTTAGAAATAATATTTTAAATATTTCTTTTCCATTGAAAATTCTTATGAAAATATTTTTTTTCTCAATATATGAAGTGTAAGGGAGATTTAAATGATCTCAAATAGAATATGATGTCCCCACCAATATTTCAAGCACATAATTAGAATGTTACATTGATGTTGATGACAGATGGCTCATAATTTCCATTAAGTGTTGTTACATGGAAATGAGTACAAAAGAAATTACATGTCATTTCTTATGATTCAAGAATTACAAACACCAACTAATCAAACTATACAACAATAGAAAATAAATTTATAACCATTTATTTTTCTATGGTAATATTTGATTCTATCACATGTGATATAATGTTATGGTTTTTATTATCCATTAAAATATTTGATATCTCATGAATAAGTATAAATAAAAACCAATGTTGGTTACGTGGATTTTATTTCTAAAAGAATATATCATAGATATATAGGATTGGGAATGAATTGAAAAAAAAAATTCCTGATCATTAATGAAGGTTATCTACCATGTTTTTTTATAGAAATTTATCTATTGATCCAGTTAGAGAATTTTCTCATGGGGATATGTTGTTTATTACTATTGTTGATAAATGGCTATGGTTTTCCTATTTGGAAAATTTCATATATAATTATGTAATTTATCAATGGTAATCAAAATAAAAAGTTTCAAAATTTATTATATAGTCGAATAAATATGTTTTGGATAATCCTTACAATTTTCTTACAGAACATGATAATATTATTAAGAGATTTATAAATATCATATGATATTTATTCCTTTCTGAGACTTTGAAAACATTTACATTTTGGGGGACACGTTGGGTTATAGAAAAAGGATATAATGGTGTTGGATTAAGTTTTGTTTTGTACTACTTTTTTCATGTCTAAAAATGAATTTTTTAGTAAATTTAAATCATATAAACTCCAAAGAAAAATGACTCAAATAAATGTGATTCAACAAAAACAATTTTGTTTTGTGATTTCATTGATGTTTCAGGGTTAAATTTTATGGGCCTTTTTTCATTCCTATTTATTGTTTTTTACATCATGGTAGATATCAAATATGTTTCCATGTATACAAATGCTCGAACAACTAGGACTGATGGTTTTATATTTTTTTAACAATTTCTAAGTGTAATCTATTTATTAAATTTAAGTTTCCTAGTTTTATTCTTATAGGTCAAGGAACTAATTTCAATAATAATACATTGGGATATCTAATTAAAAGATACATGGTTATTCCTAATATGTATACACACTATCATCCAAAAAAAATGTCTTGTATATGGTTTCAAATTGATTAATCAAGCATATCCTTGACAAAATAGGTATCCTGAATAAGAAATTTTGGAGTCAAGTTCTCAACGAAGCTTTTTTGTCCTAGAAGAAAATGTATAAGGCTGAAATAGTGATTATACATAATAATATAGTGTTTTTAGAGACTTTCATCTATCGTTAGAGTTTGAACACAGTGAATTTTGGGTTGTTTTGTAATTCTTTATGATTATATTTGAGGATGGAAATGAGATGAATAAGTATTTTTTGAGTTATAAGAATTTCAAAACAACACATATTAATATGAAAAGATATTTTTGTGAAAAAACCTATTCTTGATAAATTGATTCTGGATAATTTATTCTATATTAGAGATATTTTGTTTTCTACAACTCAAGGATTCATCTCTTCCAATGTAAATTAAGTTCAAAATATTATTGTCCTTTTAATATTTATCAACATTTTCCTTTTGGTGTTATCAATATTAGGGATTCAATGAAGGATATTTCTTTCACTATTAATGGGAATAAATATAGTATATTAAAAAAATAGATTAAGTAAAAATTGGTAGAGGAGGACCATCTATTAGAAGTTTAATACTAATAAATTTTTCCATGTGGTACCTTTCCATAAAATTTTCCATTGTACATAATTCTCGTGGGATTGGAAATAACCTGATGTAGTGTATGATTTTTTATTTCAATGCATTTATTAGTGAATAATGTGTTATAGTTTTGAGGAAGATATCGATTATGGTAATTTACCAAGAGAAATTAACTTGGTTATTATAGGGACCTAACCTTAAAACATTACATAATCTTGAATTAAATAAATAATTCACATTGAGGATCTTTTCAGGTTTAGAGTTTTAGAGAATTAAGACATAACTATTACATCTCAATGATTACAAAGTAGACACATCTACTCAGTTTACATTTTTTCCCATAATAAAAACGCTTGAACAAAGAGTCGTGTCTAGTTCCATGATTTAGATATTATGAAAATTCCACGATCCCATCCTTGGCCCTATTACAATTTATGTCCTATGAAAAACATTTAAAAAATGGGATGAGCATAAAAATATCAGTATGGGATATAAAAATACAGAATGAAAACAATATTCCATGTATACATAAGAATCAATGAAATAATACTTTACTCATAAAACAAAAGCACTTTAACATACCACGTCAAATCATAAGATTTAAGAATAACTCGTAGAAATCATAAGACATAAATGTAACTTGAGGAATTCATAACATTCTAACGTAGGGAGTAACCCTCATGGTTTCTTTTGGAATACCCATCACAGTATATTCCATAAGTCTATTCGGAGAAACCTTAGAGTATAAATCTTTCATTTTACCCAATGCATTAAGGAGCTATCTCGGGCTCACCAGCCCTTAGTTTATCACGAAACCACCTTTCTTCATAAACAATTCCCAAGAAACATAACATAATTGTATCACATATAACATGCATAAAGGAAACATAACATTTACATTTTTGAATCACAATATAACATTTTAAGATATTGAAATAATGAATCCATTATAAAAAAATCAATTCAAAAATACATCAAAAGAGTATATGGTATTTATTTTCCTTTTAAAAACATTACATCTTGTTAAGGAATCCAAATATCAAATAATACTCACAGCGGTGGAAAAAGGCTATTGTCACTGCTTACGTAAAAAAAGAATCATTTCTTTTTGTCTTTCAGCAAAAAACTTCATAGAAAATATATTCCCATTGAATGAAATGAACAGTCAAAAGGGTTTTATAAACCGTATAAAATAATGTCATGTAGAAATCAAAAGATTCCTTAATAAAATAAGATTGAGACGAAGTCCTGTACAAAGGCGGTATACTTAGATTATGGATAAATCAATTACATAATTATTTGTGAAAAATATAAATACACTCAATATAAGTTTATATTATGTGTAAAACAATCAGAGGTCATCCACACATATTCACAGCATGACATAATCATGAAGTAGAGGTTTATCCAAAATAATTTAAATTGGGTTAAGAAGTTCCCTTACAGAAATTCGACAACCTAACGGCGTCACTTTAAAATTCAGAAAATGATTTGATGTGAGATAAAAATGGTATCTCATCAATTAGATATAAAATTTACAGAAATAAGGATATATAATAACATATCTCAACATAAGAAGATGTAAATCAAAAGACCTACCAAAAATAAGTCTTTTAAAAAGAGGGTGAAAGGTTCCCTTACAGATTTGGGAAACTTTCGAAACGTACACCCCATGAAATAAGGACTATAAAACATTGATGTGAATACACATAAATGAAATTAAATTACAAAAAGAGTAGAATAATGGGCAGTACATACACCACTCAAATGATATAGTGTCAAATATGGCCTGAATCTCATGGGAATAGAAAGTGAGATAAAAACCCCTTACCTCATTGTAATAAATCAAGTCATATGACCAAAAGATAATAAGAACCAAAATAATCATAGAATACCATGAATATAAATAGAATCATGATAATATATATCAAATTCTAGTACAAAATACACCACATGAATTAAATAATTGTTGAACAATGGAAACTTCACGGAATTTAAAGTGATATAAGAAATCCCCTTACCTCAAGTCTGACTTGTCTTGTTTGTTTAATTATATTACTGAATAATAAACATGGATGAATTTATAATTTATTAAAGAATTACTTTAAATTTTATTATTCAATTAATATCACATATTATCATGTTATAAAAATTAGTTAATTATCTAAGTTCATATTATAGGTTTTGTTGATGTTCGGTACTTGAGTCAACAATGAACTTGTTTGAAAAAAATTTCCATGTAGTTATAAGTAAATCATCTCCGGAATGGAATTAATGATTTAAATATCATATATATCCAGTATATATTCATTTTATAATATTCTATAACATTTGGAGATAATAAATTAAATGCACCGTTCATGGAGATGGTAGGCCGTACATACGCATGAACGTTACTTTCATTTATTTTTCATATTAAAGGAATTAAAACTAAATGAGACATATATATATTATAATTCCATTATAATATATATGTTATACAGTTAACATAATTTCACTTATTAAATTATTTATAAATTCCATGTTTGGCATGAACGAGTCACATCACTTGAGGGGGTGGTAGTCCACACTTCCTCAGATGAAATTATCATATTTGCACAAGATGCAAAGAATAAAGGTATGTTTTAAATATAAAATACAGAAGCATCGGGTGGATATAAATATAATATATATCATATATAAATACAATTTCATCTTAATGGCCACCATGATAGGTGTTAAAAGAAGATTGATCAATCATCATTTCATGAGCCAAAAATTCGCCACCCACAGAAAAAATATGTTCATTAATCCTTATATGGAGATGTGTGTAAGTGAAGCTCTAATCCTTCTCATATAAAAATCCTAGTATATTTTATATATAGGTTTTGTTACAAAATAAATGAATGAAAAGAGTTTAAGGGGTTGTAGAATCAAAATTAAACAAAAGAACATAAGAGAAGACATTACCTCTAAATTAGGTAACTCTTTTTTATTTGATCCATAGGCTTCCTTGGAAAGACCTATTCCTGAAGTGAGGTCTAGAAGTAAGAGAAGGATATTTAGAGATATCATTAGCAGAGTTTGGATGAGCCAAAGGAATGAGAGGTTTGGGTAAGGGGGTATAGGTGGGGGCCTTTTATAAGAGAGAGGAGGGTCACTTTTGGAATGTCTTGAAATGTTACTTTATTATAAAATGGATTTATGATATTTAAGGTCCCATAATGATATATTTCTAGGATAAGGTCATAAGGGTTCTAAATACACCCTTACAATAGGTTTTTGACAAGGGAATGTCTTAGTGTTTACCCTATCTTTTCATTTTATTTAAATCGTTCATTATCGACGTAATCACGACATCATCATGGTGTCATAAATAATTTTTTTTATTTAATGTCTAAAAAATATAAAACAAATACCATGATGTAGGAAATCATTTTAGATTTCCAATGAATATTTATAGTCTAATAGATCATTTATGTAACCAAAATTAAAATTGTTTTACTTAGGTGTTACATAGTTTGGTTATATTTCACTTTCTCAGAAAATAATATGATAAAAGGTCACTATCACACAATAGTGATTCCATGGGGTCCCTAAGTTATAAAATGGCATCCCATGGACCGCCACGACACAACCAAGTGTATTTGGACATATGTTGGGGTTATTTTATATTATTATGATATTATTTTATTACCCTTAACTAGACAATTACTAATTAATAATTATAATTAATGATAATTGCCATCATTACTATTCCTAATGTCCAAAAACAAAAGAGTCCTAATTAAATAATTTTGACTATATGATTCCAAATAAAGAAATCCATTTTACCAAATTTTAATCCCAGAAATATCAGTAATTAATTTGAAAATAATTTCCGTTGACAAAACCAAAGATGAGTTTTTTTAAGAAGTAAAATTTATCAAAAGATTGACTTGTTTTTACATCAATTGAAAAGTGAAATTAATTACAAGGAACAAAATTTCATTAAATGATAAAAACATAATTCAGTTACACTTTTAAAAAAATTAAAATGGCCATCTAACTATATAATTAAAATATATGAAAATGCAGTTTTGAAGTAAAATGCAGTATTTTCCACTATTCATTAAAAATGAACATTTGTCAGAAATATAAAAAAATGTATCCAAATACAATCTGATATTTCAATCTCAAAAATGATTTCCATTTTACCAAATTCAAAACATAGAAGTCGAAATAATTAATTTTATAATTAATTCCCGTTGTCAAAACAAATAGCGTGTTTTTAAGAAACAATATCTATCAATAGATTAACACTTGTTTATATCCAATTTTAATGTAAAATTAATTCCAAGAACAAAAATTATATTAAATGGTAAAAATATATATTAACTATAGTTTAAACCTAATTCAAAATATAATCTAACCATATAAATAAATTTGTTTAAAGGAGGTTTTGAATTAGAATACATCAGTTTTCACTATTCGTTAAAAATTTAACTTTATCAGAAAAATAAAAAAAAATTACACAAAGTAAATTCATATGTCCCAATTATAAAAAAGAATTCTATTTTTTCAAATATAACATATAAAATTGACAAAAAGTAGTTTTAAAAAGGGTTCTCCATCAAAAGGCGGTTAATCGTCCCTTTGAAATAATATTAGAATATGTATGCTTAAAATTGGATTCATTTGTATATTAAGACTCTATCATTTATTGGATAAATGTAGAAAAATTTAAAAAACATATATAATCATTTATTAGTTAGTTTTGTTCATTCCCACCATTACAACGGCTAGGCGTTAACTACCATTTAAAATAATATTATTATATTATTAGTGTGCAATGTAAGATTTCAAAGAAACTCATTTTTGCGTATTGGGTACACAATCAAAAATTGAATCTCATTTAATGTAATATTAATATTTAATTCACAAATATTAATAAATATAAAAATGTAATATTATTTATTTACCTGGGATGTTACATCCTTCCCCTCTTTTGGCAATTGCATCCTCAAAATTTAAAAATTGGGCTCAGAAACATTATTGAAAGCCCCGCATTAAAAAATGAGTCAATTAAACTGTCACTTAAAAATAAAGAAAGAAAATTACCAAGGTCACCTAAGACAATAGATACTTCGATTCCATTAAAACATGGATATGGAGGAGAAAACAAACCATCATGTTCTGATGGAGAATGATAGAAAACATGTTTAAGAGAAAGTTAACCACAAAAAAATCACAAACTTGTTTTTGGTTAAACAATATTTGATTCCCTATTATGAAAAGTTAAAAGATAACATTTTTGTATTAAGTTACTTTTGATTGAGGAATTTATTTATGAGCTTAACTAAATCATAATAAAACATCCTTACTTTTCATGTATAATTTAATCTCTTACTAGATTTGTTACACAACTCATACTTTCTCCAAAAGATGAGTATTTAGGATGAATTGTCCACATTAAGAGCGCTATAATCAACTTCTTGAGAATCACCTTATCAAAAAAAGATGAACTATATATTTCCCATGTCTTTATACCTTAAACAAAACCAAAATTGTTAGTACAAGGTCGGATAATCCCCAAAAGGATAATCCTTTATAATGAGAAATACTACTCTTAATCTCTAAAATTCAACCAAAAGAACCAAAGGTTCAAGAAAGACCATTAGATAAACAGTTATCCATAAAATTCATCAAAGTAATCCAAACTAAGATTGAAACCCAAATCACTGAAGGATTTAATCACATAGCCTTCCAAGGTAAATCTTGTCGTTTATCTCTAAATAACATTAGTTACTCTTAAACTCTCAAATTGGAATTTAATTAACCTAATCACATATCCTCGCTGATAGGTTAATTATTTCCATAGATAACCCAAATTCAACTTATTACTGATTCATAAAATCATCTAACTAAAAGTAATTATCCATACTAACCAGGGACTTCACGTAGCCCAGTTGTAGTCGATAAATACCAGTCACACTTTGGTTGTGGGCTCGATTCCCACAGATTCGTCTGACTCGACGGGTTGTCACACAGTCTGCATGTTGTCCCTTTTGGAAAACAATATAATTTTATAATATTCCCAAAAAGAGATAAATTCATCAAAATTAACCATAACATATTTTACCCACAAAGGTTATCTAATAACTTTTAATTTGAATACCAAAATGTATTAATTGGTAATTACCTCAAATTCAAGGATCATATAAACCAAAATGGTTCTTTATAACTATATCCAAAAAACAAAAGATAATTAATCCTTGAATAAAATTTTCATATACTAATCATCAGGGTTACACATACTATAAAAAGACTGCTAATGTAATCTCATCATCAAAAGAGACTTAATACTTTTAAGAATTTCACCATCCTAAAATCTACCATAACTCTTGAATCCCTTAAATGTTGACTTCTTACTCATTCAACATTCTTCTTGATCCCTTAAACATTCATTTACAACTTATTCAAAAATACTTCATTCCTATAAGAAAATATTGAATCATATCATATGATTTCAATAATAGGAAAACATATGTTAAGAAATAATCCATACCTTTCATTGGTCATTGTCAGTTTCTTCGTCCTCAATCAAAATCGAATTAGGCATTGGTAAATGAATATTTTTATGATCTTGGTGATCCAATTCCTGAAACATCATCATAGGACATGTGTTTTCATAATGACCATGCACACCACATTTGAAACATTCAATTGATCGTTCAGAAAGAACTTTTTTCCCTTTCTTAGAGTCAACTACATGCTTCCTTTTTCCCAGATGGTTCTTGCTTTATGACCTTAATTTCCACATCTATAAAATCTTTCTGTCCCTTTGAATCATTTTACAAGGTGTTTCTTTCCATATCATTGACACATAGGTTTTTTATTATACTTACCTTTTTTATAATTACCTGAACTTCCATAGGGATTTGTTTCTCGGATATATAATTCCTTATAAAAAACAATAAGGTTCAGGTGGTCAATCATGACTCCAGATATTTGGTTGAGAATAACCACAAGTGTTCTCATTGCAGCTCCCATATCATTTCGTTTCTCATTCAGAAAACTGTCACAGTTTTCTTCACATCCACTGTTACTTTGGTGCCTGCTAGATCCAGCCAATTACTAAAACCAAAAATTTCATTGTGAGTATATCAGTAAAATCATCATATAATATCATATGAGGAGGATAAATACTAATATATACTTATTCATGTTATTTTGAACTCATTCACATTATAAAAAAAAATCCATGAATCATTCTCAAATCCTAACCATTATGGTAATGTCACTTGTTCTAAAAAAAATTCCCTAACCTGTAATGTTATCTAAACCGACCTCTAATACCAACCATAAGGACCCGACCTTAAAACATTACATAATAATGAATTAAATGAATAATTCACACTGAGGATCTTTTCAGGTTTATATTTTTAGAGAATTAGGACCTAACTATTACATCTCAATGATTACAAAGTAGACACATCAACTCAGTTTTCATTTTTTTTCAAAAAATAAAAACCCATTAACAAAGAGTCATGTCTAGTTCTATGTTTTAGATAGCATGACATTTCCTTGATCCCATCCATGACCTTATTCCACGTTATGTCTTGTAACAAAAATTTCAAAAACTTTGGATGAGCATAAAAAGCTCAGTAAAGGGTATAAAAATACGGAAAGAAAACATTAGTCCATGTATACATAAGAATCAATTAAATCATACTTTACTCATAAAACATAAGTACTTTAACATACCTCATGAAATAATGTGATTTATGAATAACTCATATAAATAATAATACATAAAGTTAACTTGAGGAATTCATAACATTCTTACATAGGGAGTAACCCTCATCATTATATTTGGAATACCCATCACAGTATATCACCTAAATCACTTCGGAGAAACCGTAGAGTTTAACTCCTTCACGTTACCCAATGCCTTGGAGTGCTATCTCGGGCTCACCCACCCATAGTTTATCACAGAACCACCCATCTTCATAAACATTTCTCAAGAACCATAACATAATCATATCACATAAAACATACATAAAGGAAATATAACATTTCCACAATTCAATCACAACATAAAATTTTAAGATATTGAAATAATGAAACCATTATAAAAACAAATTTCAATACCAAAATACATAAAAAGAGTATATGTTATTTATTTCACTCATAAAAACATTACGGCTTGTTAAGGAAGCCAAAGATCAAATAATACATCCGGCGTCGGAAAAGGTCTTTGTCACCGCTTACGTAAAAAAAAGAAACATTCCTTTTTGTTGTTCATAAAAATGCCTCGTAGAGAAAATATTTCATTGAATGAAATTAAATTTCAAAAGGGTTTTATACACCGTATAAAATAAAGTTGTGTATAAATAAAAATATTCCTTAATGAAGGTATATTGAGACGAAGTCCCGTACAAAGACGATATCCTTAGATTAAGGATAAATCAATTCCATAATTTTGTGGGAAAAATACAAATACACTCAAGATAATTATATATTAAGTGAAAAATAATCAGAGGTAATCTACACATATTCAAAGCATGAAATAATCAGGAATTAGAGGTTTAAACCAAAGAATTGAAGTTGGGTTAAGAAGTTCCCTTACAGAAATTCGACTGCCTAACGACGTCACTTTAAAATTCAGAAAATGTGTTGATGAGAGATAAACATGGCATCAAATCACTTGGACATACAATTTAAAATAGTAAGGATATTAAACAACATATCCCAACATAATAAGATGTAAATTAAAAGACCTAACTAAAATATGTCTTTTAAAAAGAGGAGGGTGGAATGTTCCCTTACCGAAATGGGTAACTTTCGAAACGTACACCCCATGAAAGAAATACTATACCATGTTGATGGAAATATCCATAAAAGAAATTATATTACAAAATGAGTATAATAATGGGCAGTTCATACAGCACTCCAAGGAGATAGTGGAAAATATAGCATGAATCTCATGGGAATAAAAAGTGAGATAAGAACCCCTTTCCTCGTTGTAATAAATCGAGTCATATGACCAAAAGATAATAAGAACCAAATGAATCCCAGAATATCATGAATATAAATAGAATCATGATAATATATATCAATTGGATGTACAAAATACACCACTGGAAATAAATTATTGGCGAACAATGGAATGCTCACGGAATTAAAAGTGGGATGAGAAATCCACTTACCTCAAGTCTGACTTGTCTTGTTCATTTCATTATATTCCTGAATAAGAAAAATTGGTCGATTTATAATTGATTAAGGACTTACTCTAATGTTTTTTATTCAATTAATATCACATATTATCTTGTTATAATAATAAGTTAATTACGTGAGTTCATATCATAAGTTTTGTGGATGTTCGGTACATGAGTCAACAATGAACATGTTTGAAAAGAATTTCCATGTAGTTATAAGTAAGTCATCTCCAGAATGGTATTAAAGATTTAAATATCATATATATCTATTATATATTAATTTTATACTATTCCATAACATTTGGAGATAAAAAATGAAATGCACCGTTCATGGAGACGGTAGGCCGTATGTACGCATGAACGCTACTTTCATTTCATTGTCTTATTAAAGGGATTAAAACTAAATCAGACATATATATATTATGATTACAATATAATTATATATGTTATATAGGTAACATAATTTCATTAATTACATTATTTTTAAATTCCATGTTTGTCTTGAATGAGTCACATCACTTGAGGGGGCGGTAGTCCACACTTCCTCAGATGAAATTATCACATTGCACAACACGCAAAGCACAAAGGTATTTTTTAAATATAAAATAAAGAAGAATAGATAAGAAATAAATATAATATATATATTATATAAATACATGGTCATCTTAATGTCCACCATGAAAGGTGTTAATAGAATATTGAACAATCATCGCTTCGTGAGGCAGCAATTCACCACCCACAGAAACAGTATGTTCTTTAACCATTAGATGGAGGTGTGTGTAAGTGTAGCACTACTATTTCTCATAAAAATAACCTAGAATATTGAAGATACTGGTTTTTTTACAAAATAAAGGAATAAAAAGAGTTTACGGGGTTGTATAAGCAAAATAAAACAATAGAACATAAGAGAAGACATTGCCTCTAAATAGGGTAACTCTTTTTGATTTGACCTAAAAAATTCTTTGGAAAGACTTCTGCACAAAGTGAGGCATCTATAAGTAATAAATGGATGTTTATAGATAACATTAGTAGTGTTTGGATGATCCAAGGTCTTGAGAGGTGTGGGTAAGGGGTATAGGGGGGCCTTTTATAAGAGGGAGGAGTGTCACTTTTGGAATGTCTTGAAATGTTACATTATTGTAAAATGGTTTTCGTATTTTCAAGGTCCCAAAATGATATATTTCTAGGATAAGGTGATAAGGGTTATAAATTCACCCATATAATAGGTTTTTTATAAGTTTATGTCTTATATTTTACCTTATCCTTTCATTTTATTTAAATCTTTCATTAATGAGGTAATAACTGGATCATCATGGTGTCATAAATAAATTTATTTATTTAATGTCTAAAAATTATAAAACTAACACCATGATGTAGGAAATATTTTTTCGTTCCAATGATTATTTATAGTCTAAGATATCATTTATGTAAAAAAAAATTAAAATTGTTTTACTTAGGTGTTACATAGTTTTGTTATATTTTCCCTTCTTTAAAAATAATATGATAAATGGTCACTATCACAAAAAATTGATTACATGGGGTCTATAAGTTGGATAAGGCTTATAATGGTCTTCCATGACACAAAAAAGAGGATTTGGACACATGTTAGGGTCATTTTATATTATTATGATATTATTTTATTACCCTTAACTAGGAGATTACTAATTAATGATGATAATTAAAGATAATCGTCGTCGTTACTATTCATAATGTCCAAAAACAAAAGAGTATTAATTAAATAATTTGGACAATATTATTCCAAATATGGAGTAAATTTTAAAAATTTCCAAACACATAAATTTTAGTAAATAATTTAAAAATAATTACTGTTGTCAAAACCAAAGACATGTTTTTTAAAAGTAAAATTTATCAAAAGATTTCCTAGTTTTTACATCCAATTGAAAAGTGAATTTACTTATAATGAACAAAATATCATTAAGTTATTAAAATATGATTCAATTACACTTTAAAACCAATAAAAATGGCAATCTATCTATATAATTAATTTTGATGAAAAAGTAGTTTTGAAGTAAAATGTAGTATTTTCCACTATTCATTAAAAATGAGCATTTGTCTGAAAAATACCAAAACTTTATCCAAAGAAAATTTGATATTATAAACTCAAAAAATATTTCCATTTTAAAAAATTCAATACATTGACGTTGCATTGATTAATTTTATAATTAATTCTCGTTGTCAAAATAAATATAGTGTTTTTAAGAAACAATATCCATCAAAAGATTGACACTTGTTTATGTCCAATTTCAAAGTGAAATTAATTCCAATGGACACCATTGGATTAAATGGTAAAAATATATTTTAACTATACAATAAACCCAATTCAAAAGAAAATGTAACCATTTAAATAAATTATATTAAACTAAGTTTTTGAATTAAAATACAGCATTTTTCACTATTCATTAAAAAATGAACTTTATCAGAAAAGTAACAATAATTTACAGAAATTAAATTTTGAGGTCCTAATACTAAACAAGTATTTTATTTTTTCAAATATAACATATAAAAATGAAAAAAAATTAGTTTTTAAAAGGGTTTTCCATCAAAAGGTAGTTAATCGTCCATTTGAAAGAATATTAGAATATTTATGCTTAAAATTGGATTCATTCACATTTTAAGCCTTTTAAATTTATTGGATAAATGTATAAATATTTAACAAACATATATAAAATTTTGGTAGTTAGTTCTGATTATTCCCGCCATTACAATGGCTAGGCTTTAACTACCATTTAAAATAATATTATTTTATTATTAGTGTGCAACGTAAGATTTCATTGAAACTCGTTGTTGCGTATTGGGTACGCCATCGAACATAGAATCTCCTTTAAAGTAATGTTAGTATTTAATTCACAAATATTAATAAATATGAAAATGTCATATTCTTTATTTACCTGGGATGTTACATCCCTCTCCCCTTTTGGGAATTGCATCCTCGCTATTTTAAAATTGGGCTCAGAAGCATTATTAAAAGCCCCACATCGGAAAAAGAGTCAATTTAGCAGTTAGTTTAAAAGAAATAAATAAAATTACAAAGGTCACCTGAGACAATAGATACTAGTATTCCATGAAAACATGGATATGGAGTAGAAAAGAAACAATCAAGTTCTGATGGAGAGTTATAGAAAACATGTTTAGGAGAAAGTTAACTACCTGAAATTCAAAAACTTGTGATGCGTAAAACAGTATTTGATTCATTAGTATGAGAAGTTAATAGACAACGTTTTTGTTTTATGTTACTTTTCATTGAGGAATTTATTTATGAGCTTAACTAAATCATAATAAATCATACTTACTTGTCATGTAGACTTTCATCTCTTAATAGATTTCTTACATGAAGTCATATTTTATCCAAATGATGAATATTTAGGATGACTTGTTCATATTAAGAGTGCTATATTCAATTTCTTGGGAATCAACTAATCCAAAAAAGATGAACTATATATTTCCCATCTGTTTAGACCTTATCCAAAACAAAAATGGTTAGTACTAGATCTGATAATCCCCAAAAGGATAATGCTTTATAAAAATAAATACTACTCTAAATCTCCAAAATTCAACAAAAAGATCCCAAGGTTCAAGAAAGACCATTAAATATACAGTTATCCATAAAATTCTTCCAAGTAATCCAAACCAAGATTGAAACCCAAATATCTGATGGATTTAATCACACATTCGTCCAAGGTAAATCTTAACGTTTATCTCCAAATAACAGTAGTTACTCTTAAAGTCTCATTTGGAAAGTTATTAACCTAATCACATATACTCCATGATAGGGTAATAATTTCCATAGATAACCCAAATTAAACTCATTACTGATTCATAAGAACAAATAACAAAAAATAATTAGTTATACTAACCATGGACTTCACGTAGCCTAGTGGTAGGTGAAAAATACTAGTCGCACATTGGTGGTTGGTTTGATTGCCATAGCTTCGTCTGACGTGACATGTTGTCACACGGTATGCGTGTTGTCCCTTTTAAAAACTATATAATTTTATAAAATTCCCAAAAAGAGATAAATTCATCAAAAATAATCATAACAAATTTTAACCACAAAGGTTATCTAATAACTTTCATTTTGCATCCCAAAATTTATTTACCGGTAATTACCTCAAATTCAAGAATCATATAATCCAAAATGGTTCTTTATAAATATATCCACAAAAGAAAATATAATTATTCCTTAAATAAAATTTTTATATATCAAACATCCGGGTTACACATACTATTAAAGGACTTCTAATGTAATCTCATTATCAAAAGAGACTTAATAATTTTATGAATTTCACCATCCTAAAATCTACCACAACTCTTGAATCCATTATATGTTTACTTCTTACTCATTCAACCATATTCTTGATCCATTAACCATTCCTTTCCAACATATTCTGAAATACTTCTTTCCTACAAAAAAATCATGAATCATATCTTAAGATTTATATAATATGAAAACATAAGTTTTGGAAATAATCCATAGCTTTCATTGGTCGTTGTCAGTTTCTTAATCCTCAATCGGAATCGCATTAGTTATTGGTAAATAAATATTTGTACGATCCTAGTGATCGCATTCCTGAAAATTATTTGTAGGACATGTGTTTTCATAATTACCATGCACACCACATTTAAAACATTCAATTTATCCTTCAGAAAGAACATATTTCCCTTTCCTAGAGTCAACTAGATGCGTCCTTTTTCCTTGTTAAGTTCTTGATTTATGACCATCATTTCCACATCTATAGCATCTTTAGGCCCCTTTGAAACATTTTCCATGGTGTTTCGTTCCACGTCTTTGACACATATATTTTTTAACATAGTTACCTTTATGATTATTACCTGAACTTCAGTAGGGATTTGTTTCTCTCATATATTATTCCTTATAAAAATGACTAAGTTTTATGTGGTAAATCATGACTCCTAATAGTTGGTTTAGAATAACCACATGTGTTCTCATTGCAGCTCTCATATTATTCAGTTTCTCGTTCAGAAAACTATCACGATTTTCTTCACATCCACTATTACTTTGGTTCCTACTAGATCCAGCCATTTACTAAAACCAAAATGGTCAGTGTGAGTATATTATTAAAATCATCATTTAATATCTTATGAGGAGGGTAAATACTATGATATAATTATTCATGTTGTCCTAAAATCATTCACATTTTAGAAATAACTATGACTCTTTCTAAAATTCTAACCATTATGGTAATGTCACATGTGCATAAAGAATACCCTACCCTCTTAAGTTATCTAAACCGACCTCTGATACCAACTATAAGGACCCAGCCTTAAAACAATTCATAATCTTGAATTAAATGAATAATTCACATTGAGGATTATTTCAGGTTTTTAGTTTTAGAGAATTAGGAAATAAATGTTACATCTCAATGAAATGGTGGTCATAAAGAATACCCTACCCTCTTGAACAAAGAGTCATGTCAAGTTCCATGTTTTAGACAGCATGACATTTCCTTGATCCCATCCTTGACCCTATTTCACATTTTGTCCAGTGAAAAACATTTCAAAAACATGGGATGAGAATAAAAAGATGAGTCAGGGATATAAAAATACAGAATGAAAATATTAGTCCATGTATACATAAGAATCAATGAAATCAAACATTACTCATAAAAAATTATCACCTTAACATACCTCATGAAATCATAAGATTTATGAATAACTAATAGAAATCATAAGACATAAAGGTAACTTGAGGCATTCATGACATTCTTACGTAGGGAGTTACACTCATTGTTACATTTGGAATACCCATCAAAGTATATTCCCTAAATCTTTTCGGAGACACCTCAGCGTTTAACTCTTTCATGTTTCCCAATGCATTTGAGATCTATCTCGGGCTCACCACCCTTAGTTTAGCATGGAACCACCCGTCGTCATAAATAATTCCCAAGAACCATAACATAATCGTGTCACATAAAACATGCATAAAGGAAACATAACATTTCCACATTTAAATCACAATATAAAATTTTAAGATATTAAAATAAGGAATCCATTCTAAACACCACTTTTATTACCAAAATATTACGTCTTTTAAGGATTCCAAATATCAAATAATACTCGCGGCGGCAGAAAAGGTGGTTGTCACCGCTTACGTAAAAAAAAGAAACATTCGTTTTTGTCATTGAGAAAAGCACTTCGTATAGACAATATAACCTTTGAATGAAGTGAAAAGTCAAAAGGATTTTATACACTGTATAAAATAAAGTCATGTAGAAATCAAAATATTCCTTAATGAAAGTAGATTGATACGAAGTCCCCTACAAAGACGGTATCCTTAGATTAATGACAAATCAATTACATATTTATGTGTGAAAAATATAAATACACTCAATATAAGTGGATATTAAGTGTAAAACAATCAGAGGTCATCCCCAAATATTCAGAGCACAACATAATCAGGAAGTAGAGGCTTATCCCAAAGAATTGAAAGTGGGTTAAGAACTTCCCTTACAGATACTCGACATCCAAACGACGTCACATTAAAATTCAGAAAATGTGTTGATGAGAGATACAAAAGGTTATCTCATCACTTGGACATATAATTTACTGCAATAAGTATATTTAATAACATATTCCAACACAAGAATATGTAAATTAAAATACTTAACAAAAATAAGACTTTTAAAAAGAGGAGGGTGAAAGGTTTCCTTACCGATTTGGGAAACATTATAAATATACACCCCATGAAAGAATGACTATACAACATTGATGTAAATACCCGTAAATGAAATTATATTACCCAAAGAGTAGAATAATTTTTAGTAAATTCATCACTCAAAGGAGATATTTGCAAATATAGCATTAATCTCACGGGAATAAAAAGTGTGTTAAGAACAGCTTACCTCATTGTAATAAATCGAGTCATATGACCAAAAAATAATAAGAACCAAATTAATCACAGAATACCATTAATCTAAATAGAATCATGATAATATATATAAATTTTCATTATATAATTCACCACATTCAATAAATAATTGGCGAACAATGGAAATCTCACAGAATTTGAAGTGAGATAAGAAACCCCTTACCTCAAGTCCAACTTGTCTGGTTTGTTTAATTATATTATTGAATAATAATCTATGGCCAGTTTATAATTACTGAATTACTTACTTTAAATTTTATTATTGAATTCATATCACATACTATCATGTTATAATATTTTGTAAATTATGTCACCTCATATCATACGTTTTTTTGATGTTCGGTACATGAGTCAACAATGAACATGTTTGAAAAGAATTTCAATATAGTTATAAGTACATCATCTCTGGAATGGTATTTATTATTTAAATATCATATATATCTAGTATATATTTATTTTATACTATTCCATAACATTTGGGGATAAAAAATGAAATGCACCATTCATGGAGACGGTAGGTCATACGTACGCATGAACGCTACTTTCATTTCATTGTCATATTAAAGGAATTAATACTAAATGAGACATATATATATATTATCATTACAGTATAATATATATGTTATATAGGTAACATATGTTCATTAATTACATTCTTATAAATTCAATGTTTTTCATGAATGTGTCTAATCACTTGAGCGGCGGTAGTCCACACTTCCTCAGAAGAAATTATCGCATTTGCACATCATGCCAAGAATCAAGGTATGTTTTAAATATAAAATAAAAAAGCATAGAGAGAACATAAATATAATATATATCATATGCAAATATATTTCCATCATAATTTCCATCTTCAATGGTGTTAAAAGAAGAATGAACAATCATTGTTTCATGAGCCAGTAATTCGCCAACCACAGAAACAGTATGTTCTTTAACCATTATATGCATGTGTGTGTTAGTGTAGCTCTAATAAATCTCATAGAAACATCCTAGTATACTTGAGATACTAGTTTTGTTACAAAATAAATGAATAAAATTTTTTTAAGGGGTTGTAGAAGCAACTAAAAAACAAAAAAACATAAGTGAAGACATTACCTCTAAAGAGGGTAACTCTTTTTGATTTGAGCCAAAGGCTTCCTTGGAAATACTTCTGCACAAAGTGAGGCTTCTAAAAGTAATAGAGGGATTTGAAGAGATAACATGAGCATATTTTTGATGATCCAAGGTCTTTATAGGTGTCGGTAAGGTGGTATATGTGGGGGCCTTTTATAAGAGGGAAGAGGGTCACTTTTGGAATGTCTTGAAATGTTACTGTATTATAAAATGGTGTTCAGATTTTAAAGGTCCCAAAATGATATATTTCTAGGATATAGTGATAAGAGTTCTAAATCCACCCATCAAATAGGTTTTTTAAATGTTTATGTCTAATATTTTACCTTATCGTTTCTTTTTATTTAAATTGTTCATTCATGAGGTTATCACTGCATCATCAGTGTGTCATAAATAAATTTATTTATTTATTGTCCAAAATTTATAAAACAAATACCATTATATAGAAAATATTTTTATCTTTATAATCAATATTTATAGTCTAATATATAATTATTAAAAAAAATATTGTTTTACTTATGTGTTACATAGTATGGTAATATTTTCCTTTCATTAAAAATAATATGATAAAAGGTCACTATCACTCAAAAGTGATTCCATGGGGTCCTTAAGTTGATACAAGGCATGGTTGGACATGAACCAAAAAAAGTGGATTTGGACACATTTTGGGGTAATTTTATATTGTTATGATATTATTTTATTACCATTAACTAGCTGATTACTAATTAATCTTGATAATTATTGATAATTGACATCATTACTATTCATAATGTCTAAACAAAAGAGTTTTCATTAAATAATTTTTACCATCAGATTGAAAATATGGAATCCATTTTACCAAATTCAAAACATATAAATTTCAGTAATTAATTTAAAAATAATTCCCTATTGTCAAAACCAATGATGGGTTTTTTAAGAAGTAAAATTTATCAAAAGATTGACTTGTTTTTACATCCAATTGAAAAGTGAAATTACTTCCAATTAACAAAATTTCATTAAGTGATAAAACCATAATTCAATTACACTTAAAACCCAATTAAAAGGGAAATATAACAATATAATTAAATTAGATGAAAAAGCATTTTTGAAGTAAAATTCAGTATTTTTCACTATTCATTAAAAATGAACATTTGTCATAAAAATAAAAAAAGTTTATCCAAAAAAAATTTGATATTAAAAACTCAAAAAAGATATAAATTTTACCAAATAAAAAACATTTATGTTGCATTAATTAATTTTATAATTAATTTTAGTTTTCAATACAAATAGCGTGTTTTTAAGAATCAATGTTTATCAAAAGATTGACACTTATTTATATCCAATTTCAATGTGAAATTAATTAAAATTACCACCATTGGATTAATTGGTAATAATATATTATAAATATAATTTAAAACCAATTGAAAAGATAATATATCCATATAAATAAATTATAGTTAAAGGAGTTTTTGAATTAAAATACAACATTTTTAACTATTCATTTAAAAATGAACTTTATCAGAAAAATAACAAAAATTGACACAAAGTAAATTTTGATGTCCCAATTATAAAGAAATATATTATTTTGTCAAATATAACTTATAAAATTGATATAAAGTAGTTTTAGAAAGGATTCACCATTAAAAGGCTATTTATCGGCCCTTTGAAAGAATATTAGAATATTTATGCTTAAAATTGGATTAATTCGCACATTAATCCTCTAACATTTATTGGATAGATGTAAAAATATTTAAAAACATATATAATCATTTTTTAGTTAGTTCTGTTCATACCCGCCATTACTATGGCTAGGCATTAACTACCATTTAAAATAATATTATTATATTATTAGTGTGCAATGTAAGATTTCAAAGAAACTCGTTGTTGCATATTAGGTATGCCATCGAACATATGATCCTCTTTAAAGTAATATTAATATTTAATTCATGAATATGAATAAATATGAAAATGTAATATTCTTTATTTACTTGGGATGTTACCTCATTCCCCCTTTTGGGAATTCCGTCCTCACAATTTTAAAATTGGGCTCAGAAACATTATTGATATCCCCACATCAAAAAAGGAGTCAATTAATCTATCACTTTGAAAGAAAGAAAGAAAATTATAAAGGTCACCCAAGACAACAGATACTAGGATTCTAGGAAAAAATGTATATGGAGGAGAAAACAAACCATCATGTTTTAATGGATAGTGATATAAAACATGTTTAGAAAAAAGTTAACCACCAGAAAATCACAAAATTGTGATGGGTAAAACAGTATTTTATTCCCTAGTATGAAAAGTTAACAGACAACATTTTTGTTTTAAGTTACTTTTCATTGTGGAATTAAATTATGAGCATAACTAAATCATAAGGAAACATAATTACTTGTCTTTTATACTTTCATCTCTTACTAGATTTCTTACGCAAAGTCATATTTTTCTCCAAAAGATGAGTATTTAGGATGAATTGTTCACATTAAAAGTGGTGTAATCAACTTATTGAGAATCACATAATCCACCAAAGATGAACTATATATTTCCCAAGTCATTAGACCTTAACCAAAACCAAAATGGATAGTATAAGATCAGAAAATTCCCAAAAGGATAATTCTTTATAAAATGATATACTACTCTTAATCTCCAAAATTCAACAAAAACCCCCATGGTTGAAGAAATGACATTAAATAAACATATATCCATAAAATTATTCAGTATAATCCAAACTAATATTGAAACCCAAATCTATGAAGTATTTAATCACATATTTTTCCAAGGTAAATCATAATATTTATATCCAAATAACATTTGTTACTCTTAAAGTCTCATATTATAATTTAAATGACCAAATCACATATCCTCCATGACAGGTTAATCATTTCCATATATAACCCAATGTAAACTTATTCATGATTTATAAGATCAGCTAACTAAAAATAATTAATCATACTAACCAGGGACATCACGTAGCCCAATGGTAAGGGATAAATATCGGTCGCACTTTGGTTGTGGGTTCGATTATCACAGCTTCGTCTGACATGATGGGTAGTCAAACGGTCTGTGTGTTGTCCCCTTAAAAAATTATTTAATTTTACAAAATTCCCAAAAAGTGATAAATTAATCAAAAATAACCATAACATATTTTAAACACAAAGGTTATCTAATAACTTTCATTTTGCATCCCAAAATGTATTAACTGGTAATTACCTCAAATTTAAGGATCATATAAACCAAAATGGTTCTTTATAACTATATCCACAAAATAAAAGATAATTATTCCTTGAATAAAATTTTCATATATCAAACATAAGGGTTACACATACTATAAAAAGACTTATAATGTAATCTCATCATCAAATGAGCCTTAATACTTTAATGAATTTCACCATCCTAAAATCTACCAGAACTCTTGAATCCCTTATATGTCAACTTCTAACTCATTCAACATTATTCTTGATCCATTAACCAATACTTTCAAACTTAATCAAAAATACATCTTTCCTACAAACAAAATCATGAATCATATCCTAAGATTTAAATAATCGGAGAATATATGTTAATAAATAATCCAAACCATTCATTGGTCATTATCAATTTCGTCATCCTCAATCGGAATGGCATTAGGTATTGGTAAACGAATATTTTTACGATGCTCGTGATCCCATTCCCAAAATTTCTTCGTTGGACATGTGTTTGTGTAATGACTATGAACCCCACATTTAAAACATTCAATTGATCATTCCGAAAGAACTTCTTTCCCTTACCTAGAATCAACTAGATGCTTTCTTTTTCCATGGTAGTTTCGTGTTTAATGACATTCATTTCCACATATATAGCATCTATCTGTCCATTTGAACCATTTGATCAGGTGTTTCTTTCCACAACTTTGAAACAAAGGTTTTTGAACATACTTACCTTTATGGTTATTACATGAACATCGGTAGGGATTTGTTTCTCACATATATGATGCCTTATAAAAATCACTAAGGTTTATGTGGTCAATCATGACTCTAGATAGTAGGTTGAGAATAACCACAAGTGTTATTATTTCATATCCCATATCATTCATTTGCTCATTCAAAAAAATGTCACGGTTTTCTTCACATCCACTTTTACTTTGGTGCCTGCTATATCCAGTCACTTACTAAAACCAAAAAGGGCAGCATGAGTATATCAGTAAAATCATCATATAATATCTTATGAGGAGGGTAAATACTAAGATATACTTATTCATGTTATCTTAAACTCATTTAGTTTATAAAAATAACTATGACTCTTTCTAAAATCCTAACCATTATGGCAATGTCACCTGTGCTTAAAAAATACCCTAACCTCTAATGCTATCTAAACCGACCTCTGATACCAACTATAAGGACTCGGCCATAAAACAACACATAATCTTGAATTAAATGAATAATTTACATTGAGGATCTTTTCAGGTTTAGAGTTTTAGAGAATTAGGACATAACTATTACATCTCAATGATTACAAAGTAGACACATCTACTCAGTTTCCATTTCTTTCCCAAATAAAAACACTTGAACAAATAGCCATGTCTAGTTCCATGTTTTAGACAACATGGACTTTCCTTGATCACATCCTTGACTCTATTCCACTTTATGTCTTGTGTAAAACATTTCAAAAACATGGGATGAGCATAAAAATATCAGTAAGGGATATAAAAATACGAAAAGAAAACATTAGTCCTTGTATACATAAGAATCAATGAAATCATACATTACTCATAAAACATAATCACTTTAGCATACATCAGGAAATTAAAATATTTAGGAATAACTCATAGAAATCATAATACATAAAGGTAACTTGAGGCATTCATAACATTTTTACAAAGGGAGTAACCGTCATGGTTGCATTTGGAATACCCATCATGGTATATTTCCTAAATCTTTTCGGAGAAACCATAGCGTTTAACTCCTTCACATTACCCAATGAATTGGAGAGCTATCTCAGGCTAACCCGCCCTTATTTTATCATGGAACCACCTATCTTCATAAACAATTCCAAAGAACCATAACAAAATCACATCACATAAAACATGCATTAATGAAACATAACATTTCCACATTTCAATCACAATATAACATATTAAGATATTGAAATAATGAATACATTACAAAAACCATTTTCAATACAAGAATACATAAAAATAGTATATGGTATTTATTTTCATTTTAAAACCATCACGGCTTGTTAAGGAAGCTAAATATAAAATAATACTCGCAGTGGCGGAAAAGGTCATTTACACCGCTTATGTAAAAAAGAAACATTCCTTTTTGTCATTTATCAAAACGCTTCATAGAGAAAATATTCCCTTTGATTGAAATGAAAAGTAAAAGGGTTTTATAAACTGTATAAAATAAAATCGTTTAGAAATCAAAAGATTCCTTAATGAAAGGAGATTGAGATGAAGTCCCGTACAAAGACTGTATCATTTGATTAAAGATAAATCAATTACCTAATTTTGTATGGCAAATATAAATACACTCAAAATAAGTGGATATTAAGTGTAAAATAATCAGAGGTCATACACACATATTCGTAGCACAACACAATCAAGAAGTATAGGTTTAACCCAATGAATTGAAATGAGGATAAGAAGTTCCCTTATAGAAATTAGACATCCAAACAGCATCACTTTAAAATTCAAAAAATGAGGTGATGAGAGATGAAATGTGTATCTCATCACATGGACATAAAATTTACAGTAATAAGGATATTTAAGGACATATCCTAACATAATAATATGTAAATTAAAATACCTAACAAAAAGAAGTCTTTTAAAAAGACGAGGGTGAATGGTTCCCTTACCGATTTGGGTAACATTCGAAACGTACACCCCAAGAAATAACGACTATACAATGTTGATGTAAATAGCCATAAATAAAAATATATTACACAAATAGTAGAATAATGTGTAGTACATACACCAGTCAAAGGTGATAGTGGAAAATATTTCATGAATCTCACGGGGAAAAAAATGAGATAAAAACCCCTTACCTCGTTGTAATAAATCAAGTCATTTGACCAATAGATAATAAGAACAAAATGAATCATAGATTACCATGAATATAAATTGATTCATGAAAATATATATCAATTGGATATACACAATACACCAAATTCAATAAATAATTAGCAAAAAATGGAAATCTCACGGAATTAAAAGTTAGATAAGAAATCCCCTTACCTCAAGTCCGACTTGTCCTGTTCATTTCATTATATTCCTGAATAATAAACTTTGTTAAATTTATAATTTCTTTAGGAATTCCTTTAAATATTATTATTCAATTCATATAATATATTATCATTTTATAATAATTAGTTAATTATGTGAGTTCATGTCATACGTTTTGTTGATTTCAGTACATGAGTAAAAAATGAACTTGTTTGAAAAGAATTGTCATGTAGTTATAAGTGCATCATATCCAGAATGGTATTAATGATTTAAATATAATATATATCCAGTATATATTAATTTTATAGTATTCCATAAAATTTGGAGATAAAAAATGAAATTCACTATTCATGCAGATGGTAGGTTGTACATACACATGAACGCTACTTTCATTTCATTGACATATTAAAGAAATTAAAACTAAATGAGACATATATATATACATATATTAATTCCAGTATAATTTATATTTCATATAGGTAACATAAGTTCATTAATTACATTCTTTATAAATTCCATGTTTGGCATGAACGAGTCACATCACATGAGGGGGCAGTCGTCCACACTTCCTCAGATGAAATTATCGCATTTGCACAACATGGAAAGAATTAAGGTATGTTTTAAATATAAAATAAAGAAGCATAGAGAGTACATAAATATGTTATATATCATATATAAATGAACTGACATATTAATTTCCCCCATGAAATTTGTTAAAATAATATTGAACAATCATCGTTTCGTGAGGCAGTAATTCACCACCCACAGAAACAATATGTTCGTTAACCATTAGATGGAGGTGTGTGTAAGTGTAGATCTAGTGAATCTCGTATAAAAACTATTATATTTAAGATAATATTTTTGTTACAAAATAAACGAATAAATATAGTTTAAGGGGTTGTATAACCAGAATAAAACTGAAGAACATTAGAAAAGACATTACCTCTAAATTAGGTAACTCTTTTTGATTTGAGCCAAAAGCTTCCTTGGAAAGAATTATGCCAAAAGTGGGGATTCTAGAAGTAATATAGGGATTTGGAGAGATTACATGAGCAGAGGTTGGATGATCCAAGGGATTTAGTGGTGTGGGTATGGGGTTAGATGTGGGGGCCTTTTATAAGAGAGAGGAGGGTCACTTTTGAAATGTCTTCAAATGTTACTTTATTATAAAATGGATTTCGGGTTTTAATGGTCCCACAATGATATATTTCGAGGATAAGGTGATAAGGGTTCTAAATCCACAAATCCAATAGGTTTTTTACAAGTTTATGTATTATATTTTACCTTATCTTTTCATTTTATTTAAATCGTTCATTAATGAGATAATAACTGCATCATCATGGTGTCATAAATAAATTTATCTATTTATTGTCTAAATATTATAAAACAAATACCATGATGTAGGAAATATTTTTATCTTTACAATTAATATTTATATTCTAAGATATCAATTATGAAAACAATATTAAAATTGTGTTACATAGGTGTTACTTAGTTTGGTTATATTTTAATTTCTTTAAAAATAATACCACAAAAGGTCACTATCACACAAAAGTGATTCCATGGGGTCCCAAAGTTGGAACAAGGCATACCATGGTTGGAAATGACACAAAAAAGAGTATTTGGACACATTTTGGGGTCATTTTTTTATTAGTATGATATTATTTTATTACCCTTAACTACCCGATTGCTAATTAATCATTATAATTAAAGATAATTGTTGTCGTTACTATTCATAATGTCAAAAAAAAAGAAGTCTTAATTAAATAATTTGGACCTTATGATTCCAAATATGGAATCCATTTTACCAAATTCCAAACACCGAAATTTTAGTAATTAATTTAAAAATAATTCCTGTGGACAAAACCAAAGATGGGTTTTTTAAGAAGTAAAATTTATGAAATGATCGACTTGTTTTTACATCCAGTTGAAAAGTGTAACTATTTTTAATGAACAAAATTTAATTAAGTGATAAAAAAATAATTTAATTACACATTAAAACCAATTAAAATAGAAATCTAATTGTATAGTTAAATTAGATGAAAAAGTAGTTTTGAAGTAAAATTCAGTGTTTTTCACTATTCATTAAAAATGAACATTTGTCAGAAAAATACCAAAAATTTATCAAAGTAAATTTGATATTCCAAATTAAAATATGATTTCCATTTTAAAAAATTCAAAACATAGAAGTTGAATTGATTAATTTTATAATTAATTCCAGTTGTCAAAACAAATAGCATGTTTTTAAGAAACAATATCTATTAAAAGATTGACCCTTGTTTTTGTCCAATTTCCAAGTGAAATTAGTTACAATGACCACTATTGGATTAAATGGTAAAAATATATCTAAACTATAATTTAAACCCAATTAAAAAAGATAATCTAACCATATAAATATATTATATTAAATTGAGGTTTTGAATTACAATACCACATTTTCACTTTTCATTAAAAAATGAACATTATCGGAAAAATAAAAAAATTACAAAAAGTAAATATTGATTACCTGATTCTATAGAAGGATTTTATTTTGACGAATATAAAATATAAAATTTAAATAAATTAGTTATAAAATGGGTTCTCCATCAAAAGGTTGTTAATCGGTCCTCTGAAAAAATATTAACAATACTTATTCTTAAAATTGGATTAATTTGCATTTTAAGCCTCTAACAATTATTGTATGAATGTAAAAATATTTGAAAAACATATATAATCATTTTGTAGTTAGTTCTGGTCATTCCCGAAATTATAATGGATAGGCTTTAACTACCATTTAAAATAATATTATTATATAATTTGTGTGCAATGTAAGATTTCAAATAAATTCGTTGTTGCATATTGGGTACACCATCGAACATAGAATCTCTTTTAAAGTAATATTAATATTTAAATCAAGAATATTAATAAATACAAAAATGTCATATTATTTATTTACCTATGATGTTATAGTTATAGTTTCCAATTATGCATCCTATTAGATAAGAATTCATATGATCTAAATTTTTTAAGAGAACCTACAAACTCAATAATATTGAATAAATCACTATTTTTTAATCTCTGTTTATATATTACATAGATTATTCTTTATATAATTAATTTGTAATCTATTTTCATCAATATTATCCTGAATTGTATTAAACTAACATAATAAACTCTTACAAAAAAAGGGGTGTATTTGATTATATTCAAAGGAAAATAACGATTATATATTGCGGGTGCTTTTAGTATTTAATGTTATAATAAATTTATGTGTATTTTAAAAAATCTATTTTATTTTTTACACTCTATAATGAAAATGGATTTAGTCTTTGGTTCCCTATAATGGTTTTCTTAACATGCTACGTAACATTATCTTCATTATAAAAAACTAAATGTTATTTTTGAGGAAACACATGCCTTTAGAGTATTTTTGTTGACAATATTTAATTTTTATTTCAATTTTTTTTAATTTCTTGTGATTCTTTATCAACGTATTAAACTTCTAGGTTGTTTTTTTGGGAAATAATTTGTTGAGTGTTTTTTCCAAAAAAAATAAAATATTTGGGACAATATTTTTATTTCTATGTTGGTGATGGGTCGTAATTATGTTTAATCAACGTAAAAATTTTACACATATAAAAACCCATATAATATAATTAAAATATTAATTAATTTAATCAATTAAAAAAATTGTGTAATTTGTTTTTCAAAATCGAATATTTTAATGGCCCATTGAGGAGGTTGATAATTATAATCACTTAACATTAATAATATATTTTTTATTATTTCCTTTGAGTTAAATGATGGTTTTGGTAAACTTTTTGTTGAATTTTTTAGATTCATTATTGATATTGAACTTTTTATTCGATTTTAACTCATAATATATGCATCTAAATGAACTATGAAATGATAATTCTAATCCATATTGATAAACCACTTTATTTATTTTATTTTTTGATAAATTTTGTGTGAGTTATTTATGATAATAAGTAATTTATTATATTCCACTCATCCACTATCTGTGTCAATATATTTACAATATCTAAAACTATTTGTGCTTATTTTTCTAGAGGTAATGATAGATATGAAATTTTAGTAGGATTCAAATTTATGTGTGTAAAATTATATTTATAATTTTTAGTTTTAAATGATTTTTGTAAAATAGTAAATTAAATTTCATTAAAACAATTTTATTTCATGAGCACATTTGAATTACAATCTTACGAGATACCATGTCAAAAAATTGGGAAATTATTTCCTAGAGGAATTTAAATTTTTATTATTGAGATAGATTTTCATTCTCAATATTTGAATAATTTATTTCTGGAGGATAATAAAATCATAGTGTGGGTTAATTTCATGTTTCTACATTATGTTTGTATTTTTCCACATCTTTATTGGGAAATAGACGAAAGTTTTGAGTTAAATCATGCTAAAATTGATGATTTATTATGTTTTAATTATTAATGAAATAAATTTTCATTCATTGAATATTATTTTAATAGTAAAATATTTATGTGATTACATGATAATCTCTTTAATGATAAACTATTTCCATTAGATTATGGGAATATAATTTTTTTGGATTTTGTTGTGTGTTTCATTTTGGTTAATTTTTATTAAAAATAGATTTTGATAGTTTGGTTTCTATAGAAATAATTTATCTAATATTCTAATGATTTTTTTTTAAAAAAAAATTTTTAGAGAAATTAATTGTTCCCTAAGAATAAAAACAGTCATTGATTCAATGTTTCGAAATTATTTTATTTCAGTATTTTAATTTATGGAATTTAATTGAAATTATTTTTTAATTTTTAAAATAATATTTTATAGATGTAATATATTTACTATGATGAAAATTCATTTGAAGGAAACCCCAACCTCATTAATGGTAATGTTCACTCAAATAAACATTCATTTAAATTCATGTTACTACATGACCAAAGATCATGTGATCATGAACTATTTTATTGTCATTGTATTCAATGAATTGAAGATTGAATCTTGAAAAATGAAGTGGTCATGAAGAATAATTTTATGTATCCATGTTTATTTAAGTGAATGTGACTAAAGATGAAGATGTGGCAACATAGACATCCCTAAACCCATCAAAAGTCATGAAAATTGATTATTTTATATTTCTTTAACCTACTTATCTATGAATTTCAAACTCACACTGTAAAAGATTATAACCTATTTAAACATGAATACTTGACCTATAATTATATTATGAATGAATTTTATCACCACTACAATAGATAATGATGTTGATGAAAAGATAGAATAAGGATGAATATTGGAATTAGAAAAAGATTGATGATGGTTTTTGAGTTATTTATAGAAGGAAATGCTATATAATAAGACTGTTGAAATAGAATCAATCTAGAGGCTTGATCCCATATCATTATAAGAAATAATTATGGTTAACTATAAGAATAAATCTAGTTTGACCATTGATGGTGAGGTTGAATAGAGTTATAAAGATAAAAAATTATGGATTCTAAATAAAATAAGATATCTATATCCAAAACATAGGATGTTCTAAATTTATAATTTTAAAAATGGTAGTGTTAAGGGGGAAAATGTTGGGTGAATTTTGACACCCACTACCTAGTTGATGGCCATACTATGGAATCAAGATCAGTCCCAATATGCGTGTTAAATGATTCTAAAACCTTGGGCTCTTAATGCATCTAGTGTGAAAATAAACTGTATATATAATAACACCCTTAAATAAAAAACCATCATGATTATGAGACAATTAATTATTTATAATTCAATATTGGATCGAGTTTAAATTTTTAAGACAACTATGAAGATAATGTATGTCTTAGTTCATCATAATGTTGTTACTCAAGATATGAAGAAGAGTTTCAACTACAATCATGAACCAATTCCTATAATGGGATAGGTAAGACTAAGGATACATTGGATGGTGATGAAAGAAAATTTCATTTATGTTTTTCTATGTAATTGAATTGATAATTGAAAAATGTTATTAGAGATGAATATTGTGTAAATATGAGATTGTGAACAAACAGTGGAATCCAATACTTTTAAAGTAGAAGATATATGAGTTTGAGTGCTAAAAAATATTTATTGATATCCATAGTGTTATAACATGGATTCATCAATCTTGAAATGTGGTAGAAATACTCTAGGTGAACTAATATGTTAACACTTTTCAAAATCAAATTCTATAACTGGTTTGGATATTTCATTGAGTTAAGTGAAGTTGCATCCCTTTCCTTACATCATGAAATGTGATGTTGGATTCTTGAATAAGGATAGAGAAAGATTCCTAAAAAATTCTCTTTATATAATGATATGGAAAAATATGTATTAGAATAGTTTTTTGGATTGATATTTTATTGTGACATAGGTTTTATAAGATTCAGACTTTTTAGATAATATAGAAGATGCCACCTGAGCAAGGGCCCTATGAGGAAAATATTAATATCCAAATATATAATTTATAACTATTTTTTGATTAAAATATATTTATTGGGGAATACTATAAATTGAAAACATCAATACACAATAAATATTTTGGAGTTATTGTAGATGATATTTTCTAGAGAGTCTATGGTGGTGAAAATTATACTGCATTCTTCGATGAAGTTATAGTGTATTGGTTTATCCTAATCATATATCATGATTGAATAACTAAATAATTGGTCAGAAGTAGTTTCTTATCATGGTGAATTATCTCTATGAATTATTAAGGTAAATCACTATAAAGATTTATTGACAAATTATCAAGGAATTTAAAATTCTGTTTAATTATCATTTAGTATATCATTTATATTTATTCTTCCATTCATTATGTGATAAACACACCTACAATTTTAGAATGTTGATCATCAAATATGGTTTTTTATTTTGGGATGATTATTAGTATTATTATTATTATCTCTTTTTTAATTTTTAATTACCCATTTTGGATTAGGTTCAATTGAGTTATCATTTATTTTTTAATGATTTGTTATTATTGAATACACTAACTGACTCTTTATGTATGTAGATCAGTAGAGAGAATATTAATTACTAATCTCTATATATTTATATAAATAAGACTAATTTTCTGAAACAATGGATAATTTCATGAATAAGAGTTCTAATATGTAAAAAAAATTAAAGGATGAAGATAAAATGATACAAGAGAATATTTGGAATCATAAAATACATTTATTATGCATAATATATTTCGTTAGTCCTATTTATAGCTTATCTAAATGTTTTTTTTCCTAAAAATTAAGAATGACTATATTTAATTTTAAAAAATATACTATAAACATAGAAAATATTACAAAAATCATGATAGAGAAACTCTTATAAGGAAGTATCATAAAATATAACATGGGTACTGTTGTTCTGTAGTATTAAGGGTAAATTATAATGTTTGTTAATATGATAAGAGTACATAAAAGTTAAATAACATAAAATAATATAATTAAATCCAAATATTTCATAATAGTTAGTGATTTAAATTTGAATTAATTTAAGCATACCTCTCGAGAGTGTCTGACCTACTGATTAGTAAGGGACCATTAACCATACACCATAATTTTGAGTGAGATAGAATTGATGAACTCTTTTCAAGGTTACTATCGCTAAATGAATATGTGTCCAAACCAAATCCTAATTTTTTATCTATATTGATATATATATTTATAGGAAAAACCAGAAATATATATATCGTACCAAAAATAATATTATATTTTAAAATAACTATTCATATCATCAAAATCAATCATATAGTTATATTTCCCATTATATGATTTCATCAATCTAGTTCCAAAGGATTCTACAAAAATTGTCATAATAATTATTATTAGAACCCTATCTCTAGTAACCTAGTTTTAGTGTCCAAATTTTTTCCCTAAAATAAGACCAAGGGGGTCACATTACAAACTATAATTCAGTGAATTAGTCATGAAGGACCAGATAAATACCTTCTTCCCATTTTACATTGGAAATTAAATTTAATACAAAAAAAATTATTTTATATCATTGATACTCATCTATAGAATACATTCTTATGTCTAGTGGAAATGGGAATGAAATTAGGGAGATCTCAAACAATAAGAAACATTTTCATTTAGTAGAAGATATCTTGAGTATATAATGAATAATCAATATTACATGGAAAATTGATAAAAACTCAAGTCATTTATTTGATAACCTCAGAATGAAATTTATTCATGGAAAATATCAATGTTATAATCTTATGGATAATTATAATTTAATTATCAATGATGGGAATACATAATGATTGATTTTTTGAACATGTCCTTGTGAAAATATATTTTTAAATATATATAGGTATACACTAAAACCCATTTAATATGTCAATATGACTACTTTGTCTCATAAGTCCCATTTTTTAATCATGATATTATCTTTATCCAATGCATTCCTATAACTATATGTCTAATGCATTCCTCATATTTTAAATTACTAGTTTAACTTATAAATAATATTCTATATAAATAAATAAACATATTAATTAAAGAATACAAAATATCATGATTTCATTAATGAATACAATTATATTAATAATTAATCATTAAATGTTGAAATGATATACAGTTTTTGAAATATGTAAATTAATGTTTCAAATAATAAGGATATGTAATAGAAATATAATGTTTCAAAAAATATGATCATATGAAAGTGAAATTTCATGTTATATTTAATTGACTTGAAATTAATAAGATATACAACATGAATATGTATTCAATAGAAATATATGTTTTATAATCAAATAGTCTTTTAAACAATAGAATAAAATTATAGATAATAATAAAAATATTCAATAATTAATTTTTTAAATAATGTTGGAAACATTTTGAAGAAGTTAAATGGAATGAAAATAATATGACGATAGTAATATCTTTTAACATTGTATATGTTAAAAAGAAACAATCATTTTGTTTTAATATTATAAAAATGATCCTTTTTAGATAATTAAAAATATTCCATTCTAACCATTTCAATGAAATGAGAAACATAAAGGTCCTCTATAAATAAATTTAGTAAATCAAAATAATATTTGTAAAATAATTTCTAAAAATATGTGCATTAATGGAAAATTTATATGATCACCAAGAGAAATAACATTATATTTCATTATAAAACATTATTTCCATTATTAAAAGTACATGGATTGATACATTTAGTAGAAAAATATAATATGATATAATATTTATAGAATAATAATATATACAAGGTTTATGAAAAAAATAAAATAAGATTCCTTCAATTAAAATATAATCAATCACAATAATTTTATTGTAAAAAATAAACTTGTAGCACATTGTTAAATTTTGAATTATGACCCCAAGAAACAGTAAACATGAATTGAAACATTAAATACAATGAATAAATAGTTATTCTTATTAAATATTTCGAATTGGTTTTATAAACACCACATTAATAGATATAGGTTCATAATAAAAATTATGTAACAAAAAAGATTTAAAAGAGATGAATGCTCATAACCTAAAACATCTAAATATATTAATATATTTAAAATCGAATATAATTATTTAAAAATATATTATTAATTCATACAAGAAATTTATTAATATTTATCCCAATTGATATATATTTTCATTACCAATTCATTTCAAATTTATGGAAAAATCAATCATTTAGTGTTGACTATTTAGATTTCATTTGCATATTTCACCTTTGATGTTCGAGTTCATCACATATATTATAGATTTTTCATGTAAAATGTGATATTAATGTTTTAAATATCATATTTAATCATTAGAAATATTATTTTTAATTAGATATGTAATGTGGTTATAAGAAACCAAATAATACACTTTCTGGAGATGGTTGTACACAAGTATGCAGGAGTGACATTACAAGTTAACCATAAATATATTGGAAAAGTGGTAAATATTATTTTATATTTTATGAATGAATATATTATCATAAATATTATTTCATTTATATAAATACTCATATATAGATTTTCCATGTTATGGGTGATATAAAAGAAATGAGATTTGTTCTATAGGCGCTCTTCCACCATACACATGAGGGATGGATTGGCTGTAAATTTTTTGAGTAGGATAATAATTGGAAAAGTATATAAAAACATTGAGTTAGAGTAAAAGGATAACTTATCCTTATGTGCACCAACCCATTGAAAAAAAACCATTATTATTAGTGAGGTTATATTCTAGTTAGAGGGAATATTATCACATAAGCATAATCTTGTAGCACAAATAATAATAATAAAATATAATAAATCATTAGCGTACCTTGGAAATATAAAAAATGGAATATAAGTAATACTAGTGATAAATGATTTCCAAAGGTGTAATACAAACCTGTGTTTTAAATGAAATAGATATGTAATTAAATAAAATAGTAGGGGACTTCAGGGGACATCTTTGTCCACTACCAGTGCCACACTCCATTGCTTGGTCATCAACCATGGGCTCCATTGCATTACTCGGATCCATATCAATGAAGACAACACCTGTGTTGAAATTTTTATATTTGGTATTAAACCCAAATTATAACACCATTAACGAATCATTGAAACGTGTTCTAAAGTATATCATATGTATTCCTTGATAATAATTAATGTGTATGAAAATTATATCAAATCAAATTAATGTTCTAGGTGGTTGTGTGCAAACCAATCTAACAAAAACCATGGAATGTACCCTTTTAATATTCATTAATAATGGATAACTGTATGATGTTCTATGTGAGAAAATATAATCCAATAAATTCATAACTTGTATCCAATCGGTGCCCAAAATCAACTCAGATGAGTCTTCGAAACCATTGTACACAATCCCCATTATAGGGCATGCCTTCGTATCATTATACTTCATATATTCCTTAGCCCTTTCCCTAAGGCTATCATTCCCCTAATTTACCACCTCGGTCCAGAACCCCAAAATTTCCTTTCCATAACATGCGATTGATTTTATGATTATTTTCATTGAAAACCACACACACTCCCCTCTATGTGATGCACATCACATTAAACTCCACATGTATTAAGTACCAATTACAACCTCTAATGAAATAGTAACAAACCTCAAAATATAGAGTGTTCAAGGCCAAAAAATAATATCACAATGAGAATGTTATTAAAACACTTTATAATATTTTACCATAATCAATTACGGGAAAAATATTCTCTATATATACTCATTTAATAAAATAACCTAATTTACCTCATGGGATAAACAAAGAACCACATGCAACAATTATAATTTATGATAAAAATGGAATAACAATACATGGATTATATAAATAAAACATTTGTAAACAAGAACCCAAAAAGTTAAGGAACTTTGTGAATCAATCCCATTTTTAAAGAACATCAATGTTTATTATGAAAATATCACCCAAGTAATCTCCCCGATCACAGGGAATCAAAATTCCTTCTAAGGATTATTAAAACCAAATTGAACTATTTTATTTCCAAATAAAATAGAAAATCACATGTGATAATTATTTATATCTCAAGGATAATAATTAATGTTTATTATATATATCCATATTATACATCCTAATAATTTAATTTTTTTTATTCAAAAACAAAAAAAATCAAAATGTGGTGTTAACACCTCCATCTAGAATAATCTGAGAGAAAATAAGAAAAATTAATATTTTTTTACTATAAAATTATATGTTAGTTTTAATTTATGGTTTTCTTATCATTGGAAAATATGTTTTAAGATTTAATTCCAACCGATTATAAAGAATGCATTTTTCATGAATATAACATGAAATATGTAAAAGTTATTATATACATTCAAAATATGAATTTATATCATCCACGAATTGCACACTAGATGAGTAGAGAGAAGGTCCTAATTCATATAGAAATATAATTATGAAGTAATTTGGTAGAATAATACTTCATTGATATTGAAAAAATAAATTTTTGGATTTCTCACAATACAAGGACAAAAATAATAATGATAAGATATAGTTTGGGTAATTATTAAGTTTAAAGAATAGGCTGGATCACAGTATTCACATTCCAAAATTAAATAATTATTTAATTTTATCATTTATTGATTACTAAATATCATGGTTTTATAATCCTTTATAAATTTGTTTACATCATTAACATTTTTATAAGAATCATTTTCAATGGTTTAGGGCATGTAAAATCATCAAAAATCAATTTTATAGGTTGATGAAGAAGAAATAATAAAATCTTATAAAAAATCATTCCACATTCATAGATGGTATGTACTAAACAAGGATAACTATATTTTACCATTACCTAGATTCTTACCCTTATGCAGTCTTTGGAATATCCATGCTAACCTCATGTGATAATTATCTAATCGTTACATGTTCTTTGGAAAATATACCTTACATATGCCCATTACAAGACTTACCATTACGAAACCCTTATAAACACTATGTTACCCATTCATTTATAAGGTACTACCCTTTTTCATCACATAGAAACAAGGATTTACCCTTATGTAGTATAATTTTTACCCTTATGAAGTGTATGGATACATGGGATTAACCTTACCCAGGACAGTCATTCACTTATAATGAACACGGAAAATATCATTTAAACTTATGCAACTCAAGTAAAAAACTCATATACACTTATTTATAATATTAAAAGTACATGTCACTCTTATAAAATCAATAGGCCCTATATAAGGGTAATAATAAAAATGATTATTTTTTGTTTTTAACAAAGTAATATTATTAATTTTCAACATGATACAGTTTTATGTACATTTAAATATTATGAATGTTATAATTCTCACCCTTTATTATCTTCCCAACCTCATTAAGTGTCTCTAGAGGCCTTTCTAAAATAATATAGGTCACTGAGCGCAAAAATTGTACCCAAATTCCTATATCCCCTTCTGAATCCATTAATGATTTCATAGTATCAAGGAATTTTTCACCATCATCCCCAAAAAAACATTGCACTCTTGTCTATTCTCCACATTGGACACTTCTCATAAAATACATTCAACTCCAGTAATATTTATCCATATTATATTACGAATATAGGTATAAACATATAGTTCTAGATCTATAAAACATGAAATACATCATGTATAACATGGTAGAGTGAAAGAAAATCTAGATGGTACTACACTATCCTATCATTATAGATGGTATAAATGTGTCCATCATATTAGGAGGAATGATTTCATTACATCTAAAGATGTCAGCGTCCCAAAGGAGGAGTAACTCTCGTAAAAAAATTATTATGTATTGTTAAATCTAATTTTATATTCGATGTCTCTCTATATAATACATGTATACTCTATGTGGTGATAAACCTGTTTTAAATTAGTTTCATTCACTATACGGTCTCAGGAACCAAACTAGGCACACAATAGTAGCCTAACCTATGTCATTAAAAAAAATTGTGAACGACACGGTGACATGTAATGAGTCTCATATTGTTCCATCTGAATTGTAGCTTAAAAATAGTTGTGTTATTTAAACTCAACTAGTCTAGGTGATTATACCAAGATAAATTGAATTTTAGAATATAATTTAAACATGTATCAATTATTATATTTATCATATGATCTAAATCTATTTATTTCTAAGGGGGTATGTTGTTCTCAAACTCAAATGAGTCCCTATGGATTTATATATTCCAACTGAAAACATCAATGAAAAACATGTCTCTCAATATGATATGATGAGAAGAGAACTCCAAGCTTTCATATGATCTTATAGAGATATTGAATTCCCATCTCATCTACCGAGTGAGTAACTTACTTCAGTAAGATATCATGGGTAAACCCATCACATATTTCATTTTTACTTTCTACATGTTCCACAACAGAACTAGTATTTCAGGGAGAAAAACACCAAAATGTTGTTTCTTTGCCCTTACCCTCTAGTAGGTACAACATTGGGAAAACAACCAGTAATGTCCCTCTTGATCCTAGACCAATAGAATTATCATTTGATATCACTGTAAATATTTTTCAAATAAAGATATTCCACCCACAAAAAATCATGAAATTGAATCCTTATCTCAGATCTGAAGAAATTGGGGATTATTTCCCTCCCATGTAAAATAATAATATCATCATCATTTAATGACATCCTTTCAATCAGGTCACCTATGGAAATCTTCTATTTTATTAGAACACACTTTGGGTTAGTGACATGTTTAGCAGTTACCCAGTATACTAGAGAGCATTTTTCTAAAAAGGGAGTTCAAATAATTGATTTTGGGTCCTCATAGGAATCCATACTTTTTTCATACAATAAGCACATTAAGCGTCCATTATCCTTTGAATGTCACTCACCATGCTCCCAAGCTACGATCATAAATTATCCTTGGTTTTCAATGTATCAACACTAGATCTATAGTTAAATTCCTCATATGACCATGAAATCTCACTTCATGCTGATCCAACCCATAGACCCTTACTATAGGAAACTTGTCTATTCTATTTTAGAAAAGGAGTATGGTTTGGGTTTGTTTTCAATCAACATTTGGTTGAACATTTAGTTTTCATTAAATGTGGCCCTATAAAGGAAGTTTTTTAACAAATTACATAGAATGTGTTATCTAGGAATAGTTCATGGATCAAGAATATAAGGACATGTAATGTTGAATTGTGATACACGTATCGATAATGGTTATTTAAATGGAAAATGAAATGTTGAAAAATTAAGAGGAACAATTCGCAGAGTAATGGAGGTTCACAGAAATTCGTGTGGTATGTGGATGATGTGACAGTTTATGGGATGGATTTTCATTAGAGAAAATGAAGATGAGTTTTGTGAAGTATTGAAGGGTGTAATTTTCAAAAAGTGGTTCTGATTTGTGCCACCACATAGGCAGATGGCGGTATGTAGGACACGTAGAGGATATAATTCGTGGGAGATGAATGGTACATGGTAATGTCATTTTCATAAAGAATATTTGTTCAATATCAATTTAACAGATTATGGTGATCTATTCCAAAATATAATGTGAACTAATCCCTTTATTAAGAAGATACTCAAAGATTAAATATTTGATATGAATTTGGTAAACTATAGATGTAGTTCACTGTAATAAAACCTTGTAAAGACATTAATTAAAAAACTAAATGGAATATGGTGAAGTATAGAACAGTTCACGAAAGAATGTATGTGGGGGAATACTCATAGTATATGGAGAAAGGATGTATGCAAAGAAAGGAATTATGTGAAAGACAATTCAAAGGGGATATTTCATTCTACAGTGAAGAAGTGGTATGCGAGGGGAGAATTGGAGAATTTTGTGAAGGTGGATTGTGAAGGTAGTACACAGTCATGGTTATCAGAGGTAGTACAAGGATATAGTACATCGAGCACTACAGAATGCAAAGGTGGTTCGTTGATCACAGTACTATGTAAAGGAATAAGGCCCTTTCAGAAAGGATATGTTTTCAATGAACAGTATCTGAAAAGTATTTTAAATATACATTGGAATATAAGACTTAAATAGAGAATCTATCTACAGTTAAGGATGTGAGATTTAATACCAACCCATTGAAGTGACCTTCATGTAGATAAACGCAACTCAGATTCATCCCAACATAGTGAGAAAGGGGATTCAATAGAAGTGATTAGATTGATGGTGTGTGTTATCCCTAAACCTTTTAAATGTAGTGCACCTGGGACAGTGTGACTGCGAAAAACCATTGTACTCCACAACTAGTAAAGATTAATTGAATTTGGTATAGCTTAAAACCTTTGGGTGTATGTTCCTTAGAAGTGTCCCTTATTGGTGAACCACATAAAATTGAACTATCTTTTCTTCACATGTGATTGTTTCTTTTTATTCTCCTTCTCATTATAAATATTGAACAGGTTCTTACCGACATGGTAATAGGATCAATTAGTTGAAATGAAAAATTTGACACCCTGATTTACCCCTTCCCTCTCAGGGTGTTTCAGGTTCTTTTGATAACATCCTTGTTCATAAATATTGTTTTGAGCACTGATAGTCAATAAACTTTCTACATATAACACTAGTAATATCCTAATATTTCCATAAATCTCATGATCACAATCATATTTTAGAGATAGTTATAGGACATCACTACCAATATCTTTATTGGTTCCATTGATAAATCTATATCAAGAACCAAATTCCAAATGAATATCATGTTCTTATTTCATATGCCATGCTTTAAAATTTGAATGGGAAGAAGTTTCAGTGGAATCATTCTTAAGATTATATTAAGATGGATGGAATGATCCTTCTGTGTTAGTTAGTAGATGAGGAGGCTGCAAATGAACACCGTGAGGAATGATTCCTGATAAGGGTCTAAGATCATGTTCATGAGGTCTATGAATACATCTAGTGTATTCTTTAGATCAATATGCATCACCAGAAACTAATACGACACATACCTTCTCCAAAATTCTAACTTTAGGATGTCATCCTCTCTAACCAATAGATGGTGATAGCCTAGTTAAAGATCAGACTTAGAGAACTACAAGACTGATTATAACTGATCAAAAGGATCATATATCCAATAAAAGATATATATTTTATTAATCATCATGATGTCGTAATTCTATATATTAATTTAGAATCAATGTGTATAATATCTTTTCTTGTGGAGTAAAATTAGTCCACCCCATATTGATTTACTTGTCTGGATGATTCTCATATTCCCAAAGTCACCAAGATGCACCTTGATCTCAGTCAACTCAGGTGGCACTATATGATAAGGGGGTTTCTACATGGGATTTAAACAAGACTTGAGATCTATAAAAATGTCATCTCTACTATGACGATGATGTCATATGAATTCATTATGAAAGATTTCCTGATTTATAACCATGACTTGTTGTAATTCAAAGAGAGTATTATTTATCATGAAAAAAGAGACAAGACGTACATCTATGATGTGATCTTCTTAAACTGAATCAAAACTTATCCAACTCTACCTTCTCCCAGTTCCCATTCTCCAACAATATTGTCCTATGTACCTTAAAAATATAATGTGACACCCTACTATAATAGCGGTCAATGTGAGATTTGAATATGGTTAGACTACCCATGTTGATAATCACATCGAATATTGTATTCTTTAGAATCGTGATTCCCATAGATTTCCATAGATAGAGATGAATATTGGAAACTCTATGAATTTCTGAAGAATGTCTAGTTTCATTCCTAATTTGGTCATTAGGGAATTTATTTTAGAGGAGAACTTAAATATTATGTCAATTCTTGTAACTACTTATTAATATATGAAATAATGGGAAGAACGTGTATCAAAGAAGGATGTATAAAATGTAATAGTGATCACTCATAGAATTCAAATAGTGGATTGTCCATTTACATTAACTTCAATAATATATTAAACTATATAGATAAGAAATTGCAATGATATGTGACCTATCCCACGAGAAACATTACCATTTGGAGTCGTCATTTGAGTCTTCATATAATTTATATATAGAGGACCAAGATCGAATCATTGGTTCCCTAACACCATCATACTTCTACATATATAAAACAAAACTCAGTGATATTGGAAAAACCTAAGGATACTTTAAATATTTTCCAATTTCCTACACATTTTATAAGGTTCTGAATATTCCCTATTGTAATGTCTAATCTAACCCCAACCGAATCATAGTTGGTCACCTCCTAAGGGAACCACTGAAACTAAACACTTCAACACTGGAATTCAACTACACTTCCAAACCTTCCAATATTTACCCTACATATAATTAGAAGTTTTAATAATATAAATAGAAGTAGGTACACCTATATGAGCATAGAAGGGTTGAAAATACCAAATCCTTGACCCACATCCAATATCTTCTTCATGGTCAGGGTATTTTATAAACCCCTGGGTATGATTATAGGTTGAAGTTATATTTATGTTGTAAAATTTTATAATGAATTTTTATATTAAAGATTACTAGACTTATAAGCCACATTTTCTACTATAAGTGGTGAAAAGGGAAGAATCTCAATTAAAAGAATTAGGTTGGTATAAACTCTCTTTCACCCCTTATATATCTCCATTGACTCCAATGCACAATAAATATTCATCATATCAGAAATGTAATCTCAGTATAATATGACATTGAAGGCCTCCCTGGTGAGGCCATCAAGACTAGAAGCCAATCCTATGATTCCCCACAATGGTTTGGTTTGTCCAAGTAGTATTAAAGCTTGTAGTTACACCTTCATGTCTGTTGGGGTCATAACAAGGTCAAAGATACTACCTATGATATCCACCCAATACATATAGTCATGTTGTTTTTTAGTGCTTAAAGGTGTTGAAATATTCTAGAGTTGAAAATACCAACTGTATTTTAGCATGGATTTCAGGGGAAGGATTCTCATCTAGAGTGGGAAAACAACCTGTACCACTAGAGGTGGTGTCAGATCAAGATATAAAACACCATCTGACATTAAAGGGTGTGTATTAAGTGTGTTTTGGGAACCAAGTATCCTTTTTTATTGTAGTTATATCTATATTCTATGGGAAATATGTTTTATAAAATGATGTTAGAATTTGAACATAAATATTTATAACCTAAATAAACCAGTGGATCAAATAATGGATTCCATACGAGTTTACCCATTACCCAATTTATAACTATTCTAACTATGAAAAAAGTATAATTAATACAAATTATTTATCTTTATCATATATATATATATACTGTAGAATAATATCATTCTAGGTTCAATTTATTAATTCCAATATAGATACATCACACTAACATGATAACCGATATATCACACAACAGAGAAACTATCCCTAATAAAATAAATTAAATTTAATAATATATTTAATACACTAGTATTCAATACCAAATATGTATATATATACCATATCACCCTACATGTGTAATCATTATGCATGAACACACCTGCTAATCTCATAAAACATATATACAATCTCATTCAAGGTAACATATTGGACAGTTACACATGTTCAAGATAATAACATGTTAACACCCCTACCTACGTCTCATATATATATAAAAGTTCTATTACATCCCAAGTTAGTCCAAAAAAATTAAAATATTTTTCTTTGATAATATTATCTGACACCCCAATACGAACCATCAGTTTTGTACAAGATGGTCACATGACCTAATATGAGACTCCCCATACAAAAGAGGTTTATAAATAGCATCGAGCGTGAATTTATGTCAATGAGGTTACTATAAAATAATTATCATGTCATCACACAAATAATAATAAATAAATAAAATAAATTATCGATGCGACATGTAGAATCTAAAAGATAGAATGCATAAAATACAAGTAATATGACATCTCATATCATTATTAAACATTAATTTGCAATTTATTACATTAGTTTACACATTATAAAACTTAGATAATCAATAAGTATAGTGTATTTGGGAATTAAGAACACTACATAAGAATTTAAAATCGAAAAAACAACATCATTATTGAAAAATTCCTTCAATTTCTCGTACTTTCAACTTCATGGGATAACTTTTGGACATACATAAGAAATTGGTAATATATAAATCCCAATATGGGAAAAACATGTAGCAACATGAAGAGTTTAATACGTGTTATATAATTTTCCTAAGATGGATAATAAAAGATGTGACAATCATAAAAATGAATTAAAAGTCATGATATGACATGATAACATAATGTTAATATGGGAGATGTGGAAACAACTTAAAACAGTACATCATAAAAAATTTGAAAGGCAAACTAAAAATACATCATCATTGAAAAAGTCCGATAAAGGAATCAAGTCCACATAATGTCCCAACATGATATCTCATGGGACTAAACATTACCCAATGCATTGAAGCACTATATAGTATCACTGCACCTATCACATTCATTTCATTCTCATTCTTATGTGTGGAACATAGATCACACATCATGGATTCATTCATTATCATATTTTATTCCTTAATCAAGTAGGGTGTAATAAATACATGTAATTCCCATGAAAAATATTCAAATGTGTTTAATGATTAACACTCTTAATAGGAAATAGATATGATATATACTACACAATTGTTTTGTCAATGAAAAAGGTAGTGAAATTTTTACAGCAAAACGAACTCATTTAATACTCAAAAAATGGGTTGATTAGAGAGAAATTAAACTATCAAATTTTTGAAATTAAATAGAAAGTAATATAGACAGGGAAATATATATTCCAACATTAGTAAATGGATATAGAAGATATATTATATTAAATAAAATTTAACAAAGAAAAGAAGGTGATGATCCCTTACATGGGGGAGTGACCCCAAATGTTTGGGAAGAGCTTCTTATGATTTTTGGGAGCCTAGTAAAGAATATATAGAAGGTAGTGATGATATAATAAATGATACATGGATTATATGTTAATATTAAGGGGTGATTAGGTGGATTTATATAGGGATGGAATGGTTTTTTTTAATAATTTATCAATACTATGATTTAGACTCTATAAAATAAAATTACCAACTCCACATAGATGACCATGGCCATTTTCAATTGATTATTCCAAATCGGAGTTGATTTAACTATTCTATAAGGAAAAGTTCAAAAAATACACCGTATATTTATTACATCAATTTTTGTTCTTTATGCTCTCATAATATACACCGTATATTTACATGGTTTTTAATTTTTATCTGAAAATTTTATGGACTTAGAAAATTAAGAAAAATTCACAATTATATAAATTCAAAATTCTGATCCGAAAATAAATTTTAGTTTTATAAAATTAATTTCAAAAATATATAAATTTTTGTTTATCAAATACGAATATACATTTATTGAAAATTGATTGGTTTTTTACAATAATAGTATTTGGGCCCTTATAAAAAGAACATTTTACATTTTAAAAATTATATGATAATTTATATATAGTTAAATTTATTTAATAAAAATATTTTATTAATATAGTATTTATTTCAAAGATCAATTCATTCATCAAAAAATTCAATAATTAAATTATAAAACTACCCGAATTGTTTTTATTAAATCATAGTAACAATCATTTATAATGTAATAATTATATGATGAAAATATAGTCATTATTATTTAAAAATAAATATATATAATTATATAACTATGGTCATCATACATATCACATTAATACACCAGCAATTTCCCTAAAAGTAAGGTGTGTGAAAATGAGACATTCATGGGGCGGTTTAACGTACATTGTTTGGTTCATATTCATGATGAGATTGAAATTATCTTGTAAATGGTATCTATTATTCTTATATTGTTGGATATCAGGTGTTTTTGTCAAGGAAAAAGACTTGGGATTCAATATATATAATAATCTCTAATAAATGGGCCTCATATGGTGTGATCTTTTTGTTTGAGGCTATCACGTCGTTTTTCTACATCATTTGGATTTTTTAAAACCCTTCATTTATACTAATAATATGATCTCTGTTCAATGACTTCCTAACAAGGGTAATGATGATTAATGGTATTATATATTTGATAGGATATAATAAAGCCAAACAAGTTCATGTTTTTTATATATCCATAATATATAATAATACATTTATTTAAATAAAAATTGTAATTTGATATATAATAGTTTCATTCGTTACAATATTATCCGCTTTATGAATTTTCCCACCAAATTAATTTTCATATAATCATATAAATTGGCCGACAATTTTGGTTTCTAATGTAAAAACAATCAAAAGTATTTTATGTTTCTATAGTAAATATATAGTGAAATTGATTAAAATAAGAAAATAGGATATATTTATAAAAATTCAATCTAATTAATCATTAATAACAACATAAAAAATAATTTACCTATATAAATAAATTAAATGAAAAATCATTTTTGAGTTAAATTTCTTTATTTTTAACAATTCATTAAAAATAAAATTTCATAGAAAAATACCAATGATTATCCTTAACATAAGTTTTAAGTTACGATTCAAAAATGGAATTTTATTTTTACATATAAAATTTATAAATGTCCCAAAATTTAGATTTAAAATTGGGTTTTCATCAAAAGCGTTAAAAGAACATTAATAAAAATATATATTTTTATGTATAAAGTTGTATTTATTCTTTTCTTATTCCTATCAAATAAATTTGAAAAATATTAAAAATATTTTATTTAATACATACTATTTGTATTACATTAATATCACTCACTAAATTTAAATAAATTAATATATTAGTATAAAATGGATTTGTGAAAAATGATATAGTTTTCTATAAAAAATATTCTTCTTATAATCAATTGGTTCATTGTAACTAATGATTTCGTTTTATAATTGTCTAACAGATAGGCTTCAAAACGTTATTTAGTAATTTTCATAACTTATAACATAACCTCTAGGTTATGTCATAATATATAATATTATAGTAATATTTTTGTTTTTTAAAACACGGTGATTTGTGCAATGTATTCCAGGTCGGTGAAGTGTGAAAGGGTTTTGACTAGATCCTCAAAATTATCAATTAAAATTAATTCATTGAAAAAAAGTTCATAAAGACATAGGGTGTTACATTTTATCCCTTTAAAAAGAATTTATCTATCTAAATTCATCTTTCTGGTATCAAAAAATTAGGTTACATTTTTCATCATTTCTTAATGTTCCCACATAGCTTCCTCTAACTTGAGATTTCTCCCAAAATCATTAACTAGGTTAGTTGTAATTTTTCGTAAAACATCCACTGTATAATCAAAAATTTCAACTGGTATCTAATCATAAGAAAGATCCTTATCTATTTGTATAACCTCTTAGTTTAGAACATATAAATGGTTAGGTATATTCATCCTCAGGATAGATACATGTAACACATCATGGGCTTGAGAGGGATTTGGATGCAGTTCCAAGGGATAGGCTACCACACCATTATTATCAAGAATCTTAATGGGGCTGATATACCATTGGCTTAGTCTCCATATCTTCTCCAATCTCGTAATCATATTCCAATATAATATTATTTGAAACACCTCTTCACCAAAATTAGATTATATATCATGATGGTCATTATCAATATCAATGTTCAACATCATTTGATACCTAGATATGCTACTGAATAGCTCTATCCTTATTATACATTTCAGAAAAAATTGAAGGATCCAATATATTTCCTTCTCCAACCTCATCCCAACTTGATTGATCTCTATGTTTCATCTAATATAGGGACTCATAAGGTTCTATCTGAATTCATGAGGGGAAGATATTGTTGTAGGAAAAATCAACTAGAGGAAGGTGTCGATCCAAACCACCATTGAAATATAATGAAAAAGATATCAATATATCCTATAGAGTTTGAATTGTTCATTTTGATTAACCCTCCATCTTATGATGATAGGAATTAACTAAAATCAATTATCTATAAAGTGTGTGCTAAAGACATTACCATAATATGGAACTAATCCTCAGATACTGGTTAGAAACAATGTAATGTGGTACTCCATGATTCTTTAATACTTTATTAATTTATATGTCTCAAAGCTGGTCCTGAGATAAATATTACCTGATTGTAATGATATGTTCTGAACTAGTAAGGATATCGATTACAACCCATATAGCATTAAACCATTTATAGGTTTTGGGTAGTTCAACAAAAAATTCCATTGTCATGTAATCCCATTTCCATTTTGGTATGCGTGATGGTTGTGTCATCTCTTTATAATTTTGCCTTTCTGCATTAAAATGATGGAATACCATGCATCGAGATAAAGACATTGTGACATATATCATCATTCCATCCCACCAGAACTATTTTTTTCATATCTCTATACTTCTTCATACATCCAAAATGAATAGAGAAGGAAGAACTATGAGATTTTTCTTATAGCTCCTTATTTAAATCTAGTATGGAATAAACATATACATGGTTCTTAAACCTCATCATTCCATCATGATCAATGTTAATTCCATGAATATTTCTTATTTTATTTTTCATCACTACATTTTATTTATGTGAATCCTTAATATTAACATGGAAAAAAGGTTGAGCATTCATTTGATAATGATAATATTATTCCCCATCCTTTATGATTTAATGTTCTATCCTTTGAAAATCTAGAAATATTAGATCTTCTATGATCCTTATCATGGATAATCTAGCATGATCCTTCTGACATAAGTCATCTTCCAACTTTTTCACTTTCACTATCTGTTAATGTACTCAGTAGTCATAGTCATTTTTCAACTCTAATCATATTCTATAAAGCACATTAAAATCCTTTTATGTGGATATATATTTTATACTTTTATGATAAATATATATATATATATATAAAATTTCTCCATAATTATATTTCCTCCATATCATTAATGAAAAAATTAATGTTTCAAACTATAAATCATGAGTTAGATTATTTTCTAATGATTCTTCACTATTTGTTAGGTATAATCTATAACCATGTTATCCTATATGAGAACACATCAAATACCCTATACGGATTAGTCAACATATCTTACAACCCATTCTACACTATAAGGAAAATTATAAATATGTTCACTGACCAAACATTTATTTAATTCCTTGAAAATTAACTCACATTCATTTTTCTAGTATAACAAGACACTTTTTCATGTTTGCTTTCTCAGAGGATTATATATTCCTGAAAAATTCTCTAAAAACTATCAATAATATCCATCTATGCTAATAATTCTATAGATTGAGGTCACTATAGTTTGTCTAGGCCACCATAGTATATATGCCATCCTTGATTGATCTACTATTGTACCATCTCTTGAGATTATGTGACCCTAAAATGAAACATTTTTCCAAAAAAATCAAATTATGAAAAAAATTCATACATTTTCTCTTTAGGATCGTTAGTATAATTATGAAATACTTTTTATGGTCTTACATTCACATTTAATAGATAAGAATTTCAAATATGAAAAAAATCACACACTAATTTAGGTAATCTCTAGATACAATATTAATTAAATAAATGAATATAGTGGGGGTGTTAGTAAGACCAAAAAGAATTACTATATATTCAAAGTGTACATACCTTGTACATAATCTCGTATTTGGTATATCACACATGAGCCTCAGCCAAGTTGGTGAGGTATCCTTAAGTGCATCAAAAAGACCCAGGTTCAAAACCAGGTAGAGACATATTGTCATGTACTGTAGGAGGTGTTGTAGCAGTACTGTAACATCATTTTACACTATGCGAGTATAGTAACAGAACAACACATTGTGCGGGTACTGTAGAAGTCATTGTATTAGGTACTATTCGGTGCTGTAGAAACCGGAATTATTCACGTTGGGCCACCAATTTGGGCTTGGAGTCCATAAGGATTTCGGGCCACCCAGGCCTTTGGATCGGTAGGGATTTCGGGCCCCCTTTAAGGCCCTCATGCCACCTCAAGGACTTCAGGCCACATGCAGTTGCCCCAGACACACTACAAAAAAGGATTAGCCCAGAAGAGGATTCAGAGCATGTGCACTCACCAAAGCAGAGCCAAATGGATTTTCAAAATGAGAGGGTATAAATATGTGATTGGTAACAGCCTGTACTTACACAGGAATCCAATCTAGACAACCATGCAATAGTGGAGAGCTACTATCATGATGCAAATTTTGGTGAGGGGAAGTTCCTTGTAGATAGTGTTGTTGAATTCCCTAAGACCTTCGTGTCATCTAATCTCCTCAGCCTATGGTCCTTGTAATCTCTGAGTGTATGGGACTTGTAAGGGTCCCCCCTCATCCCGTGAAAGCAGGGTTATCAAAAATCAATAAAAATGAAGGCCTTCGGGCCATTCGGGTCGTATTGGGTATATCCTACTTCTTGAAACTCAATTTATGATGTCTAAAATGACAGTAAATTTTAGAATAGTATTGGGATCCATGTTGTAGAACAAACTAGTCATTAATATATAGAAGATGACACTGGTTATTGATTTTGATTTTGTTCTACTCCTTACAATCAATGTAGAGTCACATTGATCCATAATTATTTTTCAAAAAAATAATAGATGAATCAAAAGGTGACCAAACATAGACTAATGAATACCTTGTCAATGTTTTCTTGATTTTGATCCTTCAATTCATTTATCTCAATCGGGACATTCTATTAGGAGTCCTTAAAATTCATATTGAATCAAGTATGAGATTTATTGATTAAATCAACTTTTCATTTTCATGGAATTATAATAAACACAGATGTAAATACATCTGCAAATTCATGATAAATGATCTTAATATTTATTTATTTTTTCTCCACAACCATTGCTGATGAACTGCCCTTCTGAAACTGAATTAAGACCCACACACATGATGTAATATCCATAGGTAGTTCATTTTTTGGCATCACATTGATGGACGACCATAGTTGGCTCTGAAAAATCAAATATAAAAATTTCTCTTCAAAACATGATATGTGATTTATGTAGAGAAATGAAATATATGGATATTATGTCATTATATTCAAAAAAAGGATGAATTTAATGATATAATAGAATCATATTCCCACTAATATCAACTAGAGAGGAATAATAGACATAGGATGAAATCATCATACAATTTGTTGTTTCACTACTAATTCTATATCTAATCATATTAGTTGAATCGTTAAACCCTTATAAAATACATTATATATGAAAGAGTTCACATATCATTAATTAAATAATACATTATTAGTCTTGGAGAGGAAGGAAGGTGTAAATTTCTCTCTCTTGTAATTGCATACCTCATTAAAATATTTATTTTTTATGATTTCTCATTATCACTAGGATTAAGGTGTTTATGATGTCTATTTTCTTCACCAAACCTTGGGTTTCATAAATTTTTAGTGTAATTCTCATTTTCCTTACACATATATAATTGAATCACGGAAGGTTCATTCTGTGTTGCATCTTCACCATTCTCATAATTAGATATTCTCTTTCCATCACATTGGAAATCATTTTCCCAATGGCCTTCTCTTCCATAATTAAAACATTTACTAGACCTCATATGAAATTTCCACCATGATTCTTCCAACACATAGAGTGTAAAATAATGATCATCTTTTTCTCTTCATGGTTTTTATATTTTTCTTTAAACACTATCTTTCATTTCATGTCAAAACCATGAGAATGATATGTTACTCCAACCTACATTTAAACAATGATTTCAAAATTTAAAATATCTTCATTGATTATAAAGTATCTCATAGAAAATTCAATTATGAGACATGGATATAATCCATTGAGGAAACTATCAATTTTACATTCATGGTGTATGATAATATTTGAAGCATACATCGCATGTCTCATGAAAATAGCCTTGTAGGTACCAATAGATTCATCATCACATTGCATTGACAGAAGGAAATTTGTATCCATATTTTTACAAATAATATGAGTAATTTAATTATTTAAATATAATTTATCAAAATCATCCCAATCCATGTATTAAATTTCATCTTACTACTTCATATTCTTAATTAGTGTTCTCCACTGGTCTGATTCACCTACAACATGATAAACTGACAGAATAAATTTCTGATGATTTGTACACTAAATAATATAGGTTATCTTTTTAGTAGTACATATACATTATTTATAAATAATTTGGTTAGAATATCCTCTAAAATAATTTTGGAATTTCCTCATAAAAGTATAGACAAAATTTTTTTCCCTCCACTTCTAATTTGGTTGTCCATTATGATTTGTAGATTTAGAGAGTTGTATTTATATAGAAACAATATTTTTCATTCCATATCCCATATAATTTTGTTCATAAATGGGATAATAAATAAAATTTTCATTAAAAATCATTAATTCAGTTTCTTTGAGTTCTAGCCATTGACTAAAACTAGATGAAATGATTAAGAAAAAATTATCATAAGATAGAACCACATAATTATGAAAAGATTCTTATAGGACATCTAGGTTATTAAACCATCATTAATCTATGAAACCATATGTTTATTCTTTTAGATTAATTGAAAATGTATTTTTAATTCCATTATGACTTCTGTGAATATTTTGTGAACTCCCAAAGAAATTCCTAGCGGAGTGTCAGATTATATTTGCAGTAAGGCCCAATTTCCTATACCCGGTTTCCCGAAGGAGCAAGAGATATGTTCCGAGTTGTTTCCCCTATGTACATATTGTAAAGATCAAAATCCACTTTTTGAATCCAATCATGGATTTATTTTTTATAAACCACTCTCTCAATCCTTTACAATGATTCTATGTCATTTTTCTATACATTTTTTATCTTCAAAGTAATCCCTAGTAATGTGTTTAGAGTTCCCACTGAGGTTTTATCATCCTTGATTACAATTTTTAACCATTTATTCACCCTGATAGAAACTATAATTATATATTATCTTCATACATTATAATTACATCAATTTTCAGAATATATGAATCATAATACAAACAGACTCTCAAAGACCATACTCATCTAGTGCATTTGGAAACATGAAAACATGAACACTAGTATATAATTGAGGTACATTATCTCCCTCTAGGTTCATCATGACTAGAAAAATTCTTAGAAAAAATATACATAATATATATTTTCATTAAATATTGAAGGAAAAATAAAAAGGGTGAGTTTAGATGCTCGATTAGGGTAAAAATGAAGACTTGTAAGAATAAATATGATCATAAGAATATGAGAACGTGACAAAAATGTTTAAATATCATACCATTAATATCAATGATCATAAACATGAATCATTTCATAAATCATGATAGTTTATAAGACATTAATCATAATTAAATAATGAACATAATCTATGAAATAATATCATAGAGATGGATCATCGAATTGTGGAAATCATATAAACATATAATATGATTTTGAAAGTAGCATTGAAATCGCTTCCATGAGAATCATAGTTGTATGGGTTCACTCCCCATACCATTTAGGTCATCATGTTTTACTTCTCTGGCCATCTTAGTAGCATCAGTTCACTCATCATTATATCTTTGTAGTCATGGTTCACTCCAATGGCCATCTTAGTAGTCTAGTTTCACTACTAATACCATCTTAGTCCCTCTATTTAGATATGAATATTTACCCAATGAATTGAGGAGAGATTTTGGGCCCAACCATCTCATAATTAAACCATACTTACATTTTCCAAAAAAAATAGCATATCATAACCCATGAAATTTAATTAATATCATAACGGTGTAATCATATCATAACCAATGTAAAAGTATATGAGTTTCATAAAAATTTTAAAAAAATATGTTCTTTTTTTTTCTTTTTCCTCACTCACACACACCCTATAAAACTTCCTAGAAGGTCACCCATCCAAGAAAACTCCCTAGAAGGTCACCCATCCTAATCACTACTCCACACCAAGATTGCACAACTATGAAGTTCTAATCACTTAATAGTGATGAACTAATCATGTAGGCTCGTGATAAAAAATGTTCACCTTGTTGATATGAGTCATATCATTCAGTCATTTAATCATTTATCATTCGGGGGTGTTACATTCACTGCCCCCTCCCCCCAGGGCACAACTACCTAGTTGTTGTCCATACATCTAAACCCATTCAGTGAACTACAATTATGGATGGGTTCCTCCTCTAATACAAATTAAAAATATAGGGTCCCAATGATGGCATGGGGACCCTGCCTTAGAAAGGTCATCGGGTACTGGCCCACCAGTTAACCACAAGTTTCTTTGCAGACACATGGTCCCAACCCTGGGGCCCACCCATGTTCCCAAATGGGAAATCTGACAAATAAATATCACCACCATGAAACACACGTTCTTTCCAGTCTTCTTTTTCCGCACTCACACATACACTGGGAAACATCCCAGATGGTCACCCATCACGCTCACTACTCTAGTCTAAACATTCTTAACTATGGTGTTCTAATCAGGTAGGCTCCCGAAAAGAATGGTTCACATTGTAGACATGACTTATATCATTTATTCGTTTAACCCATTATCATTTTGGGGTGTTTAAGATAATAATGATTAAAACCTTTAGACTCATAATTAAGGAAATTCATATCAGTTATATGTTATTCCTCTTATATTTGTATGTTTTTTTCAATGTTTATTAATAAATGTGTTCTAATCTTTTTGTTATTATTTTTGTTAGTGGGTGTATCTTATATAGTCTCATCTGTTGTTCCCTTTGATAATTTATCATCAGTACCAAGTTAAAGAATTTTTTTTATTTATCTATGATGGATTATATAGAGGATATCACTATATATATCCTAAAAACTTAGGATATAGTTTTTTTAATTTCTATGATTTTTCAGTCATTAATGTTTAAAAATATTTGTCTTTGTGGACTGTTAATGAATTTCCATTGAGTTTCCATTATCGGGAGGTCCAAATACCATCTTAGGTACCATCTCTATAATGACGAACATAGTTTTTGATTTCATGAAATTATGTAGTTCACACTAATTTTTTATCATCCATATTATAATATCTAGTCCTAATGGTGGATATATGCATATTATTCTTTATATTTACTAAAGAGTTGAGAGTTTTTATAGTTTTTTTGATGTTTTGAAGGGTTATGTGCTTATAATATGGAAATTAAAAACATTTTGGACTTTACATAATTAAAATATAAACCATGTGGCTTCTTCATTTTATTGAATTTGTTGTATTCCATGAATATTGTATTACATATCCTTAGCAGGAGATTAATTTTCTTTAATAATTAATACAAGCTAATAAAATTCACTTAGGGGATTATCCATAGATAGATCACAATTGCTTGAATAGTTTTCATTTTTGTTAAATGATTCTATTTTAGACATAGTGTAAGTGATGTAAATGGTGTTTCTCATGGGTTTTAGCATCTCCATGATGTTCTTTATGAAAATATGTGGCATAAATCCATTAATCTATATCAACTTTGTCATAGTGTTTCAGCACATTGTATAAATAATTTTAATGAATTCTTATTAGAGGAAACCTTTTTTAACGAGTAATGTGGATTTGGATTGATTATATATTACGTAATGGATTGATTAATATTATTTTTCACCTTAGAGATGTTTTTTATTATTTTATATTAAGGAAGATATTATGTAATGTTGGGAATAAATGACTATTGGTTAATCTATTTTAGGTAGAGGAGTTGTTACCCTCTCTCGGGGATTTAGATTTTAGTCAGTCAGATTATGTGAGGTCGTTACAAACCAATGTTTAATTATTGATATTTATATCCGTTTCTATTATTTAAAAATAAACATATGTTGAATACATATTTCAAATTTATATGTGGGATCTATTTTTACATGGTTATGTTGTTCGATGTCCCAAGGACCATTGAATTTTAATGGGACTATGGAATCATATGTTTACGAGGTTCAGGTTTCATTTAATAGTTTTTTCATGTCATAAAAGCACATGTCAATGATATTTTAATATAAACATGTGGATCACATGAGTAATATAATGGAATTAAATTTATGAAATTATATTATTCAGTTTCCATCCAAGTTTATATAATTCAAAAAATATTTTCATTTCCTTGGGTATGTAATATCTAATTATAAGCTCTGGTTCTTAGAAGATTATGGTTGTTCTTAGTGGGTGAATCCCAAAAATTGCAATATGGAATTCCATTTTCTTGGTCTTACTGGTTCTTACAATAGGATAGTGTCAAAAGACACTCAGATTGTAACCACTTTCAAAAAAATTTATTCGAAGGACAAATCCTTCATTTTGTCTAATTATTATTGGGGATGTATTAGTATGTGAAATGGAATCTGAAAAATTCAATCATTGTATCATTTAAAAAAATTGGATACATGTTTGAAGTGTTTTTTATACCTAAAATCACTATTTATATTATTTCCATAAATAGTATAGTGTGATTTTATTTAATGGGTCTTCAAAACTATACACTATAAAATATAATTATGATTCATAGGATCTTCCTTTCTCTATAATAATTTATTACATAATGTTTTTGTCAAATTTCATTATCAAAGAGGACCTATATATCTTCCCTAATCAAAATATCATATGTTATATATTATATTACCATGGTTTGAATCAATAATAGTGATAATGGATGGATTATTTATTGGACTACGGAATTGAGATCTACTATACTATAGGTAACTGTAATATTGTTTTTGTTGTGCTATGAATAAAAAAACAAGGTGACATTTTTTGTGAGTATGCAGATTCATAGAGTGATATGAATTATCTTTCATTGTTTTATCTTAATATCAATATATTAAGTTGTCTATATTAATTTTATTAGATGATTGGTAATTAATCCTTTATATAGTATGTGGAGGATTCATAGTAGGGATATCATGGGGAGGAGGTTTAGAATGATTTAATCATCTATGGAGAAACCCTTGTAGTATTTTCAATGGGAAATAAACTATTGGTGTTACTCTAGAGTATGCTATTTTTTCGATTACTGGGGAGAGATGCGGCTCATTGTGACTGTCAAAGATTTTTAGATTTATTAAATCCTATAACATATATGAATGTCCTGATTTGAAAAGTAATTAAAATTATATTGGGACAAGGATGTTTAGGGAAGTGTTTATGACCATGTGTATAGATTTTTTAGGAAGTTATAGGATGATCATTATGTTCCTTGTATTTTTCTATAACAATGGGTTATTTCAATGTAGAAGTGGTTGGATATATAGATTGAGTTTTTGATTCAATTTATTTGAGATCAAGGTGTATGTAATGTTAATTGGGTGCTTATGTATAATTTGGTAATGTTAGATAATTTTAGGGAGACCAAGGTGTAATGTTCCGTGTAATCTTTTTTGAGGATGTATATATAGGATATTTTGTGAATTCATGAATTTTTAGGTTATCTAAATAAAATTTTGATATTCCAATTACAAAACATATAGGGATATTTCTACATTATTATTTTGTTTCTCAAGTACACCATTTAATAACTTTCAATTATCTAATATATGGTTATAACAAGATAAATGTATTATGTTTAGAAGACATGTGTCATATGTGTGTTTTGGATATAAAGACATGTTGGTGGGTCACCAACCACCTTTTGAGATTTCTTATAAATAAAATGATAACTATTCTATTCGTATAGCACAATACAAGGAATTTAAGGGGAAGACATGTGGATCTCTATTGTACTAGACTACGGTTACAAGGGAGGTTATTATTGAACTATATTTTCTTAGAGAATGTGAGAGATCTTTTGAGTAAATCCTGAGTGGATAAAATATTATCAAGACCATATAATGTATAATGATTATTATAGGGGATAAATCGTTATTTCAATGTTAGTTATGATTTGAATTTGTAGGATTCACCTAATCCTATTAAGCATGTGTCTCTTCTTGGTAGTAAGACATCTCCTCAGTTGAATGTACCATTATAGGAATTGGAGCCTATTTTTTCAAAGACATATTGGTTAAATTATCCTAGTAAATTATTTTTTAATAATTATGATATTGATTTGTCATAACTTAATAATTATGATCACATTGAATCTCATGTTATTTATACTTTGGTATTAATAATGAACATGTCTTAACAATGAATATTCTATACCCTAATGTATTTATAAATATTTATTGTTGTGATGTAGAAATAATTTTCATTTTTTAACATAAATAATTTGTTTCCAATTATTTTATGTTATATATGATATTTTTTTTATTTTAGATTTATGTTACTTTTTTTAGGATTAATTATTATTTCCATCCCTTTCTCATTGTGTAATTATATATTATGGTTTTAAATTATTTGAGAGGTATAGAATTGTGAGGCCTATACTATTTTGGACAACTTCTATTTATTATAGTCTTATTTGAGATAGGGGTTATTTAAAAGGATGTTAGAATAATAATTATGGACATCCAAATGTTGTTTTTTTCTAGAAGTCAAGATCGCACTTTTAAGGGAAGCATTGAATTATGATGCATCGGTCAGAGTAGAATATTTATTTTTTCATGAAAATACACCATGATTAGTAAGATTGCAGTGTGATTTGGTGTTTCGTGGGATAGAGATTTAGTCAATAATTTTTATGTCCCTTTTTATGGATACTGTTTTTCTATTGGGCATTGGTGATATGAATTATAAAAATATTAATCATTTTTTGATCATTATTTAGAAGGAGGTAGATTAATTGTCCTTGATTTACTTTTTAAAAGAGTTTCTATGTTGTGTATCATGTTACGCTGTAACCTTCATTCTTTATATCACATTTAAATGGTTATGAAAGATAGAACACATTGTTTGGTAGATTGTTTAACAATTCTCGTATCATACACCAATTACACCATTTAATTCCACATCACATTTTGATTTAATTTCCCTGAAAAATTAATAATTATTTGATAACATATTTTAATTCAATTAAATTACACCATGTCATAGTGTAATCTATTGAGTTTTAGTGTTTTCCATGGGTTTTATGTAGTAATCTTTTGGTGCACCTTGGTTCATGGATTTTCTAAATCAAAATCATGATATCTGAACTATAAATATACTCACCTTTATTTTAGTATTATACTGTTCATTATACATTAAGAGTATTTCAATGTGAGTTTTATTTATTTCATTAAGTTAACTATGGAATTTATCTTTGGACAATTGTTTTCATTTTTTTGACACTCATGTTAGTTTTGTAATTTTCTGTCATTTTTTCCATTTGAATTATATTAAAGTGGTTCTTGATGCTTTGGTTGAGGTTAGGGATTCAAAGTTAACCTATTAAATTATTTGGTTTCTGTTTTTTTTTCATTTTTGGTTTTTAATTTATTAATGTTCTGGGATTGATCTTATAAAAAATAAAAACACGTAAAAATAAATTAAATAAATTCGTTTCTGATATCATTATTCATTATATTCTAGTTTTGTATTTTTTAAACAATTTTTTTATATATTTTATTCAATGAATTGTGATCAGTGTGAATTTTTAATTTATTTTGATCATGGTGTGTTAGAAATGTTAAAAGTGTCAAAGAACACGAATCTTTAATCAATAAAATGAAAAATAAAAATATAGAAAAGTTAATGTTTGATTTGATTTGTAGCTTTGATGATAAATTTTTGTTTCCTTTTATAGGTAGTTTATAGATTATATATAAAAGTTTGGTGGTCGATTTTTATTGATTCTTTATTAGGTTAAAAATAATGAGATTTTTGTGTGGTGATATTGTTGCACTGGTGTGGAGAAGTTGATGTTGATGTGTTGGTTGGTTTAATTTATTTTTAAATGTTGTGGTAATTAATAAAACTAAAAATATAAATTTGATGAATCTATTTAAATTACTATATTTAGAAATAAATGTATTAATTTGAAATCAAAATATTACATTTCAAATTTTAGACTGTACAGTTGAAGTGCTTATATAGAATGTTATTCATTGGAATCTAATAAGGGATATGGGATGTAATATTCCTCATAAATGATAATGTCTAATTATAAATGAAACATGAAATGTTAAATGTTTAAGGTGATATATGTGGAATTTGGGTGGCTGTTTGTGATGTATCATTAGGGAAGTGGATTTCAATATGAGGTGGTAATATAGAACATGACATATGTATAAATATAATGATAGTATTTCATGATTCTTTATAATTTTTTCCATTTTTATTATATCTTTTGGGAGACCATAATAGTTTAAAACACATACAAATTAAATTATGAAGTTTTGGATTCTAGGATTTTTAGCTAAAATAGAGGTTTTATAGGATACATATATCATACTAATCCTCCATCCCAACTCTCTTTATGGGATATCGTATAGGTTGTGATAAGATAGGGGTAATACATGATATGATATTGATTTGATATGAGTATGAATATATAAAGTGGGTCAGCGACACATAATTATACAGAAAAAGGATGATATAAGGTTAATTTCCTTCATGGATATCAATCAGAATATATAAATTTCCTTTCAAAATGACATTTAACATATTTTATTTCTAAAATAATGTTATGAATAATGGTTTTTATTAATTTGATAAATTAATTTATATTTTACATATTTTATTGTAATATCTAATTAGACATCATATTTTTGAATGGTTGTCATTATAAAATCAATATGGTCATTTATATTGGATTGTGAATATATTGTATATTGTTCACGAGTATATATCTATTTTCATAGGAACAAATTTTAATTAAAAATATCAGTTAATTATAATATTCATTTTATAAAACATATAATATGATTATAATGTATAAATAATTAATTATCAAAATAAAAGAAATTACATGACACGAAAACAAAAAAATATGATCACTAGTAAAAAATAAAGAGTTGATCATCATAGTTAGTTGTTTTTGTATGTATTATATGATTTAATTAAAAGTAAAATTAAAATTATATTAAATTTCTAATTATTAAGTGAAATAATGTTAATGAATGTCCATGTTAAGATTATCAGTACGTTACTTTTTGGCATTTCCCTTAAAATTTATGAGTGTATAATTTAACTTAAAAATAATAATCCTAAATTTCAAACATTCAAATGAATTAAAAATTTCTAAAATATATATTATTATAATAAAATAATATTTTTGAATCATTAATTTGAGAAAAATATTAAATTATTTATTTTTATTTTAAAATAGGAAAAATAGAAAAAATATATTTATGTTTTTAATGAAACATTATTATTATTTAAATGAATCTTAATTAGATAATATCCTGATAAAATAATAATAAATTGATGTGTATTTTATTCCAAAACACCTCACTCTTAATATAAATACTACCCCAATCCAAGACACTACCACTCAATCAATAACATTGATTTCTCTTCCAAAATCAATCAAATTCTCATCCCGGATATATTATACATGTTTTCGTGGTTCATTTATCAATAACAGGAAATTTTCAATGCCCATGTGGAATTTCAACGGGGGGCTTCTATAGGTAGAGGTAAAATATTGGTAGTGATATATTTTATATTTTATTCTTCTAATACCTCCTATAATGAACTTATCCACATGATAAAATAATTAAATAACTATTAAAATTATAATTAAATATTTTTATATTAATGACATTTCGATTATCCTTATTCATCTTATAAATTCTAAAATAACCATCGTCTCATTTTTGATAAGTTCAATTCATAAATGTATGATGATTTCATTTTTCATCATTATATTTGTGGATGTTGTATTCAAATTTCACCAACCACCTCAATTGACTTTTTTTGTTATATTAATAAATTATTATGGATTTTTTTATATAATTTTTTAAAAATAATGTTTTATAATGATAATGTTTATAAAAAATTGTGTTCAAAATTATTGTTTTTTTAAACAAACAACAATTCAGGGATGGAATAAGATTCAATAAATATATTATTTTTAAACAAATACTACAACCATTACTTTTGTCGTTAAAAACTATTTTATAAATAAATATAAATTTGATAATGACATTATAATATCATTTATATTTTTTAATCAGAAAATAATCATACAATTAAATGAAATAAGTTACATTCATAGTTTTTGATAAGCTAATTTTTCGAACAGACAAACATATGATAACTCTTTTACTAGATGAATTAGACATAAATTGGATCACTATATGATATTTGGTACCATATGAACATCTAAAATTATATGATATCTATATCATCGTTGTTCAAGAGTTATTGACTCATTTGAAAATAACATCCATAATTAAGGATAAATTAATGTATAATTAGTAACACATAAAAATAATCCCATGATTGAGGACATTGTAATAATACATATATTTGAATAGTTATAAAAATTCGAAGTAATTTAGTCATTCAAAATAGTTTGAGGAAAAAATTATAACTGGGATAATGAATTTAATTTTGATGGTTGGGGGCCCATCAAAATGGGTTGTTTAGACATGGAATAGTTGTCAAATGGTGGTTATGAGTTGCAGGAGGTTTTTAGAATATATTCGGGATATTTGAACTATAAAATAAAGAGAAAACCTTGCGGTGAATAGGCTACAGTCAAGCTAGTGGGGCAAGGAGTGTTCTAGTTCCACCAACTAGTTAGTCTCATAGTCTTTGTAAGCTAACATGTTTTAATGGTGAAAATTACTATTTTTCACCATAAATTTTTAAGAGGATTATCCCCTTTCTCCCTTTTTTTTTCTCACACGACTAGGGGAAATATTCTCTTTCATCTCTCCTTTGAGACCATTCAGGGGGATTGTTTCATAAGGATATCATGGAGATAAAATATAGGTTCCATACTCTATTAGTATCATTATTCCCTCACCTACTTCAATATTTACTTTTTTTAATGAGTTTATAGATTTTTTACAGATTCATCTGGAGAATTGTGGAATCAGCAAACTCTTATAGGAAAAATATTGTACATAGTGGTGGATGTCCCATGACATTTTGGGGGTGTCCTTGTTAATTTACACAACCAAGCTATATAATATGGTGAAAAGTTTTTTAATTTATATTTAAAATTAAATTAAATTTCTTTTTTAATGGAATCATGTGTGGGGATCAAGTTCTGGATGGACTAAATGGTGTGTTATGGACCCACAAGGTGTGTTTGGATGTGATTATGATGTGAAAGAAGCATCTGGTTCCCAGGTATGTGGGTGATTGATAGTAAGGGAAATATTATCATATACGAAAAATTATAATTCCATTGAAAATATTTTAATCTATGGTTATTAAAAGTAAGAGAACCAAATAAAGCTAGTCAACCCCATTATATTCTGACTAGATTAAATGCATGTTGTTTATGGTGTTGGTGTTGTGTGGTCATTACACAAAGATATTGGCCTAATTTAGATTAATTATCCACATTGATTAATTTTATGTGAATAATTTATTATAATTATTGAAGTAATTTTAAATTGAATGGTTAATTAATTATTTTTTATTCTTATGTGAAATTAATTTGAAAAAATGAGTACTGTGAAAGATCTACTAAAGACTTTATTCAATGACAAGTAACCTAAATTTAGTATGGAAGAGGAATCAATAGAAAGGATACCAAAAAAATATTGACACATCTAAGATGGGGTTCAATGTGAATTTATTTTTATGGCTGTTGTATGTTGAGTAAGGTTCGATGAGCAATGTTATTAATTGCTGGGAAGCCCCTTGGATGACTTTTATAGGTTCGAGAAGAAAACTATACATAGTTACCATGGATATAGATATGAATATTTACCCATCCCTATAGATTTTCACAATGAGGTTTGCCTTGAGGAATATGATTTCAACAATTAATTATAGTGACGTTGGTTTAATTAAGCACTTCATGAATTAGAAATTGAGTTATAACATAATTTTGATCTTGATTTATCATCATAGAATTATTTTTTTATATTGATAAAAATGGGAACATGATGGGTACCCCATTAAGAAAGAATCACCGATGGGGGAGTGTCCTTGGGTACTGATGGTTGTCAGTTTCACCTAAAACCAAAAAACCCTATAAACTTGAAAGGTCCTTGATAATGATGAAGGGATTGAGATTTTAGCTTTCACCTATTATATTTTTTCAACAATAAAGATAGATGATACCATAAATATGCAAATATTTCAATGTTCTAGTGTCACATTATTTTTTTTGGTTGGATTCTACGTTTGACTAGCATCTATTATGGGTGATGTAGCAGAGGATTCATAGTGGTGGTTGGGATCAATCGTTATATTATATGATTGTTAACATTAATTATTTTAAAAAATTATTGTTATTCCATTAATATGGTGATATCATTTCGATTATACATGGTCCAGAGGATTTTAAGGGAGAAACATGTTAATTCCATGAAACATTTGTATTTGAAAAACTATTTGAGTTATTATGTGGGTGTATATTCCCAAAAATAGGGGTCTATCATGTTATGTGTGAAAATAACGCCCACTTTATTGATTCCTAGAGGGAACCTAAGTAATTGAGGGACATACTGGTGATGCTTTGGTAGATGAACCATGATATGTTCACACTAAGATCAGTGTCCTTGGGATCTAGGATGTGATTCTATTTTATTACATGTGTCTCCTCAAAAAGATACACTACATGGAGTATATGATTTCCTTCGGTCATCACACTCGTAATAATAATTTGTAATCACCATAGAGACAAATTAAAAATTATTACAATGTTGATTAAATGAATGTTTTTGGGGAAATAGATTTTGGGTGACACCCATGGATATTACACTCATATCATAGTGTGCATGAGTGTCTGATCCTCAGTGGGTGGACATAAGTTCCCTTATAGTGATTATCATGAGAAAAGATACTCTGGAACCTGGCAAAATATATATATATTCAATTTATGAAATTTACCAAAGGCATAGTCCTCATGTGTTCATAGACCATTTTATAGGGATATTCCATTGCGATGTTCTTGAATGATGGTTTTTGTGGTCATCGAATTGTTGTCAAAGACATTATGACATTCGGTCGAAGTAGTTTTTTGGTGAATTATTTAATTTTTCATTAGATTATTTTGTTATCCAATACATTTCACATGAACATTTCATTTCATAGATTATATATTATGAGACCACATGGGTTATTCCATACTGAGTAATGTACTCAAACCCTACTTAGTATTCCACTGTATTGGGGTACATAAATATACTCTCACATGATTTTGTAAACATGTTGTTATGAGGAATCAATGTTACATTATAAATCTAAAGTGTCTTGGATGGGATTTGGATATCTGGATGAGGTGAGGATCATGGTTTATAGAAATATTTATTTATTATTATCTAGATAATTATTTTTTCCCTCTTTCTATTTTGTACATGTGATCATCATAGGTGGTGATTAATCTTATATGTTTGTATTCAAGGATTTGTTCTTATATAATATTTTATATTTTTTTCATTTGTACATACTCTAATGGGATTTACATGTAGTTGGTTTTTTAATTTTTATGGTTTCCTACTCTGATAAATGAGTTATAATATCTACAAGGTACCTCTTTATAGATATACTATTAATCGAAAGCCTCTGATGTCGGTATATGTGTGGCTAAAGTCCAGTGGTGGCTCAGTCCAGTTATTTTTCATAGCGAACTAGGGTGAGCTATTGAAAACTGTCATCAAGGGATGGTTTTTAAATTTAATTCTTTTTATTCCTTAATAGTCAGGATATATATGAATTTGTTAGAGAATGTGATGTAAACTAGGCTAGTGCATAGGAAACACGATTTTTAATTTGATGTATTATATACCAAGGATGGGATTTATGATTTGACTTTTCACTATTAATGTCACATTATTTTCACTTTATATAAAACATATGATGTTTTATGATTATGATTAATATTTTATTTTTGTATCTTGGACACAAATAAGTAGTCTATTTTTTGTATTTTACTCTTGGGATGTGGTGGAAAGTGGTATCCCATGCATCATTATGAGCATATAGTTATTCTCATGAAATATATACCTACTAATGTGTAATTTATGTCACTAACAATAGGTTTAACTATTTAAAATGTAAAGAACATGTTATGTTGTTTTTTCACCTATAATATCTTTATGGAATTTTACTCAGCTGTAATGACATGGATATATGTTTTTTAGGGAATGTAATTTGGGTATATGGGGTACACATGATGATTAAATGAAGTGGATTTTATTATAATGAGGTGTAATGAAACTAGTAGGTTAGTAAGGTGAATGATCCTTGATGATAATAACAATATGGGTCTTTTATTTGGGTTTAGTTAATTTAGGTGTTAACAAAAAATTCTATGATTTTTTTAATACATAGAGTATCATTATATCTTATCATAACTCATTTTTATGGTTTATTAGAATATATAATTTTTGATGCCTATGATATATATATATATATATATGGACTCTATTTGAGTTTGGAATCATAGGGGAGAAATCCAATAATTAGATGATTGGTTTGAATTGGATCCTTACTATGATGATTATTTGGGATGATGTGGTATATATATATATATGAGACCCTGGAGTGGGTATTATAAAATCTATTTCCATAATCCTCGATATGGGGATAAAATATTTCCCATCAGTTATGTATTTTAAATATATGATATTTAGGATAGGTGGGATGACCATGTGTCCTTTTAGATACACTTTTGTGATTTAGGGAATTATTTCAAAGTGAAACATATTATAGTAGACTACGATATAGTTATACCAGTCTTGTGATTACATTATGGTTCTATATGTAAGGGGACATGTCTTTGGTTCAGATTGATATATGGTAGGATTAATCGATTTTATGGTTTAGTACAGATCACTTAGTTTGTATTTAGATTTATAATATTTAGTGATAGTGCCTATGGATGTGTGGAACATAAAGATTCATGGGGTTGGGATTATCATTAAAAGTTATGTTTATTTGCGTTCCTCACCATAGTGAATCTATATGTGCTTTAAAATAATCGTACAAGCATGTGTAGACAATTTCTGTTTTGATATGTTGCTAGATGGTGGAAATGAATTTGGTTAAATCAATCATAGGCAAGGCTTCCAATTTTTAGGAGGTGTTCCAAGAGTGTTTTGACATTTTTGTGAATTCTATTATTGAGGATCATGGTAAATGGTTCATTGATTGATCCATGTATGGATAGTGTCAGACTAATTGGATCACTAGCCATGTTTTATGAAAAGGTGGGAGGTGAGTGCACTCCCATTAAGTTGATCATGAAGAAGAAAATTCTCATGATTTAATATAGTGTATGTTGAGTTAAATTGATAGAGACCAAGTTTGAGTTGTGAAAGAATAGAATTAATGATACAATATTTTTGTAATGACCTGAACATTAATATATAAAAATAACCTTTTTATTTAACTAATTATATTATTATGTAAATATGGATATAGAATAAAGATTAATTTATTTGGTTTAATAATTTCAGGTCATATTTAATTGAACATTATGAATCCTTTTGGTAGATAATATACCATTTTAGTAGTGATCACATAGTTAGTATAAATATATGGTTTTAAGAATCCAATTGATATAGAGTAAAGATATAATGGACTCAACCAGTAGTATTGTACCCTATAAAGCCCATAATAGGAGCATTCGAGGGAGGTAACATTCCTAGCCTTTTCCCATGACCAATATTATGTTGACGTCCAACATTTTAAGAAAGAGTGGGACGTTTTTTGGGTGATGTTCAAGATCACCATGACTATGTACTAATCTTTGTTCGCTGATCCTCCCCATGAAAGATCCATTATCATGCCCCTTACCCTTAGGTTGATTGTTGGGGTAATAAAGGGATAGGTATCAATAAACTAGATATATTAATACGTACTTTATTTTTTATAGTATAACGAATATATTTTCATCCTATTATTATTACATTGAAAATGTTTTTTATATTGACCCAATAATGAAAAAATTTATTTTTTTTGCGAATATTAAAATTTATTTAATGAATTTGTGAAATAAATGAATTAATGGAATAAATAATTTCTTAATAAAATATTATAATCAAATAATTTTTTAATAAATATAAGTTATCTTATAATATTTATGATGTCTAATATTGTTTTTATAATACATCAAAATCTCTTATCGTCAAAAATTGTTGACTTTCAAAATAAATGACAATTTTATTTTAAAAGTGAAAATTTGAATTTTTATTAAATTATACAGTTGAATTTAATATTTATTTTGAGAATTAATGTATCTAAATTAGGAAGTGGTAATTTTTTCATTATTTTTTAATAGAGTTAAATTTTCTAGAAAAAATTAAATAACATATAAACATAGATTCTATATTATGAAATCATAATGAACCAAAACTAATGTAATAATTAATTTAAATTGGATTCATGACCAAATAAAGGTTTTTACTTTAAAATAGTGGGATTTAGAGATTATTTTGTTTATTTTCTAAAGCATTTATGAATCTTAGAAAACCTATAATATATTTTACTGTTTTAAAATCATTTCATTAAGAGTGTGACTCACCTAAATGTATGAAATGGAATTATTTAAATATGCAAAGGCATTGAAAATATAAAATAATGGAATCCAATACAGTTTTTAAGAAACCATTGGAAAAATCCAACGGAACGATTATGGTTTTAGTAATTTTATTAGGAAAAATAAAAAACCCAAATAATAAAGAAGACCCCCTCGCTTCTTATATATACCCCCCAATATCCCATTTCACATCACTAAAACACCATGTACGACTTCTATACTCTTACCCCAACTCTCTAGGTCCTTCTATAGAGTCCCCAAGCTCTCAAGGATCTCCTATGTAATTGGACACACACACTCATGTATGGTATCCTCCACATTCTTCTTTTATCAAGCACTGATTTTATGTTATGTATTTTAATTCTAATTTCCATATGTTAGTATATGTTCTTCCATATCTGCCTTACTAAAAATTTTATTTATAAATGATTATATCCTATTTTAATCTCATTTTTTCCTTATTTTTTCATTTATGTTCACTTGTTACCATGCAGAAATGTTGTAACAATTCCATTCATTCTCTTCTTTATTAATGTTAATTCAATATTATATGACTTATATATCCATATATGTGCATTGAGACATGTATTTATATACCCATGTTACATTAAATTTAAAATATAAATAATGATATACCATATTTTCTCCCATTAAGATATTTTTTTTTTGACATCATTATTTGCCGAAATTTCACAACACTTTTCCATGCCAGGATAATGGTATAATGAATAACACACCTATTTCCGATCAACGATATTCAAAATTATTCACATATAATTTATTATTGGATACATAATTATATATATTAAAAATTCATAGATCATGAAATAAATTATAAGGATTAATATATCCATGATTGTATGTTCTATATGGCACTCCTAATCATGAGTATGAAATGAATGTGGTGGGTGTACCTAATTAGCTCTCCAATGAAATGGGTAATGTTTTGAATCATGATATTTCATGTATAGATAGGGAGTGAGCATGATTCAATTATTTTACTCTATCCACAATAATGTCTTTTAGAGTTTATCCATCATATATATTTATGATGTAGTGTTTATAGTTGTTTTCACATTTCCTATGTAATTATTATCAATCTATATAATTTCTCATTATTCATATTTACGATCCCTACTCTATTTATTCCCGAACGATAAGACTATTCTATAATAAGTAATTTTTTATTATGTGTTTATTTTCATAATGTTATTTATATCTCACCCCTTTCTTATGATTCTCCCTAGGTTAGGCCAGGATGATTTAACGAAGAAGGAATATTATGAACTTGTTAAGGATGTTTTAAATAATGAAGAGGTATTTTAGGTTTTTAGTTTTTATGTATGGTACCTAATTTAAAAATAATAAACGATTTTTGATCTTTTTGGATGTATTAAGTGTAATATTGTACATTTAAATATGTATTAACATGAAATAAATATTGGGTTGTTATGGTTAGTATCATAGTGAATGGGTAGTTATTTTCTAGATCACGATTAGAGAACTCTAGATAAATCCTTTTAGATTACACTAATTATAAGAAGAAACCCTAAATTTTTGTATGTATAGATTAACTAGTATATCAAAAAAATGAATCCATATCTAGATATTATATGTGGAATCGGTTTTGGAAAAAAATTATATTGGAGTAAAAACTTTAAAATGGTATTTCGGACCTAACTCAGTGTAACCAAGTACACAACAACACGCCGTACTGCACAACTGATTTTATAGTCTCAAGGGATATACTTTGATAAATTAAAAATGTCACTGCAACCCAATATTATGTTATTATAAAATCCATATAAGAATACATGTTAAGAAATAGATAATAGATAACATAGATTGACGCCTTGAAATTCATAATATAAAGAAATATATGTACTTTATATGTTATTACTTTAACTTCATTGGATTACCATTTATGACATTAATGGTTTAAAAATACTCATCTATAACATTATTTTATTTTATTAAATGCGTTGAAATTGGAGGAACTGAGTAAACAATCAGTTCGATGGGAAATGTGATGAATTCCCCCAACAGGATTCCAAATTCAAAGGGAGTAGAAATAATGAACTTCATAATGATACTCTCTCTGTTGACTTAGGTTATAAATAGAATCCCAGATCAGGAGGAGTGTAAAACCCCACTAAGATATAATAAGTCATAACTGAGATCTTAATGCGACAAAGGCCTCCTACATTCTTTGGGTCATTTTATCTCTTAATCACGGAACAATGGATAAACTCTATTTATATGATCATTTAGTTTCTTCAATGATATGAATAATAGAAGCTTCTTCTATATGAATATCATATGTATAGAGAATCTGAATAGTTGGGGATATTGAAAATGAATACAAATCATGAGGAAGAGATCAATGAAATGGAGTGGAATAAATTTTGGAAAATTATTTTTGACTAATATTTTCCTCTCGGTCTCCCTCTTAAAATTGAATGAGATTTCCTTAAACATAATAAAGAAGATGATCAATCACATGGGGAGTATGAAGAAATCATCACAATACCTGCATAATAAACATCCCATTTTTTCATTACCCCCTAATGTAATGATGACCTTTTATTTGGTGGTCTAAAACCTGGTCTTTAAAAATTCTTAGTGATCCAGGACCATTATAGTTATGACGAACTTGTATGATGTTCCATCATGGTCATGAAATATATCGAAAAATATTACGTCTATAATGGTGGTATGATGTGTCAAGTGAAGATTAATTCTGGGGGTCCAATGCATAAATCTACCATTGCCAAGAAATTATAACATCCCAGTTGTCAATGGTGTGGAAATAACCACATAAGAAATTGCTTAAAGGGAACAATGAAATTATTTTGGTGTGGGAAGAAATGTCACGTAGGTAAAATTTTCCTCCAATAAAAACACAATAATGAGACAAATTAAAGGAATTCCTCATTGAACCCTTTGTGAATTTTCTTTGCATCAACGACATGGAACTAGTGAACTTTACAAATTAATGCCCTAATCCATGGGTTTTCAGAGACAACCAATAACCTCTAAGGCAGTAGGGGTGATATTTTTCCATCACAACTAATGAGGTGGATCCCATAAAAATATTGGTGGTTGGTACATTAGTTATTAATTCATGAATAGATAATGTACTTCGTGATTTTCTTCTACACATTCCTTCACATATAAATAGTTTAATATAATAATTAAACACCATCGCAATCCTTAGTAGTAGATCTATCAATAAAAAGTGAAAATTGGGAAATTATTGCTTACTATTTATATAACTCCCCCACTTTTTCAATTTGTGTTATGAACATTCCAAAAAACATCTCATCATTTATTTGGTGGAATTTGATGCAATTTTTTTCATGGATTGGATTAGATATTACAGATCTGACATAAATTTCCATGAGAAGGAAATCATTGTCTTTATAGAGAATCGCCCCTTTATCTTGTATATGTAGTAGGAGGATGGTGCATCTTAATAGAAAAAACAACATCTCAATATTGTATATTATATACCTATGATGAAGCGTATCTAGATAAATATATTGAGTATATGGAAAAGAACCCCATAAAAGACATGTCTATTGTAAGGAAATACAATGATGTGTTTCATGAGGAATTTCAAACTATTCCTCTGAGTCGAGAGAATGAATTTCTAATTGAGGCCTACCTAATTATTAACTAATTTATAAGATTCCATAAAGAATAGTTTTTTAAATCATGAGGCTCCAAAGATATGACTAACAAATAATATTAATAATAGGTTCATTAGACCAAATTCTTCACCATTGGGTGCCCCAATCCTCTTCATCATGAATAAGGATTGGTAAATGCATATTTGAACTGATTATTGTGATCTAAAAAATCATAATAATTAAACTGTTACATTTTAAACATACTTATTAGTTTTAAATCATCTATGTATACCGAAATAATTCTCCAAGGTATATGTATTATTAGTATATTACTGAGTTTAGATAAAAGAGGATATACCAAAGGCTTCTTTTTATACAAGATAGAGGCACTATGAGATCATTGTATTTCTTTTTGGACTCAAAAATGATCTATATATCTTCATGTATTGATGTATCAATTTATTATAGATTACCTCAACAAATTTTTAATAACCTTTTTCAATGATGTTCTAAAATACTACAAAATTGAGGAAGAGCATGAGGAGCACTTGAGCACTATCCTAAAGACATTTCGAAGGGAGAAGATTTATAAAAAATATAGAAAGTGTGAGATTTGGATGATGGAAGTCTCATTGTTGGGTAATACCATCATAATAAATGGGATATCATTTAACACATCAAAGAGAAATGAAATTGATGGATGGATGGGGCCAGAATATACGATTGATATCTATATTTTCCTTGGGTTAACTGGGTATTGTCGCAAATTTGTGAGAAACTTTTTCATGATTTCAAACTATATTTCTTATATAACTCATAATGGAGCCAATATTTATATGGATGATGAATATAGTGAGGGATTCAATAAGTTATAAAATGATGATTACCACTTCCCCTCTTCTAACAATACCCACAAGTGTGGAAATTTTTATAACATTCAATGATTATTTAAAGTAGGGAATGAGTGGTGTGTTGATACATAATGACAAAGTCATTGCCAATGCTTCAATGATATTGAATGATAAGGAGAAGAACAATCCAACAAAATCTCTAGAGTAATATTTCATGATCTTATCTTTGAAAATATCAAAGTATTATATTTTTTGGGAGAATTATAAATTATTTAAAGATAAAAAATGTCTCAAATATATATTCACAATTAAATATCAAAATATAAACCAATAGATATGGTTAGAGCTTATCAAAGGCTATGACAACTCAATTTAGTACCATCCTAAGAATGTGAAAAAAGAAGAAGATGATCTACGTAGAAAGGATCCAGTGATTTTATCATTGATGAGAATTGAGATGGATATGATCTTATTATATTTGGAATGGTTGGACATGGGAATAACAAAGGAAGTAATTTCATTAGTTATTTTACAAATTATTTCTCAACCATCTCTTTTGGAATGGATTATGGACGGTAAAAGAGGTTATTTTTAAATTCAAATGAAAATTTAAATTATAAGGAATTGGAAATCCACATAATTCAAGGTTAATCAGGACGGAATTGGAAGATTTAAGTCAAGACTATGCTTTCAATCATATCGAGATTTAATTATAGAACTATTGGATCACCCACTTAGTTAGATAATCTCTATTCACCCTGAAAACATAATGATGTATCAAAATATCTGATTGAAAATTTGGTGGGACAACATGGAGAAGGGGATTACTGAATATTCATCAATGTGTCTGGTATGTAAATATGTAAAGGCTTAAAGGCAGTAGTCTAAGAGGATGATGCAATCAGTGACCATACCAAAATGGAAATGGGAAAAAACAATGGATATTGATACCAAAAATACAAATATATCAAAATGATATAATTCTATATGGGGTTTTCTAGATAATCTTTAAAATAATTTACACTAAATTAAAATAGAATGTGATTTATCATTGAATAATATTTCAGGAATATACATCAGATAAGTGGTGAGTCTTTATAGAGTACCACTATGGATTCTATTTGATCGATGTCACTGATTCATCTCTTGGTTTTGGAAAAGCCTCTAACTTTACCTTAACACTAAGCTGAACATAAATACAACTTATCACCCTCAAAATGAATTCTAATATCATAAGGCAATTGAAATACACTGAGGACATGTTGAGATTATTTTAAATTGACTTCAAAGAAGTATGGGATTAATATATTCATATGTTCAACTTTTCGTACAACATCAACTTCCAATCTATTATTCAAACGGATCCCAATAGAGCGCTTTATGGGAGGATGTGCATAACACATTCTTGTTTTGATGAATTTGGTGAATGAAAACTACTACATTCTAAAATATTAATTAAAATGGTGGAAAAGGCTAAGACCATTCTGTATGACATCAATGATTCCTTGGGTCTAAAAAAGAGGTATGCAGAAAATCATTGATGGGAAATATATTTTGATGTTGGAGACATGGTATTCATCTACATATCAATATTGAAGAAATTGATGTTATTTTGGAATATGGTAAATCTTATTTCAAGGTAAATCCACCAATTTGAGAACCTTGATCGTATTAAATTGGTTCCATATCAACTAATACTCCCACTAAACCTATATCAAGAACATGATGTATTCCACGTACCCCTCTAAAAGAAGTACATTAAAAAACATCACATGTACTAAATCCATAGTTGATACAATTAGCGGATGATCTTTCCTATAATGTATGGTTAGAGAAAATATTAGATTATAGAGAAAATGTTATATGAAATAATATAATTTCCCTTGTAAAAGTGTTTTGGATAAACGAAAAGTTTGGTGTAGCAATGTTGGAATTGAATGAGGTGAAGAAGTAGAGTTATCCTCATCATTATTACTATGAGAACTGAAATTTAGAAGGTGAAATGTGTTTAAGGATTATGATTTTAATAACCCAAACTATTAAAAATAATGTTTCATTTTTTATTTAATTAAATCTCATATTAATTAAAAATTGTTATAGAAAAAACATTCTCTTATTTGGTTTAATTACATACTCTCAGATTAATTGACCGTAATCTATCATTTCAATTAATAATATAGTCTTCTAACAATGAATACATATAGGGTTTAAAAAAATAAATTGACATAGATAAAAGATGTGATGGACTCAACTAGTACTATCAAAATATATGAAGCAATAATACCCAAGAGTTCGAGGAAGATATCATCTCTAGAAGTTTCCCATGACCAATCCAAAGATAATACCCAACAACATAATCCTGATAGAAACTTTTATAGGTTATGTTCAATGTCACTATGATCAAGACTCCAACCATTTGCACAGATCCTGTCGATTAATGTCCCACCATCATGAACCTTACACTTAGCGAATTTATTGTTTTATTAAATTGATTTGTATCAATGCCCTTTAAATATGAATATTTACACTATTTATTTATAGTACAATGAATATATTTTCACCCTATTATTGTTACTTTATAAATGAAATTTAAATTTTTATAATAAATCAAAAATAATGTTAAGTTAATATTAAAATTCAAAAAAATAATTTATCAAATTAACAGATTTTTGAAATAATATTTTTTAAAATAAAATTTTATTATTAATTAAATATTTATTAAATATAAATTATCATATAAAATTTATGAAATGACATTTAATTTTTATAAGGGTTTGAAAACTGTTAAAAAAAATCACATTTCTTAAAAAAATATAGATATACTTTTAAAAGTTAAAACTCTCCTATTTAGAATTTTATTTAGATAAAATTAATATTATTTTATGAATTGTAATTTGTAAAATAAGAAATGGTGAATTTTTCACAATTCTCTGAGATAGACGAATTTTTAGCTAAAAATTTAAAAACATAAAAATATATGATGTGTTGTTTGATATAATAATGAACAAAATTTCATGTAATAATAAATATATTTTAGATCCATGACCAAAAAACGTTTTACCATTAAAATAATATTATTTTATCTTTATTTGGTTTATTTTTTACTACCATTATGATCCATCCAAAACATATAATATATTATAAGGTTTGTGGTCATTTTTGTAAGAGTGTGACTCACCTCTAGATATGCAAGGGGTTTATTATAATATGTTATACCCATTACCATATTAAATAATGTAAAACATTCCCATTTTTCAGAAACCATGGGGGAAAACATTTGGATGTTTTGTAATTTTAGTTATTCATTCATGTAGAGTCCAAAACCCTAATAATAATGAAATCTACCTCTCTTCCTATGGAAACCCTCCCAAGAACTCATTTATCATTACTCAAATTCCATAAGGAAAATCCATACTCATCACCCCTCTCTCTAGTTTCTTACCCAGGTTCCCCTAATCTCTCAAATAGCCCCTCACTATCCTTTTGAGTCACACACTCAATAAAAGGATCCTCTAATTTACACCTTTATCAAGAACTTTATTATGTTATGCCTTTTAAGTCAAATTTTGTATATTTTGGGATTTTTTTATGTCACACATACCTCCCAGTTGATGTATAAATGAGGATATCCCCTTTCAATCTCATTCTAAATCCTTTTTAACACCTTTTACCATGGTGAAATATTTTTAGGGTTCTTTCAGTTATCATCATTATTAATGATTCTTTGACATTATATTACTTCTATTTCCAATTCATTATATTGATATATATAGTTAAATTTCCGTATTGATATTCATTTTATTTCCGGATTATGATATAATCATATCTCTATCATCAATGAATTGTATCTATTTTTACAGGATGACATTATCCTAACGAAATATAAATGTCATTTTCAATTCCAAAACAATTATGTAGTGAATTCCTTACCCATTGTTGGATCGAATATGTAGATATGTATGTCTATTAGATGGAACAATACAATAGGGGGGTGAATTGTAGGTTTAAAAACTTAGAGTTTTAGCACTTAAGAGATTAGTTTAAAAGGTCTTAAACTAATACAAATACAAACAACCACAATTGTATTGAATATAAAAGGTATGGTGTATTGTAATACTAATGAAATGTAAAACAATTGTATTCAAGATGGACACAATAATCAGAGTAATATAAAGATAAATGATTCTACCTTAAAGCGTATAAAATCAATCAATACAATATGTAATATAATGGATGTAATTGAAACAATTACAAATGTATAAGAGATAGAAAAGGAAACAAAAACAATTTCCTTTCTAATATAATTAGCAGTGGAAATGTAAAAGAATTACAATTCTTTTAACCCAAAGAGAAGGGTTATCCTTTCACCTAGGATAAAAGTTCTGTCTCACCAACACCTTGGTGAGCCCTCGATACGATGATCGGATTGCCTGTATGCCTATCCCTGGCAGCCCTTGATACGATTATCAGAGCGTCTGTCTGCTGATCCTTGGCAGCCCTCGATATGATGATCGGTCCGTCCGTCTGCCTATCCCTGGAAGCCCTCTATTTTGTAGGTAATTGGAACCTCGGTCTTTCAATCACATTAAATCCCTCTATACAATGATCGGTCGCACAAAGAAGATGACATAAGTCACAGTGCCTCTCTTTAGAACCTGATAGAAGTGGAGTATCACAGTTGTTCCAAAATATCATTTGTCATCGTCATTTATCAGCTTCAAATGACCTCCTATTTATAGGCATCGGGCTCCAACGGTCACATCTCCTCCAACGGTCATATTTCTCCGAAAAACTCAGAGGGACATGGACACATGGAATCATAATGGTCATATTGAAACAGAAAGAACGGCATCGTTTTGATTAGTTTGTTACTAACTCAGCGACATCATATTGGTTAAAAAACAATATATGTAGATGATAAGCAATAGTACAATTCATATGAAACAAGTGTTTTTGACTATGTACCAAAACAAGTAATGAAAATATGAATAGCAGAGTCAGTACGATTACAATTGATAGATTCAGTACGATACGATTGACAGAGTCAGTACGATACAATTGATAGAGTCAGTATGATACGATTGACAGTGTTAGTACGATACAATTAAAAAGACATTTGTGATTTCCAAAACAAAATATAGAAGTCAGAAGAGAACTTTTGACATAACAATCTCACCCTTTTTGGAAATCACAACACACAAATTAAATATAACAAGAAATACTTATCTCCCCCTGAGTTATTGGAAACTCTTCTGAATATGAATTTGAATAAAACTAACTCCCCCTTAGGTGTATACTTTCTTAAAGATTGTATTCATAGATTTTACTTGGTTTCAAAATATTTGATTAAACTAATATCCCTTTTTAAAACATTCTCCCCCTTTATAAAACATTCTCCCCCTTTATAAAACATTCTCCCCCTTTGTGGTTTACAAAAAGAATGGGGTTACTTTGAGTTGCCTGAAAGGGTTAGAGAAAAGAAATCGCAAGACAAAAGAAAAGAATCATAAAAGATATTACAAAGAAAATACAGGTTCCAAAGGAAAAAAATACAACCTTCATTTGTTTTCTCTTTCCTTTTCCTTCTTTATGAGCTCATGAAGAAGAGATTTCATCTTCTTTATTTCTTTCTTGTCTTCAGAAATTGATTCACCCTGAGTACTGAGATGCTCTTGTTGGTACGCAAAAATCTGATCGTGATTCTTGATAGTCTCCTCCTGGAATCTGATTAATTCCTCAAGGGTATCAATTCTATCTTGCATATTCTTTTTATCTTTGGATAACACAAAATTTTGTTTCTTAAACAAAACCAATTCATCCTTGAAAGATGAAAACTTCGAGAAATCAGATTGAAAAGCATTTATTCTCTCTTGCAATTCTTTCACTGAATGAATATCGGCTCTATGAGTTATCTGATTCAGCCTTTTAACAGTTTCTTTGTCAAGCTTATTAAAGGCAACAACAAGACCATTTGACAACCTCCTTATATATTCAATTTATATCTCATGATAATTCACCGAGATTTCTGTTTTATATGACCACTTGGTCATCCTATTGAATGATTTCGTATGAGCAGCCGAGGTTTCAGAAAGAACGTTCAAATCAGCTTCTATTGACAAAACGTTCTTTCCCAACTCTCTTACAGAACCAAACTTCTTTTTCTGATTTTCAGTAATGAAATCAATTTTCCCTTCTAGCCTGGGAAAGTAAGGAATAGTCTTTTCAACTCTACGTAAAACATGAACAATATAATCACTCTTTTTGAGAGAGATTGTATGTTCTGAATTAGTATCCTCATCGTACGAAGGCAATTCATTCGATCGGCTTGAGTCAACAACTGGTTGTTTTCCTTTTTCTTTTTCTTTCTCTTTTCTTTCTTCTTCTCCTTTTTCACTGATGATAATAACTTTTTCAGTATGAGAAGATTGATCACCTTGATTTACATGAGGGGGTGTTTTATCCGGAGTTTTAGAAGTTTCACAAAGTTCTTGAACGACATGAGGGGTTTGTTGAACACCTTCACTCTACTTTTGAACTGATTCCTCCCAACTCTTCTTCGAACATTGGAGAAATTCTAAACGAAAATATCCTTCCTCTTCTTCCACTTCTTCTATATCTTCCATCATTTGTTTTCCATTTTCTTTCTTAGGAAGGCTCTAAACGATAGTCTCCTGATGCACTTCTGTGGTAAGTTGAGCAGTAGCTTCCTCAACTACTTTCAAGACTTTAGAGACATCAAATTCCAGTGCTTTTCTTTTAAAAAGAACCTTCTTTTTATTTTTCAGCCTAAAGGTTATCCTCAACACTTAATCATTCTACAAAAGCCTCATCTGGGTCAAGACCGAACTTTGGATCACCTTCCTTTCTCTATTCATTATCCTTTCTCTACTTGGCTACAACTTCCTTACTGTACATAGGCTTCTTCTTCGTCTTTGAGATGGTTTGAGGATCAGACTACTGAGGAACAGTAAGAGAATAAATGTCTTTGGCTGGCATAGGTGCTGATTGATTTTGAGCAGATTCATATTCTACATCTCTTATAAAAAGTTTTGAATTTGGATCAAAACAAACATTCAGCCTTTTAATCGTACTCTTACTAATCCAAGATGGCTTCAGATTTATCGGGTTTTCTATTCAAGGGAATGTTGCAAAACATCATGCTCTCAAGAATAAACATTCTAAGGATGGCTGGATACATAATCATTTGAGACTTAATCCCTCCTGTATTGACATTCCTAATGGTTTCAAAAACAAACCCCATGAGATTTACTTTTCTCATATTTAGAAGATAGTCAAGCATAAAAATATCAGAAACATTCAGTGTTTCTCTATCCCCATTCCTTGGTATAAGAAATCCTTGCATCCATAAAGTCACAAACCGATTGTCCTGAGAAAGATGAGCCACTTTTCTCTTCTCTTCATTTATAAAAAACAAATACTTTTCAGAACTTTCTCTATTAAACATACCAACTTCCTCTGGTAGTTTATGAGATGGACAGAAAGAATCCCCCTCTATTGGGACATTCAGAAAATGAGCCGCTTGTTTCACATACATAGACAACATTCTATCGTACACATCAAAATTTATAGTCATGTCTTTGTCTAAAGACACAGTTCTGTAGAACTGACTGACTGCATCAAAGAGAACCGGATCTTGTGAAATAGGTCTTTCAACACATAAATGATCCCATCCATGAAACAGAATGATTCTTCTGATTGTGGAATCATACACAGCAATAAAGTCCCGAGAAACTAACCTTTCTCTGAAAAATTCTTTCTCTGTAAAAGTCTTTGAAGACATTTCAGTGGGAGTGTTAGCAGAGGACTGAGACATAATGGTGCTGCCGATCAAAGATCGTACGATGATTTAAAAACGGTGGAGCAGAGCTTTGCCTCAAAACCTGAGAACCCAATGTGGGTTTGGGGAGGGGGGCTATTTATAGGCGATACATGGGTGACTGTTGATCTTATATGGTCAAGATTAAAGGGAAAAAATCAATGGTTAGGATAAAAACGAAAGAAAAAAATTAAAGAAATGGAAAGTACCTACTGGAGAACGTAAGGTAGTTGTTGGTCTTAGTAGAGCTAAAAAGAAAACACAACCGTATGAAATAAAAGAAAACTATCAATCGTCATACCAATGGAAAACAAAGTCGTTACCATTAAATGACAAGCCGATGGAAAACAATCTCATTACCATGAACTGACAGGCCGATGGAAAACAATCTTGTTACCATGAACTGAAAAGCTGATGAAAAACAATCTCGTTACCATGAACTGACAAGCCGATGGAAAACAATCTCGTTACCATGAACTGACAAGCTGATGGAAAACAATCTCGTTACCATGAACTGACAAGCCGATGGAAAACAATCTTGCTACCATGAACTGACAAGCTGATGGAAAACAATCTTGTTATCATGAACTGACAAGCCGATGGAAAAAATCTCGTTACCATGAACTGAAAAGCTGATGGAAAACAATCTCGTTACCATGAACTGCAATGCCGATGGAAAAAAATCTTGTTACCATGAACTGAGAAGCCGATGGAAAATAATCTTGTTACCATGAACTAACAAGCCGATGGAAAAGAAAATTATTACCATCATCGGTCAGTATGATGGAAAATAAAATCATTACCATCATCGGTCAGTACGATGGAAAAAATAATTCTTACCATCATCGGTCGATACGATGGAAAAGAAATTAATTACCATCATCGGTCGATATTATGGAAAAGAAATTCATTACCATCATTGGTCGATACGATGGAAAAGAAATCCATTACCATCATCGGTCGATACGATGGAAAAGAAATTCATTATCATCATTGGTTGATACGATGAAGTAAATAATACAATAAAACTGTCAATACGGTAAAAAAATAGATATGTATTATGATAAACCTGTCAATATGATAAACCGAAAAACAAAAACACATACCAAAAGAGTAAATAATTAAAGATCATAAGATAAAAAGAAACATTGTAAAAAAACATATTAAGAAATGTCCTCCCCCTTTCAAAGGGAGTTATTTAATGTTAGGAGAATAGTAAAACAGAAGTAGATATGAATGATTATTTTAATGTAATCATTCCTAGCATTTTCATTATAAATTCAAACCTATTAGAAGGTTATGGTTTTATAAAAATGTCAGCAAGTTTTTCTTGTGTTCTGATAAATTGTAGAATAATATCTCCTTTTTGTGTGTGATCCCTAAGAAATTTATGCCTAACATCTATGTGTTTTGCACGAGAGTGGTGTGCTGGGTTCTTACTAAGAGCTATGGAACTAGTATTATCACAAAGAATTTGAGTTTTGGAGAAACTCAATCCATAGTCAGTGAGTGTGTGTTGCATCCACAATACTTCAGCATAGCAACTTCCAGCTGCTACATATTTAGCATCAGTAGTGTATAGTGCTACTGAGTGTTGTTTCTTTCTGGACCACGAAACCAAGGAATCTCCTAAGAAATGGCATGTTTCAGGTGTACTTTTTCTATCCATTCTACAGCCACCAAATTCAGCATCTGAAAAACTTTTTAAAAAAATCATTCCCAGAAGAGTAAAAAAGACATAAATCCATAGTGCCTTTTAAATATAGAAATATTATCTTTACAGCTTTTAAATGAGACTCTTTTGGATTAGATTGGTATCTTGCACATAAGCATATAGAAAACATTAAGTCGGGTCGACTAGATGTCAAGTATAGAAAATTTCCTATCATACCTCTAAAGATTTTTTGATCTAATGGTTTGCCAGTTTCATCAAGATCAAGTGTATTCGAGGTACCAATTTGAGTGCTAATACTTTTAGTTTTGTCGTATCCATACTTTTTGAGTAAGTATTTAATATTCTTATGTTGAGATATATATGTTTCTTCTGTTTTTTGAGAAATTTGAAAAACTAAAAAGAATGTTAAATCACCCATCATACTCATTTCAAACTCAGATTTCATTAAATTTGCAAAAGAATCAGTTAAAGATTTCGGAGTTGATCCAAATATGATGTCATCAAAATAGATTTGAACAATCAAAACATTTTTGTTTTCCATTTTTATAAGGAGGGTTGGATCTGCTGTACCTTTTGTATAATTGTTTTGTAAAATAAATCATGTAAGTCTATCATACCATGCTCTAGGGGCTTGTTTAAGACCATATAGAGCTTTGGTAAGTTTAAAAACATGATCAGGATGTTTTGGGTCTAGAAACCAGGAGGTTGTTCGACAAAAACTTATTCTTGAACAAAACCATTTAGAAAAGCACATTTTACATCCATTTGAAATAGTTTGAAATTAAATTATGCTGCAAAGGCTAATGGAATACAAATTGATTCATGTCTAGATACATGAGCATATATTTCTTCATATTATATTCCATCTTGTTGATTATAGACTTTAGCAACAAGTCTAGCTTTATTTCATACAATGATTCCATTTTAATCACATTTGTTTCTGAAAACCCATTTTACACCAATCACAGTTGTTTCTTTAGTTCTATCAACTAAAGTCCAGACTTGTTTCCTCTCAAATTCATTTTGTTCATCTTTCATTGCTTTGATCCAATCATCATCACCTAAGGCCTCACTTGGGATTTTTGGTTAAAATTGGGAAAGAAAGGCAAGATGTTCTACTTCATTTCTTAAGGAATTTCTAGTCCTTACAGGTTGATTTACATCACCAATGATATTATTACTTGGATGATTCCTAATAAATTATTGATTTGGGTTTTTTAAAACCTATTCATCAACATATGGTAGAAAATCTTCCGTGGTAAATGTTTCAGAAGTATCTTCTGGAAAATATTCATTATCAGAAGGATCTTCTATCAATGGTTGACAATCAGTTTTTGAAAACACATCCGAGGATGTATGATTGGGTTGGTTGAAAACAAAAGGATCAGTTTCATCGAAATTTACATGTACTGTTTCCTCAATAGTACAAGTGTTTTTATTGAAAAATCTATAAGCCTTAGAAGATGAATAATAGCCTAGTAAGATTCTACCTTAAAGCGTATAGAATCAATTGTAATACTAATGAAATGTAAAACATATGTATTCAAGATAAACACAATAATCAGAGTAATATAAAGATGAATGATTCTACCTTAAAGCATATAGAATCAATCAATACAATATGTAATAGAATGGATGTAATTGAAACAATTAAAAATGTATAAGAGATAGAAACGGAAACAAAAACTATTTCCCTTCTAATAAAATTAGCAGCGGAAATGTAAAATAATTACAATTCTTTTAACCCAAAGAGAAGGGTTATCCTTTCACCTAGGATAAAAGGTCTGTCTCACCAACACCTTGGTGAGCCCTCGATACGATGATCAGACTATCTGTCTGCCTATCCCTGGAAGCCCTCGATACGATGATCGGAATGTCTGTCTGCCTATCCCCGACAACCCTCGATATGATGATCGGTCCGTCTGTCTGCCTGTCCCTGGAAGCCCTCGATTTTTTAGGTAATCGGCACCTCTGTCTTTCAATCACTTGAAATCCCTCGATACGATGATTGGTCGCACAAAACAGATGACAGAAGTCACAGTGTCTCTCTCTAGAAATTAATAGAAGTAGAGTGTCACAGTTGCTCCAAAATCTCATTTGTCGTCGTTATTTCTCAACTTCAAATGACCTCATATTTATAGGCCTCGGGTTCCAACAGTCATATCTCCTCCAACAGTCATATTTCTCCGAAAAACTCAGAGGGACTTGGACACCTGGCATCATAACGGTCATATTGAAACGGAAAGTACGACATTGTTTTGGTTACTTTGTAACTAACTCAACGACATCATATTAATTAAAACAAGATATATGTAGATGATAAGAAATAGTACGATTCATAAGAAATAAGTGTTTTTGACTAAGTACCAAAACAAGTAATGAAAATATGAATAACATAGTCAATATGATTACAATTGATAGAGTCAGTACGATACGATTGACAGAGTCAGTACGATACAATTGACAGAGTCAGTACGATACGATTGATAGAGTCAGTATGGTATGATTGACAGAGTCAGTACGATACGATTAACAGAGTCAATACGATATGATTTACAGAGTCAGTATGATACAATTAAAAATACATTTTTGATTTCTAAAACAAAATATTGAAGTCAAAAGAGAACTTTTGACTTAACACCCATTTTCTACCAAGGGTATTTAAATTAATCCACATATAATTTTTTATTGGGGATTTACTTATGTGTATTAGACACTCTATTTTCAAGATATAAATTATGATAATAATGTATCCATGAATTTATATTCTATATGGCACAATTAAGCATTAGTATGAAATGAGTATGCTGGGTGGACCCTGATAAAGATAGCATTCATTAGGTAATGTTTAGTATCATGATATGTCATGCTAGGATAGGGAGTTAACCAGATTCTTTTATAGTACTTTTCCAACCATGGTGTCTTGGTGGGTTTGCATTTTTTGTGATTCAATGTTTTATGTTGTTTCCACGTTTCTCCTGTTATGATTATCATGTTATATCATGTGTCATTCAGTAGGTTTATGATTCAAAATCATACTATTCCTCTATTGACACTCATATTTTCTATAATTTATCACCATATTACATGTTTATAACCATTAAGGGATTTATATCTCACGCCATTATTATGGTTTCCCACAGTTTTTCCCATGCAATTTCAGTATTAAGGAACATTATGAAAATGTTAAAGATGTTTTAAATAAAGAATATGTATTTAATGATATTAATTTTTATGTAATGTTAAAAATTCACATGGAAACTAGAATTATTGATCATTGAAGGTGTATTTAGATTAGTCTTATGTAATTAATTATATATTAAATTTAAATAATGATCAGGGTTGTTATATTGAATATTGAGTGCAAGAAATTTGACTATATTGTGTAATTCCTATACATTTTATATGTGGTTTTCAAAATGGGTCGTGTGTGGTGAAATGAAAATTTTTGGTAGGTATTTTTCATGTATTAATCAATTGGTGAGATTGTGTTAGAGAGAGAGACATTCTATAAATTGGAGATGAACAAGCTGATATTTTTCTCAAGGAGTGGTGTTATTGAGTACATTCAATACATACTAAACTAGCAGACAGTTGGAGGTTGTTACCATGATAATGAAGTTGGTTTTAGTTATTTCCATGGAAAGATCAGGGAATGGGTGATAATTTGTTGTCTTGAAATTGTGCATACCTATGTTTGATTCTGGTCCTGTTTTTCTATTATGTTTGATAAAAAACATGATGTGGGCTGTCGAGATAGAGAATATGATCTATTGATTTCATGAAACAATCAATCCCATAGTGGAAGTATGCTATTAAGACTACAATATATAAACATCATTATTAAGGATATTGGTTGAATGAGACCTCTTTTATGATTGTCATTTGTGTTTTGGGATGTCATTTAGAAAATAGATCCATGTTAATCTGAATCTATAAAGAATTCCAAAAGAGAGTTTAGATATGATAACTAATTGATTATTATGGTTGGAATCATGTTCAGTATAGAATTAAAATGATCGCAAAAATCATATAGGCGTAAAGCCTCATTTTTAGGTAATTTGGATGATCATTGGAAGATGATTCTAAGAATCTTTGAGAAAAGCTGGATAAAGATGATACGGTTGGTAATTATAAATTTAATTATATCTAGTGATCCAAAAACCACATAAAATACATTATTCTAGATATTATGAGAATGTTTTAAAAGTAAGCTAGTATGTTTTTAGTAATAAATGTTGAATATGTGTGCAATGATTTAAAGATGAGTAAGCATACAGATTAGAATGTTATTCAAAATTGAGAATGGGAACCAATGACTAAAAAATGTTCTCAGAAATAATTTGGTGTGGTATATGGGGAAACAAATAGTTAAAATTTGTTGCTATATAAGAGTGGGGTTTCAATTTGAAATTCCAATGCTGGAAGTACCATGAAATAAAAATTGGTAGATGAGTTGAATAATACAGTGGGGAGGATCATGGGGTGGATGATTAATTTTTTTAAATTATAGTGGTGTCTCAAAGTGGGAGGGTTCTAGTGAAACCCTCCTCAGTAATTTAGATATGGTTATGAGATTTTCATAGGGTTTTTTATATTAGAGTTCCTCAAATAGGATAATGGAATTTTTGAGATATTTTTGTGTTTTAGAATAATAGTGAATCCATTTGGAATTAAAATAGAGACCCTAGTGGGTTAGGACCACTAATGGATTGCTCAAGGAGATATATCATGAATCCTATGTTTATTGTGGGGAATTGCATTAATTGCATGTATGTATAGTTCATACAATTTTTAGGAATTTTGCATTTTTTTAAAGTATAGGAGAATAATTTGGATCCATGATTCATATTTTCACTCTTAAGTTTGGATCTATTCAAAATGGTTGTTCTAGACATGATATAAAGCCTATATGACGGATAGTATAAGTAAGGACTATTCAGAATTGGTACATGCTATTCGATATGTAGCATCGGTCAGTTGGTGTGAATGAAATTGGTTAAAAATAAAATTTCTCCAACTATAAAAAATTAGGGTTGCAAACACCATATCTATATTATTTTAACTCATGCAGCTGGAGGGTTTATCCTCCTTATTCAACTCTTAAAACCTATTTAAGTGATTTTTGGTTTTAGTTTCCTAGATTTATACTGTATGTTATTTCTTATATTGGATTATGAATTTATTATCCTTCACTAATCTTTAATTTAAATTTCCTTACTTAGTGATTTGGTATTGTGTCCACAAATGAATGGTGGAATCTATTGATTCTCATGGGATCTATTGATTCTCATGGGATATTTTTATGTGACATTGATGTGGTTGGAAAATGTAACTCACTGGCATCAGGGTAGTGGCCATTTAGGACATGAAAATACAATATGAGTCATGTATTGGCCTTGGAAGAGCTACTGGACTATCATCTGTAATATGAATATATCATAATGAGGTAGGTAGTCCTTGATAATTTCCCTATGAATTCAATTATTGTTATTTATGGAACATTTGGTTACATTCAATGTATTTTGTGTGTTGATCTACTCTAAAATTATTCTCCATTATTCTAAATTAAAATTTATGTGTGAAATTTATGTTTTTCTGTTAACTTAAATAAAATTTTGGTTTAATGTAAATTATTTTACCTACATAATCTTTCTAGAAAGCAATGAGTAATGTCACATTGACATGAAGGACCTTCTGTACTGGAAGGATGCCTCATTCCTTGTGGGTCCATTCATAGTCTAAGAGGATACAAGAAACATGGACACCCTTATGTGGGGGTGTGATGGGAATAAAGTTTTATGGACCCCTTAGGTAAAGTAAGGTTCCTTTAGTGGTGTTAGGAATGGGTGGATAGACTATATAAATATTTTTGACGGGTTTTGAGATCTGAAAGGTTTGATAGACCGTAGACATAAATATTTTCTATGAGCCATGTCTAGACATTATATCTATGGTGTTTTACCAAGAGTCTAATGAGGCCACTAGATGATTCTAAAGATGTTAGTGGGTGAAATGACCTTTGATCATTAGTCATTGAAATATAATTTGATATTTATATTGATTCCTTATTTTAGGGTCCATATTATATGTGTAAATCTCAGGGACCATGATGGATCCCACAAAATAAACTAGACATTGTGTTTGGGTAACAATGGGCAGTGATTATTGTTGGTATGTCCAATAACCCAAACAATGTAACAATGTAACATTATCAAAGGGCATGTGATGATGAGGATAAGATTGGGGTTTCATCCCCAAAATTATATGTGTTTTTTTATTTCTTATACATTAAGAGACTTCCATGAATTCCACAGAATTTGGTGGTGGGATTAGATCCACTATGATTTCTTAGGACACCCAGGATTCACCTATTGAATTAGATGATACCCCTAGATATCTATGATTTCTAGGATCTAGTTTATTATTATATTTGGTGTGGATGAGATGTTTTAAATTCATATTTTATGAGATATAGAATGGTGGATTTCTATTGGTGGTTCCTCATATCATACATCATAATACATGATATGATGCATGCAATAAATTCTATGATGAAATGTATTACATTGAAATAATGAAAAGGTTTTGAAGGCATGAGGTTCCTAAGATTGAAGTGGATATATCATCACACCATGTCAAATTATTTGTTCCTATAAGATTTAAATGGGAGAATTACGTTTTAGATAGGAATATGTCCTTGATCATTAACATTTTGTATCTTGATGGTGATTTTCCATCCCTTTGATCAATGATTAGGAAACCCCCCATAATTGGGTAGAAACAACAGTGATGGTTTGGCAGAGGATCCATGAGATGTGGATATTGTGGGGAGTAACTATTGGACCTAGGAGGGTATTAAATTCAATTTATTTTCTATCTCAGGAATCAGTTATTCCTAAAGGTATATTATTTCATTGGAATTCAATTTTATTGTAATCGAATATCGACTTGATAGAGAAAATCATATAGGCATTACTATGGGTTTTAGCCTAAGGTCATGAGGATGGATGATGATTGGTTATTATTTATGTTTTTCTACTCATAATGGATAATGTGTGAGCGTGTGATCCCTAATGACTAGAAATAGGTTCCCTTAGGATGATTCACATGCTCAGAGACACACTCAGACTTGACGTAGTTGGTACGAATGATCAGGGTGACATACCTAAGGGTTAATTATGATTATGGAAAATCTATTTGGTTAAATGGATATTTCTATGGGTTATTTTGATTATGATGTTTGGAAGGGTCATTAAAACATGTTCAAATATGTTATGACATTACGATGAAGTATTTTTTATTAGTGAACCTGTTTAGTAGTTTATTTAGCTTTCTTAAGAATTTCACGTGCACATATATTTAGATAGTCTGTATAGTATAGGAAAATAATGTACATGTCCAATTTATTTATTTACTCACACCATTCACATAAAGACAATTATATGCGGTACCCAGCTATACTATCACTTGATTAAAAATACATGTTTTACAGAGTCCCCAATGTTACGTGATCGAGTTAGAACATCTCATATGGCATTAATTGTTCAAGAAAATCATATATACGAGTATTGTAGTGATTTAACACATACTGAAATATTATTATTTGTTAATATAATTAGGTTTATTCTATATATGTGATTTAACCATTGGGGGATCATTATTTTATGGAAATTTTTATGTCTTTCTTTTTTTATATACTTTTATGTTTATTTAATATTTATACAATATCATACGGAATGAATGTGTATTATGCTTAGTTATTTTAATATTGTTCCACAGACTGGTACTATGGGTATATCCCTCATTGTACCTCCTTAGACTCCATCAGCTAGTCAGAAGCTTCTAGCATTCGAGGAGGTGCAGTTGAGGTTCCATGGTAATCTGATCTAGTTACTCATTATTGTGAACTATGGTAGTGAATTATATAAATGAAAAAATATATTAAATAATATCATTATAATAAAAAATAAAATAATAATAACAAATTAAATGTATATGATAACAGTAATTACGAAAGTATCTAGAAAATACATTATATTTTTTTATTACACACATGTACCATGTCGAGTCAATACACGAGTTAGGGTATTTTATTTTCTATACCTTCCTTCAATTCATATATCATTTCTCAACGGTAAATATTCTCTTATATGTGATATTTCTTGAATGAAATTAAGAATAACATACTTGGTTCTTTTACTTTTGAGGTAGTACTTGTCTCCATTCCACCTATACATATTCAACTTGTTAAAGGGTTTGTATAGGGCCTTCACACCCTTTCCCATTTGATAATAATGTCTTTTATATCCATATCACCTACAAATTACAAATTTCTAAAATTATTACTTCATATTATTTTTCATACCTTATCCTTTTTAAGGGTTACTGTAACACCCGAGACATTTATGTTATATAAATCATCAAAGGAATCTTTTTCTACACAACACTTGCTTGGCTTGCTTTACACGCAATCGCGACCTTCCTCGATAGCTTGTGTCGTACGCAATACCGAGTTTCACTAAACAACAATATACTATTAAAACTAGCCGTTATGAATAGTAATAACAACGTTTTGAAATTTTATAAATTTTATTTTTCAAAATGGACTTCATTTTTGGACTCAGAATATCGAAATTAGCCTAGGGTGAAATTTTGGTATTTTTCTGAAAACTTTCAATTTTTGATGAATAGTTAAACCACTAAGTGGTAGAACTTAATTTTACCGCTTCTGTGAATGGAATTTCGAAAATCCGACAGACACGGTTGATATCAGTAAGTAAAATGTGGTTCAATGAGATAAAAATAATTTTTTGGTGAATAGTAACTTTTTACGATTTTTACCGCGGTTAATAGTAAATAGGGTAACTAAGGGTAAATATGATATTAATATTACCCTAACACATGTCCTAATTCTATTGGACAAGTGTAATTCGACCATAAACAAACTTAGGAATAAAATATGACCATTTAGGCCCACTTGGATTAGATTAGGACATTTATTATTAATTTATTTAAAGAAGGGTTAAAATAGTTAAAATCAATGTTTAATAAGTAAATCATTTTTAATATGGGGTTATACATAAGATAAATTCGATTGTAAATATTCATTAGAAAGATAAAAAGATTTCCTACATGATGGTATTTTATTTGTAATTTTTAGACATCAAATAATTTAATTTATTTATGACACAAAGATGATGCAGTAATTATCTTATTAATGAAATATTGACAAAATTGATAATATAAATACCAAAATAAATGTAATTTGAGACTTTTTATGAACTCCACTAATTTTATAGGTTATTATGATATATTAGTGTTGATTTAATCAACTTGGTTCGAACATACAATTCTGTTATGACTTTCAAAAAAATCATATATCAAATAGTGTCAAAATTGACACAATATAGTTTTTAAATCAAATATTATATTATTAATTGTTATTTTATTCCTAAAAATCTAAGGTTCGACCAAATGACTTCTATAAGAATATATATATTAATAATAAACAATTTGGGGTTCGTTTGGCATGTTAACCATATAGTGAAAGAGAACAAAAAGACACGGTAAAAGTTAAATTAATTAACTTAGAGTTAAATCTAATTGATAAGGTTAAAATAATACCCTAAACTTGTCTAAATTCTATTGGTTGATAGGATTTCGACCCATCCCAACTTTAGCTTCTAAATAAGACCCTTTTGAACCATTATAAACCGATTTTGACTTTAATATAAAATAATATTTTGAGATATTCCTAAGGTGCCCCTCTCCTCCCTTATAAAAGGGCACCTCCTCCCCCTCCTCCTCACACCAATTTGAGCACTCAAGCTCGGCCAAACCCTGCCATTTTCTCCTCTCCACTTCCCTAGAATAATCCTAGAGGTCCTGGTCTTCTCCAAAGACCAATCTTAGTTCCTTAAGTGGAGGATTCAAAGAGGCGTTCCAAAGAAGAGGTAATATCCATTACCGATCTTTTCAATTTCTTTCTTCTTCAACTTCTTCTTCTTTAGTTGTTTCATGATAAAGTAATAACATCAGTATTACTTACATACTGATATGTTATTATAAATATGAAACAACCCTAATTCACCTTCTATCCATCCTACGGAAAAATGAAATCACCGCGCGTGCGTACGTAGGGAATACCGTATCCACGCCGTGGTGTAATCTATTTTTCCACCATCACCTTACAAGGATGGGTATAAATGGTGTAATGAGTAACTATATATGATTATTATGAAGTAATATTGATACTTAAATAATATATATATATACTCCAATACAATTCCACGATCATAGGAACGATATCATCACTCGTGCGTACGTACGGAATACCGTCTCCACGATGTGATGCGACTCATTCTACATGATCTTCATTTCATAATGATTATATAAATGAATTGAATGAATGAATATGGTATATACTACACTAATACCATTCTGTAAATGAATTATCTATAACCTAAAGATAAGAATAAGAATTTATTCGACAAAACACGCATAAGAACAAAAAGTTATAAAGACCCGAGTAACAAGTAACAATGAAATATTACTAACAAGAAGCTAATAATATGACCATATATGATATCATATCAATATGTATGATTCTGGAATAAGTCAATAACATTATTTAAACCATTATACAGGAGCTTCGGACACGAACAAAGCAAATCGGACCTAAGGTAAGGGAAATATCACAATCTCATTTTTATCCGAGATTGTTTATTCGTAAGTATTTACTGGGGTGTATTTTATCATCCACGTCCATGTTTCATAAATATGTAATATTATTTTCATCTACCTACAATTGTTTAAATCCATTTTTACCCTTCGGTGAGTTTTTAGTAATATGTATGAAAGGAATCTTTTGTCGTTTTTCGTACGAGGTACTTTTTGACTTTTCCGACAAAAGTACGAAGAATGTTTTTTTTAACTTATACGGCATGAATGGATTTTTAAAACATTATTTCCAAGAATCTTCCTTTACAAGTTTTCAAGTTTATTTTTAATCAACTTCTTTTATTTTAAAGTCGTATGACATGTTATGAAAGGAAAAATGTTTTTGAAGTAGAAAGGATATTTTCCTCAAGAATGGAGTTCAAGTACTTTATCAAATTTATTTTCCATCTAAGATAATAAAAGGGTTCTGTTTTTATCCCTATTATTACATGGATTTGATTATGTTGTGATGGAAATATTTTTATGAATTCCTTTATCTTATATGAATTGTTTTATGATGTCATGATGTTTCAAGAATCCCATTTTTGTTACATGTGTTATGCGATGATGTATGATTTATGATTATGTGGCACACATAAGAAAGGATTCATTATAAGATGGGTGGGACCTATATCTCCCTCCAATGCATTGGGTAAAGATTTTATATCTCATGAGATAAACATGGCTGGAACGGAAGGTTATTTCGGTTCAGTGATACAGGACTGAAACGAGGAGTGAACTCAGTTCAGAAAGGGACTTTGTCCACTAAGATAGTCTTGGAAATGAGTCATGACTAACAAGAAATGATTTTCCATGATTATGTGTTCATGCCACAAAGTTTAATGTTTTATGATATGATTATGGGGATCTCATTTTCACTTCTATGATTTATTCCATGTTAAGATATTATGATCTCTTTAGCAGGTTTTGATCTTCATAAAGATATGATATGATTTTTATTTCCTTTATTTGCCCTTGCTGAGCATTTGAGCTCAACCTTTTATGTTTTCTTTTCCCCAGGTCAGGAAGATGGATATTAAGTAGAATATGCTAAAAGGGACCCTAGATATGATGAAATAAATGGGAGACACTGTAGAAGATTTATGAACAAGTTGTTTATGTTTCCCAGTTTCTAAAGACACTATACCTATACGGTCCTTTGTGGTTTTGTTATATGTTGTAATAAGTGTGCTTCAATTTTGAAGTAGTAACAATCTATGTAAAGTATGGGTCGTTATAGTTGGTATCAGAGGAAAGGTATAGTCAGCCTTTGGAAACTAGGATGTGAAAGCCTTAGTAAGAACCCTAAGGATAAGTCTAAGAATAGAACACAATCTTAGTGTTTTAGAAATGGCCTTGAATAACCTAGGATAAGACCTTAAGCATGAAAATTTTATTCTTGAATTATGTGGTTTCCTATTATAATTAGTGTTGCTCACACTATTCTTCTTGGTTTTTGTCAATGGCTGGAACCCGAAGGAACCGTGTTAATGCGGAATGCGATGGGCAATGCAATGATTGTCCCCCTGAGCAACCAAACGATATGGGAGCTGGAATGCAAAATCTTGTAGCCATGCTCACACAACTTTCTCAAGCTATGAATCATGCAAGATTTCCAAACGAACAAAGGAGGGAGAAACATTCTGTTGAATCCTTCATGAGGCAGCGTCCACCATCTTTCAGTGGGTCTACTGATCCATTAGTTGCTGAACAATGGATTAGTACTACTGAAAAGATATTTTCAGTTCTTCAATGTTCTGAGCATGATAAAGTCATCCTAGCAGTGTATCGTTTAGAAGGAGATGCGGATCAATGGTGGAATCTTGTTAAGAATATGAGGCAAAGGGATGAAATTGAGTCTATGGAATGGGACGAGTTCAAGAACTTTTTTTTCAATAAGTAATTCCCTCGTATTCTCCGAACAATGATGGAGAAAGAGTTCCTTGAACTGAAGCAAAGGGATGATGAATCTGTTGGTACCTATGAAGCAAATTTTACCAGACTTGCAAGGTACGCTTCTGGTATTATTATCCAACCTGAGAGTAAGATCGATCGATTCTTTAGTGGCTTAAAACCAAGTCTTCGAAGGGCGTTAGCCATAAGGGACTTCAATAGCTACGAGGAAATCGTTCGATGTGCTCTCAAAGTCGAGATGGAGATTTGAGTAACCCATCAGTCACATGGGTTTGATAAGAAGAGGAAGATGGAATTCAAAGAAAAATCTAAAGAGTACACGGAAAAGAAGATGAGCTTTTCCTTATGCTCAAAGTGTGGAAAGAAACATGGAGGGAGTTGTCTTAAAGGGACAAGTAAATGTTTTAAATGTGGAAAAGAAGGTCATCAGGCATTTGAATGTCGTGATAATGGGAAGAAGATGTCTAATGACGCAAACAAAGGAAGGGATACACAGAATGAACCTACTACACTTCAATGTTTCAAGTGCAAAGAGATGGGGCATTATGCCAATCAATGCCCAAATCCAAGGGTTGATGATGATGGTCGACGTCAACAAACTCTTAAGGCTAAAGACAAAGGAAAGTCACATGCAATTTCTATCAGCGATGTGGAGTACGATAACGATGTGGTGAAAGGTACACTTACCATCCACTCTAAAGTAGCAAATGTTTTATTTGATTCTGGATCCACCCACTCTTTTATTTCTGAAAAATTTTCTAAGGGTATCACCGTATTACCTCAACAATTAGATGTTGAGTTAGCTGTGACAACACCTAATGGCACATCAATCGCATCAAAAGTTTATAATTCTTCTCCGATCGAAGTTTGTGGGAAAGTTCTTCCTGCAAATCTTGTGATCCTTCCTTTAGTGGAATTTGATGTGATTCTTGGAATGGATTGGCTTTCTCTACATGGAGCTCATATCGATTGCCAAAGAAGGGACGTCACATTTCATATTCCAGATCAATCTACGATCGTCTATCAATGCAAGGATAAACATAACCTTCCAGTGGAAATTTCTTCCATCTTATGGGTATTGATTCCACTAAATGAAGGTTATTTATCTCAAATGGTTGGTGAGAAACTCACGATTAAGAATATGCCCATTGTACGGGAGTTTGATGATGTCTTTCCGGAGGAATTGTCGGGTCTTCCACCAAATCGTGAAGTTGAGTTTTCAATAGAACTCGTACCGGGTGCTTTGCCTATTTCAAAGACACCTTATAGAATGGCCCCAATTGAGTTGCATGAATTGAAGAAGCAACTCCAAGAGAATCTTGATAAGGGATTCATACGCCCTAGTGCGTCACCTTGGGGAGCACCTGTTCTATTTGTTAAGAAGAAAGATGGATCAATGAGACTTTGCATTGATTATCGAGAACTTAACAAGATCACTATCAAGAACAAATATCCTCTCCCACGCATTGATGACTTATTTGACCAACTACGCGGAGCTCAATACTTTTCCAAGATTGATCTTCGTTTAGGGTATCATCAATTAAGGGTCAAAAGGGAGGATATACCAAAGACGACTTTCCGTACAAGGTATGGACACTATGAATTTATAGTGATGCCATTTGGTCTTACTAATGCCCCTGCTATCTTCATGGATCTAATGAATAGAGTCTTTAGAGACTATCTTGATCAATTTGTGGTAGTCATTATAGACGATATTCTTGTCTATTCAAAGAGCAAGGAAGAGCATGAAGATCACTTGAGAATTATATTGAAGACCCTGAGAAAGGAGAAGCTTTATGCCAAATTTACCAAGTGTGAATTTTGGCTTCAAAAAGATGCATTTTTGGGTCACATGATCTCAAAAGAGGGGATATCTGTGGATCCAGCAAAAACAGAGGTTATCGAAAGATGGTCAAGACCAACAACAGTAACTGAGATCCGAAGTTTTCTTGGTTTGGCTGGATATTATCGACGTTTTGTAAAAGATTTTTCACGATTATCTAATCCACTCACCAAGTTGACTCGGAAAGGAGTTAAGTTTGTCTGGACAGAGGAATGTGAAGAGAATTTCAAGGAGTTGAAAAGAAGGTTATCCAGTGCACCTGTGCTCACACTACCTTGTAGTGGAGACAGGTTTGTGATCTACAGTGATGCATCCAAGAAGGGATTGGGGTGTGTTCTTATGCAAAATGATATGGTGATAGCTTATGCCTCACGACAGTTGAAAATCCATGAGCAAAATTACCCAACACATGATTTGGAGTTGTCTGCGGTAATCTTTGCATTAAAGATTTGGAGGCATTACCTTTATGGTGAAAGGTGTGATATTTATACTGATCATAAAAGTTTAAAGTATATTTTCACACAAAAGGAGTTGAATATGCGTCAAAGAAGATGGTTGGAGCTGATTAAGGATTATGACTGCTCAATCCATTACCACCCTGGGAAAGCAAACAAGGTGGCAGATGCATTAAGTCGACAAGACCATGCTAGTTTATCCATGATGAGGATCACAAAAGATCCAATATTTATGGATTTACAAAGGATGGATCTTGGAATTATAATGGAAGTGGAAAAATCTTATCTTTCTCAAATGAATGTTCAACCATCTATACATGTGAAGATTAAAGAGGCACAGAAAGAAGATGTCGAGTTACAAAAGAAGGTGAGAAATGTTCCTGAATTCAACCTTGATTGTGATGGGATAATAATGTTCAGGAATCGGGTTTGCGTTCCTCCCATCCCCGAATTAAAGAATGAGCTGCTGGATGAGGCTCATAGTTCATCATTTTCTATTCATCCTGGAAGCACGAAGATGTATAGGGACCTGAAAGAGTACTTCTGGTGGGATGGCATGAAAAGAGATGTTGCTGAATATGTCTCTCGATGCTTGGTTTGTCAACAAGTTAAAGCTGAGAGACAGAAGTCTAAGGGGATGTTACAACCATTACCCATACCCGAATGGAAATGGGAAAACATCACTATGGACTTTGTCACAGGACTTCCTAAAACATCCAAAGGCAATAATGCTATCTGGGTCATAGTTGATCGTCTTACAAAGTCTGCACACTTCATTGCTATTAGAGAGGATTTCTCTCTAGATCAGCTTGCCAGGATATATGTAAAGGAAGTGGTAAGATTTCATGGAGTACCACTTTCTATTATATCTGATCGAGATCCGAGATTTACCTCGATGTTCTGGCGAAGTCTTCAGCATAATCTGGATACAGAGTTGAGTTTCAGCACTGCTTATCATCCCCAGACAGACGGTCAGTCTGAGAGATCAATTCAAACCCTAGAAGATATGTTGAGAGCTTGCTCTATGGATTTCAAAGGAGGTTGGGATCAACACCTACCTTTGGTGGAATTTTCTTATAATAATAGCTTTCACTCCAGTATTCAGATGGCTCCTTATGAAGCTCTCTATGGAAAGAAAATGCAGGACTCCAACTTGCTGGGATGAAGTTGGGGAAAGAAAGCCATTAGGACCTGATCTCGTTGATGAAATGGCAGAAAAGGTCAGATCTATTCAACAACACATAAGAGCAGCTCAGAGTCGACAGAAAAGTTATGCCGACAACCGAAGAAAAGACCTAGAGTTTGAAGTGGGCGATAAAGTGTTCTTACGAATATCTCCCTGGAAGAGGGTTATGAGATTTGGAAAGAAGGGGAAGTTGAGCCCTAGATATATCGGTCCTTTTGAAATACTGGATCGTGTAGGGAAGGTATCTTACCGATTGGCGCTTCCACCGAATCTCTCTCAAGTTCACGATGTGTTCCACGTATCTCTCCTGAGAAAGTACATACCAGATCCTTCACATGTACTCAGCTCAGAAGTTGTACCGCTGGAGCAGGATATTTCTTATGAAGAATAGCCGATAGAGATTCTGGATCGTAGCGAAAAATTCCTACGAAACAAGACCACTCGCTTGGTGAAAGTTTTATGGAGGAACCACCAACTTGAAGAAGCTACATGGGAGCTTGAGGATATGATGAGGGAGAAGTATCCTCATTTGTTTGTTACAAAGTGACGAATTTCGAGGGCGAAATTCTTTTTAAGGGGGGTAGAATGTAACACCCGAGACTTTTATGTTATATAAATCATCAAAGGAATCTTTTTCTACACAACACTTGCTTGGCTTGCTTTACACGCAATCGCAACCTTCCTCGATAGCTTGCGTCGTACGCAATACCGAGTTTCACTAAACAACAATATACTATTAAAACTAGCCGTTATGAATAGTAATAACCACGTTTTGAAATTTTATAAATTTCATTTTTCAAAATGGACTTCATTTTTGGACTCAGAATATCAAAATTAGCCTAGGGTGAAATTTTGGTATTTTTCTGAAAACTTTCAATTTTTGATGAATAGTGAAACCACTAAGTGGTAGAACTTAATTTTACCGCTTCTGTGAGTGGAATTTCGAAAATCCGATAGACACGGTTGATATCAGTAAGTAAAATGTGGTTCAATGAGATAAAAATAATTATTTGGTGAATAGTAACTTTTTACGATTTTTACCGCGGTTAATAGTAAATAGGGTAACTAAGGGTAAATATGATATTAATATTACCCTAACACATGTCCTAATTCTATTGGACAAGTGTAATTCGACCAAAAACAAACTTAGGAATAAAATATGACCATTTAGGCCCACATGGATTAGATTAGGACATTTTTTATTAATTTTTTTAAAGAAGGGTTAAAATAGTTAAAATCAAAGTTTAATAAGTAAATCATTTTTAATATGGGGTTATACATAAGATAAATTCGATTGTAAATATTCATTAGAAATCTAAAATGATTTACTACATGATGGTATTTTATTTGTAATTTTTAGACATCAAATAATTTAATTTATTTTTGACACAAAGATGATGCAGTAATTATCTTATTAATGAAATATTGACAAAATTGATAATATAAATACCAAAATAAATGTAATTTGAGACTTTTTATGAACTACACTAATTTTATAGGTTATTATGATATATTAGTGTTGATTTAATCAACTTGTTTTGAACATATAATTCTGTTATGACTTTTAAAAAAATCATATATCAAATAGTGTCAAAATTGACACAAAATAGTTTTTAAATCAAATATTATATTATTAATTGTTATTTTATTCCTAAAAATCTAAGGTTCGGAAAAATGACTTATATAAGGATATATATATTAATAATAAACAATTTGGGGTTCGTTTGGCATGTTAACCATATAGTGAAAGAAAACAGAAAGACACGGTAAAAGTTAAATTAATTAACTTAGAGTTAAATCTAATTGATAAGGTTAAAATAATACCCTAAAATTGTCTAAATTCTATTGGTTGATAGGATTTCGAACCATCCCCACTTTAGCTTCGAAATAAGACCCTTTGGAACCATTATAAACCGATTTTTACTTTAATATAAAATAATATTTTGAGATATTCCTAAGGTGCCCCTCTCCTCCCTTATAAAAGGGCACCTCCTCCCCCTCCTCCTCACACCAATTTGAGCACTCAAGCTCGGCCAACCCCTGCCATTTTCTCCTCTCCACTTCCCTAGAATAATCCTAGAGGTCCTGGTCTTCTCCAAAGACCAATCTTAGTTCCTTAAGTGGAGGATTCAAAGAGGCGTTCCAAAGAAGAGGTAATATCCATTACCGATCTTTTCAATTTTTTTCTTCTTCAACTTCTTCTTCTTTAGTTGTTTCATGATAAAGTAATAACATCAGTATTAATTACATACTGATATGTTATTATAAATATGAAACAACCCTAATTCACCTTCTATCCATCCTACGGAAAAATGAAATCACCGCGCGTGCGTACGTACGGAATACCGTCTCCACGCCGTGGTGTAATCTATTTTTCCACCATCACCTTACAAGGATGGGTATAAATGGTGTAATGAGTAACTATATATGATTATTATGAAGTAATATTGATACTGAAATAATATATATATATACTCCAATACAATTCCACGATCATAGGAACGATATCATCACTCGTGCGTACGTACGGAATACCGTCTCCACGATGTGATGCGACTCGTTCTACATGATCTTAATTTCATAATGATTATATAAATGAATTGAATGAATGAATATGGTATATACTACACTAATACCATTCTGTAAATGAATTATCTATAACCTAAATATAAGAATAAGAATTTATTCGACAAAACACGCATAAGAACAAAAAGTTATAAAGACCCAAGTAACAAGTAACAAAGAAATATTACTAACAAGAAGCTAATAATATGACCATATATGATATCATATCAATATGTATGATTCTGGAATAAGTCAATAACATTATTTAAACCATTATACAGGAGCTTCGGACATGAACAAAGCAAATCGGACCTAAGGTAAGGGAAATATCACAATCTCATTTTTATCCGAGATTGTTTATTCGTAAGTATTTACTGGGGTGTATTTTATCATCCACATCCATGTTTCATAAATATGTAATATTATTTCCATCTACCTACAATTGTTTAAATCCATTTTTACCCTTCGGTGAGTTTTTAGTAATATGTATGAAAGGAATCTTTTGTCGTTTTTCGTACGAGGTACTTTTTGACTTTTCCGACAAAAGTACGAAGAATGTTTTTTTAACTTATACGGCATGAATGGATTTTTAAAACATTATTTCCAAGAATCTTCCTTTACAAGTTTTCAAGTTTATTTTTAATCAAATTCTTTTATTTTAAAGTCGTATGACATGTTATGAAAGGAAAAATGTTTTTGAAGTAGAAAGGATATTTTCCTCAAGAATGGAGTTCAAGTACTTTATCAAATTTATTTTCCATCTAAGATAATAAAAGGGTTCTGTTTTTATCCCTATTATTACATGGATTTGATTATGTTGTGATGGAAATATTTTTATGAATTCCTTTATCTTATATGAATTGTTTTATGATGTCATGATGTTTCAAGAATCCCATTTTTGTTACATGTGTTATGCGATGATGTATGATTTATGATTATGTGGCACACATAAGAAAGGATTCATTATAAGATTGGTGGGACCTATATCTCCCTCCAATGCATTGGGTAAAGATTTTATATCTCATGAGATAGACATGGCTGGAACGGAAGGTTATTTCGGTTTAGTGATACAGGACTGAAACAAGGAGTGAACTCGGTTCAGAAAGGGACTTTGTCCACTAAGATAGTCTTGGAAATGAGTCATGACTAACAAGAAATGATTTTCCATGATTATTTGTGCATGCCACAAAGTTTCAAGTTTTATGATATGATTATGGGGATCTCATTTTCACTTCTATGATTTATTCCATGTTAAGATATTATGATCTCTTTAGCAGGTTTTGATCTTCATAAAGATATGATATGATTTTTATTTCCTTTATTTTCCCTTGCTGAGCATTTGAGCTCACCCTTTTATGTTTTCTTTTCCCCAGGTCAGGAAGATGGATATTAAGTAGAATATGCTAAAAGGGAACCTAGATATGATGAAATAAATGGGAGACACTGTAGAAGATTTATGAACCAGTTGTTTATGTTTCCCAGTTTCTAAAGACACTATACCTATACGGTCCTTTGTGGTTTTGTTATATGTTGTAATAAGTGTGCTTCAATTTTGAAGTAGTAACAATGTATGTAAAGTATGGGTCGTTATAGTTACTGATTTATATATGATTCCCAATCTACTCTTTATTATGTCAGATCCTAAAATTATTATAATGTAACTGTTAACATTTTTTTGTATCTTCAATAATGATTCTTCTATTTTATATCTATTTATGTTAAATATTCCTTTATTAATATGTTTTATTGTTAAAATGTAATTTTAAAATCATTTAACCCATTTTTGAATGAAAGTTATGAATTTGAATCATTTTATAGTTATATGAAAAATAAATATGAATTATATTATCTCGAGGTATCTTTCATTTTATACTCTGATCATATCAAGAAACTTTTTTGAATAATTTTCCTATGTTATATTTTCTAACATTATTATTCCAAAATATTATTATTTTAAAAGAAATAGTAATTCATTCATTCCGTGAAAATGGATTATATTAATTTCAATTTTTTTAAAATGATAATATAATATTTTCCTATAATATCATTGATTCATAATCATGATGTGATATATTCATCAAAAATGGTAATATTTTTTTTCAATAATTTTACAATTTCTTATGATTTATTCAATTTAATGTTATATTTAACATTAATGATTTCTGATATACCACTAATTATTTATCCTTGTTCCCATATCTATGTGGCGTGGTGGAAATAAAATATATATAAGTGAAATGATACTTCACTCCATTTGTCACTCATTAACATTAATTATGAATATATCTTAACTTTCGTACAATGAGTATAGTTTTTGAAAACCCTCAATAATTTCTAATGATTAGGGGTTGTTTGCCTAGGTACCCATACATTTGATTAATTGAAGAAATTTTTGACAACTCTATAAACCCCATATTATATAAATATTAAATACAATATACATAATTCTCTTAAATGATTGATATTTACCAATGGAGTTACATTATTTCACTTGATGTTTTTTATTTACAAGAGTAATAATTTTGAGATATTTTATGGATTAAAGATTGTGTTATATATTCATGTGAAATGAATTTTAGTCATGTATTATGATGAAATAGATTGGACCAAAATTATATAGCCCACTAATCAATTGGGTAATGCTTAATATCACATGAGGTGATGTAATACTCGTCTTAAATGAGTTTTTTGATCAAGATCTTATTTTATTTATCATTTTATGAGGTCATTATGTGTACCCATATGTTATGTGTTAATATGATGACAGATTTATAGAAAAATTATGTATCCACCTTATCCTTAGTTTTAGGTTGTTCTATAGGGAGACCAAACCTATGTTTATGATTTCATAACACATATTTGTGCAATATTACATTGTTTTTCAAGGAATTTACTTATATGACATGTTCACTATTACACCATGTTTTGATATTGGGAAATACGAACTAGTCTGTGATATATGACTCAACTATCATGAGTTATTTTTACTTATTTAGATTTCATGATATGAGTCCATTAATCTCCCTATTTATCAAATGAAATTTTTTCTACTTTATATAAGAAATATAGACTAATCATAACAAATTTACGCCATACTGATCTTTTGATATCACCTAGTTCTATTAGACTGGATACACATGGTGGATATATCTTATCTAGAGAGTGTTAAAATTTTATTTTTGTTATATGATAAATTACTCTCCATAATTTTATAGTAATGTGTCGGTTGATGATTTATTATGTGATTTTTTCCTATATACAATTAAATTATAATTTTTAGAGTTTATTAAAAATAATTTTTTATATTTATACAATCTCTATTTTGAAGTAGATCTAGAATTGTGGGGTTTTTTAGAATCTCAATGGATATTTTTTCAATATCAATATAATTATTCTTTTTTCGAAAACCATAACATCATCTATAATAGGTATAATGACTCATCAAGAAAAAAAATTAATCTCACATAGAATTATACTGTATTTTTGGAATCTGATGATGACATTGATTCCATGTTCCATAATTATCTTGATACTCTGACATGTTCTGTGTAACATAGATATTATATTCCGTCAATATATCTTTAACTTCCAAACACATTTTTTAACTGCTTAAGCCTTTAATTTAATGGGATTCCCGTAATGAGGCATTGAATTAATCTTATGTACTTCCATCTCTATGGTGTTATTATAATATATTCATGAAACACTATAATTATTTTATTTATTTTTCATATATACTAATAATTTGAATTTTTCATCTTGTGTTAAATGAATGATTTTGACAACATTTAAATTATTGGAAATTGATTTTCTTCTTTTATAGAACACTATTTATTTTTCTCCTTCTTTTTTATTTTATTTTTTCTTAATGTATTTTAACCATTTCATCTCTAATAGGATCAATATTGAACTAAAAATATACTTTTATTTAGATTTGATTATATAACTAATTTTTTCAGTCACAAATCAGTCTCCTCCATGTTCATATGATTTTTATTATTTTTTAAATTTATTTAATTATAAATATAAATTGAATATTATAATTTTATATGGTATTTAATTATCTTTATAAAAACATTTAGGAATATTTTATTAGTGTATGTAATTATATATTACCTTTCTTCTAAAGGAGTGAATGGATTGTTTTTTTAAAAAACAATTCTATAATATTAAAGTATTAATGCATATTTATTCATTATATTTTTACTTATTTCTCTTCATGTATGAATGAATTTATAAATAATTTTATATTCTCTTTGATATATAAAATATGTTCTATAAAACTAATTGTTATAAAATTTTAAACTTGTATTTATTTATATTATCGACATAATTTTTTAAAAATGATACAACGTTATTTTCATCTACTATAATATTTAATAAGATATATTGTGATTAATTTAGGGGTATGATATAATGATACTGTCAATAATATTTATTTATATTAATAATGATCATGTTCATTTATAATAATGGAGAAAATATTTTATTTTTTATAGGATAATTATACTATGTTGAAATTCTGAATGTTTTCATATTCACTAGCACAGATATAATAGTTAAATAATTAATTGATTTGTGGGAAAAAACATTATAAAAATTAATAGGGTAGATTTTAAATATCATTATATCTAGATGCCATAAAAGTGGATAGACTATGTAAAAAAGTCTTTGGGTGTGGGTACTTATCCCATATATAGTATATTATTGGCATGAGGTTATACAATTCTTTTATGATATGAATGTGTATAGGGTTATCACTAAAATAATTTTCAATTTTGAAGAATGTTTTTTTGTTAAAATCTAATGTTATTAAATTTACTTAAACCTTGACTTATAATTATATAATCTTGTTTCCACACTCCTAAAACAACATTATTTTTTTATTCCAAAATCCATAAGTTATGAATCATATTTAATGATCTCTATTTTGTGGGGTATGATTTTATTATGTTATGTAAATATATATTTCCAATATGCCAATACACAAATGTTTATATTATACTGACTTATAATCTATGATGGATATCTCATATGATCAACCCTAGCTGATCAAATAAGGTCATACATTCATATAATTCTATTTCACTACAATACAATGAAGTGAATTATGTCTGATATATATAACGGGGTATATTTTTTGGGGAATAGTTATGTTGTATTTTTATGAGCGGTTGTTACATAATTTTTTTTGTATGTAGACTCCAACATCACTTAACAAGTAGGTTTTATTACCTTAATGGCCTGAAGGACTTCATTTTTATGGATTTTTGGAAACACCCCATTAAAGGGATGATAGGGAACCTTTACAAGGCCCGTAGGCTTAGATATTACATGGCCCATAGGCTTAAGAGATTACATGACATGAAGGTCTTAGGAAATTCAACCAGACTATCTACAAGGAACTACCCCTCCCCATTATCTGCATCATGAAAGTAGCTCTTGACATTCGCATGGTCGTCTGGCTAGGTTTCCCATACAAGCACATGCTAGACCTGATGGCATATCCATACCCTCTCATTCTGACAAGTCCATTTGGCTCTTCTATGGTGAGTGCACTAGCTCTGAATCCTCTTTTGGGACTGCTTCCTTTTTGTATTATGTCTAGGGAAACTACATGAGGCCCAAAGGCCTTAAGGTGACCCGAAGGCCTTAAAGGTCGCCCAAAATCTCCACTGACCCAAAGTCATAGGTGGTATGAAAGCCTTAAGGTCTCCAAGCCCAAACTTGTGTCCCATGGTGAATTGTTCCAGCTATTACAGTCCCAAATAGTACCTGCTATAGTACCCGCACAGTGTACAATTTTGCTGCAGTACCTGTACATTGTATATTTTTGCTACAGTACCAGCACAGTGTACAGTACTACTACAGTTCCTACAACAGTGATGGAGTATAAACATTTTTGAACCCAAAGTGATGGAGTATAATCATTAAATTTCACTGGTTGAAATGAAGGTGTCATAATTTTGACCAATATTAGATTGAATTTTCATTTTAATAAGATTACACACACTATTTGTTATTATATTTAACTCCCATTAACCATTTGGGTAGTACTAAATTGATATAACTGAGAATAACTAAGAAAATGTCGAGTGAAATGGAAATTGATATGGAAAAAAGAGTCATAATAAACACAAAAACATATTAAAAAGTAGTAAACCTCGATTATCTCCTTTATCTAGAAACATACACCCTCTAATAGTGGGATATCCTTTCTAATACATTCTATATAATGTATAAACATAATATAAATGATATTTTTTTGTCAAATAATTCATGAACCATGAATTATTTTATTTATTTTTCATTTAAAAGATGATAGTGAAAATATGTGGACTCTCATCCTAGACATTAAAAAAGGGAATGAAGTCGACTCCATGGGTTTGTAAGAGATTATAAAAATATATTTCATCAATAATTTACCTTCAACCCTTCAAAATAAAATGGAGAGGAATTCATCAAGATTAAATAAAAGTTTGATGAATCCATTGATACCTTTAATAAATACATCAGGAGATATTTTGGATAGATTTCATGTATTATCATTGATGTTGTAAGATAAAATTGACCATTATTTTAGTTCATTAAAGAAAATTTACTAGATATATTTGGGTATATTTGACTACCAAAACAATGGTTAAATTGATCAATGTTATCTCAATGGGGTAATGGAAAATGGAGACTTCCAATTTTCTCACGAATTTTTTAAAAAAGGGAAAAAAATTAATTTTATGGAAGAAAATATGTTAAAATAAATAGAGGAAGTTAAATTAATCCTTTTATAGGCCAAATTAATTGTAATAAGTATGTTGGAATTGTTTTAATGGAGTGAGGAAATGATATACTATTTGGGAAGAAGGACAATGTGAATATGAATGTTGGAGAGATATGAATAATGAAAAGGTGAACAACCTAATATGATAACCATGTTCTAATAATTCAATTTTAAATAGTTTATAAATTTCACCGAACTTTGAATAAATATATGTGTTAATCACGATAATAAATCTGAGAAACCTCAAAAAATATTGGGAAAAGAAAATCCTATGAAATCAACACTATAGATGTGTTTCCAGATAATTATATAGTGAACGGTGTTCCAGTTATCCATAATAGAACTAAAAATTCTTTTTTTAGGTTATAGACAAACAAACTCCATTAAATTTAAATGTTTTTATAGTGCATCAATTCACCACCCCAATAGCATGATATTGAAATATTGGTTAAAATTTTCTAGATATATAATTATTTATTATCTATCCTTAAATAATCTCCAATAGATGTATGTGGGATTGTGTTTCATTTATATATTATTATTATTCATTCAATTGGAATTTCATCTGATTTTGGGTTTGTATTTCAACTCCCTTGATGGTTCCCATATTAATTTATGATATGATAAATTAAACATTTGTATCAAAACTCAATATATGATCATCAATTTATGTAAGGATGAACATAAACATCATATATATTTTTTAAGTTATATATATATAGTAATACCCAAGTATAAGGTGTAATTATCAAAAATTGGTTTGGATAAAGTCAATATTATGCACATAATGATACTTAATGAATACATTTACTTTTACATTAAGAGTTATTTGATATTCCCCATGATTATGGGATTGAGTTATCTATATAACTCATATATGGTGTTTTTACTACATTGGAGACACCATATTGAATTTTACAAATGTTATTTTTGGGAATTATAGATGAAATTCCATGTGAGATTGAATAATGATTTTGAATGTTCAAGTTGATTCAATAAAGGGTTCACTAATTATCTTTGTTAATCAAAAAAATGAATGCATATATTTATGGATTATTATGAACGTAATAAGATAATGATCAAAAAAAATTCATATATCCCTATTAATGGGTTGTTTGATTTTTTATGTGGATATAAACAATTATAAATGATTAACCATAAATATGAATATATCCACTAGAAGTTCAAATATATATATAAATTAGGACAATAATTATTATAAGAGATCATCACTATGAATTAATAAAAATTCCATTCATACTTCTAAATTTCCCAGTAATCTTCAAGGACATGATTTATCATGGCCTTTTTTATTTCATTGATCTGTTTGGGGAAGTCTTTATAGATTATATTATAATATACTCTATGAGAAATAATGATCTTGATGATTGTATCATGATTTTAATTAAGGACTTGTGGAAGTAGAAATTTTATAGAAAATATTCATTGAGTATATTTTTTATATATAAATTTTTATTCCGAGGTTTTATAATAATAAGTGAGGGTATATTTGTGGATTCTTCTATGATATTTTTTATTTAGGAATAAAAATGAAAACCCCCTACAATAGAGATATATTTATTGCATCGATTTTTTGTATAGTTTAGATGGTTTTTAAAAAAAATTATTAACATTAAAATTCACTACCAATGTTATCTTTGAAAGGAGTAAAGTTTCATATTGACATATAAATATTAAGAATACATAAATTATCATAATAGAAGGTTGGAAACCATAGTCCTACACAACCCAATAATAAATATGGGGTTCTTATATACAATTATTCATTAATGAATTGAATGGGATGTTTTAATATGAAACATTACATGGTAGAAGAGTATTATTTAAATACATTAATTATTCCTGAGGAAAAAAACTATAAGTATGATTTGGATCTATGACTTGTATGATTTTCAATGAGGATAAGAAAATATTATCCTAAAAATAAAATTCATGAAATATGTACTTCTCAAAAGAATATAAATTATATATTCACACAGAATGAGTTTAACATATGAAAAAGTAGCCTGTTGGAGTTGATCGAAGTCTATGATTGCTAAAGACATTATCTCCATTTTAAGGAAAAAAAGATTGATTATGGTTTGATTATGAAATATCATGAATCTTTTTCCATGTTGGGAAGGATAACCAACAATAATAGAAGAGTAATTGTTTCTGATGCTTTTACGCTGGGGCGCGCGCGCGTGTCCGTCACGCATAGTAGGATGCGCGGCTTGTTGCCCCGCATTCCCGCTTTCCAAAGGCGGGCGGCAACTGTTCCTTTTTCAGGGACATCTGTTACTTGATCGAAACTGGGATGATGGGATGTCTGTTCTTCCTTCCATGGAATCCTCCTCGGAGCTTGTCACCTAGTCTGGGTCTCCCTCATAGATTTAAGACGGGTTCGTGAAGCTCGTTCTCGGCGCCATATCTACATGGACGCCAGTTAATTACTCTACTCCTGTCGAGATGCTCCAAGGGGTCTTATCAGGGCATCAACCTTCATTGAGTAAAATGGTCATGTTGGGGTGTCGTTGGCATGTCTGGATGCTGGGGATCGACATGTCTGTCTTCTGTCCCTTATCACAGGGCTTCTCGAGGGCATGAAAGCCCGAGGAACCCCACATCGAACGTGGGGATTATGTACCATCGCAGGTCTTCCTCATATTCCCATGTATAACACGGGGTATGTCGCGAGTTTAACGTCTTGTGAGGATGGATCGGACTGAATGTCCCCTTAGGGGGAACACCAATGTTGGGGCCAGCACCTGGGTGGCTTCCCGGATAACATGGAGTGGAATGGGGTGGCATGATCTCACCGGGATGTGGCGGCCAGGGTTTGGATCAGGATGGGTGATGGAGTGATGGTATTGAACCTCGTGGAGGTTTCCTACGTATCCTCATAGCTGGGAATCAACATACGCGTAATTCGTTTGTACGGTGGGACACCTGAAGAGGCGACCTGTGAGAATGAACGCATGGATTGGAGCCTAGAAGAAGTAAGATCTCCGGGCTAGGTCATGCGCTTCCCAAGGCACGTGGGCTTGAGGGGGAGGTCAGGATGAGACATGGGTGTGAGGTATGGGGCTTACGCTCTGAGTTGGCCCATAATGGTGCTGGTGAACCGACGCAAAGGGGTTGGAACAACTGAGCGATGGGCTTGAACCTCGTGGAGGCTTCCTACGTACCATGTGTTAGCACGGATCAAATTCCATGTAGTTCAGGGCATACAGTTTAATGTCATGAGGGACGGGATACAGTTTAACGTCATGTGGGACGAGGGAATTTGAGGATTACGCTCTGAGGCGGCCTATGGTTGTCGGGGAACCGACATGGGGAGGTCGGAACGACTAGGTGGTGGGCTTGAACCTCATGGAGGCTTCCTACGTACCATGCGTTAGCACGGATCAAATTCCATGCAGTTCACTGGTATGGGGCTTATGTGTTGAGGTGTCTAATAGGAGGATGTCATGGTCAATGCGTGCTCTAAGCCGACGCGAGTCATGATCGATTTGAGAAACGAGAGGCCGCAGGGACAAGAAGATCACATCGTAAAGGGTGTGTCCGTGAGAAGCGGAAAGGGGCTTACGTGTTGAGCAGCCCAAAGAGGAAACAGGGGCTTACGCATGGTTAGAGGCCCTGGGTGTGAAGGCTTACTCTAGGATAGAGGCATGTGGTGCGACAAATCCCAGTGGGAAAGGGACTCCACTGGCCTTGGTAGGGGGGAAGTACGGAGGTGCAGGGGTGCGACCTTTCGTTAGAGAGGCTAGGGGATTACGCGCTGAGGCAACCCTTCCCCCGCGGACAAACGCCACTCCGACAAGGAGCATATCATTCCATGTAAGGAATAATCCATTCATGTGGATACGAGTGGGCGTAAAGAATTTCCGAGATGGGGGGACCCTGCGTGTGAAGCACAGGGTCGGACCACAGTTTAACGTCATGTGTTAAGGACGAGGTGCTTAGCATTTTAACGTCCTGCAGCTTGGATGAGGTGGGTTCTCTCCACACCCCTAGTGCTTACATGCTCAATTCCCTCTAACCCTTGTGGGAGGGAAGGCATCGGCAAGGCCATAGTGAAGGGGGTCGCAGGGTGAACCATTGAGGGGTCCACGTTAGCGTGGCTATGCGAAGAAGCAATAGCCGTTAGCGTGCCTATGCGGAGAAGCATAAGGCAAAGCTACGCAACGAGAAACACCGCCCAAGGGACCTTGAGGTTACTTCGTACGATCCTAGAAGGTCTTACGGGAAAACAACGCATAACGCACTTGCCCGGCAGGGAAGACATCAGGTGCCGGCGCGAAGAGGCAGCCAATGGGCGTCAAGTTAAAGGGTCCGGGGTGTTGTGTGCAAAGAGAAGGTTTGGGCACAAAATACCGGGATGGCGCGCAATAGGACCAGAGGATTGCGCGGATAGGTGATTGCACGCAAAGGATTGGGATTGCGCACACAGAAGGGGATTGCGCGCATGGGGCAAAGATTGCGTGCAAGGGAAGAACCCGGAGGAGTGGGCAAATTCACTAAAGCCAGTGGAGTTGTGCGCAACGACGAACCCCGGGGCAAGGTTGCATGAAAAGAGGAATTACCTGGAAGTAATCTTGCGCATGGGGGAGTCCGAATTGCGCACACGGGAGCCGTTCTGAATTCCGTAACCCCAAACCGTTTGGGGTCGACTTCTATTTATAGGCATCGACTGGCACAGAATCCAGGCGGTGCGCTAAATCTTCCGCACTGGGAACCGTCGGTGCGCAAAGCTTTACCGCATGGAACCGGGGCGCAAAAAATTGTGTCCACCATCGGCTCGATTACGCGAATCCCAGGGATGCTTCGCACGCACAACATTATTTTGTGCAAGTCCTCCTTTATTTCGTGCACCACTTCTCGGGCCTCCGGACAGGGCCTCTGATTATGAATATGACTTCCCTTTGTCATTTCGAAACTTCCTATGGGAGTTACAACCTTTTTCGGCATCTACAAATGCCCCCCTTAGAATTGGATCGGCAAGAGGCCGTAACGGTCGGATTCTGAGGGAAACACTGAAACACCGATACAGGGCCTCTCCTGGGCACTTAGCGCGCAAAAAACCGACACGGTGTGAAAAACGACGGATCCGCGTGGAATTATCATTCCGCGCAGCACGGAACCTTGGCCTCACCTATAAAAAGGGGTGCTGGCTCCCGAATCCGTACTCAAGATTTTCCGCACGACAGGCTTACTGCTCTCGTGCATGAAATTTTTCCCGCGGTTGCGCGTTAAAATGCTCTGGTAGCGCGTAATTCCTTCCGAATTTTGGCCGCACTTGCGCGCCTACTCGGGATATTCCATGCCTAGAGTGCCGATTGCACACCCAACTCCTGGATTTCGCGCCGCCACTTCAGATTTTTCACAGCACTCTCCGATTCCGCGCACTACATCCTGATTTTGTGAAACTCCTGAAATATTCGAGATGGCCGCAGACCGATTTGATGATGGGGAATCCGCCGCTCATAGGACTGAAATGGATACGAACGAGGAGGTTTATGGCACCAAGGTGATGGTTTCCAAAAACCTGACCTTGTTCAATCTGCTGGCTCTGGCCCAGAAGATGTATCCCCTGTCTGACAACCTCCCACTATGGAACTTTGGCATCCTGGAGGACGTTCCCCTACCGGGCATCGAGGTGGACACACCTCAGTCATGGGTGACCCGGGAGGACGAGCTTCCTCGCTACAACATCACCAAAAACGGCCATCCTTCCCTGGAAACCAGACATATGGACGTATATGTCCTGAACCCGAGGACCAGGACCATTATCGGGGACGAGCCTATCGTAAAGAATTCTCCAGCCCTTTACGTGAGAACGTTTTTTCAGAGCGTCGCAGCTGAAACGAAGGGCTGGCTGAAGGATTGGGACCTGCGGTCCGGGGGAAACTTCACTAGCGAGTGGGCCTGGGCGTTCTGTGATCACCATACTTGCGACTAGTTTGGGGATGAACTGCAGCATATTGGCCTATTCGAGGCGGTATGGACATCGCAGTTCCACATCCACCGTCAGCCTGATCTCAGGCCAGAGCTATTCACCCGGTGGTATCCTGATACCAATACATTTCACCTTCACCATGGGGAAGTTGGCATTAGTCTCTGGGATTTTCACTACATCGGAGGTATCACAATGGAGGGCTACCAATACGACGAGTTCGTTCCTCCAAAGAACACCTGGGAAGACAGGTCACGGACGCCCATGCAGATGTGTAACCTGCTGGAGCTGGCCAAAGAGAGGCTGGGGATCAAGGACATTTTGAAGGACATTGCCTACAGGGGCTGGTTCAGCCAGTTCCTTGAGAAGGATCCGGCAATCAAGATGCCGGGACGGGGTAAACGGTGCCCAACCGTGGCTCAGATTATCAGGGATGGGTTATACAGAAGGACCCTGGAGGCGGGGAAATACCAATCATGGGGTTACCATGTCATTCAGACCCATGACCCAAACGTTCAGTATGCCGGGTTACACACCGCCTTCCTGAGCGGGTGGCTCCTGCTGGTGCGGGATGTGAGAATGGGCGTCAGTCCAGCAACACTGGTGATGGAGGGCACCATGGCCACCAACAAATGGTTCAACTTGGGGATCCCTGTACTGGCCAAGTTGTATGCCATTCTGGGATGCATCTCATGAGGGGGGTCACCTCGGAGGATATGTGGCCCCTTCCAGATCTTCCATGGCTGGGTGGTGGCTCATCTCGGTGGGTACACTTTCCCAAACGCCATCCGTCCTCTAGGCAATGGCCTACGACTGTCCCTGGTGAACATCATCAGGGTGGAGCGGATGACGCTCAATGAGGAGGGTGTGAGAATCCGCATTGGTAAGCACACCAACTTCCACTTCATCCCATTCCCCACCCTAGTTGGCCAGATGGTGGACAATGGGTGAGGCTCATTGGAGTAGCAGGAGTATTTCCAGAGTATTCGAGGCGGGGTGCTCGTGGCTCGGATCAACGAGAAGGTGATATGCGAGCCTTACGTGCCATCCCGATTCTCCAGGCAATTTGGGTGCCTCCAACGAATGCCAAAGAAGGTATTCACGGCTATCTTGCAGGAGAAGAATCCATGCGTTCTGCGACTGATGTGGTTGATGTTTACCACTTTGGGCTCTGGCGACGTCATTACTCTTCCTCCCACCGGGGTCGACACTGGCCTAGCAACTATGTATGCCGAGCATTGGACCATTGCGTACCTTGAAGGGATTTTACGCAAGCCAGTCTGGCGGATCGTGACTACCCATGTGGAAACAGGGCGACAGGGGAGCAGACAAGGTGCTGTTGGAAGGGGGGAACCAGGGGTGCGTCAGGCAGTGAGGCCTGCGCAGACCGGGACCTCAGCGGCGAGAACATCACACGGTGCCGCCGCGACCTTATTTCCCATGGGGGGGCTCACATGAGGTGGCCAGGGAGCTGCACAAGAAGCAGATAAGGTACCTGCTCGAACCATCCCAAGATGAAATAATCCTGGCACTGTGGTCGGCCTGGATGACCCTACGGCAATCGATGTGTGTTGAAGCCCTCTGGCAGATGATAGTGCAAAACAGGATCTAGCTTCCATAGGTTGGGATCGTTCGAGTTACCGACCGGGTAAACATCCATCGGTGGCATGTTTATCTAATGGCCATGGACACATACACATGCCAAAATGGGTCGGCGTGTGGAGCCACCTTTCCTAGTGAAAGTGATGCTCTACCAAGAGCATGATCTGGAAGTTATGTCGCCGGGAGAAGAAGACAGTAACGAGGAGTCTGAGGGGGAGGAGGAGACCGGAGAAGACACAGGTGAAGGAGAAGATGAAGAAGGAGGAGAAGGAAAAGGTGAGGGGTCACAGGGGGAGACCTACCAAGGAAGTCTCCGAGAGAGCGGCGAGATTGTAGGATCTGATCTCGACATAACCGAGATACTCAAGGTTTGTCTCTATCCTCATTCATTTCCATTCTTCGTCCTTTCTCATTTTTAATTTCCAACCCATCTCTCTACCTCACTCAGGAGCGCCTAAGTGTTGGTCAGGCGTCCCCACTAGAGGAGGGAGGAAGGGAACCGATGGGACAGGATGGGGATCCGACACCCATCATTGAATTGACAAGCACAGAGGGGTCTCCCATCATGGCGGCTCTTGCAGTGGCCAGAACACTGGAGGCCGACGCTCTGGATTCCAGTAAAACTCATGATTCACTTCTGGCGCTTGTTATCAAAATAACCCATCTAACCAGCGTACGCCTTGCACAATGATCTCAACCATGGAGGCTCGTCAGGCTGCGGAACCCGGGCCTTCCTTGAGCGGACCAGTGGCGGACATACCACCTCGTCCAGAACATGCTCCCCCGCACTAAGTCTGCCCCGAAAATTGGTGAACAGGGGACGACAGACATGAGCGGTGCTGTCCTTGAGGCGATGCCGAAAGCTGACGGAGGCACCATCGCTATCGGGGTGAGAGAGGAAGGTCGCCCGGACATCGAGGATCCTATTTCTCATGATGAAATCTCTGAGGCCGATCCTGCAGCCGACCTGCTGGATGCCTTTTCGGTGTACCGGACCACTGACACTTAAGAGATAGATGACTCAAACTTAAAATCAGACGAGGAGAGCCAGATGACATGGCATAAAGGGTGGAATTGTATCCATCGCTTTCTCAGACAGCCCCAGTCAGATTGGATGAGGCAGATGAGATCACTCTAGTCTTGGATGCACTTCCTAAGCGCCGGAGGGGCTGACGCTCAACACCTTCATCTGATGGTCCATAATTACATGGACGAGAAGATATGCAAGAGCAGCCAACGCACCGACGTTTCCCAATGTCGGGAAAGATAGGAAAATGCTCGAGCGTGGCTGAGGGAAGAGCTGGAGGTCCAGTGCCTCGAAGGGAAGGCATAAGATAAGGAGGCCTTCATTGCGACGTGCTCTGAACTCATGGAAGAACTGACGGCCCAGCTGGCTGACCCCCAAGAGAAACTGACGGAGGCGAGTTAGCAGATGGTCGTACTTCAAACTGAGCGGGCACATGCATAGGCCAGAGTTGGTGAGATACTCTATGTGGTTGCTGATGAAGAGAGAGTCTTCGAAGAGCGAGAAGCAGTCCTGGAGGCTACCAGCCAAAGGGTAGCAGTGTTGGAAGCATCGATCCAGCATGCTGATCCTTATGGGCTTTTTTTGGCTATCTCATGTACTTTTTTCTTGTACTGCTCATCATCTCAATCCAATACATGGACAAATCCATTCATTTTTATCCTTGGTTTAATATGCTCAACCATAATTCTGAAATGAATAACAACTCACACATATGCTCCTGTGGGTCACACCCAATGCGAGAAGCAAAGGATACTCGTGTTATCATTTCGTCCAAATGTGGGGCATTAACCAAGCTTCAGGCATCTGAAATTGGGCCTGGATTTCTGAGGAGAAGACCTCAAACCGATTGATATATCACATTCTCAATGTGCTCTGACACATGAGCGGGGAAATGTCGACGGCATTGAAATCCATCCGAACATAGGGAGATGGAAAGGAAAGGTGAATCATGCTACCCGAATTCGGAACACTCTGTTGTGTGATGATGGAGGATAACTGTTAACCATGGAGGAAATGCAGCATCCATATCGTGTTGGCCTTGAATGGGGACAACAAATGAGGGATGTCCGCTGAGCATGTTCGCAACATGGGGCCTAACTCAAATATCACTGGTCAGTCTTCCGGAACGTTGGCCCAGGATAGATGGCGGACTATAGGCCTATCAACCATACTGCTACAATTGGTGGACCGAAGGTCTATCATCCATATTGTGGCAGCAGGCGGACCAAATTCTATCATCCATACTGTTAGGGGGTCCCATCAAACATGAACAGTCCTCCGGAACGTTGGCATAGGACCGTAGGCGGACCGTTGTTCTACCATCCATACTGTTAGGGGGTCCATTGAACATTAAAGAGAATGATGATCCGAATAAAGGGGCACACAAATCATGGAAAGTGGAGTGGTGGTTTGTTTGAACAGAGTCCAACACTCCCGAAATTGCGCCACTATGTCGGAGGGGCAGTAGGAAAACGTACCAACCTGATCACGGATCGTCCCAATTTTTTGACATGACCTCTATGGCGAGTGAATTTCCACTTCCCATTATTACTATGGGGAATCTCGAACTTATTCGGGGTAGATGTCACGATTACACCACTTCCCCAGAAGTCATGCCGAGGTGCCGACAAAAAGGAGGGAAGGGATTCGGTAATCCCTAGGGCTGGACCCAAGACAAAATGTCCAGGCATTCCTACGTATCTCATTAGGATGATAATCAAGCCACACGTAGTTCTAGAAGCACAGTTTAATGTCATGTAGGATGAAATACAATTTAAAGTCATGCGGGATGAGGGACACAACTCATCTGGGGATAGGCATGGTACGGTGAGTAACCTGACATGAATGAAGACAAAATCCCGCACCCCACCGTACAGTCCCACAAGAGAGACTGAGTCATGGATATCCAAGTAAAGTATCATAGTTTAAGTCTTAGAACTCAGACCAAAGGATTAGGGGAATGGGAGACACATGATAAAGCGGTTGCAAAACCCAACGTGAATCGGGAAAAGCCCTGTTTACTATGTGCTCCTAGGGACACATTTAGGCCGAGAGACCGAACATGAAAAGTTAGGATGGGCATGTGGGGAAGTTCCTAGGATCTCCTACGTATCTCACAAGAATGAGAATCAAGACATGCATAGTTATTGAGAGGTAGCATCTTAACGGGATGATATCATCACAGTTTATGGTCATGTGGTTGGACCTGGCAGCATAGTTTAAGGTAGTATGGCTTGGACCTGGTGGCATAGTTTATGGTCGTATGGCTTGGACCTGGTAACATAGTATACGTTCATATGGCTTGGACCTAGGGGAACAATCATGATGCAATAAATCATACCTAATGTGGGTGAGGGCGTAATCCCATACCATCACCATGCGCGATTCTAAGAGAGGAGCCTCGGGCCAAAGGGGCCTACGAGGGTTCAACAATCAGGGGGGAAGGAGATGCTAGCTCCCAGCTACGCTGGGCCTGGAACGCAATGTATAGGAGACTCCTTGTTCCCCATGGGGATGAGGGTCAAGATGCACGAACCTATAAAGAATAAACCCAAGCACAGACTCTAGCGCTCAGATCGCTGGATACCCGAGAGACACTGGTATGCAGCTTGGTCCGTCTGACGTGTGGGGTTGTACTGAGGGTTAGTACAAGGAGTGTCGAGATTCCACCTTGACACGGTGGGGCTGAACATGATGTGAATCATGTAACCAACATTCATTCCCCAAAGAAGCCGGCGTGATGACTGAGGATTACTGTTGGCCATGTTCACAACACAGCCTCCTGTCGTGTTAGCCTAGAGGTAGGGGAAAACAAATGAGCATCAACCGCTGACCACATTCACAACACGGGATTTGTATCAATTTGTTGCCTGGAACCCTCAGGACAGTTGGCCCATGACGGTAGGAGATCCCTTAGGCGTTGTATTCAGGTTGTTCTTGGGGGTCCCCTTGGGTGTGAAAGATGGTGGGGCCCGAATGAAGGGGAACACAACGCCTGACAAGCGGACGAAAACTTGCCTAAGTCGAATCTAAAACTCCAGTTCCTAGACCAGCGTACTCCAAACACATTATCAGACCACTGGAAAGGGTGAAGGGGCTCAATATTAGAGCAACCAAAAGATGGCGGATACCCGAGGGAAGGGCGGGCCAAAAGACCGAGGAAACCGGGAGATCGTGTGATCTCCTAAGAGACGGGGCTGGACCCGAAATCTAAGTGTTCAGGCGGTCCTACATATCCCATAATGATGGGAATCAGGCCACACCTAGTTTTAGAGATGTATTTTAACATCATGTAGGACGAAATACAGTTTAACGTCGTGTGGGATGGGGTAAGGAACTTAGTTTGAGGTCATAGAACACGGACCAAATGGGACCTAGATGTAGGGAAAAATGTAGTTTAAGGTCATGCTGGACCGTCTAAGGATATTAGTTTTAAGGTCTTAGAACTTGTACTAAGGAGGCCATATGTAGGGTAAAATATAGTTTAAGGTCATGCTTGACCGTGTAAGGATCTTAGTTTTTTGGTCTTAGAACTCGGACCAAGGAGTCAGGAAAAATACCATATGATGAACCTAGCGTTGGTGGGAGGAGTCACACGCTCTCCATCCTTAGTCACCAGAGAATACGCGCCATTGGGATAGACCTTATGGACAATGAAAGGCCCCTCCCATTTGGGATCCAACTTGGGTGGTTTCCTGCTGGGAATAATTTCTTCTCTGAGATCCAGCACCAGGTCACCTTGTAGGAAGGAGTGGAGGCAAACCTTCTTATTGAAAGCTCGAGCCATCCTGCTCTGATTCCTTTCCTAGTTGTTTAAAGCGCGAAGCCTACTTTCATCGAGCCCTTCCAATTTGGATAGATGGAATTCGGAAACTCTATCCCGCGCTTCATTGTCATAGACCACCATGCGCAATGAGGGAAACTAAATCTCAATGGGCAGGACGGCCTCAGCACCGTATACTAGGGAATATGTAGTCACCTAGGTGGAGTTGCGAGTCGTCGTCCTATGAGCCCAGAGGGCTTTGGGGAGCTTGTCTGGCCAAATTTTCTTGTTCTGACCAACCATCTATTGCAGAATGTTAGAGAGGGTTTTGTTAAATGCCTCGATCTGTCCATTCGCCTACGAATGATAACGGGAGGTGTAGTTAGAGTGAATGTTGTACTTGGCGTACAATTTCATCAGCTCGGCTTCTCGGAAGTTGCTTGCGTTATCCATGAGGATAGCGTGAGGTACTCCAAATCGATAGATGATATTGGATCTCACGAAGTTAGCGATAGAATAGACTTTGAATTCCTTGAGCGGGATTGCCTCTACCCACTTGGAGAAGAAATCCATAGTGGTTAAGATGGACGGGCACCTGAGGGCCTTCGCTGGCGGGTAAGGTCCTACGACATCGAACCCCCAAACTGCAAAGGGCCATGAATACTTGGTAGTATGGAGAGGATCCGGTGGCCGATGCATAAAGTTAGCCTGAACATGGCACGCATGACTCCTCTTGGAATACTCGATGCAGTCGTAGATCAGGGAGGGCCAAAAGTATCCCAGCCTCCGAATCTGGTGGGACAACTTTGACCCGGCCTGGTGGGCGCCACAGGAACCAGCGTGCACTTCTTTCATGACCTGTGGGATCTCGACTCCTTGAAAGAAACAGAGGAGAACACCACCAAATCTGTTCTTGTAAAGGCGCTGCTCAAGGCTGGGACCGCCCTGAAGGGTGAACTACGACATGCGGCGTCGGATTCTCTCTCGCTCGGCTCAGTCTGACAGAACATTGTCGTGCTGGAGATATTCAACCAAGGGCGCCCTCCAGTCAGGAACTGTCTCGATTACTACACCTGAAGCCCCCGGGGATCCTGACGTAGGGGCACCCGCGGTGATATGGGTCACTTGCGGGCCACAATAACCTTCCAGAATAATAGGATAAATGACTCTCTAGTGCACAACATGTATAATTATGTCATCTTATTCGGGCTCCACAAGTGATGCGGCTAGGCTGGCCAAAGCATCTGCTCGACTGTTCTGCGACTGGGGAATGTGAACATCCTCTGGCTGGGAGGGGAACATATCCATTAGACGGAGGGCACACTCCATCAATGGCACGAGTTCTGGATTTCTGACAGCATAGTCACCATCGACCTGCTTGATGACTAGCTCAGAGTTCCCTTTTACTTACAGATGGGGTACGTCAATCTCGAGAGCCAACTTGAGGACAGTGATGAGGGCATGATACTCTGCCTCATTGTTGGTGCAACTGTAGAGACCCAAAGCTTGATGTACATGGACAATACATTACTTTTGCAGAATACATAATACAGAACAAAAACAGACACACAAGGATCGTAATAGTTTAGTGTCTTCAAAAACTCGGAATAAAATCTTCTAATCATGGTGAAGGATCTTCAACATATCCCAATAAAGAACTTCCCCGTTTTTTATTACCTAAAACCATTCTTTATATCTTGTGGAAAATAAAACATAAAATGGGTGAGCTCAAATGTCTAGTAAGGGTAAACATAGAGAACATAAAACAATCCATAAACATTTAAATGAAAAAACTTGAACGTAAAATCTAAACATCAAAATCTTGAGAACAGACATGAATCATGGAAGTACATAAGGCATATATCATAAGGTAACATCAATCATGATAAAATAGCATGGTAAAAACTTGTAATTGTGGAAACCATTAAGAACATGATATGATTTCCATAGTAGCCAAGGCATTGCTTCCAAGAGCATCATAGTGGAAAAAGTCCCTTTCTGAATCGAGTTCACTCATCGTTCCAGTCCAGTATTACTGAACTAGTTTAACTTGCCGTTCTAGCCATGTCTATATCATGAGATATAAATCATTACCCAATGAATTGGAGGGAGATATAGGTCCCACCCATCTCATAATTCAATCATTTTTACTTGTGCCACAAAATAAACATACATCATTCATAATAACCCAACGAAGAAAATGGGTTACATAAACATCATCCTCTCATCACATAATCCATATAAAAGAAATGGATATCATTTCATAACAAGAAAAGTGAAACCATGTAAATCATAGAGACATGATACTTGAAACATAAACATATGAAATAATGTCATCTTAGATAAAAAATGGTTTTGATAAAACAATTGAAATGAATTCTTGAGGAAATTATCCTTTCTTATTCAAAGTCAATTTCTTTTCACAAAACGTCATTAAATTTTAGACGAAAAAGAATTTGTTTAAAATAGTAATGAAATCTTTTGGAGGAAGCTTCACGAAAATAAGGCTTTATAAAACCGTAAAAATCCTTTCATGTCGTATGCGTTAAAAAAAATTATTCTCGTACTTTTCTCAGAAGAGTCAAAAAGTACCTCGTAACGTAAACGAAAGAATGATTCCTTACATAACATGTAGTAAAGGACAAAATTGGTAAAAAAGGAATTTAAACATACATGAATACTCTTTTATAAATCATGGAATGGATGATAGAAATAACAACAGTGAATACTTACGAATAACCAATCTCGGATAAAAATGAGATTTCCACAATTATCCCTTACCTTATGTCCGATATGCTTCGTATGTATCCGAAACTCCTGTATAATGATTTAAATAATGTCACTGACTTATTAAATAATCATCTTCATTGTTATGATATCATATATTGTTCATTGATGACTTTATATTACCCGTTCTTTTGTAAATTCATGTTAATGTAGCGTTTTGGGAAAAATAGATTCATTTATGGTCAGTGATTTGAAATGTAATTATTCATATGATTACTTAGATCATTATTAATTATTATAGAATATAAAATATTATTTATATATAATAAATATTGAGAATATATATATATAATAGATCAATAAATGGAATGAAATACACTGTTCATGGAGACGGTAGGCCGTACGTACGCATGAACACTGTTTTCGTTTCCTTATTGAGTATAATGGAATTATGTAGATGAAATACATATATATATATATATATACATAAATACAGTATCTTTATAATGTCATATATTTCATTATTATTTCTTATATATACTTTATAATCATTCTTTAATTGTTAACATGGAGAATGAATCTCATCGTGTCGTGGAGACAGTAGTCCGTACGTATGCACGAGTGATGATATCGTTTCCATAATTATTGAATTGAATTAGAGTGGATGATACAATATATCAGAATCAGTATGATGTTATAATAACTATGTATAGTTATTCTTTACACCATTATACCAATCCAAGTAAGGTGGTATTGGAAAAACAGATTACACCACGGCGTGAAGACGGTATTCCGTACGTACGCACGCGCGGTGATTTCGTTTTCTGTAGGATGGATAGAAGATGAAATGGGGTTGTTTAATAATTATAATAACATATCAGTATATGTGTGATAATGATGTTATTACTTCATAATGAAACAACTAAATAAGAAGAAGTGGAATAAGAAATGAAGTTGAAAGAATCGGTAACAGACTTTACCTCTTCTTTGAAGCACCTCTTTGAGACCTCCTCTTAGGGAACTAAAATTGGTCTTTGAAGAAGACCAGGACCTCTATGATGTTTCTAGGGAAGTGGAGAAGATAATTTTTCATGGTTTTTCCGAGCATGAAGGCTCAATGTGGTGTGAGTAAGAGAGGGAGGAGGTGCCCTTTTATAAGTGAGGAGAGGGGCACCTTTGGAAAAGCAAAAAATTTTATTTAATTATAAAGTCATATTCAGTTTTAAATAGCACCAAATTGATTTATTTAAAATCTAAGGTGGTAATGGGTCTAAATCATCTAATACAAGAGAATTTGGACAAGTTTAGATTAATTTTATAACCTTATCATTTAGATATAACTTTAAGTTAGATAATTATACTTTTACCATGTGTTTTTGTGTTCTTACACTATAAGTTTAATAAACATACTATAACAAGCCCAAAGAACCCCCAGTTGTTTATTATTAATCTATCTAACCTTATCTAAGCCATTTGTCTGAACCTTAGATTTTTAGGATTAAAATAACAATTAATAATATAATATTTGTTTTAAAAACAATTTTATGTCAACTTTGACACTATTTGGTAATTGATTTTTGTGAAAATCATAATAGAAATATTAGTTAGAAAAAAGTTATTTAAATCAATACGAACATGTACTATTAACATAAAGAATTATTGAAATTCATAAAAAGTCTAAAATTACATTTATTTGGGTATTTATAACATCAATTATGTCAATATTTCATTATTAATATAATAATTGCATCATCATAGTGTCATAAATAAATTAAATTATTTAAAGTCTAAAAATTAAAAATAAAATACCATTATGTAGGATATCATTTTATCTTTCTAATTAATATTTATAGTTGAATTTATCTTATGTATAACCCTATATTAAAAATAATTTACTTCATAAACTTTGATTTTAACTATTTTAACCCTTCTTTAAATAAATTAATAATAAATGTCCTAATCTAATCCAACTGGGCCTAATTAGTCATGTTTTATTCCAAAGGTTGTTTTTGGTCGAATTAATCATATCCAATAGAATTAGGACATGTGTTAGGGTAATAATAATATCATTTTTACCCTTAATTACCCTATTTACTTTTAACTGTGGTAAATAAAAGTAAAAAGTTACTATGCACCAAAAATTATTTTCATCTCATTTAACCAAGTTTTACTTAATGAAATCAACCATGACTCTTAGATTTTTTTAAATTCCATTCAAAAAAGCGTTAAAATTATGTTTTATGTAAATTTGCAAATTCTCCTAGGAGGTGGGTAAAAGACGGTTAGAAGTTCAATAAACTTTTTATATATCTAAAATTTTTATAAAATGACTCCAATGAATTACATTGAACTTATATAGGTATTATGTGAAAATTTTGACCTAAAATAAATTTAAATAAAATAAATAATTAGGTAAATAAAAAGTTGGTTTTTAAATATTAACCTAGTGTTTTCACTATTCATCAAAAATTGAAAGTTTTCAGAAAAATTCCAAAATTTCACCCTAAGCTAATTTCGATATTCCGAATCCAAAAATGAATCCCATTTTGAAAGATGAAATTTTCAAAATTTCAAAAATTGGTTATTACTATTCATAACGGCTAGTTTTAATAATATTTGAATAGCATATCGTTGTTTAGTGAAACTCAGTATTGCATACAACACACGCTATCGAGGAAGGTCCTGATTGCATGTAATGCGGCCATGTTAGGGTTATGTGTTGTCTAAGACTCCTTTGTTGAAGCGTACAACACAAGACATCAATAAAATTAACAAGAATATTTTTCATAAAATCTCGGGGTGTTACATTCTACCCCCCTTAAAATTAATTTCGCCCTCGAAATTCGTCAGGGTTATAAATGGTTTACTTCTCGAAAGTTTCTTTAATAGAAACCCACAACATAAAATGGAATAAAAAAACCAATCTTTAAAAACTAAATTATGAAATATAATGGTTACACAAATTAATTAATCACTGGGTTTCCACATAGGAGAACATAGGTGAAAATATGGATATGGAAGAGAAACCTAACCATCATGTTCTAATGGAGAGTGGTAGAGAACACGACTATGAAAAATCCAAAAATCACAAATCCATAAATATGTGATGATCTAGGGTACTATCCGAATCATCAGATATAAGGGCACTAGGACAACATTTTTGGTTTTCAAGATCATTTCCTTAAAGTTGATGAATTTGAATTAGAATAAATACTTACTTTATTTTGGTACAATCTCACTGTTGTTCGTGCTTTGAACAATTTCCACTTCATATATTAATGAAATGAAGTTTAATTTGTTATTCGTGAAGTGTCAATAGATCATGTGATAGAATGATGGGTCATTCCATCTTTTTCAAACAAATGGTTAGCAAAAGTTATCAAATATACATAAGTCAATATATGGTGAGGTTAATCGTATACGATTCCAAAAATGAACTTATACATCATATATCATACCACGTAATAAAATAAAACTTGTTTCGACTAACTAGGGACATCTTGTAGGCCATTGATAGGCGATAAAGGCCAGTCGCACTTCAGTTGTCGGTTCGATTCCCACAGCCTTTTCCGATGCGATGTGATGTCGCTCGTCCTATAGGTTGTCCTTTTTCTAAAACTATATTACTATAACATCCCATCAATAATATCCAAAAAAGTTCTATCCTTAAACAATACTAACTTATGTCCAACATAATCCATTCCAATCTTTAGGATTATCTAAAATACTTCGGTCCAAGCTCATAGTATAAAGAAAATGATTACTTGAAATTTCACATAACAATCACGTGAATTCCATCATTTATCCCCCATATATCATAAGATATATCTTGTTGGTCAAATTACAAACATGTGAATACATTAATCATGTATTCTCTTGAAGAATGAATACCCATTGAACCTTAGTGAAAACATGAATGCAGTTAAAAGTTAACACATTCCGCATACCAAAATCCACAAAATTCTATATACTCAGACCATGATATCCCTTAGTCCTTATATCAATCATGAGCTCATGAATACAATTAAACATCTCATTATCTTCTTATCCCTTCATTATGCGCATATCATCTTCTTTCCAAAATATTTGAATCAATTTTCACGGTTACCAGTACCATTCAACATATAATTTCAAATAATTTAGGAAAAACAATAGTTTAATAATCCTTAGATGATTCTTTATTCCATAGTACCATACATTATTCTTTATAAACATACAATCATTCCACTAACTTCTTAAACCACTGATTGAGCTTCATCATTTCTTTCATCTCATATTTCATTTGTAGTCTCTTCATCATCATCCACATAAATACTACTCATATGACCATGCTGATTCTCTTTGTGATATTTTCCCTTAGGTCATTGGTTTGCATAATTCCTATACATTCCACATTTAAAACATCTAATCATTGTTGATGTCGGAGCAATACCATTATCCTTTTCCATGGTGTTAACTGAACCTTTTCTTTTGCACTTATTGTCTTTGTGTCCTTCTTTTCCACACCCAAAGCATCTTCCATATCCTTTGAAACAATCTCCCTGATGCCTCTTCCCACATCATTTACATGAGGGAAATTTAACTTTCTATCCTCTATTATCATCATGAAACTCCATCTTTCTCTTATTATCTGAGTCAGGAAACATACCAAAGTTGAGATTATTGATCATGTTATGAGATTTCTGATTAGGCATAATAACGATGTCTGGACTTCCAGATCTCGTTTCATTTGGTTGCTCATGAATAATATCATTCCATTGTCCGCCATATCCTCCATTATCGTGAATCTTCCAGTTTCCAACCATTTTATAAAACCCAAAAAGAATAGTGTGAGAGGAAAAAATCATGCTAGGGAAAACAACATGGTAAAGGGGGAGTACCCTCAATATCCAACATCTTAGGTTAAATTCTTAAATCGTCACCATAGTTCTAGGACTATATCCTAAACGTATACTTATCCTTATAGACATCCCTAGACATACCTTAGAAATATCTCTAGGAATCTCAATAAAGTTTTCGCATCCTAGTTTCCAAAGGTTGACTAAACCATTCCTCTGATACCAATTGTAGAGACCCAAAGCTTGACGTACATGGACAATACATTACTTTTGCGGAATAATTAATACATAACAAAAAATAGACACACAAGGATCATAATATTTTAGTGTCTTTGGAAACTCGGAATAAAATCTCTTAATCGTGGTGAAAGATTTTCAACATCTCCAAATAAAGATCTTCCCCTTTTATATTACCTAAAACCTTTCTTTATATCCTGGGGAAAAGAAAACAGAAAAAGGGTGAGATCAAATGCCAAGTAAGGGTAAACAGAGAGAACATAAAACAATCCATAAACATTTAAATGCAAAAACATGAACGTAAAATCTAAACATCAAAATCTTGAACAAAGACATGAATCTTGGAAGTTTGTAAGGCATATATAATAAGGGAACATCAATCATGATAAAATAGCATTGGAATAAAACATGTAATTGTGGAAACCATTAAGAACATGATATGATTTCCATAGTAGCCAAGACATTGGTTCCAAGACCATCTTAGTGGACAAAGTCCCTTTCTGAATCGAGTTCACTCCTCGTTCCAGTCCTGTATTACTGAACCGGTTTAACTTTCCGTTTCAGCCATGTCTATCTAGTGAGATATAAACTTTACCCAAAGAATTGGATGGAGATATAGGTCCCACCCATCTCATAATGAAATCATTCTAACTTGTTCCACAAAATAAACATACATCATTCATAATAACCCAACGAATAAAATGGGTTTCATAAACATCATCCCATCATCACATAATCCATATAAAAGAAATGGATATAATTTCATAATTAGAAAAGTGAAACCATGTAAATCATAGAGTCATGATACTTGAAACATACACATATGAAATAATTTCATCTTAGATGAAAAATGGTTTTGATAAAACACTTGAAATGAATTCCTGATGAAAATATCATTTCTTCTTCAAAATCAATTTCTTTTCACAAAACTTCATGAAATTTTAGAAGAATAAGATTTTGTTTAAAATAGTCATGAAATATTTTGGAGGATGGTTCCTGAAAATAAGGCTTTATAAAACCGTAAAAATCTCTTCATGCCGTATACGTTAAAAAAACATTCTTCTCGTACTTTTTTCGGAAAAGTGAAAAAGTACCTCACAACGTAATCAAAAGAAAGATTCATTACATACAATGTAGTAAAAGTCAAAAATTGGTAAAAAGGACTTTAAACATACATGAATATACTTTTATAAAACATGGACATGGATGATAGAAATAACCCCAGTAAATACTTACAAATAAGCAATCTCAGATAAAAATGAGATTTGCACAATTATCCCTTACCTTATGTCTGATATGCTTCGTATGTATCCTAACCTCCTGTATAATGATTTAAATAATATCATTGACTTATTAAATAATCATTTTCATTGTTATGATATCATATATGGTTCATTTATGACTTTATATTACCCGTTCTTTTGTAAATTCATTTTAATGTAGCGTTTTGGGAAAAATCGATTCATTTATGGTCTGTGATTTGACTTGTAATTATTCATATGATTAAATAGATCATGATTAATTAATTCCAGAATATAAAACATGATTTATATATAATATATATTCAGAATATATATATATATATAATAGATCAATAAATGGAAAGAAATACACCGTTCATGGAGACGGTAGGCCGTACGTACGAATGAACGTTGTTTTTGTTTCCTTATTGAGTATAATGGAATTAAGTAGATGAAATACATATATATATATATATATACATAAATACAGTAGATTTATAATGTCATATATTTAATTATTATATCTTATATGTACTTTATAATCATTCTTTAATGGTTAACATGGAGAATGAATCTCATCGTGTCGTGGAGACGGTAGTCCGTACGTACGCACGAGCGATGATATCGTTTCCATAATTATTGAATTGAATTTTAGTGGATGATACAATATATCCGAATCAGTATGATGTTATAATATCTATGTATATTTATTTTTTACACCATTATACCCATCCAAGTAAGGTGGTATTGGAAAAACAGATTACACCACATCGTGGAGATGGTATTCCGTACGTACGCACGCGCGGTGATTTCGTTTTCCATAGGATGGATAGAAGGTGAAATGGAGTTGTTTCATACTTATAATAAAATATAAGTATATGAGTGATACTGATGTTATTTCTTCATAATGAAACAACTAAAGAAGAATAAGTGGAAGACGAAATAATGTTGAAAGAATCGGTAACGGACTTTAGCTCTTCTTTGAAGCGCCTCTTTGAGACCTCCTATTAGGGCACTAAAATTGGTCTTTGAAGAAGACCACGACCAATAATATATTTATAGGCAAGTGGAGAAGAGAATTTGGCAGGGGTTGTCCGATCTTGAAGGCACAAAGTGGTGTGAGGAAGAGAGGGAGGAGGTTCCCTTTTATAAGGGAGGAGAGGGGTACCTTTGGAAAAACAAAAAATATTATTTAATAATAAAGTCATATTCGGTTTTAAATAGCTCTAAATTGATTTATTTCAAAGCTAAGGTGGTTATGGGTCGAAATACTCTCATCCAATAGTATTTTGACAAGTTTAGGTTACTATTTTAACCTTATCATTTAGATTTAACTTTAAGTTAGATAATTTTACTTTTACCGTGTCTTTTTGTGTTCTTACACTATAAGGTTAATAAACTTACTATAAAAAGACAAAATAACCCCAAGTTGTTTATTATTAATCCATATATCCTTATCTAAGTCATTTGGACTAATCTTAGATTTTTAAAAGTAAAATAACAATTAATAATATAATATATTTTTTAAAAACTATTTTATGTCAATTTTTACACTATTAAGTAATTGAATTTTGTGAAAATCATAAAAGAAAGATTAGTTCGAAAAAAGTTATTTAAATCAATACTAACATGTAATATTAAAATATAAAATTATTTTAAGTCATAAAAAGTCTCAATTTACTTTTATTTAGGTATTTATAACATCCATTATGTCAATATTGCATTAATAATATAATTACTCTATCATCATTGTGTCATAAATAAATTAAATTATTTAAAGTCAAAAAATTACAAATAAAATATGATTATGTAGGAAATAATTTTATCTTTCTAATTAATATTTATAGTCGAATTTATCTTATGTATTACCCTATATTAAAAATGATTTACTTATTAAACATTGATTTTAACTATTTTAACCCTTCTTTAAATAAATTAATTATAAATGTCCTAATCTAATCCAAGTGGGCCTAAATAGTCATATATTATTAATAAGGATGTTTTTGGTCGAATTACACTTATCCAGTAGAATTAAGACATGTTTTAGGGTAATAATAATATCATTTTTACCCTTAATTACCCTATTTACTTTTAACCGTGGTAAATAAAAGTAAAAAGTTACTATTCACCAAAAATTATTTTCATCTCGTTGAACCACATTTCACTTACTGACATCAACTGTGTCCCTCGGATTTTTTGAAATTCCAATCATAAAAGCGGAAAAAATAATTTTTATGTAAATTTGCAAATTCTCCTAGGAGGTGGGTAAAAGACGGTCAAAAGTTCAATAAAATTTTTATATATCTAAAATTATTATAAAATGACTCTAATTAATTACATTGAACATATATAGGTATTATGTGACTATTTTTAACTAAAATAAATTTAAATAAAATAAATAATTATTTAAATCAAAAGTCGGGTTTTAAGTAGTAACATGGTGTTTTCACTATTCATCAAAAATTTAATGTTTTCAGAAAAATACAAAAATTTCACCCTAGGAGAATTTCGATATTCCGAATCCAAAAATGAAGTCCATTTTGAATGATGAAATTTAAAAAATTTCAAAAAGTGGTTATTACTATTCATAATGGCTTGTTTTAATAATATTTTAAAAGCATATCGTTGTTTAGTGAAACTCAGTATTGCGTACAACACACACTATCGAGGAAGGTTGTGATTGCATGTAATGCAGCCAAGTTAGGGTTGTGTGTTGTGAAAGACTCCTTTTTTGTAGCGTACAACACAAGACATCAATAAAATTAAAAAGAATATTTTTCATAAAATCTCGGGGTGTTACAACATCCTTCTGACAACAGGAATGAATACGGCAGAACGAATTGCTCCGGGGTGATGAAGACGATACCTAGGCCCACTCTGTTGAGCCTCGGATTGTTGAGCGTTCTACCGGTGGGGCTCTAGGAGGCATCGTCAAAGTGCATCTGCCAGCATGGGATGGCATGATCGAATGAGAGGATTGCCTCATCAGGAAAGCCAAGATCTAGTGGCTGGTCCGCAGAGGTTGGTTGGGAATCTAAGAAGTCTTCCAACGCCTATCCTTTGACATCCTTCTGAGGTACAGACCTGATGTCGAACTGCTAGAGGATCACCGCCCAGCGCGCCAATCGGCCGGTCAAAATAGGTCAGTTCAGAATGTATTTCAACAGGTCTACCCGAGAGACCAGCTCTACCTCGTGGTGCTGCAAATAGTGCTGTAATTTATACACGAAAAATATGAGCGCCAGCAAGCTCTTCTCGATGGGATAATATCTAATTTCCACGTCGAGGAGCATGCGGTTGAGGTAGTAGAGGCTATTCTTTGTTCCCTCGTTGTTCTTCTGGGTGAGAAGTGCACCGAGGGATTTCTCCAGGGTGGTCACGTAAAGGACCAGCGGCTTTCTGGAAATGGGTGGCATCAAGATAAGAGTTTGGAGAAGATACTTCTTGATTTCGTCAAAAGCGATCTGACACTCTTCGTCCCATTCATAGGCGGAGCCTTTCTTCATGAGCCGAGAAAAGGGCTTACACTTTTCGGCCAGATTCGAAATGAATCGGCGTATATAGGCTATGTGGACTTGAAGGCCTCTCAGATCCTAAATATTATTCGTGGAGGCATCGGACTGATGACCTTGATCTTCTCTGGGATGATCTCGATGCCTCGATATCTAACAACAAAGCCAAGAAACTTTCCGGAGGTGACCCCGAAGGCACACTTCAACGGGTTCATCTTCAAGTGGCGAGAATAGAAAAATTCGAACACTTTCTCAAGGTCTTTGAGATGGTCCTGTCGCTGACGAGATTTCACCACAAATTCGTCCATGTAGCACTCCTCCAGTGTCCTGAGAATCGTCTTGAATATGTGATGCATATCCCGTTGATAGGTGGGACCCACATTCTTCAGGTCGAAGGCCACAACCTGGTAGTAGAAAGTACCCTGGGGGGCCCTGAAGGCAGTGAACTCTTCATCCTCGGGGGCCATTCGGATCTAGTTGTACCCGGAGTACCCATCCATGAAGGAGAGGGGTTGGAACCCGGCCGTGGCATCAATCAACAACTCTGTCACGGGAAGGGTAAAATCATCCTTCGGTAGTGGCGATTGAGATCGCGGAAGTCGATACAGACCCCGATCTTCCCGTTCATCTTCCTGACAGGCACAATGTTAGCTAGCCACCTGGGGTACTGGACTACCATGATGAAGTTGGCTTTGAAGATCTTATAAACTTTAGCCTCAACCATGGCACCGTGAGGGGGGTGCATCTTTCTGGGAGGCTGCTTGAACCCGCGATGGTTAGCTAGAAGGCCAAGGAGGTGGATGGATACCTGGGGATCTATTCCTGGCATCTCGTCATAACTTTAGGCGAACACATCACGGTGCTGTCTGAGGAAGTCTACGTACTATTGCTGTTCCTCGGGGGGCATAGCGTCGCGGAGCAATGTGGGTCTCTGGTCCGCCTTGCTACCGAGGTTCACCTGCACTAACTCGTCGACCGTGGTGGGGACGCCCTCTTCAAAGGTAGGAGGAGCATCTTCCATGTCCTCCTCTCCGCTTGTGGAGAGATCATCCATGGGGGGAGACATTTTGTGGCTGCCAGACCCTGATGGGAAGTTGGTGCCGGATTGGGCGGAAGAGGTCGTCACGTCAGGAGACTCATGCACTGTAGAGACCATGGCGACAAAGGCGGTTGATACAATCCCATCTGGTCTTCGGCTGAAGGGGCCACGCTTTATGAAATCAATGCAGTAGTGGCAAGTTGGCTTGAGCCGATCAATTTCGGCCCGGTGAAACATACACGTATGACGTACTACCGTTGCCATGAGGCCAAAATCCCGATATCGTACAGGGGTAAGAGGCTCGAGGATCACCTGAGACTAGCTGGTGTAAGAGTACGAGGTGATTTCCTATCGTCGCTCGGACCTGGAAATATTCCATCCTCTTATACCCGAAACAACAAAGAACTGCCCCATTTCAGGGGTCGTGGACTCCAACCGATGGATTTGGAAGACATATGTGTCGTCCAAACCTGCCCTTGGATCACTCGTGACAGTGGCGGGATCAACCTCACCTGCCCGGATCTTCTTGTCCTTGCTCTTGTAATAGTCAGCTTCCAGATAACGGGCTTCACAAGAGGCAAAAGGAGACGCATATCCTTGAAGCATGCCCACTCGACCCTTAAGGGGTTATTTGAGGCAATGGTGATACGATGATGGGACCATTGCGTGTAGGTGGAGCAACGTCCTTCCCATCAATGCATTGTAGGCGGTGTCCTGAGAGACAACCATGAATTCGGTATTGGCAATTAGGTCGCTGAACTGGGTCTTCAAACGAATCTTTCCAAGTGTTGTTTGCTCAGTCCTGTCATACCCCTAGATCCTGAGGTCGGATGGAGTTAGATCATCCTCAGACAGGCCCAGCTTCTGCAGGGTCCGAGTTGGAATTAGGTTAATCCTGGAACCCGTGTCAACAAGATAGCGGTGGACTTCCACACCATTGAACTGGCCGGTGATGTACAGTGGGAGAATGTGCCCCTGTATGGGAAGGTCTTCATCTTCATTGGAAAATGAGATAACCGCCTAACATTCGGCGTCCTCAATCACCTCGGTCTGGAAGGCTTCTACGGCTGCCACCTCCGTCTCAAATTGGAGGGGGCTCTTTAGAGCTGCGACGAGTGCCTCACACATTTCAGACAACATATGAAGAGCCTCAAGGATATAAATCCTAGTCAAAATTCCGGCCAGGTGCTTCAAAACATCATAATTTCGATCCATCGTTGTTCACTAGTCGAAGCCCAGGAGGTGGCTTCCATATTAGGACTGGAAGAATGTAGTCAGTCGGTGGTAGGGAAAGGTTGGTTTTCGCACGACAGAGGTGGTCCCACCTGATATAACAACATAAATGATGGTGGAGGCGAACCTGTCGACACTGGGTGAGGGGGACGCGTGTGCTGATCTCTGTATCGGTCCTACTGCATGGTCTCAGTAGCGTGCACGACCTGACTGGAGGTGATGACTGCCGTGCCCCGGTGATTCATGTAACCACAGCTCCGCCGACGTTGGCGACAACTGGGGACATTGGGGAGGTCCACCTGGCATTCCTCATCATCAGTAGTCCAAAAGGGATTTACCAACTCTACGGTGCTAACAGAAGCATACCACAGGCTTTCACTTGAGGAGTCATCCACTACTGGATGGAGTCTTGGAGGGATCCCCAACTTTGGGGTTAGAAAATCGCCAAGAGTGCGGGATGATGACGACATTGGAAGGGCGTGTTCTTTCTTCTTGCGCCACCGCTTGCTCTTCTGGGAAGCGGTAGGGTGGGACAACGATGCCAAAGCGGTGCTCACAGATTCTGAGGGTTCTAGCTAACTCAGGCGAGCACGGATGATGCCATGGGAATGGGCGACCGTCTTGCGGGCCATCCAGTCGTAATACTCTCGGGACCCGCAGTAGAAAACCTGCTGCCACTCATCCTCTTTTCCACTAATTCCATCTGATCTAACAAAGACACCCGCCACTTGAGCCGGGGATGGGCCCAACCTGACTATGTTGTTGTCAATCTGGTCTTGTAGCTAGTCCATGAACACATATCATCACCAGGATGGTGTGCCCCAGGGTCCTGCGATAAGGGCAGTAGTTAGGGTGATCAGTGAGACGCACCACTTCGGGCTTTCGACACTCAGGTAGCCACATGATCATCTGCTCCAAGGCGCTACAAAAATAACCGGAGACCTGGGCCTCGTCAAACGAGTAAGTATGATTCCTTCTATATGGAAAGGGGGATCTTGGAGGCTGACCATGACCAGGGGCCGGAGGAGCATGCAGAGGTGGCAGAGCCGAATTTTCTCACCTAGGTGGTGGCGGTGCGTTACTCAGAGGCGCATGCCGATTTTGAGGCGGTCGCTGCTGGGCCAGGGGCTGTGCCCGTGGGGGTGGACCCCTATGGGTCTACTGAGCTGGCCTTACTGGTAGCAACTCTAGCTGTCTAGGGGAATCTATCTGGGCCACAGCAGTGGGCTTGGCTCTGATGACTCTCCTTTCAGGGATTACAGGAGGTAGTGGGAGTGCCTGACTGGCCTGTTGCAGGGCTTCTTCGAGACGCTGAGCCTTGTCTGAGAAGTCCCAGAACCCTCCGGGGTAATTTTGAGTGATCAGAGAAGGAACCATATCTTCCTTGACGTTCCCTACACACATTTTCATTAATTCCTCCTGAGTTAGTGGCATGTCAAGGGAGTACGTGAGCCCCATTCCACCGGGCGACGAAGTCAGCGACCCGCTCATCGGGCCTTTTTTTTGCACCTGAAGAGGTCTGCGATGTTCATCTTCCTGGTTGTGGAACTGAACTGGTAGGGGAATTTCTGGCGAAGTTCCTCCCAGCTAGTCATAGATCCGACTGTGAGCTAGTTGTACCAGGCGAATGATTGTCCTTCCAGTGTTTGAACGAAGCAACAGAGCTTGGAAGCCTCCTGCTGCGCCAGAGTCCCTAACATAGGCCTGCACCTCGATTTGAAGTGGGCCAGGGGTTTTTGCGGGTCTCCGGTCTCGTTAAAGGGGGAAAACGTGGGCTTCCCAAATCCCATCGGGGCCAGCATATCATCCACAAACACTGGGTATGGCTTTCCGTCTAGTGGGATTGCCACCTGTCGAGTTCCTAGGGCCTCTAAGAGGGCGATGAGTAATCCATTAGATCATCCGGACGCAGATTCTTGTCCTGATGGGGATATCTAACTACAAGTGCATTGTCGGTCTCTTCAATCTGTTAGTCAAGCTCAACAGCTCGCGGGGCGGCAGGCGGATCGACTCTCGGGGCTGCGGGAGGAAACCGAGCAGGGTCCCCTAGGTGATCCCGCCGGTCGGGAGGGTTTGGAGAGACGTATCGTGCCCTCTTTCCATAGGCTCCGGCCTCTCCCCTGTTGGCGAACATAACATGGTCACGGTTTCCCAGGGGAATCTCGTCAAGGGGTAGGTGCTCCTGCCCCTACTGTCATGGACTTGGGTTACCGTAGTCAGGTCGCCGCTCTGCAATGCCTTCGACCAAGAGCTCATCAACCATCCTCTTTTTCTCAGCAGGATGTTGGTGTAATGTGGCCTTCTTGGGGTCTTCTTCTGCCTTCTATACCGAGGAAGATGGGTCAGTAAGCTTGACAGACCCAATGTGCTATTTACCCTTGCCGATGTTTCGGCTCAGTGTTAGTGCCTCAGTGGGTGTAGGGAGACCTAGGAGGCTCCTCTGTTGGTGAGTAATCCTCCCAGATGGGTCTAGTAGCGGCTTTTCCTTCGGGGGTGAGTCCCCCTTGAGGAGCTCCACACCATTTCCCTCTTCTGAAAGGTCGGACATGTTGACCGCCACTGCCCTTGGCGACATTCCCTTAGGGCCGCCCAGTGAATCGGGTTTCGGAGGATCACACAAAAATTAATGGCAGCATACTGCCCCCATCCGCGGACGTGCGCGTGGGGCGGGGCTTCCTATATAACCTTGCGTAGTACTTGAAAACTCTGGACGCATTGTTGCTGGAGGGCCCTGTGGTGGCCAAGTAACTCGGGGTGCCGAACTGCAGGGAGCACAACCAGATCGACCCGACGTCACTGCTCACCGATATCCTCGAGATGTGCTTGACTCCCGGGATAAGGCACAAGTTGATGGCGAAATGGGAGTGAGTCACCTGGAGAGTCTGGCGGAAACATTCAAACTCTCCCGGGGTGAGCGACTCTGGAATATCAAAATATGATCCTGCGACTGGTCAAAACTTCTCAGGGATGTGGCCCACCTCAAGGATGGTCCAGATGCTCCACAAATCTGGTTCGAGATTCAGCCCTTCCTGCCCCTTCTCATCAACCGAGAATGGCTGGGGAGCTGGCAACGACACCGAGGAAGGCCACCGGGCCAGTGGGCTGGCCGACGGGGAATATGGCGAACAGGTCCATTGGTCGCTGTTCCCTGAGTCATCCTCCAGGGGTTTAAGTGCAATGGATTCCACATCAAGATAGGATGGGCTGGTAAACAGGCCTCCTGTCACATCATCGATGCTCTTCGAGGGTGTGTCAAGTTGAAACTCCTCCATCGGTCCCTAGAAAAGTTCCCCACCCTCCCTGACTGAGGTGGAAGGTGCGTCCGGGGAGGCCAGTGGTAACAACGGGTTTGACCCCTGTGGGTACGCCAAGTCCCCATCCTCTTGGATATACCTTCAGAGGGAGTAGGGAATCATACAGATCTCACATTCGGGGAGTATGAGACTGATGCGTCACGTCCCCATCCCTTCCCTCGACTCAAAGGGTTGGGGGGGGGAGGTTCCACCATCGAGTCTTACTCCACCTCAGGGTACGAGAAACGGACTGGTCTAATTTCCGTCCGGACTCCCCTGACATTCCTCTTACGGCGACGACGCCCCACCCTCCTACCCCTGGGTGGCTCCTTAGGTTAAGGATGATTTCCTTCAAGGATTCCCCTAGCTGCAATAGCGCTGGGGAAGAGGGGACTAAAGGCCTGGGTGTGAGAAGCACCAGGAAAAATGTCGAAAAGGACATGGGGAGGACCTCTGTGTGAGTGAGCGACCAGATCCACAACGACTCCATACTCGCGTCCAGCGGTAGGGGGAGTGAACTCATACCCAATGCAATGGGCGCTAGAAAGAGTCATACCCAGAGCGTATCTATCGCGAAGAAGCCTTTGGATTTCCAGATCAGTGGCACAGAATGAGACTTCATGGTGGGTTTCACTACTGCGGATTGGTCCACAGTGGCCATTTCTTGTGCCCGCAACCGGGAGAATCGACCCAACCTTCCTGCAGGGCAGTCGGGGCCTCGATCCCAGTCAAGCATGTGACAACCCCTACTCAATGTGTGCAAGGGTCTGGTAACAGGAGTCAGCATTGGCTCGAGCCATAGTGGTTGCTGACGTTGGTGCCCAAGGTTGGGCATTCTTTTCCGCTCGCGGCCGACGCTGGCGTCGTGTCAGATGGGTTGGAGCCGGTGGTCCGGGCACGAAGATTGCCTGCTCCTCGGCCCGGGGATTCGGGCAGTGGCGTCCACGCAGCCTGGAGGGGGATCTTGCCGTTAACCCATGGGATGGGTATCCGATCGGGCAGACATGGACATCCCCCACCTCATTGGCATAGGGGAGGGATGTGTCAAGGTGTTCTGGTGATAGGGACTCGAAGCGGTTGAACGTCAGAGTGGGGAGCGGCGGCTCCCTGTGCGGCCCTTGGGGGCAGCGATGATGGTGAGGCGCAGCCGCCTCTAGATCCAAATGGGCCATGCCCCTGGTGGGGATGATCCCTTCCTCATCATACCTACGAACCAGGTCATTGATCACCCTTCGCTGGATGATTTCTGACGGGGAGAGGGGGCGTGAGCGCCCGACAGTCGTAGAAATCGGAGCCAGAGTGACTGTGGAAAAGGAGGGACCACGCGGCGTAGCAGCGTCGGTACTTCCCCTGCCCCTACACCGGTGGGCAGGTGGAGATCGAGCTCTGGATGCAGTGATCATATTCCTGGAAGCATGGAGATAAGCCATTAGTACTAACTGGAAAATAAATCGACAACCAATATCCCGGAATCATTCCGCCTTCCCTGGTCGGTGAGAGGGATCCATGCTGACGACGTCGCAGAACGGAGTGCTCAACATCCTCACTACCTCAACCCTTGGTGGGTTTCACATCCCGGTTATAGGTACCCAGACCTGGTGACATGCTAATCTTCCGATACCCCGAACGCTACCCATATCCATATTGAGGAGAAGAGCTTCATGTCAGGTTCACCATTTTCTGTTTCCGATGCTTTTACGCTGGGGCACGTGTGCGTTTCTGTCACGCATGGGAGGATGTGCGGCTTGTTTCCCTGCATTCCCACTTTCCAAAGGCGGGCGACATCTATTCCTTGTTCAGGGATGTCTACTCCTTGATCGAAACCGGTATGATAGGATGTCAGTTCTTCCTTCCATGAATTCCCCCTTAGAGATCATCACCTAGTCCGGGTCTCCCTCATATATTTAGGATGGGTTCGTGAAGCTCGTTCCCGGCAACATATCTGCATGGATTCTAGTTAATTACGTTGCTTCCGTCAAGACGCTCCAAGGGGTCTTGTCGGGGCAGAAACCTTCGGTGAGGAGAATGGTCACGTTGGGGTGTCTTTGGCATGTCTTGACGCTGGGGATCATCATGTCTGTCTTCTGTCCCTTATCACAGGGCTTCTCGAGGGGGCGGAAGCCCGAGGCATCCCTAATCGAACGCGTGGATTGTGTACCATCTGAGGTTTTCCTCAGCTTCCCATCTTATCACGGGGTATGCTGCGAGTTTAACATCTTGTGAGGATGGATCAGACTGAAGGACCCCCTCTGGGGAACACCGATGTTGGGGCCAACACGTGGGCGGCTTCCCGTATACCATGGAGTGGAATGGGGTGGCATGATATCACCAGGTTGTGGCGGCCCGGGTAAGGATCATGATGGGTGATGGAGTGACGAGCTTGAACCTCGTGGGGGCTTCCTACGTATCCCCATGACAAGGAATCAACGTCTGCGTAGTTCGGTGGTACGGTGGGACACCTAAAGAGGCGACCCGTGAGAATGAACGTATGGATTGGAGCCTGGAGGAAGCAACATCTCCAGGATAGGGCATGAGATTACCAAGGCATGTGGGCTCGAGGGGGAGGTCAGGATGAGACGTGGGTGTGAGGTATGGGGCTTACGCTCTGAGGCGGCCTATAATGGTGCTGGTGAACCGACGTGAAGGGGTCGGAACAACTGAGCAATGGGCTTGAACCTCGTGGAGGCTTCCTAAGTACCATGTGTTAGCACGGATCAAAGTCCACGTAGTTCAGGGCATACAGTTTAACATCATGTGATATGGGATACAGTTTAACATCATGTGGGATGAGGGAATTTGGGGCTTACGCTCTAAGGCGGCCCATGGTGGTCGGGGAACCGATGTGGGGAGGTTGGAATGACCGGGTGGTGCGCTTGAACCTCGTGGAGGCTTCCTACATACCATGCATTAGCATGGATCAAAGTCCACGTAGTTCGCTGGTATGAGACATAAACGTTGAGGCGGCCCATAGGAGGATGTCATGGTCAATGCGCGCTCTAAGCCCACATGAGTCATGCTCAGTGTGAGAAACAAGAGGCAGCAGGGACTTGACGATCACGTCGCAAAGGGTGCGCCTATGAGAAGCGGAAAGGGGCTTACGCGTTGAGCTGACCAAATAGGAAACAGGGGGTTACGCGTGGTTAGTGGCCCTGGGTGCCACGGCTTACTCCAGGATGGAGGCCCGTGTTGCGACCAAGAACAGTGGGAAAGGGACTCCACTGGCCGTGGCAGGGGGAAGTACGGAGGTGCATGGGTGCGACCTTCCATAAGAGAGGCTAGGGCTTACGCGCTGAGGCAGCCCTTCCCCCTCGGACAAACGCCACTCTGACAAGGAGGATCTCATTCCATGTGAGGAAGAATCCATTCCCGTGGAGACGAGTGGGTGTAAAGAATGTCCGAGCTGGGGTGACCCAGCGTGTGAAGCACGGTGTCGGACCACAGTTTAACGTCATGTGTTAAGGATGAGGTGCTTAGTAGTTTAACGTCCGGCAGCTTGGACGAGGTGGGTTCTCTCCACACCCCTAGGGCTTACATGCCCAATTCCCTCTACCCCTTGTGGGAGGGAGGGCATCGGAAAGTCTATAGTGAAGGGGGGCCACATGGCGAACCGTTGAGGGGTCCATGTTAGCGTGGCTATGCGAAGAAGCATTAGCTGTTAGCATGCCTATGCGGAGAAGCTTAAGGCAAAAAAACGCAATGTGAAACACCGCCAAAGGGACCTTGAGGTTACTTCGTACGAAACTGGAAGGCCGTATTGGAAAAAAACGCATGGCGCGCATGCCCAGCAGGGAAGACATCAGCTGTTGGCATGGAGAGGCATCCATGGGAATCAAGGTAATGGGTCATGGGTGTTGCGCGCAAAGAGAAGGATTGCGCGCAAAACACCGGGATGGAGCGCAATAGGACCAGAGGATTGCGTGGATAGGTGATTGCATGCAATGGATTGGGATTGCATGCACAGAAGAGGATTGCGCACACGGGGCAAGGATTGCGAGCAAGGGAAGAAACCAGAGGAATGGGAGAATTCACTTAAGCCAGTGGAGTTGTGCACAACGGCGAACCCTGGGGCAAGGTTGTGCGAAAAGAAGAATTACCTAAAAGTCATCTTGCACGCGGGGAAGTACGAATTGCGCGCACGGTAGCCTTTATGAATTCTGAAACCCCAAACCGTTTGGGGTCACCTTCTATTTATAGGGATCGGCCGATGCGGAATTTAGGTGGCGCATGAAATCTTCCGCGCTGGGAACAGTCAGCGCGCAAAGCTTCACCGCGCGGAACCGGGGCGCGCAAAATTGCAGGCACCAGCAGCTCGATTACGCGAATCCCGGGGATGCTTCGCGCGAATAACATTATTTTGCGCAAGTCCTCCTTTATTTCGTGCACCACTTCCTGGGCCTCCGAACCAGACCTCTGATTCCAAATATGACTTCTCTTTTTCATTTCGAAACGTACTCTAGGAGTTACGATCATTTTCAGCATCTACAATAATATATATTCATCTAAATAATATTATAAGTGTTGCATCAACATATTTTCGAAATGGTTTCTCATTCATCCATCATGTGGAAGACAATGAAGGCGATAAAAAGTATATATATCTATAGAAGAACTAATAAAATATTCCAAACATAGAAATTTAAAATTTTGGAATTATATGAATTAGAAATTGAATATACTTTCCAAAAAGACCATAATTGAAGAAGGGTAAATTGGATGAAACACATTGTTCAAAATTATTTATCCTTTTTGTAACTATAATGATGTATAGATATATAAAAAATCATTTATGATGAGACAATATGAAGAATTAAAGTTAATAGAATATTTATCGATTCTTGGTTTTCCCACCAGTTAAGGTCAATCATCTGATGTCTAAGGGCCTGATACAATGATTGAACATACTAATATAGAAATGGGAAATATTACCATATATTCCATCAATAGACTTCTCAATACTTCAAACCATATAATTCCATTTGGGATATTGTTTATTTCACTAATAACTAAATGTATTTAATTTATATTCATAAATGTTTCTCTGTTGACCAAAATTCAATGATATATATAATGGAATAGGAAGGGATTAATGGTGTACCATACTCTAGGGTAACTCTTATAATAGGAGGGTTAACTTAATTTTCTATGGAATAATTCCACAAATCATTTATATAGAGATGGAATATACCCCTACCTATCATCCATTAATTTATGTTAAATATATTATAATCAGTCAAACTCTACAAGATATGTTGATATTATTTTTATTGGATCTTAATGAAGGATGGTTTTAACACCATACTATAGTAGAGATACCATATAACAACAGTTTCCATCATAGAATCAAATGACAAGTTAGAATTGTAAAAATAAAACAGAATAGAAGCCCTGGTGATCATTGGTCAGATTTGAATTATCTAGTTAGAAGAGAGGTATTCCATTTTTTTAATAAATGAAAATTCATAATGAGATTTGTGATTAATTGAATGTTGAACCCTTTATAAATTTTATCATTAGAAATCTAAAATCATATTATAAAAATTAAATAGCAGCTTTTATACTAACCTAGACCCTCCCAATTGAATGGTGTGTTCTCAGTATTAATAATAATTAATTAAATATCAGACCCTTCAAATTTACAATTATTCTAAGTAGTGTGATAGACATTAATCCCTCTTATGAGGATCAATTGGTATTCATCCATTATATTATAGATAAAATACTATGAAACCACACCACTTATAATGTGAATTTTCATTGGAGGAATAATAATTTTTTCAGTGCTACATGGTGAATTAATGATGTATAGAGGTAAAAGTACACTCAAATTTTTTATTTGAGTATTGAAATTTAAAAAAAAAATATATATTGGTGGTATAATAGAGTACCCCATTATATTAGAATTTATTTTCATTTAAATAAACAAAAATTTTCACTGATAGCTTGTAATACACACCAGAAGAGACAATAATAAACCATCATATATATTATTTAGATATATTAATATAAGTCAATACAAAAATTGATATATTATTATAATTAAATATGAAAAATCATTGACCATATGAAAAAAGGAATAATACTACAATAAAATAAAAAGACCCTGATCATGAAATCCCTACCCTCATAAATTTCATTAATGATTATACACTTCATTTTAACTATGGAATGGTTTAAAAAATAATAAATAAAATAGAAATTATAAAATTGATGTAAACAAATAGGAAAAAATATTTTAGATATGTTTGTAAGTGTATATATATGAATATAAGGACACATGTATATATATAGTAGTTTGATAAATATAAATTATAAATATGGTTGTTGAATATTTTATTATCTTAAATACTACAATAATATTGGTATATTTAGGTTTTTTAATTTTTAATAACATAATAAAATAAATATAATTTTCAAATATTATATAATTTTGCAATGAAATAAAAATATTTTAATAAAAATATGAGTTTTTTTCACTACATATGCTTATTATTAATTATAAAATAAAAAATTTATGTGTTTTTACATGTAAAATAAATCTAATAATACTATTTTAATTTTAACATTTTATCATTTAGTGGATTATTAATTAATTTTAACATGATTTGAATAAAATCAGTTTAAATAAAAAAGAGAATACATATAAAGAATTTTTTTTAAATTGTTCTATCTTTCTCTATTAGTAAATTAAAATAATCACTTGTAACTGATAATTATATGAAAATTTAATATTTCAATATATAGTAAAAAAGATTAATAGTCATTTATGTTTCAATCGATATGAAATAATATGAATAATAAATAATTTTTTAAAATGTCATTGTAAAATAAAAATAGTTTTCTTATGTAGTTTCTATTTTAATATAAAAGAAAAATTAATTCATTTATGTAATTATATATTATTAAATTGGGTTTAATGTTTCTTCGTTACCAAAAATTTGGTTGGGGTTAGATTTAATTTTAAATATTAAAATATTTTATCGATGAAAAAATGAGTTATTATGACAAAAGTAAACTAAGGAAAATTGTGTGAATTATGGGGTAAATGACTAAAATATCTAAAATAATAAATATATATAATGACTATAAAAATAAAAGAAATTTTATTTCCTTAATATTATAAATTTATCATCATTCTATGAAAAATGAAACTACTACATCATAGAGAATTAGTATATATAGAAATACAACTCAAGACACACCTATAAATGGTTATCACTTATATCTAAAAAAATACAATCGTTAAATTAATTTATTTGTATTATACATTCAAATTGTTCCTATTATAAATCAATAAATGACTTTGGATAGATTTTTCTCCCATAAAGGGGCCCCAAAAACATCATTCTGATAGAACATGTGTCGAGATTGAGTAAATTATTCAATGTTTCCGACTTGTTATCTAAATTCTTTAGTTAAATTATTAGACAAATTAAATTAAAACTTAATATAAACATTATTATATTATAATAAAATAATTATTCATTTTTTTAAAACGCTACAAATATTTTATAACCCAAAACACTTACAGAAACATTGTTGAAACAACTTCTTCTTGGGGTCAGTTCAATTACCTAACCCAATGATGTTATACTAACATCATTGTTTCATAATGATTATATATTAAGACATTTAAAATTTTAATATATGAATAATTTTATTAAATTAATCCTGAATAAGGTGTTTATGTTTGACACCAAATATGAATGGACATTATAATGAATTATGTTTTAATCATAAATTTTCATGAAATATGCTTATCATGAATTCCATTACCATGAAAAATACTATTAATTTTGATCAATTTAATAATAAAATAACAATATAATTGAAAAAAATATAATAGTAACCTGAATAATTTGGGAATTCTGAAATATTTATTTACCTTTTCTCATTGAAATATCAATTACAAAATTTGAATAAAAAATTATAAATTACTTACATATGGTGAAGAAAATAGATAATAACTAACTAATGTATGTTTAAAAATGAATAATATTGAATTTTATAAAAGGTAATAGATATGAATAAAGTTATAATAGAAGTTATTGAGATTTTTATGTTCACTAAAAATGAGGATAAAAATCATTCATGGAAATCTTTTTAAAAGATATCGTTGTTACATCCAATATCCCTTTGAAATTGACATTATTTTGGACTAAATATAAAATATAGTAAATTTTCTATTCATTCTATATAATATCCCAAATATTACCATATATTTTAATTTTTTTTGTTATTTACGTCTTTATACTATTTTTCCTCCCTTTGGTATATAATTCAATTGAATGGATTTTCACAAATGGAGTTGATTTTATATATATATAATTTCTATGGAATATTTATAAAAAAATATTCAAATTAATTATTATTATTTATAATAGAATTTATATATAATTATATGATTTATATATTTTCTCTTATAGTGGCCTTGAAATTCCTTACAGAATAATTAATGGAATCACTTTTTAACATTATGTATAAAAATAATATCATTTTTTCTTTCTTTATAATATTGTCAAAATAATATTTTTAAATGTCATTATCATTAATAGATTTCCCTCTGTCTTATTTTATTTTTAAATAATCCTCCATATGAATTCATTATTTTCTATTGAAATATATATTGTATTGACATTATAAATTATATTATTTTAAAATAATACTAATCAATCATATAGAATAGGTTTACATTTAATCCAACAAATTAGTATTCTATTTCACATAAATATTGATTCTTATATACATATATGTATATATATGTCCTTTAAAAAATTATTTTTCCCAATATATATACTCTAATGATACCTTCTAGATTGGTTATACTATTTTATTGTTATTTTTTAAAAATCATCATGAATCACATTTTCTTCTCATGTGTTCATTATGATATGATGTAAATAATATTCTTTTCATGTTAATATGGTAAAAATATGTATGGTTTTTCTATATTTGATATGTGGGTCATATCTATACAACATTATATTGGGAAATATTTTATATCTTATGTGATAATGATGATACATTAGTCGTTAACCCAATTTAAATGCGTAATGGGGTGACGGTGGCCATCCAATGTTCATTATGTAATTGTTGGGTGGTAAACCAATCCTATTATGATATAGTTATCTTGGTGGTAAATATTAAAATATTTTGTGATTTATTTCTTAGTTTTTAATCACAATCCATTAATATAGAATTTACCAATATAAGGACTAATTATTATAGACTCTTACATTTATACTTAATCGAATAATTTTCTATGTTACTCAAAATCCTCATTTATGGATCATGTTATGTTATATTTAATTTATTATGAATAATATGATTTTTTAGTTCAAAATACATTGATTAATATATAATACTTGTATACTCATCTTATTCACACTTAATATATTTGATTTATATCTCCTACATTAACCAAATAAATCATTATTGATCATGATTTCTTATGATTCCATTTACAGTTATTATATAAAAGAGAAATATAAAATATATTTCTACCATTGATGATGAATATATATATGGTAGATTTGGATAAATTTAATTACAATAAGTTTATGATCTATGTAGTCAAAAAATATAAAACTCTAGGTCATGTGGTGTGTTTCCTTGTAACATGAAATGAATAATATTTTAAAATAATGCATTATGCATGCAGAATGTTATATGATTATCTCAAGCCATCAAATATTCGGTGTAATTTTTCATATCACATAATATTCACCATCCATTTTTTACACATCTAATGAAAATCCAACATTTATCATCAATAGTGATCTAGCATCTATAACTTCATTGTAATCCAAAACACTCGTTACCACTCTTATCAAACCAAGAATATGATGGTTTTAGATTATTCTAAAACATATAGGTCATTCATACTTTCTCATATCAACATAACTATTTAGTTTTTCCAACATATTTTCTCCTAGAAAACATTACCCATCATAAAATGTTAGATTAGATTGTAATAAATAACATACATACTTATGTACATGAAATATCCTGGCTAACTTTTGTTATGAATGTGTACCTTGATTATATATTTTTTTTACATTTTTTTATAAAAAAAATGTATTAATTATAGAACATATATATATAATAATACAATGGTTTTGGGGGATAGAAGGGAATAAATATAAATGAAAACTCATTATTTGTGATTGTTTTTAAATTTTTTGTTTTTTATTTTTACAATTCCACATGTTTTTATGCTCATTATACCACATGAAAAAAATAAAAATGGATTCACATCTATTTGATGTTTTATAATGATAAAAGGATTTAATACACCACCAATATTAAAAGACCTGAAATTATAGCTTAACAATATTGTACGACAATAATTTTTTAATTTTGATCAATAAAAATTATAATTTTATTCATTAATAATGAAAGAGAATTTAAACATTGAATCATAAAAGGAATATAAATTACATGATGAAAATCAAAAGAATACTGTATAAAACTAATCAAAATAATAGTTAGATTTTACCATACCCCAAATTATTAGTAAATTGTTTACATAGGGTGGACCTACAAGAATGAATTGATATTTAAGTGGAAGGAAAAAAAATATTTCAATATGACCATACATCAAATTAAAATGTATTAAGTATATATATATTTAAAAGTTATCATTTTCAATTTCAAAAATATATTAATTTATTCCACGATAGAAAAGAGGTTTTCCAGTTATATTCGAAAACACCTTAGAATAATTAACATGAACATGGTGACATTTTAACTCTGTGTATATAATACATGAGTGGTCATAACAGTTTTATAATTATTTTAAATAATATTATGACTTTATATTATGGAGGTGATTAGTTTATATGTCCCCAAATATTCAATTATAATGTATAAAATTGTAAAATTTTCATATAAAAATGAACAATTTAATTATGAATTTTCGATCAAAATTTATTGTTATACCAGTACATATGTTTTTTAATTGAAGAAAAATCTCCTCTATAAAAAACATATCATATTAAAAATCATATAATATGATTTAAATATATTTAAATATTATATATTATGTTTTCTAATATTATATTATTAAAAAATATTAATTTTTCTTTTCTTGATTGAATTCTATTGATAAAATATTCATTTTAAATGGTATAGATTGAAATTTTTCCATGTCAAAATGAGGAAGAATATTTCCTCACTTTTTATAAAAATAAAATAATTTATTAAGAATCATATATAATGAAAAAACTTGTAAAAGAATGTTTTTTAAAATACTAAATCCGGCGTAATTACATAAATTCAATAAGTATAGTCCACATTACTGACAAAATAATTATCATATGTATTTTACACCATCAATATTAAGCTAAACTGAGATCATGATTTCAATGAACCCCTAAATATATAATTTTTTAGGATTCAATTGAATCAATGTAGAATAATAATTCAATTTTATTGAAATAATATTTTTTCCCACTAGAGTAATGTTACATATTATATCAACGAAATTACATAATGATTTCAATATAGTAAAATTTAATAATATAATTAATGTATGTTAAATTTATTTACAAATAAATTATCTTCAATAATAATTTTGAAATAAACAAATATGTCTCAAAAAATAAGAAATAAAATTTAAAAAATATATTTAAAAATATTTTACACATCACTTTTCTATAATTTCCTAACATCCTTAAATAATGGTGATAATTTTCGTAAATTATATTTATATGAAATCTTTATAAATTAGGGTAAAAATTATATCTCACAAATAATAGTTAATAATTACATATATTTTATGATTTATATCAGAAGTGTGAAAAGGTTTTCTGTGAAAAATAATAAATAAGTCAATATACTCTTGAAGGATAAAAATTTCAATATAATTATTTAATTTTAATAAATAATTAATAAATGTGATTCAATTTTTTTTTATTTTTTTCTTATCTTTATTCCCTCACATCACTAAACAAATAAATTGTAACACCTCATTACTAATATGAGAGGTATACCTTTAACCTTATCATGATTTTTCATATTCATTGAATGGGTATGGTTGAGAATGAAATCCGAAGATATATATAATGGTTAAGTGAGAGAATTTTTGGACTCTAAGGTTTAACTAACGTTTTCTACATATTTCAAGAGGGTTTCATGTCATGTATTTGGGTTACATGATATTTAAGGATGTTTGGACACTAGTCATGAAAGGATTCACACTCTAATGGTTATATGTAGTGGTTGGACATTACACGTCATGAGGTCTTTAATGGATGATTTTTAATTTGAGGTGATGTATTTTTCGACATTATTAAATAATGACTATTTCATGACCTGAAATTGTATAAGACATCCTGAAATACCCCAACTATATATTTTTAAACCATTAGAACAATTGATATATTTTATTCCCTCCATTCTAGTTTCAAGTATACCACCCAAAATCCTTCCCCAGGTGATCTGGATCCTCACCAACACTTTTAGATTATTTTGGTAGGTGTGTGATCATCATGGCGCTTACGATGTTATTTCATGGTAGGCCATATCATATGTTCATCACCTTTATCTTTTTCTCCTCCTTAGTATTTCCAGTTCTCATCCAGAAATTGATGGATATATGATTTATGATATTAGATATCATTTCTAGTTTGATTTTATAGTTCATCTACATCATTATTCTCATTGACATGTGTCATTACAAGAGTTTCATTTCAGGAAAAATTTGGTTGGTTTTGTCCCAATTTTTCTAATTGACTAACTATATAATGATAAATTTATTTCAATTAGTGATTTGAATTCAATTGTTGAAAATTGATTTCAATTTACTTGATAAAACAAAATTAAAGTGAATTGGGAAATTTGATATGGTTGTGCATGAAAATTGGAAAACCCCCCAATTCTATTTAATTTGAGTGTGTTTATGGAAATTGGAATATTTAAATTGTTGAATTTAAATTGTGGATTTGATGGAAAATATTTCAATTAAATTATAGAATTTAATTTTTGAAATTAATTTTGAAATTTATGGATTTGGTTTTGAATGGATTTCAAATTTAGGAAAATGGTCTAAAATAATTTAATATAAACCTAGTGGATTTATCATATGTATATGGAATGTTTTTTTTATTAAAACCCATTTTGGTTTTGAAAGAAAAATTGGAATTAAAACATAAGAATGGAATATAATTTCATTAGAATCAGTCTTAAAATAAATTTCCCATCAATCATTGTATAATATAACATGTACGCCTTAGGTAGTTGATGAGTTATTTGGACACTCTATGATATATCATTATTCTAAAAGATACATGCAGTTGGTTACAACCCCAATGGGAGGCTAGAGAGTCACCTCTGGCCAGTGTCCGGGGGGATGTGTGTATTCAAATATTAATGAGAGTACATAGAGAATGTGGAGTCCTTTAACTTGAAATATTATAATACCTACGAGGTATATGACCATGTTTCTTGATTTTTTAATATTTGAGATATAAATGTATGACAATGTTGTATGAACTAATTTAAATGCTTTCATAAATAACATAAACTATTTTATGTAATTTTATTATTTATCCATTTTTTAGAAAAATTATATCATTTTTAAAGCCATTACATTAATATTTTTTAGCAGTGAAACTATATAGCATGATTCAATTAAATATTCATTAAAATTGAAACCATATTTTCCTTTAAGATTAAAAGAATTATTTTATTTAATCATTTTATGGAAACTGTTATGTAATCCTTTTTGAGACCCTACTAGGATTTTTGTCTCACACCCTAACTTTTAATTCGGAGGTTTTTAGAATTTCTCCTTCTAGGTTCAAGTAAGGTAAAATGATCTATTAGTGGTAGATCTAACTATTGAACTTCTATGACAATGAGTTGTATCCCTGGGGAATGGGGGGTATTTTCTGTTTTATTACATGGGTTTTAGTGCTTTGGGATTATATTCCCATTACATTCTTGTACATTACTCCCAATGGAGCTTCCTATGTTTTGTATATTTTCTTGTTTACTTTTCTTCTGTAGTGATTTGTGGAAAATTTGTTCCCACTCGCATGTTATATGATACATGTTCTAGACTTCGACCAATGGGGATCATGAACACCCTTCAGGGAATATCATGGCCCACTTGGTAATTTACTTACCACAGAACCTTGGATAGTTAATGAAAAAAATTGTATTAGATGATGTCGTTGAGAATCTATCATGTTTTCAATATGAATTTATGAAATCTTATTTGGATATTAGAGGTGTTTTAATTAGATTTTTTGACCAAATATAATAATACTAAACCTTATTCCCCTAGGGGTTGTTAGAAAACACATATAGTTGATTTGTTCTAGTTTTTTCTAAATCGTGATTGTGATAGAGTGGAAAAAAAAATCAGGTAGGTTATATCAATTTGGAATGATTTCCCATGTTGCTTTGTTTGAGTGTTAATATAATGTCTTCCTTTTTTCCTAATTATGTTGCGCAACATCATGCCCATGAGAAGATGTGTGTATTAAGTATAGGAAGATGATACTTTTGATCAATTATAAGAAAATAATACTTTTGTTCCAAATATGATTGATGTTATCATGCATCAAGTCTAGGATCAGGGACAAGAACCACCTTAAGTCCCAATTCATGATCTATATACGGATCATAAGGCTTATGTCCTTACCAAGAGTTTATTCTCTAGAAGCTATAAGTTTTTCAATGCTCCATTTATCTTAAACATAATGAGGAACGGTTGGGATAGATATAACTTATATTTGAGTTAATTAATACACAATATAGGATGAAAGGAATATGTTCAACATTTTTTTATAAAGAACAAGCATGGTATGATGGGACATGAGGGTGATGGTGATGAAACATGAGGTATTAGAGTGGAATGATTGAAATGTTCTTTTCACTGACCAATTCCATCTAGAGTAAATGGTTCTGGTGAAGGATATAGAGTTTCCCAATCTTGAGCAAGCAGACAGAACTGTGAGTGAGTGTTAAAATCTATTTGATAATATGGTACAGTTTACACATGATATTGTATCTAACAATAGGATGGAGGCTCGATAGTTTGAGTTCAGGTTTCGAACAGAAATCCGTTCTAAGGAATTCTTGCTGAAGCTACCCAGTTATGTTGGTATGTGTTAATATGGTTATTAAAAATATTTATAATTAATATACATTGATTAGATATGAAGTTTTAATACATATGAATAAAGAAAACATTTAATATAAGGGTTTATAATACAATATCGCATTTTAATGAGATTGTATATGATGAAATATATATAAAGTAAATTATTTTACCACTACATATTAAAAATATTCTGTTTCATGAAACTTTTCTTATCCCAATAATATTCATTATTTATTATAGGTTTCTTCTAATAGATTCTCAATGACAACTGAAAGAAGTTTCTTTAATGAAACATGAACTTATTTCTTGTCATTGGAAGATATTTTTTAATGATTTAAAAGAAATATTCTTTTGGTTTTTTGAATAAATCACTTTTTACTTTTTAATGATGTGTGAAAAAAATGTTTTTTCAATATAAATGATATGAGTGAAATTTTCCCCCACCATGAAATTTATTTTATTTTAATCTCTGTTTACCTATTTAATAGTTTACTTTAAAATAATATAAATTTTTCAATATTTTTTGAATTATTTATTTTAATTAATAAAAATGAAAAGGATAATTTCTTATTTTTTGAGATAAATGATAAATTTTTCTTTAAAATAAAATTTTCTTCAATGTCAACAGACATTGATATTTATTATTATAAATTGTGGATTTATTTTTATGCTAGTACCCATATCATCTCTCTATATGGAATATGATGATAATGATATATATAAAAAACTCATTTTCATCACATGTGTTAATTATTGTACGAGGAATTTTCTTACCATTTTTATGATAATAAGTATTAGAATCCCATTTTTCTTTCCGTGGGTTATGATATGTTCAAATAATGAATTTTATGTCAAGTTGTGAAAATTAGTTGTATGGATTATTATTATGAAATTTGATGTGTATAGTGATGTGTTTCACCACAAAAATGGTGGTGAATCCATGGTGATTTTTAAAAAATTTATTTCTTTTGAAATTAACCTTTTAAAACATATTATTATTGGATCAAATCTTATAATTTCACTATCTCTCCTGAAGGTAGTAAAAAAATAGTTTAGGGTGAAAATAATTGCATGGTTCGTTCATATAGTAGGACTACTTTTTTATGTTATTGGTTATAATTAAAAATCACATATTATCTCATATAATCACATGCTATATAAATAAAAAAATCATTAAATTTCATTTAGAAATGATATTCGTTCTAGAGTCCCACTAGAATAACTAATTCACACTACCTGAAACAATAATTAACACTAAATAGAACACGAAATATTAATTCATAATGGTTCATGATACTGTAATTTTGGATGAGGATATATATTTTCATCTGTAAAGACAATTAAAATAGAAAATGGTCACCCCATTATGATTTTTGATAAAAACCTGATTTAGTCTGGTGCATTACATTAATTTTCATTATTATATGAACTTATTGAAACACAATTCCACAGGTTTTAGTAAAAAAAATTATATTATATTCTCTCCCGAGTCAAATATTTATTTTAAAAATATCTCATGATTTATTAATGGTTGTATGTAGTTGTGTGTCAATAATGGTTATAATTCATGTTATCTCTCTTTTCACTATCTCTTAGTCTAGAAGGGGTCATACTTTCATCCAGAACACTGACATCATGACCACTAAATGAGGATCATGGGTGATTCTATTTACATTGCATGAAGTGATCATGTGATCTCTCAAGGTCCATAATGTTGGGCTTCCCTTGAACGTAAAACTATATTCATGTTAATTTGTGTGAAGATAAATGTTTTTATATGGGATCCTTTGTTTAATATGAATTTTTTATGGGTAGTTCTAAAATCCTTTTGTTTAAGCCAATGGATCTTCATGAGATCTCCTTCATGATAATGGATCATGCCTAGATTTCTCCTTTGCGTGAATGAAAAACATGTGACTCATTTGTCCAACTTGTTAATGGTTATCATGACTAATCAATTTACATGATATCTATCATTTTTTCTACAATTTATTCTTTGGACCATGCTTCATATTATATATTTGATTTCATACAGCCTAAATATGATATATTAGGGGAATAGAGGACCCCTTAAATGGCCCGAGTATCTCATTGCATCTCATTGAATACAAATTATTTTGGAATTTTTATCCATCTATTGAATAATCATGTGATCCCATGATCACTTTGAATGATCACTTAACTAATCATATGCTGCATCAATGGAATTCCATTAATGGAATTGTGATTTTGAAAATTTGTTCATGTGATGTGTCTTGGTCGGTTGGTTCTAGTACACATAATAATCCATATTTATTGAAGAGATAATGGAAAAAAAATGTAGGATCTTCTTTACCCAAAGTTTCATTTTTTATGAGACACAATCATATAGTTTTTTAATTTCTTTACATATTACAAACAATGTTGTCTTATTCATTTGGTATTTTTCATTCATTCATGTGAAAAAATGAAGTAATATCTTTTTTTACAAACCTCTATTATCCTCATCTATAATACAGTCCTTATATTTTGGCATCCATGCAAAAAATTAATTTCATGCATGATTTCCAGGATAACCTTATGTTATCATTACTTTGGCATGATTAGTGGAGATGGGCATCATGTGATGGTGTTGGGATCGGTGATCATTATTTTTTATGATTGCACACAGACAACCTTCGAGTATTGAATACAAGAATGAAATCAGTAGTGATTAAATGATGGAGACTGAGGTGATTTGGTGTTCATGGTTTTATTCATAATATTTATACTGCATGTACTTTATGATACTCATTCCTTTTCACACATAAAATATTGCTTCATCTAAATTTAAATAATAATAAATATCTTTCCACTAATTTCTTGATATGTAATTGGGGTCACCACACTAAATCCATTGAGAACACTATATATGGGGTAGGGAAAACTAATATAACCCATATGTTCTCCATGCGGGAGACATGAACCCATGCACCTATGTTGTCCCATGTAGCCACTCACACCATATCCCACCACTATGTGATCCCTTGTGGGTCTGCTCAACCATGTGGTGGAGGAATCCTACCACATTTGGGGGATTGACCTAGTCCCTTAGACTCATGTGATTGGCTCATATTTTTCTGACAATGGCCTACCATATTAAATATCTTTAATATATTCCATCGTTATGTAAATATTACTTGAAAATAATTAGTTCTCATACATTGGGAATTCATGAGCTTCTATTTGTAGTTCATGAAAGGACACCACATTCATTCATCATAAAAAAAATCTTATTTTTTATGACCTTCAATAAGAACACATCATTCAATAATCCATTATTACATGTCCTTAACATCTTATAACTAAATGAAAATATTGTTTCATATTTTATGACAATTTTTCTGATATAAGATATTAAAAAAGGAATTCTTGGTATATGGAATTGAAAAATAAATTTCCCCATGTACCATGAATCCAAGGGAAATAATAAACCGATGATGGAACCATGTCCAGAAGAGCCTCCTTCAAATAAAAAATTGAATACGACATTAAATGAAAAATTCCTTTCTTCTAATTTATTTTTAAAAAGGAGTTTCTCTAAAATTCACAAACCAATGATGTTTTTTCAATAAAATATTTTTTTATTTTTTTTATATAATAAATTAAATAATATTTAATTATATTTAAATAATTTGAATGAAAATGTAATTAATAATACAAATTTAATTATTAATAATTTCCAATACTGAATATATATAATGTAATTAATAATTTATATTATATGATATTTAAAAATAACTAGAAATAATTATTTATGTATTAAATAATAATTATTTTATTATCAGTTTAGTTAACATTAAAATTAAAACTATTATTAATTATTATTCAATAAAATTATTTTTTTCAGGTAAATTATTTTTGGGTTATTATATTTTACACTAATAATAAAATTAATAATGATGATAAATATCATTTAAATAAATTAAATATTATTAATTATTACATTATGTACTATGATTTAATAGAAATATTATACTTATTATATTTACTATCAATAATAATTAGAAAAATCTAATTATTTTTTATTAATTAATAAAATATTGTATTATTATTAAGACATATATTATTTTTAATACTTTAGATATAATATTTGTTTTTTATGAAATTATATGATTTATTAGTTATTTTATAGGATTATGTTCATGTCTTAAATTCACTTTACAAAATAATTATAATTTATATTTTATAAGAATTTAGAGATACAAACAACTTTTCAAGTCCAAATGTAATGTTTTAAACAATGTTTTTGTGTCATCTATATTATTGTTTGTTTATTAATTTGATGAAAATAATTTTTTTATAATTTTTTATGTGACTTTTGATCATTTTAAATTTAATTTTTATTGTATTTATTGATTATTTTATATCAGCATTCAAATTCGCATACTTGGAACACAACAAACCATATTTTTATTCAAGGAGGTAACTTTAGAATCTTATAAAATATAACCTATATGTATAATGTTGATGACACATAAACCATGGATTAAAAATATAAAAATATTTGAAAATAAAATAAATTATAAATTTAGAATACCATAACTAAGATACAAGAATAAAAAACTATTGACTTCAACATAATATTTACACTTCTAAATATTTATGAGCTTATAATATAAAATAAAAAAATACAAATTAAATGTAAAGCATTGACCATAGAAAAAAATTATTTAAAAAATGGAATGTAAAAAAATAATACAAATACTATTTAACGAGAAAATAATATAAAAGTAAAAATATTATGTTTTAAACCAAAAATATATTGTGTGATTGAAAATATTTTTTACCAATAAATTATAAGAATTTATTTTCATTTTTAATTAATTTATATTTTTTATCATTGTTTCACATTTTATTTATATTGAATTTTACAATATATTTTACAGGCTTTCAAAGTCACCTACTTGAAACATGATTTTGTTATATATTGGTCCATTTGTGGGCCCATAAAATATAAACTGTAAGTACAATCTAAATGAATTATAAATAAATGAAAAAACCTATAAATAATAAAACAAATATAAATCAAATTTATAAATTTTACAAAAAAAATAATTTATATAAAAAAAATACTAGTGGATCGTTGTCAATATGTATCTAGACAATTAAATGTGTTTTATCTGTTTTGATTATATCACTTATGTTATTTACTAAAATGACATTTAAAACTGATACCCCATGATTTGGGGTTATATCAGTTACATCATGTGTCAGTTTGACATGAGATTGATTCTAACATGTAAAAATGAAAAATAAATCATTATACAAAATTATCATTACAATTAGAGTGTTGTTTCTATGTTTTCAATTATTGGAACACATTTGGAACTAAAATATTAATTTTTAACTAATAATGAACACTTTGGGAGATACCGGTCAAATGGTGTATCAGTTTGATATTAAGGGGACTACTAAATTCCAAAAATGATAGATGGATTGTATTCCTAATGTTTAAAAACAATCTAAATGGGTTTTCTTGGTTTTTGTATGTCACTTGTATTTTCTTAATATATTAAATGTAAACTCTAAATATAGAACATACCTGGAGTCATACCGGTCTCAACCTCTATTAGATTGAGGTGAAGTAGAATCTCAAATATTACAAATGACATTTAGATAGGTTAAATAATGCATTAAAACAATTTAATTGTGTTTTAACAATTTTTTTATGTAACTTGTCCATTTTACAAAAAATTATGTCAATTTTAAAGAGAAAGACACAATTGGAGTCATCCCAATCACAACATGTGTCAGATTGGGGTGTGACTAATTACTACACATCAAAAATGACATGTGAATTGTTTTTCGACTATATTTAAAAAATGTGATTTTTTTAATTAATTTTCAACATGTCACTCATCCATTTTACTAAAATTATTTTCCAACCATAAATATACACTTGGTATTATACTAGTAACATTATAAGTTAGATTGATGTGAAGATGATTCCTATACATAAAAAATTACTTATGGTTCGTTTTCATAAAGTAAAAAAATATTATTAATCTGTTTTCAAAATTTTACGTCTGTCATGAATCCTTTTAAATAAAATGAATGTCAATTTCAAATAAAATGTCACACATACAGTAATATCTATCACACCATGTGTCAAATTGAGGTGTAGAAGATTAAAAATATCAATATTGACATATGAATAATTTTTCTATATTATCAAAATAATATGAATGTATTTTCATGGTTTTGAATATGGTACATGTCATTTTAAATAAAATTATTGTTTGTTTTAAATAAATAAAAACACATAGAGTTATACTGGTCACACCATTGGTCAAATTAAGTTGTAGATAATTCATGTACATCAAAACTAACAAATGGATGGTCTTCATAAATTATATAAACAATCCAAATATTATTTTCTTTATTTTTGAGTATGTCATATGTCCTTTTTAATAAGATTCATTTTTATTTGTAATACGGATACACACATTGGGTTATGTCGGTCAAAACATTTTCTAAATTGAGGTTGGGATGATTTTTAAGCAAAAAAATTGACTTATTTATTTTAAGAATCTAGAATAATATGATTGAGTTTTGTTCATTTTCTTATTTTTTCACTTGTCATTTTTAATAAAATTAATGTCCACATAAAATAAACAGAAACACATGGAGTCTACCGGTCACACCATGGGTCATATTTATGTGATATTGATTCATAAAAATCAATAAATTATTTAGATCATTTTCATAATCTATCAATATAATAAAAATATCTTTTATCCATTTTGAATATGTCACATCTAAATTTACAAAAATTAATATTAATTTAAAATAAAAAGTAAATAATTTAGTCATATGAGTCACACGATGAGTTGGATTAAGGTGAGGCTAACTCTTATACACCCAAAATGAATTCCAAATAATTTTTATAAATAAGCAAAACTATATGAATGTGTTTTCTTGGTTATGAATATGTCACATAACCTTTTTAGTAAAATTAATGTCAGTTTTAAATAAAATGACACAAATGGAGTCATAATAGTCACATTGTCTATCATATTGAGGTGTTTTTGAGTCATACACATCAATATTGACTTATATATCATTTTTCTAAAGTATAAAAACATCACAAAAGATGTTTCTTTATTTTGGTAGTTCACATTGTGTTTTTATTAAATTTAATGTATATTTTAAATAAAAAGATATACTAAGAGCCACACCGATAACTCAATTATCAGATTGGGGTAGTTATTACTCCTACACGTCAAAAATGATGTATAGATAATGTTTATTAAGAATACAACAATCTAAATTTTTTTCTCAGTTAAGAGTACGTCACATGACATTTGTACTCAAATTAATGCCAATTTTAAATTAAAAGACCAAATTGTAGTCAAACCGATCACATAATTTATTGGATTAATGTTTAGCTAACTCCTTAAAATAAATTATGACTAATAGTTAATATTTATAAATTATAAACCAAACTGAATCTATTTACTCATCTTTGAGTATGGCGCTTGTCATTTTTACTACAATTAATGATGATTTTAAATAAATAGACACAGTTTCAGTCAAACTGTCACAACGTATATCAGATTGAAGTGTGTCCAATTTCAACACCAAAAAATGACATATGGATCATTTTCCTAATGAATAAAAACAATATGAATGAGTTTTACATGTTTTTAATATTTCACTTATCCTTTTTACAAAACTTTATGGCTGTTTCTAAAAAAGATACACACTCAAGGTCATATCGGTCAACCATTTATCAGATTGAGGTTCAGATGATTCCCAAAAATAAAAAATGTCTTAAAAATATTTTTCTTAATTTTTTAGAAAAATGTGAATGTTTTTTCTCATTTCTAAGTATGGAAATTGTTATTTTTATTAATATTAATTTCATTTTTTAAAAAAATTAAAGAAATAATATGTGAATTATAAGTAACACTGTTTGTCCGATTGAGGTGTAGGAGATTCCGACACATGAAAAAATTTATATGGTTCATTTTCCCAATGATTCCAAAAAATATAAATGTGTTTCCTAGGTTTTGAATATGTCACATTCCCTTTTACAAAAATTACTATCGATTTTAAATGAAAATACAAAAAATGATTCAAATAGGTCACACCATGAGTTGGAATGTGGTGTGTCCAACTACTATACACACAAAATTATTTATGTATGATTTTAATGAAGAAAAAATGTAATCCATTTTTTATCTTGGATTAGATTATATCACTTATCCATGTTATTAAATTAATTATGATTTTAAACAATGAGTCAAAAATAGAGTCGTACCAGTCCCATAGTGTGTCGTACTAAGGTTATTATCACTCCTATTTGTAAAAAATGACTTATAGATCCCTTTCCTAAAGTATAAATACAATCATACTGAATTTTATCAGTTTTGTGTATTCCACCTTTCCATTTTACTGAAATTAATGTTGATTTAAAATAAAAAGAAACACATAGAGTTCTAAAGGCCACACATGTGTCAGGGTGAGGAACATATGACTGTTAATCATGAAAATGATGTATTGATTAGTTTCGTGAAGTATAAAAACAATAAAGATTTGTTTTTATAAAATTTGAGTATATCCTTGTCTTTTTTACTCATATTAATATTAATTTAAAATAAAAAGATAGATGTGTGGTCATATCAGTCACACAGTGTGTCAAATTTTGGTGAGGTTGATTCCTACACATCAAAAATTATTGATAGATCATTTTAAAAAATTACAAAACCAAACTGAATCCATTTTTTTATTTCGAATGTATCAATTATAATTTATTCAATAATTAATGATGAATTTAAATAAAAATACACAAATGGAGTAATACTAGTCACACTATATGTAAGATTAAGGTTATAATGAATCCTACAAGACAAAAATTACTTTTGGATAATTTTCCTAATGTATCAAAACAATATGATTGCTTTTTTTAGTTTTGAGTGTGTCACATTATCTTTTTACTAAATATAATGATGATTTTATGTTAGAAAGAACAGTTAGAAACATGTTGATCAAAAAATGTGTTATATTGAGGCGTATATTATTCTTATACATCAAAATTGAATTAAAGATCATTTTACTAATGTAAAAAAATAAATCCAAATTTTTTCCCTCAATTTTGAGTATGTCACTTTTGATGATAATAAAATTAATGTCTTTTCACAATGTTTGTCATATTGATGTTTAGATGACTCCTATACCTCACAATGATATGCAAGTCAATTGTGACATGTGTGAGTCATCCATACATGAATCAGAAAAACTTTTTGATTGGTGTCAGTAAAATTAATTCATTTTCTTAAAATGAACATTAATTTTAGTGAAAATGACAAGTGACATACTCAAAATTTAGAAAAGACATTTATTGTTTTATACTTTATGAAAATGACCCATATGTAATTTTCTATATCTAGGAATTAGCTACACCTCAATTTAAAAAATAGTGTTATTTTTATAAATCCATTTTTTGGTTTTTATTTAAAATGGAAATTAATTTCAGTAAAAAGAAAAAGTGACATAGTCAAAGATAGAAAAACAAATTCTGATTGTTTTGATACTTTATAAAAATTATACATAAGTAATTTTTACGTTTAGAAATGAGTGAAAACTCAACATAAAATAGGTGGTGACCACTATGACTCAAAGTTTATTTTTATTTAAAATTGATCTTAATTTTTGAAAAATTATGTCAAGTGACTCACTCAAAACCTAAAAAGAACACTCAACATGTTCAAAAAATAATGACAAGGATCCATAACCCATTTGTGAAATTTTCGAATCTTCTACACATCATTCCGACACACCATGTTCCCAGTATGACTAAAAGTCTGCATTATCATTTTAAAATTTAGATTTTAGTTCAAAAATGTTTTCCTCAAACTAAAAACCTATTAAAATGCTCTGATTGTTTTTTTATTTTTGAAAACTAATTTATATGTCATTTATGATTTGTAAGAATCAATATACTGTCACAACGATTAATGATATGTCCATTATAACCCACTGAATATGTTTTCATTTTAAAATTACTTTTTAGTAAAAAAACATTCTAAAATACTCGAAATATAGAAAACACAATCAGATTGTTTTGATACATTGAGAAGAATATTGAAAATTCATTTGTGTTATATAAATTTATTTTTTAATTATCTTTTGGGATTTATTGTACTTATAAATTAATTTATATGTTTTTAATCAATTTTTTATATTTCATTTAGATTTTACTTATCATTAATATTTTATAGGCCTCCAAAGTGACAAACATCAAACATAAAAATGTATCATGTAGGTGCCTCTGAAAACCTATAAAATATAGTTTTTAAATTTAATGAAAATAAAATCGAAAACAAAGATGAAAATACAAAAAAACTAAAATATAATATATATTCATAAAAAAGTTGATAAAAGTTAATTTCAATCACATTAAATATTATTTTTTCCAAACATTACAATTGTATTTATAAACAATTTTTTAACCAGAAAATTTTTATAGAAGTTAAATAATTTTATTACATTCATTTATTAGCAATATATTTTAATTTCAAATGAACAATGTCTTAAATTTCAATTATATTTTACTTAATATATTTTTTCCCTTTAAAATTTTTATGTGTTAATGTTATGATTTTAATCAAAAACATTTGTGTAATGTAAATTAGTTTTGTTTTTTGTACTTCTTAATTTATTTATTTTCGATTATTTTTTATATGTTCAATCAATATTTTATAATTCACTCATATTTTACGTATTGTATATATATTTTTATCTTCCAATATTACCTACATGAAACATAATATGTTTTGTTTTCTTTCAAGTAAGAAACTTCCAATTCTTATAAAAAATAAACTATAAATATAATAAAAAATAAATTTATAACATGGATGGAAATATAAAAATTAATTATAAATAGAAATATTTTCATATATTGAAATGAAGGTGAAGGACATATCAAAATAAACATATTTAATATATGATTCCTAAAACTATGTCTACCAATCTGAAGATACTTTTAATTGAGACCACTGAAAAAATCTTTTCCAAAGTATTTTTTAAACATTCCAAAGTTCCCCATACCACCTTTAAACATTTAAATCATAATCCATGTGAATTAATACAATTAAAATTAAGTTATAATATCAATAAAATTATAATAGTCATGTTATGATATATCAAGAGAGTATATACACCAAAAATATGAAAATTGTGGTGAACAAGGCATATATCTCACATAAGTAAAAATTATAAGGGAAAGGCCTTAATTTTACATTAGAAAGAAGAGTTCTTTTGTAAAATCATTTTCATTTTTCATGAAAGAATATTTTAAAAATTTATATCCAATATAAATATTAAGAAAAAATAAATTGTAATTGAGGCATATATTATTTCCAACGGATAAATATTTTTTTTATGAAACATTAGAAATTATCCTCTTTAGTGTGGTTTACAAGAACATTTAATGATTCATTAAAATAGAAAAGGAAAAGTTATTGGTGGTAAAACTTGAAATGAAAAAATAATTTTTTTCATGATAAAATAAATTATTTTATAAAAATAATGGTTTCATAAAAAATTATGGAAGGAACATGAAAATGAGTAAGAAATTGGGAAGTTATCTTTAATCGGTTTAGATTATCAGAATGAATTAAAAAATGATCCTTATAAAACATGTATGTCTTCATTATAGAATGTCGAACAGATCTGGATACATATATTTTGAACAGGTAGAAATAATATAGAATAATTTCATAAAAAATAATGATTACATTAGGGTACAAAGATAGAGGATAATCATGACCCGGATGAAAAAATAATGGTTTATGAAGATTCCATTGCCACTTTATAATTAATTGAATCATATAACAGAATAAAATAATCATTAAATGAACCATTTATTAAAATGAATATAAATATATGGATGATATTATATTTCAAATTTAATTACTCATACACCACATACAAGAAAAAATTGGTGAATAATGGAAATCTCATAGAAATAAATGTGTGATAAGAAGCCCCTTACCTCTTGTCCAAATGTGTTTTCCACTTCTTCTTAATGTAGAAGATAATCAGATTAAATCTTTTATTTAAATAATTTATAACTTTTTATACTTGTATATTATTTATTATAATTTTATTCATTTCATTTATGGTATTTTTAATTACATAATTTAAAATTTTATCATTTATAAGTGTTTCTTTCCTTCGTTTTCATGATGAGTTTAATTTTATTCTTATATGGGAAATCATAAAAAATGGGAATAGTTGTATAGAATTAAAATTCTTTAGTATTAATGAAATTTATAAATATTAAATGTTTATATTATTCTTCAATTTATATAGTATAAGGTTTACTCATTATATAAAACATTATTTATCATTGTTTCGAATATTTTGGAATTTCTTAAAACATCATGAACTAGTTTAATCATATGAAATAATTTGATATATATAAACTGGTTCTAAATCATTATAAAATATATTAATTTTATATAATTTCTTATTTAACCATTACAACGGTTTTCATATCCTCCATGATGGTGGAATTTAAAATAAAAAACTTGTTATACATGTAGGTGGTAAATCAGCACGTTATAGACTATGTCACCATTTTAAAAATAAATGAAAGAGGAAAAACATTTGACAGTGGAATTCACCTTAAAAAATTATATTTCAGTATATATAAGATAATTTAATCATAATGTAACTTTTTATATAATATTTTTGGATATATGAATAATAAAATAAATGACCAAAATAGAAATAGAATGAAAAAGGTTTACCTTTCGAATTCCTCACTTTGAGAAGCTCATTAACGAACATGGAAAAGGTCTTTTTTTGGGGCCAAAAAGGAAATTAAGTGGGGGATAGGTCTGATATAAGAAATATTCCTAAAATAAGAATGATTCAAGGATTTGGATGTGTGTGGTGAAGGTGTGTTATTGAATGTTGAATAGAGTGGTGTTTATTGAATATTTTATCCATTTTTTTTCATTTTGTATTAAGACAAGAAATAGTTACGATTAAATGGAATAAATATATTAATTGGTGTGGGTGAGTTAAAACCAATGTTTTTTACATTATAAAAGTCTCATGGAAATGTGTCTGTAAAATTATAATGTATATATACCACAAAATACTATATTATAATATTCAACAAAAATTCAAGTATTTTAGGAAAAATCCAAAAAAATTCACCCTAACCATTTTTTAACTTTTAGATTTTAAAAATGAAATCCAATTTAATAAAATAATTTACTAAATATGAGAAATTTAATTTTTAATTAAAATAATCATTTACATGGAAATTACTAATTTTATGTTTATAAATGATTTTTTGACACTTTAAAAAAATAATTAGGATCTCAAAAAATTATCTTATAATCATAACACATAAAAATATTAATTTTAAAATAAATATTATGAAAATTATTATTTTAAAATCATTATATTAATTATAAAAATTTAATGTAACACCCCGAGCTTCCATGGTACGCTTATCTTTGAATAATACAGTACTGTGTGGTGTACGCAACTTTGAGTTCTAACACACATCATGACCAATCAATGTAGCCGTTATGAATAGTAATACCAACTTTTTAAAATTTTAGAAATTTTAACTCTCAAAATGGACTTCATTTTTGTATTCGGAGTATCAAATTTATCCCATGGAATTTTTTTTAACTTTTCGAATAACTATAATATTTTGATTAATAGTGAAAATTACTAAATTTTAATTAAAAACAACTTTTTTAATCAAAATAATTAATAGTGATAAATTATTAATTTGAGTGGTTTTAAATTATATTTAGAATATTTTTTTACCATTTAATAAAATTTTGTTCATTGGAAATAATTTCACAATTAAACCGGAAATAAACAAGTATCAATCTTTTGATATTTATTATATCTTAAAAACACGCTTTTTGTTTTGACAACGGGAATCAATTTTAAATTAATTTCTGCCACTTATGTGTTTTGAATTTGGAAAAATGGATTCCATATTTGGAATCAAGATGTCCAAATTGTGTAAGTAGGTAACTTTTATTTTTAGACATTTTTGAATAATTACTTCGGTAAATATTTTATTTACCATGGTTAAAGGGTAAATCTGGTAAATAAGGGTTAAAAAATAATATTATAATAATACTAAATTAACCTAAAACGTGTCCAAACCTTATTTTTGGATACATGTCTGACCATGAGCATCTTTGGGTCGATTTTGGGACCCCATGGAGCCACTAGTAGGTGATAGGGACACTTTATTTTAATTAAGTTAAAATAAATACATAAATAACATAAGCATATATCTTTTAGAAAAACAATTTTGACATATGGTTATATATGTTTTATTTTCGACTATAAATATTGATTATAAATCTAAATATATTTCCTACATAATTATATTTTATTTATTATTTTTAGTCTTTAAATTATTTAATTTATTTATGACACAATGATGATGCCGTATTTACAATAATAGTGAACAATTAAAATAATTGATATTATAAATACCAAAATAAATATAATTTGAGACTTTTCATTAATTACAATAATTTTCTATAATAATATGACATATTAGGATTAATTTAATTAACATTTTTTGAAGTAATCATTCTTTTATGATTTTTACAAATGTCAATTATTGAATAGTGTCAAAATTGACTTAAAGAGTTTTTAAAACAAATATTATATTATTAATTGATATTAAATTCCTAAAAGTCTAAGGTTCAAGCAAGAGACTTAAGTCATGATAGTTTTATCATTAATGGACCACTTGGGGATCTCTTGGATGTATATAGTATATTGATTTACTATAAAATATAAAAATACAAAGTGACATGGTAAGTGTCAAACTAATAAACTAAGAGTTAAAACTAAAAGACAAGGTTAATATAATGACCCGAACCTGTCTAAATTATATTTTTTGAGTGGTTCTCGACCCATCCCCACCTTAAACTTTAAATAATCGGCTTTGGAGCCATTAGAAATCGAATATTAATTTATTATAAAATTATATTTCTAGCTTTTCTAAAGGATCCCCTCACACATCTTATAAAAGGACACTCCCCCTTATAATTAATTCACACCTTCAAAGCCTTTTGGGTCGGCCGACTCCTAACCGAACACTCTCTATACTTCCATCAGTTTATCCTAGAGTCCTTCCTTTAGTCAGAAAGACATCCTAAGGATCCCTTTTGATCAAATCAAAAGGAAGAACCAGAAGAAGAGGTAATGATTTCACCACCCTTTTTCATGTTCCTTTCTTATTCAACTTCTTCTTTCATTGTTATTACCATTCTAAAAATAATGAATCTAGTATATCCTATATACTGTAATATTATTATAAATATGGTAAAGCAATATTCAGTATTCTATCCATCCTTTGAATGACATTTCACCATACGTGTGTACGTATGACTTACCGTCTCCATGTCGTGGTGTAATTGTTATTCAATATATTATTATTGGATGGGTATAATAATGATTTGTAATTCATGTAAATAATAAATATAACATGATAATTATTCTGTATATATGATATATCATCCAATTATATATTATTTTAATATCAAAATAATGATATTCTCACTCATGCATACGTACGTATTACCGCCTCCACGACGCGATGAGATTCATTTCCAAGTTCACCATTAATCGACGATTATAAAAATATATATTACGAATAAGTATGTAATATATTAAATAATAATGCTACTAGAGATATATATATACATTAGTATTTAAGCACTTACATATATCTTATTCACTTACTTCCGTTCAATACTATATGAAAACAGAAACAACGTTTATGTGTACGTACGGACTACCGTCTCCATAAACGGTGTTTTCCATTTCATATACATGTCTATTATACATATTTATATTCTAAATATATATGACATATTTATCATGTTTTATATTCTGGAAGTATTTAAATCAGGATCTAAGTGATACAGCCAAGAGTGACAAGTTAAAACACGTATGATAAATAAAGTGATTATTACCCAAATTGTTAACTTAACATGGAAATTATTATTATTAAATGGGTAATATAAAGTCATAAATGAATCATGTATGATATCATAAATATTAGTATGGTTCTGGTATCATTTAATAACATAATACGATCTTCGTACAAGAGGTTGAACGTACCCTCGACTAAAGGAAAGTGCAAGGTAAGGGGTTTTCATCTCACTCCTTATTCCCGTGAGATTCAAGCCATATTGCAACTATTACCTTCTGTGTGGTGTACGTACTACCCATAATTTTATTATTTGTGTAATACACATTAATTTATGTGTATTTACATATTCATTGTATTATTCCTCTTTCATGGGTCGTATTTTTCGTTAGTTACCAAATTGGTAAGGTTTATTTCACAATCTCTTCATTATCCGAGGTTGTTTATACATAATAATCTACTGGGATTTCTTTATCATCCACATCCATGTTTCATAAGAATGTATTTAAAACATTTTTACTATTTACAAGAATATGGGTTAAAGACATTTATACCCTTGTTTGACTTTTTATAAGAGTTTTATAAAAGAATATTTCCGTCGTTTTCCAAACAAGGTGCTTTTTAACATTTTCGGAAGAATTAAGGTAAGAATGTTTTTTTAACTTATACGGTGGGTGAGGCTATTTTCCGCCATTATAAAATATTCGAAGCTTCCCTTAAAAGCATATAAGAATATTTTCAAAGTAAATGTTTTATTTTATAATTATGTGATTTTTAAATGATTTCAAATAAAGAGACATTTCTCTCAAATACATGAAAATCCAGTGCAAATGTATACGTATTTAACGCAAGCATAAAAATGTTTTTAGAAAACCAGACTCTCGAGTGTGTTAGACAGGAAGGGATTGGGAGAAGACCCATCATGCCATGTAATTATTCAAGATGTCTCAGAATTAGTTATTTTGTTTTCTTAAGCTTGCATAATGTTTTCAGAAAAACACTGGAGTATATTTGATCAATTTTAAATGTAAGTATCTTCAAAAAAAAATTTACCGGTAGGTCTCATGAGACAAACTAGTGTCTTGGCACAATGCCTTGACAAAATATTATTTATATCCTTATCACAAGGCCTAGGCTATGTGGTTATGATAGTCTGGAATTATACATTCCATCATTATAAAATTGGTTAGTGATATTGCATGTGATTATTCGATTAATAGAATATCCATGTGAATAATTAAATGGCATTATTTTATTTTATTTCTGCCATATTATGCTGAAGTTCAAGTTTAAAAGGATTTTGTTTTAGTTTTATACATTTCCTTAAATATTTATGCTTATTTTTGAAAGTTTCCACTGTATTGCTTACCCTTACTGGGCATTTGAGCTCACCCCTTTCTATGTTTTATTTTTCCTAGGATTCCAAGAAGTGTAATGTGATTGATATACAGGGTTAATCCAAGGGAATAATGGCTTTCATAAAGATTATTTATGTTGTTTTGTATGTCTTAATGTGCAAATGTAACATTCATGTATGTGATCTATTTTTCCAAGACTGCTAAACAGATCGGTCCTTCGGGACTTGATTCCTTGTGATCATGGCAATGTATTAAAATAATGCACCGAATCTGGGTAACTGGGGTCGGGGCGTTACAGTTGGTATCAGTGGAAGTTCAGCAATAACCTTGGAAACTAGATTTAGATACTCTAATTAGAGCACATAGCCCTAAGATAGACTTTGAGGATTTGTATAGAATAACTTACTATAATTTTGGTATTGTAGAGATTTTGCGAGTTTTCCGTGCAATACATCCCTGTCTGGATAGGAGTGGGGAGAGGCAACTCTAGCACAGATGTACCTAGGGGTAAAACCTAAAAACTCCACTTTGAGCTAGACTTGAACATGAACTGTTGCACGACAATGGGTCTTCATGCACTCTTGGTTACGACACTCCTGGGGGATATGCTTAGGATAATTCTCATTTTCATTAAAAACCATTATAAAGGGCTTATGAGTATATTCTTACTCAAAGAAAACATTTTTATGATTATAGATTATATCCATAAATTGTTCAATTTGTGTTAGGTATTTTACATGTTTGGTAATTATTCGTTGAAATTCATAAACTGAACTAGTTTATGTTGTTGTATAGAAATGGCACCCAGTAGAAGGAATGTGAACTCCCGTAATACGTATGATCCAAAGAGTAAAGAGGATCATATCCTTCGTGGTCCTAATCCAGAATTTAGAAGGGAAATAGTTTCCCATATATTATAATCATATGAAGAAATAGTATCATGTGTTGATAAGATGAGTAATGAATTCTCGGAGTCCTATTGCTTTGAAGGGAAGAAAGAGAAGAAAAGGATGGAAGAGAGAAAGGTGGATAAAGGGAATAGGGAAAAGAAGAATTTTCCCATATGTGATAACTGTGGGAAGAAACACCCTAAAACTTGCCTAAATGGAATGGGAGTTTGTTATAAGTGCGGAGGAAAAGGACACAAAGTACGTGAATGCAAGGGTGAAAAAATGGCTTCAAATGTAAAATGCTTCATTTTCAAGGTGTTTGGACACTACACAAACCAATTTCCCAGTCATCAGATTATGCCGCAAATGATGCTAATGGATAATAATCATGTTATAATACTACCACAGATGAAGAGGAATGACTAGTGTTCCTATGTTGTTATTTTAGAATTATTTCATTTAAGTGTTGTATCAATGATTTTCTAGAAATAAATAAGGATTGTACTACAGTACTATTTAATTAAGGATTTGAGATTTTATGGTACTAAGAAAAGTGACTCTAAAGCGAGTTAATTTTTTTTTTCAAATTACACAGTTGAAGGAAAGATAAACCTTAATATGGTCCTAATATTGAGGTAGTGATTTTGGAATAAGAGATGGTTGATTTTGGTAATTAAGGATGTTTCTGTGTTGTAAAAGAATATATGAGGAAGGCGTTCACATGTTATTACCTAGAAAAAAGGATCCTCATTATGTTCAACTTCCTTGTAAATTTTGGACTGTGAGTTTGGATAATAGTATTTTGGATAAGTCTAATGGTTGGAATGGATTAAGTTTGAAAGGTTATTTTTTTGGATTTTTATAAAAGGACAACACGCAGACCGTGTGACGACCCGTCGTGTCGGACAAAGCTGTGGGAATCGAACCCACAACCACAGTGCAATTAGGATTTATCACCTACCATTGTGCTAAATGAAGTTCTTGGATGGTATAATGTAGTTTCTTTACATAAAGGGTCGGATATGTGAGTTATAAATTCATTATATTTGGAACCCTATACGATTAGGATAAATCGAGTATTTTTGAGTTGTATTATGTTTTGGGGTGAAAGATGAGTTTGTGTTAGAAATTTATTAATGGATAAAACTCTAATTATAAATTAAGTATATATACTTATGATCTTAGCCAATATCATAAATAAATTCCTTAAAATTAAGAAAAGGAACAAAGAACAAAAATGTTGTCCTAGATGGTACCTTAGATCATCACTAATTTATGGCTTTGGGATTGTTGGCCTTTTCATAGCCATGTTCTCTACCACTCTCCATTAGATAATTTATGGTTATATTTCTCTTCCATATCCATATTTTTCTACATGGAACCCTAGTATGTGTTATTTTCAGTAATCTTCCTACTTTCCACTCTTTATTTTAAATATAGACCTCATTAATTCATTTTTCGATTTGGGATATCTACTAAGATATTTTGAAAAGTCAAAAATGTGTTATCCTAATACCTTATATTTTGTTGAACCGATGGTATTTTAAATCATTATAGATTGATGAATTTAAGGACCTCAATTTTAAACTTGTTTGTGATTGATGTCCTCAATCACTACCTATAAATATTTACGTTTTTCCTCCAATTATATTTCTATAATTTCCACCAATGTCCTCCTAATCCAGATCATAATTCTGTGGTGACCCTTTCATTTCTCTTTCCATCTTGTTAAGACTAAATTTTATTAACCAAATTTCTGATGTGGGTTTTTTCACAAAGATATTTTCTAATTTCAACCTTTATTTTCAATGAACAATATCAAATTGCGAGGATGCAATTTATTGAAGGAGGGGAGAATGTATCACCCCAAGTTTCCATGGTACGCTTCTCTTTGAATAATACAGTAGTGTGTGTTGTAAGCAACTTCGAGTTCTAACACACACCACGACCAATCAAAGTAGCCGTTATGAATAGTAATACCTACATATAAAATATTAGAAATTGTATATCTCAAAATGGACTTAAATTTTGGATTCGGAGTATTGAATTTAGCCTAAGGTGAAATTTTGGTACTTTTCGGATGACTTTAAAATTTTGATGAATAGTGAAAATTACTAAATTTTAATTAAAAACAACTTTTTTAATCAAAATAATTAATAGTGATAAATTATGAATTTGAGTGTTTTTAAAGTATATTTATAATATATTTTTACCATTTAATACAATGTTGGTAATTGGGAATAATTTCACAATTAAACCGGACATAAACAAGTATCAATCTTTTGATAGTTATTATATCTTAAAAACATGCTTTTTGTTTTGACAGTGGGAATTAATTTTAAATTAATTTCTGCCACTTCGGTGTTTTGAATTTGGAAAAATGGATTCCATATTTGGAATCAGGATGTCGAAATTTTTTAAATAGGTAGCATTTATTTTTAAACATTTTGAATAATTACTTCGGTAAATATTTTATTTACCATGGTTAAAGGGTAAATCTGCTAAATAAGGGGTAAAAATAATATTATAATAATACTAAATTACCCTAAAACATGTTCTAACCATAATGGTGGACACATGTCCGACCATGGGTATTTTTGGGTCGATTTTGGGACCCCATGGAGCCAGTTGTAGGTGATAGGGACACTTTATTCTAATTAAGTTAAAATAAATACAAAAATGACATAAGCATATATCTTTTAGAAAAACAATTTTTACATAGGATTATAAATGTCAGATTTTTGACTATAAATATTAATTAGAAAGATAAAAATATTTCCTACATAATTATATTTTATTTATAATTTGTAGTCTTTAAATAATTTAATCTATTTATGACACAATGATGATTCAGTATTTACCATAATAGTGAAAAATTACAATTATTGATATTATAAATACACAAATAAATATAATTTGAGACTTTTGATGAATTAAACTAATTTTATAAGATAATATGACATATTAGGATTTATTTAATTCACTTATTTCTCAGTAATCATTCTATTATTATTTTTACAAAAGTCAATTATTGAATAGTGTCAAAATTGACATAAAAGAGTTTTAAAAAAAATATTATATTATTAATTGATATTAAATTTCTAAAAATATAAGTATCAGCCAAGAGACTTATATAATAATATTTTTATCATTTATGGATCAATTGGGGGTCACATGGATGTATATAGTAAGATAATTAACTATAAAATATAAAAATACAAAGTGACATGGTAAGTGTCAAACTAATTAACTAAGAGTTAAAACTAAAAAGAAAAGTTAATTTAATGACACAAACCTGTCTAAATTCTATTGGTTGAGAGTTTTTCGACCCATAACCACCTTAATATTTAAATAATCCACTTTGGATCCATTAGAAACTGAATATAAAGTTATTATAAAATAATATTTCTAGCTTTTCCAAAGGTGCCCCTCACCCATCTTATAAAAGGACACTCCCCCTTCTCATTAATTCACACCTTCATAGCATTTTGGTTCGGCCAACCCCTGCCCAAATAATCTCTCAACATCCCTAATCCTAGAGGTCTTCCTTTACTCAAAAAGCCATCCTACGGAGCCCTTTTGATCAAATTAAAAGGAAGAACCCGAATGAGAGGTAATGATTTCACCACCCTTTTTGATGTTCCTTTATTTTCCACTTCTTCTTTCTTTGTTATTAATATTCTAAAAATAATGAATCTAGTATCTCGTATATACAGTAATATTATTATAAATATTTTACAACCATATTCATTATTCTATCCATCTTTTTAATGACATGTCACCATAGGTGCATACGTACGGCTTACCGCCACTACGTTGTGGTGCAATTGTTATTCAATATATTATTATTTGGATGGGTATAATAATGATTTTTAATTCATGTAAATAATAAATATAAAATGATAATTATTCAGTATATATGATATACCATCCAATTATATATTATTTTAATATCAAAATAATGATATTTTCGCTCCTGCGTACGTACGGATTACCGTCTCCACGACGCGATGAGATTAATTTCCACATTCAACATTCATCGATGATTATAAAAATATATATTACTAATAATTATGTAATATATTATATAATAATGCTACTAGATATATATATATATAAGGATTTATTCACTTACATATATCTTATTCACTTACTTCTGTTCAATACTATATGAAAACAGAAATAGCGTTTATGCGTACGTACGGACTACCGACTCCATAAACGATGTTTTTCCATTTCATATATGTGTCTATTATACATATTTATATTCTAAATATATATGATATAATTATAATGTTTTATATTTTGGAATTATTTAAATCATGATCTAAGTGATACAACCAAGAGTGACAAGTTAAAACACGTACGATAAAGAAAGTGATTATTAACCGAAATGTTAACATAACATGGAAATTATTATTAAATGGGTAATATAAAGTCATAAATGAATCATGTATGATATCATAAATATTAATATGGTTCTGGTATAATTTAATAAAATACTAAGATCTTCGTACAGGAGGTTAAACGTACCCTCGACTAAAGGAAAGTGCAAGGTAAGGGGTTTTCATCTCTCTCCTTATTCCCATGATATTCAAGCCATATGGCCACTATTACCTTTTGTGTGGTGTATTTACTGCCCATAATTGTATTCTTTGTTTAATAGACTTTAATTTATGTGTATTTACATATTCATTGCATGATACCTCTTTCATGGGTTGTATGTTTCGTAAGTTACCAAATTGGTAAGGGTTATTTCACAATCTCTTCATTTTCCGAGGTTGTTTATACGTAATAATCTACTGGGATTTCTTTATCATCAACATCCATGTTTCTTAAGAATGTATTTAAAACATTTTTACTATTTACAAGAATATGGGTTAAAGACATTTATACCCTTGTTTGAATTTTTGTAAAAGTTAGATAAAGGAATCTTTTCGTCGTTTTCCAAACAAGGTGCTTTTTAACCTTTTCGGCAAAATTAAGGTAAGAATGTTTTTTTAACATATACAGCGGGTGCGGATATTTTCTACCATTATAAAATCTTCGAAGCTTCCCTTACAAGCTTATAAAAATATTTTCAAAGTAAATGTTTTATTTTATAATTATGTGATTTTTAAATGATTTCCAATAAAGAGATATTTCTCTCAAATACATGAAAATACAGTGCAAATGTATACTTATTTAATGCAAGATTAAAAATGTTTTCAGAAAACCTGACTCTCGAGTGTGGTAGACAGGAATGGATTGGGCAAGGACCCATCATGACCTATAATTAGTCATGCAGTCTCTGAATTAGTTATTTGGTTTTCATAATCTTTCATAATGTTTTCAGAAAAACACTAGAGTATATTTGGGCAATTTTGAAAGTAAGTATCTTAAAAAAAATGCATCGGTAGGTCTCATGAGACAAACTAGTGTTTTGGCACAAGGCCTTGACAAAATCTTATTTGTACTCATGGAACGAGGCCTTGGCTATGTGGTTATGATAGTATGAAATTATGCATTCCATCATTATGAAAGTGGTTAGTGATATTGCATGTGATTATTCGATTAGTAGAATATCCATGTGAATAATTAAGTGGAATTATTTCATTTTATTTCTGCCATATTCTGCTGAAGTTCAATTTTAAAATGCTTTTGTTTTAGTTTTATACATTTACTTAAATGTTTATGCTTATTTTTGAAATTTTCCGCTGTATTTCTTACCCTTACTGAGCATTTGAGCTCACCCCTTTCTATGTTTTATTTTTCCCAGGATTCCAAGAAGTGTAATGTGATTGATATACAGGGTTTATCCAAGGGAATAATGGCGTTCATAATGATTATTTATGTTGTTTTGTACGTCTTAAAGTGCAAATGTAACATTAATGTATGTGATCTCTTTTTCCAAGACTGCTAAACTGATCAGTCCTTTGGGACATGATTCCTTGTAATAATGCCAATGTATAAAAATAATGCACCGACTCTGGGTAACTGGGGTCAGGGCGTTACATTGAATATAAACTTATATGTTTTATAAACAATATCAAAATTTATTGAATAATATCTAAAAATTTATTTTCTTGTACTATGATATCATTTTATAATATTACCATTTATAAAATCTATAAATTTTGTTTATACTTTGATAGGTTTGGTTATTACTGTAATTCCTGCATTAATATTCCTAGTGGACATATTATTACTCCAACCGTTATGTTACTTTTCATCAATAAATGAAACTTATCAGAAAAAATACCAAACATTTAACCAATGTAATTTTGTAAACTATTCTTTCAAAAATAATGTTTATTTTTTCAATAATATTTTATAAAAAGTTTAAAATTTTATATTTAAAACATGTTCTTTATTAAAATATGGTAAAATTATGTTTACAAAAATATATCGTTTTAATTCATAATATTGGGTTCATTATTATATTATGCCCATAAAATCATTTGGATAAATGTAGAAACAATTTATTACAATATATAAATTTCATAATATTTATAATTCTATTCATCCCACCAATTTCACTATAAGGTTATAATTGTTATTTTAAAATTATTAAATTATATTATATATCATTGTTCATTTAATTAGAATATGTAAGTATAATAAATATGGAAATGTAAATAACTAAAAACACATTCCAATCAATAAAATGCGAATGAAAATTCTTCCATAGATATTTCAAAAGTGAAAATCCCTTGGATTACAATAATTGAAAACTATGTGAAGAAAATTCTAAATCATTGGAGGTCATGTATATGGAACATGAGCTATAATACAATCAAGAGTATTATTTCTGTAGCTAAAAACCATCATATTCTATTTTGAATAAAAAATGAAGGGTTTTCACCAACTTTTTTGTCTTATTTGACATGTAGATGAAGTGAGTTCTTATATTATTCCCCACCTGTCTCTGTAAGTATAAATAATTCCTCATACGTAGATCCTGTATATTAAAATTTTGAATTCTGAAAATATCCTTATTGATTAGAAGATTTAAAAAATTTAATTCACATAGACTAATATACATTTAAATGAATCCAATGAAAATTTATTAAGGAAAATAAGTTTTCAACATTCAAATGTGTATCATATCACTATGAAACATTTAAATCATAATCACGGTGAATGAATAACATTAAGAAGAACATATAATATCATGATAAAAATAAGGCTCATTATATGATTTTTCAGGGGTAGTATATACATCATAGCACATGAGCCACAACCCAGTTTGTGAGGACTCCTAATGTGCATCCAAGAGACCATGGATCAAATCTAGGTGGGAGCTAATATCTAGGTTACTATAGCAGTACTGTAAGAGTACTGTAGTAGTACTATAGCAGGAATTGTGCATAACTATAGAAGTAACTGTAGTGGGAACTGTAGCAGGCACTGTATGGCACTGTAGTAGCCTGGGAATATGCTCCCGTTTGAGCTTCAGGCCACAGATTTGGTCCCTGAGTCTTTTAAAGAATTCGGGCCACCTAGGCCTTCGGGTCAGTAGGACTTCCGACCACCTCAAGGCCTTCAGGTCACTATAAGTGCAAATGTAAACCAGACAACCTACAAGGAACAAGTTTCAGAAGGAGGAGGAGCAAGGAGCATTCACCATAGAATAAGCTAAATGGATTGGAAGAATGAGAGGGTATGGAACCTGCCATTAAGACAAGACTGTGCATGCATGGGAAAGCCTAGCCAAACATACATGCAAAGGAGTAGAGCTGATTTCATGATTAAGATGCTGGGGAGGAGTAGTTCCAAGTAGTTATTCTGGGTTTTATGTAATGTTTGAATCCTACGTGCAATGAATTACTCTAAGTCCTATAGGCCATGTAATACATACGCCTACGAGCCATTTAAGGGTTCCACCTCACCCCTTGAAAGGTGTATTATCAAAAATCAATAAAAAAAATTAAGGTGTTCGGGAATTGGAGGAGGAAAATACACCACACATAAATAATATATTGTGAAAAACACATATATCTCACAAAATTGAAAAACGAGACAGGAAAACCCATTTTTTACATTGGAATGAAGAGTTATTTTGGAAAAAAAATTTTATTTGTTAAAAAATAATATTTTATTAATTTGTATCCCATAAAATAAATAATAATAACTGTTAAATTATTTTTGAGACATAACTGATGTCTAGAATGTAAAAATAGTTTTTAAGAAACATAAAAATTAAGCCACTATAGTGAGGCTTAAGGGAAAATTTAATGATCCTTTAAAATTGAAAATGAATTTTTTTCCAAAAAACCAGAATTAAACCATGTTTTTTATGACCAAATGAAAAATTTTATAAATATAATGGTAGATAACAATGTCTAATAGAGTGCACCATAAAATGGGTATCAAATTTGGATGTTTCCATTAATGAGGGTTGCTAATTAAAAGGAATTAAAAAAAGGAAACCCAATAAAAAATGAATTTCCTCATCAAAAAAAATGAAGTGTTGTAGATAAATGGGTTTAGAATATATATACATTATTCATAATATGTAGATAAAAATAATGAAAGATAACAATATGGTATAGAGAGATAGAAAATGTAACCCGAATGAAAAAGGAGGTTTAGGGAGAATCCCTTACCACATTGGAATCCATCAAATCGTATGACCAAAAATTATTAATCATATAATGAATTATAAAATACCTTGAATATAATGAGATTCATGATATTATATTTAAAATGTTAGTAACATATATTACATACAATAGTTATGTTTTAAATAATGTAACTCTCAATGAAATAAAGGTAAGATTAGATACCACATTACTGACGTCTATATGTATTCAGCACTTAATATTAATGTCAATGCTAAATATATTAAATCTGTTAATTAATTAATTAATAACATTTTATACATGTTTCTTATTTTTATATACCCTTATTATGTTCTTTTATATCCTTTTTAAGAAGTTCGAAGATACAATTTTAACATTCAGAGACGTTTTATTCCATGGATTTCAAGATCGATTTTCTTGTATACATTTCTGGAAAATAATGTAAAATGATAGTGTTTTACATAATTTAAATTATAAGATATTAATTAAAATAAATAATATTACATTGTTATATTCTCGATTCATTTATATGGTTTGATGATTAATCACTAGATAAAAAGTTAGTATTAATTGTTTTGATTATTTTGGAATTTCCTCCATTACCGTGAGATGGTTTAATATTTTGAGTTATCTTACATATATTGGATTTCAAAAATTATGTAAATAAATATATGTATTAAAATGACTAATTTAACCATAATATTGGTTTTATAAATATCCTTGAAGGTCGAATTGAAAAATTTAAACATGTTATCCACAAAGGCGGTAAATCGACACCATTTAGAAGATGATTTCTTTTATAAAATTAAAGGATTAGTAGAAGTCCTTTGATGGTGGATTATCCATTAAAATTATAAAATTACAGTATATATAAAATACAAGAGATATAATTTTACTATTTTTAGAATTGTTTTAGATTGAATAAGAAGAAAACAGATTAATCAAATTTAATGCAAACAAAAATGGATTTACCTCTAGAATTCATCTATTTAAGAACCTACATAGGGGACTTGAAAATGGAATTTTTTCATAGAAAAACGTCAAAAATGATTGGTGTTAAATTCCATTACCATGATCTGGTTACGTTTCCCTCATTATAGGTTCTTTCTGCTTTTGAAATCCTTTTATGTGGTTTTTCGGGGTCAACTGCGGACTGCAGAATAGGTACATGTTGTGTATTTTATGTACATGTTATGTACATGGAAATTGTTTCATGTTGTGAAGGGGGAGACCATGTCGTGAAGGGTGAGGTCATGTTTTGAAATATTACACATCATGGATTATGTGTTCATGTCACGTAGTGTAAAAATGTCGATTTATAATCTGAGGTGATGGGTTTTCAGCCTAAATTATCCAGCATGATGATCACGTCATGACCAAGGGGTTAACATCATGACTGGTCTCACACCAAGCTTAAAGTCACATTTTCAAGATTTTGGGATGGTCTTTTCACTCTCGAAACATCGTGCCTCTCATCCGTATACTCTCCCTATGTTTTTTTCATAGGAATATCAAATTTTAGATCGATACGATCAGCTCTGGTTCATTTGTTAATTCTATGATACTTCTCTCTAGGTATGTGTTCTCTCCTTGATTCTTCCTGGAAATTGATCATGATAGTTCCCCAGAATTGTGTTATTGGATCTCCAAATTTAGGTTTGATGTTTCTTATCTTCTTGTTCTATATATTTTGTGTGATCTCATTTTGGATGCCTTTTTCTTTCATCAGTTGTGGTGTGGCGGGTGTCCTTCTTCGAGGGTCTCCGTTGGTGATGTTGGGTTTTGTTATTGGTTTGAGATTCCATTGCGAGTATGTCTGACTTGAACCATGATGTAGGTCGTTATTTCTCTAGCCTACTCTAATAAACTTTCATGTTTTGATTTTTAAATTGCATTTTAAATTTATTTATGAAATTTTTATGATTACTATGTGTGTGGAAAAATGATTTTGAAAGAAAAATGTTTTCCATATCATTTGATAAATGGTTTAGGAATGGTTTTGAATGGTTTTAATGAAATTGAAATAGATCATTGAGAAATATAATAGGGGTTACCATTGGTACTTATGTGGAAGGTTTAGCTGGGGGCCATCGTCCATTTCATTGTTATTATCGAGGATGGTTGTCTTGGGACATTCCTCTGTTTCCTAAGCCCGTTTATCTAGGGGACCATATTGTTGTTTTTAGAGGATTACTCATGGGGTTTTCCTCTAGTTCCTTGGACCATTATTCTCAGATCTGTTTTCTAAAATTTATTTTTTTAGTAGTATGCTTCCTAGACCTGTAGTGGTTTTTAGTGTGGTAATACCTATTCTTCTGGTTTATATTTCTTGTAATTCTGATTTAGCCATGATAGGCATGTTGATTCCTGTGAAAATTGATATGGAAATTTTTATCCAAAATTTTTATACACACATTTGATTAGAATTGTGGAAAAATAAATTATTTTCCATGTTTTCTATAAATCCTATTACTTTTCATCATGACGTGTTTTATTTTAAAATTGAACCTATAAGGTTTGTTATAAAGAGGATTTTCATTGACTAACTCGATGGGATACTACTAATCATGTTAGCTCAAAACATGCACCCTGCTTTGTTTGTGGGAAGACCTTCATTATCCTTATAGTGTAGGGAAAAACAAGGCTCTACAGTGATGTGGCAAGGTTTTTATTAGCGGGGATTGGTATCTGATTGTGAGATGGTTGGAATTAATATATTACATCATTAGAGTAGTTGTTGGTTTTGAGTCCCTTGTAGTCATAATTTTCTTTTTGAGTATTTAGTTACTGTTATAGTTTCTTTGTTTCTACTGTTTTCTTACAGATAGGTAATATATTTAATTTAGTCTTATGATTTTCCATTGATTCCATATATATGTATTCCTAGTGGTTGTTCAATTTGGGAAAAATTGTTCCATATGTTTTGTCATTCAATTCCTGGCAGCTTTTCGCTAGCTCGTGGGGATCAGGAACACCCTTCGGGAATATGGCGGATCAGGTCCGGTGTCGGGTTTGAGGGTATACTAGGTCTAATAGTTACATTGCGTGTAGGTTTATGAGATTAAATGGATATAGTATAATCAATATTGAAGGCTTTGGAAGTGTGATATGAATGGGTGGTGAGGGTGATATTTATATTGGATGAGGGATCCTTTTTGAAAATTTTATTCCTTGTATTCTTTTTTTTGTATCAAGAAATGAAATAGTGATGATACTTCTGTTTAAATATAGTAATAGGTTCTATTTATTTCTAGACAATATGGAATACATCAACAATTACTAAAGGAATATTTTATTTCACATATAGAGTATAAATACCTTAAAATACTGTATTTTATTACTCAAAAAAATAAAAATTATTAAATAAATCCCCAAAATTAATAATAACCATTTGTAAACATGAATAATTAATAAATTAAACCCATTTTATGAAAAAAATTATAAGTATTAGGAAATAAATTTTATATTAAAATCATAATTTTCATGGAAAATACTAAATTAATAATTACAAATGATTTAATAACATTTTTTTAAAAATAATTAAGGTGTCATAAATTTTTCATATAATAATAAGAAAACAAAATATTAATTTTTAAATACATATTTTGAATCATATATTTTCTTTTATATTGTTATATTTATTAAAATATTGAATATAATCCTTCATGTTTTAGAAAAATATCATCATTAAATTAATAATTTCAAAAAAATTGAATTTATGGTACTATGATATAATTTTATCCTATTAAAATTAATAATATTTAATAAAAATTTATAAATTAATAAGTGTGGTTATTGATATAATTTTCACATTACTCTTCATAATGGTGATATCTTTTTTCCAATAGTTACATAACTATTTTTCAAAAATGAAACTTATCAGAAAGATAACAAAAAATTTACCACTGGAAATTTTGATATAACTATTTCAAAAATAATTATTGTTTCATCAAATATAATTTATAAAAGTTCAAAAATTAATATTTTAAAAAATTTCACCATTATAAGCTAGTAAATTCGTGTTTACAAAAATGTAGCCTTTTATGGATGTAATTAGATCCATTCATATCTTATTCATATAAAATCATTGGGATAAATGTAAAATCATTTGATAATATTATATAAATTTTATAATTTGGATAGTACTATTATTTTCCACCAATTTAAATATTAGGTTTTTATAGCCATTTAAAAATATTATATTTAATTGTATATAATTATTCATTTAATCATCGTATTGTGTGATACCATTTATGTCAATGAAATTAAATTTAAAAATACTCACACTAAAAAATATTGAAGTGATGCAATTATATAGTTTTTCATGAAAATTTTATAGAAACATATAGGCCTCTTTGAATGATGAATGATTTGGGAAATGTAATCATGGGCTTCTAAACATGATGGATGTGATTGTTGAAAAAATCATGATGATGTTAAACTATAAATACCATTTTATGAGTAATAACATAAAAATGTATAGTATATTGATTCTCCAAGTATGGAAAAACTAATTATAGAATTATTCATTCCCAAATGACAACCAAACATTAGATAACCCTTTTACCCTTTAAATAAGAACAGCTGATCAAAACAGTAAAAAAACATATATAATTAGATACATTATTTTGGAAATGATTATTTATCGTCAGATATGTATAACTCGGTTTTTAAAGTAAATTAATGGTGTACATTGATCAAGGACACCAAGATCATATAATAAATTTTTTCTTTCGAATGGAAAAATATAATAAAATATATTTTAAGAAAATATACTCCTCAAACCATTTGAATAAAAAATGAAGTGGAATTATCATATTGGATGTAAAGAAAAGATGATTTTTTTTGGATTATCTATGATGAAACACAAAAGCATTATACTTTATTCTCTTTTATTATTGAGTGATTCTGATAGTCTAATTTATAGATTCTCTAGAATATTAAGACCCCAAATAATACATTGTTGGAAATCCCATACTTTTGGAGATATAATGGAATACTATGAAGTTTTATCAATGTTGAAATAGAGTATGATGATTACTAGAGGTCACATGGATTGAATAGAAAAAAAATAATGATTGATCACTTTGGAAAGAATACTAACCATGAAATTAAAGAGAGGAAACTGCAACTTCTCTTATTCCACTACTGTGGGAAAATAGGTCATTGAATTTCCATCAAGGATGTGGGATGTGTTGTAAATATAGAATTAAAAGATACATTACTCTATATTTTATGGGATGGGTAAAGCCACAATATCCAATTTAATGAGATTTGGAAGATGGTACCAATGCTTCATACATAAATATTCTTCATGTGTTAAGGGATTTGGAACCTTCCAACAATTACCCAAAACCAATAATGGTATAGGGAACTAATAATAATACTCAAAAGCATACAAGGGAGTCAAGGTTATACATTTCCTATCATAAAGGATAATGTTGATGCTTTAAATGACTTGGATAATTGTAAATTTGTTGTTCGCTAAAATATTATTACTAAATTGTTTGATTCTGGTTCGACACATTCTATTATTAAATTTATATTTAAGAAGAACTTCATTTAGAACCAGGATGTAACAACCTGACTTTGGTATGTTGTGGAGACTATAACCCCATGATCAAAGTATAGTTGTGGTATCACAAGTAAATAAATCAACATAAGAATAATATAATAATTCAGATATTATTTTCATAAAAATAAATGTTTTAATAGGTAAAAATATCCAATGCTCGTATAATATAAAAGATTAGTATGTCATATATCTATACCAATTATTATGAAATAAATTCAAAGAGGAATATGATATAATACTTGTATCAAAATTACTCTAAGTAAAAAAATTAAAATCTATAAAAATCATCATGATCTCAACTAAGTCCCATGATAATATTCTCATAAACACAACCAACCAATCATTGGAATGTGGTTACTTTCCTCAGTCCCTACTCGGATCCATGAAGTCTATCATAGAACCCAATGATAGCATAAACGTGGTTTGACATCACAATCAATTGGCTACCTCCAAAAATGTTTATGACAATCCCATTCAATGTATATAAAATAAAGACATGGTAAATAGATGAAATTAACTTAAATTAATATATAAGAGTTAAAATGTCTAGTCTACCAACTACAATCAAACACCCATACCAGGGATCTCTTTAAATCATGATAAAACATTCACTAATTCTTATGTTGAGTAACCGAGTGCCATACGCTAAGGGCCTGATCTGAGGTAAACTAATGAAGGAATTATAAAATTTTAGGAATATATAGTCTATATCCATGGTATAAATGCCCATTCAATCCTCATTGTGTTAGGCCAACATGGGCAAGCTTCGAGCTACAAATGATCAAGGCAACCCCTCGAGTCCCTGTAGCATCTCCATAGAATCATGGAAATGACATGGGTTAAGCCCAATGTTTATGTCCAAATAGAATTTCCCTAAAAGTAAATGAAAGTTGGATCCAATAATTAGGAATTAAATTTGCATCCAATGTAATAAATATCCATGGAGTAGAAATGTCGATACAGTCTAATTTCAGACCCATAATGATCGATCCATGGAGTATGAATGTCATTGTAATGCCAATCATTTAACATCTCATTAATATTTCCACAACCTATTTTATATTAATAAAAGAATTAGTCATTCATCCATCTCATTTCGTAATTTTTATTTAATCCATTTATCCATTTTCATATGTTATCATATTGAAAAGGAGGTATAATCCCTCTCATACAATATCATTCAATTCAATAAGGCTCCCATGAATATTGTGAGCTAAAATTCACCCAAAAAGTTTTATAACATGGGTAAGATATAATAACAAACCTCATGGGTGATTTGGGTTTGGGTTGTCAGCCATGAACCATCACATGGTACAAAGTAGGTTACATAATAATGTTCTAATAGTTGAATTAATGAATCTATTTAATATTTGTAGATATGTTGGTTGGTCCAACATATATCACCACTACATAATTGTTAAAAAAACATGAACATAAGGTACATGATATAAAATAACAATCATATAATTGTGGTAGAATAGTTATCCAATATCGACCTGTGATTCAATTAATTTCAATATAAAAGTAAGAACATATGAAACCCCAAGAAAATAGGTAATATTAACTCTTACCAAAATAATATTTTCATTGATATGACAAACAGCGAAAGGATCAAGATGAATGAATAACTAACCTGAATGGATCCAGTGAGAGGAACATAATTTTAATTAGACATCACATGGAGAATCAACACCAATGCCAAAATTATTTATTCAAAATATTCAAGAGGAGGATGAGATATATTGAAAAAATAAATTTGAAATTAGTTTTAAGTTATTAATGAGTCAGTGTATAATAGAAATGAATCCACAAATTTCTATTTCAAGGAAAAACCCATTATATTACAATTCCCCCCCCCCCTAATGAAGTGCATCCACAAATTTGTCTTTATGGGTTTGTAAAACATCATCTGAGAACAACTCAAATCACTGAGCTCTTAGATCATCATCCCACTCCCAAATTGCCTAATGCACAAGGATACAGGTTCATAGAACTTGTACAAGACGAATAGACTGGTTTCAGAGACCCTGTATTCTTCTGTTAATAATACTATTATGATTATTCTTGAAGAAAGAATCTACCTATTACTTATCCTTATAAAAATGAAGAGTATGAGATAGTTCTGAGTGATAATGACTTAGCTGAGATGAAAGTATAATTCCATGTTTGATTTGGTAGCTATTAAGTAATTTTAAGAGATAATATCCCGACCTAACTACCTTTATAATTTATAATGGCATGAAATATCGTGATGAAATAATACCATGCCTCAAATACGCCAGTTCCACATCCTCTAAGAGATATATAGGAATCATAAATCTCTGACCTCAAACTCTAGAGTTCATTAATGATGATCAGTGTGGTATTTATATCTATATTGACTCAATGAATTATACTTCCTAATCATATAGAAAATCTGAGAACTCTATTGCTTGAGACACAATTAGAGTAGTGTTTCCTCTCCTATCTCTAACCCATACAAAGGTGACTAGCATGTCTTATTATAAGAAGCCTCATAAAGATCCATCATTATAGTCTCATGATATCTATTTTTTGTATTTAAACTCAACCAAGGGTATATGTCTCTCCCAATATCCCCCAAACCAATGAAACATTCTCAGATCATGTCCACTAAAAACAATGTTTTTCATTATGACCCTCCATCAGTTTGATAGTGCTATGTTGTTCTTAGAAGAACCAATATACCCAGTTCCCATGAAATTATTTCCAAAATCAGTATGCAAATAATTATTCCCTATATGGTAAATATTTATGAGGAACCCCATGAAGAAACACAATTTTAAGGGTATAATGCCTCCAATGATCATCTACCAATAAGGTCTCCCTGATTGGTCGAAAATGGGTGGCCATCATGAGTCTTTCCACAATTACCCATATGACATCTCTACATTGAGGTGACCTATGTAACCTGATCATAAAATAAATATTAATATTATACTCTATCACTATGGGAGTGGAAAAATGTAGTAATAGCCCAACATGTAGTTGGTGTTCTGTCTTTACCTACGTGGAGGTGGAGCACGTTGTATAAAAACCAACAATATCATATATCATACCCATCCACTAATACGGGTGGAAAAAATTTGGATACCTCTTTGTTATGCTGGGATTGACCACCAATTATGAGGTGGGAAATTACAACATCAAACCTACTTATATTTCTTCTATAATCAAAAAATTCCCATGTAAACATAGAATTCCATCCTTGAATATGGTCCATCTAGGAGGTGGGTCCTCACCTTATACTATCTCCTTTAAGAGTAGGCCCTAAAAACATGATAGTTAACACATTGTCAATATATCTAGGAGTTTGGAAGACACCGCTATGTATGTGATAAATGTGTTAATGAGACTATTCTACATCCCAAGTGTACCTATTAAAACAAGGCCATAAATTGCCACTCACTATTCACCTCCTAAACATTCGATATCTATGTCATCATGCTCAGTGCATCACCAACTGCATTTCCCATCTCAAGCATGTAAGAAATATAAAAGTATAATTACTGAAGTTATTCAACATACCATTATTTACTAAATTTTAAATTATGTTTTGTAACTATTTTCATGATAATTTTCTGGTATGTATATACCAAAAAATGTTCTCTCATTAAATACTCCTTCAAACAGCGCATGATAGTAATAAAATATTAAATATCGAGAGCACATATTAGGTAGTTACTCTTCTTTGATTTTAACTTAATAGACTCATACACCACAACTCACTCATACACCGTCTTAAATTCTCTTAGACCAATACCTGACACATCGTAGTACATAGTGTATCTTCTTAACAAATCTAGGATAATTAAGACTAACACAAAATCCTGTCCCTATTTTTGATCTTGATTGTTGTCTTACATGTATATTTCCAAAAAAACATCACAAACATCTTATTCAAGATAGTAATAGGATATTAAAGTCATGATAATTCCAATATGAAATGCTTATAATAATAGGTTTTCTCAATGAAATTCCATATATCAAATACATTCTTAGGATGATCCCAAAAGATAGAGCAATCAACTTCTATGGGATAAATGACACTATTTCATCAGAGATAATATGGCATAGGAAGTTGATTTAATTAATCTATGTTGGGTAAATTGTTATATGATAATATAATTGATTATATCATAGTGGATCCAAAGTGATCTAAATATGTTTTACATGATCATGTTGATTGTGAGAATAAACCAACATGTCATCCATATATACCAATAAAATAGAATCCAAATATGGATTGAAAACTCAGTCCATCCATTCGATGACATCTTCTATTGCATTCATATAACCAAATGACATAACAAGATACACATATAGACCATATCACTAATGAAATTCTATATGGGTTATGTATTAACATTGAACATTAGCCAAATGACCTCAAATCAATTTTTGATAAAACCAAAGCACCTTGGAGAAAGTCAAAGTTATCATCTATCCCCATAAAAGGATACCTACGCTAAATTTACAATTGGATAAATTTACATTTATCCAAACAAATCCATAGGGTTTCATAAATGTTTTTTAAAAAAAATTGGGGAAACCCCATGAATAATTATTGGATTATATAATCCCCTTTTGTTCCAAATTCTATATATGTTTGATAATCTTTTGAAAATCTATAGTATCTATCCTACATGGAGGAATGGATATCAGTGAAAGTCTAGGTACTAGCTCCATAGAAAAATCCACCTCTCTCCCATTAGAGAGCTGTGAAAATTTGTCAAGGAAAACATCAATAAAATGTTCAAACACTTTAGTGAATTCAGTCTATCATACTCCACGATCATCAAAATAATATAGGAAATCTTGGCTATCACCCAACCTAGTCTATGTTGATCGGTTCTAGATCAATACTCTTAATCATCTCATTCATCCTTGTAGTGAAAAACATCAGCATCCATGTGGTGATAATGTAACCCATTAGTGATAACAATCAACAAAATCACAATAAGAAACCATCCAGTCCATTCTGTGTACAACAAAAAATCATCACATCTCAAAGAGAAAGATGTCCCATGTGAATTGACACCCACCAACCTCAAGAGGAACTCCCTACAGTAGAGTACAATCTTTTATATCATTCCCAATTTAGTATCATGTGTAATAATACTATCATTGATCTAAACCAAAAGACCACGGATCTCCACAAAAGGTACAACTATAAAATATTAAGAAGCACATTTTTCAAAATGATTATATACTAAGGTAAGTTGTTCTAAGATCGTACCTCAAACTATAGATGGAATAATGCTATGCTCCTCAGGTATTAGATATAATTAATAAATAGGGCCTTAACAAAATATCTATAAAATATTATTACTATAATGAGTAGGCCTACACTGTTGTTGGGTTGAAACTACTGTTTAGTTCCCCTTTATATGAAAAAATCCCCACCATGTATGGTTAGAAACCCTATAGCTCCCAATATGAAGTGGATAAATGAATATTTATTTTAATTATATAGTTGCTGATAACTCCCCCCAACTCCACCCTCCACTTCACACTAGAGGAATGTTCCTGAAAAATGTTTTACAAGGCTTATACGGCCACATGCTCAACACTTGACTAAGTCTCTATCTGATGGGTTCCTCATGTGTCCTTGTATCTCATGATGATAAAAAAGGTTGAACTGCCAACAATTACACCCCATCTTGAATTATCTGGAAGATAAGTCTCAAAAAGATGATTCCTTCTATCTATTACTAAACCACATGTTCAATAAGCTTCAATACTCTGTTATAGGCCTCCAGTTTCCCCCAAATTACATTTAGTAACTAGAACATGAACCACTATATATAAAATATTAGTCAACTAAACCATGTTCACCAAGGACCGTATTGAAAACATTAGAACATCCACAATTTGTATCACTCTAGATGGATCATCAACATGATATATAAGTGAAAAGTAATTAATCTCTATAAAGTGGGATAAATATTCCATAATGGTTGTCACACCGTTCACCAGATGCCTTAAACCACTGGACTAACTAACAATATGAGACTCAAGAAATAATTAATCTTAATATAGGGATAAAAAACTCAAAAAAATATCTCAATCCTATCAATATGGTTCATAATACCCCACCCTCTCTTAGAAGATACATGAAGAATATATGGTGTACGTTTGACACTCTACTATATAGTAGTTTCTATGTTCACTAATACATAAAAAATAGTCTTAATAAAAATATAAAATGCCTGTATAATTTCATTCCTTGGAAAATTGCGTGTATGGTTCTACTAGAACACACGCATCACCTCTTCCATAATTGGGTCAGGTGATAGGTCTACTTGAAAGGTCTTCATAATGCATAAGAATATCTCCAAAAACTGTGTAACAACACCCATATCTTAAAAAATGGGATGTACCAAAAATGGAGAACTAGATGTTCTATTGGAGGTTGAGGGACTACCTCCTCGATATCATGGTTTTATATACCCTCCAAATGAACAAAATTTGGTTTTCGTGGTAGAATATCTAAAAAACTTCCAAACAAAAGCTTTCAAAAATATTTACTGTCAACTAAATCACAAAATTAAACATAGAATATGTGAAATAAATACTATTAACATGCCACACCCCTCTCCCTTCTCACACATCTTGGACTGGTAAAAGAAAGTATCCTAAAAATCCATAGAGACACTACCTAATACACACCCTAACGATGGGTCTAGCTCAAGGTATTTATTTCACATCATTGGTCTTAATATTTTGACTATTAATTGATTTTTGTAACTCAATTTAATGGAAAAAAATCAATTTCATAATTTCAATTTCATTGAAATTAATATCCACACCACACTTACATATAAATGGCAGAACCAATTCGATCACCACAAAATATCTATAAGGGAACATACACTTTATAAACTGAAGTAAGGAATCCATTTAATCCCAATCAAAACATTTTCCAATCATTCTGTCCAACATTCCAGGACATCACATGCAATAATTGACTATCTAGGGTGTCTTCAATAGCTTATGTTAGAAAATACTATTTAGGTTACAGCATGTTATCTATTTACCCACTATGTTTTTAAATATCCTTCAATAAACAATAATTTATTATAATTTTATATCATAAGGAACGCATATTAAATGTCGTAAATTGAATCATTTAATACTATATGTCATAGAATATACTCATAATGTATATCTGATAACATAGCTAAAATGATGCATGATCCACACATACATTACATATCCATTCAAGGATAAAACATAATTCCTCATTCATTGTAATATTAATATAACATGTTATTTGTGTCACCCATTGGTGGAATCAAATCAACAATAATATGACAATTACAGATCAAAATTTCATTATTCTAGTGAATTTTTATATTTACTATATTTGGGTTAGCTACTCCCATGAAGAGATCATTTAGAGATTAGTATTAATTATAAATATCCATATATATGGTATAAAAATAGTATAGAATGAAAAAAATCATTTAATACCTCATTGTACACCCAAGTAGGGTTCAACAAAATGGTCCCCGAGCTGGTGGTTTCATGCCATCAAGTGCACCTCCCCATACAGTAGAGGATGTCGACTAGTAGCATGGGTCTATAATGATATAGACGGGAGACTATACCCCCATGATTAGAGTAACAAAATAGTATCACAAGTAAATAAATTATATTAATCATAATATAACCACTAGATGAATATAAACATCCAGATGAAAGTAGTAAAATATAAACACATCCCATTTCATTATCATAAAAAAGTTTTTAATGACATGTCTCTACCAAAAAATTTGGCAATACATTGAAGCCGGAATTCCTTACCATACGTTTATCAGAATTACCAAAAGAAAAAAATTACTATCTTCATATAGAATCACAAACCTTCCTTGTTCCAAATATACCCTATTAATAAGAATAACCCATCAAGCATAAAAAAGTGGTAATTTTCCTTGGTCCAAACTTATACCCATGAAGTATTTCAATATACCTATTGATGTCTTGAATAGGGTGTCAGATGAAACACAGTGTGCCAGCACCAATGATGTCTATAGAAAATATTTTATGTGAAAATAAGTTGTAACAATGTGAAATAAATGACCGTAATATAAAATAATATGAAAGAGTAACATTTTACAGTTTCCCAACTCTAATCAAACATCCATACATGGGATATTTTTAGGTCATGATAAAGAATCCAATAAATCATCTCAAAAGTAATCTAATTTTTGACCTAAATGGATGATTCTATGGTTATATAAAAAGGAATTGTCATCATTTTAGGGCTAAATGGGATAGATTCTATATATTAATTACCAAGGAATCGAAATTGGGTTGGGCCTACATGAACTACATCTATAGTGTAAATTAATATGTAATCCCTTAGATACCTTGTAGAATGTCCATAAAAACTCAATAACGACTTTTGTGGAGCCTATTCTCTTGTACATAGAATATGTATAAGGAAGTATTCGAAATAATGATCCAAGGGGTAGCAATTCCATTCACATCTAATGTAATTTGGATCCATGGAGTATTCAAGCCAAATGGCATCCAATGGAAGACCCATCGGGCCAGATCCATGGAGAAGAAATTTCATTGGAATCCAAATCTTTTTACATCTCTTTAATCTTCTATAACCCATTTTGTATGAATTTATCAACAATGTGTTAATCCAACTCATTCCATTCATTCTATTTAATCCTTATTCCCATGTAATAAAGTAGAAAATGATAAATAATTCATCTCTAATAATTTCATTTAATTCAATAAGTCTCCCACTAATATGGAGAGGTCACTGAATCCAATGAGGTGGAATTACTTTGGTAATATACAATAGCACACCCCATGGGTGGTCCAGGTTGAGCTTTACAACTTCCAACAATCACATGGTACTATTTGGGAAACCTAACAATGTTAAAAAAATTTAATCAAGCATTTCATTTAATTTTCATAAAAATTTCATAAGGTCCAACATGTTGCATTATGGTAACTGGGTGTAAAACTAATTGATCATTCATAAAATGTATATACCATCTACCATATACCCATGGTAAAAAAAGCATCCAATATCTTCTTGTTATTTTGTCAAAATCATGGGAAAAATGAATCATTTTTAAAAACCATAAAAAATTAAATTTTTTTCTTGAACAAAAATAAATTCCTAGATTAAAGTAAAAATAGTGAATTGTTCAATGTGTATTAAGAAAACCCTAACAAGAATCCAATGAGATGAAAAAAATTTCATATCAGACGTCAGATGGAGAAAAATCCTCAAATCCTATATTTGGATTGAAAAAGAATCAACGAGTGGGGAGAACCAATAAATAAATGAAATAGGCAATTTGGTTTAAGTTATTAATGTTCTAGGGGAAGATGGCCTTTTGAACATTTTTAACTATGTCACATAATTTGGTTATACAATTGGAAAAACCCTACACTAACCATGCCCCCTCTTAACCTCAACACAAATCTTGAATAGTCATGGAACATTGATATAAAAACTATGTACCAACCATGTATTTGTCATCTACTAAAAACAATAGGTGGATTTTAAGGGTGTGTATCCACGGACATAATGTTTCCTCAAACCGTACAGACCTAGATAGAACCATGGACCACCCGCATGGTTACACCTAACTATGAATCCATAGTAGAATTTTTTCTACTAACCATGCAACTGAGATTCAATTACCAAATAACTGAGCCTCTCAGCTCCTAACTACCCCAGAGACCAACAGAACTCTAGTAACCTCATTACAAATTAAAATTTTGACATAACCATGTAATTAAATTAGATTTCCAACGATTTATACCTCAGAGAAAAAACTATTCTCTTAACATGGTCTATTTTATATATAGATATTAGTTAAAAAATATTTTAGAATCTATAAAATACAATGTCTATATTGGTATTACCCTACTATCACTGGTGAAAAGAATATCATCATAAATCTAATAGTAATTACAATGGGGTAATTTGACAGAATAAAACAGATGTATTATATATCACAGTATAATGAGTTGATCAATTTTACAACAATTTAAATTTAAATTTTCGTGGGGGGAATGAAAAATAATGTAAAATTAATAGATTAACTAGAAATGGATTTTATAAGAGCATCACCCACAAGAAATACCCATAGAAATGATTTTTAAATACGAAGAATAAAGTGATTATAAAATTATAGAATTTGTACCATATTTGAGGAATATATTAACGTATTTACTGAATAATTGTCTAGACATCCCCCAAGAAGGGAGATATAAATCTCCATTGACCACATACATGGATATGAACTTATATCAGATATTGCATATTGGATAACATTAATTGTTTTAGATGATTATGAGAAGAAACTAAATGATATTTTTGTGGTTGTTTTTATCCATCTATGTGTCCTTATTCGTAGAACATGTTAGGTTTTTAATTATTTATGATGAAATAATTTGACTAATACTTAAGTATAGAGAAATTAATTGGTCCATAGTATTGAAAAAATACCCTCTTCCAAAAATTAATGATTTATTCCACTTCATTTATAGGGGTAAATTCTTAATAATTATTTCTCTTCAATCATGGAATCATCCTCTTAGGGTGAATAAAGTATATATCTTAATTTTATCCTTTTGAATATGGTATAAATATTAAGAGAATATTTTTGGCCTTTCAGTTGGTTATATTTTACTTCGATATTAATGGATTCTATCTATATCATATTTATGGATAACATTGTGATTTTTTCAAACCAGTTCACTAATATGGAACTATTTTAGAGGGATATAATACATAAATATTAGTTCCCCATATACCAAAGGATGCAAAATAGTTTTTAGGGTGTATAGTATAATGACATCCAATGATAAAAAACAAAATTTTAAAAAGATTCATGTGAATTTTGGGTCCTATATTAGTCCTCATCCTAATGAAAAAAAACAATGGTAGATATAGTTTCCATAATATGATACATCTCTTTGTTTTTCATGCATCAATGAATTCTTCTCGGGTACCTTGAAACAACCTGAACAAGCTGTGAGTAAAACATAAAACTCCCCAACTAATAGCTTATAAGGAAATATATTCTATGAGAATAAAATAAAATAGTGTAAAGGTATAATAAATTAGAATAGTATAGAAATGAAATCATTTTTATTAATTGTATCTTTATAGAATACCCAACTAACTCTACCTACATTTTCCAAAGGTAGATGGCTCAAATCATTTGACATTTTCATTAGATACGGGACCTAAGGAATAAATCCATATTGTATAAAAATAAAAAATGAGATTTAATCTATGTAAAATGATGTTACATCACACCCAAAACCGCTATATTGAATCAATGAGGTTCCAGTGGAGTTATATAATTATAGTTTTTGAACCATCTTCTGATGATCAACCTGTGATTTCCAGCTCTAGTTACTAGGTGTAATACAAGGAATAAAACATTATAATTAATGTCAAATATTTTTTGATATTAATCATGTAATGCCATAATTTCTATTTTGAATAGGATTTTAGTGCAATACAAGGGGATAAACCATGGAAATCCATTTCATAAGTCATCAATCCATTCCTGAGAGTTCATCTTCGGCAATATAATTTTCCAAAGTCTCATTCAAATCCATAAGAATTATCCATGAAATTCATGAGAGTGCGAAAATGATAGAATACATGGTGTTTTTACTACATGTAATTCATATCAATGAATCGGGTTGGGATATTATGATCTCTCTCAAGGCATTATGACCAATAATCCACAGATTGTGGAGGATGGTCACAACATTGATGGTGTAACCAAAATCCATTTCTAGTAATCATAGAATATTTTGTAATAAATAATTATCACTAATTAAGGTATTAAAGTCAAGGAATATATCAAAATATAATAGTATTATTGTATATTCCCTCTATGATTGTCTAATAGATAACCACATCTTTACGTAATTTCATTTGTATATTTTATCCTTAATTAAATAAAAAACATAGTATTTAGGTATAATAAAATATTAAATATAGACAATTATCTTTCTAATATTATGTTTTAAAATTATTACACAAATTCCATATAACTAATTAACACTATATTTGACACACTAATAAATAATAAGTGTTGGTTTTGTTACATGAATGATAAGTTTTGATTTTACAAATCAATAATACTAACACACCATAAGTGGTTTTTTGTTAAATAATAAGTAAAACATTATTTTATTTTTGACCAAACAAAAACATAAGATTTGGATTTAGTTTATATTTTAAACCTCCAACACTATGCATGTGACCCAATGCGTGTCAATTTCTTGTCCTGGATGAAATTTTAATGGTATACTAATTTTTTGGGTCAAAACATGGAAATTATTTTGCGTGGAACAAAAATAAATTTTATAAAAATTAATTGATTTATTTAAAACAATATATGCCACATAGCTAGGGTTTGAGGAATACTCCACATCTAGTATTGGACTCATATTGGAGGTATAATTAGAAAAAATTTATAACATGATAAAATCCAAAAAATTATGATATATTATCTTGCATGGAGATAAAAATAAAAAACAATGAAGGGAATAGAAAATTGATGGAATGTGAGTGGAACACATAGACTAATAATTCCAATAAAATGATGGAAATCCAAAAGGCCCATGGGCTAATGGACATATCATAAGAATATATGGAGAGAAATGGGTGATCCATCATGCCATTGTGATAGTGGAAATGAGGAAAAAATATTGTTTGAGGGATTTTAGAGGGGAAAAAGGAAAAGATGGCCAATATGATACTCTAAAAAACCCAATTGTTGATCAAAAATCATCTAAGTGTTTATGTGAAATCTAGAGCCATATTATACATACTATGATAGTGTTTCCCCCACCAACTAGGTGGTGGGACTATAGAATATTTCAGCAATCCTAACTCCATCATCGAGATCTTTATTTTTCAACTTCCTTAGATCCAAAACAAGGTAATATTAATAATGGGATAAGATGAAAGATGATCACTCAGAAATAAATTATTCATCACCTCATTTTAGAGTCAGGATCATAAAACATACCCTGTTTTAAATAATTCATCCTCAAATTAGACCACTGAGGGTTATGGATCTACACCCGATAATATGTTAGTTCACTAAACACATATACCAAAATCCCATTCCCACATATCATACTAGACAAGACTATGAATTCTTAGTACCTGAACTATTGGAACCTTTCTACCTTAGTGACTCTTCCATCTATAATCGACGATAAAAAATTTATACTCATCAAAATAAGAATCAGTGTCCAACTAAAATTATAATGTATTATAAACAATGGAAGTATTTTCATAGAAACATCATTTATGAAATGTATGATAAACATTGGGAATAGAACTGAATCACTATAGAAGAGGTAAGTTATATGCTACTAGCTATACCACCTCTAGAATATCAAATTTTCCAAATAATCTTGGATCTATTTTCCCCTATATCATAATCTACTGGTGACCCAATACTGGTGAAATACCTATAAAAACATGATCTCCGACATTTAACTCTATAGTTTAATGAAATTGATAGACATTAGAAATCTTGCAAAATTGAGTGGTCTCTATGAATTTTCTTAGTAGTTTAACTTTATTTGATGACTCTCTAATGATACATGGTAAAAATAAAAATACCATACCTCTCTCTAACTATTATAGAGTTATGTGAAACACCCTCCCATATAAAAAATTGTATGGATCTATTTGACTAGTAACATTGAGTCTATTATTATATGAGAACTCATAAAGACACAAGATCATTTCCTATGATCCACCAAAATTATAGATGTATACATGATAAATATCCTCTGGTACCAATATTTTCTGCTTAAATAGGCGATCAGTCATTGGGTGATATTAGGTACTAAAGAGTAAACATAAATTAGAGAATATTAGAACCCCTACCAAAAGCATTAAATAAACATTCCATATTAGTGTGATATAATGGTAAGTGTAATCCCATGAATAAATATGATCCCATAGACATAGAATCTCCCAATTAAATCTAATAATAAGGTCACTAAAATAATCTTGACATTAATGAACTTCCTTAGAATTTTTAAAATCACACTCACGGAATCACTTCCCTGTGGTGACTTTTATAATTCTATTATGACATCATTGGTAATTCCATCCCACTTAAACTTTTATATGAGTAGATGATGTTATTTTACCCTAGGGATCATATTTTCTTCATTCATTAACTGGTATGTGGAAACCCAAATGATAAAATTTTTAATTTTATTTTTCATCCTTAGCCTATTATACTACATGTCAAAATAATGATATAACATTGTCCCTGGTGAATGTACTACCTATCTTGGATCATATAATTATTGCATTTGTTCATATCATGTACCTATAGAAAACCTAAAATCCAAATGGAAATAAATAATCCATTCCTCTTGAATAACCCATCCAGTGTGTGTATCCTTAACATACATATTGTCCCATAGAGTAAATCCTTGCATAACATAAATACGAATCCTCCTTATTCAATTTAGAATTGATAAATCAACTTATTAATCCATATAAACATGGTCTACATAAAATTTTGAACATTAATATACATATCTTATTTCATTCACTATATGCATCCTAAATAACAACATCCTTTGTTTTTTATAAAAGAGAGTAAAAAAACATTATAATTCGTAGAAAATAATAATGTTCAATTTCAACATGCTGTGGATATAAAAACCACCTCCGCTAATGGATGTTTTGGTAATACTGAGAGAATATAGACATTAGTCAATTATGGTCTCTATAAGAAATAAATTACATCATAAATATGTAATGTCTCTTGAAATGAAACTCGTGAACAATAAACAATACTACAGGTTTTACATCATGTAATTAAGATCATGATGCCTCCACAAAAAATAAATAAATAACACAAATAAATCGTCTTACATAAGAACATACCCTTACCTGATTCCATATGCATCAAAATAAATTATGTACCCTCTACCAGGCTTATGAAAAAATTGGATTCTCACTGAGTTTGGTATTCCTTTCATCCCCTGATAATACCATCTACATGAATGAGAAAAAACTGTACATAATTTTTATAAAAGGGAAAATGTGGAGATAAAAAGTCAGATTTGTTGTGAATAAAATATTGGTTATTATTGGATAGTCCTATGAGTATATGAAATATATATATATATATATATCATAGACCTAATAAAAAATAACCCTCACCTTCTCTAGATCCACTAATATCCATAATTTTTATATAGTGAGACCCAAAAAGTGAACACCATCATTCTAAAAGGATCACATCACAAAATTTTCATAAATATAATTCTATAAATGATTAGACAAAATAACAACTATATACCACACATTTTCCCATGATAGATATCACACTGAGATCTCATCAATGAAAATGACTAAAAAGTCATATATTTAAAGATGTAAATTTGATTCATGATTAAAATAAATACATCATGTGAGTTCTTTCAGGCCGAACGACAGTACCAAATTCTTAGATAACATTTAAATGCTTCAAAAAAAATTACGGGATATTTATAAGGGAGAAAATATATCTATATGATATCTTGATCTCAAAACATTCCTCAAAATGAACATAGATACTAAGAGATGGGATAAGTGATCATCTATATGAGGAAGGGGATACATGTTTCTAAATGTAAGTGGATTCTTCCTTGAGCAATACGAACATAAAAATGAAGTACCACGTACCTTCTTGATGAAATGTATTGGTTAACACCAAGGAAATGAATTGGATCAAATAAAATCCATTCCATATAGGACCTCTATATGCCTATTTTGTTCATAAAGGTCAAAAAGAGCTACCCTATATAAGGGAATGAATGTTTGTTCTAATATTTGAATAATATAAATAGTATATGCAATCAATAAATTTGGTGATACTCATAGAAAATTATGCTTATGATATATCTACAATGGACAATGATTGGATGATTGTTTGTATGAATTACTATCCATTCATCTAGCAAGAGGTTGATAATATGACAAGACACTCCAATCATGCAAGGATGGTTAGAACCATCATATACCACCTAAACATCTTATTATCTCCAGATGACACTTCTACCACCATTTTATAATGAGAAGGAAACATTTGAATGATAAAAATAAATATGGGATATAAAGGGTAATAAATAGACCCGAATGAAAATTATGTTAGATCCTGATATTTAAGGGATATAAAAGAACCATGGAAAACATTATACTTCTATCTAAAGAGTACACTCCATGCAATATATAATTCAATCAATCTATATTTTTATAGGTTTTTTAAGGGACATCACCCCATATAGGTTTTCAATACCAAAACCCTATATTCCCATCAATTCTATAGATATAAAAAAGTTTTAATAAACAATATCTAAGGGGAAGAACTTAATATCCATACCACTAAGAATATAACTCACACTAGAGATTCAATGGTTCTCTATATGTCATTTTTATGATTCACTCTATGTACCTAGCTAGATACATAGCCTTGTGTTACACCCTAACCTCCATGGGTATCCTTGTTCTATTGGTGTTATATTTATTATGTTTATCTACATTGATGTTAACCACTACCTCATCCGTAATGACATGGATTACTCCAGATTCCTTTATGGTGTGGTTTCAATGATCCCATTATAGGCCCCAGAACTTGAAAATATCATCTATCATCAAGAACTAATTGAACGGTTAGGTAGAATCTCTAGAGATATCCCATTTTACCAACTCATTGACGCTCAAGGAAGTTATTGTCACTCCAAGGCTTCAAATGACCGTACTGACCACCCATATTATATATCAGTGAACTTTGAGTGAACACTCCCAAGATTCCAATACCATAGATAAATGTCACATAGAGGTGCTTACTAACACTATATTGTCCACATATGGACAATGTTACTAAACCAGTATTTCCTATACCATCGTCTTATCTTGAATTTTTTTTAAAGGAAATAGACTAGTTATCCTTTTTAAATTTTGTAGACAATTTTAATATGTTACCTTATGATTTAATAGAATTCCTAACTCAATATGTAAGATGCCTTTCCATGGAAATATCGTCTCCCTCAAGATTAGTGAAATGAATTGGAGCTCAGTGAATTGAGTTGAATATTATAAAATTTAAATATCTCCTCTAACCATATTGTTGATTTTATTAGATCAATATTCATGGATGTTCATCCAGAATATGTAATAAATAAATCTTGAATAGAAGTCCCTCCAAACCATAGCTCGATGTCAATATTCCTGAGTGAAAACACCTATATCACTAGGAATGTATATAAAGCATTTAATTTGAGAGATTCACCCCCAAACTCTTTATAAGTAATAAAATTATCAGAAATCATATGCACAACCTCTAAATAAGTCTTTTTTACCTATAGACCACCTTTCCTGAGAATGTGTGTTGGTGATACTATTGTAATTCTATAGTCTGCACACAGATGGATGAAGAAACTCTTAGAATTCCCTATATGGATTGTAAATATCCTATAAAACCCTACAAAATTTTAGAATTAGTTTTTGGTCTTACTATGATAGGTGTTATAATGATAGGTTCAATAGGTTTCAAGAATATTTATTCAGGCCCAACCACCCCTGAGCATACCTATCAGTACATTCTTTACACTCTTCTAGAGGGTGTTTTGGAGGATTGAATCTAGAATGTCATTGAAACTACTCATAAAATCGTACTATGTTATTTGATACAACATATAGGGAAAAAATAATGCCTTTAAATCCATGTTATGTTTAAAATTTGTACATAAATCAATCTCACTAATCAATAACCACAACTTCCATGGATAATGTTATACTATAATGATTAATGTTATTATCCAAATTCTTTCCTTATAGAGGTCCTCAATCCCATTTTATTGAGGACTATGCACTTTATGTTGCAATTGGAACCCCATATATTAGCAACCATCATTATTTATGTTTATATAAAGGTTTCGAATTTAAAGTTTCTACACATAATGGTTTAGTTATATGGATTATCATTCACATGTTGTAGAGGTATAAAATTTATATGTTTTAACTAGAAATATATTTATCCACAAATAGTTAAAATTATCAAATTTTGAAATAAAAGGTTCAAGGATTTAATTATATGAATATTTATTAAGTAAAATTACATCATTAAGAGGCCTTGTAAAAAAGAATTTGGGTTGATGTAGAGAGTTTAAGTACACAATAATTTTTACTTAGTTTTAGTAATTGAATCCTTATAATCTAATGAATATAAATTAGTTAATAATAAGTACATGAAATGGAACTTGCATGGAATACAATATGAATGAAATACAAATACTAACATGCCTTTGATGATGTTTGTGCTAACGATACCCAACTATACGAGCCTAATTGTATAAATACTATAAAACATAACATCTCATAACATTTTCATTGTATATATGTGCAAATTTTATAACATTAACAAGGTAAATAATGAACAATAAGAAATATCCTTGAAAACATGGTTTATCCCAACACATGTGGATACATACACCCAAAAAGTGTATTAGTAATATTTGATACATCCTTGACTAATTTATACAAACCGAATTAGTAAAGAAAAGGAAAGAAATGAATAGATACCACTTTCTAGTGTCCCCTTCCTAGATCATTGATAAGTAACCAATAAAGTGTTCCACAATCTCTAAATCATGAGTCCAAATATTCTATGGGATGTAGAATATTAGCAAGGGTGTATGGTGGTATTCTTGGGATACAATACCCAAATTATCAGATAAAAACACACCAGAAAGAAGGATAAAACAATCAACCCATATAAAATGTCAACATATATGTAGTATTAAAGATAAACCTTATATATATAATGTTGTGATAGTAAGAAATATAAATCAAATGTGTCATCAAAGTAGTTATACCATTATTAAATTTCTATGAAAAATGAAACTAAATGGAAAAAAATTATAAGCATCACAAGAATCTCGAGTGCCAGACCGGTCATCTACATTGTGCTTCTAAACTCTGACAGCCTCGTGTTTACACAATATTTCACATACCATTTCAATTTTCTATATAAATAAAATATTCTCAGGTTCCAAGATGTAGTTCAAAAGGTGAATTATTACAACTCAGTTTTTCCATACATAGAGGTTTCTAATAGAAATTTACCATATGAATATAAAATAAAAGAGTGCGTAGGCATAAAAATTTAAAAATGTAATAAAATGTGATCCTTTTCATGGGTCGGTATCCTCATGGTATAACTGACTAACTCTTCTTAATTTTTATGGAGCCATATTTTCCATATTATGTGACTTGTTAATTTTTTTTGGAATTGATGATTGTGACCTTGGTGTAAAATAATTGACATTGACCTTGTATCCATATATTGGTCCATGAATTCTAGTGAAGAGAATTAATTTTTATTCCATAGGGGAGCCATGAGATTAATGAATTATTGGGTTTGTTCCAAGATATGATGACTAACTCATGATGTCTAGATATGGGTGATGGGTTAATTATGAGGGGAAATCTCTTGGAATTGTTCTCTAAATTGTCTCTAACTAAATCAAGGAAAAAATAGTTGTATTTTCTAGTATGTGTGGACTTGAATCCTACTTCGAGACCCAAGTCACTGCATATAAAAATACATTATAAAAAATGAATGACCATTCATGAATTATGATTTTCATGAGTTCCAAAAGAATTCATAATAAATAGGTATGGGCTTCACGAGTGTAAGATAATTATAGAATCGATAGTATTCTCACCACTTAGAATCTACATGAATGAATTGGGTGGAATTATATAATTTTCATCATGTTATTCCAACTAGGACTCCACAAATTTATAAATGGGATTACAAACCAATAATAGTGTGATATAGACCCATAAATAGTACTAATTTCATCCATAGTAACATGAAAAATTCAATATAATGTATCATGGTCAAGGTTTTTATCAAAATTAACTCTCAGTTTTCGTGGTTCCATGCATTATTTTCCAAGATATACCTGAAACTGTACATAATTTAATATGTCAATATAATGCAAAATTAAATAAAAACATGGAATATGGGCTTTAGAAAATACTGAAGACACTAAAGAAGCTTACCTATATTAATTTTTTCATGGTATACCCATGGACCATCCTATGAATTACCTCATTAAATAACAAACCAAACAGAACCTAATTAGTTGTTTGGTAACATTGAAAATAAAATTTTGTATTCTTAATAACATAAAAAAACATAGTAATGGGTTTTTTTGGATACAATATTGGAAAAATATTCATGGGTTTTTTTACTATAAATATCCAAAGTATGGTTTTATTTGAAGTTTTCAAACTCCAATAGTGTTCAAAATACTATTATCTAGTCAAGGTGAGGTCGAAAGTGGTAAATTAGAGGAATAATAATTTTCTTACAATTGGTTTCAAATTATATCATGTGGAACATATAGAAATTATATAGACATTTCGACATATAGGTAAAGTCATATATACATCATACATAGGGAACGTGGTAGAATCCACATCCAAAATTGACATCAAGATTGAGAAGAAAAAAGAGAAAAATACAATCTAGACAAAAGACCTAAAAATACAGTTTATTATAATTTCAATATCTAACAGTTATAAAATGTTAGAAAATAAATAATGGTGGTAATAAGAGTGTAAAAAAAACATAAGCCTCCCATAGTGAGGAAAAAAATAAATTATTCCCAAGGACTAGTGAAGATATTTGATGAATTGAGTGAGATGAAGGGGTTATCTAGCATGATTTTATATTAGTGTAAATATATAAAAGTTCTTCTAAAATGGATTTTAGAGCATTTAAATGTGAAAATGATAAAAATTACACTATTAGAAATCCACGCAACCATCCACTAACCTGGAATTTTTTGTCCACAAGTTATATTATATACCTAATATTATTAAAAATATATTGGTTCCACATCTAGCTTGCCTGTGTAACAATACAACCATTTTTTAGTCCTAGATCAAGCCACGTATACTTAGTTTCATTAACCCCTTATATTTACCACCTAAGAACAAACACATTTGGATAAATTGAAAGCGGTTTAATAAATAATTAATTTTTTCCTAATTTTAGAGCATGGATCTTATATCATGAATAAATAGGTAATGGTATTCATTAATGATATTTTGTTCTATAACAAAAGGAATGACGAACAAGAGAACTTTTATGGGTTTAATAAAAAACTAATAAAATAAAGGTTTTTTAGTCATTATATAAATGTGATCTGTGTTTGTAGAATGTTTCATTCATATAACATATTGTATCCTATAAATGAATATATGTGTGTAAAAATAAGACATATATATTAGATATGTGAAAAAACCAACAAAAATGACTGATATTTATAGTTACCATGGTATAGATGGGTACTATAGATGCTCTATGAAAATAAATCAATGATTTAGATTCTATTGAACTTGTAAACCCGAAAGACAAAAATATTTTCAATGAAAAGATTTAATAAAATTTTGAAGAGATGAATAATTTGTGGGTTAGTATACTTGTTCTAAATAAATACTTTAGTTTACAAGTATCTTTCATTTATAATGATGAATAATTAAATGGACTTAGAGGTGTACTTATATAGAATAAAAAAATTAATTATTATACTTCCTGAGAGTTTAACCCTACTAAGAATAATTATTATACAAATGATATGGAATATACTTCGGGTTTTCAACATTAATGATTTAGAGGAACTATCTAAACGGGGAGAAGTGTTATATTTACACAGACCACCAATGTATAAATTATATATTCACATAAAACGAAATGAGAATGATAGGGACGTTAGGGTTTATGGTTTTTATGAACTATTATATTAATATTTATTATGACACTAAAAAAGATAATAAGGAATTAGATTCTCCAATTAAGAAGGATCACAGAGTTCATTCAGTGATGTGTTTTGAAGGATATAAATTTATGAATGAATTTATAATTATATAAATATAATTAATAAAGAAAGGGACATACTAAATAATATCTTAAATAATTTCCCATCCATAATTATTATATAGAATAAAAAATTCAAAATGATATTCTATTATGATATGAAGAAATATTGAGTTGGTAAAAAATTAAAGGTTTCTCGAGCTCTGTCTAGCTAACGAAGGAAAGTAAGGTATGGAATAATGATATTTATATATTTATATATGTAATCTATTCCTATGTATATGAAAAAACTAATGGAAAATTGTCATTTTTTGGTAATATCTATAAATCATGATAGAAAAAAATGTATTTAGATCTATGAAATGAATTTTACTAGAATAACATGAAAAAAAATATTTCATACTATATTGAATGATTTTTTGTATTTCAGTAGGTGGTGGCACTAAAAAAACATATGAAGAATCTAATTCATACAATTCCAATTCCTTTTTGTATTTTTGTTAACAAATAAATGAAATTTTTTACTATCTATTCCAATAAAACCAAAGGAAACTATAATACCCCAAGATTCCATGGTACGTTTCCCTTTGAATAATGCAATGGCGTGCATTGTACGCAACTTCGAGATTCTAACACACCACAACCAATCAAACTAGCCATTATGAATAGTAATACCTACTTTTTAAAATTTTATAAATTCTATCTCTCAAAAAGGACTTCATTTTTGGATTCATAATATCGAAATTAGTCTAGGGTGAAATTTTGGTACATTTCGGATAACTTTCATATTATGATTAATAGTGAAAATTACTAAATTTTAATTAAAAACAAATTTTTTAATCGATATAATTAATATTGATAAATTATGAATCTGAGTGGTCTTAAAGTATATTTAGAATATATTTTTACCATTTAATTAAATTTTTTCCATTGGAGATAATTTCACAATTAAACCACACATAAACAAGTGCCAATCTTTTGATAGTTATTATCTCTTAAAAACATGCTTTTTGTTTTAACAACGGGAATTAATTTTAAATTAATTTCTGTCACTTCTCTGTTTTGAATTTCGAAAAATGGATTAAATATTTGGAATCAGGATTTTCAAATTGTGTATATACGTATGTTTTATTTTTAGGCATTTTGAATAATCACTTCGGTAAATATTTTATTTACCATCGTTAAAGGATAAATCCGGTAAATAAGGGTTGAAAAATAATATTATAATAATACTAAATTACCCAAAAACGTTCCTTAACCCTTTTGGTTGATACATGGCCGACCATGGAAATCTTTGGGTTGATTTTGGGACCCCATGGATCCACATGTAAGTGATAGAGACACTTTATTATAATTAAGTTAAAATGAAAACAAAAATGACACAAGCAAATATCTTTTAGAAAAACATTTTTTTACATATGGTTATAGATGTTGTATTTTCAACGATAAATATTACTTAGAAATATAAAAATATTTCCTACATAATTAAATTTTATTTATAAATTTTAGACATTAAATAAGTTAATTTATTAATGACACAATGGTGATGCAGTAATTACCATAATAGTGAAAAATTAAAATGATTGAAATTGTAGATACCCAAATAAATATAATTTGAGACTTTTGATGAATTAAACTAATTTTATAGGTTAATATAACATGTTATAAATTATTTAATTAACTTTTTTAGAAGTAATCATTCTGTTATTGTTTTTACAAAATCAATTATTGAATATTGTCAAAATTGACATAAAAGAGTATTTAAAACAAATATTATATTATTATTTGATATTAAATTCTTAAAAATCTAAGGATAGGCCAAAAGAATTATATCATGATAGGTGTATCATTAATGGACCACTTGGGGATCTCTTTGATGTATATATTATGTTTATTAACCATATAATATAAAAATACAAAGAGACATTGTAAAAGTAAAACTAATTAACTAAGAGTTAATACTTAAAGATAAGGTTAATATAATGACCCAAACCTGTCTAAATTCTATTGGTTGAGTGGTTTTCAACCTACCCCCACCTTAACCTTTAAATAATCAACTTTGGAGCCATTTTAAACCGAATATTAATTTATTATAAATTAATATTTCTAGCTTTTCCAAAGGTGCCCCTCACCCCTCTTATAAAAGGGCACTCCCCCTTCTCATTACTTCACACTTTAAAAGCCATTTGTTTCGGAAAACCCTAACCAAATACACTCTCAACTTCTCTCACTACAACCTAGAGGCCTTAGTTTGATCCGAAAGCCAACCTAAGGAGCCCTTTTGATCAAATCAATAACAAGAACCCGAAGAAGAGGTAATGTTTTTACCACCTTTTTTCAAATTCTTTTTTTCCTAAACTTATTCTTTCTTTGTTATTTCCATTCTAAATTAATGAATCTAGTATCTCCTATATACTGTAATATTATTATAAATATATTACAACCATATTCAGTATTCTATCCATCCTTTGAATGACATGTCACCATACGTCCGTACGTACGGCATACTGTCTCCACGTCATGGTGTAATTGTCATTCAATAAATTATTATTTGGATGGGTATAATAATGATGTTTAATTCATGTAAATAAAAATTATAACATGATAATTATTCTTTCTATATGATATAACATCCAAATATATATTATTTTAACATCAAAAGAATGATATTGTCGCTCGTGCGTACGTATGGACTACAGTCTCCACGAACACGATGATATTCATTCTCCATCGTATCCATTCAATTATAATTATCATTTTATTATTTAAAAATAATTTTTAATGAATTTATATTATTCTGGATATGAATAAGATACAACCTATCAATGAAAAACATGGCTTACGTAACAAAACATATAAAAGAAAATGAGTAAGTTTACACCCGAAACAACGATAATACTAAGATATTATAAACAAATAAATGTTAAATAGTCATATATGATATCATATTAATGTAAATGATTCTAGTATAATTTAATAACAATTATTTAACCATTATACAGGAGGTTAAACTACCGTCGACCAAGGAAAAAGTACCAAGTAAGGGGTTTCTTATCTCACTTTTAATTCCATGAGAATACCATTGTTCACCACTTATTTATTACATGTGGTGTGTGTACTACCCAGGATTGTATTCAATTTGTAATATAATTTAATTTATGGATATTTAAATCATCATTATATTATCCTTCTTTCATGGGTGTATGTTTCGTAAGTTACCAAATCGATAAGGGAATTTGAAATTTCAATTTCCATTTATTCGGCTTTAGGAAAACTTCATTGATTATTTTACTCCAAGATTAGGTGTGGAATCACTATTCATTTGATTACGTCATAATTTCCACTCCCCTTTTCTGTGGATATACTTCGGATACACATAATCACTCCATTGATAATTTTTCAAGTCATCGATATGAGTTTTATAAGAGTTTGTTGAGTTAAACATCCAATTCATTGGTGTTGTTTTTATAAGATTATGTGTGAATGTCATTTGATTGTTTAAAACTAAATATCCATTCATATTTAGTGTATTTATATTTTTCACACACAACTATGTCGTTGATTTATCCTTAACCTAAGGATACGTCCTTTACGAGAGATTTCATCTTAATTTACATTCCATTGAGACTTCTTTGTTGTTATACACCAAATCACTTTTATGTGGTGTATATAATGTACTTTGACATAGTATATCATGAATCCCTTTATTCTCATGATATTAAAAAGTTTTTATTAACTCACTTATTTGTATTCAAGTTTCTCTGTTTTGGTTAGAAACTCTAACTAAAATACCATTTTTAAGTGTTTTAAAGACTTATTCTTCTAATTCTTTCTCATTAATGTCCGTGTTTTAAAAAATGGTTTTATGGATTTATTTATATGGACATTAAAGTTTTAAAATTAAAAGTCCTTTTAAATATTTTAAAGTGGTATGAGACACTTTGATTCAAAAATCTATTTTTAAATGGCTTCTTGAAAAATAGTGTGACTTTTAAATGTTTTCAAGAAAAGGGGGATATTTCTCTCAAATAGTTTTGATGGTTATTTTCATCTATATCAGTATCCTTCATTATTCTTGGTTGAGGTTAATGTGATACAATACAATCTTCCATATTGTATCGAATTAGTTATGCTTGACTGTGGATGTGGTATTTTTATACCATTCATGTTTTGTGGTTTATGTATTGACATTTCATATGCTAGTTTTAATACGAATGTTTATGTTATGTTTAAACCTATTCATATGAGGAATGCATTGGACCAAATAAGTGATGGGTGGATCCCGCTATAGCTCCTCAATGCATCAGTAGGTCTCATGAGACAAACTAGTGTCTTGGCATAAGGCCTTGGCAAAATATTATTTGTAGTCTTGGCACGAGGCCTTGACTATGTGGTTATGAGAGTATGGCATTATGCATTCCATAATTATAAATGTGGTTATTTATATTGCATGTGATTATTCTATTAGTAGAATATCCATGTGAATAAGTAAATGGCATTATTTCATTTTATTTTTCCCATACTATGTTGAACATCAAGTTTAAAAAGCTTTTGTTTTAGTTATACATTGCCTTGAATGTTTATTATTATTTATGAAAGCTTTTGCTATATTGTTATCCTTACTGAGCATCTGAGCTCACCCCTTTCAATGTTTTATCTTTTCCCAGGATGTGAAGAAGTAATTTATGAATGAACTGTAGGGATTGAATGAGGGGATATGAAGACAAAATGTTGTTGTAGTTTTTTTAACCTTATGATGTAATGTAAGACTTATGAATATATCTAGTGTTTTAGAGACTACTAAACTAATCAGTTTTTCGAGACTTTATCCTTTGTGATCATTCCAATGTTATGAAATAATGTACCGACTCTGGGTATCTAGGGTCGGGGTGTTACCGAAACTATTCAAAATGGGTAATTATTGATATATTTACAAAGTCCCCCCATTTAATTTTTATATGAGAATATTTATCACATGAATACCTTTATCCTAATTATATTCATAAAGTCATGAGACTTCATGTCCCCCCTCTATAAATTGTTTTTGAACACCAACTTCTGTTTTCCCAAATTTTCAAGGATCCTTTAAAGGGATATGTATACTGTGTTAAACCTATGATTGAATTATTATTCCCAATATTATGGGAAGACTTAATGAAATATAGAAACATTAGTAAAAATAAAATGGTTTTACTATCTTTATATTCAAATTTGTTGGTGTCAAATGAAGATATTTTTGAAAGAGGCGAGTAAATGAAAATTATATGGGAAATGAGGGACAAGTAATTTGATTGGACCAGACATTGTGAAAGTGACAATATGGATGGTACAGGTGATTCAAATGAATATATAGGTTTCACTTATTCGATATAATAGAAATGAAAATAATAAATATTGGGGCTCATAATTTCTTGTTAGGTATCATGTCTTCCAAAAATTATCATATTGGAATTGTTTCAAGATATTTGGAACGAAAGGTAATTTGATTCCAAGATACATTAGTCCATTTGAGATTCTAGATCATATTAAAGATATTTAATATCAACTAGATCAACCTGAATATTCTTTCAATTTCAATTATTTCATCCATGTGTTTCTAATATATTTGTATATGTCATAACCATTAAAAATAGTTTTTTTAATTGTGTAAAATTTGAATCTTATAATTTATATTGAATAGAACTATTCCTGATTCTCGATAAAAGGTAAAAAGTTTTTTAGAAACAAAAAAATATATTCCATGTAATATAATGATGGGGAAATCAAAACATAAAATAAATAACATTTTATCAAGAAGTTGAAATGGTTTAGAAATACACATTATTATTAGAGTGGGCATCAAGTTTTAGGCGAAATTTGATTATGGGGGACAATGTAATGGATTTAAAATTTGATTATGTTATTAATAAAAAAATATTATTTTAAAGTGGCTTATTTTTTATGAGAACAGAGAAATACTATTAAACATCATAAGAATATTATGAATCATAAAAAAATATTAACTTTAACAACAAATAATATTATATAGAGATTAAAATGATTAATGACCATGCTAAAGGAAACTATATATGCTAGAATTCACCCATAAATATCACTAATTCAAATATGACAATGAAAAAAATAAAATATAAACATTATGAAAATGATACACATTGGAAATGCATGTTTAAAATCCACTGAATGTGAGGAAGTGAATGATTATGTATTAGAATTTTGGCATATTTAAAGATAAGTATGATTTCTCAAAAATAATACCAATGGTAAATAAGGCATTTAGGAATTTAATGTATTAGTCAATATATTTGTGGGGAATTATAGTCATTTTTCAATATAGATATTTGGAATTTTGAACACTCCATAGGTAGAGATTATAAAGTAACATTGGCATTGTTTTATGAGGTTTATGTTTAAAAACATGACATATACTTGTAAGAATATCTATTATGAAGAAAACATATAAGGTTTTAGGAGATAAGAGGAGTCACACGATATTTCCATGTAGAAAACCAAAATTGAAGATCAACCCCTAAGATATGATTGAGATGTATTGTAATAGAATTTCACGAAATTAAAATTTAAAAACAGATTTATGCTAGAAGAAACCCCAAAAAATATACAATTATTATTAATGATACCCATAGGGAATATTTTAGTGTAATAAGGGTTTTTTTTAAGAAATATAATTTAATTTTGTTGAATTTTATATAGAAATGAAATAGTAGTAATTATACAGATTTTTTCTTTCCCCTTTTATTATATTAACATTATATGAAATATAATCTGTTCTCATACATCAAACAAATATGACAATATAGATTTTTAAAACAATGTAACCAAGTATTATAATTGTTTCTATAAACATTTATTTACATGTAAACATTAATGTTATTTGATTCAGAAAATCCTTTTTACAAAATTAATTCCATTTCATGAATCCTTACATCAAAATTAGGTTATAGTACTACTTTGTTTTTCTATGAAAGTTCATTTTTGTGGTAAAATGTAAAAAATTATATTTTGTTTGTAATACCCTAATTCTTATTAAATAATCATGATATGATTATAAGATAAAATTTATTTTTTCCATCTTCTTAATTAAGAAATTTTTAGGTAATTAATAAATTATATAATTCAAAACATTTAAAAACATGTTCAAAGAATTTCAGATCCCTGATTTTTTCTATTCTAATGAAAATGTATTTATTTTTAATGGGTGTGTCATAAAGGAATTAATTTTTTTATGAAATTTGAAAATTATTCAAGTAAAATGGATTTAATATATTGAATTAGAAGTTCAAAATTTTGTAATAAGGTAATTTTCATTTTTAGGAATAAAAATGTTATCGATGTAAGTGAAAAGTGGTAATGTAGTGTAGGTGAATTTTTCTTAATGTTTATAATTAAATTTTAATAGAATAAGATAAATAATAATAATAATAAATGGGTTTTAGTAGTATTTTAAAACAATAAAAAAACAAAATTCAGATATTTTGATCAACCGAATTTATTAATAATAATTCCACTGAAAAGTAATTAGACTTAATAATAAAATAATACTTTTTATCTCATTAAATGACCCATGCTCTAGTGTGAATACCCACCCACTGTCTCCACACTATCCAATATAAATCCATTTATAATTTATCCTCTCAAAATACACCTCTAAGGAATCTCTCTAAGGTATTAATAATATTCTTTAGTGTCTATCAATCACTCTTAGAATCGTCCACAAAATTTAATTTTTATCTTCACCCACATTATCTAGATTCAATTACATATTTTATATACTCCTATTTGATTATAAATTTATTAAGTTTTATTTGGTTTAAAAATTCAGCATTTACTGTATATTTGATGCCTTTTAATGAGATAATTCATTTCCCCTTCACTTTTTCATTAAAACATTTCCATGATCCATTTTCAATACTTGTTACGCTATATAATTGATACCATTAATGTGCATGATATATTTTACTGCTATTAATAACTAAAATTATTTCTATTAAAGGTTATCATTTATATGTATATTTTAACAATTGACCGGGGACATCCAAATAAATCCCAAATTTCCTATTCGTTGGTATAAAATGATATATATATAAATATATTATTTTTTATTAATGTGGATCAAAAAATGTTAGAAATTTTAAGGGTGCCCCATAATTGGACTCAAATTCATTACTCAAATAACTAATATCTCGAGACAACATATTAATGAAACCATAACATAAATCTATGGAAATATTTTATAAAACCATATAGATTCTATTTTGTGATAGTTTGTTCAATGTCCCTTATTTATATTGAAGTCACATTTACATTGTATGCCACAATATCTATAATATATTCCCTTATGTTATGCCCCAATTAATTTTGTTTATGTGATTTCAATAACACCTATGTTTCGATAACTATGTTCATTCATGATTATTTTTCATTGTTTGTACTTTAATTTCCATTATAGTAATCCCATAATTTGATAAATGATATCAATAAATCCTATATAGTGAGGTGACTGAGGAATAGATAGTTAATAGACAATTCTATACAGTTGATTTTTTTATGTTTTCCAAGGTGTACCATGTATTTATTATATTATGTAACTAGATATTAGAAATGTTATCGGATTTATATAAATATAGTGGATTTGGTAAGTTGTTTTCTTATACCCATAGAATATTATGTAAGTGATCATTCAATATATTATAAATGTTATTGGATATATATAAAAGTTCCTAAAAACATTATTCATCCAAATTTTATTATGAAATTATTCCATGATTGAGGTGGATTGCAATATAGAACAAGATTTGACAATATTAACCATGTTCAGTCTTATTTTTCATAGTATAGAGTCTTTGATTGTATTGTAACATTCAATTATAGTAGAATGTAGTTTTTATCAGTATTTTAGAAAAATAATAGTTCTTATATTAAAACATATTTTTGGATTCTCTCGCTTATAAATTATATATAGTTTTTTTCAATGGATGTCAAATAGAACTCTACACATTTTAAACATTCTATATTATTATTTTCCATTATTTATCATAGCTTCTACTATAAAATTTATCATTAAAACCATTCCGTGTATAGTTTTCCATTTATTTTATTCTTCAAAATTGATATATTTGATATAATAAACTTCTCTTTATTTTTAATAGTTTCTTCTTTCTTTGAGATGTTTACTAGTAATATATATCTACTTCTCACAGCCATTGTCAATATCTTGTATAATTAGCATTTTTCTTGAGCTTGTCATTGAGTGTAAGTAAAATTATTATTCCAAATTTTATTATAGAATTCTCATTGCAAAATGGAATTTATATTGGGAAGAATGGGACAATGTGTTGCGTTGGGCCCAGGACAGGCATGGTATGGTACCCAAGAAAGCGGTGTTACCAAATATTCATTTCCTCGAGTTGGGGTTTTACCTAAGTGGTAATATATGTAATCCTACATCCAAAATATATGGGTTATAATATTTTAATTAATCTTGGAGGAATATATAGTGCATGTGGTGACACAATCATGATGTCAGAAGATGGTGAATAGGTGGTGATGAGGGTATGGTGATGTAGATATTACACCACACTAGTCCTCTAAGCTATGTTCATGTGACACGTATCCTTGGGAATATGGGATATGTAATTAGAACCCCTCTAGAATGGTAATAATATATATTTCATTTTATAATCAAAATGGGGATTTGATCCCTTTATGAAAAAATATCATGGGTATTCTATCCTGACTTATATTCTGCTTGTTATAACCATATAGTATTGGGTTATCTCCCATAATCATGATTGTTTATTTTTAATTAAACTATTTTCATTAGGTAACCATTGTTATTTACCTTATAATTTTATTTAACTCATTTTTCATGCAAGATGAATATATATTGATTATATTTATTGTCAAGAAACACAACACTACCTATCAAAACATTTCCACTAAAATCTATTAGTTGGAGCACTCCATTTCAGAATAAAAAACATAGTTCCCAAATAGTAATTAAATTTTTAATTCTTTTTAAAAGTTAAATCTTATAAATTAGTATTGAATATTATTTTTTAGTCTTTATACAATCTATATAAATCCCAAATCAACTTTTCCATTCCCAAACCACCCATCAAGAATCAAATTTTTTTGGTAATTTTTAATAATGAAAATTAGATAGAGTATCAACATATTATGACTTCTTCATTAGAATATGATTTAAGGAAATTTATACATTTTTAAAGAAATTATTTACTCCAATGTATTACTCATAAATGAAATAGTCTATTTTTTAAGAAATTCTGAAATGTTATTTGATGTTATAGAAAAATTCACATGAAAAAACATTTGAAGTCTTACGCACACAGGATATAGTTAATTTCCATTGTAAATTTCTAGATCCCATTTGATATCACATAAGACACTATGTTTTATTAAATCCAATATATTACATGGTCATAAAATACATACTCATAGATCAAGAACTCTATATAATCTTCTTGGATTACTTACTGATAATAAAATATTGGCAATTTTAGAAGCCATATACATTTCAAAATAACATATCCTTCCATCAAAATCATATCCACATAAGTCTTTTACACTTATTTTCTAATACCAATTCATAAATTATTTAATCATATTTCGAAAAGGATTATATGCATCAAAAATACATTTAAAATTAATTGTATTTATTATATAATAATACATAGCCAATTTTGCTAATTTGATATATAATGTATGATGATCAATGACACAAAGTCTTATGAATGAATCATTAACCTTATAATATATGTATAATTTCTAAAAATGAAATATTTATCAGAATTTAAAGGATTAAAAATAAATTAAAATTACCTTACAATTAATATAATTCATACATTCCTAATTAAACAATTTAAATCACCTTCGAGTAGCTTGAAATAAATTTTCGAGCTGTTATAATAATTCCTAAGCCTCTATCATGTAGCATACTTAATAATGCTATTATAGGTTTTCCTTTTTTATTACTACCAATTCACTCAAACATCAGTTAGTTATTCATAAAAATATATATTTTTCTATTTCATCCATGGTTTATGAAGCAATCATGGTGGGTAACACAAGGATGAAATCTCTAACATTAAATATGTAGTTCATTTTATACAATAATAATACATTATCCCTTTTCATTTAAAAAATTATAAGTACAAAAATCACATTATTTTATATCTAAAATCATGAATTGGTTCAACTCACTAGACATAGAGATTGAATATTCTCTCATATTTACCCTTGTAAATGGGAATAATAAATGTTTTCCATGGGTGTATTATCACGCCATCACATGAAATATCCAATAAAAATATATTGAAACTTTTTGATAATAATAAGAACAAAATTAAACCATTTTGTACATCAATTTTCACTTTTGTGATTTTTTTCAATACTACTAAACTGAATCAATGATTAATGTCTTTCAATATTTCATTATTAGTAAAAATTTCCTCTTCAACTAATCAATAAAAACTTTCAAAATATATTTCCCACTTTATTATTCTATCTCTATATAAACATTTCAATTTATGGGAAAAACTTATACCCTTTTCTATTATGATTTCTAAAAACCATAATGTCAACTATTTTTCATGAATTTTTTTTATAAATACTGTAAATTAATTTTTTAAAGGATTATGGAACAATTTATTGCATATAAATTAAAAATAAACTAACTAACACCCTATTTACTAGGGTTTACCTAGATTACAAATAATACTGGTTAATTTAGAAAACAATTCATTCCATTTTTATAACACTATGTGATGAAAACTCTATTACCACCCTAGATTTTATGAATATTTGTATTTTACATAAAAAAAATCCAATAATTTATAAAATCATGTAAGTTAATTTTTTATATAATATTTTATGAAATTAAATAAGTGTTTATTATAAATATTGATAAAATTTTAATATTATAAAATCTTAATTTTACATTCCATGAAAAAATATTGTTATTGATGAATATATGAAGGAAAATAAATATATTTTTATTTTTATTATTTAAATAAATCCATTTTCTTAAATTAAGATAAAATATATTTTAAATTTCTATTCTCAAAGGATAAGTTTTTTTTATAATAATTATAAATATTTTTGAACTTATGACAGAAAATATATGTATTTTAGAAAAATAAAACATTTGAGTATAAATTATATTAAATTGTAAACAATTAAGATATTAAATATATTTTTTTCTAACACCACAGTATTTTTTATAATATAATTGACTATTATATTACCATTTCTGAAAATATAACTAAGTCATAATGTTCTATTTTTATTAAAATGAGTTTAACATATATTTAAATGTAATTTTTTTCATTTATTTAGTTAAATTCATATAAAATACCATTCCGATAATGGTTTGTGAACAATAGTTATATGTTAATATATCTAAATTTATTTGTAAATTAAAATTTAGAATTATTATTTTAGAATAAAAAATTAAATGAAAATTATTAATTAAATATATAATTACTTAGTGAGTATATATATTGTTAAATGTATTTTATGATTTTTAATCATATATTGAAACTGATATGATTATTAGTTATATTAGAAGACCCTTAATTTTTACATGAGAAATTGTATATTTCTTAATAATATAATACTATTACTTTTAGGTAATTTTTTTTTAAATTTTATTTTAAAGCCTAAGTGAATTTTAAATCATAATTATTCATTTAAAAGTATAATATTTTTATCCTTGAAATAATATATTGTATTTTAAATAATAATAGAATATTTTTTTTAATGTTTTATTAAACATACTAATGTTAAGAATAAATATATAAAAATGTTGATAAATTATAAACATTATTGTTTTTTAGTTAGTGTTTTCATTTTATTTACATAATATAAGTATTTACCTAGTTAAAATGGGTCTAACCAGGGTACTACTAAGAAACCCCACAATGACATGTGGGAGAGGTAAACCATGAGCACCCGTGATGGAACAGAAGGAATTGATTGCATGTTAGTGGTTGGTCATGTACTAGTTCATGGATTCTCGGCTTATTTCTCGTAGAGTGTGGCCACTAAGCATATGGTAAATGTGGGTTTCTTCATTTTTTAGCATAACATTTATGCTAATAGAATATCACATTAAATGCTTGTTACCAATAAAAAATTGAATTTTATCTCTACAAATTTCCAAATAATTGTTCAACATTGCCTTCATTCAGCGAATATTCAGGAAGCGTCCTTAATGGGTCTGTTGAAAAGTATATATAATATATATGAAAAAATAGATTTGTATATAGTTATGGAAATTGAATATTGATTTAAAATACCATGTTAATCATTTATGAATCATGAAACCCCCATTGAAAAAAATATATACAAATATATAAATATAATATGTTTAACAATAACTGTTATTATTAATCAATCATTATTGATAACTTCTAGCTTCTCGATGTGGAATTTTTTATTTATTTTCGTATAAATTTCTATCAATTAAGAATAAAAATTACATTGTATGTATAGAATCATCTGTCCCATATCTTGAAAATATTATTAAAATATATTAATACTAAAAATAAGAGTGAGAGAGTATGACAATTTAAATTTTCAAAAACCATATAAGTAAATTGGAGAAAACCAATTAATCTACCACCCTTTTAAAAAAAATGTCACATAAAATTTTTTTAGGGAGATATTTAAATAAATTAAGTGATTATTATTGATATTATTTTTTAAAACAATTGTATTTATAGAATGATATATTTATATATTTAGTATGGGGAGTTTCTTTTAAAAATTCTATTATTGTATTGGAATTTATGTTGAACTCATATATAAAATTTTATATTACAGTAATTATATAATGAAAATTGCAATTGGTATGGTTGGTTATCTACTTTTTATAAATGCTTATATTCTTTTGGAAACCATTTATTTTTGAATTATTTCTGAATTCTAAAATGAATTTATACATTTCCTCTAAATATAAGAATTTAACCTAAAATAATATATGTTTTATGAAAATATATTTTGAAAAATCCTAGAAAGTATAAAATTATTTTCTTATTTGAAACTAATTTATTTAGTTTTTTAAAGGATTATAATGGAATTTTATTTGGGAATAGTATACTTGATTAAAAATAATAAAATAAAATTTGGCAGTAGAGTATTGAATGAGTTGATGAAAAATTTGGTGATCTCATGGCATCAAAGAGATGTTATCCTAATGTTGATACTTCTTGTGGACTCATTTATTTCTTGTGGATTTCAGAGTATCATGTATATCAAGAACATTTATTATATTCAATGGATTTTGAAAATAAAAATCCAAAGATCATATCCAATGTATTTGATCTTAATTAGGTTTTAAAAATTTTATACAATAAAAAATTCTTAAAAAGTATTTTCCTTGGTATTTTACTAAAAATCATAGATTATTATTTAGGGAAAAATATTTAAGAAAATAATTGTTTAGTACATTAAATGTAAAATAATATTTTCAATATAGTTTTAAAACATTATTTATAAAATGATTTTTCACTCGCATTAAAACTACTTAATGGAAAATTTTGTGGCTGCCCAACATTTTTAAAATATTTATCATTATCTATATATGATATAATGTATAGAGTTTTGTTTAAGGGTATATTATGAGTAATGTCAAATAGTTATTTTATTTATAAATTTGGTATATACTAGTATATGGTAATAAATTTACATAATCATCCAAGTATTTTACCAAACAATATATTCGCCTGTGTAAAAGAAAAATATATTTTCAAGTTAAATTTTTTAAAAATATTTTCGACATGTTTATAATAATGAATCCAGATATAAGAGTCTCCAGATATAATAATTAGTATCATGAAAATTGGTTTATAAAACATCAGAGATTTGGTATTTTGTTATAAAAAGGTTATGTTTCTAAGTATATTATTTTATTAAAATATATTTGTTGTAACTTTGATAGTTCATGTAAATTAGTTACAAAATAGATGGAGGATGATCGCAAAATACACTTTTATCACTTCCTTCTAATCTGTTTTCAATTATTTTTGAATATTCATTATCTTATAATTTGAAAACCATTCCTAATATAAAAATATCATACATATTTATTTTAAAATATAAAAAACCTCCAGTATAACTTATTACCAATGTGGTATAAGGATTTCTTTTAATAAAATCATAAATTTCCATTTTTCTCAAAATTCCCAACAATGGAAAAATAATATATATATTATAAAATATTTTAACCTATCCCAAGACTATTATGAATAATATGATTTTATTACAGCTTAAAATTTTAGAGACCTTCATGGGAAATTTTTTTACTTCTTAATAAATTATAATTTTTATGCTTATACTTATGGTCTTTTTAATGGAAACTTCATTAAATGTTTTAATACAAATTCAGTTTGAGTGTTTTTAACCAATCAATTTTTATCATATTTTATTAAAGTATATATTAGAAAAAAAATTCATAACTATTTCTATTGAAATATTAATATGAACAAAATGGTGACCTATGATTTTGTAAAAAGAATGATGGTACATCAAAGAGGATCTAAATCATTTTGTTGTTGTCTGGACCTTCTATCTACATGAAAAAAGTAACAATAAATTATTTTTGGATACATCGATTGTGTTACACCCATCATTTATTTAATTACTTGACCAGTTTTATTTAGAACATGGGTAAGGAAAATTTTTATTTCAATTATATAAAAAACATTATACATTATGATGTTAAGGTAAAATGATTTTTATGGAACATTTCCATTAAAGATGGGATGTAACAAATAAAATATTTTAATCATATTATTCTTCTCAAAAAATTGATTATATTATAATATATAAAATCAAATATGATGTGTTTTTTATACACTATTATGTAACAATTTTTTATGATATTAAATTAATTATTGATTATTAATTAGGTTAAAATTTTTAAATTATAAAATTTTAATTTTAATTTCAGTAAAAAATTATTTTTATTGGGTATTATTTTAAGGAATGCATTATTTTTATATTTATATAATTTAAATAAATTTAATTCTTAATTTAGGGTAAAATATATTTTGAATTGTTATTTTCCAAATATATTTTTTCATATGATAATAAAACCTTTTGAAGTCATTTCATAAATTATAAATCTGTTTGTTATAAGATACAAGTGATTATAATTATTTTAAACCATACTTTATTTTGATAAAAAAGTTATTGTTTTTAACACCTACTGATTCTAATATTATATGTGTTCAATATATTATCATTTTTTAAAAAAATCTAAATAAATAAGGAATATTTTTTTCAAAGGTTGTATAACATCTAATTTAATCTAATAATGTTTGATTATTTTATTGAATGCTTGTTAATTCAATTTGTGGTAGTTATTAATAATTTATAATTGAATTCTGATAAGTCAAATATTTTTTGAAATAAATATAAAAAAGTAATTTTGGAATAAATATTTTTAAAATAAATATATAAAAAATATATTATTTTTAAGTGATTAAATATATGTTTAAATGTATTAAATTATTTCTAATCTTTATAACACCTGCGATTATTATTTATTTTACAAGTACTTTTATTTTTATGAGTTAAATTATAGTTTTACATATAGAATAATTCTATTTTTTTATGTACCATATTATTTTAACAGTTTATTTTAAATTATTTCTGTATTCTATATTTTAATTTTTCATTAACCAATATAGTAATATTACAAAATTTAAAAAAATTAATAATAATAAATAATTTGAAAAATATTTATTAAATTTTTAATAAACAAACTTTTGTAAATAATAAGAACATTAAAATTTTGATTATGTACAATATAAAGTATTATTCAGTATGAATTTTAAATTTAAATAAAAGGATTATTGATTTACTTGTTAAAAATTGGGTCCGACCAGGGGCCTACTGATAGAACCCTAAAAATATATGAGAGAGGTCATCCATGGACTGCCCATGGTGGAAGGGAATAAACTGAGTAGATGTGAGTTTGGTCCATGTTTAAATCCATAATGTTTTCTCATAGAGCATACAAATCACAACCAGTTAGTGCATGGGTCAACTGCATCGTGCCACAGGTCGACAGTATGGTGATTTTAGATAAGAAAATATTACATGCATTTTTATTTTCAAATAGAGTAGTTATTATATGAAGGAGCTCTCTAATGAACTCAAGATCAACATGGTAGGAGGTGTTCCGATTACTATTCAGTCTCCCTAAAAAAGACATTTATATAATAACTCAAATATTACATACATTTCTATTACATCAAAATTTAAAAATATTAATTAGAAAATATAAAAAATCCATGTCAGGACTGTATAGGTATAATATCCTTAGAAATTTAGAAACATAAACAATTGGTTCATGAGACATCTTCATTATCTACCACTTATTTCCAAATAATTAGAACCCTATTGATATATATTACATAATGCCATTCTACATTACATTTGGAGAATAACCATAAAAAAGTTGGAGAACAAATTATCAATAAGTGTAAAAAATGGATATATCAATCATATCATAATAATAAGACATAAGAACCTAACATTTGAAAATCCAATCCAACATATGAAAGATTGTGACAACATGCCATATGGTAAATCATAAAAGTTCATAAAAATCAATGAATGTAAAACCAAAAATCATAGGAAAAGACATGAAATTTTATTGCATACACATAATAATATAAAATCATTTCACATTAGTCAAGGCTTATGTAAAATACCATCATGGCATACTATATAAATTATTGAACCGAGTTCACTCCTCTTTCCGTCCCTATACTACAAAAATTATGATCATTTCCCATTCCTGCAACATCTATCACATGAGATATAAATCATTAAACAATGTATTGGAGGGATATATGGCTCCCACCCATCTCATAATTAAATCATTCTTAAGTATCCCACAATATCATAAATCATTCATCATATACTATGGAATAAAATGTGTTTCGTTAATGTTCATTCCACCACAACATAATTTGTAAAAAACAAATTAATTTATGAAATATATACCAATCATAAACAAAATAGAACCTAAGGAACAATGTGGATATTATACATTGAAAATAACCATAATATATAATTATATCTTATATGGATACTAATTTTGGTATAAGACTTGAAATTATTTTTTTATGAAAATAACATTTCTTTAAAAAAACGTTTAATATATTTTTAATTCCACAAATTTTTAAAATAAAATAATTTATTTGAAATAAAATTTAAATCAGGTTAGGGATGAATAATGTAAACAAGGTATTATAAAAATGAAACAAATTTGTTCATGAATTATAATTAAAAAAAATTCTCCTCAATCAATTGCTGAAAAATTCATAAAGTGCCTCATATCGAAAACAAAAATGACTCATTTCATAACATTTAATAAAAATTCATCAATTGGTAAAATTGAATCTAAATTTCTTTAGAATAATAGAAAGAATATTTTAAAATAAATAAATAGGAATCCTGGACATGGTTAATAAATATAGCCTATTAAATACTTACATCCAAACAATCTCAGATAAGAATGAGATTGCGAAATTATCCCTTACCCTAGATCTGATTTATTTTTTCTATATCTATAACTCCTATAAAATTATTTGAATAATGTTATATAATTATTTCATAATCATAATCAATATTATGATATCATATATGATCATTTAATGATCTATTTATTAGTAAAATTATTACTCGTCGATTAGGTGATAACTTCTTTATTTTCTAATGCATGTTTTGTCAGATAAGTTCTTGTTACTCCTCTTAGGTTATAGTTATATCACGTAAATATTTATATTATTTTAATATATATAATATTTATTAATTGAATCCATTTATATAATCACGCTTTAATCAATATCATATAGAATGAATAACTTTGAATCGTAGAGGCCGTAGGTTGTATGTACGCACGAGCGATAATATCATTCACATAATTGTTGAATGGAAGTGAAGGAGATGGTGTATAATATTTCAGAATAAAATTTCTTGTATTAATAATCATATATAGTTATTATTTCAGTCATCATAACCATTCTATTATGTTGGTTGTGAAAAATAAATTACACTACGACGTGGATATGGTAAGTCGTACGCACGGAGATGTGGTGATTTAATTTTTCATAAGATGAATATAAAATATAATATGATAGTTTCATAATAATAAAAACATCTCAGTATATACATGATAATTGATTTATCACTTTTTAATGAAACAAATCTTAAAGAGGAAGCAGAATAAGGAATAAGATTTAAATAATCTGTAGAGGGGATTATATCTTCTTCGACTTACTCCTTCAAAATATCATCTTTAACCACTAGAGATGGTATTTGAAGAAGACCATAACCTATATAGTTTTACTAGAGAAATTATGAAATTAAATTGTATGGGGAAAGACTATCATGAATCTAGAAAGTGAGGTGAAGTGGTGGGGGGAGGTGATGCTCTTTTATAATTGAGGTGAGTGGCACTTTTGGGATCAAAAAAATGTTAATTTAATATAAAATCAAAACCCGTCAAAAAACCTCCAAAATGACCCAATTTAGAATATTAGATGAGATAGGTTTTGAATCTCATCATCCAACAAAATTTCCATGTTTTTCATCAATTTAGACCTTATCATATAAAATAAAACCTAGTTATTCTAATTATTTTAAAAAGAGAGAAAAAAAATATTTCAATATTAAAAGGATGAAATATTTACGGATTTCATGTCAATTATACCAAAAATAAGTGCTGTAGAATATTTTGGATCATATAATAATTATTATTTATTTTTAAAATTTAATTTTTATTTTTAAATAAATGAATAAAACGTTTTTTTATAAATAATCAATAGTGGAAATCTCGAAACTATTCAATTCATTGATTTCAAAAAATAATATTCCAAAATGTTAACTTCGACCCAATTATTTATTTATATTATAAAAGTTCTAGGTCATCTATAAAATTTATTGGACATATTAATTATACTAAAAACAATTATTTTAATATTTTTAATAATATTTATTTCATATATTCCTTATTAAAATAATTACTACAACAGTTTTGTGTACTTATTTAATTTTCTTATTTTTAATAAAAAATTAAAAATAAATTACTCTGAAAATATTAAATCCCAAAGATTGTAGAATAATACATATAATCAAATATATTTTTTGTATCCTTCATTATTAAAAATTTTATACTTATTAAAACATAAATGTGAAAATTTAATCGAAACATTACTTAAAATAATATAAGTAGATAAATGTGTTATATAAGGCTTCAAATGGTTACTAATAAGACCATTGAATTATAATGGTAGAGATATACTCGAAAAATAAGATTCTGTCAAGAGTTTGGGCCTTTTAATGGTTATGATCAAATTAAAAATAATTTATTTATTTATTTCTAATCAATTAAATAATTTCTGCATTAATAATGTATAAGTCTTTAAGGTGGTTATTTATCTCATAAAATTAACAGATAAATTAGAAGGATATAAAAAAATAACTTTCAAATGAGTAATTTTAATCGAATTTATCTTCAATAAAACCATATATTAAAAATGATATAGTTATTAAAAGTTGAGTAAGACATATTTATCTTTTAAAAAAAGTTTAATTTAATGTTCTAATCTCACCAATGTGGCTTACAAAGGACCCCATTACAACCCAAGGATGATTTAGGTTGAAACATACTCTTACATTTCCACTTTAACAACTATTACGATAATTTCATAATATTATCTTTACCCTTAATTACTCAATCCACACTTTTACCACATTAATATAAATTACCAAATGTTACTACTCATAATGCCCAAAAATTAATGTAATATATTTAAATCATATCGAGTTACTGATTCAAAATACTAAATCCATTTTTTTAAACATGAATTCCCATAAGACTAAGTAATTATTTTAAAATTAATCATGTTTTCAGAAATAGAGAACCATAATTAAAAGAAAAAATATTAGAATGGATTGAAATGTTTTTACATATAAATTCAACGAAAAATTATAGAAAATGAGATAAATTATATTTAATAATAGAAATATATTCAATTTATATTCCCTTAATTCCAATATGTAATTGATTTATATTTTTCATTCACAATACATTTTAATAGGATAGTTATATTAATTATTTCTGACCTGTTTGTTATGTAATAATTATTGTTTTAAACTAAGGGTGTAATATGGTTCTTTAAAACACATGATTGCGTGAAATGTATGCTATTGAATAATTAACATTATTTAAAGAAAATACCTCAAATAACATACTATTGTAACATTATACCCCCCATAAATTTAATTTTGAGCTCAAAATTCATCACATTGATACAAACAGATAAGAATATATCCCCCTCATCGTATTCTCATGTTCCCATGTTGATTAATCAAATTGGTGGTTCCACCATAAAAAACTAACCAAGTGAGTCGTATTGCTTCATATTAGTTTTTTTCTATGATCCAGAATTTTCATCTGTGGTTCATCAGAAATGATATATTTCTTCAATTGTATAGCTTCTCAGTTTAGTACATGAAAAAGATTATGTATGTACTTTCTTAGGAAATATACATGGAAAATATCAAGAACTTGAGAGTGATTTCGTGGAATCACCAAATGCTATGCTACATTCCATGCACAATTGAGAATTTCAAAAAGACCGATATACATAGGGATCATGTTTCCCTTCTTTCCAAATCTCATTACTCTCTTCCAGGGAGATATTCATAAGGAACACATTTTTCCCAATTTAATATCTATTTCTTTCCATCGGTAGTCGGCATACATTTTTTCCCAACTCTAAGATGATCTTATGTATTGTTTAATAGATCTAAACCCCTTATTCCAACTCAACATTAAGAACTAGTCATAACTTCTTTCGTTCTCGAACATCATCCAAGTGATTTAGAGTTCTACACTTCTTTCTATAGGGGTAGTTATAAGGATCCATCTGAAAACCTGAGAGACCTCCGGTTGTAAGAAAATTACACCACATGTTGTTTTTGACTCCAAAAACCATTGAAATCAATAGTGTAATATCTCAACATTTATTATAGAGTTTGAATTATACTCTTAAATTGAACAACTTTATGAGGATGATATGATGTACTAGAACCTAAATCTGTATCTAGAGCCTATAAAAGAATTCTCCAGAACATTGAGGTAATCCTAGGATCCTGATCATATATAATTTATAGTGGTACCCCATGAATTATTACCACTTACTTTACATATATCATGGAAATATGATCAAGAGAGAAATCCTATTTAATAGGAATGAAATGTGTCAACTCATTAATGCAGTCAACTATAATCCAAATGACATCATGTCCTTTAGTTGACTTGGGATGTATGATGACAAATTATATAGTGATGTTCTCCCATTAACATTTTGGTATGGGTAATATATGTAACAACCCCTTAAACATTTGTCTCTCACCCTTAACTTGCATAGAAACCACGCACTGATAGACATATTTAGAAATATATCATTTCATGACATTCCACAAGAAGTACTCTTTCATGAACATATGCATATTAGTGCTTCCATGGTTAATAGATAATGATAAACTATAAGCCTCATTCAGTAGCTCCTTTAATTTTGGTATGGGTGAAATACAAACCCGGTTCTTGAACCTTATTATTCCATCACAGTCAACATTTAATTCAATAACATTTCCCACATTATTTTGAATATATACATCTTCCTTATATGCCTTATTAATCACCACTTTTATATATGGTTAAAAATTAAATTGAGGAAGATATTATTTCTCCCCATCCTTTAAAATATCAACATATATACTTTGAAAATTAATAAATATTAGAACAATTGTGATCATCATTTTGGATTGGCCAGCATGGTCCTTTCGACTAAACGAATCTAGCCCCATGTTAGCTTTCCCAGGATGGTAATGAATGGAGTATACATAATATTTAATCACCTCAACCATCTTCTTTGAAGAATATTTAGCTCATTTTTTGTGAAAATATTCTTTATATAGTAATAATTACTATAAATATCAATCCTGTAAACATAATGATAATCTCCACAAATCGTTAGTGAAAATATTACCATATCTAACTCTAAATCATGAATTGGGTAATTTTTCTTCATGGATTTTCAATTTTCAAGGGGATCATGCTATTAGAATTTCATTTTTCAAGAGAACACAACCCAGAACCTTCTAGGATGCATCACTATAGTTCATAATCTTTATCTAGTACAAGGAACTATGAGAACCAGAGTACAACCTAACTATATTATTAACTCTTTGAAATTATCTTAACATTCCTCCATCAACACGGTATTGAATCCATTATTATTCAACATGGTGAGTGGATTGGATAATACAAAAAAATATTTCACAAAATGTTGACAATATCCATCCAAACCAAGAAAAATTTTGATCTCACGTACCGTTGTTGGTCTCAGACACCATTCAATAACTTATATTTTTATTGATCTATAGATATCCCCTATGATGAGATTATTTGGCCCAAAAATGAAACTCTTTGATGAAAGAATTCACACTTGGTAAAAAATTTTATAAATATTCTCCTTCCATAAGTCATCAGTACAATTCTCAACTGATCTTCATTTTTTCACATAATCATCGAATTTGTAAGGATAACATCTATAAATACCACCAAAATTGATCAATATAGTCTCTAAACACTGTATTCATTATATCCTTGAAGAAAATGTGGTAACTAGTAAAACCCAAAGGAATCACTACAAATTCATGTTGTCCAAACGTTGTATAGAACACCATTTTTGGTATATCATCCTTCTTGGCACTTAATTGATGATTTCATGAATGAAGATCAATATTGGAAAAGTATTGAGATATATCATGACCCATCCCCCGGGGCCCGTATCATGACTACCCCATGCCTGCCTTCCATAGGGCAGGGACTGGAAACTAGTATCCAAGGCGTAAATCCCAAAAATTGGAAGGCATTGCCTTTATAAAAAGTAAACACACACAATCAGAGTACACAATTGGAAGAAAAACACTAAGAAATGTATAAAGAAGAAGTGCTGGAAAGTAAAGGGGCTGGAAATACAATCCCCACAGTAAAGTACACGTAGAACAGAAAGGAAGTACAACTTAAAGCAAGTAAATAAGCTACTGGGTCATCCTACGGGGTTCCTACTTGAAGGGTAGGTACAGATGGCCTCCTCAGCTTTCCACGTGCGTCCGTCTACTCGGTGTATCATCACGCCAAGTGAACCACCTCCGGGTACCATACTGTCCGGTTACTCTCCACCTCAATCAGCACTGTCCATCGTCTGCAGCCAACACAATGAGGTGCGGGCATAGTCTGTGCAGGGGTGAGTATAACGCTACTTAGTAGGGACCCTGAGACCACCAAGGTCTCTAAAAATATGACAAAGATAAACCAAAAAGTATGAAATCAACGGATAACCATTACATAGGTATATACCCATACATATACCTATGTTATCTAGAAACCCATCTCAATCATGAGGAAAACACAAAATTCATTGACACAGCTCAAACCATGATTTTTATTCAGGATGTCGAAACCACGGTTGCTAGAGAACTCATCCTCTATCGAGTACAGTGGGCCTGCCGCTACAACCAAGCACTTCCTATTAATCTTTGACTGCTGATGTACTCCACCTAGAGAGTACTATGGGTCTGCCGCGCTCACATAGAGGTGCTCCCTACCATGGGTATGCAGCTACAACCAAGCGCTCCCCCTCAAAGCCTACAAAGGTAATCCTTCTGTCGAGTAGCACGGGTCTGCAGATACAACCAAGCGCTCTTCTGCTGTGGGTCTACTGCTACAACCAAGCGTACCCCACTGTTCCATCCGAATCACTCTGAGTCAATCCGTAAACAGTCATCAAGTCTCAGTCATCTACTAGGTCTCTACAATCTTCTTTCTCGACATCGGGAGTGTCCACTCCACGAGCTACAATTCGATACTCCAAGTGTCTTGAAGTCCCACGTAGAAGTATCACAAATTTATGTGTCGTCATAGGGGAATCAATTCAATAGACGACACATCAATAAGATGTCTGGTCTGTTAGTTATTAGCCTTTTAGTCTCGGGGTGTCGGTTGGATTTGCCTACTCTCTCGGAACTCTAACTAGATGTCTGCTTGAAGGCATCCTGAACAGATGTGACACGATCAAAACTAATACCTGGTGAGCTGACATGGTTGAGCATAATTAAAGAAAAATTTTGAAAACACTCACGCAATCAGTGTTTCCGTGCATTGACTCGGAGATCAGTAGTCAGGGTCCTGGTGCATGGATACGTCAGCCGCCTTACCAACACTGGACTCCCTGAACTGAAAACCACACTTAGTACCGTTAACTCTATTACTTCACACAAAAAAATAAGAGTCCTAAGTTTTGTGGTAGAACTGAACCCTTTGATACCAATTTCTCAAGACCTGTCCCTCGGGGCCCATATCGTGACTACCCAAAGCCCACCTACACGCGGCCTCCCGGCGCCCTACCCGGCGCACGGCCCACCTACCTGCAGCCTCCCCTCGGCCTGCCCGGCCGCTGCTACGCCCTGCCCGGTGCACCAACGCCTTGGCCATCACCCTTCCTGGCACCGCCACGGTCTGTCCGACCCCTGCCACGCCCTTCAGGCGCCCCCACGGCCTTCCTGGCATAGCCGCACACTACCCGACTCCACCAGCACCCTGCCCGGCGCCCTGGCGCCGTCTGCCTGTGCGCCTCGAGTGCTGCCCGTATCTGCCGACACCATTCCCAGTACACCCGCGCCGCTTTCCCACAAGCCTCGCGCGCTTCTCGGCTCTATCGGCGCCCTACCTGGTGCCCCCGCGTACTGCCTACACGCCCTGCCCACTGCCCGGCTCTGCATGCTCCCTCTCCGATGCCCTTGTGGCCTACCCGGTGCACCCGCGACCTCCCGGTGTCTAGCAGGCCTACCCATGCCCCACGCGGCCTGGCCACTGGCCCCCTGGCCGCCGACCTCCGGTGCTGCGCCACTAGCGGCACTGGACAAAGCGGCCCTGGCCTTAGGATCGAGCCGCATGCGTGGCGGCATCCGGGCTGAATCACCCTCGCAGTCCGCTGGGTCGGGCCCAACGGACCATGCCTAACATAGTGGGTTGACCCACCCAATGGTCTGGGTCAGACCCGTCTGGTCTTTCCGGGTTAACCCAGACCGGGTCGGCCCATACTGGGCTAGGCAGAGTCGGTCCGCCCGAGTTAGATCGGACCCAGTCCTACTACCGACCCTTTGCTAACTTTGACCATATATTTGGCACCGGACATCCGTTTGAAGAACTATGAGCGGCGCTGGTAATCTCGATGAGGGATGGTACCTTTGAGAATACCCCTCTGGATTTTGGGGTATAGTTGATATACGGTATGGTAGGTTGGTACATGAATCCAACCGGGCCCCCTGGACAAAAGACCCATAACTAAAAGACCGGGTGTCTGATTGACGTGTCGTCTATTGCGTTGAGACCCCTGTTATGAGGTGGACCTTTGTGATACTTCTACCTGGGACTTAACGACACTTGGAGTGTTGAATTATACCTCATGGAGAAGACCCTCCTGGTGACGAGCGAGCAGATTGCAGTGACCTAGTTGCTGGATGAGATTTGACGACTACTTACTGATCGACTCGGAGTTATTCAGATGTCATAGTGGGGACTGCTTGGTTGCAGTAGCATACCCACGGAGAGGAGTTCTTTGTTTTAGTGGCAGACATGTAGTACTCGACAGAATGAGTACCTATGTTGGCTGTAAGGGGAAGCGCTTGGTTGTAGCGGCAGACCCTTGGTGGGGAGCGCCTCTGTGTGAGCGAGGCAGACCCACGGTGCTCTACAGGTGATGTACCTCAGCAGTCCAAGGTTAGTGGGAAATGCTTCGTTTTAATGGTAGACCCACTATACTCGATAGACCAGGAGTTCTCCAGCAGCCGTGTTTTCGACATCGTGAATGAAAATCCGAGTTCAAGTTGTGTCAATGACTTTTGTGTTTTCCTCATGATTGGGATGGGTTTCTAGATAACTTAGAAATATGTATGGGAATATACCCAAATAATGGTTATCCTTTTATTTCATACATTGTGGTGTATCCTTGATGGATTTTGAGAGACCTTGGTTGTATCAGTGTCCCTACATAGTCTCATTAGACTCACCCTTGCACAGGTTATGCCCTCACTTCATCGTATTGGTTGCAGATGACGGAGAGCACTGATTGAGGTAGATAGTAGTAGGACTAGATGATACTCATAGGTGGATCACTTGTCGTAATGATATATTGAGCAGACGGATGGCTGTGGAGAGATGAGGAGGCCATCTATACCTACCCTTCATGTAATAACCCTGGAGGATGGCCCAATAGCATCATTACATGCTTTCAGTTGTACCTGTACTTTACTGTTGGGCTTGTATTTCTAGCCCCTTCACATTCTAGCACTTCTTATGTGTATAGTATTGCATAGTATTTTGCTTCCAATTGTGTACTCTGATTGTGTGTGTCTACTTTTTATAAAGGAAATGCCTTCCCAGTTTAGGGATTTACCCCTTTGGTGCTAGTTGCTAGCCCCTGGCCTATGGAAGGTGGGCTTTTGGCAGTCACTATATGGGCCTCGGGGGACGATTCATGATAGATCTCCGTGTTGTTGGATGAATAAGTCATCAGTGCGGGGAAGAGGATATTTTTTCCTAATAATGATCTTGTTATTTTCTCAATAATCAGTGAAGATTCTCATTGATTCATCATTATTATAAAAAAATAGAATATGTGAACCCTAAGGTAATTTATATGAAATCTATATAGATTCTCATTGATTCTCATTGATTAATCATTGATCTAGAATATGAAATCTAACACCCCTTCATTTTTAATTTATATGAAATCTATATAGACTATGAAAATCCATACCAATAATGACATCAAATACCACAATACGAAGGACCATAATATTTGTGGGACACACATTCCCACAAACATCATTTGGATAAGAGTTATAAACATATGATGAAACTGTTGTTCCGCAAAGAGTTTTCACAGCTATATCAATATCTAAACCTTTAGCTAATACATTTATACCCTGGGAAAATTATTCAGAAATAAATGAGTATGCTGATACATAATGAAATAATACATTTTTTACTTTAGATTTTTTGGTATGTTTATCTATTACCACTTCATTAACATACAAGACATCACTCGTAGTGATCTCATGTGACATGAAATTGTTTTTGGTATTAAGATTATGCTAAAATCTATTATCATAAATATCCCTTGGATTAGGGAATTTATTTGAAAATTCCTCATTTCCTTTCACATGTTAAATTGATGTGTAGGTGGTGCATTCTACGTTGGATTTTTTCTATTTCCAATATTTGAAATATTTTTCTGGTAACAATGACATTCATATTCCTGATGGCCTTCTCTCTAATACTTAAAACATTTTCTATCCCATTTATTATAATCTTGTCCATGTTTTTTTCCATACATTGAGCATAAGTTAGAACTCATCTTCTTCTATGTGCAGTCTTATATTTTCCCGAGAATTCCATTTTTCTCTTCTTATCAAACCCATAGAACTGATGGGTTACTCAAATCTTCTTCTCAACCATGAGATAACATTGATTGATTTCCTCATAGTTATTCAGGTTCATTATGGATAATTACCTTTTGAGACTTAGTTTTAATCCACTCAATAATTTATCCATTGAACATTAATATTCGATAAAAATTCCAGAATCGTACCTTGGAAGTCTTGGGAAATTTCCTCGTAGGTATCAAACGATTCATCAACCTATTTCATAAGTTCGAGGAACTCCTTCTACATCATTTTTTGAAGAATAAAAGGAAATTACTTATTGAAAAATAAGTTCATGAACTCATCCAATTTTGTGGGTTAAATTTCTTCTAATTCAATTTTATTACTTGATAAGGATCCACTATTGATCATCATCACTATCCAAATGATGGAATTCTAAAATTAATTTTTCATGTTCTTAACATTAGATAACTAAAAATATATTTTCAATGGTATCGATATATTATTTAGAAACTAATGAATCAAAATACCCATATAATAAAGGTTGATGCTACCTCATGATGTACTCAACCCAATATTTTTCCCTACTTCTCTCATTGATAATTCCTGTATTATTTATAGCTTGAAAAAGTTGTGTGAAAATAACAACAATATTTTTTATTCCTGCTCTGATTACATCTTATCTCTCAAGAGGACAATCATTTCATTTCCCATCACGTTCACTAATAATTTGATTACTCTAGGTTCAAGACATTGACTAAAACCAAGAAACATCATATGATAAACAACATTCTTAATGGGAAAACCACATTGTCATGAATGAAATTTCAATTTTTGACACATTAGGTATTATCTTCGCTTATTCAATATCATTTCTACGAAACTAATATTATAACCTATATTTCAACATATCTTTAGTGTTCTTTATTAAGGTTTTTTCATCCTAGTTTATATAGGATTACTATACCATTCCTCTGATACAAACTATCATGACCCATACATTACATACATTGATATTATATCAAACATGAATAATATTCATTATAAAATATAAATAATCTATAACAAGACTTTATGGGTATAGTGTCTTTAGAAACTTTCAATCATAAACAACTGGTTCATAATACATATTTATTTTCTCCCACTAATTGCTTCATAACTAGTCCCCTTTTAACAAATTTTACATAAAACCCTTCGCCATCACCTATGGTAAAGAATCATATAAAAGTTTCAAAGAAAATTCATTATAAGGGTAAACATGTGGGATATCAAGCATACCATAATCATAAAATAAAAGAACATATCATTTGAAAATCATATCCTATATATGAATGATCATGATATCATGCCATGGAAAAATCATAATATTTCAAAAGAATCAATGAACGTAAACCAAAAATTCATAACATATAATATAATTTTTTTTTCATACATATAAAAATAGAATATGAGTTAATATTAGAGAATACTAATTTCAAAGACAATCATATTGAAAAATCCCAATACTAAACAATGTTCTTTCCTTGTTCCATCCATATACTACTAAACTGAGAACATTTACCATACCATCCATTTATATCTCTTGAGATATAAATACTAACCCAATGCATTTGAGAGAAATATAGGTCCCACCCATCTCAGAAATAAATCCTTATTAAATGTTCCAAAATAACATAATTCATTAATAAAAAAAATTAATAAAATGTTTTTTATAAACATCATTCCATCGTAACCTAATACATGTAAAAGAAATGGATTTCAAAAATAAAATTACATCATAAACAAAACAAAACCCTAGGATCAATAAGGATATTATAATTGAAACATAACATTATTAAATATTTATATCTTAGATGGATAATAATTTTGATATAACACATGAAACTAATTCTTGAGGAAAAAATCATTTCTTCTATAAATTTTTTATTTTCTCAAAATTCATTGAAATTTTAAAATATAAGAATTTATATGGTAATAGATTTCAAATCATGTTTTAGAAGAATCAAGAAAATATGGTTTTATGGAAAGGTAAAAAACACTCTTTCCGTATAATTTATAAAAACATTCTCCTCATTCTATTGCCAAAAAAGTTAACATGTACCTCGTATTAAAAAAAATAAAAGATTCATTTAATAATGCTTAATAAAAAATAAAAATTAGGTAAAATATACTATAAATAATTTTAGACAAATATAATGAAAATTATTTATACATAATTTGGAAACATGGACATGGATGAAAAAATACCCTATTTAATTTCATAAATATAGACAATCTGGGATTATAATGAGATTTTGATATTATACCTTACCTTATTCATGATTTCATTTGTGTGTATCTAAAACTCCTATAAAACTATTTTAAGAATTTCATTGAGATATTTTATAGTCATAATCATTTTTCTTATATCATATTTTATTACATTTTCATCTATTTCTTAGTAACATTATTACTCATCCATCAGGTGTTAACTTCTTTATTTTCTTATGCATTTTTTTCGGATAAAATATTGTTTCTCCTCTTAAGATTTAGTTATATCATTTACACAATTCAATTATTATAAAATATTTCGTATTTATTAATTCCATTAATTTATATAATAATTCTTTAATGATGATCATGTAGAATGAATCACATCGCATTATGGAGATGGTAGGTTATACGTACCCATGATGGATGATATCATTCCCATAACTATTTAATGGAATTGAAATGGATGGTGTATAATGATTCAGAATCAATATTGTACTTTAATAATCATACAATTTTATTATTTCCATTAACATACTGATCCATGTAACGTTGTGGTCAAAAACTTATTACACCACGACTTGGATACGATATGATGAATGCACGCACATGTGGTGATTTCATTTTTCATTGGATGAGTAGAGGAATGAATATGGTTGTTTCATAATAGTATTAATATATCATTTTATATTTAATATTTCAGTTGTTACTCTATAATGGAAAAACTCATGAAGATGATGCATAAAAAGAAATAAGTTTGAAATAATCGGTTGAGGGGGTAACATCAACTTTGACGTGCTCCTTCTAAATATCCTCTAATCGAAACACTATTTTTCATTGAAGAATAACATAAATTCTATAATGTAACTAAGTATGTTTAAAAGTTAATTATATTTGGGATGGTCTAGATTGATGGCTCAATGTGAAGTGAATAGGTGAGGGAGGAGGTTCCCTTTTATAATTGAGGTGAGGGGAATATTTGGGATCTCTAAATAATATTAATTTAATATACAATCTAACTATATATATAAAAACATCCAAAATGTCCTCATTTGGAAGATGTTATTAGATATTATTTTAATCACATAAGAAATATTTCTTTTATATTTATTTATATCAATTCAATCCTTAAAAATTTAAATCGCACTTATCTATTATATTTTATTCTTAACAAGGGTATCAAATTCTTCAATATTAAAAGGATGAAATATTTCTTTATATGATGTCAATTAAAGCATAAAAAATTTCCCTAGAAAATTTTCATTCATATAATATTTATTCTATTTATATTTTTTAAAAATGTTCATTTTAAATTATTTAATGAACATTATTTTCTTGAATAATCAATAGTTCCAATTTTGACAGTATTCAATTCATTTATTTTTAAAAATATTAAGATAAAAATTTAACTCTGAACTAATTATTTTTTTAATATTACAAATAGGTTAAGGTCATTTATAAAATTAATTTGATACATTAATTAGCACAAATTGTATTTATTTTAATATTATTAATATTATTTATTTGGTATTTTCTTTCATAAAATATATTCTAAAACGATTATATGAAATTATTTGATAAGTTAATTTGTGGAATAAAATTAAAAAACAAAATAATATGACAACGATAACCCCTTAGATATTATTTGAAAACTTCTAGTCAAATATATTATTTGTAGCACCAATAATTAAAAATATATACTTATTAAGACATGAATGTGATGAGTTTATCATTACATAGCCAAAAATAATATATCTGTGATAATATCTCCAACAATTCTAAAAATGGTTAGTAACTCTACCCTCGGAAGGTTATTGTTGAGATACACTCAACCAATATGATTTTGTTTAGTTTTTGGGTTTTTATTTGATATTATAACATTAAAAATAATTATATTATTAATTTCTCTTCAAATAATTAATTTCAACATCATTAAAGTATAATACTTTTATATAATTATTTATTTCTTAAAAATTACAAATAAAGTATCATGATATAGAATAAAAAATTAATCTTTAAATTGATTATTTATTATTGAATTTATCTTTTTTATGACCTAATATTAAAAATGATATAGTTATTAAATATTGAGTATAACATAATTAACTTTTACTTAGATAAAATAAATTAAATATCAAAATCTTATCCAATTAGATACCAAAAGACACCATTTCAACCAAAGGATTAGTTATTTCAAAACATGGTCATCTAGCTCTATTAGGATAATCATAATGGTAATTTTAATATATTATTTTTATCATTAAAACATGACTTACACTTTTACAATATTAATAAGAATTACTGATGTTACTATTCATAATGCCCAAAAATAAAATTAAGTTATTTATATAATTTGGACTAACTAATTCCAAATATGATATCTATTTTCTAAAATTTAATGAACATATTTTTTATTAATTAATTTAAAATTAATCCTATTTTCAGAATGTGAGAACATGTTGTAAAATTTAAAATATTGCAAAAGATTGAAATGTTTTTACAAATGAATTCAATTAAAAATTTTTTTTATTGAAATACATTATATTTAGTGATAAAAATACTCAATTTATACATTAAAACAAATTAATATGATAATTTTACCATATAAATTATATTTATGAAAAAAGATGTTTTCAATTAAAATTTAGTGTATTTTTTCTATTCATCAAAACATGAAAGTCTTCAAGAATATTTCAATAAATCATCCAAAGTAAATTTTTATATATTTCATAAAAATAAAAATTTATGATTTCCTCTAAAAATTATTAATATGTCCAAATAATAATTTAAAATTGGTTTGGAATTAAAAGGTGGAACATTAACCTTTTGAAAAATATAGGTTTTATATGTCAAATAGGGTTTATTCGTGCCCTATAAAAAAAATATAAAATCAATTAATTTAAAAAATATTATATTAATTATATAACATATAATTTTCATTAAAAAAATATAAAATTGATATATGTTTTTCATTCACATTAATTCTTTATAAGATTGTTATTTTTATTCCCGCTAACCAAACAGCAATGTTTTAATGTTTATTTTAGACTAAGGGTGTTAAAAAATTCATTTAGACTCGCAATTGTGTGAAATGTAAGAAATTGAAGAATTAAATTTATTATATAAACAATTTCATAAAAACACCCAGTTTTTACTATTTATAACCAAACCATTCGATCTAGTCCACACCTACCATCTAATATGCTTAACCATCATCCTCAACCTGATGTTGGCATTTACCAAAATCTTCTCTCATTTTCTTTTTCTTCCTCCAAAATATTTGTGTCATCTTCAATAATTTATAGAATATGACCTAGAATGATGTTTTAATTTTCATTTTCATTCAATTTTGGACAAAAAATATATGACTATCAAATTTTAAATATATGACCCTCTTTATATTAGAATTTATCTCATCCTACCCTTATAATGTAATCTTTATTAAGCTTTTCTCCTAGTGTTATAGTGGTATACCTTTCCCATCATTTTCATAACATGGAATTATTTTTTCAATGAACAGATTGATTTTTCATAGTGGATATGTCAAAAAAATATGACAATAATTGTCTTAATTCATTGAATCTTTTTGAATAAGCCTTCATGAATCTATTTAAAATGAGTGATAGAATACAAAAAAAAAATAAGTATCTCAGAAGATATTTGATGTTTCATTAAAACTACGTGTTCATCATTTTTCTCTCATGTTAATCAAATTGAAATAAATGTCGAAATGTTTACAAATTATTTTTCCAAATGTATCCATCTTTTTCAAAACACATTTTTTTTCAAATTCGGGTTCCTCAGTAAGTCATTTTTTCCTTTTAACATCGAATTACATTCCTTAAATTTTTAATAACAATCCAATTATATGTATTTACACATCATTACAAAATCCTACATATATTAATGTGATATATATATATGTAAAAAAAATATTTTAATATTAATTTATATTATATATATTTCTAAAAAGTGAAAATATGGATATAAATAGGTTTCCATCATAATGTGGACTCCATTGGAAATGATTCCTTGATAATATAAGAATAATAGCACTGGAAAATTGTATTTTTGAAAAATAAGTTTTTAAACTGGGAAAATAAGTTAGTATTCCAACCATCATATTGATTGATTCAACAAATTAATGTAAGGGAGTTTTGTTTTAAAATTTTTATTTATGTAAGGTATTATTATTAATATTATTTTTGTAAGTTCTTTCAGATATATAATAAAACATTATTTATTTTGTAAAAAGTGTACTTTTTTTTGAAAATTCTATTATATAAATGAAATTTATTTTCCACTTTGGTATATAAAATTATATTTTATGTATTATAAAAGGTTAATTTGAATTATTAAGGGTAATTGAAATTTTTTATTTAATTATTATATTATTCTAGATTTTTTTTGATATAATGTATTTTTGTTCTCTTCAAACACCATTTTATGAAATGAAATTTTATATATAAAAATTTCTATTTTAATTTAAATGTTATTTTTCCAAGGGATATTTATTAATACCAATAATATATAGGGGTTATATTAAGGATTTGAAAATAAATCTCATTTATAATTTCAATTTATCAATTTATGATACCTCTTTTATGAAATAATATTTTCGTATAAATCAACGATATTTTTAAATTATAATAGATTGTAATTATACAATATTTATACTAGTAGTTCTGAAATAATACTATAATTATCAATTATATTCCATGAGTGTTTATTAATCCATATTGTTTATATCTAAATTTTAGTGTTTTTATGAATTTGGTCTTGAATTTATGAATTTATTATAATAATAAGGATTTCTCATACTTTTTTTTATGTTTGTGAAATATATTTATCAAATGCATGTATGGTATAAAATTATACCATTATTTGAAAATAATTTAGATATTTTTTGAAATGTTTTTTAAGGTCTCTAATTGATAAGTACATACCAGATACATACTATTTTCATAAAATAAAATCCATTTCATCTTTATTTAATGATTTGATGAGATGTGGGGTGATCCCACAATCTCAAATGGATGTTTTCCTAATTATTATACTTATAGGGGACTTATTGATTTTTTTATTGTTTTAAAGATTTAATTTCAATCCATAGAAGTTATTATTTTCCAAATATTTTAAAATAGAAATCTAATTATTAATAACTGGGTTTTGAAAATATTATAACTTTATAGTTTTTTTAAAATTATTTTCCTATGCATTTATTTAGAAATTCGAGATTATTATTTTTGAAAACTGTTTATAGAGAAAAATGTTTCATATTTTAAATATAACAAAAATTCAATTGAGTTATTAAATATTATTTATATATGGATTTTTATATAGTTTTAAAATAACTTAATATAATGTTTTATTCCACTAATGTGTTAAAACAATTTGGATCTTTAGATGTTTTAAGGATTATTTCATCATTTAAGTAGTAAGAATGAGTGAAGCTATATAGGTATATTATTTATAAATTATGTAAACTCTTATATGTTGAAAATTTCTTCCTAATCCTCTAAAATATATACTAGAAACATTCCTTGGGTATGAAGAAGATAATATATTTTTTAAAAATATTATAAAAAAATATGAAAAATATAACCACATCCAGTAGTGTTAGTATCTGGCTGTCATAAACACTAATATTAACTTCTTTAGTAAAAAATTATTTTCCAAAAATAGTATTGAATTTTAATCAAGATGAACAAGAACATAAAAATCATTCATTTAAATAAGTAACATTACCAAGATGAAAATTTAAAACATTTCCAAAAATAGTGTTTTGAATGTAAAAAAATAAAACCACATCCTTCTTTTTTATAAGAGATATATATAATTCTATATTTTCCTTGATTATTTAAAATCCATAGTTCTCTGACTTTTTAAGACCCCATTATATTTATAATCTCAATTTTTCGTTATCTAGGTTTCAAAAAATATTATAATTTTTTTATAATTCACCATGCAGAATATACCATAATTATTTTCTAGTAATGTATTGTTAAGAGACTATAATTTTTGTCAAAAAATATTTACGACAGTAAAATATTTTTAATTTTCTTTTCATATGTTCACTTTTATCATTCTTCACCATCAATTACCTCTTCAGTAATTTATAATAAAAATAAATATGAGTATAAGATATGTTATCATAATATTATTATTGTTCAAAAGGGCGATAAAACATATTTCTCAACCCAGAAACACCTTTCCTCATATCTCTACATATTTTAGAATTATTTATGCTTCTTTTACCTTTGATTTATCAATTTTATTCTTTCATAGATTCCATGATTTTCCTTCATCACTCTGTTTTATTCTTGATTGGAAGAACTATAATAACCTTATCTTGAAAAGAATGATTATTAGTTTTTATCTACTATATAATCAAATCTAATTCAAACTAGGATTGGAATATTGTTAAACACTCTCTGTGTACATCAACTTCATTTTTCATGGAAGATATTCTTTTCTAGTATATATACTTTATTTGGAAAATGTAACTACTTGTTTTAATATGTTCTTCAGTAACATCTCACTTTGTGGAAAATGTTTAATTATATTGTTGTAAATGTTTCAATATTGTTTATTCATTCCAAAAACCACTTCAATAAGTTTAGTGTTTACCTAATTAAAAAATTTCTCAAATTATTCACTAGGAGTGTAGACCAAAAAATCTATCCCACTATACCGTATTTATATTTATTCCCTTTTTGATTAGTCAGTTATACCTTGTTCCATGATATTCATGTCCATCCTAATGGTTCAATGGCACTTCATTTCTTACCATAGTTGAAAAATATTATCCGTATTTATTTAAAATCCATTCAATATTCTTTTGGTTGATTATATTCGAGTTTCTAATTTATTTTTTCTTTTCCAAAAACATCAAATAAGAATTATTATATTATAATTGATTCATAAATTGTTGTTGTCCTCTTGTATTCATGTTATCATAAGATATTGGATGGTATAAATATCCCTCTATATAGTGGGGACCACATCTATATCAGTTATTGCATATGTTTTCCAAGTATTACAATTAATTTCACAATTATAGAATCCAAATTTTTTGATGTATAATATTATCCAGTAGTTCTCTTATTTTATCTAAATTTTTACCCTTTACAAGGGATTATGTAGCCTCTACTTACTGACATATTATACCAATATTAAATGGTCCTTTTTTCCAATCCAATATCAGCACCTACAATTTCAAATATACCCATTTCCAAGCATTATATAATCAGCTTGGAAAAAATAAGCCCACCTTTTTTTGCATCGAAACCCACTTATATAGGGCTCTATTTTAGAAATAAACATAAAACAATAATAAGTGAAAATATAATTATCTAGACAATTGGATGAATTTTTATAAGACCTATTTTTGTGTTGATAATGTTTCAGTTTCCATTGATTAATTAAATCAAATTGATTTTTATTACATGTAAAAATATTTACAAAAATTTATGTTGAATGATTAATTATTTGATTATATTTTAATTATTATGAAGTGATGAGTTCAATAATTTTTTACATGATATTGAACTATATTCATTTCATAGAGAATATTTACTTTTGGTTTTTTGGTTGATTCATCGTTTCTTTATATTCATTTTGTACCATATTCTTGTCAATTTTATCACCTCTAATTCAGTAATATCATTCTATTTTATTCTCATTACATTAATCTTCAGGGGATCATATTTGGCGTTCATGGAGACTTTTTATAATTTCAACTATTCAAGGATGACTTCATTAAAATTTATTAAAAACACCTATCTATAATTTATAAGTATTTTCAAATATTTATTATAAAATAATAAATATAATTTCATATATTGAAAGATTCATTATTCAATTTCATAGGTTTTATAATGGTTCTATATCAACATAAATTTTTAAACAAAACATCATCCCTAGAATTAACAATTTTTTAGCTATGAATATTCATATTGTTTTCCCCTGTTATAAATAAATTTTTATATGATAAAATCATTGGTATATTTCCTCAATTTATATTTGATTTCAATATAAAAAACATTATTTGATTCATCAAAATTATATTCTTCAATACATATACATATTTCATAAGATGAATCATATTTAAAATATTTGATGTAACATTTATCATTATAATTACCATCATCTAGTGCTTGTTCTATAAAAACTTTTCGTTTCATTATCTAATTCACCTATTTAATAATTTTCATGTTTCTTAATGTCATAGATAAAACATCCATTTCAATTAAAAAATAGAATATACTACAATATTTCATCCAAGGCACCCCTGTAAACACCCCTAATACAAGAATTAATAAATTTCATTAAAATCCATATGGAAATGAAAATTTTAGAAATAATAGGAGGTATATTTGATTTAAAAACATTTTTTTGTCACACTATACTGTTTTAGACAACGAGGATATGTGTTATATCTAGTTTTCTAAACATTTTACATAATTATAATTTTCATTTAACTATTACATCATTTGGTATTTATTTATATATTGTTGTTTCCAAAAAATTTATATTAGTGGTTTACTATAATTCTGCAACCATATAGAAATAATTAGAAATATTTAATAATATTACACTATGTTGTTTAATAATAATAATCTCTTAAGTATTGTACTCTATATTGTGCTCAGTATCTATAAGTTACAGGTTCTCTAATAATATTTTATCCTCAAATAAAACGGATCATATAAATGATTATCTTATACCTATCACTATGTTACATTGGTTATCCTTCAATATATTACACAATTGAAGTAATATTTATAATCCCTCAAACATTTGCTGGTTTCACAAGTATAATAAAAAATACATCCCATTCTTGATGTAAATAACCAATAAACACCAGATTCCTCTTCATCAATATGATCATATATTATTATTTATAAAATAGATAATTTTAATAAATTAAAATACCCAAAAATAATAAAAACAATAACACTCCCTATTTTTTAATTTTTTTTGTTCTTATTCATTAGTTGATCTTAATATTATATCATTCAATCTTTACAGATCTCAATAAAAAAGGGATTTTATATCGATGTCTTTATATGTAAACCTTTAAATACTCTTATTCTAATTCTATTAACATATATTATTCAATATAATGTACCACATGAATAGATGTCTTGATCAAATTATTACCATATTATTTTTGTTCTTTGACATTAATACTCAAGATTTGATATGATTTTCATGATCTATTTTAGGTTATTCTTTGTATAAAATATTTTAATATATATATAATTCACTAATCACACTAAATTTCATCCGTTAATGATATTTTCAATGTTATAATCTTTTATATATAGTTTACTAATATTTATTTTCCCAACTTTTGATATGTAAAATTTCCTCTAAATCAATATAGTTATCCTTCCGATTTTTAAATAACGTCCTCTCATGGGCGTATAACCATTATTTCAATTCCAATTATCTCAACCTTCTATATATTGGTGTCTCCAAAAATAATTATTATTTACTTTCAAATGATCCATTTATTTAAAACAAATTATATTTCTAAGGACCACTTTTCATTTAAAAAAATTATAATTTTATCTCAATAATATAAATTTTAGTAATTTCATTATATAATTTCATAATTTTTTAAACTAATAAGTTTTAAATGGATAATAGATACAACATACTTGATAACATTTCATATGTTATAGATTGTTTTATAGAAATAATAATATTCATACACATGATGTCAACAAGGCAACAAAAATATTCGTTCCATTTAAAATTATTATATCACAATAGAGATCCCATAAGACATTATATATCTTAAAAATCAAATGTCATACTATGTTTATAGAGACCTTTTCCGGCAAAAATAGAGTCATTTTCTTTATAGAAGTCCTATAAATATTAAATCTTAGTTACAATAACATTCATACTTTGTTTAAGAAGTCTTACTCCTAATTTATATTCTTATGTTAAGAATTATTAAAAAAAATAACTCACATCCATTCGTAAATTCCTATGCATGATATCTCAATTTTTCACACACATCAGAATGTTTACAAATAATTAAATTTTATACATAATAAAATGTTGTATGTTTCAATATTTGAGATTCAATGTCTTATTCACTATTTCACAGTGTCTTCTATCACACCCAAAATTATTACAAACATCATAAGAAGTCATTTAATATATTACATATTAATATTTCACATATTCCATATTAAATCAAAAAACAATATAATTTCCTCAAATAACCTCAAGGCCAAATCAAAAACATCAAATAAATTATCAATAGTTCAAATAAATGTTGGAATTTAGAAAATAAATCTTTAAACTATTTATCATTATTCCAAGGTCTTCTAAAGTATAAAAAACTAAAATAATAATATTTAAAATATCATTACTACCTACTCACTCCAGCATCACTTCAACAATAAAAAATAATCTATGAATATTTATTCATTGATTTAAGTATCCATCAATACAATTAATATTGGGATGTATTATCAAAAAAATTGATTTCAATGTCAAAAGAATTGAACCTATATAATCTCTAATAATTGAAACAATACAAGATTTTTTAATCTAGTTCAAGAACCAGATCAATCCTCATCTTCATTAGTCATTTAAAGCTATTATATATAAGACTCTAATTTTAGTTCATTACTATTGAATTAATATACACAACATAATTATTGAATTCGATAGCTTCTTTCATGAATTTTTTCATCCATGTATTCTAGCCAACAACTATTCTCTCCTTTACAACAAGTACATGGGAATAATATTTAGGTTCATTGGGAGGAATATAATTTGATTTCCCAACATCTTGAACACATATATATTGACACTTAATGAAAATGAAAAAACTATTGGAAAACATTGGAATCATATTCCTCAATCGGCAAATCAAATCATGGTTAATGGTAATACCTAATATAATTATATATATAAATATAGGTTTATAAATTACTATATATAAATGATGAAAAATAATAATATCCAGTTTTTTTCTAAATAAATACAAATCTGATTTTTTTTTCAATTGGAGGCCATTATATATTTAGAAAAAGGATTCATCTAATTCTCTTAACTATAAACCACGTATATTCACATAATCAATAATTATCAATGGCCATAAAAACAATAAGGCGATTTAAAATTTTATTTTTATAATTAACTTTTAATATTAATTAATGGCATGTTTATGTGTGTATTTTTATAATTGATAATTAAAATACCGAAAAAATAATTACATTACATTATCTCATTTAAATTACTTGTAAATTTAAAATTTAAAATATAATTGGGAATTAATTACTAAATAGTAACAACAATGAATCATTTATCATAATTAAGATAATTATATTTGGATTTAACATATCTATAAGAAATATGTCTTAGGACTATCCAATTGTATAGTAAATTTTCATTATTTAAAATGAATATGACATCGGAAGTCAACTAACCATGAATAAAATCTTTATTTAGTTCAAATGTGCCATGAATCACTATGGTTAATGAAATTAATAACATTAATTTTCCTATCAAGGAATCCCAAAAATATATTGGCTTTTTTGAGAATAAACTACTAATTACAACAATATTTATATATGAGTTTCATTACCAACAGACTCTGAAGAAGTTGTTTGCCCAAAAATTATTGAATATGAAGCAATTACAAATTATTCCCTAATTAGATGAGAATTAGACTTCAGGGAATATATTTTCGACTATAATTGATTTTATTAGAAGATATCCATATTTTAATTGGGGGTTTTAGTGAATTGATTTGTATAAGAATAATAAAATACAAGTCTCCAAATCTTAATATTAAGGATGATGGGTTAATTTATTTGTATTCATTTAAGATTCTTGGGTACATGGTATTATTTATTAATTAAAATGAATATTATATGATGTTTCCCATGGATGAAAGACCCATAAACCATTGAATCACAAAAAAATTACAAAACCATTATTCATTTATGAGATATTAAAATTGGTTTAATGATTTATATCAAATTAAATATTTTACATCCAAGATATTGTATGATTTTAACGGTGAAAAAAGGATAATAAATAGTTAAATTATAAAACAGTTTGATCAATATCTATGAAATAATGTAGTTGTAATTTAGATGTGATTGGATAATTTACAGTGAGATTATGGGGTAGAAACAAATAAATACCCATTTTTAAACATACATATTATTTTATATATTAAATAATTATCAACTAAAAAATAAAAGATACACACTGATTGATTATTTTTTTTAAAAATATATATTATTACAATTATTTTACTCATGATAAATAAAATATTATACTTAACATAATCTATTCTACAGTTTCTATCTGTGTATTTAATTAAATAAACTAATGAGATAAGATGGTTCCTTATATGTTATTATAATAATTATATCTATTCAATCAGTATATAAATTATCGACTACTAATGTTTAGTGAAAAAATATTATACAATAATTATTGAAATAATTTAAAATAAATTTTCAGAAATATTAAATAATGAAAAACATGTTAATATCATAGAAATATGATAGGTGTAGATAGTGAATGAAGATTGAATCCTTTTAAATTCACTGAAAGCAAAAAAAATGAATTTATTATTAGCTTAATAATATAGTAGTTTTTCATCATTAACAATATAGATCTATACATTTAAAAACATAATTAAAAAATATCCTTTTTTATGACACATTAATTTTATAGTATAATCAGTTTGAAATTTAAAAAATTATTTTAAAATTTTCATTTATCTATAAAAAATAGACATAATACCAATTAAAAAAATATAAAAATCATTTTATAATTTTTAATTTTCTATTAAAAAAATTACTTCAATCAATAAAACATACCCTCCATTATTATAGTTTGACACATTACAAGGAATTAACTTTGAATGGTATAGGGAATGAAAAATATAAATATACACAAATTTTTATATTATAATTAGTATTATGATCATAATTATAATAATTTAATTATTTATATGTTTAAGGGCTTTATTCCCCAGTGTTTTTTGATCTTCGGTGTACCAATAAACCAATGGCCCTTATTGGGGCTCCACATAGAAGATTCCCATAATTAAATATTATTGTGGGGAAATTAATGAGTTACTATAAAAGAACAATAATAAGTACTCTATAGGAATTTATTTTTGAATTGTTAATCGTATTTCTTCTGGAACTGTTGTTGTATTGTATCATGTACTATATTAGCTAAATAATGTATTTAAAATACCCTTATAAAATGATTTTAAGGCCTCTGTGGCATTTTTTCAATCCCAACAATCCATGATGTATAGGCCTTAAATTACTACTATAATATGATCTAATAAATTTAGTTAGGTCATACCTTGGGGTTGGGGGTGGGGGAACTCTTGGTTTGATTTAATAGGCCACATTGTTTGTGTATGAGTATTTTCATAATTTTCAACACCAAATAAATTCAAATACTTTTTTTATTTTTTTTATTATTACCCAATACCATATAATGGGGGATGAATCCACCACTCTATCTGTGATATCAAATTCAGCATCTAGTGTGGGCTAGTGAATATCTCTCTCCTCATTCATCAACTTCATATTTTTATTCATTATCTAATGATGGATCCAAAATATATTTATCACATGGAATCATATTTATTTATTCTTCCCATGTCCCCCTCTTCCGTTCACATGTATTTTAGTCTAGGGTTTGGGTAAATATGAGGAATTTCTATGTTATTGATGTACACTATATTTCTATATGGATATCAATGTAAAAGGTCCCTCTCACTTGGGCCTAATCTGAATATTCCCATACCTATCAGAAGGTGTCCAGATTTCATTACTTCCAAGAAAGTGATTTTGAAACCCATTTACGTCCAAGCTAATCATTTTCATGTATTATTTATATTTATATTATATACGTTAGTAATTATAATTATTTAAATAATATAACTAATTTTTTAGTAAACATGAAATTGATTTATTTAAGACCATATAGGGTTACCATGACATATATGGATTTTCTTAAATACTCATGACTAATTATAGAATATTAATTATAAAAAATAATTTAATGATCTAATTCACATTGTAGAAATGAAATTATAATGAATTTATTTAAATTTCATTGAAGATTTATTTTCCACTTAATAGTGAAAAATAGTTATTTTTATTGAAAACTATATTTTCGTGTATTTAAAAAGAAACATTCTATATTGGATTAGTTTAAAATTTTCTTTAGTTATTGTTTATAATTAAATATAAAGTAATTTTTTCGAATGGGTTACGTACTTAATTATTTACACTTCACGTCTCATTTTTTTCAAAATCTCCCCCACCCCCCCCCCCCCCCCCGTGATTTATGCCTTCTTCCTGGTAGTAAAATGTTGTACCATCAGGAATATGATTCATGGCTAAACACTCCACAAGACCAGTAGTAGCCTTTAAAACGTGATTTTCTATATTGATAACAATTATTATCTTAATATTGTTGATTTATTTAAATTGATTGTTTTTTATTTTTATTTACAAATTTGGTAAATAGTGTAATTTTTTGAATATTTTTTGTTATAACCATAGAAAAAAAATTCTCTCTATGGTATGGGTAAATACGGAATAGAAGGGAAAAATATTCACTTATGGACTAAAATATGACCCTAAAAATTGAAATTATACTATTTTATGAGTTTACTTTGGCCAAGTCACCTCAAGGTTCTAAAATATGGAAACAAGATGAAAATTTTATTTGATTTTTGAAATTAAGATATAAATAATATTATATTGAAAAAAATTTCAATTTCACCAAATTAATATCTATAATATTTTTTGACAGTAACTAGAAAAATTATTTCCAATTCATAATGGTTTTTTTAATGTCCAATTATTTTTTATCGTGTAAATTAAATTATATCTTTTAATTATATAATTATTTCTGTAAATGATTATGTAAATCTAACACAATGGGGTGTTTGAATAGATTATATTATAATTACTCTATCTTCCTTCTATTTTCATAGTGTAATTAATTTAATTGTTCCAAAAATTACATTAATGATATTTTATAATAAATTATATTTTACTTAATGATTTGAAATTTTTAAAAACCACATATTAATCCATGTCATTGTGATATAATTTAAAATATAAACCATGATCCCTTTATTAGAAAATTTTCCTTTTATAGTATTTTTCATGACACATAAAGGGTAAAAAAACTATAATCATAAAAAAAATGATAACACAAGTTAAATTAAAAAATATAAGTATAAAAATTTAATCTAAAAAGACCCAAATTTTTTGTTTGATATGATATAAAATAACCCCCATTTTATTATCTGGTAAAATTTATTTTTATTCATATTAAAAATAAAATTTGATTGGATTAATTTAATACCTTTACAAATTATAAGAGTTCCCGTACCCACTATTATAAATTGGAACCTACTCTACAATTTTATAAACACATAACATTTCATTTATTAACTAATAACTACCAAAATCCATTTTGAGTATCCCTAACATAATTATAGATGTATTATTATATTAGTAATACGTACCTTATAAAGATTGATATGTAATGGAAGGGGGATTTTCCAATGTAGAGTTGATGATTTTAACTTCATGCTTTACATTTGTTTCTTTTTCCACCTCCCTAAAATTAAAATCATACATTTTTATATAATACTGTAATTATCCATACTATAATGATATTTTATTATATTAATGTAATGACCTATATCCATATCCTTCATCCATAAAATTTGATACAAAACTGTTATTTCTGTGTATGACAGATTAACGCATCATGAACTATTGTAATTCGTTTTTCATCATAGCCTCTCATTACTATATATAATCCTATATTACATATATATATATATATGATAATAAGGATATATTTTTCAATCATAAAAATTATTATATCATATATTTTTATACCATTCCATTCATTATAAAATTAAAACATTTTTCATGCTTACATGAAAACAATCTCTTCTATGATATAAATTAAATAATCTATTTGTTTTATATATGTTATGTTCCTTTAAAATTTCTTATGATATTATGGGATGGGTATAACAATCTAAATAATTCTTATATTATTATGTTCTTTAGATAATTATGTTTCAAGTTGATTGTATAGTTATTCTATGTATAATGGTTCTTTTATGGGTTTTTATAACAGCTATCACATGATGATGTTCCAAAATGCCTAAATTTATTTTATATGACTATAACGAGTATTCATGGAAATATCTTTGTTTATTAAAGGTAATAAATGATAATATTAAAGGAAGTATTCTTCCATTTTATGTTGAAATGTATTGTTCTTATTTTATTATTTTCATAGGATTTCATGTTTTCTTAGAAACCATCATGTCTAAAATTTTTCCCTAATGAATTTTTAGTGTAACACCCTAAGCTTCCATGGTACGTTTCCCTTTGAATAATTTTATAGCTTGAATTATACATAACTTAGAGATTTTAACACACCGAAACCAATCAAACTAACAATTGTGAATAGTAATATCCACCTTTTGAAATTTTATATATTTTATCTTTCAAAATGGACTACATTTTTGGATTCGGAATAACAAAATTATCTTAGGGTTAATTTTTTGTATTTTTCTGAAAACATTCAATTTTTGATGAATAGTGAAAAGCACTGAGTTATGGTTTAAAACCAAATTTGTATTTAAATAATTATTTATTTTATTTAAATTTATTTTAGGTTAAAATAGATACATAAAAACTATATAAGTTAAATTTAATTCATTGTAGTCAATTTATAATAATTTTAGATATATGAAAATTTTATTAAACTTTTCATTGTCTTTTTCCCACCTCCTAGGAGAATTTTCAAATTTTCATAAAAATAATTTTACCACTTATGTGAGTGGAACTTCAAAAATCTGAGAGACACAGTTGATATCAATAAATAATATGTGGTCCAATAAGATGAAAATTATTTTTTATGAATAGTAACTCTTTACTTTTATTTACCACGACTAAAAGTAAATAGGGTAATTAAGGGTAAAAATGATCTTATTATTACCCTAAAACATGTCCTAATTCTATTGGATATGTTTAATTCGACCAAAAACATCCATAGGAAAAAAATATGTTCTTTTAGGTCCACATGATTAGATTAGGATATATAATATTATTTTATTTAATGAAGAGTTAAAATAGTTAAAATCATGTTTAATAACAAAAAAAATTAATATAAGGTTATACATTCGATGAATTTTACTATAAAGATTAATTATAATCTAGAACGATTTCCTACGTAATGGTTATTTATTAATAATTTTTAGAAATTAAATATGTAAATTTATTTATGACACAATGATGATGTAGTAATTACCGTATCAATGAAATATTAAAATAATAGATATTATAAATATCCAAATAAATAGAATTTGAGACTTTTTGTGAATTCCACTAAGTTTCTAGGTTAATATAACATGTTAGGGTTGGTTATATTAATTTTTTTCCAAGTAATAATTTTTTTATGAATTTAGAAAAAATAAAATGAAAAATTGTGTCAAAATTGACATAAATGAGTTTTAAAACAAATATTATATTATTAATATATATTCTATTCCTAAAAATCTAAGGATCCACCAGAAGAATTATATATTTGTAGGTGTATCATTAATGAACCATTTGAGGTTTTTTGGAAGTTTATAGTGTGTTTATTAACCATATAATATAAAAATACAAAGATACAGCGTAAATCTCAAACTAATTAACTAAGTGATAAATCTAAAATATGGGGTCAATATAGTAACCCAAACATGACTAAAACCTATTGGTTGACTGGATTTGGACCCCTAACCACCATATACTTTAAATAAAATAGTTTTGAGCCATTATATACCGAATTTGAATTTATTATAAAATAATATTTTATGTTTCTCCTAAGGTGCACCTCACCCCACTTATAAAAGGGAACACACCCTTATCTCAAATTAATAACTTAAAATCCTTTTGGATTAGCCAAACCCTGCCCAAATATCCTCTCAACTTAAATAAATCGATCATAGAGACATTACTTTAGTCATAAATCCTACCTATGGATCCCATTTGATCAACTCAAAAGGAAACGCCAGATGAAGAGGTAATAATTTCACCACCCTCTTTCAAGTTCTTTTCTTCTACCACTTCTTCTTTCTTTGTTGTTTCCATTCTAAAATAATAAATCCAGTATCTACTATATACTGTGATGGTATTATAAATATGGTACAACCATGTTCATTATTCTATCCATCCTTTTAATGGCATGTCACCAAACATGCGTACGTATGGCTTACTATCTCTGCGTCCTGGTGTAATTGTTATTCAATACATTATTTTTTGGATGGGTATAATAATGATGTGTAATTGATTTAAAAAATAAATATAAGATGATAATGATTATGTATATATGATATATAATCCAATTATATTTTATTTTAATATCAAAATAATGATATTGTCACTCCTGCGTATGTATGGATTACCGTCTCCATGAACACGATGAGATTCATTCCCCATCGTTTCCATTCAAAAATAATTTTCATTTTATGATTAAAAATAATGTTCAGAGACTTTATATCGTTCTGGAAATGAATAATATACATCCCATCCATAAAAATATGACACAAATTACAAATAATATAAAGGAAAACGAATCAGCTAACACCGGAAACGAAGATATTACTTAGATATTATAAAAAAAAGCTATGTTAAAAGATCATATATGATATCATATTAATATATACGATTTTGGTATAATTTAATAACACTTATTTCACCATTATACAAGAGTTTTACTTTCCCTTGACAAAGGAAAAATGACATAGTAAGGGGTTTCTTATCTCACTTTTTAATTCTGTGACATTTCCATTGTTCACCACTTATTTATTGCATGTTGTGTGTGTACTACCCATGATTGTATTCATTGTGAAATATACTTCAATTTATGGATATATACGTCATCATTGTATGATCCTTATTTCATGGGTGTTGTTTCGTATGTTAACAAATTGATAAGGGAATTTGAAATTTCAATTTCCACTCATTCGGCTTTACGCATTCTTAATTGATTATTTTACTCCAAGATTATGTGTGGAATCACTATTCATTTGATTATGTCATTATTTCCACTCTTCTTTCTGTGGATATACCTTTGATACACAGAAACACTCCATTGATGAATTCTCAAGTCATCGATATGAACTTGATAAGAGTGATTTTAACTCAATCACCATTTATTGAGTTAAATATCCAATTCATTTGTGCTATTTTCATAATAATAGGTGTGAATGTCCTCTGATTGATTTACATAAAATATCCAACCATATTGAGTGTATTTATATTTTTCACACATAATTATGTCGTCGATTTATCCTTAACCTATGGATACGGTCTTTGTAAGATATTTCATCTTAGTTTACATTCTATCGAGAATTATTTGTCGTTATACACCAAATCACTTTTATGTGGTGTATATAATGTACTTTGACATATTATATCATGAATCCCTTTATTCTCATGATATTGAAATGTTTTGATTACCTTAATTATTTGTATTCAAGTGTCTCCCTTTTGGTTTCGAACTCAAACGAAAATAAAATTTCAAATGTTTTAAAGATTTATTAATATAAATCATTCTCCTTAATGTCCATTTTTCAAAAATAGTTTTAAACATTTATTTATATGGAAATTAACGTTATAAAACTAAAATTCCTTTTAAAATTTTCAATGTGGTATGGGACACTCTGATTCAAAAATATATTATTAAATGGCTTCATGAAAAATAGTGTGACTTTTAAATGTTTTCAAGAAAAGGGGGGGTGTTTCTCTCAAACAGTTGTGATGATTATTTTCATCTATATCTATACTTTCAATTATTCTCAATTGAGGTTAATTTGTTACAATAAAATCTTCCATTTTGTATTGAAATATTTATGTTTGACTGTCGATGTGCTATTTTTATACCACTCATGAATTGTGGATAATGTATTGAAATTTCGTATGATAGTTTTAATAAGAATGTTTATATTAGGTTTCACCCATTTTATACGAGGAATGAATTTGAATTAGTAAATGATGGGTGGAGCCCACTATAGCTCCTTGATTCATCAGTAGGTCTAATGAGACAAACTAGTGTCTTGGCAGAAGGCCTTGACAAAATCTTATTTGTATTCTTGGCACAATTCCTTGACAATGTGTTTAAGATATCTGATATTATGCATTCCATCATTATGAGATTATCTATTTATATTTAATGTGGTTATTCGACTAGTAGAATACCCATGACCATGTTTTATTATGAAATTTTATACTCAACTCATATTTCTTCCAAAAAGTGTTCATGTTAATTATTTTTAAAGGCATGTGTTTTCAATTATTAACAATGACTAATGTTTATGTGATCTTCCACTGTATTGCTTACTCTTACTGAGCATTTGAGCTCACACCTGTCTTATGTTTCATTTTCCCAGGATATGAAGAAGTTAGTTATGAGTGACATGGAGGAATAATATAGTAAGCTTGGATGTTTCTAATTGAATAATTTTGTGTTGTTTTTCTTTTCATGTTGTAATGTTGACCTTATGAATTTATCTATTATTCCAAAGGATACAAAACTGATCTGTCTTTCGAGACATGATTTCCTTTTATCATGACAATTTTATGTAATAATGCACTGAATTTTGGCTTTTGGGGTCAGGGCGTTACAGTTGGTATCAGAAGAAGATTAGTACAAACCTTGGAATCTAGATTTAGATAAACTCTGACTAGAGCACATAGCCCTAATATATATTTTGAGGATTATTATAGAAGAACTTCCAAAAAATTTTGTATTTTTGAGATTTTTTATGTTTTCCATGCAATACATCCATGTATGGATAAGAGCAGGTAGAGGTGGCTCTGGCACAAATCTACCTAGGGGTAAAACCCAAAAACACCGCTTTGAGCAAGACTCAAACCAGAAATGGTACAAGGCAATGGGCCTTACTGTACTCTTGGTTACGACACTCTTGTGGGTATATTCTTAGGATAAGGTACATTTTCATTAGAAACTAATTTGAAAGATTTTAATATAAGATGAGAATAAATAACCATGGTTAATACTAGGGTGTTTTTGATTGAAAATTAAGGTGTGATGATATTTTCTAAATAATTTTATGACTACTCTTTCCCACACAATGTTTTATAGTTTATGTTAATGGATGGATTCCAAGGAATTCATAGAAACATAGAACATGATGTACAAGGTGGGAATAAGGGGGGAAATGAGAAACGAAATGGAATTTTGAAATGCGTAAAAGATATTGTCTTTATTCCGAATCAATTTTCCAAAAATATGATCAACAAAATATAAATTAACCCACATCCGGACTCAACAAATAAGAGAAAGGAAGTGAATGATAAGAGCTCCGGTTTTGAAGACCATGGAGAGAAGAAAGCTCAATTACCATCATGCCAAAAATGTGGAAGGAGACACAAATGAAAGTTTCTTAATGGAACAATGAAATGCTTTATGTGTGGGAAAGTAGGCCATAAATTAATGAATTTCCGAGGAAAAATTATGAGGATGGTGGAAGAAAATAAAAATGATCGTCAGATTCCAATTACAGTAATTTTTCAAAAAAGTGAGGGACCTTGGCATCACCCAAGTCAATTCCCTATTCTATAGGATAACCTCTTGGTCAAGGAAGAACCTATGTGGAAAAAGATGGATGAAAAAATGTTTAAAGGTATTAGTGCTATTGTTTTTTGAGATTACTTTTGAGGAATTATCTCTTATTTGTGTAACCCTACAATTTATCATGTGAAAATGTTATTCCAGGAAGAATTATCATTTCTCTTGGGGATATAGTTATAAATAACCATTTCGTTTTCTATGATTCTTGAATTTGAAGCCATTACAAGTTATTATATTTTGGGATGCAAATGCAAGGTAGGAGATAAAATTTGTGGTTAAATTATTTTATGGTTATTTTTAGTAATTTATCTCATTTTGGTAATGTAATAAAATATAGTTTTTGAAAAAGGAAAACATGCGGACCATGTGAAAACCTGTCATGTCAGACAAAGCTATGGGAATCAATCCCACAACTAGAGTGTGATTGGGATTTATCAACTACCACTACACTACGTGAAGTCCCTGGTTAGTGTGACTAATCATTTTTATTTAAATTATTTCATTGATCAATGATAAGTTGATTTGGGATCTTATTTCTTATCAAATGAATTCCCCTAGAATAGATAAATGATTTGGTGATTAAGTGATAAATGTTATTTTTGATGATGTTCACTCTGTTGGGAACACTATATGCCTAAGAAAAATAGAATTCTATGTGATTTTATTTGAGGAGTAATGGTTGATTTTTATCAATGTTTTTATTGTGGATTTGTAGTGATTTGGGTTTTTTATAGAAATTATTAACCTATAATAGACAATAATTGATTAGGATAATTACTTTGAAGTATGTGACTTTAAGAGTAGTCAATGTCACTTGGAGACACAATTTAACGTGGAATACTACATAACCAAATTCTGTTACATTTTGGGATGCAAAATTAGTTTGGATTATATTTAAGGATTTTAAGGACCATTGTTTATTTAATGGTATTTATTTAACTTTGGGGTATTGTTTGTTTAATTTTATAAATTCAGATTAGTATTTCTTTATCTAAAGGAATATCCTTTTGGGGGATCATCTGATCTTGTACTAACCATTTTGGTTTTGATTAACCTCTAAAGACAAGATAAATATATAGTTTATCCTTTTTGAATCATGTGATTCTCTAATGTTGATTTAGCTCTTCTGGTGTGACCAAGTCATCTTGAATGCTCATCGTTTAAAAAAATGAGTTAGTAGTAGAAATTTATTAAAGAATGAAACTATACTTAAAAAGTAAGTATATCTATTTTTGTTCTTGTTCAATCTCATAAATAAATTCCTCATCTTTATGAAATGTAACTTTAAAAAATGATGGTCATTTACTTTTCCTAATGGGAAACTAATGACTCTTTTTCCCATAAAAAGTACGTGGTTTTCTTGTTGTCAACTTTCTCCTGATCATGTTTTTTATCTCTCTCTATCATATCTTGACACATAGTTTATCTTCAATATCTTTGTCTTCCTACATGGAATCCTCATATGGGTTATCTCATGTGACATGTGTACTTCTCTTTCTTTCTTTTAATGTAATAGTTTTATTGACTATTTTTTCGATGTGGGACTTTCAATTATGTTCCCAGGCCCAATTTTAAAAATTGCAAGGATGCAATTTCTAAAAGGGGGAAGAATGTAACCCCTCCAAGCTTCCACGGTATGTTTCTCTTTGAATAATTTAATATCCTTTATAATACGCAACATTAATATTCTAACACACCGCGGCCAATAAAACTAATTTTCATGAATATTAATACCTACTTTTTTAAATTTTATAAATTTTATCTTTCAAAATGGACATCATTTTTGGATTAAAAATATCAAAATTAGCTTAGGGTTAATTTTTTTTCTAAAATATTTTTATTTTTTATGAATAATGAAAAACACTGAGTTATAGTTTAAAACCGAATATTTAATTAAATAGTTATTTATTTTATTTAAATTTATTTTAGGTCAAAATAGATATATAATACCTATATAATTTAAATGTGATTCATTGGAGTCGGTTTATAATAATTTTATATAACTATAAATTTTATTGAACTTGTCACTATTTTTTACCCACCTCCATGAGGAATTTGAAAATTCACATAAAACACAATTTTTCCACTTCTTTGAGTGGAATTTAAAAAATCTGAGAGACATGGTTGATATCAATAAGTAAATTGTGGTTCAATATGATGAAAATAATTTTTGTTGAATAGTAACTTTTTACTGTTATTTACCACGGTTAAAAGTAAATAGGGTAATTAAGGGTACAAATTATATTATTATTACCATAACACATGTCCTAATTCTACTGGATAAGTTTAATTTTACCCAAAACAACTATTGGATTAAAATATGATCCTTTAGGTCCACTTGGATTAGATTAGTATATTTAATATTATTTTAATTAAAGAAGAGTTAAAAGAGTTTAAATCAAGTTTAATTACTAAAACATTTTTAATATTGGTTTATACAAAAGATAAATTCGACTATAAATATTCAATATAAAGATAAAAATATTTCCTACGTAATGGTATTTTATTTAGAATCTGTTTATATTAAATAGTTAAATTTTTTTATGACACAATGAATATGCATTAATTACAGTATTAATGAAATATTAAAATAATTGATATTATAAGTATCCAAATAAATGTAATTAGAGACTTTTAAAGAATTAAACTTATTTTCTAGGTTAATATGACATGTTTGGGTTGGTTAGAACCATTTTTTTGAATTAATAATTCTGTTATGAATTTAGAAAAAACGAAATACCAAATATTGTCAAAATTGACATAAAAGAGATTTTAAAACAAATATTATATTATTAATTGATATTATATTCATAAAAATATAAGGATCTTCCAAAAGACTTATATAATGATATGTGTATCATTAATGAACCTTTTTTGGTTTTATTTGATGTTTATAGTATGTTTATTAACCATATAATATAAAAATACCAAGAGACATGGTAAATGTCAAACTAATTAATTAAGAGTTAAATGTAAATTATAAGGTTAATATAGTGACCCAAACCAGTCTAAAACCTGTTGGATTAGTGGTTTTAGACCCATACCTACATTATCATCGATATAAATCAGTTTAGAGCCATTAGAAACATAATATGAATTTAGTATAAAATCATATTTTATGTTTTTCCTAAGGTTCCCCTCACCCCTCTTATAAAAGGCCACTCCCCCTTCTCTCAAATTCATACATTAAAAGCATTTTGGCTTTCCAAAACCATAAAAAATATCCTATCAACTTCCATCAATACATTCTAAAGGCCTTACATTAGTAATAAAGCCATCCTAAAGAGACCTTTTGATCAACTCAAAAGGAAACACCCGAAGAAGAGGAAATAATTTCAGCACCCTCTTTCAAGTTCTTTTCTTCTTCCACTTATTCTTTCTTTGTTGTTTCCATTATAAAATATTAACAGTAGTATATTATATATACTGTGATGTTATTATAAATATTTTACAAACATATTCATTATTCTAACCATCCTTTGAATTACATGTAACAATACGAGCATACATACGGCTTACCATCTCCAGTTGTGGTGTAATTATTATTCAATAAATTATTATTTGGATGGGTATAATAATGATGTGAAATTGATATAAATAATAAATATAACATGATATTTATTCTTCATATATTATATACCATCCAATTATATATTATTTAAATTGAAAAATAATGATATTGTCGCTCGTGCGTACGTACATATTATCATCTCCACGAACATGATGATATTCATTCCCCATCATGTACATTCAAGAATAATTTTCATTTGATGATTAAATGTAATGTTTAGAGACTTGATATAATTATATATATGAATAAGATACATCCCATCCATAACAAATATGACTCACATAACCAAGAATATAAAGGAAAATGAATCCGTTAACACCTGAAACGATGATAATACTAAGATATTATTAACAAAGCAATGATAAAAGATCACTTATGATATCATATTAGTGTATATGATTCTTGTATAATTTAATAACAATTATTTCAATATTATACATGAGGTTAACTTACCCTTGACCAAGGAAAATTTACAAAGTATGGGGATTCTTATCTCACTTTTAATTCTGTGAGATTTCCATTTTTCACCACTTATATATTACATGTGGTGTGTGTACTGCCCATGATTGTATTAATTGTGTAATATAATTTAATTTAAAGATATTTAAATCATCATTTTATGATCCTTTTTTCATGGGTGTATGTTTCGTATGTTTCCAAATCGATAAGCGTGTTGGAAATTTCAATTTCCACTCTTTCGGCTTTACGCATACTTCATTGATTATTTTACTACAAGATTATGTCTGGAATAACTATTCATTTTCTTATTTCATAATTTCCACTCCCCTTTCTGTGGATATTTTGTTGAAACACATAATCACTCTATTTATAAATTCTCAGGTCATCGATGTGAACTTGATGAAAGTAATTTTAACTCAATCTCCATTTATTGAGTTAATCATCAAATTCATTGGTGTTGTTTTTACAAGAATATTGTTAATATACTCTGATTGATTTACACTAAATTTCCAATCATATTGAGTGTATATATATTTTTCACACATAATTATTTCATTGATTTATCCTTATACTAAGGATACTATCTTTGTAAGAGATTTTATCTCAATTTACATTCCATTGAGTCTTCTTTGTTGTTATACATCATATCACTTTTATATGGTGTATATAATGTACTTTGACATAGTATATCATGAATCCCTTTATTATCATGATATTATAAATGTTTTATTACCTCAATTATTTGTATTTAAGTGTCTCTCTTTTGGTTAGGAACTCTTACTAAATATATAATTTTAAATGTTTTAAAGATTTATTATTATAAATATTTCTCATTAATGTTCATGTTTTAAAAATAGTTTTAAAGATTTATTTATATGAACATTATAGATTTAAAATTTAAATTCCTTTTAAATGATTCGAAGTGGTATGGGACACTTTGATTCAAAAATGAATTTTTAAATGGATTCTTGACAAATAGTGTGACTTTTAAATGTTTTCAAGAAAAAGGGGATGTTTCTCTCAAATATTTTTGATGATTATTTTAATATTTGTTGATATATTTCATTATTATCGATTGAGGTTAATTCGTTACAATTCAATCATCCATATTTTATTGAATGACTTATTTTTTACTGTGGATGTGCTATTTTTATACCACTCATGGTTTGTGGATAAATTATTGACATTTCGTATAATAGTTCTAATAAGAATGTTTATATTATGTTTCACCCATTTCATATGAGGAATGAATTGGACTTAGTAACTGATGGGTTGAGCTCGCTATAGCTCATTGATGCATCGTTAGGTCTTATGTGTCAAACTAGTGACTTGGCACAAGGCCTTGACATAATATTATTTTTAGTATTGGCAAAAGGACTTCACTATGTGGTTATGATGTCCTAAATTATGAATTCCATCATTATTACATTAGCTATTTATATTTCATGTTGTTATTCGACAAGAAGAATACCCATGACTATGTTATATTGTGGCATTATTTACTCATCTCATATTCCTACCAAAAAGTGTTCATGTTATTTATTTTTAAAGGCATGTGTTTCCAATTATTCACCATTACTAATGTTTATGTTATCTTCCTCTTTTTTTCTTACTCTTACTGAGCACTTGAGCTCACTCCTTTCTTATGTGTCATTTTCCCATGATATGAAGAAGTTAGTTATAAGTGAATTTCATGCATAATCTAGGAATCTTAGATGTTTCTTAAGGAATAATTTAGTGTTGTTTTTCTTTTCAAGTAGTAATGTTTAACTTATGAATGTATCTATTATTTCCAAGGATACTAAACTGATCAGTCCTTTAGGAAATGATTTCCTTATATCATTCCAATGTTATGTAATAATGCACCGACTATGGGCTTCTGGGGTCAGGGCGTTACATTTATATTGTATTTGAAGAGTTAGTTTTTGTGGAGATAATTATTTCATTGTACATAAATGACTATTTTTTGCAAGAATTTTATTATATTAAATGAAAACATGTTGTTATGGTTTCATGTTTTTAATATAGACTAAAATGTTTATCTCTTTTCTATTTCAATTATTATTATTTATATTCTCATCCCATGTTTATAATTTTTTTTATGTTTTATTGAGAAAATGGAACAATAATACAGTAAATATGAATCATCACAAAAATTTATTGGAAAATGAATGATGTTTATTTTTATAAGTATTGTATTATTGGAAAAATTGATACTGATATTGTATTAATTTCTAGTCCTATTTTGTTATAAAATGAAATATTTTTATACATTAATTTATTAATTTTGCTGATATTTAATAATTTTTGAAATTTTTGGAAGGATACTATATATTTTTTAAAAAATATTTAATTAGTAATTATTAAGGTAATATATGGGGAAGATAAAACACATAAATTCAGCATAATGTTGATACCCCTAGACAAATGGATTTTCATGTAGAATGTAGAAAGAATCAAATAGATAAGCAAGGCTAAATCTTAAAAAACCATCTAGAAAATAACAATAAATATCAAGAAAGTAATTCAATATGTGAAACACAAAGTTATATATGTTGTGAAGGAAATATAAGATAACTTCAGCCCCCACACATTACACATAATGACTCTATTACATGAAATGAAAAACTCAATATAACCAAAAAATATTGATTTAGAATGTAAATTTATGGATGGGATGCATTAGAATAGCCATTGAATCTCCATTATTTCCTGAGTCCTATTAATAACCAATTATATGATTTCACATAGTTGAATTGAATCCTATAAAAATATACTATAGTTATGGGATAGGGATGGGTACTCGATGATCTACCATTTCATAGTGTTATAGGGATACTACTACTTTGGTTTTCAATTATTTTATTTTTAATTTATTCTTCATTGGAACAAGTACTAAATTTTAATTCAACTATTCCATTCTTTTACAACCCTAATTTCTTTATTACTCTAAATACTAAAAACATTATCTATTTAAATTTTACAATTAAAGGTGAAAAAGCTTAATATTTTTCATTGGGTGTTGTTTAACAAAATTCCTAATTATTTAACTATAAATTATTTAATATTTTTAATAATATTTGTGGTGAATGTGAGGGAATTAAATGGGTGAAATGGTTGTCCACAAGGATATTATTTTCAAACCCATTCCTTTAGTCTCATTCATTTAATTTCTACGCTTATCTCAATAAAAACACAAAATTATGAAGTAGAGGATTTCTAAAGGGATGAAATGACACATGATGTAGCATGTGATTTTATAAACATCACTATTTGTCTAGGTGTTTACCTATTTGGATATTGGATAAAGTAAATATTTTGTATAGAATTATGATTCACATTCAAGATAAAAATACCAAAATTAGTAAATTAAAGGAAATAATTAAATTTCAGAAGATTCATTACTGGATTTTGAAAATTGAATATAAAATAGGAATAATTAATGAATGAATCTACATTACTAAAACCTATGACCAAAGCATTTATCCAAACATAATTCTATTGCATTTCATGTTATTAATGTTTTATTGTTATTAATTTGTTTTTTCAAGTACACTAAAATTATATAAATTTTAATTCGAAATAATCATATACCACTAAAATTAATTAGATTATATAAATTTTGAATTAGCGATTTATAGAATACAGTGCTTCTCAGGTGATATGACTCTGGTCAGCAAGTCTGATGCATTTGGAAATAAAATTATTATTTTTACCTCCCTATGATAGGCAGGTCTGAAAACAATATTAAGAGTGAAACATGTAGTCTAAGGTTTCTCATGTAATATTTAAACCAAATTATCTAAACCCCTAATCTTAAATAGTCCCCCAAAAGGAAAAAATTGAATGCATGTTTAAAATAGAAATTATGGATTGAATGATGATCATGTTCTAATAATTAATATCATATGAAAATTTAGATAATTTCAAAGGATAATAAAATTAAATTAAATAATATTAAGATATTATAATTAATATTTATCATAATATATCATTTCTTGATTTCCATTTAGCTTCATCTAAATTATATATATTCTGACTGATTTTTCCTAAAGGAAACTATGAATCTAAAGTTTGAATGCATTTAGAGGATCTTACTCTTCCAAATTAGAATCCTAGGATGGTTAGAATTAGAATAAATTATTTTTTGGTTGTGATAGACTAATTTAAACAAGAATTAAATGATGGTGGCATAGATGTGAGAGATAAACCACATTCACTATAGAGTAATATAACAATAGTGGTGAATTTTTTTAAATAAATTTATCCACATTTTAATAGATCATATGTCCATCTAGTAGAAATTTTATTGGTTAAATTAATGTAAAGCACTTTCTATGTCATCTTTTATTTTGAACATCAAATACTAACTCCAGTTATTTTTCATTTTGTATGTGAAGATGAAAAGTGGTGGTCAATGGTTAAGAATAACAGAGAAATAGAATATATATATACCTAAAATGGGATGAATTTAATAAAATTTTTCTTATGAAATATTTCATGAAGATTCTAATAAATGGGGAGGCAAATTAATTAGAATATATACCAAAATATGATGGTTGAGTGGCTATTTATAAAGAAAACATAACATGATTGGAATTGTAAATAAAGAAATATATGATATCTTGATGATATGATCAATCATTTTTTCTTGGGATTGAAACCAATATATCCCTATTATTTTTCTTCTAATGAGCTCAAAAGTCATGATAAAGTCATATAATGTGTTGAGATTGTAGATATTGAGTCTTGTGATGATTTTATATTACCTGATAATAAAAAACAATTGGACTGGAAGTCAGAAAATGTTGAACCATCCCTTAATAAAATTTCTCGTTAAGAAAATGATGTTCATATATTGTGATAAGTGTAGTAAACAGATACCTAGATTATTTATTATGAATTTTTTCATAGTTTTCTATGTGGGATTTTTTAAAAGTTGGTTTTTGAATGTATGAAAAAATAACAAAAAATAAATAAAGGATGAGGGTAGGATTATATAATTTCTATGAGTTGTGTAATTGCACTTATATGTTTCGGAAGTTAGTCACTCGAAGTGGGAATCAACAACATCAAAATAAAAATGACGTGGGAAAATAATTTTCTATAACTAAGGAAAATGTTGGTCCATCTAATGGAATGGATATACCTTTGTAACTTTTAAAAAAAAATTATCCCCATTTCTTATTTTACTCAGGATATTCACATTCATACATTGTTTAGAAATTTTCATCTAAATGGGAATATAACCTCATTAATTGAATTTAAAATTTGGGTGAAAATATTGGTGGAAATATTAAATAAATAAATATTTATAAGAATATTTATATTTTTATTAATCGGATTTTCTTCCAGGAATTTCTTTTAGAGCTTCACAGAAATGATCTTGATGATATTTTTGGTATTTATTAAATTATTATTTATTATCTAAGATAGATTATAGATACAATAAATATTTGTCCAATGATATATAAAATTGGATTACCTTCCCTGAAGATGTGAAATTAATTTGAGAAGACAGATAAGGTTAACATGATCATGTAAAAAAAATGTAATTATTTAGATTATTAATATCCTAGTAGTATAAGAATATGTGGATTTAATTCCTTAACATTATCATTCATTTATTCCAAGGAAAGAGGTTTAATTTACTGTTGACTTATATACATATGATATGCCTATTTCGAAGTGTATTTATCAAATAGATTAAGTAGATCATTTGGAATTGAAAAAGAATTTATAGGAGTAACTAGATAAATGATTCATATTCCCTAGTAGGTTACCATGGGGCGAACCAATTTTATTCATTAAAAATAAATATTCATCAATGTTATGTATCACTGATTATATATACATGGATAAAATCATAATTAACAAAAAGAAACAATGTTTCATTTTTAGATCATAAAATCCCTTCACCTAGAAAATTCAAATCTTGTTTATGAAAATTCCATTAGGAAGCATTATTTTAGACACTGTAAGGGCCTTGTACCCATTTTAAATAAAATTTTCTAACATTTTATGGTTGTATGGTGATGTTAGATGATATTATAAATATAGAATTTCAAACTATATATAGGCATTATTAGTTTATATTTATTCATTTTAAGACGTCTTATTTAGTAGTTGTATTCATTGGTCTAATGAATAGTTTTTCTTCATGACTATTTACATATGTTTTCAATTATTTTTACTAATTATTTGTTGGGATATTATTACATTCATAATGATATTTAAATACATCTAAATATTTTTTTTGAATCCATAAAATAAAATAATCTACATATAAATCTTTTTTATTTATGTGTATTGTTTATAGACTATTTATTCATATGGAAATATTATTTCTATAAATGGAGAAATTATTTACCAATAAAAAATAAATTATCATGATATGGTCCATAATTTTATAATATTACATAGATTTTTGTTCTCATGTATCAGGTGGATACTAATAGAAGTTTTTTGAATTCATTTCATAGTTATCTATTGCACTAACTTTGTGAAATTGGGAATTGGTTAAATTTAACTTTATACTATAGTGTGTTGATTGTTTCTAATAATAAAATTAATATGAGTGAATGATCAAAATTTTCAAATGATATTTCAAATTAGTGAAATTATAATCTAATGTGATTCTACATTTAAGGGACTTGGTTGTGTCTTGATGCATAATGAGCTGGTAATTTTTTATGCTTATATAAAATAAAACCTCATGAGTTAAAATAACCATGGTATTTTATTGAATTATCTAAATTGGTTTTTATATTAATATTTACATCTTCATTTACATGGAATTCATTTCTCCATTTTATTGGATCATGATCCTAGATTCACCTCTCATTTTTGGGAATACATGAAATGTCTTTGGGCACTGAATTAGATTTTATTAAAGCTTTCCATCCATATTCTAATGGAACATTGAAGGGATTGATTCAATCCTTGGAATGAATTCTTATTTTAATTCAATATTTTACATGGTAATTTTTTGTCATTATTTTTCAATAGTTGAAATTTTTTTATAACTAACATTTTCATTCTAGTAAATAGATATCACCTTTTGAGGCATTATATATATATATTATAATCACACACCAACTTTTTGGGATCATGTAGGGAAAAATCATTTTATGGGAAAAAATATTTTATAGGAAATGTTTTAAAAGGATAATATTATTAATCTATATAAGAGGAAATCAAATGGGATGAATGTATTTTATCCATATAATTATAGGAACAATATGTCTTTCAAGGTAGGTGACCGTGTTTTTTAATGTATCAACCTAGAAATGTATTATCATTTTGAAAAAATGTGTAAGGTAAGAATATGTTTTATTAAACCTCATTAAATCGTAGAGGTGGTTGGTTATATTTCTAAGTGAGTGTCCTTACCTAAAATTTTATCCTATTTATACAACATATTTCATGTTATTGTTTTAAAAAAATATGTTCTTAATTCATCATATATTTGGATACCTAGATTGGTTCTGCTAGAAAATAAAAATTCATATTAATAATAACCGATGAAGATTCTTAACTATAGTAAATAATTTATTTGAAAAACTTTATACATCAAATTATGGTTGTTTTGTAGAAACAAATATATGTAGTCACAATATGGTAGTCGGTAAATTATATAAAGGAATAGTATCCCCACTTATTTTGAAAGTAAATACAAATTGACATAGTGTAATTTATAAAATGGTGGATAAATATAGAACCATAACTAAGTTCTTATAATCATTTAAAATTCCTTTTCATATTAATATATTAGATTGTTTGGATTTATAATTATTAATATAATATTATGTAATTTTTCAACCACAAAAAACATTATATCAAGCCAAATTGGATTTTTATGAATTATATTGTTTTATTAAATATTCTTATTAAAAATATAACATTTTAACTGAAAATATTGAATATAATTTTTGAAATCATAATTTAAAAAGTATAATGTTGTTATTTTTTTTAAAAAAATTTGAAATGATTTATTTTTCAACGCAAAGTCAAGAATACCAATTTTTATTGAAAACATTATATTATTTTCATGAATTAAAAATTTAAAATTATATTTTGGGTTAGTTTTAGAATATCTTTAGTTAATTTTAATAAATAATAATCTAATTTTTTTCTTTATAATTATTTTATTTATAATTATTTTTTGTGTTATACATTGGTATGAAATATAATTTATACTTAAAACACATTTTCCTAAAAAATGGGGTTTCAGTGTATTTTCATATATTGATTTGAAATTATTTTCTAACACTTATAAAATATTATATTTACACTATAGATTTTGAATTTTAAATATTTATTTCTATATTTGGTAAATGGGTCCCTTTTATTTTTGGCTATAAGGAATATTAACTATATTAAAAAATTATCACCATGGTATGGTTAAATTAGGTAATTAGGGTTGAAAATATTATGATATATACAAAAAAAAGGACGCTAACACTTAATTATATATTGGGTTATATGTGTATTTAGTCTATTTCTATCAACTTTTTTTTGAAATATGGAAATTCAATTCCATATTTATTTTTTTAACATTGATAACATTTAAGAAAGTGGTATTCCCGAAAAAGTCATTTTCTATTGATAACTATAATATTTCTCGATAGGGGATAAAACTAATAATTTAAATCTTTCAGTATCAATTTGAATGATAAATTAATTTTTTATCACTATAGTTTATTTAGAATTTATGGCGATGAAATAATTACCTTAATTTGTATACAACATCGACATGTTACTTGTGCATATATTTAAAAATTAAAGTAAATTATTTTAAAAACCCTATAAGTAATATTATTTGTGTATGTTAATATTTATCAGAAAGAAATTACAGATATATATATAATATTATTGATTTTTCAATTTAATAAACTCGATATAAGTTTTTCTTATGTGTTTATAAATGTTAAATAAGGAGAATAGTTGCAAAAATGATATTAATGATATTTTATAATAAATATTATTTTATTAAATGATAAAGAAAACCCCAAAATCATTTCTTCATCCACATGGTTTTGAGTTAATAAGGTTTCCTTATGACTTTTCCATTCCTTCATGTTTGGGGAGATTGTTGAGTAAATAAGGTTTCTTTATGACTTTACCAATTCTTTATGTTTTGAAAATCACAAACACCTTTTCTTATGGAAAATTTCATTTACCCCATGTTTTACTTTCATAAGGAAAACTTTCCTTCTACAAGGAAATTTATCCTTACCATGTTTTTCATTGTCCATTTTGTCTCTAAGTATAAAATTTGGTTTCATATATAATAACCTTTGAATCTTATAATAATTTGATATAGAGAATTCTGTTTTTAGGATTAGAATTTAGATTTCGAACCATTTGAGTTCTGAATCCGAGTTCTCTGAATTCAGACTGTGAAATCTTCTATGTTTTGACTCTGAGTTCTCTGAATTCAGACACCGAACACATCTGAGTTATGACTCTGAGATATATGAATTCAGACTCTGAACTCATCTGAGTTATTACTCCATGTTCTCTGAATTCAGACCCCAAACTCTTTTAATTTCGGACTTCGTGTTCTCTGAATTCAGACTTTGAAATTTTGAATGTTCAGACTCCAAACTCTTATGAATTCAGACTCTAAATTATTCAAAATTGAAGACTCCAAATTTCCTTGAAATTAAGACTCCGAAATACTCTATAATTCAGGTTCCGAATTCTTCTGATGACAAAATCTGAATATCTTTGTGTTATAGACTCCGAATGTGTTTTTTCTTAGACTCCAAACTATTTTTTTTACAATCCAGAAAATGATTTTGGATATGAAAACATATTTTAGGCTTACCCATGTTTTGGTTAAAAAATGATTTCGTGCATTCAGTTACTAACAAACCATTGATTGAGTGACAGATGTACATGTCCCAATGAAATTCAGCGAAATGTATGACAATTGTAGGAGGGTGCCAACCATTGAGAATGTGCCTATAAATAGGAGCTCATGTGAAAGAGTTCAAAACCATTCTATGACTCTAGAGATTACATGATACTGACATGATTTGTAGAGAGAGACTTTTCATGCTTTGTTCTTACTGAACATCTTGTTCAGATTTGCTTCGTGCGACTTCGAATGTTGCTGAGTACATTTGAGGGCTTTTGGTGACAAAAAGACAGAGGTGTCGACTACCTTGAAGATGTGGGCATGCATTGATAGTGAGATAGTCTCTGATCTTCGTATCGAGGGTTTAACCTATTGTCTGTAAGACATAATTTTTGAATGTATAAATCAAGGGACCTTTTTCCAAGGTTGTTGGATACGCTTCTCTTTGGGTTAAAAGATTTACTACATGTTACATGTTTGTTTTATGTCTTCAGCTACATTTTGATTGTTGAAGAATGTATAAATATATTATACTTTCTTATACCTGTATACTCAGATTTAATAATATTCTATATGCTTTAAGTTATAATCTTTATCTTTGTAATCTTTTGTCATGTTTCCTTTCCAGAACCATCTTTCTAGAATTACATTCCCGAAATCGTATTTCCGAAATCAAGCAAGTGTGTAGAACTAAAAGGTTTTGTGAATTACCTTTCTTAAAAATGTAAAACAATAGAATGTTTTCTAACCAACAATAAAAGATCTGAATAATTTTTAAAGTATATAATTCACCCCCTTTTATATATTGAGAATCATCATTAGATACAACATACAGTATCTTCGTTCATTATTTCAATCCTACAATTGGTATCAGAGGAGGCCTCTGAAATACTTATATTCACATATAAGATTTCGTTTCTCATGTTTTTCATTGTTCTATGTTTTCCTTGGTGAGAAATATTTTCCTTGTTTACAAACTTTTATTACTAATATGTTTGTGTGGAAGGATTTTCTTTAAGATGACAGAAATCAATGTTGGTTCCGTTGATTACCTAAATCCAACTAGACCACCAATTTCTTATGGAAATTATTATGAACATTGGAGTTATTTCATGAATACATTCATTATCAACACTAGAGTGGATAATTTTGTTGTGCTTACTAGAGGATATAAAATCCCTGACAAGGAATTTAGTACTTTCACCAACCAAGAAAAGCGTGAATATCAACTAAATTATAAGGTATGCAATACATTGCCTTGTTTCATGACTAGGAATATATATATCCAAATTTCATCTTGTGATGCAGTAATTTGTATTTGGAAGAAGCATGAAGTTACTCACTTTGGATCCTCGAATGTTATTGAAACTAGAAGATCCATTTGTAGAGCTGAGTATCGTGGTTTTTTTCTTTCCTTATCGAGAACCCATATGTTAGGTGAAACAAAAATTTATGACTATTGTTAATTGTTTTCATTCAATGGGGAGAAATGATTAGATGATGAACCTCTTGTGGATAAGATCATAGACATCATACACAATGGGTTGGAATCCATGAAAACATCTATAGATGAGAATAGGAAAGTTACTCAGATTTCTCTTGATGAACTTTTTGGAACTCTTCTTCAACATGAGACTAGAATGAAGAGAGATATTGACAGTATTAAAAAGAAGAATAGAAATGGACAATATTATTGGATAGAATAACTGTAAATCCATATAAAAGAAAAAAGAATGAAAAGATAAGAAATATTCATAAGTCACATGTTATGAATGAAAAAGAGCGGGACATATAAAACCCGATTATACTATTCTTAAAAGAAAGGAAATAATGGAAAAGCATTATGAGAGAAATATAAAAAAGTTATATAAAGCTAATTTGAAGAAATTTCTGAAATATAATGACAACTGCAGTTCTAGTGGTGGAGACTCTTCAGATGAATCATCAGATTATGAATCTTCTGGAAAGAAGAATCTTGGTTTAATAGCCAGACTACCTATTGAAAATCATTTCTTAGTGGCTATGGTACACAATGATGAATCCATGACAAATATATCATTAAATTCTAACTATAGTGATAGTAAATATTATAACTCATCGGATGAATAATCTTCTTCTGATTAAGGTAATACTTTACCTACCTATGAAGAAGTTTTTAGGATTTCTATGCTTTTTGAGAATGGGAATTCAAAACTCAAGATAAATCTTGATAAATACAATTCTAGAAATATTATTCTTACTAAGGAAATATCAGATCTTTCTAAAGATCCTGATAAGAAAATTTTTTATTTCGAAAGTATTTCAAAAAAACCTTGACGATGTAAATTCAGATAAGAATAAACTTTCTAAAGATCTAGATAAATTAATTTCTAATAAAAATATTTTTTAGGCAAAAAGTAGTTCAAAAACAAATGTTTTGGAAGATAAAAACATAGTTATCAAACTAAAATCCTAAATACTTTCCTCGAGGATGTGTTTGTCAAACATTACCTTAGGGAAGTATAATTTTGATAACATTTGTTCTCAAATCCGACCTCTAAAAATAATTCTAGATTTGTTTATACTAGTTCTAAACCAATTTTCAGTAACAATTATTTTGTTCCTTAATGTGATCCCTTCTGTATTAAATGTCAGTGTGGTGGGAATTGGGAAAAAAACTGTTCCATAAACAAAACTCAGTCTTTAGGATTTCATAATGCCTGGTTTTCTAATAAAATGTGGGTACCTACGATTTTTCTTTATGAAATTTTAGGATCCATGAATGTTTGGATTCTGAAAGTCTGATAATCTTATTTTCAAGAAAATAAAGAAAGTACCAACAAAAATACATGTTACATTGATATTGGATGTTCTCAGCATGTGACTGGTAACAAAAATTACTTTAAAAAAATTATCAAGGGGAAAGGAGGGAAAGTAACTTTACAAGATAATTCTAAGGGAAAAATTATTGGTATAGGAAACATCATTATTCTTGGAAAAACATTAATTTAAAATGTTTTATTTTTTAATGGTCTTAAGAACAACCTCATTAGAATAATTCAATTATGTGATGAAGGTTGCCTTGTAAAGTTTAGGAATGACAAGTGCTTAGTACACAATTACATAGAAGAGTTTATTCTTTCTCCCAATAGGTAAGAGAATGTTTACAAACTAAACATAGAAGACCTTATGAGCCAAGACCTACCATTCCTTAGGGCAATGAAAGATCATTCATGGTTGTGGCATAGAAGGATAGATCACTGTAAACTTAGGAACCAATGAAAACTCTGTAAGAAAAGACTAGTAAAGAATCGACCATAGATTATTTTTGATTCTTAAAAAGGTTGTGATCCTTGTCAATATAGCAAGAAACATAAATCATGTTTTAAATTATTCAGTGAATTCCCATCCACTGATTCATTACAGTTAGTGCATATGGATCTTTTAGGACCAACATAAACTGGAAGCATTGGAGGCAAACATTATGCATTTTTGTAGTTGATGATTACACTCGATTTACGTGGGTCTATTTTCTAACGATGAAATATCATGCTTTTTCTTATTTCAAAAGTTTTAGAGCCCATGTTAAGAATGAGAAAAAAATTCCATTGATAACTATTCATAGTGATCATGGATGAGAATTTCAAAACAATGATTTTGAAACTTTTTGTAGTAGAGAAGGCATTACCGATAACTTCTCAGCACCAAGAACACCATAAAAAAGGTGTTGTAGAAAGAAGAAATATAATTCTTCAAGACATAACAAGAACCATTTTGAGTGAATATTCTATATCCAAACATTCTTGGGCTGATTCTTTAAGTACTTCTTGTTATACTATAAATCATGTTTTGATTATACATTTTCTTAATAAAACTCTTTATGAGTTATGAAATGGTAGAAAACCTATAATTTCCTACTTTAAGGTTTTTTTTTGCAAGGTCTTCATTTTGAATAGTAAATATAATTTACCCAAATTTGCACCAAAATCTGATGAAATAATTTTCTTAGGCTACTCCACAACTTTTAAGGCCAATAAAGTTTTCAATAAAAACACTTGAGTTGTTGAAGAAACAGTACATGTCAAATTTGATGAAAATGATCCCTTTTTTTTAAACAACCCCAACCAACATCTTCATATTTGTTTTAAAAAACTGATTATCTACTGTTGTTAGACGATCCTTCTGTTAAGTAAAATGTCCAAGAAGTTTTTGAAGAATTTACCCAAGAAGATTTCCAACTATATGTAGACGAACAAGTTTTAAAAAACCCAAATAAATTTTTCTAACTCATCCTAGGGATAGTGCCATCGGTGATGTAAATCAACCTATAAGGTCTAGAAGTTTCTTAATAAGTGATGTAGAACATCTAGCATTCCTTTCCCAATTAGAACAAAAAATCACTGAGGAAGCTTTAGGTGATGATAATTATATAAATTCTTTGCAGGATGATCTAAATGAATTTGAAAAGAATAATGTCTGGAACATGGTTAAAAGACCTAAGGAGACATCTGTTATTGGATTAAAATGGGTCTTCAGAAATAAATGTGATGAAAATAGAATCATTGTAAGAAATAAAGCTATATTGGTTGCTAAGGGATATAATCAACCATAAGTAATTGACTATGAAGAAACCTATGCACTAGTAGCTATACTTGAATCTATTCTTATTCTACTTGCCTTTGCAGCATTCTTTAACTTCAACATTTTTCAAATGAACATGAAATGTGCTTTCCTTAATGGTTTTTTACCATAGGAATTTTTTTAACAATCTCCCATTTTTGAAGATTCAAAAAATCGTGAACATGTTTATAAACTTACCAAAGATTTGTATAGACTTAAGGAAGTTCCAAGATCTTGGTATGATAGGATTACCAGATTTTTGCTTCAAACTAATTATGTTAAGCGAAATGCAGATCCAACCCTTTTATAAATAAATATAATAATAATGTATTTATTTTTCAAATTTATGTTGATGAAATTATATTTGGTACAACTCAGAAATCATTAATTGATTATTTTGTGGGTCGAATGAAATATGAGTTTGAAATGAGTATGAGGGGTGAGTTAACATTTTCCATGGTTTTCAAATTTCTCAAAAACCAGTAAGTGTCTATATATCCCAACATAATTATATTAAATATCTTTTTAAAAAGTATGGATATGACATCACTAAGAGTATTAGAACTCCCATTGGTACCTCAAACACACTTGATCTTGATTAAGCTAGAAAACCAGTAGATCAAACATCTTATAGAGGTATGATTGGAATTTTAATTTACAAGACAGTTAGTCATCCAGACATAATGTATTTTGTATGATTATGTGAAAGATATCAATCTATTACTGAGGAATCTCATTTAAAGGAAGTGAAAATAAATTTTCGCAACTTAAAGTGAACCATGGATTTAGAACTCCTTTATACTTCTAGAAATGATTATATTTTAAAGTATTTTTCAGATGCTGACTTTGGTCGATGTATAATGGATAAAAAGTGTACATACGTAACTTGTCATTTATTAAGAGATTCATTAGTTTTTTGGTCATGCAAGAAGAAACACCATGTATCACTTTTCACTGCTGAAGCCGAATATGTAGCAGCTGGAAGTTGTTGTGCTCAAGTGTTGTGGATGCAACACACAATCACAAACTATGGTATGAGTATTAAAAAACATGAATTTTGTGTGATAATAATAATGATATTTCCCTTATTAAAAACCCTACACATCCCTCTCGTGAAAAAAACATAGATATTAGGCATCCCTTTCATAGAGATCACACACAAAAAGTATATGTCATTCTTTAATTTATCTAAACACAAGATCAGCTTGCTTATATTTTCAGAAAGTCCTTACCCTCCGATAGATTTCATTACATTAAACAGAATTTATGAATGATAACCATAAGGCAATCTTCCGTGTTAACTTTCTATTGAAACCAATCTCCTTAGAGTAATAAACTCCATTTCAAAGGGAGAGTAAATTTTCTTTTTAGTTAGATCAAAATCTTTCGTAACAGAATTTTTTGTAGTAAGATTTTTTTTTCAAATCTTTAATAATAACTCATTTTGTAGTCTAAAAGTTTTTCAGTCTTAAAAGGTTCGTAATAATGTTTTTTTTTAAATTTTATTTCCATAATCAAAATTTTTGGAATCTAAAAATCATCAAGAGAAATTTTTTCTCACTATAAATTAGCATCCTAGTAAACTGAAAGTTATGTTTCCTTTCCTGAGTTTTTGTATTCATCATTTACTTACTGGTAGTTTCTTTTGTTTTTAAATTTTGAAGATTCTACTTTCCTTATACAAGAATGTTTTTATTAAAAAAGCCTCAACAGATCAGATCCATGACTTCCTTTCTTCTATCATATCAACCTTCAGATCTGATCAGAAGGATTTCCAGCCATTAGATTTAGTTAGGAAGATGAATTATCACATCAACTGCCTATATAAAAGCCCCCACGATATTTTTCCCACATCAAATCTCAAGATCTCACGTGATGAAGTTCTTCCCTTCTATATTAGGTCATTCTATATTTTCAAGGGTTTCATAATTCCAAATGTCTATCGATGAATCTTCTTAGAAAGACATGTAAACAGTCAAGACAATCTCAGAGTGGCAGGACTATAGAGAAACGTTGTTGCATCCGAACTTCTTCACTATGTATGATTCAATTATCCAGAAGAACATTATGCTGAATGAATGGGAGAGTGTCTGCATATCGAATCCAGGGGATCAAGATTTAGTATATCCCGACTAACAAGTTGAATTTTTTGAATTATTTAGTTTATTGAAGGAATAATGTAGAGAAAATTTTTCATTAAAAATCTATGGAAAGTATTATGTTATTTCATATACTAAGGTAGCTAATTTTGTTGGTATTTCATACGAAGGGGGAGATGAGTTCTGTTCTCATAATTTTTTAGATGTTAAATGAAGTTCTGTTGAGGAGAAGGCTATGGGATGTCTTGGACTCTCTGATGTAAATACACCGAAGATCACCCACTTGTCTATAAATCATTGGATTTTCAAATTATGGGTTCAAGGTATCATAGTTTTGAGAAAAGGGAACAAGGACACATTTAAGAAGAGTGACATGTATATCTTGGATTTCCTGGTAAATCTAGGGAATATCAACTTGGATAAGAATATTCTCACCACAATTGAAAATATTAAGAATGGAAACTTGAAGGCTCAGATAGTCATGTATCCGGCCATTCTCTAAAATTAAATTGTTCAGGGGTTACAATCTTTTAAAATATCATGTATCTTGAATCCAAGGAATTGAAAAGTCATTCAAGTCAGTGATGATACCCTGAAGATGATGAACATTGGTTTTTCTATAGACTCTGATGAAATTAAAGATTTACAAAAGGAAAAATATGAAGATGTTCCAAAAAACCAGAAGTGGATGAACCGTCCAAAAAGGGAGGAAGGAAGAAGAAGTTGATGGAAGTAGTAGTGGAAGGAAAAATTCAAGAGCCCATGGAAATCCAATCCTCACCCCCAAAACCTAAGAAGAAAAAATCATATCCAGATGAGGTAGTTTTAAGTGGAGGGAAGATAAGAAGAACAAGAAAGAAGGGGGTACCATGTTTGGACTAGACCTTGTTAATGAAAAATATCTAAAGGAGAAGACAACTGAGTATCTAGAAAGGGAAGAAAAAGAAACGAAACAAAAGAAGATAATGGTGGAAGTCGAGATTATTCAATCACTTCTGAGGGATATTGAGAAAGCTTCCGAAAATATTCTGGTACTAGAATCCTTCTTGGTAGAATCTTTACCTGAAACTCCATGGATGAAATTTGCGAGTCTAGAAAAATACAAAGAAGTAAAAGAAGTAGAATAAGTTGATGAATATTTAGAATGAAATGGTGGCACCGTAGAGTTAATTAAGAAAGTATTTGATTTCCCTGAGAAATAAATCCAAACCAAGAAGATCTCAATCCAAACCTCAAAAGTAGAATCCTCAAATATGGCTTCCCCTGGGAAAGAGGAAAAAATTGAAGATGACACGGCTAAAGAAGAAGTGAATAAGCTGTCTGAAGAAGAAATTTTTAATCATCATTCCATACACCCAGAGGATGATAAGGTAGGATCTCAGAAAGAAGATATAGATGATGATAAAATTGTTCTTCTGTCTGATAGTGATCATAAATCTCTGGATGAGGAAGCCATTATGAAAACTAATAAGGGGAAATATGTGGTTGTTGATACACCTGGTAAAGTTGTTCGGAAGAAGAAGTAAGCTGCTAGATCTTCAAAGAGGAAACATGCTGATCTAGGAAACGATCCCTCACCAAGAAAAGTTTTAGAGTCAGAATCATCATCTCTTGGACATGATTTCATTGTTCAGTCATTGAAGAAGCTTTTTGGGACCATTCTCATTTCTCCAAGAATTGACTCGAGATTTCAGAAGCTTCAACACACCTTGAACTAGAAATAGTATTCATTATCCATGGTTATGGATAAGTGTGTAAACCATGAGGCTAATTTCAAAAACTATTCATTATCTATGATTCCCACAAAAGGTCTTGTAAGAAAATGGTTATATGGTCAAAGAAAAAAGTTGCAGATATGAGATATCTTGATGAGTTCCAAGATAGTGTCAAGGATGTATTTGACATTGAAGATAGTAAGATCAAGGATATCACAAGTAGTTTTGAAGAAAATCTGACACTGGAATAGAATTCTCAGAGTCAAGATGTGATGGATTTGAATGGGAAACTGTATTCAACAGCTCAAAGCTGGAAGAGAGAAAGAGATCTTCGGATTAAGATAGAAGAAATGTGTTTCAAGTAGGAAGAAGTCCTGAAGGCTCCGGAAGGCTCCAGAAGAGGATCTTAAGGAACAAGATGATAGAATCAATGATTTAAAGAAGAAACATGATGATCATGATCAGATTCTTATGTGAGAAGAGGAAGACCACAAGGAGCTTAAGAAGCTCAAAACAATAGTGAAGAAGCTGATGCCCAAGGAAAAGGAAGGATGGCTTTGTTTAAATCTGATCTTTTGTTGAATTTTCATTGTTGTAAAAATTTTTACAATCCTAATTAAATTTTTATTTGCTTGTAATTTGGTTTTTTAGAACTAATATTTCAAGTACCATATTATCTTTTACATTCCCTATATTTCTTTATGAAAATAATATAGTGGTGAATGGAAAAAGATTTCTATGAATAGAAGACATTTCCCTAAGTAGGGGGAGTTCATCTAAGGGGGAGTTATAATTCAAAAAGATTTTCGTAAGCAATAAAATGCTATGACTCATTCCAAAAATATAGAATATGATACTTAGTGTTCCAAGTCCTATGGGGAGTTATTCGTATTCATCCTAGCCCATGTGTTAAGAGAGATAATTTTTTTTTCAAAGTATATAAAAATATTTTTCTAAGTCCTTATATTATTTTTCTTAAGGATGTTTGTGCTTTCCAAAAAGGGGGAGATTATTGATTCAATATGGATTCCTTATGAATTTTATATTCCTTAATATTTGGGGAGATTGTTGAGTCAATAAGGTTTCCTTATGACTTTACCACTTATTCATGTTTTGAAAATCACAAATACTTTATCTTAAGGAAAATTAAATTTACCCTATGTTTTACTTTCATAAGGAAAATTTTCTTTCCCCAAAAAAATTTATCTTTACCATTTTTTTCATTGATCATTTTGTATCTATGTATAAAATTCAGTTTCATATCTAAAAACCTCAGAATCTTATAATACATAGATATGTGATATTCATGTCATATTTATCATATTATTCATGTAATATATCAAGAATTTTTTAAGGTCTCTAACCCTAGTGTCTCTTCCCATTGTGTGATTTGATTGACGGTGGGCGATAAAAGAAGTTCCAAGTATTTTGGACAGTGTTTGGAGTGAAAATGGGGGAGTTATCCAATTTTATTCTTTAGATCACTAAACTATTACATACTATATATTTATGTGGGTTAGTGGTTATGTTTGAAGTGTATTTTTGTTTTATTCCAAGGGAATAGAGGTTCAGCTACGGTGTAGGGGATCTCAAGAGGAGTTATGAGGCTAATTCCTTTTTGGGGTGTAGTTGTGCCATAATGGTTGGAATTAAAATATGTTATTCCTCAGTTTTGAGTGATATACTGTGGATTGAGAAGTTTTTGATTTATGGGTTATATATACTTCTACCAAATTCTATGTGGCTACACCATGGGTTATAGGCTATACTAAATCCCCTAGGAAAATCAGGATCTAGCTTGATTTGTTTCTTGTTACTTAGATTTTATATTTAGACTAGGGGTTTGTAACATGGTTACTTGGGATACTCTATAATATACCCAATGTTCGGTACTTCGACTACATGTCCTCAGTGTTGCACCGTGGTCTTATAAATTCCAAAATACCTTTATATACCCCAAAACACATTTGTAACTTATTTTATCTAATGTATTCCACTCAAACTATAGGCTCACCATAGTACTTTTCAGAGGCCTTTGAATCCACCCTCATTCAATATTAATCCTTGACTTCAAGGGATCAATATGAGGTGATATGACGTAGTTTATTTCCCTTTTCCTACCATTTCCATTTAATTTGACTTTTTTTTCCTTATATTTTTATTTACGTGCAACAGTTTGATCTCCCCTATTCTAATAATGAATATTTTTTCATTTTCATGTGTTTTTGTTTAATGTAATCCATAGTAAATCATAGATTATTTTTTAAAGAGTTGAAAATAAATCCTTTTTGGTGTTCTATATCTTTATCATGAACGTCAGAAACTATTGGTTTGGTATTCATTATTTCTCATTTATTTAAATGTAATTAAAATTTGATGATTATTTAGTTTCATTGGGTATGGAGGAATCAACCCTAAAAATGACCTTTGTATTAATTGGAAAACATATTTATGGGAATAATAATAAAATGGGTGAAAAATGTGAATGGTTCTTATCTCTATTTGATGAAATGGTAGTTAATGATATGGTTATGTTTAAAAAAATTTAATAACTCACTATAGATGATGCCTTTGGTTACCAATCAATGTAACCTTTGAAAAATGAATCAGTTAATAAATAATGGAATAAAAACTTGTTTTTTATCTTTTTAAAATCACAGAGTTGATTTTTCCAATAGTTTATATTGATCAATTCTTGGTGTTTAGGGATGAGTGATCCTATTTTTATATGAAGTTTGACTTCCTTATTTTTAGCTCTAGGATTCTATGTTGACTATGTTCTTTCCATATAACCCTTTGCGCCCTCGGTATGTCATTATTTCAATATGATGTAATACAAATGGGATGGATATTGAGATATGGGAAGAAATTCAAAAGTTTGTTCCCACATTTTATACATGTTAAAGAGAGATGAATGGTAAAACACATTATGGTGTCACAGAAGGAAAAAGGATGTTGAAGTTGGTTAATGATGGTCCAAACCATTTAAATATTAAAATCATGGACTCAATATTGTTGAATCTACTTAATTGGAAAAATTGTTGAGTTTATTATGAATCAACATTCCTTATCATCTTCATCAGGTCGCCTGATGTGATTGTTTACACATTTCATTATTTCAGATTAAGATGTTTCCCCGATTTCATACAATTATAGAAAGGTAAATGATTAATAAATGTTTAAACCAAGGGTTTGGTTCACACTAGAATGATTTTTTTTCAATATGGAGAAACTATGGACTTTCTCCGATGATTCTTGGAGGAAATGGAATTCGATTGAGCAGAATAATTTGTTTTTTAAATCAATTTTATTTGATTATTAAATAAATGTATTTGGGATAATTTTAGTTAATGTTTCATGAATTAATTAACATAAATTATACAATGAAAATAAAGGAAATAATTTAATGTATCCCCTTAAATTCTTATGTTCTTATTGGATATCTTATCCCTACCAATGTAAGCCTTGTACCTGAGTGACAATAACTACTGTTAAGGCTAGGACTAGGTATTTCAAATAGTGTGGTTGTGAGAATAATATATCCAATACATTATATTACTTTTTATACTACCACACCCATTTTTTTATGGTGACAAACACCCAATGGATTATGGGAGGTTTTTTCCCCAACATCTACATCGTGCTAATGGAGAGATGACTACACATCTAAAAAACAATCGTAAGTTGGTAGTGTTTTTTGTAGGTATGCATAGTGGTTAGTTTTCCACATATGTGTCTATATGGATATAATTATTTTTAGATATATAATACACATGTATCATATAATATAGTATCTTATAGATTATTATAGTTTTCACCTGTAAATACTATGATATAATGAAGTACCTTACTTGGTTTATGAGTTGTAATGGATTGAGGTGTAACACAAGATGTATGGTATATTTAATAAGGGATTAAGTTGCCCCAAAACAACTAATATGTTACAATAAGGATATTTTATATGGGATGAGGAGATGATTTCATGGACATGTGGAATGGTTTGAATATCAATGGCTAGAATTTTAAAAATGGATTAGTCATAGAGAGCGATGCCTAAGGATGTACGATATTGGGGAAGAGTGGAAAACTAGTGGGGATGTGGTACTTGGGAAAAATTTATTGATGTTAACTTAAATTATCTCAAGTATGTAATACTTTATGAGTTTTTACAATGGTGAGGTTGGAAATATAGTATACCTATTTAGGTGATGAGTTAGTTTCACTTTTTGTTCACTTTGAACACTGTATAGAATTTTGATGAGAGTTTATTGGTAGGATCCAACATGGTATAAAAATATTAATACCACATATATAAAATATATTTTTGTTTTATATGTATTTAGTTGTATATTGGGATATATAATAATATATTTTGAGTTTTTTTGAGTTTCTTTGGATTCTTGGTTATCGGGAAGTTTACCTTTTTATGGCTTTTAGATTCTATTACTGTTATTTAGTTTTGATTAACATTACATGAATGTAAATGGGATTTATTTTATCTATTAGATGATGAGTGGTTTTTCACCTATCTTATCTATCAGTTATTTAATTTAATTTTTTGTTAATGTCTCCAATTTTTATGTATGATATACCCTTAGTGCTAATCGCCAACATAGGGCCTACTAAATGAGGGACTCATGTAGTCAACATACTTATTCTATCATTTCCCTCCCATGAGGGGATATCTTTTGGGGGTAGGTGTAGTGATTGAGTTTTATCACATGATCAGGTTATGGGATATCAAGGATTTTATAGTTTCTTATAGGTGATTAATATTTATTTTTCTATGGAAATGGTGTTAGTTATGTTTACAAAGTGAATTAAACCAGTGAGATCATTTGAAAAATATTATTTTTTGTTCCCTTGGATTTAATGCATGATCTATTAGGTTGATTGAGCCTACTATGAGAGGTGTAAATGGCTACAGGGAATATATATTCAATGGATAATTCATCGTTATTTCTTTTTAATGTATCTAAAAAGGGTAATCCTTGGGATATGAGAAATACTAAAAGAAAAAAATTAATTTAAAAATTAATTATTGTTATGTGTTTTATATTCCATCTTTATGAGTCTCTAATAGTTTGTTATTCATTTAGTAATTTATCTATATTAGCCTCATCATCATGTTCATGTTTATGATTTTTAGCAAGATGTGCCAGATGTTTACTGTAGTGTATTGTTTGATGATGACGAAACTTAGAGTTAGACATTGTGAAAGATTCAGATCCGTAGTCTATAAATGTATGAGGGATTTTATTCAGAATCATTTCTTGAGTATTGGTTAAAGTAAGTTTATATATCATTAAGATAAATTTGTGCTCATAGGTACCTCTAGGTATTTTTGGATGTGACGATGCTTCAAAAATTTATAAAGTAGTGGGGGATCTTGATTATCCTGGATCATGATGACTCTGGTATTTTAAAGGGATGTTCTATCAATAATTATTTGTAGAGTATCTTTCTTTTACTAGTATAATGACAAATATCTATGAGCATCATACTCGTAGATAAGGGTTTATTTCACAATCTCTTCATTATCCGAGGTTGTTTATACGTAATAATCTACTGGGATATCTTTATCATCCACATCCATGTTTCTTAAAAATGTATTTCAAAACATTTTTACTATTTACAAGAATATGGGTTAAAGTCATTTATACCCTTGTTTGACTTTTTATAAGAGGTTTATAAAAGGAATCTTTCCGTCGTTTTCGAAACAAGGTCCTTTTTAACCTTTTCGACAGAATTGAGGTAAGAATGTTTTTTTAACTTATACGGCGGGTGCGGTTATTTTACGCCGTTATAAAATCTTCAAAGCTTTCCTTACAAGCTTATAAGAATATTTTCAAATAAAATTTTTTATTTTATATGGATCTTAAATGATTTCAAAATAAAAGGAGATATTTCTTTAAAAAGAATTTTGATTTCATCTCTGTAAACATCCTTTGATGGATTTTAAAATTATTTGAAGTTGATTTATTATGATACAAAACTTCTATATTGTATTGAAGGTTTTGTGATATGTTTGACTGTGGATGTGCTATTTTTATACCATTCATAGTTTATGGTGAAAGTATTGACATTTCATATGCTAGTTTTAATATGAATGTTTATGTTATGTTTAAACCTTTTCATATGGGAATGCATTGGACTTAATATGTGACGGGTGGAGCCCGCTATAGCTCCTCGATGCATCGGTAGGTCTCATGAGACAAACTAGTGTCTTGGCACAAGGCCTTGACAAAATCTTATTTGTAGTCTTGGCACGAGGCCTTGGCTATGTGGTTATGATAGTCTGGCATTATGCATTCCATAATTATGAAAGTGGTTATTGATTTTGCATGTGATTATTCGATTAGTAGAATATCCATGTGAACAAGTAAATGACATTATTTCATTTTACTTTTGTCATACTATGTTGAAGTTCAAGTTTAAAAGGCTTTTGTTTTAGTAATTCATTGCCTTAAATGTTTATGCTTATTTTGAATGTTCCGATATATTGTTATCCTTACTGGGCATTTGAGCTCACCCCTTTTCTATGTTTTATTTTTCCCAGGAAGTGAAGATGTAAGTTATGAATGACCTGTAGGGATATTATGAGGGGTTAATAGTGTGGATATGAAGACTTTGTTGATGTAGTAGTTTTTCACTTTGAAATGTAATGTAAAACTTTATGATTATATCTAGTGTTTCCAAGGATACTAAACCAATCGGTCTTTCGAGATTTGATCTTTCTTGTGATCATGCCAATGTTATGTAATAATGCACCGACTCTGGGTAACTGGGGTCGGGGCGTTACAGGTTCTACCTCTTTTTATGCATTTTTTGAATCATCCAATTTTTCTATTTCCATTATTCTTACCATTATAGGGAATTTGATCTAAATCAGTATAATAGATATTAATATTTCATTTTTTTTGGTGTTTTTGTGGCATTAAATCCTTGTAAGATCATAGTTTTCATTACAAGAATGATGTATTGAGATCCACATTGGTGTTTTTTCTCCCTTTAAAGAATGTAAAATGATTGAGGTAGGTGACACATTTATTCTATTTAGTTTATCTGGAATATTAAATTGATTAACCATTAATTTCTTTGAGAGGTAGTGTAATTAACCCAATTAATTTATAATATCGACCAATAATGAATTGATTTTTTTTAATAGTTTTTGTTTCCACTGTGATATTGGTTTTTCTCTTGTTTTAATAGCTAGTATTATATAAATGTAATGTTTTTAATTATGTTTTTATGCATGGTTAGTATATTTTTCATTCTAAAATTGTTAAAGGGTGCAATTCTGGCAATTTTATTGGATAATGAACTTAATAGGGATAATTAATGAAATGTATATTTTTGTAATTTTATGTAAATAAATATTATTCTTAGGGAACTTATAATATAATTTTTTTCTATACATTAACATTATTTTCTAGTAAACCTATATATGTAATGTCAAGATGTGAGAATAATAGAAAAGGAATGGTAATTAAGAGTGGATCCTTTCAATATTTATTGAAATTAATTTTAATTCATTTAACATGTCCAAATATTTTTAATAGTTCATTACTGCATATTTCATTGCTTACTAATGGATATAACCTATGATAAATTAATTTCAAAGTTAAATCTCTCAAAAACAATTATAGTTTATTATATATAAAATATTGGGACCAAGAAATAATATTTTTATAATTTTTGGATGCCTTATATATTGAAATTATTGATCCCATTTTCTGGTGAAGGTTGAATGCCTTATTTCATGTTAAATGATTACCTCTTGAAAATGTTTGTTTCATGAATATTTTTTGTTGTGGTGGATGTAACCATTGATATGTGATATTTAATTAGCATGGAATGTACAATTAGATATAAGAGGGGAATCCAAATGTTGTGGGAACAGTTGAAACATGGGATTTTGAGATGCATTTTGAAATGAATGATATTTTTTTGTAAATAACAAGGATAATTTCATTTCTCAAATCTAGGATTACATGCTTTGATGCAAAAAATCATGGATGCATTCTATTTGAATTTGTTTAGTTTTTTAGATGGATGATTGGTTTGATTGTATATGATCTTTTCTTGACTTCTTGATTCCACTAGACATTATTGGTTATGCATCCTCTGTTGGTAGATTATGATGTTTTTTATTTTACATAAATTATTGAATGACAAATTAATAATTAATGATTAACCCATTGGGGTGGTTCATACTGAAATTAAAATGTCAATTTTAATATTTAGAAGCCATGGTATCATTTGGATTATGCTTAATAAACTGTGGATTACATATGTTTTAATTGGTGGTTAATGAATATTATTTTTGATTTTATTACTAAATGGATAGTGTATTTTTTATATAAATTGAATTATAAAAAATAAAATAAGTACTTCAATTTTGATCCTTAAATACATAATAACTTATAACATATCTAATCTTTATTAGAGGTTTCTAAGTATCTGAGTGATGATTTTTGTAGTTGATCATTTGAAATGTTTTTTTGATAAAAATGTTTTTAGATATATTATATCCTATGTGTTTTATTATTTCATACTCTACCCCAACAATGATGGTTATATGATTGACACCCAGTGGATGCTGGGATATTGTTTTCCACAACAACTTGGTTGTGAAAATGGATGGTAGACTAACCCCTCTAACGCCACTCACTTATCGTGGCAGTATTATGAGGTCTTATTGAGGGTGGTTTTTTTCATATATTTGTGTAGTGGGATTTAATGGATTTTAGTTTTTTCACAAATGTTTTTCAACATATATAGTATCCAATGGATTTAATTGGTTTGATAGTCATATAATGGGATGGATTGAGGTATCGTGTTAAGCATAAATGCTATAATGGATTGAAGTATAAATCATGATGTATGATATATGAATTAAGGGATGTGTTAGATCCTTGAAACTAAATAATTAGTATATGTAGATATTAAATGGTGTGTTGAGATGACATGATGTACGAGATATAATTAGAGATGCTTTGGAATTTCTATCTTTCTTCTAGAATACATGTGGACCGAGAAGGATTGTGATATATGATGTCGGGACTGAGAGGAAAACCAGTGTGGATGCTATGGGAAGGTAACAATGTATTATAATATATTATAAGATCTATTATATGTGATAATTGGTGAGATATTCCCATTGTATACCAAGGAACATATTATAAATATTTAGGTAACGATTTATTTTCACTCTTTTCTCAATGGGATTGTGTTTGATTTCTTTATCATTATTATGAAAGGACATTTGGAAGAACCTATTGATTAGATATGAATACTAAACCTATGTATATAAAAGTTATTTTTCAGGTAAGTTTCAGGCAGTTAAAGATTGAGTTGGATAACACTAGCTTACGGTTTTTCATGAGATGTTTGGGATTCATGGTCACTATAGAGTTTTCCAATTTATTAATTTAAATATCATTTCTATTGGTTTTGGTTCCACTCTATGGTTCCAATTTAGAATCATTAATCCCTCCCTTATGTATCCCCCCTCATGAATAGTGGTTATTCTCTCATGTGTTTCTTATTCTGTCACTCTCTTTTCTGATTTTCCGATAGGAATGTGTTCATTTAATTCCTCATATTATTCATTATCCATTCCCTTATTAATTAGAGAAGCTGGGATTCGTTTCTTTTTCATGGGATAAGATTCCAATGACAATTACTGATATTTATATATCCATCGTGAATTAACCCTATCCTGGTTTAACTAAATGAAACATCAGTGACTTGAGATTATTTATGGTGGCATCTGAAGATGTCTTATTCTATTTTCTTGGATTTAGTTTCATTTTTTTCATTTATTTTTTCCTTATGTTTGGCTTTTTTCATGTTCTTAATCACCAGAATTCATAATTATTATTATTTATTCATCACTTTCAACCCAATGCTTTTTTTCTTTTCTTATCATTGCTCCTCTTGTTCCCTTATTCCCTTACCTCCCAAGCAAGACCCCATATTTGGTTAAACATAATGGTGCTTAAGAGATGTTTGGGATGGTTTTTTTTCAATATATTAAGGTGATTACTCTACATTGTTCTCGATCAAATCATTTTTTGTTTGATTATTTGAGGTTCCTATTTAATTGTTATAGTATTTTTTTGTTTTGGTTTAGTTCTTTGATTATCATTTTTAGCTCAACATAGTTCAGGTTTTTTGTTGTGTGGTCAAAATTCTATAGAGAAATTGATTCTATGTTTAAAAGGTTATGGTGGTGTTCTGGTGGAAGATGGATTTAGTTCAAATAAAAGATACATTTTCACATAAAGTGTTTTATTTTTGATTTTCGATGTTTCTCTTTTTCGAATTGACTACTTGGATGGATTTATTTAGTGATTATTCCTGGATTACAATGATGGTTTCCTGGAATAATTTTTTTCATAGTGGTTCTAATGGTTGGTTTGATGGTCATGAAGATAGTCCTAGATCAGTGTCAAGACCATTTCTCAAACCATACGTTCCTTTGGCTCTTGGATTACAACACACATCCTATATTTTGACATACATTGTGGCTTTCATGGATCATTAGGATGTGTATTTTGAGTAGTCAATGGCTTTCTGAGAAGACTTTATCATAGTGTCTTTACTACTATCTTTAGATCCCCAAGGAGATTGATCATCATATTTGTCCGGGAGATGCTTATCTTTTTGGTATTTTTTGTTATGATTTTCGGTTATTGTGTATTCTCAGTGGAAATTATGGATTAAATTGGTAAATTCATGCCAATGACATGGTGTCAAGGATGGGTTAGATTTTTTAAAGGGTACACAATGTGAGGTGGTACATAGGCCAAGGAAATTATGAGAAAATCAGTTTTATTTTTTTAATTTTTAATTTGATATTATTGCGGGGTAATTGTGTCTTAATATAATGGTGTGAATGTTTATATATAGTTCATCCTTAACTACAATTGTCTTTTCAAAAAAATATAAAATGGATTATGAATGAGTTGTTTGATTATCTATATTATCTCCCTCACTCTCATGTTATTTTATAATTTAAATCCTTCTGTTCCTATATATGATAATCCCTTGGTTATAGTATCCAACACTAAGAGTTTTGGATGTATGTAACATGTGGTCACCATCAAACTTCTATCATTTATGGCCTTTAAGAAGCTCTCTTTTAAGGAGAGTGGTCGTGAAATATTTACTTATAATTCCTTCCATATAAAAAATATAACATCATTCGTGCGTATAAGTGGAATACCACCTCCACAAAGAGATGAGACTCATTTGTCTTGACAAAATCAAATATTTATTATATATAAGTCAATTTAAATAAATAATATGATATTTTTAGATAATTCATAATATTATATAGATAAAATAATACCTAATTTTTATACTTAATGATAATTTAAAAATTTAAACATTACTCATGCGTATGTACGACATAAAATTTGTAAGATTGTAACATAGTTCAAATTTCATAACCATATTTTATAGTTAGTTTTAAAATTAAAATTGATTTATAAATGGAATAAATATATATTCATTATAACTATGAATATTATGGAATAATGACCTCCTTTCCCAAAGTAATCATTTCAAAGTCATTTTGAACATATAATCCAAATATAATCAAAAAGTATGACATGAATATAATTGATTAAGTGATTAAATATAACTTCATAATGGATAAACATAAATTAAAATGAAACATGAAAAATGTACTAAAGAAAGTAAATAATTATCATAATGTTATTATTCAGGAAGAAAAATAACATACATGACATGTCACACTCATGGTAAGGGACACATTACTTAAAAAAATTTAATTATTTTATAGATTTATTTTTTAAATATTTTCTATCCATGTACATATTCATAAAAAAACATTATATATATTTTTATTGAAATATATATACATAAAGATTTTATATATGTCTCTTCCACTCATTGGTTTTCCAGAATATTGATTTTACATAACATTTTAAATTTCGTTACATAAGGTAATACAGATGTTCTACTATTATAAATACAACATTAACATAATTTCCAGAATTTTTGAAAATTATATTCATTGTTTGGATTCTATAGTAGCTTCCATTTTCTAAAAAACCCTCCATACATTTTTTAGGAATTTATGCTTTAATTTTATAAAATAAAATTGATATATTAATATTTAAAAATTACATAGATAAGTGTTTAATATGATTGTTTTATGAGTTTAATTAATGAAATAATAAGTTTTTTATCTTTTATACATGTCATGCCCCTTTAAAATTCTTAAGTATTGTTTTATCCAAATATAAATTTAATATTTATTGGGTAATGAATATGGTCTATGGTGAACTTCTCTAAATTTAACCATTTGGTTATTCCAATTATAAGAGTTCTGGTGTGGGTTGAATGAAGATGTTCTCCCAAGTCACCAACATAACACTCATATGGTTTTTTATGAGTTTTCATGAAAATTATTAGATTTTAAAATTATATTTAATTATTTAAAAAAATAATTATCCCATTGGTGTAAAAATTCATGTTTTTTAAAATGGGTTTTAAAGGATTCCCATGTTTTCAAAGAAATCCTCATGTTTAATATTTTTCCATTTCAATTTTTTATATAGTGTTTCAGGATGTAACATGGCTATAAATATTGATTTCATGTCTATATAAATGGTTTTTTGAGATCAAATTTTATAAGATTAAAAGAAAACTCAATTTTAATGATTTCATTTTTTTTAAAATAGACTAAAAAGTTTCTCACATTTAATTATTAGGTTCTTTAATAATATTTTTGTGCAAAAAACATGTTTTTAAATGTTTTTCATTTGTATTAGGTATGATTTTAAACAATGATTATGTCATTTTTGTAATTCTATAAATCTTCCATTGAATAAAAACATGCTTAAATTAAAAAAATGTTATAAATTGATAATAAGAGGAAATTGAAAATCTTTTTTTATGGGTTTCTCATGTAAGATTTGTGAACTGATTATCTAAAACAATGAACATGAAAATGTATTTAAAATTTTAGAATGTGAATTCATATCAAAAATTCAAATTATGGACTGAATTGGAATCTAGGACAAAAATTTATTCTATAATTTTACTTTTGGAGTGTTAAACAATGAATGATTCATTTTATAAAAATATTTTTATATAAATGAAATAATAACACTTATTTTTTATAATTAATTTCAAAAACAATTTCATATATAATTTATCAAATTAAAATTTTATCATATTTTTATTTATTGGGAATGCCTCAAAAAAAATATACATTTATTTGAAAACAAAAGATAATTTTTAAAATAGTTACTGAATATTCCTATGTTTACTCATATAAAATGATTTATTATGAGTAATAATGGTTGAATATTTTTTTGTTTCATTTTTAGGTAACAAATTTCTATACTAGTATCAATAAAACTATAGCACCATGTGGATACTTTTCATATTGTCTTTGGATCATTTTGAATCTATTTATATATTTTAATTAAACTATTTCATAAGATGACCCAATATATTTTATGAATAATTAGTGTATTTTTCATTAAAATTCATTCATTAGTATTATGGTGCATAACATACTTCAGAGTTGTTACCATATGGTTCACTACATATTACTTAACAATATTTTGTAAGTGAATTTTTTTTATCATGTTGTGTCTTGGGATGTTGGAATAAAGTGTAACTTGACCTAGTTTGTTTGGTTTCTCTAAACATTTAATAATTAAGAAAATTAATCCTATGAAAAATCCTTTGGGATACAAAGAAGGGTTCACAAGGAATGGGAACATGGGACATATCAATCCCTTTACTATGTATTACGGGACAGGGATCTCCCTTAGTTAATTATCACAAAATATGTTTCTCTATTAATTTGATTGAATGTGTCATGGTTCCTACTTTGTTTCTTTCCATTGGACACGAAACTCCCCAAATTATTTAATCATATATACAAGGTCTACCACTAGGATGTTTGGTCAACTATAAGATGTTTAGAAAAGGAATTATGATTCCAAACCATAGCCTTGTAGGTAAATTTTTTCAAAGATTCTTATTCATTTTTTTAATAATTATTTATAGGATATGTTATTATATTTTTCAAATATAGCCATGTTCAACTAAATTATTTTTAAAACATTATTCCCATTGTTTAATGGAAGGATTATAAACATAAAATAAATTTTACTTGATTTCATAAAATATAAAAATAAGGTAATTCCATATTGATATCATTTAAGCTATTATATACGTTTTTTCAAAGAAATGAAATCTTAAGAATACATGATGTGTCAGTAATGGAAGTTATCATACACACTTCAAACACCCCATATTCTACATGTAGTTTGATCATTATTAAAATATTCAATATATAGTTAATGTTTAAATTTATTATGAGAGAACCATGGATAGATTGTTAGAGTGTGGATATGGTTGAATTAAAATAATTTCTTCTGTCACATATCCAATGTTACACATTTTATTTATTTATTTTCTGATTTATTTTTTAGATATTTCCTTTTCCTAGATCATTATATTGTTCAATTTTTCTAGATATAAAATAGATAATATTATCATCCCTATGTTTTTTGTTAGTATAATATATTCTCAATATATATTTAATAGTGTAAATAAATTCATTTTTATTTTGGAGATAGTTGGAAATTCTTTCGTACCTATGATGATATGGAATACACCTTAGAAATTATTGAATTCCAGTTCTTGTATAGTAGTATGTTATTTGAGATGTTGTGTTACAATTTTAAATTTGATAATTTTTCATTAAACACCCGTTAAATTTTACTTCTTAATTCCCAATATAGTCACAAATTTTCAAGAACACAATTGTATCCACAATGTAATCATTTTTTAAAATGAAATATTACATCATTAACATATATAACTTCTTTAGAAATATCCCACTACGTAGTGATATATTTAACAATGAAATGAAATATATATTTTCAATTTTATATTACTTTAATATAGAGGATTATTTTTTGATTTAGATTATAAAATCAAAATATTATGCTCTTTAATAGTTTTGTTCTGTCATTTTATTATGTGAATATGCTCAAGATGGGATAAAAATGATGAATAGGGTTTTAATATATATTTCATGTTCATCCAAGGGAATGTAGTTGGGGGACACCATGTAGAATCCCAAATAAAATTTATAAGAAAAAATAGAGGTATATTTGGAGCTAAATAGTTTGGTTCACTATTTGGGTAAAACATGTGATAAGTTATGTGACATTGGTTTTTTTTATATGGGTGGGTTCATGCTTAAGATAATGACATTGGAAAATCATCTTAGAAAGCCATTCTATCCTAGGAAGTTTACTAATGTGGGTTTCATGTGGGTCTCTCGCAATTTTCCAAATATTTAAGTATTTTAATTCAACCCAAAAACTATGTTATTACACAATATATACCAACTAAAACACTCATTTCATCAATTTTGACTACGTCTCTCTGGATTATATTCTTAGTCTCGATATTTTAAATCGTGTACTCATTATCAATGTCCATATTTTATATTTAGAGAATATTCTCTAGGAAGTAAAGGTAATACTCTTCTCCATTTATCCCCTCTTTTCTCTCTAGAATATTTATTGTGTTGAAACACTTATTAGATTCCAAGATTTTATATTTTATGTAGGGTCCTTTTTATCAAACATTTTATTGTATCATAATAGTATGGATGTGATATAAAAAATCTATGACATTTAGCTATTATCTTAGTATATTTATTTCAAGGTGGTGGTTTATCTCTCTCTCACTCTCTATCTCCATTTACATCAAAATCTTGAATGATTGATATTTTATATTCTCAAATCTTATGGTTATTATTCAAAACTAATTTGATAAATGATTTTTGAATATTATCTCAATGTAAAAGAGTATTTGAAAAAGGATGACGGTGACACCAATCATGTGTTCGAATAAATTTTAATTTTGTGGTTTTGTTTTAGATTTAAGTAATGATGTATGTAAAAATAATGTTTTTATTTTGACTTTGTTTGATTGATTGAGTTCAATACCTGTGTTTATGACATGTGTATATTGAAAATTGGGATTTCTAGAAATGGAGATGGTTGGGCAAGAATTTTCACAATAGTACTCAATGAATATTATTGATTTTGATGCTCAAAAATACCACTGTTTATGTCACCAATGATCATATTTTTAGCGTATTTAAGGAAATATATATTCATTATAATTATAATTTTGGAATAATATTCAAGTATTTATTCGTGATAAATATTCGTTAAAGTGTTCAGAACACTCTTAATAATTTTCTGGAAATACTTTTCACTGTTTTTCATTTAAGGGAATCACTATTCATTCCCTTTATTGACGAAAGTAACATAAGGAACAAACCCTACGTGTGTATTAAAGATTATGGTAATGGATTATAAGGTATGGTTTAACAACCTTACGTTGGATGAAACAAATGGTTAAAGAAAAATACATTTGAATGAAACTTTACACTTGTCAAAGAGAAAATTTATATTTAAATAACCCTACATTAGTAAAGAACCATACATTTGAGAAGAAAACATATTTTTTATCAACCTCAAATTTTTAATAATCGTTACATTGTCAATCATGTATCTAAAAAAATTCAAAATTTGTATAGTCAATGTTATGCTCAAAATTGTATGCTCACGAGGATGATCGTATGGAACATCAACCCTACATTACATGGTTTAACCCTACGTTTGTTGTTTTTTCCTTTTATGGTGGAACATTAAGTTTCACTTTTCAACATCCAAAATTTGAATTTATGATTTTATTAGAAACAAAGACAATATTTTGGTAATATACCTGTTCAATACTAGAAACATGGTGCTCTATTTTTATTACTACTCTTAAAATCAGAGATATTTTGTGAAACCATGTCTCTTCAGACATATTTCAAAGATAATTATTCTTATAAAGATGACAATCCATCGTATGTTATTTTCATTGTGCTAAAACTATGATGTTTAAACTATTTTATCAAATTAATCTCTATTGAATCTTTTTTGTATCGGCTACTTGGTTACAGTTGTGGTGGATTGTATGCTTCTACTTTTAAGATGTGGATACTTCTATTCTCTATAACAAAACGAGAAGGCTCTGTTTTTAGCCTTTTTTGTAAGGGTGTCAACTACCTGTACTCATTTGTGGATAAATATTATGAAAACAGGACTTGGCTAGTGAAATTCACCAATCCCAAGGAAAGGGTGATTAGTGCAGTGGACTAGAAGATATTCATGCCCCAAACCACTATAAAGTTTTGTGCTCTATTTTCTGTTTTTTCGCTACACAAACTCTCATAAAAAATGACGCCAGACCTGTCTACTATTGATGTGGCAAGATAGAATAGTAAATTTTTTTAAATGGACCCAATTCACACCCTCTTATGTCTTCTTCATAGACTTTCTGACATACAATTTTATTTCAGATGTTGGGATCTATAGATTTTCATTTGTTCAAGAAACCTAGAGATAATGATTCAAATAAATATCAACAGAGATTCTCGAAGTAGGAATGTCAGTGGTTCATGATCTATATTTAAAGGGTATGAAATATGTTTGTTTGAAATAACGTATGATAATCTATTTGATAAGTCTTGGATTTAACATATACCTAGAGATCATTACTCCATACTAAATCCCTGAAAATCGGAATCCTGGAATGCTAATGTAGAGGGTGAGTATGACATGAATTATAATCCTATGAATGCAGCCATCTATGTTCTTGAACAAGAAAAAATGAATTTTGTCTCACAAATCACTAAAGCTTTTGAAATGTGGAAAAAAATTGTAGTTTCATATGAAGGTACAGAAAACATAAGACAGATGAGATATGAAAAATATAAATTGAAATTTGATATATTCAGAATTGTTGATGGATAATGAATCGCTCAAATGAATGGAAGTATCATAGAAATTATAAACAACAATATAGATTTAGGTGAACCTATCAAATAAGCTGATCAAGCATTGAAAGCACAGAGAATATTGTCTTATAAGTAGAATGGAATTTCATCTACAATCTTCCAATCACCTCCTGTCAAGAATCTGAAAATGATAGAATTGATTGGAACTCAAATGAATTATAAAGATTAAATGCAATATTAAGTTGAAGATTACAATGTCTTATTAAAAAAGGATAACACTACTTTAATGGTTAAATAGAAAAAGCATAACATAAAAATGAAATACGAAGTCAAAGAAGAATGAAATTTTGACTCATCTGATTCTGAAATCATGTTGGGTATATTATCCAAAATAATTATCATGCTTTATAGGAATAATATAGAATTCAGAAAAATCTTCAAAAATGATTATAAAGAGCCAAGAGAAGTAAGATTGTATGAGAGAAAAAGGTTAATTTATATAAGAAATGAATATCCTCTATTAAAATGTGAAAATAGAAATACATAAATGAAGATTCAGAAAAATTATGATTATGAAAACAAAGGAAAAATATCTATAAAGGCTACATAGAGTGGTGCTAAAGACTGAAGATGGTCATCAATATCTAATTCAGTGAAGGAATAATAAAATTTAAAATATAATATGTTCTTTATGGATGAAAGAAGATAAGGCACAAACCTACAATTCATATATCTCTGATTCTAGTAACTTAGATGATAAAATGGAGGCCTATTGTTCTATCCTATAAGAAAGATATGATTCCCTATTAAAGAAACAAAAAACATTAAAGAATATTTACAACGAAATTTTATGATAAATGGATACTTTACTTAAATAACATCTAGATATATTTGAAAAATTTAACTCAACAACCACTAACTATACTATTCATGAAATTAATATTAAAACAACAATGTATGAAGTATGAACTCACAAAATTTATGCACTTGTTTTTACTAATGTTGAAAATATACTGAATGAAATTCTTTGTAAGAAAATAATTAGAATGAAAATCTTTTGTATAGGAATTAAGGATGAAAATTCCAAACTATATATGAACTATTTTCTCCCAATGGATAATATGATATTTTTCATTTTTGTGGAACAACACAACATATAACAAAAAATTTATTTCAGAAATCCTCATATAAGTGGGATTAAAAAAGATTTTATTTAAAATGTTTTATCTAATGTAAGTAAGAAAAATCCTGGAAAATTAAATCAGATTTTGATTCCTAAATCATGGCTTGATATCACGTCTAGACCCAATATAATATGGGTAACAAGACTGATTTTTGATTAAATTTATTATAAGTTAATATTTCACAGATAAGGAAAATCTATATTGTATATGGATTTTGGATGCTCTAGAATAATTATTATAAATCTGTTGAACTTAAATACGCTGACACATATTGATGGAGGTCTAGTCCTCTTTGGTGACAATGCCAAAGGGAAGGTGATTGGAGATGGAATAGTTAGGGATCCAAAGTCTATCTCAATCAATAAAGTATTGTATATACAAGGATTTATGAAATCTAGATAAGTATCTCTCAACACTATGAAGATGGATACTATGTTTATTTTTCTAATAATTCATATTCTTTATTTAAAGATCATTTTCCTAAATTTAGAGCACCCAAAATAGAAAATTTCTACACCTTAGACATAAATTCATTGTGTGAAAAAAGTGAGTTGTTTAACTGCTAAGATTAATGAATATTGGATTTGGAACACAATTATTGGTCATTGGAATATTTATTATTTACTAAATTATATAAAAACAATTAGTCTCATATTTACCTTGTCTCCATTTTGAAAATTATAAATTCTATGATGCATGCCAGGTTTACAAGAATCACAAATCATCCAACAAATCTATCAAAAAAATTACTACGTCAAATACCCTAGAACATATCCACATGGATCTGTTTGAACCATCTATAGTAGTATGATTTGTGTGAAATTTATATGTATATGTTTTAGTTGATGATTATTATATTTTTACTTGGGTCTATTTTCTAAAACTAAAAAATAACGCTTTTTTTATTTTTTAAAATTAATGAAAAAGTGATCAAAATGAAAATGGTTTTAAAAAAATTTCATTCAGATTTAATCATGGAGAAGAGTTTGTAAATTATTTTTCTCAAACAAGGGTATTAAACACAACTTTTATAAACCAAGAACACCTCAATATAATGGAATTGTTTATTGAGGTGACAGAACTATTAAAGAAATTTCTAGGACTATACTAAATCAATATAGTATTCCTACCTATTTATGGGATGAAGCTATAATCTCATCCTGTTATGTAATAAATAGAGTTCATATTTGGAATATTTTCAAAGACACCTTATCAACATTAATGTAACAGAAATATTATGGTAAATTACATTAATGTTTTTGGATGTATGGTGTATGTCCCAAACACCAAGGATAATCCTGGTATATTCGATTTGAATGTAGATTATGTAATATTCATAGGTTATTCTGTAACTTTTAAATCTTATGGAGTATTTAACAAGAAAGTGATGGATTGTTGAAAAATTAGTTCATGTGGTGTTTGATGAAACTGACCCTTTTAATAAAGGGAATGATCAAACTGGTGAATCTATTGACTCCTCTGACAACAAGAGTCATGAAAACCTTAAAAAAGATTTTTGAAAATAAATTTCAGTCGATTTCAGATGATCATAATACTAATAAACCTAAAATTTCTCTGCCTATATAGTATATATCCCTAAAGAATATCCAATTAGAAACTATTATAGGAGACCTAGGAATATTAATAAGTACTCAAAAAGATATTGGAAACCGAGTTGACTTCTCTGCCTTTCTATCACAACATAAACCAAAATATTTTAAATAAGCCTTTGAAGATGAATGTTGGATGTTAGAAATGCTAGAGGAATTGAACCTATTTAAAAGAAATAATTTCTATAAATTAGTTGAAAGTCCATCAAATTATATATTTATAAGAACAAAATTAGTCTTTAGAAGTAAAAAATTGATCAATGTAATATAACTAAAAATAATGATAGATTAGAAGATAAAGGATATAATATTGAAGAATGTATATATTATGAAGAAACATTCTACCTTATGGAAAGATTATATGCTAATATATTCCTTTTAGCTTATGTATCTCATATTAATTTTATATTTTATCAGTTGTATTTCCAATCTTTCTTTTTTAACTGGTTATTTAATGGAGAAATTTTTGGTTGTGCAACCTCCTGGTTTTATATATTCTCAAAAACTAGAGTTTATTTTTAAACTTATTAATGATCTATATAACATTTATCAATAACCCAGATATTGGTATAAAATATTATGTTCTATTCTCTTGAAAGTGGTTTTACTATTGGTTTGGTAGATCCAATCCTTTTTAAGGAAATAGTTTGTTCTAATTTATTATATGTTCAAATCTCTATTACTGATGTAATTTTTGGATAAAAATATAAAGAATTTTGTAATGATTTTTAAGAACTCATGAAAAATGAATTTGAGATTATAATAATGGGATAATTAAATATTTTTTTAGAAATTTATATTTATAAAAAATAAAATCAAAATTTTGTAAACTTAGTAAAATATATTATTAATTTATTGAAAAAATTCAGTATTGAGAGCAGTAAGACATATTCAAGTCCCATGTGTACAAATACTAAACGTGATTTGGATGAAGATGGAAAACCAGTGGACAAAAAGTTTTAAAGAGGTATGATTTTTATTTTATTATATCTTAATTCGATCATATCTAACATTATGTTTTTTGGTATGTTTATGTTCCAGATTTAAATCAAATCCTAAATAATCACATCTTATTGTTATCAAAAGGATTTTTTGATATTTAAAAGGAACTGTTTTTCAATATATTCTTTATTCGAAATCTTATGAATATTATTTAATATCATATTCAGATGAAAATTTTTGAGGTTGTTGATTGGATAGAAAAATCAACTCACGAATATATCTCTTCTTAAAAAAATTGTTAGTGTCATGGTCAAGTAAGAAGCAACACTTAGTTGCACTATCAACAGCTGAAGGATAATATGTTTCTATATGTAGTTGTTGTGTGCAAGTGTTGGGGATGAAAAAATCACCGATAGAATTTGGAAATAATTTTAATAGTACACCTATCTTATGTGATAATAAAACTGCTATTAATATTTCAAATAACTCAATAAGTCATTCTAGAACTAAGCATATTGATAACAAACATCATTTTCTAAGAGATAATGTTCTTGAAAAAGATATATTTTTTGAATTTGTTAACACTAAATATCAATTATATGATATTTTCACTAAACCAATTCCAACTATAACTTTTCATTTTAATAAAGGTGATCTATGTTTATTTAATTTTCATATATTTTATTTTATTTGATTTCATTTTTTTATATTTGATTTAATCTTATTTATATTACTATAAATCTATTTTAAATATTTTATTTTTATCTTACATTTGTATTAGTTATTTTATATAATCATAAAATTATTTACACCACTTAATTATTAATTTTCTTTGTCATAATTACACTATATCCTTAGAAATGAGGATGTGTGTCTCCTGTTAGAAACCCTTTGTCTACCGTACCCTTCGTTTACCAAAATCATTTCTTCTAACCTAAAACCTTCATTTTTCCTTCCAAATCCTACAATCCAAATAACTTAGACATTTATATTTTTCATAAATGATGAAACCATGCGATTCAAAGAGGGAGACACCAGAGATCTGAAGTGACAATGTGTTACATGCAGAAAAATATTTCAAGGAAAAGTTGTTGATTTTCATTGGTTATATCAAACAAATATGATCCTGAAATAGGCGTTAGAATTTCCTAGTATGTAGAATAATTTCAATGAAATCATTTCTAAGTTTCTATATGAGTTAGAACTAACTTATTTTTATAAGATTGTACAATTAATTATTGTTCATTCAGAGGATATGATGTTTCCAAGTATTGAAGATAAAGATTTTTTGATTTCATCAACTGAAGTTTTTCAAATCTTATTCTATCCACATAAAGGTCGTTTTCACTTAGACCATTGATCTATTTGAGATAAGAATCTCCCTTTCAAATAAATTATATCATTTCTATTGAAATTGATGCTCATTATGAATTTTTTTTAAGGATCTCCAGGGAGATCGTAAAATCCTAGTTATGTTCATTTATACCAATATTGCGTAATGGATGGATGTGATGGAAAAACATTTATACTGTAATATGTACATAATTTTTTCATTTCAATGTGACATTAAGATGAATTTTCGATGATATATTTTTTGATATTGGAATTACTACTATCAACCAGATGCTAGGATGAATTTATATCCCTATGGAAAGATAATATCTAAAATTCTGTTCATGAAGAATATGATTTGATTAGCTGACTTGAGGTTGAAGTGTAATCATTGAAAATATTCAAATGCAAGAACTCTACTGACATTAGAATTTTTCTAGATTATAATGAATGAACGATTTTAACAGATGGTGTTGAAGAAGAACAGATCTCATGAGCTTTTTCTCAGGGGGCTATGAGTTGCTCAAAAGGAAGGTGTTGTTGAATCGCGAAATGATTCTATTTCTCAACCCTCTAAGAGAAGGATTATATATAATACTGAAGAATACTATGTCGAGGAAAAACAAAGTAAGGAGGGACTTTTTGTGAAATTGTGAAACAGAGTTGTTCAAAAGGTTGTAGAGAAAGTGTTGGATTATGGATAAGAAACATGCTCAGTTCATTTAGATGAACTGATTCTTATGTAAGAAATATCAGGTGATTTTCAACATGTAATTTTACCCCTAATAATTGAATAAGTAGAAGAATAAATTTAAGTAAAAACCATTCCAGCATAAAATATTCAATTACAAGTGAATATTCCAGAGAAGGAAAATATTAAAGAAGAAAATGATGAGAAATAGGATGCTTAATAAATTAAAACTTTGGTTTTCAATAAGACTATGGAACAGACATGACATATTTCTAGAGATTTGACTGAAGTACTTGACAATCGGTCTATTTCAAGGGAAAAATATGTAGAAAATTCAGTGGCAATTACTTTTCCTTATGTTTCTAGGGATCACACAATGAATAAAAATGAAGGGGAATCTACTTCATTATCCCATAATGTTAATGAAATTGTGATTAAGCTTAACATGCCTTAGGATGAGAATTCCTCTCTACAGTTAGAGTTGAAAATAGAATGAAAAAGATCTAGTAACATAATGAGGATAATTTTTCTTGAAGGAATTCTTATGCCTTCAAGAGAGTTATATTAAATTAAATTGGGAGGATCAGATATGAAGCTCTTTCCAAAACAGTTTTTGAATATTTTAAATGGTACATGGGAATTCAGTTTGAATCTGTGAAAAGTTTAGTAAATCAGACCACTACATCTACTCATACTACCAATCCATAATTTATTATAAGATTTTTGGCCATTAAATATGATATGGAAGACAATAATCCTCATCTAGTGAACTTTAAATTAAACATTTCTCCTCTTTCAGTTCATTTAGAGAATCAAAAACATTATGTGGATCAGTTGACTCAAGAAGAACTGAGTATTAGATTGATAATTAATTAGTTTATAGAGAAGTTTGTAAAATTTATGAAGAATGAACAAAGTGTGAATGACTCTTTGAAAGTCAATATTATTAAGAATCTAAATGTTAGTCATGATTCTATACTTATGATAATGCAGTTGGGTGATGGTATTATACAGAATTTGTGACTCTATATTATTGAGTTGAAATAGTCGTTTGATCCTTCTTGATTTTCTACATTGTTAGAATCTAAAAAAATCCATAACCAACCATTTATTTTCATTATGATAATGACTATTCTATTTATTAGTCATATCCTAAATATATTTTTATATATTCTAATCAATGAAATTTTCTTCATTTTTATTTTCTATACTTTATTATTTTATTCTATTATATTTTTGTCTAATAGTTAAACATTTTTTCCTAGTTATCTTTATTAGTTTATTATACAATTCACTAACAAATCTATTAAATATTAAAAAATTTTACTCTATTTCTCTAATTTTTATGATCTTACAAAATGGGGGAGAAATTTGGGTAAACACAACATTTCTTTCAAATATTGTAATATTTGGGGAGAAATTTGGAAAAACACCAACATTTATTTTTATCAAAATACTACTGTCAAATCGATTATTTTAAGGTTTCAAAAAATTCTCATTTTTGTTACTACATTTAACGATTTAAATTATTGGTTTTGTAATCATCTAAAAGGGTGAGATTATTGGGAATATACTGTCTCAAAAATACTCTATATATTTTACTGAATTTGATTCTCCCAAATACCCATGTTTGTTTTACTAATGATCATATTTCAATTATATTTCTGGACATTTATATTCATTATAATTATTATTATTGGAATAATATTCAAGTATTTTAGTCATGAGAATATTTTGTTAATGTTTTTAGAAAGCTCAAAACCTTATTCTCGAAATACTGCTCATTATTTTTTGTTTTCTAGAATCGTAGTTCTTTCCCAACGTAGATGAACAAAACATAAGGAATAGACCGTACGTATATATTAAATCTGGTGGTGTAAGATCAGCATATAGGGTTTATCAACCATAATTTTGGAGAAATGTTTGGTCCATGAACATTAATATTGAATGAAACCTAAATTTTATCAAAGAGAAAAGTTAATGTTGACGAACCCCGCATAAGTATGGAACGTTACGTTTGAGAAGAAAATATATTGTTCATAAACCTTGAGTTTTTAATCAGAATTATGATTTCTACCTTACATTTGGGAAAATCGATCATATTTATAATCAATGCTACAATAATAGTATTATGATGAAAAGGATGAATTTATGGAACATAAACCGTATGTTACAATGCTCAACCCTGTGTTTCTTATTTTTTTCATTTTCTAAAAGATCCTTTCGTTTCACTTTTCAACACCATAAATTTGAATTTATGATTTTATCATAGATTTATACAATAGTCTTTACATATTATCAGGGGTATTAATACATCTATTTCGACTGATTCAATGCTCGTCACAAATTATTCATAGGGTTGTTTACCGCTGAGATTTTCTCCCCTATTATTCAGGGAATTAATGACTACTTTCAGATAATTTTTTTAATTTGAATTCCCTTAATTTATCGGGAATATTTTGGGGATCTAAAATCATGATGTGATATATATGATTATATATATATATCTTAATCATATGTTTTGTATATCTCCCACCACTATTGATATTTTTTATTTATTGAGTTTTCTTATGAAAATTAATTTACAGTGCTACAACGATTGAGCATCTCAAAGACATGGTATACATGTGGGAGATATACATGTTAAATACTGGAATAAAAAACCTAAATTTTTTTGGTTATTCATAAAATCCAATTTATTTTGTGCAACTGGATCACTACAATCATTTTTCAATTATTATTATTATTCTAAAGTTGAAGATCCATCTTCTGTTAGTTGCGTGCTACTACAACTGTGAAGTTTTAACTATTTTATCATTTCAATATCTGTTGATTCTTTTGAGTATTAGATGCGCTATTTTTGTCATGGGGGAGTGTAATATTACTATGTTAAGCAATGGATATTCCAGTTCCCCTCTAGAAGAACTAGATGGATCTGTTTTTAGCCTTTTTTATGGGTGACAACTGCCTACATTCAGTTGTGCATGGTTCTTTTGAGAAGAGGACCTGACTAGGGAAATTCACCATGTGCGAATGGAGGGTCATTGGGAGAGTGGACTAAGGGATCTTTTTGCTCTTAACCAATTTAAATTGCGGTGATTTGTTTTATATTTTTTCTTGACACATACTCTCATTTACAAATGCCACCATCCCTATGTACTATTGAAGTGCAAAGATAGGATTGGGAAATTTCATTAAAGAACACAATTCACCCCTCTTGTGTCTTCATCATAGACCTTACGACCTAACAGATACAATGTTATATTTTTATATTTACATGATTATGATGAATCTTGATTGGTAATTATTGTGATGGTCATAGTTTCTAGGGCAGTTTATGTGCACACCTGATTTTTTCCACTAAATGATGAATTTGGTTCGGAGGGAAATATTTCCCATGGTTATTTAAGGCTATTTCATTATACCTACATTAATGAGGGATGCATTGGATTAGTGGATTGAATCCTATATGGTATGAAATTTTCCACTTGATTAGAAATTATTTTAATGGACTTGTTTTATTAATTGAGTTGAGGGTTACATTTTGGATATAATTAGTTAATTATGTTGTGGATATTATTTATTATTTTATTATTTTATTTTATTTTTATTTTTTATTGATATTGTGATAGTGAATTTTTTTATATGAAGTGTGATCAAACAATTCCATGATTAAGTGATGAATTTGGGACAACAATGGGGGACTACCAACAAGGTTTATGTACCCTCCCCATGTATTCATCTCGATGAATTTATATATGTAGTTTGAATTAATTTCGATAAAGAGACAACATTATTATTTAAAGAGGAATCATATTTAAATTTAATTTGGATGAGGGGTGATCACAGATGTAGGATAGGTGTTCAGAATAAGGTAGGGAAACATTTGGAATCCTATATAAATTTTTTTTTCTTCTTTTAATACAAAATTTTTTTCAGATATTTTTTTCACAGTACCTATGAAAAATCATATTTATTGTTATTTTATTTGTTATTACTTTTATCGTAAAAAATATTTCAATTTTCTCATTCTAGTATCTTAAATATATATTATGTATTTTTATGATAAATCTCTCTCCAATGATGTGATTTATCCAAGGAATTTATCAAAAAACATTTTTTGTTTGGGTGATGTATATTAGGCCAGTAGTATTATGATGTAATATATTGTGATACACCGGGAATAAAGTGTTACCAATGGTATTATAGAGTTACGGTTCATTACATATAATAGATAAAGATAGTATCTATTTGAAATTTCTATATTGGGTATAAAACATATTAGTTAAATTCATTATATAGAATATCAAGTTATCAAGGCTTCCTATATAGGAATATTATTATTAAACACTTATTCATAATTTTCACATGGTCCTACCACGTTTTACCAATGAAATTTTGGTATCATGATTTTCTAAGGATACAAACAACAAATATTCCATCCTAAATATTATATCTGAACATATTTTAATTAGATTTTTTTTACATGATAATATGTTTTTCAATTATTCATTATTAGTTTACCTTAATAAATATTGGTGTATCTATACAATGGATTCTAGAAAATGGAAGAATATTTTTCCTATATTTTATATGTTGGTCCATGATTGAAATTATCTAGACTTATGTCTATCACATGAACACATTAAATCAAAGAACATAAATCATGGGCTCAATTCAAATAGCATGAAGACATTATTCTTATTTAAAGTAAATTATTACATGAAAATTAAAAATATTGTTATTCAAAAAAAAATTAAATATTCATGGTGATTTATTAAATTAATAATTACATGACTAACTTCCAACATTCCTATTGTTTTTTGACATATTAATGGATTATAAGTTCTTTAAAATCATAATTATAATTGTTTCAATAACACATAGAAATTTAATAATATATTTGATGTTAGTAAATTCAATGAGTTTGATAGACTGTGATGCATGTTACACTTACCAATGTAGAATAATAAATTACAAACATACAAAATGAATTAAATTAATAGATAGTCAAATGAGATTGATAAATTTGTGAATTTATAAAATCAAATGGGCCTGATACACTTATGAAAAATAGATTTATTCTAAATATACTCTTTTGAAAAATGTTATAAATTTTTTATTATTGTTATTAATAATTTTTAAAAATGATAGTACTGATAATTATCCATAAAGATGATGTAATAATTAAAAAATTCAATTAATTAAATCCACTAAATTATTATGTAATATAATGTAATACTAGTCTTATAATTCAGGTGAAAATTGAAGTATTTTTTTAAAATATTTTTTATTATATTTTTATTATTCAATGAATCATTTCTATAATTTAGAGCATAAACCATATAGAAATTTATTTTTTATACATTTATAAAAATTAATAACCATTAATTCATTATTTATTAAATTTTTAGAAAATATGTGGAATTAAATTAAAATAGAGATACCTTTTAGAAGGTTTTTTTACGTGGGATATGTATTTTAATACTAATAAATTATGTTAATTAGTATAGATGAATTATTTTAATGAAATCTATTGAAAATATAATGAATAAATTTCATTAAAATTATAATAATTTTTTCATTGTAATAATAATGAAAATAAAAATAATTTTATGCATAAAGATACATTTTTTGTCCATATGGGGTTTATGTGTTTTCATGCAATGATATAAAAAATATATTCTACCAATATTTGAAATTGAATATTATATAATTAAATTGATAACTGGAATATTCCATTAGGATTATGATATTATTATCAATTTTATATAAATTCCTAATGATAAACTATTATGATAAATTTTATATTTTGATTAAAATGTTTAATGAGGGTTACTAGTGGTTAAACTAATAGATAAGTCATTAAATATAAAAAAATTAAATTATTTGATTGGTTGAGTAGATGTCGAAAAACTAATATACAAAATTTTTAATTGGGAAAATTTGATCCACTCACCTTGATAATTACATTTATTATATTAGAATTTTTATCATATTTTTAGGGGTGTCACACCTCTCACATATAAAGTTGTAACTCCTCTCATAATTTTTTTCACATACATTTAAAACCATAAAATGGCCATCGTATTACAAAATCACATCCCAAAACCCTCAATAATGACCAATATGTAATTTTATTACCAAATTACTAACACATAAATGATTATCGAGAGAGACAATGGTGGATAACCAATGAATAAGTAATCGTTAAAATCAAGTTCTTTCTTGTTTCTACCTTTCTTCCATGTCCTACAAATCATCTATAAAAACCAAAAAATATTAAATAATATATATTATTCAATAATTATTATTTTTTATTTAAAAAACATTACCTACTCTATATCAAGAGAATTAAAAAAAGATCTCTCATTTACATACGGAGACTACCACTACGATAAATTGGCACATTTTATTTCCCATCAGTGACACTTATGCATGGTTATAAAGAAAGATAAAATGGATATATAATATACATAAAAAAATTAATAATTTTTATTGATATTTTATTATTTAGCTTCCATTATTTCTTTCCATCATAATAAGAGAATATCATCCCTTTTTATGTGTGAACTACCACCACCTTGAAGTGACAGCTTCCATTTTTCATCACATGTTTACTTGGATGGTTCTAAAAGTGAATGTAATAAATAAATATTATTTTAATGATAATATTGTTATTCTAGATCAACCACTATGTCGTATGGACTGGAACCGCAAAACCAAATAAATAATAAAATGTAGAAAAACTAACAATTAAATATTTATTTTAATGAATATTTTTATGAAATGGGTAATTGAAAATTATAAGGTAATGATATGTAATAATATATTTATGAATATTTTTTTCTATATACTTAAAATAAATTTAAATTTATTATATAGGATATTAGATCATTTTTGAGGATTTTCAGAACACGAGGTAAGGGTTTATATTACAATATAATTTTTTATCAGTATTATTGACTGAAAAATCAATTTTTATTGATTTTCAAAAGGAGATTTTTGGTTGATCTATAACCAACATACCATGTGGGAACCAAATGAGGGTTTCCAAAATTATAAGGTTATAATTTAATATTCCAATATTTTGAACTCTAAAAGTATTAAATAATTTTTTTATGAAACTCGATGACATTTCACTTTTTAGCAGGGTTTCAGTTTCACCTATATGAATATTATATAAATCATTTCTAACATGTTTTATATAAATTCTGATGGTGTTTTATATTTATTTATATTCTTAATTAATCTCATGAAAAAATTTTTTAAGATAAATCATTTCAATGTTCTCTATAGGGTTAACTCTTTAGTTTCCTTAAAAAAGTGTATGAATAATGTTATTTATAATTTCATCACTGAACCAATTTTTACAATATTCATCTGCGTTATTCCTAATAGATTATACATTAAAATTAATCTTCTATTTTGATAGTAAATCATAACCCCATAAAGTTGTGAATTTATTTTTCTTTAAATTTTTAAAAAAAGAAATGGATTTGCAATTATTATTTAAAGATAACTATTTGTTATTCTTTTTAAAAAAAATATTTTAATCTATATAATTATATTCTAAGGATTATTTTATTCCCTTTAGGATATTATCTTATGATACAATCCAATTAATTTATATTAATGGGAAATTATAATTAAACAATACTTATGTATTTATGGAATGTCATTCCTTCCAGTAGATTAATTATGAATTGATGAAACATTGAGTGTTTTTATGATATTTCTGAACACATATATAAGGCTTTCACAATTTGATAGGTGGTACAAGATTAATATTTTTATCCAATTAATTCGGTATATATAAATATCCCTGGAGATTATATGTAAAGGAATATGAAGGGTTCATCCTTATCTCCAGCACTTTACTTCATAACCCATCATGATTATATCCCATTTTGATCTAGCATTTTGACTCTCATTGGGCTTGGGATTTTAAAGAGGTTGTGTTTTTTGCTACATCAGGTGTGTATTTTTCATGGTTTTTTTATCCATTCATTGATTTCCAACTAGATGTCTTTCTCTCCCACTATTGTTCCTTCTTTATCTTTGTTTTATTTCTCATTCTTGGAGCTTGATCTATTTGTATTTTATTGGTAGTACATTCCAAGAGTTCGTGGCTTGTTGTAAAGCCTCATATCGATTCCACATTTGTCTTGATTCTTAAACCATTATTTTTGGAATCCATATTGGTCTGATGAAGAATATAACATGGTGTATTTGGATATTTTTATTGAGTATCCTAGGTTGTTCTAGAATAACTAAACATTATTGATTATTCATTTTTAAATTTTATGATCTTATTCTTCAATGGAGGTGTCTCATTGTTTTGTTGTTGGTAATTTTTTTACGTTTCTATGTTCTTTTTACCAGACTAATTTAATATAGATTGTTATTGGTTTTGTTCAAGGATGGTATTGGGATTTGGTGTATAATTTAATCTATTTGATTTTTGATGATGTTGATGAATATGATTTTAGGAGTTTTTGGTGATGGAAATCGGTGATGTGGGTATCGATGATAAGATGATTGCGATAGCGATGTGATGATGTAAACAATGGGTGGTCATGACATGAATTAACTTAATGTGGTGTTCTTCAATAAGCTCATGGGATTTTAGGGATCACATATACATGATCTTATAATGAGATACCTTTTGTTGTGAATTTTTGTTTTTCGTTTTTTAATTTCAAATTTTACCACTGAATTATGTGCGTTAATGAATTTAATGTGGTTTTATGTCTTGAAGATTCACATTATAACCCCAATATGTTATGGGAAGATGTTTAATGTGTTATGATGGTCTTATAATTTAGGAATTAATTAGGTAATTATTTTATATTTATTTGAGTATGCAAACAAATTATATCTTCTGAAAATTATATGTTTTCAGGGAACATTGATGGTGATTAGTGATTATAAACTCATAAGGGCCATGTTTTTTATTCATGGTTACTTATTATATGATGAATCATTCAATATTTTCTTCAAATAATAGAGTACTGTTTCATTATTTATGACCATTTTCTCATAACCTAATTATTTTATTATTCTAACATATAATCTTCTATTTGTATCTCCCATGCATACCCTTACTGGGTATTTGAGATCACTCATTATTCTTCTTCCATTTCAAAAGGTTAAAAATAATTATATTAACTATAATAAATATAATGAGGGTAATTTTTATGAAGTCAATTATGTAACATGTTGAATGTCTTATATAAATTTTGTTAATTATGTATCTAGAATCTAAAGATAGTAAACCTTTTCTCTTATAGGATGTTTGTTATGGATACATTTAAGAAATAAAAATATCGAATAATAGTATATAAATGTATTGAATTATTTTGTATCATCAATGGGTATTATAATAGTGTATTTTATATTGAGTATTAGGATTAGAAATATATTTTGTAAGCCCCAAATATAATATTAAATATATAAAATATCCCAAATGTTTAGAAATATATAAAGTCTGTAGTTTTTAATAACTATAATCCATATATAAATATAGAGTAGTGTATATAGTCTCTAGAATATATTCAAAATGGGTATTATCCCAAAAAATTTTGGGTTGGATAGTTACTCTATCATCACATAGTTCATAATAATGTGGAAAGACAGTACACCAAGCCTGACACTCCATGGGGATATTCCATTGTAAATTAAATTACCATTAGGAATAATTATGAGCTATTTTAATATTATTATTTTATAAATACTAATAGTAAATTTACTTGGAAAAAATTGATTAAAACATAGATGTTCATAATTTTGGGTATATACATTACTTATGATATATTTATTTTATGATATCAGTGATTCTTTTCAATGTAATCTCATCCCAAGATTGCCTTTATTGTAGAAAATGCATAGAATAAGCAAAAATAATGTTAATAATCGATGAGATAAGTAATTTTGTGGGGGTCCCAATGACATAAAAAATAGATAGGAGTAAGGGTGATGAATTTTATAGTTATTCCTAACCCACTATCTCGAGTGATGATGAATCATTTAAAACTAATTGAATCTGAAAACACCCCAAACGAGACAAAATTTTATTTTAAAGAAACTCAAATAATAAATTTCAGGGATGATATAATATTCATCACACTTTATGTATAATATATAGATAATAGCATGGTTTGATATAAAATGTGTCCGTGATTTTTATATATTTGTCCTTGTGAGCATAGACCTGATTGTTTGTGTTTTTTAGGGGGATACAATGATTGTATCTCTCTGTGATTACATTGGCTAAGATGGATTAGATTGTGATAACATATTTAGTCTATTGAGTTAGACATACATTAATTATTGAAACATTTTTCTTCATCTCATATCCCCTAGAGGAGAGAGATTATGTAATTACATCTTTGATTGTGTTTATAAAATTATTGTGTGGGTTTTGGTGTGGGTTCCCTTCTAGTAAAGATTGGTTAAATTAAAAGTTGATTTGTAGTGTGAATTAATAATATGATTTAACATATCTATATTTATTATTATTTTGAATCACTCTTATTTTACCTATTATCTAAGCTAATATGATATTGTTTAATGGGAGTATTTAGGATTTCATTTTGTTATTTCATACTAGGTTTAGGTACTAAATGTTATATATATTCATCGTGGTGGATCTAAATAGGCTCTTCAATGAAATGTAAGAAAGTAGCAGATTTAATAACTATGTTGTGGGGAATTGTGGCCATAGGGTCATTGGAAAAGGATGTGGGATCCTGGAAGTGTATTTCAATTCAACATAGATTTATTTCATGTTTGAAATCCAATTTAGCCTTTTAGGTTTTTTCCCTTATTAGCAAACAACAATATCAAATTTTTCTAATTTTAATCATGTCTCTTTAGATTATGGTATATAATATATTTCAATATTATTTATTTAAAAATATTATGGATTTTTTTATTAGTTCATGTGCGAATATGGTTTTTTGATCTGTGTGTCAAATCCTAGAAGATCCATCAATGTAAACCAGTCCATCATACAGAGATAATGATTTACAGTAACAATCTTGTTTATTCCAATAGGTAAAATGAAATGTTGTTTATTATGTGGGAAAAATACACACATTTTCTCTATTTTTCAAAGAAATTTTGTTTCTGAACAATGTGATGTCTCGTAAGCTCATGTAGTGCATGTTTTAAAATTAGTAAACAATTTTGTAAACCAATAAACATTATAATTTGTTTTAAAATGATAAATCTTTATTCTACACTCACAAAATTAAAACCCTGTGAGATTTATTTTACCCTCAATAATAAAAACATTTTGAAATAAGTCCCATGAGTGGTAATCGTATCTCATTCCATTTGATATCTCCATATATATTCATGATTCCAATTAGAGTCTTCAATTTGAGACATTCTTTCCTATATCTCTCTAAATTACTCTTAATAATCCTACATTATTAATATTTATTAATTATCTCCTATTTTATGTAAATTGTGTATAAAACCTAGTACGTTGGAATAGAAATAAATTTTTATATTTTGTGTCTTTGTATTTTAAAGATCGTTATGAAACCTATTCTATTGTTGTTTATTTTAGGAGAGAAAATTAATTCGATTTGAGGTTGGAATATCTTTGTTATTCCTTTTATTTTACATTACTCGCTTTATTAGGTTATTTTTAAATAATTCATTATTTAAATTTTATGTAATTATGAATGTTTTAATTATGAAAAAAATATTTTTCCTCATCTTTGCGACTATTATATTAAAACATGGTATTAAACGGAACTATTTCATTTTATACCTAAAATGGTTCTTAATGCATTCTATGTGTCTGATAAATTCCATTAATGTTTTGGCCATGATAATTAATGTTTTAAATGGAATATTTATGATATATAATGAATTTAAAATGTATTATGAGAACTTTAACATTAAAACTCTAGATGGTTTTTCTAATAATTAGAAGTTATTTAAATAACATTCATTTCTATTAATATTTTTTATTCATATAATATCTTATGATGTATCCAATATTTTTGTTTTAATTTTAATATAATAATGACATATTAAATGATATTTTTTATTTTTTAATTAGTCTATTTAATTTTAATCTTGTAATTAGTTTCATTTTTTTAATGTGTATTTTTTGATGTATTGAGCCACATTAGGATTCAAGAATAGTTTTCCATTCTATAAACAATGTTAAAAATTCTCGAAGTCCCATTTTGAAACATAACATTGGGAGTTAATGGTTTATGTAATCAATTAGGTATCAAAGGCTAAGTATTAATTTAATGAAAATATATAATATTGAGCCCCTTTCTTGTTAATTTATATGAGACAAATGATAATGTTGGTTGTGTTGTGAATTTTAAGAAATTATGTTCCATTTTGAAGGGTATAACAGAGGTGAGATGTGGGATGATATTATACGTAAATAACGTTTTATATTCTTGAATTCAATATTTCATTCACTAAACGCCAATTATTTATCATTTAAAACTTCTATAAATAGATAGTAAATACTATGAAAATTAACATCTAGTCGTTCACAATTCTATCATTTTCTTTGGATTACACAAACAAATAAGCATTATATTATTATGGTTAGGGTGACATTATCCAGAATATATATATTCTAATATCCCTCGTTGATGTAAATAACACTGTCAAATTACATGATATATTTCTCTGTAAATAAATTTAATTTCATTGATTCCATTATTCAAATGAAACAATGAGTTCAAAATAACTGCGATATAATATTTAAATATTATTTTTTGGAAGTTATAACAATGTTTCTTGATTGTATGAAAATAATGTTTCTAGTATACCATAATAATTATTTTTTTCCCAAATTTATCCACTAAAATAATTGGTTATCTAGTAGTTACAAATGATAATTAAAGCATTTGAAGGTATAATATATGTTTTTTATAATAGATTTTTTCCAAAACATGTATTAATCATAATATATTCCAGTAATCACTACTGATGAATGATTATAATAAAATTTATAGAATATATAATTAAATTAAATGGATTAAAATTAATCGAATCATTTTTAGTAGATAAAGGATAAGAATAGATCTAGTTTTATTATTTAATTTTTTTTTCCTAAAATGGATTTCATTATATTTTGCCTACTTATTTTAAAATTGGTTTTTTTTTGTTCTATATATTTAATAATGAGAAATTAATAATTATTTTTAATGATGAAGTTAAATTTTTTTAAATATGCCCCTATAATTTCTAATAATTATGTATAATGACTATTATAAATATTTATCACATTGATAAGGGTAAATCAGGAATTTGATGTTCAAAATATATTATAAGTACTTAATATCTCACTTAGAATTTAATTTGTCCCACTGGTTTAATATAGGAAAGAAATTATAAATATATTATCAAAAATAATTAAACATGATTCCATTTTTTACTGATTATGAACTTTATACTATTTTAAGAAAAAGATAAATAAAATATGTCACTCTCTTGACTTTAAAAAATCATATATGTTTTAATACTGATAAAAGAGGTTATTTGAAGTTAAGATGTTTATTTTAAATATAAATCAACATTTTCATTATAATAATTTATTTTTAACTTATAGTGACGAAAAATTTTTAATACATTCTTACATTACGCCACACATATATTGATTGATATAACAGAAAAATAAGATAAATAATTTTAAAATATAATAAATAATTTGGATATATTATTGTATTCTATGAAATTTTATGATAAATATAAAATAATATCGACTATTTAATGAAAATATTTTTATTTCATTTCAATCATGTCGCATTACATTTCAAACAATGTGAATAGTAGAGAAAATGATGTTAATGGAATCATTAGTTAAACTAATTTTTTTAAATTGAATTAAAATCATAACATATTGTCATTATCAAATTGAGTGGGATAAGTTTGAGAATATCAACCTATAACCACTTCTTGGTCACATGACCTTTGATACCAAATTTCATTACCATGAAATAGTAAAAACATATATATCTCAAAAACAAATCGAATGGGTTAACGAAGGTTAAAACAATGAGATAAGGGTGAATCCATTACATGATGTTGTATAAATGTTTTGATGTTAGGATTTAGGATTATCCCAAACCAATATTGGAAATATATCAATTTTTCTATGTTAACATTGTAATGAATATATAATAATTTTTTTTACATTGATTGATTCCAATGATGCACCCCCATTACCTTATAGAAGGGAAGAAATTTCTTCATCCATCACAATATCTATTACCAAATGATTGGATAATAAATATAAAAATTTCTTCATATATTTTTTCCCCAAATCCATGATATTATTGTATTTAAAAAATATAATTCTTTAAATTTTTATGTTCTAAATAAATGGATTTTTCTCAATGAAGAGTAATATGTAAAGATCCCAAATTTCCATGTAATTTTTTTTAAATATATGGGAATTTTACGAGTCTGATAAATCTGACGACGTGCGATTCCGTGGCCTGGAGTGCATTGAATGATCCGTCGAAGATTTGTTATGCACAAATTAATGTGTGTAAGTTGTTTTCCTTAAAAAGAAGAATAAATCATAAATGGTTACTCATATCAGAAATCTGAGGGCACCGTTGCGCTCAGGATGGAGGGTTTACCCGAGGCATGACTTAAGTTTAGTCAGTGCGTGCCTCCTGTGAGAAAACCCAAAAATAGAAAAACCATAAATAAACTAATTAAATAAATTATTTTATTTTTCAAATGCTAATAACTCAAAAAATGTTACTCAAATTAATAATCTGAGACCAGTGCTGAACTCGTGAGGGTATTATTTCTTTATGAAGATACTAACTTTGGTCGGCGCGGGCCACCCGAAAAAGTTAGCTTTTGGCTGCAAATAAAATAATTTAGTGACAATTATTTTATTGTAAAATTCATAACATCTAAATGGTAACTCAGATTGAAATTTCAAGAGTACAGTTGGGTTCTTTGGGGTGTGTTTCACCTAGGCAGAGCCTAACTTGGACTGGCGTGGGTCGAGGGGGTCTGATATTAATTTTTTACAAAACTTTTTCGGGTACGTTTAGTGAACGCGCAAGTAACGTTTTGTAACTTTTGAACCGGTTCGGGGAATTGAAATGTGAGGGCACCGTTGAACTCGCAGCGCCGATATTCTCTTATTGAGACTTTCACTTCGACGATACTGAGTCGAAGATAAATGTTAGTTTTTGGATTTTTCTAAAAAAATAATAAAATAAAGTACAACAGTTTATTTTATTTTTGAGCCTTCATGTGAGTGCGAGTAGATAGAACATTCACTTGGGAGTTGATGGTGGGACCGTCACACCACAACCTCCAATGGGTTATTATGGTGGTGGGGACCACCCAATCATAACATCCCCATTAATGATACGGGTGGGGACCACATGACCCCTATTAATGGAGGAGGATAAAACCTCCCCACTCCCCCTCATTAATGAGGGAGGACCTCTTAACCTCCTATGCGCAATTAATCGTGCCAACGCACGTACCAATTTATTGTGCCAATACACGTGCCAATTTATTGTGCCAACGCACGTGCCAATTAACTGCACCAACACATGTGATTTTATTATTGGGTGTTTCTTTCTCTGTTTGAATTGCGTACCAACAATAAAATAAAAAACAACCAATTATTATTATTTGGTTGGCATTCTCATTTGGTGGAATATGGGAAGAGGATAGCTAGAGATAAATATTATCTCAACAAAGAATGTGAAGAACGCGAAGAACATCAACGGTGCTACTTCCTTGGTCTTCTACCCTGGCCACTTTCTGACATAGAGTAACTTCCCTTCTCATCGTCGTGAACGAACCGACGCACGATCTTGGATTGAGAGTGCATGACGAATGCGACAATCGACGAACTTCATCATCTTCTTTCTGAAAAACCATCAACGAACGTCGATCAACGACCGGCGAATCAAAGCTGGGGGTTTCAATATGTGTTAATGTCTTATCCTTTTCTTTTCCTCTTCTTCGGATTGGAAAAGAATCGTTGTGTGGATTAAAAACAATTGAAGATCATTTCCTTCCTTGAGGCAATTGTTACCACACTAAACGTGAAGGGTGTGGGAAAAACCAACACGACCTGACACCTCTGCCATTCTTGTTGAGTTGTTCTTCGGTTGAACAACGAGGCGACGGCGAAGAAGGCAGTAAAACAAAGGTCTTGCTACCCGTGGCCTCTGCGAATCGCGCCGCACCTGCGGCGCCCCGATGCTTCCGGAAAAACAACGTCGGACCGAGCGGTGGGCGGCCTGCCTACCCGCGGCCTCCCGGCTCCCTACCAGACCCGTGGCCCGCCTCCTTGCGGCCTCCCTACGGCCTGCCCGGCTGCTGCTACGCCATGCCAGGTGTACCTACACCTCACCCGGTGCACCTGTGCCTCGCTCATCCCTCTGCCTGGCACCCCCACGGCCTTCACGGCCCCTCTTGCGCCCTGCTGGTGCCCCCACGGCATGCCCGGCACACCCGCGCGCTGCCCGGCTCTACTGGCACCCTTCCAGGTGCCTTTGCGTCACCTGCCCCTGCGCCTTGCACGCTGCCTGGCTCTACCGACGCCCTACCCGGTCCCCCCGCGCCACCGGCCTGCAGGCCCCGCGCACTGCCTTGCTCTACTGGCACCCCCGTGCACTGCCCACACACCCCACGCGCTGCCCAGCTCCCCTGACACACTACCTATCAACCTCACCACCTGCCTGGTACACCCGCGGCCTGTCCGGCATCAAACTGTCCTGCCCACACCCCGTGAAGCCTTCCCTCTGGCCTCAAAACCACTGACCTAATGAGCCGCACCCCTCGCGGCGCTAGACAAACCAACCCCGACCTTCCGGCCGAGCCGCCTGCATGGCGGCATCTTGGTCGAACCGCACTCGCAGTCTGTTGGGCCGAGCCCAGCTGACCAGGCCTAACATAGTGGGTTAACCCACCCAATGGGATGGGTCAGACCCATCGGGTCTGTCTGGGTTGACCTAGACCGGGTCAGCCCAAACTGGGTTGGTCTGCGTCTGTCCGACTGGCTCGGACCAGACCTGGGCCCACTACCAACCATTTGCTTACATTTGCCACAACATTGGCATCAGACGCCTTTTTTAAGAACCGTCAGCGGCTCTGGTAATCTCGATGAGAGACGATTCCTTTGATAATACCCCACATGAGATTGGGGTATAGTTGAGATACAGTCTGGTTGGTTCGTACATGAATCCAATCGGGGCCCCGGGACTAAAAGGCTAATAACTAACAGACCAGGCATCTGATTTCCACGTCGTTTGTTATATTGAGACCCCTATGATGAGGAATACCATTGTGATACTTCTACATGGTACTTCAAAACACATGGATTATCAACATGTAGCTCGTGGAGTAGTCCCACCAATTAACGAGCGAGAAGATTGCAGAGACCTATTATCTAGCTGAGACTTGGCGACTCTTGACCGATCGACTCCGAGTGATTAGGAATACCCAGTGGGGAGCACTTGATTATAGAATTAGACCCAAGATGGAGGAGTATTTGGATGTTGTGCCAGACCTGTGGTACTCGACAAAAGGTGTACATCTCTAGGTTATGAGAGGGTGTGCTTGGTTGAAGTGGTAGACCCATGGTGTGGAGCGCCTCTATGTGAGCGCGTTAGACCCACAGTACTCGAAAGGTGGAGTACCTCAACAGTCCAAGGTTAGTGGGAAGTGCATGGTTTTTGCGGCAGTCCCACTATACTCTACGGAGGATGAGTTCTCCAGTAACCTTGGTTAATGCATCGTGAATAAAAATCTTGGTTTTAGTTGTGTCAATGACTTTTGTGTATTCCTCATGATTGAAATGGGCTTCTAGATAACTTAGGTATATGTACGGGAATATACCTATGTAATGGTTATCTGTTGATTTCATACTTTTTGGATTATCCATGTTGGATATTGAGGGACCTTGATGGTATCGGGGTCCCTACTGAGTATCAATATACTAACCCATACATGGGTTATGCCCGCACCTCGTTGTGTTGGTTGCAGATGACAGATAGTGCTGACTAAGGCTGAGAGTAACAGGACTTGACGGTACCCGGAGTTGGATCCCTTGGCGTGACGATACACGGAGCAGAAAGACACACATGGAGAGCTGAGGAGGCCATCTGTACCTACCCTTCAGGTAGAAACCCCAGAGGACGACCCATTAGCTTCATTAATTTCTTTCATTTGTACTTACTTTCATTTGTACTTGTACTTTACTATGGGGATTGTATTCCCGGCCCCTTTACATTCCAGCACTTCTTATCTATATAGTATTGCTTAGTGTTTTGCTTCTAGTTGTGTACTCTGATTGTGTGTGTTTACTTTTTACAAAGGAAATGCCTTCCCAGTTTATGGATTTACACCTTTGGTGCTACTCGCCAGCCCCTAGCCTATGGAAGGCGGGCTTGGGGTATTCACATTACGGACCCCAGGGGATAGTTCATGAAAAATTGGCATCAGAGGGGTCGTTTCTACCGCAGAACATAGAATTATGATTTTAATTTTCTATGAAGCAATAATGTTCAGGGTACTAAGTTTGGTTTTTATCTCAGGGAGTCCAATGTTGGTGCGACAACCGGCATATCCATAAACCAGGACCCTGACTACTGATCTCTAACTCAGTGCACAAAAACACTGATTGCGTGTGTGTTTTCAAAAGTTTTCTTTAAGTCAGCTCAACCAGGTCTTCTCACCAGGTATAACTTTTGACCGTGTCACATCTTTTTAGGATGCCTCCACACAAACATCCAGTAATAGTTCCTAGAGACTACACGATGAAGGCCACCGATCGACGAGGCTTCGGTGCAGGGCCCTCTTACTATGTTGGCACCTTCGGGTGGTGTACTAGATGCACCACTCGCACTGCTAGGCAATTCACGCCGACTGAGTGTAATTCATGAGTTCTAGTGGTAGAGGACTCAGAGGCTACGAGGCGAGGCATATACCCAGGCGGCACTGGACTAGCTGGAGGCGATTGCTAGAGTTTTCCGCCTTTTTGAGACAGTAGTAGAGCAGATGGTAATCTTAGCTACTAATATTTTTCAATGAGTGACCATGAGGATGGTCTTCTTAGTGATGAGGCCTTGGTATGTGGACCATTTCCCGAGATTGTACCTCTAGGTAGTGGGTCATCTCTATCACTACTTGTTGGTCAGCAGCTGCAACTGGCGGTACTGGTAGAGGACACTTGTAGGCTTATTGCCTAACATGTGTTTCTGCTTCAGATACCCCTCAGGTACCGAGGTGAGCTCGAATCATGGGTGGCTGATGAACAACATGAGGAGGTGGCTGAGAGTTCCCTAGAACTTCTACAGCTTCAGAAGGATGATGTGTCAGTAGTTGAGTATTCATCGAGGCGTACCGATCTTTCCTGGTACTCAATAAATACCATACAGTCAGTGCTTCAGAGATCGAAATTCCAAGCGAGGTTTTCTTAAAGGACATCCGAGCTAGAAAAAATTGTTCTTACGCATTCATACTTATGTGTGGATGCTAGAGATAACCTTTGTGGTTGAATGTTCATTGGCTGAGAGGATACAACCAGTGAATGTTAGTAGTGGGAAAGTAGGAAACTGGTGCCAGTCTCAGAGACTTGAGTGTGTAAAAATGTTTCAGGATGATGAATTGTTAAGGAAAGATGAATCTGCAAGGAAGAAGACATAGAAGGAGTGCTAGCAGAGCATCTTGAAGTGATGTACATTTCGATATGTTACATCAACCCCCTTATGTGGAACATTCCAGGCTCAAGGAGCTTGAGGTCAGGGGAAGACAGTAGCTGCATGGGGTCAAGGAGTGTGACACAAAGGCTCTGGGAATGATTCCAGGTACGGTCTGTGTCTACTACTAGATGGTGTAATCACACTTACGCCGACAGTGTGATCTGACCCTTGAGGTGAGAGATCGGTTGGAACAACTTGGTGGCAGCATCGAGGCCTTGAGACATTAGTTTGGGTTGGGAATTCACATACACAGTTCACAGTCAAATTGACTATATTAGGCAAAGAGGTTGTGGTTTTTCTACAACGTTATGTAGGGGTTTCCCTTGGTTTTAAAAAAGAAAACTCATGCATCACAGTTTAAACTCATGCATAGGAGGGTAAATGCGATCACTCTTGAGTCGGCCAACCTTTCCCTCATGGTAGTATGATTTTTCAGTTTTCAGTTCTAAGGAGTGACGGAACATGGGGAAATATTTTTATAAGATGTTTCCAGGTTTACCCCCCCCCCCAAGGCGGATGGATTTCTACTTTGGCTGGATACTATCAGAGGTTCATTGCAGACTTATCTAAAGTTGCAGCACCACTATCATCCTTGACGAAGAATGGGAAACCCTTCGTGTGGTCGGAGAGATGCTAGCAGAGCTTTCAAGAGTTGTGGCAGAGGCTGACTAGTTCCCCCATTTTGAGGCTTCCAGAGGAAGAAGTAGTGTACGTAGTTTACTACAGCGCATTAGGGATCGGATTCAGTTCTGTCCTGATGCAAGAGCGAGAAGTGATCACATTTGATCCTTGGAAACTGAGGTATCATGAGTAGAACTACGCTACAAATGACCTGGAGTTAGTAGCAGTGGTCTTTTCCTTGAAGATGTGGCTACACTATCCGATGGGCGAACGTTTTACCGTGCACTCTGATCATAAGAGTCTCATGTATATCTTCTCTCAGAATGACATGAACCTGAGATAGTGGTGTTGGCTTGAGTTCCTCCAGTATTATGACTTTGAGATAGACTATACTCCTGGAAAGGGGAACGTTGTTGTGGATGCACTCAGAAGGAGGACAGGTATTCAGCTGCTAGGAGAGGTGACAGAGAATCTAGATTCCTTATACTTTTACTTTGTGGATAGAAATGGAACCACCTATCTATAGTCTCTTACAGTCCATCCCCCACTTCGTCAGCGAATCTGGGAGGCACAGCGGGGAGATGCTGACAGCAAGACGTGACGTGCTCAGATATCCACAGGGCTGACAGTTGATGGATTTTCTGAAGGTGGGGCGCACTTCATCCTCATTAGAGGACGTAACTTGGTACTAGTGGCACATAAGGAGGAAGTGTTGAGGGAGTTCTACATATCCCCTCTATTGGTACATCCAGGAGTGGTGAAGATGTACCAGAGCCTTTGACGACAGCACTGGTAGCCATGTATGAAGAAGACTATAGCAGAGTTTGTCTCTCGATGCCTCATTTGTCAGCAAGTAAAGTTAAAGAATCAGGTACTAGAAGACTTGGTTTATCCTTTAGAGGTCCCAAAGTGGAAGAGAGATTATATATCCATGGACTTCATGATGGGTTTTCTCGTACGTCCAGGGGGATGACTCTATTTGATGATCGTTGAACAACTCGCCATTTCGGCCCACTTCCTACTGACCAGAGATGGTATGAGCTACCACGGAGAAGGTGCAGATCATCCAGGAGTGGATGAAGACTTAAAATTGCAGACAGAAGTCATGCGCTAACAAGAGATGGAGACATATGGGGTTCGAGGATAGCGACCACATCTTTCTATAGGTCTGATCTCGACGAGGTCTTTGATGATTTCCCATTAAGGAATGTTATCTTTGAGATTATTTGGACCTTTTCAGGTCCTCAATAGAGTTGGTGAGGTGGGATACCACTTAGCTCTTCCTCCTCAGTTGCACCGGGTGCACGAACTCTTTCACGTATCCTAGATGAAGAGATATGTGTGCGACACTTCCCACATCATCGAACATGGAGAGTTGGATATTTCCAATGGGGAAACATTTAATGAGGTTCTATTAGAGATTGAAGATCGACAGGAGAAGGTCCTTCTTGGATGGTTTATACCTCTAGTGTGTGTTATCTGGTAGCATGAGAACTTCCAATAGAGCACATGGGAGAGGGAGACTCAGATGCGTGCTCACTACCCCCACTTGTTCCCCTAGTTTTTAGTTGTGGATTACGGGGACATAGAGCCCTGACGTGGGGAGAATCTAAAGTCCCAAAATTTCCATGTAATTTTTTTCTAAAATATATGGGAATTTTACGAGTTCGTGAAAGCTGATAGCGCACGATTACGAGGCCCGGAGTGCCCGGAATGATCCGTCAAAATATTGTTAAGCTTAAATATATGCACGTAATAATTTTTCATGAAATAGTGGAAAAAGACAAAAATGGTTTCTCAGATCAGAAATATGAGGTCACCGTTGGGCTCAGGAAGGCGGGTTTACCCTAGGCATGACTTAACTTTATTTGGTGCGGGCCTACTGTGAGAAAAACCAAAAATTGCATAACTGTAAATAAAATAATTAAATAAATTATTTTATTTTTCAAATTCTTATAACTCACAAATGGTAACTCAAAATAAAAATCTGAGACCACAGCTGAACTCAAGAGAGTATGCTTTAATTAAAAAGATAGTAACTTTGTCCGGCATGGGCGACCAGAAAAAGCTAGTTTTTTGCCACAAATAAAATAATTAAGTGACAATTATTTTATTGTAAAATTCATTACATATAAATAGTAACTCGAATTGAAAATACGAGAGTACCGTTGGATTATTTGAGGTGTGTTTCACCCACACAGAGCCTAACCTCGACCGACACGGGATGAGGTTGTTTGATAATAATTTTTTCCAAACATTTTTTCAGGTACGTTCAGTGAACGCGCATGAAGAGTTTTATAACTTTTGAACTGGTGCCCGGAATTGAAATCTGAGGAAACTGTTGAACTTGCAGTGCCAGTATTTTCTTAAGAAGACTTTCACTTCGACAGCAGTGAGTTTGAGATAAATGATAGTTTTTGGATTTTAATAAAAAAATAATAAAATAAAGTACAACACTTTATTTTGTTTTTGACCCGCCATGTGAGTGTGGGTAGTTGGAACCTTCACTTGGGAGTTGATGATGGTACTTCCACAACCCAACCTCCCATGAGAGGTTATGGTGGTGGGGCCCACCCGATCATAACCTCCCAATTAATGATAGGGGTGAGGACCACCTGACCCATATTGATGGTGGAAGATGAAACATCTACACACCCCATCATTAATTATGGAGGACCTCTTGACTTCCTCTACACAATTAATTGTTCCAACACATGTACCAATTAATTGTGCCAACAAATGTGCCAATTAATTGTTCCCACGCACGTTCCAATTAACTTCACCAATGCGTGTGATTTTATTAAGGGGAGTTTCTTTATCCATTTTAATTGCATTCCAACAATAAAATAATTGAAAACATATTATTATAATTTGGTTGGCATTATCTTTTGGTGGAACAGAGGAAGAGCAGATCTAGGGAGAACCATTTTCCAAAAGAAGAACACGAAGAACGTGATGAACGCGAAGAATTCTGGTGGAACTTCTTCCTCGGTCTTCTACCCCTGCCACTTTCTAACGTAGAGCAACTTCCATCCCCATCGTCGTTAATGAACCGATGCACAAGCTTGGGTTGGGAGCGCATGACAAATGTGGAGATCGACAAACTTCATTGTCTTCTTTCCGCAACACCATAAATGAACATCGATCAATGACCGGTGAATCAAGGGTAGGTGGTTTTAATACTTATTTATGTCTTATCATTTTATTTTCCTCTGCTTCGGATTTGAAAATAATCACTGCGTGGTTTAAAAACAATTGAATATCATCCCCTTCTTTGAGAAAATTTTTACTACACTAAACGCGGTGGGAGTGGGCCAAACCAACATGGTCTGACTCCTCCGCTATTCTTGTTGTGTTGTTCTTCGGAAGAACGAAGAGGCAACGATGAAGAATGTGACAATGAAAAAGGTCGTTCTACTCGCGGCCTCCGTGAATCACGCCGCCCCCGTGGTGCACCAAAGCTTCCGGCCGAACTCCACTGTCCCAAGCGGTGCGCGGCCCGCCTGCCCGTGGCCTCCCCACAGCCTGACAGGCTGCTGCTGCGCCCTGCCCGGTGCCCCCAGGATGTGCCCCGGCGCCCTGCCCGGCACCTCCGCTACCCGGTCGGCCCCTTTCACGCCCTGTCGGCGCCCCAGCGGCCAGTTCGGCGCACCCGCGTGCTGCTTGTCTCTGCCGGTGCCCTGCCTGAAGCCCCAGTTCCTCCTGCCCGCGCGCCCCGCATGCTACCAGGCTCTATAGGTACCCATGTACTGCCTGCAAGCATGCCCCTCCCACTTCCCGGCTCTGCAGGCGCCCTGCTCGAAACCCCCATGTGCTGCCAGCGCACCCCGAGCACTTTCTAGCTTTGCCGGTGCACTACCTGACGCCCTCACGGCCTGCCAGGTGCACCCATGGCCTGTCGGGAATCCATCCGGCCTGCCCGTGCCCCACGCGGCTTGCCCGATGGCCTCCCACCCGCTGCCTCTTGCGTCGTGCCGCTTGCGGCACTGGCCGAACCTGCCCCAGCCTTCAGGCCTAGCCGCCTGTGTGGCGGCATCCGGGCCGAACTACTTTCGCATTCCGCTGGGCTGGGCCCAGTGTTCTAGGACATACCTAGCGGTTTGGCATGTCCAACGGGTTGGGTGAGACCCATCGGGTAAGTCTGAGTTGACCAAGACCGGGTCGGCCCAGACTGGGCTGTGCCAAGTCAGTTCGACCGGGTCAGACTGAACCAGGAACCACTACCGACCCTTTGTTTACTTTGTCTATATCTTTGGCATCGGACGTCCATTTGAAGAACCGTCAGCGACACTAGTAATCTAGAAGAGAGATGGTGCCTTTGAGATTACCCCAATAGAGTTCAGGGTATAGTTGAGATACAGTCAGGTTGGTTCGTACACGAATCCAACTAGGCCTCCGGGACTAAAAGGCTAATAACAAACCGATCGGGCGTCTTATTGACGCGTCGTCTATTGCATTGAGACCCATATAACGAGGCGGGCCTCTGTGATACTTTTAAGTGGGACTTCACAACACTTGGAGTATCGACTTGTAGCTCGTGGAGCGGACCCACCTGGTGATGAGCGAGCATATTGCAGTGACCTAATAGCTTGATGAGACTTGATGACTGATGACTGATCGACTCAGAGTTATTCGAATGGCCTAGTGGGGAGCACTTGGTTGTAGCTACAGAACCATGGTGGAGGAGCGCTTGGTTGTAGCAGCAGACCTGTTGTACTCGAAAGAAGGAGTACCTCTATAGGCTATGAGGGGGAGTGCTTGGTTATTACGGCAAACCCATGGTGGGGAGCCCTCTGTGTGAGAGTGTCTGACCCACATTACTGGACAGGTGGAGTTTATCACCTGTCCAAGGTTAGTGGGAAGTGCTTGGTTGTAGCGGCAGGCCCACTATACTCGATATAGGAGGAGTTCTCCAGCAGTTGGGGTTTCGACATCGTGAATAAAATTCCTGGTTTGAGCTATGTCTATTACTTTTGTGTTTTTCATATGATTTAGATGGGTTTATAGATAACTTAGTTATATGTATTTGCATATACCTATGTAATGGTTATCATTTGATTTCATACTTTGTGGTTTATCCTTGTTGGATTTTGAGAGACCGTGGTGGTCTTGGGGTCCCTACTGAGTATCGTTATACTCACCCCTACACGGGACATGCCCGCACCTTATTGGGTTGGTTAAAGATGACAGACAGCGCCGAATGAGGCAGAGAGTAGTAGGTCTAGACGGTACCTGGAGGTGGATCACATTGCGTGACGATATACGGAGCAGATGAATAGACATGGAAAGATGAGTAGGCCATATTTACCTACCCTTTAATTATGAACCCCGGAGGATGACCTAGTAGCTTATTTACTTGCTTTCAGTTGTACTTTCTTTCAGTTGTACCTGTACCTTACTGGTGGGCTTGTATTTCTGGCCCCTTCACTTTCCATCACTTCTTTTATATACATTTTTTCTTTGTGTTTTCCTTCTAGTTATGTACTCTATTTGTGTGTGTTTAAATTTTATAAAGGGAATGCCTTCTCAGTTTAGGTATTTACACCTTTGGTGCTAGTCGCCAGCCCCTGGCCTATGGAAGGTGGGCTTGGGGTAGTCACGATATGGGCCTCAGGGGACGGGTCGTGACCGAATAACTATTATCCAGATAATTTATATTTACAATGACCCGGTCTTATAAAAGAAAAATATCAATTAAAAGTGATGAAGTTATCACCCAAAACCATGAGTTGATAAAATAATAATTAACATGTCGGAAATAAAATGATATATATAAATATTATATTTGATGCTGTGTATGATTATGATTTGGGAATAAATATATAATAAATGTTTTTTTAAACTATAGTTTTGAACATGTATAAAGCAATACGAAACTAGAGGTAATTAGTTTATATTACTATTTCATTTTTTTTCAGGATTCACGATGCTAAATTTTAATTGACTGAAATTATATGGATCATATAATTTAAATCCAATATATTTTACTCTCCACTAGTTATCTCAATTATTTTATTGTGTATATAAATTTTTCCACTCTTTGGTACTAAATACGATTAATAAAATATTTTTCAGTAAAACCCAACCATTTTTCTATGTTGGTTACTGAATATTTCCTTCCATATCGATACTCAAAAAAATATTTTATGAAATTTCATATATAAACAAGGAATGTTTAGTAAAATATATTCTCAATACATTTTAAATTATTTAGTAAACTAAAATGGAGACTTTTTAAATTTTATTTGAAAATTTTGTATTTTAGTTTTTCAACAAAGTGTGAATGGTATGTTTCATTTTAACAAATAAAATATGAATGGACTTTACCACCATCATTAATATTCCATATATTGAAAAATTCATTAAAATTATCTATTTCTTTTAAATAAATTCTCAATATTCATGTAATTTTTAAATTGAATTTTATCAAAAGATCACTATAATTTTTTCATATATTAAAATAATTGTTTTATGTTCTTATAAATGTATTTTCATCAACCTAAATACACATTATGTATTCATATGGATAAAATGTAACATTATATTAAAACTCCATAAAATTATATTGATTATTTATGATGATTATGATTTTATGATCCTTTTATATTTCCATGGGATAATTAAGTTCTATTGATATCTCTATGAACCCCATTTATTTTCCATGTGTTATAATATGTTGATTTTTTGAATGTTTAATGATTTTTTACACACATATGTATAGTTTCTATTATGTATTATGTGGTTCTGTTATGAACCTCCAATATATTAGTTTAATACTTATATCTCATGAGATAATTAGGTAGAATGAGTTAATGTACTTGATCCATTATTGGATATAATAAGGGATTATTGATCCACATTAAATGGGAATCCCAAGGTGATGTATTAAAAATATTATATGAGAATCATGTGTTAATAAATGATCCATAATGATATAGTAAATGGGCATCAATACTTGGAAAATTATGATATGTTAGCCATGATAGTTAAATTTAATATCTAATATTCTTTCTATCCCATTGAAGGATCCATACTATTGTAACATGTTTCTAAGAATATGAATTGAACTCCTAGTTCATGATTGATACAGGATGATTCCAACCTCATTTGATGTTTGTGTTTTTAAATGATAATGTTTTATTCAGTAAATAATTTTATAATCTATGAAGGATTGGTTAAATATGTTGTTTGTTATGATCACAACCTTCGTCCATTATTTTTTATCATATGATTTTATATTCTCATCTATTAATATCTCACAAGTTTACCGTTACTAAGAATCTGATATCACCATTTATTATATTTATTTCCATAAGTAATGAATAATGGTTTTTTATAGGGAATTTAACAAAATGGATATTTTGAGAAGAACTTTTTGGAATACATTTAAGATCTTTCATGGAGTAACATATTTAAGTTTATAGTTTTTAATTACAGTAACTCTTTTATTGTTCATAGATTTAAATTTTATTATATCTATAGACTTCATAACTAAATGGATGAAATATTTATTTACGAAATTATTTGGTCACCATAGTTGGTGTAAAATCAGGGTTTAGTTAATTTAGGTCATTAGGATTACATAACATTAGTAAAAACCCATGGAATAAACTTATGTGCAGGATAAGAAATTTAATGCTTTAGTAACATATAAATTATGATGTTTTCCTAGATATAAAATGCTTATAAAATAAATCATGTGGAAATGGTTTAGTTTTAGATTCATCAAGACATAAAATCACCAAATCAAATTGGTGGAATATTTGTCCCCTATAATTCATGTGTACTGTAAAAGGTCCATTTCAGTATTCCTAGATTGAAACACACTATGGATTTGACTGCATTAACTCACAGTTTATTTATTCAAACTTTTTAATGATTTTAATTGATAATGGCTGTGGATAACTTATTTGAACCTTAAAATGTTGTAAATTGAAGATCATGAGTCATTATTTAGAAATATTAATATTTAATTTCCATGATTATATTATTTTTCTCTTTAGAAAATGTATCATTATCCTAAACTACACTCATGGATTTTAGTCAATGGATATACCTAGATGGAATAAAGATAAAAATGATTTTGATATGAAATTGAATAATATTTCTTTTTAGAAACTAAATTTATTTTGAGATTGAATACAAAATATTTATGTTTATACTCATGAAACATTCTCATGACATTTATAAAGAAGTGATTTTGAATGATTATAGGAGATACAATGTAATTTCCAGATATCCATGTTGAAAATCCATCATTATTTTATCCAATAGAATCATTTACCTGGATCAATTCCATAAATAAAATATTATCAGTTCTCAGGTGCTCAAAACATGAAAAGGTTTTCTTAAAAATTTATCATTTAGAATGTGATATAGATTAATGGTGGAATCATATTAATAATGTAATGAAGGTGGAAAAAATATACACGATGTATTGATATGATTTTAACAATATACTTCTCTGTATTAACATCCCTGTAATTATACTTAAAAGGAGATGGAATTTAATGTGATTTTGAAGAAGGTTGATGGATCCATTAGTACCCATGAGGAATTTTTAGAAATATTTTCAATATATTATTTGGGTTTATTCATTCCACATGAAAGAAATATTGATTGATTAATTGGTGAATTAAATCCAAAACTCCCAATAAAATTATCAATAAGATACTGTATTATTTATAAATAAATAATTTGATCTTCTATCATTGTATTAATATAAATTGGATATTCCCATCCCTCCCAAGGATTTGATATGAAATGGGTGATGTAGTATCATGAAAACTAAAATAAATCATTTGGTGAAAGAAATTACTATCATATACTTTCCCATAATATGGGAAGAAACATCAACATATATTCATAAATGGAAACAAAAGGCTATTAAATATTGAAGGGCCAATAATAAATCCAATGAATGTGAAAAAGTGATAATATTGATGGCTGTTACAATGTTATAATGAATCATACCAATTATTTCCCCACCCAAGCTCCAGTTATTCAAATAATATGTGTTTCTATTTTATTCCATCAAGTTCGTGAATCTAAATATTTATTATGGTGGTCATAATCAAAATCCTACTAAGATCAAATATAAGAGGAAATATCATGACATCGTGATAATAAAATTGTGCTATGTGAATGACATTGTGAAAGGCACACATATTATCCCATCTAGAGAATCTAATTTGATATTTAATTCTAGTTATCAAAACTATTTTATATCTTATAATTTTTTTAAAGGTTTAATGTAGACACATCATTGATTTGTTGTTTCGTTAGTGGTGAAAACATGAAATTGTATGATGATGACATTCCAAGTCTATTATTCCTCTCTGATATATTTTTATGTGAATTTTATTTCAAAAAATCAGTTGATTCTCTATATTATATAATTTTATGTGATTATAGGCATGAATTAACTTTCTTGATATAGATGCCATATCATTTCCCATGGAAGGTAATCTGTATTTCATATTTCAAATGATCCAATGATCATTTTTGTTTCTAGGTGGAATATGAACATCTAGTGGAAGTTAATTCTATTTTTTGGAACATAATCACAATCCACGGAGGGAATTTATCTCATAATGATTAAATGAAAAAAACATGGGGATATTTATATGGTAAATGAATCTTCTTATGTATTTAAAAAATATTTTCCAAGTCCTACTCTAAATAAAGATGTTGAGTTTGTAATAGAACTTATATAAGGTGTTATGCCTATCTAAAAGTCCCAATATAAACCACATCACAATATATATATATATATACCTGTAATAATAATTAAATTCCCAATAAACTATAACATGAATAAAATTTGACAAACCATCACATTATTAAAAAACATTTTGAGAAATCCTATGGTCCTACAACTATAATAAAATATCATGGATAAAGATACTCCCACAGATGCCCATAACAGAATTGAAATGACATTATAACGCAACCCTTCATTATTAGAGGTTATAGTCAACCCCAATTCTAGTTTCTATTACAAACACCCCCATATTAGAAAAATATAGAATAAAAAATGAAAATACTGAGCTGAAATTTGTACTAACTACCTAAATAATAAATTTTTCATTGTGAATGTTTAATTTCATAAACCAATTCTACCTAATGTTGATGAAATTTTCAATCTATTGAAAAATCACTAATGTAGATATATTTTATGAAAATTATTGAAAAATGTCAAAAACCAGAATTTATAAAAACTGATAATGATCCCTTACTATAATGATTCTATGTGATAGATTTTTAAATATCATTTCTAAAATATGTTAAATTCAATTTATAAATATTGGAACACATAGAGAGAACTAATGAGGGTTTGCCTCCACATTACTGTTGGATCCAATTAAAAAAAATTGTGTAGCTTAATAATATAATATATAAAAGAAAAATATAATAGATATATGGTCCATTATGGTTTATCCCTTATTTTTGATACACAATTACCTCAATATAGTCCATATTATGAAGTGATCATTTGGGTCACAATTCAATGCCTCCCTCCTAAAATGAAAATAGAAACCCAACAACAATGTTCACGAGTCAAACACTATCATGAAATTTACTCAATTGCTCTATATATTTTTAATGTCTTTAGAATTATTAAATTTTTACGTAGAACATACCTTTATGATTTACATCTTGTGTAAATATGATAATTTCTCTTGAGGAAGTGTGGACTATGCCCTGCTCAAAGCAATATGGATTGTTCATTCCATACAAGAAAATATAAAGAATAATTTTAATAAACCAATGTAAAATATAAAACGTAGATATGATTATGGAATCATAATATATACTTTGGTCATTTATTTTTCATTATTTTAACATAATAAATAAATGAAATAATCATTCATGTGTACACAAAATGTACTATCTCCATAAATGGTTCACTTCATTTCTAATATCCAATTATTATATATTATTCTAAATACATATATACTAATTATAAATTATAATTATGTTGTGGTTTTCATTCTGGATATGATGAAACAACTATCTAATTAATGATATCAATAATGAAAAAGTTATAACCTACTCAATAATACTAGAAAATTAACCCTTGTTATAGTGAAATTAATGAATGTTTGTTAACTAATATGCAATAAGATATTATAAGAAGTTAATATATGTTATTATAAACAAAATTTTATTTATGATATTATTTAGTTACATATTTAAAACTACTATACAGTTGTATAAAGTCCACACATCAAAAACAAAGGTTATGGTATTAGAATTTCATCTCAGTTGTTTTCCCATTGAATCTTATTTGTTATTATGTTCCTTTTCAATTTTATTTGGGGTATATACCGACATTGTTAATGTTATCTCATTAATACAATTATTCTCATCATATTAAAACACTCAATTAATTCATACATTTTTGGAGATTATGATTCAAATGTTCCGAAGTGGTATAGGACACTTTGGATTGTTTATAAATTATTCTCCTTAATAATGTTCTTATTTATAGTCATTAAAATAACAATTCCTTTTTGGATTGTTACATTTTTCATGAAACATTAACCTTGTTTTAATTATTTTTTCATGGTAAAATTGTGTTTAATATCCATATCCTTACATAATAGAGATTATTATTTCTTAAACTCTTTATCATATTAAATATGGTGTTCACCTTGATAGTTATTTGATTAACTAAGAATTACAGATAAATACAAATATTTTATTAAATAGGGATATATTTTGATAAGACATAATATTTATTAAATATATAAGGAATGATGTATACCTATGATACCAATGTTTTGGAGTGATTTGGGAATGACCTGCAGGCTGGGGACGAGTCATTATAATCCCCTCGATGAATCGGTAATCTCATGAGGTGAATTAGTTGGCCATGTTGTCTAAACTGTCTCTTGATGGTAAAAGTATCATAGTCCAAGGATACATGACAAATGATAATTAATACTGGCCTTTATAAAGCATTTAGATATTATTTATTCATGATATGTTGTGTTGATTTATATATGAATGCAATTCATTTTCAGTTCATTGATTTTATTTCATCTGTTTCATGTATTGTAACAATCAATAATGATATTGTCTTATCTATTTATTTAAATTAGTTATCAATTATTTACCTTTCCATGTTAATTTATTCCTATTTATTCATTATTTCATCCACTTACTTATCCTTATTGAGTATTTTATCTCACTCTTATTTTGTTTCCTTTCCCAATGTTATGAAGAGTAACTCTTTAAATATTCATTCAGTGACGCAATTTATTTTATATATTATGTATATTTAATGAAGCTAACATTTTGAAATATATTTTTGGTATCATGAATGTAATATTGCTATCAAAGAATACTGATATGATCATCCCTTCTATATTTGATTCCTTCTAACCAGGAAAATGTAATATAATAATTCATCAACTCTAATCTTCTGGGGAAATGGAATTAAATGTAATGTGTGAAATCTTCCTAAATAGAGATGTCGTGGGATGTATACTTGTGTCCTTTGACCAAATTACATAAAAATTTTCTTCTTTTGGATGTCATTGTGTGATCATTGAAAAATTACATGGTTATGTTCTCCTATTTCCTTATATGTATGGGACATATTTTCTTCATCTCAATATACTTATTTTTATTTTCCCTAACCTATTAAACCAATGAAAATTAAGGTGTGCTAAAAAAACACAATATCATTTTATCTCATCGAATATTCTCATGATGATTCTGATACACCTTTTTTACTTCTCGGATCAATAGGGAAAAACATGGTACAGGCTTTATAAAATAACTATTTTGTTGTCATATGTGATGAAGGAACACAACATATATTTTAATATTGAATGAAACCATCTTCATTTATGTGTTATTCATGAGTCGTTCCTTACATTATAGTGTTATACTTATTTTTATGCTCTGAATCGTCAATTAGTTCCTCCTTTATCTTATCATTTATTGATTGTATGGAAATACATTGGGAAATGTATGATTTATACCATGATATTATGATTTCCAAATCCATATTTTTCATAACCATTTTAATAGTGTGTTTCTCAAACCACATCATGAATAGAGTATCAGGGTATTTTATACTAATATTTTTAGCATTTGTGTTCACCTATCTATGATTTTAGTTGATAGAGAAATCATAAACCATGATTAATTCTATCCTTATTAATTGATATTTTGAATCACTTTCTATATCAATAAATTCACTATAATTTTATGATATGTACATATGTAAAACATATCACCATAGAGGTAGTCTCACCAAATAATTAATGAAAAGATCATAGTTTGTAATAGAAGACCACACATCTAGTTATTATAATCATGTTTCATATACTTTTAGAGTGATTTTACTTTCACATTGAAATTTTTCATAAGAAAACAATTGAATCATTTCTTTGAAGCATCAATTTATATCATATACCTATCTCAATTTGAGTTGTTTTGGAATACATGTGTTTTCATTCACCTCTTCTTGATTTTTATTAATCTTTCCCCGCATTATTATTTCCAAACATACCATACCTAATAATTTTTTAGCATCACCAGTATGCCTTAAAATTCATGGGAACATTCTAGAAAACCATTAATAGTACCCCAATAAAAAAACTATTAATTTCCATGACACATGAGGGATTGGACCACTCCTCATTTTTCATTATTGTTGAATGGTTTAAATATTTTCCCCCAAATGAGATCTTTTCCCCTAAGAATGTGCTTTTTTTTCATTCAAAAACCCCACTTTCTCTGAATAGTATACATATTATTCTTTCTAAATATTTCAAGAACAATCTATATAAAAACTTCTTGGTACTCATTTATCATAGATTAAATTATAATATCATTAATAATGACAATAGAAATTTTTTGAAGCAGTATCTGATGATTATTTTCATCAAATTTATAAATATATTTGGGAATTATTAATTTTAAAGGAAATAATTATGCACTAATAGTGTTCATATGTTGTATGGAAGCCTGTATTCTAAATGTCATCCTTTATCACCTTCAACATATGATTCCCAAAAAAGATCCACCTTTTGAGAAGTAACAGTCACCCCAATGATGATCGAAATTTCCCTCAATCCTTGGATGAAGATTGATATTATTAATATTATTGATATTAATGAGTATGTATTCTCTATATAAAGGAATTTATCCGTCTATTTTATTAATAGAGTGAACTGATGCACCTTAAGGTGATGCACTGGATCATTTGAATAATTTTTCTGAATAACCTTTCAACTTCTTCTCTAAGACCTCTTTTTATATATTGTGGATCTTATAGGGGAACCTAGGGATTTTATTTCATCTGAGTATAAGTAATATTGATATCTATACCTCATCATATTATGGAAGTCCATGAAAATAATCATGAAATATTAAATTATATTCCCTTGTAGCATGAAAATTATTTTTGTATATACTTTATATCAAACTAACAATTTAGAAATGAAATTATTCATCACTGGGAATTAATACCCACACCACCAAGTGATATAATAAATGGATTCATGATCATAATTGAATTTTATTGTGTTCTAAGATAGTGTATATGGATGGATATTTCCTTTTATAATCATTTTAAGTGTTATTTATATCATTAGATCCTATCATTTTATCTTATTCCATCATATTATATAAAGATATGATTTATATTTTTTCAAAAGGAATATTCCAAAAAAAAGCAATGCAATATTTCAACAGTGTGGTTTCCATGATATCACTACCATATTCCTTCAATAATATCTCTACTTCATGGTACTCAGGATGTGATTCTATAGTTCTATCGTAATTTTAGGATATAATGGAATGTGTAGATATAATATCAAATAGAAAATTTTGATCTTGGAGTGAAATAAAAGTTTACATCATAAGAATTCATTTAATCTGTCTACTTTAATTGTGGTTATGGTATAATATTTCCTAATACCACAGCATTGGTGGTTACTAATACAAATAACTAATAATGACCGATGGGTTGGTGAATTTTAATACATAGTGTCTGTGATCCTTATAGTTGATATATTTAACTATAACGAGTGCATTGGGAGGTTCCTTTAATCCCATATCATGATAAAAATAAAATATATTTATCTTCAACATTCATAATAATTGAGTCATTCTATCTCAATCATAATGTAATTTATTTATCGCTTTAAGGAAATTACTATGATACTTGTTTCCAAATACTTGATATGTGGGAGGTTGGATCATCACACAGACCTTATCATTTGATCTTTTATCTTGATGACACATTTTTCTATTCTTATCATGAAATATATATGGATATTTTCCAAACTCCACCATAAATTAGATATTTCATCAAACCAAATCTACATATCTAAATAATTATTTAATAGTTAAATCCATTCTGAGATGGGGTTTTTAATAACTAAAAAAATATCTTTTTTTGTATCATTATTGACAAAAAAACTAAGATGTATCTTGATATTCATTTGAAATTTGAAAAGTAATCCGTGATATATTTACACCCCATTTCATAATACTTATAAAATAAAATTCTATATTTTCTTACAGAGTTTTAGGAAAATAATTTTTATGATAAGTCCACATAATGTCTCCCCACTTCTTTTCTTTCATTTCATCATCTAGCTTCATATTATTTTTCCATTCCCACCATTGAGTGGATTCCACAAATAAATAATAAACATATAGAGTGAATTTTTCCATAATAAAATATTATAAAATGGTATTTTATATTTATTTAACAAAATATTCTATGAAAAGATGATATAATGTTCTAATAGACATCAGTGACCATATTAGAAAAAATGAATCTATGGATTTTTTCACCTTCATGTGAAAAAGATGTTGTTTCAAATGATGTTGGATTTTTTTATATAGACTCAAAGCATATGAGTAATAATTACTGTATTTTTATAACCACACCTCATGAATCTCTTGGGAATTTTGTTTACACAATAATTTCATGGACCCTCAAAAGGGTTTTTGTACTTTCTCTAAGTCTTGAGATATTTATAAAATATATATGCATTTCTAAAAATATATTTCATTAAACAAAGAATATATATTTTATTCTATTTTAAAAACACATTCTAAATTGATATGTTCTATGTTACTAATGTTTATCAAAGATTTAGTTTTGAACAACCCTCCTCAGATCATATACATAAAACATTTTCTTAAATAGATAGAATAATTACATTACATGTGTTTCCATTATAATGTTGTTATAGTGATTTTGATTTATTGAATCATATCTACTTGGAGTGTCAAAAAAAGTGTGAAGAAATGGATCATTAATGCATTATATGCATATTGATTTAATACCCCATGATCCCTTTATGGGTAATGACCCCATGGTAAAGATCTTCCAAATCTAGATCAAATTTCAGTATCTATAAATGGATTTCATTTCTCAAAACCACATATTCTTATACATTACCATAATATATAGTTGTTTCCCATAAAAATTGTTTTCCATCAGATTTTATATAATGTATTATATTCCATGTTTCCCAATTAACTGAATTATTCCATTGATACCAATTATTAATTTAAAGACTATTATAAACTTAATAAGATAAAAAAATAAAAATATATTCAAGGATTAAAAGGTTTAATTTCATTTTTAAATTATGTTTATACTTTAATTTCAAAAAATATGAAATAAAACTTATTTAAAAGTGTCTTTATGGTCCATGTAAAATATTTCATGTCCTTAAGCATATATATATTTAAAAATCGACATGCACCAATGAAGGGTTTGATCTAAAAACCCAATAAGTGAATGAATATAATTAAATTTATTATAGATAAGAGTCAATGGTATATGTGTGAGCATATTAATTGTAATGATCATATCATAAGAATGAGATCAACATTATAATAAGAATGATGGAATAATTTGAAAAGGAATAGAAGGTAGTATATTTATAATAATGAAACATAATAATACATTGTTCAAATGACACAGATAGTTGGGAACTTTCTGGTATCATGTATACACTTAACATATTTCCATGGATCATAACATCATAATTTTGAAAAATATGGCATCATTTTTTGGATAATACACAAAATACAAAGAGACTCATCACATTCCCCCTGAATTTGTGTGATATATAATTATAGGCCCATGCATAATATAAAAAATAAGTATGATCATGCATCTAACATGGAAAGAAGACATATATCAGATGTTGTCATAAAATACACCCATGTAAAGGAATATGATTTTGTAGAGATGTCATGAAATATAAATTAGTGAATATTATTTTGTTCCCAACTGAATATTAAAGACATTATTATGAATAAAAGGATTATCATTATTTAGTGTAGAAGAAACAACCAAATTTGTGTCAATGTGATTTTTTAGAAAATAAATTCATTTCAGAAATATTCAATGAAATTTGATTAAAAATATTACAATCATTTTTGAAACATTTATAACAACATAATTTGTAGTAAAATAATATAAAAATTTAAAATTTAAGGGAATTAGGGGAATATTCATACAAAAACCAATGAGAAAGTGGATATATCCCAAGAATAATGAGTTTTGTTAGACAGTCCCAATACATTAAATCTTTTTATGTTTTGTGTCATTCAAAACTTCTATATAATAAAAATATTTTGTTAAAAGATGAAAACGAAATATAAATAAATTAATTTATATAACTATTGAAATATTTTAATTATTTTATTCCACTTTATAATAAAATTTGTTAAATGTTATTAGTTTTTTATTGGTCATAGTGAGTATCTAAAGGGGTTGATTAGGTACCCAATAATATTTTCTTTCGAAAAACGTTTTAAATAAGTACCCAAATAAATTAATAAACCCAATTATTCGACATAGAAAATCAATATATGTTTTGATATTTAAAGAAAATTCTCAAAGATTGATTAGGTTCTAGTTAAAATAATTACAAAACTAATTTAGCTTTTAAAAAAAATTAACTTAATCAAACACATGTAAAACACTTATAAAGGCTAATTATAAACATAGTGGGTATTCTTAGAGTTTAAAATAAATCTAATTAATTTATTATAAATCGATATAAACAAAATAAAATACACTATTAAATTAATAAAATTGGTTATGTTGCAAAGAGTGACTTAAGACTCTCCACTTAGAAATCACATACTTCCATGAAAAATATATAAAATAATACATTATCTAAAATGTAGATTGGGTCTACAATAAAAAAGTTATGTGTGCCACACATGACCATTTCCACCCAAACCATGATAACAAAACAATGATAGGACACACAAGGACCTCTTCCACAACAGTATGGGGAAATAAAGGTAAAGATATTGTTAAGAAGATATCCAGTATCTTCTAGTTGAACTTCTGGAGGAAATTTTTATAAAAAAAATACAGTAAACCACTCTAATCATATTGTAATAAAAATAAATAGAAATATCAAATAAGAGTTTAATTAAAATATAGTTTCTTAATCTGATAGCCATTAATTATTATGACTCTTTGAGTGTAGCTTAAATTGAAGCATGAGTAATTTTTCTAGAATTTCAGTAGAAAAGAGTTCTGTATACTCTACATTATGAGTCTCTGAGAAGTATGATGAGTCATTATTGTGATTATTTTCTTAAACAGTTTTATCTCTATTATAAATACATCATCTGTAATGGATTCTTCATAGGAATCTTTTTTTGATCTTTCAAAGTTCATGTATAACACTATGTGCATGAGAATATATATCTCTGTTGCTTTTCACTTGGTAGTTAGTGGTAATATTAACACAAGGGATCCTAATGCATCTTTTTACAATAGCATGCAGAATATTTCATGTGGAGAAAAATCATCTGAATAATTTGTATCCTCCTATTGAAGGTAGTTAATGGATCTCTAAAATAGATTAATAAAAAAAATTAAAATAAATCAAAAATTAATTTCAATCATATAGTTTAAAGAACTAGTAAAATAAAAATAAAAAAAAATTGTTGTGGTTAATATTTTGAATGGTTATACAATTTTTTGAGTATTTATCATAATGGTAACTTAAGATAGAGGTGAAACATGTCGTAGGTGAGCTATGTTAATGGTAAGTCATTTTAAAAATTGCCAAATTGTAATCCTGATGCTTGGTCATCTATAATTATAACTTACGTTTTGAAGTAGGTCTCTCTGAAACATATAAAAAATTATATTGTTCATCTCTGAGGGTAGGTGTTCTCCCCAATTTTCCAAATTTCCGGTAGAATAGTGAATCATACTCTAACGGTGAGTCTTTACCATACATTTCCCAAAAAACTCCATTTTGGTAGTGATACATAGGTGACGGTAAGTGATTCTAATAATTATCAAAATCTTTTTCATGGAATCCTCAACTGTGAGTCATGATTGGTGGCGAGTCATCTTTGTATGTGAATCTTCTTCAATAGTGAGTCATGCATAGGCAAATGATTCTTATCTTCCTCATGATTAAAAAATGATACCCTAAAACATAAATTCATTAATATAATAATAAAATCATTTTATGATCATTAATACAATGATTATGAAAATCCCCTGGATGATCATAATTCAAGAATTTTTATAAAGCATAGAATCAAAAGTAAAGAAGATAAAAATGGTATCAAAGGGCAGTGTATCAAATGAAATTAGATAGAAAAGTGTGTAAAAGAAAATATGGAATTAAGAATAAATTAAATGGATGTGGTAACACAATAAATATTAGTATCTAGGGACATACATCAGAAAAATGAATATAAAATACAATAGAAAATGGTCAGAATGTCATAGATCCATATCCCACATTTGGGATTATCAAAAAGATTTAAAAAACTGAAATGAAAAATAATATAATACGAATAAAATAATTCTCATTAAAAATTTTATTTGAAGTACAAAAAAATTTTTGGAAGCCAAATGTTATAAAAAACATCCCCATCAAGGACACAAGAAATTGTAAAAATTTTCAAGGATTTTTAGAAGGATTCAAATGTTCTTTACTAATCCCTTTAGTGGATGTTGGGGGTTAGTAATAAGATCTATGGGGCTCTAGGCATGGTAGTAGGAGCATATATCATAGAAAGTGTCCCTCCGATGATGATTGGTAGCAGGTTCTGAAAAAATTCCCTAGGAGAAAGAGAAATTGGACAAAATCATGTTAGCAAGGGTACATTAGGAACTCTGCTTACATCAGGCCTGAAGAACTCTATAACTGAAATTGGTGGGTTTAGGTGAGATATAAATAGTATGGCATCCCAATTAACCACTAATGTTTTAGATACATAATGGATGGGTTTTATATGAATAATGAAGTCTTGGATTATATTTCTTCCATATTTCATATCACTGATGAAAAGATTATTCTCTTACATAAACTTTTTTACAATGTATTCATCATATTTAACTAATTAACATGTTCATTAAAATAAATGGACACAAGAGGTATCACTAAATTCACATTCTGTAACATGAAATGAACATTCAAATCATGTTTATAGTAAATCCTAGATAGATAATACATTTTAACATTGTTGATGGTCTATATGTTAGCCATTATGTCATTAATATACACTATAGTCATTGATAACTATTATTATTGAATTTACTAAAGCATTCTAGAGGTATGGAAGATTCACCTCTGGAATTAGGTCTAAGGACTTTTTACACCAACAAATATGATCAAATCTAAATCAATGTGTGGAGGAGGAAGTGAACTAGATAAATATTCCACTGATGTAATATTCTTTGTCATATTAAACAAATCAACAATGTAATCCTAGAAAGAAGATAATATTTTACCCATGGTGGATCTCATTACATCCATTTAAATTGATAACCTTATATTTTCCACCATAACAACTCCAATATAAAGCTCCATATTAGGAAAAATGTGTGGAATCACAAGAGATAGAAAATTGTTTGTATCCTTCTCACAGATCATATTTTCCAAGGTTGTTAGATTGTTCACCAACAATCCAAAATCATAAATTATATTTTCTAAAAATTAATATTAGTCACCCTTGGTGAAAAAATACACTGGAACTGAAGGAAAAAATAGGAGAAGGTAATGGAACAACAGGATCATACCTGTATTACCCACCATAATAATGTCTCTAATTCTAGACTACACCATCAATTTGGTCAAATAAGGATCCCTTTGGATCCCTATCCTCTCGATGATCATGCACCCCATTACATGAAATACACCCATTCACATCTGAATATGAGTTGTCTAAACCTAGTTGACATATCCAAGGAATCATTCCCACTCCTCCAAAATGTGTGCAATCAATCATATACAATACATAAGAAATGAAGAGATAATAATTTAAAGCTCACAAATGACTATAACAACACTCAACTTATCAACAAATATCCACGTATCACCAAATTTCTAAACTACAACAGACTCATCTTTAATATATACATCAGATCTCTTTTAAATCAATGTATTAAAAATAGTAGCATTCTCTACATCTATTTTCCCAACCACTAACTATTCAATTATACTCTCTTAATAAACAGTATGTACAACATCTTGAGTCTCACTAAGGACTCCACCAACAATAGGGTTAACTTCATTACTTTCCATACATGGGGATTTCTACCTCTCAACTATTTCATCGTTATCCCCTATAGATAGAATATACACATCATAAACTAGTATTGGTCCTTCTTATGATCTATAAAATCATAATAATTGATGAAGGGAAAATGTATGAGGTATTTCCAAATCTTCAGCACCAATTCTTCCACTAGGACCATCATGATCCGAATATCCATCAATGAAGTCTTCATCGCCATCACCATTTCCTTATCCTTTTTCATGACCATTTTCATCGTAATCATAATATTTTTCTTCTTATTAATCTTATTCATTTTAACCATTTAAATTTTAATCATAGGATTTAGATTATCATTTGAATTGTTCCTCACCAAAAACATTATTCTTCTCTTCCTCGCATCCTTATTTCAAGATAAAATTTCTTTAAGGGGGAGACTTGGGTGGACTAGGAGAACCATATTATATGATAGGGGAGATATGATGTAAATTATTTTCACTAAATTATTCAATATAATTTTTTATTAATAACTAGAGGGTTGTTTCTCATCATATAATTCATTATAATACTCAAAAACTTCATTTCGATCCTAGCTAGGGTCCATAAGATCATTTGGTCAAGATGGATGACCGACTAGATTGAAATAATCATAAATCCTTTCATTATCATACCCCCAATTATTATTCCATGGATTCCAAAAAATAATCATCCTTTTAAAAATCATCATAGTTATGTAGAAGCCTCCACAGTCCACTACTGATTCATCAGCCTTATCTACAACTCCTTTGACCTATAACATATCAAAAATGAACATAGTGTAGGTTAAAGAATTACACCTTTAATATGGGTTTCTTATTTTCACCATTTGATGTATTTGATATCTACACTAATTTATATTCTCACAAATTCTCATAAAACATTGGATCTAATAATCCTGATATTACATTGTAACATAGACACATTTTCATAAACACTGCATATCCTGAATGAACATGTAACAAAACCTACCTTCTTCATCTAGTTCTGAGGAAAGTGGTATTCTAAATATTCCATCACCATTTAACTCATCCAAATAATATATATAGATAAAAGTATCACTATCACCTAGAATGGTTACTTGATAATCATTAGAAACTCTTTTATGTTGATATTTCCATCAACATGCCAATATACATTGTTGAAAATACAAATTTTCATCCATTAATTTTGTTTATTATCCAATATTCATTTTCATTAAAACTATACTCAATGAACTAGTAAAATGGATACACCAACCTATGATTGAAGGGCCTCTAGTTTGAGAAAAACCTTTTCCCCATCCTTGGTCCTATAGAACTATGTCCACAAAAATCATTCTCAAAAGTAACCACTCTTCCTGAACATCTTTTGGGAGAACAATGATATGCTTAGAAAGCTAATGGTTCACTGAATCCATGATAACTAGGTAGCTTGATTCACCTTCTAGATTAACAAGATGCCTAGAATAATATACTTAAGACTCCAAATCTATCATCATTCAAACCATGAGGGTCAACAATTAAAATTCATGTAAAGGAAAACTAAGTTTAATAGTCGGTAGAAAGGGTCGCAACAAGGTTTGAGAGGAAAGACAGAGGAAGGTGAGTGTTGAATTTTTAAGGGTTATAATTTAATATCATTTAAAAAATTTAGAAATTTGAAAATAAAAACAAGGAATAAAATTTAAATTGAATAAATATTTAAATAAATAATGAATTATAAGAAGAAAACATCAATGAAGGCATAAAAATTAGAATGGAAAACTTGAAAGTTGAAAAAAACTTCCAATGGTTAGTATCTATAGAGGTGAGTAATTCAAATGTTGAGTAATTATAGTGGTGAATAACTACAACAGTGATTAATTTCAATGGTGAGTAAAAATCATTAGTGGGTAAAACTCCATGGTTTGTAAAACTCTGTGGTGGTTAGAAATATTTGTTGAGTGAAATTAAATGGTGGGTAAAACTCGACGGCGAGTCCAAAAAAATTAATCTCAACCATATTCAATCACGCCTAATTCATGTTCATTGTAGGTAAATCTATCAGAATTCAATTACTTAAGGAAAATATCAGTAAGCTGATGTCTTACATTAATTTATTTAACATTTATATCACCGTTGTGAACATTTCCTTTTAAAATTTATGTCTTACATCAATATGTTTTGGGATTAAGTGAGATATAGAGTTTCTAGAATTTATTTTCCACAATTACTCTCATAACTTTTTGGGAAATTTCATAATTGATATCCATAGTATAGAAATGTGTGTTTCCTCAAAAATAATTTCACAATTGTTTCCTATAGCTATGAATTAATCATTAAATGTATATGAAAAAACATTATTTTGTTTCTTACTACACCGAGAAACAATAGACCTTTCACCACGGTGACATCTTCCAACTATGATTTTTCTATCTAAATTAGAACCACCAATATCTGTATTTGAGTAACTAACAAACCCAAAGGATTTACCGCATGGATAAAATAGTCCATAAATGGTTGTAAACATGGGGTATTTAAAAATATAATTTACGTAAAATAATTGTGACTCTTTTGGGTTTGATTCAAAACATGCACACATACACACACTAAACATAATGGAAGGTCGAATAGCAGTTAAGTATAGAAGAATAACAATCACACCTCTATTAATAGTCGTATTCACTAATTTCACAACTTCAACAAGATCCAAATTGTAGGTGGTACTCATTCAAGTATCATTACTCTTAAGTCTATGAAAATTTAAACATTTTATAAGATTTTTATTATATTTACATTAATTTTAAATGATTTCTTCTTTATTTTAAAAAAAAAAAGTGAAAACCAAAAAAATAATTTCAGTTTACCAATTAAACTAACTAAAAATTAATTTTTCAACATGTTTAAGAAATTAGTACATAATGAAAATTTTTGATATCCAAAAATAATATCATATACATAGATTTAAACTACTAAAATGTGTTTGGTAATTCTATTTTAAATAGGGTAGGATCAGATTTTCCTTTTCAAAATTTATTTAATATAAAGAAATGATCAAAGACTATCATACCAAGATCTAGCAGGTTATTTTAAACCATAAAAAGATTTTGTTAACTTGAAAAATAATATGGAAATGGGTTTCTTGAAAAAAGGGTGACTATTCAAAAAAACAAACAATACAATTTTATCTTTCATAAATTCAATTTTAATATCCATTTTGAAATAGATTGAAATATTAATTTATTTCATAGGTATGATTAATTATAATAGCTGCAGGTATGAATATCAGTTTAGAAGCCTCATTCTAGACTATTCTGTCTTCTTTCTTATTCCCTTATGTAACAATTCTTCTATTATTCCTGAATATTAATCCATATACATAAGCCTTTTATCTAAATAACCATTAAGTTTCTATGGCCATGGATTCTTTCATTATATCATAAAGTTACCATAATTTTTTTCTATTAAATAGTTTTATTTTTTCATGCATATCCATTACCCAGAATTCATCATTTCTTTCATCTTTTTTTCTTTTGTCCAATATGTGACAAGAATACTTGATATTCATCATAGTTTTGAGATATTATCTAGTTTTTGTATCTATATATAATCATGAAACATAATTTCATAATGGATGGTATTTAAGATCCCTAACATCTCTAGAAAAAATAATAATAGTCACTTAAGGATCCTCTACTGGTTCAGGTTCTAGCGCTTGATGTACCTCAAAACAAAATGATCATTCCTCTTTATTTAAAAAACAATTAAATGGGTTGGAATTTAAGATCAATGTAGAAAAATCACCCTCATGGTTTTTCTGAGGCATTTATAGGCTCAAGATGATCTATCTCATCAAATTTGATATGAAAATACTCTTCCATTTTCTCTTTTAGTTTATTATCAACTCAATAAGATTTCCTGAAAGATAAATAACCAAGGAAAATTTATTCTTCACTTTTGGTGGAAAACATGTCTATATTATCCTTAGTATTATGAATAAATACTTGTCAACCAAAAAATATAATGTAATTAACTATAGTATTTATACAATTATAAAGTTCATAAGTGGTTTTCTTTTAAATAAGTCAAATTAAAACACTATTAATAATATAGTAGGCTCTGTCAAAAACTTCTTCCCAATAGTAGTTAGGTATTTCATATTAACTAAAAATATCCTAGGTTATCATTTGATGTTTTCTATTTCATATCCTTCCATCTCTTTTCTGATGAGGGTTCCTAGGATCCAATATGTTTTGGCAATATACATTTTTAAGAAGAGAAGATTCAATATCTTGATTTTGAAACTCATAACCATGGTCACTTCTTAAAGTATAAAATATAATTCTACATTTTTTTCTACAGATATAAAATACTTATTAAATTAAGAACAACACTCACTTTTGTGTACTAAAAATAACGCGCAATTATACAGAAAAAATAAACATGTTCAAAGATAGGGATTTCCCTTTAAAGGAGAAAGTATGGATGCTCTTAACTAGTCCTTTTGAATAAATTGAAGAGGTTTAAAATTTGATAATTCATTCATTATTATAAATGAAATAAGGTGATGTCTCCATTTTTAAGGGGGGTTATATAATTTTTCATTTGGGAAATCAAGTATTGGTAGTTCCATTACTGACCATTTCTTAGAAATGTTTCTATGCAATTTAGTGTCACAATAGACTAATATCATATTCCAAATCCTTGAATCTATAGAGTATAACCCATGAAATAAATATTTTGAGAAAACAAATAATCTATATTAACAACATAATCATTCTCTTTTAATAAATATGTAAATAGTAATTATTTTATTGAATTGAAAAAATTAAAATATTATTTTTCAAATTTTACATGAAAATCATCAAAAAAAATTTGAAAATTCTAAAAAATTAATATTTTTAACCATAAAAAAGTACTTTGTAAATTAAAAATAAGTTTTTTACCAATTTTTCATATTACAAGGAAAATTCTTTTAGTATTATCACCAAAGGTTAAATGATCTCCATCAAATGTTATCAGGATCTTAAACCTGGAGTAGTATCCAACCATATGCAGAGAACAAATTCTTTTGATGTACCATAGATTTCTACATGATCACTTCAAATATAATTCTTATAAAATAATATTTATAAAAGAAATGATTTTGGTACACATGTTTTCTTGGGTCATGATAGGTTATCTATTAGGGATTTAAGAACAAAAAAATTTAATAGGTTTTCTATAAGCATATTACAAACATTTATAAATAAAATCATTATTATGTATATTTGAAAAATAACTAGTATTAGGATTTCCAAATACTGACATATAAAAAATTATGCTCCTAACAGCTCTTCTCTATCTAGGTTCATAATCTATACCTATAATATATTTATGGAAAAAAAATTCTAATTATTTGAGTAATTGTTTTTCTTTCATTAATAACTCTTTCCATGGAATTATTTCTAACGCCATGACCCTAGAATCCCATAGTCGGTGCATTATTACATATCATTGGCATGATCACAAAAGATCAAGTCTTGTAAGACCAATTAGTTTAGTAGCCTGAGAAGTACTAGATACATTTATAAGGTTACATTACATCATAAAATGGAAAACTACAACAAAATTGTTTCCATAGACAACACTGAGATCCCATAGACTATCCATGCAATTTAGTCATAATATACTTCTTCGTATCCTAGGGAAAATAAAACATTGAAAGAGGTGATCTCATATGCTCAGTAAGGATAAAAATAAAGCAGAAACATTCATAAATAATCCTAAACAATTAAATAAATGTTTAAGACAAAAAAAGCCTTTTAAACTTGAACTTCAGCATAACATGGAAAAGATAAAATCAAATAATTCCATTTACTTATTCAGATAGATATTCTAATAGTAGAATAATCACATGCAATATCAATATCCACTTTCAAAATGATGGAATTCATAATGCCAGACTTGATGACCTCATAGTCAAGGACCTGCGCCAAGAGTAACAATACGATTTTTTCATGGCCTTATGCCAAGACACTGGTTTCTCTTATGAGACCTCTCGATGCATCAATGAGCTACAACAGGCTCCACCCATCACATACTAAGTACAATTCATTCCTCATATGAAAATGTTTAACCATAACATAAACATTCGTATAAAAAAAAGCATACAAATGACAATAATTTATCCATAAACCATGAATGGTGTAAAAATAACACATCCACAGTCATACATATCACAAAACCATCAATACAATATAGAAGTTTTGTATCATAATATATCAACTTCAAATATTATTAAAATCCAACAAAGGATGTTGACATAGATGAAATCAATACCTTTTTCAGAGAAATGTCTCTTTCTATTTTGAAATCTTTTAAGAAAACTTTTATTTTGAAAATATTCTTATAATTTTTTAAGGGAATCTTCGATGACGTTATAACAGCAAAAAAATAGATGCACCTGTCATATAAGAAAAAAACGTCTTTATCTTAATTTTGTCTACAATTTCATAAAGTACCTTGTTTTGAGAATGATGGAATGATTCCTTTAAAAACACATGATTTCAAATAAGGGTATAAATGAGTTTACCCCATTTTATATTAAATAGTAAAAAAATTGAAATACATTTTTAAGAAACATGGATGTGGATGATACTGTGGTCCCAGTAGATAATTACGTATAAAAAAACTCATATAATAAAGAGATTGTGAAATTAACCCTTACCTTGTACATTTCCTTGGTGTATGATAGGTTAACCTCTTGTATAATGGTGAAATAATTGTTATTGAATTATACAAGAATCATATACATTAATATGAAATAATTTATGATCTTTTAACATTTCCTTGTTAATAATATCATAGTTTTGTCGTCGTTTCGGGTGTTAACTGATTCATTTTACATTATATGATTTGTTACATAAGTAATGTTTTTTTTGGATAGGATGTATCTTACTCATATTCAGAATGATATTATTTCTTTAAAAATTATTTTGAATCATCTAATGAAGATTAGTCTTGAATGGATATGATGGGGAATTAATATCATCGCGTTCGTGGAGATGGTAATCCGTACGTATGCATAAGTGAAAATATAATTATTTTGTTATTAAAATAATATATAATTGGATGGTATATCATATATACATAAAAATTATCATGTTATATTTATTATTTAAATCAAATAAACATCATAATTATACCCATCCAAATAATAATGTATTGAATAATAATTACACCCCGACGTGTAGATGGTAAGCCGTACATACGCACATATGGTGTCATGTCATTCAAAGGATGGATAGAATAATGAATATGGTTTACCATATTAATAATAAAATAAAAATATATAGAAGATACTGCACTGATTATTTTGGAATGGAAACAACAAAGAATGAGGAAGTTGAATAAGAAATGAACTTGAAAGAGGTGATGAAATATTTACCTCTTCTTCGTGTTCTTCCTTTTGATTTGACAAAGATTCCTCCATTGGTTGTCTTTATGACTAAAGTAAGGCCTCTAGGATTAATGGAGGATAGTTGATAGGGTATTTGGGCAGATTTTGGCTGACCCAAATGGCTTTGACGGTGTGAATTAGAGAGAAGGGCTAGTGCCCTTTTATAAGAGGGGTGAGGGGCACCATTGGAAAAGCTAGAAATATTATTCTATAATAAAATAATTTTCGGTTTCTAAATGGAAAAAAATGAATTATTTAAAGTATAAGGTGGTTATGGGACAAAAACCACTCAACCCATAGGTTTTAGACAGGTTTGGATCACTATATTAACCTTATCTTTTAGATTTAACTCTTTGTTAAATATTTTGACATTTACCGTGTCTCTTTGTATTTTTATATTATATGGTTAATAAAATTACTATATACTTCCAAAAGAACCCCAAGTGGTAATTTAATGGTACACCTATCATTATATAAGCCTTTTGGACCATCATTATATAATTAGGAATATAATATCAATTCATAATATAATATTTATTTTACAAAATATTTTATGTCATTTTTGACACTATTTGGTATTTTCTTTTTTCAAAATTCAAAACTGCATTACTACTTCGAAAAAAATTCATCTAACCAAAAATAACATGTCATATTAACCTATAAAATTATTGGAATTCATAAAAATTCTCAAATTACATTTATTATGATATTTATAATTTCCATTATTTAAAATATTTCATTAATTATGTAATTAATGCATCACCATTGTGTCATAAATAAATTAAATTATATAATGTCGAAAAAATATAAATAAAATACCATTATGTAGGAAATTATTTTATCATTATAATTAATATTTATAGTCGAATTTGTCTTCTGTTTAACCCTATATTAAAAATAGTTTAGTTATTAAACATTGAACTGAACACTTTAAACTCTTCTTTGAATTAATTAATAATAAATATCCTAATCTAATCCAACTGGACCTAAAGGATCATATTTTATTCCTAAGGTTTATTTGTCCAATTACACTTATCCAATCAAATTAGGAATTGATTTAGGGTAATGATAATATCATTTTTCCCTTAATTACCCTATTTACTTTTAGCTGTGGTAAATAAAAGTAAAGAGTTACTATTCACCAAAAATTATTTTCATCTTATTGAACAAAATTTTACTTACTGATATCAATATTTTCTCTTGGATTTTAGTAATTCAACTCACATAAGCAGTAAAATTATGTTTTTATGTGAATTTGAAAATGCTCCAAGAAGATAGGTAAGAGACGGTAAAAAGTTCAATAAAAATTTTATAGATCTAAAATTATTATAAACGGACTCCAATGAATTACATTGAACTTGTATAAGAATTATGTAATTATTTAGACATAAAATAAATTTAAATAAAATAATTAATTATTTAAATAAAAATCTGATTTTAAACTATAACTCAGTGTTTTTTAGTATTCATCATAAATTCAATGTTTTTAGAAAAATACAAAAAATTCATCATAATCAAATTTTGATATTCTGTATCCAAAATTGAATTCCATTTTAAATGATAAAATATATTAAATTTCTAAAAGTGTGTATTACTATTCATAATTTCTAGATTGATTGGTTATGGGGCTTTATAACTCAAAGTTGCGTACAACACACACTATTGTATTATTCAAAGAGGAGCATATCGTGGATGCTTGGGGAGATACATTATCCCCTCCTTCAAATAATTTCATCATAGAAATTTCTAGAATATTACCACATAAAATCTCTGTTGTGGTTCTTCATCATAAGTTCCTTGGGTTCCCATGTTGCCTCTTCCATCTTGTGGTTTCTCCATAGAACTTTTACTAAACGAGTCGTTCGGTTTCTCAGAACTTGTTCTCTTGTATCATGAACCTTGATAGGATCTTCACAATAAGACAGATCGGGTTCCAGTTCTAATTCCATATAGGTGAGTACATGCGTTGGGGCATTCAGGTATTTTCTCAACAGTGATACGTGGAATAATTCGTGAACCTTTGAGAGACTTGGCGGTATTTACAAACTGTATGGTACAAGCCCAATTATTTCTAGAATTTCAAAAGGTTTGATGTACCTGGGTCTCAATTTTCCCTTCTTACTAAAATGTATAACACCCTTCCATGGTGATACCATCAAGAAAAGATAATTTCCTACTTGAAATTCCAAATCATTCCTTTGGTTATCGGTATAGATCTTCTGCATACTCTATGATGTATTGATGTGGGTTAGGATTACCTTCACCATTTCCATCATTTCCTCCACTAGTTCTGGGCCAATGAGTTTTCATTCACCAACATCATCCCAACAGGTTGGTGTGTGACATCTCTTTCCGTATAACGCTTCATATGGTTCCATATGTATACTTGAATGGAAGCTATTGTTATTGGAAATAATACCAGAGGTAAATATTGATCCCACATTTCATGAAAGTAAAGTGAGCAGGATCTCAATATGTCTTCTAAGGATTTAATAGTCAATTCTGATTGTCCATCAGTTTGGGGGTGGTAAGCAGTGCTCAAATGAAGTTTAGTATCTAGATATTTCTGAAGACTTTTCCAGAATCATGATTTAAAATGGGGATCACGATAAGAAACGATCGATAGGGGAACTTCATGAAGTCTTATAACTTCATTAATATACTATCTTGGTAAACATTCATGTGAAAAGTCATCTCTTATAGTAGGAAATTGTGCTGACTTTGTAAAACAATCTTCAATGACCCATATTGCATTGTTCCTTCTAGGATTATTTGGAAGTTCCATAACAAAGGCCATCGTAATATTATTCCATTTCCACTCAAGTATGGGAAGAGGTTGCATGACTTCTCCAGGTTGTTGCCTTCTATCTTTCACTTGTTGATGTACCATACATCTTGACAAAAAATCAGCAATCTCCCTCTTCATGTTGTCCCACCAAAAATGTTCCTTCAAATCTATATACATTTTTGTACTCCTAGGGTGTATAGTGAAATTTGATCTATTAACATCATAAATAAATTCTCTTTTTAGTTCAGGAATATTGGGAACACAAATTCTCTTTCCAAATTTCAAAATTCCATCTTTATATACAAACTCATTCAATCTCCCATCATTCACAGCTTTAATCTCCTTTTGAAACTCCTCATCATCAACCTGAGAACTTTTTATCCTACATAGTAAAGATGGTTTGGAAACCATTTGAAAAAGCATTGATGTTTCACCTTCAATGGTTATTCCCATATCCATCTTTACTAGATCCATGTATATAGGAACCTTTTTAACTCTCATCTTGTTCAAAAATCCATGATCATTTATACTCAAAGAATCTACCACCTTATTTTCCTTCCCGGTTTGGTAATGTATACTGCAGTAATAAGCCCTAGGTAGTTCAATCCATCGCCTTTGACTCATGTTGAGTTCTTTTTGTGAGAAAATATACTTTAAGCTCTTATGATCAGTATAAATCTCACATTTTTCAGAATATAGATAGTGTCTCCATATCATCAAAGTAATTATTATAGCTACTAACTCAAGATCATGAGTAGGATAGTTTTGTTCATTAATTTTTAGTTCTCTAGATTCCAAGGAAATAACTCTATAATTCTACATAAGGACACAACCAAGTCATTTCTTTGAAACGTCACTATAAATAACAAACCCATCATTCCCTAATGGTAGAGTCAAGATAAAATAATTGACTAATATTCTCTTCAGTTATTCAAAACATTCTTCACACTCATTTTTTCAAACAAATGTAACCCTTTTACATTTGACATTTGTTAATGGGTTATCCAATTGGGCAATATTCTGGATGAAATGCTGATAATAACCTGATAAACCAATAAAACTACGTACATTAGTTATACTCATCAGTGCAATCCATTCTTGGATTTCACTTGTATTAGAAGGATCAATAGAGACTCCATCCTTATAGATGATATGACTAAGAAAAGAAATATCCTGAAGCCCAAATTCACACTTGATAAACTTCCCATATAATTCATGTCCTCTAAGAGTCTTCATGATAACGTGCATGTGATTTTTCTGTCTTGATATCACATGAGATAATATCTTTATATGATGAGAAGGATTGTGAGACTAATTATCGACAAATAAATGCTTTTAACCCATCAATGAAATGATCAATCTTACTTCTTGGGTTATGTATATAATCTGAAGCATGCCTCACTAACCTGGTAATGTTTTCTTCATACATTGGGACATTCACATCCTCCTTTTGTCTCAGACACTGAAATTGTTTTTCCATATTTTCTCGATTGTAATGAGGAAAGTATATTTCAAATAAAATTTCATTAAACTCCCACCATTCCATATTTGATACTTCATCATCTTCCTTTTTGTCTTGAATCATTGACCACCATGGATCAGCATCTCCACAAACATGGTAAACATCCCTGAAAATTTTTTCTCTTTCGTTACTCCCCAAGGTGTGGAATATTTGCTCAACAGAATTTTTCCACTGCTCAACTACTAGTGGATTTTTACCCCCATTGAATTTTGGTGGTTATTTCATCATGAATAGATCTAAAATGGATCCTCCATGCTATGATCAGGGTGCTCTATACGGGTGGGTTATTATTCATAACCTGAGTGAGTTGTCCCAATATAGTGATAAGTTGATAAACACCAGTTGTATCACCAGCTATGCGAAAATTATCATGAGCATGAGAGAAATCCCTACATGGAGTGTGGGCATTGATATAGTTTCCATTACTTCCTCTAGGTACCATTTCAAGAAAATGGCATAAACTAGATTAGTTTATGAATCACAATACATAAATCCCATCTTGTAAAACACATAACAAAAATGAATAGTTTATGGATGTAATCCATATTCATAAAAATGTTTTCATTAAACAAGTATATACTCATAAACCCTTCATAATGGTTTTCATTGAAAATGGGAATCATCCTAAGAATATCCCTCAGGAGTGTCGTAAACAATAGCGCAGCAAGGCCCATTGTCGTGCACCAGTTCCCGTTCGAGTCTAGCTCAATGTGGTGTTTTCAGGTTTTACCCCTATGTACATCTGTGCCAGAGCCACCTTTTCCTACTCGTATCTAGACATGGATGTATTGCTTGGAAAACTCACAAAATCTCTACAATAATATAATTCTATGAACTTCTTCTACACTAATCATCAAAGTCTATCTTAGGGCTATGTTCTCTAATCAGAGTTTAACTAGTTCTAGTTTCCATGGTTTGTACAAAACTTTCTATGATACCAACAGCAATGCCCCGACCTCATAAGCCTCGAGTCAGTGCACTATTACGCATCATTATCATGATCACAAAATATCATGTCTCGAAATTCTGATTAATTTAGTAGCCTTGGAAGTACTAGATACATTCATAAGGTTTACATTACATCATAAAATGGAAAACTACCACAACATTGTTTCCATATACAACATTAAGATCCCATAACCTGTCCCTACAGGTCCTTCATAATATACTTCTTTGCATCTCAGGAAAATTAAAACATAGAAAGGGGTGATCCCATATGCTCCGTAAGGATAAAAATAAAGTGAAAACATTCAAAAATAAGCATAAACATTTAAGGAAAAGTATAAGACTAAAGGAAAATCCTTTTAAACATGAAATTCAGCATAATATGGAAAAGATAAAATCAAATAATGCAATTCACGTATACACATGGATATTCTACTATTCAAATTATCTTATGCAATATAAATAGCAACTTTCATAATGATGGAATTCATAAAGCCAGACATCATAACCACATAGTCAAGACCTTATTCCAAGAATACAAATAAAATTTTTTCAAGAAGTTTTTCGAAGACACAAGTTTGTCTCATGAGACCTACTGATTCATCGATGAGCTATTGCGGGGTCCACCTGTCAGATACTAAGTCCAGTTCATTCCTCATATGAAATGGTTTAAAAAGAACATAGACATTCATATTAAAACTAGTTTATGAAATGTCAATACCTTATCTATAAACCAATAATGCTGTAAAAATAAGACATCCATAGTCAAACATGTCACAAAACCTTCAATACAATATGGAATTTTTTTATCATAATAAACCAACTTCAAATAAGCTTAAAATCCATCAACGAATTTTAACATAGATGAAATCAAAACCTTTTTTAAGAAAAATATCTCATTATAATTTGAAATCATTTAAGAAAACAATTATTTTGAAAATATTCTTATAAGCTTTTAAGGGAAGCTTCGATGATGTTATAATGGCGGAAAATACCCGCACCCGCCTTATAAGTTAAAAAATGTTCTTACCTTAATTTTGTCAAAAAGGTTATAAAGTACCTGGTTTGGAAAATGACAGAAATATTCCTTTCAAAATAAATAAGGTCTAATATGGGTATAAATTAATTTACCCCATTGTCTATTAGATAGTAAAAATGTTTGGAAATAAATTTTTAAGAAACATGGATGTGGATGATAAAGAGGTCCGAGTAGATAATTACATATAAAAAACCTCGGATAATAAAGAGATTGTTAAATTAACCCTTACCTTGTACTTATCCTTGGTTGAGGGTTGATTAACCTCCTATATAAGGGTGAAATAATTGTTATTAAATTATAAATGAATAATATACATTAATATGACATCATATATGATATTTTAACATTTCTTTTTTAATAATATATTAGTATTATCATCGTTTTAGTTGTTAACTGATTTGTTTTCCTTAATATGATTTGTCATGTTAGTAATGTTTATTATGGATATGATGTATCTTATTCATATTAATAATGATATTAAGTTTTTAAACATTATTTTTAATCATCTAATGAAAATTAGTCATGAATGGATACGATGGGGAATGAATATCATCGTGTTTGTGGAGACGGTAATCCGTACGTACGCACGAGCGTAAATATCATTATTTTAATAATAAAATAATATATAATTGGATGTAATATATTAAATAAAGAATAATTATAATTTTATATTTACTATTTAAATCAATTACACATCATTATATTACACATTCAAATAATAATGTATTGAATAACAATTACACCACGACCTGGAAACGGTAAGCCGGACGTACGCCCGTACGGTGACATGTCATTCAAAGGATGGATAGAATATTAAATATGGTTGTAACATATTTATAAAAACATCACAGTATATATAATATACTGTAGTTATTATTTTACAATGGAAACAATAAAGAAAGAGGATGTGGAAGAAGAAAGGAACTGAAAGTGGTGATGAAATATTTATCTCTTATTTGGGTTCAACCTTTTGATTTGGTATAAAGGGATCCGTATGTTATCTTTAGGACTAAAGTAAGGCCTATAGGATAAAATGAGGATAGTTGGGAGGGTATTTGGGCAGGGGTTGTCCGAGCCAAATGGATTTGAAGGTTCGAATTAGAGAGAAGGGGGAGTTCCCTTTTATAAGAGGGGTTGAGAGGCACCTTAGGAAAAGCTAGAAATATTATTTTATAATAAAATCATTTTCGGTTTCTAATGGCTCCAAAATTAATTATTTAATGGATAAAGTGGGCATGGGTCTAAAACCACTCAACCAATAGGTTTTATAAAGGTTTGGGTCACTATATTAACCTTATATTTTATATTTACCTCTTAGTTAAATAGTATGACATTTACCATGTCTCTTTGTATTTTTATATTATATGGTTAATAAACATACTATATACTTCCAAGAAAACACCAAGTGGTTCATTAATGATACAACTATAATTTAATAAGTCTTTTGGCCGAACCTTATATCTTTTGGAATATAATATCAATTAATAATATAATATTTGTTTTAAAAACTATTTTATGTCAATTTTGACACTATTTTGTATTTTGGTTTTTCTAAATTCATAACAACATTATTTCTTTGAAAAAATTCATCTAAAAAACCCTATAATGTCATATTAAACAATAAAATAAGTTCAATTCATAAAAAGTCTCAAATTAAATTTATTTTGATATTTATAATATCAATTATTTTAATATTACATTAATTAGGTAATTACTACATCACCATTGTGTCAAAAATAAATTTAATTATTTAATGTCTAAAAAAATATAAATAAAATACCATTATGTAAGATATATTTTTATCTTTCTAATGGATACTTATAGTCTAATTTATCTTATTTCTATCCCTATATTAAAAATAGATTAGTTATTAAACTTTAAATTTAAAATTTTTAACTCTTCTTTGAATTTAAATAATAATAAATGTCCTAATCTAATCCAAGTGGACCTAGAGGGTCAAATTTTATTCCTAAGGTTTTTTTGGTCGAATTAACCTTATCCAATAGAAATATCACATGTGTTAGGGTAATAATAATATCATTATTACCCTTACTTACACAATTTACTTTTAACCGTGGTAAATAAATGTAAAAAGTTACTATTCACCAAAAATTATTTTCATCTTTTTGAACCACATTTTACTTATTGATATCAACAACTTCTCTCGGATTTTTGAAATTCAAATCACAGAAGCGATAAAATTATGTATTGTGTAAATTTGCAAATGCTCCTAAGAGGTGGGTAAAAGACGATTTAAAGTTCAATAAAATTTTTATATATCTAAAATTATAATAAACGGAATCCAATGAATTACATTGAACATATATAGGTATTATGTATCAATTTTTTCCTGAAATAAATATAAATAAAATAATTAATTATTTAAATAAAAAAAATTAAACTATAACTCAATGTTTTTCACTTTTCATCAAAAAAAATAAATGTTTTCAGAAAAATACCCGAAAGTCACCCTAATATAGTTTCGATATTTTGAATCCAAAAATGTAGTCCGTATTGAAAGATAAAATTTATAAAATTTCATAAAGTTAGTATTACTATTCATAACGGCTAGTTTGATTGGTTGTGGGGTGTTAGAACTCGATGTTGCGTAGAACAAATGGTATTGTATTATTCCAAGAAAGAATGTCGTGGAAGCCTGGGGTGTTACATTCTTATGTTTCTCATTTTATATATTCAGTTCATTATTTTCCTTCAACAGTTGAACATTATTCTCTTTTTACTCATTGACAAAATATATTACATTTATAGGAAAATCATGATGTTTCTTAATTACATTGTATTTGTGATTGAGTTCATTAAAATTATCTTCATGAATATTGTAGTATGAAAAAAATTTTGGACACATGTCATCATCATTTTAATTTTCATCATGCTCATAATTATGTACTAGAGATAATGGATGCACCTCAGATTTATTATTTCATGAAACACATGTTAGCTCTATTAGGCTTCTTCTCACGAGTGGAATATGTGTCACTTTCGTATTCCTTAGATGAAATCGTGGTAGGTTTCACAAAAATATTATAATTTAACTCATTGTATTTATACAATGTCTTGTATTATTAATTAGGAAATTCAACTTTAACATTTCATTTTTTGCATTCCAAAGATGTAATCTCCTTTGGGTTGTCATCTCTTTTACAATTTTTTTCTAAGATCCTTTATTTTAATAATTTTATTCTTTATTTGGTTTCCCCATGATCTTCTCCCACTTTTAAATATTCTTAATCCTTCTAGGCATATGGTCCATTTCCTCATAACTATCCACCAGTGATTCTTCATCACTGGAGATTTTATATTATTCCTTTTCATTCTCATTTTGTTTGGATGGTAAAGACTTGAGAGAATAATTTTTCATTTGGTTCATTATACTCTTTGGTGGTTGGATTTATGTACTTCTTCATACATCATTAATTTTACAATCTATCCCCTAAAAAGAGTTTCACTTATTTCATAATATTCTCTTATAGTCATCAACATCCCTCTCTATCTCACATGAAGTCTTGTCAGTAGTGGTAGGATTTGGTCTTTATCAGACTCTATATTTCCTTAGTAGCTCATAGTGTTGAAACTATCAGTGATCCTAAGATACATATCAGAATACAATTCATCAGGTTTAATCCAGAATGTATCATATTTAATTGTTAGTGTTGAATCTCTTTTTCATTACCATTTTTATTTCCTTAAAATGAAATAGCTAAAGATTCTGAAATCTCAAAAGTAGTTTTAGTAGTAGATATTTTATTTAATTCATCATATCCTAAGTCACAATAAAGGAAATTGATATATTTTTTATTATTCTTATTACCAATTATAGTACAATAATCTCGAAATGAGAGTATCAGAGGTGGGTGGGTTGAGTACCTGATAATTTTTTAGTAAGAGGTTGAAAGAAAATCCCCCAATTAAATTAAAAATAGCATATTTAATCAAAATAACACATTGATATAAGTTTTTATCTTCTTAAATATTTTTTAATGATTTATTAGGTATCAGTTAAAATAACTAAGAAAAAAATTATATTTGAAATTGAATTACTTCCGAAAAAATATTATATAAACCCCACATAATAATAACTATAAAAATATTCCGTTATTATAGTTTAAAATATATTCACTTAAATTGATAGAAATAAATAAAAAACAAACAAAACACACATCATAATGAATACAGTAGGTTCATCCACTAGGCGAGATATAATCGTTTCTATTTAGAAATCACATGTTTTATAAAGATTATATAAAATAGTCTATAATCCATAGCCTAGATTAGGTATAAGACAAATATATTTCCATTCCTCACAAGACCACTTCCAAAAAAAACTATTGGAATAAAACAAATTCATGACAATCAAGGACATCTTTCAAAACAAAATACGAAAACAAAGGCAAAGATAATTCTAAGAAGATATCATTTATCATCCCATTTAAGAGTACATAAAAGTGTGGGTAAAATACATAGAGTAAACCACACATCTTGTATTTTAAATAAAATAAATATATAGATTATATAATACTTTAAAAAAATATTTTTTTCTCGGTATGATATGCTCCAAAGCGTGTGACTATTTTAATGTAGCATAAAAAGAATCTTGAGTCAAGTTTTTTAAATTTTCAGTAGAACATAGTGTCATAATCCCTCTTATATGAGTTTGTATAATGTATTATGTGTGTCTAATGTGCTTCACTTAATCAAAAAAATGATAAATGGTATATACTCTTCCTATGTATGGGATACATAACACTATTCTTATTTTTTTCGTAAAATATTCATCTCTAGCTCAACGTGAACATGAATATCTATCTTTATTTCTTAACACTTATTATGTACAATTTGTATTTACATGTGTGAATTTTATTCTTCTTTTAGAAGAAGGAAAAATGAGTGTCAGTGTAGAGATAAAGCATCCAAATATCATGCATCCTTCTACTCTGGGATGACACATTCTTTAATGCATCTCTATAAAAAATTAATGAAAATAATAAATAAAAATTACAACATTAAATTAAATATTATATCTCTTATAAATAGTAGATTCAAAATAAATAAAACTAGTGTTGGTGACTCTTCTGAATGGTGAGGCAATCTCGGGCATCAAGTCATCAAAATGGTGACTTAATCCTGTTGTGTGACTTGTAAATGGTGAGTTAGGATGACGATAAATTATTCCAACACCTGTAAAATTTTCATTCTTTGGGTAGGTCATCATCAGCAGTGATAAGGATCCAATGGTAGGTCATTCTGACACATGGCTTAATTTTCAAAGGTTATCACTATTGGTAGGTGTTTTCTATACTTTTCCCAATTACTAGTCCAATTGTGAGACATACTTAGATAGAGAATAATTCAAATACTTTTCCAAAAATCTATTCTAGTGATGAGACATCGATGATGGTTACTGATTTTGATTATTAGCCAAATTTTTATTTTTGGGGCATCCTCAATGGTGAGTCATTTCTGACAGTGAGTCAACCTTGGTCGTGACTCCCCTTCAATGGTGAGTCATGCTTTGAAAAATTTCACCAATTATCCATACATTGAAATACTCAATGATAAAAAATTTAACTCATTGATATCATAATAAAAAAATTACAATTAAAATAAGGGTTCTAGTAGTATGAATATCATGTTTTCATTTAATTATCTCACCATATTTTGATACCATTATTTTTGTTCAAAATCATTTTTACATAATTAAAATTTGTTCAATAATGTTAAATAAAATTTAATTAAATAATTATTCATTATATATTATTCATCCAAATCATCCAAGATGATGGTGATTAGAAGAGAGGTGGCAATGTCCTTCTAGGTATTTAACAACCCATTAAGGGGACAATTTCCAAAGTGAAAGTGGAGAAGTATAGTATATAAATATGTAATAAATATTAATATTATGTCTAGTAAAATTCATTAAAATAATTTACAAAAAATAATAAATAAATTTCAAGAGACATTAATTTGAAATGAATAGTGGAATTAAAAAGGAAACAAGTAATATCAGTAAAAATTTGTCGAATCATTAATATGTTCTTAGTATTTTTTCCTTTCTATGAGAGTTAAATATTTGAATAATTTGATTCAAATGACTATAAAAAACCCAATTGATTAAAATGGGATTATAATTGTAGGGGTGGGTAGAGTATTGATTTATTTTTTGAGAGAGAAGTGGATTGGAACGTGGATGGAGGGTAGTTATTTATATTTTAGGAGATGGGTATATTTTTAGATAAAATAATTGATAAAGTATTATTTCCATGGTAACAATTTTAATGGTGACATTTTTGGGATTTTATATAATATTTATATAAAATTTAACTATTTTAGGAATTTTGAACCCTTCCAAAGTTGATTTTTTTGATTATTAAAATCAATAGTACAAAATTGAAAAAATAATAATAGAATATTATTAAATTTAAATTTTATGAAAATAAACATAGATTTGGAATTTTAATTTCAATAAATATTTAAATTATTAAGAAGGATTTTTTTCATATAAAAAATTATAAAATTTATTTAGCCCTTATTTCTTCATTAATAATGTAATTTGAATCATCCCAATAATGAAATAAATGATTTTTTTGTAATCACATAATAAATAATGTATTTTATATAATTACTAAAAAATAATATTTTGAAACGTTTAGTATATAAATATAAAGATAATGATACTTTTTAAAAAATAAATTTTTATCATAGGTAATTTTCATTTTTAATAAAAAATATTCATTTTTTTAAATAAATTATGATACAATTAATTAAAAAATTATTATAATTTCATTAATTATATAAAATTTTAATATAATTTATGGATATAAAAGATTCATATTTTATAAAAAATTCCAATGTTAAATATTTTCATTGTATATTTTATTATTTTAATGTAAATTACTATTTTAATGGTTATTTTACTACTTCGAATGGTATAATCATATTTTCTAAAGGTCGAGTCACTCTTCTAATGGTTAAATTACTGTTCAAATCACCATATTACATTCTATAAACACCCTTTAAATCCTAACAATATAATTATACACAATTCCTCTAAAATCTCTAAATTTTTCATTTCTATAATTTTAATTGAATTACTAATGATCTAAAACATTATTTGTGTTCATCAAAATTATGATGATTCTATGAGATCCTCATGACTTTAATACTATTATTCATATAATTTCTTTTCATTTTATTTTCCCACTGTAATATTTCTAGTTTTATGCATATGTTTATTCTATAAAAAAATGTTCTCATTTAATGGAATAATTCATTATTTGTTTGCTGTGTTTAAATTGTATTATATACCAAATTATGAAAACAATAATTTTATTTAGAATAAAATTTCAAAACACACAAACAAAAACACACACACACACACACAGATATATATATATAATTTTTGGATGTTAGATTGTTTTTTTGGAGAGACTAAGTGGGTGATTCCGATAGTGGGAAGCATCCATAGTTAGAATCAGTTAGTTGAGTAAGTTAGTATTGTTAATTTCGAATATAATAATATTTTATGAAGCTTCTAGATGTTTGGTGAATTTTTTGGGAGGTATACACATATTTCAATGATGGTTATATTAGTGTTTCTACTGAAGAAAACTCATGGAAGAGATATTAATTGAAGGATGTGGTAATATGCAAGGATATATTTGATTGGGTTTTTCTATGTTATCTCAATTTATTTATAATAGGGAGTATTCATGATATTATATGTGGTAGTGGTAGATTGGGATTACTATTTTAGGTATCATCCATGTACCATTATAAATATTATAATGTATATTTATATGCATACTATGTCATAGGTCATTATAGTGTGGGTATGGATGCATCAAATTAAAAATATGATATAGGTGGAATGTCACACTATGTCATGTTGTAGTTTTTTTTGTGATTTCTTGAATAATGGGTTGTCTCCCCATGATGGTGGTGTTCATGATAGTGTCTGACTCATTAACATTTTGATAGGGTTTTTTGCTTCATTCTAGGAGATATGTGTCGAATTGTGACATATTAGATCACAACAAAATATGGACCGTATTGAAAGAATTGTGTATCGAAAATAAGGGATAAACCATAATGAACCATATCTCTAATATTTTACTTAATATGTTAGATCATTAAAATACTTAATTTTATAATTTTTCAATTCAGTTCAAACAATAATGTAGAGAAAACCCCTCATTATGTCTCTCTCTCTATCATCCTATACTACTATAAATAATTTACCCTATATGAGCAAGGATGTTTAAAAAATCTATCACATGGAATCATTATAGTTATAGATCATTATCAGTTGTCATCTATTTTGGTTTCATACAATATTGAACTAATTATAATAAAATATATCTAACTTAGTGACATTTCTATGAAAACTAAATTATATCAAATTTGGGTGGAATTGGTTTATAAAATTCAACTTGCATGATCATCCATTTATTATGTAGGTAGTGGATAGAAACTTAAATTTTTTATTTTTTATTTTTTATTATACAGTTCCCTAATGGATGATTGGTTGTTTTAGAATCTAGAAATGGGGTTGACTATGACCATTTGGAATCAAGGGATACATTGTAATGTCATTCCACTAATTTTATGTTCATATATGGTAGTATCTACATCAGTGGTATTTTTTATGGTTATAGGACCATAGTATTTCTCATAATTATTATATGTATAATAATGTGATGGTTTGTGGAATTTGATTCTTGTTATGGTCTATTGAGAATTTAATTTTAATTACATATATATATATATATATATATATATATATATATTGTGATTTATTTTACTTAAAAAATGTGCATGGAATAATTATAAAATATCCCTAATTAAGAATAACTAAAAAATGGTTTTTTTAATGGAAAATCAATTAAAATATCAATAAAAATATTTTAGAGAAAAATAATCCTTTCATTTTAAAAATTACTTTTAAAAACATAGAAATTCATAAAATTTTTTGAAACCCCTTTTCTCTTAAAATAATCTTATATACCTATAATGGAATATAAAAAAAATTAGTGGAGTTAAAATACATTTATGTCACAAATATTTAAAAAATATTCATTTCATATTGTATTAATTGGAATATTAGGATTATTTTGAAAAATATTGGAATATCCCTTTTAATTATTTTTGTAAAAGTACGATTATAGATAACAATTTATTTAAAAATGATATAAATAGTATTTTTGAAAAATATATAAAAAAATTATTCCTCAAGAAAAATTATTTTCAAATGGGGGGAGAAATGAATCATAATTTTCTTAATAATGTTTTCTTTTAAAAATAACATTTTAAAAATATCAAAATGGACCTATAGAAAACATTTTATTTGAATATAACCTTATAAACATATAAAATAATCATCAAGAAATAGGGGCTTGATGATGGTATGAAATTATATTCTTTCCATATCTATTAAGAAATGAATTCATTTGGCATATTATTGATATGAGAACAATAAAATACGGTTTTTAAAATAAATTCATTCACCACATTACATACATATTAACCATAATCCCAATGAATGATTAAAAATATAAAAAATATGAAATATCCAGATAATAGAGAAGTTCATCAAATAAAATTGAAAGAGTCTTTATATACACCACATAGAATAATATTGGAAAATAAAATCAAAATATTCCTCAATGAAAGGAAATTGAGATGATGTCCCTTATAATAATCATATCGATGATGTGAAAATTAATCTATGATTTTACTATTTTTAAATTTTATTATCCACCTATAGTAATTGGATATAAAACATTGTATATTCAAAATTCATTTCACATATAATCATAGAATATAAAACGTAAAAAAGATGTAATATTAGCCAATGAAAATAAATTTACTGATGATATTCATTACGACTTTGTAACATTCATGTCAAATCCCCTTGGATTAAATTATTCAAATTTAATCATTACATACCATTACATATAATTTATTCATGATTTTACATATAAAATTGTTGTTATATAAACCTCACAAAAAACATGTTGTGAATATGGATTATATCTCATAGAAAAATAGTGAGACGAGAAAACCCATTTCTTTGTGTCCAAAATGTTTTTATACATACATTTACACATATATAATAAGTTAAAATAAATGATTTTACTTTTTAATATTAATTTCATGTTTTAATATATCATACATTATTTATTTATTTTATTTATTAATATAGTGATAAGGAAACACATAATCAGTTATGTCCATGCCTGGTGTTTTGAGGGGTTTCAATTCATTTTTTCAAATGGATTTGCTGTGTTGATCAAGAACAAAGTAGTAATTGTATCATCATCTAAAGAATAATAAAAATTAAAATATTATCATATTTATACATAGAATATACTTTTAATAACAATCCTGAAATATGGATTTGATAAATGATGTATGTTACAATAAGAGAGATGGTATGTTATACAAGTGCATGAGTAACATTTCTATTTTTCAATAATCACAATGAAATGGTGGTAATGAAAATTTTACCTTTAAAAAATTTCATTATACTATATATAACATATTATTACATTAATTATACTCATATATATCATCCATTTGGTTTGGTTATGAAAATAGATTGACCTCGCTTCGTGAAGGCGGTAGTCCACTTGTAGATGAACAATGTTATCATTATTCATTGCAAGAATGGAAATGATAATATAAATTTTTAAATGATAAATATGTCAATAATATTATTTTTATCTCATTAATATCAAATATATTCATTATATTCATCTAAATATTCTTCCATGTATAGAATTACGTAAAAACGAATCACACCGCTTCATGAGGAGGTAGTCTTTTGTAAACACGAGAGGCTTTTACATATACCCTATGTGATGGAAGTGAAAAATTGTATATAAGATATTATGACTAAAAAGTAAATTTTCATTATAAAGATCATTTTTATATATATATATACTTTATATCCATCATTATGAAAATATTTTAGAGAAGATGATGGAAAATTAATGGCATCGGTTCTTGAGGTGCTATTTTTCTACACACATGTAAGATGATTTCAAATCAAATCTGATAAAATATGATGAGAAATTATGTTATAAAAATAAAATAATAAAATAATCATTTTATGGACCATAGATGGGTTATTATATTTTCATTTATTAAATTTAAGATAATGATGTTTAGGATGAAATAAAACTAGAACACTTTGGATTTTTACCTCTTCTCAAACCACATCATTATGATTACGCCTAATGTATCATTAAAATGTATTTATGAAAAAATCATAGTTTTAGGATAAGGAAAGGGAGGGATGTTTAGAAGTAAATTGGATTATTACTGGCCAAAATAAAATTTTTCTATGGTGGGAATAATAGATTAGAGAGTGAGTCCAATTATAAGTGAGGTGTGTGGGACACATGGTTTTTTGAAAATAAAATGGCCTACACATCTTTCTAACCCACCACAGGGATCTAAAATTATGTATTCTATAGAATATACATGATAATGTGTATATATTTTAATAAAATATTTTTTTATAGAAGCATATAGGTTATTTTGAAGATTATATTTTTATATTAACACCTATAAATGAATTTTTACATTAACTTTGGTAATGAATTTTTAATATTTTCACTATTCATTATGGAAAAAAATTACAATCACCATATAAGAAAATGTAAGTTATTTTGTTTAAAAATATAGAATCAGGTTTTAAAAAATTAAATTTATATAAATGAAAATATTATATTTAAAATTGATCCCACATAAAAGATGAAAAAAGTAAGATTTCAAGAATTGTATTTTTCATGGAAATAATGATTTTATATTAATTGTGTGAATATTAATAATCATTTTTTGAATATAAATTAAGAATTATTTATATATAATCTGAAAAACATATTTAAATCATTGATATTTTGTTTATGATTAAATTAATTAAAAATGAGTAACCTTATGCACTTAAAAGCAGTTTTTAGGGAAGAAATATTTTACCCAAAGAGAAAAACATACTAAAATACAATGAAATAATGATTAAAAATAAATTATTTTAATTAAATAAAAATAAAAAGAAAATATCCATCTTTCAATAATATTCATAACATAATTGTAGTTTTAAATTTCTTAATATATTGAAAAGAAATGAAATTTTTATAAAAATTGGTGATTTTATATATTCACTAAAAAATCCTTATTTTTAATAAAATCCCAAAACCTCAACCAATTTATATTTCATTTAAAATGATTTTGAAAATGAATTTATCTTTATGAAATATTTTTTTTATGTTCCATTAATTAATTAATATATTTTTCATGAAAAAAATAGAAATAAATTTTGATGAAGACATATTTTAGAGGAATAAAATTACATTAAGAAAAACTGATTGATTATTTAATAAAAAATATCATTAATTAATATTTGATTAGGAAATAGATATACATATATAATAGTTTTATTAAAACTATTCATACTTTCCAATTTAATGGAAATGTTATTATGGTTATATATTTCATGGGTTGCTTCAGATCGGTGGTTCCAATCGAATATGCTATCCAACATAGTTTTCTATTCAAACATATCTTGGTGTTATAATAAATACATAAACATGATACACTATAATAAATTATAGATAGTGTTTAAGTCAGATGAATTAATATAAAATATTATGAATTTCTACATAAGTGGTATTTTGATAACTATCAAAGGGACACTGAGTTCAACGATAGAGTAAGAGTGTTCCTTAAAATATAAGAATTGAAGAGATCCATATATTTGGGAATGAATTGAAACATAATCCTTAGAAACATTGGCCCCTATTAGAGCATTGATAATATAAAATCAGTGGCTAATCAGCCAGCAGTTCCACACAGCCTATATCAATATCAGAAGATGCTCTATATATCTATATTAATGGTTTACATACTTGATCCCTATTATGCACTGAACCTGGTTTTGTTGATACTATGAAATACCCTATCTAATGTGAAGAAACTGGTGATGATCGTGAACTTCTAATATAATCTTCTATAAAACAATAAAACTCTCATTTTAAAAGTGAATTGGTAATATAATATCGATTAAGAATCAATATTTGAACCTGAAAAGGGTTGGTTATGCATTGAATTAATCATCTCCCTTATCAATAATAACTGGGTCTAAAACTTTACATATTGATTAAAACTCCTACGGGATATGATTTTTTAAATCACTTTCTCATTATAAAAAATTATCAAGAATTTAATATTGATACCAACTAAATATTTTAGAGAATCCAATATAAATTTCCCCAAGAAAAACCATGGATTAAAAAAATTGAGTCATTAGTTGATCTGAAAGTATCATATGTTAAAATAAATGGGTTTATATGAATATTTATATTCATATTGATGATTTTATTTAGTTACAATATGATAATGAAGATGAAACTGAGATATGTATGTTTCTAGGAGACACTATATTTTATAACCAAATAAGGTAATATATGTTAATGGTTAATAATTTTGATATATTCCAATTATAATAGAAAATGTGAGTTTCCATGTCTAACTTGTCATAGTGAGGTTGATATCATACTTGAAATTAATTTTTGATACTCTTTGTGATTATAATTAGTGTAGTTATATTCATCGAGGACATTTTATAAAATACTAAATTTTATTAAGTATTATGTTGAACATATATGGATTATCTTCTATATTTCATTGTTAATGTATTGGAATCATAAATTAAATTGAATTAAAAACATTTAAACATTATTTTATAACTGGGTTATATATTTTGTGGGTAACTATTGTAGAAAACCTATTTGGGGGATGAATAATATTTAGGTTTAGTATATTCTTTATGTTGACCTAATAAGGTTTGATTAATTTTGATAAAATAAAGTGAGATAGTAATTATAATTATAATCATTTTTTTAGAAAATGAAATTCAGGATACTTTTGGTTTTGTATATCTATTTTTTGTGAATATTATTTATATATACTACCATGGGACATTGTGTACCAATTGATGGATATAATATTAATGATTTGAATGAATAAGAGATTATGTTGTGGATTAAATTTATATAGATTCACACGGTTTTTATAGATGTTTTTTAAGGAGAATATATTATTTTGGTATATGCATATTTGGGATATGATTTTAGTAATGGATAATATTTTTTAATAATTATATATAACATGATATATACTAAGATAGTATGGAAGATGTCATATTAGTAGTTATACAACAAATTATGAGTAGTTTGAAATTACTCTTACATACAATCATTAGTGAATGAAAATTAAAGATTTGATGAAGCAATTAATCCATGGTTGTAAAATTTAACACCATGATATGTCATTTTTTTGACTTCCGTCAAATTAGTCCATGTGATCATTAGATTAATCCCCATGTAACACTACAATTAGTTGAAATAGTAATATATTATGATAAAATATAAATTTTTAATAATGACCACAAAAACCAAGAATTTAAATTATGTGGAATTCATATGAGAAAATTCTTTATGAATAATTTTTTTGAAAAAAATAAAAGCTACCTTTAATATAGGATATATTAAATTATATTAAATAAATTAAAAATAAATGAATTTATTTTTTAATAAAACATTTAAAAAAAATCGTTTTATTTGATGTGAATTAATATTCCAATAAAAATATGATTAATGATACAAGATTAATATTTTAACTACTAAAATTTTTAGGCCAATTATATTAGTATTTGGTATGAATAATATAATACTAACGATTTATAAATGAAAATTCCATTTTCTAATAAATGGAATATGTCAATATATTATATTATTACTTTCAAAAATAAAATATAAAAATTTTGTAATTTATAATTAATAAAATGAAATCCATTTTTTAATTAATCATTCCAAAATTGACTCTATATAAATTTTTATCACTTCATGAAGACCTTTATCTTAAGTCGAATTATATAGTTTAAACCAAAAACGTATGTTTTTTGAATTTTTCATTATATATGAATGATATAAATGGATAAAATAAAAGGTAATAAAATATGTATCTATGGAATAAAATTATGGATCTTTAAATAATCTACAATCATATGAATCACATTCCCTTAATTTTTATTACTAAATTAGAATGTTAGTTTTATATAATTATATTAAGTTTTTTTATAAATCAATTATATTCATTGTTTGATTCATTTTAGGATTTCCATTAAATCATAATTAATTATATTCATTTCATAATGAAATAATATATGTCATTGGGATGTCTAATTTTAACCAAAAGTTCATAAACATTAATTTTAATCTTTAAACAATAACTTTTTCTAAAAACTATTTTTTCAAATTATGTGGGCTAATTGTAAAATTAAATTTCAATGTCTAAAAAAATATTTGATATAATGATTTCCAAATATTAAATTAGGTATGTTCAAATTAGGTAATTTTTTAATTTGTATTATTTCATTATCTTTAGTAACATTACCTAAAAATTATTTACCATGATAAATATATATTTGTGTAAAATATAAAAAGTTTGGAGAAAAATACATAAATCATGAAATATTATTTTTCAAATTACTCTTTTATGTGAGATTCAACCCAAACAAAATTTTACCTTATATTTTAAATTTTGGGGCCATTCTCCATGGAAATGTAACATCACATTATTTAAAAGGATAAGTCTGCTCCCAAAACTACACTTTCCTCCACTTATAAATCAGTAAATATTCCACTGCTTTTGGATTCACCATCCCATATAATTTCTTCATAGTAACATTGAAACAATCCTTTTCCTAGAACCCAATCCAATATTTCTATATTTTTTCCACCATTATTTATTAAAATTGCTTCATTTCCAGGGATAATTCTATTAAAAATTCAAGTAGCTAGCCTATGTATGATCACCTTCTTGGATTTTAATCTATATTATCATAATTTAAATTTATTTCATGCAAAAAAATAAAATGATTTGAGAATAATTTATATAACCTAATATTACTATATTAATGGTATTATCATAATCTACTCATACATCCAACTAATTACGAAAATCGTCACCATTGTCTGTTTGTACATTTGGACTACCACCACCAAATGAAGCTAAATTTTTTTTTCTGTACCTACCATTGATCATTCCTATAATTTTTATAATGATGAAAAAATATATTTATCATATCACTGGGGTTCTATAATTATAAATTGGAAATTCTAATAATGATATGACTAACTAACCTATAATCTTAATTCAACCATTTAAAATGAGTGAACTAATAAAAAAATCATCTCTTATTTCTATTAAATGAAATATAATAAATTATATTATATTTTTATATATTTATAATTATGATATATATTAAATTAATTAAAATAAAATAATAATAATATTCTCTTGTAAAAATTATTTTCAAAATAAAAAATCACATAATTAACCGTTTATCATTATAGGTTACAGTTTTAGTCGGTTTAAATACCTACTTAAACAATACTATACATTTATTTCATGGATGAAAATTAGAAATAATTTACAAGTATAAATATATTTTAATATATTAATATTTAGATAATGTTTTATAATTTCTTCTTCAAATGAAATTTCATCGTTTAGCATGTTAATTTACAAAACACCATCGTTTATTTAGAATCACTAAATTTTTATCATCTCTAATTTCAACATCATGTCCCATAAATAGAAATAAAATAATATAAATTTATGAATTTATAAAATATCCTATATTATATATTATAGTAAATTATATGACTTAATTTAAATGTGCTTTGAAAAATTAATAGATAAAATTATGGCTTTTATGAAACTAGTTAAAAGTGATATAATATTACATGCAACTGGTGCCAAAAATTGGTAGAATCTAAATTATATATTTATTTATATAAGATTATTATAAATAATGAATATAAATGGAAAATGTTAAGAATAATTTTATTTGGTATATATTAAATTAAATTTTTTAAATTATTTATTATTTTTTATGTGGATATTGGATTAGGTCAATGTGATATCTTTTGTCTCTAATTCCTCCCTTTGAAACATTATGGGTATTATGAATCTAATGTCATTTATATGGTGTATATAATGGCTATAAGATATATAATATAATTAATTAACTTTTAATCATAATATTTATTGATGAAGTAAAATCTCCCAAAATCAACTGGTTATAATTTGATAGATTCTAACACCATAAGGGTTTTAATGGTCTTAATTCTGATTCGATGAGACATAATATATTTTTGTGTATCATGTTTTCCTTTTACACTTTATTAATGGCCTATAGATATATTTTTAACATGATCATTATATTTCTATAGGATTTACTTTTAAAATCATTCTACCTATTGATCTTTCCATTTATTCAGTTGTTCCCCTATAGTAGGGATATTTAGTAACCCAACTTTCATTTTATGAGTTATGATCATTATTTTGATCCTATATCACACTTGTTGGATATATTTTTTCCTTTTATTATAATATGTGTATTATCAAAATTTTATTTAGATATTCGTTCTTATATAATTAAAAACTTGAAAAATATGTCTCCCTTCTTCCAATATGTTTTCTATAAGGGATATTTTCAACTTATATCTCCTCTTTGAGTTATAATGTTTTAACTCAACCATTATTCATACCATCATGGGTTCTACTGACATTATATATTTTTTAATTCAATAATAATTATTTTGATACATATTTTTAAATAAAAATTATATTGATTTGCTCATTTTAATTTTATTAAGAAATGATAATTTATAATATTAAAAATGAATCTTTCATACTAAAATGTTTCATCATTTTTATGCACATTTCTGCGAGAAAAATAGTTACATTTTCAAGGCTCAGTAATTATACATTCATTATAGTAGTAATGTATTTATATGATGTTTCACTTAACCTAGTGAAAAATGATTTTTGAAAGGACACATAGAATCATATTATATTTCAATGTCAAAAATGTTTTATAAAATATCTTTCTTGTTTCCAATTTCATTTTAATTTTCATTTTCAAAAATATTTACCCAAATTGTGTTTATGTTTCATGATTATATAGTAATATATATATATATATATATATTTGGGTGGAGTGAACTCATGTTACCCAATTTTCTAATTCAGGATCCCCACAAAGATGGTTTTATACAAGAATTAATTTACTAGGATTATTTCTCATCTATATCAAATTCTTTTTAGGTTTCATTTTTTTACACAGGGTATTTTCCTCTCAAAATAGTACACCTAGTATTTTTGGTTGTATTATGATGTATTTTTTTTCATATATTAACACAGTTGTATGATCATTTCTCTATATGGTGTGAACATAAAATTTTAAATTTTTTTAATTAGGTGATATTTTATTACAAAGAATGTTTGTCTAAGGATAAGGAGAAAGGTATTTGTGTTTCATATTTTTTAATTATAATTCAAATGATTATTTTCAATTTACTAACTATAATTTATAAATCCACTTCTCTGACCAATTGGGTTATGATAATGGTCACTATTTTATTGAAAATATGAAAAATATTTAAATTACATATATTTTTATTCAAATAATGATTATTATTGGAAAAATAAATATCTAATGTTTGACCATCCACTATAATTATTTTGGAGGTCTGTGATCATGGAGTACCTTATATTGAAATTTGGAAAGTTATTTACATATTTGATGATTATTGGATACTAAAATAGATTTATTATGTAATGAGAATATATATTGTCATTAAATTGATATCCTTGTTTCTATTCAGCATGATTTTACTTAGGTAAAATTACATAATATCTTAATGTATCTTACAATGAATAAATAGGAAATAAAAATGTGATCATCAGGACTTGATATTATATATCTTCTTGATTCATCAACATGACTCATACGAAAAAATAGTTTTGGTTTTGGTTTATTCCAATTCTGCTAATAGGACTGTTTCTTGGAAAATGGAATTGATAACAGGTTTGTAAAGTCAAAAATTATCCACGAATCCAATGTGATATCACTATTATTGATATTATTTTTTTCATTTATTTTATTTGATATAGTATATCTTTAATTTGAGTTTATTATGGTCTCATTTGGTTTCCTATGGGTATTATAATATTTATGTCATGTTTATTTCAAGATTACCTCATTATTATTTCATCCCATAAGGATAGTTTGAGCTACCACTTTTTTATCTTTCCATTACCTTGGTCTTAAATAAAATTACTAAACGTGATAGGTTTAGTAAGATAATAAATTTAAAAATATTTTGGGACATGATAAAACTCATTAAGGATTGAATTAAATTTTTTACTATTAAAATAATTTTTTTACAATGAATGTGGAATTAATTAGTTATAGCTATTTACTAACTCTATATATATCGTAGACTGAAAAGTTCCTTAGGTTGTAAAATATTCATTAATTATTATTGATTCAGTAATTATGTATGATTTTATCAATTATTTTATAGTTGTTATGAAAGAGAATATGTAATGTATATCCATATACAATACATAAGAGGAGTTTTGGTATAGAAAATCAAAAAAATTGTTTAGTGTTATAGAAAAAAAACACCAATAAAGGGTAAGGTTTCATTATATATTTCAATCATTTTCCACTTCTCTTCTACATTTTCCCCATTTCATTCAAACCCCAAAAATATTAAATTTGATAATTATTTTTCTGATATTTTATTAATGATATTGAGCTAAAATAATGATTTTATATACAATATATCTATATTTTATACACATCTTCCTCCATTTTGGAAATTATCCCATTAATTGTCATTTAACCACATAAGAGGCCATTTTTTACTCTATACTTATCACAAAAATAATTGATGGATAATATTATATATATATATATATATATATACTTATATATAACATATAAATACATAATTACATATACTTTTGAGATAATGGAATAAATTTTACGTACTTATAAATGAAATTGAACAAAAATAGAAAAATTTATATAACATGTAATAATTTACTGAATACATTACAACAAAAACATTCATGTTTAAAAAAAGTGTATTATGAAATAGAATCCAATAACAATAATGGATCAATAATGGAATAAATAAATATTTTTCAATTGATGTTTAATTTATTAAAAATCATAAGTTTATTATAAAATGAGTTTGAACATGTAGAAATATATTGATAGTAAATGTAAAGGGATTTTCAAACGTAACTCATTATTTTTGGTTAATCTCCTCTTTCACATTATTTTTAATATGGATATCCCTAAAATTTACTTAAAATACATTCTTAATATTTTTATCCCATAATTTATAGATATATAAGTTTTTTTAACTTGTGGAAATGATTTCTAATCTAATTTCAATGTTGTTTTTAAAAAATCATTTATTTTCCAAAACATCTCACTAACTAATCTTGAGTTGTTTCTTCTTTTTCCCAGAATGGTGATATAATATACCAAAATATGATATTCCATATTCATTTTTATCATATATTTACATTTAACAATACATTTTTTTGAAATCTCATTGAAATTCATTCCTTTACATGGTTTTATATCATTTTAAAATTATAATACATTCTGTTTCCATGTGAAATCCAATATAATCGACATTTTAGGCTGCGATGGGTGGTCCCATAAATAAATATACCAAAACTCTACATGGTAATGTCTTGTCTCTAATGGGATTCTTTGTATTATGAGTAAAGATAATGCTATATTTTTCATAACTATTGTGTTTTTTTTAATATATGTAATGCACAAAAACGATGCGAGCATTGTTCATAAAAATGTGTTGCATTTTAACTCTATGCTAGGATGTCATATTTTTATTAATATTCCACACTTTAGGCCTTTTTAAAATGACTACATTATGATTATAATGATGATCCCATTATTATGATATTATGATTATTATTTTTATTTTTATTATCACCCATGTAGAATTGATTCGTGTCTCTTATTCCTTAAATGATATAAATCCCCTTACTGAGATTTTTTATTTACACATTATTAAATTTATATCCTTGAGTGAATATCTATACTAATGGGATCATGATATATTTTAATGGGAATTTGATAAAGGATTTGAATATATAATATGTTTTATTTTGTAATGGTGATGTATGAACCTAATTTTCAAATGATATTAAACCTTCCAATACTTGAATGTAGTTTTCTTATGTTATTTATTTAAAAAATTATGTAATAGTCATGTAATAAAGGGAGGGATTACTATATATGATACATTAAATGATGATATTGTATGCCTAACTATTACCCAAAACTATAGTTATTAGTCATCAACAAAATAATGAATGTGTATGATACCAAATGTCACATCCTAAACCATTTCATGGTCAATTGACATAATAAAAAACATAATTTTAATATAATTATCTATAATAAAACCCCATAATAATGAAATAATTACACATCCATTACAATAAATTGCTTTAAAGTTTACTTAGAAAATTTTGTACAATGTACTTGAATTAATTCTGAACTCTTATCTCTGGATACATGTCCTCTACATGTAGTCAAAATATGTGACTTAAATATCCTATAATTTTTATCACATTATCCTCTTCCATAGGATAATTTTATAGATTAACTCATGATATATCCTATAAACACTAAAACTAGTTATAACATCAATTATTTAATCTATCTGGATCATTTTCTTTCAATTGAATATTAAATTGAGGTAAAAACCCATTCTATATGACCCATATACCTACATGTCGCACAATCCTATGGTGGCCCATCAAACTAATTCTAAAAATTTAAGATTATAGAATTGAAAATATTTTACATAGGAATAATCTTAAGGGGGAATAAATGATTTTATGTTCTGAATAACTAGATATGTTTTTTATACTCTCTAATTATACGTCCTAATTCCACACTCTCAGCCGCATCTGATATCATTTTACAGCTTCATATACTAGTATTAGCTGAGATTTAATCCACTATAAATAAATTTTTCATTTCCCTAGAATATTATTTTAATAAAAAATGGAATCCATACCATAATATCATGTCAAAAGCCACTCGAAAATAAAAAAACCATGGTAATCTCATCTTGAATGATTATCAATAAAAATATAATAAAATTTGTGAACTTTAAAAGAAAACCCTATAACTAATGTTTAATTTTCACTAAGTTCATCTATTTTAAACCTAAATCCATCCCCAACATTTAAATAGAAATTTCCCTAATTAAACTCACCTATAATATTTATACATGATATACCATCATGTTTATGTGTCTTTACCCAAATTTCCTACTATAATTACACTGGTATACTGATTATGTATATCCCAATTTTTGGCCTTTTCCATAGTGGCCTCTAAATGCGAAAATAATATTCTATGAACTAACACAATCTCAATCTCATATACAATGGGTCCAACCTACTCTTAATATAACAGTGAATTCATTGAATATAACACTCATGTGATATATTCAATAGACAATCCAACTCCCTATCCTTGCTGATCAAAACATTGAATAAGATATACCTGAATGTCCGACAATATAAAATCAAATAGCCATCCGAAATGATTTTCAAAAAATCATTATCCTTATTTCCTATAATGCCTTATAGGTGAATCATTATCAATTACTTTATTTAGGGTTCCAATTAGATAATGCAATAGTTTCACCAAATATTCAAAATTAATGGTCCCAAAAGGTACATGTTATAAGGAATACTCCTCCATGTAACCCTAAAGCACTAATCTAGTATCTTAAGGTGGAAATTCACTAGAAACATATACAAATATAATTGTAAATATAAAAACCCATGTATTTAAAATATTGAATTTTATGCTTATTAGTAAATCCCAAAATCCCAAAAATATTCCTCCCCAAAATTATGCCACATACCATCAATCCAAAATTCATCGAATACACATATCCATGCTATATACCATAGACAAAACACACACTTTCATGATCCACAAACCGCAAGATAACAAGAATAAAAAATTAAGTATAGACAAGTATAATTCCACCAATAATTTATACATGTGAACACACTATAGCATATTATTGATACATTCAAAATATTTTCGCATTGCATAACAAGAATATAAATCAAAAGAATCATCACACAATTTGTATATCTCCACATGAAAAGGATACTAAATTAATACTAAAACATTCATATCAGTTCTGTGAGTCTATATATATAAATAAATAACCCCAAAAAATCATATTTACACAAATTAAATAAATCAAAATATTGATGGAAATAACCAAACATTTGGTCCCTATAAACATGGTCACTATCTTGTAATTTTCCTACACATGTAGACAATATGGAATATTTTACATATCTAAACTCAAAAATGGATCTATATCTACTATTTTATAAAATATAAGAACAAAAACCATATCTCATACTAAAATAAAACACCCAACATCCAGAATCTCTTGAGCAATTGTAAGCTTGGAGGCACTATTTATCCTCAAGCATGCCTCCTCAAATTCAATATGTTATTGAGTGTTATAAATTGTATATAAGTAATCATGGGAAGAATAATATTTATATATATGAACCATAAAATTAATTTAATGAATATATATAAGAATATAATAATATATTAATATAGACACAAGTATAACATTAATGAGATAAACACTATAGATATATAAAACATTCTCTAAATACACTACCATCAAATTCACACTAGTTATGATGGAGGTACTTGAGTTTCAAGATGGATGAATATATAATGATTTCTAATAATGAAAAAATTAACAAGTCCACTGTTAGAATAACAATGCAACAAATCAAACACCAAAATCCAAAATCATGGCACCCATATACCCAATACTCCAACAACCAGATACTTAGTTGATGAAAGGATATTTACATTCCCTATATCATTATATATGAATTGTTCATCTCTCCTAGTGTGACAATATAGTGTATGTTTTTGAAATCAGTAGGCCACCACCAACAGTACCCCTATATATTATCCACACATATATGGGTCCATGAAAACCACAACATATAAAAACCAATACAACATCCATATCCCACTATAGAATAGTTCTGTAGTGGGATCATACACCCACGGTATTTACACACATATAGGAACATAAAACCCTTAAACTAATACAATTCCACTATTAAAACCAAAATATAATTCCTTTTAATCATTCCATAAATTCCTAAGACCACACTACATCTTCCATGCATCAACCATCATCCCAAATAGAATCTACCTATTTGGGGAGAATTCCAACATAAAATATAATAAAAATCATCCAATAATATCATATTAACTCATATGTAATTTATGAAAGTTCATCAAATTATAAGAATCATCATCTTAATATTCTCATATATGTAACATACTCTAAATAATTTTGTAATATATCAAAAATTAGTCTTCTTTAAAGAATAAATGTCTTTAGTCTCAAGTAAATTTTATAATGTTTATAATAGAATGACATAAAAATAAATTAAATTTTTATAATGAATATTAATAAAATGATGGAAATTATCAAAATATGTGAATGTAAAATTTTATGTGAAGTAGTCTAGATGTAGTATAATACTAATAACTAACAAAAAATTATTCAAATATTTAACAGTGTTAAATTTATTCTAAAACAACAGAAAATATCATACCAAATATTTAAATGGAAAAAATAGAGTTTAAATAAAGTGAAATATTAAAATTAGGTTCAATTGGATTACCTTTAATCACCACGCCCATTAATATTATTATAATATAAAATCCGGGAGTTAGTAACACAATATTTATTTTGGAGAAAATATTCAACCTCAATATAATAAAAGTGAATGATGTGGTGTAGCTATAATGATTTATTAATCGGGAAATATAATCATCTACCTTTGTTTTTGTTTCATAATATAGATGATCAACATTTTGACCATTAGTTAATAAGCAAGTTGTTATTTATTATTGTTTGTTATGTAGACACACTTAAGTGATCATTAGTATTAGTTTATGTAATAATAAATATATTATTATTTTATAATATTATAAAAATATTCTAATTGAAATATGATTAATGTGAAATGTATAAGGTTTAAATAAATGTTTTCTTCTTGACATAACATTATTAAAAACTATTTGAGTTGTAATATATTATAATGGAATTCAATGTAAATCTTATAACAGTTGAATTGTTTATTATGCTATAAAAAATTATAATTTTGTTAAGTAATTTTTAAAATTTGAAATAAAAAAATACAATATTTAGATATTTTTTTTATACAATTAATTACATTTTGGGACTCATCAAATCAATATTAGTTTAGGCTATTTTTTGGGGAATTTTATAATAATGTAGAATTTTTTGGTGAAAAGTTTAAAATTATCACATTACGAGCACTATAATTTAATGAATTAATTATTTTGTAAACATAATAAAAAAATAATGAAAAAAAATAAAAAGAAATATTTTTATTTATAAATATTAATTTAAAAATATTACATATATTTAAAAAATATATATTACTTTTTTGAACATTATATTGAATATTTGAAATAATATTTTGTGAATATTTTGTATTAAATGAGTTGTTTTGGGGATTATTTTGGTTTAGTAATTTCTTATACATCTAAAAACATTCTATAAACCATTGATAATACATAAAATTAGTTGTAATCAACTTCACCCACATCTGGTTAGCTTATATAAAAAATTATCTATTTTCAATCCATTAAAAAACTACCCTTCTCACCTATAAATTGCCCCATTCCCCATTTTTCTACACATAAAATATATAACAGCTAATGTATTTACCAGTTTACCACACATAGTGTCCATTTTTAATTTCCTCAACGTCTCATTATGGCGTCCTAATGTTTTAGGAATCAAATAATCATAGTGATAGAATTTCCTATTCTAATTTTTCATTCATGAATATCTTATTTCAGAGTCTTCTTGATATAAAATATTCTTAATGTTAATGTTGTTTTTTTCCAACCCATATTTGAAAAAAAAATTATCAAAGGGAGATCTTATTTCTCATTCATTATTCCTTTTTCTTAATTCTTGTTTTATACAACCATGATCCCAAAATAATTTCATGATTTTTTATACTTTTCATGAAATATTCTTAAATTTTAAATAGCCAAAAAATTTCCACACCCATGGGAATTAACCTATATTTCAAAAATAACTTAGTTATATCAGTATTTATAAGTACTAAACAATATTCCATTTTCATATGTAAAAAATGATGTAATTTGGATGTTCAAAATTGTTTATGTACTCCATGATTATTTTCAGAACCTATTAATTATTCTTCTTGAGTTATTTATGAAGTGATTTATTAAGATAAATTGTTCTCACTATAATTATGATAATTTAATTGAGTTCCTTGAAAATAGTAAAATTAATTGGGTATCTTATTTATAACTATAGAGGAAATTTTTTATGATACCCTAGTGAATAACCTTGGAAATTATGATTTATGATACAAAGTTCATAAAACTAGACAATATGCTTAAAAAGTTTCATTTTAATGTTGTAGAAATATTTCAAGGTCATGATTCATGTTCATTATATTTTTATATACCTCATGTTAATATGATCATTCCTTATTGATATTACTCTTTGTGAAAAGGTAAGAATCTACTTTTTTATTTTATTACTGGGTTTTATGCTCAATCCATTATTTGATGATTATAACCTGGATGATTGATGCAGTAAAAGTAACTTATTATGAATCTATGTACAAGGAATTAAAGTGTGTATGATGATTTTCTTATGTTTTTACTGTATTATGTTCATAATTTACATGATACTAAAACATAAAATATTATTTTTATTATTAAATATTTTAAGATGAAATGAATGGTTTATGAAATAAAAATTGTAGGTAACCAAAATTTTAGTGTCCATCATCACCATATGGTCACAATTTTGTGTACACAGCCCCCAATGGATTGAACCCAAATGGTCTATGAAATAATGAACACATATGGTCCTTAAATATTTCACACCACTATTGGATGTTGTTGACACCACCATGAATCATACTAGAAATCACATTTCTTGATATCCAAAAATCTAAAACCCTTAAAATTTTCAAGGAACCACTATAATCCTCATATTCCATCTACCATAACTTGACTACAAATAAAAATGTTCCTATAATTTCAAAATTTTATCTTTCGATTATGCAAGGTAACCTTTTTATATCCACATGTAACCACTTGTATGCACACAATAATTTAATTAGAAAACTGAGCTTAACTACCAATGAAAATTCACAATCATGTTCATGGTCACTCAAATGACCCTACCCATTACCCAAAATGATATTATGTAGAATTTTATATATAAAATTGAAATATATTATAACCAAATACATACCCTATATAAGATCATGTTTGTTAAATAACACTATCAGATTTGACTAAAGGGATAAGAAATTGAGAATCTTGATAAAATACAATTGATTTTATTTTTCAACTGAAACCTATTTCAAAAAATGAGATAAAAATCAAATTAATAATTTATTATGGTTACTGCCAAAGGAAAAATTCAACAAAATAATATCTAGAATCAAATAAATATCATCGTTGTGGAGAAGATAACATAAAGAGAAGAGAAGTGGTAAGAGTCCCCATTATTACTAGCGCAACTGAGACTAACTCCTCATTTTAATAATTAATTAATATAATCAATTAAATATGGAAAAACATCGCACAAATTCAATTATGGATTGTATTTTATAGATAATACATAATTATTTCACCATAAGAAACATTTTATCATGATACAATGGGTCATAAAGAACCCCTACATTCATGTAATTATAATTAAATCATATGATCTTGGAAAAATATCATGATGCGGCGTGACCACCTCTAATTCGGTGAAACATACCTACCGGTTAGAGCTTTATAGTACATCTAAAACCTATCAGGTTGTGACAAACAACAAGCACAAAAATTGTAATCTGAAGCTCCACCCACCATAATAAAATGTTATATTATATTATTTATAAAATATTATTTATAAAATTTTCATTATCCTACCACCGAAAATGTGAAGTATTGGTTCCCAACCTTCTATAACACATATAATATATCAAATACACAATATCTCTTTTCATAAAACCAAACTATGAACTCAATTTTATTACCCCAAAAAAGATTTTAACGCCCATCATCCATCCAACCCACTTTGGACCTCATAAAAATAAATGATCCTATATATCATCCAAATTTATTATTTAATTAATTATACAATAATTATAATTAATTTATATAATTTACTTACACTAGAATATTTATGGTTTCTATGTAGTGTGGTGGATACTTAAATAAATCATAATAAACATGTGTAAAATGACGCAAACTATTCATAAAAAATAGTGAAATATAACTTCCATAAATAGTACACCGTATTTATTTTATAAGTATCATACAATTTCATATTAACATATATATTGTCTTACAAATCATTATATCAAGAATTATGGTTATCTTATATTGATTTTAATAACTCTTTATAATACTTCAACCTCCATATATAGATATCCAGACATTAGGATGTTATTCTCCCATGTTCTAATTAAGTAAAACACAAAATCTATAATTTCAATAGTGTAGAAAATGTATTTTATGATGGTTATTTTTTATTTTTTATGTCAGAGTTTTTCCAAAGTTATTATAGGAGATGTAATAAACAATTTTGTTTACGTCATTTATTTTAAAAACGATGTAAAAACCAATAATCTGAAGCATTTTTCACATTAATTCCTCAAAAACCGAAGTGGAAAATGCTTCGGATTTGTGATTTATTACATTGGTTTCTAAATAAACAACATGGTATATACTTTATTATTTTGGTTATTATATCTCTGAGATAATAATATACACATTCAAAGAGTTTATCACATCGATTATTGAATAACTGATGTGAAAAATAAGTTTTTCACATCGGTTATTTTCATAACCTACATGATTAACTAGTCTACCAAGTGTTTTCTCACGTCGGTTAAATAATAACTAATGTAAAACATATATATTACACCGGTTATAAGATAACTGACATAAAAACCAAATTTTTTTAATAAAATTGTTCAACCACAACTATCCATAGCCAATGAAGACCTGAAACAAGAAGATAACAGACTAAATCCACACCAAAATACGTTCCATAAAAACATCAAAAGTAGACAAAAATTATAAGAAACAGAGAAAAATTCAACATTCACATACATAGCAAACAAAACATACGATGAACCTAAAATCATAAAACCCCTTGGATATCCCCCCACCCCATGGGACAGTATAAGTCTCTGGCCTTAAACCTTACATAATATTGAATTAAATGAATAATTCACATTAAGGATATTTTTAGGATTAGAGTTTTAGAGAATTAGGACATAACTGTTACATCTCAAAATATTACAAAGTAGAAACTTCCACTAAGTTTCCATAAAATAAAAACTCTTAAGAAGAAACATGTCTAGTTCCATGTTTTAGATAACATGACATTCCCTTGATCCCATCCTTGACCTTATTCCACATTAAGTCCTGTGAAAAACATTTCAAAAAAAACTTGGGGTGAGCATAAAAAGATCACTAAGGGATACACAAAGAATGAAAACTGTTAGTTATTCAAAACAACAAGTAAATCATGTATACTTTATCAAAGTAATACCTTCATCTTCATGAAGTAGTAAAAACTCTTCACTGAATAAAATATCATTACTTACCCTTTTATAACCAAAAGATTACCATAAAACCCATATAAAGAACACATAACATATAAAGGTAACTTGGGACATAAACATACTTAAGTGGAATAACCATACGGTCGACTTCCACACATATCACTTAATGGAATAGCCATACGGCCAAAATACATACATACTTAATGGAATAGACATACGGCCGACTTCCATACCCAATGCATTGGAGGTTATAATGGAACCACCCATCCTGGTATTCACGGCACCACCCGTCATATGGTTTATCACGTAACCACCCGTCAAATGTCCAAGTACCCTTATAAAATTATAACACATAAAACCAATATAAATGAATGATAACATTTCCAAATTTCAATCAAAATATATCATTTAAATATATTGACATAATAAAATCCTATATCAAAACCATTTTCAATACCAAAATACATAAAAGAGTACATTTCATTTATTTTATTTTAAAAACATTAAGTCTTGTTGAGTAATCCATAGATCAAACAATACACACGGCGGCGGAAAAGGTCGTTGTCACCGCATACGTTAAAAGAAACATTTCTTTTTGTAGTTTAGAAAAATGCTTAGTAGAAAAAGATTCCTTTTGCGTAAAAGTAAAAGTAAAAGGGGTTTATACACCGTATAAAAAAAAGTTGTGTATAAAACGAAATATGTCTCAATGAAAGGAGATTGAGACGAATTCCCTTACAATGACGGTATCCTTGGATTAAGGATAAATCAATTACATAATTATGTGTGACAAATGAAAAAACCAAATATAAGTGGATATTAAGTGTAAAACAATCAGATGTTATTCACAAATATTCATAGAACTACATATTCAAGGAGTACAAGCTTATCCCAAAGAATAAAAATTGGGTTAAGAAGTTCCCTTGCAAAAAATTTGACGGCCTAACAGCATCACTAAAAAATTCCGAAAATGAGTTGATGAGAGATAAAAAGGGTATCTCATAACCTGGACATAAAATTTAAATCAATAAGGATATAGAAGAACATATCCCAACATAATATTATGTGAATTAAAAGATATAACAAAAGAAGTCTTTTACAAAAAGAGGAGGGTGAAAGGTTCCCTTACTGACATGGGTATCTTTCGAGACATGCACCCCGTGAAAGAAGGAGAATAAAAAATTTATGTAAATACTCATAAATGAAAGTATAATACACAATGAGAAAAATAATGGGCAGTACATACACCACTCAAAGGAAATTGTGGCAAATGTATCATAAATCTCACGGGAATAAAAGTGAGATGAAAAATCCCTTACGAAAACTCGGCAGCCTAACGGCGCCACATAAAACTTAAAAAAATGGATTGATGAGATCAAATAGGGTATCTCATCATATTAAAATAATGTTTAAAGAAAGATTAATATAAAATAACATCCCCCAACATAACAAATAAGAGCTTAAAAGAAGTGACATAAAGGAGATTACTTAAAAAGAAAGAGAGAGGTTAGATCTCTTACGAGAATTCGGCAGCCTAACGGCGCCACTCAAAACTTCCAAAATGGATTGATGAGATAGAATACGGTCTCTCATCATATGAACATAAAAATTACATTAACATTAATATAAAATAAAATCCCAATAACAATAAAGATGAGCTTTAGATGGAGTGACATAAAAGAGTGTACTTAAAAAGAAAGAGAGGAGTAAGATCCCTTACCTCGGGTCCGACTTGACTCGATCGTCCTTTAATCTCCTGAATAGTAAAATTGAGTTAATTTATACTTCCTTAAGAACCTTTTTCAAGGTCATTATTCCTTTTATATAACTTTTTACCATGTCATAAACATTATGTAATCATTTAAATTAATAATGTTTGTTTTGTCGATATTTGGTTCATAAGTCGAAAGTGGACTTCTTGCAATTACATGTTGTTCGTGTGGTCAAAGGTTCATTATATCCAGAATTTTATTCATGATGTAGATATCATATATATCATATATATCCAGTATATTCATGCATTTATAATATTACATAACATTTAGATTTAAGAAATGAAATGCACCGTTCATGGAGACGGTAAGTCGTACGTAGGCATGAACGCTACTTCCACTTCTATTTCATATTTAATGGAATTAAACCATAATGATATATAATAGTATTTTAATTCCATTATGGTATCATATATAATATCATTAAATATATCCTTTATACATACAACATATGGTATTAACGAATCAAATCACTTTGAGGGGGCGGTAGTCCGCACTTCCTTAAATGAAGATATCGCGTTTACCTATAATGGAAACCATAAAGGTATGCCATAAATGAAAAATACAGAAGTGTAAGTAAAAAACTAACATATTATATATCATATATAAATATAGTGTCATCTTAATGTCCACCTTTGAAGGTGTTAGAATAATGTTGAACAATCATCGTTTTGGGAGGCAAAAATTTTCCATCCACGGAAACTCAATGTTATTTTACCATTATATGTAGGTGTGTGTAAGTTTAGCTCGAATCCTTTTTATAAAAACATCCTAGTATATTGCAGATACTGGATTTGTTTCCAAATAAATGAATAAAAAGAGTTTAGGGGGTTGGAGAAGCAAAATAAAACAAAAGGAATCAAGCGAAGACATTACCTTTAAATCGGTTAACTTCCTTTGATTTGAGCTCAAAGGATTCCTAGGAACGGTTTTTTCCCAAAGTGAGGCTTCAAGGAGTTATAGTGGGATGTGGACAGCCAAAATGGGCAGATTTTGGCCGAGCCAAAGGCTTTGGATATGTGGGTAAAGAGGTAGAGGTGGGGACCTTTTATAAGAGGAGAGGAGGGGAACTCTTGGAAAGGTATAAAATGTAACTTTATTTTCAAATGTTTTTCGGATTTTAATGGTCCCACATTTATATGTTTCTAGTATAAGGTGATAAGGTTTCGAAATCAACCCATCCAATAGGTTTTCGACATGTGTATGTCTTAGATTTTACACTATCATTCCATTTTATTTAAAACGTTAAATAATGAGGACATCGCTGCATCATCATGATGTCATAAAAAATTTAATTTATTTAGTGTATAAAAATTATAAAAAAATACTATGATGTAGGAAATATTTTTAGCTTTCCAATGAATATTTATTTTCCAGAATATAATTTATTTAGACAAAATTAAAAATATTTTACTTAGGTGATACATTCTTTGTTACATTTAACATTCTTTAATAAAAAGATAAAAAGTCACTTTCTCACAAAAGTGATTCCATGGGGCCCCCAAGTTTGGAACAAGGCATTCCATGATCTGTAATGAGACAACCAGTAGCCTTAGGACACATTTTGTGGTCATTTTTTATTATTATGATATTATCTTATAATCTTTAACTACCTGATTACTCATTAATCAAGATAATTAAAGATAATTACCATCGTTACGATTCATAATGTCCAAAAACAAAAGAGTCTTAATTAAATAATTTGGACCTTCTGATTCCAAATATGTAATTAATTTTACCAAATTACAAACACATAAATTTCAATAATTAATTTTAAAAAAACATTCCGTTGTCAAAACAAATAGCGGGTTTTTAAGAAACAATATTTATGAAAAGTTTGGCACTTGTTTATGCCAAATTCAAAAGTGAAATTAATCTCAATGACCATCATTGAATTACATGGTAAAAATATATTCTAATTACACTTTAAATCAAATTAAAAAGATAATATAACCATATAATTAAATTATATGAAAAAACAATTTTGATGTAAAATGCAGTATTTTTCACTATTCATTGAAAAATGAACATTGTCAGAAAAATACCAAAATTTAACCCAAGGTAAATTTCAATGTCCCAATCATAAATAAAATGTCTATTTTGAAAAATTGATCTTATAAAATTTTCAAAAAGTGGATTTAAAATGGGTTCTCCATCAAAAGGCGGTTAATCGACCTTTTAAAGAATATTAGAATGTTTACGCTTAAAACTGGATTCATTTGAATTTTTAATCATCTAACATTTATTGTAAAGAGTAAAAATATTTTACAAACATATATAATCATTTTTTAGTTATTTCTGTTCATTCCCACCATTACAACGGCTAGGCGTTAACTACCATTTAAAATAATATTGTTTTGTTATTAGAGTGAAACGTAAGATTCCCAAGAAACACGTTGTTGCGTATTGGGTACGCCATCGAGCATAGCATCCCCTTTAAAGTAATATTAATTGTTTATTCACAAATATGGATAAATATAAAGTTGTCATATTATTTATTTACCTGGGTTGTTACATCCTTCCCCCCTTTTGGGAATTTCGTCCTCACAATTTTAAAATTGGGCTTGGAAACATCCTTGAAAGTCCCTCATCAGAACAAGAGTCGGTAAAACAATCACTATAAAATAAAGAATGATAAGTACAAAGGTTACTCGAGTTAACCCATACTAGGATTCCAAGTATGAAAATGTGGACATAGAGGAAAAAAACAAAGGTTCATGTTCTGATGGAGAGTGATAGAAAACATGTTTAGGAGAAAGTTAACCACAAGAAAATCACAAACTTGGGATGGGTTAAGCAGTATTCGATTCCCCAGTAGGAAAAGTTAATAGACAACATTTTTTCTTTAAGTTACTTTTTATTGAGGAATTTATTCATAAGGAAACATAATCACTTATCATGTTGACTTTCACCTTTTATTAGATTCCTTACACAAACTCATATTTTCTCCAAAAGACGAGTATTTAGGAAGACTTGTTCACATTAAGAGTACTATAATAAACTTCTAGAGAATAACCTAATCCACAAAATAGAACTATATACTTCCCATGTCTTTAGACTTTAACCAAGACCAAAACCAAAAAGGATACTACAAGATCAGATAATCCAGAAAAGGATATCCCTTTATAAAAAGAAAATCTATTCTTAATCTCCAAAATTTGTCCAACAAAACCCAATGTTCAACAAGAACCATTCGATAATAAATTTGTCCATAAAATTATTCAATGTAAACCAAACAAAGATTGAACCCCAAATATTTGAAGGATTTAGTCACATAGTCTTCCAAGTTAAATTGTAACATTTATCTCCAAATAGCATCAGTTGCTCTTAATGTCTCGTATTGAAAAGTAATTAACCTAATCACATGTCCTTCATGATAGGTTAATAAATATACATAGATAACCCAAAATCAACGTACTCTTAATTCATAAAATCATCTAACTAAAAATAATCAGTCAAACTAACCAGGGACTTCACGTAGTCCAGTGGTAGGCAATAAATACCAGTTGCACATTGGTTGTGGGTTCGATTCCCGCAGCATTGTCTGACGCGACGGGTTGTCACATGGTCTGTGTGTTGTCCTTTTTCCAAAACTATATAATTCTCAAATAATTCCCCAAAAAGAGATAAAATCATCAAAAATAACTATAACATAATTTATCCTCAATTTTATCTCATGCCTTTCACTTCCATCATATAGTAACCCAAAATTACCGCAAAAGTAAGGATCATATAAACCCAAATGGTTCTTTATAACTATGTCCACAAAAGAACAGATAACTATTCCTTAAATAAAATTTTCATATATTATACATCCGGGTTACACATACTATAAAAAGTCTTCTAATGTAACCCCATCATAAATAGAGACCTAATACTCTTAATAATTTCACCACAACTCTTTAAGACCTTATATGTTGACATCTTACTCATTCAACATTCTTCATGATCCATTAACCATTCCTTTCCAACTTATTCTGAAATAATTCTTTCCTACAAACAAAATCATGAATCATATCCTAAGATTCCAAAATAGGAAAACAATAGTTATAAAATAATCCATACCTTTGATTGGTCATTTTCAGTTTCTTCATCCTCAATTGGAATGGCATTAAGTATTGGTAAAAGAACATTTGTACGATTGTGGTGATCCAATTCACGAAACTTCTTTATAGGACATGTGTTTGCATAATGACTATGTGCACCACATTTAAAACATTCAATTGATCCCTCAGAAAGAACTTATTCCCCTTTCCTCGAGTCAACTGGATGATTCCTTTTTCCATGGCAGGTTCTTGCTTTATGACCTTCATTTCCACATCTATAGCATATTTCTATCCCTTGGAAACATTTTCCTAGGTGTTTCTTTCCACATTTTTGACACATAGGTTTTTTAACACACTTATGATTATGATTATTACCTGTAGTTCCGTAGGGATTTGTTTCTCTCACATATGATGCCTTAGAGAAATCACCAAGGTTTAGGTGGCCAATCATGACTCCAGATAGTTGGTTAAGGATAATCAAAAGAGGTCTCATTGCAGCTCCCATATCATTCAGTTTCTTGTTCAAAAAACTGTCACAGTTTCCTTCACATCCACTGTCACTTTGGTGCCTGCTAGATCCAGCCATTTACTAAAACCAAAAAGGTCAGTGTGAGTATATCAAAAAAACCATCATGTACTAATGAGGAAGATAAACACTAAGATATATATACTCATTCACTTTATCTAAAACTAGGACTCTTTCTGAAATCCTAACCATTATGGTAATGTCACTTATGCTTAAATAATACCCTAACCTCTAAAGTTATCTAAACCGACCTTTGATACCAAATATAAGGCCTCGGCCTTAAACCTTGCTTAATATTGAATTATATTAATAATTCACATTGATGATCTTTTTAGGTTTATATTATTAGATAATTAGGACATAACTATTACATCTCAAAAGATTACAAAGTAGACACTTCCACTAAGTTTCCATAAAATAAAAACTCTTAATAAGAAACATGTCTAGTTCTATGTTTTAGATAGCATGACCTTCCCTTGATCCCATCCTTGACCCTATTCCACATTAAGTCCTTTGAAAAACATTTCAAAAAAAATTGGGGTGAGCATAAAAAGCTCAGTAAAGGATACACAAAGAATGAAAACTGTTAGTTATTCAAAACAACAAGTAAACCATGTATACTTTATCAAAGTAATACATTTACCTTCATGAAGTAGTAAAAACTCTTCACTGAATAAAATATCATTACATACCCTTTTGTAACCAAAATATTACCATAAAACCCATATAAAGAACACATAACATATAAAGGTAACTTGGGACATAAACATACTTAAGTGGAATAACTATACAGTCGACTTCCACACATATCACTTAATGGAATAGCCATACGGCCATCTTCCATACATACTTAATGGAATAGCCATACAGCCGACTTCCATACCCAATGAATTGGAGGTTATAACGTAAACACCCGTCCTGGTATTCACAGCACCACCTGTCATATGGTTTATCACATAACCACCCATCAAATGTCCAAGTACCATTATAAAATTATAACACATAAAACCAATATAAAGGAATGATAAAATTTCCACATTTCAATCACAATATATCATTTAAATATATTGACATAATAGAATCCTTTATCAAAACCATTTTCAATACCAAAATACATAAAAGAGTACATGGAATTTATTTTATTTTAAAAACATTACGGCTTGTTGTGGAAGCCAAAGATAAAACAATACTCGCGGCGGCGGAAAATGTGGTTGTCACCGCGTACGTTAAAAGAAAAATTCCTTTTTGTCGTTTAGTAAAACGCTTTGTAGAAAAAGATTCCTTTTGTATAAAAGTAAAATTCAATTGGGTTTATACACCATATAAAATAAATTTTTGTATAAAACGAAATATGCCTCAATGAAAGGAGATTGAGACGAATTCCCTTACAATGACGGTATCCTTGGATTAAGGATAAATAAATTACATAATTATGTGTGAAAAAAGAATACACCAAATATAAGTGGATATTAAGTGTAGAACAATCAGATGTTTTTCACACATATTCATGGACTTACATATTCAATGAGTACAAGCTTATCCCAAAGAATCAATATTGGGTTAAGAAGTTCACTTGCAAAAATTTGACGGCCTAACGACAACACTTCAAAATTTAGAAAATGAGTTGATGAGAGATAAAAAGGGTATCTCATCACTTGGACATAAAATTTAAATCAATAAGGATGTAGAAGAACATATCCCAACATAATATTATGTGAATTAAAAGACATAACAAAAGAATTCTTTTACAAAAAGAGGAGGGTGAAAGGTTCCCTTACCGACATGGGTATCTTTCGAGACATGCACCCCGTGAAAGAAGGACAATACAACATTGATGTAAATACTCATAAATTAATGTATATTACGCAATGAGAAAAATAATGGGTAGTAAATACACCACTCAAATGAAATTGTGTAAAATGTAGCATAAATCTCACGGGAATAAAAGTGAGATGAAAAATCCCTTACGAAAATAGGGCAGCCTAACGGCGCCACCTAAAACGTACAAAAATGGATTGATGAGATAAAATCGGGTCTCCCATCATATTAACATACAGTTTACAGAAAGAGGAATATAAAATAACATCCCCCAAAATTACAAAGAGGAGCTTAAAAGAAGTGACATAAAGGATAGTACTTAAAAAGAAAGAGAGAGGTTAGATCTCTTACGAAAATTTGGCATCCTAACGGCGCCACTCAAAACTTCCAAAATGGATTGATGAGAGAGAATAAAGTCTCTCATCATATGAACATAAAAATTACAGTATGATTAATATAAAATAACATCCCAATAACAAGAAATATGAGCTTTATAAGGAATGACATAAAAGAGTGTACTTAAAAAGAAAGAGAGGAGTAAGATCCCTTACCTCGAGTCCGACTTGACTCGATCTTTCTTTAATCTTCTGAATAATAAACTTGAGTTGATTTCTACTTCCTTAAGATATTTTTTCAAGTTCATTATTCTTTTTATATCACTTTTTACCATGTCATAAACATTATGTAATCATTTATGTTAATAATGATTGTTTTGTCGATATTTGGTTCTTAAGTCGAAAGTGGACTTCTTACAATTACATGTTGTTCATGTGGTCAAAGGTTCATTATATCCAGAATTTTATTAATGATGTAGATATCATTAATATCATATATATCCAGTATATTCATGCATTTATAATATTTCATAACATTTAGAGTTAAGAAATGAAATGCATCGTTCATGGAGACGGTAAGCCGTACGTACGCATGAACGCTACTTCCATTTCTATTTCATATTTAATGGAATTAAAACATAATGATACATAATAGTATTTTAATTCCAGTATGTTATCATATATAATATCATTAAATATATCCTTTTTACGTACCACATATGGTATTAATGAATCAAATCACTTTTAGGGGGCGGTAGTCCGCACTTCCGTAAATGAAGATATCGCGTTTACCCATAATGGAAACCGTAAAGGTATGCCATAAATGAAAACTACAGAAGCTTAAGTGAAAAATAAACATATTATATATCATATATAAATATAATGTCATCTTAATATCCACCTTAGAAGGTGTTAGAAGAATGTTGAACAATCATCGTTTCGGGAGGCAGAAGTTTGCCATCCACGGAAACAGTATGTTCTTTAACCATTAGATGTAGGTGTGTGTAAGTGTAGCTCGAATACTTATTATACCAACATCCTAGTATACTGAATATACTGTATTTGTTACAAAATAAATGAATAAAAATATTTTAGGGGGTTGGAGAAGCAAAATAAAACAAAAGGACTCAAGCAAAGACATTACCTTAAAATCGGGTAACTTCCTTTGATTTGAGCTCAAAGGCTTCCTTGGAAAGGATTCTGCCCAAAGTGAGGCCTCAAGGAGTTATAGAGGGATGTGGAGAGAAAAACGGTATAGGGGTTGGCCGAGCCAAAGGCTTTGGATGTGTGGTTAAGGAGGTAGAGGTGGGAGCCTTTTATAAGAGGAGAGGAGGGTCACTCTTGGAAAGGTATAAAATGTAACTTTATTTTCAAATGAGTTTCGGATTTTAATGGTCCCACATTGATGTTTTTCGAGGTTAAGGTGATAAGGGTTCAAAATCCACCAATCCAATAGGTTTTGGACATGTTTAGGTCTTATTTTTTACATTATCTTTCCATTTTACTTAAATCGTTAAATAATGAGGTCGTCGCTGCATCATCATGATGTCATAAATAATTTAATTTATTTAATGTCTAAAAATTATAATAAAAATACTATGATGTAGGAAAATGTTTTTATATTTACAATGAATATTTATAGTCCAAAATATCATTTATGTAGACAAAAGAAAAAATATTTTACTTAGGTGATACATTCTTTGTTACATTTAACATTATTTAAAAATAAAAAGATAAAAAGTCACTTTCTCACAAATGTGATTCCATGGGGCCCCAAAGATTGGCACAAGGCATCCCATGGTCTGCCATGAGACAACCAGTATACTTAGGACACATTTTGTGGTCATTTTTTATTATTATGATATTATCTTATTATCCTTAACTACCCGATTACTCGTTAATCAAGATAATTAAAGATAATTACCATCATTACTATTCATAATGTCCAAAAACAAAAGAGTCTTAATTACATAATTTGGGCCTTATGATTCCAAATATGTAATTAAGTTTACCAAATTCCAAACACATAAATTGCAATAATTAATTTAAAAAAAATTCCCGTTGTCAAAACAAATAGCAGGTTTTTAAGAAACAATATTTATGAAAGGTTTGGAACTTGTTTATGCCTAATTCCAAAGTGAAATTAATATCAATGACCTAATTGAATTGAATGGTGAAAATATATTCTAATTACACTTTAAGAAAAATTAAAAGGATAATATAACCATATAATTAAATTATATGAAAATGCAGTTTTGATGTAAAATGCAGTATTTTTCACTATTCATTGAAAAATGAACATTGTCAGAAAAATACCAAAAATTAACCCAAGGTAAATTTCAATGTCCCAATCATAAATAATATGTTTATTTTGAAATATAAAGCTTACACAATTTTCAAAAATTGGATTTAAAAGGGGACCTCCATCAAAAGGCGGTTAATCGACCTTTTAAAGAATATTAGAATGTTTACGCTTAAAAACTGGATTCATTTGCATTTTTAATCCTCTAACATTAATTTTAAAGAGTAATAATATTTAACAAACATATATAATCATTTTTTAGTTATTTTCGTTCATTCCCACCATTAAAACGGTTAGGCATTTACTACCATTTAAAATAATATTATTTTATTATTAGAGTGCAATGTAAGATTCCCAAGAAACTCGTTGTTGTGTATTGGGTACGCCATCGAGCATAGCATCCCCATTAAAGTAATATTAATATTTTATTCACAAATATGGATAAATATAAAGATGTCATATTATTTATTTACCTGGGGTGTTACAGACAGCCCCCACCCCCTAGAAATCCCCCACCCCCTAGACGCCCTCCCACCCCCTGGACACCCCACCCCCCTAGAAACCCTTCTCTCTACACACACAAACTCATACAGACACCCCATGGACTTCCCCCACCCTCCTGGACTGCCACCACACCATTGGACACACCCCACCCCACTGGAAAACCCTCTCAATACCCTAGAACCCCCCACCCACTAGACAACTGTCACACCCAAAGACACCTCCTAGATACCCCCCCCCACCCTCCTGGACAACCCCCACCCCTAGACAGACCTCCCACACACTTGGAAAACCTCTTACCCCCTTGGACACCCCCCAACTCCACTGGACAGCCCTCCCATGCACCTAGACCCCCCCCCCCCCCCCACATGCACCACCCCACACCACTGAACAACCCCTAGATAGCCAACCCCCCATTGGGCAACCCTCCCACACCCCTGAAAACCCCACCCCACCACTCTCCTGGATAGCCCCCACCCCCTTGATAGCACTCCCACCCTCCTGGATAACCCTCCCACCCCCATGGACACACTGGACACCCCCTCCCCAACCCCACTGGGTAGCCCTCCCAGAACCCTAGAAACCCCCACCCCCTGGACAGCCCCCACACCGCTGGACCCCCCCGGACAGTCTCCCACGCTCTTCGACAGCCCCCCCTCCCTCCACTCCCATGGACATCCCTCCCACCCTCAATGACACCCCAACCCCCATGGACACCCTGGATAGCCCCCCCCCCCCCACTAGACACCCGCACACCCCTGGAAACCCTTTGGACACCCCCCCCCCCTCAAACACACACACGCACACACACCTGGATAGCCCCCACCCCATGGAATACCATATTACCCTCTTGGATACCCTCCCACCCCCATGGACACCCTGGATACCCCAACAACACTAGATATCCCTCTGACACCCCCTAGAACCCCCCCCCCCCCAATACACACCCCTACAAGTCACCCCCTCGACACCCCCTTCCCCCAGGGACACACTCGACACCCCCACCCCAATGGACATCCGCCCACACCCCTGAACCCCCACCCCCACCCACTAGATACCCCCACACCCCTAGACACCCCCTGGACAGCCCCCACCCCTGGACAACCGTCCCACCCTCCTGGATACCATCGAACCCCCATGGACACCCTAGACACCACCAACACACTAGACATCCCTCTCACACCCCCAGAACCCCCCCCCCCCCACCCCACCCCCAGGAAAAACCTGGATAGCCCCCCCCCCCCCCACTGGACACCCCCACACCCCTGGACACCCTTTGGACAACCCCCCCCCCCCAAACACACACACTCTCCTGGACAGCCCCCTCCCCCGGGACTGCCCTCTTACCCTCTTGGATACCCTCCCACCCCATGGACACCCTGGACACCCCCACCCCACTAAATATCCCTTCTACACCCCCTAGAACCCCCCCCCCCCCCCACACACACACCCCCCTAGAGACCCCCTGGACAACCCCCCCCCCCCAATGGACACCCCCCACAACCCTAGAAACACCATGGACAACCCCCACCCTCCTGGACATCCCTCCCACCCTCTTGGATACCCTCGAACACCCACGGATACCCTGGACACCCCCACCCCACTGGACGTCCCCCTCACACCCTTGAACCCCCCCCCCCCCCTCACACTGTCTGACACCCACCGGATAGCCCCCACCCTCTTGGAAAACCCCCCACTATCCTGGACAACCCTCCCACCCTCCTGAACATCCCCACCCCCATGGAAACCCTGGAACCCCCACCGCCACCCCACTGGACACCCCATGACACCCGTGGACACCACACTAGACAGCCCTCCCACACCCCTGGAAACATGCCACCCCACTGGACACCCCCCACACCCATAAACCCCCCCAGACCAGAATCTGTTCTAGATAAACCATCATAACAAGAAAAAAACAATAAGTATAGAAAAACTAAAAATTCACATATTTAACATTAAAAACATACAAGGTAATGAAAAAAATCTAAATCCAACCTAAATTACTACAAAATACACGATTATAATCACAATAGTAAAAATTATATTCTCTACTAAAAACAATCTAAAATCCAATCAAACCTGTTAAATAATATAACCATTCCACTAGTAAGAGTTTGACCTCTTGAGCACTATAGGGTTGAGGGTCATCAAATAGGAAAAAATTTAAATGATTGTAGTTAACTTTTATAATGAATAAATCAAATGAAATATTATGGAAAAGTTTGAAAGGAAATCATACTAGGTCAATGTTAACAAGTTTTCCAGTTGTTATTATTTCATATATTAATCTTAACATATAATATCGGTATTCGATCACGCTGTGTTTTTCATGACAATTCAATTTAAATGAGTGTAAATTCAAAATATTATTTTTATGTAATACCTAAAAAAGTAAAAATTATAAATGGATATTTACCATTACTTTTACATATTGAATCATGGAACTCCTTTTATTTGTGTTTTTTTAAATTAGACCCATCCCCTATTAGAAAAAAATATGAATGGGATAAATTTAAAATTCAATAAAATATATAAAAACTGTTACGAAATTGAAACTTACTTTTCCAAAATATTTTTACAACTTTCCCGCACATCACAATGGACATAGTATATCCTATAATGTTTTTTATCCCTTACACAAAAAACACATAACATTCAATGATCACTGATAAAATAAAATTTAAGGTTAGTGGTTTTTTATGTTAAAAGAAAATGAACTCTTTTCCCGAGATATGTTTCATATCTATCACAAAAAAGCATCATCCAACACTGTGTGTGTATATTCTGTTCAAATATTTCAATTAAATAAAGCATTCTTTGTTCCCCATCAAATTCATGTTCTTTAGGGTAAATCAAATGCTGGTATATGAATCCATATTCATATATCCACTAATTCTTCTCACACATGTTATAATGATACATAATACAAAATATACATATGTATACATTTTTAATAAATACAACACAGGGAAATAGTGTTAATACATACACAGAAAAAAATTTCACCACAATGATGCCCATCTCATCTCACATAACAAGCTCCATGATATCATTTTCCACAATCCCCAAATTTATTGCACATCTACAAACATGAGCTTCTATTGTAAACTCACAATGATCTTCCAACAAATTTGAATATCTGGAAAATCTGTCAAAACTACTAGAATATGTATCTGATGTCAAAGCCATTAGTCTTTTTTGTTGTCTATATAATATTTTTTGCCTTTGAAGTATTCATGTAAACATAAATAGAAACATATATTAGTTTTCAAATGTTAAAACAACTATAACAAAAAAATAAAATTGAAGATATAATATACAAACCTCTATGGTAATGAGTCGCATAAGTCTGGATGGCCAAATTAAAAAATGTTCAATACTATGTCCAACTGTCATCACCTCATCTATAGGTATTGGTACTCGAGCTGATCTATCTATAATATCTTGTACAATGACCTTATGATGATTTACCTCTAACTATTGATGATGAACTGTATCTCTTATACCATATACCGTGACATATGCAACTATATGATGTTAAGGATCATCATCATAAAACTTTCAATAAGTAGGAAGTGGTGGAAGAAGAGTAGGACAAAAATTGGGGTCCGCAGGGAGAGGTGGGGGAGTGGGAGCTACAGGTAGAGGTGGAGTATAAATAACGGGGTCTTTATTGGGAGGTGGAGGAGTGGGAGCTGCAGTCTTAAATTGTATTGGCATTTCATAAAATATAGAATGTATCGATGCTCTAATCTTTTCCTCCATCGTTGCATTAGTATTATAAACTTCATCCTCTAAGGATTATATTTTTTATAAACACCCTCAATGGAAGAATTTGAAGAATGTTGAAACACTTTTCTTACAGATACACCAATCAGATATCCACGTACGTGACCAAGATGTTCTGGCTTTCCCAATGTTTCAGATAAAATATATTTCCTCCTAGAATCTGTAAATACCCACTTTGAGCTCTCCTCTTCGTGTTATGCATGTATTAATTAAATGAACATTTCTTTAATGATTCAAATTATATAAAGAATATAGTTAATTTAAATATATAAAATAAATATCTTGCAATCTTCTCAGCTATGATTCTCAAATCCAATGAATGATATTTTCCCTTTTTCCCATCCATTATCTCTTCTATTTTTCATGTATAGATGGATGGGATGTAGGGGAAACCATTCCAGAGCTTGAAGACTTAGCTCTCAGTTTTTTTAAATTTTCTACCATCATTTGTTCTTCCAATAATGTATACCCTCCCCAAGATAAAATTTTAGGGTTTAACTTTTTAGATTGGATATTAGGATAAGATGTCCATATTTTTTTAAATTAATAATAATAAATCATTATGAAAACATTAATAAGATAATTTATATAAAAAAATATTATAAAATATTACCTTTCCCTTACCAAAAATGAACCCTTTTTTCTACATTAAACAAACTATCTCCATGTGTCTTCATCTATGAAAGGATATATATTACATGGACTGTCATGACACCTATGACCAAAAATGAAATCAGATGTGAGGGTAGATTTGAAATCCCTCCAACTCTTAGGAACCATCGATAATCATTTCTTCCTGACTCATCCAGTGCCAGGAATATCAAATGTCAACTAATAAAGAGGAGGTAAAACATATTAAACATGAAACAATTGAAGAATAAGAAAACAATGGAAAAATATCTTACCAAAATAATCTCCCACAATTGAGATATTATCGCTTTGTCCACACTTCTCCAATCATTATACAAAATGGATACTTTTTTCTTACCCTGATTTGATACAAAACTCTTAAAATCTATTGCGTTTGGACCTCTAGGAATATCATTCTCATCAAACTCAATGAGTATCCTCTGGTCCTTGGTACAGAAAATTTATAATTTTGGTAAATGTGTGCACCAACGTTTACAAACTCTTGAACTCTTATTTTTTGTTATGGGAGAACATGAGAAATATTGGGGATCATTAAGTGGAGCATATGAATGTTCCTCCCCAGAGGTATGATCATTATGATCATCTCCAGAATTATGTGGTTAATCAACTGATTGATCTATAACTATCGTTCCAATAAAAAAGAAACAAACATTAGTTAAAAAAATATTAAAATTCAAATATTACAATAATAATGTAAACATAAAATGGAAAATTAATCTAAGTTACGTAATATTAAACATGGTTAATATGGTAAACATGTTAAACAGTGGTAAACATGGTAAACATGGTAAAAATAGTAAACATGGCAGTGTAATTGTCACTCATCAAAATCAATAAGTATATATGTTAAGTAAAGTTAAAATTTTGTAAACTATAGTAAACTTGGTAGACATGGTAACACGATAAACATGGTAGACATGGGACACATGCTAAACATGTTAATCATGGTAACATGGTAAACATTGTAATGTAATTGTCTTTCAAAAAAATTAATGGATATTTAATTTATGTAATGGTAAAAATGATAAACTATTCTAAACCCAATTAAAAAAAACAAAAACTTCTACTTATTTGTTTTAATATGTGTTTTAACAAAGAAAAAAATTACAATATCTAAAATTTTATGAAAATAATAAATGTAAACAAGAAATAAACATGTGTTACCTATAATATTAGTAAAGTAAAAATTAATTGTTCCCCCAAATTCCTTCATCATTTTTGTTCCTTATGACACAAACCATGTCTTCAACATGCTCATCCATATGTTTTTCTATTTATTCCACGGATGTATGGATCTCACAAAAATAAACATCTTCATCAAGTTGATCCTCAACAACATATTGTTTTTTCCCTTGTAAAACAATATACCACTGCATATCTGATTGATCAACTACATAGAAAATCTGTTTTCCATGTGTTTCCATTATAAAATAATCTGTTCTGTCTTCCAATCAATTCATATTGACAACTTTCATTCCAAATTCATCATGTCTAGCACTTTTTTTACTGATATACCATTGGAAGATAATAACAAGAACTATAATTATACAGTAATCGTCCATCCATATTTCGCCAATGACTCTATAATATGAACTTGATACAGAAATTTGGATTTTGTTTTTAGAATCCAAAAAATTCATTGCTTCTGAAAACACCAATGCACTCACTTCAAATTTCTTGAGCATTTGTATGAAATGTATAGCCATTAATGTCATACCCAGACAATGTAATAACATTTAAACATATACCACCCTCCAACCATCTTAATGTCGTTGATATATATGATCTACCATGCATGGCTTGACTTTCAAGCCACGAATACCCATTCCCTCATTATTAACATGTTCATAGCGAGATGGAGGCAAACCTATGTTCTCCACCATAGCCAAGTAGCTCATAAAAAACAGTGTAACCTAATCAGAAATATACTTTTCAATAATGGAGCCTTCAAGTCGATATGGATTCTTAATACACACCTTAAATATTTTCATATACCTTTCAAAATGATACATCCAATGATGGTATGCAGGTCTAAAAATATTTATTTCCTGAACTAGATGAATCATTTAATTCACTATTATATCAAAAAAGGATAGAGAAAAATACATTTCCAATTGGGAAGGTATAGAAATTCCATCTTTTTCAAAAACTTTCCAATCATTCACGTGAATCGCCTTATTAAAAATTGAATTGAGAAAATAACAGAACTTCATTATAGACTTTCTAACATGGTTGGGAAATATTCCACCCAATGAAACCGGTAGAATGTTTTACATCATGACATCACCATCACAAGATTTAAAAACTAATAACTTTTAATCCTTCAAATATAAAAAATGTTTTACATCTTAAGAATAACATTGAGGAACTTTAATATCATGAAGACACTAACATAAGATAATATTCACCATCTTGTAAAATGTATAACACATCGGGGGAAGAAATGTTCATATTCTCTTAGGAGTGGGAACTAACTCCAATCATATTACTATTGATTTTTTGTATAATCTTGCATTAAACCCATATTTTTCCTATCCTTTAATATCAAAAAATGTTCTAATAAAACTGTCAAAAATATTCTTCTCCACGTGCATGGCATCATTATTATGTTTCCCTTCATGATATCTCTAATATAGTTGATTAAAAAATATTGACATTTTCATCGAAATATATCTATCATTAACAAATTTATGTGTCTTTTTCAATGTCACATCATGGTTTTGAACCCTCTTAAAATAAATATAATGGGATAAAGGTTTTAGAACAATATCCAATTCTTGTGATCCATTGAATGAACTTTTTAGACTTCTATAAGAGTGATACATAGGAAAACACTTCTGATGACCCATGTATACATATTTCCTCCAATGATGTAATTGACAATATGAAGTATGTTTTTTCCAAATTGGAAATGACTTATTCCCCTTAACACTGTATGTAGAAAATTTTTCATATGTTGGGAAGTCATTTATAGTGAACATAAGCACTACACATAATTGAAAATATTCCATTCTATATAATTCAAACACCCTTATACCATACTCCCAAAAAAGATTCAAATCATCAATCTATGGTGACTAGAAAACATCAATATCATTTTCAGGTTTCTTATGACCAGAGATCATTAAACTCAAAATGACATATTTGTGCTTCATAAAATCTTCAGGATAGATGTTGTATGTTACCAATAAAATAGTCCATGAACTATGTGTTCTACTAAGGGTTATGTTTGAATTCATTCCATATATGCACAACCCTTTTCTGAGATTTCTAATTTCATTTCCAACTATAGGATACTACTCATCAGTTTTCTTCAATTATGAAAATTCAACTGGAAGACATATTTTTCAATCACATATCCACTCATTATCAGGTCATCTTAACCTATTTTCATCATGTGAATTTGAAAATAAACATTTTAAATGATGAATAATAAGAAGATACCAAAAACGATTAAAGGGGTCATTGTAATATCTTCATCAGCCAATGATTTTTATTTCAACATATACTGTGATGTCCCACATTTGGGAAAATCTGACAATAATTCATATTTCTTCCTATATATCATACAGTCATTCACCCAGGATTGTAATTTCTAATATCCCAGTCCCATTGGGCATAATATTTTCTTGTCCTTATAATGTGTATCTGGAAGATCGTTGCCTTTTTAAAGAATGCCTTTCAACAATTGTCGTATCTCTATAAAACATTTGTCACTCCATCCACGTTTTTCCTTCAGGTTAATCAATCTTAACACCACCAAAAGAAACATAAAATCTGTACATTTAGGATACAATGGTTTTTCATCATCACCATATAGACACGAAACTTCATGTTTTATCTCTTTGGTTCTGCAGTAATATCATGAATCATTTCTCCAATTCCATCAAAGTTACCATCTTGAAAATCATTATCATCAGTAGATCAAACATTCTGTCCATTTTCACCATGAAAAATCCAAGGGATGTAACTCGGATTAAAACTATTACGAATCTGATGATCATTGATCTTCTTACTTTTCAACTTCATCATATTCAAACATTTCAGCAATGGATAGAAAAAAATGTCACTGCTTAGTACATTTTGTTTAGAAAATTTGAAATAGGAATCAACACCATCCCCATATTCATTACCCATTCAATGTTCTGCCATCCAACTGCGACACATTATTACCTATAAAAAATATCCAAATTATACATCTTGTTAAGATAAGACAACTATATATTTATATGAAATATTTCATAATGTGAATGCAAAAAACATTTTGAAAAATGAACCAAATATATGCGTAATTGAAAAATATATGCCTGAAAAATGATTTTAAAAAGAAAATATATTTAGATTTAACAGTTTTAAATTCATCTTAGATCCTTTCTTCTTAAGTTACACAAAGAATGTATCCTTGTTCAATGGGATACCAAATTCACCCTTCTGTAAAAAAGAAATATGATGTATTAATATTAAAATATGTGTACATTAAAAATGGAAAATTACACATATCCCTACGATTTGAAACCATTGGGATAGACCCTGATACCATTGGGATATAATTTCCCAATGGTTTCATAGAACGTTGGCATGATGGCCATTGCAATAGCCCTATACCAAGGATTCTATAAGAACTGTTGTTATCAACTACCTGAAGTTAAAATATGCCAACGGTTTCAATGAATTCATTGGGATATATATATACCAAGGGGTGTACAAGGGGGTAGGGGATGCCCAGGGGGGTTGTGGGGGTTGTCCAATGGGGTAGGGGTTTTCCAAGGGGGTATGGGGAGATCCAGGATGTCCAAGATAGTAGGGGGTGTCCAGGGGGTGGGGGTGGTGTCCGGTGGGTGAGTGGGATATCCACCCTCTACCCCATTGGACACCCCAACCCCTGTGGGAACTCCCTGGACACTACAACCCCCTAGACAACCCCCACCCATAAAACAGAACCCCCACCCATCTGGACAGCAACCCCACCCTCTTGGGCAGCACCCCACCCCCAAGGACACCCTCTAGAAACCACTACCCCCTTGGACAAGCCCCACCCCTCTGGACAGCCCAACCACCCCCTAGGTAGCACCCAACCCTCTGAACAGCCCCCACAACCTCGACATCCCCCACCCCTCAAGATATCCCTTCACACCCGGGACTTCCCCCACCCCTCTAGACACCCCCAGACACCCCCTAAACACTGCCACCACCTTGGAAAGCCTTCCTCCCTAGACAATCCCAAAATTTTCTGGACACCCCCACCACCTGGACCCCCCACCCCCTAGACACCACTACCCCCTTGGAATACCCACTCACCCCCATATACACCACCATCCACCCCTACCCCCTTAGACACCCCCCCCCCTCGGACACCCCACACACCTCTAGAGAGCTCCCCCACAACCTGGACCCCACCCCCACTACATGGACACCCATACCCCACTGGTAAGCCCTCCACCCCCTGGACACCCACACCCCCTTGGACTCCCCTTGGACGTCACCACCCCCATGGCCACCCCCAACCCTCTGAACATCCTCCCAACCCCTGCGCAGCCCACACCCCTTTCGACTGACCCACCCCCTAGACACTACCTGGACACCACCACCCCATTAGACAACCCCCACCCCCTTGGAAAACTCCCAAACCCCTCTAGACAGGCCCCCTGGAACACCCACCCCCCAAGACACCCCATACCCCTTGAATAGCACACTCACCCCCTGGACACTCCCCCCACCCCCTGGACACCCCCACTACCCATGACACCCCCACCACCACCCCTTTGACACCCCCTAAGTACCCCCACTCCCCTGGACAACCCCCAACCCACAGGACACCCCCACCCCCTTGGAAAGCCTTTTCACCCCCTATACACCACCCCACACCCCTTGGACTCTCCCTAGACTCCACCACAACCTTGGGCCCCCCACCCCTAAGGACAGACAACCCCCCCCTCCCGACATCCCCCACCCCCACCTCCGGATAGCCCCCACCCCCTAGACATCCCCAAACCGTTTGGACAATCTCTTATACCCCCTGGACACCCCCACCCCCTGGAAACACCCTACCCCCTTAGATAGTCCACTCACCCCCCTAGACAACACCATCATCCCTTGTACACCCTTATCCCTTTAGACAGCCCAATCACCCCACTAGACACCCCCACCCCCTTGGACAACCCTCGCACCCCCTAGACAACACCCCCTACTTCCTTTGATAGCCCCCTGACACCCCCACCCACTGGACAGCCCCTCCCCCCCCCACACCTCCATGAACACCCACCACCCACTTGGACAACCCCCATCACCATGGACACACCATGTACGTGAACAAACACGTGATAGAACACAAAAAACATGAAAACATTCATGATATCACTTCCATAGTTTATTTTATCAAAACAAATTTATCATGGTATAAATGAACATTTGAAACATACAATGATATCAAGAACAAATATAGAAAAATAGCATAGCCCATAACGATTAATAAAAAATAAAACCGAGCTGTGTGAGGATTACATGAGTGTTTCGAGTTGACCTGATAGATCTGGTGATAATAAATATGATGAATGATGTTTTAAAAATTAGGCCGGAGAGAACGACTTCGAAGAATCATTTATAGGTTTTCTACATGAGAGATATGGGATGCATATCTCCCAATCGAAGAAAACAGATTGACTAAATACGAGGCTCGATAAATCATTTAAAACTTTATCACATTGGTTATTTAATAACCGATGTGATAAACTATTTTGCATATGTATATATGGTCGATAATTTATTAACCGATGTAGAAAGTAATTCATCACCTCAGTTATTTTATAATCGACATTATAAATGGTGCTTTACCAGGTAAGTTATTTTATAACCGACGTGATAAATTTTCTAATATTTTATTAATCATTTTGGTCATAAAATATCTTACGTGATAAGGTGCCCATATTCGATAGGTCATGTCAGTTATAAAATAACCAACATGATAAATCTAATATTAGTTTTTAATATGTCCGTTTTAAAATAACCGACGTAAAAAAAATTGATTCTCATCAATTTATCACGTCGGTTACAGTATAAATGATGTGATAAATTTATTTTTACAAATTCACACGTCGGTTATATAGAACAAATGTTAAAACTGATGATGTGTTAATAGTTTTTTCTAGTAATGTTTGTAAAACTAAATGCTATTGAGAGTAATAGGATAAGATGAAGGAGGAAAGGTGAAAAAATACCGTAATCAATGAATTGATGTGCACTAATTATCATTGAATAAAGTTATTGAAATTGTGGATAAACAACATAAAGGGGATGGTTTTTCTTCGTCATTAATAGATAGAAGAATTTCAACCCATAAATGTTTATTCAATGAATGCCCAATAATGACCATTCTTCTAACCCGAAAAGAAATGAACAAATTTTATGGCTATTATGTACCATCTCAAACCCATTAGGTAGTCAGAAACTACCATTAAATAACCCATCTGTCCACCAAAATGATTACCCAATAAGCTACCTCAACTGGTATTGGGAATTAATAATCAAATAATAATTTTACACTATTTATACAATATACCATAATCGAGTAAAAAATTTAAATAATGAATGTTTACCATAATTCCCCTAATTTAATTCATCACGAAGGAATAAAAAATATATTCCAAAACCTCACGAAAATATTAAATAAATTTCAATTGAATCATCAACAAAAATATGTTTATTAAAATCATAAATATCAAAATAAATCATGAATTGGGTCTACCTATGTAAATATTTTAACAAATTTTATTGACCACTAGAATCTTGAGCTGATACATTATTCAATCATTCCCAAAATCTATTTTTTTGAATCATAATTTTATAAAATTTAAATTTCTTATTTAAATTTAAATTTTACACTTCTAGTTTAATGGAATTGTGTATATATATCATCCATTAAACTTAGATATATTAGAATATATTGTATAACATCCCTAAATTTTTCTCATGAGTGATGGAAAAGATATTTTGGTAACGAATTTACAATTGTGTTATTAAAAATAGCCAGGTTGTGAAAAGTAATATATCTAAAATCATTATGTGTTTAGATCATCTATATAAAATAAAAAAATAACTACAAACAATTTTATATTCAACATTGAGTGTGGTAAGTGATATAATTTTGTTTCATACTAGAAACAATATAATATATTATTCTAGGGAATCAAGTATACATCCATTAAAATACATAACTATATATATTAAGATAAAAAATCTGGTTTATAAGGAAAAAATAAACCATGATCTCTTAATTCAAAAGAATAATAAAAAATATAATTGATATCATTTAGATGATTTTTCTTCATATTCACTTGAAACATCACCTAGTGACATAGAATAAATATTAGAAACTGAATAATTTTTATTTTTTAGTTAAATATATTATTATATTGTTATAATAATTTTGATGGGTTGGTTTCCATGCTTCAAATAGTTCAAAATTACATGATGTAATAGAAATTTTAAGAATACTTATCACATTATGAATTTTTTTGATCAATCTCAAGTTTTTTTATTGTGATATTAAATTCATACTTTTGGTAGTAGGGAAGTCAAGAAATAAATAATAAATGTAAAATCAAATAGTATATTCATCTCAAATTCAGTAGTCAAAATTTTAATAAAACTACCTATAATATAGTTTTGCGTGGTTAGAAAAATAATGTAATTTTCATAGATTTTTAATGAAATTTTATACATAAATACGTTATTGATGAAAATAGAAGGTTCTCATGTTTTCCTTAAAAACTATTTTGGGAACTATTCCTAAAAACCAAGTAATTATATAACCTTTGATCTTCGTTCAATTTTTAATTTTACTGTATAATTTTAATAATATTGTTAATTAGATGAGAATTGTAAAATCATGGATATTTTTTTAAGATAACATAAAAAACCAGTATATTTTGGTGAGAATTTTTATTATTCATTAGATATAAAATGAAATTTGGACCTTCTATATTGGATCTTATAATATAGATATACAAATATAATGATAAAAGAGTTAATGTTTCTCCATATCGAATTACATAATCATGATTATAAAAATAGAAACTATTGTAGTTATATTAAAATACATATTTCCATATATATAATATTTAATTTATACAACCTTGTTTTCTAATAATGATCTAACAAACTGGAAATAATTGTCACAAATTTTCATTTCATATTTGAAATATTTCATCAATAACATTATCATAACATTTTTTTTTGTTTTAATGAATTAAGAAAAAAAATAACTAAAGAAACTCATGTATTCCTCAACAAATTGAAATTTTTCTCAATAAAATATGAACTAAATAATTGGTAGGAAGTCACAAAAATCTACCACAAATTATCTACACCAGAAATTTTCATCTAGATATATTGGTCGTATTATATTCCTTCATTACCTTATAAAATTGAATCCTAAGAAATATATGATTAAACACTCAATAAGGTAAAGTGTTAAACAAAAACCATTTTAAAATATACATTACTATAATAACATGGATGAATTAATTGATAATCAAATAATGCCATATAACAGGTCATATAGGACTAAAAAAATTTATATATGAAAAAATATTTTAAACAATAAAAGGGATTGCAATAAGTTCATTCATGTGGATCAAAAGAATAATTTGAGATATCATAATCCTTACTATCAATGCATTAGCTGAAAAAGTATTCTTACAATCATGGTTGAAACCATGATATTATGTTTTTATTAGGTATGAATACACCAAATACCCAATCTATTTATAACATGATACATAATGATTCAGTTATGTTCTATATAGTCATTGGACCAAACATTCACGTAATTTAGACCAATGCATTCAAAAAATGAATAAGATGAACAAAACCACAATTTGAAGTCAATATTGAGGAAACCAAGCATTTAATGTATAAATATTTCATCTTGTTATATTAATAATCAATACATAACATTACAACCCATGCAAAAACCATAAGGGTTTAGTGTCCATGGTATCATAACAATATAAAAAATCCTACATAAAAAAAATACATTATCATCAACATAGATCAAAGAAACAAGAACCCTTCTATAAAATATCATACTTAAAACCATTCTTCATATCCAATTCAATATAAAACACAATAAAATGTGATCTTTTAAGCTCAGTAAGTGTGAAAAATAGAATTACCAAGTATTATTTAATAATAACATGTGTATATGGGTATGAAAACATGATATTATTTTTTTAATGCCATCCTTATAAATTTATAGATCATAGACATGAGTCGGAAAATAAATTTTTATTCTCCATAAAATAAGACTCATAAATAAATCAAATAACATGTTCCATGAGTGTATAATATTTTCATATGATCAGGTCAAAAAATTTCTCCATGTTTTTTGTATAATCATTATCATATAAATATTATATCAAGACAAATTTCCAAGACATTTATTAATTATAAGGCTCAGTATATCATTATAAATACATTCTTTTGTACTAGAAAATATTTTAATGCACCCATGTTTATGATTAAGAGAACTTCTCATGTACCCTATTTTGGGATTTGGGTAAGATCTCATGTACCCACTTTTAGGATTCAGATAAACAAATTTATAACCATTTATCTCATAAAAAACTATTCTTTACACAAATAACTGAAGGGATATGTAATTTTTGGAAAACAATATAGATGACTATAATATATTCACGTGTATACTAAAAGAACATATATCATTCATCATATCATCAAATTTTAATTATGAAAAATAATATAGATTCATAAATATCTCATAATTGTAATCATAAACCATAGAAAATAAAAATAATGTTGGTACCGTATATTTTTATCACCACTGAATTAGAAGAAATAAAAAAGTATTTTATCAATGATGTAAAGTCACTTTCAAAGATCAGTTGAACATTTCATAAACAATGTATTAATTTCCTCTTGGAATCATTTACCAAAAATGTGAAATTTTGAAAAAATATTAGGGAATATATATTTTAAAATAAAAATGGAAGAATTAAAATGAAATTTTAAACCATTTAGTGGTCACGATTATGGGAAATGTCACACATATTATGTAAATTAAATAATTATTCTTTTATATTGTCAGTAAAATATAAAAATGACATTTCTTTGAAAAATTAAAATAAGATTCATTTTAATACATTTTGTGGATATTAAGACATTAGTAAATATAAAATTAAACAATCATAGTGGAATTTAAAAAAAATTATTGAAAAAATTAAAATGAAAATATGTACATTGAAGGAAACTATTCTCGAATTAATAGTAAAACAATGTTAGTTTTCATTAATAACATTATTTCAATAATTTTAGTTCTAAAAGAGAGAGAAATGAAAGGAAATTGTTTTCCATAATTAAGTAGATAAAAATAAATTTCACATTATATGGCAGAGATATATCATATATTTCCATCATCATAAATTTTTTTAAAAAATCTCATAAATATCATATTTTAACATAAAACCCTTACTATCATGTTCGAAATTATTTTTATGATATCCAAATTCATATATTAAAAATTTAAATATATCATAATTATATAATAAAATAATATTTGTATGTATAAGATACAATAAAACCCTCTACAAAATTTTCAAAAATTAATTATTAAAAATTCATCATTAAAAACATTATTTTTCGAAGTTGTGTGTTTTATTTTTGATGAATATTTCGGTTCACAAGATTCATACATTAAAATTTTATCATCATTATAAAAAATAAATTATTTTTTTAGGGTATAAATATCTCATATATTTATTAAATCCATAACTATAGACATCCATCTATGGTAGTTATGGAAAATGAATAATTTTTCTACGTGGATGTGGTTGTCTACAAATACGCATGAGTGATACTTTCATTTCACATTTGATGGAAAAATCGGTGGAATGGTTTTGAAATCATCATAATAACATGATATAGTATTTTTATACTATATAAATCAAGTTATTACTGATAAAATTTGTCAATGTGAAGTTTGATAAAAATTAATAACATCAAAAAGAAATCAGTTATAGTCTGAACCACATTCGTTAGAGGCCTCATTTGAATTAAACCATTAGGCTTAAAATGTTTGTATTGTGAAAAAAAATATAATCAATGTAAGGGGGTTTCATTAATTGATTAGGTGTGGAATATTTTGATCTATAAATCTCGAAACTCATTACTAATGGTGGATAATATATTCCCTTTAAAAACATTGTGAAAGTACACATAAGGAATTAATTAAAATATTTATATATTTTTAATATATTTTTAATTTATAATGATACCAAATGTCCATAGATTAATATTTTATATTATATAGGGTGGATAAATGACTATATAATATAATTTATATAGGTTTAGGTGGCTACATTACCCTTATCTCTTAGTTTCATCCCCGATAAGCTTGTTTTAACCATAACTATATTAAAAAAATTACAACTTTTACTATTTATTCGGGAAAAAATTGATAAATAAAAGACATTAACATCAATTCCCTTAATATATAATCCATTAGACCAAATTAAAATTCTAACATTAGTAGATTTATTTTTCTAATAAATCCACAGAAGTGAATAAAAATAGTTTCCTGAAAAAATGTTATTTTTATGATAAAATGTTTTCAGAACTAAATTAAATATAATGTTGATTAAAATGAAATAAATGGGATCATAATTAATCAAAATGAAACAATTTAATTTTTAAAATCAATTCAAAATGAAATGGTACATTGTAAATATTTGAGTTGAAATGACAGTTTTTTATAAAGATTATATTTTTGAGTATTCACTGAAAAATGATACTTCTTAAAAATTTTAAAAATAAACAAAAGATAATTTTGAGATTATGATTTTAAAAATGATACCCTTTTTATAAAATTTAGTTTTTAGATTTTGAAGACGATAGATATAATATTTTTACAAAAAAGTGTGTAACACCCATGATGCAATTATTATTTTTGGACATCGTATTTTCTTTTAAATATAATATAAATAGAATTTTAGTATTTCATGGAAAGAATTCTAATTTCAATAGATTTATATAGTTTTTTAGCACACTATCTCATTATACTCCTTCAATAAATTTTTTATTCTTACATTACAAACAATATTTTATAAATTTATTATTTAACTAGTCATACTAATATTTATATTAATGTATTATAGTATTTGAAATTAATAATATATTGATTAAAATTTGGTATAAATAATGATAATATAAATTTCTAGTAAAAAGTGATGTCTTTAGAAAATGTTTTTTTAATTCATAATGTCCTCACATTTTATGAAATCAAAATAATATTTATCAATAAATGATTTGAACAAAATTTGTATATATTATGTATTTCTAATAAATGAATTTCAAAAAAAATATAATTTTGAAAATTATTCATATAGTTAATATAATATCATATTATTCATGAAAAATATATTTCCTCAGGAACTATATTTCTACGCATATTGTATTTTAATTTTTAAATTAAATTATGTCACTTATATAAGTTGAATTTCATAAAAAAATAATTCATATCTAGAAAAATAATAATAAATATTATGAGATATTTTAAACATAATTTTTTCTCAAAATGTTTATGTAAAATGTAAAATATATTCCCTATGATTGTGGTTAAAATGAGATTAATGAGGTTTACTATAGAAATATATTGGGGGAATGAAAAAAACACCTTATAAAACCTTGTTGGTTGGATGGATTTTGATGATATCTTTTTTCCAATTGAATATGAGACATTGTGGAGATATATCTCCTATAAAATTATTTCCCATTATAGAAAATCATTTTGAAATTACACGTGTTCCACTCAACATAATTATCAAATGGTACCCCCCCCCCCACACACAATTTATTCACAAGAATAATTCCATTTAGATCATCTATAAATGATAAAAATATTTCCCCACCAACCTTATTAACATTATATATTTGGTGGAATTCCCAAAATAACAAATATAGGGCCCTTAATAAGAAATACATATGAGGTTCATCTCGGAAAAGTAATTATATTCACCAATATATTTCTTTCTTTACTTCATCTTTTAACCAAATAAATTATATCTCCAATCATTAAATTTAAAAATCATAACATATACGATACATTTATTTGTTTTTATATAGGTGTCATAAAATTTTTCCAACTCAATTTCCATCAAATATGAAACAAAATCATCGCTTGGGTGTACGGTGGAGTACCACCTTGTGAACCAATGTAATTTGCTTTCCATCACCGAACGACATGAAAATCCATAATTGTCACATACATGACTTATTTTAATGTTAAATTCTATTTAATTTCCATTCATGATTTGTTTTGAGGGTTTCCCAATCATTTATGGAGGAATGGGGGAGTTTTTATTAATTGGGCCAAACCGTGAGCCCAATTCCAGATTTAAAAATAAATTTTGATTCCTTTATAACTTCTTTATTTTTCAACATTTTTCATCCATTACAATTCCTAGTTGTCATCCCCTGACATATTAACACCACCATATTTATTTGGACCATTTATAAGTCCATAATCATGGTGGATATGTGTTTTTATTTAGGTAATTGGTCCTTCCCGAAAGCCCATGTTCTACATTAAAAATAAATTTTAATTCTTTAATAACTCCTTCAATATTTGCGTTTTTTCGGTGATTCCAACTCACACCTGAGCCCACTTACCTAAGGCCCTCCCCCATTCCCTCCTCCCATAATTTGGAGCTAGATAGAATCACGAAAATGGTCGAAACGTATCTGGATTTCAGAAATCGTCCAGAATTGGAGAGGTAAATTGATCCTTTAATAACATCTTCTATTTTTACTCTTTTTTCCCCATTCCATTCCCTAAAAGATCTCCTAAATTTTTTTTCGAACATCCCATGAATGGTTGGATGTTTTCAAATTCAGATGCTGGTGGATTTTGAGTCTTTTGCTTCAAGATTATTTTGGGTATGTGTTTCTCTCTTCAATTCCTTCCTTCTCTTTAGGGTTTCCTCCCACTTTCATAAATTTATAGAGTGTCCAGATGTTAGGGTTCATACCTAGGGTTTGAATTGGGGTATTTTTGGTGAAATATTATGGTTTAGGATTTGTTTTCACATCCTTGTGGTGTGGCGGAGGTGCGATTGAGGTTTCGTACCAAGATTCTAGGGTTTGACTCAAAAGGTAGGTGGTTCCATGTGTAAACAATTAGTGATGAGTTAGCTTTCTGTATTTAACCATTTTTCATATTCCTCATATGTTGGGTGTGGTGTGAAAACTGTTTATGATTGATTTGGTTATGTGTTAAATTTTATAGTCGCTTTTTAACATGAAATTGGGTGTTTTCATGTGTAACTCATGGAGTTTTATTTGGGTCTAGTTTATAACTTATGAAATTGGTTCATTAAATCTTGTTTGGCCTGACAATTTTTGTTTGGTAATTTTCTAGTGTCATGTGGTTCTAAAAAGAAGGGTTTTGAATAGGTTTTATGTGTAAAACATTGTTATACTTCTTGAGGTCATTTTAGGAAAATGTGTGTTTTCATTTGTATCTTTTGTGGAATTATTAAAGGTTATTTTATAACACATGAATGTGTTTTTATAAATGTATCTAGGATAGACAATTATATTTTTGATAGGAATTGGTATGGTTTTGTTCTTAAATGTGGGTTTTGAAATGGGTTTTGTGTGCAAGACATAGTTTCACCCCTTGAGTTGTTTTTTTGAAAATTGTGAATGTGTTGTTTGGTTAAACAAAGTAGATAAAAGAGTGTATATGTACTGTTTGGGGGGTGTGATCACCTAATATGAGTTTTTTAAAGGTATGGTGGTTATTTAAGATTTCAAATATTTTTTTAGAATGTTTTATAAAGTGCTGGAATGTTTTAGAAAATTGGAAGAGAGCTGCAAAACATGGTTGTGGGCTGTTTTGTGTGAGTGTGTTGTGAAAATTGAATTTTGTTGATGAAAGTGGTATTATATATTATTTTAGTGGGTTGTTATGTGAGTTATAATGTCTTGGAATGGTTTATAAAAATGGTTTAAAGGATTTGTGGAAGTGTCCATGTAATGTGAAGAGTGTTGTGGGCTATTTTTGTAGGAGTTGGATTTCAAAATAAATTTGAATGAAAAGTGTACTTTTGTGACCTATGTGGTATACATGTGGGATGTTTGGTGCATTTTTGATATGGAAATGATATTTTCATGTGCAAAGTATATATCTTTACTTGTTGAACTTGTTTGAGCACAAAGGGAAAACCCGGGTATCTAGGTGGGTGGACGTATACTAGTATGCTAGTGAATCAGTGAGATTTGGCCTCAGTTTCACTTAGCAAGATTGACACTTAAAACTCTAACTAAACTATGATGATGATTATTGGGGACCACTAGGTTATGGGTATGTTCCCTACTTGTGGCTCGTGCACGAGAATGTATATTTGTGATGGTTACTCACACCGAGATACGAGGTACTTGGGACCCACATCTATCTAGTGCCTAGGGGTTATTTCCCATTGCTTGTTCTCAATGGATACTTTGTTCTTACCGTCGGTATACGGAATGAGAGGCTGGAAAATTCTGTAGCTATGATATTTTTTTTAAATGTTTTTATTCTTTAAATTAGCCCACCTAAAAACTGTTTTTATTTAATGTTGCATCTTTTAGAAATTTTAACTAGCATCTCATGTCTTTGAAAACATGCATGCTTTTCGACATTAAATGTTTATCACATGGAATCTATTAGTGGTGGTATCCTATTGGGCTTTGTCTCAATCTCTACTTACACCCTTGGGTGTAAGTAGACTTGTTTATTTTTGTTGTCGCAGTTTGGGTACAGTTTATTTGTTCCAGTGGTTCGGGTTTCTAGCAGGTCCCTGGTAGTGAAGTCTTGTGGAGATAGCATAAGGGTGGTGCCCCTTGACATAAGGGTTCTTGGGCTGTCCTTATTTTTTTTACCTTTGTAATGATCTTTAAATGTAGTTTTAACTTATGTAATTCAGTTCTGAAATTTTGTAAAAGATGGTTTTAGTTGAAAATTCCAGATTTGTTTTATTGAGTTTTTTTTGTTGTTTAATGTTTATAAAATCAGGTAAATCATTCCCAATTATCATTATATGGTACCCGAGCACTTGTGCCAGCCCGTGGGGATCGGGAACACCCTTCGGGCCTTGTCATGGGCTGAGTTTGGTGTTGATTTTTGTGGCGACCAGATTTGGTTCGTGACAAAATGGTATCAGAGGGGGTTCAGGTTAACTCTTTGAGTCATGTTATTTGGGGAAGATTCAGGATATTCTTGGGTTAGGTTTGTTGGGACATGGAATTCCTATTATGGGAAGTGTGCCTGATCACCACACCTCATAATGGGATTCATGTTTCCAGGATAAGTTGGGATTTATTTAAGTTCTTTGGTCTTCTTGGTTCGATAATGATTAGGGGAAATGAAAAGAGAGTTTGGTTAATGGTCCTAGTGAGCTCACAGGGCCTGGAAAGCCATGTGGAGCCAAGGATATTCCCTAGAACAATCTCTGTGACAATGAAGTGATTGTAGTATGGATGACAACCATATTCCCAAATCACCCACTGAAACATGTTTCCTCTCACATTGTTTTGTTCTTAGGTTTTGAAATCTTGGCACTTTGGTTTAATGAAGTGTAATGTTTTTGTGAAGTGGTTTTAAAATAAAGAGGGAATGGTTTGATTTATTAAATGGAGGAACTGAATTTTTAGAATTGTTTTGAAATGGAAAATGGTGTTCTAACACCTCTTTTTAAAGCAGGAACTATATTGAAGTTGGTTTTGAAAAGTGTTTCCAATAGAATTTCCTAAAAAATCAAAGGGTGTTTTAATGGGATGAGATGTTTTGAAATTGATGTTAATATCTTCAAAGTGAGTTATTTTCTAAATGTTTGTGTCTTTATGAAACGTTTTGTAAGATCTGAGTTGGGATTTTGATCTCGTGGTTAGCGGTTTTAAGAAAAAGGATGTTTTGGTTGATCATTTTGGTTTTGAAAAGTGGAATGAATTTTTGTTTTAACCTTTGGTATTTTCATGAGAAACCACATGCATGGGGTTATATGGGAAGATGGATGGTGAATGTCATGACTATATGAGTGATGGGATGGATATGAGGAGGGTGCTCGTTGTGGCACAGAAACATGCATGTGTAAGTCCCGTGGGGTACCATTGGTGGATGCGCTAACCGCCGAACCCTTTATTTCAAAGAAAGGTTTTTAAAGATAAGAATAATGTCTTGATGAATTGTTTTAGATGGTTTTTATTATGTGTTTTTGGAAAATGTTGATGTTGTGGGATGTTTTGAGTCCAATAACCCCTCCTGTTCGAACTGTGTTTTGAATTTGTGTTTGGTCGATAAGCTGGGTAGAAGGACCGTTTAGTAGTCTCCTCTAAGATATGTTTTGAGAATCCTTTATGGTGGATCCCTTCATGTGTTTGGATCCGGTTTGTGTCACTTTTTGACCAATAGACCAGCTTGGTTGGGTCATTATGTTATCTTGTTGGATAAGGTATGCCCCCATTAAGGGTTAATGCATAACTGAAGTGCATCCCAGATTATTTTTCCATTCGAAAATCCTCCAGTTGATCAATATGAGGAATATTTTTTTTTCTCGAGATATATAGATTGAGTCTACACCCATTCCTTTCATTTATTTTTAGATCCTCTTTTAATGAGAGAGTGCTCATAGAAGGTTGAAAGATACCTTAGTTTCTTAAGTTTCCTGATTCATTGATGGTGGATGTGGTCTACGGTTGTTAGTGTGGATGAGTTTCTCGATGGTGTCTAAGAGGGCCTTTGGGTTCTTCAATGTTTCTATGAAGCATGAGTTCATGTTAAACCACCAGTGTGGGAAATATTGTCATGATAGGATATTGTAGCCACTTTCTAGAATTGTGTGTTGTTTGCAGATGTCGTATAAGGTCCCTCTCCATTCATTGTTTATATCAGTCGCAATGGTCATGTTTGGTGATGCCTTATGATGTCATGTGCTCGATTGACCATATAGGTGAAAGTAATGAAATCCTTTCAGAGTCCCTGTTATGTTGGGTGAATGTATCCCTTGGAAAAACTTCAAAATGTTCCATTTTAGAGAAAGGTGAGTTTAGGTGTTCTTTACTTCTATTTTTTCTCACCCGAACAAACAAGGATTGTTGTGTGTGCATTTTCTAAGCCCTTGTTTCAGTGAAACATCAGGTTAGGGTAATGTGAGTTTGGAATCTGTTATGTCATGGAAAACATATCGGGGATTGCGGTGTAGTTATTGGTTGCATAGAAAGAATAATTATCATCCAAGGGGTTTCCAAAGCCCAACTGCGAGGCCGAATATGCTTCAATCATTTGAGCTCCAACCATAGGTCTCGGAGAGAATCTGGCTCGTAGTCAGGGGAAATCCCAGGGTTTTTTAAACCCTTGTACAATGTCCAATCTTCATCATTAAAGATAGGATGATTTTAAACTGCTTGTGTCATTATCTTTTCTCTTTTGTTCTCGTTCGGTGGAAATTGGTGGAGGGCCTTGTACCCATGACTTCACGTAATGCCATTCCCTCCCACTTTGGTTTTCATGGATTCATTAGATAATGGTTGGAAATTTGGATAGAAATACTGAGGACACAATTTGTGCACGATTAGTAGTGACTGTGTTCCAGGAAGCAATGCAGAAAGAATGATCTGCACAGCTAGTTCACGGTTTCCCAAACGTGCAGACTAACCCTATGCCCTTCCCAAATCTTAAAAAAAAATTGGGTATGTCTGTGTCGGCCCATGCTGGTCAGTTAAGATGGTTATTTAGTATGGTGGGGAGACCCACAATGATTCTCATGTACATTCCTTCAAAAAAATTGAATTTAATTCTACCCTTGGTACTAAGGAGTCCATTTAGGCCTCCCCTGTTAGTGTTCTGATTCTGTCTCAGAAAAATATAGGTTGTCTCTTTTGGCGGGGAGCCTATTTGTGTCCACCCCGTACCAATAACTCAGATTTATCCATGGTATTGGCTTGTTAGTAGGTAGTTTTATTCATAACTATCTAGCTACCAACATATTCCATGAGTAAACGTTGGGATTGGAGAGTGACAAATATTTTAGTTAAAGGTAAGTGTATCCTTCTTTGATATTGTTGTTCGTTTGAGTGAATTGCTTGAGTCTTGTTCAGATAGTGTTTGAGTTGTTTTAATTTGGGATAAAGTATGAATTTCATTGAGAATTTCAGGAAAGTGGTGTATTTTTTGGTTGCGAGAGAAATCCTTAATTGATCACTGGAAGTGTTTTGGCCTTTGGGGGTGAAACCTGGCAAGGGAGTATCTCTTGGTTACTCAGTTGGGTTTGGTTGTTGCTTTGGCATTGATGTGACTTTCCAGGGCGGAAAGTTTTCATGGTGGGGAGAATTGTCACATACATGACTTATTTTAATGTTAAATTCCATTTAATTTCCATTCATGTGTTTTTTTGAGGGTTTCCCAAGCATTTATGGAGGAATGGGGGAGTTTTTATGAATTGGGCCAAACTGTGAGACCAATTCTAGATTCAAAAATAAATTTTGATTCCTCTATAACTTCTTCATTTTTCTACATTTTTCATCCATTCCAATTCCTAGTTGTCATCCCCTGACATATTAACACCACCATATTTATTTGGACCATTTATAAATCCATAATCATGGTGGATATGGGTTTTTATTTAGGTAATTGGGCCTGCCCGAAAGCCCATTTTCTGCATTAATAATAAATTTTAATTCTTTAATATCTCATTCACTATTTCTGTTTTTTCGGTGATTCCAACTCAAACCCGACCCCACTTACATAAGGCGCGACCCCATTGTCTCCTCGCACAATTTAGTGCTCGATAGAATCGAAAAAATGGTCGAAATGTTTCTAGATTTAAGAAATCGTCCAGATTTGGAGAGGTAAATTGATCATTTACTAACTTCTTCTATTTTTACTCTTTTTCCCCATTATAGTCCCTAAAAGATCTCCTAACATTTTTTCTAACATCCCATGAATGGTTGGATGATTTCAAATTCAGATGCTGGTGGATTTTGAGTCGTTTTCTTCAAGATTATTTTGGGTATGTGTTTCTCTCTTCAATTCCTTCCTTCTCTTTAGGGTTTCCTCCCACTTTCATAAATTTATAGTGTCCAGATGTTAGGGTTCATACCTAGGGTTTTATTTGGGGTAATTTTGGTGAAATATTATGGTTTAGGGTTTTTTTCACATCATTGTGGTGTGGCGGAGGTGCGGTTGAGGTTTCGCACCAAGATTCAAGGGTTTTGACTCAAAAGGTAGGTGGTTCCATGTGTAAACAATTAGTGACGAGTTAGCTTGCTGTATTTAACCATTTTTCATATTCCTCATATGTTGATTTTGGTGAAAAAACTTTTTATGATTTATTTGGTTACGTGTTAAATTTTGTAGTCGCTTTTTAACATGAAATTGGGTGTTTTCATGTGTAACTCATGGGGTTTTATTTTGGTGTGGTTTATAACTTATGAAATTGGTTCATTAAATCTTTTTTGTCCTGAAAATTCTGGTTTGGTAATTTACTAGTGTCATTTGGTTCTAAAAATAAGGTTTTTTAATAGGGTTGATGTGTAAAACATTGTTATACTTCTTGAGGTCATTTTAGGAAAATGTGTGTTTTCATTTGTATCTTTTGTGGTATTATTCAAGGTTATTTTATAACACTTGAATGTGTTTTTATAATCTATCTAGGACATCCAATTATATTTTTGATAGGAATTGGTATGGTTTTGGTCTTAAATGGGGGTTTTGAAATGGGTTTTGTGTGCAAGACATAGTTACACCCCTTGAGTTGTTTTTTTGAAAATTGTGAATGTGTAGTTTGGTTAAACAAAGTGGATAAAAGAGTGTATATGCACTGTTTGGGGGGGGGTGTGATCACCTAATATGAGTTTTTGAAAGGTAAGGTGGTTAATTAAAATTTAAAATATTTTTTTTAGAATGTTTTATAAAGTGCTTAAATGTTTCAGAAAATGGGAAGAGAGCTGAAAAACATGGTTCTGGGCTGTTTTGTGTGAGTGTGTTGTGGAAATTGAATTTTGTTGATGAAAGTGGTATTTTATATGTTATTTGAGTGGGCTGTTATGTGAGTTATAATGTCTTGGAATGGTTTATAAAAATGGTTTAAAGGATTTTTGGAAGTGTCCATGTAATGTGGAGCGTGTTGTGGGCTATTTTTGTATGAGTTGGATTTCAAAATCAATTTGAATGAAAAGTGTACTTTTGTGACTTGTGTGGTATACATGTGGTCTGTTTGGTGAATTTTTGATATGGAAATGATATTTTCATGTGCAAAGTATATATCTTGACTTGTTGAACTTGTTTGAGCACAAAGAGAAAACCCGGGTATCTAGGTTGGTGGACGTATACAAGTATGCTAGTGAATCAGTGAGATTTGGCATCAGTTTCACTTAGCAAGATTGACACTTAAAACTCTAACTAAACTATGATGATGATTATTGGGGACCACTAGGTTATGGGTATGTTCCCTACTAGTGTCTCGTGCGTGAGAATGGATATTTGTGATGGTTACTCTCACCAAGATACGAGGTACCTGGGACCCACAGCTAGCTAGTGCCTAGGGGTTATTACCCATTGCTTGTGCTCACTGGATACTTTTTTCTTACCGTCGGTATACGGTATGAGAGGCTGGAAAATTCAGTAGCTATGGTATTTATTTTAAATGTTTTTATTCTTTAAATTAGCCCACCTAAAAACTGTTTTTATTTTATGTTGCATCTTTTAGAAATTTTAACTAGCATCTCATGTCTTTGAAAACTTGCATGCTTTTCGACATTAAATGTTTATCACATGGAATTGTTTAGTGGTGGTATCCTGTTGGGCCTTGGATCAAACCCTACTTACACCCCTGGGTGTAAGTAGACTTGGTTATTTTTGTTGTCGCAGTTTGGGTACAGTTTTTTTGTTCCAGTGGTTCGGGTTTCTAGCAAGTCCTTGGTAGTGAAGTCTTGTGGAGATAGCATAAGGGTAGTGCCCCTTGACATAAGGTTTCTTGGGCTGTCCTTATTTTTTTTACCTTTGTAATGGTCTTTAAATGTATTTTTAACTTATGTAATTCAGTTCTGAAATTTTGTAAGAGATGGTTTTAGTTCAAAAATCCAGATTTGTTTTATTGAGTTTTTTTGTTCTTTAATGTTTATAAAATCGGGTAAATCGTTCCCAATTATCATTATATGATACCCGGGCACTTGTGCCAGCCCGTGGGGATCGGGAACGCCCTTCGGGCCTTGTCATGGGTTGAGTTTGGTGTTGATTTTGGCGGCGACAAGATTTGGTTCGTGGCAATAATGATTCAAATAATGAATATATATGATATATATAACGTTATATTTATTCAGTAATATTAGTATATCATCTAAATCCATAGCCTTTAACCCATTAATGAAATGATAACGCCACTTATGCATACATATGATCTAAAATATCTATGAAGTTATGTAATTCATTTTCCTTTTTAAAATTTTAAGAATGATCCTAAACATGTTTATATTAAAAAAAAATGGAATTAATAACTTTTATATCAATCTTGAGATGATGTAACTATAATTTATTTACAAAAATAGAACTTCTATGACAGAATATACATAACAAAAGCAAAAGTTAAAACAAAAAACAATGAGAATAGTTAAATATTATCAGAAAACATGAGATACGATGTTATAAGAGTAAAATATATGATATAAGAAATATTAATATGGTTTTATTATTAAAAAATAACACGTCTGAAAATTAAATAGTAGTTTATATCATGTTCATCTAATTAGAAGTGTGATATAAAGGAATTCGTCTCAATTTCTTTTCTATTAATACGTATTTATTATTATACACATACTAATTTTATGTGGTGTATATACTTCCACTTAAATAATGATAAAATTGATACCTATTTATATAATATTATTAATGTTTCAAGTCACGTTTGTTAATTTAAGGCGTTAAGATTTCAATCTTTCAAAGTGGTAAGATTTTCATTTCAATTTCACTTTCTTTTGGGATCCCTTTTGCCTTTATTAAAGGAATATTTTATTATATCATTCATAATCTCCAATAATTTTATTGACTCCTATATATTTATGTATTTATATTATTTTTTTTCAAAATTTTCCTTTCTTTAGCACTTTAATAATTTAAATAAATGTTTAAATGGAAAACCAATTTTATTTCTCTTTTTATCTAATATATTTTTATTAAAAGTCCATATTTTTCAAAATTATTTAAAAAACATAATTTTTTAATGGAATTATTTATTAATGAAATTTTATTTCATCCATTGAATTTTGAAAATTATAATAGGTATATTTCTAATGTTTTCTAAAAGGGTCACATTGAAATTTTATTAAAAAAAATCAAATGGATTTTTTTAATATAACGTTTAAACAGACATCTCGAACAACATTATAATTTTATAGAATTTAAATTCTTAAAAAAAATTCAATATTATTACAATGAATCATATTTATGGATATATTATATTAATATTTCACTTCTATTTTCATTGTTTTCAAAATGGTCAAGCTCTTATTAGAAAACCAATATTAGCAAAAAAAAGTTGTTTATTAATTATCTCTTATTAATTTGGTAGTCATTTAATTTCTCTTGAGTCATTCACTATATTTTTTTCATTTTACATTACATTTTTCATAAATATAAATAATATCTGTAGACCATTTTTAAATGTATTACTTTATAATTAAATATATATTTTTTTTGACTGAGGAAAATAAAGATAAATTTATATTATTTTCTCAATATGAGTATATATTGATATTTCATATAGATTATAAAATGAACTTTTCATTAAATATATGAGAAATGTATTGGATATGCATTAGAGGGTGGGGACCAGATATGCATATCACCCCGATCCATCAGTAGTTATCATGAGACAAATATGTTGGTGAAATTAATTTTTTTTGGAGTATACATACGCATACGTTTAATCAATCATTTCACAATGTCTTGATAGTATATATATTAAGATTTCAATGTCCACAAAATTTAATAATATAATTTTCAATCATTCAATTTTTTTATACACGATATTATACTATAGATATTATATATGGATGTATATCTTTCTCAAGTTAGTGATTAAATTGATCTTGTTTTTAGATATTTACCATGCCGCACTAATAAAAAATTCTGTAATCAAAATATCTTCCACTATATCTGACCCTCACATAGTATTTTATGTTACACATATTTTGTTTACTTTCCTAATTATTTGAAGAGTAATTCTTTTAATGAGTTTCATAAATGAGTAACATTCCATTTTTTATGATTTATATTATATTCTCAATAAATAAATTACAATGTCTGTATCTATTTCTTAAGGGCTACTAAACTAGTCAGTCATTTGTGATTAGTCAACATTTATCTATGAAAATTTAATAATGTAACCAAAAGCTCAAGGTTACTAGAGTTTGTATTATTACAGTTTGTATTTTAGCAAGTTTATTAGAATCCTTTTAAACTATATTTGTGAAAACATTTATTATGGAACATAAAACTATGACATATATCAATGATAATTCAAATTTTGGAATAACATCCAGAAAAATTGTAAGGAAGTCATTATATGGTTTTCCAAGAAATATATCCATGTTTGGATACATTAAAGGGATTTTGTTTGGGTGCAAATTCATTTAGGGGTAATAACCATTAAAATAAAAGGTTTTTTATATCTCATCCATTATTCTATTGTATTGTTAGTGTAATATTAATGAAAACATTCTTTTGAAACTCTCAGGAGATATTTTCTAGTAAAATTTTTTTTCATTTCAGCCCATTATGATGGATTTAATAACATTTTAACAAATTAAATATATTCTTCATGAAACCATGTTTAAGATTCAATTACTAAAAATGAAAAAAAATCATTTTTTGGTATAGGATAAATCTGATTTGATTTATATTTTATGATTTAAAATTCATAATTTTATAAGATAATTGAGTATATGGAATTTTCTAAAAACATATTCTTGAATAAATAATAGTATTAACTGTTATATTCAATATATAAATTTCCTATATGAAAAAATATAGTATAGAAGGTATTATAACTTAGAAGATTACTGTTATATTAAGGTAGCTTAAACATGATATAAATAGAAACCATTCCAAAATGGAGAAATAAATTTTTCCAAAACTCTGTCCTCTTATGTTATTTTAGTGTGATTAAACACCCAACCATTTAGTTGAACGGAAAATCCTATAGTTTCTATGAAATGAATTATTCCCCTTATAATGATATTTCTAGAATTGGGATATAATGAGAATAAAAGGGTGTGATAAGAATTTCCAAGGTGATGTAGATTAATAGTGGTAATTGTTACCGAATACTAGGGAGAAAGATGAAATATAACTTATGGAATTGATTGATTTTAAAGAATAATTCTTGAGAAAATATTTTCTTTAGGATAAATAAAAAAATTAAGAGAAATTTACTCAACTTAAAGAAAAAATTTATAAAAACGTATTGTGGATCATAAGTCTTCCATTATAAGAATTTTGAGGTATGATGTGGATTATATATACAATGTGGAATAAAATATAAACCCATTATTTTAGGGTCTTACTATATGATCTCAAATTTTACTGGGGTCTAAAACATTCTCATCGTATAATGAAATTGTTTTATGGTCAATAAAAAGAGAGGATGAATTTAATAGATAAAAAGTTTTCAAAGGGAATCAAGAGAAGTATACGTAGTATGAAAACAAAGAAAAAGGGAATTTATCAAGTAATATGAATAAAATTAATAAATTATCACCATTTGAAAATATTCGGGGAGAACTTATTTGAAAATGTATATAGTGAAATGGAGTGTCTTAAATGTATATTGAAAATGGTATTATTTATCATGAATGTAAGGGAAAGAAAGAAACAATTATTATTGTGTTCATCAACTAAATTTAATTGGGTAATTATTTAATCTAATGTCCCAAGCATCATGATAATATTCCCTAAAAGAGTTTGATATGTGATAAAAAAAGATAATATTATCATTACATGCGATATTGATGTTACCAAAGATTTTGGGGTGGGTAATTTAATCATATTCCTGAATTTTTCTAATGATTTATTTTATTCTGGATACTAAAACTCATTTATATATTATATTTATTCAACAAAATAAGATATTTCCTTATAACCATAAGATGGGAGTTTTAAGTAATAACTCCTAGTGTATATCTCATTTCCATAATGATGTTTTATGTATTTCTCATTATAACACATAAACATGCACAATTTATAGATTCACTGTTATACATTTTTTCTACTTTGATATAATCCATGATATGTATTTTAACTATAAATGTGACGTGAATAAGTATTGAAAAAATAGAAAATACAATCCATGATGAAGATATTAGATTTCTTATATATTGAGTAGAGACTTCAACATCATTGACATGTCCAAAACCACCTTGAATATCACTTATGAATGAGATGCTTGTTGAAGAAAATAATAAACAATCAATGGATGGAAAATGTATTATTAAAATTAGGTATATACATGTTGTATAAGAATAAATTAATTTATTCCATGAGAAATTACTTTCAAATACAGCATAGCATGATTTTTATTTTACATTGATTTAGGCCATAAAGAAAGACTAATATCAACGCCTTCCAGTATAATAGACACTATGGAATTTTTTAGATTATAAAATTATTATGGAATTTTGTATAGAAGGTATTTATTCTCCTTATTGTTTCACCTTAGGGAGGCCATATTCTTTTTATTGAAAAATTATTGATCCATGATGATGTGCACTGATTATATCGAAATCAATACTGTTACGATAAATAAAAAATATAATGTACCTCGTATCGATGAATTAATTGGTCTACCTAATGGGTATCAATATAATTCAAATATTTATATTTTTATGGGTAACATTGTTTGTGAGTAATGTAGGTCATAATTTCAAGGATTCTTGTCAAAACAAGGTATGAACATTATGTGTATATAGTAATTCCATTGGGATAGACTAATTAAATATATGTTATTATGGATATAATGAATTGAGCCTCTAAGGATTATGTTGTATTTTTTGGTGATATTCATTGATGATATCATAGAGTATTCTAAAATCTTTTAAGACCATGATAATCACATGAAGATCATTCATAAGGATCTTATAAGAAAATAGTTTCCTTGAAAATTTATCAATTGAGAATTATTACATTAAAAAAGTTTTATTTCATCACCATATATCATCTAACTATTTAATAAAACATAATCATGTGAAGAAAAATGTACTCAATGAATGGAATTCACCAACATACATAACTGAGGTGTATAGATCCATTTGTTTTGTAAGTTAATATTGACAATTTGTTTAAAAAATTCTAAATTTGAAAACCCATAAACCAAGAATACATGTAAATGGGTTAAGCTCAAATAGAAAAAGGAATATGAATAATATATTAGATAATATAAAATTAAATTGATCAATGATCTGATTTTGAATCTACAATTTTGAATTGATGGATTTCTAAAAAATAGTGATGCCTCAAAGATGGTACTTCTAAAGACATAGACTTAAACATTACATAATATTGAGTTTTTGATAATAAATTTAATTCATTGATATTGATGATATTTTAAGATTTTGAGTTTTAGAGAATTTGGACATATCTAATATAATAAATATGAAAAAAATAAAAGTGTACACCTCTGAATATAATCCATTTTTATCAAAAGCTAAAACAATTAAATTAAATCATGATCTCTTTTATAGAAACTCTTCAAAACCTTTTAATTTAATTCTTATAATCTTGTGATCATCTTAAAGTCTTGTCAAAAGCATTAAAACATGGGATGGGTATAAAAATATCCGTAAGAAGTATAAAAAGATGGAAATAATTAGTCCACTCATCATCTTTGAAACCCATGACAACATTATCAACATGGAATAATTTTCAAAATTTAGAAGAAAAAAAATCATTTTGTTGAAAATAATATCATTTATTACCTTATTTTTGTAATCAAAAGATTACCATGATAATTGTTTTATCATGTAACCACTCAGGAAATTTCTATCCACCATTATATAATCAGAAAATATAAAACAATTCTCATTTAAACATGTCAATGATACTATTTCATTTTCACATTTATGAAAATATTTCACATTATTGAAGTAGTTAATCTTTTTCAAAAACCCATTTTCAATAACAAAATACCCAATAAGAAGATAAGGATTTCCAATAAATTAAAAAGGTAATATTTTAAAGGAATCTATAATAAAATAATTTTTGCAATGGTTTAAAATTCATTTTCATTGTGTGTGTTAATAATATAAAGATCCTTCTATCATTTGAAAAAAATTACCTTATAAAACACATAAAAATATTCCTTTTCAATAAGTTTTCATGTAATTGAATATATAAATTTTTTTTATTATACTCAGATTTTCATATAAATAAATTTTTAAAATTATGTCAAGAATATTGACATGGGAAAAAATATTGTAAATTAAATTTTCAACATACACAGTGGCCCTTTCCAATAAGAAAATTTAAATCAAAAGACACATAAGAGAATTAAATTTTACCAAAACATTAAATAACTCATTAATATATAAATAAATTATAAAATATATAAAAAGGACTGTATATACACCTTATAAAATAATAATGGTTCATAGCATCATGAAATGCCTTAATGAATAGAAATTGAGAAGAAGTCTTTTACCTTGATTCTGACTAGTGACATGTTTATTTATCATACATAATAATAAAATAAAGATAATTATTTAATTTATTCAAATAGTTTTTCATATTTTTAGTTACTTTTATTTCAGTTATTTCTTCTTTATACACAACTACATAAAAAATTAATTTTATGTGATATGTTTTGACCATATTTAGCGTATGTGTCTAAAATGACTTTGGAGGGTTAATTGTTGTTAATTGGATCGTCAATAAAAAAATATATAGAATAATAATCTAGAAATTTATATCATAACTATACATAAATTATACATTTAAAATAAATAATTAATTATGGTTGTTAAAAATGAAACAACATTATAATCATAGAGATGTTAAGTCATACATACGAATGAGTGACATCCCCTTTTCTGAATAATCATTATGAATAAAGGTAAGCAAAATTTAACTTTCCCGATTTATCATTATATAACAAATAGATTTTTATATAATCATATATTATTATATATATAATTCCTTTTATTTTATAGTAATCATAATGTGTCGAGGCGGCAGTAGTCCACACATCCACGAATGATGTTATCATTTTTTCAGTGTGTGGAAGGGTAATAGAGAAAAAATTATATAATATTTACAAAATATTAATTATGTCATCAATATAGTATATATTTATATATCTCATGTATGGGTAATTGAATCCATATTTAATGTAGTGATGGTAATTTATGAACGCATTACATCGCTTTCAGGAGGCGGTAGTCCACATGTCCACAAACAATGCTATTATATTACAATGGTATGTAAAGAACAAAATAATGCCTATATAAAAAATCCATAAGTTTAAATAAATCATAAATAATATATATATATATATATATATAATATAAAAATATTTTTTCTAGAATTTGTTTCAACCATGATAGGTGGTAAATGAAAAATTGAAGGACATCATTTTTCTAGTCTGCAGTCCACCATACACACAAACAAAAAATTTGTTAACCATTTTATGGAAGTGTGAGTTGGTGTATGTTGAAACCACAAGATAAAAACACCTCAATATATTTAGTATAATATATTCATATATAATCATGGAATTATAATAATTTATTTTTTGGGGAAATAAATATAATACCAGTGATCGTTGAATAATGTTTCCACTTTTTTGCATAATTCCTTTTGGTTTATAATAATGGACATCTATTGATTGATTTATCACAAAACTAAGGATTCTTGGATGTGATTAGGGATTTTTTTACCTAATTTTTTCTTTGTTTGGACGATTGAAGTACTATATATGTGAGATGAATTGTGGTTTTGTGAGTTCCTTTTTATAGTGTAGGAGGAGTGGGATTTTTGTAAATATTAAATGTAAACACTATTTGTAGGTATCCTCTAAATAATGGGCCCAAATAATTATAAAAATTGTATAAAATCTACTATATGGTTGAATATTATCTATACAATGGGTTATTTTTGACTTGTTTCTCGGTCATTTTGACACATAAGATAAAATTTTGGCCTCTAAGGAAACCAATTTTTACACTAATCATTGTAATTATTTTTAATTTATCTCCCTAATATTTTGGGTAAAAAATTACATTAGTAAAAATCATAAATTTTGATGAATAAATATGTGGAATCCGATTTTTCAATTTCATATCACATAAGTGGTAGAAAAAAATTTAAAATTAATCTCGTTGATAGGATGACAAAGTAGGTTTTTAGGGGAATATGTTAAAAAGGTTAGTATTTTTTTATATAATTTCAATGTGATAACTATCCAAATGACCTGATTTGGATTGTAAGAATTACAATTTAACGAATTAAACATTAAAAATATTAAAAAATAGTTTAACTAAATAAATTAGTTAGATGAAATGTTGTTTTCAATTAAAACAGATAGATGTGGTTGTGTTGGGTGCCGCCTTCCTAGGGAATTAATCTCAAGGATGATGGATCCTACACTGGGGGCGTTATTCAATGAGGCAGTCTTGTGAGGAATGAGCATGGCTCAGTTCTGCTGGGCATCAATGACATCTATGAACTGGGCAGTTCTTTTGGAGTTGAGGTAAGGGTGATTCTTAGTGCTCTGCAATTCTGTCAATTGTACAATCTCAAGCTATCAGAGGTTGAATCAGAATCCAAAATTATGGGGGGGGTAATAAAATGGGAGATCAATCCTCCTTTTGAGTTAACATACTATATTTAGATGGTCAGGAAGTTTCTGGATCCCGGTGTGAAGGTGGTGCATACGTGGCGTGAAGGAAACTTTGTCACAGATGTCTTAGCTAGTAGAGGCAATCTAGGGAAGGATATCACAATCTTTTATTGTCTGGGTACTTTTCCTAAAGAGTGTAGTAATTTTCTTATGGGTGATTCCCTTGGACTCTACCATTTTTTTCCACCATAAATTTTGTCTCTCGTGCACTAGAATAAAAAGTAAACTTGTATGAATTATAAAACATTGTTTTTCATTATTCAACAAAATATTAAAGGTCTATGAAAATACAAAAAATTATCCCAAAGTAAATTTTTTTATTGAACAAAGAATTATAGACTTTTTTATGTCATAAAAAGTTATAAATGTGGAAGAAATTAGTTTTAATAATATTCTATCATTAAAATGCTGTAAATCTCTCATATTACATAATTATATTAGAAGTATATTAATATTCAGCAAAACTCAGTCTTGCGTGAAATTAAAGACTTTAATAAATCTCATGGTATGCTTCGTATATACAATTTAACATTCAATATCAATCTTGTTTCATATTGGGGCTTTCTCTATTTTGAGATATATCTCCCTTGGAAAAGTTTTTAGAACCTATTTTTGGTTTTTATGTGTTTTTTTATTGTTTACAAGGTATTCTGGTTGAGCTCTTGTAGTGGACTGAACATTGAGAGGTAACCTGCAATGTGGTTGTTTGGAAGACCCCATTTCTTTTTCCGATCTAGGTAGGTTTTTTATTTAGAATGATGATATTGTTTTGAGATGTTTCTAATATAAGGGTCTAGATCTTTGTGGATCGACCCTTCACAATTTTCTAAGTCATGAGGTTCTCGAAGGAAACTTGGAGGAAATTTGGGGGAGTAAGTATGAAAGATAATAGAAGAAGGGGACATTTCAAATCAGTAAAAAAGGATACAAAACAAGAATATGGGTTTCCCAACATGTAATATATTGGGTTTGGAAAATTAATTAATATTGAATAGGATATGTTTTCTTTGTGGAAACTGAACCTTGAGAATTACACAATCTGAAAGGTAAAAACATGTCATGTAATTCCCCATTATAGAAATTTTTTAAATGTTTTCATCCAATCAGGTTATTCAAACCCTATAGTTGTAGTAGCTTCGTTCCTCATCCAATTAATCTGGAAGCCCTCTCCCTTAGTTTTTTAGATTCTCTTTGAGGGGTATTGATCCTTAGGCATCCTTTTTCACTCTGTAGACACATATGGTGATCCAAGTGTGTTTTTCCTTACTTTTCCAATGGTTTCTCATGGGTTGATCTATCTTCCATCAAATGTTTATTATCATTGGAAGGAGGATGATCTCTAATATTTTAATTGGTTTTTCGTTGGTTATTGGTTAGTGATGTTCTACTCCATTATCGTCTGATGGATTAAATTCTTGAAAAAGGGTTATCAATGATCTAATGTGCTGTCTGTTCTCATGAGAAAAATATTGATGGCCATTTAGTTAGGGGATTCATTTTCTATCAACTGAATTATGTGAAATCTTTGAGTCATCATTATTTATATCCTTGTATTAAAATGAAATTGACTTAATAATTACTTGAACGGAATTAAAAAAATATTATCAATCAGATAGAGATGTTGTTACTTTGTAAAATGATAATAGTTTTCCCCATGATTTTATATATTGTTTGATATATATGACTTTCTAGGATTAAATATTTTTTCTTGATGGAAATTTGTAAAGAACGTTAATCTAGAATTAATTGATAATTACTTTTCTAAAAGATTAAGCGTAATTTTTAGTGAATGCGGTTGTTGTTTAAATTTAAAAAAAAATGATGAAATTGTGAATGTTTAATTGGATTTGTTAATTAACATGAAGATTCTTGATGATTTTTCATCAAGAGATTAAGGTCATGTTAAACAAATTGCTTAATTAATTTGTGATAGCATAAGATATCGTGTTTTTATATTTCCATTAGTTGGAACCAATGGTTGATGAATTAGTTAATTAATGATTGAATAATAATTGCTTTGGTGATAAAATATAGTACCTTTATAGGGCCTAAGTTTCCCATTTTCTTTTGAAGGCCTTTTTTTTGTTCTTTGGTTCCATGGGATATCATTATCTGTGAATGTTCAATTCCAAGATTTGAGGCCAAGATCCCATTTCTATATTTCTTTACTTATACCTTTGATGGGTTTTGAGACTGGGATGGTTGATCCAAGAGGAATATTTTGGTTTGTATGGAGAGAAGGCTCGGTTATTCCATGATACATGGAAGAATGAGGCTAGAGTATGGATATGGTATGTGGTTCTGGGATACCTGGATATTCTATATAATTTTTTGAATAGAGTGGTGAAATGCAATGGAATATGCATGTGGTGTTGGGGAGGACACCAGATCTGACGGAACAGGATTGAAGCTATGATTACCCGTTGATATGAAATCTGGACTCTTGTTTGAATCGGTTGTTTAGTCGATGACCATGTTTTTTTTATTTTTATTAAATTTTACACTACTTGAGGCAACTATTTTTGGTTACTATCTGTCCATGAGAGGTGAATAAATATGGGTATATCATGTTCTTCTCATGTTTAGGTTCTTGTAGTGGGATGAGTTTACACACCTTCTGCATGTGGTAATGACTTGACGGGTAGTTTAACTAATTACCATGTTTATCCCCTTACGATTGGAAGCTTATAATGTTTTCCTATAATTACTAGTAATATGGAATCCAATTTTTCTGATATATTGATAAATGATTAAGAAATGGTCTTGTAACTTGTTTGGATGGAATGATGATATTATAATTCTGAGAAGCCATGGGCATGATTTTCTTATTCTCAGAGTGCATGGAACTTTATTCTAACCAAATATTGAAACATTAATGGATAATTAGTCATTAAATAATTAATTAACATAATGTGAAACTAAGGAAAAGGAATAAGATAAAATAATGTATCTCTTTAAATGGTTGTGTTCTTATACTATATTTTGTCTTAGTAGTGGTAACTGGGAATACAAGATTCGTTATCTATAGCTATGTATGAGACTAGGATATTCTCATAGTGTGGTTATGAGATTTATTGTATTATATATTTTTTATATACGCTACTCCTCCTTTTCAATTATGGAAAATAACAACTCAGGTATTATAATCCCCAAGGGGCATTTCCCCAACATCTTGGTGGAAGGATGGATGGATAACTACCCCCTTTAGCTCCTATCTCTTATCTTAGTAGTTCCTTGTGCTATTTTTCCTAGTGGATGGTTGTCCACATATATGTGTTTGGAGGGATGTACTATATTTTGGTCATTTCCCAAACATTTATTTTGGATATTGTTTCTTAAGTAATACTATATCTATAAGCAGTATAGGGAGTGAAGTCTTGCGGATACTTTCTCAGTGTTTGGGCTTTGATTATTTGTGTTATAATACCTAATATTTAATACATGTTATGAGATCCTTGGTTGATATCTAATACTAATTGGTTAATTTTGGTTATGTTCATTTGGTGGTATATTTCACATGGGGCATGATGTGATGTTTCACTGATGTGTATGTGGACTAGCCATATAGAGAGAGATGATTAGGAAGTGTGACATTAGGGAAGGGTGGAAAACCAGTGGGGAAGCAGTATCAGGGCATCCTTGATATTCATTATTATGTTTTATTATCTTGAATGAAATACCTAGGGAGAGTATCCGTGGTGAGGTGGGGAACTTAGTATACTAGTTTAGGTGATGTGTTAGTTTCACTTGTTGTTCACTATGATTTTTTATGCTTTCATTACATATTTTAATGGAAGGGTATAGGGAGGATCCTAATGAGAATACTATTATACTCACCTACATATATAAACAATATTTTTTATGAAAATTGTAGAATGTTTGAAATCAGGCTGGAAACTACTAACTTGGGGTTTAGCATGAGATGTTTGGACTTTGGGGTCACTATCTTCCTTTCTTTTCTTTTGATACTTATTGTTTTCCTTTCAGTTGTTGTACTTATTGTAAGATAATAAACATGGTTTAATTTTGTTTTATTTTATATTTTATTCTAATCAGTATTTGTTTGGTTTCTATCATATCTGTCTCTTCTATTTGTGTTCTCTTAGAGAGTAGTTTCTTCCATGAGTGTTTATTATTCCCTTAGTGCTAGTCGCAAACTTGGGGCATGCGGGAGGCAGGTCACATGGGGTCACTATATGACATCTCCCATTTACATCCAATGAGGTGATGACATTGTGGGTATGGGTTCATAACATCACATCTTATCCTACATAATGAAATAATTCCATTATTCAAATTAGGGAGTTTTCCGTCTCTATGAGAAAAGAATTTTCATTTTCTATTACCGCCTTCATGACAAGACATAAAATATTATTATTGTAAAATAGTATTTCAGTATGTATATTATATCCTATTTTATGTTCTATAAATAAAATATAAACATAATATTAAATTAAACCAAAATATTCATTGATCTCAGAAAAACCACCAAAATAAACTAGACATTTATCATTATCATTTTGTTAAATAAATCTTCCTCATACAAGGAATAAAAATTACATATAGAACCATTCAAAAATATTGAGTTAATTATTAATATTAAATTCCTATTTTGGAGTAGTAATCTCATTTTACGAGATCATACATAATATACACAAATCAATTGATCATGAATCCATATAACGAACAAACAAAAACCCATGAAAATAATGAAATATTATTAATGAATCGGTCATAAGAAGTTATAAAATCATCACATAATGTATTATAAATATTAATATAGCTCTATAGTTAGGTAATAACATTATTTATACCATTATAAAATATTATAATGTATGAAAAAATATTTAATTGTTACGTAAGGGATTCCCATCTCAGTTTTTTATTTTAATGAGATATATGACCTATTCTGTACTTATATATTTTTGTGTGGTGTATATATTGTTCTCTTTGATATAAAATAATATGAATATAATTATATTTAGAGTATCCAATGTTTCATTTGATAATTATTAATTTTATGGTGCATACAATTCAACTAATTATAAAGCTTAAGTGAATTATTAACCCAATTTCCATTTTTTGGGTTAAACATCAACTTCTTGATTATATCAGGATAATATTAGGTATTAAATTAATTCTTAAAATCATATTTTTTATTTAAATTTTTCTCAGGTTTATTTTATAGTGCATAAACATAAATTATTCATTAGATTAAATTTCACTTCATTGATTTGATATTCGAAAGGGAATTTCATTCAAACAACTCTTTCAAAGTTTCTCTTTCTACTATTTTAAAAATGTCATAAAGAATGTTTTTAATTCTTATATATATTGAGTATCCTATTTTAAATTTAGTTTATGTTAATTATATAATATATCCTTTTAATTTCCATACATTTATTTTCAATGGAAATTTTTTCAATATTACGTGAAAAATTTATAGATTTTGAAAGAAATTTTTATAAGGAAATGATATTTTAAGAACTAGAAGTTTTTTACAAATAGATATTAAAGGGAATTCAAGGGTTTTATTTATGGTATGGTCAATATATATTTTTTATTATGGTTTTATTCATATATATCTCTTTATATGATGGGATAAACCCCAATATATCTCAAGATATGATTTGTTGAGCCCCACTAAATCTCGAAATAATATGTGTGATCCCCATTATTGATGTTCAATGCATTTGGTACCCCAAAAATGGAATTTAACCATTCAGTTATTCCATTTATAAGGGTAAATGTAGCAGTGATATGTTAATTATGTCCTAAGAATCCTATATTCATTATCAATTCTTGCTTATGTGTTTTTAAGAAAAGCCTTTCAATGGGTTGTCATGGTTTCATTGGTCTAACATTTTTTTATTTATATACCTTAGTGAGATTTATATGTTCATCCGATGTTTTTAAAATTTTCACTCATTAATAGATAATTAGTTATGAGGATAAATATAATATGAAAATTTGAATTTATTCCCTGAAAAGGAATAATGTTTTATTTTAAAAGGTTTTCCTTTTTTAAAAAAATTGACAGTAAGTATAGGTGTATGGTTGTAATTTATGGGGATATTTTTTGAGTGTTTCTCTGGATTATTTAAAAATATTAACCTAAAATGTAATTAGGAAAATAATATGTCTGATAGATTTAAAATAACTATAATATTTTTTGTCTGGATCTTGGATTCTACATTAAGGATCAAGTTCTAACTAATTGCATTGTGTTTGGGTATATTCAAGTTGCGTAAGGGTAACTCATATTTTATATGGTCTATGTAAGGGTATGAATTTTTTTATAGGATCTTTAAGGATAATTCTATATTTATATGATTATCATAATGTTATATTTTAGTTTTCAATGGCTGTGTAAGTGTACATAATGCATTGTGTAAAGTTGACCATGCTTTTCCAAGGGTTAAATAAGGGTATCCTTGCTTCTATGTATTAGAATTATGAGCCACATAAGGGTATATTATTGGTTTCAATGGACGTTTAAGGGTATAAAAATACCCATACATGATGTTTGTGATCCTATGAATGTTTAGACCATGTTAACATTACTCAACAAGGTTTTTGGTAGAAAAAATAAATTATTATTTTTTTCATCTATTATAACGTCCAATAATTTAAATGTAGAAATTATATCAACCTTGATGAATATTTATTACATAACATAAAAAATACCAACCTAGGGCTGTATAGGGTTAATGTATTTATAAACTAGGAATCATAAACAACTTGTTCATAAAACATCTACATTGTCAACCGCTTATTTCATCAAAACTGGACTATTTTTATTAAATATATTATTTAATACCATTCTTCATGACATGGGGAAAAGAAACATATGAATGGGTGAGCTCAAATTCATAGTATGTGTAAATGAGGGAAATATCAGTCCTATTATAAGAGCATAACATTTGAAAATCTTATCATACATATAAAATATCATAATATCATGTCATGGAATAAATCATAAAAGTGAAATATAATCCAAATATCAATGACATAGTAAATTAAATTTCTTTTCATACACACATAATCATTGAAAATCATTTAATAGTAGTCATTCCTCATTGCCATGACCATCATAGAGGACAAACACCATTACTGAAACTCAGTTCACTCCTCGTTCCAACCTTGTATTATGGATCCATATTTACTTGTCCTTCCAGTCATGTCTATCTCATGAGATATAAATCTTTACCCAATACATTTGAGAGAGATATAGGTCTTATACATCTCATAATAAAACCATTCTTATGTGTACCACAAAAACATAAATCATTTATCACAGCCAAACCCATGAAATAAAATGGATTTCTTAAACATCATTCCATCATAATCCGTTTCAAATAAATTATTTTCATAAAAATAATTCCACCATAAAAACAATCAAATAAAAGTAATTATAGTGTTGGAAACATTACCGTACATCATCTTTTATGGAAAATAATTTTGATAAAACACTTAAACATAATTCCAGAGGAAAATATCCTTACTGTTTCAAAAATGATTTCTTTTCTCAGAATTCAATGTAATTTTAAAATAATAGAATTTAGTTGAAAATAAATAGAGAATCTAATAGAGGAATATTCATTGAAATAAGGAGTAATGAAACAATAAAATTCCATTCATTCTATATAAGTTAAAAAAACATTATCCTCGTTCTTTTTCTTGAAAAGTGAAAAAGTTCCTCAAAAAGAATAACGAAAATAGATTTCGTTCATAATAATAAATAAAAAATTACAAATGGGTAATATTAACATTGATAAATTTTATAAGAATATATATATCATTAAATAATTAGGAAACATGGATATGAATGATAAATATACCCCAGAAAAGTCTTACGTACAAACAATTTTGGAAAAAAATTTGATTATAAAATGATACCTTACCTCAGGTATGATATCCTTCATATGTATCCAACCCTTTTTAATAAAGATTTAAATAATGTTATTGAATTATTACAAAATAATAACCATTTTTTTGATATCATAAATTATTATATTAGCATCTGTTTGTTAGTGACATTTCATTGTCACTTGTTATTCAAATATTAACAACTTTATGTTCTTATGCAAGATTTGTTAGATAATTTCATGTCCAACTTATTAGGATATAGTTAAATCATATAAGGAATTATATTAGTATAATATATATCATATTTATGAATTTTGTTAATTTATAAAAGCATGTTTTAATTATCATCTTGTACAATGAATCTCATGGCATCGTGGATATGGTAGGTCGTACGTACGCACGAGTGGTGATATCATTCCAAAAAAAGTATAGTATTTATTTGGAAGGTTTAAAATATTTAAGGTTCAGTAACATGTTATAATAATCATAATTAGTTATTACTTACATAACTATACCCATCCATGTAAGGTGGTGGTGAAAAATTGATCACACCATAGCTTGGAGATGGTAATAAGTATGTACGCACACGCGTTGATTTCATTTTTCATAGGATAGATAGATGGTGAAATGTGGTTGTTTAATATTTATAATAACATATCATTATATTATTTATACTGATTTCATTATATTATGGTGAAAAAAATAATGAAGTGGAAGCATTAGAGGAATGGAGTTTGAAAGAATCGATAGAAGTGATTACGTCCTCCTCAATGTGCCTCCTCTAAATATATTCTTAGAGCACTATAGTTGGACTATTAGGATTACCAGAACATATATAATGAAACTAGTCATGTTTATAAGGAAATATTTCAGGGTATGTATTATAATTAAGTGAAAAAATGATTTTAATATGTGAGTTAGAAGGTTCCCTTTTTTATTGAGGTGGGGGGGGGCACTTTTGGAAACTCCATAAATAAAATTTAAGACTAAAATCAAAACCTACCCAAAATTACCAAAATGTCCCAATTTCAAATATTAGATTATATAGGGCAATAGTATAATAAAAAATAAATTTTGTACATCTTATTTTGTCAATTTAATCCATATATATTTAATTGACACATAGTTATTCAATTTAATTTTATTTGTGGTAATAACATTCTAAATATTTAATGGTTATAGATATTTACTTATATAGTTTTAATTTACCATATATAGATATTTAAAGACATATTTGACATTATAATTATAAATTATAAATTTTTTTAAAAAAATATGATTTTGAAATAATTTAATAAAATTTTATTTTTATAAAATATTATTTGTTTTACTTTTACAATATTCTGTTGTTTAACATTAAATAAAATACAAATAGAAGATAAATTGAAAATAAAATATTTAATACACTCTTAAAATTTCATAATAAACTATAAAATTCATGGGGAACATTAATTAGTTAATATGATATCTATTTTATTATTTTTCAAACCATTTATTGGATATTTATATTAATAAAAAATTTACATGACTATTGTGTCATTATTAATTGAACTTATATAATCTTTAAAACATATAAAAAAATATCTATGATGTAAATAATTATTTTATATTTCTTGATACTATCTATATTCGATATTATCTTCTAGTTATCTTTATATTGAAATTAAAATAATTAAATAAAATGAGATTGTGACATTTAGTCACATTCATTAGTTTTTATTACATTCATGTCATATTCATTGATATGTGTCCATTAAGTGATTAAATATAGAAAAATGGATGATAACGGTCTATTTTACTCATCGAGTAGTAGTTGTACTCGTGTTAATGTAATTTTATAACATTATTTGTTCCCTTAATTACCTGATTTACCATTATCCATGGTAGTAAAAATAATCCCCAAATTTACTATTCATAATGCTTAAAAATGAATGTAGCTTATGTACATAATTTGAACATACTGATTCCAAATATGGAATCCATTTTTTAAAATTCAAAACATATAATTTACAATAATTAATTTAGAATAAAACCCATTGTTGAAATGAGAAAATGGGTTCTAAAAGTTAGAATATTGAAAAAGAATGAAATGTTTTTACATTTGAATTTTATGTAAAATTAATTCCAATGATATAGAATATACTAAATTTTAAAAATATATTTTATTTATACTCTGATCCCATTAAATATATAATTTAAACATATAAATTATTTCATTGAAAAAATTTATTTTCAATTAAAATTTACCATATTTGTACTATTCATCTAAACATGAAAGTTATCAGAAAAATATCATAGATTCATCCAATGTATGTTTTCATATCCCACTTCAAAATAAAATGATTATTTTGTCATATTAAAATTATTATTGTCTCCAAATATTAATTTAAAAGTGGTTCTCCATTCCAAGCTGTAAAACTAAACTTTTTAAAAAATATGTTTTTATACGTCAAAAAGGGATTTAATCCTACCCTCTGACTTAAATATCTATTAGATGAATATAAAAAATATTTTATTAAGTTTGTTTCAAATTAATTTCATTACCAAAAATAATTCACTCAAAAATACAAATATCTATTTGATTTATATTTTTCCTAAATAATTGCTTGCCAATGAATTCACAATGCATTTTCATAAGTTAGTTATAATTATTATTGATAGCCTAATGGCTAGGATATAATAGTAATTTTATAATAAGGGAAACGTTAGGTAATTATAAACTCACAATTACATGCAAAGAAATAAAATGAAAAATAAAAATTATTTAATGATAATATTTCATAAAAACATCTATGTGTTAAATTTTTTCCCACATAAACAGAATTTCTCCCTCAAAATTAGTCACTTGTAAATGAATATATGAGGATAACTATCCCCCATAATATCACCAAGTCACCATATAGATTATTCAAATTGGTGGTTACTCCATAAAACAATAACTAAGTGAGTGGTCTTATTTCGTAGAGCATTTTCACTAAGATCCAGAATCTCTATCAGTTGTTACTCATAAGAATGATCATGCTCTGGTGGTAAAACATCTAAGATTAGTATTTGTGAAGGATTATTTATGTATATTTTCATGAGAGGTAAAAGGAACACATCTTGAACTTGATATATATTTTCTTGTAATCTTCAATCGCTAAGCAACCTTTCAAACGCGATTTAGAATTGCGAAAGGATCAATATACTTTGTGCACCAATTTCCCTTCATTCCAAATAACATTAATCACTTCCAGTGAAATATTTGTAATAACACCTTATCACCCACATATAACTATTGGCTTTTCATCAGTTTTCAGAATATCTTTTTTTGACTCTGAGCTTCCCTTATGTGTTGTTGAATAGATCAGACCATTTCTGCCATTTCATCATCATGATAAGGTCATAATATATTTATTTCCCCATTTACTCCCTTCAAGATGGCATTATACACTTCATTCCATATAGGTATTTATAAGGATCAATTAGAATACAAATGTGAAGGCTACTATTGTAAGAAAATTCCACCAATAGTAGGTGTTGGTTCCAATCACCATGGGAATACGAAGGGAAATCTCTCAAAATGTATTCCAGAGTCTGAATTGTCCTCTCAGACTGACCAGCTTTCTAAGGATGATAAGTAGTGTTGAAACACAACTCTATTTGGAGATAATTCTGAAGAGTCCACTAGAATATTTAGGTAAACCTTGGATCTCAATTGGATATAATGGAAAGTGGTAATATATGCAATATTACAACTTCTTTTACATATATCAATAAAATCTAATAATGAGTGAAATCCTCTCTAACAGAAATAAATTGTTTTGACATCGTAAGGCGGTCAACTATAACCTAGATATCATTATTTTCCTCACTTGTTTTCGGAAGTCTGATGACAAAGTCCATTGTGATGTTTTCCCATTTTTATTCTAGTGTGGGTAATGGTTGTAAAATCCCCTTAGATTTTTGTCTCTCATACATAAATTGTTGACAAACCAAGCATCTAGAGATGTATTCTACGACATCTCATTTCTTGTCTCCCACCAGATGTACACTTGCAGGTCCATATTCATATTTGGGATTCTAGAGAGAATTGAGAATGAAGAACTTTAAGCCTCATACAGTAGTTACTCCTTTAATTATGGTATGTTAGTAATACAAAATCGATTCCTGAACATTATTATTTCATCACAATCAAGGTTGAATTCAGGAACAATTCTCACCATATTTTTTCTCGCTACATCTTTCTTCTGCACCTCCTTAATTTTCACTTGTATTGATGGTTGAACATTAATTTGATGAAGATAATATTTCCCCCCATCCTTTAAAATTTCAAGATTGATTTTTTTTCAAATACATCAATATTGGATACTTTGTGATCCTCGTAATGGATAGGCTAGCATGTCCTTGTTGACATAATGCATCTCCCACCTTGTTTTCTTTTCCAGGGTGGTAATTAATTGAGCAGTAATGATCTATAATATTCTCCAACAATCATCTTTAGTGCACATTCAGAACCTTTTCTGTGAAAATATACATTAAATATTTATGACTAGTATAAATATCACACATTTCACCATATAGATAATGCATCCATTTCATTAATTGCAAGATTGTAGCAGTCAGCTCCAAATCCTTAGTTGGGTAATTTTTCTCCTAGATTCTCAACATCCATTTAGCATAATCTATCACCAAATCATTTTCATGAGAACACATCCCAGCACCATATTGGATGCATCACTGTATATTACCAAACATTCTCCACTACAATGTATTGAGAGCATAGGTGCATAAGATAACCTTCATTTTAGTTCTTTGAAAATATTTTCACATTACTCTATCAAAATGAACTTAACTCCTTTCCATTTAAACATGGCGGGTGGATTAGAAAACAATGAAAATTCTTTCAAAAACCCGAGATAATATCCAGAGAAACCAAGAAAACATTCGATCACAGTTACCATTGTTGGTCTCAATTATCATTCAGTAACATCGTTTTTTGCTGGATCCATAGATATCATTTCTCATGAGATTGAGTCACCCAAAAATAAATCTTTCTGATGCCAAAATTCACACTTGGTAAATTTGGAATAATGCTTCTCCTTTATCAAGGTCTTCTATTCAGTTATAATGTGATATTCGTGTTATTCTTTTCACTTTGTATAGAAATGAATATAATCAATAAACACTACCATAAACTAATCAAGATAGTCTCAAAATACACCATTCATTAAATCACTGAAGATAGTGGCGGAATTAGTGAGAAAAAAAGTAATCACTATAAATTGATAGTGTCCATACCATTTAAAGAATGTATTCATTGGTATATCCTCCATTTTGACCCTTAATTGATGATATCTAAAATGAATATCAGTCTTACAAAATTATTGACCTCCGCGTAGTTGTTTAAATATGTTATCAATATGGGGAGGTGGATATTTTTTCTTGATAGTGATCTTGTTATGTTCTCGATAATCAATGTAGAGTCTCATTGATCCATATTTCTTCTTAACAAAAAGAATAGGTTCTCCCCAAGGTGATGAACTATGGAATATGAATCACTTATCATGTTTCTCTTAGAGTTTCTAATTCAATTCCTACAACTGAATTGGGGTTATTCTATAAGGTGTCTTTTATATAGGCATAACACTCGGTATGAGTTCTATTGAAACATAAACATCACAATTTGGTGGAAGACCATTAAATTACTCCATAAAGACATCATCAGACTTATTTATAATGGGAGTAGTCTTAATCATGAGTTTATCCCCAACCATTTGAGACAAATAACCATCATTTATTGGAATAAATACCCATAAGATGGAAGAAATTTCTACTCGAAGTCTATATTCATCCTTGCATCGATAGATGATCATAGATTGATCTAGAATTTGGAATTATACTTCACATAATAGGAAATTGATATGATATCTATATCTATAAAACTAATCCATTCTATGAATCACATAAAATTACACTATAGGAAGGATCAGAAGATTTGCCGGAAGCACATTCCCACAAAATTCAACCAGATAAGCATTCTAAATTTTTTATGAAAAAGTTGGGCCATTATGATTTTTCACAGCTTACTCAACATCTAAACATTGAGGTAATAAGGTGATACCCTCACAAAATTTTCCATAAATAAAAGAGTGGGTTGATCTAGAATCAAATTAAAAAAAAATTACTTTAGAGTGGATGGTATGTTTTCCTTTCACCACTTCATTATCGTACACCATGTCTCCAATGGTGATTTAATGTGACTTTCCTTTTTAATTTAACATAAGAGTGTGTTGATGTCTATAAAAATCAATAACCCTTGAATTAGATAATTGATTGGTATAATTCCCCATTTCTTTGCACTTGTAACGTTGAATTGTAAGAGGTGCATTTTGTGTAGTTGTTTCCTTGTTTGCATCAGTAGAAATTTTTTCCCATCACATTGGAATTCACATGCCCAATGAACTTATTTTCCACACATAAAACATTTTCAAGTCCCACTAATAAAATTCCATCTATGTTTCTTTCCACACATTAAGCATATTGGAACACTCATCTTTTTTTAGTGTGGACTTCAGATTTTTCTTTTAACTCCATTTTTTTGTTCTTATCAAACCCATATGACTGATGGGTTACTCCAACTACCATATCAACCTTGAGATCACATCAAACAATTTCCTCATAGTTATTGAATTCCCTTATGGATAATTCCATTTAGAGACTTGGTTTTAATCCACTAAATATTGATCAATTTCAGTCTCACGTTGGATAATAATTCTAGAAGCGTAGCTTGAAAGTCTTGTAAAAGTTTCTTTATAAGTACCAACTTATTCATAATACTTTTTCCTAAGTACAAGGAACTACTTCTCCATAATTCATCGAAGAATACATGGAAATTATTAATTGAAAAAGAAGTTCTTGAACTTGTCCCATTCCATGTAATCAACATCAATTATTTGCCTCATATTGTTGACAAGATTCCATCATTGATCAGCTTCACCTTCCAAATGATATAATAATAAGATGACTTTATCATGTTTATAACATTGTAGAATTGAAAGTATCTTTTCAGTGGAATTGATCCATTTTGCAGCCCCTAATCATTCAGAATACCCACTGAATGAACATAGATGCTGCCTCCTGAAGGATTCAACAGAATGTTGCTCCAACCATTGCTCATTTAGAAGTCCATAATTATTCATATCTTGAGAATGTAGTTGGATCATGGTAATAATATTTTTCTTTATAGATCCCATAACATTTGGTTTCCATAGAGGGACAATTTTTTCATGGCCCATCGTATTCAACATTAACATAGTTCCTTCAGGTTCCAACCATTGACTTATACCAAGAAGTATAGGGTGAGAAACACTAATCATAATAAGAAAACCACATAATCAAGAATAAAATTTAAATTTAGGAAACTTTTGGTTTTATCCTAGGTCATTCATGAACATATCCAAAACACCAAGATAAGATTTTATCCTATACCCAGGCATATCTGTATGGTTTTTAATAAGGTTATCTCATCCTAGTATACAATTGTTAACTATACCATTGCTCTGATACCAACTATAATACCACGTATATTACATGTCGATATTACATAAACATTGAAGATTATTTATTACATAACATAAAAAAGACAAAACCATGACCGTATAGGTTTGTAATTCTTTGAAACTAGGGAATGTAAAGAACTGGTTCATAAAACATATACATTTTCCCTCTATTATTTCTTTATAACTTGACTCCTTTTTTTAAATATCATACATAATACCCAACTTTATGCCCTATAGAAAAGAAACATTTTAATGGGTGAGCTCAAATGCTCAGTAAGGATAAACAAGGGACATATCTATCAAATTATAAGAGAATAACATTTGAAAATATTATCCTATATATAAAAGAACAGAATATCATGTCATTGGATAAATCATAAAATTGAAATCTAATCCTAATATTCATAATGTAGGACCTGATATTTTTTTGACAAACACACATAATCGTTGAAAATCATTTATATTTTTTGAGGAACCTTTTCAAGACCATCATATTGGACAAAGTCCATTACTGTACCGAGTTCACTCCTCATTCCAACTGTATATTATAGGACCATATAAACATGGTGTGTCATGACCTATCCCCTGGGGCCGGTGTTGTGACTACCCCAAACTCGTCTTACATAGGCTAGGTGCTGGCGACTAGTACCAAAGGTGTAAATCCCTAAACAGGGAAGCAATTTCCTTTATAAATAAAAACACACACAACATAGTACAAAGATGAATACAAAACACTAAACAAAACTGTATAAAAAGAGAGCACTAAAAAGTAAAGGGGTCAAAAACACAAGCCAACTGTAAAGTACAAGTACAACTGAAAAGGGACAAAATGTCAGAAAGGTTAAAAGAAGCTCTTGGATCATCTACCATAGATCCTACCTAAAGGGTAGGTATAGATAGCCTCCTCAGCACTCCATGTCTATTTGTCTCCTCCGGGTACTAACTCGTCCTGAGTTCCACCTCCATGTACCGTCCAGTCCTCGTACACTCAGCCTCGGTTAGCGTTGTCTATTGTCTGCATCAAACACACCAAGGTGCAACCATATCTCATGATGGGGTGAGTATAATGATTTTCACTAGGGACCCCGAGACCCTCAAGATATCGTAAAATCCAACAAGGATAAGCCACAAGGTATAAAATCAACAGATATCCCCACATAGGTATATGATCATATATATACCTATGTTATCTAGTAATCCATCTCAATCAGGAGGAAAACACAGGTTACTGACTCAGCTCATAGAGGTATACAAATTTTGTAGAGAGATATAGATGATCAGATGTAGCCACTGAATAATCTATTCTGTCGAACCCACACAGGATCAAGGAATAGAAATAAGAACTACCGAACCCACAAAGGATCCAAGCACAGTTATTCAGTCGAATCCACATAGGATCCAGGAATAGAAGTAAGAATTGTCGAACCCACATAGGAACCAAGAACAGTAGTCAAAGATGTCAAATTCGTAGGGGATCTAGGAATAGTCATCAGTGCTGTCGAACCCACACGGGATCCAGGAATAGTCTTCAGTGCTATCTAACCCACACAGGATCCATGAATAGTCGTCAATGCACAGCCACCCACAGGGTTCCGAACAAATCGTGCTTGATTCCGGGATAGTCCTATCATCAAGCCAAGTGTCGACATGTAACTGCCATAAAGTCACATGAAGAAGTATCTCAAAGGTCTGCCTTGTCATAGGGGTCTCAAAGCAACAGTCGGCGGTACAATCAGACACCTGGTCTATAAGTCATTATCCTTTTAGTCTCGGGGTCCTGGTTGGATTCGTGCACTATCCAACCTGACCATATATAAACTATACCCTGAACATCAGTGGGTATACTCAAAGGGACTGCCACTCTCCATGTTTTCCAGCACCAGTGACGGTTTGTCAAACTGACATCTGGTGCCAGAGATATGGCCAAAAGAAAGCAAAGGGTCGGTAGTGTGCCTGAGTCCGGTTCGACCTGGTTGGTCCGACCCGACCCCACCCAGTATGGGCTGACCTTTTATGCATTGAACCGGTCAGGCATGTTGGGTCTGGCCCGACCCATTGGGCGGGACAGCCTGTTCGCTTTGGCCTGTCCCGCTGGGCCCAGCCCAATGGGCCGCGAGGGCGGCGCGGCCCGGGCAAGGCCCAGTTCGGCCCAGAGCATCACGAAGGCGCGTCTTGGTGCAGCTCATCCCAGAGGGTGCGTCCAGGCTAGTTTGACCAGGGCACCGCAATTAGGGACGGAATTATGGCTCGACCGAGATGTCGTAAGGGGGCCGGTACGCCGGCTCTTCCAGGAGGCCACAATGGGGCTGGTTTGCCGGCTCGGCCAGGAGGCCGCATTGGGGCCATCTCGAGGCGGCGCGTGGGGGTGAACTGAGGCCGGTCGGCGGCTTGTTCGGGCATGACTAGGTGGGCTACAGGGTGGCCAGTTCGACGAGGGCGCATCATGAGTGGGAGGCCAGGCGGGCGGCCAGGAAGGTGGCTGAGAGACTGGGATGGGTGCGGGCTAGCGCGAGGTTCCATCGGGTTGCGCAGGAGGCATAGGTGGACGTACGACCAGGAGGTCCGACTGATATTGGTTCAACTGGGGCGCGCGGTAGGGACGGGCGTCTGGGTGGCCGGGCCGGCGTGGGCTCGGTCGGAGGTAGTGCGGGAAGCTGCGGGGGCAGCGCAGTTCACGTAGGCTGCGGGTAGCACAACCTTCTTCATTGCCGCTTCCGTCCCCTCTTCTTTGTTACGTTGCCATGCCGAAGAACGCCACAAGAAGGAAAATGAATGGAGGATTTCAGGCCGTGTTAGGTTGCCCCGCACCCTCCGCGTTTGCGGAGGTATCAATTCGATAATCAAGAAAACCATATGAACAATAACAAATCCTCAAATAATTCATTTCTAACCCTTGATGAATATATGAAAAGTTATAACATCATCAAGTAATAAACCCCCAATATTTGTTTGTCGTTCATCCTTCATTGAAGGAATCACACAAAGTAGACGAAGAGAATTGTCGTTTGTCACATCTGATGCACAAATCCAAACCTGAGTTGTGTCGGTTGTTGAAGACGCTCCACATCGGTAGGTGTCCAGGGAAGAAGTTGAAGACAGATTGTCACTGGCATTCTTCATTGGAAGAACGCGTTCTTAGTTCATCGTTTGGAGAATTCTAATCCTCCCAGGCTTTCTTCTTTCCCAACATCCTCCAAAATGCCAAGTGAAATAATATTAGATTGAGTATTCCAATATTTCGTTGGCATAGAAATTCAAAAAGGAGAATTAAATTAAATAGCTCCCCCTAATTAATTCACAAGAGTAGGCTTGAATTAATTAGGGGAGATTGGCACAAATTAAACAATGGGGAGTTGAAGAGGCTCCACTATATTAATTGGAGCTTGAGGGTTTCTCCAGATTAATGGGGGTGTTTCAAGGGGTTAAAATCCCAGGTGGACCCCACCACATTAATCCACTCATGGGAGGTTGAGTTCGGGTGGGCCACACCACCATAACCATTCATGGGAGGTTAAGGTGCGGTGGTCCCACCTCCAAACTCCATCAGGAGGTTTTAACCACTACACACCAAATGGAGGCTCAAATATACTAAAGTGTAGCTCACTTTATTTTATTATTTTTCCATGAAAACTCAAAATCAAACTTTTATTCTCGACCAACTTTCGTCGAGGTGAAACTCTCCTTAAGCGAATACCGGTGTTGCGAGTTCAATGGTACCGTCATATTTCCTTTCTGTGCACTCGTTCAAAAGATATAAAATCCAACTCAAACGTTTGCTGAACGTACCTGAACAAAACTTCAAAAATTGATTCCGTGCACACTGGGCCTCAGAATCACGCGCCGTTAGTTTTCGCGAACTCATAAAATTCTCCTCTATTTAAGAAAAAAATTCAACGGAAATTTCAGGTCTTTAAATTCTACCCACCTCAGGGAGTTTCTTCCTCGTAAGCTACAACTCAAACAATGGGAAAAAATGGGGATACTGAGCACGCATCTGAGCCTCCCGCTCCTATGTTCTCTCTTATAGGTCCTCGTACTACCAAAGAATGCACAACAGAGTTATCAATCTTCCACGAAGGACTCGCTCTTATCTATCCTCAATATTCACTCGAACCTTCATAAAATTCAACCTGTCCTCGACGTCCAGCTCCCCATGGTCGATGATGTGAGAAGGGTTCTGCACATATCTCCTCATCTGGGATACATGGAAGACATCATGCACCTGGTGCAACTGAGGTGGAAGAGCTAAGTGATAAGCCACCACGCCTACTCTGCTGACGACCTGGAAGGGTCTAATGAATCTCAGAGATAACTTGCCACCTCGGCCAAATATCCATAAACCTCATCAAGGTGAGACACGTAGAAAGACGTGGTTTCCATCCTTGAACTCTATGGGTCTCCGTCTCCTATCAGCATATGAATTCTTCCTGCTCTGTGCAGTCTTCATCCACTCCTGACTAATCTTCACATTCTATGTGGTAGCCCATACCATCTCTGGTCCCACTACTAATGACTCCCCTTGGTCTATCTAGCACAAGGGTGAACTATAAGGTCACCCGTACAATGCATCAAAATTTTCCATCCCAATTATGGAGTGATAGATGTTGTTGTATGCAAACTACAAAAAATGTAATTAGTCCTTTCAATTGTGACCAAAGTCGAGGACACATGCATGGAGAATGTCCTCGAGGGTCTGAATGGTCTTCTTAGTCTGAACATCCATCTAATGATGGAAGGCAGTGCTCAGACGAAGTTGCGTCTCAAAAGCCTCCTGCAACCCCTTCTATATCCAGAAAGTAAATTGTGTGTCATGATTGGAGGAAATATTATAGGGTACTCCATGTAGCCCAAAATATCTTACACGTAGAGGTTTCCCAAGATCTCTTCTAAACCATTCTCTCTGATTGGTAGTAAGTGGGCTGACAAGGTGAGTCGGTCGACGATCACCCAGATAGTGTCATGTCCCCTGGATGTACCTGGAAGACCTGTCATGAAGTCCATGGATATCACATCCGACTTCCATTCTAGGAACTATAAAGGCTGATCCAATCCTTCTTGTACCTGATGATACACCTCCACTTGATGTCATGTGAGGCATCGAGAGAAAAACTCTACTATAACCTTCATCAAACCTGGCCACAAGTGTTGTCGTCGAAGGTCCTAGTACATCTTCACTACTCCTGGATGTACAGTTAGAGGGGATGTGTGTAATTCCCTCAACACATCCTCCTGATGTGACACTAGCACCATAGTACATCCCCTGAAGAGGATAAAATGTTCCCCACCATCAGAAAATCCATCAGGTGCATGCCCTGTGGATATCTGAGCACGTCGTTTCTCGCAGTGAGTGTTTCCACGATGTTCCTCCCTGAATCGCTGAAGAAGTGGAGGAGTGACTGTAAGAGACTGAAATAAAGATGCTCCATTCGGTCCACAAAGGATATCTATAATGTATCCAGCTACACTGTCACCACTCCAAGAAGATGTATACTAGATCTCCTACGGAGTTCATCTGCTACAACGTTCCCCTTCCCAGGATTATAGACTATCTCTAAGTCATAGTCCTGGTAGGACTCAAGCCAACGTCATTGTTTCCGGTTCATGTCCTTCTTAGAGAAGATATAACTAAGACTCTGGTGGTTGGAGTAGACTGTAAAATGCTCGCCCATCAGATGTGTCACCACATCTTCAAGGCGAATACCACTGCTGATAACTCTTGGTCATGGGTAGCATATTTCTACTAATGTTGTCTCAGTTGTTGTTAACCATATGTGATCACTGCTCTCTCCTGCATTAGGACACACCGGAGTCTGGTCCCTAATATGTCGCATTAAACTATATACCCTATACCCTCCACTAGAAGCCTCAAGATGGGGGCACTATTCATCCTCTCCCTCAGCTTCTAAATGCTTTACTGGAATCTCTCCTACCACACAAAGGGTTTCTCCTTCATCGTCAAGGAAGATAGTGGTGCTGCAACTCTAGCGAATTCTAGTACGAACCTCCGATAATATCCATCTAAACCCACGAAACTCCGAACCTCCGTCAGACTCCTGGGTGGCTCCGAGGAATGTACCACTTCAATCTTTGCTGGATTCACTACAATTCCATCCTCAAAGATGACATGTCTCAAAAAGTGAACTTCTTAGATCCAAAAATGGCACTTCAAGAGCTTACCATAAAGCTGGTGCTCTCGGAGTGTGTCCAGTACTACCCGGAAATGGTAGGCATGCGCCTCCTCAGTAGTCGGGCAGATAATAATGTCGTTGATGAAGACTACGACAAAGTGATCGAGGTATGGCTAGAAAATCCTATTTATGGGAATCATGAACACTTCTAGAGTGTTGGTTATTCTAAAGGGAATAACCACGAACTCGTATTGGCCATACCAACATCTGAAATCTATCTTCTGCACATCTTCTTCTCGAACTCTGAGCCGGTGATAGCCGGATCAGATGTCTATCTTCAAGAACCACCATGATCTCATCAACTAATCTAACAGTTCGTCAATCCTTGGAAGTGCGTACTTGTTCTTCACGGCCACCTGGTTCAGGCGACGGTAGTTGACACAAAGTCTCAAGCTCCCATCCGCCTTCTTGGTGAATAGAATCTGGGCTTCCCATGGAGAAACACTGGGCTGGATGAATCCCTTCCCCCTCAAGTCCTCTAGCTATATCCGCAGCTCGCGAAGCTCCGCACGATCCATCTGATATGCTGGTGTAGATATCAGTGCCGTCCTAGGGAACAAGTCAATATAGAAGTCCACCTCCCTGTGAGGATGTGGACCTGGGAAATCATTTCGAAAAACATTCGCATACTGGTCTACCACTATAGGATAGCTAAGACACTCCATATCTACAGCTCCTAGGGTAAGGCATGCCAACTGATGAGTGATTAGCTGCACCCTCCTCTGAGTAAGTACGTCCTATTTTACGAAGTCTCCCTTCATGTGGATGAATGTGAACCTGGTCCCATCTGTGCAGACACAATGCACTTTGCACATAATAAATTCGATCTGAGCATGGACTATAGATAACCAGTCCATACCCAAGATGAATACATAAGGCCTCGACACCGCTACGAGGAGATCCCAGCCGAAGCCCTAGCCTACTAGAGTAAGCTCACACTACCGGCACTAGTAAGTAATCGTCGAGTCTTCTCCCGTAAGAGTTTCTAGGTGTAAAGATTGAGGTAACAGCTCTGTCGGAATCTCTGAGCTCCGAACGGGGGTGGCGGAAATGAAAGAGTGATTGGAACCTGTGTCTATATGAACTGCAGACAAGGTGGAGTAGACACAGACTGTACCATGAATCATCTTCCAAGCGTCGTTATTGTTAGCCTCAGTTTCTTGGAGCTGAGCTCTCCGTTATCCACCTAATCCTGGTAGTTGGGGTGGAACTCCTGGTGGTGGTGGTGGTATCACCTCGTAATGTCGTCCACCACTAGCTGCCTGGGCAGCTCTTCTTCCACGTCTGGCTACGCCATGTGGATCACCTTGATCAAACCTCTGCCTCTGTCTCGGAAGAACCTCAACTATCTTCGGATATTCCGTACGGCGGGTCGGATAGTCACAAGCCATGTGACATTGCCCGCTGCATGTGAAACATTGCATGTTCCTTGAATTACTAGCTTTATCTCGTGTGCCTCACACAACAGAACCCATGTCCTGATTTCATCCATCTGATATTCGAGTCAGCATGGACCTATGTGACAACTGTCTGCTACCTGCTGCAGAAGACTCCACTACATGATGCCCAGGGGTGGGTCTCCCTGCTGGTTCCTGTTCAGCAATGAAACTCTCTACTAAGAGGGCTCACTCCAACACCCCTGCCTGCGTCGGGTTCCTGAGGGAAATCATCAAATCCCTGATCACTCGCCTGAGCCCTAGCTCGAAGGTCTGAGGCCAAGAGGAATGGGTCTCGTACCATACCTGTAGAGTAGCGTGTGAGGTAGGAGAACCTCGTTGAGTACTGAGCTACCGTTATGCTACCCTGCTATGGATGTAGTATCTCTAGTATCTGCACAGCATGTAGGGTGGCTGGGACAAACTCTACACAAAATAGGCTCTCGAAGCCTGCACAGAAAAGTGTCGCGTCATCATGCACCTGGAGCATCAAGCTCCACCATCTGCCTGTGGCTCCCTGAAGGAGACTCACGGCAAGGATCACCATAAGGTCTTCTTGTGTCCCTACCAGTATGAAGATTCTCACCACAGCCTCCAGCCAATCCTCAGCTACCTGAGGGTTCGTCTCTCCCCTAAACTTGGGTGGCCTCTAGTGCTGGAACACGTGAAACACACTTAGGCGTCATGCACTCTTGACTACTAGGACTCGTGGCATCATTGGACCAATGGGTAGTGGTACCGCTAATGCCTCCTCTATGATAGGGCCCTACACCGACACCTCTTCACTTGATGGGCTGCCATCTCATACCAAGCCTAGAACCCTGGCTGGATGTCTGCAAGGAGGAAACCTGTAAAGAAAACAGGTGTGCCACGATCAATATGTTTTACCTAGTGAGATGACTCAAAGAGATCACTAAGAAAATTCTTGAAACACACCTGCAATCAGTGCTTTCGTGCACTGAGTCAAAAGGCAGAAGTGAGTGTCCTGATGTATTGATACATCGGTCGTCGCACCAGCACTGGACTCCCTGAACTGAAAACCACACTCAATACCCTTACCACTATTGCTTTACAAAAAATATCATAGTCCTATGTTTTGTGGTAGAACTAACTCATTTGATACCAATTTTTCATGACTCGTCCCCCAAGGCTCGTGTCGTGACTACCCTAAGCCCGCCTTCCATTGGCCAGGGGCTGGCGACTAGCCCCAAAGCTGTAAATCCCTCAACATGATGGGAAAAGACTTCATAACTGAAAATGCACAAAATAGAATATACATCTGAATAAAAAACTCTAAACAAAATTGTATAACAAGAGAGTACTAAAAAGTATTGGTGCTAGAAATACAAGCCCAACTGTAAAGTACAAGTACAACTTAAAAGGGGAAAAATGGCTGAAAGGTGAAAAGCAGCTCCTGGATCGTCAAAAATGGATCCTACATGAATGGTAGGTACAAATAGCCTCCTCAGCAATCCACGTCCTTCAGTCTCCTCTTGGAACCGACTCATTGTGAGGTCCACCTCTGGGTACTGTCCAGTCCTCGTACACTCATCTCGGGTCAGTGATGTCCATCTTCTGCATCTAACAAAACGAGGTGCGAGCATAGCCCATGCAGGGGTGAGTATAACCATACTCAGTAGGGACCATGAGACCCTCAAGGTATCCCAATGTCCAACAAGGATAATCCCCAAGGTATGAAATCAACAGATAACCCCACTTATATATATGGCCGAACATGTACCTAAGTTATCTAGTAATCCATCTCAATCATGAGGAAAACAGAAGTTACTGACTCAGCTCACATAGGTATATAACTTATGTAGAGATATTGAGATGATGAGATGTAGCCACTGAATCATCTATTGTGTCAAAACCACACAGGATCTAGGAATATAAATCAGAACTGTTGAACCCATAAAGGATCCATGAACAGTTATTCTATCGAACCCAAACAGGATCCAGGAACAGTAGTCAGAACTGCCGAACCCACATAACATCTTGGAACAGTAGTAAGATCTGTTGAATCCATAAAACATCATTGAATAGTCACCAGTGCTATCGAACCCACACAGGATCTAGGAATAGTCGATAGTGATATCGAACCCACACATGATCCAGGAACAGTCGTCCTTGCACAACCAGCCATAGGGTACCACACGAAGCATGGTTGATTCTGGGAGAGTCTGCTCCTCAAGACAAGTGTCCACATGAAAACTACCATGATGTTTCATGAAGAATCATATCAAATGTCTAATTCTTCATAGGGGTGTCAACACAACAGACGATGCGTCAATCAGACGCCCGTTCTATGAGTTATTAGCCTTTTAGTCCCCAGGGCCCGGTTGGATTAGTGCACAATCCAACCTGACTGTATCACAACTATACCTCAAACTCTAGTGGATATACTCAAATGGACCGTCATGCTCCATGTTTTCCAGCACCGTTGACACTTCATCAAACGGACATCTGGGGCCAAAGATATGGCCAAAAGAATGTAAAGGGTCGGTAGTGGGCCTGGGTCCAGTCCGACCCGGTGGGACCGACCCGCCCCAACCCAGTCTTGGTTGACCTGGTCAGGCTTGTTGGGTCTGGCCTAGCCCATTGGTCATTCAATCCTATTAGGATTTGCCCGACCTACTGTGCTCTGGGCCAGTTCGTCTCGGAGCGTCGTGAAGGTACGACTCGGCGCGGATCGGCCCAGAGGGCGCGGCCGGGCCGGTTCGGCCAGGGCACCGCTAGGGGGGCCGGAATGCCAGCACAGCCGGGAGCCCGTATGGGGGCCAGTTCGCCAGCTCATCTGGGAGGACGCAAGGGGTTTGGTTCACCAGCTCAGCCGGGAGGCCGCAAGGGGGGCCATCTCGAGGCGGCGCGCAGGGGTGCACGGTGGCCGACATGCGGTCGGTTTGGGCACGGACAGGCGGGCGCCTGGGTGGCCGGTTCGGCCAGGGTGAGGCCAGTGTGGGCGGCCAGGTGGGCGGCCATGCGGGCTTTCAGACGGGGGTTAGGTGACTGGGTAGGACGTGGGCCGGTTTGGGGTTCCGCAGCGGTGCGCGGGCGGCCAAACGACCGAGATGCTAGGCCAGTGTGGGTTTGGTCAGGGCACGCGGGAGGCGCGGGCGGCAGGGATGCCGGGCCGGCATGGGCGCAGCCAGAGGCAGGGCGAGATGTCGTGGGGCAACACGTTTCATGGAGGCCACGGGAAGCGTGGCCTTTGTCGTTGCTTCCTCTGTCACCTCATCGTTGTTACGTTGCCATGCCGACGAATGCCACAATAAGGAAAATCGACGGAGGGTGTCGGGCCATGTTAGGTTTTCCTACACCCTCTACATTTGGGGAGGTATCCATTGGCTCATCAAGAAAAGAATATGAACAATAACACTTCCGCAAACAATTTCTTTCTAACCGTTGAAGAAGATAAGAAATGGTATAACATTATCATGTAACAAACCCTCTACCTTTGTTCGTCGTTCGTCATTCGTTGACTGAGTCGCAAAAAGTAGACGATGAGAATTGTCATTTGTCGCATCTGCCACAGGCTTCAAAACCCGAGCTGCATCAGCTGTGGAAGATGCTCCATGTTGGTAGGTGTCTGTGGATGAAGTCAAAGAAGGACTATCACCGACGTTCTTCGTTGGAAGAACTCGTTCCTCATTCTTAGTTGGAAGAATTCTAATCCTCCCAAGCTCTCCTCTTTCCCAACTTCCACCCAAATTCCAAGTGAAATAATATTAGATTGAGTTGTCTAATATTTTGTTGGCACATAAATTTAAAACATAGAATTAAATTAAAAGGCGCCTTCAAAATAATTCACAAGATTTGGCAAGAATTAATTAGGGAAGATTGGCACAAATTAAATAAAGGGGAGTTGAAGAGGCTCCCCTATATTAATTAGAGATTGTGGGTTTCTCCACATTAATGGGGAGTTTCAAGGAGTTAAAAGCTCGGGTGGTCCCCACCACATTAATCCTCTCATGGGAGGTTGAGTTCAGGTGGGCCCCACAACCATAAACTCCATGGGAGGTTAAGGTGTGTTGGCCCCACCTCGAACCTCCATGAGGATGTTTTAACAACCACAAAAAAATGGTGGATCAAATAAAATAAAGTGTACCTCACTTCATTTTATTATTTTTCCATGAAAATAGAAAATCTAACTTTTATTCTCGACCAACTGTCCTCGAGGTGAAAGTGTCCTTAAGAAAATATCGGCGTTGTGAGTTCAACGGTGCCCTCAGATTTCAATTCCGAGCACCTATTCAAAAATTATAAAATCCCACTCATACGTTTACTAAACGTACCTAAACAAACCTTTATAAATTGATTCTTGGCACACCTAGTCTCGGAATCACCCACCGTCAGTTTTCGCGGACTCATAAAATTCCCATGTATTTAAGGAAAAAAATTAAATGGAAATTCCGGGTCTTTACATGTTGTTATAGTAATTTCTATCTCATGATATATAAATATATACACTATGAATTGGATGGGAATATACATCCCACACATCTTATAATTGAACAATTCATACCCATTCCACAAAAATATAAATCATTTTTCATAGCATAACCCATGAAATAAAATAAATTTCTTAAACATCATTCCATTATAATCCATTAAAAATAAATGGATTTTATAAAAATAATTCCATCATAAACATAATAAAATAATAATAATAATAGGGATAGAAACAAAAACCTATGCCATCCTAGATGAAATATAATTTTGATAAAACACATGAACTTAATTCATGAGGAAAATAGCCTTTCTTTTTTATAAATGTTTTCTTTTCTCAAAATACCATGTCATTTTAAAATAAAATAATTTAATTGAGAAGAATTTATAAATCATGTAGAGGAAGAATCATGGAAACAAAGTTTCATGAAACTGTAAAATTCTATTCATGAAGTAGAAGTTAAAAAAACATTCTCCTCATACTTTTGTTAGAAAAGTCAAAAAGTACCTCAAATCGAATAATGACAAAAGATTCCTTTTTCACCATTTAATAAAATTCTTCCAATGGTTAAAATTAACATTAAAAACTTGTAAATGAATATAAAAGACATTAAATTATTTTGGATCATTGATTTGGATGATAAATATACCTCATTAAATACTTACTTATAAAAAATCTCAGATAAAAATTTGATTGTAAAATTATCCATTACCTTAGGTTTGATATCCTTTGTATGTGTACAAAAATCATATATAATGATTTAAATAATGTTATGGAATTATTCCATTGTCATAATTATTTCTATTATATCATATATAATTATATAATCCTCTGTTTGTTAGTATAATTTCATTGTCACTCGTAATTTGGATATTAATTGCTTTACATTCTTATGCAAGATTGGTCAGATATGTTAAAGTTATACTTATTAGGTTATAGTTAAATAATTTAAATAGTTATTTTAGTAAAATATATATCATATTTACTCATTCAATTAATATATATAATAATGGTTTAATGATGATCTTGTAGAATGAATTGCATCTCATCATGGAGACAGTAGTTCGTATGTATGCACGAGCCATGATTTCATTCCCAAAATTGGTGAATTGTATTGAAGTGGATGGTATATAATATTTCAGGATTAGTAAAATTTCATAATAATCCTATATATTTATTATTTCCAACATTATTCACATCCAGGTATGGTGGTGGTGAAAAACAGATTACACCACAGCGTGGAGACGGTAAGTCGTACATACTCATGCAGTGTGATTTCTTTTTTTATAGGATGGATAGAAGGTGAAATATGGTTGTTTAATATTTTTAATAAAATATAATTATATTACTGACACTGATTTTATTACAATTTAATTGAAAAAAAATGAAGAGTGAGTAGAAGAAGAAAGAACATTGAATGAATCAGTAGAAGAGATTACCTCTTCATCGATGTGCTTCCTCTAAATATCTTCTTAGAGCACTAGAGCTAATCTTTGAAGATGATCAGAACTGCTAGATTAATAATTGGAAATTTAAAAGGAAAAAATGGTAGGTTATGGCCTAGATTTAAGGCTCAAAATTAAGTGGATAAATGAGGGAGGAGGTGCCCTTTTATAATTGAGGTGACATGCACTTTTGAAAACATGATAAATAATAAATTATAATAAAATAAAATCCTTTCAAAAAACCTCCAAAATTTCCCAATTACTAATATGAGATGATATAGGGTTATAATATCATTAGAAAATAAATTTTGGACATGTTATTGTTTAAATTTAAACCATATATTTTTAATTGAAACGTAGTGACTCTATTTAAATTAAACAATGGTAATGACATTCTAAATAATTAATGGTTATAAATCTTTACTTATATGGTGTTAATTCACCATAAATGGATTTTTTATAACATTTTAGAACATATAATTATCACTTTGTAATTTTTATATATTTTTATTTTTTTAAATAATGTAATAAAAAAATTTATAAAATATCAACAATGTCAAATTGAACACTATTCAGTTATTTGACATTAAATAAAATCCAAACGAAATATAAATTAAATACAAAATATTTTTATACACTTATAAAAAGTCATAATCACTTATAAAATTCATGTAAAACATTAATTATTTCATGTTATATTTATTTTAATATTTTTAATACCATTTTTTTGATATTTCTATTAATAAAATAATTTTTACATCAATATTGTGTCATTATTAATGGTAATTATATAATATCTAAAAATTATAGATAAATTTCTATTATGTAGCTATTTATTTTATATTTACAAATTCTATCTATATTATAAATTATCTCCAATTTACCATCATATTAAAATTAATATTCTTATATAAAATGATATTGTGATATTTTTTCATATTCATCGGTTTTCATTAAATTCATTTCATATTCATAGTAAAGTGGAAATTAAGTGATTAAATTTAGAGAAATATATGATAAGCATCTATTTTAGTCATCCAATAAGATTTTTATGTATTTTAAGGTAAATTTAAAAAACTATTTTTACCCTTATTTACCAGATTTACCAATAACCATGGTAATAAAAATAATTACCATAATTACTTTTCATAATTACCCTAAATAAAAGTATCCAATTATTTAAATTTGGGACTAAAATTAAAAATATGGAACTGATTTTTCAAAATTATGAAAAAATAAGTTTCATTAATTATTTAAAAATTCATCTAATTATTGAAATGAGAAAACAGGTTCTAAAAGTAAAAATATTGCAAAATTTTGAAATGTGTTTACAACTAAAATTATTGTAAAATTAATTACAATGAACTAAAATATATTAAATGGTAAAAACATATTCTATTTATAATGTTAAAATATTCAATAATATAATTTATCCAAATAAATTATTTAAAGGAAAAATGTATTTTGAATTAAAATTCATCATATTTTTTTCTATTTATTAAAACATGAATGGTACATGAAAAATATAATAAATTCATCAGAAGTAAATTTTTATATCTTGCTTCAAAATAAGATTTTTATTTTTTCATATAAAAATTATTAATGTTTCAAAATATTAATTTAATATGGGTTCTTCATTAAAATATGTAAAATTAAACTTATAAAAACATGTTTTATAAATCAAATAGGGTTTTATTCTTACCCTATGACAAAAATATCCATTCGATGAATATAAACAATATTTTCTTATGTATATATAAAAATAATATAATTACCAAAAGTAATTCACTCAAAAATAAATATATCTAATAGAATTATATTTTTCATAAATAACTAATAGCAAATGAATTCAAAATTCATATTTATAAGATATTTATAATTATTCATGTTATCCTAAGGGCTTGGCTATAAAAGTAATTTTATAATAAGGGCATCTCTCATTTTTTTTAAACACACGATTGTGTGAAAATATAGCACCATAAAAAAATTATTTAAAGAAAATATTTTTGGAACACATTCTCGTGTTATATTTATTCGACTCTAGAATGACCGAGTAAAATTAATTAAAAATTTTAATTTTTAAAAATGTTTGGAAATAAATTTTTTTGATCAATAATTTTGCTATATCCTATTTTAAATTTATTTTGACCTTCTGTATTAATTATTTTTGTGTAATGAAAAATTTAATTGAGTTCATAATTATGATTTTTTTAATGATTTTTTTTCTAGTGTGTTTATTTAAACATGACAAAATATTTGATGATCTCTTTTTTATTGTATCCTAATGAAAATATATATTTGAATTTATATAATATTGAATAATATTGAGTTAAATTTAATTTTTTTTCTATTCTTCTCCATTTGGGAGTCAATGAGAGGTGATAAAAATAGCGTGTCCTCGAATGATTAATCCATTAATATAAACTATAGTTTTTCATGTCATATAATAAAATAACTTCTCTAAGGTTGGTTTCCCAATACATTTATGCTGAATAATTAATATGGGATTCTATTTATAATATCATTGTTTAGGTATTATAAATAAATTGATTGATTTTAAACTTTTATAAAAAGAAGTCATTAAAGGTATTTTAAATAAAAAAATATTTTTTTTATTTCTTATGTTCTAAAAAATGTCTCATTAAAGAATGTGTTTATAAAATTGACATTAATTCATGATAATTTTGAAAAGGTTCTTTTGAAAAAGTTTGGTAATATTATATGTATGGTTTATGTTTGTTTCTTAAAAAACATGTCACATCAAGAAAGTGTTATCCTTATGTGTAAACATTTACAGACTATTATGTATCTAAAAACACTAAAGATTTTAAATATGTTCTCATTATGATATGGATGAAAATGGGTATCCTTAACAAAAAAACATTGGTAGGATGTGATATCATTATTATTCACTAATCAACTTAGTGTTACTTTTTTATCCTAGTTATGTATTCCCATACTCTAGAGCCTAATTATGTTTTGTGCATGATTGTTTCACTTTTGTGTCATGTTTTACATTGCCAGATGAATATCCTCGGTATTATGAATACATTGATTAATTCTCTTCATATTTTCACACATGATGATACCCATATTCTTTTATCTTATAATATAGATTTATTATGCAAATTTTTTTCAATGTATATGGTAATAAAACAGTTTTTCAACAATTATCTGATAGTTACTTATTTTAAGAAATTGTATATATTCTTTGGGGGAATCCTTATGGGATTTGTAAACACATCAAACATTTATATATGGGTTATTTTAGACAATATTCATTATGAATTTGGTAATGAAATGTGCATCATGTAATTGTTATATTTACTTCATTATTATTTCCTTCTTAGTGAGATGTGTAAATGGTGGAGGAATGCCACATGGAGACACTTTTTTAGTCAGTTTTTTTATATAAGATTTAGACTCTCCATGATATTTCTTTACAACTCATGGTTTTATGTACCTTTTTTCTATGTCATATTGGATTTTATTTCTTTTCATAGTTTTTATGATTCATGATTGTATTTTATTTTTAATAATTGTCATTTGGTGGGAAAAAATTAGTGACACATGAAGTAGAATCAGTGTAGTTCGTCATGAAATGGAATCAGTGATAATATTTATCTAGAAGGGTTATGACACTACATTGGTTATATTCATGGATTATCATATATAGAAATTATGATCACTAAATTTCATGTTATAACTGAGAAATGGTGTTTGGCCAACTCGAATTTTTTTACCTATGATACCTTCGGTGGTTCTGGATTTTTATCAATCCTCAGTTTGGTTTTTTAGATTATAATAAGAACATTACATAAAATTTATATAAATATGATTTTATTTTTTTAATTTTTTGGGAATTTTTTATACATTTTATCTTTAAAATATTTTATTATAAAATATTTTAATATGTATTCATAATATTTTAATTTTATTATGAAATATAACATAAAGATAATTGGATTTTGTATTTTATATTCATTTTTACATTACCTCCTAGAAGATGTATTCTAAACCTAAGAGAAGACTCTTTGAGACATGTCAATAATTATAATCCTATAGTATATCATTTAGTTGTTTATTCCACCATCAACCATATTCGGACTATAGAATAGGGTATTAATAGAAACTAGGGATGGATAGCTGATAATTGTTAAAAATATCCATTCAAAATTCTCCAACATGTCATGGGGACAATGGTCCTCAAGAGTCAGATGAGTGGTTAGAGTGGATTGAAAATATTATAAATTTTTTTGGAAACCTCTGGGTACCCTAACATTTTATGATCTAATTACATATATGAATGAGTGAGAAGTAAAAGGTGTGAATCGATAATGAATTATACGTTACATGAGGATCCCAACTAGGCCAATTTCAGGGAGAACATCCATAAAAAATTATATATTAAAACATTATTAGAAGATTATTTATAGTATGATATTTCAATATATAAATGAGACCATTTAAAAATAGAGTATTCCACCTATTTCATCAAGTTGGTTCATATAGTCTCTCCGCTTGTTCAACTTGATTCCCATAAATATCAGAGGTTTGAGAAGGATTTGATGGCAGGAATATAGAAAATGTTGATTCTATTGTGTCTAATATCCTTTTTGTGGTATTAAATAAATGTATTTATAATATTAAAAAATTTCTAGGAAAATATGTTTAGATGGGTCTCTAGTTATAGTAGGCAGTTTCAAGGGTTTGTCTTCTAGCTAGAAACAGAAGTCGAAGGGTTCATAGTTTTCTTTGGGATGAGTTTATGCTAATTATTCAGTATGGTAGTATGTGTTTTGATATTAGTTTTATGTATTTAGTCGTACCAATCCAATATGTGAACAATAACTAATGACTTTTTCTAATTCTGAATGATTTAGACATCATTCATGTTTTTAGAAAAATATTCCCAAGAAGTATGTTGGGATACAACCTCATAAAAGGATATCAGGTCAATTTGCAGGCATATTAAGATTTTTTCTAATATTGTCTTTCCATGTTGTATACTAGTGTTGTGAAAAATTCTCAAAGAGGATCTAGAAACAAACATATTTTTGTAGGTTAGATTTCACATGAGGAATCACTGGAGGGATCGGCCACTGTTGTAATGATTTTTTTTGAGAGGGGAGTTACTAACTCATTTATATTTCATATGTATATTAAAAGGTTATTATTACATATGGAACATATTCTATTCCTCTTAAAATCTTTCACTCCATTTTAAAAGTAGTAAAAACAAATATTTAATTGTCTAACATGTCGAGTGATTATAGTTGATCATGAAATCGTGTGGGATTTCATTATTAATTATTTATATATCAATATAATTATAATTGTAAATGATTAGATAATCAGTTCTAAATAATAGTTTGACTGTTATTAATGAAGAATATAGTTTTTTCTTCATATGGAGTCACTCAGGTCAATACGGATTTGTGGGATTCAAAATTAGGGAGAGTGGGGCCCATTTTTTTGTTAAGTTTGAGTCATATATTTCAAGTTGTAAGAGATATTTCATGACCACATTATTCATCAATTAATTAATCAATCTCCTATAGTTGTGAATTTGTACACAGAAATAATTCTTGATTATTTATTTGAATTACCAACCTAGGGAAATCAGTTGTTCAATATGACCTACTTCTTTGTATCGTACCCATTTATATGTCATCATACCAAATTGGACCTTATATGATAAAGGAATTTATGGCTCAGTTTTTAGAAGCTTATGTAAATCTATTTATTTATCCTAGTATTTTACAGTGGCATTGTAAAGTTAATATTGTAAAAAACAACTAATCGAAACGTCATGTTTTTTGTTGATTACAAAAAGAATTAACATACATCTCTTAATATTGAATGAAAATTTCGTTCAAAATATGTTCTTTTTAATCAACTTAGGGAATCCAAATGGTTTTCTAACATAGATCTATGATTGGGGTGCCCAAAATTGAGCTTTTTAGAAGTGTTTATATCTATGATAGTGTTTAAGTGTTGGAATAGATGATTCAACTTCATGGTTATTCCATTCAATATCACTATTCATTATGTGGTATTATTGGTTTTGATTAAGTGAATCATTCATATGTCCTAATAATCTATTTTTTTATTATTTCTGTTGATTTTTAGTTTTACTTCATGTTACAAGAGAAACATAGGGATCAATTATATAATATAATCTGTATCATAAATGAATATAATTTGTATAGAACGAATTCTAAACAAGACATTCAAAATCTAATCAGTGAAGTTTCTAGGACAACTTAAATATGAGAGGGTCTATTCAGTGGATCCTCATAAGATTCGGGTTTTAACTTCATGGGAGGAACCCAAGAACCTATTCTACATTCATAGTTTTTTAGTCCAATCTAGTTATTGCATTTTTCATAATCAGGATATATCCAAGATTTCATCTATAATGATAGAATTAAAAATTAATTTGGTTAAATTTGATTTTAATCAAAAAAATGAGAATGATTTTGAGGAACTTAATATGACCTGGTCATCTTCTCAAGTTATGATTATTCGGGGATCTGGTTTTGGCTGTGATGCTTTTTGTGCATCTTGTATAGGTTTGGGGTTTATCTTATTATTGGGAGATAAATTTGTGTGTTTTATATCTCAGAAATTATTCATTAAATAGAATAATAATCCTACTCATTACCTAGATCTTAAATCTTTTATTAATGATCTAATTATTTTTCCATTATCTATTTTTGGAATTTTTTATTTTCTATTTTAGTCCTAGGAGCTTGAAATATATTTTTACACAAAGGGGTCTAAAATTGTGACAATTACATAGGGTTGAGTATTATCAAAAAATTTCAATTGATATTTCCTATTCTTAAGTAAAAGTTAATATTGTTGATAGAACATTGAGTAGAAACTTACCAACCAAGGATGTGAAGGAATCAGTGGAGGAGTTGTCTCTAATGGGTTTGATCATTGAGATGAACATAGAGGTTGAACTGGATGTTCGTCGACTATGTTTATCTTTTATTAAAGACTTATCATCATTTAAAAATTTTATTCTGCTAAAATAGGAATCAAAGGCCAATTTACAAAAGTATACTAAATCCTAAATGGTGGGTTATCCCCATATGATTAGTCTTAGTATCCCATATGTACCTTGTTTTACTAAGGATGGTTAGTCATTTTGGAATCTCTAAAGAAATAGTCCATGGTTAATGGAAAATGATCATATTATTATATTCACCCCAAGACTTTCAAGATGTATCATGATCTGGGATGTTGAAATTTTTTCTAAGTATGAGGTGGTCAATTCATTATTTCAAGTCATAATTCCTCGTTTGTCAAAATATTAAGTTAGATCACCTAAGACCAACATTCTTTATGGCCCTCACCCAATTCCATGTGTAAGTGGGATGAAAAATCAGTGAATATCATTATTTTTTCAACAATATCCTCATAGGAATGATTTTATTTGGATGATCATTTTACAGATTATGAAATCATCTCATTTCATACCTGTTATAGAGATGAAATGGGTGAAATACCCTAGGAATTTTTACATTTGATAGGTTATAAGACTACATGTTTTTCAAAAAAAATTCTTTTAAAATTTTCCATTAGTTCACATCTAGGTTTTGGTGGAGTTTATATGTCATAATTGTTACCAAACTAAAACTAATTATGATATACCATAAATAAAAACATGTAAAGATAGATAGGGATATCAAGATTCGTGAGCATATAATCCAAGACAATTTGAATGGCTTTAGTAGTATAAGGGATGACAATCTACATTTGGTCATATTTTACAATAAAAATTGTATTATGAAAAAGATTAAAATGGTTCCTTTGGAACCATTTTATGGGTGGTTAGGTAGATCAACATTATCATATGACTAGTTGGGAGAGAATTCTTTATTTAGAAATATCCTTTTCCAGGAAAGGATATAAAAATTACAGTTTATCTATTATTATTCCTGGTAGTTCATTTTCATCAAAAATCCTATAATGATAGTCGTTGAAACCCTCTAGATTCTATGATTGGAGATTGGATATTTAAAATCATTTCTCTTCTCAAGGGACGTAATAGTTTGGGAAGGAAATATAATTTGGCATTCAGTATTGTTATCTATTTTGATATTCTTGTATATATTAGAAAAATTTCTTATAGCTTCTATGTTTTATCACACATGACATTAATTGAGGACATATTCTATGTTTCAACAGCTAAATTGGTATTGACCAGACACATTTCATGTGGTTAAATTCGAAAATTTTGATCTTGAACCTACAACTAATATGGTTCAACAGTCAATTTGATTTATGGATCATCATAATAAGGTACTTAATTGTAATCAATTATTTCTGTTTGTGTACTTTGGTAATGCATACGTGATGTACATGAGATCAGTAAGGGAGAATCATTGGTGAGGCAGAAGTGTATTCACTCTTCATGAGACAATAATATTAACCAATTTTTATGGGTTATAAATAATTTTGGTGGGGATAATTATAAAACTCTATCCATCTCATTCATTTACGTTCTTTAGTTTTCAATTTTTTCTTTCAGTTTCGGATGTGATGGAATCTTTCTAGGCAGCTAAGAAATATTATTCCATTTAAATTATTGTCCCTTTTAATAGATAAACTAATAATTTTAACATTATATATACCATTATTTTGGTAATGAAGTCTACATAATGGTAAGGTCCATCTACACAAAAATAGAAGGTGTCTTGTAAACGTAACCTGGAAATTCTAAAGGTTTTTTAAGGTAAACCTTGTGTCATGTAAGTGAAATTTCTTATTTATATATTATATATAATGGTAACTTTTAAATTATATGGGTTGCATATTGATAATCCCCTCTATATAGGCTATGTAAGGGTAAGTCTCTTGTAATATTATTTTTTAAGTCAATCCTTGGGATTTAAAAGAATGTGGAAGGGTTACTAAGGAAAAATGTAAAGATAAGACTACATTTCAAAATGATACTTAATGTTATCCTAGAATCTAATTAAGGGTGAGACGAGTAGTCTATGGGTACTTCCAATGTTTTAAATGATGATTAAGGGAAACACAATACCCTCAAATGTCTTCTAGGATCTGTTTAAGATAAAAACTGTATAAACCTTAGAATGGTCCCTTTTAAGGTAAAAGTAAATTGAAATGTGGTTTTTCATTCCTTCTTCAATAGAATTAACTTATAATAACTTTTATAAATTTTAAATGTTGTAAACTATATTAATTTAACCATTTAATCAAATTAATAGTGGCACCTCATATTTTAAATGAATTCGAACATATTGCATTCAAGATTCAAGTGAAACTACAAATTAAATTGTAGTATTAATTTTTGTTTTTAATAATTCTACACATGTTCTATTTTTTTGAAAATACCCAAAAAATAATTGTTCTTGATGTTTTGGTATCCTATTTTTTAGATTTAGGGTCATTCTATTACTATAGAAGAAGATCTAGTCATATTTTCTAATTTTTCATTATCATCCATTAGGGAATCAACGGCTAGAAAAAGTGCTTGTTTTTTGTTCAATGCTCAATACAAAACATTCTACTAGAGGATTTCATGTTTGCATACCATAAATATTTTCTAAGGATGGGTTCTTTTTAACATTGGGTCTAACCCTTGAATTCTAGAAGACAATAATAATTTCATTAGACCAGTTTAATAAGTAAATTGATTGATTTCACCACAAAATAAAAATGATTTTAAAGTTATTTCATCATAAAAATAAAATTTTGAATTTATTTTATTTTATAAAATGACACCGTGATGGATTTATATTTATAATTTATTTACAATGTAACATTGTGATGATACTTTTCATCTTACAATATTTTATTAAAATATCAGTATAATTTATTATTTTTTGGTAAAAATATGGATGATGTAAATATTTGTGAATAGGTGTGTAGAGATATTAAAACTACTCTTTGTGATACATAAATATAGATTTTAATAAAGATTCAATGAGAATGCGGAAAAAATGGGAATCATAATATTGAAAAACGATAACTTGACTTGATATAACTAAGATTCACTTATCAGCTTACAGTACCTTATTTATCCAGGTAATGCATTCTTATAAGATAAATAATAACTATGTTTCATGCATGATGGATTAATTTATGTTTCATCTATTAAATTCTCCGATACTTATCTTTTATATCATGATTACTTTTATTAATTCCCCCTATTAATGGTTCCCATGTTGATAGTCATATTCTTTCAACTTTGAAGATGAATTGTTTTATGAAAAGATAATTCAATGGATATGGATTTATAAAATGGTTTTTTATATTTAACTAATAGTTAAAAACTATTTGATATAAAATAAATTCTAGGTTGGTATCTTATAAGTAATTATAATCACAACCAACATTTTACATTATGAATTTTTATACATTGTTTTGATGGACTCGCGTAGAGGGATAGTTTTAACATAGTTTTTTTATTATCTTCACTGTTAATGAATTCATAGTGAAATGGGTTGGTCGTGGTAGATGTACCTAAGGAAAAAAATTACTGATTGTTTTTATTTTATACAATATTTAGTATATTATGTCTTATTTTATAGGACTCGTGGTCATATTTAAATTATTCTCCATATACACAGATATTCAATCTCTTTTTTGATAATCATGAATCATGACTATGTTTAATTTATAATAATTATTGTGTGGTGATTTTTCTCGGGTGACATTTCATGTTGAACTAGTTTGGTTGATTACACTGTTGAAAATGGGAAATAATTAAATAAGGAAAAAAATGAAGGTCGAAGTTCAAAAGATATAATATAACTCAATGAATGAAATTTTAGTTACAAATTACCTTGAAGACATCCTAATTCATAAATTATCAAGATATGGAAAATGGATGTATGTTCTATATTTGTAAATTCCATAAATTCAAGAAAAAAATAATAAAACATAGTATTAGTTTACCTATGTTATATAAAATATTTTCTAGAGAAAAAGTTTAACTCAGTAAATGGGAAATTTTTAAAAAAACCATAGTATTTTAGGAGCCTAAAATAAAACGGAATGAATGTGTGTGATCTAAATTTAAATTGAATTACCAGGAATAAAAAGTAATTATTGATATGATAACTCATTTTGGGAAAGTATATATCACATAAATATTTTTTCAACATAATACAAAACAAATATCAATAAGGTGAATTTGAGATAAAAAACCATTCAACATTATATGAATTCAAATTCAAACCAATAAAAGGATGGAATTTAAAATAGAACATTAAATATTAAGAATAATGAGTGAATAGTGATATTAAATTTAAAAGGGTAAATTTAATCTTCATTTATTATAAAACATGATGTATAGAAATATGTTTTTCTCATGGAAAGAAAATCTGAGATAAGAAACCCCCTACAAAATCCGGGGATTTATATTAAACATTTCGAAAGAGAGAGCTTAAAATTAATCTTGAATTACTATGATAAAATTGTAAATCATCATATAATTTCTCATATCTATACTATTTACAATAAATAAATTAAAGTTTCATTATAATTCAAAAAATTTCTCAAAATAAAGAATTAGTTATGAAAAACCGCACATCGGTTCATATTCATTCTACGCATTCACCAGAAATTATAAATATTAAAATTATCAATATTAATTATATAATAAATAATATTATTAAAAAATATATACATTTATAACCCCAATTTTCGATCATTATATATATGTATATATTATTTTCATTTTACCAATTTCTCACATCATGCGTAAATAAGTTAAATTTTTCATACTACTTTTAGTTGATTTGTTTCAAAATTTATTCTTAATACAAAGTTTCTATTTAAAAATCATTAATGGTAACATAATAAATGTTTTATAACTGTTTATTAAGTTTAAATTTCTTTTCTTGAGTACTTTAGTCTTTATCCAAAAAGAAGAAATAATCAGAGATTATTATTTAGTGATTTTCTACCAATGAAAGCGGTTTCCTTATCGTAAAATTTAAATATTTATATATCATTTAATGTATCCAAAAATAAAATGAAATATATTTATAGAATATGATTCTATTAATTATGTTTTCATAATCATCAATAATATAATTTGAAATCATTGTTTAAGTATACAGTCAAACTGATCAAAATATGAACGTACAATGATTACTAGATGATTGTGAGATTATTTAGAAACAAAATCATTAGACCAATATCATAGTGATAAACGTTTTGCACTACTATTGTGATATAACATAATTATAAAAAATGTGATAGTAATTGATAGATTCATAATAATTTTAAAGTACGAATAATTTTTTTTCCTGGTTCTCTTGTTTAAGCCTGTCAATTATTACAATGATGGGTAATCATTTATATTATCAAGAGAATATTAAATTTATATTACCAGAACAAGATTAATATCTTCGAAATAATATTTATCCTTTTAACACATGCTTAAAACCATCATCATGAGGTTTTAATGAATAATAAAAAACATCACTTGGTGGAGGTGGTTGTTCACACATACATAAGATGGATGTTTTTGTTTTTATTAGTGGGTAAAATTGAATAAATATTTATTGTTCAATTAATCAAATTTAATTTCAATATAAAAATAATAATAAATTACTTATATTCATTGGGTTTGAGAAGTTTAGAATAGTTAAAATTAAGAATTAAACAATAAGAAGATGTCGATACTCTTGTCGGGGACATAAATTTTTTCATGAAAGTATCCAATACAATAAAGGCCTTTTGTTAACTAATTGTGATGAGAAAATTTAAAAAGACATATAGATGGATCAAGGTACAGAAATTTTTTGATTTTGATAGAAAAAATCAAAATTAATTTGATTCATGAAGTGGTATAATTGTTATATTTTTATAACTGAATTGATGGTTAGATTTATAAGTAAGAAATTAATTTTAAAATATAGAAATGGTACTATTATAAAAAAATTAATATATAAACGTAAAAAGTTGACAGGAATGTGATTTTGAGTTAGAACACAGATCAAACCCTACACTTAAATATATATTTTATTGTTTTATGTATTTTTCAATATACAATTTTTGGTTTACCCTTTTTTAATTTTACCTTGTAAATTAATTATTAAAGATAGTAATTAATATTATCGACATAAAATATTCTTAGAAAAGTTACATAATTTGAACATCTTGGTATAATATTCTGAAATAATTTTACAAAATACATGTTTATGGATTTAAATGTTATTTTTAAAATAAATGTACCAAATGTATTAAAACGTGTTTTAGGAGAATTGTGTTTTAATTTTAAAAGTCTATATACGTGATATTGTTATCCCATATAATCATGTCTATATAATTATTTGTTTTATTATAAAAATATGTTAATGTCATGTGGATTAAAATTTATTCAAACTATATTTTCAACTTCAAAACAATTAATTATAATAAAACACATTACCATATTTAACAAACTAATAAATAATAGTAACATCCTCAATATTCAAACTATATTTTCAACTTCAAAATTTGATTTTGAAAAACTCATAAAAAACTAATAAAAATAGTAATTTTATGAACCGAATATTCCCCAAAATATCTTGTTAATATTCCAAAATTGAATCAACAAATATAACATCACTAAGTAAAATAAATAAGGGTATAATTATTTAATTTATTTTTGGATATCAAACACATTACCATATGTTAGAATAGGAAAAAAATATCCTTCACATAAGGTTTATAGTTAAATTTGTATATTTATAAATAATACCTTATTTAATTATAATATATTGTTGTTTTTTGATACACACCATCTTTAGATTCATGTTTTATATCTATTTTAACTAAAATAAAAACAAAATAGATATAAAAATATCCAAAATATTAATTTGAAAACAACAATCGAAATATTTCTTCTCTAATTAATACTTTTTAATATATGATAATTTTGGTTCATTATAATACTTTATTTATTCATTAAGTGGAATGTTAGAGTAATTTTCATATTTATTTTTCCTTATAAAATTTCTTAATAAATTGTTCAAATATATTAAAAAGGCTTATAATGAAAATCAGTTATATCGAAAGAATTAACATTAGAGATTCTTTCTAGGTTTGAAGTAAGTCCTTGTAGTCATTTAATAGGATATGTTTGATTTAATACCCAACACTCCCACTTTGTGGGTTTTACCCATAGTTATATCTCTTCTATAAATCTATAAACATTCTATAATCCCAATATGGATTTCATTGTAAGGAAACCACAGAATATCTATTTAAAAACAAATATGATGTTATCATAGAAATAAACTTATTCATTATGTTATTATAAAAAGGGTTTCATAAACATTTATTATTTTATCAATAATTTAAATAGGTAAATCCCCAAAAATAATTACACCCTCATTTTCTACCAATTTTAGCAATAAAATATATACAAATTTTTTTTCCATTTTTTAGATGAATAATCATTCCATATCACAAATATTCATGAAAACGGAATCACAAATTATATAATTCTATCAAGGAATCACTTCATAAGTAATAAAGTTTTTAATTTCTCTATAATTTAACTCTTCATGATGCCCCTCTAAACTTCCTAGATGATTTAGTTATCTTCATTACATATGAGAAGGGAAAAATATGAAATGGTTTATATCAAATGATTATTAAGTTAGTAAACACATAAACATATAATACAAGATTAGATTAAAATAATGGGAGACAACCTAGTACTAGAAAAAAAATAAAATTAAATATAACATAGAATGTTAATATATTTCAATATGTCATGATGGATGGGAAATTATTATAAAAATATATATTTTCTATATAAAAAAATTGCATGGAAATATTATATAATAATATTTTTTATATATAGTTACATAAGAATATAAGATATAATTATGGTATTTAAAAAACATAGATATTCATGATAATATGAATGTCTCCAATATTCATCTTTTAAATAATCATGCTTTTGAATATAGCTAATCTACATTATGTTCACACACAGTATTATTAATGTGGCTAATTCTCATCATGTTCATTCTACAACATGTGAAATTATATAATATAAATTGTTTTCATGATCCATATAGTGAGTATATACAATCTATAATGTGTTGTTACTTATCCATGTAAACATAGAATGTTTTCATTTTTTTCATTACAAATATTTTAAAGGTAGCTAGTCTGCATCATGTTTACACTCAGAATATTTACATATTGATTAATTAATCCTTATCTAGTGCATTGATAGGTGATATTTGACCCCACTAAGAAATCATTTCACCAAATGTGTTCCATGCATAATATACATTCATTATTTCATAAATAACCCATTACAATAATGGGTTTCTTAAATATTTCAAAAAAACACAAATCATGGACATGGGATATCAAAAAAATATCATTTCAAAAAATAATAAAATTATAATATCACATATAGGGTGATAAAAATATTACATTCCGACTAATCATCATTGGGTTTAAATAGATGTCAAAATACAAAATTATTCATGAAATAGTTAAAACATTGATAAACATATGATGTAAAAATTACACAAGAAAACATTTTTATAATGAAAAATCGATGAATTTTTGAAACATTATTATAAATTTTTATAAATTAAATATAATTTAAGGGTTAAAATGTTTATATAAATTTTGGATTGTATGATAAAACATTCGATTTTGATTGGACTAAAACATAATTCATTAAATCTTTAAAAATATGATTGTTCAAAAACCCGTATCATAAATAGAGTATTAAATTTAATATTGGAAAATTAGTAAAACAGGTTATGAGAATCATAAAAAATAGTCCCTATTTTCTTTCCAGAGAATGGAAGATAGATATTTTGGGATGGAAACTATGGACATTAAACAATGAGCTAATCAGGACACACATATTTGTTCCTGATAATGTTATAATTTTGGAAAAGAGAACAAAAAATTTGAAAAATTTAAATAAACGTATAAATTTTCCATGTAATGATAAAGGATAACATCATGTAAAATAGAAAATAAATTAATAAATTTAATATTGATATACATAGTTCCTAATATAGTATATATCTTAAAGAAACAGATCTGAGTTATAAAAATCCATTATGGACAACGTATATCATGAAGTAAGAAGTTTTTTATAGTGGGAGTTATGGTAAAAATTTAAATTCTGAGACAATATGATCAAATAAAATATAATAAATTCATAGTTCTGAATATACCCAACTTATATGAAATTTAAAAAAATAATGACAATTATTACTCACTGATTAAGAATTGAGTTATCAAAAACCATAACAACTATAGGACCATTTAAATAAAAACCTATTGAAAGAGATAGAGAAAAATTGAATATAACATAAAATAAATAACATTTATTTAAGGATATAGTAAAACAAATAAGTATCATATACAGTAAAAAAGTAATTTTTAGTTCGTAATAAAAATATTTTTTTAAGATAAAAATTTCACACGGTAGACCCTTATGATATTACAAGATTGAAAATTCAAACCATAAAAAGATGAAATTTCAAATTAAACATTAAATATCATGATTAATTGGGAAATAGTTATAAAAAATATATAAGGGGATATGTAAACACTATAATATAAATATCATTTTTTATAATACATATGTCTAAAAAGTAAAAATATAAGACAAGAATCCCATACAAATTCCAGAGAATTTAAATCAGATCGCTTTGAAAGGTAGAGATTGAAAATTAAATTAAATTACCATGAACACAAGTTAAATGTGGTATATAATTTCTAATAATAATTATATACACAAAATAAACTGAATTAGGAGTATAATACAAAACATGTCTTGAGGAATGGAATTTGCGAAGAAAGCCCTTACAATGGTCCATATTCAATATAAAATTTTTCCTAACATTTTGAATAGTTAAATTATATTTTTTAATTAAATACTCAGGAATAGATTAATAGTTTTTATTATTATTCATTCCATATTATATATATATTAGTTATTTTTTACCTATTTTCCCCTATCATGTGTTTGTGAGTTAAATGGATTATACTTATTTCGTAAGAGCGGTGTCGGTGTGTGTTCTTCCCCCAATGTACATGTTTACAAAATAATTAATCAAAATATATTTTATAATAAATAATGAATTATTATTTTTAAATTTTATTTCATGATTACTTTTGTCTTTAACCAGAAAATGAAAATGACAACAAGAATTTTTCAGTGGTTTTTAACATATGGAGGATATCTTCAAAATTAATGAGTTAAATATTTGTGTATGCTTTCATGAAAATATATTTTTCATTATTTATACACACACAAACAGACACACACAGATATATATATAAATATAATTTTTAGTATTTATGTTTTTATAATAATCCATCATATTATTACATAGCATTGTTCAAGTAGGTGGTCAAAATAGTAGAAATAGGAACATTACATAATTAATTGATGTTTTAGATTTTCATAGTAGACAAAAGGGATTGGATAATTTATATTAATTAATATATTTAAATTATATATTTTTTTTGAAATTATAAATTATTAATTCTATAAATTTTTTCATATAAGGTTATGATAGTAAAAATTTATAATGAAATGATAACAATAAGAGGATACTCATGTTGGGGACTTGAATTTTTTCCCAGAATTATCATTCGAAGTGAATTACTTATTTTTTGAAATAGCGAACATAAGATTATGGCTTTGGGAAGTTCTAATAAGTATATAAATATGACACATTAAAAAAATGTGAAATTATATGGAAGGATAATTCTTCAAGTGGTGGATGTGTAAGATTTTTATAAGTCAATATATGTGTAGTTTTGGAAGTAAACAATCCATTTTAAATAATTTTATATTTACGTTTAAAGTTAAATAAACCAAAGATTTAAAATTTGAGACGGAAAAGTGAGTTTTGGTCAAAACTCACCTCAAACTCTCCTATTGGGGGTATCCGTGAGTGTTTTAGATCTCATTATTTTAAAATTGTTTCTTTTACCAAAATTTAATTTTTTGTTCGAAATTAATTATTATCATGATTATGAATATTTATTGTAGATATTTGGATTATAAAATTTAAACCTCCTTATTTAAAATTTAAATGTATTTTTTTCCAATAAAATCTTTAATTTTATTTACTCTTAATTTCAAAATAAAAAATCATCATGCACAAAAAAAATTCATGGAAAAGAAGGTTTTTATGATTAAAAATATATGCAAATGAATCTTTTATCCTAGAAACATATTATAATTATATAATTATTTTATTATAAAAATTATTAAATGGATGACTCTTTCAAGGAGTTATAGTGCCTAATTTCACTATTACAAGACATAATTAAAAGAAAAGACAAAAAAGTCAATTAATATAGCATTTTAGTTTAGTTTTAAAAAATATTTTAAAATTTTGATAAGTTCAAACAGTATTTCAAAATTAATAATTTTTTACCATATATCTATATTTTATAAATCAAAAGGTTTTTTCCTCTTATAGATCATTATTATATAACGGTAATCTCATAAAAACTTCTAGTTTTACAAAAGTTTATTTTCCCACTAAAAACCATCCTTTTGGAGATATCTTATAAATTCATACTATATAAATTATGATTTGAGGAATTAAAAATATTATGTTCATTCAATAAAATTAAAATAGATTAAAATTATATATTTTTTGATAAAAAATTCAATGGAAACAACTGCTATTGAAAAATATCAATCCCTTTCATATTAATCATTTTTCCAATAAAGGAAATACTTTTTAACGGATTTACAATAATAGAGGAATTATTAAATTTTTATTAATAATCATCATTAAATATTTCTAGTTGTTTCTTATGGGTGTTATTTTTAACATACGCTGTATGAGATTGAGTGTATTTTAAAGGATAAAAAATCATGTGTTATTACAAGCAGATCTAGTATAGGTGTATCCAAATATAACATTGATGAAAAAGTTTTCCAACAAAATATAATTGAATCCTTATCTCATCCATGAATCATAATCACCATCTAATGGAAATAAATTTTATCAATATAATTCTATTGAAAATTCGTATGAAGGATTATATAAAAATAAAAAATATAGTTAATTTCTATGTTTTCAAATTTGGATTACTATGCATCATAATAGGTACTGACTAACATATCCTAATTGCTATATGAATTCCCTTAGTAATCAAGATTTAAAAATACAACTTGGAGGTGTAAGGAAAATATCTAATGTTCATAGAGAATAAAAAAGATACAAAATTATGTGTATATCCAGAATAAAATTATGTAATATCAAAATTTAGGATTACATTCGAAGTACCAGTCAACATATATTAATGAACGTAAGCATTTTCTATAGTGATTTAAAAATATAAAATTTTCTCCACTGAAAACCTATTAGATAAATCACCTTTTCTAGATAAATTCATAGTCTTCCCTTAAAATAATGTTCCTGAAGGCATTCATCTCAAAAATTGTAGTAATATCTCATTCCCTAAAATCATATCACACACTGTTTCCTTCCAAATTTATAAAATTTTTGAAATTCCACCCTTCCCTTTATACTTTTTCCCATATTTATTTTTCAAAATTTTTCAATCACCCATTTCATTTCATGGATTCTCTATAAATCATAAGACTTATAGTATTAATTATCTATAATGATGAAAAATTTTAATATATCCCCATATGTTGTAAAATTTTGAGAGTATAATTCTAATAAAAAGATTGTATTTATCCCAAAAATTAATTCATCAATATTACTTCTTGAATTACATATATAATTGTAATCTTGAGATTCCAACCTTATAAACATAGCTTCATCTTCAACAATATTTTCCACTTTCTCTATCATTGCATTAAGGAAATTCCATTATTTATAAGCTAGTTGGCTATAGGGAATTTATTTTTTAGTTAATATCACTTCAAAATACTATCATTAAAAATCTCGATATCCTCTACCTTCATAGTTTTATAGATCAATGACCTCAATTTATCATTATGTCCCTTCAGATAGTAATATTTTATATAAGTTATTTATATTCAAATGCCTCCTAAAGCATGAATTATCTTCTCCTGGTACATGATCCACTTCTTAAATAATGGTGGATTAATAATCACATTTAATTATGGAGGTTTATGTCTCATTAAGCATCCAAATATTATTTTTCCACATTGGAGATAAGAAGTTTTTCTAATATTGAAATGATTATTTTCCATGATGTAAGTTAATTAACCAATTTTTTTATAATCCAATCATCTCTATCACCTTCTTCATTAACATAATTTAATTTATAATGAGTTAAATCCTTACATAGTTTGTTGGTTTTGACTTAGTTTTTGTTCCTTTCCCTATTTTTCATTTCGAAATAGTTTCATAAAACAATTTACCACATAAACCCATGAATATTGAATCATAAAATATGGCTCAAATATAAGTAAACTATTGTAGAAGAGTTTATTAAATATCTTGTGTAATTATAATAATGTTACCTTTTTCTTCTTCTATGTTATTTGCTATCTATTTCCCAATGATTCAACTAAACATACTCAGATACCATCTATAGAACCCCAAATCTAATACCCAAGAGTTAGTGGTTACTTTACCACATATATATAAGAAATTCAAAATATCTTCCCACAAGATGAAATAGTTTACTAGTTATATGTGACAACATTTATGATTCTTTCATTATAATAAAAAACCTAAGATACAACAACATTTTCTAGTGAGAGGGTTATAATTTAACTTTTAATATTTCATAAATCATTCAAAGGTTAGTTCTTCATACCATAGGGAGAGGAAAACATAGTAAAGGCTGGCTGCATAAATTCAATATGATAATTTTTGTAAGATAATATATCATAGAGTTAATAAAACATGGATAAAATGTATATTATATACAAAAAAATTAACCCATATGAAAAAAATCTTAAAATAAAAATATATCCACTGATTAAATAACAACATAAATAATCATAAGGATAATAATAACATATTTTAAAATAAGTTCTTGTATAATTTCGAACATAATGTAATTTCATTATGGCCATGTTTAAATCCAAAATACATAAATATATAATGAAAACACCAAATACTGAAACTTGTTTGTCTAATAATACCTAAGAATTATTTTAAAAGCTATAAAAATCCCCCTCCATCACATTCTAGGTCCAATACTTTCTTCATATTAAAGAAATATATTACAATAGAACACATAATAAACATAAATATATGGATTGAATAAACAAGCAGATGATATATCAATATTTTCCCTAGTCAATAACCAAAATAAAATGATCGTAAGAATTCAAGACAAAATATTTTTTATCGTATAACTAGAGAATATCCCCCAATGAATAATAATAATGATTAATGGATATTAAAATATATGAGAATACCTTTCAATTTTTATTCAAACTATTCTTTGAAAATAATAGAAAACTAAAATTTTCTTTTTAGAAAATTTTAAAAAAATTAAAAAATATTGAAACTTTTTATAGCATTGAAAATAACCATGGAGAAGTGTATATGATTCTTATAAATGAATTTTTTTTATAAATATGGGAGAATTCGCTCATTTAGAAATCATTAAAATACTAATTTTCTTCACACTTTTTAATAGAAGTCAACCTTCCTAATTCAGAAATTAAAAGAAAATAATATTTCAAATTTTTAAATAAAATTAAAAATATTTTAAAATTATATTAAGATATCATTCATGCATATTAAAAACATACATGAAATCATTATAGTTAAAATCTACAAAGATAAGAATTTTTTCACTCAAAAATGAGAAACTATCTCGATTATCCTTACAAAATATTCTTACTTGTTTTTTACTAAATAGATATTAAACTAAAATGAAATCAAATAAAATCCATATAAAAACATAGTAAAATAAAAATGATGTGATTGTAGATAGAAGAAAAAAATAATTCCCCTGATGTAAATATAATCACAAACAACCTTAAATAAAAATGAGATTAAAAAACCCTTATCTTGGATTTCTACTTAGTTAGGCACATTCCAACCTCCAATATAATAAAATTAAAATAATTAATTAAATTAGTATAATCCATTTTATATGTCTACTACATAATTATAATACACTATTTTAACTTCTTAACATTTCTAATATTGTTAATATATTGTTTAAGTCTATGTTAGATATTTAAGTGATGTTTGGTTCCTAATCTAAAAATAACTCAGACAGTTTGAAAAAGGTCAATGGTTCCTTACTTCTTTATATAGAGAATACTAGTAATCAAAAAATTACCATGTTTATATATTTAAAAAAAAATTATAACCAACCATGGAATAATGTTTTCAAAAATTAACCATCTCACATTGTAGTGGTTTTATTCCCCACATACGCATGAGAGACGTAATAACTTTCCATCATACGAAAAATGAGATATAATATAGTTATACCGTAATCATAACAAAATTAGTATATTTTAGATACATATGTTTTTATATCATCTTGGTTATTCTAGGTTTGAAGGAGGTAGAATATAAATTAAATACAAAATCTCTCAGAAAAGAGTAAACCATCATCTTTGTAAAACCTCTTTCACAAACAACATAAGCCTTCATTGGATGGAATGTTTTTAGAAAAAAAATCTAGGATGAGGTCGAGATATCATATTTTTTTCGGAATATACTCATTAATTTATGTAATTAAAAAACATTGAATAAGTGAGAAGAGGTTGTTAGCCTTTAAAAGTGATGGTAGTGGCACACTTTTTAACATCCTTCGCTTTTAATGGATATATATGGAATACACTCTTGAAAATGTTAAAAAAAAATATTTATATAGAACATTTCATTATAATGAGTCAAAATCCCCTAATATACAATTGTTTTTATAATTTTTTAGTATATAATAAACCTTATATATTCATTATAACCCATTCTTTAACTCCTTTGACCAATATAGTGGTGATAAATTTTTAATATGGTTACTATTAATTATGACCAAAAATTAAATCGACCATATTACCAAATTTTAACATCCTAATTCCAAATTTCAAATCCATTTTATAACATAAAATTTATATTAAATTAAAAAATATAAATTTCAAATAAGTACTTGTATCCAGAAGAAAAACAATTTTAATAATTAATAAATTTCAAATTAAAAAATGACCTTAAAGAGAAATAATGTAGATTCTTAATTAAAATGAAATTTTTTTATGTATGTCTGATTAAATGAAAACAATTTTACTTTTAATTCTAATAATATCCTATGAAGATCTTTTTGAATTATTAATTTTAATAAAATACTCAAAACTATTTTTATTCGTTTAAAAACACTATTTTGTTTTCCAAAAATTTAATTAGATATTTTTATGTTTATTATTTTATATTTAAATTATTTATAATACTAATTAAATATAATTTTTTTTAAAAATGTCTCATAATCTTTAAATTCAATTATATATCTTTATGATGCTACAAAATTTTAAAAAATTGAAAAATCGTTATTTTTTTACAATTCACCAAAAAATCCACTATTTTTTAAAATTCTCACAATTTTTTCCTAGGTAAATTTTTGCGTTTTATTATTGAAATTATTTCCACTTTATCAAATTAGCATTCTAAATATATGACATAAATTTTTTAATTAACATCATTAATAATATTCCTTTCTACAAAAATAAAATAATCTTAGAAATAGTTACGGTTTACTTATTGTAGATTATTCATAGTTATTTCATTTAATCTACTTATAAGGATTATTTCATTGTTTTAATCCAAATATATTAACACTTTTGATCCATTATTTTTGAAATATAACCCAATTTCTATAATTTAACCACTTTATATTATTTATTTATATGTATAAATATTGGTATTATGATATATATCAAATCTTTTTAATTAAGCACCTATATAATATGTTGTATAATAATAAATTAAATTTATCTTTATAAAAAGTTTTATTAAAATCTAATTATTTTTTAAAACTCTATATATTTTTTTTCGATTTTTTCGAAATCATTTATTAAAAAATCATTCATTATAGAAATTTTAAACAACCTATATGAATAATGATAATTCATTTTTTTACTTTATCAATTCATTTTTTATATTAAATTTAATTACAAGAATTAATAGAACCTAATAATAAAAAATATATAATTAATATGGTTTAATAATGTCACAAATAGTAATGAATATAATGATATTAAATGTAAATAATTATTATTCATCTTATGCATCAAAAAATCATTATTGAAGAAGATTCTATAAATTATGAAAATTGCATGAATGATATAACCTTATCAAATCTCAAATTATATGGAACATATTCATTAAACCTTTTAAATCTTATAGAACCATTATATATTCTCTTTCGACCATTACCTCTAAAAATATTAGTTTTTGAACATTTAACCGAATAACCACAGAATAAACGATGCATGAATAATCGATCACATAAATGAATAATACATGATAATATATTAAATTAAAGGAGTAATTATAATTAAATTAAATGGAGAAAATTATATTAAATTAAATTCATAAATATAATTATAGTATTCAAATTTTAGAAGATAATCTAAAACAAACAGAGACATGAGGAAATATTTTTATTCTAAATCTCCATTCTTTTCAAGGATTGATTCCCAATATTCTCATTTTTTCCCAAATTTCATACATTAATTCTATAACATATTTTTTTACCTACATATACAATTAATTAATAATCTAATCTAAACCTTGTGGATTTACCGTTCATACCAATTCATATTGGAAATGGATCATTTATTTTCACAATTTTTCTTGGGATTATTTATTTTTCAACCTCCATGTCTATATTTTTTTATCCATTTATTAAATTTACAAATTCATTATTATATATCTCATCAAATCATCAATTTTTTCATTATTTTTACTTGATAATATACATTATACCATATATAATGTGAACACTAAATATTTCTCAATCCATATTGAAGGGTGTTAGCCTAGAACGTTATCTTGACTGTTGACTGGTTAAATATTGAGAATATATATTGTATTTATATTTTCACTAGTTTTTATTTATTATGAAAACATTAATATTACATATTATATTTAAAATAAATATAATTATAAGGAATGGCCTCTATTTTAACTAAGAAAAATGTACAAGAGGATGGGTGAGTATATAAAGTCAAGGAAAACCAAAATCAATACATGAAAATACATTAATGACTATAAGGAACTCGTGTTCCTAGGAATCCTACCTCAACATTGAGGATAAAATCCTATCACACATGATTTGGGTTCTTAGGTGTATTAGGTTAATCATCTAAAGTTAAATTAGTAGCATCTATTGAGACAAATAAAATCATGTACATCCAAAAAAGATCAAATAAATTCTACTCCAGATTAACATGATGGAATTTTCCCAAATTGGTGGTTATAATTTTCACAACTGCATTGTAGTCAACGAATCCAAAGATATATGGTTCCATTTTTTCAAGAGTTAAGTAACTCTAAAAGTAAAAAAAACTCAGCATCCAATTCCAGCAAACTAGTTGCAAAGCATTCCCCTTTCAAGATCTCAGTTTGAATACTAATTTTGATATTTTATTCAATCGCATCATCTCAATCCTACTAATATTATAACCCAAAGGATTCATGATATTTTAACCAAATGTTTGTAAAATGAGGAGGAATTTTCAATTCTAAAACATATCCTTCATTTTTATACATAATAGAAACCCTATTTGATCGTGCATCAAAGGTAGATTTGATCAATAAAAATATTTGTTCCTTTTAAAGGAGATCATCTTAAATTCCTTTGCATCCAACAAAATAGAATTAGATTATAGTTTATTTTTCTTAGAAAACTTTTCCCTACTAGTGAAAATTGGTTTATATATGTTAAGGGAGGATTATCCCCTTCCCTTCTCACCTACCCAATTAGGCACCCGAGTATTAGACTGATGAACATTTAGCTGAGACATATATTCTTCCACCTTTCTCTTGAAACTCACAAGATAATCAATATTATTCAACATAATCAGAATTTCATTTGTGTCCTTTTCATTATTCACTTCCAAAATATAAATTTCTAATGATATTTCACATTCAGTAGATCCATCCCATTGTTGTCCCTTACCGCATGTTGGCCGTTTCCAACCTTTTTAAACCATTTGAATCTATATAATTCACAAAATTATCATAATTTCAAAGATAACATACTCTACTATAATATTTTCTTCATCAACATGAGTCAACATATATGGGATGTTAGTGCCCTCAACCAAAAAACCCCTGACCAATAAATATTTGAAAGAGACCCCCTCCTTTAAAAATGATTTAGTCATGTAATACCGATCAAGTCTAGCCAAATGTATATAGTCAGTATTTTCCCTTTGTGAGGAAAAATGAAACTTAATAGTTTCCTTATAACCGTTAAATTTTTAATCAATAATATTAATGGTAAAAGTAGATCCATGCTTCTCCACTCTAGAGTCACTAGTTCATTCATCATCTTTTATCTTGTACTTTCAACATTCACATTGATCATGCCTATTTTTGAGCTAAAAATAATAAATTATGGCCCTTCTGTAGGATTCCAAAGACTGTCCTATGATCATTCATTCAGATCAAATAGCTGGTAACATATCATAGACACATTCTTGATCCAAATCAACAGAGTCATTACATATAATTGTAGTATCTATAAGGGGATAGCTGACATCTACAACAATAAGAAATATATTGAAGCAACCATATCTATCCATCTCTATATAATTTTCAATTTTTATATGAGTCCTAATTGATGAGGTGATATCAATATGTATATTTGGGATCCATAGGATCTAGTTATTCCCAAATATATTAATCAAAACTTTAGGTAATTAGTTCTTTACATCATATAGATCGAAATGGAAGTTCCACTCATATATGAAAAGTGATCCAGGTTTTAGGGAGACCATGTTGAATCCCCAAGTATGCCATTTAAATTCTTCATTTGGGAAGAAAATGTGAAGGAAACCCCTTTCTAAAGAAATTCACTTCCCATTTGAGAAACCCCACTTTGAAGAAATCCTTTGAATGATCTTTGGTGCTTTATAAATGTAATCTTCCTTCGAATGTTTACTTTTTGAGATAATCATGTGGTGACATGATTCAATGTGGTATGTCATCACCTAATTCCTTACAAAAACCCTAGAGATGCTACCATTTTTTTAAACATTCCTTTCTTATAAATTTTATTCGAGGAGGAAATAATATGATTTGGGAATTTACCTTCGATAGGAAAAACCCTTATCACTACTTCCTGACCGTCGCAATATTTTTACTTTTAGCAATAACACATCTACCCATAGGGTAGATTTTTCATTTCAACCGCATTGACCCTAATAGAATCCAAGATCTAAAATCAAAGACACTAGACACCCTTATATATGTGACACCCCAATCTTCCATGGTACATTTTCATTTGAATAATGCAATAGCTTGCGTTGTACGCAACATGGAGTTTTAACACACCCCGACCAATAAAACTATCCTTTATAAATAGTAAAACACAATTTTTGAAATTTAATAAATTTTATTTTTTAAAATGAACTTCATTTTTCCATTCAGAATATCAAAATTAGCTTTGGCTGACTTTTTGATATTTTTCTGAAAACTTTCGATTTTTGATGAATAGTGAAAAACAGAGCGTTATTGTTTAAAACTGACATATTAATTAAATAATTAGTTATTTTATTTAAATTTATATGAGGTAAAAATAGATACATAAAACATATATATGTTCAATTCTATTAATTGGAGTCATTTTATAATAAGTTTAGACATATGAAATTTTATTGAACTTCTAACCGTCTTTTACCCACCTACTAGGCACATTTAAAAATTAGCATAAAACGTGATTTTTCCTCTTTTATGAATTGACTATCTAAAACTCTAGAGATATTGTTGATAAAAGTATGTAAAATGGGGTTCAATAAGATGAAAATAATTTTTGTTGAATTGAAACTTGTGAATTTTTTTTACCACGATTAAAAGTAAAAATAGCAGAATTAAAGGTAAAAATGATAATATACATACCCTAATACATGTCCTAATTCTATTGGATAAGTTTATTTCGACCAAAATCAACATTAGGAATAACATATGATCCTATTTGGTCCACGTGGATTATATTATGACATTTATCATATTTTATTTAAAGAATAGTTAAAAGTGTTAAATTCAATGATTAATAACTCAACCATTTTTGATATAGGGATACACATAAGATAAATTATAATATAAATATTCACTAGAAATATAAGATTATTTCCAACATAATTTTATTTTAATTATAATTTTTATACATTAAATTATTAAATTTATGTATGACACATGATGATGGAGTAATTACCTTATTATTGAAGGATTAAAATAATTGATATTATAAATATCCAATTCATTCTAAATTGAGTCTTCTAACGAATTCCAATATTTTTATGGCTTAATATTACATGTTGGGGTTGAATAAATAAATTTTTTCGATGTGATAATGTTGTTATGACTTTCACAAAAACAAAATACCAAATTGTGTCCAAATTGAAATTAATAAGTATATAAAAAATACAATATTATTAATTGATATAATATTCATAAAATTATAAGTATCAGCCTAAGGACATTGATAAGGTTTTATATGTCAATAATGTACCCCTTGGGGTTATCTTGACTTTTTATATTATGTTTATTAACCATTTATTATAATAATAAAATAATACATGGTAAAAGTTAAACTATTTAATTAATAGTTAAATCTAAAAGATAAGAGTATTATGGTGACCTAAACCAGTATAAAACCAATTTTTTGAGGTTTTTTCGTCCCATCCCCACCATAGGCTCAAAATAAATCATTTTTAGCCATTATAAACCGAATATTATTGCATAATAAAATATTATTTCAAACTTTTCCTAAAGTGAACCTCGCCTCTCTTGTAAAAGGGTACTTCCCCTTCTCTCAAAATCACACATCCACAGCCATTTGCCTCGGCCAAAACCCGCAAAAATATCTTCCTAACAACCCTCAAATCTTCCTAGATTCCTTAATTTGATCAGAAATCCAACCTGTGGATCCCTTTTGATCAACTCAAAATGAAACACCCGAAGAAGAGATAATATTCTGACCCCCTCTTTCAAAGTTCTTTTCATCTTCTACTTCCTCTTTATATGTTGTTTTCGAACCAAAATAATAAATATAGTACATTATACAAACTGTGATTTTATTATAAATATGGTACATCCATATTCATTATTCTATCTTTCCTATGAATGACATGTCACCGTACGTGCATATGTACGGCTTACCATCTCCACATCGTAGTGTAATAGTTATTCAACACTTCATTATTTGGATGTATATAATAATGATGTATAATTTACGTAAATAAAATATATAACATGTAAATTATTCTTGATATATGATATCAAATTAAATTATATATGATTTTACCTTCAAGGGAATGATATTGTCGCTCGTGCGTATATATAGATTACCGTCTACACAAACACGATGAGATTCATTCACCATCATAGCCATTGAAAAATAATTTAATTTTATGATTAAAAATAATTTTTAAGAACTTAATATAATTCTTTATATGAATAAAATACATCTTATCCATAAAAAACGAGGCTTATAGAACCAATCATATAATGGAAAACAAATCAGTTAACACACGAAACAACGATACTACGGAAATATTATTAAAATAGCAATATTATAAGATCACATATAATATCATATTTATGCATTTGGTTCTTGTATAATTTAATAACAATAATTTAAATATTATACAAGAGTTTAACATACCGTCAATCAAGTAAATGTACAACTTAAGGGTTAATTTTACAATCTATTTATTTATCAGAGGTAGTTTATAAAAAAGTATCCACTAGGACATCATTATAATCCATATCCGTGTTTCATATAAATTTATTTCAAAACATTTATACTATTTTCTAGAATCTCGGTTAAAGTCATTTATACCCATTTTTTGACTTTTTTAGAATTTTTATTAATGAATCTTTCCATTTTTTCCAAACAAGGACCTTTATAGCCTTGTTGACAAAATTAAGTAAGGAATGTTAATTTTAGCGTATACAGCGCGTGCTGCTATTTTCTACCATTATAACATCTTCTATGTTTACCTTACAATCATATAATAATATTTTTATAATAGATGTTTTCTTTTATAATAATTTTACTTTTAAATTATTTCAAAATACAAAGAGATATTTCTCTCAATAAATCTTTATTTCATCTAGGTCAACATCCTTTATTGGATTTTACACCTTCATGAAGTTGAATTATTACAATAAAAATATTCTATATTTTAATGAAGGTTTTGGGATATGTTTGAATATGGATTTGTTATTTTTATACCATTCATGGTTTGTGGTTTATATATTATCAGTTCTTAAGATAGTTTTAATATGAATTTTTATGTTATGTTTCTAGCTTTTCATATGAGAAACGCATTGGACTAAGTAAGTGATTGGTGGAGCCAGCTATAACTCGCCAATGCATCGGTAGGTCTCATGAGACAAACTAGTGTCTTGGAAAAAGGCATTGAAAAAATCTTTTTTGTATTATTGTCCAGAGGCCTTGAATATGTGGTTATGATATCCTAGATTATGCATTCTAACAGTATGAAATTGGCTATAGATATTTCATTAGATTAATCGACAAGTAGAATATCAATGTGAAAAAGTAAATGGAATTATGTTATTTATATTTTCCACATTATGCTGCAGTTTAATTTTAAAAGGCTTTTGTTTTATCCTTATACATTAAATTAATTGTTAATTCTTATTTAGGAACGTTTTCACTATATTATTATCCATACAAAACACATGAGCTCACCCCTTTCATATGTTTTATTTTTCCCCGGATGTGAAGAATTATTTTATGGCTAACCTGTAAGAATAAGATGAGGGATAAGAGTGTGTTCAAAGGGGACACAATGATGTTTTTCTTCTTTATTTTATGATGTAATTTTAAACTTATGTTTGTTTCAAGTATATCTAGGGCTACTATAATAATTTTTCTTTCGAGACATGATCTTTTGTGATCATGCCAATGTTATGCAATAATGGACAGACTCTTGGTAACTATGGCCGGGGCATTATAATATCACCTATGAGAGTATCCCCTTAACTCAACACCCATCCACCCTCATGTTATATATTTTAGACATTATTATTTTTATTAAAATAATTAATACATAGAATTTATTTAGTGACAACTTTTGGAAATAAATATATAAAATCTCAATGAAGCAGTGGATCTCATGAGACCAACTATTTTTGGAATTTTGTGTTTGTATTTGCATTTATATCTAATGTCATAGTTTAGGCCTTGATGGAATTGTTATGTTTTTTCTATTTACTAATTACATACTAATGAGATTTATTATTTCTTTATATAAATTTTTTGACTTACATTAATTTTGATATGGAATATTTTATACTCAACAAAATGGATTTAATTTTTTATTTTAATGCAACCATATTACTTTTAAAGTAAGTTATTGATATTTTATTTCATTGAATAATACCCCACACTGAGCATCTATGAACACATCATTATTTTGATTTCCAATTTCCACCTGGAATAATGTGTAATATTACATTTGATCTATGGATAGAAAACTATGAAATAATAATGATTCATGTGTTTTTATAATGAAATTTTTATTTTCAATTTTTTGAAGGGCGAAATATATATATATATATTCTCTTAAGGAAATTAAACATTATATTATAGAAGATGAAAATACAATAAATATACGACCCCGGCCTTAAACATTACTTAATATTGAATTAAATGAATAATTCACATTGAGGATCTTTTCAGGTTTAGAGTTTTAGAGAATTAGGACATAACTGTTACATCTCAAAAGATTACAATGTAAACACTTCTACTAAGTTTCCATAGAATAAAAAAACCCTTAAAAAGAAACATGTCCAGTTCCATGTTTTATATAGCATGACTTTCCCTTGATCACATCCTTGACCCTATTCCACATTAAGTCCTGTGAAAAACATTTCAAAAAAAAATGGGGTGAGCATAAAAAGCTCAGTAAGGGATACACAAAGAATGAAAACTGTTAGTTTTTCAATCATCAAGTAAACCATGTATAACTTTATCAAAGTAATACCTTCACCTTCAAGATTTAGTAAAAAATCTTCACTAAATAAAATAGCATTACTTACCTTTTTGTAACCAAAGGATTACCATAAAACCCATATAAAGAACACATAACATATAAAGGTAACTTGGGACATAAACATACATAAGTGGAATAACCATACGGTCGACTTCCACACATATCACTTAATGGAATAGCCATAAAGCCAACTTCCATACATACTTAATGGAATATCCATACGGCCGACTTCCATACCCAATGCATTCGAGGTTATAACGTAACCACCCGTCCTGGTATTCACGGCACCACCCGTCATATGGTTTATCACAAAACCACCTGTCAAATTTCCAAGTACCATTATAAAATCATAAGACATAAAACAAATATAATGGAACGAAAACATTTTCACACTTTGATCACAATATATCACATAAATATATTGACATAACAAATCCATTAAAAAAACCATTTTCAATACCAAAGTACATAAAAGAGTATATGGTATTTATTTCATTTAAAAAGAACATTACGGCTTGTTTAGGAAGCCAAAGACCAAATAATACTCGCGGCAGTGGAAAAGGTCGTTGTCACCGCGTACGTTAAAAGAAACATTCCTTTTTTTCATTTTGTAAAATGCTTTGTAGAAAAAGATTCCTTTTGTATAAAAGTAAAAGTAAAAGGTTTTTATACACTTTATAAAAGAATGTTGTGTATAAAATGAAATATGCCTCAATGAAAGGATATTGAGACGAAGTCCCTTACCTTGGGTCCGACTTGACTAAATCGTTCTTTAACGTCCTTATAATCGGGTAACTCCGTTTGGTTTGAGCTCAATGGATTCCTTGGGAAGACTTTTGGCCAATGTTAGGCTTCAAAGAGTAAGAGAGGGATGTGGAGAGACAAAATGGGAAGGGTTTGGCCGAGCCAAAGGCTTTGGAAGTGTGGGTAAGTTGGTAGAGGTGGGGGCCTTTTATAAGAGGAGAGGAGGGGCACTCTTGGAAAGTAAAGAAATGTTACTTTATTTTAAAATGAGTTTCGGATTCAAAAGGTCCCACATTGATATAATTCGAGATAAATGTGATAAGGGTTCGAAATCCACCCATCCAATAGGTTTTTGACATGTGTAGGTCTTAGATTTTACATTATCTTTCCATTTTATTTAAATCCTTTATTAATGAGGTAATCGCTGCATCATCATGATGTCATAAATAATTTAATTTATTTAAAGTATAAAAATTGTAAAAAAAATATCATGATGTAGGAAATACTTTTATATTTCTAATGAATATTTATAGTCAAAAATATGACTTGTATAACCCCATGTAAAAAGTTTTTTAGTAAAACATTTCATGTTTGTGTCATTTTTACTTTTACATTAAATAAAAAGTTATTTATGTCATTTTCATACCAAAGTGGCTGCATGGGGTCCCCAAGTTGTCCCATGGATTGTCTTGGTCGGTCATGACACATACAATGAGGGTAGGACATGTTTCAATCTCATCTCATATTATTAATACATTATTTTTAACTTAAACTACACTAATTACCTCTAATAGCGATTAAAAACATAAAAGTAACTATTCACCAAAAAATTATTTTAATCTCATTGAACAGAATTTTACATCTTAATGACAATCATGTATGTCGGATTTTTGAAATTCGAAACACAGAAGTGGCAAAGTTTCATTTAAATGAAAAATCAGTTTCTTTAACTACCACTTAGTGGTCTCACTATTCATAAAAAATTGATGTTTTTCAGAAAAATACCAAAACTTCACCCTAAGCTATATTTGATATTCTGAATTCAAAAATGATGTCTATTTTTCAAAATTCAAATCATATAAGTTACATTAATTAATTTAATAATTAATTCCCGTTGTTATGACAAATAGCGTGTTTTTATGAAACAATAAGTATCAAAAGATTGACACCAGTTTAAGTCCAATTTCAAAGTGAAATTGATTCCAATGACCATCATTGGATTAAATGGTAAAAATATATTATAATTCCACTTCAAAACCAATTCAAAATATAATCTAATCATATAAATAAATTAGATTAAAAAGTGGTTTTGAATTAAAATACAACATTTTACACTATTCATTAAAAAATGAACTTTATCGGAAAAATACAAAAAATTTACACAAAGTAAATTTTGATGTCCCAATCATAAATAATAAGTTTATTTTGACAAACATAGCTTATAAAATTTTCAAAAGATATATTTAAAAATGGTTTGCCATTAAAAGGTAGTAAAACAATATTTTAAAAATATTAGTGTATTCCATGCTTAAGATTGGATTTATTTTCATTTTAAGCCTCTAAAACACTATCTAATTCGTTTATAGACATAGATTAAAATATCTATTATTAATTACTTACCTGGGATGTTACATCCTTCCCCCCTTTAGAAAATTTCTTCCCCTCAATTTATTTACTTATCGAATAAATGGGGGTACTTATCCATCATTGCATTTTCAGATTCCCATGTTGCCTCTTCCATCATGTGGTTTATCCAAAAAACCTTTACCTGGTGAATTACCTTATTTCGAAACACTTTCTCTCTTCGGTCAAGAATCTGGATTGGTTGTTCTTCATAAGATAGGTTCTCTTCCAGCTGAACTACCTCTGGACTCAAAACATGAGATGGATCTGGAATATATTTTCTCAACATCGAAACCTGAAAAACATTGTGTACCTAAGATAAATTCGGAGGTAAATCCACTCTGTATAAAACTGATCCAACTCTCTCCATAATTTCATATGGTCCAATGAACCTTGAAACTCATCTTTCCTTTCTTACCAAATCGCATCACACTTTTCCATGGAGAAACCTTGAGAAAAACATGATCACCTACCTCGAAAGATAGATCCTTCCTCCGGTTATCCGCATAACTCTTCTGCCTGCTTTGAGCTGTTCTCATGTGTTTTTGAATCAACTGAACTTTTTTTTCCATCTATTCTACCAATTCTGGCCCCATCAGCTTCCTTTCCCCCACTTCATCCCAAAATGATGGAGTTCGGACTCGCTTCCCATATAATGCATCAAATGGTTCCATCTGTATATTGGAATGAAAACTATTATTATAAGAAAACTAAACCAAAGAAATATGTTGGTCCCAACATCCCTGATAATCCATCGAACAAGCTCGTAGAATATCCTCCAAGGTCTGAATTGTTCGTTCTGACTGCCCATCTGATTGCGGATGAAAAGCTGTACTAAAATTTAATTCAGAACCCAACGACTTCAGAAGGCCTTTCCAAAAGTTAGAAGTGAACCTGGGGTCACGATCGGACACAATGGAGAGAGGAACTCCATGTAACCTGACTATCTCTTTAAGATACAAATTGGAAAGTTGATCTAGGGAAAAATTATCTCGTATGGAAAGGAAATGTGCATATTTAGTCAAGCGATCAACAATAACCCAGATTGCATTATTACCTTGAGATGTATTCGGTAATCCCACAACAAAGTCCATGGATATATTCTCCCATTTCCACTCTGGAACTGGTAGAGGCTGAAGCATCCCTTTCGGTAACTTCCGCTCGGCTTTAACCTACTGATAAGTCAAACACTTCACAGTAAAATCAGAAATATCTCTTTTCATTCCATCCCACCCGTAATACTCCCGCAGATCTCTGTACATCTTAGTACTTCCAGGATGAACTGAAAACGGGGAACTATGAGCCTCACATAACAACTCATTCTTAAACTGTGAATCACAAGAAACACATAATCTCTTCCCAAACCTCAAAACACAATCATTATCAATGTTGAATTCAGGCAGCTTACCCTTCTGAACCAGCTCTACCTTTTTCTACAACTCACTGTCTTCTCTCTGTGCTTGCTTAATTCTATCTGATAGGGATGATCTCACTGATACCTGAAACAAAACAGAAGAACTTCCTGCACCAACAACTTCTATGCCAAATTTCATCAAATCAAAAACCAAAGGATCTCGTTCAAAACGTAGCATGGTAAATGAAGCATTACTTTTTCGACTCAAAGCATTGGCCACTTTATTTTCTTTTCCCGGATGGTAGTGAATTGTACAATCATAATCCATGATTAATTCCAGCCAGCTCCTCTGTCTCATGTTCAATTATTTCTGAGTGAATATATACTTTAAACTTTTGTGATCAGTATATATTTCACACTTTAATCAATACAAATGATGCCTCCAAATTATTAAAGAAAAAACAATAGAAGCTAATTCCAAATCATGTGTAGGGTAATTTACCTCATGAGTTTTCAACTGACGTGAAGCATAAGCAATTACCTGATCATTCTGCATAAGGTCACAACCAAGTCCCTTCAATGAAGCGTCATTGTATATAAAAAAATCACCATTCCGGGAAGGAATTCCCAAAACTGGAGCATTCACCAATCTTCTTTTCAACTCCTGAAAATAATCATCACATTATTTTGTCCAGATTAACTTAACACCCTTACGAGTTAGCTTAGTCATTGGACTAGATAACCGTGAAATTTTTTCAACAAACCTTCGGTAGTAACGTTCCAAACCAAGAAAACTACAGATCTCGGTTACATTTAAGGGTCTTGGCCATTCTTCAACAACTTTTGTTTTAGCAGGATCAACAGTTATGCCATCTTTTGATACAATGTGACCCAAGAAAGAAACTTTTTGTAACCAAAACTGACACTTACTGAATTTTCCATATAATTTCTTTTCTTTTAAGGTTTGGAAGAAAACCCTTAAATGAATTTCATACTCCTATTTACTTTTAGAAAACACCAAAATATCATCAATGAAAACAATCACAAACTTATCCAAGAACTCATGGAAAATTCGATTCATAAGGTCCATGAATACAGCAGGTGCATTGGTTAACCCAAAAGGCATAACTAAATATTCATAATGGCCATATCTAGTACGAAATAAAATCTTTGAAATGACTGCTTCTTTTACTTTCAACTGATGGTACCCTGACCTCAAGTCAATCTTCAAAAAATATTGAGCTCCCTGAAGCTGATCAAACAAATCATCGATATGAGGCAAATGATACTTGTTCTTAACAGTAATATTATTCAAGTCTCTATAATCAATGAAAAGTCTCATTGATCCATCTTTCTTTTTAGAAAACAAGACAGGAGCACCCCATGGTGATATGCTAGGTCGAATGAAACCGTTATCTAATAACTCTTGCAATTGCTTCTTTAACTCTAAAAGTTCAAATTGATCCATTCGAAAAGGGGGTTTTGAAATTGTCTTAGAATCAGAAACTAAGTCAGCAGTAAATTCAACTTCCCGATTATGAATAATACCAGAAAGCTGATCAGGAAAAACATCAAGATACTCATTTACCACTGGCACATCATTAATCTGAACAATTCCTTTATTTTCAACATTCATTTCCATATTTTACTAGTTTCTCAACTTCCTGATATGTTATCAAAATCAAGGGTTCATTCTTGTACACAAACTGAAAATCTTTCTGAAATGAAACCATTTTAGCTCTACAGTCAATCTTAGCATGATAAACAGAAAGCCAATCCATGCCCAAAACAACATCAAACTCTACTAGAGGCAAAACAAAATAAGTTTTGCTGGTAGATTCTTTCCACACACAAGGATAGGAAGGTTCTTATAATTCCTTTTTGTCTCAACGTTCCCTCTGGGTGTTTTTACCATAAGTTCAGGGTTTATATCTTGAGATGGAATTTCCAATTTACTAGAAAACTTCTCAGAAATGAAAGAATGTGTAGACCATGAATCAAACAAAACACTGGAATAATCTAAACAAACAAACAGTGTACCTGATACCACTTCAATCGATGGCCCAACATCTGCTGAAGTTGTTGCAACGGATTTCACCACCCCTTTCTTCTTGTAGTCTGGCTGCTTTCCCCCAGTCAAGTTCTTCGTTGGACACTCATTTTCATAATGACCCATTTCATTACACATAAAACATCTTACCGTTGGCCTTTCATTACCTAGTTGATCATCTTCCTTATAGTTACGAGCAATATGGCCAGACTTACCACACCGAAAGAACTTACCATACTTGGATAAACATTCTCCAGGATGCATTTTACCACACTTCTCATAGGATGGATATTTGGTTTTCTTACCTCCTTGTTTCTTTGATAAATTCTTCCCCTTTTCCTTCCAACTGGACCTCTTATTCAGTTGTATGTCATAGAACACCTGATCATCGGCAAACTCCATTTCCACCTTCTCCTCACATCGAACAAGTTTTTCATAACTTTTGAACTCACGAGAAGCTAAATCCCTTCGATACTTTGTCTTTAACCCTGATTAAAAACGGCTTATTTTAATATCAAGATCTCGTATGAAGTTTGGAGCATACCTTGCCAATCGAGTGAACTTTGCTTCATAAGTAGCCACTGAGTCATCCTCTTGCCTCAATTATAAGAACTGTTTTTCCATCATAAGACGAACCACCTTAGGAAAATATTTCTCATGAAACATACCTTTGAATTCGTCCCAGTGAAGATCATCAATCTCATCACTATCCCTGATATTTTTCACCATCGACCACCACTGATCAGCTTCACCTTCAAAATGGTAAACATCAAGACTAACCTTTTGATGTTCTGAACACCCCATGACATCAAAAATCTTCTCCAGTGCTTTAATCCACCCTTCATCTTGCACAGGGTCAAATAATCCTCTGAATGATGGGGGATGTTGCCTCATGAAATGTTCCACCACTGACATGTTCTTCAGCGGTTGATCTGGCTGATCTCATGCATGGATACCACCACCATTTATATCCTGATTCAACTGTGCCAGCACTGTAACAAACTGTTCAGTTCCGATTCCGAACATCTCAGGTTGCTGATTTGGAAGGTTGTCTTCCTCCTGATGTCGTCCCAACATAGCTGCTTTGTTTCCTCTGTGGAAAACCATTCTGAACACAGAAATATCTTAGGCAAAGCAACATGGTAATCTATAAATGCTATATCATTTCAATCATACATAAATTAACTTATAATTTAACAATTTTATAACTCCTAAAGTTATCTAAACCGACCTTTGATACCAACTATAAGGCACTGGCCTTAAACATTACTTAATATTGAATTAAATGAGTAATTCACATTGAAAATATTTTCAGGTTTAGAGTTTTAGAGAATTAGGACATAACTGTTACATCTCAAAAGATTACAAAGTAGACACTTCTACTATGTTTTTTCATAGAATAAAAAAAAGCCTTAAAAAGAAACATGTCCAGTTCCATGTTTTATATAGCATTACTTTCCCTTGATCCCATCCTTGACCTGATTCTACATTAAGTCCTGTGAAAAACATTTCAAAAAAAAGTGGGGTGAGCATAAAAAGCTCAGTAAGGGATACACAAAGATTGAAAACTGTTAGTTTTTCAAACATCAAGTAAACCATGTATAAATTTATCAAGGTAATACCTTCACCTTCAAGAAGTAGTAAAAACTCTTCACTAAATAAAGTATCATTACTTACCTTTTTTTCTATCCAAAGGATTACCATAAAACCCAAATAAAGAACACATAACATATAAAGGTAACTTGGGACATAAACATACTTAAGTGGAATAACCATATGGTCGACTTACACACATATCACTTAATGGATTAGCCATATGGCCAACTTCCATACATACTTAATGGAATAGCCATACAGCTGACTTCCATACCCAATGCATTTGAGGTTATAACTTAACCTCCCATCCTGGTATTCATGGCACCACCCGTCATATGGTTTATCACGTAAGCACCCGTCAAATGTCCAAGTACCATTATAAAATCATAAGACATAAAACATATATAATGGAACCAAACCATTTTCACACTTTGATCAAAATATATCACATAAATATATTGACATAACAAATCCATTAAAAAAACTTTTCAATACCAAAGTACAAAAAAGAGTATATGGTATTTATTTCATTTTAAAAAAAACATTATGGCTTTTTCAGAAAGCCAAAGACCAAATAATACTCATGGCGGTGGAAAAGGTCGTTGTCACCGCGTACGTTAAAAGAAACATTCATTTTTGTCATTTTGTAAAACACTTTGTAGAAAAAGATTCCTTCTGTATAAAAGTAAAAGTCAAAGGGTTTTATACACCGTATAAAAGAAAGTTGTGTATAAAACGAAATATGCCTTAATGAAAAGATATTGAGACGAAGTCCCTTACCTCGGGTCTGACTTGACTCAATCGTTCTTTAACGTCCTTAAAATCGGGTAACTCCGTTTGGTTTGAGCTCAAAGGCTTCCTTGGGAAGACTTCTTCCCAAAGTTAGGCTTCAAGGAGTAAGAGAGGGATGTGGAGAGACAAAATGGGAAGGGGTTGGCTGAGCCAAAGGCTTTGGAAGTGTGGGTAAGGTGGTAGAGGTGGGGGCCTTTTATAAGAGGAGAGGACGGGCACTCTTGGAAAGTAAAGAAATGTTACTTTATTTTAAAATGAGTTTCGGATTCAAAAGGTCCCACATTGATATAATTCGAGGGTAAGTTGATAAGGGTTCGAAATCCACCCATCCAATAGGTTTTTGACATGTGTAGTTATTAGATTTTACATTATCTTTCTATTTTATTTAAATCCTTTATTAATTAGGTAATCGCTGCATCATCATGATGTCATAAATAATTTAATTTATTTAAAGTCTAAAAATTGTAAAAAAAATATCATGATGTAGGAAATGTGTCATCCTCATCTCATATTATTAAAAAATTATTTTACTATAAACTACACTAATTACTTCTAATCGCGATTAGAAACATAAAAGTTACTATTCACCAAAAAATTATTTTAATCTCATTGAACCACATTTTAATTCTTAATGAAAACCATGTATGTATGATTTTTTAAATTCAAAACATAGAAGTGGCAAAGTTTCATTTAAACAAAAAATCAATTTCTTTAACTACCACTTAGTGGTTTCACTATTCATCAAAAATTGAAGTTTTTCAGAAAATTACCAAAACATCACCCTAAGCTATATTTGATATTCTGAATTAAAAAATGATGCCTATTTTACAAAATTAAAATCATATAAGTTACATTATTTAATTTAAAAATTAATTCCCACTGTCATGACAAATAGTGTGTTTTTATGAAACAATAAGTATCAAAAGATTGACACCAGTTTAAGTCCAATTTCAAAGTGAAATTGATTCCAATGACCACCATTGGATTAAATGGTAAAAATATATTTTAATTCCACTTCTAAACCAATTCAAAAGATAATATAATCATATAAACAAATTAGATTAAAAAGAGGTTTTGAATTAAAATACAACATTTTACACTATTCATTAAAAAATGAACTTTATCGGAAAAATACCAAAAATTTACACAAAGTAAATTTTGATGTCCCAATCATAAATAATAAGTTTATTTTGACAAACATAGATTATAAAATTGTCAAAATATATATTTAAAAATGGTTTTCCATCAAAAGGCAACAAAACAATCTTTTAAAAATATTAGTGTATTCTATGCTTAAGATTGGATTTATTTTCATTTTAAGCCTCTAAAACACTATCTAATTCCTTAATAGACAGAGATAAAAATATCTATTATTCATTACTTACTTGCGATGTAAAAATAAATGACTATCATCTCAAATTAAAAGTACTTGGTGTTATTATAGTTATATTATAGGGAATTTTGTATGAAACAAAGGGATTATATTTAGTAGAACATATCTGGATAACAAAACATTATGATAACCCCAAAGGATGTTATAAAAACTATAAAAAATTTATTGAATCTTATTAATTAATTTTAAATACATTCATAGGAATTAATTAATGTGATTCTTAATTCATACCAGTATTCATGAGAAAGTTATTGTATATCATTTTATAAAAATAGTTCCCAAAAATGATTTAAAATATTGTCAACACCTATTTTCAATGTATGAATTTTCTTACATTAAAAATTAATTAATCCACTGTTATATTTAAGAAAATAATCACTATATTAGAATATTTTTATTGTTTTATAACAAAAAACATTTACCATATAAATGAATTAAAATTCTATTAGAATAATATAGCAACAATGGACCATTTCATGAGGCACTGGCCTCCATCATCAAATGGACACCGTAATAAATTGGGTAAACAACTATTGATAAATTTATACAGATTATATTTTATTATTTGGGATATAGTGAGATAGATTACTTTATTATGATATATATAATAAAAAAGAATATATATATATATATATATATGTCAATGTTGGTCATTAATTCTAAATACTAATAAATGTGAAGAAATATAATGATATGATGGAAATGGTAGTGATGAATTATTCCTTGGGAAATGTTTTTCTTCAGAAAAATTAGATTACATGGAATGAAAATTGAAAAATTTATGTCACAATGTTGATTAAATAGTTTTTTGATGATGAGGATAATATTTTACCGCAAACAAGACAAAATATAAATTAAATAAACAAATTGAAATGAAATATTTATCCCTTTATTGATAAAGTAAGTCCATTTTTATGAAGGTAATCGGTCTCTTAAATTAGATATCAATAAGAGGAGAGAGTTTTAATCCACTCAAAAACATAGAAAGATTTCTTGAATTCCCATTTTATCAATGAAAATCATGGAAATGTTAGGATGGTTGATCCTTATGTTGGAAAAATATTAGAGAAGATGAAGAAATAATGAGTTCAGTTTCTAATAAATAATAATTATTAGAAGATACCTCATATATCATTCATGATGGAATTGGGATTCAATTTCCACCATGGATAATATTATCATCCAAATCATGAGTTCAAGAGAAAGAGAAATGCTATTAATTGCTAAGATTTTAAAAATAAGTACATGTGAAACTGTTCAAATCAATTCCCCAATTTATAATGTAATCTACCAAAAATGAATATTGGGAAGTATTTATTGGATTATATATTTATAAAGGTAGAATATTAAGACATGAGTGATTTTATATTAGGATAATGCAAATGATATAGTAAATGGTATGTCTCTAGAAACTCAAAAATCTTAATAATAAATGACCTACAAATTAAAATAGTATAGATAAATGAAAAACATTATAACAATATTCTTGTGAAATTGATAAATTCCAGGGACAATTATTTTCAGATCAGTTCATAAAAGAACACATATATGAATTAATGCATATATTAATGATACCCATAACTTTTTTCAATGAGGAATGATAACTAAAATTGAGAGATAATAATTTTTATGGAGCATATATATCAACCCAAAATTCCAAAATGTATTTCAATAAAATTTTCTTTATAATGTATATGTATAATTCTTAATTAGACACATTCCATTTGTTTATTTATATTATATTATCCAAATATTGATAAAAATATTTATCACATATGTAGTTTCTTAATTGAATAATTGTTTTCATAGAAATTTTAATTCTAATTAATTATAATTTCATTGAATAATAATTATTTATTAAAAATGTTTTATAATGATTTTTTTGGAATATTAATTAATATTTTACAAATTAATCACTAATAAATAAATAATATAACAGTTAATAATAGTTTTTCTCTTATATTCTCATGTTAAAAATAGTTTGTTTTTTGAAATATAATTTAATATCAAATTATTATAAATGTTTTGTAATTTTATAGTTGAAACATCTGGTGATCTATGGTAATTCATTTAAATATCATATAACAATTTGGGTAGATAATATCATAATGTAAATTTCTAAACAAATTCTTTTCAACAAAATTTTTATCTTTTATAAATTTAAATTTTGGTTAACAACTGATTAAGTGTTTATGTGATAATTTTCATAAAATGAAAAATTTGAAAATTAATATTAAAAATAATAAGAATGGTTTTTTTAAATAATGTAATTCATTTAGTTACATTTTGTATATATTTGAAAAATAAATTTATCAATTATATATATTTTTTTAATTTTAAAATTTACATTAACATTTTATAGTGTTGTAATTACATGTGTAGTATCATCACATAAAGGGAATTATGACAAAAATGAATAAAATTATTTTTAAAAGAATCTATTTTAATGAATATTTGACCAATAAACAAATTTCACATAGTTAATATTTGTAATATATAGAATGGTTCAATGTTTATAATTTAAATATAATTAATTGAAAATCATAAAATAATTTATGAATAATGATAAAAAAATATTATCACTCAAAGACACTACAATAGTATTTAATTAAGATAAAATGTTTATATATGTGTTATATATTTGTATTCGAATAGAAAATTTCTTATATTCAAAATTTTAATTTTATAAAATTATATTCATTAATTGATTTTTTTAATAACCTTTTGGTGAATTTTTTATTTTAGAAAAATGATGATTTTTTATAAATAGTGAAAAATAAAGTTTTGATGCATATTTCAGCATTTATGAACTCATAATGATATAAATATCATTATAACAATTATGTATAAAATCTGGAATTAAAATAAATTTAATCAAGAAAACAATCTATTCAGAAATTATTAATTTTATTTATAAACCTATATTTGAAATTTTAATAGAAACATTTTGATTTAGTCAAATAAAAAATTTAATTATTTACAATTAATAAATTATTTTTTAGATTAATTTTTTTATTGTCTGTATGTTAAGGAAATAACTATTATATAATAATAAATTATTTGATGTGAATGTAATCCATACTATTAGCAGTCCTTATCCAAAGTAATAAAACAATCAGTATTTCCTACAATGATACGCCTCTATAATATATATATAAAAACCCCACAACCACCCATATCATTGTTATTCAAAAAAGGATCAATTATCAAATCTAAACACATATATTTCTCTAAAAATAATTATACATGAACCCAAGGATCTATTCAAGCTAATTGTCCCCCCACTGAAGGCCATATATTCAATCCAAGGGTGGAGGTCCAAAGACAAAGGAATGGGTTCCAAAGACATATACTTCATTGATATATGCTTATTTTTTCAATACACTCTTCTAAAACCCATTTTCATTTAATGTTATATTTAAATTATAATTTTATTAGAAATATTTTATTACATTAATGATTATATATTTCGGATTTTCTATCATCAAAATATTTTCCGTGTGTTTTTTTAGGTAGAAATATTTATTTTAAAATGTATATCTTATCCTAATATTCACTAATTAACCCTCATATTAAATTTTTAAAACTTCAAACTAAAATTAATATATTAGTTTAATTATGAAATATTTTTTTACAAACACAAAAAATAATTTGTTTTTCCATTCATTAAATGAAAATAATCATAGTTAATTTTATATGTCTTAGAATGGTTTACTAAAAAATCATAAAGTTATTAATATTGTATGTCTTAAATATATTATCTACTTATTTATTGATAATAAAATTTATCTTAGAACATTTTGATAAAATGTAAACATTTGATTCTGAAAATATTCCATATCCTCTATGTCAATTTTCATGGTATGTATAAACCGAATAGCCCCAAAATAACTAACATACGGGAAATGGTTCTGATAAATGAATAAAAAATATAAGTAAATGAATTAAAACTAATAATTTATTTATTTATTATGGATGTATATATAAATATATAAATTAATATATATATATATATATTCACAAAAAATAATGATATTAGAGCTTCTAAAATAAATAGAGAAGCAAGGTAAATGTTTTATTCCAAATATCTAAACAAATAATGTATTCTTTCCAGGTATTGTATATTATGTCACCAATTCAAGGACACTAAATTATACCATACTATATTACTTTCATTTTTAGGATTTTTGGTCTCTTTTCCTACCTTATGTGTTTTTATTTCATCTTATACACTCTTCATATTTAATATATTTTATTTTTTCACATTCTTGGGATTATATTATAATAATCCTCAATATCTATCTAGCATTTTCCAATTTTTCTCATTTACCATGTTCTATTTTACATATAATATCTATTATTTAAAATTTTTATTTATTTTAGACATGACCATTATTTATTTACCATGAAAAGTGTGAATACTTGATATTTATCGATGCAAATTAAATGATGTTATCTTAAGATGTTATTTCCTTTAGAGACATCAAAAATATTAACAATACATAAACATGAGATTTCAATACAGATAATCATTTATTACGAAGGAATATTTATTACATATATAATATCTATTAATCTTTTTAATGTAATGAATTCATTGAATTTATTAACTGATCTATGGGCCCAATAATATATACGTCATATATGAATAAATATTCTCTATAACACAAACTACTTTGGGTATTTGGCATATTCCTTCCCATATATGATTTTTTTCAAGTGGACTTAAACGTATAGTATAAATGTATCGAACGGTCTATTCTAGAGTTATATGTTTCATTATTCTTATCCATGTGATTGTTTATTTCAATTTATTTTGATATATTATGTTATGGACTAAGTAATACAAAATATCTATTTTTATATTAATACTTACAAATTATTTATTTCCTAGTTATTCATTATTGGATTCATATTCACGATTTCCCTTACTAAGAGTGTGAGATAATAAAAAAAATTATTCTTGTAATTGAGGAAAAATAATTAATATTACGTGTTATAGATTGATATGAAAACGATATATACTAATGTTTCATATTTTATGGGATACAATTTATGATTATAAAGTAATAAAATTATGTAAGATTTTACTAGTCTCCTAGTACTAGTAAAATGATGATTTTAGAGGTTTCTAATGTAATAAAAATAGATGGATCTATGTATCTAGTTTTATGGTCATTATAGCGAATCGAGTTTAGATTATGTGATTGACCTGGAATGGAATGAAATTAAATTTTATTCATTGTTTGGTGGTGGGTGAGAACAAATAGGATGGTAATCAATCATATATGATTTTGATTAAAATTGTCTGGCCATTGATGAATTTGTCACCTATATAAATAGTTTCGGATACATGAAATTGGAATGCATAAAAATTTTCATTTCTTATCCATTTTTTTCGAAGAAATTGATTTGATACTAGGGTAGGATTTACCCTTAAGAGGGCTGAATATATGTTATAATTTAATAAATTATTTTCTTTTAATCAATCCACTTCAACATTTTGTGGTTCTCCATCCAATCTGGGATATCTCAGAATCTCACATCATAAGATGAAATGATAAAGGAGATCAAATCTCATGGTTTTTACATAGTTTGGTATAAAGACCCACTTCTTTCAAGATGGTTAGACACCCCACAATGTATTATTTATTATAATATTGTTATCACTTGCAATATACTATACAAATTCACATTGTATCTTAAATTCATAGTCCATATAGGATGATCTTTATAAAACTTCACAATGTATAAATAGAGTCAACACAACCTTTTTTACCCTAAAGAACAGAAGTGTGTTTCCCTAATTCCTACAATAATTCAAATAATTCTTCCACTCCTAGCTCCAATTGTGAGATTTATTCTACTTATATCACTAAAGGAAATACATACCATACTCCATGATCAAACTATGATACTTATTCCCCTCTATAGGGTTGATCCATGTTAGGATTAAATTTTGATATACCTCCAAAAGATTGTAGGATTGAGTTACTTGTGTAAACTTCTAGTTTCTTTTTAGAAAATGAATCATATTTATTAGTCCTAGAAATATATTTTTAATCAGTTATTTAGGATCAGTATCTATGTAATGAAAAATGACCATGATTGAATTATCATTTTTAAAACAAAATCTAGACCTAAATTATATGCTTTAAGGTGGAACAAAAAAAATTCATGTAATATTTTATTCAAAAATATTCTTGTACAATATAAATTTTTTCTCTTCTGGATTTACCAACCCCATTCATACATGAATGTAATAATTTATAGCTCATGATCATTTAAAATTTCCATTTATTATAATGATTATTATATTTTTCATTTCAATATTTTCTCATTTACTACATTCCTATTTCTCCCTACGCACATGTAACAACCCAAAGTATATAAATGATATTTTTATATATATAAAAATATGTTATAATATACTATATAGTATTATACATATTAATTACATAATAAAACCAATAAAAAATTATTTCATAAAAAATATTATTTTATTAATCATAAATGAAAATAATAAAATTCTAGAAATTAGAATTGGAAAATATATATAATTGAATAATAAATATGAAAAAATATGGGTCTCCACAATATATTATAATCATCGCCCCCATGGGAAACACTATAGAATTTAAAATATATGATAGTAAAAAATAGTGTCTTATAAACAAATATATATATCCTTGGGAGGAATTTTGTTATAAATTTAGTGAAATAATGAATTAGTATTTATTTGAGGTAATGTTTTTTTTGACAAGTAATGTGATTATTTGTATAGTGACATGGCCATTTGTAATAGTAACCTACCTATAGAGAATAGTAACCAGACTATGGGACTAGTAATTTTTTATAAAAACAATATAATATAATATTATTAATATTTACCATGAATAATTTATATAAATAAAAATATTATAATTCCAGAAAATAAATATAATGATTTATAAAATTAAAGAAAATATAATAACATTCTTAATATAATTCATTTTAAACTATATTATAAAAATAAAAAAAATTACATTAAAAATAAAAATTAACTATGTGAGATATTTATTTTTAAAAAATTTATACCATTTTTTAAATCATAATTTTGAAAATGTTAAGTGTTTATTTTTAGATAATTTTATTAAATGCTTTAATTTTTTGTGATCATTAAAAATACATTTTTTCTCATAAAAATTGTATCATAATTTACATCATTCATGATTCAATAATGAATTTATAATTTCAATAACTAGATGTTCATAAAAAAACATTTAATTTCTTGAATTATTCATTAAAAAAGTTAAATTCAAAACCCAAAATTCATTTTCCAAAACCTAAAGTCAAATGGAATATGTTAATGTAAATTTTTTTCCCCACATTCCTTTTTTATCAACTAATGATTTCAAAATATAAAGATGTTTAATGTCTCAAAAAAATTATATTGTTCTTATATGTGATTTATATGGTTAAAAATTGACTATTAGATGTTTTACCGTTGATAGATTATTATAGAAAATATTGTTTTCTGAAAATACTCCACTCCTCACGTTTAAATAACACCTCTCCCTCCCCTTGGAAAATCACTCCACCATCACATTCATAAAAAAATTTATACCCAAATACTCCCTATCAATCCCTTAATAATACCTAGGTGTGTTCTAAAGTAAAAACACACCCAAAATGGAGTTTTATTGTATTGCACTGGAAGTTACACTGAGGATTATGTAAGATTTTATCAACTCTTCTCATATTTCTTTTTTTCATTCTTTTTTTCACCACATTTCAAACCAAGACATATAATACTAATTAAAAAATAATATAACATTATATTAGTTATTTTATCCTACTAAAAGTATCATATTTGTGATATGTATATTTCCTGCTACCCCTTCCATGTCTACTGACAATGTCCTATCAAATGTCAGTTAAATATAGATTTATAAAAAAATTTCTCAAAAAAGTGTGCTAAAATAGAATCTAATATTATATAGAAAAAATAAAGGAAAAATTGAACCTAATTCAATTCATATACAATGTCTTCATCCTGTGTTTATTATTCAAAATGTGGCAAAGCGATGAATGAAAATAGAAATTATAGTATGGGGATTCTCCAACCCATCTAATTTTTTGGATTACTACACCTTCATAACGTATTTTCTTTGATTATTCCTCTAATATTCCATAAATATCATTTCTCATATTTTACACATTGTCTTCCAGGATATACATGTTTCCTCTATGATTTATAATTTATCTATAAATATTAATGAAAAATATTTATTTATTCAAAACAAATATTTTACTCCTCTAGAGTTGATTATTATTCACTCGTTAATAATGTTTTTAGGAAAAATATTTTTCTCCAATTTTATTTGGGAACTCCAGGTTTATTAATTAAATAATGTTGTATGAAATCATTATGAGACCCATTCCATTACATGGGTTATTTACGGACTATAATTTTAACATGCGATATGTGGCTTGCATGATTATGTAAATGTTATTATGTGACAAGTGGGCCCATAATTTTATATCCATCTAATTCATGGGGTAATTTTATTTATATCATGAGATAATATGTATTATTCATAAACATGGTATTATCCTTTTTTAATAATTATATTCTTATTATGATACAAATATGTTATGAGTGAACATGATGGAATCTTCGTTCAAATATATGTGTGTTATTTTGACCTCTAAGACATGATGTTTCATTTTCTTTCATTACCGCATTATATACCTTTATCAAATATTTCTATCATGATTATGGTGAGGATCCCATTCTTATAATTTAATGACTAGGATTATGTTCACCAATATTATATTGATTCATGTCCCTTATTCCCCTCTTACTTGGAATTTAGCTCACCCCTTTCATTTATATATATCATCAGGTGACTACATGTACAAATAAGAACATGATCACTTAAAAGGAAAGGAATAATGAATATAAATAAATTTTTATGTTATATTGTGTATAATTGGTTCATGGTCCAAATTTTAACATGATACCTATCCTTTCGATCCTTGAATGTATAAATATTATGTTATTTATCATTAAAATGACTTTAAATCCATTTAATAAAAAGTAGGGTCACTATAGTTCGTATCAAATGTATATTTTAGTTAATATGGGAATTAAGATTAGAAAAATATATTGAAAACTATAAGTATAAATATATGTATATCTAAATATCTAATGTTTTGGTATGGTATAATTGTGTTTTTCTATGAGAAAAAAAATCTGCCTTTATACTACAAGGAGATGCAGATCTGGAGCAGAAATTTTTACAGGTAAAAATCCAAAAAACATTGTACTAAAATAGATTCAATCATAAATTGGTGTACTATAATAATCCTTTTTCCGCACTGGGATTCATATTCTTGGTGGATGTTCTTTGGTTAATCACAAACTCTAATAAAAACCATTATGAATTATATATAGCTAAAGTAATTATTAATTTTAATGTTAGATATGAATTAAAGTACAATATCCAGGATGAATAGTTTCAGGAATAATATAAGCCTGGGGACCCCTTAAGTTATGACTTTATAAATAATTTTCCCTTAAAAATTAAATAATTATTCATGCCCTATTAATTTATGTATTTTCAAAAAAAAAATCTATTTTAGAATATATTGGGAACTATGAGAAACTAGGCCATCAACCAATGTCTGTGTAAATGCAATGAATTATTGAACAACATCCCCAATTGCATAGGGTGTGTAGTTCAAAATTTTCTGGTGATTCATACACATGTATCTCAATCTATGAATAATAGCTAGAACCATGTGAAAAATCCCCCTCCATCAAATATAGTGAAACTAGATATTGATTGTTTTATACAGTAATGACCACTAATGTTTAATGAATCTTCTGATCCACATTTTATGGAACAATGGGTTAACCCAATATAGAATATCATTAATTTACATTAATTTTTTGAGATGGAGGTGTCGAGTCTATTAATATATTCTTTAGATGTAAAAGATGATCAATACTGATAATTGATAGACATCACCAAGCTAAGGGGTGAAATGAAAGTGATGGAGTGGGAGGACTTCAGTAAATTATTTCATATTAGTTATTTCCATAGAACTATTCAATCAAATATGGAGGAGAAATTCATAGATTTTAAGAACATGGAAGGTTAATCTATCAAGGTTAATGAGAAACCCATTATAAGGATTATAGATATGCATGAGTTTTTGTTACCAACAATGATAGAAAAATAAATATTTTCATTAGTGGTTTAAAAACATGCCATCGAAATTCAATAGATATCTGACAGATTATGAGTTATGAATAAGTTGATCGATGAAATCTCAAAGTTGTGATTGAGTTCATAGATTGTTCCCATGGTAATGTATATAAGAAAATGAGAATGGAATATCCATCTAGCGTGTTAACAGAAAAAAATAGGAATGTGGGACCAACGAGCCACATATAAATTTTTTTGAAAGAAACATCATGATAATTGCCTCAATTGAATGGGGAAACTCTTCAATTGGGGGAGAGAAGTATCATAATCTCATTAATATCGAAGAGACATCATGAAACTGGATGAACTAATGGAGGAAGTTAGGGAACCTTCTAATTCCCCAACTATGGTCCAATGCTTAAAATATAGGGAACAAGGGCAATATCCAAGCCATTTAACTAAGCTAAATGTCCATGAGGGTAATCAACTTCAACAACCAGAAAATCCATAGGATCAAGGGAATTCTTATGCCATCACAACTAATGAAATAGTGTGGTAAAATTAATTTTGACAAAGAAAAAATATTGTTTACTCGATAATGGAATAATTTTCATTAGATTATTGTTATATGCACTATATAATATTTTGTGGGTTTAGTAGAACAATTAAATTGAATCCCAGATACCATTAAGTAGAGATATATATAGAAATTACTATTTTTGTGATCATTTTAATCTAATTATTAGACTCTTATCCTATTATCATATGTGGGATGGTTCTTATAGAAAACGTAATAATCATTCCCTTAGAATAATTCAATGTGATGTTCGCCATTGATTAGCTCTTGTTATATTGATCATATATCAACTATTGGGAAACATAAATATATTTTACTATTTTAAACCTTCCAATACTCCTCTAAAAATTAATATAAATCATGAATATCCAATTGAAAATCCTTTAATGGTATAGGGGTTGACAACCTATGAAGAATACAACATTTTTCAATTGGTCGAGTCGAGTGAAGGTATGAACCTAGTTTAAATTTCCATTTTGAGGAAATGTATTGATGTATTTTATAAAGATTTACCCAGACTTCCACATGATCATGAGATAGATTTATAAATTGAGGTTGTACATGAAGATATTTATAAATCAAAATTCCCCTATAGTATGGCCTAGGTAGAACATATAGAGTTAAAGAAGTAGTTTCTAGAGAATTTAGAAAAATGGTTCATACACCATAGTACATCACCTTTTCTTTCATGGGTACTCTTTGTAAATAAAAAAGCACGGATCAATGTAGATTTCTTCTGATTAGTGGGAGCTCAAAAAATACCATATGTAACAAGTATCATCTAACAATTATTGATGAATTTTTTATCAACTATGATGACCTTATTATCACTCAAAGGCATATATTCAATCTATATATCATCAAATAGTGGCTAAGAAGGAAGATAATCATAATTTTTCATTCCTTACATGTTTTAGACACTATGAGTTCAATGTTATTCCCCAAAGACTTACTAATTCCCCAGATATCATCATGTATTTGATGAATATTATCTTTAAATACCACACAGACAAATATGTGTTAGTGCTTTTTAATGGAATTTCCATTTACTAAAAGATGATGAATGAATATGAAGATAATCTAAGCATTGATATAGTGATATAAATAAATGAAATAAGGAATTATATTCCCAAAAAATGTGATTTTTGGAAATAAAAATTCAAATTCTTAGGTTACGTGATCACATATAAGGTAATTTTAATGGATCCTTTAAAGACAATGGTAATTTTGGAATGGTTAGGACTTATTAGTGTTAAAAAATTCATAGTTTTCATGGCAGAACATGAAATTTACAAAATATTGTGAGTACATTATCTTTATTTTATATCTCTATAACTATGCTAATCGGGAAAGGGGTGAAGTATGGTTGGATGAAATAATGTAAGGAATTATTCATGGATCTCAAAGAGAGGGTAATCAGTTCACCTATAATAAATGTAATAGAAAGTGGGGAAGGATTTATGATATAAATGGAGCTAAAAATATAAGATTTTTTTGTGAACTCATGCAGAATGAAAAAGTGACATCCTATGCCTCCAGAAAATTTATGATCCATGGGAAAAAATCATGTCACATTATCTAGAGTTGGAATCTGGGATCTTCTCCTTGAATATTTGGGGGCACTTTCTCAAAGGTGAGTAGTGTGACATATATTCCAATCATAATAGTATAATGTATATATTCATATGGAAGGAGATGAATAGGAATAAGAGGATATAGATATAGATAATAAAGGAATATAACTTCACTATTCACAATAATCCATGAAATGTGAAAAAATTAATTAATATACTTATTATAAAAGAACTTACTAACTTATCCTTGATGCAAATTGATAAAACCTTATTTTAATGGATATGTAAATAATGGATACATAAATCATAATGATAGGGAATACATCCTACATGGGAAAATTGTTTTTCTAACCATTTATCTAAGAGAAGATCATGGATGAAAAAGGTTATGATCTAGTGGTATAAAATAACATTAGGGTAGTAAGTGAATATATACTAGATGAGTTGTGTATATATATATATATATATGATTATGGTTCAATTTTATTTGGAACTAGAAATTGTGACTAATTCTCCTAAGATAAATAATTATCTGTTAAATAATGTCCATAGATCATATCTCTTTATCTGTCCTAGAATAACCAAATAGTATTGTGATCTTTAAGAGAACTTCTGGTGGAAAAACATAAATAAATAGCCCATTAAGTACACATAAAAGAGTATGGGTATATCAAAATGATAGTGTATGGTAATAGAAGTCCAAAGGGATGATGAAACTATTTCCTACACACATTAAAATTAGATGATGCTACTACTGACATCATCACGGGTCTCTCAAAGACATTAAAACGATACAATGTTGTATGGGTTATGGTGGATCAACTCCCCAAAACTTTCCACCTTATTTAATCTTAGGAATATTTATCACTTGAATGATATGTCAAGATATATGTAAAGGATGTGGTGAGGTCGAATGGTTTACCTCTATGAATATTCACTAACTATGATCTAAGGTTCACTTCTGAATTCTAGAAAGGTATTCAATATATATTGAATACCAGATTAAATTTCATTATGGCTTGTTTCTTCCAAACTAATGGATAATAAAAAAGGACTACTCCTGCACTTTCTTACATGTTGAGATATGGATCACAAGATTTTAATAGTGGTTAGGATCAACATATTCCATTATTTTAGTTCTCATATAACAATATCTTACACTCAATTATTCAAATTTCTCAATATTAGGATCTAAATGTAATGTTATGTGGAACTACCAATTATTGGGATTAATTTAGTGAATGAAAGCAACATGGACATAATCTTCTGAAAACAGGTTATAGAGAAGGTTCAAGCCATCTAATAACACAAAAAACCTACTCAAAGCCTGCAGAATCGAAATTTTGACAACTGATGAAGGGTATTGGATATTGATATTGGATACAATTTTTTCTTTTCAATATTACCATGGAAAAGAGTCATGTTGCTTATAAATAAAGTGAATCATACCCCTAGATATATTTACCCCTTTTATATCCTCGATCATAGAGGAGAAATGTCTGATTGGTATACAATTAATAAAAAATATATCTTCGGTTCATGATTTGTTCGATGTATCCATCCTTATGAAATAAATACCCAACCCCTCACATGCATTGAGTTTAGTGGTGGTCTCGTCGGAGAATGGGCTCTATTTTTGGAGAATCTAGTGAAGATCTTGTAAACTAGACAAAATGTTCTACACAATAATATTCTCTACCTTGTCAAGTTGTTATAGAGGAACCATAAGTATGAAGAGGCGCCACGGGATCCATTAGAAAGAACAGAACAAAAGTAACCACCCATATTCTCAACCGATAATATGACTAGAAGTTTCACAGATGAATTTTTTTAAATGGGAGAAGAGTGCAACAACCTAGAGTTTATAAATTTTTTTCCCCTGAAACAAATGCGGGTTTTAATATACTATATAGTATTTTAAACATACATCACATATGGAAAAAAATAAACAGTTATTCCATTCATAAATATTTTTACGTTAATCTGAAATGAAACTAATAAAAATTCCCAACTTTTCAATTAGAAAAAATATAAAATACAGATGATTGAATGAGAAAATATGGATCCTCCCAATGTCCTAGAATCATCACCCCCATGAAAAACACTATAGATAAGAAAAAAAATTATAAACCAATGAACATCATAAAAATTGAAAATTTAAAACCTTTGGATGAATTTTTTCAATATTAAGTGAAAAATGAGTTTTTATTTATAAGAGGAAATTTGACAGTTGGAATAGTAATATGACCATTTGAGTAGTAACCTAACTATTGGGAATGGTAACTTAATTGTTGGGAATAGTAACCTAAACATTAGAATAGGTATTTTACCTTAAATAACTAACTATGATATGGATAATATTTATCATGATTAATTTAATAAAGTATAAATTTCATAATGCTAAAAAATAAATACCATGATCGAAAAAAACACGAATTAAATATAATCAAATTTTTAATATGTTATATTTTAAATTATTTCATAAAAATCATATATTTATGTTTTAAATTAAATTTACCAATGTTATTAATTTATTTTTATCAAATTAATATCATTTCTTAACCATCACGTCAGTATTCTCCAAGGGGTATTTTTTGTAATTTTCCAAAATACTTTAATTTTCCATTGAATATTAAAAATAAAATTTTCCAACCAACTGTAGAATCTTAAATTTCAACATTACTGATGTAATCATGAAAAAAATTATAACTAGATTCTGATGTTCAACAAAAAAATATTTAATTTTATAAATGAGTCATTAAAAAATGAAAATAAATTCCAAAACCTAATAACATTTTAAAAAATCTATAATGAAAAGCTATCACTTAATATAAAACACTTTTCTTTTTCCAGTTTTTGTTTTAGAAAACTAATGATTATTAATTATAAAGAATCTTAAATTTTTCAAACCAATATATTATTTTTATATATTATTCATATTTTCAAGCATTCACTATTACGAGTTTTAACATTAACATATTATTTTATCTTATATATTATTCTAAAAATCCCCATTATTTAGAGTATAAATAACCCCTCCCCTTCCAAATGGGAAACCAATCCTCCCTCACAAGAATAATACAATGTTGACCAAAATATTAATTCTAAAACCACTTAGAATACTTAAGAAAATTATAGATTAATCGAGATCTGATAATTAAGGAATTTTTAATGTTATACAAGTGAAGTTACATCGATGGTTATGTAAATTTCAACCAACTATTATCTTATTTTCTTCTTCTAATTATTTTTTCACGCCACATTAAGAAAAAAACCATAAAGAATAATTATTTCGTTATTTAACAATATATTTATTATGTTAACCATCTTCAAGTATCATATTTAAAATATATATAATTTTTAATCATTATTACCCTACTCTTTAGACAATATCTCGTCAAAGGATGGTTAACCACATATGGGAACAATGTCATGTTAATACTTATGACCTTCACCATGGATGGATATTATGATTTATATATAATATACAAACATGCCCTATCATATTTTTGGATTTAATTATACTGATGTGTATTTACAATGAAAAAAATTAGTTAAATCAAAACCAAATGGGAAAATTAAATGAAAACTTGATACCAAAACAATTCATGTTTAACCAGGAGACTTAAAAAATATAATAAAATAATTATAATAGATAAATAGTGGAAGAAATGGAGAAAATTCACTTCTATAACTATGTTTTAGAAATCCTATATTAATTATTTAGGAGGCATAAAAGTGATGAAATAAAGAGAGAACTAAGATATGGGGATTCTCAAACCTAACCACTTTTCTTTTGATTATTACTCCTTGAGGACATATTTAGTTTGGATATTCCTATAATATTCCATAAATATCATTTCAAATATATTTACATTTTCTATTCTAGGATATACATTTTTTCTCATTGATTTATAATCCACAAATAATGATTTAAGAGAAGGAAAATTCATTCTAAAAAATATTCTACTCCTCTAGAATCATTTCTTATTCATTCAAGAACTAAGATATGTACTCCAAATACATTTTCCCACATTCATTTTGGAATTATTGGTTTATTCATGAAATCATGATATATGAAATAATTATGAAACTCATTCTATTGCATTGGCTATTTTATTTTAATATTTTTTATGTGGAATGCGTGATTATTTAAATTTTATGATGTGATGTGTTGTCCCATAATTATATATCCATATATAGAAATGGGTAATCTAATTTATATCATGATATAATGTGTGTCATCAATAAAAATAATTCTATGTTTTTTCACAATGATGATTTTATTATTGTGAATATATGTTAGGAGTGATCATGATTCCTTTATTGGTTCAATATTGTGTTTCTTACTTCACAATAATGATATGGTGTTTCAAATTTATGAATCTTCACATTACATGCCTATATAAACTATTCACCAAATTAATATGATGATGTTTCAATAAAAATGATGTGATTATTATTATTTTGGTCACCTATGTTATATTGATTCATCTCCCTTATTTCTCCTCTTTCTGGTACTTTACTTTACCCCTTTCGTTGATGTATATCCCTAGGTGGCAACATGTACTAAGGTGAATTTGATCATTTATAAGGAATATAAAAATTATTTCAAAAAGAATTATGTTTAATTATTTATAACTGATGTATGGTCCTAAATTTTTCGTGATACCAAACCATTTAATCCTTAAATGTACAACTATTATGTTTTTTAGAATTAAATTTATTTAATGGTCATGACAAAAAAAATTATCACCACTATAACAAACATTTAAATATTAACATGGGGTGTCAATTGTTCATGATATTTATATCATGAAATAGAATAGAGTATTTCCCAAAAACTTTTGTGATACTAAAAGTCTAGGCTATCGTCTTATCCTCAAAATCCATCACATAGTTTTGTCACATGTTCGTCCTGTTTTATCTTCGTGCAAGATTATGTTGTATGATAGTAATTTCCATACACACATTGGAGGATTCAAGAAAAAAAAATTATGTAAATGATTATTTTATTATAGACTCAAGAGTGTAGTTTTCCTATGATTTCCAGATTGATTGAAAATATTTTTAAAAAACATCACTTCATCATGAATCAAGATATGTATCACGGGAGCTTGTCATCTTCATTCAAGCAGAGATATTAATAGAATACCTCTTCATAATCAAAAGGATTCACGGTTCACTATTTATCTAGAAAACACAATCTCTATCAAAGTCAATATTGGCCTTAGTGATTCTCTATAATGGTTATCGGTATTTATATATAGGCCATCAGAAACTCACTTTTTTTAAACTTTATACAAAAAATATGCAACAAAATATGTTGTGTAGCACATATTTTAACTGACTGGTGATTCATTCATAATTTCTTGAATATACACCCAAACATAGAATATTCATGATTAATGGCTTCACATGATCTTGGTTCTTCAAGTATAAATAATTTCACATGCATGTATGAATAAATTCACACCCCGTCTTCTAAAAACTATGAACTCATACAGGTACTCTCACTTCAATATACAAATCAATTTCCTTTATAACAAAGAACTTTCATTGATTTTTCACATGCATTAAACATATTGATTGCATGCATGGCCTCTGGATCATTGTGTTTGTCTTGATTTATATGTTTTATTATCTGAAGGATGTATGTTTAATACACGAATGTAAGTATTTATAATTTTGATCTCGCATGAAGAACTTCAAAACATATATGTTAAAGAAAATTAGTTCTCATTTGATCAAAATTCAATGAAAAAGAAAATCAGATTGCAAGTGTTATTACCACATTTTCATAATTTGATGAATATCATGTTGTGATTAATTTTCCCTAATGAGTTTTTCAAGGAATTTGGGAATGTTATATATTACAACATTTACCATTAAAAACTAATTTAATAGTGTAGGTTCCATACCTAGAACCACACAGCACATACCAACTCAACACCACCCATCTGGCATGGATTCTTTAGAACCTACATGCATGCTCACCCTGACACACTCTCCCTTTCCTATATAGGCTCCCACCTATGTTTTCTCAGTATCCTCTATTCTTCCACCCCAATTGTCAGGGGATATCCAACCAAGATGAGATAGTATCCTATATAAATAGTACATTCATGGGCCTATGGTCCTCCTTTTGTTAGACCCATTTTTGGGTACTCTTCAATAAATTGTTTTAACTAAATTCTAATCCAATACTAAGAAACCAATACAATTTCACAAGAAAAATAATATTTTTAATGGAATATTTAAATTATTTATGAATATGATGATTTTCATTGTCTTAAATTATTTCTCCATTAATGAAAAACAATTTTCAAACCTTATTCACACATATCATTGAGAAAAACAATATTTAACTATTTTAACTTCATAAATTAATCAGTATAGTAAATAATACCATGCATAATCACCTTATATATATAAATGATAATAGAGAGTGAAATACACAATATTTCTAAATAATGACATAATGACCTTATCCATTCTATTTTGTTTACACCCCAAATCATGGATTCTATAATATAATATTATTATGAACTAAAATGGACAATACAAATTCACACTCTACCATAACTCTTGAGTACACATAGGAGGATCTTTTTACCACAACTCACAATGTTACGAGAGTATCCAGATTCCTTCTAATCCTGAATCATAAAAGAGTATTCTCCTTCCTCCATCAAAAGGTGAAATAATTCCTCTACTCCCAGATTCAATATAGTAACTTGTTTTGAATCCAACACCAACTAAAAAAATTCCACTGCTCCCAACTCATCCTATGAGAAATTGTCACATTTCTGGGATTGATCCTCTATAGGGTGAAATTTTGAACTTAATCAACGATCAAGTAGAATCTGACTTCCTCATGAACACATCATGCACCTTAGAACCTTATGAATCATTATTTTTTGACATTCTTAAATATATTTGGACACATGTATATGATTTGTTTCTTCAATGGCTTAAATGATCTTCCATATGTTCTTCATTCATCATATATAGTCATAACTTCAATTTGATTTTGTATATTGGTCACACGAATTCATTATGTAAAATTTTAATCATTTTTATTCCTACACACTCTCAAGTAGTTATTTTATTGAATTCTCAACTCTATTAAGGAATAATTTTAGTAACACATATGTCATGTTCATTGCAAATGTACATTTTTTATCATTATTATTTATGTTCAATTTAAATTGTTCCAAAATTTCTTCAATTTTTCTTCTTAGTGCATAATTTTATATGATCAGGGGATCTCACTTGTTCTTGAGATATAAATATTACACTAGAATATAGCACATCTTAAATTCATTTGAGAAACCAAAATGGTCACGTATATCACCATTCTCAAACTCCTTTAAATAGTTTTTTCATGCGATCTTCCTCCATACTCTTCAAATAAGACTATGCAATATCTTATTAAATCTATCATAAACTAGTGAAACTTCATAGAATAATTACTTAATAAAATGAATCGTATATTATAGACTCAAGTTCATGGTTTTCATATCTTCTTGCATTCCTGATACACATTATAGATACTCAAATCATTCACAATGTCATATAAAGATCATTGGATACATTTTTATATGGGAATGAAGTGGTCTATTAAAAATAAATCTTCACAAACCAAAGTTTTCATGGTGCACTATTTTACTATAATATGAGATATATCTCAATATCTCTTTTCATAGTATCACATCCCCATCATATCTGTTAGTAATTATAGGATAAACACCACCACCACCCATTTGAGTTTCATGATACATCAAGGATCAAAAAATATATTACATTTCATTCATAATTTAACACAGCAAAAATTCAATAGTTATTTATAAAATATAAACATAAAATCTTGGAATCATCAAAATGAATGGATTCATGATATCCTACATCTTCTTCATCAACTATGATGTTCATGTGAATGTAAAAATAAGAACATCAATAATAATTTAAAAACTCTAATCTCATCAATGGACTCAAATAGTCATTTAAACCTCTGTTTTCATTTTTTTAAATCATGTTCTATGAGTTATCATGTGTAATAAGTACATTGATTGTATGAAAGGACATGGGGTTATCGGGACTATCTCGATCTCCCGGTTTGATCACATGAATGATGGATTGAGAATTTTGGAGTGGTGATGTCAACAGATTTCAACTAATGGGAAGAACCTATAAATATTGATGTAGGAGATGATCAGTTCTCATTAGAATGGATAACGGTAAATAAAATAATTGAACTACCAGTGTTGCTTCTGTATCTTCATAAATGGAGGAATTGAGTAAGGTCCTCATATCCCAAATTTTTTTTGAATATAGTTGACCACACTATATATTAAAATGTGTTCTATTATTAGATCATGGAGTATCATGGGGTTCAATCTAAGAAACAAAATACACACACTACCTCCAACATACCATGTCTCTATATATAATAGATCTAGAACATCTATGTGTGTTCACCTATATGCACACCCACCATTCTATTTTCTATCTCACATATTCTCTCCCTATGGGTGCTATTCTTATACACCATCATTAATAGGCCGGATGTGTTGACTTTTTCTTAACTAAGAAGTGGTTTCATAGATAATTGTCTAGCCTAGGGCTGGCCCCATTTCTACGTATCTTTCAAAAAAATAGTTAGCGAATTCTTATCCATTTCCATGAAAAATTAAAATTCCATAAGAAAAAAATATTTTTCATGGTCTTTATTAATTCATCATATAGATAAAGATTCTTATAGTACTTACTTATTTATCCATTAACAAAAACAAATGTTTATTACCAAATTTACATATGTCTTTAATAATAAAATTGTTTCAACAATCAAAACAATTAAAAGGAAATTTTATCAAGAATGAAAAAAATTTCATTCTATAAATCCATTAAAATTATTATAGAATAACCACTTCATCATCAACACACAAAACACATATTAAAACATCATTGATAACAAATTCAACAAACTGGCTCAACACATTGATTAGTTTCTTCATGAATTCATCAATTAATAAGTTGTTCAAACATGTCATAGGATGGAGGTGAGATAGCATCAATGTCTACTTCTTGGGTAGTTATAGGACTATATGGCTTCATCATAGTGGGATGGTTATTATAGTGGGTTATAGGACATTCCATTTTTTGTTGATCCAAACTAATAGTTCATTTGATTAGGAAACATAGACAATATGGGATTGTTCTTACAACCATTGTGGTTTTAGTGGTAAAACAAGGTCGATTAGACACACCCCACCCTATCATTGGATTATCATGAGCATTTATCTGGCTGATGCAGTCAAAACCAATCTTTTGGATCTAGTAGGAATGTGATGTTTTTTATAATTCAAACCCCTAATTCTTAATGTGATGAGTATTAAATAGATGGATGTTTTCCCCTATGAACTCATATATTTAACTTGTATTATTATGTGGGATACTTTCCTACTTTACCTCGCATATATGATGATTACTAATGGTTTAGATGTAGGCAAACCCGATATCTTGGGGGTGATGTGTTTGGACATGTTGGATTTGTACAAACCTATTCATTGGGTAGGAATGAGCCTATAGGATTTGAAATATGTCATCACAAATTATTTATATTTTTTTGAATATTATTAACTCTATTTAATAAATGAATACATTCCAAATTAAGAGTAGTTTCTTATAAAACTAACTCATTATAATTCTATGATATAACTACTATTATGTTTACGATTTTTATATATTTAACATACTATCCCTAAACATATATATTACAAATATGTTTAATCAAACCATTGGAAGGTAATTAATGAGTATAATTCCCACTTAATGAATTTGCACATTTGGAGGCCTAAAAACATTATGATCCTTAATGTATATAAAGAAAAATCACCCATAGTAGATATATAAGATTGATATGGATGAAGATGATTTAGGGAGTTAACTGAAACTGTAATTAGACACATTTTTTTATTTATCTATTTTATCCTATTTTTATACTTACCCATGTACACAATTGACCCATATTAAAGTACTAAATGTGATGAATGGGTTTCTGATATTTCATTTGATATATTTTTTAACACAATGAGTTATGTTTTTTATTTCCTACCAATCAATGTAGATTCAATATTATAATAATTTATTTTTTATGATTTTCATTATAATTTAATTATTTTTTATAATTAACTAATTATAGGTATAGTATCTATATAATATCGGCCTATTTTCAGTATTATTAGGACACCTTCTATATATTTATTTGTGTGATTGAGGTATTGTCAAATTCGGAATTTGGATAATAGCCAATCACGTATCAATGGATGTCAAATTATAGTATTAAAGACTTCTTTTGATTGGTTTTTACTATTTTGGAAAAAATAGTTCGATCTTTCACTAATTGAAACTTGGTATAGACCAAACAATTATGCATTCCTAAAAAACATATGGGGAATTTTCAATGTACTATTCTGTAAGATTATTATTTTTATTTCTTGAGAAATTAATTTTTCTAGTTGAGGGAATGTGATGGGTGAGTTACTTATTATTTATTACTTCTGGAATAGGATGGAACGATGGTGTGATTTCATTCAATTTATTTGGAAAAAGGATCGTACGACTTGTGTATGAATATATTTAGTGGATAAGTAATATAAAAATTATATCTCATAATTAAAACATCAAAAACATTACAAAGATATTTCCTTAATAATTTTATATTGTGAAATTTATTAAATGAAGGTATTGTAAAAGTTTTCATTTGGGGATAATACTTTATTACATATGATTGGAAATTTATGTTATTTATCGACCAAACAATTAGATTGGTCAATTTGGTCATAAGAATATGTCGTGATACGGAGGCACATATCGTTGATCTGATTTCGGAGTATGAGAGTTTCACCCCAAAATGAAGAATTATTTTTAAACCTAATTTAATTTTTTTTATTCTCATTGATGAATAAAAATAAGAATATATAATAAATCCAAATAGTTTAAAATAATTTAAACAACACTTATTTATATCATAATTCTTTATTATAACATAATTATATGAATCCAACTATTATATACCATTTATTTTTATATAAATTCATGATTATATTCCCTAAATTTATATAAATTAGAATTTTTATTAGCAATAAAAATGAATGAAAATTTAATACTTAATAAATCCCTCAGATAGTAGTTACCCTTGAGAATCATTGTTAGTAGAAGTATAATTGTAATGAGAATAAACATCATGAAAAAAAATAAAAACTATAAATGGGAAATGTGATTTCTGAAGTAAGTACATAATAAATTTATTAATTGACAATAGAGTAATGTATCAATTATTCATCCATTTTAAATGGGTATAAGGTAGTTTATTATAATACTAGTAAACATATTTCTAGTTCATAATTATCTGTATATCATTAATACTCCAAGAGGTGTGAGTGTGGGTTGGAGACTGAGCACACTTTGAAAAAAATTATTAGAAAAAGGAAAAAAAGAAATAGATAAATAAATATGGAAATAACACCATCACAAACTTGAAAATTAATATAGGAAATATCATCTTGTGGAATGATATTTCCCACCGCCAAACACCTTGTATGGTAGCCCCTCCTACAGGTTTTGGGATTTTTCCAAGTCATAACATCATTATCTTGGGAAACTCTATTGTCATCTGATGGGGTGGGATCTGCGGGAGTCCTTGGATCATGTATCCCTAATAGATTTAAGACCTCAGATGATATCTTCAAATGAGAAGTCCTCCCTACATTGGTAGTCTCGATTCTGGGGAAATGACCTTCACATAAAAGAGTGTTTTCAAAGAGCTTAAGTAAAACTGGTCTTTTTTATCTATTAAAAATATTTAGAAAATTGAGAGACACCTATTACTTTTTTTAACATTAGAAGAATCTATCACAATCATAAAAAACATGCCCCTTGTTCAGAATCTAACCCCTGAGATGATATCTCTGTTTGAGTCTAAGGGGAAGTAGTTAAAAGAGGGGACCTCTGGTTGGGTGCCTCTCCAACAGAGAGTAGTAATTGGGGAATCATTTCAGTAATAGTGGCTGAAACCTCCCTCACATACCCAAATACATTCCTTTGAATCCCTACATTAAAAATTGGTTGAGGAACAATTGTAGAACTATCCCACATAACCACTCTACCTCAAATTAATTTGTTGATTAAAATCAATATCAGTAAATGTATATCTATATTTCTTTTTGCATCATTTATAGATCCCATCCGAGTAGCTAAAATAAGCTTGTCCCTATAGAAAGGATGATCATTCAAACCTGGTAGTCTTACTAAGATACTCAAATCCTAGTGCATCCCACTTTTTTTAAACCATAGGAAATTAATATTTCTTCATATATATCAGCTCGGTCCAAAAAAATCACCCTTTGATGATTCCAAATTATAATTATTATTTATGACTCCAATTCTATCATATCCAGAATTGGATCTATGAAAATTGGATTGCATAGGAACCTACTGAATGTCATTCACAATCCCCGCACCTACCTTATCCTTAGATATTAACCACTCTATATTGGAGTGCATTAGCTGGAGCTGCCTCTCCACCCCATACACATGATTCAACATATGAAATTTTAAGTAATTATTATCATGAGGATATCTATGATTTTGGAAGTTGGATCACATCAGTCCCCTACGACAATCCTCTCTAACTTTTCCAATACAACAAGAGTTGTGACAAAATAAAAGTACATTATCATTCTCTATATACAATTTGAACTTAACTTCATCATCATATATGTAAACAATTTAAATCATAGGAGAAAAAATATCATACTCAATAAGGGTTCAAAAAAAGTGCCCCAATTATTCAATTTTGGTCTCTTTATCTAAACATAATTAAAATGGATTCCCATAAATTAAATGATTTTATTCAAAAGATAAATTTCATTATTTTAGAAATTGAATTTTTAAAAAAAGATGTCATTTTTTGTAATAAACATGTTAAAAATAAATTTGGTTGTTTTTTTGTAATCATTCCAATGATATTTTTTAGTGAAACTAGTGTAAATGGTGGATTTTAATTCCATGTTTGCTGTGGTTTCATTTAGGTTTAAAAATACAACATAAAAAAGTGATGTTGTAAGCACTTTCAATTACATTTATTTTAACAGAAATTGAAAAAGGTATTCAACATGAGTTTTTTTAATTAAATCATCAAAAACACATTATTTTTTTAGGGGTGATATATTTTTAACATCACTATAATAACTGACATTGAAATTAATTTTACTCATCAGTTATTTCAAATAACCAATCATGAGAAATTTATTTAAATATCTATCAATACATAATTGATTTTGAAACAATAACTTTTTTGAATACGATTTCTTAAAAATAGTAACCCATAGAAAGACGTAGTATTATAAAAAAAAGATTAGCAGTAGAGTAATAGTAACATGACTCATAATAATTATTCACCCCAAAGATTTAAAATTTCAACAAGTTTACACATTAAAATTGAATTAAAAATTCTATAGTAAAAAATAAAATTGAATCACTACTATAATGTACTCCGCCAATATTTTTGGAACATGATTCAGACCTTATTTATTTGAAGTAGGATGGCCATAAAAATAAAAAAAAATTAATGAATATTTAACATATATTTTATATATAATGATAAGATAAATAAAAAGGTTATAATAATATCTAACCTTGTAAAATTTTTATAACTGTATTAGTTGAAATAATTTCAATTGTATATTTTATAATTTAATATCCACAATTTGTTTCTTCCTCATGATGAGAAAAATTATATTTAAATATATGTTTTCAATTGAAAAATTAATTTCATGATTTGCTAAATTTGTAGTAATTATAAATGAATTTTCCATTACATGGACATATATGATCTTTATTTTCATCCATCCAAATTATATTATATACACATCACATGCCATGTATGAATATGACATGTTTGATATAAAAGTGAGTGTAATTATAAAAAACAATTACTCAAATAATAAAACATACCTATCTAATTTTTATATCATACATGACATATTAAAACATGGCATGTGATGTCTATATGAAATAATTACTCAAATAATAAAACTTACATCTCTAATTTTTTCATCTTTTTTAGCACATCACTGTGTAAGGAACATAACTAATAATGATTATTCTATTTTAGAAAATAAATAAACAATATCAAATGGACACTAATTAAAAAATAACAATATCATTGAACTTTATATTAGGATAAAAACTAAATATATGTTACATACCTCTCAAGCTAATAAAAAACCAACATTGTATTTCATCATTCATTAATCATTCAAACATATATAGTATACTTTCAGCAAAATGAATGATCATCACCTCTGGAGTAATTAATTTCATCTGAAATAAAATAAATGATTATTATCTAAAAATATTAACAAAAATTTTACATTAGTTCAAATAAAAAAGAGGTATTATGTTAGAAAAATCAAATTGGATGAACTATAAGAAATATTATAATCAATTTACTATAAAATTATTTGCAACATTATGTGGATCAACAATTCTAAAATAAAATTTTCAATGATATACCTCATACAAACCATCAAAATAATAATGTGTAGAAACATTTCAATATATTTTTAATTCTCTAAAGCATATAAAAATGATGATTCCATCATTTATATTTTATAATGAGTGGTTATATATAAAGTCAATGAGTTATCTATATTTTCTCTCTTTCTCTACAAGATATCATTACCTCTAATGTATTACTATATATATATATATTATAAACTAATAGAAATATGAAATAATTAATATATTACATATGTCTAAAAGCCGGTTTAATTTGTCCCTGAGATATTAATAAATAAAATTATTAAAGAGTCAACCATATAAGGGGTTATTACAAGAAACCAGAGTGCATGGAAGCATATCTGTCCCCCTCTACCAATAAGGCACAGTAGTCTCGGGATGAAAAACAACACATCAAGTCCATTTCATGGATCACCTTCTTTTCCCATGCATGTTCCACCTGACTGGCATCCCGATAATCATGTAAAACAACCAAATTGATTTAAGTAATCTTATCAAGGAAATCAATGCAATGTGGAAAAACTCTCATTGTCACATTAAACATTCTTGTTTATAATTCATCAACCATAAGCTAAGAATCAAATTCCAACCATATCATGTTCCAAATATAATGGAAAGCATACATGATTACCTGAATAATTTCCCACAATTATACTTCATAGGCAGTTGCAACACTATTGAAATAGTAGAAACATCCTTTAAAAACAAGCGGTAAGTGTGAAACACACCACCACAACCCAATGGACCTTTTCCACCTATGTTTTCTCCTTCAAAATTCACCTTAACGCATGTTTCAATCAAAGGTATCCAATTAATGTGGTAACACTCTCCTATAGTAAACAGTACTCTAGATAATGAATTTATAACTTATAGTACCACTACCCTAATATGATCAGTCACTATCAACATGTGATGTATATTTTACCAAATATATTATGCTATCCTATATTCTACAATTTTATAATATGGATCCAAGAAATATAAATAAGATTAGATGGGAATATTAGGATAAGATGTTGAAATTATATATTTAAGTAGAGGTTAATTGATGGTATCTATATTTAAGGGTGGGGTGATTAATATCCCATTGGTAATGGTGGATGGGATATATTTCTAGATATAATCTTTGCATCTTGGATTACATAAATATTATTAAAGAACAGATCCACACTTCTATCATAGCTCATATCTTATCCAATATTATTTCATCAATCTTCTCATACATGGCTTCTAAAGCATCTATTTTCAATTATATATTTCCTCTATTGATCATTTTCTATAAGTAAATAATTGTTTAAAAATTATGAAACCAAACTCATTTCCCCATATGCGGACTGGGTTTTCAATATTTTCTAATGTACAATAGAAAATATGCTTTCTACCCTTAGGTATGAAAGACCCCCATGTGGTATTATCCTTAATGGATTCCTATATAGAATTTTTAAATAATTTATTCTGGATTTAAAATATATAAATATTTTGAAAATAACTTTAAAATCTATTATAGAATAGATAAACACTTACAATCCACTCAACTAATGACACCAATTCATCGATAAGATATGCCCCCTTGATGGTTATTATGGAAATTATCCATTTTTCATGTTATTGCGGTGGGGAAGGAAGTCCAATATCTATAGAAAATAAAGACTCAACTCTTGTTATTTGAATATCTTCAGTTATGATTTTCTCTTACAATAATGAATACCATCTAAGTGATTGGTTAAGATAATGTATGTTTTTGGTTTTTATCACCTGATGATATAATCTTATATACAGGTAATTAAGGAAATAAATATTTACATTATCAATACATTAATACATTTAAATTATAAAAATAATATTTCGATTATAAAAAATAAATAATATTGTATGCTTTAGATAAATTTCAACCTTGTCCCTTAATCTAGATATTGATATATAAGACTCGTATTTTCATTCTCTCTTGAACCAAAAATTAAATCATAAATGGGGTTGATTTATTATTACTCTATATCGTAGAGAAAATAGAACAACAAAATGTACTAACTTATTTAGATTCACGAATATCATGATGCATCTTATTAAAATAAAAAAAATAACATATATTTGTAAAAATATGTAATGATAAGTAAAATAATCAAAATAAAACTTACAAAAAAATTCAACCACAACAGTACTACTGTCATCTTGGGGAAATTCATCAAATAATTGAAATACATGATTATTTTTCCCATGACTATATTGAAACAACGATCATAAATTATGATGAATTTGGACATGTGTGATTTCTATTATTATCAAAATAAAAATATATCTTATGTTTTTTGAAATAATAACCTGATGAATTAGGAAAACGTGTGATGCCACATTTACCAACCATTGATACCCTCCATATACTTTTGGTAGTGGAAGCAACATGTATAGTATGATGAAGACCCTCATTAGTGGTATGTTTAAAGCCCTCATTTTATTGTAGTGGTGAATCAAGATTATGATTCAACATTATCATAAAAAGAAAATTGATAAATAATCTGGAAAAGAATATGACAATTACATAAAAAGGTAAATATAAATTTTTAAAAACTGAAACAAATTAAATTAATCTAAATATTTTATAAGACATATATAATTGATAAAAGATCATGTATTTTTTATTTCATGTTTTCTTTCCAAAAAAATGCAGAGAAGGATCCATGTGATTATTTTTTCATTAATTCACATGTCACTCATTGTAAGTCCATTAATCTAATTATTTTCATTGAAAATCATTAATTTGTTCACTTCATTTTAAAAATATATAGTATTAAATTATTTAATGGTTTTTTTTCAAATGTCTAAAATGAAATATAAAATTTTTAATAATTAAAAATATTTATTTGATTATTATTTTTATCTATAATTTGTAACTCATTCATAGCTTATTCATATTTTTCCAAACCACAAATGGACCTGACATTAGAATCTGGGAGTCAGTTCCTAATAAATGAAATTGATTCTTTATCAAGAAATAATTAGAATAATGCCTGAGCATTTTTGAGAGATAGAAGAAAAAATATAAATATAATAATATTTATGAAGCTATCTTTTATTTTCCAAAAAAAATTCCACAAGAACAAATTTTTCATCACATAAAAATAGTTATACACGAAAACAATAACATAAAGGGATACAAAAAATTTGGATAAAATAACATATTTATCATGTTTAGTATTATTTTTAAGTGAAGATCAACAAAAAATATTGAAAAAACTATATAACCTTTGTAAAAAATAAAAATATTATCTTAAAATTTTCAAAAAAAAATTAAAAGTAAAAGAATATGTTACAATATGTTAGGAGAAATGTAACACCCCATGCTTCTTCAGTACATTTCTCTTTAAATAATTCAATAGCTTGTGTTGTATGCAACTTCGAGATTCTAACATATCACGGCCAATCAAATTAGACATTATAAATAGTAATACTCACTTTTTGAAATTTTATCAATTTAATAATTCAAAATGGACATCATTTTTGGGTTCAAAATATCTAAATTATCTTAGGGTTAATTTTTAGTATTTTTTCTGAACAGAATCTCTTTTTGATGAATAGTGAAAATTCTAAATTTTAATTAAGAACAACATTTTTAGTAAAAAAAAATTCTCGTTCTAAATTATACTATTGAGTGGTTTTTATGTATAATTAGATTATATTGTTACCATTTAATCCAATTTTGGTCATTGGATGTAATTTCACATATTAACTGGACATAAGCATGTGTCAATCTTTTGATAGTTATTATTTCTTAAAAACACGCTTTTTGTTTTGACAACGGGAATTAATTTTAAATTATTTTCGGAAACATCTATGTTTAGAGTCATGATAAATGGATTCCATATTTTTAATCAGGAGGTCCAAATTTTGTAAACAGATAACTTTTATTTCTAGAAATTAGGAATATTTACTTCAGTAAATATATTATTTACTGTGGTTAAAGGGGTAAATCCAGTAAATAAGGTTAAAAAATAATATTATAATAATTTTAAATTATGATAACACGGGTACAAACCCTATTAGGTGATACATTTCTAACCATTGGCGTCATTGGGGCGGTTTTGGGACCTTATGGAGCCACTTGGATGTGATAATAACATTATATATTAAATAATTTAAAATAGAGGCAAAAATAAAAAAAGAAAATATCTTATAGTGAGTCAAATTTAAATGAAGCAATAAAGTTGATATATTCGGTTATAAATAATCATTAGGAAGCTAAAAATATTTACTACCTTAGGATAATTTATTTATAAATTAATACTAAAATAAATATATTTATTTATGACACAATGATGATGTAGTATTTTCCTTATTAATGAAAGAATAAAATAAATGATATTATAGATGTTAAAATAAATATAATTTTAAGTATTGATGCCATAAAATAATTTTATAGGTTACTATGACATGTTAGAATTTATTCGATGAATTTTTTTTGATGTAATAATGTTGTTATGAATTTAGAAAAAACAAAATACCAAATAGTGTCAGAATTGACATTAAAGTGTTTTTAAAACAAATATTATATTATTAATTGTTATTATATTTTACAAAATATATGGTTCAGTAAAAAGACTTATATCCTTATATTTTTATCATTAATGAACCACTTGTTGTTCACTTGGAAGTATATAGTAATTTGATTAACCATATAACATTAAAAAACAAAGAGACATGGTAAGTGTTAAACTATTTTACTAAGAGTTAAATCTAAAAGATATGGTTAATATAGTGACCCAAACCTATCTAAAACCAATTGGTTGAGTGGTTTTAAAACCATAACCACCGTATCCATTAAATAGTCCATTTTTTATCGATTATAAAATGAAAATGATTTTATTATAAAATAATATTTATAACTTTCCCAAATGTTTCCCTCACCCCTATTATAAAAGGGCACTAACCCTTCCCTCTAATTCACATCTTCAAAGCCATTTGGCTCAGACAAAACCTTCCCAAATACCCTATAAACTATCCTCCCTTTATCCTAGATTCCTTCCTTTAGTCAAAAAGGCAACCTAAGGATCCCTATTGATCAAATCAAAAGGAAGAACCCGAAGAAGAGGTAAATATTTCATCACCCCTTTCAAGTTCCTTTCTTCTTCCGCTACCTCATTATTTGTTGTTTACATTATAAAATAATAACTCCAGTATCTTCTATATACTGTGATGTTTTATAAATATTTTACAACCATATTCATTATTATTTCCATCCTTTGAATGACATGTCACCATGCATGTGTGCATACGGCTTACTGTCTCCACGTCATGGTGTAATTGTTATTCAATACGTTTTTATTTGGATGGGTATAATAATGATTTATAATTGATGTAAATAAAAAATAGAACATGATAATGATTCTTTATATATGGTATACCATCCAATTATATATTATTTTAATATCAAATGAATTAAATTATCGCTCATGTTTATGTACGGATTAACGTCTCCACGAACACCATGAGATTCATTCCCCATTGTATCCATTCAAAACAAATTTTCAGTTGATGATTAAAAATAATTTTTATAGACATAATATCATTATTTATATGAATAAGATACATCCAATCCATAAAAAATATGACTCACATAATAAATAATATAAAGCAAAACAAATCAGTTGACACCCAAAATGAGATTAATAATATGATATTATTAACAGAGCAATATTAAAAGATCCTATATGATATCATATTAATGTATATGATTCCTGTGTTATTTAATAACTATTATTTCACCATGATATAGTAGGTTAACCTACCCTCATCCAAGGAATATTACAAGGTAAGGGTTTATTCTACAATATCTTTATTATCCGAGGTTGTTTTTACGTGTCTACTAGGACCTCTTTATAATCCACATACACGCATCTTAAAAATGTACTTCAAAATAGTTTATACTATTTAATAGGCAATGGGTTAAATTCATTTATACCTTTATTTTTCCTTATATGTTCTACAAGTAATCTTTTTGTCGTTTTCCAAATAAGGTACTTTATGACCTTTTAGAAAAAATGTTGGTAAAAATGGTTTTATCTTAGACGGTGGGTGCGGCAATTTTCCCCCATCATAACATAGTCGAAGATTGCCTTACTAGATTATAAGAATATTTTCAAAATAAACTTTTTCTTTATAATTATAAGTCACTTTAATTATTTCAAAATAGAAAGAGATATTTCTCTAAAAAATGGTTTTGATTTCATCTATGTCAACATATTTTGGTAGATTTTATGTTTATTTAAAGATGAATCTTTATGATAAAAAACATCCATATTGTATTTAAGGATATATGATATTTTTGACTATGGATGTGCTATTTGTATACCATTCATGGTTTATGGTTAAAGTATTGACATTTCTTATTCTATTTTTAATACTAATGTTGATGTTATATTTTAAACATTTCATATGAAAAATTTATTGGGCTTAGTAAGTGATGGGTGGAGCCCACTATAGCTCTTCAATGCATCGGTATGTATCTTGAGACAACTAGATGTGGAATTGGCCAAGGCCTTTCCCAATATAATATATGATTTTGTTCAAGGCCTTAGTCATTTTTAGACATCTTGGCCAAGGCCTTGACAAAATGTTTCAGAATGTTCAGTATTATACATTCCCTCATTACGAAAATAATATTGATGGTTCATGTGGTCATTAAACTTGTAGAATACCCATGATTATGTTTTATTATGGCATTATTTACTCATCTCATATTCATTACATAAAAGTATTCATGTTTATTGGTAAAGGAAAGTGGTTTCAATTATTCACCATGCTTAATATTTATGTTATCTTCTGCTGTATTTCTTACCCTTACTGACCATTTGAGGTCACCCCTTTCTTATGTTTCATTTTCCCAAGATTTGAAGAAGATAGTTATGAGTGAATTGTAGGAATAATATAGTAGCCTTGGATGTTTCTAATGGAATAAATTCGTGTTTTACTTCTTTTCAAGTTATAAAGTTGAACTTATGTATGAATCTTGTTTCCCATAATACTAAACTAATCGGTCTTTCGAGACAATATTTTCTCGTGATCATGCCAATGTTATGTAATAATACACCAACTCTGGGTAACTAGGGTTTGGGAATTATATTTGGTATTAGAGAAAGTTTAATACATGCCTTGGAAATGAGATTTAGATAAACAATGATTAGAGCACATAGCCCTAAGATAGACATTAAGGATTAGTGTAGAAGAACATCCTAAAATTTTTCTATTGTAATGATTTTGTGAGTCTTCCAAGAAATAAAACCATTTCTGGATACGAGCAGGTAAAGGTGGCTCTGGCACAGATGTACCTAGGGGTAAAACCCGAAAAAAAATGCTTTGAGATAGACTCGATCAGGATCTGGTGAACGACAACGGGCCTTGCTGCACTCTTGGTTACGACACCACTGGGGGGTGTGGTTAGGATAATTCTCATTTTCGATACAAACCATTGTGAAGGGTGGATGAGTATATAATTCCTCAAGGAAAATATTTTTTCTGATTATAAATTATATCCAAAAACTATTCAATTTATGTTATGTTTTTTACAAGTTTGGACTTAGGTATTGAGATTCTAAAACTAATCTAGTGTATTACGTTGTTTAGAAATGGAACCTAGTAGAATGAATGGAAACTCGGTCAATACACCCAGTTCATGTAAAGATTTGCCTCCTTCACATGATAATAATACTGGAGCTTGTGATACAACTGGTTCGGATCAGTTTATCAGTATATGGGGACAACTCACACATGTTATGAATAACAACCTTAACCATATGGAACACCATGATCCACAAGGTGGAGGATCAATGTTAGACCGCTTCATGATGAAACAAACACCAACATTAAATTGGGGTACAAATCCATTAGTAGCTGAGCAATGGATAAATTTCATTGAGAAAAAATTCCACGCCTTTGGGTGTAGCAAAATGGAAAACATTTTCATTGCAGTTTATCGCCTCACTGGATATGGTGATTGTAACACCCCAAGCTTCTATGGTACGTTTCCCTTCAAATAATGAAATGGCGTGCATTGTACGCAACTGCGAGATTCTAACACACCACAACAAATCAAACTAGCCGTTATGAATAGTAATACCTACTTTTTGAAATTTTATAATTTCTATCTCTCAAAATGGAGATCATTTTTGGATTTGGAATATCGAATTTATCCCAGGGTGAAATTTTGGAACTTTTCGGATAACACTTATATTTTGATGAATAGTGAAAATTACTAAATTTTAATTAAAAAAACTTTCTAAATCAAAATAATTTATAGTGATAAAGTATATTATTGTGTGGTTTTAAAGTATAATTAGAATATATTTTTCCCATTTTATCCAATGGTGTTCATTAGAATTAATTTCACATTGAAATTGGACCTAAACAATTGTCAATCTTTTGATATATATTGTTTCTTAAAAACACGCTATTTGTTGTGATAGCGGTAATTAATTATAAAATTAATTAATGCAACTTATATGTTTAGAATTTTTTAAAATAGACATTATTTTTCAATTTGGAATATCAATTATATCTTAGGGTGATATTTTGACATTCTTCTGAAAAACTTCAATTTTTGATGAATAGTGAAACTACTAAGTGGTAGTTAAAAAAACTGATTTTTTCATAAAACTTAATTTTACCACATCTGTGAATGAAATTTAGAAAATCTGAGAGACAATGTTAATATCAAGAAGTAAAATGTGGTTCAATGAGATGAAAATAATTTTTGGTGAATAGTAACTTTTTACTTTTATTTACCACGGTTAAAAGTAAATAGGGTAATTAAGGGTAAAAATGATATTAATATTACCCTAACACATGTCCTAATTCTATTGGACAAGTTTATCTCGACCAAAAACAACCTTAGGAATATAATATTATCATTTAGGTCCACTTGGATTATATTAGGACATTTATTATTATTTAATACAAAGAATAGTTAAAAGAGTTAAAATCAATGTTTATTTAATAAACATTTTTTAATATAGGGTTATACATAAGATAAATTCGATTGTAAATATTCATTAAAAATCTAAAGGGATTTCCAAAATAATGGTATTTTATTTATAAATTTTAGACATTAAATAATTTATTTTATTTATGACACAATGATGATGCTATAATTACCATAATAGTAAAAAATTAAAATAATTGATATTATAAATACCCAAATAAATATAATTTGAGACTTTAAATGAATTACACTAATTTTCTAGGTTAATATGACATTTTAGTAATGTTTTAATTACCTTTTTTCGATGTAATTATTCTGTTATAAGTTTTACAAAAATCAACTATTGAATAGTGTCAAAATTCACATAAAAGAGTTTTTAAAACAAATATTATATTATTAATTGATATTAAATTCCTAAAAATATAAGGTTCACCAAGAGACTTATATCATTATAGTTTTATAATTAATGGACCACTTGGGGGTCTATTGGATGTATATAGTAAGTTTATTAACTATATAATATAAAAATAGAATGTGACATGGTAAATGTCAAACTAATTAACTAAGAGTTAAAACTAAAACATGAGGTTAATATAATGACTCAAACCTGTCTAAATACTATTGGTTGAATGTTTTTCTACCTATCCCCACCGTAACCTTTGAATAATCAACTTTGTAGCCATTATAAACCGAATATTAATTTATTATAGATTAATATTTCTAACTTTTCCAAAGGTGCCCCTCACCCCACTTATAAAAGAGCACTCCTCCTTCTCATTTCTTCACACCTTCAAAGCCTTTTGTTTCGGCAAACCCCTGCCAAAATACTCTATCAACTTCCCTCACTACAACCTAGAGGCATTATTTTGAGCAGAATGCCAACCTAAGGATCCTTTTTATCAAATCAAAATGAAGAACCCGGAGAAGAGGTAATGTTTTCATCACCCCTTTTCAAATTCCTTTCTTCTTCCACTTCTTCTTTATTTGTATTTACCATTATAAAATAATAACTCCACTATCTTATATATACTGTGATGTTATTATAAATTTGGTACAACCATATTCAGTATTCTATCCACCTTTTGAATAACATGTCACCATACGTGCGTACGTACGGCTTACCGTCTCCACGTCGTGGTGTAATTGTTATTCAATATACTATTATTTTGGTGGGTATAATAATGACGTGTAACTCATGAAAATAATAAATATAAAATGATAATGATTCTGTATATATGATATAAAATCCAATTATATATTATTTTAATATCAAAAGAATGATATTGTCGCTCTTGCGTACGTACGGACTACCGTCTCCATGAACGCGATGAGATTCATTCTCTATCATATCCATTCAAGTATAATTATCATTTGATGATTTAAAAATAATGTTTAAGGACTTGATATCATTCTGTATATGAATAAGATACAACATATCCTTGTCAAACATGGCTTCATAACAAAACATATAAAAAACGAGTAAGTTAACACCCGAAACGACGATAATTCTAAGATATTATTAACAAAGAAATGTTAAAAGAACATATATGATATCATATTAATGTATATGATTAATCAATAATTTAATAACATTTATTTCAACATTATAAAGGAGTTTAACCTACCCCTAACCAAGGAAAAGTACAAGGTAAGGGGTTTCTTATCTCACTTTTAATTCCGTGAGAATTCCATTGTTCACCACTTATTTATTGCATGTGGTGAGAGTATTTCCCATGTTTGTATTCATTGTGTAATATACTTTAATTCATGTATATTTACATCATCATTGTATGATCTTTCTTTCATGGTTGTATGTTTCATAAGGTACCTAATCGATAAGGGTATTTGAAATTTCAATTTCCACTCATTCGGCTTTACGCATACTTCATTGATTATTTTACTGCATGATTATGTGTAGAATCACTATTCATTTGATTATGTCATAAATTCCACTACAGTTTATGTGGATATACTTTTGATACACATAATCACTCCATTGATAAATTATCAGGTCATCGGTATGAACTTGATAAGAGAAATTTTTACTCAATCTCGATTTGTTGAGATAAACATCCAATTCATTGGTGTTGTTTTTACAAGAATATGTGTGAATGTCCTTTTATTGTTTTACACTGAATATCCAATCATATTTAGTGTATTTATATTTTTAACACATAACTATGTCGTTGATTTATCCTTAATAAGGATACTACCTTTATGAAAGATTTCATCTCAATTTACATTCCATTGAGACTTTTTTGTTGTTATACACCAAATAACTTTTATGTGGTGTATATAATCTACTTTGACAAAGAATATCATGAATTCCTTTATTCTCATGATATTACAATGTTTTTATTACCTCAATTATTTGTATTCAAGTGTCTCTTTTTTGGTTAGAAACTCAAACTAAAATACCATTTTTAAATGTTTTAAAGACTTATTCTTATAAATCATGCTCATTAATGTCCATGTTTTAAAAATAGTTTTAATGATTTACTTATATGGACATTAAAGTTTTAAAATTAAAACTCCTTTTAAGAGTTTCAAAGTGGTATGGGACACTTTGATTAAAAAATCTATTTTTAAATGGCTTCTTGACAAGTAGTGTGACTTTTAAATGATTTCACGAAAAAGGGGGATATTTCTCTCAAATAGTTTTGATGATTATTTTCATCTATGTCAACATCCTTCATTATTCTTGATTGAGGTTAATGTGATACAATACAATTTTCCATATTGTATCAAATGACTTATGTTTGACTGTGGATGTGCTATTTTTATACCATTCATGGTTTGTAGTTAAATTATTGAAATTTCTTATACTAGTTTTAATACGAATGTTTATGTTATGTTTAAACCTGTTCATATGAGGAATGCATTGGACTTAATAAGTGACGGGTGGAGCCCGCTATAGCTCCTCGATGCATCGGTAGGTTTCATGAGACAAACTAGTGTCTTGGCACAAGGCCTTGGCGAAATCTTATATGTAGTCTTGGCACGAGGCCTTGGCTATGTGGTTATGATAGTCTGGAATTATGCATTCCATCATTATTAAAGTGGTTATTGATATTGCATGTGATTATTCGATTAGTTGAATATCCATGAGAATAAGTAAATGGCATTATTTCGTTTTATTTTTGCCATACTATGTTGAAGTTCAAGTTTAAAAGGCTTTTGTTTTAGCTATACATTTCCTTAAATGTTTATTCTTATTTATGAAAGTTTCCACTATATTGTTATCTTTATTAGGCATTTGAGCTCACCCCATTTCTATGTTTTATTTTTTCCAGGGTATGAACAAGTAAATTATGAATGACCTTCAGGGATAGTATGTGGGGATATGATATTGGAATATGAAGAAAAGATGTTGTTGTAGTTTTCATTTTTATGATGTAATATAAGACTCATGAATATATCTAGTGTTTCCAAGGCTACTAAATCAATCGGTCTTTCGAGATTTGATCCTTCTTGTGATCATGCCAATGTTATGTAATAATGAACCTACACTAGGTAACTGGGTTCGGGGCATTACATTGATCAATGGTGGTCATTGATTCAAATTGCAAAGGAAGATAATAAAGAATAAAATACGGAATGGAGCGAGTTTAATGAAATTATCATAGAAAAATATTTTCATCATGACCATCGAGCAGATATGGAAAGACGGTTTCTGAGTCTAAGGAAAAAGGAGGGTTATAATGTCGCAAAGTATGAAGCTAACCTTACATGGTTAGTGAGGCTAGTTAAAAGTTATATACGCAACCCAAGAAGTAATATTGACCATTTATTTGATGGTTTAAAACCATTACTCCATCGAGAATTTGTATCACAATCATTATCATCATACGAAGATATTGTCTCATGTGTCATCAAGACAAAAAAGGAATTCTCTAAGTCTTATGACTTTAAAGAAAATAAATAGAGGAAGAGATTTTCTGAACACTCTGGGAAAGGCAATAAGGAAATAGGGAAGAAGGGAAAAATTGAATTTCCACCTTGTGATAATTGTGGACGGAATCACCCCGGAGCCTATATAAAAGTAAAAGGAGTGTGCTACAAATGTGGAAAGAAAGTCCATCTTTCTGGTGATTGTAAGGTAATTAAAGATGACACCAAAGTTCAATGATACAATTACCGGGAGATGGGACATTATGAAAATGAATGACTTATGCGTCAGGGAATCATACCTCAGAAAAGGCCGTGGGATCAAGGCCAACCTTATGTGATCACTACTACTGAGGTTGAAGCCCCGAAAGACATGGTGGCAGGTAAGTTAATGGTTTCCTCAAGTTTAACTAATACATTATTTGATTCTGGATCATCGCAATATTTCATATCTTCCTAGTTTTCTAATAAAAAATGATTTCTCCAATTTGATTTAACAAGGTAGTTTCCAATCATAACTTTTAAGGGAAGTATCATTGCTACAATGTTTTGTGAATCATTACCCATTGGGGCATATAAATGTTCTTTATCTGCTAATATCATCATCATACCCATGATTGAATTTGATATAATCCTAGGTATGGATTGGCTTTTGGACCATGATGCAAAAATTTATTGTATAAAGAATGAGGTTACTATTTTTTATGACGATGATAAAGAACAACTTATCTTTAGAGCAGAATCATCACCACCTAATTCTTATCTAGATCTACCCCAGTACCTCAACTAAATTCAATTACTAGGGAGGAAGAGAATTAAATTACAGTGGTTGAGGAAAATAATGGTCAATTATATGATGTACCTATTGTGAAAGAGTATGTTTATGTATTTCAAGAGGATTTAAATGGACATCCTCTAGTACGAGAAATTGAGTTTTCCATTGATTTAATTCCTGTCTCAAGGCCCATGTCAAATACCCCATATAGAATGGCCACTCTGGAATTAGTGGAACTAAAGAAGCAACTAGAGTAATTAATTAATAAATGAACTATTCTCCCTAGTGTTTCTCCATGGGGAGCCCATATCCTTTTTGTTAAGAAGAAATACGGATATATGAGGTTGTGTATTGACTATAGGGCGATCAATTATATAACAATAAAGAACAAGTGTCCCCTCCCTCACATTTAGGATTTATTCGACCAGCTTCAAAGAGCTAAATACTTTTCAAAGATTGACCTTTGATCTGGATATCATTAGTTGTGTGTGATGAAGGAAGACATTCTGAATACAACATATCGAACCAGGTACGAGCATTATGATTTTAATGTAATGCCTTTTGAATTGACTAATGCACCCTCTGTCTTCATGGATCTAATGAATAGAGTTTTCAAGGAATATCTTTATGCCTTTGTATTGGAATTTATTAATGATATCTTGGTATACTCCAAAAGCTACGAAGATCTTGAAAATCAATTGCGCATTATTCTAAAGAGTCTTAAAGACATGAATTATGTGGTAAGTTTAGCAAGTATGAATTTTGGCTTTAGGAGATTTGTTTTTTGGGCCATATTGTCTCTGTGGAATGAATCTCTGTTGATCCTTCTAAGACAAGAGCAATCCATGAATGGCCAAAACCGATGAGTATAACTGAGGTACGCAGTTTTATTGGTTTAGAAGGTTATTATTGATTTTTAGTATAGAATTCTTCCCGATTGGATAACCCATTAACCAAGATCACATGTAAAGGGGTTAAATTTGTTTGGAAAAAAGATTGTGAAGAATGTTTTGAAGAACTGAAGAGAATATTAGTCAATGATCTAATATTGACTCTATCATCGGGGAATGATGGGTTTTTTATTTATAGTGATGCTTCAACGAAAGTACTTGGTTGTCTCCTTATGTAGAATGATAGAGTTATTCCCTATGCATCACGACATCCAAAAATTCAGGATAAAAAATATACTACTATTGATCTTGATTTAGCAGCTGTAATCTTTGCTCTGAAAATATGTAGACATTATCTCTATGGTGAAAAATGTGATATATTTAACAATCATAAGAGTTTTAATTATATTTTCTCATAGAAAGAACTCAACATGAGTCAAAGACGATGGCTTGAACTACTCAAGTATTATGATTGCACGATACACTACCACTCGGGGAAGGCAAATAAGGTGGAAGATGCTTTGTGTAGAAATGATCATGGAGTTTAGAACGAGATGAGTGTTGAAAAGGATCTTATATACAGTGATCAAGTAAAGATATATATGGGAATAACCATGGAAGGTGAAACATAAATTCTATTTCAAATAGTTTCCAAACAATCATTACTTGAAAGGATAAACTGTTCTCAGGATGATGATGATGACTTTCAAAAGAAGATTAATGTTGTGAATAATGGGAGATTGAGTGACTTTGTATATGAAGATGGAATTATGAAATTTTAGAAGAGACTTTCTGTTCCCGAAATACCTGATCTAAAAAGAGAATTGTTGGATTATGCTCAAATCTCCAATTTCACTATACACCTTGGGAGCACCAAAATGTATAGAGATTTGAAGGAACATTTTTTGTCGGACAACATGATGAGGTAGATTGCTGATTTTGTGTCAAGATGTATGGTTTGTCAACAAGTGAAAGCTGGAAGGCAACTTCCTGGAGGAGTCTTGCAACCTCTTTCCATACCACAGTGGAAATGGGATAAAATTATGATGGACTTTGTCATGGGACTACCAAATACTGCTACAAGGAATGATGCAATATGGGTCATTGTTGATCATCTTACCAAGTCACCACATTTTCTTCCTATAAGAGAAGATTTACAACTTGAACATATAACAAGACTATATATTAACGATGTTTTGAGTCTTCATGGAGTACACCTATCGATTATTTCTGATCGTGATCCACGTTTTACGTCAACATTATAGAAAAGTCTTAGAAATACCTGGATACTGAACTTCGTTTGAGCACTGCCTACCACCCCCAAACGGATGAACAATCAGAACGGACTATTAAAATGTTAGAAGACATGTTGATATCATGCTCAGTTGACTTTCAAGGTATGTGGGATCAATATTTACCTCTAGTATAATTTTGTTATAACAATAGATTCCATTCAAGAATTCATATGGCACCATATGAAGCGTTATACAAAAAAAGATGTCACACACCAACCTTTTGGGAGGATTTTGGTGAAAGAAAACTTCTAGTCCCAGAACATGTGGAGGAAATTATGGAAAAGGTAAAGGTAATCCAAACCCACATCAATGCACAACAAAGTAGGCAGAAGAGCTATGCTAATAACTACAGGAAGGATTTGGAATTTCAGGTCGGAGACCATTTTTTCATGAAGGTATATCTATGGACAGGTGTTATACGTTTCGGTAAGAAAGGAAAATTATGTCCCAAGTACATTGGACGTTTTGAAATTCTAGAATGAAATGGGGATGTAGCTTACCGGTTGGCAATGCCGACAAGTCTCTTCAATGTTCATGATGTGTTCTACATATAACTATTGAGAATATACATGCCTAAAAAAACACGTGTACTCAACAATGTGGAATTAGAGCTGGAACATGATCTATCTTATTCCAAAGAGGCAATCAGCATTCTTGATACAAGAGAACAAGTGCTGAGAAACCACACGACTCGTCTGGTAAAAGTTCTGTGGAGAAACCATAAGATGGAAGAGGAAACGTGCGAACCCGAGGAACATATGATGAAGAACCACCAGAGTATTTTTATGCAGTAATATTCTACAAATTTCTAGGAGAAAATTATTTGAAGGAGGGGACAATATAACACCCCAATATTCCCTGTTAAGTTTCCCTTTGAATAATTCAATAGCTTGCATTGTATGAAACTTCAAGATTCTAACACATCACGACCAATGAAACTAGCCACTATGAAAGGTAATACCCACTTTTTAAAATTTTATCAATTTTATCTTCCAAATTCATCTTCATTTTTGGGTTCGGAATATCAAAATTATCTTAGGTGAAATTTTGGTATTTTTCTGAAAACATTCAGTTTTGGATGAATAGTGAAAAATACTAAATTTTAATTAAAAACAAATTTTTTAATAGAAATAATTTTTAGTGCTAAATTATACTATTGAGTGGTTTTTAATTATAATTAGATTATATTTTTACCATTTAATCCAATGTTGGTCGTTGGACAGAATTTCACATTTAAACTAGACATAATCAAGTGTCAGTATTTTGATAGTTATTATTTCTTAAAAAACAATTTTTGTTTTGGAAACGGGAATTAATTTTAAATTAATTTATGACACTTCTATGTTTTGAATTTAGAAAAATTAATTCCATATTTGGAATCAAGAGGTCAAAAATGTGTAAATAAGTAACTTTTATTTTTAGACAATTGGAATATTTAGTCCAGTAAATATTTTATTTAAGGTGGTTAAAGGGGTAAATACAAAAAATAAGGTTAAAAAATAATATTATAATAATATTTAATTACCCTAATACATGTCCTAACCCTATTTTCATATACGTGTCCGACCATGGTCTTCCGTATTAATGAAAGAATCAAATAAATGGTATTATATATGTTAGAATAAATATAATTTGAATTTTTTGATGCCATACAAAAATATTCTAGGTTAATATGACATATTAGGATTGATTAGATGAATTTTTTTTTGATGTAATAATGTTGTTATGAATTTAGAAAAAACAAAATTCCAAATAGTGTGAAAATTGACATTAAAGAGTTTTTGAAACTAATATTATATTATTAATTGATATTCGATTCCTAAAAATAGAAGGTTTGGACAAAAGACATATATAATGATATGTGTATCATTAATGAACCACTTGGTGTTCTCTTGGAAGTATATAGTAATTTATGTAACCATATAATATAAAAATACAAAGAGACATGGTAAATGTCAAACTATTTAACTAAGAGTTAAATCTAAAAGATAAGGATAATATTGTGATGCAAACCTGTCTAAAACCTACTGGTTGAGTGGTTTCCGACCCATACCCACCTTATTATTTAAATAATCCATTTTTTAGCCATTAGAAACCGAAAATGATTTTATTATAAAATAATATTTTTTGCCTTCCCTAAGGTTCCCCTCACCCCTCTTATAAATGGGCACTCACCCTTCTCTCTATTTCACTCCATAAAAGCCATTTGGCCTGCCCATACCCTGATCAAATACCCTCTAAACTGTCATAACTTTATCCTAGAGGCCTTATTTTAGTCATAAATACAACCTAAGGAGCCATTTTGATCAAATAAAAAGGAAGAACCCGAAGAAGAGTTAAATATTTCATCACCTTTTTCAAGTTCCTTTATTCTTCCACATCCTCTTTCTTTATTATTTCCATTGTAAAATAATAACTCAAATATATTATATATACTATGACGTTATTATAAAAATGGTACAAGCATATTCATTATTCTATCCATCCTTTTAATTACATTTCACCAAACGTGCGTACGTACAGCTTACCGTCTCCAGGACGTGGTGTAATTGTTATTCAATACATTATTATTTGGATGGGTATAATAATTATGTAGAATTTATGTATAAAATTAATATAAAATGATAAATATTCTTTATATTTGATATAATATCAAATTATATATTATTTTAATATCAAATGAATGAAAATGTCGCTCGTGCATACGTACGGATTACCGTCTCCACAAACACGATGAGATTCATTCCCCACCGTATCCATTCAAGACTAATTTTCATTTGATGATTAAAAATAATGTTTAAAGACTTAATATCATTTTATATATTAATAAGATACATCCCAACAATAACAAATATGACTCACATAACAATGAATATAAAGAAAAAAGAATCTGTTAACACCTGAAACGACGATGATACTAAGATATTATTAACAAAGAAATGTTAAAAGATCATATATGATATCATATTAATGTATATGATTCTTGTGTAAATTAATAAAAATTACTTCACCATTATACAGGAGGTTAACCTACCCTTGACCAAGGAAAAGTACAAGGTAAGGGTTAAGTCTACAATATATTTATTATCTGAGGTTGTTTTTATGTAAGTATCTACTAGGACCCTTTTATCATCCACATCCTTGATTTTAAAAATGTAATACAAAACATTTTTACTATTTACTAGATAATGGGTTAAATTCATTTATACCCTTATTTGACATTATATGTTCTGAAAGTAATCTTTTTGCCATTTTTTGAACAAGGTACTTATTGACCTTTCTGACAAAATTAAGGTAAGAATGTTTTTTTAACTTATATGGTGGGTGCTGCTATTTTTCACCATTATAACATTGTTGAAGCTTCCCTTACAAGCTTATAAAAATATTTTCAAAAGAAATTTTTTCTTTATAATTATTTTACTCTTAAATTATTTCAAAATAGAATGTTATATTTCTCTAAAAAGGGTTTTTATTTCATCTATTTCAACATCCTTTGATGGATCTTAAGTTTATTTTAATTTCATTTATTATGATACCAAACATCCATATTGTATTAAAGGTTTTGTGATATGTTTGACTGTCGATGTGCTATTTTTATACCATTCATGGTTTATGGTTAATGTATTTACATTTCGTATGCTAGTTTTAATACAAATGTTTATGTTATATTTCTATCTTTTCATATGAGGAATGTATTGGACTTATTAAGTGATGGGTGGAACCGGCAATAGCTCCACGATGCATCGGTAGGTCTCATGAGACAACTAGAATGGAATTGGCTGAGGCCTTTCCCAATTTTATATATGGTTTAGGCCGAGGCCTTAATCATTTTTAGACGTCTTGGTCGAGGACTTGAAAAGATGTTTCCGAATGTCTGGCATTATACGTTCCATCATTATGAAAATAATATTGATGGTTCATCTGGTCATTCGACAATTAGAATACACATGATTATGTTTTATTATGACATTATTTACTCAGCTCATATTCTTTCAATAAATTTCTTCATGTTTATTAGTAAAGGAATGTGGTTTCAATTATTCATCATGCTCAATATTTATGTTATCTTCCATTGTATTGATTACCCTTACTGAGCGTTTTAGCTGACCCCTTTCTTATGTTTCATTTTCCTAGTATATAAAGAAGTTTGTTATGAGTGACTTGCATCTATAATCTATGAGGATTTGATGTTTCTAATGGAATAAATTAGTTTTGTACTTATTTTCAAGATATAAAGATGAACTTATGTATGAATCTTTTCTCCAATAATAAAAATGGATCGGTCTTTCGAGACATGATTTCCTCGTGATCATGCCAATGTTACATAATAATGCACCGACACTGGGTAACTTGGGTCGGGGCATTACAAGAAAAGTTATGAATTTACCTAAATGATTGGTTTCTATTATTCCTTCTTCATGATAATTCTATATACCAAAAACAATTTCTTAAAGTTCATCATCAATATCCTCAAATAAAATGTCTCTGGTAGTAAATATCTCTCATAATTCATTCTCGTCATCAATTTTGTTGTCAATAAAAGATTATTGTATCCCTTAAAATTGATAGAATGCATTATAATTAATTTATTTGGATTATAGAAATTTTTTTCTTTCAGGTTTTTATATTATAAAAGTACCATGTTTTTATTTCAAACTGTCTATATTTACCAATGTCATGTCAAATTAATTGTTGACCTCACATGTTTTGATAATCCCAATCATTCTTTCATAAACTTTGATAATCCCAATTAATACTTATTTATATATAAATTCATTCTAACCTATGAGATTCTATGATCAAGATGATAATAGTATTAAAATAATCCCTGAGATATGCTAATCCTGTCTATCTATGTTTATATGAGTTTTGAAGTTCTTCTAACCCATTCTGATATGTTTTTTATAAAACAGACAAGTGTTGAGTCACTGATCTGCGTATAGCTACTCATAAAGAGCTATCAGTACTCAGTCTACTAATATAGTTAGTCTACTGATAGACAGAGTCACTGATACACAAAGGTCACCGATAATCAGAACTACCGACAGAAAGATAGCTACTGATAGAACCAGTTCATAAATAGCTACCGATAGAAGTCTGCTAATAATATAAGTCTACCAATACGAGTACGAATTACTACCGATACAAGGAGCTACCGATGGAGCAACAGCTACTGATGGATCAAGAACTACTGATAGAACTAGTCTACCAAGCCACTTATAGATCAAGTATACCGATATGAGTTACTGATACATAGAGCTACTGATACCAAAAAGCTATCGATGCAAGTTCAAAGAGTTGTCGATGGAAGGAACTGCTACATAATGTCCACCAAACACATTTACCAACACGAGCTACTAATGACTGACCAACCAGTCAATCCCTATTCTCTTCATACTATTTATTTATTGAGATAACAGTTACATTTGATGTTTTTAATTCAGTTAATGTTATTTAATGATCTTTGTTTCCATGTCAGAAAACCATACCTAGTACCCATGAAAAAAATTAATTATTATTTTTTTCCGAAGCCGAAATCTATAAAGGGATAGAACAAGATTGTGCAGGATACCTTTTTTTAAAGAGATAGAATCAACGCACTAAGAAGACACATGAAGGGTGAAAGAGACAATAGATGCACAACATTCAAATGTGGAGAATTTTTCACTAGTCTACATCCATATTCCAAGAATACTGGACATACACAAAGAAAATTATTCTAGAGGAGAACACAAGGTGCATCTTGAGTGAAGAACTACAACAAACACTTCATGCACTCAGGCTACTAAGCTAGACCAAGAACCAAAGAAGAAAACAATACTCTGTTTTCTGAACAAGAAACAAGAGAAGGACTCAGAAGATTTTCTGATAAACCAAACAAGTCCAGAGCTGCACTGCTAATCACAAAAGCATTTCTAAACATAGTTATACTTATCTTAGTGATTCTTTTATTTACATTTCGAGCAGTGTGTGTAACCTGTTTATTTTACACACATATTGACTCATGTGCTAAGCAGTAGGATTCTTAAATCCTTACTCAAACTTCATAACCATTTGTTTCCCACTGTGGATAGTTGTAGAGGTCGAGTATGACCTGGACAGCTGTGAGTTGTTGTTTTTTTTTCACGAAGAACTATGGTAGAGGTCTTTGGACCTGGACAGTATTGTACTGTTTTTTACCCCTGATCCAGGGTGTGGATCAATTTATATAAATTGTTGAGATGGCTAAGTCTCGACTTGAGACTTAACCTCTTGGTTAACTCTGCTGTGCATTTTAATTTTAGTCATTAAGTATACTATATATTTATTTCAGATTCCGCTGCTATTACTTTGAAATACGAAATTATTTTAAAGCTACTTTGATAGTTAAATTAGCAAGTGTTTATATTTATTGTAAATCAGTAAATCATTTTCAAAAGACAATTTAATCTTGAGATTAAATTCACTAAGACCTAATCACTCTTTGAGAAACTAATGGAACATTTATAATCTCTATAAATTCACTACAGTTTAACTTTGTTTTTAATTTGGGGGATTTTAAGAGAAATATTTTTAATAGAAATTTTAATTGGAACTCAATCCACCCCCCCCCCCCCCACTTGAGTATCCACTCTGACCAACATTTGGTATCAGAGGATTGTTTTATTAATGTATTTTTGAAATACTCAGTTTTTCAACTGTGATTTTTGTTGCATATTTAATGATCTTAAATTTATGTTAGTTATAAATTTAATCTCTTTAAATTTATTTTCTAAAATCTAATTATGGATAATAGACTAGAGGGTACTGCTACTAACCATCCACCTTTATTCAATGGTACCAACTAAGCCCAGTGGAAACTGAAAATGAAAATTCATTTAAAAAGTATGGGTTTTGATATCTGGACTGCTATAGAGTCTCAATATAAAATTCCAGAAACTGAAAGAACTACGTGGGATGAACCTACAAAGACTTATTACAATAATAATTGTAAATATATGAATGCTCTGTATTGGGATTTTGGAGATGAAGAGTTTAATAGAATTTCTGCTTTCAAAACTGCTTATGAAATGTGGGATACTTTGGTTGTTTCTCATGAAGGAACAACCAATGTTAAAGAAATGAGATTAAATAATTATACTATTAAATATGACAATTTTAAAATGAATACTGATGAACCTATTTCTGATATATATCTCAGTTTTAATGAGATAGTCAATATGAAGAGCTCACATGGAAAGGTTGTTCCACCAAAGGAACAAATTATGATATTACTGAGATGTTTTCCAGACCGATGGAGAGGCACTTCTGTTTCAATCAAAGAGTCATGTGACATTGGAAAATTTCCTGTAAAAGAGATTATTGGTAAATTAATGATGTATGAGGAAGAACTCAAGGTAAAAAGGAGAAAATGATGGACCCAAGAGAAAATCCATAGCTTTTAAGTCTATGTCTTCTAGGAGTAAAGACAAGGAGAAAATTCAAATACCTACTGAGAGTTCAACCAGTGAAGATTCTGATTCAGATAGTGATGTTGAAATGGATCACATAGCCATAATTTTAAAGAAATTTTATAGGATGAAAAAATTATTTAGAAAATCTAACTTCAAAGGAAAGTATAACAACAAGGGACACTGGAAAAAGGATTGGAAGAAAGCTGACAAGGATGATGAAATAGTCTGCTACTAGTGAAAAAGGAAAGGATGCATCAAGGCTGATTGTCAAAAAATAAAATTCAAAAAGAAATATTATTATAAGGACAAGAAGTACAAGAAAGCTATCAAAGCTACTTGGAGTGCTTCAGAGGACAGCACAAGTGAACTTGAATGTTCTGATTATGAGAAGAATCACTCCAACATGTGCCTCCGGACCAATACCTCTGAGGTACATGTTTCCCCTACTCTAAATGATTATTATTTCGGAAATAACAGTGATTCAGACAATGATGAAAATATGACTAAGCCTCACTTGTTTGAATACTATAATATGCTAGAAGATACATGTAATGAACCTAAGGACAAATATAATTCATTAAAGAAACAGCATGCTCTCACTATCAGTGCTAAATATTCCTTTGATAGAGAAAATGAAAATAATGCTCAACTGTTGAAGGAAAATACTGAACTGAAACTGTCTAATGAGAAACTTATAAAGGACTTAGAAAAATTCACAGAGGGAAAGTATATACTCACTCAAATGTTAGGTAAGAAATTTTCACCTAAATACACTACTGTTTTGGGATACCAACCTGGACAGTGACAGCTCACTAAAACTTGATTTATCTCTAAGCCTGGACAAAATTATGCTTATTCCAGTTCTAGAAATTCATATTATTCAACTAGTTCTTCATATGGTTATAGATCAAATAAAGTTTATCTTTCAAAATATATTGATTCTATAAATTATATGAGACCCATAAGACAAATATGGGTACCTAATACTTTGATTTCTAACCTTTCTGGACCCAAAAAGATCTGGGTACCAAAATCATTTTCTGTGTAAATCTGTTTTGTAGGAAACATGCTTGAAAATCTCTCACAAGAAGGAATGGTACTTGGACAGTGGATGTTCAAGACATATGTATGGAGATTATTTATGCTTAAAAAGTTTAATAAAGGTTGATGGAGGTCATGTCAGCTTTGTTGATTGTTCTAAAGGAAAAATCATTGGCCTAGGCCAGATTGGTAACTTTAATTTAGTTTTAATTTCTAAAGTTTTATTTTTTGATGGTCTTAAGTATAAACTGTTAAGTATTTCTCAATTATGTGATGATGGATTTAATGTGAAATTTGAAAATGATTTTTATAATGTTTTTAATTATAAAAATGTTTTAGTCTTTTCTGGTTTAAGAAATGAAAATGTTTATGTAGTTGATTTAAATTATTTTGCTAAAAAAATGTTACTTGCCTTAATGCTTTTCATAAAGAGTCTTGGCTTTGGCACAGAAGATTAAGACACTCCAACATATATTATCTTAGAAAGCTGACTAGGAAAAACATGGTTAGAGACTTACCTAAACTTGAATTCCCAAATGACAGTGCTTGTAATCCCTGTCAAAAGGAAAAGAAACATAAAGTTTCTTTTAAATCAAAGAAATAAGTTTCAACATCTCAACCTCTAGAGTTGGTTCACATATATCTTTTTAGACCATCAAGAGTTTCTAGTTTAAATGGGAAGGACTATGTATATGTCCAAGTAGATTACTTTTCTAGATATACTTGGATATACTTCTTAGCTCACAAAAGTGGAGCTTGTTCTTACTTTATTAAATACTCCAAATCTGTAGAAAACCTAAGTAGACTTAAGATTATAAACATGAAGAGTGATCATGGCCATGAGTTTGAAAATCAAGAGTTTGAATATTATTTCTCACACAATGGATATAGTCGCAACTTTTCTGCTCCTAGGACACATCAACAGAATGGTGTAGTAGAAAGAAGGAATAGAACCATTAAAGAAATAGCTAGAACCATGCTTAATGAATATGACATGCCGATTTACTTTTGGGCTGAGGCTGTGAATAAAAAATTTTATATTATTAATAGAGTCTTAATCAGACCTATTATTAAGAAGACCCCATATGAGTTGTGGAATAATATCAATCCTAAAGTTAGTTACTTGAGAGTCTTTGGCTGCAATGTTTTTATTCTTAATACAAAGGATAATCTCGACAAGTTTTCTTCTAAGAGTGATGAACGAATTTTTATTTATTATTCATTAACTAGAAAATCCTATAGAGTCTTTAATAAAAGAACAAAATGTGTGGAAGAATCTGTTCACATCATGTTTGATGAAACTGATCCAGATGAGCCTAAAACCTCTCCTGAAAATATTGAAGAATATTTGAGTGTTTTGGACCTTAATGGAAAATCTAAAGAACCTGCTATAAAAACATCCATTTCTGGACATATTCCAGAAGCTGATACTATGGAACCCGAACCTATAGATGAACCTGAAATTTCTAGTCCTACCATTACGATATCAACTAGGATTCTAAAGAATCATCCTTTAGATGATGTTGTTGGTAATCTTGATAGAGGGACACAGACTAGAGCTTCTCCAAGAAACCAAGTTGAACATCAAGCCTTTCTTTCACAGCTAGAACCAAAAAATGTCAATGATTCTATCAATGATGAATTTTGGTTAATGTCTATGCCAGAGGAGTTAAATCAATTTGAAAGAAACAATGTCTGGGAATTATTTGACATACCTAAGGACACTTTAACAATAGGCACTAAATGGGTTTATAGAAACAATGTTGATGAGTCTGGAAACATAGTTAGAAACAAAGCTAGGATAGTTGCACAAGGATATAGTGATGAAGAAGGTATAGAGTATGAGGAAACCGTTGCACCCGTAGCTATATTAGAAGCCATTAAGATCTTACTTGCATATGATGCTCATCTGAATTTCAAGTTATATCCAATGGATTTCAAAAGTGCTTTCCTAAATGGTTTTATAATTGAAGATGTTTTTGTTGAACAGCCACCTAGATTTTTTAATCCCCATTTTCCAAATCGAGTTTTTGAACTTTCTAATGCTTTATGTGGTTTTAAAAAAGCTCCAAGAGCTTGGTATGATAGACTTAGTAATTTTATTATCTCAAAAAGTTTTACTAAAGGGATTTCTAATCCAACTCTTTTTATTAAAATAATTTCTAAATATGTTTTAATAGTTCAAATATATGTTGATGATATTATTTTTGGATCTTCTAAACTTTCATTATGTAATGATTTTTCAAAGAGTATGCAAAATGAGTTTGAGATGAGTTTAATGGGATAACATAAATATTTTCTTGGATTTCAAGTTTTTCAAAATGAAAATGGTATTTTTTTTGAATCAATGTAAATATACAAAGGATATTTCAAAACGTTTTGGTTTGGATAGTATTAAGGAATGGGATACTCCTATGAGTACAGTCTATAAATTGGATGCCGATGAAACTGGGAAACAAGTAGATCAAACCAATTACAGAGGTATGATTGGAAGCTTACTTTACCTTTCTTCTAGTCGACCAGACATTATGGTTAGTGTGTGTATGTGTGCAAGAATTCAAGCTAACCCAAAATAATCTCATTTAGTTTTTGTTAAACGAATTTTTAAGTATCTTAAACATATGGTAAACTTAGGTTTGTTTTACCCAAAAGGACAGTCCTTTGAGTTAATGAGTTATTCAGATGGTGACATTGCTGGTTGCAAGTTAGATAGGAAGAGGACTTCTGGAACATGTCATTTATTGGGAAATTACTTAGTATCTTGTTGTAGTATGAAGCAGAATTCTGTAGCATTGTCCACTACTGAAGTAGAGTATATAGCAGCTGGTAGTTGTTGTGCACAAATTATGTGGATGAAACACACTCTTTTGGACTATGGATATGACTTTAAGCATGTTTCAGTCAACTGTGACAACACTAGTGTAATTAATATCTCGAAGAACCCTATTTCTCACTCTAGGACCAAAAACATTGATGTAAGGCACCATTTCTAGAGAGATCATTACCAAAAGGGTGATATTATTCTTGAATTTATTAGTACTGAACATCAATTAGCGGACTTTTTTATTAAACCATTGAGTTCAAATCGGTTAAGTAACATTAGACATGAGTTAGGAATGCTTAACCTCAATCGATATCTATTCTCACCGATGTAAAATTCTCACCGATGTAAAATTCTAACCGATGTGAAATTCTCACCGATGTAAAATTCTCACCGATGTAAAATTCTCAACGACGTAACCTCACTGATATGAATTCTCACCGATGAGTGCGATGTTTTAAAACTTCTGTCTTCCACCAGAATCTGAATCATTTTCAATTTATTTTATTTTTTTATATATTTTATGATTCCTAAATGACAAAACTAAAGTCCGAGCTACTTCTCAATCCACCGAGCCTCAAAACCTTGACCCTCAAACTTTAGCTCCCAAATCCTTAGTGAACCCTAAATCCTTCAAATCCGAGATGGAAAAAACAAAACTCCCTTCTGTTAGAGATGTTTCTGATGAGCCTAGAGAAAATAAAGAAGAAGTCAGAGCAAGAAACAAGTGGTAGTGTTAGAACTAGGTCGGGGAGACGATCAGTGAATCCTCATAAACAAAATCTAGTTATTGTGATTGAAAAGGATTTGTGTGTAGATTGGCTGCTGCCCAGCAAATCATTAGTGCTCTATGTACTTGAAGATCAAAAATGGGTAGAGTATTTTTCCGCAACAATGGTCTTTACTCTCCTAAATTAGTGAAACAATTTTATGAGTTTGTGACCTTTGAAAAATATAAGAATGAAAACCAAGTATCCTTTTTTGTGAATGGAAAGAAGATGTCGTTTTCATCTGTTGAGTGGGTTTAGTGCTTAAAAGTTCCACATGAATGTGTATACGGATAAGTCTTGAGAGCTATGCCAACTACCAATGATATTTTCGATTATGAGATTGCTTTGGAAGAGCTGACTGGTGATGGAAGTCAAAGACAAGTAGTTTCTGTAGAAATGGATGGAGAGAACAGATTGCTATTCAAATTTGTTCAACATGTCTTGATACTGAGGACAGGAGACTTTTCTAATTTGAGATATCAGGATATCTATCTCCTACACCTATTAACACATTGTGTAAAGGTGAATTTGTGCAGATTGCTGATGATCCAAATGGAAGATATGACAATTCCAAAATCAAATACAAATGCCCTATTCTTTGCTAAATTGATCTCTGTGATGATTAAAATAAAAGGGGTATCTGATTCTCAAGATGAGATAGTGGTAGTGAAGAATAACTTTTGTATCACCTCCACAGTCTGTAAATACATGAGGATCAATTGGAACCGTTGGAGAGGAGAATGGGTCAATGATGACCAGAAGGTGTATGACAAATTTAATCATGTGAATCATCCTTCAAGACCTATGGATGTGAGGGATCCAGGTCTGGGACCTGATGAAGAGGATCCAGAATACAGTGATGATTCAGAAGAGGAAGAGTGCTATACTGATGAAGAAGTATACCCTAACTTACCTCATATCCCAGCTCCTGAAAATCTTGATCAACATAAATCAAATAAGAAAGAAGCTGCTTTAGAGGATGTTGAAGAGGCTGCTGTATAGAATGAAAAAGATTTTCATGAGAGTGAAGCATCTCTGTCAGCAGATTTGAGTCTTAGTCCAGTGATTGGAAAATCATTATTGCCTTCTAAGGATGCAAATGAAGTTGTCATTCCCTTACTTATTTTGGAAGAACCTCCTGCTACAATAGAGATGGAAATAATAGTAGAATATTCTCTTCAGGATGAAAGAACTGGTGAGAATGCTTCTGAGAATGTTTTTGTTTTAACTAGGGATGCACCAATTGAGGGGGAGCATCAAACCAATGTTGTGAGTATTACAGTGGCTGCTGGAATTGAAGATTGAGCAGAAGACCCAGGTTTTGTAGTCTGCAGTTTATAATATCTAGATTCAGATAATGAGGCATCTCACAATAGACCTAAAATTCTTTATAATATTGAATATAAGTTGTTGCCTGAATATGTGGTCAGAATGTGTGACCTAGATACTTTGAAGAAAAATCTTAAGGACAACTTTGTAGAAGAGGTAAAGAAGATGGAAGTTTCTCTGGTATCTTCAATTCAATCAGTTATGACTGACTCAGTGGTCAGTTTAGCATCTGAAAAAGTTCCCACTGAAGTTACACATGCTGATATGATCACAAGGGCTGATCTGGAATCTTTCAAGGATGAGCTGAAAGAATATTTTTGTGCCTCAGTTGTTGAGATGAAGCACAGTTTTGCTGATGATATGAGTATGTTGGAATGATCTTTCGAACATTCTCTTGCTTGTAATCTGTCAAAATTTATTAGAGAAATATTAGAAGAAGTTAAAGACTGTCAGACTCAAGTTTCTAGACTTGAAACAGATCTTCAACCTCTAAAGGAATCAGTTGTTTCTTTAGACTCTTACATAAGCTCAAAATCCCAAGCTGATAAGGACTTAGCTTATGTGAAAAGTGTTGTCAGCCAGATGGTTTCAGTATTCGAAACCTTTAAAACCTCCATGAAAGCTCATGTTAAAACCCAGGATGATCACGTTTAAAATCATATCAGTGGGTTGACCAAGAAATTAAAGTAAATAGTAACCTTCTCTGTTGGTTCTATTGCATCTAAACCCTCAGTAGATTTGAATCAAATTCGAGCTATGATGAAAGAGCTTGGTTCCGCTTCAACTAGTGGATCTGTGGACTCATCTGAGGTGATCAGAGCTGTACTTTCTACCAGAGATTCAGCTCGAGAGATAATGACAATATTCCAAGAGTGTATGAGAGAAGCTTCTTCCTCTTAGAAAGAAGTGAAAGATAAGTTGGACTCATATTTCTCAAAGATTTACACAAAGACCCAAATGACCAGTCACTTCAAGCATCTGATAGAAAATATGAAGCCGCCTCCAGTCAATCAAGCCTTCTGAGAACAATTTAGCAAGTTAAGAGAATTTACTCCAACATTAGACAAATTTATGGAGAACAAAGATGAATTCATATCTACCATGGAGAGAGGAGGAGGAATAATCATGGATTTCATAAATCTGTTGATGCCTTTCTACATGTTGATGCTAGACCAGTAATTGTACCTCCTGCTTTGCCTGCTTCTACATCTGTTGCTTCTCCAGTTCAAATGACTCAGGCATAAGAAATTTGAAGCCTCACATCAATGATCACTCAAATAACTACTCAGTACAGGCCAGGCACAATGTCAGTTGCTCCGCCTCCAATGGTCATTTCTGGAATTCCTAAGCCTTCACCTGCTTCCACTTCACCTGAATCCTCTTCTGAACCAAAACGAAAATCTCACATTGAGGATGTGGATTGAACAAGTGGCTAGAATGTTTGATAGGACTCCACTATATTTTTTGTTATGTCTTTGTACCTTTTTTCAAACATCTAATCCAATTGGATTTCCTTTCTCTCTCATTGTGCTACTTTTTTTTATTTCTTATTGTTTCCCACTTTTTGATTATCACAAAGGGGGAGAAATGTTCTACAGAAATGTTCTACAGGGATATTAAGGGGGGGAAATAGATACTTTACCAAGATACCAAGCTTTTAAAAAGGGGAGAGAGTATCACAAGGGGAGAAATTTTCTCTAAAAACTATCATGCTTTTACCTTCTGATACCAGTGCTTTTACTTTCATCCTTTGATGCCATTTCATTTAATTCTCTGATACCACTAAATTTTACCGCTGATATCATTACATTATCTTTTATCACTGATACTATCACATTCAATTCTACCTCTGATAAATTATGTTCTATAACATACTATTTCTCTGAGATAATTGCATTTATTTATATATCCTCTGATACAACTTTTTTTTAAAATAATAATATCATAAGATGTGATTATCAAAAAGGGGTAGATTGTTGACCTCACCTATTTCGATAATCCCAATCATGATTTCATATACTTTGATAATCCAAATTAACACTTATTTATATATTAATTCTTTAAAACCTATGAGATTATATGATCAAGAAGATGATAGTATTAAAATAATCCCTAAGATATGTTAATCCAGTATATCTATGTTTATATGAGTTCTAAAGTTCTTCTAACCCATTCCGATATGTTTTGCAAAAAATAGACAAGTGTTGAGTCACTGGTCTGCATATACCTTCTGATAAAGAGCTACCGGTACTCATTCTACCGATAGACTTAGTCTACCAATAGACAGAGTCACTGATACACAACGGTCATTGATAATTAGAACCACCGACAGACATATAGCTACTGATAGAACCAGTTCACATATATCTACCGATAGAAGTCTGCTGATAGTATAAGTCTACTGATACGAGTACGATCTACTACCAATACAAGGTTCTGCCGATGGAGCAATAGCTACTGATGGATCAAGCGCTACTGATAGAACCATTCTACCGAGCCACTAATAGAGAAAGTCTACTGATAGAAGTAGTTATTGATACATAGAGCTACCGATACCAACAAGCTACCGATGCATGTTCAATGAGCTACTGATGGAAGGACCTGCTACACAAAGTCCACCGAACACATTTACCAACACGAGCTACTAATGATTGACCAACCAGTCAAACCCTATTCTCTGCATACTATTTATTTATTAAGCTAACAATTACATTTAATGTTTTTAATGCAGTTAATGTTATTTAATAATCTATGATTCCATGTCAGGGAACCGTACCTAGTACCCATGCAAAAAATTAATTATTATTTTTTGCCAAAGCTGAATGCTAAAAAGGGATAGAAAAAGATTGTGCAGGATACCTTTCTTTGAAAGAGAGAGAATCAAGGCACTAAGAAGACACACAAAGGGTGAAAGAGAATAGAGTTGAACAACATTCAAATGTGGAGCATTTTTCACTAGTCTACATCCATATTCCAAGAATCCTAGACATACACGAAGAAACTTATTCTATAGGAGAACACAAGCTGCATCTTGAGTGAAGATCTACAACAAACACTTCATGCACTCAGGCTGCTAAGCTGGACCAAGAACCAAAAAAGAAAATGGTACTTTGTTTTCTGAACAAGAAACCAGAGAAGGACTCAGAAGCTTTTATGATAAACCAAACGAGTCTAGAACTACACTACTTGTAACACCCCGAGATTTTATGAAAAATATTCTTTTTAATTTCACTAATGTCTTGTGTTGTACGCTGCACCAAAAGGATCTTGCACAACACGCATCCTTGACTTTCCTTGAATTACATGCAATCACGACCTTCCTCGATAGCGTGTGTAGTATGTAATACTGAGTTTCACTAAACAACGATATGCTATTAAAATATTATTAAAACTAGCCGTTATGAATAGTAATAACCACCTTTTAAAATTTTAGAAATTTTAGCTCTCAAAATGAACTTTATTTTTGGATTCGGAGTATCGAATTTAGCCTAAGGTGAAATTTTGGTGATTTTCGGATAACTTTCATATTTTGATGAATAGTGAAAATTACAAAATTTTAGTTAAAAACAACTTTTTCAATCGAAATAATTAATAGTCATAAATTATTAATTTGAGTGGTTTTAAAGTATATTTAGAATATATTTTTACAATTTAATACAATGTTGGTCATTGGATGTAATTTCACATTTAAACTAGACATAAACAAGTGTCAATCTTTTGATAGATATTGTTTCTTAAAAACACGCTCTTTGTTTTAACAGCGGGATTTAATTATAAAATTAATTAATGAAACTTATATGATATGAATTTGGTAAAATAGACTTCATTTTTGAATTCGGAATATGAAATATAGCTTAGGATGAAATTTTGGCATTGTTCTGAAAAACATTAATTTTTGATGAATAGTGAAACTACTAAGTGATAGTTAAAAAAATTAATTTCCTCATAAATCTTAATTTTACCGCTTCTGTGAATGGAATTTCAAAAATCCAAGAGACACGGTTGGTGTCAGTAAGTAAAATGTGGTTCAATGAGATGAAAATAATTTTTGGTGAATAGTAACTATTTACTTTTTTTACCACGGTTAAAAGTAAATATGGTAATTAAGGGTAAAAATGATATTATTATTACCCTAACACATGTCCTAATTCTATTGGACAAGTGTAATTCGACCAAAAACAAGCTTAGGAATAATATATTACCATTTAGGCCCACTTGGATTAGATTAGGACATTTATTATTATTTAATTCAAAGAAGAGTTAAAAGAGTTGAAATCAATGTTTATTTACTAATACATTTTTAATATAGGGTTGTACATAAGATAAATTAGATTGTAAATATTAATTAGAAATCTAAAACGATTTCCTACATGATGGTATTTTATTAGTAATTTTTAGACATCATATAATTTAATTTATTTATGACACAAAGATGATGCAGTAATTATCTTATTAATGAAATATTGACATAATTTATATTATAAATACCGAAAAAAATGTAATTTGAGACTTTTTATGAATTCCACTAATTTTCTAGGTTACTATGATATATTATTGTTGATTTAATCAACTTGGTTCGAACATATAATTTTGTTATGACTTTCACAAAAATCATGTATCAAATAGTGTCAAAATTGACACAAAATAGTTTTTAAATCAAATATTATATTATTAATTGTTATTTTATTCCTAAAAATCTAAGGTTCGGACAAATGACTTAGATAAGGATATATGTATTAATAATATACAATTTATGGTTCGTTTGGCATGTTATAGTAAGTGTATTAACCATATAGTGAAAGAAAACAAAAAGACACGGTAAAAGTTAAATTATTTAACTTAGAGTTAAATCTAATTGATAAGGTTAACATAATACCCTAAACTTGTCTAAATCCTATTGGATGATAGGATTTCGACCCATCCCCACTTTAGAATCGAAATAAGACCCTTTGGAACCATTATAAACTGATTTTGACTTTAATATAAAATAATATTTTGAGATATTCTTAAGGTGCCCCTCTCCTCCCTTATAAAAGGACACCTCCTCCCCCTCCTCCTCACACCAATTTGAGCACTCAATCTCGGCCAACCCCTGCCAAAATCTCTTCTCCACTTCCCTAGAAACATCCTAGAGGTTATTTTCTTCCTCAAAGACCAATTTTAGTGCCCTAAGAGGAGGTCTCAAAGAGGCGCTTCAAAGAAGAGGTAATTACCGTTACCAATTCTTTCATCTTTATTTCTTCTTCCACTTCTTCTTCTTAGGTTGTTTCATTATGAAGTAATAACATCAATATCACTCATATACTGATATGTTATTATAAGTATGAAACAACCCTATTTCACCATCTATCCATCCTACGGGAAAAGAAATCACCGCGCGTGCGTACGTACGAAATACCGTCTCCACGCCGTGGTGTAATCTATTTTCCACCACCACCTTACATGGATGGGTATAATGGTGTAAAGAATAACTATACATATTTATTACAACATCATATTGATTATGATATATTGTATAATCCACTCTAATTCAATTCAATATTTATGGAAACGATATCATCGCTCGTGCGTACGTACGGACTACCGTCTCCACGACGCGATGAGATTCATTCTCCATGTTAACCATTTAAGAATGATTATAAAGTATATATAAGAAATAATAATGAAATTTATGAAATTATAAAGCTACTGTATTTATGTATATATATATATGTATGTCATCTACTTACTTCCATTCAAGACAATAAGGAAAGGAAAACAGCGTTCATGCGTACGTACGGACTACCTTCTCCATGAACGGTGTTTTTCATTTCATTTATCTATCTATTATATATATATATACTGAATATATATGATATATAAATCATATTTTATATTCTGTAAGTAAGTAAATCATGATATAAGTAATAATAATGTCAAGAACAACAAGTCAAAACACCTACGATAAATGAAACGATTTTACCCAAAACAATTCTTTAACATGGAATTTACAAAAGAACGGGTAATATAATGTCATAAGTGAACCATATATGATATCATAATAATGAATATGATTCTGTAATAAGTCAATGACATTATTTAAATCATTATACAGGAGTTTCGGACACATACGAAGCAAATCGGACCTAAGGTAAGGGAAAATATCACAATCTCATTTTTATCCGAGATTGTTATACTTTGGTATTTACTGGGGTGTATTTTATCATACACATCCATGTTTCCTTAAAATGTAATATTTATATCCTTGTACAATAGTTTATATCCAATTTTACCCTTTTGTGAGTTTTTAGTAAAAGATATGAAAGGAATCTTTTGTCGTTTTTCGTACGAGGTACTTTTTGACTTTTCCGACAAAAGTACGAAGAATGTTTTTTTAACTTATACGGCATGAATGGATTTTTAAAACATTATTTCCAAGAATCTTCCTTTACAAGTTTTCAAGTTTATTTTTTTTCAACTTCTTTTATTTTAATTTTGTATGACATTTTACGAAAGGAAAAATGTTTTTGAAGAAGAAAGGATATTTTCCTCAAGAATGGAGTTCAAGTGTTCTATCAAAATTATTTCCATCTAAGATAACATATGGTTTTGTTTCTATCCCTATTATTACATTGATTTGGTTATGTTGTGATGGAATTATTTTTATGAATTCATTTATCTTATATGAATTGTTTTATGATGTCATGATGTTTAAGAATCCCATTTTTATTACATGGGTTATGAAATGATGTATGGTTTATGATTTTGTGACACACATAAGAATGGTATCATTATGAGATGGGTGGGACCTATATCTCCCTCCAATGCATTGGGTAAAGATTTTATATCTCATGAGATAGACATGGCTGGAATGGTAGGTTATACCGGTTCAGTGAAACAGGACTGAAACGAGGGTTACTCGATTCAGTAAGGGACTTTGTCCACTAAGATAGTCTTGGCAATGAGTCTTGACTAACAAGAAATGATTATCTATGATTATGTGTGAATGCCACAAAGTTTCATGTTTTATGTTATGATTATTGTGATTGCATTTCACTGCCATGATTTATCCCATGTTATGAAATTTTGATCTCTTTTGCAGGTTAAGATTTCCAAAAGTTATGTGCTTGTGTATATGATGTGATTGATATTTCTTTTGTTTACCCTTACTGAGCATTTGAGCTCACCCTTTTATGTTTTCTTTTCCCCAGGATATGAAGAAAGGTTTTAGGTAAAAAAAGGGAAGATCTTTATAGGAGATGTTGAAGATCTTTCACCACGATTAGAAGATTACGTTCCAAGTTTCCAAAGACACTAAACAATTACGATCCTTGTGTGTGTGTTTTTGTTATGTACTAAGTATTCCGCAAATGTAATGTAATTTCAATGTATGTCAGGCTTCGGGTCTCTACAGTTGGTATCAGAGGAAAGGTTTAGTCAACCTTTGGAAACTAGGATGTGAAAACGTTAGTGAGATCCCTAGAGATATTTCTACGGTATGTCTAGGGATGTCCCTAAGGTTAAGTATACGTATAAGTTATAGTACTAGAACTACGCTAACAATCATAGAATTGAACCTAATATGTTAGATATTGAAGGTACTCCCCCTTTATTATGTTGTTTTCCCTAGCATGATTTTTGCCTCTCACACTATTCTTTTTGGGTTTTAGACGATGGCTGGAACCCGAAGGAACCGTGTTGATCAATGCAATGGACAATGCAATGATTGTCCTCCTGAACAAACAAATGTTATGGGAGATGGAGTGAAAAATCTTATTTCTATACTTACACAAGCTATGAATCATTCTGGACTTCCAAATGAGCAGAGAAGGGAACAATATTCTATTGAGTCCTTCATGAGGCAACGTCCACCTTCTTTCAGTGGGTCTTCTGATCCACTTGTTGCTGAACAATGGATCAGTACCACTGAAAAGATATTTTAAGTTCATCAATGTTCTGAACATGATAAAGTCATCTTAGCAGTATATCGTTTGGAAGGTGAAGCTGATCAATGGTGGAATCTTATCAAGAATACAAGGCAAAGAGATGAAATTGAGTCCATGGAATGGGACGAGTTCAAGAACTTATTTTTTAATAAGTAATTCCCTCGTATTCTTCGAACGAAGATGGAAAAGGAGTTTCTTGAGCTGAAACAGAAAGATGATGAATCTGTTGGTATATACGAAGCGAATGTTACAAGACTTGAAAGGTATGCATCTGGCATTATCATCCGACCTGAAAGTAAAGTTGATCGATTTTTCAGTGGCTTAAAACCAAGTCTTCGAAGGGCATTAGCTATACGAGACTTCAGTAGCTATGAAGAAATTGTACGTTGTGCTATGAAGGTAGAAATGGAAGTTGGTGTTACATATCCATCTCATGGTTTTGAAAAGAAACGAAAGATGGAGTTCAAGGAGAAATCTCAGAATAATGGTGAAAAGAAGATGAATGTTTCCTTATGCTCAATGTGTGGAATGAAGCATGGTGGAGATTGTATTAAAGGGACTTGAAAATGTTTTAAGTGTGGAAAGAAGGTCATCGAGTAGCTGAGTGTCGAAGTAATGGAAAAAGGGTTTCTAATGATGTGAACAAAGCAAACACTGCAGAGAACGCACCACCAACACTTCAATATTTCAAGTGCAAGGAGATGGGACATTATGCCAATAAATGCCCTAATCCAAGGGTTAGTGATGATCACCATGAGCAACAACTTAAGGCAAAGGACAAAGCAAAGTCACATGCGATCACTATTGGCGATGTTGAATATGACAACGATGTGGTGGAATGATTAAGTGTTTATGTAATGGGTTTCCAAAATAGTGTTGTATATAGTATCGTGGAATATTGGAATATTTATGTATTGGTCTATTGTGGTTTTCAATAATTTTATGGTACCAGTAACCATGGAAAGTGATTGAGATATTTTTGGAAAAAGAATGATATGCGCATAATGAAGGGAAAATGAGAAAATTAAATATTTGACAGTATTCATGAGCTCATGATTGATATAAGGACTATGTGATATCATGGTTTGATTATAAAGAATTTTGAGGATTTTGGTATGTGGAAAGTGTTAACGTTTAACTACATTCATGTTTTCACTAAGGTTCAATGGGTATTCAAGAGAATACATGATTAAGGACATTGAATGTTTAGAATGTGACCAACAAGACATATCTTATGGGGATCAACGATGGTATTAAATCTCTGGTAATTGTTTTCACTATATTATGAGAGTGGACTGCAGTATTATGGGTAAGCCTAAAGATTGGAATGGATTATGTTGGACATAAGTTAGTATTGTTTAAGGATAGAAGTTTTTTTTAGAAAAAGGACAACCTGCAAGACTGGTGACAGCCCATCGCGTCGGACAAGGCTGTGGGAATCGAACCCACAACTGAAATGCGACTGGCCTTTATCGCCTACTACTGGCCTACAGGAAGTCCCAGTTTAGTAGAAACTAGTTTTATTTTATTAAGCGGTATGATATATGAATTATAAGTTAATTTTTGGAACCATATACGATTAATCTAACCATAAGATGAACTTATAACTTTTCAAACCTTTTGTTTGAGACAGATGGAATGACCCATCATTCTATTACATGATCTGCTAACACATCACGAATAACAAATTCAACTTCATTTATTTAAGATATGAAGTGGAAATTGTTCAAGGCACGAACAACAGTGGGATTGTACCAAAATAAAGTAAGTATTTATTCTAATTCAAATTTTCAACTTTAGGGAAATGATCTTGAAAACCAAAAATGTTTTCCTGGTGATCTTATACCTGATGAATCAGATGGTACCTTATATCATCACAAATCTAAGGATTTTTGATTACTGGATTTTCCATAGCCATGTTCTCTACCACTCTCCATCAGATAATGATGGTTAGATTTTTCTTCCATATCCATATTTTTACCTATGTGGAAACCCAGCGATTAGTTTATTTGGGTAACCGTTACATTTCATACTTTCGTTTTTAAATATTGGTTTTGGTATTTCTTTTTACGATGTGGGTTTCTATTAAAGAAACTTTCGAATCGTAAACCATTTATATCCTCGACGAATTTTGAGGGCGAAATTCATTTCAAGGGGGGTAGAATGTAACACCCCGAGATTTTATGAAAAATATTCTTTTTAATTTCACTAATGTCTTGTGTTGTACGATGCACCAAAAGGAGCTTGCACAACACACATCCTTGACTTGTCTTGCATTACATGCAATCGCGACCTTCCTCGATAGCGTGTGTAGTATGTAATACTGAGTTTCACTAAACAACGATATGCTATTAAAATATTATTAAAACTAGCCGTTATGAATAGTAATAACCACCTTTTAAAATTTTAGAAATTTTAGCTCTCAAAATGGACTTTATTTTTGGATTCGGAGTATCGAATTTAGCCTAAGGTGAAATTTTAGTGATTTTCGGATAACTTTCATATTTTGATGAATAGTGAAAATTACAAAATTTTAGTTAAAAACAACTTTTTCAATCGAAATAAATAATAGTGATAAATTATTAATTTCAGTGGTTTTAAAGTATATTTAGAATATATTTTTACAATTTAATACAATTTTGGTCATTGGATGTAATTTCACATTTAAACTAGACATAAACAAGTGTCAATCTTTTGATAGATATTGTTTCTTAAAAACACGCTCTTTGTTTTAACAGTGGGATTTAATTATAAAATTAATTAATGAAACTTCTATGATATGAATTTGTTAAAATAGACTTCATTTTTGAATTCGGAATATGAAATATAGCTTAGGATGAAATTTTGGCATTGTTCTGAAAAACATCAATTTTTGATGAATAGGGAAACTACTAAGTGATAGTTAAAAAAAATTAATTTCTTCATAAATCTTAATTTTACCGCTTCTGTGAATGGAATTTCAAAAATCCAAGAGACACGGTTGGTTTCAGTAAGTAAAATGTGGTTCAATGAGATGAAAATAATTTTTGGTGAATAGTAACTTTTTACTTTTATTTACCACGGTTAAAAGTAAATAGGGTAATTAAGGGTAAAAATGATATTATTATTACCATAACACATTTCCTAATTTTATTGGAAAAGTGTAATTCGACCAAAAACAAGCTTAGGAATAAAATATTACCATTTAGGCCCTCTTGGATTAGATTAGGACATTTATTATTATTTAATTCAAAAAAGAGTTAAAAGAGTCGAAATCAATGTTTATTTACTAATACATTTTTAATATAGGGTTTTACATAAGATAAATTCGATTGTAAATATTCATTAGAAAGATAAAACGATTTCGTACATGATGGTATTTTATTTGTAATTTTTAGACATCATATAAGTTAATTTATTTATGACACAAAGATGATGCAGTAATTATCTTATTAATGAAATATTGACATAATTGATATTATAAATACCCAAATAAATGTAATTTGAGACTTTTTATGAATTACACTAATTTTCTAGGTTACTATGATATATTAGTGTTGATTTAATCAACTTGGTTCGAACATAAAATTCTGTTTTGACTTTCACAAAAATCATGTATCAAATAGTGTCAAAATTGACACAAAATAGTTTTTAAATAAAATATTATATTATTAATTGTTATTTTATTCCTAAAAATCTAAGGTTCGGCCAAATCACTTATATAAGGATATATGTATTAATAATATACAATTTGGGGTTCTTTTGGCATGTTATAGTAAGTGTATTAACCATATAGTGAAAGAAAACAAAAAGACACAGTAAAAGTTAAATTATTTAACTTAGAGTTAAATCTAATTGATAAGGTTAAAATAATACCCTAAACCTGTCTAAATTCTATTGGATGATAGGATTTCGACCCATCCCCACTTTAGCTTCGAAATAAGACCCTTTGGAACCATTATAAACCTATTTTGACTTTAATATAAAATAATATTTTGAGATATTCCTAAGGTGCCCCTCTCCTCCCTTATAAAAGGACACCTCCTCCCCCTCCTCCTCACACCAATTTGAGAACTCAAGCTCGGACAACCCCTGCCAAAATCTCTTCTCCACTTCCCTAGAAACATCCTAGAGGTTCTTTTCTTCCTCAAAGACCAATTTTAGTGCCCTAAGAGTATTTCTCAAAGAGGCGCTTCAAAGAAGAGGTAATTACCGTTACCAATTCTTTCATCTTTATTTCTTCTTCCACTTATTCTTATTAGGTTGTTTCATTATGAAGTAATAAAATCAGTATCAATAATATACTGATATGTTATTATAAGTATGAAACAACCCTATTTTACCATCTATCCATCCTACGGGAAAAGAAATCACCGCGCGTGTGTACGTACGGAATACCGTCTCCACGCCGTGGTGTAATCTATTTTCCACCACCACCTTACATGGATGGGTATAATGATGTAAAGAATAACTATACATAGTTATTACAACATCATATTGATTCTGATATATGGTATAATCCACTCCAATTCAATTCAATATTTATGGAAATGATATCATCGCTCGTGCGTACGTACGGACTACCGTCTCCACGACGCGATGAGATTCATTCTCCATGTTAACCATTTAAGAATGATTATAAAGTATATATAAGAAATAATAATGAAATATATGACATTATAAAGCTACTGGGTTTATTTATATATATATATGTATGTCATCTACTTACTTCCATTCAAGACAATAAGGAAAGGAAACAGCGTTCATGCGTACGTACGGACTACCGTCTCCATGAACGCTGTTTTTCATTTCATTTATCTATCTATTATATATATATATATATATATATACTGAATATATATGATATATAAATCATATTTTATATTCTGGAAGTATTTAAATCATGATATAAGTAATAATAATGTCAAGAACAACAAGTCAAAACACCTACGATAAATGAAACGATTTTACCCAAAACGCTTCTTTAACATGGAATTTACAAAAGAACCGGTAATATAATGTCATAAGTGAACCATATATGATATCATAATAATTAATATGATTCTGTAATAAGTCAATGACATTATTTAAATCATTATACAAGAGGTTCGGACACATACGAAGCAAATCAGACCTAAGGTAAGGGAAATATCACAATCTCATTTTTATCCGAGATTGTTATACTTTGGTATTTACTGGGGTGTATTTTATCATCCACATCCATGTTTCCTTAACATGTAATATTTATATCCTTATACAATATTTTATATCCAATTTTACCCTTTTGTGAGTTTTTAGTAAAAGATATGAAAGGAATCTTTTGTCGTTTTTCGTACGAGGTACTTTTTGACTTTTCCGACAAAAGTACGAAGAATGTTTTTTTAACTTATACGGCATGAATGGATTTTTAAAACATTATTTCCAAGAATATTCCTTTAAAAGTTTTCAAGTTTATTTTTATTCAACTTCTTTTATTTTAATTTTGTATGACATTTTACGAAAGGAAAAATGTTTTTGAAGAAGAAAGGATATTTTCCTCAAGAATGGAGTTCAAGTGTTCTATCAAAATTATTTTCCATCTAAGATAACATAGGGTTCTGTTTCTATCCCTATTATTACATTGATTTGGTTATGTTGTGATGGAATTATTTTTATGAATTCCTTTATCTTATATTAATTGTTTTATGTTGTCATCATGTTTAAGAATCCCATTTTTATTACATGGGTTATGAAATGATGTATGGTTTATGATTTTGTGTCACACATAAGAATGGTATCATTATGAGATGGGTGGGACCTATATCTCCCTCCAATGCATTGGGTAAAGATTTTTTATCTCATGAGATAGACATGGCTGGAATGGTAGGTTATACCGGTTCAGTGAAACAGGACTGAAACGAGGGTTACTCGATTCAGAAAGGGACTTTGTCCACTAAGATAGTCATGGAAATGAGTCTTGACTAACAAGAAATGATTCTCTATGATTATGTGTGAATGCCACAAAGTTTCATGTTTTATGTTATGATTATTTTGATTGCATTTCACTACCATGATTTATCCTATGTTATGAAATTTTGATCTCTTTTGCAGGTTAAGATTTCCAAAAGTTATGTGCTTGTGTATATGATGTGATTGATATTTCTTTTGTTTACCCTTACTGAGCATTTGAGCTCACCCTTTTATGTTTTCTTTTCCCTGGGATATAAAGAAATGTTTTAGGTAAAAAAAAGGGAAGATCTTTATAGGAGATGTTGAAGATCTTTCACCACGATTAGAAGATTACGTTCTGAGTTTCCAAAGACACTAAACTATTACGATCCTTGTGTGTGTGTTTTTGTTATGTAATAAGTATTCCGCAAATGTAATGTAATGTCAATGTATGTCAGGCTTCGGGTCTCTACAGTTGGTATCAGAGGAAAGGTTTAGTCAACCTTTGGAAACTAGGATGTGAAAACGTTAGTGAGATCCCTAGAGATATTTATACGGTATGTCTAGGGGTGTCCCTAAGGTTAAGTATACGTATAAGTTATAGTTCTAGAACTACGCTAACAATCATAGAATTGAACCTAATATGTTAGATATTGAAGGTACTCCCCCTTTATTATATTGTTTTCCCTAGCATGATTTTTGCCTCTCTCACTATTCTTTTTGGGTTTTAGACGATGGCTGGAACCCGAAGGAACCGTGTTGATCAATGCAATGGACAATGCAATGATTGTCCTCCTGAATAAACAAATGTTATGGGAGATGGAGTGAAAAATATTATTGATATACTTACACATGCTATGAATCATTCTGGACTTCCAAATGAGCAGAGAAGGGAACAATATTCTATTGAGTCCTTCATGAGGCAACGTCCACCTTCTTTCAGTGGGTCTTCTGATCCACTTTTTGCTGAACAATGGATCAGTACCACTGAAAAGATATTTTCAGTTCTTCAATGTTCTAAACATGATAAAGTCATCTTAGCAGTATATCATTTGGAAGGTGAAGCTGATCAATGGTGGAATCTTATCATGAATACAAGGCAAAGAGATGAAATTGAGTCCATGGAATGGGACGAGTTCCAGAACTTATTTTTCAATAAGTAATTCCCTCGTATTCTTCGAACGAAGATGGAAAAGGAGTTTCTTGAGCTGAAACAGAAGGATGATGAATCTGTTGTTATATACGAAGCGAATTTTACAAGACTTTCAAGGTATGCATCTGGCATTATCATCCGACCTGAAAGTAAAGTTGATCGATTTTTCAGTGGCTTAAAACCAAGTCTTCGAAGGGCATTGTCTATACGAGACTTCAGTAGCTATGAAGAAAATGTGCGTTGTGCTATGAAGGAAGAAATGGAAGTTGGTGTTACATATCCCTCTCATGGTTTTGATAATAAACGAAAGATGGAGTTCAAGGAGAAATCTCAGAATAATGGTGAAAAGAAGATGAATGTTTCCTTATGCTCAAAGTGTGGAAGGAATCATGGTGGAGATTGTCTTAAAGGGACTAGAAAATGTTAGTTTGGAAAAGAAGGTCATCGAGTAGCTGAGTGTCGAAGTAATGGAAAAAGGGTTTCTAATGATGTGAACAAAGCAAACACTGCAGAGAACGCACCACCAACACTTCAATGTTTCAAGTGCAAGGAGATGGGACATTATTCCAATAAATGCCCTAATCCAAGGGTTAGTGATGATCACCATGAGAAACCACTTAAGGCAAAGGACAAAGCGAAGTCACATGCGATCACTATTGGCGATGTTGAATATGACAACGATGTGGTGGAATGATTAAGTGTTTATGTAATGGGATTCCAAAATAGTGTTCTATATTGTATCGTGGAATATTGGAATATTTATGTATTGGTCTATTGTGGTTTTTAATAATTTTATGGTACCAGTAACCATGGAAAGTGATTGAGATATTTTTGGAAAAAGAATGATATGCACATAATGAAGGGAAAATGAGAAAATTAAATATTTGACAGTATTCATGAGCTCATGATTGATATAAGGACTAAGTGATATCATGGTTTTATTATAAAGAATTTTGAGGATTTTGGTATGTGGAAAGTGTTAACGTTTAACTGCATTCATTTTTTCACTAAGGTTCAATGGGTATTCAAGAGAATACATGATTAAGGACTTTTAATGTTTAGAATGTGACCAACAAGACATATCTTATGGGGATCAACGATGGTATTAAATCTATGGTAATTGTTTTCACTATATTATGAGAGTGGACTGCAGTATTATGGGTAAGCCTAAAGATTGGAATGGATTATGTTGGACATAAGTTAGTATTGTTTAATGATAGAAGTTTTTTTTAGAAAAAGGACAACGTGCAGGACGGGCGACATCCCATCGCGTCAGACAAGGCTGTGGGAATCGAACCCACAAGCGAAATGCGACTGGCCTTTATCGCCTACCACTGGCCTACAGGAAGTCCCTGTTTAGTAGAAACTAGTTTTATTTTATTAAGCGGTATGATATATGAAGTATAAGTTCATTTTTGGAACCATATACGATTAATCTAACCATAATATAAACTTATAACTTTTCAAACCTTTTGTTTGAGACAGATGGAATGACCCATCATTCTATTACATGATCTGCTAACACATCACAAATAACAAATTCAACTTCATTTATTTAAGATATGAAGTGGAAATTGTTCAAGGCACGAACAACAGTGAGATTGTACCAAAATAAAGTAAGTATTTATTCTAATTCAAATTTTCAACTTTAGGGAAATGATCTTGAAAACCAAAAATGTTGTCCTGGTGATCTTATACCTGATGAATCAGATGGTACCTTATATCATCACAAATCTATGGATTTGTGATTACTGGATTTTCCATAGCCATGTTCTCTACCACTCTCCATCAGAACATGATGGTTAGATTTCTCTTCCATATCCATATTTTTACCTATGTGGAAACCCAGCGATTAGTTTATTTGGGTAACCGTTACGTTTCATACTTTCGTTTTTAAAGATTGGTTTTTGTATTCCTTTTTACGATGTGGGTTTCTATTAAAGAAACTTTCGAATAGTAAACCATTTATAACCCCGACGAATTTCGAGGGAGAAATTCATTTCAAGGGGGGTAGAATGTAACACCCCAAGATTTTATGAAAAATATTGTTTTTAATTTCACTAATGTCGTGTGTTGTACGCTGCACCAAAAGGAGCTTGCACAACACACATCCTTGACTTGCCTTGCATTACACGCAATCGTGACCTTCCTCGATAGCGTGTGTAGTATGTAATACTGAGTTTCACTAAACAACGATATGCTATTAAAATATTATTAAAACTAGCCGTTATGAATAGTAATAACCACCTTTTAAAATTTTAGAAATTTTATCTCTGAAAATGGACTTTATTTTTGGATTCGGAGTATCGAATTTAGCCTAAGGTGAAATTTTGGTGACTTTCGGATTACTTTCATATTTTGATGAATAGTGAAAATTACAAAATTTTAGTTAAAAACAACTTTTTCAATCGAAATAATTAATAGTGATAAATTATTAATTTTAGTGGTTTTAAAGTATATTTAGAATATATTTTTACAATTTAATACAATGTTGGTTATTGGATGTAATTTCACATTTAAACTAGACATAAACAAGTGTCAATCCTTTGATAGATATTGTTTCTTAAAAACACGCTCTTTGTTTTAACAGTGGGATTTAATTATAAAATTAATTAATGAAACTTCTATGATATAAATTTGGTAAAATAGACTTCATTTTTGAATTCAGAATATGAAATATAGCTTAGGATGAAATTTTGGCATTGTTCTGAAAAACATCAATTTTTGATGAATAGTGAAACTACAAAGTGATAGTTAAAAAAAATTAATTTCTTCATAAATCTTAATTTTACCGCTTCTGTGAATGGAATTTCAAAAATCCAAGAGACACGGTTGGTGTCAGTAAGTAAAATGTGGTTCAATGAGATGAAAATAATTTTTGGTGAATAGTAACTTTTTACTTTTATTTACCACGGTTAAAAGTAAATAGGGTAATTAAGGGTAAAAATGATATTATTATTACCCTAACACATGTCCTAATTCTATTGGACAAGTGTAATTCGACCAAAACCAAGCTTAGGAATAAAATATTACCATTTAGGCCCACTTGGATTAGATTAGGACATTTATTATTATTTAATTCAAAGAAGAGTTAAAAGAGTCGAAATCAATGTTTATTTACTAATACATTTTTAATATAGGGTTGTACATAAGATAAATTCGATTGTAAATATTCATAAGAAAGATAAAACGATTTCCTACATGATGGTATTTTATTTGTAATTTTTAGACATCATATAATTTAATTTATTTATGACACAAAGATGATGCAGTAATTATCTTATTAATGAAATATTGACATAATTGATATTATAAATACCAAAATAAATGTAATTTGAGACTTTTTATGAATTAAACTAATTTTATAGGTTACTATGATATATTAGTGTTGATTTAATCAACTGTTTTCGAACATATAATTCTGTTATGACTTTCACAAAAAATCATGTATCAAATAGTTTTAAAATTGACACAAAATAGTTTTTAAATCAAATATTATATTATTAATTGTTATTTTATTCCTAAAAATCTAAGGTTCGGCCAAATGACTTAGATAAGTATATATGTATTAATAATATACAATTTGGGAATCCTTTGGCATGTTATAGTAAGTGTATTAACCATATAGTGAAAGAAAACAAAAAGACACGGTAAAAGTTAAATTATTTAACTTAGAGTTAAATCTAATTGATAAGGTTAAAATAATACCCTAAACTTATCTAAATCCTATTGGATGATAGTATTTCGACCCATCCCCAATTTAGCTTCGAAATAAGACCCTTTAGAACCATTATAAACTGATTTTGACTTTAATATAAAATAATATTTTGAGATATTCCTAAGGTGCCCCTCTCCTCCCTTATAAAAGGACACCTCCTCCCCCTCCTCCTCACACCAATTTGAGCACTCATGCTCGGCCAACCCCTGCCAAAATCTCTTCTCCACTTCCCTAGAAACATCCTAGAGGTTCTGGTCTTCCTCAAAGACCAATTTTAGTGCCCTAAGAGGAGGTCTCAAAGAGGCGCTTCAAAGAAGAGGTAATTACCGTTACCAATTCTTTCATTTTTATTTCTTCTTCCACTTCTTCTTCTTAGGTTGTTTCATTATGAAGTAATAACATCAGTATCAATCATATACTGATATGTTATTATAAGTATGAAACAACCCTATTTCACCATCTATCCATCCTACGGGAAAAGAAATCACCGCGCGTGCGTACGTACGGAATACCATCTCCACACCGTGGTGTAATCTATTTTCCACCACCACCTTACATGGATGGGTATAATGGTGTAAATAATAGCTATACATGGTTATTACAACATCATATTGATTCTGATATATTTTATAATCCACTCCAATTCAATTCAATATTTATGGAAATGATATCATCGCTCGTGCGTACGTACGGACTACCGTCTCCACGACGCGATGAGATTCATTCTCCATGTTAACCATTTAAGAATGATTATAAATTATATATAAGAAATAATAATGAAATATATGACATTATAAAGCTACTGGATTTATGTATATATATATATGTATGTCATCTACTTACTTCCATTCAAGACAATAAGGAAAGGAAAACAGCGTTCATGCGTACGTACGGACTACCGTCTCCATGAACGGTGTTTTTCATTTCATTTATCTATCTATTATATATATATATATACTGAATATATATGATATATAAATCATATTTTATATTCTGGAAGTAAGTAAATCATGATATAAGTAATAATAATGTCAAGAACAACAAGTCAAAACACCTACGATAAATGAAACGATTTTACCCAAAACGCTTCTTTAACATGGAATTTACAAAAGAACGGGTAATATAATGTCATAAGTGAACCATATATGATATCATAATAATGAATATGATTCTGTAATAAGTCAATGACATTATTTAAATCATTATACAGGAGGTTCGGACACATACGAAGCAAATCGGACCTAAGGTAAGGGAAATATCACAATCTCATTTTTATCCGAGATTGTTATACTTTGGTATTTACTGGGGTGTATTTTATCATCCACATCCATGTTTCCTTAACATGTAATATTTATATCCTTATACAATAGTTTATATCAAATTTTACCCTTTTGTGAGTTTTTAGTAAAAGATATGAATGAAATATTTTGTCATTTTTCGTACTAGGTACTTTTTGACTTTTCCGACAAAAGTACGAAGAATGTTTTTTTAACATATACAGCATGAATGGATTTTTAAAACATTATTTCCAAGAAGCTTACTTTACAAGATTTCAAGTTTATTTTTATTCAACTTCTTTTAGTTTAAGGTTGTATGCCATTTTACGAAAAGAAAAATGTTTTTGAAGAAAAAAGGATATTTTCCTCAAGAATGGAGTTCAAGTGTTCTATCAAAATTATATTCCATATAAGATAACATAGGGTTATGTTTCTATCCCTATTATTACATTGATTTGGTTATGTTGTGATGGAATTATTTTTATGAATTCCTTTATCTGATATGAATTGTTTTATGATGTCATGATGTTTAAGAATCCCATTTTTATTACATGGGTTATGAAATGATGTATGGTTTATGATTTTGTGGCACACATAAGAATGGTATCATTATGAGATGGGTGGGACCTATATCTCCCTCCAATGCATTGGGAAAAGATTTTATATCTCATGAGATATACATGGCTGGAATGGTAGGTTATACCGGTTCAGTGAAACAGGACTGAAACGAGGGTTACTCGATTCAGAAAGGGACTTTGTCCACTAAGATAGTCTTGGCAATGAGTCTTGACTAACAAGAAATGATTCTCTATGATTATGTGTGAATGCCACAAAGTTTCATGTTTTATGTTATGATTATTGTGATTGCATTTCACTGCCATGATTTATCCCAGGTTATGAAATTTTGATCTCTTTTGCAGGTTAAGATTTCCAAAAGTTAGGTGCTTGTGTATATGATGTGATTGATATTTCTTTTTTTTACCCTTAATGAGCATTTGAGCTCACCCTTTTATGTTTTCTTTTCCCCAAGATATAAAGAATGGTTTTAGGTAAAAAATGGAAGATCTTTATAGGAGATGTTGAAGATCTTTCACCATGATTAGAAGATTATGTTCCGAGTTTCCAAAGACACTAAACTATTATGATCCTTGTGTGTGTGTTTTTGGTATGTACTAAGTATTCCGCAAATGTATGTAATGTCAATGTATGTCAGGCTTCGGGTCTCTACACTACTAATCACAAAATCATTTCTAGACTCAATCATACTTATCTTAGTGATTATTTTATTTATATTTCAAGAAGTTTGTGTACCCTGTTTACTTTTGACACATACTGACTCCTATGCTAAGCTGGAGGATTCTTAAATCCTCACTCAAACTTCATAACCCTTTGTTTCCCACTGTGGATACTGGTAGAGGTTGAGTAAGACCTGGACAGTTGTGAGATGTTGTTGGTTTTCCCCACAAAGAACTGTGGTAGAGGTCTTTGGACCTGGACAGTATTGTACTGTTGTTTACCCCCGATCCAGGGTGTGGATCAATTTATATAAATTATTGATATGACTAAGTCTAGGATTGAGACTGAACCTCTTGGTTAACTCTAATGTGCATTTTAATTTAAGTCTATAAGAATACTATATATTTATTTCATATTCCGCTGTTATTACGTTGAAATACAAAATTATTTTAAAGCTACTTTGATAGTTAAATTAGCAAGTGTTTATATTTATTGTAAATCAGTAAATCAGTTTCAAAAGTCAATTTAATCTTGAGATTAAATTAACTGATACCTAATCACTCATTTAGAAACTAATGGAACATTTATAATCTATATAAATTCACTACAGTTTAACATTGTTTTTAATTTGGGGGATTTTAAGAGAAATATTTATAACAGAAATTTTAATTGGAACTCAATTCACCCCCCCTCTTGAGTATCCACTCCGACCAACATTAATAATGATTAATATTGTTTTTTATAACCGTTTTACATTATAGCATCATAACATGTAATTTAATATAATAAATATACCATATTTCATTAATAACACTATAAAATTCACATAAATTAGATATTTTGTTTTTTCATGATCACAAGATAGATTTTTCTTCATATTGAACAATGAGGCACCACTATTCTAAATTGCACTTCTATTGTCTTGATATTTGATATAAAAAGTATATCCAACAACATCCTACATTGACTATGTTATCACATTAAAACATGGACCATCTACTAACAATTTCAATGTTTTTGATACATTGGATCTAAAGATCATTGTATCATTATTCCATGTTAAAAGAAATTGTATTCTCATTCAATACCCACGTATCATTATTCTTCAGAAAAAAACTATTTTAACATCATTGAAATAAATTTTTAAAATTGTTGAGCATCATATATGTCATTCATGATGAATAATTTTTTCCTTTATTTTTTAGACTGTATATTATTTAATTTTCAATCCACAGATTCCCCTTCCCCTAAAATTTAATATGTCATGGAAAGAGGTATGCAGAATGATGTGATCCACTATGGACAAGTATATTATAAAAACTCTGAAATCACTTTTGAATATACATCTCAATAATAGAGGCTTCCGTTTGGTATTGATTCTGAATAAAAAAATTAAATATATTTCTATACCTTTCAAAAGGATACATGAAATGTAGATTTATAGGAAATATAAAATTATTTCTTTCAAATAATGAAACATTAAATTAATCCTTATATTAAAAGAGATGGTAAAAATTACATTCAATGCTAAATATTATATATATTACATCATTATAGGTATTTTTTAATGAATTCATATCCATCAATTTTTTACAAAAATAATTGAAATAAATAATACACATAAAAAATAATTTTCACATGGATGGGTAGTATATCATGAAATTTAACCGGAAATATATTTTACATCATAACATGATAATCTTGAATTTTTATGTTGGTTGCATCTAAATACTTCATTAAATAAAACTTTTAACATTTTTGTAGTATCCCTGATTAAAATTGATACCATGGCCTCACTGATAAAATCTAATTTTCACACTCGTGGACTGTTTTTGCCAAGTAGATGTCATGTTTGTTTCGTTTCTCTTTAGAGGTGGGTGTTAACTCAAAATGTTTTCCAATTGACATTAAATTCAATCATTTATTTCTTCTATCATTCAACTCTCTTTTAAAATTTTATAAACATCAAACAAAACTATCAAAAACATTATTCTAAAAATGTATCACATCGATGTTATGGTTGATCTCATGAAATCACCCATATGGAATCTTTAAAAGCATTGAACGTTTATCGAATTTATTTTATTTAGTACTAGTTCATTGTCTCTTTCCAAATATGGCATTATTTATTTTCATATTCTAAATATATTTATCAATTATAAAAACACATTATGTGATAATAGAATCTTGTAAGCTATTTATTTACATTTTTAATATTTAAAAAGGTTTATTCCTAGAAAACAACCTTCAATGAAAATTGTAAAATATTTTTCTCCCATGTTGTAGTTGAAAAAAATAAGTTCATTATTTTAAAATTGGACAAGATTTATGGCCTTTAACACTATATCTAGATGTATTTCAATATATTGGGAATTTTTTTAGTATATACAAAACCATTTCATTCAATTAAATATTTTCCTTTTTATAAGATTCATAATAATTGATACTTACCTCTCTTATGTGATTAAAATCATCAATTAATGGTGAAAAGTGAACATTAGTATATTTTGTTTGATTGTTTCAACCTAATAATTATTAAACTCCACATGATATACTTCCTCTTCATAAAAAATTTTTCATATTAATTTTAAATGGCCTTAAAAACTAGCCATAAACTATATTTTCTACATAGGATCTTATATAGATTCATTTCATCTATAAAAATACCACATAAAGTATTTCAAACATCATTTCAAAATTTATTAAATTTTAGTTAACTTATCTTCTATTGTGGATAATTTAATGGGTGATGTAATTTTCTATCAAATATTCAATTGAAATCATGACATTGTAACGTTTTTTCATCATTTCTGTTAAAATAAAAATGTTTTAAAGATGGAATTATAGGATGATTCCAAATTTTCTGTGGAAGATTTTTGGTACATGGAATAATAGATTAATAAAATTTTGATTTTCCATTAATCTTATTTGATGATGTCATTTATTTAGGACACTCTTCAAATCATTAATATTACTTCTAATATAACAAATAGTCCTTATAGAGGGAATGAATATATTTTTACAATAATCCTAGCAAGCTTAGAGATTTTTTTCATTATAATTTGAATTAGTAATATCATTGTATGCATAATGTATATATCTCAACGTCTTTAGTAGTTCTATAAAACTCTTATCACTCTTTCTGTTTCTAGAAATCATGTTCATCAATCATAACACCACTAATATAAATATGAATTTTGTACAACCTAGATACAATTTTTTATTATTTTTACCATATAAGTTTTCAATTCATGATGTTTTTTCAATTATATATACTTAAATATAATGAATCAGGTATTCAATTTGATGAAAATTTTAATTTAATAAATATTTATCATCCATAGATATTTAATCATTCCCAATATTACCATGCCAAATGCAAAGACTATAAATAGAATTAAAACCAAAGAAAATTAAATGTTCTTTGATATCTATTTGTTTTATCTTTCTGATATTTAAAATTTTCATCAATGGAAAATATTAGACATCATGGATTGGAACATTTGGTTATGAAAATTGAAAAAAATCATTAACATATTCCTCATATTAATCTCATGTTAAACATGTAGTAATCTAATTCTGATCCATTATCATATATAAAACTATTAACTGATAAAATAAAATTTCTCTTATTTCAAGATTTGAGATCAAATTTACATTCATAAATAATTATAAAAAAAATAAAAAATTGCATTGTCATAATTTTTTTTATATAATGAAATATTATTAGTCACCTAAATATTTTATTAAAAACAAAATTAAAATATAAAAAATCAATGTAAAATAAATAAATGATTACAATGCAATGATAATTTAAGACACATAATAACATAAAGTAAATTAAATAATAATAGATTTTTTATAATTTAAATATACATTTTCAACATATAATATTTGTATACTCATGAAATTAAAAAACACATACATATTAAATAATGTTTAAATGCTTAAATTTTTTAAAAACACAAGAATCTGTTGAATATTAAATTTTTTGTGTATTTTCAAAATAAACTACATAAAAATTAAATAATATAGATATAGTCATGAAAGACACAAAAAAAATATTAGAACACTAAGAAACAACTAATAGACAAAAAATAATAATTAATTTTCAAAAAAATATTATTATAATATATTTCAAACTACATTTATAATACAAATTCTAAAACATAACCAAACATATATGAAATTCATATAATTTCACCATTAAAATCAAAAATTACATTTTTTAACCCTATTAACTAATTCTAAAATCAATCTTCTACCAATTTAATATAATTATTTTCGATCAACTACTAATTTTACATGAAAATATGTTTCTATATTCGTATATAAAACCAAAAATGAACTCATGTTTTTATTTGGTGATGATTAAAATATCAGGAAAATATTCTATAACCCCTTTATTCATTCATAACAACCAAAAAAACATCACAATTATTTTCATCTGAATTCAAACTCATATATAATAATTATATTGAATAATTTTTCCATCGAGAAAATAATTTCTCTTAAAATTCAAAGAAAAAAAACTGTCAATTATGAATTGTATGAAATATAGACAATTTCATATGGTATAAGTTTCCTAGACACATATTACACAAATTTTAATCCATATATTAAAAAAATTTCAATATCCATAATAGTTGATTCATATTGAAATTTGTATGTAACCCCTATGAAATATAGCCACAAATAATAATATTGAACAATGATTCAATAAGTCAAAGTTCCACTCGTAACCATTTATAAAAACACGAAAAATTAATCAAGTAAAAAAATAACTTTAAGGGATAAGGGTGTCATGAAATATCAATGAAGAAATCTCAAAGAGGACTAAAACATCAGTTTATGGCTGGTAAGTGAGAACGGCAATGGTTTATCAAAGGTGGTCATCAACGGATGACGGTGGACAATGGTGGATGATCCTAGACGAGGATTGTGTGATGGTAAAATAAAGGTTTTGTCCGCTTTAGGAGGATGAGTCAAAATCATAACAAATGAAACTATGAAATATAAATTATGTATCTCGATGTATCAGTAAAAAATTAATTGTCCTTAATGTCAGTTATTTGGTAACCAATGTAAAAAAGTACGTTTTCAAAGTTTGGTTTTAAAATAACTGATATTATAAAAAATTTCATTTCCATTTTCAATTATAAAATAACCAATGATAAATAAAATTCACATCAGTTATATAAAACTCAAATGAGAAATGCATCATCAAAAATGAATTTTATACTTGTTTGAATATTAAAAAGAGAAAATTTCAAAAAACATCCATATATTTTCATTAAATAATGTAATTTAATATTTTCATTTTATTTTTGATGTTATTTTAAAATAACATATGAAACATTTTATTCCAAATTATCAGAATAATGTCATTTTAATTTGTATTATATTTAATTTTGGTATTGTTTCATTTATCATCATAAAAATACAATTTATAAAGAACTATATTTCATTGATTTTTGGCCACAAATTGTAAAATTTATTTCATCACCCTATACAAGTTGAATCTTGAAAAATAAATTATATATTTTGAATTAGGTGCTTCAAATTTATAAATGAGGTCAATTTCATTTTTTATCGTTATGAAGAGAAATCATGCTAAGAAAGTGTCACCATCGAAATGGAAAATCATGATAATTTTAAGGCCAAAAAATATTATCTCAAATATTTTTTATGATGATATTTTAACCTGTATAATATTATATTATATATTTAATCTTTCTTATTACATAATACTTGGATTATGAGTATATAATATTTCAATGTATTGAAAAACTATAATTGTGCCAATCCCCTCGCTTATAAAAGGGAACCACCCATATTCACTTCCTCGCACCTATGCAACACTCTTGTTCAGAAAATCCATTCCAAAAAATCTCCCAAAAATCCCTCAAAACATCTTAGAGTTTTCCTTTTTCCAAAAATACTAATACTTGGCTTCTTGATGTTTAACCCAAGAAGAGATATCTGAGAAAAAATCTATATATCCAAAATGGACTATTCATTGTTTATTTCTTCTTCTATATATTTATAATATTTTTAAACCATAATAAAAATATGACATTAACATCTTAGTGTAATTAATTTTATTAATAATTAATTTACTCTTATTTTCATCAATTTTTCATCTTTTGACAAATGGAAAAATATCACATGCTTACATGTGGACTAAAACCTCTAAAAAGTGATGTGTTTTCCCATCTTCACTAGAACATATAGCTGGTTATAATAGAATAAAATATGAATAAATATGATATTAATGACATAATTATGATTATATTATTATGGAATGTTACGTACATTAATAATATTCCCATATGTTGGAAATTGGTAATGATTCTTGTGTATGCATGTGGAAGTACACCACTATGAACTTATTTGACTAATTTTTCATTTTCACCATATAAATATAGTCTCAAGTATAGAACAATTGAATAAATATGAAACTTATAAAATATTTATTATGGTAAAAAAATAATATTTATAAGCTATGTTTCTTATCTAGCTAATAGAAAAATGAAAACATCCTTCATGTGTATGTATGGACTACCAGTTCAATGAAATAACATGTTTTATATTCTATAATATATTTACATTTTTTTAAATCGTGTATCTAATTTATAACTTTGATATATAGATCAATTAAAATTTTATTGGTATTTTTACTATAACTTCCCATTTGTTATCTGATTAGTACATCCATAACCTTATGAAGCCTTTTCTTATTTCGTTTATTAGATATGGTTGAGAATGAATTGGTTGGATACATATAACGGTGAAGTTATAGATTTTTTGGCCTCTTGGATTTGACTAGTTGTTTCAATAGGTGAATGTGGGTATTCACATCATGTAATATGGTTAAATGGAATTTGATATGGTTTCACATCATGTAGTTCCTAAAATAAAATTAAATCTGTTTAAAGAAAGAGGCAATGAGTTTCTCGATGTTCTAGAAACAAAATAGGTTCATCACATGTAACTGGGTAAAACAAATTGTAATTTCCCGATAATTGTTTTTAAATATGTAGTGTGGATGATTTTTTTATTTCTCTCTACCCTAGTGGGTTTTCCCTAGTGATTTGGGATCACACCACACATTTCAGGGCCTTTTCTTTTTTCATTTGATAATTGTTATGGTCATGGTGTGATTAATTGGGTAAGTATTTTCCCCATCTCATCGTCTCTTTATCTAATCCCTAATTATAGTTTGATTGATAATATTTGGATGAATATATCTACACTCCATATCAGAAAATCTCTTTTCTAGTTTGAGTTATGAGGTCTTCTGTCCCTTCATTCTTGTTGGTGGATTTCATTGAGGGTGTTGAGTTACGGTAATAATTCATGTGATTCTATTATAATTTTCCAAATTAATTAACTTTAAATTTATTGACTTATTTCAGTTTTTTAAGTTAATATTTTGAAATTACATTCAATTTTTTTCGATTAAAACCAAATTATAATGACTTTGATTTATTTAAATTTTCTGGCATGAAATTTGGATTAAAACCCCAATTATATTTAATTGGGGTGTGTTTTTAAATTGATGGAAATATTTTCAATTGAATTACTAAATTTTATTACAGAAATGGAAATGGTGAATTTTTTTAAAATGAGAAAATAGATTAAATTGTTTTGATAGAAACCCAATGGTATTATCTTGTTAAAAATGAATATTTTTTATTAAAACATGTTTTGTTTTTAAATAAAAAAATTATAATTTGGAATGGGTGAATGTGATTTAATTGTATTTAAAGCATTCTTATAATAAATTACCCATCATTGATTGTGTACGATAACATGAAAACTTTAGGAAGATTATGTGTTATTTGGACACACACTACCATTATAAAACATTATAACACATAAATCTAGAAATTCACATCTTTCAGGTGATTATGAAAATCCATCTTTGACTAGTTTCTATAGTAATTGACTATACACAAATTATCGTGATGACTTATAGATTGGGTAGTCCTATAGCCTGAAATTTTCATACCTATTTGGAAGATGACCATATTTCTCCCTTAATTATATTTACGATATAAATGTATTTAAATATTGTTAAACTATTTTACATTACCTTATTAGTTTATATAAACTATTTTATGTAAAAAATTGTTTAATAAATTGTTTTAAAAACTTGTAAATCATGTTCATAAAGTACATTACATCATTTAAATTGTATGTAATGATTTTATTAATTATGATTTGAAATTTCAAACTTGTTTTCTTTAATTTAAAGCATAATTTTGGATAATTTATTATTGACATCTGTTACAGAATCCTAGGTGACACCCTGGTAGTTTTTTTAGCTCACACCCTACTTGTGCCTCTGGGTGTTTTTATATTATCTCCTTCATGGTTTGAGTAATTGAAAATGATATATTGGAGGTGGTTCCATCTTTTTAACCTCACAGTTGGGGTGTTGTGTGCTTAGGAACATGGGGTTTTCTCCTATATTTTGTTACTTAGGTTGTTGTACCTTGGTATTCTCTATTCCATGTTGAATTCTTGTACATTACTCCCTATGAAGTATATTTTGATATGCATACTATCTCGTTTATTTTTCTTCTGCAATTTTAGTGGAATAATCATTGCCACTTTAAGATGATAAGATAAAAGTGCAAGTCACAGACCCAATGGGGTGGGAATTCCCTTCAGGCTATGTTATGACTGGTCATTCATTGGGTTACCATGGTATCTGGGCCAGATCCTGACAAAGTGGTATCCAAGGGAGGTTCATGTTGAGTTTTTTTATTGAAGTTTGTATTCATTTGTGAAATATATCCAGGACTTACTAGGTAGTTTCAATTTTGTGACTATCAATCTCTCACCTTAATTAAACATAATTCCTGAGGGGTGGTTATAGAAACACTTCTTGTGGATTAGTTATTGTCTTCTCCCTATTATTATTTGTATATTGAGAAATTTGAATCTATTTTATTCTATTCGTTGGGATTATGTTTCCATAATTTCTCTATTTGAGAATTATCTAATTTATTTGATGTTTTCTATTAATGTTCTGTAGCATCATTCCTTCAAGAATACGTGATAATTGGATAAAAGAAGAACAAATTTTGAATTTTAGTGAGAATGTACAATATAAGATCAAAATATAGTTGAATTGATTTTGGGTACTATCAAATATTTGGGACATGCACCTCTACTAGTCAAAATTTGGTCTCTAATTTTGTAACCAAAGGGGGGTTTTCTTTAGAATCATTATCAATTTTTATTTCACCATAATACACAATTATTCAAAAGTTCCATTGATCCTTAACATATTTAGGAATGGTTAGGTAGGATAAGATGTATTTTTTTATTCTTTGAGACAACAGATGATATCAAGGTAAAGTGTTTCACTATCATGCTGGATGGACCGAGAAGGATATAGAGGGACATGATGGTGATGTTTAATAAATTTGAGGGATTAGGGAGGAAAGACATCAAGGATGTTTTCACTGACGAGTTCTATCTAGATTCAATAGTTTTGAACACATCTATGGAGTTTTCCAAGCTTTAGAAGCTTGACAGAACAGTGTCAAAGTGTTGAAATTTCTTTGTTGAACTTGGGTAGCTTGCACTAGAGATTGTGTCTAATGATAGGATAATGATTAGATGGTTGTAGTTGGGACTTAAATAACATATCCATTCATTAGTTTTCATTCTAACAATAACCCCTTACAAAGATGTGTTGTATAGGGATATGATGGCTGAGATGGACCTTGAAGGTAATTTAGGGTTGATGGGAGTACCTTTTTCTCCCAGTGACAGTATCAGTTCCTTTAAATGAAAGTGGAAATGTGATGACTCTCAGAGTAGTTCTTGATAGAAGGGTTGTTCCGGAACACCTATATTTAATGGTTGTTTCCCTTTGATATTCTAAAAGTGTCTCCAGTTGTGTAATTTAAAGAAGTCTTCCATTGATGCACCAAATAATCTTGGATTCTATGTAAATTCAAGACACTTGAATAAGAATTTCCATATCTTCTTCACTCCTCAAAGTTGAATGGGGTTATCATAACATCCAAAATGACGGGGTAAATTAGATGCTTCACATACAAAAGTGTTCCAGTCAAAGGAATCTAGAACGAAGATTCTTCATGCAGTGGAAGAGTTGATAGAGGAAGTGGATATGGGTCCAGTTACTTTGAGAGGATCCATTATTATATATATGTCAATAGTTAATACTCTACTTGATACTGGTTCACCACACTCATTTATTTTACCCCATACTATTAATATGAAACATCTTATTATATATTATTTGTCTTATGTTTTGGATAATCCTACCCCTCATGGATCGAATAAAGTTCAGGGTCTCTCTAGTTCATCTTGTAAATTCTATATTGCTGATTACGTGCATACTTGGGGATTTATGGTTCCCGACAAGATACCTCATGACATAATTGTCAAGACAGATTGGTTCATTGAAAATATATCCCAGGTTTAACTTTTTCTTTGATTGTTCTCCTTTGTTGCACTTGATTGGGTTTGTCAAATCATTCATGGAGAAAACAGATCATGGTTGAGAAATCTCGATCATTCTTATCTAATGTTCAAAAAAGTGATATATTTTTTTTCTAATCTAGATAAACAATCATTGGGTGGTGACAACCCTCCAATCATTGTTGAGTTTTCTGACATGTTTCATTCTTATGCCTCTTTTTCTCCACTCGTAATGGGGGGGTATATTTTCATATTAACATGGTACCAAGTACTCAACAAATTATTATTCCTCTTACATAATGGATCTAGGGAAAATAAAATAGATAGAGCCCAGTTAGATGAGCATCTAGAGAAAGGATTTATACACATGAGGGTGTCACCTTCGGTGACGCTAGTTCTCTTTTCCAAGAAAGAATATAGTTCACTATTCCTATATGTGGATTAACTAAAACTCAATAGACTTAAAGTAAATTATAAGTATCTCTTTCCATATATTGGTGACCGGTTTGATCAACTGAATGTGTAGAACTGGTTCTCAAATCTCAATCATCACTCTGGTTACAATCTATTGAGAATATAATAATCTCACATTCAAAAAACCATCTTTTTGAGAAGGTATGTTCATTGTTAGTAAATTTTTATAACATTTGGTTTAACCACTTATAATGTAGTATTTATGGCATTAATGAACAGGATTTTCCATGACTATTTGGATACCTATGTCGTGGTCTTTATGGATGACATGTCCTTTTCCTCTAAAACTGAGGAGGATCATTTGTGTCATCTGATAATAGTACTGAGTTTTCTAAGAGTCCAAATACATTATTCTAGTTATTCAATGTGTGATTTGTAGAATTTGGATGTGAAATTTTTGGGAGATGCGGCTTCAAATAATGGAATTTCAATTGAAAATTAATAGGTAAAATCTATTTTTGGAATGTGAATAAACACATAATGTTTTGATAATTCAATGAATTTTGGGTTTTTATGGATATTATTATCGGTTTGTTAAAGAATTCCACAAGTGGGACTCTCCAATGTCTACTCTAACTCGAAATGGAGTGATGTTTTGTGGGAGTAACAAATTTCAGACTTACATTATTGAGCATAAATGTCTTTTGACTACTATGATGGTGTTGACACTTCTATAGGATGTGTAGGACTATGTGATCATTTTTCATTATTCAGGTTTAGTTTTAGGTTGTATTCTTATGTAAGGTATCCATGTCATTTCTTATAGAACTCCTTAATATATTTCTCATTAGAAATATTATCTTACCCATGAAGATGAACATGAATATGTAATGTTCACACATAAGATTTGGGGGAATTACCTTTACAGAGAAAGGTTCATTGTGTATTTATAATGCAAAAGGATGTGTTATGTCTTCTCCCATGATGATTTTAATCTCTGCAAGAGGTGTTGGGTGGAGTACCTGTAATATTTCTACTTTGACATCTCTTACACCCCATAAAATGGGACTGTCACTGAAGAAGCATTGATTAGGAAAAATTTGACCTAGGCTATGAACAAAAATTTTAAAGAGTTGAATTTGATGGTTCATTTTTAATATTTTTATATTATAGTTTGTGAGAAAGTGGATAAAGTTTCTATATCCAGCGTCTAGTGAATATCTTACTTTTTCAAGTTGTTTCATTAGGATCTACAACTTGATGATATATTTTGTATCATTATAGACTCTCCTTATTGTGGGAATATAGTTTCCTAGTGGTTGTTCTCCAAATAGTTTGTTATACCATATCAAAAATGATACATGGTGTTGTTAGTAGCATGGAAGGTAATTATGGTTGATTTTCAATGTTCTCGATGGGAAGTGAATCTAGGTACCAAGAAGATGTTCTACGAAATGAGTCAAAAGTTACAGTGGCTCATTATGAGATGGGAAATTGATGAGTACATTTTCTGCTGTTATACATGCCCATAGGTTAAGGTCGAGAATCATAAACCTTCATATTCGATTCATCTACTTTCATCCCCTACTTGTAAGTGGGATGAAATATCAATATAATTTTTGGTCTGGTTTCCTTGTACCTAGACAAATAAAAATTAAATATGGGTTGTGATCGATAGTCTAACCAAATTATTCTCACTTAATACTCATTCTTCATACAACCAAAGTCTTAGAGTTGGGGAATATCTATGTTGTAGATATTTTCAATTGTCACGGAGTTCTATATGCTATAAATTCTAATAGGGATCTTTGTTTCATTTATCTATTTTGGAAAGTCCATCAGGAAGAACTGGGTTCTCAGTTCCATTTGATCGTGGAATATTATCCATAGTTGGATGACCAGAGGGTTCTAGCACTACAAATTCTTGAGGTTATTCTCTTTTCCTTTTTTTATAATTTTAATGGGGACTAAGATAATAATTTGGGGTTATTTATGGTTTATTATAAAAATAGTTACCAATCCATGATTACAAAGGATATTTTTTAGTTTTCATATATATGACCTTCTAAATCACAATTTTTTTGGTCAAAGATATGTGAAAGATCCTCAGTTGTTCCAAGTTTAGTGCAACACATAAAAAATATTTAGTTGATTAATTAGATAATGTTAATGAACGATACCCAAAATAAGTCTTATTTTTATTTTCATCATAGAACCTTAATGTTTATAAATGGTGACCAAGTGTTCGTTAATGTTTTACCCTAGTTGGGTCAACAATTTCATAGGATGAAAGGTATTCATGCTCCTTTTTTTGTGAAACTTCTTCAGGTTGTTGAGAATGTTGTTAATGTTTCATACCATTTAGAACACCCACTGTGGCGGACTTCAATATAGAATTTATTCCATGTAATAATGTTGAGGAAGTATCTCTTAGATCTATCTCATGTTTTGAGCTAGAGTGATCTTGATATTGAACCTAATTTATGTTTCACTAAGTGATAAGTTAGGATACCTGATCATAGAAATAAGATAATTTGTTTGAGGAGATAACTTTAGTTCATTTTCTAGGGTTGTGTGGTTCATATTCACACGATATGTGGGAATGAAAATAACTTAGGATATAGAAAATCCATATTCTATTCTGTAGGGAATCATCATCAATGGGTTTCTAGGGATAGAAAGATTTAATATTCGGGAGGTTGTAGCATCGCATTACAATTTTTTATTGTATATATTTGACCTTGTCATGGATTTTTTTTCATTGAAAAGGTATGGTGGAGAATTAATTGGGAGGATAACTATAATGTTGAAGTCTAACATTTTTTAGACCCTCATCTTTAACCAGTTGTTTATATAGTATGTTGTGGTGTTTGATGTCATGTAATATAGTTACCAAACACGTAATATTTTTTCACATCAAGTAATTCATACAATTAAATTAAATATATTTTAAACAACACATGATGTGTCTCTTGTCATACATGAGACTCAACAATTTCAAGATGTGTAATAGGGTTACCCATCGTGTAATTGCCCGATATTGTGTTCAAATAGATTGCATGACAATTTTATCATTTTTCCTCAACTCTAGTTTATTTATATAAACACTAAAGGATTTCCTTTGTCATTTTGGATCCCTCTAAACCTTCTAGGTCATTTCATTAATCATTAGATCATCATTCTAGTCATTATGTGATATACCATGTAAGTGTTTTCCCCATCTGGAAATTACTCTGCCTTTTTCTTACATAGAGTTTGATTGATAATCTTGGGAGTTTCTTGATCTAAACTCTCTAACATAAAATGTTATTTCTAGGCTCATTTTGGAGGTCTTATAATCCTTCTCTCTTATTTGTAGGTTTCATTGCGGGCGATCGGTTCCATGAAAAATCTAGGTGATTCCAGTATAATTGGCCAAATTTTTAAATAATAAATTTCGTGATTTATTTAAATTGATTATTTAAATATAATTTTTTTCATATTATTTCATTTCGATTTTATTAAAATAAAATTCAAATTAATTTAGAAATTTTAAATGGGTTTGGCCAAAAAATTGGGAAATAACCCACCATTTCTATTGAATTGGGGTATGTTTATAAAGGGGTTTAAATGGTTACAATTGAATTTGTAAATTTAATTATTGAAACCAACATTAGGGAATTCATTAAATTGTAAAAATGGATTAAAATACCTTAATAGAAACCCAGTGGTTATATATTATTAAAAATACATTCTTTTTTATTATAACCACTTTTGGTTTTCAAATTAAAAAATTGCATTTGAAATGGGGGAATGAGATTTTGTTGTAATTTTAGGGGTTTTAAAATAAATTTCCCATAATTGGTTCTATGAGATCCCATAAAATCTATATTTAGATTGTGAGTTATATGGACAAACTATACGATTATACAACATTCTAAAACATAAATGCAAGACACATCCATTAATAGATGTTGACAACACTTATTTTACATGAGTCAATAAGACGTTTGAGTACAAATATTGTCTTGATCACATAGAGAGTACAGAATCATATAGTATGGAATATTATTAACTATTTGGATGATGACCTTGTTTCTCACTTTTTTATATTTGAGATATAAATGTATTCCAATGTAGTTAAACTGTTTTACATACCCTAATTAATTTGTAAAAACTATTTTATATATAAAAATTTGTTTAATCCATTTTTTAAAAATATTCTATCACTTTTAAAGAATTTTAATAATTTACATTACATATTTTGAACTATATATCATTATTATTTTAATATTGTTTGAAATTTTATAACAATTTATTGAATTGAAAAAATTATTTTGGTTAATTTATTAATGGTATCTAATATGGAATCCTCGGTGATACGCAACTAGGATTTTTGGATAAGACCCTATATTTGACTTCAGATACTTGTAGATTATCCAAATCTAGTTTCATGGAATGGGAAAGGATCTCATGGAGGTGGATCCAATTGTTGAACCTTGTACTTAGTGAGTTTGGTCCATGGGGATGTGAGAAATTATCATTTGTTTAGGTACATGGGATGTAGTACCTTGTTCTTGTATATTCCCTATGGAAATATAGTATATTACTCCATGTGGAGTTTATTTTGATATGCATATTGTTTGGTTTCTCTTCCTTCTGCATTTTTAGTGGAAAAATAATTCCCTCTTCTAGCTTGTATGATTCTAGGTTCCATTCGGCAACACATGGGGATTGATAATGCATAGTGTGCAATGTCATGAATAGTTTGTTTATTTTGATACCAGGGTACCCTGGAAAGTTCTAGATGGAAACCATATCCCCAAATTTCATGGTCAAAAAAAATTGTTTTTAATGTTATAAACCAAAGGACAATGGAAAATATTAATTTATCCAATTTAAAAAATAATTATAACATTATAATAAATTAAATAAAATGATTGATAATAATGAACATGAACATGAACATCAAAAATTTAATAAAAAATTTATAAAATGTATATAATATTTTATTCAGAAGTTAGAGAATGTAAAAAACATGATGGGACATAATTTATGGTATTTTTATTTTAAAATTTTTTTTATAATATTTCATTAAACACCTCTTCTGCTATATCTATGAACATAAAAATGTTAGCTAATTTTTATATTATAAACATTGATTATTTTTAATGGACAATTTTAACAAATTTTTAGTTCTTTTTAATTGATTAAAACCACTCTTTGAAACATTTATTGTGTTTATCATTTGGAAATTTTTTAGAAATAGTTAAAACATAATGTATTTCAATAGGTATAGATTGACCACTTTTTCCACAATCACAGTCAATATTCATTATCAAAAATTCTTTAAAAGATTCAATTAAATATTTTTCATAAAATAATTATCTAAATATTTTATAGATTTTTTGTTTTAATTTTTATCCAATGAAATAAATACCTTTTCTCAACATTTTCATATACCTAAAAGTGTTATTCATTATTTCCATGAATGCATGTTCAAATGGGATATAATATTTTCAATGAAGATAAATGTTTTTTATTATTTTTTTGGTTCTTCAACATTTTATTTTAATGATAATAATGCTTAATATAGCCTTGATGTTGAGTGATCCTGATATATCTCTCCAATGTATTGGATAAAGTGATGGAGTTTACTATTTATATGTTTCTACTGTGATATATTGAAATTATCTGGTTAGGTTATTCCATTATAATAGTTCTTTTATGGATAATTTACCGTAGTAACTGTAATATATTCTTGTAATTATTAATAGAGGTAATATTTTTATGTTAAAAGATAATCAAATCGGTACATGTTTTTTAGGAAAATTTAATGAGTTTTTTATAAAGGTGGAAGGATTGTTTTTTAATAAAATGTATTCATGGGTTTACAAGTTTTCCTTTAAACAATTATGAATATAATACATAATTTATGATTAAATATAAAATATTTTATAAATATATTCGTAAATTATGTTTTTTTCATGGAAAAAGTTAATGGATATTTGAGATCATGTGTTTACTGTGAAGAAATGGAGACATTCATATATTTTTTTAGGTTTTTAAATGGGCTAATTGGTTTATTTTATTTTATTTCATTTAATGATATTATTTTTTCATCCCTGATATTTGAGTCTGTTATTAAAGGGAATATGGATGGGTAGAAAAAAATAAAATTGGAGTTCCCAATATGGTGGTTAAAATGAAAAAATATTGTGTGTCTAAAGAAAAAATATGTATTCTATAAAGAAATTATACTATGTATAAATGAGAATTTTTTATGTAATGTTTCATATAATTATATAAAACAATAAACTAAAATTATCCTTGAGTTTTAATAAATTGTAACTCTTTTTATAAATCATATAATTACGCGTTATTTAAGTTACTAAATTTTATAGTCAATATTAAAGAAAATGTTTGTATAACTTTAGAGGTTTTGGTGATTTTAAATTAATATTTAATGATATTCAAATTTATTGTTAAATTTACAAGGAATGTCATTTTGTGATTTATATGTTGAATCTTATAGTAAATTTCCCTTTAGAATAGTCTTTTGAAGAGGAAATAAGATCTGAATTTACCTACGGCCTTATATTTTTTTCTGCTTTCATAATCCCACTAATAAGTTTATTATAATTTTAAATAAGTTAACATAGGTTATTAACATTAGTTATTATGAAAAAACAATCTCATCATATACATAAGAACATGTATAATGTGGAGAATTTCATGAAACCACATCGTCAATCATTAGGTGGATATTCAGAATTGGTAAAATATGAAGGGTGGATAAATATAATAGAGAATATTTTTGAATTTATACTATATGAAAATAGCACAATCTAAAATTTCTATTTTTATGGAGGTGAATCTGATCAGCAGTGGTCTTTGATTATGAAAAAATAAGGGAAATAAATAATTTGATTGAGTGGAATGAATGGTTTTTAAATATTATTTCTATGAAACATATTTTTCTAGGGATATTAATATTTGAAAATAAAGTTATTTTATTGAACATAAGAACAAGAAGGAGGAATTTGTTTCATCCTATAAATCTAATTTTACTATATCTTTCAGCTATATAGTAAATTTTATTATGAACTGTGATAATAAAATTGATTGATTCCTCTTATGATAGAAGCTAATATTATAAAGTGCTATGGTTACTCCGGTGTTCGAAAGGTTTGAGAAAAAAATTTCGTGTGCTGAGAAAGTGGAGATAATGTTTGTGTAATATTAAAATAATAAATATAAAAATGATTTAGGTGGGAGGAAATGGGTAAGAATTCAACATAGAAACATGATGGAATAAAAATTCATTTTCCTTCTTTAAATTAGTATATAAATAGTCTTTATGAATTATTTTTTATGAGCTATTTTTATTTTATATATATATAAATCTTTGATATATGGCCCATGAATAAATAAAATTGAAAATCATCAAACTAGTAATTAAAATCTAGTAATGAAACTTTTTAACTGCAATGAGATGAGTCATTACACTAATGTATGTCAAAAGCTAGTTACTCGAGGTTTGAATGGTTATGATCAGAAATAAAAAGTTTTTTCAATGTAGTTTTCTTCTACAATAATAGATTTGATACCATAAAATGAAGTGGTGATAGGTACATAAAATGTTGATTAAGACAATTCTAATTTAGTATTTGAAATGAATTCCACTCATTCATTTATATTTTTAATTTTTTAAGAAAAATAGAAATATCATATCATAATAATGAACTAATAACCCTTGGTAAAAACACCTGGGGTATTATAAAATAAAGATTAATTTATAAAAAACATCATTCAACGATATATTTAATGGTTTTTTCTGAACACCTTATTTTATTTCCCATTATACAGTTTTTTGTTATTCTAGGTATATATTTTCATTCAGTTTCTCAGGACAATATTGATTACATAGATAAAGAATTTATTTTTAAATATATATTTTTTTATAGTAAAGAATTTTTACCATTGATAACATATAATATTTAAAATAATGTGATAAAAGAGATGGTTAAATGACATCTTTAATATATTCTTGTGAATAAATAAAATTTTAACATTGGTGATGCCTAAAGTAAATTAATTTCATTACATGTTTCTTGATAATTTTCTGAGTGTTATTCTACAGAAATAGGTTGAGTACATTTTTCTATTAGTTTATAATTATAGCACAATTGCAAAACCTACCTATCAAATGTCATTAGTTGAGTTGATAGAATTGAAAAATAGTTACATTGGTTTCTTCGTAAGGGATACATCCACCCTACCACATCACTATTGGGTTATTGTGATTTGATTTATTAAAAATTAAAATGGATTAATCTGATTGTTAATTTATTATAGATAACTCACTAACATGAATTTTAATTATAAGTATTCATTACCTTGTATCAATGACTTGTTTTTTTAGCTCCAAGGTGCATATAATTTTTTCAGAGTTCGATCTCAGGACATTGTATCACTAGTTGAATGTGATGTAATAATAAATTATTATAATAGTGTTCTATGCAATATATGTTCATACTAATTTTTTGTTATTCCATTTGGTTTAACAAACAAAACCATTAAATTTATGCATCTAATTACATGAGTGTTCTCAATAAATTATGATAATTTTTTTATTTTAGTTGTCAATTATATTGTAGTATATTTTAAAGGATAATCATATAATGACTAACACAATAGTATTGTTTTTAAAAAATTAAAAAAACAATGTCACATAGAAAATCTTTTAAAAGTAAATTTTGGCTATAAAATAAATGATTTGATGGGAATATTGTTTTTAAATGTTGAATAATTGTTGATCTTATTAAAATGAATCTAGTGGAAGAGTATGAATGTTTTATATATGTCACTTGAATTTGATATTTTCTTGGTTAATAAGGCTACAACTTATTGTTTTTTAACCTTTTGTGGTTATTTAGCCAACAAAAAAAGATAACTAGAAAAGTGGTTTTATTAATATGGAAAATAGAATGTGATTATAACATTTTGGAAATGAAAATAAGTTTGTTAATTATCTAGTGTTAATATTTCTAATAAGAAATTGAAAATTTTCTATTTATAATGATTCTTATTTTAAAGTAATTGGTTGTGTCTTTATAAGGAATAATGGGGTTATCACTTATGAATCCTATCAATTTAAATAACATTAATAGAGTTATCCTACCCATGACCTTGAAATGAATATAGATTTTTACATAAAAAATATGGATACATTATTTATATGGGATTAAATGAGAAATATTTTCAAATAATAAATTTTTAATATATATATTCAATCAAAAAATTTGGAAAATATTTGTATAATATGGATAAAACTATTTTAGGGTCTGTATTTCAAAATTCTATATCATCCAATTAAAGAAAACAAGGTAGAATATACCTAGACATAAAAATATAATTCATCATTTACAATGTTGTGAATAAAATGTGACACTTTAGTTAATGATTAAGTGAATGGTGGAATAAAAATTAGGAATATAGAAACTTCTATATTTCATCATGTATCGGTGAATTTATTAGTATCATAAATAATTAAGGACACACAAAAGAAATATTTTATTTCAAAAGAAATATTATATTTGGTCTATAAGGGCATGTTCCCTTAGTATATTACCTATAATGAATTTTTTATCAAATTTGGAAACACATTTTGTATTTCAAGGTATTCACAATTGAAGATGTAATTTTTGAGTGGATCTCACAATACTCTATATTTATCTAATCTTATAATCTCTAATTTGTATAGAGACTTTCGTAATTTTATATGAAGGATACATGAATGTTACATGGTCCTCTCCTCTTCATTATATCTGATTATGATCCTAGGTTAAAATCATATTTTTGGAAAGGACTCTATATATCAATATCCACAAATTAAATTTTAGAAAATCTTTTGGCCCTCAATTAGATGGATAATTGTTTCTTTTGAAGTATATAGAGGGCGCTATTTGAGGCATTATATCAAAAGTGATTTCATACACAAGTGTGTTGGGATGATGTTGGTGATGGTAAATTATTTTGACCAAAATTGATAGATTAAATTATAAATAAATTATTTATGATTTACTAGTAGATAAAACATAAAAAAATGAGTTATATAGATTATTGGATGAAAAATATGTCATTCAAGATAGGTGATGATGAATTTCATAATACATCTCTATGGAAACATGTTATTTATTTTCGCATTAAAAGAATGTTTAGTCCTAGTATTATTGGAATGAAAAATATATGGTAAATGTTGGATTATTTTCTTACAGTTGGCCCCCTTTAAAGATTCCACGTAATAATCTATTATTCCTCAAAAAATTACTAGGTCCTTACAACGTCTAGTGCTCCCTGATCCTATAATGGAGGTCACTTCTATCTATTATAATGTTCATTCAATTTCATCCTGAAATGTGCCTCTCCTTCTATGGAGATATAAGTAAGTTTCCTAGAACACCCTTTCCCTTTAAAAAATCCTTCAATTATATTTATTCTTGGGAATCATTTCGATCATTATCTATGCTCTGATAAAATAAAAAATTTATCTTTCCATCTGATTTCCCCCCATATTTATATTCAAGTTGATGTGTCCAATCCGCCAGTGGGCTGGGTTTGAATTGCAGTGGCAGAGTAATTTTTCTAAAAAATATTAATTTTTGAGTGATGAATGGATTTTTTTTCATCATGTAAATTCACGGGACATTTTTTTTCTTACATTCAATAATGTTTATAAAGAGGAGATTAATCGATATTTGTTTTAGCCAAACCATTTGGGTACACCGAATGTTGTTCAACTGGGTAACAAGGATGTTCCCCATCCTGATCCCTTCCCAAAATAGGTAACACCCTCAAATACAAACACAAAATTTATAGACATCTTCAATGTTTTAATAAATTATTCGGATGGATTCATTTTTTCAAAGATGTTTCAGTCTAAAATAGGGGGCACTGAGGGGGCAGCTATTGGACCCTTAAAACCACGTAACAATTCATTCTAACCTATTTATTATGTAGAAGTAGTTAAAACAGGTGATGGTTATATTCAGGTAAAGATGGTAAGATAAGATAATCCAAATAGATATAATGTACTCGACTATTCAGAGAAAGGCATGATGGATAGTGAAATAGGTTATAGGAAGGTAAACAATTGGTCTAGTTCCAAAATTTCAAACCCAGATATAAAAAATTAGTAATCATTTTGAAGCTTTGGAACTGGAAATTCCAGTTCAGGGGCATCAACCGGTTGATAATCACATTTAAGGGAAACCCCTATTATGATAAACTCATATATGAGAGCTCAAGCTTATTCTATATTGATAATAATGACGGAATGCATGAACCATGACTAAACAACCCTAGAAGAAAGATGTTGCAGAAGGGAAACCAAGAGTATGGGAGATGAAATGTGAATAAGGGGAATAAATCAAAAGGGAATAAATATTATTCACACAAACCCAAACTAATTGAGACTTGGTCAGCCAATAAGTTAATGCCAGAAGATTGCGATGATGTTCACACTACTATTAACTAGTCTATTGATGTTGGGTAAGTAAAAAAGCCAAATATAGGACAATTGTTTTGTTTTATATGTCTTTCCAACTCATCCCAAATTAGATTCAGCGGTTCCCTATATTAATAGAATGTATAATAGAATTATTTATGTTGTTACAAATATATATATATTTTGGTGGATCAATAATAAAGGCATCATCTTGATATGTGGTTTCAATGATATTAAGATAACCAATGAGGATTACCTTTAAATTTGGGACAAGATATCCTTTTTTAGAATCACATCAAGGATGACCCAGGCACGAAAGTCTCTACTCTACAATAGAGCTAATACATGGATATCTCTTCCTGTAAAATCAAATTTTTTTTAATTATTTGTATTCTATTTTGATGTCAGATGACATTCTGTTTAATTCCGATAGATTGTAACTTTTTCTAAAAATTATATATAATAATAAAAATATTATTTTCATCATTACAATCATGTTTTCATGAGACACTTTTTTGGTTTCATGTTTCATAGCTAATAAATTTTATAGCCACTATATCTCATTATTTTATTCTAAATGTTAAATAGTTAGAGGAGAATCTCCCATGTAAACAAAATTTGTTTCAAATTTTCGATCAATGATATTAGTTATTTAAAATCAGGTAATTCACCTAGAAAATTCATTATCTAAATGTCACATGATTGAAGAAGCAACTTTGATGTCAGAAAATTCCATGAGAGAAAAATATCATCACAGTTTTTGTCTAATGAATAAAATTGGAAGTATTAATTTTCTTAGGTGGGGAGGAATGTTAAAACACTATTAATAAAGTTAATAAATAAATATTATTATTTCTATGACATCATTTATGTAATTTATATTATTCATAGTTTTATAAATAATTCGATAAAATGATTCAGTTTAAAAATGAATTGTTTTAATTAATTAATTTTTTTAATAAACAATAAGGTTTTATTTTAAAGGTAAATTTCATTATGTTAAATATTAATTTTTGTAAAAAATATCCTTTTAATAAACATGACAAATATAAATTTGGATTAATTTTTGTATTTTTAAGAAAATATTTTCTAATGAGTGAATAGTGAATTACATTGATTTTTGAAAACATGACATTATTTATTATTAAAATAATGAATTAAAAGGAAAATTGTAATATTTTTTGTAAAAAAATATCAATTTTAATAAAAAATAAAAAAAATATTTCATTGAAATAAAAATTAAATTTTATTTTGGTATATATTCCTCTTTACGCATAAAAGGAAAATTTTCATAAAATTATTTTTCCTTCTATTTTCAACTCTTATATTAAACATTATTTATACAAGATATAAAAATTAAATCATTAAAAATGTATTCTAAATTTTTAATCATGGGGTTATAATTTAGTAATAAGGTTCATTTGATTATTTTTCAGTATGAATAGCAATCATGGAAAAAACACCACCTTAAATGGTAAATAATGTGAATTTTGATAAAATTAAAGTGTTAAGGACAAAAATCATACCTTAATTCTATTTGGATTACTCCATTTCAACTATTAACTCCTTATATGAATAATTGGATAATTTTTAGTTTACTTATCAAGATTATAACATTATAATATTTAAACTATAAATGAAATTTCATTTGTACAACTCTCTTAACTTATAAAAGGAAACCTCATCTAATCCCATCACCTGACATTTTTAGCACTGTATTTCAGACAATAAATTTCAAAAAATTCAAATTCCATGATGTTCTGTCCTTCTCAAAAGAATCATCATATAATTATTAAGGTGAATGCAAAATAGAGATATCTAAGAAGAAGGTATTAGTCTAAAATGATTATTCTATATTTATTTCTTTATATAACTCCTTAAAATATTTTTAAAAACATATTGAAAAAATAAAAGAAGTATCTTATTTAAAATAAAATTTTAAAATAACTATGGTAAAACCCTTCTTCATTACATTTTCAATTTTATAAAAACTGGAAATGTCGTTCGTGTGTACGAGTTGAGTACTACCTGCACAAAGCAATGTGTTTTTTTCTTCATCGAAATATATGGATTTTTATAAGTACAAAATAAATGAATATATATAATATTATTGACATCAAAATGATTATATATGATAATTTAATACTTTATTTATATCTTGTTCCATCTGTAGGAAATTGATAATGTCGTAAGTGCATACGTGTTGAATTCCACCTCTTCGTGATGTGATAAATTTATCCATTCTACCTTATAGAGATATTAATAAGGAAGTAAATAACAAAAAAATATTACATTTATAATATATTTTATAACATTCTAATGAAAAATTTTGTTTATCTTATATATTTTCACTTATTATAAAATTGGAAACATCATTCACGTGTACCTATTGGAAACCATATCCATGAAATGTTGTTGTACATTTTACAGAACTCGTGTATGGTTGGTTTCAAACATAAATATAATTTATAAATATGATAAATGTAAAAAAATTAAGATTATTTAGATAATGTATCCCTACACCATTTGATCATGTTCAGCACACTGATTTGGTTTTCAGTTTATAAATTTAACGACCCCAAAATATCCAACGTGATATTAACCATTTAAAAAAATTATAAAATGTTACTAAATGAAATAAAATTAATATTAATATTTAAATTTCAAAAACTTATTAATAAAGTAAAAGGAAAATATAATTTTTTTATTCTTGAGTTATAGAATGTATAGATATATAATGGAATAAAGTTAGGGGTTTCAATTTAGAACCTTCCTTTAATGTATTTCATTAAACTCATTTTCCTCTATATAAATTTTCATATAAAGTTTCAAAGTATATACCTATTTATACATAAAATATTATTGAATTTTATTTTTAATCTACTATTTAATTTCCTTTTAATATCTTAAAAAATCATTTCAAATATTTTTTTATGTGTCGCAAGTCATTTTAACATGTATATAATGACCAATTTTCCCACCATCAAATCCCTTATTCAATTTCCAAATTCCATCAAATGTTTATATGATTGTTTTTAATGAAATTATTTCCCTCAATATATTCAAAATTTTACATTGAGCTTGTTTTGTAAGGAATGGAAAATTTTCTTTATCTTTATGAGATATGTTGAAGAGCTATCACTTATGGTACTGAATAAAAAATAAAATGGGATTAATAATTAATGTGGAATAATTATTTTTTTTATTAATTTAATTCATCATCTAATTTTTATATGAATGATTTATGTGCAAAATATTGATCTCCAATGTTTTTAGAAAAGTGAATGTGTATACCTATTATAGTTTAATACAAAGAGATATTGCAATTATCAATTTAGGAGATTCCATAAAACAATTCTTGTTTGGATAAATGTAAGGATAATGTTTCAAGGCTCTAAAATTATATTCATTAAATGGTTTATAAATCATATAATTTGGATCCAAAATGTATCCAAATGATATTCTATTTTTGGGGAATGCTTATGTAATTTTTATTGAAGTGAAAGTATATTTTATTGGAACTGTACTGATGGGATTTATTATTATCAATGAAACCCTCATAATTGTATTTTTTAATTTCTGAAAGTATATTAAATATTTCATGAAAGATGTTATTAAATTTGTTAATTTACATGGATAATTTGAATGGATATTTTAGATCAAATATTTATTACGGAAGAAGAAAATCCTTATTATTATTTTTCAGGATTACAAATTGACTAATGGGTTTCATTTTATTTATTTACCATACATATATTTCTTTCTCTCATCAAAAGTTTTCAAATTTTCATTTACTGGGCCCAATAATAGTTATAAAGTCTATAAATTTAGATTTATAGATATTGTAGTAATCCAGAATGAATCAACTATTTATTATACAGAACATTTTTGTGGAAAAACAAGATATCATATGGAAATTTCAAATTCTTTTGCATTTTTTAAATAATTATATAATACTCTAAACATAAAATATAATGTAAATATAAATTATTAAACCAAATTTATAAATTATGTAATTATTTCTGGGATAAGGTATGGGGTTGTATATAAATAGTTAATTTAATATTTTAAATTGATAAAACATATCCTTAGCATATTATATAAATTAATAGATGAGATTATTCATGATGTGCATTTTTTTCCTGAATAACTTTCTATGAATTTTAAAGAATATTTATTTTGATGACAAAACATATAATGGTTATTTTTTAAAATTCTATTACTCCTTAATTATAAAATGGACCAACCACAACCATTTATAAAACAAACCTAAATTTAGAATTTATCCCTATAAAATTTTCAATTTTCTACCCTAATAATCCTCACTCGTGTTTTTTGTCCCGATTCTTCAAGAAGATACCCCAAATCCTCAAAAAATGAATAGATCCATATGAATATGTGATTTATTTGTTTTATTTAATGATATCAATATCTTATTTCCATTTATGTTTTTTATTCCAACTCTTACTAATTTTAATTTATCAGTTTAATAACTTATAAATAATTTCATTATACTTCTTGAAAAAATTTATTTTAGTAAAATCACTGCATTATCATAGACATCCATTTGATATAACATGTACATATTAGGGTTGTTTTATCCATCTATATATACAATTCTATTTCAGAACAATATTTGATTTACTTTTTATATTTTTAGTTACATGAAATCAAAAAAAGGAATGATGGTCAAACCTTCAATACTAAATAGAAAATGATTTTTTGAATAGAGTAGAAACATATATTTAATATAAATATAAAAATGAGTAATAATTGTGTGTTAAATAAATAAAAAATATTATTATAAAAACTAAATGAAATTATTCTAAAATATAAATTTAATTTTTTTTATGATGCCTATATGGGAAGATAGAGCACGTCTGACTAAGTTGGAATTCAAAGAAAGGGTTTTTCTTGACATAACATTCTTCCATTGGGCCTAAAACCTAATTTTATAAGTATATAATTATATATTTGATTTATTAAACCCAATGATTGGCCTATATATGTTTCCTCTTTTTTTATTGGAAGTTAAAATTCTTCCGCACAAGCTTATTCTAAATTTAATTTCACTTTTTAAATTAAAATTTACATAAGGGTTTTATCTTAATATCCATTCATAATGGTATGATTCATTTTTTCATCAAAATTTAATTTTTATGGTATATATAATTTCCCATTGACTCCAACTATAATTATTTAAATTTTTTCATGGAAATTAAATTTCTTCATGATCAATATTTCGTTACAACCAGATTCAATCATTACCAAATTTCATGGGGTACTTCTTGAATCATTTTATTTTCCTTAAATAATAATTATTCAACCATTAAAATGTTCTTATAAAATATTTATATTATTCAATTTGAATATATTCTGTTTAATTTTTTCATTCATTCAAGATGGAATAAAAAAGTAATCTTTTTGATTGATTTGACCATTTTATTTATTTATTATAATAAAAGTAGAAACTCACTATCTATTTTTTGTGTTTTTACATTATCCATATAATTTATTACCAATATTAGTGTTTTTATCATTATTAACGATATATAAGTACTATCTTCTATACTATTCTTGTTTATCATTACCCATATTTGAAAGAATATGTAACAATTCATAAATCGATGCGAGATTCCATAATCCTTTTTAAAATAATAAAATTTTATTTATTTTAATTTTATAAATTGTTTTATATAAATAAAAATATTAAAAATTTTACACAAAACATTCAATCATTATTTCATTATAGGTAAATTGTTTGTAAATAGTGATTTAGAAATGTGTTTTACGTATTAAAAAATTGATTTTTAAATTCATATTCAACAATGTTTTTAGGATAACATTACCAAAATTAAATTGAGTCTACATTCATGAATTCTATTCAAATTTTAACTCCTCGTTATCTATTTTAAATTTTTAATGAAATTATATCTCTTATATGGATAAAAAATATTTTAAATATTTTTTTGGAATAAACATATTTTAATATCATTTCAGGGAAATGAAATTTAATCCAATTATTTATTTATTTGTAATTATTCTATTATTTTTTAGAGGAAACTTTAATTCATTATTAATCCTTATGGATTATAATACTCATTTATATTGTATCCATTCAATGATCTTTATATTATATTTATGTATTTATACTTCTCTTTTTAGAGTATCTTATTTAGTAATATATGATTGATTAATTATAAATTATTTATTGTAACATTTTTAATAATGAAATTAAATATATTTTAGGATATTGAACCATCTTTAGATTTTTTCATTATCGACATAAATTATTTAATGATAACCTTTTTGAAATTCATTTCAATTGTTTGAACTCTCTACATCTTTCTACTACTATAAATGTATTAAGATGGAGTATCAAACTATTTAATTAACTATGGAATACAAATTACACACCAACATATTATATTAGTCTATGTTAGAAAATTTTTAAGATAATCATTTATTGATAAACTAGGTATTATTTTTTGGTTTTACATTTACTATCCCAACAACATTCTTTTATTGAATGCTATTTATCGGTTACCCCTTTTATTTCCAGGGGTTAAACCTGTTATTACTTTTATTTGTTTCATTTGCCACACATATGAATGGAATATCAATATTTGAAATTTCATTAGGATGTAACTATCCAAAAAATTGGTAATTGTTTTATGCTTCAATAAATGAATATCATATATGTGGATATGATGTAGTTAACTACGATGAAAAAATTATACTTCAATATAATATGGTAATCTCTCGTCATGATTTTATAAATGGGTATGATGTGGTCATCTATTCTCAAAACATTATGTTTATGTGTGATTCAGTTATATATGAAGACATCATCACCCATATATATGATGTAGTTTGTGATTTTCTTAATGTTATGATTTCGTATTATTATGTTTCTTCCCAATAACCCAATTATGATTGATGAATCGTGATTAATTTATCATATTTCCAAATTACATTAATTTGGTTATTATTACGATTTCAGGATGATCACATTAAATTATATTTTCTTTATTACATGATCTATGATAATTTATCATTCTTTATTATGAGGAATTATGATTTCGTTATCTTTTAAATATGGAATTTCCAAAATATTCATCTTTTCTCACAAACTTATGATCTTACCATTTATAGCTCATTTGTATTTTTTCCTTTCTAGGAATTTCACTTCATTCAGTTCATTTGTTCCCAAATTTCACTAGTAATTTATGTGATGAAATATGTATTAGAAGAGATCATGTACATAGAATGTTCTATGAGGTGTCCCAGCCTTTTTTTAAAAAAGGTTGGGGTAGAAAGATTGTTTTTATTATTAAAGCAAATAAAAGACCACTTTTAACTGGTTAAAGGGAGACCCATTACATAGAATGAAGGCCTAGTTGGCTTGTAGCCCAATACATATCCAATTGGACAAACTATTTGGCCTAATGCCCATCCTGTGATTAGTAACCTGCTTGCTACAGTGGCCGCACAGTACCGCCACTGGTATAGTTCCCTAGTACAGCTACATTCCCCATCGATCTACAGTACCGCCACTGCTATAGTCCCTCTACAGTGCTGCTATAGTAATCTGTTCCCAATTGGTATTGAACCCTTATTTTCATGTATGATTGCTAGGTTTCATACCACTAAGACAAACCCCAACTATAGCTGTTGAAGACTTATTATTTATATATACATTGTTGTAGTGATGTTCTAGTGAGAATATATTATTTGGGATATAAATTTGATTATTAAAGTTGAGAAGAGATGTATAATTATTTTGTGAGATATATATATCATTTTTGGGTCATCCTATTTTGTATTATATAATTTTCATAATGTTTATGTTATATTACAAGTTATAACAATGTTGGTTCGAGGTGATTTTTTTGGAATCAAAGTAGTGTTTTTTTATTAGTGGGTATTAGGTAATTAATATTAAAATTATAAAAATAATTTAATATGATCTGAAAATATCAAAGGATAAATTCAAAGTTTCATATTTTTACTAGTGTTGTAATATATTGAACAAATAGTTTTGTTGATGAATAAAATTTTCATATGTTGAAACAATTTAAATAGAGGATAATAAATATTAGAATTGATTGCTCGTATTAATATAATTGTTTACTATGTTTTTATAGTATAATATCATAATTAAATATTAGAATTTTTATATTAGTATTTGTATGGAAACCAAATCATATAAGTAAACTTGAAAATTTTATTTCTTATGAAACGCATAACGCATATATCCATATAAGAAGGAATATTATGCACTAATGGATAAGAAAATTGTATACATGTTATGAGGGAAAATATTAGTTTCCTAGTCTTACCTATGATAGTGTAAATAATATCAATTCATAATTTATATCTTCTATCATTTATATCTTATGGAACCACTCATTTATTTTTATTAGTGAGAGATAATTAATATTTTGATGATGAAATTCTTTTTATTTGAAGAAAATTCTACATCATATATTTCGGCATCCAATTTATTTACCAAGGATAAATATTTTATTCAATATAATGTATAAGTGTTAATTATAAAATATGTCATATAAGATATTAATTATTTTAACAACACTATATTCAATCATAATTGTATATTCCAAAAAAATAACAATAAACCAACTATTACATTTACCATGGATGATACCATCTTTTAAAAGTTATTAAATCAAAATATTAAAATAATGAAAAAATAATAATATATATAAACTATATTATCACGTAGGTCTTCATTACCCTTGAGAACTATGGTTATTTGAACTAAACATATAAGATGATGAAATATCACAAATGAAGATATAATTTTAATAATTTTTAACTTAAAACTATAGAAATGGGAAATGTCAATTGTGATGATAGAAAATAATGAAATTATAGAATGTATTGGGTGAAAATATTCTAATATTTCATTATTATAAAATCATATATAGTTATTATGTATAATACCAATAAACTATATAAAATAAAGAAAAATTTAAACACATTTAATAAAAATTATGATGGTATTAATGTTAAAATATTTTAATTTCATTATAAATAATTATATTTGGAATAGAAAAATTTATGTGGGATTATAATAAAAACAAAATAATTCATTATTTAAATATTTATTATTCTATAAACATTGTTTTTATGCACTATAATTTTTTTTAAAAGTTATAAAATTTTAAAAAAATGATTTAAATAAAATGGATTGAAAAAATAAATGAAATTATTATTAAAATAAGTAAATATCTTCCATAAAAGTATAAATGAATGATAATTAATAAAATTTCATTGATTCATTAATAAAATATATTTTTAATTAAAAAACAATTATTTTGTTAAATATTTTATGTTTTGTTTCATAGTTAAATTTGTATTGTTTCAATATAAATGATAAAAAACATTTATTCTTTACAAGTGATTCTTTAGGGAATGTTATATCTATTTGTTATTCCTCTCTAACTAAATTAATTTTGTATATCATAATGAATGAATAATTTTTATGAATCTTGTTGTTTGATTATATATACATATATATATCAAAATTAATCATATTATTACTACTTGTAATAAAATAATAAGAGATTAATTTTAATAAAAATAAAATTGTTTAATTTTTGAATATAAAAATATTTTATTTGTCAGAAAGTTTTATTTTAAAATTAGTTTCCACAAGTTATATAACATCAATATAATAAAATAGATTTTATTTTTTAAACCATTTTATTTTGTAATATGGACAATTTAAATTATCAAAAAATATATGTTACAGAGGTAAAACATAATTACAATGGTAAATGATATAATGGAATGAAAAAATAATGTTATACATAAATTTTCTTACTATATCTATTCCATTTAACATTAATGTTTTTACAAAACTGTACCCAATCATCCTAGGAAATATTTTATCAAGCTTAATTGTAAAATTATTTTTCTTATATAATAGGGAATGCTAATTACCTTTAGATTTGATATGTAACATAAATTATGATATATGTGATATCATATTATGTTAATGAATATAAGGTCCTGTGAAAGAACAACATAGTATTTTAATGAACATTTAGCGTATATTTTCAAATTTTAATTGATGTGTCATGGTTACATCGTGTCTACCCCAATTTGATATACTTTCCAATATTTATTTTTTTATTTTACGATATATAATTGTTATAATTTTATAATATAATTTATCATTGGTTCTAATTGAATTATAAAACATGATTAATAATTAATTGTGAATCATAAAATAATACTTAAAAAATAAATGTTCTGTCTTAAATGCTTATTTTTTAAAAATTAATTGTAAATCCTCCGTATTTTTAATTTTACATAAGTTAATTTTGTGAATAAATAAAATATGAAATGTTTATATAAAAATATAATTTTTTGTAAATAAATAAAATATGTATTTGCCTGATTATTCCTCTTTACTATTCATGTGTATGAAATTTTAATATTATATATACGTCAATTTATATGAAAAATTATTATTAATAAATTATAAATCCATGAAATATATTCTTGGTATGAAAATATAAAATCTAGTTTCAATATATAATGACCTATAAAAAATAATTATATTATCTTGATTTTAGTTGATGAAAATAGTTTGTACATATTTTTTATTAGAGTTGTGATGAATTTAAATCTCTCTTCGACAATGTAGACCTTAGTATAGGGACTTTAAAATTGATTTCAGACTATACTAGAGGCTAATTCCATATTCATGTATTATGGGGCATTATAATCTATGGATATACGGTCACTAATCTTTGGAATTTTAGTCTCAAAAAATTCTAAATATTTATAAGAAAATGTATTGGTGGATTTGTATTGGGTGAAATTTGATATTTGAAAATATGTTTGGATTGTATTTTTGGGTAACAAAAAATTTGGGTTGTATATAGTGTTAAACATTAATTTGGAAGGAAAATATTAATTTTTTTATATAATCAAATTCCAAAAATAATTGTTCAAAAATGCATACCAAAATGAATAAAACATGAGATAATAATGATTTCATAATATTAAAGTGTTATAAATATAATATTGATAATGTATATATATATATAATTATGGAGACAATATTAAACAAATCTGAAAATAATAATTTTATGATTCTTTTAAAAGAAAGACTTTTCAATTCCATGATTATCAAATCATGTAAGTCAAGACAAATTTGGTTTCCCCAAAATTACCGTGTTTTAGTAAAGAAATAAATGTTCCATGGCCCACCCATCCTCACTCAACTTTTCCACAGATGACGCCTCCACAAGACCTTATTTATGCCTCATTGTATTTCATATGATTCTTATTAGTGGAAATGTTATAATCTATATAATGTGGTCACCATGCACTCAAATCATATTATTTCCAATTAATGAAAATAACCAAAAATAAATATCTATCACTAATAGTGAAATCATAAATAAAAACCAAGATTTCCATAAAAAAGGTAATATAGAAGTCATATAGTCATACATATATGGATCCCCCATTGGAAAATTCATACATAAAAAATATTACAAAATGACAAGACAGGCACACTATCCCCACTTCCATACAATATACTTATACACCCTCCCATCACATAGTGATTGAGTTGAACTAACCAAATCCACTCCACCTAACATTATGAACCAATAAATAAAAAGATAAGGTATTTAAATGTTATAATTTTCTAATGAATGGAGCAAGAAATACATTTTATCAATGCCTCTCCATGTTCCCCTAGTAAACAACAATATATATTTATATTAATGAGGATGAACATAAATACATCAAACATGTTTCTTCAATTTCATGTAAAAACGAGAAAACTATGAATCCATGTGTATTTATTCTCCATGTGATAATAAGACCGTCCAGAAACTTGTCCATAAAAACTTCAGAAAAATTCTATAATCCACCTTAGTTTATCATAATCTCATTATACTATAAATAATCCCAAAAAATACTAAGTAACATAATGTTGGGTATCACTTAATCATCGACCCAATATCCACAGAGTTAGGGAACTGTCAAATATCTATATCTCGAACGACAACATTTTCACTTTAGGAGGGGTTCATCTCTCTTTCCACATAAAATGTCTCCATGATGGAACTACTAGGTTCATCCTTGACACAATCTTGTTGAAAGAAAGATCACATTCATGCACACTGGCCCAGGCCGGACATAGACTGGTAGTTCACCAAATACCTTCATGGATAGAAAAAAAATCATCACATAGACCCATCCCCATAGACTCTTGGGGTCACATAACAATGACACGTACCCATAAACAATAGAGAGATCCCTAAATCACACTAAAACATCCCAAAAAAATATAAGGATGTCCATCACATAGACACATCCCTATAGGCTCTATGGAGGCCAAGGAACAATGATCATTCCCCATGTACTTTAGAAATTTAACAAGTATACTGACCCATTCCCATTAACTCAAGAGAGTTACAACAAAAAACATGTAAGAACACAGAGCCTTCAACCCATATCACAACTCTCTATATGATCATGGGACTTTAGTTGCTTGAGACATATCCCCTTATCACAACAATTATCATCTTTTCCATTAGGGTGTCCACTGGGCCATCCAAATGAATCACATTATTTTCATCTCTATAGTATATAATTTTCATCATCCATTAGAGACATCGCAGCCTATATGATCATCTTGTGACAAGACTAAAGGCATGGTCCACCACATAAAGGACATTGGACACTACTGCTTCTATTAACCAGGTATCATCTAAAACCATTGTGCTCACGGACACTTGGAAGCCTAGTACGTGGTCTGGAACAAAACCCAATACCTTTAAAAGATTCCCCATCTCAAACCACCTAAGTGATCTCTCTAAAATAGATATCAAAAAAGAAACCTACCTCTCTCCCAGAACCATGCAGTCCTAGAAGACTTGTCCCTCTCACAATGCTCATTAAGTGCTTGTACCACCTAGAATAGAGTTATCCATAACACACATGAGACATACAATCATATTTTCCATCACCTTTGGGTATAAACTATAAAAAACCTAATTCTTATAAATAAAATTCCTTTTTGGAATGAATACATGAATTATTATGTAATTTATTTATAGAAAATGCATGAACTAATTTTTTTATTTGGGACTATTCAAAAATATTTCTAGTCAAATTTAAACAATCCTCAAGAATAATAAAAATTTGTTATATAGTCATTGTACAATGATCCTTGACATGGGTACACATTGATCACTATGACAATGTCTAATTCACACAGATTTAAGATGATATGTCCTCGACTATTAGGATTTTTCGCTATTAATGTAAATTATTAGAGATTCTGAGAGAGAGAGATAGTATCACTATGTTATTTAATTAACCAAGACCAATCATAATTATGAAAACTAAGGTATGAACAAAACCATTTAAAAGATAAATTCATGCTCATTGAGATCACGACCAAAACCATGTCAGTCGAACCACTCCATAAAAGTGCCACTACCATGCACCTTATGATTAGTGTGTATGCTGGTGTAATAAGGGTTTATGTATCTAATCCATGGAAGTATGGATTTTTATATGCTATTATAAACAATATTAATATTTTATTCCTCAAATTTACATATTATTATATATATATATATATATATTTATTTATAACTTTCTAAAAATTATATTTTTATACAAAGAAACCAAAATTATATTTTTTGGAAAATATTTGGTTATAACAATCATTTGGATAAATTCAAAGATTTTGAAATTAATATTAATTTCATATAGTTTTACTTTTAAATGATATTTATTTGTGTTTAAATTATAATATCATTTTATTATGTCCAATTTAATCATTACTAGGGTTGGAGAACTATTATTATCCTAAAAATAGGTACTTTCTAGTAAATAAGATTTTTATTTAATAGTTTAAATTCTTATATTTATAGAATTTTTTTTGGTAATATAAATATATATTTTTAATTTAAAATGTTTAAATTATCCAATATTGAATCTTTCATATGTTTCTAATACAATTGATTTTTTGGGTAAAAATTAAACATCTTAAAAATATACAGTATATTTTATGAAATATTTATTGAAAAAAAGTGATGTAATAAATTATATAAAAGGATATAACATAAAAAATAAATTTGAAATTTAAAATTAACTAATTTTGATTTTATTCTATTGATTTTATAATCCTTCGATGAATCATCCAAAGCATATATTATATTTTATGGTTTTAAAATTAATTTCTTATAAATGCAACATGCTTCCACATAAACCAGTGGAATTATTTAAACATGGTTCATTATTAGAATAATAAAATTATTATAAGTGGTCCCCATGGGAAGATATTATGGGAAAAACCATTGGATGGTTCTTTGGTTTTATTATTTTAACATATAGATTCCAAACCTCATGTTTAGAAATTAATAAATAATACCCCTCTCTTTCTCTATGAATACCCACCCAACATCCCACTTCTCTCCACCAAAAAAAACATTCACTATAATGTTACACTACCTATAACCTTACAAATACATATTAAGTGGTCTTAATTACCTTAATACACTTCTCCCAATCTTTTCGAAGAGGCCTCATTTGGTAAGGTTTTCTCTGCCAGTTTATTGTTTTCTGAACTTTCTTTGAACAAATAATTTTGATTTTAAAATAATATTGTTATAATGAGTTTCCACAAGTCCCTATACTATTTATATAATTTCCATATAATTGGATACCACATTTCACATTTATTTAACTCTTTCATGATCCTTTATATTGGCCCATAATTCTTTTGAAATCATATTGTGGTTTTTAGTTCACAATTTCTCTGTCATGAATAACTATTCATATTTTTACTCAAGGTTATTCACTTAGATATATAAATACATCATTTATTTGGTAATTAGATTTATGTAACCAAATAATATTTGATATGTGATTAAAACTGATGAAATTCATTCCATTATTTTATGAAACATGTATCACAGAAATGCATTCAAATAATATGAATGGGATAGGTGGGACCTAGATCCAATGAAATGGGTAATATTTTTATCGAACGAGACACCATGTTTGGAGAATATGTATATATCCTAACCACCCCATGTTATGATTTCCTAGTGATGAGCCATGAATTAATATTATTATGTCAACTTTTATATTATTTCCACAATCTAATGTTTCATTGATGTAATAATATTACTGCTTGATTTGATGTTCATATTTAATATTCTCACCTATTTTGTGTCATATTGATATACCTATTGAATATAATATATTACATTCATCATGTTATTATTTTATTATTTCCATAAAAATGATTTCTATCTCTCCATGTTATTATGTGCAAAACCATGTTATGACATTCAATATTAAAATATTTGTAGAATATAAGTGCATATTTTGTGGTAAATAAATAAAGTTATTATACCCCTATTTTATGTTATTATTCTATGTTTATAATTTCATATAGAAATTAGACCTCATGATATTTTAACATTCTATTATGTGTATATTTTTTTATAAATCATGATTTGAAGATTATTAGAGATATGGGTTTTCATTATTTTTATCAGATCACATGGTGTACTAATTTTTTTGTGAGTGGCATTAGAAAACCATTGTAAAAGTATTAAGGATAAGACCTAACATAGGAAAACATCCCCATATTTTGTTAAATTATAGAGTAATTGGTTTCAACGAAAAAAATACATGTCTGGATACCTCAAGTAGATGTTTCCCTAGAACTGTTGTACCAAGGGTTAATAACCATAACATGGGATCATTGGTATTTAACTTAATATTCACTTATTGCCTAATAAAATTACCTTTCTAGATACCTAATATTACAATCCATGTAGATATGATTTTTTGATTTACATGTTCTTTAAGAACCATTATGAAGAGAAAAAAACATGAAATTTAATGTTATAAATTTCTCATTGGACAACATAGATTGAAATATTAATATTATTACATAAAGTAATTCATATTTTAAAGATTTATCCTATTAATGTTCATAATTTCCCTTTTGAATGATTAATGGGTGAAAATTAATCTTCCCAATGATTATTTTGGATGAATTAAATGATTATAACTATAATTAAAAAATTGAAATTAGGTATTTTCTTACATTTCCTAATATTAAATATCCTTTTAAACCACAGTATTACTAATTTCACAATATCACTCATGTTTAGTAGAACAATTCAAACACCACATAATTATATTGAAGTGAACCTATTAGAGGAAATCTAAAATGGGTAAATTATTGAATCCTAAGAATATAACTCCTCCCCTATCTATATTTTCATGATAAAATTCTAGTGAACCTCATGATACACTATTTTGCATAACTTTATTCAATTTGGGGTATGGGTTGGATTTCCTTGTATAAGGAGAACCAAATTTTTTGAGAGAAGGAAATCATCTTCCATGTCTTAAATATTCCTTTTATTTTACACAAGTGAGATGAGGATTATGGATCTATTTTGGAATAATCATCCCAAATAAGGATATTATTTCTCTATGAGAAATCATATATAGAAAAACAAATTGAGAATAAGGAAAATATCATCACTGATGATATTCCCATTACAAGGGGAAAAGATGATTTGTTTCATCAAAAATTTCGTGTTCTACCTTTTAGTAGAGAGGTTGATTTGTGAGTCAAATTTAAAACCAAATATTCTCCAATATCAAATTCTCTATATAGAATAGACACTATTGAATTTAGAGATCAAAATAAAAAACTACTATAGAATCTGAGTAATGGGTTTATATACCCAAGTGTTTAATTATGGTGTGTGTCAGTCCTATTAATTATTATGGATTTGTGAGTGCCCCTCTATACTTTATATGATGATCATAAAAATATACTGATAAAGAAAAAGTATCATATACTACAGATTGATGAATTTTTCTACTAGTGGTGTGGAAACTAGTTCTTCTCAAAGGTATAACTTTGATAGATATTTAATCAAGTAATGGTTAAAAAGAAGGATATCCTCATAACTTGTTTTCAAACATGTTATGGAAACTATCTATTGTTATTGGTTCCATTTAGACTCATTAATGATCACGTTATAGTTATAGAAATTATAAATATATTCTTTAGGAACTACATTAATAAATTCCATATAGGATGTATAAATGATACTCTTATATACTCAATAATAAATGAGGAATATAATGAAAATTTATATTCTCTACTGAAACCATGATAAAGGAAACGTTTTGTGAAATGGAAAGAAAATGTCTCTTTTTGATGGAGTAAGTAACATTCCAAGGGAATTTTATCACTAACAAAGAATTTCTATGGATTCTTTGAATACATAGTTTGTTAAATAATTCTACATACAAATATTTTGTAAAAATATCTATAGTTTTCATTGATCATTTAGATTATATCATATAATTATCAAAAACTTATCATGATCATGAAGAACACAGACCATGATATCCTATCAAAATAGTGCTTTTATAGGATGATGAATTAATGGAGATATTTAGAGTGATAAAAATTAGGTTAATCATTACACTTATTTTCATATTAGGGGAAATATATGAAAATTATTTACAGTAAATGATAATGAATATTATAGAGTTCTACTATTATAAAGATGGATTCAAAAGGATTGGAACCAAGATTGTTTACCCAAAAACTAGATAGGTAGTGGGAACATCTAGATTATGAACATAGATCATCATTCTCTAATCATCTAATAAGCACTAATTTTTATAGTTTTCTAAAGGAAAACTTCTGGCGGGATAACATAAAGAGGGAGAATGTAGTATTTGTATCTCGATGTTTGTTATCCCAACAAGTAAAGGATAAGTGACAATAGTATAGATGTATGATGCAACCATTTCCCATAATATATTATAAATCGGAAAACATAACCATTGATTTTATTTTAGGAATCCCCTATACATCTAAAAGTTATGACACCATCTAGGTGTATTGGATCACCTTACAATGTCATCACATTTTATTACTATCAAGTAATATTTCTCTATAAACCAACCAGAAATAATATACATAAGGTAGGTTTTATAACTACATTTAGATTAACTCTCCATTTTATCTAATCAAAAATCAAGGATTATATCCTGCTTTTGGAGAATCCTTTACGAAGCACTATTAATAGGGAACTGTTTCAGAATAGTTTATCACCCTTGGATTAGTAGTCATTCTAAACTAAAAATATAAAATATAGATGAAATTTTGAGATCATGTTTAATATATTTATATGGAATTCATGATTAGTACCTTCCCCTACTTGAGTTCTTATATAAAAAAATCATTCTATTGTTCAAATGGAAATTTATGATGTTCTATATTGGAAGTGGAATTAGACTATGACATGTTGTCAAAATTCTAAAGACTAGTATCTAATGGGACCTGATCTTATCCATGATATGATAGATATTTTCAAAAAAAATTATATTCCTTGAAAATATATGAAATATAAACCAAAAATCTAGATTTAAAATCATATTTGAGACCTAGATTTTGAGGTTAGATATAAGGTGTTCCTTTGTATATCACCATGGGATAATTTCTTAAGGGTTTAGTAGAAATTATATCTTCTTTCAAGATATATAATCTCATTTGTTATCTCTGATCTCATCATAATTAATTCTAGTTGAATTTTACTCCCACTTGACCTATATTATGTACATGATATGTTCCATATAACCCTCTTGAATATATATTATACCATAGCACTCACTTTTACTGAATCTAGAGTTTATAACCATTTAGAAAGATCTTTCACACAAGGATATGACAATGAAGATCTTAGACCACAGAGTCAATGTTCTACAAAACAAGACTGGTCACTTATTTAAACATTTTTGTAGGAACCAGATTTTTCTAGAACTAAAAGGGGAAATAGATGAGTAAATAAGACTAAATAATCATCTTTTTTAGTGTATACAATGAAATTTTTAATGTGGTGTTTCTAAATCGATAATAAATTGGTAACCTAAAAATTTATAAAAGTAATTCCATTTTTAAATAAATAAATTCATTATATATATTTTTAGATTTAGAAGATATATGAACTTATTTTATTATGTTCGACTAATATAAAATATAGCTAGTGATATGTAAAATACCCTAAAACATCATAACCATTGATAATGTACTTTTTTACAGTGATCATTAATATTAGTATATATTAAGGGTTTTCATAATGTCAAATTGAGATATGAAAAATAATAAATATCATCTATCACTAGGTATATGCCCTACAAGCCCTAATTATCAGTGATTATAATTGTAATGGTTTCACATGTCTTTTACCATGACAATACGAATCTGAAATTCAACAAATGAAAAATTTATGAAACCATTTTTGGGATAATTTAATGCTTATCGAGGTCACTACCCAAACCAAGTTCTCCAATCCACCCTATGAAAGTATCAACACCGCACAACATACTCCTTGGGTGTACATTAGTGTAATATGGGGTTATGTATTTCAATAGTAGGATTTTTTTTTTGTATTTTATTCAATAAGGTCATTATTATATTTTACCATTTAATTATTAATTAATATATAAAAATATATGTGATTTGATAAAATGTAGATTTTGATACCAAGAAACCATATTTTTATTTTTTAAAGTATATGGTTCTAACAATATTTTTGATAAATTAATTAATTTAAAAATAAATATTACATTCACATGATATTATTATTTGATAATATTTATGTATATACATATGATAATATAATTTAATATATCCCAATGTAATCCTTAAAGTGTCAAAAAATTGACTTGTCATAAAAACTAGTATTATACTATCAATAACAAATTTTATTTAAATTTTTAAATTTTCATATATAAATATATTTAATTATTTTGAATTTATAAATAATTGTTTTTTATATTATAACACTTAAATTTTCTAATGGTAGTTTTTTTTTAATTTTTATAGGTAGAATAATTTTTTGGTAAAACATAAAAACGATTTAAATATATTTTACCTACTATGACATTACAGTAGTCCAAAGTGATGTAATAAATATTATAAAATCAATCCATGATAAAATTTCAATTTCAACATTATACTAATGATTTTTTCATGTTACTTGAATTATTTTATAATCCATTAATGATTCCTCCATAACCTATATTATGTATTGAGGTTTTAAAATTGATTCTTCATTAAAATGACTCACTTCCATGTCAGCCATTGTATTATTTTTATATTGTTCCTAGATTTAAAAAAATATATATAAAATCCTTAATTGGAAGAATCAATGGGAAAAATAATGGAAAGGACTGTGATTTTTATTATTTTATCATATAGACTCTAAATCCTACTCTAAAAAATTAATAATGAATTCCCCTTTATTTTTCAATAAAGAACTACCCCAAAATAAAAACCCATTTATCTTGAATTTACTCTCCAAATCCCACTCTAAACCCCCACCATGGTATTCCCAGCGGCTTAATAAAATCCTCCCAATCTTTAAGAATCACCCACTCAAGGTAAATGATTTTTCCTCTTTCTTTTTATTCAAGTATATTATGTTTACAAATACTTTTTTATTTCAAATATTTCTTATTTTAATGAGTTTTTAAACAACAATATATTGTTTTTTTAATTCCCAAGTGATTATATACAACCTTTCACTATTATTATACCCTTAATTTAACCTTTTTATAGCCATTTTGTGCTTCTAAAATATTTCTATGATTTTCATTTCAAAAATATTATTTCACGAATACCCATATCCATTTACATTATAGTATATTCACATATATTTAAATATCCTCTAATGATTAGTTATTTCCCTGTATATTAGTCACAGAACTAATCATCTTATAAAAAGTGATTAAATACATTCCTATGTTGTATAATCTATGCGGAAAAAATTACACTAGCCCAAAATTAATGTGATATAATATCATAAAATTATATGTAACTTTAATGGACTAGGTAACATTTTTTTGAATCATGAGATACAATTTATGGTATATAGGAGGTTATCCTAGGCACATAATGTCAAATGATTCTAGGTGGATATCCAAGACTTAGGCTTATAATTTCATGTAATATTTTTTTGTGTCATTCCTATGTTTCATTTATCTAATAACTTATATCATGATTTTGTGTCCTTGTTTATGATTCTCACCCATTTTATGTCATATTGAAATAACTATGGACTCACATTTTTTTATATATGTCATTTTATTCATTTATTATTTACTTATGTGGATTTATAGCTCAAACGTTTTTTACATACATAATGAGTTAATCACATTATATATTACAAGATAGATGTAATATAAGGGATTTTAATGGTAATTTTAAATAATTGTTTATACCTATTATTCATATTAATTTGATTGTTATTGAATTAAAAAATAAATTGGTCCACACAATAATTTGGGAGTCCATTAAGAACTTATATATTTAAAAAATCAGGAGTTTATGTTTAAGAAACATGTTTGTTTCGAAGTAACTTCTCTATTACTTTCTCACTAGATTTTGATGATTCCACCTAGTCTATCCATATCTCTACATGTATATCAAGCCCACATATAGACAATATTTCTTAAAAATGTCTATTTTTTACTTTAAAAAACATTCATTGGGAAATGATAAATTAACTATTGAAAAAATATCACTTATCCTATGAATTGGAGACCTGATATCAGCTTCTCTCATATCCCAACACACCACAGTCCCTATCCATTCTACCTAACCACTAAAACTTGCATAAAACAAAAAATAATGAATAAAACCCAATATATGATTTTACTATATGGTCTCACTATTTGGAACATAGAGATAACATCCTCTTCAAGCACCACAACTCATTGACCAAGCTCATCTATGCCTCAACCAAGATCTCACTCTCACCCAAGATCTTGTATCAACCTATACGACAAAAAAATTAATTAAAAAAAATTAAAAACTATTGAATTAATCAAAAACAAACAGGAATAAATTGTTTAAAACTCACAAAAACAACCTTAATAATGAAACTATGATCAAACACCCATATATTGACCATGGAGAACCCCTATCAATATCAAATTCAAAATACCAAAAAAGAAATATCTGACCCCCCAAAAATTTTCTTTGATTTTACCAAAATATTAAATTATAAATGAAAGTGTGTTAACTCAACCAATATAATAAAGAGTGGTAGGAATATAATGGTGTGTTTCCTTCTTTATCTAATGTGCATCAAAGCACCTTTGATTTTTACTGATTCCACCTTGCTCTATGGGAATAATCATCAAACCTCAATAAAATTAGACCACTGTTATGGTTTTCCACAAGAATCAAAAAGAGTATAGTGAGGGGAGAATAAATAAAAATCAACAAAGACCACCTAGACCCACTTCATATCAAATGGGGAGGAGAAAGGGTATTGATGGTCGTAGGGTCTCTCGTGTGACTGCATCTTATCAACAAGGGTCACGGGATCCCTTTTTAAAAATAAGATCATTTTTCCTTATTTTTAATTGAGTATTAATGATATAAACTGTCAAGGAAGGGGTGTCCCATATCCAACACATTTACACAATAATTCTTTTATTTACTCAATGAATGATCACGAGTCTAACATCCTGAGTTTTTAAGAGGAAACACTTTGTTTCATTATGTATGTGATAAACCATGTTGAGATTAAACGAATAACTAAATAATAATATTTAATATGGATGTTATCACAATGTCATTAGAATGAAGGCAATCAACAAGATTAACAAAATTATAAAAATATTGTTTACATTTGTATACATAATTAATTATTTTGTGGGAAATTAATTATAAATGGAAATAAAAGCCTTTTTAAAATAAAAGTAAACTTTTTTTAAAAATAATATTTAAATCTACACAGGCTTGTTTTATACCATATAATAATGAAATCCTTCTTGCTGGATTATATTAATGAAATATATATATATATATAGTGTTAAATATAATGTTTTTAATTTCTCTTATGTGTTTTCTAGACCTGATATAAGAATGAATCCAATTTTATAGATAAAGGATGTATTCTTAAAAAAGGTATATTTGCCGCCTTTTGATAGAAAACTTATTTTAAATATTTTTTTAATAATTAAAAAAATTCAAGTTGAAATAATAAAATTTTTCATTGAAATCGGATAATCATAAGTTACTTTTTTTTTAATTTTGTTTATTTTTCCGATAAGATGCATTGTTTTATGAATACTAAAAAAAATTATTTTATATTAAAATTTCTTTTTCATCTAGATTATATATATTGTTAGGTTATATTTTACACTAGATTTAATATCTAGTTAGATTAATATTTTATCATTTAATATAATAATATTTATTGGATTTATTTCACATTGAATTTTGATTTGAAAACATTTCAATCTTTTGGACGTTTTTACAATAAAAACATGTTTTATCGATCAGTCTGCGAGATTAATTTGTAATTAATTTCCAAAAAAAACAATTAATTGAATTTTTAAAAATTTATTCCATATTTGGAATCCAAATGTCTAAATTTATTAAATATCACTCTTTTTCGGACATTATGAATAGTAGCTATAGTATTATTTTTTATAACTACTATTAAGGGTAAATCGAGTAATTAAATGTATAAATAATATAGTAACTAAAATAAAATTTCCCTTCTACCTATCCTAGAATAATTGGATGAGTGTTTTTCTTCTAAAATAATCCTTTTTCCAAAACTTATATTATTTTTAAGCCACTTGAATGAGAGTATGAAATTCATAATATTATATTTAAAAAAAGTCACCTTTGTTACACTTTGGTTATTAATTATTGAAATATTATTAATATGGGGTTATATAAGAAATCTATTTGACTATAAAAATTCTTCCAAAATATAAAATTTTTATATTTATCATGATAATTTATTTTTAATTTTTTGGGACAAATTAAATAGATTAAAGGCCTTCAAAATGATGATGTAATAATTTTTTAATTAATGGAAATATCAAATAAATAATATTAAAAATGTTATAATAAATTTAATGTTATATAATTAATTTTTTGTAGGGATTTTATAGATTAATTTGACATGTTTTTTTTTTGTTAATATATTTCGTTCAAATATATCATGTCATTATGATATTTTTAAATAGCCAAGTAGTGGATAGTTTCAAAACTACTATAAATTATATTTTCAAATAAATAATATTTTATGAAATGATATATAATTTTTAAAAATATAGTATCCAAAAAAAATTTGGACTAAGTCTTGAATTTTCATTAATGACTCATTCATTGGTCATTTTTCATTTAATAGTTATTATATTAATCCTTAATGGGTAAATTACTTGATATCGTTATTATAGTTAAAAGGATCAAAAGGGTTAAATATTATACGGACTAAAAATTGAAAAAACGAATATAATTTCAATTGGATAAATGTATTTTACCCATAATCATCCTATATTCAAAATTTATATGTTTTTTGAAATTTTTAATATAAAATTTCTGTATATTAATTTAATGTTTTTAAATATTTCTAAGAGTGCCCCTCCACTCTCTTACAAAAGGGAACTCATTATTATCTTTTCTTCACACAAAAAAACCTATTTTATCTAACAAACTATGCCCAAATACCTTCCATGAATCCCTACCCACATTATAGAGATCTTATATTAGGTGTAACACTATCCTTAGAGTAGTTAAGGTGTTTATCAAAGAAGATCATTCGAAGAAGAGGTATTGATTTTAATGAAGTGTTTCAATATAATTTCATCTTCTACTTTGTTAAGATATAATTAAAATTTTATAAAATAAAAAATAAAATATCCAAAATTTACTAATATGTTATTATTTTGATGTCACCACCTTAATCCATATCTACTTCCGTAAAATTGGAGAAGTATTTTTGTTTGTCTGTACAGTGAACTATTGCCTCGAAAACAGCTATATTTAATTTTCCATCACCATATCTCAATAATAGTTCCAATTATGGAGTTAAAGATTAAATATTATATTCATTATAAAATTATAATTATTAAAATATAATGTATCATTTAGGTTCTTACCTTTACATGCATGTAAAAATGATTATGTCATTCGTATGAATGTGTGAACTATCACCTCCATGAATCAATATGATTCATTTTTCATCACCAAATAAAATGAATGTTATACATAATTATATTTTATTGATAAATATTATATAAATTATATATTTATAATTCTAGAAATATAAAATAAAACATACCTTATTTCAATAATTATCATTGAAAAATGAAAATGTTACTCAGGCGTACGTAGAGCATATGGTCTTCATGATTCTAGCATAGTTTATTTTAATATGAATATTTAATGACTAAATTTGAAAGTATTATTTATATATATATAAGTTATTATTATTTTATTCTTATTATTCTTGAGATGATTTAATTATGACCACTTTGACTCTTGACATCCTACCAAATCCATTTTGGACTCAAGTACCGAATATCGAAAAAATGTCTGATGTGAACTTAACAAATTATTTATTTGTTATAAAATGATAAAAATTTATATAAAAGGAATGATAAAATTTAAAAATCTTTTTAATAAATTGAATAATTAATATAATTTTTTTATTTAGGATGATAAGGATTTTACGCGATGAGTCAAACTTAGATCAACAGAATCTTAAACTATAACCAAAATTTAAGTATTTTAAATATGTATTCTTCTAAATTGTTCTCTTTCATTTCCATTTATTTAAAATGGTTTTCATCAATGTATTTATATAGAACTAAATTTTTAAAAAATTTAATTTTATAATTTTTCTCCAATGTTTCACATTCATATAGTATACTTGGATTAAGAAAAATATTTTTAAAGTTTTTAAATGGATTTGAAAATGGATTGGAAATTTTAAAAAACTAGACTTGTTTTATTTATTGTGAAAATGAAATTTTATGAGTGAAATGTAGAAAATTGGATTATTTTATGTGTTTTTATAACACAACGGTTCGTGGATATTTGATGAGTGGTTATGTGATAATATAATGATGGGTTGTTCTATGATAAACCATGGATGGGTAATTATATTTTATCCTCCAATGCATTTGGTATGGAAGTTGACCATATGGATATTCCATTTGTCAGAGTGAGATGTATGGAATTTTATTATATGGATATTACATTTTTGAAAACTTATTTTAAAATTCATCTACTTATATATTATATTTTTTCTTATGAGTAATCGTGAAAAAAGTTTATTTCCAAAAAGTAAGATAATGATCTTCTGATATGATGATCGTTTTTATCATAAAAATAATTGTTTTAAGGAAATTTTTTGTTGATTTTCACAAGACTAATGGTTTAATTTATTGTATATACCTTACTAATCATTTTTTATCATCACGGGTTTTTAAATTTTCATGTGGTTTAAGGAGGAGTTGGTATAAGGATAATATCAAGGGTAAATTTGTGTAGATTTTTTATAAAGTGAACAATGTTTTATTTTAAAAAGTATTATTTAAAGAATATAATGGATACAATATATAACTGTTTACTTTTAATATATATATTTATTATGTAATTGTTGGCCATAAATATCTAAATCTATAAACCAACAATATCCGTGGAAAAATAATGTTATTTTAGAAAATAACTTTAATATGTAATGTTTAAGGCCAGGTCATTATGGTTGGTATCATATCAGGGGGTAGAAATATATGTGGATTATGATGATTTCATAAGAGTGGTGGATTTCATAATAGTGTTATAAGGTTTATAAGGGTGCATCACATACCCCTAGTCTACATGAAGTCCTGATGAGTATGATTTTTTTTAGTTAAATATTTTATTTCTAAAGAAGAATTTATTTTGAGAACATATCTTTTTTCAAATAGATAACCATAGTATTGGAAAATGATTTGGTGATTAAGTGATTTAGGTTATTTTGAAATATATTTAATATTTTAGAAACTCTATTTCAACATAGTAAATAATATAATATGGTATCCTCTTTGAGGTAAAATGGTTGAATTATATTTTGGAAGAATTTGTGATTTTAATTTAGGAATTATTGTAATTTATGGTACATTTTAGTTTATTTCAATGATTACTGGACAAATTTCATTTTGGTATAAGACTTCAAGAGTAATTTATGTTATTTATAGAAAAATGATAAACTTTTTCTTAAAATACTATGTGATTAAATACATTTTATTTCTAGATATTAATATTTTTTATAATATTTTTAAAAAAAATTAGGATTGATATTTTTTAAATGGTCTATGTTGAACATATGGTGTTACTATAGAATTTTTGAGATTGAGGCATTTTTTTCATTATATAAGTTTTATTATTTTTTTGAAATTATCTTTTCTTTTACTAACCATTTTCATTTTATTTAATTTCTAATGAAAATAGAAATAAATATTTCATATATTTTGGACTATATGATTCAAAAGATGTTTATTATTTTTCTTCAAGAATGAAAAACTCATCTTGAATACTCATCATTTGAGAAAATATATTACTCTATGATGGAAATTTATTAATGGATTAAATTATACATTTATAGTATGTTTGTTTCCTTATTTAATTTTATCAAGTATTAAAATAATTAAATAAATCTATGAAAAGGGACTCAAAACAAAAAATATATATGTTTACTTTTTTACTATAAAATATTAGACCTTTAAACACCTCACATATTTAATTATTTTTGATTCTTAATAATCTCATGATTATATTAAATATCACTCCATATTAGAAATTTATATTTAGTTTTATCTTACATGTACATGTTTTCCTGTGTGGAACCCCAGTAAGTGTTATCTCAAGTGACCTTCTTTGTTTCTTTTCACTCTTATAAAGTGAATGTTTTATTTACCCATTTTCCACGTAGGATTTATACAATGGTATATTGAAAATTTGAACCTTGGTTACCTATCCAAAATTAAAAATTACAAGGATGAAATTTTCAAAAGGGTGATGTAATATCATGTGTTTTTAAAATGAATCACTATATTCTATAGTGGACATGATACACCACATCAAGCTTAAACAAACCACTAAATATTATTATCTAATATTGAAGTTATCGCATAGCTGTTCAAATGGAGGGAGTGAATATGATTAGATAAATTTTAAAAATATTTCACACACATATATATATAATAAATTATTTAATGACTAAATAATTATAAATGAATATAAAACCTGATAAAAAATAAAAAGAAATGTTTTTTATAAAAACTATTTAATTGCGCACAAATGTGCTTTAAATTAATAAATTATTAATTAACACTTATTGGATTTTATTATTCAAATATATATATATATATATATCTAATTTATAGTAATTTTTAAAATTCATATTATGTGTTTTCTCGACATTATAGAAGAATAAATCCAATTATACAGATAAAATAAGTATTTTTCTAATATGATTTGTTTTTAATGAATAATGAAAAAATACTATATTTTAATTGAAAATTTATTTCTTTCTGACTAATTCATATTGTTATATTATATATTATACTGGTTTTAAATTATACTGGTTTTTAATTATATATTTAACAATATTTTATCATATAAAAAAATTAATTTCATTCGAATCAATTTCTCATTGAATTTGGATATAAAAACATTTCAACATTCTTACTTTAAAAACTCATTTTACTAATACTATAGTGGAATTAATATTTAACTAATATCTATAAAATATCTGAATTGAATTTAGAATAATGGACTCCATATTTTAAATCAGATGATCTATATTTATAAAATATGTCCCATTTTTAACATTATGAATAGTAACTTTAGTAATATTTTTTATCACCGTGGTTATGGGTAAATCAGGTAATTAAAGGTAAAAGTAGTATTATAACTAATATAAAATTACTCTAATGTTATTTCTAATTTCATTTTATGAGTTTTTATAAAAAACAATCCTTAGGAAAAAATTATAACCCTTGGAAGTCACTTGGTGGTGAGTGACATTTATAATATTATATTCAATAAAAAATCAATTTCATCACACTTCTATTTTTAACAAGTAAAACATTTTAAATATGGCTTATCTAGGGGGTCTATTTTACTAAAAATTACATTTACTAGAAAATTAAATATCTTTATCATGATAAATTATATTTTATTTTTAGGAATAATGTAATTAAATTAAAGTCTGGAACAACGGTGATGTCGTAATTATTTATTTAAAGCTAATAACAAATAAATGATATTAAATATATTAAAATAAATATAATTTCATATTATTAATGTAATCCACCAATTTTATGGATTAAATATTAGTTATGAGGTTAAAAATTTTCTAATATATCAGGTTTTTTAGATATTTTTAAAAGTAAAGTCTTGAATAGTATCAAAATTGAAATAAATGATATTTAAAATTAAATAATATTTTTATTTAATGATATAAAATTTAATAGAATATAAAATTATTAAATATTATTTGTATAAGTCTTAAAATTTCATCAATGGCACATTTATTGGTTTTTGTTTCATTTTATAGTAATTATATTACCCCTTAAAGTGTAAATTAATTGATATCATGGAAAAAATTAAAAAGGGTAAATAAGGGTTAAAATAAAAATATGGGGATTTAAAAATAGGAAAAAAATTAAATTATCATTTTATTAAATGATTAAGGATAAAAATAATATTATCCTATAATTTAATATGTTTTAATTTATTTGGAATATAAAATTACTTTATATTAATTTGATATTTTGAATATTTCCAAGAGTGCCACTCCCCTCCCTTATAAAAGGTCACTCATTATTATCTATTTTATTTCATCTTCCACATCCTTAAAATATTATTAAACTGAGATGTAATAATAATTACATTATCCTAAAAAATTATATGTTATTATGTTAATATAATCACTTAAATCATTTTACACTTATGTCAAATTGGAAAATAATTATTATTCAAGTTTACGATGAAATAGCACCTCCCGAACAGATATAATTAATTTTGAATCATAGTTGCTAAAGACATGTTATAACAATGGAATTAAAGATTATAGATGATATCCCTAACATATTTATAATTATTAAAATATAATATATCATTTTCATTCTTACCATTCCATGAACTAAAAAATGATAATTGCGTTTATGTGTATGTGTGAACTATCACCTCAATGAAGTGATGTGATTTATTTTTCATCACCAAATCAGAAAAATGATATATATAAGTATATTTAAATGATTAATAATATTTTCATAATATTTTCATAATTTTAAAAAGACAAAACACACTTACCGTATTTCCATAATGATCATTGGAAAATGAAAATGTTACTCATGTGTAAGTATGACTTTCCTTCCCCATGATTTTACAGTAGTTCATTTTCCATATAAATATTTAATTAATGGATTTTAATGTATAATTGATATATAAATTCAATTATTATTACATTAATATTATTATGAAGATTCTGTAATTATGAATACTTTGACTATAGACATCGTACACAATTCATTTTGGACTCAAGTATTGAACATCGACAAAACATCCGACCTGAACATAATTAACAAATTGTTATAACAAGATAATAAGTGATATGAAAGGAATAATTATCATTAAAAAATTTTAAATCAAGAAAATTATTAACTTGAGATTATTATTTAGTAATATAATGATTATATGTGATGTGTCAAACTCAGGGGAAGGAACTCTATAACTAAAACGTTGTTTTATGTCTTTTAATGATTTATTCTTATAAATCATTATCTTTTATTTACATGTTTTAAAGTGATTTCTATGAATTTATTTATCTTTAAATCAATGTTTTAAAATGTCAATTTATGAATTTCATTCAAATTTTTCAATGTGGTATGCGAAGCATTAATAAAAAAATTGATTTTAAAATGTTTTAAATGGGTTTTGAAAGTCTATTGGTTATTTCAATCATGTTAATTGTTTAATTATGTGTGAAAATATAATTTTTTTATTTACATGTTGAAAATTTATATATTTTATGTGTTATTATTATATAATGTTTCTAGGACATTGGATGTTTTTTACATGATAAACTAGTGATGGGTAATTCTGTTATAAATAATTGATGGGTGGTTATGTATAACCTATAATGCATTTGGTATGGAAGTTGATTGTATGGTTACTATGTTTTTAAGTGTGACATGTTTGGAATTGAAACATATTGTAATTAAATTTTATTATAATTATGTCCCATGATACCTAATTATATATTATATGTTTTCTTATGAGTATTCAAATGGAAATATATTGATCTTTTTGAAATGGTGATCATTTTAAGGGTTAAAAGGTACATTCTAAGGAATTTTTTTTAGTTTCCAATGGACTAATGGAATCCTTTCTTCTATGTCCCTTACTAATATTTATTTTCATCCTACATTTTCAATTTTTTACAGTTTTTACAGAATATTTGGGACAAGGATGAGATCAAGGGGGAAATTGTGATGATTTTTCATAAAGAGAAACAATGATTTATTTAAAAAATTATCCTTTGATGAAAATAATGAATACTTATTATAAGTTTATACTTATTGTGATTGGGATTAATAAGTATGTTTTTCCCAATTCTATAAAAGAATAAACCTAAAATATCTTTGGGAATATAAAGTGATTTATATTATAAAAAATAATGAGAATATATAATGTTTAAGGGTAGGTCCTTAGAATTAGGTACCCCCTCTTCCATCTCATACACTCTGTTGTTCCTCTAATATCCTCCCAGACACCTGCAACTCATACGATGCCACAATCCTCAGCCAAAATTGAATAATATAAGTTTTTAGTCTATTTTAACCCCTAAATGAGTTCTAGTTCATAATATGAAACTCCATTATGGTTGTCAAACATACAGGGAATTGGGACTATTCATATGGTTTATGTCTTGTTTTAGGAATAATGTGTCAACCTAGGATGCCTTATGTCTAAACACCTTTATGGAGTTTTTTTAGACAAGAATGGAAGCATGATGGGGGTCTTAGAACTCATTATAATGATAGATATAGGTTTTTGGTAGTTAGGTTGTTGTAATTGCATATGCTAGTGGGTTGCCCCCATCAGCTAACAATTGGAGTGTGCAAACACCCTCCATGTCTCTCCATCTATTTGGTGGGATGTGAAAATCCACTACTTCACATCATGTCTCATAGCCTAAACAGCGTGTTTCACTGGATAGACCTTAATAAAGGGTTATTTAATTTTTTTAATCATCATGTTTCACTTAGTTTCATTTTTCTTTTATAGGTATTTTGAGAGAATTTTTGACATGTTATCATCTCATCATCACTTTCATATCTTCCTTTTATCTGAGATGGATTTAGCCTCAAACAATTGCTGAATAAGGGTAAGATCCATCTTTCTTCATTGATCTTCTTCCCTTACTCATATGATGTTGGATCATTGTTTCATTCATCCTAGATGATCCTCACAATACGTTAATTTTTTTCAACCCTTTGATGTCACAACTAACATTGAATTATCTTCACTTTTGTGATATTTTTTACTAATTTATGATTTTCTTGATCTCAATCCAAGATTTCAATAACAATTATATAGTTTTTTTATATACTTTTCTGAAATTTACATTGCTTTAGAACATCTTTGCTAGAGGTTTTCCCATGATGATGAACATGTGTTTTTTATGTGTGTTTCAATAAAGGTATGTTCCCCAACTATTGTATCTATTGTTTTAGTCCAACAATGCCAAATTGTATATAGAGACATGGATCTGAATTGAGGATTTTATACGTAATAGAACTATGAGCTCACAGAGAGTGGATTGAACTCCGTAGAATGATGTTGTTGATAAGAAATGTGATTGTGTGGGTTTCTTCTTATGTTTCAATTTTTATTATATTAAATGATACTTTTTTGTTATTTTTTATTGGTATTTTTCATGGAATTAATTTAAAAGTGTGATATAGACCTTCCATAGATGGTTGTTAGTAGTATCGAGTGAGGGGTGACTTTCTCATCAGTCATTCAACAAGTGTTATGTCTCCTATCAATGTGACTTCATTCAATTTATTAATTAATTATAGTTTATTTATACTTAATTTTTTGGAATTCATTTACATGATATGAAACTTATGGATAATGTTATAAGTAAAATATTATTTGATCAATTTAGGCAAAGATGTTGTTTTTTCATGGCATGGGGTGGACTCTATTTGAAAAAGGCAGTCCCATGTACTTTACCATACGGTACTTATGAATGGATAATTGGAATGTAATATGAGGTACTTCTCGATTGGATAATAACCCTTAACTAATATTTGAATTATAAATAACATTTAATGATTAATATATAAATTTTATATAAGTATGAATTAATAAAATTATTTATTTCTCATGTAATTGTACATTGTACCACAATTTATATCTATCCATTGTACACAGGCATGGTACTTGTCATCAATGGATGAGGCAAGATCAGGAATGTGTACCTTAAAATACATTAACCCTAAAGGTGTGTGATTGTGGTTTATGAGACACATAGATTTTAATTCAATGTTTTGTTTTTTATCACATGTAAAACTATTATGACACATGATGAAATTGCATTCTCAATTTATATGTTTGTTTTCATGTTTCTTTGATGTGATTTATTCTTACATATTTCTCATTGATGATGCTTGATAGTCATCACATGTGATTGTTTGTCTCTGTCCCCTGATTCCCACTATTATTTTTCATTTCTTGAGTACGATATTGTATCTTATTAGGCTATTTTTGATGCCATATCACACGTGTTTTTGTGTACATGTATTATATATACTTTTTCTGTTATATGGTTTACTTATGCGTGAGGATCGTGTTTTTTATGAAATGATACTGGATATATGTGACAAATATTAGTCCATTATTAAGATGTGATATACTTATTATATTCTATGTCTCTATTATTCTATTCATGGTATCTAAGAAATAGGTTTTCCAATCATGGCTTGGAGGTCCAAGAGGGGTAATTTGTTTAGACACTAGATGTGACATGATGAAAGGACTTAGATAAATAATGGGGTATGATACCCTTTCATGTTAAGACATGGTGTTATAATAGTCTTATTATATCATATATTATATAAATCCAATCCTTTTACACATAGCATTACATGTTTTATGTACAATTATACATCATAGTACAAGCCAGTGGTCGTGAAGTCTAGTGTCATAGAATACTCTATACATAAAACTGAAAAATTGTGACTAAATAAAACACTTCTTTATATAATATACATAAAGAACTCATAACTTTGTTTGAGCCCTTACATCTTCATAGGGTACCCTTGTAAACACTAGAACAAAGGGATGAGCTAAATATCCGAGTAAGGGAAAGAACAAAGTAATTCAACATTGACACATGGGTTAGAAGCCCTAACATAATGAAAATAAAAGGCACAGAACACAAAGAATCATAACACAAAAACATGGGATCATATAAACATAAACTCATAGTAATGTTTTGGTACCATAAATCATGAAATTAGCTGGAGTTAAGACTCATTGCACATAGAGGAGAACAAGTCAAGGTTATCCACCAAGACAATTTCAAATGGTAGTAGTAGTCGAGGATAATCGCCAAAACCGTTGCACAAAAAAACTCATGAGACTAAAAATTACCCAATACATTAGAGAGCTATCTATTTTAAACAATCATAACATGTTCATTGATATGCTTTCAACATTTAAAATCATACATAAACAATCATAAACATAAGGGTACCCATGGAAAGAAATGGGTATCATAATCATCTCATAATGAATAATGAATGGGCATATCGTAAAAGTGTCCATAAAATAAAGGAAATAGATAATTCTTGGAAATTGATAAGGAAAAATATGTATAAATCATGAAATGTGATTTCAAACATAAGTGACAATATGTAAGAATATTGTTTAGAAAATTTTATCATCAAACATTTTACTATGGTTTTTTGAAAAATACCAAATAGATTTTTAAATGGAAAAGGGAATAATTTTTTATATAAAACCAGAAGTGAACCAAGATGTTTTTCATAATAAAATGTATAATTTTATAAAACCAATTTTGGCTTAAAAATAGATAATATAGTGAACGTGATGCTTAATATGAATTCAGAATGTTCTCTTAAATTTGTTTTTCTTATCGAAAGGTATTAAGGGGGGAATCATTTAAAAACATGTGTATCCGAAAATTATAATGATTAAAAGAGCCTAAAACATGAATTTAAAAAATATATATAGTCTGTTTAAGTTTTACATAAAAGAAAAAGGTAACTTAATTTGGATAAAAAGAGAGATAGATTAATCCGAAGGAATATTGGAAGTTCGTGTAGAATCCCTTATAGAATATCAACATGGTATAGGGTGTACTTATGATGGATTAATGAGATATATAGGGGTTTGGCATATTTTATACATAATGAGGGAATTATGGGGGAGGTGATAAATCATACCCCATCATTAGAAATTACCATAAAAAGGCATAACATATAGGATATTCTTGAATAAATGTGAGAAGGAGAGGATCCCTTACCTTAAGTCTGATGGTGTTCTTTGCCTAATCTTAATGACCCAAATAATCAAATTAGGTTCATTAATTAATAATTCCATAACCTCATTCACATGTAAATGATTTATTATATCCTTTTTTATTTCATTAATAACCTTTTTTGAATGGTTATGAGGTTCAATTTCATTGATCAAGTCTATTTGCTTCTTTGGTTTTAATGATCGGTTCAATTATATTCATGTTTGAACACACATGTATGATGTGGTTGGTTACCCACAGATGATTTTATATAAAATTAGTGAACATCGAGGAGATAACACATTTGGTTATTTCGAGTGAAGTTTAACCATTATATAAAACATTAATGATAGACACTTGAATTAATTTGGTGATTTTGCAACTAATTAAATTGTTTTGTCTTATTATTTTTCATCATGTGTACAAAAGGATTAAAAAATAAAAAAAAAAGATAAATAAAAATTTAATAGTCTGGTTCAACCATAAAATTTTTTTCATGGCCATAATTAAATATGTTAATAGAAATTGATAACTCACCGTCCTTGAATATGATAAATTAAAACAACTCAAATGATGTTTTCATTTATTTGGTATAAAAGGAGGGGAAAGAAGAGATGATAATGAATTATTCCATTATCATACCAAAATTATTGTACATTTATAGTACTGTATTTTTCATACCAGTTCGATAAGGTGATGTTATGATGGAAAAGAGAACAAAAGAATATGAAAAGAAAATCAAAGAAAAGAAAATAATAATTTACCTCTTCATTCAATCTTCCTTGAGAGCCTCTTAAAGGGAGGGGATTTGGTCTTTGGTGAAAAAAATGGATGATAGATATGGGGGAGAATCTTGGGATGAGAAATGGCAAGAATTTATAGAAGTCACGCGTATTGATTGGAGTGAATAGAAGAGGGGAGTGTGGGTGGTTTTTATAGTAGAGGGAGGACGATTTTCTTAATATTTTAATCATTTGTTTATTATTTTTCTATAAGATAAGAAATAGTGATGATTATTGTCACTAAAAAATTAATATGGGCTTTTGAATTAAAAATAATTCCCATTTACATCATCCATTACTCAATCATGATGCAGAAATTTATGTTTTAGTATTTATTATGAATTCTCATATTTTACTATTCATTAAAAATTCATGTTTTTTAGAAAAATTCCAAAAATTCACCCTATCCATTTTTTATAGTGTAGAATCTAAAAAGAAGATCCATTTTTTCATAAATAATTTCTGAATATGATTAATTTAATTTTTAATTAAAATCATAATTTACTTGAAAAATATAGATTTTAACACTATAACTGATTTTATAATGCTATCAAAAATAATATAAGGTCCTATAAAATTATCCTAAAGCCAGAAGATATAAAATAGTTAATTTATGAATAGTATTTAGGGAAATAAAATTTTTTTAAAAAAAATTAATTAATTTTAATTATTTATTTATGACTTAAAAACATACCAATATGTTTAATACGATCAAATTATCACTTATAAGATGAAAAACTTTTATTTATACATTCATGGGTTATGATACAATTAATTTGTATTATATACTATTCATAAGTGTTATATTAATATTATTTAGGGTAGGTTATTATTTATAAAGGTTTTTTACAATTCACCAAAAATAATATTTTTTCCACCAGATCCCAAAAATTGCCCTAAACACAATTGTGTATGTCAGATTTTCGAAATTCAACACGAAATAGTGACAATATTATGTTTGATGGTCACATAGTACTTAGTAGTTAATTGTGTTGTGATTTCATGTGATTATATGACATAATTATAATAAGGTAATTTCCATTGATAAAACATTAGTTCTTTAAATATATGAGATTTGATAGTGGAGGAATAATGGTCTATGTGATCACACAATTAAGGTGACAGCATGGTATAATGGTCTATGTGACCTATCCTGAGAGATAACACCTTGTAATAATGGCCTATTATGTTTGGACCTGAAGGATTATGTCACATTCTCATATTGAGTTTCTTAAGGTTGGAAATTTTTTGTGAATATTTAGTAATACTTTAACTCAATCACTCGTGGTTTTCTCTTTATTTCATTATTTGTTTCTTTGCATCGATATATTATGTGATGCTTGTGTATTTAGGTTATTCATGTTTACTCTCTACTGATCATATCAAATTTATATACAATGAAGATTACCTGTTGTGTATAAGACCGCATTTGTGGTGTTCTACTGAGTTATACTCACACCATGATCGAGCATCCATAACACTAGGGTACCTGATAATCCCTTAATTATTGTTGGTATGGGTTGTGTCAAGGCCTGATTCATTCATCCCACATCACAGGTTTCTATGATTGTTTTGATTTGGAAGAAATGTGGCATAATTTTTTGGAGCATAGATTCATACTATTTATTTTTTTCTATACTTTTTTGATGAGGTTGATTTGGGATCAATTCTCTATTTACCAGTACGGTTGTTCATGTCTATTAAAAATACATTCATTCATAATATTATTATATCAATAGTTTATGCACCCTCTAATTTAAAATTTTGATACGTTGGGTTTTTATTTTTTATGACGAACTCCGACAGAGATGATAATCTCAAAATGGTTCCGTATGTATCCCTTGTAGCTAGTTGACAACCAATGAAATATGATGAGGAGTTCAAGATTTAATACAAAAATCAGGATCAGAATTGGTGATTACGGTCCGGATGTTACATAGTTAAAAACACAATCACAAAGTTGAAAAATTAAAATTAAATCTCAAAATAGATACCAAGAAATATTTAGATCATTAAGCACTCCTAAAATAATGCTTATTTTCCTCAAGAATTATTTTTCTTACTCAAACCACATCACTCATAATATTTTGATATAAAAACACAGATTAATCATTGTGTACCACTCATAATCATCATACGGTGTTCCACTAGAAACTAGAACACATTCCCCAAACCCATATCATTTAACACCCCATATCTGAAGCTAATTTAAATATAGTCTTACGATGCTCTAAACTATAGGGATTCACTAACAATGGTCAATTCTAATCCATGGGGATCCCCACCATGGGAATTCCCTGATTAAAATTAACTTTCTTCTCTCTATTGACCATCAGTATAATTTCTTAAAAATATGATGTGGTTCTCATCCCACCATATCCATACACATACAAATACACCAATCAGAGATCACATGTACATATCTTCTTAAAACAACTAGTTGAAACTACCAACACACCCCTCAAATGAATACTAACCTCCAAATTATTGTTGTTTACTAACAGCCCCTACACAAGGTCCCACTCATTCCCCAAACCATAACATGAACATCTATGGGTTTTTATGAATTTTCATCTCAATATACAGCAGCACTAGGTTTCATCACATGATTCAACACTTAAACTTGTTCATGAAATTGGTTCACCCTAGAGTTATATTATGAATTCTAATTCCCCAATAATCCTATGATTTACAATTTTATACCCCCTGAACAATATCATAAATCATGTTCCACCCCATGAATAACCCAAGATAACATGATAACCACCCCCAGCCTAATTCCAATGCACAAACTCTAAGAACGATGACATCTGCATCCTAAATCTGGTATTTTTCAAAGAACCAGATATTAGGAGATCTGATCTCACACTAGTATACCATGTAACCTGGACCATCCACTACCTAGTAATAACCGAAATACAACCTGTATAAGAAGTTTATTTATTAAAAAAATTGATACAATACTTCCCACAATAATAGTATCATTATCATTGAATCATTGAAGAACCAAAATTCTCTTTCATCATAGATCATTATGTATTCATCACTATACACTGTGATTGTACATGACCATTCCACCCCTACTCAATATCGAACATAAAACAACAACCTCCACTAATTATTGACCCACCATGAATTTCATATTCTAATAGAAAATTTTATTCTTCACACCGCATGTATTTCCTTATAGTTCACCCTAAGAAACCACAGAAAAATATCCCAACACGATTTTCATTCCACAGTTCCCAAGCCATGATCACCCTCAATCGCATCAAAATGTTACACCACATCAAAGAATCCTCTCATGTGGATCACACCATAGAGACTTATTTTATCACTGATGTCACCTCCCATCCCCTTGAGACATCAAAAATCCTCATCAAACATTAAGATCCTCCATTATAATGATAATATCACCACCAAAATAAAGGCAAAAACATTCTCTGGATTTTGATAAATCAAAACAACGGAACCACATTCAGTCAGCTCACTGATAATCATTTCTATTAGAGAACATACTCACCCAAGACACCCCAGAATACCCTCAACATGACATTACATAAAAATATTCATCAATAAAAACTCATCCCCTTAAGTAAGAGTGATCACTGAGAACCCAATCACATTTTCTCAACAACTATCTACCTGAATATAAAATAAACCCAATTGTTTCATGCTCTTGTACAACCAATTATCATAACCAACTCATTATCCTAAGAGGAGTAAACATTATATCCAAGTCTCATTCACTAAACTTTCTTATCAGGACCCACTATGTTTTAGACTCAACCCCAATTTTCAAGGAATCTCTTGCATCAATCCTGAATACATGACCATCCACTATATGTGTGTCATTCTAAAACAATTAGATTCTAACCAATATCAACCAAAATACCAAAAACAAATATTGAATATCAAAGGCCACATCCTCTATTTGATAATGACCTCTCTTTAATTCATAATTCTACAAATACTTGAATATCTTCACATTCTGAAGGACTATGTAATTTCATATTACATTTCCTCAAATATCTAGTTCAGTTAAGTAGAATGATACCAAGATGTTATATTTTAGAAGAAAATATAGGCCATTATTGAAACTATTACTAACTACAACCCCATAATTAAGTAATATCATACACATGTTTAGAAAATAACTCGGGAATACAATCCCTCTACGGCATCGACCATGGATCCATTAATGAATAATCAAAAAAATTACACTAACCCACTATGAATCTCTATGAATCCCTTGAAAAATTTAGTACATTTTCATCAATGGAGAACCTACATCTCTAGGATCCAAAATAAATTTTTTCTTAGTAGAAAATATGAGTATTAATGGGTTATAATTTCATAAATAATTTATAATGCACAATGATTTACATGTTTTTGTTTTTCTATTAAAAACTCAAACCACATTAGAAAAAACTAATAACACACATTCAGAAACATGTCAAGTGAGTACTCCATGTATAATAATGACGCATTTACATGAACTATTTCTATTGGAAAAAAATTCCATAAATAAAATCATCGGAAAATTCATCATATTCATTAAACATCTCATAAATAAATAATTGTTAAGGAATAGAAAACTCATAACCTAGGAAACAATGAATTCCTACAGAAATATTTTTCATGAATCAGCATTCTCAGGTCCATCTTGAGACTCTTCACATTCCAATCCCTCTATAAAACATTTTCACCACATCATAAACAAAAAAAATCACAAATCCCACATTTTCACATTTCATCCAAGGAAACGTGATTGTCCAATGTCCAAGGCCACCACCTGACCTCAGGTGGGTATCCACATATGTTAGAGCATACAGAATATCATTATGGGGATAATCCATATTATGATAACTCAATTATCATGAATTAGTGTCCTAAAAATAATGGAAATTTATAAAATAATATAGACCTTAATCAAAGTATAGATAAATAAGCTACCATAGTTTATAATTAAATTCCTTGTGGAAATCATATAGTCAAAAAACAAATAATCTCTGACTGGGTTGATCCCCTATAAAAATAAACAAAATCTTGTATATTAACCCTACCACCATTCAAAAGCCTCAGATACCATATATCCAAAATTCTATTGATTTTGACCTATAAAATAACATATAAATTCCGTGATCAACCAAAATGTAAGAATATAGTCTAAATGTGGACTATGATACCCATGAAGCATGTAACAAATTTATAGGAGTATGTTCACAACATATACCCCTACTACACACCATCATATATCAACATACATTATTAATAAAAAAATAATTTTAAACTAGTTCCTAGGGTATTGTTAAATAACATACCCACCGCATGTCTAATTATATTAATCCACTACATGGTAACCAGGACACTATGACACATGATCATACTTTCTTTGGTTACATGCTAGAATCCACCAGGTCATATCATCATCACATTTCATTAAATTAATTTAAATCCTCTATATAAAAATTTATCGTAAGGTGGTGTCCACCCTATGATGCAATACCCATAAGGTTTCAAACAAATTCTTATTAATTATTATAAAGAAACTTTACACATATTATGTGAATAAATTAGATTCAGATATTATTTTACAATGATTATAATTTGGATCATATAGTATATCAAATGGATGAAAAAACTATCAGACAAAATTAGAATTTAGTCATGTGTGTGTATATGATTTAGACAATGGGTCTAGATGTTCCAAATGAGTCTAATATGGTTTTCAGTAGTAATGGTCCATTTATGGATTGAATATATCCTCTTGGTGTTTTTATATTATGTTTTATAATGAAATTAAAGTGTTTTAATTCATTAAAAATATCAATTATTTATATGTATGGAATCAAATTAGAGGTAGGGTAGTGGAATTTCAGATATTTTACGTTCTTGGAATACTATATATTAGAAATTATGTATGGAATTTACATTATCTATTTATGTGTTTGGGAAAGAAATTATTTATTAATAAAAGTGTCAAATAATCCTATATACCAGGTTGGAAGATCTATAGATATAGATATAATATATTCTTTAGATGGATTCATAAAACAAGTATTGGTTATATTATAAAATTAGTAAGAATGGGGAACTATTAGAAATAACCTTTAATAGTACTGAAAGGGAAAAATTATAGGAAGACTCAAGATCATTTTAAATATTTATATAGGTTTTATTGTATTTTATATACTCATTCCAAATAATCTTTTACATATACAATGTTCCATACTCGATCTGTTTTTTCTTACTCATTGATTTTAACCAGTATATAAAAATACAATCCATGATGATGTAATTGAATTAATATCAGGAATACCCTTAAGTACTTTGTAATATGTAATGATATATTTTTTATTTTTAGAGGAGTGGATGAAATATTAAAATGAGGTGACATTGATTCATGTTATTCGTACGATGAGTGTTTTATAGGATCTCCATCGTGTTTTTTGTTTCTCCAAAATGTTGGAGCTATTATTAAAAATAGTTCCAAATAAGATACCCTACAAGAATCGATAAGATTGTCAGAGTATATAACAAAATTTGATGTTGAAAATGATTTTTTCAAATTTAAAAAGATTTTTATAAAGGTTGGGGATGTACCTAGCATCAAGGGAGAAATTATGGACTACAGTGTCAAAAATATATTTATTTATCAGGATATAGATCATTGTCCTCCCAAAGGGACTAAAAACGTCCCTCTAATGTGAAATATCATTAGAGATAATTTTTAGACTTCTGATATATAGATATATTGGGTTTATATAATTTATAATTTAAATGATCCATTGAAAAAATAATTACCACATCAAAATCATGGTGATCATATTCATTATAGTTTTCTATGAAACATCAATGACTGTATGTAATGGATATAAAATTTATAATGATTTTAAAATAAAGTAAATATTTATTTAACATTTTGTCTTGAGAGTTGTGTCTATATTATATAAATAGTTTAATAATGATATCTAATCAACAAATGACGTCATGTTTCCATTAATTATTGATCATAAGAATTATTATAAGTCTTGATGATATGTTGAGATTATGATGAGAATAAATTTAATCTCGATACAAAGTGTTGTATATGAGATAAATGATTAGGTCGATTGGTTAATATTTTAAGTCCTGTAATCTTGATAAAGAAAAAAAATTATATCATAAGGAATAAAATATGGTTATTGATATTCATAGTGGTTCATGACTTCTTTGAATCCAAATTTCAGGAGGTTTCTTAGAAACATAGAATGAGAAACATCACACTTTCTCAACTAATTTACATAATCCATGTGGTTTAACAAATCAGGGTGGTAGAGTATGTTGTTGATCAATTCATTTTTTAGATAATAACCTTGATGGGATTTATTTATGTATAAATTTAAAAAATAAATTTTATCCCAGGAATTGTAGTACCCCAAGACATTACACAATATTTAGTTATAAAATTTTTTTCTCAATAACATGTGATGCACCCAACACCAATTTTAAACAAAATCTCACACTCATAAAATATTATTTAAACTCGAAAATTTCAAACAATTCACTAAATTATAGAGAATGGATAGGAAGAAATAAATTATGAAAAATATATATAGTTTGTATACATAAATTTTTATTATATTGATTATAAATTAAACAAAGAATCACTCGGACGAAAAAAGAAATGTTTCCCAAAAAAGGTATTTTTTTCAAAAAGAGGGCTTAGACGTGATTTGTGATTAATTTAAAATTAATTGTTACCACTTTTATAAAATTTATTCTAAAAAATAAACTTATTATTTTAAAACATAAAACAAAAATTATCTTATGGTGATTTTTTCATATTTTCCTAAAATGTTTGATTTTTCGATGAATAATTAAAAATACAGGTTTTAATCGATAATTCATTTTCCGTTTAAATTATTTATAATTTTAAATTATATTTTAAATTAGTTTCAAATTAAAATTATATTAATTTTATATCAAATAATCTAATTTATTTCATTCAAATATTTTTCATAGATAATATTTATATAATAACATTGTAAACATTAGAACATTTTCTCTTTAAAAACATGATTTCTCAACACATCTACATGATTAATTTTAAAATAAAATTTTCCACTTAAATGAATTTAATTTAAAGAAATGAATTATATATTTTTAAGTAGTATATTTAATAATTTATAACATGGTCCACATAATTTTTGACCAAAATTAACAGTAATAACAGTAAAAATTAATTATTGTTCTTAAGGTATAAATGGATTTAATACAGGTTAAACTAAAAAGATAATAGTTTATATAATCGAAAAACTTGTATAAAATTTATTATATTGATACATTTCTGACTTATCCATTCAAGGATCAGGAATGGTCCCCTATTAGATCCTCGTGAGATGAAAAACAAGGGAATAATTCATTGTTTTCTAAAAAAATTGAAGGTTTCCACTTACCTCACCGATAAATGGCCTCACCCTATCATATGTTCATAACACATTGAAATACTTTTCAGAAAATCCCTACCCAAATCACTTCTAAATATCCCTTCAACGAAAATTTTTATTTTATTTCTTCATCCACCTCCAACAATTATTTTTAAACCATGCTTATATAATATCCCCAATATCTTCCATATAATGTTTTTTTGTTTTGTTAAGGCCATGACTAACAAACATATCCACTTAAATAAAATGGTTTATTAAATCATCACTCTTGTGTATGACAAAATACTACCTCTACAATCAATGTGATTAATTTTTCCATCACTGCTTCTCACAATTGGGTATGATGATGGATCTATAGTATATATATTACGTTTTTAATATTATTATACAAATTAAGTCATTATATCATATATAAAGTTATTCTTTCAATTCCATAGTGGACATGATATCATCGCCTATGTGTAAAACTTACCTCAACATCATGAAGCCATGTGATTCGTCTTCAAATAATGCTTTACATGGAAGGTCATATGGATAAATTAATTATTATATATGATATAAATGATATAAATGAAATATTCATGAAATTTTTATTATTCTTCAAATATAATATATATCATTTTTTTCTTATATTTTTCACTGAATTAAAGATGATAATGTAATTTATGTACGGGTAGACTATTGTCTTAATGAAACTATGTGACTCAGTTCTCATCACCACCCCCACATGGATGATACATATAAGTATTTTTAACGAAATAAAATAGAATTAAGTATACTATGATCATTATGTAATGATAAAATATTAATTACATCCTCTCCATAATGATTATTCAAAAAATGGATCAGTAATCTTGTTTAGCTTCAACCTACTATCTTCTTGGTCATTATGTATTTCATTTCTCAAAACCATACTTCATGATTGGTGTAAAATCACAATTGAATCATAAATATGATAATTATTTATTTAATATTATTATAGATATGGTGAAGCTATTAAATATTCACAAGAACCATAACTTTCATGAAAAATCAGGAATGAGAAAATAGGCCACCTAATACCCAAAACAATGAAAACAATGAAAGATTATCAGCAAACGTGGGATAAGAGGTTATAATAGTAAAATATATAGTATTGTAAATTTTTAAATAGTTCTAGTATATGTTAATTAAATTTATAAATCCAATATACATGTAACTCCCTAGTATTTCATAGTAACTTATCTCACTAAAGTAATTCAATATCTTGTGCTACACGCAACACCGAGTTCCAGCGCACCACTACTATCCAAACTAGCCATTCAAAAATTAGTTATGAATAGTATTTACTGCAATTGGAATTTTATATACTCAATTTAATTTTAGAATCCATGTTATGTGTTTCTTAGACATAATATAAGAACAAATTCAATTTTTTCAGATAAAAGAAGTATTTTAAAAAAAAAGCAATTTTACCAACTTTTAATGGAGAACCCATTTTAAATTCAATATTTGACACTTTTATATATTCAATTTAATGAAATTAAATTCTTATTTAGAATAAATACAAAAAAAAATATTTTGGATAAATTTTTGTTACTTTTCTGTTAACTTTTATATTTTGATCAATAGTGAAAGATACTAAATTTTAATTGAAAACTACATTTTTAATTCAAAAAATTTATAATGTTAAATTAAAATTTTGAATGATTTGACCATATAATTAGACTATATTAGTATCATTCAATATAATTTTGGTAATTATATGTTATTTCAAATTTAAGTTGGATGTAAACACATATCAATCTATTGATAGTTTTTACTTCTCAAAAACCTGCTTTTTGGTTTGAAAAAAGGGAATTAATTTTAAATTAATTAATGAAACTTATATGTTTTCATTTGGAAAAATATACATCCTTTTTATATTTTAAATATAATAATAACTTAGGGTGAGTTTTTAGTATTTTACTAAAATCTTTCAATTTTTTGATTAATAATATAAATAAATGAGTTATTATTTAAAAATAATTTTTATATAAATAGTTATTATTATTATTTAAATTTATTTTAAAGTAAAAATTCATGTATAATACCTATATTAGTTCAATTTAAATCATTGTATTAATTTTATAATAATATTACAAGTATAAAATTTTATTGAATTTTTTAACGTCTTTTACCCACCTTCTAGAAATATTTCCAAATTTGCATTAAACGTAATTCAACTGCTTATGTGAATTGAATTTCAAAAATTCAAGAGACATGGTTGACATCAGTAAATAAAATTTGGTTCAATAAGATGAAAATAATTTTTAGTAAATATTAGCTTTTGAATTTTAGTTACCACGGTTTAAAAAATAGGGTAATTAATGGTAAAATTGATATTATAATTACCCTAACACATGTCATATTTCTATTGGATAATTGTATTTCGACCAAAATCAACCTTTGGACAGAATTAATATCCTTTTATATACATTTGGGTTATATTAAGACTTTTATTATATTCAATTTAAAGAACTGTTAAAAGTTTTAAATTCAAATTTTATTAACTAATCCCTTTTTTTATATGGATTTATACATGAAGATAAATTTGACTATAAATATTAATTAGAAAGATAAAAATATTTCCTACTACATGGTATTTTATTTATAATTTTAATATATTTATTAATTAAATTTACATATGACACAATGGTCATGTGGTAATTACCTTATTAATGGATAATTAAAATAATTGATATTATAAATATTAAAAAATGTAAATTTAAACGTTTGAATCCATCCAAGAATTTTATAGGTGAATATGACTTGTTGGGGTTGATACAATGTATTTTTTTCTAAGTAATCAAGATTTTATGACTTTCACAAAAACCAAATACTAAAAAGTTTAAAAATTGACATAAATGAGTTTTTAAAACAAATAATATATTATTAAATGATATAATATCCCTAAAAATCTAAAGTTCAGACAAATTTCTATGATATAGTTAGATATCTATATTATGATCCAATTTAGGTTCTCCTAGAATTTTATTGTAAGATTATTAACTATGTAATAGAAAAATACAACAAGACACGGAAAAAGTTAAACTATTTAACTAAAGGTTAAATCTAAAAAATAATGTTAATATAGTGACCTAAAATTGTCTAAAATATATTTTTTGAGAGGATTTCGACCCATACCCACCTTAGAGTCAAAATTAATCCATTTGAAGTTATTAGAACCCAAAAATAATTTTATAATAAAATAATATTTCAGGCCTTTCCTAAAGTGTCCCACTCCTACAAAGCCTTTTAGATCATCCAACCCATGCCCAAATATTCTCCCAATATCCCTCAATTCATCCTATAGGCCTTCCCTTGACCATAAATCCAACTTAAGTATACCTTTTTTCAAATCAAAAAGAAACACCCGAAGAAGAGGTGATTATTTTATCAACTATTTCATAGTTCGATTCTTCTTCCACTTTATCTTAATTTTTTATTTTCATACCAATATAATAACTCAAGTACCTTATAAAAACAATTAAGTTATTATAAATATGGTACAACAAAATTCATTATTCAATCAATCCTATGAATGATAATGTCACCATGTGTGCATATGTACGGCTTATCGTCTCAACATCGTGATGTAATTTGTTATTCAACACTATGTTATTTGGATGGATATAATGATGAGTAATATATATATATATATATATATATATATATAATGAAAATAGCATGATAATGTTTTTGTACAATTAATATACCATCCAATTCCACTCTTTTTAGTCATTAAGGAAATTTTATCATCGCTCGTGTGTACGTATGGCTTTCCGTCTCCACAACGCGTTTAGATTCATTTCCACGTTCACAATTCATGGATAATTATAGAAATATAAATTATTAATAAGTATGTAACAGATGAAATAATAATGATACTGAATATATATATATATATATATATACATATATCTTATTCACTTAGTTCAGTTCAATATGATATGAAAACAGAAACAGCATTTATGCGTACGTACGACCTACCGTCTCCATAAAAGTTGTCTTTCATTTCATATATATATCTATTATACATATTTATATTCTAAATATATATGTTATATGAATAATTTTTTATATTATAGAAGTATTTAAATCATTATATATGTGATATAATCAAGAATAACATGTTAAAACATGTATGATAAAGAAAGATATTATTACCCAAAATGTAAATTTAACATGGAAATTATTACTAAATGGGAAGTATAACCTCATAAATGAATCATTTATGATATAATAAATATTAATATAGTTTTGGTACTGGTATAATTTAATAACATAATATGGTCATTATATAGGAGGTTAAATATACCATCGACCAAAGGAAAGTACAAGGTAAGGGTTAATTCCTCAGTCTCATTATTATCCAAGATTGTTTATGTGTAAGTATTTTCTAGGAAATATTTATTATCCATGCCCTTGTTTCATAAAATACATTTCAAAAATATTCTTTTAAGGTAATATTTAACTAAAATATCATTTTAATATTATAAATATTTATTCTTTTAAATATTTCTCATTAATGTCCATGTTTTCAAACTAGTAGTAAGGATATATTTATATGAACATGACTGTAATTAAATGTTAATTCTTTATAAAATAATAAAATTGGTATTGGACAAGTTTATTGAAAAATATATTTTAAATGACTTACTTTATGAATTTGTGATTTTTAATTGATATCACAAAAAGTGATATTTTTCTCAAAAAGTTTTATTGATCGTTTTAAACTATGTCTACATCTTTTACTGCATATTATTCTTGATTAAGGTTTATTTATTATAATAAAATCCTCCCCATTGTATTGAATGAGTTATGATATATTTGACTATGGATGTGTTATTTTTATACCCTTCATGGTTTATGGTTTAAGTATTGGAATTTCATATGCTAGTTTAATTATGAATGTTTATGTTATGTTTCAACATTTTCATATGAGGAATGCAGTGGACTTAGTAAGTGATAGGTGGATCCCGACATAGCTTCTCGATGCATTGGTAGGTCTCATGAGACAAATTAGTGTCTTGGCACAAGGCCTTGGAAAAAATTTATTTGTAATCTTGGAATGAGGCCTTGACAATATGTTAATGTTGTTCGGCGTTAGGCATTCCCTCATTAAGAAAATAACGATTACACGTGATTATTCGACTAGTAGAATATACATTTTCATGTTTATATGGTAAAGTCTGATTTATTGTCTCCATATTATTTTCATGTTTATCTTTAAAAATCCATTTCTTATATTACTTATGTTTCCTTAAAAGTTTATTTCTTCCGCTAAATTATTTACCCTTACTAAGCATCTAATCTCATGAATTTTTAACGTTTTAGTTTTTGAGGACACGAAAAAGTGTGTTATAATTGATATGTTGGTTAAGCAATAGTAAAAATGGAATTCTCAATGGATTATTTATTTTGTGTTTTATTCAACAAATTGTAATGTAACATTCATATATGTAATCTATTTGCCATGATTGCTAAATTGATTGGTCCTTCGGGACTTGATTCTTTGTAATCATGCCAATGTATTAAAATAATGCACTGCCTCTAGGTAACTGGGGCCATGGCATTACAATACATTAGGTTATTGACTATTAATCTAAAACGAAGTATTAAGATAGAGGCTTCATCACAATTTCCCTTCACTAAAAAATATTTAAATGTTATGCACCAAATTTCATTAATATTGTGTATATAATTCCATCTGACATATAATATAATGACAAATTCATAGTTAAATGTGAAATTTCAATTTGAATTATTTCATCTAAGGGTATTTCACTTGAAAATTACTATGTGGTAAATTTAATTTTGTAATCTCACATTCTTTTTTATTTGTTAACTTTATCTTAAAACCGGAACTTTATTTTTATCATTTTTCATTAAAAATTGCATTTCTCTTAAAAATACTTATTCTATTATGATGGATTTAATTATTTCATTTACCCTATACCAATTTTATTTATATTTTTAACATTTGAATTTATTTTATTAACTAAGGATATATTGATAAATTTGTATCCCTTACTCAATATGGATATTGGAAGATTGGGAGTATTGTTTGAGAATTAAATTGATTATTCAATATATGAGGAATAGTTTTTTCATTAAATACATGGTTGGGGTCTGGTTATAGATATTCCTTCAATATATTAGTAGTCACCTGAGATGAATGATTTGGAAAAATCAGATGGCATTTCTCCCTGTAGTTTTTAACTATCGCGATGATAGATCTTGATATAAATGATATCATGTGTCTAGAAAACATGATGTATATTAATTAATAATTTCCTTCATTGAAAATTCAGTTATTATTACTATCAATTTGATTTTATCTATCATTTTATCTTAGGATGCATTCCATTTTCAATTTTTTATTAAATGTCTTTTATTGTTAGTTATTTTCCATTCTCTACTGATTATGAATTAACTTATCATGATAGTAAATTTATTTAAATGTAATGTTTTTTGGTAATTTAATTGAAATGTTGATGGTTGTTATTGATTAATGATATCATCAACAATGCATAACCCTTTCTGAGAATTTTAACTCACCCTTATTTTTTTCCTTTCATAAGAATCCATGAAGATTTCTATGATTTATTTATAAGGATATTATAGAAAGAATAATGTCATCTTTGAAAAAAGTGTTTTCAATTTTATATTAAAATATAATTTTAGACTAATGTTTGTATCTATTTTACCAATACTACAAAAAGGTTGTGTTCTTTCATATGAGATTCCTAATGTCTTATGCCTACATAAAATATCATACATCAGGCCCAGGATACTAGTGTTAGGCTCGCTATACTTGGTATCATAGGATGTTTCATAGATTCCTTGGTAATGAGATTAAGTTAGAAATATATTACGGAACAAAAAACTATGATATAATTTGAGGATATATATATAAAAACATACAAATGTTTCGGTAAGGTTGATATTATTTGGTTTTCCTAGTAATACATCCATGTATTTATACAATATGTTTACACGGTTCTCAAATAGAATCACCTTGGGGAAATATATCTGAAAAGGACTCATTGGGATGGACTCAATAATCAGTCGGTGTATAAAAATATGATTTACTATGAAACGGGTTTGATACTCTTAGGATATATTCATAAGAGAATTTTCATTTTATTTACACACAATTTTGAAGGATTTGAAAATAAATATATCTCCAATGAAAGAATGTTTATTATTATGAGATTAATAATTAATAAATTTGTAAATTCATGTAATATATTTTATTAGTATTGAGATTATACATTATGTTTAATAATGATATAATCTAATCTATTATATAGATTTTTTACAAAATTTTACCTTGAAAAAGTGTATCAACACTCGGCTAATGTATAGACTTCCTTATAAAAAATCATGTATAACTGGTACTAGAACAGAGAAAATAGTGGCTATATTAGGTATGTTTATGAAATTTATGATAACAACCCATTCTATGATGGAGAAACCAATTATAGAGATATATTATCCAATATTTTATGGCTTAATGAGACAGAATCCCCATTCATTTTGTGGGACTACTAAACCAATGGTAGCTGAACAGTGGATTACGTCTCTAGAAAATATTTTAATGGCCTCGGGATGCAGTGAAAGGTAAATTGTTAAAAAATTACTATATTCTAGAATATTTTACAATTATCGTTGGTGGTATTTGATCCATAATACTAATGAGGAAGAGGAAATAGAACTCATCTAATGGAAGGCTTTTATGGGGTAGTCTTCAACTAATATTTACCCCATGAGAAAAAAACTAACATGATGAAAAAGTTCCTTAGGTTAAATAAAGAGAAAAATTAATGTGTTTTTTATTACTAATATACCATTAAATTGTTATTTAGGTATTATATGGGTTACATAAAAAATACTAACTTAAATATTGACCATTTCGTTGAAGGGATTAAGCCATGTCTTTGAAGGGTGGTGGCCTCTCAATATTTTGTCTCATTTGATGAAATAGTTTTATCATCTATCAATTTAAGGAAAGAATTCACTATTTCTTTCGGATTATAATGGAATTAAAATAATGGGATGGTGGCAAAGAAAAAATGTATAAAAGGTAGAAGGGAAACAATTTTATCCCCACAAGTGATAATTGTGGAAATTGATACCCTTGTAATTCCTTGAAGGGAATGGGAGTAATCAATAAGTGTGGAGGGAATGGATAAAATGTTTTGATTTCAAAGGAAAATAAGAAATTTACAATGAGTAATTATTAATTTATTATGACATAGGGCACTAAGAAAATGAATTCCCCAAGATTCAAAAGGAATATATCATAGAAGAAGCTGAGGGATCAATGTAAAGCATATGATACTGATATAATTGAAGTAGAATGATTAATATTCCTGTAAATTTAGATCTAATAAATAAATTTTAAAATTATTGTATCGATGGTATACTCATTATAAGTATTATGAATATTATTGTGATATTACTTTTAAAATATTTCATAAAGTACTTGAAATCATGTGTTGAATGGTACCAAACAAAGTGATTTAATGGAAAGTAAATCTTGTTTGGAAAACACTTGATTAATGTAAGATTTCCCTTAATATGTTCTATATGTTGAGATAATATAGATAATAATATTTTTATGGTATTTTACAGCTGACCATAAAATTTGTTAGGTATTTTTTGTCTTATTTTATCATTATTGGAGTTTTCTATATATATGAATCCAAGGAATATATTCGACAACTGGAGACTTTATTTTTAGAATCATGAATGTTTTCAGTAAATTTTTATAGTGATAAATGTATTCACATATTTATAATGTGACTTTAATAGCCACTTTATATTGTTTAGGGAATGTAATGTTGACTTAGTGTCTTTCCATCTAAATTTGGTCTGACATCTTTTGGACGAAACTTATGGTGAAAATTTTATAGAAGGGATTAAGTTGAACTTTTTGGTGTTATTGGATAAATGTATCTATATAATTGGGTTTTAGAAAACAATTATTAATATCTTTATACTATTTTATGGATCTTTTGATCTTTTAAAATTTAATTTCAATGCTCCATGCAAAAAGATTTTATTTTTGGATACACTTTTTATTAATTAATAAATTAATTGAAAATTGATAGAACCACAACCAAATAATGGAATTGTAATTATTAAATAAAAATATATCAATTTTGTGTACATCATTGCATTATTAGATATTGAATTAATTTCAAAACACTAAAAAAGGGTCATGAACCAAAATATTTTTCATATTATCATCATTTTCTAAGATATCAATTCATTTTTCAGACCTCCGGTATAGGGAATTTTGATCATTAACAACCTACTGAGCATGTTCTCTATCACTCTATGTTATTATTTGGATGTCAATTTTCAATATTATGCACATGTATTCACTTCCCACCTATATTTTACAATTAGGAAAATTATTATGATTTATTCTTTATGACCTTTTTATTTCCCTTTCTCTCTTCTTAAAAAGTTGTTTTATAACTCTTTTCATGATTCCGATTTATCAACAATGGTTTTTCAAAATATCAATCCATTAATCACTGATATCAAGTATAATTTATGGGGAAACAATTTGTTTAAGGTTGTCATGACCCATCCCTTGGGGACCGTGTCGTGACAACCCCATGCCCACCTTCCATAATACAGGGTCTAGTGACTAGCATCGAAATGGAATATCCCAAAGAAGTTAAGTCATTTACCTTAAACCTATACACAAACAGAAAGGTAATAATGAAAAAAGAAAATCACAAAACATAGAAAATAGTACTACCACTACAGAGTACCAACATGTAGATTAAATGTTGTAAACTGAAAGTAAAGGGTCCAGAATACAAGACCAACTGAAATGAATGTACAGAAAAAAGAAGTACATTCTCTGGAGTTCGTCTCCCAAGGATCCTAACTAATGGTTCGGTATTTCACACATTCACATGTCACAGTAGAACACCGCATCTATCGATCCAACGTTGAGAACCATCTAGCCTTGGATCCTTAATGTCCTTGTCAAATATGATCATCGTCTGCAAAAGAAACAATAGGTGCGGGTGAAGCCCGTGCAGGGGTGAGTATAACAATACTCAGTAGGAATAGTGAGACACTTGAAGGTCTCTCAAAAATCCACAAAGGAAATATAAAAAATTAAGATCTCAATGTAAACCACCAATAAAAATACATTTCTTACACCTGGTATAATTTAAGTACATAAGTAAACATGATTTGTCATAAAGGTATATCATCTTATTATATTGAGAGGCTTCGTTGCTGATCAACAATGTTTTGCTCTAGTATTGATCCATGAAGAGACACGCTATTGATGATCCATGAATGGTCTCTTTCTTAATGATCCACGAAGGGATGCTTTGTTGCTGATACATGATGGGTCGCTCTACGACTGAACCACTTTGGGCCGCACTACTGCTGATCAATGAAGGGTCACTCTCATGCGGATCCACGAGGGTTCACTCCATTACTGATTCATGAATGGTCATTCTTCCTTCTTCACATCACATTGAACCTCTGGATTCCTACACATAGCATACTTGATTTTTGTAGGATATGATCCTATATCCATTGGTAGTACCTCAACTGCTAGTAAGTCCCACATATCCCAACGGACCTTCTTTTTGTTAAGGTCCCAACATAACAGACGACGCATAGACCAGATGATTGGTATGTACGATATTGGTATTTTTGTAAAAACGGCCTAGTTGGATTCGAGCCCAATCCAAACTGGTTGTATGCTGACATCCCAAAAAACTCACGTATAGTATCTCAAAAAGACCTCATTGTCACAAAGGTCCTTGTGTCATAGACGGTGTGTCAGTCAGACGCATGTTCTGTTAGTTACAAGTGTTTCAGTAAAACTGTGGCTAGTGGGGTCTAGGTCCGGTCTGAAATGGTCAGTCCGCCCCGACCAGAGCTGACTGGATTAGGTCATCGGACTCAACCAAGATCCGGCACAACCCGGATATGGTCTCTCCCTATAGGGTGCTTCTGGCCCACCAGTGGGGGTCCATCCCACTGGTGGGGGTCCGACCCGCTGGGACAGGTCCGCCCCAGCGGTGTGGGCTTGGCCTACTGGTGTGGTTCCGGCTAGCTAGAGCGGGCCAACTCTTCAATCCCAGACACAACTTAGGCGGCTCCGATTTTTCACCAAGAGGTTTCAACATGTGCCCCAAACTGGGGTCAATAGGTCTGTATAGAAGACCTGTTCAGCCAAGGAGGATGTGGAAAATCCACATCTGTTTCTTCCAGCACGGTCGGCCAGTGATTGAACAATCTAGTCGCACATGGTCAATGGACCGCGTGACTCCAGCGCAGCTGAGTAATTCAGATGCGGCATCCCATCCGAGTGGCACCAGTCGTTGCCGCAACTCATGCCAACAGGTGATCCGCCTCACTCCACCCGTGAATTCCACCGCAGGCCTCTGTCAGCCACCGCTGCCAGCGCCAGCATGCTAGCAGTTCCTTTTGTGGGTTATTGAGGATTGTTCGGTGGTCTGTTTTTTAAACCATATCCAGCTACAAGACTGTAGGTCTTCCACCATCACTACAATGACCTCGAATTCTCCATCACACTATTCATAGAATTCTTCTTTGAATAACTCAAAAGAACATGCAAGGTAGAGGGACTTGGGCCAAGCTATTGTCAGCCCGTGCCCTTCGTATTATAGGTGTTTAATCAAAAGAAGATTTGGTATTACAACACTTGAATCTACCTCATCATTCATGTACCCAAATTTAAAAACCCTCCCGCAAGAACACATGATTCTTGGATCAACCAATTCGTGGTTTGATCCCCATCTTTGTTATATAATGGATAACGGGGAAAGAATGGAAATCACAAAGAAAGCATAACCCCTGCCTCAATTTGATTTTCGCTGCTAAAGTTTTTCTTCAATGGGGGGGTCAATATTCTTCCAGAATCGTCACTTCCGGTCTTCAATAATTTTTTTCTTCATTCATTGCCTTTGGAATCCATCCCACATGCATTCTTCAATAGGGTTTGTTATCGGAGAGACGGGGATAGAGAGGTTCCATGTTCGTTAGGGAAATTACCAAGAATTGATTTTCCCCCATATGTTATTAAAAGAAACCATGTCACAACATTTCTGTTACATTGTGATGTCGCATCATTACACCTTTTAATTTATGGAATGGCTTAGCCATTACGCTTGCAAAAAAATAGGCCACTTCTGATTTCCTTTAATGCACCCCATCGCTGCACCGCATCACTATCATCTACCACTCAATGTTGATAAAAAAATATAATAACTTCTTATGTTATTTTATTATTTTCCAAAAATTTTAAAAATTAAGGTTTTTGTCCAACCCTTTCCGTTCAAAGATTTGTACTTTCTAGTAAAATCTCGAAATTTTCAGTTCAATGGAACCATATGGTTTTTTATCCAAGTACTACATCAAAATTTTGAAAAACCAGCTCACATGTTTACATAATTTACTTTAAAAGAAGATCAAAATTAAATTTCGGGCACCTCGGGCCTCAAAATCACATGCCGCCTCAGCGCCTAGTCTCTAAATAATCCCATATAATATAAAAAAATTACATTGAAATTATGAGAGAGTACATTCTCCCCAACATAAGGATTTACATCCCCCAAACCCAAAACAAGGCTAATGAATCAAATGGGGGTACTGAGCATCATTTTGAGCCTCCCGCTCCCATGTTCTCTAATAGAGGTTCCAATGCTCACACCCAACACGGACCAGAGGAATTGACCATCTATGAAGGAACTTCTCCTGTCGATTCCCTATCTTCAACAGAAACACTGCAAATTTTTCCACATCCCAATGTCCATCTCTCCCCAGTTAATGACGTGAGATGGATCATGCATGTACCTCCTCAGCTGTGACACTTGAAAAACATCATTCATCTACTGCAACTGTGGGGTGAGATCTAGGAAGTACACCACCTTTCCAGCTTCACTAAGAATATGTAATGTTCTGATGAACCTTGGATATAACATGTCACCCGAACCAAATCTCCATAATCCACGTCGGGGTGACAACCAAAGAAAAACATGTTCTCCCTCCTCGAACTATGTGATTCTCCATCTCCTGTCAGCATAAGACTTATGTCTTCCCTATTCATTCCTCACCTGCTCTGGGTTTATCTACACCTTCTTAGTGGTAACCCATACCAACTCTAGATATATAATTCCCCAATCATTTGTGGCGCGTTTCTCTTTAAATAATGCAATAGCTTTCATTGTACACAACTTCAAGATTCTAACACATCACAACCAATCAAACTAGCCATTATTAAGAGTAATACCCACTTTTTGAAATATTATCAATTTTATATTTCGAAATGGACTTTATTTTTGGGTGCGGAATATTGAAGTTATCTTATGGTGAATTTTTGGTATTTTTATGAAAATATTCAATTTTTGATGAATAGAGAAAAATAATATATTTTAATTAAAATCAACTTTTTTAATCAAAATAATTTATAATTATAAATTATACTATTGAGTGGTTTTTACATATAATTATATTATATTTTTACCATTTAATCCAATTTTTGTCATTGGACATAATTTCACATTTAAATTGGACATAAGAAAGTGTAAATCTTTTGATAGTAATTATTTCTTAAAAACACGATTTTTGTTTTTAAAACTATAATTAATTTTAAATAAATTTCTGCCACTTCTGTATTTTGAATTTAGAAAAATGGATTATATATTTGGAATTATGAGGTCCAAATTGTGTAAATATTTTACTTTTATTTTTAGACCTTATGAATATTTACTTCAGTAAATATTTTATTTACCGTGGTTAAAGGGATAAATCCAGTAAATAAGGCTAAAAAATAATATTATAATAATATTAAATTACCCTAACATGTATCCTAACCCTATTGGATACTACATGTCTGACCATGGGACTCTTTTTATCCATTTTGGGACCCCATGGAGCCACTTGCAAGTGATAATGACAATATATATTAAATAATTTAAAGTAGAGACAAAAATAACAAATGAAATTATCTTTTAGAAAAAAAAAATTATATGAGGTTATATAATTGATATATTTAAAAATAAATAGTCATTATTAATCATAAAAGATTTCATACCTTCTGAAATTTTATTTAAAATTTTTATACATAAAATAAATATATTTATTTATGACACAATGATGATGTAGTATTTTTCTTATTAATGAAAGAATCAAATAAATGGTATTATAGATGTTAAAATAAATATAATTTGAAATTTTTGTGGTCATAAACGAATTTTATTGGTTAATTTGACGTGTTATTATTGATTAGAAGATTTTTTTATCTTTGTAATAATGTTGTTATGAATTTAGAAAAAACAAAATACCAAATGGTGTCAAATTTGACATAGAAGAGTTTTTAAAACAAAAATTAAATTATTAATTGATATTAAATTCCTAAAAATATATGGTTCAGAAAATAGTCTTAGATAATGATATTTGTGTCATTAATGAACCATTTGGGGTTCTCTTGGATGTATATAATCAGTTTATTAACCATATAATATAAAAATACAAAGAGACATGGTAAATGTCAAACTATTTAAATAAGAGTTAAATCTAAAAGATAAGGTTAATATAGTGACCAAAACCTGTATAAAACATATTAGTTGAGTGGTTGTCCAAAAATACCTACCTTATCCTTTAAATAATCCATTTTTACGCCATTAGAAACCCTAAATGATTTTATTATAAAATAATATTTCTCGCATTTCCTAAGGTGCCCCTCACCCCTCTTATAAAACGACACTCACCCTTCTCTATAATTCAGACCTTCAAAGACATTTGGATCGGCTAACCCCTATGAAAATACCTCTCAACTGTCATCCCTTCATCCTAGAGGCCTCAAATTAGTCATAAATCCAACCTAAGGAGCCCTTTTGATCAAATCAAATGGAAGAACCCAAAAAAGATGTAAATATTTCATCACCTCTTTGAAGTTTTTTTCTTCTTCCACTTCCTCTTTCTTTGTTGTTTCCATTATAAAATAATAACTCTAGTAACTTATATATAATGTGATGTTATTATAAATATGGTACAAAAATATTCATTATTCTATCCATCCTTTGAATGACATGTCACCGTACGTGCGTACATACAGCTTACCGACTCCACGTCATAGTGTAGTTGTTATTCAATACATTATTATTTGGATGGGTATAATAATGATGTATAATTGATGTAAATAACAAATATAACATGATAATTATTCTTTATATATGATATACCATCCAATTATATATTATTTTAATATCAAAAAAATGAAATTGTTGCTCGTGCGTACGTACGGATTACGGTTTCCACGAACACGATGAGATTCATTCCCCAACGTATCCATTCAAGACTAATTATCATTTGATAATTAGTAATAATTTTTAAACACTTAATATCATTCTGGATATGAATAATATTCATCACATATATAACATATATGACTCACATAACAAAGAATATAAAGGAAAACGAATCCATTAACACGTGAAATGACGATAATACTAAGATATTATTAACAAAGCAATCTTAAAAGATCATATATGATATCATATTAATGTATATGATTCTTGTATAATTTAATAAAAATTATTTTACAATTATAAAGTAGTTTAACCTACCCTCGACCAAGGAAAAGTACATGTTAAGGGTTAATTCTACAATCTCTTTATTATCCAATGTTGTTTTTACGTAAGTATCTACTGTGACCTCTTTATCATCCAAATCCATGTTTATTAAAAATGTACTTCCAAACATATTTAATTTTTTCTAGATAAAGGGTTAAATTCATTTATACCCATATTTGACCTTATATGTTCTAAAAGGAGTCTTTCTTTCATTTTCCAAACAAGGTACTTTTTGACCTTTTTTACAAAATTAAGGTAAGAATGTTTTTTTAACTTATATGGAGGGTGCAGCTATTTTCTTCTATTATAACATCATCGAAGCATCCCTTAAAATCTTATAATAATATTTTCAAAATAAATGTTTTCATTAAAATTATGTGACTCTTAAATTATTTCAAAATAGAAAGAGATATTTCTCTAAAAAAGTTTTTGGTTTCATCTATGTCAGCATCCTTTAATGGATTTTATGTTTATTTCAAGTAGATTTATTATGATACAAAACTTCAATATTATATTGATGTTTTTATGATATGTTTGACTATGGATGTTCTATTTTTATACCATTCATGGTTTATGGTTAAATTATTGACATTTCGTATGCTAGTTTTAATAAAAATGTTTATGTTATATTTCAAACTTTTCATATGAGGAATGTATTGGAATTAGTAAGAGATGGGTGGAGCCCACTATATCTCCTCGATGTATCGGTAGGCCTCATGAGACAAATAGACGTGGAATTGGATGAGGCCTTTCCCAATTTGATATATGGTTTTGTCCAAGGCCTTAATCATTTTTAGACATCTTGTCCAAGGCCTTGAAAAAATGTTTTAGAATGTCTGGCATTATACATTCTCTCATTATGAAAATTATATTGATGGTTCATGTAGCCATTAAACTATTAGAATACCCATGATTATATTTTATTATATAATTATTTACTCAACTCATATGCCTTCCATAAAACTATTCATGTTTATTGGTAAAGGCATGTGGTTTCAATTATTCGTCATGCTTAATATTTTTGTTATCTTCCGTTGTATTGCTTACCCTTACTGAGCGTTTGAGCTCACCCATTTCTTATGTTTCATTTTCCCAGGATATGAAGAAGTCAGTTATGAGTATCATGTCTATATAATATAGGAGGATTAAATGTTTATAATGGAATAAATTCGGGTTGTACTTATTTTCAAGTTATAAAGTTGAGCTTTTGTAAGAATCTTGTTTCCAATATTACTAAACTGATCAGTCCTTAGAGACTTGATTTCCTTGTGATCATTCCAATGTTATGTAACAATGCACCGACTCTGGGTAACTAGGTTTGGGGTGTCACAGTTGGTATCAGTGGAAATTTAGTACAATCCTTGGAAACTAGATTTAGATAAACTCTGATTAGAGCACATAGCCCTGAGATAGACACTGAGGATTAGTATAGAAGAACTTCTTTGAATTTTGGTATTGTAGAGATTTTTTGAGTTTTACAAGAAATAAATCCCTGTCTAGATATGGGTAGGTAGAGGTGGATCTGGCACTAATGTACCTAGGGGTAAAACCCGAAAACACAGCTTTGAGCTAGACTCGAAGGGGAACTGGTGCACGACAATGGACCTCATTGCACTCTGGGTTATGACACTCCTGAGGGACACGCTTAGGATAAGTCTCATTTTTTTACAAACCCTTATGAAGGGTTTATTAGTATATAATTTCTCAATGAAAACATTTTTTATGATTATATATTATGTCCATAAACTTTTCAATTTATGTTAACTATTTTACAAGTTTAGATTTATGTATTACGATTCATAAACTAATCTAGTGTATGCCATTGTTTAGAAATGGCACCTAGTGGAAGGAATGGAAACTGTATCAATGCACGTACTCCATAAAAGTATTTCCCTCCTACTCAAGATAATTATAGTGGAGCTGGTGATACAACTACTGTTGATCATCTTATAACTATAATGGGAAAACTCACACAGGTTATGAATAATAACCTTACCCTTATAGAGCACCCTGATCCACAACGTGGAGGATTAATGTTAGACCAATTCATGAGGCAACAACCTCCAACATTCAATGGGGGTAAAAATCCATTAGTAGGTGAGCAATGGATAAATTCTTTAGAGAAAACATTCCATGCCTTGGGGAGTATCAAAAGGGGAAAAGTTGTCATGCCATTATACCGCCTCACTGGAGATGTTGATCAATGGTGTTCATTGATTCAAAACACAAAGGATGATGATGAAGTATCAAATTTGGAATGGAGGGAGTTTAAAGAAATTTTCTTAGAAAAATTATTTCCTCATGACCATTGAGCGGATATGGAAATAATCTTTCTGAGTCTAGGGAGAAAATAGGATGAGAATGTCGCAAAGTATGAAGATAACTTTAAAAGGTTAGTGAGGCATGCTGCAGATTATATACATAACCCACGAAGTAATATTGACTGTTTTTATGGTTTAAAACCATTTCACTGTCGAGCACTAGTATCACAATCCTTCTCATCATAGGAACATATTTTCTCATGTGCTATCAAGATCGAAAAGGAATTATATAAGTCTTCTGACTTTAAAGAAAAGAAAGAGAATAAGAGATCTGCGAAACACTCTTGGAAAGAAAATAAGGAAATAGGGAAGAATTTAAATATTGAATTTCCACCCTGTGATAATTGTGGAAGGAAGAAACCTACTGCCTGTCTAAAAGGGAAAGTAGTTTGCTACAAATGTTGACAGAAAGTCTATATCGCTGGTGATTGTAAGGGAAAGAAAGACACTACCAATGTTCAATGCTATAATTTCAGGGAGATGATACCTTATGAAAATGAATTTCATAATCGTCAGGGAAACATACCTCAGAAAAGTCTAAGGGATCAAGGCCAAGCTTATGTGATCACTACTACTGAGGTTGAAGCCCCGAAAGAGGTGGTGGCAGATAATTTAATGGTTTCATCAAGTTTATCCAATGCTTTATTTGACACTGGATCATCGTATTGTTTCATATATTCATAGTTTACTATGAAAATTAGATATTTCCAATTTGATTTAGCAAGAGATTTTTCAGTCAAAACTCCTAAGGGAAGTATCATTGCTACAAAGTTTGGTGATTGAGTTCCCATTAGGGTATATAAATGTTCTTTATCTTCTAATCTCATCGTCATATCGATGATTTAATTTAATATAATCCTCGGTATAGATTGGCTTTAAGACCATGATGAATAAATTTATTGTAATAACTATGAGGTTACTATTTTTATGACGATGATAAAGAACACCTTATCTATAGAGCAGAATTGTCTCCACCTAATTCTAATCTATATCCACCCCCAATAGTCCAAAAAATTATATTATTGGGGAAGACGAGAATGAAATAACTATGTGCGAGGAAAATAATGTTCAAATAGAGGATGTACTTATTGTGCAAGACTATGTTGATGTATTTCCAGAGGATTTACCTGGACTCCCTCCAAAACGAGAAATTTAGTTTTCCATTGATTTAATTCCTGGTTCAAGGCCCATATCGAGACCCCTTATAGAATGGCCACTTTGAAATTAGTGGAACTAAAGAAACAACTATAGGAATTGAGTAATAACGAATTTATTCTCCCTAGTGTTTCTCCATGTGGAGTCCCTCTCCTTTTTGTTAAAAAGAAATATGGATCTATGAAGTTGTGCATTGACTACAAGGAGATCAATGCTATAAAAATAAAGAACAAGTATTCCCTACCTCGCATTGATGATTTATTCGACCAAATTAATGGATATGAATACTTATCAAAGATTGACCTTTGATCTGGATATCATCAGTTGTGTGTGAAAAAGGAAGATATTCTGAAAACAACATTTCGAACCAGGTACGGGCATTACAAGTTTATAGTAATGCCTTTTGGATTGACTAATGCACCCTATGTCTTCATGGGTCTAATGAATTCAGTTTTCAAGAAATATCTTGATGAATTTTTAGTGGTATTTATTGATGATATCTTGGTATACTCCAAAAGCAATGAAGATCATGAAAATCACTTAAGCATTGTTCAAAAGACTCTTAGAATACATGAATTATATGGGAATTTTAGAAAGTGTGAATTTTGGATTTCGGAGATTTCTTTTCTTTGTCGTATTGTCCCTAAGGATGGAATCTCTGTTGATCCTTCTAAACAAATAGCAATCAATGAATGGCCAGCACCAATGAGTATAACTGAGGTATGTAGTTTTATTGGTATAGCAGATTATTATAAGTGTCTCGTCCAGAGTTTTTCCATGTTGGATAAACCATTAACCAAGCTCACATGTAAAGGGGTTAAATTTGTTTCAAAAAAAGAGTGTGAAGAATGTTTTGAAGAACTGAAGAGAAGATTAGTCAATTATCCTATATTAAATCTACCATCAGGGAATGATGGGTTTTCTATTTATAGTTATGCATCAAAGAGAGGTCTTGGTTGTGTCCTTATGCAGAATGATAGGGTTATTACCTATGCATCACGACAGCTAATAATACATGAAAAAATATCCTACTCATGATCTTGAGTTAGCATCTATAATATTTTCTTTGAAGATATAGAGATGTTATATCTATAGTGAAAATGTGAGATATATTCCAATCACCAGAGTTCAAACTAAATTTTCTCATAGAAAGAACTCAACATGAGCTAAACACGATGGCTTGAACTACACAAGGATTATGATTGCACAATACACTACCACCCGGGGAAGGAAAATAAGGTGGCAGATGCTTTGAGCAGAAACAATCATGGAGTATTGAACAAGATGAGAGTTGAAAGGGATCCTATTACCATGGATCTAGTAAAGATAGATTTGGGAATAACCATGGAAGGTGAAACATAAATGTTTTTTCAAATAGTTTCCAAACCATATTTACTAGAAGGGATAAAAAGTTCTTAGGCTGATTATGAGGAGTTTGAAAAGAAGATTAAATTTGTGAATAATCAGGGATTCAGTGACTTCGTATATGAAGATGGAATTTTGAAATTTTAGAAGTGACTTTGGGTTCCCAAAATACATGATCTAAAAAGGGAATTGTTGTATAATGCTCATAGCTCCAATTTCACTATACACCCTTTGAGCACAAAAATTTATAAAGATTTGAAGGAAAATTTTTGGTGGGATAACATGAAGAGGGAGATTGCTGATTTTGTGTCAAGATGTATGGATTGTCATAAAGTGAAAGATAGAAGGCAATATCCTAGAGGAGTCTTGAAACCTCTTCAAATACCTGAGTGGAAGTGGGAAAATATTACGATGGACTTTGTCATGGGACTGCCAAAGACTCCTAGAAGGAACGATGCAATATGGGTCATTATTGATCATCTTACCAAGTTAGTACATTTTATTTCTATAAGAGAAGATTTACCACTTGAACGTCTAGAAAGACTATATATTAATGAAGTTGTGAGACTTCATGGAGTACCCATATCGATTATTTTTTATCATGATCCCTATTTTACGTCAAGATTCAAGAAAAGTATTTCGAAATCTATGGATACTGAACGACGTTTGACCACTACCTACCTCCCCAAAACTAATGGACAATCATAACGGACTATTAAAACGTTAGAAGACATTTTCACATCAGGCTCACTTGACATTCAAGGTATGTGGGATCAATATTTACTTATGGTAGAATTTTCTTATAACAATAGCTTCTATTCATGTATTCAGATGGCACCATATGAAGCGTTATTCGGAAAGAGATGTCACACACCAACCTGTTGGGATGATGCTGGTTAAAGAAAACTCATAGGCCCAGAACTTGTGGAGGAAGGATTTGGAATTTCATGTAGGAGACCATGTATTATTGAATGTATTTCCATGGAAGGGTGTTATACATTTCAGTAAGAATGGAAAATTAAGTCCCAGGTACATCATACATTCTGAAATTCTAGAATGAATAGGGCTTGTAGCTTACCAGTTGGCAATGCCGCCAAGCCTTTCCAAAGTTCACGATGTGTTCCATGTATCACTGTTGAGAAAATACATGCATGACACAACACATGTACTCACCAATGAGGAATTAGAGGTGGAACCGGATCTGTCTTATTGCGAAGAGCCTGTCAAGGTTCTTGATACAAGAGAACAAGTGTTGAGAAACAAGACGACTCTTCTAGTAATGTTCTATAGAGAAACCATAAGATGGAAGAGGCAACGTGTGAACTCGGGGAACATATGATGAAGAACCACTGGGTGTTTTCATAAAATAATATTCTAGAAATTTCAAGGATGAAATTATTTAAAGGAGAGGAGAATGTCAGACTCCAAGCTTCTGTGGTACGTTTCCCTTTGAATAAATCAACAGCTTGTGTTGTACGCAGCTTCGAGATCTAACACATCGTGACCAATCAAACTAGCCGTTATAAATAGTAATGTACACTTTTTGAAATTTTATAAATTTTATCATTCAAAATGGACTTCATTTTTTGGTTCAGAATATCAAAATTAGCTTCTGGTGAATTTTTATTATTTTTCTAAAAACATTCAATTTTTGATGAATAGTGAAAAATACTAAATTTTAATTAAAAACAACTTTTTTAATCCAAATAATTAAGAGTGATAAATTATTCTATTGTGTGATTTTTAAGTTTAATTAGATTATATTTTTATATTTTAATCTAATGTTGTTCATTAGATGTAATTTTTCATTTAAACTAGATATAAGTACGTGTCAATCTTTTGATAGTTTTTATTTCATAAAAACACGCTTCTTGTTTTGACAATGGAAATTAATTTTAAATTAATTTCTGCCACTTATGAGTTTTGAATTTAGAATAATATATTCCATATTTTGAATAGGGAGGTCCAAATTGAGTAAATAGGTATCTTTTATTTTTAGACATTAGGAATATTTACTTCAGTAAATATTTTATTTACTGTGGTTAAAGTGGTAAATCCAGTAAAAAAGGTTAAAAAATAATATTATAATAATATTAAATTACCCTAACACATGTCATACCCCTATTTAATGAAAAATATCCGACCATGTACATCCTTGGGTCTATTTTGGGACCTCATGGAGCCACTTGGAATTGATAATGACATTATATATTAAATAATTTAAAATAGAGATAAAAATAACAAAAGAAAATATCTTTTAGTAAAGGAATTTTTATATGAGGTTATATAATTGATCTGTTCAACTATAAATAGTAATTATAAATATAAAAATATTTCCTACCTCATGATATTTTATTTATAATTTTTATAAGTAAAATACATATATTTATTTATGACACAATGATGATGTAGTACTTTCATTATTATTGATAGAATCTAATAAATGGAATTATAGATGTTAAAATAAATATAATTGGAATGTTATGATTCCATCCACGAATTTTCTAGGTCAATTTGACATGTTTGGATAGATTAGATGAATTTTTTTGAATTAATAACACTGTTATGAATTTAGAAAAAACAAAATACTAAATAGTTTTAGAATTGACATAAAAGTGTTTTTCAAACAAATATTATACTATTAATTGATATTATATTCCTAAAAATCTATGATTCGGTTATAAGACTTATATAATTATCTTTGTATCATTAATTGACCACTTGGGGTTTTCTTAAAATTATACAATAAGTTTATTAACCATATAATATAAAAATACAAAGAGACAAGCTAAATGTCAAACTATTTAACAAAGAGTTAAATAAAAAGATAAGGTTAATATAGTGACTCAAACCAATTTAAAATCTATTGGTTGAGTGGTTTTTGACCCATCCCCACCATAGAATTTAAATAATCCATTTTTAATCCATTAAAAACCTAAAATGATTTTATCATAAAATAATATTTGTATCTTTTCCTAAGTTGCCCCACACCTCTCTTACAAAAGGGCACTCCCCCTTCTCTCTAATTCACACCATCAAATTCATTTGGATCATCTAACCCCAGCCCAAATAACCTCTCAACTGTCCCACCTTTATCCTAGAGGCCTTCCATTAGTCAGAAAGCCAACCTAAGGAGCCCTTTTGATCAAATGAATAGAAAGAACCCGAAGAAGAGGTAAATATTTCATCACCTCTTCCAAGTTCCTTTCTTCTTCCACTTACTATTTATGTGTTGTTTCAAATATATAATAATAAATAAAGTATCTTCTATATTCAGTGAGGTTATTTTAAATATTTTACAACCATATTCATTATTCTATTCATCCTTATAATGACATGTCACCATACGTTTGTACGTACGGCTTACTGTCTCCACATCCTGGTGTAATTGTTATTCAATACATTATTATTTGTATGTGTATAATAATGATTTATAAAATAATAAATATAACATGATAATGATTCTGTATTTAAGATATAACATCCAATTATATATTATTTTAATATCAGAAAAATGAAATTGTCGCGCGTGCGTACGTACAGATTACCGTCTCCACGAACACGATGAGATTCATTCCCCATCGTATCCAATCAAGAATGATTTTCATTTGATGATAAAAAATAATATTTAAATACATGATATCATTCTGGATATGAATAATATACATCCCATACATAAAAAATATGACTCACATAATAAATAATATAAATGAAAACGAATATTTTAACACTCGAAATGACGATAATAGTAAGATATTATTAACAAAGCAATGTTAAAAGATCATATAAGATATCATATTAATGTATATGATTATTTTATAATTTAATAACAATAATTTCCCCATTATATAGGTGTTTAACCTACCCTTGACCAAGGAAAAGTACATGGTAAGGGTTAATTCTACAATCTCTTTATTATCCGAGGTTTTTTTACGTAAATATCTACTGGGATCTATTTATCATCCACATCCATGCTTCATAAAAATGTATTTCAAAACATTTTTAATTTTTACAAGACAATGGTTTAAAGTAATTTATAGCCTTATTGGACCTTATATGTTTTGAAAGGAATCGTTCTGTCATTTTCCAAACAAGTTACTTTATGAACTTTTCGACAAAATTAAGGTAAGAATCTTTTTTTTTAACTTATACAGCGGTTGTGGCTATTTTTCGCCGTTATAACATCGCCGAAGCTTCCCTTACTATATTATGAGAATATTTTCAAAATAAATGTTTTATTTATAATTATGTGACTCTTAAATTATTTCAAAATAGAAATAGACATTTCTCTAAAAAGGTTTTGATTTCATCTATGTCAACATCCTTTGATAGATTTTAGGTTTATTTGAAGTTGATTTATTATGATATAAAACATTTATATTGTATTGAAGGTTTTGTGATATGTTTTACTATGGATGTGATATCTTTATACCAATAATGGTTTATAGTTATAGTATTGACTTTTCGTAAGCTAGTTTTAATATGAATGTTTATGTTATATTTCAAACTTTTCATATGATGAATGTACAGGACTTACTAAGTGAAGGGTGGAGCCCACTATAGCTCCTCGATGCATCTGTAGGTCTCAATGAGACAACTAGATGTGTAATTGGCTGAGGCATTTCCCAATTTGATATATGGTTTTGGTTGAGGCCTTAATCAATTTTAGACGTCTTGGCCGAGGCCTTGAAAAAATGATTCAGAATGTTCGGCCTTATACATTACCTCATTATGAAAATAATATTGATGGTTAATGTGGTCATTAAACTAGTAGAATCCCCATGATTATGTTTTATTATGGAATTATTTACTGATCTCATATTCCTACCATAAAATTATTCATGTGTATTGGTAAAGGCATGTGGTTTCAATTATTCAATATGCTTAATATTTATGTTATATTCCACTGAATTGATTACCCTTACTAAGCATTTGAGCTCACCTCTTTCTTATGTTTCATATCTAGGAGGCTTGGATGTATCTAATGGAATAAATTCTCATTGTACTTATTTTCATGTTGTAATGTTGAACTTATGTATGAATCATGTTTCTAATAATACTAAACCGATCGATCATTAGAGACATGATTTCCTTGTGATCATGCCAATGTTATGTAATAATGCACTGACTCTGGGTAACTAGGGTTGGGGTGTTAAATGATCTGTTACTGCTGACTCCCCTGAGTTTGTCCAGTATAGAGGTGATCTGCATGGCCACCCGTACAAGGCCTCAAACAGTGTTGTGCCAATGTTGGAGTTATTTTTATTTTTATGTTAAAACTCCACCAATAGTAGGTGGTCCTCCCAACTCCGACCAAAGTACAGGACACTAGCACGAAGCATTACCTAAGAGGTTTTTACGGTACACACCATATGACCATTTTTCCGGTGGTGAAAAGATATGCTCAAGCGCAGCTGAGTCAGAAACACCTATGGAAACCTCTTACACAACCTAGATTTAAAAAGTGCATCACAGTCTGAGATTATCATTGAACGAACCTCGTAAATTCATATTCTCTTCTAGACGTAGAGGCTCCCCAATCCTTCTACCAATCCCTACTTTCAAATGGGTAAGACATGAACCGACATGGTGAGTTGGTCAACGATCACCCAGCTAGAGTTGTGGTCTCTAGACATGCATGGTATCCCCATCATTAATTCCATAGAGATACCATACCACGTCCACTCTGGTACCTCAATTGTCTCTGTCAAGCCTGTAGGGACTTGACACTCGACCTTTTCTTGCTGAAAAGTGAGGCATCATGAAATGAAATGTTCCACCACTTTTATCATCCTTGGCCACAAGTACTAACATCACAGGTCCTGGTACATCTTCTCCACACCAGGATGTACTGCCAAAGGGGATGTATGGAACTCCCTCAATTTCTCCTCCTATAATGTCTCGGTTAAAATGGTGGGTCCTCTAAAAAGGATGATGTACTACCTACCTATCAAAAATCTATCAGGATCATGTCATGAGGATATCTGAGCATGTAGGGCCTTTTAGTCAACATCCACAAGTTTTACCTCACAAACTCGCTTAAGGAGTTGAGTAGTTATAGTCATGGAATGGAGGAAATATGATCCATCGTCATCCAAATACGATATCTGAATTGGGGCTAGATGCTTCATCAAATCACTCAACAGCTAGATACCATACCTCCTATTGAGCATGTCATCCACCACGTTCCCCTTCATGGGACTATAGATTATCTCAAAGTTATAGTCTTGGAGGAACTCCTTCCATCATCGATTTCTCATATTTAGTTCCTTTTATTAGAAGATATACCTAAGACTATTGTCATCATATTAGATGATAAATTGTTCACCCATCAAGTAGTGTAGCCACATATTTAAGGAAAAGACCATTGTTGTTACTCCATATCACGGGTCGTGTAGTTCACTTCATGATGCCTCAACTGTTGTGAGTCATAGGTGATCACTACTCACTCCTGCATACGTACACAACCTAGTTTGGTCCCTGATGTGTCGCAGAATACTACATACCCAATTCCCTCTTCTCATAGAATGAGGATGGGGGGAACTCATTAGGATCCTCCTCAGCACCGAGAAACTTTGGTGACCCCTCTCCATCCATTCGAAGGGTTTCCCTTATTTTTTTAAAGCCTAAAAGTGTGATTCTACTTTGAAAAATCATGTTCGAACCTTCAATAGTACCTACCCAACTCCAGGAAACTACTCACCTCAGTCACGCTCCTGGGTGGTTCTCAAGAAAGAACTCCCTCTATATTCACTAGATCCACCACAACTCCAGCCTCCAAGATGATGGGTCCTAGAAAGTGGACCTCCATATCCAGAATTAGAACTTCAAGATCTTACTATAAAACTAATGATATTGGAGTGTATCTAACTCTATCTACAGGTGTGTAGTGTTCTCCTCCTTTGATGTGGAGTACCCCAAGATGACATCAAAAAATGGCAATCGTGTAATGATCGAGGTAAGGATAGAATATTATATTCATGAGTCCCATAAACAACATTGGGGTATTGGTCATGCTAAAAGGCATTAACAGAAACACATAGGGTTCGTATCAGCATCTATAGTTTGTCATCATTACGTCATCATTTCATTCCTGAAGCAGATCATAGCCAGATCTGAGGTTGATCGTTGAGAACCACATTGCTCCCTTCAGCTGATTGAAGAGGTTATCAATCCTTGGCAGTGGATACTTGTTCTTGCTATTCAGATGGTTCATGAACCATAAGTCCATGCATAGTCTCAAGATCTCATCTACCTTCTTAGAAAACAACAACGGGGCTGCCCTTGGAGAAACACTGGGTGTTATGAACCCCTTCATCTGCAAGTCCACCAACTATACACTCAACTCCTGGAGCTCAGCATGAGCCATCCGATATACAGGTGTAGAAATCGATGTCATCCCTATTTACATGTCAATGTAGAAGTGTACCTCTCTATAAGGAGGTAATCATAGGAAATATTTAGGAAAGATGTCTACAAAATCATCCACCACTGTAGGAAATCTCAGAGTCATCTCATCAATCATATAGAGGGTGAGTTCATCTATCTAGTGAGTGATCGGATGTACCCTCTTCTGATAATTTCCATCCTATTATTTGAAGGTTCCCTACCTACTGGTGAAGGAAAACCTGGTCCCATCCTTTTGGAAAAACTGCACATAATGCCTAAATTATTTGATCTGAGCATCAAATGTAGGTAACTAGTCCATACCCAATATGATGTCCAAAGGTCTCAATGCCGCTACTAGGATATCCTAGCTAAAGCTCTCACCTCTTAGAGTAATCTCACACTACATGAACTACTATGTAATCAATGAATCCATTCCCGTGGGAGTCTCTAATCATAATTATTAAGCCAACTTCTCCATCAGAATCTCTTAGCCTTGAACGAGGTTCGTGGAAAGGAAAGAGTGACTGGAACTTATGTCTATGATAACTATAGTTTAGGTGGAGAAGACACTGATCATTACTCTAATAATATCTGGAGCATTGTGGTCATAGGACTCCACTACCTGAAGAAAAGATTCCCTCTATATGCCAGCTCCCTGAGCCCATAGTAGTCCACTTGGAGGTGGTGGAGGTAGTACCACGAACCGTTTTCCACCACCTACCACTCCTCCATATCCCCTACCATGTCCACCACCCTGTGAACCTCCTCAATGGAACCTCTACCTACACCTTGGCGGTCTGTCGACCATTTATTGATTGGATATGTGGCAGGTCAGGGAGCCACGATACATGTGTCATTTCCCGCTGCAAAAGTAATAAACTCTAGCCCTCAGCTAACTTACTCTACCTCGAGAGCCACACACCTCTAACCATATGTATTGGGGTCATCCTTGGGAAGGTCTAGCCCATTTGGGCCTCTGTATCAGATATCTACTGCCTGCTATAGATGACTAAACCACCTATCGTCTGGTGGTGGCTCTCACCGCTTGTGCCTGCTCAGTTAGGAAACTCTCCACCACTAGATCTCACTCCAACACTCTAGCATGCATCAGGATACTGATTGAAATCATTGAAGCCATAATCTCCTATCGGAGACCCTTCTCAATGGTCCAGCCCCTGATGAAAGGGTCTCGTAAAATGTCGGTGGAGTAGTGGGAGAGGTTGGTAAACCTCTTCGAGTACAAGGCCACAATCTAGATACCCTGTTGTAAGTGCAGTATCTCCTGAATATGGAATGAGTGCAGTGTTTCTAGTTAGAACTAAGACCTAAAGATTATTTCTATGTTTAACTAGGAGAGGTTCACCTCCTCATGTGTGTGGAGAGTCAATATCCATCATCTCTGTGTCATGCCCTAGAAAAGGCTAGTAGCTAGGACCATGATATGGTCTATAGGTGTCTCTACTAGGTGAAAACCTCACTTAATTGCCTCCAAAAAATCCTCAACTTCCAGAGGACCTGTCCCACAACAAAACTGTGAAGTCCATTATCTATGGAACTCGTGTTTCATGCTCAGACAACATGTATTGTTCACTTGTAGGGCTGGTAGCAACTGTTGCTCTACAGGTGGTGGGGCTTCTGGTACAAAAACCAATGGTGCTATCACTATAAGTGGTCCCTGCACTGACACATCATCTCCCGGTGGCCCATCAACGTTATCCCTTACAATAATCCTAGTCGGTTGTCTTTATGGGGGAATCCTATAGAGAAATAGATGTACCATGGTCAATTAGTTACACTTGGTGAGCTGACTCAAAAGAGATTAAGATAAAAACATTTTCAAAACACGTGTAATGATTCTTTTTGTGTACAGAGACGGAAAATATAATTTTCTATTCTGGTGTATGGATACATTTTTTTCTGCACCAACACTGGACTCCCTAGACTAAAATCTGAACTCAAGAGACTTAAAACTATTTCCCCCATCGAAAATACAGACTCTTAGTTCTTCTGGTAGAACCAATGGCCCTTTGATAACACTTTGTCACGACCTGTCTCATAGGGCCCTTTCTGTGACTACCCTATGGATGCCTTCCATAGGCCAGGGGCTGGTGACTAGCATCGAAAAGTCATATCCTAAAAGGGGAAGGCATTGACTTTAAAACTAAACACACATAGACCAGAAATACTTCCCAAATCAAACAACAAAAGAAGAAAAATAGTACAACAAACCCCAAAGTACCACCACTGAGAGTAAATGGTGTAAATTGAATTTAAAGGGGCAAGAATACAAGACTAAAAGAAAGGAAAGTGAAACAAAATAAGTACAAGCTCCAGAGGTTGTCTACTAAGGATCCTACCTGAAGGGTAGTTACAACTCATTGTCAGATGTCACCGTAACACACCATGTCTATCGATCCACCTCCGTGAACCATCAATCCATGGCTCCCTAAAGTCCCAATCAATGATGTACGTCATCTTCACAAGTCCCAATAGGTGTTGGTAAATCCCATGCAATGGTGGGTATATGAATAATTAGTAGGGACCCTGAGACCATGAAAGGTCGCTCAAAAATCTAAAAATGAAATTCTACAAAGAATGATCTCAACGTAAAACACAATGTAAAAGTATCTTCTCACACAAGGTATAACATATGTACAGAAGTAAATATGATTAGTCATAAAGATTGATCATCTTATTCTATTAAGAGTCTCTATAACTAAACCATGAAGGTTTTCTCTATTTTTGATCCATGAAGGGTCGCTCTAATGTTGATCCACGAAGGGTTTCTCTCATTTTGTTCCATGAAGAGATGCTCTGGTGATAATCCATGATGGGTCACCCTTTAGCTGACCTACATCTGGTCACAATACTGTTTATCCATGAAGGGTCTCTCTCATGTTGATCCATGAAGGGTTTCTCCGTTGCAGATCCATGAAGGGTCTCTCTTCATTCTTCACGTCACAACTAGCCCCTGGATTCCCGCACATAGCACGCTTGATTTATGGAGGATCTTATCCTCAATTAATTGGTCGTACCTCACCCTCCAGGAAGTCCCACATAGAGTAACCCAATGGAGCGTCTCATCATAAGCATCCCAATGTAATAGATGTTGCGTTGAACAAACACCCAGTCTGTATGATATGGGCATTTTAGTAAAAATGGCCCGGTTAGATTCGAGCTCAATCCAACCTAGTTGTATGCCAGCCATCAAAAAATATCACGTAGAGTATCTTAGAAGGACATCCTTTTTGCAAGGGTCCTCATTCCGCCGATGGTGAGTTAATCGGACCCTCGCTCTGTTAGGTAATATATAAAATATCTCTAATTAGTTTTAATATGTAAATTGTTCATAAATTCTTATATCATGTCTAAATATTTTAATTTTTCAATTATTTATAGGTTCTTTCCATAATTATTTATTGGTATAAATTTTATTTTTTATAAAATGTTTATGCATTTTTTGAATCATTAAAACTGATCTAGATATTATCATTATGGTATCTAGGTATTCACATATTATATTTGATAATCAATTTATTTTTTCATAAATATTTACCTTGCCCTATAATTAGTGATATTATCGTGAATTTAGAATATGAATATAGGTTTTTTATATTTTCTGTTTTAGATATAATGAATTGAATTTTATCTTGGGTAATTTATCCTGAGGGAAAGGGATATATGGTTAGACTACCTATCAGCCCAAAGGAAATCTAAATGGGTTGCTATCAGACACTCTTAGATTAGTTGAGTAGATAATATCAATATATAAAAAATATAATCATTTCATTAATTTTTTTTGTACCTTGTGAATAAAATGCATTTAGATATTTATAAATATGTTCGATGCTGATATTTTCTTTAATAACACAAACATGTGGATGATATAAAGAGATACACATATATATTGATTGAATATATTAATTTGGTAGAGTTAATTGGATTTGGAAACTATATAATTACAGGTTTTCATAAAAAATGGAATAGAATTGATATTAAATTTTTGGATATAAGAACTTTTAAATAAATAGTATTAAATTCCATCCAAATATACATATTTCAATACTTCAATCATCTATCTGGGTTGGTCATTCAAATTCTATGTTCTCGATGATTATACGGTGTAATGAAATGACAAAATGGGTGATGTTGGAACATCCTTAGATTGGTCATTCCAATGTTGGGTGCCCATTTATTTTCCATTGTTATTTTTACAATCATATTACCTTTATATTACACTAGACGGGATACCCTGGTAGGATAATGTTAAAAGGGGATATGGTTCAGTTTGTCTAAATAATTGATAGGACTAGTAGTTTTCCACTTGACAACGAATAATTTATATATGATATAATTGGAATGATTCTTTGTGTAATTGTAAAGACCCATGCTTGACGTACATGGGCATTACATTACATTCACAGAATACTTAATACCTGACACAAAAATATTCCTAAATACTGTATTAATTTATTTCATTTGGAAACTATAAAATATAAACAACTGGTTCATAAAAAATATACATTGTCTCCTACTTTATCATTCATAACTAGAACCCCTTTTTGACACATCTTACTTAATACCATTCTTCTTCAAATTCTGGTGGAAAACGAACATTAAAAGGGGTGATCTCAAATGCTTAGTAAGGGAAATCATGGGAAATAGCTTACAAAACATAAGCATAATAATGTAAAAACATGACCATAACATTTGAAAAAAAACATACCACATTTAACATATACCAAAATCTTGGGTCATGAAATAAATCTTGGTAGTTCATGAAGCATAAGTCATAATGGAATAAGGAACCATGAGAAAATTTCATTGGCATACAACATGTAATTATGGAAAAAAATTAGTAGATAATATGATTTATATATTATCCAAGGAACTGCTTCCGTGAAAGTCATAGTAATCAAAGTTTATTACTAAATCGAGTATACTTTACATTCCATCCATGTATTGTTGAACTAAATTTAGTTGTCATCCCAACCAAGTATTACTAAACTAGATTTACTTTTCATTCCAGTCATGTATATCTCATGAGATATAAATCATTACCCAATAAATTATAGGGAGATATATGTCTCACCCATCTCAGAGTCAAATCATTCTTACAAGTTCTAGAATAACATAAATCGTTCATCATCTCATAACTAATGAAATAAAATGGGTTCCTTAAACATCATTCTATAATAATCCATTTAAAATAAAATAATTTCATAAAATTATTCCATCATAAATATAGTAAAATAAAAGTAACAATATTGAAGGAAACATATCCCTATGTCATCTTTGATGGAAAGTAATTTTGATAAAAGACTAGAAATTAATTCTTGATGAAAATATCCATTGTTCTTCAAAAATGTTTTCCTTTCACAAAATTCCACAAAATTTTTAATAAAAATGATATAATTTGGAGTAATATTAATGGTAATAGTTAATTATGAAGCTGAAAAAATCTTTCCACTCTGTATAAGTTAAAAAAACATTCTTCTTGTACTCTTGCCGGAATAGTCAAAAAGTACATCAACTCGAATAACGACAAAAAATTCATTTCATATTATTTAATAATGATTCATAAAATGGTAAAATTAACTATAGTCAATTTTAGAAGAATAGAAATAATACTATATAATTAGGAAACATGTATTTTGATGATAAATATATATCAGTAAATACATAAGTATAAATAATCTTCGATAAAAATCAGATTGTAAAATTATCCCTTACCTTAGGTCTGATTTCTTCTGTATCTATCTGAATCTCATGTATAGTGGGTTTAAATATGTTATTAAATTGTAACATAACCATAATAATATTTATGATATCATATATGATTCACTTATAACAATATATTTCTCTTTTATTTATCAGTTCCATGTTAAACTAATGTTTTGGGTAATAATCATTTTATTTATCGTATGTGTTATGAATTTTTATTCTTAATCTTACTTCTTAGATCATGATTTTATTATATCCAGAATATAAAACATAGTTTATATATCATAAATATTTAGTTTATAAATATATATAATACAAAGATAAAATAAATTGAATACACCATTCAAGGAGATTGTAGGTCGTACGTATGCATGAAGGTTGTTTTCGTTTCCTTATTGAATAAAATGGAATATAGTAAATAACAAATATATATATATATAAAGTAGAATTATTATTTCATATATTTCATTCCTATTTATTATATATAATTTATAATCATTCTTTAATTGTTAACGTGGAGAATGAATCACATCACATCATAGAGATGATAGGTCGTACGTATGCATGAGCGATGATATCATTCAATTAATGGTAAAATGGTACGAAATTGGATTGTATATTAATTATAAAAAACTATCATTCTATATTAATTATTAACTTCCATTATAGTCATAATTATACCGATCCAAATTATGTATTATGGAATAACAAATTAGACCATGTTGTGGATACCGTAAGTCGTACTTACGCACGCATGGTGATATTGTTTTTTGTATGATGTATAAAAGAAGGTATAAGTTTGAACAATAATTATAATAACATATAATAAGGTATAATATAGAAGATTTATTAATTTACTATAGTAATAACATAATAAGAAGAAGTATAATAAGAAAAAAAATTGAAAGAGGCGATAAAAAAATTATCTCTTTTGTAAGCATCTTTTTTTAATTTTCCCAAAAGGTGTCCCTAGGATGGCCTTCTGCCCAATGTGTAGCCTCTGGGAAGAAGTTAGTGTTGTTGGGAGAGGAAATTTGTTGGGTTTTTCTGAGGCAACAGCATTAGTGGTGTAATTAATGGATAGGGAGAGGTGCCTTTTATAAGAGAGGGGAGGGGCACCTTTGGAAATACCAAAACAATTAAATTAATATAATTTAATTTTTAAATTAAAATGCCTCCAAAGTAGATTATTTAGATGATAATATGACTATGGGTTGAATTCTTCTCAACCAATAAAATTTATACAAGATTTTATTTTATTTTAAACCTTATAATTTTTATTTATCCTTATTTAATCTATTTAATTTTTAATTATTGTAATAATATTCTAAATATTAAATCATTATAAATATTTACTTATGTGTTCTCAATTTTTCATAATTTAATACTTTATGATATTTTAGACCTTATAATTTTCACTTTGTAAATTTTAAATATATTTTTTTACTTTTAAAGAATTTAATAGTATGTTTTTATAAGATATTGATATTTTCAATTTTAAAACTATTCTTTTATTTGAATTTAAATAAAATCCACAGAGAAGATAAATTAGAACCAAAATATTTAATACACATCAAACATGTCACAGTGGACTAGAAAATTCATTGATAACATTAATATGTTTATATTATCATTCTTTTAATATTTTGAAAACCATTACTTTGATATTTTATTAACAAAATAATTTCTACATCACTATTTTGTCATCATTAATGGTACATATTTATTCTCTTAAAATACTAAATAAATTCACATGATGTTTATAATTTCATTAGATTTATAGAGACTATTTTTTTATGTTCTATCAATTTGATCACTATATTAAAATTTTTATACGTATAAGATATATAAGAGTGGCATGTTGTCACATTCTATTAGTTTAATTATAATTAAATCACATTAATGGAAAAAAGTAAATTAAATAAATATATTCTGACCCTTGGCTGATATTGGTCGAATTTAATTAATCGAATAGTATTTTGGTAGGAGTTAGGCTAATTTTATTATCTTTATCATATTGTTTGTTACACTAATTTACAAAATTTACCTTTAACTATGCTAAATAAAAATTATCGTAGTTACTATTTGTAATATCCAAAAAATAAAAATGACCGATTAACATAATTTGGACCCACATATTCCAAGTATGAAATCTATTTTTGAAAATTCTAAACACAAAAGTTTTAGTAATTACTTTATAATTAATTCCCATTTTTTAAACTAGAAAAAAGGGTTTTAAGATGTAAAAATGCCAATGATTGACATGTGTTTATGTCCAATTTAAATGTGAATTTGCTTAAATTGACCAAAATTGAATTTTATGATAAAAAAATAATCCAATTACACTTTTAAATGAATTAAAAATGTTATCTAACTATATAAATAAATTAGATGAAAATCCAATTTTGAATTAAAATGTAGTATTTTTCACAATTCATTAAAATATGAATTTTATCAAACAAATACCAAAAAATAAACCAATGTAAATTTTGATGTCTTTCTTATAAAGAAGAAGTTTGTTTCTCCAATATAGTATATAAAATTGTTAAAAACTATATTTCATATTGGTACACCATCAAAAGGTGGAAAAACATCTTTTTTAAGAAAATACTTCATTTATATGAAAATTTTAATTTGTTCTTATACCACCTCAAAATAATACGTAAGATGAATTATAATATTATATAAAATTAAGAATTTGGTTAATATTATTAGTAACAGTGAGTTTATATCCCATAATAATATTTTAATAATATATCCTGGATTAGTGAAACTCGGTATTGCATACAACGCAAGCAATTGAGGAAGGTCACTCTTGCGTGTAACACAATCCAAGTCAGTGTTGTGTGAAGTGCAATATTAATTTAGTGCTATGTATGACATAATCCAAATATATTTATTTTATAAATTGAACCAAATTTATACTCAGTATTGCATGTGTCATACACCAACACGATGTTGCGAGTAAGATACGATTAGTTGGTCTAGTGTGAATGAAATTCTTGACATAGTGCATTGCAGTATATAAATAAAAATCTGAATTTATTCAAAAATATGGTCCATAAAAACTTGGTTGTTACATTATACCCCCCTCAAAATGAATTTCTCCCTTGAAATTTGTTGAAGATATAAAAGGTTTTGAACTTGAACATTTCGTTCATGGAAATCGTAAAAAATGAAAACTACAACATCATTCTAAAAAATAAATTTAGAAACATAAAGGCTACCCAATGTAACTCATAACTTCGTTCCCATATAGGATAACATATGAGGGAAGTGAAAACATGGATATGGAAGAAAAATGTAACCATCATATTCTGATGGATAGTGATAGAGAACAAGGGTTGGAGAAAGTTAAAAACCAGAAAACCATAAATTTGTGAAGAATTAAGAGACTATTTAATTCATTGGATAAGAAGGTACTAGGATAAAAAAATTGGTATTCAAGATTCTTTTCTTGATGGTGAATAACATGAGAAGAATTACGTACCTGATTTCAGTAGAATCTCATAAGTGGTCATGCCATGAAAAATTTCAACTTGATCTTTCACTCAAATAAATGATGTTGAATTTGTCATTCCTGAAGTGTTAGAAGATCATTTTATACGTAAATAGAATGATAGGTCATACCATATGTCTTTATCACAAAGAGGATATAAAAAGATATCAAATATACATAAGTCCATCTATGGTGAGATTAATCACATATGGTTGCGAAAATCAACATATAATATATCTATCATACCTATTAAATTAAATAAATCTAATTTATACTAACTAGGGACTTCTCATAGGCCAGTGTAAGGTGATAAAAGTTTCTCTAACATTGGTTGTGGTTTTGATTCTCATATCCTTGTCTGACGATATGATTTTCCACCTGTCGTATGGGTCTTCCTTGTTCTAAAACAATAATATTATAAAATTCCTAAAATAATATTTAAAAACATGGTTATTAAACAATACTCTATGATTTATATATTAATCCATTCCAACTTTTTGTATTATCAAAAATACATCTATCCAAACTCACTGTACTAAAAAAAATTCCAAGAGTGGTCATATAAAAATCATGTGAATACCTTCAATTATCCCCCATATATCATAAGATTTATCTTTTTGGTCACATTCCAAACATTTTAATGACTTCACCATGGATTCTATTGAGTCATATTAATAAACTTATTTACCATATACTGTTATTGAAAACATTCATTTTCCTGTATTCAAAAAATTTATTAAAATTTTTCATTATGTCCCAAAAATATGTATACTTCATCCAAGAGAGCATAACCCACTTGTTAAATACTCCATAATTATCTCCCAAAAAACAATCATTATACAATTTACTTATTCAAATCCAACATATCTTTATCCAAAAAACATTATCTGAACATAAGGGACATATTAAGGTTTATCTTTCCCTTAATCTTGTGATCTCAAAGTATATAACATCACCCTTAAATCACCTTTCTGGATCGTTAGAACTATTAAACATATCCATTACAATCCTTAATCAAAAACTTATACTAAGAATAGTTATATATTTCATGATTTGTATATCATAATCTACGAATTCCAAAACATATACACCTCAAACATCCAACTTTATTCTAAAACCCTTTCTTAGGATCCATCATCTTCGTCTTTCCTAAAATATAAATCATTTCTTAAATTTTCTCAACCCCTATCTTCTTTGGTTTAATGTAAAAAATACTGGAATTACATCACATACCTTTCACATGTCATTTACAATCTCTTTATCCATAGTAGTATTACCAATACTCGTACCATTAGCATGATTCTCCTCTTGATATTTCCATGTAGAAAATCAATCATAATTATTACCATAATTTCTACATTTGAAACATTCAATGGTTAACCATGTTATATATAGTTCTGGAAATTGACTAAGACTATAAAGAAAAGTTTAAGAAATACATATCAGAGTTTAATAACACAAAAGGAAGGTAAATTACTTATAATATTTCCATCTATGATATCTTAGGTTTAATCCATGGTTATTCCTGATTATCACAAAAACTCTATAACTATAACCTATACAATAATTACCATTAATAAATTCCTAGACACAACTTTGTAAATATTTCTCGGTATCTCACTAATGATTTCACATCCTAATTTCCAACGATGACTAAACCAATACTCTAATAGCAACTATAAAGACCAAATCTTGACATATATGGACATTACATTACTTTTGTGGAAAACATAATACCTGACCAAAACAAATGTCCAAATACAGTATTAGTTTAGAGTCTTTGGAAACTGGAAAACATAAATAACAGGTCCATAAAACATCTACAACATCTCCCTATTTATACTTCATAACTGAAACCCCTTTTGGACACATCTTACTTAATACCCTTATTCTTCAAATCCTAGGGGAAAATAAACATGAAAAGGGTTGAGATCAGATTCTCAGTAAGGGTAAGCATGGAAAATATCGTAAGAAACATAAACATAAGAATATAAAAACATGAACATAACTTTTGAAAAAAAAATATACCACATTTAACATATACAAAAATCTTGAGTGATGAAATAAATCGTTCTAGTTCCGGAGGCATAAATCATAATGTAATCATAAACCATGAGAAAATTACATTAGCATAAAACATGGAATTATGGAAAAAAATTAGATGATCATATGATTTCCATATAATCCAAGGAATTTATTCCTAGACCATCATAGTGGACAAAGTCCATTACTGAACTGGGTTAACTTTCCTTTCCAGTAATGTATTACTGACCCAAATTTACTTGTCGTTCCAGCCCTGTATTACAAAATCATATTAACTTTTTGTTACATTCAATTATATATCATGAGATATAAATCGTTTCCCAATGCATTGGAGGGATATATAGGTCTCACCCATCTCATTGTGAAATCATTTTTACATGTTCCACAAAGACACAATTTATTCATCATAACATAACCGATGAAATAAAATGGGTTCTGTAAACATCATTCCATAATAATCCATATAAATAAATGGATTTCATAAAAATATTCTATCATAAACAGAATAAAATAAAATTAATAGTAGATAAATAAACCAAACACTAGGTCATATTAGATGGAAAATAATTTTTATAAAACACATGAACTTAATTCTTGAAGAAACTATACATTTCTCTTCGAAAACGTTTTCTTTTCCCAAAATGCCTCAAAATTTCAAAAATAAAATTATTTAGTGAAAAAAAACATGAATTTATGTAGAGGAATCTTCATCAAAATACAATATTATGAATATTTAAAAATCTGTTCAATACATATAATTTAAAAAACATTATTCTCATACTCTTGCCTAAAAAGTCAAAAAGCACCTCAACTCGAATAATGACAAAAAATTCCTTTCATGTTCTTTAATAAAAATTAACAAAAGGGTAATATTAAATTTAAAATATTGTATAAGAATAGAAAAAGTATTACATAATTAGTAAACATGGATGTGGATGAAAAATATACCCCAGTAAATACTTACATATGAACAATCTCAGTTAAAAACGAGATTGCAAAATTATCTCTTAACTTAGATGTAATTTCTTCCGTATGTGTCCAAAAATCCTGAATAGTGGGTTTAAATATGTTATTAAATTCTAAAAACCCATAATAATATTTATTATATCATATATTTTACACTTATGACTTTATATTAACTGTTTTTTTATGAGTTTCATGTTAAACCAATGATTTTGGTAAAAATCATTTTATTTATCATACGTGTTTTGACATGTTGTTCTCGATATTATTACTTATGTCATGATTTGAATAAATTAATAGTGTCAAATATTATTTATATATCATTAATTTTTATGAAATTAGTATATATAATAGACAGATAAATGAAATGGAATACACCATTCATGGAGATGGTAGACCGTAAGTATGCATGAATGCAGTTTTTGTTTCCTTATTGAATTAAATTGAAGAAATTAAGTTATATATATATATATATATAATTAAACATAGTATAATTATTATGTCATATATTTAATTTATATTTAATATATATACTTTATAATCATTCTTGAATGTTTAACATGGAGAATGAATCACATCGCGCCGTGGAGACGGTAGGTCGTATGTACGGATGAGCGACGATATCATTCATTTAATGGTTAAATGGTATGGAATTGGATGGTATATTAATTATACAGAATAAGTATCATGTTATATTCATTATTTACATCCATTATACTCATAATTATACGCATCCCAATTGTGCAATATTGAATAACGAATTACACTACGGTGTGGAGACTGTAAGTTATACATACGCACACATGGTGGTATTGTTATTTGTGGGATTGATAAAAGTAGGTATAAGGCTATAAAATTATTATAATAACATATAATAATGTATAAGATATTTTATTTATTAGTGTATTTTGGGAAGAACATAATAATATGAAGTAGAATAAGAAAATTGTTTTGAATTAAGTGATAAAATTGTTACCCCTTTTTCGATTATCTTATTGTGATTTGCATAAAAGGTCCCCCTAGGATGGATTTCATCCCAAGTGCGCCCTCTAGAATGAAGGTAAGGATTTTGGGAGAATAAATGGATAGGTTTTGGCTTAGGAAAAGTTCTTTAGTGGTGTGATTAAAAGAGAATGAGTGGTGTCCTTTTATAAGTGAATGGTGGGGCACCATTGCAAATACCAAAACAATTAAATTAATATAAATTAATTTTTAAATTAAAGTTCCTCAAAGTGTATAATTTTGAATATTAGATGAGTTTGGTTTGAAATCCTCTCAAAAAATAAAATTTAGATATGCTTTGATTTTACTTAAAATCTTATCATTTTGATTTATCCTTATTTAATCTATTTATTTTTAATTGTGGTGATAATATTCTAAATATTAAATGGTTTTAAATATATACTTATGTGATGTAAATTTTCAATAATTTTAAAATTTAAGAAATTTTAGTCCTTATAATTTTTAATTTTTAAATTTTAAATATTTTTGTTATATTTAAAGAATTTAATATTTTGTTTTTTATAAGATATTAATAGTGTAAATTTTTACACTATTCATTTATTTGACATTAAATAAAATCCAAAGAGAATATAAATTCAAACCAAAATATTTAATAAAATCTTAACATGTCAAAGTTACTAATAAAATCCATGGATCTCTTTAGTTAGTTCATATTTAGTTTCTTTTAGTATTTTTAAGACCATTTATTTGATATTTCTATTAATTAAATAATTTCACCATCACTATTGTGTCATTATTAAGGGTAATTATACATTCTCTAAAAATTATAAATAAATTGACACGATGTATATAATTTCATTATATAACTAGATACTATTTTTTATGTTTTATCAAGTTTATCACTACATTAAAAAAATTATACTTATAATATTTATGATAGTGACATGTTGTCACTTTCATTTGTTTTAATTATAATTAAATCACATTGATGGAAAAAATCAATTAAATAAATAAATTCTGACCCTTTGGTGATACTGGTCGAATTTATGTCATTCAATTGAATTTTGGCTATTTTAGGGTAATTTTATTATCTTCAGCATGTTGTATGTTACCTTAATTTACAATATTTACATTGAACCATGCTAAATAAAATTTACCAAAGTTATTATTCATAATATTAAAAACAAATTAACCTATTAACCCAATTTAGACCAACTAATTGAAAATGTGGAACACATTTTTCAAAATTTCAAACATTGAATCCGTTTTTCAAAATTCCAAACACAAAAGTTTCACTAATTAATTTAAAATTAATTCTCGTTGTCAAAAACCGAAAGCAGGTTTTTAAGAAGTAAAAATTATCAATAGAGTGACATGTGTCTATATCCAATTTAAATGTAAAATTAAATCCAATGATAAAAAATGGATTCAATGAGAAAACATAGTCCAATTAAACTTTAAAACCAATTAATAAGATAATATAACTATACAAATAAATTAGATGAAAATGCAGTTTTGATTTAAAATACAGTGTATTCCACTATTCAATACAATATGAATTTTATTAGAAAAATACCGAAAATACTACCAAAGTAAATTTAGAACTCTATATTCTAAATAAGAAGTTTATTTTTTCGAATATAATATATAAAAGAGTTCAACAAAAGATTTGAAATGAGTGTACCATCAAAAGGCGGAAAAGCTGTATTTTTGGAAAAATACTTATTTTATTCAAGAAATTAAATTTTTTATTATATCATATCTATAAAATATAAGAAATGAATATTAATGTTATATAAAATTAAAAATCTTTTTAATATAATTCATAACTGCTAGTTTATAACCCATAGTAATATTTTAATAATATATCATTGTTTAGTGAAACATTGTATTTCGTACAATTAAAGATATCGAGGAAGTTCACTCGTACATGTAATGTAATCCAAGTTAGTGTTGTGTACACTGAATGATTTTTTTGGTGTTGATTATAACATAATCCAAACATAGTTCTTTTATATATCGAACAAAATCTATACTCAGTGTTGTCTGTATCATATGCCAACTCGGTGTTGTGTGTAACATAAAACAAGTTGATTTATTGTGAAAGAGATGTTTTCTTTTGTTCATTGCAAGATATAAATGAAAATATTAATTTATTCGAAAAATATGGTCCATAAAAACTTGGTGAATTAAATTAATTGTCCAAATAGAGAGTGTAATACCAAATATTTTCATTTATTAGAGAATTGTGGATCTCAATCTACTAATTGATATTAAAATTATTAATTGGTGTTATCATTTTAGTTAGGGTCCATTAAACAAATTTCATAAAATTATTATAAAAATTATAATCACCTAATAAAATATTCTATTGTAGAAAAATAGAATAATCATAAAAAATTAACATGAGAAAAGTCCTTGGAAAGGGGAACATATTTTTTAGTAATATCCTCAATAATTAAAAAATGTTTATAATTATACTAGAACTAGAAGGTACATTATATTATTTAGAATAACCACTTCATAAGAAACCAAATTATAAATATACTTAATAAAATGATTTAGATATAAATGATAAATATATAAAAATTAAAAGGTTGTTTCAACACATATTCTGATAACCGTGGAGTCTAATTTTAAAAAAAATGAGACTCTGGATTCCTATCAGATGATATATTACCGGAAAATTCATTATTAGGGGTCATCTATGAATAAATGATATGAACTCTATAAATCTATTGTTTGAAGCATGATGTGCTATAGATTGTTTGTATCCACTCATGTACACAAAATAATTTTATTCCAATGACTTTTATATGATAGGGTGAAATCATAAGATTAATTGGCCACATATTTCATTTTTGAATAACTATGAGAGAGCCTCCAATAGATCGTTTTAAATTATAAGATGAATTAATTAAATAAACATGTAGTAGATCTCCTAAATTTGTGTAGGATTTTGTGAAAAATTCATCAGTGTTCTTGGCCCAAACAATATTTAGATAGACAAGGTGATAGGGTTAAGGATTTGGCTAGAATGGGAAGAAAGGAGTCCTTCTTCATTCCACACCACTAACTAATCAAAAGAAGCATAAAGAATGAAATTTTATTCATTATATATAAATTGGACATTAGAGAATCAATTTAGTTATTATGTAAATCGATGAAAAAATATGAGTGTATATTCCATATCAGGTATAAATATTATTAAATTATATTATATTATTATAATAGATATGTGATATAAATTTTATATTTTTAAAAAATAAAATATACAAGAATTTAGAAAATGAGAAAAAATTTGGGTATTAGACCTCGAATTTATCTTTTAAGGTTATGAAGAAAAACAGTTTCGTATTAATAACATCATTGATTTAGGATTCAAAAAACTTATTATAAGATGAGAAAATATTTTAAATACTTTTTTTAATAAAATGAGATGGTTTTTTAACCCATAAATTTTATGAATCAGATTGTTTATATAACATGATTTATATGAGACTATAAATGGATTATTCATGTCATAGATATTTTCATATTATCATTTATTGAAATGTTTTGTCAATGTGAATGCAATTTTTAAAATTTTATCTATTATTCAAGAAAATAATGAGAATATATGAACTATGATTATTATGTCTATGTTCTAAATTTTTTATAAAAAAACAATTGTATGATTGTTTAAACTAGAATAATAGAAGTTAGAAGAAAGTTTTTTTAAATTTTTTGAATTGATATAGTAAAGGTTATTGAATCCATTGGATATTAGGAAGGAATAAGAAAAATTATATTTGATTAGATAATATTTAATATCTAAAGGAGTTTAGAAACTAAATTTAATTTCCATGTCAGGTATAGGTGTTGTGGAAATAAATTCCATAATTTTGAAGGGTTGTCTCATAGCGAATTTATATTTTACTATTTTTGTTATTGTAAAAGAGTTAAAAATCAAATGATGAAATGAATAGAACCTATTGATTAAAATAATGTTATAAAAAATAAATTATAACATCTTATAATTGAAATTAAAAAATCTATCCACCCCAAATGGATATTTTTAAAGGATTTGTATCATTATATCATTTATCTTATAATAATAAAGAAGAAGTTAGCTAAAAAAAGTGTTTTCATGTGTAATGTGACGGTTATTAATTTTATTAAGCAGTTTTATGATTCGTATAAATATATTACATATTTTTGAAAAGTATACAAGTATAAAAATGTTATATCCCCGAAAATTTGATTATCAATATGCTTGATAAAATGTGTGGAAATGTGTTCCAACCACACATCAGTGGTATATGTTAATAATGTATTAATTTTGAAATAATGTGTTTTAAAAACATATAATACCAAATATTTTTGGAAAATTATATTTTATCTATTAGATATTCATAATAAAAAGGAAATAAGTGTTATTTTGTAGAACAGACTTAGTTTTGGTCCAATATTCATAATATATTATGAATAAAATAAAGTGAATAAGAGTATAGTGAAAGTATATTTGAATATTGAGTATTTATAATCTAAATAATAAATTTCAATATGTTACTATGATTATAAATATAATTAGACCTAATAAAAAAATTATTTTAGGGTATAAAAGTAATAAAATTTAAAATAATAACAATAATTTAAATAACAAAGTGGATATGAATTTATCTGAAATGAGTGTTGGATTTAATGATAATCAATAATGTATGTAGTGACATTATTTAAAAGAAATGTTTAATATAATAGGTTTCCACGTACGATGATGAAAAATGTTGAAAGAGTTATAATTATACAAAATGGTTTACGTCATAGAATTTTTTGTTGTAATGTTGTGTAATTTTGAATATCTTCACAAATTTTAATGTTATTAATATTATATCAAAATATCAATGTAATTAAAATTTTGATTCCTCATTGAGGTTTCTCAAAAAATAGTTTCTATTAGGGTGATATCATATGGTTTTAAATATTTGTGATATTATGTGCATATTATTTTATGACTAAAAAATCCTTGATAATAAATTATAAAAAAATTTGATCAAGTAGTTTTTCATATATGATATGGTATATAGGATATTATGTTGAGTTTCATAAATTTTTTTCAAATATTCTAATGATATAAAATATATTATATTAAATGCAACATAAAATTTTTAAATCATTGAAATTGTGTGCATAAATGAATATATGATGCATTTATTTAACTCTAATAAAAACTAGCCTCCCAATGGGTGACATTGAGATATTCCTCACTGATGTTTGTCTGGGAAAATTATAGGTTTTTTTAAAATTATAAGTATAACATCACTATGATTCTTATAAAGAGATACAAAATATACTCATGAGGAAAAAAATGTAGTTTATTATATTGGATGACTTATGAAGTATTCAAAATGGTCTTTTATACAAACATATCTTTTGTAAATGTGGATCTCAAGGATCATATTTGTGTCTCCACTCCATAAGTTTGGTGAATCACCTATAATGATAACCATTATACTTTGATACCCTATTTACATATATTTACATGTTTACTTAACTAATAAATGGTTGTAGGGTATATAATTGATCATGTTTTCACCTAGAACACTATTATATATTGTATTTTTCCTCTTGTATAATGATTATGAAATCTATATCCTCAATTAAGTTACATTGTGGAGAGACTATTTACACCAAGGAATTGTATAGGATGTTCATATCTTTTATGTATGAGTGACATGTGATGTGATCATCCATGTAGGTTAATGACATGTGATGTATTCATCATCTTGTTCAGACTATACTTGGAATATAGATAATCCATGAGTTGGCTATATGGGATTGACATGTTTAATTAACTAAGGTCACTCTATGTTTGAGGAAAAAAGAAAATTTTTGAAAGGAATGATTTCATATGATTATAAAATTGAAAATATGTATAGTGGAACATTTATTTGAAAAATATCATACAATATCCCCTTAAATCTTGGTTATTTATTATTGTTTTATAATGGATTATCTATGCATACTTTTATAGATCATTTTATTTTTTTCATTCCCATTATACAGTGGCTCGAGGGGTCAAGAATTTTCATTGGCTATATGATGATTTTGTTTGACCTGGAAAGATACTCTACAAGTGTTTTTGAGTTAATAAAAAGGATATTTGGATTGGTATTATTGAGGAATTACATGTGAGGTGATAAGTTTGGAAGCTAGTGATATCTTTCCTAAAGTGATATAATATATATCCAAAAAGAATTTCAGAAATTATTTCACATGTTCTTGTATACAACACAGTTTAAGGTGAATTAGAAGAAAGTATTTTAGTCTTTAAAGAATGTGGGAGATTAAGAGTGATATTCCCTAATGTTGAAGCTTGAATGTGATGTCTGGATATATTGTTATCATGGAATAAAATAATTATTGGTTTGGATGAAATGGGTAGCTATAGTATTCCATATATCGATCATTTAAGGAATAATTTCATGTGATTAAGTGTATAAAGGAGTTTCATTTTCTATTAAACTCATGAACAATAAAATGCATTAAGTCATTTATTATAACTCATGAGTTAATGTAAGAAACAATAGAGGAACATCATAATCAATATATAAATCCATATCTATGTGATAGTAGTGGGTGTGTGATCATTCTTTCTTTAATCCTTTGATGAGACTCTTTGATTTATAAATCATTATTTATCTTCCTATTTTGACTCATAATACACTAGAACACCATGTTGGGTGAGGAATCTAAATCATTTGTTGATTAATTCTGGTGAAACCTATGTGTAGTTCTATGGGGGGATTAATTTTCATAAAAATTCCAATATTCATAGAAAACATTGGACAAGTATCAAGATGAGTGAGAAATCACATTAGTGAAAGAAAATAGTGATTTTCAGGTTATTAAATTCTAATTTTTACACAATCATTTATTATTATTACAAGAATATTATGGGCATGGGATTTTGTTTTCATATGCTTACTCTAACAATCGATATTCTACAACTAAAAATTCCCAGAAAATTATATATAACCATTTTTATTTTCATGGATTAATCATTATGTGAAATTTTATTAAATCATGTATCAAAAATATATGTGGCTTATCAAATTATGATAGTTTGGAATGATATTTCCTTATAAGGAATTGGTTTGTGCTATATATCCCATTATATCATTCTAATATGATTATGTATAATGGAGTTTCAAAAGATAAAAAAAATTTATGTGTGTGTGATGTAGTTAGTTAGAGTCATATGTTATGGCATGGGAATAATATATTAAAGTAGGATCTAAATATTCTTTTATAGTTAAGAAGTGGTTTGATATGCTCATAACATAATGTGAGGAAATGCGGTGGTTGATCTTTTTTTACATTATGATTTATTCTTTTTTATTTGTAAAACATTATTTTGTTATCAATCATGAATCATGATAATTTCCTCCCACTTCTATATTTTTACTCCATAGTGTATATTATGTATTCTTGAGAATATATTTGAGATTATATGTCCTTATTCCATGTTCTATGTTATCTTATCATTCCTTATGATGGGATATTTTGATTTCAACATTTTTTTATTCTTTTATTTAACCAATTATTCCTTTTTCTCACATGCTTATTATCTAACGCTATATAACTTGTTGTTATATTATTAACATTAATGGAAACTGATTTTACACATTTCTTTTAATTCCACATTTCTCCCAAAATTTATATACTAAAATATGACTTGGATGAAATCATGTAAAGAGAATTTTGTGGGAGATGTTAATGCTTTATTATGTAATAGTTCATTTATGTAGCTAAAGTCCAAAGACACTAAAACATGGGTCTAAGAAGATTAATTTTTTATTAATAAGAGTTTTATAATCATGTAATGTGAAAAATGTATTTTTGAGTCAATCAAGTTGGTATTATATATGTCAGTAATGTTTTTCTTCAAAACACAATATCTAAGAGTGTGGGTGTAAGGATATCTTATTCATATCATAGAGAATTTTGTTTATTATTTTGAAATATGTTATTGATTTTAAGAGGATAAATACTATGGGACCCAAGGATAAACTGAATGAGTTTTAGGTTGAAACTATAGTTTCATAATTAAATTGATGGCCTCATAGATTGAGAAAATAGTGTTATAGTTGAACTGAAATTATTGATTACTGAAATGATTATATCAGTGTAAAATTTATCATAGGATTCAATTATCATATTCAATAGATGGTTTTTAGCTATTTTAAATTATATTATCAAGATTATCAAAAAGAATATTTCCATGATGTGGTTGGAAACATGAACATGAATATGATGTTAGGAAAGAATTGTTCCTCAAAACTGGTTTAATTTATAACAAAATAAGGAAACATATTGTAAATAAAATACTAATACCATTGAAACTAAAAAAATTATTCATATTATGAGGGAATATATGAGTTTTCTAGTCTGAAAAAACATAGTGGGGTTGATATCCCATTTCAAATAACAAATTCAGCCATTTATATCGTATGGATTCCCCCTACAATTTTCATCATTGAGAGATAATTAAAATTTCAAAAAATTAAATGAAACAATAATAAAAAACAATCTATTATTACATTCCCCAGATTATTATGTCAATTAACATTTAAAAATTTTAATTTCTGTAGTTAAAATAATATAATAATATTTTCCCGACTATTTAATCCATAGAAATATATTTAGCCTTCAAAATTATTGTTAGTAAATCTAAACATACAATAAGAATAAGCATCATCAATAGAGAAATTATTATCTAGGATTCTAAATTTAAATTATAGGAATGAGAAGTGGGGTTTTTATTGTTAAAAGAGAATTAATTTATAGATTGTAATGCTAGAAATTTCTCTAATATTTAGCTATTATGAAAGGGTTTGTAATTATTGGGTAAATTTCATTAATAATATTACCAGTTTACTCTTAAATATAAGTACTTAATAAAAATAAAATATTCTTAAATATTGAAAATATATATTTTTTATATAAAATTTATTCAAAATATAATAAATTATTTCGATATATATTAAAAAAATAATTATTTATTTTTTGAAAATACATTTTCTTCCCAAAACAGGTTTTTAATAATAGTATATTTTTTAAAATTATTTACAATTAAATAAATATATCAATTAAATGTTTTTTAAGAAATAAAGTAATTATTATTAAAAAGTGGAAAATAAAAATAAAGAATAGGTAAATTCATTATAATGAATTAAAATATAACCATTATGAATAAGGACTTTTTTAGTATAGATTATAAGTTTTTTATTTAAAAGTTAATTTTCTAGTATTTTTATTGTGAAATTAAACGAAATTTATTTTTCTATAAAAGTAAAAATGAATAAAAAATCATACTTTTACTATTAATTTGATATAAAAATGAAAAAAACGTTTCAATTTAGAAATTGATTTTTCGAGGAGCTCGTTTTCTCTATATGTTTTTAATATTTTGAGCTATTAATTCATTTAATAATGTAAAAATTATTATTTTAATTCAATTTTATGTTTTTATAAATGATATTATAAATTATAATTAACAAAAATATTTTTATAACATATAAAATAATTTGAAATTCTTCATATTCCTAAAAACATATTTATCTAAAAAGTGTTTTTAATATTTTAAGAATTTTTTAAACAAATTATTATATTTAATCTTAATAAAAATATATTAACATTTTTAAATTATTTATGAAACATTCATATTTATTAATTTTTAAAATATATTTTTTTAGTAGAAAGAAATATTACCCTGGTAAAATTTAGTTACCATGATAAAGAGTATTCTTAGATAAGTAGTTCAAGTAACATCTCAAATAGGTAAAATACATCCATAAATTTTAACTTAAATGTTTGTATGAGAGTATGATTTTCCTAACTTAACTAAAAAAATTTGGGTACATTTTATAGAAATGTTATTTCCCATACACAAGGATAAAGCGTAATTTGTAAAAATTGGACTCCTCTCACTTGTAAAAGGCCCCCTCTATAACTAATTTTAAAAAAAAGAGTAATTTATAATTAATCTATGTTCTTTCATAATATAATAATATGTTTCATATCTTGTATCCCCATGTCCGAATAAGATTCCCTAAATATAGAAAAATTAGAGTGTTTCTAAGAGGAGTTGCAATTTCATCTTTCAATGAAAGGACTTATTATCCTATAAGTTTAGTTATATTTTTACTTTTTTTATTCCTAATTTCAATTTATCAAATTAATAAAATATTATTATAATTATTATAATTCTATAATAAAAATAAGAAACTAAAGACTTTTAATATCTTTACCCAGATGTCACTAAATCGGTGCCCTGAGCCGGTGGGTTACAGGGACTCAAGCATGCCTCCCCATATTCTAGAGGTTGTCGAATTGTAGTGAGGTCATATGGGGTGATAGTGGGGAGACTATTCCCTTATATTAGAGTATGAATGATTAGAAAAATATCGATGTTTCATAAACGGCGGAAAGTAAACATAGTGCTAAAGTAGTAAACAATTGAATATAAAATGCGGTAATAATAAATGAGATTTTGTAAAAGCCCGAACAGCTATGACATGCAGTACAACACTATTCACCCACTAGGCCGACCATACAGATATGAGTACAAAATAAATTTAATATAAATGTATAGGGCTCAACTATAAAATCTAAGACAACCCATGTACCTGATATCCATACATTGTCGAACTGTACAAGCATGATCTATAGAACCACTCGATCAGCTCCACCCGATCATACAACACTAGGCCTCATCCCTATCCACCATGCAACTCATGCTCAACCTGAAAAGTAGACATAAGTTATACACATAAACCAAGGTGTAAAAGAAGTGGTAAAAAATAATCTCAGTTGGATACCCCAACTAGAAACCTATAAATTTGCTTCAAATTATTATGTAAAAGAAGCATTCTCAGTGTAACGTACTACTTCCAGGTGACACCCATAGCTGACCCAAACCCAGTTGGTCACATAACCTGAAGCACATTTCCCCAAATAGCAGAGGCTGTCGACTAGCAGCGTGGTCCAAGGTTAGATTATGATGCATGTCACATGTGTCTAAGAAATTATCCAAAGAAGTCACAATGTTAGAAACACAATACTAAAACCAAATTACATAAATGATGTAACTCTAATAAAGTTGAAAACCTCTGCTAGGTCGCATGCTCTCGAGCGCCAATGGTAATCAAGTTCCTGATTAAGAAGGTAGCTTTCCCTTATCTGTACCTGCAACTATATAATCTATTTGGGTATAAAATTATGATCCAAATAGGGTGTGAGATGAATCTCAATAGGCAACCACCAAATGATATAAGCCTAACTGTCAATGAATCTATATACTATTTAATATAAAGAAAAGAATTAATAAAATAGTAAGTTCTCAAAAGTAATCAATCCTACAGTTTTCGATTACTTCATTTACATTTATTAACTATTCAAATCATTGAGTAATGAAAATTTCAGGATCAAGCCTATGCACTGTATCCCCTGTGAAATAGTGAAATAGTGAAATATATTTCTATAAAGACCATCTAAACAAGCATGAGATACCGAGTCCAAGATTGTGCATTGTCGTGGCAGACTCATCACAATCAGTAAATCATTTGTGAGAAACCCTCTGGAAAATTTCTCACAATCTAACCCATCTTGTTTAAACTATCATCAATTCATTAAATAATGACCCTCTAGTATAGATCACATAGTATAACCCCTTTTGTACACCATGGCCCTAACCATTCACATATGACCACATAGGTAGCTCTCGCGGTCAATACCACCTTGGTCTTCATAGCATCAATAAAATGTAAAGAACCCTAAAATCTCTCACATTTAATTCTCTATAGTCCAAAATTCATTTAATAATGACCCTCTGGGTAGCTCAATAAGTCTATCCCCTCATTTCAATGACCACCAACCAGCACTCAGAGTCAATACCTATGGGTTAATATAACAAAAATTCATATATAAAAGACCCTACCGCAAAAATCTCTCACAGTCTATTCCACTAGGTCATGATTTCAAAATGTGAATCACATACATCTAAAATTAATTGTAACTCCATCCTAACAACACGAGGCATAGAACACAAAGAAAACCTAAAAGGAATTATAGAACAAAGTTCCAAAATCAATCAAAGATTAAAATGAACCCATAATCAAGGTATAAATCTTTATGTGCATTCAATAAACCCTCTCTCAATCAATCACACCATAATAGGTCTTGACCAAGGTTAAATTAAAAAACCATTGATACCCTGAACATGAGTATTTATCACTTTTAGCATATATAATCAAAATAGACTCAAAGAAAAGAAAACATCCTACCTTGATGTTGCGAGATGAGCACTCCTAAACATCGGACCTTGAAGTTTCCTAGAATGATGTAGATCTAAAAAAAGTTCAAAATCATTTAACCTTGAATAACCCATGAGAGAAGAGGAATCAGGAAGAGAGGCTCTAGGGAAAGGAAGAAATCATCAGTGTGAATCCAATGAAATGATTTACATCTTAATCGGAGCTCGAATTAAAAACAGGGATGAGATAGATGTTTCTCGTTTCTTCATCACTCTATTGTATGAACCGAGTCAAGAAGAAAGTATTTTTGGAGATGCGACCTAACATCACTATGATTAATCAATTAAAAATAAAAGTACACCATGTGATCATATAATGTACACGTCGTGTACTAGCCTCAAATGGATACTGCTTTAGGCGGTCTATCCGGTCACCTACACAGCCATGTACTCAGCCATTACAGAACATGTCCATAGATACATACCGAAACAGGGTAAACAATCTGTACATATATAATTTCCCAAATAATCCATTTTCCTCAAAACAACCCTAATTTAAGATCCATACAAGAAAATAGAGATCTGAGTTATTATAAACATTCCCAATTAAGGAAATTTGTCCCTTAATTTCCCTTATATTGGTGGCAAAGAATTCACTTCAAATAACTCTATGCACATTTATCAGTTGTCTTCCTCCCTATCCAAAGTCTCGTCTTATACTCGCCCGTGCTTCTATAGCATCCACACCATAGCAAGAGACCAGCCATTGAGAACCTTCCTGCTACGATTCAAAATCTGAATAGGATGCTTCTTAAAAGATGTTCCCACCACTAACTCAACCTCTTAGGGTTGAAAAACATGAGATAGGATGGAAAAGTAACAAATTTACTGAGAAACATGAACGATTTCATGCATATCCTGATTCCTCATAAGAAACAGTAGCCAAAAGGCAACCGCCCCGACTCTCTCTAAATCCTCAAATAGCCTAATGTATCTCAGTGATTGCTTCCCCTGTGTCATATTCCTCTAGTTCCCCAACCTCAGTGTGACAAGTAAGAAAACCTGGTCTCAAATCTCAGAATCTAGATTTTGTCTCCGTCAATCACCTTAAGATTTATGCCAAGATTATGTAGTAGTTATCCTATTCCAATTCAATTCCACCTTCTTAGTGTATCCTAGACTAGAAAAGGTCCTAGCATAGGTACCTCTCATTCCTCCAGCCAATATATGGGTGATCGACATGGCCTACCATACAAAGCCTCATTAGGTACCATATGAATCATTGCCTGAAAACTATTAATGTTGGACTACTCCATTATAGGTATGTCTCTCTCAAAAGAGCCCCATAAAAAGGGGATGCATGCCGGAAGCATGTCATCTAAAACCTAAATCATGCTCTTGGACTAAACATCTAACTTGGGATGGTACGTTGTACTATGAAAAACATGTTTACCCAAATCATTCTATAGTCCCTACTCGATGCGGGAAGTAAATCGGGTGTCCCTATCTAAAATGATAGTGCAGGTCCCCATGAAAATGTATAATTTCTCAGATTTAAAACCTTCCAAGCCCATAAACACTAAATGATTACCTGATCTGTAAGAAATATGAAACCTTCATGAGTCTATCAACAACTACCCAAACTGCATCATTCCCTTGAGGTGACCTCAGTAAACCCATCATGAAATCCATCATGACATCATTTCACTTCCACTTGAAAATGGGTAACTTCATTAAAATCCACTCTGATTGTTGACGCTCCGCATTCACCTTCTAACATGGGGAACATCTCATAACAAAACTAACTACATCCCTCTTTATACCTGGCCACCACAACTAACGATGTGGATCTTAATACATGTTGGAGAAACATGGATGAACTACCCAAACCAAGGAATGGAAATGTCACATCAACTCCTCACGTATATATTCTGACACCCATACACGTCTATGAAAATTCAAGATCTCATTATCTCCTACGATCCACCAAGGAGTAGGGTCCTCTCCTTGCACACTCTCCCATAGGACTAGGCCTTCGAAATCTAATAGTTGTCTTATTCTCACTCGATCTAGTAGAGTATAGGTAACATCTATTTAATAATGAATGTTCTACCTCTGTTTGTCATCCACCTCCAAATGCATCTCAAAAAAATAGATCGATTGGCTGTCACTAACTATTGGCCTCTTGAACTGTCTGTATCTGAGTCCTCCTTCTCATTGCATTAGCCACTGCATTGCCCTTTCCAAGTGTGTAGGAGAGCTCAAATTTAAAATACTGAAGGTACTCAACCAACTTTCTCTATTTAAAATTTAGATCTTGTTGAGTAAAGATATACTTGAGACATTTTGGTCAATGTATACCACAACATGCTCTCCCTAAAGATAAGGTCTCTAATAGAATTAATCATGTACCCCTGAAGATTACTCTAGATTGTTTTTTGGGTAGTTCATCTCATGTACCCTCAACTACCGAGATCTGTATGCAATGAATCTATATCCTATCATAAACACTACTCCCATCCTGATACCTGATGCATTGTAGTAAACGGTGTAACGCTTTTCTTGCTCTGAAAAAATCTATATCGGTGCTGAATTCAATCTATCTTTCATCTCTTGAATGGAAGAATCATAGGAATATGTCCACAAGTTCATTTCCACCTTCTTAGTCAGGCCCATTAGTGGCCTTTCTAAGCATGAAAATTCCTGTATAAAGAACCTCTAGTAACCAACCAGCCCCATAAAACTCAACACCTCACAAACGTTCTTCGGATGCTCTAAGGAAACTACCACTCTCACTTTCTTCGGTTCTACTGATACTTATATATCTTAGATAACCTAAACCATGAAGTGAATATGGTCCATCCAAAAGTGTTATTTTGGGAGCTTATCATATAACTGTTGCTCTCTCAGTGTGCTCAGTAAGATCTCAAGATGGAAGGATGGTCTTGTCGAGTGTGATAGTACCCCAATATATTGTCCATGAAGACTACCACAAAAGAATCCAAGTGAGGATGGACCACTCGGTTCACCAGTGGCATGAAAAGTGATTGATCGTTCATGACATCAAATGGCATAATCAAATACTCGTATAGACCATACGTACATTGAAAGGCTATAAGAGGTATATTTGATGATCTAACATGCAAATAATGATAACCAGATCTCAAGTTAATATTTTTTAATACTCAGGCTCCAAGAATATGATCCAACAGATCTCCAATCCTCAGAAAGGGATATCGGTTCATGATCATCAACTACATAAACTTATAATAATCCACACAATGTCTGAGGGTACCGTCTTCTTTCTTATCAAAAAGGGAAAGCAACCCCCAAGGAGAAGTACTAGTTCAGATGAAACCCTTTGCATGTAACTCCCATAACAACTTCTTGAGCTTCTGAAATTCTGGTGCAGCCATCATACATGGTGGAATAGAAAACAGTGCCACTCCTCGCACAAGATTAATTGAGAAATATACCTCTTTCCCTGAAGGTAAACCTAAAAATTCATCTATAAAGACATCTCTAAAACAATACACCACTGGAGGAATTTCCATATATGAAGTCCCCTGGTAATCCAAATATAAATGAGAAATCCAGACCATAATTCCTCCTATTTCATGATGTTTGGTTCCCTATCCACCCTCTTGGACATCCCATTCTCCCTTTTGTATGAAACACCCACCATCTAGTGACAAGAAACTCACCCTACGGTGATAGTAGTCAACAAAGTCCTAGAGGGAGACTAATCAGTCCATCCTGCGAATGAATTCGAAGCCTATCATATCTAATACATAGATGTCACATAAGTAGAGACAAACACCAACCTCAAGAGGGAAATCTTTTCCCTGACGTACAATATTCCTCCTAATCCCTAATGGAGTTTATAGTGTTATAACATCTATATACGTAAAGTTATAGAACCCATGCCTCTCCATAATAGAAAAGGATATGAAACTATGGGAATCCTCTATATCCAAAAGTGAATAAGCTAAAATTGAGTCAAATAGAATCATACCTCTAACCGTAGAGGGTATGGGATCCAGATCCTGGTGGGTCTCCTCTCATACAAATGTATAACCTGTACCATCGCCCTGTGGCCCTAGATGAAAAACCTAAGCTAGTCCACCCCACTATTACTTAAATCATACCGACTGGCTACCATAGACACAACCTTCTCCTTGGACTGAATGGCTAGAAGAACTCCAGTTCTTTAACTGATGTGAAACCGGTGGTCCTGCTCCTAAGCATGGAGTTAAAACAGAACCCATGTCACTCGCTACAAGTGAGAACACCAGGAAAAATGCTGAAGGTGACCCTATTTTTGTAAAACTACCACTCATTTGGGTCCTTCGGGAAATAAGGTCATGTATTCCCACACTTCCTGCACTTATTTCATACAACCTGAATACCTGATGAAACATCTCATGGAAGCTCCCAAGGGCGCTTCCTGCTATCATTCGAAGGACTACTAGCCCTGGATGTTGAACCACCCTAGCTCGCTGCTCCCAACTCCCTCAGATTGTTCATGGTAATCAACACCGGGTTCACTACATAGAAGTTAGAAAGATGTCATTTACCACCGATTGGATGTCATACCTGAGGCCATACTCAAATATACTAGCCATATATAAATCCCCATCTCCCAAAATAGGTGTCAAGTGATGAAACTCTGTAAAATGGGATGAGTAATCCATCACTGATATAACTCCCTTCTCCAAATTCATGAACTCTTAGGCACAATCAGCCCTCATATTCCTCGGATAGAAGTAATCATAGAAGGTCCTCTGAAACTCTTCCCAATCCATATTCCATACCGCTTGTGAGATATCCTCCCACCATATCTTGGTGCAGTCATGTGGCATGAACGTCGTGAGCTTCACCCTCCTATCCGAAGGCATCATCAGATGCTCAAAGATAGAGAGTCGGGCCTCTAATCCTGACTCTACATCTTTCGGTCCTCCATATCCTATAAAATTGGGTGATTGACGCTGCTAGATAACCCATGTCAACCCTTCCATAGTTGGGGTAGGATGTGGTGGTCCCAAAAGATTTTATAACATCCTCATAAATCGTTCACAGAACTATGCATCAACACCTGCATCTGGTATAACAGCCAGTTCCAAGATGGTAACTATGGGAGTATATGCTGGTAGTCCCTGATCTACCATTTCTAGTGTCAAATCATTTCCATGTATCTGGCATACAACTAAAGTACATCTTGGTGGCATGACTCTACAATTTCAAGCACACGCCTCAGTACAAATTTATCAAAGACCACAACTTAGAAGTGAAAGAATGGAACATTAAAAAGAAAACATTAATTTTTAATAAACATGTGTCACACGAAATTTATAAACACTACACGGTGTGTTCCCATAATTTTTAATATGGTGTGTTCCTCTGCCAATCCTGGTCGTGTAACACCCTTACATGCAGCATGTTGTTCTTGAGAAATGGTGTTTACTTGAATATTAACTCATGACCAAGTACATTTAAATGGCTAGAACAACACGGTTCTCTCCTAGGTAACACTACACAACATGTGTACCCAAAACATCATGTTTACAACTTATGTCCCAACCACATGCGTCATTATTCAGACGGTTGGAAAGACAGTCGACTCTACATGGCGTGCATAAATAGGAAACGGCATGTACAACCTCAGTTTCATCCACCCATGCCGTTTGACACACTATCGGATATATTTTTATTTTCAACACTGCATATACAATCTAGACACGGGGTGTGCTACCAAAAGTTTCCCAACCCTATGTCTCTTCTCACACAGTCAGTCATATGGTCAAACACTAAACATAGTGCACTACAAGTACATGATGTGTACTTAAGAAAATTTGTTTCTTCTATAATAGAAGAACACATGGTGTGTGTTAATAACACCACACACCATTTTTCATGGGTTTCCAGATAGTAGGCCCTTAAAACTCCTCCAGAAACCTTAAAAATATAAAAAATTTTCCAAGGCATGAACAATTCCGACCAGTTAGAGCCCATACGTCTGCAAATCAATGTTTAGAATCCTTATTCATATCATAAAATGAAAAAATTCAATTAAAATTAAAAACATGATCCACCAAATTCTAATCCAAGAGGGACCATAAGACCTCATGTACCAATGTATGACTTTCATCCAAATGAAACATTACATATTCCAATAACCTTTCTAAACTTTAGGTATTCTATCACGACATCTATCAAACTAGCATCCATATCTAGCAAAAAATCTATCACAACCACAAGAAATCGGTATTTTACCCTAAATGGCATGACAAGAATTCATGGGATGTGATCTCTAACAAGTGCATATATGATGCATGAGATGTCATACCCACATCTCGTCGGGATGCTACCTGAATAGAACCACAATAATGTCAATAATAACAACACAAAACAATTATTTCATAAAATAGTGAAATTAAATCGACAGTAACAATTACAAAATCGAGCAAATTTCAATAATCTAGATAAATACAATTTTCCAAGTACATGGGTTAGCTACTCCTAGGCACAACATATTTCTAACAACCTATTCTTTTTTATCCCTATTGATATGCTCTATATAGTAAGATAGAGTAGAAAAGAAACCCATCTGATACCACATTCTAACACCTAAAATCCGAGTGTCGCATAGAGGTTCCCCAAACCTAGTTGGTCACATAATCTCAAGAACATTTCCCCAAACACCAGAGGATTATGACTAGAAGCATGGGATAATGTCTGATAGTGGAAAAAATATTCCTTCGTTAGCATATTATACTCAGCGGAATAACAGTAGTAAACAATAGTGAAAGCATTAATACCATAAAACAAAAGTAAACAGCGGAAGAATGATAGAAATATAATAATGAGAGTATATATAATTATGCATGTCACAAGTGTCTAGGAAAATGGCCAAACAAGCCAAAATGCTAGAAATATAATACTAAAATCAATGTACATAAATGTAGTAACTCCAACAGAATCGCAATCCTCTGCTTGCTCCCATGCTCTCCAGCTCTAACAGAAATCAAGTACCTAATGAAGATGGGTTATTTCCCTTATCTATACCCACACCCATACAATATGTCTGGCTCCAAAATCATGACCCAAATAGGTTTTTATACGAATCCCAATAAGCAACCTCTAAAAGATATGATTCTAACTGTTAGTGTATATATAAGGTATTTAATATGCAGAAATTAAGTAATAAACTAGGAATTACTCGAAAGTAAACAATACTATAGTTTCTAATTACTTAGTTTACATTTATTAACAATTAAACTAATTGTATAATGAAAATTTCATGATCTAGCCTAAGCTATGTATCCCCTTAGTTATAGTGAAACATATATATCAGAAGGCCATCTAAATATATAGAAAGATAGGGTCCAAGATTTTTCTTACCTTCGAATAATCTTCATAATAATTCAATAATTTCAAAGAAACCCTCTAGGAATGTTCTCACAGTTTAACCCCTCAAGTTTATCCTATCATCAATTCAGTAAAAATGACACTATCAAAAATCTTACATAGTCTAACCCATTTGGTCCTACATGGAACTAATCATTTACATACAACCACCCGAGTACCTCTCACAGTCAATACCCCCTTGGTCTACATAGCATCAATAAAATATAATGACTCATAGCCACTCTCGTATTCAATGCTCAATGGTCCAAGGTTCATTTAAAAACAACCCTCTCGGTAGCTCTCACGGTGTAACCCTTCTTGTCAATGACCACCATGCAGCTCTCACAGTCAATACCTATGGGTCTATATAAGAATAATTCATACCTAAAATATCCTACATGGGGAAGATCTCAGAGTCTATTCCCCTTGGCCATGCATTCACAATGTGAATCACATGCATCTCAACTAAACAGTAACTCCATCCTAACAAATACGAGGCATGGATAAAAAAGAAAGCCTAACAGTCATTCTAAAGAAAATGTCTATAATCAATCACACATGGGAACACACCCATAAGCACGGAATAAAACCATATATGTAATCAGTAACCGCTTTATCAATCAAGGACACCATAATATTTCTTAAATACGATTAAATTCCAAAATCTATCAAACCCTAAATAGGGGTATGTGTTACTTTTAGTGTATGTAATCCAAAGACATTCAAATAAAGGCACAAACCACATACCATGATGTTGTATGATGAACACTCTTAAACATAGTCCCAAAATCCTAATAGAATAATGTATATCTACAAAATAGTTCCACCTAGAATAACCCACGAGAGAAGAGGATCAGGATGATAGGTTCTAGGGAAAGGAACAACTCACTAGTGGGAATCCAATGCTCCTGACAACATCTTAATAGTATCTCAGAAGAAGAACCGGGAGGAGCTCTATGTTTCTTGGCCATTCGTCACTCTCCTATATGAATTGAGGGGAGAAGAAAGTACTTTTGTAGATGATACGCGGCACTCCTCTGATTAATCAATTAAAATTAAAAGTATACTACATGTTTATTTAATATACACGTTGTGTACTAGCCTTAACCGTAACCCTCTTTAGGTAGTCTTCTAGGTCACCTACACCACCATGTACCTGGCCTTTATATAGCTAGTACATGGCTACATGAGGCGACCATATACATGGTGTGTACTCCAAAGTACACGGCGTGTACTTAGAGAATTTCCCAAACCTTTCTTTTTCCTCAAAACAAACCTGAATTCAAGATCCAAACCTAATAATGGGGATCTGAGTTCTTACACTTAGACTAGATAAAGAACAATGGAAAAAGGTAATAAATCTAATTTTAAGCCATAGTCAAACCCTAGGTCGGTAATCCCTGTCAATTGGGAAAGTTCCACAATAGATATCTATAGCTATATATATACACATGTATAGTACCATACCAATACAAATATACTTAGATATGAATATTTATTGGTATGTTAATTAAACAATAAAAACCCACTTATAAAATCGATCGTTGGGTCAAAAATCCTAATGTCCTAGAAATCCTCTACAAGGGAATTGAGCTGGACATCATGCTACTAAATTTATGTATCATTTACTAAGTCTATGGGTCCATAATCCCACTGACATGTACGTACTATGGCCAATGCCCAAATTATATCTCTGAACACGATACATACCCATAAGGGGATGCTAGTCCTACGACTGGGTTCACCTTTTCTCACCTCCACTCACTAACACAATGATAAAAAATACCTATGGTCGGTCTTTTAGAAGAAGGATATTGTATAATGATGGTCAATATGGTAAAAGTTCACTGGACAAAAGAAACGAAGAAATATTCCATGAATCCAACTGAGACTCACAATGTAATGTCCGAAAATCCCAAATTATCTCACAACTGATTTGGAGGATCTTAATCATTCCGATCATAGGTCAAGGAGAGAATGATAATCCCATTCAGTAAATAAAGATTCTGGAATGTACTTCTGGATATCCTCTAAATGGTCACTGATTCAGTCATCATACTGCTCAGGCATGTGTATCTTTCCAATGTCTGAGCCCTAGGCCTCAGTCCATAGGCAGTCATGGCATTTAGAACTCAAATGATACCTAAGGGGAACAACCGTTTGTGATATGTAAAGAGAGAACTCCTTGGTGATATGTCATTCTCCACCCCACAAGTCACATAACTAATCCTGAAGTGTGGAATCATTCTGATCATAGGCCGAGGAGAGAATATTCATCCCCACCACTAAGGAGTTCATAATCTACCACGATCCTCAGATCATCATGCCCGAATCAAGGAGAGCATAATTATATTCATCACGTATCATCCATCATATGAGTCTTTATATTGAATTATTATAATTGGAATCTATGTATCACTCAAGGCATATTATAAACATCGTGTGATTGTCAACAACCAAATACCAAGAAGAACCTCTGGTCATCACAAAAATATATATATCAAAATATATATATACATCCAGGCTCAACATTAGGGTATGAGGTAGTACCTTTGGGTATACCAGTAAATATCATAAATAACATGGCTCAGAACTGAGATCTTAGGTAAGTACATCTACGCATTCCAATAAGAAATACACATCATAGGAAGAACATATGGGAATCAGAATAGAAAGAAATATGCCTCACATCATGCTCGAAAACCACCAACCAGGAAGAACCTCTGGTGAACATCACTGCATCAGCAATAAACTAGTGAAACATAACAAAGAGTGAGGGTTTCCCAAACACAAAACCCATCACTATAGCCAGAGCCCCATGGGATTACTAGTTCGGCATAGGTTCTAGGTGACACCTGAACACCATCTCTACAAAAACCTGACATACAGCTTAGGGTCAATCAAACTAGGGAACCCGATGGGTCCCTCAAGTAAAACACAGAGAGGCATCCTACCTGAGATCCTCCAAATAAACACAAGAGAAATCATCCCACATTGCATCCTTAGTGAAACGTAAGGGAGTAATCCTACATGGGATCCTTTAATGAAGAACAATAGAGGAATCCTACAATAAATATCCTATAAAATGAAATTTGTAGAGATATACGAAATGGGACTCCCTAGGTCAGCACATAACCAAAGGCATCCCTCAGTGGATCCTTTGAAGCATCTGGTTTCATGAACTCAAAGTCCATAAGGGAACATCTCTCAAGGGTAATTTTCTCAAAAACATTATTCATGGGAAAAACTCAAATCTCATATCAGATCAAAGGTGTCACCTAGGGTGGTCCAAACACTGATCCTATCATCCCTGTCAAGTGTCACTATCATTTGAAAACTAAACAAGATAAATAGAGGAAGAACCACCCCATTTATATAGATCCCCCAAAACAACATTTATATGACCTCTAAATGTCAATAGGATTCACCTATTGTGATCTACAAGGAAAAAACACTTATAATGGACTACTCAAACGCCCAATTCTAACTTCCACGACACAAAATACTCCAAACCTCTAATCTAGAAAAGTACATGGAATTTAATTTAGAGTAAACAGTGTATACTCTTATCTCTACCATTGGAATTTTACATATACAACGCTAGAACAAAATGGGTTCTACATGTGTAAAAGTACACGGTGTGTACTTCAAAGTATACATTGTGTAATATCTAAAAAACCAAAACATGTGTTCTTTTTCACACGGCCATGTACCATCAAATGGTGTGTACTCAGAGGAAACCGATTGTACATAAGAAAACTTCTTCGTATCCAAATGAGAAGAACATATAGTGTTCTCCCATGGAACACATGCCATGTAACCTAGTTTTCTTGGTTGGAAACCCCTCAGATTGCCTGAAACCCATGTTTTTCACCTGTAACAATAGATCCATCCTTAAGTGGCCAGAAGAAATAAATATATGGATATAAAACCAAAAAAACCAATTTAAATTTTATCTATAGTGAAAACGAAATTGGGACTACCTTTGGGAATAAACCACTAAATATTTGTTTGCTTTCACTGTCCATGATCGCCATAAACACCATATAAGTGCACTGAGGGATTCCCAACGGTACCACTCTTCCCTTCCTTCTCTCAATCATTCTCAATCTCCATTTTATTATGTAGGTTATGATGAAAATGGTTTAGCACAAGTGTCATTTGAATGAATGTGGAGTAATGAAGAGAAAAGAAAGAAAATAAAAAAATGAAAGAAAAGAAAAATAGGCTCGAGTTGGGCCCTGCGCCAGACTCGAGTTTATTCCTCACCTAGGGTGGACTCCATATTTCAGAATCAATGAAAAATATGGAATATCATTTCAATGATCCTTTAAAAACTTGTTTCTAAACGAACATGTGTTAATAAATTAGTACTTAATTCAATAATATTAATTACTAGTTATTCTATTAAAATTTGAACATATCTGATTTCTACCAAACTCATGTCCTAGGGTAAATACCCTATTTCAACACCAACAGAGTTGTCAGAAAAATTATCTGAGATCATCTTCTTTGTTAAAATTCTATTTTACCCCTTTATATGAATGTGAGAAAAATAATCAAATTTTTTCTCAAAACTACAGTCCATAAAAACATAGGTCCTTAATAACTCCCCCCATAAACCTTCTTGTCCCTGGGAAGCCTAGTGAAAGGACCAACAACCATACACCCAACCTGAGAATATTCACAACCAATATATATGTACTATCCAGTGACTAGTCCTATAAAATTAACAACCACCTCTTAGATGGAAGGCATTCAAATACAGTCGATCTAGTACTCCACACTATAGGAAAAGCCATATCATCTTCTTAAAAGAAAACTCCGAGCCAAAAAGCACACAGAAAAAACTGAAGTTCAAGAGGATGGGTTTCATGGAATCAAGAACACCTTCTCGTACGCTATAGGTTGTCGACTAGAAGAGAAGGCATGTAGTGTGATAGTGGGGAGACTGTTTCATCATATCAAGGTAAATAACAATGAAAAAATAGCTAAGTATCATACACAATGGAATGAAAACAGAGTGTTGAATAAGTAAACAACTGAATAGAAAATGCTATTATAATAAATGAAATGTTGTAAAATACCGAACAACTATGTCATAAAATAAAACACTATTCACAAATTAGGCCAACCATAAACAGAAATTTACAAAATAAACTGAATGTAAAAGTATAGGGCTCTACTACTAACTCTTAGCCAACCCACGTACCTGATCTCGATACACTGTCAAACTACCCCATCCCAATTAGTAGAACCACTCAAGAATCACCACTTGATCATGGAATGGTGGGCCTCATCCCAATCCTCCATGAAACACATGCTCAGTCTAAAGGTAAGACACATAGTCTACACATAAACCAAGGTGCAATTGTGGGGATGAGAAATGATCTTAGTTATCCACTCCAAAAGAAAACTACAAATGTGCTGAAAATTGTATGCAAAAGAAAAGTTCCCAATCTAGCTAAAGCAAAGCCAAAAATGTAGTAAAACCAATGTGATTCCACATTCAAACCCGGGTTATGTATTCCCAATCAAATGGGAAAGTGACACCATGGATGTCTATAACTAAATACGTACACATGGATACTCTAACACCTCAAAAATATATACATAGATATTAATATTCAGTAGTATGTGAAACAAGCAATAAGAAATCAAATTGTCCATCGATCCTTGGGTCTATAATCATGATCGCATGGACATTCTATGAAAGGGAATTGAGAAGGACATCATGCCACTAAATTCGTGTATCATTAAGTCGGTCTCTCGGTTCGTAATCCCCTCGACATGTACCTGCTATGAAAAACGCCAGAATTATATCTGTAAGAATGCTACATCACCATAAGAGGATGCTCATCCTACACCAGGGTTCACCCATGCTCACCTATACTAAGAGAAACAAGGATATCATATACTGATGGTAAATCCACTAAAAAAAGGATATCGTATACTAATGGTCAATCCTGTAAAAGGTCACTAGTGCACAGACGGTGAGCAATACTTCTAGAATCCATCTGAGACTCATAATAAAATTTATGACCATGACAACCTATCTCATAACTAATCTGGAAGAGTGTAATCATTACGATCATAGGTCCAAGAGATGATGATCATTTCCACATAAAAAGAAATATTCCGAGAAGTTCATCTAGACATCCTGTAAAAGGTCACTAATTTGGTTGTAATATTGCATGGGCATCTGAATCTAATCCGATGTCTGAGCCCTAGTTCTTAGTCTATAGGTGGTCACATAATTTGGAACTCAGATGATCCCAAAGGGTCATACCCTTATGAGATCTGTAATGAGATAACTCCTTGGTGATATTCCCTAATCCACCTCCTCAGTCCTGTTACTAACCCAGAAGAGTGGAATCATTTTGATCATAGGCTAAGGAGAGCATAATAATCCCTAACACTTGGGAGTGGATAATCTACCATGAGTCAGGGGTCATCATGTCTGAATCGAGGAGAGTGTAATCATCCTCATCATATATCATCCATCCTATGAGTTTTTTCAGGTAATTCCTACAATGGAAATCCAAGTATCACTCAAGGAGTACAACAAGCATCAAGTAAGGATTAAAATTCAGATACCAAGAAGCACCTATAGTCATTCAAAATATATATATATCACAATATATAAACATCCAAGATCAATAGCCAAGTCCCATGTAGTACCTCGGGGTAAACCAATAAATATCAAAAATAAAATGGCTCAGAAGTGGGATCTCAGGTAAGCATGTCAGATCAACCCAAAAAGAAATAATGATTTTGGGAATAAAATTTGAGCAACCTAATGGAAGGAAAGATGCCCAATGTCATGCTCAATTTCCACCAACCAGGATGCACCTCTATTGAACATCACTCCATCATAAATAAACATGTGAAACATAACAAAGAGTGAGGGTGGCCTAAACACCCAACCCAACATAATATTCATAGCCCCATTGGAAAACTATATTGGAACAGATACTAGATGACACCTAAAGACCATCTCTATCCAAAACTGATATATAACTTAGGGAAAGTAAAACCATAGGCACCCGTTGGGTCCATCAATTTAGACATAAAGAGTAATCATACGCAGGATCCACCAGGTAAACATGATTGAAGGTATCCTAAATGAGATCCTTAGAGAAAATAAAGGTAGGAAATCTATATGGGATCATTAAATGAAGAACAAAAAAGGCATCCTAAAATGATTTCCTCTCAAAGGAAAACATGAGAGAGAACCTACTAGGGACTCCCTAGGTTAGCACATATACAATGGAATCCCTCTGGGGATACCTAGAATTATTTGGTCTCACGGCCTCTTCAGACGAAAGGGAACGTATCACAAGGTTAATTCCCTCAAAATCATAGGTCATGTGGATAGCTCATTGCTCATCTCAAATTAAAGGTCTCTACAAGGTTAGTCTGAACACCCAACCTACCATCTACACCAAGTCTCACACTTAGGTGACAGCTGAACTCTATAACTGGAGTAAGAACCCCTCGATTTATATAGGAACCCCAAAAAAGTCTTTATATGACCTATAAATGTCAATATAATTCCACCATTTCGATCTACGTGAAAAAACACTCTAAATGGACTACTAACACACCCAATTTGGACCTCTAGTGCACAAAATACCCCATACCTATAAGCTGGAAAATTACATGGTATGTACTTTAGAGTACACTAGTTGTACTCTTATCCCTCTTACAGGTTGTGTATTTATACATGGCCAGAACAACATGGGGTCTGCATGTGTGAAATTACACATCGTTTACTGTTTAAAACAAAAAAAAACATGTTCTTTTTCAAACGACTAGACACACGGCCATGTACCACCACACAACATGTACTCAGAGTACATGGAATGTACTTAATAAAACTTTTTCATCCCCAATGGGAGGAATACAACGCATTCTTCCCTGGAACACATGTTGTGAAACGTGGTTTTTTCAACAAGAAAACACTCGGATCACCCGAAACCCCACTTTGCACACCCAAAAAAACATATCGGGCCTTAAGAGGACACAACTAAGCAATATATGCCTACAAACACCTGAAATATCCAATTTAAATGGGATCTACGGAAAAAACACAAAGGTTACAACCTTTTTGTGGAAACTGCTAAATCATTTTTTGATTTGACCATCCACAATCGTCAAATGTCGTATTAGTGTGTCGAGGGCTTCGCAATGGTGCCACTTTTAACTTTCTTATCTCCCTCTTTCTCAATTTCCATTTCCTACCCTATGTCAGGATAAAGGAGGACCATCACGAGAGGTGTTTGAAAGAATGATGAGGAAGGAAAATAAAAGAAAAAAATAAGAAAAAGAATGAAATGAAAAAGCAGCTCTGGATGGCCTTAGCACCTGACTCAATTTTTTGCCTCAGCAAGGATAAACTCCACATTATAGTATCAAATATAGAGAGATAATCTCAATCAAACACTCTATTCCAAATTTTTTTACCGAACAAACCTAATTAAATAATGTTGTTTCTCGTTAGACAAAATAACTAAAAAAATATTGACTATTATACAGGGTTGTTATAGAGTATATCATACTATCAATTATGATCCATACCATGATATTGATGGAGATAGATTCAACATGATAATATTGATTAAATAAAATAATGTTATATATATTTATGGGATAATGAGTAGTCTCTTCAGTGTATCAATACTATATGATAGTGAGAATGAGGTGATATTTTAGAATTGTGGATATGTTTTTAGTTTGATAGAAAATTGAAAATTTGAAATGGAGGGACTGAAAACAAGATTATATCTATTATATGTTTTAATGATAAATATATTTTTTGTTTGTGCCTAATGGTGGAGAATCATCTATGTCAAAGAATATTTTTCTATTTAGAAAAAAACATGGTCAATCGTATTAAACATAATGCCTTGATAAATATATGGAAGATAAATAATGAAAGGATAAAAAGTGAGGTGCATGTCACACAGTCAAGATGGCCTATAAGTGTCTTAAGAGAGTGAAGATCCGGGTAATAAAACCTATTCAGTTTATACACTCATATTTTCTGGTCCTATGATATTGAATCAAACCAATAGAGATTGGTATTTCATTACCATTATTGATTTTTTACTCATATGAATAATATTTATATAATTTATATTAGCTAAAAAACTCATAAGAGATTCAAACACATTCATAGGAATTATAGGAATGAAATGGGATGTTTAATCAATAGATATTGATCCAGTAATGGATCCAAATTAATGAATTCAAGCATTGAGTAATTTCATATGAGTAACTGAATGAATTTTAAATATAGTACTCCATATATACCATAAAAAAGTGTAAATGATTATCTAAGTAACTATAAGTCAATTGTCAATGGTGGGATATTGTTTTCCAAGAAATTACTTTCAAATTACTCAAATAGAATGAAAAAACAACAAATTTTCACAAAAATAACCTATTTTTACTCTAAAAAAATTATTCCACACAAAATATGAGACATACTTTTGAAATAAGTTTAACATAAAATGATCAATGGTACTTGATATCACTTTTTATATCATGATCAAAAGAAGAAACATTATAATGTTTTATGAAAGTGCTGATGAGGGCATATTTATTCGATGCACACCTTATAAATGGAGTAACATGAGATATTATAAAAAAATGAGTAATATAATGTGTAGATTTGATGTCTTTATTTTGGAAAATCAAAATACATAAGAAACACTACTTTATATTGATTATAAATTTAGTTTATCTTTGGTAGAGGATGGTAGGCGGAAAGAAAATATTATGTATGAAGGATAATATTATTGTAACCGTAAATAATATTATGAAAGATCCAATAATGAGGAAATTCAAGGGTGAATAGAATCTATGTTCTTAAGATAAAGAAACAATATTGATTATGGGAATATTGATAGATATGGTATAATGTTGAATCCAAAATGAACGAAGTTCAATGAATTTCCAATCACATTATATTTATGTTACATGTTTAGAATGTCTTGAATAGTATAGAGAAAACAATTATTACGATACAGAAATGGTGAAAGAGATAAATAAAATTAAGATATATGATATATGATAACTGGTTATAAACTATTAAGAAACAAATTTATATGAATGAAGTATGGTTTTTTATAAACTAAATGATGAATAGGAATTAGTACCAAATAATGATCACCTTATATAAAAGGGAGACCCTTATATTTAACTTTTTGATTTTGATGAGACATTTTTAAAAGATTAAACAACTACTTAAGAGATTTAGAAAAATTATAGATAATTTGGATTCCTTAATTTGTAGGTGGAATTATAGATGAATATGATTACATTTTACAACCATGATTTTTTACCAATAATAGTGATGATTCTTGAGTTTTCAAGGAATTTATATCTTTTTATGGGCTTCTAGAAGTTCCACGATCATAGAATTGAAATCTAAAAAATAGCTTGGTGAGAATTCAATTCAATAATGGAAAGGTGGATTCAATTCACCATCTTATAATATATGACAAAAAATCAGTCATTCAAATTTTCTATATTATTGGAATAATATTTTTTAAATTGAAAAAAAACCTATGTGTAATTTTTTTTAAATACCGAAACACATTAATATTTCTAAGATAATAGTGATGTAAATCAATATTTTTGGGTTCAAATTATATAAAAATTGTTTAAATTATTCTTTCGCTAAATAATTATGGCCATGATTTGTGGATATTTTTTCCGTTGAATAATGGTGAGGGGACTCTACTCATATAGCACTTGGGAATATGTCTAAAATTGATGATGTCAAAATATTTAGGATCATGTAGTTATTTTAAAGCTTAATGATATCCTAAAAATATTTTTGGAACCTAGATTAGAAGTAATTTTTGTGGTTACAAATTTTAAGGATGTTATTGAAATTATGAGGAGTTCTATATTACACTAGTAAGATAGATGCTAAAATAAATTAATGGGGTTTCTATATTTGTATTCCAAGAATAAATAGAACACACCAATTATGTTAAACTCTTATATTGATATTGATATCAATCATCAAATGTAACCATATGAATGTGATTATTTTAGTGGATTAAGAGGTGTTTAATGACACTCTAGGAAGAAAAATTCTATCACATTAACTAAAATTATTGAATAATAAGTTGTGAAATAATAATATTTGAAAAAATTAGTTGATGAGGTAAAAATTTAACAAAATTATGGAGGTTTTTTCATTTCCATTTACAATTAAGAGTGAAACTAAAATAATACACATACTTTTAATGAATATGATTTAAATTATGAGGTCAAATCATATTGAAATAAATGTATACATCATCACAAGAATCTTGGTATATGGTGTTATTTTATAGGAGTATGTTCCATATATAAATCAAGTCTTGGATATCTAGGATATAACCCATAAAAACAATGCCTTCTATCACATAAGGTGTTTTCTATTATAAATTCAATCCCAATTACTCTATAAATTTTAAATTTTATTTTCACAATTAATTTTATTTCCATTTTTGAAAAAACCATAAAAACAAAAAATAAAAACTCATCAAAAGTTTGTATAGAATGTATTTTCATTTATTAATGATATTCCAGAGGAATACTTGAAGAGTTATTATTTTAACCGAAATATTTTCGAAGATAAGAAGTGATCATTTAAATGTTGTAGAAAAATATAGAGAATGAGATTGAAGACCACTTAATGATTACGAATTTGGTGATTGTTATAGATTAATGATTTTCCAAAGGATTTAAATTTACAAAAGGGGCATTGAGATGGTAATTAATTTAAGACATTAAAAAAATTGTAATTGTATTCACACAAATAGATTAGAGAAATATAAATAAAACTAATTTATCAAATGTTGCGGTGTTTATATTACCATTCAATTGGATTGATCCTATACATTTTTTCATGAGCAAACTATATCATGAGTTTTTATATATTTTTCAGGTTATATATATTAATAAAATTATAGTACATGATTTGGTTAGTAATAACAGAATATATGGAATGTAAAAGGAATAAGGTTCTCCAAAATTAAAACACATCATGACAAGAAGGGAACTATTTTTCATGATGTTGATGTTATAGGATAATGGTTTTACTCTTACAAAGATTATCACATCGTGGTCTTATATGATTTACCATAAATGAGATGAGAAAAATAAGTAGTTTACATATATGCATAAAATTCATCCCTTAGCTCCATGATTTATTTTATGAATATTTTCTTGATATATATTTAGGAACGGATTTTCACCTGACGTAAAACTCAAAAGATTTTAGTGTTGAAATGGTATAAAAGTAGGAAATAATCATGTAAACATGTTCTTTTTCGGGTCATAATTTCTAGGGCCATACCATATTTAGTTTGGTTATGATAATTTTTTATGTCATTTCATCTAGTTTTTCTAAGAAAAAGTGTGATGATATTAGCTTGGGTGAGTTCTCGAGACATAACAAGTTTATGTAAATTTTTTACCATTAGATGTATATAGTTTGATTTATAAAGGTGTTTTACTTAAAATAAGAGTGTTGAAACATCTTCAACCACTATATTATAGAAGTCACCTTACATTAAATTTCATATTGAATTTTTATAGTTGTTCCCATAATATAATGTAGACTTAAAGATAACATAAAAGAAAATGTAAAATTATGTCCTATGATCTAGACACATCACATAGACATAGAACATATGATCTTTAACTATCAGCTAATGGTGGATCACAATCATTGAGTCTTGTTCCTAATAATTTGTAACACTGTGATATCGGGTATATTAGATCATCCTGAATGGCCTACCTATAGGAACATTTCAGGGTCCACGTGTCATTCGTAGTTCCTATTTGTGAACATGTTTAATGGTCTCCTGGATAGGGATTATTATCAGAGAATACTAGTTGATTTAACAACATGATACAAGATGAAAATAATATAATTTATTTCTTTTTGAGATTTCTTATATTGGGTGCATCATTGGTGGTATGGAATTGATTGAATAATCAAGATAGAATTTGTTTCTTTCCAAAGGAATTGAAATCTCATTACTATTACATTGGGATTATTGTAAATTGTCTAAATCCATGGAAATGGTATATGAAGGTAAACACTTATTTTAGGGTTAATGAATAATTAAACAATAAAGGATGATGAAAAAAGGATCGCATCCTACTTTATAAGATATCATGACACAAAGTGATTATATTATATGATGTATTTTTCTATGAAGTTGTTGTTTATATGAATATACCTTGCCTCCTTAGAGGAATTTATATAGTTCTAGACTATACTATTGGATTTTGATTAAAACTTACTGCTATTGAGATAAAGGTAGATAGTGATACAAAATTAGTATATTCAAAAGTTTGGATTATTTCCTGGAATATTAGTGAAAACATGGTGGATGCCACTGTTGGGTTTGGGAGATGTTGGAGTAAAAATGATCATAAATAAATAAATAAATTCATTATTATTAGAGTATATAGTAACTGGAGATGAATTGATTTATATAATTTCTTTACTAGAATTTAATTGAATACTTTGGAAAAAATTTAACAAACATATATTTTTTTCATTATTCAAGGTTCATTAAATATATGTGATAATAATTGATCAAATTAGAGGCCTGGTATTATCTTGTGATATATTTATCATATTATAAGTTAGTGATAAAAAATTTAATATTTTTTTCAGAGTGAGTTGGTCATAGCATTTCATTCATTCCTTATTTAGTAGGGAATACATATTTGTGGTTTAGGGATCCATTTTCAAGTGTTTTCATACCACAAAACATAAGTGAGAGGAGTCACATATTTAGTGGAACATTAACAATTCAGAATTGAGAGATCCCCCAACACTCATCCCTCTGGTGTCATGGAGAGGGAGGTAATAGATCCAAGACATTCATCTAAGTTCACTATATCAAATAGATGGAAAGACATTGCAGTGATAATCAGGTTATTGTAGGCATCATCTGATCTACATGATAGATCTTGGTTAATCAAAATCAAAATTTCTATAGACTTCAAAATAATGTGTGGGTGATCTAAAGGGATATGATATTGGTTCCTTTGATCAACATTTGTAAATGACATTTGGTTTTTGACCATGACTTGAAATAAACTGAGGTAGATGTAGGATTTCAATTTTATGACTACATTATTCAATGTCAGACCCTCTATATTAATATTTTTTGTGCAACATTGGAGATGAAATTGTAACATCAATACTGTAATAAAACATTTAACATATATATCTCATCTACATTAGTAGTGTACTCTAAAATATTTAAATTGGGTAAAAAACATTTTCTGTTTAAAAATTATAAGCATGTGTGTGTGTGTGTTTTGTTTTTTTAGTAGAGGATTTAAATGAATCATAGAATTTTGGATAGGTTTTTGGATTAAATAGTAAATGTATGGGGTACAATATTCAAAATATTCTTGGAATTATTTGTTTAACAAAATGGCCTAATGACAAATATTGTAGGCCTTGAGAAAACCTACTAAAGAAACTAATAAAACACATGGTGTGGGTCTATATCAAAAAAGGTAAACCCAAAAAAATAAATGATTCTGGTAGGGCTAGATAAGTCCACAAAATTTGAAAATAAATTCACCCATTCAATGGGGAAACAAATATAAAAAATGACCCACACTAGTTGGTTCTTTTGTCTTAGTAATGAAAAAATAAATAACAATGGGATAGTTGAGAAAACAATCCCATTCCACTATGTACAGCCCTACTCCATGAGTGTGGCATTAAATTTTGGCTTACCCAATATCCCACTTGAGTTATCCCAACCATCTCATCCCTAGCAGGGCCTAAAATGGACCAAAACATCTTTGAAGGGGTTTCTATTCCACCTGAAGGCTTAAAACAATTAAAAAACATAAGAATTTGAAAAAAAATCAAAATATTAAAAAACATTAAGGTAAATTGTGATTAATATTCTATGAATTAAAACAATATAAAATTATTTTAATTTCAATAAATTTTCCATGAATATAGTTTTATTGAAAATTAATTTTATATCACATGTTTTTTATCAGCAGAATGATGTTGAGCATCAATCATCAAATGTAGGTCTGAAATTTAATTTATTTAACTTATTAATTCCATTTCCTATGTTAATTTTAATAATTTATTTATATATGATGTTTGGTGAATATTAAATCCATACATTATATATAAGGGTTAGGGCATCCATGAAAATTATTTTACACATATTTTAGGCATTCTTGAGTGTTTATATAAACTTTCAATGAAGATATAAGATAAATACCATGTCTATAAGAGCTTCCATTTATGATGTGACTTAGATATAGTGCATAGGGTTTCAATATATAATATTAGTGAAAAACAAATGGATTTTTCAATCCCTCAGATCATGCTTGATCAATTTATTCTCAATTGATCAATAATAGTAAATTGTCAACATTAGCAGTGTCATTTTTTTAATTTATCAATTTTTTATTAATTTTTGGTTAATATGAAAATCTACTTCAGGATATAAAATAATATTCTAAAATAAATAGTTTATAAATAATATATATATGATGAATTGTTTCTATTTAATAAATTTTTTAGCTGTGAGAAAGATGACATATTGAAAAACAAATTGAAATTAAATACTTTAACGTAGTAATAAAAAACCACCTAGTGAAATATTTTTGTCATAACACCTTATTATAAATAAATTTTGGCAAAATTATGTTATTTAGGTTCTCATCAGCCCTATTTGAGAGTTCCTCATACTTCCAAGGATTTATTTTGTGATTTATGGTTCCACAGAACTAATGTTGGAAGCATATAAGTAACCATATCTAACTTGTTTCCACATTATAGGTGAAAATTTTTGTTAGTGGAGTTTATGTTTTTCACAATATGAGACTTCATTCAAGAATTAAGAAGATGAAATTGGTTTTCCAATATTAGGAAACCTTTTAAACTCTTATAGTAGTGGCATAGCCATAGTATAGAGTCTAAGGAGATGTTTCAAGGATCCTTACCAAAATAATAATCAAGTGACTCATTATTCTTAATCTAGAATTGATTGATAAACATGTTTGATAAAATTGTGGGAGATATTTAATGTTTCAATTACTCTATAATATCTAATATGTAATCAATTAATGTTCTAATATAATAAATTAATTTATTGTAGATAAAATTCTAGTCCCAACCACCAGTTTAATATCACTTTGATTTATACTAGAACTAGAGAATATTATAACCAGCCCTAATATCTTGGAATGTTATAGGTTCTTATGAATTATAAAGGTCAAAATAGTATTATTTATTTGATGGATTCCCTACACTTTCCCAAGACTCCTTAGGTAGAAACTGTGTTAGATACAGATAAATATAAGAATTATGTATAATATTCACTAGATGTATAGTGTATCATGTTTTCATTAATGCCATATGAATTTACAAAAATGCATTTGGATCAAGATGAATACAATATTATGTCTCACCTCTAACATTTATATTTGTATATATTCCAACACTATCTATATGAGATATCAAGTACAATATAATAGTGCTTATTAGAAGAAAGATATTATGATAGACCATATGTACTCATAATGATTGGGTACAACGAGATGCTTGAGTCCCTTAGGTTAAATATCAACCAATAATTATAGATTAATCTCATCCAATCCTCTTTACCTCCTAGATTCTTTACTTTTATTGTTAATTATAACATAAATGACATGATAAAGTCACTCTTAGTCATATTGGATTTAGTTCACCATATTGTTAATGATATAAGGAATATTGAATCTTCAATCCAAATAGTGAATAAGCTTATGGAGGTAAAGGCATATGAGTCTAAGTATAAAACCAATTCTAAGACATGAATACAACATTCTTCTACGAATAAACTTATGTAAGGGTAATTAGTAGGAGGTTTTCTTCTTCTTTATTGGTACAAAATGCCACTGGATGAAGAATTTAATTATACAAACTAATAAGTAAGGTGATGCTTTACCTAATATATTGTTGTCATTGAATAAAATCTAACGGTGTCTATAATTTGGTTATTAGACACAGCATAGGGATAAACCTTTTTATTCACATACAGAAACCATGAAGATTCTATAATACTAAAAATGCTGAGGTGGATATTTGGGCTATAAATAGTACAACGTTAGAATATTTGGAAGTGTGAGATTGAAAACTGAATTTTCCAAGAGGTTTTATTATTTTATTGAATAATTATTATTATGTTCCATGATATACTTGAAATATGATCTCAGTTCCATTTTTTGGACACCATGGAATTTGTTTTTTTGTTTAGAAAAAATAATATCATCACTTTTATAAGAATAAAATATGTTATTTTATACTGAATCTTAACAATTCCTTTCATATATATGAACATGAAAACTATGTATTCGAATTCAATGAAAAAATAATAAAATGACTCATATAATACCCAAAAATTCCACTTCATCCATGGTTGTGTAAATGAGAATAATTTACACAAGTTATATCATGAATGGTTTTGAGACTCTAGTGAGTTAAACCCATTGGATGTATGATATGATTGATTAAAATTACAAATGATAAAATAGTCATTCACTAGGAAATGTGTAAGAACCATTGAACTAATGTAATTGATTCATACTAATATATGTGCTTCATTTCTAGTAGAGGAATGTGGTTCTTTTTCTAATTCAATACTTTTAAAAATACCTATATAATGTATGGTTATATCTAATTAATGAAGAAAATTTCATATTCCTTTTAGATATTTAAAAAATTCAAACATGAAGTAGATAACTATATTGGTATAAAGATTACGGAACTCTACTTATATCGAGATAGAGAATATCTCAACCAAGATTTCATAAATCACATAATAAAGTGTGCGATAGTACCATAACTAACTACTCATTATTCAGATCAATAGAATAGTGTTAGTGAAAGGATGAATCAAAACAATCTTGATAAGTTTAGAAATAGAATGATTTTGTAAAACACTTATATTATACGTAGGATATATGAATTGTAGACTAAGGTATATACCCTTAATTTATAAACAACTAAAGAAGTATAAGGTATTCTAAATGAGATATTGTGTGAAAAAACCCCATTATATCACACATATATGTGTTTTATGTGAGGAATATGTCTACATGATACTATAGAGACCCATCCCCAAAAGCCAGATATGTTGTCTGTTGTTGATTACTTTGGCATGATTACAAAGAATAAAATCTTGAAAAACCAAGAGTTTAGTAGTCTTGGAAAACCATATACATAAATTAGTCTTGTTTACCAATTAATACACTAATTAAGACATAATTGTTTATTATAATTAATATGAAGAATAAATTTATTCCATATAGTATATCCTTGCATATCTTTCATAGTATGCTTCTAGGATTAGTAGTTAAAGGAAACAAAATAAAGGTGATATTAAATGTGTGTTAGGGGGTAAGTATAGTGTAAGTAATAATGAATCAATGAGAATAAGAATTATGGAATATTAAATAACTCTATACACATTCCATGAAATCATCAAACTGATAAGGAAGTGAATAAACAACATGTAAAGGTGATAATTTGAAACTCATGCCACTAAAATAACTAGAAAAGGAAAAATTAATATGGAAAGGTAAGAAACTGAAAACACATTCCATTTAATCAATACACTGAGAATTAAATGCATCCATAGATTTTATCATTAGAAAATAACATGGATAAAAAATAATGAATCAAAATGATGGTAATGCTTAATTATTGGACATTATATATCAGACACATGAAAACATATACTATCAAGACCCATCATATGAATAGTTTAAACTATGGATAGAAGCCCGATTAATTTTCTCATATTACTTATCTCTTGAGAACATATGGATGCATTAAGAATCTATATAATGTCTAGTCTTCACCCGTCATTTCAAGTCCAAATAATTGTAAATATTGAGTAAAAACATAATTATCAAGAAATATGGATTCTTAATTATCTATATAGAATCAAGAATAAGGTGTCACCATTATTTCCCCAAATAATTAAACAACTATTAAAGTATACACCATCTTGAAAGAATAATATAGTTTAGGAAATAGTAATATCCATGATAAATGAAATAGATTATTTAGGGAAAATTCAACATTCAATAGCCATATGAGATTAAATATCTCAAGGGGATGAACAAATAAATCTAGGAAGTGAAGGATAATACTATAATTGGCCAAATGAATCAAAAACCAATGAGAGGTAGAAATAGGATGGTATTAATAAAATATATTCCAAGTTGAGTAAAAATAATGGTTTCTTTCCTTGATGAATATAAATATTATAATATGATATTTTAAAAATATTGTTTGGGAAAATAACCATTTATTATAAAAAACTCTTGGAAAACATTTTCTTGGAAAATATTTTTTGAAAATATTTCATTTAAAAAAACCATTTAAACATAAAAATGAATCTTAAAAGAAATGATGGTCATTAAATCTATAAAAGTCATATGTGGTAAATAGAACATTAATTTTTTACAGTTATAGGTTAGAAAAGGTCCTCATTTAGAAAGAGACAAGAATATTAATTTCAAAACATTGGTAAAAGAATAATGATAGAAATATCTTTAGAAAATTATTTTGAAAACATTGTTGAATTTTTTTAATAAATCATGGTTTTTATATGAAAATTGTTTCTCTATATAAAGGGAGAAAAGGGTTAGGTTTTCTAAAATCAATTTTATAAAACATTTTGAGTACTATAGTGTAAGAACCGGGATCATCATATCAGTTGTTGATATTTATTTTGGGTTGTTTTTTAGCAAAATGAATGAAGGGGAAATTTTCTAAGAAAACACCATGTACATTTCAGTTCAATTCTTGTACTCGTATCTCGCATGTTTCCATGTACTGGCCATGTAACATCTAAGAATATGTTCCTATGGGAGACCTAGAAGAAAGCCTAATGCAGGGGCCAGTTGGGGATAGTACACAACATGTACATTAAATAAAAAACCATGTAATTTTCTTTTTTAATTGATGAGTCGGAGCAGGGTCATGTCTTATCTCTAGAAAAAACTTCTTCTTCTTGTGTTTCATACAAGAGAGTGACATACGACCGAAGATCTTGGATCTCCCCACGTTCATCCATCCGATTTCCGATTAAGATGTTGTCGGGTGTGTTTGATTCCCACGGATGAGTAATCAATTCCCCTAAATCCCCTTTTCCTAATTAATCCTCTCTCTTGAGTTATCCAATGTTGAAATCTTTTAACCTTTTAAAATATCTACATTGTTGTAGGTTTATTGAAGGGTCTCCATTCAATATTTTTCTTTGTACAACATCAAAGTTGGTGGTTTTTTCCTTTCTTTGATAGTCTTTGGATTATATATGATTACTGTTACAAATACCCATTTTTGGGGTATTTTGTGTTTTGGATTGTATATCTATTATCTACCTGTTATGGTTTTATTGATTGAAAAGGGTTTGTATCATATGTGTAATGATGGATTCCTTGTTTACGGGACACCCGAAGGGTGTGTTTCTCTAGTTTGATTATTTAGGGCTATTTGGCAATGGTTTCTTCTGAGACATGTCTTGTTTTCCATGAATTGAATTTTTAGGATGGAGGTGATTGATTATATAAATATCATGAGTTATTCTAATGAATGTTATCCACCTATTAGTTATATATTACATGTGTTTCTTGATATGATATGCGCGCTGACCTTCAAATGGACCGTGAAATCCTTGGACCTTGAAAACTATGGGTTGTTAAATGTTTATTCACATCGGTTTGTGAAAGCCTTTGTATAGATTTTTACCCTAGGATTATTGACCGTTATAGCTACCTAGAGGACATTTATGATTATTTTATACTATGTTGACCTAGTAGGTATTCACCGTGAGTGCTACCCGGAGGTTGTGTATAAGTTATTTTATGTCATGTGGACCTAGGCATATTGACCATGAGAGATGCCCTGGTGGTCATTAAAAATGGATTAGTGGTATGTTAACCCAAATGGGTTAGACCATGAATGATTTTCTCGAAGGTTTTTATGAATAATTAAATGATTGTTATGAGGCTACCGAGCCAAAGCACAAGAATGGACTCGGTCTTACATGATAGTTAGGCATAATTTTGAGACTTTTGTTTGTTATATTATACAGAGGATATAGGGCTTAGGCAAGATCACAAGGTTTTATTATTAAACTATATGAATTATTATAAATGTAAATGAAAGTAATTGGAAACTATGTAATTGTTTACCTTTGAGTACATCATTTTTTATTGCTTCATTTTTCATATTGCCATATATATATATATATATATTCACTAACATTTACGCACAAGTATTTTGGTGGTTTCCTACTTGGATTCATCTCAACCCCAATTTGTTTCATTATTTTGGGACCAAATAGACTATATGGTTTGAGGTATAGGTAAGGGAAAACTCTCATCTTTGTCAGGTACTTCATTGTTGTTAGAGATGGAGAGCATGGGACCAAGCTCATACATGCAATGATGTTAGATTTTATTGTTTTTTGTACTTTTTTAGTATTTTATTTCCATCATTTTGACTTTTTTGGATACTTTTATAAATATAGGTGACAAGCATCATTTATTTATATATGATGTAGTTTTTTAAATTATTTATATTCCAATATTTACTTCTTTTTTATGGTATTAATTCTTGTGCTACTATTTATTATTTGTTTCCATTGTTTTACTCAGCCAATGAGGGGATAGTTTCTATAATATCACACCTAGGGCCTTTATTGCAAGTCGATAGCCTTTGGAATATGGGAAAATGCATTGGAGTCCATGTCACCAACTGAGTACGGGACACCTATGGGTGGCACCCGGAATCAGGACATTACAAAGTGGATTAAAACAGTTTTATTTTCTGCTTTGTATTACTATTTTGAGATTATAGATTGGGAAAGGAAAACATTGGTATTTGGTAAATAGTTGTTCTCTTGAGTAGAAAACATGTGTACAGGTAAAATCCATGTTACCAAGAATATTGCAATATTTTGGTTTTTCAATTATTGTAGATGATTTGATTTAATTATTGGGTGATTCACATGTTTTGTGCTATTATGATTTATATCATTGGGTTCTATTTCTGTTATAACCCGATGAGATGAGGGTATTCCATCTCATGAATCATATAGGTACTTTATTGAGATCACATGTCAAGCATTCTTTTCATGCCATTTAGGGTACATTACTGATTTCATGTTTTTGTGAGAGATGTTGTTATAGATGTGCATGTTGTTGTGAAAGATACCAGGATAGAATAAATGTTATTTGGATAGGGTATTAGAATATGTAATGTTTCATCAGGATGGATGCAAAAATTTGGTCTATAAGGTGTTATGGTCCCACTCAGATCAGAATTTGATGGATCATGTTTGATCATTAATTGAATTTTGTCAAGTTACCATATGAATGAGGATGAAAAACATTGATTTGTGGGAGTATTGGCTTCCCTAGGTTGGAATTTGTCCGGAATTTAAATTTTTTTAATGTTTTTAAGCGTTTCGGAAGGATATTTTAGAGGCCTACTATCTAGAAACCCAGACAACACAGAGTGTGGTGTTATGAACACATGCCATGTGTTCTTCTGTTCTGGAAGAAACAATTTCTCTTGTGTACATGTAGTGTACTATAAGTACACATCGTATAGTCTTTAATCGAGTGACTGAAAGTGTGAGCAGATAAACGAGGTTGGCAAACATTTGTATAAAATTCCATGTACTATGAGTACACACCATGCCGTAAGGACCACGTGTCTGACCAATAGAATAACAATGCTGGAAGATGAAACATAGGTTGTACATGTTCTGTCCTATTCTTTCACGCTGTGTAGAGTTGAACGTGTCTCTGACCGTGTGACTAACGACATAGGTGGTTAGAACATAACTAATAGACAGCGTGTCTAGGGAGAAAATTCCATGTACTATTACCCAGGAAGGAACTGTGTGGTTCGAGCAGTTTAGAAGAACAGGAGCATGATGGAAAATTCAAGTACATGTTGTGTCCTAAGAGGAACATGTTGTATGTAAGGGTGTTACACGACTAGGTTTGGAAGAGGTACACTCCCATGTAATACATATGGGTAACATGTCGTGTGCACGTTATATATTCCATCTTACCATGTTTTGTAAAACATGAATGTTTCTTCTCATGTTCCAATCCTGCACGACTCAGTTGTTTTCTAGGATAATCTTGAATTGAGGTGTGCACTTGACCTTGTAGATTCATGCCACTAAAACGCCCTCTGTTTCTTTTTCAGATACAAGGAAATGATCAGACATCAAAAGTAGTAGATCAAAGAGTACAAGAAGATTCTCTCGTCGAGCCTGTTTTGGCACCAGGTGTTATACCGAACGCAGGTGATGATGATTATTTTCATGAAGGATTTATGAGGATGATGAAGACTATTCATAGAGCACCACATCCTGCCCCAACCATAGAGGATTTTATGAGGGTGTTCCAGTAGCAGAATCCTCCCACTTTTTTATGGTATGGAGGACCACGAGGTGCAGAGTCATGGTTGGAGGCCATTATTTCTATCTTTGAGCATCTAGAGAAGCCTCCTGAGATGAGGTTGAAGCTCACCATGTACATTGTAACATCCCGGCCCGGCATACCATCAAACTAGTGGCCAGACCGGTCGCCACATGGCCTCAAGAACCTCTCCCTGTTAGCCAGAGGCTGCTGACTAGAAGCGAGGGTCTCGGGAGGTAATAGTGGGGAGACTATACAGTCTTATCAGAGTTGCACAGTGCTATCATCAGAGGTAAACACAATAAATAGTAGAAACAGTAATAGGTAAACACTGAACAACAGCAGTAGAAGACAAATAGTGATCATTTTTATAAAAGGTGGCCAAATCCAGTTTACACGATATAGGGATGATGAATGATACAATGTGAAAATAAGAAACAGTGCATCATGCTTACAATACAACATAAGAGAACATAGAAAAGACAACAAGGCCCGACGGGCAGTCTCCTGAGCATCATGAGCTCTCACTCGGTACTTTGCTCCTATCCCCAGGTACAAGCAACACAGCGACCAACCTAGGTCCTATAAAAAAGAGAGGTGTACTCTGGTACACCAGTGCAATGGCGGCCCGAGTAGGGTGTGATATATAAATCTCAGTAGAACGGAACCACAGGTGTCTAACCCAAACCAGACTGTGTAATATTAATTGAAGCAGGAAGCACGTATAGCAGGATTCAATAAATAGAACAATATAGAATAACAACACCTTTCCAGGTTTTCCAAGGAAACCTAATGGCTATACCAGCTTTGGCTCATTGCTAGGGATATTATCCCGATCATGCCACTACATTTACATATGTAGATATTTATAAAAGATGGCATGGGGTAAGCATGCGTCCCACCCATCAACTGAGGATAGCGAGAACGAGGTATGAATGCCTCTCGTCCCTATAGGTCAACTAGAAAAGGGTATGAATGCATCTCGTCCATCATTCGTGATTAGTGGGAATGATGTAAGAATGCCTCTCGTCCCTATCGTTCAACTGGCAAGGGGTATGAATGAATCCATTCCATACACGTATAGAGAATAGCGGGCACGAGGTAAGAATGCCTCTTGTCCATATAAGTCAACTGTCAAGGGGTATAAATCCCTCCCTTTCATAAACGTATAGATATCGCACCTGGCATAAAGTAGGCATGCCTCCCACCCATACTAAAGTAAGCTGGCATGGGGTATGCATGCCTTCCATCCATAACCGTTCAAATTAGATGGCATGGGGTATGAATGCCTCCCATCCATAACCACACAGATTTGTTATCAGGATTACAGTACAATCTATAAGGGAGTACCTCTTATGCATTTCAATTAGTCATTCCACATTCACAATCAATCACTCACTTTGTGGCATCAGCATGTGCGCACTCACAATACAAACATGTTTATAGTATACTACTTAGGGCATTACCTCATTAGCATTCAAGGGATCATACCACATACACATAAGGGAACAGATTCACATTCATACTTAAGGCAACCCATCTTAAGTATTTATAATATCCTAATTATCATATTCATCACGTTTATACTTAAGGAATCTATTCTTAAGTATCTATATCAAGATATTCACATTTTCATTTTCCTAACATAAGGCGTGCTCATTACGTTATTCCAAGGCGTGGTCGTACCACCCTAGTTCACTCATCTCCAGTTTAACCATTTCATTTTAAGGGATACATTTATCATTTTTAAACTAGTTGGTACAATTCAAATGAAACACGACATCATCAATCAACACCAAAGAATAACCAGAAATTAGCAGGCATGCATAATAATCTACTTCCTACTTTTATCTTGAAGACAGCGCACCTCTGCTTGAAGGGTTTTATTATTAAATTGTTAGTTTACTTATCAGGCAACTTTTTTTATCTTGTTCCTTCAATTCAAATGGTTTTCAAAGAAGCATATACTCAAGACTAACTTGCAGAATTAAAGTACAAAGGCAGTGCATAAATTAACTCATTTAAACTTCACTTTAAATAAAAAGGCAGGAGAGAGACCCTACCTCAAGGTGGATCCATTCATCTACTCTGGATCTTGGCGCTTTCTAACTAATGCTTCCACTGCTCCCCCACAAGGCATATGGGATTTCACATATGTATAAGGACACCTAGCCTCTATGCACACGCTCTGCATGGCCCTGAGCGTGCGCAAGAGGATCCTTAAACATATTCTTATACACATAAGCATGTCTCTGCTCACCTACGCTGGAACGTTTATATATTCAATGGGGAAAACTATCCTTGTACAGTATATTCGCTTCCATGCACGAATATATTCATATCGGGGGAACCCACGTACATATAAATACGTACCTATGCCTACGCAGGCAAGCTGCATAAGCTTCGGCAAAGCGAAACCAACTCCAATGGTCCAACGCACTACGGGAAAAATACCAAGAACCTCTAAAACAACTAAAGACATTGATTGGAAGCTAGGAAACAACTAAGGATAGAAAATCCCTACCTCAGAAACAACCCGGCAGTTCGAAAAAACCGCAATCCACCTCGCCTTTGGTGGCGGATGTCATGCGCACACCAACGAGGTCCGGAGGGACCTTCCACATCCCCTTAGAATAAAAGAAACAATGGAAAACCCGAAATCAACAACAACCCTAAAAACTAGGGCGTACGACCGAATGAGATAAGGGAAAAAGGAAGCCCTAAATTCATTCAAGAATGGGAGGAGACTAGGGAAGATGGTTTACCATGATGTTTCGATGAAGAAACCTCCAGAAATGGGGAGGAACTGAAGGAATAAGGGGAGGCCGCTGAGGAGTCTTGCACGCGGCTTGAGGGGGATCCCTCCCTTGGTGCGGGTATGGCCGAGTGAAAGGGGAGGGAGTTCTTAGTTTAGGTTTTAATTATTTTTTTTATTGTTAACTTTAATTACATTTAAAATGTTTTAAAAACCCAAACAGGGTAAGACGCACGGTTTAACCTGCACGGTTTTCCAAACCGTGTGCAAACCGTGCGGCACCCCACTGGACACCCAGGGCCCCCCACACTGGCTGGCCGCATGGTTTGGGGAAAACGTGTGTAGGCTGTGCAGACTCCTCTGCCTCCCTATTTTAGGCTACACAGTTTGGGCTACACGGTTTGGGAAACCGTGCGCCAACCGTGTGCCTTCTGTTGTTCTTTAAAAACCATCCTCCTTCGGGTACGACGCACCCGAAACACCTTGAGCCACTCGAGAAACATAACGGGCATTCTCCGATGTCCAAAAACATTACAAAGAATGGTTCAATCCTTCAGAACATCGTTCTGAAGCTCGGTTCTAAAAAAAACTGGTTCAGTAATTGAAAAAGTTCAATTTCCCCCAATTATTAACCTGGTTCAAAACACGGGTCATTACAACCTTCCCACCTTAGAACTTCTCATCCCCGACAAGTCATCGGGAACAACACGCACCTCACTCGACCTGCAAGGGTCATGAAGCTCCATTCAACGATCGCGTTACGTTTCTAAACGTTTAATGATCCATGATCATCCACATATGTACACAACACTTAAGTCGTGAACACCTGATCCAATGGTCGTTTTCCCACCAAACCAACACGAAAGCTCTTACCCAAGCCCATTCCACAAGAGGCATGATCACATCATTGTCTCGTCAAGAAACCAAACAAAGGTACTTCCCACCTTAGAATTTTAACATTAAACGGCAAAGACTCAGACCATAGCTCCACCACCTTTTGAATTGTCCTTCAAAAACACGCTCTAAGCATTCCAACGGCACACCTAGCGTGATTTTTAAATGATCAAACCGTCAATTTCCCCATCGACCTCTAAACCCAAGTCCAAAAGACTCAAGCCACTCCGGCTAACTGTTCAAGAAGACGTCTGGCTAAGGCGACCGACACTTTACAAGCTAAACAATGATGCCTTCTCTCAAGGCATCTCGCATTCACCATGAGGACGTTCACCGAATAGCTCATACCCGAATCTCGGTGACATCCCCAAGATCAAACCATGAAGGAAACCACGCATCCCGCATGCAACGCCGAAATAGAACAACCAAAAGAGCTCAACAGAATTTTAAAACATTAGCGCAGTTTAAGATCGACGCTCTCTTAGCACATCCAGGAAGAAAGAAAGATAGGGAACAAGCTATTTGCGTAGCAGAGTACACTAAGAGGATTGAAAACAGATTCCAGTTATTTATACCCAATAACTGGAATGTAGATCAGTCAAACCACCCCTGGTCGACTCTAAAGAAGAAACTTGGCTTCACCTACTGGCGCATCAAGAATTCAACTGATTACGATGCCTTTTCCCACACGAGGTATTCGTCGGTCAACCTTACCACCAAAACCCAAAAGCATTTGAGAAAAACCTGACCTTTTTCCAAGATGGCCCTTCTTGGAGTGTTCCTTCTACCCAGAAGGACATGCTTTACTCAACTGGAATGATCCTTCCCACCTTAGAAGGGCCGGCGTCATCGAAAGGAGAAAGGAAAGTTGCCCATAGGTAGACTTGTTTGTAATAATCTGAACAGACATGTGTCACTCCTTCGAGCAACGATCACCACGTAAACCGTACAAGGAAACCAAGGAAACAAAACCGGCGTGTCAACCACCCGAGTCTTTCTAAAATAATCTCCATCATTGGGACAACTTAATTCTCAAACGCTCAAGTCACTCTACCACAGAGATGACATGAGACCGTACACAGAAGTGCAAGAGATACAGCCAAACATTGTATTACCCCATACAACAATTCTCTTAGATGATGACATGTTAAGTCATCCATTTCCACTCCAAACAAAAGGGTCAAACTACCAACAAGGCTACCGACCATGCCCGAGGAATGTCCAACCAACTAATATTGAGCATTACCTGATGCTTAATCCCTTAACATGATCAAAAGAAGCATGACCCCCCGTCTGAACAAGGGTGTCATTAGAACTGGAAGTCCTACATGGGACAATGGTACCCGAATAGTAACAAACTTCATAAAGTTCACCAAACAAGCCAAGAACATAAGCTCTAAGGGCGCTACCTACCACGGGCTAGCCCCTCATGAAAAACAAGCATCGACCCATGCACTTGGCCATGCCTAACAAAAGTCACCAGGCTCAAAGCCTAACATTTAACGTCATTAATATAAGAAAACAGCCGACGGAAAACGCAAAAGGTTCCGTTCCAAGTCACTCACAAGAAAGACATAACCTACCCTCACAAGGGGTATCAATAGATGACACCACTATAGGTTCCTTTTTCCAATCCCTTTATATTTATTCACATTTATCATTTAATCACATTAAAAGATTAAATTCAACACATCAAGTACCCCTTTCCAAACAAAATTTCACTAGGCACTTTATCATTTTATCCAACAGAACAAGTCATAAAAGGCAAGTTTCAACCAACTTATTTTTAACCACTAGACGACCTACGAGGTTCCCAGCAATCCAGAACATTTCACATAAAAAACAAAAAGCTTTTAAACATAAGAACATCACACAAAGCATCCTGCCATTACATTCCTTATGGGTTGTTGTTTCCCAACCCATGAAGCGCCCACACACTCTATAAATTAAAAATTGGCTACCATTAAACAAAATAGATCACATTTCAGAAATTTACATGCTCAAATACAATGATCCAATCATAAGGGTGGTCACCTACCAATCTGAAAAGCACCCATACACCTTACAGTTTGGCATTTGGCTCCCTTTAATCAAAACCAATTCCATTTTACAATTACAACTTTAGCAGCCTATTTTCTAAAATCTGATTACACAGGTTACCCTTTCCCATCTATAAGGCGCCCATAAACCTTACCACTGAAAATTGTCTCTTGTCGTAACCGCAATCACCCAATTTAGAAAAACCATCCAATTTCATTTTTTTTATCAAAAACAGCATGTTATCATAATAAGCAACACAGAACATACTATATCACAGGAGAATAGAATAACTACCACAGTACCTATCACAACAACAACCATTACTAATTCATCCTAGATGGAATGGCATGGGATTTCTAACGATGTGCATATACGATGCATGAGATGGCATACCCTCATATCATCAGGTTGAAACAGAAATAGAACCCAAAATTGCATCAACAGTATCAACAGAAAACATGTGTGTCACCCAATGGTGAAATCAAATCAACTGTAATAATAAAAATCATTAAAATAATAATTTCATTCGAAGAAATTTCGCTTTTCCCTGTGCATGGGGTGGCCAATCCCAGACACAGCTCCTTACCAAATTCCAATTTCTTCCTATCCTTGTCTAATGTCACCAAATAGTAAATTGAATCAGTAGAAAAAACTCTTTCGATACCACTTCGTAACTTCCCGTGCTAGGTTACCATAGAACCGGTGGCTGGACCGGTCACCACATGGCCTCAGGTGCATATCCCCATACAGAAGAGGCTGCCGACTAGCAGCACGGGTCTCGAGATGTAATAGTGGGGAGACTATACCCTCTTATCAGAGTTGTACAGTAGTATCATCAGCGGTAAACACAATAAATAATGGATGCAGTAATAGATAAACACTGAACAACAGCAGTGGAAGACAAATAGTGATCATTTTTATAAAAGGTGGCCAATGGCAGTTTACACGATACAGGGATGATGAATGATACAATGTGAAAATAGGCAATAGTACATCATGCTCACAATATAATGTAAGAGAATAAATAAAATATAGCAAGGGCCGATGGGAATTCTCTTGAGAATCCCGATCTCCCACTCGGTTCTCTTCTCCTCTCCCTAGGTACAAGAAACATAGTGACCAACCTAGGTCCTGCAAACAAGAAAGGTCTAATTGGGTACCCCAGTTCAATGGCGGCCTGAGTAGGGTGTGAGATATAAATCTCAGTAGGCCGGAACCACTGGTGCCTAACCCAAACCAGACAGTGTAATATTAATTAAAGCAGGAAGTAGGTGTATTAGGATTCAATAAACAGAAAAATATAGAATAACAACACCCGTCCAGGTTTCCCAAGGAAACCTGACGGCTATACCAGCTTCGGTTCGTTCCTGGGATATCTGTCTGATCATGCCACTACAGTTACATATGTAGATATTTATAAAATATGGTGGGGGGTAAGCATGCCTCCCACCCAATAGCTGAAGATAGCGGGCATGGGGTATGAATGCCTCTCGTCCCTATAGGTCAACTAGAAAGGGGTATGAATGCCTCCTTTCACCATTCGTGATTAGTGGGCATGAGATAAGAATGCCTCTCGTCCCTATCGGTCTACTGGAATGGGGTATGAATGCCTCCCTTCCAGACATGTATAGAGAATAACAGTAACGAGGTAAGAATGTCTCTCACCCCATTATGTCTGCTGGGAAGGTGTATAAATTCATCCCATCCATACATGTATAGAGATCGCACCTGGCGTGGGGTAGACATGCCTCCCACCCATACTCAAGTAAGCTAGCATGGGGTATGCATGCCTCCCATCCAGCACTGTTCAATGTAGATGGCATGGGTATGAATGCCTCCCATCCATAACCACACACATTCGTTATCAGCATTATATTACAATGCATAAGGCAGTACCTCTTATGCATTTCAATTAGTCATTCCACATTCATAATAAATCACTCTCTCTATGGCATCAGCACGTGCACACTCACAATACAAACATGTTTATAGTATACTACTTATGGAATTACCTCATATGAATTCAAGGGAACATACCACATGCACATAAGCGAACACATTCACATACATAATTAAGGCAACCCATCTTAAGTATTTATAATATCATCATTATCATATTTATCTTGTTTATACTTAAGGCATCTGCTCTTAAGTATCTATATCAAGATATTCACATATTCATTTTCCTAACATAAGGCATGCTCATTACGTTATTCCAAGGCATGGTCGTACCACCCTAGTCTGCTCATCTCCAGTTTAACCATTTCATTTTAACAGATACATTTATCATTTTTAAACCAGTTGGTATAATTCAAAGGAAACATGACATCATCAATCAACACCAAATAATAACCAGAAATCAGCAGGCAAGCATAATAATCTACTTCCTACTTTTATCTTCAAGACAGCGCACCTCTGATTGAGGGGTTTTATTATTAAATCGTTAGTTTAGTTAGCAGGCAACCCTTTTTATCTTGTTCCTGCAATTCACACGATTTTCACAAAAGCATTTACTCAAGACTAAAATTAAGAATTAAAGTACTAAGGAAGTGCATAAATTAACTTATTTAAACTTAACATTAAATTAAAATGCATGAGAGGGACCCTACATCAAGTTGGATCCATCCACTCTGAATCTTGGAGCTTTCTAACTAAAGTTGTCACTGCTCCCCCACAAGGCATATGTGATTTCACATACGTATAAGGACACCTAACTTCTATTCACACACTCCGCATAGCCATGCGCGTGCGCAAGAGGATCCTTACACATATGATTATACACATAAGCCTGTCTCCACTCACCTGCGCAGGAACTTTTATATTTGAAATGGGGAAAACTAGCCCCATATGTGTATATTCGCTGCCACGCATGAATATACGCATATCAGGTGAACCCACGTACATATAAATATGTACCTATGCCTATTTAGGCAATCCGCCTATGATTAGGCAAAGATAAACCAACTCCAAAGGTCCAACGCACTACGGAAAACATACCAAGAACCTCTAAAACAACTAAAGAAATTAATTGGAATCTAGGAAACATCCAACAGTAGAAAACCATTACCATGGAAACAACTCGGCGGTTCGAAATAATCGCAATCCGCCTCGCCTTTGACGGAGGATGTCGTGCGCACACCAAAGAGGTTTGGAGGGACCTTCAGCATCCCCATACAACAAAAGAAACAAAGGATAACCCAAAATCAACAACAACCCTAAAAACTAGGGCATACGGCTGAATGAGATTGTGGAAAAGGGAAGCCCTAAATTCGGCCAAGAAGGGGAGGATACTAGGGGAGAGGGATTACCTTGATGTTTCAACGAAGAAACCTCCAAAAATCAGGAGGAACCGGAGGAAGAAGGGGAGGCCGCTGAGGAGGCTTGCGTGCGGCTTGAGGGGGATCTCTCCCTGTGTGCGGGTCTGGCCGAGTGAAAGGGGAGGGAGTGCTTAGTTTAGTTTTTAATTGTTTTTATTTTTATTTTAATTTTAATTACATTTAAAATGTTTTAAAAACCCAAACAGGGTATGATTGACGGTTTAACCCACACGATTTTCCAAACCGTGCGCAAACCATGCGGCACCCCAATGGACACCCAGGGCACCCCGCATGGGCTGGCCGAACAGTTTGGGGAAACCATGCCCAGGCCGTGAGGACTCCTCTTCCTCCCTATTTCTGGCTGCACAGTTTTGGCCACACGGTATGGGAAATCATGCGCCAACCTTCAGCCTTCTGTTTTTCTTCAAAAACTAGCCTCCTTCAGGTACGATGCACCCAAAACACCTCAAGCCACTCAGGAAACTGAATGGGGATTCTCCCATGTCAAAATAGATTAAAAAGAAGGGTTCAATCCTTCGAAACCTTATTACAAATCTCGGTTCTAAAAATGACCGGTTCAGTAATTGAAAAAGTTCAATTTACTCCACTTTTTAAACCGGTTCAAAACGTGGGTCTTTACATACATGCTGCGTGATTCTCCCAAGAGGTGTTGGGATATTATCAAACAGGTGGGAATTTAATAGGATATGGTTTGGGATGAGTTTAATAGGACCTTATAATGTTAATTCTATCTCGATATGTTTAGGTTTGATCATGCCTGAGAGTTCATGCATTTGGAGTAGGGTGATCTTTCAGTGATGGAGTATTCCTCTAGTTTCACAGATCTTTATTGCTTTGTACCTATTATGGGTGGTGACGATTTATCATTGTATAGATGGTTTGAGTATGGTCTCAGGTGTTAAATCTGATCACATGTTAATTTCATCAGTCTGACTTTACTGACTACTATAGTGAACCAGGCACTGATTACTAAGTGCAATCTGAGAGAGTTAGAAGCTGTGAGCCAAGGGGATTTAGCATCTAGGGTGGGTACTCCTTCATCTAATAGAATAATGCACCATAAGGATCCTTTTCTGGTTATTACAATAGCATGGATGTATCTATAGGTAGTTAGGTGAGGTGATACTAGTGCAGGAGAGTGGGAACACGAGACCTCAGTGCCCGAGACACCCAATTTAGTGTCGAGCTTGAGGAAAGATGGGTTAACTTGAGTGTTTTTGTCCATCTTCTCAGTAGTAGCTAGTGAGAGGGGATCAGTTATGACTCCACATTCAAGATTAGGACCACCAGTCTCTCCTCAATCAAGGAACTAGTGTTCGTCATGCCATTTTGGCTGAGGAAATGGTCATCGCTATGGTAGTCAGGCAACAGGGTTTTGGTAACAACAGGGTGCATCAAATCAAGGTAGTCAGGAAGGGTCACAGGGCCATAGTATAGGTCATACTTTTGTAGTGGAGTATACCCACTAGATGTAGGATCCCAAACCCTCAATGGTTAGAGGTACGATTCTAGTTTCCTAAATTTTAGCTTCTACACTTTTTAATACAGGGCTTCAGATTATTTTATATATGTTTCCATTGTAGAGAGCCTTTGGCTTTGTATATTTAATTTTTTGGATGTTATGATGTCGGACACTCCGTTGGGGATTAGGACGGCTAGTGTACATCATTGAAATGAGATCCCTCTTGAGGTTGGTGGGTGTAACTTATTATGGGACCTCTTTGTCTTAGAAGTGAATTCCTTCGATGTCATTCTTAGGATAGACTTGTCGGTATCCTTCCATGCCTTTGTTGACTAATATCATCATTGGTTGAGTTTCACATCACCATAGGGTTGGTATTTTATACACAAGAGATAATGGGATGCCCAGGCGAGAGGAGTGGGACTCGAGCATCATGGGTTGGGAGGAGTTATATCTTAAATTGCTAGTTTATATCTGGAAGACAAGAGGGACTTCATAGATATAATTTCTTCCAGTGGGGGATCATTTCAGAGATGTCTTTCTAGATGAATTTTTAGGTTTACCTCTATATAGATAGGTATATTTATCTATTGTGCTTGATCTAGGAGTGGAACTGGTGTCCATTCCTCCTTATATGATAGCTACACCTGAGATACAAGAGCTCACAAAGTAGTTAGAGGACTTAGGGGCTATGGTTTTCATTTGACCCACTACTTCTCCTTGGGTTCACTGATTCATTTTTCAAAGAAAATGGATGGTACCCATAGACTTTCTTTGAATTATCATATTTTGAACCAGTTGATGGTCAAGAACAAATATCCCTTATTAAGGATTGATAATCTCTTTGATCAGTTTTAAAGATCCTGGGTGTTCTCGAAGATTGACATAAGATTCGATTAACATCTATTACACATTAAAAATCAGATATACCTCTTATATTCATTCGGAGTAGGTTTGTAAAATAAGATTATGTGGTTATGTCATTCGATATCACAAACATTCCAGCAGTTTTCAGGGAAGTGATGAACCAAGTGTTCAATCCTTACTTGGATTCTTTTATGGTGGTCTTCTTGGATGATATTTTGGTGAAATATCACACTTGAAAAAACCATGAAATCCATATTTATATTGTTTTTTGTACACTGCGAGACCATTAGTTGTATGCTAAGCTTTCAAAATTCCACTTTTGGATGGATCAGATTCACACCTTGGGTCATGATATCTCAGATAAAAGAGTATTAATAGACCCAGATAAAGTGAGAGAAGTAGTTTCCTAGGAAGATCCCAATAGCATCTTTGAGGTGTGAGTTTTTTGGAGCTGGTAGGTAAATATAGGTGTTGTATACAGTAATTTTCAGGCCCAACAACTCCACTGATGAGCCTGACTTAGAAGGGTGAAAAGTACTTGTGGATATATTCCTGCGACTCATCCTTTCCAGAGATGAAGGGCAGGTTGACATCAACATCGATACTAGTTTTTCTAGAGCCGGGAAATAGTTACACCATTTACAATGATGCACTATGTTCCATTAGAGGAGAAGTGATTATGTAAGGGGATGGAGTTGTTCTGTACGGGGCCTGACAGTTGAGGCCACATGAGAGGAACTACCTGATGCACGATCTTTAGTAAGCTGCAGTTGTGCATGATTTACACTATTGGAGACATTTTATTTTGGGAGATAATTTTATGGTATACAATAACCCCAATGGTCTCAAGTATATCTTTACTCAGTATGATATGAATTTGAGACAGCGAAGGTGGGTTGAGTACCATCAGTATTTTGACTTTGATCATGCCAACACACCTGGAAAAGGAAACACAATGGTTGATACGTTGAGCATGAAGAATCATATAAATGAATTTCAAGAGGCCAGTACTGAGTGGAAGCTTATATCTATGTTCTCTGAGATGCATTTTGAGGTGCATGATAGATAGGTACAGACAATTATTTCTTCTATAGTAGTTACCTCTACTCTACTGGACCGAGTGCGAATGCGGCATCTGTCAGATTATAAAGGCCTAGTCCTAAGGGGGAGTGTATCAGGAAGGGACCCTACTCATGGATGGACCATAGAAGAGGATAAGGTCTTACATTTTCATGGATGTGTATGGGTGTCAGCAGACATACAAGAGGAGTTGATGCAGGATTTTAATTCCATAGTTTGGGCAGTTCATCGTGGTGTCACCAACATGTATCGAGATCTAAATTGTTCTTAATGGTGGATTGGTATGAATAGGGACATTACTGTTTTTGTTAGGATATTTTATACATTCCAGTAGGTAGGGGAAGATAATCATCAACAAGCTAACTTTTATAGAACTTACCAATTCCTAAGTGGAAGACGAATGATGTTGTGATGGATTTTAGGATGGGTTTAACGAGGTAGCCTCAAGGGAATGTTGTGTTTTAGGTTGTTCTTGATAGACTCGTGAAGTTTTCACACTGCCTACTAATCAAGGAAACCTTTATTATTGATGATATTGGATGTTTTTACATCCATGAAATTTTATGTTTACATGGGGTTCCGCACTTGATCGTTTCAGAAAGGGATTCCAGGTTTACTTCTAGTTTCTAGAAGGGACTACTGAGGAATTTGGGAACACAGGTACTTCTGAGCACAGCTTACCAGCACCAGACAGATGGATAATCCAAGTACATGACTCAGGTTTTGGTGGAAATTATTAGAGCATTCATCCTATATTTCAGGGGGTCTTGAGAGAGAAACTTACCCCTAGTGGAGTTTTCCTACAATAACAGTTTCTAAGAGATGATTTAGATGACACCTTATGAGGCTTTGTGTGATAGGCCATGCCGATCAGCCATATATGTGAAGGAGGTAGGAGAGGTATCAATGTTGGGATCTCATCTTGTCAAGGGGCCCACTAAGCAGGTGGAGTTTATTTAGAAGAGGATGGATAGAGCACAATGTCAGTAGATGTATTATCTTGATCAATAGAGACGGCCTCTAGTGTTCAAGGTTGAAGATAATGTTTCCTTAAATGTCACACTAGGTTTGGTACATAGGATGATTAAAAGATATGGGAAGAATTCAATGAGATATGTTGGGTTGTCTGGGCTTTTGGAGAGAGTCAGGTCGGTTGCCTATCAGTTGCAGTTACCAGAGAGGTACTAAGATATTCATGACGTCTTTCATGTTTCTCTGCTTCGAAATTACTTTGCATACCCATCTCAAATTTTTGATCCCAATTAGGTTGTGTTAGAGATGGATGCATCCTTTGAGGGGCATCCTGTTAAGATTCTAGATCATAGCATGAAGGTTCTATGTGGCTGGCATGTTCCTCTTGTGTGGGTGTTGTGACAGCACATTTGTGTGTAGTATGACACATGGGAGAGGGAGGACAACATACATTCATAGTGGCCAGAGGTGTTTGAAGTTTCTTATTCACCACTGGTGGAATTTCAATTCAGGGATAAATTGATTTAAGGGGGGATGTTTTTAAGAACACAGATCATAATTTCAGGTATGGATCATTATTTTGTGTTTTTTAGGAAAAATAATAATGGGAAAATTTTATACGTACACAATGTGTACATTTGAGTACACGTTTTGTGTCAAGTTTTCACGTGTAGCCATGTACTTTTCATGTAACGGTCCAGTACATGGTCGTGTAGGTCACCTAGCAGACCGCCTAAAGCGGGGTCTGGTTGAGGCTAGTACACTGTGTGTCCATTAAATGAACAGATCATGTAATTTTATTTTGATTTGATTATCCAGATAGGGGTCGCTTCACATCTACAAAAAACACTTCTTCTCCCTATGTTTCGTATAGGTTAGCGACATACGTCTAAAGATCTTTGAGCTCCTTTCATTCCTCCATTCGAGCTCTGATTTAGACGTCGCTGGGTGCGTTGGATTCCCACCGATGAGTTCTCTCTTCCCCTAGAGACTATCTTCCTAATTTATCCTATCTATTGAGTTATCCAGGGTTGATAAATATTAACATTTTTGTATATCTATTTCATTCTATGCTGATTCATGGGCCGACATTCAAGAGTGTTCTTCATACAAAATCAAGGTATGTGGTTTGTGCCTTTCTTTGAAAAAATTTTGATTATATGTGCTTAAAGTGATGAATAAACATGTGTGCGGTATTGCATGTTTTGGATGATAGACCTATTATCTACCAATTAGGGTTTAATTAACTAAAAATTTGTTGTAGCATATGTTTAAGGTTTGATTCCTTCTTTACAGGACACCTCATGGTTGTGTTTCGCACGTTTGATTATTTAGTGTCATTTGTCCAAGTTTTCCTATAAGGTATACCTTGTTTTCCATGCTTTGATTTGATTATTATAGATATTATTGATCATATGAATCTCATGTGTTATACTTATGAATATTATCCATGCAGTAGTTATATATTACATGTCCTTCTTGGTATGATATATGCATTGATCTTCCAATTGATCAAAATCTCCTTGGACCGGGACAAATTTGTGGGTTTCTATGTTTTTTTACACAAGACTTTGTGAGCCTTGGTGTAGATTTTTACCCTGGGGGTATTGATTGTGAGAGCTACCCATATGTCATTTATGATTATTTATACTATGTTGACCCTGGGGGTATTTACTGTGAGAGCTACTTGTATATTGTGAATAAATTATTTGATGCCATGTCGACCTAGGGGTATTGACCTTGAGAGCATCCCAAGTGGTCAATTGAATTTTATTAGTGCTATGTTAAACTAAAGAGGATAGATCGAGAGATCATTCCTAGAGGTTTTTTTGTGAATAATTGAATTATTTTCATGAGTGTACCAAGCCAAAGAACATGCTTGGACTCGGTCTTACATGATAGTTAGTCGATCTTTTTAGACATCTGTTTGTTATATTATATAGGGGATACAAGGATTAGGGTAGATCCTAAGGTTACATTTTTCAATTCTATGAATAATTAAAAAATGAAAAGGAATGTCATTAGAAACTATACTACTATTTACTTTTAAGTACATCCTAGTTTATTTATTCATTTTTCATGTTCTCGCTTTATATATTCTGACTGATAGTTAGGAAAATATCTTTTGGTGGTAACCTACTAGGTTTAATCTCACATCTAGTTGGGGTCATGATTTTAGGCCAAAACAGACTATATTGTTTCCAATATAGATAAGGGAAAGTTCCCTTCTTCATTAGGTACTTGATTGATGTTGGATCTGGAGAGCATGGGAATAAGATAAGGCTTGTGATTCTTTTAGAGTTTTCTTTTTTTAGTAATTCGGTTCAAATACCGTATTTATATCATTATGACTTGTTTGGATACTTTCCTGGACACATGTTACAAGCATCATTTAGTTATATATGATGTAGTTTTTATACTATTAGCCTTCCATTGTTTACTTCTGTTGTATGGTGTTATTGCTTTCACTACAATTTACTTTGTGTTTCCACAAAGTTACTCTACCAATTAGAAAGTATTTTTCCCCACTATTACAACCAAACCCCTCGCTTCTAGTCATTAGCCTCTAGATTTTGGGGAAATGCGCTCGAGGCCATGGGACCAATAGGGAACATGTAACTATTGGGAGACACCCGGAACTAAGATGTGATAAAAAGAGTGTAAAAATGGAATTATCACTTAATAAAGGTCATGAATAACCTGAGGTGAAAAAATTAAAGGTTTTATAAGAAAATGATAAAATAATTCCCTCTGATATAAATTTTATTGTAAAAAATCCCAAAAAATGATATTGTTAGGTAAACCCTTGAAAAGATTAAAATTTTGTAGTGAGAATCAATTAATGGGTAGACTATGTGTATCAACATCAAATCAAAATATAGAAGAAGAAAAATATAAATATATAGTCAAAGTCATTATATTCATAATCATAGAATATTAAATACAATGAGGAAGTAATATAACCCAAATAAATGAAATTGGTTTAGGAAATATATTTTCTTCTGGGTAAATTTTCAATCAAATATCCTTACATCAAATAATTCAAATTGAAACTAAAAGTATCATAAATAATGAATAAATCATGATATTATATGACAACAAGGTACTATTTGAACCATATATAAGAAATTAGGTCCACAACAATAATTTTGTTGTTTCCAGATAATTTTAACAATCACAAAAAGAAGTGAGGTTACAAAGATAATCATTTAAAACATTCTTTGGGAGAAGAATCTTTAAACATTCCAAAGTATCCCATAACACTTTGAAACATTAGATTTATATTCTACAAGAAGTAATTACACTAAATGAAACATATAATATCATGAGAATAAAGAGTTTGAGGATATAAAATTTTAAATGACAGAATATATACTATATAAAATAAATAATGTGCATAACAACAAACTAATCTTAATGGAATTTAAATTGAGATGAAATACCATACCTATTGTTTCTTATACGGTGAACATCATTTAACATATTCTATAATAAAATTATGTTAATTATCTAATTTCTTGAGAATCATTTCATATTTATCATTACATTTATTTTACATATTAATAAGTTATTTACATCTACATAAACAATTTAGTTTACATCGGGTGTTTAGACCAAGTTCAGTTTATGTGTCAAAAAAACTTTGGTACGTCAACTATGGTAAAAGGGGTAATTATATAAAATCTAAATAATAATATCAATGAAATAATTATCATATTTATAAATTAACAATAATTTTAAAATCAATCATTAATTATGGCTAGGAAAAGTGAGTCAATGTTACAATCATGGAGACAGTAGGTCGTACGGGTGTATGAGTAACGTTCTAGTTTATCAATTATTGTTATTGAAAGAATGTATGTAGAATTATATAATTACAGAACGATAATAATATCATACATACCATGTTATTTAATCATGTATACTCATATATATAGTTCTTGTGATGAAAAATTAATCACATCATGTTGGCGAGGTGGTAGTTCACACGTCCATGAATGACGTTATAACATTTTAGGTTTGTGAAAGGGTAAATAATAAAATGATATATATTAAATTTGCAAAAATATAATCATGTCATAAATATCATATATAGATTTTTTATGTCATGTATTTATAATTATAGAAATCATTTATATGTTCTATATATAGTTTGAATAAATCACATAGCTTTGAGGGGGTGGTAGTACACACTTCCAGAGGTGATGTTATAATTTTTTTAAAAAATGGAAAGTATAATGATATGTGTTGTAAAATAATCAATGAATTTTAAATACTTAATATATATCATATATAATTTATATAAATATGTTTTTCATCATAATTTTCACCATGATAGGTGTTAATGAAAAATGATCAATCATCATTTCGTGACGTAGTTATTCACTGTATGTAGAAACAATATGTTCGTTACCCATTAAATAGAGATGCGTGTATGTTTAGGTATATATATTAACATAAAAATTTTCCACTATATTTAGGATACTGATTTTTATATAATCATAAAATAATAAGATTTTTGAAAGTAGAGATTGCAAATAAAACTAAAAATCATGATTAAGTTTGTTACCTCTTATTCAGGTAACTCCATTTGGTGTGGGCCAAAATGCTTATTTAATATTATTCATGTCCAATGTGAGGATTCTATGATGATTTTAGGAATGAATGGGATCTATTTTTTAATACCATTCTCGAGAAAAAGTGTCTTGAGATGTGTGAAGATGTGGTAGGTGGGACAGGCCTTTTACATTGGAGGAGGAGTGTTACTCTTATTATATTTTCACAATAGAGTTTGAAACATCTTTCCCACATTTAAAGTGTATCTCATAATAATTTAATTTAAATTAAAGTGGGTATTGGTGGAAAATATGTCCATACAATGGATTTTAAACAAGTTTCTAGATCATTTGGGCCCTTAAGATTAATGTTTAGTCCCTTATTAAGCTTAATTTTATTGTATTCATTGTGACTAAATTTAATTACTTTCAATAATTTTTTTGGTTAAAAAACTAAGTTGACCTTATCATAAAATATAGATTTCTCTATATATAAATATGGAATCCATTTTTTCAAATTAAAATCATATAAGTGGATAAAATTAATTTTAAATCCATCCCACATTCGGGACGTCAAAGCATGTTTTAAAGTAAAATAGTCCAACCGTTTTATTTGTTTTTATAATCAATTTCATAGTGAAACTGATTCCAATTATATAGATTTTATAAATTGATAAAAATATTATCTAATTAAAATTTAAATTCAATTAAAATTATAATTTATCCTTGTAAATAAATTTGATGAAAAATATGTTTTGAACTCAAATTCAGTATTTTTTAATATCAAAATAATGAGTGACAATAAAATGTTACTAACAACCGTATGATAATATAATCATATATGAAGTCATAAAAATGATTATGATTTACTGATAATTAAATAACATTATTTAAATCAATATACAGGAGGAATTTATAATAATAATGGACATTGTACCTAATGTAAGTGATAAATATACAATCCCGTTTATATCTGAGATTGTTTATACGTATGAATTTACTCAGGTATATTTACCATCCACATCAATGATTCATAATTATGTTATATTTTTTATATTCATCTAAAAGAAAATAATGTTGATTTTACCATTTTTTCAATTTTTATTAAATATTATGAAAGGAATATATTTTTATTATTCAATTTGAGGTACTTTTCGAATTTTCAAAAAAATGTACGAGGAGAATGTTTTATAACTTATACAGCATGAATGGAATTTTATAGTTTCATGACAACTTATTTCCATGAAACCTCCTCTATACCATTTCAAAATTATTTTCAACTGAACAATTTTCTTTTAAAATTACATGGATTTTTTTGAAAAGAAAATGTTCTTGAAAAAGAAAGGACATTTTCCTCAATAATTAATATTGAGTGTTTTATCAAAATTATTTTCTATCTAATATGAAATTTGGATATGTTAACATTCCTATTATTAATTTGATTTGATTGTGTTTTTTATGGAATTATTTTTTTAAAATCCATTTATTATAAATGGATTGTGGTTTAATGATTTTAAGGACTCCCATTTTATTTCATGGGTTGTGCTATGATAAATGATTTATGTTTTTATGTCACACATATGAATGGTTTCATTATGAGATGGGTGGGAAATGTATCTCCCTCCAATTAGTTGGGTAATGATTTATATCTCATGAGATATACATTACTAGAACAGAATGTAAATCTGGTTCAGCAATATAGGGCTAGAAGGAAGAGTGAACTCCGTTCAGTAATTGAATTTGTCTACTATGATCTTATCAGCAATGAGCCTTGACTAATATTAAATTATTTTCTTTTCTTATGTATGTATTCCACGAAATTTCTTGCCTTATGTTTTGACTATTGAGATTACATTGCATATTTTTTATTTATCCCATGACATGATATTGTGATCTTTTATATGTAGGATAAGATTTTCAAATGTTATGTTCTTATGATAATGATATTTACCTTGTTTATCCTTTCTATGAATTTTAACTCACCCTTTAATATGTTTATTTTCCACAAGTCATGAAGAAGGGTATTAAGTAAGATATGTCAAAAAAAAGTCTAGTTATAAAGGAATAATTGGGAGATAATGTTGATGTTTTATGAACTAGTTATTTATGTTTATCATATTTTAAAGACACTAAACCTATATAGTCCCGGTGTGGTTATTTTTATGTTATATAATAAAAGTTCTTCATTGTTGAAGTAATATCTACATGTAATGTAAGGACTGTTATAATCATTGTGGTTAATTTTATTTACTTTCACTGTGGATTTTAGTAAAAATCTAATTTGAACTTATTATAAATTATAAATTATGATTATTTTAAAATATTGTATCAATTTTACCAGATTAAAATCATAGAATTGGTACAAGACAATTTAAATTCATCCAATGGGATTGACAACAATGCGCATTTTTAGATTAAAAACATCTGAATGTTTTATATGTTTTTTATAATGATTTCAAAATTGAAATTAATCCTAATTACCTAAATTGTATTAATTGAAAACAAGTTATCTAATAATTCTTTAAAATCTGTTTAATCTATAATTTTTACTTATAAATAAATTAGATGAAAAGTCAGATTAGATCACAAAATTCAATATTTTCAACTATTCATTATAAAAAAATTAAATGTTTCAAAAAATATAAAAAAGTCACCCTAAACTAATTATGATGTTTTATTTCAAATATAAAGATTATTATGAAATACTAAATTAGTTAAAATGTCAAAATTCCTATTTAATTTTGGTTCTCCATTAAAAAGAAGAAAAATTGCCTTTATAAAAATATTGGTTTTTATGTTTAAAATAGAGTTATTTATTATATTATGGATATAAAATGTTATAGATGGATATAAAAAATATTTTATTGAATATAAAATATATACACTTCACTAAAATAATTAAATAATTTCAATTAAATTTGGTTTATTATGAAAAAACTCCTTTGAAGCATAAAAATAATAATATTTATTTTTACATCCAATTGGTTCTTATTTTCATTTACCAATAATTGGTAACCAATGAATTCATTTTAAATTTATATAAACCATAAAATTTCATATGTTAGTTAAAATTACTCATAAAAACTAATTTAACAACTAAGATATATCATATTATATTAATTGAATATATTTTAATAATATAATGTTATTTAGTGAAACTTAGTCCTGTGTATAATGCATGTTATTGAGGAAGGTCCCTCTTATGTGCATGAAAAGAAAAATCGATGTTGGATGCATTAAAAGATATAGAATATATTATATAAATTTAATATTGTAATATATAAGGTTAATATATTCCCTTTTTACACATGGTGTTGCATGTGATAAACATTATTAAATACAAAGTTATACTTTATAATTTTGGGATGTTACAGATAGGTAGTGAAACATTTGTATCCCAAGGAACTATATAACTATTTATAGTTTATCACAAAGAAATAAAAGTAAAATACATACATAACCCTTCATATATGAATGTAATTATGTATATACTTAGCAATCTTCTACAAAGGGAAAAAATTTCAAATCAAAATAGGGGGATAATGATTTCCATGGATGGACTTGATGCTTCAGACACCTAAGAGTTGGTATCAGAATAGTTTCCACATGATAGAGAATGCTATTAACAAGTTTCTAGGAATAAGTACTCTATATTTGTAACACACTATGATTTTACGATTTTATTTCCAAGGAATTTATTATTTTCTATATTTTTTGTCATATATAAAATTGGGTTTATCTTGAATTACATGAAACACTTATTTTAAATGAAACGTGTCCTATTATTAAAATATTATTATGTGATTGTTGTCACATATCCATTTGAATAGTGGAAATTTATAGTAACAACCAAATTATGAAAATTTATGATTTACAAACATAGATATAATTAATTCTTTGGTGACCAATTAATTAAAAAAATAAAATAAAAATTATTTCAAAATAATGAACATATTTTAATGAAAAAATATTTCAATAAAAAAACAGTTTTTACATAAATAAATAAAAAACCACTATGGGGGAATTACTCTAATTAAATATATATTATATACTATCTAAACTATTTAAAAATCATATTTTATGTTTTCTTGACAAGAGATAAGAATAAATCTAATTAAATTCTTAAAAATGTTTTTAATAGCTTTGTCACATTTTTTGTGAAAATATTGTAAAACTAATTTTTAACACTTTTATAAAAATAATTATTTAAAAACAATCTAGTTTTCTAATTATCTTGTCACAAATTAGTTTAGGGAAAATTTTTGATAATTTTCTGAATATATAAATTTTCTGATGAATATAGAACAATACTAAAATTTTATTGAACACTACATTCTCGTTTAAATTATTTTATAAAGTTAATTTATATTTAATAATGGTTTTAATATAAAATTAGTTTAATTATATATCTATTAATCCAATTTAGTTCATTTTAATCATTTTCTTATTAAAATTTGATATAAAAATATAGTAATCATTAGAACTTTTGATATTTGAAAACCTGTTTTCTCGTCACATCTCCGTGATTCAATTTAAATTAAACATTTATAATTATATAACATGAATTTTTAAAAATATGTCACATATATTTAATTATGATAATTCATATTATATAATTAGTTCAAATTAATTTTTCACCATAATTAAAAGTAAAAATAGTAAAAAAAATATCGTCGTTAAGGTAAAAATGAGTTTACCGTGGATTAAACTAAAAATATAAGGGTTAAAATGACATAAAACATTAATAAAATCTATTCCTAGACATATTTATAACATATCCTATCTAATTATTAATAATAAACAATTTTTTACCCTTATGGTATTTTAGAAACATGGGTTCACATTTTTATTCTAAAAAATTATAATTGTGGATCTCACCTAACTTTTAGAATGCCACTCCCTCTCCTCCCCTCTTCACAACCTAAAACCCTTTGGTTTACCCAAAACCTGCCCAAATAGCTTCCCAATTTCAATTTTATCATCATATATACATTATTTTGGTCATAAATCCAACATAGTATAGATTTTGTTGCAAACCTATGGATCTAAAATGAAGAAGAGGTAACATTATTCAACAAGAATTTTTATTTCATTTTTTCCTCCACCTCTTTCAATTCATATTAAAATAATATGATATAATAAAAAAATTATCTTCCCAAAAATGAAAATTTTTATATTAAGGTAATTACTTAAAAAATCTCTACTTCCATCAATCTTTATTTTCATAAAATGGGTTGCGAAATTATCACACGTGGATGGTGAACTACTACCTCGAGAACCGATGTAATTCGTTATTCCATTAAGAACTCTCAGGGTTGGGTATAATTATTAATATAAACAATATATATATTATTTATGACATATAATATATCAATTGAGGCATTATATCATATATATTTATATTTACATTCCATTTCGTATGAGTTATGTTAATGTCGCTCATGTGTACATTGGACTACCAGCTCACGAACTGATGTGATTCATTTTCCACTAAAGATTTATGTGGAATACAAAAAGGATAATGTTAATTAAAATATATGATATACCTGAAATAATTATAATATTTATCACATAATTATAAATCTAAAAATGATAATATAACATTTTATTTTTTTCTTTCCACTCGCTGAAATATAAAAACGTTGTTCATGTAAGTGTAGACTACTACCTTCATGAAGCAATATTACTCTCCATTTTCATAACTAAACCACCTATATGATATATATAAGTATCTTAAAAAAAATATGATATTATTATTCTAGAAATATAATATATTACTTACTTCTATTGCATAATGATCATTGAAAAATGTAAGTGATACTCATGCGAACTTAAGGCCTACCATCTCTATGATCATAACATTCTACATTTCTCAAAACCATATATAATGATTGGTGTAAAAATTAAAATTAATTTAAAAATATTTTAATTATGTATTTATTATCACTATGAATATTATGTATTCTAGATAAATGTATTAAGAACGAAAATTACAAATCAAAATATATATGAAAAACAAAGTAGATATTACCTGAAACGCGATTTTGGCAAGGAATTTATAACAAATGAGTACTAAATGGTCATAATTAAATATTGTTTAGTATAATTTATAAACTTATGGTTGTATATTTGGTTTATAATAAACTTATATTTATTATATAGGATATTTTATTTTTGAAAAATGATTTCGATAGTTAAGGTAAGGGATATATATTCTCTCTTTTATTTCAAGGAGACATATACAATGACCCCACTCTTTTACTTTTTGTCAGGTATATACTAACCCTTTGATATGTTATATAATTAATATTTTAATTTTAATCTTATTTAATATATAATTGTCTATATTTAACTATTTTTTATTATTATTCAAATAATTTCTAAAGAGGTAAAGGATTTCCTCTCACTTTTAACTTTCGGAAGACACATGCCATATTCACCATTAGTTTCTTATATGTGGTATATATAATATAAATTAATGTGATTTATACTTCATATCATTAATATTATGGGTATTATATATACATTTGAGTATCTCTCTTTCATGGGTTTTAGATTCTAAAAGACACCTGTGGTATGGGATCTTTATCACAATTTCCCTTCCTTGAGATATATGTTACGTTATGCATATATCTCCTTCATGAGTTATAATTAAAGACCTTTGTACATGTAATATAATGAATTTAGTTATTCTCATTTTATTATAAGGTTCATTTAATGTGTAGAATCTCATTTTATTGAACCAGAAAAAAATACAGAGGTTTATGAACTTTTTCATTTACTAGATGGGTCATTTTTTTTAAAAAGATTTCAAAAAAATACTAGTGTTGAAATGCTTATAAGTGTAGTTTTTGGGCATTGGTGAATGCCTGAGATGTCACTCAAGTGGATCAAGATGTATTAGGAGTGTCGGACATAAAAAATCAAGTTTTTATGAACAATAGAGGGTGCACAGTATTTGCATGGCAAGCTAAATTGTGTGGCCCACTACAGGTAACCTTATTACACCTTTTTAAGAGAGGAATTTACCTTGAACACAGACAGAACATGGTTTTATAAAATGTGCACCAAGAATGTTTGGGGTATCTCTTGGAGGTACTAGACTCCACGCGGTTTATGCATGGTTTGGAAAACTGTGTAGATCAAACCTTCTGATCAGGTTCTTTTAAAAATTTAAATTAAATTAAAATAAAATAAATGAAATATAAAATTAAAACTGACCTAACCTCCATCTCTCCCTCTACCCACAATGCACTAGGGGTCTCCCCTTTGATCTACTTCTGTGACCCATCCTTGGCATCCTCTTTCTCGTTTGATTTGACACTATTTCAACCGAATCTTTGCATGATCCATTAAGGTGAGACCTATCCGCCCTTCTCCACCATGATTTTGTGTTTTATTCAACCTAATTGGTGCTTGCTGAGGTTCATATGAATCCTAGACTGAGGTTTAACACGTTTTTTTAATTCTACTTGGGTTCTATGTGTTGCAAATGGTGTCTAGGGTGTTGTTCTTGTATGTTCAATCAACCTCCGTCGAAGGCGATGCGGTTCGGGTGGTTTTGGTCAATCATCTTGGTTTTGAGGTAAGTTTTTCACCATACTCTTTGTTTAAAACCTATTGAATTAATATTATTATGTTTATTTGACACACTTTTAATAAACTATTATGGCAATGATTTGTCTCGAGTGGTTTCACTTTGATTTGGTTCGTCGTCGACACCTAAGGTGAGAGCTTTCCTTTTTTTTTCTTTCTCTTGCACCATTTAAAATGTGTTTTATAATTTTTTTAATGTTCGTAGTGTTAAATGTGTAGTGCACTACTCTCGTCTTGTTGGTTTCAAGTATCCAATTCAAGGGAGACTCGCATGTGGGTGCATAGGTTTGTAAATATATAAACTTGGGTTCCCCTTTTACGGGAGAAATAAACCATGAAAATGTTTAAATATGTATGGGGACAGGTGTTCCTAAAAATATATATAAATGCATACATAGGTTACTAGAGATGGGAATATTCATATAATCATATATGTAAGGATCCCCTTGCTCATGAACAAGGCCATTCAGGTCTGTGCATAGCGGCTAGGTGTCCTCGCATGTATGTTAAAGTGTGTAGTTTAGTGGGGTAGAAGGTGCATTTAGTAAGAAAGCTCTAAGAGTCGGGGTGGATGGATTGGTTCCACCCTATGGTAGGGTCCCTAACTACGACATTACATATTATAAATGATTCAATAAATTTCTTAATGAACATTGATTATAATTTAAATTCATGCAGTAAAGTATCTGTATTCAGTGCTATTAAATGTGACATAGCATGTTTCAATTTTAAAATAATAAAGCTGATAAATGATTTGTGTAATATGTAATATAATGATTTTATAATAAAATACCTCCAATGTAGGTGCGGTTCTTTATAGCTATGAATTAGTGGTTAGACCTTATTTTCTTTAATTTTCGTGTTTATAATTATTATGCCTTGATTTTATGTTGAGATATGGCATGTTTAGGAGAGGTCCCTAATGGAATTATAAGCACATATTTTCCCCTTTTTAAATGATTAAAAGACCAAGGCACCAACTAGGTGATTGGTCTAGTATTTAAATTGGAATTATAAATGTAGTTAATTTCCATTTTTTGATTTACCCTTGGAGCTTTATAAATGAAATTGACATGTTTTGGTAAATAGAATGAGTTGAGTTAGATGAATGGGCAGTACTTATTGATTGTCCCTAAAAAAATTACCAAATTTTTTCAAATTTTTTTTAATGCTAATAACACCTTTGGTGACACATGGGTTCCCATGTAGGAATTCCAAGGATGGACTCAATGGGTTTTCATATTAATACCATGGGAGATACATGGATTCCCATGTAGGAATTCCCTGGATAAACTCAATGGGTTTTCATATTCATACCATGGGAGATACATGGATTCCCATGTTGGAATTCCCTGGATGAACACGGGTTCATGAGAGAATAATTGTTCCCATGGATATTAAATCCCTTACCATGTTAAGGGAAGTTAATGATGTGGACCTCGACTTTTTAAAATTCCTTAATTCATTTGACTTAAAGGATTCCTGCTACTTGGGTTTGTCACACTAATGAAAGGCTATGCTTGGACCAAATTAACTTAATGATTAACTAAGACTTGATTAAATGGTTTCAATACTAATTTGCATATCCACACTAATGGAAGACAAGTCTTGGACCAATAAAAAATGGTAGTAACTATACATGACCTATCCACACTAATGGATTGAAAGAATTTGACAAAATTAATTACTACATGATTTCCAAATTAATAGGAATGGGTTGACCTGGGCACGCCGTGGATTCTGAGAGAAGAATAACTTTGGTACTCGTGAAACCCATTTCGATTCAAGGATGTGGTTTTCATAGGATGATACCCACCTAAAAACTAGTCCTTTTATATTCTTACATTAATTTAGGATCCATTGGATACACTCCTTGGTTTCATCATTGACAATTAGGTTCCGTGGTCACAGCCCATAGTGCCCAATCATTGCTTAGCCTCGTTTTACCATGGTCGATAACCATGGACTCATTAGGTGCCTTATTATGGAATAACATGGAATTTTCTCCTTGTATTACACTCTTATCCATTAGTTAGACTCAGATACTACTCAGTTAGCATTCTATGAGATATATATTTCCTCGGTTATTACCTTGGAACATGCTCACTAGATATCATTTTTAGGTTTCCCAGTTACATCTTGGAACATTAACTATTTAGAAAATTAGGACGTGATGTCACTTTTGAATATGGATCACTTGACCTATTAACATAAAATGTTAATTACTTAATTAATGAACTAGTTACATTTTTAGACACGAGTTGAGAGGCGAAGTAGGTAATTGAGTTTGTAGTTAATTTTTATTGCTTACTTAATTTATGAATTCATACACATTGTTTAATTTATATTACACTATCGGGATTGGGCTAGACATCGGTTGTGCAGGCATGTAGGTATTATATCTCACACCCTACATGGGCCTCTATTGAACTTGAGTACCTAAGTAGACCATTCATATTCACAAGACTATGGACCATGGTCGATTGAAGTATTTCTTGTACATGGAGTAGGAGAAAATTGCCGAGTTGGAGCTCGGGATGTTGTGGTAGATTTCCCGTCGGGCTTTGATGTCCTTTACTTATTTTATATTATATTTAAAATCATGTTTTATTGTTTACAACTTTATATCATATATCAATACCATTCCATGCCATCATCTATTGTATAAAATAGAATTAACCAATTTTATTCACTTATATGAAATCCCTCTTCCACTACTTCGTCAATTATGTATTACTACTTCCGCTTTTGGTTTTTATTTACACTCTAATACCGTTGTGCAACTATGATAAGTGGGTATAGTCTCCCCATTGTCTATCCTTACACCCTTACTACTAGTCATCAACCTCTCACCTTCAGGGAGGCACACATGAGGCCATGAGGCGACCGGTTCATCCACCATCTTAGTGGTGAGCCATGTCGGGAAGTCACATAATGTTACTCTTTTATAGGTATTATGATTCAATGTTTGAAAAGAGGTATAGATTTTATGTTCCAAATTCGTTTTTATTGGTATTTCTTATGATTATGATTCCAATGATGAAATTTTAGGATCTAAAACTCAAGAAAATAACTTTTTTACAACCTATAGTTATTTATAAATAATACCCTTTTCCATTCATTTCTACAATTTTGGTACTCAATAGTTCAAAATAATGTTTTCCAGAAAAGTTGTCTTTATTTTTAATTATGGTGGAAGACACATTTTTCATCCAAAATTAATTTTTTTTAAATACAATTTAAAAATATTTTCTTAATTATAAAAATTATTTATTAAAGATATTTTTACCCCTGTTTGACTTTCTTAAAAAAAATTCAAAATTAATCTTCAAGTTATGATTCAAGGAATACCTGTTTGAATTCAACTAAAATTATTAATGCAATATTTGTTTTAATGTGTATGACATCGAAAGAAATTACTATCATCATGACTGTTATTTTCTATAAAGATTTTTTATATTTTTTCAAGATTATTTTCAAGGATAATTATTTTCAAAATGATTAAAAAAAATTCAAAATGAAATGTATATTTTTCTAAAGAAATGTTTTAACTATTTTTTAAATATTACATTATTTTTATATGAGGTTATTTTTTATTAAAATTATTTTATAAAAAATGTAAATACGTTTTCAAAGAGGATAGGATATATTTACCAACAAATGTATTAAATTATTCATAAAGATTATTTTTTGAGTTTTCAAGGTTCTTTTCAAAGAAATGATTATAAAAAAACTGAAATGGATTTTAAAATAGAGATAGTTTCCTTAATAAATGTTTTAAATTATGTTTAAATATTCATCTATAAGTTTCAATGTTTATTGTCAAATAAATCCATTTACAAAAATGTTTATGAATTTTTTGTTTTAAAAATGGATTTTCAAAGAAATGTTATTTTCCTCAATAAATGTGCATATTTATTTATCTTTCGACATGATTTTCTATCTAATAGGAAATACATTGATGTAATTTTTTCTTTATAGGGGATTTTATTAAGGGATACCATTTTTATGTATCCAATGAATGGATTATTTTTATGATGAAATTATGTTTATGAAACCCTTTTCTATTCCATGGCTTATACCGTGAGGAAATTCATATGAAACCCAATTATTTTTCCATTATTTATACTATGATAAATTGAAGAAATTATAATGAAACATGTATCTCTTCATAAAGGTATGATATGATGAAATGTTTATAAAACCTATTTAATTTTTGGGATATAAAAAGATGAATTTTATAAAATATTATGGCACGCACTTGTATGATTTGCATTATGTGATGGTGGTTACATTATATCCAGGGATAGTGGTTATATTATAACTAAGAATAGTAGTTACATTATAAAAAAAATGGTTGGGACCTATATCTCCCTCCTTTTCATTGGATAAAGATTTTAATCAAAAGAAATACACAGAATACAGACATAGAGTGAACCCACATCAGTATTGAAATCTATCCACAATGATGGGTTAGGGAGTAGACCATGATGAACATAACAGTTTGAGAAGTTAACACATTCCAATATTATGTCCTATGTTGTGATCCTTGACTATAATGGATATTATTTTCCATGCTTAAGTGCATTCAACAATTCCTTGTCATATACAAATTTTATGATATCAATGATTATTTTCGTTGATTTTCTTATGATCCATGTCTTATGAACTCCCAATATTTTTGAAATAACACAAGATTATAATATTTTATGTGTAGGGTAAAGTTTTCATATCTTATTCTCATGTTTCTATACCCTTATGTTCTTGTTATGCTTATTTACCTCCATTTTTTACCCTTACTCATCATTTGAGCCCACTATTTCTTATGTTTCCTTTCCCAAGGTTATGAAGAAATTTTCTAATTAGGGTATATTTGTGAATATTACTAAAGGAGAAGATCATTATAGTATATTTTGAAGATAGTTTGAAAAATTAAAAGATTGTTTGACTAGTATCCTAATAAAGTAAACTATTATGATTCTCAGGTGAGCATTTTGTAATGTATTGAATATTCATCTAAAAATATGTAGTATCCATTTATGAAAATAATATTTCATAATAGTTATAGGGAATGTTTTATTTATCCTTGGTAAACTAGGATAAGAAAACTTTAGAAAGATCTATATAGTTATATCTAAGGATATTTATTAGGATATCACAAGGGATAAGTCTAAGGATGAGTCATGGTATAGAAAAATGTTCTGGAATTTTGCTAAAGGATCGAAAAAGTGGTTTTCAAGTAATTGCATCTGTATCTAGATAATAAAAGTGGATATGGATCTAGAATAGAGGTACCCCAAGATAATAACTCTGAAAAGGAACATTGTGCTAGACATTATCGTTACTTATTATATGAAAAAAAAGATTTTCAACACACCTTCCATGAAACTCTTGGGGGGTATTCATTGGAAATTAAATAACTCTTTATGAACCATCATGAATGATTTAGATATATGATGAATATTAATGTCCTACGATAAAACAACGATGTCGTAGATTAAAAAGAATGTTTCGTTATTCAACCTATAATTGATTTTTTCATGATTATGTGGTTTTACACTATGATTAGTGTTTCTCACACTGTAATTTTTGGATTAATGAATTCATAGAAATAGAAGGAAATTGGTTAGAATTTAATGTGATGAGCACTTTTCAGATGAGATGAAAAATTGGATAATGACTTGAGTAAAGGATGGTATGATTTTTCCTGATCAGTTATCACAAAACATGATTAACAAAAAACACCCTAACCAAATCATAGACTCACCAATGAATATAATTGTAGGGTTAGCTGAGTGTTTTGGTAGTGGATACCCTAGAGGAAAGAAGATTCAGTTTCATATATTCCAAAAATGTGGGGAAAATACCTAAATGAATGTCTGAGAGGGATTCGAAGATATTTTGGGGCTGGAAAATAAAGAAAAAATGAATGTAACAGCAAATGAGAAAATGAAAATTTTGGTTAACTCATTGGATAAAAATAATTTTCTCCATAATATACCATTGATTGTTGAATTTTTTAAATGTGCAATGTAAGAAAATTATACATGATGATGTCCTAAGGGGAAATATCGTCAAGGGGATTTCTAAGTTTTTATGATCAATGATGTTTCTCTTGATGATGAACTGTCTAAGAATGATATATAAAAGGAAAGTGATATTAAAGAATAAGATGATGAAGTCAAGTTTCCATTTTAAGATGGAACTTTAATTATTTAAGTATTAATGTATTGAAATTCAAGGATTATGTTATATGAATCATGAAATGTATAATGATTGTTCTTTATATGTTATTTGTTATGTATTTATAAAATATATTAAATTGTATTAATAGACAATTAAATTTACTTAATGGAAAGAATATATTTAAATTAAGGTAAAGATAACCCCTAATATTTTTTGTATTTTGAGATAATAATATTGGCATAAATAGGTGTTGGATATGAATAAGTACATTTGATAGTATTCATTACCTTAGAACTAATTAAAGACTTTCTGTAAAAGTTATTTATTCTAGAATTCATGGATTTTTCATATTTTTTAATTTATGGAAAATATCCAATAATCTATGTTTTATATATGAAAGGAGAAAGAATGTATTTATTCCAATAATGTTTTATGGATATTCGTGTTATTCCCAGGTTTCAAGATAATACATAGTGAAGGTATTAACATGTTTTGATTGTGATAATGAAGAGACAAATTTTGATATATGGGGGACTAATGTTAGGTAGATATTGTGAAATTTTGTGATTGTATTTATAGATTTTGATATTTTAAATTTTAATTAGTGTAACCATTTATGGAATAGTTTATTTTGTAATTTAGATGATGTTTAATAGGTTATCTTATTACTTTTCCATAACAAGATTTATCCGTATTGGAAAAAAATGAAAACATTATTTTTATTAAGAGATAGAATGAGTGAATTGTCATTATATTATGGATTTTGTGATCCATTAGTAATTTAGGAATAAAAAACTTAAATTCACTTCTTGGAGTAAGATATAAAGTGGAAATTTATTGAATCATCTATAAATAATTAGATTGGGCTTACGATATAAAAAAATTAATCCCTTGGTATATTATTCTCATCGAAATTTTTGATAATATCTAGATAGTACCATATTAATTAGATCATCTACCAAACTTCAATTGGGTTCAAGATGTGTCTCATGTATCTCTCTTGAGTAGGTATATACCTGATCCATCACATTTATTGAGCTCATCGGTCATACCGATGGAGCATTATATTCCTTGTGAGGAATAACCGAGAGAGATTCTGGGTCAAATGAAGGAGGTTATATGAATCAATTCCACTTACCTGGTCAATGTTTTTTGGTAAACCCACCAGCTTGGGGAAGCTATATTGAAACTTGGGGATATATCGAGGTATAAGTTACCTTAGTTGATGGTACCAATGTGAATAATTTCAATAAAAAAATTAATTTTATGGGGGGTAGAATGTAACACCCCAGGATTTTGTAAAATATTTTTTTAAAAAAATGTTTTCTTTTACATAATTTGTGTTCTACATCACATTGTGTTTATACTCTACTACATACAACAGTGAGTTTAAAAAAAGGTGTCATATTATTAAAATTTTATTATATGATAGTTTCTACTTACCCATTGTAATGTTGGGTATGAATTACATTAACTAAATTAAGAGAATGTATGGTTTACACATGTATATAAAATGAATTATTTGGAAACCTATTTATTAATGTTAAGAAATAAAATCGGTTTTAAAATAATGGAAATCCACTTCTGAAAAACTCTTTTTAAGCATAAAAAATAATTTTACCTCAATAAATTAAAAAAAATAAAATTTTTGTGAATATGTTTTTGAATATATATATATATTATATATTTCATAAATTATTAAAAATTCATCTCATGTGTTTTCTAAAAAACTTTAAGAATAAATCTTATTTTTCACTTAAAACTGTTGTTTTCGTTCTAAAAAATTGTATTGTCACCCTTTTTTAACTTATTATAAAAATAATTTTTTAAAAATTAATATAATATACTTTAAAATATAAATTTCTTTTTTGAAATATTATTTTAAATATTATCTTAAGTTTAATTGTAGAATATTTTTTAAAATGTTAATTGTCTGATGAATAGTGAAATGGGGATTTATAATTGAAACCTACATTTTCATTTAAATTATTTATAAAGGTAATTTACATTTTAGATTTATTTTGTATTAAAATTAGTCAATTAATATATCTATAAATGTAATTTAGGTCACCAGAATCATATTAAAATTGTATTTTTATATAAAAAATTGTAAAATGTTGAACACTTTCTCTTTGAAAACCTTCTTTCTATTCATGTTCACAGGGTTAATTTTTAATTAAAATTTTCAAATTCTATGAATAGAATTGGGAAAATTAGGTTCCATGATTTTAATAACAATGAATCATATTATAAAATAAATTCAAATTATTTTTTTCAATAATTAATAGTAAAATCATCTAAAAATTTCTATGGTTAAAGTAAAAATTGGTTTGTTAAGGGTTAATCTAAAAAGTGTGTACCCCACCTCACATATAAAAGGTCTCCCCTATACTATCCAATTCACAAATTCAGACACAATTGGTTCTAACAATAAATTTCCAAATAAATTCTCAAATACCCTTCTCTCATCCGACAATCCTTATTTTTTGAATAAATTCAACCTAGGAAGTCTTTTTTGGAAAACCTATGGGGGTTACCCAAAAAAGGGGTGACGTTCTTCAATAAGTAATTTTAATATATTTCTTACTCAAAATTCATTTATTATTATTAAAACATGATGATAAAAAGATCATTATATATTTCATATAATTATATGTTTTTTATTAATGAAATTACCTACAAACATCTCCCCTTTCATTAAATGAGATACAAAATCATCATACATTTGTATAGCGGACTACAACCTCCCGAATGTATGTCATTCATTTTTATATTACCCCCGCTAAATATTGGGTATAATGATGTATATAAATGATATAAATGATATTTATAACAAAATTATACCTATGGAGTCATTATATCATATATATATACCTTTTTAATGTGCATTTTATAGTGGGTACAATAAAGTTGCTCTTGTGTACATAGGACGACCTTCTCGTGAAGAGATGTGGTAATTTTTCTCTACCACATTACATAGAAGTTAATGAGGATAAATTTAATTGATATATGTGATTTAAATTATATAAATATTATATTATTTATTTATTTATCATTCGTAAAATATAATATATCATTTTATTTCTTTCATTTCCCTTAAGTGAAATATTATAACAACGTTTATGTAAATGTGGACTATCTCCTTCGTTAAGCAATCTGACACTCACTTTTCACAACTAAAACACATGGATGATATGTACAAGTTAATTTAAATAAATAATTTTATATTACTGTATTTTAATAATATAAAATATTAATTACATCCATTATATAATGATACTTGAAAAATTTTAAATGTTACTCAGGCATGTGTACGACCTTCCATCTTAAGGATCATAACATACTTCATTTCTCAAATCCGTCACTTTTAATTAGTATTTAAAATATATATTTTTTATAAACATGATTATTTTTTTTAATATGTAACCGTGATTGATGTAAGAGGACAGAGAATACAAAATGAAAACATATACGAAAAAATGAAGTTATTACCTAAATCATTATTTTAACAAGGAATTACTAATAAATGGGTAATAAATTGCCATAGGTAAATAATATATTGTAATATATATATATATATAAGTATGATTCTATAATATATTTACAATAAATATATTTTTATTATACAGGATGTTTGAACGTGTATAATGGAGGTTAAGACATAATGTAATTGATTTTTATTCTCACTTTTATTTCTTAGAGACATAGGAAAAGTCAACCCTTTTTTACTTTGAGTAGTGTCTACAATACCCCTATAAAATTTTATATCACAAATCACCTAATTATAATTATATTAAATTTTTTCATTTGATTTCATTGTTTATTTTAGCTTCAAATCAAAAGATTGCTAAACTGGTTAGGGATTTCAATATTAATTTATAATTTGGTGAGATACGTGTCATATTCACCACTTTTTTCAAATATATTGTGTTTAAATTGTAAAAGAAGTTTTTTTATTTACTATCATAAATTAATTGTTGTATATATATCCAGTTGGGTATCTCTCATCCATGGGTTCTAAGGTTAAAAATATACCCAAGCGATAAGGGATCCTGGTTACAATTTGCATTCATTAAATTATATGTTATGTTATTAATCAATCTTCCTTATGAGGTGTATGTAGAGACCAGTTGGCTTGTAATAACATGAATTTATTTATTCTCTTGATATTATAAGTTTTAATTAATTTTATTCTTTCATGGTGCTTATAATTAAATGTTACTAAAGTCATAATGTTATTATGTTATAATATCATCATTTTTCTGGATTGATCAGGATTATGCTTAAAATAATTCAATATGATAATATACCTCCCAAGAAACTCATTTATTTTCATATAATATAGTTATTTTTTAATAAAAGAATTTAATCTATTCATTTAACACTATTTATGAACTCAATAATTTAAAATTGTATTTTTATGAATAAACAACATTATTTCTCTCTTCGGTTGAAAACTCATTTTTCTTCCAAATACATGTTTTCTAAGAGTATTATAAAAAAATATCTAAATTTATTAAATTAATTTATTCAATAAAATTTTAACCATTTTTTATTATTTTTAACATAATGACTTGGAATTATTATTTATGTCACTTTCGAAATTATTCTCATTTGGCTTTTAGAGGAAATTTAAATGGAATATTTTTTTATCATGTATGTAATGAATTGAAATTCAAGTCATTATTAATATTATTTTCGTTAAATATTAATTTATAAGCTTTCAAAATTATTTTAAATTAAAAGGAATATCAAAATATTTTTATAATTGTTTTAAAATTATAAAGGATATTTTCCTCAATAAATGTTATAAATAATTTTTAATGCATACTTTATTTGTTTTCTGATTATTTTTATGGAAAATAATTTTCAAAAAAATTAGAAAGTGGTTTCAGGGGTGAATGTATTAATTCCTCAACAAATTATTTAAATGATTTGTAATTCTTCCTTTATATGTTGTCAGGTTTTTTTAATGAAAAATATTTTTAAAATATTTTAAAAAGGGTTTTCAAAAAGGAGTGGATTGTTTCATCAAGAAATGTTTTCAATGATTTTTAAATATTTCTTTATATGTTTCAATATTGATTTTCAAAGATAATCAATTAAAAATGATTTATGAATTTTTAGTTTTAAACAGGGGGTTTCAGAGAAATTTTGTTCTTTCATGAAATGTTTAAAGTGATATATCTTTCTAAAAAAAATTTCATCAAAGATGAAATAATTTAATGTAACTTTTTATTTACTTGGGATTTGATCTCAGGAATAAATTTTTATCCATTACTATAATGGTTTTTGTTTATGATGAAAATATTTTTAGAAAACATGTTTATCTTCTTTGGGTTATAACTTGATAAAAATCATAAAAACCTTCTTCTTTATCCATAAGTTATGCTATAATGAACTAATGAAATGATTTGTGGAATTTATCTCTTTTACATAGGTTATGATATGATGAAATTTTTATTAATCCCATTTTATTTCATGTGTACTGATAAGATGACTTTCTTTGATCTTGAGGAATATATATATATTATTTTTATTATATGAGGGTGGTTACGTTATAACCGAGGATATTGGTTATTTCATAACCAAGGAAATTTGATATGTTATAAACAACGATAGGTGGGACCAATATCTCCTTCCAATTCATTGGGCAAAGAATTATATCTCATTATATATACATAATCAGATCAAAGAGTAAACCCAATTTAATAAGGGACTTTTCCACTATGAAGGTCTTGGGAGTGAACCATGACTAAAATTATGGTTTAGGGAGTGGACCCATTACACTATGATAGTCATTGTTATGAAAATTTCAAATTGTCTAAATAACATTAAATATTTATTTTAATATTAAAATTCCATGTCTTATGTCATTGTTATTCCCTCAAGGATTATTTTCTTTAAACTATTTATGATTCGTTCCATATGAACTCCCAATATTTTTTCCATGACTCAGTACTCTGATATTCAATAAACAAGGTATGTTTTTCTTATGTTATACCCATGTACATTATGTTCATATTATACTTATGTATCTACATTTTTTACCCTTACTGAGCATCCAATATCACCATTCCTTATGTTTCCTCTCACCAGGTAATGAAGAATAGTTTAATGTCTTCTATGTTTTTGAAGAGTTTTGAAGGTGATTATATTTATGCAAGGTGCTAATAATATTTCGCCAAATTAAATTATTGTGTACCTAGTCTCCAAAACACTAATATATTATGGTCCTCTATCATGTTTTTGTGTAATATATTGAATATTAATCCTAAATTTTGTAATATACATTTATTAAAATAATTTTCATTATAGTAGGTCTACTAAAGAGTTTATAAAATATGAAATATATTATTTTCTAATCATTGAGATAAGAGACACGTTACTCATAGAGAAAAAGGAATGTCAATCTTATAATAGATTTTTAGTTGGAAATGATACTAATAAATAGAAATAATCCTTGTATTAAAATATACAATCAATGTAAAAGAATCATGTCTAGATTTTATTAAACCCTCTTACTATTACAACACCCATTAAGTGAAATGGATATTGATGAAAAATCTGGGCATGGATTGAAAGTAAAGAAGTTATAAAGCCTGTATAATTATATAAAATTATAGGAAAGATCATGGAATATAATATGAGAAACCCTTATAACTATAAGTGGCGTTAGAATCTAACATAATATTAGATGGAATAGAATCCCTCCATGGTAATTAAATATTAAAAATTGATTCTAAATTTTATTTTTAAATGTAATGTTTCTTGAAGATGTTTATATGACTGAATATGAATTGAATAGTAAGTCATAGTGTCAAAATAAAGTATGAAATTTGTAGAATTTTATTTTTAAGATTACAAATATTGACCAATTTTATTATCCAATTCATAGAATTTGTATAATTTAATTTAAAAATTAACCTGCAAAATATGTTGAAAATGGATTTACAAGAAATTTATTTTTTCAAGAATATGAAGATATTATATTAAATATATAACATTTATTAAGTATTATAGAGAATAAAATTAATATAGATTGATATATAATATATTTATTTAATTTAAATCATTTATCATCAATTATTATTTTAATTAATAGAAATTGGATGTCGTTATGCTTAAAAACAGTTTTCTAAAAAGAATTCCTTTTATATCCCAATGATCTTATCTTTATCTCTATAAAATTTGTAGTCAATAAAATGTAAATTAAATATATTATAATAAATTATTATAACTAAAATGAGAAACTATTTAACACTACATTTTCAATTATTCAAAAATAATAATTTTTAATGAAACTTTTCAAAAATTCATTATAGTCATATTTTGACCAAATGAGATGAAAATAAATATCCAAAATCACAAATAATAATTGTTATTATAATAAATAATACAATTTCCAATTCAATTTAGTTTTATTAAAATGTAATTCTCACTTGATATAATTGATGCTCTAGTGTTACATTCTTCCCTCTTAAAAAATCAACCTTGAGATTTTCATTAACATTTATTTTGAAGAAAATGATGTTGATTCTACTTCATAAAATCCAATATTTTCTATGTTTCTTCCTCCATTTAATGATTTCACCATATTTCCTCTACCATTAAAATCATCATATTCCTCAATACATTCTCTCCAGTTTTAGGAATCAAGATAGGCTTTTCACAATAAGAAAGATCAGGTTCTAATTTTATTTTTTCATTAGTGAGAAAAGTGTTGGTCTAAAATATACTTTTATATCAATGATATAAAGAACACATCATGTACTTTATAGAGGCATGGAATCATTTCCAAATTTTAATTGATAATCCAAATTTATTCTTTAATTTTAAATGGACTAATGTACCTTTTTCTTAGATTCCATTTTTCACCAAACCTTATAACACCCTTAAATGGAGATAATTACAAAAAAAATTATATCACCCAATTGAAATTTCAAATCATACAACCGGTTTTCAGAATTATTATATCCCATTATTTTTGATACAATAATATAACTCTAAATAGTATTTACCTTTTTTATTGACTCCTAAAGTTGTTTTGTTCCTTTAAGTCTCCTTTATCCACCTTATTCGAATTAATTTTGAGTGTTTCATCTATTGCTGTGTAATTTTTAAAACATCACAATTTGAAAACATAAATGGAAAATATTATTATAGAAATACTCTAACATAGATAAGTACGGATACCATATACATTGTAATTCAAGTTATAATTTCCAAAACATATATTTTAATTTTTTAACAGCCCTTTCATACTTTCCATCTCTTTTTGGATAGATGGAAGATCTCAAATTAAACTCAATGTCAAGCACCTTCGGAAGACTCTTCTAGAATCTCAATGTAAATCAGGGATCAGGATCAGAAAAAATTGAAATATGGGAACCATAAAGTCTTATAATTTAATCAATAAGGTTACATGAAAGGATATCAAGAGTTAAACAATAACTAATAGAAAGAAAATGTGTATATTTGGTAAACTGATCAATGGTGACCCATATTTAAACATTCATTCCAGGAGTCTTTCGTAATCTAGGGACATATTATATATTATTTTCATTATATTTCCACATGGCAATTGATATAGGTTTGATGGCTCCACTAGGATGTTTTCTCTTATCCATCACCTATTGGAAACTAAAAAATATTGATACATAATGATAAGATTTTTCCTTTATGTTATCCCACTAAAAATGTTCTCTCAAATACCTATACATATTGTTTCTACCCTGGAGTATAGTTAAATTAAAGCCATGAGAATCATCAAATAATTATATTTTCATGTTAGGTATATATATAACTCATAATCTATTTCCAAATTTCCGAACATCATCATCAAAAATGATGTCTTATAATTTTCAATCATTCTAGGATTTAATTTTCCATTTAAAATTATAATCGTTATATTGGTAAATTTTTATATTTTCCAATAAATAGAGTTTCATGATCATTTTAAGAGGTTGTGATGAATCCCCATCATTAATAATTCTAATATCCATATTTACCAGACTGGTGAACATATTATCCCCACCAATCATCGTTCCAATAAGAACTCATTGAACATTCATGATTAATGCATATACTGCCTTTTTTTCTTCCCTAGGTGGTAGTGTATTTAGTTTTAATAATATTTGAATGATTCAATATATCTCATTTTTCTCATATTGATATATTTTTGTAAAAATATGTATTCTAGGATCTTATGGTTTGTGTATATCTCATATCATTTACCATAGAGATAATTTCTCCATATCCTCAATAAAATTATTATTACTACTAGCTCAAGATAATGAGTTGGATAGATCTATTCATAATTCATTAACTACCATGATATATAACCACTGACTTTATCATTTTTTATAAGGAAACAACCATTTTCCTTCTTAGATGAGTCATTGTATATCACAAATCCATCATTTCAAAATAGTAAATTCAAAATCAAAGCATTGACCAGTATCCTCTTCACTTCTTCAAAAAAAAATTACATTCCACTAGCTAGGTAAAATTTACCCCTTTAAAACTTTTCATGGTTTACTGGATATCCAATCAGGAAATTTTTTAAAAAACATTGATAGTTCCTGCCAAACTAATGAAACTACATAAAATATTTATAATTTTATGTGTAGTAAATTATTTTACTACATTTTTCATTATAGTATCAATTATGATTCCATCCCTTTTGAAAATATGACCATTAAAATAAGCATATTAAGGCCAAAATTCAAACTTTTTAAATTTATCATATAATTTTTTTCCTATAATATTCTCAAAATTATTATTTAGTGGTTATCATGGTCCCCATAACTTTTAGAATAGACCATGATATCATCAATTAATACCATAATCAAATTATCAAGATTTTACTTGATTACTTTGATAATTAGATCCACAAAAATAGATGATGTATTAGTCAATAAAAATGGAATTATTTTAAACATCTAATGGCCATACCTTGTTCATATAATGTATTTGGAATGTATTATTTATTTAGTTTAAATTATTTATAGCCATATAAAATTTAAATTCAATAAAAACATTGATAAATAGAAAATAAATCAAATAATCCATCAATATGAGAAGGATGACACTCATATTTTATGATAATATTATTTATTTATCGATAATAAATGCATCACCTTGTGAATACGTATGTATTCATAGAAAAATGAATAAGGGATCCCTAATGTGAAACACAAGTGTGAAAAAATCACTTATTATAAGGAATCGTCCTTAAACCATTTCATAATCTTGAGTTTATGTTAGTAATTTTACTTTCATTCACATTGAAGAAATTTTAATGTTTATGGCCATTGAGAATTATGCCATTACTCGTGTATGAAAAAACATAAAATAAAATCTGGACACTATAGATCAGTATCCATATTTCACATAATATAAAACGTTAAAAATAAATAATAATTTATTTTCATGGATAATCTCTATCACCTTCAACAGGTCTTCTTCCTTTCCTATACCCATCCTTAAATCCTATGAAAATATTTTAAAAAAAATGGATAAGAATAAAAACTCATTAATGGATATAAAAATAAATAAAACATTTTGTTCAATAAAAACCAGATAAACTATGAAATTTTTAACATTGCGTTAATGTTCGTGGGGGAAATAAATATAACATTTCTATAAGAAAAACCCCACATGTTTTTATTTAATAAATTCTTTAAAACCTATAAAAACTTAACTCCTTTTAGGTGCCTTAGATTATAATATTCATACAAACCCTCCAAAACCATTCTAATTTTAATAAATATATTTTCAACATCCAATATAATAATTACCCAATTTATTAGAGATCTATAATGGGGATCACCCTTTATATAACTCATACCAGGCTCACATGTGATCAATAATGGTGACCAAACCTTCGTATAATCTATATAGAGATCACATGTGACCTATAATGGGGTTAAACCATTCATATATGATATATTGAGATCACACATATCATATAATGCTCAATTACGATATAATGAATAAAACACATTGTTTATAAAACAATTGGAAAAACTCTTTTAAACGTAGGTGAAAAACACTTTCAAAAATAAATACCATTTCCATTTAAAAACCCCATTTCATTACCAAAATAACCAAAAAATATAAATTTTTATTTTTATTTAAGATAACATTAACTATATCAAATAAATATAAAAATAAACTAATATTTTCAATGACATGAAAGGTTATTTTATCCATACTTTAAAAAAGGGACTCTTCGTCTTTGATTTTTCAAAACATTCCTTTTAAAACATGTAAACTGATTCCATTTGAAAAACTTTTAAATAATTTATGATAGAAATAAAATGAACATTATAAATATATTTTTTCTATATAAAACATTTCAATAATAATTTTAAATAATGTACACATAAGAGAAAGATGTTATGAGTGAAAATAATAAAAGGTGATTTATTTAGAAGAAAAGTACCCTATTAGTTTGGAAATATTTGAATCATAATCCCTATGAAATAGAATATTTAAAAGACATTAAATACCATTAGAATATATAAAAATGATATAAATTTTCAAAGGGTCTATATATACACCTTATAAAAGAATAAAGTTGCTTAACATCAAGAAATGTCTCAATGAAAGGAAATTGATACAAAGTCCTTTACCTAGAGTCTTACTATCACTTGTATCTTTATTATCCTGAAAACTAATATTATATGAAATATTTTATCTCTTTAGATCCTTTTTAAATATTACTATTACTTTTATATCACTTATTACAATTTTTTATATCTATACTTAATCAATTATATTTATGTCGGGTGTTTTGACCATATTCAGTTTATGTTCCAAAAAGACTTGGATTGGTGAACTATGGTCAAAGAGGTCATTATTTAAACATATTAAGAAAAATAATCATTAATTAATCACAATATTTATACATATATTATTATTTTAAAACAAATAATAGAATATGTTTTTAAAAACTGAACTGACTTTGCAATCATTAAGATGGTAGGTTTACATACGCATGAGTAATGTTCCCATTTTTAATTGATCAATATGGGAAAAAGGTGATTAACATTTATCTTTCCAGATTTATGATTATGTAATAAATACCATATTATTTATTTATATATACATATATTTATATAGTTCTTTTGGTGTGTTGATGAAAATTTAGAATCACATCGCTTTGTCGAGGGGTATCTCACAAGTCCACAAAAACGTTTATCACAAATTATTTGGTTGAAAAGGTAAGAATGAAAGTGATATATTATAATTATAGAAACACAATTATTTCATTAATATAATTTAAATTTAATTTATATCACATAAATTTGTTGAACCCTCCCTAAAATCATTTCATGTAAAGTATAAATGAATCACACCGCTTTAAAGAGGTGGTAGTCCTGAAATCCACAAACGTTGTTATCGTATTCCCACTAAATGTAAAGAATGTAAGTATGAGTGATTTAAGAATTAAATGAGAATAAATAAATCATAAATATAATTCCTATAATATATAAAAATTATGTACATAATTATTCTCAACCTTAAGAAGTGGTATTTTAGAATGAACAACATTGCTTAACAAGGCGGTAATTCATCGTACACATAGATGATGATTGTGTATCCCATTTGATGGAGGTGTGTAAATTTATAGGTTTTAACCATAACATAAAAACATATTGGTATATTCAATAATCTTATGTTGTTATAAAATAATTATTTAATATTAAATTAAGGGTTTTATGAAGAAATAAAACAAAAGTGATCATTGAAGAATGTTACCTTTTTTTTAAGTAACGCTTTTTAGTTTGCACTAAAGTACTTCCTTGGATTAATTTATGACAAAATTGAGGCTTATAGGATGAGATTAGGGATTTGGGAGTTGATTTGGTCATATTTTGGATGATCAAAAATACATGATACAAGTATAGATTAGGGGAGAGTGAATTCAGTTTTATAGTGAGTGATGAGTGGAATTCTTGTAAATATCAAAAATCAAATAATATTGGGAGGTGTATATTACATAATGTTACCAAAATAATGAAAAAAAATAGAAAATAGGAATTTTTTTATAAATAATTCGATAAAATTGGTTATGGAAAAATGTATAGGTCATTCAGACGCTTAATATAAATGTTTAACCACTAAGTAAACTCTTTTTTACCCAAATCAGTGTAATTAAGTGTAATTGATTTCACTAATATTTTTGGTAAAAAAATCTGAAATTAATATAAATTATATATTATTCTTAATAAACATATATAATATAATTTTACAAACTAAATTCATATAAGTGATAGAAATTAATTTTAAATCAGTCCCACATATAGGGTGAAGCAACATTTTTTTAGAGTAAAAATGTTTAAAATATTGAAATGTTTTTATATTGAACTTTAATGTGAAATTTATTCCAATGACCTAAATTGTATTTAATAATGTATAATTCAACTAGTTATTCTTTAAACAATATTTAAAATATAATTTTAATTACATAAATAAATTAATTGAAAATGAAATTTTCAATTAAAATTCAGTATTTTTTTACTATTCGTTAAAAATGAAACCTCTCAGAAAAATACCAAAAATTAAACCAAAGTAAATTTTGATAGTATAATTTCAAAAATGAAGTTTATTTTTCGATACTAAATTTCTATAATTTTTAAAAATTAGTGTTCACACTTTTACTCCATTAATACACGAAAGAACAGCCTCATAGAAAAATATAGCTTTTCATAAATAAAATTGGATTTGTTCTTATTTTATACCAATAAACGTAATTGGATGACTGCTAAAAAATTTGGTTGAATACGTAATCTATTAATTTCATTAATATCTATAAATAAATTTAATCTATTTAATTTATTAAGATAAAACTCATTTATGGGCATAATAAATGTTTTTTTATAAAATATTTTTTTTATTCATTTGGTTTTTATTTTCATTTGGTTTTTTATTTTCATTTACAATTAATTTTAAACTAATTAATTCATTATATATAAATTTATAAACCATATTTTCAAAAATAAATTAATAATATTCATTTTTATTATTCCATTGGGTAAGTGACAACAATCATATTAAAAAAATGTATTAATATTATGTTGTTGTCTGGTAGGACTCAGCCTTGTGTGTAAAAAAGTTATAAAAGAAAAAAATGTTATATAAAATGAAGGATAAAAATATTATTACATATAATTAAAAATAAAATTATCATTTTGAGTAACTCAAATAACCACATAATAGAAATTAATTTTAAAGGAAATAGAATTCATGAAATCTCATGATGTTACTTCTTATCCCTTTAAAATGAAATTATAGTCCAAAATTCAACATTTTTATCAAAGGATTAACATTTTTATAATTATTTTATCATAACAAACATCGTATAAATGAAATAAATAATTAATAACTTAAAAAAATGATTTTGGGAAACATAAATGTTACTATAAGTTATGCACAACTATATTTCCACCTAGTATAGTGTTAGTGGTGATGTTGAAAAGAATTAAATAATTATGGAGAGTGATTGAGGCCATTGATCACTATAGAGGTAATGATCAATGGAATTTTAAGGTCCTTAAAACTATAAACTCGTGATGAAGGAAAAGACCATCGGCACATTAAAAATTAATGTACCAGGATGATAGTTTTTTCTCAAGATCCATTTTTTCTAGTTGATGAATTCCTAAAACATCTAAAATAAAAGAATAAGTAAATATACCTAATTTATGACAGCAATTACGTACTTTGAAAATTTCCACCATATCCTCCTCATTTCATCCAAAAATAGTATTTATGATGACTATTTTTCATTCTTGATGCACTCAAATCAAATCTAATGGATAACAGAATCATTAAAATGATAAGAAGATACTTTTCTTATCATTATACATTAAAAAAACCAAAATTGTTAATATATATTAATATGTTTCCCAAAATTACTAAACATTAATGTGATTGAATAATACAATAATCTCAAAGTTCAACATTAATACCCAAAGTTTCAACTAAACCATTCCATAAATATATAACATTAATTTACACCAATACCATAAAACTAATGTCCACAAAAATAAAGTTATTCTTCCTCAAGTATATTCTAAACATTTACCTAAAAATCTATGAGAACTAAATGAACATCCCCTAATGTATTTCTGAAAATTAAAAAATTAAAATTATGGTTCTTAAGACATTGGTCTTATGATTAACCTTTAAAAAATAATAATCCCACTAGATCAATCATCACTTCACGAGATGGACTAACATCCACATTAGAGTTAGAAAATAATTTTTCCATCCCATTTTTAATCATGATGTTTTCCACTAGGAGTAAGTATCTTTGGAAACATGTTACCATAAATTCGAAACTCATTGCAACTAAAACATTTTACTACATAGAAGCTATTTTTCATTTCAGTGGTTGATTTTTCAAGACTCTTTTCATTAAACTAACAAACATTGTTACCAAACATACCACATTGGTAACACATTAAAAATATTAACATACATTCACCAAAATTTATTTTATCACACTTGGAACGTGTTTCAGGATTATCTTTATAATTATTAGTTGGTTTCTTCTCTATTTCCCTTCACCTTGATCATTTCTTACCCTTATCATAATGTGGCACATAAGTGTGTGAAAAAACCTTCCCAATTTCCTCAACACAATGAATATATTTCTCACAAATTCTAAATTATTGAGAGTTGAAATATATTTATATATTTTTTTCAGTCCTGATTAAAATATATTATTTTATTTTCAATGTATCAAATAAAATCTAGAATTTACTAAGCCAATATTGTGAAGTTTGATACATATATGGAAAATAAATCCTCATAATTTGGCATTAATTCCCAAAAAAATATCCATCCTAAGATGAACAACTTTAGGTAAATATTTATCATGAAAATTATTATTAAATATTTCCCATTCCATATCATTAATATCAAATTTATCTCTTGAATTATTACCCATATTCATCCATCGATCAGAATGACCATCAAATAACATCTACATGTAATTTATACATCCTTCAGTTACCACTCGGTTACATGATCCATCGAATGATGGGGGTATTGACCCCTAAAATACTCAACTATATACATTTTCTTTTGTGGAAGTTCATGTAACTCTCTAGCACAGATACCTCTTCCATTAATAGCCTGTTTTAACTAATCCATAATAGAAAATAAATGTTCTATTCAAATTATAGCCATCTTAGGATGCTTATTGGAAGGATTCTTTTCTCTTAGTGCTTTACCACTATATATTTCTTTTTTTCTCAGTGGAAAACCATTTTTAATATACATGTTTTAGAATAAGAACCATGAAAATATGAAAAATCTATATCATTTTAAGACAACCATAAAGTAAAATATTTTTAATTACATTATATTAACACTATCCTAAACTCTAATGTTTTCAAAACCATATTTTTATACAAAATATAGGTTCTTGGCCTTAAATCGATACCCAATATTGAGTTTATGTATAGATTTTTAATTTCCCTTTACTTGGGGATCTTTACAGGTTTAGAGTTTTATAGAATTAGTCCATTTCTCATACATAACAAAACACTAAAATTAAAATTGGACACTTATGATGAGTATCTATTTTTCCAATAACATAAAATATTTAAAATAAAGCATGATTATTTTTATGGAAAATTTACAAGACATTAAAATTGGATTCTTCCATTCCCTTTCCCATCTTTAAACCATAAGAAAACATTTTAAAATTTTGGAATAAGCATAAAAGTTTTGTAAGTTATTTTAAAAGTAATGAAAACATTAGTTTAGTAAAAACAAAAAATATAAGAAATATTTACCTTTACATCAATTTGCCTAAGCCAAATAAATAAAACATTTTCACAATAAAAAAATATTTTTTTCTCAGAGAAATCCTATAAAACCCATATCAAATAATTAAATATTCTTTTATATGAATTAGATAATCGTATTAATAAAACCCTTTTAAAACTATTATAATTATAATAACCATATAGAATTCTTCCAATATAATCATTCCCTATTGCATTGGATATCTATAATGGGGATCAACATTTACAAAATCTATATTGAGCTCACTCGTGAGTTATAATGGGGTCAAACCCTTCTTATAATCTATATCAATCTTATGCAATTCTATGGAACTATAATGGAGTAACTTCCTTTCCCATGTTCCATATACTGATTCCCAGAGCCAATTAGTCACATGACCTTAAGTGAGCCTCCACATACAATATAGGTTTTCAGCTAGCAAGGAATATCTAATATCAATTATGGGGAGACTATACCCTTTTTTATTTTATTGGAGTAATACGCCAATAGAAATTATAATTCAATAAAAAGATATAACATATCTAGAATAATATAAATATCACAAGATGGCCCAAAAATATAATGACAATACCAAACATAAATAGTATAAATCAAATTCCATGTAAGTGCCAAGTTTCAAAATGAAAACCCAAAATTTAGGACACTGATAACTCCCAATAGGGTCCCAAACCATGTCTGCTTCCCTTATCCATGTCTATACCAACACATCGATCTAACATAAGTCTTTTTACCATAACATGTCCAAAAAATCATGAAGACTATTTGGGTACTGATTTGGTAGCCCAAAAAGGGTGTGAGGATAACTCAGTAGACTGCCAAAAATCCCTTATAAAATAATATAGAGACAATAAAATTATATTAATTTGTGTAAATAAATAATTACAATTCATAATTAAAAATCTATAACATTTTTTATTATTCTTTAATTAAACATATAAACCTTTGGGTTTCTGTACACATGCATACTAAATATCTTCTCTGGCTCATGCTGGATCCCAAAGTATTTACAGGTGATATCATATCACAATACCTACTTTGGATAACACTAGAGCCCAAAGTATTCCAAGGTGATATTGTCTCTAAACCACAAATTTGTTTCATGTCAGATCCCGAAGTATTCCCAAGTGAGGCCATATCTTGGAATGACATTGTTAATATTCTTTAATGCATACTTAAATTCCCATGTTACCATTGATACTTCACATAATAAAAGGAGCATTTTACCATTGTTAATACCCAATTGAATGACCATGTTACATTTCTTATCCCACAATAGACTGACAATGTTACCATTATTAACACACAATATAATGACTATGTTACCACTCTTAACACATAATAGAATGACCATGTTACCCTTATTTATTCCACAACAGAATGACAATGTAACCATTCATAATTTCAAAATGTAATATCAATGTTACCATTCATCAACCATAATTAATTCAACAATTAATTTCCCACACTGATTCCAATAATAATTTATCATTTAGTTAAACATAACATTTGTATTAGTTAACTCAACAATTAATTAATCACATCAATAACATTAATTTATTCAACAATTAATTAATCACATCAATTTCTTTATCTATTTCAACAATTAACTAATCAAATCAATAATATTAATTATTTCAAAAATTAATTAATCATTTAAAATACATAAATCAATTCAAAAAAAATTAATCACTTCAATTTCTCAGGTTAAACCAACAATTAACTATTAAAATCAATAACATTAATTAATTCAATAATTAATTAATCAAATAAATTTCTCTAGTTATTTAATTATTTAAATAATCACATTAATAATATTTATTAATTAAATAATTAATTAATTACATCAAATACATTAATTAATTAATTAATTAATCACTTCAATTCCTCAAGTTATTTCATCAATTATGTATTCACATCAATAAAATTAATTAATTAAACAATTAATTATTCACATCGATTTATCTAGTTAATTCAATAATTAAATAATCTCACCAATAAGATTAATGAAATCAATAATTAATTAATCAAATAAAGTACATTAATTAATATAAAAATTAATTTATCACTTTAATTCCTCTAGTTAATTCAAAAATTAACCAATCTCATCAATAAAATTAACAAATTCAATAATTAACAAATCAGATCAATAATATTAATTAATTCAGCAATCAATAAACCGCATCAATAATATTAATTAATTCACCAATTAATTATCTAATTCACTCAATTAAATCTACACAAAAGTCCCCATGACATTATTTACCGATTAATTAAACTAACTCAGTAAATTTCATCAGCACTACAATCCCCACTAATTATTCCATGAATCAATTAATCATATAAAACCCATTAGGAAACCCTATAATTAATTAGACCCATTCGGTCCCCTTTCATTAGTTTTCCAATTAATTTTTCGTGTCAATTACATTAATTAATTCAAAATTAATTAATCATAACACTTTTCTTTGATTAATTCATATATTAGTTAATCCCATCAATCCCATTATTTAATGAAATAATTAAATAATCACATTAATCACATTTATTAATTCATCAATTAATTAATCCACTCAATCCCATTATTTAATTACTTAAATAAATAATAACATTACTCACATTAATAAATTCATGAATTACTTAATCACATTATTTAACTTAACAACTAAATACTCATACCTATAACTTCTATATCGCATTATTAATTCACCAATTAATTATATCAAATAATAATAATAATATCCCATCATTAATTCCACCATTAATTCTCTCAATTCAATATATCATTATCACATAATTATTTCCACCATTAATTATCTCCATTCAAGATATATATATCAAATAATTAATTTTTCCAATAATAATATCTATTCTTGATTTCTATATCAAATTGCTAATTCCGCAAGTAATTTTCTCAATTTAACATATCTATATCCCATAATTTATTCACCATTAATTATCTTGATTCAAGATATCTATATCACATAATTAATTAAACCATTATTTATCTCAATTAAATATAGTTATACTACATAATTAGTTCCATTTTTAATTATCTCAATGCATGATATCTATATCACATAATTCATTCCACCTTTAGTTATCTCAATTTATGATATCTAAATCACATAATTAATTCCAAAATTAATTATCATTATTCAAGGTATCTATATCACATAATTAATTCAACCATTAATTATCTCAATTCTATATTACTATATCACATAATTAATTTCACCATTAATTATCTCAATTCAAGATATTTTTATCACATAATTAATTATACCATTTATTTTCTCAATTCCAAATATACATATAAAATAATTAATTCAACAATTTGTTAACTCAATTATAGATATCAATATCACTTAATAAATTCTAAAAATAATTATACTAATTTAGGATATCTATATCACCAAATTCATTCCCCCATTATTTATCTGAATGCAATATATCTATATCACATAATTAATTCCACTTATAATTATCTCAATTCAGGATATCTATATCATGTAACTAATTACACCATTATTTATCTCAATAAAAACTCTAAGATCTAGTAATTAATCCCTATATTAATTATCTAAATCACAATATTGAAATCTCAAAATTAATTCCCTACTAAATTATCTAATTATATATCCCGTAAATCTCATAATTAATTTCCCCATTAATTATATATTTCAACAATACTTTAATTAATCAATTGGACACATTAGTTAACCTAATATAGGAATTTCATTTTCTAATGAATGTTTGAAATTGTACAATTTTCATACATGTATAAAACTCACAACTATAAGAGTTCAATATTATACTACCAACCTAAATTAGTCGAAGAATAATTTCCCAACGAAAAGCCCCAAAAATTTAGCGGCACAATGACCTAGAATGAGATCTGATCTTAAAACCCTAAGTCATGATTTAATAAATCAAGATCTGGTAAATATATATCTAGATATATAATCAGAGATCTAATCACACCAAATAGATTTAGATCTAATAAAATATATGATTACTCCATTTAAAGAAAGAGAGAATAATGGGATAAAATCCAAAAAAAACCGGGATAGGATTTACTTACCGAGAAAGGTGCATATCTTCGAGTCGGGATCTGAATCATTAATAAAGGTGTCCTAGAGGGCTTGGAATTCTTCTAGAGAGCTTTAAATATGTAAAAGACCTCATAAGGTCAAATTGGGGTCAAAATGGGTTCGGTTTTTGGGTTAGGGGAATTATAAAATTATAAATAGTGTGACATTTAAAATCGCTTGAGATTTTCTAGGTAGCGGAATATGGTTTTCCCAAAATGTGCAAACAAAATAAGTGCAATTTATTTTGGGGGTGCAAGGTTTTGGGAGACCATGATCCAAACATTGGCTATATATTTCGAGGGAGAATGTTTTCTCCTAAGAGGGAACATGGTTTTTGAAAAGTTTTCATCAACCCCACACAACCCCTTTTTCTTCAATTTTTTCAAACCTCCTCCCAAACACACCCCAAATTAAAACCCAAATGAAAAGTACTCAATAAAAGTAAAAAATAGTATCGAAAATACAATCCCCAAATAACACTCGAAAAGTATAGATCTTACAATCTCCACACCTTATAACAGCTCTTCTTCGAGGTGTACTCCCATTCATCTCTATGGTTCCATGTCTAAATAATCAAGCCACTAAGCCTCCATATATGCTTCTCTCTCCCAAATTTCTACATAAACCCATACAAATTTTTACAATACAAGAAATATCATCACAATCTTTCCCCAAAACTCATTCTCACTATCATCCAACACACGTATCAGATGCTCTTGAAAGTATGTTTCGGTCTCAATATCTATTTAAAAACATACCCAATGTGTTTCCCTACTCATTGAGCCCAAAAACCAAAAGAACACCAACTTACATTGGTACATATCATTACCATCAAAAACAAATACTTCAAAATTATGTACAACCACCACCTCTAAGACCCACCTGGACTTTCTCTAAGGAATTTAAACATGCACCTTATGGGTTTTTCATCAGCATTATGATGACACCACATACAACCAAAGGTTTCTTCAATGCCACTACTTTTAACCCATCACTCCCCAACATTGGAGATTCATTAAATATTCTTTTTCAAGAAGCTCAACCACCATGGTATTCATCAATCTATGGTCCATCCTATGAACCCCTTCCATAAGATTTCTATGGCATACCTACCACTATCCATCTCCACATATATTGAATCACTAGTGAAACCTATAAAGGGACCCATATTCAACCAAAACATTCAGGTATCTTGGAAAAAATGTAATGTTTTCTCAGCGTACCCATTGTTATTTAAAGGTAGAGGATATAATTTTCACTAACTATAATTACACTACGAAGTCATTGATGAATACTGTCACGACCTGCCTTCACCAAAAGGAGGGAAGGGTCAGCAGGTTGCCAATTCGTTCCTTCTTTAAGTTTAAGGAGAGATAATGACCCCCGAAACCCGCCTTCTATAGGTCCCGGATTGGCGACTAGCCCCAAGGGTATGGAAATTACACACAAGTGGAAGGCATTACCCTTTTTGTTTTTATAGGATCGGGAGATAAGATGATGAAACCCAACAACACCAAAAGTAAAAGAAAAGTAAAGCCAAAAGTAAACCATTCCCACATGCATGTTCCAAAAGTAAAAGCCACAGTGTACAAAAGTGACTACAAGGGTAAGTACCAAAGAAAGAAAACAGTAACCGCGACTGCCCCAAAGATCCGAGCTGATACAGTCCTGCGCGATCCCCGAAGTCCTCCTGGAAACATGAAAGCAGTTTTATATACGTAGGGTGAGCATACAAGTACACTCAGTAGGGAAAAACAAAGACTCTCGTGCACATGTGGGGGAACGTACTAAAGTCCCGTGAGAAGCAGAAAACCATTACTATGAAGGAGTTCACCCATCCCACTCACCGGCTACACTCACCAAGTAAAGCAAACCAAGTAATATATATAATAAGAGCACATAAATGTTTGGGTACCCCGCACCACTTTCCCACTAGATATTGAGACATCCTACGCATCGAACCAATCTCGCCATTCTCGCTGCAGTCCCACTGCCACACCCGCCCGCACACACCATGGCCACAACTGCATGCAGTCCCACAGCCGAATCTCGCCCACAAACACCTGGGCCACAACTGTCATATGTACCACGCCTGCAAACACCTAGGCCAGAACAACCACCACCACGCCCGAAGACACCTGGGCTAGAAGATCCACTGCCACGCCCGAAGACACATGGGCCTCATCCCAAAGATACTTGGGAAACTACCTTCCCGCACACACCTGGGCCATAACCACCACACTACCCTGCCTGAAAATTCTTGGGCTAATAATGGACATCAGGCCATCACGGCCTGCCCGAAGGTACTCGAGCTATCCGGGAAAGGGAGCATAAAAGGAGCTAATAACCAGCCACTAAGAATAGTGTTAGGAAAAACACCCTCCCCCGTGAAATGGGGGTGTTCGTCACTAAGTGCTTAACATGTGTGGGGCATGAATAAGAAACACAAAACTACAAGTATATACATTGGTAACAAGCTCTCACGGAAATTTAAGTTTTTCTTCAGACAGCCTACAGATCACAACAGCACTCAAGTCCGAGTCACGACTCTCCCCAACAAAACTCGTTTGTCCCATTCATGTTTTCTTGTTCAGTAATAATGATTAAATAAGTTCATGGACCTACTTGGGAAAATAAAACCATAAGCATAACCAAGGAAAGAATCCAGTAAAACATCAATTTAAACATTTACACTCGGTTCTCTTGTAATGTTACGACAATAAATGGATAAGTGAGATCCATCGAAGTACTAGAACAAATGAAACCCTTGAGACACTACCCCGTGTCCCCCAAAATGGTTTCTCGTCAATAGAGGTTCCCACCCCAATTCGTGATATAAACAAGGTAACCACCCGGTCTTAAAATTCACAACCACCAAATCTATATCAACAGGGGATCCCATCCCCTCCCACATATCCAGCAATCATCCCATTAAAGAAAACAACCAAACTAATACCACCAACACAAAGTAGGGTCATGCTGATATTTTCAGATTTATAAGATTTAACACACTCCATGATTTCAATTTCATGTGCTTTAACTGGGGGTTATCACATAAGGGTAGATCCTGGTGCTTTCAATTCATTTAGCCAGGTGTACGTGATTAACCAATTTCCCTTTTTACAGCAGAAGTTCACAACCACAAACAATTCATTTCAAACATCCCCAGGGGTTTATTAGTGCACATAGAAAGACCACCAATGGCCATGATTTTTAGTAGGCGTAATCCATCACAATTCGGAAATATGATCATAACATAAAACAACTTCAACAATCACAGCCCCCCACCCTTCTTTCTTCATATAATCAGTTCATTATCTTTATTTAGGTCTGGTTTAACCAATTCTACAGAATTAAAAGTACGAACACCCTACATGATACACAAAAGCGAGCGACGAAGAAATTCCCTACTTGTTGATCAACGATCGACGCTAAGGTCGGGGGCGGAACTTCACGGATAGCGATGCGGTTCGCCGGAACGAAAAGCTGATCGTTTGGACGAAGGGTACTCTCAACACAGGGTGATCGAGAAAAGAAGAAACCATGGCTAAGCCTTAGTTTATAAGAGCCACAGATGGTTGAGATAAGAATTCCAAACAGCGTATGGAGCGGGGGTCGTGGTTTGGCCACGCGGCCCCACACGTAATTAAAGGGGTTGGGTGGTTTAAACCGATGCACACACCTGTTTAATTTATTAAATATTTAATTATAACATTTATGGGTGCTACCGGGCTTTAAAACAAACTTAAAGGGGGTGAAAGAAAGGTTTAAAACTCAATTTGCACACGTCATTGGAAAAACCCCGACAAAGCCGGGTGACGCTGATCAGTCGCGCCGATCGGTCTCACCGATCGGTCTCCCTGATTGGTCTCAAGGATCGGTCGCGCCGATCGGTCTCACTGATCGGTTGCGTCGGTCGGTCTCCCCGATCGGTCTCACCGATCGGTCGCGACGATCTATCTCACCGATTAGTCATGCTGAGACACTACCCCTTCAGGATCCGGATTTTTTGCAAAGGAAAGGATCAAGAGAGTCTGGGTCATCACATCAGATTCCTCTCAAACTATTCTCACACTCGATAATTTAAACAACCCAGAAGGAAAGTGCAGGTCCGAACAACCACCTCGAAAGATACCTCTCAAGAGTGAACCTCATTGTTAACTAAGAACACTTTCTTATCACGAACCAAGAAAAATATCATGTTAACTGCCCAGGCATGTGTGGGTTAGGGAGTCTCCTTCCCCATGTCAAGATATTATCCGCTTTGGGCGGCACTGACTCGCCCTCACAGGTTTAATCACATCCACCTTAATGCATCTTGATTAGGGGTCATGTTATCTCCTCCCTCATAGCTAGGACTTTTTACACACATTTAGAAGAAAAAAAAACTAGCATTTCATAGCCAACAAGGTAAAATGTCCTACCACAACAGCTATAAAAACAGAACAAAACTCAAAAAAACTCAGGGTACTAGGCACGCATATGTGATTCCCTCTCCCACGTACTCTCCTCAAGCCTACCATGTCTCCACAACACATGAACCATGGGAATGGTTCGGCCTCGAAGCTCCTTTTCCTTACGATCCTCAATCATCACTGGTCTCTCCACAAAAGTCGCGTCGTCCTCGATGTTCATCTCTCCCCAGCCGAGGACGTGTGAATCATCGTTCAAGAACCCAACGGAGCTGGGACACGTTGAAGACATCATGTATCCTCAGTAGCGGCGGTGGTATGGCTAGCTGATAGGACACTTTTCTGACCCTCCCTAACACTTCGAAGGCCCGATGAACCTGGGAGAAAGCTTACTCCCCTTTCCGAACCTTCATTGTCTGCGTAGAGGGGAGACCCTTAAGAACATGTGGTCTCCAACCTAAAATTCTGAGGGCCTCCTCCTGGTATCATCATACGACTTTTTCCGGTCTTGGGCCACCTTATTCCTGTCCCGTATGAGCTGAACCCTCTATGTCGTGCTCTGCACCACCTCCGGGCCAAGGATGCCTGCCTCTCCTACTTCGGCCCAACACACAGGTGAACGACATGGCTTCCCGTACAAGGCTTCAAATGGGGCCATACTGATGGTAGAGTGATAGATATTAATTTAGGCGAACTCTACCAGGGGAAAGTGTCATTCCCATGATCCTCCTGATTCCAGAACACATGCCCGCAGCATATCCTCTAAGGTCTGGATGGTTTGTTCTGTTTGTCCATCTGTCTGGGGATAGTAAGCAATGTTAAGGCGTAACTGTGTGCCGAAATCATTCTACAATCCTTTCCAGACCCACGAGGTAAACTGTGCATCCCTATTTGAGACTATAGACCTCAGAACTCCATGAAACCTCACTACCTCATCCACGTACTTTGGTGCCAAAGCATCCACAGTACTCAACTCCTGGATCGCCAGAAAGTGGGTTGATTTCGTCAACTATTCCACTACCACCTAGATGGCGTCGTATGCCCCTTGGACCTTGGGAAGTCCCATGACGAAATCCATAGAGATGTCATCCCACTTCCACTCGGGGACATCTAGAGACTATAGTAGGCCGCCTAGAACATGGTGTTCAGCCTTCACTTGCTGAAACACTGAGCACTTGGCCACAAACTCTGCCACTGCTAAATTCACTCCAGGCCACCAAAACTGTCTCTTTAGTCCCTAGTACATCTTAGAAACTCCTGGGTGTACCGCCAGGGGTGAGTTGTGGAACTCACTGAGAACCTTGTCGCGCATCACTCCTGGAACAAACAACCTTCCCACGAAAATAATCTGGTTCTGACCATCCTCTGTCCATCCTTCCGGAGCATTTCCCTGGTCAACCCGGTCACGCATCACTTCGCACTCTACGTCTCCCCACTGAGACTCCTCCACTTTCTGCGATAGAGAAGACTGTACTGCCATCTGATATGGGCAAACTCTACCACCATCCATCCTCGCATCCAGGTGTAAGGAAACCAACTCCTCCATCGCCTTCCAGGCGTCCACCGACTCTCGGACCGCATCCTTATGTGTCCTCCTACTCAAGGCATCGGCCACTACATTTACCTTACCCTCAGTATAAGAGATCTTGAAGTCGTAATCCTGGAGGAACTCCACCCATCTCTACTGTCGCAAGTTTAGGTCCTGCTGGGAGAAGATATACCTCAAGCTTTTGTGATCTTTGAAGTCCACAAAACATTCTCCAATGAGGTAGTGCCTCCATAACTTTAGCGCAAAAACGACTGCTGCAAGCTCCGGGTCGTGGGTGGCGTAATTATGCTCATGATGGCGTTGCAACCTGGACCCATAAGAGATCACCCCTTGTTGCTACATCAACACACACCCCAGGCCTTGTCCTGAAGCATCGCAGAACACCTCATATGCCACCCCTTCTTCTGGAAATCTCAGCACTGGGGCACTGAAAAACTTCTCCTTCAGATAGCTGAAAGCTAACTCGCACTGCTCACTCCACACAAAAACCAGGTTTTTCTTGGTCAAGGCTGTCAAAGGGGATACAACTCGGGAGAAGTTGGGTACGAACCTCTGATAGTAACCCGTTAGCCTGAGGAAACTACGGACCTCTGCCACATTCTTATTTGCTACCCATGAAACAACTGCATCATCCTTTGATGAGTCCACCGCTATCCCCTACTCGGACACCACGTACCCGAGGAAGTGCACTTCTTGTGTCCAGAACTTTCATTTCGACAACTTCCCATAAACCTGATGATATCGGAGGACCTCCAGAACCGTCCTCAGGTGCTCTGCATGGTCATCCTCTGATCTTGAGTAGACCAGGATGTCGTCGATGAACACAACTACGACCCAATCTAGGTACTCCCAGAAGATGGAGTTCATAAGCCCCATGAACACAGCTGGGGCGTTCATAACACTGAAGGGCATGACTACGAACTTGAAGTGTCCATATCTAAACCTGAACATCGTATTTGGAATTTCTCACTCCTTCACTCTCATCTGGTGGTACCCAGACCACATGTCGATCTTCGAGAACCATCCTACCCCTTTCATCTGGTCGAAAAGATCGTCTATCCTCAGAAGAGGGTAGAGATTCTTGATCGTCACCTGATTCAGCCTCCTGTAGTCTATGCACAATCTGAGAACACCATTTTCCTTCTTTGAGAACAAGACTGGAGCACCCCACGGTGATGCACTCGGCCGAACATAACCTCTATTCATTACAACATCAATCTGGATCTGCAACTCCCGTAGCTCTGAAGGTGCCATCCGGTAAGGAGCCATCGAGATTGGACGAGCGCCGAGCTGCAGGTCTATCTCGAACTCGATATACCATCGAGGGGGTAGAGTCGTTACCTCCTCAAGAAAGACATCCATAAATTCACGGACAACCTCTGGCACCTCCACCATCTCAGCATCTATTGATTCCACTGACAGCTCGGCCAACAAGGAGAGGAGGGGTTCCTCTCGCCCGCTGCCCTTCTGACTGATCCGCTCACCGGTGAAGGTAACACGCTAGCCGCCCAAGTCCGAAAATACAACCCTTCCTCGGAAACAGTCGATGACGGCACACACAGAAAATAGCCAGTTGATGCCTAGGATGACATCGTATGGTTTTATCTGTAGCAGAAGAAGATCCATAACCGACTGATGTGGCCCTATCATCAGTCTGCATCCCCGACAAACAAACAACAAGTCGGTCAGTCCTCTGACTGGTGTGCTCAACACCAGGGGAAATGGAAGTCTATTGGCATCTATTCCCAAGGCATGGGCCAGACTGGGTGCAACAAAGGAGTGCGAAGCTCCTGTATTGAACAAGGCATAACCAAGAGTGCTAAACAAACTGATCATACCTCGAACAACCTCTGGCCCTACGGTAAATGCTGCCTCTGCGGCGTGTAGCTTTCCACGCATTGCTCCTCAGCCCCTCGGTTGTCGGCCACCTCCCCGACCACGCCCTGGTCGAGGTCCCTGAAGAGCGCCCTGAGGTCGGCCCCCTCCTCTTGCGTCTGTCCTCGGAGGAGCGGGAGCTCGCTGTCCCTACTGCTACTGCTGGAAAGACCTAGCTGGAAGTTGGGGTTGTCCGCCACCGCCGTACTGTACCCGATCTGGGCAATGACTCCGGATATTTCCATGGCTCCCACAGACGAAGAATCGCGGTCCCAGGCCCAAAGAAAAAGGACGAGGACCGGGGGATTGAAACTGAAATTGTTGCAGCCTGCTCCCTGTGGGTCGGAACCTGGAGGGTCCTGACACAGGAGGCCTGGTGATGACGGCCTTCCCCTTTGATGGTCCCAGCCGGATCACCTCTCGTGACACACTTCCTAGAGCGTGCATCCTCTCCACCACATCAGCCTTATTCTAGACATCCAAGTACGTCGGCAGGGTAAAGGGGGTAACAAAATACTAGAGGGAGGGTCTGAGAGCCTCCTCTAAACGTCTTTCCCGAGACTCCTCGTCGAGAAAGAGGTCCGGAGAAAAACCTAGGAGGTCTTTGAACTTGATTCCTAGCCCCCTCACTAATATACTCCCCTGTTGGAGTGAGAGTATATCCTGTCTCTTTTCTTCCTACATCATCGAGGAGAGGAATTCCGCCCGGATTTCCTTCTCGAAATTAGCCCATGGCACCTCAGCCTCTCTCCTCTCCCCCAGGTAAAACATCCACCACTGACGCGCCGCTCCCCGCATCTGGCTGACAGCCATAGGAACCCAGTACTCGATCGGGGCCCAAATCAGGCTGAAGGCTATCACTAGCTCCTCTAGCCAGCCTTCTATCTTCATGTCAGAGGTGATTCCCTCATACTTCTCGAGGGTCTGTCACTGGATGGCCCGATGAGTCTTCTTCCACTGGTTATCCTCTTCCTCTCGATCAGCTCTCTGCCGATAGGCCAAAGTATTCTCTGGGGCCTCGATCACCTATACCACACGTGGTCGCCTTCTAAGTGCCATATCTGCAAGGTAAACAAGGAATTCCTAAGCCCAAGTAGTGCAGAATATTGTTCTTAAAATTTCTTGAACTTTTCATTTATTCTTAATTCCCAAGACATCCCAAAAACACGATAACACAAGTCATTATGATGCATTTACCGTTCCTAGGGTCTCCACCCTGCAATCAGTGTGGCCTCACTTGGTCGTTCGGTAGGTCCAAAGTCCTTTCATTGGATCACGGTTGGCCCTAAAATCCCGTGTCCTAGCGAGTCTTCCCTTGCCTAATTCACGCACCAAGGTCACCCAACATTGTTACCTTACCATCCCATGCAATCCTCACTGTTCCTAACCCCATACTCCATCCCATCTCTCAACCACTCCTCTAATACAATTCTTTCGTGACCCGCCTTCACAAAAAAGAGGGAAGGGTCAGCAGGTTTCCAAGCCCTTCCTTCTTTAAGTTGAATCAGAGATAATGACCCCCGAAACCCGCCTTCTATAGGTCTCGGAGTGGCGACTAGCACCAAGGGTATGGAAATTTCACACAAGTGGAAGGCATTACCCTTTTTGATTTTATAGGATCGGGAGATAAGATGATGAAACCCAACAACACCAAAAGTAAAAGAAAAGTAAATACAAAAGTAAACCATTCCCACATGCATGTTCCTAAAGTAAAAGCCACATGGTACAAAAGTGACTACAAGGGTAAGTACCAAAGAAAGAAAACAGCAACCGCGACTGCCCCAAAGATCCGAGCTAGTACGGCCCTGCGTGATCCCCGACGTCCTCCTGGAAACCTGAAATCAGTTTTATATGCGTAGGGTGAGCATACAAGTACACACAGTAGGGAAAACAAAAGACTCTCGTGCACAAGTGGGGTAAGGTACTATAGTCCCGTGAGAAGCAGACAACCATTACTATGAAGGATTTCACCCATCCCACTCACCAGATACACTCACCAAGTAACGCAAACCTTGTAATATATATAAAATAAGAGCACATCGATTTTTGGGTACCTCGTGCCGCTTTCCCACTGGTTATTGAGACATCCTACGCATCGAACTAATCCCGCCATTCTCACCGCAGTCCCACTGCCACACCCGCCCGCACACACCCGGGCCACACCCGCACACAGTCCCACTACCGAATCCCGCCTACAAACACCTGGGCTACAACTGTCAGACGTATCATGCCTACAAACACCTAGGCCAGAACAACCACCACCATGCCTGAAGACACCAGGGCTAGAAGATCCAATGCCACGCCAGAAGACACCTGGACCTCATCCTGAAGATACTTGGGAAACTACCTGCCTACACACACCTGGGCCATAACCACCACACTACCCCGCCCGAAGATTCATGGGATAATAATTGACCTCAGGCCATCACAGCCTACCCGAAGGTACTTGGGCTATCCGGGAAAGGGAGAAAAAAAGGAGCTAATAACCTGCCACTAAGAATAGTGTTGGGAAAAACACCCTCCACCATGAAATGGGGGTGTTCGGCACTAAGTTCTCAACATGGGTGGGGCGTGAATAATAAACACAAAACTACAAGTATATACATAGGTAACAAGCTCTCACTCGAAGTTAGGATTTTCTTCAGACAGCCTACAGATCACAACAACACTCAAGTCTAAGACATGACTCTCGCCAAAAAAACTTGTTTGTCCCATTCTTCTTTTCATGTTCAGTAATAATGTTTAAATAAGTTCATGCACCTACTTGGGCAACTAACACCGTAAGCATAACCAAGGAAAGAATCCATGAAAACGTTAATTTAAACATTCACACTCGGTCCTCTTGTAATGTTACAACAACAAGGGGATAAGTGAGATCCCTCGAAGTACTAGAACCAAAGAAACCCTCGAGACACTACCTCGTGCCCCCCAAAATGGTTTCTCATCAAAAGAGGATCCCACCCCAATTCGTGATATAAACAAGGTAACCACCCGGTCTTAAAACTCACAACCACCGAATCCATATCAATAGGGGATCCCATCCCCTCCCACATCTCTAGCAATCGGCCCATAAAAGAAAATAACCAAACCACTTCCACAAACACAAAGCAGGGCCATGCCGTTATTTTCATATTTATAAGATTTAACACACTCCATGATTTAAATTTTGTGTGCTTTAACCGGAGGTTATCACAGAAGGGTTGATCCTGGGGCTTTCAATTCATTTAGTCAGGTGTACGTGATTAACCAATTGCCCTTTTTACAGTAGGAGTTCACAACCACAAACAAGTCATTTCAAACATCCCCAGGGGTTCATTAGTGCACAGATAAAGACCACCAATAGTCATGATTTTTAGTAGGCATAAGCCCGCACAATTCGGAAAGCAGATCATAACATAAAATGGCGTCAACGATCACAGCCCCCCCCCCCCTTTTTCTTCATATAATCAGTTCATTATCTTTATTTAGATATGGTTTAACCAATTCTACAGAATCAAAAGTACACCCACCCCACATGATACAAAGAAGCGAGACACAAATAAATTCCCTACTTGTTGATAAATGATCGACGCTAAGGCAGGGGAAGAACATTACGGATAGCAATGTGGTTCACCTAAATGAAAATTTGCTCGTCTGGACGAAGGGTACTCTCAACACAGGGTGATCAAGAAAAGAAGAAACCACGGCTAACCCTTAGTTTATAAGATCCGTGGACGATTGAGATAAGAATTCCAAACTGCGTAAGGTGTGGGGTCGTGGGTTGACCACGCGGCCCCAAACGTTATTAAAGGGGTTAGGTGGTTTAAACCGATGCACACACTAGGTTAATTTATTAAATATTTAATTATAACATTTATGGGCGCTACCGGGCTTTAAAACAAACTTAAATGGGGTCAAAGAAGGGTTTAAAACTCAATTTGCACACGTCACTGGAAAAACCCCGACAAAGCCGGGTGACGTCGATCGGTCTCACCGATCGGTCGCGCTGAGACGCTAACCCTTTAGGATCCGGATTTTTGGAAAAGGAAAGGACAAAGAGAGTCTGGGTCGTTACAAATACCCCAAATATCCTCCATCACTGATGTTACCTCCCATTGCAGGAACACCTAAACCTATCAAAATTCATGGGATTCCCTACTCGTAAACATCTCACCATACTGATCCAAAACTAGATGTCCCCTATCACAACTCAAAACTAAGTCCTCAGAATAATGCATTCTCACTACCCAAACTACCCACATCGTGGGAAAAATAAAAAACAGGGGATTCCCAAATCACAACATTAACATAATTAACAATAGGGCTTTTCAAAAACCCATATCAAGTATTCCCCACTTTTCCAACTACACAGTCAAAAATTGAAGCATTATTTCCACCATTAACAATCCTATATCTATGTCTAATCTAATAGAGGTAAAAATTATCATTATTCAATTTTCTCATTTAGACACCCATTTATTCTGAATCTCAATAATTTTATAGTTTTTATCAATTTTATGTATGGTTCCATTTTCATTTCAATTTCACAAGAAATTAATAATAGTTCAAGTTCAACAACTTACTAATAACTTGTATTCCATTAAACTCCTAAAATGCTTCATGTCACAATTACCCTAAGTTTATAGAGTGATGCATGAAAACTCAACACTCATGCCTTAACGGGCCACGATTCAAATCTTAGAAAAATATCAGGAAATCTCAACATCAATAATCCAATCACACAACAAGTATGTCACCAAAGGTGAAATGATATTAAATTGTGATAGAAATCAATAATAAAAATAATCCCACCATGGGTACTTATATTCTACCCTATATATGGGTTAGCTAATCCCTTGAATTTGCTCATAAATAAGGCTTGACTCTTCATTATCACCAATATACCTTTCCCAAATAGTAAGACAATGGAAAAAGAAATGAAATTTCATCTCTGGTACAACTTTTTAATGTCCCTTCCTATGTTTCACACTACAATTCCCCAAACCATTCAATCACATGACCTCAAGCGCCCCTCCCCATATTTGAGAAGATGCGGACTAGCAGCGAGAGTTTAATATCGATAATGGGGAGACTATACCCTATTTTTTCTTTTATGAGACTAATACACCAATATAAGTAATAAAATAATAACAGAAATGATATTACATATAAAGAATAATATCAACATCACAATATTTCCCAAAAATGTATAGAGAATATCAAAACTGAACAGAAGATATGTCATTTTAGGTACATGCCAAGTGTCAAAATGAAAACCCAGTAGTTAAGACACTAAAAACTCCCAAGAGGTTCCTAAGACATGTTTGGTTCCCTCATCCATTTCCATTCCAAATCATCCACCTTACACAAGTCATTTTCCATTATCCTAACTAGAAAACACTAAGACTATTCAGGTACTAATTAGGCAGCCCGAGTAGGTTGTGAATGCAACTTTATAGGCCACCATTGGTGGAATCTAAAACAATATCCAATAAATAATTGTGTATTTCATTGTACAAATAAATAATTAAAATACACAAGTAAATATTTATCATATTATTAATTAACATTTAATTAACCACATAAACTGATGAGTTCCCATAGACACCGATACCTCAATAACTATTTTGACTCATGTTAGGGCCCAAAGTACTCCCATATGATATCATATTTCATTACCTACATTATATCATGTCAGAGCTTAAAGTTTTCCCAAGTGATATCATATCTCATTACCTTCTTCCACTCATGTTAGAGCCTGAAGTACTCCCTAGTGAGTTAATATCTCAGAATTCCATTTGGTACCATTCTTTAATACATACTTTAATTCTAATGTTACCATTCATATGTCACAAACTTGAATGAACATGTTACCATTATTAACACATAATAAATTCACCATGTTGCCATTCTGAGCACACTAGAATAACCATGATACCATTCTTAACACATAATAGAAGGACCATGTTATAATCCTTTTCACACAATAGAATGGACATTTTATCAATCTTTATTCAATAACTGAATAACAATGTAACCATTCTAAACATCACAATTGAGTGACCATGTAACTATTCATCTACATATAGCTTCTTCAATAATTAATTATCTACAACAATTCCATTACTAATTCAATAATTAGTTAAACTCAACAAGTTAACTAAAAAATTAACTAATCATGTCAATAACATTAATTAATTTGACAATTAATTAATCACATAAATTTCTCAAATTAATTGAACAATTAACCAATCACATCAATAATATTAATTAAATTAGTAACTAATTAATCACATCAAATACATTAATCAATTAAAAATAATAATTAGCCACTCTAATTCTTGTAGTTAGATCAATAATTAACTATTCACAACAATAACATCTTTTAATTCAATAATTAATTAATCACATCAATTTCATCTATTAATTCAATAATTAAGTAATCACATTAATAATTTTAATAAATTTAACAATTAATTAATGAAATCAAATACATTAATTAATTCCATAATTAATTAATCACTTCAATTCATCAATTTAATCCAACAATTATCTATTCACATCAATAACACTAATTAATTCAATAATTAATTAGTCATATCAATTTCTCTAGTTAATTCAACATCTAACTAATTGTGTTAGTAATATAAATTTATTCAATAATTAATTAATAACGGCAACTAAATTGATTAATACAACAATTAAATAACCACTATCATTCCTCAAGTTAATTCAATAATTAACTAATCACATCAAAAACATTAGTTAATTCAATAATTAACTAATCACACTAATAATATTAATTAATTCAACAATTAATTAACCACATCCATAACATTAATTAATTCATCAATTAATTATCTAATTCAAACAATTGCATCGACACAATAATCTACATTAATTAATTTACAAATCAATTAACACAACTAATTCAATTGCATCAAAACAACAATCCCCATTAATTAATCTATCAATTAATTATTTACATCGAATTCATTAATGAATCCAATAATTAATCGGACCATTCAATCCCCTTCAATTCATTCAACAATTAATTTTTCACATCAATTTCATTAATAAATTCACAATTAATTATTCACAATTATTCCCTTTAATGAATTCATAAAATAATTAATCCCATCATTCCCATTATTTTATGCAATAATTAAATAGTCTTGTTAGTCAGATTAATTAATTCATCAAATAATTAATCTCATCAACCCAATTATTTAGGTTAAAAATTAAAAAATCACATTACTCACATTAATCAATTCAATAATTATTTAATCCCGTTATTTGATTTGACAATTAAATAATCATACCCACAATTTTCATATCTCGTAATTAATTATCCAATTTATTTTCTAAAATAATTATAATAATATCAGATAATTATGTCTACCATTAATTATCTCAATTCAAGATATCCATTTCCCATAATTAATTCTACCATTAATTATATCAATTCAAGTTATCTATATCACAAAATTAATTCGACCATTGATTTTATCAATTCTAGATATCTATATCACATCATTAATTCCACCATTAATTATCTCAATTCAAGATATATATATATCACATAATTAATTACACCATTAATTATCTAAATTCAAGATATCTATATCACATAATTTATTACACCATTAATTATCTAAATTCAAGATATCTATATCACATAATTTATTACACCATTAATTATCTCAATTCAAGTTATCTTTTTTACATATTTATTTCCACCATTTGTAATCTCATTTCAAGTAATCTATATAACATAATTAATCCCACCACTAATTATCTCAATTCAAGATATCTATATCAAATAATTAATTCCCCCATTATTTATCTGCTTTCGAGATATCTATATAACATAATTAATTCCACCCTTAATTATATCAAATCTATATATCTATATCAAATATTTAATTATAACATTAATTATCTCAATTCAAGATATCTATATTACATAATTAATTCACCATTAATTATCTCAATTCAAGATATCTATATCACATAATTAATTCCACCATTAATTATCTTAATTCAACATGTCAATGTCATATAATTAATTATAGCATTAATTATATCAATTCGAGGTGTCTATATCACCTAATTAATTCCACCATTAATTATCTCAATTTAAAATTTCTATATCACATTTTTAATTATATCATTAATTATCTCAATTCAATATATCTATATCACATAATTAATTCCACCACTAATTAACTCAATCATAAACCTAAGATCTCATAATTATTTCCCCAATTAATTATATAAATCACAATCTAGAAATCTCATAGTTAATTCCACAATTAATTATTTAATTTGATTGACCCAGAATCTCAAACATAATTCTCTAATTAATTATCTATTTCAATAATACTTAAATTAATAATTTGGCCACATTAATTAACCCAATTAAGAAATTTCAATTTCTAAGGAATGCAATAAATTCTAAAACATTCAAACATGTATCAAAATAATTACTATGGGAATTGAGTGTTAGAATACCTACCTCAATTGGTCGATGAATAATCACCTAATGAGAATCCCAAAAAATTGAGTAGCAAAATGAAGTTGAAATATATCAGAATCTAAAAACCCCAAATCAAGAATAAAAAAATCAAGAGATTGTAAATCAAGATCCAGATATACAATCATAGATCTATATCCCACAAAATATATTTATATCTAATAAATTATATAATTACATCAATTAAATAAAGTGAGAAGAACAGGAGAATAGGGGGAAAGAACCATGATAAGATTCAATTATCAAGAGAGGTGTGGATATTTGAATAGGAATAAAATCATGAATAATGGAGTTTGGGAAGGATTTTAATATCTAAAGAGATCTCAAAAAACATGAAATACCTTTTATGGTTGAATGGGGTCCAATGGGTTAGTTTTAGTGGTTTAGGGGATTTTAAAATTAAAAATCGTGTGACATTTAAAATAATGCATGGTTTGCTGGGCATGGGTGCATATTTTCACCAAACAGAGAACCTATTATTTTAGGGGTGAATGGTTACTCCTAATATAGGGCTCAGTTTGGAGAAACTATACACCAACCATACACCAACAGTGTACCTAATATTTTAGGGGTGTACAGTTTCTCTAAATAGGGCACACGGTTTGGGAAAATCATTCTTCAACCATGCATAACCCCTTTTCTTCCATTGTTTCAATTTTTGACTAAACACACACCAATATAATATCCAAATGAAGATTACAAAATAAAAGGATAAATTTTAACTAATGGATGAGCCTAAGACTAATCCAAAAAAGTCCAAAATCTTCGAAACAAGGCTCAACCCTTCTTATAATATATATCAATCTCACCAGAGAGCATTGATGGGGATGAACCCTTCATATAATACATACAGGGCTTACTTTTTTCAAATAATTCTCATCTACCAAATCATATGTAAAGAAATTTCATCATAAATTCCTTTGAAAAACTCTTTTAAATTCATATAAAAAAGACTTTTAGATTAAAATACCCTTTTCTTAAAAAACCCCATTTTCAGTACTAAAATAACCAATAGAAGATAAAAAGTGGTTTTCACTTAATAAATCATGAAATATTTAAAATTGATCTAGAAATTAAATAAAATTCATGACGGAAGGAAAGGTCATTTTCCCCATAATTTATAAATAGGACATTTCATTTTCCATTTATCAAAATATTCCTTCTAAAACACGAAAAAAGAATCCTTTTGAACACCATTAAATAAATTAAAATAGATATAAAATGAACTTAATAAATTCTTAATTTCCATAGAGAAAATTTTAAAATTCATTTTAATTCATGGACATATAAGATAAAATATATTTTGAAGAAAAACTATAAAATATGATTTATTTGGAATAAAATTCCCCTATCACATTGGAAATATTAGAATCAAAATCCCTAAGATAGAATAACATCACACAAAACATTAAATAATATAAGAATATAAAAAATCTTGATATAAATTTTATGAGGCTCTATATATACATCTTACAAAAGAATAAATGTTCTTAACATCAATTAATTCATCACCAAAAGGAATTTGAGATGAATTCCCTTACCATGAGTTTGACTTGACACGTGTGTCTTCTTCCATAATGATAAACTTATACTAATTATTTACCTATTTGAGAATATTTTTCATGTTTATTATTAAATTTATTTCACTTACAACATTTTTTATACATATACTTAATCAAATCATTTTATGTCAGGTTTTTTAACCATATTTGACTTACATGTTAAAAGGATACTAGTTAGTTAACTATAGGAAAATGGATTATTATTTAAACATCTATAAATTAATAATATCAAAATAATAATCATCTTTATACATAAATTATTCTATTAAACCCATCAGGGAATATGGTTTTAAAAAATTAACCAATGTTATTTTCATGGAGATGGTTGGCTATACGTAAACATGAGTAATGTTCCCGTTTTTCAATGATCATTATAGAAAGAAGATAACTAAAACTTATATTTACGTAATGAATATTTAATCATAAATATCATATTATATTATTGTATATACATATGTATATCATTCTTGGGATGTTGTTATGAAACATAAAAAACATATCTCTTTGAGGAGGTGGTATTCCACATGTCCACAAAAGAAATTATCACTTTTTCTGTGTCTGAAAACGTAAGAAAGAAAGTGGTGTATTATTTTTATAGAATGATAATTATGTAATTAATATCATATTTGTTCCATTTTTTCACATATTTTTATTAAACCCATGGTTATTATATTCCATTTAATAGTGAATGAATCACATAAATTTGCGGAGGAGGTAGTCCGCACATCCACAAATGATGTTATCATATTCACACTAAATGAAAATCATGAATTTATTATTTATATAATAATTTCATGAGCATAAATATATAATAAATATCACAGATATCATATTTAGGCCATCATTTTTTATTGATTTTGATAATCCATCTTTCAAGGGGTGAGGTGGAACCCTTATAAGGCCTGTAGGTGTAAGTATTACATGGCCTGTAGGCCTTAGAGGAATTCATTGCCCATAGGCTTCAAACATTACACAAAAACCTGGCTAACAACTTGGAACTGCTCCTCCCCAGCATCTTAATCGTGAAATCTGTGATGTTCATACGGCACCAAAAATTAGAAATCAATGATGATTGCTTAATGAACAATTGTGGAACGATTTTAACTATTATAAAATAACCATCCAAACAAGCCTTAACCAAACAAAACTATATGATGCATGTCAATAATATTTTACAGCTCGACAAGACCAAGATACCAATACAAATGAACCACAATTTCCATAATCATAGTACCAAACTAAAGACTAAAAATCAATTCCCAAAATTCCATGAAAGAAAAATAATGTACCAAACCAAGATCCAAACTCCAAGAACCAAAAAAACCATCCAAGAATCACGATGAACTACTAGCAAAATGAGATTTCATTTTCTTACCTGTGTCCCTGAAAACGACATCTGAAAAAGCACCAAAGTGCCATTGAAGGGGTGAGTAAAAATACTCAATAGATTTACCCCAAATAAATTCCATAAACACGCCACTAGGAAAGAACCATTAGAACATTTATACAAAACATATTATAAAAAAATACCAAATAGTGCAACGATTACCACTAATCCAAACAGACCCACACCAAGAAACCTTTACCAAAACCTAGTAAATGAAGGTAAATCCAACCAAATTTTCCATAAGACACTTTACTATTACATGTTAGCACAAAAATATCCATAATACAAAGAAACAGATATAAAGGATTAAAAACACTTTGGAACTTCACATCTAAACCCACTGACTACTATTCCAATCAACATGTACTTCCCATCCATTTATCTTTGATGGTATTCCATTCATCCACTAACCATCCCATTTTTATAGTGGTACTCCCTGCCTAATTCACAGCATTTTAAAATAAGATAAATACTTCTCAAACACACAGGTATATCACATCAAGGTAACAATATTATGCCCTAACTATTTGAAACACAACACTACCATAACCACACCAACAATTCCAACGCAATCCATAACCACTTCAATAAATCATCCATTTATTTAAAACTCCTATAAACAATTTTTATATGTCAAAAAATAATTCAATAAAATAATAACATTATTTAAATTCATATTTCATATGATATTGTCAATAATTAAAACCATTATCGATTTTAAATCAACGTTTTAAAATAACATAGCAAACCCCTATTTTGTAACAATCCCATTTTACCCAAAAAAACAAAAATCATCACCAAATGGGTTTTTACCATGATTCTCACATCATATTTAGAATTAATTTCAGGAAAAAAAATTAATCGTAAACAAGGCCTCATCATCTAGCGAAGTGGAGTTGAGAGTTAAGCCACCTACCTTTTGGTTTTCGGTGAAATCAACCCACAGAAAAATGCCCCAAAAATCTGAGCGAATTCTCCAACAAAACAACTATAGATCTCCTTCCCTATCATCAAAAATCATTAATATCATCACAAAATGAAACAACAATCCAAGATCAACATGAAAAAAGTAGATCTTAGATACGAAGATAGAGGGAGGAGTAGATCTTCATAAAACCACAAAACACAAAGAGAAGAGACTTACCCAGGAAGAACAACCATAAAAACACCAAGAAATCCCTTCAATTTCATTCCAAAATGGGTTGGATAGCCTCAATAACCTCTGAATACAAGAAATCCCAAGTAGGGTACATATGTGAGAATGAATGATTGAGTTAGGGTAAATCCCGACTGACTCCATTTTTTAAAAAACCTAATTTACTCGATTGTATGGTTAGCTCACACGGTTTGAAAAATAGTGTGCTAACTATGTAGATGTTACTATCCAAAAAGTTATAAATAGCACAGTTACTATGGATTACCTCACGGTTTTCCCTAACTATTCTCAAACCATGCAACCTTAAAAATTCCTCCAAAATTTCTCAAAAACATTTCCAAACTCTCCAAAACATTTCTCAAATACTTTAAACATATAAAAAGTCTTGAACAAGGGTCATATACCTCAAAATGGGGTACTAAATTCCCCCCAACATTGGATATTCCATCCTCAGAAATTAGAGAAACACTACTTTGGGAAAAGTGCTTGGTCCACTGCTCAACCATCACTTTATCCCGCTCCCAAGTCTCCTCCTAAATCTGATCATACTACCATAACACCCAAACTAGACTAATGATTTTACCATAAAAGATTTTCTCTTTATTATCCATAATCTACATTGGAACATGCACCAAAGAAGCATCTGAATGTAGCTCAACATGACCCCATCAAATTACATGATCATGATTCGACTGATACTTTTTCAACTATAATAGATGAAACACATTGTTCACCGCACTAAACTATGTTGCAAAATCAAAGAAATAATCCACCTCTCCAACCCACTCAAGTATTTCAAAATTCCCAATATACCTTGCATATAACATACCTTACATCCCAAACCGAGGGTACCCAATCCTAGGAGATACTCTCAAGAATGTATGATCACCCACCTTGAAAAACAATGGCCATCTACATTGTTCTGTATACATTTTTTGACGACACTAAGATGTCTCCACTATCTTCCTGGTAAACTTTTCCTTATCTATAGTCTCTTAGACAAGTCTCACACCAATCATCAATGTACCACCTGTTTCAACCCAACAATGTATATAATAACATGAATTCCAATAAAAGGATTCAAACAGAGCCATATGTATTGAGGCCTAATAATTTTTATTAAATGATAATTTCACTAACAGAAAGTGATCCTCCCATGAGCCACCAAAAACCATCACAGAAGCCCTTAACATATATTCCAACATTTATATTTACCACTCGATTTGGCTATCTATCTGAGGATGATGTGCCTTTCTCCTCTTTAACTATATTCAAATGGCTTGTCGTATGAATTTCAAAAAATGAGATGTGAACCTCGAATATCTATCTGAGACAATGGAAACTAGCACACCATTTCTCTTTACCAACTTATGGATATAGTGTTCGGATAAATCCTCCACTGTGTGAGATTTAAGATTTGAAATGAAATGGGATGACTTTGTTAGCCAATCCAATGTCACCCATATAACATCATATTTTTGGAAAATTCTTGGGATGCCTATAAAAAAATCAATCGTTGTTTTTTTCACTACCATATAGGGATATGTATAGATTTTAACATACCTAATGACCATTGATACTCTTCCTTGAATTGCTAATAATTCAAAAGAAACATAGTCACTTTCCTTTTCATACCGGGCCACCAAAAATGCGGTTTCAATGCCTTATACATTTTCTGGATTCCTCAATCGATAGACCATATGGAATGATGATAATATTTGAGAATTTACTCCGGAAAAGACACTAGTACAACAATATAATTCTGAAAATACAAATCTGAATTCACATTCGGTTCCTAGCCCTTAATTTCCTACACACCATGGAGTTTAGACCTCAATTCCATATTCTCAGAATCAGACACTTGTGCCTCCATAGACAAACTAACCAAACTAGGAACCTGAGGAACCATAAATAAGACTGCTCAAACACCCTGGTCCTAACATTCCAATCATATATTAGCTATGACTATCATTAACTTCCACTCATCTAATGCCTGTTTCACCACTTCAGAAAATTATTTCTTACATAATGCATCCAACATTGAATTTCCCTTACAAAATGTGTACATAATGTCCAAATCAAACATCTAGAGACATTTTATATGTCTCCTTTTCCTGAAGTTCAAATATCTTTGTGAGAAAATATGCTTTAAATTATTATGATCAGTAAACAACATGAATTTATCCCCCAAGAGATAATGACTCCACATTTTCAAATCATAAAGCACCGCTACCAACTCCAAATCATGTGTTGGTTAGTTATTCTCATGAAATATAATCTTGTGTGATCCATACACAACCACATGATCCCCTTTCTGGAAAACACACCTGAACCTTGATCCTGATGTGTCACAATACACTACGTACCCTTTCCTAAGTTCTATTAAAAACAAAATTGGTGCTGATTTAAGATGACTCTTTATCACTTCAAAACATTTCAAAAATTGTTCATTCCATTGAAAAGGTACATTCCTCCTTTTTAAACTATCATCTTGTGAGGCCAAGTATGATAAATCATGAACAACAAACCAACAAATACCAAGCTAAAACAAGGACTCTCCGTATTTAAAAAATATTCGTCGGTGGTTGCCACGAGGTAATAGCCTCTATCTTTTCTATACCTACTCAAATTCCTTTATGAGAAATAAAATGGCCATGAAAATGTAACTCTTGTATTCAAAATTCACACTTTAAAAACTTGGTATACAACTGATCATCTATCAAGTTCTCAAGTGCTACTTCCACGTGCTTCTCAAGCTCTCTCCTTTTCCTATAATACACCAATATGTCATCCACAAATACCACCACGAATGAAACAAGATATCTTTGAAATATTTGATTTATAAATTCCATAAACACTTTGGATTTATTAGTTGGACCAAAGTGCATAAACAAATACTCATAATGGCGTGGAAGTGGACATCGGTTCTTTATCATAACCTGATTAATTCAACGACGATCCACACATAGGCACAAAGTACCACTAGCCATTTTTACAAATAAAACCTACACTACCCATGGAGACGTACTAGGCCAGATGACCCCTTTATTTTCTAACTCTCCCAATTGCACTTTCAACTCTCTAAATTCCATCGGTTCCATCCATTATGATGTAAGTGAGATAAGAATAGTCCCTTGAAAAAGATCAATTGTAAACTCGAGTTCCCTCATGGGAGGCAACCCAGATAATTATTTGGAAAAAACATCCCTAACTGATCTGTAAATGCTAGAAGAATACTCTATTCAACACTTTCCATTGATTCTAATGACAACGTTGCCAACTGAAATAATATTATCCTAAAATCTGGTGCCAACAAGCTTATTGCACCCCGCCTTTCCTTCTTCTCCACTCTAAAGAGATGTACGGCACCATGTTCTATCATAAAACTCACTATTCATGTATAATAGTTCATTTGGAACTTAAAAATCATCAACTAATCCATACCCAGGACTATGTCATAATAATCCTTCTCAAGCATCGAGAAATCAAACATCAACTCTGCTCCATATAAAACTATACAAAATTTTCTACACAAGAAGGAAAAACACTCTCTTTGGCCCATAGGAGTTTGAAATTTTAAAATAGAAGGAATCATTTCTATAGTCTAACCTAGAAGATCAATGATACAAGAAACAAAAAAAGTATGTGAGTCACCCATATCAATAAAACACTTGCATCAAGGTAGAATTTAAAAGAATCATACATTGCACCATTGATAGTCTCAAATGATCATCCATCACAACCTGTTGTGATCCCAGAAACTGTCTTCTTTCCACACTCTTCTCTTTTCTTGCCTACTATGAAGTTATGGTATTCCAGGAATCACCATGACTCAATTTTCTGTTCTAATGAGGGGTGTGATGTTTCCCCCACTAAGTCGAGGCATATTATGTTTTCAACCCCTAATGAGTTTCACCAACACTAGACCTTGGAGAATTATTAGAATATCTCTGATGATTCCCCATCTGATTATAGTTGTGACATGCTCTATGTTATTACATACAATCCCACTTGATATTCACTGAAGAGACACATTGAAAGCATCCCATCTTATGTTAAGGCTTCAACGGAAGACTTGCTGATCCTTCCCTCAGATTCTGACCTATACTCCCACTCTATAAATTTGTGTCCCTCTTGCTCTTGAACTAAGGGTTAGAGTTACCACTACTCCAAATGGGTACCAACATACTTCCCCCAATTGTATCCCCCAAAAGATCATGGTAATCAATAGTTTCTCTATTCACCATTTCTATGTAATCACAAATACAAAACACTGATATTTTAGATTTAATTTCCTCACTCAACCCATATTCAATTATTCATGTCTTTAACGATATACATCCATCCACCGCGATTTCAAACCGTACTATGTTCATAAACTTTTCCAGATATTCTGTTATCGAGAGGTTTTCTTTCTATAATGATAATAAATTCATTGTACTCTGAATTATGAATGTATGAGGGTAGAATTTATTTTTAAACAATTCCTCAAAACCCTATCATATAATACCTTGGTCTATTCTATCATGGGCTTTCAATTCCCTCCACTAAAGGTCAATATTTTCCAACAAATAATTTTCTAACTTCACTTTCAACTCCATCAGTGTTCCTAAGAATTCAAAGATCCAATTCATTAGTTTCAACCATACTTCTTCCCTTTCCAACTCCAACTCACCCCTAAAGATTGTTGGATTATGGTTTTATAACTTAAATGGATGATCCACATGCATTAGATCATCTAATTTATTCCCACTTACCACCTCTTGGAAAGGTTTCACTAAACATTGCATTAACTACTAGTTCACCCAGGGCGTAGGTGAAACTACATTTTCAGAAGCCTCCTTCTAGAGGGTCTCTAATATGCCTACCCAGTTCCATTTTTATCAGTAGAAAAGAAACCACAAGTATGACTCCCTTAGCAAGAAAATGTTTACAATTTCAATATAATTACACTAAAACTATCACAACCAGGCCTTCCACAAGTTCATATTTCCCATTTTGCGCTGAAAAATCTACCATGTTTTGAAAATTGACCCGTTTTCAAAATACCACAATTATCCACATTTCAATCATTCACATTTTAAAAAAATTACATATTTTTCAGAAATATATATATCCATAGAATAAAAAAAATCTTTATGTCAATGAAATATTCATCCTAAGGGAAGTCATTTCTATAATGCATGTCATGCTCATCTCATTTTCTACACCCCCAACAATGAGATTTTGGATGCCAATAAGTGTCTCCAAAACACTTATGTTCCCATGTCCTTAGTAACTAGAAGTTCTTCATAAAAGGGTTAGCTCGGTCCTTTTATTCTATAAATTTCAAGTTCCAACAATCCTATGCCTTGAAACTATCTCGACTCGAAGAATGGACCAAGAATAAATGTAAACACAAAGACTAATAGTTAATGCTAAATTATTGAAGATGTTCTTTCACTTGAAAGTCAAGGACTGATGAAAATGATGCAACTTGAAACGTCATGCCCCTTCCTCATTGGCTTGAGAAGGTGTTGAGATGCTACTTAGGCATCAGTGACATTACCAATGTGCTAAAGGGTGGAAATGAATGATCATGTCTTCTAGAACAATTGGGGAACAATTATCCCATTTATAAAACAACCAACCAAACAAGCCGTAAGAATCTTAAACAACATGATGTATATCAAAAATGTTTTACAGATCAAAAAATGAAAGAGTATAATAAAAACAACCTATAATTTCCATAATCATAGTACCAAGCAGAAGACAACAAAATGGAACCCAAAAATCCTTAACACAAAACCACTACTCCAGGCCTAGATCCATGCTCCCAGAACCATAAAACCATCCAAATATCATGATGAAACTAGAAAAATGAGATGGTTTACCTTTACCTATGTCCCAATAAATGACATTTACAAAATAAAAAGTGTGAAATTAGGGGCCAGTATAAATACTCAGCAGTTTTTCTTCAAATGACTTCCCTACACACACCAATAAGAAATAACTGTTATCGTATTAATATAAAATAGATTATATAAAAATAACAAATAGTTAAATGATTACAAATAATAAAAACATACCCTCACCAAGCCACCTTTCCCCAAACCATGAAAACCAAGGGAAATCCAACCAAATGTGCCACAATACACTTCACTATAACACATGATAACAACAATATCCTTTATGCATAGAAACATGCCTCAAGGAAAGAAAACATGGTGGAACTTCCCATCTAAACCCATTTACTACTTTTCAATCAAGTGGTACTTCATGTCCAATTATATTTGATAGTGGTCCTTCCTTTCGCGAACCATCCCTTTTTTATAGTGGTACTCTCGACTGACTTCACAGGATTTCAACACAAGATAAATATTTATACAACACACAAGTATACCACATCAAGTTCATAACATTATGCCAAACCAATTTTCAACACAACACTACCATAAGAAAACAAACTACTAAAATTCAATCCATAACCAGTTAAATATATAAACCATTTATTAAAAACCCAATAAACCCTTTTTAATTGCCAATAAAATTTTAAAAAACAAAAACATTATTGAAATTGAGGTTTCTCAAAACATTTTCCATAACTCAAACCAATATCCATTTTGAAATCTATATTTTAAAATCACACAATGAATACCTTTGTTCAAACACTCCCATTTTATAAAAAATCCAAAATCATCACCAAATCAATATATACCAAGATTAGCACATCATACTCACAATTAAATTCCAGAAAAAAAAATTAATTGAAAACAAGGCCTCAAGTTCTAGTGAACTGGATTTGAGAGAGAATCCACTAAACTTTAGTTTTATAAAGAAATCGACCCACAAGAAAACGCACCAAAAAACCAAAATAACCATCCAACAAAACTACTCTATATCCCTTTACCTTTCATAAAGAAACCATAATAGCATTACATAATGTAGTAGAAAACCTAGATCTATATGAAACATAAGTTGATCTAGGAAACCAAGATTAAGGGAAAATTAGAGCTAGAGAAAACCACAAAAAACCAAGAGAGGAGACTTGACTGAGAAGAACCACCTTCAGACCACCAAGAAGCCCCTACCATTGGCTTCAAAAATGGGATGTAGATCCCTTATAACCCTTGAGAATAATAAACCCCATGAATGGATCAAATGGGATAAGAAATTAGTCAGTTAGTAAAATCCCGACTAACCCCATTTAAAAAAACCCAATTTATTAGGTCGTATGTTTAGTTCACATGGTTTTACAAACCATGCACTAACCCTGAAAATGCGATTATCCGAACAGTGAAAATGCCTCTAAATTTTTCCAAATACTTTCCAAAATCTCCCAAACTCTCCCAAACTCTCCCAAAATTTTACCAACAACATTAAATACATAAAATGGAATAAAAAGGGTCACATGACTCAATTTGTGGGTACTGAACCCAATTTTGAGAGGTGGTAATAGAATCTAAAATGACATTGTTTCGTGAGGTGATAGTTTTTCGTACTGACGAACAATGATTGAGTATCCAATTTAAAGTAAGTGTGTGAAATTTTCGGTCCTACACTTAAAATAAGAACATATAATTAAATTTAGGATAATTTAATTATAATATAATTATGAAATTAAAAAATAGAGGTGGATAAATAAATAAATAAAATTTCTCATTGAATAATGTTACCTTTTTTCAGGTAATTCCTTTTGGTTTGTACCATATTACATTCATTAGATTGCAATCATCAAAAACTAAGGGATATAAGAGGATAAGAAGGTTTTTTTAGATTATTTTGACCAGGTTTTTATGTTCCAAAAGTCATTATTGGTGTACAGAATGGGGGACAGTGAATTTCCTTTTATAGTGGAAGAGGAGTGGAATTATTGTAAATACAAAAATGAAAACACTATTGGGAAGTCTCCCTTATATAATGTGCCTCCAATAAATAACAATTTATTATAAAAGAGGGTATATGTTAGAAAAATTTCTATAAAAATGTGTTATGGACAACTTTCTATGTCATTTTTCCCCTAAAAATTAATGTTTAACCACTACATATACTTGTTTTTACATTAATCGATATAATTAATTTTAATTACTTTCAACAATATTTTGGGTAAAAAACAATGTTTACCCTAATATAAACTATAAAAACTTCCAATTTAATATATGGAATCAATTTTGAAAAATTAAATTCAGATAAGTAGAAGAAATTAATTTAATATCAATCCCTTAGATTGGATGAAATAACTGGTTTTTCATGTAAAAATGTTCAAAAGTTTGAATTGTTTTTATATCCAAATTCAATGTGAAATTAATTCTGATTATGAAATTGAATCTATTTATGTTTAATTTAACTAATTATTCTTTAAAAACAATATATATATAATTTATCTATATAAATAAATTAGGATAAAATACAATTTAATTTAAAATTTAGTACTTTTTACTATTAATCCAAAAAAATATCTAAAAAACACCCAATATTCAAAAAAACTAAATTTGGATTTTATTATTTAAAAAAAGATGTTTATATTTTCAAATAAAATTTATAAAAAATTAAAATTTAGTTTTCAAACATGTATCCCATTAAGAGGAAATAAAACTACATTACAAAAAAATACAGATTTTCAGAATTAAAATTGGATTGGTTCTTATTTTATACATATAAAACTTATCAGATGAATGTAAAAACATTTGTTTGGATATATAATATATAAATTTCATTAATATCTATGATTAATGGTGATCAATTTAATATATTAATATGAAATACTTTTTTCAAAATAAAAAATAGTTCTTTATAAAAACATTTCATTTATATTCAATTGGTTTTTAGTTTCATTTATAATAAATTAATAACCATTAAATAGAGAATATTTTATATTGGTCTTCCATAAGGGATAAAATCAATGGAAAAATAAACATCAATATCTGGTTTTTGTGTAGGTAATTATTTTTTAAATACATCAATGTATTCTTGTACAATATGAACATACTCAATTTGAAAATTACATTTTATATTTTTAGATTTTGTCTACCCTTCTTCCCAAGGAATCACTTTTAAAAGTTCTATTAGGGGTGGTTCTGCACCTAACTGGGACAATGAAGCCCCCACTCTAAATATTAGGAATTCTTCATCAACATCATGAATCAAAATTTCATTATCATTTTAATGAATTATTACAACATATTTTAAAATTCTTTCTATAACAAGGATTATATCGATGATTAAAATATTTACGATAGTAATTTCTACAGATATTTCATGTTTATGTGTCATAATGGGAAATTCTTTACACCTTATTATGGCAGGGATATATACACTAGGAATTTTGTTTGAAACCCCTTTTATTAAGGGGATGTGGAACTATCTAATTATCATGGAATATATAAAACATATAAAAGAGTGTGATGAACCATAATCAAAAAATATAATTAGCTAAACTTGAGGCTATGATTAATGTACCTACCACAACATATTTTAGAACTTCAACATCACCTTAGTGATGGCATAAGCTTGGACTTCTACCCATGGCCTATTTGGTGGTATCTTTCCTTAACACTTGGGTTATTGGTTTAAATAATTAAACTTTTCATTACAATTGAATATCTAGATAATAGTGGCATATTTCTTTACATTTTATTCCTGATATGACGACCCATGTCGTTGTACTTGTAATACCATACCATTCCCTTCAGTTATTTTCTGTGATCTTTTTTTCCAAAATATTCAAATGATATAAATTCATTAATTTTTTATTCTTATTTGATAAATTATATTTTTTTAGTGTTCTAATGAACTCTTATTTTCTTGATTTTCTTTGATTATATGTGATCTATAAAATTCAATCTTTTTTTAATCACATAAAAACTATTATATTATATCATGATAATGTTTGAAAAACCAATGACTATTTTAGACATTTCTTAATCCCCTCAATGAAATGGAAATTCATTCCTTTCATGTTGCATATATATTTTTTGCAAACCTTGAAAGTTTTATAAATGTATCCTCATACAATGTAAAAAATTCTTATTCATTTTACTTTATGATGTGGAACATTCTCTTCATATCAGTTGATTTATTTTAAAGAAAATATTATTCAAATAATTTCTATTGAAAATATCTCTATTCTATATCCTATATTTTAAAATCCACCCGAGTATTCTAGATCAATGAACACCATTTAACAGTATCACTCTTGAGAAAATATACGTCTAGTTTAACATTATTCATTTTCATTTCAACCCAGTTTTATTAATATCTTTTCAAGAGACATAATCCACTACTCAGCTAATACATTATTAGTATTCCCACTGTATGATAAAATATTCTGTCAAATAAACTAATACAACGTAGACTAATCCTAGTTTGTAACAATATTTTGATCTTTTAAGGAATGTTTATTCCTTATAACTTTATTAAACTACCCTAATATAGTCATGATATTCTCAGTTCCAATAATAACTGTAATGAATTTCTCAAAAAAGAAATTTCTACATTGATTGTGAGTATGGGAACCATTATTTCCTCATGTAACCATTATTTACACCAATAACCATTTATAAAAAATGTCATATACTTTATTATCCCGTAAAATTATTAATTTCAAATTATAATATATAAATCTAATCTAATGTACTACTTAATATGAGTTGAGAATTTATAAATTATTAATCTCATAATACTAAAATAGTTTCTTTGAGAATATAATTAAATCATAAAAAATAATATAAAATACTTCATAATGGGTTGTAAATAAAATGTTAATTAACTAATTTATACATATCGTGAGTTTCAAACTATCTGCGCAGTAAGGTAACACTCACCTTTAAATAGAATAGTGGCTGAGATATACTCAAACGAACTCTTTTAGGGGTTATTAAACCAATATTCAAATATACCCAAACTAAATACACTTGAAATATAGATAAATGGTTGTATTTCTAGGGAAAACAAATAAATTTCAATCTTCTCAAAAAATTAGTATTTTATTTCACAATTTAACAAATAATCAAATTATATCATAGGGATATGATCCCAAATCTATGTTACCACAAATATAGTTCTAAAGGTTTCTATAAAACATGCTCTGATACCAAATGTTACAACACTAAATATAGTAACGCAAATCTAGTGAAAACTTTATTAAATTAGCATAGATATGAGGTGTCTAATCCTAATATATTAATCATTTTAGAATTCTTGGAAATCCAAAAACATACATGATACTCATTATCTATTAGTGTTTAAATATTAAACATAAAAAAATATAATGTTATGTATCCTTGAAAATTTTTCAAATAATTCAACTTTATATCCTAGATAAAATACATAAAATTAGGGTGAGCTAAAATTCTCAGTTACATTTTTGTATAGTGGAATATATCCTGATTAGATAAAGCATAATAAACATATAAAGATAGATAACTAAAAACAAATTCCAATTAATAAATAACAATATCATGATATGCATATAAAGAAAATATCAATAAAAATTTACATATAAAATAATAGATAAATTAGAAATTAATAAAATGATTAATATTGGATTTCATTATCTCAGTCATCATGATATCCATACAATCAAGACCTTTTACCATGATATTGTAAAAATTCAGTAGATATTCACATAAAACCTATTTAATTTGGCCAACTTATTTGTATCAGGAGAAATATCGATGCATCAAGGGGCTATTTATAATAAGGCCCCACCTGTCACCACATATCCAATATATTAATTATATATTTAATGAAAAATTTAATTTATAAATAGTAATACCCATTAATAAATACCTGTATTGACTAAAGAGTATAGATTTACCAAGATTTTCCCATATCAATCAAATTAGATTTATAATAAAACACCATATGTAAAATTAGTATAGGAATTTTCTAATAATAATATACACTATATAGATAATATAGATATTTAATAGAAATATAATATATAATTATTAAAAAATTGAATGTTACAAAAAAAATTTATTAATTAAAAAATCAATACGTTGTAAGACATGAGAAACCATTCATTAGAAATATTTGTTTTTTAATAAGATAATTTCCTTTGTAAAAATATTAAAAATTGAACTGAAATATTAAAATAATATTACCTGAAATATTTTTATCTATAATAAAACTAAATATTTTTAATGGAGAAAAATTTTATTAAACCATTACAACATCTATTAACTCTGTTAAAATCGTAGACATTAAAAAACATTCATGTTAACTTTTTCAAAAGTGATTCAAAAAAAATTAAAAAATCATTAGAAATATATTGTTCTTATATTTTTAAAATTCAAGGATAAATTAAAATGTTAATAATAAATCATTTGATCATTAAAAGTATTTTTTTAAAAAATTAAATAAAAAATGACAATAAAGAAAAATATAGCTGATTAAAAGAGAAAGAAAATTACTTTTCCTTTGAAAAATTTCATTTGATGATTAAGGTGAAATTAGAGGAAAAGTTTGAATAAAATTTGGAAACCTCTTCCAAATTGGGATTTTAATAATATTATTTAATCTAATTATGGATAAATGATAATATTCCTCTAATGAAAATAAAATAATTCCTAATAGAATTTGATATTCTAAAATAAATTCTTATATATTTAGAAACATTTAAATATTAACCCATTAAATGTGTAAAAATAAATTAAAAAATTAAAAAACTTGAATAAATAGGTATAAATTTCATATATAAAAAAGGGGTACTATACACACTACATAAAATTGAATAGGATCATAATAACAAAAATGCCTCAATGGAAATGAAACTGGGATGAAATCCATTACCTCATACTTCCCATTAGTTGGACTTTTCTTAAACTCCTATAAAATAGTTTCTAACATGTTATAAGTTTATACTAGAACCATATTCATATTTTTAATATCATATATTATCCTAAAATAACATATTATCAACCACTCAGTGATAATATTTCATTATTACCATTCATTTGATGTTAAATGCTCCGTTTTATTATGAATTTTTTGATACATAAGTTCCAATTATTTTAAATAGGATATAGTTCCATCATATAGAGAATTATATTAATGTTATAAATAATATTTGTTTCATTATACAATTTTGTTGAATTATTCATATAATTTAATCATGGAAAATGATTCACATCGCTTCACATAGATGGTAGGTTGTACAAATGCACGAGTAATCTATGATTTTTCTAATGAGTGAATGGGTAATAAAATGGATGATATATTAACTTTAAAGTATCAATATCAAGTCATAATTATCATATGTATTCATTATTTCAATCATTATGGCTATCCATGTGAGTCAGTTATGGGAAAAAATTACATTCTCTCACAATGTAGTAGGCATATGTACACACAAACAATAGTTTTCTTTCCCATTAGATGGTGAAAAAGATTTATAAATATAAATAAATAAATTTCATAAAATATAAATTTATTATTGATATTATTATTATAATATTTCACATTTTATAAATATTTTGAGGAGGTAAATGGTGAAATAAAAAAGAAAGATATGGGTGAAGATAATTACATTGGCTTAGAAGAACCTCATATAATTCACTTCTTAAGGAAACTAGGGATTGAATTTTAATTATTAAATAATTTCTAAAAGGTGTCTAATTATTTTAGGGATAGATATTTTAATGGGTTGGTAATGCGAAATTTCTTGAGATAAGTGAAGAAATGATGGGAGGATGTGCCCTTTTATAATTATGGTGAGTGGGAGACGTTTGATTTTTAAAAATTTATTATTAATTTCATGTCACTTTCATATAACTGTGGATCCAAATGGAACATATCATAATGTAAAAATAATGATATCAAAATAAAACAAACCAATGAGGATTTATAATTTTTTTAACATTTTAAACCTTCTAGTTATATATTAACCCTTGGTAAACTCATTTTAACCATAACATTGGTAAATAATTTTCGTATTTTTCAATATTCATTATGGCCAAAATTTAATTTAACCATATTAATTAATTTTAATTATTAATATTCAAAATATTTAATACTTTTTGTCAAATTAAATTCATATAAATGGTTGAATTTAATTTAAAAATAAAATGAAAAAACTCGTTGAAAATGGTTTTTTAGTAAATGTATTTTTCAAGTATATGATGATATTATATTAAATATATGACTAGTAATCATAATTATAAGTATTCAAATTTATATATTTATATATATATAATATATATTTTTAATTTAAATCATTCATAATTAAATATTTTATCAATTAAATAAGTTGGAATGACATTATGTATTTTAAAAAGACACTTTTCTGAAAAAATTTCACTTTTCTCCCTCCAAATAATATTATCTTTATCTCTATCAAATTAATAGTAAATAAATATTAACTTCCACATATTATGATAAATTATTATAAATAAAAGTAGGGATATTTTAATAATATGTATTAAATTATTAATAAATATTTATTTTTTGGTAAAATTTAAAAAAATTATTTTAGGTATATTTTTGACATAGTAAGATAAAAATATATATTTATCATATGAAATTATAATTTCTATTCCATCAAATATTAACATGTTCATTTTATTATAGTTTTCTTAAAATATAATTCTCACTTTCTATTATTTAGGCTTGGGTGTTACACCCACTAAGAAAATAATTTTAAACCATTACATATCAATAATATCTCATATGGTGTTAAAATGTAGTATTTAACTAATAATGGGAAATAATTTTCCACTAAATGTCACTAACTATTTGAAATATTATAATAGAAAAACCTACTGATGCATGATAAAAATAATAATAAACTCTCCCAATTGGTAAATTGGATTCCTTGTCAATAAATTATAGTGATACTATGATAATCCAACCTAGGATATCCTAGTCGGACACATGAGATATCCTATGACTTTGACCAGAGCACATTACCATCCACCATTTTTGGGAAGCTAGTTATTGGGTACCAAATTCATCTTAATTGTGATAGATTTCACCTAAAAATCCAAATAAAAAATATATTGTTTTACCTGAATGTCTTCCACAACCACTCCATTATTTAGAGAGACACTAATATAAAATAAATAGTTTCATAATCAAACCTAAACCAAATCGGACATAAGAATTTACACATGACACGTTAATTATAAAAAAACTAATAAACCTAACCAAATAAAAAGGATCTATTAATGATAAAATTAAGAAACCAAGATTGACACAACATAAAAGATAAACTATAATAAGAATGATGAGGTTGATTATTTCACAAGAATAATAAAATAAAAAAATAATTATAGGGAATTTTTCCACTCATCTCTTTGTGTGAATTATTCTCTTCAACTTAACACAACCAATATATTAAGACTAGAATCCAAAGATCATCCATTTTATCTAACAGGATCCTATACTAATCTTGATCTATGGTAGGTCTATGAAAATAATGACAAGTATCCTTATAACACCCCATGAATAAAAATTATTATAAAATTTATTTCATTCAATTTTTGCGATTGAAATTTAAAATAAATCATTTCATTTTAATTGAATATAGTAACAATAGACTACCTGTAAAATTAAATGTATCCAAGATAAATAATTTATCTATTTTAACATGGTCAATCATGATTTTTTTCAAAATATCACAATTCAAATAAGGGAAATAGTTCCAATAAATTACTTTATAAATCATGACATGTTGGAAACAAAATAAAAAACCCACACATTATAAACCACCTAAAATTATATAAATAATAAAAATGATTGTTAAATTCATTATTTTAAAAACAAATCACCAAATAATAAAACACTATCATAATAATTACATTTATATTAAGTTGAAAAATATATAAAATAACCATTAATCAACAACCACGATATAATTAAATCATAATCATCATGGGATATTCCTAAAGGTATCTAAGGTCAAGGACCTTAAATAATTATACATTCCCGTTTTAAAATAAATTTTTCTATTATTTAATCAAGTAACTAGACAAAGTGGAATCAAGTAGTAGTAAGAATAATCATTATCAATAGAGGAAACCTCCATAATGGATGTAATTTTAATTTAACGAATTCATGTGGAATCAATCACTTGTGGTACTTGTCATAGTACCCCAATCTAAGTACCTGAGTTTCCCATGATATGAAAATGTAGGCCAAAAAATTAAATTAAACATAAAACATATATATTATTAACAATAATTTTAACACACCTACTCTTAAAATAACCTTCAATTTAAAAAACCCATAATTGTCATAAAACCCCATTCAATAACAATATCCCTCACCGTTGAATATACATCAATTCCCTTGATACAAATATTTTACATAAATTAAAATGTTGGGTCACTTATATGATATATCTACATAAATAATTTCTATTTTTTACATTCCAAAAAGGTCATATAACCTCATAAACACACGAATTTTTAAAATAATTGTTTGGAAAAAAATCTTTAAAGAATCATCAAAGTGACTAACATAATTATATAGAAGAGTTATTTTTATTATATGAATACATTTAGGCCATTAGATTGAAAAAAGTCATTAAAACACGATTTTACTTCCATATAAATCGATAAAGAAATTAAAAACCCCTTTAATTAAAAAATTCCTTACAATGGTCCCCATAGGAATTTGAATAAACTCTTCGTTTCTCTATTATTATAAAAATAGATTTTGAGAATAGAAACAAGTTGTAACCATCCCATCTCGAATTACCATCGAACCGGTAGTGAGACCGATCACCACACGACCTCAAGTTCATCTCCTTGTACGCCCAAGGCTGCTGACTAGTAGCGAGGGTCTGTGGTAGTCACTAGGGAGAATATATCCTCATATTCATAGTGCATGGCAGAAATAGATAATAAAGTCAGACAATACTGAAAGAAGATATAAATCAATATTCAACTGAATAAATAAAGTTTCCATTACCAGTTTATACAATGCATGAATTTCATTGTAATATATATTTTCAAGCAAAAAAGAAAAATAACATTCTTCACATCTCAAAACATAACCAAGAAAAGGACTCAAATCCCCAAGGGTGGTCTCTAGAAGCATATTGAGATCTCAATCAGTCCTTTCATTCATACTCTTAAGTACATGAAAACTATAACAAAAAAGATCCAAGGACCTGAAAACATGTAGAGTATATTTAATTACCCAAGTAGAATGGCGTCTGGAGTATGGTGTGAGATATAAATCTTAGTAGTTTGGGACCACTGGTGTCTAGCTCAATCTAAGAAATTAAATATAATTAAACAATCACTACTGGAAAATAACCTATACCAACGGTTTGGAACCGTTGGTATAGGCCTTCAAACTGATTGTATATCCTATACTAGCGGTTTAGGGGACTGTCTCCAAGTAAGCCATGAGGATAGTTCTATACCAACGGTTCGATAAAACCGTTGGTATATGTATTTCAAAAAAACATTCGGTGGTATTTGATCCCAGGACCTCTAGTTTATGATTGAATGACCTAACCAGTAGCCTAACATGATTTTTTTGAACATAATTTCATAAATATATATATTTATTATCATAAATATTTTAAATTTTTATTTATTTAATGTTCTCTGTAAGATGATTCCGTTAAAAATACATGGACCTATACCAACGGTTCTAAAAACCATTGGTATAGACCTATACCAATGGTTTTGAGAACCGTTGGTATAGGTCCTTTGATTATGGGACCTATACCAATGGTTTTGGACAAACCATTGGTATAGGGGGGACCTTTACTAATGTTTTGGCCAAACCGTTGGTATAGGGTCTCTATAAAGGACCTATACCAACGGTTTGGCCGAAACATTTGGTAAAGGTCTTCTATAATAGACATATAACAACGGCATGACCAAAACGTTGGTATAGGTCCCCCCCCCCCAGACCAATGGTTTGTCCAAAACCATTGGTATAGGTCCATATAAGTGACCTATACCAAATTTTTTGGTTAAACCATTGGTATAGGTCCAAATTAAGGAACTGTACCAACGGTTTGGCCAACACTGTTGGTATAAGTCATATTTCTAGTAGTGAAGGTGAAGGTATAATGAAGTAATAACAGAAATGAATATATAAACTAAAACCCATATAGGTTCCTAAGGGACACCAGTTAGAGATAATTGCTTCGGATCATAGTAAGAAATAAGAGTCTGAATGTGAATTATATATATATATATATAATGCATAAAAAACATCTTAAAACATTGTTTAATATTAATTATTTAACCACATAAATCCATGGGTTCCCCTCAACACGCATATCCTTACCCATATCTTGGTCATGATGGAGTCTGATCCATTTCTAATATTCATCTCACAAAATAATACATCACATCGGACTTCATTAACCATGAAATTCAATTCATGTATGAACAATTCAACCCATAGGACAATGTAACTTAATGGGTGTTGAACATCATTTCTAGGACCCTCATGAGTATTTGGATCACCAATCCTTGTCTCACAACCCTTGGGTATTTGGAGCATCAATAAATGTCCCATAAAAGAATATTTGCATGCATTATGGGTGTGGAACGCCATGTCTAGGACCCCATGATTATTTTGAGAATCAGTCCCATTCCCACAACTCATCTATCAATGATACATATATATTAATTTGGGTGAATAAATTCATGTATAACACCCCAAGATTTCATCTATTAATTAATTAATTAATTAATTAATCGAGCCTGTTAATTAATTCAATAATTAATTAACAACATCGCATTCACTACTAATTCAATAATTAGTTAAAAACGTAAATTCCAGTCCTTAACACAATAATTAACTAATAATAACTATAACATTAATCAATTCAACCATTAATTTACCTCATCAATTTCTCTAGTCTATTTAATAATTTTCTAATCAAAAGGAAACCCTCTCAATGTCATATAGTTAATTCTAAAATTAATAATCACACAGAAACCATATCAAAATTACATAATTAATTCACAAAAAAATTATCTCAACACAAACATCCCAATATCACATAATTAGTTTGCAAAATAGTTATCACTAAAGAAACCATTTCAATATCACACAATTAATTCAAAAATCAATTATCACAAGGTAGTTGTTTCAATATAACATAATTAATTCAAAAATTATTTATCATAATGTACTCAAATCAATATCTCATAATTAACCCCAAATTAATTATCTATATTATAATCTCATGACACATAGTTAATTCATAATTAAGTATCTACAATTGAAAAGTTTAAAATAAAATACGTAATCCAACGATTAATTATCATTTCAAAGAACATAATTAATTCATAATTAATTATCTCACCTTAACCAAATTAATATTTTATAATTAATCCCATGATTACTTATTTTCTCAAATAACATAATTAATTTGTAATTAATTACTTCAACTTAACTAAATTAATATCAAATAATTAGTTCCATGCTTAATTATCATCTCAAAGAAAATAATTAAATCAAAATTAATTATCTCAACTTAACTAAATTAATATATCATAATTAATTTCCCAAATAGTTATCATTTAAAAACACATAATTAATAAAAATTTAATTATTTCAATTTAACCAAATTAATATATCATAATTAATTTATCAATCAATCATTATCTCGAAGCACATAATTAATTAATAATTAATAATCTCATCTTAACCAAATCAATTAGTCATAATTAATCCCTCAATTAATTTTCATATCCTAACACATTTAAAATGGCCTATTTTTCTTATAAAATGTATCAATGCCTCTCATAGGAATTTTATTTGGAGTTACAGTGTCTTCAAAAAAAGGTTTGTTGTGGTTCTGTGGTCTGATTGTTAAAAACCATATGATGCTGGGGGTTTGGGTATAAACAATCTTGGTCTCTTTAATGATTCTTCGCATGCCTCTTTCATGTGGAGACTTTTTAATAGCAACTCTGATAGTTTACACTTCCTTCGGGGAAAATTCATGAACAGGATGAAGATGGGGTCTTTTAATCATCTTGATTCCTCTGTTTGGCCTGATTTAAAATAGATCTTTTCCTCAATTGATGATCACTCTAGATTGTTAGTATCGAAGGACTCGTCTCTTAATTTCTGGAAAACCAAAAGGAATGATAATCCCCTTATAGAGTTGGTGATGGATGAAAGAAACATAGATCTAGATATTACCATCAAGGATCAGCTTAAAGACTTAGAAGGACTTCCAAGTAACATTGTTAGCATTGTCAAAAACTATTATTTCTCAAACAAGAAATATTTTTGAGCATGGGAGCCTGCGGCTAGTGGTATTCTCACTTCAATGCATTTTTATGAGTTCTCCTTGAATCCCAGCTTTGGTGCCAAATGGATGGGGAACTTGAACAAATATTTTATCCGACCATCTCGTTCTATTTTGGTTTGGAGAATTACCCATCGCAAGATTCTAACTAATTTTTATCTTCAACATTGTGGTATCTCTTTATGTTCTTCTTGTGTTTTCTGTCATCAACACAAAGAGGATGCTAATCATTAATTCCTTTTTTGTGCCACTGCAGCCTCAATGTGGAAGGCTTTAGCGGATGTCTTTGAGATATCACTTCCTATGATGACCTCCATTGTGGAATATCTTCAAAGATCGAACTATCCTGGTATTTCCTCACAACTGCTGGATTTATTTGAGGTTGCTGCTTCTGAATTTCTGCATTATTTCTCGTTCTCTAGGAATCAGATTCTCTATGAGAATAAATCCTTCTCAGTCACCTCTGCTCTCTCACGCGTACTTGCTAAGATGTGTGCGGCAGGCCTGCCTAAGAAGCATTATTGCGCCAATTCCATTCATGATTTCATTATTCCTGATCGAATTGGTATAAAAGGTAATTTCAAACCTCCAATTGGCACTTTTGAAGTTCTCTTGCAACAGCCTATTGTTGGTTGGTTGAAAATTAATTCAGATAGTGCATCGAAAGGGAATCCTGATCCTTCTAGATATGGCATCTTGTTCAGAGATCATAAGGGACTGGTGATTGGTTGTTTTCATGGCTCTTATGGTATTGTCTCCTCAATTGAAGATGAGATGATGGGTATTATTGTTGCAGTGGAACAGGACAACAATTATGGTGGAATAATCTCTGGCTAGTGAGTTATTCAACTAGGATTGTCTCTGCCATAAGGGATGGTTCATGTCATCTTTCCTAGAAGCTTCAAAATCGGTGGATTAATTGGTTAGACACCCTTCAATCTGTGAATCATATCATTACTCATGTCTATAGGGAATCTAATTCAGTTACAGATGGATTAGCTAACAAAGGAGTTTAAGGTGCTGATTTTATTTGGTATGACAAGATTCCTGATGTTTTTTTCCCCTCTTGAAAAAGGATTTGGATAGATATACTATTTTTAGGATCATGTAAGTCGTATTTTTTATTTTAATTAAGGGGCCTTGATTTTTTGGTCAAGGTCTCATATTCTTTTCAAAAAAAATATCATAGCACATAATAAATTCATAATTAATTATCTCAACTTAAAAAAATTAATTACTCATAATTAATCATCTGATTAATTATCTATTTTACAACCTCAGAACATAAAATTAATTCATAATTAATCATCTCATTCCCCCCCCCCCCTAAAATAACAATTTAATCCAATATTTTAGTCAACATTTATCAAAAGTAATAAATCAATGAAACGCTATTTTATTAATTAGGCAATGTTTAGAACTCTACCTCAACAAAATTTGGATGAGATAAAGCTTATTAACTGAAACTATGACCCGCTCACAAAGATGCACTTCCACATTAATGTGTGTGCGTACTTGGAATTGATCATAACAACAATTAACACTCAACATTTGTGGGGAGGGGACCAACGTACATAAAAAAAATCAACCATGACCTACTTACCCCATAAGATACTAATTCAAGGGGTATGAAATAAATTATTGTGTATTTTTTCTTACTCAAATATGACATAGGTGAACCAAATCAAGCTGATTTTCTTCACCTTTATTTGCGGTCATCAGAATATGGACTAACGGGTCCCGAGACATCATTTTCACCACCAAGAATCAGAAAAAATAAGACCACTAAATCAATCATGGACCTTAGGGTTTCATCCTAATGGAGACCAGGTGAAGGATAGATGAGACGTCTAATACAAAGAATCAAACATACAGAGAATGAATTACCTTGAAGAGACGACCGACTTTTTTGAAGATACCATGAGAAATCGATGCACGAAGAGGGAGATAAGTTAAATGGCTAGTGTGTCAGCCATGGGAGAGCTGAGAGGGGGGTCTTTCCTCAACTGTGTTGTGAACTTATCACTCTTATTTTCACAAAAAATAAATTTAATCCCCGATATTATTTGAATAATTAGTATAACATTAATATTAATAATAATCATCATCATTTTATTATCATGACTCATTAATATCACACATCTTTGATAATCCTAAACTCCTCAATTGAACATCATTTAATTAAATCCTTCTCCAACAAATTTAATTAAATAAATTCTTCAAATTATCATTATTTAATTAAATTCTCGTAACACATTTTAATTAAATAAAACCCCCACATTTCATCAAATTATTAAATTAATCTTAACCTAGAATTTAATTAGATAAAACATCAAATACAAATTTAACATATCATTTAATGAAATTCATTTCCAATTGAATTTAATTAAATAAATTTTCTAACTCATTATTATTTAATTAATTTCTATCAACATAATTTAATTGAAAAACCATAACACCTCATTAATCATTATTTTTTTAATTCCTTCCAACTGAATTTAATTAAATAATTTCAACAATTCTTGTTATTTAATTAAATTATATAAAAAAAATTATCATATTAAAAAATTCAACTCATCAACATTATTTAGGTAAATTTTCTCAACGTCTGTTTAATTAAATAATAACACTCATTTCTCAAATTCTAATTAAATTCTTCTTATCCTTGAATTTAATTAAATAAAACCTCTATTTAACATTAATTAATTAATTTCTTTTTTATCTTGAATTTAATTAATTGAAACCCCAACTATTAATTTACACATCATTTAAATTTTACCATTTAATATTACCCTTCATTGATAACCCACTACTCTTTATTTACAAGTCATTTAATCAAATTAATCGCATCTTAATATAATTATATAAAGTCTCCAACACATCATCATTTAAAATAAATTTAATTATTTTTATCTCAATTTAATTAACAGACTGTGTGCTTGCTACCAGATATATGAAGTATCTTTCATGGATGACATGCACGGTTTGACTAACAATGCACATCCAGTGTGAACACCTCTATCTTGCCTTTTTAAAACTGAGTTTCTGGGTTCGGTGCTCCCAAACCCCATTGAGTCACCTTAAAAACTCCCAAAGCCTTTAATCAAGCCTCATATAAACACTTAAAATAAACCCAACTTTCAAAACATCATCCCAAAACATGTTTTTAGAACTGTCATGAGCATTAGTCAAAAAAAAATCAAAAAATTCATATTTTAACCTAGTTCCAAAACACAGGACATTATAAAAGTGAAATCCACATTTTACCCAATAAAAAATTAAAAATTTTGATTCCACTTGGAATGTCACGACCCGTCCTCGGGCCCCGTGTCGTGACTACCCCAAGCCCGCCTTCCATAGGCCAGGGGCTGGCGACTAGCACCAAAGGCGTAAAATCCTGATAAATGGGAAGGAGTTGCCTTTATAAAAGAAAACAAGCACCATAGAGTACAAGCGGAAGCAAAACACTAAGTACAAAAGAAATGCTGAAAAGTAAATGGGCCAGAAAACAAACCCAAAATAAAGTACGACTACAACTGAACAAGGTACAACAGCAAAAAGACAAATAGCTGGAAGTAGGAATCAGCTCCTGGGTCGTCCTCCTTGGATCCTACCTGAAGGGTAGGTACAGATAGCGCAACTCCTGGTCGTCCACCACGGATCCTACCTGAAGGGTAGGTACAGATAGCCTCCTCAACGCTCTCGTCCTTCAACCTCCTCTGTGAGTAGTCAGGTCGTATAGTCCACCTCCGGGTACTGACTCGTCGTGTAGTCCACCTCCGGGTACTGACTCGTCGTGTAGTCCACCTCCGGGTACCTTCCAGTCCTCTAACACTCGACCTCCGTCATCATTGCCCGTCGTCTGCAACCAACACAACGAGGTGCGGGCATAGCCCGTGCAGGGGTGAGTATAACGATACTCAGTAGGGACCCCGAGACCCTCAAGGTCTCACTAAACCAACAAAGATAACCACAAGAAGATCTCAACAGATAACCTCCACTTAGATATATTCCCATACATATACCTAAGTTATCAAGTAACCCATCTCAATCATGAGAAAACAAAAGTATTGTGAAATCAACGGATAACCACTACCCAGGTATATGCCCATACATATACCTAAGTTATCAAGTGACCCATCTCAATAATGAGGTAAACACAAAGGTCAAAAGTCTCAGCTCAAACCAGGATTTTCATTATCGAAACCGTAACTGCTGAAGAGCTCCGTCTGTGGAGTGTACAGTGGTCCTGTCACGACTCCGAGGCACTTCTCTCTAACCTAAGACTGCTGTAGAACTCCACCTATTGTGTACTGCGGGCCATCTGCTACAACCAAGCGCTCCCATGTGCCGCTACAACCAAGCGCACCTCTGTCGTGAGTCTGCCGCTACAACCAAGCGCTCCCATGTGCCACTACAACCAAGCGCACCTCTGTCGTGGGTCTGCCGCTACAACCAAGCACTCCCATGTGCCTCTACAACCAAGCGCACCTCTGTCGTGGGTCTGCCGCTACAACCAAGCGCTCCCATGTGCCGCTACAACCAAGCGCACCTCTGTCGTGGGTCTGCCGCTACAACCAAGCGCTCCCATGTGCCGCTACAACCAAGCGCACCTCTGTTGTGGATCTGCGGCTACAACCAAGCGCTCCCATGTGCCGCTACAACCAAGCGCACCTCTGTCGTGGGTCTTCCGCTACAACCAAGCCCTCCCCTGTTCCGCTACAACCAAGCGCACCTCTGTAACACACTGAGTCGTTCGATCAGCAGTCGTCGGGTCTCAGTCAGCTACACGGTCTCTGTATTCTGCACGCTCGTCTCCGAGAGGGTTCTCTCCATGAGATGCTGGTCGATACTACAAGTATCACAAGGTTCCACGAAGAAGTATCTCAAAGGACCGCCTCATCATAGGGGTCTCAACGCAACAGACGGTGCGTCAATCGGACGCCCGGTCTGTGAGTTGCTAGCCTTTTCGTCCTAGGGGCCCGGTTGGTTTCGTGTGCGAACCAATCCGGTCGTAACTCAAATATACCCCGAACAGTCATAGGGTATACTCATAGGGACTATTTTTTCTCAACGTGATCACCAACGCCGCTGACGGTTCGTCAAACGAACATTCTGTCGGAAAGGTATCAGCTTTTCCGTTCCGGGGGCCCGGTTGGATTTCGGTGCGATCCATCCCGGCCACTATCCATCTACATCCAAAACTCAGGCGGAGGATTCCAAAATTTCCTTATCGTCAACAGGAACGCAACGCAACAGATGGCGCGTTAATCGGATGCCCGGTCTTGTAGTTATTGGCTTTTTTGTCTGAGGGGCCCCATTGGTTTTTAAGTTAAAACCAACCCGACCGTACTCCAACTACGTCCAAACCTCGAGCGGAGTAATCCAAAAGATCTGTCCCACTTAGAGGAATTCAACAAACCTGACGGCACATCAATCGGACGTTCGTAACTCAAGATATGAGTGTTTCCACTCCGAGGGCCCGGTTGGTTTCGTGTACGAACCAACCCGGCCGAACACAAAGTATTCTGAAACCTTGAGTGCGATATACCGAAACGACTGTCTCGATCCAAGGATCGCCTTTCTGCTGAAGGCGCATCGTTCGAAGGCCCGTAGCTCAAGTTACGGGCAAAAGACTGAAAACGGTCCGAAGACGGGGGGTCCGGGCCCGGGCTGACCCGGCCTGCCCCCCCTGTGTCGGCCGAACCGGGTCAACCCGACCCAGTCCGACCCGACTAGCCCGGTCCGGTCCGGCCAGGGTGCGGCCTGGCTCGGTCGGCCGGTCCGGCGCGTCTCGGCCGAGCGCGGATGTCGCGGGGGCGCGCTGCCCCCGCGTGAGGAACCCACGGCCCCGGTTGGGGTCGCCTTGCCAGCGGACGCGGCGGCCGGGCCGTGTCCCTCCACCGATTCCGCGCGGCCGCAGAACCGCGTCGCTGCCGCAGCTTCAGTCGTGGCGGGTTTTTCCAGCGGCGCGCCGGGCGCCGCCGCGCCGGCGCGGCGCGCCATCAGGAGTTTCCGCGGGCCACCTGAAGCGCTCCGGTGGTCCGTTTTGTGTGCGGTCTTCGCCAGTGGTCCCCCCGGGACCTGATATTCACTGTGAGGCCCTCAAAATCACCTTGTGGCCTCGTTTGTCATCGCCCGTCGATCCACACATCAATAGACAATCTTCGGAGGGTTGTCGGGCCGTGTTGGTTTGACTCGCACCCTCCGCGTTAGCTAAACAACTGGAGAAATTTATACATCACATGAATACATAACCAAAAACAATTTTAATGAATTAAAATTGTTCTTATTATCCGGGTTCTTCACTTTGAATGGAAACATTCACGGAGTATAGAACATTCAAATAAAACCCCTACCTTTGGTAAAAGCCGATCGGAAGGAGGCGTCGTCGTTCAAAGTTCGTCGCGGTATGGCGTCGCGAGGATGACGACGTCGAAAGGGGACGTCGGCGTTCGTCCGACTCAAGGGAAGGCGAAGCTGTCTTCGCTTGCTACCCGACTCTGCTTCCTAGCTTCTTCGTCGATCCGTTGACGATGAAGGGGAAGAAGAAGATCCGTTGAAGAGTCTCGCCACGGAAGGGGAGAAATTCCATGGAAGGAAAACGAGCGTTCTTCGTCAGAGGTCGGAGCGTTCTTCGCATTCTTCGCGTTCTTCGCGTTCTTTGTCGAAGAACGAAGAATTCTCTCTCTGCTCTCCCTAAGGTTTAACACAACACAAACCCCCTCCACCAAAATAAAATAATTCCTCAACTTATTTTATTATCATCTTAAGAAAAGAAAAAAAAAAGATAAGAAACGACCCATTAATTCATAAAATTAATTCAACGAAATAAGCCGCCCAATTAATTCAACGAAGAAACCGCCCAATTAATTGGTGCGTTAAGAAATTAATAAAACGTGTCAGTTGACTTTCATAATGACGGGTTTTCGCAGGTGCGTTACTTAGCGGAAAAGAAACGGTGGGGCTCGTGCGGGTCCCACCTCACAAATATCCTACCAAGAGGGTAGGATATTTTTGGATAGCACACTATCCGTAACAACTCCACTTAAGCAGCTTTAAGTGGATTTCAGGTGGCTTCCAAGTGTCTTAAGTGAAATAAAACAAAGTTTGTCGAACAATTTATTTTATTCCTTAACTTTAAGCCCAAAAATTAAAAAACACCACCGAGAAAACACAACTCCGGAAGAGGCGTTTCTAAGCAAATACCGGCGCTGCGATTCCATCGGTGCCCTCAGAATTCGATTCCGAGCACCGGTTCAAAGGTTAGAAAAACCCGCTCGTCCGTTCACTGAACGTACCCAAGCCAATCTTCGGAAATTGATTTCGGGCACACCGGGCCTCAGAATCAAGAGCCGTCAGAAACTACGTTCTTGTAAAATTCTAAAAAAAATTAAGAAAAAAATTTCTTTGGAATTTATGGTTCTTTAAATTACTCCCACCACAGGGCTTTACATCCCCGTAAAGCTTCACCACAAACTTAGGGAAACAAAGCGGTATTGAGCACGCATCTGAGCCTTCCGCTCCCATGTGCTCACCTGGTGGTTCCCGCGCTGCCAAAGAAAGTGCACTAGAGGAATCGATCGTCCTCGTAGGATCTGCTCATGTCGATCCTCGATCCCCACAGGAACCTCCGTAGAAGTCACCTCATCACCACAGTCCAGCTCTTCATGGTCGATGATATGCGGAGGGTCGAGCACGTATCTCCTCAGTTGGGATACGTGGAAAACGTCGTGCACCTAGTGCAACTGAAGTGGATGGGTCAAGCGGTAAACCACCTCGCCTACCCAGTTGAGTACTTAGAAAGGTCTATTGAACCTAGGAGATAACTTGCCTCTCTGGCCACATCTCTGTAAACCTCGTCGAGGTGAGACCCGTAAGAAGACGTGGTCGTCATCCTCGAACTCCAGAGGTCTCCATTTTCTGTTAGAACTGAAACTCAAAATGACTGTTGCTACGAGGGTAAGGTTGACCGACTCAAGAGTGATTGGTCGCACCCTCCTGTGCAAGAGTTACCCTACACTGCCTGGGGTTTCCTTTTTCGCCGACCTAGGAAAACCCATCCCGACGTTTGCCTAAAACCGTCAATTTGAGTATGAACAGTTATTTTCCATTCCATACTTAAACTAACGTCGTAAGGCCTCGACGCTACCACCAAGAGATTCCAACCAAAACTCTCACCTCAAGGGTCTGACCACACCGTCGGCGTAGGTGTGATTATCGAGTCTCCTCCCAAGGTATCTCCAGACGTGAGGTTCAAGTCCACAGCTTACCGGAAACTATAGGTCTGGAACAAGATTTGTGAAAGCAAGGAATGATTCATATCGACGTCCGTTACTACAGCTGCTAGTAGTGGACACAGACTGTCCCTTGAATCATTTCTAGAGCCATTGGGTCACATTTCTTGACCACACGCAGCCGCACTCTTCCACCGCCCTCCAGCTCCCTGAGCCTGGCGGGGATAACTAAGGCGGGTGGTTGTATCATGTTAAGATGTACACCACCTCATACTGCTCTCCTAGCTCTGCCTTCACGCCTGCTGCTTCGCAGACTCATCTATCCTTAAAGCTTCTACTTCTTGAAACATTTAACACGCCCGTGTCTCTAAGACTGGCACCGGTTTCCTGTTTCTTACTGCACTGTGCAGTGTTCATCTGCTCCTGGATGAACTGCACCTCCTTTGCATACGATCTGGAAGAGCTGCTAAAATTTCTCTTTTGCCGAAAAGAGAAACCTGGTCTCTTCCCCCCTGGATGAACCACGCCCATTGCCTAATACAGTCAATCCTAACATGGAGGATGCATTCATGCCATGGATGACGTCATAAGGCCTTGACGTAACTACTAAGAGATACAACTGTCACTCTCGCCTCCAAGGGTCGAGTCACGCTGTCGACATCAGTGTGAGGACACTAGGTCTCCTTCAGTAGAAAACTCGAAAGTGAGGGTCAAGTCAATAGTTTTAACCGGGACCACTCAGTATCAACCAAATAAAAGGACAGGAAACCAAACAAAGATAAGTGTCTTTTTATTATTTCAGCTCATAGTACAAGGACACGAATACAAAGCAACATGGCACTAGAAGTACAAAGGACGTATCCACTAGTTCCTCTCCTGTCCACCTGCTCTCAGAGCTCTACTACCTTGTCCACTGCTCGGCTGTTGCTCAAGCACTCGCCGCTGTTTTTGTCTCGGTGGCTCCTCCAACACCTGCTGATCCACCGTACGAGGAGTCGGAAAATCACGTGCCAGATGACCCTTTCCGCCACACGAGTAACACAGTCTACTTCTGGAACGCCTGGCTCTGACCCCACCCCGGGTGCCCCGCACCACTGGTCCTAAAACCCGAGATCACCCAACTGCTGGTCTGGTCCTCCTGGATCTCTGCACCATCTGTCTACTGCCCACAGATAACTCGGCTACTGATCGAAAAACACGCGGCAAAGGCAGAATCTCCTGAACACGCTCGGGGTGTAGAGCTACTGGCACAAACACCACCCTGAAGAAGGTCTCTAAGTCTTCCCATGTGAAGTCCATCCCATCGCAAAACTGGAACAAGTGGCTCCACCACCTGCCTTCTGCTGCATGAAGAAGGCTGGCAGCAAAGATCACCATGAAGTCTGTCGGCGTCCCCACTAGCCTGAAGACTCTCACCACAGCCTCTAGCCAATCCTCAGCCGCCTGCGGGTCCGTCTCTCCCCGGAACCAGGGTGGCCTCTGGCGCTGGAACTCGTGCAGCGCACTCAAGTGGCGTGCATCGCCTACTACTGGGGCTGGTGGCATCAGTGGCCCAACATATAGTAGTACCGCAGGTGCCTCCACTGGTGCCTCAACTGCAAGAGGGCTCTGTACCGAAGTCTCGTCGCTCGACAGGCTGTCAGCACGCACATCCCTCCGGGCTCTAGTTGGTCGTCCAAAAAAAGGAATCCTAAAATAAAAAACGTGACACGGTCAAATGATTATACCTGGTGAGCTGACCTGGTTTGAGCTGACATTTAAAAACTTCGGGAAACACACACGCAATCAGTGTTTTCGTGCACAAAGTCGGAAATCGGTTGTCAGGGTCCTGGTGTATGGATACGTCGGCCGCCCGCACCAACACTGGACTCCCTGAACTGAAAACCACACTCGTTACTCTTAACACAATTTATTTATAGAAAGAAACATCAGAGTTATAAGTTTTTCGGTAGAACCGAACTGCTCTAATACCAATTTGTCATGACCCGTCCTCGGGGCCCGTGTCGTGACTACCCCAAGCCTGCCTTTCATAGGCCAGGGGCTGGCGACTAGCACCAAAGGCATAAAATCCCGATAACTGGGAAGGCATTGCCTTTATAAAAGAAAACAAGCACCACAGAGTACAAGCGGAAGCAAAACACTAAGTACAAAAGAAATGCTGAAAAGTAAATGGGCCAGAATACAAACCCAAAAGAAAGTACAACTACAACTGAACAAGGTACAACAGTAAAAAGACAAACACCTGGAAGTAGGAAGCAGCTCCTGGGTCGTCCTCCTCGGATCCTACCTGAAGGGTAGGTACAGATAGTGCAGCTCCTGGTCGTCCACCACGGATCCTACCTGAAGGGAAGGTACAGATAGCCTCCTCCACGCTCTCATCCGTCAACCTCCACTGTGAGTCGTCACGTCGTATAGTCCACCTCCGAGTACTAACTCATCGTGTAGTCCACCTTCGGGTACTGACTCGTCATGTAGTCCACCTCCGTGTACCGTCCAGTCCTCGAACACTCGGCCTCTGTCAGCACTGCCCGTCGTCTGCAACCAACACAACGAGGTGCGGGCATAGCCCATGCAGGGGTGAGTTTAACGATACTCAGTAGGGACCTCGAGACCCTCAAGGTCTCACTAAACCAACAAGGATAACCACAAATAGATCTCAACAGATAACCTCTACTTAGATATATGCCCATACATATACCTAAGTTATCAAGTAACCCATCTCGATCATGAGGAAACACAAGGATTGTGAAATCAACATATAACCACTACCCAGGTATATGCCCATACATATACCTAAGTTATCAAGTGACCCATCTCAATAATGAGGTAAACACAAAGGTCAAAAGTCTCAGCTCAAACCAAGATTTTCATTATCGAAACCATAACTCCTGAAGAGCTCCGTCTCTGGAGTGTACAGTGGTCCTGTCACGACTCTGAGGTACTGCTCACTAACCTAAGACTGCTGTAGAACTCCACCTATCGAGTACTGCGGGCCAGCTGCTACAACCAAGCGCTCCCATGTGCCGCTACAACCAAGCGCACCTCTGTCGTGGGTCTGCCGCTACAACCAAGCGCACCTCTGTCGTGGGTCAGCCGCTACAACCAAGCGCTCCCATGTGCCGCTACAACCAAGTGCACCTCTGTTGTGGGTCTGCCGCTACAACCAAGTGCTCCCATGTGCCTCTACAACCAAGCGCACCTCTGTCGTGGGTCTACCGCTACAACCAAGGGCTCTCATGTGCAGCTACAACCAAGCGCACCTCTATCGTGGGTCTGCCGCTACAACCAAGCACTCTCATGTGCCGCTACAACCAAGCGCACCTCTGTCGTGGGTCTGCCGCTACAACCAAACGCTCCCATGTGCCGCTAAAACCAAGCGCACCTCTGTCGTGGGTCTGCCGCTACAACCAAGCGCTCCCCTGTGCCGCTACAACCAAGCGCACATCTGTAACACACTGAGTCGTTCGATCAGCATTCGTCTTGTCTCAGTCAGCTACATGGTCTCCGTATTCCGCACGCGCATCTCCGGGAGGGTTCGCTCCACGAGTTGTTGGTCGATACTACAAGTATCACAAGGTTCCACGAAGAAGTATCTCAAAGGATCGCCTCGTCATAGGGGTCTCAACGCAACAGACGGCGCGTCAATCGGACGCCCGGTCTGTGAGTTGCTAGCCTTTTCGTCCCAGGGGCCCGGTTGGTTTCGTGTGCGAACCAATCCGGCCGTAACTCAACTATACCCCGAACACTCATAGGGTATACTCATAGGGACCATTTCTCAACGTGATCACCAACGCCACTAACGGTTCTTCAAACGGACGTTCTGTCAGAAAGGTATCAACTTTTCCGTTCCAGGGGCCCGGTTGGATTTCGGTGCGATCCAACCCGGCCACTATCCATCTCCATCCAAAACTCAGGCGGAGGATGCCAAAAGTTCTGTATTGTCAACAGGAATGCAATGCAACAGATGGCGCGCCAATCGGACGCCCGGTCTGGTAGTTATTGGCTTTTTCGTCTCAGGGGCCCGGTTGGTTTTTAAGTTAAAACCAACCCGACCGTACTCCAACTATGTCTAAACCTCGAGCGGAGTAAGCCAAAAGATCCGTCCCACTTAGAGGAATTCAACAAAGCTGACGGCACGTCAATCGGACGTCCGTAGCTCAAGATATGAGCGTTTCTGCTCCGAGGGCCCGGTTGGTTTCGTGTACGAACCAACCCGGCCAAACACAAAGTATTCTGAAACCTGGAGTGTGATATACCAAAACGACCGCCTTGATCCAAGGATCGCGTTGCCGCTGACGGCGCGTCGTTCGGAGGCCCGTAGCTCATGTTACGGGCAAAAGACTGAAAACGGTCCGAAGACGGGGGGGTCCGGGCCCGGGCCGACCCGACTGGCCCGGTCCGGTCCGGCCCAGGTGCTGCCTGGCTCGGCCGGACGGTCCGGCTCGGCTCGGCCGAGCGGCCGAGCGCGGAAGTCGCTGGGGGGCGCTGCCCCCGCGTGAGGAACTCGCGGCCCTGGTTGGGGCCGCCTTGCCAGCGGACGCGGCGGCCGGGCCGCGTCCCTCCATCGGTTCCACGCAGCCGCGGAACCGCATCGCCACCGCGGCTTCAGCCGCGGAACCGCATCGCCACCGCGGCTTCAGCCGCGGCGGGTTTTTCCGGCGGCGTGCCGGCGGGAGTTTCCACGGGCCACCGAACGCGCTCCAGTGGTCCGTTTTGTGTGTGGTCTTCGCCAGTGGTCCCCCCGGGACATGATCTTCACTACGAGGCCCTCAAAATCACCTTGCGGCCTCGTTTGTCATCGCTCGTCGATCCACACATCAATAAACAATCTGCGGAGGGTTGTCAGGTCGTGTTCGTTTGACCCGCACCCTCCGCGTCAGATAAACAACGAGAGAAATTTATTCATCACATGAATACATAACCAAAAACAATTTTAATGAATTAAAATTGTTCTTATTATCCGGGTTCTTCACTTTGAATGGAAACATTCACGGAGTATAGAACATTCAAATAAAACCCCTACCTTGGGTAAAAGTCGATCGGAAGAAGGTGTCGTCATTCGAAGTTCGTCGCGGTATGGAGTCGCGAGGATGACGACGTCGAAGGGGGACGTCAGCATTCGTCCGACTCAAGGGAAGGCGGAGCCGTCGTCGCTTGCTACCCGACTCCGCTTCCAAGCTTGTTCGTCGATCCATTGACGATGAAGGGGAAGAAGAAGATCCGTTGAAGAGTCTCGCCACGGAAGGGGAGAAATTCCATGGAAGGAAAACGAGTGTTCTTCGTCAGAGGTCGGGGCGTTCTTCGCGTTCTTCACGTTCTCCGCGTTCTTCGTCGAAGAACGAAGAATTCTCTCTCTGCTTTCCCGAAGGTTTAACACAACACAAACCCCCTCCACAAAAATAAAATAAGTCCTAAACTTATTTTATTATCAACTTAATAAAAGAAAAACAGAAGATAAGAAACGACCCATTAATTTGTAAAATTAATTCAACGAAATAAACCGCCCAATTAATTCAACGAAGAAAACTGCCCAATTAATTAGTAGGTTAAGAAATTAAGAAAACGCGTCAGTTGACTTTCATAATGACGGGTTTTTGCGGGTGCGTTACTTAGCAGAAAAGAAACGGTGGGGCTCATGCGGGTCCCACCTCACAAATATCCTACCAAGAGGGTAGGATATTTTTGGATAGCACCTTATCCGTAATAACTCAACTTAAGCAGCTTTAAGTGGCTTTCATGTGGCTTCCAAGTAGCTTAAGTGAAATAAAATAAAGTTTGTCGAACAATTTATTTTATTCCTTAACTTTAAGCCCAAAAATTAAAAACCACCACTGAGAAAACGCAACTCTGGAAGAGGAGTTTCTAAGCAAATACCGGCACTGCAATTCCATCGGTGCCCTCAGAATTCGATTCCGAGCACCGGTTCAAAAGATAGAAAAACTCGCTCATCCGTTCACTGAACGTACCCGAGCCAAACTTCTGAAATTGATTCCGGGCACACCGGGCCTCGGAATCAGGCGCCGTCAGAAACTGCGTTCTTGTAAAATTCCAAAGAAAATTAAGAAAAAAAATTCCTTAGAATTTACGGGTCTTTACATGGAAAGGATTGATATATATCATTAGAATTTTTTTAAAATTATTAAAATCTTATGTTTCAAATAATTATGTCATTCATGGATTTAAATTAAATAGACTATACAAAGAGAAACGTACCTAAGTTCGTTGAATCCTACAAAAATGTTTTTATTCCACCAAAAAGTGGGACTGAAGCCTTTTCTAAGATCATTGTGAGTCTAAATTCAATATAATCCCCTAGTAAAAAATGAGAAACATTGAACCCTGGATCTATAAAATCATCTTAGTGAAATAATAATAGAGGAAAATAGGAAGAACAAGAGAAGATAAGGTTTGAATGTGTTTAAATTGAAGAATAAATAAATAGAAAGAAGAAAAAATAATGAATATTCAAGGGAATTCAGTAAAGAGAGAGAGTGTGTGTGGGTGGGTATGTTAGTGTATATGTGTACCCTCCCAAATAGTTATGTCTTATGTATTGTTCCACTGGATAAAATGGTGAAACCCACTTTTATATTATATTTAAAACTATTAATTAATAATTAAAAATAATGGACCTTAAAAATCATGACATAACCCATGGCTCATGACATGATCTCCCCTTAAGATCATCACAGTAATTCATTTGCAATGTCATGAACCCTTTTGTATCAATCCTTGTGTATCATCTAGAGACAACCCTTAAATATCACATAGATGAAACCCTTTATATATCACCCTAAAAACCCATTACTTAAATAATATGTTAAATTTTGTTATCCATTATATATCAGTGTAACCCTTACATATTTTAAGGTAAATCTGTCTTAGCCTTACATATCTTAATTTAAAAAAATTAACCACTATGGTGACAGATACATATAATCCTTGCAACCATTACTTGTAAAATGATGATCCTAAAATATATTCTTTCTGTAGGTAAAACTTTATAGATACCCAAGTAACCTAGAGTTACCCTTTATTTACTCTGTTGTCAAATGTTACGCATAAAAGGGTTAACAAAATTTATTGAAGAAATTATCATATTTTTTGAACGAGCTATGTAACCACACACGTTAGGAAATAACACTTTTTTAGTATCATTATGCCTGAGAACTCTTATGAATAAGGATATAATCACATTACCCCCAATACTAGACTACATAGAGACTAAAAATTTAGATTTCATCACAACCTTCACACTCTGGGGACCATTGGATATGGAGTGATTAACAAACAGTCTCCCACCATGTTGCAATTCTCTTGGTCACGATGTGATATTTTAATAACTACAAGAACTTCATCGATAAGAAAAATATTACTCTATGAACTCAATTACTAGCCTATATTGACACCCCTATGTCCCTAAAAGGGTCAAAACAGACAATCATATGCCATAAAATCCAACACAAATAGACAAATATTGATAAAAAGGAATGAATAATAGACTTCATAATTGAAAATGGAATCATGGGTGCTACAATTCTACAAACTATAAAATACTTGTTTCCCCAAAATGTCCCATGGGCATCCATTATTAGAAACTTCTTATACATTAAGTGATAATTTCATATACATGAAATCATAACATAAAACAATATTAAACCAACCTTTAAAATCACTTATAAACATGGAGTTCTCCCCAATATTTGGATTTTCAATTACTCCATAGAATATATATTTACTTATATAACCAAACAAAATTAAAGTTAATAAACACAATAAATCAACCATTAAAACAATTTAGTATGTATGGTGACATAATTTAATTAATAAAAACTAACAAAAAATATTTAATAGAAATTATTTTTCTCATTTTCAAAAAAAATGCATAATCCAAATAGTACTAACTCAACCAACAATATTAACTATTTAAATTAAAATTTGAATAAAAAAATTAAAAACAATATAAAAAATCTAATACTTATTATAATCCAAATAATCTTATGAAACAAAATTATTCTAACAACTATAAGATAAATAATACCCGAATAAAACTGAAAAATGAATATTTCTATTTAACATTATTTTGAAATTATTTTTAACACTTTTTAAACCCAAAATTAAATTTTTTATAATAACTATTCCAAATATAAAACTAGAATATTAAAAAAAGTCTGGAAGAAATAAAAAATTATAAATAAAAATGTTTGACCAATTATGGAAACAATATAAAATTGAATGTTTTTAATATAAAATAGATGAAAAACTTATTCTTATGAATACAAATTAAAATCATGTTTCCATAAATATAAACTATTTTTAGTAGCTAAAGTTTGAAATATAATTCAGTATACATAGTAAAAATTGAAATATTTAAATTAAAAAACAATCAGTTATATACCAATCTACTTTTTTATTTTTAAATAAATTAAGGTTTCTTAAAAACACATGACACATTTATAGAAACAAACACTAATGATATATTCCTTCCTTTAAAATACTAATTTAAACAATAAAATACCCACAAAGATAGAAAAAACAATTATATATTAAATACCCAATTTATTCAAGTTTGTATACAAGAATAAAATAATCCAAACTGCGTGGTTATTTATTACTCTCTTAAAAAAATATCTCAAAAGAATTAATTCTACAATTTTATATAATAATTTGATACACAAAAAAATTTATTTATTTAAGAAATCAGAAAGAATAAACAAAATAAAACTTTCCAAAACACATGATATCTCAACTCAAAAGATAATAAGGATTATAAAAATCTAATATATAAAATGAACTAGTAATTCCATTACAATTTGGTTTCCACTAAAATAATCCATTTTTTGAGAATATATTTTATTTATTTAGTACTGATTATATTGAAAAAAATCACTTCATTTTATAGCATATTACCATTTAAGAAAAAATACTATGATGTCCTAATACCATAAATGACATAATAATATATCAATTCAAAACTAAAATTACCTTAAAATAATAATGGTTGTCACAAAACCATTTTTCACACCACTGGAACTAATTCAATTTTAAAACATTATCATTAGACTAATTAAAATATGAAGATTTATTAAATTTATATCTTCATATATGAAATCTTATTATTTTATAGGACCTTTAATGCATTTTATATTATAATTCATTGTATCATAAAAATTCAAAACTCTATTTTTTAAATCAATCATTTATTTATTAAATAAAAAAGTATTTAAAGCCAGAAAACTAAAAATTCAATATTCATATATAATATAAGGTAACAAAAATTCTCTTAATAGACCAATTTTATGTGGAAATAATGAATATAGTAATGAACCGAATCTAGATACCACATGAACCAACATTTGAATCAATTCGCTTCTCGCCCGAAGGGCCTTCTCGATTCCCATGGGATTGAGAAAATCACAAGTGAGTCATGTAAAATATCGAGGTAATGATTTCTCACAATAACACTATAATTAAGATAATGAATAAGAGAAATAAAATTTATATATGGAAAAAAGTGAAATATATAATAGTAGAAGAAACCAGAAGAGTACAATAGAAAAATAAAAGATCGAAGCCAATTAAACCGATAATGAGGGAGGAGGCACCAAAACACTAGCATATTCATGTTAATGTAAGGAAATTACTCACAAACTGACACAAAATCACAATCCTAATGATATATAAATAATTTATTCATCAAGAAACCTATTATAAAGGTTATATATATAGGCATGAGATAAAACCCAATAGTTCTCCATCAGATGACTTAAGGAGTGAAAATTTAAAAGGTAATCCACAATATGCAAAGTTTGAAACTAATGAAAAAAATAGTTTTTCCATGTTTTCATTAATCAAAACATCTATCAACCACTTTTCATTGAAAACACCCATTTTAACATAACTAATCATTTTCAAATACAATTACAATTTATTATCTCATATCAAAAAAATTAAAATTTATTTTAAAAAATAATTTCAATGTAACATTTAAGAACATTGGATATCATGTCATTATTTTCCAAAAAAAATAATACATTGTAAAATATATATAAATTATTTTCCTGGAAACAAAATGTGTTAAAGGTAAATGATCTATAAGGGAGTCAAAATGCTCATCAATGATACAATGTCTGAGTGTATATATTTTATCATTATATCAATCGAGCAGTTCCAAAAGGCCTTATTCTCTTATATGATAGCCTAACCATGGGGATTCACTATTGGTTAACCTATGTCCTACCTAAGGCCACTATCTATAACTTGTTTCTAAACTAGTGCACATGAATACTTGGAATTCCAACAAAGCAACCCAGTTCAACCTGAAACATTCAAAATGAGGTGAAAAACTCAAATATATTATCATACCATATATTATATCATGTAATATCATTTGAAAATAAATCATAAATATTTTTCACACCATTTAACATCCAAATAAGAACATTCCCAATAATTGAGAATACTTCTTCAATTCAATTGAAATCAATTTATCACCCTCAAAAGAGACATCTCATTTCAATCATTTCAATATCAATAACATTCATTACACATAAAAGGGTATGTCAAATGGGTTTCCCAGTTTTCAATAAATCAATTAAAGTGTTATTTGGGCCTTTCTACAATCTACTAGAGTCATTAATCCATTCAAGAAGACATGTCCATTTATAATATCATTTATAAATCATTACAATTTAATTTTGGATTTCAAATTTTCAAATCACTATTTATGAAGTGGTCAAACACACCCAAGATCTTTAAAATAACACAATCCTTTTATTATATAAATCAGTATCATGACATCTAAATCAATAAACATGATCAAAATGGGTAAATAAACTTACCAAATTTGTGTTTATTTCATCAAAATAGTTTTTAAAATCAAAAAATGTTGAATTCCATTTTTTCTATTTTAATAAAATATCAGAAACCATAAAATGTTCATATAGAAAATAGTTATGAGAAAAAAAATTCAATGAAATAAATATCTCAAGATTTTATTAGAATATATGTTTGTTTTAAATGAAAAAGGATGATAATTTAGACACCTACATCAGAGTCAATTGAAATAGCAATCATTGAAATGAAACCAATAGTCAAAGAGAAAAATGGATTGATAAAACTATAAAAAGATACCAAGAAACCTTTATCACAAAATAAATATCAATATCCATAAATGAAACTAGGATCCACTACTCTTAAAGAATATTTTATATGGAAAAAGGAGTATTCATGATCAAAAAGAGATTTCACGTAACAGAAGACTATTAATGCATTAAAAACATGTATTTAGGAATAAAATAACATATAAGAGACAAAATCACCTTAGGGGACTCTCCCGAATCAATAAGGTCATGTTTTTTTACTATGGGTTGAGTTTTGAAATTGAAAGAAGTGTCTAATGAATTTAATTTATTAAAATCATACCATTAAATTCCCTTCCCAGGATTTGGATGCATGGTTGAACAGAACGTGTTCCAACCATGAAACTATTACAGGTATACCGGATGATATGCATATTTTTTAAAAAAATTTGTATATACCATGTACCATCAATAATCCCCTACCCAAGATACTAGAATATTTATATTGTTTGCACTCACTATTTGAAAAACTATGCACCACCTATATTTGGTCACAAAAACATTCAAATAAATAAATAAATATCTAAAAACACATAAACATATATCAAAGTAAAGGGCGACTAAAAAAGAGATAAAAGAACCATAAAATGTAATAAATAGAATAAAATTCCCCCAAACATAAATGATACCTCCAAAGAAATATTTATGGAATGTGCCCCAACATAAAGTAAGAGTAAAACAATAGCCTAAGAGAAAAGATCAACAAAGAAACACCATCTAACCCGAAACACCCAAGGCCTTGAAACACCGAATTCCCATTAATTGTAATGAGAAGGTATTATGAAAAATACAAGGAGTGAATCGATTTCAATGTATGACATCTATAAGAAATCACATCCCAAAAACAAAACATTTTAATCTCATAATATAATTACTTTATACAATAAAATGAATCATTCCAAATTAAACCCTCTAATTTAATTTACATTAGAAACAAAAACACATTGACTACTCAAAAATCAAATAAATAAATAAACTATCCATGAAAATACAACATAATCTCATAATAACCATACAAGAAAACCTAAAACATCGGGATGAAATAAGAAACCTTAAAGAATCATTAATCAAAATAAGTTTTACAAAAAGTTGTCATAAGAGTATGAAAGTAAGACATTTTAAATGAATCAAGAAAACATTTAGCTCATCAAGAGTCATATAACCCAACCATAGATCATATGAGGGTAACTTATAACTTCATTCTCAAATATCTATCATCCATTAATTCCAATTAAAACATAATATCATCATCAATGCAAAAAATGGTCCACTCAAAAACTTACCAAAGATTTCTTAAATTCAAATATCAATCAACACCATCATAATAATACCAGACCACATCAAAAAAAGATAACATAATAACCTAAATTACTGAGGAGAAAGAATTATTAAAGTAGTAACAATCCGACTTGGAAATTTCAAAAGGTTTTGAGAAGAAAATTAATTCACATATATCATCTCCAAAGAACTCAAGTCCATCTAAAAGAGAACTCACACTCTACGAACTCAACGAGATACACTTACACCACTATATTTGAGACATGTTCCTAAGAAAACTCATAAATACACATTATAAAAACAAATAAATTACAAAATATCCCAAAAATGTATAAAGGGGAACAATTTTAACAAGGGAGTATCATGGTTAAATAATCCAAAAACCCTTTCCAATTTCTTTAAGGAAGAGAAAAATAATTCCAATAGAAGTAAAACAACTACCTTTCAACATGATTATTTCAATAAAGGTAAAATTCCCACCACATTGAATTTTTCATAGACCCAAACTTCTCCAAAATAACTCATCAAAACATGGACTTCAACAAAATGGTAGATAAAGTGATGGTCGAAAAAATAATATTATTACATCACCAATAATAAATATAATAACAATAATGTAAACACAAAATCATTACAGAAAACACTATATAATGGAATGAACCACTCACATTATCATAAGTCCAATGATATATAATAAATTACATTTAGTAAAACTCTAATAGTTTACAATCTGATGCCATGATCAATACGATGGATTATCATCAACCACCACCAGATGCTTCTCCACTGTGTGATTATCATTTGAAATGAGGATAATTGATGGATCCTAGATTTCATGAATCATTTGTTACAATAGATAATATTGGATTTGATGATCCTTAACCATGTCAAAATACAGACACAATTTGAAAAAACATATGAAAATTACCTAGAAATCCACAGGTGCTAAAATATTTAGGTGGATTCTTACAATTATTTATTTATATGTCCCACTATTCAATATCTTTGTCAATCCAGGTAACACTTTCCCTACAAATATAGTGAGAAGAATCAATATATTATTTTCATGACACTACTTTCAGTGCCTGAATTGAAACTCTTTCTTTTCTAATTCTATATAATTCCCCATAAAACCCAGAAATATGATAAATTTCCAACACCATCGGTTCCCTTACCATGTCCGATACAACCTTGATAGTGTGCTTTAAAATGTTATGTTCTGGTCTAGGATGTGAAAAAAAACCCAACCTATAATATCTTTTTATGGATACCCTCTCAGAAAATTTCTATCCATTAGAGAGTCTTTTGTATCCATATGAGGATGATTTGATGAAAAATTAAAAAAATATAATAGTACTCCAATATTTTGTCATCAGCTTATTGGATTCCCAAAAATTCCATATCCTTTGATAACTTTACTGAATCATGAAATTAATCTTGAATGAACCTTTCCTTGAAATTATTTCGAGAATATTCCTTATGTGTATTATCCTAGGAAACCATCTTCCACCCCTTATATTACATATCATATAGCGTGTAGGTCACAAAATTAACCTTGAGTGATTCTGAAAGTTCATGCTTCTAAAATATATCTTCTATATTCATCATCCACATCAATTATTACTATTAACTATATTTATAAAATAAATATGTAGGATTCAGGTTTGGAAACCCTGTAATATAATCCTCACACTAGGTATTCAGAGGAAAAACACATATCCCTAACCCTAGAACTAATAGAGAAACCATCCCAATATAATACTGATCAATAAAATACTCCATAAAATCAAAATTGGTCATATGATAAAAACAAGGAAAATATTAAAAAAACATCATAATATAAGTCTCATAGGACAAAACATAAAATAAAAAAAAACCTATAACAAAATTTAAACAAATTAACACCCAAAACAGAACAATATCCAATCCAGAGCCGAAGTAAATATTTTTTTCTATTTAAAATCACCACTTTCACCCAACATTTTTAAAAAAAATCAATTAACAAGGAATATCTATTCTATAATCCATTATTATAACTCACTTGAAACATTTTAAATAAGAAGGCCTTGTTACTGAAACTTTTTAAAAACCATTTTTTAAAATATTCCACAATTTAACTCAATAAATGGTTTTCATTTTTATAATTATTAACATTATAAGAAAACATTGAAAATAAAATGGAATATACCATTTTTCAGTGGCATAAATAAGATTATTTTTTAAAAAAACCTTCAATCATTTTAAATTTAATGTATTCATGAATCACCAAAAACAAATCACCAATTTTATTTAATACATGTTAATATTGAATTATGTATTCAAAGAATATGCATTCCTAAATAAACATAATGGTAGGAAAAATCATTATAAAGTAAATAAATTATAAACTCTTTTTCAAATAACTCATGGTTTTTATTTTAAAAAATTTCATTTATAAAAAAAACTATTCAAATCATCCTAACGAAACAAATTAAATTATCAAAAACTGAAATCAACAGATATATAAAATCAACCAAAAACAATATGGAAGTAAAAAATCAATGTTATAAGAAATACCTTCTATGCATGGTTTGGACAAAGATTCTGGAACACCACGTGCCAATCTAGTGAAGTCCATCAGAAGTTAACTATAGATGAATTTATGGACTATACCTAGTTTTCCAATTCATTCACATTATTTTTGTGACATTTTAATTACATCTAAACCCCACTAAAGAACATGGATCTTTATAAAACAGTTCATGAATTCTCATAGGTCTAAAGAAGAAATCAATAAAAGATAAAAATTATTAAAAAAAATATAAAATGTCTCAAACTTAAGAAAAACTCATCTATGGAACCCTTGTAACACAAGAATCAACTCATATGGGTAGTGATAAGGAACTCTCTCATGAATAACCACCAAAATTCCAATAATACTACCACTAAATTATATAAAATCATAGAACTAATAGAAAGAACCTCATTTAATACCATTTGTAATGAACCTAACTTAGATACCATTTGATCCAACACACAAATATATTTACCTCGAGAATGATGGGAAATTATAATCCATATGGGATAGTTACAAGTACCAAGGAATCATCAAAATAATGTAGGGTATGATTTAACACTACCACATTAGACAAATAAGAAGGAAGTATAAATAGAAAATTGAAATAAAAAACTGAGAAATCCAACGATAAGAAGAACAAAATAGTATAACATAACAGATAAATGATCCAACATGATTAAACAAAAAATAAGGAAGAATATGTAATACCACTAACCTCTTAATGTGTATGTAAGGAAATTTCACATGGACCTCCACAAAATCTCAAACACGAAGATATTTCAATATCCTATGCATATAGAAACTTACAAATTGTGTAAAATATAGGGGAATGGGATAAAATCCTAGTAGGTCAACATTGATTACGACCACATGACTATTATCCTAAAGTCATTGTTTACTTTATTACATTATCATCTGATATAATGAATCATTTCCTTAAAGACCATATAGTTTTATAGTATTGGTAAAATAGATATATACAGGAATTTCTATTACATTTTAAATAATAAAATATAAATATTACTTCATTTGATAACACCATTATTCCCACTATCATATTCTTTCATATAAATCATAAAAAATATCCTAGTATCATGGGTAAAATAATACATAAGAAATTGGTGAGCTTATATTCTTAGTAAGAATAAGCGTATAGAAGAAGCTATGAATAAATAATGAATAATTAATATGGGAAGATAAATAATTGAAATAGATTCCATTCAAGTAATGAATTGATCATAATATGTGAGGAATAAATGATGATAAAATAATTCCACATAAATAATCAAATGAGATTGAAAATGTAACCATTTATATTCTAAGTAATCAACTAATCATATGGAATACTAATAACTAAATTAATAATGATATAATTCATAATGTTATTAAACTTAAACATTCCATTGAGTCCTCCAACCATGAATTATTATCATCAAGGCTTCACTCTAAGACATCTTATAGAAATGGGTATGGAACTAGTCAAATACTCATGATAATTATTAAATTGGGACCTACCAATGCATCGAGTGGCTATATAATTCCAGTCCTCTCCTATCACTTAAAAAGTCTGATGTATTCCTAATATTAATGGGATGAAATATAATCAATATAGACATTATTACTAAAATACTAACATATTAAATGTTATCACTTACCCCAGTCAATAAACATAATCATAAACCATATTGAGAAATATGGTGAATGGTAATAAAATTGTGCATCCTCATTCAAACTAATTAGAAACAATCTAGATAAATAATAATGATGTTATCAACATAACATAACCACATAGGATCACAAGTATAATAAATAGTTGATGTTTTTATGGATAGAAATTCAAATGTTATTTAAAATATTTTCTTGGAAAGTAACCTTTTCACTTTGAAAATCTCCTTTTAAAAAAATGAAACAAGTATTTATGAAATTTTATTTTTTTGAACCGTTTAAATCTTTTATAATATGCTTTAAAACATTGAGTGTTCACAATAAAGGAAAATTTTTTCATGTTGTACACGTTAAAATAATGATTCCTTTTACATTTTTTGAAAAATTCAAACATTCCTTGTTTCGAAAATGGTATGAATAATCCTTTGAAAACATGTTCAAAAAAATGTTTAAAAATGTCATTAATAAATAATTTTTGGTATATTAAAAACATTTTTTAAAACATTTTAAGAAAACATATATTTTGATGAAAATGAGAGAAAAATATTTGGATTTTCTTAAAAAAAACAATCATTTTAAGTACTAAAGGCTCAAAAATTGTACTATTACATGAAAAAATTCATGAATAACCATATTATAAGAAAATATATTTATTTTAATATATAAATATTAATTAATTCCTCCCATTAAAACTTATACTAAAACAATATTGAATAATGTTGAGATTGTGAAATAAACTCAAACCACTTGGGTAACTTTTGAAGAATAATCCCCATGAATTAAATAACATAAAATTAAGTATTAAATACCATTAATATAAAATAATTTGTTATTTAAAATGAAAAATTGGCTTTATATTCACCGCTCAAAAGAAAGAAGTTGTTATTATTGTGAATGTCTCACCAAAGTAAAAGTGAGATGAGAAATCCTTACCTCGTGTCTCATTTCATTCATTCATATAAGTACCTCATGTATAATGGTTTTAAGAATATTATTAATTATAAAATAAACCTAATAATATTTACAATATCATATATGATCCTATTATTACATTTCATTACCCATTTTATAATAATATTTCTTTATTTTCATTGTTTCGGGTGTTAATTTCTTAGTTTTCCCATGTGTGTTTTATGAGGAAAGTTATAGGTATATATATATATAATGTCTATTATTCGAGAAAGGGTAAGAAAGTGAATCATATATTAATTTTCTAGAATCAATTTCAACTCATATATATCACATATAATCAATAATTTTAACTTCATTAAATTTTATTTAAAGCATTTGTGAAAAAAAATCATGTCACCTCGTGAGGTGGTAGTCATCAATGCACATGAAAAATGTTATCATATTTGAAATTGAATAGAAATTAAAATGATTTATGGTACATTAATACTATATAAGTATAATAATAACATATACATTTTATACTTGTGGTAAATATTTTATTATATATATCCTTGATAGTAGGTGATGGAAAATGAACTACTTTGGTTCATGGGGATGTAGTCTATCAAAGAAATGATCAATGATTTTATTTCTCAATTGAAAAAAGTAAGGATGGATTAGTATTATGAAATGTACATAATAACATCTCATTGTATGGGATAGAATTTTTTTATTATACTTTATTTTTTAAGACACAATTGAATGTCGAGAAGGAATAAAGAAATTGAAAGATCTTTGTTAAGATAATTACCTTCTCTAAGAGAAACCTTATTTAGATATCCTCATAATGAAGATAGGTGTGGACTTCTGTGAGGTCTAGAAGTAGTATAATATAATTAAATATATTTGGGAGATACATTTTCAGGGTTTGGTCAGACCAAAGGTATTTAGAAGTGTGAATAAGTGAGGAAAGGTAGTTCCCTTTTATAAGTTGGGAAACAGAACTCTCTTGAATATTACTTAATAAATTTCCCAAAATATTTCCATACAATAAGACTTTAACAAATTTATTTTTCATTTTAATCCTTATCTTCTTAGTTTAACACCACATTAAACTCATTTTTACATTATCCCTGGTAATTAATTTTTATTATTTTCACTAATAATTATGTTGAAAATTTAACTTTACCTTATTAGATAAAATATTTTTTTTTTAAAAAAAATATGTAATCAAATTTTCCAAATTCCATTAATGGATTTAGAAATATATATTTTAAAAATCATCATGTAAATGTGATGACAAAGTGGGTTTCAAAAGAAAATATATTCAAAATCTTATGATGTTTTATATAAAAATAAAATATAAAAATAATTCCAATGACCTAAATTTTACTTATAGATATATAATTTATATAATTTCACTTCAAGAACAATTTAGAATATAATTTTATATTATAAATAATTTAAATTCAATGGAAGTTTTTATTAAAAACCTGTATTTTTCACTCTTCATCAAAAATTGAAACAATTTAGAAAAAACAAAATATTTCACCTTTAGATAATTTAGATAATATTATTTAAAAAATTTATTTTATTTTTTCAAATAGATGTTATAAAAAAATTAAATTTATTTATAAATAATGTGTGAAAAGTGAAAATAAATGTCCTTTTAGAAAAACATATTTTTTTAGAAAACATTTCTTTTACTTTTAGATGATTCTTATTTAATTTATAATCAATAGATATCCATTTAATTTATTTTATACATATGTAAATTAAATATTTTTAATAATTTAGTTGTTACTAATTAATACCCACCAATTTAATAGATTAGTTATGACAGATGTTTTTTTAATAATATTTTAATAGAGTATCATGTTTCGTTTAAACCTAATGTTGCATATATCACCAGTTATCAAAGAGATTGAATTTATTTAAAAACAAATATATCATAAAGTATAAAGATGTTAAAGTTTCTTCTAAGATTGGTGTTTTGTTTCATGCACACTATAGATCATGATATTCCTATTTTAAAAAAAATATTAGGGTATTAAATTCTACCCCCCCCCCCCCAAATAAATTATATACTCGTAATTTTATCTTGATCATAATAATCAACGGTTTGACATTTGAAAATACATTTATTGAAAACCCTCATCATAAAATGGGTTAATAAAACACCGTTTTAATAAAAGACAAATGGATGTAAAAAGGTTATATGTAATAACATGAATCTTGGTTCCTAAGTAGGAGAACATTGGTGGAAAGTGAACATAAGAAAAGGTAAGAAAAAAATAAATAATTATATAGATTGATAGAGGGGATTGATTGTGATAATGGGAATGATAAAATAAAATTTAAGGACCTAAAAACAATATATCTATGATGATTCAAAAGACCAACAGTTTAACATAAATGATGGTATTTGGATAAAATTTGGTTCAATATCCTTCTCTTAGAGTTGAGGAATTTCCTTACCCTCTAAAATGAGAACATATAAAAATACACTTACTTGAAAATTTTCTATTTCCAAATAAACATTCCATCTATTTTTTGTACTTAGATAATTTCTCAATTAATTTAATACTATAATAAATTAATATCGAAGATGAATTTTTTATGCCTAAAGAAATAAAATTAGATTTTAATGGAATGTAAAATCCATAAAAGATTAACAATCCAGTTTATATGTATTTACTAAATAAAATTCTTATAACAAGATATCAAATAAAACCTACAATTCACCATAATTCATTCCTTAAATATTTGTACTTAAATATCTTCCAAAATATGTCTGACCAAAAATAGAAGAAAAGACATTAAATTCAAATTAATTCCCAAACAATATAATGTGTTTTTAAGGTCACATTCTAAATTTTTGAACCTATTGATCACTAAAAAACCATGATGAAAACAGTAAATATACCAAATATAACATCTTAGTTTTTTAGATGTATACAATTTATCAATACTAGTTGTAAAATCTGATAAATGTTACATAAACCATCAATATGATAACTAACTTCTATGTCACTAACATTATCACATAAAATTATCATTATTATCTCAACATTGGGAACATATGAATGGTTATCCTCCCACATTCATGTGTTGTCTTAGATGTTCTACTTTTCACTAAATCACTTTTCTTGGTCATCGGTACCATTCAATATATGCTCATAGGTAATTTAAAAAATATTATTATCGTATAATCATTATACATTCTATGATTCTTATAACCAGAATATCATTGATAAAAAAAATTTGCATAAATATTATATCCAAGAACAAGAACATTAATTATTCCACTACTTTATATTGTCATAAAATATGTTTTACCTTTATACCGTTTAATATTTTATGTTATATTGCCCTGATATTTTTGGAATTTATTTTCATAGTTCCCCATGTCTTTACAGTTGAAAAACTGTACATTTTTAATTTTTTATTTCCCTTCAAATCATGAGCATGGTGGAATTTTTATCCACACCTGAAGCAAACTTATTTCCCATTTAAACATGTACCAAGGTGCTTTTTTACATAAAAATCACATGCCACGAAATTCTTCATTAACATATTCCCTTGAGACGTATTTTTATCTATGTTACTCTTATTATATTTCTTCCCTTAAATTTCTTAAGACATGGAGAATTAATTCTATGTCTTGATAGAATATTAAAATATGGCCTCATATGAAGAGAAAGTTAAATAGGAAAATCCCTTAAAAATATTATCTTAATCCCATCATAGAAATTTTCATTCTTACTCTTTGGATTACATTCATAGATATGGTTTCCATTCCTTCCACTAGGAACCATTTTCAATCAATGTAATATTATTGATCGGATCATAATCTTATGAAACATAATATATAATCCCAATACTAGTGAAACACATTGAAAAATATAAAAAATTATTAATAAAAATAACTTAATCCAAAACATGGTTTCTTTTGGTATATCATTATTTTCAACTCCTTAATTATGTTTTTTATGAAAATTTGATTTACCCTTTGCATATCCCCCAGAAGTATCAAATAAGGTACATAGTAAAGAATGTTTTGGTTCACTATGTGTTGATCGGGTCAAGCCCGGTCATCCCTATTTGGTTTTATTAAACCCAGGTACATCTTTTCTAGAACCATGTCCACTTAATGTATCCTTATAGGGATATTTTTTCCAGGATAAAACATATAATATGTTCCTTACCAAAACATTAGTATGTTCTTGTACACATATCCTCAAAGTCTATTATTGTTTTATGTTTCCAATTATATATTTTAATAAATCTAGTTCCCATGGTTTCTTCTAAACATTTGTTGATTCCAACTATAGCATCCCCAACCCCAGTACACTGGAGCCACTATCTAATTTGTTATATTTGCATAAGATATAATGAATTTCATATTGAAGAATCAAATAGTTTAGTAAACTTGGTAAAGTATATACATACTATAATTCACATTAAATTTTCAAACATAAAATATATAGAGTTTTTTCTTTGAGAACACCATTATTCACAATATAATATTCCTTCATATCAATCAAAAAACATTTCCTGGTATTCTGGGGAAATTAAAACATAAGAAATTAGATAGCATGGTAATTTGTAAGGGTAAAAGTACAAAAAATGCCTTGAATAAATAATATATAATCAATATAGAAAGGTAAATAACAAAAATAAATTCCATTTAAACTATAACTTGAGAATAATATTTCATGAATAAATGATGATAAAATAATTCCATATAAATAATCACAATATCTTGGAAATTTATCCATGGATATTCCAACTAATCAAATAATCAAATGGTATGTATGTAATTGAAATTATAATTATTGGATACATAATTTAGAACCTTTCAAACATACCAACAAATCCAAATTTCAATAATGGTTAACATCAAGGCCTTATTCAACGAGATCTAATATAAATGGGTAAGGTCTCATCCAAATACCCAAGCTATGTTTTCTCTTTGAACCTTCTAATGCATATAGGTGCTATATAGTTTAGTCCCCACCCATATCATAATAAGTCCAATGAATTTATCATATCATATGTTTCAAAACATAATCAACATAAACAATAATATTGAAAAACTAACATACAAAATGTCAATACATATCCTAATTATTTAACATTATCATAAACCATCTTTAGTAAAATGGTGAATTTTAAAATAATTATACATCCCTAGTAAAAATAGTCATAAACTATCCAGATAAATAATAATTATTTTATCAATATAACATTTCCCTAGTGGATAATAACTACAATCAAGGGATTATGTCATTGATGATATTAATACACATAAAAAAAGTCATTTAAAACATTTTTGTGGAAAGAAACATTTGTACTTTGAAAATCACCTTTTAAAACAAAAAGATCAAAAAACATTTTGAAAATAAATCGTCATGGAAAAAACAATTTAAAACATTTAATATAATATTTAAAAATATATTGTTCATGATGTTATGAAATTATGTTCATGTCGTACATGATAAAACAATAATTCCTTTAACATTTTTAGTAAAAGCCAAACAGAACCTATTTTTAAAATGAGATAAAGATTCCTTTGAATTTTTTTATAAAAAATAAAAAAATATTTAAAATATCTAAAAACATTTGGAAAATTCTAAAAAAATTAAAAAAATTATAAAACATGTATTTTTATTAAAAAAAAGATAAATAGAGTTGAATTTTCATAAAAACATTTTATCATGATGTTTAAGTACCAAAGAATGGAAATTTTCTACTATTACATGAAAATTAGAAGAATAACCATAGGAGATTAAAATATATTTATTTTAAGATATAAAAATAAATTAATTCCCCTAATAAAGACCTATATAATAACAATGTTGAAAAATAATTAGTTTAGGAAATAAACCCTTACCACTTTGCTAAATTTTCAATCATAAGCCCAATAAATGAAATAAACTAAAATGAAAATTTAAATACCATGAATATAAATGAATTAATGATACAATATCCATAATTGGTAGTATATTGACCAAAAAATAAATATGTTTTGATTATACTGTATGTCTCATGGAAGTAAAAGTCAGACGAAAAACCCTCACCTCAGGTCTGATTTCCGTCAAACATGTATATACCTCCTTTATAATGGTTTTAATTGTAATATTAATTTATAAAATAATAATAATAATAATTTTAATATCATTTATGATCCTCTTATAACATTTTACAACCTTTTTCTTAAAAATATGTCATTATTTTTGTTGTTTTAGGTGTTAATTGTCTTATTTTCGCATGCACGTTCTTAGGGATTTTATTACAATTATGCATAAGATATATATATATATAACATATTTATTATTATAATAATGTTAAAAATATAATATTTACTTATAAGATACATTATTTAAACCATTTAATAATGTTGTAAATATAAAATGAATCGTATAACTTCGTGGAGATGTAGGTTGCATGTATGCAAAAGTGACGACATCATTCCATAAATGAGTGAAAGGGAAAGAAATTGGGTGACATATTGATTTTAAAAAAAATAATATAATCTCATATATATCACATATATTAATACATTTTATATGTATATCATTCCAAGAAAAGCGTATGGGAAAAATGAATTTCGGTGCAACCTAATTCGGTAGTCTACTATACACACGAGCGACATTATCGTATTTTTTAAAGGCTGGAAAGGAAAAAGGTATATCTGATATTAAGATTAAAGAAATATTGTAATATCATAAATATGATATAGATGTGGTAAATTCATAATTATATCTATCCATGAAAGGTGGTGCTGGAAAATGAACTATATCGGTTAGTGAGGTGGTAGTCCACCATACACACAATCGATGATTTCATTTCCCATTTGATATAAGTGGAGATAAAGAAATATTATTCCATAAAAATAATAATATTTCAGTATACGGGGGATACATGGGATATTAAATTTAAATGATCAGGAATAATTTATGATGTAAAATAAAAAATAAAATGAAATATCTTTGATAGGATAATTAGATCCCTAAGAGAATCATCTTTTAGATCTCCTCATAAGGACCATGGGATAGTCTTTTGGGAGGAATAAAAGATCTAGATTATGTATAAGGTTGTTGGGAAAATATTTGTTTCTATCTTTATTAATGAAAAGGTCATCCTGGGTTTGAATAAGTTAGGGTAGGGAGATTTCATTTATATTTGGGGAATGAGAACCCTCTTTGAAATCACTTAGAAATTTCTCAAACGAATCCAATATTATAAATTCATTAACCTTAAAAAAATTCAAAAAAATGACAATAGATTTTTATTTGGTAAGTATATGGTCAATATATGTCTAAGTAGGAAGGTAATTTTAACCCTTATCTTATTAGTTTAACCCCCAACCCCACCCCACCCCCCCCCCAACATCCAATACCCCCATTTCTACCTTAACTGACATAATTAGATTTTAGATTTTTCACTATTCATTATAGTAAAAAAAATAATTTCCACATTTTATCTAAAAAATTAATATGATTCAAATTACAGAATAAATATTCCAAATTTCATTTTTATAAGTGTTAAATTTTAATTTAAAATTAATCCCAAAAACACGACGATAAACTGGGCTTTTAAAGAGAAAATGTTTAATGTTTTAAAAATCCTCTAAATACAAATTAAAAAAGTGAATGATTCCAATGACCTAAATTAAATTAAAAGATATATAATTCATCTAGTTTTACTTTAAAACCAATTTAAAATTTAATATAACTACATATATAATTTAAATTAAATTGAAATATTTAGTAAATATCATTATTTTTTACTATTCATTAGAAAAGGTAACATTTCATAAAAATCCAAAAAATTCACCATAAGATTATTTTGATTTGATGATTTAAAAAAAGTTTGTTTTTAAAAAAAATTATAGAAGTGGTAACACTTAATTATATATTATATATGAAAAGTGTGACTAAACTAAAATTTATAAAAATAATGTTTTTCAGATAATATTTCTTTTACTTTTAATTGGTTTTTATTTTATTTCTAATGAATATATGGTCATTGAATTTATTTTAAGGATCTGTAAACCATAAACTTTTCATAAATCGGTATTTACTTACTCATACCCCCAACATAATAGATAGGATATTAGGGTCACATTTAAATAATAATATTTTAAGTGAGTATTGTATTTCATTTAAAACCATTTTTCTGTGCATCAAAAGGTATCAAAGAGATATAATTTTTAAAAAAATAATTTTTTCATAATGTTTAGGTGTTTTACATTATCTTATAATCCTGATATTGAATGTAAAAAATTATACAAAACATGATGTTCTAATTTAAAAAAATCATGCCTTGTTACACCCATCGCTAACCAAAAGCGTAAAACTCTAAAATGGAATACACAATATATATGTGTGAAAATAAGGATTCAAAAATAAAATTTCCACATTTTCCTTAGTAAAAATTACAGTCAAATTTTCCTTGAAAATATCCATGTTCACAACAATAATCAAAGTTCAAATAAATCTAAAATTTATTTTCTTATAAAAATGTATTATAAATTGTAATTTTAATATAGTTTCATATGAACATTGAAGAAAACAACATATCATGTCATAATTTTCAATATAATAACACCATGGAAACTATACATAAATCGTCATCCTTATGGCCAAAGGTGTTAAAGGATGTTCATCCAAAGATTCACTTACTTCCACTACCAAAGGAATGATTCTAAACAAGAGGACATATACACCTATACTTCCAACCTAATGAACCAGGTCTTCCCAGGATATTAAAATGGAGGTGATTATTTCAAATATAATATAATGTCATATATCATATCATTTAATCACATTAAAGATGAATTATAAATCTTTTTCACACCTTTAAAACCCATATAAAAATAGTCCCCTTTATAAATCATAATAGTTTAATTAAATGCAAATTAATTCATCACCATCAAAGGGATATCTCATTATATAAATTTAAACACCCATCATTTCAATTACATTTAAAGGGTCATGTAAAATTTTTTTTTCCAATAAAACAATTAAATTCCAATAAGACCTTTCAGAAGTACACTCAGGTCACCAATCTATTAAAAATAACCAAGGTTATTTATTATATCATTTATAAATCCTTACACCCCAATTTTTGATTACTCATATTAGAATCTTAATTTCAAAAGGTTTTAAATTAACCCAAAATATTCAAAGTAAAACTTTACACATTAATTTATAAATAAGTATCAGAAAATCATAAAGAAAATAAACTATATCTGACTGGGAAATCCATTTCCAAAATAAGGGTCTATTTATTCAAAATATTTTTCACATAAAATCATGTCAAAATTCAATTTTTCCCATTTTAAAAAATATGAAAACCATCATTAAATGATATATCTAATATTTATAATCAGAATAAATCAATGACATTAAAATATCATGATAAAAAAATAACAAATCTTTGTTTCAATTCTAAAGGTAGATGAATATTACACCAACCTCATAATCAAGCGGGATCATGATCACTAGAAAAAAACGACAACATAAAGAGAGAAATGGCCCAAAAAGGCTATAATGACATCCCTATAACCAAAAGTCATCAAATAAAGAACATGATTCATTAAATACATGGTAATCAACCACTCAAAAATCAGAAGAGGGGAGGATAAATGAGGATTCATGATCAAAGGAAGATTGTAGTAATCAGAAAAGGATTAATGCACCATCCAACACATTGGTCCCTAAATAAAAGAGGTTGTAATACACAAAACCACCCTAAGGGAGTATCCAAAATTTAGAGGGTCCTTTTAGATTAAAAAATAATGTATTTAGACTATAAAACAAGGTTTTAATTAAATAAATTAATAAAATCATAGCACTATGTTCTTATTACACTGTTTGACAAATGGTACACCAACTGTGTACCTCATACTAGTCAACTAGATGATCTAAATGGTTTGGCAGCATTATTTGACTAACTATATGCCAAATGTGTGCCCAACCTAGGATATTATAAGAGCTGTATTGTTTGACTATGCATTTTTAAAAAATATTCACCAACAATGTAACAACCTAGAATTTTAGCAATGGAATTTCCCATTTTATAATTGTGTCGCATTTAGTTGGGTAGTATAAATGACACTCAGCACATAATGAAAACAACACATTGGTTATATTGATTTGAACATTAAATTTAGATAATAAAGACTGTTATAAAAATTAAATTAATTAAAATGGGAAAAATTTACACTATGGTAAAAAAATAAAATTTGGATTTGTCCGATCACCCAAAATAATCACACTCATAAACAACATTGTAGTAATGAAGAAGAATTTTTTTAATGCGGTATGTATTTTGAAAATCGAATTATATATAACATAGAGATAAAATGTATTTGGGTGAATAATTAATGAAATATTAGAAATTTATTGTATACATGGTTCCCATATAACCATTAAAAAATGGTTGTTGGAATAGTAATATGATCATTAGGTATACTAATATGGTTGTTAGTGTCAGTAACAAAGAGAAGGTTTTATCTAACCTGACAACTGGCACAGCCCCTGGAAAGGCCCAAAGTGAATTAAAGATCCCCTAAGGCTGGAAACTAGTGCATGGTTGGCGAAAACACAATTTTGTGAATGATTTCACCCTTGATAAATAACAAGGAAGAATACTCAAAATAGAACATCACACTAAGATCAATATTAATAATCAAAATAGGTACAGTAATTCTATGTAAAACTTTTAGAACATTCCCCAAAAACTAAAACACTCAAACAAGGAGGGGTAGTAACTACATAACAACCCAAAACATTACACACAACAGGAGGTCCATCACCCATAATCCACCTCCACCAACACCAGCAATAGTGGAACACTAGAAACTGGATCCATCGCCACCACCTTGGAACATTGTTCCTTTACTTGAGTAAAACATAACAATGTTTACACACACCCAATGTTATATGTATGGTTTTCACTAAAACCTAGTATTATTCCACCCAAATAAATATTCCAGGCCATACTATTTGTAGATAAATTAAAATACAATTTTTATGAAAAATAATGGAAACACCATTAATGAAATATTCTAAGGGAAAAAACTTAAATAAATCATTTTCAAAGGAAACATGCATGTTTTTTTAAGAAAAAAAGGCATTCCATCTGCTGACACTGAGCACCATTTCATAAGAGATCATTGTGTCAAAAGAAATCCTTATAATTAAGAGCACTGGTGGGACCCTATGAATCTAATATCTCTGTGAAACATGGTATAACAGCAATAAAACATAGTGTCCTCATGTACAGGAAACTAGATAAGAACCCATACAAATTTTTAGTGGTATCCAAAAATCATCATAGTTTTTATAGTGTCACAACATTTATTCTTCTTGAATAAACTAGGACTCGACACAACAGATCCAACAAGCGAATAGTCATAATCTTCCAAAAAACATACCTAGGATTTCCATTATGTTAAATATTCCTATCAAATTTCACATACATCATCACTTTCCCATAATCACATCAATTATCATAAACACACATGAAAATCCACCATTTCTCATAAGAAAAACCACATTCAAACCACATGCAAACAAAATCCATTTTAAAACGTGCTTGCACCACTTAAAAAAATTCATATAACACATTTATAAAGAACAAAATTAAAGCACACATGAAACACAATCCATTTCTTTTTAGAACCCATGTTTCTACACATTTTACACCTTTCACACATTCTATATAACACATTCAAGAAGAAAATAAATCATTCTAAAAAAATTTTAATAATGCTAAAACATAGAATCACCAACCTCGAGCTTGGAAAAACCTAGAATTCAGTGGAAAACAACAAATACACAACAAAGAATCCTTATAAAGGAATTATTGAAACAAAAACATAAATATTTCACCCAATAACTCAAGATAAAACCCTTATTTGGTTAACCCACCCACTGAAGAGAGAATAACCCAAATATGAAGGAATCCAGACCCTCGAAAGAGGAATAAATCAAGATAAAAATATACTTACATGATGATTCTGGAATACACCACACCAAATCCACCCCAAAATTAATGTTCAAGGGGGCCAAGTGGGGGAGATGGAGTCTCCACAGACTGAAAATCCTATATGGATAAAATTACGGGTGGCTGGGGTTTAAAATAAAGTGTGGTTAGAAAGGTAAATTTCAAATTGTAATGAACTAGATAAGCCCAATGCTTTTGCCAAACAGTTTTCCAAACTGTGTTTCCTCCTCTATCCAGGAAGAAACTAGTTTCAATGTTTCCGGGGGGAGGATACATGCCCTTGCGGCTAACCTTGCCACCAGGACATCTCCATTTTCCATGGTATGTGGTTTCCCTTGGGATGGTGCATGGTTTTCCCTAACTATTTTCCAACTATGATCCACCTGTTGTCGATCCCAAAAACTATATTTTCCTAAAAAAACTCCTTGCAATACTAAGGGATAATTACAAGGCCGCAAATAAAAAGGAAACACATCATAATAAATTCACGAATGTCATAGCTAGAAATATAATTACTGTTTTTAGATAACTAACACTTGGTATGGATGTGTAAATTAATATTTAGGTATCTTATAATAAAATTACAATGTAATTATAACCTGTTTAATGTATATCAATGTTTTTGAAATGGTAAATTAATCATTTTTATTTTTATAAAACAAAACTTCTTTAATTACATTTATAATAATTATTATAGTTCAAGAAGAATTTTTTATTTTCAAAAAATATATAAATTAATGTTAACTTGTATTGCAATGATAAGATAATTTTAGGTGATCATATGTAATTTTTCAAAGGGAAAAAATTTGAACATGATTATAAAATTGATATGATTCAAATAAACTGGGATTTTAATGAAAAATTAAATTTCTCATATTTAGAAAGTTATTTTTTAAAAAAAAATTGGAATGTAGCTTTCAAAAACTGTTTTGGTTGAATATTTGTTATTTTTTTAAAATAGGTTAATTTTTTATGACTGGTGAAATATCATAAAATATGGTATTTAATCTTATAAGTCAAATACATGAATTTTTAGTCATTCATTTTGTAAAAACAAATTATTTTGAACTAACATATACTAGTTACTATATATATCAATAATAATAAATACTATATGAAATCATGATCCAAAATAATTATGTAATGAATATTAAATTCCAAAACACCGCTCTCCTCCCACTATAAATTCCAACCCTTATCCTAAAAAATTATATGCCTCAAAGCATTCCTAATTTCATCCCAATTTTTGTTTAAATACTATTACCCTTGTCTTCGTTCTATTAGTGTAACAAAAAGACCATTCTAGGAGCATTAATGGGTATAATAAGAGGGGATAGCCAAAGGAAGATGTTTTATTCTCATCTAATCTCTTTCGATTTTATTATTCTTCAATCACTGCCAAGTGAGCCACATATACAAAAAATAGTAACACTGGTATTAAAAAAATATTGATATATTATAATTATTGTGTAATATCTAGCATAAAATCTCCCTTATTTCATTCATTTAATGAATATTTTGTTTTCAATATGGTTGGTTCAACACCTCTATGAACAACGTACATTATTTTTCATTAACCCATATAGGGATTTTAATAAAAATATTATTTGGGTTAAATAATATGATATTATTTTTGTTATAACTTATTTAATATTATGAAATTAATATATAGACATAATATTAAATAATATAAAACTAGGTCATATTGGTCTAAAAAACCGACTAAATGAACTAATCTTTTAATGTTAAAAGTTTTACTAAGTGAATCATTAATATGACGGAACAAAAAAGGATATTTTAGGCCTTTAAAATTCTTTGGAAGAAATTAATATCGTTTTATTTCAATTTTTTAGTTTTGTAATCATTTGATAGGAACTTATATATTTATACATAGGTCTTTCGACTGTGGAACCGTGAAACAAACACTCTTAGAAAATAAAAATTAAACATTTTATCTGGTCAAAATGGATATAAATAAAAAAATAAAATTATATTAAAAAAATATAGAAATATAAAGTTTTGAATTATGTAATTAATGAATCTAATTTTATTATATAAGGCATTAAATGTGAGTAAATAATGATTCATTAACAAATGGTAATGGATCTCTCTGAAAAAACCCTTTTTCATTGAATAATAATCTTTCTCTCTGAAAATTACATTCTCTAACTCTCTTTGATGTTCTGAAAAACTTCTAAATAATATATAAATTTCCCTTACATGTATACATATCTTATTCTCCCTTCCATTTACGGGGTAACACATTCATTAAGTTTATTCATCAAATGATTTATGATTATGACTTACATTTTATTTTCCTTTTTGGAACATGTTAGCATGTGCATGTTATTATGGGTGTTCCCGGATAACTCTCCAATGCATTCACTACTGGAAAAACGACCTATACCCACGGTTCAAAACCGTGGGTATAGCCCCCAAAACCGTGGGTATAGGCTATACCCACGGTTTGGGGAACCGTGGGGCTGAGTGGCGTCGGTATAGGGGTCTCACCCTATACCCACGGTTTAGCAGAACCGTGGGTATAGCCTTTTCAAAGGGAGCTCCAGCGTGGCACACACCAATCCCCACGGTTTCCAAACCGTGGGGTATTAAAAATCAAAAATCAGGAGCTGCTGGAATTTGAACCTGCAACCCAGCCACGCCTCACTACGGCGCCTCACCACAAGACCAACCACCTATAATTTATATTTGTTATATATGCATATATCTACAAATATATATTAATATAATCCACATATTTCGAATTACAGAAAATAAATTCAAAAAATGCGCCTGGGAGGATTCGAACCCGCGACTCGCGCGTCATTTGAAGCGGAATGCGGAAGTCGTAACCAACTCGGCTAATTAAATTTTATTAATATCTCAATCTGGTAATTTACTTATACTAAAAATAATCAAATATCTGAAAAATAAGAAGATACCGAGATTCGAACTCGGGTCTTTCATATACGAGACATATACTGAACCAACTTACCCAGCGAAATTATTAAACTAAAACCTTCACTCCGTATAATTGTATTAATTTCAAATCATCTTCCCGCCAAAACGAAATTCACTCCCGCGGGAATTTCCCCCCCCCCCCCCCCCGCCATAATAAGTAAAAGCTATACCCACGGTTTTGGAAAACCGTGGGTATAGGTCTTGTAAAAAAAAAACCCTATTCCTACGGTTTTTAGAACCGTGGGCATAGGTCTCTATGACAATCCCTATACCCACGGTTTTACCAAAACCGTGGGTATAGGTCTTCAAAATTAACCTATACCCACGGTTTTTCCGAGAACCGTGGGTATAGGGGCCCTATACCCACGGTTTTCCAAAACCGTGGGTATAGGTTCCTATACTAACCCTATGCCCACGGTTTTGGGAAACCGTGGGTATATGGGTGTCCTATACCCACGGTTTTGTGCAAAACCGTGGGTATAGACCCATTTTCCAGTAGTGATTAGGTATTTATTTCACCTATGATATAGTATATATAATATTATTGAGGATACAAAATCAATTATTTGATGATTTCCACCATGTGAGGTTGCCTTGGAGGTTATCCATGACATATGATTATGTCATATTTTATGTTATATACACCTTATTGTGTTCCCATTATCATACGATACTATATTCATTTTGTTATTCATGGAAATTATTATTCCTGAGAATTCTCATTTATGATATCATGTTATGTCTTCTGAATCACATGTTATACCTCATTATCATGTTTATTCCCTTACTATGATTTATATCTCACTCATTTCTATTATGTATTCCCCACGTGAACTTATACAGTTTTAGGAGCTCTAAATGATTTAGGATATCATTATGTAGGATAGAATAAATATATTTTGTTTTACATTTTTTCATATTTTATAAAGTACTCATACAAAAACAATATTCCCCATTATCTTTTTTTATTTATATTATGTTTATTTCTAAAATCATTCATCAATATTTGTAATAGTTTTGGGTCACTATAAACCATGATCAGACCCAATAACCTCAAAAAACTCCAAAAGTTTCTCAAACACACAAAAAGATATCCAAACAAAGTAAGATCATGAAATGGATAAAATTACATTAACGTAATTTTAATATGTTATAAAAAAAATTTAATGAATAACTAAACATAATATTTTAACAAATTTATAATGGGTTAGAAAACCCATTTAATCTAGGAATCATTTAACATAAATATTCCTCAAAAAATTTAATAAAAATGTAATCTAAAACATCTAAACACTTCTTATTTATCTATGAGAAATTTTGTTATATTTATAATTCATTTAGAAAATAAAATAAAAATATTTTAGAAAAACATGAAGTCATTTTATAAAAACTCTTATAATTAATAAATTCACATTAATAATTGTTAAAAAGAAGTTTCACAACCAATTAAATTAAACCCAATAATATTAAACCTTAAAATACCCACATGGAAATAATTTTAGACTAAAAACAAGTTAATTTAGAGGTATATTAAATCATAAAGATCTACTTAATATAAATATTAAAAATTTCATAAATACTAACATCAATAATACGAACTATCATAAGAAGAAAACAATTTAATACCACGCATTATATGATGGATAGTTCATGTGCATAGTCTAAACCACTTTCAAACTACCCACTAAACTCGTTAATTTAACTTATAACATATTTAATGTCAGATTTTATTCTTTAATGGAATGATAGATCTTAACCAATACAAAAATTAAACAATCCCAACTTCCCCTTGAAATCATGGTTCAGTTAAAAATGTGTTATGTTAAAACAAATTTTTACCTATCACCTAAGTTCAAAATGTTCTATTACTTATCAAAAATTATTCAAATAACAAACAAAAATATAAAACTGGGTTCTGATACAATTTTTCCCTAGGATACCCCTGATATTTGGCTTGAAAATCCCATGATGGCAGGTGAAAATTACATTATATGTTTTAACTTATCCAAATGTGAAATGGTGAAATTGTGTTTATATAAAGGGTTTTATACAAGATATTCTTCTATAAACAGATTTTAAAAAATATAAACTTATAAAATGACTAGGGGTTTAAAAATGAAAACTTCTTATAAATTTTATGTAATCTTCATCAACAACACAATACTTGGTCCAACAAGAGAGAGAAAATAGAAAACCCACCAATTATTTTATAACATGTGTTGATTCCCTAATTAAGTATTTTATAATAATAAATGTAATGTAAGTAATTAATTAATTTTATAGTCATATAAAATATATTTAATACCAAAAAAAATTAGAAAAAATTATTTAATTTTTAATTTAACTATATATCTGGAATTACTCCATTAGTATAGAAATATCCATCATGGTTGTTATAGGAAACTATTATTCTAGATTCCATTAATTATTTCACTTAAATTTTAGATCCATTTCCATTTTATGTTCACAAACACCATCTTATTTCTTCTCTACCTATTTCTTTTCTAACATTATTTTATAATTATGGGTCATAAACTTCTTTCTTTCCTGTTTTCAATTTTCATAAGATTCTACAAGAATATTCTCAACATTCAATTTTTCATAAGTTATCAACCCAATACCTTTTGTGGAAACCAAGATATTCCCACTTGGTTTAAATTTATTCATTCAATTAGGTATCCTTTTCTTAGTTCAATTCGTGTTCTATGATATATTTCTTTTTTAATCTCATGGTTATAAACACTGGACCTGTTTATTCGATTTACATGGTCAATATTTGTTTCTAATTTAGTCATAAATTACAATATTATCTAATCAAATACGACTATTTAATTTTTATAACATAATAATAAACATGGTATTTAGCTTTAGTTTATATTTAAAATTATGTTGTAGGTGGTTTACTATTTTTTTAATTTGACCAAGAATTAATTGGCAAATTTATTCATATTGGATTATAGTTTCAATAGATTAATTTAGAATTTATTATTTTGTTTCTATTCTGATATTCATAATTATCATTTTTCATATACTATAATATTTAATGGAAATAATGAATATTTTGATCTGTACGATCATAAATTCCATAATACAATCACTACACCATATGTGATTGATTATAACTTATAATAGTATTTTTATTAATTAAAACTTATTAATAAAAAAATATATTAATAATTGTTTCCAATTGGGAATTAGTTTCATGATAATAAATTTACTCACTAATTATAATTCACATTTATTTTACAAAACATTATTATGAATTAGTTTATATTTTATTATAAACTTTTAAAATTTTCACATAAGAATTTTTAAAATAGCTTCCTCAAGTAGCTTCGTGGACATGAATTTTTCACCATGAAGTTTAATAATGTCAATATGAGTCGATTAATTGGTAAAAATAAAAAAAAAATTATGAAGATTTTTATTTATAATTCCTTAAATCAATCATATGTTCATGATATATTACCTCAATTTTAGGTTTGAATTTAAGGATTTGATTATCGAGTTCATTAGTCCATATCAATGGGTAAAATTTTATGAAATATTCATTGAGTATTTATTGCCATATATGAAAACCATTTTTTGGATGTTATAATGAAAAATTCTTCATATTATTCTCAAAACATTTTGGTAAATATCTTATTATTAGTTCTCCCATAATAAGAATATACAATGGTCATCATTTCCAACTAATATAGAAATGCCTTCTAAAGTCTATATGATCCTCACATGTGACCCCATTTAATATAAAAAACAATAGAAGATATGATTACTATTGTTAATAGTTCCTATCACTTTTGGATAAAATTATACAAGATGAGTTTCCTAATTTTTTTAAAAGTTTAAATTCTCAAATAAATTCAAATCAACATTCTATTACATCCAATTTAAATACCCAAAATATATATTTGTTTCTTATTTTATCAGGAAATCCCATGACCATTTATTAAAAAGAAGAAAAAGTTTTCCACAAGAAAAGAAGATAAGGAATACAACCTTTCTCAACATATATAAAAACAAAATTACATTTCATAATATGAAAGGCCTTTCTCGTAAAAATTCTCAGTAGTAGTTTTCCATTCAGATTGAGAGTAACCCTGATTAGGCGAGGGGGTAGAGATGAAACTATCATTTTCAATGAAATTCTTCTATCCATGTGTCAAAATATCTTTGAAGGATGTTTTACTTCTACCCATAGTCATAAGAGGGGTGGTTTTCATCACTTTTTCATCATCAAAAACATTCTTCCCATTATTTAAAACTACTGAGGAGATTTACAATTTATATCTTTCCTCCAAAAATTTATTATTATAAACAATGTGACTGAAGTCACCATTTATATCTTGTACTAACAAACTAAAATGACTTGGTTGGATGAAACCACACCGCATGAATTAAGGATGCATGTCAGCATCCTCCAGATCCACATAGTGGGTATATTTGGAAGCATTCTGAACAATGGGAGTTGCGACATTCACCTCAAAATAATTAGATATGTAGGCCTCCCGCTCACGAGATCCAAACCAATTATTTTGAGATACCTTAATGTTCGGATCATTATGATGGGATTCTTATACTACCTCAGTACATATAGATTGATATGAACTTGCATTAAAATAAATAACCCCTTCCACATCATCATCTAAAGTGTCTAATGATTGTTTAATCCTCATATCCCCTGAATAAAACTCCCATAATCATGATTATGAGTTCAATTAGAATCAACCAACTTACAACCCACAATTAGTCCAATGTAATTCACATCTAATGTGTTGTCTTGAAAAATAGTCACCCCACCAAGGATCAGATTTATCTAATTATAAGGAAATCTAGGATTCATCCACATCGATTTCAAAAGACTGCATACCATCAATTGAATCCATATTTTCATACACAAGGGATAGAACTCAGACCATGATTCAAACACAACTGGTATATTATACTAGAATTATTTTCCAACAGTGACATAGAAATACTCAACAGGCTGCGTAGACACATAAAACTCAACAAAAATTCTGAGTGAAATATGGTGACATACAGACCATGTCCGACTCTCCTTACAGGGTTAATGACCTATGAGATTTTCTTACATATAATGTGTATAATACTTCTAAAAAGGGTACGAAAGTTCTAGAATTATCACCCATGTCTCCATGGTTGTTGTGACTCGTTTCATTTGGAAATCGTATTTATATTTTAAGATAAGAAATTGTGACCCCTTACAAGTATGAGGTGAACTCAACCAAGCCATGATTAAATCATCATATGAAGAAAACCTGGTCATGATGTGCTTAGGTTTTAGGATCCATATTTTCGCCTGCTCCTATAGACCTTAGGATCCAAAAATTATGAGGTCAAAGGAATACACCAATGGTCACCAATTCTTGAATCATAAAAACATAATTTTATATAGCAAATAGGAAGTGTGGTGAACTCATGTTTCAAAATAAAAAATTTAAAATATCCACTAAATAAATTAGGAACCTTTGGGCTAAGATCAATCTGAGAGAAAGAAGATTTACAATCAGGGATGGAGAAGGGGGAGAAATGTGGTGGTTGACCTCCTTCAAGAGATGTCGGAGGACCCTCCCATATAGAGGGGGGATGCTCTAGTGTGAAGATCATTTGTGGATAGGTCATGGATTTAGTAGGCCAAGAGGACTACTTATAACAATAAGGTCTCAGTGAAAACATAGCCACCCCAACATAACATGGTCCTTGGGTCTTGTCTCTCCTAGTACAACCAGTTTCCTCGCAGACACATGGTTCGCACATTAGGGCCTACCCATGTGCCTGAACTAGTATTCGGGCTAATTACTATCCCCATAGACTAACACATGTTCATTATAGTGTTCTGTTTACACTCTAACGCACACCCTAGGAAACATCCCAGAAGGTAATCCATCTAGATCACTACTCCAGGCCATGCATGCTTAAATTTGGAATTTTATTTAGATGGGTTCTTGAAAATGAAGGTTCACCTTGTTAACATGAGTTATATAATTTAGTCAGTTAATAATTTATTATTATAAGGTGTTAAATTTATCCCTCCCCCCCCCCTCGTCCCCCTCTTCGATCAGAATGTCCTCATTGTAGACCCTATATCTCAACCTAGGAAGTGCACCACACTTAAGGCTGGGTTCCTCCTCTAATACCAAATGTTAAAACTATGTCCGACTGACAAAACAGACACCCTGCCTTAACATGGTCGTCAGGTCTTAGCCTGCCTGGTACCACCAATTTCCCCGTAGACATGTGGTCCCCACCCAAATTCCTGGACGGGTCTTCTATCTAATGACTATCCGCACAGGCAAACACATATCCTTTCCACTGTGATTTTTTCTGACTCAAACACACCATGATAACCATTCCATGAGGTCACAAATCCTAATCACTAGTCCAGGACAAGAACACTTAATTTTGGAGTTCTAATCAGGTAGGTTATTACAAAGGAAGGTGCATCATGTTGACATGAGTAACATTATTTATTCAATTAACACATTTTTATTCTGGGGTGTTACACCTCTCCCCCTGCAATGTCTTATATCACTCTCACTATTTAATATTTTGTTAAGTAATTCCTTTATCATAACTCTTTTATTTTTTTTCAAGTGAAGTACTATGTCATTAAATTATTTGGAAACAATAGATTATGTCTAAAATAATAATAATATATATTATCAATGAAAATATTCTAAAATATAGAAATAATAAATTATATAAATATAAAACAATATTTGAATAATATAAAAAAGGAGTTAATTCCATCATTGAAAATGAACAAAAAATGTAGTCAAATGTCTATTTATGAAATTAATATACTTATTATATATAAAATTAAATAAATATAGATAAAACTATAAAAAGAAATAATAATTATTATAATAATAAATTGTATTAAAATTTCAATTTAAAGACTATGATCCACTAATGTACAAGATGTAATATCATAACATATACTTGAAATATTAAATCATTTTATTAGATTAATCATTAATGTGTGGATGAAATTTTCTGCTAAAGATAAATTTCATACTCAATGCCTGATTCAGTCAACACTTAACCCTAGATGTAAGAAAAATAATATGTTTAAAAATTATTTTTATGGAACTCCATGAATTCCCACTACATTCACTAAATGATCCGTTGTAAAATACATAAAAAAAATTGAATCAATATGCAGAATAAAATTTACAGATTAAAGAAGCTGATAAAAAAGACAGTAGAATATCACATAAATTTAGGTGAAATCATGTTATCAATACATATATATATATATATATATATATATATATTTGTGTGTGTGTGTGTGTCTCAATATATATTTTTATATGTATATATATATGTATATATATATCCTCCCACATCCATCAAGGAATACTCCAAGGATCCAAAAACCGTTTTGGGACTATATGTTTGTCCCATTTTTATTGTAAGGTAAATAATATTTCATGATATTTTTCTAATGATATATTCATTCCTAAAAACTAACTCATAATATTCAATATATGAATAATTTTCACTCAATAAAAATGATACTTAATGTATAGTTTTGGAAGTCATCAAAAAATCACCTCTCATAAGATCATAAGAACAAATACATGCTTGGAATTAAATTTGTTTTTTTTCTTTATTATATCCAATATTGTAGAAAATATTTTCCTATAATTTAATCCATCTATAAAACCATTAAAACACTTCATATAAACTAATAAACACTCATTCCATCACTAATGAAGACATTAACTATTGATATCAGAAAGCCTGATCATAACCATCTTACATTTATAAAATCATAGATTCTAATTTCTAAATAAAAGTCCAGTCCACTCTCACATTATATGATATAAAAAACATATGACTTCATGATTTGGTAATTCCTTAATCAATTTACTTTTATAGTGGTATATGTGATTTGAATATTGAAACTACGTTAAAATTATTCCCATATCTTCTAAAAAAGAATTCATTCACTCAGGAAATAAAAAACCCAATCATATATGACTTTAGAAGAGCATAAAACTCTTAGAATAAAATATTTTGATTTCATATCTTTACACAAAATACCACTACCTCAAGGTCAACATTATAAGAAAAAATTATCACAAACATGAGTAGTGATATAAAAAAGAGAAAGAAAACATTAGTTATATAATTTTAATATTGAAAATGATGAACATAAAACCTTTAAAAGAATTGTATCGAATGATTAATGGTGAATATGGAATGTATTTATTATAGTTATAACCCCAACGTTATTGTTGATGATAGTAGCTAATAATTGCGAATACTAAAAGACAATTGGTAATTGTAAATAATTATCAGGATTAATAATTTTCCATTATGAGTAAAAAATAAATAAATATTATTTAACATGATTAAATTATGTAAATATTAATATTTTAGTATCATAAGATAATTTATAAAATTATAAAAATTAAAATATGTATAACGATGATTTTTTATTAATAATTAAATTTTTATATTAAAATTTAAATAATATAATTACTTATTATATGAATTTATTTCGAAAATAAGGAACTAATTTTTTGAATCATCACATCAAAATTATCTTATGCTGAGATTATAAAATTTTTCTAAAAAATATTACCTATGAATAAGTAGTAATAATACACTTTTTACGTACACCATATGTTTTATAACATTATAATTATGATAAAAATTGACTACAATACATTAATGACTTCTTTAATGACTAAAAAAATGAATTTAAAAATAATAAACAAAATTTACAAACTAATAAATGAATTTCTAGAGTATATATTATATTTTATTTTATCAAAATACTATTTTTATTTTTATTTTTAACTAAAATATTACAATAATGAAATTCTGTTTTTAAAGTGTTAGAAAGTCCAAAAAAATAATTTAGAACAAAACACTATAATTCACCAAAATGATCATTATTGTTCATATTTTGAAGTAATAAAATTTAAATATGTAATATTTTATTCAAAAAAACACCCATAACCTTCATCTATAAATAAACCCCAACAACAACCCATTTCCCTCCATGTAAAAACTCTATCCCAATAAAAAAATATAACGCATTCAATCCCCAAGAACCCCTAACCATGTTTTAGAGTCATTTATAACCAAAATTGCATCTGTTATGGTCACAAGGAATATTCCATTGGAGGTGTTTTAATAAATGTTTATTTTTCCACCACATTTATTTTTAATTTCCATTTACACTGAACACTACAAAAAAATCATAATAAAATCTAACGATATGATTATAATATTATAATTATAAATAAATGATGTTTGATTTATGATCTCTTGATTTTTTTTCCTTTCTCTTTACATCACTCTTAAATAAACTTATCACCCCATGGTGGGCTGAAAGTGCCTTTGTGAGCAATGTTTTTTTCATCACTGCCAAAAAAATCGTTTTAAATTTGGTTTTCAAGATGGATGTAAGTATAAAAATTCAAATAAATTAAATTTTAATATAATGTTATTATAAATTAATAATCTTACTAATAATATTAAATTTAAATACTCATTTTCAGTTTAACTAAACAAAAAAGACAAGTTTTGAGAGAAACATATTGTCTTTTGAATCAATTTTCCTAACTAATATAATTATGTATATTATATAATAATGGAATGCCATGGACCCTTAAAATAACACAAATAGAACATATGGACCATGGAAGAAACATCATCGACTGGCCTCATCTTACAAATGAAATATTAAAACTAGGAGATGAACATCTCAATAACCATTACAAACAGACTTGTAAACTCGGAATTAAAAAATATATAGATAAAAAAATATAATATTAAAAAATTAATAATGATTAAATATATATTCATTCAATTAATCAGTATAATTTTTATATTTTTGATCTGATTAAATGAATTTGAATCAATTCATACTTAACGTAAGGGGTTCTTTCCAAGCCTTCATTCTTGTTCATGTTTTGTTTAATTTACTGAATTTATATCATTTTTTATTATTATATACTCTATTTATATCAATACCCTCTATAGTACCAACATTATTCAATGAATATACATTCCATTATGATTTTGATCCCTTTTTTCTAAAAAATACTATTTTGTGATATGAGAAAAATATAAAATTTCATTATTCTTTTCCACATAACATTTGTATAGTTTCTTATATGTTTATATATATCACAATAATATATAATTTTTTATTATATTTTATTGATATTAAATATTTAATATGAAATGTTCTCACTTATCTTGGGTACCTATGTGATGTAATAGTAGTTTATTCATTGTAAACCAATTATATAGTCTATTTTTGTTCCATATTAGTATTTCTTGTTTAAGACTAATTATATTCTATTTCATCCATTTGTAACACAAAACCATGAAATTGTATGATGTAATATGTTAGATCCAAAATTATATATCCCCATATCAATTGGGTAATTCATTTAAGTGTTCAAATTCCATGTACGTTGTATGCATTGTTTACATTGCACAATTTTTTATGATGTCTTGGAAGTGAGACTTGACAAATTTTCATGGATATTTTTTTATTTCATAATTTTCACATGCTTCCATTTTTTTGTATTTTTATGTAACAATTACTTATATTTATTTTTCCATGTTACTACGTAGGATTCATCTCTTTTATGATACTAATATTGATGATAGTTCACCCATATATTTTATTTAAATATCACTAACATGGATTTTATTCTCAAATATTCTTTATTAATGTCCACAATATATCTCATATAGTGATAAGAAAATGTTTATATGAAGGTAAAAAATGAATATTGAAATGACATATTATATAAACTATTTTAAATTGTTATATATATTCTCCCAATGAAAATATAACCCTTGTTTCCTAGGTGTATCATATATTGTTTTTTTAAAAATGATGTAATATTATTTGTTTAACATATGGGCCATTATAGTTGGTACCAGATCATAACCATGTATATTTTAGAACTATTATAGAGAAAAAATTGTAAATACACTGTGAATGACACATATTGAAATGTATAAATATTTAAGTTATAAAACCCCATTCATTTTTGGGATAGAATTCGTAAGTTCATATTTTTAATATTGATATTATATAGGTTATTTATATCTCACACATTCCTTAAATTTATAAAATGGATAGAAATTATAGCACCCATGTTCATATCTAATGTGACAAGCTATGTAATGATAATATTATATTCTATAAGGGAAAATATAAACTTAGGGAGCACATAAGTTATGAAACTACTTGATTTTAGTATATATAATTTCCTTTAAAGTAATACTATTATTAATAACTTTTGTTCCCTGGAACATTAATATAAAATGAAAAACTATAAAAATTATTATAATGATCTCTATCGATTAATAAATTATCATAATGAAAATTACAAGAATATTAATATATAGTGCAAATAAAAATATAATAATTTAAAATACTTTCCTGAATTAATTAATTTTTTTTATTTTTTATAAAAATAATTTTTGTTTTTCAAATACTAATTAATCAATTAAATTAAATGGATATAACAAAAAGAATCCATGAGATGTAATCATGAATATTTAATGATAAAAGTGAATTGGTTTCAAATAACAATTTCTTATAGTGTTTTTTATATTATTCTAAAAATTAAATTGATCACTTTGAATAGATGATTTTGATAACATATAATATTTCAATGTATAAGCATATAACTTTAATTTAATTTTACATTTATGTGGAATAATTTTAATAGGACTTGTTGTTTTGGATTTCATTCATTTTAATAAAAAATAAAAATAATTTATCTGTTTATTTAAAAAAAATATTAGTTTACTTATTTAGAGTTTTAAATATAATAATATGTATTTTCCATAAATATAAAACCAAATAATAATCCAAAATATTAATATCAACTGGTTAAAAATAATGACATAATCATTTTATGATAAAAAGAAAATTCATTTTTCATAAAATTATTTTTAAATATTATGTTTATTTACCTAAAAAATAAATTTAACCACTATTGATGAATTATTTTAATGATATGTATTAATAATGTATATTAAAAATTAAATTAATATCCATTTGATATTTTTTTTTATGAATGTAAAAAATAATAATGTCATTTTATACAAAAAAAACTACTTTTTCCCCTAAAAACGTTGTGTATCCATTATTTTTTGTATTAAAATTAATCTCATCACATTTTAGAATTTTAATATGATTAAATATTATTTATTTTTTAATTTAGCATATCAAAATTATTCTAGGATTAATTTTTTGGAATTTTGTGACATGGTATATTTTTTGGTGAATAGTGAAAATATAGTTATTTCAAATAAAATATCATTTATATTATTATTATGAAATAATAATGAATGAAAAATATATGAAACGTTTAGATCTACCAAATATATTTTTTGGTACTAATATTGGTCATTTAAAACAATCATGTCTAATTTTTAAACTCATTATGATCTTTTTAGAACCATATTTATATTTTGTTAAAATAAAAAAATATTTTATCATATTTCATTTAATATAGTTTTGATATGTATTATTTATTTTTATCATTAATTGAAAGAAACATAACTATGTTGTGGATAATAATAACTTTATTAATGTCATGATATTTAGTAACCTTCATAATTTTATAATAAACTCAATTTTTTTACTTAAAATGTTATTTTTCTAATATATTTTTTATAAAATAAAAAATAATCATTTCAGGGTTTTTTTTATAAATTTTTCAAATTTTATTGATTATAATTTATTTCATATATTGAAATCATATTTTATAAATAATTATAAATTCTTTATTTCATTTTTTATAAAATAATTACATAGGAATAGACTTTTAATAATGGTAAAGGATAGAAATGTTAAATATCTTAAATCATAGAGTAAAACTATTAATTATAACAAGAATTTTTCCTCCAATGAGTGAATGAGATTATTCTTGGCTGAACCTTATCTTAGTATTAATTATTTTCATATTTTGACTCATTTGCCTTAAATTTAAAATTCATTTTTATATTTTGAAATTTTATTTTAAAAAATTTCCCACCATTAACTTGTACATGGATCCATCTAAACCCCATAAAAGGAAAATCTGAAATTTTATATTCTCTCATGTGATGACATGCACTATCACAGGTTGTAGAAAAACAGGTGGAATGTGAAATTTTGTTCCCATAAGTTTTATAGTGGAATAAAAATAAAATAACCTGTTAGATTACCACAGATAATTTCTCTAACCACTCTATTAGTCCCATACTATTATGCTTTCCCTAGGAAATTATTTTGTTAGAAATACAAACCATTTAAATTCCATGTATTATTTAATATTCTATAAATTTAATATCAATTTATTCACATGTGTTTATTAAATGATATCTTTTAAACATATTCATGGATTTATATTTTGTGACTTTGTTAATTTTTAGATTGTGGGGTTTTTTATTATTAAGGTGTATACCCATCATGTACACTGGATCTAGTTCGAGGCCCCTCCTTTTTTATTTTTATTTGTACTTTCATTTTCTTCTTTTACAATTTTCATTCCACCTTCCCTATCATATCGCGTATGTGGGTTTTTTATCTTGTGGTAATTTTTTTCAAAGTGATATTAGGGAGAGAGAGATGGAGGAGGTGCAACTAGGGGTTCATTAGGCGGAGCTGGACACAAATTATTCATGCACATGGTCATATAGTGTTTATGGATAGAGCCTATGGGAGGTACACAGACATTGGTTGTGAACTCTAGTTGTCCAAACCCCATGTGAGGGATTCATGTATTGGTATATGAAAGGACAGGATGTGTGGGGATAAAACTATTTACAATCTATACACACCATATATATAGGATAATTATAGGCTGAGTGGGTTGTGGAACATAGCTATAGAGGACCCTTGGGGGTAAATTTTTTGTATCCAAAGTGAATGTTATGTACTTTAATTTCCTTGGTAAATTTTTCATGTTTCTTACCATGAATCTGTTGGACTTTATAATAGTACATTTTGATGGTATTCCCACATAGATCACAATGGTGGTGTCCTCTCAGTGTTAAGTTGTTTTCTAGATGGTTTTGCAGTTGGGGAAGGTTTTTTTAGGATAATTTCTTTGATATTTGCATTCAGAATAATCTAGTATGATGGGTTGTGTGATGAGATACCCAAGCGAGGGTTTTGATATATTTAGATTTCATTAATTGTGTATATGAATTTATCTTTTTATGAGTATATTCCATATATATACCAAAAGGAGGAATCAAGTAGTATCTCTATAGAAATCTTGGATTTTCCCAATATATTGGGACTGGTTGCTTGAGGTTAGAGTAGTTGAGGTTTAGATGTAGTGTTTTAGGATCCAAGTTATTGGAGACTTTAGGATATTTTAACTATATGGGGTAGATTTATGGTTGTTTACCATCGATTTTATGTTTAAATGGGTTATAGAGACCCATTTAGATTACATTATGGGTGATATAGTACCTGAGGATTGGTTGTTTTCTATGATTACGATTAAGGTTTTAATGATAAGGGATTTTCCCTAAGGTTTCTATTTTATTTAGGACACGTAGTTTGGTTTCCATTTTTAAGTGGTCAAGAGGACTATTGAGAACACCTTTTTAGGCATGATGGTTCTTTTAGATGCCACTTTTTTAGTATTTTTTATCAAGTATTAATTGGATTCCACTATAATCTACTCACGGTAGATATTATGATGGGATTATCCCATGATTTGGATGTTATGGAGGAACCACTTATAGGGTTTCCTAAAATTTTAATTTTATTTTTTACACTCTTGGATGGTTTGATGGGAATGGATCTAGATTTTGGATGTATCAGTGGAGTCCCTTGTACGATATTTCATAATGTTGTATCACTAGGTACCATGGGATCATAGATTTTTTTAAGTTGAAAGTTTATAGAGGGTGGTACTTTATATTTTTTTATAATGGGTTAAATATTTTGATCATGTAACATCATATATGGACATTAGATGAGAATATTTGAATGTTACTAGTTAATATTTTAATTTTATGGGTTTCAAAGTTGGATCGAATCACGTTATGATGGCCTTTGGTTAGGATTTTTAAGGTGATCTTGGCTCAGGAATTGGTTTGATGAGGATACCCTTGGGATATCTTGGACTAGTTTTTTCCCTTGAGTTTTGATATGTTTCTCTCATTCATTCACAAGTTTTGGTTATATGGGCTTAGGGAGAAAATAGTTGATTGGGATTAGTTCACACCAAAAGTTGAGTGTTGAGAACTAGCTAGAAGTTAGTTTTCATGGATGTTGAGAACTCCCATATACTTATATGGGAACAATGATATATTACATCTATTAATCACATGGAGGGAGAGATCCCATAGATAATTTATCTATCTTTCTTATATATATAGTTCAATTTCTTCTATAGGACTTCCATTACATGATTGGTTCTCTAGGGTCTAGTGTGGAGATCTTTTACCAGTTTAGATAGGGCTATTGGAGTCTTAGAGCATAGTAGATGGGTGTTTTGTTTTTTTTTTGTTCACCTACAGTTATTCCATGGGGTCTAACATTCCTTCCTTGTCTATGTTTAGATGTATTAGAGATCTGGTGTAGATCTAGAGGATGTTGATGATGTTGTGTGGCAAGACTAATGTCATATTGAACAGTGATAAACATGCTATAAATCCTATGATACGGGAAAGAGTGGACGTAGATTTACCTCGAGTGTCAAGATAGAACGTGTAGTTGGTTGTTTTCCTTATTTTTGTTCTGTACCCATATATTTTGAGCAACTGCTCATTTCATGTCAGCTATTTTAGTTTTGACTATGATGGACATATCACATATGCTTTCACATTAATGACAATTATTTATATGTTCACTATTAGGGCTTCCAAATTCAGATTTATTTCTCATCCCATATTCATGCACCGTAGGGTGTTTTTGAGTTTCTACCACATGCATAATTTTAGACATACCATAGTTTTCAAAGCGGATCGAATAGATTCCATGTATTTTCTAGAATAGGGGGGAACTTATGTAGAGTCTGAAGATCAGGATGGTGTGGCTTTAGAAGCATGGTGACCGGGTATGTGATTCAACTCAAATTTGGTATTAGAACCTGATGTATATATTTTTAGTTTTTTTATTTTGTATATGTGGTCGGACTAGTAGATGTTTGATTATTGTTTTTTCTTAGTCTTCGAGTCTTTATGACTATATACCACATTTAATTTACTATAGTGTGATGTTGTCTCAGTTTTATTATTATGAATACTCTAATGTTTATCCTTGTGAACATACTTTTAATTTATACTGTTCAATTATTGTGAAATTAGAGTATTGTCTATCCATTGTATCTATTATAATCTATCCACTAGTAAGTAGCCTTTAGTGTATAGGGTGGCGTGCTTGAGGCCTTGTGGTGGTTCGGATCAGATTACATGTTAGGTTGACCAATGACTATTTCTTAAGAACATTATTAGACCTTTATGGTAATAATATTTTCATAATTGTTAAAGAGGTGGTATAATAATGATGCAATACATGTTTTGGATATCATACAGTGTTTTATGAACACCTTATTTGATAGAAATTCCATGTTTCTAGGGCATGTGATTATATATTTTCTTCTTCTACGGTTGTGTGATTTCACCTATTATGATGTACCTGGTTTCATAGATTTATTGTTTCTTCTTATTTTTTTCTCTTGGCCTGTGGAAGATAATCCATTGTTCATGAGTTATAATTTGCATGGAAGATACACATGTCATATGCCAATCTGTGTTTTTTTACTTATGATATATGGTTAGTTATTTGAAATTTCTATAAAATATTATATGGTGCATCACATATAATTCATTATTGGTATTATACTCACGTAAACAACATCCACATTTTTTACTTTGATGGAAGACCATGTGGATATTTTTCCAAGATATTCTCTGGTGATTCAGATGTATTCCCTTCATCTAGGTATGCATGGATTCCTCGTGTATGTCGATGAAAGATCTAAGTTATCTATTATTGGCTCGATGAGGGAAAGTAACCCTAAGATATATTAGATTAGGTTATATTTTCAAAATTTTGGTGAGGTCCTTTAATTCCCATGCCTTTGTTACTAGGGAGGTAACTATTCTAGCCACGTGTTGTCTTATAGGTCTCACAGTGGGGCTCGATTCTTGTGATCACTAAGGGATTCAATGGGAATTCTTGTTCTTATTTGTTGTATTGAATTACCTATATCAACATTAGGGTGTGGTTTGAAATAAGGATTCCTTTTGTTTGAGAAGTGGTTCACTATAAGTTCTATTTTCCTCATGGGTAGCTTGATCGGGAAGATATGGTGAGACACTTCCCAATTCATTTTGGTTAGGAATTTGGTCGGAAAGTGAGACCATTGTAGGGTTCTCATGGATATGGATTGACACCCGAGTATAGGGTGGTCATGTAGTTGATCATGGAATGAGTTAGATGCCTCAATTTTTAAGATCACTATTTTATGTGATCAGGATTGTCAGAACTGAACTATATAAGGAGCTTCATAATTGATTTCAGTCACATTATCTTAGATTTGTTAGGAATTGTCCCATATTATTGTGAGTCATATTGCACATTTTTGGACCAGTATAAGGAAATAATTATAGTGGGGATGTTACAATATCCATTAGAGTTTTTGAACCTCAATTTAGTTTTTTTTTTAAATTTGATGGTTTTAGTTCTTGGTGATCGACGAATGCTAATTGGTTTTTGTGGTATTCCTGCTGGCACGTGGGTGGTAGGGGTTTGGATTTTTTTAAATCATTATTTTTATTTATAGATATAACATTTTAAATGTGTTTTTTTATTTGGGTATTGTGGTGATGAAAAATATACTATTATGGTTGGGAGTATCATATCAATCATCTAGTAATGTCTCCTATGTTGTTATATAGTTTTTGATGATGTAACAACAATAATTGGATAGTAGATATAGCATAAGGTGTTCTAGTACTAGGGTGATAACATTACTTCTAATTAACCAATAAGGATTCTTAGGGGAGTTAGTGTTTATGGTGGGGAGTTTATAAAGACATGTGTCATCACAGATTGTAGAAAATTAGGAGAAATTTAAACTTTTATTCTCCAAAGTTTTTCAAGGTATAATAGTAACTTATCTTTTAAGATGGTCACTGTTAATTTTTATAAACTCTTGATTGGTCCCAAAATTGGGTCTTTACCCTAGGATAAGAGTTTGGTAGAAGTTTAAGTAATTATAATTTCCCAAAATATATAATTTTTAATGGATGAAATATGAATTTATTCATGTCTGTCCATTTGGTGATATCTTTTAAATGGATTATCAAATTGAGATTAATTCTCTATAGTTGAGTCCATAATAGTGGATTTTCTTAGCCTATGGATAAACTTGTCAGGTGCATTGGGGTTGGGCTTGAACCATCTTTTTTTATTATTCTATTTTTCTTTTTCCACTTTTCATTCCTACCACTTTTTCTTGACATGTACACGGGTTATTCTCAGTTATAGATATTGGGAATTTGAGAGATAATTGTTAGAGGGAGAGGAATAAATCGTCTTTGGGTGTTCATAGAAGGCATATATTAGTGTGAAATTGATATAGGTGGTGATTTTGGTATGAAGGTTTGGGGATTTCTTCCCATAGGTAGGTCATTTTTGATTTTTTTCCACAAATACACATATAATTGTTCTTATGTTTTAATGACTTTATAGTTTGTTGGGGACCCATTAAGGGTCATCCTGTGGTCCTTATGGGCTAATCAAGGAGTTTGAGGTGCTTCAAAAAGTATTTCCATTTGGTAAAACTATTTAAACAGTGTTTAGTTCAGAGAGAACACATCCTTCATTCTTCCATTTGGATAATATGATGAATAAGATGTTACATGGAGTGTGTGTCTGGGAAAAACTATGTTAAGGTGACTTAGGGTGTGGACTACAGAATATCTAGACATTTTTTTCATGTCACATATTTGTGTAGTGAACACGACCAGAACCCGTGTGAGGTATATGACTAGTGGTCATGTACTGTAGTTGGTCAGACCTTATATGGGGGTACATGGTAGGTGGATGGTTGAAAACCTCATGTAGGTTACAAGACCTATTCAAGGTTCAGAATATATATATATATATATGATATTAAAATATTGAGTGGGACGTGGCTGTAGAGTCAATAAGTTTCCTTAAGTCTATTTTGTTCCTTTATATTTTGAAAATCACAAACAGGTTTTCTCAAAGAAAATTATCTTTCTCAAACAGATATTTTCTTAAAGAATTTTTTCTTTCTCTAAAAATAGATTTTAATTTATCAATGGTTTACAACTTCTTATCTAATGTTTTCTCAAACCAAGTCTAACCATGTTTTTCTGAACCCAATAATATTATCCTTATCTATAACACAAAACCCTACAGTTCTTGAGAATCTGATTTGTTCTGAAATTAGAATCTGATTTCATATGAAATAAAAATATTATTTCTTCTCAAATCAATCTCTATTTTCAATTGAAATCAAAATCTGATTTCTGTAGAAATTACATTCATATTTATTTCGAAATCAAACTCCAATTTTTCCTAAAATTAGACTATGATATCTTATTAAATAAAACTCCAAATTCATCTTAATTTGGACTCTGATTACTTCTCAAATCATAATCCATTTCTCTATTATTTAATTATTTTATTGTAAATTTTTTTATACTATGATTATCATTATCATAATAATCCAATTAAATTATTTTCTTAGAGTTACCATATTTCCTCAATGTAATATTCCATTTTATCAGATCCTAAATGTGATATTTTTTCTTAATCATTAAATTGCCTCTCATGTTTAGTTGTATAAAATGATTTCGTCCAATATATTTTAACATAACCATTACATGAGTGACACATGTATAGGTACCTCTAAAATTTTTGGAAACATATGACCATTTGAGGAGATTTTTACCACCAGATATTTTCTCTTATAAATACCCATCCTTTTAGAAGATCAAAAAAACATTCTTGTGGAGCTTTTTATCATGAGAGATGTTGCTCAAGAAGTGAATTCTTAAATATCTGAGTTTATGGGATAAACTAAGAAATCTATGATCGATCTTCTTTGTGATAATTCCATAAAAAACTAGTTCTGGTTGAGAAATACTTCTTTAACTTGCCTAGTGCGAATCCAACTGTTGCTATTATCAATTGAGGCCTTTCAGAGATATGAATATAGAGGTTTTAATTATCTACTTAATCAAGGACTTGTGGGTATAGAAATATATTTACTAATATTCATATTGAGGCCTTCCTCAGATTTGGGTAATACAGAATTTATTGAACGTATAAATCAAGGTAACATTATCAAAAGTCGTTAGGTACCCCTCTCTATGGGATAAAATATTTCTCATAATTTTCCTATTTTGTTCCATGTTTTTTTTAGTGCATTTTGTTAAATTTATTAGGTGTAACTTTTTTACACCTTCTTATTATTGTATACTCAGATATAGATTAGATTATATATGCTTTCAGGTATAATATATCCTTAAATAAACTTGTTTTAAGTTTCATTATCTGATCCATATCATTGAATCCTAAGTAATTTAGTGTCTTTGTTAATAACTAAAGAGGGTTTATGACTCCATCCTATTTAACATTGTTAAAAATAGATTTTTTAAGGATAGAAATGAAAGTTTTTTAACCAACAATTCACCCCCCTGTAATTGAGCAATCTATAAATGCATTTCTATCCTATAGTGGAACATTCCTAGGGAGGACCCTTGGGGTAGGCATTGTATACCTGAGCTACATGTCATATGCATTTCCACCCTTGTTGTTTTTTTCTTATTTTCAAACCAAATCCATGATAGGACTAGTGATTAGTCTATTTTGTGTTTTATTCTATGTATATAGCGATGTTTTTATCCTTTTAGTGTTTAGAGTCCCTCAAGGTGGTTTTTTGTGAGATGTTTTTTAGAATTAGTTATTTATTGTTTGTATTTATAATCTATCAGTGGGTTGGGTTCTATGATTTGAGACCCAAGTGATGATGAGAATATTGTTATTCATTTTGAATTATAGAACCTAGGTCATTTTTGTTTGAGGTTTATTCATATGGAGAGCATAAGGATGGATTTATTAGTATCTCTTATTCTATTTTTGATTATCCATGTATATTGGGAAAGGTTGATCAGGATAAGAGAAATTGAGTTTTAGTTCCTATGTTTGAGGGTCAAATATTTTATATCTGTTGGGTTAGGTTGACTTCATGGGATAGTGTACACCACTAGGTTAAATTAATTTTATCTTTATATGGGTCTGTTGGACCCGTTTGGATACCCTTTTGAGTGATATAATACCTGATTATGTGATGCTTTTCAAGGACGCCAGTTAAAGTTTTTTTATTATAGGACTTACCCTGATGTTTTGATTTTTTTGATTATCCATTTTATGGTTTCCTACTTTTGAGGAATCCAATTGGACCTTTTAGGATAGCCTTTTATGTGTTCCAATTCTTTTGGATTCCATTTTAGGAGTGTTTTTTATGTGGGATCTGTTAGAGGTCACTAAGGGCCAATCACGGATGTTTTTGTATAAGGATTATCCCATGATTTTGATTTGACAGAGTAACCCCTTATAATGTTTCTAACTCTTTTTGTGTCCTTTTTCCCATTTGAGGACCATTTGATGGGTCAGACCTAAGATCATGGGTGGATTAAGGGATTCCCAAGTAGAATGTCTATTTATATTATGACCAAAAGAATTGTGGGATCCTAGAGTTCTATAAGTAAAGAGTTGATCAACACTACTAGTTCTAATATTTGGATGATAAATTTTATAATAATATCAAAACACATCATAGGATACCTTTATCTAAGAATTTAGCATCTTTTTTATTTGAACATTTTGGATGACAGGTTCAAGAGTTTGATCGGCCCACGTTCTAGTGGCCTTTAGTCATGTTGTCTGAGGTAGTTTTTACTGATGACATGTTTTGAGTATGAGACCTTTGAAATACCTTAGATCAATTGTTCAAATGGAATTTTTTCCTAGTTCGCTCCTCTATTGGATGGATACTACGAGCTGGGATTACACAGATATTTCATCAATTTTAAGGGTTCATATCTCATATTTGAGAGTTACGAACTACCTAGAGGTTTCCTGATGTGGATTGTAGTCACTATCTGCTACTTGGATGGTACCACTAAGATAGTGTATCTATCAACACCATGGACTAAGGGACCCCTGGGAAAATGTATATTTCATACCCTATTTGGATCTTGATATTTTATGTAGGTCTTTGTAGGAATGAAATCCTCTCTATAGTTTGGTGAGTAGAACTGTCACTAGTTTTGATAAAGATATCTGAGTACAAGAGCCTGATAAACACATTTTTTTCTCATAAGAATGCCTATAGGTATAGTCTAGGGTCCTATATTCATGAATGTTTTGTGTTTAACATATTGGATCTCAAATTTAGATCGTGTGAATGCACCAAGTGTCATGTGGGGGTGTAAACTAAGTGCTATAAATCCTATGACGGTGACCACAACAAGGACATATTTTCCTCTGGGGTCAGGATAGAACCCTTGGTTGGTTATTTTCATTATTTTTATCCCCTTTTATATTATTCATTTTTTTATTCTATGATTGTTATTTTAGTTTCAATTATGAAAAGAATATCATGTGGTTGTAAAACCTTATATGATAGCATATTATTGGTTAAAATTTTGGAAAGGCCAACTGATATTTATCTCTCAACCCTTATATGCGAACATCTATGTGCATCCAGACCTTATTTCTTCCTTCAAATGGAGAAATTTTTGTAAAATGTAAGGGGGGAGTCCTAGTGCTTTTTCATTGAGTGGGACCACTCACATGGAGTCTCCATATTAGGTTGGTACAGCTCAAGATTCCTGTAGACTCAATATGTGCTTTATCTCAGTGTTGGTACTAGAGCCTATTGTATTTTATTTCAGTTATTTTATTTTGTAAATTTGGTCAGGCAAGTTGGTGGATGACTATGTTGTGTTTATAATACATTTAGTCTGTATAACTATATAGGGAATTACCTTTATTACCGCAATTTGGTTTTTAATTTTATTTATTTTGTATATTCTGATGATTATAGTTTTTGGGTTTTTCTATTTTATCATTTATTTTACTCAACCCAAAGGATGTGTTAGATACACCAATAATTTTTCACAACATCCCGTATACTGTACATAATTTCCATCCCAAATAATCATCTACAGTTTTTACACTTTTTTCCAATAAATATTTCCATATTCAAATCCCAATGAAGATTGTTTTTATCGGACCTAGTGGTATTGTTAAGAGGGGTGAATTAAGCTTCTACTAAAAAACTTTCTCCTTCAAAAAATATAAATTTAAAATTACAATATTTAAAAACATGGTCTAGGTAAAAAATTTATAAGTTATATTTAATTGGATACATTAATATAATTTCATAGAAGCATTATCAATTCAAAGTAAAAAAATAAAGTAAATTACTTTTTATTTTGAAATTATTCTATGCACCCAGACCACATTATATATACATGTATATCTATAACTTATAAATGAAAACTAGCATATTTTATTTTGGAATTTTTTTTTAAAAAATGTCATAAAATCAGAATGTTTAAAGAAACCTTAAGATAATTTAAAACATGTAGTGAAATAAAAAACTAAACCACATAATAAAATTTTAAAATTAAGAAGTTTGGTTCTAAACCAAGAAAAAATCCTCTTTACTTCATAGAAAGAGACAGCCAAAAAAAATTTCAAACCCAATAAACTTATCCAAAACCTAGATCATGTATGTTGATCAACAACCTCAAACATGATACACTCATACAACTACACATAGATATGTTTATGGTAGAGGTTACTCATATATAATTATTTATGGGATAACAAGAGTAATGAAATAAAGTAAAAGAGTCTGGTATTAATCTTCTCATAAAGTATGATATGTGCTAATAGATATATAGAAAACACAAGAACAAATAAAATGTATTGAAAATAGAGAGAGTGAATATTAGATAGAAAGTGTTATGCAGCTCAATCAATAGAACTGTTTGAAAACCCTATAATTTTGTTCTCCTTAAATGATTGACTAGTTAGTTGGATAATGAATATTGTATCTAGTATAGATTCCTTCTGGGTTTGTATAAGATCATATAGGAATCAAAGTGTTTTGGGTATTTTTTTCTTTATATGGGTGTGTCACACAAGTATTTCCATATTTTTTCAGGACTTGATCTTCTTTTTACCTATAGAGAACTCTCTATAATTATTCATTGGAAAATAATCATAAATAAATACTCTAAACAATAATGAAATATATGAGATATTAAATGATATAGGTCTGGATATAGAATATAGTAATTGGAGATAAATAATTTAATATTAAATTTAAATAGTAATGTCTGATCCATCATGCTAGAGTCATTATTTTTTTATGATAGGTATGATCTTACTATGGTTCGATGGGAAACTTTATTCTTGTGAAAGGCTGATCATGAATTCTAACACATTGCATGGTAATTTTGTTGCTCTTTTTTTATTCAAAACATGTGGTTGGTGTCAAATTCATTCCTAATATACCTTCATAATGCATTATTTCCACACTCAGTTGGTTGGATCAATATATAATCAATACAATTTCCTCATAATCGGTTTTCAATAACATGAAGTTGATCTGAAACATAAAATAATTTCCTTATGGACTTCTTGTGGTTGATATTCCATAGAATACAAGGGATATATAAAGGTCACTCATGTTAGGATAAGATTTTGAAAGGTTTCTCTAATCTTCATCCTGATAAGTAAGGTTTATCAAGTTATGTATAAGGGATTTCAGGCACAGTATAAGGGTTAATATGAACTGAATAAGGGTAATATGATTCTGTTTAAGGTTGAATCAAATGAAACACAATATTTATATGGTTTGTATAATATTTCTATAAATAAAATATATTATGAAAATAATAGATAACAGTCATCCCAATTAGATTAATAATTAATTGGGATTAGGAAAATAAGGAATTTCTAGACTAAGCTAAAATATTAGCTATATTTTTTTAACACAAATCATGAAATGATGGTTTTCAGATTCAAAAAATATATATTAAAAACATAAATCAATCCACCTTTAAGTTCATGACAGATTGTTAACAATCGTAACATAATTATCATTAACATTAAAAAAATTCACCCCTATTAAGATTATCAAAATTAAAATAAATTAAAATAATTAAAAATATATTGAAATGGTATTATATAAATAATTTAATGAATAATATAACTAAAAAAATAAAAAACAAACAATTCATAGAACAGAAAATTTAAAAATTAATAACGCATTTAATATTCATAAAAACACCCCCTAAAATTAAAAGTATAAAGATTACTACCAATCATCTGAATTTCAATAAGAACCAATTTTTTAGGGCATTTGTCTTTTTCATGGGATGGATGATGATTAGGCTCCAACTAGGAATATTATTTTTTAATGGTAATTAAATGCTATACAACTCTTAGATGTGGCATAACCTAAGAAGGTGTGAATCCAATAGTGGTATAGAGATAAAAGTTAAGGTATAAAATGAAGGTGTTCAGACTAGCACAACTAAATGGATGAAAAATGATTCAGTCACTTCGAAATTAGTGTTATTACAAAACAAATACTATTTCATTGACTAAAATATGTCATTTACTTCTCTATATACAGGGTCAATAACTTATAAAAACATAGAATTATCCTTTATAATGATGGATAAGTGTGGTGCTAAAACATTGTGATTATATATTTGAGTCTTCAAATCCAGGGTGACAAGATGAATCTTTAGTCAGCTAGACGAGGACCTAAATAATAAATATAATTAATTAATTATAAAAAAATAAGTCAGTAAATACATTATAGTCTTCGTGATGGTCTTTCTATCATTACTAGTTTTTTTTTTGGAATGACCATTGAGTAAATTAATGGGCCTAGGTTCTTCAGCCTAAAATAGAGAAAAAATAATATTTCTTATTCTTGAAAACCCATCTAAAACAAATTTAATCAAATCATACATAACATATCTAATTATATTATCACTAAAATATTAAATAACATGAGCTGTAGATGTAGAAGAGGTTGCAGGAGAAGGCACACTGGAGGTAAAGTCCTTGGAAAATAATTATAGATCCTAATGAGCAAGTTCTAGCATTATATCTTCAAGATCTATGTGGTTTACTCCAACATGCTCATTTAGTATCTAAATTTTCTTTTCCATATGATCAATCTTGAGAAATATTAATGGTTCAATGTGATTCACCATGGAATAAATGGCAACGGATAGGCCTTCCTTTTTAGAAGATTTAATACTGCTTCAAAAATCATGAAATAAATGTCACTACACATACATTTATCCATATTGAAGGAAATAATTTCATACATTTTCAAAAGATGAGTATAATGATGTAGTAAAGGACGGTCTTGTTTAGGACGATATGACCTACCAACTTATTTATATTCTTTAGTAGGAGGTGTAATATCTCCAATCATATAAGAATTAAACACATGGTAAGAATAAACCATAATAATTTATTATTTCTCAATAAAGCCAACGAGTCATTATTGTCAAACTTAATATTGTTTCATAGGATCAAACATCTTAACTATCACTATTTCCACAATTAAATCCAATGCCTCTTCTATAAAAATTTCATGTCTGGGAGAAGGTATAGAGATCCTTTCATCCAAATAAATCTTATGTATTAGAGATCCTTCAATAAGATTAGTAATACTATGAGAAATATATATGGTGGGTCCACTGTAGAAACCCAATATTTTAACATATTTTTATTTTAGAATAAATTTAATTTTTTTAATAGCTAAGGATGCACAAAACACCGGATTTATCTCCTTTTAATGGAAAACCAATTTTAAATCAGATTTTTCATGATTTTATATATTCTATTTAGAAAATAATATTTTTATCTTAAAGTGGAATATAAAAAAATTACTTTGGTTAGATATCTGGTATTTTTTAGATATGTTTAATATTTTTATGAAAAGTGAAAATACAAAATTTTAATTGAAAACAATTTTTTTCATCAAAATAATTTATAGTGATAAATTATATTACTGAATGATCTAAAATTATAAATAAATAATTTTTTACCATTTAATACAATTTAGGTCATTGGAATCAATTTTATATTGAATTTAAATATTATAACTTTACAATATTTTGCATATTCAAACTTTAATAACCAGTTTTATCACCCTGTCAATGGGATAAATTTTATATTAATTACTAAAATATCATTAACAAAACTGGAGTTACATCCAAACTGACACCCAACCTAGTCTGAGACAAGGCCTGAGGTGCATTCTTAGCCCCCAAGGGTGGGAAACTAGGGCCAAGAATTAATATAATCACCATTGAGAATGATTTATCACAAAAAATAACTAAGATCAAACCAATAAAATAAAAAAACTAAACATATAGAAAAGAAAGACAATTAAATATCAATAAATATTTAAACCGATCCAGAAACAAAATAAAAATGAAAAAAAGTAAAAGTAAAAACAAACTAATGTTGATCCATGACAACAAGATCTCCATGTGACCTCTTCATCACCACCGACCACAATACCAACTATCTCCAACAATGAGCACTCAAACCAGAAACGAGGACCTTTAAAATTTCTTGGGTCCACTGACACCAAATGGTACAAGTAGGGTGTGATCCTAACAGGTTAGTAGCAAACCACTACAGAATCTGTACATTTCAATTTCTAAAAACAATCCATTAACACTAGTTTTAATTAAATATTTAAAAATAAGTTTATCTCATTTTAATAAACAAAAACAACTTTTAATTTTTCAAAAAAACACACACCACATCACTATTTTCCAAAATGAATTACCATTTTATAACCAAAACCCAAACAAAAATCTAAACAAAATGATACCAAGAAATGCGGAAAATAAACAAGTAGCGTAAACAGAAAACTATGTGCACATAGAATATAAACAAGAAAATATAGATAGTAACCATGGGAATTTCCTAAACATCACTATAACGGTCCCATGATGTACTCGAACTTGACTCAACTATGGCATATGGTAAAGATCTGTAGCCAATCACCAAGTGGATTCTCTAAACTAACAGATCAAATGGAATGTCCTGCCAATACCTATCAATTCAATGGAGTACCAACTCATCTAATCAGGGGTTATAAGAAACCATCACTCAACCCTCTAAAAGATTCCCAAGAAACCCATGGTAATAGTATATAGTGAATGGAGGAATCCCTCACACACAAGAATCACATTACAGGCTGCCATCAAAGATTCCTACCCAAAACACTGACACCACCCACATAGTAACATGTATTGAAAATACTATATAGGTGTTCCCATTTAAAAATATTTCATTCACATGTTCCAACTTGGTCACCACATCACACAATATTTTAAACCATTTCTTAAAAAATGCAAATATTCTAACTAGGAATATATATTTCTCAAAAATTATAAAGTACCAATCGAGCCTTACGTTGTACCCATTTCAAAAACACCAACAACCATTTCAAAAATAGAATTAAGCATCACTTTAATATGCACAACGCAAAATGGTCATTTAAGTTCTAAATCCAATTTCCACTTCCAATGCCATTTCAAAACAATTATGAAAATGAAAACGTATCTAAAGATTCAAAATGGGGTTTCATATCATTTACAAACCCACCATATTTTCTAACGTACCAAATAGACCACAACATATACCATAACATTAAAAACTACATTTTATTCATTTGATACGAAGAGGCATTTAGTAATGCATTGAGATATTGGAATAAGAAATAAGGAGGAAGGATAAATGTTTTTAAATTCATGTTTTTAAGTTCAGAAAGATTATACAAGACCATTAACATTCGTGTTCCCATCCATGTGTTCAACCCATTTACACATGGATGTTCCCACATCTAATGGAACCAGACAAGTATCCATGATAGTAACCAAATCCATTTTTAAACAAACACCATATGTAAGAGTCATTCCATAAAAATAACTAATTCACATAAAAAATTTTAAATTCACAAAATAACAATGATATCATAACATTACACAGGATAAACACCACTTAAAACAAACAATTTCATTTTAAATAAATAGTTGACATTTTAACAAACACATTGTTTGCATAACATTATAATTTTTTTAAATAAATTTCTTTTTGAACCACTTCCACCAATTTTTACCTACATGAAAACAAAACAAAAACTAAATCAATAATAAGAAAATTATGTGAAAAATATTTTTATACTATTTTAAAATACAAAATCATCAATGGAATGATTCATAAAGGAAAATAATGGAATCACCAAACTCAATTTATTGAGGATGTGATGAAACATTGAGGGAAGGAAGAACCAAGGCTAACAGACAATCCACACACCATGGATCAAATAAATCAAACCACACATCAATACAAGGAATTATAGTTTTCCAAGGGTGAAAACCCCATAAGAAGTAACCTAGAACTAAGAACCATGAGAGAAGAGAGTAAGGAATGGGTAATCAACCGAAGGAGAGGCAAATAAAGGGAGGAAAAGGGGAGAGAGCTTCAAGGGGAACCAAAAGTGGATAGGAGGAAAAATAGAGGGAGCTTGGAGGACCCCTAGGTGGTCCTAGTCTAAAAAAGTGAGTAGAATCCTAATTTAGGATTAAAACCAAAGAGGGGGAAACTTGGAATATCATAATTTTAAGAAACTAGGCAGCTCGCATAGTTTGGTCTTACAGTTTGACTAACGGTGCACAAACTCGGTGGTCACCATTGTCAAAAGGGACAAAACATCATCCACGGTTTCCACACGGTTTCCCAAACATTGTGCAACCCATGACTCTTAACCCTAGACTCCATAATCATCCTCCTAGTTACTTAGGAAATGGTGTACAATTTTTCATACCATTCTTATGATAAAAACTCACTCAAGACTTCCAAAATTCAAAAATTTAAACTATGGCTCATCCAAAACATCAAAAAAAATCTACAACAAGAAATGAATAAAATAAAGAAATTTCCAAAGGTCAGGTTTGAACATTAACCACAATACAGAATCCCTCAAAATGTCACCCAGCTGAAAGTTAACCAAAACATTAATCCTTGATCATCCAAACCTAAAAGAAACCGTGATCCTAGGGTTGACTTTTCAACCCACAACTCACACCTGACCGATCAAGAAGACACCACATCACAAAAATAAGGGGAGAACCAGGAGGGGTTATCCCCACTAATAGAATTCAACTAAAACCACCAAGAAAATTGTATAATCACAACACGAGAAAACCTAAGCTTCTTCACATTAACGGAGAGATACCCCAATGATGGAAAGGAAATACAAACCCAAAATTATGCATCTTCTTCACATAAAATAGATAAAACTACCACTGACACCATAATCATCCCACACAAATAGAACCCTTGACACTTGGGGAATCCCATGAAAGTAATGCAAACCAAATAAAAAACTAGAAGCACAATCCACCGATTCCACAAAACTCAATCATCTCTAGACAAACACATCAAAAATTTAGACCAACTCATACCGGGGATAATATCACACTAAGAATACCAAATGATTCAAAGATACACATTTAGATAAACACAACTTCTCATTTTATGATAGAAAAATTCCATCACACTATTACAAATAAATTATGAACTTAAAATCGTAGAAGAACTAAAACAAGAAAACTCCAAACATCCCCACCACAACATTGGAGACCAAAACTAGACCAATGTTCTATGAACTCTTTGCAATTCATGACGGTGTGTGAGCTACACTTCGGGACCAATGGCTGGAGACCTGATGGTTGAAGCATCTAATCCCACATAGCCAAAATCCAACATCCTCTGATCAAGTATTCTTCTTTAGGAAATGAGTCATACAAAACTAAACCAAATGACCAAAATGGAAAAACTGATGAAACTTTTTCAGAGGATCAGGAAAATATTGGTTTGAATTCCCAAACAGTCCACCTTGGTGGTCCACATAAAAATAGCCTGATGAACTGGAATCCAAAAAAAATGAAAGAGATTCCTTAGGAAAATGTTACTCCATCACACACCTCCCCTAGATGTATAACCTTCACGAGCACAGAGAAAAACTGGATTTCCAACTACTTATACTCCTAAAACCAACTCACCTAAGAAGGATTAGTCATTAAAATTATGAAAATGAAGATCCTTTGAGAAGCTTACTCACTAATTGATCTCTTGATGAAGACCCCCGATGAAAAAATAATCCTTCAAAAGATCATGGGAGACCACCTCTAGAGAAAAGAAAACCATATCCTTGATGTTTTCAATATAGGCCCCCATTATTCACTAGCCTTGCTAAATACTCATGATCTATACCATTTTATTTTTTCTCACCTACCCAGGTATAAAACATTGTAAAAATACACACTTGAAAACTTCACACATCATCCCAAGTTTCATTAATGGTGGGGAAAACCTCTCTCATTCGTCTAAATATAGACCCTCAAATAAAATTAGAATAGCATTCCCTCTCACAACGTTGGGAGTTCCCATTGATCTTAGGACATTATCAACTTCTTCAAGCCACTCCACATCTCCCAACGGACCTCAATCACCATAATAAACAAGCTACAACTTGAATGAACCAGAAACTATGAATGATTATTTAGGGGTTTTGGGGACCTTTCACAATGTAATAATATGTAAAACAGAGGGAACATAAAACTAAATATATCGTGAACCTAAAACACAAATGAAATGAGAAAAATTATCTAAAACAAAATGGCCACAAAACAAACACATACAAGAACAACCAAAAATCCTATTTTTAAAAACCACTACTTCATTTGAATTTTTAAAAACACCTTCTTCAAAGGCCATTTTTTCAAAACCAAGAGCCACTTTTCACAAATATTTCCCTCTTTTTCAAGAAATTCCAATTCTCGAAATCATTTTCCACTCAAAACCAATTTTGGAAAACCAATACAAGCCTCTACTTTCAAAAACTAACCCATGGAAATAACAAATAAGATGACATTAAACAATGTATTTGTACTCCATATAGGTCACTACTCTATATGATATCACGATGTGACACCGTCTCACCTCTATCTTCATCCCTTAGTAAAAATTGAAGACAAACGACTCAAATCCCAGACTACCCCTTACAACTCAAGGATCAGAACAATAAAGAGTTCCCGAAACTCTTACGGAACAAACCTATCGAGTCTCGATAGCCCCTATCACCAATATACCTAACACACCATGTAACAATGGGCCTCCTTTGATACCATTTTTTTTCACCAAACATGTTAGAGTTCCATCCAAACCGGCACCCAGCTCGTTCTGATACAGGACTCGAATAGATTTCCAAATCCCCACATGATAGAAACTAGTGTTGGGTATCAAAGTAATCACCATTATGAATGAATTTTTCCAATTAATAACCAGGATAAAAATAATAAACTAAAAAAATGGAGCATGCAATAAATACCAACAACTAAACATTAATAAATATATAATCTGATGAAAATAATAAATAACATAGAACCATGGAATAAATGAAAACAAACTAAAGATGAACCATGCCATCAAGATCATCAGGTGACCTCTTATTCACCTCAAACCACTAAACCAACCTTCTACAATAATGAGAACATAAACTAGAAACCAAGAATTGTAAAACATATTGGGTTTAAGGACACTGAATGGTAAAATTTGGGTGTGATCTTAACCACACACTAGGAAACCACCATAGAATCCATACATTTACTTTTCTAAAAATAGTACATAAACACTAGTTTGGAGTACATATATAAAAATAGGTTTTCATCATTTTAATAAGAAAACAAATCTTTCTCTTCTTCAAAACAACACACACTACGTCATTATTTTAGAAAACAAATTATAATTTTATAACCAAAACCCAAACCAACATCTAAACAAAATGATACCATGCTATGCTGAAAATAAACAAGACGTATAAATAGAAAAACTAGTCCACATAGAATATAAAAATAAAATAATTATAGTAACTATGGTAATTTCTTAAGTATCACTATATCAATCCCTGGACATACATGGGATAGACTCACCAGCCGATATATGTTTTAGCTCTGTAGTTAATAACCAACTAGCCTATCTAAACATGAAAATCCAGTGGCACATCCCACGAAACCCGATCAAGTCAAGGAGAGATCAACCCATATAATCAAGGATGATAAGGAAACATCACTCATCCCTATAAAAGACACCTAGAAAATATGGGTTAATAGTATATTGTGAAAGGATGAGGCCCTCAAATGCATGACTCAATATACCTACCACCACAACACTTTCCTCCCCCAAAAACTGCCACCACCAACATGATAACCAATTTTGAGATATCATTCATAGGAGTTAATTTTCCACAATAATCCATTAATAGGTTCTAACTGGGTTGTCACATCAAAAAGTAATTCAAAAAATTTCATAAAACATACTAAGATTCCAATCAGAAATTTATATTTCTCAAAAATTATATAGTTCTAATAGGCAATTATATCATGGACATTTCAAATACATGTGTATCAATTTACAAAGAAAACATTAACCATCACCTTCATATTAATAATTTAAAACATACCTTTAATTTACAAATCCAATTTCCACTTTTAGTGGCATTTCAAAACAATTATTATAATGAAAAATGTATATAAACATTCTAAATAAGTTTCTATAGTATTTAAAAACCATCCATCTCTTATACAGTATCAAACTGGCCACATCATTGAACATAATATTCTAAAACACATTTGAGTTATTTGAGACCAAGAGGCATTTAGTAAATCATCAATATTTTGAAGAAGCAAATAAAGAGGAAGGATAAATTTTTGGAAATATGGGTTTTTAAGTTTATCACATTCATCCAAGACCGTTATCATTTTTGTTCCCATCCGTGTGTGCACCCTATGCACCCTTGGATGTTCCCACGTCAAATGGAACACCATAACTATGCATAATGTTTCCAAAAACCAATTTCAATGAAACACCACATGTAATATTGCTGCCAAAAAATTCACCAATTCACATGAATAATCCCAAATTCACAATCCCACAATGATATCATAACACTACCATGGCTAAAAACCACTAAAAACACGCAATTTCTATTTAATAAAATAGTGGAAATCTTAATAGACACCTTGTGTTCATAACAATATAATTTTTATGAAGAAATCCATTTTAAAACCACTTCCACCATTTTTACCAACAATAAAACACCATAAAAACTAATTGAATCATGTGATAAGTATGAAAAACGCATTTATATACTATTTAAAAATACACAATAATAAATGGAATGAGTGTGAAGGGAAAATAATAGAAACACCTAATTAATTGTAGTGAGGATGCAATGAAGTATGAAGGGAATGAATAACTGAGCCCAACAGACCATCCACACACTCTATATCCAAAGAAACCAAACCACAGGTCAACCCTAGTCATTAGGGTTCGACAAAATAAGAAAACCCCACAAGAAGAAACCAAGAACCAAGAGAGAAGATATAGAGAAAGGGGATATAAAAATTCCTATGAATATTTCCATGGATCCCTCAAGTGGCATTAAAAATTAAGGGGAGCCAAAATATAGGGATCTTGGAGGACCCCCTAGTGCACCAATGCCAAGAAAGAGAGGAAAATCCATATTTATGTTTAAAAACATGAAAGGGAAAACATAGAATTTCAAAATTTTAAGAAACCGGTCAGATTGTAAATTTTTTCTACAGAGATTGAAAAAACATGGGATATCTTTACAATCATCACTATATAAAAGGATATAACCTCATGCATGATATCTGTACGGTTTTGGAAACTGTGTGCAACCTGTTTGCCTTACCCTTGGACCCAAAAAGTGGAAAAATGGTTACCTTGGCAAGGATACATAGTTACCCAAACCATGAAATCAAAATGTTCATAGGCCAAAAACACACTAGGGACTTCCAAATTTCAATAATTTAAACTATGGATCAACCCGAACATCAACCAAAAATATCCAAATCCAAGAAAAGAATAAAATAAAGTAATTTTTATGGTTGGGTTGTCAAATTTAACTTCTGTGATTTGAATTTAAAAAAATGGATTACATATTTTGATTTGGTGGGTCTAAATTATGTAAATAGGTTTTCTTAAATTTTTGGGCATATGAATAGTAAAATTTAGTAATATTTTAATTACCTGATTTAAGGGTAAACCATGTAATTATGGGTAAAAATAATATTATATGGAATTTAAAATTTACCTAAATTTTTTTATAAATTCATTTAATGGGTTTCTCTTGACCAAATAGATCCTTGAGCTGGAATTATTATATTTTTAGCTATATGTGTGAGAATATGACATTTATTGTATTTTATTTAACGAAGAGTTAAAGATAGCATTCTCACATTTTAATAACAATGCCAATTTTAATGCGGGGTTATAAAGAAGATAAATTAGAACTTAAATAGTGATTTAGAGGATAAGTTTTTTCCATTATCATGGTAATTTATCTCTAATTATTAGTAAATAAATAATTATATTAAAGGCTTACACAATAATGATGTAGAAATTGTCTAATTAATGGAAATATAAAATAAAAGATATTTAAAATAGTAAAATAAAAATAATTTAACATAATTAATGTCATACAAGAATTTTATGGATAAATTTTTCATGTTAGGGGGGGTTTAATAGGGTTTTTTGAAAAAAACATGTCGTTATGATTTTACAAAAAAGGAAAATAATGAATAGTGTTAACATTGACACTAATTATATTTTGTCAACATAATATATTTTTAAATTATTCAAAATACATGAAACATGTTTAGAAATATATAACATCTAATATATGGTCCATCATTTTATAAATTATTAATTTATGGTTTAATTTACACCCTATAAGTAAAAATTACAACATTTTAATATTGAAACCCATGTTACCATTGTTAAAATTAAAATAGGTTAACAAAGGGTTAATAAAATTGATAAGGATTAACAAACTTAAAAAAACATATCTAAAATATAATAGTTTATCATATTAAAATCTTATCTCATCTTAGATTTCAAACAATGACATTTTTTATTGTGTTCGGATTGAGAATGAACTTATTAAAAATTAATTTTTTTAGAAATTCCAAAAGAGACCCTCACCTCTATTATAAAAAGAAACATCCCCCTCGTATGATTTCATCACTTTGATCCTTACAGCTCAACTAAAAAGTACACATTTCTATTTTAACCATCCCTAGTCATATACTTGGGGTTATTGTTTTCTCAAAAGACCAACCCTTGTATCCCTAAGAGGACATCCAAAGGAGGTTCTCTAAAGAATAGGTAATCATCATTACCGACCCCTTAAAAATTATTTTTTCTTCTAATTTCTCATTTTGAGGTTTTTACATTATAAGTAAAAAAATATAGTATCATATATATGATTATATGTCATTATTATTATATTAAATCCATATCCCACATTTTAACAATCCTAAAAAATATAAAATCACTATGTGTGCATATGTACAGCTTACCATCTCCACATCATTGTGTTATTTTTCTTCACCACCACTTTACTAGGATGGGTATAATGATGGAAATAATGAATATATATAAAGTACTTATGAGATGATATTTTCACTTTAAAATTATTATACCATCTAATTAATTTCCCTTTTCATTATTAATGGAATAATATCACTGATCGTGTGTATGTACGACCAACTATCTCCATGGAGTGATGTGATTTATCTTCCACATTAACCATTTAAGAATGATTATCAAACCGTAAAAAAATGAGTAAATATAATGTCTATGTACATAGTATAATTATTTAAATGAAATATATATATATATATATATATATATATTATTCCTAAGAAATAGGACTTAAATGAAAAAACACGCATTGGAAAATGAAGCAGTTAACAATCGAAAAAAGTGTAATAACGAAATATAATTGACAAAATGATATAAGAAGACCATATATGATATCATAAAATATTATATTATTCTGTTATATTTTAATAACATGATTTCAACCATTATATAGTAGGTTAAAAAATTTATACTTAAGGAAGGAACAATGTAAGTGTTATTTCACAATCTCATTATTATCTGTGATTTTTTATACATAAGTATTTACTGGGGAATATTTCTCATCCATTTCCATGACTCTTAAAAATATTTTCCAAAATATTTTACCTATTATCCAATAAATTTTTAAAGTATTTTACCTAAGTTTTACTTTTCACAAAATGGTTTCAAAAGAATATTTATTCATTTTCATAATATAGTACATCCTGGATTTTTTTATGGAACGAGTGTTTTTTTAAATTATTCTACATAGACATATTTTTCAACCATCCCCATGTCTTAACGTTTTGAAGCTCTCTAAATAAGTTGACAAGATTATTTTCAAACTAATTTTTTTCTTTTATAATTGAACGACTTTTAAATAAACAATTTCAAAGTAAAAAAAGGTTATTTTTTCTCAAGGTATTTTTAAAAATATTGTCAAATTATTTTCATCTATTTCAACATCCTTTATTAGATCTAATTATTGATTGAGGATGATCTCCTATAATATAATTTTCAAATTTCATTGATTTTTTATGATTTAGTTTGATTGTTGATGTGCTATTCTAATACCATTCATTGTTTATCTTTTAAGTATTTAAATTTAGTATTCTAGTTTTAATATGAATGTTTATGTTGATTATGTTTCATCGCCCCTTTCACAAGTAGAATGCATTAGACTTAGTAAGTTACGGGTGGGTCCTGATATAACCCCTCTATGAATCTGTAATTCTTATGGTACAAACTAGTTTGGGTATTGGCTTATGTTTTTCCAATTTATGAACCGTATCTTGGTCAAAGTGTTGATGGTATGTTTATGATGGATGTCATTATGAATTCCCTAATTATGAACTTTGTTATTGATATTCCATGTTATTATTACATTAATAGAATATCAATGTGACTATGTTTATAGAATGTTTTGATTTATTCTTTACATATTATGGTTAACCTATTGTTTAAATGGATTGTGTTTATATTCTACAACTTATCAGAATTTTTACTCTTATTGATTCATGTTAGCTTACATTGCATTCTTACCCATACTAAGAATATGAGATCGCCAATTTATTGTGTTTTTTTTCCAAGATTCAAAGAAGTGTATAAAGACTAATATGAATGGTTAATCGAGGAGAATAATTATGTTCTCAATTGATTTTCTATGATATATTTTATATTTTATATTTAATGGTAAGGTTAATGAGTGAAATTTGGCTTTTAAGACTGCTAAATTGATCAATCCTTCTTGATTTGAGTATTTTATCTATATCAATGTAATAAATTAAGGCACCAAGTCAAGGATGCTGGGTTCGGGTCGTTGTGGTGGGTTTCAAAGAAAGTTTAGTAGAAACCTTTGAAAAATGATTTATAAGTCCAATTTTAGGGAACATAACCCTAATATATAATTTTAGGATAAGTATATAAGAACATACTTTAATTTAGTTAATCTAAAGATTATGTTGGTCCATCTAGAAATACATACCTATCTGGACACTACAACTGGATGTGGTTCTGGAAAAGATGTGCCTAAGGGTAATAACTCAGACAATGTGCATTGGGCCTGACTTGGCATAACCTGGTACATGAAAAAGGTACTTAATACTAACCTAGTTTGGCACTCCAAAGGGATATGATTAGGATCCTTCATATTTTCTTTACAAAACATTATAACAGATTTAAATGTTTATATATCCCACAAAAACCAATGTTAATGATTATGAGATTATCTATGCATAAATTTTCAATTTATGTTAAGCATTTTGAAGTGCACTGTGTTGCATTTGTTGTCAATGAGGCATGATGTTGTCATAAGATGAATGGATGTCAAGGAATGTCAAGATGTGAATGACAAAGGATGTGATGGTGTTGGTGAGGAAAGGAGAATGGCCATGGTACTAAGATGCATGTCACTTAGGAGATTCACTAAGTGACATAGGATGTTGTGGTTGAAACATTCTCTATCTATATCAGACGATTGTAGAACTATTCCTAATGTTCCAATACTTGTATCAAGGTGATACTAAGTGACAACACTTGAAGAATGAATGATGATGGAGCATCATTACATCTGACGATTGTTGAGCTGATCTTCAAGTTCAAAGAACTTATATCACGTGGATACAATGTCACAACAATGTTACATGCATTGTCTTCACAATGCATGAGGAGTTGAAGATGATCCATCCACAAGTTCTAAGTGGATGAAGTGGTTTAATGAAGTACATGCACTATCACTTAGTGCATGTGAACTTGAAGTTGATCCAACTTGATCTCTGATTGGATCAATGAAGAACATTGAAGATTTATTTGATTCCGGAGCTTCGGTTGAAGGAAGAACCTTCTACATTTCCCTCCTAAGTGAAGATTATTTGTTGAGAAGGATTGAGGAATTCATATGAAGAAGAAGATGAGAAGAAATGAAGAGGAAGGATGGATTAAGTGGCATTTGGCATTTTATATTGGGAGTACTTTGTTTCTTAACAAAGTCCTTATTCATTTCCTTTGCCAAAAAATAGGCCACCAAGGAGGCCAGCCGAGGGTCATCACCCAGGGCACATGTGGGACACAAGGTCTCCACGCCCATGGGGAACCCTCGAGGCTAGGGAACTCCATAAGGCACAAAGGTCTGGCCGTGTGTAAGCCCGGGGCCACGCAGGGGATCAGGTCCTGCGCAGCATGGGCGCCAGAGTGCGCGCCCGAAGGTGCATAGTAGGTGCCAGTGGCACGCCCGCAGAGAGCAGAGATGGGCGCAGAGCGCGCCCGCAGAGAGAACACGGTGCGGGGAAGTACCGTGAGGGGAGAAGTTCAATTGTGGAATGGATGGCAGCGGATGTTTGATAAACCGCGGAAAAACCGGCCTCGGCTTTGATGTGGGATGCGGAATTTTTCGGCGGAGCGAATCCCAGCCGCATGATTGATCGCGCGTGCGATCCGAGCCGCTCATTTAATCGCGACATTCGCGATCTGATCCAGGCCGTTTGAGGTTATTTGATCGCCTGATCCGACGTCTCCCCGTCCGTCTTCCTCCTCGAGCTCAGCCGAAGCCTCCCCCGACGCCTTCGACGAACCAGGAGCCTCCCGAACGAAGAAATGAAGCTCCCGGCCACTGTTGATCAAGCCGAAGACATATTCGATCTCTTCTGGCCCTACTGAATCCATCCATGCATAAAAATATACTTTCATGCAACAAATGGTGAAATTGGAGTTCGGCCGAGGCAAAAGAATGTGCCGAGGCCATGTGGAGTTCGTGTTTTGCATGGGATAGAAGAGAGAAGGCCGTGCATGCGTTCTAAGTCGCATGCACGTGGAGGAGAAAAACAAAGAAGAAAGAACTCGCGTGGGACAGTAGAGAAAATCAAGATTTGCAAAATCTTGAAATACCCGAAAACTTTGGGGATTCAAAAGTTATCTCACGCGGATGAACCGCACCGCCTCTGCCTATATAAATAGAGGCCGAGACCTTGGTGCTGCTTGCTGATCCTTTTTTGAAAATCCGAAGTCCCGTGAGTGCTCTCTGCCTCGCGAAGAAAGAAGCCCCGCGCATTCTACTTGCACGGGTGAGGTTCCTTTCGCGCACACTTGTGTGAAAGAAGAATAAGAATTCCCTGCGCGCCTTCCCCTTGCGCGGCAGGAAGACCCGAGGCCGCATCACTTGCGCACCCCGCGGTTAGCCGAGGTCTTGCGCGGCCCTTGTTCTTAAGCTTGCGCGGCAATGACACTTGCGCGCTGCCTTGTGCACCCAAGTGTGTCTTGCGCTTTGAAGAAGAAGTGAAGGCCGCGGTTCAAACAGCCCCTGCGCGCCTCCTTGATGATTAAGTTCGGGTGAAGAATATCTCACCCACGGGTTAAGTGTGTGCAAGGCAGTATACCACAATTTGTGTGTGTGTGGTAAGTGGAGAAGAAGACCCGAGGCTTTGAGTGCACAAAGAATTAACAAGGTCGGGGCCTTTTGTGTGTGCATTCTTGAAGAGTGAAGACCATCACACTTTTGTGTGTGTGTGCAATTCAAGTGAAGGCCAAGACTTGCATGCCTTATGTGCAAAGTGAAGGAGGGAGGCCTTAGGCATTTGTGTGTGCAAATTAGAGGCCAAGGCTTAGTGCCTTATGTGAGCAACAAGTGAAGACCTAGCATCTTGGGTGTATTCTAATTGAAGAACAAGAACACCCTACGACCATTTAAGTGTGTTCCATGTGCTATGAAGACCACACTTTGTGTGTGAAGTGAAGAAGGTCGAGAGGAAGTGTGTGCAAGTGAAGGAGGCCAAGCCATGTGTTTGCTAATTGATCAAAGGAAGTGTGTGTGTACAAACAAAACAAAGAGGCCGAACCTGTGTGTGTGCACTAAGTGAAGTGAACACACTTAGAAGAAGGAGGATACTCACACAAAGTAGAACACACTTTTAAGTGTGTAAGCAAAGAGAATAAAGTGTGTGAAGAAGTTCAAAGAAGGTGTGTGCTAAAAAGGATTACACCCTTTGTGGGTTTGTTGCACCAAGAGGAGAAGAAGGGAAGTGCATGCTTGCATGCATTCACATGCACACGTGAACAAAGCCAAATAAGCTTGTGTGCATCTGAGTTGTCCAAGACCAAGAGTTCTTGAAGAGAATTAAGAGGCCATGTAGTCAGTGCATGAGGAAGCAGAGATGCCATGCACTCAGTGCATGAAGTTATTCTGATGTGAGACTGGACCAGAATGAAGTTAAAGATATCAGTTGTCTGAGTATTGAGTAGTTTAAGAGATAGGTTGGGTCATCCTTAGAAGAAGGTGATAAAGCCCGAGCAAGACGAGAAGACTTGTTCATCACAAGTGAGCAGAGGTACCGAGCAAGGCCAGAAGTCTTTATCCCAGACTGCTGAAGATACTTGAAGAAGCTTAAAGTGAAGAAGAGCTACTCGTGCGACTCGAGGAGCCAGGAGAAGCCCCCTGTGAGACTCAGGGCGGAAGAAGTATTCAGTGGGATTCTGGAGTAGGCCAGTGGGACTCTGGTAACACTGTGGGACGCAGTATAAAGACCCTCCTGTGGGACTCAGGAGAGATACAGTGGGACTCTGTATCGACCATTGTAATACTAACAGATTATAATGGAAGAAACCATGTTGGGGCGTATAACCAACATGGCAAGGACGTAGGCCTTTGGTGTTGAACCTTTTAAATCCTTGTGTCCTATGCCTTTACATTTACTGCATCACTCGAGGAAAGGCTGAGAGATACAAGAAGAGTGGATCGAGGCCTTAACAAGCCATAGAGGTTTAATTGATAAAGAATCAATTAGTAAAAAGTTTTAAGAGATCACTGATTCACCCCCTCCCCCTCTCAGTGATTCACACTGATCCGGGCACTTCACATTTTAATAGTTAAAATTATGCATTACAATTTATAGCCTAATATTTTGTATGTTATTGTTTAGAAATGGAGACTAGTGGAAGGAATCAAAACTGTATCAATGCGCGTAATCCATGTAGGGATTTCCCTCCTATGCAAGATAATTATGTTGGAGCTGGAGCTGCAACTAGTGTTGAGCATCTTATAAATATACTAGGATAGTTGACTCTGGTTATAAAAAATGACATTACCTGTATAGAGCATATTGATCCATAATGTGGGGGAACAATTTCATACTACTTTATGATAAAACACCCTCCAAAATAAATTGAGGGAAAATATATTTTTAGTTCAATAATGGATTAGTTCCCTAGTGAATACATTCTATCTTTGTGACGTAATGAAATAGACAAGGTTTCCTAGGAATTTTATCATCTCTTGAGAGATGCAAATCAATGGTGCTCAAAAATTCAAAATAAGAAGGAGGAAAAATAGATAGAATACATAAAATATAAGGAGTTTAAATAATTTTTCTTCGAAAAATATTTCCATCACAAAGAGAAAGAAGATATGGAGATTAAATTCGTGAATTTGAGGAAAAAGAAGGATAGTAATGTTTATAAATATGAATCTAAAATTACAAGTTTTGAAAGTCATGCTACAGTTTACATACTTAATCCAAAGATAAATATTGGTAGAGTCCATGATGGGTTCAAACTATTCCTCTAAAGGGAACTAGTCTCCAAAAATTTCTCATCAGATGGAGATATAGTCTCATGTGTTATAAAAATAGGAAAATAATTCTCTAAGACGTATGACTTTAAAGGAAAGAAATAAAATAAAAGGGTTTTTTAACACTCTGGAAAAATAAATATGGAAAAAGAGAAGAAAGGGAGAGTTGAATTTTCAACCATTGATAATTGTGGGAAGAAATACCACAGTAATTTCATGAATGGAATGTAATTTTGTAACAAGTGTGAATGGAAAGGAAAAAAGGCAAGTTATTACAAGAGAAAGAAAGAAGAAAGTATTGTGTAGTGTTTCATCAATAAATTGATGGGACACAATGAAAATTATTTTCCTAAGTATCATGGAAAATTTCCACATAAAATGCTAAGGGAGAAAGGCCAATCTTGTATGATTAAAAATGTTGAGGTTGAGGTTCATAATGATGTAGTGGCAGGTACATTAATCATTTCCTCAAACATAGATAATGCTCTATTTGATTCTATATCAAGTTTTCAAAGAAAATTATACATTTACCTATTGATTTAATAAATGAGTTTCTAGTTAAAACTCTTAAGGGATGTCTCATTTTAATAACAATTTGTTGTTTAGTCCCCATTATGAAAAATAAACATGCTTTACTTAATTACCTCATCATCATACCAATGCTTGACTATGATATAATCCTTGGATGGGATTGGATTGAAAAATATGAAGCAAAACATTATATCATATATAAGTAAATTGTGATTTTTTAGGAAGAATAAGAATACCTAAACATTAAAGTAGAAACTTTATTACATAATTCTAATCTATATCCACTCTGAGTAGCTCCACTGAATGAAATTCTTATGGAGAAATAGAAAAAAACATCTAGAAATGAATAAGAGAATCTTCAAATTAATGATGTAACTATTTTACAGGAATACATTGATGTATTTCTTGAGGAATCAGTTAGACATCCCCTAGACAATGAAGTTGAATTTTTTATTGATTTAATCCATGATGAAACCCAAATATCAAATACTCCCTATATAATATCCCTCCAAGAATTGGTTGAGGTGAAGAAAAAATATATAATTTTGGTAATAAGAGATATATTTTCCTTGTGTTTCACTATGGGGAGCTCATGTTCTCTTCGTTAAGAAGAAATATGGATCCATGACATTGTGTATTGATTATTTGGAAATAAATTATATTAAAATAAAGAAAAAGTATCATATGACATCCATTGATGACTTGTTTGATAGAATTTATGGAGGCCAATATTTCTCAAAGATTGATCTTCGTTCTGGGTATCACCAATTATGAGTAAATAGGGAATAAATTCCAAATACATGTTTTTGAACAACGTGTGGAAATTAAATGATTATTGTATTATATTTGGATTGACTAATGAAAACTGTATTTTTGTGGACCTAGTGAATAGATCATTTTTTTGGACCTAGTGAATAGATTATTCGAGGGATATCTAGATTTTTTTTGTGGAATTCATTGATTATATTTTGGTGTAGTACAAAATCAATGAGGGTCATGAGAATCACTTGAAGGTTATTATTAATACTCTTAGAAGGGAAGAGCTATATATGAAATTTAGTATGTGCAATTTCTAGCTTCTATAAGTTCCCTTTCTCGGCTATATTGTCTCTAATGATGGAATATTAGTTAATCCAATAAAAATAAAGTTAGAGAATGTCCTATACCGACAACTATAATTGAAGTACGTAGTTTTATTGGTCTGATAGGTTATTATTGAAGGTTCGTTCAAAAAAAGTTTGGATTCGAAAACTATTAACCAAGTTTACAGATAGAGGGGTTAAGTTATTTTAGACCAAGTAATGTGAAAAATGTACTGATGAAATAAATAGAATATTATTTAATGCTCTGATTTTGACTCTAACCACCATAAGTGATGGGTTTGTCATATATAGTGATGCATCAAAGAAGGGATTCAGTTGTGTCCATATAAAAAATGATAAATTCATTGCGTATACATCAAGGAAATTGAAGACTCGTGAATAAAACTATACAACCCATGATCATGAGATAATGGTTGTAATCTTCCCCTTGATAATATGGATACATTGTCTCTGTAGTAAAAGATTTGAGATATACACCGATCATAAATGCCTGAAATACATATTATCAAAGAAAGAGATGAACATGAGATAGTGGAAACGGCTTGATCTACTCATGGATTATGAATTCTCAATACACTTCCACCTAGGGAAGGAAAATATGGTAGTTGGTGCATTGAGTGGGAAAGATCATAGAGTGCTAACCCAAATTAGGATAGAGAAGTGTATAATTTCATCGAACTAGTAAATATGCATATTGAAATTTTAATGGATGGTGAGACATCAATAATATTTAAATTTATTGAAAAACTATCTTTATTAAACAAGAAAAATAATTATAAATATTATGATGAGGTTTTTCAAAAGAAGATTAAAAGTGTAGATAAAGAAAAATTAAAATTCTTTTTTGTGATGATGGTGTTATAAGATCTGAAATATCTTATGTGTTCTATCTACACATGATCTAAAAAGAGAATTGTTGGATGATTCTCATAGCTCAAATTTCTTTATACATCATGTTATAAAAATGATGTATAATCACTTGAAGGAACATTTTTTGTGGGATTTCATGAAGCATGAAACTGTTAATTATGTGTCTAGTTGTTTGCTTTTTCAACAAGTGAAAACTATAAGGCAGTATCCAAAGGTATTATTACAACATATTCTTATTATTGTGTGGAAATGAGGAGAAATTAAAATTTAGTTTTTCATAGGGATGCCATAGACTCCTAGAAAGATAATGTAATATGGTTTATCATTGATATCCAAACCAAATATTCACATTTCCTTGTAATAAGAGAATACTTTCCACTAGAACTACTTGAAAGACACTATATTAATTAATTTTTAAGACATAATGTCACACCACTATTTAATTTTTATGACCATTATATATTCATTGAATACAAATTTTGGAAAAGTATTCAAATGTCACTTGACAGAAAGATTCATTTGAACACTATCTATCATTCTTAAAGACATAGGCATTCTGAAAAAAAAATCAAACAATTGAAGACATTTTGAGGTTATTATCACTTTAATTTCAAGGTATGTGGGATTTTTAATTATCTTGGGTAGAGTTTCCGAAAAATAATAGTTTCCATTAAAGTATTCAAATTGTGTTGTATGAAGCATTATATGAAAATATATTTCATACTCTAACTTGATGGGATGAATTAGGTGAAAGTAAAATCATAGGCTTGGAAAATGTTGAAGAAATATCAATAGTGGAAAAGTCTATTTTGGATCACAAAAAATCATCTCAATGTAGGCAGAATATTTATTTTGATAATTGGAGTAATGAACTATAGTTCAATGTTGGATATCATGTTTTCTAGAAATTAGCTCCTTATAAGTGTGTTATAAGGTTTGGTAAGAAATGAAAACTGAGTCCCAAATACATTAGACCCTTTTAGATTCTTGAAACTATTAGAGTTGTTGCTTATAGTTTTTCAACATTGTTGAATCTCTCAAACGTACATGATGTTCTTTATATATCTCTGCTAAGGAAGTACATGTATGGACCAACACATGTTCTCGCCTCTAATGAAATAAAATTAGATCCCGACCATTCTTACTATGAATAAACCATAAAAATTTCTAGTACCAGAGTGAATGTAATGAGAAATTGTATTACTCTTCAGGTAAAGGTACTCTGGAGAAATCACAAAATGGAAGAAACAACATGGGAACTAGGGAATTCTTTGAAGGATACCCATATATTTCTTAGAAGGTAACATTCCTAAAATATTGAGGAAGTAATTTTTGATATAGGTAATAATGTAGAAACCAAAGACTTTACCATATTTTAATTTTAGAATAAATTTAATATTTTTCAAATCCTTACAATTCATGCAACACTAAATTTAATAAAAACACTATTTAGTAATTTTTTCACAAAAAAATTAAATTATAACACTTATATAGAATTTATATAAGGATTTTATATTTTATATATCCAATAAAATATTTTAGACATTCATCCAATATATTTGACAGGAATATAAAAAAAAACCCAATATTACACCTAAAACCCAATATTTTTATAAAAACAATTTTACTACCTTTTAATGGAGAAGATATTTTAAATACAATTTTTTAAACTATTATATATTCTATTTTAAAATATACTTCTTCGATTAAACATGAAAATAAAAATCTACTTTGCATAAATTTTTGTTATTTTTCTGATAAGTTTTGTGTTTTGATGAATAGTGAAAAAATAGTAAATTTTAATCAAAAACAACTTTTTTCATCAAAATAATTTATAGTGTTGTTTCCTTTAGAATGTATTTTCTTTTTTGGAATCATTATCTCCAAACGATTCCAAATATATTTTTTATGGAACTGGAAACACTCAATGGTTCTGTATCAAAATAGACATACTTTCCAAAGGAAGGTCTTCCTTATGTTTGTTAACTTATGATACTTAAGAACTAACACTGGTCAAGAGGATGGGAGATCAGGCTCATCCCACCCTTTTGAGAGGAATTATTTCCTACTTCGGGGATCTCTTAAAGATTTATGTTATGTTCATGAATCCTTATTAATTTACCAAGTGTAATGTAGGTTTTTTTTAAAATTTTCAATCAATTATTAGCATGTGTCAAATTTAGAATCATCCATATGTATTAGAGGTTCTTCATTAATGGATATACTTGAATGTATTCAAGGTTCTCCATAAATGGTATCCTCTCGTATACTAATTAGATATTATTTGGTCATTATTAAAGCAATACTAGTTTTTAAGCCACTCAGTGGGGCACTCTAGAATTTAGGGTCATCCAGGTAGACGAATGTCACTCTGAAATTTATCATCGTCTAGGGAGATGGAACATTACTCTGCGGTTTATTGTCATCCAAGTAGACAGAGGTTACTCTAGAGTTTATCATCATATAGGGAGATGTAAGTTTTTATGATGTTGGGATTGAACCCATAGGTGGGCTTCCTATGTATCCTTTTGAACGAAATACAATCCCACATTGTTCGGTGCCACATAAGGGGACACCTCATACCTTTTAAGGATGTTTTATAAGGGCCAAAATGTACAGTTTAATGTCATGTGGTAAAGACATCTAGGTGGAAGGTTCACAGTCAAATCTTAGTTTGGGACTTATGTAAAAACATCCCAAGGAACATGGAAGGAATATGATATTCCAAGTTGAATTATACCCCTCTAGGAATGTGTCCCATTTATAATAGGGTTTAATTGGTGTATTGGGTTTGAACCTTAGGGAGGCTTCTTACGTATCTCGTTTGGATGGGAATCAAAGCCCACATAGTTTGTAAGTCTCACAAGGGAGTATTTTCATTTGAGAGAAATTGGTTAGAGATTACTCCTAAAGAGTATGACATTGTGATAGGTTCCATAAGAGATTTATCAACTCATGAAGATTTAGGGGGATTAAGTCGAGGATTACTCATAAAGAGGATTCCCAGATTAAGGGAATTGGGGTTGGACTCCTGAAGATGATGTCCAACGAGCACAGTCCCTAGGTGAATTCTTCCAACGTATCCCATTTATGGTCGGAATCATATTTATCATAGTTCATTAATCTCATAGGGGATTATGTCCCTTTTATAGGATTAATTTGGTGATTAATCTTGAAAAATATGCCCTAGTAAATTGGGGGTTTTTATTGGAACTATATTCTAATGAGGATATCATTTGAGCTCAGTCCTTAGTTAGTAATCCTATGAGTCTAAGTTATGGAGAGAATCATAGTTCTCATAGTTCAAGAAATGAGGTTGATTGTGTGGATGTTGTGATCATCACAAACCTCTAACACCACATGAGTCATTCTCTTTGTGAGACTCAATAGGATATGAAATATTCAACAACCCACACACACTTTTCCTCCTTCAGTGGTGGAAGAGGTTAGGCCTATGGTGGAAGAGGTGTGGAGGTGGTGGAAGAGTCGGTGGATACATTGGATGATTCTACGGCAACGAACCTTCCCTCTCTTGACTTTTTATTAGACATGGGTCCAATATAATGAAAGAGTGAAGTTGAAGGGTGTTTAGAAGAGTGATATTGCAACCTACTACATGAATTCCTAGGGGATTACACCCAGATGACTATCATAAATATGTCCCATAGTGGGGAGGGAGAATTATCCTTCTTCAAAAAGGAAAAGGAAGTGTGATCCTTACTCTCCCTATCAGTTACCAGAGGCAATGGGTCTTAGAAATGAAAAGGGGAAGACAGAGTCCTATCCCCGGAATCCAAGACCGGGAACACCTTCACACTATACCTAGTGTAAGGGTCTATGTGGCCATAGATATCCAAATCTACGGACACCCAGAGGACCCATTCCCTTTGGTAGAATAATCATTGGAACCCTATGACCGAAGATATCAAAATCCAAATGGGAGACACAAAGAAGTTCATTTCCCTATGATTTGGTAATCAAGAGGTCTAGGTGGAGGTTACATCATAACCCCTTTCTAAAAAGGAATCCAATGAAGGTGAAGCCCTCCCATGAGTGTCTTTGAATGAGGATTCATGAAAGGATCGAGCAGGATGAAGGGGTGTGGTGAACCAAGAAGGGGTGCACAACTAAGTAGCACATAGGAATGTGGTGTGAAAGTATAATTAGGAGATTTAGTTGCACATTTAGGGATGAACAACCTGGATTACTAGAATTGGGAAAGACTTGGATCAATCGTTCAAGAGTCTTCATAGGTATTCCTAGAAGTTAGGTGTGTAACTCCCTACTTGGGGAAGGGTGGTCATGCAAGTGTTCTTAAATGAGGGGGGTTCGGAAAATGAGTCACCTAAGTGTTGTTAATTTTTAACACTTGGAGAACCTAATTCTCACTATCTCCCTTAAATTCCATCAATATATGTGTTATAAAACTACCTTGGAGGCTTCGGAGGACATGGGAGAAGCACAAGGGAAATCAGAGCATCCATCGGGATTTAGAGAAGTTCGTTCTTAAAAATGAAGGCCCCAAGGATCTATTTATAGGAAAATATAGTACCCTGAGAGATGGTGACTTTGCACACATGTGAGGAGGTGGCGTGAAAGTGACGGGTAAACAAGTACTTTGCACCATAGGTGATTTGGGCTATCTCAAGCATACTCAATTTTCAGCCTTTTCAAATCATGAAATTGTCACAACATGTCACACAGGGCTCATGACTTGATGACCCCAATCCCACCTTCTATTGGCCAGTGGCTAGAAACTAGCATTGAATAGACATATCCAAAAAAGGAAGGAAATTTCCATTAAACCTGTACACATTAATAAAGCTCAAACTGCATAAAGAAAACACAAATTAAACTACAACTATCACTAAGAAAACTACTGAGAGAATTGTACAAAATGAAAGTACAAAGGGACAAGAATACAAGCACAAACCACAAAGGAAACTAAAACTACCACGGTCCATCCACTCGAGACCCCATGTGAATGGTATGTGAAGGTTAGATACCTATATCTGTATAAGTATGCCAGTCTATCTCATCTCACTAAACAACACACCAGATCCTAGACCACCAAGGTCTCCCTCAAAGCATCTGTTTGTCCTGTCTAACTGAGCACCACCTAGTCTCGGACAACCAATGTCACCATCGAACCATCAATCACCTGTATAGGACACGATATGTGAAGTTGAATCCCGTGCAGGGGTGAGTAACATAATACTTAGTAGGGACCCTGATACACGAGGTAAATAACACAAAATAATATATGCCTAAGGTATTATCAGCTCAGGTAGGTATAATCTAAAGTATTGAAAGCAAGACTATCAGTCGTAACACTTAACACCTTAGACTATTGAAGTTATCATCCCTGATTAGTACCATGGATCTGTTGGGTCACACATAGCCACTCTTTGTTGTGGGTCTACTCGGTCACACAGAGCTACTCCCCACTTAGGTCATCATATATGTTCCACACAGGGCCGCCTATAGTTGGTCCACACAAGGCTTCTTATAGATGGTCCACATAGGGCCTCTTATAGTTGGTTCACAGAGTGTCTCTTGTTGTTGGTACACACAAAGCCACATGTAGCTGGTCCACATAGGGACTCTTTTCATCATGGCCAGCAGGGTTACTTAGACGCACTCGTCAGCAGTCTTCGGGTTTCATCCATTCACAGGATTCTCGAATGTAGCATGCTTGATTCTGGGAGAATCTACTCCTCAAGCCATCGAGAACATCTCAACTACCACAAAAACTCACTTATATTTTTTCCGAAAGGACCCTCTCATCACTATAGTCCCAACTCCATAGACGATGATTCAATCAGATTCCCGGTCTAAAAAATATTGGTGTTTTAGTAAACAGGGGATGGTTTTGTCCAGAACAGGTCCGACTTGGTCAGACTGACCTGACCAAACCGTCCAGAGGGTCCCACATGACCAAACCTAGTTTGGAAGAACCGAACTGAATTGTTTGTGTAACAGCCCGAGATTTTATGAAAAATATTCTTTTTAATTTTATTAATGTCTTGTGTTGTACGCTGCACCAAAAAAAGCTTGCACAACACACATCCTTGACATGCCTTGCATTACATGCAATCGCGACCTTCCTCGATAGCGTGTGTAGTATGCAATACCGAGTTTCACTAAACAACGATATGCTATTAAAATATTATTATAAGTAGCCGTTATGAATAGTAATAACCACCTTTTAAAATTTTAGAAATTTTATCTCCCAAAATGGACTTCATTTTTGGATTCAGAGTATCGAATTTAGCCTAAGGTGAAATTATGGTACTTTTCGGATAACTTTCATATTCTGATGAATAGTGAAAATTACTAAATTATAATTAAAAACAACTTTTTTAATCAAAATAATTAATAGTGATAAATTATTAATTTGAGTGGTTTTAAAGTATATTTAGAATATATTTTTACAATTTAATACAATGTTGGTCATTGGATGTAATTTCACATTTAAACCAGACATAAACAAGTGTCAATCTTTTGATAGATATTGTTTCTTAAAAACACGCTATTTGTTTTAACAGCGGGATTTAATTATAAAATTAATTAATGCAACTTCTATGTTATGAATTTGGTAAAATAGACTTCATTTTTAAATTCGGAATATGAAATATAGCTTCAGATGAAATTTTGGCATTGTTCTGAAAAACATCAATTTTTGATTAATAGTGAAACTACAAAGTGGTAGTTAAAAAACTGATTTTTTCATAAAACATAATTTTACCGCTTCTGTGAATGGAATTTCAAAAATCCGAGAGACACGGTTGATGTCAGTAAGTAAAATGTGGTTCAATGAGATGAAAATAATTTTTGGTGAATAGTAACTTTTTACTTTTATTTACCACGGTTAAAAGTAAATAGGGTAATTAAGGGTAAAAATGATATTAATATTACCCTAAAACATGTCCTAATCCTATTGGACAAGTGTATATCGACCAAAAACAACCTTAAGTGTAAAATATTATCATTTAGGCCCACTTGGATTAGATTAGGACATTTATTATTATTTAATTCAAAGAAGAGTTAAAAGAGTTAAAATCAAAGTTGTTTTACTAAAACATTTTTAATATAGGGTTATAAATAAGATAAATTAGATTGTAAATATTCATTAGAAATCTAAAAAGATTTCCTACATAATGGTATTTTATTTTTAATCTTTAGACATCAAATAAGTTAATTTATTTATGACACAAAGATGATGCAGTAATTATCTTATTAATGAAATATTGACATAATTGATATTATAAATACCAAAATAAATGTAATTTAAGACTTTTTATGAATTCCCCTAATTTTCTATGTTACTATGATATATTAGTGTCTATTTAATCAACTTTTTTTGAACATATAATTCTGTTATGACTTTCACAAAAATCATATATCAAATAGTGTCAAAATTGACACAAAATAGTTTTTAAATAAATTATTATATTATTAATTGTTATTTTATTCCTAAAAATCTAAGGTTCGGCCAAATGACTTAGATAAGGATATATATATTAATAATAAACAATTTGGGGTTCGTTTGGCATGTTATAGTTAGTTTATTAACCATATAGTGTAAGAAAACAAAAAGACACGGTAAAAGTTAAATTATTTAACTTAAAGTTAAATCTAATTGATAAGGTTAAAATAATAACCTAAACTTGTCTAAATTTTATCGGTTGATAGAATTTTGACCCATCCCCACTTTACCTTCTAAATAATACCCTTTAAAACCATTATAAACCGATTTTGACTTTAATATAAAATAATATTTTGAGATATTCCTAAGGTGCCCCTCTCCTCCCTTATAAAAGGGCACCTCCTCCCCCTCCTCCTCACACCAATTGGAGCACTCAAGCTCGGCCAACCCATACCAAAATCCCTTCTCCACTTCCCTAGAATAATACTAGAGGTCCTGGTATTCTTCAAATACCAATCTTAGTTCCCTAAGTGGAGGATTCAAAGAGGCGTTTCAAAGAAGAGGTAATATCCATTACCGATCTTTTCAATTTCTTTCTTCTTCAACTTCTTATTATTTAGTTGTTTCATGAAAAAGTAATAACATCAGTATTAATTACATACTGATATGTTATTATAAATATGAAACAACCCTAATTCACCTTCTATCCATCCTATGGAAAAATGAAATCACCGCGCGTGTGTACGTACGGAATACCGTCTCCACGCCGTGGTGTAATCTATTTTCCACCACCACCTTAATAGGATGGGTATAATGGTGTAATGAGTAACTATATATGATTATTATAAAGTGATATTGATACTGAAATATTCTACATACACTTCAACACAATTCCACGACCATGGGAACGATATCATCGCTCGTGCGTATGTACAGACTATCGTCTCCACAACGCGATGAGATTCATTCTCAATGATTAACCATTCATGAATGATTATAAAGTATATATAATAAGTACTAATGAAATATATGACATAATAATGATACTGGACTTACGTAAATTTCTATGTATGTCATCTACTTAATTCCATTCACTTCAATAAGGAAACGAAAACAGTGTTCATGCGTACGTACTGACTACCGTCTCCATGAACGGCGTATTTCATTCCATTTATCGATATATTATATATATATATATATTCTGAAAATATATTATATATAAATCATGTTTTACATTCTGGATATAAGTAATCATGATCCAAGTAATCATATTAATAATTACAAGTTAAAAACACGAACGACAAATGAGACGATTTTACCCAAAACGCTACGTTAACATGAATTTACAAAAGAACGGGTAATATAAAGTCATAAGTGGACCATATATGATATAATAACAATGAATATGATTCTTTAATAAGTCAATAACATGATTTAAATCATTATACAGGAGGTTCGAACACTTACAAAGCAAGTCGGACCTAAGGTAACGGAAAATATCACAATCTCATTTTTATCCGTGATTGTTTTTACTTTGGCATTTACTGGGGTGTATTTTATCATCCACATCCATGTTCCATCAATATGTAATATTTTTTCCATCCACTTACAATAGTTTAAATCCAATTTTACCCTTCGGTGAGTTTTTAGTAAAGAATATGAAAGGAATCTTTTGTCGTTTTTCGTACGAGGTACTTTTTGACTTTTCCGACAAAAGTACGAAGAATGTTTTTTTAACTTATACGGAATGAATGGATTTTTAAAACATTTTTTCCAAGAATCTTACTTTAAAAGTTTTCAAGTTTATTTTTAATCAACTTCTTTTAGTTTAAAGTTGTATGACATGTTAAGAAAGGAAAAATGTTTTTGAAGAAGAAAGGATATTTTTCTCAAGAATGGAGTTCAAGTGTTTTATCAAAATTATTTTCCATCTAAGATAATAAAGGGTTCTGTTTTTCTCCCTATTATTACATTGATTTGATTATGTTGTGATGGAATTATTTTTATTAATTCCTTTATCTTATATGAATTGTTTTATGATGTCATGATGTTTAAGATTCCCGTTTGTATTACATGGGTTATGCAATGATGTATGATTTATGATTTTGTGGAACACATAAGAATTGTATAATTATGAGATGGGTGGGACCTATATCTCCCTCCAATGCATTGGGTAAAGATTTCATATCTCATGAGATAGACATGGATGGAATGGTAGGTTATACCGGTTCAGTGAAACAGGACTGAAACGAGGGTGACTCGATTCAGAAAGGGACTTTGTCCACTAAGATAGTCTTGGAAATGAGTCATGACTAACAAGAAATGATTCTCTATTATTATGTGTGTATGTCACAAAGATTCATGTTTTAAGTTATGCTTATTGGGATTTCATTTCACTACTATGATTTATCCCATTTTATGAAATTATGCTCTCTTTTGCAGGTTAAGATTTCCAAAAGTTATGTTCTTATGAATATGATGTGATTGATTTTTCTTTTGTTTACCCTTACTGAGCATTTGAGCTCACCCTTTTATGTTTTCTTTTCCCCAGGATATAAAGAAAGGTTTTAGGTATAAAAAAAGGAAGATATTAATGGGAGATGTTGAAGATCTTTCACCAAGATTAGAAGATTATACTCCGAGTTTCCAAAGACACTAAACTATTACGATCCTTGTGTGTGTGTTTTTGTTATATACTAAGTATTCCTCAAATGTAATGTAATGTCAATGTACTTCAAGCTTCAGGTCTCTACAGTTTGGGTATAGTCCGGCCTAGCCGATGATCTATTCTCATTGTGCCCTGGTGGACCCAGCCTAGTTCAACCTTAGGTCTAGCCAACCGAGTCGCCTAGTGACCCAGTTTCATCCAACTCGGCCACCAACTGGTGGGCTAGTTCTATCCCAGCCTGGGCTACCCAACGGCACAATTTTTCTTATTGGCATAGCCCACATTTGCAGTCTGTATCTTCTCCATCTTGGGCCGCATAGCGGCCCAGTTTGCACCATCAGCCCGGCCAGCATGGCAGGCTGGTTATTCCCCTTCCTGGACTTCATTTGGGCTTCCAGTCCATGCCTCATGTGGTAGGTTGAGTCGAGCTGCCTCCCCTATACATGTGGTCCCTCGAGGATCATGCGGTAGATTCATTCCACGACCTGCAATTGGTAGGTCTTTCTTCCAATGTCATGCTGCCCCCTGCGTCGGTCCGATCACACAGGCCAGCTCTGTTGTGGTTCCAGCCTGCCTCTGCAGTCTATGAACCGCAGTTCTACACCATGTGTGCCTCCATCATGGTTGGTTGGCTGCATTCCCTTCCACCAATCACTGGCCTATATGTTCATAGCTCTTGTTGTTGCCTCCCTCTTGTCGCAGCGGTTGGGTTCCAACGCTGCTATTGGGTTCCGCATCCTGGTGCCACTGATGTGGCTGGGTGCTGTAGTCTCTCATCGACGTTGTGGCCCACCTGGACATGTCCCTTCTACCAAGATTCTCAACGTCTATTTCACCGACATCCTTTATTCCATGAATAAAAATAGAGAGAGATAGATAGATGGGATCACAAAGAACACCCAAATCGAACAACCTTTCCTTTGTTCGTGCTAGCTTGGGATCATTCATGTTATCTAGATCAAGAAGTATGGAATTATAAATCACTAAGATTTAATATCGGCATCAACCTACAAATATTTCCCACATTCCCATTAATATTAACTATCCATAGATCAACTTTTTAGAGTGTTGATCTGTATTCCTTGTTTATAGGTGAGAAAGGAAAAAATAACAATTCACTAAGAACTTAATCCCCTACTTGGGAAAAGAGATTTCTTGAGGATGATCATTCAACATCATCTATTGATCTCTTGTTCCAGTTTTCCCTCCAAGGGTATTGTCACCACTTTCAGATTTTTTGGCATTCATCATTGTAGAGTTTTCCTATAGAGACTCAGAGGGATTCGCAATATCTAAATCTAATATCCAATTCCTGTTATCCTAATAAGTGGAGAAAATAATCCGTTGGTTTTCTATTACACTGAGTCATCATAGTTACACTATTTCATTTATGAAATAGTGTTTCTGTTACTTTACATTGATCTGTTGATATGCGGTTTCATTTAGGGAATGAAATAGTCATCACTTCACTGTGTTGAAACGAATCAAATTCAAATAAAATAATCTTTTTAAGTTTATTTTATTTTTCTATAAAATGTCTGAAGTTAACTTCTTCCCTTGGAATGAACTAGTCGAGGTTAAGCATAGCTTAAGGATAAAATCTTATTATGAACTCAATAATGGTATCTAATTTTTATTCTGAGTTACCATTTTTCAGTTATGAGGATTCAAAAATGAAATAACCTTTATTTATATTATTTTATTTACGGTAATGCCCCAAAAATCAACTTTCACAGATGGACCATGCCTACCAATGTTATATTTCTCCAAAGGGAATAATACAATTAAGAACTCAATGGTACTCTCATATTAACAATTTTATTTACTGTTTATGAGTTATCAGAATTTGAAAATAAAATAACTTTATTCAATAATTTTATATACGACCAAAAACTACATTCCAATGTTGACATGTGCTGAACAATTTTAGGATCTTCCTAAGGAAATCATACCCTTAAGAGTTCAACGATGGTCTCAGATATTCAATCGAGCCATTATTCGTGAGTTATAAGGATTTGAAGAATGAAATAATTTTATTTTATTATTTTATTTACAGCTATTCCATTTTTGGGTTTTCTCATTGGAGGCCCACGTCAACTAACTTAAGTCACTCCAACAACAAACCTACTATACTAAATGCAAAGATTTCCACAGATATCTAATCTGGATAGCCTTTTAAGAGTTATTCCACTTTTCTAGGAAGGCTCCTCAAGCGCTATTTAAAACATAATATTTTTCAATGGAACATTTTGGGAAATCTGGTACGCGTTATCGCATTCCGTCTCAGTTCTTGGTCTTGAAATAATCCCATTTAATTTTGAAAAAAAATCATTAAATATTGTGGTATTACATTACTCTCCATTTAGGTGTTTACATCCTTTTAATACAAAATAAGGGCTAACCAAACAAATGGGGTTACTAAGCACGTATCTAAGCCTCCCACTCCCACATGCACTCCTAAAGATTCACATACTACCAATGAACATGCACCAAAGGTATCGACCATCCACAAAGGATCCCCTCATGTCGATCCTCTATCTCCACTAAGAACTATAAGAATGTAGCCTCTTCGTCAATCTATAGCTCACTGTGGTCAATGACATGGGAAGGTTCATTCACATGTCTCATCAGCTGGGATATGTGGAAGACATCGTGAACCCTCTCTAACTATAAAGGTAGAGCCAAGTGGTATGCCACATCGCCCACTCTACGTAGTATCAGGAAAGGTTTGATCAACCTCTGACATAACTTGCCACCCTGTCCAAAACTCAGTTTCCCTCATCGAGTAGAAACCCATAAGAATGCATGGTCACCCTCATAAAACATAAAGGGTATTTTTTTACTATCATCATTGGACATTTTTTAGCTCTGTGCATTATTCATTCTCTCTCAAAATACCTTCACCTTCTCAGTGGTAAATTGTACAATCTCTAGACCCATTAGTGATGACACCCCGGATTTTGTTCAACATATCAGTGACCTACATGGTCATTCGTACAGTGACTCGAAAGGTTCTATACTGATAGTGGAGTGGTAGATATTGTTGTACACAAACCCTACCTGTTGTAGTTGGTCCTCCCAACTACGACCAAAATCAAGAACAAAACACAAGCATGAATCATGTACTCCAAGGTCTGTATGGTCTACTCTGTCTGACCACCCATATGTGGGTGAAAGGCTAAGCTCAAACACAGCTGATTCCGAGAACCCTCCTGTAATCCCTTCCACAATTGGGATATAAAGCCTGAATCACGATCAAATAATATCGTAGATGGAAGTCTATAGAGTCCAACTATATCCTGCACATAGAGGCATCTCAAGCTCCCTATTAAGCCATGTTCTTGAATAGGTAGTAAGTGGGCTGACATGGTGAGTTGATCTAAAATCACCCATATGGTATTATTCCCCCAAGACTTATTTGGAAATCCGATCAAGAATTCCGTCGATATTCTATCCCACTTCCACTTCACTACCTAGAGGGGTTGTGTCAAACCTATTGGAACCCGATGCCCAGCCTTCACTTGCTGATAAGTGAGGCATCTCAAGACAAACTCCACCACAATCTTCTTAATCCACTACCACCAGTACTGACGTCGGTGGTCCGGGTACATCTTCATCACACATGAAGTACCGCTAAAGGGGATGTGTGGAACTCCCTAAACACCTCCTCCCTCAATGCCACAGGTAAAATGGTGTATCCTATGAAAATGATGACATGCTCCACACCTTTAGAATATCTATCAAGGGCATGCTTGGTGGACATTTGGGCACATGTAGACTCACAACTGGTATCTCCAAGTTGCACCTCCTTGACTCATTTTAAAAGAGGAGGGGAAACAACCATTTACTGAAGAAAATTTTCATCATCTCTTTCCACAAAGGATATCTGAAGTGAGGTCATCTACTTAGATTCCTCGTTCAGTAGTTGTGGAATTGATCTCCTACTGAGAGCATCTTCCACCACTTTCCCCTTCCCAGGAGTATAGACTGTCTCTAAGTTATAATATTGGAGGAACTCTATCCAAAAGCATAGTCTCATATTCAAATACTTCTAAGAAAAGATATACTTGAGACTCTAGTAGTCAGAGTATATGATCAATTTTTCTCCCTTAAGTTATTTTCTCCTCATTTTTAGTGTGAAAACTATAACTTCCAACTCAAGGTCATTAGTCACAAAGTTCTTCTCTTGTGATCTCAATTTTCATAAGATATAATCAATCACTTCTTTCACCTGCATTAGGATACAACCAATACTGGTTCCTGATGCATCGTAGTACACCACATAGTCGGCACCCTCCTCTAGAAAACTCAAGATAAGAGCACTGGTCAAGCTTATCCTGGGCTACTGAAATCTCTTTTAGCATCCTTCTGTCCACACAAATGGTTTTCCCTTCTTAAATTGCTTCATGGGTGCTGTCACTCTGGAGAAGTCATGTGAAACCCTCTGATAGTATCCATCCAAATCAAGGAAACTTCTCACCTCGATAATGAACTTTAGTGGTTCCCAATCAAGAACCACCTCGATTTTTGATGGATCTACGGCAACTCCATATTTTGAGATGACATGTCCCATAAAATGGACATTTAGTATCCAAAACTTACACTTTGAGATCATTTTTTTAATTTGTTTCTCTTAGAGTGTCTCGAGAACCATCCTCAGGTAAATTTTGTGCTCCTCCTCGGACACTAAATACACTAAGATTCCATCAATGAAGACCATTAAAAACAGGTCTATGTACGGTTGTAGATCCTTCAGATGAGTCCTATAAACTCTTTTGGGGTGTTCTTCTGGAAAAGCGGCATCATTAACTAATTTTAGTGGTTGTAGCGGCATCTAAAAGATGTCTTCAAGGTGGCCTCATCTCACACTTGAAGCTGGTGATAGACTGATATGAGCTCTATCTTTGAGATGCATCTCTCTCTCCCTTTAGCTAATTGAAGTGGTCATCAATCCTCGGTAGAGGATACTTGTTTTTACTAGTCACTTGATTCAAGCTTCGGAAGTCAATGCATAGCCTCAATCTTCGGTCTATCTTCTTACCAAACAAAACAGGGGATTCCCAAGGTGAAATGTTGGGCCCTAAGAAACCCTTTCTCTGAAAATCCTCCTATTGTACCCTCAGCTCCTAATGCTCTAAAGAAGCCATTCAATATGCAGATGTATATTTCAGTGTCATCATGGGGTACATATCAATGCATACGTCTAACCCTTTGTGAGGAGGTAGTCCTGGAACATCTTCATACTCATCCACCACTATAGGGAACATAAAACTCAAAACATCAACAAATACATGGGTAAGGATGGATGCATTTTTCTACACCCTTCCCCTTTCCTCTAGCTCCCTAAGCCTAGTGTGGACTACATTGTGGTTCTTCTTGTAGCATATTGAAATGTATACCACCTCCTACTGCACTACCAACTCTATTTCTGTATGTATCCCTACTGAAGGCTTGTGGATAGAATCGCCATCTTGTCAAGTGGCATCCCCATTAAGCGAATGACTCGCATCACCACCTCCAGTCAATCCATAGAGAGCTAAGGATCTATCTCTCCCTTGAACATGGAAGGTCCATGTCGCTTGAACTCATATAAGGAAGTGAGCTACGTGCATCATATTCCAGTAGCACCAGTTCTATCTAAGGACCAATAGGCACTGGTATTGCTGGGACACCGCCTAATGGTCCATCTCAGAAAACAGTCCCTGTAATAAAGCCTCATAACTCGGTGGACCATCCTCATGGCCATGCACTAGAATCTTGGCTGGTTATCTTCATGGAGGAATCTTAAAAGAGAATCAATATAAACCATGGTAAATTTATTATACCTTTGGAGCTGAATATGACACAAAAATATCATGAGAAAACAATAAAAGATTCATGTAATATTTTTTTCATGTACTGAGTGGGAAAATAGAATACAAGGTTCTAGTGGATGGATACATTATCCACCCCACCAACTCTGGAATCCTTTTCCTAAAATCTGAACTTGAAACACTTAACATTGTTCCCCTGTAAAAATTTATTAACTCATAGTTATTCTGGTAGAACCAACCTCCCCTGATACCAGTTTTTCATGACCCGTCCCCCGGGTCAGATGGCATGACTGCCCTAAGCCCACCATCCATAGGCTAGGGGTCGGTGACTAGCACAGAATAGAAATATCCCAAAAAGAGAATGTATTATCCTTTAAACATGTACACACGCAAAAAGATCAAACTGTGGAAATTAAACACAAAGTAAACCACAAATTTCACTGAGATAACTATTGAATGTATAGTACAAACTAAAAGTAAAAAGGGGACAGAATAAAATACCAAAACCACAAATAAAACTAAATCTACCACATTCTGTCCGCATAAGACCCCAATCGAAGGGTATATGAAGGGTATCTACCTGTAGCCACAGAAGTACGCCCTTTTATCCAATCTCACTGAGCACCACTTGGTCCCAAACCACCAAGGTCTTCCCTGAAGTGTATGTATGTCCCGTCTCATTGAGAACCACCTGGTCCTGGACCACCAATGTCTTCGTCGAAGCATCGATCAAATGTAAACTACCACGAAAACTCACTTAGAGTATGTTCAAAGGATTCTTGTCTCAAGGATCCTAACGCCATAGATGGTGAATCAATCAGATGTTAGGTCTGAAAGATATTTTTGTTTTAGTAAACAGGGGTCAGTTGTGTCTAGCCCCGGTCCGACCTAGTCGGACCGACCCGACCAACCTGGACCATGGTTCCCACATGACCTGACCTTATTCCCGACCCAATTCAGTGGGGAATGGGTCAGCCTGGTCCATCTTGGCTGGTGGACTGGGAACATTGGGTCATGTTGGACTCAGGACAATTCGGTCGTGGGTCCCGCCCACAAGGCAGGCCGTCTCTTACCCTACATGGATGCTCGTTGGGCATCCGATTCGTGTCACACGCAGTCGGCTGCCTCTACTCTGAACACGGTCTGTCGATGAACACTTTCAAGCTACACTCTGCATCCTAAAATAGGTGGGACACACCTCCAACGTAGCTCTAGAGTAGTTCCACCCTTCTAGGCTTATCTGCTCATAGGGGCCGGCTCTGCCACAGGTCCAGCCTGCCGCCACAGTTTGCGGACCACGGCTATATGTCGTGTGCACCTCTAATGTGACCGGGTGGTCGAGTGTTCCTTAGATGCAACCAGATGTCTGTGTCTACTTTTGTCAACTTCCCACATGTCACTGTGGTCAGGTGCCTCCTCCATAGCGAGGATCCATGGCCTAGTGCCGCCACCGCGACTGGGTGTCGCAGCCAGGTGACACAATCTCTAACCAGTGTCGCGGCCCGCCTGGCCACAGCCCTTCTTCCAACTGCCTCAATGGCCATTGCACCACCATCTTTTAGGCTATGATGAATTAAGGGAGAGATAGATAGATTTGATAATAAAGAACACCCAAATTGAAGAACCATACCTTTGTTCATGCCAGCCCAGGATTGTTCTAATTAGCGGTATCACGAAGTATGAAGTTATAAATCATTGAGATTTAATACTAGCATCAACCAACAAATATTTTACCAATGCCCATATATATTAACCATAAATGGATCAAATTCTTAGAGTGTTGATCCTCTTTCTTCGTTCATAGGGGAGAATGGAAAAAAGAACAATTCACTAAGAATTTAAACCCCTACCTGGGAAAGGAGATTGCTCAAGGATGATAATTCATCATTGTTTGTCGGTCTCTAGTTATGATTCTATCTCCAGGGGTATCATTGACCCTTTTTGATTATTCATTGTTTGTCGTTGGAGATTTTTCCTTCAGAGACTAAGAGGGATTTGCAAGATCCAAATCAGATATACAATTATGTAATCCCATTAAATGCTGAAAAGTATTATTGTGATTCTATTATGCTGATTCATCCTCATTATGTTGTTTCATTTATTAAAAAATATTTTTATAAAATTATGTTTTAGCATTGTTATGTGGTTCCTTTTATGGAAGGAAACATTCTGCTCATCACTGCACTGCAGCGAATCAAATGTGAATAAAATAAATGTTTTAAGTTTATTTTAGTTTTCCGTAAAATTTCTGGAAATAAAATTTTTCCATCAACCCACACTTGTTGAGGTTAAGAACAGATTAAGAAGAAAATCTCATTATGAACTCAACGGTAATCTAATATTTTTAATCTGAGTTTCCATTTTTGAGTTATGAGGATTCAAAAATAAAATAACTTTTATTTAAATTATTTTATATTCCGTTACAAAACAAAAACCAACTTTCACAGCCGTCCTATGCCGGCCAATGTTAGGATTTGCATAAGGGAAGCACACCCTCATGAACATAGGGGTACTCTTTAATTTCCAATCAAAGTTTCCTTTTATGAGTTATAAGGATTTTAAATTAAGATAACTTTGTTCCATTATTTTATTTACATCCAAAAACCACTTTCCACTATTTACCCACGCAGGCCAATATTATGCTCTGCCTAAGGAAATAATACCCTCATGAGTTCAACAGTGCTCTTTAATTTTCAATCTAATTCACCATTTGCGAGTTATAAGGAATTAAAAAATAAAAAAATTAATTATTTTTTTTATAGTTATTCCATTTTTGGGCTTTCTCATTGGAGGCTCGTGCCGATTAAACATAAGTCATACCTAGGGTAAACCCACCATTCTGAATGCAATGGTTACCTTAACATTCATATTCGAGTGCCTATTTAAAAGCTATTACACTTTTTCATAATAAGCACTCACATGCGTAATTTAAAAATTAACAGTTTTCGATGGATCATTCTGGGCACTCCAGGCCTAAGAATAGCATGTCTCTATTTGAGGTCTCAAAATAATCACATTTAATTTTTGGGAAAAAATCATTAAATTCTTGGGTATTATAGGAATTCTCCATCTTTCTTCTCCTCCTTTTTCTATAGAATTTTCCATTCTCATTTTCTTATCTATGTGAATAAATAGAGTGTCAAAAGGTGTTAAATTATATTATTGAATTGTTTTAAATTATAAATAGATTTTAATTTTTTAATTTATTACAATTTAGGTCATCAGAATTAATTTTACATAGAATTTAGATATTAAAAGTTTTCAATATTTTATATTTGTAGACTTTAATAACTCATTTTCTCACCCCATCAACAAGATTACTTTTAAAATAATTGTTCCAATTTTTTATTTTTTTTTTGGAATTTTAAAAAATGAATTCCATATTTTGAATCAATGGGTCCAAATTTTTTAAATACGATTATTTTATTTTTGGTTATATGAATAGTAATATTCAATAATATTTTAATTACAACGATTAAGGATAAATCTTGTAATTATGAGTAAAAATAATATTATAAAACTATAAAATTAATCTAACACATCACCTAATTTCATTAGATGAGTTTGTTTTACCAAAAATATCATTTGGATGAAATTATAAATTTTTAGGCCACATTTTTAGAATTTGAAATTTATTATATTTTCTTTAAGGAATGGTTGAAGATGTCATAATCATATTTTAATAAATATACCAGTTCTAATATAGGGAAATAAAAAATATAATTCAACTATAAATAGTCATTTTAAAGTTAAAAAATTTTGTTTATCATGCTAATTTGTCTCTAATATTTAGAAAATAAATAATTTCCTTAAACATGTATACAATTAAGATTTATTAATTGTGTAGCTAATGAAAATATCAAACAAATGATATTAAAAATATTAAAATAAATAAAATTGGATATAACTAATCTCATAAAATAATTTTATTTATGAATTTGAAATTTTAGGGATGAGTTAATAGAGTTTTGTTTAAGATATCATGTTTTTATAAAAATTTTAAAAAGAAAAATAATGAATAGTTTCAAAATTAACACTCATGATATTTATCAAAATTATATTTTATTAAATTATCTTAAAATAATAAAAAATATTTAAAAATAAAAAATAATTATTATATGGTATAAAATTTCATAAATTATTCATTTATGGTCTAATTGACATAAAATAAGTAAAAATTGCAACATTTTAATAATGAAAAATTTGTTACCTTTGTTAAATTTAAAATAGGTTAACTAAGGGTTAATCAAAATGATAAGGATTAAAACACTACCCAAACATGTATAAAATCTATTGGTTTATGATATTAAGACATTATATCGTCTTATATTTTAATAAAAAAAATTGGTATTCGGTTACATATTGAATTTATTATAGACAAAAAAATTGAAATTCCAAAAAGACTGTCACCTTATTTATAAAAAAGGCACCTCCTCCTTCAACTAAATTCATCACTTTGAGCCTTATAGATCAACCAAAAACTCTCCATTTATCTTATATACTTTAATATCCACATATTAGAGGTTCTATTATTCTCAAAATACCCACCCTGGTGTCCCCAAGAGTACATCAAAAGGAGGTTCACTAAAGAAGAGTTAATATTCTTTTCTAACTCTATTGATATTATTTATTCTTTTACCTCATATATATGTTTTTTTACATTATAAAGTAATAAATAATATATTATATATATTATGAGATGTTATTATGATTATGGTACAACCATATACCACCTTATTTCCATCCAATTAAAAATGAAATCACCCCACGTGTGTACGTACGGCTTACCGTCTCCATGTTGTGGTGTAATTTTTTTTTCATTACCACTTTAAATGGATGAGTATAATGATGGAAATAGTGAATATAAATAATACTAATGAAATAATATTTTTTATATATAATTAATATTCAATCCAATTGTTTACAATTTTAACCATTAAGTGAATGATAACATCTCTTGTGTGTAGGTACATCTTACCATCTCCACACTGGGATGGTATTCATTTCACACATCAACCATTTATGAATGATTAAAAAAATATAAATAATGATTATATATCATATATATGAACTTAATATCATTATCTAGATGATATATATATATATACATATCCTATACTTAAGAAACATAACTTACACAGCAAAATATGTATAGAAAAATGAATTAGCTAAAACCCGAAACAAAGGTAAAAATGAAATATTATTAACAAAAAGATATAAGAAAATCATATGTGATATCATAAATTTTTTTAGATTATGGTATAATTTAATAACCTGATTTTAACCATTATACAGAATTATAAATCATATTCCACTTAAAAAAAGTATAAGGTAAGGGTTATTTCAAAATCTCATTATTATCTAAGATTGTTTATACAAAAGTATATATTGAGGAATTGTTATCATCCTTCTCCAGGTTTCATAAAAATGTTCTTCAAAATATTTTTACTATTACCCTATAAATTTTTAAAAATATTTTTCCCAATTTTGACATTTTATTGAATATTTTGAAATAAATCCTTTTATTATTTCCCAAATGAGGTACTTCATGTCTTTTTCGATGGAAAGAATGTTTTTTGACTAATACGGCATGAGCATATTTTCTATAATCATGATTACTTTATGTTTTTAATCTCTCCTAACAAGATTACAAAGTTATCTTCAAAGGATATGTTTTATTTTATAATTAAATGGGTTTAAAATAAATTATTTCAAAGTAAAAAAGTGGTAATTATTTTAAGATATTTTTAATGATTTTATTAGAGTATTTTCATCTATATTGAAATCCTTTGTTAGATCTTATTATTGATTGAGGTTGGTATATTATGATATCATTTACCAAAATTCATTAAATATTTTATAATTTAGTTTGACTGTGGATATTCTATTATGATTCCATTCATAGTGAACGGTTTAAATATTAAAATTTTGTATGCTAGTTTTAGTATGAATGTTTATTTTGATTATGTTTCACTGCCCCTTTCATAAGATTAATTCAATAAACTTTTAACTGATGGTTGGTTCCCACTATAGACACTTGATACATTAGTAGGTGTCATGAAACAAACTGGTTTGGGTATTTTCTTATGTATTGACCATTTATGTATGGTGTATCGTCCAAATCCTTGAATGTATGTCTGTAATGTCTACCATTATGAATTTCCTCATTGTGAAATTAGTTATTGATATTCCATGTGATTATTCAATTAGTAGACTATCTATGTGATTATTTATATGGAATTATTTGATTCATTATATCCATATTATGATCAATATTGTTTATATTGTTATTTATTCATGATTTTCTTAATGTATTTTCTATATTTTAATTTACATTTTAAATTGTAATGTAAGGTTAATATATGTAATCTAGTTTCTAAGACTAGAAAATTGATCATTACTTTGGGATTTGAGTATTGTATCTATTCCAATGTAATAAATTAATTCACCGACTTCTGGAAACTGGGGTCGGGGTAGTTACATCCCCAATGATCAAGTGCACCACCTCTATCATTATCATCTTCACTATCATTGAAAACTAGATAAATTATAACCAACAAGGATGATCTAGAAGATTTATACCCCTTAGAGTATAAAGAATCAAATAATGGTGATTCTCCCCATTTCTAATTCATTGGAGTAGTCACATTTTTTTTGAAAACCTAGGTAAAGTTAATAATATATTAATTTCATTAATTATTAATATTCATCAGTATATTTTATATATTCGTATTCATTATAAAAAAATATAGGGATTTTAAAATTGAATAAATAAATAATTTCATTCCAATTAAATTATTTTCAAAGAATTATATAGTTATGTTTGACATAAAAATATTAAAAAATTGAATTTGATAAAATAGACTTCATTTTTAATATATTAATATCAAATATTTCTTAGCGATAAGTTTTTGGATTTTTCCAAAAAGTTGATTATTTGGTGAATATATAAAAATAATTATTTTTGAAGTTACTATCATTTATTTTCATTTATTTGAAAATTCTTAAGTTTTTTTTTCTTGGATTTAATATAAAATTGTTCCCTTTTTTAAACATAATATAATTAATTCCATAGAAATCTATATTATGCTCTATTTTTTATTAAATTAATATTTAGTCCTAAACGTATTTTCAAAATAAAATTGTATTTATTTTTGTTTTATGAAATTACATGAAATTTATTTCCGAAACATAATGAAATTTAATATGATAAAATTTAATTAATATTTTTAATAAAAAATTTTAAATTTACTAATTATTTCAATTTATTTTTTCGTCAAAACGAATTGTAACCATGGTAAAAAGTTGTCACCCTGAAAAATGGTAAAAAATTTAAATGAAGCGTAAAAATAAGTTATAAGGTCACCAAAGACATGAAAAATATTATTTAATGATATTATTTCACTCATCATCACCATTCCATTAAAATTTAATATATTTAGTTCCACATTTCCATGAATAAGATATTATTTTATTTTAATGCATTGAAAATTTAAAATATTTTTCACTCCATAAACTTATAAAAGGGAACTCCCTATCCTATATTATTTGCACACATTGATCAATTTATATTGAAAATTACCTACTAAAATACATTTTAAATATCCCTCCCTATGTCGTAGAGATATTTTTGTCAGAAAAATATTACCCATAAGGTTTATGGTGTATGCAAAGGGAGTTTTTCCAAAATAGTGTCATAACTCTGGAACGGGTGTTTTCATGCTTATTTCCTCCGACACTTCCAAAAAATATTCTATAAAAGTGATTTAATAATATATATATATAATCTTATAAATACTTAAAAGTTATTATTTTAATTTAGGAACCCATTTTTATCTTCTTTTCCATCATATGGGAATTGAAAATGTCATCGGTTTGGACGTTTTGACTACCACATCCCTAGGGAGATGTGTTATGCATTCATCTATGTCTCAAAGGTATGGTTATTATTATTAATTTAATTAATATATTTTATATTAATGATATAGTTATTATTTTTAAATATATCATAATATTTATCTTCTTACCGTTCTATCCATTGGAAAATGATAGCATTTTTTATGCGTATGTTTAGAATACCACCTCCATAAAGTGATGTAAACCATTTTACATGTACCAATTTCATGGTTAATTATATAGTTTTATTTAATGTATAGAAAAAGATAATTCTTTCATGATTACTATTCATAAGTGGACGGAACTTTAAATCCTTGGACTATGCTCAACCTACCAAAGATGTTTTTGGATTAAACATTTGACATCCTCAAAACATATGACATAAAATTAATAGATTTATCAAAAAATACAAGATATATTAATAAATGATATGAAATAATATATTATAATTTTATTATACTGAAATATTTTCTTAACCATGTAAAAATTAAAAAAAACTATTATACATGTGTTAAAGAATGTATGTGGTGATTCAGACTTGTGGTAAGAGATTTTTCTAAAAATATCATTTAAAATGTTTTAAACTGATTTTTCTCTATATCCATGTTCTTAAAAATGTTATAATAATGTTATTATATATACGATAATTATTTTTTGAAGATATTTTCAACTCTCTTTGACGTTCAAAAAATATTTTTAATATGTAATATTTTTTACATTTTATTAGGGTTCATTTTTTACTATGTTTACCAAAGTGTAAAAGAATGATTTTTAAAGTAAATTAATTGAACTCATTTACCCACCATCATGACCAATATTATTTTTTATTCTTTATAAAAATTTATCATGGATTTTAATAGAGTATTTATCTTAGATTTAGTTAGTAATTCCCCATTTTTAGAGTTTATAAAAGAAAATGTATTTTTATAATAAATTTTATATGAATCCCAAAAATGATTTTTCAGTTGAGTTAAACTATAAAATTTTTAATATTTAACTATTCAAATACCATATTCCTTGGTTTTTATGTATTTTTTATTCATTTTAAATTTTTTATGATTATAATAGCTCTCTAATGTATTGGGTAATTAATTTGTTCTCTAAAGAATTATGTTCAAATGAATTCATTATATAATTCTATTTTTAAGTGTTTAATAAAGATTATATACCAAGGAACATAAAAAAATTTCACTGATTAAAACAGATATTTTTTGGAAATAATTTTAATATATAATTAATTAATAAAATATTATGTTTTAAGAATGTTTTTAACCCTTTAATGGGTTAATGGTATGTCTTTTAAGAATTATATCTTTGGTTCTAAAGATTTCTAATAAAATCTAATGATTTTAATTTTTCATTCAGTATACTATATGGAATTTTTTATGAGATGATTTTCTCAATAAATAAAATTTCATGAGAATGTAATTTATTATTTGACCCTATTATTTATTATGTAAAAGAGGAAATTTTCATTGGGATTTCATTGGATTTCAAAAGCACTAACAAGTTAAATTAATTTGTATATACCTTAATATGATTTTGGTTCTTATATGAGGTATTGAAATGTTTTCTGTTGGCCTAATGATATTTGAGAAATATATCAATATCTATATTTCCATTATGGGGATTTATCGTAAATTAATTACATATTTCTTAATTAAAATGGTAATTTATATTTATAAAACCTAATTTTCTGGAAATAAAATTAGTTAAAGTTTCTACTTTGCTTCTTAATTGATTTATATATAATTTTACCCCTATTTTATAAAAATCCAAGCCTAAATGTTCATGAGAATATATGAAAATTAAATAATTTATGTTCAATATGTAATTATGGGTTGTTAAAGGAACATTTCATTATAGTTGGAGTCATTGAAAGTATTAGATAATATTATAGGTTTGTATGTTATCATGAATATGCATTAACATCCTCTTAATCTATAGATTATCTAATTTGGATAAATAATTGAGGGTTTCCATGTTTCTTTAGCAAATATATGTCTGTTTAAAATAGTATTCTATAGATAAAATAATTTAGAAGAAGTAGAAATGTGTCGGGAGGATAATTTCAATATGAATTAGTATCATTGAATGGTTATTATTAGAAAAACATGATTGTCACTAGGTAAACTAAATTGACATGAAATATTAATAGTGGTACTCATGATTGAGGGAAATTGAACTCTCTATAGAGAATCATTCCTAGTGTGGAGAATGTTATGGAACAATGCCCTCAAAAATGTTGTGGAACCTCATACCAATTGGAATTTAAATGAATGATCAATGCTCTAGAATATATATTTGTGGTTTTGGGTTTTTCTAAACATTAAAATATAATTCTTTCTATTCATAATATTGAGGATTATGATGATCAATGGTTTTCATTGGTCAAAAATACCAAGGATAATGACAAGATTCTATCTAAATAGTGGTCATTATTTAATGATATTTTCTATGAGAAATAATTTCCAAAACTTATTTTACTTAGGATAGAAAAAAAACTGGAATTGAATTAAAAGTATGAGGAAACCATCACCACCTATGAAACCAATTTTACTTTATTGGTTAGGTATATACAAAATTGTATTCTATAACATGTTAGTAAAATTAACATATTTTACTCACGATTCAAATTTATATTGTAAAGATCTTTGGATTTTCATTTATTTAAAATATATGATAAATTTTAGTATTGTCTTAAGAAAGTTGATATTTGGTTTTTTTTACTTTTATAATTACAAATTGAGGAAGCATTCATGGTTGAAAACCATGGCGAATCACCAATTGAAGAAATATAATAGTAAAAGGACTAAATTTACTTCTTGTGATATGTGTGGTAATAATCATCTTGGTGAGTGTCCAGTTACATCATGGAAGTTTTTACTATGTCATAAGTTGGGAAATAAGGCTCATGAATTGGAGAGAAAATTAAATGGTAATGGTCATACCAATAATTATAATTATGAATTAAGTTAAAATTATAACAGAATGGGATGTTATAAAAATTTGTGTCTAATGATAAACAAGATGTATGGGAATTATCAAGTCCATATGAATAATGGTGTGACATATTCATTTGACACTACCTTTGGAAATATATTACCATCAAACGAAGTGGTGAAAGCTTCAAGGAGTGCTTTATTTTTAGAATAATGACCATAAGTTTCGATATATTTAGCTAAAAGAGAGGGAAAAGGAAATTATAAGTATAATGTTTTACAATAGGCATGAAAATCTTACGTTTTAGGATTAATAATATTTTCTTGAAAAATAAACATGTTTATTTATATGTTTCATGAATATTGTTTTTGATAAATATTTAGATATATTTTTTGAGGTTTTCATAAATGAAATTATGGTTTATTCTAAATATTATAAATTACATGAGCAAATTATAAGGATTAATCTACATAAATTAAAAGAAAATAAGTTTTATGGAAAATCTAGAAAATGTGAATTTTTTTTAGTGTGTATTTCTTGACATAAAAATAGTGTTTCTAGACGTGAAAAAACAATCGATATTAAAAAAGGAAATGTGGTCAATGAATGAGAAATAACAATAAATGCCACTATGATTTGATGTTTTCTTGGATTGGTGGATAAATATTGATGGTTTATTGAAAATATTTCTCAGTTATCTAGACCAATAATTAATTAAAATAAAAACGGAGTTAAATTCATCTCGATAAGGGTATGTAATGAATATTTCTAGGAATTAAAAAATAAGAGTTTTAAATGTTTTATTATTATCTTTCCTAATAAAAAATGGTGAATTTTTCAATTATAGTGATGATTATTTGAAGGGAATTGGTGTTTTATTTATGTAAGATTATTTATTAATTTCATATCCTTTACATCAACTGGATAATTATAAGTAAAATTATCATATAAATGATCATTAACTTGCATTTGTAGTTTTTACATTAAAATTTCCGTGGTTTCTGTTATGTGGGGTAGAATTTGAATTGTATACTTAAAATAAATGTTTACAATATATATTAAAAAATGTTGAACAAGAGGCCATGAAGATGGTTGGAAATAATAAATGACTATGATTGAACATTTCACGATAATATAAGTAAATAAAACAATGTATATGTTTCCTTTAACTGAATAGATAATTCATTATTATCTTTGTTCTTCTTTTAAAATTATCATTTGTTTAATTACGTAATAACTATTATCTAAGAAATTGTGCATTTAGTAATTCCACATATTTGGTTCAGAGTTCTGTGTAGTCTACTTTGAAAAACAAAATTAAGAATCCTTAGAGGGAATATCATATTTTGAAAGAAATTGTAGATTTTGTTTAGTATGGTAAGTTTGTAAAATTAATGTTTGAAAAAATGGTGTTATCATATTTGGAAAGAGGTTTTTTGTTCCTATTGGTCCCATATAGATGAAATATTTTTTGATTGAATCTAATATATATATTTTTCATCATAACACGTTATAATTTATAGAAACATTGCACATTAATTCATGTGGTATGGAGTTAAAAATTATATTGTTGATTTTACACTAAAATTATTGACATTTCAAGATTTTAAAGATGATCAAAAACTACCAAATGAGACACTTAATTGTTTTACAGTTCTTGAATAGATATGGGAAAATATATCCAAGGATATTAGGGTGGGATTACTAAATACTTCTCATGAAGTTAATGTGATTTGTCCTATTAATGATTTGTTAACTAAATATATCCATTTTTATCCTATTTGAGGAGGTGTGTTTGTAAAAAATTATATAGTGAAAGAATGATAAATTTTAATATTTATTTGTATTCCTTAAATATGATGTTATATTCGCTAATAATATATTAAGTAATTCTTAAAATCAAAAAGAAAATGGTTTATTAAACTCATTTCATATAATATTTTATTTATAAGCTTAATTATCACATTATATTATTCTAATTTGAAAAAAAAAATATTTCATTTTTAAATTTATAATTTCAAAATTATCCTACGATGAATTTTTGAAATTTTCAAAAAAATATTATTTTTTAAGGAATAGTGAAAAATTCCGATTTTTATTAAAAACTAAATTTTATTTTAAATTATTTATAAGATAAAATTATGTTCTAGATTATATTAAAATTTTAATTAGCTAATTTTAATTTAAAATAATCCAATTAGAGTTTTCTAAATGGATTTTTTAATTGAATTTATCATGAAAATACATTTTATATTTAAAAATACATCTCTTCTTGAATAAATTGTTTTTTGTTGACTTTTTCATATTTATTTATAAATTAAATTCTATAAATTCTATGTTTGGAATTTCAATAATGGTTTACATATTTTAAATAATCTGGTTAAAATTTAGTAAATTGGCCCCCCTTTTTTGTCAATATGAATAGTAAACTTAGTAATTTTATTACAACAATAAAGGGTAAATTTGGTAATTAAATTTAAAAAATAAGTGATAAGAACTATTAAATGACCAAAACATTATCTAAATTTTATTTTATAAGTATATATCATCCATAATCATCCATGTTTTAGAATTTATGACCTTTTGGTTTCACTTTTATGAGCTTGTGACCTTTATAGAAATTTATTTAATGAAATAAAAAACATGTCATGCTCTTATTTTTAATAATTGTAATATGTTTATATAGTATTATACATAGTACATGATATACTATGCATATTATATTTAGATATGGAAGATTTATATTCATCAAGGTAATTTATTTTTAATTTTTTGTGAAAAATAATTACATTAAATTATTCCACAATTCTAATGAAGTAATTAATTCATTCATTGAAAAATAAAATAATGGACAATAAAAATATCAAAAAAAAAGATAAATAATGTTATAAAATAATTTTATAGATATCCATGACATTTTAGGGTTATAATAAAATATATTTACCGTAATTTTTTTTATATATTATTAAATTCAATGTAATGAATTTTTCTAAAAATGACATTTTTGATATATTATATAAAATAATATTTTATTAAGTGATATATAATACCTTAAAATTTTAAATTTGACCAAGTTATTAGTATAAGGTTTAAAATATAAAACAAGGTCAATTTATGCGTCTTTTTTCATTTTACAGTAACTATCTTGACCCTCAAATAATAAAAATATATGTTGCCATGGTAAGAGTTAAAGGATTTAATTACTGGTTAAGACAAAATGATTAAGGTAGAAATATTTCCCACTCTTGTCGAATTTTTAATTTTATGATGGGATTTAGACCCATAATCATATTATCCTCCAAATAACTCACTTTTGAGCCATTTTTAATTGAAAATTAATTAAATTAATTTTATATTTTGATAAAGGTCAAAAGTGGTCATCCTTTATCTTATAAAAGGGTGCCTCCTCGTATCATTTATTTACACTTTAGAAACATTTTGGTTTAGAACATACCAAACTAAATTACTTTCTAGAATCCCCGCCCCCACATTCTGAAAGTATTTTTTTTATGAACACTAATATTAGACGACCTAAGCTGTTAAAAATAATGTTTTTCAAAGAAGATGAATAGTTTTATCTTTATGTTTTCGTTCTATTTATTATTCATCGCCCATAAAACCCTATTCAACCATAAAAAAAATAAAAATTCTAGTGTATTTCAAATATTTATAAGTTATAATATTAGTTTCATGACATGTAATTGTCTCCTTTTCCACCAAATGCAAAAATAACTCATCATTCGTGTGTATGGAGGACTACTACCTCATGAACTGATGTAATTCATTTTCCATCACCATCTCCCAAACTGGTAATAATTATGGAATTGATGTTTATATATGATATTCATGACATATTTTTCATTATGAAAATATAATTTATAAATAACATTCTTAACATTTCATGCAATGAAAAATGATAATTTCATTTGAACGTATATTGGGACTACAACCTCCACGGAGCGATGTGATTTGGTTTTCATCACCACAACACATTGATGATATATATAAGTATATTTAATGAAATAATATGATATTTATGATATTATTATTATTTAAATATAAAATAATACTTACCTTCTTTCCATAATGATCATTAGAAAATTGAAACATTACTCATGTGTATGAATGGCCTACCATCTCTATGATTGTAACATATTTCATTTTTAATAACCACATTTCAGGGTTGAATTTTAAATTATAATTTATATATAAAGGATATAAATAAGTTATTATTATTAGTATGTATATGGTGTGATAATGACAACTTTGACCATATTCAACATACCAAATTAATTTTTTGATATAAGTACCAAATATCATCCATACATCTGAAGTGAACTTAAGAAATTTAATTTATTTTATATAACATATAAATAAGTGATGTAAAATGAATAATAAAAATTTAAAAGGTTCTTAATAAAGTAATTAATTAACCAAAGTTTATTATTCAGGAATATAAACAATGAATGTGATGAGTTGGAGTCAAGGAAAGGAACCTTCCACTAAAAAGCCTCTTTTAATGATTCCCTTTCTACAAAAGGAATTTTTTTCTAACATATACAGTATGAATGGAATTTAATTCCACCATTATTCCTCAATTCATTGAAGTTAACATTATAATTTTCCATTGTTATTTTCAAATAAAATTTTTTTTATGATGTTCAAAAGTTTTGGATTTCAAAAAGATATTTTAAAAAAAAGGTGTTTTTATATCTAAATGTGTTTTATTTGGGATAAAATGATTTTTTTAAAGGGTTTTATGATGAAAATTTTCAATCATATAATTTTTTATTTGTGATATGGTACATTATCATTCTATGGAAAATGGTTGATCCTGATATAGCTTATATGATAGGTTGAGCCCCATTATAGCTCATATATAATCCCGATATAGGTTGTAGAAGTAAGTGAGGCCCATTATAGCTCAAGAAAAATGAGTGAACCTGATATAGATTATATGAAGGGTAATCCTCGTTATTTTTACTTAATTCATTAGGTAATTATTATGTTCTTTGTATAGTTTTATTAGCAGTTGTTTGTATGGTTATTCTAATTGAAAGTGTTTTGAAAGGGTTTTATGATTGTGATTATCAATGTTTCCAGAAAAGGGGATTTGTTTTCTTTCTTTGGGTTTTAAAGGTTATATTTTAAAAAAATGTGTGTGTGCTTTTCATGTGGAAATTTTTTTCCATATACTCAAAGAATATTATATATAATGGTAAATATTACATGGGTGTTCATGATTTTCAAAAGAATAGTGTATTTATTATTTTTTATGTATCTTGCTAAGAATTTTGTGCTCATACCACATTTTCAATCAAAAATCATAATTTTTAAGGATTCATAGGGATAATATAGATTTCACATAAAAATTGTAGAGATTTTTCATGAAAATAAATCTTGTATCTTTTTAATAGTTTTGTTTGGAGGGAAAATTTATAGTGAGTATAAGTGTCCACTTATAATTTTGGGATCAACATGTAAGAGTTTATCCTAATTTAGTAAAAATATAAATAAAAAAGATCCTTGACATTATAAGAAAGATAATTCTAGGAAAAATTAACCATAATATATAATGATTAAGTTTTGGTCCTTAAAATTTGTTTTAAATAAGGGTTTAGAAAACATTCAAGATTATGTTGTTTTCTTAAGAGTTGTGTATATCATCCTGGGTTTATAATTTTAAGGTTTATCATAAATTTATTAATATATATACCCATTTTGTGGATTTTCAACAGAAAATTTTTGGTTCACTAATTATATTTTTTGAGACATTTATTTTTTAGTTAATTTTAGGTTTTTACAATTTGGGATGGAAAATTGATGGTTTGATATAACATTTGAGCTTTAAATATTTCTATAACATTAATTATATTGTGGTTATTTTTTTGTATGCATATCATATTTTTTTGAATGATATAATAATTATTGAGCTTTATAAATGGATATATCATAGACTATATGACAACATTTCACGTCCAATAAGGCTATAGGGATTTAATTCACAACCAAAGTGTAGGAAGGGTGTAGCACCTACCACAGGCCTATGTGAATTCCCAGTTAGTATAATATTTTATTTTTGGTCAAATGATTTTTTAAATGAAGAATAATTTAATTATGGGAAATTTTTTTTCATTTTATAGATAACCATGGCATTTGAAATTTATTTGGGGGTTATTGGTTAATGTTATTTCTGAATAAAACACTATTTTTGGAAACTCTTTCTGATTAAGTTAAAAAGAATACTATGTGATTTTATTTGAGTAATAAAGGATGGATTTAATTGATGAAACATATAAGACTTTATTTTGGATTTATAGGGACTCGTATTATTTATGGAAATGTATAACATATCTTGGAGATTATATGAATATGGAATATACTTTTGGAATGTGATGTTAAGATTTATTGATATTATTGAGAGATTAATTTTAAATTTATCTTGAAAGACTGTTTGACCAAATTCATATTGTTTTCAATTTTTGTGTCAAATAATTTTGAAAACTTTTACGAATAGTTATTTATCTAATTATTAAAGGGGAATTTCTTTATTACTATTCAATTTTTGAGATTAAAATTAGTTTTCATTTATTGGAAGGGTTATTTCATTTTTGAAATTATCTTGTCTTTCTCTAAACATTTTGGTTTTGGTTAATTTCTAAATACATGAAAGATATATTTTTAATATTTTGTGGATTTTATTATTTATATAATCTCATTCTAATGCTTTAGGAATAAAAATCAATCTGTAATAATCATCGTTTGCAGAAAATATATTAGATTTCGGTTAAAATTTATAAAAGGATGAATGTATACATATAAAGTATGTATATTTCATTATATTGTTAGAATATGTTGTAAAATAATTCATCAAATTAGGGAAAAGAATCTTGAAATAAAAACAGCATTCTTTTACATATCTTACTATGAAATCAATTTTGTTTTACCCATCCCAAATTTACACTTTTGTAATGGTTAACTTTCATCTAACCATGTTCTCTAACACTCTCTATCAGTCCATGAGAATTATATTTTCTCTACCAAATCTATGTTTCCCTACATAGAGATATAGTATGTGCTATCTCAAGTGACCTTTTTTCTTTAATTTCACTATTTTAAATATGAATCTGTATTAATGCATTTTATGATGTGGGTTTTTAATAAAGGTATTTTGAAAAGCCAAACCCTAATTACAGATCCCAAGTTCAAAATTGAAAGGAAACATTTCAAAAGGGGGGAGAATGTAAAATCCCAAGTAATTATAGAATAAATAATTTTATTTTTTATTAGTATTCCAGAATTATGTAGTAATATTCATTATAAATATATTAGTTAATTATTAAATTCAATAAGTGAATAGTATTATTAAACATATTTCTTATAATATTTTATCTAAAATTTTAGATTTAAAATTATTGAATTTTAATTTAATTAAAAAATATTCATTTTTAAATTAATAATTTCAAAATTATATTAGAATTAATTTTTTAAAATTTTATGAAAGTATTTCTTTTTCAACAAAATTTAAAAATAATTCTTTTTAATGAGAACTATAATTTATTTTTTAAAGTATTTATAAGGTAAAATTATGTTTCAGATTAGTTTTAAATTTTTACAAGTTAAATTTTATTTAAAATAATCCAATTATGATTTTCAAAAAGTATTTTATATTTTAATTTGTTATAAAATTATGTTATATTAAAAAGGGTACTTTTCTGAAAAACAGTTCTTCATTTCATTTTTCAGTTTATTTTTAAAATAAATTATGAAATAACTTTGTCTTCAATTGTTATAAAATAATTACATATTTTGAATCAGTGGTTTCAAATTTCTAAAATAGTTCCCATTAAAAATTTTCCAATATTAATAGTACACATAATAATTAAATTTCCTAAGTAAAGGGTAAATTAGGCCATTTAAGTTAAAAATAAAATGATAAGAAATACTGAATGAACCATGAAATTATATAAATATTATTATATATATACATAAATATATCTACCATAATCATACAATTGTCTAATTTATGACATTTTGGGGTCATTTTTAATTTATTATTACCTTTATAGTATATCATTTAGTTAAATGTCAAACATGTCACACTCTAGTTTTTAATAAGTGAAATATTTTTAATATGGTGTTATTGAGATGTTATGATTGACTGTATATTGTAATTTTAAATATATAATATTTATCTTCATCATGGTAATTTATTTATAATTTTTAGTGCGGAAATAATTACATTTAATTATTCGATAATGATAATGTAGCAATTAAAAAATTAATGGAATAATCAAATAAATATATTACAGATATTAAAATAAATATAACTTGAGAAAAATAATGAAATATATTAAATTACTAGATTACCATGAAATGTTCAAAATATATTAAAATATTTGTGTTCAAATTTTTTTTTTCTTGATATTATTAAATTCAATGTAATGAATATTTTTAAAAGTTGACTTTATTTATATTTTATAGTAAATAACATTTTATTAAAATATATATATTTCCTAAAAATAATTTATTAATTCAATTGAATATGATGAGGTTTAAAACATAAAATATGTCCCATTTATTGGTCTTTTTTCATTTTATAGTAATTATATTTACCCTCAAAAATTAAAAAATTCATGTTGTCATGGAAAGAGTTAAAGGGGTTAAATGGGGTTAAAAACAAAAAGATAAGGGTAGAAATATAGAAGAGACCTATATAAATTTTTTTGTTAGTGAATTTATAATCATCCTCATATTTTCTTATAAGTAACTCACTTTTGATCCATTTTTTGTATTTAAAATTAATTCATATTAAATTAACATTTTGAGAAATTATAAGAGTGCCCCTCCCCTCTCTTCTAAAATGACACTACTTATTCTCATTTATTCACACTAAAAACAAATTTGGATCTATAATTACGTACCCAAGTACCTTTCTATAATCTCTACCCATATTCTAGAGGTCTTTTTTATGAATAATTCTAATCTTAGAGGTCATAATAAGTAACAAAAAGAATGTTTTTCAAAGAAGATGTTTATTTTTATTATCATGATTACGTTCTATTACTTCTTCCTCATCACTCAAAAAATATTCAACCATGATAAATTAATAAATATAGCATCATAAATATACTAAAATTTTATTATTCTAGTTTCATGACCTATATATTTCTCCTCTTCCATTAAATGGGAAAAGAATTCATCGTTCATGTGTACAGCAGACTACCACCTCATGAACTAATGTAATTTGTTTTCCAATGCCATATCTCAAGGATTGTTATAATGATGGAAATAATTGTTATATTTTATATTCCAGAAATATTTATCACTATGAAAATTTAATATATTATTTAAATTCTTACCAATTCATGCACTGAAAATTGATAATGATGTTTGTGCATATGTTTGGACTACAACCTAAACGAACCGAGGTGATTTTTTTTTCTTCACCATGTCAAATAGATGAAATATATAGCTATATTTTAAGAAATAATATTATATTTATGATATTATGGAAATTATATAAAGATAAAATAATACTTACCTTATTTTCATAATGATCGTTGGAAAATGGAAATGTAACTCATGTGTACGTACAGTGTATTATCTCTATACTGGAAGCATAGTTCGATTTTCAGGAACATATTTCAAAGTTAGATAAAAATGTATAATTAATGTAAAAAATTTATAATTATGTTATGATTATTATTATAGATATGATTGAAGAATGACCTATTTTACCGTATTAAAAATACAAATGTCATTTTCGACATAAGTACCAAATATTTTTAAAACATTTGATGTGAACTTCAATGATTAAGTAATTATATATAACATAGAAATAAATGATATAAAATGAATAATAAAAATTTAAAAGGATATTCATGAATTAAATAATTAACTTATTATTATTATTGATAAATATTTAGAACACACTTGATGATTCAAACCGAACTGAATTTACTTTCTTTTAAAAATTCTCTTTTAAATATTCTCTTTCAAATCTTCTTACCAAAATCAAAAGGAATTTTTTTATCATATACTCCATGACCACAATTTACCACTATCATGATTCCTGAATACTTTAATGTTTCATTTAAATGTTTTCATAGTTATTTTTAAATAATATTATTAGGATGTGCAATAGTTCAACATTTTTAAAAAATTAATTTCTTAAATAAAACGGTATTTTGATATCAAAATAAGTTTTATTTGGGATTTAAATTGTTTCTAAAAGGTTTTAATAATGAAAATGTAATAGAAATAAATATTCTATTGATGATATGTTACATGGTCATTCTATAAAAAATAGGTCATCCTCGTATAACTTATAATATAGTTTGATCCCGATTATAGCTCATGGGGGAGCCTGATATAACTTATATGAACAGTTGAGCCCCATTATAGCATAAGAAAAATGAGTAAACTCAAAAAAGATTATATGAATGCTGAGAAAACATAGAGTTATCTAATTCATTAGGTAATGATTATTTTATAAACATATTTTTATTGGAATTCGGTTGTATGGTTATTCTGATTGCATGTGTTTTGGAAGGACTTTATGAATTTGATTCTCTATGTTTCCAAAATATTATTTTTATTTGATTGTTAAGTGTTCTAAATTTTTTCTTTGAGAAAACAATTTGTGTTTTTTTCATGTGGGAATGTTTTATTTCATATTTTCAAAGTTAATTGAAGATAAAGGTAAAAATTAAATTGGTTTTCATGTTTTTAACATGACCAACATATATCTTCTTTTTTAAGTACCTTGCTGAGATTTTTGTGCACATCCTTCATTTTTGTAATGTTTTTTACAAGGTTTATGGATGAGTGAGGAAAATTATGAGGTCATGTAGAAAATTTTGAAGATTTTTCAGGAAAATAAATCCCATTTTTTTTTAATTGTTTTGTTTGGTGGGAAAATGGATAAAAAAGTATATGTGTCCACTTGTAATGTATTGGTTTACTATGTAAGAGTTTGTCCTTATTTTATAAAACTCAAAACTAAAAATTTACACAGGATTATAAGAAATCTAATTCTAGTCTAATTTCACTATAATATTTAATGATTAAGGTCATGTCTTTATAGTGTCATTGGATCACATTTCCAGAAAATAACTTAAATAGATAGTGTGGTTTCATGGAATTCCTCCCTCTATTATATCAAATTGTAATCCCATATTTAATTATATTTTTTAAAGAACATAAAAATTCATTGGGTACATAATAAAATTTCATTAAAACATTCCATTCACACTATATTTGACATTTAGATAACATGATCCCAAAATTTGATGATATTATTTAGGCATACTCATTGAATTATCGGGGAATATGGGACTTGTATCTTTCAAAGCTGAATTTTATAATAATAGTGTTCATTTCAGTATATAGAATGCGTATTTTTAAGGAATATATAGAATGTTTTGTTGAACTCCATCATGTTCTAATGAAACCTGTGATATGAAGTTTATGTGACTATAACTATAATATGTAATGGTTGAAAAGGTAAATATAATTCAAAATAAAATGATAGCATCTGAGAGTAGGTGGAAGACTTATGTAGACAATAGTATGAAAGACCCTCCCTTATAGGTAGGATATAATTTATTTATAAATATATATTTACGGAAATGTGTTATGAGATATTTCTAGAAGGTATTTTTAATACCATGGTCTATTAGAACATATTTATAATGCCTCTAGTCTTTTAAAGAGAAACTATATTTGATCATGAATGTGATATAAAACATCAAACCAAAACGGACAATGACTATTTAAATATGATTATTTTGTCCTTTCTATTATAGTTTTTGATATGGATAGGATTAAATAATTTATTAAATATATATAAATATATCCAAAATATATTAATAAATTCTTAGAAAATAATCAATTAATTTTTGTTAATGTCTTTTTGTTCTTCAAAATATGTTTTCATCAAAAAGAATTCTTATATATTTTCATCAAAAAAATATTTTAATTAGTTTATTAAACATTTGGAACTTTTTTTCATAAAATTAACTCTATTTTTTGTATCATCATATTAAAATTAACTTATAGTGAAATTTTGGTATTTTTTAGAAAAATTAAATTTGTAGTGAATGGTGAAAAAGACTGTTTTTATGTAAAATTGTTATTTTTTTGATAAATGATCAAATTGAAAAGTTAGTTGTTATTTTAATATTATTTCAATGTAAAATAATTATTCTCCGGTTATATTTAATTCAATAAATTTCATTTAAATCATATTTTTAACTTATTTAAGTATAAGTTTATTTTTAGGATTAAAAAAGCATTTTTGGATAACTTTTTAAAAATATGTACTGTTACTCTAGTAAAACAAATTAAAATAACCCATATTGAGTTATTTTTTAAATGAAATTATTATATAATATATCTATTTTTATGAATTTAAATTCATAAAATGAATACTACTAGTTATGGAGTTAAAGTAAAATCTACTTCTCAAAAAAATCATTTTTTAAAAAACTCCACTCCATCATGTATCTATGTTTTATCTTAAATTAAAATATCACACCTATATGAATTTATTTTTATAAAATATATTCCATATTTGTAACTTATTGATTAATACTTGGTAATAAGTTCCACATAATGTTTTAGAAATATGAATAGTAACTGTAGTAAATATTTATTACCAAGGAAAAAAAGGAAAATAGGTTAATTATGGGTAAAAAAATTTAAAAACAACCTGAAAAAAAATTTCCCTAAAAAATTAAAAATTAATATTTCTTTTTTATTCAAATAATAATTATATTTATTCCACATTGTTTTTAATTTATTAATGACTAAGTAACAAGTTTCAGTAAAATTATATTTTGATACGATAAAACATAAATTTTTTATTTTTGTCCAATATTAAAATTCAATTAAAGAATTAAATTTTATGAATTAAATTATTTTTTAAATAAATAATAGTTCATTGAAATATTAATGACAATATTTTTTTCAAGTCAAATTTAATTTTTAAAAGGGTCTGAAAACTATTATTATAAGAAAAAAACCTCAACTTTTCTAAATTAATGTTGATTTCTATTTTAAAATTGAAGCATAAAATATTTAGAAAATCATTTGGATAAAATAATTATTATATTTGAAATCATAATGTTAAAATTATCAAATTTTTAATTTTACATATTTTTTAGAGATAGTCAAACTTTTAGTAAAAAATTAAATACGGTGTGTATTATGACATCATGATGACACAAAAAAGATATAATAATAATTATAAAGTATATAAATAACCAAATATATTATTCCATTTAAAATAATGTGATTTTATGATTATTTTTTAAATTTTATAAAACCTTTATGAATCCCACCAAACCTAAAATATAATTTAAGTTTTAATAATAATTTCTTTCAGACTATGACTAACTTTCACTTTAGTAGAGGTGTTATTTAAAACATTCAAGACATTATATTATAAAATAATGAAAATAATATTTACTTTGAGGAAACCATGGTAAAACCAGTGGGATGTTTTGTGGTTTTGGTCATCTTATTATATAGAGTCCAAAACCAATGTTTGGGAAATAATAAATAGCTCCCATTTCTTTTCCTATATAAATTCACCCAACGTCTCATTTCTCTTACCTAAAAAACCTATTATTACATCCTCAATATTACCCACCCCCTATATATTCCTCTAAAGATTCCCCCATGCTCTCAAGATGCTCCTCCCAAGCTTTCTGAGTCACACTCTCACATTAAGGGATCCTTACTTTCTCTTCATTATTCAAGTATCTTTATAATCTTATGACTTATATTCTCTATTTTTAATATTGGTGTATGAATTTACATGTCCCTTTTACTACAAATTTCTATTAAAAATGATTATATACCCCTTTCTCTCTCATGAACCCATTTTGTGAATTTTAATGTGATGTTGTTATGCTGTCAAAAATTTTACACGATTTTCCATGAAAAAACAACTATGTTGTGAATACCATACACATTTCCTATAAAACATGTTCACCTTTATAAACTTATACTAATTTGACTTGGTAAGTATATATATTATTATACACACCTTGATACTGGAATAAATTATGTTAATGAATGAATCCATTATCTTTGATCTATGTGAAACATTTAATCATGATAATTAAATGAATATGATGGGTGCATAAGGAATTATATAGTGCTCCAATCTATTGAGTAATGTTTCATCGTATGAGATGAAATGTGGGACCGGTAGTCAACCTAATTCATTTATGGTAATTTTTCAATCATGGTGTCTTGGTAGTTATCCTTAACCTATGTTTATGATTTATTTTTTTAAGTTTTTGTCACATTTCCCATGTTGCCTTTATGATTATCATGTTTTATTATGTCTCACTTTTCCCGTTTATGATTGCTACTCTTTTAATTCCCCATTGATATGTATATTGTCTAAAATTTATTATTTTCTTCCTGTTAATCCATTTTTACTCCCTTGTTGGGACTTATATCTCACCACTTTCTTATGTATGTCCCTGGGTTATCCCATGCAGTTTTAAGTACGAAGGAATAATATGACCATGTCAAAAAAAATTCAATAAAGCTGAGGTATTTCCTTTTTTATGTTCTTATCTAATGTACCCAATTATGAAATACATTTTACTTCTTTGTCTTCTAGGTTATATTAAGTGTAATATAATGTAATAAATCATGTATCAATGTGTAACAAAGAATACAGTTGTTATAGTTGAGGCCAAAGGAAAACATTATTTATTTTTTTATTAGGATTAGAAAACTCTACTGAAGTCTTAGATATTAGACTTTGTATAAGAAAACATCATAAAATTTTGGTATGTATAGTGTATGTGGTTTATTAAGAAAATATATCCTTATCTAGATAATACAAGTAGATGTGGATCTGGAATATATGTATATAATGTTAAAATATTAAAACACCATGTTGAGCAAGACTCGACTGTGAACTGGTGCATGATAACAGGCCATGTCGTACACCTGGTTTGACACTAATGGGAGATATGCATTGGAAAATTTAATTGCTCATTATAGACCGTTAATAACAGAAAAAAATTCCCATTATTTTCTATGTTATAAAATAGATCATGGTTAACCTATATTGAAACCTATAAATTCATAAGTTAAGAAAATACAAGTCATTTATAAGTTACCACTTTAATATTATTGGTTTCCAATTAGAAGTTTATTATAGTTCTTTGGGAGGAAAAATTCATCTCTAGTTCTCATCATTTGGAGAAAAGATTATGTTTTAGTGGAAATTAATTTAAGGATTAAATTATAATTTTCAAGAAAGTGTATTTCTTTATGTTTGTAATCTATATGATTAAATAATTCCTTAAATATGGTAAAATAATATTGAATCAAAAATATTTTCATATTATTATCATTTTTTAGGAATTGATGGTCATTTGATCCATTATAGTTTAATGGATGTAACACTATAATATTTATAAATTGTTAATTTTCTCTTCCATGTATATGTTTTCACTTCCCAATAATGTTCACCTACTTTAAAACCTAGTTATGTGATGACCTTCATACGTCACTTCCTCACTTTTTAAGAGGATCTTTTATTTACCCATTTTATGATGTCGGTTTTCAATAAAGATATTTTCAAGTGTCAAAACATTTCATACCAAGTTAGGGTTAAAATTTCAATGAAATAATTTACTAAATAGGGAAACAATGTAACTTCCTGAGTTTTTTAAATAGAAAACTGTGTTTGATCATGTATGTTATTTACAACAGCAAACCAAAACAAACAATGATTATTTAAATATGGCCATTTTTATATATCCATTAACTTTTCAGATACAAATAGGATTTACTAATTTATGAAATATATATATATTAGTATGTATATATATATATATCCAAAAAATATTAATAAGTGCATAGATAAGAATCAATCAATTTTCAGTAATGTTTTTTGTACTCAAAATATATTTTCTTCAAAAATAAATTTTATTTATTTTTATGAAAAAAATTATAAAAATTATTTTTCAAGAAAATTTTTAAATTTGATTCGATAAAATGATATCAATTTTTGTATCATCATATCAAAATTAACTTATGGTTAAAAGTTTTGGTTTTTTAAAAAATAAATATATATTTTTTAGTAAATAGTGAAAAATATTGTTTTCATGTAAACTTTTTATTTATTTTGAAAAATTACTTAATTTAAAAGTAAATTATTATTGTAAGTTTATTTAAATTTAACTTATTTATTATTTATTTATATTTAAACCAATCAATTACATTTTAATATTATTTATAACAAATTTTAGTATAAGATTATTTTTCGGATTAAAAACACATTTTCTATAACATTTTTAAAATTCATCATGTTTCCCCATTATAATTAATTAAAATATACCCTATTTAAAAATTATTAACATGAAAATTTAATATTATATGTCTATATTGAATAATTTATATTCATATAGTGAGTACTACTAGTCATAGAGTTAATAAAAAATACACTTTTCCTAAAAAAATTAAATTTTTCGGAAAATCACTTTCCATCGTGCTTGGAGGATTTATATTAAATTATAACTTTCCACATTTTTGAATTGACTTAAATAGAATTTATTCAATATTTTAAATCACCCTAATTAATATTAGGTTAAATTTCAATTTATTTTTTAGAAATATGAATTGTAGATGTAGTAAATATTTATTACCACGATTAAAGGAAAATAGGTTAATTAATGGTAAACAAATTCAAAAAAAACTGGAAACAAGGTCACCTTAAAATTTTTAATATTTGTTTTTAATTTTCATTGAAATAATTAGTATATTTATTCCATATTTTATGTACTTTATAAATGATTAAGTAATCAATTTAAACAAATTATTTTGATGTGATAATAAAAAAATGTATTTTTGGGAAATATTCAAATTAAATTTCTGAATTTATTTTGATAAATTAATTTATTTTTAAGTAAATATTATTTTATTTAAATATAAAATATCATATATTTTTTATGTCAAATTTAATTTTTATAAGGGTTTGAAAACTAATGTTGCCAAAAAAACTCAAATTTTTTCAATAAATGTCATTTTTTATTTTAAAAGTAAAAAAATCACATATATAGAAAATATTTGGATAAAATAAATATTTTATTTGGAATCATAGTGTAAAAATTATACAGTGGTGAATTTCTCATAACTTTTTGAGATATTGGAATTTTTGGATAATAATTAGATACAGTATAAATATATAGTGTGTATTATGGCATCATGATGACCCAACAATGATGTAATCAATGTTTTAAAGGGTATTAATGACCAAATAAATGTTTTACATTTAAAATAATGTGATTTTATGTTTATTCTTTAAATTTTATAAATCTTTAATGAATCCTCAAAAACCTATAAAATTTAATGTTTTAAACCCATTTCCATAAGATTATGACTCACATCCACATCATAAGGGTATTATTTTAATAAGTAATCCCCTTGATATTATGAAATATTTAAAACCACCCCTCTTTGAAAGAAATCATGGGAAACTAAATGGGAAGATTTGTGTTTTCTGTCATTTTATTATGTAAAGTACAAAACCAATGTTTGGGAAATAATAAATTGCTTCACTTTATTTCCTAATATTAACCCACACAAGCACCCATTATTCTTCAATAAAAATCATTATATAAATTCCACATTCTTACCTCTCCTCTTTAAATTCCACTTAATATTACCTTAAACTTTTAAGAAGCTCCTCCCAAACATTTGAAGTCACAATCTCAAGGTAAGGGATTCACGCCTTCTCTTCTTAATTCAAGTCTCTCTATTATCTTATGCCTTATATTTATAATTCGTAATGTTAGGATATGTATTTCCTTGTCCCAATTACAATGGATTTCATATCCAAATGAATAGAGTAAAATTTCTCTCTTATCAACCCATTTTATAAATTTTTATGTGAGGTCGTTATGCTACAAAACTTTTACCCTGATTTTCTATACCAAAATAATTATTTAGTGACTACCATACTATTTTCCTAGAAATGGTCTTCACATTAATACACTTATACTTCATTTACATGGTACATAAATTGATATATTACACAAAACATTATCTTGGAATAAATTATGATATTGAATGAATCCATGTTTGATGATCTATCTAGCACACCTAAACATCAGAATGAAATGAATATGATGAGTACACTGAGAATTATATAGCACTCCAATGCATTGGGTAATGTTTAGTCTCATGAGATATTATGTAGCGATCATGAGTGAACTTGATTATTCTATGATACTTTTTCTATCATGATATCTTAGTAGTTTTCTTCGTCCTATGATTATGATGTAGTGTCTTAATTTGTTGTCACATTTTCTATGTTACCTTAATGATTACCATGTTATATCAGGTCTCATTGTTCATGTTTAGGACTCATACTATTTTTATTCCCCAATGATATTCCAATTTTATGACATGTATTATAATCTTCATTTTATTCCGTGTTTATTAAATTATTGAGCTTCATAACTCACCCCTTTCTTATATATTTTCCCAAGTTATCCCATGCAGTTTTAAGTATGAAGAGATAATATGAGGATATTGAGGATGTTTTTAATAAATATGTGGTAAATTCTATTTTAAGATGTTATATAATGTACCTAATATACAAATAAACTAAACTTCTCAATATTCTGTGTTGTATTAAGTGTAATATTACATAATAAATCATGTATTAATGTGTAATAAATGGAAGTGTTTTTATAATATGAAATTTTAGAAAATGTGGGATCATTTTTTTACTAATTATATTTTCCTCTGAGTTTATCCTATGTACATTACGTGTTTCACAATTCAACATAATGAAAATATATACCTAATCCCTATCGTGTTTTGAACCAGGAGTCTGTATAATTTGAATAAAATATTTATTCTGATGAATATCCAGGGAATATTTTAAATTTAATAAATCAAGTTTCACAAACTAATATAACCCCCTGATTAATTTTTTTATAAGAACCACATGACTAAGGAAGAATCATTATAACCCGAAAAGGATATGAAGGAAAAATATCCCTACCTATTTATAAGATGAATGATATCATGATGAAACCATTTCATTAAGGATGTGAGAATTTAAAAACATTGGCAATGTCAACAATAAATCAATTTCATGTAATTTTATAATTCAGGATTATATTTTATGGATTCACATTGAGTAATTTAGTTTTTTTATATCTCAAATTGGATAATAAAATATTTTTATTTTAACCAATGTCTTCTTTCATATATCATATGGTTTTAGTAAGAAGATAAATTTATAAAATTTTGAAATTTAATTTTATATTATTTTTTTATTTTTTTATATCTTCATATAAAATAAATCTTAGGTTGAACTTTTGGAATTTTTCCAAAATAAATAATATTTAGGTGAATAGTGGAAATTGCATATTTTTATAAAACATGACATTTATTTCCATGTATTTAAAATCTTCCATTATATTTTATATTGACTTTAAAGTATAATTAGTCACCTTTCATTAAACATAATTAAATTAATTACAGTAGACTCGTCATTATTATTGTTTTTGGTACACATTCATTTTTGTAATAAAAAAATTTTTCTAAAAAAAACGATTATTCATTGTGTTCTAAAAACAAATATTAAAAGTAATTTCATCCACAATTATAAATTATATTTTTGAAAATCGATTTCAAATTTTGAATCGGGATTTTTGGATTTAGAAATAAATTCAATTTTTTTATCACAATAAATAGTAACAATATTTAAAATTTGTCTCTATAGTAACGTGTCAAATAGTTTTATTATGGTTAAAACAAAGTGATAAGGTCAAAAAATCAAATTTTAAATCCAACGGGATAGGTTTATTTTTTAACAGTACCATGTTGGCTTGTAAATGGGATAGTATTAGTTCTAGGTTCCCATTAATATGACTTTGTATTATTTTTAATTATTTAAAATTTACAATAGTACCATTACCCTCACATGTAAAATGGAACATAGTTTCCTCCCTTATTCAAATACATTATTCGATATTATCTCAACTATTCTTTATAGAAAAAACATTCCCAACATCCACTCTTAGTCCTAGAGGTCTTGGTTTCCCCAAAGTACTAACCTAGAAGGCCTAAGGTGTAATACACAAGATTTATTCGTAATAATATGTTTAACTATTAGCTGGGTTTTTTCATATTTTTTTCATTATCTTCCACTTTCAAAAATTCTGCAAAAATTATGTTATGGTAACAAGAGTGTATTCTATATAATAAAATGTTATTATGTTGATATCATAACCCTTTTTCATCTCATTTTCCGTCATATGTGACATGAAAATGTCTATTTGGTGTACATGGGGACTACAACTATATTACCTCGAGGTATTAGTAGATATTTTCTTAAAAAATAAAACTATATTTGATATTTTATAGTACATTAAACACTATGCTTAAAGGAATGGAGACATACTATTATTTAATTATAACCTTTATTACCTGGTCATAGTTTTGGTGCTTATGAATTAGAAGAATTATATTAAGAAATAGTTATAGATTGATTCTCCCAAATAAAAATAATAACCAATAATTCATTGATTAATAATTTTTTTTAAAAATGACAAAATATTTTAAATTTAAAAGGGAAATTTTTTATAAAACAATTTTTTATGTATGAAATATATTTTGATATTAACAGACTAGATTAATAACTATTGATAAATTACTAAAATTAAATAATTTGATTATATATACCCACATTAATTAAGTAAAAAATTATTTTAATTATGGTTATCTAGAATGTAATTAGTTTAAAGTCATTATATTCTTCAACAATATATTTTCTTAAAAAATAGTTTTTATTTTATCTTTTTCATTAATATTATAATTAATTTATTCGATTTTAAAAAAATATTTGGAAAAACTAATATATTTTTTTACATAATAATTTAATGATAATTTCAATATTTATTTTCTATAATTTCATGAAAAGTTTTATCTTTGAGTGAATAATGAAAAATATCGATTTTACAAAATCTACCACTTTTATTGCTCTATAATGATAAAAGATGAACTTCAGTGTTTATAAAAACATTTTTTATTGAAGAAATATATATTCATGAATTAATATAATTTTTTTAAAAATATAATTTTGAAAATAGAAATAAATTTTTAACATTTTATAAATTTAAGTAATGTTTTTATTCAAATTTAAACTGTTTTTAGTTCTTCTCTATTAATTGAGTATTTAAAGGGTGAATTTTTGTTTTGGTTTGTTTTGAAAGAAAAATAATCTAAATTTTATTAATTAATATAAATTTAATCTTATTTTAACTAATATAATATTTTATTTTCTATTAAATAATTTTAATTCTTAAAACAATAATTTTTATAAAAATTGTTTTCGTAGTGTCCTGCAAATTTATATTAAAAGTATTTTTATCCAAAATTTGTAGTTTAATTGTGTAAAATGGATTACATATTTGGAATCAAAATAATAAATATTATTTAATATGGAAAACATAATTATTCACCATCATTAATTCTAGCCATGGTAAATATTTTTCACCTCGGTTAAGGGTAAAATGAGTTAAAGGAATTAAAAATAAAGGAATAAGGAAACAAGATTAATAAACTTTCATCATCCTCATTGGTTGGATTTATAACAAAAATACCCTTAACATAATCAATTATATGACAATTTTGGGTAAATTTCATAAGAAAATGACTATATTATTTAAATAGTTCAGGTATTTAAATGTGTATCCCTCCCCTCACTTGCAAAAGGGAACCTTTTCTCCCCCATTATAAAAAAATATTGATCCCTATAGCTCAAAATATCACTTCCCAAACCCCTTATAAACTTACTACCCTTTGTCCTGATCCCATGGTCTTACCTTATGTCCATCCCAAGAAGTCTTAAAGAGTAAGCCAAATGAGGATTATCAAAAAAGAGTTAACCATCATACTCTAATATTTTAAATGTATTTTCTTATTATAATTACTTTAAATATTTTTTATAAAATAAAAAATAATTAATAAAATAGAAAAAATGTAATAAAATCATATTTTGATTCTTTGAAAACTATTTTCCACCTCATTTCTATCATATTTAAAATTAAAACATTACTTGTCTATACGTATGACATATCGTCGTCACTTAGATTGTAACCTTTTTTTTAGTCCCCATTATACATGGATGGTAATATAGGTGTAACTAATTAACATATATTATATTTATAACATAATTATTATTTTTGGACAATAATATATCATCTACCTTCCAACCCTACCATCTTTTGAAAAAATGATAATGGTGCACGTTTGTACGTGTGGGCTACGACCCTCATAAAGAAATGTGATTTTTCTTATCTCCCCTCCATGAATTGATTATTCTAATGTTTTATATAAGGAATAAGAATCAAAATTATTAAATTATTAACATTATAAACTTTATGTAACTATTTTATCACTCTTTTAAACATGGGAAATTTACTAAAGTATTTTTTTTGAAATTAACCGACCAACCTTAAGTGGTCGATTTTAGTCAAAAATATTCAATGAATGCATTTAAAATTATTCTAAAATGAAAATAAAAATAGAATATAGATAAAAGTTTTCCTAAATAATTACTTAAAAAATTTAAATCACATATATAGTGGGATAAAAAATGTAACACTATTAACTCACCATAGGTAAGGTTAATTTTATATCATTTCTATTTCAATGATGCACCTAATTGTTTTTACATTGTACACAATAACCCTTTTGAATATTTTAACATTAATTACAAATTATTATTGGTATTAATTTTATTTATTAATTTTTTATATTTTAAGATTATTTGATTCAAAAGTTACCAAATTAGTAAGGGATTTTGGTTATAGTAAAATATAATTTTGGGATTGTTTACTTTCAGATTTTCTCTCAGAGAATTATATGACACTAATATCTTAATCCCCACATATTTTCTTCTACTATGATTATGTTTGAGTTTTAAATTGTTATTTTCTATTTCTTACTTTCAGAACAAGAATCAATATATAACTTATGTGTAAGTGTCTTTATTATAAAAAAAATTGTTTTAAAGTCTTAATTTGAGCTCATTTTCTTCCTTGCCGATGTTCTTTGAAATGATTCAAGAATTTTAATATTAATTATTAAAATATATTTAAAATTAAAATTAAAATAATTTTTAATTAATTTTAAATGGTATGAAAAAGAATCTTTTTCATATTTTCTACAAAGGTTATTTTTTACTTTGATTAAAAAAGTGTAAAAATGTTTTTTATTTTTACAACATGAACATATTATACCACCAATATGAATATAGATTTATTTAGATTTTATATTATATTTCTATATGATTATTCATGAGGGAATTATATTTTAAAAATTTTGGGATTTTTTTCTCCCCTCGATGCATCAATAGGTCTCATAAGACAAAACTAGTGGAAACATTAGTTTATTAATTATTGTATACCAACACATACATTGAAAGTTTCATGGAAAAGTACTTTAAAATAAGATTAATTATAAATTGCTTGATGTATTAAGGTAAATATTATAAATTTATATATTTATAGATTTCATTTCTTGGTTTTACTTTATTGATAATTCAGTTTCTATTGTCCTTACAATCCCTATGTTGATAATATCTATTGATGTACATTGAACTATATTTATTAATTCAGTAGAATGTGTTCTTATTTTCCACTCTACTATGTTTATTAAGACTTATTTACTCATGATATATTCCATTTTTCATAAATCGTACTAATAATATGAGCTCACTCTTTATTTATTTCCATTTCCCCATGATATGAAAAAGGAATATTAAATTATCCTCAAAGATGAAAAATTTTATTCATGATGAGTTTTTTATTTAAACTATAGTAATAATGTATTGTTTGTAAATATTATTACATAAATTAGAAACTAATAAATAATTTGTGGCTTAATCCATTGTGTCTTTTAATGATATATTGAGAAAGAACCAACTCAAGGTTATTGGAGTAAGGCTTGCTATAACCACCATCATGAAGTAATGATTTTCAATTTCCATCAACTTCTCACAAGGATGGTTATTATTAAATATTTAATAAATATATATGATATTTAATACATAATTTCATTTTTTTAATTATAATATCTTACTTACTTTTTAACCCTTTCATCCATTGGAAAATGATAACAACATTCAAGTGTACGTGTGGACTACCTTTAACACAAAGTGATAAAAAAAATTTAATTTCAACATTTCATGTATGGTTATAAAACTATATTTAATTTATAAATAAGATAATTATTACATGATTAAAATTTTTCTTGTAATGAAAAAAAATTCTCATTGATCATGGTCAACCAATCGAAGTTGTTTTAGGATTATAAATCAAACGCGTTTAAAATTTCTGACGTGAACATAACGGATTTAATAACTATATATGATCCCATAATATATTAATTAAATAGTATTATTATATATTAATAAACCTAAAAAGGTTCTAAATAAATAAAATAATTAATATATGTTTATTATGTATGTGTGAATGAACATACATGGTGACTGAGACTCTAGGTAAGGTTGTTTTCATTAAAACATTTTTTAAAATGTTTTATTATCATTTTATCCAATATACATGTTTTTAAAATAATATAAGTAGTGTTATAATATATACTAAAATAAGTTTTCAAAAAAATTAACTCTCATTTAGTTTTTTCAAATGTTTTTTAAGTGAACTTTTTTAACGTTTTTTGTACATCTGAGTTTCGAATATTTTTACAAATGTGTAAAAGAATATTTTTTTAGTGTATACATCTAGAATGTAATTTCCTACCATAATAACCATTATTATTTATAAAAATTAATATAGAATTTTTAATGGATCTCCAAAACATGATATCTTTCTATTCTTCTGGGATGTTTTCGTTTTCATATTTTTCAATACAAAAAATATGATTTTTATCCTTATTTTTATAGGAATCCTGAAAGTGATTCTGTACATTTTTAAAAAATGATATCTTAAAATATTTTATGATGGAAAGAAAATATTCTATTCTATTTATTTATGTTGTATTCCTTGTATATTTTATATAATTATTATTGATCTTGATATGGATTTTAATGCATTGGGTAATTAATTTTTTCTCTAAAGAATAATGTTGGAAAAATCTTTTTCAGTTATTCATTTTATAATAAATCTATGAGGATAATGTACCAAGAAACCTACATGAATTTTAAATTATTAAAAATATTTTTTATGGAATTAGTTTGACGTAAAAATTTAAGGAAAAATATTATGTTTCAAGAAAAATTTAGACCACTTTAAGGGTGAAAGATATGTTTTCAAGAAAATGGTTTCCATTAGTTCTCTTGTACTATAAGAAACAATCATTATTACAATTTGTTCTTAGTTATTTCTTATTAACTGTTTTATATAAAATATTTTTAAAAAAATTTGATTTCATTAGTAATTAAATGATTTTTTTAGCTCAATGTTTATTATGTAGAAGGGAAAATGTACTTACGGATTTCATAGCTTTCAAATTGACTAAAGGGTACATTTCCTTTTTATTCACTTAATGATATTTTTTCCCATCCAAATTTTTCAATTTTTTATTAGGACTATCGATGATTAGGATCTATAGAATGGTATATCATTCTCTTACATGGATTTTCTCTTAATAAAGTAATCATTTTTTGAATAAAAAAAGTGTTTAAATTTTAAGGACCTATTTTTGTGGAAAATTTGATTTTTATCTAAAGTTTCTAATATTTTTAAGGGTTTTATACATTAATGTTTTTTAATATTTACTAAAAAGTAACGTAAAATAGAATTAGAATTTTAGAAAATTCAAACATTATTTTCAAACTAATTAAAATGGATTTTTAAACTTATGGGATATTATAATTTCACACTCCTCTTTTGAGGAAATTACTTCATCATTCGATCCATCATTATCCTTGGACCTAGAAACAGTACTTATATACAAATCATCCAGGGAAAGATGAGTATCTTCTATATTAGAATCCAAATATTCTTAATTACTCTTTAGAAACTCTTGAAACTCAGTAAGTCTATAAGATACAATTTTATCTCTAGAACTTTTCAAATATATAGTAAGAGAAACCTACATTAGCTCATAAGTCGAAATATTTTTTAATCACAATACATCACATGTTTTTCAATAAAATTAGATACTTATTATTTATAAAATATCTTGGGTTCAACACCCCACTCATTCATGTCTCCCTCAGAAGAATATTCTATCACCTCATGTACTTATATAACTGTATCAATATTATCTTTCAGTCTTAAATTATGCTTAACTAGATATAATTTCACATTACTCTTATCATTATCAGCTACTCGTAACTTCCTCAATGTTTTTATATTCACTTCCATCAATTTATATATGTTTTCAGTTTGGAATAGAAAACTAGAAGCTATATACATTAAAAAAGCTGGCTTGTTCCCAATGTTATTTTTCTATCTAACTTATTTACCTAAAAATTGGAATCAAAATAACTTAATTATTCAATTTTTTGGACTCTAGGGTAAAAAATTAAACAAAATTCTATATTATTGGTCTGTTTCAAAATTCTATTAACAACATTCAATTGGGATCCCCTAGATTTTCCATGAAAAGTTTCACACATAAACACACTATACAAAATATATTGTTATAAAATAATTAAATACAGTAAGCACATAGTCATTCCTTTATAGATAGTTGGTCAACTTTTTTCCATTTTAATCCATGTATAATTTATAGAAACACCTCAATCTAGTGCCACTATACTTAGTTCTATCTAAGTAAAATGTTTCATAAGATATAATGTATATTTACATTGATTTATAAAATTATATACTTTTTTGAAGAAATATGAAAACCAAGAAATAATTTCAAGTCACAAATTAAAAACATTTGAAATTGATTTTTCATAAGTTTATATAATTCATTTCGAAAATATTTTTTAGATATACTAAAATAATATCATCAACAAAAAAAGATGATTTTATAAATAATTTTTTGAAAATCTATGGGTTATTCCAAAAAACAACTCCGCTAATACTATCATTATGTAATACAATCCTAAAATCCATTTGATATAGTTTGAAATATTTATGTGATTTATATATTATAAGTATTTTAATGGATTCATTTCTTGATACTAGGTCAACAGTATCCTCATAATCAATATCTTCCTCTTGACTATAACCACATGTAATAAATTGATCTTAATTTATAACAATAGTACAAGATTTATCCTCATTTTTTTTATAAACCCACCTAGTACTAATGGTGAGGTAGTATTTTGGATTATTAACTAATTCTCGTATATTATTTCTCTCATGATTAGATAATTATTATTCCATATCTTTTACATAGTATTCATAAAAGATTTATTTAGTAATGTTCATAGGTTCTGACTGATATAATTAGGCTTGATGTTCATCTCTTTTTCAATGAGAGGATTGAGTTTGAGTCCCTTTATTCAGATCACCTACAAAAACATGTAATGGATGGTTCATCTGGATCTAAATAATTATAGGATGTGAAATTCCTGGTTCTCCTTAATATTTTTCAAGGTCAAGATGGAAGGTTTGGTATTTTCTGGGTGAACATAATTGTAGTCAGTGATATTGTTAGAGATCAAAGAGGTATAATAAATATTCATAATTGAAATACCATCCTCAAGGTCATATAATAAATGTTTAGGATTATGTTGATATTTCATATAAAAATAGACAAAAAGATATTCAAATAAAATTTTGTTTCTTTTGTTAAGTACTCTATATGATTTTCAAAAGTTTTAATAACCTAAAAATGTTCCATCATCATCCATTAGTGAAATTTTTTTATGATTCTATTTTGTATAATTAAAAACTAACTTACATCCAAAAAATTAGTGTAATTTAACTTTAGGTTTATGTAATTCCATAATTCATTAGGAGACATCTTTTAAATAGTTTCTATTAAAATCAAATTATATAAATAAATATATTTATTCATGGATTCAACAAAAAATGAATAGATAAGTCATATTCACTAAGCATTATCGAGGAAATCTTTTTGGTAGTTCAATTTATCCTTTCAACAACCAAATTTTATTGAGTTTTTCAAGATATAGAATAATTGTCACTATATCAATATTAAAATCATAAAAAATAAAAAAAAATTATTCTCAAATTAACATCCACAATCACTTATCCGAGATATTATGGTAATTTTACAATTCATCTATATAGATTTTTTCTTACATAGAAAAATCGATATAAGAGTAAATTTTCTGATCTAATAGAAACACCCATGTGTATCTTGAAATCCATAAACAGTATCATAAGAATAATGTTTCCCACCAAGATTTAAAAAATAGATAGTATAAATAAATCCATGTGAACAGTTTATGGAGGATGAGAGATAGAAACCACTTTCCTTGGTTTGAACGGATTTTTTGTTTCATTTAATTTTCACTAGGATTATACACATTGCCTTTTAAGAATTCAATTTTGGGTATATTCTTAACGAAAACATTTAGAAATAGTTTCTTAAGAGATTTTATATTGTAATGAAATAGTATCATGGGAAAAAAATTATCTAGAATTGAAACTTATGTAAGAAATATTTATGATAAAATAATGAATAAAGATTTTAGTATAAACATTAGCATTAATCAATGAAGTAAAAACTAACTCATGATTAGAATATTGAATCTTGAAATAATTGTTCTAAAATTTAATATTATTTTCACCATTATAGAATTGAAAAATATTGAGAAGTTTGTTTTAAAAAACATCAACAATAAAAACATTTAAAATTAGAAGAGTTTCAGAGTTATTGATTTGTCCAAGGCTATATATTTTTTCTTTTACAATTTCTCCAAATGTTACATTTCATTCACCAACTTTTACCATACTCTTGAAAAATGATTTGTCTCCAGTTATATGTCTATAATATACACTATTCAAATACCATAATCATTTACTAGATCTCTTTAAGTATTTATACAATTCAATAAACCATGAAATGGTCTTAGTACCCAAACATTATTTTTCGTGAATATTTAGCAAACAAGGCCTTCATTATCCAAATTTTCGTTATCATCTTGTTAGGAGAAAAATTAACAAATTTTTATTAAAATCCTATCATGGGTCCAATGGAATGAAATTTTCTAAAATGACCTTCAGTTCCCTTATCCTTTCAAATTAATGTATCATTTTTATGACTAGGAAAAAATATTTTTTATACAGATTAATTCATTACTCATACTGATGTCATATAGTATTTATAATTTTAGGTGTTTCTTTACTACACAAAATCATATAAATGATATTATCCCCTTTAGTAAATCTCACCCAATCCTTCATTATTGTTTTATTTTCCAATTCAAATTCATATACTTTTCTAACAGTTTTGTATTCTGCTTTTTTCAGTAAAAATTATTTTTGGAATCGTGAGATTAATCAAGCATGTTATTAAGAATAATATTTTTATATTTGAGTTGATTAATCTTATCCTTATGCATAGTATTGTAACATAAAAATTATTTATAATACATATCAGATTCATCCTGAAATTCATTATTAGAGATGGTAGAAGTAATAGATATTAACATAATTGTAGTGGAAATAAAAAAATATTCACTTTGTCATTTTCATTATTATTATAATAATATAAATATCTAGAGTTTTCCTTATATTAACTCTAGGTTCCTTAATAAATTTCTAGGGTTTCATTTAACAATCATTGTATTTGTTTTTATACTTTAAATATTCTCAATCAGCCTTTATGGGGCCTTCTCTCTTAAACATATTGTATTTAATTTCCCCTGATGAGTTTTCCTTTTTCCAATTTTATTTTTTTCATATTTTCTATTTTAAAATGAAAAAACTAAATTGAGATGAGTGAGTATTGGGATGGATAGATGCTCTCATATACACTACGAAGGAGATCTTTTGGAAATAATATTTACTTCTTTCGGTAAATCTAGTCAGTGAATCTTATTAATTATGATCAATAAATTGTATTATCATGGAATAATTCTATTCTATTTGGGATAATTCATTCAATGATGTGGTCCATGAACCTCCTATGAATAATAGGATAAATTTAAAAAACCTAAAACAAACTAATGTATCATAAATAAAAAAATTTAAAGGAATTTATTTTGGAGAAGATATTCATGTTGAAGATACCTTCAAGAATGAGTTTCATAGATCCTCTACCTACAAGAAGTGGAAATATGATGGCCTCTTGGTAGTCTCTAATCCATATTACCTAAAACATTGAATCTATTTATGTAAACTCCCAATTCATTGACATATTTTGAACTCCACGGTAGAAAACCCATGGTCCATCAAATATCTAAAATCCAACATTGCACTTTATTATATTGGAAGTGAGTGGAAAATAATTCTAATTGGATAAGGAGTCTTTCGCATTATTATGGATAACAAGGGGGATCTTAACTAGGTTCATATAATTGGAAATGTTCCTTTAAAACCTATGCATTTAGAATTTTTTAAAGGGATTTTAATTTCAATCCATTCAATCAAAGAAACTCCACTTCTTAAATATGGGTCAGGTTTCATGGATGGAATTATGTATTTTTGCATCCAAAAAACCTTAGTGGTCTCACATTTTATATTTTTATTCAATTTAAATTTAATTTTCATACTCTAAATGATGAACTAGTCCATTAGGCCAAGTTTTTGGTTAATTCCTATTTTTTTCCAAAATTTCTTGATGTGATAAACTTAATTTCCAATGATTTAAATAATAAATTTAGAGTTGAGTATGAATATACTCCACTATTCTTTGAGGGGAAAAAATTGTTAGACACTCCATTAAAAAATGGAGGGTCGTCCAAAAATAGGTGAATCCACCCATTGACCCTAATGCTTCGAAATATTTTAAAAAAAATAAGAAGTAAAATTCATCCTTCTTGAAAAAGGTGAGTCTTTGAGGAATAATGTTCCAAGAAATTTGGTTAAAAATAATCCCAATAACATTGAATTTAAGTATAAAAATGGAAACTCTTAAGATTATCTTATTAAAGAAAATAAAATAGATAATTATATGGATGTACCACCCATGAATTTGAATACCCCATTGTTCGCTACGATAATGTGGCCATAAACACTAAAATTTTGGGTATCGAGAATGATTCCCTCTATCTTGAAATAGCTCATGAAATCAAAATTTCTGTAGATTTATTGCAAAAATGATTTTGTTAATGAAACCTCAGACAATACCAAGGGTACCTCAACTTAAATGAATGACTGGGTTCATAATTGTCCCTTAAAATGATGGAAAAATAATAGATGTGACTTATATAATATCTAGTGGTGATATTTGTAGTGATACTACAAATATTTAGAGGAAACCCTCCCAAGATACCATTGTCCATGAAGTTCATGATCAGTAGAATTCTAACAAGAATAAAATTGTCTTATATCAACCTTTTTCTAGTGATATCATAAGTGAATTTCATGTTGTATCTTAAGTTTTTAATATGAATACTCAAATTCATCTTCAAATGATCTCAATAAATGATGGTAAAACTAAAAAACCCCACTTAAAGATAGGAACACATCTTCACCCACTCAAGAAGAATGGACTCTGATTACCCTATTATTAAAAATTATATGGATTATGGGTAATATATAAGAATGGGTTCTGCATATAAACAATATGTAAATTTATCTAATCATATTCTTCACCAGGTAGATATAGAATATTGAGGGAAAATAAATTATACACCTTCTCACTCAGACATATTATACATGTACCCATCTATTAAAGAAGTCATATAATTAGATAACATTCATCTTGGATCTTCTATGATTTCAAATTATTAATCTATTAAAGGCATAACAAAATCTCATTCTTTGTAGAAATACAAGTACTGTATTAGTGGAAATCAGGAGGGTTGTCCTATGAATGCTAGAGTAGAAATGAAAAACACTACTAATCATTCTCTCCCAAATCAAAGAAAGGAAGTGTGCCTTTCCAATCTTGACACTTCATGTAAATAAAAATTTTAAAAACTATATGGTGATATAAAAACAAGTAAACATCAGTAAATGAACCAAAAACAAAAAAATGTTGGCTAGAACAAAGGGAACACATCCCCTAAACATATTTTAAAATGGGTATTTTTTCTGTATTTTTTAGGGTTTGGGAAACTATAACGCAATTAATTATCTCTATCTATTTATTAAGAGGTATAATACTGGTCTTCTTGGTATATTTTTAATGAATAAAATTTTTTCTTGATAGAATTTCCACTCTTGATAAGATGGGATATCATATTATTGACACAAATCAATCCACCAATAACATCAATAGACTTTATGGCTTACATCATTCGATTCAAGATTGATACTCTTTAATTATTTCCTGAAAATAGATGTTCATTCTCTGTTATAACTATTTGGGTATGAAAAAAAATCTCTTTTATCTATAATTATAATGTATATCAAGATAGAAATGAAATATGGAAGAATATTCAGGTTCTGAGCAACAAAATAAATGCTCTATGGAATATTCTTGGAGATATCAATATTATTCTAAATCAAGATGAGAAACTTGGAATTTTAAAATCTTCTTCCTCAAGAAGATATTTTATGGGATTCACTAAGAATAATATCTGCATGAAGTTAACTTGGTAGGTTCTAAGTACACTTCCTATAGAAATCATCTCAAAAAAATTGTCTATACAATTGGAGTAGATTTTTTCTAATTATATGGATCTCAATGTTTTTCCGTCCATTTCCTACACTACTCCCAAAAATATGAATTTCTATAACCATATTATTCTGATAAAACATATAACTTGAGATGTTAAACTTTTCTTTCTATTCAGATTAAACAATGCAAGGTCCTTGTATCTGGATTGTAAGAAATTGGTTTAACACACCGGGAGAAAATCTAATTTTAAGGATGATACCTCAGCTTGTGTTTTAAAAATAAAGACCTTAAGATATATCTATAAGTTTTAATCAATAATACAACCTCAAAATGGATGAAAATATTGCTCAACTTGAATATTTTCTTCACATTATTCATTAAAATTTTACTAATATTGACATTTCCACAAGGCTTGAGTAGAAAATTTTTATTACTCATGATCTCAAAAACCTATACAATCTGAAATAATGTGTGAAAATAGAATCCTTCAGGTTTAAATAGTTTAATGAGGGTGATAGGAATACAAATTTCTTCAATTCTCTTCAGATATTCATGAAACATAAAGAACATTTTGTTATTCTTAGTGATAATGGGGAGTTTTTTTATAATAAAGAGGACATGGATTCTCACATTGTATCTCGCTATAAGAACCTATTTGATGGTATGAAATATTGTGTGAAAATAATGGAAGACATAACTCCCATGATGGTCAGTAATAGGGGTAATTCATCTCATTCTTCTATTCATCTTGAATTTGAGATAAAATAATTTGTCTTTGGCCTCCACAATTGTAGATACCCTGGTCTAAATGGGTTAAAAAACTATTTTTTCCAAAAATATTGGTATATTATTCATGTTTATGTTTTCATAATTTTTATTCATTTTTTTAAATATGGATAGCTGGAAAAAGGCATTAATTCTCAATTTCATTCTATCATTCCAAAAATGGATAATGTAAATGAAATTCATGTATTCAGAGATGTGGCACTGGTCAACACTATTTACATTCCTATTCATAAAATGATTAATAGAAGCATGAAAATATTTCTAATAATATTGTATCTAAAGAGTAGTTTGGTTCATGAAAAGGTAGAACTATTCAAGATTTAATTATCACTAATTTTTAATGGGTTAACCTTCTCAGGAAATCCCCTGTATGAGGAAATATTTTAATCAATCTTGATGTTAAAAAATACTTTTACACTCTATATTGGGCCTTCATTAGAATCATTTTAGTCATCTTTAGCTTTGGTGAGACATTTATTAAATGCGTTTAAATCCTTCAGAGTTCAACCCATATATTAGTTCTTATAAATATCCCTCTATATGGAAACTTTACTTGATCCAATGGTGTTTGAAAAGGTTACCTACTCTCTACCACTATTTTCCGTATTTCTAAAGATTACTTGAGTATACTCCTTATCAACATACTTAAAGATAACATAATCAATCTTATCAGATATTCTATATGCCTTGTTTCCCCCACTCATTCATTGAATGCTGGTGAAAATATTCACTTCTCTCAAGGTGAAAAAAGAAACATCAAGAACATTAATAATTCCCTTCTTCATTGTGAAAAGGTGTCAGTATAGGAGATCAATTAGAAAATGTATTTCTTATATTTTGGAAAGCGGATTCCTATGGTTAGAAAATCAGACATCATCAATGAGATAGAAATTATAGAGGTTGTTTTTTATTTCACCTATCTTTTTGTCCCCATGTTTTTTCAAAAACCTTGTTTTATCCATTTTTCACATAGTGATCCTAATTAAAAAAAATTGGCCTCTTGGGAAGGTGAGGTGTTGTCGATGGTATGTAGGGTCATCATTGAGAAATCTATGATTGTGTCAAAAAAATTATACTCATTCATGGATTATAAATGGGAATATGGCCTCATTAAAAATACCATCACTTCCATCAATAATTTTTTATAACGTGGGAGCATTCAAAAAAGAAACATTATGATTTTTCATGGAAACAATGCAGTCAACTAGTTGAATATGAATGATTTGTAGAAAAAATATTTATAAATATAATAAAAATTTATATTGTAACTTCATTTAGAAACTCATAAATTAAAATTTAGAGGCTTTGGATTTTCTGAGACAAATGTTTTTAGGAGGGTTCAAAACGGGGAATTTAAACAATATGGACTCCTCAATTTGGTCTATACCCAAGGATTTTTTTTCTGAACCATTACAACAAATATACACTTTCTAGACAATATTAATTATTCCCTCAATTTTTGGTTATAAAAACATAAAGGTATTCCTCTTATTAATATTTTATGGTCTACTGACCCATCAATTGACACAAATGTGTTAATCAAGGAGAAAATTAAGATTTACTTCCACGCCCTTCCCAATGAAATCAAGTATATGGTTACAAATTATATATTTTTTAATATTAATGACACATCGGTATGAAAACCTTATTCTAATGAGAGGATCTAATCAAATTTATTCTATAAAATGACTACACAATGATACACTAAAATCAAGGATAAATGCTTGAGCAGATGCTGGATACCTCTATCAATTGTTTCCTTGAATGGAGGATCTTGTACTTCAAAATACCTACTGATAATTATTGGTAGATTTCAAGAATTAACCTATTCTCAATATGTTCTATATATTACTAGTATAGATATGACATGGACAACATATTCCTCATCTGTGATACTGCTACAACATTACGCAGAGCAGTGACTAATCTTTTTAAGTTTGCACTACCCTGTATAACTTACAACCAAGAAAATATTGTTTCATGTACTAAGATATTGATCTCCCATATTCTATTGAATATATTATTTGTGGCTAGCAATGAAATAATAAATGTGATTCGGTGCAACTTGAACAAAATTTTCAATGATAATATCCTCTTCCATCTATAGTCATCAATAGTTTGAATTTAAGTCATTGTGTGAAACAAAAATGTTGTCCAGATATATTTTTGTGGTAATTCTATTCATGATTTTACCATGCTTACGAATCTTGTAATTACAGTTAATTATCATCCTCTTTATAAAACCTTTAAATTCATATAGACTCGCCCATTTCATGCATAGATCAAGTGAAAAACATATGGATCCACAATAGGAAATCCAAGTCCTTCGAGATATGGGGTTATCTTGAGAAATAGTCTTACTGATGCAATGGGATGGCTCTATAGTCCCTATGGAATCACAATGTCTCTTGACACAAAAATTCTTGGAATTATTAATGAGATTTAAATGAAAAATAATGGTTTTGGTTCAACTTGTGGCTTGAATGTAATTCCACCACTATTGTGATGGCTATCAGAAATGGTATCATTCATCCCTATTAGAGGTTGACCAACAGTTGGTAAATATATATGGACAATCTATCATCCATGAATTATATCACCACACAGGCATATCATGAAGAAAAATATTTGGGTGATGGAATGGATAACAAAGGTACGACTTCAAATTAGTTGATCAGGCTCAATGATGTACCTGGTGAACTTTCATCCTTTTTTCAAAGGCGTTATTGTAAAAAACAGTACTATGGCCCACTATAATTTATGTTTTCAATCATTAAATTAGAAATTTCCATATTGTAAAAGATCTCATTCACTTAGAAAAACAATAAATTGTTTTTTAATTAAATGATTAATATTTACCTGATATTTATTATTTTATTTGATTATGGTATGATAAATGTGAATTAGTTTAAAGGGAAAACCACTAAATGGAGATGAAATTAATGAATAAAAGGTTACTACATTATGTAAGATAAGTCAAGGATCTAATATAAATCTCATAAATGAATATTCATGAGGAAATCAAGTTGAAATTTATATAAAAAATCAATGCAAGGCATAAATAGCTTATTCAAGATGTGAGATTCAACATAAATTCATTACATAAGGTAAAACAATGAAATATATATCCTGGTTAAAGTACCCAAATTCTCATAGTGTGACACCATATTTCACACCATGAACCATGGTGATAGAAATTTTTGACCTCAAAACATTGTTGAATTTTTTATGGGCTCCGTATATTATTTCCTCATAACCTCCATATTTGATTTTCCCATATTTGATGTAATAATTAATTGAATTTATGATTCTTTAAGATCCATCTATACCTATACATACAAGTTTTCATTTTTCCCCAAAAATAATTCCAAGATTGATTTAATCCCTTGATATTAAGTGATGCACTATATATTCTTCTTCAAGGATGTTACTTCATTCACATTGGATTTATTTTCTATTTTCCCCCTATCACCCTATCATGACTAACATTATGGGTAATTTTCCCATATGTTGAGTAATTTAATCTTCATGGGGTTTTCTAGTTGGATGTATTAATTTTATTTTAGTTTATATTGGTTTATATGTTCATACCTTAAAACTATATCTCCCCCTTTCATTAATCATGACCATTGATAATTGAATCGGAAAGAATCATCTAATATATCACTATTTATCCAAATTATTGTATAAACGATTTATGGGTAGGTTTATTTATTCTCAAAATAAGTTTTATTTACATAATTAATTAATCCACCAAATTTAATTGACCATATGAAAATTCAAAACAAATAAATTAGAGAGAAAACACCAAGACCAAGGGTATTCTTAGATTTGATTCCAAAAACAACAAAAATATATTATATTAGTTTTTAATACACTAGAACATGAAATTGAAATTTACAAAACATGGCATATTTTATACATTTAGTTTTTCAGTAATTCTTTTTCATCAATATCTTTCTCATTCAAATTTGATCGTCTATTTTCAATTTTTCCTAAGTATTATCAAAATCAACTCTGGGGTTCAACCTTAAACTTGTAACATGATACGTTAAACTATTAGTGTATTTAGTTTTATTATTAAAATATATTATTAAATTTCATTAGTTTTGTATAATTTAATTATTTCATTAAATTATGTCAAATTTATTGCTTTTTGTGGGGCATGGCTGCGGATTTTTCTTAGGTTAGTTGGAATTACATCAAAAAAATTAGTTTAGTTGTCTATACTTTGTCTTATTAAGATATCATCTCAAATTAACTTGCATTGATGAATAATTCACAAACGGTCAATTAAATATTATCCTCACATATGATCCCAATTTGGAAAAAATATGAAATTAATGAAATAACCAATTAGAGAATACAGCAAGACAACAAACATATGGCATGGATAGAGGGGTTTAACAAGTACTACAAGATATGCATACATTAATTTATTAAATATTACCCTTTAGTGTGGGGATTAAACCAATATTTTAGGTATATTTAGACATTTAACGTGAATAAATAATAGAGATTTCTATAATTAAAATTTTCTCAAATTCATTCCAATTTTCTAGAAAGCCCACAAAGATCTGAATACTGACATAGAGAGTTTCCATGATCTATGGGATTCTTTTAGAATCAAAAATGACCCATTTGAATCAGTTAGACTAAGTTAATTTTCAATTTTATTAAAATATAAATGGAATGGAATCAAATCCTTTAACATCATTCCATTACTACATGGGATGGGTCCATGATAAATTAATTAGCTCAATTATTTCCCCCAAGAAATACATGAGCATCATATTCAACATTTTAAATTTTAACAATTTTTTTACGAATCTTTTTAAGTATCATGGATAAATTTAATGATTTTATTTTGAAATCCATTATCAGGGTATTGATTTTTTATTTTTTATTTGAACATATTAAAAACCCTCTTTATAGGAAAACATGTATTTGATTGATGTCAAAGTGGGTGGATCAATAATGAGTAAACCACCCTAGGAGAGATATTATTATTTGATTGGATATTCATCATCTGTTTTTAGGGTAAATAGAAGGAACTGAAAGGTGATGGGTGCATGTAGTGGACAAACAAGGATGGATGGGATATTATAAATATGCCATGACAAGAACATTGTATGCCTTGTTGGCTCAGAAAAACCCCCAAGGTATGTGTATTAAATATTTCATTTTTTGTGTTTATAATAACAAAAATATTTTTTAGTGGTGGAGACCACAAAGACTATCATGACCCGTCCCCTAGGGCATGTGTTGTGACTACCCCAAGGCCACCTTCCATAGGTCAGGGGGTTGTGACTAGTACCAAAGAGGCATATCCCAAAAAATTAATTCATTTTACTTTAAACTTGTATACACACATAAAGATCAAACTTCAAAAAGGTAAACAATAAGTAAAACACAACTGTCACTAAGAAAACTACTGAAAGTACAGTATAAACTGAAAAGTAAAAAGGGGCCAGAATACAAGCCCAAAACAACAAAGTAATGTATATATTCTAAGGTCTATCTGTTCAAAGCCTACATGCAGGGTAGGTGAAGGTTAGCTATCTATAGCCGTATAAGTATGTCTCATCTGTCACGTCTCACTAGGCACCACTAGATCCTGAACCACCATGGTCACTGTCGAAGCGTTGATCACCTACACGAGACACCACATGTCCGGGTGATGCCCATGCTGGGGTGAGGAACACAATACTTAGTAGGGACACCAAAACATAAAATAAAGACCACGAAAAAAGACACACAGTAAGATCACACAGCAAAACCAGAAATAAAAGACTTCTAACACCCGGTGTAACTCGAAATATAGAAAGTAAGATTTACCAGTCATAAAACTGAATAATCTATTATTACTGAGGGACACATCTCTAATGATCCAATGAGATATTCTCGGTTATGATACCATTGAGGTATGCTCATAAATTATACCACTAAGGTCCTCTCGGCTGGTAGACCACTCAGGTCCACTCATCTGTAGGACCACTGAGGTCCGCTTGTCATCTGAACCACTAAGGTCCACTCGGATGCTAGAAAACTAAGGTCTGTTCGGCTTCTGAACCACTAAGGTCCCATCGGCACATGGACCACTACGGTCTGCTCAGTAGTTGGACCACAGAAGTGGGCTCGACCACTAGACAACTGATGTTCCCTAGGCTACTGGACCACTAAGGTTTGATTGGTCGCTAAACCACTGAGTACTGCTCATCTGGTCAACCACTGAGGTCCCCTTAGACACTGGACCACTGATTTCTACTCGGTCGCTGCACCATCGGGGTCCCCTTAGTCGATGGACCACTGAGGTTAGCTTGGCCGATTGACCACTGAGGTATGCTTAGTCGATGGACCACTGAGGTCCGCTCACCCATTGGACCCATGAGGTCCCCTTGGCTATTGGTCCATTGAGGTCTTCTCCTCAACTGGACCACTAAGATTCGCTCATCCACTAGACAATTGAGGTTCGGTTGTCTGTGGGACCATTGAGGTCTGGTCACATACTAGACCACTATGTTCTTCTCTTCCACAGGACCAATGAGGTCTGATTTTCCAATCGACCACTGAGATCCACTCATCCGCTCAACCATTCAGGTCAGGTCGTCTGCTGGACCACAGATGTCCGCTCATCTGCTGGACCCCTGATATCTCTTCACCACATCCTTCATGTCACAGATAGAAGCTATATTCTTGCCCTATAGTGTGCTTTATTCAGGGATAAATCTACTCCTCAATCAATTGTTTGTATCTGGGATACCACTAAAACTTACATAGAGTATTCTCAAGGACCTTCTGGTTGCAAGGTTCCCAACGCCACAGACAGAATGTCAATCGGAAACCCAATATAAAATATATTTTCATTTTATTAAATAGGGACCAGTTTCATTTAGGGATTTTCCACCTTTGTCTGAGCGACCCGACAAACCCAACTGAGGGATCCCTCATAACCCAACCTGACCTGACCCGGTTGGGTATATGCCTACATGTTCCTTTGGATGTGGCACCCGACTGGTGCCGCCCCACTAGTAGTAGCCTCCACCGCCTTGGCATGCCATAAGGGCACACTGCCTCCCACTGGCATTGGTACCTGTGACTCCTATTGTTTCCCATGGCTGGAAATCATGGACTGGTGTTTCCGTTGGGGCAGGGCATCGCGTCCCTTTGCCGTGGTCGCAACCTCTCGGCGATATTGTCGCCCGCCTGGCCACAGCCCTTCTTGGCTGGTGCTATAGTCGATGTGTCTTCTAGGTCCCACCTGGATGGTGGATATCGTCACCACTTACAGTTGCACCATGAATAATGAGAAGAATACAAGAAGAAAATTGTGGAAAGAGTCACAACACAAAAACACCCAAAGAACGATCCAGTTCTTTATTCGTTTTGACCCAGATTGGTTCTTATTTATAGGATCACGAAGAACCAAAATAATATGGAATAATCACTGAGATAGGTATCTAATTTATCCCACAACATTAATCATCCCACAATAATGATCAAACTATGGATCAACATTTTTGTGGGTTGGTCTATATTCGTCATTAAACTTTAGGAACATAGAAAGGAAAATCACTCAATAAAATCCCCTACTAGGAAAAAGGATCAATAGGTGTTATGGTTTGATCATCATTAGTGATCCATTAAGATACATCACGATCTGTCATATTGTTGACCTACGATCCATGATCTATCGTTATTGGCAATTATTCATTCATTTCTCACCAATAGAATTATTCTAGAACCTCATAGTAATCTCTCAAGTTATCCCTTGATCTTGTATATATGTTAATAAACTTAATGGAGTAAAGGTGTTTCCCCGTTTTTATTATTATGATTCATCGTATCATTACACTGTTTTATTTATGAAATAAAACCATTTCTCAGTCGATGCATTGCAGTGAAACATTTTTGAATAAAATAAACTTTTTATGTTTATTTTATTTTTCCTTAAAATGTTGAAGTAATAACTTCCACCCTCAACTCATACTGGTTGAGGTTAAGTCTTTCTGAATGAGAAAATATCATTTCAAACTCAACGGTGGTCTCAAATTTTTAATCCGAGTTACCATTTTGGAGTTGTGAAGATTCAAAAGTAAAATATTTTTTAATATAATTTATTTTATTTATGGTTACATCCAAACCCCAACTTTCATACCCGGACCATGCCAGCCAATTCTAGGATTCTCCTAAGGGAATAATACCATCATGAGCTCAAAGGTACTCTCATATTTCCAATCCTCTTTCCCATTTATGATTTATAATGATTTGTAAATAAAATAATCTCTATTCAATTATTTTATTTATAGCCAAAAAGTATTTTCCATTATTGGCCCACACTAGAAAATGTTTCGATCTTCATAAGGAAATCACACCCTCACAAGCTCAACGGTGGTCTCATATTTTCTATTTGAGTCGTCGTTTTTGATTTATAAGGATTTCAAAGTAAAATAATCTTTATTTAATTATTTTATTTATGGTTATGAAATTTTTGGGTTTTCTCACTGGAGACTCGTGCCGACTAATCTTTATTTGTGCCTAGGGTAAACCCACTTCTCTAAATGGAATTTTGATCTTGGATTTATTATCATAGTACCTATTTAAGATTTATTCTACTTTTTCAGGAAAACTACTCAAGCGTGCTATTTAAAACTTAAGATTTTTTTTGACGGATCAGTGTGGACACTTCGGGCCTCAGAATCATACGCCATCTCAATCCATAGTCTGGAAATAATCCCATATAATTTAAAAAAATACATGGAATTATGGGATATTACATTACCCTTATCATTAGTTCTTTACATTCATACCACCAACGATAATGGAAAAAAAATGGGGAACTGATCATAGATCTGAGCATCCAATTCCCTCATGCTTCCTAAGAGATTTATATACTTCCATTAAACACACACTAGAGAAATAGATCACCCATGAAGGTTCCTCTATTATCGATACTCAAACTCTACTTAAAACTGTGAAAAATTCACTCTGTCATCAAATCTTCAAAATTTAGAGGCATCCCAATCCCTCTATTAAACTCTACTTAATGGTAGTTATGAATTGGTTCAACTCAGTGAGTCAGTCAATGATCAACCAAATGGTATCATTTTTCCTGGATATACATGCTAAACCCATCACAAAAACCTATTGTATCCCTTCCCACTTCCACTCTGATACCTCAAGGGGTTGTGTCAAACCTACTAGAACCCAATGTTTAGCCTTCACTTGCTGGCAAGTGAGGCATCTCGAGACAAACTCTCCCACTGCCTACTTCATCCTCAGCTACTAGTACTGACATTATAGTTCCTATTACATATTCTCCACACCTAAATATACTGTCAAATAGGATGTATGGGACTCACTCAACACCTCCTCTCACAACCCCATTGGTACTATGGTGCATCCTCTGAAAAGGATGATGTGCTCCCCACATTTCACATATCTATCATGGGAATGCCCTATGGACATCTGAGAACATGTTGTCTCGTAGCTGGAATCTCTAATTTGTGCCTCCCAGACTCACTATAAGAGTGGAGGATAAAACTAACATCGAATGAACAAAATTTTTCTCCTCTCTATCCACGAAGGATATCTGAAGCGAGTCCTAATGCTATGAGGCCTCATTCAGTAACTGTGGACTCGATATCAAGCTAAGAGAATATTCCACCACATTCCTCTTCCCAATAGTATAGATTATCTCGAAGTCATATTCCTAGATGAACTCAAGCCAACATCTATGTCTCGGATTCAGATCCTTATGAGAAAAGTTATACTTGAGACTCATTTGGTCATAGTAGACGATGAATCGTTCACCCATAAGTTTGTGTTGCCACATCTTTAGTGCACAGACTACTACTCCCAACTCAAGGTTGTAAGTCACATAGTTCTTATCATGTTGTCACAATTTTTAGGATTCATAATAAATCACTACTAGATCATGCATTTGGGCACAACCAAGCCCAGTTCCTGATGTGTTACAAAACACCAAATAGTTGGTTCCCTCCTCTAGAATCCTCAATATAGGAGCACATGTCAATCTCTGCCTCAGCTTCTGAAATCTTTTCTAGCATATTTCTCTCCAAATGAATGGTTTTCCCTTATTATTCAATGTTTTAATGGGTGATTCCACTCTGGAGAAGTCGGGCACAAACCTCTGATAGTACCCATCCAACCCTAGGAAACTCTATGCCTTGGTAATGATCTTGGGTGTCTTTAAAGAAGGAACCTCTTCAATCTTCGCTCGATCTATAGAAACTCTAGCCTATTAGATGACATGTCCTAAGAAGTGGACCTTTAATATCTATAACTCATAGACAGAAATATTTTTTGAAAGAATGTTCTCTTTGAGTGTGTCTAGAACTATCCTCAGGTGTATCATGTGCTCCTTCATAGACACTGAATAAACTAAGATGTCATCAATGAAGATCAATAAAAATTGGTCTAAGTATAGCTAGAAGATCCTATTCATAAGTCCCATTAACACCGTTGGGGAGTTCCTCATGCTAAACGGAATCACTTAGTACTCGTAGTGGCCATATCGACATCTCAAATTCACCTTCAAGATGTATTCACTACTGGAAATAAAGTTTTTCCCGGCGGTTATGAACTATTGGGAAAGGCTGCAGAATTGTTGGTATATGTTATACCAATGGTTCTGCAAACCGCAGGGAAGTAAGTCGTTGCGAAAGATTTTCCCAAAGGTTTACAATGCACCATTGGTATAGGGTGGGGAAAGCCTAACTTATCCCAACGGTTGTTCCAAACTGTTGGGATAGTTTTTCCCAACGTTTTGGCTTGAACCTTTGGAAAATCCCAAGGGTTCTCCTCTTTCGCAATAGTTTCTAAACCATTGGGAAAGTTTTTTTACCAACGGTTCAATGAACTGTTGGTAAAAAAAGAATCATAGATGTTATGCCAACAGTTTAAAACCATTGGCATAGCCTATGCTGTGAAAATTGCACAATAGCCTGCAATTTGCACAACAGCTCTGCAATTTAGACAATAGGCTTCATTTTGTGCATTCCCTCCCATTTTCAATCCAATTATTATACCTGCAATAAACTAACACATACATATACAATTATTATACCTGCAATAACCAACTAACACATACATATAGAGAACAAATTCATACACATTTAACATATAATGCATCCTAGAACTATTCACATCCATAATTAAATTATAATTCATAAAATAATTATAAACATATATAATTCATTTAGAATTCAATTTAAAATTTAGATGACAATTATATGTGGAATCCGGAATTCAATTCATAATTTGATCGGTTTTTTATATACCATATATTTTTACCTCAAATGATGTCCATTTTAAACAAAATACATACACCTGGAGTGATACCGGCCACACCATGTCTTGGATTGAGGCGAGGTTAACTCGTACACATCACAAATGACCCATAGATCATTGTCCTAAAGTATCAACATATTATAAAATCATTTTCTTGGTTTTGCGTATGTTAGTTGATGTTTTTAAATTAAAATGATGTCCTTTTGAAACAAAAGACAGACACTTTAAGTGGTGCCAGCCACACCATGTCTCAGATTGAGGATAGGTTGATTTTTACATGTCACATATGACCCATGGATCGTTCTCCTAAAGTTTCAACAGAAACCGAATGAATTTGGTCATTTTTTCGTATGTACTTAAAATGTTGTCCATTTTAAACAAAACAGAGACACTTAGACTGATCCCGGACACACCGCGACTCGGATTGAGCCCGGGTTAGCTCATATAGGTTGTATATGACCCATGGATCGTTGTGATAAATTATCAACATATTCTGAATGCATTTGGTCAGTTTTCCGTATGCCAGTTGTTCTTTTCAATTATAATCCTATCCATTTTAAACAAAATAGACACAGTTAAAGTGGTTTCAGCCACACCACACCTTGTATTGAGGTTGGGTTGACTCGTACACGTCACATATGGCCCATTGATCATTGTGCTAAAGTATCAACACAATCCAATTGCGTTTGGTCAGTTTTTTGTATGCCAGTTGATGTTTTTCACTTAAAATGGCGTCCTTTTGAAACAAAATACAGACACATTGAGTGGTGTCGGCCACACCGCATCTCAGATTGAGGTGGGGTTGATTCGTACACATCACATATGACCCATGGATAATTCTCCTAAAGTTTCAAAGGAAACCGAACGTGTTTTGTCAGTTTTCTGTATGTACTTAAAATGTTGTCCATTTTAAACAAAAGTGAGCCACTTTGAGTGATCTTGGCCACACCGTGCCTTGAATTGAGCCCGGGTTGACTCGTAACCATCACATATGAGCCATGGATCATTGACCTAAAGCATCAATAGAATCTGAATTTGTTTCGTCAGCTTTTTGAATGTCAGTTGTTCTTTTCACTTATAATCATGTCCATTTTAAACAAAAGATAGACATTGTTAATGGTGTCAGCCACACCGCGCCTCGGATTGAGGCAGGGTTGACTCGTACACATCACATATGACCCATGGATCATTTTCCTAAAGCATCATCACATTTCGAATGCGTTTGGTCAGTTTTTTGTATGCCAGTTGATCTTTTCACTTATAATCCTGTCCATTTTAAACAAAACAGAGACACTATAAATGGTGTCGGCTTGAGGCGGGGTTGACTCATACACATCACATATCACTCATTGATCATTGTTCTAAAGTATCTACACAATCAAAATCTGTTTGGTTAGTTTTCCATATATACTTAAAATGTTGTCCATTTTAAACAAAAGAGAGCCACTTAGAGTGATTTCGGCCCCACCATGCCTCAGATTAAGGCAAGATTGACTCGTTCATGTCACATATGACCCATGGATCGTTTTACTAAAGCATAAATACATTTCGAATGCTTTTGGTCAGTTTTCTGTATGTCAGTTGTTCTTTTCACTTAAAATCCTATCCATTTTAAACAAAATACTAGCACAAGGAGTGATCCCGCCACACCGTACCTCATATTGAGGTGGGGTTGATTCATACACATCACATATGATCCATGTATTGTTTTTATAAATTATCTACACAATCTGAATGCGTTTGGTCGGTTTTTTGTATGCCAGTTGTTGTTTTTCACTTAAAATGGCGTCCTTTGGAAACAAAAGACAGACAGTTTGAGTGGTGTCAGGCACACCGCGTCTTAGACTGAGCGAGGTTGATTCCTACATGTCACATATGACCCATGGATCATTTCACTAAAGCATCAACACATTTCGAATGCGTTTGGTCGGTTTTACGTATGTTAGTTGTTCTTTTCACTTATAATCCTGTCCATTTTAAACAAAAGAGACACAGATAGAGTGGTGTCAGACACACCGCGGATCAGATTGAGGCAGGGTTAACTCGTACATGTCACATATGACCCATGGATCTTTGTTCTATAGTATCGACACAATCCAAATGCGTTTGGTCGGTTTTTCGTATTCCAGTTGATGTTTTCCAATTAAAATGACATCCTTTTGAAACAAAAGACAGAAAATTTGAGTGGTGACGGCCACACCAAGTCTCAGATTGAGGTAAGGTTGATTCGTACATGTCACATATGACCCATGGATAGTTCTACAAAAGTTTCAATAGAAACAAAATGTGTTTGGTCAGTTTTCCATATGTACTTAAAATGTTGTCCATTTTAAACAAAAGGGATCCACTTAGAGTGATTCCGGCCACACCATGCCTCATATTAAGGTGGGGTTGACTCGTACACGTCACATATGACCCATGGATCGTTTTCCTAAAGGATCAACACATTTAGAATGTGTTTGTTCAGTTTTGCGTATGTCAGTTGTTCTTTTCACTTATAATCATGTCCATTTTAAACAAAAGAGAGACACTGTGAATGATGTCGGCAACACCGCGCCTCGTATGGAGGCAGGGTTGACTTTTACACATCACATATGACCCATGGATCGTTTTGATAAAGTATAGACACAATCCAAATGTTTTTGGTTGGTTTTCCGTATGCTAGTTGATGTTTTTCAATTAAAATGACATCCTTTTGAAACAAAGGACAGACACTTTGAGTGGTGTTGGCCACACCGCATCTCAAATTGAGGCGGGGTTAGTTAGTACACGTCACATATGACCCATGGATCATTCTCTTAAAGTTTCAACAGAAACCGAATGAATTTGGTCATTTTCTGTATGTACTTAAAATGTTGTCCATTTTAAACAAAAGGGAGCCACTTAGAGTGATGTCGGTCACACCGTGCCTCATATTAAGGTGGGGTTGACTCGTACATGTCACATATGACCCATCAATCATTGTAATAAATTATCAATAGAATTTGAATGTGTTTGGTCAGTTTTTCATATGTCAGTTGTTCTTTTCACTTATAATCATATACATTTTAAACAAAAGAGACACAGTTATAGTGGTATGTTAGTTGTTTATTTGAATTATTCAAATACATTATTTAACTATGGGTCTTTAAATTAATTTATTTATAAAAAATTTACATTTAAAATGATAATATCAGAAAATTAATAGAAGATAAAACTTTTACTAAAAATACTTGTGGAAATATTAAGGTAAACATGATTTATGATAATCCACATGTGTCTATTAGTGGAATGGTATTTACTTAAAATCATGTAGACATTCATATAGAATATTTTTATATCATTCTTAGTATGGATTAGATTTTAGTTAATCATGCTATGAAACATTTTAGAGATAACAATTTCATGCTCAATGAATACATATCTTTTATATCATATTAAGAATATATGATATTGATTAGTGGTGTAAATGTGATTTACATTGATTATCATGATGAAAATAAATAAAATATATATTATAGATTTTCTAGTAGTAAATGAAATCAAGTAGGGTGGGGGGCTGTCCAAGGGGGCTCTCCGTGGGGCTTTCACGGGGGTGTCCAAGGGGCTTTCTGGGGACCAAAGAGGAGGGTGGGGGGCTGTGCGGGGGGGGCTGTTGGGGGGTGTTTGGGGGTTGTCTGGGGTCCAAGGAGGAGGGTGGGGGGCTGTCCGGGGGGCTATCTGGGGGGTTGTTCGGGGGCTGTCCGGGGGGTGTATGGGGTCCAAGGAGGATGGTGGGGGGTTGTCCAGGGTCCAAGAAGGAGGGGGGTTCCCAAACACACAACCACTAAAAGACAACAACATCCATAAAAGCAGATAATATATAAAAATAACTCAACTCTAATACTATACTACGATTCTAGATAAAACCAACAACTAGAATAGATTAAATATCAAATCTCAGTAATATTAGTCAAAAAATGTAATGGATCAATTTCTCCCGCATCACCATCACCATCATCACCATCATCATCACCCTCGTCTTCATCCCCATCATCGCCCTCATCCTCCTCAGCGCCCTCCTCCTCACCATCACCCTCTTCCTCGCCCTCACCACCCGCCTCACCCTCCTCCTCTTCCTCCTCTTCCGTATCAGACTCCTCGCCATAATCATCATCAAGCTGGAAATCATCCTGACCACCACTAGAACTGCCACCTAGTGCACCATATATAGAACGTATTGACGACATATATTCATCAAAAGTGGGGTTGGCCTCTGCCGGAAGTGTTGGACGTAGAACTTCAATAATTTTCATTAACACAATGTTTGCCTAGCAGACAGTACTGCCATCTCTATGGGCCTTTTCTCAGCCTGATCTGTCTATTCCCTAACTTTCTGCAGCTTTGTGGCACTACAACTCGTACCTGAGGAGGGCCAATACCTCGTCGGGGCTATCCTAGGTCGGCAGCATACTCTGCCAGGATGCTCCTCTCCCAACACCTCATGTAAGTGATCTGTTGGCCAAATATTTTCTGGTTCTTGGGCATCAAGGGACTCTAAAGCAAACTGTTACAAATATAAATATATTATTAAGTTATAAAATATATATTAAAATATAAAATCAACAGATTAAAACTTACAATCTACTGCTGAGTCGCTTCATTGACGGCACTTCCATCCATTTTCCGTCTACTCGAGCAAAACAGTTTTTCTTGTGGCACACGTCCTTCAATATTCTTTATTTTCCACCATAATGACATTGAAAACAAAAGTTATATGAAAACTTTAGAAAACGATTAAATAATTGAGAAAACAAAATAAAATGTAATTCATAAAGAAAACTTACAAGAAATTGTCAAACCTGCTTCATCTCATGATCCAACATCGTCGTATGTCCTAGTGTGTGGAGGTATTTTTTGGCATCAATGTTTTTTTATTTTTTTCAGATGATTCCTAAAAAAAATTAGATAATTTAAAGGATAATATTAATGCAAAACATGAAAGTTATTATTTAAATACCTCAAATGTAATTCATACCTTAAACTGGGTACTCGTCCAATGAGTAATCATCTGTCGATACTGCTCTATAGGACAATCATCCACAACCGGTACTGCCTCTAACTTAGTGCCAACTCTAGCACACCAGCCAATATACAACTCATGCTTGTAGGCTATCCAAACTCACCTAAATTCTTTAGACATTCTGCTCGAGCACCCTCACCATCGGGAAAATTAAATCGAAGCGGACATCAAAATATTAATTCATATAAATACAAAAATAATTCATGGCATTAAATAGAATATATATTTTTAAACATATCTCTGCCAAAGCTCTATCCTTGACCTCATCTGGAAAATGTATCCACGATAGCGGGCTGATGGGAATGATATCAGAGTATTTGTCAAGCGTCGCCAAAAAACTCTAACATTGTTGCCCTGATTTCTCAACCATTTGGTTGTCTTCACTGTAATCCACCATAACCTGTGTGCGGAGGTTCCACACCGAATGCATGCGTGTACGCCCTCTCCCCAGCCTCCTATCAGTAGATTTATCTATCATGAAAGAAAAACAAATAATTTATGAAAACATGTTATAATGAAAATAAATATTTCTATAAAAATTTGTTAGGGTTTTATAAATATACATGCGCCAGTCTGATTACTGAGCACCACTTGATCCACAGAAACTGATGGAACACCCTGTGGTGGAACAGGAGATGAAGACAATGGAATATAGAAGCTCAGAGAGACAGAAGTAGAAGTGAATGAAGATGGGACATCAGTTTGATCAGACTCAGACTGGGGAGTGGGAATCATCATGGGATGTGAAACTTATGGGGTAGAAGATGCAGAAGGTAGAGAAAACATGGGAGGCCTAAATATCATGTGTGTCCCTAACGACACACTAGGATCAGAATGTGGGAAGTATAACATGTCAGTGGGAGGGGCAGGGTCTGGTCGGGCATGCGCAGCTGATCATCCACCTCTGGTACGAACCCTCCTTGTACCACCAGCCTGAGTACTAGGACAAGTACTAGGCTCCTCCTTGAATAACGGTCGATGTATAGGTGGATCCTACAAAAATGTTTACAAAAAAATTAATCACATGACATTATATATTCTTTAAATATATATATTTGAGATAAAGTACTCACTGTAGGCACTAATGGTGGAACGCCCATCTCCGCCATCCGACGATTGTTCTCCATCATTTTTTCCTTCGTCTCTCTTCAATTGGCTGCATTTCCTGCTTTTGAAAACAAATATGTAATTAATTAGAAAAAGGAAACTAATGTGTAAAAAAACTAAATATATGAGGGAATAGGGGGATTCATTAATAATTTAGCTATCAATTTTTTTAGAAGATCTTGAATGAATTTAACAAATCATACAAGTTGTAATGTTAACCAAGTTAGAAATATTGTTTGACTAGGTTTGAATATAGTTCAATTCCAAATTAGAAAATGAAATTCAAAAAAAATAGCAACAAATAAACATTGAAAATTCACATAATGGTCAAGTTAGATAAAACATATTTGTGATCAATTCTAAATCAATTTGAATATTACCAACCTTAACAACCCAACTCGAGGTAAACCAAAAGAATTCAGAACATGGATGAATGATTCTATGTAATTTCAACCACAACTTCATGTTCAAAATCAACTCTGACAATTGAGATGTTGGAGTCATCAAAAGAAATAAATGGATTGGTTCCAATGTCCATAGGGACAGCGTCAATTCCATCATCACCATCATCAAAAATATGTCTTGGAATTACTTCAACTATGACACCAAATTCAGGACGAAGTTGGTCTTTGACATAAAAAACTTGTTTAGCCATTGATGCCAACACATATGGTTCTTTGGTAGAAAGAGTGTGAGTCATATCAATTACTCAAAATCCACAATCATCAATAAATGTTCCATGTCTCATCATCGAATCAAACCAATGGAATTTCATCATTGTGACTCGTCCATGAGAGTAATAATCCAATATTATTATTTTCTCAACGACTCCATAATATCCCAAAATTTCAAATCGCGGTCTACTATCTGATGCACTGGCATAAAAATCTGTTGTGGCAGTAAACATAACACCATCATGTTGTGTTCTCATGTTCTTTTCTCAATTAGTGACAATAAATTTGTACCCATTGATAATAATTTACTTACAGTCACGAACCACGGTATTAGGACCAAAAGCCAAAGCTCTTATTTCCTCAGAGACAGAGTCAGCAGACAAACTCAATACCTGCAATATAAATGACTGTTAAACTTAATTAAATATTGAAATAATTAATTTAAATAGTAATACTTTTACCTTCAATTTTAACCAAGCAGAAAACTATTTGCTATGTAAATTCTCTCTCCTTCTCAAAGATAAAGAACGATGATTCCTATTTATCATTGTTTTATGTTCCCTGTAGATAAAAAATATGAATAGTTTAATAGATATATATGTAAGATATACAAAATCAATTTAGTTGCATGATATAGTCATCGAACACATCACAATTGAACAAAACTGTGTGACGTGCCATCTCCCGCTCTTCATGGCTTAATGTCCTCACTTTATACGATCCAGGAATTCCTCCTGTTTGAGATAGTGATGGAAAACTGGGTTCAATTTTCTCATACTATTCTTCTTCATTTCTCATTGGTCTATTCAATCTTGTAGTAAGATCAGACAAATACATCGAGCAGAAATCCATACATTCTTGAGCCATGTAACTGTTCACGATAGAACCTTCGGGATGATTTCTTTTTTGGACATAAGACTTTAATGTGAACATATTTCTTTCAGTTGGATACATCCAAAGAAAAGAAACAGGTCCTTCGAGAAGTATTTAAGTGGGAATATGGACAGTCATATGCATCATGCATGTGAGAAATGATGGAGGAAATATTTTCTCCAACTCACACAAAATTAATGGGGCATCTGTCAACATTTTTTGCAAGAAAGACTTGGACAACTTCTTAGCACAAATATCTCTAAAAAAATGGCACAACCAAGTAACATCCACCCTTACATTATTGGAAAAAAGATTATGGATTTCTATTGGAAGCAACTCATGCTGTAGAACGTGATAATCATGAGTCTTCAAAGATTTTAGCTTCAACTCTCTTCTGTTGATCCGTTTAGATATGTTTCTTGAATAGTCATTAGGAACTCTAATAGTCTCTAATAATTCCAGAAATTTTTTTTTCGTAGGTGTCATCACATAAGAAGAACATGGAAGTTACCATTTATTTTCACTGATACGCACATGATGCAATTCTGGTCTGATGCCCCAATCCACCAAGTCATGCCGAGATTGTAAATCATCTTTTGTCTTCCCCTTGACATTTATAAAAACCGAAAGCAACATTTCTCATATATTCTTTTCAATATGAATTACATCTAAGCAATGACGTAACAAATTGGTTGACTAATAAGTCAAATAAAAAAAGATACTCATCTTCCTCCAATTGTAACAGGTTTCAGTGGAAACATTCTTTCTCTTTCTAGATTTCATTTAACCCTTCCTGAATGAAAAACTAAAATCTTTCAATTCATTAAGCACGTCAGTTCCAGACATATTCTTAGGTTGATCATCGGTATTTATGGTATTATCAAATCTTCGACGATTCATTCTATATGGATGATCCTTTGGCAAGAATAATCGATGTCCCATAAAACTGAAACTACAGCGATGTTTCAGTCTTCTGGATCGTGTATTCTTCATACAAACTGGACATGATAGTTTTCCCTTAGTGCTCCATCCATACATCATTGCATAAGCCAGAAAATCATTAATCATCCACATAAGCATTGCACGCATCTGAAATATGTCTTTCGAAAATGCATTGTATGTGCGCACACCCACATCCCAAAGAAGTTTCAACTTTTTTATTAAAGGTTGTGTGTATACATCAATATCAGTGTCGGGATCATAAGGACCAGATATGAGTATACTCATGAAATTGAAAGGTTTTTTCATACACAGCAATGGGGGAAGATTATAAATGTGTATAAAAACAAGACATGTGATGTGCGAAGTAAGCATCTTCCCAAACGGATAAAAACCATCACATGAAAGACCCAGCCTCACATTATGCACGTCAGCTACAAAATCAGGATGTCGAGCATCAAATATCTACCATGAAAATCCATCTTCTATATGAACGAACTCATCATTAGTCTTATTTCTCTCGGTATCATGCCATCAAATTTTTATTGATATGTCATCAGACATAAAAAGATTTTGGAGTCTGGGGATCAATGGAAAGTGCCACATTACTTTATATGGAACACGGGATGGTGTTCCATAATATTTTGACTTCTAGTGGGATGTGCCACATTTTATACAATCATTTCATTTAGCGGTTTCCTCCTAGAATGAACTGCAGTCTTTTGGGCAATCATGAATTTTGTTTCTTGAAAATCCAAGTTCCTCAACTAAATTTCATGCCATATAGTGGTTTGAGGGAATATCTGCATCATCCGGAAGTAAATCCTTCAAGAGGGTAAGAATGTAATCGATTGATGTATTATAAATCCCATACATAGTTTTCCCATGAAACAATCGAATTAAAAATTCCATCTTTTTCATTTTATCGCATTTTCGATATACTAGAGTCGTGGAAGAATCATTTAATTTTTTCACCCTATCAATATAATCATTTTAACTAGATGAATCAGCTGTCCACATATAAAAGTCTTCTTGAGTCGAAATCCTTTCTTTATCATGATGATGAATAAAATGAAACCGATCATCTAAAAAATTCTCCATTCCAGTCCTTTCATTTCTATCATCACCAATTTGAGATTTCATTTTCTCCCCATTGTGATATCACCCAAAGTAGTTTGCTTGAAAACCATTTTTGTTTATGTGGTAGCTGACTTATTAATGGCTCAACCAAGGTCTACGAACATAATTGGAACATGGGCAGTGTATGCGACCACTATCTAAAGCATTGTGAAATGCACAATCTATAAAGCGCTCCAAATTGTTTTGAAAATCGCCTGAGATCCGATCGGTTTCATACTTCCAACGTATTTCCATTCTGTAAAAAGAATCTATATAAGTCATTTTGTCATAATCAATTCAATAGGATTGAACTTTAATAGAAAATACATTTAACTAAACGATAAAGGAATAAAATAATCAATGTATCAACAACACCTGTGAAAAAACATACTAATGTGTTATTGAAAAAATGTAAAACCAACAAGAACTTAATGTGTTATCACATCATAGAAAGCCTCATCCCATAACCATATTAGTAGGGTGTCATAAACATGAATAACATCAACCATGTTCCATCCTCCTACCCTACATGACCCCAACCACATGCCACATCTTATTATAGCCTTATCACATCGCACCTCACCTGAAAACACTAGGGAAATCATAGTACATCTCACCAGAAGGCACATGGACAATCACATCGCATCTTGCCTAAAAACACATGGTCAATCACTTATGAAGGAAGAGTAGTGAATACATGGTAGTTATCCAAACATATAACCACCATCCTAGATATTAGAAAAAATACCCATAACTCAAAACCTCTGATCGTTGGTAAGTTTATCCAACTCTGGTTGGGAATGTGTAGAAATGAAATAAAATACATGATATATAGATAGCACAAAATACCCAACCTATGGGTTCACATTAACTACATAATCATACACTTCACTACTACCATACAACATATAAACCATCACATCCACTTTCACCACTGTATGAAACACACCACACCACCACCACACAAGACACATAGCATTTCCCACTTTCATTTTTAAGCCAGTTCATTCACACTTACATTGTCCATTCATTTAATGTTAAATTAATTAAATCCATTTACCACACATCCATTTCTATTCCATCTCATTTATTTACTATCACTGAATAGGCATATCCCAAAAAGGAATATATTTTTATTTAAACCTATACACATGCACAAAGCTCAAACTAATAATGGTTAACACTAAGTAAACCAAAAAATTTACTATGACCACTACTGAAAGTATTGTACAAACTAAAAAGTTAAAAGGGTCCATAATAAAACCCATAACACCAAAGGAAAGTACAGTTTTCAGGGTCCTTCTACTTAAAACATACCTAAAGGGAATGTGGATGGTTATTGTTTGTAGCCATATAATTACGCCATGTTCGTCCCATCTCACTAGGCACCAATAGTTTCCAAACCACCAAGGTCTCCGTCGAAGCATCGATCACCTGCATGAGACACGACACTTGCGGGGAAAGCCCGTGTAGGGGTGAGTAACACAATGCACCATAGAGACCCCAAACCATAAACGACATACCAAAAAGCAAGACCGCATATAAAGAACACACCTAAAAACCACAAAGCAAAGATATATCACACCTGGTATAACTCAATTTATAGAAATTAATATTTCTTAGTCATAAAGTTGAATCATCTTTTACTGTTGAGGGACGCATCCTTGATGATCCACTGAGGTATGCTTGTCTACCGGACCACAAAGGTTCTCTTGGCTATTGGACCACTGATTTATGCTCAGCCATTGTACCATTGAGGTCCACTCATCCATTGGAAAACTAAGTTATGCTCGTCCAATGGACCACTAAGTTCCACATGTCCACTAGACCACTGAGCTCCACTGGACCACTCAGGTATGCTCTTCTTCTACACTACAAAGGTATGCTTTTATTCTAGACCACTATGGTCCACTCCTCATATCCTTCATGTCACATACAGTCATAGGATTCTTTCTCTCTAGTTCAACACCCTAAGATTTCATAGTACGTTATCTCTTTAAAGTAATTCAATAGCTTGCGGTACATGCAACACCGAGGTCGAACGCACCACGACTTAACAATCTAGTTGTTCAAAAAGAATTTATGAATAGTATTAACTGGATTTTTTATTTTATATAATCCATATAATTTTATCATTTGTATTATTTGTTTCTTATACATAATATAAGAACAAATTCAACTTTTCAGATAAAATAAGTATTTTTCAAAAAATTCAATTTTACCACCTATTAATGGAAAAACTTTTTTAATCCAATGTTTGAAACTTTTATATATTCAATTGGAAAAAATAAACTTCTACTATATAATCAAGACATAAAAATTTAGTTTGGATAAATTTTTGGTGTTTTTCTGATAACTTTCATATTTGGATGAATAGTTAAAGATACTAAATTTCAACTCAAAACAAATTTTTAAATCAAAATAATTTATAGTTTCAAATTATAAATTTGAATGGTTTTGAAGTATAATTAGATTATATTTTTAACAGTTAATCCAATATTGTACATTGGAATTAATTTCACATACAAATTAGACATGAACACATATAAATATTTTTATAGTTTTTACTTCTCAAAAACCTGCTTTTTGGTTTTGATAGTAGGAATTAATTTTAAAATAATTAATGGAACTCTTATGTTTTTAATTTTTTAAAATAGAAATAATTTTTTAATTTTTAATATCATAATTATCTTTGGGTTAAATTTTGGTATTTTTCTGAAAACCTTCAATGTTTGATGAATAGTGAAAAACACTACGTTATTGTTTAAAACCGACTTTTATTTGAATAATTATTATTTTTTATTTAAATTTTTTTAAAGTAAAAATAGATACATAACACCAATTTTTATCTAATTTAATTCATTGGAGTCATTTTATAATAATATTAGATATATAAAATTTTATTGAACTTTTTATCGTTGTTTGCAAAGCTTCTAGACACATTTTCAAATTTACATAAAACGTAATTTTACTACTTCTGTGAATTGAATTTCCAAAATCTGAGAGACACGGTTGAAATCAGTAAGTAAAATTTGATTCAATAGGATGAAAATAATATTTGGTGAATATTAACTTTCGAATTTTATATACCACGGTTAAAAGTAAATAGGTTAATTAAAGGTAAAATGATATTATAATTACCCTAAAACATGTCCTAATTCTATTGTATAAGTTTTTTTCATCCAAATTCAACCATATGAAGAAAATATGATACTCTTTGATCCCCTTGTATTATATTATGACATTTATTATTATTTTATTTAAAGAAGAGTTTAAAGTGTTAAATTCAAATTTCAATAATTTTACCACTTTTAATATAGGGTTATACATAAGATAAATTCGACTATAAATATTCATTATAAATTTAAAAATAGTTCATACATCATGGTATTAAGTTTATAATTTTTAGACATTAAATAATTTAACTTATTTATAACATAATGAGTATGTAGTAATTACCTTATTAATGAGAAATTAAAATAATTGATATTATAAATTTTAAAATAAATGGAAATTGAGACTTTTGAGGCATTAAAAACATTATCTAGGTTAATATGACATGCTAGGGTAGATTAAATTTTTTTTTGAATTGATAAAGTTTTTATTACTTTCACAAAAACCAAATACTAAATAGTGTCAAATTTTACATAAATGAGTTTTTAAAAGAAATACTATTTTATTAAATTAAATAATTGTCCTAAAAATCTAAGGTTAAGAAAAAGGACTTATATAATGATATATGTGTCATTAATGAACCACTTTATCTTCTCCTGGCATTTTATAGTAAGTTTATTAACCATGTACTATAATAATACAAGAAGACATGGTAAAATTTAAACCATTTAACTAAGAGTTAAATCTAAAATATAAGGTTAATTTGGTGACCTAAACATGTATAAAACCTATTGGTTTAGAGGATTTAGAACAATCCCCACTTTATCCTCTAAATAAATACATTTTGAGCAATTAGAAACCAAAAATAAATTTATAATAAAATAATATTTCAAGCTCTTCCTAAAGTGCCTCTCACCTCTCTTATAAAAGGGTACTTCCCCTTATCTTGATTTCACAGATCCAAATCCATTTGTATTGGACAAACCCTGCTCAAATATCCTCCCAACTACCCTCATTTAAACTTATAGGCCTTACTTTGATCATAAAACCTGCCTAAGGATCCTTTTTGATCAAATCTAAAGGAAGCACCCAAAGAAGAGGTCATTATTTCATCACCTCTTTCAAGTTCTTTTCTTCTTACATTTCCTCCTTATTTGTAGTTTCCAAAATAGAATAATAACTCAAGTACCTTCTATATATTTTTATGTAATTATAAATAGGTTACAACAATATTCATTATTCTATCCATCCTATTAATGACATAGTCACCATACGTGCATACGTACAGCTTACAGCCTCCACGTCGTGTTGTAGTTTGTTATTCAACACTTGATTATTTGGATGGGTATAATAATGAGTATAACTGATTTAAATAATAAATATAACATGTTAATGATTCTGAATAATTAATATAACATCCAATAATATAATATTTCACCATCAATAGAATGATATTGTCGCTCGTGTGTACGTACGGCTTACCGTCTCCATGACACAACGAGTTTTCATTCCCCATCGTGACCATTCAAGAATAATTTTTATTTTATGATTAAAAATAATGTTTAATGAACTTAATATCATTCTGGAAATGAATCAAATATATCCTATCCATAAAAAACATGACTTACTTAACAAAACATATAAAGTAAAACGAATTATATGACACCCAAAATAATGACACTACTGAAATATCAATAACAAAGCAATTTAGAAGATCATATATGATATCATATTTATGTATGTCATTATTTTATAATTTAATAACCATGATTTCACCATTATACAGGAGGTTAAAATACCGTCGACTAAGGAAAAGTACAAGGTAATGGTTAATTTTACAATCTCTTTATTATCTGAGGTTGTTTATATGTGAGTATCTACTAGGACCTCTTTATCATCCACATCTGTGTTTCTTGAATATGTATTTCAAAAAAAATTACTATTTAATAGAATGTGGTTTAAATTTAGTTATACCCTTTTTTTACTTTTTCTAAAATGGATTGAAATGAATATTTCCATCGTCTTCCAAACACGGTACATTTTGACCTTTTTAACAAATTAAGGTAAGAATGTTTTTTAACTTATACAGTGGGTGTGTTTATTTTTCACCGTTATAACACCTTCAAATATTCCCTTACAATCTTATAATAATATTATAAAAATAAATGTTTTCTCTTATAATTATGTGATTTTTTAATGATTTCAAAATTAAAAGAGATATTTCTCTCAAATAGTTTTGATTACATGTGTGTCAGGATCCTTTAATGGATTTTACAATTATTTAAAGTTGATTTATTATGATAAAATCTTCCATATTGTATTTAGGATTTTGTTACATGTTTGAATATGGATGTGCTATTTTTATACCATTCATGGTTTACAGTTAAAGTATTTACATTTGGTATGCTTCTTTAAATACAAATGTTTATCTTATCTTTCATTATTTTCATATGAGGATTGTATTGGAATTAGTAAGTGATAGGTGGAGCCCACTATAGATCCTAGATGGATTAGTAGGTCTCATGAGACAAACTAGTGTGTTGGCACAAGGCCTTGACAAAATCTTATTTGTATTCTTGGCATCAGTCCTTGACTATGTGGTTATGATGTCTGGCATTATGCATTCCATCCATATGAAATTTTTTATTGATATTACATGTGATTATTCAAATAGTATAATATCCATGTGAATAAGTAAATGAAATTATTTGATTTATCTTTTCCATATTATGATGAAGATTATATTTAAAAGGCTTCTACTTTATTCATATACATTACCTTAAATGTTTATTCTTATTTATGATAGTTTCTATTATATTGTTATCCTTATTGAGCATTTGTGCTCACCCATTTCTTATGTTTTCTTTTTTTCTTGGATGTGAAGAAGTATATTATGATTGATCTGTAGGGATAAGATAAAGGATATGAATGTGTTCAAAGGTTACACAATTTTTTTATTTTTTTTTATTTCATGATTCAATGTAAAAGTTATGTATGTATCTAGTAATTCCAAGGCTGCTAAACTAATCGGTCCTTCAGGACTTGATTCCTTGTAATCATGACAATGTTATGTAATAATGCATTGACTCTGGGTAACTTGGGTCGGGGTGTTACAGTTGGTATCAGATTAATTTTTTACAAACCTTGGAATCTATATTTGTAAAAACTCTAATTAGAGAACATTAACCTAAGATAGACTTTGAGGATTAGTAAATAATAACTTCCCAGAATTTTTGTAATGTAGATATTTTGTTAATTTTCTATGTAATACATCTCTTCTCGAAACGAGCAGGTAGAGGCGGATATGGAACAAATTTATCTAGAGGTTAAAACAGAAAACACCTCTCTGAGCTAGGCTCGAATGGGAACTGGTTCACGACAACGAGTCTTGCTTCACTCTTGGTTACAACACCCTCGGTGAATATTCTTTGGATAATTCTCATTTTCATTAAAAACCATTATAAAGGATTTATGAGTAAATTCTTCCTCAAAGAAATCATTTTTATGATTATAGATTATATGCATATACTTTCCAATTTAAATTAGGTATTTTACAAGTTTGGAATTATGCATTGTGTTTCATAAACTATCCTAGTGTATGTCAATGTTTAGACACAATGATGATGCAGTAATTACCTTATTAATTAAAGATTAAAATAATTGATATTATAAATTTTAAAATAAATGTAAATTGATACTTTTTATGCATTCAATGAATTATCTAGGTTAATATGATATTTTAGGGTTGATTAAATAATTTTTTTCTAAGAGATAAAGTTGTTTCGACTTTCACAAAAACCAAATACTAAATAGTGTCAGATTTAAAATAAATTTGTTTTTAAAAAAATTATTTTATTAAATACTATAATAGTACTAAAAATATAAGTCTCATCCAAATAACTTATATAATTATAGATATGTCATTAATGGACCCCTTGAGGTTCTCCTGGTATTTTATAGTAAGTTTACTAACCATTTATTCTGATAATACAAGAAGTCATTGTAAAAGTTAAACTATTCAACGAAGAGTTAAATCTAAAAGAGAAGGTTAATATCGTGACCTAAACTTGTATAAAACCTATTGGTTGAGTGTATTTCAACTCATACCCACCTTATCATTGAAATAAATCCATTTGGAGCCAATAGAAACCGAAAATGATTTTATAACAAAATAAAATTTCTTGCTCTTCCTAAAGTTCCCCTCACCTCACTTATAAAAGGGAAATTCCCCTTATCTTATTTTCACACTGCCAAATCCATTTGTATTGTCTAACCCTTGATCAAATATCCTCCCAAATACCCTCAATTAAACCTATATTCCTTACATTGATATGAAATCCAACCTAATATTCCTTTTGATCAAATCAAAAGGAAGCACCCAAAGAAGAGGTAATTATTTCATCACCTCTTTCAAGTTCTTTTCTTCTTCCACTTACTCCTTCTTTGTTGTTTCCATACCAAAATAATAACTCCAATACCTTATACATATTGTGATGTTATTATAAATATGCTAAAACAGTAGTCCTTATTTTATTCATCTTATGAATGACAAATTCACCATACGTGTGTAAGTATGGCTTACAGCCTCCACGTCGTGGTCTAGTTTGTTATTCCACGCTTCATTATTTGGATGGGTATAATAATGAGTATAATTGATTTAAATTATAAATATAACATGTTAATGATTATGTATAAATAATATACCATAAAATTACATAATATTCAACCATCAATAGAATGATCTTGTCACTCGTGCGTACGTATGTCATACCATCTCCACGAAGCAATGAGTTTTCATTCCCCATCGTAACCATTATAGAATAATTTTCATTTGATCATTAAAAATAATGTTCAAAGAACTTAATATCATTATCGATATGAATCAAATATATCCAATCCATAACAAACATGACTTACTTAACAAAACATATAAAGAAAAATGAATTAGTTAACACCGAAAAAAATGATATTACTAAAATATCATTAACAAACCAATATTAGAAGATCATATAGGATATTATATTTACATATGTGGTTCTTGTATAATTTAATAAAAATGATTTCCCCATTATATAGGTGGTTAACGTAACCTCGACTATGGAAAAGTACAAGCTAAGGGTTAATTTTAGAATCTCTTTATTATCTGATGTTGTTTATATGTGAGTATCTACTGGGACCTCTTTATCATCAACATCTATATTTCTTGAAAATTTATTTCAAAACATTTCTACAATTTACTAAAATATGGTTTAAATTAATTTACACACTTTTTGACTTTTTATAAAATGTCTTGAAAGGAATCTTTCCATCATTTTCTAAACAAGTTACTTTATGACCCTTTCAAAAAATTAAGGTAAGAATGTTTTTTTAAATTATACAGTGGGTGATGCTATTTTTTTACCACTGTAACACCTTTGAAAAATCACTTACAATCTTGTATGAATATTATAAAAATAAATGTTTTCTTTTATAATTACCTTCCTTTTAAGTGATTTCAAAATAGAAGTAGATATTTATCTCAAATATTTTTAATTTCATCTATGTCAATATCTTTTGTTGGATTTTACACATATTTGAAGTTGACTAATTATGATACAATATTCCATATTGTATTGAAGGTTTTTTGATATGTTTGAAAGTGGATGTGTTATTTTAATACTATTCATGGTTTATGGTTAAAATATTGACATTTTTTAAGATAATTTTAATACAATTTTTTATATTATGTTTCAATATTTTCATATGAGGAGTCCATTGGACTTAGTAAGTGAAATGTGGAGCTCGTTATATCTCCTTGATGCATCGATTGGTATCATGAAACAAACTAGCCTATTGGAATAAAACCTTGACAAATTTTTATTTGTAGTCTGGGTATGAGGCTTTGACTATGTGGTTATGATGTCCAGAATTATGCATTCCATCATTATGAAATTAGCGGTTGATAATACATGTGATTATTTGACTAGTAGAATATCCATGTGAATAAGTATATGATATTATTTGACTTTTCCTTTCCATATTATGTTGATGTCTAAGTTTAAAATGTTTGTGTTTTAGAATTATACATTACCTTGAATGTTTATGCTTATTTATGTTTGTTTACTCTATATTGTTGTCACTACTGAGTCGCTGACCTCACTCCTTTCTTATGCTTTCTTTTTCATAGGATGTGAAGATGTATATTATGATTGACCTAAACGGATAGGTTAAAGGATATTATTGTGTTAAAAGGGGACAAATTTTTTTTGTTTTTTTTATTTCATGATGCAATGTAAAACTTATGAATGTAACTTGTACTTCCAAGGATACTAAACTAATCATTCCTTCGAAACATGATTCCCTATAATCATGATAATATTATGTAATAATGCAATGACTCAGGGTAACTAGGGTCAGGGGGTTACATCTAGTGTGCTTGATTCAGGTAGAAATATACTCCTCAATCCATCGGTCATATCCCGATTACTACAAAATCTCACTTAGATTATAATCAAAGGACTATCTCGTTGCAAGGGTCCCAATGTTGCATACAGCATGTCAATCAGACCCACAGTCTGAAAGATATTGGTTTTTTAGTAAATAGGGGTTAGTTACATCTGGGCCCCACCCGACTTGGTCAGACCGACCCAACCAACCTGGCTCGAGTGTGCCATATGACTTGACCAGGTTTGGCCAACCTGACCCAACACGGTTGGTTCTGGGCCTGCTCAGTCCGGCCTGGCCAAGTGGCTAGGCCCATTGGGACTTGCTGAACCCAGCTCGATTCAACCGTGGTTCTAGCCCACCCTACTTAGTCAGACAGGTATATTTCTAGCCGGGCCACACAATGTCCTGGTTTCCAATCCAACCTGGCCTACATCGGCGGACCGACTTGTGTCCAAATCAGAAGTTGCGTTGGCGTCCGGTTCGTACAGCACGCTGCTAGTTGAGGCCATCCTCCACCCTCCACATGTAGTTCCGGCTAGACCGCATGCTAGTGCATGTTGCGGGCCACCCCGTGGGTTACTCCCCTTGATGCAGTGCCTGACTGGAACTTCCACATTGCACTATTGTGGCCCCTGCTGGCTGCGGCCACCGCAGCCTCTACACGTTTCCTCTCACATGCCTTGGTGTTGGCTGCTCATACTTCCAGCACATCCTAGTGTAGGCACCACATCTAGGTTTCATGGACTTCTACTACCATTGTAGACTCTCACTGATGTCGTGGCCCACCTGATCACGACCCTTCGTGCCTGGCGTCATGGCCGATGTTCCTCTGTAGTCCTGCTTGGACTGCAGATATCATCACTGCCATCCATTGCACCACAATGAAAGAGAGGAATGTAAGAATAAAATTGTGGAAGGATTCACAACACTAGAACATCCAAAGAACGATCCAGGTCTTTGTTCGTGTGATCTAGATGCGTTCTAGTTAGCAGGATCACAAAGAACCAAAATATTGCACAATAATCAAAAAGATATATATCACCTTTATCTCTCATTCTTAACCATACTGCATGAATGATTGAACCATGGATCAATATTTTCTTGGTTTGTTATGCGTTCATTTTTAAATTTTAAAAATGGGGAAAGGAAAATCACTCAAAAAAATCCCCTTCCAGGAAAAAGGATCAGTCGGCGTCGGGGCTCGATCATCTTTGGAGATCTATTAAGAGACATCATGATATGTCGTCTCATAGACCTTCGACCCATGATATATCGTCATCTATGATTTTTCATTCTTTGTTCACCAACAGAATTCTTCTAGAGCCTTAGATTAATCTCTTGGGTCATCCCTTCTTCTCGTATCTCTGTAAAACAATGTAATGGAGTAAAGGTGTTTTAGCTTTTTTGTTATGCTGAATCAGCGCCTTATTATGTTGTTTCATTTATGAAATGAAATGGCATCCTCATCACTATGTTTCAGAGGAACATTTTTGAATTAAATAATCTTTTTAAGATTATTTTATTTTTTCTTAAAAAACCGGAAAATTAACGTCTACCCTCAACCTGCATTGGCCAAGGTTAAGTTCTACATAACAAAAATATCTCCTTATGAACTCAATGGTAGTCTCGCATTTTTAATCCGAGTAACTGTTTTTGAGTTATGAGTAAATGAAAATAAATATTTTCTTTATTTAAATAATTTTATTTACTGTTTTTTCCAAAAAAAATTCAAAGACAACCCATGTTGGCCGATGTTAGGATCTGCCTAAGGGAGAAACACCCTCAAAACCTCAACGGTACTCTCAGATTTCCAGTCTCAGTTACAGTTGGCCTACGTTGGTAAGGTATAGGCTCTACTTATGAAAATAACGCCCTCATGAGCTCAATGGGGGTCTCAAATTTTAAATCCAAGTCACCATTTTTTAGTTATAAGGATTTTAAAATAAAATAATGTTTATTCAAATATTTTATTTATGGTTATGTCATTTTTTGACTTTCTCACTGGAGACCATTTCAATTAATATTAAGTTTATCCTAGTGTAAACACACTACTCTGAACACAATGGTGCCCTCGGAGTTTTGATATGGGCGCTTGTATAAAAGTCATTCCACTTTTTCAAGAAAACTACTCACGCACGCTATTTAAAATGTAGCATTTTTTGACGGATCATTCTGGGAACTCCATGCCTCAGAATCGCATGCATTATAAGAACCTAGCCTCAAATAAGACAAAATAATTTAACAAAAATTTACATGGAATTCTGGAAAATTACAAAGACAACAAAATCTATGAATCTAGGTGTGATAATAATGATACAAGTAACAAGGACATCATGATCCCTCCCTCATGATACAATTTAATTCCAAAAAGGAGGCATTTTTTACCTTCATGAACACTACTTGGGAAGATATAAAATAAATAAAATAGTATTAAATCACTAAATATAATCACTATAAAATTTTTAGTTCTTATTGGGGTAGATCTCTAAACAAATTCAAGAATGTTTATGGGGATTATTACTTGGAATCATATAAAGCAACCCATATGAATAAATTAATTCAATCAATTTAAGAATAAGTAAAAAAAATACCATCATAAACTAATAAGTAAACATCAATAATAAAAATTTTAATAATGGAATTAAAATAAAGAAAAGCACAAGGAACAAGAAATGTAGGAAAACCCACTATAGCCATTCGGGCCACACGTAATATTTCCTTATACACTGAAAGAGGAAAAGCTTTAGGTATATAAAATTAAGTTAATTAAACAATTTAAAAGGTTTAAACTAAATATTCATTTTTTATAAATGAAAAAAAATTGTCCAACATACAAAATATTTAGGAAATAATGTGTGACGAACAAAAAAATATAGATGATATTAGAATGATACCCCTCATGATATAATTCTCAATAATAGTTTATAAGTATTGATTAGACATTGAAAGAGGATAATATTCATTGTTTATATTATAATATTAATGTGATTTATTATTCATAAACTCCATTTTTAGTGAACTTTACAAATTGAACATTATTTCACATTATGATGGTAATTCCTTATCCAAATGCACTATTACAAGGTACATTTTTGAACACCTCCTAAAACAATAAATGTGCTTGATTTTATTTTTATATTTTATTTTAACGTCCCCCATTCTATAAGGAACAATTCATGCTTCTTGAGTATCTGAATATTCTCATTGGAAGACCACCAAAATGGGCCTTCAACCAAGATCATTTTGGGTGAAGTGAACTGGAAAGAAGCCAAAACAAATTAATGTAGAGGACAATAACCAAGACCAATTATTCCAAAAATTGAAATAAATATAGAGAACATTATGGGTAACATTTTATTAAATAGTTTTCAGATCTAATTCTCATGTTTGAATGGAGTTTTAGGCTTTCAAAGTTGAAGATACAATTCTGGGCCAAAATCCGCAGCCCATAAATACAACCCACCATTCAAATCATATCTCAAAAACCAAAACTCATTTTGCATTGAATGTTTTCAAGAACACAAGGGACATCCAAATATAAATTTTTTTCTTCTATGTCCCACCCTAATTAGGCCATCTATAAGCTCATACAGGCTCCTCTTTTTTGGGGATACAAGTTGGCTACCATTTCTAGTCAAGGGTGGAAAAGTCAAAATTTCACAAAAATTCAACCACCTTAGGCTTTCCATACTCAATTGGGTAGACATGGACTATTCATGGATCAAACTATTACTTTTAATATACCTATTTAAGGTATTTTATGTGTAGTATTTGAGTCATTTTTCGAGTTTTTTTTTCATTTTAATGTTATACTTCCAATTTGATGTTGTAATCGCATTTCTTCAATTGAATTTCTCTTTAATTACCTTAGATTCTTAATAAAATTTAATAATATTATATTATTATATTATTATTCTTATCACATAGATACAGTTTTCTCAATGTTTGAAATTGTTTTCACCAATCATTGGGAAATTATTCACACAATGGTGGAGTGAATGTGTCTTTATTGTTTTTCTCTTATTTAATTCCTCCCTCATGAATCTACTTTCCACTTCCATTGATATAATTCCATCAATGGAAGGATAAAAATCTAATTCGTTGATCCACGGGAGTAATAAGGGGATATATTTAATGTTATTTCTAACTCAATAATTGTTTAATAAATTATTTTATTTGAGTTTTTCATTCAATGATCTTTTCTCTTCCTCTTCCTTATTAAATTTTATCACCACACTTTTCATTTTCTAATAATATCCTTAACCTAGGAGTTCTCGTGAACATTATCCTCCAAGTTTATAATTGATTAGAATTTGTTTTTTATTGTGTTAAACAAGTAATTAATGATGTTACATTGATTTCATTGAATTAATGTTTCTCGAGTTAATAAAATTGAAATATTCAAAAAACAAACTCATTAAATCCACCATTATGTGATAACCTCAGATAAACTCATTATTTTAATTTTAATTCACTTAAGTCTATTATTTTTAACTTAAAACTACATAAGATAAACCCAAAAGTTTTCTGATTCACAGAAAAAAATAATCCATAGAATGTACATGTTTGTAGGTCTCTTCTTATGTCTTTGAGGATTCGACAACCCAAGATACACTACAAGAGACCTATTAACCATAAAAAATATGGGAAACTTTGGGAAAGACTAAATTTTGGAATTGTGGTTGGGGACCTAAGTAATTTTTCTTAGACACTTACATCTTAATATCACCCCACTTCTTTGTTCTCACACCCGATATCATTCTCATGAAAGGCCATTTTGAAGAAATTCAAACATGAGGAACCTCTTCCAACATTGACTACTCGAGACCAATTATGAGTTAGAATGACCATCCTAGTTTATATTGGTGGGAAAATCAACAACCAATTTAGCCTCAATGTTTTAAATACCATACTCCATAAAACATTCCAACCTATAATGAGTTAAAATTGCAACAAGGTCAATCTGAACATCCTCTTGTGCATTTCCAACAACTTCATTATCCTCCTAGAACATACCATCTATCTCAACCCCTTTCTAATATTTATATACAACCATTAATTTATAAATTGTGTCAAAAAAGAGATAATTACTCATGAGGATTCATCATTGAGATTAGAACTATAAATAATTGAAACAATTTTAGAACCCATTCCCACTCAGGATATCTCTTCCTCAGCATTGAGAGAAGAATATTATTACACAAAAACCACTCATGAAAATGATAAAGAAATGTCCTTTGATTCTAGGATACCAAAATAACATGAAGTAATTTTTTATAGGTCTTTAAATCTGGAAGAAATTTATTTTTTTTATTCAAAAGAGGATAATTTTACATCATGATCGAGGTTCCTGAATATTGCCCCATTAATGATTTTTTAGAAATATCAATCATTGAACCGTTGAAAGAAATACGAAACTTTGATTCTATATGCATAACTAACACCGATATCTAAAATTTGGTGGTTCAATCTTCTATTATAAATGAATAGATTCTATTGAGAAATTTTGAAAACAAAATTGAGTCTGATTCAAAGTCTCAAACTATGTTTAAATGTGATAGGCTGCCCGATCTTGAACATGTGAACTTTCCTTCATCCCTGAATTTTTCATTCATTGGGGATATCCAAAACCCTCAAGTTTCGATTATTTCTTATTTGGATACCAATAAAAGTTGAATAATCCTTGATGTCTTAGTAAGACTATTGAAGAAACTAGATCCACCATTTCCAATATTCTCTAGATTTTCACATTCATTACAATATATATGTTTGTACAAGAAAAATATTAAAAACAAATAATCAATCTCAATATAGTAGAAGTGGTGAAAATGTGATCTTTAAAATTTTGAAAGTTCGTATTGGGTAAGTTGTGGGGTCCAAGTTGAGCTAAAAAAATTAAACTAAGTGATTTATAGGAGGCAACACAGCATCAACATTAATTTTATTTTGTTATGTTTTATATTTTTTGTATGTGTCTTTGTGTGTAAAAAAATAAATTTAAAATGAATATATATTTTAAACTTTTTTTCATATCTTTTTTTTTCTTATTTTATTATTATTTTTTTGTTATTATGTTTAATATATATTTTATTCTATATGCTTGAATTTATATATATCTATATTTCAAAAAAATGGGAAAAGAAAAAAAATAGAGAAAAAAAGAAAAAAAAATTATAATATATTTTTTTTTGAAAAAGGACACACTATGGGTCGTGGGTACAACCCCATTACATCTGGCTAAGTTGCGGGACTCGAACATGTGACCGAAGGGAGTTAGGTGAGTGTGTCTTCCTCTTACCTATGCCCTATAGTGTTTTCTTCTTCCGCCATTTATATTTTTATACATATATTTAATATTATTTGTATATTTAATTTTTATATATATGTATATAAATATAAATATATATTTATATTTATATTTTACATTTTTTTCCTTTCATCGTGTACCTTGATTCTATGTTTGATATGCATAATTTAATTGGTTTGTTTTTTATCCATTCTTTTGTTATTCTTAGTTAATGGAACCTCAAGGGGTTTCTATTTTGTTCTAATTTTTTTTGTAAACTTTAATGGATACTGGGATTAATGTATTTTTAGGAAATTAATATTTACTCCAGGCATACAAACACAAACTATCATCATTAATGACGCTTCTTTGAGTGATATGAAGATAAAAGGAGTAATCAATAGGGTCGTGAAATTCATCTTAAAATAACTGGGTGACTTTGTTCCATGTATATTATTTCAAATTCCTTTTAAAAATTCTCTCCTATAACTTGACCCAATTCTAAATTTTAATTTCTCTAAACACTTAGAATAAGGTTATTTTAAGTTGGGGGAGATGAAATAAAAAAATTGTTTTTGTGTTCATAGAAAAATTAAAAATTAAAAAAATGTTTTGAAATAAAAAATGATCGAAAGGAAAAATTTATTAAACCTTGAACAGGATATTGAACATTGTAAACTTTGAAACTGAATATCAAATAGTTTTTTATGCCTTTATTTTGATTTTAATTCAAGGTTATGTTTATGAGTATAGTTTGGGATAGTGCGGTTGTCCGAGGTAATTATTCACTATTTACATTTTCATCCAATTAATAAAAAAATTCATAACACACATCCTTCAGATTGTGAGGTATTAATTTGAGTTCATGGGGCCCCATAATAAATGGAATAGGTTTGGTGATCATTTTAATTTTAACAAGAGTACTCAGAAAATCAAAAAATAAATTCAATTGTGCGTAGAGAAATAGATTGAACTTTTTGTGGATTTCGGCACTTGGGGATCATGACTCCATATTTATCTAGCCCAGAGTTGGGAAATTTATCTTCATTTGAGTTAATTTGAATTTTTTTATTGAATAAAATCAAGATGATACCCAATTATGTGGGCTTCAATTGGTGCACTAAGGTCTTTGAGCCTTAGAGACAACGGCAAATTCATGCTACATGGGTTGACTCGATTGAGTTCAATTTTCAATTACCATAGAAAAATTGTAAAAAAAAAGAGAAAAAACTAACATAAAAGAAATACTCATATTAACATTAAAATGTGATTCCACTTTGCGCTTCCATCTTTTCTCCCTTGAATAAATATAAATCCTCATTTCTATTGTGATGTACAACACGACATCATGGTTAATTGAAATTGGATGACATGTGGTGATAAATTTGAAAAAAATAACGAGCTTGGGATTTGGATATGCCTCTGGACCTAGCTTGTTTTAAATGATTTTGATGGTTTTCATAATTATTTGGTATGAGGTCTATTGGTGAGCATTTTTTATTAAAATGATTTTGGAAAAGGGAATTCAAATTTCATATTTTTGAGATACATTTTTTTCAGGATTAAAAAAACTCAATTTGGGAGTGTGATTAGACACTGAAATAGGCTAATATTCATTGTATATATTTTAATATTAATGTTATTTATTATTCATAAACGCAATTTTTAGTTCATTTTACAAAGTGAACATTGTTTCACATTATGATTGTAATTCTTTCTCAAAATTCACTATTGCATGGTACATTTTTTAACACCATCTAAAACACAAAATGGCCTTCATTTTATTTTAATATTGTATTTTAAGGTCTACCATACTATAAGGAATAATTCATGATATTTAAGAACTTGAATATTATCATTGGAAGACCACAAAAAATGGGCATTGAACCAATAACATTCCGGGTTAAGTGAACTAGAAAGAAGCCCAATAAAATATATATATTAGACAAGATCCAAGCCCAGTTATTCTAAAGTTTTCACTGCACGTAGAAAAATATGTGGGGAAAAATAAATTAAAAGTTGTCCAGAACAAATTCTAATGTTCTAATGGAGTTTTTTGGTGGCCAAATTTGAATATACAATTCTAGACCAGATTCTATATCCAAGAAAAAACTTCCCACCCTTTCAATAATCACTCGAAAAAATATATTTGGGATGAAATTTTACATGATATTAAGGGACCTATATGTATCCATTTTTCCTTCTAATTTCCACCCAAATTAGGCTATATGGAATCTCATTTAGGCGCCTCTATTTGGTGGATGCTTGCTGGATTCCTTTTTGAGTCAGGGGTAGAAAAGTCTAAATTTCACAAATTTTCCATTGCCCTAGGCCTACCATAATCTTGTGAGAATAAATGGAATGTTGGGGGCTTTACCAAAGACCCTTGAAATTAATAATTAATCAAATTTTATTGAAGGGGTTGTGGAATATTTTGAGCATTTGTTTATTTTAATGGTATGCTTTCAATTGGATATTATAATCTAATTTCTTCAATTGTATGTTTCTTGAATTAACATAGGTATTTAATAAAATATTCATCTTCTCTTATTATGTTCTTCTCCATATCACATTGATACCATTTTTTCTAGGTGTGAACTTGTTTACCCCAAACCTTGTGAAATTATTTACACAATGGTGGACTGATTGTTTTTTTATTGTTTTTCTCTTCTTCAATTCCTGCTTCATGAGTCTACTATCAACTTAAATTGATGAAATAGCATAAATAGATGGATAACCCTCTTATGGGTTATCCAAGTGGTATCAAGGGCCTGTATTAGATATTTTTTCTTACTCAATAATAATTTATAAATTTCCTTTATATTAGTTTTTAATTCCATGATCTTTTCTCTTACTCTTCCTTATTTAATTTTATCACCACACATTTCATTTTCTAATAAGATCATTTACCTAGGAGTGATCATGAATATGATCCTCCAAGGGTATAGGTAATTTTCATGTGTATTTGAAGGTGTTAAAATAGTGAGTGATGAGTTTATATTGATTTCATCGAATGAATATTTCTTGAGTTAATGAAATTTAAATATCCTAAAAAGTAATTCATTTAATCCACCCCCAATTGATAAACTAGGAACAAATCATTATTTTAAATTTAATTCACTTAATTATATTAGTTCTCAATTATACCTGAATAAAATCAACCCCAAATTTGGCCACTTAATAGTAAAAAAACAACTCATACTATGTATGTGTCTGTAAGTTTCTTCTTAGGTCTCTAAGGATTGGACAACCCAAGATACACTTCAAGAGAATAATTAACCATAAAACACTTGGGTAAATTTTGGTGAGACTAAATTTTGGAGCTATTTCTAGGGACCTAAGTAAGTAATCTTAGACACTCACATCTTATTCTCACCCCACTTCTTTGTTCTCAGCCCCGATTTCATTTTCATGGAAGTCCATTTTTAATAAATCTAAACAAGGGGAACCTCTCCCTACTCTGACTACAAGACACCAATTTTGTTGTAAAATGACCTTAAAAGTTTATATTTGGCTATAATAAACAACATATTTAACCAAAAATTTTAACTCCCATGATCCAAAATAACAGTCCAACCTATAATGAGTTATAATCGCCACAAGGTCAATCTGAACATCCTCCTATGCATTTCCAACTAATTAATTATCCTCCTGGAATAGACAAGCAATTTCAACCCCTTTACTATGTTGATTCATAACCATTACTTGAGAAATTGTGTCAATAAAAAGATATAATTACTTCTAAGGTTTCATCTTTGAGATTAGAACTACAAATCATTGAAATAGTTTTGGAACCAATTCCCACTCAGGTTGTTCCTTCCATGACATTGATATAAGGATATTATTACAAAAAAACCACTCATGAAAATGCTAAATAAATTTCCTTTTAATCTAAGATATTATATGAACATGAAGAAATTATTATGGTTATTTAAATCAGGAGTAAATTGATTTTCTATATTTAAAAGAGAATAAATTTTCATCCTGGATTTAGGTTCTTGAATATGTCTCCATTGATGATTTTTCAAAAACTCTAATCAATGAACCATTGAGAGAAATTGAAAACTTAGAGTACATATCATTTCTTGAAACTGATATGTCCATTTTGGTGGTTGAATCTTATATTCTAAATGAACAAATTATTTTGATAAATTCTAAAATTGAAATTGAGTTCAATTCAAAGTCTTAAATTGTATCTGAAAGTTTTAGCCTACCTGATCTTGAATATATGAACTTTCCATCATCCATAAAGGTTTAATTCATTGGGAATATCCAAAACCCTCCAATTTTCATTGTTTTTTTTCTTGGTACCAATAAAAGTGAAATAATACATGATATGTTATGAAATACTATAGAAGCTACCAGATCCACAATTTCTGATATTTCTTTGATTTTCCCAGTCATTACAGAATATATGTTTTTACATGAAACAAATTAAAAACAAAGAATCAATCTCAATCTAGTATAAGTGGTAATAAATGTGTTCCTTAAAATTTTGAAAGTTTTTATTGGGTTAGTTTGGGGGTCCAAGTCAAGATAACGATATTAAACTAAGCTGTTTCTGTGAGGCAACCCAACATCAACATGGGTTTTATTTTTTATTTTTATTTTTGTGTCTTTATGTGTAAAAAATAAATTTAAAAATATATATATTTTTAACTTTTATTTTCTTATCTATTTTTTTCTTATTTTATTATTATTTTTTTTTCTTTTTTGTAATATATATTTTATTTTATATTATTTTATATATGTTTGTGTTTATATATATATATATATATATTAAAAAATGGAAAAAAAATTATAATATATATTTTTGGGAAAAAGGCCACACTATAGGTCTTGGTAAAAAACATTGTTACATCCAGATAAGTTGTGGGACTCGAACCCATGACCAAAGAGAGACAGAGGAGTGTGCCTCCCCCTTACATATTGCCTAGAGTGTACCCTCCTTCCAACATTTATATTTTTATACATATATTTAATAATTTTTTTATATTTATTTTTTTATATATATGTATATATATATATAGATACATGTATATAGATATATGTATATATTTCTATTATTTTTTTGATTTTTTTCCTCTTGTACCTCAAGTCTCTATTCTATATGCATAATTTAATAGGTTTTTTTATCCTTTCTTTTTTGTTTTTTAGCTAAGGGAACCTCAAGTGGTTTTCATTGGGTTATAATTGTTTTAGTGGGTAAGCTTCAGTGAATTATAAGATTAATTTATTTTTAGGAAATTAATATTTACTCCAGGTGTTCAAACACAAACTTGCATCATTAATGAGGCATCTCTGATTGAAATAGAGATCAAAGGAGTAACCAGGAGCGTCATGAACTTCAACGTCAAAAACTAAGTGCCTTTGTTACATGTATCTCATTTCAAATTCATTTTAAAACTCCACTCCTCTACTACTACCCCCTAGGGATTTTATTGTCTTTAAACACTATCAATAGTGTCATTTTAAGTAGGGGGAGAAATAAAAAAATTAATTTGTGTGCATAAAAATTTTAAAAAAAATAAAAAAAATGTTTTAAAAAAATTTAAGGAACATTTTATTTAACCTTGAACTAGATAATAAACATTATAAACATTGAAACTTAATATAAAATAATTTTTCAATCTTGTATTTTGATTTTTATGCAAGTTTATGTTCATGAACATAGTTTTGGAAAGTGTGGTTGTGCGATGTGATTCTTTACCCTTAATATTTTCATCCAATTAATAAAAAATCACAATACATGTCTTTTGGATTGTGGTGTATTAATTTGAGTTCATGTAGTCCCATAAAAAATGGAATAAGTTTTTTGATCATTTTAATTTTAACATGAGTATTCAAAAAAATAACAAAATAACAAAAAAAATCAATTGCGCATAGAGTAATGGATTTACCTAATGTCTGGATTTCAGAACTTCAGGATCGTGAATCTATAAGAGTATAACATGGAGTTGGAAAATTTAAAACTATTTTTGGTAATTTCAATTTTATTTTGATTGAATAAACTTTATATGATGCTAGAGTATATGGGATTCCCTTGGTACTCTAAGGTGTTTGATCCAAGGAGTCATCGGCAGAGTTTCGCTACATGGGTTGACTCAATTGAGTTCAATTTCAATTACCATGAAAAAAATGTAAAAAAAATACAAATTAAAACCAAAATAAAAAAATAAATGAATACTAATATTAATATTAAAATTTTATTCCTCCATGAAATTCCATTTATTCTCCCTTGAATAAAGATGAACTCTCATGTCTATTGTGACGCACAACACATTGCCATGCTTAATTAAAGTTGGATGAAATGTGGTGATGATTTTGAACAAAGTAATGGACTTGAGATTAAGATATTACCATAGAAATTACTTGTTTTAAATGATTTATATTAGATTCATAATTGTTTTGTATGAGGTCTTTTGCTGGGCATTGTTTATTAAAATGTTTTTTGGAAAAGGCGCATCAAATTTAATATTTTGAGAAACATTTTTCTTAGGTCAAGAAAAAATATAGTTCGGGGGTATGATTAGACACAGAAATAGGATTAAATTCATTCTATATAACATAATATTCATGTGATTTATTATTCATAAAATCCATTTTAGTTCATTTTAAAATTTGAACATTATTTCACATTGTGATTGTAATTCCTTCTCAAAATGCACTACTGCATGGTACATTTTTTAACACCACCTAAAACACAAAAGGGTATTTGTTTTATTTTAATATTTTCTTTTAATGTACACCATGCTATAAGAAACAATTCATACTTTTGAATCTCTTGAATATTATCATTTAAAGACCACCAAAAAAGGCCATGAACTAGTAACATTCTGGGTGAAGTGAACTGGACAGCAGCCCAAAAATATTATTGTACAAGACAAGTTACAAGCCCAATAATTCTAAATTTTTAACTACATATAGATTTTTTCATGGTGGAAATTTAATTAAAAAATTCAGCGAACTAATTATGATGTTTTAATTGAGTTTTAGGTGGCCCAATTTGAATATATAATTCTACTCCAGTTATGCTGCCCAGAAAAACATCCCACAATTTCAATCATATCTCAATCACCAAAAAAACATTTTGGGCTGAAATTATATAGACTAACAGGGGACATCTGAATCTACATTTTTTTCTACTGTGTCCCACCCAACTTCATCCATATAGAATCTAATTTATGCACCTCTATTTTATGGCTGCAATTTGGATGTCATTTTAGTTCAAGGGTGGAAAAGTCCAAATTCCACAAAATTTCCACCACCCTAGGTCTACCATACTCAAGTGGTAATACATGGACTATTGGAGGTTCGACCCAAGCCTCTGGAAATTTCTATTTAGGGTATTGGTGGGTAAGTATTTGTGGTATATTTTGATATTTGTTTCATTTTAATGTTATGTTGTCAATTTGATGTTGTAATGGAATTTCTTCAACTGTAAGTTTCTTGAAGTACCTTAGATTCTTAATAAAAGTTATTAATATGATCTTATTATATTCTTCTTCCTATCTTTTTGATACTATTTCATTAATATGTGGACTTTTTTACACCAAAACATGTGTAATTATTCACACAATGGTGGAGTGATTGTTTTGTTTATTGTGCTTCTCTTCTTCAATTCCTCCATCAAGAGACGATTTTCCACTTCTATTGATATAATAGAATTAATGGAGTGCTACCTCTTATATGGTTTTAAACAAGGTATTATCAAGGGGACTAATTGTATGTTATTTATTTTGCAACAATTTCTTAACAATTTCATTTATTTGATTTTTTTATTCAATGATCTTTTCTCTCCCTCAACCTTATTGAATTTTATCGTCGCACTTTTCATGCACTAATGAGATCCTTTACCTAGGAGTAGTCATGAATATTATCCTCCAAGTGTATCGGTGATTAGCATATGTATGTGAATATGTTATAATAGTTAGTTATAAGGATAAATTGATTTCATTGAATGGATCTTTCTAGAGTTAATTAAATTGAAATATTCTAAAAAGGAATTCATCCAATCGACCCCCAAGAGATAACCTAGGATCAAATCATTCTTTTAAATTGAATTCAATTAAGTCTATTAGTGTTCACTTAAACCTATCTAAAATCAACCTCAATGTTGGCCACTTAATTTCCAAAAACAATTCATATAATGTACGTGTCTATAGGTTTCTTCTTAGGTATCTGAGGATTCGACAACCCAAGCTACACATCAAGTGACCGCTTAACCATAAAAACTATGGTAAATTTGGGTGAGACAATGTATATACCAAAAAAGAAAAAAACCATTTTATTTTTCTAATTATTATTTTTATTGGGTCTAATTAATTTGGAAAATATTTTTTGATTTTACTATCAAAGAAAATATCAGGTCCTACACCACATTTGAAATTATGGGACATGAGGGCCTAAATCTCATTAAAATCTTACTTTAACTACCATATTCAATAGTAAAAAACACATAAGGACTGTAAAAGACATCCTAATTAATTTAGACATGGTAATCATCCATGTGGAATTATTAGAGCTAGATATGCATAAATATTGAATGATTATCATTATTGGGAGACCTCTTTTTAGTGACTTGTAGAGAATAGATTGATGTGAAAAGTGGAATGTTGTTACAGAGAGTGGGAAGGAAAAAAGTTCGGTTTAAACATAAATTGATCAATGAAGAACTATGAAATAAAGTAATATGAATTTATAAAAGATTAATAGTTTGAATTTTAAGAGGTTTCTAACCTAGAATAAAATCAACAGATACATACTTGAAGTGCCCAAATCAGTGTGAATCACTGAGAGGGGGAGGGGTTGAATCAGTGATCCCTTAAAACTTTTTACTAATTGATTCCTTATCAATTAAACCTCTATGGATGGTTAAATCCTCGATCCACTCTTCTTTTATCTCTCAGCCTTTCCTCGAGTGATGCAGTAAATGTAAAGGCACTGGACACAAGGATTTACAAGGTTCGGAACCAAAGGCTTACGTACTTGCCATGTTGGGTATACACCCCAACATGGTTTCTCCATTATAATCGGTTAGTATTACAATGGTCGATACAGAGTCCCACTGTATCTCTCCTGAGTCCCACAGGAGGGTCTTTATACGGCGTCCCACAGTGTTACCAGAGTCCCACTGGCCTGCTCCAGAATCCCACTGAAGACTTCTTCCACCCTGAGTCTCACAGGGGGCTTCTCCTGGCTCCTCGAATCACACGAGTAGCTCTTCTTCACTTTAATCTTCTTCAAGTATCTTCAGAAGTCTGGGATAAAGACTGTTGGCCTTGCTCTGTACCTTTGATCACTTAAGATGAATATGTCTTCTCGTCTTGCTCAGGATTTATCTCCTTCTTCTAAGGATGACCTGGCCTCTCTCTTCAAGAATCTTCAACAGCCTCTGAAAAGGTCTGTTGGTCTTGCTCAGCACTTCTGATCACTTCTGTTGATCAGACTCTTCTCAATTACTGAAAACTCAGACAACTGATATCTTTAACTTCAGTCTGGCTTCAGTCTGACTTCACATCAACTTCATGCACTGAGTGCATGGCATCTCTGCATCCTCATGCACTGATTGCATGGATTCTCAAAAATCTTCAAGAACTCCTGGTCTTGGACAACTCAAATGCACACAAGCAGATTTGACTTGTTTACGTGTGCACATGCATGCATGCAAGCATGCACTCCCCTTCTTCTCTTCTTGGTGCAGTAAACCCTCAGAGGGTGTAATTCTTTTTAGCACACACCTTCTCTTCTTTTCCTTCACACGTTTAATTCCTTTTGATTACACACATAAATGTGTGTTATACGTTGTGTGAGTCCTCTTCTTCTTCTTCTAGGTGAACACACTTTTAGTGCACACACTAGGTTCGGCCACTTTGTTGATTTGCACACACAACTTGTTCTTTGATTTGCACACACACAATGAGTGTATATTTGGCCTCCACTCTTTTTGCACACCCCCAAGCTATGCCTCGGCCTTCTTTTATTCTTTGTGCACACAAAGCACAAATCCTCCTTCTCTTGCACACAACTAAGGTGTCTCGGCCTTGTTATTTCTTTTGTGCACACACACACACCAATGTGTGGTCTCGGCCTCCTCCTTTGCACATCTACTGCCTGTAGGTTCTTCTCGCAAATCCAATGGGTGCAAGGCGTCGCACAAGGGTGTGCAGCCCCTCTCCTTCAACACTGTCGCGCAAGGGCTTGATGCAAGCGCGCAAGTGTGCACTGCCAACCAGTCGCGCAAGCCTCGGGTGCAACCGGTGCAAGGCGCGCAAGGCCTCGGGTGGCCACTGCCGCGCAATTGCTTACCGCACAGGGGGCCGCGGTGCACAGAGGGGGCGCGCAAGTTGGCGCAGCCCAACCTCTTCTTCTTGTCGCGCAAAGTAGCAGCGCGCAAGGGACTTCACCGCGAAAGTGTGCGCGGGGCTTCGTCGCGCAAGTGATGCGCGGAACAATACTTCGCGAGGCAGAGGTGCTTCGCGGTTCTCAAAATTTTCAGCAAACTCTCCTCGAGGGCTAGGCCTTATTTTTATAGCCAAAGGAGAGGCGGTTCAACCCGCGTGATATAACTTCAAATTCTCGAGATTTTCGGTTCTTCAAGATTCTGTAAAATCTTTTTTTTCCTCTATTTCACACGCGAACTCCTTCTCTTTATTTACCTCTTCATGCATGTGTATGGAAATGTATGCATAGCCTTATTTTAAGACAATCCATGCAGAGGCATAAACCCTTCATGGCCTCGGCAGCATTGCTTGCCTCGGCCGAACTTCGAAATCCTAATTTGTCGCATGAAAGCATATTTTTAGACATGGATCTGTTCAGCAGGTCTAGACGAGCTCAATGGAGCCTTCGGCTCCGGCAATGGTGGTCGGGAGCTTAAGAACCGTCGTCGAGATGGCCTCTGGTTCGAACGGAACTCGCGGGTGGCCTTCGCATGGCGCGGGGAAGAAGATGAGCGGAGAGCCGTCAGATGGTGCGTTTAATGAAGTCGGACGGCCGTGATTAAATCATCTCACCGCGGATGGCTCGTGCGGCGCAGATCAAGCGTGCGATGGTTCGGACAGCCAGGATTAGATACCGGTAAAATTACCGTGTCCCATATCGATTCCTCGCCCGGTTTTCTTACGGCTTAACATCCAGCTCCTGCCGCAACCCCTCGATTGAACTTCCAACCCTCTCGGTGCTGCCCCGCACCGAGTTCTCTCTACGGGCGCGCTCTGTGCCCACCCCTGCCACTCGGGCGCGCCACTGGCGCCCTCTATGCACACACGGGCGCGCTCCTCGCGCTCACGCTGTGCGGGATTCATCACCGCGTGTCCTCGGGGCTTATAAACGGCCCCGGCCTCTCTCGGGCTGGCCCCATGGGATCCCCTTAGGCGTGGTGACCTAGTCCCACATGTGCTTTGGGTTGAACCCTTAAGGATGGCCCTTTGTGGCTTATTTTTTGCTTAAGTATGGAACAAGTCCTTTGTGTAAAAACAAAGTGACCAAGTTCAAATGCCAAATGCCACAACTCTTCTTCTTAATTTCTTCCCTTATCTTCCTCATTAGAATTCCACAATTCCTCGTAAACATTTAATCTTCACTTAGGAATGGAATTCACGAAGGGTCTTCATCAATCGAAGCTCCTGAATCAAACAAATCTTCAATGTTCTTCATTGATCCAATCAGAGATCAAGTTGGATCAACTTCTAATTCACATACACTAAGTGATAGTGCATGGACTTCATTAAACCACTTCATCCACTTAGAATATGTGGATGGATCATCTTCAACTCCTCATGCATTGTGAAGACAATGCATGGTCTTCTAACATTGTTGTGACATTGTATCCACTTGATACAAGTTCTTGGAACTTAAAGATCAGCTCATCAATCGTCTGATGTAATGATGTTCCATCATCATCTTTCAGGTGTTGTCACTTAGTATCACCTTGATACAAGTATTGGAACATTAAGAACAGCTCTACAATCGTCTGATATACATAGAGAATGTTTCAACCACAACATCCTCACTTAGTGAATCTCCTAAGTGACATTAATCTTAGTACCATGGCCATTCTCCTTCATCACCATCACCATCACATCCTTTGTCATTCACATCTTGACATTCCTTGACATCCATTCATTCCATGACAACATCATGCCTCATTGACAACAAATGCAACACAGTGCATTTCAATACTAAAAAGGTGTATTATGAAGAAGAAAAATTTAAAACTAATAGATAAAATCACTGGTGAATAAGTAATAGTTGTAACCAAAAATAATCAAGAAAGACATCTGGTTTGGACAGTTCACTAGCTGGATTTATTATTTTTTATTCTAAATAAGTATTGGTGCATATTCTCAATGGGTATTGGAAGAACGAATCTCGTTTTGGAAGTATGAAAGAGAAAAATATATGTAGATAGGTCATAATTATGTCTATTTATGGATCTATACCAGGTTATAATTTCTAATCCTCCATAATACAAACTAATGTGGTAATTTCAAGTCAAATCCTATAAAAAATCACTTCTAAAAGACAACCTGAGTTTTCTAGAATTTTTAAATTTCTTTTCTGGGTGTATGTATTCTCCCCCAAATCTATTTTTTTTCTTGGAAAAGGTTTTTTACTTCCACTTATGAATTTATATTTTTAGGTCCAAAGGAGGGAATAAAAAATTAAAGTCTCAAGACAATGAAAATTAGTAAAATATGAGAGTATTATTTTTAATTTATTAATTTCCATCATCCACAACATTTTAGCTTAAGAATTTTTATTTGAAAATGCATTCCACCTGCTTGACTATTAGCTTCAATAATTTATCATGGAGGAAAAAACTCTTTAGGATAATTATTATGCCAATTTTTAACTATTATTTTCATAAAATTTAATTGATAAAAATGCAGAATGTTTTTTTTTAGAAATAGACATGGGGATTTGGATTTGAAAATTTATGATTTTGAATATTGGTTTCTTTTTGTCAAAGATTTTTTTAGAGATTTTACTTGCTTTTAGATTCTAATATTTTTGTATATTTTTTATTATTGGTGAGTATTTAAATGATTTGTTTTTGTAATTATATATTCTCATTTCCACGAAATTTTCTTTGAATAATATTTCTATTCTATCTTGATTATATTTCTTGTGTGAATCTCTAGAATGTTTTTTTTCTGGAACATACTTTGAATCTCGTACAAATAATGACTATAGAGATTCAAATTTATTATTTTTGAGCCTAACCCTTGTTTATCCCTTATCCTTAGATCTACATATACATTAATCCTTATAAATCTGTAATAATCCATGAATATCCTTATTAATGAAGAGCCACCTTACAATCTAATTATATAATTTCCTATGGTAATGTATATATTTTTCATTATTATCAAAATATGAGTGTGGTTGATATGATTCCCTAGTAAAAGTGGTGTTTTTAATTTAATAGATATGTGTGGGGATGTTTTCATGGAATTTTGGGATGGTTCATGCTTATTGAATAATTATATTAAATTGTATTCCCCTCTCAAAATAAATAGATCAATAAAAAATAAACCAATGGGTTTTGTCGTGGAGGGTAAGAAATCACCATTTACATGACCAGTTATTTTAATAATTTTTGAGTGGGTGGTGAATATGAGACTTTTAAAAAATCAAATTTCAAAAAAAATAAAGATAGTGCATCATTAACTATACTTCATTTCTTTATGACCTAGATGTTAGTTAGGGGAAGAGTGGAGATAGTTTTTGTATGGGATAATTTATCTTTGAGCTTATTTTGATTGTCTTGAAAATTATTTCTGGAATTTTCACCACTTTAATATTTACTTTAATTTTACATTGTTTACCCACCTACCCTAAAACCTCGGAGTCATCCGATACTTATAGTGAATCCCTCAGGATTATTTTTTAGTTGTGTCTCTTTGCTGTGGATAAAGTAAATGCACTAAAATAGTATAGAAGGGATAATTATACAAGGTATGAGAAGGACTCCATTTACATTTTTTTCCTTACTAATGATAAAGCATAATTAAATTTAAGTCAATTTTATCTCGAATGCACATTAATAACGAGTTGATAAATATGAATTAAATAATAAAGATGCCTTTTTAGTTAAAAGAGAAAAATTAAAATACCTTATTGAGTTGGTTCCATTGAAAATGAGGATTGTATGAAATTTTTATGGAGGTTATTGTAAATTTAATTCTCAATTTTATCAAATGTTTATGTTTTTATTGATATTTAAATATTGGTAGATTGATCTTCCTTCGTAAATTTTTAAGATTTAAAACGTGAGTATAGTCATGGATTTCGGTTTTGGGGGAATTAATGCAAAGATTTCATCCATACAAATTTAAATTAAAAATAATTTGATTTTTGAAATTAAAATCATTACTCCTACTATGATATTTATCGATTTAATTAAATATGGTATAATATATGTGAATGAATTTAACTAGAAAATAAAAAGGGGAGATATAATTCATGATGAAATGGATGCTCCATGATGTATAATAATTCAAGGATCTAATCCCAATCTATGAATTAAATATTCAGGCATAAAAAATCCAAAATTTCTAGAAAAAAAACATTATAATGTTAATCCTCAACTCACAAGGGTAGATTTATCAAAAAAAATAAAAAGGGAGGAATAAAAAATCAAAATGGAGCACAAATAAGGAGCACAAATTTTCATGGCATGAAATCAAATGTCATTTCATGAACAATTGAGATAGGAATTTTAAACCTCTAATAATTGATTGATTTTAATTTATGACCACATATTATTCCCCAATAACATCTAAATTTTACATGTTCATATTAAACATATGAATTTATTTAATTTAAGATCCATGATGCTCTATTTATACCTATAAATAAAAGGATTGGGTGGTGCTCAAAAATCATTTGAAGATGGACACAAGACCTAGGCATGATGTACTAAATTGTGGAGTATTCCTCCAGGATTATCCTTTATATTTATAGTCTTTCTTTCTTTAATTTAACACACTATTTGATCCTATCAGAACTAGCTTGAGGGGGAAATTTTATCATGTGTTGGGTGATGAAATCTTAAGGGGATTTTTATGGTTGGATTTTTATTTTATTTTTTAAGTTTTATTCCCATGGATCAAATATATCTCTCCCTAATTAATTCATTGTGAATATTCATATTCGGATTGGGAAGAATAATATAATATACTTATAATAATCCTAATTCATGAATTACTTTTGTACTTTTCATGATAACTATACCTAAACATGGTTTTGATTTACCAAATTAATTTATCCACCCAAAGTAATATTCCATATAAAAAGGGGAAATTAATAAATTAAGGAGAAACTTCCAATACCAATGGTGTTATAAGTTTTAATTTTGGAAACAACCAAAAAAGAAATTATTAATTTTTAGTTCAATAGAACGTGAACTTAAAATTTACAAAACACCGCACGTTTTCTCTATTTTATTTGTAACCAATTATTTTACTTCTCTCTCTTTCTCATTCAAGTTTAATTGACCATTTTTAATTTTTCCTAATTATTCTAAAAAATAATTTCGATGGTTCAACATCAAACACTCCACATACTAAATTTAATTATTTAGTATCATTAGTTTGAGTTTTAAACTAAATTATTAAATTTCATTACCCAATAAGATTTAACCATTTCCTTTAGACTGGTTAATTTTATTCTTATAGAATTTCATAAATTCCATAGTTTGATGATTTATATCCTCATCACTCTTAGACATTGATCCACTTATTCTTGCATCATATTTCATTATTTTCCATGATTTAGACTCATATTTCTTCAAGGAAACATTTTTATTCTTTGATTCAAAATCTTTAGTGTATTATTTGAGTTTTTATTCATACATAATTAGTTTTAAAATTAGTTCTGTGACATTAATATTACTATTGTATTATGACACTCTAATATGAACAACATTGATTATCTAATAGTTGAGCAGACATCTCAAAGTCCTTGGCATACACTCTACTTATATCATAGGTTTTCCAAATAAAATCATTGTTCTAGTGACCTCATTTAACATACAATACATTTTTGAAATGGTATTATCATTTTTTATCTTAAAATAATCATATTTAATAATTTAAGATTTTAATAACACTCCATTAACAATTGAAGTTCTTTAATGAGAAACAAAAATGGTTTCCCAGATTTCAAAAAAAGTGATAGATTAAAATATAGAGTTAAATACATATTCACCTATTTAAAATAATAAATCATTATAATCAATAAAATTTTATTCACACAAAGCGTTAAATTTATTTCTCTAGTATTTTATTTGATTTTTTATTTTTTCATATTAATTATCAATTGTACCCTAAATATTAAATACCATGATTTTAAGATATATTTTCTTTTATATTTTCCATGAAGTATAGTTTTGACCATTATAGAAAGGAAAAAATGGGTAGCATGTGCTTCAGGGCTAGAATCCATAATAACAGAGTAATGAAAATATAGAAATGAAGATCCTTCACACGGGACTTGATAAAGGTAAAAATGAAATTAATATATTAAAAAAGTATAAATAATAATCCAGAATAAAATTATCTCAAAAACTAAATGTTTTTTTCGGTCGAGTGGTCAAAAGAGGAGTGAATTGATTTTATAATATAAAAATTTCTATTTTGAAAATTTAAAATTTAAAATTCCATTAGCTTAAAACACATCCAAATTAACAAATACAGTGAGAATATATAATTTTACACATTAAAATAATTTCATTGAGGCATGATCAATTCCTATTTAAAATAAATAAAATTAATATACCTTTTGAAATTTTTATAATCACATAAAACATAGTATATATATATCACATATAAATGATAACAATCATGAATAATTTTGTAAAACAAATCTACAAACTCTCAGGGAAAATAAAAGAGTTTAAAGATAATTCTTATATAATTTGAAACAAGAAGTGTATGAAAAAATTAAATCAGAAAACTATATTTGAAAAACATGTGGTTTAGTCCATGTTGGAACCTAATCCAATCCACTTGAATGTAATAAAATTTCTTTCGCATTTGTTGAAATAAATAAATGGATCCCCTACCTAGATTGGTTATTTTGACCCACAACCAATATTGTGTAACAAATAGAAAATTGTGAACATGGTAGTCTAGGCTAGACCAAACCTCTTCAATTATTATTCATGGGATGACATGGGTAAAGAAATAAAAGGAAATATTATTTGATCTCTCTTTATTACTATAGATCCCCACGTAAGATAAACCACCTTTAGTAGGGCCGAATAAGTGATTAATTTTTATGAATTCTATTCTTAATTCAACCTATATGGTTAATGACTCAGTCCTTAATTCTTTGAAGTCTTGCCTTTCCTAAATGAAAAAATAATAATGAACTAAAAATAACAAGAGAATTTTTACAAGGTTTACCCTCAACTAGAAAAACTACTCTTTATGGTGATCAATATATTTTTTTTTCATGTATTTCAACATCACTATGATTGTAGTGATTATAAGTGCAGTTCACTTCCCACACAATTTTAGGCATGTAATAACCACATCCTATAAAGGATAAATGGTTTCGATAATATCGATACCACCAATTATTTAATATATATTTAACAAAATCCTATGAATAAGAAATAAATTTTTATGCCTATAGATGTAAGGTGTATATTTTACCAATTCTATTTAAAGTCCATATATTCAAATATTCTTTTGAATCACTGCTAGACTCACTCAACTACAATTATAAGAACTTATGAGCTTCTGATATCTCAATAATATTTCCAGTAAACTAACCATCTGGTCTCACTAAAAGTATTTGACTTCCACAAAATGTAATCAATAACATTATATACAAGTATTTATATTACTCTTATAAATAATTATAAGATATTACGTAAACCGGATCTCACCATAATATCTGAATTTAAAATTAAAAAGATCCCTCGATACACTAAAATGTGTCTTCATCTTCGCTATAATGAAATATATCACTTTAGATGAATAAAATATTGTTAAGAGTATTTATAAATTTATTCATTCATGATTGTATGTGAATATTATTTTAATTTATAAAAATACATGGATGGTGTTATTGCATCACACATTTTTCATAAAACAACACAAGTGTGTAAAACTCACATTCCATCATGCATTCATATCATCACACACATGGAATACTTTCCTAATTTACAAATACCCGGTCTTAGAATCATTGTTATTGAACACACTATTTCCACACACTGCATATTATTTATATTAAAATTTTAGTTCAAATAATATACAATGCCAGTTCCTTAAAAATTCTTCGATGAAATAGTATATGAAATACAATCTCTATTCACTTTAGTTTGATTGTTTTATGAGGGATCTATTCTTAATGAATCTTTAAATATCAAATAATCCACACTACTTCATTATGAAACATACTCATACAAATCAGATGTATAATCGTACTTATTCTTTCGAACTAGTAAAACATTGAAGAATAATTATTGATAAACTAATATATGAATGTTATATTCTCTTTTCTCCATTATGATACATAGAGAGGTTATAAACACCAGTTCATGGAATTAATCAAACATCATGAGATCAAGAAGGCATTTTTAAGAAAAGATCTTGTAAATGTAATTAACTTTATGGAATTTGGAATATTCACATAACTCACGCCCCTCCATTTTAAAACCATGTAAGTCTTGATAGAGTCCTTCTATTTCTTCGTAAAACCTATGAGGCTCACAATACTCTATTTCCCTAAAAACTGTGAGAGTTATAAAATATCACAAGTAACAATAGTAAACAAAGGATCATTATACCTTCATAATTTATAATATAGATCTCTATAACATTATATATGTTCCTTCACCACCTTAGCCTCAAAAATATAAGATAAGTCAAGACTCTGAGAAATATTTCATGTTGTGGTTATTATTTAAAACCCTAAAGGTATCAAGTTTTATGAATCCTTAAAATGAATGTTTCCTTATCTTCATGTGATTCCAAAAATTATTTCATCCCTTCTTACATGATGAATCCTTATTCTATGACTCATGTGAATTCTTATTATTGTATGTATCCATAATGCCTCTAGTAGTCGATATTTGTATTTACTATGGACTAGTAATAGAAAATTCATCGGATTATAGTATGCATGAATAATATAGATTAAATTCTCAATGTTTTATCTCATTATTCATCTGGTATTGTTCACTGAATATGGTCATACATTGGGTGTTTCCTAACACACAGAACCGGTGTCTTCACAGAGCTCGAAAGAGAGAAAAAATAGTATAGGTGTAATACAATTGGCGGCCTCAATTAGACCACCTAAAAATAAATATTTTTATGATATAAATGAATTTATTAAAGTTATTGAATGTTAAACACAATATTTTATCCCTTATCAATTCCTAAAATATTATAATTATTCTATATAATATATCTCATTCCTACAAACCCATTGATACGACACCTAGGTCAACATCCAAACACACTGCAAACATACCCCCATTGAGCCACACCACACCATTTCATAGTCAACTTGTGCATCCCCATTAACCATTTTTGAATTCCATGAGAAATAGTATTTTTTATTTGAATCTACTACTTATTTGTGCCTACAGATGCTCTCATCTACTTCCATGGTTGCACATGTGTGGGTTTCCTCTCACGTGGAAGATCTTTTCTCCAATAGGTGGTTGAGTTGTCTCCTAAGGTTGTTGTGGTTGGTACCATTTTTTATTAAAGACAAAATCATGTACTTAGTCTCATATACTTAGTAAAAAATAAGTATGAATAAAAAAATTCATTCTCACCATCAAATTATTTCTTCAATATAATTGATTGTGAAAAAATATAAATATATTTTTCATAGACTTCAATATATTTTGAACTTATATTCATTCAAAAATATAAGTCATTCTTAAAATATCATCAGTGTATGGAGATTTAATAAATTCCTTATGTAATTATATATCTTCATGGAATTATTTACAAAATAACTTCATAATCTTCAATTAATATTAGATAGGCATGGAACTAATTCTTATTATATCTTCATCTTCACCAGGCTTCTTCTTTACATCATATTGAATTATTTTTTTCCAAAAATAAAAATTCCACAATGGGGGATCAACAATATCCCCATTTGTATTTTTTGTTCGATGCCTATATAGAAATGATGTTTCAATATGTTTTATGTCTTCTATTCCTCTTTATTATCAAACATTCATTTCACTTTCTCTCCAGATTATTAAAAAGAAATATAATTTTCTTGGGAAAAGATGAATCAATTCATAAAAAGAAAAGTGTCATTATCCAGTCCACTCTAAGACTACGTGATCTATCATTGGTGTAGAACAGAAAATGTTTTTATCTAGACAATGAAGTTATCCCTTATTAAATTGAATGATACCAAATGAAGATAGAACTCATAGTCTTCTGCAAGGATAGTTCAACTATATTCTAGGTAGAGAAAAATGAAAGGTTCTAATTAAAATAAAAATATATCAACATAAAACTCCTATATTCAGTTTAACAAATAGAATAAACCATTTATGAAAAAATTGTAGTATTTTATAACTTCATTGGTACATATTTATCCTTTAATTTTTAATTTCATTGAAAAAAATTAATTTATCCCCCATTGATTTATAATTTGATGTTATTTTTCAAGGATGGGAGAAAAATAATATATAATTTTTAACAAGGTATTTAATAAAGAACCTTCTTGAATGTTTATATTTACATGATACAACTAATTTTGACATATTTTTATTCACGTTTCTACCCCTAGGGAGAAACACTACTCAAATTCACTACAATTAGGAGTCTATTCATATATGAAATTCAAAATCTTTCAATGAGAAAAAAACCAAAATGTAATTATTCTTGTGGTTTTCCATTTTTGACTACTTTTTCCTCATCATCACGTGTGATATTCTATAAAGGATTTTCTTTAGAATAAAAACTTATGAGATAAATCCATGATAGGATCATCATCATTTTTTTTCTCTCCATAATTAACAGTATATTCACTTTTTTAGGTTATCCCCTTGAGTCTATACTTCACCTTAAATTCAATACATTTCAAGTAAAAATTAAATGCACAAGTGTTGTAGGAATAAACTATATCTTCTTCATCCTCAATGTAAATATCAAGTTTTAGATTTTTTTCCAAAACAAGTTTCTCCACTTTATCTATTCTTTATGATTGCACATTTCATCTTTACTTATGATTTTTATTAAACTTTTATGGAACTCATCACTTAAATTTATTTTCTTGTGAACTTTATCGATATAAGATATTTGAATGCACTTAAATATCCTACAGAAAATTTCATCTTCTTTATAAACTCTCCTAATTATAGAATTATTATAAAACAATATTTAGGAGTGTCTAACCATGTTTCATCACCCACTCATAACTTCAATAAAAAGAGTTCTCACTTGTTGACAACTTCTGATGAAATTTGTATTTTTCATGGTTTATATTTCTTTTACCATTTTCAAGGGGTTTTCTTCTTCTTCATCTATTTTTCATGAATAATATATATTTATTGGATAAATAATAGGTATAGCTTTGGGGTTATTTTAAGCATTATTAGAGTCTTTGGTGGGACTAATTTTGTGTATGAGTTGTATTTGTTTCTAAATAATGTCAAATGTCAAAGAGTGTCAAAGGATACCAATGTTGATCAATATAAAGAAACAACTCCAAAGTTAATGGAGATTAGTTGAAGTTGTGATTCTTTGAGAATTGTTATGAATTCATAGAATTTAATTCCATACAGAGAAAATTCACCATGTTCTTTAAATCATACGATTGTTAAACTAGTCCGAAGTTTAAAATACATGTATCACAGATGATACATTGTTTACAAAATTGAAAGTGTTTGAAGAACCATCCACATTTGGATGAAGAGTTCTTTGGATTTCATGTTCCAAAAAGATTATAATGTGAGGAAAATAGAATTCCATTTGTGGCCTTTGAATTCAAAGCATAATGTTTTCCATTCATTTTATAATTATTTTCACACGTGGTTTTTAACCAAGTATTTTTTTGAGGTTTTCTTAAAAAATGGTCATCCCACTAAGCCACCCGGAAAGCTTCAACCAAGGGTATATGTAGAACACAAGGTCAACCTCACCCATGGAATCCAGTTAATCCATCCCATAAGAAAATGCATTAAAGGGTAACCCAGAAGCGCGCATAAGGGAAATATTGTGCATAGGTTGCACCGAAGGTCCGCAAAGAGGGTGGGAATAGAGCCTGCTTGTAGAATCTAGTATGGGTAGTACTGAGAAGTGTGATAGAATAATCTGAGTTGAGATCTGAGAGTATTTTCTTATAAAGAATATTAATTTCATGTCTCTATATTAATGTGGGATGAGTATTTTAATGAATGGAGTGATCTCAGTCGCCCATTAGATCTCACCCAAAAACATGTCCACTCATCTAATCTTGTGCCCCGCTCAACTAATCAATGTCATCTGTCACATCCCACATCTCACCAAATTGAACAACAATCTTTAGATCCTCCTATAGCCTTGGTATCACCCAGCACTATCGTCTTCTTCCTCCTAACACTCAACGCTTCCACGGTCACTCATCAGAGATGATAGATGATCACTATGGATGATCATTGTCCATCAAATAATGATCCTAGGATCAAACTTAGATCATGCATGCAACTAATGTTTTTCAAGCATGATATAAGGGAAATAAAACCGGATTATCCAAAGAAAAATGAATTTGTTGAGGCCACATGGATTATTTGATCTTGGTTTTAAATGAGGTGTGTGTTATCCTTATCAAATGCACGTGGTCTTTTCAACACAAAGGAGAAACCCGCTCACAAAATAAAATACACCATAATTCTAAGTGTATCTTTTACAAGGGTTTGAAGTTATTAAAAAATGAAGTTCTTTGTTGTTAAAAGGGATGATTTAAATAATAAATATCCTAAAATATTACAATGAGGAAAAAGATATGATCCTCGCCTATCAAAGGAGAGGAAAACCAAGTTGAGGAGGTTACTTCCATGGACATTTCATCATGTGTTCATGATTTCTAAAAGAAAGGTGCTCCCTAGTTCTTCCTTCTATGAGAAGAATCAAGGATCTATGAGCCTTTGAGTACTCAAAAATAAAGTGGGTTATGAAAACTACTCATGTTCTATAAAAGAGATCCTCACATAATATGTGAAGGAGTTCATCTCACAATGTAAAAAGGTTGCCGCACTCACGTGATCTACGTGTTTAACCCCTTACTGTGGTTCTTGAAGGCCAATGTTTCCATGATCCAGTTCTCGTGTCTTTCATTCCCACTGTGCTTTGAGAAAAACTACACATCCTTAACGTAGAAGAACCGTACATCCCTTGTGTGAACAAGAACTGTGAACCATTCGGTTTCACAAGTTGGGTGCTTTTTTTGCACATTAAAAGACTACACTATTTTCAGGAGTGTGTTCGATAAGGATAAGAATTCATGCAGGATGCACATTCACATACTTGTAAAATTTTAAACACCTTATTGTGCATGAACAAGTTGAATAGTGGAGTAAAATCATTCAGGTTTTCATGAAGAAAAGGATTTGGTGATCCTTTGTTCATTATTATACCAAGGTGATTTTTGTGCATGAAAATAGAAGAATGAGATGGAAAGAAGTGTAAAAATCTGTGTGAGTGTTAAGAAACACAAAGTGGATAGTGGTTAGGACCAAGAAATAAGTTAATGCTTCCATTCATATTTATATAACCATTTGACACTTGAACCTGGAGGCAAATGTTGCATACATGCTTGAATACAAACACAAAAAGGTGAAATTCAGTTAAAATATTAATTGCACTAAGAAGTAGAGAAGATAATTGATACTACATTCATGGTTGATATTTTGTATCAATGAAGAAGAGTAAGTTGAGTTTTACCAACTAAATAGTGATAAATATTTAGGGTTGTAAAACTTTTATGATGCTAAGCTGAGATGATACTTCTTGTTTTGACAATCAAAAAAGAGTTTTGTGATTCTAGAAAAAAAAAGAAAAAGAGGGTTGCAGTGTAGTTGGTTATGCACTGATGAAGAAGGAAAAGAAATATTATAAATATATCTAGTTTGATTCTATGATAAGGGTTAATTTTATTCTTCTAAGAAAGTAACAAGTGAAGAGTGGAAGATCAAGAAGCAGTTTGGCATTTAACATTTCTCAATAGGTATAAAAATCTATTGGTGTTGAAAACCCGTTTTAATAAGAAGAATACTGTCTAGTAAGGAATTATAAAGAACCAACAAGGAGATGTAAGTTGCACTAGTTCATCACCAGTTCAAGGAAGTAGGATTATTTCATTACCCCCTCAAAAGTGTAGGGACTCACACCGGATTAAGGATTGTTTTCTATGCCAGCCCATTATAAACTATTGCTACATTATAGTAGAGAATCTTTGTATGGGTCATACACATACACGGCAAGGTATAGCTACTCTTATTGAGTAGTGAACCATGTAAAAACATCATTTCCATATTCATTTCATCTTTCATATTATTGAATGTGACAAGAAAAAGAGAATAAGAGAATCAAGATATTAATATCTCAAGAGGTTAGGGGATAAAAAGAAAGAATTGGATTAGAAAGTCCCTTACACTAATCTATTGGATAAATAAAAAAGTTATATCTTTGGTTTTATTCAAAGTTTTATTGGTGTTTCAATATGGATTCACATGAGCTCATTTCTTCACATCTTCTTATAAGATATAACACTATTATTAATAATCTTATTGGACTAATTTTGAATCTGATTTTTATTCAACTTGTTATCCAAGGATGACTTCTTATGAAACTACCTACAAGTAACTTGTTTTTTAACCTTCTTTATATTTCTACCAAAGGTTGGATCTTCTTTCATATATGGTATTATTTTCTCATTCTCTCTTGATATATGATGATATGTACTTTCATCACTTTTCTGAGCACTACATATAAGAACATCATAGAAATATTTGATAGTATCAGACCTCCTAAGTGTAAATAGATTCTTATTGTTATATCATTGTTTTATATTAAATGGATTTTCCCCCTTAAAATTGGAATCCTTTAGAATTTAAAATTTAATGTATTGTACCAATAATCCAAAAAATGATGCCTGAATCAATTTCAACACCATCATTGACCTTCAATTCATCAACTTATTTTATATTTTGTATGCTATCTAGAATATCTAGTATAATTAGAATACTTTTTAGGGGACTTACATAACACATGTTTGAATATTCTTGGGGAACCAACTTCCACACTTTTTCAATCCAAAATATACATAGTGAAAGGATATTATACACGTTTTCTCATTCATTATTGTATATAATTTTTCTCTAAACCTATACTTTTATTAGAAATAGATTTTGAAAAAAATATTACATTGAGATATTGATGGTACCTCTTTCTTCATAGGTCATTGAGGGATCATTAGTTGGTGTAATGGTATTTATTTCAAATGAAGGAGGTCTTTTTTCATTTTAAACCTTTAATGAACATTGGCTGAAAATAGCAACATAATTCTTTGATTGTGAAGTCTCAATATGAGTCTTTTCAAGATTATTTAGTTTTTTATAAAAAAATATATCTCATACTATGATAATTAATTTAATATTAAGAAAATACTATTTTATCTTTATAGTTATTCATCGTATTCTCAACATCCACTTCAATAAATGGATAAGAAAGTCACTTTTGGATTATCATTATTTAAGATCCACAAACTCAACTTTAGTTAATCCAATTTATATGGAAATGTTTTTTCAAGTGTTCAACTTGTTCTTAAAGATCTTAACTATTTCTTCAAACACAGACTCACACAAAGTGATTTCATTTTTCAGGTTTTAAAAATACTATAGATAATAGAATCAAGATCTTTGGAAAAAAATGTATCATATCCATTAATTCATTAATTGCAAAATCAGTCTTCATGTTATCACTTCCACTGGAACATGGATCATCTCCATGGTAATTTGAATAAAAATTAACACATACCCCATGATCACTTGAATCCATTGATCCAACTTAGGTAAAAATGTTTTCTTTATCCATTATTGTTGAAACATAAATTTTCTCATCACCAAAAAATACATATCTGACATCATCATTGCTTGTAGGGGATGAAACTTCTTTTTCCTCTCTTAATAAAAATAAATTATTCTTCAAATTATTCTTCACTTTATTCTTATTATTAATCAATTTCATATAAGAAATAATATTTATATTTTAAATACAATGTAATTGTACAAAATAATATATTATTATAAGTATAAGAATGTTATTGAAATCTTTAAAAATAACTACTTCAATGAAGGGAATCCCACAGAAGGAACCATCCTCTGATACCACTTTTAGATCTTAGTGATAAATGGACCACTAATAGGGGTTGAATTAGTAGTTACCTTTTATGATTTCTATTTTAAATTCAACCTCTATGTCTAGTTAATTACCTACTCCCTCGTTATATAAAGTCTCATATTTTATATATGAAACAAAAACTTAAAAACACATGATAATTTTTAAAAGGTTTTTCCTTAATAATAAGACATACTCCTTTCCATGATCAACCTATTTTGGCATCACAAATTCTTTATCACTAATATTGTATTGATTACATTTGATGTTAAATGCACACATAAAATTAAGTAGTTAATATCCGCAAACTGTAATGGAAAAATAGAATTAGTTATACTAGCACCACCAGTTCTTCAATGGATCATAAAAACCCACTTTTAAATAGATCTTCAACTACTCTATGCTACTAATTAATTGTTCATGTTGGAATATTTTTTCAAGATAATATAGTTAAATATTCTTCTAAATTAATTCTTGGCTTTTTCACCTTCAATTATTCAAACAAACTAGATTTCAAAATCTCACTGATATTTATAGTTGTAAATAATGCGTCTCACTAATAATTTAAGATTTTAAATGAATATAATCAATAACACTATATGAAAGTCAACCTAGAAATCTTCTAAATAATTATAAGATATTACTTCCACTACATCTCATTGTAATATGTGAATGAATAAACAAAAATATCCCTCAACACAATACATGTTGTCAACATCCTTTCTTCACTAGAAGATATCACTTCACCAAAAGAAAATAATTATAACAGTGTATTTAAATTTATTTATGCAAAAAATAATATAAATATTATTCTTATATAAGAAATATTTCATGAACTATGTTATTTCATCACAAATTCATTATAAAACAACACAAGTTCGTACAATATACTTCCTTCATGAATTAATATCATCATATTCATGGAATAATTTTTTGTTTTTTAAATAATCAGTCTTAGAAACACTATCAATGACCACACTATTTAAATTCACAGAACATTCATTATATGAAACTTTTAGTGCATATAATGCAGTACCCAGGTTCCCTCTAAATTCAATCATGCTATTATATATACAACATTTTATCTCTAATTGTTTGTATAATTATTTTTCATTGTATACGTAAGTACCCATCCTTAAACATTAATTAATCTTGAGATAAGTCAAGAATTCACATTGAGGATGTTTTCAATTAAAGAGTTCTAGAGAATTAGGTCATAACTCATACATAACAAATCCATATAAATACCAAGTGCACACTTCCAATAGTATCCATTTCTTCCATAAATCAAAAAAATAAAAAAGAAACATGGTTTCTTTTCATGTCAAATAATAACTTTTCCTTGATCCCATCCTAGACTCAATGCTTCTTTAAAACCTGTGAAAAGCAATTCAAAACTTGGGATGAGAATAAAAATATCAATAAGGGATACATAAATAAAGAAAAAAATTAGTCTTTCAAAATAATATAAACCATGAATACATTATTATAAAGAAATAATTTTCACCTTTAATAATTAGTAAGATACACTTCACTGAATATAAATCCATTGCTTACACTTTTTTATAATCCAAATATTACTATAAAAACCATAGAACATAACATATAACATATAAAGGTAATTTGGGACATAATCATACTTAAATTGGATAACCATATGGTATACTTCCACGCATATCACTAAATGGAATAGCCATACAACTGCCTTTCATACCCAAAGCATTAGAGGTTATAATGTAACCACCCATCCTTGGTTTATCACCAAACCATCCTCCTTTTGTTTATCACATAACCACTTGTTTTTTTTATGACATTACCCGTCGTCAAATTTCCATTTACCATTATATAATCATAACACATAATATTTTTCAATTATCAAGATTTAACTCATAAAAACTCATTTTCAATCATATTAAATCATTTCAAGATATTGAAGTATTTAACATGTTTCCAAAACCATTTAAAACATTTAATAAAGTGAATTTTGAATCAAAGTCTCCCATGCCACTTTGAGTAATTTTAAATAAATTAACATTTTAAAACATTCATGTTCATATAAATAAATTATTAAATACCATTTTGAAATAATGGAAATTAAATAGAACATTTTATAAGAAATATTTAAAACATTTTAAAATTGATGTTTTAGTTCAGGAGTCTCTTACCACAAGAGAAACACTTGAATACAAATCATTAAGGAATAAATTAAAACCAAAATTTAAATGTCATTAAAATATATTAACTCAAGATATAACAAGTAAAAAGGTTTTTATATACACATTATAGGATAATAAAGGTTCAATCAATCAAGATTTTCCTCAATGAAAGGAGATTGCGATGAAATCCCTTACAAAGATCATACCATTATATTAAGGATAAATGAATGACATAATTATGTGGGAAAATATTAATAAACCCAACAAATGGGGATATTAAGTGTAAAAAATCATATTCCTTTCACACATATTCTTGTAAAAAACCTATGGAATGGATATTTAACTCAATGAATGGAAATTGAGGTAAGATTTCCCATACCTTGAGTCTAACTTTTCTCGTGAGTTCGCTATCTCTAAAAATAATAAACTTTGGTTAATTTTACTTGAATCAGAATATTTTTCAAATTTTTTTATTCCATTTATATTACATATTACCATGTTATTTAAATTATTAAATTATTTGAGTTCATATCGGACGTTTTGTCGATATTTGGTAATTGAGTTGAAATTGAACACGGTATTATGTTATTTTTCCATGTGGTCATAAGTCCATCATCTAATGAATAAGTATTAATGAAATATTCATCAATTTTATATAATAATCATACTTTTTAAATCATACCAATAATTATGGTTATAAAAAATTAACAACGTTATAGTCATAAAGATGGGGTCGTATGTATGAATAAGTAACGCTTACATTTTTCATTGATTATTATGAAAATAATGTAATTATTATTTTAACTTTCCATAATGATAATGATATTATTAAAATCATAATAATAATTTAAATATTATTATATATATCATAAAAGTTATATAATGAATCAAAATGAGCCACACCACTTTATAGAGGTGATAGTTCACACGTACACACGAATGACATTATCATTTTTATGCACATTGAAATAAGAATGTAATTGATATATTATTATTTTAGAATGGTTAATATTTCATGAATATAACATATGAATATTAATTCCATTATAATAACCAATCATGTGGGATGGTTACAGAAAACAAATTAGATTGGTTCATAGAGGTGATAGTTCACACGTACGCACGAACGATTAATTCCTTTCCCATTTAATGGAAGTTGAGATGGATTTACGTGATAATATTTGTATAATAAGATCTCATTATATTAAGGATACTAGTTTTATTATCTAATCATGGTTGGAAGATATTTTAAGGAAGTGGAATAAAAAAATGAAAGATAAACACTTAAAGAAAATGATACCACTTCTTCGGTTGATCACCTAGGAAGAATACATTAACACCTATAAAAAGGGTTTTGTGCCTAAAATAAGGCTTTAATAATGTGGGTAGGGATTCTAGGAAGAGTTTTTTATAGATATTGGTTGCACCAAAAATCCTTTTGAAGTGTGAATAAAATATAATGAGAAACTTCCTTTTATAGGAGAGATGAGGGGCACTTTAGGAAAGTCTTTAAATATTAATTTATTATAAATTTATTTTCGTTTTCTAATGGTCCCAAACTAATTTATATAAAATATAACATTATTATTTGTCATATCCCAATAATAAAATTTAAATTACATAGGTTTTGAATATTATTTAATCCTTATTTTTCGGTTTAACCCTTACTTTACTTTTTTAATCTTACCATCATAACTTGTTGTTTACAATTTTTGTGTTAATGTAATAACCATAACATGTCAAACGGAAAAAAAATAATTTATGAAATATTAGGAATTATCCTAAGAATTTTTTTAAATATTATATTTTTATAAATTTTATAACATTTAATAAACTATTTTATATTTTAATTTATGAATTATGTCAATTTTAACAATATTCATACTTGAATTTTTCAAAAATTCATAACAACTTCATTCCTTCAAAAAAAAATTAAATAAATATTAACATGTCGTAGTCATCCAAAAAATTCATGGATGGCATAAAATATTTCATATAATATTTTTTTAAACATTTATAATATCATTTATTTCAATCTTTTATTAATGAAGTAATCCATGCATCACCATTGTGTCATTATTAAATTTATTTATATAATGTATAAAAATTATAAATAAAATACCATGATGTAGGAAATATTTTTATCTTTCTAATTACTATTTATATATTAAGATATCATTTATATAAACCCATATTAAAATTTTCTTATTTTGAAGATTCATGTTTATAAAATATTTTCTTTTACTTTAAATTAAAATTTATAGGTGTCATAATCACACCCAAGTGGATTAAAAATGCCAAATTTTAGTCCCAAGGGTTGTATTGGTCAGAAATATGTTATTAAATAGTATTATGACATGTTTTAGGGTAGTTTTATATTATTATAATATTATTTTTACCCTTATTTACCTGATTTTCCTTTTAATCGTGGTAAGTAAAAATAATTACTAAAGTTACTATTAATAATATCCAAAAATAGAAGGAAAATATTTAAAATATTTGAACCTTATAATTAAAAATATGGAATCAATTTTTCTAGATTAAAAATATAGAAAATTGAGTAATTAATTAAAAATTAATTCATGTTTTCAAAACAAAAAAATGTGTTTTTAAAAGTAAAAACAGTCAAATGATTGACAAGTGTTTATGTTAAATTTAAATGTAAAATTGCTTCCAATAACCAATTTTGGATTAAATGAAAAAAAATTCAATTACACTTGAAAAAAAATTTAAATTATAATCTAATTATATTAAAAAATTATATGAAAAGGGAGTTTTGAATTTAAATGCATTATTTTACTATTCATTAATATATGTATTTTATAAGAAAAATACTAAAATTTCAACAAAAGTAAATTTTGATGTCCCTATTCAAAATAAGAAGTTTATTTTTCAAAATAGAACTTATAAAAGTTTCAAAAACTAGATTTAAAATGGGTTTTCCATCAAATGACAGTAAAAATGCCTTTTTTGAAAAATAATTCTTTTATACTTAAAATAGATTTTGTTATTATATATTGTCTAGAAACATATAATATAAATTTTAAACATAAAATTGAGTTTATATTTCATTAATACAATCCAAAAATAATGATATGATTTTATAAACATAATTATTCTTATTTAAATAGGTTTTCATAAAAACACATCCTTTATATTCAATTAGTTTTTATTTCCATTTCTATGAAATTTGGTAACCAATTAATCATTATATAAACATGTTTAAAATAAATTTTCATAATTCAGTTAATATTATTCATTCTATCCATTCAAATTACTAGGTTATAACGGTAACATTTAAATAATATTGTTTAGTTATTTGTTTTAAGCTTGATGTAGTGTATTATGTATGCTATTGAACATAGTAATTCTTTATTAAAACTTAGTATGTTACATCCTACCCCCTAATATGTTTCATCCTTGTGATTTTAATTTGTGGTCAGTTACTAGGGTATGAATTTTCAAAATACTTTTATTTCAAACCCACATCGGAAAAGGGCTAATAAAACTGCAACTTAAAAAGAAATAATGAGAAGTATAAAGGTCACCTAAGATGACCCATACTAGGATCCCGTGTAGGAAAACATGGATATAGAAGAAAAAATAACCATCTTATTCTGATGGAGAGTGATATAAAACATGATCAGGATAAATTAAACTATAAGAAAACCACAAACTTGTGATGGGTTAAATGATCTTAGATTTCGCATTAGGAAAAGTAAATGGAAAATAATTTTGTTTTAATATCCATTTCATAAATTTTAGGCATTTATTTACGATATTGACTAATAATATAAGGAAAATTACTTACTTGTCAAGTAGAGTTTCATCCTTAACAAATTTCTACCACAAACTCATCTTTTCTCCAAACGATGAGTATTCAAGATGACTTTGTCACACCTGAAGCACAAGAATCAACTTCTATATAATCACTTAATCAATAAAAGATTAAATATCTATTCATCCTAACAAGAAATATTTACCAAAACCAAAAATATTTAGATAAAATCAGATAATTCCACCAAAATAATAAACCATTGTATGAAGAAAAACTACTTTTAAATTTCCAAAATTAAACAGTAATATCCAAAGTTCAACAAAGACCATTTGATAAATAGTTCTCCTTAAAATTCCCCAAAATAATAAAAACTATGATTGAAACCCAAAAATTAGAAGGATATGATAACATAGTCTTGGAACATAAATGGTAACATTTATCTCCAAATAACATCAAACACACTTAATGTCTCAAACCAAAAAGTAATAAACCTAATAACATTTTCTCCAACATAGGTTAATCACTTCCATTAATAACCAAAATTTCCATAAGACCATAATTAAATAAAATATTTGTCCAAAAATAGTTTAATTTTTATTCCTTCATTAAAATCTCAAAGTCTTCTATTTACCTTAAGCATATAAAGTTCCCAAAATAGTAAACATCTTCCAAAATTACATTTATCACTTAATCCCGAAATCATTTTCTAATCCCATGTTAATATATTTGATAAAATATATCTTTCCCAAATCAAAATATTCTTAATCGATAAAGTCACATAACTAAAATAATAAGTTGTAAAAACCATGGACTTCATATAGGAAAGTGGTAGGTTGTACACCCTTTTCTCCCTTCGAGTGTGGGTTTGATCCCGACAGCCTTACCATACGCAATGGGTTGTCACCCATCCAACGGGTTGTCTTTCTTTATAAAACAGTCTAATTTTTATAATATTCCAAAAATTTTAAAAAGAAATAAAAAATAATCATAACATGTTTCCAACCTGAAATTTTATTTCGTACTACACATTTTTCATCCCAAAAAATAATAACCCATATTTTTCTCAAAACATAATGTCTCCAAAAATACCATTAGTCACCTTAATATTTCAGATCATATAGCCTCAAAGTGGGTTTCTAATACATTGAACTTATGATCAACCTTAAAATTATAAACCCATGATTATATACCTAACTCTTAAGAAATCATTTTAATCTCCAAAGTTTTCTAAACCATCTTTTGATACCAACATTAATGACTCACCCTTAAACATTACGTAATCTTCAGATAAGTCAAGAATTCACATTGAGGGTCTTTTCAAGTTTATATTTTTAGAGAATTAAGACATAGCTCAAACTTAAAAAACAATATAATTAAAAAGTTTACACTTCCAACTATATCCATTTCTTTCATAAAACAAATACTTTTAAAAAGAAAAGTGGTTTCTTTTCATGTAAAATCTTACTTTTTCCTCGATCCCATCCATGACTCTATTCTTCTTTAAAACCTTTGAAAAATATTTCAAAACATGGGATGAGCATAAAAATCTTAGTAAATGATACATAAAAAAACAAAAATATTCTTCATTTGAAAACATTTAAACCATAAATACATTATCCTAAAGTAATACTTTTAACCTTTAATAAGTATTAAAATACACTTCACTAAATATAAGTTCATTTCTTATCCTTTTTTGTAATCAAAATATTACCACAAATCCCATAGAACATAAAATAGAACATATAAAGGTAGCTTTAGACATAATCATACATAAATGGAATAACCATACAGTCTACTTCCACACATATCACTAAATGGAATAGTCATATATCTGACTTCCATACTCAATGCATTGTAGGTTATAATGTAACCATCTGTACTTAGTTTATCACTGAACCACCCATCATTGGTTTACCAAATAACCACCCCTCTTTGGTTTATCATGTAACTACCCATAAAATTTAGAAGTACAATTATGTAATCATAACAAATAAAAGATTTAAATTATCAACATTTCACTCATAAAATGTTATTTTCAATCATAATAAATCATTTCAAGATATTGAAATATTCAATCCATCTCCAAAACAATTTAAAACATTTAATAAATAGACCTTAGAATCCAAGTTTCCCATACCACTTTGAAACATTGGAAATAAATTAAAATTTTAAATCATTCATTTCCATATAAAAAAATTCTTAAAAACCATTTTGAAAACTTTGACATGAAATAGAAAATTTTAGAATAATAGATATTTAAAATATTTTAAAATGATGTTTTATTTAAAGATCACCTTACCACATGAGAAAAACTTGAATAAAAATAATTATGGAAAAAATTAAACAAAATATTAAACATAATGAGAATATACTAATTCATGATATAATAAATCAAAAGGTTTTTATATACACATTATAGGATAATAAAGTTACAAACCATCAAGATATGCCCCAATGAAAGGAAATTCAGATGAAATCCCTTACAAAGATCATATCATTAGATTAAGGATAAATCAATGATATAATTATGTGTGAAAAATAAAAATAAAACCAACAAATTTGGATATTTAGTGTAAAACAATCATAGGACATTCACACATATTCTTGGAAAATCAAAACCAATGACATGGATATTTAACTCAATAAATGGATATTGTGTTAAGATTTCCCTTACCTTGAGTCTGAATTGTATCATTTGTTCTTTATCATCTTTAATAATAAACTTAGGTTAATTTATACTTAATTATGAACCTTTTTCATTTTTTTTATTCCATTTATATATATTATTACCATGTTATATAAATTAGTTAATACTTTGAGTTCATGTCGGACATTTTGGAGAAATTCAGAACTTGAGTCGAAAATAACCATGGTATGATGTAATTTTTTCATGTGGTCATAATTAAATCATCTCGAGAATATTATTAATGATATATTCATAACATTTATACATTAATCATACTTTTTAAATCAAACCATTAATTACTATTATGGAAAATGAACAATGTTATAGCCACGGAGACGGTAGATCGTACGTACGCATGAGTAACATTTCTGTTTTTCAATGATCATTAGGGAAATTAGTTAATTATAATTTTATCCATAAAAATATCATGATATTATTAACATAATAAAAAAATTACATATACTTATATATCATACAAGTTATATAAAAAATCAAAATTAGTCACACCAATTCATCGAGGTGATAGTTCAAATGTACGCAGGGATGAAATGATCATTTTTATGCACATGGAAATAAGAAAGTAATTGATATATTATTATTTTATAATGATTAATATGTCATGAATATTACATATTAACATTAATTCCGTTATTATAACTAGTCATGAGTGATGGTTATGGAAAAAAATTAGATAGGTTTGTGGGGGTGATAGTTCACACATACGCAAGAAAAATTAATTCATTTACCATTTAATGGAAGTAGAGATGTATTTTGGTGATGAGATTAACATAATAACATCTAAGTATATTAATTATACTATTTTTTATCTCATAATGTTTTTAGGATATTTTAATGAAGTTAAATAAGAAATAAAATATAAAAACTTAAAGAAAATGATACCTCTTTTTCGGTTGACCACCTTTGAAAAACACCGTAACACCTCTAATAAGGGTGTACTGACTAAAATAAGGATTTAAGAATGTGAGGATAGATTCTAGGAAGAGTTTTGGATAGATATTTTCTGAACCAAAATATTTTTATGTGTGAATAAAAGATAATGACAAGTTCCCTTTTATAGGCGAGATGAGTGGCACTTTTTAAAAGTCTTGAAATATTAATACCTTATAAATTGATTTTCTGTTTCTAATGGTCCCAAATACATTTATTTTATATATAAGATGATTTTGGGTCTGATACCCATTATAAAAGAAAAATTATATGGTTTTTGAATATTTTTTATTCCTTATCATTTTTATTTAACCATTATTTTACATTTTTTAATCTTACCAGGATAACATGTTATTTAAACCTTGTGTATTAATTTAATTACCATAACATGTCAAACGAAAAACAAGAGTATAATTTAGGACATATTAGGACTTATAATAAAACTTTTATTAAATCTTATATTTTTATAAATTTTATAAAATTTAATAAACTATTTTATATTTTAAGTTTGGAATTATGTCAATTTTTCCACTATTCATATTTGACTTTTTCAAAAAATAATAAAACTTGATTACTTCTAGAAAAATACATTAAATTAGTAATAACATGTCATAGACATCCATAAAATTCTTTTATGACATCAAATATTTCATATAATATTTATTTTAACATTTATAATATCATTTATTTGAATCTTTTATTAATGAAGTAATCATTGCACAATCATTGTGTCATTATTAAATTTATTTATTTAATGTCAAAAAATTATAAATAAAATTTCATGAAGTTGGAAATATTTTTAACTTATAATTAGTATTTATAATATAACATATAATTTATACAAATACATACTAAATTTGTTTTAGTGTGAAGATTCACGTTTAGAATATATTTTCCATCACTTTAAATTAAAAGTTATAAGTGTCATAATCACACCTAAGTGGATTAAAAATGCCAAATTTTAGTATAAAGTGTGTTATTTCTCATCCATATGTCCTAAAATATTATTATGACATGTTTTAGGGAAGTTTTATATTATTATAATATTATTTTTACCCTTATTTACCTAATTTACCCTTTAACCGTGGTAAATAACAATAATTACTTAAATTACTATTCATAATGTCCAAAAATAGAAGAAGCCAATTTAAAACAAAAAGTACCTTATAATTCCAAATATGGAATCCATTTTTCCATATTAAAAACATATAACTTTTAGTAATTAATTTAAAATTAACTCCCGTTGTCAAAATGAAAAAAAAATGCGTTTTTTAAAAGTAAAATCCATCAGAATATTTTCAATGTGAAATTATATACAACTAACAATGTTAGATTAAATGATAAAAATATAATCCAATTACACTTTAAAACCAATTAAAAAGGATTGTATAACTATATATAAAATAGATAAAAAGGCAGTTTTGAATTAAAATGTATTATTTTTCACTACTCAGTAATATATCAATTTTATCAGAAAAAGACCAAAATTTCAACCAAAGTAAATTTTGTTGTCCCTATTCCAAATAATAAGATTTTTTGGTCAAATAGAACTTATAAAAGCGTCAAAAAATATATTTAAAATTGGTTCTCTATTAAAAGGCGGCAAAAATGCCTTTTTTGAAAAATACTTCTTTTATGCTTAAAATTGATTTTATTTTTACATCTTGTCTAGATAACATATAATATGAATTTTAAACAACACAATGAGTTTAGTTTCATTGATATAATCCAAAAATAGTTATATGATTTCATAAACAGAATTATTCTCATTTAAAAAGGTATTCATAAAACTAAATACTTTTTATTGAATTAGATTTTATTTTAATTTATAATAAATTTGGTAACTAATGAATCATTATATAAACATGTGTCAACCATATTTTCATAATTCAGTTAATACTATTCATTCTCCTCATTCCAATGGCTAGGTTATAATGTTAATATTTAAATAATACTATTTAGTTATTTGTTTAAGCTCGGTGTATCGTATCATGTATGTTATTGAACATAATGTTTCTTTCTTAAAACTCGGGATGTTATAGTATATTTTCTTCAAAAATATTTCAATATCCTGGAATAAATAATAATTTTTCATGAAAATAGATCAAGAAACTTTTATATATAATTGTACTTAATCACAAACTAGTATTACTTCTCCAGAAAATTCATCACGCAACAGTATACACTTGATCTATTCTCTTTTATGATTTTTGTAAGATATTGAGACTAAATATACTAGTTAATATAATTAATCAAACATATTGTGATAAAAAGGCTTTATAATGAAAAACACAATATCATGAAATTCTCTTTATAAACGCCGGAATCCTCACAGAATTATCTCTTCTACTTTATAACTCTATATAATGCTTACGACGGGGGCTTATATTTATTTGAGGACCATATGATACTTGCGGTACTATTTTTTTGAAATTAGATTTTTCATAAATATCATGAGAGGCAACAGCAATTGAAAGACCGATTCACCCAAGGTATTTATTGGTGAGGTCTCCACAGCCTTAGCTTATTTTCGACAAATCCTTAGCCTTCGAAACAAAAGATTCATTAGGAATCCAAGAAATATGTTTTGTAGAGAAAATTATTTAAAACATTATATATCACAAGTTTTTTAGTATTTCAAATTCAGGCTTCCTTATTTCCATGTTATACTAAAAATTTTGGCACCACCTTTTATATGAAGAAGCCTCCTCCCATGATTCACATGAATGATTATTATCACACACATCCACAATACCTCGAATGGTGGACTATTTTTCATGATATGGCTCAATTAATAGAATATTCTTCAGGTTATTGAATTTATAAAATATTTAGATTTCATATATGAAATCAATGATATATTATTCTGGATTGGGTATCCGTCATTATAGTTCAACAGACATCGGATATAGATTGTGACATCGAACAGTGGCATCGGGGGGCGTGTAAGTGTGGAAGATGGGTGGATGATGAACATGATTGATATCCTCAATCAAACATCCCAAAACAAATAGATCAAATGTAAATGATATAAATGTTTGTTTTTAGGAGATTAAATAGTAACCTACATCTCTAATCCCACATTGGTTCTTTAACAAGTCTGGAAATCCTTTATAAAAAATCATGTTCCCATAGAGCTATCGATTTGGCACAAGGGTCAAGAACCAAAAAAACTCCAAACACGATCCAATTTCACTATGCCGAACAATTTCACATTTATTCTGATCACCCCCATTAATTCAGTGTGTGTTCCATGTGTAACCTCAGGGGGGCTATGTTACCATTACCTTATTTCACATGTTGTAACTCTCCTCTACCACCATAGTTTTCCATGCATGGGATGGCTCCCATATAGTTTAGCCTCATACCACATGTGGTTGATTTGGCCTCCTTGGGTGGTTGTGGTACACCCTAATTTTTTAAGGCTCAACTAATATACATTGTTTCATATAAATTGAAAAAACTAATTATGAACCCTAAAATCGTTCTCACCATTATATTCCTTCTTCAACATAACTTCTCATACAAAAATACAAATATATTTCCCATATAATCAATTAAACATGTTCCCATCATCCAAATATATATGTCATTCTTCAAATATCATTGGTTGATGGACATTCAATCCATTACACATATAAATAGATATTTTCAAGGATTTATTTTGAAAACTACTTCATTATCTTTAAAGAATATTTAATAGTCACGGAAAATCATCTTTGTATATCTCCATATTCATAAGGGTTCTTATTCACATCGAAATGACTAATTTTTTAGAAAAAATAAAACTTTTATAATGTCGAAAAAACATTTAAAATATAGAATATTTATTAATATTTATGAAACAAATAGGACAATGACTCAAATGCAATTAAAAATTTAGAGAGTAAAGAGTGTGAGAATTTATGATATACCTTGGTCTATAATCATTTTTGGTTATTCAGTAAGGTTATTATAATTCAATAATTTTCAAGTGAGTTAGATAGTTAGAGTTTTATCCATTATGGGTTCATTTATTTTTTTTAAATTAATATAGAAAATTGAGTGTGGTGTGAATTTTATTCTATAAATGACTATCACACATATGTATTCTATGATTTTTTGTACGAATAACACTATAATTACCCATTATATGATAATCATAATGAAAATCCCATACTCAACATCAAAATTGGGAGTCATTAAATGTATTAACTTTGGATCCAAAACAAGTTAAATTTGAAATAAATAATTAAACATTTATTTGAAAGAGGCAAGGTCAATCCATCATTAAAGATTACTAACATAGTCATGAAAAGTCTAAACTTATAGTAGGCAAGTATGGAGATATGTTCATGTGGTAGGATTCTCTTATAGCAAGTCACACTACATAGTGTATCCATTTATCTTACAGTCCATAAAAAATATTAAGTTCTCAATGTCTTCAATCATAGGGTAGCTTCTTCATGTGGTTTATACATGTGTGGATAACCTGAGAAAAGTGTGGTCGAAAAAATTTTCTCTCATTTGGCCTTCAGAAACATGTTGTTAATATTATAATTAGGAGAACATATTCATGGTATGCACATCGTAAATCATACAAGGAATGAAAGTGCTATGTAAATGCTCTCAAAAGTATAATAAGACTACATAAGTATATATTAGTCTCTATATATGGGTTTTAAAGTATTATGCAATGGTTAGAAATCATTTAATAAGGTTCAGTCTAGTGAAACACATGGTCAATAAAATAATTATAATTTTTCTAAAACAAAACTATATTTTTAACATAAAACATTGAAATTGCAAGAATAACATTAAACAAGATTTGGGATTCTTAAAATAAAGAATTACAGGACAAAAGAAATAGTTTCCAAGAGATGATTAAGTTATTCTGTGTAATTATTTTCATCTCTTTTCTTGTTAGTCATTTTTTGTTCATTTATCTCTTCTTAAATCGTATTTAAAACTCTATAATCATTTTTTTGAAATCATTGAGATTCATGAAATTTAACATTACGAATATAAAATAAATTCTTCTTATTCATTTATTCATTATAAAATACTCTTTTTTAGGTCGGTTTTACCACCTACGTGAATGGTGTCATATTCAATATTTCATGGTTTATTAATAATTTTTAAATAATTTAATTTTTTTATAATAATTATGAATTCTAGAAGTTATCATTATTATGGAATGATGAAATTGTAATAAAATAATTGCATAATAATACATATCTAATTAATTCTAGTATGTTCTTATGTTGGTTAATTTATCCACCTATATGAATGATGCAACAAATTTTTATCATCAGTTTATATGGAAACTCAATTTATAGTAAGATAATATGTTAATATAAAAAATTATTTTGTTTTTATATTAATAAAAGAAAATATTAACATTGTATTAATGAAATACCTTTTTAGGATAAATGATATCAAAATAAACAATTTTTATATATTATATTTACGAATCATATCTCAAGTTTTTATGGGATGAACATAAAACTCCTTCAAAGTTTATGAAACAACAATTTCTAGTACCTCAACTCTTCTTATAGATGATGAATTAATAATAATAAATTGAAAATCAGAACCGTTATACCAAAAAATATAGGGTGTTCAAAAAAACAAATTACCATTAACTAATATTAGTTATAAAAAAAGTCAAAATTAAATAATAAATAGAAAATAAATATTATTAAAAATAGAAATAAAAAGAATTAGGTTCTAGAATAAACTATTAATGGGAATATGGTTATTATAAAAGACACTACAATGTATTTGACTAAGCAAGAAACCTCAGTAAGACTTTTCATTGAATCAATTTTCATTCATTAAGTCCAAAACTATTTTCCTTGAATAATATATTCCAAGATTTTTTTATTCTACTATTTCTCTATTATATATTATGTTTTATATATTTATCTAGTTATAATAAATTTTATCATCAAAATATTCCTCTTTAAATAATTTCCTTTTTCATAAAAATGATGTTTTTCTAAGAATAATTGTTACCCTTTATAATAGCATTATCTATTCAATGCCTATATGTTATTAGCACCAATGTTATCTATTATTAATTGGAAATAAAAATATTTTTTAGATACTATGATCTATATATTTCCCATAACATTATTTAAGTAGTGGATTTATTCCCTTTTTTAAGGAAGTGGGTTGCAATAAATGAATTTTATAATAATAAGGGAATTTATTTTTCATGCATAGATTTTTTAATTCTACTCCATATTTTTTTGCTTGATCATTATTTATTTTGAAGGTAAAATTAATGAATATCATATTTAAATAAAATTTATAATTGCTTCTTGTTTCTTTAAAAAAATATTTTTGATTGTTTCTTATAATTTAGTCTATTAAAAAAAATTAAAATTGTTTTAAGAAAAAATGTCCACTTAAATTCTATTTTCCACACAAATATCAATATCCAATTGAGAAATTTTATTTATGGGCCTATGAATTTTATTTTCAAATAATCATTTTGAGTTATTTCATTTTGGTTTCATTTGATAAAAATCATGATACCATATTTATATAAAAATAGTTGCAAATGATTTGAAACCCATTTTCTGTCCATTTATTCTATATGAGACAGAAAATTAATGGCCTCATGTGGTACACATATATATGTATGATGATGTTACATGTTGAACATTTTTACTCAACACATTGGTTGAGGTGTTACACTTTATGATATAATGAATGGTGAGGGAATGATTGTGTTTTCTCTAACTTTTAAAGCTTGTACCTGATTTGGTTTGTTAAACAATAATTTGAATGAAATATTTTTTTTTGAAAAGTTTTACTATTCTTATGTTTGTGTCATATTCTACTATTGTGCCAAATTTCCATGTTATTTCATATTTCCCTATTATTCCAAGATCTAATGTTATGTTCCCATGGAATATAGTTATTTACATTTGTACCCAATTTATGGTATATGTTGTTTTATTTCATGATGGTTCTCTAATATTATTTTATTATCCATGATGTTATATCATTACAAATAATTATATATTATGATTAAAACTCCAATTTAATTATATATTTCTTATAAAATTCATGTTTTCTGACAATTTTATTATCTATCCCATTTTCATTCACTGAAATATTTCCCTTACTAAGTTTTTGATCCCACAAATTCTTTTGTTAACGCTTATGTATGAAATTAAATTAAGGAAAATGTTTATATGGAAGTTATATATATATATATATATATATTATGATATATCTTGAATAATATTCTATAATAATACGTTTATATACACAATCTACAGTGAAACTAAACATTTCTGTCTTTTAGATTGTGTTATTACTTAAGAAATGAAACCTCTAAATTATGATAATGATATAAGATATAAAAATGTTTGTCTTAGGTCACCTCAATCGATATGAAATTTCCATTTTGTAATTTTTATTGATTAGTATTTGAAAATTTAGTCTAAACCCTATGGATAAATCTAAATATAGAAAATATCCTAAAATGTTAGCTAAGTAAAGAATCTTTGTTTTCCATGAAATAAAAAACCTATTTGAATAAAGATATCTAGATGTATTCTCTGAAACAAATTCACCTAGTGGTCATAACCCTAAAAATAATTTTTGAGTATTAACTTGATCTTCAATCAGTGTAAGAAAAATATTAATAACTACACACCTACTTTGACACTTGTAAGGGATGTGATTTGGTTAATTTATATTCTCTTTAAAAATATTATGTTTCATGTGATTATATTTAGGTTAGAAAAAATAATTAGAAATTACCATGGATAAAATAGATTGAATCTCAAAAGATCAGGTATTTGGTTAGGCACATTATTTTTGATTTATTTCTTCTAGTTTCATAGTATTCCTTTTGTGTGTATTCTTATACAGAATTTTCCTTTATTTTTATTAATGGAAAAAAATCTGATGAATTATGTCAAAAAAATAATGTTATGGGGATAGGGATAATTCATTTTGGAAATATAAAATGATATACCCTTAGGGATTGAATAGAGATTTAATGTTAAGGAAATTTCAAGATTTTTCGAAAAAGATTAGCATATTTTTTGTCTATATGTGATTAAGTTATATTGATTAGTATGTGATTATTTTTTTAGATAAAGGTTTAATAAATTTGAATGTCATAATATTCCTTGATTTTTGGGTTTGGAATATAGTATGAAAGTTAATGATAATTTTTAATTTTTAGTTGAACTTATAGTTGAATTGAATATATTTTATCTTGAAATAATATTTTTAAAAGAATAAAAAACTTATAAATTATTAATAATGTTAATATTATTATCAAATATTATCATAACTATTGTATTATTACCATTTAGTTGAATAAAATACCATTTATATGATGTTGGGAAAGGTATGTACCAAGAAATCCATATGTATTAAAACCAAATAAAAGATAATACCTGGAATAAATGGTTGAAAATATAAATATATGCCTATTATGATGGGAAAATGTGAGTTTCCATGTTTTATAAATGGTAATGAGGATTTTATACAAGTAAATGATAAATATTTATTCATGAATTTCATGACACTCTCCCCCCCCCCCTCATCAGGTACCCCATGTTGGTGGGAAATGAAGAAAATGAGTGACCCTTGATGACTGCATCATATCTGCCTTGAGTTAGTGACTAAGACAAAGAATATAAAACATATGATCAGAGGCATTACCCTCTTAATATAATTTGGGTAAAATATATAAATGTTGAAACAGCAATTAGAACCATATCATATAATGTAAATCAAGATCCACGAAAATAATAATAATAATTAATTTCATATAATATGAAATAAATCTTTAGAATTAAAAGTTAAAACCACTCCTAAGAAGTAAATCCAAATAGAAAATCAAACTCCAAGTCATCCAAGTATATCTTGGTCACCAAAAACTCTCATAAACACCTAATATATATATATAGCGGTGATCATAACATATTTACTCAATAGGATCATCCTCATAACCTTTCATGCAATTGTGAGAAAAGTATACTAATTATCTAGTGAGTGATGAGTAGAACCAGCATGCACCTATTAGTTATACTACCCATTTCCATCCTCATCAAGTATTAATGACCAATTATATAATTCTTAAATATTAAAATAATATTGGAAAAATATGACCATTTTAACCTAATAACCACTTCCCTATTAGTTTTTTATTATCCCAGCCCAATGTCAATTTTCTTCTTCTCACATCCCTTCCTTTCTAATATGGGTTAGGTCACAAGAATACTTAACCCAACTCTTAAAAGGATCATCATCTCATGTTGGAATCAAATAAAACCTCATATCAATTACCTTAACCTCATCATCAAGAACTTACCACATCTATTACATCATAAGACCAGAGATGTTGGGTATCCTGAACATGAAGGACATCAACATCATACCATTATCCTTGCATGCCCAACCCCCTCCACATATAACTCACCCCATCATCACCGCATCATTGGGTGCACCACACTCCACTCCCACACCATTAATTATCATACTAACCTGTGGTCATCACATGTCATCTACTACTAAAGGGAGAGTGATAAAGAGGGTGGAGTATGACATCCATCTTCACCAACATGGATGTTGGGGAAAAACATTGGAACCAAAACATTAGGAATCTATATAAAATACCTGACTCAAGTGGTGTGCATATATTAATCATAAGAAAATACCAGAATATATATTCTCACATAGATTCCAGCCTAAGGGTTCACACAAAGAGCTATAATACTACTCATTTATTCCACCATTTCATCCCCCTGAAATATCCATAACCTCCATTCCCTCTATGAAACAAACCACCTAATAGTCACAAAAAATCATAACAAGTAACCAATAATTCACAATTGAGAATTAATTTTTCAAAATTCTAGGTTTACCATAATAAAGAAATATTTATTTTTTTATCCATATAATTGAATATTTATTGAAAAACATATCTCGTCAACTATCCCTATATATTTTTTACAATATTTATTCATTAAAAAATCAATAATTCAATTAGAGTCAGCATCTACATAATTTTCTAGACCTATCCATTTTTTAGATTAAATAAATATCCCTCGATTACCTTCATATAATCATATTTTCATTTATATATTATTAATTCAATTCCCAACCATACAATATGATACCACTTGGCATCACTTACACACATCCTCTCCATCAATCCAAGATCATTCACTAATTTATTCATATTCTATAATGAAATCATACCACAAACATAATAATAGCCACAATGACACCTAAAGAATCAACGAACATATTTTTATTCATATATAATACATGGTTCAGCAACAACATATTTGAAGTCAATATTACTAAAAAACAATTTAATTTCCAAGATTAATTATTATTCAAAAATTAAAATTGATTCAAGAAAACAACAACTCGTATTCTAATGTAAAAACAATTTCAAAACTTTCTAAGGGAATACACTAAAAAACAAACACATAGTATAAGTTAGATAAATTATAAAGATTGGAATAATATATAAATATTAATATTAATTTAATAAATTACTTCCATAAATTTTTTATAAATTTATATAATATTTCTCTTGGATTATGGTATATAATTTTTTCAATATAAAACAAGGAATCAACAATATATAAAATAACATAAAAACATGAAGGAAATAAAGGTTCTCTATATCTCAGTTTTATATTTAATAATTCCTATTATTTTATTTCATAAGTTAGTATTTAACAATTGACGATGATGAAAAATACAAAAAATATTATAGTTTTCACAAATAAAAGAGAGCGCCATGAATCCCCTACCTCAATTTAAGAATCATTGTACGAACATTTAATAAGTTTTAATTATAAATATATTTATGTGAATAGGGAAAAACAAAATTTTTATAAAAAATATAGAATTTAATATTATATCCAGAATTAATTATAACATAAAAACTTATAAAATATAATAAAAAATATATTTTTATGAGTGAAATGAATCATTTAAAAAATACTATGTTGAATTTTCGAAACTCGTGCACATATTTAAATTTAAGAAATTTTTTTCCAACAAAAACTATTTTTATTCTATTTTTTAATTAATTTTACACATGGTGAAATTATTTTTATGGTTTTTTTAATATAACGTAACTGTAATTTATTAAATATTAAAATAATGGATTCCATGAAATTCATCAACAATGATAATTTTTTTAACACATGACATTTCTTCTTAAATATACAATTTTTCTAAAAATGAGTTTTTATGCATTACATGTACTAATATAAAAATTATTACTTCGTTTAGATAGAAGTTTTATTTGGAAAAAATTATTTCTTGTTTCAAATCAATATTTAAAATTATATAATAATACCCATTTTTTTTAAATCCCCTAAGTTTATATTACCTAGGTTAAAATCAATTACCATTGTAAAAATAAAAGATTCTAAAAGGGAAAACTCTAAGAGTAAAAATATAAAAACATTTTTGAAACATGTTTCAAAATGATTGGTTGATATGTTCTAAAAATTAACTTATCCCCTACTCCATTGTGGAAACATGTTTCAAATTGATTGGTTGAGGGATTCTGAAACTTACCTTATCCCCTTGTTGTATTATTTAGCTCAACTTTCTATATGATACATGTGATCTATTTATATTAAAAATTTATATTTACAAAAATTTATTCTATTAAACTATAAAAGGATCTCACCTCCACTCCATATATCCACTCATTATAAAGCTTTAGCATAGTGACCAAAGCTTTTCATACAAAAATATAACATCTCAATAGATGAATATTAAACAAATTAAATTATGATCCACACCAAAACTATAAAGGTTTTTTTCCTTTGGATACTAGATAAATAAAAAATATTATTTAGGTGTATTCTTTATCATCTCTCAGAATTTCCTTCCCACATTTTACCATTCTTGAAATACCATATATAAAACCCATCATCATAACCTAGGTAAAAAAACATGAGAATGGGCGAGATAAGATTCTCATTATGGGTAACATGTGAGATATAAATAAATGATACTATGGAAGCATAATATAACCATAAAGGTATGTATAATACCCCCAATTTTTTATGAAATATTTTTTTTAATAAATTTATTTCTTTGATATCTTGTGTTTCATGAAACAAAAATTCTAAAATAACCATGATATACTATTAGAATATAATTATTATATGTTATCACCAAAGCCATTGGATTGGGGGGTATGAATAGGACAAAACAAAACATGAAAATTTATGGATTAAAAATTCATAAAACTAATTCTTTTGTTATCAGTTAATTGGAAATAAAAAAATTAAACTAATGGTGATGTTTTTCTAAAAAACTATTGTTATGCACACAACGTTTTTTTATCCTAATAAATTAAATTTATTACTATTTCTAAAATATAATATCCTTATTTCAGTTACTAATATATCTCTATATTTGTTTCCCTATTTTGTTTAGGGTATGTTTCACGCCTTATGAGGGTGGAGTTCTTTTTTAGGGGGTGACCTAAATTCCAAGGATGAACATTTGGTTGAATTATTGGAGTCCAAGTTTAAATGTTTTGAAGTCCTTTTGGGTAGTTTTATAGGGGCCCATTGTTAATCACTGGCTATATAAAAAATTTATTCCTTAAACCCCTATTTTAAAAATTAATTTTTTTATAGAACATTATCTGTGAGAGTAGTTTATAGCATATTTTAACTTACAACACAAAAATATCAACTTACATTGTAAATTCATCGATCGAGGTTTTTAACATAAGGTGATACCCATTTTAGTATATGTGAAATCTAAATAAATTTATGCTAAAAATTATAATTTATGATGTATATTTCTTCTGTCTAGTGGGTTTTTTGCGTGTTTTATCCTAAAAAAATTCTTTTGTTGTGAAACCTCTACTCTCTATCCCTAGGGAGTCTTTGGATGATATTGGGTGATTTCTTAGCTTCTAGACATCTCCGTTGGGGAATTGATCTCTGATGATTTTCCTCACTTTAGTTTCTTCACTCTCTCTACTTTCCCTCATTATAATCAATTTTCTACCATGGTTTCTCATTAAATCAAAGTTGATCTTGATGTTTTTTGATCAAGGGTTTCCTATTTGTTCATTTTCACATCTATTCATGTTGGCGTTCACATTGTGGGTGTTTATTATGTGATCCCTTGATTTAAATTTGGGTGGTTCCATGTGACTTTTTTCCTGTAATTATAACCCTATATTGATTGATTTATTATAAAGGATTTTTTTAAATGATTTAAAAACCCAAAAAATTATATGTTATGAAGTGTGATTTTGAAATATCGTGGAGTTTTTGGAAATCCCCAATATCAATGGAATTGGAATGTGTATGGATTTTGGGTACAATTATGGCATGGTTTGAAATTTTATTTCATGAAATGATTTAGTGTATAATTCTTTAAAAAAAGTCTTAAATTTAAATACGATTTTGGAAATTCATGAATTTGTTAAAAAAACATATGTTTTTGTTTTGAAATGAAATGGAATGTTTAAAAATGAAATTGGAAAATTGAAAGATCTATTTATTTACCCCTAATTGATTATATAAGACATAGCCTAGGTAATTAGTGGATATATGGGACATGTATACTATGAATATGTCTCCCTATTAAGGGATATATGATGAAAACATTAAATAGAAAGGTATAAGATAACTCCCCATAAGCAGTTCACCTATTTGAGTGTTGACTACTTGTAATGGGTTCAAATATTGGGTTGTAGATTGATTTTTTGTGCACACTTATCTAAATATATAATCATTATGAGATATGTGAGAAACCTGTTACTTGAAACTAACTGTCTATGGGGATTTTTTACCTGTTTATATATTTTATAACATTGGTATACGTGTCATTTGTTATTCAACGGCTTTATTCATGCCAATTTTATTATATAACTATATGTATAAAATGATTATTTAAGCCTATTTTTTTGAAATATTTTCCATCTTCTATAATGAAATCAAGTTTTTTGAAAGTGTTTAAATGTTATGACACTCCTAATTTTAATTTATAATTAAAATCACATGTGGTTTATTTTGATGGAATTTATTATGGAACACTTGGTGAGACCATATTGGTTATTATTTCTCACATACTAACTTTTCCTTCGGCATTTTTATATTTTCTTATACCAAGTCTGGTATAAGGGAAATAACCACTTTGAGGAGGTGGATTTTCTTGATCCTTTAAACCATGAAGTGATTATGGTAACTAGTGGAGATGTGTTCCACTTGTTAGACATGAGTTATTGAGACCTTTAACTGGTTTGATTTTTCTTTCTTTAGATGATGTTTCTTTTGGGATATTTTTATTTCTCATGGGTACGGTTTTAACTATTTTATCCTTATACTTTATCTCCATAGAGTGTTGATCATATTGATTTGTAACTTTTATCTTTGATTATGTTATGGAAAAACAATTTCCACTTGATCTGTAAATGATGTTAGGTACTACTTGGCAAACTATGGGGATTGGGAAAGCCCTTCAACCCATGTCAGAGTCATCTTGGGTATTTGTATACCATGATATTTGGGATATTATCTAAAAAAAATTAATCAAATGTAAACATTTTTCATCTTTCCTTGATGACAGTATATAGTGGGGTTTCCCTCATAGACAGGAGGTAGGATTTAATGGAAATATGAGGTAGTTGTGGGTGAGTGTCTGGTTATCACTCATTTTAACAAACATTAAGTCAATATGGATGCTTGGGAATAATGTATTTAAGGAAAACAATTTGACCTATTTCTTTTACTTTCCCTACTTTTGATATGAGTATCTTAAAAATTATAATATATAATTTTTCTGTAAATAATATATATTCCATTAACTCCTGTTTGATATTTTGATCTATGTATCCTTACAAAGGTTTTCTTGTTTTCTGATGATGTTGTGTAGCATCATGCCTTCGAGAGGACATTTGAATAGACCATGGGAGGAAGATGTTAGTGAACCATAACAGTTTAATCCTTCAGTAGACATGAATATTATTGATATTATAGTGTGAAATATCTCATCCCTGCGACTAGTAGTTGCACCTCTTCTTATTCAAGCTCAATTTATGGAATCTCGAAGGGATGAATCTTGATATTTGATCAATAGTTCTTTATCCATAATCCAACAATGTTTCAATTCTAAAATGATCCTCAATTTACTGAGGGTTGGTTGAAAAGTATCATACTACTATCTGAGTTCCTAGAATAACCTCATTTGATAAAGGTAAAGTGTGAAAACTTTAAACTAGAATGAACTAGAAGAAGAAGGTGGGATTTGATGGTGATAATGAATAATAATGATTTATTAGAGTGTAAAAACTTTAAATATATTTTCTATAAGGGTCTGAACCATCTAGGCAACTACTTTTCCAAATATATAATGAGTGAGGTGTTTTGGGGAAGTTCAAGGTGTTTTTTAGGAAAATGGTGGAATTATGGAGGTAATTCATTTCTAGCGGTGATTCATTCTAGAGGTAAGTCATTTTTGGTGTTGAATCATTTCTAGCAGTGAGTCATTCTAGTGATAGGTCATTTTTGCAGTGATTCATTATGTTAGTGAGTCAATATAGAGGTAGGTTGGTGATTCATTCTAGTAGTGATTCATTATTGTGGTGAGTCATTCTGTTAGTGTGTCATTCTAGCAGTGATTCATTTTGGAGGTCGGTTATTTATGGCAGTGGTGATTCATTCCAATCATAGGTAATTTCTTATGGTGAGTTATTCTGGAGGTGATTCATTATTATGGTGAGTCATTCTCACAGTACTTCACTTCCAGTGGTGAGTCATTCTGACAGTGAGTCACTCTGGCAGTGATTCTTCAAGTGGTAAGTCATTTCTTGTGGTGTGTCATTCTGGTGATGTGTTATTCTAGTATTGATTCATTCTAATGTTAGGTTATTTATTTTTATCAGTCATTCTGAAAGTAGATCAGTGAACAGTGTTTCTAGATTTTCTAAAATTTATAGTTTTTCTGTTTTGACATCTTTTATAATGAAAATGGGTTTAATGCATTAATTAATGGTTTTCAAAGTTGTTTCAAAGGTTATTAATCATATAATAAATTTATAAAATGTTTGGAGACCTTTTAAATGTTTAAAATGTATGGTTTTGATGAGTTCCACCTTTAATGGTCAATCTAAACAACATCCAATCACGGGGGTTTGATATCCAAACCTTCAAAATTAGATATCATTCCCTTATTCTTTCACTCTTACATTCTCTTGATATGGGAGTTTCAAAATCCTTCTTCCCTTGGAGTCAGAGATTCATGTTCCTATAGTTGGTTCAATTTTTCTCAAAGAGTTATCTTCTTATACACACTCCACCTATTTTGGTTTATCATGTTTGGGAAATGCTTCTTCTTCAAAGTAGAATTTTCATTGTTTCTATTTATGTTCATCATGCATGAATTGGTTATTATTTTTATCTCTAATGAATATGGTTTTATATAGATTAATAATAATAAATAAAATGGTTTTAATTAAATCAAAAGGGACAGGGGAATGTGAAGCATGATCTTACATCTTTTTTTTTATTTTTTTGATATTGTGAATTGTATGAGCTTAATGTCGGCTGAAAATCAGGGTTGTGTCACGTCTTTTTTGGTGTTTTTATGACACTAATTGTGGAATTAATGATGTGTGATTGTTGAAAAAACTTAATCCATAATTAGCTAATCACGCATAGTCTAGTAAATAATGTGATTCCCTAGTATCTTATGGATTGTGTGATAAAAACCCTAAATAAAGAATTTGAATTGAATAAGAACTCATTTTATAAATTTGAAAAGGTTATTTGTTGTGGTATGTGATGTGATGTGTGTAATGGTTGCATTTTGTGATCGTGGGATGAAGTGATGTGCAGTGGGAATATTGTGATGTGTGTGGAAGATTGGAAGAGATTTGGTTTCATAGTGGGACTACGATGTTTGTTAGGGTGTGGTGGTTCATCGGGGATGTGATGGATTTCATGATCTGGTTATGCATTGGGGCTATGACAGAATGTGGAACTAGATGTTTTGTGGTATGTGATGTGATGTGTGGTATGGATGTGTTATGGGATGTGATGTCTATAATGGTTGAATATTGAGATTGTGGGGCTAATGATATGAGTATTGGCTATCTTCTGATATGTGTAGGAGAGTGGAAGAGATGGGGTTTTACAGTGGGGTTATGATGCTTGTTATGGTGTGGTGGTTAAGCAGGGATACGATGGAGTTTTTTATGTGGTTATACAGTGTGGTTGTGATAGAAGGTGGACCTAAATGTGGTTATGGGATAATCATGTACAGTCATGTAATGAATTGGATGCCCAAGGATCTTATGGATTGTATTATAACATTCTTAAATAAAGAAGTAGAATTGAATTGTAACCCCTTTAATAAATTTGAAAATGTGATGTGTTGTGGTATGCATTGTGATGTGTGGAATGGTTGTGGTTAGTGATCATGGGGATGACGTGATTTATATTTGGTATGTTATGATGTGTGTGGAAGAGTGGAAGAGATGTGTTTTTTTAGAGGGACTACTGTGGTTGTTATGATGTGGTAGCACAGCGGGGATATGATGGAGGTTCTGATGTGGTCATACAGTAGGGCTGCAATGAAAGGTGGAACTTGATGTGGCTATTGGGAAGTTGTATTATGCTACTTGTTGTGTTATATGCTATGTTAGTTTTCTTATTAGTAATGGATGGTGAAATGAATAATAACATTGGACATGTATAAGGAATTAATTAATAGAGTGTTGTGTTCATTAAATGGTTAACGTTTATATATGAATGAAGGGGAATAATTAATAAGCAAAGTGTGTGTTTTAATTGATTAGGTTGGTAACTGAGAATCTATAAAATGGATTAATGATAATTAAACACTAAAATAGGAATTGTGGCTTACTTTTTCCCTGTGTGGGGTTATTTATCTAACTTTGGCAATGGAAATAGAGTTTCTATTTATATGTTTTATGCCTCAGTTATGAACCTTAGGATTAGTATTTTCTAATGTAACTCTATATAAATATACCTTTTATATTCTTCGGATTTCTATATGCACCCCACCCTCATCGAACACTATGTGTGGACACCCGCATAGTCATGTGAGGGAGTTTTTACCAACATCCTAGTTAGAGGATGGATGTTTGTCTACCCTCTCTTCCTCTCCCCCTCTTCCAAACATCGGTGATATCCACGGTATGTGATGGATGGAATTCAAAAGTTTCATTTTCAACATGTGATGTGATGAGTATGTGACATCCTTGGAATGTTAAAGAAAGATGTGGTGGCATGGATTACGGTGGTGATGGTGTGTAGTAGGAGGAGGGAGTGAGGTTTATTTCCTATACATTTGTAATACCTAGATACTTGGTTAAAATATTTGATTTTTTGGCCCAGGTGTCTAAAGGTGGGATTTTATGTGATATGATGTTATTATGATGATTTTGGAGCATTATAATATACGAAGTTGGGGTAAAAGAGCATAAAATTAGTGGTAAAGTGGTGTAGGGTACCCTATCATCAATATGATTCATACTATATTATTATACGTTGTTGTGTTATATAGAGATAGAGCATTCGTGTGGTTGGGTTTTTAGTAGTATAGTTATAGTTGCTGTTTGGTTTTGTTTTTTTATTTTTCATGAGTGCATTAGAAAGATCTTTCCACACGCGCATGAGATACTTTGGTTTTCCCCTTGATCATACCATTATTCTCACCTAGTGTATATAAACCTAATTTTAGGTTTCTAGAAGGACTTTGTGGACCATACTTGGCATTAATAGCTCAGACCTTTGAATAGTTGTTGTGCCACTACTTTAGCTTTGTTTTTTGGTATTTACTTTGGAGACCTCAATCTATATCTTTTCTATTTACACATACATTGTGGGATGGTTTTTTTATTTCTCCTATATATTTCATGGTGTTTATTTTGGTTGATTCTTCTTATTTCCGGGCCCAATTTATATTATAGAGGGTAATACATCCCAGACATTATATTTTTATATCCTCGATTCTTGTTTCCAACCTAGGGCCTAATAGAGGTGGGACTTGGGTGGTCATTATATCTCCCCCTAATTGTGGTATCTTTGGATGGTGGTAGTTTAGATAGAGTGGTATTATAGGAGATGGTTAAGAGATAGGATAGAGTTCAGAGTTAAGAATAATGGGGATTTCACTGGTTGGTATGTAAATAGTTCTAGTTGACCATTGTGTGTGACATAGGTTAGAGAGACTGACTGGAAAATCAGATTTCACGGTCCCCTATGATATAGTGCATGGACTATGAGCATGTTGAATGACCAGGTGAGATGGACCTTCTTACATGGTAGAGACCTAGAAGAGGTATATGTAACATGGTGACTTTGGTTCTTTTTTAAATTGGAATATTTTTTGAAATATAAAATGGTAAAAATGAATAAAATTAATTAAAATTAATCGTAATAAAATTTCATACTACCGGACTTAGGAAATATTTGTTTCTATTTTAGCTAAGGAGCCTTATTATCATCTGTATATTTCTCATCTAGAGGATGTTCAATAGGTTGTCCTATTTGATTGTTAAAGGTTTGATCGGGTTTAGGATGATGATTAGTGGAAGAATGATTTTTTATATTTTCATCAAAAGTATTTGGAGAAGTATTAGGGTAGCATTTCTGATATACAGACAGTGAGATGGATAAAATATTTATGGATCAATGTCTGTTTGATATGGTCCCTAATAGATTATCGGATCCCCTTGTATTTTATTCATATGTGAGGAATTTTATGTCAGCGGTGGATTTTGAACCTTAGTGAGTGGAAGAAGGCAGATGTTTCATAGTTCAACTTCCGGAAGGAGTTCTGGGTGGAGTTCATTTCATTGACCATGAAGGTTGTGAAGTGGTAGGAGTTAATCTTCTTTCAGAAGGGGGTATGTCTCTATAGAAGCATGGGATTAAGTTTATGTACCTTCTATGTTTTCTCCCAAATCATTTCACAACTGATGATTCCCAAGAGAGGCATCTTGAGGAGGCACTACACCCTTTGATCCAGTATACAGTGACTCTTTTTACATTTCCAATGAGTCTAGAGGTTCAAAAGAAGTAAGAGGTGATTAAGAGGATTCACTCATGAGGAGGCTTACCATGTGAAGATTGTTATCAGGGATCCTTGAGTATTAGAGTTTTCAATTGTATATCTTAGGCACCAGGTCCATCGAGGTTTCAATTGGTAGGTACTCAGCCTCATAAGCTTCCCTTCTGGCCATCTGGGATCAGTGGTTCCTATACTCCACCGAAACATTTCAGACCAATGTATTTCATCCGGTTGGTTAATTTCCATATACATGATCAGTTCGCAATGAATTATCATGATAATTTTGTTAGAGGTGGATAGATTCAGTTCCATCCCAAGTTATAGTTACTTGTGAGGTTGTTATAGTAATAGGGGCAGGAGGCTTATGCTCCACTGAGAGAGGATGTGGTATGTGTATCTTGGCTTCATGATGTACCTATACATTGGGGACCTTAACCTAATCCCGGTTTTGGGGGTGGCCATTAGAAAAGAGGTATAGGATTTGGGAGTGATCGGTTGTAGGAAGTTCATGAAGAAGCACTAGAGGGTCCATATATCATCCAAGATACCCTCATTTTATCATTTACTATTTTCTATGAATTGTTTGATTCAAGAGGTTCACATTCCTTTATTGAAACCACTATAGTTCATTATATAGAACTATATGTAGATAGTATTGTTGTTCCACTAGTGTTAACAATGACATTCAGAGGCCAGAATATCTTATTTGATGTGTGATGGGGATGTGCACAGACTATGGGGAAGCATCAATCTTGTGTGGACTATATCTTACTTCATACGCAACCATATGATGTCATTATCAATATCAACTAGTTATATTTTTTGTGTGTTGTCATCAACTAATTCAAAGGAGAGCTGAGTTCTCATACATAGATGGCTAAGATGTTGCTTTCATTGGTGATAGGGGATTCCAGGTGGGAAGTTGGAGTTTAGAGACCCTTATCTTCATAGTGGTTGGGTTGTTTGTAGAATCAGTAGACATAGGGATAGAGGATGAGCCCATGGTTTTCAGGGAGTTCGTGGATGTTTTCCTTGTAAATTTTGGGAAACTACCCCCTCAATGCCAAATTTACTTCAAGATATACTTGTAGCCTGGTGATTCTCTAGTTTCAATGGATCCCTATCAGATGGAAATTATGAGTTGTGAGAGTTTAAGATTTAGATAGATGATATGATGCAGATGATTTTCATCTAACATAGTGTTTCTCCATGGGGTGATCCATTGTTATTCACTAAGAAGGTTGATGGTAGTTTGAGGTTGTCTATAGAATACCATAGGTTGAACCAGGTGGTGATCAAGAATCGATATCCCTTTCCAAGGATCGATGACAATTTCAAACAGTTAATAGAAGTGAGTTGGTTCTCCATGATCGATCTATGGTTTGGAATTCACAAGTTCTGTGTGAAGTATAGAGATATCAAGAGGACTACCTTCAGAAGTAGGTATGGGCACTTTGAGTTTGTGGTCATGACTTTTTGTGTTATGAATTCACCAATCATGTTTATGGGGATTATTAACTCTCTTTTTTATTAGTTCTAGGATTGTTTCACAATCATATTAATATATGATATCTTGATCTAATCAAGGTTGGAAGAGGATCATTTTTAGAATATCAGAGTTGTTTTATAGGTTCTCCATTGTCACCTGATCTATGGAAAGTTGTCTATGTGTATGTTTTGGACACGGTAGTAGCATTTCCTCAATCATGTGGTATCTCAATAAGGTGTGGAGGTTTACATGTTAAATTTTGAGGTATTCATTTCTTAGGAGGTACCCAATAACAAGGAAGAGGTTTATAGATTACTTCGTATCGTAATCTATTATTGAAGGTTTGTTCTTGCTTCATCTCAATTTTTACCACCATTAACAGCATTGATTAGAATGATAAAAAAAATTATGCACTGATCAATGCTAGGGAGAGTTTCGTTATCTGAAGGGGAAGATAATTTGTGCTCTGGTGCTTTAGTTTCCATTGGAGGGTGTGATGTTTGATATTGTTTATGATACATCATATGTGGTCTTGGGATGCACCTTGATACAGTAGAAGGCGGTGATATATTATGGGTCTAGGAAGTTAGACCCTCGTGATAATTAATATTCCACCCATGATATATAACTATCAGTGTTTGTATTCCCACTGAAGTTGTGGTGAAATTTCCTCATTGGAAAGAAAATTTTAGTCTTCATGGATCACAAGATTTTGAGGTATGTATTTTCCCAGTGTGATCTGAACCTATGATGGTAGAGGTCGATTGAGTTTCTTTAGGAGTATGATTTTGAGATATCCTACACCTTAGGAAAGGGTAACGTTGTGGTCGATGATTTTAGAATAAAGTCACATAAGTATCTTGTTCATGAGTCTGCAGATGCTTTGAGAGTTATGGAGGAGTTGGAATCCCAGCACTTAGATAAAAGGAGAGATGATGTTAGATGATGTTAGTTTCAGATGAAGGTGTAGTATTCTCAGATGCAGCAGGTGGTGGATTCTCACTTGGTAGACTCAGAGGTAAAGGTGATGTGTGATTGTGTTGGCCATGGTGAATCTCTTGAGGGATGCTTGGATGGTGTTCAGAACTGGATGCTGTTTTGGGGAAGGTCGTTCTTGTAGTGATGTGTGAGGGAGCCCTTCATTAGTTTCATATCTCACCTTTAGTGTTGCACTAAGGAGATTATAATATGTACCATGGATTGAGAATATATTTTTTGTGGACCATGATGAAATGGGATGTGGCAGAGTTTTTGTCTCATGATCTGGTTTGACAGTAGGTAAATTTCAATCATATTGTTCCTATAGGATTTTTACATCCCCTAGACTTTCTCGAGTGGAAAGAAGAATACATCTCAATGAATTTTATTATAGGTTTACCCTGATCATGGGGAGTTTTTGATTCCATCTAGGTAATTATGGATTAGTTTCTGAAATCATATCACTTTCAAGTGATCAAGGGGTCAGTCGCAGTGGATTCTTGAGAAAAAAACATATGCGGATGATGTATTGTGGTCACATGGAGTCTTATGGTCCATTGTATTGGATCGGGAAATATTTTTTACAATGAAATTCTATAGGGGTTTGTATTATACATTTTGAACTCATCTAAACCTCAAAAATTGTTCCCACCCTAAAATGGATGGATAGAGATAGTGGAATATCCAAATGTTGGATGATATGTAGCATGCATTTGTCTTGGACTTTGGTAGATCATCGGAACGACACCTGAACTTGGTTTAGTTTTATTATAATAAAATCCATCACTCATCCATTGGAATGGAATTGTTTTAGGCATTATATGGGCATTCATTTTGTTCTCCTTTATAATGATCATAGGTTGGGGAGTCAATAGTTCTTGGACCTAATGTGGTACAGATCATGAGAAATATAGTTTTCTTGATTCAAGAGATGATGAAAGAACCATAGGATTGATAAAAATATTAGGTTGACACATGAAAAGTTACTTGGAGTTTGATTTTCGCTACCATGTGTTCTTGAATATCTTACCTTGAGTTAGGTGGTGAAGGTTTGGAAAAGGGATTAAGCTCTTGCCTTGGTTTATTGGGCCCTTCAAGGTATTGGGCCCCATTAGTGAGGTGGATTACTAATTGGAACTTCCACCTCGACTAAACCATATCCATGATTCTTCCATGTATCTCGACTTCATTGGTATCTTCACGATGAATCACATCTAATTGGTTGGTGGGATTTGGATATAGTGTATGATGTGAAATTCATCAAGTAGCCATGGGAGATTGAATACCATCGATAGAAGGTACTATAAAGATGGACCATTCTACTTGTTTATGCATTGTGGAGGCATAGTGGATTAGAGGAGAGTACTTGGGATAATTAGATTCATATGCATGCCCAGTACCTAGAGTTGTTTTGAGTTTTAATATTCTCTGTTTTGCTTTGTGATGTGATGTCTTGACCTCAGTCTTTCAGGAGATATTTTTTCCCCTTGATGTTATGTGTGGTGTGTGGTGTGTGATAAAAGTTCCACCATGTGTAAAATCGGATAACTAATTCCAAATCAAGAATCATTATACTAGGATGAGATTAAACCCATACGGATGAGTCAATGCTCCCTAGAGTAAACAGTATCTTTACAAGGAGGATAGAATTCCCTAATTCTTATGTTTGGGGTAGAATGATTTTTTCATCTATTTTAGGAGTTTGGGTAAGTATTTTATGTTGGTGGAATAATTTTAGACATAATGAGATCCTTGATAGGTATCTCTAGGGATGCTTGTTCGGACTCTTTCTTTCCTTCCTTCTTAGTTGGTTTTGAATTCTTAAGTGATAGAATAGTTTGAGAGTTATCTAATATAATTATCTCAATCTTATGGATTTTTAATTTTATATAAATATAACGATTGAGGTTTACAGTGGAAGATTTGGGTGTTTTTTATGCTAGTGGTGTCATTTTAGTGGTATTTCATTTCTGGTGGTGATTCATTATGGCAGTAGGTCATTTATGGAGGTCAGTCATTTCTAGAAGTGATTCATTTTGGTGGTGATTCATTTTTTTGGTAAGTTATATCTATATATGAGTCATTCTATTAGTGATTTATTCTATATGTAAGTTAGTTATGGAAGTGAGTCATTCTTGAGGTGACTCATTATGGAAGTGAGTCATTCTAGTCGTCAGTTATTTATGGTAGTGAGACATTCACGCAGTGATACATTCTATCTGCAGTTCATTACTGGTAGTGATTCATTATAGTGGTGATTCATTCTTATGGTGAGTCATTTTGGAAGTAGTTAATTTATGGTGGTGAGTCATTCTGGCAGTGATTCATTATGGTAGTGGGTCATTTCCAGCGGTGAGTAATTCTTGTGGAGAGTCATTCTAGTAGTGATTCATTCTAGTGGTGAGTCATTATGGAGGTAGGTCATTTATGGTAGAGAATCATTCTGATGGTGAATCATTCTGGTGGTTAGTCATTCTAGTGTAAGTTCATTTCTAGTAGTTCGTCATTCTGGTGATGATACATTCTGCTGGTGAGTGATTCTAGTTATAGGTCAGTGAACATTGTGTCATGTTTTTACAAAATTTTCAGTTTTTTCATTTTGATGTCTTTTATGAAGTAAAATGGGTTTAATTCTTTAATTAATGCTTTATAAATCTTTCTCAAAGGGTCTTTACCATATTGTAAATTTATAAAAACTACGGAGACCTTTTAAATGTTCAAAATTCATGGTTTTGATGAGGTCTTCCTTTAAAGGTTAATCTAAATCATATCTAATCCCAGTGGTTCAGGATCTAAACCTTCAAAAGGGAATTGCATTCCTTTATTATTTTGGACTTTTATTCTATTGAGATTGGAGGTTATAAATCCTTAAAACCTTGGATTTGTGGAGTAGTTTTATTGATTTTGGTTCGAGTTCCCCTGAAAACTTTTACTCTTGTACGTGTAACCCCAATTTTGGCATAGTATGTTTGGGAAAATCTTTTTCATTCAGGTAGGATTTCCTTCGTTTCTCTTTGTGTGTATCATGATGGATATTATGATTATTATATGTTATGAATATGGTTTCATCCATATTAATAAATATATATTAATTGGTTTAAATTAAATCAAAAGGTGTGGGGTAATGTGAAGCATGATTTTATAGTTTTATTATTACTATTTTGATATAGTTAATTATATGGGCTTAATACCGGATGAAAATTGTGGTCGTTGGGGGTATTTTATTTCACTGTTATGATTTTAATTGTTTAATACATGTTGTGTGATTTTTTACAACACTTAAACCATAATTGGCTAATCATGTAAAATCAAGTAATTAATTGGATGCCCCAATCTATTATGGATTATGGGATAACACCATCAAATAAAAAGTTGGGACTGAATAAGAACTCCTTATATAAATATGAAAAAGTAATTTTTGGTGGTATGTGATGTGATGTGTTGAATTACTTCTGTTTGGGATCATGGGGATGAAGTGATGTGCAGTGGTATGTTGTGATGTGTGTGGAGTAGTGTAAGAGATGTGGTTTATAGTGGGGTTGTGATGGTTTTTATAGTGTGGTGGTTCAGCAGGATTGTGATGGAGGTTGTGATGTGGTTATGTAATAGTGATGTGATGTAAGGAAATAATGGATGTGGTTGTTGGGCTATTCTATTATGCTGCTTGTTGTGTGCTATGATATGTATATATTTTGGTTAGTAATTGATGGTTAAATAAATAATAATATCGCACATTTTAATGAATTAATTAATAAATGTTTTGTGCATTAAATGGTTAATGTTTATATATGAATTAGGACATGGAATTACTGACAAAAGTGCATGTTTTAATTGAAGAGGTTGGTAATATAGAATTTGGTAAATTTATTAATGATAATTAAATATCGAAATATGAATTTTTCCTTGTATTTTTCTTATGTGGGGTTATATTTCTTACTTTGGTAGCAAAAATGTAGAATCCTATAATATTTTTATTCCTTGTTTATGAACCTTAGGATGGGACTTATGTGTTGTAACTATACATGTATGTACCCTGTATATTCTTATGATTTCTATACGAACCCCACACCCATTGAGAACTATGTGTGGACACTCACATAGTCATGAAGGGTTATTTTTTCCATCATCTTGATGGGTGTATGGATGGTTGGCTACCCACTATTCCCTACTCCCTCTTCCAAGAATTAGTGATATGCACATGTTGTGATGGATATAATTGAAAATTTTCATTTTCCAAAAGTGATGTGATGAGTATGTGATGGACAAGGTGTCTTCAGGTGAGATGTGGTAAGATGGATTATGGTGGGGTCATGCATCATAGGAGTAGGGAATGAGGTTCATCTTCTTCACATTCATGATACCCTACTACCCTAATTATGAGATGTTGTTTTTTGGTCTAGGTGTCTTTGAATGGGATGTGATGTGATGTGATGCTATTCGGAAGAGGTGTGAGAGCTAGGACGTACAACATTGGGGTGAGAAAGCGGAAAATAATTGGGAAAGTGGTGCGGAGTTCCATATCATCAACATGACTTATAAAATATTATTATACTTTATTTTTTTATTTGTTGATAGAGACTTAGTGAGGCTGGGGTTCTGGTTAGTATAATTTTACAGTTGTTGTTTGGTTCAACTATTTTTCTCACCGTTTCTTTAGTATTCTATTTTCACATGTGCAAGAGAGACTCTAGATTTCCTACTAAGTATATTAGTATACTCACCCAATGTATATAAAATTACTTCAAGTTTTTCATGAGGACTTTGTGGGCCATGATGGGCATTACTATCTCAGACCTTTGGACAGCTATTGTTTCATTTCTTTTGCTTTTTTTGAGTATTTACTTTGGAAACCTTTATCTGTGTCAGTTTTATTTACACATGCATTGTGGGATGGTATGGGATTTCTTAAATATATGGAATGGTGTTTATTTAATTATATTTATCATATATCCTGATCATAATTATTTTATAATGGGTAATGCCTCTAATATATGATATTTTTATACACTCAGTGCTAATTTCCAACCCAGGGATTATTTGAGGTGGGACTCGGGGGGTCATTATCTCTCTCCACTCATTGTAGTGTCTTTTGAGGAAGGGGGTCGTGACATTTTCACTGATCATTTCTTTCTAAATTTTATGGTCTTGAGATATACATGGAGTTTCTCAACCTCTAGCAAGGTGATAGGATCATGATGCAGTATGAGAACAGTTTTGATGACCATATTCAGTTTCATTCTTAGAATGTGGAAGTAATTATGAAAATGGATAAACCATTTAATGTTTTCAAGATTTGGATCTTATTTTATTTTTTAGTATATTATAACAAGTTTTTGAAAGACTTTTCAGAGTTATCTTCTCCTACGATCGCACTCACTCTAAAAGGAGGGAAGTTTTTCTAGAATAAAAATTTTGATAGTTTCTTTATTTATCTGAAATATAATTAAAATTATATTTACGTGTTGACACTTATTCAGTTTGGGAAGGGATATATGTTCTTTTTTGATGCATTGGGTTCATTTTTGGAGGCTTGCTTATGTAGGTAGATTATGTGGTAGCCTGTGGTTCTTGACAGCTTAAGCCACATAAAAAGAATTATTCCACCCATTATCTACAACTCACAGCTGTGATTCGTGCTCTTAAAAATATATGGCCTTGAATTTTTGGAGAAAGGTTTAAAATTTATTCCTACCACAAATTATTGAGTTATATATCTCTCAAAGATGTTTGAATCTCAATTAGAGGTGTTGGGAGGAGTATATGAAAAATTAAGATTTCGATATTTCTTACACCCTTCTAAGGTAAATATAATTTTAGATTCATTAAGAAGGAAACATCCAACCTAGTACATGGAAGAATCAACAGAAGAGTGCAATATTATGGCCCTCTTTTTACAGTGGCATTTGGGAGTTAAGGAGAATAAGATAGAGGTTTCTTTGAAAAGTGTGTAGTTGACCTCCTCTCTTATCAGGATGATTCATTGGGTGTAGTTTCTTAATGATGATTTTTTTTGGAATTATAGACTCTATTTATGGTGAGAATACCATTAAAAATTGGTCATTCTATTCTTATGGTATCTTGTGTCTATTACATTGTTACATTATTCCCTTGTATGTGAGGAAGGATGTGATGGATGATTGTCATTGTTCTCAGTGATTGGTGCACCTAGGTACCATAAAGGCATTATATGATATGTGGTGATGATATTAGTGGTTGGTTATGAGGTGTTACATCACAAAATTTCTATCTATTTGTTATACACGCCAACAGGTCAAATATAAGTACTAGATACATTCATGTTTGCTTCAGCAACTTCCATTTCCCAGTTGGAATTGGGTTAAGATTTATGTGAACTTTATGGTTGGGTTTCCACGGACAGCTTAGAAGAATAATGTGATGTGGGTGGTGATCAATAAGATTACCAAATCATATAACTTTACACCAATTCAATATACAACTAAATTTGAGGACAAGGGATTTCTCTATGTGTATGATATTTTCAGGTTTCATGGACACCCTACTACAATAGTATCTGATAGCTTGTTTTACTTCTTGTTTATGGAGAGGCCTAAAAAAGCCCTTTGGATACCAAGTATGTTAGATTATTTCATATCATCCACAGACTGATGTCCTAATAGAACGACCTATATATTATTTGGAACCCATTCTATGTGACTACATTATTGAAATTTTTTAAGCTTGGGATGTCCATTTGGGATAGATTGAGTTAACCTATAAAAATCATGGTCTGTCCACTATCAAAATGTCTCTTTTTGAGTCCTTTTATATGCAACCATGTAAATCTTTGTTATATTGGTTATATATTGTTAAAAAATACTTTTTTTCACCTAGTTTTGCTCAATAGACTCTAGTGAATATTCAGTTAGATCTTCAGAGAATTTTCATGGATTAAAGATGATATATACCCAATGTTGATCATCGTCAAAAAATATTGGAATTTGTAATTGATGACCAAGTGTTCTTAAGAGTTTCACCTCGGTTGGATCACCGAAATCATGGAAAACTAGTAAAGCTAGTTCTAAGGTTTGTGGTCACTTTCGGGAATGTTGATAGAGTTTGGAAATTTGATTACGGATTGGAACTTCCACCACAGTTGACAATGATCCATAACGTGATTCATGTATTTTCAATTGAAAATTATCTTATTCACCCTTCTTGTGTCATGAATTTATAGGATCTTGTTATTGTTCTCGATTTATCCACAATTAAGTATCTAGTCATGATTATTAATTCAAAGACAAAGGTTCATCAAAGAAAGATAATAACATTGGTCCATATTATATATCATCTTGGTTCTGATTCACAGGAGACATTTAAACTGAAGGCATAGAAGAGATCAGTGGAATTATCTCCTTGATATAGAATCTTATTAATTATCTTTTTAGGAATAGAAAGTGTTTATTTTTGGGAGGTTGTAACATACAATTACCTTCTTTTAGGTACCTATCCATCTTTTTCATTATTTTTCTTTTTGTTTGGGGTGTGTTTTAGTCCTTATGAAGGTAGAGATATTTTTGTAGGAAAAATCTCCCAATTCCCATGGATGTGTGTTTGTTTCAATTAGTGAAATCTGATTGTAAATGGGAAAAATGTGTTTTGGGTAGTTCTATAGTGTAATACTACTGATCACTACTTATAAAAGGAATTTATGTTGTAAACTACTGTTTTAGGATGTAAGATGATTGCAGGACACAAGTTATAATAATGTCCTACAACATAGATGGACATATAGCATAAAAAATTAAATTACGCCATAAATTCAACAATTAGAACTTTAAAACCGAGGTGACTCCTTCTTCTGGGTATGAGAAATGTGAATACATTTACACCGTAAACATACTATTTATGCTATAAATTCTTCTTATCTAATGTATTCTTTTGTGAAATGTATCCAGAATTTTTTTTGTCTTATAGCCTATTCTCTCTATCCCTAAGGAAACTCTGAGCAACTTTTGGTGATTTCTTCCCTATTAGACTTATAATTTTGGAGTTTGATTTCTAGTGAGTTTACTCACTTTTGTTATCACATTCTCAATGATACCTCTCTTTGGAAGTGACATGATCTCATGGTTTCTGATGAAATCCTAGTTGATCATGATGTTATTTGATATAGGTTTTCATTGTTGATATTTTTCAACTCATTTCATGTTGGTGTTCTTATTCTGGTTATTGATCTTGTGATACCTTTTTTTAAAGATAAGTGGTTCCATATCAACATGTCATACAATTGAAACATGAAATTTATTGATTGGTTTTAAATGAGTTTATAAATTATTTAAAACCATGAAATATAAATTTTATGAAGTGGTATTTTGAAAGGGCATTTCATATTTGAAAAAAACCAATTTTATTGGAATTGGAATGTGGGCATATTTTTGAAAAAAAATAACATCGTGTTTTGAAACTTTATTTGATGAAATAATTGAGCTATGATTCTAGGAAAATGATTAAATTAAAAAAAATATTTTTGAAACACATGAATTTGACAAAATCATTTTTTTAAATGAAAAGGCATTTTGAAAACTAAAATTGGGTAATTGAAAGATTGATTTATTTTCCCATTATTTATTAATTAATTTTTTGAGGAACATAATAGAATATGTAATAAGTGGTTAACTAGGACAACAACACTATAACTTTGACTACCTATAAATGGATTGGTGTAGACAACACTAACTACACAAGTGTAGAATGATTTTCTATAATGGTTTATCCTATTAGGGTATAGACTGGCTATAATGGGTTCCCCTATTAAGTTGTAGACCACATGTAATTCATTCTACTACTGAGGTGTAGATTTATTGTGTGCGTGTACCTATCTTGTGCCTTTATCATTATGTGATGTGTTAGGGTCCTATTTCTAGAAACTAACTTAACCTGGGGATTTTTAAAATGGTTATATATTTGATTACTTGATTATATAAGTCACTAATTATTGAATCACTATATGTATGCCAACTATTTTATATAACTTTCTATATATAATTTCTATTTAGTGATTTTTTGTGAACTATTTGCCTTTTGTATTGAAAAATTATTTACTAAAAATGTGTAAATTATACTTTGTTCCATTTATAATTTAAAATTAAAAATATATGAGTTTTATGATTATGGGATTTATTATCGAACACTTCATGAGACCCCAATGGGATTTATAGCTCCCACCCTAACATGTCCTTTGGGTGTTTGTAGATTTTATTATATTAGGATTGAGTAAAGGAAAGGCACCTCTTGGATGAGGTGGATGTTCTTAACCCTTTGGATCATGGAGTAACAATGGTGATTGGTAAATATCTGATCCTCTAGTTGCACATGAGTTTTTTAGACCTTTTACTGGTTTGATGTTGTCAAATTTAGATGATGTTTCCATTGGAATATTTATATTTAGAATGGGTACTTGTTTATCTATTTCAACCTTATAATTTCTCCTTTGGGATTGTTGAGAATATGCCCTTGTATCTTTTATCTTCTGTTATGTTGTGGAAAAACGTTTCAACTTGATATTTATATGATTTCAGGTGCTATTCTTCTACCTTTGGGGATCAAGAAACCCCTTTGGGCCAAGTTAGAGTAAGCTTAGGTATTAGGGTACCATGTATCTATGATGGTTAATGACACTATTGATAAATTATTTTAATGAAATTTATGTATAATATATTCAATCAATTTTCTTAAAAACTAATATAATTTATTTCTAGGCATGGGATAAAAATAAATCATGTTTTATTCTTAAAAACTATATTTTTCTAAAAACATGTTTTTTTATTTTTAATGCACACACAACAAAAATAATTTCTACCATTTATAGTTATTGGATTTTATAAATTTAATTTCATACATAAAATCATGAGGTTCAAATTTTTTAAACATTTCTCTTTTATTTTTTGTCAATATGAATAGTAAAATAGGAAAAATGTATCCACTCCATAAAGAGTAAATAAGTCTAGTTTAGGTTAAAACTAAGTGATTAGACCCTAATTTGTTATATTAATTCTTATTTAATTTATGTAAATTTACTATTATCACCTTATTCTAGAAATTTTTTTGTTTAATGGACATTTATTATGAATATGATATTTATAATGTTTAAATTATATAAAGTTACAATGTTTCACTATATTGGATTTAATTATCTTTTTTGTATTCATATAAGGAAAAAAATAGTTATGAATTAATCTTGTTATTAATTTTGGTCTTAATCAAATTATTTTTTGTTTCTAGATTTTAGTAATTATATAATGACATTAAATATTTATGCAACACTAGTGCATTATTTCTCCAATTAAAAAAAATATTTTAAAATTATTAAAAGTAATGTAATTTGACTGATATATTGTGTTATATGAATTTTTTATATTTATATGACATATTATCGTTATTTTAAAGAGTTATATTTGAATTAAAACATTTTATTTATTTATTTTTTTTCAAATTTAATGAATTTTGTCAAAATCAACATTAATGATATTTTATTTAAATAATATTTTATTAAATTATATTAAAATCAAAAAATTATTAAAATTATACAAAAGAGATAATATGTGGTCTAAAATTTCATCCTCTATCTATGTATAGTTCATTTTTAACCATTTGTATCGAATATGACTTTATTAGAATTTAATCTTTTAAGAAATTCCAAGTGTGTCCTCTCCCTCTCTTATAAAAGGAAACTCATTATTTCTATTCTTTACACTACTTTGAACCATCTATCTCAACCATACATTTCCATCATTATAAAATCTTTGGAGGTCCTGATATCCTAAAAAAACCAATCTTAAGTTCCTTACGAAATGATCTAGAGTAGGTCTCCAAAAAAAGAGGTGGTTGTTTTACCCAATTACTATCAATTTATACCTTTTTATACTTCCTCTAAAACTATGGTATTTATTATAAAATAATAAATTTAGTATCATCAATATCCTTAAATGTTATTATGATTTTTAAAAATCTGTTATTCACCCTCTTTACAATAAATTGGAAGTGAAAGTATCGCTCATGTGTTTGTATGACTTACTGTCACCACATAGCGATACAATTCCTTTTCTATTACTATAATTAACGAACGGTCATTATGATGGTTTTAAAGAATATATATTATATTCATAACATAATTATTCTTCCATAATTTTGATATCATATCTACCTTCTAACCTTCCAACATAATGGAAAATGATAACATCACTTGTGCGTTTGTTTAGGATACCACATCCACAAAGCGATGTGATTCATTTTTAATTTCAATTTTACATAGAAGGCAAGTAAGATAGATCTGATTAATATATGTTATTTTTATGATATTATAATTATTCTATAAATGTAAATTTTTTTACCATTCTTTTTTTTTATCCATCAAAAAATGAAAAAATCATTCATGGATATGTATCGCTTATAGTATCCCTAAATAGTGCAATTAATATCCTATATATACCATTATTGATAAATCTAAAAATATGTATTTAATTAAAATATATGATATAAAAACTATGTATTTGATTGTTTTTTATAATGTTAGAAAATTTAAATTAATTATAAAGGAGGTTAGAATACTTTCGATATAAGAGGAACTCAAAGTAAGGTATCTTCCCCTCACTTTTATTTCTATAGGACGCGTGCCTTACACACCACTTGTTTCTTTTTTGGTGTATATATTGCACATTAATTGCGTTTATTATTTTCATTATGAAAATTATTAGGATTTACATATCCATCTAAGTCTATTTCCTTTATAGTATTTTTCATTCAATATTTCCAAAGTGGTAAGAGTTTTATGTTACAATCTCATTTCTTATTGGTATTGTTCATGATTATAAATATGATGATAAAAAATTATGATTTCCTTATAGTGACCCAATATTGACATACATATAAATTAAATCCCTTTTTCAAAAAAACTTAATACATTACCCAAACACACACCCACATACCATATTAATATAGTGCCTTTGGAAACATGGAATCATAAAAAATTGTTAATAACACATCTACTTATTATCCCACCTATTTATTCATTACTAGACCCCTTTCAACATATCAGACTTATTAACTTTCTCCATGTCCTGGGGAAAAGAAACATAAAAAGGGTGATCTCATATGCTCATTAAGGATGAACATTGAAGATATGTAAGCGTAATAACAACATAAGGGTATCAAAACATGATAATAACAATTGAATATCATACCCTACATATCATAAGATCATATTTATGATTCATGGTATAAGGATTTGTAGTTCATAGAAGAAAAATAAAAAGTAAATAAAGAACATAATCCATGAAATCATGGCATTAACCTAAGAATGAAATTGTAGCATATAGATAAATTTGTAACTTTGTGAACATGTATAAATAGTAGTAGGTTAACTTGTTAAATTAATGGCATAAAATAAATCCCTTCTATAAAAATATAGGCATGAAAACCAGGTCTACACATAAAATTATGGACATGAAAACTAGGTCCAAGCACAGAATTGTGAGCATGAAATCAGGTTAACACATAACATATATACATCTTGAGTTATCCATCTTTACCTAATACATTAGGGGGAGATATAGGTTTAACACTTTCACATAATTAAACTCATAAAAATGTGTGCCAAAAGAACATAAATAATTCATCATATGAGTACTCATGGAATTAAATTAATTTCATAAACATTATTCAATCATAATATAACACGTGAAAAAATGGGTATGATAAATATCATTCCATCATAAACATGAACTGTTCATAGAAATAATAACAATGAAAACATTGAAGGATAACCCCATTAAAACATAAGTAACATCAAAAAATGTTATGTTATATAGAAAATAACTTTGATATATATCTTGAAAAATATACTTGAGTAAAATACACATTATACTTTGAAAACATTTTCTTTACATGAAATGTCGCGCAATTTTAAAATAAAAAAAAATTATTTAAAAATAACCATCTAATATTGTAAGGTAAGCATCAATAAAACAAGTAATCATGAAAAAATTAATATATGGATATGATAATAAATTAATATTATGGTTAATACTCATAAAATAAATTCTTTGGAAGTATATAAACCAAATATAATAAACAATTTGTGCATGGGTCATGTTTCTCATAGAAGTAAAAATGAGATAAAAATCTCTTACCTTAGGTCTGATTCCATTCATAAGTGTCATAAATGTCTATATAGTGGTTTTAAAAATATTATTAACTTTTAAAAGAATCATAATAATATTTATTATGTCATATATAATTCATTTTGGACTTTATATTAACTGTTTATTAACAATTCCATGTTTAAAAAATGTTTCGGGTAATAACGGCTTTGTTTATCGTATGTGTTTTGAGATGTTTTTCATGATCCTGTTACTTATATCATGATTAAATTACTTAAATAATGTAGAAAATTATTTATATATCATATATATTTAGTATATAGATATATAATATAGATATATTAAATGGAATACACCGTTTGTGGAGATGGTATGTTGTATGTATGCATGAACGATGTTTTTGTCTTCTAATCGTACTGAATAGAAGAAGGTAAATGACATATATGTGTATATATATTATTTAATTAGAATTAATATGTCATATATCTCATATTTATTCACCATATACATTTTTTATAATCATTCTAGAAATCGTTAATGTGGAAGATGAATCTCATCATGTGGTGGACACGGTAGGTCGTATATACGCATGATCGATAATATCATTCTCGTAATGGTAAAAGGATGAGTAATTAGATGTTATATTTACTAAATATAATTTATATCATGTCATATTAATTATTTTTATCTATTATATCCATTATTTTACCCATCCAAATAAAGTAGTGATGAAAAACATATTGCACCACGGTGTGGAGATGGTAAATTGTACATACACTTGTGTGGGACTTTTGTTTTTCATAAGATGAATAAAAGATGGATTATGGTTGTTAAATATTAAAAATAAAATCTTATAATATATTTGAAACTCTTTTTATTTCTTTAAAATGTAATCAAAACATGAAGAATAATTATAATAAGAAACAATTTTGAAAGAGTCGGTGAGGAGATTACCGCTTCTTTGATGGTCTCCCTCAAGATCTCCTCCTAAGGACACTAGAGTTGGTATTTTTAGAATAACATCACATATATAATGTTACTATGGAAGTTTATAAGGAAAATTTTCAGGGTATGGGTGATATTTAAGTCTCAATGTGATGTGAAGAAGGGTGGAGGTTCCCTTTTATAATTGAGGTGATGCGCCTCTACTGGAAAAAAGGCTTATACCCACGGTTCAAAACCGTGGGTACAGCCCCCAAAACCGTGGGTATAGCCTATACCCATGGTTTTGGGAACCGTGGGCTGGAACGGCATCGATATAGGTCCCCAGCCTATACCCAAGGTCTTCCAAAACCGTGGGTATAGGTGTCCTGCCACCGTGTCACCGAAACAAAGCCAATTACCACGGGGTCAACGGCTTTTACCCACGGTTTCAAAACTGTGGGTATAGGTCCTAAAATAATGCAGGCGCCGAGTTTCGATCCCGCAACCTCTATGATGCAAACACTGTGTCTAACCACTAACCTAACATCACCTATATGTATATATATATATATATATATTTATTTATTTAGTTAAATATAGTTATAAAAATTGTGGGTATAGGGTTCCCGCCAAAAAAAATTACTTCCTGCGAAAAAAAAAATTTCGCGCACACAAAAGTGACCTATACCCACCGTTTTTCATAACCATGGGTATAGGTATTTTAGCCCAAACCTATCCCCACAGTTTTCCCCAAAACCATGGGGATAGGTACCTCTATACCCATGGTTTTGGGAAACAGTGGGTATAGGTCACTTTTCATGACCTATCCCCACGGTTTTGGAAAACCATGGGGATAGACCGCCCCTATACCCACGGTTTTGGAAAACCGTGGGTATAGGTCTTTAAAGGTCACCTATACCCACGGTTTTCCAAAACAGTGGGTATAGGGGGGTCTATCCCCACGGTTTTGGGGAAAACCGTTGGGATAGGTCCATTTTCCAGTAGTGGGAACTTTAGGAAAATCTTAAAATATTAAATTAATATAAATTGATTTTCGATTTCAAATAGATTTGACGTGAGTTATTTAGAATACAATATTATTTTGGTATGAAATAATCTCAACCAATTATTTTTAGACAATTTTAGGTAACAATATTAACCTTATCTTTTGGATTTAACCCATAGTTAAACCCTTTAACATTTACCATGACAACTAGGATTTTTAAAATTTAGGGTTAATATATTTAATATTAGATATCAAACGAACCCTAAATGGATAATTTATGAAATTTTAAACCATATTATAGTTATTTGGATGAATTTTATATTTTTATTAATTTTATATAATTTAATAAAATATTATATTTTTTAAGTATCATTTATGTCAATTTTAATACTTTTCAAAAAAAAATATTTCTAAAAATATCCTTGGAAAATGATAAATTCAAACCAAAACTAATAATATAACAATAAAATATAAAATATAACTATAAAATAATTTGATGTCACTAATTATGTTAAATTTTATTTATTTTTATATTTTTATTTTTATTTATTTAGTATTTCCATTAATTGAAAAATTCTTACATCATCATTATACAAGCCATTAATTAAATCATTTCTAATCTAAAAATTAAAACTAAATTATAATGATGAATATGAATTTATTATAATTAAAATTACTATTTATAGTAAAATTTATCTTTTGTATAATCCTATATTAAAAATGATTTTATTATTAAAGTTTGTGTGTGACATCTTTAACTCTTCTTTAAACAAAATATAATAAATGTCATAATCAAACACAACTGGCTTAAAAATCATAATTTCGTATTAAGGTTGATTTTTCTCAAACAAAACTTATCCAATAAAATTAGGAATATAGTTATGGTAATTTTATAATATTAAAATATTATTTTATCCTTTAATTACCTGATTTACCCTTAATTTTGGTATATAAAAATTTGCTAAAGTTACTATTCATATTCCCAAAAATAAAAGAACCATATTTAAAAAAATTGGAACCACTAATTTTTATAATGGATTCTATATTGAAAAATTTAAAAAAAATAAGTTAAAGTAATTAAATTAAAATGAATCCCATTGATGGTGTGAGAAAACAGATTATTAAAGTTTAAACATTCTAAAAATTAAAATGTTTCTAATATCTAAATTCAGTGTAAAATTGATTACAATGATCTAAATTGGATAATATAATAAAAATAGTATATTTATTCTATAAAATAGATCAAAATTATAATTTAACACTATAAATTATTTTGATGAAAAAAGTTTTTTTCAATTAAAATTTATTATTTTTCATTATTCATCAAAACGTGAAACTTATCAGAAAAATACAAAAAAACAAAAAACAAATATATTACACTTCAAAATAATAAGATTATTTTTTTCAAATATAAAATAAAAAAGTTTCAAAAAATCAATTTAAAATGGGTTCTCTTTTAAAAGGCGATAAATTGCCATTTTTAAAAATAAATAAGATTTTATGCATAAAATTGGGTTTCTTATTATCTCATGCATATAAAATTTATTTTATGAATACAAAAAAATTGAATATATAAGATATATATTTCATTAATATCATTTTCTAATTGTAATTAATTAAATTTATTAATAAAAAATGACTTTGGGGGCATAAAAATATTTCCTTTATATTTAATTGGTATATATTTTCATTTATAATTAATTGGTAACCAATGAATTAAAATTTTAATAAGTTAGTTAATATTATTCATACCTGCTAATTAAGTAGCTAGGTTATTATATTATTTCAATAATAAAAAAATTATTTTTCGTAGAAATTTATTGTTGTATATGAAGCAAGATAAGACGGTGTTGCATGTAACACAAGCTTAACTTGGTGTAGCATATATTACAAGACATCAAAATAAATTTAATTTATTCAAAAAAAGTTCACAAAAACCTGGAATGTTATTTTCTACCCCACTTAAAATTAAGTTATCCCTAAAAAATAATTTGGGTTATCCAAGTTTTAATACTTGAATGTTTTTTTCACAAAAACTAACATCATAAAAGAAGTCAAAAACATCCTTTTAAAAAGGAAAAGTTGGAAATAACAGTTATGCAAAGTAAATAACAACTAGTTATTTATGTATGAGAACATAAGTGAAGATTTTATCATAGAGGAAAATCATAAATAATCATTGACATTGATAAAGATAACTAATTACAATAATATGGGAGATCCCAAGAAAGTTAATAATCACAAAACCAAAAACTAAAGATGTGTGAAAGAGGCCATTGATATCATCAAAAATAATGATACTAGGACACCCTTTTACATAAAGTTCCCTTATGCTAATATCGAATAATTTTAATTAGAATATATACATACTTTATTTCAGCCCAATCTCACCCTTTTGTTGTGCCATGATTAATTTCAACTTCATCTCTTATTCTATGAAATGAAGTAAAATTTATCACTCCGGAAGTGTTACAAAATCATGAGATACATAAATATAATGATAGGTCATTCCATATATACTTATTACAATAAAACTTTTAGCATAAGTTTTTGAATATTCATAAGTCCACCAATAGTGAGATAATAATTTAATCTAACTGACTTCATCCAAATTTTAAATTATACTTTCCATAAATGGATAAAATTACAATATTTTTTAAAGATAAAAATCAAAAACCAGAGAAATAGTTGTACTAAATCATCTTAACATTTATCTACCATATATCATAAGGATGTTCTTGGTTGTCACATTTCAAACCTATAAGTCCCTTTATCATCCATTCTCTTGAAACATGGTAAGAATCCTAAATTACCATAAAACCTTAGTGAAAAATGCATGCTTTCAAAAATTAAGTATTTCCTCATTCCATAAATCCAATAATTCTATAAACTCTATCCATGATATCATAAACCATCTATTCATCTTATTAGTCCAAATGTCATCAGTATTGTTTCATTTATAATCAAACATATCTGTATCTAATTTTCTTAACATCATGTGAATATTAAGGGTTATCCCCCCCTGTATTCGTGTTTTTTCTAAAAATACCACCATACCACATCAATCGCTTTTCATGGTTATGAGTACCATTCAGAATATGATCTTAATTCCTTATGGGAAAACTATAGTGGACTAATACATAGATATTTCATTATTCCATAATATCATAAAAATCACTAATGCAATATTATTTTTGAATTCCATTATATAATTACTTAATCATTCCACCACTTCATTATCATACTCAATATCTACAATAGTTATCACAAGATATTTCTCTTTGTATTTGGATTTAATAGGTTTTTGTGGCTTATCTTCCATGTTAACTCTTGGATTGGGGCATTTTTTTCCTAGTGGTCAAAGTCTATGCATTTATAGAACTGAAGTGTGACTTGTGCATTTTGTTGAGATGTATCTCCATTCATTTCATTGAGAGGTCTCTTTACATCACTTCAACATTATTTTTCACAATGGTCGAGCTTCCAACACTTGAAGCAACTTCTTGTTCTTTTCCGGAAATCCCATGAGTTCTTCTTTCCACATTCCTTTCAAGTATGATCTTGAAATTTTTTCTTCGATCCATGCATAAAACAACTGGAATTTCATTATGATCAATCGTCTATTTATTCACAAAAACCTTGAGATTTACCAACTTCTATTTCCACTTTTAGTCCACACCAAATGATATCTTCATAGCTTCCAAATCCCTAATATGGAAGGCCTTTTATATACTAGGTTTATGGCCACCAAATAGTCGGTCAATTTTTCTTTAAAGGATAATGATTAACCCAAAATCGTACCTTGAAAGTCTTTCAAAATTCTCTTCATAGTTACCAATAGATTCATCATCCTTTTTCTTAAGCTCAAAAAATTCCTTATCCATCCCTGTTCATAGAATATAAGGGAATTACTTACTAAAAAATATCCCCTTAAACTCTTCCCATTCCATAGGTTTAATTTATTCTTGTTCCCTCGTGTTCTTAATAATATTCCACCACTAATCAGATTCACCTTCCAAATGATAAATAGCCAAAATAGATTTTTCATGTTCTGAACACTGAAGGACCGAAAATTTATTTTTAGTGGTACCGATCCATTTTTCAGTAACAACTAGATGAGAATACCCACTAAAATAAGGTAAACATTTCCTCATGAAGGAGTCAGTAGAAATTTGTTCCCTCCTCTACTCATTTAGAAGTCTAGAATAGTTCATAGATTGTGTGAGTAGAGTGATAATGTTTTGTTATCAATCGGTTGTTCAGACGTACAACAGTTTCATTGTCTATTTCATTCATCATTATCATGGATCATTTAAGTTCTAACCATTTACTAAAACGAGAAAGCATATTTTGAGAACCACTAATAATATTGGTATAATCACATAATCAAAGGAGAATACTGCCAATATATGTAACCTTAGGGTTAATCCTATGTTATTCATGATTATTAAGAAAAATATAGGATTATAACCTATACATAGACTTATACTCAGATACATCCCTATATATACCCTTAGAAATATTTCTTGGGATATCACAATAGTTTTATCATCCTAGTTTCAAAATTTTAATTAAACATATGTTCTGATACCAACTATAGTAACCCAATATTGATGTTCATGGACATTACATCACTTTTTCAGAATACTTAATACATTACAAAAACACACGACCAAAGACCATATTAATTTAGTGCCTTCGGAAAATTAGAAACATAACACCAGTTCATAACATATCTACTTATTATCCCACCTATTTCATCATAACTAGATCTCTTTTTGACATATAATACTTATTACCTTTCTCTATATCCTGGAGAAATAAATATAAGAACGGGTGATCTCAAATCCTAAATAAGGGTGAACATAGAAGATATGTAATCATAATAAGAACATAAGGGTAAGAAAACATTAGAATAAAATTTTAAGATAATACACTTCATATTAGAAGACTGTATGCATGAGTCATGGCCTAAGGATTAGAAGTTCATAAGACATCAATCATAAGGAAGTAAAGAACAATATCTATGAAATCATAGCATTAACATAAGAATAAAATTGTGACTTACACATAAACATGTAAATTTTTAAAAATGTATAAATAGTAGCAAGATAACTCATCAAATTAAGGACATGTAATCAATCCTTTTCATAAACATATGAACATGAAAACCATGTCCATGCATAAAATTATGGACATGAAAACCAAGTATATACATATAATTGTGAACTTGAAATTACGTTCACGTATAATATATATACCTCATGATTTATCCATCTTTACCCAATGCATTGAATGGAGATATAGGCCCCACACATCACATAATAAAAATCAAAAATATGTTCTCCATAAGAAAACGAATCATTCATCCTATCGGAATCCATGGAATGAAATGGATTTCATAAACATCATTCTATCATAATATAACCCATGAAAGGAAATGGGTTTCATAAATATCATCCCATCATAATCATGAACCATTTATAGAAATAATATGAATATAAACATTAAACTATAAACCCCTTAAAAGACAAGTAACATGAAATAATGTTATATTAGATGAGAAATAATTTTGACATATCTCTTGAAAAAAATTCTTGAGGAAAAATCCCTTTCTTATTTGAAAACATTTTCTTTATATGAAATGTCACACAATTGAAAAATAAAACATTTTATATAAAAGTAACATTTTAATATTGTAAGGAAAGATTCAGTGAAATGATGCATCATGAAAAAATTAAAATCCATTCATGTAGTAAAATTTAAAATATATATATTTTTCTCATATTTTTCTAGAAAATTCAAGAAGTACCTCATTTAAAAAACATCAAAAATATTTATTTCAAACCATTTTATAAAAGATAGAACATGGGTAAAAGTACCTCAAACATTTTTATGAATATAGTAAAAATATTTTTGTAAAACATTTTTTTATGAAATACAGAAATGGATGATATATATTCCCTAGTAGATACTAATATATAAATAATCCTGAATAATAATGAGATTTTGAAATAACTCATACAACATTATAATCAGTAGAATATTATGCCCCATGAAAGAATGAAAATTATATAGATATGATAATAACATTATATTATGGTTAAGAATAAAAAATTACATTCTTGGGAAGTATATAAACCACATATAATAAACAAGTAATGTATGAGGAAAGTGTCTCACAGAAGTAAAGGTGAAACAAAAATCCCTTACCTTAGGTCTGATTACCATTGTATGTGTCGGAGAGTCTGTTATAGTTGTTTTAAACATATTATTAACTTATAAAAGAATCATATTAATATTTTTTAAATCATATATGATTCATTTATGAATTTATATTACCCATTTATTATCAATTCCAAGTAAAAGCAACTATCACAACCCCCTCCCCACAATGTGTACCCATCCTTGGCCGGAAATGTGAGAATAGAGAAAGTGACCCCCGAGTCCCTCCTCCAATAGGTATTGTGTTAGCGACTAGCATAGAGGGTGTAGTAAACACACAAATGCAAGGAATTAACCTCTAGGAGAACACATGTGAAAGAGAGAGAGATAAAACCAAAACCAACCAACTCCAACTCAAACTGTGATATAAAATAAATCCCAAGTGCACCTGTGTAATATCATTCATGAACTACTACAAAAAAAGGAAAACATGAAAGTTCCCAAGGAAAGTAAAAAAACAACAGCAACCACAAAGCATGAACAACTCCTGCAACCCCAATCTAGTAGTAACTATAATGCCCTCTAAACTACTCTAACTGACTTGAAAACAGTTTATATATTCATAGGGTGAGTATAAAAGTACACTCAGTAGGATCCACCCTGGAGCCTCTCATGAAAAAGTAAAGAAAGAATGATAAATCACAGTGAACAAAAAGTGAAACTAAATTGTCACTTAAATAGTTAAACTAAGTTCCCAGCCTCACCATGGAAACCCTCACCAAGTATCGGATACAAGAGTATAGAATATAATAAAGAATATCAAGGGTACCTCACTACTACTTCCCCATCAGTTTTCTACTTTTACCCAACTTCACACGTCTTAATAATCTATGTCCAAAAAAGATTTCCCACAAACACCTGGGCGAAGAAACACAACATGTACCTCATGCAACAAAAGCTCCATGTCCATTTAATCAAAGTAACCAGGTAGTTTCTAGAAGCCACCACAGCTCGAAAAATGTATATTATATGTCGGGTATTAAACCTCAAGGCATTATAGCTCGTACACTGAGTAATGATCCTTAATCCATTATATCCTTCACATGTTACACCTATAGTAGTCCATAGGAAACTATATACCGAATATATGTGGGTGAATAACCACAAGTCATTACAACCCTCTACACAAATATATCGGGAAAAATAAATAATGTGCCTACCAGCCAGTAAGTACCAAGAGAAGAGAGAGGGTCCAAAGAGGGTAGTCAGTTATCCATCCTCCCATCAGAATGTGGGGAAAAACACCCCCCAGGACTTAGAATCACAGGGTGTTAGTTTTCCAAACTGATAGGTGGAGTAGTGTATAGAAACACAAAAATTATAGAATTTACTATTGATCACAACCACGCTATGGGAAAAAATTGTCTTAGACTCAAATGCAGCTAATGTCTCTCAGAATCCCATCTGCCACTTTTAAAACTAGGTATCATATAAGCACACAACCATTTAAACAGGTTTATGACATTACTTCATTCCCTTTTATTAGTTGCACTTTACATTAATTAATTATTTAAACATTAATTAACCATTAAAAATTTCACATTATATTTCACTAGAATCACACCCAAAGTCTATTGTTCTTTTAAATTTTAACCTCGTCATTGCATCCCAGCATGCCCAAACCCCATGGGTAAATATCATTTATTCAATCATTTATTAACAACATTATTATTTTCCCATATTCGCAAGCATTTTAGAAAAAATATTCTAAGCTACTAAATGCAAGGGGAATCAACTCAAATAGTATATGAACTACCCATAAAGTATTTACCACTTATAGTAAGATAATAGATCCATACTATCTCAATAAGCTAGACACGGAAAGCACGTGGCATACCCCACGCATCTTCACCCCTATAGGAAGGAAGGTAAGAAAAACCAGTTGCCTTGAGAAGTTTAGAAAGTAAAGTAGATAAACTACCAACAGGAATCTAAAAGCATCTAAACATTCACATCTAACCCATTTCATTATCCATGTTGTCCTCCCTGACACCCACATGCGTAAACTGATGCATTTCTCCACTCTAGTCATCAACTTCTACCACAACCAATGGGCCTCCCTGCCCCCAAATATCACAACAGCCATCTAGTCACACATCACAACACAAACAGTAAGAAAAAAACATCTTATCAATTGGGCTCTTGGACCTTAAACAATGCCTCCAACCATCAAACACAATGAGATCTCATAGCTCCAAGCATAAGGCTCTTTGAGTTTACAAGCAAGTGGGTAACTCAGAACCCTACGAGGCATTATATTTTTCTCAAACAGTTGGTTCTTTAATGCATCTGGAATTAACCTATTTATTATTTATTAGTTCCATCTATGGGTAACCTAAACGTCAAGCTACCATAGCTATCAAAAATTTATTAAATATGCTTACTGTATCAATTAGATTAACATCAAATTACAAAAACAACAACTAGATTCATTTACATTCCTCTTTATCTTTATCCAAATAGTTATCAATTAATTCTAGATTTAATTTCATTACCAATTTCCATCAAGAATGAAAATATAAACAAATAAATTATATATATCACACTCTCTATAAAAACAAGAGGCAAAACATATGATGAATATCAATTTATTTGTTCGGTAAAAATATTTATTATGTCAATTTCATTATGATCCAGTTGAATAAAACATGATAACTCTATATTTTCGCATAAAACAATAGAGAAGAAAAAAACAACCTACTTCAAAAGGTTTTCTATGCTCTTTGAACAGATTAAAAAATAGATCACGATCACCTCTCTTGGAGGACTACATCTACCCAAGGATGTAGAGACACCACCACACCAGCCAAAACCCAAGAAAAGTACATAAGGAACATGGAGATAGAATTCCATAACTTGTCAAGGATAAATAATAGGAGATTAACCCGTGAGAATGATGATATATCATACCTTATATCGAAGATTGATTGATACTTCTTGGTTTTACAAAAATAGGGGGTGAACTTGCAGTAAGAATAACTTAAAGGGGAAATAATCCAAGAATGAATGTTTAATCATATGACTCCTATGGGAAGGAGGGAAAGGTTCAAGCATCTCATAATAGGAAACAAGGAGGAAGAACAAGGGAGGAAGATATCTCCCCCCTTTAAAAGATTTAATGGAGCAGCGGTTAAGGATACGCAAGATTTTCCATTAAAAGTGGATCACATTAAACCATGCGGTTTGAACAAGTAAAGGCATCCCAAAACATATGATAATTAATATAGAAGTTATGAGATTTGAATAATCCTTAAATCCCTTAAAAAAGTCCTTGAATGCATTTAACGTCAAAGAAAATGTTAAATCGGTGAAACTGGAAAAAATCTAAAAATTGGGAAAAGGAAATTTCAAATCATTTTGGAAACACTATAAACTCACCAGTCTTGAGACACTACAGGATCACCATTCTAGAAACATTATAGACTCACTAGTCTGGAAACACTGTAGACTCACCATTTCTGTGGAACGGTTCCTATGACACCGTTTCTGTGACACTGTGACACTATCGACTCACCGTTTCTGGGACACCGTGTCACTTTAGACTCACTATTTTTGTGACATCATGAAACTGTAGACTCACCATTTTTGTGACACTGTTACACTATAGACTCATCATTTTTGTTCCACCATTTCTCTGACATCGAATTTGTGACATCGTTTCTATGACACCGTGACACTGTAGACTCGTCGTTTTTGTAACACGGGGACACTGTAGAATCACTATTTCTATGACATCGTGACACTGCAGATTCACCGTTTATCTCACACCATGACACTGTGGACTAAATTTTTTTGTGACGCCATGACACTGTAGACACACTATTACTATGAAACCATTTCTATGACACTGTTTCTATGACACCGTTTCGATGACATCGTGACACTGTTCATAAAACATGAAACATTGTTCATAGAACTGGTAATTTGGAAAACTATTTGGGATGATTCACCTTGACCAAAGAAAACACCTCAACCATGATATTTTAGCAATGGAATGGACCAGAGAGGTCTGGTCCATTACAGAAATGTTTTTGGTAATAACCTCTTTGGTCATTGTATGGGTTTTGACTTGTTTCTCTTGATCATTTTACTTAGATCGTGATTTATTAACATACATAATGTAAATAATTATATATATATCATATATATTTAGTATATTAATAAATATATATATATATATAGTATATATATATGAAATGGAATACACTGTTCAAGAAGACGGTAAGTTGTACGTACACCTGAATGATATTTCCGTTTTTTTATCATACTGAATAGAAGACGGTAAATGACATATATATATATATATATTACATTAGAATTGTTTTTTCATCTATTTCATATTTATTCATTATATACATTATTTATATTCATTCTTATAAAGGTTAATGTGGAAGATAAATCTCATCATGTTGTGGGGATGGTAGGTCATATGTATGCACAAGCGATGATATCAATCTTGTAATGGTAAAATGATGAGGAATTATATGGTATATTAATTAAAAATAATTAATATAATTTAATATCGATTATTTATATCCATTATATCCCACATTATACCCATCAAAACAAAGTAGTGATGAAGAATCGATTGTAACATGACATGGTGATGGTAAGTCGTATGTACGCACTCATTGTACATTTAGTTTTAGAACGATGAATAAAATATGGAATATGGTTGTCCCAAAATCATAATAACTTCTCAGACTGTATTTAATACTGGAGTTATAAATTTATAATTTAATCAATATATGAAGAGGAAGTGTAAGAAGAAAAAATTTCGAAAGAGTAGGTAAGAATATTAAGTCTTCTTCAGCGGTCTCCCTCTTGATATCTTCTAAAGGACACAAGATTTGGTATTTTTGAGAATACCATCACCTATATAATGTTACTTTGGAATTAAAAAAGGTAAATTGTCAGGTTATTGTTGAAATTTAAAGCTCAAATTGATGTGAAGAAGTGATGGACGACGTGCCCTTTTATAATTGAGGTAAGGGGCACTTTAGAAAAATCATTAAATATTAAATTAATATAAATTAATATTTAATTTAAAATATCTAAAATGTTATTTATTTACTATATACGATGATTATGGGTCTAAATAATCACAACCAATTATTTTTATACATCTTTATGTCACAATATTAACCTTATATTTCGGTTTTAACGCTTAGTTAAACCCTTTGACTTTTACCATGATAATTTCTCTTTTTACACATTAGGGTTAATATAGTTACTATAAGATTCCAAAAAAATCCCAAATTGATAATAAATGAAATTTTAAACATTAATCTAGTCATTTTTTTAATTATAGTTTCTTATAAATATTAGATCATTTAATAAAATATCATGTGTTTTAAAGTATCGTTTATTTCAATTTTGATACTATTCAATATTTTTTTTTAAAAATATTCTAAAAAATTTATAACATCAAAAAAACTACTTTTAATATATCACTAAAATATAAAATATAACTATGAAATTCTTGTATGTCATTTATTATGTTAAATTTTATTTATTTTAATGCTTTTAGTATAATTTATTTGATATTTTCCTTAATAGAATAATTATCACATCATCATTATAGAGGACATTAATAAAATCATTTATTCTATAAAATTTAAAAATAAATTATCAAAATTAAGATAAATTTATTATATTTAAAATTTTTATTTATATATGAATTTATCTTTAGTGTGACCCTATATTAAAAATTATTTACTTATTAAAATATGATTATGACATCTTTAACTCTTCTTTAAATAAAATATAATAAATTTTATAATCTGACACAGGTGGCTTAAAAAAAATCATAAGTTTTGAAGAAGGTTAATTTTTTTAAACCCACCGATCCAATGAAATTAGGACAATCTTTTGGGTAATTTGTTAATATTACAATACTATTTATACCTTTAATTACCTAATTTACCCTTAACCGTCGTAAATAAAAATATACTAAAGTTACTATTCATATGCCGAAAAAATAAAAAAAACCCTATTTAAATAATTTGGACCCAATAATTCAATATATGGAATCCATTTTCCAAAATTAAAACAAATAATTTTCAATAATTATTTTAAAATTAATCTTGTTGATGGTGTGAGGAAACGGGTTATTAAAGTTTAAACATGTAAAATATTGAAATGTTTTTATATCTAAATTAATAGTAAAATTGATTCAAATCACCTAAATTGTTTTAAATGAAAAAAAAAACTGTACTTTAAAATTAGTCTAAATTATAATTTAACACTATAAATGTTTTCAATGAAAAATATTGTTTTCAATTAAAATTTAGTATTTTTCACTATTTGTGAAAACATGAAATTTATCATAAAAGTACCAAAAGTTAAACCAAAGTAAATTTTTGCATTTTTCTTTAAAATAATGAGTCTATTTTTACATATATAAAATATAAAAGTTTCAAAAACTGAATTTAAAATGAGATCTCCATTAAAATGTGATAAATTGACTTTTTGAAGAAAAAATATATATGTTTTTATGCCTAAAATTGGGTTTATCCATATATTATTCCTATAAAATTTATTTGTTTAATATATAAAATATTTTATTGAATATATAAGATATATATTTCATTAAGATCATTTACTAATTTAAATTAATTTAATTTATTAATAGAAAATGACTTTGGGTTCTTAAAAATACTTTCATTATATTTTATTCTTATATGTTTTCGTTTCTAATTAATTAGTAACCAATGAATTTGTATTTTAATAAGTTAGTTAATATTATTCATACATGATAATTAAAAAACTAGGTTATTATTATATTTAAATAATAATAAAATTATGTTTTATTGAAACTTGGTGTTTAGTGTAAAGAAAATTAAACCGGTGTTATATGTAGCGCAAGCTTAACTTAGGGCACAATATAACATAATACATCAAATAAAATTAATTTATTTAGAAAAAAATGTTCACAAAAACTTGGGGTGATTTATTCCCTCTCAATAATCTTAGTAGTTTTATTCTAATCTATTTATTTCTTAAAAATACATGTTTTCTATTTATTTTACACATATTATGTTCTCAAGAGACTAAAAAATTGTTTTTAAGGAAAATCAAATGTAATTCTCTCTATGGTCGAAATGCCTTTTTCTTCCATAAACATTTTTTATGAAAAAATTTTAAAATATATTTTTTATATTATAATATGATTTTTAAATTCATTTTTAACTGTGCAATATGTTTTAAAAAAAATTCAAAATGAATATTAATTTCATTTTCCAAATGAGGTTATTTATGATATTTTTTACAAATGTTTAAAAGAAATGTTTTCTTTTAAATTATATGACATTAATAGAAATTCATACTTCTATGAACACTCAATTATTTAAAGATTCCATGAAAATTTTCCTTAGTAATTTTAAAAGAAAAAATTTTCCACAGCATTTCTGAAATTTTAAGATTTTAAAGAATTAATTTCAATATGTAAAGGTTGTTTTCTACAGGAAAATTTCCAAGTGATATTTCAAAATCATTTCCAACCTATTATGATGTAATTTTTATTACTTAATACTTACAAGGTTTATTAACAAATGATACAATCATTATTATTTCATTATATTTTTTGTGTCTATGGTCAAAATATGTTTATTAAATTTTTTTCTTCCTACAGGTTATACTGTAATCAATTGTTTTTAACACCAATTTTTTTCATGGGTTATGTTATGATTAATGTTTTATGATCTTAAAGCACATATATATATATATATCATTTTTATTATGTGATGAGTGAGACATATATCTCCTTCTAATTTATTGGGTAATGATTTGTGTTGTATGATATTAAAGGGTATATGAAAGGTTATATCAAGCCCAAAAGAGGGTGCACAGGAGGTCTTCCCAATATTGAAGCGAGAACATGGGTTGTTATCTCATGCCTCATATGTTGTTAATACCTTATTGAGTATCCATAGTACTATTTTTTTATTATTATGTGTATTCGACAATTCCATGTCTTATGAAAATGTTATTCTCTCCTGGATAATGTGATTTGATTCATCAATTATTCATGTTATATGAACTTACAAGATTTATTACATGACTCAAAATTATGATATATGATATGTAAAGTATGGATTTAAAATTTTAATATCATATTCTCATGAAATTCTTCTCTTATTATTCTTATTTGATCATATATGTCTCCCTTTTTTACCCTTACAGAGCATTATATCTCACCCTTTCTTATATTTCATTTACTCGGATTATGAAGAAAGGTATTATGTATGATATGTCAGAGAAGGAAAATTATTATAAAGAACTAACTGGTAGAATAAGTAATTCACTTTTGAACTATTTTTTTATGTATCCTAGTGTCCAATGGCACTAGACCTATACGATTCTAGTGTGGATCCTCATGTTATGTAAATAATATTCATCTAATAATATGTGATATTAATATATGAAAAGTATGGGTCTCTATAGTTGGTATCTGATCCAGGTTTAGTAAACATTTATAAATTAGGATATTAAATATTTAGTTGTGACCAAAGGGATCATAAAATGTATAGGATAAAATCCTAAATATTTGGTAATGATCATGAATAATCAAAGTTAAACATAAGGTGTCATAGATTAAAAATAAGTTGTCACAATTTAGATATCCTATAATTGATTATTCATCATTATGATGTTTCCCTTTATGAAAAAAGTTGATCGCGCTATTCTTTTTATTTTTATTATATGGATGGAACCTGAAAGAAAACATGTTAATGTTGAATTTAATGTATAAATCAATGATTTTAATCCTGATAAACCACATTTTATGATTACTGGAAGGAAAAATAGAATTACTAGGTTTATAAAAATTTCTCAAGCTGTGAATCATGTAGATATTCAAAATGAGGAAAGGAGGGATCATTATTATATTGAGTCCCTCTTGAAGCACTTTACATAATCTTTAAGCCGATCTTTAGATCCAATAATTTTTTATAAATAGTTTAGTAAAATCAAAAACCTATTTTCAATTATACAGAGTTCATATAAATAAAAACTTATTTTGGATATTTATTATTTGAAAGTTTAAGTAAGCAAATGGTGGAATCTTACCAAGAACATTAGGGAACATGATGATATTGACTCCATAGAGTGAGATGACATTAAGATATTATTTTTCAATATGTAATTTCCATGTATTCTTGGAAAAATAATGGAGAAAGAATTCATTGAGTAAAATAATAAGGATAAAGAATCTATTGGTACCTATGAGGAAAATTAAACAAGACATGTAAGGTACGCTTCTAGTATTATCATCCAACAATAATGTAAGGTTGAGAAATTCTTCAATGGATTAAAACCAACTCTTTAAAGGGTGTTATCCATAAGGGGATTAAATATCAATGAAGAAATTGTTTAGTGTGCTAACAAGATGTAAATGTAGATTGGATTCACCCATTAATATCATGGTTTTGATAAGAAAATAAAGAACTAATTCAATGGAAATTATAAATATCTTTAAGGGAATAATCTAATTATTCCTTTATGCTCAATGTTTTGAAGGAAACATGTGGGAAATTATTTTATGGGTAATAATAAATGCTTTTAAGGGTTTAAATGAAGGTATTTGAGTGATTGAATACTGAAATAATGGGAATAATTTGTCTAATGATGTGAATAAAGAGAAATCTCCACAAAACACACCACCCAAAATCCCATATTCTAAATATATGGAGTATAGTAATTAAAATAACTGACTCTAAAATCTGAAGGTTGGTGAATGTTATTATCTTAAACAAACTCTTCAGACTAGAGACAGAGGGAAATCTCATGTGATCATTATTTTTTATGAATGTTGTGATTACAACTCTGTGAAAGTTGCACTTATCACCCACATTAGAACTATTAATGTCTAATTTTATTCTGTATATGACCACTCTTCTATTTTTGAGGGATTTACTGAGGGTATTAAAGTACCACCTCAATGATTAGATGTTTAATTAGCAGTGAAAACCCCTAACGGTAAATGCTCTTGTCTCAATTTTATGCTTATTCTTTAATTGAGTTTTGTTGGAACGTACCTCCTATAAATCTTATCATCATACCAATGGTTGAGTTTGATGTCATTTTTAGAAAAAAAAATGTATTTATTTACATAAATTCCACATCAATTACCATGTAATGTATGTCTTGTTTGATATTCTGAACCAACCTATGATTATCTATCAGTGTGAAGATAAATATGAACTTTCAATAAAATTCTCATCTATTGTATGGGTATTCATTCATATTAAAAAGGGGGTTTATCTCAAATGTTTAGGGAGAAACTTAACAGAAAACATATTCTTATTGTGTGGGAGTTTGTAGATGTTTTTTTGAAAGAGTTTCCTAGCCTTACATTGAATTTTGAAGTTAATTTTTTAAACAAACACATGCCTAGTTATACTCATATTTCAAATAATCCATATATAATGGCCCCAATTGATTTTTATTAATTGCAAAATAATTTCCAGGAGAATATTGACAATGGATTCATTTTTCCAAGTGTGTCAACTTATGGTGAATTCATTCATTCTATGAATCTCAATAATTTTCCAAGATTCAACTTTGTTCTGGATATCATCAATTGAGGATCAAAATAGAGGATATAACTAATAAAACATTCTGAATAATGCATAAATACTACGATTTTATAGTGATTCATTTTAGTCTTACTAATTCCCTTGTTATCTTCATGGATTTATTGAATATAGTACTAATATATTACCTTGATCATTTTGTGGTAGTATTTATAAAATATATTCTAATATATTCAAATATAATGGAAGAGTGTAAAGATCACGTGAGGATTTTACTGTGACTCTAAGTAAGGATAATACATATGAATGTTTTACTAAGTCTGAATTTTGTATGTAGTAAGATTCATTTTTGAGTCATATAATCTCAAGAGATGGTATATATGTGGATCCATCAATGGGAGATACTATAGAAAGTTTTCCCAGACCAAACATGGTTACTGAGATCCATAGTTTCCTTGGATAGTTGGATATTATTGAAGGTTTTTGAAGAATTATTCAAATATTCCCAATCCACTCACTAAGTTAAATTGTAACAGAGTCAAGTTCCTTTTAAAATATGAATGTAAGAAATTTTTCATGGAGCTGAAGAGAAGTCTATATAGTACACATGTTCTTACACTACCCAGTAGTGTAAAAGGGTTTTTAAAATATGATGATTCGTCAAAGAGGGGATTCAAATGTTTCCTCATTAAAAATGTTGTGGTTATATCTTATTTCTCATGAAAATTGAATGTTGATGAACAAAAATAAATAACTCATGATTTGGATTTAGATGTGGTAATTTTTGAATTAAAGATATATAGGCATTATATTTTTTTCATATAGGTTTGATATATATACTAATCAAAACATTTTACAACATATATTCACCAAAAAAGAGTTGAATATGTATAATAGAAGGTAGTTTGAGAAGATCATAGATCATGAAAGCTTAAAACAATAACACCCTAGGTAGGAAAATAAGGTGGTTGATACTTTGACTCAAAAGGATCAAGCCATCTTATCTAAGATGAGAATCATAAAATATCCAATATTTTTATATTTGTAAAGGATTGATCTATAAATATTAATGGAAGTGGAAAATACTATCTAGTTCAAATGAGTGTTTAACCATATATCCATGTAAGTATTAAATAGGTGTAGATGGAAGATGTAGAGCTGAAGAAGAAGGTGGGAAATTTTCATGAGTTTTAACATGATTTTTATGGAGTGCTAAGGTTACAGAATCATGTTTTTATCTCATACCTAATAGTTTTCAAGAAGGATATGTTATATGAATCTTATAGTTCTCCATTATCTATTAATCCTGGAAATACAAGGATGTATAAATATTTTAAAGTGTATTTGTAATGGGAAAATATGATGAGAGATATTAGAGAGTTTGTATCATAATTATTAGTTGGGAAAATATGATGAGAGATATTACAGAGTTTATATCATAATTCTTGGTATTTCACCAAGTTAAGGCTTAGAGACAAAATATTAATAGGATGTTACAACCAATACCTATTCTAAATTTGAAATGGGAAAACATCACCATTGATTTTTTCATTAGACTCCCAAAACAACTAAATGGCACAATACCAAATGGGATATATTTGATCGCTTTAAAAATTTATAACACTTCCTTTTCATTAGTGAATATTTATATCTAGATCATATTTCTAGAATATATATTAAGTTAGTGTTAATGTTTTATGGAATATGACATTCCATTTTATTTGACCAGGATCTGTGGTTTACATAGATGTCTGGGCGAAGTTTTCTGTAGGATCTGGATACAAAATTGAGATTTAGTATGGCATATCATCCTCAAATAGATGGTCATCCCATGATAACTATTCAAAATCTTGAATATATATTTTTTGAAGATATATTTTTATTCAGTGGTCATGATTATGAGAAATTTTGTTTATATCAAAAAATTAAAGCAAATATTCCTCTCACATGTAAAGTAAAAACTTAAAAGTAACTCATTCAAAAAATGATAACAAGATTTCTTTTAGAAAAATTAAAAGTCAAACATGGGGGGAATAATTTTAAAAAAATTATAATAGTAAAAATTTCTCGAAATCAAATTTATAAAATAAAGACATGGAAGGAGAAGGATGTTAAACCAAATATAGAAATAAAGTCATATTTTATTAAAATTATTCTTTCAGTATCTTATATACATATAGTGAAGAAAATGAAATGAAAAAACATATTATACATATATAACCATAGTAGAAAAATTTTAATTATATTTATAAGATGAGGATATATATATTTTTCTTCAATGGAAATTAAGACATAAATATCCCTGAATAAAATCGTATTAAAACGTAAGTACCTTACCAGAAGTTTCACCTTTCGTCATACGCATTAAATAATCTTGTATAATAAAAATATATTTATTATATGTGTATTAAAGAATCGTACTCATATATATCATACAATATATGATTTATTTATAACATTTTATCACATTTTCATAAACAAGTTATTATTAAAATCACTATTTCGAATGATAACAACTTCATTTTTCATGCTTGTTTTGTTTTATCTGTCTGAGTCCTTATTCATTGATAATGGTAAAATAATATCCATAACTTTAATAATTATATAAATACAATATTATATTATTTATATATATATATATCCATAAAATTTATAGATACAAAAATGAATTACACCTTTGATGAAGATGACAGGTCTTATGTACGCATGAACATTGTTTTCACTTTTCGACGGATAGAAAAAAACGAATGGTAAATAATAATTCACCATTATAGAATAATTATGATATATTATATAAACAGTAATTTTATACTTATTACCATTCATGTAAAACTTATTTTAAAAACAAATCACATTTCTTCATGGAGGTGGTAGTCAAATGGTATGCATGAATAAGGTTATAATTTTCCATTGGATGGGAAGAAGGTGGGTAATTTTCATTCCATATTCATAAGAAAAATTAAATAAATGAAATATACTAAATTAATTATTTTATAATGTTTAATTTATATTTATAGAAGTTTGAATAAGAAATAAATGTAAAGAGGTTGGGTTGGACGATTACATATTCTTCGGTAGGCCTCATTTATATCCCTTTTTAAGGACCCATCGATTGGTATTTCAATATGAATAGTACTTATGAATCATGTATAGAGAAGTTTAGAAGAAAATTATATATGATTTAGTTGATATAAAAGTCCCAAAAGGTATGAGAGAAAGAGCAGAAGATGGACCCTATTATAAGTGAAGAGAGGGGCACTCATGGATGTACATAAATTATTAAATTAATATAAACTAATTTCCAAGTTCTTGTGGGACCAAATTGATATATTAAAAATAAGTTGTGGTAATGATTATAAATCCTTTCAAACAATAAAATTTTGATATGTTTTTGTGATTTTTTAACACTAGTCTCTTCATTTTAACACAAGTTACCCAATTCAACAATTACAACAATATCAATGTCTTATACTCTTTAAGGGTCATGAATGTTATCATAAATAGAAAATAGAAACATAGATGGAACATGGTTTATATATTAAGAATTATCCTATTAAATCGGTTTATTATAGGATTTATATTAATTTTAAATCATTTAATAATAAAATATTTACTAAAAAATATCATTATTTTAATTTTTGGAACTATTCAATTAATTTAACACTTAAATCTACAATACAAAAAAATAATTTGATTATAAATGTTTCAAACATCCTTAATATGTTATGTTTATCTATAAAATTTGGAACACAATATTTAACCAAAATATTATTACTTTGAATATATTTATAATTATTTATTTTATTTTTCAATTATTAGAATAAATATTATGTCTCCATTACATAAGAAGTTTAGGTAATTTTTCAATCACTAAAAATAAAAGATAATATTATAATAAATAAAATTAACTAGTCTATAAAATTTACATTTATAAATATTTTTATTCTCTTTTTCATCTTATATAAAAAACATAGAGATATTACAGTCAAGCGAGTGGGATTTTGTATTTATTCCCATCAAAAATTAATATGAAGGTCTAAATCAATGAAAAATGGAAGTAATTTTCCATAAATTTATTTTAGAAGAAAATAAAAGAAATAAGCTCATCCAATAAGAAAAATTCACGTTTTAGAGAAATTTTAAAGCCTTGTCCCATAGTTTTAACCATGTTTTACCCATTTTTCCCTTATCGATATTGCAAATATTTACAAAGTTTACTATTAATAATGAAAATAACTAAGTGGGGCCTATTTAAAAAAATCTAAATATTATTATTATATATATTGAATCCATTTTTCAAGAAAAAATTCACATAAATTGAAAAATTATATTTAAGAGAATACCACAAAATTCAACAATAAAAAACAGTTTTTCAGAAAAATGTCTTTTTCAGTATAAAAATTAATTTATACCAAATTCAACCATAAAATTGATTAAAATAAACTCAATTAGATTATTAATATAATACAACTTATTTTACTTTGAGAAAATTTAAAAAAATGAACTTTTAAAATTATTGAAAAGAAATTATAGTTTTCAGTAAAAAACAGAATTTCACTATTCACTAGAAAATCACCCTTTTTAGAAAAATATATAAAATTCACACTAAGATAATTTTAAAATTATGATTTAAAAAATTATATCCTTTTTATAAAATACTATACCCAATATTTATAAAAAATAATTATAATATCCCCTCACAAAAATTAATTCAATCCATTTTTGGGGAAAATGTATTTTTAGAGAATATAATGACTTACTAAAAATATATTTGTTTTATCTAAAACTTTCATAAATTTTATTTCAAAAAAAATATTACTATTCATTAAACCTATTTAATTTATATTTTATAATTATATACTATATTATGATTTATTTATACTCACGTATACATGTATCACAGATATCGAAGAAATCAAATTTATTAATATATCCCCTTAAAATAATATATTTTATGAATTTCCATCACTATAATAAAACTAACTAAGGATACTTCTACCTCGTTATATTCTCAAGTTCATACATATCTTCCTCTAATTTAATGTTTTTTTATAAAATTTTTACGAGGTGACAGATCTTGTTTCCTTGAAATTTCTCTCTATTAATCAAAATCTCCATCAATTTTCCTTGTAAGAGAGATTGTTATCCTATAGTGTGACATCTAAATTCATTTTAAGTGCTTGACCAAGTATTTAATTCCTTAAGATAAATTCATGGAACACATTATGAAATTGACAGAGAATTGGTGGAATTGAAAAATGATAAGATAACATCTTAATACGATCAATAATTACAAATGGATCAATATATCCAGTGCTCAGTTTTCCCTTATTTATAAATCTAGTGATCTTTTTCAAAGTACATATTTATGATAATACGCTTTCATAAAAGTTAAACACTAGATCTAAACAATTAAAAACATCAAAATAGTTCTTCCACCTTTTTTCTTCTCTTATGTGTTTTTGATTGGCTCTAACCTTCACTTACATTTCCTCATCTAGATCAGGTCCAAAAAGAATTATTTCTCTAACTTCATCCCAGTATATTGTACATATTCACTTCCAATATTATATTGATTCATGAGTAGATATATAAATTTTTAGGATAAAGTTCCTATTGTAATAAAATTATAAAAAAGAAGGTGTTTATCCCAACCACCTTTGATATCCATAGTGGAATCTCTCAGAATGACTTCTAGGGTTTGAATGGACATATAATATTGAACATATACTTTAGTTTGATATGAAGAATTGAAACTAAACTCTATATTCATAGCCTACTAAGGACTTCTTTATAATTCCTAGGTTAACCTTAGATCTTGGTCAGAAACAACATAATCTGGTACATCATGAAATATTACTCCTTTAATGTATAAACTAGTAAGCTCATGAAGATAGAAATATTCTCTAATGGAAATTAAGTGTGTTTTATTCATAATGAAATCAATTATAACCCAAATATAGTTGTCCCGTTTAGATGATTTTGGTAATATGATGAAAAAATCCATGGTAATTATTCCACATATCTGTTCTGGTATATGTAATGGTTGTAACATCTCCTTTTACTTATGTCTCTCATCCTTAACTTGCTGACATACCAGACATTAGGATAGATTCTCTTTAATATCCCTCTTCATGTTTTCCCATGAAAAATATTCCTTCATATCTCTATACATCTTTGTACTTCATGGATGTTATAGAATATGAAATTCATCTAAAAATTCATTCTTTAATTTATGTATTGACAAGACACGTATATGGAACCTAAACCTTTTCATTCCATCACAATCATGGTTAAACTTATGAACACTTCCCACTTTATTTTGTAATTTTACACCTTCTATATGTGATTATTTAATCTTTATAAAGATATATTATTGAACATTCATTTAATAATGATTGGATATTCCCTCTTTAATTGAGATTTCATGTTCTATATTCTACAAATCCATAACTATTATATCTCTTTCAGTACTCATCTTGGAAAAACTAGAATTTTCTTCCCGAATCAGAGCATCACCTACCTTGTTCACCATCCTAGGGTGGTATGGTGTTGATTATTCATAATATATAATTAATTACAACAATCATCTCTAATGAATATTCAAATCCTTTTATGTGAAGTTGTATTTAAAACATTCATTATTTATATATATTTCACACCTTTAACCATATATATATTTACTCAATAAATTAAATGAAAAAATTATAGTAGTTAACTTAAAATCATGGGTCGAGTAATTTTATAACGTATCTTCAATTGGCGTGAGGCATATGCTATCACTATATCATTCCACATGAGGAAACTTCCCAATCCCTTCTTTCATGAGTCTCCATAGATTAAAAACCATTATCTAGTATAGGGTAGTGTGAGCACATGATAAGTAACCAAAATTCTCATTTGTTTCATGAAATACTATTCACATTAGTCTATCCATGAGAACTAAACCCACTTCTAAGTCAGTAAGGAGAGATGATTAGTCAATCTTGATAAATTTCTCACAAAGAATTAGTAATATTTCGAAAACACAAGAAAACTATTTATTTTAGTTACAATGGTTGGTCTAGGCCATTTTTCAATGACTTTGGTATTTTCAGGGTCCACCTATATACCCTCACTTGATATTATACAACCTTATAATGAAACTTTATAAATCTAAAATTCCCAATCATTAGATTTTTCATAAAAATCATCCATCATCAAGGTCTTCAATACAATTATCAAATGATATTTATACTCTTACTTTCTATTTGAATATATAATAATATCATCTATAAATAATACTAAAAAATAATCAAGGTAATCAATAAATACTCTATTAATTAAATCCATGAAGATATCAGGGACATTAGTAAGTCTAAATTGCATCATTATAAATTCATAATTCCTATACCTCTTATGGAAGGTTGTATAGGGTATATACTCCTTATAAAATCTAAATTTTTTATATACATAATTAAGTTCAATCTAATAAAAATATTTATATCCTCATAATTGTTCAAACAAATCATCGATACAAGGTAGAGGATACTTTTTCTTGATAATGATCATGTTAAGTTATCGATAATAAATTCAATGATGCACTAAACCGTTATTTTTCTTATTAAAAAGAATATGTGAACCCCATGGTGACACACTAGGGATTATGAATCATTTATTAAGATTTACCTAGTGTTTCTTATTCAATTATTAAAACTAAATTTTGTCTATTTTATTTATAGCCTTTGAAATAGGTGTAGCACTGGGTATGAGTTCTATTGAAAACTCTACTTCGTCATTTGGAAGAATATTGGAACATTATTATGGAAATACATCAAAAAACCATAAAAATAGTTATTTACACTATATTAAAATGGTATAAATATAATTAAATCCAGTCCATTCTCAGAATAACATAAAATTCAACTAATGTGATAATCAAAATATTCTTAGGAATCACTTTCCTGAAAACATCAATCAGAGAGGAACTATAGAATTGATATGCGACCATCATACAATTAGGATTTCTTACTAACTAATCAATATCTAATCATTGAGGTGGTAATTAAATACCCATAGAAAATTATATTAATATGAAATATTAGGTAGACCCATAATCAATAAAGACATTACATATTCTAGATTGGATGATAAGTGTACCTTTAACCATGTCATTCTCATAACCAACTTCGATTGTCATGGACAAATAATATTTTACTTTTACATTAGTATTAAGAGGTTTTTTATATCTAACATAAACAAAAACCTTGGTATTTCTTCACTTGTTAGAATAATTTCCATAATCCTTAATTTTGAAGCATTGGAGTGTGGGAGGTCCATTATATAGAATCTAACTTTCCACAATTATGTCAACTTTCCTATTCATCACTTTTTAATATTCATTGAATTTATGACCAAACCTTACACATTTAATGAACCTCCTAGTTCTATTCAATAAATTCCCATGATGTTTCTTCTCACATTTCTTGCATGTAGATTGATGTAATTTCATTGCACAATGTGACATATTCGAGTTTTCATGAGACTCTATGTTCATTTTCTTTTCAAACCCATTTTAATGGTGGGAATCTAAAATTTCTTTCTCAATCTTGATTTCACATCAAATTATTTCCTAATAGCTCAAAAATGATCTTATATATAGTCCCTTTTAGAAACTCAGTATTCAACCATAAAATAATTAATAAATTTTTCTGTTAGGGTATATGATTAAACTAAAATCATACCTTGTATGTCTTGTAAAATTTTCCTAATATATATTAATTAATTCATCATCCTTATCCTTAAACTCAAGTAATTACTTCTTCATATTTAAACATATAATACATAATAATTACTTACCAAAAAATATCCTATTAAACTCATCCCATACCATGAATTCAATTTCTCCCTCTTTACATGTATTATTAATATGATTCAACCAATATTATTTTTTTCATTCCAAATTATAAATTGTAAGGAAAACTTTTTCTTGTTCCAAGAATGAGTTAAAAATAAATATTTTTTCAATGGTGTTGATATATCACTTGGCCAATAGTGGATCACAAAATCCACTAAAAGAAGGTGAATTTTCAACATTAAATACTAAACAGAACTTTGTACCCTCCATTGATCATTTGGATATTCATCATGATTCATTTCCTGAGAAATTTGATTGTGCATAAAAATAAGATTTTATAATCCATCATTATAAGATCTTGACCTTTTTAGGAGGTACGTTCTTCTTTAAAATTTGGTTTAACTCCGTTTAAAATGGTTAAAAAAATGATTCCCAATAATAAGACTATCCATGGGGTGTCCTAGGTTTTGGGATTTGAATGTGGGAGAATAGAGTTCATCCAATTCAGAGTGCACGGTTGTTGCATGGTTCAATAAAACGGTGTTCCCTAGAGTAGAAAACTATGTGGCCAAACACCCCTTGGATAGAGGCAGATGCATGTCCTACGTACAATTTGTATTACTATGTAGTTTTTCCATTCAAATCATACAGCCTATCTCCCTCTTGGAAAGATTAATCCCCACAGTTGGAATATGGTTTGGCCAACCGTGCATCTGAACTCTGTGCCCTTTAAAAAGTGTGAAAATTCCAAATTTTCCCTATTGAAATTTAAGGCTTCCAACTTTACAATTCACTATTCCACCATGAAATAGCTTAAGTGGTGGACTAAGATCTCTCTCCTCCTCTAAGTATTATTTTCTCTTAATTCATGTCCACTTGGAGTGAGGTTGGGTCTGAATTGAAGATCTGGGTGATTATAACAATCCTCTTACCTCTAGTTATGATAATAGGCTTTGTATAATAATTCTTCTTCTTTTGAAGACTCTATAACACACATTTTCCAGAAGATTCTGTGTTGAGGATTTTAAATCTATTTGAGTTCAAATCAAAGGATAAGGCTAATCGATAACTTGTCTATAAACTTTAAGTAAGTGGCCTATAAATTATATTTCATAGTATTGATTTTTAATTTATGTGAATGTGGTTTTAAATTTGTGTCATTGAGATTTTCAATTAAAATGTTCGTATAAAATGATAAAATGGGTCTGTAAATGGTGTGTTGAACCCCTCATTATTATTTTGAGATCCATTGAGAATGATTAGATTGTGCTTATGGACACCCATGAGGTGTAACCCTCCCTTGAACAATGGAAATTTGGAGGTTAAATAATGAATTGAAGGTTTTATAAGATTAATCCAATTATAACTCTGATTAAAATGATAACATAATAGGATTGGTTGTTCAAATTAACTTTAAGAGTTTAAAGGTTTATTGAATTTAAATGGATGAATGTGATAAATGGTTAATGAGTCTTGTCCACCTGGTTAAATAGATAGAAAGGGGTGAAGAATGGGTATAATGATCTGAAATGGTAAAATGGTATGGTTATGGAAGTTGAGAATGTAATGAATTTAATGAACCATGGAAATGTGATAAAATATAAATGGTGCACCATTTTTGTTTTTCTATGATAAAAAGGTTAAAGATGATGAGCCTTTAAAAATGTAAACTAATAGTTAGTGTGATGATATGCTGATGCACCACTCTTATGAGTGGGCCATACTTATGCTCTTAGTTCCCCTATGCATAGTATTTTAAGGGAAAATATTGATTATCCTAACCCTGAGGATATAGGCATAGTTTTCTATATCATGTTTGAGATGGTCGTACAAAGATTTCTGAATCCTGGTTGGATTCCTGCAGAGATGTTCCTGGTTTTCCAAACTATGACCTCTTTGACACATAGTTCATATGATCAGAATGGGTCAAATCATGTTTGATGAAAATAGATAAATCAAGGAATTAGGAATAAAAATGATTTCTTTAAATAATTTTAAATGATGCAACTTTTTTTTGTTTTTGTTTTTCATTATTATTTGTACTTATTTATACACTGTATTAAAATGGATATTTTGTAAACATCATTAGTGGTGGCCTACTGAGTTGTACTGACACCCTAATCGAGCCTTCATTGGGTACACAAGTAGACTTCATGGTTGTAGGTTAGTACAAGGGAAAGGTCTATACGCTAGAGGGTTAATTTGGGGATTAGGGATGTGCCTGGATGTGGTAACCAGACATGGTGATGGCACACATTTTTGGGATTCTTGGGTGTCAATTTGTTTTGTGTTTTACTTTATACTTATAACTCTATGACATGGAATGGAATATTTACTATTGATTATAGGTATATACTTTTCTTGAGGAATTTTTTCAGGATGCATGATTATTGTTATATTATTCCATTATTTCCTCATTTTATCTATTCTGGATTAAAGTAGTAAATAGGGTATAGTCTAACAATGTATTCTACTAGACCCTTAAAGCTAGTCGGTATCCTCTAGTGTATGGGGAGGTGTTACTAAGGTCATACACCAAATCAGCTCGGGTCATCGATTTAGTGGTACCTAGGTTGGGTCATTACAAAGTGGTATTAGAGTGGTTTTTTTCAGTTGTCTTACTATTTGGGAAGGTATAAGGGAGACTAAGAGGTTTTAGGACATGGAAATAATCTCATTCATGGGAGTAGTTAACCCATGTACAAGGTAAATAATGAGTTCCTAGGAAGGGATTGTTGTTCTTGATGTTTTCTGTTATAGATGGATGTTATCTCACTTTGGGTGGTTCATGTCCCATGTGATGTTATTATTTTCTAAGATTTTACTTATATCCCATTTTGGAATGAATTTTTAATATTCACACATCATTTTATGAACTTTGGGATAAATATGACATGAATCATGTTAGGAACACATGGGAAACATTTTATGTTTAGGTATGGGAATTGAAAGTGCATTATGATTCTATTGGCACTTTAAAGAAAATGTGCCTAGTAAAGATATTATAATTGAATAAATAATTGAATAAATAATTGAAATATGTATGTGGGATGGTTAAAATGAAATATAATGTGAAGTGGATTTTGGAATTTTGGTTTACCTATGTTAGTCTTGGCCCAAGTAAGAGATTTTTGGGAGTAGTAATGGGGTTGTGAACATATCTATTGGGATAGTTGTATAGAGTCTGTTGTTTATGGATACTTACAAGATTTATTTTACATAAGCATGGGACTCGTATGTAATTTGATTTTATATATGTGTTTGGAATTGTAGATTTATGACACGTTGATGACACATACAAGTGTTAAAACAATAGGTTATCATTGAGAATGATCCTCTGTTAGTTCAAAAATAACACCCATTGATTCCAAGTAATATGGGGAACAGAAATTTTGCGAGAACATCACTTATTTTATGCAGTTTATCAAGACATATCTAGGTTTTTCTACACCCAGTATGTTTAACTTGACTAGAGAGTTTCAGCTGTAGCACCCTCTGATGTTTTCTGGAGAGGGTGGCCCAGAGGCAGCAGATCATTGGATCGAATCCATCCAGAAAATTGTGGATCACTTAGAGACTCTCCGTGATAAGAGAGTTAAGTTGTTATATTATATGTTGTGAGGACCAGAGACTCTTTGGTGGGATACACGAGATCATACAGAGATGATGTGACTCAGGGAATTGTAGTACTTCCATGAAAAGTTCTAGGAGAAATTTTATCCTAAGACATTGAAGAAGAGTAAAGATGAAGAGTATATGTGCTTGAAATAGGGAAGCATGATGGTGATGGATTATGTTTTTCACTTCATATATTTTTAGTTTTTCACTCTTATATTGATAGTTTTGGGGGAATATATGACTAGGAATTTTCAAGATGGGATCAAATGTGAGATCAAGTCCTAGGTAAATATATTTTTATTGAAGATGTTTTCTGAGGTGGTGGATTATGCTATCATTTCTGAAGGGAAACTGAATGAAATTTATTGTGGTGTAAAGATTGTTCTATTTCGTAGATCTATTTGTTAATCTTATGATAGTATGAAGAGCCATGAAGAGAATTTATACTAGGGTAGTGGCATAAAAAGTAGTGAGGGAAAGGGAATAATCGCTCAGTGATGTATCTTGGTCTTCTACTATCAACGTGGAAGACTGAGCTACATGTGACATCAGTTTCCTTGACCACTAGTGGAAATTTGAACATTTTGAAAAATGGTTCATATTCATAGGTTCTATTGGAACCCAAAGTATGCATGGAGTGGAAAGGATCTAGGCTAGTACAAAATGTCAATATGTTTTTAGTTACCCCATATCAGTCAATCAGTTGGAGTTCTAGTAGCCTTATAGATCATTGTGGGGGATATGATACTTTAGGACAAGAGAATCCATATAAATAGTGTACTAAAACACTAGGAATGCATACCAAAGGAAAGGGTAGAGGGTTTGTTCATCTTCTTATAGTTCATACTACACCTAGATGTGGAGGGACCGGACCACCAACTATTCAGGGTGTGATTCTTATAGATTCCATGCTTGATGGTACTTTATTTGATACAAGAGAGTATCATTCTTTTATATATGCTCAGTTTGTGAATTTTTTAGGTCTAACAATATAATATATGTTTTCCCTTATATTTATTGACACACTATTAGTATTACAAGTATAAGGTATCTAGAAATGTAAGGGGTATGTCTTTAAGGTTGGTGGGTGCCAATTTTTTGGGATTTATTTGTGATTAAGATCTCAAGTTTTGATCTAATATTGGGTATGGGATGCTTATTGTTGTATTGATCCCATATTTATTGTTCCTATAGAATGGTAACATTCACATCTATTTGGGGTGACACTTATTTTCACCATGGATAATGGGATATCAAGTAGGGTTATGTAGGACTAGTTCGTCAGAAGATAGGCGTGATTATATCCCAAGTGGCATGCCTTATGCTAAAAATGGTGGAGTAGAGTAGGCTGTTAATCCTACTATGGTGGGTCAGCTTCTGAATGTGTTCTTCAAGGAATTATCAGGTATACCACCTAAGATAGATATTGAGTTCATGATTGAGTTCATTCCTAGAGATGAGCTGATCTCCATTTGTCCTTATAGGATAGTGCCTAGAGAGATTCAAGATATCATGACTAAACTAGAGGAGTTGGAGAGAAAGGGATTTTTTTTGTCCATAGTAAATCACCTTAGATCTCACCAGTATTTTTTTCCAAGAAATTAGATGGATCATTATGCTTTTGTGTAGATTACAGGAATTTTAATAGGAGGTAGTTAAGAATCGGTATCCTCTTCTATGTATTGATGATCGTTTTGACCATATTGAGGATGCTTGTGTGTTCTCCAAGATCGATTTGAGGTTAGGGAATCATCAACTGAGTGTGATACCTTTTGATATAATCTGGACTTCTTTTAAGTGTAGGTGTGGTCTATATGAGTTCGTTGTGATTCCATTCATGTTCAAAAATTCCCCATTAGTATTTATGGACTTGATGAACCAAATTTTTAACCAGTAACTGGATATATTTTTTTTTTGTTTTAATGGATGAAATATTGGTGTTCTCCTAGACTCATGAAGATCATCCCAAATGGATTAAAATCTTCTTGATTATACTAAGAGAGCATAGGATATTCACTAAGCTATTTAAGTGTCAATTTTAGATCAACAAGATACATTTCTTAGGTCACCTCATCTTTGAGGAAGTTATGTCGGTGGACCCATATAAGGTTAAAGAAGTTTCATCATGTGAGTATTCAATAATTTTTTTATATTATGATCTTTCTGTGTTTGGTGGGTTCTTATTGAAGGTTTATCAAAGAATTTTCTATTTTGGAAGTGCCACTTTCAGGCCTTAAAAAAGGGTTTAAAGTTTAATGGTTTGTATCATGTGACAATGCCTTCAAGGAGATGAATACGAGTTTTCATTCCAAGCCACTTTTGATCCTACTTGAGATAGGTGAGGGGTATACCGTTTTTTATGCATCCAGAATTGGACTTGGAGTAGTGTTGATATAGGGAGACTAAGTCGTCATGTATGGGTCATGAAAGTTGAGTATATAAGAATGAAATTACCCTATGCATGATCTTGAGTTGGTTTTGATATTTTATGATTTAAATGTTTTGCATAATTATCTATTGGGTGAAAGTTTTATCGTATATAACAACTATAAAATCCCAAATTACATCTTTTATCAACATTATTTGAACCTCTGATAGTGAAGATGGCTTGAGTATATGAAATATTTCAATTTTAATATGGATTATATTATAGGCTAAGGGAATAGTTTTGTTGATTCTTTAAGATGAAAGACACAAGATTGGTAGTCCAGGAGTCTATTTTTGAGAGAAAGATGATAGCTTTCTTCACTAAGATTCATATAGAGGTTCAGTTGTGCCAAGGAAAGATGACCCCCATATCCATGTCAGTTGATTTCACCCTCTGAATATAGATCAATGAGAGACAATATAAATATCTGGAGTGTTTTTCCTTGAGGGACATTCATGATGGTTGGGAGTCACCATCCTACTAGGATATCAATTATGATGAGTTTGTGTGTGTTTGTTCCTATATTTTTGTGCCTACATGCATGTTAGAGGAGCCGATGTGTGTATTTTATGCCTCAAAGTGGATGTTTCATCCAATTTTAACCAAAAACTTTCATGATCTTCATTGAAAAGTTTTAGTGTCTAGGGATAAATAAATAGGTTGCAATTTTAAAGATATCAAGCAACACCTATCAACAGGTGAAGGCTTAGCATCAACGGACAGGTGGTACACTACATCTCTTGCCCTTTACAGAATGGAAATGGCACTATGTCACCATTGACTTTGAGGTAGTCCTTTCAAGGATCCCATGTAAGAATGACTTTATATGGTTGATTGTAGATCAGTTGACAAAGGTGGCACATTTATTACCGATTTGAGCCACTTTTACCATATACCAATTTTGTGACTCATATTTTTAGTAGATATTGTAGTTTCACAGTGTGTAATGAAGTATAGTTTTAGCATACTATCTACTTTTTACTTCATGCTTCATGAAAGTCCTGTAGAAGGATCTTTGTAATTTGGTGTTTTTGAGTATGGATTTCCACCTGTAGTCAAACGTATAATTAGAGTGTACTATCCAAGTACTATAGGAAATGATAATATCATGCATACTTGATTTTAAAGTAACTTAGGAAATGTACCTGGGGATTTTTGAGTTCACCTATTACAATAGTTACTAGGATACTATCTGTATTTCACTGTATGAGGTGATTTATGGTATGCCAGGTAAATCACCATTCTGTTGGATAGAAGTTGGTGACTTAGAGTTGTTGGGACCTAGTCTCATGAAAGAGATGTCGGAGCTAGTTTAGTTTATTAATAAATGTATGGATATGGATTAGAGTTTTTAGGATTGATATACTATTCGATTTCATAAATCTCTTGAGTTTATATTAGGTAATTGTGTGTTCCTTCAAGTGTCACAGATATTGGGAAACTGTTGGATTTGGAAATAGGGTAAGTTGGCACCTAGGTATGTGGGACCATTTGAGATTTTTGAGAGGATTGGAATAGTGGGGTACTAATTTTCACTCTTACAGTGGTACAATAGTATGAATGATATTTTTCATGTGTCGCGGCTTTGGTAGTATCACACTGACCCTTCTCAAGTGGTCAATATTAATGATATTGATCTTGAGGTTGATGTATCCTTTGAGGAACAACTAGTTCATATTGTATATTACAGTGAGAAGTTTGTGTGGGGTAGGAATATGATGTTGGTTTGTGTGTTGTGGTATATTGGTGGAGTTTAGGCATAAACTTAGGATAGATAGACAAATATACAAGCCCAATGGTCCATCATGTTTACCTTGGAACCATAGTGATGCTTGGGAGTTCATCTTAAAGAAAAGATGTTATAATGTGGGCATATTGTAAGATCTTATCTTTTCAACGAGGTGTGTTTTTGTCAATAATTTTTCTTAACTCCATTTAAAATGGTAAACAAAATTATTACAAAGAATACGAGTAGTCTTGGGGGTGTCTCGGGGGGTTTGGGATACAAAGGAGGGAGAAAATAGTCCATCCAATGTAATGTGCACCATTAGCACATGGCTAGAAAGAAAAACCCATGTTCCCAAGACTAGAATATCGTGTAGCCAAACTCCCCTTATATAGAGGTAGGCTCATAGCCTCCACATAATTTTGCAAACCATGGGTGTTTTCCAGCCATACAAGGTGTCCTAAACCACTCTTGGACAGAGGGAGTCACGTGGTTGGCACATGGTTTTGCTAACCATGTGGCCAAACCCTATGCCTTTTAAAAAGTGAAAAAAATTACATTTTTTCTCCCAAGATATAAGGTTTATAACCTAATTTTTCTCTCATTCCACCCTCCCGCATCATAGTTGAAAAACTAAGATCTGACATCTCCTCAAAGGACGATTTTCCCTCAATCTGTGTTCATTTAGAGTGTGTTTGTGTGTGAATCAAATAATTGATTGATTATAACACCCCCTTACCTCTCTTTTCTACAGGAGTCCTTGTATAAATGTTCTTCTTTTTAATCCTCTTAAACCATATTTTTTTATTAAATTCTAAGTTGGCACATTGGAGGATGTTTTTGTTACAATCAAAGGCTAAGGTTAAGTGAGTGATTATCTGTGATCTTGAGGTAGGTGGTATACAAATTATATCACATAGTATTGATGTTTAATTTATGTGTTTGTGGTTATTCCATTATTTTTTTGAGTCGTTAATTTACTCTTTTTATATGAAATCATAAAATGGGTGTGTAAATGGTGTGTTGAACACCTCATGATTCATGTGGGATCTATTGAGGATAGGTAGACCGGATCTATAGACACCCATGGTGTGTACCCCTCCCTTGAAAATGGAAATTGGGAGGTTAAATTATGAATTGAAGGTTTTATGAGATTAAACCATTTATAAATGTGAGTAACATGATAGTGTAACATGATGGGGTGTTTGAATTAACTTGAAGAGTTAAATTGGTTATGTCATGTAAATGGATAAATGTGATAAATGGTCAGTGAGTCTTAGCCTCATGGTTAAATGGGTTAAAGGGGTGATGAATGGTTATAATGTGGTCAAATGGTAAAATGGGATAGTTATGGAAATTTAGAACATGATGAAGGTAAAGAACCATATAAATTTGATAAAATAGAAATGGTTCAACCTTGGTGTTTTTATGTTATAAAATGGTTAAGGATGATGAGCCTTTGAAAATTTGAAAAATGGTTGGTGGGATGACGGAACGATTTTCCACTCCCATGGGAGGTCCATACAATTTCTCCAGGAACCCCTATTTATCATATTTTTAGGTAAAGGGATGATGTTTCTGACCCTAAGGGTATCTAAATGGAATCCCATATCATGGCGGGGATGGTCAGGTATGGCACAGTGAATCCCAGTTAGATTCCAAGACTGATGTTCCCTGTTTTCCAACATGTGACCTCTTTAAAACATGGTTCAAATGACCAGTATGGGATGAAGCAAGTTTGATGGAAATGTGTAGATCATGGAACTAAAAATAAAAAAGTTTGATTTAAATAATTTTAAATGATAGAACCTAGTTTATATTTACTATTTTTTGTTATTATTTGTACTTATTTGTAAATAATATTAAAAATGATATTTTTGAGACACAATTAGTGGTGGTATATTAAGTTGTACTCACACCCTCCTCAAGACTACATTGGGTACCCAAGAAGGCTTCATGGTTTCAAGTCCAGATAAGGTTAAGGACCTTATACTAAAGGGTTGATTTGGGGCTTAGGGATGTTCATGGATGAGGAAACTGGGCTTGGTGATGGGACCCATTTTAAAGATTATTCAGAATTTATTTTCTCTGAGTTTTCTTTCATACTCAGAACTATATGGAATGACATGTAATATTTACTGTTAGTTATGTGCATGTACACTATTTTTGGGAATTGATTAGATATGTATGATTATTTTTATATTATAATATTTTTTCATTATTTTATATTTTATGTCTTACTCTAGAAAAGAACATATAGTATCCCCATGTATTCCATTAGACCCTTAATTTTAGTTATCAACCTTTGATATGTGTGGAGGTGTTCCTGAGGTTATGCTCCAAACAGGCTTGGGACATGAGGCTAGTGGAACCTAGGTCAAGTTTTTATAATCACTCATATAATCTGGTTTCTGAGTTGGACAATCATTACATTTTCCATGTAAATAATTGATATCATGATGTCTTCCGGTTCCATTCATTGACTAAAACCAATAATAAAAGTGTAAGAAATAAGGAATAAAAATTATATTGAGCTATAATATAAAAATAAAATATCATTTAAATGATGTCTAAATCATGATACCATCTTCTCAATATGTATAACCATTGGTTTAACCTAGGTTATCCATAGACATTACCAAAACATTAGGAATTTGTTCTACACTTAGACTTAACCCAAGGATTTTCACACAAAAAATCCTGTAATATCCAATGATTAAATAAAATCATCTCTGATAAAAACTGTAGAGTCCCAAGATATTTATACATAAATATTACATTTTAATAGATTAATATTCAATATATAACATTACAATCTGTGTCAAAACTATAAGGGTTTAGTGTCTTTGGAAACTAGATATATAAACATATTATTTATGCGCATTCTTCAAAATCTCTCATAATTTTATACCCACCTTGTACCTCTCTTGACATACCATACATGAAACCTTTATTAATAATCTCGGTAGAGGAAACATAATAAAGGGTGATATCATATTCTCCATAAGGGTAACTTGGGAGATATCAATCAAAGATCACATGAAATCATAAGATAAGGATAAAAGTATAAGATCGTGAAAATAACATAAACATTTCATATATCATCTATCATAGATCATAAACATGATTAATGTCATATAATTTTAACTTTTAAAAATAAAATATTCATAATATTGAGAAAAAATCATAATCAATCATGAATAATATGTTCAAACTAAAATCAAGTCATAATAGTGTGACACCACCATATGTATATAAACCATTTCTTATGACATTGTTAACTATCAAAACAATCAAATCATAGTGTATTGGGAATCAACACTTGTTTCCCATACCATAATAGATTTTTCATCATTATCAATTTCCCATAGTGGATCAAGTATCACTAAATATTTTTCATATTGGATCAAGAACATTAACATGTTTCATATAGTTATCTCATGAAGAATAAAACTTTCCACAATGCATTAGAGGGATATTGAAAAATGGGATCACCCATTACATTATAAAAACCATATATATGTATTCCACAAGATCAGCAAACATTAATCATATCAACATAACCTAACCCATGGAAACAAAAGGGGTTTCATAAAAATATCATCATTTCATCATAACATAACCATGGAAAATAAGTGGACTTCATAAAAAATATCATCATCATAAGCTTAAATCATCTAAATAAAGAATAATTTAGGTATTACTGGATCATATACCTAGTAAATCATAATTAATGCTAAGGATTTTATCATAGGTGAGAATTCAATTAAAATTCCACTCAAATAGTTTTTAAGGAAAATACCACCTTTATATTGGAATCTCTTCCTTAAAACCTATAAATTCACACAATATTATGGGAAACTTTTATTTGAAAATAAAAATGTAAATTTTTAAAGTAATATGGAAAACATTGAGAATTTATGAAAGTGGAAAATTTTATTCAGGTCATAGAAGTTAAGGAAAAAATTCCTTTCACATTTTTATTAAAAAGTCAAAAGTACCTCATTAAAAAAATGAAAAGAATATTATTTTTAAAAAAATAATAAATTAAAATAGGGGGAAAATAAATTTAAACAATAATTATAGAATAAAAAAATTGAAATTTTTTTTAGAAAACATGGAAATGGAAGAAAAATTGTTTTTGACTGAAGATAAAATTAAATTCATATTTTCTTAAAAAATATTCCTTCAGTTTCAAGAGTACATAAATATATGAAAATGAAATTAAAACATTTATTTTATTTAATTAACTATATTATAATGAAAATAAAATGTATTTTTCATTAAAGTATCATATAATTTCCTCAATGTATATTTTGGAATACACAATCCCAAATAAAATCTGATTGAGATGTAAATACCATACATCTCGTCTCGCATTTATTCATAAATGTGTGAACCTCCTTTATAATAAACATATATTTATTATAAATATATTCTATAACCATAATAATATATATAATACCATATATGATTTAATTATAACATCTTATCACTTTTTTATTAATAATAATTTATTAAAATCACTATTCTATGGGATAATTGCTTTGTTTATCATGCATGTTCCGATTCAAAAGTTTCAGTACTTATAATTTGATAACATTTCCATCATATCCATAGTTTTAATAATGATATAAAAATCATAAATATTAATTTTCTATATATTTATAGTTTTCTACAAAAGATAGAGATAGAAAAATAAATTACACTATTCATAGAGTGGATAGGTCGTAGGTGCGCATGAACGCTTTTCTTACTTTTTGGTGGACGGGAAAAAAAGGTAAATAATAATTCACTTTATATAATAATTACTAGGTAATATATAGAATATATATTGATTAATTAAATTCTTATTACCATCCATGAAAAATGGAATTGAAAAATGAATCGCATCACTTTGTGGAGGTGGTAGTCCACACAAACCCATGAGTGACACTATCATTTTCCAACCAGATGGGAAGAAGACAGGTAGAAATTTTTCCATCAAAATAATAAAAAATAAGCATATTTAATATACTTATTACACCAATTTATAATGGATACCACATATCTAGAATAGTTAAAATAAGAAGTAAATTGAAAGATGTCAAGTAAGACTATTTGCTCGTCATCAGTAAGCCTATTTTAGATCCCATTACAAAAATCCTTTTTTGGTATTTTAAAAATAAAAAGATTTATAAATAGTTTATATTAATATTTAAAAAATAATTGGGTTGGATTTGGAAAATATAGATGGCCTAAAAGTTTTGAGGAAGATAGTAGAATTGGTTCTCTTCTAGAAGTATGGAGAGGGCACTCTTACAATTCCTTAAATTATTAAACTAAAATAAATTAATTTTTAGTTTCATGTGGCTCCAAATTTATATATTTATAATATAAGGTGGGTATGAGTTGATACCATCTCGTAAGAAAATTAGACTGGTTTAGGTGAAGTTTTCAACCTTATCACAACGTTTTAACCCCATCTTACCCCTTTTGATAATTACCTCAATATCATTGTTTTTAAATATTTAAATGTCAATAATGTTAGCATAAAAATACAAGTGGAAACTAAATGGATCATTTTTTATATTTTAAATCATATCCTATTAACTTATAAGAATATATGATTTTTATAAATTACAAATCAATTAATGGAACATTTTTTATTATAAAATATCATTAATTCTATTTTTTATCTTTTTAATTAATATGACAATGAGAACAACAATAAAAAAATTAATTAAAATATAAAACTTTAAAAATTACTTAATATATTATATTTTTATATAAAATTCATATAAAATAATAATTTATCCAATTTTTATCAGTTTTAATATTTTTAAAACGATTTATTTTGTTTTTCTATTAATTGAAAAACTATTGTGTCGGTATTACGTAAAACTTAACTAAATATTAAATAACTAAAACATAAAAATAAAAATATATGATAAAAAAATTAAACTATAAAATAAAAATTTAAAACTGAATTTATCCTCTTTTTTCCTTATATAAAAAAATAAGAGATGTTAAAATCAACCGAGCGACATTTTGTATTTATTTTTTTCTGAAATTAAGATAAAGGTAATTGTCACGACCCGTCCTTGGGGCCCGTGCCATGACTACCCCAAGCCCGCCTTCCATATGCTAGGGGCTGGAGACTAGCACTAAGGCGTAAATCCTGGTAAAAAGGGAAGGCATTGCCTTTGTAAAGTAAACAAGCGCCACAGAGTAAGCAAGTGGAAAAAGTAAACACTAAGTAAAAACTGTGTAAAACTGTAAGTGCGGAAAGTATGTGGGCCAGTATACAAACCCAAACTGAAAGTAAAGTACAACTCGAAAGGGAAAAAAGCAGCTGAAAAGTAAAAGCCACTACGCCGGGCTGTCCACTGGAAATCCCACCTGAAGGGTGGGTACAGATAGCTCCACTACTCCTCGGGTCCCACCGTCCGCTCCGAGTACGTCCCGCCCAGTGATCCACCTCCAGGTACCGTCCTGCTCTGTAAGCCTCAACCACGATCAGCACTGTCCGTCGTCTCCAACCAACACAACGTAGTGTGGGCATAGCTCGTGCAGTGGTGAGTATAAGCTACTCAGTAGGGACCCCGAGACCCCTCAAGGTCTCCCAAAATCCATAAAGGATAAACCACAAAGTAAAGATACAATCACGAAGTAAAAACCGACACTGCTTAGGTATATGCCCATACATATACCTAAGTCATGAATTCCAATACGCTCCAACCTCCGAGCCCAAGTATAACCCAGTCCACACAGGAAAGTATACGTATTCCACACAGGTAAACAAACGTAATCCACACAGGATAGCACAACACAATCCACACATGAAAGTAAACAGGATTCAGCTCATACAGGTATACTTCTTCGAAAGATGATATAGATGATCACTGATCCATCTAAGTCGTCGGACCCACAAAGGATCGATAGGTACTAACCCCCGCAAAGACCCACACAGGATCGGACCCACACAGGATCTGTAGGCGCTGGCTCACACAGAACCACTGAGCGCTGACCCACACAGGATCGGACCCACACAGGATCGGTAGCACTGATCCACATAGGATTGCTGAGTGATGTAGTCGTCGCCATCGAATCCACTGAGGATCTTTGTATAGTCGTCGTCGCAGTCACAGTAGCAGTCGCAGCCAGCTCTAGGGTTCCCGCACAGAGCAAACTCATTCGGGAGGGTCCAATCCACGAGCCGAGAGGCTGATACATCAACTGACACATAGTCTAGAGTTGATGTATCCAAAAGTTCCGTATCATCAACAGGAACTCAACGTCGCAGACGGCGCGTCAATCGGATGCCCGGTCTGAGAGTTATTGGCTTTTTCGTCCCAGGGGCCCGGTTGGTTTTTAAGGCAAAACCAACCCGACCGTACTCCACCTGCATCCAAACCTCGGGCGGAGTATGCCAAAAGATCCGTCTCACTAAGAGGAACTCAACAAAGTTGACGGCACGTCAATCGGACGTCCGTAGCTCAAGATATGAGTGTTTCCGCTCCAAGGGCCCGGTTGGTTTTGTGTACGAAACAACCCGGCTGAACTCAAAGTATTCAGAAACCTTGTGTGTGATATATCGAAACGACCGTCTCATTCCAAGGATCGTGTCGCCACTGACGGCGCGTCGATCGGAGGTCCGTAACCCGAGTTATGGACAATTGAACCCAAACGGTCCGAAAACGGGGGTTTGAGGCCCGGACCGACCCGGCCCGAGACCCCCCCGGTCAGCCCGAACCGGGTCGACCCGCCCTGGTCCGGGTTGGCCCGGCCCAACGCGGCCCGGACCGGCTGGGCGCGGCCTGGCGGACCGGCTGGGCACAGCGCGCCCAGCGCGCTACCGGCTCGGCCAATGGCCGAGCCGTTTCGGCAAAGGGGGGGGGGGGGCGCTTGCCCCCCTGTCTAACCGCGGCCCCCCGCAATTAAGGGGGGCCGTTTTGGCCAGCCAGCCGAGGGTTTGAACCCCCGGTTGCACACCGGTCCGGCCGGTTCCGGCCTTCACGGGACCGGCGACGGCCGGTCCCCTTCTTCGCCGACACCGGCGGCCCGGTCCGGCCGCCGGTCACCTTGCTCCGCCGCGGCCTGGAACCTGCCGCGGCCATTGTCGTCCGGCGCGGTGCGACAGCACCACGCCCCTCCGCCACTGCCCCACTCCGGTCGTGGCGTCTTCGGTTTTATTCGATGCAGCGCGACGGCGTCACGTTCTTAAACTTCTTTCCACGGCGCGGCGCGACGGCGCCGCGCATTTCCTTCCGCAAGAATCCACGTGGTGCGACGGCACCACGCTCTCCCATACCAACCACAAGGGAACCAATACGAAATTTAAGAAGGAGGGTCGGCCGTGTTTGTGCGGTCCGACCCCCTCGCGTTATTCGATAACAAATGGTTTAAATCCACGAAGATCGTCAAGTTGGTAATCACGAACAAATAAATAAATAAAACCCCTACCTCGGTTCAGGAACGGTGTTCGTCAACGAGCCGCAGAAGACAAGCGTCGCAGACGTCGGGCGTCACGGGAAAAGAACGTCGACATCGCGAAGCGAGGATTCGAAGTCGTTGATGGAGATTTCGTCGTGGAAAACCGTCGCGGAAGAGACGACGCGGAAGAAGAACGTCGCGTCGCGGATACGGTGTCGCGGAAGAACCGTGTTCTTCGGCGGAGAAGTTCTTCGTTGAAGAACGGTGTTCTTCACGTTCTTCGTCAAGGTTGAAGAAGAAGAAGACTTCACGCTTCCCAATCCTCTCAAGGTGGAAAAACTCTAACTATAATAAAATAAGACCAAGTCTTATTTTATTAACACAGCCTAACCATTTGAATTTCAAGAGTTTGAAATTAAGTAACTCAAATTATTAATTATAACAAGTTGTCAAAAATTAAAGAAAGTGAGTTAATGGGGAGTTAGGAAAGTGAGGGGTTAAGAGAGTTAAGGGATTTGAAAAGGTGGGGGGTTCGTGTGGGCCCCACCCTTTAATTATCCACACATGGGAAGTTTGGTGGATGTGGGCCCCACCACCAACTTCCCATGGGAGAAAAAAACCACTTTGATAAGAAATAAAATTGATTCAACAATTTTATTTTCTTTTTAATTAAACCCCATTAATTAACTTCTTCTCCCGTACAAACGCAACTACGGTAAAGGTTCCCTTAAGCGATTACCGGTGTTACGAGTTCATCGGTGCCCTCGGAATTCGATTCCGAGCACCGGTTCAAAATTTAGAAATTCCCGCTCGTTCGTTCACTGAACGTACCCAAGCCAAACTTCGGAAATTGATTCTGGGCACACCGGGCCTCGGAATCAGGTGCCGTCAGAAAACGCGCTCTTGTAAAATTCCAAAGAAAATTAAGAAAAAAAATTCCCTTGAATTTTACGGGTCTTTACATTACTCCCACCTCAGGGCTTTACGCCCCCGTAAAGATACATCATAACTAGGGAAACAAATGTGAGTACTGAGCACGCATATGATCCTCCCGCTCCCAAGTGCTCTCTTGTAGGTTCCTGTGCTGCCATCTAATGCGCACTAGAGGAATCGACCGTCCACATAGGACCCGCTCCTGTCGATCCTTGATCTCCACCGGGACCTCCATAAAAGTCGCCCCATCATCGACGTCAATCTCCCCATAGTCAATGATATGCATCGGGTCGTTCACGTATCTCCTCAGCTGAGACATGTGGAAGACGTCGTGCACTCGGTGTAGCTGAGGTGGTAGAGCTAGGCAATAATCCACCTTGCCAATCCTGCTGAGGACCTAGAAGGGTCCGATGAAGCGTGGAGATAACTTGCCGCCTCGGCCAAATCTCCGTAATCCATGTCGAGGTGAGACGCGTGAGAAGACGTGGTCGCCATCCTCAAACCCTAGTGGCCTCCGCCTCCTATCAGCATATGACTTCTGCCGGCTCTGATCTGTCCTCATCCGCTCCTGGATGACCTGGACCTTCTCTTTCGTGGCATGGACCATCTCTGGTCCCACAAGTGTGACTCCCCAGGGTCTGTCCAGCACAAAGGAGATCTGCAAGGTTGTCTGTACAACTCCTCGTACGGTGCCATCCCGATGGCGGAGTGGTAGCTGTTTTTGTACGCAAAATCCACCAAGGTTAAGTGGTCCTCCCAGCTACGACCAAAGTCGAAGACACATGCGCGGATCATGTCCTCGAGAGTCTGAATGGTCCTCTCCGTATGACCATCCGTCTAAGGGTGAAAGGCGGTGCTCAAACGTAGGTGCATCCCGAACGCCTCCTGCAACCCCTTCCAAAGCCGGGAAGTAAAGCGAGCATCTCGATCGGAGATGATAGATGATGGCACACCTTGAAGCCGAACAATCTCCTAAACGTAAAGTTGTCCCATGCTCTCCACTGAGCCCTGCTCTCTGATGGGTAAGAATTGAGCAGACTTGGTGAGTCGGTCGACAATCACCCAGATGGAGTCGTGACCTCTGAAAGTGCGTGGAAGTCCAGTCACGAAGTCCATAGATATGCCGTCCCACTTCCACTCCGGAACCTCCAAGGGTTGTACCAAGCCTGCTGGTACCTGGTGCCCAGCCTTCACCTTCTGGCAGGTGAGGCATCGAGAAACGAACTCTGCCACAGCCTTCTTCATGCCCGTCCACCAGTGCTGTTGTCTGAGATCCTGGTACATCTTCGCCACTCTAGGATGTACCGCTAAAGGAGAAGTGTGAAACTCTCTCAGTACCTCCTCCTGTAAAGTGACTAGTACCATAGTATGTCCTCTGAAAAGGATTTCGTGCTCTGCTCCAAAGGAGAAACCATCAGCTTCCTGTCCTGAGGATATATGTGCACGCCGCGTCTCACAGTCAGCGTCCTCACGTTGTGCCTCTCTAACCTGTTGTAGTAGTGGAGGAGTGACTGTGAGAGACTGAAGGAAGGATGCTCCATCTCTATCCACGAACGATATCTGCAAAGCAGCTAGCTGCTCTGTCGCCTCCTCAAGTAGCTGAATGCCCGTCCTCCTGCTGAGGGCATCGGCTACCACGTTCCCCTTACCAGGAGTATAGACTATCTCAAAGTCATAGTCCTGGAGGAACTCAAGCCATCGTTGCTGTCTCCGGTTCAGGTCCTTCTACGAGAAGTTGTATCTGAGACTCTGATGGTCAAAAAAGACTGTAAAGCGCTCGCCCATCAGATAGTGCCGCCACGTCTTTAGGGCGAAGACCACTACTGCTAACTCCAGGTCATGGGTAGCGTAGTTCTTCTCATGCGGCCTCAAATGACGTGATCCATAGGCGATCACTGCACGATCCTGCATCAGGACACATCTGAGTCCTGTCCCTGATGCATCGCAGTAGACTACGTACCCTACTCCCTCCTCAGGCAACCTCAAGATAGGTGCGCTGGTCAATCTCTGTCTCAGCTCCTGGAAGCTCTGCTGACATCTGTCTGACCACACGAAGGGTTTCCCCTTCTTTGTCAAAGCTGAGAGTGGTTCCGAAACTCTAAAGAAGTCTGGCACAAATCTCCAGAAGTATCCAGCTAGTCCCAAGAAACTTTGCACCTCCGTCACGCTCCTGGGTGGCTCCCAAGCTAGCACTGCCTCGATCTTCGCAGGATCCACTGCAACTCCCGCCTTAGAGATGACGTGTCCCAAGAAGTGGACCTCACGTATCCAGAACTGACACTTCGAGAGCTTTCCATAAAGCTGGTGCTCTTGGAGTATGTCTAGTACAACCCGTAAGTGGTAGACGTGCTCCTCCTCAGTCGTCGAGTAAATCAAAATGTCGTCGATGAAGACCACGACAAATCGATCGAGGTATGGCTGAAAGATCCTGTTCATGAGGGCCATGAACACTGCCGGATCATTGGTTACGCCGAATGGAATAACCAAGAACTCATAGTGGCCATACCGACATCTGAAGGACGTCTTCTGCACGTCCTCGTCTCGAACTCTGAGCTGATGATAGCCGGACCTGAGGTCTATCTTCGAGAACCACCGTGCTCCCTTGAGCTGATCAAAGAGGTCGTCAATCCTCGGTAGCGGATACTTGTTCCTCACTGTCACCTGGTTTAGGTGACGATAGTCGACACAAAGTCGCAAGCTCACGTCCGCCTTCTTGGCGAACAATATCGGGGAATCCCAGGGTGAAACACTGGGTCGGATGAACCCCTTGCCCTGCAAGCCCTCCAACTATTCCCGTACCTCTCAAAGCTCGGCGGGGGCCATCCAATATGCTGGAGTCGATATCGGGGTTGTTCCAGGGTACAGGTCAATATAAAATTCTACCTCTCTGTGAGGAGGTAGTCCTGGAACGTCGTGGGGAAAAACTTCTGCAAACTGATCCACCACTGCAGGAAATCCAGGACTTCGCACGTCAACTGCTCCTAGGATGAGGCTAGACAACTGATGAGTGATGGGATGTCTTCTCCTCCGTGGAATTCCATCCTATGATGCAGAGGCTCCCTTCTCGCCGGTGAAGGTGAACCTGCTCCCGTTGGTGCGTACACATCGCACCTTGCACCTAAAACAGTCAATCTGTGCATGGACCGTAGATAACCAATCCATGCCCAAGATGACGTCGTAAGGCCTCGACGCCGCTACAAGAAGATCCCAGCCGAAGCTCTCACCTCCTAGAGTAAGCTCACACTGCCAGAACCAGTGCGTAATCATCGAGTCTGCTCCCATAGGAGTCTCTAACCGTAAGGATCGAGCCAACGGCTCTGTCGGAATCTCCGAGATCCGAACAAGGGCAGCGGCTATGAAAGAGTGACTCGCTCCTGTGTCTATAAGTACTGCAGCAAGGGTGGAATAGACACAGATAGTACCTTGAATCATCTCGGGCGCGCCATGGTCGTAGGCCCCCGCTGCCTGGAGCTGTGCCTGTCTCTGCCCGCCAGCTCTCTATGGTCGTGGTAGACCTCCTGGTGGTGGTGGTGGTAGAGCCTCAAAGCGTCGCCCACCACCTGCTGCTCAGCCAGCTCCTCTGCTTCGTCTGCCTCCTCCCCGTGGACCGCCACGGTCGACCCTCTGCCTCGGCCTCGGTGGTCCCTCAACCGTCTGCTGCTCCTCGACACGGCGGTTCGGGCAGTCACGAGCCATGTGGCCCTGCCCGCCACACGAGTAGCACTGTCTGCCTCTCGAAATACTGACTCCACGCTGTGTGCCCCGCACTGCTGAGCCAGTTTCCTGAGGTCGTCTACATGAGGGTCTGGTCTGCCTGGACCCAAGAGTCATACGTCAACTGCCTGCTGCAGAAGACTCTGCTACGTGCCGCCCTGAGGTGGGTCTCGGCGCTGGTGTAGACTCAGTAAAAAGCTCTCGATCAAAAGGGTCTACTCCAGTACTCCTGTCAGAGTCGGAATGCTGAGGGAGATCAGCGATGCCCTGATCTCGTGTCTCAATCCCTGCTCAAAGGTTCGGGCCCGGAAGAATAGGTCTCGTACCATGTCGGTCGAGTAGCGCGAGAGATCAGTAAATCTCACCGGCTACTGGGCGACCGTCATGCTGCCCTGTCGTAGCTGAAGAAGCTCCTGAATGCACACCACACGAAGGGTGGCTGAGACAAACTTTGAGCAGAGGATGATCTCAAATTCTGTCCAGAGTAGAGATGCCTCATCGTGCACTTGGAGAATCATGCTCCACCATCAGCCCGCTGCTGCGTGTAGTAGGCTCGCAGCGAGGATCACCATGAGGTCTGCTGGTGTCCTCACTAGCCTGAAAACTCGTACGACTGCCTCCAGCCAGTCCTCGGCTGCCTGGGGGTCCGTCTCCCCGCGGAACCCGGGCGGTCCCTGGCGCTGGAACTCATGCAGTGCACTAAGGCGACGTGCATCGTTAGCGGCTGGTTCTGAAAGCATCGGTGGCTCAACGGGTAGAGCTACCGTCGGTGCCACTGCTGAGAAAGGGCCCTACACCGAGGCCTCATCGCTCAGTGGGTTTTCGTCACGCTCGACTCTCGGAACCCTAGCTGGCTGCCGTCGTGGGGCCATCCTGAAAAGGAAACAGGTGCACCACGGTCAGAACAGTATACCTGGTGATCTGATACAAAGTAATCACAAAGAAAACTTTAAACACGCATGCAATCAATGTTTTCGTGCATTAAGTCAGAAATCAGAAGTCAGGGTCCTGGTGTACGGATACGTCGGCCGCCGCACCAACACTGGACTCCCTGAACTGATAACCACACTCAATATGCTAAACACTATTGCTTCACATAGAAAAGATCAGAGTTTGCGGTAGAACTGAACCTGCCTCTGATACCAATTTGTCACGACCCGTCCTCGGGGCCCGTGTCGTGACTACCCCAAGCCCGCCTTCCATAGGCCAGGGGCTAGCGACTAGCACCAAGGCGTAAATCCTGGTAAAAAGGGAAGGCATTGCCTTTGTAAAGTAAACAAGCACCACAGAGTAAGTAAGCGGAAAAAGTAAACACTAAGTAAAAACTGTGTACAACTGTAAGTGAGGAAAGTAAGTGGGCCAGTATACAAACCCAAACTGAAAGTAAAGTACAACTCGAAAGGGAAAACAGCAGCTGAAAAGTAAAAGCCACTACGTCGGGCTGTCCACTGGAAATCCCACCTGAAGGGTGGGTACAGATAGCTTCACTACTCCTTTGGTCCCACCGTCCGCTCCAAGTACGTCCTGCCCAGTGATCCACCTCCAGGTATCGTCTTGCTCTGCAAGCCTTAACCACGATCAGTGCTATCTGTCGTCTGCAACCAACACAACATAGTGCGGGCATAGCCCGTGCAGGGTTGAGTATAAGCTACTCAGTAGGGACCTCGAGACCCCTGAAGGTCTCCCAAAATCCACAGAGGATAAACCACAAAGGACAGATACAATCACGAAGTAACTACCGACACTGCTTAGGTATATTCCCATACATATACCTAAGTCATCAATTCCAATATTCTCCAACCTCCGAGCCCAAGTATAACCCAATCCACATAGGAAAGTATATGTATTCCACATAGGTAAACAAACGTAATCCACACAGGATAGCACAACACAATCCACACAGGAAAGTAAACAGGATTCATCTCACACAGGTATACTTCTTCGAAAGACGATAGAGATTATCATTGATCCATCTAAGTCGTCGGACCCACAAAGGATCGATAGGTACTAACCCCTGCAAAGACCCACACAGGATCGGACCCACACAGGATCTGTAGGCACTGGCTCACATAAAACCACTGAGCGCTGACCCACATAGGATCAGACCCACACAGGATCGGTAGCACTGATCCACATAAGATCGCTGAGTGATGTAGTCATCGTCGTCGAATCCACTGAGGATCTCTGTACAGTCGTCGTCGCAGTCACAGTAGCAGTCGCAGCCAGCTCTAGGGTTCCCGCACACAGCAAGCTCGTTCGGGAGGGTCTGCTCCACGAGCCGAGAGGCTGATACATCAAATGACACATAGTCCGGAGTTGATGTATCCAAAAGTTTTGTATCGTCAACAGGAACTCAACATCGCAGACGGCGCGTCAATCGGACGCCTGGTCTAAGAGTTATTGGTTTTTTCATCCCAGGGGCCCGGTTGGTTTTTAAGGCAAAACCAACCCGAACGTACTCCACCTGCGTCCAAACCTCGGGCGGAGTATTCCAAAATATCCTTCTCACTAAGAGGAACTCAACAAAGTTGACGGCACGTCAATCGTATGTCCGTAGCTCAAGATATGAGCGTTTCCGCTCCGAGGGCCCGGTCGGTTTCGTGTACGAACCAACCCGGCCAAACTCAAAGTATTCTGAAACCTTCAGTGCGATATATCGAAACGACCGTCTCATTCCAAGGATCGTGTCTCCGCTGACAGTACGTCGATCGGAGGTCCATAGCCCGAGTTATGGGCAATTGAACCCAAACGGTCCGAAAACGGGGGTTTCGGGCCCGGACCGACCCGGCCCGAGACCCCCCCGGTCGGCCCGAAACGGGTCGACCCACCCCAGTCCGGGTCGTCCTGGCCCAACGCGGCCCATCCCGGCGCGGCGCGGCCCGGCCTGGCGGCCGGTTGTGCACAGCAAACCCAGCGCGCTGCCGGCTCGGCCAGTGGCCAAGCTGTTTCGGCAAGGGGGGCGCCAGCCCCCCTGTGTAACTGCGGCCCCCCGCAATTAAGGGGGGTCGTTTTGGCCAGCCGGTCGGGGGTTTGAACCCCCGGTTTCACACCGGTCCGGCCGGCCGGTTCCGGCCTCCACGGGACCGGCGACGGCCGGTCCCCTTCTTCGCCGACACCGGCTGCCCGAACCGGCCGCCGGTCCCCTTGCTCCGCCTTGGCCCGGAACCGGCCGCGGCCCTTGTCGTCCGGGGCGGTGCAGCGGAATAGCGCCCCTCCGCCGCGGCCCTTGTCGTCCGGGGCGGTGCGACGGCACCGCGCCCCTCCGCCGCGGCCCCACTCCGGCCACGGCGTCTTCGGTTTTCTTCGACGCGGCGCGACGGTGTCGCGTTCTTAAACGTCTTTCCACGGCGCGGCAGGACGGCGCCGCGCATTTACTTCCGCAAGAATCCGCGTGGTGCGAAGGCACCACGCTCTCCCATACCAACCACAAAGGAACCAATACGAAAATTAAGGAGGAGGGTCAGCCGTGTTTGTGCAGTCCGACCCCCTCGTGTTATTCGATAACAAATGGTTTAAATCCACGAAGATCGTCAAGTTGGTAATCACGAACAAATAAATAAATAAAACCCCTACCTCGGTTCAGGAACGGTGTTCGTCAACGAGCCGTAGAAGGCGAGTGTCGCAGAGGTCGGGCGTCACGGGAAAAGAACGTCGACGTCGCGAAGCGAGGATTCGAAGTCGTTGATGGAGATTTCGTCGTGGAAAACCGTCGCGGAAGAGACGACGCGGAAGAAGAACGTCGCGTCGCGGATACGGCGTCGCGGAAGAACCGTGTTCTTCGGCGGAGAAGTTCTTCGTTGAAGAACGGTGTTCTTCACGTTCTTCGTCGAGGTTGAAGAAGAAGAAGACTTCACGCTTCCCAATCCTCTCAAGGTGGAAAAACTCTAACTATAATAAAATAAGACCAAGTCTTATTTTATTAACACAGCCTAACCATTTGAATTTCAAGAGTTTGAAATTAAGTAACTCAAATTATTAATTATAACAAGTTGTCAAAAATTAAAGAAAGTGAGTTAATGGGGAGTTAGGAAAGTGAGGGGTTAAGAGAGTTAAGGGATTTTAAAAGTTGGGGGGTTCGTGTGGGCCCCACCCTTTCATTTGTCCACACATGGGAAGTTGGGTGGATGTGGGACCCACCACCAACTTCCCATGGGAGAAAAAAACCACTTTGATAAGAAATAAAATTGATTCAACAATTTTATTTTCTTTTTAATTAAACCCCATTAATTAACTTCTTCTCCCGCACAAACGCAACTACAGTAAAGGTTCCCTTAAGCGATTACCGGCGTTGTGAGTTCATCGGTGCCCTCGGAATTCGATTCCGAGCACCGGTTCAAAAGTTAGAAATTCCCGCTCGTTCGTTCACTGAACGTACCTGAGCCAAACTTCAGAAATTGATTCCGGGCACACCGGGCCTCGGAATCAGGTGCCGTCAGAAACCGCACTCTTGTAAAATTACAAAGAAAATTAAGAAAAAAATTTCCCTAGAATTTTACGGGTCTTTACAGTAATAATAAAATATAAATAGAAAAAAGTGTCCATATATTAGATATTTGGATGTATGTTTCCAACTAAAACTCAACTAGTGTGATAAAGGTAAGTTTTAGAGAAATTTTCATTCCTTATCCCAATATTTTAACCATGTTTTACCCATTTTTCCTCTACTGAGGTGAAAAATATTTAACAAGGATATTATTCATAATAGAAAAAATAAAAGGGGATAATTTAACAAGTTTTAACCTCCTGGTTAAAAATATGAAATCATTTTTCCTTATTCAATTCAAAAAAGAGGTAAAAATTAGTTTATGAGAAAACCACAAAAACCAATAAAAGAACAGTTTTTTCAGAAAAAAAAATCATTTAAAGTATAAAAATGTTTTTATATAAAATTAAAAAAAATATAATAAAATTAACATAATTGGATTATTTATAATATTATATAACTAATGTTACATTGAAACAATTTTAAAACAAAATAGAACATTTTAAATTCTTGAAATGAAATTACAATTATCAGTAAAAATCAGTTTTCTTCACAATTCATAAGAGAATAAATCTTTTCAGAAAAATTGAAAAAAAATACCCAAAGAAAATTTTTATATAATTATTTAAAAAATTATATCTTTTTTATAAAATAATATTTCTAATAGTTCCATAAATTAACTACAATATTCATTAATAAGAAGTAATAAAAACCATTTATGAGGAAAATTTTATTTTTAAAGTATAAAATGACTTTATAAAAAAATCTATATATAAAACCATTATACATATTTTCTAAAAATTCAGTTATTCTTATTTATTACACCAATTTAATGTATAGAATATAATCGCATACTATGTTATGTTTCATTTAGACTTTGGGTTGTGTATATCACATAGAAGATTTCAAATTTGTTAAGACATCATAAAACATCAGGGTGTTATACTTAGATCAACCAAAACTCAACCCTAGTATCTATTTAACTCTATCCATATATCCTAGAATATTTTTCTTTAACAAAATACAAATATATGGAGCCTTAATATTTCAGCCAATGAAGAACATCCAAACAGAGAGGTAATGTTCTCAACCAAACCCACTTAATCCATTTCTTCTTCAACCCACTAAAATATATTCTATCGATGAAGTTATGATAAAATAATTTTAACCAATATTCTATAATTATATTATAAAAATTTAAATTCCATTTTCTACCTTCCCCCAAAAATTTAATAAAAAATGATATCACCATGCGTACATTCTGACAACCACCTCTATGATTGGAATCCTTGATTTTTCTTCACCACACTATTATATTGTTCAAAATAATATTTAATGGATAAATATTATATTTATAATACTATAATGATTATTAAATTAATTATCAGTCCATGTCTTTATCTTAGTCTATTAAAAATGAATGTGTCACCTGTGCATATGTGCGGACTACCATCTCTACAAAAGTGACGTAATTCATTTTTTTCTCAAGAAATTTCTTATGGATCAAAATCTATATAAATATGGATCCCTGTATTAATTAGGTATTAATAATATCATTATAATTACTTTAAAATTTTATTCTTTCAAAATAATCGCTTTCTTAACCATATTCCCTTATTGATTATAGCATGTTCTTGTTTGGGTCAGTTTAAGGACCTATATGAATAGTACTATAAATTTCTTCCACGGTTGACTAAAGAAACCTAATTTCTTCTGATATTGGAAAATAATATTTAAATAATTATTTTATATTTTTTATAAAGTTAATAGTAATATATATCATGTTATTAAGATATTACACCTCATTTATTAAAAAAACTAAAATATGATCGCCCCCAACCATGTTATAATGAATCATAAAGAAGATAATTATTCATATAAATTATAAAGTTATTAATCATTATAAAAAATTCATCACAGAAGATTTAGTGATCTCCCTGTGAATAAAATTTAATCTTTAAATAATAATTAACTCCACCATTACAAACATAGTATAATGTAAACTTTCAATGTTGATAACATATGATGAAGAAAATAAAATATAAATAAAAAATAAATTTCTAATAAATTATTATAAATTAAGTTTATAAAATTTGAAAGATATTAATAAAGTGATTAAAATATTTTTTCTCATACAAGATGATAGAGTGTGTTATACTAATCAATAATATTGGTAAGGGGTTTCCTTAGCTTAAATCTTTTCATTGATTCAGAATCATTCTTCTTTGACTATAATATTTTAGGATTGATATATTCTACCCTATGTTGATTCTATATTGTATTCAAAAGTTTTATTCTAGGGAATTCATGTTTCATATAAAATCCTTTTCCTTTATAAATCCCTTGATTCCTAAAATTGTAATCTCATTCAGAGTGATTCTCATTATTTGAATGGGTGTTTTTCTTCTATCTATATTTTTTTATTTCTGTCAAAGTTATCTTTATAATTTATTAAGGTATATATGTTTTTTCTATTTTTATATTTATATTTATCCTAAAATATTTTTAATTATGTATTATCTTATTCAACGATGTGGGTTTCATGAAAATTATTTTAGAAATATCAAAAAATCATTTCTTTTCACAATATTTTCTTTTATATTTCAGTCAGTGTTTATTAAATAAAAATTGTTTTTTATTTTCAATTATTGGGATATATTTTCATATTAATATGTTATAATGTATTATTTTCACCTTTTCAAAAAAATAGTTCTTGAAAATATACTCATAACTCTGTATTTTACATAAATAATTAAATAAATATTTTCAAGAAATCTCTTTTTATGATTTGGTTTTCATTTTCCTCACAATATTCAAAATGATATATCTATAATTTAGTTGTTTTTCATATTTATCCCTCTATTTGTATCTTATAAATTGAACCATGTTAGGTTATAATGATTTCAATGTCAATCAATTTATTACATGATGTTATTCTATTCAATTTTTAAATGTTATAACACCTATTTTCTTTCCATGGGTTATTCATGTTATGAAAAGTGAGATGATTTTGATTTAAATATTTTATAAACACCATATTATTTCCAAGGGTTCATTATGATGTGATAAGTGTGTGATTTTTAAGTGGAACATGTAATTATATATGAATGAATGGATGAGGTATTATGTCTCCCTATAAGCCACTAGTTAAAATTTTATATCACTTAATATAGGTATACACTAGCACAATTAAGTTTCCCACAAGTATGATTTAATGTGTATCACTATTGAAGATGTTGATTCACTATAAATATGGTTGTAAAAAGTTATCAATAATTCCTGATTTCTAATAAATATGGAATTAATATATTATTTTTCATCGCATTCCTATGTTATTTTTTTCTTAAGACTTGTGATCATTTGTTTTTGTTTTGACTCCCTAATTATTCATACTTTATTTTATCCCAATGGTTTATGGAATGACCTTTTTATAATCTCTGATATTTTTTTCTATGCTTCTCTTATGTATGATAATGTATTCTTATTATGTTCACATACCCCATTTATCATCTTATTCTCACTTATGTTCTCCTATTTTTAACCCCCCATATTTACCCTTAGTAAGTATTTGAGCTCATTTTATAATATATTTCCCATTCCCCATGTTATGATGATGAGTATTTCATGTGAAAATTTTAGAATCATATTTATAGTTATGATTTAACACCCAATTTCTAACAACCCACCTTTTTATGGGTGATAAATTATTATGGGAATTTAGATTTTTTCCTTGGTGGGTAACCCATTTTAATGTAATAGCATCAGACTGGAATCTCATGAATTTAAATACCATTGTGGGAAGTTTTGAAAATGAAATGAGAATTGGATGGTCATAAGTGGGGCTTAGGAGGAGATCATAAATGTGTCATAGGTGGTCGATCTATATATAAATACACTTGCCTACTAGTGGGCGGGGATATAGGTCAACACCTCTGTTGGGGGCACCAACCTGCATGTGGTCTAGAACCAGCTCACCAGTGGAGTAACCATCTCATCGGTAAGGTCAAAAATATCAATAGTGGGGATAGCTTGAAGCTATATTAGTGGGGTCATTTTAGTCTATTATGGTTCAGTAACTACCAATGTTTTAAAGGGATTAGTTGATAAGAGGAGGTCATTTTTTTCAGCATAACCATCCCTCTTTTATTCTTATCTCCCAATTATGTGGGGGATATTTTGAATTTATTTTGTAGGATATTTTAATTTATGATATCCCCATATACTCCTATGGTTCTTCCCCTATATCTCTCAAATGTTTTGGTTTGAATTATGCAATTTTTGTATGGGAGATTTCATAGGAACAATGTGTAATCATTTATATATAAAGTTCTTTCTTGTGCATCGCGTAGATAGTATCCATAAATGAAGTAAACAAATCAACTTTCACTATTTATCATATGGTAAATCCATACATGTATTTAATTGTGAATTTCAGTGATTTTGTTAAAATTAATGTTCAATTTTGGATTTTAAATTATATATTTTGTGTGGATTAATATTGGTGGTGCATCTTGCGGAAAATGCACCCAGTTTCTCATAATTCTGGCATCGTTGGACTACCTAGTGATTTTTTTATTAGTTTTACAAATTTATTATTTTTCATTTAAATTAAATAATTTATTAATTTTAGGATGTTCGTTGTTGATATAGGGGATATTAGACATGATGGATGTCAATACGAGATTGGGATGAGTATTTGGAACAACGGTTTAGGTAAGGATCATTGACATTACTTGAGTCTCTTGGTATTTTGGTGATTTATTATTTGTGTTCCTCATTAATAATGACTTCATGAAAAATTAGATTCATTTTTTAAATTGATCCATAATGTTAGGATAAGCTCATATCGGTTGTAGGTGTCCCTTTTTATGGAATATGTGGGGGCATGATTTGTATTATGAAATATTGGAGGATTCCTTTTGAAAATGTTATTTTAAAGGTGATTTATTTTAAATGGAATTTTTTATGAGAACTAAAACTTGAAATAATTTTTTAAAAGTGTATTTCAAAAAAATAATTTGTTTTTATAAGGGTTTTACTGACAAGATTTTTGGCTATGGGATGAGTACATGTAAAGTGGAATGTGATGAATCTTAAAAGTTTTTCAAACTGGTGATATTGATCTATGTTTATGGGAATGCCCAAAGGGATTGTTCATAGTTGGATATGGTATGTTTGAATTTTTTTTGGAGATTTCCTATTTTTGAAAGTATTTGTGCCTTATGTGTACTAATTTCTTTGGTCTCATGTGTGGCTTTTTGTGTAGTGTTGTTTCTTGTGTGTTTTGACTAATAATATTTATTGTGGTACTAAAGTTGTTGGTTGATCCAGGGGAAATTGGAGGACCCCTATGGTGTTGAGATGGTCCCAACATACCTTGATGTATTGTTACATAAAAGGCTAGGTTCTAAGGTACTATTTCCGTAATCTTCATATGGTGATTTGAGAGATGAGTTTCATGTCTTGCTTATTTTTTCCACTTGTGCTTGTTATTTGAATGTTGTAACCTCTATGAGAGGTTAGGGATGGGTTGGGGTGATTCATGATGTCCTCCCCAAAAACTTGTGATGATTGGTTGATTTGATTAATAGTGACCTCCCTAGAACCCAAAGGGATGGGCCGATAGGATTGACTATAGCCTCCCTGGAGCCTATGGTGATAGATAGGTGTGATTAATTGTTTTCTACCTAGAATCCATTAGGATGGGCCAGTGTGATTGATTGTGAACTCCCTATAACCTGTGAGGGTGGGTCAGGTTGAATTTATAGACCTCTATGAGTATGAAATGATGGGTTATGGTTTTTTATGATTTTTTGACCTAATAAAAAATCACAATCTATGGGACATATGTGCAATCATGTTTCATAAAGATGTTACCTCCAGCATGGTGTGGATAGAGGTTGTGTACGAGTTTTATTACAAGTTAGATCCTAGCATGGGGTTGAAGTAGGTATGCTTATATCGGGATATGTGTTATGTTTTTGGGTGATTGGATTCTACTAATTTGATCATAATCTATATATTTCTTGAATGAACATCCAATTTATCATTCCAGAAATCAATTTGGTTGATTCAATCGGGAAACCTAGTGGATTATTGGACTGAACCATTATCCAAGTACATGAAATGGGTTACAATGTACATGGGTGGAACATTAGGTTTTATTTCAGTACACAAGTACTACATCAATATACTATCATGGTACATGTTAATAGGTTTGACAGACCATGGTTATGGTAGGATGGTATGAGAGTTGGGATAGAGGCTAGTGTTTTAACATTTTGTCATAATAACTATTCCCTTGAAAGTGTTCCTTTTATTGTGTATTATTCTTGTTTAATTATTATCTATTGATATAATTTACGTTTTAATTCATCATATAGGTAGTTTCATTCTTTTTTATTTTGGACTACAGGGGCCCTATGGTCACCATGTTTTGTTTTACCTCTGATATATGGATGGGACATGCAGATTTTTTGGTAGACATGGGAAATGTTCATAAGAAATGTTTTAGGGAGAATAGACTCCCCTCTAATATGTTAGGATTATCTACCATTTGGAATCCTCTAGAATACAAGGAGATGTGGTTGAGGTGATTTGGTACTTATGGTTTGGGTTTCATTTAACCAGGCCAGGTCAGGGTGTTATAAACTGGTATCAAAGAATGTTTAGGACAAGATTGAATAATTAGAATTTAATCTAGGATGTCAGGATATGATAGGTAGATCGAGTTCATTCCTGGACAACATGACATCGGTTTATTCTCAAATTAATTTGGGATTTCTATTTTTGGGATTAGGCACTCTAGGAGCCTGATACATATGCCTTTGGGCAGGGTCATTTAATATGAATTCCTCATCAAAGTCAAGATTAGCTGAAGAAACATAAAATATAAACAATATCTCTCATGTATATTTTAAGGGATGATTATATTAATATACATATGATGATAATGGTTTTTTATTATGATTTTTCTTATTTTTATCCATAGGTAAAAGGATTTTTGAAATTTAGGTTTCTCAAAAACTCTAAATTTTTTAAGGACAATTTGTGTGATAGAAATAATTATGTGTAGAGTGGTTTTGTAAAATGGTTTTATTACAAATAGTTCATAGATTTTTTTATTTTGAAATTTAATTGGATTTATATTTTGGAAATAATATTAGGAAATTACATTTAAAATAAATGTCAAAATGGGTTTTGAATTGGTATTTCAACTGGGTTTGAAAAAAATAAGTGTATTTTTGAAAGGACAATCAGTTTTCAAAAAAATGGGAAATTGGAGATGGGGATTTGGGGATTTTATTTTTTTTAAACACTTGGATTCAAAGGTTATTTTTAAAAAAAATAAGGTGAGTTTCATGCTATTAATGTTTTGTTAATGGGTTTTTGAAAATAAAAAACCGGTAACTAGGGATACAATTTTTTAGATACTTTGTGTGTTGGATATGGATGAACTAGATATTGGATTTATGTACATGTTTTTTAAATCAAGGTTGTTTTTAAATCATCAAGTTAGGTTGACATGTAAGTGTTTTCTTGGATTGATGTGATGTGTTGCAGGAAATTGGTTCAGTATAGATGGGTTTGTTTGACATTGAGTGATGGACCAAGGGATACCTGGTTGTTGAAATATGTGTTTTTCAGTATGAAATAGAATATTTTGGGATCCTCTTATGGTGGTATCATAGAATATATGTTTGGTTGTGGATTCTAGTGGTAGGATCATGATTTTGATGTTTTTGAGAGATCCATATGTGGTGTTCTCATGGATTTTTGATGTGAGGGTGTGTCGTAGGATGTGATTTTCGTGGGTTTGGGAATTGGACACATTATATGTGTTTTGATGTGATTTTAGTGAATTTTTATGTTAAAACACTTGATTTGTATTATGTATTGGTTTATGGTTGCAACCGGTAGATGTGGGCTCTCGGTAGGTGATTCAAATGGTGGGGAGTACCACTAGTTGGAATCAGTCATCGGTTGAAGAGTCTTATGGTGTAGATCAACATAAGACTTTGGATGATTTGTATTTTCAATGACACCTTAGTGATTTATATTTAATATCTATGTTAGAGATCCATATCATTATTTGGTATTGGAGATGGATGAGATTCTTGGGAATTGGTTATTAGAGTATGGTAATGATTTTGATTAGTGTGGCCTAAATAAGGATAGTTCTATAGAGGGGATAATCTTATCGATTATGGTAAGGTGACCCCTGTAAAATATGGGAAGTGATTATGTTGAAACTATTAAAATATGGTTGAAATGATTGAAGATTTTGGTGAATGGTTAGACCCAAATGTGGATTTGAATTCTAATCTTGATAGAGTTGATGTTTGGGCATTGAACTCGTAGTAGTGACAAGGTGATATGATGGTGATATTGATTTGAGTGTTATTGGTGCTTTGGGCGAACTATTATGGGGAATGTGGTTTGTTTTGGAACCAATTGAATAGGGACATAAAGTATTAGGATGGACATCAATGTGGTTTTTTGGATCGTATGATGATACCACTAAGAGTAGGGAATTGTGTCTAGGTGATGTGGTGATTCGTTAGCAGGTGAGGATAAATAATTTGGGGGAAATTTGGTGTGGGAGGGACTAACTGATGATGTCATATGTAATCAGATGTGGTGTGTGGGAATCCACATCAAGATAATCATTCAGGGTATTCTTGATGAGGTTTGAGGATCAAACAGAGCATTTTGGAAGGGAGATGGTATATATAGTCTTCATGTTTGAGTTATTTAGTGGAATCATGTTTGACATTTAGAGATGGAATGTCATGAGTTCTCTGTAATTTTATAGTCATAACAGGATGGGAAGTTTGGTTCATACATTATTATGCCTTCATAATGATGAGAAGAATTGTGGTGGGAAGTTTTTAATCACCAATGTTATTACATGTTGGAAATTCCTATGAGAATTTGTGTTTTCTTATTGGTAGAAGACTTGTTCTAAGAGTAAATAATTGGACTAGAATTCTAGAAATTTAATCACCCCTATGGGAGGTTTTGGACATGAAATGAGTCTATAATGGGAATTATAGGGGCTAGGAAAGAGATCGAAAATGTTTCTAGGTTACCCAGTTGGCCATCTACTATCCTCTAGGCTAGGCTATATCCCAACGCCACTATTGGGGACACCGAACAGTTGATGGAGGCACCTGTTTTTTGGTGTGGATAGTTTTATAGGGTATTACTGGGGGAATTTTGGTGTTTTCACTATAGGAAAAATGGTTTTTTTTCGATGGAACATTTGCGATTGGATCTCGTTGCAAATGATCTTTTGTGATAGGGTCCCATCGAGAATGGTTTGCTACAAAAAAGGGCATCGCAAATATTACCTTTTGTGACAGACCATTTCATAAAAGTTATTATTTTTGGGAGTAAGTGACTCCTTCACAAATAGGTTTGATGATTTTTTAAAAAATTATTTACTATAGGACGGCCACTTGTCTCAACTTTTTTCCCAACTTTTTTAAAATCATTTTTGCAATTGATCGTCGAAATTAGTATTTGTTATGGATCATCGCAAATACTCTAAAAAATAAAAAAATAAACCCTTTTATGATGGATCTTCATAATTAGTATTTGCGACGGGCCCATCTCAAATACTTGAAAAAAAATTAATAAAATAATATTAATAATAATATAATATTAATATAAATGAAATCATAATATTAATATCAGTAAAAAAAATATTTATAAAATAATATAAAAAATAATTATAATATAATATTAATATAGATGAAATAATAACATTAATAATTGAAAAATAAAATTAATTATAAAATAATTAAATAATATTATAATATTTTTATAAATATTAATGAAATAATATTATTTATATTAATAATATAATAAAAACCTCGGTATTCACAAAAATTAAAAAAAAAATTAATAAAATAATAAATATAATAAAAAATTAAATAAATAATAAAAACTATAATATTGGACACATTATAAAAAACACACTATTTAAAACATTAAATAGTTAATATTAAAAAAAGGCATTAAAATGTTTCATTATAAAATAAAAAAAAACATTAGTGAGGTGGATGGTCGTGTGGAGGAGCTAGAGGAGATGGTGAAGGGAAATTCATCCCTAAACTGTAAGTTAGACGTCGCATGTACTTCATATGATCCTACTCCTATTGATGTCATCATCGATGCATCTCATCCCGCATCTCCTACTACGGTTGTCATAGGATCTTTTCTTGTTGTTGCTGCTGCCACTATCACATCTCCTCCTGCTTCCTACATATGGTCATTATAAGATCACTCTGAGCTCACAGTTGCTTCTCATACTATGCATGAGATGATGATGAATACTCACGATCTCCTCTGGAGATGAACCCCAACATCACAGAGGTTCCATAAAATCCTAGGGGTCAATCGAGAGCTGATACCAACAACTAGTCCTTTCTTGAAGACATACTGGGTTGCCTGCATCCATGTTGCCTCATCAAATTGGGGGGCACTAGTCTGAACATCGGTCTCGGCCTGACTCTCACCATGTATCTGAGAAATCATGGCCTAATATGACTATTTCAATTTCAATTTAAAATTAAAATAGTTAAAATATTATTTTTAGTTAAATTTAAAACTCAAAAAGAAGTTATAGTGACCACAATTTGATGCAGGTGAGCACCTCTAATCTCTCCAGTGGCTAGATCACATTACATCCTTCTATAAATGTTGTACTTTGTAATATCAGGTTGTGCGACTACCTATATGAATATAAAATAAACTATTTAAATTTAAAGTTATGTATAATATTTAAAAAATTGTACTTACCATATGATCCCAATGTGTACTAAATGTACAACTATAAACTTGATGTGTCACATCCTTTCTCCCCCGATTTTTCCTACCTATTGATGATCTAATCTGAAACTTCCTACTCAACCAGTGTGTATATAATCCATCCCAAACCTGATATGAAATATAATTAGGTCGGTGGGTGAAACATGTCTCATCAAAATCTGTGACTCCTTCTTTCTATGTTGCTTTCCTTTTCAAATTGTGAAAAAACTGAGTGCAACACGGACGCATAACTCCTTTCCATGCCTTCCAAATAGCCTCACACATCTCTCATAAATGGGATACCATAAACCCTGTAAATAATTTATTATATCAAGTGATTAATTAAATTAATTTCAAGATAAATATTATGTATTTTTGTACCATCCAATGCTCGAACATGTTGTGTTTTACATCAATGGAAATCTAATACCATGAAATCCATGCATCAGAAAAATAATTGTGCGATATAGAACTCCCTTGTCCAACAGCTATATGCAGAAAGCTACAAAAAAAAATTAATCAAACAATTAGAATATAAATAAATTAGTGAAAACTAACTAAAATGCATAGGTAAACATACCTCAGTATGTATGGATCGAACCCAAGATTTGGATACCGCTCGGGCATAGGGTCGGGAATCCTCAGTCAAGCAAGTCCATGACCCCTCTAAGTGCCACCTGGACCGACAGCAGTCTGAGGGTCTGATGATCTGACATCCTACTCCTCCAAAGGTAGATCGGCCTCCTGCAATAGATGATAGAGATCATCATCCATCTAAAACACGTTATGATTGTTGTTAGAAAATAGTTGAAAATAACTATTATATATAGATATATATTATATATTATTATAACTAGTATTTAACTATGTCAATGTTCATATTCACTATCATCTACATAGCTTTCTATTTCAATGTCATCATCTTCCTCCTTAGCATCATCAATTTCCATATTAATTTCAGTTTCATCAACTTTCGTCATTTCAAATTCAATTGCAACATTATTAACATCACCTTCTCCATTGTCCATTAATTGTGGGATTTCATCAATGATATTAGTGTCTCTTCATGAAAAATATGGATTCATAGTACTCTCTTGAAATATATCAATTATTTTCACTTCAGTGGAACCACATTCACTTTCAGTAAACTGATTCTCTTGAGATTTAATTTTTATTATGCTTCACCAATCACTCAACTACCTTGAAGTTGCATATTAATGTTTATAATAAATTTTATGTGTCTGATGATCCAATAAAAAAAATTCATTTACTACAAGAAGACATTTATATTTAATATCTATAATTCTATGGATTGGATAAACATGCAACCCTATCTAAGTATCCAACCACTGACATTTAAACAATGTTATGAAATGTTTTTCGAGATATCACACTTCAATGATTTCTTCTAGCATGTCATAAAAGTCTACTTTAGTGTCTCTATGATAATATCCCTTTAAGAAAACACCATTATTAATTGTTTTTTTATTCCCCATATGAACGGGTATGAAATCAAAAACCATTCAACACATATGCATTATAATATTTAACCATTTTTGATGATGGGTTACTTAATACAAACAATCGATTGTCAATTTTATTAGCATGTTGAGATAACTAAAAAATTTAATAACAATTACCAGTATAATAAGTATTAAATAGATTTTTTATGTGAAGTAAAAATAAAATTATGTTACCAATTTTCGAAACCAATAGGAAAAAAATTGATGATATTCTTTAATAGAAGCTGCAGTAATTTTTGGAAAGAGTTTTCTGATATGATTATCATATAACCTACAAATAAAATAATGTAAATGTACTGTTAAAAAAATTATAGAATAAGTGGTAGAAGAACTCACAATACAAATAGTTTCATTTCTTCACAATTGAGCAGAATATATGTATGACCTCTGTGATGTTCATCATTTGAAAGTCATCATTCCTGAACTCCACCGAAGCCATGTTCGGAAAGATTAAAAATTGATAAATGATTTCTCATGTCATCGTCAACATTTCCCTTTTTATGGATAATCTGGTTATTTTATGAGGGATATTTAAAATAAAATTAATGAGAGAAGAAAAAATAAATTTCCCCCTACAAATAAGATTCTGTAATTGAGCCTTCAAATAATGCTTTGTTGAGTACTTTTTTTCAATTTCTACATGCATGTCTCAAATGGGTATACCCATCAGAACTATACTAGACCTCCACATTTTGTTTCATGCATAAAATTTAATATCAAATATTCCATTGAGTCAAACAAACTTAACTGGAATATTTTTTCCAGTCTACATAAAATTAAAATGACATCTTCTTGTAGTTTTTTTATTGCATTGTAGTCTGTTGTCGATGCACAAACTACTCAAAAAAATATGATATTTTTTTAGTGAATCCCAAATCATAGTATTTAAAAAACCTCTTAATTCAATCAGTAAAATTCTTTTTATTAAAAAATGACATTCACGGATTTTCAATCCAGAAATATGACCATCTCTAACATATCTACACAAATTAGAATCATAATTATATGGAAGTCTCAAATCTAAAATCCACTGAAAAAATAATAATTTACTCTCTTTGGACAGTGTATAAGCTTATTTTGGCTTCATTAACTTCTTTGATCTTGCATATTCAAACAGTTCAAGTTCTGGTCGCTTGCAAATTTAGGCAAAATCTAATAGTGCATTTATATTATCATTGGTTTTACCTAGTGTATCTAGAGCATTATGAAATAAATTATCAAAACAGTTCTTCTCTATATACATCACATCCAACATGTGATGGACCAAAAACTCAGACCAATATGGTGAATCCCAAAAAATTCTTCGTTTTATCCAATTGTGCTCTTTTCCAAACCCATCAATTTTTTGTTAGTTTATTGTTGTTCCAAATGTGATGGGAGGTAATGAAGAGACAATTGATTTTTAATTTTTACTAGATATAATTTTTGGAGGCCCATCTTTTTCAACAGTACCTTTTTCTAAAATGATATTTGATTATTCTAAAATGATGATCGGTTGGAAGAAATATTCAATGATAGTTGAAAAAACAATATTTTTCTGTTGATGAGCATAAATGCTTTGTTATATCTCATACAGTATGAACAAGATTTTAGACCATATGAACTCTAGAAATATGACCTGAAATTTGTTGGGAAGTCACTAATTGTCCACATCAATTCATCTTTCAGTAGGAAGTCCTGTTTCGCATCAACATCATATGTACTACCACCATTACTCTACATTAAATTTAACTCATCAATTAGTGGTTTAAAATAAACATCAATATTATTTTTCAGATAACCGAGAATTAATAAGGTCAGAATGATATATGGCTCCTTCATTAACGTACATGGAGGTAAACTATACAGAGTTATAAAGATGGGACAACATGAATGTTGACTACTATAGGAACCAAATGGAAATAAATCATCAGTAAAAAGACCTAATCAACCATTTTGGGCTTCTAAAGTAAAATACGGATGCACTTGGTTAAATTGATTCCATGAATCACCATCAGAGTGATGATTTAATCTTTTACCAGTTGAAATGTTGGTTTTATGCCATGAAACCAATGATTTTGTGTTCTGATTCATAAATAAATGTGGAAATCTAGGTGTGAGCAAGAAATATCTCAATTTTTTTATAGGAATAAATCTAGACTTCCCTGGTTGAGCTTCTTTATACCTTGATTGTCCACAAGTATGAAAACTATCTAACGAATCATTTTCACCATAATATAAGAAGCAGTCATTTGAACATCCATGAATCTTATGATAACCAAGGCCCAGATTATGAACTAGACTCTTGATCTCATAGAAATTTGTAGGCAACACATTTCCTTCAGGTGTTAGTGTTTTTTAAAAAGATAATATATGATAAAAACAACTATTTGACATTCCATTATCTAATTTAATGTTTATAAATTTAGAAAGTACTACAAACTTGATTATCTTGCAACCATGATATATGGCATCCTCAGCGGACCTCAAAAAACATATAAATGAGATGGTTCCAATGCAAGAGTTAAATCAATATCATCCTGAGTCTCATTTTTTTGAACAGATGGACCTGCCACATCACGTACTAAATTTTGAAATCGTGTTGGATCTAGAACCAAATTATTAGTATCTTCTTTGAAATTGTGTTCACCATGTTGATACCAAAAAAACATAATCTTCTCAAAAACCAAAATGCAATAAATGACCTCCAACATTATCCAATGTGGAAAACATCCTCAGAGTACATTTTTTACAAGGGCACTTAATTATCCCTTATGAAAAAAAAAATTGATGATGCAGATGATAAAAAAGTTTAAACACCCTCAATATATATAGGATTTAAACCAAAACCATTTGAATTTATGTGATAATTTATCCAAGAATGGTGATCTAATAATGACTGTTGTCGAATTCCTCATTCTACATTTTCCTAAAAAAATATGAAATAATTAGTTATTTTATATAATTAGATATAAGATAAACACTATCTAAAAAAGGGAAGACAATTAAATTCTCTTTTCAATCAATTTATAATAATTTCTACTATTTTATAGTTATTTATACTATTTTTTAATATTTTATACTAATCTCCACACATTTATAAAAATTTATACTAATTCCCACTAATAATTATTAATTTAAGGTGTTTTGTACTAATTATTAATAATTACCGATGGCATAATTTCCAACGGATTAGCAGCAGGTCTTTTAATAGCTGACTTATCCCCTTGAAACTTTCTAGGACTAAAATCACTATGAAAATTCAACTCTGACATACGAATTTCCATTTTCGTATGCATGAGGGTAGAGATTAGGCAGGCCTCGCCGCGCTGTTCTCCATGCTCGTGCATATAAAAATGAACATTCGTATGTCCAAGAGAAATTTTCATAGTGATTTTAATCGCATAAAGCTGCAAGGGATGAGTCATCGAGCAAAAAGAATCTTTTTTATGATAGCTCACCCCCTTGAAACTTTTTTCCAACTTAAATAACTATGAAAAATATACTCCGACATATGTCTTAGAAGTTTTTTTATACTGATTTTAGTGGGAGAATGTTGCAAGGAGCTGAGAATTATATCAAAAGGAATGTCGCTAATCCATCGGAAATTGTGTCAGTTTATCAATGTACTCAAATTTACTATGATTTATTACTAATTAATCCAAATTATTAATAATTATTAATACTTATTACTAGTTTTTACAAATTTTTACTAATTCTTACTAATTATTACAAATAATTTCTAATTAATCCTAATTATTACTAATTAATTCTAATTATTACTAATTAACCCTAATTATTACAAATAATTTCTAATTAATCCTAATTATTACTAATTAATCCCAGTTTTTACTAATTAGTCCAAATTATTACTAATTAATCCTAATTATTAATGATTATTATAGATTATTAATGATTATGACTAATTATTACTAATTATTAAAAATTATTACAAATTATTTCCAATTATTATAAATTATTATTAATTACTACAAATTATAACTAATTAATCTTAACTAATCCTAATTATTACAAAATATTTCTAATTAATCCTAATTATTACAAATTATTTCAAATTAATCCTAATTATTAAAAATTAATCCTAATTATTACTAATTAATCCTATTTATTTCTAATTAATACTAATTATTACTAATTAATCCTAATTATTACTAATTATTACTAATTATTACTAATTATTATAATTTATTTCTAATTATTACTAATTATGAAAAATTAATCCTAATTATTACAAAATATTGATAATTATTGATAATAAATCATAATTTTTACTAATTTTTACTAATTATTGATAATTAATCCTAATTATTACTAATTATTACTAATTAATAATAATTATTAATAATTAATCTTAATTATTACCAACTAATCGTAATTATTATTAATTATTACTAATTATTACTAATTATTATATTTTTTTACTAATTATTACATTTTATTACTAATTATTGATAATTATTGATAATTATTGATAATTATTGATAATTATTGATAATTATTGATAATTATGGATAATTATTACTAATTATTGATAATTACGGATAATTATTAATAATCATTGATAATTATTATGAATTGTTTCTAATTATTACAAATTAATCCTAATTAATCCATATTATTAGTAATTAATCCAAATTATGACTAATTATTAATAATTATTACTAACTATTAGTAATTATTTCTAATTATTATAATCTTTTTCTAATTATTACTAATTATTGATAATTAATCCTATATATTACTAATTATTACTAATTATTGATAATTTGTCCCAATTATTACCAATTATTACTAATTAATCCAAATTATTATTAATTATTACTAATTATTTATAATTAATCCAAATTATTATTAATTATTAATAATAAATCCTAATTATTAATAAATAATTCTAATTATTAATAATTAATCCTAATTATTTCTAATAAATCTTAATTATTACTAATTAATGCTTAGTATTACTAATTTTTACTAATTTTTATAGTTTTTACTAATTAGTACTAATTATTACAATTTATTACAATTTATAGATAATTATTACTAATTATTACAATTTCATAATAATTATGGATAATTACTGATAATTATCAGTAATTATTTCTAATTATTATAAATTTTTTCTAATTGTTACTAATTATTACTAATTAACAGAAATTATTACTAATTAATCCTAATTATTAGAAATTATTTCTAATTATTACGATTTATTTACAATTATTAATAATTAATGGTAATTAATCCTAATTATTAATAATTATTACTGTTTAATGATAATTAATTCTAATTATTACTAATTATTTCTAATTATTGATAATTAATCATAATTGTTACTAATTACTACTAATTAATCCTACTTATTTCTAATTTATCCTAATTATTACTAATTAATCCTAATTATTATTAATTATAACTAATTATTACAATTGTTTACTAATTATAACTAATTATTACAATTTATTAAGAATTATTGATAATTATTGATAATTATTACTAATTATTGAAAATTTTTACTAATTAGTACAAATTATTACTAATTATTTCTAATTATTACAAATGTTTTCTGATTATTACTAATTATTACTAAATTTTTTTTAATTATTTCTAATTATTTCTATTTATTACTAATTTTTTATAATTGTTTATAATTATTACTAATTATTTCTAATTATTACTAATTATTACAATTTATTTCTAATTATTACAATTTATTACTAATTATTGTAGTTTATTAATATTTATTACAATTTATTAATAATTATTGCCAATTATTACTAATTAATATTAATTAATACTTATTATTACTAATTAAAACAAATTATTACTAATTATTACTAATTAGTACTAATTGATACTAATTATTAATAATTACTACTTATTACTACTAATTATTACTAATTAATACTAATTGCTACTAATTATAACTAATTAATACTAATTACTACTAATTTTTACTAATTAATCCGAATTATTACTAATCATTCCAAATTATTACTAATTAATATAAATTATTCATAATTGATCCTAATTATTCCTAATTATTACTAATTATTTCTAATAATTTGAAATTATTACAAATTATTTATAATTACTACTATTTATTACTATTTATTACAATTTATTACAATTTATTACAAATTATTACTAATTATTACAATTTATTACTAATTATTTCTAATTATTTCCATTTATTACTAATTATTTCAATTTATTACTTATTAACACTTGGATATAGCTACTCATAAAAATAAATACAGAAAAAATATATCTAATTCTAATTTTAAAAAATTACATCTAATTAACAAAAATTGTAAATAATTTAAAATAAAATAAATTAACTAAACAATAAAAAAATAGATAAATACTTTAAAACTAAAGCTTTCGGAATATCAAAGTCGCAGATTATGCTCTGATTTAAAAGTTTAAACTATGAAAAAATTTAGAAGAAAAATTTTCATAAGTGATGGAGAGATAGGTTGAGAAAGGATTAAAATAAGAGAAAACTGATGGGGGTATATATATGTTAGATTATTTACGACGGGCTACCCATCGCAAATAGTGGCATTTGCAATGGGGCCCATCGCAAATTCCTTCTGCCAGCATTAATTAAAGTGGGTCAATAAAAAGTTATTTACAATGGGGCCCATTACAAATATGTACATGCCGACAGAGTATTTGTGACCGGATACTTGTCCCATCGCAAATACTAAAACTCGCCGCCAGGTATTTGTGATGGGAATAGAAACCCATCGCAAATACATTTGCCCATGGTTTGGCACGTATTTTGTGCCAAACCTTTCGCGACAGCCCCCCCCCCCCCCCCCCCCCATTGCAAATAATAGTTTTTTGCGATGGGCTAATTCTCTCATCACAAATAACCCCTTTCGACGGGTTATTTACGACGGGCCCCTAACCCATCGCAAATGACCATCTTTTCCATAGTGTTTTTAGGTCTAGGGATATTTGGGTTTTAGAGGATTCCGGTGATTGGATAAGTCCATTTTGGCCAGCCTCTCCCTCACTCTTTTCTCTTATTCCCCCATTATATGAGCGTGATATCCGTGGAGTTTTTGATGAAAATTCGAGGTAACATCTCAACGGAATCTCCTACTATTATTCCCCCTTTCCTCTTACTAATTTTAGTTTTTTCATAGGGTTTCATGAATTTATCATTTCATCTAATCATTGATAAATCATTTCTCCTTAAGTGGTTTTCATCTCTGGCTATTAGAGGGAATCCTGAGACGTCATAAACAAGTCATCTTTCACCATTTATCACAAGGAATGAAATTGTGTGGATTTAACAAGTGTTTTGGATGGTTTTTGGAAAAATTTACCATCAATTCATATTTATAAATTAGGAATTTTGTATGGATAAATATCGCGGGTGAATTGAGAGTGAAATTCTTCAGTTTACTCATGATTCTGGTGGTGTTGGACTACCCAATGTGTTTTTTACCATTTATTACAATTGGGGTTTCGGGTTCAAATAAATTTATTTATTTATTTATTGATATTGAAGGTTAATATAAGGGATCAAAGACTCAATAGAAGTTTTTAGGATCTTGGGATGAGATATCACAATGTTGGCTGTGGTAGGGGACCTTGACTTTATATAAGTCACTTATCATTTGATAGTTTATTAGTCATGTGGCTCATTAAAAATAACTGCCTTCAGAATCACATGTATTATATGAGTTATGATATAAGGTTGGAATGGGATTATCTCAATTTTCAGTGTCCCTCTTTATGGATTTTTTGGTGGCATGAGTTATATTTCCCAAGATAAGTGGCTTCCTTCTAAAAATGTTATTTTAAAATATATATTTATTTTAAAATAGATTTTTCAACGGAAAACAAAAACTGGAAGAAGGGTTTTTAAAGAAGTATTTAAAAAATATAATGGGTTTTTCAAAGGTATTTGTTTTTTTATATTTGGTACAAGGGAAGGGTACATGTAAAAAAGGCATGCGATGCCTTTTAAATGGTTTTAAAATCTGGATTTGGATTAGTATTTGTGGGAAAACCTAGAGGGATTGGTGTGAGTTTGGTTTGGTATATTTGACCTTGTGTGGGTGATGTCCTATTTTCAAATTTATGTGTTCATTATGTATTCCCCTTTATATAGCCTCTATGTACGTCTTATTTGGTCTACATGCTTGGTGTATGTTTTGACTAACAATTCTTTCATGTGGTATTGAAGTGGTGGGTTGATCCAGGTGAAAGTGACAGACCCCTAAAAGATTTAAACAAGTCAAGGACCTGGGTATATAGTTGAGTGAGGGACTAGGTTTTGAAGGAATAGTTCCCTAATGATGATATATGTGTTGCATGTACAAATTTTTTTTTTCAATGTGTACTAATTATTTTATTGGTGTGACCTGCATTTGTATATAGGGATGGGTCGGGGTGCTTGATGATGGACATCCCAAAACCTATTGGGAATCGCCAGTGGGATTGATTGTGGTCCAATAGAACCTATGGGTTTTTTTCTTGACCATGGTCTCCTCAGAGCATACAGGTATGGGAAGGTGCAGTTGATTTTTTCCTCCCTAGAACATGTGGATATTTCCTAGCGTTATTGATTTTTACCTCCCTAGAACCAATGAGTATGGTTATAAGTGAATAGATAGTCCTCCCTGAGTACGCAGAAAAGGTCTAAGTTCTTGATAGGTTTATGACCTAAGGGACAGACAAAATTCATGGGACTCATGTGCTATGGATTTCTTGATAGGTGTTCCATCTAGTATGGAGTCGAAGCAGATAGTATACAGGTTGTGGTTTGAGGTAGATCCCAACATGGTGTTGAAGCATGTATGTGTGTATTTGAATGTGTGTTACGTTTCTAGTAGGGTGGGTTATATGGAAACAATCATAATCTATATATGTATTGTAACAGTACATAATTGATCAGAGTAGAACCTAGTTTGGTTAAGGTAATGGTAATACCTGATATGTAGTTGGACCTACCCACTATATTTATACATGGTATGGGTTCTAGTGTATGTGGGTTGAACTTAATGTTTTTATTCATGGTAAAGGTACCACATGGATATGGGATTGTGGTACATGTTAGCAGGTCACAAACTTTGTGGATATGAAATGACACTATAAGAGGTAGGCCGAAGGCCTGATTTTTTACATTTAATTATTGTCAACATGTATAAGATAGTGTGCCTTTTTTATATATGGTACATGTTAATTATTATCTGCATATAATTTGTTTTGTTTTGATGTATCGTATAGTTGTCTTTTTTACTTTTTGATTAGGAACATTTGGGGGAAGTTGGATCTATGTTTTAGGACTTTAGGTTAGTGGGACATCCACTATATGAACAGTCCATTCGGAATATTTTATTGACATGGTCATGGAACGTGGTACTCATTTTAGAGGGCATAGTCTTCCCATCACTATGTTAGGTTCTCACTGCTTGTTAGAAGAACTTGGTGTATGGGAAGGAGTTCCCTATGTGATGAGGAAATCCACTATCAATAAATGATTGTCTAAAAAGGGATGTGGTGTCACATTGAGATTTTAAAATCTATATATTCCCTTTAAATCCCAATGTGTTCACTAGCATACATCACATGAAACAACAAACCAAAACAATCAATGAAATGTTATATAACATTTAAAATTTATATGTAGGATTTTAGGGTAAATATCTAACTAAACTCTGACATATTTTTATAAATAAGATTAAAATAAATTTTTTATACTAATCCATTAATAAAATTAAATTAGTATATCTAAGTAACAAAAAAATCATTTCATTCCAAGAAATATATTTTCTTAAAAAAACTCCATTTAGAACGGTATGATTTTTATTATATTATGGTTAAATAATGTTTTAAATGTAAAGTATTTATAACACATAAAAAAATAAGTTAACATCCAAACAATAGTTATTACTATGAAAGTAATAAATTTATTTTATTCTTAGAAGATAATTTTTTATGAAATTGTATTTTTTATTATGTGAGATTATGAAAAAATTTATTTTTATCAATTTTAGAAATTTAATTAGATAAAATTATTTTCACTTTTTTATTAACATTATTTAATTAATTAATGGGTTCAATTTCAGTTTTAGGCTTCAAATTAACTTACCGAGGTAAAAATTATTTACCATGGTAAGACAATTATTTCTCATGGAATGATAATTATCTAATTATTTTTTATTTTAAATTATATTGGTCTATTTTAAAATAAAAAACTAATTTGATTTTTAAAAATATATAAAAAAATTAACACTCATTTAATTGGTAACCAGTTTTAAATAAAATTAAGAAAACTTAATGACTAAAACAATCTTTTTCTATAAAAACAATTTTTCAACACATTTCTTTTTTTTAAAGTTAATTTTCTCATATTTATAAATTTAATTATATGAAATGGATTTCAAATTCATATTCTGAACATAAAAATTTTCTAATAAGGGTAATTTTATATTTTTTTTAAAATGATAATTACCCTAGAAAAATTTTAATCAAGATTATTAAGTATCAAAATGGGTAATTTAATGTGGCTTGATTTTACTAAATAAATTTGACAATTATACTTTAAAGAATATATTTTTTAAGTTTTAAAGTCATACTAAATTTCTATACCAACATCTCCCCACACAAATCACCTAAATCTCAAGTAATTTCATTCTTACGCATTACCTAACTTTCTTTTCCAATGATTTCCCCCTTTTTCACCAATAAAAGTAGATAAATTCCACCCATTTCAAGCCACACACCTAGTTTGAAATTACAATTAATCTCTACCAATTTTATGTATTAAAGATTCTATGTAATATTTTTATCTTTTAGCCATACCAATGTTCTTCAATTCCTTTATTTCAAAAGGATGCTTCATGAGAAGATTAAAATTATCAATGTAAGTATTACTTACTCATTAACTTCTTTTAATTATCCTTCTCATCCACCCTCCTCCAAATAAATTATATTAATATTTATATACTACAATAATTATAAATAATATAATTAAATTTTATTATATTTAGGGTATAACCATTATCGATCCCCCCATTCAATCAAACAAATAAAAACATTATTTATGCATGTGTGCGGACCAACGCCTACAAGAATGACATATTGAATTTTTCATAACCACCTTTCAGGGAAGGTTATATAAATGGTTTTAAGGAATTTATATTTTATTTATTTCATTATTTATATTCGTTAAATATAAATTAATCATTCTATATATAAAATTATTATTAAATTATTTTTATAAAACTAAACCCTGAAAACTAATGTACCAAGAGGAATACTGATTTGAATATAAGTTACCTCGTATTTTTCATTTAACTCCTTAAAAATATTCAAAATTATGATTCATAACCTTAATAACATATATATAATGTAATTAAACTTTTTTTATATTTATATTATAAAAAATGAATCTATTTCATAGCCATACTCACACATAAATTGTAGCATATTCTTGTTGGGTCAGTTTAACCACCTAAATTAAAAATAAAACAAATTTAAATCAATGATGGATTTGGAAACTTAATATTGGACATTAAAAATTAAATAATATGTTTTCTGGTTTTTTAATGTTAATATAAACATTTACACATTAATTTAGACAACACCCTTTATTCTTTAAAAAAACAAAATAATATCATCCTTGATTTCATCATCAAAAATTATAAATAAAATATTTATGAAACGAAATAACCAAATATTAACTATTTATAAACAAATCAATTATATAACATTTTTTGATATATTAATGTTAAACTTTTTAAGAATAATGAAGAACAATACTCCTATTATGAAACTAATTCAAAACAATCAAGATTACTCATACCAGATAATAAAAATAGAAACAAACTAACTAATATAACTATAGAGAATAGGTATAAATGATGTTTATAAAAGGTTATATATATGAAAAATGTTTTTTAATGGGTGATTATGATAGTTATTTTTTCTATACATGAGATTCAAGTTCTTCATCGGAAGTCAGAAATTAAGGTAAGGGGTTCCTTATCTCAAAATTAATTTCTTGATACATATTTCATATTGCACACCATTATTTACTTGATATTGAAGTGATTAATTCCTATTTAATGTCTTTATATATTTCATTCATGAGATATTAAAATAAAAATTATTTTCCTTCCTTCCTTCAGTTACTGATTTCAAGTTTTACTAAACCTATAAGGGATCTTGACAACTCAAAATATAATTTCCTAGAGTTTTAATTGCACTTATAAAACATATTTATTCCATTATTGATTTCTTCCACAATAATAACTTATTACATAATAATTTATCTTCCTCTAAGAGAATAATTATTTTTTAATTTAATGGTTTTAAACTAAAAAATATTATCATTTTTGAAAAAAAAATATCATCCTCACTAACGACTCTTTCCGCTCCCTATCAAATTTTTCCTTCCTTTCAATGTTCTTATTTATATTTGGAAACCCAATTATTTTTTATCTCATATGACCTTTATATTTCCATTATCCTCTTACGAAATAGATGTTTTATAACTAATTCTACGATCTTGGAATTTAAAAATGATATTTTACAATAATGTAATGGCTTTCCTTACATGATCTTTTATTTTTTCTTCCTCTCTACATTTCCTTATGATACTCTTTAACTATTTTTCAAAAATCTATTATCGAGGTTTCTTTTTTTAAAAGAATAATATTTTAAATTATTTCCATTTATATTTTTTAAAATAAATTTCCACTGTCACCCATAACTTCTTCTTTTTATAATAATGTTTAAAAAAATTATAAAATATCTTTTTTTTATTTTAATTACATGTGAACACATCCTTTCACTGTTATGAACAATCCATTAAATAAATATTCCTTTCCATATTTTAAGAAAAATCCAAAATAAATCTAACTACTTATTATTTTGAAATAAAAAATTAATATTTCTTCTATTTTTTCAACCTAATTTACACAATGTTCTTGGAAATTTATTTTTTATCTATGCCAACTCCTCTATTCATTCCTATGACATTAACTGATGATATCATCCACCTTATTCCTCTCAATATATTATGATCATGTTGTGTGTTATCATATAACCCATTTATTTTTTGGGTTTATTATGATTTGTTGGAAATATGTGTGATTCACAAATTTTGAAGACATCTTTGTGGATATATGAAAGGGGTTAATTAATAGTGCTCCAATGTATTTGATAAAAAATTAATCTATATATAAGACATGTTCATGATACTTTGGATTCATTGATTTTTAATGATTTATGAAACCTTGGTGAAAAATATTTTTAAAATGAAGGGTGTTCCATGATAGTAATCTAGTATATTAGGTAATTAATTAATATCTGGATAGTCATGTTACTAATACTATAATAAACCTGCTCATGCTACCATCCATCTTGAAACATGACCCATCTTTCCACTTTCCAGAAGGGAATTCTCAATCCACAAAGTCAAGAAATGTGTTCTTGGGTCTTAATATTTCTCTTAAAAATTGGTTTCACTTGGATATATCAATATAAAATGATCAAGAGTATAAATATATAAAATATACAACTGATGGAATAATAAATACATCCATATTACTATAAACATGTAACTAAAATAAATAAAAAATGTAAGTACATACAGAAACATCATAAACCAAAATGGTGATTAAACCATCCAAAAATAAAAGCAAAAAGGGAAAAAGAACATGAACATGCCAAATTTTACCACTAGTGAACCAAGTTCGCTCACTACATCCCGCTCTTTCATCCATGGATAAACCCAAACAAATGAACTGAAATAGATCTAGGTACCATAAACATATAAAAGATCTGTATTGGTGTTATTTAAACATCACAGTTGGTTTCCACCCACTATGTCTATGGAAATCCCCTTAGTAATGAATTTTATAAAATTATTGTTTTAGAATTATATAAAAACATTTTTTTAACTAGATTTATAAAAAAAATCAATATCATTCCACTAACAATTTTATAAACAACCACCCTTTTTGAAAATCAAAAAAAAAAGAAACATAAAAATATTAAAATAAATAATTTCACTATAGTGTACCAAAGTAAACATATATTCATTTGACATTATTTTAAAAATCTAATCATTACATCTCACAATAATCAAACCTAGATCTATGAAACTTTTAGTTTTGTGTTATTGATGACTAGATCCTTAGGCAACTTATTTTACTAAAATTTGGAATGCTTATCTACAATTGAACTATTTTGGACCCCTTTAAAGATTTATCATATGTTAAAAATATCTTCATAACATGAGGAATGTGAATAAAATAAATGGGTGAGTTTAAATTCTCTATAATAAAAAAACATATCATCATCTCCTCAATGGCTAGATTATAATCCTCTCGGAAAACAGGATCTTAGAGAATTTTCTTATTAAAATAACATTAAGAAAATAATCATTTTCCAAAAAAAAATATGTAAGGACAAGTAATATCCACATAAATATATATAACATGATATAATAGTGTAAGATAATAGTGGAAACACGGTACATAAAAATGATATCATAAGTATATTGAACTATAAATATGCATAAAAAATATAAAACATAACTTCATAAGTGTATGAAAAGGATTTATACCAAGACTATCATAGTGTATAGAGTCCCATTTTGGATTGTTATCAATACACACTCCCAGAAACATTGTGGAAAAATTCCCATGCTTGATTGGGTTCTCTACCCATTCTAGCAAACATAGTGGAAAAAGTCACGTTATGGATTATCTTCCCTTAGGAATCTCATACATAGATTCTCGTGAGATATAAATATTTACCCATTTAATTACAGAGATATATAATTTTGTTCCCAGCCATCACATCATATTATTTGCATGAATAAGTGTTCTATTAAAGAAAATGATACCAAACATAAAGCATAAGTATGATAAAACCCATAATAAGGGAGTGGGTTTCATAATCTTGTTTCAGAGCATAATTGAGGGTTATTTCATAATTATTCCCAAGAGAATAAGGAATTAAATAATTCTATTCATACATATATTAATAAATAAACATATGTCTTTAAAATTTATTTATAATCCATGAAAATTTGTGGGAAGGATCTAAAGTAGAAATAATAAAAATAAACTACTTGGGCAATGCTTTATGAAATAAGTAAATGAGATCTTTAATGAAGGAAAGAGTATATTGTTTTCCATAAAACCATAATTTGACTAGTATTACTTCCAATAAAGTAACTATGGTTTTCTAAATCTATTTTGGGCGAAAAATATTTTATATAGGGGACAACTGGCATTTGATAAGATACTGTAAAATTCCCTAAAGTTGGGTTTACTTAAAAGTAAAAAATTAGAGGGGAACTTAAAGCATGTACTAACCCCAAACAATAAAGGTATATTATATTGGTTATATATTTAAAGAACATATATAAAATATATAGAATAAATATTTGATAATAATATATAAAAAATATAGAAAATGAATGAAAATTCATCGCCAAAAAGTAATGATCTTGATTACAAAATATCCATTTTTATGATTTAATACACCTTTATTAATATCCCATAGCATACAAAGGATAAAACTAATTTATTTTTAATTTTTTATAAGGGAAATATGAAATTCATGTGAGATAAAAACTAATTAGGCTTCCAATTAAAATAAGAACATTGGAGGGAAGGGAAATTATGGTCATAGAGGGGAAACCATTATTTAGGCGGATGAGAATTATTCTTAACATAGTTAAATTTTCAAGAAGGAATATAACTCATAAATAATAATTATTTAAATAAAAAATTATTCTCATAATATAGAAATATTTTATTCCATATGAAATCTAATATGACACTTAATTATAAATATAATAACTCAAAAATAAAGACTGAGTTATGAAAGGCCCTTGACTTTTAGAAAAGAAATCGTTTATATCCATATATAAAAGAATATAATGAATGAAGGTTAAGGATATAAGTTTATAAATAATTTAAAATTTTATAATTCAAATGGACTTCAGTTATACCATACAAATGGAAATTCAATCATAATGTCAAATCATACAACAATGATGGGTGTTTGAGACGGAAACCCTTATGGCTTAAGAAACATTATATTAAAACCACATTAAAAGAGGGAGTGATTAATTTTTTAGTTAAAATAATATGAATAATGAAAATAAATAAAATTATATATCCAACTAGTATTTATTCACCATTTAAAATAAATTGGTTGCATAAAATAAAATGTGTCTCCGAGACGAAAAATATGAGTTAAAACCCTTACCTTGATTCAGTTTATTCTGTGCGTGTGCCTAAATTCCTAAATAATAAAATAATTTTAATTATATAAAATATTAAGAAAACTATTATTCTATATTTAATTTCATATGTGTGATTTTTTATAATACTTTATTTATTTATTATATAGTTTTCTTGCCTATATTGGTAACTTGATGTCGTTCGGACAATTATTATATAAGTCCTTATGGATGTTCACCACGGTAGAAAGCATCCTAAAATATTATTATAGTATAAAAAAATAATACTGTTATTAAAATAATGTTTTTATGTTAAATATAATTTCAATTCCATACATGATGGATGGTTATAAAAAAATAAACTGATTGTAGATGGGGGCAGCAGTCCAAACATATGCACGATTAATGTTTCCAATTCTAAATGAATGACAGGGAAATAAAGTATATAATAATTTGAAATTAAATAATCATATTTATATTATATATATCATATTTATTCATTAATAACATCATTAAAACCGACCATGATATGTGGTTATGAAAAATATATGATGTCGTTTAGTGGGGGTGGTAGTATTCACACACGCACTAATGAAGCTTTTGTTTTCCCTAGTGGATGTATAGGAATAAATAATGGTTGTTATAATCATATATTAGAATATTAGTATAATATTTATATAGATTTATTTATATTTTTATGTATATAGGTGGTTTTGAAGAGGTTTATTATGAATAAAAGATTAAAAATTAGGTAACACTTATGTTGTAGATGAAATCATCTGTTAAAGATCACCTTGGAAATGAAGGCCATTGGATAACATATAGATATCAGATAATTATGGTAGATTTAAGTGATTCTAGGACAGGTAATGTTTTTATAGTTTAAATAGAAATTGAATTGGGAATTTACCCATGGAAGTGGGGAAGTAATCCCCTTTTACAAGTGATGAAAAAGAATGATTTTTGGAATACACTTTAACCTTCTATGATATCATTACATTATTCCTTAGTTAATGACTCCTAGATTTTCTAATAATGTATTATGGGGTGTAATAAAGTCTATAAATCTTCATAAATGACTTTATAAACATTATTTAAACCTGTTTCAATCCTTTTCCCATAGGTTTTGACTTTTAAAGATTTTCATTTTTACCTTAGTAACTAGTTATTAACTAGGTAATTTATATTAAATTAAAAATTATAAGGTATAAAATCTCATAGAATTTTTAAATTTTCAACCTAAATATAATCCCAATTTAATATAATTTAATTTATAAATAAAATTAAAATAACTCTGAAATTGAAATATTATATATATATATATAATCAGTTTTTGTAGAGAAATGATGTTTTAACCACAGTGTGTTCTAAATATTATTTATAATTGGATACCAATTAAATGTGTTATAATATAATTATATATGTTTTTAAAAATTAAATTACATTCTTAATCTAAATATATTAATTTATTTGATAAAAAAATCATGATATTAATAATACAATTCTTTGAAAATCATAGTTTCATCATTAAGATGGTCATTAAATTTAATGAGAGTAATAATACTTTTATACAAAAAAATTGAAATTCACCATATTATATAATATGAACAAATTTTACTAAAATATGAAATCCATTGTGATATATGTAATTTCTGTAAGCGATGAAAATTAGTTTTTAATATAATTGAATAAAAATAGTTTCTAGAACAAAATATTGCTTATGTTTCCAAAACAATATGCATGGGTTATAAAAAAAGTTACTAATTTTAAATGATTTATTTTATTTATATATATATATATATATATTCTATATAAAAATTATTTGATAACTTTTATGTCATTATTTTTTTGAAAACTTCATAAAAGTGATAGTTTTTAGCAAAATTGGTATTTTTCACTATTCACCTTAAAAATATTATTACAAAAAAATCCCAAAAAATCATATTAATCCAATATTTATATACTAAATCAAAAACTATTGAAAATTTTTTCAAACTAAAATCTTAAAATTTTATAATTTATCTTTTAAATAAAAACATAAGTATATAATAAAAAGCTTTTAAAATATAAATATAACACATTGTTGTATTAATCATTCCTATTATTATTTTTTATAAATTACTAATAAAATTTTGTTTTAATATATTATAATAATAAAATTATATAGTATTCATATAAACAATATTTATTTTCATGTTTCTAAAAATAAAGAATATAAAAAGATAATTTTTTAAATAAATACATTTTTAACCATAAGGTGAACTTATTAGTTATCTAGCTACACTAAAAATAAGGAACTGTGTTTCTACATTAATTTTATAATGTGGTTATCTAACAAACTTAATAGAATCATTATAATGGTTATATAATTTTCTATGGTTTTTTTTGGTTTATTATGGCATGTGATGAAAGCTACTGAGTACATTAGTTTTTAAAGGAAATATAATTTAAAATTTCAGGGCATAAATTTCTTCCCCCATTAAATAAATTTTAACCTCACAATTTTATTTATGACATACTAATGGAAATATCTGAGGGTTTCTAATTATTGTAAATTTACTAGGATATAATAACTACAAAGATACAAACCTTAAAAATTCAGGTATATATCATTTTTCATATAATAGGCTTATTCTTAATATTGTATTCTTCTCCAAACATTTTATCCAAGTGTATATAATTTTTTAAGATTGAAAATCAAATTATATAATTTCATTTTCAATTTTTTTCATAATCATCCTTTAATTGATAGAGTATTATAGATTTATATGAAATGTTATTTCCCTATTCTAAAAAATAGTTTTTCAAGTAAGAATAGGGAAAAATCAATTCTTAAAATCATAATAAATTTATCTTAAAGAACAATTTTAAGAGTTAATTGAATCATAATAAAAAAATTCTTGAAGAAGATTCATATACCTTTTATTTGATAATGCCACCACCAAGTTTTTTCTAACACCTAAAAGTTGGTGAAAAAATAAGTGACATATAGAATCTACAAATCCTAAGTTATGAATAAGTGTACCTAGAACCAAATATTATAATTATCCACCTTAATATTAGTCATTCCATATTCTTTTCCTTGAAATAATGGTCTAGGATTTTGTTGGTTTTGATTGTCATCAAAATCCATTAGATTAGTTCATTGTTTTATATAGATACCAAATTACTCTTATTTAGAACATCGGATTTCAAGTGAATCCTTAGGAAGAACATTATTTTTCTCCATCATATTAATAAAAATATTACTTTTTCCTCATAATCATGTTTAGAATTTTCCTCTTTTACCATAGATGAAATATCTTTCAGTTCCTTTTATATATTCCCTTGGGTGTCTCTTCAAACATTTTTGGCATATATGATGTTAAATATTATTTCCATTATCATCTTTATCACCTCAGTTCCCAAGAGACTGCATCCTTATCTAAATTAGTGGGATCAATATTTAAAATATTATCCCATGGTTAATCATATTTCATGACAGTGGGTGTGGCATAATCAATATATTTCGTATTCCATATCCCACTTAATTTGGTTGATCAATCACTATATTTCCCCGCACACTTATTTTTAACTCGACTCTTTTGGGTTCCAACCATTACTAAAACCAAAAGTGGTTAACATGATTAATAAACAATTATCATCATAAGATAAGTATCCAAGATTAATAAAAGTGTAAGTTAACCCTAAAATGCATCACTTTTTTATACCATCATGTTATCATATAAATAATTTACATCAATCTATATCACTCTTTTTTTAACTTATATCATTTAAATTTTAACCTATTTTACCCTTAGATCAAGTTATAACATATTTGGTTCAGCGTATATCATCAGTAATTCATATTAGTTTATCTTAAGATTCAATCCCTGATACTTATTATCCCAGTCCCTAAATGTAACTTAGAAATAAATCATTCATCATTTTTCATAAATATCACATGATCAATCAAAGAATATCCCTGAGGAGTGTCTACCAAGGTCTACAATCTTAGGAACCATAATTTTTCATCAGAGTGACGATGAGATAATTACACAACCAACCCTTTTTGGGTTCATTACCAAAAGGTAAATCTACGCCACAGTGGTATCCACTTTCTAGTATCCCAATATGGATATAATTTCATGGAAAACCATATAGTCAAAACATTTCCAAAATTTCAGTATGTTAACCTATACTTAGTCTTGCCTATTAAACTTATCCCTAGGGTTTTAAAAAAATTTCTCTAATCCTAATCCCCAAAAAGAAGCATACTAATACTCAGAAATATTTAAAAAAACTCCTTTGATACATACTATAATGAACAAATCTAAACATATGATTATTTCACATAAATTATTAAATTTAAACATTATGCCCCAAAATAATATCACATAACTCATAGAACCTTTTTTAAGTGTCTTTGAGGACCAGTTACATAGGAAAATTATTTTTCTAAACTTTTTAACATGTCTAAATAATTTAACTCCTCTATACCGCATTCTATAATTTTCCTAAGATATACATATCTTCATAACATAGGGAATAGAAATATAATAAATGGGTGAGCACAAATTCATAGAATGGGAAAATATATCAACATGTCATCAAGGGTTAGATAATAATAATATGAGAAAACTAGATCATAGTGAAATTTCTTATTAAAAGAACATTTCAAAATAAATTATATCCATAAATAATTAAGGTATGACATATAATATCCAGATAAAAAACATTTACCATGACAGAATTATGACAACTCTGCTCTTTATTACACACTAAAACATGATTTATGACATAAACTTCACCTGATACCACATAGAAGATCAAGGGGTCCAATGTCTTTGGGGATTAGGATCATTACATAACAACTTAAATCATAAAATAAAACATCTTTATAGAAAATTTCCTTTACATGACCACTATATTCCCTCGTACTTAGCATTTCATGGGATAACCTGAGGACATGCTTAAGAAAAGGGTGAGCTATAAAGCCCAGTTAGGTAATAAGCATGGAATAACATGAGGAATACAATACATGTTAGAAAATAGGCATATTAATGGATAACAAGAGAACCATGAACATAAAGGCGTGATAAAGCATGATATTCATAACATGGAAATGTGGAAACAACACTTAACATGGAATTAGCATGAACCAAGGCTCATTACACAAGAAGCATGAGTAAACCCTCATTGCATATGAAGAAAAAGTAAACCCTCATTTAACTTTAATTAGCATGATTCAACACCCTTTTCACATGATGTATCATTATACTATACTTTACCCAATGCATTGGAGCGCTATCGGGGCACACCCTTCTTAAACATTTCATTTCATGCAATAGTGTGCCACATGGATCATATAACATGGAATCAATCAACATCATAAGTTATTCCATGATTAATTAATTTGGAATGAATAAATTAAAGTACCATTCAATATATATATGTGCATAAATGTGAATACCCTTGATAGATACATGGGTATGGTATTCACTACACAATGATCTTGGCTTGAAAAAATGTGGTGCAATTTTGGCAGCATAACGGTGTGACATAAGGATTCATGAAAAAGTTTTATGAGAGAGAAATGGGTGTCTCATCATATGTACATGAAATGGATAGTAAGTGGGTCATATAGACACATGTACCAACAAACGTAATGGAATTTAGATGCATAATACAAAATAATTACTTGGATGTAAAAGATGAGAGAGAAATCCCTCACAGAATTTTGGCATGGTAACAGGTGTACATCGGAGACATTAATGTGAGATAAATGGGTCTCCCATAATCCAAAAATAAAGAGGTCGGTATGGGGTAGGTTTGAAATCATACCCCAATATTTTTAATTGAAAACAAAAGGGCATGATAACATAAAGAAAATTGAAAAAAATGAGAAAGGAAGAAATCCCTTACTTGGAAATGTGATCCCAAAGGCTTGGAAGAGGCCTAATAGACGCTTATGGGGAGCTTGGGGAATCTTGGAAGGATTACAGAGAGAGTATGGAATAGTTTGGATGAACTCTAAAGGCTTTAGTGAAGGGGAAGTGGGGCCTTGGGTGGGTTTATATAGGAAATTAGAGGGAATTCTTTGTTATTTAGGTTTCGGTCACCACACATTAAAATAATCAAAACCAGAAACCTGCCCATGGTTTTTTTCCAAATGGTAGTGTAAAACAATATTTTATAAGGCCAATTACCAAAATTATTGAAATAATAGGGTTGCTTATGTGGAGGTGAGTTACACTCTCAAGGAAATTCATATAAAAACTGAAAATGTTTTATAACTCTTGGAGGGTCCACTAAAGTTTGGTAAAATAAATCAAAAAAACCTAAATTCACATTATTTTAATGTTAAAATATATATTTTCTGCACATATAATTTAAGGAATTTTATTACATCACTATTGGGTCGTTATGATGTCATAAAACACATTATATATTTAAACGGTACTTATTTTTTACCCAAAAATTCAACCGTCTCAAAAAATTATGAAAAATTCACCATGGAATAATTCTGACATCCTTATTCAAAAAATAATATTCATTTCATCTAAATAATTTTCAAAATTTGTGAATTTTTACTTTTAAAATAAAAATCGACATTTATCGAAAATTCATGGGTTTTGACAAAAAAGGCTTTCAAAACTTAACAAAAATTACAATTGCATTCATAAAATAATACGATCATTTATATTTAATAAAAATTAATATAATAATAATAATATTTTATTAAAATATTATTTAATTCAAAAATCCTTTAATTCATCAAAATAGATTTCTTAGTTTAATATTAACTAAAAATACTATTTGTGCTTTAAAAAATATTTATAAAGTGAAAATAATAAAATGAATGTATATTTATTATTATATACAAAAAAAATCACATAATCATAGTGAAAAGGTCTTGTTATATAACCCCTTATAACACCTTCATACGACTAAAGGGTAAGGTGTGCGATGGTGAAAGACTCTTGGGGTGGGTTAGATAACATTGCTCAGGTGGTAATCTCTATCAACTTCCACTTCTCTCGTAGGCGGTTCTGTTCGAGCTTAACATGTTGAATATAGGCATGGGCTTCGTCAAGATCAAAGCCCAATGATGCCACCTCCTTTCTGAGATCTGAAAAATGGGATTCATATGGGGCATGTCTACTGGATGAGTCAATCGCTTCCTTTGTCTGAGTAAATTGGATTTTTTAAAGACCTATATTTATACCAATCATGTGATCATTTTTCAACGTATATATTAGAAATTGTCACAATTATTTACCATATTCTAAAATAAAGAAACACAAAACAAAATAATTTTATATGTTATATAACCATTTCACATAATAAGACATTTAATTTGATCAAGATGAATTTTCATTAATACAAGTATGGGTCGTTACAATATTCACCTCTTAAGAAATTTCACCCTTGAAATTTCCTTTTCCCACACTAAAAAAAGATGAGGAAAAATATGCTTCATCGCTTCCTCTAATTCCCATGTTGCTTCTTCAAACTTGTGGTTTCACCACAACACCTTCACGAGGGCACCATCTTATTTCGTAGGACTTTTTCCCTATGATCTAAGATCTTCACTGGTTACTCCTCATATGAAAAATCATCCTCTAATTGTACTACCTCTAAAGAGAGTACATGTAAAGGTCATGGTATTTACTTCCTTAAGAGAGATACATAAAATACATCATGTAATTTGGCCATGGTAGGTGGGAGTGCTAGTCAATAGGCCACATCCCTGACATGATCAAGAATCTCAATAGGGTCGATGTACCTAGGACATAACTTCCCTTTCTTTACAAACCTCATGACCTTCTTCCATGGAGATGTGCATAGGAAGACCATGTCTCCAAATTTAAACTCATGGTATCATCTACGGATATCAACATTACTCTTCTGTTGACTCTGGACTTCCTTGATATGTTGTTGAATGGTTTTCACCTTCTCCACCATTTCTTCGACCATATATGGTCTTAGCAGCTTACGTTTACCGACTTCATCCCAAAATACTGGTGTTATACACATATTCCCATATAGGTCTTTATAAGGTGCCATTCATATACTCAAGTGGAAATTGTTAATATAGGATAATTCAACTAGAGGAAAATGTTGATCCCATCCTTCTTTAAAGTCCATTGAACATGATCTTAACATATCTTCTTGTGTCTGAATAGTTCGCTCAGATTGGCCATCAGATTGAGGATGATAGGTCATACTAAAGTTTAGTTCAGTATCCAGATCATATTGAAGAATCTTCCAAAACATGGAGGTGAATATTGGATCTCGGTCAGATACAATAGATAGTGGTACTCCATGAAACCTTACCACTTCCCTGATATATATCCGTGCTAGTTGATCCAATGAGAAATCCTCTCAAATTTCAATGAATTGTTTGGACTTTGAAATAATATCCACAATAACTTAGATTACATTGTTGCCTTTGGATGTATTTAGAAGTCCGGTGAAAAAGTCCATGGTGATGTTATCTGATTTCCAAGCTAGAATGGGAAATGGTTTCATCATCCCCTTAGACTTATGCCTCTCTTCCTTCACTTACTGACACACCAGGAACTTTTATGTATACTGAGTGATCTCCTACTTCATATTATCCCACCAATAATGCTCTCGGAGATCTTGAAACATATTTGTGTTTCTTAGGTGAATAGATAAATTTTAACTATGTGAATCATCCAAAAGTTCCTTCTTCGGCTTCGGACTTGATGGAACACATAGTCTTTTCCCAAATCTCACAATTCCTTCTTCATTAACAATAAAATCCAACGATTTTCCTTTTATAATAGCTTCCACTTTCTTCTGAATTCTCACATCATCCTTTTGAGCATCCTTTAACCTTTCCAAGAGAGACAGATTAGGAATTATTTGTGAAAGGATTGATGTTATTCCCTTCTTTATGATTCCCATTTCTATCTTCACCAAATCTAAAAATATTGGATCCTTCTCAATTATAATCAATGATAGAATCAATGGGTCCTTTCTACTTATAGCATCTACCACCTTGTTCACTTTCCCAGGGTGGTAATTGATTGAGCAATCATAGTCTTTGATCATCTCTAACCATCTTCATTGACGTATGTTCAACTCTTTATGTGTGAATATATACTTGAGGATATTGGGGTCTGTATATATTTCACACAACTCCCCAAAGAAATAATTCCACCAAATTTCTAAGGCGACGATCACCACAGCCAACTCCAGATCATGTGTTAAATAATTATGCTCATGAGCTTTCAATTTCCTTGAATCATAGGCAATGACTTTGTCATTTAACATCAACACATAGCCCAGTCCATTCTTAGAAGCATCACTAAATACCAAAAAAATTTCTCCACTTGTGGGTAAAGTGAGCACAGGTGCATTGATAAGCCTCCTTTTCAACTCCTTGAAGCTTTATTCACATTCATCAATCCAAGAAAACTTTACTCCCTTCCGAGTTAGCTTGGTAAGAGGGTTGGACAATTGTGAGAAATTTATCACAAATCATCGATAATATCCGACTAACCCTAAGAAGATACAGATATTTGTTACCGATGTTGGCCTCAGCCACCCCTCAATTGTAGCTGCCTTGGAGGGATCCATAGATATCCCATTACTTATGATGATATGGCCCAATAATGAGACCTCTTTCAAGCAGAACATTCACTTGTTGTACTTTTCATAGAGCTTCTCCTTCTGCAAGGTCTCTAGTACAGTTCTTAGATGCTTCTCATCATCCTACCTATTTTTGGAGTATATTATAAAATCATCTATGAAGACTACCACATATTTTTTGAGGTAATCTCAAAATACTCAATTCATCAATTCCATGAATATTTCTTGAGAATTAATGAGTCTGAAAGGCATTACTATGAATTCATAGTGCCCATATCTTGTACGAAAATTAGTCTTGGAAATATCTTCCTTCTTCACCCTTACTTGATAATATCCTGACCGCAAATCCACCTTAGAGAAGAATTTTTTCCCATACAGCTGATCAAACAATTCATCAATTCATGGGAGAGGATACTTGTTCTTTATTGTGATTTTTTTAATCTCACGATAATTGATGCAAAGGCACATTGACCCATTCTTCTTCTTGCTGGAGAGGACTAGTCCACCCCATGGTGAAGCACTTGGGCATATAAATCCTTTATTGAGATTCTCATGTAGTTGTTTCTTCAGCTCTTCGATCTCCAAAATAGACATTCTATACAGAGTTTTGGATATTGGAAGTGCCCTAGGTATAAGGTCAATTTAGAATTCAACATCTCTTATAGGAGGAAGACCAAGAAATTCCTTGAGAAACACTTCAGCGAATTCCCTCATAATAGGCATGTTTTCAAATATGGTTTCTTCCTTGGACTCAATCATCTGATCCAGATACACATTCTCATAGGGAAGTAATATCCAAGTTTGAGATGATGGAGCAAAAGAAGATTCATCTTCCTCCTTGACCTTGTACAGAATCGGGGGTTGATTCTCCACATGGTAAGTGATTTCCCTCTAATGGAAATTTATGTTGGCTCTATATAGGGAAAGCCAATCCATGCCAATAATTTCATAAAATTCCACCAGAGGGAGTATGATGAGGTTCTCTAGGAAGTTCAATCCATCGATTATTATAGGGGGGAGTTATATTCATGGGATGCAACAATTTTCCCATTTACCGTACTCACCGACATCTTTAATTCCCTGATTTGTAGTGGTTTTGATATTGTTCTACTAAAAATTTGGGATATAAGAGAATGTATATAACCTGAATCAAAAATTATGTTCGCTCTTCTTAAATTAATAACTAATGTACCTATCACCACTTCATTGTCGGGGTTCACTTGGGCAGTATTAGTGGCAAAAGCTCACCCTTTCTACCTTGGAGGTTATTGGTTACCTCCGAAAACCCTTGTCTTACGGCACTGATTTGAAAGTTTCCCTGGTTCTTTGTAGTTAAAGAAATGAACAACGCGTTGAGAGTCAAATAGAGTGTCCCTCTCCTCTATCATATATATAGGTTTTTCTTTCCGACAGTTAATATTCAGGTTCCCTTCTCATCCACACCTAAATCATTTCCTCATCCCCCTCAATAAATTTCTAGGGTGCTTCTTTTCGCACCTTTGGAAAGTGGGGTACTGTATTTTCTTAGCACCATTGGATTTATCCATCGAACCACCAGGATTGAATTCCACCTTATACTTCTTATCCCCATGATACCCTTGAGGTTCATCGATCTCCATTTCAACCTTGAGGTCACATCGGACAATTTCCTCATAGCTCTCGAAGTCACGAATCGCCAGGGCTTTCCATTGGCAAGGTTTCAACCCACCAAAGAAGCGCTCAACCTTGTATTTGGGGGTAATGACAAAGTCGAAGGTGTATCATGAAACCTTGTGAAGTGTGCCTCATACGCTCTGATGGATTCATCGTCTTTTTTATTGAGATCAAGGAAGTCCCTTTCCATCTTAAGTTGGAGGATTCATGGAAAATATTTATCGAAAAACATCTTTCGGAAATCCTTTCATTCCAATGCCATGATCTCCTCCTCATGCTTCATATTTTTTATCAATTTCTACCATTAATCAGCTTCACCCTTTATATGATAAGCAGCCAGGAGAACCTTCTCTTGTTCGGAACATTGAATAATGGAGAATATCTTTTCAAAGGAGTTGATCCATTGTTCGGTGATTGAGGGATCGGATTATCTATTAAAAGTAGGAGGCCTTTGTCTCATTAAGCTTTCAATAGCGACTTGTTCTTACTTAGGGGGAGTTGAACGTTCCTCTTGACCCATGTTTCTATTAAAATCTTGAGTTAACTGAGATATTATCATGACAAAGTTCGCGATTCCTACTCCAATCGGATTGGGCATCTCATTAGCACAATCATCACATTGATCTTCACATTGGTTGTTAGCTCGAGTCCCCCTATTACTAGCCATTGGCTAGAATAAAAGGGAAAGTTAGGGGTAACACATAAAGGGTAATCCAAGTACAAAATATATGACTTATAAATAACTTCTATTTCCTTAACTTATGAATCTATAGGCTTCAATCTATGTTAATCAACATATATTCTTAGGGGATTTTTTTTATTCCCTTAATAATGGTTCATACTAAGCTTGTGAATTTACCAATGCATATCTCTCAGGAGTTTCGTAACCAAGACTGCAGCAAGGACCATTTTTGTGTACCAAGATAACTTGGGTCATGCCTGAAACTCCTTGGTGGGGTTTTCACCCCTAGGTACTTCTGTGCCAGAGCCGCCTCTACCTGCTCGTATCCAGATAGGGATGTATTTGATTGATAAACCACTTACTCAATACCCACTAAAACTTATAGATGTTTTTATTATACTTAGTCCTGTATCTAAGGCTTCACTAGGGTTTTCTAGTCCTAATCCCAAAAATAACTAAACCTATCCTCTGATACCAACTATGACAACCCTTCTCTTTATTACACACTAAGACATGATTTATTAAATAAAATTCACATGATACCACATAGAAGATTGAGAGGTATAGTGTCTTTGGGGCATTGGATGATTACATAACAACTTAAAACCTAAAATAAAATATCTTTATTGAAAACTTCCTTTACATAACCACTACATTCCCTCGTATTTATCATTGCATGGGATAACCTGAGGACATGCATAAGAAAAGTGTGAGCTATAAATCCCAAAAATGGAATAAGCATGGAATAAAATGAGTGATACAATACATGTTAGACAATAGGCATATCAATGGAGCAGAATAGAAACATAAACATAAAGGTATGATAAAGCATTAGAATCATAACATGGAAATGTGGAAACAACACTTAACATGGAATTAGCATGAGCCAAGGCTCATTGAACATGGAGCATGAGAAAACCCTCATTGCATGTGAACCAAGAGTAAATCCTCCTTGCACTTGAATTAATATGAGTAAACACACATTTCACATGATGTATCATGATACTATACTTTACCCGATGCATTGGATCCCTATCAGGGTGTAACCTTCTTAAACATTTCATTTCATGCATAAGTGTGCAACATGAATAATATAACATGGAATCAATAAAAATCCTAAGTTATCAACGATTAAGTAATGTGTAATAAATACATTAAAGTAACTTTCAATATGTATATGTGCATAAAGGTGAATACCCTTGATAGAAACATGGGTATGGTATTCACTACACAATGATCTTGGCTTGGAAAAATGTGGTGCGATTTCGGCAGCATAACGGTGTGACATAAGGATTCATGAAAGAGGTTGATGAGAGATAAATGGGTGTATAATAATATTTACATTAAATATACAGTAAGGGGGTAATATACATATATTTCCCAACAAACGTAATGAAATTTAGATGCATAATACAAAAGAATTACTCAGATGTAAAAGAGGAGAGAGAAATCCCTCACAGAATTTCGGCATGGTAACGGGTGTACATGGGATGCATTAATGTGAGAGAAGAGGGTATCCAGTAATCCAAACATATAGAGGGAAGTATGGGGGAGTTTTTAAATCATACCCCAACATTTTTAATTTAAAACAAAATGGTATAACAACTTAAAGAAAATTTGACAAAAATGAGAAAGGAAGAAATCCCTTACTTGGATGTGTGATACCAAAGGCTTGGGAGAGGCTTAAGAGATGATTATAGGGATATTGGGGCACCATGGTAGAATTCTAGAGATATTATGGAAGAGGTGGAACGAAATCCAAAGGATTTGAGTGAATATTAAGTGGGATCTTGGGTGGGTTTATATAGGAAAGGAGAAGGAATTCTTTATGATTTAGGTTTGGGTCACCACACATTAAACTAAACAAAACCCCAAAACAACCCATGGGTTTGCACATGGTGTTTGCTAAAGGGGAGTGTAAAACAATATTTTATAAGGACAATGGCCTAAATTCTTAAAATAATAGGGTTTCTTATGTGGTGGTGAGTCACACTCTCAAGGAAATTCATTTAAAAAGTGAAAATGTTTTATAACTCTTAGAGGGTTCACTAAAGTTCTGTAAAATAAATCAAAAAGACCTAAAATCACATTATTTTAATGTTAAAACATATATTGGACGAACTTATCATTTATATTATTTTATTACATCACTATTGGGTCATTATGATGTCATAAAACATAATATATATTTAAACGGTATTTATTTTTTACCGAAAAATTCGATTGTCTCAGAAAATTGTGAAAATTTACCATTGGATAATTTTGACGTCCTGATTCAAAAATTAATATTCATTTTATCTAAATAATTTTCTAAATATTTGAATTTTTACTTTTAATATAAAAACCGACATTTATCAAAAATTCAGGGTTTTTGACAAAAATAACTTTCAAACCATAAAAAAATTACAATTGCATTCATAAGATTATATGATCATTTATATTTAATAAAAATTAAGTTAATAATATTATTATTTTATTAAAATATTATTTAATTAAAAAATCCTGTAATTCATCAATATAAATTTCTAAGTTGAATATTAACAAAAAAAATACTATTTGCGCTTTTAAAACTATTTACAATGTGACAATAATAAAATGAATGTATATTCATTATTATATAAAAAAATAATTCATATAATCATAGTGATAGGGTCTTGTTACAAAACCCCTTATAAAACCAGCATATGACTGAAGGGTAAGGTGTGTGATGGTGAAAGACTCTTGGGGTGGCTCGGATAACATTGCTTGGATGTTAATCTCTATCAACTTCCACTTCTCTCGTTGGTAGTTCTGTTAGAGCTTAACATGTTGATCCTAAGCTAGGGATTTTTCAAGAGTGAATCCCAATGATGTCACCTCCTTTCCGAGCTCCAACAAATGGGCTTCATATGGGGAAATTCTACTGGATGAGGCAATTGCTTCCTTTGTCTAAGTAAATTGGATTTGTTAAATCCCTATATTTATACTAATCATCTGATCACTATTCAATGGTTATATAAGCAATGGTAACAATTCTTAATGGTATTTTAAAATCTAGAAATATAAAAAAAGTGCAAATGTTATATAACCATTTTACATAATAAGACATTTAATTATATGAAGTAGAATTTTCATTAATGAAAGTCTGAGTCGTTACAAGAAGAGTGTGAGATAATAATGGAGACATGGTATAAATAAAAGACATAATAAGATAATGGAATCATAAATATGTGGCAGTATCATACAATTTGAAATAATAAGAATATGTAAAGGATCATTTTCAAGACTATCATAGTGGAAAGATTCCAATAGGTGATTGGGTTCATGTCATAAACATATAAATTAATTATCATGAGATATAAATCTATATCCAATGCATTTGAGGGATATAATATTTTAGTCCCACCATTCACAATATATTATATATATGCACAAGTGTTTCAGATAGGGAAAAGAAAACATATATAAAGCATAAGCATGATAAAACCCATGATAAAAAGTAGGTCTAATAATCTTGTCTCAAAGCATAACCAAGGTTTATATCATAAAGCTTAAAAATACAATAAGTAATTATAAATTTTTTTATAATTTTATTTTATTAAATAAAATTAGGTCATCAATATTCTGTTTCAATGTAGGAAAAATTCATGATAAATGTCAGAGTAGAATGAATAAAATTTTACTACATATGTGTTTCTTTATTAAATAAGAATAAAATATTTTTAAAGAGGGAAAGATATTATTGTTTTACATATAAAAAATATTAGACAAGGATGGTTGTCCATTAAATAATAGTGATTTTATAATTCATTTCATGGTGATACATTTTTTATGGAGGTGAAACTTTTCATAAAAAAAGAAATTAGAAAAGATCCTAAAGTCGGGTTTAACTAAAAGTGATAATTTCAAAGGAAAATTAAAAAATTATTGACCACATGTTGTTTTTGAATTTTTGATTATCTAATTTTATGGTGGTTGATTGATTTGGTTCTTGGTTTTGATTATGAGAGTTCTCACTATAACCTCAAAACTGGTTTATTTAAAAATCAAAAAAAAATAGTTAGGAATATTAACCACAACGAAGAAAGGTATAGTTAAATTGTAATATATTTAAGTAACATTTATACATCACATGGATGAAATAAATATGAATAAGATGCAGAAAATCATAAAAAATGAAAGATAATCCATAACCCAAAAGTAATGAGGGTGTTTTCAAAATATCCCTTCTTATGTCTTAAAAAATTATTGAAATGCAATATATTAAAAAGGATAATAACACTTTATTTTGAAAATCATTTGAATGGAAATATATATTTCATATGAGATAACATCTAATTAAAATAAGAAAATTGTTGGGAATGTAAATTAAGGGCAAGGAAGGGAAATAAGAATTTAAGAGGGTGGAAATTATTAAAAACATGGTTTCATTTTAATGAAGGAATATAAATAATAAATATAGATGACTTTAATAAAAAAATTATTCTCACAAGATATATTTTGTGTATAAAAAAAATAAAAGAAAAAACATCCTTGAGAAATATCAAAACTCAAGAAATTATATTTTTCTATACATAACCACGATATTTTAGGGACGACATTGATCATACCACACATCCAGGAAGAGAATTAATACAAGTGATGTTTATATGTTCAATAATAATTTATGATATTATAAGTCAATGCTATAGTAGTTACACTATCATGACCCAACTTAGTTCATCCTTGATCCATACACCCATATTGGCTCATTGTAATGCTCGATAGGAGTTCATGATCCCTACAGGCTAGTGACAAGTTCTTAAGCATCAACAACTACCTTTGGGAATGAATTTTCCAAAAAAAATAAAACCAAAGGAAACAACAATTTTATAAATAAAATAATTTCACCATGATATTATATATTCAAAAAAATTAAGAACAATAGTATTATAAGTAAAAACATATACCAAACCAAAATTGGTAAATATAAGAACTATAAACAATAGACAACCCATCTATTTGAGAACTATGACAACATTGAACTCCCACGACTTTCCATCATGGTAACATAATGCCTCCATGAGGTTCCTTTCATTTACCTACTCTAGATAAAACAATATCTTCACACACCTAGAGGTATATGTAGGGTGTGAGAAAACAATCCCATCAGGATCCCTTCCAAGTGTTCCATTAGAAGTATTTATAAGTTCAACTATCTATTACCAATCAGAAAAATTTGTTAAATATATTTTCACAATTTATTTTAAAACCAATAAATTCACCCCATTAAAAAATTATGTAATACATTCCCAAATTAACAAAATTTAAAAAAAATTAAAGAAACAATTTTACATTCAAATCCTAAAAAGTACTACCAAGAATTTCATATATTTCAAATATACAAAACATGAATAAAAAACTATTTAAAAAGATAAGAAACATGGAAACTTGGTCCTTGGATACAATATGTTAGGGCAAGATATGATCCTCACACCATCTAAGTGAATGATTATAACTAGTGAACAACAAAGGTCACTATGCCGAAAAATGAATAGTGATGTATAAACTCACCCCCTGAAAATTCAACCCCATGATGGTGTCAATGAATCAATAATTTAGTTATAGTTTTAATTGTATGTCCTTGCTAAGAAAAAAATACCATGACTATTATTCTTATTCCAATTCCAACCCCATCCTACGTACCTTAGATTCCCAAGTGCTCTACCTACACAAAAGCTAATCAATTCAAAGAAAACCAAAAATTCAACCCATACTTAGACACCATTTAAATATGTAAACCATAACTTACATCCACTTTTCATAAAAATACCACATTCTTTGAAATCACATTTCAACAATATACAGCAAGCATTGAAAACAATTTTTAGAAAAGTTCAACATGCATTTAAAATGAATTCATCATTACAACTAAGGGGTAATTCCATATCATAAAAATATCAATGACATGAAAATTTCATCAAATTGTAAATAATTCCTTTATTCTATTTTAAAAACCAATTTATTAGGGCTAGAAAGAAATGTTTACAGAACAATTCCTTTTCATGAATCCACTTGGAATTCTATAGAAACAGTTTGGGATCTTTAAAAAATGAGAAATATAGATCTATAAGACATGGAAGAACTATGAAATGACAAACCCAATTCATTAATATCTATTAAAAAATTTCTCGAGATTGGCTGAGGGATTGAACAACCACAAAAATCAAGACCAGTTGAAAATAATGAACCCAAACCAAAGAAAAATAAGCATATATGAGATCATCCAATGAAAAATATAAAAGAATCCAAATATGACTTTAAGAAGCCCTATAATTCTTGTTACATGAAAACTATAGAAATTAAATGAATCATATGGGTTTAAGATAGGGAAAACCAAGTTAAAAGTCATTAAAAACCCTCAAAACCCCAAGAGCCCCAATTAATGAGTGTACCACCCCTCTAAAATCCCTTGAGGCTAAATCAGATATTTAAAAATTCTGAAATGGAAGACACCCTGGAATGATGATCATTTTCCATGATTGGGGTATCCTCAGTCATTCTACACCCTAGATCCTAACACACCGACTGAACACAATGTGTTTCAGAATGGTTGTCCATTTTGGACTCACCATACCTTACACCACATTGTAGTAGAGATAGAACTGGTCATGGTGCATTGGGGGACTCCTTGTGACCTATTTTAGAGACTACACCCTACAATTGGCATCTTGGTCTTACCTATGTCATACAAGAAATTTCCAAAGTTGAAATAGTTTAGATAGTGGCATGGTCTAGACCATTTTTCCCCAAAAAAATTACAAAAACATTTTCATAACACAGGGAACATATCAACTCATCCAAAACCAAAAAAACCATCCTATAATGAAAATTTTGGATAAAACCTAAGCTAGGATATGAAAACCTCACTTCCATAGAATTTTTTATCCCAAGATATTCAGGTTAAAAATGATGTTCCATAAATATATTAGGTCATCACACACTAATAATAGATTTTTTTTCCCATGTCTCAGGTTAATTTGTTATTTTCCACCACAATATACAGAATAACATAATAAACTACTCATGCATTATATCCTCCTAATAATAGATAATCCAAATCATCTACTCAGTTACTGACATTTCAACTTCCAGATTAACTTCTTCCTAATTCAAAACATGAGAGGACTTAGGATGATACTTTTTACAATTAGATATGTGTAGAAACATCATTGATCAAAGTCAACTAAGATGAAAAATACAACCAATAATCCACCTTTTCAATATTATTAGTGATATCAAAAATTCCCACATATCTCAAGACCAACATTCCCAATTTCATAAGCTAATGGTGACTCGAAAAAGGTGAGACTTTCAAAAAAACTCGACCACTGATAAATAACTCCAAAATTCTATATTGATAATCTACATAGGATTTATAAAGATTTTAGGATATAACCAATCATTTAAGAATAGTCTAGATCTTTTTTATGACTCCTAAATAAGTCTACGTCCAACAAAATAGGCTTCTCCCACCTCAGAACAACAAAGGAGTCTATTTTCAAGGGAAACCATAAAGATCGTCAATGAGATCCATTTTATTGGGTAATTAAAAATAGCAATCAACCCCCTAAACAAAATCAAAACCTCTCACATGTTCATCATTTCAAACTCATAAACATTGCTGGTGTATTGAATCAAAATGAAATAGTTATACTTGATCAATAGATTGACCACCAACTAAATAATATGCTTTCCTTAGGGAGTCCATGGTAGTTCAATAAAAAAATCCATGGAATCCACATCAAAATTACACACAAGAACATAAAGAGTCTAAATAAAATTAGAAGGCTTTCGGTCCTCATATTTTATTTTTTGGAAATTATAGAAATTTTATAAAAAATTATTTATGTCATGCTTCATTCATGACCACTAGAAATATAAGACCCAACCTTAGAAATTAAATAATATATTGAATTAAAACTAAAATTAACTTTATTATATTCCCAAAGACATTTTAGGCATATATTTTTAGTGAGGTAGGTCAAAACTCTTAGATAAAAAACTCATATATTAGAAAGTGGACACTTTTAATCAATATCCATTTTTTCTATAATAAAAAACATTAAAAATGAAACACAATTTATTTTAATGAAAAATATCCATGGCTTTCAACATTATTTATTATTTTCCATTTCCCGTCCTTAAATCCTATGAGAAATAATTTAAAATGTGGGATAAGAAAAAAAGGTTTCGTAAGAGACATAAAAATGCAGAAATAAATTTTTATTCCTATAATACATATAAAAAAATCATTTTCAAAATAAACATTGGCCTAAAAATAACCATTCTCTTACCCAATAAATCACCTTCTCTACCCAAATATTTTTATAAAACATTTTATAAGAAATATTAAAGAAAAGATAAAAATCATAAAGTTTCTTTGAAATCATAAAAAACTCATTATAATTTTTTACTAAAATTTATACTTTTCACCCAAAAAAATATCATATACACTATTTTAAACAAAATATGATTATCTTACCATGGGAAACCATAAGATTACCGTAAAAATCCGTAGAAATAATGGATAAAACATTTAGTTAACTTAGATAATCATTATCATATCACTGTTATATATGGAATAAACATCATAGTTATACATGGAGTGTCCATCATGGTTAAAATTTGAGTAACTATCATAGTTACACTTGAAAATTACATCATTATTATACATGGAATAATAATCTCGGTAAATTCCTATAATCTCTTAAGAGAGGCCTAATCGATTAACTTTGTCCCTTTACCCAATACATTGTAAATATATAAGTACACCATAAATTTTTTATAATAGAGCCACCCATCATCATAAATAATTCCAAAAAACAAAACAGAATACATCAAATATTCCATTATAAAAACATTATTTTCACCAATAAGAATACATTTTCAGATACTAATATAACCCTTTCCTTTAAATCCCTTTTTTAAAAACTAAAATTCTCCATAAAAATGAAAGGAGGGTTTTTCTTTTGATAAAACATGAAATTTTATAAATGAATCCAAACAATCAATAATGGTTATGGAGGTGAGAAAAGTTTTTGTAACCATATATGTTAAAATAGAAAATTCCTTTTATATTTTTAAAATAAAGTTAAAACATTCCATAAATTAATTCATTTTGAAAACAGTTGAAATATAGTCAAAAGAAACATAAAATTACCTTTATAATTCACTTATGTTCATATAAATACATCTATAAAGTAATTTTAAAAAAATGTCGAGGGAAAAAAAGAGATTTTAAAAAAAAAACTTTAAAAGATGATTTTTAAAAGAGATTATTTTACCTTGATTATGTATTATCACGTACTTTATTCATATTTCATAATACTAAACATATGTTAGTTATTTAATTTATTGAGAACATTTTTCAAGTTTATTGTTCCTTTTATCTGACTTATTACCATGTTATAAAAATTACATAATCATTTAAGTTCATGTCCTATTTTTGAAGATATTTATTTTTTAGTAAAAAAAGAATTTGGTAGGTTGAATATGGTCAAATAGGTTATTATTAAATCATCTCCATAATAATAACAGTGATATAGTTATTATTTTTATACATAAATTATGATTTTATATCTAACCATTAAATATTATCACATTACAATCATGGAGATGGTAGATCATACATACACATGAGTAACATTTCCATTTTTCAATGATAATTATTAAAATAAGGTAAGTTTAATTTGTAAGATCCCATATGTTTTCATGTACATACAATAATTTCTTACACTAAACCTCTTTTTTTTATTTTCCTTGTCTGTAAACCTTATTGGTTGAGTCTTGTTCAGATATAGAGATAATTTATTTGGGAAAATGACAAAAAAATTTAGGATTTGTGTTTGTTTAAATTAATGGAGTCTGGGTATAAACATGTTAAATGTAATTAAATGTAATAATGATTGTTTCTTGTAATTTTAAAAGAATATAGATGTAGTTTTGGCTTTGTTGAGGATTTTGGGGCTTAGAGTTGTCTACAGGGAATTTACATGCTGTGTAAATGATGTTGATAAAAATCCATGAAAAGGATATAGTTCATAAACTAGTTCATGGTGTGAACTAGTTTCACGTTGTGATTCCTTACTATATGATGTTTAATGGTTGAGTGGGTTTAAAATCAAATAATGTGATGTTAATTTCAATGTACCTCAAAATTAAGGAGTAAACACAATTTAATATACTTAAACGCCTTGTATATTGTGGGTTGGGTGGTTTTGAGGGCATGTAATGCTTATGTTTTTCATTAATCCATTGTATCCCTTCCTCCTCTAGTAACCTAATGTGTTCTAGGTGATTTTGGATTCCCTTTATCCATTCTCAAAATATCATTCAAGAAATATATTTCTAGTGAGTTATATTGATTATGTTTTCTTCTCTTCTCAATTATTCTTTGTCAATATAGTGTAAATCATTTGAATGTGGGGGTTTTGGGTTTTGATTTCATCATTTAATAATCTAGATTTATTCTTGTGATCTTCCTCATCTTTATTCTTGTTGGTGACTTCTATTAGAAGTATTTCATTGATCTTCGATGAAGGGTATGTGGTATAAACTTAACCCATTTGGTTTTTTAATTTTCATGTATGTGAAATATTGTTAATTGTTCCAACATAATGTGTGAATTAATTAATTTAATATATAATGATAGTAAATTAGGGGTTTGATTATTCCTTGAATCACTTTGGATTCAATGGTTTTGCATCCAGAATTGTGTCTACCCATTGTATAAATGAACCTTGGATAAGTAATGATACGGCTAATAGTTTATGGTGTTTTTGTCATGAAGTGGGTTTTCAGGTGATTTATTCATACATAATAATGTTAGTAATAGATTATGGTCTATTGATATGAATTTTAATAACATGATATATAAATGAAAGGTTTATCAAAAGAAAAATGGTAATTTTCATAATTAACCATTGGGGATTGTGATGTGATATTATTATATCCTTACTATCATGAATTTTTGTGTGATTTTGAAATTCTTATATATAAGGCTATGCCAAGTGATACATTTTTAAATGCTTATATAGTGGGATATTCTCAGTGATACATGTTGAAATTATTATATAGAGAACTATTCCCAATGATACATGATGAAATTATTATATAGTAGGTTATGCCCAGGGATACATGCTGAAATTATTATATTGAGGGATTATCCCAATGGTATAAGATAAATTTCTTATGTAATGGGATTGGGTGATTCTTACATGCTGAAATGATTATATATCGGTATTAGACTAGTTGATGAAAAAATAATTATATATAGGGCTTTTCTCATAGGATTAAATAATCATATAGAGGGATTTTTTTAGTTTTATAATTATTCCATGATTGGAAGTTATGGTTGGCATGGTCTTGCTACATGCTCAGAGATATTCTGCCATAGTGTCAAAGAAGGTTGATTGTTGTGTCATATTAAGTGGATTGATTAATACACTTGTTTATCACTTTATTGAATGCACTTATTTTCAAAATGGTTTTTTTTACATGGTGATTTCGACCAATAATTTTTCAATCACACACTATTCATGCTTTCATTTTATACTCATGTAGATTACGTGGATGTAAATTTGGAAAAGGGTAAGGGATCTTGTTGTTGATTTTTTATTGCATGATGGGATAGGGTTTGAAGATGGGACCGACATGGGGTTTGGGACAGGGGTATTTTGAGTTTATTTTAGTGTAATATAATTCCTATATTTTTATTATTCTTAATTAGAAATTTTTATACATTTCAACTTATCATTACATGATTCATTGGTATTGGTTTATTGGTTCCTCCTTTAATTCCCAGGTGTACATTGTATTGTTTCAGCTATAAATATTACTCTGATATTTATTAACACTTATTAGTTTCTAATATATTTTACTATATACCATGGGGTATAGTCTATCAACCATACATATCACACCCTCGTTTCTAGTCGATAGCCTCTAGCATACCGGGGGCGTTCTTCAGGTCTTATAACCAACCCATTTTGGCCACGTGAGAGATTACTCGATTGAGAGACATTACAAAGCGGTATTATATGAGATTTTTTTTATTTCCTTACTATTTGGGACAGGTAGAATGTAGACTGGGATGTGTTAGGACTTGGTAATGAGCTTGTTCAGGGGAGAATCTAACCCATATATAGGAAAAATCTAAAATCCCAAGGATAGGATAATTTTTCATAGTCATTTCTTATTACAGTTGATGTTATTTCACCCTGAATGATTAAAATTTTGTGTGAAGTTATTTTTTCCTAAGATTTACATTCATGGATCAGTATAGCGTGAGATGAGTATGCATGCATCATGACAGGAACACATAGATATACTTGACATGTATTTTTTGTGATAGGGGCATGTTTATTACATGTAATATAATTTTCTATATGAACTGTGATATGAGATACCTGTTACTTTTTATAAATGGAAGAAAAAGAAATGATATTTAAGGCTAAAACACTTATAATCCATGTTTAGAGAACCATCACCTAGAGGTTCTCTTTTGTTGTCACCTGTTAAGGTTGGCCTTATTTTTAAACAGGTCTCTAAGGAGTGTGTTGGTCATAAAGGAAAAAATAATCCTCATAATCATTGAGCTGAGCACTAGGTGAGTGGGAATCATAATTCTCCAAAAATATCTAATCCAGAAATTCCTGTAGCTTCTAAGGATCATATGGATGTTCATCTTTGTGACAGATTTATGAGTGTCATGTGATCCATGTAAATGGATACTATTCATACCATACCATTGATGTCTAAACTGGCATGGGACATTCAATTATAGCATCAACCTATGCTTACTAAGGATGGAGGACCCCAGGCAGCTGAGTTTGGGATAGATTCAATCCATACGATCTTTAATCACCATGAGACACCTAAGGATAGGAGGGTAAATCTTTGTAAATATATGATTTGTTGACATGAAAATAATTAGTGGTATATTATTGAGAAAGATGATAAGTAGTAGGATTTATAATTGAAGGAATTTGAGGTGAAGTTTCTAATCCACTTCTATCCTAATATATTGAGGGATTAAAAGGATTATGAGTACATTCACAAGACATGGGAGAAAATTTCAGTGATGGAATACTCTAGATGTTTCACAAACTTATAGTTATTGGTTCCAACTTTTACATATTATGAGAGCTCTAGGGAAAGTTGTTTTTAGGATGGGATTAATTATAGAATCAGATCATAGGTAAATGTATTATTATTTTTTTGAGTAGCTTTTACTATGTGATGAATCGAGAACTAATCATGAAAGGTAATCTATGAGAGGCCCTAAGTAGTTATTAAGATATTTTAGTATGGTGAAATGTGAGTTCTTCTTATAGTGTAAATAAGTGCATTTATGATAGTTATCACCAAGTTAACAGTAGGAAGAGTGATCAAGGTAGTGGGAATCCATCATAGAACTCGGTTCTGTTGCAGTGTTATTAGTGTGGCAAGTTGGCCCACAAGTGGACTCAGTGTCCATACCCCACTTTTTAGTGCCACGCTTATAGCAGTTTGGGTCATCTTCAAAAGTTTTATATAAAATTATCATTTCAGATAAGTGGTAGGGGGTCAGGATCTATATGTGAGTCGTAAAAGGAAGGACTCAACTACCCCTCAGGAAATAGGTAGATATAATTCCACAGGACGTTCAGGTTGATACAGAGGATGTGGTGCCCCAGTATAGGAAAAATAGTACCAAACAGAGGAAATTTCTCAAGGGAGACCAAATAGATCCTAGGGTATATAGTATAGTCAGTTTTACTCTATGAAGACTACTTTTTCTATTGAGGATACAATACCTTCTACCGTCATAGGAATGATTAGTGTATCATCTACTTTTGCTTACATTTTGTTTAATATTGGATCATCGCATTAATTTTTATCTTCTCTTTTTGAAAATGTTTTGGGCTAGGTTGTGGAAATATTGAATGGTCTTTTGACTATTAAAACACTGTTGGGAGTGTGGGAATATAATATCAAATTATGCAAGGTGTTTTATCTAGATATTGGTGGTTACCATTTCTTTTGTGAATAGTTTTGGATAAAAAATGATAGGTTTTTTTTCTTGTTATGTATTAGATATTTCTATACCGTGCTTGAATAAATTGTTGCTGAAAGAGAGTTACATTTAAATATCTAGAAGGAGGTAGTTATTTTCACTAGGGAGAGTGGGATCTTTAGGATGGTAATGTAGGATAAATTTATTGCAGATTGGATTGTCTTGTGGTTTGTATAGTAGGTATTTCCCAAGATTATAGTGGAATGGAGAATGATTATTATCTATTAGTGTTAGACTGTTTGTAAGATGTATTTCTTGAAGAGTTCTTTGGATTACCACCCAAGAAACATATTTTGATCATGATCAAGTTATTGTTAGAAGCAAAGCCAATTTATATTCCATTTTATAGAATATAACCAGTAGATATTTGGGAGCTTAAGTTTTAGTTGGAATATCTAGAAGACAAAGGTTTCATATGGTCTATTATGTCTCCATGGGGTTCTCTCATTCTTTTCTCCAAGAATTATTATGGTAATTTGAGATTAAGTGTGGATTATAGGATATTGAACCATACGATGGTCTAGAACCAGTATCCCATTCCACGCATAGATGATGTCTTCAATCAGTTGAGAGGTATTACAATCTTCTCTAAAATTGATTTGAGATTAGGATACTAAAATTTGAGGGTGATACCATAATACATACCTCAGATTTCTTTTAGGAGTAGTTATGTCTTGTATGAGTTTGTAGTGATGTTGTTTGTTTTAACGAACGCATCAGTGGTATTCATGGACTTGCTGAATCAGATCTTTGAACCTTTTTTAGATTGTTTTGTGGTGATTTTTTATGACATATTAATGTACTTCCAGTTAGAATATGATCATCCCAAATTATTGACATCAACTTGAGTATATCGAGAGACCATCAATTTTACACCAAGATAAAAAAATGTAGTTTTTTATTGATAAAGTGCACTTTTTGGTCCATGTAATCATAGAGAAATGAGGGTATGTGGAGCCAGAGAAGGTTAGAGTCATGGTATATTGGTAGATACCTAACAACTTATTCAATATTCAAAGATTTCTAGGTTTATAAAGTTATTATTGGTGCGTTATCCAGGACATATCCCATCTGGATGCACTAATGTCTAGGCTGGCCAAGAAAATAGTGAATTTTGTTTGGTCACATACTTGCGATCTATATTTTTAGGATATGAAGAGCTTGATAACTTCCTCACCTATACTCACTTTACCTATTTCGAGTAAATAATATATCGTGTACTATCATGCATCCAGAGCTGGAGTTAGACTGGATATGATAATGGAGGATTAAGAAGTCGCTCATAGATTGAGATAGCTGATATCATATAAGAGGAATTATACTACTCATAACCACAATTTATCTATTGTGGTATATTCCCTGATATGTTAGAGACACAGTATTTTGGGTGAGAGTTTTTTGGTGTACATGGACCACAATATCCTTAGGTACATCTTTTTTCAGTTGGACCTGAACCTTTGGAAGAGAAGGTGGGTCAAGTATCTATGATCTTTGACTTCGATATAGCTTATACCCCAGGAAAGGTCAATGTATTTACCAATTAGTTGATCCCAAAGACATATACAGAAGCAGTTCGAGAGTCTTATAATTAGTGGTGGACGATGGCTTGTTTTCTAGACATGATTCTTTATTTTTAGAACTCCCATGGATGATTAGCTCTGACTTTGAAATCTATCATACTTGTGATTCTTGACCGGATCAAGACATACTAGTTATCTAACATTGAGAGGTTATTTCTAAGATACAACATATATGTTAGTGAGAAATCATCAGGATGGTCTCTTGGAAGTGTCCATTATCATCTTTTCTATGGATGAGTATGGGTTTCTATGGGCTTGAGGGAGGAGCTGATGAGAGAGTTTTATGATTCTAGATTGGAGGTACATATTAGTTTGAAAAAACATGTATAATGATCTCCATAAAAAGTACTAGTGTTCGAGAATGAATAATGAGGTAGTGAGATTTGTGGAAAGAAGTTTCACCTATCAGTAGGTGAAATCTGAGCATTAGAGGCCAACTAGGATGTTGTAGACTTTTCCTATTCCTGAGTGGAAAAATAGGATGATTTCACTATGTATTTTTTGATAGGATTACCCAGGACACCTCTTTAGAATGAGGCATTATGGGTGAACATGGATAAACTAGAAAAGGTAGCTCACATATTTACTATTAGGGAGACCTTCACCATTAATGATCTAGGTATTATTTACATTCATGAGATTGATTGGTTTCACATTGTTTTAAGGAGTATCATTTTGGATAATGATATTGATTTCATGTCTCGATTATCGTAGGGTATTCATGAGGATCTAGGATCATGGGTTATTTTGAGAATAGCTTATCATCCATAAACTAACGGCCAATATAAGCAGACCATTAAGATTTTGGAGGATATGTTACCAGCCTTTGTTTTGGATTTCTGTGGCTAAGGGGAGAACCATACGGAACTCATGGAGTTTTGGTATTATAAAATATTCCATTAATCAATACAAATGAAAAAATTTGAGGATTTGTATTATTCAACTCTTTGTTTGTTGGAGGTAGGTGACTTAGTGATTTTTGGGCCTAGTTTCATGCAATAGATATCTGAGAAAGTTCATTTGATCAGAAGGTGGTTGGTGACCATGAACAGTAGGAAAAAATATTACACAATCCATCAGAGGAAACCTTGAGAGTTCAAGGTTAGTCATCATGTTTTACTTCGAGTGTTTCTGAGTATGGGGAAATGTCGTATTATGAAATAGGGAAAACTAGCACCCAGGTTTGTTGGGTTGTTTGAGATAGTAGAAAGGGTCAGTCTAGTGGCATACTTATTAGACCTTCTACAATGATATAGTTCCATGCTCGACATATTTCATGTTACGTAGCTTCAAATATATCATCCTGACCCTTTAAATGTGGTAGGTTTTGCAGACAGAAATTTTTGTGTTGATGTGTCCTTTGAAGAGAATATAAAATGAATTGTGGACCACAGTGATAAGTATCTATGGGTTAAGACTGTATCTATGGTTAGAGTGGAGTGGCAGCATGATAATTTTAAGTAGGAGACCTATTAGAGGGGATTTGATATGCGGTCAGAGTGAAAATACTTTTTTTACAGGACCCCATAGTGATTCTTGGAGGAGCTCGAGGATGAGTTGTTATATGGTGTGGAGATTATAAGATTATATATTTTTCTAGGTACATCCCTCCTTGAATATTCTGTTGAGCCTATAATGTGGGTTTGAAATATCATTAAACCATGTTGGTTAAGTCTTGTTCGGAGATAAAGACCATTTATTTAGGTAAATGACCTAGAGTTTAGGGATGTATGTTTTTTTGAATTAATGGAGTCCGTTTATAAACATTTTAAATGGTATTATAATGGTTTTTCATGATTTTGTATGTATCCAAATGCGGTTCATTCTTTTTTGAGGATTTTAGATCTTAAATATGTCTTCAGGTAATTTACATGCCATGTAAATTTGTTACGCGTCTTGTAATTGATTCGAGTGGAAGTTGTAAAAGGGATACAATCCATGAACAAGTTCATGGAGTGAACTGGTTACATTCTATGAATCTTCACTACACGATATTTAATGTTAAATAAGTTTTCAAAACACTTTAGGCTATAATAATTTTAGAATACCTCAAATTAAGGATTACACGCCATGTAATATACTTACATGTCATGTAAGTTATGGAATGGTAGGTTTTATCGACATGAGGTGATTATGTTTCTCATTCATCCACTGCATCCCTTCCTCCTCTGGAAACCTAAGGTTATTTAGGTGATTTTGGATATCATTCCCCCATTATAGATTTCCCATTTAAGCAATTGATCTCTGGTAAAAAAAATATTATTTTTTCTTCTCTTCTATATTTTTCTCTATCGTTGCAGTATAAATATTTTGACAATAGTGGTTTTGGGTTTTGATCTCATTGTTTTGTGATATAGGTTACTTCTTATAATCTTCCCCATCTCTATTATTATTGGTTATTTCCTTTGGAATCATTTTTTTGATTGTAGGTTAAAGATAGGTGGTCTAAACTTAACTTTTTGGTCTATTTCATTTTCAAGTATGTGAAATAATGTGAATTGTGCTAACTCAAAGTGTTCATTAATTAATTGAATAATGAAAGATAGTAAATCATGTATTAGATTATTCCTTGGATCCATTTGGATTAAATGGTACTATAACTGGGCTTGTGGACTCCTTTTGGGTGAGAGAACCCTAGAAAAATAATGATTTGGATAATGTTTTATGGTGTGTTTATCATGACATGGTTTTTCAAGTGATTTCTTGATCCAAAATCACTTTGGTAATGGATTATAGGATATTGATATAAATATTGATAACTTGATATATAAATGAAAGTGTAATTGAAAGATAACTCATAATTTTTATAATTAACCATTAATAATTATGATGTGATATTATGATATCCATAATACTATGACTTGTTGTACGATACTAAAATGAATATATAGTGGGATATTCCTAGTGATACATGTTAAAATTATTATAAAAAGGGATATTCCTAGAGATACATGATGAAATTTTTATATAGTATGATATTCCTAGTGATACATGCTAAAATTTCTATATAAAAGGATATCCCTAGTTATACATGTATAAATGATTATATAGCAGTCTTGGCCTAGCGGTACATACTAAAATACTTATTTAGCGGGCTTAGCCCAGTTTTACATGCATAAATTCCTATATAGTGGGCTTGGACCAGTTGATGTGGAAATTATTATATATAGGGATTTTTCTAGCGGCTAAAATGATTATATATAGGTCTTTTACTAGTTTATTATTGTGCTAGGATTGAAAGTTATGGTTTCCAAGGTGTGCTACATGCTTAGAGATATTCTAGAATAGTACCAAAGTAGGATGATTGATGTATTATATTAATTGGAATAATTAATACACCTTTTTATCACATTATTTTATTCACTAATTATAATACTAGTTTTGTTTAGACATAGTGGTATTTACCTACTGATTTTTACACACAATATATTTGGGCTACCTTTTGGTACCCAACAAGATCAAATGGATGTGGGTTTGGACAATGAAAAGAGACCATGTTGCTGATTATTTCTATATTTATGGGTAGAATTCTGGAGATGGGACAGACATGGGGATTGGGAATAGGTTATTTTGAGTTTATTTTGGTGCCATATGATTCTTTTATTTTTATTTTTCTCAATTTTATATTTATATACATTTCATCCTATTATTAAATGATTCATTTTTATTGGTTTATTGGTTTATTGGTTCCTCATTCTATTCCCGGTTGTATGTTTTATTATTTCTGTTATTTCCATTAATCTGACATGTATTGATACATTTTTCTTCTATTATATTATAATTTATACTAGGGGTTATAGTCTCACCACTATACATATCACACCCATTCATTCTAGTCAGTAGCCTCTGGCATATGGGGAGGTGCTTTTGAGGTCTCATAGCCAACTTGTTTTTGCCACGTGAGAGAGTGTCGGATCAAAGGAAGTTGTATAATTTTATCTTTCCAGAATGAGAATAATATCATAAATATCATATAAATTACTTAAATATACTTATATATATATGATACATATGATTTGGTTATGGAAAATGAATCATAGAGCTCCGTTGATGTGGTAGTCCACACATATGCATGAATGATGTTATCATTTTTAAGTGAATGGAAATGTAAGAAGGTAAAAGATATGTCATCTTTTTATAATGATACTTATGTCATTAATATAGTATATAAATATTAATTTGATCATTATAATCTATTCTTGAGATATGGTGATGGAAAATGAATTACATCAGTTCACGAGGTTGTCGTCTGTCGTATACACAAATGATAGTTTTGTTTCCCATTTCATGAAAGATGAGATGGATATAGGTTATTCCTTTACAAAATACCATATTTATATATTAATGATACTATTTTTACTATTTTATCATGTTTATATAATACTTTTAGGATAAGTAATTAGAAATATAACGAAAATATACGGTTAAAACAATACCTCTTCTTTGGAAATTGCCTTTTCTTAACACCTTACTACCTCTAATATTGGTTTTATGCCCAGACTAATTCCTCTAGATCATGGATAAGGATTTTATTAATGAATTTGGGTTATTATTGGCCAAAAATGATATTTAAGTTTGAATGAATGAGAAGAATAGGTGCACTTTATAAGAGGGGGAAGGGACTCCCATGGGATTTCGTAAAAAATTAAATAAATAAAAATTAATTTTAATGTAAAAATGGATCTAAATTGATAATATATGATGATAATATTAGTATGACTCTAAATAATCTCAAAAAAATAAAATTTATATAAGATTTTATTACATTTTTACCATTATATTTTTTTTAACTATTTGTTAACCCTTTTAACAATTAACAAAATATTAATGTTTTATAACCATTATGGGTTAATATTTTTACTATAAAAGAAAAACCACCCATAAATAAATAATGGATTATTTCCTTAACCATATACTATAAATATCTCTAAATATAATATTTCTATAATTTTTAAATCAATTAATAATATATTATATATTATAAAATATCAGTAATGACAATTTTAAAACTATTCATTTAGTTTGAATTTAAAAACATCAATACAACAAATGAATTCAAATAAAATTCATAAAAAACTATATAATATTTCATCTTGATCAATAAAATTATTTTTTCACACTAAATATTACAAATTTTACTACTTCAATTTTTTTAATTGAATTTATTTTATTTTTTCAATAATTTAATAATTATTGTGTCACCGTTGATTAGAATTTAGGTAATTATTTCTTAACTGAAAATCAAAAGAATTAATCACATTAAAATAAATAATTTATATTTGAAATTAACATTTATAACTATACATATCCATTATTTATCACCATTTTAAAAATATCATAGTTATTAAAAACAAGAGTATGTTATTTTTTATATTTCTTTACAAAAAAAAAAATTATAAAGATCATAATCACATCCAAATGGAAAAAAATCCATATATCATAATCATGGATTATTATAGAAAATATTTATTTATAAAATAATATTACTTCTAGTTTCAGTGTCATTTTCTAGTCCTTATAATTTTATTTTAAAATTTAATTACTTGATTTTCCCTTAATCATTATAATAAATTACAAAGGTTACTACTTATATTGACCAAAAAAAGGGACCTATTTACAAAATTTTGAACTTGTGATAATTACTACGGAATCCATTTTTTAATATTTTAAACACATAATTAACCAAATTTAATTTAAAACTGAACCAGTAAAACACAATGAAAATCATTTTTCTCATAAAATTGCCTTTTTAAATTATTCAAATTTCTTTATTATAAATTCAAGATTAAAATTAATTCCAAAGACTATAATTAGATTTTTTTTAAATAGAAATTAATTTATGTAAATTTAAAACTAATCAAAAATATAATTTTACAATATAAATACCTGAAAATAAAATATTCTTTTAAATAAAATCGGTATTTTCACTATACATTGAAAAATAAATTTTTTGAAAATTATCATCAAATCATCCTATGGTAATTTTTAAATTCACAATTAAAAAATTATATTAATTTTTTTAATTAAAATTCTATAATTTAAAAATTAATAGTTAAAATTAAACCATATAATGTGTAAATCCCAATTTTGTTAGAATAAAGGTTTTTTCTTTTGACCAAAAAATTATCTAATATATTATAATTAACTAATTCATATATGAAATTTTTTAAATCAATGTTACCTGAGATATTAAATCCTTAACCCATTTCAAAATTTCTCCCTCACAACTTTATTAAGTTATTAAACAAGTGGATATATTTTTCCCTCATAGAATTTTCAGACTACAATGTTGCTTCTTCAACCATATGGTTTTTCCACAAAACCTAAATCTAGTGAACTAACTAGTTCCTTAATAATTTCTCTCTATGTTCAAGAATATAAATAGGATATTCCTAATAATAAATAATATCTTCTAATTTAACTACCTTAGGGATCAACACATGAAAAACATTGTGTACCTAAGATAAATTCGGCGATAAGTAAACTCAGTAAGAAACTGATCCAAAATTATCTATGATTTAATATGGTCTAATAAAATATGGAAATTGATTTTTCTTTTTAACAAAACACAAAATACTTTTCCATGGATATACATTAAGAAAAACCGAATCACCTGCCTCAAAAAAAATATATTTCCTCCCATTATCCGCATAACTATTTGTCCTAATTTGATTTGTCCACATATATTTTTGAATTACCTTCATATTTTTAACTTTTTTCTCTATTAATTGTAGTCTCATCAGCTGCTTTTCAACTACCTCATCCCAAAAAGATGTATTCTGACATCTCCTTCAATATAGTTCTCCAAAATTTGTCCTCTATATACTGAAATGAAAAATTTTATTATAATAAAACTCATCTAAAGAAATTTGTTGATCCCAAATTCCATAGTAATTCATTAAATATACATGAATAATTTCTTCCAAAGTATAAATATTTTATTCATATTATCCATAAAACTTGGTATGAAATGTTTTACTAAAATTTAATTCATTTCCCAATGACCTCTAATATCTTTTCCAAAAATTTTATGTGAACCTAAGATCATGTTTAGATACAACAGAGAGAGGAATTCAATGTAACCTAAATACCTCTAGAATATATATTCTGGAAAGACAATCTAATTAAATTATATATCAAATAAGAAAGAAATGAACATTTTTAATTAATCAATTAATAATAATCCAAATTTAAATATTACCTTGAGATTACTATATTTTCTCATTACCAATCTCATACTGGAAAGGGATGAAACATCCCCTTTGGTAATTGTAATTATTATTTAACCTATTTAAAAGTAAAAAAATTCATGGTAAATTCAGTAATAAATCTTTTCATCACATCTCACTAGTAATACTATTGAAGGTCTCTGTACAACATAGTATTGCTGGGATAAACAGAAAAGGTGTAACTATGAACATCACTAAATAAATCTCTATTCAACTAGGAATTATAAGAAACACATAATCAATCTCTAAATCAAAAAAAAACCTTCTTTTTAAACATTTTATTTAGAAAATTTACCCTTATTAACCAATTATACATTTTCTTATAACTCATGGTCTTCCTACTAAGATTAATTTATTTTTCCGATAGAGATAACAATACTGGAACCTAAAACTAAATAGCGGTAGTTCCTACATCCACAAATTTTAAGAAAAAATTCATAAAATCATTAATAAAAGGACCTTGTTCTAAACGTAACATGATTAATAAAGTATTATTTTTTCTTACTCAAATATTTAGCTACATTATTTAATTTTCTACTATATTAAGAAATTTTTCATTTATAGTCCTTTATCAATTCCCACCATCTCCTCTTTCTTATGTTCAACTCTTTCTAAGTGAATATATACTTGAAACATTTATGATCAGTATATATTTCACACTTGGCTCTGTATAAATGATGTCTCAAAATTTTTAAATCAAACACTATAATTTCCATTTTTAGTTCATGTGTAGGATAATTTTTCTCATGTGTTTTTAATTGATGTAAAGCATAATCAATTGCCTAATAATTTTGCATTAGGACAAAACCAAGTCATTTTAATGAAGATTAACTATATATTATATAGTCACCATTTTTTAAGGAATATCCAAAATTAGAGAAGTCTCTGATCATCTATTCAATTACTAGAAATATTTATCAATTTTATTTTCAGATGAGACTAACTCCCTTTCATGTGAACTTAGATAATGGTCTAGATAAACCTATAAGGTTTTCAATGACCCATCAATAATATCCATATAATCCAAGAAAACTATGAATCTTATAAAAAAAATTAGGCCATTTCCATTCATAAACCGCTTCAGTTTTAGTTGGATAAACTATTATGTCATATTTATTTGTGATGTGTCTAAGGAATGAAATATGCTTCCACCAAAAATCACATTTTCTAAAAAAAACTAACTTATTTTATTTCATGTTTTCAGAACAATCCTTATATGTTTCTCATAATCCTAAAAAAAATTGAATAAATAAATATATCATTAATAAAAATAACCATAAAATTATCCACATATTCTTGGAAGACTCTATTGACAAGATTCATAAATATAGATGGATAATTTTTCAACCCAAATGGAATAACCAAAAACTCATAATTCATCTATCTAGTCAAAAACATTTTTTTTGGAATTCCATTCTCCTTTACCTTTAGCTAATAGTTCCTAGATCTTATTTCAACCTTCGAAAAATACTAATCTTCTTAGATCTGATAAAAAAATAATTGATATGAGGAAACCAATACTTATTCTTAATAATAATGTTACTCAAGGATCTATAATCAGTGGAAAGCCTCATGGATCCATTATTTATTTTATCAAAGAAGATAAGATCACTCGACGGTGAAGTTCTTGGGTGAATGAACCATTTATAAAGTAAATCTTGTAACTTATTTTTCGATTATATAAGTTCTAATTGATCCATTAAATATGGTGGTATTGAAATTAGTTTATCATCTAGAACTATATCAATAGTACATTCAACTTCCTAATTAGGTATAACAACTAGACACTCATCATGAAAAATATCCTAGTATTATTTAACTATCAGAACATTATTAAACTGAATAGATCCCTTATTTTCAATAATATGTATAAGATAAATTTCGCTTCCATATTTTAATATTTTTCTGGATTATTGATATGTTATCTAAGGTATGGGTTCATTCTTGTATGCAAACTTAAATTATTACTGAAAATTTACTTCTTTATCTCTACAAGCAATCATAGTATGATAAATAGAGAGAACATCCATATCCAAAATAACATAAATATTTACTAGGGGTAAGATAAAAAGGTTTATAGGTAAATTATTCCAAAAAAATTATAGAAATATTATTATAATTAATTTTTTCCTTCATACTTCTCCCATATGTTTTTACTATAAGTTCAGGATTCATTTCTAGAAGTGGAATTTCCAATTTACCAGAAACTTTCTTAAAAATGAATGAATATGTAGACAATTAATCAAATAAGACATTAGTATAATCCGAATAAACAAGAAACGTTACTCATACAACATCATTAGATGGACTAAAATCTTCTTATGTAGTTTCAAATGATTTCACAACACTTTTTATCTTATAGTCTAGTTTCTTCCCATCATTTTGGCTCTTATTCAGAGATGAATGTGCATAATGACCCATCTCATTGCATTTTAAACATTTTAATTCATATTTATCAGAATTTTTATTACCACTAAAAATATCATTTTCATTCTAATTATGATCCATATTCTCAATCTTACCACATTGAAAGTGCTTACCAGCCTCTATAAGTCATTCATGAGTGTGCTTTTTACCACAACTCTCACAAACTGAAAACATAATTTTCTTACCATTATGCTTCTTTGATCCATTACTACCTTTTTAATTCCACATGCACATCTTATTTTTATGGTTTTTAAGTACACATAATCATCGAAAAAATCCATTTCCACCTTCTCCACACATCGAAAAGGTTTCAAATAACTTTTCGATTCTCAAGAATCCAGTTCCCATTAATATACTGGGTTAATTATTAAGGAAAACCAATTAATGTTACTATAAATATCAAATATAAAATTTGGTACGTACCTTACAAATTGAGTGAAGTTTTATTTATATGTGTCCACTAAATCTTCATTCCTTTTCCTTAATTCTAAGAATTTATTTTCAATATAAATTCTAAAAGTTTTAGGAAAATATTTCTGAAGGAATAAATTCTTAAATTCATCTTACTCAAAGGAATCAATATCCTCTTTTCCCAATTTTCTTAACCATTTACAACCACGGATCAGCTTCACATTCAAAATGATATATAGAAAGAATTGCCTTTTGAATATCTGAACATCCCATGACATCGAATATTTTTTTTGGAGATTTAATACCACCTTCATCCAACATTGGGTTAGATGATCTAATAAATATTAAAGGATGTTGTCTAATAAATGATCTAGTATCATCATGTTCCACTATTATATATATGGATACTCTCTATCATAGATACCACAACCATTTATTTCATGGCTCAACTAGCCCATCACTATAACAGACTACTCACTTCTAATTCCAACCATTTTGGGTTTTTTTTTATTTGGAAGGATATCATCCCCTCGGTGCCATCCTACTTCATCTTCCACTTTTACACTATGGAAAACCATTTTTAATGGACATAGTTTAGCTGAATAAACATGATACTCTTTAAATTATACATCCTAAAGTAATATCTTTTTAAGTATATTCTATTAATATAATATTGACCACTAAATTTACCTAAACCTTGATTTAGTACCAACTATAGGTACTTCACTTTAAATATTACATATTCTATTGAATTTAAACAAAAATTCACCTTCTTACATTTTTAAAAAACTTTTTTGGCTTATAATTGTTAAGAGTTATGTCATAACTCATTTATAACAAATGCATATATTATAAAGTGGACACTTCCAATTAAGATTAATTTTTACCATAATTTAAAACATTAAAAATGAAACATGTTTTATTTTTATGAAAAATATTCATGACTTTCAACTTCACTTATTATTTAACCTTACCCATCCTTAAACCCTATGAAAAACAATTTGAAACATGGGATGAGAAAAATAAACCTCAGTAAGAGACATAAAAAGAATAAATGAAACCTTTAGTCTATGAATACTTACAAATATTTTACATATTCAAATTAAACTTTAGGCTCAAAATATACATTTTTATGTTAAATAAATCACATTCTCTACCCAAATAGTTTCATAAAATTTTTCATAATAAATCTGAAGTGAAAAATAAAATACAAAAGTTTTCTTTTAAATAATGAAGAAAAACATAATAACTTTTTTCAAAAATTTATTCCTTTCACCTTTAAAAGGTATTTTGTGCTTTTCGTTAAACATAATATCATGATATTACCTTGAGAAGTCATAATATTCCCACAAAACACATAGAAATAATAGATAAAACATTTGGTAACTTCGGGAATCATTATCATATCACTCTTGAATATGGAATAACCAAGAAGGTTATACATAGAGTAACCAACACAGTTATAATTTGAGTAAATATCATAGTTACACTAGAAATAACCATCATAGATATACTAGGAATAATAATCATGGTAAATTATGATAATATATTTTGAGAAACCTAATCGATTAACACTTTCCCTTTACCCAATGCATTGGAGAGCTATAATAGGATCACCCACCCACATATTATAATAAAACCACATGTCAACTTAAACAATGTCCAAGAACCATAATAGAATATATAACATCTTTCACTATAAAAACATTCCTTTCACCCATAAGAAAACATTTTTAGATATTGATATATCCTTTTCCTTTATAATCCATTTCTCAAAACTAAAATTCCCCAAAAAAATAATGAGGGTTTTTCTTTGGATAAATCATGAAAAATTATAAAGGAATCCAAAAATCAAATGAACTTTATGGAGGTGGGATAATTCATTGTCACCATATATGTTAAAATTGAACTTTTTTTTGCCTTTTGTAAATAAAGACAAAACATTCTCTAGAAAGATTCCTTTTGAAAACATTTGAGATAAATTCAAAATACACATAAATTTCCTCTATAATTCACTTATATCAATAAAAATATAGCCATAAAATAATTTTAAAAAAATGGATAAGGAGTAAAAAAGGGAGTTTTAAGGAAAACATTAAAAGAGGGTTTTTAAAAGGAAGTACTTCGCCTTGAGTTCGAATCATCAAGTAAATTATTTATCTTACTCTATAATAAAATTAGGTTAATTGTTTACTTTATTGGGTACCTTTTTCAAGTTTATTTTTCCTTTTATATCACTTATTACCATGCTATAAAAGTTACTTAATCATTTAAGTTCACATTAGATGTTTTGTTGGTATTTCATTCATATGTCCAAAATGAATTCTGAATATTTACTATGGTCAAAGTGGTCATTACTAAAACATCTATAGAATAATAATCGTGAAAAAATTATCATTTTTATACATCAATTATAATTCTAAATCTAACCATTAAATATGGTTACATTATAATTATAGAGATGGTGGGTCGTATGTACACATGAATAATGTTTCCATTTTTTCCAGATCACTATAGAAAGAAGGTAAGTATTATTTTATCTATAAATATTGATAATAATTTTATAAATATCAAATTACATCATTAAATATACTTATATACGGCATCCATGCGATGTGGTGAAGAAAAATGAATCACATCACTTCATTAAGGTGGTAGTCCACACATACGCACGAATGATATTTTCATTTTTTGTTAATAGAAATGTAAGATGGTAAATGAAATATTATAATTTAAGAATTAAAAATATGTCATGAATATAATATATATCTTAATTCCGTCATTATAATCCATCCATGAGATATGATGCTAGAAAACAAATTACATAATTTCACGAGGTGGTTGTCTGCCAAACACATGAATAATGGTTTTGTTTCCAATATAAAGGAAGAGGAGATAGATATAGGTTATTAAATTAACATAATAATATCTCATAATCTATATGATACTTTTTATATTTTTTTCATGGTTGAAGAATATTTTATGGATTTGGAATACAAAATATAACTAAAATTTGTTGTTAAAACTATACCACTTCTTTAGAAAATTTCCTTTTCATAACAACTTAATGCTAATAAGATTGGTAATATGAAAAACATAAGGCATATAGAACATTTTTAGTGATGTTAGGAAGTTATTTGGTTGGGTATTATCAAAAAATATATTTTGATCTGTGAATAAATCTGAAGAATATTTTCCCTTTTATAAGAGTGTGGAGGGGCACTCTTGGGATTTCTTAAAATATCAAACTAATAAAAATATAATTTTGATATAAAAATGGATCATAATTGATTATATTTGAAGATAAGATAAGTATAAGTATAAATTCTCTCAAAAAATAATATTTTTATAGGTTTTCATAACATTTTTACCCTTATCATTTTGTTTAAACCCTTCATTAATCCTCTTTACAATTATAGTAATATTAAAATTTTCTACATTTTAAGGGTTAATAATGTTACTATAAAATGAAAAAAATCCCATAAATGGGCTATTTTTTATCTAATTAACCATATTTAATTCATTTTTAAGAATATAATATCTTTATAAATTTTAAATCACTTAATAAAATATTATTTATTACAAAATATCATCAATGTCCATTTTAGAACTATTTATTTACTTTGACTTTATTAACATCAAGAAAACAAATGAATTAAAATAAAATTAATCAAACCTATATAATATGTCATATTTATCTACAAATTATTTTCCCACTAATTATTTCAAATTATACTACTTTTAGTATTTTTAATATCATTTATTTTATTTTTCTAGTAAGTGAATAATTATCTCTTCAGCATTGTGTAATAATCAAAGGTAATTATTTCTTCACTAAAAATTAAAAAATAATTAATATGATGAATATAAATAATTTTTATTTCAAACTAGAATTCATAACAAAAAAACCCTTTGTTAATCTTCATATTAATAATATTAAAGTGATTAAAAATAAGAGTGTGACATTTTTAACTTCTCTTTACATAAAATATTATAAAGTTCATAATCACATTTAAATCAAAATAAATTCCATATAAATTAATATAGTATTATTATTGAAAACATTTACTCATAAAATAATATTAATTGTATTTTATTTGGATTTTATAGTCCTTATAATTTGATTTTTAACATTAATTACCTGATTTACCATTATTCACGGTAATAAAAATTACTAAGATTATTTTTTATATTGACCAAAAATAAAAATAATATATTTAAAAAAATTATAACTCCATATTCCAAATATAGAATCCATTTTTTAAGATTCAAAAAATAGTAGTGGTATGATTTAATTTAAATTTAAATTGACAAAATGAGATGAAAAAATGTTTTCCAAAAAAAACCCTTTTTTAAGTATAAAATTATTTTTATATTATACTCAATGTTAAAATTCATTCCAAAGACTATAATAGGATATTTTAGTAAAATTAAACTAATTAAATTTTAAAAATAATAAAAAATATAATTTGACTTTGTAAATACATGAAAAGAAAGAATAATTTTCAATAAAAATAGTATTTTTCGCAATTCTAGGAAAAATGAATTTTTTTTGAAGATTATGAAAAAATCAACCAATTATAATTTTGAAATGATGATTTCAAAAATGAAATTTAATTTTTTTTAATCCAAATTATAAAAATTGAAAATAAATATATTAAATAAAACCATATAATTTGTAAAATCAAATTTGGTTATAATAAATATTTTTCTTTTTGACCAAAAAAATTTATAATATTTTATAATTAACAAATGAATGTATGAAAATATTTATATCAAAATTACTTGGGTTGTTACAAGAACTATTTTTTCATGTCAAGAAGCATCTTGGTAGTACATTGTAAAATTTACCACTAAGAGAAATTGCAATCACGCATCACCATCTTTTTCCCAAATACTTGCATAACAACCCAACTATTGAAGTAAAGAACATCTTCAGAATGGAGGTACCATTCACTTAGGGTCACTCCACCACTCATCTACGGTATCTCTACCATATAAAAAATTTCATATATCCCTATACTCATCATCTTATTGTGGCTCCGGAAGAATCAACTCAAGAAGAGGTGAATTCTACTAGGTGCTAGCAAGAACTATACCATAATATTTCATCACAATTCGGTGTATATGAGAAAAGATTCATACATGTTTCCCATCATTCTCTGACTCCACTACACCCTGAGAATGTAATTTCTATATGAGAGAATCAATAACCATATTTCTTTTTCATGGGGTGTAAGAAATGTTGAATTTAAAATTTTTATGGTACTCCAAACATCACCTCTTCCTGAGGTTTGAATCCTTCTAAGAAAAGATAAAACATTAAATATTATAATCAGAGTAGACTATGAACATTTCCCTAAAATGTTAATTTCTATAATACTTAAGTGAATTCATAACTAATGTGTGTTTAAAATCTTGAGTGGGGTAATTATTCTTATAATACTAGAGCTAACGATATCCATATTCCACCACATTATCTCCTTGTAAGAAAACACATCAGAATACTACACCTAAAGCATCAAAATAACTAAAATTCATATACTTCTTCCATAACGATTAATATATTAGTTGAAGTTATACTTCATTTCAATTCATCAACAGAATTCTAAAAATTATAACCTCATGAAAATTTTACCCATTTTAGGGTAAGATCTATAAATAGTGATGAAAGATTTGAGAAAACATTATGTATCGTAGATAGTATCCTACCAAAGTTAAGAATCTTATAACCATAAATTTGTTCTATTTTTAAATAGTGATGCAAGCTTCGAGAAAACATTATGTATTGTAGATAGTATCCTACCAAACTTAAGAAGCTTAAAACCATAAATTTGTTGTATTTTTATTCCTAATAAAAGAAATATTTCACCTTCTCAAGATAAACTAAGATTCCTTGTTTTGAATCTTCATGTATTATAAACATAACTTAAGAAATCCAAAAATCCAAATTAAGAAATTTAGTAAAAATGTGATGTTCTCTCAGGAGTCCCAAAATAGATTTAAGGTGAATTTCATGCATATCCTTAGATCTCAAATTAACTATAATATAATCCATGAACATTGTGATAAAGTAATTAAGGTACTAGTGGAATATCAAGTTCATAAAAGCCATGAAAATTATAGGATTGTTAGTTGGTTAAATTTATGAAATCTAATTTTTCTTCATTAAACTAGTCAGTAAGGTCATAAATATGGGAAAAAGGGTACTTATTCCTAATTATTACCTAGTTAATATTTCTATAATTGACACAAATAAGGTGAGTTACATCAGTATTCTTAGAAAAAAACACAGGGGCTTCCCAAGCAGATACTCTAGAATAAATGAAACCTTTCACATTAAAATATTCTAATTAAATATTCAACTCTTTTAATTGATATGGTGAAATGAGATAAAAAGGATTAGATGTTGGTTAAGTTACTGACACTAAATCAAATTATAAATCTACATCTCTTTTAGGAAGTAGGCCATAAAATTCAATAAGAAACACCTTGTAAAAAAATTTGACCACCAAACAAAGCTCCCAAACTGATGGCTCATATCCAAGTTCAACTAAGAAAAAAATATCAAACCTTTAAGTTTTGGTAGAGGAGGTATCAAGTGACTAAACCTAAAATCTAACTCTTCCTGAAATATACAAGATCTCCCATCATAGGCAATAAATAATACCCTTCTATGATAATAATCAATGTTTACTTTATTTCAGATCAATCAATTCATCCTGATAATAACATCAAAGATATCTAAGTCAATATCGATGAAATCTCATATTATGTAAAATTTAGAAATCGTGAAATAGAATGAGGAACTTCTAAAACTCTTCTCCCTCAACATTCCTAGTAGTATTAACTACTCCATCACATAGGTCTTAAGTTTCATTATTAGTTTCAAACAATTCAAAAAGATGAATGATATAAAATATTTATAAGAAATGTTATCAAATAAAGTAGTCTATAAATATGAAGAAATAAAGATAGTACCTCTCACCATTAAAGGACTTAAACAAACTTCAAATAGAGACTCTTTTATCTCAAGTAACAACTTTGTTCTAGGGTCTTAAGGCTGAAACCCTATGGACTATTATGTATCTTACTACACCCTTAATCCTTTAGGGGTTGATAAAACCAAGCCATAATGATGAGTATTAAAATTATAAAATATTATCTACAAGGGACCTCAGTATTAACATGAGTTTCAATCCTTAATAGTTGTGATACAAAAATGTTTTGTGTTCCCGTCCTTGAAAAATTACTAGAAGGTAAAAGGAATGCTATTATTTAATTCCAAAGTTGTGGTGTAAACCTTATGTTGAAATCCACTTCCACTACCCATACAAAATTCATTCCACTTTCTATTCTTTTCAAGAGAAATTCTGAAACTAACACTTTATGAAAGAGGAATTCCACCCAACCAAGACTTTCCTACCTAGTAAATCTCTACCACAAATATTATGTCTACCACCTCAGCACATAAGGTAAAATTATGCATAAAAACTTGAGAATAGATATCTACTTGAAAGACCATATAGAACCATTAAGCCTTCTACTTCTCATTTTATTCCACCTTAGGAGAATAAAATACTAGCTCAACAAAATAGTTTTCATGCTCAGTCATAATCTGATCACCCAATTAAAGGGTGATGAACTACAAGGATTTTCCATCATCATTGATTTAGGATAGAATTATTTTAAGAATATACTCTTTATTTCTTTCCATTACAAGAATTAATATTGATTTTCCTGAAACACTATTACCCACCATATAATTTCATCCCCTTCAAGCTTAAAGGTGGACCACTTTACCATAATAGAATATTGAGTTTCCATAAATTTAAAAATCCTCTTAATATTCCCCAAATAGTATTTTTCTTTATGAGGATAATTATTCGAATGGAAAAATGGTGGTATCTAGTAGAAATAATATTTGGATCAACCCTTTTATTCTCTAGTTCTTGGATGAACCACTCTAACATGATCTAAGGTGAGAATATAATTTTGGCCCATGGAATGCACTTACCAAACTAGAGATTCGAAAAGATTCAGATCTATGATAGGGTTTTATCATGGAACACTATCCACATTAACCTCCCAAGGAACTCTAGGGATCCTTCTAGGAGGTATGGTGTTGTATTAAAAAATAAAATAAGCCATCGGAAAAAAAATATCAGTTTAATTCTAGATAACACGACCAAGGAACTAATATTAAATCAATACTCAACATAAGATATTCATTTCCTAACATCCCTTTGAAATATAAGGCACACTACTATAAGATCTAGCTAGAAACTTTATCATAAGATAATCCTTTTTTTCTAACAAACCTATCTATTATCTTCCAAAACATTTAGAGATAATGACATCATGAATATGAGATCAAACCTTACTTTGATGAAAATTTGTCACATCCCAATATAGGTCACCCCAAACCTAGACTACCAAGTACGCCCATGTAAATCCCTCAAGGGAATTACCAATCCGCCTAAGCTTCCAAAAAGCACCTAGGAACCAATAAATTCCTTTAGGAATTAATTTTACCAAAAAAATGAGAGAAATAATAATGGCATGTATAAAATCAGGTCAACATGAAAATATAGATTCAAATAGTGGAAGAATAAAATATGTTAATATAAAACATGTTTTAAACCAAAATGGGTAAACCTAATCATTCTAAATAATAGAAAATACATCTCAATGAGAACTATTTCACCATTTAACTACCGAACTCTGTTATCATGGTAACATGCTTCCTCCTAGAGTTATCTTGATTTAAGATATTCTTGATAAAACAAGATCTACACACCCACAGGTCTGTACAGTAAGTGAGAAAACAATCCCAGTCGAATACCAACCATGTTGTCCATAAGAAGTTTGAATAAGATAATACATTTATGATCATTTAATAGAAATAAATGCTTGAAATAAATTTTTAGAATTTAAATTAAATCAAGTAAATTCACCCCCTTAAAATAGTTTTAAATTCATTTCTAAATAAACCCATTTTCAAGGACCATTTAAAGAAACCATTTTCCATCAAAATCATTCAAAGTGTTTCAATGAATTTTAATCATTCCAAATATCCAAAGCATGAATAAACAAATATTTCACAAAGAGAAGCAACATATTAACTAATTCCAAATATATAATAGGTCCCTATTTACTAGGATCCTCAAAAAATCTTAGTAAAAGCTCATGACAAGTGAACACTACAAGTACCAAGGCCAACAAGCACAAAGGGATGGAAAACACCCCAATAAGATAACACCTAACATAATGTCATGAAATCTGTACTTTATTTAGAGTTAAAATCATATATCCTTTCAAGAAAAACATACCATACTCAATAGCATTTTCCCAATTCCAACCCCCTCCTAAGTACCATTGGTTACCATGTTCTCTACCTATACAAAGGTTATCCAATAAAATGAAATCAGCATTCAACGACTACACTTGGACTCCATTCAATTACCCATACCATGTTTTGAAAACACTTTTCAAAAAAATTACACAATCTTTGAAATCACCTTTAATCAAAATTAAACATCCTTTGGAAAAAATCATAGAAATACTACATGATTTGAAAACACATTTCATCAACAAACCCAAGGGAGAATTACATTTCAAAAAAATAGCAAAAACATGAACATTTCAAATCATTCCTTTAAATGTTTTAGGAATATATTTTGAATATTGAGAGAGAAAGGTTTATATAACAAAGACTTTTCGTGAAACTCTCTACCTAGAATCACTTGGACTTCACTATTAATTTCATGGGATCCATGAATAATGATAAATAGGGTCATAGGAAACATGGAAGAACCCTAAAGAAATAAGTGCAAGTCATGACTTTCAAATAAAAATATTCTCTAGATTTATATAGGGAAAGAACAACCACATACCATAAGACATATCAAAGAGTAATAACTCATAATGATGAAAAACAAGGAAGGATGAGGTTATCCAAGGAAAAATCTCAAAAAATGAAAAAAAAATCCTTAACACATCCTAGAATTCAGCTGAAATAAAAACCCTATAAAGGAAACAAATCATATGTTCTTAAGATATATAAAACCAATTTTAAAGGAATTGGAAAAAAACCCTAAAAGATCCAAATCATCCATATTAATGGGAATAAACCCCTCCAGAAGACTAAGCTAAAAAATTATTCATTTCAAATTTATAAAACTAGAGACTCCATGGAAAGTTATGAATTCACAACACTCATAGTAGACTCAATCCCATTACACCACAGGGCCTGACACCCTCACTAACAATGATATGATTCATAATGGTGGGTAATTTTCAACACTACATTATCTTTACCAAATTTTGGTGGATGAAGAACTGTCTATCGAGCATATGAGTACTTAATGCACCCCATGATAGAGACTGTCCTCTATACTAGGTGTGTCAGTACGCATTGTGGTATACATGTAATTATAAAGATAAAAATGACTTGGACAACTACAATATCTACCCTGTTCAACATAAAGAAATGAAAAAACCATTTTAAGACACTGATAACCGACAAACATATCACAAACCCACAAAAATAACCATCCTAGAGCTCAAATTTAGAGCGTAGCTCAAGTCAAGATGAGATGTATACCATAGAAATTAAGATTGATGTGTAAAATCAAAACATTCTTCAATGAATGTAGATTGATACAGAAATCCTTATGGATAAAAAACATTATAATAAAACCCATATTTAATAAAATACTGTAACACCCTAATATTTTAAAATATTTTTCTCTTTAAAAAAATTATAAGTGTTTGATATATTTCTGTACAAGTAACATTAAGCATAAAACAAACCATTATATAAAATAATTTAGCTATTAAATTAATACAATGAATAAGAATAACCAAATTATAAAAAATATTTATAAATTTTTAAAATAATTTAAATTTATTGATTAATTTATAATAATTAATTACTCATTTTTCATTAATGTAATTTTATGCTTTAAAAATATGGTTTTTTTCAAAAAAGAGTTTTATTATATATTATGTGTAAACATTATAAATAATTTATAAATTTTTATATAAATATTTTCAGAAAATGAATATAATTTTTTTCATCGGTATTTTAATATTATCATTGAGTAAAATATTTCGACTTTTCTAAAATGGTTCATTTTTCAGTGAATAGTGAAAAATATATATTTTCATAAAACTGTCATTTTATTTCAATAAATAAAGTAATTTAAAAATGTCCCATCATTTTTTTAATATTATTTTAAATTAAAATAAATTTCCTTTAATTAGATATAATATAATTAATTACAAAAAAAATCAATATTATGTTATATTTTTTTGAAAGATTATTTTTATGTTTAAAACCTCAATTTTCTAAGAAATGACTTTCGTTGCATTTTATGAATTTATATTACAATTTATTTCTACCACTTATTGTAATTGAATATTGAAAAACAGATTCCATTTTTTTAATTTGGACTTTAAAATTTGGTAAATAGTTTTATTTTATTTCTATAAATTGTAAATAGTGACTAAGGTAAAATTTGATACCATTGTAAAGGGTAAAATGGGACAAAAAAGGTTAAAACAATATAATGAGACTTAAAAATCATCCCTAAACTTTACTATATATCATTTTATGGGTTTAAATTGACCAAAGCCATAATTAATTCTAAAATATTGAATTTCAATTCTATTTTTCATTGATAAATACCTTTAATATTATTTTTAAATAAAATTACATAATGTCCCTCTCTTGTTTTTAATTACTATTATATTTTCATATGGGGATAAGAAATTTTTATGAGAGAATATAAATTTTTATTTTGAATGTAAATTTTTTATCATGGTAATTTATTTTAAATTTTTAGTTATGGTATAATTTCCTTAAATGTTTAAATAACATGAACACGATGCTTGTTCAAGTAGTATAAAAATAGAATTATTTGATTTTTTTTAAAGAAAATATAATATTTTCATATAAATTATGGTGTAACCTGAATTTTATGGCTATTAATATGGTATAATTTTTTGTGAAAGATATTATAGTTTAATTTCATGACTTTCTTGATGCCTATAAAGTCAAAATATGTGAATATTTTATAAAATAGCATTAATGTTATTTTGAGTTAAATAATAAATTATTAAATTATTTAAAACCCATTAAAATACTCAAACTCTACAAGGGGGATTATATATGTTTTAAAAATTCATCCAATAACCCTTTTTAAGCCAATATTTATCTTATAAACAAATTTATAACCCTTTTTATTAAAATAGTTGTTAACACTGATATGGTTAAAATTGGTTAACTAAAGTATTAAACACAAACATATGGTTTAAAATTCCACATAACCATATCCAATTTTTATTGACTAAGGGAATTTTTACCATAAAATATCTTAACTTATTAATTTTTTCCACTTGGTTCCACTTTCAATTTAAATAAATTTTATTATATTTAAATCTTTTAAGTAATTGCATGTGTGTTTTTTCCATCACTATAAAAGAGAATTACATCACCTACATTCAGAACAAAACCCTAAGACACATAGATAAACCAACCCATAATAAAAAACCTTCTAAATATCCATATATTTTTTCTAGAGGAGTTGGTATACTCAAAATTCCATCCCTATGGTCATTAAGAAGAGATCTAAAGGATGTTTCTCAAAGAGGAAGTAATCATCTTACTAATCTCTTTCATTTTAATTAATCTTACACCTCAATAAATTCAATCCTTACCATTAAAATATTACAAAAATATTTTATCCAACTTTCTAGGATGTTATTATATTACTATAATAAACTTGATCCATCTCCATTCTATCAACTGGTAAATGAAAGTATCTATCATGCGAATATGCAAACTTCTGCATCCAGAGAGCGCTATAATTTGTTTTACCTCACCATTTTTTCTGAATGGTTATTATTATATATTTAATATTTATATATTATATTTATCAAATAATTTTGATTATATAATTATAATATCTTATATACCTTCTTACCTTCATATACATTGGAAAATGATAACATCGCTCGTAATAACGTATGGACTACTGCCTCCACAAAGTGATGTGATTCATTTTCCATTTCCACATAACATGGATAGTAATATGGATAGATTAAGTGAATATATATTATATTTATGTTATAATAATGATTAAATAATGGTTAATTATCATTTACCTTTCTTTATCTATCCATCAACAAGTAGAAACAACACTGGTGTGTACATAAAAATTACCATCTCTATGGAGTGATGTGATTTATTTCTCACCACCAATTTTTATAAATGGTTATAAAAGGATATTTAATGAATAAATATTAAACGTATATATTCATTAACAATTTGTTGATTATGAAACCATTACCAAGGTTCAAGTACTAGAACTGACAAACTAAAACATTCATAAAAATGAAACACTTATCACTTGGAACAATGATTTTCAAAAATAATTGTTAATAAATCAGTGATAAGATGATATAAGTAAATAAAATATTTTATGATATGAATTAATATGGTTATTTATTAGATTTATAATAATTATATATTTATTATATAGGAGTTTTGAACTAGTATGGAGCAAGATAAGACTTCAATTAAGGGTTTATGTTACAATCTTACTTTTTATAAGGATTGTTTATGCTTAAATTTGGATTAAGGAAATTATTTAGTCACTCTCACTTGAAAATATTATGTTTTATTATACTATATTTATTTATTGGGTATTTATAATTCATTAAATTTTTACTCTCTTTGGTACTCAAAGAGAGCTGATAGAATGGTTTTAAGGAAAACCAACCTTATTTATTCTTATGGTCAGAATTCTTTTTCGTACTTATCCATATATTGTAAAATATTTTAAAGAAAGTTATTATATATAATCTAATGATTTTTTAAATTCAATTTTAACTTTATTTTATTTTTTATAAAAAAATATGTGAGGAATATTCTATCAAATTTAATAAATAATTACTTTTTGACTTTCTACCAAAGTGTGAAAAGAATGTTTTCATAATTTACATGACATGAGGATATTTTACCACCATCATGAACATTATTTAAATTAAAGTTTCATTTATAGGTTTAAATGGTAATTTTAAAAGAAAATATTTTTCTCAATATTTTTTTAATTTTTTGTTCCAATGATATTATAAGAAAGTGAACTTTTTGAAAATATTTCAAAGATATTTTAACAAGTTATTTTAAATTAATTTTCATCTAAGTAAACAAAATTTTAGGTTTATTATTATATACTAAGTATGTGTTATTTTTATTTTATCCATATTATTTATCTTTATGGTTAATGGTGATATGAAAATTGACATGAAACCTATTTTCCTTCCATAGGTTAATTAATCTGTGATGAATTATCCTATAATTATGATTATGAAACATTGATGAAATTATTTTTCTTTCCCAAGGGATGTGCTATAATGAAATGATGAATTTTTTATGATCATTTAGGACTCACATTTTTTATTATGATTATTTTTATTGTGAGACTAATATATCCCAATATGATTTTTGGTTACATTATATCCCTCCAATGTATTGGGAAATAAGGATAGATTTGAGAAACTCGTAAAGGGTGACAAAATTATTAAACTATTTATAGGTGATAGAGTTAACTGGATGGATTTTAACACTAATATAATATTGGAAATCAATAGGTATGCATTTCCATTATGGAATATTGACTATAATGACATTCTTGGGAGTGAACATTGAAAATGGAAATTATTTTCATTACTTATGTGTAAGTCACAAACTTATTTCTTGTGATTATGATATGGTATCATATTTCATGATTGATCTTTGAGGATTCTTCACTATTTATCCTTATTTATATTGATTGAAAATACTTTATTCCATGATTCAAGAATAAATATATCTGACTGATTGGATATAACTTTCTAAATTTATTATAAATTTCTCATACTTATGATCATTAATTGATATCTTCTATGTCTAACCTTACTATGAATCTTAGGAAACCCTTTATTATGTTTTTTTCTTCCCTGAGTTATGAATAATAATATTAAGTAATAAATGTATAAGAAGGTTATAATGAGAGAAGAACCATGTGGTGTATGTTTGTGATCATTCCTGAAATAAGTTTATTATGTATCTTGGCTCCAAATACACTGAACTTTAATGCCCCTCTATCATGTATTGTTATGATATTTAACTATTTTTTATCTAAAATTATGTAATATTTGTATACATTATTCTTGATTCACCTCATTAGGTATCAAAGTAGAGTTTAATTGTTTTTTGAGATAATGATTAGATAAATTTATAGAAAAACCTTATCATGTTTTTTACTGTAGTATAACATCCCAAAATTTTGGTAAAGTAAAGATTTTATGATTTTAATAGAAAATGCATCCATGTTTGGAAATAGGTTAGTTGATGTAGCTATAGAATCAATTCACCTAGGGGTTATAACTCTGATAGGGGTATAATGGTCATTAATATGATCATCACCTCTGCATGATGAGTGTGCCTAAGACATTATACCTATATTAACACTCCTAGGGTTAATTCTTAGGTTAATTCACATTTTCATTATGAACCATTATGATGAATTTGGAAAGATGATGACTGTGAATGACCTAGGTTAATCCTAAGGCAACAAATATTGAAAAGAATGTGTCATGATTTATACATCCTATGAATTATTTAGAAAAAATGGACTACCCCATTTTGGAAACTCTAAAGAACTCAAACATCCTTCACCACACACACTATTATGGAATGGTGGCCCTTATAATGGAAAAACTCATCTCTAGCATCTAGAAAATCCTAATCTCCCAGAAACGCGAAGGAATGGGCCATAAGGGTTTAGGCCATTAAAATTTATATTATATAAAGACCCTTAGCTATTTAATTTTTATGTGATAATTAAAATTCTGAGAATTAAATTTTACTAAGCCTTTTGAATATAATACCTTAATATTTTAGTACATATATTTTCCTTTAAATTAATACTACACTTGATAGATTTTGTTACAAGAAATAAAACTTAAATGAACCCTTATATATATTATTACAATGAAATATAACCATTAATAAAATATTTCAATATAATATTATTATGAAATTTATTACACAAGAGAAACCTTGACTAAATAAAATAATAATAATTAAAATGCTTTATAATAATTCATTAAATGTTATTTTTATTTTTTAATGATTCATTTAATGTATTCCAATACTAATTAATTATTTAAATTTAATGGTTAAAAGATAAATAATTAATGTAATGTGATTAAAAATATTTATTTCTAAAAAGGATTATTTTTCCACTAATAATTTCTTAAAGTATTGTGTATTTTGTCCAAATAAATTAAATTTTTTATTTTAAAAAGTAAATTTCGATAATATGTAACATTTCCTCGTATATACTAATAAAATTTATTTTATTATAAGTTGATATGAAATAATATTAAGATCATTTAAGGTTTCAAAAGCAATTCAGTTTAATAATAATATTTTCCACTATATTTTATATTTTTTTTTAAAAGTAAAGTTTTATTATTTGGAGTATGAAATTTAATAAAATATATTTTTATTAAATTTAAAAAAATAAAGAAATAATTAATAATTTTTTCCTCAACTACGGAAAAATGAAGATAAAATCATTTGATGGTAAAATATATATTTATTTTTCAAAAAAAATTGTTTTTATATGTAATGTTTGTCTTCCTAAATAAAAAAATCAATCACCAATAATGAATAATGCCAAGGAAATTTATTAATAATATATATGTATATATATATATTTGTGTGAAAATAAATTAGTATTCGCCTAATAGTTATTACGAGGCTTGTAAAACGAATAATTTCATTTTATGCAAAATATATATATTTTTTAATTATTTTTCTTCATTATGAATTTTTATATTAAAATTTATTTCCATATTTTTTAGAATTTTAATTTTATAAAGTGAAAAAAAAATCAATTTATCAAATCAATATTATCTAATGGTGATGCTTTTGAAATTTTATGAAATGGTTGGTTTTAAGGTGAATACAGAAAAATACAGTGTTGATGAACACTGTAAATTTTATGAAATCATAATGATATAATAATATCTTAGAAATATATGAAAAAATTTCATAAATCAATTATTCTTAAGGAGTAAATTAATGTTTCTAAAACTATTATTCTGAATTTTAAAAATCATGTTAAACATTTTAGAACATAAGTTATATTTTATTCTAACCAAAAAAAACTTTGGTATTTATCTATTAATTAATCATTTAAAAGGTATAAATCAGTTTTGGATTTATTTTCTAGATTTATAACTCTAATATGTTTTATGATAAACCAATTAATTCCATTAGAATCAGTAACCTTAATAATTTTCTCAGCAAATCCTTTTTTTCTTCGAAAATATGTTTTTCTAAAACTATTTTTATTGAATTATATATTTACTGTTTTAAAATTTCATTTTATCATTTTTATAAATTAAATAAATAAAAATTGATTTCATATTTTTAACATAATTAAATTTTTTTAAATTGTCTATTTATTTTTTTTCATAAGAATAAATGACTTAGTTAAAAAAAATCACCAGAGTAAAGGCTAAGAATGGTAAAAGTGTTAAATCATGGAATAAACCTACAATGTATCATTAAAAATTATTAATAAATTAGTATATGAGATTAATCATGACAAAAAATAATATTTTATTTCCTTATTTTGAATTTTGGATCCATTTTAATGGAATATAATATTCCTTTTTTATTAAGAAGTTGTATTTACTAAAAATTGAATTCATTCACTTATAAATGGTTCCTTCTAATACCACTTAAAAGGAACTATATAAATGTTAATTATCAACTATAATATACATAATTATATTCCCAATTATTATTATACTAAATTTTTTATATTCTGGTCCATAGACATTTCCTAAATTCCTTATAAATCAAGAAGGTTTCCAAGAAAATATTGAATTTTTCTACATAATCATTTTCTTCTCTCTTATCATTCTTCCATGTATTATTCTTTTAACTATTATTAAATATTATTTATCATAGTATTATTATTTTTTTAAAATCATTAATCTTTATGAAAAGTTTTATTAAAATTATTAAACTTCTTTTCCTTATTCATTCAACAGTTGTAACATGCACTCGTTTGGGTCGGTTTTTCCACCTATACAATAGGGTTATATGATTATATCATAACCTGTTAAAAATTAATAAATAACATAATTTTATATAATAAATATGATTTATTTATATTCTCATAACTCTAAAATTCTTATACAATAATAAATTCATTCTCTAATCACACTTATCCAATTAATTCTAGCATGTTCTTGTTTTTTTTCAATTTAACCACATACATGAATGATACTGTGAATTTTTATAATGGAAAGCTATGAGAACATAATTTATGGAATTTTATGATATTAATATATTTAAAAATCAATACATTTTCTCTATAATGGAAATATTATCAATTAATCTCTAAATTAAAAATAACCTTTTTTGCAACAACGGTTTTTGAAACAAACTTTTTTTATATTTTTTTATTCGTGAATGGTGCCTCAAAATTCCATGGGATAAACATTGAACTATCTAAACCATTATGGAAATTATATTTAAAGTTCCCTGTATATTATTTATATCAAGAACATATAAACATGGATAGAAAAATAGAACCATTAAACCAAAAAAACCATGGAATGATTAAAACCACTTATTAACAATAATTATTATTAACTAAAAACAAGTAAAATTATTTAAAAATGTAAATAAGATATTATAATTAAAGGTAAAAAAATAAATTTTTTTATGGGGTAGATTATCAGTGATTTTAAATTTGTCATATAGGATTTTAGAAGGTATCGAACCTAGCGGTAATCTACAATAAGGGGTTTCATTGAGTCAAATTTTATTCTTTATGCCATAAACTATTTTAATTACCTATGATCTTATAGGAATAATTTATTCTAACATTTTGATATTATATAACATATTTTCTAACATTATCTAGTAAATGTCAATATTCTTATCAAAATCTTCCTCTTTGATCAATATCCTTCTTCTTAAAAATAAAACATTTTTACAAATTATTTTTACAATTTCTAATGGATATTTCTATTCCATGTTCGTATTTTATTCCCAAAAATGTTCTCCATTAATGATTGGAAACCTAAATATGTTTTTCTTTAGTGAATTCTATATTTCCCTAAAATTTATTCAAAAATTGTTTTTATAATCCTTTTTAATAATGTGTATTTCAATAAATGTATATTAAAAGTAAAAAAGGAATTCCTTTTTCACACGCATATTTTTATCTTCCACTACAATTTAATTATCCTAATAATTGATTAACTTTATGGTCTAATTAAGTAATATACTTTTTTGGATTTCATTTTAAAATTTATTCTCTTTTAATTCAAAAAAAATTATCTTTGACAGCAACTTGTAATTTCGTTACTTACGAAAATGTTAAAAAATGTTTTGAGAAAATGTTTTCATTTGGATTTAATTGTATTCTGAATAATATATATCCTTTTAAGAAATATTATTTATCACTTTATATATTATATTATGAAATTATATTTTTCGGTGATTGGATTTTTTTATCATCTAATCAAATTTCTGATCACATTTTTATTTGATAATTGTCAAAAATGTTATGAAACCCATTTTTTATCCATAGAATATTTAGGGGGTAATGAATGATTTTTTTAATGTGGCACACATATCTATGGATAATAATAGTTTTAGTCATATTAATCCCCCTAATACACTGGTTACCATTTTATATATCGTGATAAAAGTGTATGAGGGGAAATGATTATTTTTTATCAAATTTTTTTGTGTGGATATGATCGGGTTTGTTTACAAAGTGTGTTCATGATTAGGTTTGTTCACAATGATTTAATATGATACTTTTTCTATAAAATTTATAATTATGTTAAAAATTTATATATTATTCCATATTTCCATTTTATTCTATGTTATAAGGTTGTGTTTCCAAGGCTTTTTTTTAGTTTTGTTTTTTTCAAGTGATGGTATCTTCTTAATTATTTTATAATTATTTTTTAACTTAGAATATTATTTATGATGTTCTATCATTGATTTTGATTATATCTTATGATATAAAATATTTTGGATCATTTAAAAGTTTTCCTTTATGAGAATTTTATCTCTTTCATCATTTTTCCTTTAATTATCTAAGAAATTATATATAAGACTATATATACATGTCAGTCCTATTTAGATATTGTTATGATATTTTTTAAAGTAATATTATTAAATAAGATTTTAATGTACCAAATAAACAAAGAGACTAAAACTTTTTCTCTTCAAGAGTGTGTGATTTCTTAATAAATTTAATGTTTAAATTATGAAAATAATGAGTGATATATATGTGTTTGGATTGATTCACCAAGTGATTATTTTTCTAAAGATATTATGAAATCATAAGCTATGTGAAATTTATGGTAACCATGAATTATAGATAGATAAAGTCACATAAATTGGACATGTTATCAAAATAAAGGGGATATATATGGATCTATCAAAGAAAAAGGTAATTGAGGAATGTTTCAACAAAACATTTTTAATGATGAACCATACATTCCACATATTACCTGGGTACAATTAATGGCTTGTGAGAAACTTCTCATGATAGATTAACTTACAAACCAGGATAACTCAAAGGGTAGTAATTTCTATATAGAATATTTAATTCTAAGAGAGATTCATGGACTATAATAAGAGTCTAATAATTGTACCTATACTCCCGCATCCTTCAAGTAGTAAATTATTTATTCTATATAGTGATTTAGAAAAGAATAATTAAAGTTTTTTACTCATACAAAATGATAAATATGTATATTATACCTCAATAATTTTAATATATATGAGAAATATTGTACAATTAATTATATAAATTTGGTTATTGTAATCAGAACTTTTAATTTATAGATAAAGTATCTCTTTGGAGATAATTGTTACATGTTTGATGATCTAAAAAGTCTACAATGTCTATTGACATAAAAAGGGCCCAATATGTGGAAAAAATATGGTTATAACTAAATAAAGATTATAGATTCTCAATCAATTATAATCATGAATATACAAATAATGTTGATGATTTTCTATTTAAGAAAGATAATGCAACCTTATTATTGAAAATAATAGAAAAATATCCAATATTATTTAAAATGTAAATAATGAACATGGAAATCATATGGTGGGAACAACATCTAACCTTTATCAAGTGATTACTCAACCATTTATCCATAAAAAATATTTTGGAAGATCCATAGGATAATATATATATATATATATATATAATAGAAGGTTTTTGAAATATAGAATAGAAAATTCTCAAAAATTAACACTCATAATGATATAGTTATAATATTAGTGAAATGATTATGGGAACCATCAGAGTTAGTGGTAAAGAAATAACTATTAGATAATTCTCATATATTAACATTATCTATATATCTATAAAGTACAATGATGTATGAAGAGCTTTAATATCACTTCTATTTGGAAATTATAATGAAAATTATTGTTAATTCTACATAAAGGTGTATGGTATGATAGCAGGTAAAGGAAAAATGAAATATGTTCATGGGGATGAAAAAATATTACCTATTAAAATATTAATATTTTATAGCATCATATTGGGTTTTGATATAGGTATTCTAAATAAATCTAATAGAAAACTTTCCATATGTGTTACAGTAGATCATATTATAATGTTTAATCACTTCTTCACCATTAAGAAAGACTTCACACATTATCAATTGGAAATGATAACCATTATAGAAGTGGTGATGTTTCCTAGATAAACACTATTGACTATACTTTATCAAGATATGAGGTCTATACCAATGTTCAAGAACTTTCCTCTACATGACATAGACATTGAGTTAAACTTAAATATGTTATATTTTCCCCAGACTTAAAGGAAATCTTAATGGACTATCCAAACACTCTTAGGATGTTTTAAGAGGTTCCTAATACACTTAAATAGAGAATAGGATCACCACCATCCACTTATAGAGTTCTCATAAACAATAATTTCCACTCAAGAATCCAGATGGATCCTTATTGATTACTATATGGGAATATGTGTATAAATTAAACGTGTTGGGATAAATTATAGATTATAAGAAATTGAGACCCAAACTATTTGAAGAAATGGTAAATAAGGTCAAAGAAAATAAATAACACATCAAATTAGCACATAGTTCATAGTAGAGAAATGATTACAATGAATGATTAGATAGATATTTTAGGGTTATAGATAATATATTCCTTCATATATATCCATGGAAAAATTAAATAGTTTTTTGAAAGAAGAAAAAGATGAGTTAATGAAACATTATACCTATGATATCCTTGATCATCTATGAGTTGTTTACTATCTTATAGAACTCTCACCAAACCTCTATAAATTATATGACCTATTTCAAATACACTTTATACAAAATTACATAGCATATCCTTCACATATATTGAATTTTTATGTGGTGTATTTAGAGAATAATCTTTATAATGATAAACCGCCAAGGAAGATCATAGAGCATAGAGTAAAATATCAATGCCATATAAAAACTCAACTTGTGAATTTAATATGTAAAAAAAACAAAATTATAATTAGGTAACATGAAAACCCATGTAGTCAATGAAATAATTAAACCCATGTCTATTTTCATCTTAGAGTGTGAAATGAATTTTCTAAGATGAAATTTCAAAAGTAGTGCATAATTTATTGAAGAATATTTTTTATATATTAAATTTAATTCTTAATGAAAAAATATTTTATTTAGATATATTTTATATTATGAATATTTCATATGAACACCATTACTAAAATAAAATTATTTCTATACACTAATATAGTATAATATATTCAAATTATAAATATTCTCCATCAAAATGAAAATAGTAAAATGGGAAAATAAAAATATACATATATAAATATGGCTTGATATTCTAGTATATTGGGATCCCTAAAAATTATCACATATGGTAACCAAACATTAACAAATAATAAAAACAGTAGTAATATAATCAAAAATATTAAATGAATAATTTAGAGCCATGAGAGTGATTTTAGTTAATAATTTTTTCTAATGTGTGATGTGAAACATGCTCATCATAGGTCAAGGTGGACATTAATTTCCAAGAAATTTAGTCACTAGGGAATTACCAATGATTCTTTGGGTGTGAATTGGTTAAGAGGGTGGGAGGAAAGTCTCAACTTATCCCTTTGGGGGAAACTTATTGCCTTTTATGGAACTCTCTTAAAGATTTAATACATATTCATGAATCCATCCCAAATCCTAGTGTGTAACTAGTTACCACTATACCACTGATCTAATTGAAACCATCAGAGTCACTTTTAACATATGTCTATATCATAGGTTCTCTGTCAAATAAACTATTTATAAATATTAGATAATCTCTATCGATGATAAAATATATATATATATATATATATGAGTGGTTTTATATATTTATATTATTATTTGATTATGTTATGGTTTAAAGCTTCATATTTAGGATCTCTAGAGTTTATCGTCATCAGGTAGGTAGTGAGTGTTATGGAATTAAAATCAAGCCTATGGTAGGGAATTCCTATAGATCTCTATCAATGAAATTAGAACCCATGTAGTTTAATTACACTAAACATGACATGTCCCACCATTCAAGTTCATGTGACAATGACCCATGTGGTTCCATATAAAAACATATATCCATGACCATATGAAGTTATTTTTATGTTCATACATCTAGGAATAATATGTGACCATTCATGGTTATGTGTTCATGAAAATTTTAAGTGAATTTTATAGATGTTCATTCATAACCTATTCCATGTAGTTTAACATCACATATGCTATACTACTATGTGGAATTTTCCTAGAAATGGTTAGTGTGGGACATATTCTTGGGTTATCCATTTTGCAACATCTAATCTATTAGTAATGATACAAGTGAGGTAATAGACAAGATGATCCAAAAAAAAAACACCCAGGCATAAGTCCCACACCGTCCACTACTAGGAAACATCCACTTAGTAGTCTGATCTTCTTGATGATAAACTAAATTGAAGAGGTCATAGATGAACATCCATAAAAGTAACTTCACTTTTTCATGACCGCATAACCATAAAAGGTAGAATATAGTTCCTGGATATACGACCAAAAAAAATCACTTCACATGGTCATGGAAACATGTTCTTAAAAAGAACCACATGAGTCATTACCACAAGAACTTAAATGGTAGGATATATCCCATTAACCAATTCTATAAAAAGTCAATTTTTATCTAAAAATAAAAACTCATAGAGGAGTGTGGTTTTACAAAAATCCCACCTTAATACTTATCATCCTCTATAAGAACCAGTGTTTATTCAACACCACTCATGACGTACACCAATTCTCAAATCACAACCAAATGGGGACCTTTCATCTATAAAATCCAAATGTGCTCACTCTACGCAACTCCATAACCAAGGCACTTAATTTATTAAAACATGATCCACCACTCATAACTTCCATTTAATCACAAATATAGTGATTAAACCACACCATTATATCCCAAGACACAATCGGTCATAAAAAATATTCATTATCAAGTGTTTAGTACTCTCTGCCATAGACTTCTACTCAAAATGGCCAATTCCAACCCAATATGCTTCCCACCATCATAATCACCTATCAAAACACGTCACTATTGTATATCAATGTTCCCATAGTGGTTTCCAACTCACCACACCCAAAGTACCATAGAACACTAGGAAAACACATGTAATATTATTTGTTCCCAATATGAAACTGAATTGGTAAGTCCCCATCATCAATTCAATGAATCATAACACACAAAATTTTCCTTGAAAATCCCCATTCACTTATCACAACATAACCATAATAACTAAAATGATGTAATGGATGTAGATTCTAGACCACAGGCATCCAATCATGGGAAAAATCATAGTAAATCCTCCCCTTTCTTACTTTTCTTAAAAAAAATGCTTGGATTCAGCCACCAATGCACTATCAAACCACATGATCATGATACTTCTACCCTCAGAGTCATATCATGACCATAAAAAATGTGCACTAAAGTCCACAACCCAACTCTCAGTGTGATTCCATGATTGGATCCTAAACCAACCATCGTGACCTAGCATGATCACTGATGCGCCACTAATCTAAATCACATTGGATCATCTCATGTTCATCTTGAGCATAGAGCCCACATCTAGACTCAATAAAACATCACAACCAAATCTCCACATCTGGTATTCAATGAGGAATATAGATCAAACTAAACTTACAAATTCCCGAACATCTGGTTCCATCACAACTGTTCACTGACCGGTCTCACATATCCAAAAACCTTCAAACATGAGGGTCACATGCTCAAGACCAATGTGATACACCCCACCATAGGAGTATACTATCATCACTTCCTAGAATGAATATTATAATATCTATAGCTTGTATTCCTTCTATCACCGAATATAATGACTAAACATGGCTAATCTCAATCATACATGAGTATCACTTAAACTTTGAAAATTTTATATTCCTAACTCATGAGAGCATCATCCATGAGAATCACTAAATTAATATTCAAAATGAAGTTCGTACCTCAAAACAGATTATAGTATACTACCCACCACATAGATTTTCTTATAACACTCCTGATCAAAACCTCATGAGTTTACATCATTAAAACATTTATTCCACTCATCCTGAGACACACTCACCCAATCATGTCAAACTTTGAATATTACATCGAGTTTTAAACCAAATTTTCCATTCTTCCACACCTAATCCATCCATGATACATTCCCTTAATATAAGGACTTCACAAATTACTATCCAAAATCTTAGGTTGTATATTTACAAGAGACACATCAACATCATTGATTATATATCTCCAAGAGTGATCGATCAACTAAATCCCACCATCACACTATAACTCTCATCTAAGTAGTCACAAATTGGGCTTTCTTCATGGCACCACACATCTCCAATGCACACTTTTCACCTCAATCTCAACTAAACATAACATGCTCATGATTCCACACTACATGATCACATAACTTGACTCATCATATCATGAGTCAAAAATCATAAAAACTAGGCTCACTCTCCAAAACCACTAATTGTGACCCTACTGCATGTCAATATCATCCAGTGATGAGCACCCTCAGTACTTCTCTCTAAAATAAAGCACTTCACTTGTGCTAGAATATTTCACATGAATTCCAAACAAACAAACATCCCAATGATCCAAATCATTTAACCATGCTTGGGGAACATCCTTAATAAATAGGTCCAACCAATCGACCAGTCCTTCCCTTAAAATACAGTTTTCATACCGATTCACCACCACTCAAATTTCCTAATCCCATAAAACCTAGGGAATCATCACCATTATTATATCTTAAACCCATACAAGGATATCACATATAGAGCTCACCCCATGCCCAATCCACGTATATCCATTGGTCCAACCCTACCCATGTCAAGAAACTTAAAGGAATCTATAATGAACTAAATATTTATATCTGAAATTCCATTTTTTAAAGAGTGAATACCATATTAAGAAATGAAATTATAGAAAACACATGAACTACTTTGGTTATCTTAGACCATTATAAGTTATATCCTATTGAATCTAAAATACTGTAACACATTATAACTATTCATAATATAATCATTTTACAGTGATCATTATGATTTGTATATATTAAGTATTATGAGAACTCTAATTAATACAGATGAAACAGGCAATGACCTTGACCAGTATAATCATTCCCTATAAATCTCATTTATCAAATCTTATGAGATATATGGAATCACTGGTATTTTCCCTAAACAAATCCTAATTTTAGATTCAATAACTAAAGCATGAGAAAAAATATATTTGGGAGAAGTTCAAGCTAATCAAGATCGTATCCAAAACCATGTTCATCAAACCACTCCAAGAAAATATTATCATCACACACATTGCACTTAGGAAACTCACTAGTTTAATAAGTGGATATGTATCTAGACCATAAAAGTATAAATTTATATAAAATAATGATTATAATTATCATTTATTATTACATAATAACAATCAAATAATGAGTTTGGTAAAAAAATTATTTTGATATGAGGAAACCCAAATTGTATTATTGGGAAATATATTTTCAATAAAGAAATTGTTTCTTATTAATTCAATAATGTTTGAAATAAAATATATTTTAACAAAATTTTACTAATAAATAATATTTATTAAATATAAATTATAATATAATTTTACAAAGTCAAATGTAATTTTTATAAGGGTCATAAAATTGTTATTATCAAAAAAAATAGTTTTTTAATAAAGGGGTATTTTTGACAAAAAAGTTTAAATTATCATAATTATAGAATTATTTTGATAAAATAAAAATTATTAATGAAATCATCACATTGAAAATATCCAATTTTCAGTGTTCCTATAATTTTTTGAGACAGTCAAATTTTTGGGTAGAAATAAAATACGGTATAATTATACGATATTTAATATGACATCATAAAATCCCAAAAGTGATTTAATAAATACTATAAGTAGTATCCACAATTAAAATATTGTTTTACCTTTAAACTAATGTCTTTTTGAAGTTATTTGATTAAGTTTAAAAACCCTTAATGAATCCCCTAAAACCCTTATTATATTTTTTGGTTATAAAATCAATTATTTATAAACATGACACACTTCCACATCACCAAGGGTGTGATTTTAAGGATTTAGGTTAATATACTTACAAAATAATGAAATCCACTCCTAATTGTTAGAAAAAATGTGATTTTTTTTGATTTGGATTTATTTATCATATAGATTCTGAAACATAAATTTAGAAACTAATAAATAATTATACTCTATTTTCTAATAAAAACACACCCAAACTCCCATTCCAATTCACTAAAAACCATTGGATGAAAAAATTACTCTTCCCTTTACTCAATATATCCATCACAAGGTTTCACCAAGCTCTTTATAAAATCCTCCCAAGATTTTAAAATCTTCCTCTTGAGGTAAGAGATCATTTCCTTCTTCTCTTTATTCAAGCACCTTCTTTATATTATACCATTATTATTCAAATTTTTCTTATCGGAAAATATTTTTAAAAATTTCTTATGATTTAAAAGTGATTATAGACCCACTTCACTCATATTTAACCCTTCAATTAATCTTTATGTATCCCAGTTATGCTTCTGAAATTATCTTGCATTTTTTCAGGCCAGACATTTGTGTAGTGAATACCCATCCTCATATCCACTCAAATAGATTCACATATATGTACCTATAATTAATTAATTGGGCAAATACATGTATTTAAACCATTCTACTTAATCATGGGATTAAAATTTATGATATCTATCCTTATGATATATGATTTATATGGAACACTTATGAATGTCGATGTTCTGAACGTGACAGGTGAGCTAAGAATTATATAGAACTCCAATGAATTGTATAGTTTTTTTATCTTATAAGAAATTATTTATGGGATTAGGGAGTTAAAGTAATATATTATATGAATGTATCCACCATTTTATTTTTTCTTCACAGTTATCCTTGAATTATTCTAATGTTATATTTTATGTTGTTGTCACATTCCCATGTTTCCTTCATGACAACATCATATATCGTGGTTCGATATTCATGTCTACAATCTTTACCACTTTTATGTATCATTTATATTCCTAATTACTAACTCGTAATAAGTTTATTATGTTATTATTATATTATTCCCTTAATTGGATTTATATATCACCCCTTTCTTATGTATGTCCTCATGTTATCCCAAGCATCTTTAGAAGAGTAATGGATTTTTAAGGAAATATTATGGAGTTTTAGTATAAGTATTTTTATTTATATTTCATGTTTTTATACTATGTATCTAATTACCCAAAGACATTAGTCCTAATGATCTTATAAGAATTTATTAAGTTTAACTTTTTGTAACAAATCATGAATTAATCTTTATTTATGATATGGGTTGTCAAAGTGTTTATTAAAGGAAGTTATAATCATTTTGGTTGATTAAGATTATAAAAATATACTGAAATCATTATGTGTAAGACTAAAAATAGGAAAACATACATAAATTTTGGTAAATTATAGATTAATTGGTTTCTAAGAAAATACATCACTGTCTAGATACTACAATGGATGTAGCTCTGTCATAGTTGTACCTGGGGGTAATAACCCCAAAAAGGGATTATTAAACTGGACTCTATCATCACCTAGTGCACAATTAATATGACTTATTGCACTCCACATTAACACTCTAATGGTATATGCTTTGGTAAATTCATAAACTCATTATGAACCATTATTAAGGTAAAAATACCTATAATAATTTATGTCATAAAATTGATAGTTTATAACTTATCTTGAAACCTATAAATTCAAAAATTAAGTAATATATGTCATTTATGAGTTATCCCTTAAATTTTCATAGTTTACTTTTTATATTTTAATAGTTTGAAAATTATTATCCCTAAGACTATTTTGGATGATTTAAATGATTAGAAATAGAATCAAATCATGAAAGGTAGGCTTATCATATATGGTATTATGCATTTATTAATATCATTCAAGTTTAGTATAACTATTCAAAAACCACCACAAAATATGGAATTTGACATATCAGTGAAAACAGAAAATGGGGAAATTATTGTATCCAAAGTATATAAATCCTCCCCTATCAAAACTTATGGGATGAATTTCCCAAAAAACCTTGAAATACCCCATTTAGTGAAATTTTATTTTATTCCAGGCATGTATTGTATTCCATTTTATAAATACAACAAAAATTATTAAGAGAAGTAAATCAACCTCCGTATTTAAAATCACCCTCCAATTCTATACAAGTTCAAGAATAAAGATGAATATCCTTTAGTATCATCTTATAAAGCATGGATATTATTTCCTTATGAGAAATAATATCTAACTCAAATAATTGAGACTAAAGAAAAGATATTCATTTAAGGCATACCCATTTTAAGGGAATTCACCGATATTTTTCTCGAGGAGTTATCTAATATTCCTCATAGCAGATAGGTTGAGTTATCTATCAATATTATACTCAAATATTTTCCAATATCCTAGACCCTATATATAATGGAAATTTTTTAACTTTGGGAGCTAAAGAATCAACTAATGGAGAATATTGATAAAGGGTTTATTCACCCAAGAGCTTCAATATGGGGGTGAATTAGTCCTCTTCATCAAGATGAAGGATAGTTCAATTTTCCTTTTCATTAACTATGAGGAACTCAGAAAAACATAATTAGGAATAATTATCCTCTTCTATGGATTGATGACTCTTTTGATCAGCTTCATGGATCCCAATACTTCTTTAAGGTGGATCTTTGATTAGGATATATTATCAATTGATGTTGAAGAAGTTGGATAACTCCAAGTCTTCTTTTCATATAAATTATGGTCACTATGAGTTCTTAGTAATTCCATTTGGACTCACTAATTATGTATAAATCTTCATGGAATTGATGAATATAGTCTTTAGCTATTACCTCAAAAAAAATTGTAGTCTTTATTGATGATATTATTTTCTACTCCAAAATAACGGAGGAACATGAGTAGCATATGAATTTCATACTAAATACTTTATCAAAGGAAAAGTTATTTTCAAATTATAGTAAATGTGAGTTTAGGATAGACAAATTAACCTTCCTGGGGAAGTTTATCACCAACAAAGGGATATTTGTGGATCCTTTAAAAAAGGAAAATAAAGGATGTCCAAGATTAACACCTATGATAAAATTCCATAGTTTACTTATATTATCTTGGTACTATGGTGAATTTTTGAGATACTTATCAAGATTTTCAAGACCACTAACCAAGATAAATTATAAGGGAGTTATGTTTTTTCAGAATGATAAATATGATGAAATATTTAAAGATACAAAGAAGAGGTTATTCAATAAACCTATACTCACATTACCCCAGTGGGAAAAGATTTATGATCAATAGTTATGTGTATAAAAAATTATCAGTTTATATACTTATACAAAATGAAAAATTGATAGTCTATGCCTACTTATAATTAAAGATCCATGAGTAGAGCTACCCAACACATGATCTAGAATTGGCTGAAGTGATCTCCGTGTTGAATATTTTGTAACATTATCTCTACAGGGAGAAGTGTGATATATATTCAGACCATAAAAGCCTCAAGTGTATATTCACACAAAAGGATATAAATATGATCCAACTGAGGTGGTTAGAGCTGATCAAGTATTATGATTTTTTAATACATTACCATCCTAATAAATAAAATAAATAGGTAGATTCTTTGAGTAGAAATGATCCCACAAACCTATCCATGATAAGGATTATAAGGGATTCAATATTCATAGACATGAAATGGATAGACATTGGAATAACAAAATGAACTTCATCTTAGCTTTATCAAGTAACTTTTCAACCATATATTCTTGAGAGGAATAAAGAGGCCTAGAAAGAAGATGAGGTGCTATAAAGAAATGTAGTGAATATTCCAGAGTTCAAATTTTATAAATATAAAGTAATAAAGTTTGGAACCCAGATATTTGTCCCATTAAAACTAAATCTGATGAGGGAACTTATGGATTATTCATATAGATCTTCCTTCTCTATTCATCCAAGAATCACTAAAATATATATATATCTGAATCAAAACTTCTGGTGGGATTACGTGAAGAGGGAGATTACAAAAATTTTATCATGATTCTTGGTATGCTAATAATTTAAGGATAAACAATAGAAGCATAAGGTTATGTTTAAACCATTTCCCATACCATTATGGAAATGGGAAAACATAACCATGGATTTCATCATAAGACTCTCCAAGATACCTAAAGGCAATAATACCATCAGGGTGGTATTCAATCACGTTATAAATTCATCAGATTTCATTACTATCAAGGATGACTTCTCTCTTGGCCAACTCACCATGATATACATAAGAGAATTGGTAACATTTATGGACTTCCGTACTCCATTGTATCTAATTGAGATCCAAGGTTAACCTTGAGGTTCTAGAGAAGCCTTCAGTAAGTATTGGACATAGAGCTGGGTTTTAGTATTGTTTATCACCCTCATATGGATGTTCAATCTGATGGAACCATTCAAACTCTAGAGGATATGCTGAGATAATATTCAATGGATTTAAAAGGATGTTGGGGTCATCACTTTCCCTAGTTTAGTTCTCATATAACTACAGCTTCCATTCAAACATTCAAATGGGACCTTATGAGGCTCTATATGGGAAGAGTTTTCAGACTCCAACATGCTTGGAAGAAGTTAGAGAATAGAATATTATGGGACCTCATCTTATCCAAGAAATTAAAGAGAAGTTTCAAACTATTTTTCATCATATGAAATCCACACAAACTTAATGGAAAATCGATTCTGACAATCATATATGAGACCTAGAGTTTGAGGTCATAGATAAGGTGTTCCTTTATAAATCACCATGGAATAATTTCAGTAGGTTTTGGAATAAGGTAAATAATATTCTAAGACACATATTCCCCTCTATGATCCTTGATCACAATGGAGCTACTTCCAATCAACTAGAACTCCCTTTAAACTAATATCAAGAACCTGATGTCTTCCACATATTCATCTAGAGGAATTAAAAAATAAACCCCTCACATTTATTGAATCCATAAGTGGTACTATTATAGAATTATCATTTATAAAAGGGGTAGATATTAAAGATCTTATAATATAAATACAAAGTTCTATGAAACAAGACAGCTCTCCAGATCAAAGTGTTGTGGCAGAACTACAAGTTTTAGGAAGTTACACGGGAACTAGAATAGATAATGAAACAAAAGTATCCATGTAAAATTATGTGTATGAAATGAAAATTTCAAGGGTGAAATTTATTAAGGGGTAAGAATTTAATGACCCAAACAATTATAAATTAAATTACCATTTTAGGTTTGTAATTTTCTTATTAAGAAATGAAATTATAGAAAAAAATGGGCACTACTTTAGTTAATTTGGAAAGTTATAAGTTATATCCCATCATATTTAAAAGATAATTACACATCATAACCATTGATAAAATAATAATTTTATAGTGATAATTATGATAATTATATATTAAGGGTTATGATTAATCTAATTAACACAGTTAAATAAGTGATAGCCTTGACTAATAGAATCGTACACACTAAATCCCATTTATTAGAAATTTAAAGGGAGATAAAATCATTAGGATTTTCTAATAACCAATCCCAATCTAAGAATTATCAACTAAAGCACAATCGAAACCACTTATGATATAATATGAAGCTCGTCTAGAACATAGCCTAAGCCATCTTTGTCGAACCACCCTAAGAAAATCTCACTATTGTACACATTACCCTTAAAGAATTATCTAGTGTAAAAAAGGGATTTGTATCTAGACCCTAAAAGTAATAATTGGTATAAAATAATGATTATATTTATCTTTTATTATTACCTCATAAGGATTAAATAATAAGTTTGTTAAAAATTTAATTTTGATATGATAAAATGCAAATTGTATTTTTTTTTTTAAAATATATAATTTCATTCAAGACTGGATTTTTAATGAATTAAATAATTTTTGAAATAAAATATATTTTAATAAAATATTAATATAAAATAATATTAATTATTTATATATGATATTATAATTTTATAAATTCAAATGTAATTTTTTATAAGGGTTAGAAAACTATTTTTTTCAAAAAGACGAGTATTTTTCAATATATGGGGATTTTTATTTAAAAGTGTAAATTCTAATATTTACAGAATTATTTTGATTAAATAAATATTATTTATTAAATAATAACATTTAATTTATCAAAACACATGACATTATAAAATCCCAAAATTTATGTAACAAATACTATAAAAATTATACATGATTGAAAATATTTTTTACCTTTAAAGTAATTTTATATATGTTATTTGATTAATTTTATAAACCCTTAATGAATCCTCTAAAACCAATATTGTAATTTAAGGTTTTAAAATCAACTCTATATAAACATGACTCATTCCACATCAACAAGGGTATAGTTTTAAGGTGTTTGGTTCTTAACCTTGTAAAATAATGAAATCCACTCTTTTTTGGTAGAAACCATGGGAAAAACCATGGTGTGTTTTGTTATTTTGTATTAATTTAACAAAAAGAGTCCAAAACCTATGTTTAGAAATTAATAAAGAATTTTCCTCTCTTTTGATATAAAAACACACACAACCTCCCACCCATCTTGACTCAAAACCCTTGGATTAAGAATTTATTATTCTATTAACTCTCTTTATCCCTCCTAATGTTACCCTAAAATCATAATAATCTCTTCCAAATATTTTATAAGTTCCCTCTCAACATGAGGGATCCTCTCCATCTCCTCTTTATTCAAACACTTTATTTATATTATACATTTTTTTTAATTTTTCATGTTGGGAAATGTTTCTATAGATACTTGTTATTATAATTATGATTTTCAAGTGTTGATATACCTATTATACTCTTAACCCTTCAATGATTATTTATGTACTCTTGTTATGCTACCAAAATTATCCTACATTTTTTCATGCCAATTTTTTTATAGTGAATACCCATCCTCATTTCCAATTAAGAGTGTTCTAATAGATATACCAATATTTCATTGATTGGTAAACTTAATGTTTGTAACCTACATTTCTTAATTGTGGGATTCAAAGTGATGAAATATATCCTTATGTTTTGTGATCTATGTGGTACACTTATGCATGTACATGTTATAAATGTGACGGGTGGACCCAGCCAATGAGCTTGTACCCGAGTGGTAAGGGATCCTACTTGGAATCCAAGAGACCTAGGTTCAAAACCGGGAGGAGGTGAATTTCCAGGTACTGTAGTAGGATTATAGTAGGTACCGTAGCAGGTATTGTTTTGTATTGTAGCAGCCAAAACTATTCACCCGATTTGGGCCTTCGGGCCACCGGTTTGGGCCTAAGGGTCTCAAGGGCCTTCGGGCCATCAAAAGGCCTTCGGGCCACAGGGCCTTCAGGCCATTGAGACCATGGAGTAGCCCAATTTACACAGAGTAGGCCCCAGAAGAGGATCAGAGCAATAAGAATAGCAGTCACCAGAAGCAGAGCTAACCAGATTGAAAGAATGAGAGGGTATGGCAACCGCCATTGGGACCAGGCACCGTGCATCTTTGTACGGGGCAATGATAGACGATCATCAATGAAAGGTGGGGAGCTAAGCGATCAATGATGCAGAATATTGGGTGGGTATTTCAAGTGGGTTGGGCCTACGGGTCATGTATTGGGCATGGTATGCCTCTAGGCCTTTGGGTCATATATTGCAAGTCATGTCGGCCCTTGTGCATTGGGCCTACGGGTCATGTACGCGTTCCCCTTCAACCCTTAAAAGGGGTATTATCAATAATAAAATAAAATAAAAAGAAGGCATTCGGGCTATTCATAAAGTGATGGGTGGACCCAAAATTATATAGCCCTACAATGCATTGAGTAATTTTTTTTTCTAGTGAGATTTTATGTATGGGATTAAGGGGTGAACCTAATCTATGATGGGAATCTTTCCACCAAGTGATGTTGTCTTGGAAGTTAGACTTGACTTATGCTTATGTCATGTTTTATGTTATTCCCACATTCACATGTTGCCTTCATGTTATCATCTTATATCATGCTTAAATATTCATGTTATAATTATCACCTCTTTTATGTCTCATTGATATTCCAATTTACTAATATTTATTACTTTTATCATGTCATGCTTTGATTATTCCCTCATCGGACTTTATATATCACCCTTTCTTATGTATGACCCTAGGATATCCCATTCAGTTTTAGAAGAGAAATGAATTTTTAGGAGAATGTTATGGAGTTTTAGTCCATGTATTTTTATTTAGGTTTCAGTTGTTAGGTTGTGTATCTAATTAACCAAAGAAATTAGGCCTTGTGTTCTTTTTAGATTGTATTATGTGTACCCTTATGTAATAAATCATGTATTAAGGTGTTTTAAATATATAGGTTGTCTTAGTATCTCTATAAATAAACCATAGGAAAATTGAACACCATTTTAATTAATTTCAAACACAAGAATATAACCATGTTCCCTTCCTCCTAGGTACTCATAAGGAAAGGCTAAACGCTTTAATAGGTTTCCCTCAAATATCACAACCCATTAATTCACTAAAATGCCAATTCATGAATAAAATGACACTATAGTCTCTCAACTAGACCATAAATCAGGTATAATATAGATTATAACGTACATTTCATCATTTGTATAGTAATATAAAATATCACCATCATTACCATTCCAACACACCCATCTTGGGTTATCACATCCACGTAATCAAAATCACTAACCATAATCACTTCCCACTCTTATGGTGCCCACCCCTCTGAGAATCTACACATCAGACTGATCCATGCATGTTTAGGTCACATCCAAGGCCACATATTATATAATCATCATCACCCTATAATGATTTGTATCCTGCGAATCATATCCAAAAGGTTTAGTTAATTATAATTCCACTAAAAACCTATATGGTAAAACACAATATAGAATGTTGTTAAAACTTAAATAACCAAACCTATTCTCCTTTCCATAAACATTATAAGATTACTAAGTGCCTATTCAGACCTATTAAGTGTTTTCATACACCCCTTACATAGAGGGACTACATACTCCCCACCACTAATCATCTCTCGAGAGAATCCAAATTTCCTGTCATCATAATAAATATATACCATGGTCCAGTTGTGTAGAATTTCCTTCCAATTTATATGGGAAAAAAAATAAAGTTTATTACTATAGTTTTATAAAAATAAACCCTCTATCTTCAATGATAAACATCACACAATCAGATGTATTTCATTTGAATCTTATGTTCCAAATATGATGCAAAAACATTAGCTTTCTTCTAATGATCCAATAGAAACAATATAGTAAATTATAAATCTAAAAAAACATGTGCATCATTCTAAGTAAAAATCATAAAAATATAACACTATAAACCAAGTACAACAATACTATATCTCTAGTAACCTACACTTTTTACCAAGAAATGTGTTTAAAACCCACCAATCTGATATCTATCACAAAATATGGCAGGTTCCTATATCACCCATCTTCTAAATCCAAAAATAGTATGACTAAACAAATTCTTTGATACCACTTTGACCTATCATGGCCAATTTCGCTCTAAAAAGTAATCAGATCAAGGGTTACTAGACCTCAACCATACCACCTAATACACTAGAAGCTTCCAACTAGCATCAAGGGTATAGGTTAGTACCATGGGTAGAATATACCCCCATATCAGAGTGTGCAATATTATATATAACTAAACCAAACATCATCCACAATAGTAAATAAATTTAGTTTGTGTAAAAAATAAAATTCTACCCAAAATAATACTTGTAAATGAAAAATTATATTGTCATACAGATTCACTATCTACCCAGCAGGATGACCACATATATTAAATGAATGAATAAATAATATATAGGAGTAAAAAAACACTGAGTCTTCACTACTATCCTAAAACCTTACTTTATTCGAGTCTTCAATCCTACATGATCTATCCCGCTCAATCAATCTACTCCAGACCTCCATCAAACCTAAATTTACAACAAATGAGAGGTCTACTAAGGTACTAAAGTTCCATGGCCACCTAAGTAGGGTGTGAGTACAAATAATAGGGGAACCACAATTTGGTCTCATATATAACTAGTAAATTAATTGTAAAGATGTTATATTATTATATTATAAATAAAAAATAACGTATAAGTTTAAATAAATAACCAATATTGGTACTTGGGTTATACTATGGTTCCTCGTTTGACTTAAACATGCTTTATTCGGTGTTAGAGTGTCTCATCTCATGTCACGTAATCATACTAAACAATTTAATCACCCAAAGTATGATGCACCCCAGTACATAAATGATAATAACTCAGGGGGTCGGAACACCTTAGTATATAGGAGGGAAATTCTCAATATATGACCGAGCTCAGTATACAAGTGATAAACTCATAGGGGATGACCCACCTCAGATGCATGAGATAAACACCCAAGGTGTAACTCCCACGGCATACAATCCCAACAGAAAACTCAAAATTATAATTAACTATATCATCCAAATCTTTATGGGGGTTGTATACCCTACCCACAGACCAAAGGATCATGTCCAAGGAATACCAATGGTGAAATTTATTTCATCTCCTACATGTGAATCAACCATACACCTAGGGGTTTCATCCCCAACCCTAAACCATGTAACATGCATCCATTTCCTAAGGGTCATATCCCACATTCAGAGTCTAAACCCATTTATCATAGAAATTACATATCAACATGGGAATTATCAAGTCAAACTACTCTGGGAACATCCTCCTAATAACCTCGTGTAATACTTCTTTAACATTCCACCATTATTTTCCTAATTTACTACTCTACCATTTCATTCATCATACAACTTTATACTTTTATCATTTTACCACCTAAGGGTCAATCCCAGCCCTGGAAGCTTATGGATTCTAAGGTGTCACCTAGATTGGCAACCTAGAACCCATGTACCACCCTTTCTATAGGTTCAACATCCAACTAGGGTGACCTTTGAGGTCCCCACAGCCCAATCTCACATTAAAAACCCTACTTGGGTCTTTTTATCCCATTCCCAAGTCCTCAAGGCTAAGACCCCCTCTTAATGGTAAAACATACCCTAACATGTCCTCAATCAAACAATAGAACTTATGACCTCCTATATAACTTGGTTAAACCATGGGTTATAAGGTGACACAACAGGATAACTATCTTTCATCTATTATAACTCCATACCTAGGGAAAATACTAATGTAACTTATATCTGGGTACACTTTGTTTCACTTAGTCCATTTCATTTAATCACACCCCTCTTGGATTTGTATATACCACAAGTCACCATTTTTACCTTGATACCTCAAGCATAGGTTGTTGAGGAATAAGTAGCATTAAATTGATCTCCATGCCCCTTTACCTTTCATTCAACCCATTACATATAAGAAAAATAGTTAATTAAATTAAATATCACTTTCCAATGGTAGAGAGACCACATGTATCACATGAAACATAAAAGCATATATTATTATCATAGGGCATGTACAAGATACAAACTAACTCATTCAAGAATCCATTCCCTTTTGATTCAACACCAAGTAGCTTTTCCCAAGGTCATCCAAGTTTGTTCATTCATAACCCACTATCACAAGGCCCCAACTCATGCCAAATAATTAAATTTAATTAACTATAATCAAATTATAATTAATTAATAAATTACAAAAAAAATTATAAAAATTAATTCAAATAACCATAAATACTAAAAAAAACATTTACCACTCTGACCATACCAAAACTATAACCAAAGGCTTGAAAACACCCCATGGTACACTCTCAAAACTAACCTAGGGAAAATCATTAACAATCAAAACTAACTCCCTAAGAAAATTCATTTAATTTAACTCAAAACACTTGAAAACTAAAACAGTGAAATACCTTTATCAAAAAAATGTGTGACAACATACGGATTCCATTCCCAGAATTTCCTATACCTATGTTGAGAAACATCCCTATCATAAATGACCAATTCCACCATACTATGGTGGAATCAAAACAAAAATCCAAAACCGTGGAAGTGAAATCAAGATGAAAGAAAAGGAAAACATTTCCATATTTCAATATAGTTTAAATATCCCCATAAACACTATATAATCGCACCCAAAATCACCCAAATCTGAAGGAAATTAAATGAGTGAGAGGGAGGTCTACTGTCTGGACATCGCATGAGAGGGGGGATAAATATGGTTGGTGTTTAAAATATCAAAGGGAGGAATGGTAAAAATACACGTTTAATAATTTGTATAGTTTTCTAGAATGGTTTTCCAAACCATGCACTAATCACATGGTGGGAACTGTCCAAGTACACCCCCTTATCAAGGTTGGGCTACATAGTTTATCGAATAGTATTCTAATTATATCTTTTGGCACTACCTTAGTCTAAAACATTTCTCATGGTTTGTCTATAACCATGCATCAAGCCCCATTCTCAATCCAAGTCAGAATGGTTTCCTCTAAAACTCACACGGTTAAGCCTTAATTGTGTGCTAACTATTCTAACCAACTATACACTATAGAAATTAAACAAAAATCCACCTCACACTCTGAGTGATGCATGGTTTCTTCTAAACCATGCACACTAAACCATTCACCATGTGAATATCCCTCTAATAACTCCCTAAACTAATCCTAAAACTCTCAAGACTCATCCAAGCACCTAAGGAGCCTATTGGGTCTTAAAACCTATCCAAAAAAGTTAACTCAAAAAGATTGAACTCTTAGATTTTTTATTCAAATTTTGGTTTAAAAAAACCATCTATTAGTTTTTTTAAAAATCAAATTTCCTATTAAAATCACAACTTGAAAAGGGATTAGGGTTTTATATGAGCCACATTATTCCATTAAAATTTTAAATATTGTTATCTCCTATATCCATTATCTATACACAAAGAATTATTGAACACTTAGCCATTATTATGTATAATATTCCTTATGGGACATAATGATATGCATTATTCATAAATTCACTTCATATGTTGGATGAAATAGACTTATTATGTAATGGGTAGGTCGCGAATATAAAAAACCCATAAATTCTTCATCAGGCCTGAAGATATGAATAGTTCATATCTTTCATACACATTATTTCATGATTTATTGCATAAAGATACAAGTAATAGAACCCCAGAAGATTGTGATGCCAATTTTCCTTTGATAATTAGGTGTATATAATTAAAACATGAAATATAAATATATATTCATAAACTAAAACTCTATAACATGTCCTTAAATTTCCTTCATCTTCTAAAACTGCATAGGATAATCTGGGGATGTACATAAGAAAGGGGTGAGTTATTAGTCCCAGTAAGGTAACAATCAAAGCTTAACATTAAAAAATTAATACGTGTAATTAAAAATTCATGTCAAGATTATGTAAGACGTGTGACAATCATAAACATGAACATCAAATCGTGATATAAGATAATAACATAACGGCAACAAGGAAAGGTTGAAACGACATAAAACATGACATAAGTAAAAGTCAAGGTGAACTGCCAAGACAACATCACATGGTGGATAGAGTCCCATAATGGATTAGGCTCACTCCTTAATCCCAAACATAATGTCACATGAGAGAAAAACACTACCAAATTCATTGGAAGCTATATAATCTCATGTCCACCCATCACTTTTATAACATATACATGCATAAGTGCTCAATAATGATCATAAATAATAGGATATATTTCATAAATTTTAATCCTAGGATTATGTATTATGGGTTAAAAACAAGGAAGTACCAAATAAACGAATTATAAGTATATATAGGTGAATACCCTTGAGCAGAAATGAGTATGGGTATTCACTACACAAATGTTTGGCATCAAAAATCACTGGATAATTTTAACAGCAAAATAGGGGAACATAAAGATTAATGGATTGGTCAAATGAGAGTGAAAAGGGTTTATAATCACTTAAAAATCACAATAACTATAATATGTAGATGTAAAAACATTTCAAATCATGAAAAATTGGAAAGAAAATGGCAAAACATAAATAAGGTTCTTGAATAAAGAGTAGGAGAGGATCTCTTACCCTGAGAGGGGATTTTAAAAGCTTAAAAGGATATTCTTAAGAGCTTTGGAGAACCTTTTAAAGGATAAAGAGAGGTAATTTAAGAGTAAATTTGTGGTATAATGGTCTTTAGTGATCATGAATGGGAGTTTGGGTGGGTTTTCATAGCAAAAGAGAGTAAAATTCTTTATTAATTTTTAAACTTAAGTTTTGTATTCTATATGAAAAATTAATCCAAACCACAAACCATACCATGGTTTTTTTCCATAGTTTTTATCAAAGAGGATTGGATTTAATTATTTTATATGTTTAATTACCAAACTCCTTAAAATAATACCCTTGGTTATGTGGAAGTGATTCGTGTTTGATTTTAAAACCATAAAATATAACATAGGTTTTGGTCGATTCATTAAGAGATTCAAAATGAATCAAATATATTCAAAACCAAATTATTTTAAAGGAAAACATAATTTTGATCATGGATACTCTATATAGTATTTATTACATCACTTTTCAGTTTTTATGATTCCATAATAAAAAATATATAATTATACCATATTTAATTTTAACCCAAAAATTTGACTATCTAAAAAAATTAGGAAAAAATTTCCATTGGATAATTTAAACATGAATATTTCCAAAATAATATGTATTTTATAAAAATAATTCTATAAATATAATAATTTTAACAACATGTTACTTTTTTCTAGTACTCTTCAACCCCTCTTTTGATCATACTTTGGTTGGGTCTCGTTTAAGGGTGCTTCGAGTAAAATTTTGGAAATCTTGAAGGTCTCATGGGCTATGAGCGGTTGGCGCACCATTCTCCCAAACCACACTCCCTGCTACTGAAAACCATGAAAAATATGTAGTGGGAATTTTCATGGTTGGAACATGATTTTACAAACCGTGTTCCCACTAAGGAGAAATTGTGCAACCCCGCCAGCAGAGGTGCACATTTATGGCACATGGTTTTACAAACTTTGAGGACCATCTAACCTAACCATGCACATGGGATTTTATAATTTCAAAAATTATTTTAAAATTCCCAAAAAACCCTTTTTGGTCCCTTCTTGACCCTAAATCACCTATTTCGTTCTCGAAGGTTTAGAGGTCTCTCAAGGACCAATTTTGGATCCTCAAAACCCCCTCCAAAGCGAACTGAATTTAGGAAATCTTTGTTTAGTCCTTTCCTAGTAATAATTATCTCCCTATTCTTTATATCCCACTCTCTTATCACTCTCTTACTTATAGTTTTTTGGATCTCCATGTTTTTATAATATCGAATCCTGGTTTTTTTAGATCTTAAATCTATGGTTTATTCTTAGATCTTTATTACCAATGTTCATTATTACAAACTCTCATTGAAAAATAAGCATTACATGATCCTGTGATCTATGATATGTTGTTCCATCGGAGCTTTTCAAATTGATTTAAACCTAAATTTATTTATTTAAGTTTTATTTTGAAAACCTAATTTGTTGTAAATTGGGATTTTGTATTTTCATTGATATAAATATTAGAAGAAACCCCCAATTCCATTAAATTAGGTTGTGTTTGTGGAATTTTATGGGAATTAGGAACTTTAATTTTGGAATTAAATTGTGAAATTGATTTGTGAAATTGATTTCACAGATTTATTTTAGTAAAATAGGTTAAACTATATTGATTATAACCAATTGGTTTTATCCAGAAAAAATGCATGATTTGATTAAAAAAAAATTTGGTTTTTAAATAGAAATTAGAATATTGAAATGTAAAATTGGGTTAAATGTAATTAAAAAAAATAAAAATAAATTTCTTATTATTGAATTTTATTAGAGCACATGCAATCCTGGGTATTTAGTGAGTTACTCAGGAAAACACTACATTGATGCTTTAAAACTCTAACAAAATGTAGTGAAGTATGTCACATCCTCGATGGGATAGTGACGAGTCCTCTTTGACCAATTTTGGAGGGATGAGTGTACACTTATTATCATGATCACCTATTCGAGTGTGTGAGTATCCCATTACCTGGAACTATCATACCTCTTGGCAGATGACCATGTTTCTCGTTTTTTATTATTTTATATATATGTAATTTTTTATAAATAATTTTTCAAATGCCTTATGATTTTATATAAACTTATTTATATAAATTAAAATTAATCCATTAATTATAAATATTTTCCATCATTTGAAATGTAAATCATGGTTTTTGTTAATATTATTTTTAAATTCCATTCCTATTTATTTAAAATTGAATTCTTTATTTGGTTAATAATTTTGGAATCTTATTATTGATTCTTTAGTGATACCCTACTATGATTTTAGCTCACACCCTACCTATGCCTTTGGGAATTTTTATATTTCCTCATTCTAGGTTTGAGAAAGGGGAAAGAACCACTTGGAGGTGTTAGTTGTTTTTTGATCTCTGGTCTTCAAGTTATTGTATTCATTAGAACTTTGATTTTTTATCCTATTTTATGATACTTTGGGTTGTTTATATCTACTTGACTTCTGGTACAATTCTCCCTATGAAGTTTTTTTTGTGCATACTAACTTCTATCTCTAGCTTCCACTGTGTTTGTGGTAGATTCATTCCCACTTTCATATCTTTTGATGCCAAGTGCTTATCACCAACCCATGGGGATCGTGAATTCCCTTCAGACCATATTAGTTCCATCTCAGGTGTCAGGGTACCAAGGTATCTGGGGCGGTTCTGGATAAAGTGCTATCAAAAGGAAGGTTGGTTAGGCATCTTACCTTGATGTTAGTATGTAATTATCTAGTTTTTTGAGACTTTGGATGTAGTAACGACTAATTGTATGCTCAACTCTCTCCATAATGATCCTTAAGTATTTGGGGGTCTTTTGGGAAAGATGTCTTGAGGATTAGTGCTAGTATTTTACCTACATTTATTTGGATAGATTTAAATTCAAATCTTGTTTATCTATTTACTGGGATTAATTTTCCTTATTTCTGTTGTTTGAGAGTTGTTTTGTGTAAACTTGTTGATGTATTCTTTATTGTGTGATGATTTTTGTAGTATCATGACTCTTAGAAGACGTGTAAATCAAAACCAAGAGTAATATGTTGATGAACCATAGAGAGAAAATCCTCCCATGGACCATAATCTAGTTGAGGTTATCATGTGTTTCGTCCAAGCTCTGGGAAAGACACCTGAACCAGTTCTTATTCAAGATCCAGTGGTGGAACCTCAAAGGGATGTTTTTTGAAATCGTGCTCAATAGTTATTTCATAAAAATATTCTAGTGTTAAAAGTATATAATAATCCTTAACTAGTTAATGAATGGTTGAGATATATCAAGATTTTATTTGAGTTCTTGAATACACTAGATGAAATCAAGGTGAAATGTTCCACCTTCACAATATAGGGACCTAGCAGGAGATGGTGGGACACAATGGTGATGGAAAAAAAGCATGAGAGATTAGATTGGAAAGACTTAAAAGTTATATTAACAGACCATTTCTATCCAGATTATATGTTTTTGGATAAGGCTTTGTAGTTCTTCAAAATTTTGAAGGCTGAAAGGACCATGACAGAGTATGAAAATAGCTTTAATAATCTTATAAAATTTACACCTGAAATTATGTAGAATGATAAGATAAATAATCGACAGTTCAGGATGGTACTTTGATCTGATTTTCATTCTCAAGTTTTCTTGTTGAAGCTTCCTACATATAATGATGTCCTAGATAGAGCGTTAATGGTCAAAATTAAACTAGATGATAAGTTAGGGTTTTGGGAGATTATTTTTCTCTTAGTGGCTATTTTATGAATTCCTTTAAAGGGAATAAGAAATGTGATGATTCTTATGGTGATTCTTAACATCAAGGTTTTTCTAAAACTCCTACAGTTCCTAGAATATTTCCTTAAATATTTTACCAGTGTGGAAAGCCAAGGAACTTGAAATGGGTTTTCATTAAGTCTCCCATGATATGTGGCTCCTGTGCACACATAGGTTGCCTATAGAAGTTATTCCAGGTCTATTCTAATCAACAGAGTGGAATCAGATCATCATTTCCCAATAAAACTGAAGTGAAATCAGATGATACATGAACAAATGGGTTCCAACAAAAGGCATATGGAACAAAGCTTCTTTACATAGTGGAAGATTCTTCAGAGGAAGCTGATACGGGTCCAGAAACTATGAGAGGAACCATAACTATTGTTTCATATTTAGTTAATACTTTTTTTGATACTGGTTCATATCATTAATTTATTTCCAACCATATAATTATTCTATTAAATCTTCTTATAGATCTTTTATCTTATGTGATGAATATTACCATTCCCCCTTGAAATAAAGAGAGAGAAGTGTATTTATAATCATACCTGTAATTTCTCATTATCATATATCAAGATTGCTTAAAAAATTTTGGTTCTCGATATGAAACCTCTTGACATCATTTTTAGGATGGATTGGATCTTTTACAATAAATCCCATATTGATCGTTATCTTCGACGGGTCTTCTTCACTACACCTGATGGGGTGTGTCTTATATTTCAAGGATAATGGGACCTGAGGTCTAGTAGATTCATAACTTATTATCCAGAGTTTTTGAAATTAATATATGTATTTTCTTTTTACTTATATCAAGAATCCTTTTGTGATGATCTCCCTCCAGTGGTCGTCGGGTTTCTCGACATTTTTTATTCTAAATTATTTGGTTTCCCACCAATAAGGGAGGAATATTTTTCAACCGATTTAGTGGATAGTACTCAAATTATATCTATTCTTTATTACCAAATGGATATAGAACAAATTAAAGAGTTGAATAATTGTCTAGATGGTCTTTTAAATAAATTCTTCTTATGCCCGAGTGTGTCACCTTGGGCGGTACCAGTTCTCTGTTTTCATAAATATGATGGGTCACTTCACCTTTGTGTTGATTACTGAAATCTCAATTGAGTTATAGTAAAGATTAAATATCTATTTCCATGAATTTAAGAACTATTTGACCTGTTAAAAAGAGAGAATTGTTTCTTTAATATTGATCTCCAATCTAGTTACCTTCAGTTGAGAATAAAATAATCTGATGTTCAGAAAACCACCTTTTGGAGCAGGTACAACCATTATGAGTACCTTTTTATGCCACTTGGTCTAACCAATGATCCTACAGTCTTTATAGATTTGATGAATAGGATTTTACATGATTACCTTGATACTTTGGTGGTGGTATTTTTGGATTAAATAATGGAATACTCTAAGTCTAAGGAGGATCATGTGTGTCATCTAAGATAAGTTCTAGTGTTGTTGATAAATCACCAAATTTATGTCAGGATTTCAAAATGTGATTTCTAGATTCAAGAAGTGAAGTTCTTGGGACATATATTGTCAAAAAATGGTATATAATTTTATCCTGAGAAGTTGAAGGATATTATGATATGGGAACAGTAACAGAATGTTTTCAAAATTCGGAGATTCTTTTTCTTAGCTTGGTATTATCACCAATTTATAAAGGACTTCTCAAAGTTGTCTTATATAATGACTTATCTGACTTGAAAGGGAGTAAATCTTTCTTGGGATTAGAAATATCAAAGTTATTTTTTTGATATGAAACTAATTTTAACTACTATGTCACTGTTGACTCTTTCAAAGGCTGGGAATGATTATGTGGTCTTCTATGATGCATCATGTTAAGGTTTGGGTTGTGTTCTTATGCAGGATGGTCATGTAATTACCTATGGATCTTGGTAGCTTATGATGCATAGGAAGAAATACTCAAACCATGACCTAGAACTTAGAGCTGTGATGAATGCATTGAAGAGTTTAAGGAATTACCTTTTTGGAGAAAGTTTTACCATGTATTCTGACAACAAAAATCTTGAGTAATATTTTCTCTTAAAAAAATTTGATTCTATGTCAGAGGTGTTGCGTAGAGTAAATGAAATCTTTTAAATTTCCCATATTGTATACCCAAAGGAAAGGTAATTAACTTGCAGATTCTTTGAGTAGTAAACTTCCAACCTAGTCCATGAAATAATCATTAGAAGAGTGGAACTTTATGGATCTTTTTTCACATTTTCATATAAGAGCCCGGGAGTCTAGGGAAAAGGTTTCCTTAGCCAGTGTTCAGTTGAACCTTTCTCTTCTCAAGATTATTCTTCAATAACAATAGATTGATGATGAGTACTATATACTTAGAGGCTCACTTTATGGTAGGGATATTATTGTTGAGTGTTCATTCTCCATATAGATAATTCTATGTTATTGGAATCATTTTTTGTTCTATTAGCGGAAAGAAAATATGTGATTGTGGATTTTCATAACTACTAGTGCTAAGTTAACCTAGAAACCATGAATATATTCCATGACATGAGGTGAATATTTATGTGGATAGGTATGAGATGGGTTATTGATGATTTTTTATCTCTCATTATTTTACACACCAACAGGTCAAGGCCGAGCACCAGAGACCTTTGAGTTTTCTTCAGCCACTTCCAGTTTCAACATGGAAGTGGGATGAAATCTATATGGAATTTTTGGTTGGGTTTTTACATTACTATAAAAAGAAAATTTTGATATGGTTTTTGATCAATAGGATGAATAAATCAGCTCAATTTATACTCATTCATGATACAACCAAATTTGAAAAGATGGGAAATCTCTATGTGAGAGAGATTGTTCATTTTCATGGAGTTTCATCTTCTATTGTCTTTTATAGGGATACCTATTTTTCTTCTCTCTTTTAGAGAGACCTTTGGGAGACACAAGGATCCTAGGTTTGTTTGATTAATGGATACCATATGTAGTTATATGGCCTAATAGATAGAGTTATACTTATTCTTGAGGATATGTTTCTCACCTAAATTATTGACTTTTTTGGGGATTGAGATGACAATTTAGGGATATTTGGGTTTTATTGAAATAATAGTTACCATTCAATGATCAGAATGGATCCTTTTGAGCCCTTTTATGGACATCCTTGTAAATCTCCATTGTGTTGGTCAGAGATTGGTGAAAATTCCTTATATGGATCGATCTTGGTTCAAGAGATGATAGAAAATATTCAGTTGATTTGTCAGATAATTTTGATGAAACAGAGCTGGTATAAGTCTTATGTGGTCTATCATCATAGACCATTGTAATTTTCATTTGGTGGTCAGGTGTTCTTGAAATTTTCACCTTGATTGGGTCATTTAAGGCTTGGGAGGAAAGGGAAACATACTCCTCATTTTGTGGGAAATATTGATATTGTTGAGAGGGTGGGTAAATTTTCTTATAGTTTATAACCTCCTTCATAGTTGACATTGATATATAATGTGTTCCATGTATTGTAGCTCCTAAAGTATCTTTTCGATCCATCTCATGGTCTGAGTAGGAGTGATATTGATGTTGAGACTGATTTATCTATGACTGATATTTCATTCAGGATTTTTTATTATGAAACCAAGGTATTTAATGGGAGGTGGATTCCTTTGGTTTGAGTGCTATGGAAGCATAGTTATGATTCTCATGATACATGGGAAAGAGCAGCACTGGTGAGAGAACAGTGGCCTCATAATTTTAACATTGAATTTTCATAACATGATTTCTAAGGACATAAAGTTTCTATAGTGGGGAGGTTTGTCACGACCCATCCTCGGGGCCCATGTCATGACTACCCCAAGCCTGCCTTCAATAGGCCAGGGGCTAGAGACAAGCACCAAAGGTGTAAATACCGATAGAAGGGAAGGCATTGCCTTTATATAAGAAAAAAACACCATAGAGTACGCAAGCTGAAGTAAAAAAACTAAGTAAACTGAGTACAAAAGAAAGTGATGGAAAGTAAATGGGCCAGTATACAAACCCAACGGAAAGTACAGAACAACAGTAAAGATAGAATAGTTGTAGTAAAGTAATCCAGCAACCATTGAGTCATCCTCCAGATATCCCACTTGAAGGGTGGGTACAGATGATCTCCTCAACTCCTTGGGTCTGTCCGTCCGCTCTATGTACGTCCCGCCAAGTGGTCCACCTCCAGGTATTGTCTCGCTCCACTAGACTCCTCCTTGATCAGCGTTGTCCGTCGTCTGTAACCAACACAACGTAGTGCGGGCATAGCCCGTGAAGGGATGAGTATACGATACTCATTAGGGACCCCGAGACCCCCAAAGGCCTCCCAGAATCCACAAAGGATAAACCACAAAGAAAAGATACAATTTCGAAGTATCAACCAACACTTCTTAGGTATATGCCCATACATATACCTAAGTCGTCAATTCTAGTTCGGCTCCAACTTCCGAGCCCAAGTTCAACCTAGTCCACATAGGAAAGTACAACCTAATCCACACAAGAAAGCACAACTCAATCCACACCGGAAAGTAAGTCAATCATGTCAAAGATAATGATTGAAAGTCAAGAATAAGCTCACACAGTTATACTACTCACGAAGAGGGGTGAAGATGATTATATGTAACCTCTGAATCATCTCCTCTGTCGAACCCACGTAGGATCCAAGTACAGAATTCATCGTTGCCGAACCCATGTAAAATCCAAGTACAGTAACCATCACTGTTGAACCCACGTAGGATCCAAGTATAGTCACCATCGCTGTCAAACCCATGGAGGATCCAAGTATAGCCATCCTCACTGCCAAAACCACGTAGGATCCAAGTACAGTAGTCATCGTCGTCGCAGTCACAGCCAGCTCCAGGGTTCCCGCACACAGCATGCTCGATTCTGGGAGGGTCCGCTCCATGAGGCAAGGGGTCGATACATCAACTGTCACAAAGACCATAGTTGTGGTATCCCGTAGTTTTGTCCCATGTCATAGGGGAAAAACCAAGAAAAATGTTCCCAATTCACGAAGAACAAGACGATCAAGCCATTTTCCAAAAGTACACGGCGTGTAGGTAAACGATACATGCCATGTCATCAAACATCGGGTACTGCCTGTGTGATACGGCCCGTGTCACAGGGATGGTCATGTAGATAATTAAATACACGGCGTGTAGTATGGTTACACGCCATGTCCAAACCTCTAGGGTCAGTTCCATGTGTGCTGGCCATGCCTGTCTGTGTGGTGGAGTACATGCCAGTGTACTCCACCCCGTGTCCATGCATTTCAGGAATACACGTTGTGCCTCTTGGCCGTATGGTTCTGCCTGTGTCCGTGTATCACCCAGATTACACGCCGAGCCTCGCGAAGCCGCTTTTACCATGGTGGTGGTAATACACATCGTGCCTCGTGGTCGTGTGGTTCTGCCCGTGTCCATGTATCTCCTGGATTACACGCCGAGCCTCGTAAAGCTGCTTCTGCCTTTCTATGAAGATAATACATGTCGTTCCTCATGGCTGTGTATTTGTGTCCATGTCCGTGTATTTCCCTTGATTACAGGCCATGTCCATAGATGTCTCTTCTGTCAAACTGTGTGGACAGTACACGCCGTGTGACCGGTGTCACATGTCGTGTGTCACTTCTTTCGATGTCTGTTACTCCTGCCGTTGAACGCTTGTACTACACGGCATGTCCTTTGGAAGTACATGTCGTGTATTCTGGAATTTTCCAAAAACGACCCCTCTGGCCAGCACGCCTCCCGAGGCATCTGTTATTCATTCTGATGAACTGTTTGCTACAAAACCTCCGCTCCCAGATCGTCCTGATGTTCCGAGGCCATTTCTGATGTTTTCGGGCCTTCGATCGGCTCCGAAAACTTACCTTGATTCACCGCTCAAGAAAGGTAGTAGAACACCATACAACAAGAATTGTAGAGGAATCGGACCATGTTAGTTTGGTCTGGTTCCTTCCGCTTTAGTTCGAGAGAAAATGGTTCAGAGAGAACCAATAACACGGAAGGAAAAAGAACGTTGCTCAATCATAAACACACCCCTACCTTGAAGGAAGTTTGTGGTTGTCTAGTGCCGCGGACGATGGCGTCGATTCAGTCATCGTCATTGTGCACCCGAGGAAATGTCGTCTTCTCTTTTATCACGGAGAGAAGATGAAGATTGTGCATCTGTCGCCGAGTCATTCTTCTCTTGAAGAGATGACGTTCTTTGCGGGATTATTGACGTTCTTCGAAAGATAAACTTCCTTCTCCTTTTTACACAAAAGCTCCCACCAATTTCTCCCAACCCAACATGTGCTAAAGTAAACAAAATAATAGACTAATGTTATTATTTTATTAACACAAGTAATTTAAATTTCAAAATTCAAAACACTTAATCAAATTAATTAAAGTGATTGAATTCATTAAATTAAAGGGTTAGCAAGTGTTAATGAGGGAGAGAGAAGGAGGTGGGTGGTCTCACATTAAAGGGGATTTAACAAAATAAAGAAGGGGGTTTTAGAGGAGTTAGGGAATGTGAAGGGTTGGGATTGTGTGGGCCCGACCCCACCTTTATCCTCTCATGGGTAGTTAGCAACTAGTGGGTCCCACCCCAACTCCCACACCTAGGATAAACCACTTAAGTTAGGAATAAAATTTGTACCACAAATTTTATTCAATTCGTTGTTAATCCCCAAATTTTAACAACTCCTCCCAAGAAAACGCACCTATAGTAAAGGTCCTATTAAGCAATTACCACCGCTGCGGTTTCATCGATGCCCTCGGATTTTGATTCCGAGCATTGTTTTGAAAGATACAAAAACTCGCTCGTTCGTTCACTGAACGTACCCAAGATAAACTTCAGAAATTGATTCCGGGCACACCGGACCTCAGAATCAGGTTCCGTTAGAAACTGCGTACTCGTAAAATCCCAAATAATTTAAGAAAAAAATTTCCTTGAAATTTACGGGTCTTTACATTACTCCCACCTCAGGGATTTACGTCCCTGTAAAGATACATCATAAACAAGGGAAACAAATGAGGGTATTGTGCACGCATCTGAGCCTCTCCCTCCCATGTGCTCTCTTAGAGGTTCCCGTGCTGCCACCTAATCTGCCCCAGAGGAATCGACCATCCACGTAGGACCCGCTCCAGTCGATCCTCAATCTCCACCGGGACCTCCGCAAATGTCGCCCCGTCATCAATGTCCAACTTCCCATGAGCAATGATATGCATCAGGTCATGCACGTATCTCCTCAGCTAAGATACATAGAAGACGTCGTGCACTCGGTGAAACTGAGGTGGAAGAGCCAGGTGATAAGCCACCTCGCTTATCCTACTGAGAACCTGGAATGGTCCAATGAAGCACGGAGATAACTTGCTGCCCCTGCCAAATCTTCGTAATCCACGTCTATGTGAGACCCGTAAGAAAACGTGGTCGCCATCCTCGAACTCTAGTGGTCTCCTCCTCCTGTCAGAATAGGACTTCTGTCGGCTCTGAGCAGTCCTCATCCACCCTGTATGATCTGTACCTTTTCCGTTGTGGCCTGGACCATCTCTAGTCCTACAAGTTATGACTCCCCAGGGTTCGTCCAGCACAGAGGTGATCTACAAGGTCGGTCGTACAATGCCTCGTATGGTGCCATCTCGATGGTGGAGTGGTAGCTGTTGTTGTATGAAAACTCCACCAAGGTTAGGTGATCATCCCATCTACGACCAAAGTCAAGGACACATGTACGGAGCATGTCCTCGAGTGTCTGAATGGTCCTCTCCATCTAGCCATCCGTATGAGGGTGAAAGGCGGTGCTCAGGAATAAATGCATCCCAAATGCCTCCTGTAACCCCTTACAAATTCAGGAAGTAAAGTGAGCATTTCGATCGGAGACGATAGACGATGGCACACCATGAAGACATACAATCTCCTGAACGTAGAGGCGTCACAAGCTCTCCACTGAGCCCTGCTCTCTGATAGGTAGAAATTGGGCTGACTTTTTGAGTCGGTCTACGATCACCTAGATGGATTCGTGTCCTCTGGAAGTATGTGGAAGCTCTATCACGAAATCCATAGATATCCTATCCCAATTTCACTCTGGGACCTCCAAGGGTTGTACCAAGCCAGCTGGTACCTGGTGCTCCGCCTTCACCTGCTGGCAGGTGAGGCATCGTGAAATGAAATCTGCAATGGTCTTCTTCATACCTAGCCACCAGTGCTATCGTCTGAGATCCTAGTACATCTTCACTACTCCTAGATGTACCAATAATGGGGAAGTGTGAAACTCTCTCATAAACTCCTCTTGTAATGCAACTAGTACTATGGTATGTCCTCTGAAAAGGATTATGTGCTCTCCTCCTATAGAAAATCCATCAGGTGCCTGTCCTATGGAAATCTGTGCACATCACGTCTCAAAGTCAACATCCCCATGATGTGCCTCTCTGACCCATTGAAGTAGTGGAGTAGGGACTGTGAGTGACTGAAGAAAGACTGCCCCATCTCTATCCACGAAGGATATCTGCAACGCGGCTAACTGCTCTGTCGCCTCTCCAAGTAGCTGAATGCCCGACCTCATGCTGGGAGTATCAGCTACCACATTCCCCTTCCCAGGAGTATAGACTATCTCAAAGTCATAATCCTGAAGGAAATAGAGCCATTTTCACTGTCTCAGGTTCAGGTCCTTCTGCGAGAAGATGTACTTGAGACTCTGGTAGTCAGAGTAAACTGTAAAGCGCTCTCCCATCAGATAGTTCTGCCACATATTCAAGGTGAAGACCACTACTGCTAACTCCGGGTCATGGGTAGCATAGTTCTTCTCATGTTTCCTCAATTGTCATGATCCATAGGTGATTACTTCCCACTCTTGCATCAGGACACACCCGAGTCCGGTCCCTAATGCATCGCAGTAAACTACGTACCCTAATCCCTCCTCTGGTAGTCTCAAGATGGGTGCACTGGTCAATCTCTGTCTCAGCTCCTGGAAGAATTGCTGACATCTATCTGACCACTCGAAGGTTTCCCCCTTCTTTTTCAAAGCTGAAAGTGGTGCTGTAACTCTGGAGAAGTCTGGCACAAATCTCCGATAGTACCCAGCCAGACCTAGGAAACTCCGCACCTCCGGCACGCTCCTAGGTGGCTCCCAAGCTAGTACTTCCTCGATCTTCACAGGATCCACCGCAACTCCCACCTCAGAGATGACGTGCCCTAAGAAGTGGACCTCTCGAATCTAGAACTGACACTTCGAGAGCTTACCATAAATCTGGTGCTCTTGGAGTGTATCCAGTATAACCCGCAAGTGGTAGGCGTGCTCCTCCTCAGTAGTCGAGTAAATAAATATCTCGTCGATGAAGACTATGAAAAATCAATCGAGGTAAGGCTAGAAGATCCTGTTCATGAGACTCATGAACACTAATGGAGCATTTTTTATGCCTAAAAGTATAACCAAGAACTCATAGTGGCCATACCAACACCTGAAGGCCGTCTTCTGCACATCCTCGTCTCAGACTCTGAGATGATGATAGCCTGACCTAAGGTCTATCTCCGAGAACCATCATGCTCCCTTGAGCTGATCGAAGAGGTCATAAATACTCAGAAGTGGATACTTGTTCTTCACAGTCACCTGATTTAGGCGACGGTAGTCGACACATAGTCACAAGCTCCCGTTCTCCTTCTTGGCGAACAAAATTGGGGAAGCCCAAGGTGAAACACTGGGTCAGATAAATCCCTTGCCCTACAAGTCCTCTAGTTGTACTCGTAGCTCTCGAAGCTCAGCAGGATCTATCCGATATGCTGGAGTAGATATCGGGGTTGTCCTGGGGTACATTTCAATATAGAAGTCTACCTCTCTCCGAGGAGGTAGTCCTGGAATGTCGTCAGGAAAAACGTCCGCATAATGATCCACCACAACAGGAAAACTCAGACTCTGCACGTCAACTACTCCTAGGATGAGACTAGACAACTGATGAGTGATCAGTTGTCCTCTCCTCTGCATGAGTTCATCCTGTGCTGCAAAGGCTCCCTTCTCGCCGGTGAAGGTAAACCTGCTCCCATCGGTGTGGACACACCGCACCTTGCGCCTAATACAGTCGATCTGAACATGGACCGTAGATAACCAATCCATGCCCAAGATGACGTCGTAAGGCCTCGATGCCGCTACAAGAAGATCCCAGCTGAAGCTCTTGCCTCCTAGAGTAATCTCACACTGTCGGCACTAGTGCGTAATCATCGAGTCTTCTCCCATAAGAGTCTCTAGCCGTAAGGATCGAGCCAACGGCTCCGTCGGAATCTCTGAGCTCCAAACAAGGGTAGCGGCAAAGAAAGAATGACTCGCTGCTATGTCTATAAGAACTGCAGCAAGGGTGGAGTAGACATAGATAGTACCTCAAATCATCTCAGGTGCATCGTAGACATAGGCCTCCCCTGCCTGAAGCTGAGTCTGCCTCTTCCTTCCATCTCCTTGTGGTCGGGGTGGACCTCCTGGTGGTGGTGGTGGTAGAGCCCCGAAGCATCGTTCACCACCTACTGCTCGTCCAGCTCCTCTACCTTATCTGCCTGCTCCCTGCGGACCACCACGGTTGAACCTCTACCTATGCCTGGGTGGTCTCTCAACCATCTGGTTCTCTTCTACATGGAGGGTTGGGCAGTCACGAGCCATGTGGTCCTGCCCTTCACATGCATAGAACTATATGCCTCTCGTATGACTGGCTCTACTGCATGTCCTCTGCACCTCCAAACTAGTATCCTGAGGTTTCCCACCTGATGGTATGGTCCGCTTGGACCCCTGTGACATCAATCGACTGCCAGCTGCAGAAGACTCCGCTACATGCCACCCTACGGTAGGTCTCGTTGCTGGTGTTGGCTCAGCAAGAAAAATCTCTAAAAGAAGGGCTCGCTCCAGTACTCCTGTGTGCATCGGAATGCTGAGGGAGATCATTGAAGCTCTGATCTCATGCCTTAGTCCCTTCTCGAAGGTCCAGGCCCGGAAGAATGGGTCTCGTACCATGTCTGTGGAGTAGCGCGAGAGATCAGTAAATCTCACCGAGTACTGGGCTACTGACATACTGCCCTGCCACAGCTGTAGTAACTCCTAGATGCGCACCACATGGAGGGTGGCTGGAACGAACTCCAAGCGAAAGAGGCTCTCGAAGTCCGTCCAAATTAGAGATGCCTCATCGTGCACCTGGAGCATAAAACTCCACCATCTACCTATTGTCGCGTGCAGGAGACTCGCCGCAAGGATCACCATAAGATCTGATAGTGTCCCTACCAATCTGAAGACACGGACAACAGGCACCAGCCAATCCTCGGCTGCTTGAGGGTCCATCTCTTCACGAAACCTGGGCGTCCTCTGACGCTGAATCTCATTAAGTTCACTTAGGCGATGTGCACTCTCAGCTACCGGGGCTGGTGGCATCGGTGGCTTGGCGGGTAGAGGTATCGCCGGTGCCTCCGCTGTAATGGGGCCCTGCACCAAGGCCTCATCGCTCGGTGGGCTTCCATCACGCACAAAGCTCGGAACCCTAGCTGGCTGCCATCGTGGGGCCATCCTGAAGGGAAACAGGTGTGCCACGGTTAATACAGTATACCTGGTGAGCTGACACAAAGTAATCACAAAGAAAACTTTGAAACACGCATGCAATCAATGTTTTTGTGCACTGAGTTGGAAATCAGAAGTCAGGGTCATGGTGTATGGATACGTCATCCACTACACCAACACGGGACTCCCTAGACTGACAACCACACTCAATACCCTTTACAATATTGCTTCACATAGAAGAAATTATCAGAGTCCTGAGTTCTGTGGTAGAACCGACTCCTCTGATACCAATTTGTCACGACCCGTCCTCGGGGCCCATGCTGTAACTACCCCAAGCCCACCTTCCATAGGCCAGGAGCTACCGACTAGAACCAAAGGCATAAATCCCGATAAAAGGGAAGGCATTGCCTTTATATAAGAAAACAAACACCATAGAGTACACAAGATGAAGTAAACACTAAGTAAACTGAGTACAAAAGTAAGTGCTGGAAAGTAAATGGGCCAGTATACAAACCCAAATGAAATTACAGTACAGTAGTAAAGATAGAACAGCTATATTAAAGTAATCCAGCAACCACTAAGTCATCCTCCGGATATCCCACCTGAAGGGTGGGTACAGATGATCTCCTCAGCTCCTCTGGTCCGGTCGTCCACTCCGTGTATGTCCTGCCAAGTGGTCCACCTCCAGGTACCGTCTCGCTCCACTTGACTCCACCTTGATCAGCATTGTCTGTAGTCTACAACCAACACAACGTAGTGTGGGCATAGCCCATTAAGGGGTGAGTATACGATACTCAGTAGGGACCCCGAGACCCTAGAAGGCCTCCCAGAATCCACAAAAGATAAACCAGAAAGGAAAGATACAATTAAGAAGTATCAACCAACACTACTTAGGTATATTCCCATACATATACCTAAGTCATCAATTCCAGTTCGGATCCAACTTCCGAGCCCAAGTTCAACCCAGTCCACATAGGAAAGCACAACCCAATCCACACAGGAAAGCACAACCCAATCCACATAGGAAAGTGAGTCAATCATATCAAAGATAATGATTGAAAGTCAAGACTCAGCTCACACAGGTATACTACTCACGGAGAGGGGTGAAGATGATTAGATGTAGCCTCTGAATCATCTCCTCTTCCAAACCCACGTAGGATCCAAGTACAGAAGTCGTCGCTGCCAAACCCACGTAGGATCCAAGTACAGTAACCATCGCTGCCAAACCCATGTAGAATCCAAGTACATTCATCATCACTGCCGAACCCACAGAGGATCCAAGTACAGTTGTCCTCACTGCCGAACCCACGTAGGATCCAAGTACAGTCTCCATCATCGTTGTAGTCGCAGCCAGCCCCAGGGTTCCCGCACACAACATGCTCGATTCTGGGAGGGTCCGATCCATGAATCAAGGGGTCGATACATCAACTATCATGAAAACCAGAGTTGATGTATCCCGTAGTTCTTTCCCACATCATAGGGGAAAACCAAGAAAAATGTGCCCAAGTCACAGAGAACAAGACGATCAATCCATTTTCTAAAAGTACATGGCGTGTAGCTAATCGATACACACCGTTTCATCAGACACCAGGTACTTCTATGTGATACGGACCGTGTCGCAGGGCTGGTCGAGTAGATAATTAAATACACGGCGTGTAGTATGGTTACATGCCATGTCCAAAGCTCTAGGGTCGGTTCAATGTGTGCTGGCCATGCCTGGCCGTGTGGTGGAGTACATGCCCATGTAATCCACCCCGTTTCCGTGTATTTCTGGAATACACGTCGTGCCTCTTGGTCGTATGGTTCTCCCCGTGTCCGTGTATCACCCAGATTACACGCCAAGCCTCGCAAAGCCGCTTCTTCCATGGTCGTGGTAGTACACGCCATGCCTCGTGGCTGTGTTGTTCTGCTCGTGTCCATGTATCTCCCAGATTACACACCAAGCCTCGTGAAGCCGCTTATTCCTTTCTATGAAGATAATACATTTCGTGCCTCGTTTCCATGTATTTTTGTTCGTGTCCATGTATTTCCCTTGATTACACGCTATGTCCATCAAAGTCTCCTCTATCAAACTGTGTGGACAGTACATGCTGTGTGACCGGTGTCACATGTCATGTGTCACTTCTTCTGATGTTTTTTACTCATTTTGTTGAACGCTTGTACTACACGTCATGTGCTTTGGAAGGACACATTGTGTATTTTGGAATTTTCCAGAAACGACGCCTCTGGCCAGCACGCCTCCCGAGGCGTCCGTTCTTCGTTCTGGTGAACCTTTTTCTACAAAACCTCTGCTCCCATATCGTCCCGATGTTCTGAGGTCATTTCTGATGTTTTCTGGCCTCTGATCAGCTCCGAAAACTTTCTTTGATTCACCGCTCAAGAACGGTAGGAGAACACCATACAACAAGAATGGCGGAGGAATCGGACCGTGTTAGTTTGGCCTGGTTCCTTACACTTTAGTTCGATAGAAAATGGTTTAGAGAGAACCAATAACACAGAAGGAAAATCAATGTTTCTCAATCATAAACACACCCCAACCTCGAAGGAAGTTTGCGGTTGTCTAGTTCCACGGATGATGGCATCAATTCCATCGTCATCTGTGTGCACCCGAGGAAATGTCGTCTTCTCTTTTATAATGGAGAGAAGATGAAGATTGTGCGTCGGTCACCGAGTCATTATTCACTTGAAGAGATGACGTTCTTCATGGGAGGATTGATGTTCTTCAAAAGAGAAACTTCCTTCTCCTTTTTACACAAAAGCTCCCACCAATTTCTCCCAACCCAACATGTGCTAAAGTAAACAAAATAATAGACTAATGCTATTATTTTATTAACACAAGTAATTTAAATTTCAAAATTCAAAACACTTAATCAAATTAATTAAAGTGATTAAATTCATTAAATTAAAGGGTTGACAAGTGTTAATGAGGGAGAGAGAAATAGGTGAGTGGTCTCCCATTAAAGGGGAGTTAACAAAATAAAGAAGGGGGTTTTAGAAGAGTTGGGGAATGTGAAGGGTTGGGATCGTGTGGGCCCCACCCCAGATTTTAACAACTCCTCCAGAGCAAACGCGCCTTTGGTAAAGGTCCTCTTAAGAAATTACCACCGTTTCGGTTTCATCGGTGCCCTCAGTTTTTGATTCCGAGCACCGGTTCAAAAGATAGAAAAACCCGCTCATTCGTTCACTGAACGTACCCGAGCTAAACTTCGGAAATTCATTCTGGGCACACCGGGTCTCAGAATCAGGTGCCATCAGAAACTGCGTACTCGTAAAATACCAAATAATTTAAGAAAAAAAATTACTTGAAATTTACAGGTCTTTACAAGGTTGTAACATCCAATTAATTTTATTATATACTCTTAAACCCATCTTTTGATCATTCTTTTGATAGGTCTTGTCTAGGGGTGATTCGGGAAAAAAATTAGAAATTTTTAAGGGTTGTTGGGTTGTGCATGGTTAGTGCACAGTTTTACCAAATTGTTCGCTATGTTGGTGAAAACTATGCAAACCCATGTAGTGAGGGTTTTTGTGGTTGGAAAATTGTTTTAAAACCATGTTCCAAAGAAGTAGAAACCATGAAACCCTACTAGTAGGGGTGCACGGTTAGGGTACACAATTTAATATGGCCCTGGATAGCTAACAATGTGTGGGGGATTTTATTATTCCAAAAATTCATTAAAAATTTACAAACCATCATTTTTTATCTATCCTCAACTCTAACTCACCCTATTTAATTATCTAGGGTTTATAGACATATTAAGGACCAATTATGGCTCCTCTAAACCCTCTCCAAGGAGGATCAAAGTTATGAGATCTTCATTTGGTCCTTGCCTGGTATGAATTCTCTTCCTTCTTTTTATCTCCTGGTCTCTTTATCTCACTTACTTAGGGTTTGTTGGATCTACATGTTGTTGTAGGATCCAATCCCTATTTTTTAGATCTTGAATCTAGTTTTAATTCTCGTATCTTTATTTTTTATTTTCTTTATTTGTGAATAACATTGCATAAGTTGCGTTATGTGATCATGCAATCTATAGTGGGTGGTTCTGTTTAAGTTTGACCAATTTATTTAACCCTAAATTACTTGATTTATATTAAATTTCATTCAATTATACTGTGAAAACCTAATTCGTTGTACATTGGTATTTTTTTAATTTATTTGGAATGAAAATTCCCAATTCCATTGAATTGGGGTGTGTTTGTGGAATTTTATGAGAATTAAAAATTTTAATTGGGGAACTAAATTGTGAAATTGATTTATGAAATTGATTTCAAATTTTTATTTGAGAAAAATGGATTGAATGTTTTTTGATAAGAACCAATTGGTATTATACTGGAAAATAAATGATTAGATTAAAATTCAATTTTGGTTTTTAAATAGAAATTAGCATATTGAAATGGAAAAATGGGTTAATTGTATTTGGAATAGTTTTGAAAAAAATTCCAATTATTGATTTTTGTTTGAGAACATGAAACCCTAGGTAGTTAGTGACTTATTCAGGACAATGCTCTATTGACACTTTACAACTCTAACAAAACATAGTTAATTAGGTCACAAACTTGATGGGATGGTGATGAGTCCACTTTAACAAGTGTTTCATGGATGTGTGTACACATATTTCTATGATCACCTATTTGAGTGTGTGAAGATCCCATAACCTAGAACAATCATACCTCTTGGAAGATGACCATACTGCTCATTTGTGATTATTTGATATATATTCCATTTTTTTATATTGTTTTACAAATACCTTATGAATTTATATAAACTATTTTATATAAATTTTTATTAAAAAACTTTTTAGAAATATTTTCCATTGTTTGAAATATGAAGAATAATTTGTTTTAAATATGTTTTTGAAATTCCATGCCTATTAAATTTAAAATAGAAAGCTTTATTTGGTTAATTATTTTGGAATATTCTTATGGAATACTTTGTGATACCCTACTCGGATTTTATCTCACACCCTATATGTTCCATTGGGTGTTTATATTTCCTCCTTCCAGGTTCGAGCAAGGGCAAAGCACCAATTGGAGGTGGTAGTTATTATTGATCTCTAGGATTTGAGCTGCTATTTCCATTGGGACATGGGTTTTTTGTCCTATTTTTTGGATATTTTATGATTTTTTTTAGGTTGTTTATACTTTTTTTAATTTTTTTACATTTACTCTTATGGAGTTTTCTTTCATGTATACTAACTTGTATCTATTGTTTTCATTGTGTTTGTGGAAAATCCATTCCCACTTACAAATTTTTTAATGTGAGGTGCTTGTTTTCAACTATAGGGAATCAGGAATTCCCTTTGTTTCATGTCAGTGCCATCTCAGGTGTCAGAGTACTAGGTTATCTGGGTAGGTTTTTGATAATAATTTACACTTTTAAATCCAAAATCCACATTTATTAAAAAATAATAGTTTTTTACAATAAACGTTGTCTAAACCTTATAAAGATTACATTTAACTTCATAAAATAATATTATAATTTATATTTAAAAAATAATATTTAATAATAATATTTTATTAAAATATCATTTATTTTAAAAATCTTTGAATTCATCAAGAATAGTGTCTTGATTAAAATTATATATATCCCAAAAATACAATTTGAGTTTCATTGTATCAAAATATAATTGTTATCAAAATTTATTTTTTGATCATTATAAAGTAATAAAAGATAAATATAATCATTATTTTATTAAAAATATATATATATGTGAATTTATACGATCAAGGTCTATATATGTAGCCCTTAATCGTACCAATGAATTCTCTATGGGTAAGGTGTGTGATGGTAAGATTTTCTTAGGGTGGTTCAGAAAACATGGTTAGCTTCGTGATCTCAATGAGCTTAAACTTGTCCTATAAATGGTTTCTCTCGTGTTTTATTTTTCAAATATTAGCTTGGTCCTAGTCAAGAGTAAATACTAGTGATGCGGTCTCTATTGGAAGATCTCATAAATGGGGATCATAGTATTAGATTCTACTCATCAAGGCCATTGCTTAGTTTTTCTATGTCAATTGGATTTATCATAAGCCTATATATATACTAATCATACCATCACTATGTAATGAATATACTAGCAATGTTTAGGATGTTTAACGGACTTTTAAATCTGATAGGATATAACTTATAATGGTCCAAAAACCAAATTTGTGTATGTATTTTATATAATTTCATTTCTTAATAAGGAATTTACTCATTTAAAAAGGAGATTATATTAATAAATTTTCATATCATTACATTATTTCCCCTAAAAAAATTAACTCTCTAAATTTCATTTATACACTAAAAAATGATGATATTTCTCATTCATCACCTATTCTAGTTCCCAACTAGCATCCTCAAACTTGTGGTTTCACCACAGCACTTTGACGTCGTTAGTTATCTTTTTTCATAGAACCTTATCTCTATGATCAAATATATTCAACAAATTAATGGTACCACCTATAGATTTAATACATGTGAGGGGTCTGGTATGCACTTACTCATGATTGATACATGGAACACATCATGTACTTGAGATAGGTTTGGTGGGAGTTATAGTCAACTGGCTACTACTCTGATGCAATCAAGGATCTTGAAGGGGATTATGTATCTTAGAATAAGATTTCATTTCTTTAGAAACCTCATAAATATATTCTATAGTAAAATACGAAGGAACACTTTATCTTTAATCCTAAACACCATGTCTCATCTATGATTATTTTCATAGATTTTATGTTGAATTTGTGTGGATTTCATATGTCGTTGAATGGTTTGAACCTTCACTATAATTTCTTGTATAAGATCAGATACCATCATCTTCCACTCTCTAGCTTTATCCTAGCTTTTCTGTAACACCCCAAGCTTCCCTGATACATTTCCTTTTGAATAATACAATGGCTTGTGTTGTACGCAACTTCGAGTTCAAACACACCATAACCAATCAAATTAGCCATTATGAATAGTAATACCCACTTTTTTAAATTTTATCAATTTTATCATTCAAAATGGACTTCATTTTTGTGTTCGGGATATCGAAATTATATTAGGGTGAATTTTTGGTATTTTTCTGAAAACTTTCAATTTTTGATGAATAGTGAAAAACACTGAGTTATTGTTCAAAACTGACTTTTTATTTAAATGATTATTTATTTTATTTAAATTTATTTTACATTAAAAAAAATACATAATACCATTATAAGTTAATTTTAATTCATTGGATTCAGTTTATAATAATTTTAGATATATAAAAATTTTATTGAACTTTTTACCGTCTTTTACCGACCTCCTAAGAGCATTTCCAAATTTTTATAAAACTTAATTTTACCGCTTCAATGAGTTGAATTTCAAAAATTCGAGAGATTCAGTTGATATAAATAACTAAAATTTTGTTCAATAAGATAAAAAAAATGTGAATAGTAACTTTTGACTTTTATTTACCGCAGTTAAACAAAATACAGTAATTAAAGGTAAAATGATATTATTATTACCCTAAAACATGTTATAATTCTATTGGATAAGTGTAATTAGACCAAAAAAAACCTTAGTAATAAAATATGATCCTTTAGTTCCACTTGGATTAGATTAGGACATTTATTATTATTTAATTCATAGAAGAGTTAAAAGTGTTAAATTCAAAGTTTAATAAATAAACCATTTTTAATATATGGTTACACATAATATAAATTCAACTATAAATATTCATTAGAAATAAAAAAATATTTCCTACATAATGGTATTTTATTTATAATTTTTAGACATTAAATAATTTAATTTATTTATGACACAATGATGATGAAGTAATTACATAATTAATGAAATATTAAAACAATTGATATTATAAATACCCAAATAAATTTAATTTGAGACTTTTTATCAATTCAAATAATTTTATAGGTTAATATTACATGTTAGGGTTAATTAAATTAATTTTTTTTGAAGTAAAAATGCTGTTATGAATTTAGAAAAAACAAAATACCAAATAGTGTCAAAATTGACATAAAAGAGTTTTTAAAATAAATATTATATTATTAATTGATATTCTATTCCTAAAAATATAAGGTTTGGACAAACGTCCTAAATAATATTATATATTTCATTAATGAACCACTTTAGGTTCTCTTGGATGTTTATAGTAAGTTTATTAACCATATAATATAAAAATACAAAGAGACATGATAAATGTCAAACTATTTAACTAAGAGTTAAATCTAAAAGATAAAGTTAATATAGTGACCCAACCCTATCTAAAACCTATTGGTTGAGTGGATTTAGACCCATATTCTCCTTATCCTTGAAATAAATCATTTTTTAGCCATTATAAATCGAAATTATTTTTATTATAAAATAATATTTAAATATTTTCCTAAGGTGCCCCTCACCCCTTTTATAAAAGGGCACTTCACCTTATCTCAAATTCACACCTTAAAATCTATTTGGCTTAGCCAAAACCTGCCCAAATATCCTCCCAACTGTCCACCATTCATCCCAGAGGCCTTCCTTTAGTCATAAAGCCAACCTAAGAAGCCCTTTTGATCAAATCAAAAGGAAGAACCCGAAGAAGAGGTAAATATTTCATCACCTATTTCAAGTTCTTTTCTTATTACACTTCATCTTTCTTTGTTCTTTCCATTATAAAATAATAAATCCATTATATTATATATACAGTGATGTTATTATTAAAAATGTACAACCATATTCATTATTCTATCCATCCGATAAATGACAAAGTCACCATACGTGCGTACGTACAGATTACCATCTCCGCGTCGTGGTGTAGTTTGTTATTCAAACACTTCATCATTTGGATGGGTATAATAATGAGTATAAAAGATACAAATAATAAATATATCATGATAATTATTCTTTATATATTATATTCCATCCAATTATATATGATTTTAATATCAAAAGAATGATATTGTCGCTCGTGCGTACGTACGGATTACTTTCTCCACGAACGCGATGAGATTCATTCCCCATCGTATCCACTCAAGACTAATTTTAATTTGATGATTAAAAATAATGTTTAAAGAATTAATATCATTCTGAATATGAATAAGATAAATCTTATACATAACAAACATTACTTACATAACAAATCATATAAAGGAAAATGAATCAGTTAACACCTGAAATGATGATACTACTGAAATCTCATTAATAAGGCAATATTAGAATATCATATATGATATCATATTTATGTATATAGTTCATGTATAATTTAATAGTGATGATTTAAATATTATACAGGATGTTAACCTACCCTCAAATAAGGAAAAGTACAATGTTGGGGTTAATTTCACAATCTCTTCATTATCTGAGGTTGTTTATATATAATTATCTACTGGGGCCTATTTATCATCCACATCCATGTTTCTTAAAAAAAATATTTCAAACATTTTTACTATTTACTATACAATGGGTTAAAGTCATTTATACCCTTATTTGACCTTATATGTTTTGAAAGGAATTTTTCTGTCATTTTCCAAACAAGGTACTTTATGACCATTTCGATAAAATTAAGGTAAGAATGTTTTTTTTAACTTATACGGTGGGTGAAGATATTTTCCGCCATTATAACATCATCGAAGCTTCCCTTACAAGATTATAAGAATATTTTAAAAAATAAATGTTTTCTTTTATAATTACATGAATTTTAAATGATTTCAAAATAGAAAGAGATATTTCTCAAAAAAAAGTTTTGATTTCATCTAAGTCAAAATCTTTTATGGATTTTAAGCTTGTTTGAAGTTGATTTATTATGATACAAATCTTTCATATTGTACTAAAGGTTTTGTGATATGTTTGACTGTGGATGTGTTATTTTATACCATTCTTGTTTTATGGATAAATTATTGACATTTCGTATGCTAGTTTTAATATGAATGTTTATGTTATGTTTAAACCTTTTCATATAAGGAATTCATTGGACTTAGTAAGTGAACGGTGGAGCCCACTATAGCTCCTCGATGCATCGGTAGGTATCATGAGACAAACTAATTTCTTGGCACAAGGCCTTGAAAAAATCTTATTTGTAGTCTTGGCACAAGGCTTTGACTATGTGGTTATGAAGTCTGGAATTATGCATTCCATCATTATGAAAGTGGCTATTGATATTGCATGTGATTATTCGACTAGTAGAATATTCATTTGAATAAGTAAATGGCATTATTTGATTTTATCTTTTCCATATTATTCTGAAGTTTAAGTTTAAAAGGCTTTTGTTCTAGTCTTACATTGCCTTAAATGTTTATACTTATTTATGAAAGTTTCCGCTATATTGTTATCCTTACCGAGCATCTAAGTTCACCCCTTTCAATGTTTTATTTTTTCCAGGATGTGAAGAAGTATATTATGACTGACCTGTAGGGATAGTATAAGGGATATGAGTGTGGCCTACGGAGACTATGTTGTTTTAGTTTTTCATTTTATAATGTAATGTACAACTTATGAATGTATCTAGTATTTACAAGGCTACTAAACTAATCGGTATTTCGAGGATTGATCTTTTTTTATCATACCAATGTTATGTAATAATTCACCGACTTTGGGTAACTAGGGTTGGGGCGTTACACTGTCAAAGTTTGAAACCTCTTCCAATACAGAGCCTCATATGGTGACATTTGAATGTTATAATTAAAATTTTTTTCATATGAAAACTCCACTATAGGAATGATTTTGTCTCATAATCCTTTAAAATTCATTGAATAAGATCTCAGTATATCCTATAGAGTATGAATGGTTCTTTTAGACTGTTCATACATCTGAGGATGATAATAAGTGTTGAAGATTTGTTATATATCCAATGCTTGATGAAATATTCTCCAAAACCTCATGGTAAACCTCAAATATCAATCATATAAAATAGGAAGTGGAACTCCATGTGGTTTTAATACTTCCCTTATGTATATCTGGGTGAGGTGGTTAAGAGAGAAATCCTCCTTGATAAAAATGAAATGTGCTTACTTGGTAAGGTGATCGACAACCACCCATATGGAATCATTATCTTTATGGGTCATGGGAGTCCTATAATAAAATCCATGGATATTTTTTCCATTTTCGTACTAGAATGAGAAATTGTTTCATTATACCCTTATACAACTATTGTCCATCCTTGACTTGTTGGTATACCAAGAATCGTGGTAAAAATTTTACAATCTCTCGCTTCATGTTATCCCACCAAAATTTTCTCTTCAAATATCTATACATCATAGTGCATCTTGGATTAATATAGAAGGATGATATATTCACATCATAGAGAATTTCCCTCTTCAGTTCTAGTTTTTATTGGACACATATATAGGTTCAAAAAATTATAACTCTATCTTTATAAAATTTGTACTCTATAATATTCACTACCTTTTTCTTTAACACCTCATCATCCTTTTGAGTCTCCTTGATCTTCTTAAGAAAATCTAGTTGAGCATTAATTTTAGAAAGGTGGTATTGATATCCTTTTATTATTCCTATTTCCATCCTTTGTATATATTAGAAGATTGGATCCCTTGAAATTCTCATCATGGATAGGGCTTCAGGATCATAATAAATCAGAGCATATGCCACTTTTTTTCCTTCCTTGGATGGTAATGTATTGAAAAATCAAAATCCTTGATGACGTCTAACCACCTTCATTGGTGCATATTGAGATCATTTTGTTTGAATATATACTTAAGGATTTTATGATCCTTATATATGTCACACTTCTCCCCATAGAGATAATATCACTCAATATTCAGCACAAAAATAACTACAAGCAATTTTAGATCACATGTTGGGTAGTACTACTCATGGATATTTAATATTTAACTGAAAAGAGGCATAGGTTATCACTTTATTATCTTGCATGAGTATAAAATCCAAGAATTTTTTCAGATGCATCACTATAGATCAAAAATTCTTCCTCACTTGTGGGTACTGAGAGTAGAGGTGTAGTGATTAACCTCTTCTTAATCTCTTTAAATATTTCTTCACTTTTATCAATCTAGAAAAACTTCACCACCTTATGATATATCTTGGTTATTGGGTTTTAAAATCATAATAAGTTTCTCACAAACCAACAATAGTACCCAAATAATCTAAGGAAACTATGGATTTACATTAAATAGTTTGGTCAAGACCATCATTAAATTGCCTCTACTTTTAAAGTATCTATATATATCCTTTTTATGGTGATAACAAGCTCTATTAATGTCACATACTCCATCCAAAACCCACATTTATTGTACTATTAATACATATTTTCTTTCTAAAATATATTTAGTACAGCATCCAACTGCTTCTCATTCTTCTCCTTTCTTTTAGAGTAGATAAAAATATCATTTATAAAGAATAACAAAAAAAATTGAGGTAATTCCTAAAGAATCTATTCATTAAGTAGATGACTATTTTTGGATCATTAGTGACTCTAAATAGATTCACCATGAACTCATAGTGACCATAACTCGTATGAAAAAACTATCTTGGGGATATCCTCCTTCTTTACCTCTATTTAATAATATCTCGACCGAAGCCCCAACTTAGAGAAGTATTGGGCTCCACCTAGATGATATAATAATTCATCAATCCATTAGGGGTTAATTGTTATTTTTCATTATTTTTTTGAGTTTTCAATAATAAATGGAGAGGCACAATGACTCATCCTTCTTCTTGACGAAGAGGATTGGGGAACCACATAGTAAAGAACATGGTCATATAAACCCTTTATCCAAATTATCCTATATTTTTTTCTTTATCTTCTCAATTTCAAAAATGAACATTATATATAGATTCTTGGATTGTGGAAAAGATCTGGGTATAAGTTTGATTTATAATTAAATCGCTTAGTTAGGAGTAAGATCAGGAAATGCTTTGGGAAACATGTTGGAAAATTCCCTTATAATGGGAATGTTATCAAGGATGATCTTTTCCTTAGTATCAATCATTTTATCTAGATATTCTTTCTCAAAAGGAAATAATATCTATGTTTGATATAATGATTCCAAAGGAGATTCATCTTTCTCCTTGCACTTGTATAGAATCATAGGTCGATGTAACATGGAGGGTGATTTTCTTGTCTCAATAAGTTATATTGGATACTTAAAAGGAAATCCAATCCATTCCTAGAATAGAATCAAAGTTATCTAAAATGAGTATTATATGGTTTTTTGGAAAATTATACCAATAAATTTTTATTGTGGTGGAGTTATATACTTGGGATGTAATAATTTTCCTATTTTCTATTTTCATTGATAGCTCTACATTTTTGTTTTGTGGTGGAATTTTAATAGTTCTACTAGAATAGTATGATATGAAGGAATTTATAGAACCATAATCATATACATAATTTTAAGTTCATTAATGGATGATAATCCTACCATATATTAATCAAACTATAAATTTCTAGGTTTCAATCTAAGTTATCCATGGTCAATTTCTTAACAAAAAGTCATGTGAGATTTTTTCCTTCAAAATAGTTCATAATGATCTTGAGAATTTACCAAATCATATCACCCAGGAGTTTCAAACTAGGTTTGTAGATAAAACTCTTTATATTGAACTTGTTAAAGATTGATTCTAGATAAATTTTCTCTTTTTAGGGTTATTACTCTTTGGTATACCTATTCCAATGTCACATCCACTTATAGTGTCAAGATAGAGATGTATTTAATTGTAAACCACTTAATCTATAAATTATCAAAATTTAGGTATGATTTTCTATGTTTGGTATTATCCATAAGGATTTTTATAGAGTTTTATGATCTTAATCATCAAAAATAACATGACTTCTCTCTGATACAAACTATGACAACCCATACCTTCCATACACTTTATTTCATGATTTAATTCATAAAGGTACAATTAATAAAACCCCTAAAGAATATGAGGCCTAATTTATTTTTATAATTAGGTACATATCATAAAAACCTAAAATATAAATACAAATAAGTAAACTAAACCTCCATAACATGCCCTTAAATTTCCTTTATCTTCTAAAACTACACAGGATAACCTTGGAAGGTACATAAAAAAGGGTGATCTATAAATCCCAATAAGGAAATAAGAAAAGAATAATATGAATACAGTAATACATGTGACTCAAAATTCATATCATGGTAACATAATAGGGGTGATAATTATAAACTTTAACATTAAATAATGATATAATATGATAACATAAAGTCAATATGATAACGTGGAAGAAACATCAAACATGACATAAGCATAAGTCAAGGGTAATTTCCAAGACAAAATTACATGGTCGATAGAGTCCCCTAATATATTATATTAACTCCCTAATCCTATACATAAAAACTCATGATACAAAAACATTACCTAATTCATTGTAGGTCTATATTATTATAGGCACACCTGTCACATTCATAACATGTACATGCATAAGGTTTTCACATATATCACAAAATATAGGGAAATATTTAATCAATTTTAATCCCAGTATTAGGTAGTGTGGGATAAATAAATGGAATTCCCAAATCAATGAATCATAGGTACATATAGGTGAATACCCTTGAGTGGAAATTAGGATGGGTATTCACTACACAAATGTTTGTCATGAAAAATTGTAGGATAATTTCGACAGCATAATGGGGGTATATAATGATTCATGTAAGGGTTCAATGATCATGAAATGAGTTAATCATCCCTTGTAAATTGAAATAATGGTAATAAGTATGTGTAAAAACATTTCTCAATATGAAAAATTGTAAAACAAAAGGCATGATATAAAAAAGGTTCATGAATAGAGAGGAGAAGGATTTGATCCCTTATAGTGAGAGTGTGCTGCTAAAAGCTTGGGAGGAGCATATTAAGATATTGGGGTAACCTTGGGAGGGATATAGTGTGGGAAGGGAAAATTAAATTCATTTTATAAGGGTTTTTATATAATAGTGATGGGAGTTTTTTGGGTTTTTATAGAAAAATATAGAATAATTGTTTATTAATTTCTAAAAATAGGTTTTGGACTCTATATGATAATTAAATAAAACCATACCATGGTTTTTTTCCAAGGAATCTACCAAATAGGCGTTTATTTAATTTTTTATAAGGATAAGAAACTAACTCTATGAAATTATAACCTTGGTGATGTTTAAGTGAGTCATGTTTATAAAGAATTGATTTTAAAATTTCAAAATATAATATAGGTTTTAGAGGATTTATTAAGGGTTTATAAAATTAATAAAATAATTTAAAAAACAAATTATTTTAATGAGGAAGCATAATTTTAGTCATGGATACACTTTATATCATTTATTACGTCACTTTTTTATATTTTATTATGTCGTAATACGTGTGGTATAATTATACTGTATTTAATTTTTAACCAAATATTGGATTATTTTAAAAAATTATGAAAAACTCACCATTTGATAGTTTCAACATGATGATCTCAAAAATAATATTTTTTATCAAAATAATTCTCTAAATATTATAATTTTCAATTTTTAATTAAAAATACCTATTTATTGAAAAATACTTTTTTTTTACGATAATAGTTTTCTGGCCCTTATAAAAATTACATTTATCTTCATAAAATTATATTATCATTTATATATAATAAATATTATTTAATAATAATATTTTATTAAAATAGTATTTGTTTCCAAAAGTCTTGAATTCATTAAAATGAGTGTCTTGATTGAAACTATTTATTTCCCAAAAATTAAATTTGTCTTTAATTTTATCAAAATCTAATTTTTATAAAATTATATTATTTAACCATTATAATGTAATAAAAAATAAATATAATCATTATTTTATAAAAAATAAAAAATTACTAATTCATAATATTAAGGTATAGATACATATACCATTATTATATCAGTGAATCCCCTAGGGTAAACTTTGCGATAGTGAAATTTTCTAAGGGAGGTTCATGGAAAATGGTTTGGGATGTGATTGAAATTTTCCCATAAACTATTTCTCTCATACATGGTTGTTGAATCATGACATGGGATTGGTCAAGGTAAAATCCTAATGATTTGATCCCCCTCATAAACCCCAATAAATAGGATTTATAGGGTATGATCCTACTGTTTGAGGCCATCTCTTACTTTGTTTGTGTCCATTGGATTTATTGTAACCCTATATATATACTAATCATATGCTCAATGTATAATGGATATACTATCTATGGTTATGATTTTTAATGGCCTTTCAAATATGTCATGATATAACATATAATGGTCTAAAAACCAAACTATTTCATATATTTTCTATAATTTCATTTATTAATAAGGAATTTAATCATTTAAAAATGTAATTTCATTTATAAATGTTCTGGTCATTATATTCCCCATTTAAGAAAGATCTCAAGGCTAAGGTCTTGAAAAAATATTACAATGTCATGGATAAGGCCTTGATAGTAACATTATGACGCTTGAAATTGTTAATTCCATCACTAGGAGATCATATAATTATATCCATCTATTTATTTATTATTATGATTCCTATATATATGTTATTCTCATAGAATCGTTGATTATAACACTTTATGTTTAACTATTTAGGCCATATTAAGTCATATTTAGGCTATGATAACTTCTATTGTACACAACCACTTACTAAGAATATAATCACACCCCTTTATATCATTTCTATTTCCCCTGGATACCAAGAAGGTTATCATGATTGATGAATTTATTTTTCAAGGAGATACATTAAATTTTTCTTGTTTTCAGTTGATGCAACATAATTTTTCAATGTAATGGAATGTTAAATTATTTATATAGTAACTAAGAATACTAAATTTTAGATACTCAAACTTTTCATACATAAATATAATGTCTTTTAATAATAATATCCAGTACATTTCACAAATACACATCTTTGTACCATATAGATTTAGTGTCTTTGGAGAATAGATTCATTATCTTCTTATTTCATAAAGATGTTCAATGTCCCCGAGAAAGATCTTCCCACTTAGTGATATTCATATACATACACTAATTAAAACCTTTATTCATAACCCGTGGATAGGATGCATAATAAAGGGTGAGATCAAATGTTTAGTTAGGTTAAACAAAGAATATATCAATATAACATGAAAATAAGGGTATGAGAATATGATAATAATATTTGGAACCCGTACCGTCCATATCATAGGTCATAAAAATGAGTCATGAAATAAATTTTGGTAGTTAAAAATACATGAACCATAAAGTAATCAAAGAACATAATCCATATTAGGCATAAGATATGGAGTTGTGGAATACACATAAGCATAGAAAATCTTATGTCAAGGCTATCTACGAGACAGTCATAACATGTTAGTCTTGGGCTAACCACCCATGTACCTACCTCAATCTTGCTATAACCTACCATGTACCCTCCTTTTTACTTGGGATAACCTCTCGTGAACCCTCTTTGGGGATTGGGATAACCACCAGTAGACCCACTATAGAGATTGTGAGAACCTCATGTGTACCATTTAAGCTCATATAACATTAGTCATTACCCAATTCATCAGAGAGAGATATGGGTTCCACCCATAAAATAATATATACATTCATATTCCAAAATAAAATATGGTATTTATCATAACATAAACCATAAAAAAAGAAATGGGTTTCCTATAACATTTCTTCAGATCATAACCCATGAAAAAGAAATTGGTTTCTTAATCATTTCATCATAACATAGGACATGGAAAAGATATGAGTTTCCTAAACATCTTTTCATAAAAAACATAAATCCTTAAAAGAAATGATAAGAATTTTATTATTGTATCATACCATTATAAAATTATAAGTAACATCAAATGATGGTTTCTTATATGGATAATGATTTTGAAATAAAAATCACTTGGAACAATTCATGAGGAAAATAACCTTTCCACATTGAAAAAAAAAATAAAACATTTTAAAATTACTTTTATTTGAAAATAAACTTTCAAAATTATAAATTAATCATTAAAACATTGATTTTTCATGATGGTAGTAAATTTCTTACACATTAAAAAAAATATTCCATTCATATTTTCGGTAAAATCCAAACACACCTTATTTTGAAAATGGCATGAATATTCCTCTCAAAAAAAACTAAAAAGTAAAACATGGGTAAAAATTCCTTTAATAAATAATTCATATAATTTTAAAAACATTTATGAAAAAAAATTTAGAAACAATTATGTTAGAAGAAGAAAAAATTGAACAAAGAGAGAAATAAAGTTGGTTTTATTTAAAAACATTCATTTAAAATCTTGCGTACATAAAGAGAGGAAATTGAAGAGAAAATATGTATTCTCATGTCATAACCAAAGGATAAGAAAACTAATTTTTTTTCTTGAGATATATATCATAATATTTCATCATCGGAAGTATAATAATAAACAATCCTAAAAAATGATGAGATTGTATCATAAAACACTTACCACTTTGGTAACTTTGAATCATAAGCCCTTTGAAATAATAACGTTAAATGAAACTTAAAATATCAAAAAAGTAAATAAATTCATGATATTACATGAAAAAGTGTATTTATATACACATCATAAAAGAAGATAGGTTCAAAACACAACAAATGTCTTAAAGAAGGAAAATGGAGACAAAATTCCCTTACCGATTTCAAATCTTTTGAACAAGAGAGATCATAAAATGGATATGTAAATCTATAAATTATTTTGTAAAATAATCATAAAAAAATCATGACTATTATATAAACCATATAAAATAAATAGGTGTTGAATCTATCAGGTGTCCCACAGAAGTAAAAAGTGAGATGGAAATCCCTTACCTTAAGTCCCAGCTTCATTCATACATTTTTGAACCTGTTGTATAAAAAATATAAGTTTATTAAAAATATATTATAGAACCATACTTATATATATCATACCATAAATGATTTAATTATGAGCTTTTATTATCCATTTATTAAAAATTCCATCTTAAATTCATGTTTAAGGTAATAACATATTGTTTTTCGTATAAATTTTGATTTTGTATTTTAGGACCTCATAAATTGATCATGGTAAAATATTATACATAATTTAAACCATGATATAAATAAAATATATATTAATTATATATGTATTTAGAGTAATCCATAAAATTTATAGATAGAAAATGAAATACACCATTCGTAGAGACTGTAGACCGTACGTATGCATGAATGTTGTTTCCATTTTATCAAAGGATGAAATGAAATAAATAAAGGTAAATATTATATTACCATTTCACAATAATTACTATGTAATATATATTACATATTTTCATTAAAATCATCCTTTATACCATCTATGTAAATCTTGAATGAATCACATTGCTTCGCGAGGTGGTAGTTTGTCATACACACAAGCGACATTATCATATTCCCACAAAATGGAAAGTAAGGATGTATATGTGATATAATAATTACATAAGTATAAATATATTAAAAATATCATATATATTTATTTACACCTAGAAAGTCAGTCAGAGGCTAACCTCTGACCATTTATTAAAATAAAATAAAAATTCAGTAAACAAGAACACAAGCCCAAAAACATCAACTGGAAACCATCAGAACCATACTCATCACCACACCCATGATAGAAAGCTTCCTCTGTAGTGGCTGATTCCTATTCTGAGCTTTCATAATGCTTCAGGACTTTGGAATAATTCCTCCTTAAATTCAACTGCTCAAAAGAAATAAATTCATTAGGATATTGCATACCCTTATTTAGACCCGCCCCACCTTTCTTTGTTCTAGATGACCTAGTGGACATCGGCTCTGGAAAAAGGGAGTAATATTTCCTTGGTCTCCTTCACGGTGAGGCAATCATCGCCTCCTATTTCTCAAATACCTTCACCTTCCCCCCTGGCCAATGTTTCTATATGAGGGCCTCACCAATCCACCATTATTTTCTTTATCACTCTCAGAAATCTCCCCCCATTTTCTAGGGATAACCACATTTTGATAAGTTGCTGACTGATTCTACTGAAACTGAGAATTAGAATCAATTAATGCTAAGAATTGTGTTCATTCAACCATTTCATGATCTTCATACAACACCATCCTCATTTCTTTATTTGCAATAGTAGCCTCCTGAGGTCCAGTCTCGGCATTGGCACCATTATTTACTAGTTTAGTCACATCTGCATCCTCTTGTTCCAAACCCTGAAAACAGTTTCTTGTAGGAACTGTAATGAGGACCCCCTCCATCATCCTTATTCTGGCCAATTTTAATAGCACATCCTTCTGAATCCCCCACAGTAGGACCATCATGCACTACAGGGCATGTTTTCTCCACTGTCATAGGTTGCACCCACTCGACCCTATTGCTAATAGCTAACTCACCTCCAACACTAGAGCCACACTTATCATCATCCTGCTTCCCACCATCCCCAACCTGCAGATCACTCTTCAATCGATTAAAAAATGTAGCAACCATCAGATTTAAGGAGACCTCTTCAGCCTTTCCCACTGCCAATGCACCCATATTCACCAGATCAGATCCCTTATTGGGATCAGTATCACACACCCTCCTCTATCCTTCACCAGGCCTTATCCTCAGAACATAATTCCTCTTCTTGAAACCTTCACCATGATACTCAGATGCTAAATGCCCCAATCGATATCATTGTAAACATTAATTGACCCATGACTCAAACACAACTTGTTTTCATTTAAACTCTAAACCAAATGAAATCTAAAACCACTCCACCGTAGGCTTTGACACATCTACCTCAACGTAGATGTGAGGATTGATCGGGTGGTTTATAGTGGAAGTGTGAATGTCTGAACAAAGAAAATGACCCACCATATTTCCAATCATATGAAGAATTGATGGATTCTGAAAAGGCATAGGAATTTGAGGGAATATATATTTATTTATTCTATCTTTATTATCATCCAATAAAATATAAATAAAAAAATGTATCACATCAGTTCGCAAGGTAGTAGTATATTTTACACACAAGCAACGTTAATGTTTTCCACTGGGTTTGGAGGAAAGAGGTTAGATGTGATATTATAATTCCAAAGGAATATTAATATCATATATATAATATAAAAACATTAAATGCATCACTATATCCAGTCATGAGAGGTGGTGATACTCTTGTAAGTTTTGAAAAGAAACATTGTACCCACGTATTTCACATTCTAGAAGGCTCCAAAATGGGACATTCTAGAACATTAAACGTTATAGGATCGAATTATATCTATAAAATGGGTTTTTGACAAGTTTCTAGGTCATTTTATCCCTTATCATTTCACTCTAACCCCTACTAAACCCATTTTCTCCTTAACCATCGTAATTAATTTTTACTACTATTATTATTCCTAATTGTCAAAAATTAAGTTAACCTTATTAGAAAATATAAATTATAATAATTAAAAATATGGAATATATTTTTCTAAATTCCATTCACATAACTGGAAAATTTTAATTAAAACTTAATCCCATAGAAGCGATGAAAAAGCGGTTTTTTAAAAAGAAAATATTCAAAAGTTTAAAAAATATATATATAAATTAAATATTAAATTGATTCTGATGAAAAAAATTGGACTAAAAGATATATAATTTTATGAATTTTTCTTTTATAACTATATAAATTTAATTTTTATGTTTTTAAATTTTTAAAAATAAATAATAATTCTTAATAAAAAATAGTATTTTTTATTATTCATTAAAAAAATATCTTTTTAAAAAATACTACAAAATTCAACCCAAGATAATTTTTAAATGATTATTTAAAAAATTAATATAATTTTTTTAAATAAATTTTTTAAATTGAAAAAAAAAATAACTTTAAAATAAGTGTGTAAATGGCGACAAACTATTTTTTAGAAAAATACAGATTTTAAGCATAAAATTGGATTTATTTTTATATATTCCCAAGAAAACATGTAAATCAATGTTATAAATTTATTTGAATGTTTAATATATAAATTTTATTGAAATAATTCATCAAAAGTTATTTTTCTAATTTATAAATATAAAAAACATTTATACGCATAAGAATGGTTTTTTATAAAAAGATTTCCTTTATTTTCAAATGGTTCTGATCTTCATTTCAAATTAATTGGTCACAAAATAATTCATTTTATATACATGTGTAAAGAATATATTTTCATAATTTATTTATTCTTATTTATACCTACTATTAAAAAGGTTATTTTATGATTATCAAATTAAATAATAATATTTTAAGAGTATATCACGTTTCATTTAAACTCAGAGTTTCGTGTAACGAAAGCTAAACTCGGTGTTGTGTATAATGAAAGGAAATCTCAATGTTGTTTGTTATTAAAGATAAAATCAGGGTTGCGTATAATTAAAAATATCAAAAGGATAAATTTATTTGAAAAATATATATATTTCAAAAAATCTAAAGGTGTAACATTCTACCCCCTTAAATAAATTTTGTCCTCACAATTTGAACTTGTGCTCAATAAACAAGTGTTTAATATATAAAAAATCCATTTTTTTGAAACACACATCGTAAAGTAGGTTAATAAAACTTCCTCTTGAAATTAGAGAAATGAATGTGCAAAGTTCATCTATAAAAACACATACTAGGTTTCCAAATAGGAGAACATTGGTGGGAAGTGAAAACATAGATATATAAGAGAAAACTAACACCCAAAAAATGATGAAGAGTGATAGAGAACATGGTTAGGATAAATTTAACAACCAAAAACCAAAAAATATGTGATAGGAAAAAAGAACATTCATTCATTAGAAATTAAGGTAAATGTTCAACAATTTATTTCAAGAAAATTTTCCTAAAATTGGGTAATTTTCATGAGAAGGTACACTTACTTGATTTCATTCCATTTCATAAGAACAATATCATCCTTCAGCTATGACTTAATCAATTTTCACTTCATCTATTACTCTAAGAGATAAATTTTTCATGTCTGTAGCATGAACGAATAATAATATCCATAAAAGAATGATAACTCATTCCTTTTATCTCTAGTTATTTTCAAAAAAATGGTTATAACAGGTTATCCAATATGCATAAATCTTCATATGGTGAAATAATACATTAATATCTAAAACAACATTTAAAGTTTAACTTAAACAATTCCATAAATAGTTAACCTTATAACCTTTCCAAAATTTAAAATTTATAAATAAGGTCACTAAATTTAACAAAATATACTTAACATTACTCCCCTAAATATCACAAAGTATCTCTTGATTATCACACGCCAAATATGTGAATACCTAGTCATATATTTTCTTGAAACATGCTAATAACCATAATTACCATAAAACCATAATAAAAACATAAATACTTCCTTATTCCTTGAATAAATAACACATATCATTAAATATATTCCATAAATCCTATATTTTTGTAAACTTCATCAATAATAACAGAAACCACTTTTTCCAAAAATCATTAATTAGTTCCAAGTTCATCAATACTATCCAATTTAATGTATTCATATCCATCATCTCTTTATACTAGCATCATTATCTCAACATGAGGAACATATTCAAGGTTATCTTCACTTTAAAATGGGTTTTTCATAAAATATAATCTTTCCATTAAATCACTTTTTTAGGTAATTATAACTATTCAATATATTCTTAAAAATACTTAATGAAAAACTTATAATAAAAAATCCTTAAATATTTCATGATTCATAATACATAATTCAAAAATTATAATGCATAAACACTTCAATCATTCCACTTTCTTTTCAAAACATTCACTAGGATTCATCATTTTATTCTTTAATACCTCTTACCTACAATATTAATTAGGAATCATGTATTAACATTCATAAACCTCAATTTAATCATTCTTATTATGTTAAAGATAAATAATACTATTAGAATAGTCCATAACTTTTATATATCATTCATATTATCTTCATCATCAGTAGTATAAACATTACTCATGAAACCTTTATGATTTTCTTCATGAGATTTTCCTTAAGTGCATAAATTTTTATAATGCCCATTCCTTCTAAATTTATAGAATTCAACCATTATTGACTCATTTGGAAAAAAATTATTTTCTTCAATTTTATTGACTGAAATTTTCATTTTTCTTAGAAATCACATACTTTATGCCCTCCTTATCAATGCATAAAACATCTTCTCATTACTTTGATACATTACCTGGATTTTTTTCTTCCCACATTATTAACATATAAGAAATTTAATCTTCTTACCTTCATAGTCTCCACCACCCGAACTCTCAATGAACTTTGTCATCCTCTTCTTTGGTGTGTTTTAGAATTATTTGAGGTAGAATTTTCTAATCATATATCATGATAAATGATTAAGAATAATAACCATATCCTTTACTCTAGTCATCATATCATTTGTTTTCTCATCAACACATTTTCTATCACATTAAACATTAACCCAATTCCTTTTGGTTCCTTCCATTTTCTAAAACCAAAATACGTAGTGTGAGTAACAATATTCATAGTGTGAAACCACATAATCATGAAAAATAACTTATAGATTATATTAATCATGAATATTTATTTTCAATTTATAACCCCTTAGGTATAACATAGTTCATTCATGGTCATGATATAAATAATTCATGATGGATTGTAAAGAGTTTGTGAATTTACAAAGAAAATACCTTGGGAGTATCAAACCTAGTGTGTTATAAGACCCATTATCATGCACCAGGTGATGATTGAGTCTAGATTAATTCATCCTTTTCATATTTATTACCCCCAGGTACTTATATTATAGTGCCACATTCACTTTTAATATCCAGATAAGAATGTAATTTCATGGAAACCACTCACTCTATCCTTTACCAAAATTCCATGACATTTTCTTATACTTTGAATTATCCTTAGATTTAGACTGAGATTCATCCCTAGATATATCCATAAAAATATATCTATATATCTCACTAAATTTTTATTATCCTGTTTTAAAAAAGTTAACTAAACATTTTCTCTAATACCAACTATAGAGACCCAAACTTCTCAAACATAAATATTACATCTTTTTTATGAATATTCAACACATTTCAAAAATACATGCTCATGTACTGTATTGGTTTCAATATATTATTATTTCATGAAATTCATTCAATGTATCCCACAAAGATATTCCCACTTAGTACTCTTCATGGAAATACCCTGATTAAAACCATTGTTTATAACCTGGAGAAAGGAAACATAAGAAAGGGTGATCTCAGATGCTCTATAAGGGTAAATAAGGGAGACATAATTATAACATGGGAATTTGTATATGAGAACATGAGAATAACATTTTTAAAGAAAACACTAGAAATCATATATCATAAACAAGATTCATTACATAATTCTTAGAAGTTTATAAGACATGAATCAAAAAGTAATCAAAGAGCATAATACATATTAGTAATAATACATGCATTTTTGGAATAAATGTAACCCAAGAAAATCTTATGTTAAGGATATCTATTATCATATTCATAACATGTTAAGATTTAGTAAACCACCCATTTATCTGCTTCGAGCTTGGGTTAACCTCCTATGTACCCTCTTTTAGGCTTGGGATAACCTCTTGAGCATCCTATTTCTGGCTTGGGATAACCTCCCATATACCCTTTGAGCTCATATAACATTAATCATTACCCAATTAATTAGAGAGAGATATTAGTACCACCTATCACATAATTCATATATTTGTGTTCCACAAGATCATATGGAATTTATCATAACATATCACATATAAAATAAATTGGTTTCGTAAAACATTTCATCATAGCATAACACATGGAAAAGAAATGGGTTTCGTAATAATTTTATCCTTTTATCGTAACATAACCCATTGAAAAATATGGATTTTATAAATATATTGTCATCATAAACATAAACAATTTAGGGAAATAATATGAATGGTATCCTTGGATCATGTCCTTAGATAATCATAAGTAACATCAAAGGATGTCATCTTAGATGGATAATGCTCTTTAAATTAAAATCACTTGGAACATTTTAGGAGGAAAATCACATTTCCACTATGAAAAACTTATTTAAAAACATAAAATATTTAAAAAATAAATTTATTTTAAAATAGACTTTTAAATTTATAAATGAATTGTTAAAACATTGAGTGTTTATGATAGTGGAAAATTTTGTACACATTAAAACAAATATTACTTTTACATTTTTGGTAATTGATAAATGAAACTTGTTTTGAAAATGACATTAATATTTCTTTAAAAAAAATTAAAAACGTCTAACATGGATAAAAATTTCTTAAATAAATCATTTTTATAATTTTAAAAACATTTTTTAGACATTTTTAGAAAATGTGGTTTTTGAAGAAAAATGATTTTTGACCGAACAGACAAATAAAGTTAGTTTTATTTAAAAAAAATCTTTTGAACTCAAGAGTAAATAAATAGAGGTAAATGAATAGAAAAAAATTATTATAATTTAATAAAAATTGGATAATAAAATTCATGTGTTTATTTAGATATGTATCATAATATTTCATCATCACATGCATAATCAAAAACAATCCCAACAAATGATTAGGTTGTATCATAAAACACTTAACACTTTGGAAACCTTTAATTGTAATCCCTATTAAAGAATAACATAAAATGAAACGTAAAATATATTGTTATTAAATAAATTTATGATATTTAATTTCAAAGGGTTTGTATATACACCTTATAAAATAAGATAAGTGCATAACACAACATATGACTCAAAGAAGGAAAATGAGGACAAAAATATCTTATCACTTTGGTAACTTTGAACTATAAACCCCATGAAAGAGATATACTAAAATGAATATTTAAATCCCCGTGATTTTTAGGAAAATAATCATAAAATAAATTAATTTTTAGTATATACACAACATATAATAAATAGGTGGTGAATATGTCATGTGTCTCACACAAAAAAAAAGTGAGACAGAAATACCTTACCTTAAGTCATGAATTCCTTCATACATGTTTGAACATCATGTATAATAAATATAATATTACTATACATATATTAAATAACTATATATAAATATATATATCATACCATATATTATTTACTTATGACCTTTTTATTATCTGCTTATTAACAATTCCATGTTAAAGTCATGTTTCTGGTATTAACTTCTTTATTTTTCATGCATGTCTTGGTTTATTATTTTTTGTCCTCATAATTTTATTAGGTTAATATAATATCCAAAATTTTAACCATTATAAAAATATCATATATACTCATTATATATTTCTTATAGTAATCCATAAAATTTTGAGATAGAAAATGAAATACACTATTCATGGAGACGGTAGTTCGTACATACGCATGAATGCTATTTCCATTTTCTTGATGGATGAAATGAGATAAATAAATTTAAATAATATATTAACATTATAAAATAATTTTTATGAAATATATATTACATATTTTAATAAAACCACCCTTATAATCTTCCATGTAAAGCATGAACAAATCGCATCGCTTTATGAGGTGATAATTTGTTGTACACATGATAAACATTATCGTATTCCCAAGGGATGAAAATTAATAAGGTGTATGTGATATAATAATTATATAAGTATAAATATGTTACAAATATCATATATATTTATTTAATCTACCATTATTTCCATTTAAGTAAAATAAAAATGAAAAATATAACAAATCGGTCCACGGGGCGGTGGTGCGTTGTACACACGAGTGACATTATTTTCCAATGGGTTTGGAGGAAATAAGATAGATGTGGAATAATAAATATAAAGGTATAATAATTTCATAAATATAATATAAAAATATTAAATCCATCATTATATCCAACCATGGGAAGTGGTGATGGAAAATGAATAACATTGATTCGTGAGACGATAGTCTGTCATACACACGAATAATGATTTCGTATCCCATTTGATGGAATAGGGGAAGGATTTAGGTTATGAAATTAACATAATAATATCTCATTATATTGAATATAATAATTTTATTATATAATAATGGTTTAATAATAGTTTAATTTGGTGTAGAAAGAAATAAAATAAAATGATTGGTTAGGGGTATTACCTCTTCTTCAGACAACTCTTTTTTCTTTGCACCAACAGCATTCTTATGATGGATTTCTGAAAAAAATAAGTATCTTCGGATGATATTATTTAATTAAATAATTTATTTTTGTGTTTCTTGGCCAAAACATTTGGTTTTGGAAGTGTAAATAGGATTTGAGAGGGGGCGGCCTTTTATAAGTGTGGTGAGTGGCACACTTGTAATTTTTCAAAAGAAAAAGGTGTACCCATGTTTTTCACATGCCACAAGGATAAAAAATGGTCCATTATAAAAAATTATAGATTATAAGGTCTAAATATTTCCATAAAAAAAATTGGAAAAGTTTATACTTCATTTTACCCCTTATCTATTTAGATTAACACCTGGTAAACTCATTTTCACCTTAACCGTTGTAATTAATTTTTAATGCTTCTACTATTTATAATGGTAAAAAATTAAGTTGACCATATTATAAAATATAAATTATTCTGATTCAAATTATGGGATCCATTTTATGAAATTCCATTTACAAAAGTGGTAAATTTTAATTTAAAATTATTCTCACGGACACGATGAGAAAGCAGTTTTTCAAATAGAAAATGTTCAAAAGTTTAAAATGTTTTTATTTAAAAATTAAATATTAAATTGATAAAAATGAAATAAATTTGATTAATATATATATAATTAATCTAATTTAACTTTTAAAACCATCTTAAAATAAATTTTAAGTTTTAAAATGGTTTAAAATAAATGATAATTCTTAGTAAAAACCAATATTTTTCACTATTTATTGAAAAAATTATATTTTCAAAAAATTATCAAAAACATACACCAAGATAATTTTGACATGATGATTTAAAAAATGATTATAATATATTTAAAATAAATTTTCTAAAATTTTTAAAAAATAGCTTTAAAATAATTTTACAAAAGGAGACAAAAATTTTTTTTAGAAAAATATAATTTTTAAGCGTAAAATTGGATTTATTCTTATATCTTCTCTAGAAAACACATAAGATCAATTTTAAATATTTTATTGAATATTTAATATATTAATTTAATTAAAATAATTCTCTAAAATTGATTTTTTTTAATTTATAGATGTAATGGAAATTAGTGCAAAAAATAGTGCGATTAAAAAAAATTCATAAAAAAAATTTCTTTATTTTCAAATGATTCTTATTTTAATTTCTAATTAATTGGTCACCAAATAAATAATTGTATATGCATGTATAAATAATATATTTTTATAATTTATTTAACCTTATTCATACCCACCATTCCAATATCTAGGTGATAACTATCGTATTAAATAATAATATTTTAATATTTTGTCATATTTCATTTAAACTCAATGTTACATGTAATACATGCTAAACTAGGTGTTTCATGTAATGAAATAAAAACTCATTATTGCGTGTAATGTAAACTAAACTCAGTATTTTATATAATTAAAAATATTTAAAATATTAAATTTATTTCAAAAAAAAATTTCACAAAAATATTAGGGTGTTACATAAACTATGGGTCATCTATGATGTATATTGTACCAATATAATTAATACCCAATAGATCATGGGTATAAAATTTTAGGTGTTACAGTCCGTATCAAAGAAATTTTTGTGGAAACCCAAAGAAATATGTTTAGAATAACTTAGATAAATAATGTGACCCTATAATTAACCCTTAAGATATTCTAGAAATATTTATAGGTTAAATAATGCACATTGAAGTTATATATCATTATTTTTATTTTTTCTCATTAATAAATTAAGTGCATGACATTGTATAAAAATGTTACATAATTGAAGGAATGAAAATCGTTACAACACCTATAATCAATGTTGGTATTTCCCTCTAGAAAAAGAGTTTCTAAATATTTATAGGTTAGGATGATATCATTTGAGGGTAATTCAAGAGTTATAGGTACCATTATGGGTTAATAATTCTATGGGTGATCATAAGTGAAAACCCTGGATAATAATTTAAGGTTTTTAATGATGTAATTTTAAGGTGATTAATGATAGTTTGGGATATTTTTATTTGTTTTTAAGAAGAATAAATGAATGAGTGATTGAAATGCTTTAGAGTTGTTATGAGCCTGTATGTTGTGGAAATTATGGTCATTTTGGAAGTTGTTCATCATACTTTTGGGAACATATGTTTAAAATTATAGATATTACAGGTTGAAAAAATTAATTTCATCAGCTAGGATATTCATCTTATCTTGGAATAATTTCACTAAATTAATAAAAAAATTATTTTCTAGTATGAGATTTATATTTTTAAAATATTTGGTTATTATTTTTTAGGTATATCATGATGAATTAGTTAATTTTGGGTGATGATCGTTGTATTTTTAGGAATTATAATTTTGAATATTTGGGTATAAAGCCTCAGATAGTTAATAATTTCTATAGAGAACTAGGTTATGTATAGATAGTACGAATGAATTATGTAATATATATATATATAAAGAAGAATAAATGGAATCTGGTAGTATAATTCATTCTTTATGAGACTCATTTGTTTAAACCTAGAATGGTAGTAGCATTAGTGGGGTTTTCTCTAGACCAAGCCTGAGCTAAACTTCAATATGTACAAATCAAGATAAATCAGTTATGGTAGAATTTATGGATTATGAAAATCACCATTTTATCCATGCTTTATGAACTATAACCTTCCACTACCACCCATTGATATCTTACCCTTCCATATGTTGATATCTTAAGGGGGGGTTTAGTAGAAATTGGGATGATATAAAATTATTAATGTGATAAATTTGTAATTTCATTACTTTAAGTATTTCCATTATAAGGCCCCAGCCTTAAACATTACTTAATCTTGAGTTATTTAAAGAATACACATTGAGGATCTTTTCAGGTTTAGAGTTTTAGAGAATTTGAACATAAATCATGCATCACATTCCACATTTAAACAAGGTGGTTACATAAAAGATAGTACTCATTTTTTCCATCAACGGAAACATATTTAAAATAAAACATGGATTCTTTATTGACACTTCCTTAACACTATCATCACATCATATACCTTTCCCTTGACCTGTGAAAAACATTTCAAAAACTTGGGATGAGCATAAAATGCTCAGTAAGGGATATAAAAGTACGAAATGAAAACATTAGTCCATGTATGAAATCATACATTACTCATAAAACATAAGCATTTTAACATACCTCATCAAATCATGAATAAATCATAGATATCATAAGACATAAAGGTAACTTGAGGCATTCATAACATTCTTACGTAGGGAGTAACCCTCATGGTTACGTTTGGAATACCCATCACAGTATATTCCCCAAGTCTCTTTGGAGAAACCTTAACGTTTAACCCCTTCGTGTTACCCAATGCATTGGAGAGCTATATCGGGCTCACCCGCCCTTAGTTTATCACGGAACCACCTGTCTTCATAACAATACCCAAGAACCATAACATAATCTTATCACATAAAGCATGCATAAAGGAAACATAACATTTCCACATTTCAATCACAAGATATCAATACAACACATTGATATAATAAAAAAATTATGAAAACCATTTTCAATACCAAAATAAAAGAAAATTAAAACATGGTATTTATTTTTCATTTAAAAAAAATTATGGATTGTAGAGGAAGTCGAAACTCAAATAATGGTCACGGCGGCTGAGAAGTCATTTTCACCGCATACGTACGGTAAAAACCATTCCTTTTGTCATTTAGAAAAATTATTCGTATAAAAAAATATTCCTTTTGAATAAATGTAAAATTCAAAGAGGTTTATACACCGTATAAAATAATGTTGTGTATAAAACAAAATATGCCTCAATGAAACGAGATTGAGACGAAGTCCCATACCTCGTATCCGACTTGACTCGATCCTTGTTTAATCTCCTGAATAATAAACTTTATTTAATTTCTACTTGATTAAGAACATTTTTCAAGTTCATTATTCCTTTTATATCACTTATTACCATGTCATAAACACTATGTAATTATTTAAGTTAATAACGGTCGTTTTAACGATCATTGGTACTTGAGTCAAAAATAAACTCTTTATAATTACAATTTGTTCGTGTATCCATTATATACATAGTTATATTCATGATTTAGATATCATATATATCATATATATTCATTATATACATGCATTTATAATATTACATAACATTTAGAGGTAATAAATGAAATGCACCGTTCATGGAGACGGTAAGCCGTACGTACGCATGAACGCTACTTTCATTTCTATTTCATATTTTATGGAATGGAATCATAATTATACAAAGGTATATTATAATTCCAGTATAATATCATATATAATATCATTAATTCCATCCTTTATACGTCCCATATATGGCATTAACGAATCAAATCACTTTGAGGGGGTGGTAGTCCGCACTTCCTAAAATGAAGATATCGCGTTTACCCATAATGGAAACCATAAAGGTATGCCATAAATAAAAAAATACATAAGCTTAAGTAAAAAATAAAAATATTATATATCATATATAAATATAGTGACATCTTAATGGCCACCTTTGAAGGTGTTAAAAGAATATTGAACAATCATCATTTTGTGAGGCAGAAATTCACCATCCACTGAAACAATATGTTCTTTAACCATTAGATGTAGGTGTGTGTAAGTGTATCTCAAATACTTCTTATAACAACATCCTAGTATATTGAAGATACTGGTGTAGTTACAAAAGAAATTAATAAAAAGAGTTTAGGGGGTTGGAGAAGCAAAATAAAACAAAAGAACACAAGTGAAGACATTACCTTAAAATCGGGTAACTCCCATTGGTTTGAACCAAAAGGGTTTCTTGAAGATGTTCTTGCCTAAGGTAAGGATTCTAGGATTAGGAGAGGGATGTGTAGAGACAAAATGATCAGAGCTTGTCCAAGCCAAAGGCTTGAGAGGTGTGGGTAAGGAGATAGAGGTGGGGGCCTTTTATAAGAGGAGAGGAGGGGCACTCTTGGAAAGGTATAAAATGTTACTTTATTTTCAAATGAGTTTCGAATTTTAAAGGTCCCACATTGATGTATTTCTAGGCTAAGGTGGTAAGGGTTCGAAATATACTCATCCAATAGGTCTTTGACACGTGTAAGTATTAGATTTTACATTATCTTTTCATTTTATTTAAATCGTTCATTAATGAGGTAACTGTTGCATCATCATGATGTCATAAATAATTTAATTTATTTAATGTCTAAAAATTATAAAAAAATAATAATATGATGTAGGAAATATTTTTATCTTTCCAATGAATATTTATAGTCCAATAGATCATTTATTTAGACAAAATTAAAAAAAATTACTCAGGTGATACATTCTTTGTTATATTTAACTTTCTTTAAAAATAAAAAGATAAAAAGTCATTATCACACAAAAGTGATTCCATGGGGTCCCCAAGTTTGGCACAAGGAATACCATGGTCGTAAGTGACACAAAAAGTATAATTAGGACACATCTTGGGGTCCTTTTTTATTTTTATGATATTATTTTATTATCCTTAACTACCCGGTTACTAATTACTCAAGATAATTAAAGATAATTACCGTCGTTACTATTCATAATGTCCAAAAATAAAAGCGTCTTAATTAGATAATTTGGACCTTATGATTACAAATATGGAATCCATTTTACCAAATTCCAAACATATAAATTGCAATAATTAATTTAAAAATAATTCACGTTGTCAAAACAAATAGCGGGTTTTTTTGAAACAACATCTATGAAAAGTTTGGCACTTGTTTATGCCCAATTACAAAGTAAAATTAATCCAAATGACCACCATTGGATTACATGGTAAATATATATTCTATTTATACTTTAAAACCAATTAAAAATATAATCTAACCATATAATTAAATTATATGAAAAAACAGTTTCGATGTAAAATGCAGTATTTTTCACTATTCATTAAAAAAATTAACATTGTCAGAAAAATACCAAAAATTAACCAATGTAAATTTCAATGTCCCAATCATAAAGAATAAGCTTATTTTTAAAAATATAGTCTATAAAATTGTCAAAATATTGATTTAAAAATGGTTTTCCATCAAAAGGCATTAAAACAATCTTTTAAAAATATTAGTGTATTCCATGCTTAATATTGGATTTATTCTCATTTTAAGCATCTAAAACACTATCTAATTCATAAATAGACATAGATAAAAATATCTATTATTCATTACTTACTTGGGATGTTACATCCTTCCCCCCTTTAGAAAATTTCGTCCCTGCAATTTATTTACTTATCGAATAAGTGGGGGTATTTATCCCTCATTGCATTTTCAGATTCCCGTGTTGCCTCTTCACTCATGTGGTTCTTCCACAAAACCTTTAATTGATGAATCACCTTATTCCGCAACACTTTATCCTTGTGTTCAAGAATCTGAACAGTTTGTTCCTCATAAGATAGGTTCTCTTCCAACTGAACTACCTCTGGACTCAAAACATGAGATGGATCTGGTATGTACTTCCTTAACATTGAAACATGAAAAACATTGTGTACCTGAGATAAACTCGGAGGTAAAGCCACTCGGTATGCAACTGATCCAACTCTCTCCATAATTTCATATGGTCCAATGAACCTTGGACTCAACTTTCATTTCTTACCAAATCGCATCACACTTTTCCATGGTGAGACTTTGAGAAAAACATGATCACCTACCTCAAAAGATAGATCCTTCCTCCTGTTGTCCGCATAACTCTTCTGCCTGCTCTGAGCTGTTCTCCTGTGTCTCTGTATCAGCTGAACGTTTTCTACCAACTCTTCTACCAATTCCGGTCCCATCAACTTCCTTTCACCCACCTCATCCCAGAAAGCTGGAGTTCGACACGGCTTCCCATATAATGCCTCAAATGGTGCCATCTGTATACTGGAATGAAAACTTTTATTATAAGAAAACTCAACCAAAGAAAGATGTTGGTCCCGACTTTCCTGATAATACATCGAACAAGCACGTAGCATATCCTCCAAATTCTGAATCGTTCGTTCTGACTGCCCATCTGATTGAGGATGAAAATCTTTACTAAAATTTAATTCAGTACCCAATGACTTCTGAAGGCCTTTCCAAAAGTTAGAAGTGAGCCTGGGATCACGGTCAGATACAATGGAGAGAGGAACTCCATGTAACCTGACTATCTATTTAACATACTAACAATAAAGTTGATCTAGGGAAAAAGTATCTTGTATATCAAGGAAATGAGCAGATTTAGTCAAGCGATCAATAATAACCTAGATTGTATTATTACCTCGAGGTGTCCTCGGAAACCCCACAACGAAGTCCATAGATATATTTTCCCATTTCCACTCTAGCACTGGTAAAGGTGGAAGCATCCCCTTCGGTAACTGCCACTCTGATTTAACCTATTGAAAATTCAAACACTTCATAGTAAAATTAGCAATATCTCTTTTCATTCCATCCAACCAGTAATACTCCCGAATATCTCTATACATCTTAGTACTACCTGGATGAACTGAAAACGGAGAACTATGAGCTTCACATAACAGATCTTTCTTCAACTGTGAATCACACGGAACACACAATCTCTTCCCAAATCTCAAAACACAATCATTATCAACATTGAATTCAGTAAATTTACCCTTCTGAACCAGCTCTAACTTTTTCTGCAACTCACTGTCTTACTTCTATGCTTTCTTAATCCTGTCTGATAGAGAAGATTTCACTGATACCTGAAACAAAACAGAAGGACATCCTACACCAACAAATTATATGAAAAAGTTCATCAGATCCTTAACCAAAGGATCACGTTCCAAATGCAACATTGTTAATGAATCGTTACTTTTTCGACTCAAAACATAAGCCACTTTATTTGCTTTTCCTGAATGGTAATGAATTTTACAATCAAAAGCCTTGATTAATTCTAGCCATCTCCTCTGTCTCATGTTCAATTCTTTCTGAGTAAATATATACTTTAAACTTTTGTGATCGGTATATATTTTACACTTTAATCCATACAAATGATGCCTCCAAATTTTTAAAGCGAAAACAATAGCAGCTAATTCCAAATCATGTGTAGGGTAATTTACCTCATGAGTTTTCAACTGACGTGAAGCATGAGCAATTACCTGATCATTCTGCATTAGGACACAACCAAGTCCTTTCAATGAAGCATCACTGTAGATAACAATCACCCCATTCCTGGAAAGTAGTTCCAAAACTGGAGCATTCACCAATCTTCTTTTCAGTTCCTGAAAACAATCATCACATTCCTTTTTCCAGGTAAACTTAACACCCTTCCGAGTTAGCTTAGTCATTGGACTAGATAACTGTGAAAAATTTCTAACAAACCTTCGGTAATAGCCTGCCAAACCAAGGAAGCTACAAATCTCAGTTACATTTGTGGGTCTCGGACATTCTTCAACAACCTTTGTTTTTGCAGGATCAACAATTATCCCATCTTTAGAAACAATGTAACCAAGGAAAGAAATTTGTTACAACCAAAACTCACACTTGATGAATTTCCCATACAATTTATTTTCTTTTAAGCTTTTCAAAATAACCCTTAAATGTCTTTCATGCTCCTATTTACTTTTAGAAAACACCAAAATATCATCAATGAAAACAACCACAAACTTATCCAAGAACTCATGGAAAATTCTATTCATAAGGTTCATGAATAGAGCAGGTTCATTGGATATCCCAAAAGGCATTACTACAAATTCATAATGGCCATATCTTGTATGAAACGTGGTCTTTGAAATATCTTCTTCCTTTACCTTCAACTGATGGTACCCCGATCTTAGGTCAATCTTTGAAAAAAACTGAGCTCCCTGGAGCTAATCAAAAAAATCATTGATATGAGGCAAAGGATATTTGTTCTTAACAGTGATGTTATTCAAGGTTCTATAATCAATGCAAAGTCTCATAGAACCATCTTTATTTTTAACAAATAAAACAGGAGCACCCAATGGTGATGTGCTGGGTCGAATGAAACCTTTCTCTAATAAATCTTGCAATTTCTCCTTCAACTCTAAAAGTTCATTTTGAGCCATTCGATAAGGGGGTTTTGAAATTGGCTTAGCATCAGGAACTAAGTCAATGGTAAATTGAACTTCCACGATCTGGTATTATTCCAAGAAACTCATCAAGAAAAAACATCAGGATACACATTTACCACTGGCACATCATTAATCTAAACAGTTCCTTTTTTTTCAACAATATGTGCAAGGTAACATTCATTTCCATTTTTTACAAGTTTCTCATCCTATTGATATGTTATCAACAATAAGGGTTCATTCTTGTACACAAACTGAAAGTCTTTCTGAAAAGAAACTTCTTTAGCTCTACAGAAAATTTTAGCATGGTAAATAGAGAGTCAATCCATACCCAGGATAACATCAAACTCTACTAGAGGTAAAACAATAAGGTTTGCAAGTAGGTTCTTTCCACGGATAAGGATAGGAAGATTATTATAAATTATTTTTTCCTCGACATTTCCCCCAGGTGTTTTTACCACAAGTTCAGGAGTCATTTATTGAGATGGTATTCCCATTTTACTAGAAAAGTTTTCAGAGATGAAAGAATGTGTAGACCCCGAATCAAACAACACACTGGCATAATCTGAAAAAACAAACAATGTACCTGATACCACTTCATTTGATGGCTCAGCATCTGCTGAAGTAGTTGCAAAGGATTTCACCACCTCTTTCTTATTGTAGTATAACTGCTTCCCATCACTCGAGATATTTGTCGGAGACTCGTTTGCATAGTGACCCATCTCATTTCACTTGAAACATTTCACTAACTGTAAATCAAATTTGGTCTTACCATTACCCTGATCTTTTTCAGTGCAATCACGAGCCTTATGTCCCATTTTACCGCATCGGTAGCACTTTATAGAATTTAGAAGACATTCCCCATCATGCCTTTTACAAAATTTCTCACAAACTGGAAACTTAGTTTTCTTACCATCAGACCTTTTTGAAGAATTCTTTCCTTTCTCCTGCCACCCCGGTCTCTTCTTATACTGGTTGTTATAGAACACTTGATCATTAGAAAACTCCATTTCCACCTTCTCAGCACATCGAACAAGCTTTTCATAACTCTTGAACTCACGATAAGATAAAGCCATTCGATATTTTGGCTTTAATCCTGAGTAAGAACGATTGATTTTACTATCAAGGCCTCGGATAAAATTTGGAGCATACCTTTCCAATCGAGTGAACATTTCTTCATAGGCAGCCACTGAGTCTCCCTCTTGCCTCAATTACAGGAATTTTTTTCCCATCCTAAGTCGAACAGCCTTAGGAAAATACTTCTCAAGAAACATACCTTTGAATTCATCCCAGTCGAGAGAATCAATCTCATCAGCGTCCCTGATATTTTTAACCATCGACCACCACTGATCTGCTTCACCCTCCAAACGGTAAATAGAAAGACTAACCTTTTTATTGTCTGAACACCCCAAGACATCGAAAATATTCTCCAGTGCTATAATCCACCCTTCATCTAGCATAGGGTCAAATGATCCTCTGAATGATGGGGGGATGTTGCCTCCTGAAATGTTCCACCACTGACATGTTCCTCTGTGGTTGATCTGGCTGATCTCGTGCATGGATACCACCACCATTTATCGCTTGAGTCAACTATTCCATCACTGCAACAAACTGTTCAGTTCCAATTCCGACCATCTCAGGATGCTGATTCGGAAGTTCATTTCCTTCCGTATGCCTTCCTATCACTGCTTCCCTATTTCCTCTGCAGAAAACCATTCTGAACAAACATGTCTTAGATGAAGCAACATGGTAATCATCAAATGCTATATCATTTCAATTTTACCATAAAAAAAATTTGGATAATCATTTAATAGAATTCTAAATCCTAAAGTTATCTAAACCGACCTCTGATACCAACTATAAGGCCTCAGCCTTAAACATCACTTAATCTTGAGTTATTTTAAGAATACACGTTGAGGATCTTTTTAGGTTTAGAGTTTTAGAGACTTAGAACATAAATCATGAATTACATTCCACATTTAAACAAGGTGGTTACATAAAATATAGTACTCATTTTTTCCATCAACGGAAACATATTTAAAATAAAACATGGATTCTTTCTTGACACTTCCTTAACAATATCATCACATCATGTACCTTTCCCTTGACCTCTGAAAAACATTTCAAAAACTTGGGATGAGCATAAAATGCTCAGTAAGGGATATAAAAGTACGAAATGAAAACATTAGTCCATGTATGAAATCATAAATTACTCATAAAACATAAGCATTTTAACATACCTCATCGAATCATGAATAAATCATAGAAATCATAAGACATAAAGGTAACTTGAGGCATTCATAACATTTTTACGTAGGGAGTAACCCTCATGGTTACGTTTGGAATACCCATCACAGTATATTCCCTAAATCTCTTCGGAGAAACCTTAATGTTTAACCCCTTCACGTTATCCAATGCATAGGAGAGCTATATCAGGCTCACCCGCCCTTATTTTATCACAGAACCACCCGTCTTCATAACAATTCCCAAGAACCATAACATAATCGTATCACATAAAGCATAAATAAAGGAAACATAACATTTCCACATTTCAATCACAAGATATCAATACAACACGTTGATATAATAAAAACATTATTAAAACCATTTTCAATACCAAAATAAAAGAAAAGTAAGACACAGTATTTATTTTTCATTTAAAAAAATTTATGGCTTGTAGAGGAAGTCGAAACTCAAATAATGGTCACGGCGGCTGAGAAGTCGTTTTCGCCGCATATGTACGAAAAAAACCATTCCTTTTGTCGTTTAGTAAAATTCTTTGTATAAAAAAAGATTCATTTTGAATAAATGTAAAATTCAAAGAGTTTTATACACCGTATAAAATAATGTTGTGTATAAAACAAAATATGCCTCAATGAAAGGATATTGAGACGAAGTCTCATACCTCGTATCCGACTTGACTCGATCGTTATTTAATCTCATGAATAATAAACTTGATTTAATTTCTACTTGCTTAAGAACCTTTTTCAAGTTCATTATTCCTTTTATATCACTTATTACCATGTCATTAACACAATGTAATTATTTAAGTTAATAAAGGTCGTTTTAACGATCATTGGTACTTGAGTCAAAAATAAACTCTTTATAATTAAAAGTTGTTCCTAAATCCATTATATACAGATTTATATTTATGATGCAGATATCATATATATCATATATATCCATTATATACATGCATTTATAATATTACATAACATTTAGAGGTAATAAATGAAATGCACTGTTCATGGAGACGGTAATCCATACGTACGCATGAACGCTACTTTCATTTCTATTTCGTATTTTATGGAATGGATTCATAATGATAAAAAGGTATATTATAATTCCAGTATAATATCATATATAATATCATTAATTCCATCCTTTATACATCCCACATATGGCATTAACGAATCAAATCACTTTGAGGGGGCGGTAGTCCGCCCTTCCTAAAATGAAGATATTGCGTTTACCCATAATGGAAACCATAAAGTTATTCCATAAATAAAAAAATACATAAGCTTAAGTAAAACATAAAAATATTATATATCATATATAAATATAGTCACATCTTAATGGCCACCTTTTAAGGAGTTAAAAGAATATTGAACAATCATCGTTTCGTGAGGCAGAAATCCACCATCCACAGAAATAGTATGTTCTTTAACCATTAGATGTAGGTCTGTGTAAGTGTAGCTCTAATAATTCTTATAAAAACATCCTAGTATATTGAAGATACTGTTTTTGTTACAAAATAAATGAATAAAAAGAGTTTAGGGGGTTGTAGAAGCAAAATAAAACAAAAGAACACAAGTGAAGACATTACCTTAAAATCGGGTAACTCCCTTTGGTTTGAACCAAAAGGGTTTCTTGAAGATCTTCTTGCCTAAGGTAAGGATTATAGGATGAGGAGAGGGATGTGTAGAGAAAAAATGATCAGATCTTGTCCCAGACAAAGGCTTGAGAGGTGTGGGTAAGGAGGTAGAGGTGGGGGCCTTTTATAAGAGGAGAGGAGGGGCACTCTTGGAAAGGTATAAAATGTTACTTTATTTTCAAATGAGTTTCAGATTTTAAAGGTCCCACATTAATGTATTTCTAGGATAAGGTGGTAAGGGTTTGAAATATACTCATCCAATAGGTCTTTGACAAGTGTAAGTCTTAGATTTTACATTATCTTTTCATTTTATTTAAATCGTTCATTAATGAGGTAATTGTTGCATCATCATGATGTCATAAATAATTTAATTTATTTAATGTCTAAAAATTATAAAAAAAATACTATGATGTAGGAAATATTTTTATATTTAAAATTAATATTTATAGTCCAATAGATCATTTATTTAGACAAAATTAAAAAAAACTTACTCAGGTGATACATTCTTTGTTATATTTAACTTTCTTTAAAAATAAAAAGATAAAAAGTCATTATCACACAAAAGTGATTCCATGGGGTCCCCAAGTTTGGAAAAAGGCATACCATGGTCGGTCATGACACAACCAGTATAATTAAGACACATTTTGGGGTCATTTCTTATTATTATGATATTATTTTATTATCCTTAACTACCCGATTACTAATTACTCAAGATAATTAATGATAATTACCGTCGTTACTATTCATAATGTCCAAAAACAAAAGCATCTTAATTAGATAATTTGGACCTTCTTATTACAAATATGGAATCCATTTTACCAAATTCCAAACATAGAAATTGCAATAATTAATTTAAAAATAATTCACGTTGTCAAAACAAATAGCGGGTTTTTTTGAAACAATATCTATGAAAAGTTTGGCACTTGTTTATGCCCAATTACAAATTAAAATTAATCTCAGTGACCACCATTGGATTAAATGGTAAAAATATATTCTATTTATAATTTAAAACCAATTAAAAAGATAATCTAAACATATAATTAAATTATATTAAAAAGAAGTTTTGATGTAAAATGCAGTATTTTTCACTATTCATTAAAAAAATGAACATTGTCAGGAAAATACCAAAAATTAACCAATGTAAATTTAAATGTCCCAATCATAAAGAATAAGTTTATTTTTAAAAATATATTCTATAAAATTGTCAAAAGGTTGATTTAAAAATGGTTTTCCATCAAAAGGCATTAAAACAATCTTTTAAAAATATTAGTGTATTCCATTCTTAAGATTGGATTTATTCTCATTTTAAGCATCTAAAACACTATCTAATTCATAAATAGACATAGATAAGAATATCTATTATTCATTACTTACTTGGGATGTTACATCCTTCCCCCCTTTAGAAAATTTCATCCCTGCATTTTATTTACTTATCGAATAAGTGGGGGTATTTATCCCTCATTGCATTTTCAGATTCCCATGTTGCCTCTTCACTCATGTGGTTCTTCCACAAAACCTTTAATTGATGAATCACCTTATTCCACAACACTTGATTCCTGTGTTCAAGAATCTGAACATGTTGTTCCTCATAAGATAGTTTCTCTTCCAACTAAGCTACCTCTGGACTCAAAACATGAGATGGATCTGGCATGTACTTCCTTAACATTGAAACATGAAAAAAATTGTGTACCTGAGATAAACTCGGAGGTAAAGCCACTCGGTATGAAACTGATCCAACTCTCTCAGAATTTCAAATGGTCCAATGAACCTTGGACTCAACTTTCCTTTCTTACCAAATCGCATCACACTTTTCCATAGTGAGACTTTGAGAAAAACATGATCACCTACCTCAAAAGATAGATCTTTCCTCCTGTTGTCCGCATAACTCTTCTGCCTGCTCTGAGCTGTTATCGTGTGTCTTTGTATCAGCTGAACATTTTCTGACAACTCTTCTACCAATTCTGGTCCCATCAACTTCCTTTCACCCACCTCATCCCAGAAATCTGGAGTTCGACACCGCTTCCCATATAATGCCTCAAATGGTGCCATCTGTATACTGGAATGAAAACTGTTATTATAAGAAAACTCAACCAAAGAAAGATGTTGGTCCCAACTTTCCTGATAATACATTGAACAAGCATGTAGCATATCCTCCAAAGTCTTAATCGTTCGTTCTGACTTCCCATCTGATTGAGGATGAAAATCTGTACTAAAATTTAATTCAGTACCCAATGACTTCTGAAGGCCTTTCCAAAAGTTAGAAGTGAACCTGGGATCACGGTCAGATACAATAGAGAGAGGAACTCCATGTAGGAAATATTTTTAGATTTACAATGACAATTTATAGTCCAATAGATCATTTATGTAGACAAAATTAAAAATGTTTTACTCAGGTGATACATTCTTAGTAATATTTAACTTTCTTTAAAAATAAAAAGATAAAAAGTCATTATCACACAAAATTGATTCCATGGGGTCCCCAAGTTTGGCACAAGGAATCCCATGGTCGGCCATGATAGAACCAGTAGAGTTAGGACACATGTTGGGGTGTTTTTGTATTATTATGATATTATTTTATTATCCTTAACTACCTGATTACTAATTAATCAAGATAATTAAAGATAATTACCATCGTTACTATTCATAATGTCCAAAAACAAAACTGCCTTAATTAGATAATTTGGACGCTCTGATTCCAAATATGGAATCCATTTTACCAAATTCCAAACATAGAAATTTCAATAATTAATTTAAAAATAATTCAAGTTGTCAAAACAACTAGCGGGTTTTTTTGAAACAATATCTATGAAAAGTTTGGCACTTGTTTATGCCCAATTCTAAAGTGAAATTAATCCCAATGACCACCATTGTATTACATGGTAAAAATATATTATATTTATACTTTAAAACCAATTAAAAATATTATCTAACCATATAATTAAATTATATGAAAAATCAGTTTTGATGTAAAATGTAGTATTTTTCACTATTCGTTAAAAAATGAACATTGTCAGAAAAATACCAAAAATTAACCGATGTAAATTTCAATGTCCCAATCATAAAGAATAAGTTTATTTTTAAAAATAGAGTCTATAAAATTGTCAAAAGTTTTATTTAAAAATGTTTTGCCATCAAAAGGTAGTAAAACAATCTTTTAAAAATATTAGTGTATTCCATGCTTAAGATTGGATTTATTCTCATTTTAAGCATCTAAAACACTATCAAATTCATAAATAGACATAGATAAGAATATCTATTATTCATTACCTACTTGGGATGTTACATCCATGCCATAATTATTCTTATAAAATTTAATTTTCATTTAATATATTCTAAAATATGGAACTGATGAAATTAAATAAATTATGAGAATGAAATTTATTTAAAGGGGTATGATGTAAAATCCCAGGATTCCAATAAACACTTTTTATGAAATATTTGTTCCTAAATTGAATATATAAATTTATAAATCTTCTCTTTTTTAACATTTAAGTTATTTATATATATATTCTCAATATAATAGAATATAATTTAATAAAACTAATTTTAGAAAAAGGGCACACTATAGGTCAGGCGACAAACTATCATGTCTATCAAGGCCATGGGGATCAAACCCACAATCGATGGACAAAAAAGTTTTAGCACCTAAAACTAGCCAAAGTGTTATCCTGGTTTAATCTTGGATAGTTTTCATATAATTAATTATATCTATTTTACTATATTCAATATTATTTATACATAAAAATTTTAATTTTTAGTTTTATATCATCATGGTAATTAGGCCATTTTAATCTAATGGTCAACATAGTATGAAAGTTATTCTCAAATACACAAATTTGTTACATATAAAGGGTAATGACATATTACATTTTATGAAAAACATACTATGGATAGTTAAATAAAATTTTTATACTAACATTGTACTTTATCTATCATTTTTAATTTACATTACAGTTTACTTAATTTATAAATAGTTTATATCATATTCTACCTACATATTTTATTAATAAAAATTAATATTTAAATCATTAACTAATATGCTTTATATCAAAAAAATTATGAAATATTTATTATTTTTATTTGAAAATTTAATTTTTCTTATCCATGGTGTATTATAATCAAAAAATGGTTGTAGATTCTTTATAGTGTTTTTATAGAAAATTAAAATGGTCATTGAAATTTCATTATAATTATGAAAAATAAAGTTTGTTACACTAAAACGAGTTCTTTTATTACATATTTAGAAACTAAATTACACTTAATTAGAAGAATAATTTCATAAAATGCATAAAATCATTTTGTAGTAATATAATTTATAACAAAGATTCAATATTAACATGGATACACATCTATCTCATAAAGAGATTATATTTTCTAAAAGTAGGGTTTTTGAATTTTATGCACTGAATGCTCAATTTTGAAATAAAAAATATATTATTTAATTTCAAATATATAGAGAATTATTTTTAATAAAAGGGATTAATTTTTGGAATTATCACATCAAAGTTATCTTAGGGTGAATTTTTGGTATTTTTTTAAAGTATTTTATTTTTAGCTAAATAGTTAAAAAATTGTCTTTTTATAAAACAACAACATCTATGACCTAATCATTATATGACCATAAATTAAAATTTAGTAAGACTTTTTATTTATAATAAATTTATTTATGGATTAATATAATTATTTTTAAAAAATAAATTTACATCTAAGGGCCATTTTTGACATTTTGAGGCTTAATTTATATCTTCTCTAAAAACATTTTTTATGCACCATACATTTATTATTTTAGAATTAATTTTTATCATGTTTGCAACAACCCAAAATTTTGTCAATGGAATTTTTCTTCTTATGATTATGTTATAAAAAACATACATATCATAGAAAAACCAACAAAAACATTATTATCATAAATGATACATTATTCATGTAAAGAAACTAATAAGAAATCCAAAATGAATATAAGATAATAAGAGTAGAAAAATTTGGATCTTATCGATCCACTTGAATGACCACACTCACGAAAAAGTTTTAGAAATAAAACATAATGTTAATAATAAAATATTACTTTTAAGAATGTAAGTGTATATATAACCTTGAAAGAAAATTGAATTGAATTAAGAATGATTGAAATAATAGTTCTTTCAAAGAATTAAGGAACCTATACTATTAAAATAGAAACCAGACCTTTGGAATAGTAATTCGCACATTAAGAATAGTAATATAACTATTAGAATAGTAACATCACTTATGAAATTATAAATAAAATTTAGGGTTCTTATAAATGAAAATATGATATATTTTTATCATTGTATAAGTAAAAAATATTTTAAAAATGATAAATTAAGTGTTGGTATTTTTGTAAAATGTAAATATTTATTTATTATTTTATAATTAATATAATGATTTAAAATAAAATTTGTTTTAATATAATATATTCATAAATTATTATTTTGTTTTATTATAATTATAAGATAATTTTATGAGTCCTTTACTAATTTTTCAAAGGGTCATAAAATCTATTATAATATTAAAATCGATATTTTTTCAGTAAATGATGATTTTTTTTAAAAATTTAATTTAATATATTTGGAAAATTATTTTCATAAAATAGATTATATTTTTGAATTATACGTGTTAAAAAATGGTTACAGTGAATTCTTAAGATTTTTCTAAAATAGTTGAATTTTTGGTGAATAGTGAAATACGGTAATTTACGGTATTTGACAAATACATGATTTTTTTAGTCATATATGTTGTATGGATGAGGTAATACCCCATTATTTTGAAATATCCTGAACCATTTAATTTATTTATTCATATTAATAATCACTATTGATAGTCTTGATCCAAAAATATGAACTAATGAAAAAAATTGTCAAAAAACACCTCTCTCCACACCTATAAATACTACCACTCATAGCCTCTTCTCCTCACATCTTATAAGACTTGTATCTTGTCTAATTTTGACCAATTACTGTCCCTGGCATATTTCTAATGTACAAGAGCTTCTGGAATCAACAAAATACTAAATCCAAGTGCCTTAAAGAGGTTCTCAAGGAGACAACATTCAAAAGGTTAAATCCCCAATCTTTCACTTTTAGTTTATTTTATTTTCTTATACTCCCCTAAAATCCCCTATCCAAAGTGACATAATAAATATATTATTTTATACATACTTTAATTTTATTTTTTTAATGTAATATCCATTATCAAATCTCTTCTCTCCTCTATTTATTCAAAAAATGAAAACATCGTCTGTGATGTATCGATTCAACGCCTTCATGGATGATGAATTTTCTTTCTTCATTACCAACATAAAGGCTTATCATAAAACCATTATTATGGTTAAATAAGATTTTCATACACATATTATAACTTTTATCATGTTTTGGAACCAATATATAAACATATTATTAAATAAAATGAAACTAGTTCATGAAGGTCATAAAAACAGCCAAAATAAATTAAACATTTTCATTAACGTTTTATATAATAAATCATTCTAGATCTGAAAAAAATGATATATGGGGCCATTTAAGATTATGTAACTATAATAATACCATTTAATTTCACTTATATAGTTTCACTTCCATTTGACAATAATTCCATAATTATACTCAAGGGAACTGACCATAAACCATGAAATGAACACTCCTGGAATGAAAAAATTGAACTCTATAATTTATTGAAATGGACATAAACAAACATAATAAATTTATAATAAATAAAATATATATATAATCGGTTCTATATTTAATAATTAGTGAATCTAATTTTATTATACATGATATTAATTACAAGTGTCGAACATATTCGGACATAAGGTAACCGGATTCTCGAACCCCACACTCTTTCCTTGGGTTTTCCCTATTTCACACTAATTTCAATATGGATGGTCTATTAATGCTACTTATATATCATTTTATTATTCTTAAATTTTATTTTTAGGGATATACTAGTTTCTAAACTTTATTTTATGAAAAATATAAATATTTTACAAAATAACTCTTCTTTCTATAACACATCTTAATTCCTCTTGAGGTATTTCTTCTTCATTTAAGAGTAATGATTTAGAAACAAAATATGATCTTATTTTTTCTTTTTTTAACACTATATTTTACTCTTGAATTTATTCTTTATTAAATAATTAGGAAACTCGTTCCTTTTTATGAGTTATTTCAGGATTATGATTGTTAGATGTTTTAGGTGGCATGCATGATTATGTAAATTTTATGATATGACAGGTGGACCTAGAATTATATAGCCCTAAAATGCATTGGGTAATGTGATATATATAAATATATAATTTGTATTATTCATAATCATTACTCTATATTTTTTCACAATGAGGATTATATGATTATTCACATATGATATGGGTGAGTATGATGATAGATTTGTTCACAACTATGTGTGGTATTTAACCACTAAGACATGATGTTTCATTTTTATGAATTTCCACATTTCAAACCTTTATATAAAGTTTCCTCTCATGATTATGGTGATTATCCTATTATTATGTTATAATTATTATTATTATGATCACCCATATTTTATTTGTTCATGTCCTTATTCATAATCTTATTGGGATTTTATATCACCCATTTCCCAGATGTATATCCTCTAGAGACTACATTTACTAAGGATAATGTGATATTTATAAGGATAAAGAAGAATATTTTAAATAATTTTTTATGTTTTATTATACATAATTAATGTATGGTCCTAATTTTCCCAAGATACTAAACCCTTTTATCCTGGATTGTAAAGCTTTTATGTTATTAATCTTAAAATGATGTAAAATTCATGTAAGAAAAGTAGGGTCTCTATAGTTGGTATCATATCATGGTTTAGTTAATTTGGGAATTGAGTTAGAGAACATTATTGAAAACACTTGGGATAATACTAAGTATATGTAAACATACAAGAATCTTTGTTTTATAAAAAATCTAATAATAAGGTTCCCATAAGATGTGTCTTTACAGTTAATTGTGAAAAATAATAAATTATTTATTCATGACTCGTTAAATTAAATTTTTTTCAAAACATTTCAATTTTAGAAAATTATGGGAGCTAGAAGAAATAAGGCCCCAAACTCATGTGAAGGACAATGCAACAATTTCTTGAACAACGTCCCCAATTCCTTTGAAGGAGGAGTTCAAAACATCATAGAAATTTTTACCCAGTCATCTCAATCTATGAATAACAACCTGAACTATGTGTAACATCCACCTTCACCCAAGAAAGAGAAAATATCCATTTATTCTTTTATGCAGCAATGAACAATAACATTTAGTGGATATTCTGATCCATTTGTTGAGGAACAATTGGTCAAGTTAATAGAGAAGATATTTCTTGTGCTTCAATATTCTAAGAAGGAGAATGTGACTCTAGTTTTCTGTCATTTAGATGTATAATCTGATAAATAGAGGGAATTAATAAATAACACCAAGGAAAATAATGAAATAGAAGAGATAAAGCGGGATGAATTTAAGAAAATATTATTTAACAATTATTTCCCTCTAAATATTCATACAAATATGAAGTGATACTTTATAAAGTTGAATCAAAAGGAATGGGAATCAATCATGGATTACGGAGAAAAATTCACAAGGATTGAAAGATATTCCTCGGGTTTTGTTATCAACAATGATAGAAAAATTAATAGACTCTTTATTCATTTAAAACCACGCATTCAAAAGGATCTAGATATCTAATAATTATAGAGTTATGAAGAAGTGGTTAGATGTATTATCAAAGTGGATATGTAGTTTTTAGAATGGTCTCATGCATATGAAGATAAGAAAAAAAAATGAGTTTCAAGTTGGAAGATCTAATGACAATGGTGGAAAGAAATATAAACCACCCACATGTCAAAAATTTGGGAAGAAGCATCATGGGAACTACCTCAAAGGGACTGGTAAATGCTTCAAATGTGGGAGATAAGGCCACCAAGATCATGAATGTCAAAGAGACTTGAAGAAGTTGGCCAATGTGATGGAGGAAAAGAGAAAAACACTCATGGTTCAATGCTTCAACTATATGGAGCAAGGGAATTATTCAATAAAGTGCACTAAACCTCAAGTCCTTAAGTGTAATATACGTCACTAACTACTAAATCCAAAGGAAAAAAGTGGAAATATTATTCTATCACTACTACAGAAGTGGAGAAATAAAATTAATTCATACAAGGTAAAATTCCTATTCACTCAAGAATGGAAAAATTTGTTTGATTTTGTTTCTACACATTCCTTTATATCCTACAAGTTTTCTAGAACTATTGAAATAAATCCTTGATACCTTAAGGTGGATATATTTGTAAAAACTCCTAGTGGTGTGATCATTTCAACCCAAGTGTTGTACTCTTCTCCTATTGGTGTATATGGGAATATTATTCCAGTAAATCTCATAATACTTCCCTTGGTGGAATTCAATGATATACTAAGAGCAGATTGGATCTTATTATAAATATGACACATCAACTACTAGGAAAAGGAGATATATTTTCATATTCTGAACCATCCTATGCTCCTCTACAAATGAAAGGAATACCATGTACATACTTTGTAAAACCCCTCAATGGTGTGCGTGTTGATGACCTATGAATAAGTATACCAAAAAATCTCAGTCATAGGAAATCACCTGGCCATTTATTAAAAGAAAAGAAAAGTGCAGCAAGCAGTTACAACAAGGTAAAAGAAACAACTAAATGTCATAAAAGTCAGACCCATCACCACATCCATAATAATTCTCTTCCTCCACCGTAGTTGTTTCCCATTCTGAGCTATCATGCTGCTTCAAAATCTTGGCATACTTATTTCTAAATTCAACTTCTCCAGGTAAAGAAACTCCTTTTAAGAATTCGCGGCCCAGCTCTCCTTCCCGACAGAAGACCTAGTGGGAATTGGATTTGGCAAGTAAGAATAATCTTTCCTCGTCCGTCTTTATAGTGGTGCAGTCATCACATCCTCATGCACAGACACCTTCTTTCTTCCACCCTGCACAACATCACTGTATGAAGTCCAAGACATGCCTCCGGCATTTTCTTTATCACTATCAATGCAGTCCCCCCACTTTCTAGAGATGTGCACAGCATGATAACCCCCCTTCTCCTCCCATTCCTTCTGAGTTCCACTGTTAGTGTCAATCATTGAAAGACAAAGTTTTTGATCCATGAACTCATGATTAACATTTAACCCATTCAACACATCATCCTCTCGACCTACAGCAGTACCACTCTCCACTTCTTTTGAGCAGTCTCCATTAATAATAGTCGCAAGAACTCCATCTCCAGCATCCTTCTCTTGAAAACCAGCAGAGAGACCTGGAACTGCAACACATTGATCCTCAGGAGCAATGTCACTCGAAGGAATACCCTTATCTTGGCCCAGAGCCAATACATCATCCAGCAAACCAGCAAAGCGGTTGCTAAGAGCAATGCCAACTGCCTACTTCGCAGAATATGACTTTAGACCAGCTGAACTCCTCACCTGAACATCATCTTCGTTGACAACCTGCCTCAGAGGAATGGTAATATCCTCCTGAAGCAGTCCATGGGAGCTTTCACAATTGTCTTGTTCAGCCATAGCCATATCAATAACTGCAAATTGGCTCAAAGGTCCCAACCACATGTGAGCTTTCACTATGGAGGAACCCTCAGCAATAGAATGCACATTGGATCCCCCTGCAACCTTAGTCTAAATTATATTTTCATATATAAGGAACTCAACATGTGTTAAAGAATATGGTTATATCTAATCAAGGACTATGATTTCTCTATTCATTACCATCTGGGAAAGGCGAACATGGTATCTGATGATCTCAATCAGAAAGAACATGGTACCTTATCCATTATAAGTATTGAGAAATACTACGTCTTCATTGATATGCAAAGAATGGATTTGGAAAACATAATGGTAGGTAATACATCTGACCTTTCCCAAATGATTTCCCAACCATCTATACAAGAGAAGATCAAGGAGGTATAAATAAATGATATGGAGCTTCAAAATAAGGTAGTAAGGGAAGAAAATATACATGAGTTCTATATCGATGAGTATGGTTTCATCTTATTAGGAACTAGTCTTCGTTTGAATTCATCACCAAAGAAAAAGGAGCTACTAAATAATGCATATAGCTCATCTTTCTTCATCCATCCTAGAAGTACAAATATGTTCTCTGATATTCGAGATCACTTATGGTGGGATAATATAAATAATGACATTGCGAATTATATCTCATGGTTCTTGGTATGTCAGCAAGTTAAATCAAAGTGACGGAACTCAAAAGGTATGATGCAACCATTGCCTATACCCATGTGGAAATGGGAGAATGTGTCCATAGATTTCTTCACTGGTATCTCGAATACATCCAAAGGAAACAATGTTGTATGGGTTATGGTGGATTGACTCACCAATACTTCCCACTTTATTTTCATTTTGGAAGATTTCTAACTTGAAAAACTTTCCAAAGATATATATATGAAGGAAGTGGTGAGGTTATATAGGATTCCACTTTTGATCATATCTGATCATGATCCAAGGTTCACATATAAGTTTTGGAGAAATATTTTACATGATTTAAGTAATGAATTGAATTTTATTATGGCCTATCACCGCCAAACTGATAGACAATATGAAAGGACTATTCAGATTCTCAAGGACATGTTAAGATCCTACTTAATGGAATTCAAAGGAGGATGGTGTCAGCATCTCCCATTAGTTTATTTCTTATATAATAATATCTCTACTTGAGTATTCAAATAGATCAATATGAAGCTCAGTATGGTAAGTGATGTAGAACTATAATTTTTTTTGATGAAGTTGATGAATGAAAGCTACTTGGACCTGACCTTGTGTAAGAAATGGTGAAGAAGGTTCAATCCATCCAATAACATATAAGAGTTAATCAGATTTCGAAAAATATCCACAGTAAAAACCTTTGAAGAGATTTTGAGTTTACAGTTGGAGAAAAAATTTTCCTTTGAATATCACCATGGAAAAGAGTCAATCATTTTGAAAAGAAAGGGAAGCTTAACCTAAGGTACATTGGCCCCTTTAATACTCTTGATCACATAAGAGTAGTGACATATTGGCTTGAAATTACAGAAAATATGGAACAATCTCTTGATGTGTTTCATGTATCTCTCCTAAGAAATCTCATTCCTAGCCCCTCACATGTACTGAATCGAGAAGTGGTACAACTGGAGAATGAACTCTCATATGAAGAATAGTTAGTGAAGATCTTGAACTGTAGAGACAATGTTATATGCAACAATACAACTCGCCTTTTCAAATTATTATGGAGGAACCATAAGTCTGAAGGGGTGACTTGGGAACTGGAGGAAGTAATGAAGAAGAAATACCCTCACATTTTTCACCTTAGTATGTAAAATGAAATTTCCTTGATGAAATTTCATAAGGGGGAAGAATGTAACAACCCAAAATTTTATCACTAAAATTTTCCTTCTTGTGATTATTCCAAAAAAACATACATCACATGGAGAAAACAACAAAAAAATTATTCTCATAAATGATACATTAGTCATGTAAACAAATAAATAAGAATTAAAAAAATATAATAATATAATAAGAGTTGGAAAATTTGGATATACTCAATCCACTTGAATGACTACACTCATGAACAAAGCTATAGAAATAAAACATAATGTTAATAATAAAATATTCATTTTAAGGAATAAATTATATATATAACCTTGAGAGAAAATAGAATTGAATGAATAATGAATGAAATAAGACATCTTAATAATAATTAAGGAACCTATACCGTTGTAATAGTAACCTGACCTTTGGAATATAAATCTAACCATTAAGAATAACAATCCAATTGTTAGAATAGTGACCTCACTTATTAAAGTATAAATAAAATTTATGTATCTTATAAATGAAGTTATTATATATTTATATCATGGTATAAGTAAATAAATGTTTTAAAAAAATAAATGAAGTGTTAGTATTTTTATAGTGTAAATGTTTATTTATAATTTTATAATTAATATAATGATTTAAAAGTAAATTTATTTTCATAAAATAATATTATTTTTATTATAATTATAACATAATTTTATGAGTCCTTAATTAATTTTTCAAAGGGTCATAAAATTGATTATAATATTAAAAAAATTATTTTCCAAATAAATGATGATTTTATTTAAAAATTTAATTTCTCATATTTAGAAAATTATTTTCATAAAATGGAGTTTGTTTTTAAAATATACATATTGAAAAAATGATTAAGGTAAATTTTTTGGGATCTTTCTAAAATAGTTGAATTTTTAGTGAATAGTGAAGTGCAATGATTTATTCTATATAGCAAATACGTATGTTTTTTAGTCATGGATGATGTATAGATGAGGTAATAGTCCATTGGTTAAAACACTCCTAGACCATTTACTATATTTAGTCATATGAATCATCACTATTGATAGTATTTATCTAAAATAATAAACTAATGATTAAAATAATCAAAAAATATCCTTGTCCTCCCCTATAAATACAAACCCTCACCACTACTTCTCCTCACACCTTCTAAGCCTTTTATAGTGTATAAATGTTTCCCAATTCTTTTCTTAAGCCTATTCTCCATGTCTAATATCTTTTTTTCTCAACAAAAGTCTAAATACAAGTTTCTTAAGGAGGTTCTCAAGGAGACTACATTCAAGAGGTAAAATCCTCTTTTTTTCTCTTTTAGTTTCTTTTCTTTTCTTATCATCTCATAACCTCCCCTATAAAAAGTGACATTATAACTCTAGTATTATAAATATACTATAATTTTATTGTTTTAATGTAATATCTATCATCAAATCCCTTCTATCATCCTTTTATTCTAAAAATGAAAACATCATATGTGATGTGTCGATTCACCGCCTTTGTGAACGATGTGTTTTTGTATTCCATTACTGTCTTCAAGGAAGGTTATAAAACCATTATTATGTTTAATAATATTTTAATATACATATTATAACCTTTATCATGTTCTAGAACAAAAATATAATCATAATATTAAATAAAATGATACCAGTTTGTGAAGGTCGTAAAAATGGACAAAATAAATTAAACATTTTCATTAATGTTTTATCTAATTAATCATTCTCATTTCTGAAGACAAAATTATATATGGGAACATTAAAAATAATGGAATTATTTTAATACCATTTCATTCCACTTCTAGAGTTTCACTTCCATTTCAAAAGAACTCCCGTAATTATAATCAAGGGAACCGACCATAAACCATGAAATGAACAATACTAGAATGACAAAATTGAACTCTATAACTAATAGAAATAAAAATTCTCATGAACCAGGATGGGATTTCATTCAAAAGAATGCCTGAACCAGCCCACAATAAGGCCCTAGAGGCATTATCAATCCTCCCATTCTAGAAACTAGTTTCAGGCATAAATGATAAACCAAGTGGGTATGATTTTTTCCAAAAACAACCAAGATCAAAGAAACCAAACAGTGCATGAAGAACAATCAATAATAACAGAATGTTAATACATACATAATCATACTCAAGTACATCAACTATTGAACAAAATAAAAACTAAAAACCAAAAATAAAAACTGAACCAGAACCCAACCAGATCTCCATGTGACCTCCTGGTCACCACCAATCTTTAAGACTAGCCTGCTCCAAGGGAAAATCGAATAAAAACCTGAACTTGAAAAATGTCTTGGGTATACTGACGCCAAGTGGAACATGTATAGTGTGAGCATAAACAACTCAGTATGTAAGAACCAAATATTCCATACATTTCCTTTCCTAAAATATTCCATAAATTCTAGTTTGAAATACATTTATAAAATAGGATTTTACTTCTATAGAGAAAAAAATAAATCATTCCAAAAGTTTTCTTTTCAAAACAACACACATATCTTTCCTTTTAAAAATGGTTTTACATTTCCAAAATCCTATATCAAGAAATTGAACCCAAATATAAATCCATAATAGGTGATAAAAGGGGGAAATTTTTGAAATAAATAAAACATAATAAACAAGCATAAACTGTAAGGGAAAATGATCAAGGTGTCGTAGAACTAGAACAAGAAAATATATATGATGATAATAGTCATTTACTAAAAATATATAGAAGAAATCTGTGGATGTACTAAGTTCATACTCACCTACCGGCATATGGTGTTGCTCTATAGTCAATAACTAATTGGCCGCTCTAAACTAGCCAATCCAATTTCACGTCTCACTTGGCTACTCAGAAAATCTAGGGGGTACCAAGCCATCTAATCGGGGTCGATAATCAACCATCACTAAAACCTCTAGTTGAAACCTAGGAATCTCATTGTAATGGTACATGGTGAATGGGGAGGTCCTCACACATGTGGCTTAAACCAATAACCCACATGACACTGTACTTCCCTAGCCCAAACACCAACACTACATATGTGATGACCCTCTCCTCAAAGGATCGACCATAGAGGTTCCCATTACACAACAAACCATTCACAAGTTCCAAAAGGGCCTTTCCATAAATTGAGTTCTAAAAAAACTTTTCAAAATTCCAAAAGTACCAATCAGGCCTTAACATTTACAATCAAAATCCATTTTCCTAAGACCATTTCCAAAACCAAGTCAAAAACATACCATGAGATCCAAGGTGCCAAATGGAAATTTATATCATTTAGTTACCATTTCATATTCAATGAGTACAAATAGTATTGATTTCAAAAGAACATTTAGAAACCAATTTTCAAATTATTTTGGAACCAAAGAACCACTTGAAAAGAGGAGGCTTAAGGGAAATAAGAATGAAGTAGGATAGTGCTTTAAAATCCAAGGTTTAAAACGAACATTTCCTTTTGAAATCCATTATCATTTGTGTAATCGTCCATATGTGAACTCTGTACACATATAGATGTACCCACATCCAATGTAACACCCATTTAAAACCAAGAGAGTACCCAAAAACCATTTCTGAAAGCCACAAACTACACTACCACCAAACACAAAAATTTGCACACAATCAATAGAACACAAATAAGAAATTATAATTACACCCACGGCTCAATTTCACCTAAAAAAACAAATCAAAAAATCTCAAGAAATTATAAACACAACCCAAACACCCAATTTCATATTTAAAAGCCTAATGTTATCTTATCAAACACTTTGAAATCATACACATATAAGTATAGTCCAAGAGAACCCTTTGAAAACTATTTTCATCAAATTATCACCATGTAAGTACCAAAACAATCTATACTAAAACATAAAAATAAAGAATAACACATTTATAAACCATTTAAGAAATCTAAAGCATGAAATAGAATGTGATAGAAAGAAAATGGATAGAAACACCTACCTCAATGACATGCAGATGCAACGAAACTCTGGGAGAAGGAATAAAATGTCCCAAGAGACAATATACACACCCTAGAACCAAGTAAACACAAGAAACATATTAACCCTAGCTTCTAGGGTTCGTCCAATAGAAAATACCATCAAGAAAAATCAAGGAATCAATAAAGTAAGAAGAGGAGAAGAGGAAATTGACCAAAAATTGATAGAAATTTACCGAGGAACCTCAAGGAAGATTTAATGAAGGGTGGAGAACAAAGGAGGAGGGTATTGGATGACGCCATGGTGTGATTAGGTCAAATGTGAGAGGATAAGCATGATTTTGGGTTAAAAAATAAGAGGGGAATAATTGTAATTTCAATTTTTTAAATATTTGTGAAGCTCACATGGTTTGGATGTACAGTTTGATGAATCATTCACTAACTATATGCACCCTACTAGAGAAGAAAACTTGCATGATTTGGCCACATGGTTTAGCAAATGATGCACCAACTATGAACCATGGCTCTATCAAAAATTGCACAACCCCTCGCATGCTTGCTGCATGGTTTCTCCTAATCATGCACAAGCCATGTGCCATATCCCAAACACTAACCATAATCCACACAGTTTCTAATAGGCCCCGCATGGTCTGGCCCAAACTATGTTCAGGCTATGAAAAGTAAACCATACAAGAATAAATTGAACTGAAAACACCCTCTACCTTAATAGGCTGCATGGATTACCCTCAAACTGTGCACACAAACTATGCACAGGCCAAAAACTCACTCAAAACATCAAAAAATCAAAAACAATAACTGGGAACTCAACCTGAAACTCAACCAAAAGATAAAAATCTATAAAATTAATAAAAGAAACAAAAAAATGTGGTTGGTGTATGACAATTATCCCCATAAAAACACTTTTTCTCCCAAAAATTCATCGTTCTAAACAAGAACCAAAATTCAAATGCAAAACAGAACAACGCCAAAAAATCACGAACCTTGGGATGAATCTTTTACTTCACAAGTCACACTTGACCAAATCCTAGATAAACCAAAAAAAATAACAGTCGAAAGTGAGTAGGGTTCTTCCCACCACAAGAACTCAACTATCATCGAACAACACTAAGAAACCTAGCACCACCCAAAACCAAAACTCCCAACATAAACCAAGACTCCCAAAAAAAGGAAAAAATCATAGAAGATACCCAAACAAAATGAATAATTTAACCATATTTCATCATTTCCTCAACCATAATCATCTCCAAAAAAGTACAATCAAAAAATAAAAATAACTCATGAAATTATAACCATTCAAATATTTGTATATATAAAGCCCAACCATGGGGTTATAAGAAAATAGAACCACCAAGCCCTTTTTCTACAAAAATAAACTTACAACAAGAAGTAGAGTCCATAAATCCTTTCACAATAGAAATAGAAACTTTAAAATAATTATATATACAATAGGGGGTTGGAATGGTCTCTACTCCAACACTTGAGAAAAAACTCGTCCAAGGTTCTCCACGCCCTCTGCGATTCTTGAATGCTTGAAGAGCCTCACATCGAGGCCTATGGTTGGAGCCCTACTATCTGAAGCATCTAATACCACACAGTTAGGAGCCTATATCCTCTGACTGATACTTGTTGTTATAGAAACCCCATTGCTATAGTTTCTCCAAATGAACCAAATAGAAACATCGATGGAAAGAATTTGGAGGATCATGAAAAGATGGATTCAAATGCCCAAACCAACCTCACTGAAAGTATACGAATGATTGATCCAATGAAAGAAAAGCCAATATCAAAAAAGGAGACTCCATAGGGAAGGGTTCCTCTAGAACAAACCTCTCTCTAGTTGGGAAACCTTCACAATCTCCAACTTCAAATGAATGCACACCCAGAACCAACCCAACAAGAATCTCTTCATCCACCAACTACCCAAACTGAATTTCCTCAGATGAGAGAAATTTTCCATTGATCTCAGAAAGAAAACCCCACACAAATAGAGGAACCTTTAGATAATCCTCTAATTCTACCTCTGGATAAAAGCAAACCATCTCTTTGAAGTGGACAACATAATCCTTCATTTTCCATCGACCTTGTTGAAGACCCAACAACTTTGTCACTTTCCTAGCCTTCACCTTTTTAAGTATGAACCATAATATGAAATTGGTCTTATGCACTTCCCAATAAATTCCATCTTACAATGATTATGGGATGATCACCTTACAACAATCCAAATTTGGATCCCTAAAAAAACCAAAACAAACACACTCTCTCACGACTTTGAAAGTTCCCAACAGCCAAAAAAACCTTCGATTTCATAAAGCCACACTATAGCCTCTAACAAACCCCGGTCACCAAGGAAAAGGTGAAAAATCCTAGAAGAGAATGATTCCACAACTCTATTGGGAGTAGATATAGGACAATAACTTGACAAAACTTTCTAGAAACCTTTGGGAATTTTATATCCAGTATACTCTAAAAAACATAAAAACATAACACCAAATAAACATCTAATCAAAATCTAACCAAAAAGAGAATCTCAATCCAAACAACTAAATCAAAAAACCAAACACCATAAAAAAACTCCTTTTAAAAATCACAATTTCTCATTTTAAATTTCAAAATCACCTCCTTCCATGTCCACTTTCCAAACATAAAACCCATCTTCCAATCCAGCTCAAACACCAAATTCTACTTTAAAAACAAAATCGAACCCAAAAACATTTTCCTTTTGAAAACATTTTTCCATAAACCATTTTTCTATTTCAAAAATTAACCTACATTGGTCAAAATAAAACCAAAACACAACTCACACCAATCACTCAAGATAGGAATCTAGTATCCATGTTTAACCCAACTGTATAGCTAGTGAACCATGCCCCAAGAAAGCACCAACCACTATAAGTATCTTGATCCATGTAATCAAGCTCTACATGGGACACTACTCCATGTTAGACCACATAACAACACTAGATCACCTCCATTTTTATTCCCTATCCACACACCCAAAACCAAAAACAAGGACTCAAATCTTGGACCACCCCTAGTAACTTGGGTCTCTTCACGAGTGGTGGTAATCAGGAACAGACACATTACCTAACTCTTAAGCCCTTAAAATCTTAATCCCAAAACTACTTGACACCCCCAAGTAATAAATAGATGATCTGATGCCATTTTTACACAAACCAAGTCATATTATCATTTGACCGGATACTTGACTCGGCCCGTGACAAGGTCTGAGAGGTGTTCTCGATCCTCCCAGGCTGGCGAATAGCATCCGTCATCAAAGATAAACCAAGTGGGAATGATTTAGACTAAAAACTAGAATTAAAGAAACCAAATAGAGTGTGAATCATAACCAATAATAATAGAATGTCAATAAATACATAACTAGACTCAATTACAACAACTACTGAATAAAATAGAAACTGAAAAACCAAAACTAAAACCCAAAAAAAACCCAACAATACCTCTATGTGACCTCTTGGTCACCACCAATCCATAAGACCAGTCTATACTAAGGTATACCCAAAAAAAGAACCTAAACCTGAAAAACATCTCGGGTCTATTGATTCTAAGTGGGATAAGTAGGGTCTGAACATAAATAGCTTAGTATGTTTGCACCATAGAGTCCATACATTCTTTACTAAAATATTTCATAAAAACTGGTTTTAAATACATTTAGAAAATAGGGTTTTATTTTTTAAATAAACAATGACATATTTTTTAAAGTTATCTTTTCAAAAAATCACACACAACTTTCCTTTTAAAAATGTTTTTACATTTCCAAAAACTCAAATCAAGAACAAAGACCCAAATAGAAATCCATACCAGGTGATAAAATGGGGATATGTGGGAAATAAAGAAAATAAAAAACCAGCATAAACTGGAATGGATAATGACCAAAGTGCATCATAAGTAAAATAATAAAATATAGATAATAATCATAGGTATTTTCTAAAAATCTCTAAAATAAATCCCTATATGTACTTAGTTAGGACTCGCCTAACAGTGTATGGTGAAACTCTATATTCAATAACTAACTAGACACTCTAAAATATCCAATCTAATGGCATATCCCACCTAGCCTCTCATCAAATCCAAGGGGTACCAACTAGTCCCATAGGGGTCAATAAAAAACTATCACTCAAACCTCTAGATGACGCACAAGAATCCCATTATAATAGTACAAGGTTAATGGGGAGGCCTTCACATGAATGGCATAAACCAATAACCCACATTCCATTGTACATTCCTAGCCCAAACACTAACACCACCTATGTGATGACCATATCCTCATAGGATCCACTATAGATGTTCCTATCACATAAAAAACCATAAACAAGTTCCAAAGAGGCCTGCCATCAATTGAGTTCCAAAAACAACTTTTCAAAATACCACATGTACCAACCAGGCCTTAACATTTATAATCGAAATCCATTTTCCCAAGACCATTTCCAAAACCAACTCAAAATCATACCATGAGATTCAAGGTTTCAAATGGGAATTTAAATTATTTGGTTACCATTTCATATCCAAATACTCAAAAAGGAAATGATTTGGAAAACACATTTATAAACCACTTTTGAAATAATTTTGGAAACAAAGAACCACTTGAAAAGAGGAGGCTTAAGGGAGAGAAGAAAGAAGAGGGAGGGTGTTTTGAAATCAAAGGTTTTGAATGAAAATTTCTTTTTTTAATCTATTATAAACTATGTGATCATCCATATATGCACCTCATGCACATATGTATGTACCCATATTCAATGAAATACACACTGAAAACCAAGAGAGTACTCATAAACCATTTCAAAAATCCACCAACTACACTAACACCAAACACAATAATTTTCACAAAAACACTAGAACGGGAATAGGAAATTATACTAACACACAAGGATCAATTTTATGATAAAAACACACCACAAAATATCAACAAAGGAAAAATATAACCCAAGCACCCAATTTCATATTTAAAAACTAAATGGAATTTTATTAAACACTTTGAAATCATACACATATAAGTATAGTCCAAGAGAACCCCTTGAAAACTATTTTCATCAAATTATCACTACATAAATATCAAAAAAATATACTAAAACATAAAAAGAAAGAATAAAACATTTATAAACCATTTAATAAATCTTAAGAATCAAATAGAATGTTCCAAAAAGGAAATGTATAGAAAAACCTACCTCAAAGACTTGAAAATGCAACAAAACTCTAGGAGAATGTAGAACAGATCCAAGAGACAATCCACACACCCTAGAACCAAGGAAACACAATCCACACATCAACCTTATATTCTAGGGTTCTTCCAAGAGAAAATTCCACCAAGAAAAACCAAGGAATCAAGAGAGGGAGAAGAGGAGAAGAGTAAATTTACCAAAATGGAGAGAAACATACCTAGGAACATCAAGGGAGCTTCAATGTAGGGTGGAGAACAAATGATGGGTGTCTTAGAGGCCCCCATGGTGTGCCTAGAACAAATTGGGGGGGAGAATCCAAATTTTAAGTTAAAACATAAGAGGGGAACAATAGTAATTTCAACTTTTTAAAGATTTGGGAATCTCTCTTAGTTTGGCTCCACTATTTTACAAACCATGAGTCGACCATGTTCACCCTAATATATAAGGACACCCACAAGGTATCACCGTATGGTTTGGAAAAATGTGTACCAACCATGTTCTAGGGATCTATAAAAAAATTATAAAATCCCTTACATGTTTGTTGTATAGTTTCTAATAATTGTACATAGGTCATGTGCCATATCCCACACACTAACCTTATGCCATAATATTTATCCTATGCCTCACATGGTTTAGACCAAACCATGTTAAATTCATGCAAAGAGACTCGTTCAAGAATAAATTAGACTAAAAACACCCTCTTACTTAACAGGCCACACATTTTGCCCTCAAACCATGAACACAAACTGTGGATAGGCAAAAAACTCACCTAAAACATCCAAAACTAAAAAAGTTTAATTGGTAATTTGACCCAAACCTAAACCAAAAGATCCAAATACAATAAAAAATAAAATAAAGGAAAAAATCATGGTTGGGGTGTAACAGACATAAAAAAACTTAATAAATTTATAATAAATCAAATATATGTATAAGAGGTTATGAATTTATTAAATAATGAATCTAATTTTATTATACAGGATATTAACTAAAACTTCAAAACGTATTCGAACATAAGGTAAGATAATTCTTGATCCCAACTCTCTTTCTTTGGGTTTTCCCTCTTTTACACCAATTTAAGTATGTATGTTCCTTTAATGTTCCTTATATATAATTTCATTATTCATCCCTTTTCTTTTTGTTAATATACATGTTTCCAAATTTATATTATAAAAAATATAAATATTTTCCAAAATAACTCTTCTTTCCAATACACATCTTGATTACTATTCAATTATTTCTTCTTCACTCAAGAGTGAAGATTTCTAAACCAAATATGATCTTACTTTTTCTTTTTGTAACCCCAAATCTTATTCTTGAATATATTCTTTACTGATGTAAAAAGTGAGTTACCACAATAAGGGTAAATTAAGATCAAAGGTTAAAAGTAAAGGTAAAGGAATAAAATACCTAAAAATAACACCATTGAATAGGTTTTTAAGGGTTTTCATGACCTTATTCATCCTTTTAATCATTAATTTTCAACCAAATTCATTGAAATTAATTCTACCCAAAATTGGTATCCTTAATAACAAAATAGTAAATATTTTAAACCATAAATACCTCCCACAAATTTAAATACTCTCTCCATATTATCATATATCACAAAAAAAATCAAAGTTCTCTCATCATAACTCTCTCAAGGAGTAACTTCTATTTATCTCTCTTTAATATTTAAGAGTTGTATTGTTTTGATGGGTTAGAGCTAAGCTAAGAAACTCAAGAGAAGTAAAGGTATCCCCAATCCTTTTATTTCCTTTTCAAGTACAATAATTGTTTTATAATATATTTTTAAATTATTTTCCAAATACTATCATTATTTTTATTCCATGGAATTAACTTATCTTTTTTATATTTTTAATGATATTTTATTTACTCTATATCATTATAACCTTTTCCTAATCCATTATTATGTTTAAGTATGGTGTTCTTAACCCCTAATACCCTTATTTTTATAGGACTTTTAAATTAATTTTCATTTCAAGGGGAAATGTTATGATGTTTCATTGTTATAATTTCATTGTTTTATTTTCAATGAGATACCATCATTCCCTCTCATTATACAATAAGTTGGTATAATTATAAAATTTTCTTGTAGCCAAAAAATTATCCTAATTTTTTGGTAAAGTGTGTGTGGTTTTCCCATCAATGAAATATTTTACTAGATACAAACAAGTGGATGCATGCTCTAACACAAATTTAACTCTGGTTAGTAATAATAAAAATAGAATATTGGGCATTAACTCAATCATAACTTAGTTCATGATAAAGATGTATAACTGCGAACCCAGTATAACACTCCTAGGGGGTATTCTTTGTATAATTAACATGGTATTTATAATCCACGATAAAGGGTTAGAATATATGTATTGACATAAACCTTAAATTTATTTCCCTATATCATGTAACTACCCTCCACTACTACCTTATTGACATGTATTTTATAAGGTTACTTCCCATTATATTGTGAATGTCCTATAGTTTCTATTTTTTTTTTTCGTTACTCACCTAGATTACCACATTAATCCATTTAAGGGGATTCTTTCCCACTAATTTTGTAACCAATAATTGCATTCTCTTTCACACCATACCTATCTCATGTATTTTAAATTTCTTATCTAAGTCTATGATCCTATGTATATGTGTAAATAAAATATCTATAAGGAATGATTCATAAATTCCTTTGTCTTTAAACATCATCGAGTATGTATAAACATAATTTTTTTCAAAAGTATTTTCTTAGATAATATCCATGAATACTTCCTTTGGCTATTGGGTGTTCCCCTAGGTATCTATACATTCATTTGACTAAGTAATTTATTAACTTAACGTATACCCTAGATTCTATATAGTGTAAATGCCTTATAGTAAAATATTTTGATTAAAGGGTATTTACCTAAATAATTACTTAACATCATTGAATACCTATTTAATTTCCATGGGTTTTTCATGTCATGATAATTGAATGATAGATATTAACCTTATTAGCCACATTATTTCATTAATTTTTAAATACTGATATCCCATATATCCATTATCTCTATATGAATAATTATTGAATACTTGTCCGGGATTATGTATGAAGTTATTTAGGGTACATGATGATATTTATTTTTTATCCATTCTCTTCATATGATGGATATGTTAGAATTATTATATAAGGATTGGATCCTAGTTATAGATAGGCCCTCAATTCATTGGTTGGTCTCACGAGATGAAAAAGTTAGATTTTAGTGTATACTTATCTTCATTTATATAATAAATATTTATTAGTTGAGCACTTGGTGGAAGATTATAATGTCTTGATTGAGGTCTTAGTAGTAATATTATGATGTCTGAATTATGCATTCAATCACTATGAGATCTTCTTTTGAGATCCATGTTATTATTTATTGTTATGCTTCTCATGGATATATTATACTCACAAAATCATTGATTATATAATTGTATACTTATCTATTAATTACATATTATTTCATGATTATTCTATAATAGATTAATTTGTATGCAATACCTTACTGAGAATATCATCTCACCCCTTTATGTTATTTCCATTTCCCTAGGAAACTAATAATATTACCATGAGTGTAATATATATTTTTCAAGGATAGATAAAAAATCATGTTTTCAGTTTATATAACATAATTTTTCAATGTAATAGAATTTTCAATTATGTATTTAGTTCCTAATACTACTAAAATATAGATCCTATATGATGTATTTTGTTCTAATTTAATGAATAGACTCTAGCTCTGGGTTACTAGATTTAGGGTTTTATAGTTGGTATTAAAGGAAGTCTAGTAGAAACCTTAGGAACTAAGTTTAGAAGAAATTATCTAAAAAAATATAACCCTATGATTAAACCTTGAGGTATTTAAGAACTATTTATAGGTTACATGATTCAAATATAAATTATATATCATTTTTTTAGTTTCTCTCATTAACTAATTTTGTATATGACATTATTTAGAAATATTGATTAATGGAAGAAATGAAAATCATTTCAAATACCTTAATAAATTATGATATTTTCATAAAATTAAAGAGTTTATATAACTTTATAGGATATTATAATATAATTTTATAATAATTCAATAGTTATAGGTACCAATATGGGTTAATAATTCAACGGGTGGTCATAAGTGAAAAGCCTATATAATATTTTGAGGTTTATATACAAGGATCTTAAGGAGATTAAATATTTTTTGGGAGATGATTATTGGGTTTTAGGAAGAAAATATGATTAAGGGTTATATATTGTTTAGGGTTTTTATGTGCCTTAATTTTTTGATAGTTATAGTTATTTGGAAAATTCATTGTCATATTTTTGGGAACATTTTTTAAAAATATCGATAACATTGGGGGTTAAAAAATTTATCTTGGTAACTGGGTGATTAATTTTATATTGGAATAAGTTCACTATATCATTTCAAAAATTATTCTCTATTATATGATTTTTTATGGAAAAATATTTTGGAATCATTTCATGATGAATTGGGTTGTTTTTTATTATGAATGCTCACTGTATTTTTAGGAATTATGATTTTGAATACTTGTATAAGGATGTAGCCTTATTATATTACATAATATTGGATTTTAGTCATGAACTCACATCCTTTCACATTGAGGATATTTTCAAGTTTAGAGTCTTGGAGAATTGGGATATAACACATACATAACATTCCACATTTATATAGAGTGGATACCACAAAATTAGTATCCATTTCTTTCAAAATATGAAAAATTTCAAATAAAACATGTTTTCTTTGACAAATATTCATAACATTTAACTTGGATTACTTATTTTTCTTACACGTCATTATAACCTGTGAAAATAATTTAAAAACCTGGGATGAGCACAAAAATCTCAGTAAGAGATATAAAAATAATTAAATAATACATTAGTCCATTAATACTTTTAAAGTATAAAATCTTTTTCAAAAAATACATACTTGTCACCCATTTAACTAACTTTGTGAAGCTTGAGATTTTCATGATACTTATATAAAACAAATAGAACATAAATATAACTATAGAGGTATCTTGGGGAATTACTTACATAATATTGTAACCCTCTTGACTACATTATAATTTGTAACTCTCATAGCCACCTTACAATGTAACCCTCACGGCTACCTTATTGTGTAACCATCGTAGTTACACTTGAAGTAACCATACGTACAACCTCCAACATACAAATACCCAATGAATTTTAGGGATATTAATGTCCCAAATTTCATCATAAACAATTCCAAATAACCAAAACATAATCATACAAAATGAATAATTCTATAAAAACATTGTTTTTAAATTTTGTAAAACAAAAATTTAAAATAGGTTTTTTAAAGAAAAGTCCCTTAAAAATATCATATAATTGAAGTGAGACTTAATAGAGTGGATGGAATAAGTATATACATTGTAAATACACATAATTAAACATAATATAAACAAAATTAATCACAAAAACAATTTTAATACCACATAAATAATAAAGAAGAATGTTGACCCAAAGAATGGAAATGGGGTTAATAATTCCCTTACCTCGGGTTTGTCTTACTTAACACTTGTTTAAACCTCTTATATAATGGTCAAAATAGTGTAATTAATATCTTAAAGAAACATATTAATGTTTATAATATCTTATATGATCATTTCATTACATCATTTGACCCTTTAATTGTTAGTATTTTGTTCCTTCTATTTTTTTGAGTGCGTTCTTTACATGATTTCCATGGCTGGTTTGTATTTGATTTTATTGTCGTATGGAAATGAAATTATAGAAGTGGAATGAAATGGTATTAATATGTTTCCATAATATATAATGATACAATAAATCATTTTGTTATCATATGATTATGGATCATTAGATAAAACATTGATGATATTTGTTTAGATCATTTTTTGTGGTTCCTTGATAATCATGAACTTGTTTCATTATATAATTTAATTTCAAGCATATAAGTTCATTAAAGAACATAAAATAGGTTAAAAATAAACTTTATGTTATTTTTCAACCATTAAAATGGTTTTATGATCATATTTTAAGGAAGTAATGTAAATTGCAAACACATCGCCCATGATTTTGGTAAATCGGCACATCATGGACAATGTTTTTATTTTTAAAATAAGAGGTAGAGGAGTAGAAGAAAGATGATGAATTTTTTACATGAACATGATAAAATACAGAATATATAAGAATATAGAGATTTCATACCTCCAAGATAAGTTTAGGGGAATAGAGTATAAGAAAAGAAAGGAATTGAAAATAAAACACATGAAAAGGGAAGAGGATTCTTACCTCCTGATCTCTTCTCCTTGACATCCTCCTTAAGGCCTTTCTTTTTGGCCTTTTGGTGAGACCATCAAGTATTGTAAATGGGGAAGATCCATGGAGAGGGTATTTGGTAGAACTTATACAATGATCAATTCTTGAGTGGTGTGAGAGGAAGAGGAGAATGAGGGTGGTAATTATAGTGGAGAGGATAGATTTTACATTATTTTAATCAATATTTTAATATTTCTGCTCAAGAATATTAATTGTATTGATTCATGTGACCCAATATAGTAATAATTTCATGTGAGTTCGAACCAAGTGGGCTTAAATCAGCCTTAAATCACCTATGATAGAGTAAAACAAGTATTTAGCATTTAGCATAATTTATCGTATGTTACTATTCATCAAAAATTCAAGAATTTCAGAAAAATCCCAAAAATTCACCCTAACCATTTTTTGATGTAAAAATTTAAAAAAATAAACTACATTTTTTTAAAATAATTTTCTAAATATTATTAATTTAATTTTTAAATAAAAATCATAATTTATTCAAAAATAACAATTTTAAATCTATAACTCATTTTTTAACACCATGTAAAATTAATCAACATCTCATTATCTTATAACATTAAGAAAATAAAATATTATTATTATTTACTATTCATAATGGTCATAATACTATTCATATTAATATTCATAAGGGTATGTTACTGTTTACTAAAAAACAAGTTGGTTCCATCAGACTCCAAATAACTTACTGATCAAAATCATAGATGACTATTTTTTGAAATTCAAATCATAGAAGCAAAAAAAATTAAAGGATAGTTATAAATATTTACTTAAAACAAAGTTTCTTTCATTTTAATTTATTTTTAAAATCTTGGGGTGTTACATTTTTTCCACCTTCTAGAAATTGTATCCTCACAATTTTATTTTCTTTTTAAACAAGTGAGTGTACTTTTCCCTCATATCATTTTCATATTCCCATGTTGCTTCTTTAACCATGTGGTTTCTCCACAAAACCATTACCTGGTGGATTAACTTATTCTGCAATACTTTTTCCCTTTTATGAAGAATCTGAACTAGTTTCTCTTCATAAGAAAGGTTCTTCTTCAGCTGAACTACTTCTGGACTCAAGACATGAGATGAATCTGGCAATACTTTCACAACATCAAAACATGAAAAACATTATGTAACTGAGATAAACTCGGAGGAAAATCTACTTAGTATGAAACTAGTCTAACTCTCTCCAAGATTTAATAGGGTCCAATAAACCGTGGTCTTAGTTTTCCTTTCATACCAAATCGCATAACACTTTTGCAAGGTGAGATTATAAGAAAAACATGATCACCAACCTCAAAAGAAAAGTCTTTCCTCCTGTTGTCTGCATAAATTTTTTTCCTGCTCTGAGTTATCCTCATGTGTTGTCAGATCATCTTCACTTTCTCATCCACTTTCTCTACAAATTTTGGTCCCACCAACTTTATTTCCCTGACTTCATCCCAAAGAGTAGGAGTTCGACACCGCTTCCCATATAATACCTCAAAAGGTGTCATTTTTATATTGGAATGAAAAATATTATTATAAGAAAACTAAACTAAAGAAAGATGTTGATACCAACTTCACTGGTAGTCTATTGAACCAGCTTGAAGCATGTCCTCAAAAGTCTGATCCATTCATTCTAACTACCCATCTGATTGAGGATTAAAAGTTGTACAGAAATTTAATTTCGTTCCCAACGACATCTAAAGTCCCTTACAAAATTTATAAGTGAACCTGGGGTCCTGGTTAGATACAATGGAAAGAGGCACTCCATGTAACCTGATAATATATTTTAGGTACAGTCAATAAAGCTGGTCCAAATACATTATATCTCAAATAGGGAGAAAATGTTCATATTTATTCAGTCGATCAACAATAACCCATATTTCATTGTTACCTCAAGAAGTCTTGGGTAGTCTCACAAAAAAGTCCATTTATATATTCTCCCATTTCCACTCTAGAACTAGAAAAGGTTGAATCATCCCCTTTAGTAACTGTCTCTCTACTTTAACCTCTTGACATGTCAAACATTTAATAGTAAAATTAGTAGTATCTCTTTTCATTCCATCCCACAAGTAATAGTCTTGAAGGTCTCTGTACATCTTAGTACTACTAGGATGAACTTAAAATAGAGAAAAATGAGCTTCACACAACAATTCTTTCTTCAATTGGGAATCACAAGTCACACACAACCCTTTACCAAATCTTAAAACACGATCTTTATTAAGGTTAAATTCTATCAACTTACTCATTTTAACCAATTCTACCTTTTTTTGTAGCTCACGGTCTTCCTTAAATTCTTTCTTAATTCTATCTGATAACGATGACTGCACTGAAACCTGAAACAAAATAAAGGTATTTCCTGCACCAACAACTTTTAATCCAAAATTCATCAAATCATTAATCAATTTATCATGTTCCAAATGTAACATGGTTAATGATGCATGATGTTTTGGACTCAAGGAATCTGCTACTTTGTTTTCTTTTCTCGTATGGTAATTGATCATGCAATCATAATCCTTTATCTGTTCAATCCATCTTCTCTACCTCATGTTTAATTTCTTCTAAGTGAATATATACTTTGAACTTTTATGGTCAATATATATTCGACATTTGGCTCCATATAAATGATGCCTCTAAATTTTCAAAGCAAAAATCATATCTTCCAATTCCAAATCATGTGTGGGATAATTTAACTCATTAGGTTTTAGTTTTCTTGAAGCATAAGCAATTACCTGATCATTTTTCATCAAAACACAACCATGTCCCTTCAAGGAAGCATCATTTTAGATGAAAAACTCTCCATTTTGGGAAGGTAGGGCCAAAACTAGATCGTTCACAAATTTCTTCTTTAGTTCCTAAAAACTAACATCACATTATTATATCTAAACAAATTTAACCACTTTTCATGTTAACTTAGTTAGTGGTCTAGATAACCGTGCAATGTTTTTAACAAACTATCAATAATAACATACTAATCCAAGAAAACTACGAATCTCTATAACTTTTATAGGTATTTTCCATTCATCGACTACTTTTTTTTGGCAGTATAAATTGTTATTCCATCCTTATTTACAATGTGACCAAGAAAAGAAATATGTTGCAACCAAAAATCACACTTTATGAATTTTCTAAGCATTTTCTTTTCCTTTAAGATTTTAAAAACAACCCTTAGATGTTTTTCATTCTCCTCTTTACTTTTAGAAAATATCATAATGTCATCAAAAAAAATAACTACAAACTTATCCAATAACTCATGAAATATTTGATTCATAAGATCTATAAATACAGTAGGTGCATTAGTTAATCCAAACGGCATAACAAAAAATTCATAACGCCTATATATAGTAAAAAAAAATATTTTTGGTATGTCATTCTTCTTCACTTTCAGAAGGTGGTATCCAAGTATCAATTCAATCTTGGAAAATTACTGAGATCCCTAGAGATAATCAAAAAATTCATTGATCTAAGTAAAATGATACTTGTTTTTAACAGTGATGTTATTCAAGACTCTATAATCAATGAAAAGTATCATGGAACCATATTTATTTTTAACAAACAAAATAGGATCACCCCATGGTGAAGTGCTAGGACTAATGAAGCCTTTATCAAGAAAGTCCTACAACTAATTTTAAGTTCAATAAGTTCCATTTAAGCCATTCGATATGGGGTTTTTGAAATTGAATTAGCATCAGTAACTCAGTCAATTGTGAATTTGACTTCCCGATCAGGTATAACACCAGGTAACTCATCAGGAAACACATCAAGATATTCATTTACCACTAACACTTCATTAATCTGAACAGTTCCCTTATTTTCCACAATATGAGTAAGATAACTTTCATTATTATCTTTAAATAGTTTCTTAGATTCCTAATATGTTATCAATTTTATGGTTTCATTATTGTATACAAACTGAAACTCTTTCTGAAAAACAACTTCTTTAGCTATATAGTCAATCTTAGCATGATAAAAAGAAATCCAATCCATTCCTAGAATCACATCAAACTCTATTAAGAGAAAACAACAATGTTTTTAGGTAATTTCTTTCCAAATACCACAATAAAAATATTCTTATGAATTCTATTTTATATAATATTTTCCCCTTTTTTTAACAATAAGTTATTGTATAATTTTTTGAGGTGATATTTCCAATTTACTAGAAAATTACTCATAAATAAAGGAATGTGTAGACCCTGTACCAAATAAACTTTATAAAAATATGAGTAAACAAACAAAAAACCTGATACAAATTTCTTTGATTGATTCTTACCCATTTCTTTCTATTTGGACCTCTTCTTATCCTTATTGTTAAAGTGCACATGATCATTAGAAAACTCCATATCTACCCTCTCAGTACATCAGACAAGTTTCTCATAACTTTTTAATTCACAGGAGGCCAATTCCCTTCAATACCTTGGCTTTAATCCTGAGTAAAAGCAGCTAATTTTGCTATCAAGATCTAGAATAATATTTGGAGCATACCTCGCTAGTTGGGTAAAGTTTGATTCATACACAGCCACTGAATCTTCCTCCTTTTTCTTCAATTAAAGGAATTGATTCTCCAACCTAAGTCGAACCACATTAGGAAAATATTTTTCAAGGAAAATACTTTTAAATTCATCCCACTCTAAGGCATCAATATCCTCTCTATCCCTGATATTTTTCACCATTGACCACCACTGATCAACTTCATCTTCAAAACGATAAATGAAAATAATTATAGTTTGATTATCTAAAAATCCCATAACATTGAATATATTTTCAAGGGATTTAATCAATCCTTTAACCACTACTAGGTCAGAAGATTCACTAAAATCAAGAGGGTGTTGTCTCATAAAATGTTTCACTATCATCATGTTCATTTGTGGTAGATCTGGTTGTTCTCTTGAAAGGATAACCCCCCCATTTATTGCTTGTGTTATCTGATCCATTACTATCACAAACTGCTTGGTTCTAATCCCTACTATTCTGATATGCATATTCAGAAGGATATCGTTAGGTCGGTGCCTCTCCACTTCAGCTTCCCTATTTCTTTTATGGAAAACCATTCTGAAAAAACATATCTTAGTCAAAGAAACATGGAAATATATAAATTATATATCATTTTAAATTAATTGTAGATTAAAAAATCATTTACGGTATTCTATTAACATCATCCTAACCCCTAAAGTTATCTAAACCATCCTCTGATACCAACTATAAGTACCTTGAATTATTACATTACATAATCTTGAATTTTAGTCATGAACTCACTTCCTTTCACATTGAGTATCTTTTCAAGTTTAGATTTTTAGAGAATTTTGATATAACACATACATAATATTCCATATTTATACAGAGAATATACCACAAAAATAGTATCCATTTCTTCCAAAATATAAAACTTTTCAAATAAAACATGTTTTCTTTGAAAAAACTTCATAACATTTAACTTGGATTCCTTCTCTGTCTTACACATCCTTATAACATGTGAAAATAATTTAAAAACTTGGGATGAGAAAAAAAGCTCATTAAGGGATATAAAAAGAAGTAAAGAACACATTAGTCCATGAATACATGTAACATATGAAATATTTTTCAAAAAAAGACATAATTGTCACCCATATAAACTTACTTTTTGAAACTTGATATTTATATGACATTTCCATAAAACACATAGAACATAAATATAACCATAAAGGTATCATGGTTCATTATTTACATAATATTGTAACCCTATCAGCTACCTTATAATTTGTAACCCTCATGGCCACCTTAAAATGTAACCCTTATGGCTACCTTATTGTGTAACCATTGTAGTTACACTTGGAGTAACCATACGGTCGACCTCCAACTTACATATACCCAATTAATTGGAGGTAGATATAGGTCCCACAATTCATCATAAGCAGTTACTAAGAACTAAAACACAATCATACAATATGAATAATTTCATAAAAATATTGTTATTGAATTTTTTCAAACAGAATTTTAAAAGAGGTTTTTTAAAGAAAAGTACCTTACATATATCATATAATTGAAGTGAGACTTAATATAGTGGATGGAATATGTATATAAACTGTAAATACACATAATTAAACATATTATAAACAAAATTAATCACACAAATAATTTTAATACTACATAAATAATGAAGTAGAATGTTAACCCAAAGAATAGAAATTGGGTTAAGAATCCCCTTACCTCGGGTTTGTCTAAACTATAAATACACATAATTAAACATAATATAAAAAAAATTAATCACACAAATAATTTTAATACCACATAAATAATGAAGTAAAATGTTAACCCAAAGAATAGAAATCGGTTTAAGAATTCCCTTACCTAGGCACACGCAATATCTTAAAGAAACATGTTCATATTTATTATACCTTATATGATCATTTCATTACATCATTTCACCCTTTAATTGTTAGTATTTTGTTCCTTACATTGTTTCGGGTCCGTTCTTTACATGATTTCCATGGCCGGTTTGTATTTTATTTTCTTATCGTATGGAAATGAAAATAAAAAAGTGGAATAAAATGGTATTGATATGTTTCCATAATATATAATGATAATATAAATCATTTTTTTATCATATATAATGATGGATCATTAGCTAAAACACTGATGATATTTGTTTAGATCATTTTTTGTGGTTCCTCAATAATCATGAACTTGTTTCATTATATAATTTAATGTTATGCATAGAAGTTCATTCCAGAACATAAAATAGGTTACAACATAAAATTTAAATTGTTTTTAAACCATTAAAAGGGTTTTTGGTAAGATTTGAAGGAATTAATGGAAATTTCCAACACATCATCCATGATTTTGGTAAATTGGCACATTGCAGACGGTGTTTTTATTTTTAGGATAAGAGGTAAAGGAGAGGAAGAAAGATGGTGAATTTTTTACATGAACATGATAAAATACATAATATATAATATTATGGAGATTTAATACCTCCTTGATAAGTGGATGGTAAGAGAGTATAAGAAAATAAAGGAAATGAAAAGAAAACACATGAAAAAGGAAGAGGATTCTTACCTCTTGATCTCTTCTCCTTGAGATCCTCCTTAAGGCCTTTGGTTTTGACCTTTTGGTGAGACCAGAAGGTCTTGGATTTGGGGAAGAGAATTGGGGAGGGGATTCAGCAGAATTTAGACAATGATCAAGGCTTGAGAGGTGTGAGAGGCAGAGGGGAATAAGGGTGGTATTTATAGTGGGGGAGAGGAGGGATTTTACATTATTTTAACAATTATTATAATATTTTTACTCAAGACTATGAATAGTATTGATTAATGTGACCCCATATAGTAATAATTGTATGTGATTTCAAACCAGGTGGTATTACATCATCCTCCCATCATCTATTATGCAGTAGAACAAGTATTTTCCTTTATCGTAATTTATCATATTTTACTATTCATCAAAAATTCAAGAATTTTAGAAAAATAAGAAAAAATAACCCTAACCATTTTTTGATGTGTATAATTTAAAAATGAACTCCATTTTTTAAATATAATTTTCTAAATATTATTAATTTAATTTTTAAATAAAATCATAATTTATTCAAAAAAAATCTATAATTCATTTTTTAGCACATTACAGAATTAATCAACATCCCGTTATCTTAAACCTTAAGAAAATAAAATAATAAAATGATTTACTATTCATAAGGGTAATATTACTATTTGTATTACTATTCATAAGGGTATGTTACTAATCACTAAAAAACAAGTTGGTTCTATCATACTCTAAATAACATATTGATCACAACCGTAGATGACTGTTTTTTGAAATTAAAATCATATAAGCAAAAAAATTATGTTTAATGTATTTCTATAACTATCAACTTAAAACAAATTTTCATGTATTTCAATTTATTTTTAAAACCTTGAAGTGTTACAATTTTTGTATAGAGAATTAGATAGATATCTATTTTTCTAGAGAACTGGGTTATGTATAACTAGTATAACTACATTATAGAATATCTATTGAAAAGAGAAGAACTGGAATCAATTAGAAGAATAATTTCCTTATTAATATCATTTATCTGAAATTGTAAAGGTGGTACCACCACTAGGGTTTTCCCTAGACTAAGCCCAAGATAAACTTCAACCTGTATATCTCAAGAAAAATCATCTATCGGAGAAGTTCAAGATTATAGAAATCACCATGAGATCTACTCTAGTTGAACCATATCCTGTTATATCTTCCCATGGATATATTTCCCTTAGAACTTATTTTGAGATCTTAAGGGTTTTTGTAAGTAGAAACCAGGAAGTTATAAAATTATTAATGTGATAAATTATTAATTTCATTACTTTAATTATTTTTATACCATAATAATTCTTAAAAGATTTTATATTAATTTAATATATTATAATTCAAGGAATTTATGAAATAAATGAAATTATGAGGATACGATTTATTTAAGGGGGTATAATATAACATCCTAGATTTCCAATAAGAACTTTTTATGAAATTTTTATTCCTAAATTGGATATTTAAATGATAAACTCGTCTCTTTGTTACCACTTATGTTGTTTATTTATATATTCTAAGTATAAATGAATTTAATATGATAAAAACATTTTTAGAAAAAGGGTATCTTATAGGTCGGGTGATAGCTCATTGTGTTCAATAAGGCCTTAGGGATTGTACCAACGATCAAATAGAGATAAGGGATTAACCCCTACAACTAGCCTACGTGTTTTATTTCTTATATCTTGGATACTTTTTATATAAATTCTTATATAAATTTTTTTATTATATTCAATATTCTTCTTACATAAATAAATAACTTTTTAGTTTTATATTATCATAGTAATTAATTCATTGTAATCTAATTGTCAACATATTATGATACAGATTTTCAAAGTCATAATGTTGTTATATGTTGAAATTAATGTCATCTAATACTTTATGAATAACATATGGTGGATGGTTAAATAAATTTTTTATACTAAAATTATACTTTATCAGGAATTTTTAATTTATATTATAATTAAATTAGTTTCTAAATGATTTTAATCATGTTCTATGTACATATTTTATTAGTCAAAATTTCCTTTTAAATCATTAAGTAATATGTTTTATAATAAAATAATGTTATGAAATTTTTATTATTTTTATTTTAAAATGTAATTTCTCTTATGTATAGTGTATTATAATCACAAAATGGTTGTAACATATTGATAATATGGTTTTTAGAAATTTAAAATGGTCATTGACATGTCATTGTGATTATGAAAGATCAAGGTTATTATACTAAAACTATTTTTTCTCAATTATTTATTTAGAAACTGAATTACACTTAATTAAAAGATAAATTTCAAAAAATTGAATAAAATAATTTGGTATTAATATACTTTTTAACAAAAATTCAATTGTAAAATGGATACACACATATCTCATAACGAGATTAAATTTTCTAAAAGTATATTTTTTAAATTTTATGTAGAGATTGCTCGATTTTGAAGTACACAAGTATTATTAAATTTCATATAGATAAATAATTATTTAAAAGAAATTTAATTTTTTTGACTCAGAACATTGAAATTATCTTAGGAATAATTTTTGTGATTTTTCTAAAGAAGTTGACTTTTTGGTTTAATAGTGTATGCACCATTTTCTTTTAGAAAACTGTAACATGTATAACCAGATAATTATACAGTCATAACTTAAATATTATTAATAATTTTTATTGATCATAAATTTATTTATGGATTAAAATGTTTATTTCCAAAAAAAATATGTTACATTTAAAAAAACATCTTTGATATTTTGGAACCTAAGTTATACCATTCTAAAAAACTATTTTTATGCATTATAAATTTATTGTTTTAGAATTAATTTTCATCAAATTTAGAAATTAAATCAATTAAAATGGATTTAATATTTAGAATCATAAGTTCAAAATTATATAAAAAGTTTAATTTCATTTTTAGGTGCAAAAATAAGTTACTGAGGTAAAAAGTAAGTTACCAAATACCCACCACATATTCTCATTATCCCACACCAAAACATTAATTTTTCTCATCATAGATCTCTCAAGGAGTCTCTTAAATTTATATCTCTATAATATTTAAGGTTTTTTTGGTTCTAAGGTTCGGTGTTAAGCTAAGAAGCTCAAGAAAATTAAGGTTTTACCCAATCCTCCTCTTTCCTTTTCAAATAAAATACTTTTATTATAATTAATTTTAAAATTATTTTCCGTATGTTTCCATTATTTTTATTCCATGTTATTATAATCCATATTTTATACTATTAATGAGAGTTTATTTATTCCCTCTCATTATAGCCATTTCCTATGTCATCACAAATAAGACTTCCTAACCCCTCCTACCCTAATTTTTGTGTACCTTTTAAATTATTTTCTATTTCAATGGGAAATTTTTAGATGCTTCATTATTATAATTTAATTATCATATTATCAATGAGATTCCACCATTCCCTCTCAATATACCATAAGTCGTTATAATTATCAAAATTTTCCATAGCCATAAAATTATCCTAAAATTTTTTGTAAAGTATATGTGGTTTTTTTAGAAATGACATATATATGTGGATATAAGAAATTGGATGTGGGATTTGAAATAGATTTACTAAGGGTTAGTAACCCCAAATAGTGCATATTGGTTATTAACTTAATCTTCACCTAGTGAATAACAAAGAGGCATAATTACATACCTTGTATGACACTCCTTGGATATGTGCTTTGGATAATTTACATGATCTTTATATGTCATATCAAAGGATTGGAATATATGAATTGAGATACAACTTCAATTAATATTCATATACCATGTAAGTACCCTCCATTTCCACCTTGTTAACATGTATTTTATAATAAAACATCCCATTTAATTTTGAATGTCATGTAGTTTCTATGTTTTTTATTGAATATTAACCTAGATTACTACATTAATCCATTTAAGGGGATTATTTCTCAATAATTTTGTAATGAGTAATTATATTCTCTATCATTATCCATATCATTCATGGATTTTATCTTTACCCCCAAATTTTATGTTCCAGCGTATATGTGGAAATGAAATCACTATGAAGAATAATCCATCGCTTCCTTTATCTTTCCACATCGCCAAGTATGTATAAACATAATTTTTCTTCCAATTTCATTTCTATGCGAATTCCCTTGAATACTTTCTCTATTTATATGGTTTCCACCTAGTTACCCATATATTCATTTAATTTAGGAATATATTGGCTTACCATATAACCTTTATTTTATAAGGTGTAAGTACCTTATAGTATAATATTTTGATTGAAGGGTGTTTACCTAGCAAGATACATAATATCATTGGATTATAGTATAATTTACATGGGTTTTTTATATTATAATTATTGAATTATGGATATTGATATTGTTATCCCTATTATTACATTTAATTTTGAAATATTGGTATCCCATATATCCATTATCTCTATAGGGAGTAATATTTAATACTTGTCCATGATTGTGTATGAGTTTCTTAGGGGACATGATGATATGCATCTTTTATCCATTATATTCATATGATGGATTCATTAGATTTATTATATAATGGGTGGGACCTCATTATAGATATATCATTGATTCATCGATAGGCCTCATAAGATGAAAAAGTTGTGTTTTGGTGTATACCTCTCCCCATTTATGTAAGAAATATGTATTGGTTGAGTACTTTATGGAAGATTGTGATGTCTTGGTTATGGACTTGATGGTAATATTATGATGTAGAGCATTAAACATTCCATCACTATGATATTATCTATCTATATCCATGTGTTTATTTATTTTTATACTTTACGAAGATATATTATGAACACATAATCAATTATTGTATCATTTTTTGTTTATCAATTCATATCATATTATTCCATGATTAATTTATGATATATTCTATTGCATGTAGCCCATCATTGAGTATCCAAGCTCACCCCTATATTTTGTTTCCACTTCCCTAAGAAACCAAGAATATTATTATGATTTAAGAATGGAATTTTTTTGGATAAATAATAAAATTTTCATGTTTCAAGTTGATTTAACCAAATTTGTTATTTTAATGAAATGTTCAATTATGTATCTAGTTCCTTAAACTACTAAAATATGGAGCCTCTATGGTATATGTTATACCAATGTAATGAACAACGATTGTCTCTAAGATACTGGAGTGAATTTGTTATAAAAATTTCCTACTAATATGAATATATACATAATAATTGTCCACATTCAAGATGAAACAAATATCTTTGATTTCATCACCAACCTGGATGTTTCAACTTTGAGAAGCTTTTTTCAATCCATAAATGTCCCATTTTAACTTATAACCATTAGCAAACTGATTTGGAATTTTAAAACCTTTAGGTTATATCACATATATATCCTAGACTAAATTCACATTAATGAATGAGATTTTAACATCCATTTGATATATCTCATAATCATAATGAGATTATATGTAAATGAATATGTTAATGAAATTTATCAATTTAGTTGGTAGAAATTTCTATTCATAGTATATATCATGAATTTTTTTATAACCCTTTTCCCCCAGTAAATCTATATTGGTAGATAATCGACCATAAATTCCATTTTTATTATGATAAACCCATTTTCACTCTATGGGTATCACCCCTTTGGGTATATCCTCCAAGTTCCAAACTAGGTTAGTGTACTTGGATTCCATCTCAGGTTTAGAATTTAGCTATTTCTTGGAATCATAACTTTCTATTACTTCTTGGTAATATAAGGTTCATTACCTATGAGCATTACTTCGTCATATTTTCTATAATAAATCCATATCTCATAGAATCATGGTGAATTATCTCATTCCATCAAGGTTCTTTTATAACATGATTCAATTTTTATTCCACAAATCTTTATGGAGTTGGCACAATTTATATCTCTAGAATAGTTTTTTTTTGTTGGTTTTGAACTTATCCTATTTAAACTTTTCTCCTACTAACACCTTGATTCATATATTCCTTCTCAAGTAATATAATAGTTTGATCCACAAAAAAAAATTCTCAATATAATTATAGAAATAATATCCCATAATTTCCTTAGTATAACCCAAAAATAAGATTTTTTATGACTTAGAATCAAGATTATCATAAACCAAACATTTTATATGTGTTTTGCAACCCCAAATATTCATAAAATACAAATTGTGATGTTTCCCTATCCATATATCATATGGTTTCTTTTTTAATACATTAGATGAAACATGGTTAAGTAGGAATTTAGTAGTTTCCATATATTATCCTTATAATGATATAGATGTTAGGTTTATAAGGATCGAACAATAATCATTCATGGAAGTATATGATAATAGAAACTTTAAATCCCAAGATTACTATGAATTGAAATGGATTCCATAATAAAAACTAAATGAATAAACGGAGTACCTCACACTGATGTTGGATATATAAAATATCCTTGGTTATTGTGGTTAATTAAACTCCCTAATGAGAAACTAATATCCTCCTACCTCCATGGTGTATCCATGGTTTGATCAAAATCGCCCAGAAAATTTGGCAGAAGACTCCTTTCTTCCATGATATTACAAAATATCTTTTTGCAAAGGGAGGAGGAGGGGAGAGAAATGGGAGAATCATCAAGATGCATAAGCATGTTCAAACCATATTATATCTATGGTAGTAGCTTCCTTATACACCCCTTGGTGATTCTCCACTGATGATTATACATTTACTTGTAAAATATTAAACATATGAGTTATGAATATGGCTATAAACCCTTTGTAACCCTTAGTTAATACTATTCTCCTAGTTTTTTCATCATATGAAACATATTACTAGTTATATATAATGTGAATGTGATATGAACTTTAACCATTTAACATTAAACTGCCTTTCTAATCATAGGGTCTTATGTAAACCATACACTATGATACAAAATTCCTTTCAGTATAGCTAAGTCATACAATATGACTGTTAGGGGGTTGAAAAATGAAATCAAAATATCATGAGAAATGATATACCCAAAGGCATGAAACATTCCATTTACAACATGTATTTCATACACTATGACATATCCAAATAGTACCCTATGATATAGCAAAAACACATCATATATATTTACTTCTTGAATCTATATCTCTATCAATCTCCCACTTGGATTACATCCTCATTGACTTATTCCATTTCAACTCATATTTTATCATATAGAATCACCTGTGAAACTATATCCAAAACTATATTTGGATATTTCAAAAAACACATATGAAAATATATCATTAATTTTACCATATACTACATCATATGAAATAACTTGTGAAAATATATTCATAACCTATTAGATAATCTATATAATAATTAATACAACTCTATGTGTTTTGTAAACCTCAATCCCCATGCGGTAAACCACAAAGGGTGACCTCATAAGATTTTGTAGCATTAAAAAAATATGAATTCCAAAATTCATAGATAAAATAAAATATTATCCTCTATAAAATAAATAGTTATACTCAATCTATAATGTGATATGGTGTGATATCCATCAAACACATGTATCTCTAGACATAAGTCTATAAGTTGTATCATTTATAGGAATTCATTTTTATATGGTCCCTTTATCCAAGACATTAATTAACCATGAGACATGGAGTATGTAAACATTATGTAGATACTTATACATTCTTGATTCTCTGAGTATATATTAACCAGTTTGAAAAATATATCACATATCATTCATCTAATATGATGAGCACATCACATAACCCTCACCCAAATAGATAATTAATTCACATTTCTTATCTGGGCATGAGCATACACTCCTTCAATATATCTCAATACAGGTCTTAGATTTCATACTCATAAAGTGAGAGGACAAATCCCATCTTCAATAAGCACCAACTAATGAAATGATCAGCAATAAATCCAAACACACCCAAATAAGATAAGCCTCAAGGCACGAAAATAAAGGTTTCAAAGTATGATGGTTTTTAGGCCAGGTATCTCTACAATTTTGGTATGGGTATTCGATATGAAACATGCACCCCTCTAATATAAAAGGAATAGTCTATAACATCCTTGTTGTATACTCGGTATTTCATCTAGCGAAAGAAAATTATTTTATACCTCATGAGAATATTTTATATATATATATAAAACCCTACTCATGTTAGCCTTAACATTTCATCACAAACTATAATACTCCATGATGAACATCTATTAGAGATAACTCAAAGTCATAATTTTATAGGTTAATTATCATTACACTTTGTGTAATATATGCATCCAACATGAAAGAATGATAAAGTTGATATTTTTTTATAACATGATACATTTAATATTCTTAAACTCTTTTAAGAATGATAACAATACCATACATAAGTGTGTGTCTAATCATATCACATATGATATACCTCTAGATCGACCTTTTTTTTGTTTCACTTTTAGGGTTTTGTTAAACTCATTATATATCTATATAATTCATGACACATATTTAATAAGTAACATTTATGAAGTGGTGAATTTTGAATAATAGTGAGATTTAGGAATTATATTCCTAATGTTTAACTCTTTCAATATAGTGTCTAAACTCCTTTACTTCACAAAAACTAATGTAATGATTTTAATAACTTCTATTTTCTATTTAACACTTTTCTAAATCTAGAATCATTTTCATTTTTATAAACTTTTCCATAAAAAAATCCTTGAGAATATTTTGATATAACTATTATAACTCTTTACATTAATTTTTTATGGACATACCATAAACCTTTTAGGATATTTAGTGAAATTTTTGACTGGTATAATCCTTTACTTCTTGTTCTTGAACTTCTGTAAGTCTAAACATACTCCAAATAGTCTCTTAGAAACTATATTCTTTTCATAATATCATATTTAGATACACAAGATCTTTTGTGTCATGAAATATCACTTATTTACATTAATTGGAATATTTCACAAATAAATTATTATATCTATATATTATATGGTATTCTATGTGTCTATAGTAATGTATATAAAAAAATATTTTATTCTTTAAAATATGTCATTGATGGGTGGGGATCACATCCCTTTTATTTCAACAAAAATATTGTATATACACTTTTATGAAGGAGAAAAATATTTTATCCTTATATTATTTTAAAATATATTAAAAAAAATTATAAATAATAAACCATATGTATTGAAATATCAACTCATATTGTTCATAATAACTCTTTTTTAGCAAACAAATTCTCTTATCACATAATAGAAATGAGATAAATCTACATATCCTTTATGTAGATCCATCTAATCCTGATATCTATTTCTTTTTATTTTAATTTATCAATAAGAAGCCCTTTTCTTCATTATCTAAATACAAACTAAAATCTCTATCAATTATTACCTTTATTTTGAACTCTTTTCTATTTAAAACATTTATAAATTATACATTTAGTATCATATATCCTTCAAAATTTATTAATTTATTTATATAACATAAATTCCTAACATATAATTTCCATGAATATTCACAAACACCTTTAGGTATCCCAAAAAATTTATATTCTTTGAAACAATTACCCTCCTTCCTAACACCTCTCTTAGGTTTCAATGACCAAAGATAACTATTGTACAAGTCTAATCTTTCTTTTTTTGGATTAAACTTTTTACCCTTAAATATTTTAAACACGTCCTTGATGAAATAGGGTAAACATTTATTGAACTCATTAACATTGTTTGAAAAATTTCCAATGATGATTCCATAATAAATTTTATAGCCATATCATGATTTAAATTATATTTTAGTCTCATCAAGTCATTTATATACTCAATCACATTGAGTGTGTGATTGGAAACTAGAATCCATGGATTCATTTTTCATTTAATGTATTTGAAAACTTAATTGAATCATTTAGTTATTCTAATAAACATCTAGACTCACTTTTTAAATAAGTTCAGCATTTAATGTATTTGAAAACTTATTAAATATTGTCTCACTAAAATGATGACCACTTTTATAATTTTACATCATATCCATTAGTGGGACAAGATCCATATTTAAATAAGAAATGAATCTATTTTACTGTTCATTTAAATACATAGATATTTAGATATTCCATTATAGTAATAATATCATATTTGACTCTTAGATAGTTGATTGAGTAACTTTTTTCACAATATATGATATGGATAATATCAAAAATATTCCACTCTATCCTATCTTATAGGGTTTCCTATAAAATTTCAACCAAATTCATATGAAAAAAATATGGCACATAAATCTTATGGTCACATCATTACTTTCTTTATTTACATAATATAATATAGGGTCACCCATATTTAGCATAAAACTATCATATTATATGATTGATGTTAATAAAAAAAATTAGAAAGAATATTAAACTTAGTATTTTTAAAGGGAATTTAATATCACTATCTTATCTTATGTTATTCCATTTATGTATAAATGATTCTAATGATATAGTTTCAAATATTATTGCTTCTACCAAATCAATATGTACAGACCATATTAATGTGTATCCCTTTATAAAACTCATTTTTTTCATCACTAACTCAAATTAAAAAACCAACTATTTTCACACATATCCAAATGTATCTCATGTTGAAGGTATATGAAACATTTCATGTAAACTATTAGAATTATATGAAATATTTAATCCCAACAAGAGTAATCTCTAAGAAATAGATCGTAAATCACCACTTTTCTAAACATGGTATAGTCCTTTAGGACAGTAAGTAGTGAAACCCAAACTCCCTCAACCTAAGTATACTTTTCTCAAGAGAGGCCTCAATTTTATCTTAAATCTAAAAAATAATATAAATAAACTAAAATTTACCTTTAAATTTAGTCTCATGTTCTAATTAAATCTAAAGTCAAGGTAGAATAAAACTAAATCAATTATCATATCTAGTATGTAACTCCATGTATGCATGTGTGAAAATTTATAGAAGCAGTTTAACTCTTTGAACTAAAGCATGCATCAATTCATAATATAACAAGTATATTTATGAATAAGTCATGAAATAAACTAAATAAACAAACAAATCATGTATTTAAACATGAGATAAATAATTCATGAATTATTTATAAATAAATAAAACATAAAGGATTTATAATTTTGCTACACATTATGGAAATTTAAAAATTAAATAAATATAAACACTTTATATTTATTTATAATATAAACTCCTTCAAATTATTATCTTATATAGAATTATCCTTAAATATATGGTATTAAATGAAATAAAAACATTTAATATTCCAATTCTATTATGTATACAATTAACACAATCTAAATATCACACATTTAATATTATTTAAACCTTGACCGTATAAATTGTCAAAAGTCCTTTTGGTGTGGTTTAAATAATTTCTCAAATAATGCCTTAAAATTAAAATTTTCATATTAATGATTATGAATCATTCATAATTTTAAATATAAACACTTTTATATTTTACCATATTTTATAATTTATAAACACTTTATAAATTACACTGATAATTTCTATATAAATATATTATATTTAAATTATAATTCCTTCCATATAATTTTAAAAGGTATTGTAATATTCATGATTAATATTATCAATATTTATTTAATAAATGTTCTATAAAAATTAAATTAATTAAATATAAATATTTTATAATTAATTAATTAACTAACTAAATCAATATCCCAAAATAAATTTTTAATAATTTATAAAAAGTTCATAAAATATATAATTAAATTCATGATTGAAATATATAAAATTTTATTTTTTTTAATATATCATATTCTACAATCCAATCATATCCTAATCCATGATATTCCATCGTGTCTTATGACTGGGATTTGTAGTGTACAATTGATAGTGAAATACTATCAATCGTATTCTGTAATGAATAACCATGATAAGTGAAATCACCCTTAGGTGCCTGGGTATCATATTTTATGATATAACCAATATCGCTTCGACGATTCAATCCTCTATTTTATGGAACACATGCAATTAAAACAAATTCCATTGTAGGATATGATAACCTATATCATAATTTATGACATGATGAAAACTGAATAATAACATTAAATCTTACTCTATGATTCCATATATCATTTTATATGGTTCAATCACATCTTATGATATCCAATATCATATAACTAGTCTCTAAAAAATTATATCATTTTTTAATGATATATAATACGATATCAAAAATGAAATGAAAATTATTCATGTTTAAACATTATTTTGAGATTCAAGAAGCATGTCAAGGCTCTAATACCACTACCAGATTTCAAAGGATATAATAACACTGGTTCAAGGCAATGAACAATAATAGAAACCTTAAATACTAACGTCGTCATGCTTTGATATTGAAGACACGTATAAACTAAATGAATAAAATGTGCACCTTGCACTGATGTTCACTTCAGCAATGATCCTCAGTCATAGTGGTTGATGAAAATCCCAAAGGAGAAACCAATAGGTTCCTCCCTCCATTATATATCTATAAGTTGATAAAAATAACCCAATAATTTGGGCATGGACCTCATTTCTTATATGATATAATAGTATCTTGTGTTGAAAAGGAATTATGGGGATAGAGTAATGGAATAATAAAAAGGAGGTATAGGTAGGTTCAAACCACACCATGTCGATGGCAGTAGCCACCTTATATAGGTCTTAAGACACTATGAGAGTAAATATTCATTTACTCGTGAATTATAAAATGTATGAGTTATGGATGTGGTTGAAAACCCTTTGTAACCCTTGACTAATATTATTATCCTTATCTTTTCATCATATGAAACATATTATTAATGATAGAAAACATGAAGATGATTTTAATGTTAACTATTTAACATTCAACATCCTTTCTAATCATAGGGTTTTATGTGAATCATACATTATGATTGATAATTATATATAATATAACATAGTCACATAGTAAAATTGATAGGAAGTGACAAAATGATATCAATATATCATAAGAAATGATATACCTAAAGTCATAAAAAATCATTTACAACAAGTATATCATGTAATATGACATATCTAAATCATACCATATGATATCGCATAAACACATCATATATATTTATGGATTTAGGGAATATATTCATCAATGGGATGGTTAAACTAACTCATTTTTTGAACTATGTCCAATAAGTTATTATTCCACCTCTCAGATACACCATTCCATTATAATATTCTAGGAGTGAGTTGTAAATCAATTCTATAATCTCTCAGATGTTCTACAAATTCCTAGATCAAGTATTTTCCACCATGATTTAATTAGAGAATCTTAATATCTTTTCCCATCTAATTATTTACTTATTTATAAAACTATTTGAAATTTTCAAATGTTTCAAACTTATATATCATTTAAAAAATCTAATCATATTGATTTAAGTCGTCATTAAAGGTTATGATGTACCTATACCCACCACTTTCTTGAGTACTCATTGGTCGACATACATCACTATGTATAAGATCTATTAATCCATTATCCCTTTTACATTTTCCATTAAATGGTGTTTTGATTATTTTTTCTAATAAATAATATTTTCATCAGTCAAATGATTCATAATTGAGTGATTCCAAAAATACATCTTTATGGAGTCTTTGAATTTATTTCTCATTTATATGTCCAAGTTAAAAGTTATAAATATAAGTGTTGTTAGAATCAACCTTAAATTTATTAATCTTAATTTTATAGATTGAATTATAAATGTACAAAATATATAAACCATTCCCCATATTATCAATATCATAAAACATTTCATTCGTGTATATAGAACAACTATTGTTCTTAATAATGAATAAAAATTCCATTTTGTCCAAATAAGAAATAGTAATCAAGTTACTATTTATGGAAGGAACATAAGAAAAATTTAATAATTATAAAAACTAATTCTCTTGGTAGACTTGTATCATCTATATAGAACTCTAACATAGTAACTCTTTCTACATTTCCAACACATAGATATAATTTACCATTCATTAATTATCTATTATTTATAAGTCTATGTTTGTTAGAAAAAAATGTATGATACGCACCTAGTATCCAATACCAATGAGTTTTAATTAGATAAAATGATTTATATAACATTAATATCCATATAATTAGAGTGATTATCTTTGATAAAACTTCTTGACCTTAGTTACCAATCTTGAATTATTTTATAGGTCATACCTATATGAGACCTCAAAATGAAAATCATGATGCATTCTATAATCTATAACAAACACATATATAAGGGTTAATATCATGTTTTATATCTTTTCATCAAGTAAATTTAATAAAATTACTCCCATTAAAATTATTACCTCATACATCATTACCTTTAGTATTCCAAGTTCCATATTTCATTAAATATTGGGTTGCTTTAGCATTTCTTTAAACATTTAGATCTTTATGTAGGCTATCATATCAATAATATCACATGTGACTCTTGGATATTCAAGAATAAAAATCCTTTCCCAAATCATCTTATGAATAATATTAACTCTATTCCTCTAGAAACCTAATACTAGTAGAGTTATCTATACCAGAGTTTCTCAAAACAAACAATTGAATATGCAATGACCTGCATCATCATAGGTTGTGAATTCCTAAGATAATTTCAATTTTTCTATTGGGTGAGAGGTTAATTTTGAGGACCGGGTATCAAATTAGTTTTCTAATATTTTTAAAAACCTTAAAATGTGTTTTTGGATGTGTTTTGAGGCTCATGCGGTGTCCTGAGGGTTTAAAAGGATATCAGGGAAGAGATAGGTGGTCGGGATATTAAAAAGTGGAAAATATAGGCCTTTTATGGTGTGAAACTATAATTAATTCTATGAAATTATTTGGTCTTGGGTTGGGGGTCTCTTCTTTGGTTCATTCCTATCATGAACATGGTTCATTACATGAACCATGAATTCTAGGTTTTAAAAAAAAAGTGGGGTGAGGGGGATTCTAAATTAGAAACCCTTTAAGGGTTTTCTCTCATATGGTCATGCAAAAAATGGGAGGTTGACACCTACCCCCAACCCCCTCCCCCCATTTCCCCTTCCTTATTCTTCTATCATAGTTGATTATTATAATTTCATCATGAAAAAACAAATCAGGGTCACCTCTTTCTTCACCCTTCCTTATCATCTCTATTCTCCATTGATTTCATCTCAGAATGGATAGGGTTCAAATGAAAAATTTCACTAGAGAATGGTGAAATCTTCACTCTTGATGGTAATTTCATTTCTGGCACATATAGAACATCTTAAGAGGTTGTATTCAATTCTTCATTCATTTTTTGATGCAAGGGGTATGGTTCTATTGATTTATTTAAGGTTTCTAGTGAATTTGGGTTTAATTTTTCATTGATTCAGCATTTTAATTTGGTCCTTTTGTGTTTTTTATGTTTGTAGGTGTACTAGGAGTGGATTGCACCTTGTTTCTTGAGGTTTTAGTATTGATACGTCGCTTGGTTTGTTTGGAATCAGTTTTACCAATTTAGGATTTTGGTTTTAAATGTTTAATTAATTATTTTGATGGTATTTATTGATTAGATGGGTGCTCATAGATTTGATGGAAGCCAGTAAAATCTTGGGATGGATTTTTGGAACATTGATTGAGGTAGGTGAACTTAAAATTATTTGAGTCTCTTGTTTTTTTGGTGATTTTGTGTTTTGGTGACATCATTTTTATATTTTTTGTATATTTCATTAACTTATGTGACTCCTACATAAATTGGGGTGGGATTACATCAGCCTAATAGCCAACATAGACCACATATCTTTCCAAAGAGTTTTCTGGTGGAACCTTGGTCAAATATAGGTGACCCAAACATTACATACATAAATATTACAATAGTTTAAATGAATATTCAATACATATCATAACAATACATTCCCTGGAATCATAAATGTTTATTTTATTTGGATACGAGATACATAATCATATTATTTCCTAAAATATCTTCAACAAATCCCACAATTTTCTTCTCACATAGTAAACTTCTTAGACATACCCTACTTAAAACCTTGATTCATGACATGGGGAAAGGAAACATAAGAAATAGTGAATTCAGATTCTCAATAAGGGTAAACATGGAAGATATCAATCAATTATCATATGTAATAATATCATGGACATAATGGTATGAGAACATGATCTTAGCATTTTAAATTCATAACCAAAAATTCAAAGATCATAATCATGACATGAGGCTTTGTCATATCAGAAAACATGAATCATAGAAGAATAAAAGATCAGGATCCATGAGATCATATCATAAGCATAAAAACATGATATAGAGAGTGGTAAAAATGTGAGGTATAATCATAATCATATAAATATTATCTCAAGTATACCAACCAATATGTTCATTATATGTCGGGCTGGGGAAAACCACCTATGTACCTTCTTCGAGCTTGGGATAACCTCTCATGTACCATCTTTTGAGATTGGAATAACATCTCGTGTACCCTCTTTTGGTCTTGGGATAACCTCTTGTATACCATTTTAGATCATAAACATTAATCATTTATCAATGAATTGTATATCTATAATAGACCCAAATGCCACATAATCTATTTATATATATTCCACAAGATCATGAAAAAATTTATCATTTCATCATATCTTAACCAGTGAAAAAATGAATTTTATCAATATCTCATCATAATAACTATAAACCATCCACATAATAAATAAATATGGTTTCATTGTATTATATCCCAAGTGAATAATAAGTAATATCAAAGGATATTTTTGTAGATGAAAATACCTCTATAAGATCATTAGAACATTTCTTGAGGAAAATACCCTTCTCATTATGAAATCACTATTTAAAATCAAAAAAAAATTATAAAATATTAAGGAAAACATTTTCTTTGAAAATAAACATGGAAAATGTAATATAAGTTTCAAATAAAATAGTATTCATAATGGCGAGAAAATACATTTTTCTGGTAAATGTTAAAATAAAGATTCATTTCACATTTTATATAAAAAGTCAAAAGTACCTTATTTGGAAAGTAATAATAATAATAATTTTAATAAAAATTATAAAAATTAAAATGTGGATAAAAATGAATTTAAGTTATTATTTGGTAATATTACAAAAATATTGAATTTTTTTATAAAACATGGATATGGAATAGAACGGATTCCCAGATGAAGAGAAAATTTAAAGTCAGTTTTCCTTAAAAACATTCTTTCGGACTTTTGAGTACATAGAAAAAATTAAAGGAATGAATTTATTATAAAAAAATAAAAATAACAAAATAAAATAAATTATATTTATGAGTGATAGATCATATAATTTCATCATTGAAAATTTAAGCATAAACAATCCTAAAAATAGTGAGATTGTAACATGAAACCCTTACTACTTTGGTAACTTTTGAGTTGTAAGTACCATGAAGGAAATAAATTTAAATTTAAATTTAAATAATATGAACATAAGTATATTCATGATATAAAATATCATATTGTTAATAGATACACCTCATCAAATAAGATAAGTGTATACCATAACCTTTGTCCCAAAGAATACAATTTGAGATGATAAACCCTTACTATCATGACCCGACCCAACGGGTCTCGAGCTGTGACTCCCCAAGCCCACCTCCAATAGGCTAGGGGCTGGTGTCCAGCACCGAGTAGTCTATCAAACACATGGGAGGCATTAGCCTAAGGTACATGTGCACACGCACCCACAAACACCTCCATGAAACAGTGTAGAGATATAGAAAACTGAAAAGTAAATGCATGCATACAACTATCCCACAACCAGAGTACAGTAGAAGTACAAAAGGAAAAAACAGGGCCCACCAAAAGAAAACTAAAAAAGTGCATCCAACCTTCTCTGAGGAAGGGGAATGCTGCCATAAACACCCACCGGAAAGCTCCCACTGCACCGCACTGGTAAACACCCCGGTCAATCTTGCTCACTCAGCTCCGCCTGCTCTGGGTCCTCCTGGGACTCCGTCGAAAGGCCTGTGGTATGCACAAGACACAAAAATGTGCGGGAAAAGCCCGTGCAGGGGTGAGTATAAACATACTCAGTAGGCACCCCAAAAACCCAAAACAAAAGAGAGCAACTGGACGGCAACAGTCCGCTCATCCCAGCCAGAGGGAACCCAGACGAGAGAGAAACTCCATCTCGTGACCATCCTCGGATAAACACAACTAGTCAGCTCAACTCAGGTGTATGCCCATACATACACCTTGAACAATCCAGATATACTCAGCTCACACAACAAGCCACCTGAGGTACCGACCTCAACACCAGCAACGGTTCACAACCAAAAAAACACACCCATGATCATTGTCATCCATGATGACACCCATCCGAGAGATACACTCCATTGGGCCCCAAGCTTACATCTCAGACACTCACCCGAGAGACCACGCTCGTCAGATACCGCCATTGAGGAAAACCCCGCTAAAACAACATAACCACCAAACTCCTCGGATGGGGGATCGCTCCTAGGGTCCGCTAGGGGATACCAGAACCCACTCCGGTATACGACGCTCACAAATAGGGGATCACTCCCAGGGTTGGCTAGGGGATACCACGGCCCGATCTGGCATACGTAGTTCTCACAGATAGGGGATCACACCCAGGTTCTGCTAGGGGATACCACAACCCAATATTGTGCTCGATAGAAGCACGTCACTCAGATAGAGGATCATCACCCATAAAAATGTGGTCACAATGATACCAAAACCCTATCTGGTATAACTTGCGATGTAGGGGATCGAACTGACGATACCGCAACCCTACAGAAACCACGCGCTGAGTAGGGGATCGCATAACCAATGATACCACAACCCTACTATAAACCTGATGCTGAGCAGGGGATCGTATACCCATCGATTCCATAACCCTACTGAGCACGGCCCACTACATAGGGGATCATATTCTCAATGATTCCACAAACCCTACGGGCTTAACCAGCTAGATAGAGGATCTCCGCCCGTGGATAAGCAGTCACAGTGATACCAAGAACCCGATCTAGGGTAACAATGCTAGAGGATCCCGCTCTGGGCCCACCAGAGGGATGCCTCAACTCTAACAGATTAAACATCTCATCGAGAGGATCACAAACCTATACGAAGGTTGTGATGCTGCGCGAACCCTCGTAGGAACGAACCAAGGGAGTACCCTCTACCACTGCTGGTTCAAACATCGCTAACCCAAGCGACCCACAACAACACCTCATTGCCCACCTCCAAAGCCGATACTGAGGCCACCATCGCGATCCACGTGGAAAAACACGCAGGATAGGCTGCTTACTCGCCCGAAACGGACTACCGGTGAAAAATGCATTATTCACCGTAGCTAGCTCATGCGGGGCCCACACAAAGATCCTGAAACCCATCGAGAGGACCATACCACGATGATCCCCTTGGAAAACAAGCAGAATCTACTACTCGTTCGTCGAAAAATGACACTCGGTAAAAAAGGCACTATTCACCGAAGGCCAGCTCGGGTGGGGCCCATGCCTCGATCCTGAAACACATAGAACAGATCGCACAATTGAGATCCTCTCAGAAAAACACACAGGATCGACTATTCATCCGCCACAATCGGACTCCTGGTGCGAAAGCTGCGTTTCTTCGCAAACGCCAAAACCCGGCCTCGCAGGGCCTACACCCCGTTCACAATCCCAACACCCAGAAACCATCTCAAAAATTCCGTCGTACCATCAGGGTCTCAACGCCACTGACGGCACATCATTCGGACGCTCTGGGTAGAAGTTACAACGGCCCGAAGTCGTAAGATAATAAAATATTATTATTATTCACGATGTTTCTAACTCATGGGCCAAAATCCCGAACCATTAAACCCTCGAACCCACACCGGAGGGTTTGCCTCGTCACCAGGGTCACGTCTCCGTAGATGGCACGTGAATCCGACTCCCGGATTGTAAGAAATGGGGGTCTAAAGACCCTCGTACGACAAAAAGGGGACGAACCGGCCGAGACCGGCCGGTCCGGCAGCCCTCCATCGTGCGGCGCACAGCGCCGCCGCGCTGGCGGACCTTCCGCGGACCGCCGGGGGCACCCAGGTGGTCCGTTTTGTGATCCTAAAGCACTGGTGCAACCGCCGGGACACGATCTTCCCTGTAACAACCTCAAAACGAAGCAATTCACAGCAAGAACGGGATCGGGGGATTAAAACGCAAACCGCCAACCTCGCGGGCGAAACGTCGAAGCTTTGTGTGCAGATCGACTCCAGCGGCGCCCTGAAGCTCGATCCACTGATGATCAGCGCAGAAAACGGACGATTCAGCGAAGAACAGAGGTAGGGAAGGGTGAGGTCATCCGCTGTGCATGAGGGAGGAAGGAGGTGATGAACTTATGTTTTAATTTTTTTTGTAAACAACTTATATAACTCTCCGCCAACTCGCCTCCATCCCGGCACCCGATACAAACAAAGGTAAGGTCACCCCTAGGGTAAACGCGCCGTTCTGAACGCAACGGAGGACTCAGATTTTTGATCCGAGACTCCATTTAGAAGTTATTCGAGCCGACGCTCGTAAACCAACTTTTCCACTTATTTATGAAAACACCCATGGTGGCGTTTCTCACCGCAGGCCCACGCCCACAAAGTTTACACCTTGACTAGGGTAAACGGCACGTTATGGACACAACCGTGCCCTCAGATTCCCATTCTGAGATACCATTTGGGAGATATCACACCCCCACTATGGGCATAGAATAAAAATACTTAATATTTTTATAAACTTAATTCTGGACACACCGGGCCTCAGAATTTCATATCGTCTTCACGCCTAACTCTGGAATTATTCGTAGAAATATTCCAAAGTTTGACAGGGCCAAAAACCCGAGTTGCTACACTTACCACTTTACTAACTATCGAATCAAAACACCTTAGATGAAATAATTTGAATTATTACATTAAATACCATTAATTAATAATGATTAATTGTATAACATTTCAAAGGTCAATTATATACACCTCATAAACATAAATTAGTTCATAATATTAAATATGTTTCAACAAAATAATATTGAGACAAAGAACCCTTACCTCAAGTCTCATCTTGCTTCATATGGGTTCAAACCTATGGTATAATAAATATAGATTTACTATAAATATATTAAAAACATATTAATACATATAATACCATATATTATTTAATTATAATATCTTATCACCTATTTATTAATATTTCTTTATTAAAAACACTATTCTGGGTGATAACTGTTTCATTTTTCATGCATGTTTCGGTTCGGTATTTATGGTCCTTTTACTTTGATATTGGTTACATCATATCCAAAATTTTAATTATTTTGTAATTATTACATTTATTCATTATGTATAATTTTATAACTATTCATATAATGTGGTAATGAAAAATGAATTACTTCACTTTATGGAGATGATAATCTATACATACACACAAGTGATGCTTCCAATTTTTGATAGATGGAATAAAATAAAGGTAAATGATAATTCAATATTAAATAATAATTATTATATCATAAATATCATATATATTTATTTAATATATCCTTATTACCATCCATTTACATCCTAAATGAAAAAAAACACATCTCTTCTTGGAGGTGGTTGTCCATATGTACACATGAGCGACATTATCATTTTCCAATGGATGGGAAGATAAGAAGGTAGATAAAATATTATAAATATAGAAGAATAATTATTTAATAAATATAATATATAAATATTAAATCCATCATAATAACCAGCCATGAAATATTGTGATGGGAAATGAATCATATTCCTACATAGAGGTGGTCGTTCACCTGTAAGCACGAGCAGTACTTTCATTTCGTATTGGATGGAAAGGAAGTGAAAAAAGGTTATACCATAATAATAACAACATATTATAATATTTATGATATTATATTCATCATTTTATTTTGTAGACAATATATTATTAGTAATTAGAAGAATAAATAAACTTTGAAAGGGTTGGGTAAGACTATTACCTCTTATTTGAGAGACCTCCTTTGATATAAACCTTAAACATTATTAAGATGTTCTTAAGGAAAGAATATAAGATATATAAAGAAGGTAAGGAAGATATAAATATATTATGGTTGGATGTTATAATCTAGTTTTCAAAATTTTTGAATAAAGGTGAATATGATCTTCCCTTTTATAAGATAAGGAAAATACAATCTTGGAATTATTTAAAAAAAATAAATATAATATATATCATAATCATTTAATGTGGAACAAAATGGTAATAATTTATAATTTATGACATTATAAGATCTAAATACATTCACCAATAAAATTTATACACATTTAAGTTTCATTTTAAACCTTATCTTTTGGTTTAACCCCCTTGTTAACCATTTTTTACCTTAACCATGGTAACAAATTTTTTAGCCTTTAAGGGTCATTAATTTACTTATAAGGTGTAAAGTGGATTATAAATGGTCCATGTATTATGTTTTAGACTATTTAATATCACATTTTTTCTATTTAATTATTTATGTTATTTTTGGATCATTTAATAAAATATTAGTTAACAAAAAATATCATTAAAGTCATTTTTGGGACTATTTATTTAATTTGACTTCAAAGAAATTGGGAGAAAAATGGAATTAGAATATAAACAAATTTACTATAATTTATACTTTATAATTACCTATTAAATTCATGTAATACTAAAATTCATCCAATAAATATTTTTTTTATTATTTTTAAAATCATTTACCTTGATTTTTCTACTATTTTCACAAACACTATATCGACAGAGTGTAAGTGATTAAGGTAATTATATCATCAATAAAAATTGAAAATAAATTAATCTCATAGAAATAAATTATTTATGTTCAAAATAACTTTTAATATTTATTCATAAACTCTTTTTATCCCTATTAAAACATATAATATAAATTAAATCATGAAAATGACATTTTATATTTATCCTTTCTTTAATATAATATAAATGTTATAATATAAGTAAAGTGGTAATAAATTTCCATATTTTCTTATATAGGATATATTTTTTCAAACACCACCCATAATATATGATAAAGGCAAGTTTTAGGGATATTTTTAGGCCTTATATCGTAGATTTAACTTTGTTTTACCCTTAACGATGTGACAAATATGTACCATAGATACTATTCATAATGGAAAAAAATAAAAGAAACATTTTTACAAAATTTGAACCTATTGATTCAAAAAAAATCCATTTTTCAATATTTAATTTCTTGAAAAGGAATAAATCAATTTTAATATAAATCCATAAAAATCAATGAAAATAAATTTTAAAAATGCATTTTTAAGCTTAAAATGAACTTATACCAAAATAAAATATAATATTGATTACTATTTAATTAATTATATTATGTATTATGTTAATTTAATATCAAATATAAAACATAATTGGAATTAAATTACATTATTTAATGAAAATAAATGACAATATTAAAAAAATTAATATTTTTCACTATTCGCTTAAAAATGAATCTTTTCATAAAAATCCCAAAAATTCACCCTATGATAATATTGAAATGTTTATTTCAAAATGGATATTCATTTACTCAAATAAAATTTAAAAAAATTGTATAAAATACTTATAATTTATATGCAAAAAATGCAATAAAACTATTTTTGAAGAAAATGTATTTTTGAAGGATGAATAGTCTTTGCAGAAAATTGTGTACTTATTTATTATGAATTAATTAATAAATTTTAATTATATAAAACCTTTATGGAAATTTTTCATAATGTGTTTATTCCTATTCACACAACCAATTTAACAGCTAGGTTATATTATATCATGGTTTGTTTTAAACTCAGTGTTGTGTATCAAGCAAGCTATTAAATACTTATAATTTATTTAAAGAGAAATATATTCTAAAATATCATGGTGTTATATTCGACCCACCATTAAACAATTTTTTCCCTTATAATTTCATTTATCACTTACTATAATTAGTGTATCATGATATAGTAATAAAATATAATATAGTTTTATCATGATAACTATTTTCCATATCACTACTAGGAAACTTTAGTATTTTTTTAATTAAGTATTTCTAAAACCAAGTACGTATCATTATAAGACTCATGAGTTTACAAAAAAATACCTTGATTTTTAATTGATTCTTTCTAAATAAGGCTCAAAATATTTATCTTCCTCTTACTTTAGTTAATAAAATCACTTACCATAAAGGTAGAGAATACAAGATAATATACATATTTGATATCTTTCTATACTATAAGCATAATTCCATCCTTTAATTGTGATTTGATCCATTTTCTACCCATACTTCATATCATATTCCATATGATAAATTACCACGGTGAATTTTTTTTCAATCTTAAAAAACTAAAATTAACTATTAATGTATTATATGATCCATAAAATAATGGAAATTCATTCCTTTTATCTCGAGATATATACCAAAACTGAAATGCTTAGCATAAGTTATCTAATATAAATAAATCTTCAAACACTGATCTATAAAATATCACTAATAACACCCATGTTTTAGTTTAAATCATTCCATAAATAATGAAACTTAAAATTCTTCAAAATATATCATCCCAAAATTGAAATCGAGATATTAGAATGATTTGATCAAATGTTATTCCATTATAAACTCAACAATTCTATCCAAAAAATATCAATCAATCATAAGGTTATATTCCAAAAATTTATATTCCCTATATGACAACCCTGATCTTTTATTACAAAATTAAATATAATTTATTACATAAACTTCACTTGATACAACATAGAAGATCGAGAGGTCAAGTGTCTTTGGGGCTTATGATCATTACATAACAACTTAAAACATGAAATACAACATCTTTATTGAAAATTCCTTTACATGACCACTACATTCCCTCATACTTAGCTTTCACGACCCGTCCTCGGGGCCCGTGCCGTGACTACCCCAAGCCCGCCTTCCATAGGCCAGGGGCTGGCGACTAGCACCAAAGGCGTAAAATTCCGATAACTGGGAAGGCATTACCTTTATAAAAGAAAACAAGCACCACAGAGTACAAGAGGAAGAAAAACACTAAGTACAAAAGAAATGCTGAAAAGTAAATGGGCCAGAATAAAAACCCAAAAGAAAGTACGACTACAACTGAATAAGGTACAACAGCAAAAAGACAAACAGCTGGAAGTAGGAAGCAGCTCCTGGGTCGTCCTCCTCGGATCCTACCTGAAGGGTAGGTACAGATAGCCTCCTCCACGCTCTCATCCGTCAACCTCCTCTGTGAGTCGTCACGTCGTATAGTCCACCTCCGGGTACTGACTCGTCGTGTAGTCCACCTCCGGGTACTGACCCGTCGTGTAGTCCACCTCCGGGTACCGTCCAGTCCTCAAACACTCGGCCTCCGTCATCACTGCCCGTCGTCTGCAACCAACACAACGAGGTAAGGGCATAGCCCGTGCAGGGGTGAGTATAACGATACTCAGTAGAGACCCTGAGACCCTCAAGGTCTCATTAAACCAACAAGGATAACCACAAGAAGATCTTAATAGATAACCTCTACTTAGATATATGCCCATACATATACCTAAGTTATCAAGTAACCCATCTCAATCATGAGGAAACACAAGGATTGTGAAATCAATGGATAACCACTACCCAGGTATATGCCCATACATATACCTAAGTTATCAAGTGACCCATCTCAATCATGAGGTAAACACAAAGGTCAAAAGTCTCATCTCAAACCAGGATTTTCATTATCGAAACCGTAACTGCTGAAGAGCTCCGTCTCTGGAGTGTACAGTGGTCCTGTCACGACTCTGAGGTACTGCTCACTAACCTAAGACTGCTGAAGAACTCCACCTATCGATACTGCGGTCCAGCTGCTACAACCAAGCGCTTCCATGTGCCGCTACAACCAAGTGCACCTCTATCGTGGGTCTGCCGCTACAACCAAGCGCTCTCATGTGCCGCTACAACCAAGCGCACCTCTGTCGTGGGTCTGCCGCTACAACCAAGCGCTCCCATGTGCCGCTAAAACCAAGCGCACCTCTTTCGTGGGTCTGCCGCTACAACCAAGTGCTCCCCTGTGCCACTACAACCAAGCGCACCTCTGTAACACACCGAGTCGTTCGATCAGCAGTCGTCGGGTCTCAGTCAGCTACACGGTCTCCGTATTCCGCATGCTCGTCTCCAGGAGGGTTCGCTCCACGAGCTGCTGGTCGATACTACAAGTATCACAAGGTTCCATGAATAAGTATCTCAAAGGACCGCCTCGTCATAGGGGTCTCAACGCAACAGATGGCGTGCCAATCGGACGCCCGGTCTGTGAGTTGCTAGCCTTTTCGTCCCAGGGGCCCGGTTGGTTTCGTGTGCGAACCAATCCGGCCATAACTCAACTATACCCCGAACACTCATAGGGTATACTCATAGGGACCGTTTCTCAACGTGATCACCAATGCCGCTGATGGTTCGTCAAACGGACGTTCTGTCAGAAAGGTACCAGCTTTTCCGTTCCAGGGGCCCGGTTGGATTTCGGTGCGATCCAACCCGGCCACTATCCATCTGCATCCAAAACTCGGACGGAGGATGCCAAAAGATCCGTATCGTCAACAGGAACGCAATGCAACAGATGGCGCGTCAATCGGACGCCCGGTCTGATAGTTATTGGCTTTTTCGTCTCAGGGGCCCGGTTGGTTTTTAAGTTAAAACCAACCCGACCGTACTCCAACTGTGTCCAAACCTCGAGCGGAGTAATCCAAAAGATCTGTCCCACTTAGAGGAATTCAACAAAGCTGACGGCACGTCAATCGGACGTCCGTAGCTCAAGATATGGGTGTTTCCGCTCCGAGGGCCCGGTTGGTTTCGTGTACGAACCAACCCGGCCGAACCCAAAGTATTCTGAAACCTTTAGTGCGATATACCGAAACGACTGTCTCGATCCAAGGATCGCGTTGCCGCTGACGGTGCGTCGTTCGGAGGTTTTTAGCTCAAGTTACGGGCAAAAGACCGAAAACGGTCCGAAGACGGGGGGTCCGGGCCTGGGCCGACGCGGCCCGACCCCCCTGGGGCGGCCGTACCGGGTCGACCCGACCCGGTCCGACCCGGCTGGCCCGGTCCAGTCCGTCCAGGGCACAGCCTGGCTCGGCCGAGCGGCCGAGCGCGGAAGTCGCGGGGGCGTGCTGCCCCCACGTGAGGAACCCGAGGCCCCGGTTGGGGCCGCCTTGCCAGCGGACGCGGCGGCCGGGCCGCGTCCCTCCACCGGTTCCACGCGGCCGCAGAACCGCGTCGCCGGCGCGGCTTCAGCCGCGGCGGGTTTTTCCGGCAGCGCGCCGGGCGCCGCCACTGCCTAGCGGCCGGCCGCTGCCTCTGACCGTCGACGCCGGCGGGAGTTTCCGCGGGCCACCGGACACACTCCGGTGGTCCGTTTTGTGTGCGGTCTTCGCCAGTGGTCCCCCCGGGACCTGATCTTCACTGCGAGGCCCTCAAAATCACCTTGCGGCCTCGTTTGTCGTCGCTCGTCGATCCACACATCAGTAAACAATCTGCGGAGGGTTGTCGGGCCGTGTTCGTTTGACCCGCACCCTCCGCGTTAGATAATAACAACGGGAGAAAATTTATTCATCACATGAATACATAACCAAAAACAATTTTAATGAATTAAAATTGTTCTTATTATCTGGGTTCTTCACTTTGAACGGAAACATTCACGGAGTATAGAACATTCAAATAAAACCCCTACCTTGGGTAAAAGCCGATCGGAAGGAGGCGTCGTCGTTCGAAGTTCGTCGCGGTATGGCGCCGCGAGGATGACGACGTCGAAGGGGAACGTCGGCGTTCATCTGACTCAAGGGAAGGCGACGCCGTCGTCGCTTGCTACCTGACTCCGCTTCTGAGCTTGTTCGTCGATCCGTTGACGATGAAGGGGAAGAAGAAGATCCGTTGAAGAGTCTCGCCACGGAAGGGGAGAAATTCCGTGGAAGGAAAACGAACGTTCTTCGTCAGAGGTCGGAGCATTCTTCGCGTTCTTTGCATTCTTCACGTTCTTCGTCGAAGAACGAAGAATTCTCTCTCTGCACTCCCGAAGGTTTAACACAACACAAACCCCCTCAACCAAAATAAAATAAGTCCTCAACTTATTTTATTATCAACTTAAGAAAACAAAAGATAAGAAACAACCCATTAATTCATAGAATTAATTCAACGAAATAAACCACCCAATTAATTCAACAAAGAAAACCGCCCAATTAATTGGTGCGTTAATAAATTAAGAAAACGTGTCAGTTTACTTTCATAATGACTGGTTTTCACGGGTGCGTTACTTAGCGGAAAAGAAACGGTGGGGCTCGTGCGGGTCCCACCTCACAAATATCCTACCAAGAGGGTAGGATATTTTTGGATAGCACCCTATCCGTAACAACTCCACTTAAGCATCTTTAAGTGGCTTTCAGGTGGCTTCCAAGTGGCTTAAGTGAAATAAAATAAAGTTTGTCGAACAATTTATTTTATTCCTTAACTTTAAGCCCAAAAATTAAAAACCACCACTGAGCAAACGCAACTCCGGAAGAGGCGTTTCTAAGCAAATACCGGCGCTGCGATTCCATCGGTGCCCTCAAAATTTGATTCTGATCACCGGTTCAAAAGTTAGAAAAAAACCCCGCTCGTCCGTTCACTGAACGTACCTGAGCCAAACTTCGGAAATTGATTCCGGGCACACCGGGCCTCGGAATCAGGCGCCGTAAAAAACTGCGTTCTTGTAAAATTCCAAAGAAAATTAAGAAAAAAAATTTTTTTTGGAATTTACGGGTCTTTACATTACTCCCACCACAGGGCTTTACGTCCCCGTAAAGCTTCACCACAAACTTAGGGAAACAAAGCGGTATTGAGCACGCATCTGAGCCTTCCGCTCTCATGTGCTCACCTGGAGGTTCCCGCGCTGCCAAAGAAAGTGCACCAGAGGAATCGATCATCCCCGTATGATCCACTCCTGTCGATCCTCTATCCCCACAGGAACCTCCGTAGAAGTCACCTCATCGCCACCGTCCAGCTCCTCATGGTCGATGATATGCGGAGGGTCGAGCACGTATCTTCTCAGTTGAGATACGTGGGAAACGTCGTGCACCTAGTGCAACTGAAGTGGATGGGTCAAGCGGTAAACCACCTCGCCTACCCAGCTGAGGACCTAGAAAGGTTCGTTTAACCTCGGAGATAACTTGCCTCCCTGGCCACATCTCCGTAAACCTCATCGAGGTGAGACCCGTAAGAAGACGTGGTCATCATCCTCAAACTCCAGAGGTCTCCATTTTCTGTTAGAACTGAAACTCAAAACGACTGCTGCTACAAGGGTAAGGTTGACCGACTCAAGAATGATCAGTCGCACCCTCCTGTGCAAGAGTTACCCTGCGCTGCCTGGGGTTTCCTTTTTCGCCGACCAAGGAAAACCCATCCCGATGTTTGCCTAAAACCGTAAATTTGAGTATGAACAGTTATTGCCCATTCCATACTCAAACTAACGTCGTAAGGCCTCGACGCTGCCACCAAGATATTCCAACCAGAACTCTCGCCTCGAGGTTCTGACCACACCGTCGGCGTAAGTGTGATTATCGATTCTCCTCCCAAGGTATCTCCAGACGTGAGGGTCAAGTCCACGGCTTACTGTAAACTCTAGGTCTGGAACAAGATTTGTGAAATCAAGGAATGATTCATATCGACGTCCGTTACTACAGCAGCTAGTAGTAGACACAGACTGTCCCTTGAATAATTTCTAGAGCCATTGGGTCACACTCCTTGACCGCATGCAGCCGCACTCTTCCTCCACCCTCCAGCTCCCTGAGCCTGGCGGGAATAAATAAGGCGGGTGGTTGTACCATGTTAGGATGTACACCACCTCATGCTGCTCTCCTAGCTCTGCCTCCACGTCTGCTGCTTCATAGACTCATCTCTCCTTTAAGCTTCCTCTTCTTGAAACATTTAACACGCCCGAGTCTCTAAGACTGGCACCGGTTTCCTGTTTCTTACTGCACTGTGCAGTCTTCATCCGCTCCTGGATGAACTGCACCTCCTTTGCATACGATCTGGAAGAGCTGCTAAAATTTCTCTTTTGCCGAAAAAAGAAATCTGGTCTCATCCCCCCTCTGGATGAACCACGCCCAACTGCTGGTCTGGTCCTCCTGGATCTCTGCACCATCTGTCTACTGCCCACAGACGACTCGGCTATTGATCGAAAAACACGCGGCAAAGGCAGAAGCTCCTGTACACGCTCGGGGTGTAGAGCTACTGGCACAAACTCCACCCTAAAGAAGGTCTCGAAGTCTTCCCATGTGAAGGTCATCCCGTCGCAAAACTGGAACAAGTGGCTCCACCACCTGCCTGCTGCTGCCTGAAGGAGGCTAGCAGCAAGGATCACCATGAAGTTTGTCAGCGTCCCCACTAGCCTGAAGACTCTCACCACAGCCTCCTACCAATCCTCAGCCGCCTGCGGGTCCGTCTCTCCCCGGAACCTGGGTGGCCTCTGGCGCTGGAACTCGTGCAGCGCACTCAAGTGGCGTGCATCGCCTACTGCTGGGGCTAGTGGCATCGGTGGCCCAACGTATGGTAGTACCGCTGGTGCCTCCACTGGTGCCTCAACTGCAAGAGGGCCCTGTACCGAATCCTCATCACTCGACAGGCTGTCAGTACGCACATCCCTCTGGGCTCTAGCTGGTCGTCCAAAAAAAATGCATCCTGAAAGAAACAACGTGACACGGTCAAACGATTATACCTGGTGAGATGGCCTCGTTTGAGCTGACATTTAAAAACTTCTGGAAACACACACGTAATCAGTGTTTTCGTTCACAAAGTCGGAAATCAGTTGTCAGGGTCTTGGTGTATGGATACGTCGGCCACCCGCACCAACACTGGACTCCCTAAACTGAAAACCACACTCGGTACTCTTAACATTATTCCTTCACAGAAAGAAACATCAGAGTTATAAGTTCTGCGGTAGAAACGAACTCCTTTGATACCAATTTGTCACGACCCGTCCTCGGGGCCCGTGTCGTGACTACCCCAAGCCCGCCTTCCATAGGCCAGGGGCTGGCGACTAACACCAAAGGCGTAAAATCCCGATAATTGGGAAGGCATTGCCTTTATAAAAGAAAACAAGCACCACAGAGTACAAGCGGAAGCAAAACACTAAGTACAAAAGAAATGCTAAAAAGTAAATGGGCCAGAATACAAACCCAAAAGAAAGTACGACTACAACTGAACAAGGTACAACAGCAAAAAGACAAATAGTTGGAAGTAGGAAGCAGCTCCTGGGTCGTCCTCCTCAGATCCTACCTGAAGGGTAGGTACAGATAGCCTCCTCCATGCTCTCGTCCGTCAACCTCCTCTGTGAGTCCTCACGTCGTATAGTCCACCTCTGGGTACTGACTCGTCGTGTAGTCCACCTCCGAGTACTGACTCGTCGTGTAGTCCACCTCCGGGTACCGTCCAATCCTCGAACACTCGGCCTCCGTCAGCACTGCCCGTCGTCTGCAACCAACACAACGAGGTGCAGGCATAGCCCGTGCAGGGGTGAGTATAACGATACTCAGTAGGGACCCCGAGACCCTCAAGGTCTCACTAAACCAACAAGGATAACCACAAGAAGATCTTAACAGATAACCTCTACTTAGATATATGCCCATACATATACCTAAGTTATCAAGTAACACATCTCAATCATGAGGAAACACAAGGATTGTGAAATCAACGGATAACCACTACCCAGGTATATGCCCATACATATACCTAAGTTATCAAGTGACCCATCTCAATCATGAGGTAAACACAAAGGTAAAAAGTTTCAGCTCAAACCAGGATTTTCATTATCGAAACAGTAACTGCTGAAGAGCTCCGTCTCTGGAGTGTACAGTGGTCCTGTCATGACTCCGAGGTACTACTCACTAACCTAAGACTGCTGAAGAACTCCACCTATCGATACTGCGGGCCAGATGCTACAACCAAGCGCTCCCATGTGCCGCTACAACCAAGCGCACCTCTATCGTGGGTCTGCCGCTACAACCAAGCGCTCCCATGTGCCGCTACAACCAAGCGCACCTCTGTCGTGGGTCTGCCGCTACAACCAAGCGCTCCCATGTGCCACTACAACCAAGCGCACCTCTATCGTGGGTCTGCAGCTACAACCAAGCGCTCCCCTATGCCGCTACAACCAAGCGCACCTCTGTAACACACCGAGTCGTTCGATCAGCAGTCGTCGGGTCTCAGTCAGCTACACGGTCTCCGTATTCCGCACGCTCGTCTCCGGGAGGGTTCGCTCCACGAGCTGCTGGTCGATACTACAAGTATCACAAGGTTCCATGAAGAAGTATCTCAAAGGACCGCCTCGTCATAGGGGTCTCAACGCAATAGACGGCGCATCAATCGGACGCCCGGTCTGTGAGTTGCTAGCCTTTTCGTCCCAGGGGCCCGGTTGGTTTCGTGTGCGAACCAATCCGGCCCTAACTCAACTATACCCCGAACACTCATAGGGTATACTCATAGGGAACGTTTCTCAACGTGATCACCAACGCCGCTGACGGTTCGTCAAATGGACGTTCTGTCAGAAAGGTACCAGCTTTTCCGTTCCAGGGGCCCGGTTGGATTTCGGTACGATCCAACCCGGCCACTATCCATCTGCATCCAAAACTCGGGCGGAGGATGCCAAAAGTTCTGTATCTTCAACAGGAACGCAACGCAACAGATGGCGCATCAATCGAACGCCCGGTCTGGTAGTTATTGGCTTTTTCGTCTCAGGGGCTCGGTTGGTTTTTAAGTTAAAACCAACCCGACCGTACTCCAACTGCGTCCAAACCTCGAGCGCAGTAAGCCAAAAGATCCGTCCCACTTAGAGGAATTCAACAAAGCTAACGGCAAGTCAATCGGACGTCCGTAGCTCAAGATATTGGCGTTTCCGCTCCGAGGGCCCGGTTGGTTTCGTGTACGAACCAACCCGGCCGAACCCAAAGTATTTCGAAACCTTGAGTGCGATATACCGAAACGACCGTCTCGATCCAAGGATCGCGTTGCCGCTGATGGCGCATCGTTCGAAGGCCCGTAGCTCAAGTTACGGGCAAAATACCGAAAACGGTCCGAAGATGGGGGGTCCGGGCCCGGGCCGACCTGGCCAGACCCGAACCCGGTCGACCCGACTCGGTCCGACACGGCTGGCCCGGTCCGGTCCGGCCAGGGCACGGCCTGGCTCGGCCGGCCGGTCCGGCTCGGCTCGGCCGAGCGGCCGAGCGCGGAAGTCGCGGGGGCGCGCTGCCCCCGCATGAGGAACCCGCGGCCCCGGTTGGGGCCGCCTTGCCAGCGGACGCGGCGGCCGGGCCGCGTCCCTCCACCGGTTCCGCGCGGCCGCGGATTCATCCGCGGCGGGTTTTTCCGGCGGCGCGCCAGCGGGAGTTTCCGCGGGCCACCGGACGGGCTCCGGTGGTCCGTTTTGTGTGCGGTCTTCGCCAGTGGTCCCCCCGGGACATGATCTTCACTGCGAGGCCCTCAAAATCACCTTGCGGCCTCGTTTGTCGTCGCCCGTCTATCCACACATCAGTAAACAATCTGCGGAGGGTTGTTGGGCCGTGTTCGTTTGACCCGCACCCTCCGCATTAGATAATAACAACAGGAGAAAATTTATTCATCACATGAATACATAACCAAAAACAATTTTAATGAATTAAAATTGTTCTTATTATCCGGGTTCTTCACTTTGAACGGAAACATTCACGGAGTATAGAACATTAAAATAAAACCCCTACCTTGGGTAAAAGCCGATCGGAAGGAGGCGTCGTCGTTCGAAGTTCGTCGCGGTATGGCGTCGCGAGGATGACAACATCGAAGGGGAACGTCGGCGTTCGTCCGACTCAAGGGAAGGCGAAGCTGTCGTCGCTTGCTACCCGACTCCGCTTCCGAGCTTGTTCGTCGATCCGTTGACGATGAAGGGGAAGAAGAAGATCCGTTGAAGAGTCTCGCCACGGAAGGGGAGAAATTCCGTGGAAGGAAAACGAACGTTCTTCGTCAGAGGTCGGAGCGTTCTTCGCGTTCTTCGCGTTCTTCGCGTTCTTCGTCGAAGAACGAAGAATTCTCTCTCTGCTCTCCCGAAGGTTTAACACAACACAAACCCCCACAACCAAAATAAAATAAGTCCTCAACTTATTTTATTATCAACTTAAGAAAACAAAAGATAAGAAACGACCTATTAATTCGTAGAATTAATTCAACGAAATAAACCGCCCAATTAATTCAACGAAGAAAACCGCCCAATTAATTGGTGCGTTAAGAAATTAAGAAAACGCGTCAGTTGACTTTCATAATGACGGGTTTTCGCGGGTGCGTTACTTAGCGGAAAAGAAACGGTGGGGATCGTGCGGGTCCCACCTCACAAATATCCTACCAAGAGGGTAGAATATTTTTGGATAGCACTCTATCCGTAACAACTCTACTTAAGCAGCTTTAAGTGGCTTTCAGGTGGCTTCCAAGTGGCTTAAGGGAAATAAAATAAAGTTTGTCGAACAATTTATTTTATTCCTTAACTTTAAGCCCAAAAATTAAAAACCACCACCGAGAAAACGCAACTCCGGGAGAGGCGTTTCTAAGCAAATATCGGCGTTGTGATTCCATCGGTGCCCTCAAAATTCGATTCTGAGCACCGGTTCAAAAGTTAGAAAAAAAACCCGCTCGTCCGTTCACTGAACGTACCCGAGCCAAACTTCGGAAATTGATTCCGGGCACACCGGGCCTCGGAATCAGGCACCGTCAGAAACTGCGTTCTTGTAAAATTCCAAATAAAATTAAGGAAAAAAAATTTTCCTTGGAATTTACGGGTCTTTACATTAGCATTGCATGGGATAACCTGAGGACATGCATAAGAAAAGGGTGAGCTATAAAGCCCAGTAAGGTAATAATCATGGAATAACATGAGGAATATAATACATGTTAGACAATAGGCATATCAATAGATCACAAGATAAGCATAAACATAAATTCCTGATAAATCATGATAATCATAACATATAAATGTGGCAACAACACTTAACATGGAATTAGCATGAGCCAAGGATCACTGCACATGAAGCATGAGTAAATCCTCATTGCACATGAAGCACGAGTAAAACCTCATTGAACTTGAATTGTCATGATTAAACACCCATTTCACAAGACTTATCATGATACTATACTTTTCCCAATGCATTGGAGCGCTATAAGGGCGCACCCTTCTTAAACATTTCATTTCATGTTTAAGTGTGCCACATGGATCGTATAACATGGATTCATGAAACATAATCATTTATTCCATGATAAAGGGATTGTGGAATTCATACATGAAACTTTATAATCAATAAGTAAATGTTCATAAAGGTGAATACTCTTGATAGAGAAATGGGCATGGTATTCACTACACAATGACATTGGCTTGGAAAATCGGTGCAATTTCGGCAGCTTAACGGCGTGACGTAAGAATTCATAAAAATGGTTAATGAGAGAGAAATGGGCGTATTATAATATGTACATTAAATGGAAAGTAATGTGTTTATATAGATACATGTCCCAACAATTGTAATATAATTTATAATCATGATACAAAAGAATTGCTTGAATGTAAAAGAGGAGAGAAAAATTTCTTTCGGAATTTCTGCATAGTAACGGGTGTACATGGAAGGAATTTAATGAGAGAGAAAGGGGTCTCCCATAATTCAAACATAAAGAGGGAATTATGGGGGAGGTTAAAAACCATACTCCAATATTTATAATTGAAATTAAAAGGGCATAAAAATTTAAAGAATATTGGACAAAATGAGAAAGGAAAAAAACCCTTACTTGGAAGTGTGCTTCTAAAGGCTTAAGAGAGGCTTGATAGAGGCTTCTTGGGAGCTTGGGTCACCTTGGGAGGATTCTATAGAGAGTATGGAAGATTTTGGACGAACTCCAAAGGCTTTTATTGAGAATGAAGTGGGATATTGGGTGGCTTTATATAGGAAAGGTGAGGGAATTATTTATTATTTATGTTTGGGACACCTCACATTAAACTAATCCAAAACCCAAACCAGCCCACGGTTTTTGCCCATGGTTTTTGGAAAATGGAAGTAGAAAACAATATTTTATAAGTAAAAAGTCCTAACTTCTTAAAATAATGGGGTTGCTTATGTGGAGGTGAGTCACACTCCTAAGGAAAACAATTTAAAATGACAAGATGTTTAATAAGTCTTGAAGGGTCCATTAATGCTTTGTAAAATAAGTCAAACAAACCCAAAATCACATTATTTTAATGGAAAAACATATATTGGCCGAACATAAAGCTTATAGTATTTTATTACATCACTATTTAGTCATTATGATGTCATAAAACACATGATGTATTTAAACGGTATTTAATTTTTACCGAAAAATTTGACTGTCTCAGAAAATTATGAAAAATTAACTGTTAGATAATTTCGACGTCCTGATTCCAGAAATAATATTTATTTTTTATAAATAATTTTCTAAATATTTTAATTTTCACTTTTAAAATAAAAACCGACATTTATCAAAAATTCACGGGTTTTGACAAAAATGGATTTCAAACCTTAATAAAAATTATAATTGCATTCATAAAATTATACGATCATTTATATTTAATAAAAATTAATTTAAAAATAATAATAATATTTTATTAAAATATTATTTAATTCAAAAATCCATCAATTCATCAAAATAGATTTCTTAGTTGAACTTTAACTAAAAATACTATTTGAGCTTTAAAAACTATTTACAAGGTAACAATAATAAAATGAAAGTATATTCATTATTATATAAAAAAATAATGTACATAACCATTGTGATAAGGTCTTGTTACATAACCCCTTATAACACCCACATAAGACTGAAGTGTAAGGTGTGTGATGGTGACATACTCTTGGGGTGGCTCAGATAACATTGCTCGGGTGGTAATCTCTATCAACTTTCATTTCTCTCATAGGTGGTCCTGCTCGAGCTTAACATGTTCAAGCTCAGTTTGGGCTTGGTCAAGATCAAAGACTAATGATGCCACCTCCTTTTCGAGCTCTGACAAACAATATTCGTATGGGGCACGTCTACTGGATGAGGCCACCGCTTCCTTTGTCTAAGTAAATTGGATTTGTTAAAGCCCTATATTTATACTAATCATGTGATCACTGTTCAACAACTATATTAGAAACGATCACAATTCTTAACATAAAACCAAAGAAGTTGACATTATATATAAACATTTTACAAAAAGATACATTTAATTAGATTAAGATAGATTTACATTGATGAAAGTTTGTGTCATTACAATCTTCCCCCCTTAAGAAATCTCGCCCTCGAAATTTTATTTTCCCACACTAAAAGAGATTTGGGTAACTCTATCTCATCATTTCCTCTGATTCCCATGTTTCTTCTTCAAACTTGTGGTTTCTCCACAACACCTTGACGAGGGGCATTGTCTTATTTCGTAGAACTTTTTCTCGACGATCTAAGATCTTCACTGGTTGCTCCTCATAAGAAATATCATCCTCTAACTGTACCACCTCTAAAGAGAGTACATGTGAAGGGTCTGGTATGTACTTCCTTTACAGGGATACATGAAAGACATCGTGTACTTTGGCCATGGTAAGTGGAAGTGCTAGTCGATAGGCCACAGCCCCAACACGATCAAGAATCTAGAAGGGGTCGATGTACCTTGGACTTAACTTCCCTTTCTTTCCAAACCTCATGACCTTCTTCCACGGATATATGCATAGAAATACCATGTCTCTAACTTTAAACTCAAGGTCTCATCGATGGTTATCTGCATAACTCTTATGTTGACTCTAGGATGCCTTGATATGCTGCTGAATGGTTTTCACCTTCTCCACCATTTCTTCGACCATTTCCGGTCCAAGCAGCTTACGCTCACCGACCTCACCCCAACACATCGGTGTTATTCACCTTTTCCCGTAAAGGGATTCATATGGTTCCATTTGGATGCTTGAGTGGAAACTGTTATTATCATAGAACTCAACCAGAGGAAGATTTTGATCCCATCCTCCTTTAAAGTCCATTGAGCATGCTCTCAACATGTCCTCAAGTGTTTGAATAGTCCGCTCAGATTGGCCATCAGTTTGAGGATGATAGGCCATAATGAAGTTCAGTTCAGTATTCAGAGCATGTTGAACAATCTTCCAAAACTTAGAGGTGAATCTTGGATCTCGATCGGACACAATAGATAGTGGTACTCTGTGCAGCCTTACCACTTCCCTGATATATATTTGTGCCAGTTGATCCAATGAGAAATCCTCCCGAATAGTAATAAAGTGTGCAACCTTTGTAAGATAATCCACAATAACCCAGATTGCATTTTTTCCTTTGGATGTCTTCGGAATTCCGGTGACAAAGTCCATGGTGATGTTCTCCTATTTCCATTCTGGTATAGACAATGGTTGCACCATCCCCTTAGACTTCTACTATGTGCATCATCCAAAAGTTCCTTCTTCAGCTTTGGACTTTATGGAACACATAGAATTTTTCCAAATCTCACAATTCCTTCTTCATTAACATTAAACTCTGAGGATTTCCCTTTTTCGATAGCTTCCACTTTTTTCTGAATTCCCACAACATCTTTTTGAGCATATTTTAACCTTCCCAAAAGTGACGGTTGAGAAATCATTTGTGAAAGTATTGATGATGTTCCCTTCTTTATGATTCCCATGTTCATCTTCATCAAATCTAAGAATATTGGATCCTTTTCAATTCCCATAAATTATAGAATCGTTGGGTCTTTTCTACTTAGGGCATCTTCCACATTGTTCGCTTTCCCAGGGTGGTAATGGATTGTGTAGTTATAGTCTTTGATTAGCTCTAACCATATTTTTTGGTACATGTTCAACTCTTTTTGTGTGAATATATACTTGAGGCTTTTGTGGTCCGTATATATTTCACACTTCTCCCCAAAGAGATAATTCCTCCAAATTTTCAAAGCGAAGATCACCGCAGCCAACTCGAGGTCATGTGTTGGACAGTTTTGTTCATGAAATTTCAATTTTCTTGAAGCATATGCAATGACTTTTTCATTTTGCATCAACACACATCTAAGGCCCTTCTTCAAAGCATCACTGAATACCAAAAAAAGTTCTCCACTTGTGGGTAAAGTGAGCACGGGTGCGGTGATAAGCCTCCTTTTCAACTCCTTGAAGCTTTCTTAACATTCATCGCTCCAAGAAAACTTTACTCCCTTCCAAGTTAGCTTGGTAAGAGGGTCAAACAATCGTGAGAAATTTCTCACAAATCGTCGATAATATCCAGCTAACCCCTAGAAGTTATGGATATCCGTTACTGATGTTGGCCTCGTACATCCCTCAATTGCATCTGATTTGGATGGATCCACAGATATCCCATTGCGTGTGATGATATGGACCAAGAATGAGACCTCCTTCAACCAGAACTCACACTTTCTTTACTTTTCATAGAGCTTCTCCTTCTATAAGGTCTCTAGTATAGTTATCAGATGATCCTCATGATCCTCCTTGGTTTTGGAGTATATCAGAATATCATCTATAAAGACTACCAAAAATTTGTTGAGGTAATCTCTAAAGACTCTATTCATCAAGTCCATGAAGATTGATGGAGAATTAGTGAGTCCTAAAGGCATTAATATGAATTCATAGTGCCCGTATCTTGTACGAAAAGCAGTCTTGGGGATATATTCCTTCTTCACCCTTACTTGATAATATCCCGAACGAAAATCCACCTTGGAAAAGTATTGTGCTCCACGCAGATGATCAAACAAGTCATCTATTCATGGGATAGAATACTTATTATTTATCGTTATTTTTTTAAGCTCACGATAATCATTGCAAAGGAGCATTGACCCATCTTTCTTCTTGACAAAGAGGACTGGTGCACCCCATGGTGAAGCACTTTGTCATATAAAACCTTTATCTAGATTCTCCTGTAGTTGTTTCTTCAGCTCCTCAAGCTCCACAACAGCCATTATATATGGAATCTTGGATATTGGTAATGCCCTAGGTATAAGTTCAATTGAGAATTCAACATCTCTTCTAGGAGGAAGACCAGGAAATTCCTCGAAAAATACTTCAGCGAATTCCCTCACAATAGGCATGTCCTCTAGGATGGTTTCCTACTTAGACTCAATCATCTGAGCGAGATACGTATTCTCATAGGGTAGTAATATCCATGCTTGAGATGATGGAGATAAAGAAGATTCATCTTCCTCCTTGCACTTGTAAAGAATCGGGGGTCGATTCTCCACATGGAGAGTGATTTCCCTCTCACGGAAATTTATGTTGGCTCTATATAAGGAAATCCAATCCATGAAAATAATTGCATCAAATTCCACCAGAGGGAGTATGAAGAGGTTCTCTGGGAAGTTTAATCCACAGATTATGATAAGGGAGGAGTTATATTCATTGTATGTAATGATTGCCCCATTTTTTGTACTCACCAGAATCTTCGCTTACATGATTTTTGGTGGTTATAGGATTGTTCTACTAAACTTTAGAGATATAAAAGAATGTGTAGAACCAGAATCAAAAATTACGTTTGATATTCTTGAATGAAAAACTAGCATACTTGTCACCACTTCATTGTCGGGGTTCACTTCGACAGTAGTTATGGAAAAAGATCGCCCTTGCTGCCTTAGAGGTTGTTGGTTGCCTCCGAAAACCCTTGGCTTAGGGAACTTTGCAAGATGCCCTGGTTCTTTGCAGTTGTAGAAATGAACCACGTGTTGAGGTTCGAACGGAGTGTTCCACTCCTCTGTCATAGCCACGGGTCTTTCTTGCCGACAGTTAACAGCTAGGTGCCCTTCTCTTCCACACCTAAAGCATTTTCACGTCCCCTTCAGGCAATTTCTAGGGTGCTTCTTTCCACACCTTTGGAAAGTGGGGTGCTGGATCTTCTTAGCACCATTATATTTATCTATCGGACTGCCAGAATTAAATTCCACCTTACGCTTATTATCCCCATGATACTCCTGAGATTCTCTGATCTCTATTTTGACCTTGAGGTCACATTGGACAATTTCCTCATAGCTGTCGAAGTCAAGGATCATCAGCGCTTTCCGCGGGCTAGGTTTCAGCCCACCAAAGAAGCGGTCAACCTTGTATTCGGGGGTAACAACGCATATCATGAAAGACTTGTGAATTTTTCCTCATATGCTCCAACAGATTCATCATCTTTTTTCTTGAGGTCAAGGAAGTCCCTTTCCATCTTAAGCCGGAGGGTGCGTGGAAAATATTTATCAAAAAACATCTTCCGGAAATCCTTTCATTCCAATGCCCCGATCTCCTCCTCAGGCTTCGTATTTTTTATCAATTTCCACCATTGATCAGCTTCACCCTCTATATGTTAAGTAGCCAGGAGAACCTTCTCTTGTTCATAACATTGAAGGATGGATAAGATCTTTTCAATGGAGTTGATCCATTGTTCAGTGATTGAGGGATCGGATGATCCATTAAAAGTAGGAGGCATTTGTCTCATTAAGCTCTCGATAGCAACTTGTTCTTTATTAGGGGGGGTTGAACGTTCCTCTTAACCCATGTTTTTATTCAAATCTTGAGTTAGCTGATAGAGAAGCATGAAAAAGTTCACGATTCCTGCTCCCATTGGATTGGGCATCTCATTAGTATAGTCATCACATTGATCTTCACATCGGTTGTTAGCCTGAGTCCTCCTATTACTGGCCATTGGATGGAATAAAAGGAAAGTTAGGGGTAACACATAAAGGTTAATACAAGGAAAAAACTGATGACTTATAAATAACTTTTATTTCCTTAACATATGAATCTATTGGCTTCAGTCTATGTTATGCATGACCAACTTTCTAACATATATTCTTAGGGAATTTTTTTTGGTAACTTAATAATGGTTTATACTAAGCTTGTGAATTTACCAAAGAATATCCCCCAGGAGTGTCATAACCAAGAGTGCAGCAAGGCCCGTTGTTGTGCACTAGTTCCCATTCAAGTCTAGCTCAAAGCGGTGTTTTCGGGTTTTACCCCTAGGATACATCTGTGCCAGAACCGCCTCTACCTACTCGTATCCAGACAGGGATGTATTTGTTTGATAAACCACTTACTCAATACTCACCAAAACTTAGGGATGTTTTTATTATACTTATTCTTGTCTCTAAGTATTCACTAGGGTTTTCTAATTCTAATCCCAAAAATAACTAAACCTATCCTCTGATACCAACTATGACAACCCTGATCTTTTATTACACAATTAAACATAATTTATTACATAAAATTCACTTGATACAACATAGAAGATCAAGATTTATAGTGTATTTTGGGATTAGGATCATTACATAACAACTTAAAACATGAAATACAACATATTTATTGAAAACTTCATTTACATGACCACTACATTCCCTCGTACTTAGCATTGCATGGGATAACCTGAGCACATGCATAAGAAAAGGGTGATCTATAAATCCCAATAAGGGAATAATCATGGAATAACATGAGGAATAAATTACATGTTATACAATAGGAATATCAATATATCACAAGAGAAGCATAAACATAAAGGTGTGATAAATCATGATAATAATAACATGGAAATGTGGTAACAACACTTAACATGGAATTAGCATGAGCCAAGGCTCATTGCACATGGAGCATGAGTAAATCCTCATTGCACATGAAGCATGAGTAAAACCTCATTACACTTTAATTAGCATGAGTAAACACCTATTTCACATGACGTATCATGATACTATACTTTACCCAATGTATTGGAGCGCTATAAGGGTGCACCCTTCTTAAACATTTCATTTCATGCATAAGTGTGCCACATGGATCATATAACAAGGATTCATGAAACATAATCATTTATTTCACAATAAAGGAATTGTATAATTCATACATGAAAATTTATAATCAATAATTAAATGTTCATAAATGTGAATACCCTTGATAGAGAAATGGGCATGGTATTCACTACACAAAGACATTGGCTTGGAAAATCGGTGCAATTTCGGCAGCGTAACGGCGTGACGTAAGAATTAATAAAAATGGTTAATGGGAGATAAATGGGTGTCTTGTCATATGTACATGAAATGGATAGTAAGGGGGTTATATATATACATGTCCCAATAATTGTAATGGAATTTAGATTCATGATACAAAAGAATTACTTGAATGTAAAAGAGGAGAGAGAAATTCCTTTTGGAATTTCATCATAGTAACGGGTGTACATGGAAGGCATTTAATGATAGAGAAAGGGGTATCCCATAATTAAAACATAAATAGGGAAGTATGGGGGATGTGAGAAACCATACCCCAACATTTATAAATGAAATTAAAAGGGTATAACAATTTAAAGAATATTGGACAAAAATGAGAAAGGAAGAAAAACCCTCACTTGGAAGTGTGCTTCAAAAGGCTTGAGAGAGGCTTCTTGGTAGCTTGGGGAACCTTGGGAGGATTCTAGAGAGAGTAGGGCAGAGGTTGGATGAACTCAAAAGTATTTGAGTGAGTAGGAAGTGGGATCTTGGGTGGGTTTATGTAGGAAAGGTAAGGGAATTCTTTATTATTTAGGTTTGGGACACCTCACATTAAACTAATCCAAACCACAAACCAGACCATGGTTTTTGCCCATGTTTTTTGGAAAAGGGAAGTGGAAAACAATATTTTATAAGTACAAAGTCCTAAATTATTAAAATAATGGGGTTGCTTATGTGGAGGTAAGTCACACTCCCAAGGAAAACAATTTAAAAAGACAAGATGTTTAATAAGTCTTGAAGGGTCCATTAATTCTTTGTAAAATAAGTCAAACAAACCAAAAATTACTTTATTTTAATTTTAAAACATATATTGTCCGAAAATAAAGCTTATAGTATTTTATTACATCACTATTTTTTCATTATGATGTCATAAAACACATTATATATTTAAACGGTATTTAATTTTTACCCAAAAATTTGACTGTCTCAGAAAATTATGAAAAATTTATCATTGGATAATTTCGACGTCCTGATTCTAGAAATAATATTTATTTTATCTAAATAATTTTCTAAATATTTTAATTTGCACTTTTAAAATAAAAACCGACATTTATCGAAAATTCACGGGTTTTGACAAAAATGGATTTCAAACCTTAATAAAAATTATAATTGCATTCAAAAATTATATGATCATTTATATTTAATAAAAAATAATTTAATAATAATAATTTTTTATTAAAATATTATTTAATTCTAAAATACATGAATTCATCAAAATATATTTCTTAGTTGAACTTTAACTAAAAATACTATTTGAGATTTAAAAACTATTTACATGGTAACAATAATAAAATGAAAGTATATTTATTATTATATAAAAAAATAATATACATAACCATAGTGATAAGGTCTTGTTACATAACCCCTTATAACACCCGAATAAGACCAAATAATAATGTGTGCGATGGTGACAGATTCTTGGGGTGGCTCGGATAACATTGCTCGGGTGGTAATCTCTATCAACTTCCATTTCTCTCGTAGGCGGTCCCGCTCGAGCTTAACATATTCAAGATCGGCTTGGGCTTGGTCAAGAGTGAAGCCCAATAACACCACCTCTTTTCTGAGCTCTGAAAAATGGGCTTCGTATGGGTAATGTCTACTGAATGAGGTCATCGCTTCCTTTGTCTGAGTAAATTGGATTTGTTAAAGCCCTATATTTATATTAATCATGTTATCACTGTTCAACGGTTATATTAGAAACAGTCAAAATTCTTAACATAAAACCAAATAATTTGACATTTTATATAAACATTTTACATAAAGAGACATTTAATTAGATCAAGAGGTATTTCCATTAATTAAAATTTGGGTCGTTATACACTAATCATGTAATTCCCAAAATATGATAATCATTTTCATAAATATCATGAATCACCATAAATTGATAATAAAATAATATATGATCCCAAAAAATAAATCTACACAAACAACACAATTTAATTTATCAATATCAATTCGAACTTTTTCACATTTAAAAATTATTATCTCAACATCAATCATATACTAAGGGTTATCTATCCCTAAATCATGTGTTTCTGAAAAATTATCACTTTACTACTAAATCACTTTTCTTGGTTATCGGTTCCATTCAACGTATGTTTAAAAATCATCAAATATAAACTATTATATAACAATCCTTATATGTTTTATGATTCTTATATTCATAATATCATTGAAAAAATACTTCTACAATATAATTCTTGAATTCCAATACATAAACACTTTAATCATTCCACTTCCTTCTTAAAATATTAACTAGGATTTTTCATCTAATTCCTTAATAATTCCATTCATTTTTCATTCATAGTATCTTCATCATCAATAGTAAAAAATTTACAGATACAACCTTATTGATCTACTTTTTGATCTTTCCCCCTAGGACATCAATTTTCATAATGCCCATACTTTCCAAATTTAAAATATTCAATGGTATATGTTACCTTGTGTAAATAATTATGGAAAAAATAGTGATAATTTAAAAGGTATGACATCATAAGGTAGAAATCCATTCATCCAAAAAAATTATACATATTTAAGTTGTAATTTAAATCTTATCTTTTGTTTTAACCCTCTCATTAACCCTTTTTAACTTTAACCATGGTAACACATTTTCTAGGCTTTAAATGACATAAATTTACTTATAAGGTGAAAAGTGGCTAAAAAGAGTCTTGGATGAAATTTTAGACCATTTACCATCACACTTGTCCTGTTAAAATATATTTTTTTAAATCATTTAATAAAATATTAGTTAACATAATATATCATTAAATCCATTTTTGGGACAATTCGTTTATTTTGACTTAAAATGCATCAAGAAAGTGATTGAATTCAAATATAAATAAATTTAAAATCATTTATAATTTATAATTACCTAATAACTTTTTTAATTCCATAATTATTCCAAAAATAATAATTTTATTGTTTTTAAAATCATTTTCCTTTATTTTTTTACTACTTGCACAAGCATTGTATCGGCATTGCATAAGCGTTTAAGGTAAATATATCATCACTAAAAATTAAAATAAATTACTATAATAAAATTAAATTATTTATTTTTAAGATAAACTTTTATATTAATTCATGACTTATTTTTATCCCTATGACAACATATTAGAGAAATTAAAATCAAGAAACTGACATTTTGTATTTATTCATTCCTTAAAATAATCTAAATATTATAATCAAAGGAAATTGCCAATAAATTTCCAAATTTCCATATCTATGATGGTTTTTGTCAAATACCACTCATCCAATAGTATAAATTCATGTTTTGGGGATATTTTCAGGCATTATCACATAGTTTTAACATTCTTTTATTCGCTTTACCCTTACTGAGGTGACAAATATTTACCATGGTTACAATTCATAATGACCAAAAATAAAAGAGACTTGTTTATTAAATTTTAACCTCATGATTAAAAATATGGAATCCATTTTTATATATTAAATTTATTCAAGTTTCATAAATCAATTTTAATATAAATTCATAAAAAGAAATGAAAAATAGTTTTTTGAAAAAACTATTTTTAAGATTAAAAATAAACTAATACCAAAATCAAGTATAATTTTTATTCATATGTAATTAATGAGATTATTTATTATAAAATTTGATATAAAATTCAAAACATAATGATACTTTTAAATTAATTTATTTATTGAAAATAAATGACAGTATTACCTTAATCAGTATTTTTCATTAGTCGTTTAAAAATAAATATTTTCAGAAATATCCCAAAAAATAACCATAAGATAACATTGAAATTATTATTTATAAAAGGATATTAATTTCCTCAAATAAAATTTCTAAAAAATTATAGAAATTAATTATAATTTCAAACGCACAAAATGTAATAAAAACCATATTTGAAGAAAATATATTTTTAAAGCATATAATGACTTTACTGGAAATTGAGTAATTATTTATTATGAATTAATCAATGCATTTTAATTATATAAAACCTTTATAGATATAATTCATGATTTTTTATTACTATTCATGCCTCCAATTTTACGGTCGATTTATAATATATCATGGTTCATTTTAATCTTGGTGTTTCATGTAAAGAAAGATATCAAACACTTATAATTTATTTAATGAGAAATATATTCTAAAATATATGGGTGTTATAGAACAAGTTATGGTGTCCCTATTTATGGTTTTCTTGGAGTAATGCATTTTATTTTTAAAGTGAAGTGTTTTTATTTTAAAAATTGGATTTGATTGGAATAAAATTTAAAGCAGAATTAAGTTGTTTGAGAAATGGTTTTTGGAAATTCAATTTCAATACAGAAATGAGGTTTTAAAAGGACACTTGAATGGGATTTTTTCCAAGGTAATTTTGTGTATAAAATATAAGGTGATTCATATTTAAATGTTTTTTAAAGATAATTTTTTACTCAATTTTAAAAAATGGAAGTTGGAAGGGATTTTCATGGATGTTTTGGTTCATTTGACCTCATAAGGGTGATGCTCAATTTTTCCAAAGCTTGTGTGTCTTTTATGATTTCCATTTGTGATTGTCTATAGACTATGTTAGCGTATGTTGATATATTATGTTTCATGATGTGTGTGTATCCCTATAAAAACCCTTCTTGGTATCAAAGTGATGGGTTGGTGTAGATAGTTATGATAGACCCCTTAGACGATAGGGACATGTTTAAAGAACCATAAAAATTGTTGAGGGATGTTATGACCTGAATGATGAGTTAGGGATGAGAGACAGTAATGTTGTAAAGAATCCTATATAGATTGTTAATATAGTGATGTGGAATTGGGGACCTTGGTGGGTTCCCCAGTGTTATGTTGGACCTGGAGAGGTTGTGTGTGAGATGTGGGTATAGTCGATTGTGATTTCCACCTTCAGACCTAGATTGGATATGTGATCTTGTCATGGATAATATGGTGAATGTTATTTCTGTCAAGAGGACATCCTCTACTATGTGATATGGGTTCGGGAATATATCCAACTCTTATGATATTTGTTATACAAAAAATATTTCAGTGGGATTAATTACCAACTAAGATATATATGAGATACATGAGATACCTTATACTAGATCCTTGGATATGGACTTCCTGACTAATTACTGGTTCAAAATTCATTGAGTAAATCCCCATAATATTTGGATATACTATCATTTTGGAATTCTTTGGGTTCACCCTCCCCCCCCCTTGGATTCGTTTTGATTTCAAGTTTGCAATTCCTTAGGGTTATCCCCCCTTGGATTCATTGTGACTAGTAGTTTGGAATGCCTTGGAAAAATCACCCTTGGATTCAAATTGACTATCAATTTTGAATACCTTGGAGTCATCCACCATTAGGCACATTGTTACAACTAGTTTGGAATGCCTTAGGGAAATCCACCTTGAATTTATATTTCCTATTAGTTTAGAATTCCTTGGATGAGATCCTTATATTCAAATGTGATACTAGTTTGGATTTCCTTAGATGAGTTCCTTGGAATTGGTATATGGAATGTGACCCTTCAATATAGCCTATAGGAATTTTTTGGAATGCCTTGGATGAGATACCTAGATTTGGATGTGATACTGGTTTGGATTTCCTTGGATAGGTTTCTTTGGAATCGGGGTAGGAGATACAACCCTCTCAGGTTTCCTCCAAGCATGCTTTGGATTTCCCATGACACGTTCCTATGAATCAGTTATTGAGATTGAGACTACTACATTGTCCATGGGCCATGTATTAGATGAAACGGTTCTATGATGTGATAAGAGACATTGTAGAAGTATGTTCAGGGTTTGAGATGGTCCATTTGACACCTGATGACACAACATTTATGTTTGATGCTCATTTTGTGCCATGTTTTTGGGTGGGTTCATTAAAATATAATGATCACACTTCATATTTATGTATTACATCCACATCCACTTGATAAAAACTACACTTAGTATGGTTGAGGTATTAGATATTCATATTAAGCCTTTGGACTCACCCCCTACCCACATACATGTCATGGGTTTTAAATTAAGTGGGTAGAATTTCCATTCTTTCTCATAGGAAACAGGTATTTCTTAGAGATAGACATGTGGTATGGGTCTAGCAGGTCATGGAGGCTGAGGATTTGGAAAAATGATTTGGTGAGTTGGGTCGATGGTCATGTAGATTTAATTTTAGTTTTATTCATCATATATTGTCTAATGTTTCATTTATAATATTTGATGCATGTTATTCCATGTTTAGCTATTATTGCTCTATTTTTTTTTTGATGCATCATGTAGATATATTTACTACTTTTTATTCTATATTGAGAGGGGCCATGGAGCTCCCTATTGTATGTCAACATGTATTTTTGGGATGTCTGATATATGTATGGATAATGAAAAAAAATATTAGGATTTGGGAATGACCCTTTAGGTTCATTTTAAGTATATAGCCTCCCCAGAACTATGATAGGCCCTCACCGCTAGTTAGTAGACTTTGTAATATGAGGAGGCACACCTAACATACAATAGCATCCCTACATGGGAACCATTCGGTAGCTAGGTACAAGTTGTTACAAAGTGGTATAAGATAATTTCTTGGAAAGGGTAACGTATTTAGAGGTGGAGTTAGGTTTTTAAGACTCAGGATTTATATCTAGTGCATGCCTAACCAGTATGAAATTGGTTGAAACCCAAGTTGTTAGAGGATATTAGTGTTGGTACTAGGCACACTAGTATGATTAAGGTGTTGTTTTGAATCAAGAATCTCGTGAGGGATGGATGAGACTCAAGATGAGTCATAGGACATGATAGGGATCAAGTGAGTTGTTCATGAAACATTATAGTGGCATGTTAAGGGCATGATACATGTGCCTATGGGCGGTGTTGTTTATCTTGTTGTATTTTCAGAATCCATTGTTAATTGAAGAAATATATAATATAATAAATGTTTTATCAATTAAATTATAAGGTTTTATTATATTAATATGAATATAAGGGGCTTTTTGATTGATTATGATGTGTTTTCTGATCTTCTATAGGGAAATGGTTTCTAGGATGGTTTGTTTTTTGGGAAAAACTTAATTTTTTAAAGTAAACGTGTATGGTGGCACAAGGTTTGTGTGAAATGGTTTTATAAAATGGTTTTACTTGAAATGGATCATGAATTCGGTGATTTTTAAATGTTTTTGGATTTTTTATTTTCATTAATAATCTAAGGAAATGGATTTTGGAATTAGATTTCAAAGTGTATTTTGGAACCCAAAATAGTTTTTGATAAAAAATGATTGGCTAGGATGAGTAATTTGAGATTTTGATATTATTGAAAACCATTATATGCCAAGGGAAGTTTTGAAAACTCAGGTTAGTTTTGGTGAATATAAAAATATTTGAATAGGTTTTTAAAATAAGTGACCAGTATCCATGTAAACTATGTCTACTTTATTTCTGGTTTTTTATTTAGGAGTGACTCGGATGCTTCAATTGTGTTCTTGAGATGTGCATCTTGTTTTTATTTGGGACTACTATGTGTGATTAGTGTGTGTGGATCTATTTTGTTGAATGATAGGAAAGAAACTTATGCCTATATATACCAGCTTTTCTTAGTTTTCTATGATGAATCAAAATGACCTCGGGTGTTGGTTTATGTGCTTGGTGGGTGTTTCATGGTTTTTTTGAGAGATCCATGTGTGGAGAGATCATGGGACACATGTTTGATGCGAGGCTCTAGTAGCTGGATGTGTGTTGGTGGGTTCATGATTTGTACCCCTTGTTATTATTTTTATGATTTTGTGGGATGGAACTCTTGATGTGTGTTTTGAAGGGTCTATGGGTGAGAGATAATTAAACCATTTTTCATTGGGTGATTCCTATAGTGGAGAGAAAAAAAAAATTCATAGATGACCCTTATGGTGGGGAGAATCATAAGTCTTGGGATGATTTAGGTGTTGAAACTTAGGTGTATTAAAATTTACGAATGTAATTGATTACTATCTTGACATTTGGTGTTTGGTGTTATAGGTTGGTGCTCAAATGTGAGTAGATTGGTCACATCCAATTGTTATGTGTTGTAACATATGAGACATGGACTATAGAGATTGGTTGTTTTAATTTAGTGGAGTGATGGTAAGGATACTTATATGGTGGGGAGCATTGTATCGAACATGGGGATTTATGATCCTCGTATTGAAAGGGTCAGGGTGTAGTGGAATTGATCGGTATATGGTTTAAGTAATAGTGAGGTGTTAGTGAGTAGTTAGACCCGATTTTTTGTGTTTTTTCTTAGATTTCATGTGTTATCATCGATCTTGGGGTGGTGGTAGCATTATCCAAAGGTGAGTCGGACCAGAGACGTGTCAGTGATTACTGGTAGAGCATGGCATTGGATATGGTAGTTTGATAATTCGACTGAGGGGTTTCATTGAGTGTCATGTTTGAACCATGGTGTGGATTCTTGGATGATGTGAAGATGACCCTTGGAATTTATGAATCATGGTTAAGAGATGTGGTGATGCATCGGTGGGAGAGGTCAAGTGTTTTTTGAAAAAGTTGTCCAGGGGAGGACTGACTGGTGCATTGGCATGAAATTGAATGCAGAGAGGTGTCACTGCATCAGGATCATCATTTGGAACATAGTTTAGGTGGATCAAGTAAAGAACTAGGATTTTGGAGGGATATTGGTGTGTCTGAGATTGGTTTTAAATGTTGCATGGAAGAAGTCTATTAGGTGTTCGGTGATTGAATGCACAGTGTTAGTATTGAGTTTATGACTGAGATTGGTTGAGGTTTGTGGTCATAGGGATAACAGGACTTCTTGGGTATGAGAAAATTTTTGGTGGGTATTTTTTAATGAACCACGTTATTACAGGTTTTTAATTCTAAATAGAATTTAAAATTTTCCATTTTATGAGAGGTTTGTTTTGAGAACCAGGGTTTGAGATGGGTTTTTGAGTGTTTAAAAATCAATAAATTGTGTTTTTTGATGTGGTTTGAGGATTGAGTTGTTTCCTAGTGGTTCGGGTTGATTTTAAGGAATATCTGAGTGGTCGAGTTTCTAAAAAGTAGTAGTTGCAAGCCTTTCATGGTGTGAGCCTACGGTTCATGCCATGAAAGTATTAGGGATGTGGTTGGGGATCTCTTCTTAGGGTCCTTCATGGTGTGAACAGGGTTCCCAACATGAACCATGAGGGTTGGGTTATCAAAAAAATAAAGGGTTGGGGGTTTTTGAATTTGAAATCCAATGGGGTTTTCTCACAAATAACCATACAAACAAGGGGATCCCCCCCCCCTTAAATTCTCCTTTGATATGGGTGGATTCTTAAAGGTCCATCATACTGAATTAAGGTAGGATATCTTCCTTATTCTCACTTTATTTTTCTCCCTATTCTCTATCAATTTCTACTTGTATTGGCTAGGGTTTAAAGGAATTATTTCATCATATGATGGAGAAATTTGCAGATTATATGGGGATTTCATGTTCCACTCATAGAGGATGTCCTAAGAGGATGTATTAAATCCATTTTTTGTCTTTAGACATGATTTATGTAGTTACATGGATTTATTTAGGATTTTTTTGAATTTAGGTTTAATTGGTCATTGATTTAGTGTTATAATTTGGGTATTTTTTGTTCATTTAGTTCATGGGTGTGTCGGGTGTGGGTCACACCTTATTTCTCAAGGTTTTTGTGTCATGTGTAACCCACTAAGTTTGGTGTCGATTATTCCAATTTCATAATTTAGTTTTAAATGTTAATTAATTATTTTTATAGTGTTTATTGATGAGGTTAGTGATCACAGATTTTACAGAATCTAGTACTGGCTTGGGATGGATTTCTAGAACATCAGTTGTGGTAGGTGATCTTGACATTATTTGATCCTCTTATTCAATTAGTGATTTTATGTTATTGTTACCTAATTATTATATTGTTTTTATATTTCATTTACTTGTATGAATCCTATATAAATTGGGACAGGCTCATGGAAACTTAATAGTCAACATGGACCACATAGCTTGCTAAATGGTTCAATGTTGGTGCTATAGTCGAATGACTGTTTGTGGCATGGTTTGTTTAGAGGCATTCATTATATTTTTAAGTGAAATGGTTCACTTTTTAAAAAATTATTTTAAAAATAGGATTTGGTTGGAATGGAATTTAAAAGAGAATTGGGTGGTTTGAGAAAAAGGTTTGGGAAATGGTATTTCAAAATAAAAATGAAGTTTTAAAAGAAATCTTGAAAGTTATTTTAGACAAGGGACATGTGTTGATAAAATGGTATGTGTTTCCTATTTAAATGATTTATAAAGAAAATTTTTGAATTGATTTTAAAAGGAGGATATGAAAGAGATAGGAATGGTCATTCTGGTTTGTTTGACCTCACAAGTGTTATGCCTAATTTTTTCAAATATTGTACGCTTGTTGTGTTTTCCATTTATGACTGTCTATGGATTATGTTATTGAATTTTTATCCATGATGATGTTTTATGTGTGTTTATCCCTGTGAGATCCTTACTTGGTATCAAATTGAAAATTTTCTCCCAATAATTATGATACACCCCTTAGAGGGTAAACATGGTTTTGAAGGGCCCTAATAATAGTTGAGGGATTTTATGACTTTAATGATGAGTTGAGGATGAGAGATATAAATGTGATTTAGGATCCCATATAGGGTGTCTATGTAGTGATGTGACCTCAAGAACCATAGTGGTTCCCTAGAGTTATGTTGACCTTAGAGAGGGTGTGTACAAGATTTGGGTATAGGTGATTGTGGTTTTCACCTTAGGACCTGAATCAGATATGTGAGCATGTAATGGCTGAGATGGAGAAAGGCCATTCTCACAAGAGTCTAACCTCTACCACATGAGATAGTTTTGGAAAAAAATTCAACCCTTGTGATATTAGTTATGTGAAATGATTTGGGTATGATGCACTTCCCACTGATATTTATGTGAGATACATGGGATTCCTTGGACTAGCTCCTTGTATTCATCCTTTTTTCTTGACTAATAGTTTTAAATTACTTAGGGAAATCCCCCTCATATTCAGATTCACTATTGGTTTTGAATTACTTGGGTTCATCCCCCCTTGGATTATTTTTTACTATAATATTGGAATTCCTTGGGGAAATCCCTCTCAGATTCATATTATCTATGAGTTTGGAACACCTTAGTCCCGCCCCCCAGGATTTTTTGTGACTACTAGATTGGAATGCCTTGGGGAAATCCCCCTAGAATTTAGATTAACTATAGGTTTGGAATGTATTGTGTCCTTCCCCCTTGTATTCATTGTGACTCCCAGTTTAAAATTTCATGGGGTAATCCCCCACAAATTCAGATTAACAATAATTTTGGAATGCCTTGGATGAGATCCTTAGATTCTGATGTAATACTAGTTTTGATTGCCTTAGATGAGTTCTATAGAATTGGGATAGGGGATGTGGTCCTTCCATGTGTCCTAAGGTCATGTTTTGGAATTCCTTGGATGAGATCATTAGATTTGGATGTGATATTGGTTTTTATTAGCATGTAAATGTTCCTTGAAATCGGGGAAGGGGATGTAACCCTCTTAGGTTGCCTTCGAGTATGGTTTGGATTACCCAAGACTTGTTCTTGTGAATCGGTTCTTGATCTACTAGATTTTACATGGGATAGGTATTGGTTGGAATGGTTTCATTATGTGTTTAGAGACACTCCATCACTGGCTAAAGAAAGTATAGTTAATGTTTGAGGTGGATCATTCGGCACATGCTGACCCTACATTTATGTTTGATGTTCATTTTGTGTTTTGTTTTCATGTGGTTGTGTTTCATGATCATAAACATACTTTAAATTTCTGTATTTTATGCACATTAACATGATCACCACAGTAGTCAGTATGGATAAGGCATTGAGGATTCCTACTAGGTCATTAGACTCACTCCCAACCCATGTACATTGCATGGGTTTTGATGTGTGTGGGTATACTTTATTGTTTTCTATCAATACATGGGTAATTATTAGATATGGACATGTGATATAGTTCTGGAAGATTGTAGAGGGTGAGGATTTAGTGGGATGATTAGTTGATTATTTTAATTTAATCATTCCTAGCTTCTGTTTTATAAACTCAAATCTATCGGAAGGTAATGGTTTTGTGAAAATGTCAGCAAGTTGTTCTTGAGTTCCGATGAATTGTAAAATAATATCTCCTTTTATTTTGATAGTCTTTTAAAAAGAAATCTTTGTTTCCGATCATGTTTCGAGAACAACCACTATCCATGTACCAAATATTCTTGTTGGTACACTTCTCATTTTCCTAAAAAAGAAATAATTAGTTTTTCAGAATCCAAACTTGTTTGGATCCAGAAGGGTTAGATAAGAGAATTTTAGGAATCCACATTTGTTTTACAAAATGAGCTTTATGAAATCCTAAAGATTGAGTTTTATTAAGAGAACACTCTCTTCTCCAGTGTCCACCACATTGACACTTAGAACAAAAAGGTGTTTTTTTGTGGAACAAAATAGTTATTACTAAAAACAGGTTTGGAATAAGTATAACCAAGTCCAGAATGATTCCTCAAAGGTCTAATTTGAGAATACATCTTGTCAAAGTTTTCCTTGCCATGAGTAAAGTTTGAAAAACATTTCTTTAAAGAGAAAATTTCTGACTTTAGTTTTAAAACTATGTTTTTATCTTTCAAAATATTTGATTTTAAACTAGAGTTGGGCTCTAAAACATTTTTCTTAGAAATCACATTTTCTAGGTCCTTAGAAAGTTTATCCTTATCAGATTTGAATTTCTAAAGGGTTTTTAAAATAATTTCAAAATCAGAAGTTTTCATATCAAGATCATTAGAAAGATCTGATACTTCTTTAGTTAAAACTGAAATTCTAGAATTTGCTTTATCAAGATTTTTCTTAAGTTTAGAATTTTCATTCTCAAGTAATTTAGCAAATCTAGATACTTCTTCAAAATAAGGTAGTGTATCATCTTTTGATGACGAAGAATCATCATTTGAAGATTCATAATATTTATTATCAGTAAAATTTGTATTTAAATATACATTTGTAATAGCTTCAGCATTATGTACCTTGGCCATAAGACAATGATCCTCAATTGGTAGTCTGGCTATAAGTCCAATATTTCTCTGTCCTGAGGACTCATCTTCTAAATAATTGTCTGAAGAATCACTACCACTTTCACTCCAAGTGTCATTTGCTTTCAAGAATTTCTTTGTCTTATAATACTTTTTCTTATTTCTTTTAGAAAGTTTCTCCTTTCTGTCTTTTCTCTTTAGTAAAGGACAATCAGACCTTATATGGCCTACTTTATTATATTCATAACAAGTTACCTATGAATCTTTCTTATCCTTCCTATCCTTCTTTTTGAATCTGTATTGGAAGTATTTCTTTCCCATAATCTAGTTCATCCTTCGAGCAAGATTGGATAACTCATTTTCCGAAAGATCATAATCACTTGAATCAGATATAACAACTTTCTTGGCTTTGGATCTTGTTATCCTTTCAGGTGTTTTAGCTTTACATGTAAAAGTTACACTACCATTTCCATTATTGTTCTTGTTGAAATAAGCATCTCTTTTCATTCTTGTTTCATGCTGTAAAAGAGTTCCAAATAGTTCATCAAGAGTAATCTGGGAAACTTTTCTATTTTCATCAATAGCTGTCCTTTTTTACTCCCATTCATTTGGCATTATATCTATAATATTATCTACAAGAGCTTCATCATCAAGACTTTTCTCTCCCATAGATTTTAAGTTGTTGACAATTGTTATAAACCTTTGTTGCACTTTACATACTGGCTCTCCATAAGGAAAAAAAATCCATGATACTCTACTCGAAGCATTGCTCTTCTTGTTTCTATAACCTTGGATGTACCAAAATGTGTGACTTCCAATTTCTTCCAAATACAGTTGGATACTTCACAAGAAGATATCTAGATTTATATATTCCTAGTCATAGAACATAATAGAGTATTGCGTACCTTGTAATTCAGCTAATATTCTTGCTTCTCTTGATTAGTGAAAGTACTGACTTCTTTGTTAGGAATTTTGTAACCTCCAGTAAGCATTAAAAAATTGTCTAAACCAGTACTGATCAAAAACGTCTTCATTTGATATCTCCAGTACTCATAATCATTCCCATCAAAGATAGGTGTTCTAGAAGGATTTAGGTTGTCAATTGATCCAATATTCATTCCTTCCATCTAATAAAACAAAAAACGTTTCCACTCCACATGTTAGTGTAGTAAGTAGTTAAAAAGAAAGTTTGAAAGAAAAAAAAGCTAGTAATACAAATCAGTGGAAACCACCTCTAATACCAATTGTTGGATCGAATATGTAGATTAGATGTATATTAGATGGAACAATACAAGAGGGGGTGAATTGTAGGTTTAAAACTTTGAGTTTAAACACTTAATAGATTAGTTTAAAAGATATTAAACTAATACAATTCAAACAACCACAATTGTATTGAATATAAAGGTATTATGTAATGTAATACTATTAGAAAAGTAAAGTAATTGTATTCAAGATGAATACAATAATCAGAGTAATACAAGTGTGAGAGATTATACCATAAAGCGTATAGAATCTATTAAAACAAAATGTAATAGAATAATTGTAATTAAAACAATTAGAATTGAAAGTATAATGAAGAAAGGAAACAATAAAAATTCCTTTCTAATACAAACAGTAGCGGAAATGTAAAAGTATTACAATTATTTTTAACCCAAAGAGAAGGGTTATCCTTTCACCTAGGATAAGAGTTCTATCTTACCACCACCTTGGTAAGCCCTCAATACGATGATCGGACTGTCTGTCTGCCTATCCCAAGCAGCCCTCGATATGATGATCATAACGTCTGTCTGCCTATCCCTGGCAGCCCTCAATTTTGTAGGTAATCGGCACCTCTGTCTTTCAATTACTTGAAATCCCTCGATACGATGATCGGACGCACAAAGCACAAAGCATGAGAGAAGTCATACCATCTCTCTCTAGAACTTGATAGAATCAAAGTATCACAGTTATATCACTGTAGTTCACTGTTGTTCTCTATCGGCTTCAAATGACCTCTTATTTATAGGCCTCAGGTTCCAACGGTCACATTTCCTCCAACGGTCATATTTCTCCGAAAAACTCGGAGGGACTTGGACACCTGGCATTATAATGGTCATATTGAAACAGAAAGCACGACATCATTTTGATTAGTTTGTAACTAACTCAACGACATCGTATTGGTTAAAATAAAAGATATATGAAGATGATAAACAAGAGTACGATTAATATGAAACAAGTGTTTTTGACTAAGTACCAAAACAAGTAAGTAATGAAAGTATGAGTATTATAAGTATTACTAAATATAATGTATTGATATGATACAAAGTAATATATACAAAAGTGAGATGATTGACAGAGTTAGTACGATATGATTGATAGAGTCAGTACGATGCAATTGATAGAGTCAGTACGATACGATTGACAGAGTCAGTATGATACGATTGACAGAGTCAGTACGATACGGTTGACAGAGTCAGTACGATACGATTGACAGAGTCAGTACGATACTAGATAAAATACATTTATGATTTCCAAAACATGATATAGAAGTAAAAGGAGAACTTTTGAATCAAAAAAACTACCTTTTAAAAATATAGGGCTTTGTGCTTAAAATTGGATTTATTCTTATTTTAATCCTATAAAATTTATTGGATTAATGTAAAAAGATTTAATAAATATGTTTAAAAATAATATAGTTTGTCCTATTCATTCCCACCATAAAAACGGTTAAGCGATAACAACTACTTAATATAATAATATTTACAATATATTATTTTTCGGTATAACTCAGTCTTGCATGCAACGCAAGTTTCATAGAAACTCATTGTTTCATGTCATGTACATTGTTGAACATAGCATTCCTTCTAAGGTTAAATTATTATTTGATTCATAAATATTAATAAATTTGATAAAGTCTTATTATATAATTACCTGGGATGTTACAGTAATACTGATGAATCGTATAATATGATTCATCCCATTTTAGTTCATGTACATTATATTTATCTATTGATATAGAAAAAATTCACTAATATTTTTAAAACTTTCTCAATAAACATTAAAAGTCTCTCCATTTACATATCTAAGTCCATAAATCTCCTTCCTGATGGCAGTGCTTCTAGAGGCTAGAAATAATTTTTAGAGAAAAATACTTTGATGTTCATCGTAGGTTATAGCATATTCAGGTTATAACCAATAAAATTGGTCATTGTTAGCTTGTTCTAATGAAAATTTGAATTCTATCTATTTTACTTGATCTTCATAAACTCCTCTTGGCTTTAGAGTAGCACAGACACTGGATAATTACTTCAAATTCTTGTTTGGATATTCTCCTAAAAGACTCTAAAATTTATTTAGAAGTTGAATGAGTCCATTTTTTAGTACAAAATCAACATGAAATGCAGGATATGTTAATTTATGATTTGGATAAATGAAATTAGGTATAGTAATATCCCTTAATGTTTTATCTTCATTTACAATATTTTCAACCATGTTTTTTTAATAGAAACCCCACCCACCCATTGAAAAAGTCATGGTTTCCAATTGAGTAGGAACCCACCTTCATAATAATCCCTTAGTCTGGCCTATGATAGGTATGATTGACTATATAAAACTATAGTAACAACATGATCCCAATCACAATGCATAGGTTAAATCATTTTGGAATGTCATTCAGAACCTTTCATTGGACTAGCATGAGTCGAACCCTTGACCTCTAGGATATTGAATGTCTGATCTATCACTAGGGCACCTCGATGAAGAATTTTCAACCATGTTATCTATTACTAATTTTAGAATTGATTATGTGTTGCGAAAAAATATCATGATTTGGAAGAACCTTTGCAATAATAGGGATTTAGAATAATCCCCTTTCAATTGTCAACCTTCCAAATATATTATATTCTCCCTTGACTCCATGTTCTAGAACTAGGTGATTTAAAACCTAATCACTGAACAAAATTACCATACATGCATAGTTTTATAATGAAATGAAAGGATAAAAATATAATAACACATAGGAATTACATGGTTCGAACAAAAATTCATACATCCTTGGGAAAACACTACAACCACTATAATAAAATGAGTACAAGAGATTACAATCACCCTTAATCTCAAATCACTCTAAAAAAAGATCAAGTATCTAAACTTCGTATGTATCTTTTTGTGCGCATCTCTACATAAATTGATCACACCAAATATTTATAGAGGTCTTCATCTAATAAACTAGTTTTATGACCCTCTAAGATTCATGGTTATCCTTATATTGACTGAAGAAACCTATGATACATTGTTATATCTTTTATTTTACTGCTAACAATTGGTGAATGTTTGTTCTACCCAAGTATCGGAACTATCCTTCAGATACTTTCATCAGAGAATCAAAAAAAAGTCTTCCATAAAATCCCTTCCACATATGTCGAGGCTCTCAGCTGCTTCTAGAAACTTATTCTAAAAAAGGTCCTTCTGAAAATCCCCTTCTAAAAAGACTCCTTCTGAAAAAACTAAAGAGTCTTCATAAATCCCAATATTCTCCCACTTGAAGACTCTTTTAGATATTCTGAACTCCTTATGTTTTCGTTAGATTTCACCTCTTTATTATGCATGCAATTTTCTCCATCTATTTTAATTCAACCAATTCCAATTGAGGTGCAGTGTTGACTTAGAATTTATTAGACTAACACATTTGTAAACATGTCAGTGGGAATCTATTTTCTATCCACCTTATGAAGTTCCAAAACTCCTTCTTCCAAAAGATTTCGGATGAAGTGAAATTTCAAGTTTATTTTTTCCTTGCATGAAAAACATGATTCTTAGCATGGATAACGGTGCTCTGATAGACACATAACAACATTCTTCCTTGTGATTCTTTCCCTAGGTCCTTCAGAAATCGCATCAACCAGAAAAATTCCTTTCTTGCTTGTATAAGAGCAACATGTTTTACTTCTATTGTTGAAAAAGTAACCATAGGCTATATACGAGACATCCAACCAACCACTATCCTTTTGAAATTGGAGACAAAACCTATCATATTATTTTATGAATCTATGTCTTCATCAAAATTTTCATGTATAAAACCCTTAAATGGAACATTATCACCAAAACATAATGATTCACCTTTTAAATCTTTCAGATATCAAATGGTCCTTTTCACATCCTCCTAATGAATCCTTCAAGTCTTTGACATGAAATGACTCACTGCTTACACTAAAAAGGAAATATTAGGTTGTGTGCAAATCATTTCATATATAAAACTTCTTATAGCTAAAGTATATGGCGCCTTTTTCATGTTCCATACTTCTTCTTCTAAAGATGGTGCATTTGAAGTTTACAAAAAAGTTAATTGAGATATGTTTATATTTTGTCATTCTGTGTCTTTCAATAACATTTTGAATGTGTTCCTTATAGGATAATACCAAATTTTTATCTTTTCAATCCATCTTAGTTTTTATCCCCAACATTTTCTTGGTTTGTCCAATATCCTTCATCTCAAACCTTTCAGACAATTTCTTATTCATCTCTTCAATATATTGAATTTCAAGTCCTACAAGCAACATATCATTTTCAAACTAGAGTAGTAAAATTAAAGTTCCATCATTCCATTTCTTTTGATATCAATAATGGTCATAATCACACTGAGTGAAACTTTTCTCAAGCATAAATTTATCAAACTTATGATTTCATTATCAAGGTAATTGATTTAATCTATATAGGTTTTTATTTGACTTGGAAACAAGTTTTTTCTTCTTCTGATAATCTTCAAAACCCTTGGGTTGAACCATGTAGATCCCTTCCTCCAAATCACCATGAAGAAAGGTTGTTTTAACATCTATCTGGTCCAAGTGAAAATTACCGAAGGTAACAATGCTTAACATTGTCTGGATAGTGGTGTGCTTGATAACCGATGATAAATTCTCTAAGATATCAATTCCATCCTTTTGTTGGAAACCTTTAATCGCTAGTCTTTATTTGTACCTCTTACTTTTATCCACTTCTTCCTTCAGACGGCAAACCGATTTCTTTTTCATAGCTTGTTTTCCTTCTGAATGTTCTGCAAACTCTCATGTTTTGTTGAGTTTTAAGGAATTCATTTCATCCTTCATAAATAGCTCACACTACTCTGAGCCACTAAGGATAGTTTCTTCTTCCAGACTTTCTGGTTCAACAACATCCAATAAAAGGAGAAAGTTCATATCATCCACAAACCTCTGAACTGGTTCCCTAATTATAGTTGATCTCCTTAACTGAATTGGTTGTTCTGTGCAACTTGGTTCCAAACATCCTTCTGGAACTGTTTCTTCTAGTACTCTCTCTCAAGTTCCAACACCTTTTGAAATTTTTAATTTTCCTACCAAATTTTTTGTAAGTATTTTTCTTCTAGTAATCTCATTTTGATTAACTTGAACTTCAACAATTAATGTTTCCTTAACTTTTTTCTCCACCAAGTTCTGATATTTCCACATAGGTTTCTCATTGAAGATAATGTCTTTGATTCAGATGATTTGATTCTTTTTGTTATCCCACAAAGGATATCCAAATTCCTCATCACCGTATTCAGCAAGAAAACACACTTTAGATTTAACTTCTAACTTATCTTTGTTCTTGGAATCAACATAATCATATGCCATACTTCTGAAATTTTTGAGATGGTTCACATCCATTCTTATACCATACCAAAGTTCTTCTAGAAGCTTTTGTCTCATATATGAAGTTGGAATTCCATTGATCAAGTAATCTTTCGTGTTTATAGATTCTTCCCAAATTCCCTTAGGCATTTTGGAATTATGTCTCATGCACCAAGATTTTTCTTGAAATGTCTTGTTCATCCTTTCAGATACTCCATTCTGTTGTGGATTTCTAAAAACTGTATTCTCATGCCTAACTACCTTCTTATGAAAAAAGTTTCTAAAGTTGTGTCTAGTGTATTCTCCACCATTGTCTATTAAAAGGAACTTCAGCTTCTGATTTCACTCCCTTTCAGTCAAATCTTTCCACTGAATAAACACTTGAAAAAACATCAGATTTATTCTTTAGGAAGTAGACTTGAATATTCTAACTAGAATCATCAATAAAATTCAAAAAATGTGAAGATCCTTCATTTGAATTCATTGGGAATTATCCCCAAACATTAGAATGAAAAAGTTCTATATTTTGATTTCTAGGTTTCCATCCATCCAAATTAAAGTACACCTTCTTCTATTTCCCAATCATACAACTCTCACATCTTTTGAAATCTGTGTGATTGAGTTTACGAATTCCCTTTGGTGCTAGAACTTTTATATTACTCTCACAGAGATGGTAATATCTACAGTTCTATACTTCCAGGTCTTTCGATAAAGTGATTCAGATTATTGAAACTTTATCTTTGCTTCTAGTCAAGTATAAGGTTACATTATTCACCCCATGAGCAATCACTATAGATCCTTTGATTATCTTTCATACTCTATTCGACAAAGTGTTTCCAAAACCTACTTCATCAAGTTTTCCAACTGATATGTGGTTCTTCCAGAGACTTGGAATGCGTCTGACATCTCTCAACCTCAAGAAGCTTTCATTCTTCATCTGAATGTTTACATTTACCTCTCCAACCATCTCTAGAGATTCATCATCTTTAAGATGTACTCTACCAAAGCTTCTGAATACATATTCCACCATACACCCCCACTCACCAGTTGAATGAAAAGATGCACCCGAGTCAATAACCCATGATTCTTCCAAAATATTCACAATCAACAATGAATTATTACCTCCTTCCATCATACTATCAGAATTTGTGCGTCAAGAAGTTGATGCCTTATCCATAGACCCCTTCTAATTTATGCAGTCATTCTTGATATGTCCCTTCTTTCCACAAATCCAACAAGTAGGGTCTTGGACATCCGATTTACTCAAACTTCTTCCTTGGGAATTATCTTTTGATTACTTTTTTTTTATTATCCTTCTGTTGTGGTGGTTATACCCGTTCACCGGCATTAAGAGCACTTCTGGAGGGTACTTATATTTCCTTTCTACTTAACTCTTCATTAAGAATAAAAAACAAAATGTCATCAAATACAAGATTCGTCTTTCCACTCGAATTACTTATTGATATCACCATGGCATCCCAGGTTTTCGGAAGTGAAGATAGAAGAAGCAACACCCACACATCATCTGTGAAAGTAACCTACACTAATTCGAGTTGTCCTCATATCGTGTTGAAATCATTCGCATGGTCTACTATATGTCTTCCTTTCGATAATCTCAAGCTGGATAATCACTACATCATAAAGAATTTTTTTGAGTGTCATTAGTTTCTCATACATACCATCCAACACTTTCGTAACTTTCACAATGTTTTTCTTCTCCCGAATATTAAAAGCAACGTTCCTAGAAAGAGACATTCTTACTAGGGTTGGAGCCATTCTATCCAACCTCATCCATTCTGATTTCTCCATCTTCTCTAGACATTCTCTAGAAAAGGGAGTATCAAGATCTTTTTGTATTAGACGATTGTCCAACTACATCCTCCAGGAACCAAAGTATGCCCCATTGAAATTGTCAATCCGGATCTTTCCTTCATTTGATGCCATTCAGTTTGCTTTTAAGTGTCACTACAAGAGAAAATGTTTTTCCCAATGGTTTTTTTGGCATTTAGCAGCGGTTTAAACTGCTGTTAAATGATGTGTGACGCTTTCTAAAAGTGTCGCATATTTATGTGTTAAGAATCAATTCACAACGGGGTTTTTTTCAACGGTTTTTTATTCAGCGGTGTTTCGTTTAGCGGCAGGTTTTTTTGTTTTTTTCATAATTAATTAATTTATTATTATTTATTTTATTATTATTTATTTACATAATTAATTTATTTATTATTTTTTTATTATTTGGTTTTTATTATTTATTATTATTTATTTATTGCTTATTTATCCTACCATGCATGCATATGTCATGTATGTCATGCATAAATTTGGCATATATATATCTGTGTGTGTGTGCTGAGAGAGAGATTTGAAATCCTTACCACTTGGTTATTTTGCAAAGACTTTACCACTCCAATAAGTTATTCATGTGGTGAGTAAACAGTATGTGATTTGCTTATATATATACAGATAAAAAACAAATAATGATATTAAAAATAATAAATAATGAATATATAATAAATAAATAATCAATTAAAAATAATATAAAATATATAATGAATAAATAAATAAATACGTAATAAATAGATAAATAATAATAAAATATTAAATAAATAATAATTAAATAATATAAATAAAAAAATTAAAGAATAATAATTAATTGATAAATTAATAATAAATAATAAATAAATAAATAATAGATACATAATAATTAATTAAAAATTAAAAATTAAATAAATAATAAACAATAATTAATCAATAAATAATAAAAATAAATAATTAATAAATAATGATAAATGATTATAAATGGTAATAAATAATAAATAATTAATAAATAATTAATAAATAAGTAATACATAACTAATAAATAATAAATAATGAATAATGAATAATGAATAATAAATTATAAATAAATAAATAATAACTAAATAAATAATAAATAAATACATAAACACGTAATAAATAAGTAATAATTAAATATTAAATTAATAATCAATAATTTATAATCAATAAATAATTGAAAAATAATAAAAATAAGTAAATAATAAATGATAATAAACAATAATAAGTAATTAATAAGTAATTAATAAATAATAAATAAATAATAAATAAATATTCAAATATTAAATAAATGGTAAATACGTAATAAATAAATAATTATTAAATATTAAATCAATAATCAATAATCAATAAATGATAAAAATAAACAATAACAAATAACAATAAATGATAATAAATAATAAATAACTAATAAATAAATTATAAATTATAAATTATAAACTAATAAATAATCAATAATTAATTAATCAATAATTAATCAATAATTAATTAATAAAAAATCAATAAATAATGAATAAGTAACAAATAAATATTAAATAAATATTAAATGAATAAAAATAAATAACTAATAGATAATTAATAATTAATTAATTAATTAATAATCAATAAATAATAAAAATATATAAATAATAAATAATGATAAATGATAGTAAATAATAAATGATAAATGATAAATAAATAATAAATAATAAATTATTAATAAATTAATAAATAATAAATAAATAATGATTATAAAATAAATAATCCAGAAATAAATAAAAAATAATACATAAATAATAAATTATTATTAAATTATTAATAAGTTGATAATAAATATATAAACAATTAAAAAATAATAAATAAATAATGAAAAATAATAATGAAATATAAATCATTATAAAATAAATAAGTAGTAAATAAATTATAAATCGATATAATAAATAATAAATAAGTGGAAAATAAAAAATAGATAAATAGATAATAAATAAATAATACATTAATAATTAATTAATATTATAAATAAATAAATATTAAATATTAAATATTATGTAATAATATATAATGAATAGTAAATAGATATTAATTAATAACGTAACAATAAATTAATAATAAATAATAAATTAATATACAATAAATCAGTAATAAATGAATAAATAATAAATAATAAATGAAAAAGATAATAAATAATTAATGGAAATACATATCTATAAATAAATATACATATAAGAAAATTTACATAAATATATATAAACACACACTCACAAATGTGTATAAATATTTACAAATGTATATAAATGTAGACAAATATTCATAAATAAATATAAATATTCATGCATATATACAATTATAAATAATTTTGAAGAAATAATGATATATATATATATTATAGATAAACATATAAAAATGTCGAGAAGTACATACAAATATATATATATATATAATAGATAATAAATCACCAAAAGAGGAAAAACCACAATAACTGAAACATCATCAAATCAATATGAATGTAAATCAATGGAATAAAATCATAGAAGACCTAAAAAACAAAAGAAGACACTCTTAAACAAAGATGAAATCTCATCGAATGTTCAAAAATCATGATACCCGAACAAAAAACTTAGTTTTGGAGGCCTTCGGGTCCTCTATTGTCCTTGAAAAGACAAGGGCCAAGGTCCCCTCTATTACTATAGCGTAGAGTTCGTTGCAAGCTTCAATTTAATATGTGGTAATACCCAAACGAATATCCGGATCAAAAGTTATGACCGTTTGAAGTTGAAGTTTGATTTTCAATTTTTCTTAAAACTATAATAAATTTTATTTTGTTAGTTATTACCTAATTGTTTTCTAATGCGATTATAGTTCATTTCACGAGTTTCGATTTGACAGGTTGTGAAGCTAAAACGGACACCTAGATCAAAAATTATAGTCCTTTGATGGTGAATTCTGATTTTCAACTTATACGAGAATTAATCTTAGTTTTGGATAACTATTAAATTGTAATTATATATAATTAATAATTAACACATTATAATTAATTCAAATTATAAATGATAAAAATAAATGAATATAAATAATAAATAATAATTGTTATTAATAAATCATAATTTAATATTTAATATTTTTTCTCATTAATTCGGGGGCAGTTTTTATAAAATCTGCAGGCGGTTTTTATAAAATGCTTCTAAAAGTAAATTTAATTTTTTTTTAAAAAAAATGTGTCAATTAGCAATGGTTCTTTAAAACCTCCATAAAAAATAATAAAATAATAAAAAACACATTTAGCAGCAGGTTTATGAATCACTGCGATTTTGTTCCCGAAATATTTAGCGTTGGTTTTGAAAAATGTCGTTAACACTCACAAATGTGTAAATATTTACAAATGTATATAAATATAGACAAATATTCATAAATAAATATAAATATTCATGCATAGATACAATTATAAATAATTTTGAATAAATAATGATAAATATATATAAATTATAAATAAACATATAAAAATGTGAAGAAGTACATACAAATATGTATATAATAGATGATAAATCACCAAAAGAGGAAAAACCACAATAATTGAAACATCATCAAATCAATAGGAATGTAAATCAATGGAATAAAATCATAGAAGACCTTAAAAACAAAAGAAGACACTCTTAAACAAAGATGAAATCTCATCGAATGTTCAAAAATCATGATACCCGAACAAAAAACTTAGTTTTGGAGGCCTTCGGGTCCTCTACTGTCCTTGAAAAGACAGGGACCAAGGTCCCCTCTATCATCATAGTGTAGAGTTCGTTGCAAGCTTCAATTTGATATGTGGTAATGCCCAAACGAATATCCCAATCACAAGTTATGACCGTTTGAAGTTGAAGTTTGATTTTCAACTTTTCTTAAAACTATAATAATTTTTTTGTTAGTTATTACCTAATTATTATCTAATGCGATTATAGTTCATTTCACAAGTTTCAATTTGACAGGTTGTGAAGCTAAAACAGACACTTGGATTAAAAATTCTAGTCCTTTGATGGTGAATTCTGATTTTCAACTTATACGTGAATTAATTTTAGTTTTGGATAACTATTAAATTGTAATTATATATAATTAATAATTAACACATTATAATTAATTCAAATTATAAATAATAAAAATAAATGAATATAAAAAATAAAAAATATTTGTTATTAATAAATCATAATTTAATATTTAATATTTTTTCTCATTAATTCGGGGGCAGTTTTTATAAAATCTGCAATTATTTTGCGGCGGTTTTTATAAAATGCTGCTAAAAGTTAAAAAAAAAATTAAAAAAAATATGTCAATTAGCAATGGTTCTTTAAAACCTCCATAAAAAAAATAAAAAATAAAATAAAAAACGCATTTAGCGGCGGTTTTATGAACCGCCGCGGTTTTTTTTCTGAAATATTTAGTGGTGGTTTTGAAAACTGTCGTTAAAAAACTGTTGCGAAACTCCTTTTTTGTTGTAGTGTGTGTACAATTGAACCTTCCTTTGATGTCACTTGTTGGTAAAAAACAACTTGGTTCATAAGAACATTCGTAGCAACAACAATTCAAAAGACCATCCTTTTGATTACCAACCCTCTGAATATCTTCTCTACTCCCTTAACTCCATGTTTTGAAACTAGGAGATATACAATCTAATCATTGCACAAAATCCCCAAGTACACAGTTGCAGAATGAAAAGGAAAAACTAACGGAAGAACACATAGGAATTACATGGTTCGGACAAAAAGTCTTACATCCATGAGAGAACACTGCAACCACTATGACAAAAGGAGTAAAAGTGATTACAATCACACTTGCTCTCAACTCACTCTAAACAAAAGCTTAAGTATATAAACTTCGTATGTATTTTTTTGTGTGCATCTCCACATCAGTTGACCACACCTCATATTTATAGAGGTTTTCGTATAGTAAACCAGTTCCACTACCCTCTGAGATCCACGATTGCCCTTCCGTTGACCGAAGTTTGTTGCAACTTCTGTTTGACCGCTAACAACCTATGTGTTTCGTGGTGGCAGATATAATCGATCTAGTATATAGTTAGGCTGATTTCATAAATTGTAAACATCAATTTATCTTAATTTGGATTAAATCTTCCTTTTCGAGTGAAAAAACCCTTTCATCTTCCACACGGGTCGAGAAAAGTAATAAACCTAGAAACAAAGGAAAGAAAAATCCAAATGAAAAAAATATAACTGCAGGCAGAATCACAACAGTAAGAATTGATTTCATCCCATTCTGCCTGCCAAAAAGCCAACCCTTTTACATGTAGGCAGCCCCCACCACCGGTTATGCTTTCTTCCCTTCTTTGATCTCCCGTCGCTTTCCCTCTCCACCATCCCTCCATACGCGGCCACAGTTGCGTGCGGGGGCCCGTTTATCCCTTCTTCAAAATCTGGGTCGCATCTTCATCATCATAATCCATACATAATATAAGGGGCCCAAATCCAATCCAATCCAAAAGTCACGTCATCTTCACATCCGGCCCAAAATTCATGTCCTGCACCCACCACACCCACTGTTACCTTCATCACATGCAGCTTCCACTGAATGGATATCAGAGAAGACTAAACACTGCAAACCCATACTTTACGGACGCCCCCACATCGATCTTTCAGAACAACCCATTCCATACCGAACCTTCCTAGACTCTATGCCCTTCACCGGTCGCCCACCCTACAAAGTTAGGGCACCCCTCCCGTGGGCCTAACCCTACGCCCCCACCGCCATGCACAAAGCCATAGACTTTTATTATTTCAACCTCACGACAAAAGAAATGATTTATTATCTTTTAAATGATGCGGTGACCGCGGCGGGGTACCGTGTAAAAGCTGCCGCCGGAGGGGGACGGGTCGGCGGCGTACATGTGGGCGTAGAGCTGCGAGTGAGCCCCGCCGTGGCTGGGACCGCCCGCGCCGGACGATCCATCAGACCCGAATCCCAGACCCGGCTGGCACTCCATGTTCACCCCGAACAGCCGAAGCCGCTTCGGACTCCCCGTCGCCGGCACGGCGACCGCCGCCGGAATCTGAACCGCGACCGCCGAACCTGCGAGCATTTCACGTGTCAGGAAAGAAAGACGCCGCGTCGCGTGCCTCGCACGCCCCGGTTCAACCCGGAAAATGACCGTTGATCGGATCTTTAACAGATTGGGTGAACGAGGGCGTGACTGGAACGCGACGAAGTGGCCGGTGGGTGGGTGAACGGACGAAAGATGAAGAATGCAATACCGGCGTGAAGATAGTGGGGATCGGGTTGGTGGGGGTACGGCTGGGGATGCGCAGGATAAGGATGCGCAGGGTAGAAGCCCCCCCGGGCGCCGGGGTTCGCGCGGCGGTCCGGTGCAGCCGCGGCGGCGCGTCGCTTCCATCCGATGAACAGCCTGCTCCCGTCGCGGCGGTGCCGGTCGAACAGGACCACGTCGCCGGCGTCCAGCCGCTTCTCCTTCACGAACCGGCTCCACCCCTTGGTCAGCACGTAGCTCTGGCTGCTGCTCCAGTACGAGTACCGGAACCGCCACAGCTTCCCGCCGTCGTCCTCGAAGCAGAGGAGGAGCCCCTTGTCTCCGCCGCCGCCGCCGCCGCCGAGGGGGAAGTGGCGCTCGGCGTGCTGCTTGGGGATGACCAGGCGGTTGAGCTTCCCCACGTCGCTGGGCGTGAGGGATTTCTCGAACATGGGCTCCCGCTCCTGGCGGGGAGCGGGGCCGGAGCGGGACGGGGCGACGCCGGCGGCGTCGTCGTCTTCGTCGATCGGGATCAGGTCGAAGCTGATGTTGGCGCCGGGGACGGCGGCGGCGCCGGGAAAGCCTGAAAGCCAGGAGTAGGAGGAGGAAGGGAAACTGTGATTTGGGTCCATTGTAGAATCACAGAAGGGAGGGGGGAGGGGGGAGGGCATCGATTTTGAAGAGTGGGAAATGCAGGAGAATGGGAGAGGCGTGATGATTATGGTTTTGAAGTGGGAACAGATTGCAGGCTAGCTAGAAGTAGAAAAAATATACTTGACAAAGAGTCAGAAAGGGACGTGAGAGAGACGATGAGGAACAGAGAGCGGCAGAGGGTGATAACTTGCAAGTACAATGGAAGATCATTAAGGTTTTGCGTGATGGAAAACCTCTCTTCTCCCTCATTTTCAGTGTAAATTCAGACACCCCAGATATATATTTATAAACAAATATTAACTATTTAACTAGGTAAAAAGTATATGTTGGAGATCTAATGTAGGTTCGGTTAGTAAATCTAGTGTAATTTTTTTATCCCTCAACTCTTTTATTTGCTCAATAAACTTATATAAATTTCCCCTTCTGTAATATTTAAATAAAAATAATTTTGTTTTGATTATTCGAAATCATTTTGTTTTTATTTGGGTCATTTCTATTAATCAGCAGTCATCTTAAGGTGAGAATATTTTTTCCCAGACTGTGCACGTGTGGATTTATGTATATATATATTATCACGTGCGTGGCGACATCGTCAGGGGCATGCCCATTCCTGTAGTTTCGTAAAGGCTTGGGGGCGGGGGATAATCTCGTAAAATCACTTGAGTTGACACGTCTCATTTGGTTACCTTCCAAATAAAGTTTTATTAATGAATTAATATATATATTATACCACATCGGATCATCATATATATATATATTTATATAGGTTAGGGGTAGCTTAATCTGCTGTTCCGCTTCAAAACGTACGTGTTTCATTCCACTCCACAAACATTTCCCTTCTCGTTATCATATTTATAATCTAATAATAATAATAATAATAATAGTTGCTGTAATAGCTCTTGAAATTGTTCAAAATGTCGCTTTGGACCCTGCTTGCAAGTCCTTCAGTCCAAGAGCTGTTACAGCGTATGCAGCAATCCGTGTGGTTAAATTAATTTTAGAATTTTCCTCTGTTTTCCAGCGCGCGTCAGATTCTCAACTTCAAAATAAAAAAAATAATATAAACATATATTGGTATAAAAATATTAATAACGAAATAAACAGTTTTTAGGCACCTTTTCATAATCTTTTTTTTTTTGACAAAAACTCGCGGTAAAATGGCTTTATCAGCCGTCAAACACAGTGGCAATTTTTTTTATACAAAAAATATGTTATACTAAAGGGCCAAAGCGACGGTTGTTACTAAAAAACAAATTACAGGTGAGTCAAAGATAATCGTTTTAAATTCTGCATTTAAAAAAAATGCAATCATGCTTTAAAACACACAGAATATGCTAAAATATCACGGTTTAAAAATTTCAGAATATACATAAATTTCCGAAATTTCAAATAAAATATAATAAATTTTCAAACATATAAAAAAAAAACTTCAAAATCGTGTTCAGTCATATATCGTGGAATAATCAGAGATATAATTTAATTTTAAACTCAACTCTATTGCAATATAAGAAAATATATATAAAAAATCTAAAATATTACATTTACAACCACTATTTTTCAGACTGGACGGTCTGACCGGTCTCACCGTCCATCGGTGGTTTTTTCCATTTGGCCCAAGGTGTTGAGCCATTTAAGCTTTTGGGCCGGTTTCAACCCTAAACCGGCGGCAATCTTGTCAGACTCACGGCAATTCCGCATTATCTTTTATTAGTGTTAGAAAAATATTGATAAAGAGAGTGTTTTTATCTGCGTTAGATAAAAACGTTAATAGACTTTTTCATAATCGTTAAAAAAATCCAGTGATAAAATCACTCTCTTTATCATCATTTTTATTAGCACTGATAAAAAAATTAAAAAATTAATTAATATCTTAAAATAAGTTGAAAACAGAACTTTAACTTTAAACAATTATAACTTTTGACCCGGATGTTAAAGACTAGCTCGACCAACACCCATATGCCAACGGTTTTAAAAAACCGTTTGAATATGGGGTTCTATCCCAACAATTTAGCACAATCGTTGAGATAATCCATTTTATATAAGGTTATCCCAACAGTTTTAAAAAAACTGTTGGGATATATTTTCTCCAAATACAGCGCATGGCCAGCCCTCCTCATTCCCAAATTGATCCGCATTTTTCCCTACCCGAGCGCTCCTCTTCTTCCCACCCGACGAGCGCTCCTCTTCTTCCCAGCTGGCGATCCATCCTTGGTTTAAGTCATTCGGTTTCTTCCACTTAAATTGGTGAGTTCGAAACGAGTTATACCTTTTGCCTAGATTTATTTTGCCTTATTATCTACAATGTTTAGTTTCATTCTCCATCCGCTACAATCTCTCATCCGTCGAGATTTTCATTTGATTATTCTTGAATATGAAATTGACATGTTCCAAATACTTCATATCTTCTAAGGGTGGGGTATCTTTCTAGAGTTTGTGGAAATAGATGAAAACGTACTACTGAAGCCATCAGAGTTTTTTTGGGTAAGTTGGTGCAGTGAGTTGCTAAGTGTGACTTTCGCATATAATCGACTGTTATGGCCAGTATGAACATATACACTAATTATTTAGAAAATATCTAATGTGTGTGTTGGAAAAGAGAATGAGGCATCCGGGGTGTTACAAAATATTTCTGGTTCAAGTGTGGTATTGGCACAATCATAACCAGAGGGTGGTATAGATTCAAACCATGTATCGAGATTCAGTGACCAATGTTGCTCACAAGAGATGCATGTGAAGACTTCTCAGCGTAAATCCGTGTTATGGAGTTGGTAGAACTAAATGAAGAAATATTTTTATGATCTTTATATAATGATTGCCAATGTATCTGCCTAGATTAATACATGATAAATCTTGATAATATTATTTTTCATAGATGTTATTATATTTTGGGTTTTATTGTGAAATGATTGTGAAGAAATATAGTGATAATATGAGATGTTTCATAGCTAGGATCTAAGGATATCATCCACCAATATGGTGTTTTGTTTCGATTACCTGACCATTAGAGACACTACACCTCAACCTCATCTACCCTAGCTTGATAAATATTTTATTAAATATTTTCAAACTAAATATAACTTGAGGAGGTGATGGAAAATTATTTTATATTCTTAGAATGTTAAATAAAATTACCTTTTGTGATAAAAAATAATTATATATCAATAGGGTAAATCATGTTAACATATTGAATAATCCTTCGCTATTATAAAAATACATTGGAAGAGGTATTCTATTGTGCATTGTAGAAGCCTCAAATGTTGGAGAGTGTCTTAAGAGAGAATGTCCTTGAATAGGCTTAACTATTGGAGTGTATAACAATATTGAAATCTCACTCACATTATTGGATAAGCCTTAATAGTCAATGGATATCTATATAAATGTAATCCTATCACATCCTATAAGATAGCCTAGATTATCAGAATACTCATCTATAGAGGAATTCAAACTCAAATAGCTGCCTATATAAAACCATACGAGTCCCATGAAAGTCATTAACAATCAATAGAATAAAAAATGATAAATACAAATCAACATAAAATGACTTTTTCCAAGCTGACTACCTTAAAAAAACACACCCTATAAAAAATATCATCTTCAATGGTGTATAAACTATTTAACATATACACCTTATTGTGATAAGATGTTTATCATCAAAATATCCTACTATGAAATCATTGATCACCAATACTACGATTTTGATTCCATACACTAAAAAAATATCATTATTTGAGGGTCATCATTGATTAGAAATATCATTAATTATGCAATACAATGATCTCTATAAATTTAGACTTAATCCCAACTGTTTGCTCATAATTATCCTAGAGAGATCTTTCTTTATACAATGATTTTTCTTCACATCCACTATGTTTCACATAATCTCCCAATTTATTCCTTGTTATGATGTCCCACTAAATAAACTAAATTGAAATGAATTGATCAGACCCTAAAAGAACTAAATTGTACCAAACCGACCAAACTGGGCTTGAAAATAAATGAACCGAACCTATCAACCCTTCACACATTGAAACCTAACTGAACAAACAAATCCTATCTATATCATAATTGAACCGACTTGAACAAAACAACTAAATTGAATTGAAATAACTTGATCTGACCCAAGAGACTTGGGTAGACCCGAACTACACTAAACTGCATCAAACTGAACTAAAATAAAAATAAGTGAACTAAATTGAACCTAACTAAAAGAAATTCTATAGTAATGATAAAAAATGAACCAACTTGAACAATATTTAATAAAACCCTAATAGGCATGCACCGACCTAATCCAAATAAAATAACCAAACCCAACCAAACTAATTCGACCGGAACTAAACTAATCATAAAACTTATCTGAATCAAATAGAATATGGTTACCTTGAAGTAGCAATCTTTTATACATGAATTTATTGAATAAGTATAACATTTGTTAAATAGTGAATAAAATAAGAGAAAAAATAAAAATAGCAATTATAAACACAATTTTGTGTAGTATTATGTATAGTTATTACTCATTGATATAATTGAATTCAATATCATGGCTTTATATTTATAGTATTTTGTTATATATATAGTATTTTGTTGTCTTATATTATGATTCTCATATAGACCAGTGTGTCAATTATAGTTTCATATAAAGTGAACAATTCTCATTTTCTTAAATATATTTTCGATTATACTTCAATCTTATTTAATTACTTTTATGAAATGACATTTAACAATTTTTTTTACAGAATGGATAGAAATTGGATATATGAAACCGATCAGATCTCAAGCGATTTTCAAAACAAGTTAGAGAGCTTTTTAGATTTTTCATTTGACAATGCTTTAGATAGTGGTCACATACACTGCCCATGTTATAATTATGTTGGAAGACCTTGGTTGAGCCGTGAAGAAGTTAGCTACCATATAATCAAATATGATTTTCAAACAAACTAATATGTGTGGCATCACAATGGGGAGAAAATGAAATCTCAAAATGATCATGATCCAATTGAGAGGACATAATTAGAGAATTTGTTAGATGACCGATTTCCGTTTATTCATCATAATGAGAAGGAAAGGATGCTGAGCCAAGAAGACTTCGATACGAGCACACATGATACGTCTAATGAAAATGATGATGTTGATAGAGTGAAAAAATTGAATGATGCTACCATGATTCCAGTATATCGACAATGCGGTAAAATGAAAAAGTTGAAATTTTTAATCCAACTGTTTCATGAGAAAACTATGTATGGGATTTCTAATAATGTCATCAATTACATTCTTACATTTTTAAAGGACTTACTTCTAAATGATGAAGATATTCCCTCAAACCACTATATGGAATGGAACTTAGTTGAGTAACTTAGATTTTCAAAAAAAAATTCATGTTTTCCTAAAAGATTGCAGCTTATTTTGGGAGGAAACTACTTAACATAATGATTGTATAAAATGTGGCACATCCTAATTAAAGCCAAAATCTGACAGAACACCATTCTGTGTGCCACATAAAGTAATGTGGAACTTTCCATTGATCCCCAGACTCCAGAATATTTTCATGTCTGATGAAATATCAATAAAAATTCGATGACATGATACCAAGAGAAAGAAGAATAATGATGAGTTAGTTCACCCTACAGATGGATTTTTATGGTAGAGATTTGATGCTCAATATCCTGATTTCGCAGCTGACGTACTTAATGTGAGGCCGAGTCTTTCATGTGATAATTTTAATCCGTTTGGGCATATTCTTACTTCACACAACACATGACCAATTTTCATACACATTTATAACCTTCCTCTATGGATTTGTATGAAGAAACATTTCACCTTCACGACTATACTCATATCTGGACCTTCTGATCCTGACAATTATATAGATGTATACATGAAACCATTAATAAAAGAGTTGAAACATATTTGGAATATGGGTGTGCGCACATACGATTCATGTTTGAAAGACATATTTTAGATGCGTGCTGTGCTTATATGGACGATCAATGATTTTCTTGCTTATGCAATGACATCTGGATGGAGCACAAAGGGAAAACTATCATGTCCTATTTTTATAAAGAATACATGATCCAGAATATTGAAATATTTCTGTAGTTTCAGTTTTATGGGACATTGACGATTCTTACCAATGGACCATCCATATAGGAATAATCGTCGAAGATTTGACAATACGATAGAGACTGAAAATCCACCTCACTGTATGTTTAGAACTGATGTTCTTAATGAATTGCAAGTTTTTTGTTTTTTATTTAGGAAGGTCCAGATGAAATCTAGAAAGAGGAAGAATGTTTCCACTGAAACCTATTACAATTGGAAGAAGAGAAGTATCTTCTTTGAGTTGCCTTATTGTTCAACCAGTTTTTTATGTAATTGATTAGACGCAATTCACATTGAAAATAATATATGTGAAATGATTCTTTCAATTCATCTAAATGTCAAGGGAAAGACAAAATATAATTTATGATCTCGGCGTGACTTGGTGGATTGGGGCATCAGACCAAAATCGCATCTTGCATGTATTAATGAAAGTAAATGGAAAGTTCCATGTTCTTTTTTTGTGTTGAAACCTGTAGAAAAAAATCAATTTCTGGAAGTACTATAGACTATGAAAGTTACTAATGTCTATTCAAGTAACATACCAAAATAGTTCAACAGAAGAGATTTGAAGTTGAAATCTTTGGATTCCAATAATAATATGTCATCTTCTATCCAATAATGTATGGGTGTCAGTTATTTGGTTGTTCCATTTCTTTAGAGATCTTTCTATAAAGAAGTTATTGGAGTATTTCTTAAATTTTTTTTGGTAGATGCAGCATTAATTTTGTGTGAGTTAGAGAAAATATTTCCTCCATCATTTTCACATGGATGCTGCATCTAACTATCCATCTTCTAACCAAAATACTTTTTGGAGGACCTGTTTCTTTTCATTAGATGTATCCAATTGAAAGAAACATGTTCACATTGAAGTCTTATGTCTGGAACATAAATCATCCCGAAGGTTCTATCATGAAAGGTTACTTGGCTCAAGAATGTATGTATTTATGGTCAATGTATTTGTCTGATCTGACTATGAGACGAAACAAACCAATGAGAAATGAAGAAGAATAGTACAAGAAAATTGAACCCAGTTTTCCATCACTTCCCCAAATAGGGGGAATTCCCAAATCATATACATTAACCATATTAAGCCTTGAAGAGCGGGAGATGACACATCACACAATTTTGTTTAACTATGATTTTTTTGATGACTACATCAAGTAAGTAAATTGAACATGTATATATTATTTTATCTCATGTAATTTTACATATATGTTAAACTATTTCTATTTTTTTTGTAGGGGACATAAACAAATTATAAATAGAAATCATCATTCTTTATCTTTGAGAAGGTGAGAGACTTTTCATAGTAAATATTTTTCTATTTGGTTGAAATCGAAGCTAAAAATATTACTATAAGAAATTAATAAAATCAATATTTAATTAAGTTTAATATTCATTTTTATTTCTGGTAATGAGTTTTCGCATTGACTATATCTCTAAGGAAATGAGAGCTTTGGCTTTTAGTCCCAATTCTTTGGTTCGTGAATGAAAATCAATTGTGATCAATTGGTATAGATTTATTATCACTGAACAAAAAAATAACATGAGAACACAACATGATGGTGTTATGGTAACTACCATAATAGACTGTTATTCCAGTGTATGGGATATTAAACCTCCATTTGAGAATGTATCTTATTATGGAGTCATTAAGAAAATACTAATATTGGATTATTATTCTCATGGCCGAGTTACAATGATGAAATGTCAGTGGTTTGATTCGATGATGAGACATGAAACATTCATTAATGATTGTGGATTTTGAGTTATTTACATGACTTACACTCTTTCTATCAATGAACTATATGTATTCGCATCAATGGTGAAACACATTTTTTATGTCAAAGATCATCTCCGACCTAAATTTGGTGTTATTATTGAAGTAATAACAAGACATATTTTTGATGATGGTGATGATGCAATTGACACCATCCCAGCCCCCATTGGCCCTGATCCATTTATTACTTATGATGACTCCAGTACTTTAATTGTCAAAGTTGATTGTGAACCTGAAGTTGTAGTGGGAAATATATAGAATCATTCATCCATGTTCTTAGTTATTTTGGTTTAGCTCGACTTGGGTTGTTGAGGTTGGTTGTATACAAACTGATTAACTATTAATTACAAATATTTTTTTTATCTAAATTTACCTTCATGTGCATTTTCAATATTTATTGGTAGCAGTTTTCTTTGAGTTTCATTTTTTAATATTTAATTATACTATATCCAAACATACCAAACCAAACAAAACTAAAAAAATTACATTTTAACAAAAAACAAGATGAATTTAATAAGTCATATTAAACTAATTGATATGAAAATCAAAACCAATGAAAATAATGACATAACAAAAAAAACGGCAAAATGAACTAACCCAAAATATGAACCAAATGAATTTAGACAAATAAAATGGAGAATTGACCTAATCAATTGACAAAAATGAACCAAATGAACTAAGACAAATAAAAATGGACAAATGACCCAATCAATTGACCATAATAAACCAAGTAACCAAACCAAAATTAAATTGGATCAAATTGGAAATAAAAGAAAACTATATCACACCCATGCTAAACATGCTAATTTGAATGTATTGTTTTTTATGGCATGTCTTATGTTTTGATATTTTTTCCACTAGATATAAAATGTTTTTGTTATATAAGTACATATCCTGTATTTGATTTGATAAGTGGTATTCCTTAATTAAGTCACGAGTCATCTTATTTCTTGTTTGGGTTACACATTAGTTATAGAATTTTAATTAATTTCATTTTTTTCAAATGCAGGAAATGAAAAACATTGAGAAGATACAAAGAAAAAGGATGACAGAAAAAAATCATCGAATGACTGAGATAGGAGTCCATCCATTAATTCCCATTGTGATTATTTTATTTCATATATATATATATATCAATAACATATAATGTCACGTGATTAATTTTTTTAACTTTTAATTTAGGATCCACCACCAAGTCACTAGTTATTCACCGACTAGTCTAGTGGTTCTAGTGCTCAGGTTGGCGATACGGGGGGTGATACTATAGCTAGGCACTCCATTTGGCATACCCGATCATACCCTGTCACTCCCTCTGACGTACCATCTACCACACCTTCTAATCCCACAGTCTCGTTACAGACACTAGGGATATTTAGGCCTCCCATGTTTACACCACCATTTGCATCTGAGACTCCTCACCTATCTATCTTATATCAGACGCTGATTCCTACTCCTCATCCATATAATGAATTTTCACAACCATTTATGCCATCTTATTTTCCTTATACTTCCTTCTCCTGAGATTCTATATTTCTACTTCTTTAACTCCTGCTCTGACACATTCTGAGCCTACATAGCATACACTGGGACCCACTCCATTTTTACAGGTTGATGTTCCTTCAGTGCTTAGGGATTCATCGATGCCCATTGATCAACCTGTAGGATCGAAATAATGATGTAGATTCTCAATATACAAGAGGGGGGGGGGGTGAATTGTACACTTTAAAAAATTTCCTTAAACAAGGAAAGATATAAGTTTAACAAAGTTAAACTAAGAAAATTCACAACACCTCTAACACCAATTAAAAGATTGGGACAAAGTATGAAGTTACAAACTTCTAGTTCTATACACTTGCTTAAATCTGGAAAGTGATTCCGAAAAACTAGTTCCGAAAATATGGATCCGAAAAATGAAACTTAACCAAAGTTTACAATATGAGATTCTACCTTAAAGTATAAATAATCTAACTAAATCAGAGTACAAGTGTAAGGAAATATAAGAAGATTATACTTTCCTTACAATACAAAATGTAGCGGAAAAACTTGTAACAAAAACAAGTAACAAGATATAAATCTTTTAACCCAAAGAGAAGGGTATCCAACAACCTTGGATAAAGGTCCCTTGATTTATACTTTCAAGAAAGTATGTCTTACCCACACCCAGGTAATCCCTCGATACAAAGATCAGAGTCTCTGTCTTGCTATCCTCGCAAGCCCTCAACTTCAAGGTAGTTGGAACCTCTGTCTTCCTCAGCAAGGAAGCCCTTGAACTTCAAGGTAGTCGGCACCTCTGTCTTCCTATCCCCGGAATCCCTCAAATGTAATCACCAACATTCAGAGTCGTATGAAGCAATATGAACGAGCAGTTCAGTATGCACAAGGCATGAAAAGCTTCTCTCTCTAGAAATCACCTTGACAACGTGTGACCTCTAGAGTGATCAACTTCTTATGTTATTGAGCTCTTTCAAATGAGCTCCTATTTATAGGCTCGATAACAATGATCGACTCCCTCCTCCAACGGTCATATTTTCCTTAAATTTTGGAGGGATATGTACACGTGTCACTCAACCAACGGTTAGTTAGAAATAGAATGGATGATATCGTTTTATAACAAAACATGTGTAACTGAAAGCACAACATCGTTTTATAACAAACTTAACAAATCGGAGTGTAAGTAAAAAGTTCAGAGTCTAACCAAAAATTATATTCGGAGTCTATATTACAGGGATATTCTGATTCTATTTATCAGAATAATTCGGAGTCGAATTTCATAACAGTTTGTATCCATAATTCGTAATCAGAATTCACAACCAGAATTCTCAATGAGAATTCTACACTGAAATTCGTAATGAGAATTTGTCAGAGAATTCGTAATGAGAATTCCTCACATAATTTGTAATGAGAATTCCTCATAGAATTCATAATGATAATTCATCATAGAATTCGTAATGTGAATTCGTCATAGAATTCATAACGAGAATTCATCACAGAATTCGTAATGAGAATTCATCACAGAATTCGTAATGAGAATTCATCACAAAATTCGTAATGAGAATTCATCACAGAATTCGTAATGAGAATTCGTCATCAGAATTCGTAATGAGAATTCATCACAGAATTCATAATGAGAATTCATCACAGAATTCGTAATGAGAATTCGTCATCAGAATTCGTAATGGGTATTCTGCATTAGAATTCATAGCGGGTATTCTGCATTAGAATTCGTAATGGGTATTCTGCATTAGAATTCGTAATGAGAATTCATCATCAGAATTCGTAATGAGAATTCATTATAGAATTCATAATGAGAATTCAGATCCTGTAATATAATTCTTTATACCTAAGTATTATACGATTCTGAGAATATAGATATGAATCTGATTTTTATACTTAAGAAAAAAATATTGATATGAACAATGAAAACAAGATAGAGGTAAATTTCCTTAAGAAAATTTTCCTTAGATAAGTAAAACAGGGGTAAAACATATTTTCTTAAAGATAAGGTGTTTGTGATTTTCAAAAAAAGAAGGAATGAAAAATTCATAAGGAAAATCTTATTGACTCAACAATCTCTCCCTTTTTGGAAAGCACAAAACATCCTTACAAAAAAGAATATAAGAGCTTAGAATAAATTTATAGACTTTGAAATTAAAGCTTATCTCCCTTTGTTTATGAATGATAATGAATACGACTAACTCCCCCTTAGGATTTGGAACTCTAAGGATCGTATTCTAGATTTCCGGAATGGAATTTTCATTATCATAAGAATGAAAAACTTCGTAATGAGAAGCTCCCCCTTAGATAATCTCCCCCTTACTTAGGGATAGTTTTTCTTTACTTAGAAATTTTTCTTCTCCCTTTTATATTCTTCCTTATCCCCATTTTGAGTAATTTTTTCCTTCTCCCCCTTTGTGATTTTCAAAAATAATTGAGGGAATGGAAAAGATAATAAAGTACCTGAAATATTAGTTCATGTAGCCAACCAAAAGACAAGTAACCAAAATTTAATTATTATTGGAAAGAACTAGTATAAGGAAAACAGTACAACAAAAGATCGGAGTGGTCTATTTTGTTTCTTTTTTTCCTTGGGCATAATCATTTTGACAATTGTCTTCAGCTTCTTCATTTCTTTGTGGTCCTCCTCCACTTGCTTCTCTAAAGCAATGATTCTTGCATCTTGAGCCTCCATTGCCACTGCCTGGGCTTTAAAAGCTTCACCTTGCTTTACAACCTTTGCTTTTAACTGAGTCCAAAGATCCTTTTCTTCCCTATAGTACTGGACAATATAACTTAGCTTCCCATTCAGGTCTTTGACCTCCTGCATCCGAACATCCTGCTCAAGAGATAACTTCTTCTCAAAATAATTTGTAAGATCCTTGATTTTAGAGTCTTCGGTATCAAAAACATCTTTAACATCTACTTGGAATTGATCAAGCTCTGCCATCTCTTGAACAACTTTCTTAGACCACTTGGTTATCTTCTTGCAATAAAATCTATGAGCATCATAATTGATAAGAAGGTTTTTATGATCAGCCTCAAGATTAGCACACCTATCCATCACCATGGATATAGAGTCCGAATTTTGATTTATACTATGATGAATCATCTGGAATCTGGATTCTATTGCTGGAAAAATCGGAATGATGTCCACCAGCTTCTTTAGGGATTGCTCAACAAAGTCATGTCCAAAGACAGATGACTCCGAATCTGATATTCTGGTTGGAGATGGTTCTTCTTATGACTGTATCAGCTTCCTTTTGGATGATCCTCTAACTTCTTTCCTCCTTATAATATCTTTTGTTGGAGTGTCAACAACCACTTTCTTGCCTTTATCAACTTTCGGAACGTTCTGTTCATCAGGAGATTCTTGCTCACTTTCTGAAAGTTGAACAATCTCATCTTCATCAACTTTATCCTTCTCTACTACAACTTCAACATCCTCAGGCTGTATAAAGTCACGATTGTGACTTTCTTCCTCAGACGGCTTGTTCACTTCCTCTTCACCTTTCTCATCAACTCTAGGTGTAGCAATTTTTGAAGATCCGTATTTGGAAGTCCGGAGTGAAAATTTCTCGGAAGCACTATCCTTCTCATGATAGTCTTCAACTTGTTTTATTACATCACCAGAGCCACCACAACTCTCTGCTTGCTGGATTTCCTCCACAACTTGCTAAACTGTCAGCATCAATTCCTTCTCAGCTTTCTTCTTTTTAGAATTTTCTAGAGTCTTCTCACCTGGAGTTTCAAGCAAACCTTCAATCAAAAAGGATTTCGGAATGGGTAAATTTTCAGATGCTACCTCAGTGGCCTTCAGAAGAGATTGAACAATCTCTGCCTTTGACATCTTCTTTTTCAACTTCTTCTCTTTGGCTTTCTTTTCTAATTCATCAGCCGATTTCTCTTTCAAGGCCTTAGCCTCAGCAGGGTCCAATTCGAATTGAGGCTCCCCTTCTTTCCTTTTTTCTTTATCTTGCCTCCACTTGGCAACTAGCTCATCTGGATAAGCCTTTTGTTTCTTGGGTTTAGGGGGTGCGGACTGAGTTTCCTTAGACTTGGGGTTTTCTCAGCAACTTCCACTTCCTTCAATTTCCTTTTCTTCCCAGCTTTCTTTGATGGTTCCAGAGTTTGTTGATCTTTCTGAGCTTCCTCATCCTCTTCCTCTGGTAAAGAATAAAATTCTCCGGATTCAACAGAAAATGCCATTTTCATCCTCTTCAGCGTATCATCACTAACAAGCATTACCTTGCAATTCCTTGGCTTGGAAGTGCAAGCAACTTTAAACGCATCAAGACACCTGATAATAAGCTTGGAAAGCAAAGCCGAATATATTATAATATGAGATTTCAGATTCCCTTATTTAATATTCTTAACTGTAATCAAAACATGCCTCATCAAATTTAACTTCCTTAGATTTACCAAGAAATCTAGGATATAAATGCCACTTTTCTTGAGATTATCCTTATCACCCCTTCTCGGTACAAAAAAAACTTGTACCCACAACTGTAGAATCCGATTATTCGAATAGAGATGAGCAATCTTAGTGGTCTTAACATCTTTAAGTCCAAGGCATTCCTTAGCCTTGACTTTATTGAAACTTATTTTGCTCATCTGGCGGCTTGTGTGAGAAAAATTCAGCTTCACCTTCATATGATAGACCCACCAAGCTTTCAGTCTTGATGTAAGATAATTTGTAAGTCTTCCCATAAGACTTGAAAGAAAATTTCTCTCTGCCATATTCTTCATAGAAGGAAACAGACTCATAAAACTCTACAAGCAAATCTGAATAAACTGGATCCTACTTCACTGGCTTTGATAAGCAAACATCCTCCCAACCATTGAGCTTGATGTTCTTAGATATAAGAGAATCATACTTATAGAAATTCGGATGCACCATCCTCTCCCTGTAAATTAACCACTTATAAATGGGCTTTGTAGTTGACATATATTGAGAAGTGGCTTCTATAGACATTCAGAACTGAACACTTCTGAAGAAATCGGAATGAACTTGGGAAAGATCGGAGCGACCTTAAGTAAGAAGGACAAAGCTTCGAGATGCAAAAGCTTGATATCTGATGTGGGACAACCCTCAGGGGTCCCCTTTATATAGGTGTTGAGGCGACGGTTCAACTTCCACGGTTGATCAAATGGCTGAGAAACATTGAGATTTGATCTGACGGTTAAGAAACAATCCACAAGGAAAAACTTGACTCCGATCTTTTGAGGTTTTAAGAAAAACATTCGGATTTAAGAAAGCTAGAATCCGAAAAATTTAAAAACACATAAGAAAATACCAGCAAGTAAAATATGATTTCAAGGACTTGAGGAAATCATACCTTTCAGATTGGCTAGAAAGATTGTTCGCAATAGGTGATATTCTTCTTGAAGAAAATTTGACTACAAAAATATTAATATGAAAAACTCAGTAAAAAAAACATGAGTACGAAAAATTTTATTAAAAAAAATCTCAGTACGAAAATTTCATTACGAAAATTTCATTACAAAATTTCCAGTACGAAAAATTTCATTACGAAAGTTCCAGTACGAAAATTTCATTACGAAAGTTCCAGTACGAAAAATTTCATTACGAAAGTTCCAGTACAAAAATTTCATTACGAAAGTTCCAGTACGAAAATTTCATTACGAAAGTTCCAGTATGAAAAATTTCATTACGAAAGTTCCAGTATGAAAATTTCATTACGAAAGTTCGAGTACGAGAAATTTCATTACGAAAGTTCCAGTATGAAAATTTCATTACGAAAGTTCCAGTACGAAAATTTAATTACGAAAGTTCCAGTACAAGAAATTTCATTACGAAAGTTCCGAAAAGCTTATTACGAAATTTTTTGAAAAGCTTATTATGAATTTTTTTGACAAGGTAATAAACAAATGTACCCCCCTATGAAAAGGAGTTTATTAATGTAAGGAGATTGTTTCAACAAGAAGTTAATGAAGAAGTATTACCGTACGATTATCATTCCTATCTTCTGTTTAATGTATTCAAATCTATCGGAAGGTAAAGATTTTGTGAAAATATCAGCAAGTTGATCTTGCTTTCTGATAAACTGAAGAATGATATCTCCTTTTAGTGTGTAATCTCTAAGAAAGTGATGCCTAATATCTATGTGATTTGCACAAGAGTGATGTGTAGGGTTTTTAATAAGGGAAATGACACTTTTTTTATCACACAAAATTTGAGTCTTAGTAAAACTCAAGCCATAATTTGTGAGTGTGTGTTGCATCCACAATACTTGAGCACAACAACTTCCAGCTGCTACATATTCAACTTCAGTAGTGGAAAGTTCTACTGAGTGTTGCTTCTTGCATGACCAGGAAACTAATGAATCTCCTAATAAATGACAAGTTCCGGATGTACTTTTTCTATCCATTCTACATCCACCAAAGTCAGCATCTAAAAAACTCTTTAAGATAAAATTATTTCCAGAAGTATAAAATAATCCTAAATCCATGGTTCCCTTTAAGTAGCGAAAAATTCTTTTCACTACCTTTAAATGAGATTCCTTAGGATTGGATTGATATCTGGAACATAAGCACACTGAAAACATTAAGTATGGAAGACTAGCTGTTAAGTATAGTAGGCTTCCTATCATACCTCTAAAAGATGTTTAATCTACTGGTTTCCCGGCTTCATCAATATCAAGTGTGTTTGAGGTACCAATGAGAATACTAACACTTTTAGTGTTGTCATATACATACTTTTTAAGAAGATATTTAATATAATTATGTTGAGATATATAGGTTCCCTCTGGTTTTTGAGAAATTTGAAAACCAAGAAAAAATGTCAACTCACCCATCATACTCATTTCAAACTCAGATTTTATTAGATTTGCAAAGGAATTAGTTAATGATTGCTGAGTTGAACCAAATATAATGTCATCAATATATATTTGAACAATCAAAACATTTTTCTTGTCTTTCTTTTTAAAAAGGGTTGGATATGCATTTCCATTAACATAGTTATTTTGAAGCAAAAATCTTGTTAGTCTATCATACCAAGCTCTAGGGGCTTGTTTAAGGCCATACAAAGCTTTGGTAAGTCTAAAAACATGATTAGGATATTTTGTGTCTTCAAACCCAGGAGGTTGTTCAACAAAAACTTCCTCTTGGACATAACCGTTAAGAAAAGAACATTTCATATCCATTTGAAAAAGTTTGAAATTGAAGAATGCTGCAAAGGCAAGTAAGATACAAATAGATTCAAGTTTAGATACTGGAGCATAGGTTTATTCATAGTCTATTCCCTCTTGTTGATTATAGCCTTTGGAAACTAGTTTATATATATTTCTAACTATGACTCCATTTTCATCACACTTATTTCTGAAGACCCACTTTACTCCAATAACAGAAGTTTCCTTAGGTCTTTCAACCAAGGTCCAGACTTTATTCCTTTTGAATTCATTTAGCTTATCTTGCATGGATTTGATCCAATCATCATCACCTAAAGCTTCATCAGTGCTTTTTGGTTCTAATTGGGAAAGAAATTCTAATTAGTGATTTTTGGTTCTAATTGGGAAAGAAATGCTAGATGTTATACTTCATTCCTCAAGGAACTTCTAGTCCTTATAGGTTGATTTACATCACCAATGATACTATCACTGGGACGATTCTTAAGAAACACCTGACTTGGGTTTTGTAAAACTTGTTCATCAACATAGGGTAGAAAGTCTTCTGGGGTAAATGTTTCATAAATATTTTCTTGAACATTTTCCTTATCAGAAGGATCTTCTAACAATGGTTGATAATAACTTTTTGAAAACACATCCGAGGATGTAGGTTGGGATGGTTTAAAAACAAAATGATCAGTTTCATCAAATTTTATATGTACTGTTTCCTCAATAGTACAAGTGTTTTTATTGAAAACTCTATAAGCCTTAGAAGTTGTGGAGATGCCTAAGGAAATTCCTTCATCATATTTTGGTGAGATTTTGTGTAGATTATCTTCGGTATTCAGGATGAATACCTTGCAACCAAAAACCTTGAAGTAGGAAAGTCTAGGTTTTCTACCATTCCATAACTCATAAGGAGTTTTATTAAGAAAAGGTCTAATCAAAACTCGATTTATAGTATAACATGAAGTACTTACAGCTTCAGCACAGAATTGTCTAGCTATAGAATATTCACTCAACATGGTTCTAGTTATCTCTTGAAGAATTCTATTTCTTCTTTCAACTACACCATTTTGTTGAGGAGTTATAGGTTCTGAAAAGTTGTGATTAATACCTTTTCTACTAAAAAAAGTTTCAAAATCAGAATTTTGAAATTCTCCTCCATGATCACTATGAATAGTTTTTAGTGGAAGGTTTTTCTCATTTTTAACTTGGGCTCTAAAACTTTTGAAATAAGAAAAAGCTTCAGACTTCTTTTCTAGAAAATAGACCCATGTAAATCTAGTGTAATCATCAACTAGAACAAACACATAGTATTTGCCTCCAATGCTTCCAGTTTGTGTTGGACCAAAAAGATCCATGTGAACCAACAGTAACGCATCAGTTTTTGAGACTTCAACAATTGATTTAAAACTAGATTTATGTTTCTTTCCATATTGACAAGGATCACAAACTTTAGAAGAATCAAATCTAAGCTCCAGTAGATCCTTAATTAGTTTCTTCTTATAGAGTTTACATAAGTTTCTAAGGTTACAGTGACCTAGTCTTCTATGCCATAACCAAGAATGATCTTCCATTGCACTTAGGAAAGGTATGTCTTGGCTCCTAAGGTCTTCTAAGTTCAAAGTGTAAACATTATCTTGCCTATGAGTAGAGAGAATAAATTCTTCCTTGGAATTGTGTACTAAGCACTTATCATTCCTAAAATTTACAAGGTATCCTTCATCACATAATTGACTTATACTAATGAGGTTGTGCTTAAGACCCTTAACAAAAAAACATTTTAAATCAAAGTTTTACCAAGAAGAACAATATTACCCATACCAACAATTTCTCCCTGAGCGTTGTCTCCGAAAGTTACTTTTCCTCCTTTAGTTTTGATAATCTTTTCAAAATAGTTTTTGTTACCAGTCATATGCTGGGAACATCCACTATCCATGTACCATGTATTGTTGTTGATAATTTCCCTATTTTCCTAAAAATAAGAAAAAGTTAGGTTTTCGGAATCCAGACTTGCTTGGATCCGGAAATGTCAGAAAGAAAAATTTTGGGTACCCACATCTTTTTAGAAAAATAAGCCCTATGAAAACCTAAATATTGGGTTTTGTTTAAAGAAAAATTCTTTGCCCAGTGACCACCACATTGACACTTGGTACAAAATGGGGCACTTTGAGGAACAAAGTAGTTGTTACTAAAAATTGGTTTAGCATGGGTATAACCAAATCCGGACTTGTTTCTTAAAGGTCGTATTTGTGAATACATCTTATCAAAATTTTCATTACCTAAGGTAAAATTTGATAAACACTTCTTTAAGGAAAATATTTCGGACTTGAGTTTTATAACCAATTTTTTATCTTCAAAATCATTAGATTTGGAACTAGATCTAGGCTCAAAAACACTTTTCTTAGAAATTAATTTTTCTAGATCTTTAGAAAGTTTATTCTTCTCAGAATTTACTTCCTCAAGAATTTTTGAAATACTTATAAAATCAGCATCTTTCTTATCAAGATATTTAGAAAGATTTGAAATTTCCTTAGTAAGAATAGTATTTCTAGAATTTGTCTTATAATGTTTTTATTGAGTTTTGAATTATCAATCTCAAGAAGTTTAGCAAACCTAGAAAATTATTCATAGGTAGGTAAAGTATTTTCTTCATCAGAAGAGGATTCTTCATTCGAAGAGTTATAATATTTACTATCATTGGAATTTAAAGAAACATTGGTTAATGATTCAGCATTGTGTACCTTAGCCATAAATCAATGATTGTTAATAGGTAATCTGGCTATAAGACCAAGATTCTTCTGTCCAGAAGATTCAGAATCTGAAGATTCATCTGAAGAGTCACCACCAATGGCACTCCAAGTATCATTAGCTTTCAGAACTTTCTTGTATTTAGCTTTATAATACTTCTTCCTATTCCTTTTAGAATGCCTCTCTTTTCTTTCTTTCTTCTTGAGCAAAGGACAATCAGGTCTTATGTGTCCAGCTCTCTTGCATTCATAGCATGTGACTTCTGAATCTTTCTTATCTTTCCTTTCCTTATTCTTATACTTGGATTGGAAATTTCTTTGTCCAACTATCTTGTTCATCCTTCGAGCAATATTTGCTAACTCATTCTTTGAGACTTCACTCTCACTAGATTCAGATTGGATAACAACCTTCTTAGATTTGGATCTAGTTACTCTCTCAGGAGTCTTAACTTTCATGTGATTTGAAGTTGTAGTAAAATCAACACTACCATTCCCATTCTTCTTTTTGATTTTGTCAGCATATCTCTTAATTCTTGTTTCATGTTGGAGAAGAGTTCCAAACAACTCATCAAAGGAAATTTGAGTGACCTTCCTATTCTCATCAATTGCTGTTCTCTTTGATTCCCACTCATTGGGCATAATATCAATGATTTTGTCAATAAGAGATTCATCATCCAGACCTTTCTCTACCATAGATTGTAATCTATTCACGATAGTCATAAACCTTTGTTGCACATTACAAATGGGTTCTGCATAAGGAAAGTTAAAACCATGATACTCAGCTCTAAGCATGGATCTTCTGGTCTCAATCACTTTAGATGTACCAAAATGAGTAACTTCAAGTTTCTTCCATATACAGTTAGCTTCTTCATAAGAAGAAATTTGGCTATATATATTCCTAGTCATTGAACATAGTAAAGTATTGCATACCTTATAGTTTAATTGATAATCATGCATCTCTTGGTTTGTGAAAGTACTAACTTCCTTATCAGGAATTTGATAACCTCCAGTAATCATAACAAAATTTTCTACTCCAGTATTGATAACAAAAGTCTTCATTCGATCTCTCCAATACTCATAATCATTGCCATAAAAAATTGGTGGTCTTTTAGGATTTAAGTTGTCGATGGAACCAACATTGATTCCTGCCATCTAAAAAAAGTTTCTACACAAAACTTGTTAATAAGAAAAGTTTGGATTCAAGGAGAATATTCCTAAGCAAAGAAAATATAGAACAATGAAAAACTGAGCAAGAAAAACTTATATGTAAGTATAAGTATTTCAGAGACCTGCTCTGATACCAATTATAGGATTGAAATAATGACGCAGATGCTCAATATACAAGAGGGGGGGTGAATTGTACACTTTAAAAAATTTCCTTAAACAAGGAAAGATCTAAGTTTAACAAAGTTAAACTAAGAAAATTCACAACACCTCTAACACCAATTGAAAGATTGGGACAAAGTCTGAAGTTACAAACTTCTAGTTCTATACACTTGCTTAAATCTGGAAAGTGATTCCGAAAAACCGGTTCTGGAAATATGGATCCAAAAAATGAAACTTAACCAAAGTTTAAAATATGAGATTCTACCTTAAAGCGTATAGAATATAACTAAATCAGAATATAAGTGTAAGGAAATATAAGAAGATTATACTTTCCTTACAATACAAAATGCAGCGGAAAAACTTGTAACAAAAACAAGTAACAAGATATAAATATTTTAACCCAAAGAGAAGGGTATCCAACAACCATGGATAAAGGTCCCTTGATTTATACTTTCAAGAAAATATGTCTTACCCACACCCAGGTAAGCCCTCGATACAAAGATCGGAGTCTCTGTCTTTCTATCCCCGCAAGCCCTCAACTTCAAGGTAGTTAGAACCTCTGTCTTTTTCAGCAAAGAAGCCCTCGAACTTCAAGGTAGTCGACACCTCTGTCTTCCTATCCCCAGAAGCCCTCAAATTTAATCACCAAAATTCGGATTCACACGAAGCAATCTGAACGAGCAGTTCAGTACGCACAAGGCATGAAAAGCTTCTCTCTCTAGAAATCACCTTGATAGCGTGTGGTCTCTAGAGTGATCAACTTCTTATGTTATTGAGCTATTTCAAATGAGCTCCTATTTATAGGCTTGGTAGCAAAGGTTGACTCCCTCCTCCAACGGTCATATTTTCCTTAAATTTCGGAGGGACCTGTACACGTGTCACTTAACCAACGGTTAGTTAGAAACAGAATGAACGACATCGTTTTATAACAAAACATGTGTAACTAAAAGCACGACATCGTTTTATAACAAACTTAACAAATCGGAGTGTAAGTAAAAAGTTCAGAGTCTAACCAAAAATTATATTCAGAGTCTATATTACAGGGATATTCAGATTCTTTTTATCAGAATAATTCGGAGTCGAATTTCATAATAGTTTGTATCCATAATTCGTAATCAAAATTCACAACTAGAATTCGTAATGAGAATTCTGCACTGAAATTCGTAATGAGAATTCATCAGAGAATTCGTAATGAGAATTCATCACAGAATTCGTAATGAAAATTCATCATAGAATTCGTAATGAGAATTCGTCACATAATTCGTAATGAGAATTCGTCACAGAATTCGTAATGAGAATTCATCACAGAATTCCTAATGAGAATTCATCACAGAATTCGTAATGAGAATTCATCATCAGAATTCGTAATGAGAATTCATCATAGAATTCTTAATGATAATTCATCACAGAATTCATAATGATAATTCATCATCAGAATTCGTAATGGGTATTCTACATTATAATTCGTAATGGGTATTCTATATTAGAATTCGTAATGGGTATTCTGCATTAGAATTCGTAATGGGAATTCATCATCAGAATTCGTAATGAGAATTCATTAAAGAATTCGGAATGAGAATTCAGATCCTGTAACAGAATTCTTTATATCTAAGTATTATATGATTCCGAGAATATAGATATGAATCCAATTTTTATACTTAAGAAAAAAATATTGATATGAATAATGAAAACAAGATAGAGGTAAATTTCCTTAAGGAAATTTTCCTTAGAGAAATAAAACAGGGGTAAAACATATTTTCTTAAAGATAAGGTGTTTGTGATTTTCAAAACAAGAAGGAATGGAAAATTCATAAGGAAAAACTTATTTACTCAAATGAAGTAAAGGATAATGCTTGGGCACAAATTTGGGTAAAAAAATTTGTTGGATTTAATGTTATATTATTATTTTATTTATTTGAATTAATATTTTGGTGTCAACTTTATTTTAATTTTCCTGATGGTGAGGCTATGAGGCCAGCATGACTCACAGAATTAGGTAAGCTGTGGAGAGGATATAAGCATGATTTTCATAGTGGATGGAGTGCTATATTTGGCATGGATTTAGAGGCCACACCTGTCATGGATGATTGTCTGGTAGAATATTATCGGGAAGTAATCATTTGATGAGTACCGATTTCAAGGTATGAATCAAATTTGGGGTTTTTAAATGAAAATTACCACGATTTTCATTAATAATTTATTTTGTATTATTGAAAATTATTTTTTAATAATCATTTTTAAGAAATAAAAAAAGCAAGGATGCAACAAAATACCAACACACTTTGGGGTAGACTACAATGCCGAACCATGGGAGGAAGCACGTGTGACACTCATTTATAATTTTTCTTTAAAACTTTCACTTTATTTTATTCCCTCCATATTTCATTCCATTTATAATTGGGATAGATAAATGATCATATATTATTTAGTTTATTATTGAAAGTATTTAGTGTGCACTAAATTTTTAGGATTAGTATTGTTATGTTTGTGAGTATGTCATGAACCTATACAACCACTGATCATTTTATTAAATGGCCATTCTTTTAATAGGTTGAAATAATAGGGACACTTCCTTTTAAAATATTTAGGGATAAAATAATCAATACCTTAGGGTATGAAAAAAAATTCATGCAAATATACTAACATATTATATAAATATTAATGTAAAAAAATTAAATTACATAAAAAAAGAGTCTTAGTAATGAAAAGTAAGATTACCTTAAACACTGATATAGTAAATCGATCACATTATTTTTTCAACAACCATTAGGGTTATGAGAACCATTATAATTAATAAACATAAAAATATCAATCAAATAAATATTTAGAACTAAAATCTCTATCCAGCTTAACCGATTCCAATCACACCATGTTATCTCATGACATTGACACCATGATCTATGTGTTGTAGACCAATTGGAACACAAAATTGGTCATATGTTATTGTAAAGTACAAAACTGCACACTTGAATATATGATAATTTTAAACAAAATATACTTAAAACACTATATATTTGATAGTTATAATTCCAACCTATACATAACTCACTTCACATGGTAATAATCCTAGATTCACAATACCCATGGTAGAGGAACACTCATCCCACACACTGATAATCATTGAATGATTCTATAAAGTAAATCATGATTCTACATAGCCCACCCCTTGAAAACATTATACATATCTTATTGATATGATTATTCTAAAGTACTTATTTGGCTTGTTATAATTCTTTGTTTGAGGAGGAAAATGATCTTAACACTCTAGATCTTTAGAATGATACAATTTGAAAAAAACCCATGAAAAATCATTCTTTTAGGCATGATTTGGACCACAGTAATAGAATGAGGGGTTCCAAAGAACACTAAGACCTCATGTGATGGAGAAACAAATTTCACATGTATTAGTAAATCAAAACAATTAAAGTAATACATTTTATATCTGAAAATGATCATTTTGGGAATGCAATGTGTATTATTAAATCAAATTAAAACATAATTATTTTATTTTATAATCATGATTAGAGTGTTGATAACCCATTCATTCATATTCCTTTATGTTATAGTAATACCTGTTCATATTATCATTAATTATGGCTGTTGACCTCACCTGTTTTGATAATCCCGATTATGCTTTAATATGCTTTGATAATCCCAAATAATGTTAATTTATACATTAATTCTTTCAATCTATGACATCCTACTATTGAGTTGATAAAATATCAAAATGTTCATTGGAATTAGTTAATCAATGGTTATCTACAATTATACTTGTTTAGAAATGTCTCTAACTCAATCTGGATATAATTTGCATAGAACAGATAAGTGTTAAGCTTGTGAGTCACTGAGACAGAAAGCTACTGATAGAATAAGTCTACTGGTATACCCAAGTTGACTGATATAGATCTACCGATACAAGTTACCGATACAAACAAACAGACAGACAACTACCGATACAAAGTCCACTGATACAAATACAAAGTCCACCGATACAAAGACAAATTCCATTGATACAGAAAGACAAAGTCTACCGATACAAGTTTGCTGATACAGATAGAAGGCTACCATTACACAGTCCACCGATAACAGATGGATACTGTTACAAAAGAGCTAATGATAAAAGGAGCTACTGATAAAATGAGTTACTGATGGAAAGAGCTACTAATACATAGAGATACTGTTACAAGGAGTTACATCTACCAATAGAAGGAGCTATCGATAGAAGGAGCTACCGATAGAAGGAGCTACCGATAGAAGGAGCGACCGATTCAAGAAAGCTACCGTTACAAGGAGTAATAACTACTGATGGAAACCAATCTGTTTCTCTAAACCCTAATTATATTTATTTATTTTTCAACGGTCATATTTTATGTTTTTAATGAATGTACTAGTAATTAATGATAGTTGTTTATATTTCAGGAACTGTACCTTGTACCTGTAATAAGGTAATCATTCCCATTGCCGGAGAAAAAATATATAAAAGGAAAGATAAAATCCGAGCATAAAGGGGTGTTGAAAAAGAAGTGAAAAAGCTGCTGGGTGTGGTGATATACAAAGATACTCATCTGATAAAAAAAGAACATATGAACCAGAGCTTAAAGTAGAGAAGAACTTTTGCTGGAAGCTGAGGGACATTGCTGTGCTGCAAAGACGATTGCAACCTCAAGCAAGACTTGAATACACTGGAAGTGAAGGAACAGAACCACGACACTCTGTTTTCCTTATAACTTCTTCAAAGCCTCATCTACATCAATTCAAGGAGTCCAGATCTTCACTCAAAACACATAGAGCATTATAAACTCTTCTCTATATGTTTAGCTCTACTGTGTTTTCATTTATCTACATTTTGAGCAGTGTGTGTTCTGTTTTGTTTAGACACACACTGTCTCTTGTGCTAAACTAAAGGATATCTAATATCCTCACTCAATCTTTCTAAATATTTTGATTCCCACTGTGGATAGTGGTAGAGGTCGAGTGTGACCTGGATAGCCTGTGTTATATTGTTTTGTTTTTCCCACGAAGAACTATGGTAGAGGTCTTAGTACCTGGACAGTCTGAGTACTGTTGTAAACCCCGATCCAGGGTGTGGATCAAAGTTTATATAAATTGTTTGAGAGGACTAAGTCTCAGCTTGAGACTGAACCTCTTGGTTTAAACTGTTGTGCTTGTTTATTTTGTTTTAAACTATATTGAATATTCCACTGCTAAGTACTTTAAATACAACTATATTTTAAAGTAACTCTGATAGTTAAACTAGAAAGTGTTTGTATTTATTGTAAACTAGTAGGTTAGTTTCAAAATCTAATCTAATCTTTAGATTAGATTAACTGAGAACTAATCAATCTCTTGATAACCTAACCGAACCTTTACAGTATTTAAAATTCACTACAGTTTAGCTTGTTATTTAAATTGGGGGATTTCTTTAATATAAATCTTTTTAACAGAAATTTTTAATTGGAACTCAATTCACCCCCCTCTTGAGTATCCACTCTGACCAACAATGGTGATCACACAACTACATTATTATTGATTACTATAATGATCTGTTCACTTATATATATGTTATATCTATTGATAACCCATTCATTGATACTCAATTATAATTCATCCACCATATGTTTTTTTCAGCGTCATTTAGAATCAATATCCATTTGATTTTAGTTATGAAATTCATGATTAGTAACCTATTTTCAATTATGATTTTATACATTCAATGCCATTGCAGAGTGAGGTTTTGAATATTGAAGGATGTGTGCCTCGAGAAAAACTATTTTGCTCAAGCAAAAAGAAAAAAGATAGAAGTGCGGTAAACAAACCGACACAACATCATATTGTAAGTTTTATTTTGTTGATTTCAAATTTTAATATCTATTTTGTAACTTGATAGTCAATTTATATTTGTATCAGTCTGACTTGGAGGCCCTTGATGCTCATAATGATAACAACTTTGGGCCAAATGATCACTTATATCAAGTTTTGGGATATGAGCATCATGACAGAGTATGCTATCGACTAGGGAAGATTATTATCTCGATGAGGTATTGTCCCACTTTAGGTGCCGTTTCTAGTAGCACCAAGTTGGAAAAATATAATACACAGGTATCATAGGCTAAGGCTAAGGTAGAAAAGGTCAAAAAAATTCCATATAAGTGGAAGAACAGAATCAAAGAGGAAACATTGAATTTATGAAAATGATGGAAGTTTTATGTCCATAACTTCCACTAGAGACCACCACGACTTTTGATGTATATATTTTGATGATGCATACATTATATAGTGCACCAGGAAGTTGTCCTAGTGGTGGTCGGGATGATGAAGTACCTAGAGATGGTGATGGCGAGGACAATGAAGAGGAAGAGGGTGAGAATGGTGGAGGTGAAGAGGGTGAGGATGAGGTTGAGGACAAGGATTAGGCCAAGGAAAAAGACGAGGTTGAGGATGATGATGAGGATATGGATGATAGTGATGATAGTAATAAAGATGAGGGATATATTGATCCCTTGAATTTTTTATTGATATTTATGACAATTGATGTTTGATGATTTTTTTTGAATGAATATATGTGATGTTTTGTATGTTTTTTATCATTAGTTAAATGCATCAATTGATTTCATGTTTTATAATTATTTTTGTATTGGTTTGTATCTCTTTGAGGATGGTATGTTGGTTGCATTAGAGGTTCTATTTTCATTATTTGTAGGTTCTATTTTTTGCATTGCATGTATTGTTTGTTTGAAAGTTCTATTTGTTTAGTCAGATCTACACATGTATATGTCTACAACACATATAATAAAAATATCCAGATATACTCAACCAAGACACACAGTCTAGAGGTAAGTCACAACCACTGCATACCAACCCTATAAATTCATCTCGAAGATTCCATTAAGCACTCATCTGGGAGAACAAATTCCTCAGTCCGATGGCACTGATGAAATCTGTTTGAGTGGTACTACTCATCGGGTCTCTCCATGAGAGAGATACTCTAATGGATTTGAAGAGAGATACAACACAACACATGAGGATCACAACCATGGCCATAGGGTGATACAACAACTAAATCTAGATTAACCTTCCAAGTATAGGATCAATGCCTGCGTAGTGTTGGTCACGTCGATACCAAGAACTCTAACTAGGGCACAAAGAATTAATAGAGGATCCTACTCCGGGCCTCTTAGGGGATTCCAACAACTCTATCCAGGAATTCCTGATGAAGGGATCATAGTCCTATGAGTAGGAAATAATTTATACCTACCTTTAGAGAAACAATAAAGGGAATGAACCCTAGAAAAACTTGTCTAATATATGGAGGAAAAGTAAATCAAGCCATGTAAAAATGGGTACACAACATGTTGTAGGATCACACGCCGTGCCCCTTGACCCCGGGTACTGCCAGTGTACAAAAACCTATGTCATTCTAAACCGTGTCATGTAGAAGATGGGTACATGACATGTAGTAAGAATCACACATTGTGTCCTTCCATCTGGGGTTTGCCCGTATACTTTCTCCATGTGCCAGTACATGATGTCAGCCCATGTATCCTTGCCCATGTACTAGTACATGGGGTAGTCCATGTAATTGGTTCAGACCATGCTATGTGGGAGAGTACACACATGTAGGCAACCCATGTACTCCACCCCGTGTCTGTGTACCACCTAGGGTACACGCCGAGTTATCCAATGATGAACACATGTCATGTATCTAGGACTACACGCCGTGTGAAAGAGTGCTGTCGTGGGCGCCCTCAAATAATTAGTGTGATTTTGGGGTACTTAGGTGCAGCAGAGTGGCTGACCAAGGTCGTCTCTCAAAAGAGGAAGTGAATTAAAACAGCTTTCTAGAGGTATTATAAAATAAAATATAATAGAATTAAAACACTACTTGAAAGGATGGGGGTGGTTTTTTATCATTTATAAAACTTGAATAAGTTTTCTGGAAGAAGATTTCATTTTTTTTTGTTTTTAATTTTGAAATGAAGTTTGATTAAAAAGACACAATAAGAATATGTTTTTTTAGAAAATATTTTAAAAGGAATAATCGATCTAACTATACCTATTCACTCTATTATTAATCATTATAATTTAAATTAACATTCAATTAATTATAATCCCTTAATTTGTTAAATCTCGAACCCTATGAGAATTAACTTTACCACAAAGATGAAGTGAATTTAACCCTAGGAAAACTTCAGAATATGCAATCACAACACCCTGCTTTGATTGATGTTATAAGATTAGCTTATGGTCAGTGGTAAATTAAGGCACATTTCCCCTATAGAAATTAGAATTAATTGAGTTTAGGTATTATATTTTAACACTATAAATTGATCCCTTATGGTTTGGTATAACCGATTAAGTTCGCACTCTCATAATTTACACAAAATCTCGTCCTTGCGTGTTTTTGTATTAATTGTTCAATTGGTTGCTTAGTTTCAATTAAATTAAAAACTCAATTAATTGATCATATTATGTTAATTACATTATATCATTGATTCAAAATAAATGAATATATAAGGTAAGATATAGATCGATTACTAAAAGACTACTCTTCCATGGGTGGCATAATCATCGTAGAAGCGAATTGCATTTGCAATGGTTTATAATGAGTATAACCCAATAACGCTTCTACTAAAGAATTCTAGACCAAATAGGAAGATTAATAAAAGAATAAATTTAAACAAAACAGAATAAAAGATAAGAAATAAAATAATAACAAATATGTTTAAAACATAAATGAAAATATTACAACATGAAGAAGAGAAGAAGGCTTCGATGAGGGGATCCTTGCTTCAAGAGCTACACCTCTTAAAATGGTTGGAGAATTTTGGTGAAACCAATTCCCCTATTCCTCCAATCTACTAATTCATGTCCCAACCCCTTCAAATGATAAAAGCACTAATTTATAGAGTGGAGGGGAGGCTAGGTTTAAAGAGGTTTCAAGTGTGAATGGGAAATCTCAGCCAAATATTTCAATACAACTTGCATCGCCAATTTGACCTCCAAAACGCGTGAACCAGATCTCCTTAAAGAAGGATGATTTGTGTAAAAATGAATCCTAGATATCCTCTAAAAATTTGGGCCTAATAAAAACATTTATGAAGAAGTTATGTCCCAAATACAGAATCTATGTCCATTCTGGCGATTCCAGCCCAAGTTTGACTTCATGACCCATTTTCAACAACCAAATGCACTCTTTAGCTCTAGTGTCCTGAATAAAAGTTGTATACAATTATGTTAGGAACACTATTACAAAATTTTAAATTCAAATAATAAATATAAAAATATTTATCTTCTAAATACTAAAGTGCACTATAAAGGGTAAAACTGGAATTTTCACCAAATTTTCAAATGAATGATCAAATCCCAAATATTTTATAAATAAACATATTTAACACAATGTAAGGAAATTATGTCATTTATTATCAATAAAATATTCAAAAAAATAGTGTTTTATCAACTCCCCTACACTTACCTTTTTGCACTCCTGGGAAAAACCTCATATCAAGTAAACATCAATATCAAATCAAAACAAAATTTAAAACACATATCCTTGAGATCCAAAAATTACACACCAAGAAAAAAAGATATCATACCTCATAAAAAATCATTATTTCAAGTTCTTAATTTATATAATTCAATATATTTCCACTTCATTTATCCTCCCATGCATAAAACACTTACCTCGCTTGAATTTTCTCTTATCACATAAATATCATTTTTTTGTAATGTCTTTCTCATCCAAACTCATGCAAGGGTCACCATAGGCTTGATAAATTCCTACATCGCCACCCGATGTGAGTCAAATACATATTTTTATCATGATTAGTTTTCAGGGTTGTTCTGTGGCTTTCGGTTGGTAGGATTAAGGTGTGAAAAATTCTAAGGATGATTGAGGAGGGCTTGACTCTTTTTAAATCAAAATTGAATTAATCTAATTTTCACTTAAATATGGTCTTCTCCTCAATCCCCATAGTATCAATTCAGCTCCATCATTATGAAAAGTCATGGAAATTTTACACCATTCATCATTTCAGCATAGAAAATGTCAATATTCTCAAACATGATTTTCTTGATAGCTCTAGATAGGCATAGCTTTCCACCTCAATTAGAAGCTCCAGAAAAGGTACAACTTCACTTGTCATGAAAGCTCCAAAAAAGGCACAACTTTCAATATAATGATTTTCTTCAGTAGCAAACACATCTCTTCAGAATTTAATTTTCCACCCAAAGTATCACAGAATGTGGTAGCACAACATAAGATAGATTCCCCCACACTTAAGCTCAACTAGATTATGCAATTTCACTTCAAGAGTTGGTTGGATAGGGAAAATTGGATTGTAATGTGGCTAACCTAACAGGTTGTGCATGGATTCTAAGGGCTATAAGGATTAAATGTTCAAGGTAGGCCATTATAAAAAAATATTCTTTGAAATATGGGCTTTAATACCAAACAAATGCCTCAATCATTTAGACATAAGTACCTCAAACCCTCAAGTTTTGACAGAAATAAATCAAATTCTGGTTAAATCAAGCATGGTTTGGTTCTCTCAAGAAGTGAGGTGAATGTAAAGAATATGAAAATAATGGTTTAGAAGCCTCAAAGGAATGTGGTTTCAAATATAAAGACAGTGAGATGTGGCATGAGATTCAAAATTCAATGTAATTTTCATGAAATTACTAAATATTTGAACTTGAAACAAAGTCATTTTCAGTATTCATTTAAGCTCAGTTTCATGGGATAAATTGTTTCACTCATTGATATGCATTTCAAAATTGTGATGAGAATCATTTTAGCTCAAAAATTTTAAAAAAACAAATGAAATTGAAAAATAAACACACAAAATTTAAAAAACACACAATTTTTTTTTGTTTTTTTAAACAGGAAAACAATTGAAATTACTAAACTAAGTTCCCTCCCCCACACTTAAAATATTTCATTGTCCTCAATGTGAACCCATGAGATGATATATGCACATGAAATGCAGAATTTTTAAATAGGACAAATAATATAAAAGTGAAAGGGTTAGGAACAACCTGATGTGCTCAAGTGATGATGGGGTCATGCAGTGTAATAAAATCCACTACATTAGTAGGAAGTCCCTCAATGTATCTCTTAAAACATTTCCCATTTACTATAAAGCTCCTTACTGTGTCCTCTTGTGTGATCTCCACTGCACCATAAGGAAAAACATCAGTCACAACATAAGGACCTAACCATCTGGAACGCAACTTACCAAGCATCAGCTTCAGTCGTGAACTATAGAGAATGACTTTCTCTCCAACATGAAACTCCCTTTGTTGGATCATTTTGTCATGAGCTACTTTTTATCTTTCCTTGTAGAGCCTTGATTTCTCATATAATGACAGTCAAATCTCCTCAAGCTCTTGAATTCACAACTTCCTTTAAATTATAGCTTGGGCCAAATCCATGTTGCATTTCTTTATAGCCCAATATGCCTGATACTCGACTTCCACTGGGAGATGACATGCTTTCCCAAAAACAATCCGAAATGGGGACATAACAATGGGTGTCTTGTATGCTGTCCTATAATCCCACAATGCATCATCCAAGCGCCTGTTCCAATCTTTCCTTTTTGGCTGCACAGTTTTCTCTAAAATTTGTCTCAATTCTCTATTTGAAACCTCAGCCTAGACATTTTTTCGAGAGTGGTATGGTGTTGATGTTTTGTGTGTCACCCCATACTTCCGAAGGAGGGAAGTAAGATTTCAATTGCAGAAGTGTGTCCCTTGGTCACTGATGATGGCCTTCGGTACTCCAAACCTGCAAAAAATTTGCGCTTTGACAAAGTCCACAAAAACATGAGAATCATCAGTACTGGTGGCCTTAGCCTCCACCCATTTACTCACATAATCAATAGCAACCAAAATGTACAAAAAATTAAAGGAACTAAGAAAAGGACCCATAAAATCGATGCCCCATACATCAAAAATATCACATAATATTATGGGTTGTTGGGGCATCTCATGTCTCCTAGAAATGTTCCCAGTGTGTTGGCAATGAGATCATGACTTACAAAACACATGGGAATCATGGAATAAGCTAGGCTAAAATAATCCAGAGTCCAAAACTTTCCTAGATGTCCGTTGGGGTCCAAAGTGTCCACCAAAAGCAAGTGTATGGAAATAATGTAAAACAGACTCCAACTCATGATCAGGAACACACCTCCTAATAACTTGATCACTACACATGCGCCATAGGTATGAATCACCCCAAACATAATACCGAGACTCACTTTTTAATTTTTGGACTTGATGTTTCTTTAAATTTGCAGGGATTTCAGAGGCAACAAGGTAGTTAACTAAATCTGCATACCAAGGATGCGTACCTGAGATGGAATAAAGATGATCATCGGGGAAAGTGTCCCGAAGTGGTACCTGGTCCAAGGTGTCATCCTCTAGTGTGTGAGTAATCCTAATCACGTGGTCCGCCACTAAGTTTTCTGACCCCTTTTTGTCCTTTATCTCAATATCAAATTCTTGAAGAAGGAGCATCCATCAGATCAGCCTGGGCTTTGCATCTGGCTTCTTCAAGAGGTACCTCAGAGCTGCATGGTTAGAAAAAAAACTACTTTAGAGCCCAATAAATACAAACAGAATTTATCTAAAGAAAATATGACAGTAAGAAACTCCTTTTCCATGGTTTTTTAGTTTGATTGGGCTGAATCCAGTGTCCTTGATGCATAGACGATCACATGTGAACGTCCCTCCACCCTCTGAGATAAGACAGCTCCAACCGCGAAGTTGGAGGAGTCACACATAAGCTCAAAAGGAATCTCCCACCGTGGGGGTTGTATGATAGGTGGAGTGGCCGAACACTTATTTAGCTCATCAAAGGAAGTCCTGCAAAAATCATCAAACACAAAATCAGAATCCTTTTGAAGTAATCGTGATATAGGAAGAGCAATCTTACTAAAATCTTTGATGAAGCACTGATAAAATCCTGCATTCCCTAGGAAAGATATAACATCACACACACATGAAGGGTAGGGTAAGGATGAAATAATGTCTACCTTAGATCTATCAACCTCTATCCCATGTTTTTACACTACATGCCCTAAGACAATGCCATGCTCTACCATAAAATGACACTTTTCAAAGTTCAGGACAAAATTCTTCTCAATAAAACAATTCAATACCTTTCCCAAACTATTTAGACATTCATCAAATGAGGATCCATACACTGTAAAATCATCCATAAATACCTCCATGCAGGTCTCAATAAAATCAGAAAAAATACTCACCATGTATCTCTAGAAGGTACCTGGGGCATTGCAAATTCCAAATGGAATCCTCCGGTAGGAAAATGTGCCAAAGGGACAGGTGAATGTAGTCTTCTCCTGATCCTCCGGAGCTATAGGAACCTGAAAATATCCAGAAAATCCATCCAAGAAACAATAGTGTGTCTTCTCAGCTAGTCTCTCAAGCATCTGATCAATAAATGGGAGGGGGAAATGGTCTTTGCAAGTGGAATGATTTAGTTTCCTATAATCAATACACACACGCCAACTATTTTGTACCCTCATTGGAACTAACTCATCTTTCTCATTTTTAACAATAGTAACACCACTTTTCTTAGGCACAACTTGAATAGGACTTACCCACTGAGAATCTGAAATGGGATAGATTATACTTGCCTCAATAAATTTTTCAACCTCTTTTTTAACAACCTCTAGAAGGGTTGGATTGAGTCTCCTTTGTGGTTGCCTCACCGGTTTAGCCTCATCCTCCAAAAGAATTCTATGCATGCAAATGGAGGGGCTAATACCTGATATGTCAGCCAAGGTCCACCCGATTGCCCTGATGTTCTCCCTCAAAAGATTCAAAAGTTTTTCTTCATGTTCAAAAGGGAGATTGTTAGCAATGATAACAGGTAATTTCTCACCACTTAACAAGTATGAGTATTTGAGATTTGGTGGAAATGGATTGAGTTCCAGTGTAGGGGGGTGGTGTTAAGATGGGGTCGTAGAAGGAACTGAAATATGTGCACAAAGAGCATCAATATCAGAATATACATCATCAAAATCAGAGAATAAAGCATCAAATCTATCAGCATACTCAACAACATGTCATAATTGGAGTTCACATTATCAAAATCAGAATATGATTCCATTTCAAAATCAAATCTTAGAGAGTCTTGTTCCTTATAAACGGGTGTGGAAGTACTCTTAGACATCAAACTAGAACCAATACTCATAATCTCCCTAAGCATAGGACAATCCAATTCCATGGTGTTTTTACTTGGTGGTTCAAAATGGGAGATAAAAAATGCAGAATGATCCTCTGAGGGGTACGTCATGGAATCCATAACATCAAATATCACAACTTCATACCCAAATTCTATGAAAAGTGTACCCTCATTGACATTTATGTTAGTTTTTTCAGTTTTGAGGAAGTGACTACCTAAGATAATGGGGGCATGAGAACTTACATGATCATCCTCCATGTTAAGCACGTAGAAATCTGTTAGAAAGATCATGTCTCTTACCCAGAAAAGTACATCCTCAAGAACTCCTGCTGGATATTCCGTAGCTCTATTTGCCAACTGCACCACTACTCTCATCGGTTTCAGCTCACCAACCTGCAAAGAAGAGAATACAGAGTGAGGAATCACATTTATAGAATCTCCCAAATCACAAAGTGCATCAGAAAAGTGTAACTCCCCTATGGTGCATGGGATAGTGAATGTCCTGGGATCCTTGCACTTTTTTGGCATTGCTAGAGTTAGTGTAATGAGTTCTGACACATTCCTTCCAAGATTGGTCCTCCCATTTCCCTTGAACCCTCTTCGATTGGTACAAAGTTCTTTTAAGAATTTCTCAAACCTTGGAATTTGCTTAATGTCTTCAAGTAGAGAAATTTTGATCTCCGCATGATTGAATGTGTCCAAAACCCCCTTTTTCATTTCTTCTTCAGCCATCTTCTTGGTTTGAACAACCCTTTTTGGAAAAGGAAGGGGTTTAGAAGGAACATCATTAATCTTTTTATTACCTTTATCTTTCTCCTTGGACTTCTCATCAGTTGGTATGGAATGCGGATTCTCTGGAGTTGAGGTGAATCCCGGTGGAATGGTAGGTACAAATGTATCATTCATTTGCTTCCCACTTCTCAATGTGATGGCACTAACATTCCCCTTTGGATTTGGAGTGGGTTGGGAAGGTAGATTTCCGGAATTCTTACTTACAAGTTCATGGAGGGCGGTGGCAATATGGATCATTTGAGTCTTCAAATCCCTCAGCTCCAAACCTTGAATTTTCAGCTCATTATGTTGATTAAGAACAATTTTCTTCAAAAGGTCATAAGTGTTAGAATCTACCTTGGGGGGGGGGATTCCCTTGTTGTTGTCTTGTTGATGCTTGAGATTCAAATCTCCTTTGGTGTTGTTGGAAACCCTGCTGGTAAGGTGGAGGCTGCTGGATTTTTTGTTGAAAAGAGGACCTTTGTTGTTGTCCAGAGCCATACCTCATGTCCTATTGATCCTTCCACCCTTGGTTTTATGTTGAAGAAAATGAATCAAACTTCTTTTGGGGGTATGTCTGTTGTTTCTGCTGATATGGTCTCCCTGAGAATACTGCTGCACAATCCTCTGTCTCTTGTAGATGTGGGCAACAGTCATTTGGGTGACTTGTCTCAGTGAAAATGTCACAAGGCCTTGAAGTAGTGGGTTGGGATGTCTTTTGAGCCAAAGCAATCTGCCTCACCATAGTGGTTAATTCTTCCAACTTGGTATCAATCAAATGAATTTCAAGAGAAGAAGTACTTACCTGATGTACTCCCCTAACATGTGGTGTACCTCTATCGTCAAATTGTTGGGAGTTTTGGGCCATCTTTTCGATCAATGCACGTGCAGCTATCGGTGTCTTGTCCACCAATGATCCTCCAACCACATCATCCACCATTCTTCTCTCCATAGGTGTGAGTCCTTCATAGAAGTACTGGATGAGTAATTTCTCACTGATTTGGTGATGTGGGCATCTTGCGCACAACTTCTTGAATCGCTCCCAATACTCATACATTGACTCCCCTTGTGCTTTCTTGATCCCCAAGATCTACTTAGGAATGGAAGTGGTCCTCGATGCTAGAAAAAATATCTGCAAGAAAAGACGTTTCAAATTGTTCCAACAAGTTACATCTTCGGGTTGTAAATAATACATCCAGTCTTTCGTAGCTCCATCAAGTGAGAATAGAAATGCTCTTATTTTGATTTGATCTTCAGAGACATTTCTAGGTTTTAGGGTTGATAAAATCACATTAAATTCTTTCAAATGTTTATTGGGATCCTCACCATAGAATCCATGAAACTTTGGAAGTAAGTTAATTAACCCAGATTTTAGTTCAAAGTCCGATTCGAGATTTGGGTATGCAATACAATTTGGTTGATAGTTAATATCAGGTGCATCCAATTCTAAAATGGTTATATTAAGTTCATTTCCATTATTTTCATCCACTGGTTATTGTTTTATGGTTGAATTTTAATTGCTTCCAATTTCAATGTTCTGATATTGGAGTAATTCTCCAACTAGTTGAATGTTGAAACTTCCTGTAGACTGAGAATGTCTGATTCGATCCCTAAGGCTACATTCAATCTCAGGGTCAAGATCTAAGAGATCTTAGGGATTAGTTCGTGTCATAAATCAAATAAAAATTAAAAGAAAGAAATTGGACCATAGTAAAATAAAAATAACAAGTTTGAGTTGATGGTCCAAAAAAAAGTATAAGAAAATAAAAGAAGAAGAAAAAAAAAAACAGATTGGGTAAATAAGGATGAAAGAAGAGAGGAAGAGAATAAAATGTAAAATAAAATAAATACCTCTAATTGGTTGAAATAATTACTTTCCTCCTTGACAACGGAGCCAATTTGAAACAGCGCTGTCGTGGGATACCTCAAATGATTAGTGTGATTTTGGGGTACTTAGGTGCAGCAGAGTGGCTGACCAAGGTCGTCTCTCAAAGGAGGAAGTGAATTAAAACAACTTTCTAGATGTATTCTAAAAATAAAATATAATAGAATTAAAACACTACTTGAAAGGATGGGAGGTGGTTTTTTATCGTTTATAAAACTTGAAGAAGTTTGTGGGAAGAAGATTGCATTTTTTTTGTTTTTAATTTTGAAATGAAGTTTGATTAAAAAGACACAACACAAATATGTTTTTTTAGAAAATATTTTAAAAAGCGTAATCGATATAACTCTACCTCTTTACTCTATTATTAATCATTATCATTTAAATTAACATTCACTTAATTATGATCCTTTAATTTTTTAAATCTCGAACCCTACGAGAATTAACACTACCACAAAGATGAAGTGAATTTAACCCTAGGCTAACTTCGGAATATGCAATCGCAACACCCTGCTTTGATTGATGTTCTAAGATTAGATTATGGTAAGTGGTAAATTAAGGCACATTTTACCTCTATAAATTATAATTAATTGAGTTTAGGTATTATATTTGAACACTACAAATTGACCCCTTATGGTTTGGTATAACCGATTAAGTTCGCACTCTCACAATTTACACAAAATTTCGTCCTCGCGGGTTTTTGTGTTAATTGTTCAATTTCTTGCTTAGTTTCAATTAAATTAAAAACTCAATTCATTGATCATATTATTTTAATTACATTATATAATTGATTCAAAATAAGTGAATGTAGAAGGTAAGAGATAGATCGATTACTAAAAGACCACTCTTCCATGGGTGGCGTAATCATCGTAGAAGCGAATTGCATTTGCAACGGTTTATAATGGGTATAACCCAATAATGCTTCTACTAAAAAATTCCAGCCCAAAGAGGAATATTAATAGAAGAATAAATTTAAACAAAACAGAAGAAAAGAGAATAAATAAAAGAAGAACAAAGAAGTTTAAAACACAAATGAAAATATTACAACATGAAGAAGAGAAGGAGGCTTCGATGAAGGGATCCTTCCTTCAAGAGATACCCATCTTACAATGGTTGGATAATTTGGGTGAAACCAATTCTCCTCTGCCTAAAATCTCCTAATTCACTTCCCAACCCCTCAAAATGAGAAAAACACTAATTTATAGAGTGGAGGGGAGGCTAGGTTTAAAGAGGTTTCAAGTGTGAATGGGAAATCTCGGCCAAATATTTTAATACAACTTGCACCACCAATTTGACCTCCCAAACGAGCGAACCAGATCTCCTTCCATAAGGATTATTTGTGAAAAAATAAATCCCCGAGATCCTCTCAAAATTTGTAACTAATCCAAGTAAGGATGAAGAAGTTATGGCCCAAATACAGAACCTATGTCTATTCTGGAGAGTCCAGCCCAACTTTGACCTCATGGCCCATTTTCAACAAATAATGCACTCTTTAGCTCTAGTTTCCTAAATAAAAGTTATAGAAAATTAAGTTACGAACACTTTTAAAAAATTTCAAATACAAATAATAAATATAAAAATATTTATCTTCGAAATACTACAGCGTACTATAAAGGGTAAAACTGGAATTTTCACCAAATTTTTAAATGAATGATCAAATCCAAAATATTTTATAAATAAACATATTTAACACAATGTGTGGAAATTATGTCATTTATTATCAATAAAATATTCAAAAAAATAGTGTTTTATCACCGTGTGCATTTGGTTTTATAGAAACCCATGTTCTTCCTCTGCACGCCTTGGATGATCTTTTAGATCTCTCTCTGGTGCTTGGTTCACCTCAAAAAATCTAGATTTAGAGTCATTTCACCACCCTAACACCAAATTGATGGGTTTCAAGTCTTCAATAAGCTCAGAAATTTGATTTAATCCATCCCGACATAACTTGCTTGAAGAATAGGTTCTTCCAAATCGCTTCAATTCATCCATCGTCGTCGTCGTCACACCTCATTTGATTCGTCCTGATGCTCGATCTCCAATTTCAGATAATTGTGCTAATAATCGAAGGAATAATGATCGATTGTTCAAATTTGGGGGAATAACAAAGAACGCACATCAAGAACGCAATAAATCGGGGGAGAAAAATCACAATGAACAATATCGAGGAATGAACCTTGACTGTTGTTCATTCCAATCTTGATCCATTCTCGTAAGAACAACGAATGAATCAAAAACAAATCTCTATAACCAAATCCTGATAAACCCTGCAAATATCATCCCATCTCGCAGGTACAATCGATTTGTGGGCTAATCTGTTCGTAGATTTGTCCACATTCATCATAGGAATCAAGAAAATAAAAAAAGAATTGAAATAATACATCCTAACTAGATTTGGATCAATCGATGATGAAGATCGTTCACCACATCTTATCCATTGGTGAGATATACCAATAACAGCATTCTTCGATCTCTAATATGAAGTTTTTTCATCTCCTGGAGAGAGAATTCTCCAGATATCTCTCTCCAGTGCCTCTAGATAATTCCAGGGTTATGATCATAACCCTAAATCTCTGCCAAAGGGTTTATTAAAATAAACCTATCGCTCCATCGACGAAATAAAAAATAAAATAATTTTTTATCAATTTATTCTATTCATTTTAAGCGCCTATGACGACTTTCCACAACCGAACCGCACCAACCAATTTTAGGTCGCACCTATGGTAAAGATGTTGTTTTAAACTCAATGGCCCCTTTGGATTTCTGATCCGGGAACTCGTTTAGAAGTTATTCCACTTTTTTAGTAAAACTATGAACATGGGTTATTTAATATTTTAATTTATTGCAAACATTTATTCTGAGTACCCTGGGCCTCAGAATTGCATGTTGTCTCAACGCCTGGCCTCAAAATTAATCCATATAATATTTAAAAATATTATATGGAAAATCCAAGACATTAAATTCTCCCCACCTAGGGGATTTACGTTCCTGAAAAGCCAAAATAAAGGATACTAAAAAAGATGAGGGTACTGAGCACAAATATGAGCCTCCTGCTCCCAAGTGATCTCCGGGAGATTCTCGCGCTGCCACCAGACACACACTAAAGTAATCGATCACCCATAAAGGATACTTTCCTATCGATCCTTGATCTTCACTAGGTTCTCAACAAAAGTCACTCCATCCTCAATGTCCAGCTCACCCCAGTCGATAACGTGCGATGAGTCATGCATGTACCTCCTCATCCACAACATGTGGAAGATGTAATTTAACCAGTCTAACAGTAGGGGTTGATCTAAGTGGTATGCCACATCACCAATGCTATATAGTATCTGAAAAGGGCCGATAAACCTTAGAGATAAATTTCTACCTCATCCAAATCTTCGTAATCCGTGTTGAGGTGAAACCCAAAGGAACACACGGTCTCCTTCCTTGAACTATAAATCCTTCGTCGCCTATCAGCATAAGACTTATGATGCCTATGTATAGTCCTTATATGCTCCTATATGATCTTCACCTTCTCAGTAGTAGCTAGCACCAAATCTAGGCCCATGAGTGCTAACTCTCCTGGGTTAGTCTAGAAAAATGGCGACCTATATGGTTTCTCATATAAAGCCTCAAATGGTTCCATACTAATGGTGGAGTGATAACTATTATTGTATGAAAACTCCACTAGTGGTAGGTGATCCTCCCAACTACGACTAAAGTCTGACATGCAAGCCCACAACATGTACTCCAGAACCTGAATGGTCCGCTCTGTCTGGCCATCTATTTGTGGGTGAAATGCTATGCTCAAGTGTAACTGGGTCCTAAGCGCCTCTTGTAATCCCTTCCACACCCGAGATGTAAAGTGAGCATCATGATATGAAACAATCATTGATAGAAATTTATGGAGTTGAACTATCTCCTGCACTTAGAGGCGTACCAAGCTCTCTACTGAACTCTGTTCTTAGATAGCTAGGAAGTGGTCCGACTTGGTGAGTCGGTCAATGATCACCAAGATGGAATTGTGTCCCTTGGACATACGCAGTAAACCCATCACAAATTCCATTTATATCCCATCCCACTTCCATTCCAGCACCTCAATGGGTTGAGATAAACTTGTTGGAACCTAGTACTCAGACTTCACTTGCTAATAAGAAAGGCATCAAGAAAAAAACCCTGCCACTCTCTTCTTCATCCTTGGACACCAAAACTAATGTTGGAGGTCCTGGTACATCTTCACCACACAAGGATGTACCGCCAAAGGGGACTTGTGAAACTCCCTTAGAACCTCCTCCCACAACATCACTCGAACTACTGTATCTCCTATGAAAAGAACGACATTCTCCCCACATTTTTAATATCAATAAGAAGAATGCCCTATAGACTTATAAGCATGCAGGTTCTCATATTCGGTATTCCCAATCTATGCCCCCTAAATCGCTGTAAGAGTGGAGGGGTAATAACCCTCAACTGGAGGCAAGCTACTCCATATCCATTAACAAGGATAACTACAATGAGGCCAACTGCTCTGACACCTCATTCAACAACTACGAACTAGATCTCTTGCTAAGAGAATATACCACCAAGTTCTCTTTCCCAAGAGTATAGAAAATCTCAAAAGTCATAATCCTATAGGAACTCTATCCATTTCCTCTGTATCAAGTTCAGATCCTTTTGAGAGAAGATATAGTTGAGAATCTTGTGATCAGAGTAGATGATAAACCACTCACCCATTAGGTAGTGTCACCACATCTTCAATGAGAAGACTACCACTTCTAACTCAAGATTATGGGTCACATAGTTCTTCTCATGTAGTCTCAACTGGTACGAACCATAGGCAATAACCACTTGCCTCTACATCAGGACACAACCAAGACCAGTTCCTGATGCATCACAAAACACTATGTACTCGACACCCTCCCTCGATAATCTTAATATCGTAGTGCTCGTCAAAATTTACCTCAATTGCTGAAAAGACTACGAGTACTTCTCTATCCACACAAAAGGATGACCCTTTCGAGTCAAAACTATCATAGGTGCTGATATCCTAGATAAATCAGGTTTGAATCTTCGATAATAGCCTACTATCCCGAGGAATCTTTGCACCTTCATCACATTCTTAGGTGGATCCCATGCTAAAACTGACTCGACCTTGGATGGGTCCATTTCCACTCCATTCGATGAGATAATGTGTCCCAGAAAGTGGGCTTCCTTGTTGAGTCAATAAGTTTCCTTATGAATTTTCCATTCCTTTATGTTTTGAAAATCAAAAAAACATTTTCTCAAGGAAAATTATCTTTCTCTAAGAAACTTTCTCTTAAAGAAAAATTTCTTCGTCGAAGAATTTTTTTGTCTATACTTATGGTTTTAAATGTCTTATGTAGTGTTTTATTCAACCAAGTCTAACAATATTTTTCAAAATAAAAAAATTGGATCTTTATCTAAATCAGAACCTTATAGTTCCTTAGAATCTAATTTCCCCATAATTGTGACTTTGATTTCATCTAAAATTAGACTCTGATTTCTTCCGAAATTATACTTCAATTTCTTATGAAACCAGACTCCGATTTATTCTAAAATTAGACTCTAATTTCTCTAGAAATTAGACTTTGATTTATTTTGAAATCAGACTCCGATTTATTATAAAACCAGACTCTGATTTCTTCTAAAATCACACTCCAATTTCTATGGATATTATACTATGATTTCTTCTGAAATTAGACTCCAATTTCTTCTGAAACCATATTCTAAATTCATTAGAATTTAGACTCTGACTCTCTATTATTTTAGAATATATTTTTCATTATTTCTTGACTCCGATTCTCAATTCCTTAATAATCCAATTAAATTATTTTCTTACAGTTACCTTATTTTCTAAAAGTAACATTTCATTTTATCAGATGCTAAATATGATAATGTTTCTTAAAGAATGTTAATGTTTCTTAAGCATATTATTGTTTATTACACATGATAAATGTTTCCCATGTTTTCTTATATGAAATGATATCATCCAATCTATTAAAAGACCCTTGGCTAAGTGAAACGAGTACAACTCCTTCCAAAATTTAAGAAAAAATATGACCATTGAAGTAGGAGCCGACCATTGGAATCCATGCCTATAAATACCCAACCATTTGAACAAGCTTAGAGATAGAGTTTTTGTTGAATGTTTTTGATCTCTGGAATAAAGTGATACTCTATGAAAGCTCTGCTCAAATCTGCCTTGTGCAAATGCTGTGAACAACTTGTTCAAGCTTAGAACATCTTGTTCAACCTTCCTAGTGTGAATCTGGTTGTTGCTGATCAATTAAGGGCTTCAGGGGATAAGAATACAGAGGTACCGATCACCTTAGAGATCAAGGGATTCTAGGGATAGGAATATAGAGGTACTGATCACCATAGAGATCGAGGGCTTACCCTGGTTTGGGTAAGACAAAATTTATTAAAAGTATAAATCAAGGGACCTTTATCCAGGTTGTTGGATACCCTTCTCTTTGGGTTAAAAGATTTCTTATACTTGTTTAATTATTGTTGTTACAAGTTTTATTTCTACCACATTTTGTTAAAGTTAGTAAGTGTAACCTTGTTATACTTTATTATAATTGTATACTCTGATATAAATAAGATTCTATACACTTTAAGGTAGAATATTTTCCAAAGTAAACTTGTCTTAATTTTCCTTATCGGATCCACATTACTGGATCCTAAGCAAGAGAGTTTCTTAGTTAAGAACTCAAGATGGTTTGTGAATCCATCTTGTTTAACTTTTTTAAAAACAAATTTTATTAAGGGTAAAAACAAAAGTTTTTAAACCTACAATCCACCCCCTCTTGTAATTGAGCAATCTACATATACATTTTGATGCTACAATTAGTATCAGAGGATGTCTCTGAAATAATTATACTTACATATAAGTTTTCTTTTTCAACCTTACTTTCTTAACTTTACTTCTTCATGTTTTTCTTAAAGTTTTTCTTTGTTTATAAACTATTTCTACTAATATATTCTATGGAAGAGATATTTTGTATTTTATTATAGCATGGCAGGAATGAACTTTAGTTCTATAGAAAATCTAAATCCTACCAAACCCCCAATCTTTGATGGAAATGATTATGAGTACTAGAGAGATAGGATGAAGAATTTTATTATCAACACCAATGTTCATAATGTTTCCATGTTAACTAGAGACTACAAGATTCAAGACAAGGAAATCATACAATTCACCATTGAAGAAAAGAAAGAGTATCATATTTAATTTAAGGTACACAATACTTTATTATGTTCTATGATCAGGAATATATATATCCAAATTTAATCTTTTGAAGCTAAAAATAACATCTAGAAGAAATTAGAAGTTACACATTCTGGAACATCCAAGGTCATTGAAACAATAAAAGCTATACTTAGAGCTGAATATCATGGTTTTATGTTTCCTTATGGAGAAATTTTATGCAAAGTTCAACAAAGATTTATGACTATTGTCAACAACCTTCAGTCTATGGGTGAGAACATAATTGATGATGAGATTATTGTTGACAAGATAATAGATATTATACCCAATGATTGGGAATCCAAAAGGCCAGCTGTTGATGAGAACATGAAAGTTTCAAATATCACTCTTGATGAGTTATTCGGGACTCATCTACAACATGAAACTAAAATGAATAGAGATGCATAGTTCAATAATAAAAAGAATGGTAATGGCAGTGTTTCTTTCACTACTACATCAAATCATATGAAAGCCAAGGCTCTTGAAATAATCACTAGATCAAAAGATAATAAATATACTGTTATATCTGAATTAAGTGATAGAGATCATTCTGAGAATGAAATTAACAATATTTCTTGAAGGATGAAAAAGATTGTGGGTAAGAAAGATTTTCAATACAGATACAAGATGAAAGATAGAGAGGATAATAAAGATTCAGAAGTGACTTGTTATGAATGCAAGAGGCTAGGTCATATTAGACAAGACTGTCCTATTCTCAAAAGGAAAGAAATAAAGGATAGAAATTTAAAAAGAAACAAGAAGAAGTACTAAAATTCTAATTCTAAGAAAGTACTAAAAGCTAATGACACTCGAAGTGCTATTAGCTATAATTATTCTGATGATTCTTCTGATATTGAATCTTCTGGATAGAAGAATATTAGTCTAATTTCCATAATTTCTATTGAAAATCAATTTCTCATGGCTAAGGTACACAATGACGAATCTTTAACCAATATTTAATTAAATACAAATTTTCATAATAAAGAATATTATGAGCCCTCAGATGAATAATCTTCCTCATCAGAAGATAATACCTTACCTTATTTTAAAGAAGTATCTAGGTTTTCAAAGTTACTTGAAAATGAAAATAGTAAGATAAAAAAGAAACTTGATAAGGAAAATACTAGAATCTCTATTTTAACAAACTAAGTATTAGATCTTTCAAAATATTTTGATCAGAAAATTCTTGATTTTGAAAATATTTCCAAAAACTTTAAGGAAGTTAATTATGATAAGGATAAACTTTCTAAGGATCTTGAAAATGTTATTTCTAAGAAAAATGTTTTAGAGATTAACTCAAATTCTAAGACTAATGACTATGAGGATAAGAATTTAGTCATCAGAGTAAAATCTGAAATATTTTACTCAAAGAATTTTTTTTCAAACTTTACTCATGGAAAGGAAGGTTTTGAAAAAATGTATTTACAACTTTGTTTTCTTAGAAATAGTTTTGGATTTGGTTATACTCACTCAAAACCAGTTTTTAGTCATAACTATTTTGTTCCTCAAAGTGATCATTTTTTCACTAAGTGTCAATGTGGTGGAAATTGGGAGAAAAATTCTTATTTAAATAAAATCCAATCCTTATGTTTTCATAAAGCTCATTTTTCTAAGAAAATTTGGATTCCTAATATTTTATTTTCTAACATTTTTAGATCCAAGAGATTTGGGATTCTAAAAGTATGAACTTTTATTTTCAGGAAAACAAAGTGCCAACAATAATACTTGGTACATGGATAGTGGATGTTCATAGCACATGACTGGTAACAAAAAATTCTTTGAAAATATTATCAAGATGAAAGGTGGAAAAGTAACTTTCGGAGATAATTTTCAAGGAGAAATTGTTGGTATAAGTAATATTGTTCTTCTTGAAAAATATTTAATATAAAAAGTTTTATTTGTTTATGATCCTAAGAACAACCTTATAAGCATAATACAATTATTTGATAAAGGTTACCTTGTGAATTTTAAGAATGATAAATTTTCAACACACAATTATGAAGAAGAGTTTATTCTTTTTTCCCAGAGGCTTGATAATGTTTATACACTTAACTTAGAAGACCTTAGGAGCCAAGAACTACCTTTCCTTAGTGTAATGGAAGATAAATATTGGATATAGAATAGAAGACTAGGACACCATAACCTTAGGAACCCATGAAAAATCTCAAAGAAAAGACTTGTTAAGGATCCACTGGAGTTTAGATTTGATTCTTAAAAAGTTTACGATCCTTGTCAATATGGAAAGAACCATAAGTCAATATTTAAATAAATTAATGAAGTCTCAAATTTTGATGCATTACAGCTAGTTCATAGGGATGTTTTTAGTCCAACAAAAAGTGGAAGTATTAGAGGAAAATACCATGTATTTGTTTTAGTTGATGATTACACTAGATTTACATGGGTCTATTTTCTAGCAAAGAAATATGAAGCCTTTTCTTATTTTAAAACTTTTTCATCAAAAGTTAAAAATGAGAAAAACCTTCCATTGATAACTATTCATAGTTATCATGGGAGAGAATTTGAAAATTCACATTTTGAAACTTTTTGTAGTAAGAAAGGCATTACTCATAACTTCTCAGCTCCAAGAAATCCTCAACAAAATGGGGTTGTTGAAAGAAGAAATTGAATTATTCAAGAGATAACTAGAACCATGTTGAGTGAATATTCTATTACAAAACATTTTTAGATAATGCTATAAGTACTTCTTTCTATATTATAAATCGAGTTTTAATCAGGCCTTTTCTTAATAAAACACCTTATGAGTTATGGACTAGTCGAAAACCTAAAGTTTCTTACTTCAAAGTATTTGGATGCAAAGTATTCATCTTGAATACTAAAAACAACTTACATAAATTCACACCCAAATACAATGAAGTAATTTTATTAGGATATTCCACTTCTTATAAGGCTTATAGAGTTTTTAACAAAATGTCTTGTACTGTTGAAGAAATAGTACATGTTAAGTTTGATAAAACTGGTCCTTTTATTTTTAAACTACCCAACCTACTTATTTGGGTATGTTTTCAAAAACTGATTATCAACCTTTGGTAAAAGATTTTTATAATATGGAAAATACTAAATAAAATGTTTTTGAAGTATTTACCCTAGAAGATTTTTTATCTTATGTTTATGAACATGTTTTACAAAACCCAAATCAGTCGTTTCATAAGAATCTTTCTAGTGATAATATCATTGGTGATGTAAATCAACATATAAGGATTATAAGTTCTTTAAGAAACAAAGTAGAGCATCTAGCATTTCCTTTCCAATTATAACATAAAAGCACTGATTAAGCTTTAGGTGATGATGATTGGATTAAATCTATGCAAGATGAACTAAATAAATTCTAAAGATACAAAGTCTGGACCTTGATTGAAAGGCCTAAAGAAACTTATGTAATTGGATTAAAATGGATTTTCAGAAATAAGTGTGATGAAAATGGAATCATTGTAATAAATAAAGAAATATTAGTTACTAAAGGCTATAATAAATAAGAAGGAATAGACTATGAAGAAACCCATGCTCCAGTAGATAGACTTGAATATATTCATATTCTACTAGCCTTTGCAGTATTTTCCAATTTCAAACTTTTTCAAATGGATGTGAAGTGTGATTTCCTTAAAGGATATGTTCTAGAGGAAGTTTATGTTGAAAAATATCTTAGTTTTGAAGAAAAAAAACATCTTGAAAATGTTTACAAACTTACCAAAGATTTATATGGACTTAAACGAGCCCCTAGATCCTAGTATGATAGACTTACATGATTTTTGTTACAAAACAATTATGTTAAGGGAAATTCCGATCCAACCCTTTTTATAAATAAAGATAAGAAAAATGTTTTGATTGTTCAAATTTATGTTGGTGAAATTATATTTGGATCAACTTATCAATATTTAACTAATTCTTTTGAGAATCTCATGAAATCTGAGTTTGAAATGAGTATGATGGGTGAGTTAACATTTTTTCTTGGTTTTCAAATTTCTAAAAAACCAGAAGGAACTTATATATCTCAAAATAAGTATATTAAAGATATTATTAAGAAGTATGGAAATGACAACAATAAAAGTATAAGTACTCTAATCGGTACCTCAAACACTCTTGATCTTGATGAAGTTAGGAAACCGGTAGATCAAACATCCTTTAGAGGTATGATATGAAGTTTATTATACTTAAAAACTAGTCATCCATACTTAATGTTTTCAGTACGTTTATGTTTAAGATATCAATATAATCCAAAATATTCCCATTTAAAAGCAGTGGAAATAATTTTTCACTATTTAAAGGGAACCATGGATTTAGGACTTTTCTATTCTTCTGGAAATGATTTTGTTTTAAAAAGCATTTCAGATGCTGACTTTGGTGGTTGTAGAATGGATAAGAAAATTACATTCGAAACCTATCATTTCCTAGAGATTTATTAGTTTCTTGGTCATACAAGAAATGACACTCATTATCACTTTCCACTACTGAAGCTGAATATGTAGCAGTTGGAAATTGTTGTGCTCAAGTGTTGTGGATGCAACACACACTCACAGATTACGACACGAGTTTTACCAAAACATAGATAATGTATTATAATACTAGTTCCATTGTCCTAAGAAAAAACCCTATACATATGATTATCCACTAAATGAGGATAATATTCATTGTTAATATATATAATATTCATGTTATTTATTATTTATAAACACTATTTTAGTTCATTTTACACTTTGAACATCATTTCACATTATGATTGTAATACTTTCTTAAAATGCACTATTATGTGGTACATTTTTGAACATCATTTGAAGTACCCAATGATTCATCTGATTTTAAGGAATATAATTTTAATTTTATATTTTTTGAAATTTATCTACACTTAAATATGAACATGTTTGATTCAGGGATCAATGGATAATTCATGGAAGAAGATGAGGATATTTTGTGATGAAAGGAAACAATTCTGGAGAAGTCAGATTGGACACCAGCTCACTGATGAGACTATGGGGCCCAACATACAGGTCCAATGAATCCCAAATTTCTTGGGATGATATAATAAATTTAGAGGAACAAATAACTCTTCATGATCTAATGCTAATTCGGCCTCCATGGTGTCTATTTAGGTGGCTCAAGTTAGAGATAAAATTCTGGGCCAGATTCTGCGGCCCAGAAAAGTAGTCCACTAATCTAATCATATCTTCTAATACACAACTCCAAATGGGCCCAAATATTACAAGCGGGTATGAGACATACGAATATCAATTTTATTCTACTATTTCCCACTCTGATTCGGCCATCTAGAAGAACTTATAAGCACGTCTGTTCTGTGGAAGCAAGCTGGCTGCCACCTCGGGTCAAGGGTGGAAAAGTCTCCTCTCCCTTACTTTCCACCACCCTAGGCCTACCATACTCAAGTGGGATCCTTTGTACTGTTGGAGGATCGACCCAAGGATCCCAAAATTACTATTTAAGGTAGTGGTGGTGAAGGAGTTTTTCATCTTTGAGCTTTCTTTCATTGTAATGTTATACTGCGGTTTTGTTGTCTCAAATTTGTCTTCCACATGTAAGTTGTTTTAATTCATCCTTGTTTCTTAATAAAAGTTCTTCTTCTCTTATTATTTTGTTATTCTCCTTATCAATTTGATACTGTTGGTTCAAGGTGTGAACTTGTTCATACCAAACCTTGTGATATTATCACACAACGGTGGAGTGATCATTTTATTTTTGTTGTTTTCTTTACTTCTCCAATTCCTCCCTCACGAGTCTGCTTTCCGCTTCCATTGAAACCATGAGATCAATGGAGGGATAAAACACTTATGGGTTGATCCAAGGGAGTATCAATGGGCTGTATTGGATGTTATTTATCACCCCATTAATGTATAATCACTTCTTTAATTGAGATTTTTATTTGATGATTTTTAAACTCCATCGTCCTTGTTGAATTTAAGGCCACACACATCATGTGCTAATACGAACCTTTACCTTGAAGTGCTCAAAACTTTGATCCTTAAAGTGTATAGTTGATTAGTATTAAAGGGTTTAGGAATTAAACCATTAAGTGATGATGTTGTTTTATCTCCTTATATGAACCCATATCAAATATAAGAAATTGAAATCATTGAAAAGGAAATACGTCCAATCCACCCCAAGCAGTAATCTCGGATCAAATCATTCTTTTAAATTAAATTCACTTAAGTCTCTTAGAGTTCCTTTAAAACCATCTAAAATGAACCCAAGTTGGCCACTTCATAGAAAAAAATAGTCTATAGAATGTACGTGTCTATAGGTTACTTCTTAGGTCTCTGAGGATTCGACAACCCAAGCTAAACTACAAGGACCGTCCTACCTTATTCTCTTGGGTAAATTTGAGCGAGAATCAAATTTTTGCACCATTTTTAGGGACCTAAGTAAGTTATATTAGACACTATCATCCTTTTTTTTCATTCTACTTCTCTTTTCTGACTCCTCACTCCTATGGAAGTCAATTTTGAACAAGTCCAAACATGGGAAACCTATCCCTACTTTGATCACCCAACCCCATGTATGATGTAAAATGACCATCCTAATTCCAACTTTTGGGATCATAAACAACCTAATGAACCAAAATGTTTTTATTCCCATGATCCATAATACATTCCAACCCATTATGAGTTCCAATCCCAACAAGGCCAATCAGAACATCCTCCTGTGGAATTCCAACAACTTAATTATCCTCTTGGAATAAACCATATGTTCCAACACCTTGACCATCCTAATACACATCCATTACTTGAAAAATTGTGTCAACAAATGGAGATAATGAATTTTGAGTTTTCATCTTTGAGTTTAGAACTACAAAGCATTAAAATTTTTGAGGAACCCATCCCTACAGAAACTGTCCCTTCCATAACCTTATGTGAAGTGTCTAGTTTCCCACAAACCTCTCATGAATTTACTGAAGAGAAAACCTTTGGATTTGGGGAAGATTAAGAGGATGAAGGAATTGTTGATGGGTTTTTAAATTAAGAGAAAACTGATTTTTTGTATTCAAAAGAGGGAAATTTGACATCATGGATTGAGTCTCATGAATATAACTCCATTGATGATTTTTCAAAAATAAAAATCACTGAACCATTAAGAGAAATCACAAACTTTGAGTCCATACCCATTCCTGAAACTGATCTTTCTAATTTGATGGTTGAATCTTCTATTCAAAAGGAACCAATTTTGTTGAGAAATTTGGAAAATGAAACTGTGTTGAATTCAAAATATCAACTTGTGTCTAAATGTCCTATCCAACCTGAGATCAAAATTATTTTCCTTCCCTACCCTCTAAATAATCCCTTCATAAGTTATAATCATGACCTTTCAATTGGAATTCATTCTTCTCTTGAAACCAAAAAAGTTGGAATGGTCATTGATGTCTTAGGAAAGACTACAAAGGAAACTGGATTAACCATTTCTGATATTCCTTTGATTTTACCATTCATTTTAGAACATAGGTTTTTGCATGAAACAAATTATAAACATAGAATAAATCTCAACCTAGTAGAATTGGTGAAACATGTGGTCCTTAAAATGTTGAAAGTTGGTATTGGGTAAGTTGTGGGGTTCAAGTCGAGCTAACGACATTAAACAAAAGCACTGTACGGGAGGCAACCCGTGGTTTTCATGTTTCTAAACTTTCTGAATCATATTTATTTTTCAAATAATATTAATTAATCATTTTTATATTAAAAAAAAAATAAAAAAAATAAAAAAAAATAATAATAAAAAAATAGACGTTTGACCTGTTCTTATATTATGAGTATGGATGGGTACGAAAGGGGAGCACCATATTCATCCGTGTCACGTGGTGTGATCCTTGAGTAATACATTACCCAGAAATTTAAAAAGAAGACAATGTATCATCAGTTTATTTTATTTTATATATATACTTATATTTAACTTATATATATATATATATTGTTTTGTTTTGTTTTGTTTTGTTTTGTTTTTTTTTCTACTAGGGAACTCTACAAGTGATATGGATATCAAAGGATTAAAAGGGAGCAGCAAGAATTTTAACTTCAACCACAAGGTGACTTCATTCCATGATCCTCATTTTCAATTTCCTTTTTGAACTTTCATTTTCTAACTCTACCCCCTTCTAAATTTTCTTTTCTTTAAACACTGGGGATAATGTTGTTTTAAGTTGGGGGGAGAGATAAAAAAAATGCTTTGTGTTAAAAAAAATGAATGATTTGAAAAAAAAATGTGTAAATGGAAGGAAAAATTCCTTTAACTTTGAACATGGTAATACACATTGCACACTTTGAAACTGAATATCAAATAATTTAGCATGCCCTGATTCTGATTTTAATCCTTGTATAATTTCATGAGCATAGATTTTGGAAAGTGTGGCTATCCAATGTGATATTTCATCATTTATATTTTCATCCAAATAAAAAAATATCACAATGCACATCCTTTGGATAGTGGGGAATTAGTTTGAGTTCATGGGGTCCCCCAAATAAATAGCATTGGTTTGGTGATCATTTTATTTTAATATGAGTATTCAAAAAAAATTAAAAAAAAATGCGTGTAGAGCAATGAAATGACCTAATGCGTGGCTTTCGGCACATGGGGATCGTGAATCCATAGTTGTCTGGACTAGAGTTAGTAATTTTATATCTATTTTTGGTAATTTGAATTTGTTTTTGACTGAGTTGACTTGAGATGATGCCCATGTATGTGGTATTCACTTGGTTCCCTAATGTCTTTGAGCCTGGGAGTCATCAGCAAAGTCTCGTTACAGGGGTTGACTCTTTTGAATGCAATTTCAATTACCATGGAAAGATTGAAAATAAAAATAAAAAAATACAATAATAATAAAAAATTAAATACTCATCTTAATATTGAAATTTGATTCCACCTAGCGCTTCCTTCATTTTCCCCTTGAATAAAGATGAACCCCCATGTCTATTGTGATGCACAACACATCCTCATACTTAATTGACATTGGATGAAATATGGCAATGAATTTGAACAAAGGAATGGGCTTGGGATTGGGATATGATTATGAAACTATCTTGCATTAAAATATTTTTATGGGTTTCATGATTGTTTGGTATAAGGGTTTCTGGTGACCATTGTGTATTAAAATGTTTTTGGAAAAGGGAATTCGAATTTCATATTGTTGAGATATATTTTGCTCGGGACTAGCAAAACTCAAGTTGGGGGGGGGGTGTGATTAGCCACTAAATGAGGATAATATTAATTATTAATATATATAATATTCATGTTCTTTATTATTCATAAACACCATTTTAGTTCATTTTACACTTTGAACATCATTTCACATTAGGATTGTAATACCTTCTTAAAACGCACTATTATGTGGTACATTTTTGAACATCATTTGAAGTACCCAATGATTCATCTGATTTTAAGGAATCTAATTTTAAATTGATATTTTTTTAAATTTATCTACACTTCAATATGAACATGTTTTATTCAGGGATCAATGGATAATTCATGGAAGAAGATGAGGATATTTTGTGATGAAAGGAAACAATTCTGGAGAAGTCAGATTGGACACCAGCTCACTGATGAGACTGTGGGTCCCAACATAAAGGTCCAATGAATCCCAAATTTCATGGGATGATATAATAAATGTATAGGAACAAATCAATCTTCATGATACAATGCTAATTAGGCCTCCATAGTGTCCATTTAGGCGGCTCAAGTTAGAGATAAAATTCTGGGCCAGATTCTGCGGCCCATAAAAATAGTCCACTAATCTAATCATATCTCAGAATCCACAACTCCAAATGGGCCCAAATTTTACAGGAGAGTAGGAGACATCCAGGGATCTATTTTATTCTTCTATTTACTACTCTGATTCTGCCATATATAAGGACTTAGAAGCACGTCTGTTCGGTGGAAGCAAGTTGGATGCCACCTTGGGTCAAGGGTGGAAAAGTCTCCTCTCCCTTACTTTCCACCACCCTAGGCCTACCATACTCAAGTGGGATCCTTTGTAATATTTGAGGCTCGACCCAAGGTGCCCAAAATTCCTATTTAAGGCAGTGGTGGTGAAGGAGTTTTTCATCTTTGAGCTTTCTTTCATTGTAATGTTATGCTGCGGTTTTGTTGTCTCAAATTTATCTTCCACATGTAAGTTGTTTTAATTCATCCCTGTTTCTTAATAAAAGTTATTCTTATCTTATTATTCCGTTCTTATCCTTATCACTTTGATACCATTGGTTCAAGGTTTGAACTTTTTCATACCAAACCTTGTGATATTATCACACAACGGTGGAGTGATCATTTTATTTTTGTTGTTTTCTTTACTACTCCATTTCCTCCCTCATGAGTCTACTTTCCGCTTCCATTGAATCCATGTGATCTATGGAGGGATAAAACACTTATGGGTTGATCCAAGGGAGTAGAAAGAGTCTGTATTGGATGTTATTTATCACCCCATTAATGTATAATCACTTCTTTAATTGAGATTTTTATTTGATGATTTTTAAACTCCATCATCCTTGTTGAATTTAAGGCCACACGCTTCATGTGCTAAAACGAACCTTTACCTTGAAGTGCTCAAAACTTTGATCCTTCAAGTGTATAGGTGATTAGTATTAAAGGGTATAATCATTAAACCAGTAAGCGATGATGTTGTTTTATCTCCTTAAATGAACCCATCTCAAATATAAGAAATTGAAATCATTGAAAAGGAAATACGTCCAATCCACCCCGAGCAATAACCTAGGATCAACTAATTATTTTAAATTGAATTCACTTAAGTCTCTTAGAGTTCATTTAAACCCATCTAAAATCAACCCAAGTTGGCCACTTAATAGCCAAAAACATTCCATATAATTTACGTGTCTATAGGTTACTTATTAGGTCTCTGAGGTTCGACAATCCAAGCTAAACTACAGGGACCGTCCTACATTCTTCTGTTTGGTAAATTTGAGCGAGAATCAACATCACCCTCATGAAAAAAATAGATATCAGGCATCACTTTCTTAGGGATCACACACTTAAAGAATATATCATTCTTCAATTTATCAGAATGCAATATCAACTTGCTGATATATTTACAAAATCATTACCCTATGATAGATTGAATACATTAAACAAAAGTTAGGAATGATAACCATAAGGTAATAATTTATATTATCTTTTTGTTAAAACCTATATCCTAACATTAATAAATTCCTTTTCATAGGGGGAGTAAATATGTTTACTCTTTAATGTTTTTCTCATTTTTTTTCTCTCAGAACCTAATAAATCTATAGAACTAATTTTTTTTTTCTTTCCCTATTAATTTTTTGGAACCTAAGTTCTTCAAGAAGAACCTTATCAATAATGAAATTTTTTTATAAGCAATATGGAAGGTATGTTTCCTTACTTAAAACTTTTTAATTATAATTTTTACTTGTTGGTATTTCTATCTTGTTTTTAAGAAAACCTTATCGGATTCACTTAAATTAAATCTGTTTTTCCTTAAAACCTCAAAAGATCAGAACCTATAAATCCTTATTTGGCATTGATATAAACCGTCAGACCAGATTGGTTTAATCTCAATAATTGGATTAATCTGAGAATATGAACCGTCATCATGAAGCCTATATAAAGGAACCCCTTTTCTCATCCCACATTGTCTTTCTCATAGTTTCTGCGCCAAAGCTCCACCCCTCTTCAAATCAGTCGTTCATTTTTTCTCTTTTTTCTTCAAATCCAAATTTCTCTTGATGTCTTCTCTTAGACTCTGATGGTGTCCAACAAGGAACTCAAGGATTGGATAATTTTCAGAGAAATGTTGGTGGAAACAAATTTCTTTGCAAAGTATGATTCTCTGATTTCAAAGATCATAAAGAAGAATTGTTGGTAAAGTATCTACATGTCTAAAGAAAATATTTAGGATATGGTGTATATGAACTTGGTAATAGAATTTTATGATATAGTTATTTTTTATGAATTAGGTGGAATAGAAATGTTTTCTTTCAAGAGTTATGGAAATAATTATTCTTTATCTTTCAACAAGGCTGCAAGAATCTTGGATATCCCTTATGAAGGAGAGGTAATTTTTTTCTCCCACAACTTTCCAGATAAGGAAGGTTCATTCGAGAAGGTTAATACTATTGAATGCCTTGGACTTAAAGTAGTGAAGACACCGAAGATAGCCCATCTCTCTAAAAACCACATATTGGATTCCCTTTGGATGCAAGGCTTTCTAATTTCCAAGAAAGGGAGACAAGGATTCTATTAAGATATGAAATATCTTTATGTTGGTTTTTTTTGGTAAATTCAAGGAAGTTAAACCATATCAAGTACATTCTTTTGACCATCAGTAATATCAAGAATGGAACAATCAAGTCTCAGATCATAATTTACCTTACGATCTTGTTCAAGATCATTTTTCTCTTATTAGAATCCTTAAAAATCCCTTACATCTCAAAGGAAAAAATATTTAAGATTATATTGTTAAGTGATGACACCCTGAGAAGAATGAATATTGGTTTTAACATTAAGTCAGGATAGTTTTTTGATCTTCCTAATAAGGATGATCAAGATGTTAGCAATAAAGGAGAAGTTGGAGAAAGTTCAAAGAAAACTCTAAAGAAAAGAAAAGGTAAAGAGCCAAAAAAAGAAAAATCACCAGCACCTGATCCAGTATCTGCTTCACCAAAGTCTTAGAAACAAAAGAAATTTTCTAATGAAGTTGTATCAAAATAGAGAGATAATAAGAAGAAGAAGAAGAAGAAGAAGGGTGGAGATGCAATTTTTGGGTTAGACCCTACTGAGGCTAAGGAATTAAAGATTCAAGGAACTAAAGATCTTGAGAGACAAGAAAAATAAAATAATATGAAGAAGAAGATGTCAGAAGTTGAGATTTTCCAAGACTTACTTAGAGATAATGAGAAGGAATTTGAATAAGTTTAGGTACCCAAATATTTCTTAAAAGAACCAGTGCCATCTGAGACTTTGGTTGTAGATAAGAGAAAGAAAGATATCTCAATTCCAGAACCTATAGAAGAAGAAGAAGAAGAAGATCAAGAAAATGATGATGTAATAAGGATGGTGGAAGAATATCAAGAGATGAAGATACCTTCTAACAAGCTATCTATAAGAATTTTCCAAGATGAATCCACCAAGATATTTTTATAAGTACAATCTATTCCTAAAAACAATGATGCTCAGAATGAGGTTGATAAACATTCAGATAATGAGAGTAGTAATGATGATATTGTTCAAAAAGTTATTGATGATAAAGATGATAAGGAAATTGTTGATCAAGGTGTTGATAAATAAATTGTTAATGATGATAATAAAATAATTCAAGTTTCAAATGGAGAGCATGAAACTGAGGTTGTTTAGAATAAATTTTCAAAGAAAGATAAAGGAAAGGAAGTTTTTTTTGGAACATCTAAGAGAAAAGAATATGAGAAAGATAAAGTTACCTCACCAACAAAATAATCTACTTCATAATATTCATCTTCTTTAGGACATGGTTTTGTGGTTCAATCCTTGAAGAATATTTTGAATACCATTCCTTTATTTCCAAAAATTGATTATAGATGTTAGCTACTTCAATAAACAATCTATCAGAAGTTAAATTCAATAGTCATTCTCATGGAAAACTTTATCAAATTTGAAGCCAAGTTCAAAACTTTTCAAATAAGTTATGATTATCATATGAGATCTTGAAAAGAAATAACCAAGTGGTCTAAGTCAGTGATATATAATCTTAAAATTATTGATGATTTAACTAATTTAGTCAAGGATGATTTTGATAAATCCAATGAAAGGATCAAGAATCGGTCAATTTTTTTTCCAGAAAAGATAAAGCAAGAACAAGCTAGTCACCTTCAAGAAGATAAATATTTGAATGGGAAGATGAATTATGTTACTTTAAATCTGAAAAGGGAAAGGGAACTTAGGGAAGAGATGGTAGAAAAACTCAAAGATCAGGAAGAAGTGATAAAGTATCAATGAAAATTCCTTAAGTCTCATGAAGACAAAATAAAAAATATAGAAAAGAAAAACCAGGATTAAGAAAAATTGATCAAGAATTTTGAAGATGATCATAAGGAATTAAAGAAGTTGAAGGATAACCTAAAAAAGATAACGCCAAAGGAGAAAAAAAAGGATGAATTATTTTTTCATAAACTCCGATCTTTTGTTGTATTTTCCCTTATAACAAATTTTATAATAATAATGAAATTTGTTATCTTTCTATTATTTTTCTTTGTATATTACTAACATTTTAGGTACAAATTTTTCTTTCCCTCCATTCCTTTTTGAAAATCACAAAGGGGGAGAAAATAATTATAAAAAAGAACAGTAAGAAAGATCTATCTAAGTAAGGGGAGATTGCTTAATGAAGAAATTATTAAGTAAGGAAGAGTTATTTATTTAAGAAAGTAAATAATAAGATCCTTAGGGATTTCAAAACCTAATGGGGAGTTAGTCATATTCATCATGAGCCATAAATAAAAAGGGAGATAAGTATTAACTTTAATCTTAAAAATGAAAACCTTAGCCCTTATATTATTTTACAAAAAGTTGTTTGTGCTTTCAAAAAGGGGGATATTGTTGAGTCAATAAGCTTCCTTATTAATTTTACATTCCTTTATGTTTTGAAAATCACAAAAAAAATTTCTTAAGGAAAATTATCTTTCTCTAAGAAACATTCTCTTAAAGAAAAATTTATTTGTCTAAGAATGTTTTTTTCTTTACCTACGAGTTTCAATGTCTTATCTAGTGTTTTCTCAAACCAAGTCTAACAATATTTTTCTAAGTAAAAAAATGGATCCTTATCTAACTTAGAACCTTACATTTCCTTAGAATCCAATTTCCCTAGAATTGTGACTTTGATTTCTTCTGAAATCAGACTCTGATTTCTTCGGAAATCACACTCTGATTTATTCTAAAATCAGAATTTAATTTCTTATGAAATAAAACTCTGATTTATTCTAAAACCCGACTCCGATTTCTCTAGAAATCAGAATCTGTTTTCATCTGAAATTAGACTCCTATTTCTTCTGAAATCAGACTCCGATTTCTTCTGAAATCAGAATCCAATTTCTTCTAAAATTAGACTCCAATTTCTTTTGAAATCAGACTTTGATTTCTTCTGAAATCAGATTCCAATTTCATCAGAATTTAGACTCTGATTATCTATTATTTTAAAATATGATTTTCATTATTTCTTGACATTGATTGTCAATTCATTAAGAATACGATTAAATTCTTTTTTTATAGTTATCTTATTTTCCTAAAGTAACATTACATTTTATCAGATCCAAAATATGATAATGTTTGTTAAATAATGTTAATGTTTCTTAAACATGTTATTGTTTCTTATACTTGATAAATGTTTCCCATGTTTTCTTACATGAAATGATGTCATCCAATCTATTTTTAGCTAACTATTGGCTAAGTGACATGTGTATAGGTCCCTCCAAAACTTAAGGAAAAATATGACTGTTAAAGAAGGAGCCGACTGTTAGAATCCATGCCTATAAATAACTAGCCATTTGAATGAGCTTAAAGCTAGAGTTTTTTTCAAGAGATGTTGATCTCAGGAATGAAGTGATACTTCATGAAAGCTTTTCTCAAATCCGCCTTATGAAAATTTTTCAAACAACCTGTTCAAGCTTAGAATATCTTGTTCAACCTAACTATTATGAATCCAATTTTTTCTAATCAATCGAAGGCTTATGGGGATAGGAAGATAGAGGTACTGATCACCATAGATATTGATGGCTTACCCTAGTCTGGGTAAGATAAAATTTATTGAAATTATAAATTAAAGGACCATTATCCAAGTTTGTTAGATACCCTTCTCTTTGGGTTAAAATATTTCTTATACTTGTTTACTTATTATTGTTACAAGTTTTACTTCAGATACATTTTTCTAAAGTCAGGAAGTGTAACCTTATTATACTTTATTATACTTTTATACTCTAATATAAATACTATTCTATATTATTTAAGGAATAATCTTTCCCTATGTAAATTTCTCTTAAGTTTCCTCATCAAATCCACATTACCATATCCTAAAAAAGTTAGTTTCTTAGTTACGAACTAAAGTGGGTTTGTGAATCCATCTTGTTTAACTTTATTAAACATAGATTTTATTAAAGGTAAAAATGAAAATTTTTAAACCTACAATTCACTCCCCTCTTGTAATTGAGAAATTTACATGTACATTTCAATCCTATATGAATGAATCCAGAACTAGAACTTCAAGAGTTTCCCATGAAGTTGGTGCTCTCAGAGTACATCCAAAACCATCCTTAAATGTCTCGTATGATCCTACTTAGATGCTGAGTACACAAGGATATCATTGATGAAGACTACCAAAAACTAGTCTAAGTAGGGCTGAAATATCTAGTTTATGAGTCCCATGAACACTATTGGGGCATTCATCCGGCCAAAGGGAATCACCAAGTACTCATAGTGACTATAAAGACATCTAAAGGTCATCTTCAGTATATCCTCATCCAGTACTCGTAGCTAGTGATATCCTGATATAAGGTTAACCTTTGATAACAATCGCACCCCTTTCAACTGATCAAAGAGGCCATCAATTCTTGATACTGGATACTTGTTTTTCATGGTCACCTGGTTCAAGCACTGCTAGTCCAAACACAAATTTAAGCTCCCATATTCCCTTTTGTAAAACAAAAATGGGGTAGCCCAAGGTGAAACACTGGGTCACATGAAGCCCTTCCTCTGTAAGTCCTCAAACTACACCCTCAGCTCACGAAGCTCAGTGAGAGCAATCCGATATGCTGGTATATATATCGATGTAGTCCTGGGGTGTAAATCAATGAAGAATTCTATCTACTGGTGGGGAGGTAATCTCAGAACATATTTAGGAAAGATGTCTTTTTACTCTGCCACCAATGATGGAAATTGGAAGCTCGTAACATCTGCTACACTAAGGGTCAGGCTATCCAACTAATTAGTAATCGGTCGCACCCTCCTATGAATGAGTCCATCGCGTGCTGCCTAGATTTCCTTTTCACTGACAAAGGTAAACCCCATTCCAACACTACATAAACAACTCACCCTTCACCTAAAATAGTCAATATGGGCATGGACTGTAGATAACCAAACCAAACCAAGAATGATGTCATAAGACCTCGACACTGCCACCGAGAGGTTCCAATTGAAATGTCACCTCCAAGGATTAGGTCACACTGCTGGCATAGGTGTGTAATCATTAAGTCTCCTCCAGTAGGTGTATCCAAGCATAAGAGTCAAGTAAACGGTTCAAACAAAATCTCTAGGTCTCGTACAAGATATGTGGCGAGAAATAAATGACCAAAAATTGTGTCTATCAGTACTACAACTAAATTATAAAAGACACAGATCGTACCTCAAATCATTCCTAGATCCCATGGGTCATATACCTAGACCGCATGTAGCTATCCCCACCCTTTTCCTCCAGCTATCTGGGCCTGGCATGGACAACCTGGGGGTGGTGGTGTTAGTAATTCAAAATGCTGACCACCTCCTACTACTATTCCATCTCATCTGCCACATCCAATGCCTTGCGGATCTTCCTGCTCTTGAATACACACAACTTTCAGTGTAACTGGTGATAACTCCTCCATGAAGAGGCAATCGAGCTCCGTTCATGAAATAGTCTCTTCATTGTGAGTCTGGATAACCAAACTCCACCATCTTTCTACTAATACATGTAGAAGGCTCGCCGCTAAGACCACCATCTGATCTATTGGTGTCCTGAATAAATGGAAAACTTAGGTCGTCGCCTCAAGCTAGTCCTTAGTCACCTGAGGGTCGGGATTGCCTTAGAAACTGATAGGTCACTATCACTGAAACTCATGAAGTGTGATCAGCCTGTTCTACTCTTCCCCTTGTACTGTGGGTACCACATACTGCTCTATAGATGGCAGTATGGCTGGTGCATCACCTGGAGGTGACATCTGGGGAACTTGTCCCTATATCTAAGCCTCATCACTAAGGGGGTCATCCTCATGATCAAGTTAATGAAATCTAGATGGTATTCATCATAGAGTCATCCTGTATAAAAACAAGATTCACCACAGTTAATGAGTATATCTCGAGAGTTGACTCAAGAAGGACATGGAAACCGCAACCCATTCATATATGATGCATGTACCATTACTTTCCCTACAACCAAAGTTCTCATGTTTTGAGTTAAAAGGATGGTTATCAAAGTCTTGGTGTATGGATATGTTGGACGCCGCACCAACACTAGAGTCTTGAGATTGAAATTAGAACTCAAAACACTTAACACTATCACCCCAAACCAATCTCACAGACTCCCAGTCCTAAAGTAGAATAGACCAGTTTTGATACCACTTTGTTACGACCCATCCTAGTGGGAACCATGCTATGACTCCCCGAGCCCACCTCCAATTGGCTAGGGGTTGGTGACTAGGACCGAGCATGAATATCACTAACATGAGAGGCATTTCCTATGTACCTGTATTCACACACACATATCCAAGCTCACAAAATGTTGAAAAAAAAACAATAAGTAAACAATGCATGCATACTATTATATCCCACAACCAGAGAATGACAGAAAGCAAGGTAAAGTAAATAGGGCCAAATACAAGCCCACCACAAGAAGTCTGTAACATGAGTCCAACCTATAAGAAAAAGTTACTAGGACTACTGTCTGAAAGCCACAGGAATACAACTCAGTCTGTTCAGTCTCACAAATCACTATCTAGTCCTAGTCCACCTAGGACTCCATCAACAGGTCGATCATCAGCACAAGATACGACAAGTACAGAAAAATACCGTGTAGGGGTGAGTATAATAATACTCAGTGGGACACCCCAAAACCACAATGAAATACAAAAAATAAAAGATACAACCATATCTACACAAGTATATGTTTATCGCACATATAATAAGAATATCCAGACATACTCAACCAAGACACACAGTCTAGTGGTAAGTTAAAACCACTGCATACCAACCCTAGAAATTCAGCTCAAAGATTCCACGAAGCACTCATTTGGGAGAACACACCCCTGAGTCTGATAGCACTGATGACGTCTATCCGATAGGTACTTCTTGTCGAGTATTGCTATGAGAGAGATACACTAATGGATCTAAAGAGAGATATGATACAACAAATGAGGATCACAACTAGAACCATGGGGTGATACCAACAAATCGATCTGGATTGACCCTCCAAGTAGAGGATCAATGTCCGCGTAGTGTTGGTCATGTAAATACTAAGAACTCTACATAGGGCATGAAGAATAAACAGAGGATCCTCCTCCAAGCCTCTTGGGGGATTCCAAAAACTCTATCTAGGAAGTCATACTGAAGGGATCATCATCCTGTGAGTAGAAAATGATTCATACCTACCTTTAGGGAAATGATAAAGGGAATGAACCCTATCGAAAATTTTCCAATATATAGAGGGAAAGTGAATAAATCCATGTAGAAAGGGATACACAGTGTGTAGTAGGGTCACACGCTGTGTCCCTTGACCTTGGGTATTGCTCGTGTACAATGACTCGTGTCATCTTAAACCGTGTCATGTAGAATATGGGTACAAATCATGTAGTAAGTATTACTCATCATTTACTTCCTTCTGGGGTCTATCCATGTACTTCGGTCATGTGCCAGTACACAACATCAACCAATGTATCCTTCCGTGTACCAGTACATGGGGTAGTCCGTGTAACTAGTTCAAGCCATGCTGTGTGTGGGGGTACATACTATGTAGGAAACCCATGTACTTCACTCTGTGTTCATCTACCTTCCAGGGTACACACTGAGTTTTCTAACAATGAACAGACACTGTATGTCCAGAATTACACATCGTGTGTATTAGGTTTTCCATAAACCCATGTTCTTCCTCTGCACGCCTCGACTGATCTTTAGGATCTTTCTCCAGTGCTCGGTTCACCTAAAAACTCTATACTGAAGGTTGTTTCACCACCCTAATACCAAATCGATGGGTTTCAGGACTTCAATCGGATCTGAAATCCGATTTAATCCATCTCGACGTAACTCGCCCGAAGAACAGGTTCTTCCAAATCACTTCGATTCGTCCGCCGCCGCCACCATCGCACCTCCATCGAGTCATCCCAATTTCAGATCTCTAGTTTCATATTGTTGAATTAAGAATTGAAGGTGAAACGATCTATTGTTCAAAGTTAGTGGAAGAAAGAAGAATGCACATCAAGAATGCAAGAAATTGGGGGAGAAAAAGTACAAGGAACAATCCCAAGGAACAAACCTCATCCGTTGTTCATTCCAGCCTCGATTCATTCCCGTAAGAATGATAAAAGAATCAAAAACAAATCTCTAGAACAAAATCCCGATAAAACCTACAAATATCATCCCATCCCACAAGTACGATCGATCTGTGGGCTAATCTGTTCGTGGATTAGTCCGTATTCATCGTAGGAATCAATAACGAGAAAGAAGAATCAAAATAATGCATCATACCTAGATTTGAATTGCTCGCTGATGAATATTAGTCACTACATCATCAACATTGGAAAGATCTACCAAGAACAATGTTTATCGATCTCTAATATGAAGTTCTGTCATCGCCTACCGAGAGGATTCTTTAGATCTCTCTCTACAGGACCTCTATAGGATTCCGGGGTTATGAGCCTGACCCTAGATCTCTATTAAAGGGTTTATTAAAATAAACCCATCACTACATCACTGCGTCGATGGAATAAAAAATAAAATAATTTTTTATCAATTTATTTTATTCATTTTAAATTCTCATGATGTCTTTCCACAACCGACCCTCTTCGACCAATGTTAGGTCGCACCTAGGGTAAAGCCATTGTTCTGAACTCAACAACGCCCTTAGATTTATGATCTGAGCACCCATTTAGAAGTTATTCCACTTTTTCAGTAAAACTGTATGCACATGTTATTTAATATTTTAATTAATTTTAAGCATTTATTCTGAGAACACTGAGCCTTGTAATTTTATGCCATCTCAGTGCATAGTCTAAAAAATAAAACCGTATAATATTTAAAAATAATACACAGAAAATCTTGAAAATTATAGTTTTTCATAATGTAGTGTTATTTATAATTAAATATATACATATTTTTATATATTTATATATAAAAATTTAATTTTATAAATAAATATTTAAACATATTTACATCTAACATATATTTTTAAATATATAAACCATATGAAAATAAAAAATATTCATCCATTTTATTAATAATGAAAATATATGATTGTGTATATACCTATAAAAATGTATATATAATGTTTATATATAAATATGTGTGAGTGACTATATTTATATATGTAAATGAATATTAATAAATAATATATAAAAATAAATAAATATTTATATATATATAGACACACACACATGTGTGTGTGTATGTGTATATATATATATATAAACAAACACACAACCACACACACACAAACATATTTTATAAATGTATTTAAAAATAATTATATAAATATATCTAAATAGATGGATAAATATATCAATATATTTTTTATTTAAATATATATATATAAAATAAATAAATCATAAAATATAGAAGAAAATAACATGAAGCAACGGTAAGGGCATGGGGTGCATGGAGCTGAAGGACACATATTAAAATCTGGGTAGGTGCTTACAGGTGTTAGGGAAGGGGAGCGCTAATAAAGGGGGTGTGCAAGCATTGAAAGAGGCAGGGGCTGATGGTGGGGTGGAGGAGCAATGATAAAGGGTGTGTGAAAATAATGATAAAGGCAACGGTGAGAAGGGGGTGTATGAGCACTGATAAAGAGGGTGTGCAAGCATTGATAAAGGTGGTGGGTTGGTTGGGGAGCATTGGATTTTTTTAGCATTGATAAAACCTAATTTTATCAGCACTTCTTTTTATCACTGATAATGTGGATGTTTATCGACACAAAGAAAAGCACTAATAAAACTAAAGATGATAAAAACGACATATATTTAAAGGAGATTACAACATCATAGTTTTTTTTGTGTTGATAAAAGCCTTTCTATGTGTTGATAAATGGTGTATCTATATTAGTGATTGGATTAAAACATGCTAGAATGATTGGTTTTTATATATATTTTTTTTCATAAAAAATAATAACATAATATTAAAAATAAATAAAATAATCAACCAGTTCAACTATCCAACTTAACTGATTAGACCGATCTAATAGTGAATCATTCCCTCTTTGGTTCAATAACCAGTCTAGTTTAGAAAATATTATTTACAACATGTTAGTTAGTTTTTAATATTATATATAAAAATAATTTATGTTATACAAATAATTCATTTTTAGCAGAAAACTTATTTTTGATCATACTCGTACATTCGACATCCGATTCATACATATCACAAATGACTCAATAATGGTTTTCTTAAAATTCCATGTTAAATAGAATTTGTTTTCTCAGTTTGATTATTTTACACTCATTGGACATATTTAAAAGAAATATTTATATTTGAACAATAGTTTTAATCATTTTGAAAAACACGAACATCAGATTCTCTAGTAGTTACTTTCTAAAAATCACATGCGACTCGATTATTTTATCGTTTTTTCTCATTTGAAACTTAAAAAATAATATTAATACTTAAATAATACCTTCAATCACTTTGATCACCTTAGACATATAATTCATTCATGTTCAATTTCTAGATATCACAAATGACTCGGACAATAATATTTTAACTTTTGACGATAAACTAAGCATGTTTACTAATTTTGAAACATTTTATGTTCCATTACTAATGATTAAGTACTTTCTAGCACTCAAAAAGACCTTTATTTTTAATTTTAAAGCATAAATAATGAATGTGCTGATAAAAGAAAACTTTTATCAGTTCTTATTTAGTACTGATAAAATCTAACCTTTATATGGAGTTGGAGCATGATAACAAGCTAAAAAGAACAAGAAAAACACATACAAATTATAATAAAATATCATAATTTTTTTAAAAAATAAAAAATTATTATCACATTGTAGCATTTATATACTATTACTGCATCCATTATATTTTTATAAAATATTTACAAACTATTCACAAAAAGATATACCAACTACAAACAATACAAGAAGAATGCAACATGAGAAAGAGAACTTATATGAAGATCAATCATACGTTGACTTTATCCATACTATAGTAGTGTGTGTCTATAATAAAAACAATATTTTTTTATTAACAATCGTTAATAAAAATAAAAACTAATTATAATTTTAATGTTATGCAACACATGATGAAATTTAATTAATTCACAATATATTATCTCTATGGGAAAAAATATATAGTTAAAAATGATAGAATAATAGATAAAAAATCATATCACAAAGTAATACAGAATAATTACAATAAATACCAATTATAATTGTAAAAAATAATTTTGAATCATTCTGGACAGATCACACATCAGATTAGCATGCCGTTTAAATTAGAAAGGCATAAATGAATCAACGATTTCTTTCCTAAATTATCACAACAATCCGAGCACATTTACTTGGTTTTGATTGTTTAAAGAATTATTATAATGTTAGGTTTCAAGGGATAATTTAACACTTAAAATAAATAGTGGAATCATTTAGAAACCCATTCCCATGAATGGCCATGTGAGATATCTGAAACCATGTAAATATAAAAATGAATAACCTGTATGTATGTACCTTACAATGGTGAGTAATTACTTAATTATTTATTCGTATCATTGATGAATATCACTCAAGATCACCCATCAGAACCCATTCTCCAAGGTGTATCCATGGGTTGAAATTAATCAAATAGTTTGTGTAGGGATGTAATTGTTTCATGATATTCTAGTATCTCATATTGAAAATAAGGAAGGAGGAAGGTAGATTTCAGGATGGGAGGATCGACTATAATCAAGGTAAGCTCGGATGATCACTATCTCATAGTGATTACCACATTATATATAAATATATATATCATTGATCATTTCATGAATTAACTCATACGTTATGAAAAATTTGAGTTATTCATGAGGCAGTTTCATGCACTCACCACATGAATACTTTAATCCTCCCCAATGTTTCATCTTATGAAATTTCCTTAATGATGATAACCAATATGGGAGAGAGACCAAATGATAATGCTTAACATTTGGAAACCTTTTTTAATTTTATTAACTTATATCATAACACTTTAAGATATACTACAGTCATATAATATAACCCAGTGGAGGAAACATGCATGATATTATATATCACACCCCAACTTATGCCCTATTATACTATACAATATTGCCTTATCACATCACATGTTTGTAGGCTTTAGGGAATATCTACTTCAATCTACCACTTGTACCATATCCTCATAAACTTAATGTCGTTTCACTTTATATTGTATTATATAAAATAACTTGTGAAATCATTCCCAAAATGCCGTCTGGATATCTTCTAAAAACACTTTTGGAAAACTATTATCAAACTCACCTTGTATCAAATCATATGAGATACCTTGTAAATATCCATTCAAAACTCCTTTTAAATAAAATCTAAAAAAATTTTAGAGCATATATTTAAGTCAATCTAAATCCCCATACAGTCAATAACTAAGTGTGACCCATAGGAATTTGTAGCATTGACAACAAATATGAAACACTGAATCCATAAATTCAATTAAAGAGAGGCATCTTGAAAAGCATAAATGTTACTAAATATAAAAAGATATCTTATGTGACCTCTATTAAATACATGTATCTCTATACCTGTGTCCACCAACTGAAACATATGCAATAATGAATTTTCATATGATCCCGTTGTGCAAGACATCAAGTGACCACGAGATACATAGTATATCAATCCCATATAGATAACCCATATGTTCTTGATTCTTTGAGTATAGATTTACCTGGTTGATGAATACATCACACATCATTCACCTTTGTAGATGAGCATATCACAAGCCCCTCACATGAATAGACAACAACATCATATGTACTATCTAAGTATGACCATAAACCATCTCTATAGCATCCCGCCATTTTATAACATAAACTTTCATTACATTACACAAAACTGAGGATCGTTAAGGTTTAGTGTCTTGGAAACAAGGATCATAATACAAAAAAAAACATAAAAACATTCTTCTTAAACACTTGAAAGGCTTCTCCTTTAGTTCATCCTATGTTCATTATGCATCTCATAACCTGAGGACATACATCAAAAGAAAGGGTGAGCAGAAGGCCCAGTAAGGGAAACAAGAGGAACATTTTACATGTGAACTTGAGATACTTCAATAAGGACATGAAAAGAACTTTAAGGCATGAGAAAGAAATCATGAGGCATTTCATAATAAAAATAACATTTTTCATAACTTGAAGATGTGGCTACATCATTTAACATAGACAATCATGAACATATCACCAAGGTCCATCCCCAAGGTGTCATTTGAAAATTACCAAGGTTATTCACCAAGGTATCATGAAAATTGTAATCTCTAGTGGTTACATCATTACCCAATGCATTGGGGCGCTATCAGGGCGCACCCTTAAATTTGCCTTTATTATCATGTGAGCCACATATATCATCATCAAACATTTCATAAATAACCCACATAACATAAAATAAATGGGTTTCATTTCATAATCATAACGTTTTAAAAACTGCTTTAAAGACATGATCTTTACGGCACTTTAAACCCACGGAAAGGGAAAGTGGGTTTCATATATGTAAATCCCAGAATTTAAAATAGAACATTTTGATATATATGTGAATACCCCTATAGAAATAAGAGCTTTGAGTATTCACTTTATTACATAAAATAATTTTTAAAAAAGAGAGAGAGGCACTTTGAGACGAAAATTCTACAGCATAACGACTATGTTTCGGGGTTTTAGAAAACATTGAGAAGAGAGGGGACATGGGTCAAACATTCATAAATTACCCATCAAACAGTAGAGAGGATAAATATAAGGGTTTTAAGAACATGGTAATGAAATTTGAAAATATACCATATGAAATGAAGAACATGAAAGGAAGAAAAAAAAAGATTTCTCTTGTGAGAATTCGGCAGCCTAACGGCGCCACTTAAACTTCAAAAAAATCGAATTGACAAGGTCAAATAGGGTCTCTCATCATATGAACATAAGAGTCCAGTATGATAGATATAGAGATCATACCCCAACATAATAGAAAGGAACTTGAAATAATTGACATGAAAGTAGAACTTCAAAACGAGAATGGTGAAGAACCACTTAAAAATTCGGCAGCCTAACGGCGCCACTTAAACTTCAACAAAATTGAATTGACAAGGTCAAATAGGGTCTCTCATCATATGAACATAAGAGTCCAGTATGATAGATATAGAGATCATACCCCAACATAATATAAAGGAACTTGAAAGAATTGACGTGAAAGTAGAACTTCAAAACGAGAATGGTGAAGAACCACTTAAAAATTCGGCAGCCTAACGGCGCCACTTAAAACTTCAAAATAATGAATTGAAGCGATCAAATGGGGTCTCTCATCATATGATCATAAAAGATCAGTATGATAAATTTAGAGATCATACCCCAACATAATAAAAAGGAACATGAAAGACTTGAATGAAAATAGAACTTGAAAACGAGGAAGGTGAAAGAATCCCTTAAAAATTCGGCAGCCTAACGGCGCCACTTAAACATTCTTAAAACGAATTGATGAGAGAAAGGGGGGGGGGGTCTCTCATCATATGAACATGAAATAGGCAGTAGGATGAATATAAAATAATATCCTCCAACATAATAACATGGAGTATAAAAGAAATGACATAAAAGAGATTACTTGAAAAGAAAGAGAGAGGTCGGATCCCTTACCTTAAAATGTAACTCTTAAACCTCAAAGGTTGGGACCTTGAGGGCTTAGGGGCACCTTGGGAGGACTCCTTGGGAGGTAATGAGACCAGAAATTCGTTGGGAATGAGTGGGGAGTCGAATGGATGAGAGGAGGGCTTGGTATTTATAGGCAAAGTGAGGGGACAAGGCATTAATGGCCAAGGGACACCTCACATGTGCTTTTCTCAAACCCATGTGCTCTCCCTTGTCATTTATCATGGAGTTAGGCCACATGGGGCCCCCAAAACAATAATTCATCACCCTTGGCCGGCCAACCCTCAAAAGATCTCATGACATCATCATGACACCGTTATGATGTCATTAAACATACCGAAACCCTAAAACTGTATTTTTACTATTCACTGAAAATTCAACTTTCTCAGAAAAATCCCAAAATTTCACATTAACCAAATATCAATGCTCTGATTTCAAAAATGAAATCCATTTTATAAAAATAATTTTCTAAATATTTTTAATTTAATTTTTAAATAAAAACACTATTCATCGAAAATTCATTTTTTTCAGAAAAAACCCCAAAAATTACCATAACATAATATCGATGCTCTGAGTTCAAAAATAAAGTCATTTTTATAAAAATAATTTTCTAATTATTTTTAATAAAATTTTTAATTAAAAAAACACTATTCATCCGAAAAAACTAATACTTGAATAATAATTAATGAAACCGTTATTTAACTATTTTATTGATTCACATTACTTAATCAAGGTGCCTATATTATTTTAAAACTTTCTTTAAGTGAGATTACTAATCCATTTGGTCATATTACTAATCCTAATCATAAAATCACTATTCATAATTTACTATTCATCAAAAATCAAGTTGATCTTATTAGACTCTAAATTCAGTACTGAACATAATTGCAGAAGACCATTTTTTGAAAATCATTACACATTTTTAATTATTTAGGGTTTACATAAACATATTTAAAATATCATTTTTCTAAAATTCATCAAAAATATGCATACTATATTTATCCGGTCATTTCAAAATTCATAAACTTCATCATAAGAAGAAATCCAATTTTTATTTAAAACAAGGATTACACAAGGTAGTTACGGTCTCGTTACATAACCCCTTATAATACCAGCATAGGACCTAAGAGTAAGGTGTGCTAGGGTGATAGAAGCTTGGGGCGGCTCAGTCAACATTGCCCGAGTAGTAATTTCTATCAGTTTGAACTTCTCACGAAGGCGATTTCGTTCCAGCTTCACATGATGAAGTTCGGCTTGGATTTGATCCAGAGCAAAGCCCAGTGGTGCTACCTCCTTCCCAAGCTCTGTTAGATGGGCTTCGATCGGTCCAAGACTACTAGGTGAGGCCATCGAATCTTCTTTCTATAATAATTAACCAAGATTACTTATATTTAGAGACAATAATCAAAACATTTTGTTCACAGCGGTCATGTTGACCGATGGTTATATAATAGTCAAAACCCACTGATCTCATTTTAATTATAATCATGTTTATCAAATAAAACATTTTTGTTGAGTATAACAATAACACATAAAATTAGGAAACAAAATTTATTTAAAAATTTCGGGTCGTTACAATCTCATATCATCTCAATCAAGTTTCTAAATTCCATACTTTTTATATGAGAGGTTAAATTCTATCTTGGTTAAGATCAAAACGACAAAATGATCAGCAATATATCCAACCATCTATGATTAGATAAGCCTTATGGATTGAATAAGAAAGGTATAAAAGTATGAAGGTTCTCATGCCAGGTATCTCACCAACCTCAGGTAGCGGGGAATCCAAATATAAACTATTCAACTTCAGTATAAAAATTAAATAGTGTAGGATAATCTATGTGGAATATACTTAGCGAGTTATCCAGTGCAAAAAAACTCATTTTACACCTCATGAGAATATTCTGTATCTCGATATAAGAATACCACCCATTATAACCTTAACATTTAATAAAAACCTATAATACCTCATGAAGAACATTATTTAGGGATAACTCAAAGTCATACTTTGAGAGGTCAATTATCATTTCACTTTACGGCTCACACACACACACATGCAACCAACATGAGAGAATGATATAGTTGATATTTCCTTATGTATAACATGATACATTATTTATTATTAAACTTATTTAAGAATACCTTAAATAACCATATATAATCACCTATCTAATCAGATAACATATAATAGAATATCAAATTATCCTTATGTTTGCATCAGTTTCAAGGATTATTATTAAGTTTATTACATCTCTATTCAATTCCTTCCACATATCGACATGACTATCAGATAAAACCTTCTCACTAAACTCATTTACCGAGTAACATCTATAAATAAATAAAGTTTGAATAATTCTGAGACTTAGAAGTCATATTCCTAATGTTTAATAGTTTGAACATAGTATTCAAACTCCTTAACTTTACAATATCAAATGTTACAATGTTAATAACTTATGTTATATACTTAGAATATTTTCTAGGTTAATTATCCTCATTATCCTTTATAACTAGTTCCATAATTTTTTCCTTGAAATATTTTGGTAAAATCTAAATTTTTTACAATATTATTACCAACACATATTAAAATCCTTTAAGATATAAAGTATCATTCACTTTATAGACTGGAATAATTTTTTATTTTTTAACTTTGAACTTCTCTAAGTCTAAAACATACTCCCACTAGCCTATTAGTGAATATATTCATTTTAATCATCTTGCCGAGATAGAAAAATCCTACATGTTAGGAAATAACACTTATTTTCTTAAGTGGGAACATTTAACAAAAAGCCAATGTTTCCATATCTTATATGGAATTCTACGTGTTTATAACATTATTCAGTAAAGAAGATTTTATTCTTTAAAATATACCACTGATAGTGGTGGAATCTTCTCCAAATCCCTTTTTTCCATTTTCTGAATAAACCACTTTTTCTATTAGTGGTAACCTCACAAATTACTGGATATCATTTCAAAATACAAAAAGACCACAACTAGGAAACAAAACCCAATCCAGAAATTCAATAAGAAACCAAGAGACATCAATAACATGGATGAAAATACCTTTAATATACACAACATGATGCACTAAATCACCAGTCAGCATCATCATCATTCACCCCCAACACCGGTGAGGACCTGACTAAAGATCATTGAAATCACTGTAAAGATTCATTAGAGCATAGAAAATTTGAAATTTGCAATGGACCACATCAACTAGAAACCACTATGGCCGTAGTGGAAAATAAAATAGCTTTGAAGCTCCTATCCAAAAAGGATTACCATCACACTAACACCAAATATAGAACCAAATCCAATAATCCAAGACTAACACAAACACCGACTCAAGGTTGTGCCTCCTGCAATGCCGATTACCACACAAACAACACAATCCCAAAGCCACCACAAGAATCAATGCACCAAGACGACCTACCTTGGTAAGAAAGACCAGGAGGCTAGAACATAGTTTGAAGTGTTGAATCCTTACCAGTGGGCTTCAACCTTTGACTCATCTCCATCACTAGAAGCATAAAAAATTTCCCCACTGTGAAGAAACCTTGATAAAGGAAATGAACAATCCGTAAACGGAATCGAAGAGGATATAAAACCAGAGAACAAAAATGAAGTGATAAGAACCTAATAAATCCTCATCCTTCAAAGACCCAAGCTGCCGAAGACCCTTTGAGTTCAGCCAAGATGGGGCCTCACACGATGGGGAAAACAGAAAGAGAGGCGGAGGAGGGATAATGGGCCTTGACTCGCCGAAATGAGATAACTATACACAACATTTAATAAGATCCATCTAAGCTTTATATACTCCTTTGCATTCATATTTTTAATAAAAAATAAAATCTCTATAAATTAAAACCTTGATTTTGAACTCCTTTAAACTTATAAGACTTATAAAGTATACATTTGGTATCATATACCCTTGAAAACTGTAACACCCCGACCCCTCTAAATCGGAGATGGTGAATTACTTAATACATTGTAATGCTTAAAAGGAATGAAATCACAAAGCAATTATCATTTTATTAGTCTTGAAGAAACTAGATACATATATGTAACTCAAATTACTTTGGGAAAGGTAACAAAATACAATATATAACAAAAACTAAAAACTGCTTCCATAGAAACTCAATAAGTGATATCCTCTTCATAACCTATTGGAGGTAAAAGAAATGAAAGGGGTGAGATCAAATGACAATTAAGGGTTAAAAATAGCAGACCATGAATCAATAATAACTGAATCATAAAAAACTTGGCCTAGTCAATATGACATGATGAATAAGTGAAAAACTCATCCCATTACTAACTAAGAATGAAACCGCATCCATAGATTTTGTCATAGTGAAAACATCATGGATAGTAATAAATGATAATGAATAAAGAGAATTCTTATTAATTGGACATCATGTATTTGGAAAATGATACCATAATACTGTTAAAATGGTTTAGTTATGTGGGTAGAAACCTGTCTGATTTTTGGAAACAAACTCGAAGTGTTTTTCGCCAACTGATTATCTCATGAGACCTATCGATGCATCGAGAGGATATAGTGGGCACCAACTTCCATTGAAAGTCAAAAGAATTTTTTATACATTTATTTAATACAAGAGCAATATGCCTTTACAAAATCTATATAGAGTAGAGGATACAGATTCATCAATATTTCCACAGTTAAAACAACATTCCAAATAAACACCGTATATAAAATGGTATATGATTTAGACAGTAAACATATCCATGATATGAGAATATGGATATTTAATATAAATATAATTTCAAATTAAAATTGATCTCAAATGGGTATTAGGTACACCACATAAGGATTATTAGGTTCAAAATACAAAGTTACTCACAACGAAATGGAAGTTGAGACAAAGTCCCTTACCACAATGTAGTCAGTCGAATCATATGACCAGAACTTAATTACCATGGAATTAATCATTGAATACCATGAATATAAATGTAAAGATGATATTATATGAAAAATGTTAGTACACATACAACACATACAAGAAATAAGTGGCGAACAATGGAAATCTCACAGAAATGAAAGTGAGACGAGAAAACCCCTTACAAACATTTCGGCATGGTAACAGGTGTTATTGTGAGGGATTAATGAGAGGTAAAGGGGTATCACATTATTTATATATCATAAGGGAAGTATGGGGGAGGTGATAAAACATACCCCATCATTAGGAATTAAAAATAAAAGGACACAATATAGGGGAAATTCTTGAATAAAAGTGGGAGAGAGGATCCCTTACCAAGAACGTATCATTAGACTGAGAACAAATCAATGACATAATTATGTGTGACAAATATAAAACCACAAAATAAAAGTGTATATACATAATAAAACAATCATAGGTCATTAAAACATATTCTAGGAAAATAAAAAACCAATGACATTGATGTTTAACTCAATGAATGAAAATTGAGTTAAGATATCCCTTACCTTAAGCTCGAAGGTGTTCTAGATTGTTCTTAATGACCTAAATAATCAAATTTAGCTTCATTAATTACTAATTACAGAACCTCATTAACATTTAATTGATATGGTATAACCTTATTAGGTTTATTCATGACCTTTTTGATGGGTTTTAAGAGATTCAATTTTATCGTTTTGGAAGCATTTTCTTCCTCGATTTTTTCATGACCGGTTTACTTGTGTTAATGAATGGAAGTTCATTTGAAATGTGGTTAAACATAAAAAAATTATAAATATATATTATTAGTGACATTATAAATGTTATTATAATTATTTTGGGTTATATACTTTAGGATGATTCATTAGTTAAAAGTTATTGATAAATGATTGGATTAACTTTGCCCATTTTGTGCATAATGAAATTGTTTGGTATTATTATTTTTTATTATGAATGTGTAAGGATTCCAGAACATTTAATAAGTTAAAATACATATATTAATATCAGGTTAAACTATTAAAAAGGTTTCATGACCAGTCATTAGGATAGTAATGCAAATTGAAAGCCCGTCTTCCTTGAGTATGATAAATTAACACATCTCGGACGATGTTTGCATTTATAGTATAAAAGGAGGGGAAAAAGAGAGACGATGATGAAATATTTCATTATAATAATGAAAATATAGTAAATTTAAGGTAATATAATTATCATGGAATTTTTATGAGGTGAGGTGATAAGAGAGAAACAAAATAATAAAACTTGTAAAAGAATTTGAAAGAAAAGAGAAGAGTGATTCACCTCTTGAGTACTCCTGCTTGAGAAACTCCTTAAGACCTTTGTTTTTGGCTTTTTTGTGAGAACATCAGGCCTTGGTCGTGGGGATAGGTCTTGGGAAGAGTATTGTTCAGAATTTAGGCAAGTCTTGAAGCTTGAGTGGTGTGGGAGGAAGAGGGGGTGAGGGGTTGTTTATATAGTGGGGGGGATGAGGGATTTTACATTATTTTAATTATTATTTTAATATTTTTTCTCAAGACTATGAATAGTATTGATTAATGTGACCCCAAATAGTAATAATGAAATGTGAGTTTGAACCAATTGGGCTTACATCATCCTTGCATCACCTATGATGCAGTAAATCAAGTATTTAACATTTATCGTAATTTATTGTATTTTACTATTCATAAAAAATTCAAGTATTTCAGAAATATACCAAAAATTTACCCTAACCATTTTTTGATGTTTATAATCCAAAAATTAATTCCATTTTTTAAAAATAATTTTCAAAATTTTCAAAATTTAATTTTTAATTAAAATAATTATTTAATCAAAAAATATAAACACTTAAAATATTCATCTTCATTTTTAAGCTGCCTAAATTTATTTATACATCCAAGGGTATGTATACTATTCATAAGAGTCATATTACTATTCATAAGGGTAAGTTACTATTCATAAGGGTAGGTTACTATTCATAAGGGTAGGTTACTATTCGCCTAAAATTAAGTTAATTTTATTAGACTCTAAATATCATCCTGAACACAATTGTGTTTGTCATATTTTCAAAATTCAAATCTCAAAACCGACAAATTTAAGTTTAATAGCTAGGTTATGACTATCCCCTATAAATAACCAATTTTTTTTCCATAGAGGCTCAGTGATTCATAAAATATAGGCTATCTAATGAATACAATGTATTTAGGAGAAACATACCATAAAATGTTTGGGGTGCTACAAAAACCAAATAATTAATTTTTATATCACCAATACCTGACATGGATATTTCATGAAGTTTCAAAAAAAATTAAAGTATCTCATAGAATTCCATCCTATGGAATCCTTACTCCTTATTCCTAAAACTCTATATTTCAATGACCTTGACTAGATATTCGATGAAACATTGTTGGAATCTCCAACTAACTTTTATTCTTCTAGTTTGAACTTTTTCCCACTTGTAATGTCCACGCAACACTAGAACCCATACATCACATTACCTAGTTTATCTATTCTAAACACTTTGAGAAGAAATTTTAAAAATTTATAGAACTTATTAACATTATTATAACATTTCCATTTATGATAAAAAACGGTTTCATCAAATAGAATAAGTGTTAATGAATCCTTGAGTGAATTATTCTACGCTTCTCATAAGCATCTAGATTCACCCAATGAACAATTTCAATAGTTTTTTCATTCATGAAGTTATTTCTATAACACAAAAATTATATTAAGTCACCAGTCTTAGGAGTTCGTTAAACTTAAATTCTTATTTTATTTGATTCTTTGAAAGGAAATTTAGAAGATGATGATTCTATTATCCATATCAAATGATTTTATCAGATGAATATCATGTTTTACAAAATTTTATCAAGGAATTTTATTAAATTTTCTCCCACAAAAATGATGACCCCTTTTTAAATCATCATATCTATTAGTATTACAAAATCCATATTTCACTAATAAATGTGTATGCTTTGGAATTTCTATCACCCCATAGTTTTTTAGTTAAGGAATCACCCCAATATTATAATATATAACTCTTGGATGGTTGAGTTGGTAACTCTTTATTAAATCCACCATATGGAAAAACTAAACATTACTCCTCTAATATACTAACTCTTAGGGGTTCCCAACTAATTGAAACCAAATATCACAATGGGTTTGGTTGCTTAACTATAAGGGTTATCCATTTCCACCATATCTTATGCAAAATAATCCATTGATGCCCTTCTTTGGAATAACTTACCTGGTTGAATGATCGATGTCTTGAAATGTGTATTCTTTAGAAGGAATCTAACAGTTGAACAAATTAGAGTTAAGGTAGAATAAAACTAAATCCATTATCATACCTATCATGTAACTCCATAAGTTCATGTATGATAATCTCTAGAAGTAGTTTAAACATATTTAAACTAAAGCATACATCAAAATTAAACTTATGAATTTTTTATCTATAAATAAAGTAGGGAATAAATTTTAAATAAATAAACATTTCACATATTCAAACATGAGATGAAAAATTTATGAATAACTCATAAATTATAACTAGTTATAAACACTTTATAATTTAGCAATTCATTATGGAAATTCCATAATTAAAAAAATACAAACAATTTATATTTATTTGAAATATGAAATCCGTCATATTATCCATTATATGACATTTTACTTTAAATATATGGTATTAAATAGATTAAAAATATTTGATAATCACATTTCTATTATGTAAACAATTTTATATAATCTAAATACCACATAGTTATAATTTAAACCTTTATCAAATCAATTATCAAAAATCCTTTTGTTATGGTTTAAATTATTTCTCAAATAGGGCCCTTAATTTTAACAATTTAAATTTAGTAATTATGAATAATTCATAAAGTTAAATATAAAAACTTTTATACTTATGCCTTATTTTGAAATTTATGTATCCATTATAAACTACCCATTTAATTTTAATACAAAAATTTTATATCTATATTATAATTCATTCCATATAACTTCAAAAAGGTATCTAATAATAACAATTAATATTTATGTATATTTATTTTATAAATGTTTAAAAAACACTTAATTAATTACTTATAAAAATATTATAATTAATTAATTTATAAAAACCATTATAAATTAAATAAATATATGAAAATACCTTTTCCTTAATTTATAAATTATTTAAATAAATTCATAGTTCAAATAAAGAGAAAACACATTTTTTCCTTACTATGATATGAGTTATATTGTATTTAATGATATAGACAACAACACTATCAAACACTATTAATCGAAATATATGATTTAAATTGTAGTATGTGTGGGATTAAACTATTCGTGTATGGTTAATATCATATGATATGGCCTGTGTAACATTAAAACAATGCTGCGTTGGAATAATTTAAATTGCGCCTAGTCTCACAGTTTACGATATAGTGCTGGTAAGGAAGAATAGTGCACAATGGTTTAGTGTAAGATAAACTCTCAATTCACATAATAATAATTTTCATAGAACTTAGGTTATCACATCTTATGAGATACCGAGTGTAAGATTAATCCACCATTTACAAGTGACATGTGTAAGATTAATCTATGCAACACAACGTAATTCATAGCATACAAAAGGTCCGTGTAAGAGTAATATCATGATGTTAACTATCATGTAAGAATAAATGATCAAAAACTAGCCTATATAGCACAAATAATTTATCACCATCTAACCATACTTTACGATATCATTTGTGTCATATTTATGAAACAATACTCTATTTTCTAATTATGAAACAATGTATTTTATCATTATCATTTCTTATGACTGACCATATTGCGAAGTATGATATGTTAAAATGAAAGGATATTTAATGGTCTGTAACTTATGATATTAAATAATTACCAATATGATCCCAACGCATCTTACAATATCCAATATCATAATTATAACCACAATTTAAAATTTAATTTGTATCTTATGATATGAATTACAATATGAATTATGAAAATTGATTTGTCAATTTTAAAAAATAGTCTCTTGAATCGAATCACATGGAATGATCTGACATCACTGTTAGGTTTTAAGGGATAGTATAACACTTAAACTAAACAACATATGTAATTAGAAACCCATTCCCAAGATTGACTATATGAGACCCATAAAACCCTAAAATATAAAACTTAAGAACCTATACATATATACCTTATAATAGCGAGCTATTGCTTCATTATTCATTCATATGGTTGGTGGATATCACTCAAGATTATCCATTAAACTCCCCTCTTCATGGTTTATCCATGGGTTGGAATGAATAACCTAAACAGGTTAGGTATGACCCTCCTTTATGATATGATAGTTTCTTAGGTTTCAAAGACGGAAGGAGGAAGAGATATTTTAGGCTATAAGGATTGTATTTAAAAAGTTATAATTGAATAATCACTATATTAGGGCGATTATCACCTTATATAGCCATCAAGACATCCCCATAAATTTTATGTATTAACTCATATATTATGGAACGCATGAGTTATGTATGCAACAGTTTCACACACTTATCACATAAATGCATCACTCCTCCCCAATGTTTCATATTATGAAGAATTATTAATGATGATAACCAATGTGGTAGAGAAGACAAACATTTATTCTTAATGTTTTTTAGGATTTTTTAATCATATTAACTCATATCACAACCCTTTACGATATGCTCCTATCATACAATATGACTTAATAGATACATAATTCATGATATTCTATATCATTCCCCAATGAGTTTTCATATCACACCATTTGATATAGATTTAGTACATTACATGTAATTAGTATTTAGGGAATATCTTCTCCATATAAAAAATAGTATACTTTTAATTTTGAGAAAGCACTCAGATGATTAATTTCATATAATAAATCAGATTAATGTGAGGTTTTTTTCATGATGGTGGAAAATTAGTTAACAAAAGATGTACTATATTTTTATAACTATATTAATTTGTTTACCCAGTTATGATAATTTGAACCATTTCTATATAACTATAATTAAATTTAATAGTAAAAAGAAACTTTGTAAAATTCCATGAAAATAGCACATTCGATTGAAATGATGTTTATTTTAAAAGTTAAAAATGAATCAATGATCGTTATTATAAATTTTTATGACAATTTGAGATCATTTATTCATTTTTTAACATTTAAAATATATTTACAAACCTTAAAAACAATATTTTAACAATTTTGGTCATTTCACATGCTAGATCGAGGTGCATGTTTTTCTTACATGTTATAAATGAATCAAAGATAATTTTCATAAAGTTTCAAGACAACCTAAGCCTGTTTTCTAATTTTTTATTATTGGAATCATGTTTGTAAAACTAGAAAGACTTTTAATTCTATAAATATACTTTACATCATTCCAGTATTTTTTTAAATTGACATGAAATTTGTTCTAATGAAACATAAATGAACTAAAGATCATTGAACTAAATTTTTGTAACATTATGAGATTGTTTTTTCTGTTTTGATTATTTAACAGGATTTTATAAAACACAATAAACTTTTAATTCTGAAAAATCACATTGGATCATTAATTTCATCTCATGATGGAATAATTTTTATTTTTTCATACATATAAAAAATTATTGTAAAATCTTCATCCTAATTTTTTATGAAAATTCGAGTTCATTTAATTAGTTATGATTATTTGAAACATTCTAATATAACTAAAAATAATTTTAATTTTAAAAAAACACTTTGTATCATTATAAACAAATCATACACTAGTTTCATATAAGGATTTTTTCATACCGATCATAAATGTAGAAACAATAATTTTCATAAACTTCCATGATAATATAAGGTAATTTTCTTGATTTTAATTATTTTATGCATGTTTATAATAGTTAAAAATTCAATTTTAATCACTATGTTCAAATTTCATATCGGATTTATGTATAATATTTTTCTATAGGTTACAAATGAATTAAATATATTTTTCCTAATGTTAAAAAACAAACTAATATTGTTTTCTAAATTTTTATCATTGGAAACCTATTTGTAGAATTAAATATACATTTAATTTTATACATCCACATTATATAATTCTATAAAAACCAATTATCAAATTAATATGAGGTTAATTCATACATTCCACAAATTAATCAATGATTATTTCCCTAAATTTTCATGACATTTTATAGTTCTTTAATTATTTTAAATCATATAATGTACATTTATGAAATGTAATAAAATTTTAATCCTAAAAAATAAATTTGGGTTGTTAATGTAATATCACACATTGAAATGACATGAATTTTTTTCACATGATTGGAAAATTAGTCGAAAATAATAGTTATAATGTTTTTCAGCTATATGAGTTCCTACTCAATTATGATTTCTTAAAATATTTTTATAAAACTATAAAGACTTTTAATTATAAAAAGACACTTTGTATCATTAGAAAAATCATGAATTGGTTGACATGCAACTTTTCCCCTAAAGATAAAAAATTAATCAATGATCATTGTCATAAATTTTCACAACAATTTGAGATTTGTTTCTCAAATTTTATTATTATTTTTTTTATAAAAATTAAAAATACACTTTTAATCATTTTGGTCACATCACACTTCATATTGATATATAAGGTTTTTCTATAGGACATAAATGAATTAAAGGTCGTTGTCTTAATTTTTATGACAATTAAAGCTTATTTGCTAAGTTATTATCACAAGATACAAATTTTTAAAACTATAAAGGCTTTTAATTTTATAGATACACTTTTTCAAATTTTGAGAAAATCACTTATTAGATTGACATGTGGTCTATTACTATACATCATTGATGAATCAATGATCATTATTCAAAATTTTCATGTCATTTCCTGTTCATTTCTTGGGTTTGATAATTTGGCACACATTTATGAAGTGTAATAGTCTTTTAAGTAAAAAAAATTACTTATCATATTATACATCAGAATAATATGCTCCTTTTATACAGGTGAAACATTAGTTGATGGTCATTATCTAAATTATTTTACACCATCTGAGTTTATTCACCTCATTATGATTATATGATTTTTTTATAGAACTAGAAAAAATTTTAATATTAAAAAGACAATTTGTATCATTTTAGAAAAATCACACATTGGATTGATGTGCAACTTTATACCACTGGTCATAAATGAATCAATAATCATTTTCATAAATTTTCATGATTTTTTTTGTTTTATTTCTTGATGTTGATAATTTAATACACATTTATAAATCTTAAAATATTTATTTTTAATCATCTCAATCACATGACACATTAGATTGATGCATGGATTTTTATTATAGAAAAAAGAATCAAAGATCATTGTTTTAGTGTTTGAAAACAATTAAAGCTCATTTTATAAGTTTTTATCATTGAATACTTGTTTTTAGAACTATTAATAATTTTAATTGTATAAATCTACTTTACATTATCATAGGAAAATATCCTATTGAATTAAAATGTAGTTTTTTCCTAGACATAACAAATGGATCAAATATTTTTTCTTAATTTTTGTGACAATCGAGGCTCATTTTCTTAGTTTTTATTGTTTTATGATTTATTTTAGAACATATAACACACTTATATTTCAAAAAAAATTGGATAAAAAATCATAGAACATGTATTTTTAAAAATTAAAAAATATTTGAAGTTTATTTGAAAAGGAAAAATAATTAAATAAGTGATAGGAAAACAAATCTTATTGTTATTGGGAAATATTTTGACAACATGTAATCTACCCACTCATTCCTGAACAATTCTGTTTCATCATCTTAATATAATTTTTTATTAGTATCCACAAAGTACTAAAAAAACATATATATATATATATAATCAATTGATATATATTTTTAACAAAATTATATTTATTAAAAAATAAACATCTCAAAAATACCTCTTTGGGGATGATATTTTTTTATGTTTTATGACATCTTTCATAAATTTACAGATATAATTGGTACAATTTTAGTCATTCTCATTTATTGTACATTGGAAAAAAATTGATAAATATAATAATTTTGTTATGATATATGCTCTGATAGTGAAATGTCATTATATTCACCTTAATACATATTATTTTTTATAAATCCATAGGTTCCTTATGTGCACTAAGTATCCTCATAATATGTATTTGTATATATATAAACACCATAATACCATAGAAAAAAATCTTGTTAAATCATATTATGAAACATATAATTGTAAGATTTTATATAAAACTTTGAAGACAATGTATTACTAATTCCAAAGAAACATCATACGCAACTCAGCTGTTAGATATACATGTATTGGATCCATAAAATATATTATTTAATTACATGGATTGATTTGAACGAGTATGTTGTGATCCAAATAAAAATTAACAAGTTATTAATGTCAAAAAATAAAATTATATGAAGTGTAATTGAAGTATATAGGTTTAATTTTTCTTGATAGGTATTGAAAAGTGTTAGTTATCTATTGCTTTATTTTGAAACACTTCAACTACTTGGGGCACTTTTGCAATAATTTATTCCAACTTATCTTTGTGATATATGTCTATTCATTGAATGCAATGTTAGAAGTATCACCATTTTAAAAAATTGTATCTAAAAAACAAAATTAATGTTAATAAAAATTTAATATCTATTTGCAGTGAAAATGTATCACAAGTAAAATTGTTTGATCCAATAGGTAATTCCATTGATTTTCTTAAACCAACTTTTTTACTTCCCCTTATATCATTACATACATTAGCTCAAACCTTTTTTATCCATTGTAAAATATATTGAATATAGTATAAGTAGGAAATGAAATACCTTTTTATCAGCATGTTTCTTTATAATATTAAAAAACCATGCTTTGAAAGTTCTAATATAACATTCCACCATGTGAATATCAACAACATTAATGGGGAAAAAATCTCAACTCTCAGCTTATAAGCTACTTGAATCATATTCTTACATGATTTTTTAGTAGTTGTTTTTTTGTATAGGATATCATCTTGAATATTTTACATTGTACCTCTTGTAACAAAGTGACGAGTGAGTGTTTTTAAATATAAATCATAATCAACTTATCCATGATTTTTTAAAAATAAGAAAAGTATCAATAACTCTTTTTTTCACATTACTATAAATTGTTGTGAAAAACATGATTTCTTTGGGTAAAATATTCTTTTGAAAAGGAATGGATACCCTTGAAACTATGGCTATGTAGATCTATGTAATGTGGTTGTTATTATGTTGACTATTTTTGATGATCCATTTTGAAGGAGAATTTTTATTAATTCATTTTTCTTATTTATATTTTCCCTTTATAGAATCAATCATATCATTCATATCTTTCATTTTATTATTGTAATAAATTTTTTATTATGATTTCCTAAAGTAGTATTGTGGTGAGACTCCAAAAACCTTCCCTTTAATGTGACCATATTTTTTTGGATGGTTCAAATCCAATGTAAGGATTTGATTTTAACCTATGGTAGTTTACTTATCTTTTTTCTAAATAAGATAAAATTAAAAGAAAATAAGTAGTTTCTTTTAGGTTTTAATATATTTAAGTTGAATAAATTTTAGTTATTTTATACTTACACAAGATTGCCATACTTCTTGGGTATTTTCATCTACTATATGTCCTTTTTTATTTACATGACTTTCCTTTCATAATACATGAAGTGGGATAGCAGTGGATTCATATTCTTGTTGATTAATCACATATAAATATAAAATCACAATTGATTTTTTATTTTATACCCTATGAAAGTTTTAATATAAATTTAAAGTATATTCCATTTGTTTTTCAGGTACAAAATATACCCATCCTAGCTTTATGATAGGGGTGTGGTGGTTGTGATGAACATTGTTTATTTCTAAACTCCTTTCATATTTCATAAATTAACATTTATAAAGAAAAATGATTTATACATGTAACAGCCCAAGATTTTATAAAAAAATATTCTTTTTAATTTTATTAATGTCTTGTGTTGTACGCTACACCAAAAGGATCTTGCACAACACGCATCCTTGTCTTGCCTTGCATTACACGCAATCGCGACCTTCCTCGATAGCGTGTGTAATACGCAATACCGAGTTTCACTAAACAACGATGTGCTATTAAAATATTATTAAAACTAGCCGTTATGAATAGTAATAACCACTTTTTTAAAATTCTGTAAATCTTATTTTTCAAAATGAACTTCATTCTTGGATTCGGAGTATCGAATTTAGCCTAAGGTGAAATTTTGGTACTTTTCGGATAACTTTCATATTCTGATGAATAGTGAAAATTACTAAATTATAATTAAAAAACAACTTTTTTAATCGAAATAATTAATAGTGATAAATTATTAATTGGAGTAGTTTTAAAGTATATTTAGAATATATTTTTACAATTTAATACAATGTTGGTCATTGGATGTAATTGCACATTTAAACCAGACATAAACAAGTGTCAATCTTTTGATAGATAATGTTCCTTAAAAACACGCTATTTGTTTTAACAGCGGGATTTAATTATAAAATTAATTAATTCAACTTCTATGTTATGAATTTGGTAAAATAGACTTCATTTTTGAATTCGGAATATGAAATATAGCTTAGGATGAAATTTTGGCATTGTTCTGAAAAACATCAATTTTTGATGAATAGTGAAACTACTAAGTGGTAGGTTAAAAACTGAATTTTCCATAAAACTTAATTTTACCGCTTCTGTGAATGGAATTTCGAAAATCTGAGAGACACGGTTAATATCAAGGACTAAAATGTGGTTCAATGAGATGAAAATAATTTTTTGGTGAATAGTAACTTTTTACTTTTTTTTTCCACGGTTAATAGTAAATAGGGTAACTAAGGGTAAATATGATATTAATATTACCCTAACACATGTCCTAATTCTATTGGACAAGTTTAATTCGACCAAAAACAAACTTAGGAATAAAATATGACCATTTAGGCCCACTTGTATTAGATTAGGACATTTATTATTAATTTATTTAAAGAAAGGTTAAAATAGTTAAAATCCAAGTTTAATAAGTAAATCATTTTTAATATGGGGTTATACATAAAATAAATTCGATTGAAAATATTCATTAGAAAGCTAAAAAGATTTCCTACATGATGGTATTTTATTTGTAATTTTTAGACATCAAATAATATAATTTATTTATGACACAAAGATGATGTAGTAATTATCTTATTAATGAAATATTGACATAATTGATAATATAAATACCAAAATAAATGTAATTTAAGACTTTTTATGAATTCCACTAATTTTCTAGGTTACTATGATATATTAATGTTGATTTAATCAACTTGGTTCGAACATTTAATTCTGTTATGACTTTCACAAAAATCATATATCAAATAGTGTCAAAATTGACACAAAATAGTTTTAAATCAAATATTATATTATTAATTGTTATTTTATTCCTAAAAATCTACGGTTCGGCCAAATGACTTAGATAAGGATATATATATTAATAATAAACAATTTGGGGTTCGTTTGGCATGTTATAGTAAGTGTATTAACCATATAGTGAAAGAAAACAAAAAGACACGGTAAAAGTTAAATTATTTAACTTAGAGTTAAATCTTATTGATAAGGTTTAAAATAAGATCCAAACATGTCTAAATTTGATTGGTTGATGAGATTACAACCCTATCTCATCAAATATTTGAATATGAGTCATTTTTGGAGGTTTTTAAGTGGGGTTAGATTTATTATAAATTAATATTTTTAAGAATTCCTAAGGTGCCCCTCTCCTCCCCTATAAAAGGACACCTCCTCCCCCTCCTCCTCACACCAATTTGAGCACTCAAGCTCGGCCAACCCCTGCCAATTTCTCCTCTCCACTTCCCTAGAAACATCCTAGAGGTTCTGGTCTTCCTCAAAGACCAATTTTAGTGCCCTAAGAGGAGGTCTCAAAGAGGCACTTCAAAGAAGAGGTAATTACCGTTACCAATTCTTTCATCTTTATTTCTTCTTCCACTTCTTCTTCTTAGGTTGTTTCATTATGAAGTAATAACATCAGTATCACTAATATACTTATATGTTATTATAAGTATGAAACAACCCTATTTCACCATCTATCCATCCTACGGAAAAAGAAATCACCGCGCGTGCGTACGTACGGAATACCGTCTCCACGCCGTGGTGTAATCTATTTTCCACCACCACCTTACATGGATGGGTATAATGGTGTAAAGAATAACTATACATAGTTATTAAAACATCATATTGATTCTGATATATTGTATAATCCACTACAATTCAATTCAATATTTATGGAAATGATATCATCGCTCGTGCGTACGTACGGACTACCGTCTCCACGACGCGATGAGATTCATTCTCCATGTTAACCATTTAAGAATGATTATAAAGTATATATAAGAAATAATAATGAAATATATGACATTATAAAGCTACTGGATTTATGTATATATATATATATATATGTATGTCATCTACTTACTTCCATTCAAGACAATACGGAAAGGAAAACAACGTTCATGCGTACGTACGGACTACCGTCTCCATGAACGGTGTTTTTCATTTCATTTATCTATCTATTATATATATATATATACTGAATATATATGATATATAAATCATATTTTATATTCTGGAAGTAAGTAAATCATGATATAAGTAATAATAATGTCAAGAACAACAAGTCAAAACACCTACGATAAATGAAACGATTTTACCCAAAACGCTTCTTTAACATGGAATTTACAAAAGAACGGGTAATATAATGTCATAAGTGAACCATATATGATATCATAACAATGAATATGATTCTGTAATAAGTCAATGACATTATTTAAATCATTATACAGGAGGTTCGGACACTTACAAAGCAAATCGGACCTAAGGTAAGGGAAATATCACAATCTCATTTTTATCCGAGATTGTTTATTCGTAAGTATTTACTGGGGTGTATTTTATCATCCACATCCATGTTTCATCAATATGTAATATTATTTCCATCCACCTACAATTGTTTAAATCCATTTTTTACCCTTCGGTGAGTTTTAGTAATATGTATGAAAGGAATCTTTTGTCGTTTTTCGTACGAGGTACTTTTTGACTTTTCCGAAAAAAGTACGAAGAATGTTTTTTTAACTTATACGGCACGAACGGATTTTTACGGTTTTATAAAGCCTTATTTTCATGAACCTTCCTCCAAAATATTTCATGACTATTTTTAATAAAATCTCTTTCTTTTAAAATTGTATGATGTTTTGTGAAAAGAAATTGATTTTGAAGAAGAAAGGATATTTTCCTCAAGAATTCATTTCAAGTGTTTTATCAAAATTATTTTCCATCTAAGATAATAAAGGGTTCTGTTTCTATCCATATTTTTACATTGATTTGACTATGTTGTGATGGAATTATGTTTATGAATTCCTTTATCTTATATGAATGGTTTTATGATGTCATGTTGTTTAAGAATCCCATTTTTATTACATGGGTTATGCAATGATGTATGATTTATGATTTTGTGGCACACATAAGAAAGGATTAATTAAGAGATGGGTGGGACCTATATCTCCCTCCAATGCATTGGGTAAAGATTTTATATCTCATGAGATAGACATGGCTGGAATGGTAGGTTATACCGGTTCAGTGAAACAGGACTGAAACGAGGATTACTCGATTCAGAAAGGGACTTTGTCCACTAAGATAGTCTTGGCAATGAGTCTTGACTAACAAGAAATGATTCTCTATGATTATGTGTGTATGACACAATGAGTAATGTTTTAAGTTATGATTTCATTTTCACTTCTATGATTTATCCCACGTTATGATATTATGAGCTCTTTTGCAGGTTAAGATTTCCAAAAGCTATGTTCTTATGTATATGATATGATTGATATTTCTTTTGTTTACCCTTACTGAGCATTTGAGCTCACCCTTTTATGTTTTCTTTTCCCCAGGATATAAAGAAAGGTTTTAGGTAAAAAAAAAGATCTTTATGGGAGATGTTGAAGATCTTTCACCACGTTTAGAAGATTACGTTCCGAGTTTCCAAAGACACTAAACTATTACGATCCTTGTGTGTGTGTTTTTGTTATATACTAAGTATTCCGCAAAAGTAATGTAATGTCCATGTACGTCAAGATACGGGTCTCTACAATACATATAATATCAAATAAATTAAAATCAATTATAATATAACTTAATTATCTCCTCTTCATGATGAGAAAAAAAGTATCTAAGTGTCTTGGTTTATGCCGCTTGTGTATAGAGCTGTTGGGTGATGATTGACATTCACCTCAACATTATTAAGAAAGTTTGTGGAATGAGTCTTCAAAATTACCTATTAATCTTTCTAGCAAACTTTACTACATATTTTATCATAAAATATTCTAATATAAATGTACTCCACAATGAAAAAATACAAACAAACTAATATTTAATTATTTTATTTTTAGGGAAAATATCAAAACTCAGCTAAAATGTTACCAGGATGTTTTCCAAAATAGTTTCCTTCATTAAAGTCACAACATTGTTCAAAGTATCAATTCTAATTAGAATGTGAATTTGAGTACTAAACCTGATGTAACTATTTAAAATTCACTTTTTGGGTCAATAGGTTGACCATAAACATTCCATAAAACCTAGGATTTTTGATTTCTACTTCTTACCTTAATAAAAGTTTCTATCACCAACATGAGTTAACACTCACATATATTTGTTTTCATGTTAATCACTTTTTTTATGTTTCTCACATTCAGTTTGTTGCTCATATTTAGCCTATAGGATACCTTAAATTTATTTCTATCCTTCACCCCATTATTTGCCTTTGAGATCAGGGTTTTTTTTGTTCCTCAAGATGGGTAGCTTCATTAGGTGAATAATTAATTGTTTTCACATTTTGAAAATAAATTAAAATATGTAAAAATTATATTAAATACTTAATATATAATGAAATCACATAGTATAGATAAAAATACTTAGATATATGAAACCTATTTGTTACACTCATTTTCTTTCATTTAGTGTTTGAAGGGATTTTCCCCTCTATAAATTATCTAATCCTTCTATATATTCCCCCTTTAATATTAAATACACCATCCACATGGGGGTCATTATGAAATTATTATTATATCCCAATGAAATGTCCATCCACCATGGAGTTTTAATTTTATTATGCATTTTTTTTTTGTTGAAAATTTAATAATAAACCTATTTGTGTTTATAGGATCCGGTGAATAAAATACTTTTACTGCTTATAGTTCCATTATTAAGGGTTTATCCTTATATAATTCATTACTGAAATTAACTTTTATGAATATTGATACTTAAAATTTTACTAAATTCCTATCATTAACCCATTTTCATTAAAAATAAAGACCTAAAATATCATATAATTCAACTCCTATATTTTTTCAATGATGTTAAAGTAATATATATCCTCATAAATTATATTTATATCCCTTATACCAAATACATGAATAACTTTCACCATAAGTGTGGCTCAACTATTTTTCATTGTATTATGTTCATCATGTTCCTTTATAAAAATACATAACCCTTAATTGTATAATCATTTTAATATAATACATGTAAAAATGGTCTTTGGGAAAACTAGCATACCCTTCCAGAAATTTATTTTTGATTTACTAAAAACTCTTTAAAAATATTATCAGGACCTGACCTTAATAATTACATATTCTAGTGTATTTTATCTATAATTCACTTTCTTTTAGTCTTTATTATATTTTTGGTTTATTGTTTTATAGAATTAGGACAAACAATTACATTGTAAACCCATACATTACAAGTGAAAAATTATACTCAGTATCCGTTTTTCCCACAAAACAAAACTTTTTAAAATAAAACATGGGTTCTTTTCATAATAAATCTTCATAATTTTCTTCTTTACCTCATCCTTTTCCCTAATCTTCCATAAACCCTATGAAAAACATTTTAAAACATAGCATGAGCACAAAAAGCTTAGTAAGAGATATAAAAAAGAAGAAATTTGTTAGTCCATTGAAAAACTTGAAAATCCATGGAATATTTACCTTTATCTCAAAGTTCTTTAAGAAAATGAAATAAATAATTTTAAAATGAAAATACACATACTTTAAGCTCAAATAAAATCATTAAAACCCATATAAAGAAAATAAAATCCCTTTTTTGCAACACAGAGCATCACATTTATAACCCGTTTTAAATCCCATGTTGGAAATAATTGAAGCCCATTTAAATCTATAGGATAAACTCTTCAATAAATCCATCCTTATTTCCTCGAAAGATAATTTATATTACCCAATTCATTAGAGTGCTATCTGGGTTCACCCAAAGATATAACAGGCTCACTTAGCACTATCCAGGCGTACTCTACATATAAGATATATCAGGCTTACCCATGCACTATAATGGGGGTCAATCCTTCGTATAAGCTGTATTGAGATCACCCATTTTACATATAATGCTCAAGTACTATATCATGATTAAATTTTTTTATTCATACACATTTTTATCATAAACCCATTTAAAAACTCTTTTAAATAAAAATAAATTTGGATATCAAAATACCCATTTCTTTTGAAAATAACTTTTAAAATTAAAAAATTGAACACATCATAAATGAATTATTTTATTAAAAAATAACCATGTAAACTTATAAATTAATCTTTAAATCATTAAAGTGTCATGACTGTGAAAAAATCTCCTCATTTTATATAATTTTTAGAAATTTTCCTTACATATTTTTGTAAAAAAAGTCAAAAAGTACCTCATTTGGAAAACAAAAATATTCCTTTAAAACCATTTTTAAAAAATTAAAACATGGTAAAAATGAAATTAAAAAATTATAGGATAATATTAAAAAAAATTTGAAAAAACTTTTAAAAAACATGGACATGGAAGAAAAATATAGTTTTAAGGAAAAGTTAATTTTTTAAAAGAAACTCTCTTAACTTGAGTTTGAAATGTCACATATGTTATTTATATTCTTAAATAAAAAATTTAGGGGAGTTTATAATTTTTTAATAACCTTTTTCAATTTTATTATTCATTTTATTTCACTTATTATTATGTTATATTCTATCGCTTAATAATTTAATTTCACGTCATACTTTTTGAGGATATTCAGTTCATAAGTCTGGAATAACTTCGGTAGGTTGAATATGGTCATAGAGGTCATTATTAAACCATATCAATAATAATAATAGTCATGAATTAGTTATAATTTTTATAAATTAATTATAATTTTAAATCTAACCATTAAATATGATTATGAAAAATGAACTATGTTACAGCCACGGAGATGGTAGGCTGTATGTACGCATGAGTAACGTTTCCATTTTTTCAATGATAAGTATTAAAAGAATGTAAGTCTTATTTTATATTTAAATAATTATTATAATTTCATAAATATAAAATTAATTCTTCATATAAACTTATATATATCATTCATGTAATGTGGAAATAAAAAAAATCACATAGCTTCACGGAGGTGGTAATCCACATGTACGCACAAATGATGTTATGATTTTTCTATGCATAGAATGGTAAGAATGTAAATGATATATTATATTTAAATAATAATAAATATTTCATAAATATTATATATAAACATTAGTTCCATCATTATAACCAATCTTGAGAGATGGTGATGGAAAATGAATTACATCGGTTCGCGAGGTGGTAGTCCGCCATACACACAAACGATGAATTCTTTTCCCATTTGATGGAATTGCAGATGGATATAGGTCACGATACTAATATAGTAACATATAATTCTATTTATGATACTGTATTTATTATTTTATAATTGTTAAATAAGTTTTTAGGGATGTGGATACATCTTCTTCGGACAATATCTTTTTCTTAACAACTTAAGACCACTATGGTTGGTGTTTCTGGCTAAACCAAGACCTCTAGAATGAGGGGAGGGATTATAGGAAAGGATTTGGTTAGGTTTTAAATGAAATAAATCTGTTTTTAAGTGTTAAGGATTGAGAAGAAGAGGCACCCTTTTATAAGAGAGGGGAGGAGCACTCTTGGAATTTCTCAAAATTTTAAAATATAATACGACTATTCCAGATAAAAATACTTCAAAACGACCTATATATTCATAGGTTATAAAATTTTAGACCATATAATATCACACTTGTTATTATTTAATATTTTTATGATTTTAAGTAATTTAATAAAATATTAATCCCATAAAATATCATTATTGTCAATTTTGATGCTATTCATTACTTTGAATTTAAAATCATCAAGAAAATAAGTAAAATTAGAAATGACTATTTTATTATATCCTAAAAATTTCATTTTAATATATATAATTTGTTTATAACCTTTAATATCTCAAATTATATTTATTTTAATATTTTAATATTATTTATTAGATTTTTTCATTATTTTAATAATTACTGCATCAACGTTGTGCAAGCATTTAATGTAATTATTTCTTCCCTAAAAATTTAAAATAAATTCTCATGATGAATATAATTATTTTATATTTAAAAATAATATTTATAGTCAAACATATCCTCTAGAAAATACCATATTAAAAATATTACACTTATTAAAAACAAGAGTATGACATTTTTAACTTTTCAATAAGTAAAAATATTATAAAGGTCATAATCACATCCAAGTGGCCCCAAAAGGTCATAGGTTAGATAATTGGATGATTATCATCAAAATATACTAATAAAATAAGATTTAGGTAAGTTATTTGGTCAATTAATAGTTCTTATCATTTTATTATTAACCCAAATTACTTGATTTCCTCTTTACCGTGGTAATAAAAATTACCAAGGTTACTATTTATATTATCCAAAAAATACATATTTAATAAATTTTAAACCCAATGTTTAAAATATCATAGTTTTAGAATTTTATTTAAAATTCTACCAAAAAAACACAATGAAAAACAATTTTTTTTCGAAAAAAATGCCATTTTTAAATATAAAATGTTTTTGTACTAAATTCAAGTATAAAATCCATTTAAAAAACCAAAATTGGATTATTTTAAATATAATTGAACTAATTAAAATTTAAAAATATTATAAAACCGTATTTCACCTTTTAAATAATTTAAAATAAAAAAAGTTTTCTATAAAAATCAATATTTTTCACCATTCCTTGAAAAATAAATATTTTTAGAAAATTCAAAAAAAATCATTCTAAGATAATTTTGAAATATTGAATTCAAAAATTAAATTAATTTTATAAAATAAATTTTCTAAAATTTTCACAAATTAATTATAATAATAACTCATAAAAAGAAATAAAAATCATTTTTGAAGAAAACATATTTTTTTAAAGAATAAAATGACTTTACTAAAAATATAGTACTTATTTAAAAAGATTTAATTAATACATTATAAATGATTAATAACATTATATATTTTATAATTACTGAAAATTAAATTTTTATTTCAAAAGCACTTTTGAGGAAAAAGTCAGAAACCTGAATGACATCAAAGACGTAAAACACAAACATGCCTCCATGGTCCAAGAGTTCAAGGAAAAAACAACACATTCAAGATCACAAAGAGAATCCCCTACCCAGCATCAACAAACATTAAGACTAGTTTCCACCTTCTCATCGCTACCCGACTAGCTGTCCCATGCATGAATGCATGATCTTGGTACCGATGGCAATGCCAGACCCTCTCAAGCATCCAAATCCAGAAAGAAAAGATCATGATAAAACTCAAGATTTAAACCTCTTATAGAGCAAACCCTTTTAGGATAAATGGTTGCATATCCCTTTAACCATGAACCAAAGGGACAACAATCATCACCACCCTAAAGGATAATCCAAGAAGATAAAAAATCCACAACATCACACTCACAGACCATCAAAACCCCTTCAGGAAGCTTCATGAGACAATTACACCACCATCTAAGACTATCCCAGATGAACCTCACTGAGATCCATGTTACTCCCACTGCTACTGCATCCATAGAATCCCATAAGACAATCCAAGGGATGAGAGGCCAAGCCATTGTCACATAGGACTTAATGACCCAAAACCACACCAAGGGAACACCGCCGATTAGGGGGCCCAAGATACTCTGAACCAGAAATGCCGCTCTAGGTATGGATCCACTCAAATCAGAATCGCGGATGCACCCACACCAGATTCTGAAAGAAGCCAATCACAGGAGGTAAGAAATAGGACCAGAAAGGAGTGACTGAGCTATACTAGTTATGTCTATGCAAAACCAACAACAGAATACCAAATTCAATGCCATATGAAAAAATCATGATCATCATCAAACAATGAAACCTATAAGAAACTCGCAGAAGCCTAAAGACAAGACCTCCCCCCTATGAGCCACTATAGATCCATCACCAAGCCACACCAGAAACATGCCAGGTACATTGTCAAACCACATTGATTTGAGTCAAGAAGCTAGATCCATGCCGAGCCATGACATCATCGAGATCGGGAAGCCTAGCCATATTGAGTTGAGCCAAAAACCCAGAGCCATGTTGAGCCATGTCATCATTGAGAACGAGAAGCCAATCCACACCAATCCGAGCTGACAATCTTGAGCCACATAGAGCCACATCATCATTGATGACCAGAATCCAGAGATGCCACACTGAGTCCACATGATCCACGCCAACGCCAAGTAATGCCATCACTGAGTAGATCTAAAGGAAGCCAATTATGAGACCAAACCACGCCAGAGGAGGGAGGGAGACAATCCGAAGGAGAAACCCTAGCCACCATGAGTGGAATAAAGATTTCGCTTATATGATTTTATTCATCCATTATTTTATAATGTGGTTAATACTATTCATACCATCAAATTTAACACCTAGGTTATAACAATCACATTTAAATAATAAGATTTCATTATTCGTTTACACTCGGTGTTGTGTATCTTATAGTCCATAAAATGTAGTATTGCATTTTAAAATCTTGGAATATTAAAAATATTGTCTAAAAAACATATTATAATATATTTATTATGTATACATGAAATCCAATGTTCATCCTTTAATGAATCCAACTTTCTAAGAATGTACTGTGAGTTTCAATTTATGAAACAACTTTTATACTATTATGTAAAAAATTTAAGTGAGCCTATATGTTATCTATGATAAGTAGTTTAATAAAATATCTTCACAAAATTTCTCTACCATCCATGCACCCGCTGTGATGAGATTTTGGGAGCCTAATGCTGTCCATGTCGAATAAGTATTCAAAAGAAAAAAATAGTGACTTATTTAATAATATACTGCTCCACAATACAACTATATCATCCTCATTCATAAATACTATAATAGATTTTATATGAAATGTTCCATGTGATGTCAAACATGCCTCCCCATATACTAGAGGCTGCCAACTTGAAATAAGAGTCTATCAATATTGTGGGAATACCATACCTTCCATCAGATAACCATAAATAGAACTAGAAAAAAAATAAACTATCATTAAATAGAAAATAATAATATGGATGTTACAGATATAAACAACCATAAAAAACTCATCAAATTATATTTAAAATGTTAAAAAATATAATTTCATACAAGGAATATATTAAGATTTAGATCACTCGATGGGATGATTGTATATAACATCATCCAAAATATACAAAGGAAAGGAGAAAAATATAAAAACTAGGATTGAATCATCACAGATCAATTATTTATATTAGGTCTAGTTCCCTTACTATAATCAATGATCATGAAGTTGGTATATCCACTTGGGTTCATGTGTTGCGTGAAAGTACAAAACTCAGTAGATCACCACCAATGGTTATCCTAAATAAGTCCAGTAATATATGGGTATATGCATAATATGATATAATAACAAAAAAATAATAAATATATCAACCATTATCTCATGGGATATTAAGAAACCGATATGAATGATCATAACTACCTCAACCAATGCTGAGATGGGATGGGTACTCTCAAAGTATGAACACAATATGAGAGTTAATAGGTTATCACCTCTCATAGTCATATAATGGGTGAATGGAGTATCACCATTGGTAATGAGTCTAGTTGAGTGGGTCACCACCACATATAACACAAGACTAGGTGAATGATTCATCATTAAAATTTCAATCATAAAGTTGAAGAAGACATCACCAATACATGTGTCTGGGTGAACAATTCATCACAACTCAACACATGATTATATGAATGGAATATCACACTAATCCATCAAAAGGTGAAGAATAAATCATAATAATAATAACACTGCGAATGGGATATCATTATTATAATGAATTATGGGTGAATGGGTTATGAAAACTTGACACTATGGGTGAATAAGATATCACCACTCATATATCAACGAAGGTGAAAAAGCTATCACTAACACATTATAATAAAGGTGAATATGATATCACTATAATTAAAATAAGGTGAATGGTTTATTATCATTATTATAGAGTATGAGTGTGTAATTACCCAAACATTTATAATAGAGATTCTATTTTAAATGAGTAAATATTTTATTAAGAAATAAAGTTATAGAAAACACATGTACTAATTTGGTTATTTTAGATTGTTATATGGTCTTTCATATTTAAAATACCATTAAATATCATAAATATGGATAATATATCCATTACACATTGAGAATTAATATTATTATATTAAGGGTTATGATAAAGTCCATTTGACAAAGACAAAGGAATCAATGACATCGACTAGTGGGATCATACCATATGAAACCCATTTATCAAAGCTTATGAGAGAGATATCATCACTGAGATTTGACCTTGACCAAGAAAAATTTAGTATTCAAAAAATTATGTATGAGTGAAACCATTTATGTTAGAAGTTCAATCCCATCATGGTCACAACCCAAACCATGTTTTCCGAACCCCCTTAAGAAAATCTCACCAGCACACAGCTTGCACTTAGGGCATTCACTGGTGTAATAAAGGATTATGTATCTAAAACCTAATATTATTAATTTTTATGTTTTATTTTTAATAAAACAATAATTATATTTATCCCTTTTTATTATTACCTTTTAAATTATTAAATAAAGAGTTTGATAAAAATTAGATTTTGATATTATGCAACAAAAAATTTATTTTTTGGGAAATATGTAGTTCTAACCAATACACTATTTTTGATTAATTAAATAATTTTTTAAATAAATTATATTTTAATTGAATATAATACTTAAATAATATTTATTAAAAATAAATTATTATATAATTTTATGAAGTCAAATGTAATTTTTATAATGATTAGAAACTGTGATTGTCAAAATACCAATAGTTTTCAATAATGGGGATTATTGATTTAAAATTATAAATCATCATATTTAGAGAATTATTTTGATAAAATAAATATTATTTTTGAAATTAGAATATAAAAAATATAAAATGGTGAATTTTTCATAATTTTCCAACATAATCAAATTTTTGGGTAAAAATTAAATATGGTATAATGATATGGAATATATTATGACATCATAAAATCCAAAAAGTGATTTAATAAAAACTATAAATATTATCCATGAATAAAATTATGTTTTCTCTTTAAAATCATGTGTTTTAAAGTTATTTTATTAATTTTATAAACCCTTAATGAATCCTCCAAAACCTATATTATCTTTTAAGGTTTTAAAATCAATTCATTATAAACATGACTCACTTACACATAACCAAGGGAATTATTTTAATGTGTTCGATTCATAGACTTATAAAATAATTAAAACCACTCCTATTTTCTATAAACCATGGGGTAAAACTATTGGAAGGTTTATGGTTTTTATTACTTTATCATATAGAGTCCAAAAACTATGTTTGGAAATTAATAAACAATCATCCTATATTTTTATATATAAACCCACCCAAAATCCCATTCAACTTCACTCAAAACTCATGAATAATGAATTTAATCTACCCTTTTGTCTCTAAATACCACCCAATGTCCCCCAATCTTTTAATAATCTCCTCCCAATATTTTAGAAGTTCCCTCTCAAGGTAAGGGATCCGATCCTTCTTATCTTTATTCAAACACCTTCTTTGTGTCCTAAAATTTTATTTCAAATTATTAATTTTGGGAAATGTTTTCACACATACATATTTCTATAATTATGATTCCAAATTAATGATATACCCATTTCTCTCTGATTCACTCCTTCTATAAACATCTATGTACACCTGTTATGCTACTGAAATTATCTTGATATTTTCTCGGTAAAACATTTTTATTGTGAATACCTGTCTCTATTTCCACTAAATGGTATTCACCTAGTTGTACCTATCCTTCATTAATAGGGGATTTATATGTCCGTAATATTCACTCAATTTTGAGGTTGAAATTGATGAAATACATCCTTCTGTTGTATGATCTATGTGTCAAACTTATGCATTTACATGATATGAAAGTGATGAGTAGACCTAGAACTATATATCCCTCCAATGCATAAGGTAATGTTTTTATCTCATGATATTTCATGAATGGTGCATGGGAAGTTTTCCTAAGAACACTATGTTGTTTTTTCTTAGTGGTTATTCTTGACTTATTTTAATGATGTCATGTTTTATGTTGTTTCCACATTCCTATCTTTCCTTTATGTTATAATGCTATATTGTGTCTCATTGTTCAAGATTATGATTCTAAATCCCTTATGTTACCTTGATATGAATCTTGGATCACATGTATTACTTTACCTTATGACATGATTTTTTATGCCCTTACTAGGATTTGTAGATCACCCCATTCTTATGTATATCCCCAAGTTATCCCATGTAGTTTTAGAAGATCCCAGGGAAGATAAGGCCATGTTTTAGAGTTTTTAAATAATGATGTTATATCTATGTTTTAAGTTAATGTTATATGTACCTAATTTCACAAAGATACTAAGACTCATGATATCATGGGGTTATATTAAGTGTTTATTTTTTTAATAAATCAATAATTAAGGTATAAAAAATATGGGTTGTCATAGTTGGTATTAGAGAAAAGTAAGGAATTCAATACTTGGGAACTCTTATGTGTGAGAGTTGGAAAAGGCATGGATTTCCACCCAAGGGATTCATGATTAAAGGGATGACACTAGATACAGTGGTAATAGTCTCTCCTAGGTGGTGTATCCTCCTATGAAGTTCTTTTATAGGTATCAATTATATCCCACTAGTAATAATTCAAGATATCTATAGTTTCTATTAGAGAAAAGTATAGTTATTTTTAGGGATTAGGATTAGAAAACTCTAATAAAAGCCTTAGGGATAAGAATAAACATAGGAAAACATCACTAAATTTGGGTGAAGTATAGAGTACCTATTTTATAAGAAAATATATCATTTTTGGATAATATAAGTGGATGTGGATCTGGTATAGTTGTACCTAGGGGTAATAACCGTAAAAAGTGCACATCAAGATGGACTTAATCACCACTCGATGCATGAAAATGGGCCTTGGTGCACACCTAGTTTGAAACTCCCAAGGTATATTCTTTGGTAAAATCACAATCTCATAATAAACCATTATCAAGGGGAAAAATTCCCAGAAAACTTTATGTTAGGAAATAAATCATGGATAACTTAGATTGAAACTGAGAAATTAATAGTTTAAATAATATAAGAGTTATCCCTTTGATTTTCATGGTTTATCATTTATGTATTTAATAGTTTAAAAATTATCATTCCAAATTTCCCTTTGTTTTAGTCAATATATGAAAATAGATGAAATCAGGTCAACAATCAATGTGAGGGGTAATGTGATGACTACGCAAATGAGATTACCAACTCAATGGTAGAATGGATTGGAAATTTTATGATAATAATTTATCAATTAACTCCAGTTTTGATAAAAAACTTTAATTAGGAGGAACACCTAAATCTACCAAGAAATGGAAAGTTGAAATTGATACCTTTATATAGAAAAGGCTTCTGAATTTCAGTGGATCTACTAATACATTAATCACAAAAAAATGTATCAAATATATTGAAAATATGTTCTCTATACTCCAATTATATGATCAAGATAAGGTCATACTATATCTTTATCATATAGAAATAGGATAAGATCAATGGTGGAAATTGGTAAAAAATACGAATTCAGAGGAGCATATTTAAGTGATGGATTAGAAGTAATTATGGAAAATGTTTTTTGATAAATATTTTCCTCACACACTCAAACTTAAAATGGAGAGGGATTTTCTTAGCCTTAAGAAAAAGGATGATGAATCCATCAGGCCGTATGAGTAAAAATTTAAAAGACATGCATGATATACCTTTGAATTTCTTATTACACCAAAAGTAAAATTAACCACTCCTTTGATGGGATAAAGTTGAATCTAAAAAAGAGTTGGCTATTCGATACTTTTAAAACTATGTGGAAATTGTTCGATGTTCCCTAAAAATCAGAATGGAGATCAGAAAATATCAATGGTCTCTTGGGACTGGAGACAAGAATCAAATAATGGATTTTAATTCTGGAGATGTGATGGAAAAATATAATGGAGGTAAAAAATTCCGTCATCCCACTTGTAAAAAGTGTGGGAATAAGCATACATGAAATTATATAAAGGGGAAAAGGAAATACTTTAGGCACATGAAGGAAGGGAACCTAGCTTGTGATTTCCAACAGGAGAAACCCACCAATGTGATGGAATAAAGGAATTCTCCAGTCAATCCTCACCTTTTCATCCAATATTTCAACTACAAGGAATAGGGAAACTATACAAATAAATTCTCTAATCCAAGGGTTTCCAATGATAAACAATGAAAAAAACCTCCAAGGATTAGAGATAAAGGGAGATTATATTCCATCAAAACTGCTAAGGTGGATCCCAAAAATGAAGTGGTGACAAGTATGCTAGTTATTCATTCAAGGATATTGAACATAATATTTGATTCTACTTCTATGAATTATTTCATACCAATTAAGTTTAGTATAAATATTAAAAAACTATCTCAAAACATGGAATTCGAGTTATTGGTGAAGATATAAAATGGGTAAATTGTTGCATCCCAAGCATATAACTCATCCCCTATACAAATTTATGGGATGAATTTCCTAGAAAAACTTGTGATACCCCCTTAAAATAATTCAATTCTATTCCGGGCATGGATTAGATTTCATTATATAAATCCAAAATAAATTTCCGAGAGAAGGAAGTCACCATACATATCATAAACCTCCCTCCGATTCTATATAAGTTCAAGTAGGAGGATGAATATTTTTTGGTACCAACATCTCAATCATGGATATTATTTCCTTGAGATCAAGTGTATCTATCTCAAATAATTGAGACTAAATAAAATACCATCCTTGATGACATGCCCATTGTAAGAGAGTTATTTGATGTGTTTCTAAAATAATTTCACAGTCATCATCCTCATCATGAGGTTGAGTTATCAATTGACATCATACCCATATATTTTCCAATATCCAGGACTCTATATAAAATATTTTTTGTTGAACTTAAGGTTCTGAAGAAATAATTATAGGAGAGTCTAGATAAAGGGTTTATACCAAGTGCTTCACTATGGGGTGTATCAGTCATTTTTTTTCAAGAATAATGATTGATCAATATGCCTCTACATTTATTATTATGAGGTCAACACAATCATAATAAATAAAAAGTATCCTCTACCATAGATTGTTGACTTGTTTGATCAGCTACATGGATCCCAATAATTATCTAAGGTGAATCTTTGGTTGCGATATTATGTAGTAAGGTTGAAGGAGGACATCCCCAAGATTGGTTTTCATACATGGTACATGCACCACAAGTTCATAGGGATTCCATTTGTACTCACTAATGCTCCATAAATCTTTATGGGCATAATGAATAGAGTCTTTAAGAATTACCTCAAAAAAATTTGTGTTATAATTTATAGATGATATTCTTATCAACTCTTAAAGTAAGGAGGAATATGAAGAGAATTTAGATACTATACCAAAGACCTTGTGAAAGGAAAATTTATATGAAAATTATAGTAAATGTCTATTTTGGTTGAAGGTAGTAACATTCTCGGAGAAATTTTTTACCAAAAAAGGGATATATATATGGATCTATTAAGAATGGAGGCAATCAAAGGATGAACCTGACTAACATGTATGATATAAATCCATAGTTTCCATGGATTATATGGGTAATATCATCTATTTGTGAAAAAATTCTTACAATTATCAATCCCACTAAGCAATATTACTCAGAAGGGAGTCAATATTTTCTAAAATGATAAATGTGAATAAATATTTAAAGATCTAAAGAAGAGGATAATCACTGCACTTGTGCTCACATTATACATTAGTGGGGAAGGATTTGAGATCTATAGTGATGAATAAAAAAAGGTATTGGGTTGTGTACTCATGAAATATGAAAAATTTATAGCCTATTAATCCGACCAATTAAAGATACATGAGAAGAACTACCCAAACTGAGATCTAAAATTAGCAACAACGATTTTCATGTTGAAGATTTGGTGATATTATCTCTATGAAGAAAAGTGTGACATATATATGGATCATAAAAGCCTCAAGTATATATTCACACAAAAAGATATTAATATGAAACAATTAAGGAGGTTATATATGATCAAGTATTATGATTATTCAATCTATTATCATCTTGGGAAGGAAAACAATGTGGCAGATACTCTAAGTAGAAAGGATCCCGCAACCCTATCTATGATGAGGATTGAAAGGGATACAATATTCTTGGACCTGAAAAGGATTATTATGGGAATAATAAAATTATATTTATCCTAACTTACTCAAATAACTTTCCAAACATCTATTCTTGATAGGATCTATAACGACCCATGTTTTGAGCCAAGGTAAAAATTCTAAGGGAATTTGAACTTTTGGCGTTTACTGAATGAGGTGTTCACTGAACTGAGCTTCGAAATGTAATTAAGAGAGTTGATAACACTTTAATGTGTTGTTTTTAGACTTGGGTGAAGTACCTAGTGGTCCCTAGGAGGTCTCATCAAGTTTCGGGATCATCAGATCTAGAAATTCAAAGTTTGGAGGGTCTATAGAGGGCACACGATTTGTCTGAAACTGTGCAGCCCTCAGTAGAAAACCGTGTATTTGCACAGGGGGTGTAGAAATTCCCAATGTGGGATACGCAGGGTTTTCAAAAACCGTGCACCTATGCAACATGGTTAGTGTCTTTTGGGTAGTACCTAAGCACTATTCACCACACAGTTAGGCTAATCGTGCGGGATAAACTGTGTGTGGTGTTTTATTAAGGAATGGGTGTTTCATGGTTGGCACACATTTTGGCCAAACTATGTGTCCAAACTAAGAAACCTATATTTTAGGGTGAAAATACAGTTTTGACCTTAATTAAGACCTTTATCATTCTTTAATTATTCTTTATTCTTCCTCCAATGGGTGTCTTCTCTGCTTCTTTGAGCCGTGGGTTTCCTCCTCCTCAATCCTAGAATAGTATTTGATGTTTCTACTCCACCAGTTATCCAAATCAAGACTCATTGGTCTCTATAGATTCTCATTGGTAATATTTCAATTCCTTTTTAATTATTCTTTATAAAGTTTATTCTTAATCGAGTTATCAGGGTTCAAGATCTTTTTCCCTATTTTCAGGGCAAAGGTTTGTTTCTTAGATTTCTTCTAAACCTGATCAAATTAGAGCTTGATATTGGATGAGTGATAAATCATGAGCATGATTCAGGTAGTATATGACTTATTATTCAAGTTTTTTTGTCATTTTATAAATATAACTGTTATGTTGCACACCTGCCTTTTCCACTCTTTACCTTTAAATTGATTTTTTCATATCAAATTGATTGTGACACCTTGATATACATCCTTTGATTCATATTTTGTAATTTATAATATGAAAAAAAATCATTTATAGACAACCTATTGGTGTGAAAAGTACAATTTACCTTGTTAAATAATTGAATTAAATTTCCCAAATGCCTTCTAAGAATTCAGAATAGACTATAAATAGATTTTTCATTGTTAGTAATTGTTCAAGTGATGTTAGCACCTCCTAAGTTCCATGTTGAACTTCATGGAAGTGTTTTTCTTTGATTGTAAGTTTCTAAATATTCTTTAAAGTGTATTGAAATTTGATTCTTTAATGAAATGCTTATTTATGATTAAATTAATGGTTTAAAGAACAATTTCATGCTTTTATAATAAAACCCCTTGGTGGAGGTTCGCTGCCTTCTAAACTAAAAAGTCATGGTTGGTGGTTTAATAAATGTTTGGTCATAATACTGTGGTATTTTAATTTATTTATTGTGATGAAATTAAAATACTTAATTGGAATCAAGTGAATTGTTTGGATAAAACAATGTCTAGTTTTTAATAATAAACCCCCCTATTGAGGTGCTATGTCTTCAATTGAAAAAGTATATATATATGTGTTATTCCTTACATGGACTTATGGTCTGGTTGATTCATCCTGGACATCATAGTTTATCATTTAAGTATTCCTTTTTAATTATTTTTGAATTTTATGACCCTTTTTATTAATTTTTGGAGATGAGATATGACATGCTTACTATCATAGCCCCTTCATTTTTTAAATGTAATTAATCAAATGAATTAAGAATTCCATGTGTGATACTTGGGTTTTACTTTCACAGAATTATAAGGACGAACTCATCATGCATGGGATCAGTTCCACTGTTTGGATAGTGTATACGTTGGGGGAAATATTAGTATGCCAGGATGGGATCACAATGCATTATTATATTTGAAAATGAGCAATACTGGTTCCCTAGTGGAGACACCTTGGATGGGCTCAAGGGCGAGATAGTTATACTAGGCCATTAGTGATACTTGGTCTCCTACATGAGATATATGGTACAGGATCAGAGGTTATTGTCACACATTAGGATGGTAGTGATACTTACAAGGCCTTACAGGGGTTGCATTGGGCGGACTACAATGAAAGTGAGCATTATGGCACTCCTAGTGTGATACATTGGTTCTTTATTAAAGGTTTTCCTAGGATAGGCCAAGGAAGATTAATTTTTAAATTTGGTAGTCATGTTTATAGAAATGGATAATGATGTACAATTTTCATCCAAGTGACACATTCGCCAAGCTGAATCACATGATTGGAATTGGTCTATCTCTTGATACCTATTTCATGATATTTTTTAATCACTTTCTTCCTTTATCAAATCAGCATAGGTTGATTGTGTTTCAAACTTTTATGGATTAGTCTGAAGCAGGCATGGTCGGGCTGGGTGTCACTGAGGAACCTGAGCCAACATAGTTATTTATTTATTTGCATTTTTAATTTATTTTGATATACCTGTACATAGTTTTACTTTAATTTATGGACTAGTTAATGTTTTAGACACTATGGGTGGTGATCTACTGATATTTGTATCTCACTCCCTGCTCAAGCCTCCATTTCACTGGGGGTACCTGAATAGACCATATGTGGCAGGACAGTGGATTATTCCTTGTGTGGACTTGATTGTATCTAGGAGTTAGGAGAACATGATCGAGCTAGAGCTCGTGATGCTTGTGGAGTTTCCCTCAAGGATTTTCTGTATTTTATTTATTTGTATCACTGCCTGCTGTATGTCATTTTTTTAGTTCATGTAATATTATTTTTACATGAATGCATTTTATAAATTGGCATTCAAAATCTAGTATATTCAGTTTATATTATTCTTCTGCTACTCTGTCATTACTCTTTACTGCTTTCGTTGTTGTCTGATATTCACTATCTCCTTTACCACTGTGCTACTCTAACATGTGGGTATAGTATCCCCACTATTCCCTCCTTAGATCATTCCTTCTAGTCGGAAGCCTATGGGGTATGGGGAGATTCACTTGAGACAATGTGGTGACTGATCTAGCTACTATTTCTATAGTAAGTCCGGCCAAGATTTTATAAAGTGGTATCAGAGCCTTATTTTTCCTATTTCTTACTATTTTGGGCTAGTAGACATGATACTTGGAATGTGTCGGCTCTTGGTAAATAGTCATGTCTAGGACTGATCTACCCACCCACGGTGAAATGAAAAAGTGTCCAAGGCTTGGATTACTGTTCATGAAGTTCAATATTATAGTTGATTATGATTTAACCTTGAGTTAATAATGGACTTTTTCTACTTATTGATTTATGAGATTTATAGTATTTTACCCTTGTCTTAGTATACTAAGGATGAAGCATTACATGAATCATTATAGTCACAAAGAATTTCACATACCATGCATATCCCATGCCACGTAGTTGCATGAGTAGGTTTCTAGCTGATTTTGGATTGTGTGCCTTGATTGTTATTACATGATTTCATTTATTAGAATTCCAATTATACTCCATATTAGGTATTTCAGTGACATGCTCAGTTTTTTGTTTATTTAGGTTTTCATTAACATGACAGATTTTATAACATGCTTAGGTGATTATATGTCATACTGACTACTTATTTAGTTTGATTCTGTATGTTTATTTATTGTGATATAATTATAGTTATGTTTTGATATATAAATGGTTACATGGGAAGAATTCATAGCATTTATGATTAAATGGGAACCATTTCTTAGTTGTAAGGTGAATGGGCCCCTTATAAATGAAAAAGGTAACCCGTATACTCAAAACATTTTTAGCTTGTATATACATCTATACCATTGTTAAAATTTAAAAGATGCTAAGTTTCAAAGTTTATAATGAAATAATTTCAATTAATGGGATCCAAATGAAAACCTCTAAAGTGTATGGGAGCTTTATGGATTGGTATATTTCCACCCATACCACTGAACCATTATATATACTACCATGATATATTTGAAATGTTTAAAAATGTAAAGGCTATTTTTTTAACTGAAAATGAAATGGCTGGCTTATTAAGGTTTTTATCTCTATTTCTTGGGCTTAATGACTCATATGGATATTTTTTTTTCTAAATGCACAACTAGACCCAAGTAGTTCAGTTAAGTCATGTTCTTAATGATATAACCCACTATGGGTGTTTCCAACTTTAATAAATTAATAATTCCTTTTTGATGAACCCATGTTTATTTTAATGGGACCCTCGTAGGTCGCCTTATCTTTTATAACTTAGAAAGGAATTTATCTGATAAATTTTATAATAAATATAGGATATCAATGACCGGTTAATGTTTTGGAAAGGATGTTTTATAAAAATTTCATATTTTTCCTTATGGAATTAATTGAAAAAGGTACCAAGTTCTTTTGTTTTATGACTAGTAGCTATTGATCTATTTTGAACCTTTCAAATGTTTAAAAGTTTCAATGTAAATTACAAAAATTGAACTTAAAATGGAACCTGAAGTGGTGTCCTTGGTTAAAAACCTTGTGTAAGGGAAGTTTATGTTTTCCTTTTGTGTACCCTTGTAATATAAATTTGAGTGTTTTCTGTAGGAGTTCCTTTTATTTCAGTAACAACTTAAATGATAGGATCTTAAGCTTAGTGAACGTCTTTTTTGAATGACCTAGTGATAGGGTCGACATTTGTTCTTTGTAAGGGGATATCTCATGGTTGGTATCACCCTTAGATCTTAAGTGACTTGATAATTACATGATCTTTCTGATGTGAGGTACCATTCCGGTTCCTATGTCCCACGTAGGACTCTTAGGTTCTAAATGACACCCTTATTCAAATGGGTGGTCATGGTATCTTTGACCATGGTTACAAGTGATCATAGGAAAATGCTCTGTTTCTGAAGGTTAGACATTCCAAGGGCATGGTCATCCACTTTTTAGGTCTTGTGATCCTTTTTCATTCCTTGGGTGACTCAAGAGGTCATAGATTAGTTTTATATTTGTATGAGGTAATGCACTTTTGAGCCAGCTTCTGTGTGATCCAATTGATACTTAAATGTATAGGGAATAAAACCTATGTAAAGAATAAATGATGTTCCATTTTCTCATTAAATGACAGGGCAATATGTGTTCACATACATGGTACCTATCGAGTTTTCAAATGTTGTAATGATCTAGTTGAATTTGGTGAAAATGTTAAGCATTGTACAGTTGAGTGAAGTATCAGGTTATATCAGCAGAATAATGAACTGGGCATTAAATAAATCAAGTTCATACCAATTCTTGGGATGAATTCCAGAGGACTCGAGTGTTTTTACATTCTTGTCAGTTTAGTTTTGGATTTTATGCCAAACGTTTTGACATACGTGACCCTGGATCAGACAAGCGTCACATGTACATTTAAGTTGAATCTAGATCTAGCATGCTTGTGAGTGGCTAGTTTGTCTCTTTTCTTAGATGACCAAGATACTCCTAAATTGGGGAGAATCAAATCAATTTTGGTGGAAATGAATCCTTTCAAGTAGAAGGAATACAACCAAGGAAGACCATTTGGAAATGGCAATTTATATTTTTAAATTCCTTTGAGTCTTGTATGTTTTGAAATCGTGTTGGTGCTTTCTTGTCAGTACAATGTCGATGTGATTAGATGTTTATAAAACCTTTAAGAAATACAATTGGTCTCAAATGGACTTCAGTGGATAATCTTGAATGATCACGAAATGCCTCAGGTGATAAAGGAATCGTGATTCGGTTGATGAGGCATTGATAAGTGAAGCCAAGATTATTTCAAGAGGTCAAAAAGTAGTGGTTTGATCGATCTTCTTTATAATCTATAGAATCCTCTTAGTTAACTCTGTCTTAGTGATGAGAATATCCCCTATCTTGAAATATTCTTTGATGCACTAAGAGAGAACCACTTATACACCATGGTAAATCTTTAAAAGCCGTTGGGCTATTTTGTGGGATTACTTTGGGATGCACACTGGACACATGGTTTTCTTCAAGGTTTGGTTAGTTCTAAGTGAATCCAAGATTACCATATTGGAATTACTTGGATAGACTCTTGGATACCTGTCGCTTTCCTTGACATGACCGCCAGGAGGACACCTCTCTACGCTCAGTCAATGTTATGATGTGTTAATCTTGTCTTGTACCATCATCTCACTTGTAAATTTAGAGTTTGGACCACCCTGAGTTAGTTAATTGGAATTGGGTTTAATAAATTTGAGGTGACCAAGGAATTATTGATGGGATCATAGATTTTGTTTAAAAGGGTGGCAATTCTAGTGGATTGGATCTTGTTTACTTCCTCATTCATGTCATGGCATAATGAATTAAATGGCCAGGTGATGGTTTGACTAGGTAACGTCACAAGAAGTCAGGAATAAGATTCAGTGAATGTTCCCATTGTGAACGTAGGTTTTCTTGGGAGAAGGCATTGCAGTTCTGTTTAAATTATGTTGGTCGTCTAAGTCGAGCATTTCAAGAATGGTCAGCTGGAGGTGGATTTACCTGTTTTCTCTTGTTTGATGGATATGGTCAAAAGGAACCATTTAAAAACATGAATTAGGGTTAAGGAAGATATAGGGTAAAGTTTGGATATTTATTTTGAGGAAAGATCGACCAATTTCTGTTAGGTTAATCAGGATTTGGATATTTCTCTCAATTATGTTCCTGTTAAGATCTAGTATGTGATTGGGTTTTATCGGATAAATGAAAAATGTATGGAGCATTGTTAGAATTCTTAGAATGTGCGTTGTATGGAAATTCTGATGGTTGGAAGTACTCTAGCTTGAAATTGGACCCCCTTTCTAAAGATAATGTCATGAACCAACCTAGGTCGACCCTGAGCCGGTCACTCGAGTCGGTCCACGACATGACCTGAAGGGTGTTCCCGATCCCCACGAGCTGGAAACCAGTGCTGGGCATCAAGACATACACCTGGGAACGATTTAAGCCAAAAAAAAACAACAACCAGGACCAGATAAATAAATGAAATAAACTAAGGACACAACAGCATGGACAACTGAAAATAAATAAAATAAACTAATCCAGATACAGGGTGCAACTCAAAAAACAGAAAACTAAAATACAAAACTAAAAACCCCAAACGAACAAACCAAACCAGCAAAACCCGATCTCCATGTGACCTCTTGGTCACCACCAACCATAAGACCATCTATGCTCCAACATCAAGCACCTGCTAGGGAAACCTGAACAAAGACTGAACCTGCAAAACAGCTCGGGTCTATCGACACCGAGTGGTATAGGTAGGGTGTGAGCTAATCGCTCAGAAGGAAAGCACCATATATTCCATTTCATTCCTTCCACAAGACATTTCATTAATACTAGTTTGAACTACATTATAAAATTAGGTTTTTATACACACATTGCTTTTTAAAAACAAATAAACATGATCCACTACCCTTCAAGTTCAAAACCAAATACAAGGGGAAAGAAAGGGGTGTTGTGCTTTATATTTCAAAACATCCAATTGAAATCCTTTTTGATGTAATCACAATTTCACATTTTTCTAAATAAATACCAAAACCAGGTGCAAAGAAAAACGTTTCCACACAAAGAGGGCAATGGCTATAATAGTACTCGTAACGGGGAAACACGGGAAATCCTAGGAACGCAGAGGAAGACCAGAACATACTATATATGTGACTCATCCTGAAGGCATGCCCTAACTCGATTATGTCATAACACCCTAACACTCGGCATAGCCCTACATGGCCTAATCGAGGGGCTCAATCCCCATAGCAGCAATAACTCAGTATTCCCCTGCTATGGGGCCACTAGCCAGTGCGTAGTCTAAACTAGTGAAGCAATCGTTCTCAATAAAACTCTTTGCTATGCTAGGTTCCCATGCAAAGTTCTCAAGGGGGTGTGCCATATCATTCAAACAACAAGTCACATACATATAATCAACACACCACAAAAATTGGCACCGCCCCGGCCACCTCAAGGGTTTGTCCCTTGCCTCAAAATAATTATCCAAAGGAGGTCCCATACCGAGGACTCTCCCATATCATGATCAATCCATGAGGCAAGAGGCCTAACCCAAGAGGGGTTTTCCAAAAAACCCTTTTGAAGATGCCGACCGGGCCTTTAACTTTACAACATTCATGCATTTACCAATAACAGTTTGAAAACCATTTCCAAAACAACAAATACCATTTATTTCATAAAATACCCTACAACAACCAATTTTCTAACCAAATAAACCCTTAGAAACTCATTTCAACAATCCAACCCACCATTTCAAAACAATACACACTTTCAAGGGCCAAAGGGGCATATACCATTAAGCAAGTAATTTGAAAACCCCATTTAAAGACATAGGTCACCAATTTGAACATCAACAATACATTTATAAAAAAACCAAACCATGTCTTTAAAACCTTTAATCCCTTAAAAGCGTCAACCAGAAAATTTGACTAAAACATAGTATACAAAATCTAACAAAATGCACCACACATTAAAATCCACTCTTAAAGTCATGAGCACCTTAAAACATTTCTCAAAACCAATTTTTAACTTCTTCCATAATTTAATAAACCATTGAAACGCCTTATAAAACAATTTTAAATAACTCTCCAAGGCTTTTATATCAAGAACACACCCAAAACATTTAACAAAATCATTTTCAAAAAATACCGCTTATTCACATTCAATTGAAAAGGCAAAAGCACGCGCATGAATGGAAGAACATGTCAATACCTATTTTTAGCAAGTTAGACTAATAATAAATCATTACCATAAGCTAACTACAACTGTAATAAAATGAAAATCAAGGTTTGACAATTAAATACGAAAACACAAGCATCACATGGAACGAAATTGGAATAAATGGCACGGAAGAAACTACCTAAAAGAATTGGATTAGCCAATTATTTCAAAATCACACCACCACCTGCTCACATATACGCACTCCCAAAAAAGCGCACACACTAGAAAAATTATCGCCACCCCTTAACAACACAGTCGACCCCCAAAGTTAGTGCGGCGCAAACCAACGCATAACCAGATAAATACCAGGGACTCAAAAATAACATAAGAAACTAAATTGGATGATGCAAAACAAAACAGCGGGTGCATTAACCTTACCTCAAAAAATTGGCGACAAGGAAAAATGAGTTCATCCTCCTCGCCCTTGGTGGCAGATGCCTGAACCTTAACCAACGGGTCCCGATACATTAATTGCATAACCTATAGAGGGAAGAACACCACAATCAAATATTATCCATACCATAGGGTTTCGGATAAATCCTAACCGGGTACTGAAATAGAAACAAAATGCCAAATCAATTAAGAAAATGGAGGTCCAAGGACTATACCTCGACAAATCGTTGAAGAAACACGAAGAAATCGAAAGAAATTTCGAAGAACACGGAAGATCCGGGGAAAGGGGTTGGGTTCCATTGAGACTCGTTCAAGGGTCCAAGCGCGCCTGATGCAGGTCGCAATCGAGAAGAGGTCACAGTCGATGGGGCTCCAGCCATGGAGGTGCTGAAGGGGAGCTTGGCCATGGAGACTGTTGCGCCAAAAGGAGGTTACAGGGGGGGGACACTACAAGGAGGGGGGTTACGGGGGAGGGGAGAGACACTGCCAAAGAGGGGGGAGAGAGGTGAGTGAGAGGGATAAAAAAATGGGAATTAAATAAAAAATAAAGAAAGAAAAGGAGAATAGGGCGTGAGAGAGAGTGGGAGAAAAGGGATTGGCGTGAGAATTGGGGGGGGGGGCACTGCCTAGCTGGGTAGATTAGGTTTCTATTTTTTTTAAAATTTTTCTTATCTTAATAATAATAATAATAATAATAATAATAACCATTTAAATGATAATAATAATAATAAAAAATTTTTAATGACTATATTTGTAAAAAATATTAATACTTATATATTCATAACATTATAAATTTCCTTAATGATAATGGTAATAATAATAAACTGATTTTAAAAATTACCTTAATAATAATAATAATGACACTAAAAGTAATAATAATAATAATAATAATTTTATTAAACTTCTTTTAAATAATAACCATATTAATAACAACTAAATAATAATTATATCTATAATAATTTCAATGAAAATAATGTTATTAACAATTTTTAATAATAAAAAATACTTTTATCTATGCAAAAATATCATGATTTTTACGATCTAAACCATTAACTTATTTTATTTACATCAATATTTATTTATTTTAAACATTACATATTTGCGCGGGTACCTGGGCTGATCGCGCGGTCACCGCCAACCATGCGATGTCCGCGCACCGGTCCGACACCCACCAAAACTATTAAATGATAAAATTATAGACCAACTCTCAACTTGAGCCTTGATGAAGCTAACCAAAGTCGAGAAATAATAAAATAAAATAATAGTAAAAAGGGTCGGGGTGTGACAATTCTCCCCACCACAAAACTTTCTGCCCCCAGAAAGTCACCAAGCCAACAGTTAACATAACTCGAGTTCACGCCTAGACAAAACTGATGAAAAACCGTGAATCCTGGGATGACCTTAATCTCCACAGGTCACACCCGACCAATTAGAGAGAAAATTGGAGCTCGAGGTTGAGGGGAGAACATGGGAGGGTTCTCCCCACCACAATAATTTACTAATGTGGAAACCTTGAAACCCGATCATACCACCCCCGAGGGGGGCCAACCCAGGAACTCCCAAACTGAACCCATTTAATTTCTCCACATTGAATGAACAAAACTCAGAGACTTAAACAGAAATCTTGTTACGAAACGACCCAACACCCCGAGAATAAGGAATTAACTCAACTCCTCACACACCGACTGAATAAAATCCTCACTGTAATCAGAGAGTAGGGAATTCCTAGCCCGAACCCAGAAAGGACCCCGAAACACCGCCTATTAATTTCAGGAAACCCAACATCCCCCTAACAAACACAATTTAGACACAAATCAAAATTAGAGAGACCCATTTATTTGCGGGCCCAACACCCTTCATGTAAATCCGAACGATTTGAAAACACATTGAGAACAGATAAAACCGCTTAGACTGTGGTAGAATAAGTTCATCACATCACCAGAACTATGATGAACTTACAACGGTGACAAGAACAGAACAAGGGAACTTTGGATATATCCCTACCAAATCTGAAAACATTACTCAGACCGAGGTTCCACACACCCTCGACAACTCCTGATTGTGTGCGAGATTCACCCTGAGACCTGTGGCTGGGGCCCTGATGGCTGAAGCGTCTCCTGCCTCACAGTCAGGCATTTTCCTCTTCTGGTCTCTAAATCCTTCTTCTGTTCGATGATTCAAAAAATCACGATGGTCATACGTTTTCAAAGGAGAGAAACATGATGACTTAGAATGTCCGGACATGCCATATTGGTGGTGCACAAGAGAGTGGTCCGACGAACTTGGAGCTAGTACCGACGAGGATGGTTTCTTGGAGACAGTTTCCACTAACCCAAACCCCTTGCCAGGTGGGGAACCTTCGTGGAAATCGACCATCGTTAATCACACCCAAAATTACAACGACGATGAGACATCTCATCTTTACTAGTCCAAAACTGAACCCTCAAATAACTCTAGGGCGGTACAAACCTTAACTATCCTGGGAGTTCCCAACAACCTGAAGACACACACTATCTCTATGGACCATACAACTGAATCTAACAGAATTCGACTACCTCGATAAGCAGTCAACACACAAAAAGAACTGGGAACTGGGCATAACTCATTGAAAAATTTTGGAGGCTTTCTGGGCGGCATACTCATAATAACATGAAAAACACCGTCAAAACCAGAATCATGCCAAAAATCAATCAAAGCAACAACACAAGACAAGGTAAAAAGGCCCATAATTCAAAAATACACAAATAACAGCATAAATCACTTTTCAAAAACCATTATTTCTTTAAAATTTTAAAACTCACCTATGGAACCTTATGAACCGTCACATGTGCGTTCATTCAATCCCGCTCACATCACCTATGAACAAGTGCCCCCACGCACTTCCATACATACCCACACACGTGTGACCCTTTATAAGGAGTGCCAAGGTTCAAACACTTCTTTTCCTTACCAAATCCAAATACATACCAAGTTTTTCCAAGCCAATACACCTTCTATTTAAAAATCCACTTTAGTAATTTCAATTTTTTTTGAAAGAAACACTTTTCCATTTAAAAACCCATTTCACTTTCAACGCACACACAAACCAACCGAGATTAAAACAAAACAATAGAAAAAATAACCCACTGGAATGAGGAACTAGTGCACATGTCTGACCCAGCAACATGGTGGTGAGCCATGCCCCAAGTAAGGCATAACACTAAGAGGACCTTTAACCAGCCACTTGGACTCCACATGGGTCACCACCCCATGTGAGGCCGCAAAGTGAACCGATTCACCTCTATTGTCATCCCTCAATCCGAAACGATCAAGGACAAGTGACTCAAATCCTGGACTAACCCTAGTAACTCAGGTCTCTTCGCGAGCGGTGGTGATCAGGAACTGACCCGTAACGTACTTCTTGAGACCCAAGTGTCCTAATCTCTATCTACTAGACACCCCAAATAACAAGAACCTACCTCTGATACCATTTTTTCACGAACCAACCCGGTTCGACCTTGAGCCGGTCACCCGAGTCAGTCCGCGACATGACCCGAAGGGCATTCCCGATCCCCACGGGCTGGAAACCAGTGCCGGGCATCAAAACATACACCTGGGAACAATTTAAGCCCAAAAAAAAAAAATAAACAAAGAGGACCAAATTAATAAATGAAATAAACTCAGGATGCAACAGCATGGACAACTGAAAATAAATAAAATAAACTAATCCAGATACAAGGAGAAACTCAACAGACAGAAAACTAAAATACAAAAATGAAAACCCCAAATGAAAAAACCAAACCGCCACAACCCAATATCCATGTGACCTCTTGGTCACCACCAACCATAATACCAACTATGCGCCAACATCAAGCACTTGATAGGGAAAACTGAACAAAGATTGAACATGCAAAACAGCTCGGGTCTACTGACACCGAGTGGTATAGGTAGGGTGTGAGCTAATCGCTCAGTAGGCCAGCACCACAGATTCCATGTCATTCCTTCCACAAGACATTCCATTAATACTAGTTTGAACTACTTTATAAAATTAGGTTTTTATACACACATTGCTTTTTAAAAACAAACAAACACGATCCACTACCCTTCAAGTTTAAAACCAAATACAAGGGGAAAGAAAGGGGTGTTGTGATTTCTATTTCAAAACATCCAATTGAAATCCTTTTTGATGTTATCACAATTTCACAATTTTCTAAATAAATACCAAAACCAGGTGCAAAGAAAAAAGTTTCCACACAAAGAGGGAAATGGATCTAATAGTACTCGTAACGGGGAAACACGGGAAATACTAGGAATGCAGAGGAAGACCAGAACATACTATAAATGTGACTCATCCTGAAGGCATACCCTAACTCAATGACGTCATAATGCCCTAACGCTTGGCATACCCCTACATGGCCTAACCGAGGGGCCCTATCCCCATAGCATCAATAACTCAGTATTTCCCTGCTATGGGGCCACTAGCCAGTACGTAGTCTAAACTAGTGTAGCAATCGTTCTCAGTAAACCTCTTTATTATTCTAGGTTCCCATGAAAAGTTCTCAAGGGGGTGTTCCATATCATTCAAACAACAAGTCACATACATATAATCAACGCACCACACAAATTGGCACCGCCCCGACCACCTCAAGGGTTTGGACCTTGCCTCAAAATAATTATCCAAAGGAGGTCCCATACCGAGGACCCTCCCATCTCATGATCAATCCACGAGGCAAGAGGCCTAACCCAAGAGGGGTTTTCCAAACAACCCTTCCGAACATTCTAACCGGGCCTTTAACTTTACAACATTCACGCATTTACCCATAACACTTTGAAAACCATTTCAAAAACAACAAATACCATTCATTTCATAAAATACCATACAATAACCACTTTTTAACCAAATAAACCCTTATAAACTCATTTCAACAATCCAATCCACCAATTGAAAACAACACACTTTCAAGGGCCAAAGGGGAATATACCATTAAGCAAGTAATTTGAAAACCCCATTTAAAGACATAGGTCACCAATTTGAACATCACCAATACATTTATAAAAAAAACCAAACTATGTCTTAAAAACCTTTAATCCCTTAAAAGTGTCAACCAGAAGATTTCACTAAAACATAGTATGCACAACCTAACAAAACGCACCACACATTAAAATCCACTCTTAAAGTCACGCGCACCTTAAAAAATTTCCCAAAACCAATTTCGCACTTCTTCCATAATTTAATAAACCATTGAGATGACTTATAAAACAATTTTAAATAACTCTCCAAGGATTTTATATCAAGAACACACCCAAAAAATTTAACAAAATCATTTCCAAACAATACCGCTTATTTACATTCAATTACAAAGGAAAAAGCACATGCATGAATGGAAGAACATGTAAAAACCTATTTTTAGCAAGTTAGACTAATAATAAATCATTACCATAAGCTAACTACAACTATAATAAAGTGAAAATAAAGGTTTAACAATTAAATAGTAAAACACAAGTATCACATGGAACGAAATTGGAATAAATGGAATGGAAGCAACTACCTCAAAGAATTGGCTGAGCCAATTATTTTGAAATCACACCGCCACTTGTTCACGTACACTTACTCCGACAAAAGCGAATGCACTAGAAAAATTATCTCCACCCCTTAACAACACAGTTGACCCCCAAAGTTAGTGCGGCACAGACCAACGCACAACCAGATAAATACCAAGGACTAAAAAACAACATAAGACACTAAATTGGATGATGAAAAACAAAACAGTGGGTGCATTAACTTTACCTAAAAAAATTGGCGGCAAGGAAAAATGAGTTCATCATCCTCGCCCTTGGCGGAGGATGCCTGAACCTTGACCAACGGGTCCCGATACATTAATTTCATAACCTATAGCGGGAAGAACACCACAATCAAATATTATCAAAACCTTAGGGTTTCAGCTAAATTCTAATCAGGTACCAAAATAGAAACAAAATGCCAAATCAATTAAGAAAATGGCGGTCCAAGGGCTATACCTCGAAGAATAGTTGAAGAAACACGAAGAAATCGAAAGAAATTTCAAAGAACACGGAAGATTCGGGGAAAGGGGTTGGGCGCCATTGAGACTCATTCGCGGGTCCAAGCACGCCTGTTGCAGGTCGCGATCGAGAACAGGTCGTAGTCGATGGGGCTCCATCCATGGAGGCGCTGAAGGGGAGCTTGACCGTGGAGACTGCCGCGCCAAAAGGAGGTTACAGGGGGGGGCGACACTACAAGGAGGGGGGTTACGAGGGAGGGGATCGATAGTACCAAAGAGGGGGGAGATAGGTGAGTGAGAGGGATAAAAAAATGGGAATTAAATAAAAAAATAAAGAAAAGGAGAATGGGGCGTGAGAGAGAGTGGGAGAAAGGGGAGTTGAGTGAGAATGAGGGGGGGGGGGGGCTTGCTGGGTAGATTAGGTTTCTATTTTTTTTAATTTTTCTTATCTTAATAATAATAATAATAATAATAATAACCATTTAAATAATAATAATAATAACCATTTAAATAATAATAATAATAATAACAAAATTTTAAAGACAATATTTATAAAAAAATATTAATACTTATATATTCATAACATTATTAATTTCCTTATTAATAATGGTAATAATAATAAACTGATTTTAAAAATTACCTTAATAATAATAATAATGACACTAAAAGTAATAATAATAATAATTATAATTTTATTCAACTTATTTTAAATAATAACCATATTAATAACAACTAAATAATAATTATATCTATAATAATTTCAATGAAAATAATGTTATTAACAATTTTTAATAATAAAAAATACTTTTATCTATGAAAAAATATCATGATTATTACGATCTAAACCTTTAACTTATTTTATTTACATCAATCATTATTTATTTTAAAAATTACATATTTGCGCGGATACTTGGGCCGATTGCGCGGTCACCACCAACCATACGATGTCCGCGCACCGGTCCGACACCCACCAAAACTATTAAATGATAAAACTATAGAACATCTCTCAACTTGCGCCTTGACGAAGCTAACCGAAGTCGAGAAATAATAAAATAAAATAACAGTAAAAAGGGTCAAGGTGTGACAAATAAATCCCTTGGTGGGAAGCATTATCAACCAGTGGTTTAATAAGACCAAAACATGATCATGTATCTAGATAAATGGGCTTAGTTAAGCATCGTCGCAGTGTTTCGATTATAAAATGAGCATAGGCTTGAGTGTTAATGTCTTAAGTGTCATATTCTTAAGAATTTATCAGAGTTTTGTTGGGAATTTGGAGATGCAACATGGCCATTTGAAGGGGATTTAATGACCATTTTAGGTCATGTGATGTTTATGTTGTTCTCGAAGGATTCTTGGGGATGAGAATTTCTAAGGTGGGGAGGTTGTAACGACCCATGTTTTGAGCCAAGGTGAAAATTCCAAGGGAATTAGAACTTTTAATGTTTACTAAATTTTCCATTATTTGAACTAAGCTTTAGAATGTAATTTTGGGTGTTGGAACACTTCAACGTGTTGTTTTTGGACATGGGTGAAGGAATGAGTGGTACCTTTGAGGTCTCATTGAGTTTCAAGTGCATCGAGGCTAGAAAGTCAAAGTTTGGAGGGTTTGTAGAGGGTGCACGATTTGTCTAAAACCATGAGACCCTTAGAAGAAAACCATACAGTTTCATAGGGGGTACAAAAATGCCATGCACAAGCTGTGCACAATTTTCCCAAACTGTACACTTAGGCTGTACAGTTGGGGACTCTTGGGCAGTACCTAATCACTATTTAACACACAATTTGCACATAGTTAGGCTAACCATGTGAGGTTTTTTCTTAAGGGATGAGTGCTGCAGGGTTTGGTGCACAGTTTGACCAAACCGTGTGGCCGAACCATGTGACCCAGATCTCAAGGTGAAAGTACTGTTTTCCCCTTAATGAAACCTTTTATCCTCATTTCCTTTTCTTTCTTCTTCCTCCAGCGGGTGTATCCTCTCCTTCTTTGAGCCATGGGTTTCATCCTCCTAAATCCTAGCATATGATTTGATGTTTCTCCTCCGCAGGTTTTCTAAATCAAGTGCCATCGATCTCTATAAATTTTCTTCAGTAAAATTTCATTTCAATTTTAATCATTCTTCGTATAGTTTCTTCTCAATCAAGTTATCATGGTGCAAGCACTTTTTCCCTATTTCCAGGGAGAAGGTCCATTTCTTAGATTTCTTAGAAACCTAATTGAATCATATCTTGATATTGGATGTGTGATACATCCTAAGCATGAGGTATGTGTTTTATGATTTATTATTCAAGTTTTCTTTATTTTATAAATAGGTCCATTGCGCCGAACATTATCCTTTTCTGTGCATTGCCTTTAAATTTATTTATTCATATTAAATTGATCATTTCACCTTGATATATGTAATTTGATTCATATTTGGTAATTTAGAGGATGAAGACCTCATTTATGGACACCCCATGGCTGTGCCGAGTCCATGTTAATTTTTTAAATAAATGAATTAAATGGATTTAACACCTTCTAAGTGTATGTCTTAGAATATAAATTGATTTTCCTTTATTATTAATTGTTCAAGTGATGTTATCACCTCCTAAGTGCCACATTGAACTTTATTGAAATTATTTTATTTTATTGTTAGTTTATAAATATCATTTAAAGTGAATTTAATTGTTATTGTTGAATGAAATTCTTATTTATGATTAAATTAATTATATAAAGAACAATGTATTGGTTTTATAATAAAACCCCTCAGTTGAGGTGTGCTATCTTCTAAACAGAAAATTGATGGTTAGTGGTCTAATACATTCTTGGCTGTATTACTTTGATATTTTGATTTATGACTTGTGATGAAATTAAACTACTTAATTGGAATCAAGTGAATTTTTTGGATAAAACAATGATATGTTTTTAATAATAAAACCCCTCTGTTGACATGCACTATTTTCGATTAAAAAAATATATATGTGTGTTATTCCTTGAATGGCCTTATGGAATGGGTGATTCATCTTAGACCTCAGAGTTTAGCATTTGAGTATGAATTTTTAATTATTTTTGAATGCAATGACCCTTTTTATTAATTATTGGAGATAATACATCACATGATTACAAGAATGGACCCATTGTTTTGTTAAATGTAATTAAATAAATTAATTAATAATTCCATGAGTGATACTTGGGTTTTAGTTTCACAGAATTCCAAGGAAGGAATCATCGTGTTTGGGATTAGTTTTATTATTTAGATAGTGCATATGATGGGGGATATATGGTATTCTAATATGGGCTCACCGTGCATTCTTATACCTCAACATGAGTGATACTAGTTCCCTAGGGAAGGCACCTTGGATAGGCTCAATAGAGAGATGTTTATACCAAGACACAAATGAGACTTGTTCCCCTATATGAGATACCTGGTATAGGCTTAGAGGTTGTTGTTTCACATTAGGACTGGAGTGATACTTGTGAGGCCTTCCAGGGTCACATTGGATGAACACTGATGGCATTCAGCATTATGAAAATCCTAATGATATACATGGGTTACTTGTTTAAGGTTTTCCTAGGATGGGCCCAAGATGTTTCCTTTTAAAATTTGGTAGCTACATTTATATAAAGGGCTAATGATGTACAATTGTCATCCAAGGGATGCGTCCGCCAAGCCGAATCACATGCTTGGGGTCGGTTCATCTCATGAAACCTATTTAATGCTGTTTTTTATCACTTTATTCCCTTATCACATCTGCATAGGTTGATTTTGGTTTAGACTTTTCTGGATTAGGATTAAGAAAGTATGGTCAGGATGGGTGTCCTTGAGGAACCTTAACTGACTTAGTTATTTATTTATTTGCATTCCTTATTTACTTTCGATATACCTACAAATTTTATTATTTTTATTCATGGTCTGGTTGGAGTTTTAGACACCATGGGTGATGACCTATTGATATTTTTATCTCACACACTCCTCAAGCCACCATTGCACCGGGGTACCTGAGTAGACCTTGTGTCGCGGGACTGTAGATTGTTGCTTGTGATGAATTGCTTGCACCTAGGAGTTAGAAACACGTAACTCAAATAGATCTTGAGATGACCATGGAGTTTCCCTCAGGGATTTTATTTATTTTAATTATTTGTATCACTACCTTCTGTATGTATTTTGTTTTTGTTCATGTAATATTATCTGTACATGTATGCATTGTATACATTAGCATTGACCATCTGTTATATTTAGTTTATATTATTCTTTTATTACTCTGTCATTACTCTTTATTGATTCTTCTATTTTCTGGTATTCATTATTTCCTATAAAATTTTACTACTCTAACATGATGGTATAGTCTCCCCACTATCACCACCTTTGAACCTTGATTCTAGTTAATATCCTCTGGAATATGGGGAGATGTGCTTGAGGAAATGTGGCGATCGATCTAGATACTGTTTCCATAGTCAGTCAGACTGGGATTTTATAGGTTCAAGGATTCCTAGAAATTTAATGATTTAATACATAATAATGTAGTGAATATTACAGAGTTCCACTTTACCAAATATGGAGTTAAAAAGTCTGGAACCCAGATATATCTCCCATTAAAACCAAAACTAAAGTGGAAAATTATGGATGATGGATATAACATATCCTTCTATATTCATCCTAGAATCACTAATATGTATATGAATTTTAAGAAATTTTTTGGTGGGATAACATGAAGAGGAATAATGTAGAGTTTGTATCATGATGATTTGTACGATAATAAGTAAAGGTTGAATGAAAAAAGTCTAAGGGTAAGATGAAACCATTTTCCATACTAGTATGAAAATGGGAAAACATAATAATGGATTTCATCATAGGACTCCCTAGGACCTATAAATGGAATAATTCCATCTAGGTGGTATTGAATCACCTTACCAATTCATTTAATTTCATAGTTATCAAGGAATATTTATCTCTTAACCAACTCACCATGATATATATAAGTGAAGTGAAAAAAATACATGGAGTTACACTTTCCATTATAATTGATCGAGATTTGAGGTTTACCTCAAGGTTTTGGAGAATGCTCTAGAAAGAATTGGATATAGAACTGAGCTTTAGTACTAATTATCACCCTTATAAAAATGTTCATTTAGAAAGAACTATCCACACTCTGGAGGAAATGATGAGATCATGTTCAGTGGATTTCCAAGGAAGTTGGGATCAAAACCTTTCCTTGGTTGAGTTCTCATGCAACAAAATATTATATTCTATCATTATTATAACACTTTATGAGGCTATGTATGGGAAGATATGTCAGAATCCAACATGCTAGGATGAAGTTGGAGAGAATAAGATGATGTTACCTGATCTTATCCAAGATATGATAGAGAATGTTCAAACTATTTAGCATCATATGAAATCAAAAAAATGTCGAATGAAAATATATATTGACAATCATTGACGAGACATGGAGTTTGAGGTTAGATTTAAAACATTCCTTTGTGAGAGGACCGATTTGGGATATGCCTAACACTGGGAGGGGGGTTAATTAGTGTTGGGTACTTTTTAATCCAATTCTACCTTTTTATCCCCATATCTCTTGACCTGTTAAGATCTTGATTCTCTTATTATATTTTCCTTGTAACATGAAATAATATGAAAGTTTTAAAGAATATGCATGCAGTATTTTTACAAGGTTCACAACTCAATAATAGTAATGAGTCCTTACCATGTATGGGTATGACTAGTCCATGGATTCTATACTATAATTTAATAACAAGTTATAGTGGGTTGTCTTGGAAAAAAAATCCTTAAGCCATCATGATTCCCTAAACTTTGAAGGGAGGAATAAAATAATTATACTTCCCTAAAATGGTGATGACCTAGTCCAACTTGTAGCTACTTTTTAGTTTTTATACTGCCTACCTAGATAGTATTATCCCTATTGAAAAGGGTTTTCCACACTAATAGAGTCTTCCACTTATTGAGACCTATTGAATTTTTCCCTACAACTTGATCTTACACTCTTCACATGTTACTTACTTAGCAGCATGCAAGTAACCATTCTCACTTATTCACAGTATAAAACTTGATAGCTACACAATCTTCTTTTCCCGCTTCCTCAGTGAAAAATCAATTGCACTAAAACCTCTCCTTTTTTCTAGAATCACAAAATTCTTTTGTTATTGTCAAAACAATAAGAATCATCTCATCTTAGCATCATCATAGTCAATTATTCTTCTTTGATACACAATATCAACAGTGAGTGTAGTATCAGTACTCCTCTCTTCTTCTTGAATTATCAACCCAATTAAATCATATGAACTTCATGCATTCAATTCAGTGCAATTCAATTTTGTTTTGGGTATCTTTAAATTCACGAACAATTATGTGTGTATGAATCTTCATGTATTCTTGAAAGCATTCATGCAGTGTTTTCTTATTCTTTTTCTCTTTGTACAATTCCAGTTCGAGTGTCAAGTGGGTTTATATGTATACATGGAAGAATAGATTTCCTTCTTGGTGAAACCCACTATCCACTTTAATTATTTATTTTTATTTTCATGTGATATTCTTTAAACTCAAATGGGTGTAGTCCACTATTCACCTCGTTCTTGCACACTTGGGTGTATCAAATCAGGCACATGAGTTCATGTGCATCATGCATGCGTATACTACCCCTACCTTCAACTATTATTATTCTTCTTAATTAGAGAGTCTTACAAATAGTGTAATTCATTTACATGCAAACAAGATCATAAAAGCCATGGGACTTGTGGATCTTCTTCATGAAGCACACCAATGGTTTGGTTTAGTGTTCATGTTATTATTCTATGCATAGGGTGTGCGGTTCTTCTTTGCACAAGATGTATATATATTCTACACTGAACCAGAGTGGTTTGTGACTCTTCGTCATGAAAGGGATGCATAGTTATTCTATGCATAGAGAGTGAGAATCTCCTTCAAAAAACCAGGATGTTTCACATATCCTCTTCACGAAACCTTTATTGTTCATAGTTCCTCTTCATGAACCCTTGATGGTTTTCTGTTCTTGCTTTCCCTTCATGAATTGGAAGATCAGAGAGGCTTTGTTTTCTGAAGAAAATAGGAACTCTTGGAAGTATGAGAGTATCAACCTTTGCTCGGACACGAGACTTCTCCTTTTATAGGAAAAGCTCACAGCCTTGCATCAGGTTCAAATCTCTTAACATACACTCTTCGATTATTGTTTTGAACAACCGAGATCTTCTATATTTAAAATCTTCAAAACTGGTTAAGGATATTCCGAGAATCATGAAATTATTCCTTTTCAAATTATCTCCTAATATATGGTGAATAAATCACGTGCATTTGATGCGAATCACATTCTATTCATTTTAAATCCAATCTTGAATCATCCACCTGGCCCCGGAAACTTCATTTTCCTTCGACCCAGACTTACTTCAAGTTATCTGTATGCAAGAAAGATGTAGATTGAATGCATGGTCTCAGTTTTATCCAATGAACCTCACAATATCAGAAGGATCATCATTCGATATCCAGAAGTTGATCATTGTGGTTTGATCTTCATCTCCAGCATGGTAGCAGTGGCGTTGAGCATCGACAAGAGGAAGAAAGTGGCATGACCTTTTAGAAATGGAATGTGAGATAGGGTGACCTTTATTCAAAAGGACAAGGTATGGGATCAGATGGATGACCATGATCATATTAGATTCCAAATATAGATGCCACAAATGATTACACGGTCGAGCGAGGTGTGGGATGAGATGGATGGTTGAGAGCACTCCAAAGGACAACCCACATCGAAACTAAGATTCATCTCTCGTCTGCATTATAAGAAAATCCACTCTAAAATAGGCTAAAAAATATCTCTCCCCCTCCCTGGTATCACCCCGTACCAGTTCTCCATGGATGCACTCTACTCCCACTCCCTCGCAGGCTTCAGCCTGACCTATGAACATGCTCTTCCTCACGCAGTCCTGCGAGCCTCCACACGACCCTGCATGTGGGCACCTATGCCCAACCCATGCCACCTTTAGGATGGCCAGGGAAAGTTCTCTCAGCATGGTTAACCCTTGGGTCCCACATGTGCTTTGGTTGATCTTGCCTCAAATTTCTTGAGGGTTGGCCAATTTTTTAAGTGATCCACATAAAAAATACATTGTATAGAATTTATGGCCACTTAGTACCTCAAACCCATGCATGGCCACCATCGAATTCCATGCCCATGCACACTCTTCCTTCTTCTCTTATTCTTTAACCGTTCTTCTTCTTCTGATTATTTTTGGAATATAAATTCCAAATAACTTCAATCATACTCAAATGAATGATACTTCATTGTTGTAAACAATTTATCACCTTTGATACATATAATTTGAACTTATTATGAGTGTGATAGTTGTCTAATTTAAACAACATGGTGAATTTCCCAAGCATGAATTCCAATGCTATGACTCCATAAAAATTCACCAGGCATCACTTCAACCAACTTCCATTAACTTTGGATCTTCTTATTTATTTTTATTAGCATTTAAAACCTTTTAAAACAAATACAACTCTTACACAAAAGTTTTCCCAACAATCACCCCCTTTGTATTTTTTTTCATTACTCAACGTTCTTTCTCAAATGAATGTGTCAATGTCAAAATGTGAAATATTCTCTCTCCCCTTTACTATTCCACTTTCATTTCACTTTATCTCCCCCTTATTTAAAATAAATACAAAGTTCATGGGAAAAGGGTATCAATCCATACTTGTTCAATGTTCCATCCATCATTTCACTCTAAGTCCACTTAAGCTATGCACGGTGTAGAAAACAAGAGGAGTTGATTTAGGAAAAAAAGATATCCCTTATCATTGATCATGATACCTCATGAGATGAGAACTCATGTACTTGTCTTCATGAATTATTCACTTTCATTGAAGGATCAAATCAATAAGAGTGACATGAATTTTTCTGAGAATAATCAACCTAAAACTCCTGCACTCACTTCAACAAATAGATAAAAAACATTCAAGTGCCATAGGAAGGATAAATGAAATTGGGGAACTTCCATTCTTCTTATGTCAATAAATAATTTAGTTACCCCTCCTTTGTAAAAAGTTTTTTATTTTTAATAACCAATGAAGAGAGATTAATAAATGTCATACCTTCTCTAGTGACATGATCCTCAAACAATTTCTAGAATAATTTGATACCTATTGAAATAATAATTTTGGAACCTTCTTCATTTGTCTCCCCTCAATGGAAAACACTTATCATTAACGTTTCTCATGTTTTTCCCCTAAGAACTTAATTAAACTTAAATTCACTATATTATAAGAAAAAAATACAATACACAAATATTTAATGGAATAAGATGGATCTTCCTTGATTCATCAATGTGAACAACAAGGTTGAGATGTTTTTCTCAACCAAGTTGCTCCACCTCCTCTAGTCTTCATGATTTCACATTTGAACTTATGTTCTGATATATGCTGAGGTATTATGGATCTCTTCACATCATATTCATCTTTGTTTTTGTTGGGAAAAAATCCCTCAAGGTATCATTGAAGCATTTTTGAGGTGATTGTGTTTGTTGACAAAGTGGACATCTGAGTGGTGATTTGTTGACAAAGAGGATTTCATGATGGAATGTATAGTTCAAGAGCTGAGGTCAAAAATCCATGTTTGATTCAAGAATGTCGAAAAGAGGAATGGATGATCTAGAGGTGGTACAAAAGAACAGATACAAGGTGGTTCCATTTTCCAGTGTTTTCCAAATTTTTGGTCCTGAAAATCGTCAAATGAAGAAAAGTGGTTTTTGGCAAAGGGACTTGCGTGCTGTGTACTTGAAGGCTTGGAAACTTTTGAGCCATATGTTTTTCATGATCATATCATCAAAATGTGGTAAAGGGACAAGTGTCGCGCAAGTATTGGTGGTGTCACGCAAGTGACTTGCGCGCCGTGAAAGAGACTTGCGCGCCGATACCTTGGAAGCTTGAGAACTTGTGCGCCTATGGTTTTTCAAGATCAGAAGATCAAAATATGGCAAAGGAAAGAGGTTCGCGCAAGTTTGGAATTAGGTCGTGCAAGTGAATTGCAGAAGAAGAGATCTTCACACCGAGACTTGCGCGCCGAGGTGAGAGTTGCGCGCCGTCGCACAGGGGTGACCAAATGCCTATAAATACTAGACCACCCCTCTTCATTCTTCACCGGAGTTCAATAATTTGAATATTTAGAGCTCCCGTCGCACAGGTGTGGTTGTCTCTCAAGTGGTGGTGTGTCGCGCAAGTGGGACTTGCGTGCCAGTGTTGGAAGTTGCGCGCCAAGTGTTAGTTACACGCCTGAGGTAGTTTAGGCGAGGAAGGAAGTGAGTCGCGTAGGTTTGGAGTTGCAGAATCTTGTGTCGCACAAGTGTTTGAGGAAGACTTGCGCGCCAGTTGTGACTTGCGTGCCGATACTTGCACACTGGTTTAGACTTGCGCGCCAAGTAAGGTTGATTTTTCCACGATGTTTTCGGGCTGCGTGGAACCTGAAAGTTTTCCCGATATCTTCGGTGCAAAGAGTTATTCATCTACAGGTGAAAGTTGGACTTCAACAGAGCATCTACATATAGAGAAAGATACATTCCTTCATGAAAATTAAGAGACCTATAGGTCTATAAACTGTGAGTGGATCCTTTCCGACGCAATGAGCAAATGAAGAGGAAGAAGGTGATCCTATCCACCGGCAGTGATCCAGAGAGAGAGAAACAGGGAGTGACCCTTGGGAAAGTAGTGAGATGACCCTAAATCTTGTAAAGGTAGTGAGCCTGGTAATAGAAGTGATCTATCCCAAAACATTGTATCCACATCTAGTGAAGAATATTGGAATTTGGCACGACCGGAAACTTGTCGCCGTATGATCCTTGGACGTAGCCCTTAGCGGTGAACCAAGTAAATATTGCTGTGTCCTGTGCATTCTTTACCTTCTGTTTATATTTTGCAACAGTAAAGAGAGAGAAGAGTGTTTTTCTTAACAGCGAAACAAGATCAGAACGGGCTTTAATTTTTAATTAGTCATACCCTGATTCACCCCCCCTATCAGGGAACTCAGCCTAGTGGACCTAACAGTGTTGATAATTTTTGTTCTTAACAGCCTTCATGGATGATATATCATTACTCCTCTTTAGGACTGCTTCTTACTTTATTAGTAAGGTTAAGAATCCTTTTGCAATGTGACTATATTTCTTGCATCTCTCACATAGAAATTCTTTGATACATAAGTTTCCTTTTTCTTGAAACCTTTATTTCATTCTATCTTCATCATGTGGAATCTTTATATTTCTATTTTCACTAGCCTTATTTTTTTCATCTTCAACTTTACACATTCTTTCCAAGTCTCCAGGACAAAGAACTAGCATGTCATTAGGGACTTTGGTAGCATGCATGGATCTTCAAAATGGGTTCTTCAGAGTGTTATAGTTTTTAGAAATTCTTTTGGATGAACCATACTTCAAATTATTAGATTTGGAATCCAAGTTATTCTCTCCTTTATTTCTTGGAATATTCTTATGAGAATTTGTTTTCACAACATTATTTTGGTTTCTTCCCAAGGTAGCTTCTTCATTCTTAGCCAGCTTCTATGATATTCTATTCTTATTATCTTTGGATGCATGTTGAAATGAGCATGTACCGACCTTGTGACCACTCCCATTGCATACATCACATATTTTGTCAAGAAATACAACTCTGTTTGTAGTATATAGATGCTTTTGGACCTATGGATGTTTCTTCTTCTTCTATAGCTTTATCCCCCTTGAGATGTGCCTCATTTGTGCTACTACATTTTGTGGATTTTACCAAAAATTTAATGCATAGTTTTCTAAATCTGTTACAACACCAACATTGACCCAAATTTTTTTGATTTCTTGATATCTTTCATATCTGATATTTGGGACTTTTTTATTATTTTTTTGTGAAATATGTGGGTAATAAACTAACACATTCTTTTTCCATTCACCCTAGTCATGGTGGTAGTATTTTTCTAACCTTTCATCATTCATACGTGTTTTGAATTTTTTTTGCAACCAAAATTATTTATAATAATAGGTTTAAAAACATTAGTACAAGATGATATTGATGGTAAATGAACCTTATCATCTACTTGTGATAGATCAATGAGTGAAGTCATGATCTTCTTATCACATGTTTTAGGTCTTTAAACCTTGGAGTACTCCAATGAACATTGAGTACTAGCATCAACTATTTACTTCTTTTGTGAAGTCTCAACATGCATCTTCTCAAGATTGGTTAACTGATCTTCCAATTCTAGACACTTCATATTGAGGATGATTTTCTAATATTCAGTCATAATCATATTCTCTTCACATACCTTATTTATTCTTTCAACACCATATTCAAGTGAAAGGATATTTTATTCAAGACTCTTATTGACTCCCTCTTTCTCTTCAAATTCTTTGATCCATTTTGAGGAACTCATTTCAAATTTCCTTTTTTTGATTCAAAGGACCAACTTGTCTAGAGATATTTAAACATTAAACAATTTTTTTATTGAAATCCTTTCTCCATAACATTAGTTTATTCTTACAATTGGGTGATATATTCTTGCATGTATTGAAATACTCCACAAACAAGGGATGCACTTTCTTCAAAAATAAAATGCAAAATAGTTCTTAATCTATTAATAGATAATTTCTGAGAATATGTAGATTGGTCATCAACACTTATTCTAGCATTTTCATCATGAGAATAATTTTAAAATGTACTAACACATACCTCCTGATAATTTGAGGTTGTAAGGTTATCCATATTCTTAGTGGAAGCTTGAGCCATATTCTCATTACTTTCCAAGACTGATGTGTCCTCATTGTTAGCAATGTATGGAGAATGAGATAATTCCTCTTATTTTGATAAGATGGACTTCTTATTCAACTTTATCTTCTCTTTATTTTTCTTGTTGATCATGGTCTTGGTAGATATACCCTTATACTTAGAGATAACTGAATCTTCAATAAAAACATACTTCATTGTTGACTAAGGAAAGAAGCTCAAGTATTAAAAACAGACTATTTTCACTATAGAGAATCTATCATAGGTGAACCTTCCCTCTAATACCAATTGAGAGGACCAGTTTGGGATATAACTAACACTTAGAGGGGGGTGAATCAGTGTTAGAGACTTTTTAATCCGATTCTACCTTTTTATCCCTATATCTATTGACCTGTTAAGATCTTGATTCTCTTATTCTATTTTCCTAGTCACATGAAATAATATGAAACCTATAAATAATATTCACACAATATTTTTACAAGGTTTACTACTCAATAAGTGTAGCTAGTCCTTTCCATGTATGGGTATGAAAAATACACAGATTCTCCACTATAATGTAGTAACAAGTTACAATGGGTTGTCTTAGAAAACAATCCTTAAGCCAGTGTGAGTCCCTACACTTTGGATAGAGGAATGAAACAATTATACTTCCTGAAACTGGTGATGACCTAGTCAAACGTACAACTCCTTTTTGGTTCTTTATACTACCTCCTTAGATAGTCTTCTCCCTGGTGAAAAGGGTTTGTGACACCAATAGAGTCTTCCACCTATTGAAACATGTTGTATGTCACACTACTGCTTGATCTTCTAGTCTTCACTTTTTTACTTACTTAGCATCATGTAAGAAACCCTTCCCACTTCTCCATATCAACAGACTTGAAAGCTGTACAATCTTTTTTTCCCTCTTATTCAGTGAAAAACCAATTGCACTAAAATGTATTATTCTTTTTTCTAGAATCACAAACTTCTTTTGTGATTGTCAAAACAATAATAATCATCTCATGTTAACATCATCACAGTCAATTATTCTTCTTTGATACACAATATAACAAATGAGTGTAGTATCAACACTCTTATCTTCTTCTTGAATTATCAACCCAATTAAATTATATACACATCATGCATTCAATGTAGTGAAATTCAATTATGTTTTGGGTATATTTAAATGAATGACCAACTATACATGAATGAGTCCTCATATATGTGCACAAGCATGCATCAACTATTTTCTAATTCTTTGGCTCTTTGAAAAATTCAAGTTCAGGTGTCAAGTGGGTTTATATGTGTGCGTGGAATCATGTACTTCCTTCTTGGTGCAACCCACTATCCACTTTAATTCTTTATTTTTATTTTCATGTGATCTTCTTCAAACCTGAATGGGTGTAATCCACTATTCACCTTGTTCTTGCACACTCGGGTGTCTCAAATCATGTACATGAGTGCATGTGTGTCATGCATATGCATACCACCCCTCCCTTCAACTTCTCTTCTTCCTCATAAAAAAATACTCCTGCAAATAGTGTAATTACTTTACATGAAAATAAGAGCATGAAATATGTGGGCCTTGTGAGTCTTCTTCAAGAAGCACACCAAGGGTTTGGTTCAGTGTTCGTGTTCATTTTCTTCTTCTATGCACAGGGTGTGCAGTTCTTCTTTGCACGAGATGTATAGATCTTCTCCACAGAACGAGAGTGGTCCATAGATCTTCCTCACCCACAGGATGCATGGTTCTTCTATGCACATAGAGTGTTGACCTCCTTTATAGAACCAATATGGTTCAAGGTTCCTCTTTAAAAACCCTTCATGGTTCATAGTTCCTCTTCATGAACCCTTGATGGTTCATGGTTCTTTCTTTCCCTTCATGAACTAGTATATTGGAGAGGCTTTTTTTTTTGTGGAAAACAAGAGCTCTAGAAAATATGGGACTAGCAACCTTTTCTTAGCCTCAGGACTTCTCCATTTATAGGCAAAGATCACAACCTTGAATCTGGTTTAAATATATCAAGATATGATCTTGAAATCTTGTTTTTAACAACCAAGATCTTCAACATTTAAAATTTTCAAACCTAGTTAAAGATATTTCGATAATCATGGCATGTTTCCTTTTCAAATGAGCTCGTCATCTACAGTGAACAGATCATGTACATGTGATAGGAATCACATTATATTCATTTTAATACCAAGATAGAATCATCCACACAGCCTTAGAAACTTCGTTTTCCTTCAGTATATACTTCCTTTGAGTTATTTGCATGCATGCAAGACATAGATTGCATGTATGATCTGTGTTCGATCCAATGACCCTCATAATGTTGGAATCATTCTCATTTGATATCTAGAAGTTGATCATGGTAGTTCGGTCTTTATATCTGGAAATACATCAATGGCGTTGAGCAGTAATAAGATGAAGATGGTGGCATGTAATTTTACAAATAAAACTCGAGATCAGCCGACTCTAATTCAAAAAGGCGAGGAGCAGGATCAGATGAACGACCACGACCACGATCACATCAGATTCTGAAGATAGATGTCATGGATGACCAGACAATTGAGTAAGGTGTGAGATGAGATGGATGGATGAGATAAATATGAAGGACATCCCACATCGAAACCAAGATTCATCTATCCTCCTATTTATAGGAAAATCCTCTCTGCAATATGCTCAGAAATATCTCTTCCCTCCCTAGTATTGCCCTGTACCAGTTCTCTGCGGGCACGCTCCATGCCCACTCCCTCGCGGGCTTCGGCCTGACCTATGCAGGTGCTCGACCCCATGTGCTCCTGTAGACCTACACATGGCCCTGCATGCAGTCACCTATTCCCAACCCATGCTATCTTCGAGTTTGATAGGGATGGTTTCTTCAGTACGGTTGACCCTCAGGTCCCACATGTGCTTGGGTTTATCTGGCCTCATCTTTCTTAAGGTTTGGCCATTTTTTTAAGTGATCCACATAAAAAATACTTTATGTAGAATGCATGACCACTTAGTAATTCAAACCCACACTTGGACACCTTTAAATGCGAATCCCATTCACACTCTCACTTATCTTATTCTTCAATCATCATTCATATTATTATTCTTTTGGGAATATAAATTCCTAGGAACTTCAATCATCCTCAAATGGATGATACTTCATTTCTATAAACAATGTATCAACTTTGATAAATGAAATTTGAACTTAGAACCGGTGAAAAAATAATCTCATTTAAACAACATGATGAATTTCCCAAGCGTGTAATCCAATGCTATGAATCCATAAAAATTCTATAGGAATCACTTTAAGTAACTTCCATTAACTTTGGAGCTTCTTCTTCATTTTGATCAGCATTGAAAACCTTTTAAAGAAAATACATCTCATATAAAAAATTTATCCCAACACTTTGTATACTATTGTGGAATAAATTTGGGAGGTTTGGGAAGAAGGGAAAGCTTATTCCTTGATACTTTGGCCCCTTTTAGATCCCTAATCACATCAGAGTGGTGACCTATCTACTAGAACTCCCACCTAGGATATCTCATGTACATGATGTGTTCCATGTATCCCTCTTGAGGAAGTACACACTGAACCCCTCATAGGTACTGAATCCATAGGTGGTACCATTGGATAATGATATTCCATATGTGGAGTAACCAGTGGAGATCTTAGATTTTAGAGACAAAGTTCTATGAAACAAGACAACTCAGCTGGTCAAAGTGCTGTAATGGAACCACAAGTTTGAGGAACTAACATGATAAATGGAAGAGGAAATGAAACAAAAGTACCAGCATATATTTTAGTGTATGAAATAAAAATTTTGTGGGAGAAATTTCGGAAGGTGGTAATGATGTAATGACCTAAATATTTATAACCGGAATTCTTTTTTAAATGACTAAATGATTTATTAATAAATGACGTTATAGAAAATACCTGCACTAATTTAGTTATTTTAGACAGTTATATGGTCTATGAAATTTAAAATACTGTTAACCATCAAAACCATGGATAATATAGCCATGGTATAGTGACCATTTAGATTAGTATATTAAGGGTTATGATAAATTCCATTTGACACAGACAAAGGAAGCATTGACCACAACCAGTAAGATCGTATCCTATGAAGCCCATTTACTAAAGCTTACAAGGGTGATATAATCACTAAAATTTTCCCCTGACCAAGACTAGGCTAAGATTCAACAATTAAATCATGAGAATAACCATTTATGTGATAATTTCAAGCTCATCTAGATCCCAAACCAAACCATGTTCGCTGAACCATCCCAAAAAAAATCTCACCATCACACACCTTATACTAAGGGAATTATCTAATGTAATAAAGGGCTATGCATATATACCCTAAAATTATGAATTATTATATTTTTTTAATAAAAAAATGATCATTTTACCCCTTTATAATATTAAATTTTAAATGACTAAATAATTAGTTTGAAAAAAAAATAGATTTTGATATGATGAAACAAAAAATTTATTTTTGGGAATTATATAGTTTCAATCAAGGCACTCTTTTTGAGGAATTAAATAATTTTTAAAATAAATAATTTTTTAATAAAACATTATTATTAAATAAAATATATAAAATATAAATTATCATATAATTTTATGAATTCAAATTCAATTTTGATTGGAGTCTAGAAAACTGTTATTGTAAAGAAACAAGTATTTTTCAATAAATAGGGATTTTTGATTTAAAAGTGTATACTCAAATATTTATTTAATTATTTGGATAAAAGAAATATTATTTTATAAATAAACACATCAAAATTACCCAATGGTGAGTTTTTCATAATTTTCTATGATTTTCAAATTTTTTGGGTAAAAATTAAATACAATATAATTATATGATAAGTGTTATGACATAATAAAAGCACAAAAAGTGATGTAATAAATAATATAAATAGAATAAAAGAATAAAATTATCCTTCCCCTTTAAGATTTTGTGTTTTAGATTATTTTATTAATTTTATAAACCCTTAATGAATCCTTAAAAACCTATATTATATTTTAAGGATTTAAAATCAATTCTTTATAAAAAGGAATCACTTCCACAACACCAAGGGAATTATTTTAATTTGTTTGGTTCATATAATTATAAAAAAATTAAAGGAACTCATATTTGGTATAAATCATTGGAAAAAAACCATCATAAAAAACCATGGGAAGGTTTTTTATTTGGATTACTTTATCACATAAAGACAAAAACCTAAGTTTAGAAATTAATAAAGAATTATCATATAATTTACAACATAAACCCAAAAAATCTCCCATTAATCTATACCAAAAACTATTTTATCATGAATTTAATATTACCTTACCTCTCTAGAGTCCTCCAAATATTACCCCAAGCTCTTAAGAAGCTCCCTAAAAGATTTTATAAGCACCCTCTCAAGGTAAGAGATCCTTCCCTTCCCATCTTTATTCAAGCACCTTATTAGTGTCCTAACTTTTGATTTTAAAATTTTCAAGTTGGTATATGTTTTAAAACATCCATATTATTATCATTATGATTTAAAATTAATGATATAACCCTTTATATCTCATTCACCCCATCTATAAACCTTTGTGGACACTAGTTATGCTATTGAAATTATCCTGTGATTTTTGAAGACAAACATTTGTGTAGTAAATACCTGTCTCCATTTCCACTCAAGGGTACTAAAATAGTTGTAAATATTCTTAATTTATTATGTATTTACTTGTATTTAACCCACACTCATTAATCTTAGGTTTTAAAATTTTTAAATTCATACTTATGTTGTATGATCTATATGTCACACTTATGCATGTACCTGATATGAATGTGATGGGAGGGCCTATAAATATATATCCCTCCAATGAATTGGGTAATATTTTTATATCATGATATTCCATTTATGGTGCATGGGAGGTTATCCAAAGCATACTATATTATTTTTTCTTAGTGTTTATCCTTAACTTATGTTCATGAAGTCATGTTTTATGTCGTTGCGACATTCCTATGTTTCCTTTCTCTTATCATGCGATATCATGCCTCATTTTTCAAGATTATGGTTCTCACCCCCTAATGTTACCTTAATATTACTCTTGGATCACATGTAATGATTTAACCTATTATATTATTTTTTTATTACCTTAGTGTGGTTTATAGCTCACCCCTTTTTTATGTACGTCCCCGGATTATCCCTTGAAGTTTTAGAAGATCCTAGGGAATATAAGGTCACATTTCATAGTTTTTAAATAATGTTTTTGTACCCAATTTTTAAGTTAATGTTATGTATACCTAATTTACAAAATACACAAGGAATTATGACATTTTTGGGTTTTATTAAGTGTTTCATTTTGTAATAAATCATGAATTAAGGAATAATAAAATATAGACTGTTATAGAGTGAATAAGATATCACCACTCCACAACTATGGGTGAATCAGATATCAAAACTCATACATCTACAAAGGTGAATGTGATATCACAGGTATGATAAAATATAATTGAATGATCTATCACCATAATAATAAAAACCATCAAGATGAATGGGTCATCGCAGATATGATAATAGAGGTGACCGATTCATCTCTAGAATAATAAACTTCATCAAGGTGAACTGGTTATCACTGATGTTGTATCTTAGGTGAATAGGTTATCACCATAACATGAGGATCATGTTTAAATCAACCATCACCACTCCATTAAAAACTATATTTGAATTGGGTATCAACATCACATAACCAATAAATATAGTGAATTATCTATTTTTATCCATATAATCAATAATATAGCGAACTTGTTATCACAAAGTTTATAAATAATATATATAGTGAACATGATATCACTATTCAAATAAAATAATCATAAATTAATGAAAAATAATCATAAGGATATACATAACAAAATGTTAATGAATAATTACAATAAACATAAATAATATCAACAGTTAATGGTTTAACCACTAAAGAATTGGTTTCCCTAATCCAAATAAATCACTAGGCCACCCATGCCCAAAACATTGTAAAACTACAAGATATATGTCAAGGCCAACCTACCCTTGGAATGTAATTTAATCCCAAACCAACACCCATCACTCTTGGGTCATCATAAAGTAATAACTAATCATAACAATGTCCCACAATGAGTCTCAATAACTATTATCCTAGTATACACAAGAGATTCCCATCATTAAGGAATGCTCAAGGACACCGTACAAGGCTCCTTAAATAAAATTATATAAACAAAAACCCCTCATAGATAGTGAATTCAATGTCCACTTTCTTGAAAAAACATGGCCATAAATAAACATTAATAATAATAAAAGGTTTTGGAGAGTCTATAATTGGTTAGATATCCCATTCTCACCCCTCACAAACAATGAAAACCACATTTTTTCCATTCTGATCTATCCGCAAACACCCTTATACACCCATATAATATAAAACACATGAAACTTATAAAAAATAGTGGAATAATTTATGGACCACCTACCATGGACTCGTAGAATCACTCATAATCATATAAATTATCTAATTTAGAGAACCCATCCTATTTATGTATTTTTAAAGTATAGTAGTGATAATAGTGAGAAAACCAAGAAGAGAGATAGAGGAGGAACCTTAGGCTTACCTATAATGATCCATAGAGATGACATGTCAATATAAGATCAGATAAGAGAGATATCAATGTTGGAGGAAGGGAGAACAAGTTAGAAGGAGGCCCAACCAGTGCACACTAGTAAATAGGTAAGGTGATTTTTTTCATAAATTATAACCATTAATTAATTTTTAATTTAAAATATTAAAAACCACAATAGGATACTAATGGGTATCTAGTAAACCCCCATTGGGTACCCACCTAAAGGTCACTAGGTGGACGATGGACCACCTAGCCCAACAACCTCTCTTCCAAATTCATTAGGTACCCAGTACCAAGCTACCTAGAACCTAGTTCAATTTTTAAAAAAATTAAAATTTATATCACCAAGCTTGTTTCCTAAAATACCAACCCTCAGCCTCTGCTAACTCCTCCAATAATCAAAAACCACTAAAAGACACTTGATTTGATAAAAATTTAATATAAATATTACCTTATAATTTTGGGGTAGATATAAAATCTCTAATAAACAAAAACACATCCTTGAGATACTTCACTAATCCTTGTTGGTGAAATACTCTGACCACCATGCTCACATATCCACTTTTTACTCTCAAGTATCCTCTTGGATGCATTTTTAATACCATTTCACAAATACCAGAGGTACTGTATTCCCACATAAAATGTTCTACCTCTAGTTCACTATGCATACTGGTCATTCCTTGAACGATTCATTAACCACTAACTTAACATCATCAATAATGAGATATTAAGAAATATATAAATGAAAATTTTTAAGAAATGATATATATAATACTTCATGAATTTCACTACATATTTGAGGAATTTCTAATCGATAACCAATTATTTTTCCTCTTGAAAAACCTCAAAATACCCCAAGAACCTAGGTGTCAATTTCCTTGAACTTAATTTCTTTCGGTGTCCCCATCAAGTAAACACCCTCAATAATACCCCTTCTCCCACCTCAAACACTCTAGGATGACATCACCCAAAACTATAGGATTGATTTATGATCTAAGTAGATATAAAATGATTCTTAATCAATTTGATATTATTTTATGTATATTTACGAGACTAGGTATAACAATAGAAGAATCCCCTACCTCTATCCAGAAAAAATTTGATTGACACAACATACCGTTCAAGGAATTAAAATGTCACATTTGAATAGATGACTTATAATTATTATTATAGGAAAACTTAAAAAATTATAGCTATATCTACCATAATATTCATATAACTCCTTGAGATTTAAAAAAATGAATCTATGTTTTATATAGTATTCAAATCAAAACACCAAGCTTAAATGACTAGTGAAATATATTTCTTTAAATAGCTTGTGGTACATGAAACCCTGAGTATAAATGAACCGTAACATAGTGCACCTTTATAACCTAGCCCTTATATTAGATGGTATGAAGAAGAAAAACTAAATTAGGAAATTTATATGGTTTAAAAATGTATAAACTAAATTAAATTATTATCTATTTATTTTAAAATAAAATAATAATTATTTGAACGAAAAAATGATCTTTGAAAAGATATGTATTTTTTCTAAAAGGCGGTTTCATTGATCTTTGTGCACATAAATTAAATTTATTTTATACCAATTTTAGATACATTATTTTACTTAATAGAATTAATTTTTTAATTTATAATATCAAAATTATCTTCGGGTGAAAATTTTGGATTCTTTTCAGAAAATATTGTTTTTTCAATGAATAAAGAAAAATACAGTAGAACCCATAGTTTGAGGTATGTAGCCTTTATTTATTCCTTTTTATGTTTTTAAAGGTCATGGGATGATTTTAAAAGAGGTTGGGAGAGTTTGGAATGGTTTTGGATAAGTTTGAAGGCTTTTCTAAGGGAGCACGGTTTGAGCACGGTTAGGGGAAACCGTGCGGGTTCTCTAGGAAACCGTGCAGGGGGAGACAGTAGCGTCCGGACGGCCTGCACACGGTTTTCCAAACCATGTGAGGAAACTGTGCGGACCCCTCCTCTTGAGGCAGTATCATGCGCACGGTTAACGCATGTTTTGTCAAACCGTGCGGGCTAACCGTGCGGCCACTTAAAGGTAGGGTTTTAAAACCCGGGTTCACTCAGGCTTGCCTATTTTCTCTCCAAGATTCCTCCCACCTGAGCCTCACTTAGGATTTTCTCCTCTAAAATGTTGGAGGGGCTCTCCCACACGTTTTATAAGCAAATCAAAGGGGTTTCATGGTGTTTTGAAGGCAGTTCTTCTCGGGTAAGTCTCCTCTCGTGGTTCTTTTTGGTTTCATCTAGATCTACATCTCCCTCTCTCTCAGTTTTCTAGATATACACCCATTATGGGTATATCTATGGCTGTGGTTTCCTGGGATTATGATTTTAAGGCTTATGAATGTTACGTAAGGGGATCTAGAGAGGTTTTGGTGGTGCGTTCGCCGGATTTGAGGCGCGGTTGCTCGTGGGTCGATTTCTGAGGAACCCTAAAGGTAGGTGGCTTCTCTCTCAACTACAATTGGTTAGATCTAATGGTTTTGGTTACAATTAAATTAGTTGGATGGAAATTAATTGTGTTTTGATGTGCTAAAATGGTTAGAAATCCCTTGGGTGATGTTTTGGGGATTTTTGGGAAAAAGTCGATTTTGTGGTGAAGTGTTTCTTATTGTGGATTTTAAAATGGGTTGCTGTGAATGATTTGGGAAAATGGTTGATGAAAATGGTTTTCAATAAAGATGTTGTTTTATTGAAATGTTATTTGGCATGGAAAATGATTTTCAATAAATGGGTGATTTATTGAAGTGGATTGATATGAAATGGAATTAGCTGATTGCATGATGTTGTGACCTTGGTGGGTTGTCTTCTTGGTTATGGCTTGATTGGATTGTTGTGTGAAAGTGGTGAGAAGTACCACTATAAAATGGGGATGTATAGTGGATGTAAGGGCCACCATCAATGGTAAGTAGACGGGAAGTGCCATTATAAAAGTGGGATGGATAGTGGATGAGAAGTTCCCCCATCAATAGCAAGTGGACGGGAAGCGCCACCATGGTTTGTTGTGTGCATGGGTTGGATGGGAAGTGACACCATGATGTGTTGTGTACTAGGATGGGGATTTTTGTAGATGGGTCTTGTGAGTGAGATATGAAAAACTTAATCGGTTTGTGGCATGATTGATTTGGTTTCCTTGTGTGGCTTGTGTGGCTTACAGCATGATTGCTTGGCTTTCCCTGGGTTTACATGGTTTGGGTGAAATGGCTTGGTAAGGGTGTGTTTGGCTTATGGTAATGGATGCATTTGTGATTATTTTATATAAACTGTTTTATATAAATGTGCTAATGGTTTTATTATAGTGGTGTGTTTAGGGAAGTCATTTGGGGAAATACTACTGAGTAGTTGTACTCACCCCCTGCTTTGGCACATTTGTGTCTTTGTAGATGTTGTGTATCATGACGTTGGTAAAGGTAAGGCATCACCCTTCTTTAGTGGTGCATCATGATATCTGGGTGGATCTTGGAGCATGGATCTTGGTGTGGAGCCATGGAGCGTGTCTCAGATTATTTTGGGTCTTTTGTTGAGTCTTCCTCATAGTACTCTGTTATGGTATCAGTTGTATTGGTTTTGGGTTGTATTGTGTAAAAACTTGGTTATCTTTTGGAAATACATGTTTAAATGGTTTTTTGATATGCATCATATAGTGGTTTTTAATGATGTTTTGGTTGGTTTTATCTTATGGTCAAATCGTTCCCCAATTTGTTCTTGAATCCCTCGACATTTATTGCCAGCCTTTGGAACCTTGGGAATGTTTCTTAAGGCCAAGTAACCCTCACCACCTCCTCAAGACAATGAGGTAGGGGAGGGGTGTTACAAATGATATCTGTTTGTTCGGTCCTTTGGAGTTGATTCTCAGATTTGGAGTTGACATTCATTGTGGAATATTCCTTGATTCGGGATGGTAGAAAGGCGTAGGAATGTCGGAACCTGGAATGTATAGCATAAAAGGACGTAGCTAACCCTTTTATTCTGAACTTCAAGTTATCAGGGAGTTGGGTACATAAGTGTATTGGAGAAAATTATAGTCATTGTATATCTCATTGTCATGGGTGTAGCCAATGAGATGAGCATGGAATGCATGGTAGAAATGACTTCCCTCTTGGATTCATATTTCATTGGGCATAATGATTTATGGTCTGAATTGAGAAATGGTTTTTCAAATGTGTGACATTGATATGGGAATAAATTTGGTATTTTGAAAATGGTTTTATTTTCAAAAATAGTGAAACATGGAAAATGTGGAATGGTGGAAAGCCTCATTGTGATAGTGTTGTGTAATGTTAATAGGAATTCTTGATGTCTACGGAAGTGAGACTCATGATTGTTTGTTTTCTGTTTATTGAAGTGGCACTGGGTAGGCGTCATGGAGACCAACCGGAGGAGGCTGCTGAGAATGTGGTACCACCTGAGCCTCAGGTGAATTAGCAGTTAGTGCAAAGTATAGTGCAAGCTTTCCAAGCTATGTAAAGTGGAAATAAAGTGGATGAACCAAGTCATGTGGATCATGCAGTTCAGTTTAAAAAGAAAAATCCACCCATCTTCAGGGGTGATTCAGAGCCAGAGAGGGTAGAGGCATGGTTGAATAGAATGAACATGATCTTCAAATTATTGGGAACACTGGTAGAGTTGAAAGTGAAGTTGGCCACGTATATGTTGGACAATCTTTCCCTTCACTGGTGGGAGTTGGTAGTCCAAGCGGGGAAGGACCAGGGTATGATGTGGGAAGGATTTGAGGAATTTTTTAATAAAAAATTCTACCCACATACGTTCAGAATTCAGCGCACGACTGATTTCTTCGGTTTGAAGCAAGAGCATATGTCCATGACGGATTATGCAACTAAGTTTATGAACTTAGTGCGGTTTTTACCCGAGGTGGCGGGTAGCACATCATTGAAGGAAAGGATCTTTGATGTGGGGTTAAGGTAAGAAATTCATTCAAAGATAGCGGTTCTGTGTATAGATGATTACACAGAGATGGTGAATTGAGAATTAGTGGCTGAGTGCGATTTGTTGGGAGCTCCGAGCAGAGGAAGCATGGTGGTACCCATGGAGAATAGTGGGAACTCTAACGCTGGGTTCAAGAGGAGGAGGGACACTTATTCCTAGGGTGGGAGTATGGCACATAATCCAACGACAAGATTGGTAAATCTTCCTCCCAATCCCCAGAGAAATCCAGGATGTTTTCAGTGTGGCTCTACGACACACATCAAGCAGGACTGTACGACACAACCTCGAGCATGTCACAATTGTAAGAAGATGGGGCATCTGCAGCGTTATTTTAAGAATTATCCAATGTTGGGTGTGCATGACACTCCTCAGGGATCGCATACGTCGTATGCTTCGACAGGACGGGGGTAGAAGAATACCCCTCAGCAGTAGAGTAAAGTGGGTCATGGTGATTCTAGGAATACAATGATGCCTTAGCAGGGAAATAAAGAGCAGAGCATGCCAAGAAAACATGTGTTTGGAGCTGAGTAGGTTGTGGTGGATGATCGGTTGGGACTATGCACAGTGCGAGGTTAAAGGGTAGAAATTATGCCCTTGGTTTTGAAACTTTGAACTCCTCTGGGTCGAAGAGAGTGTCGAGCCTTCTTGTGTAGAGCATGTTGTATCATTGAGGGAAAGGTTGAGCTAATGTGGAATTTCTCAGTGATTGAGATGGATGGGTATGATGCAATCTTGGGAATGGATTAGCTGGTGGCGTTTAAGGCCCGCATCGACTGTAATGCGCAGACAATGGTTTTTACGACACACAATGGCGTTAGACATCTCTTTAGAGGATAGAGGCATGAAAGACAGGGTGCAACGGGTTTATTGTCACCAGTAGTGGGAACATTATCGTATCAGCTGGCGGTGTTGTCATTAGAATCAGTATAGGGTGTTGAGCAGAGTGTTCTTCTAGAAGTGGTGGATCAGTTCATGGATGTTTTTCCTGAAAAATTCTCTGGCTTACCTCCTGTAAGAGAAGTGGAGTTTACGATTGATCTCCTTCCGATGACCAATCCTATCTCACTTCGGTCTTAATAGATGGCACTTACTAAATTGTAGTAATTTAAAGTCCAGTTTGAGGAGTTAGAAAACAAAGGGTTTATCCATCCTAGCATGTCTTTGTGGGCAGCGCCGGTGTTGTTTGTGAAAAAATGTGGATGGAACTTTGAGACTATGTGTTGATTATCGTCGAGTTAACCAAGTTACGATAAAGAACAGATATCCACTTCCACGAATTGATGATCTGTTCGACCAGTTGACGGGAGCCCAGTGGTTCTCCAAGATCGACCTGAGGTTAGGATATCATCAATTGCGGGTAAGGAAGGACGATATTCCTAAAATAGCTTTTTGAAGTAGATATGGCCATTATGAATATGTGGTTATGCCCTTTGGTCTAACGAATTCTCTAGCAGTGTTCATGGCATTGATGAATCAGATATTTTAGAGATATTTGGATTCTTTTGTGGTGGCATTTGTATATGATATTTTGGTGTATTCAAAGACAAGGGGGGAACATGAGAAGCACTTGGCTCAGTGTTGGGGATCTTGAGGGATCATCGGTTTTATGACAAATTGTCAAAGTGTGTCTTTTGGATACATGAAGTCCGTTTTCTTGGCCATGTGATCTCTTAAAGAGGTGTTTCAGGGGATCTGGAAAAGATAGAGGCTGTTATCTCATGGAAACCACCAAAGAACATGTTTGAGGTATGAAGTTTCCTCGGTCTAGCTGGGTATTATCGACATTTTGTTCGCGATTTTTCACATTTGGCTTCACCGATGACAGCTTTGACAAGAAATAATGTTCCATTCCAGTGGAATGAATAGTCTTAGCAGTGTTTCGAAGAGCTAAAGGGCTGCCTTACATCAATACCAATCTTGGTTTTTCCAAAATGAGGAAGATGGTACGTGGTGTAATGCAATGCATTAGGATCAGGGTTGGGATGCGTTCTCATGCAAGGGTATCATGTGGTTGCGTATGGATCACGAAATATGAGGGTTCATGAGAAGAACTACCCAACTCATGATTTGGAATTGGCAGCAGTGGTCCATGCTTTTAAAGTGTGGCATAATTATCTCTTCGGTGAGAAATTCACAGTATATACAGATCATAAGAGCTTGAAACACATTTTCTCACAAAGGGATTTGAACTTGATGAAAAGGTGATGGATAGAATATCTTCAGATGTTTGATTTTGACTTGATGTATACATTGGGTAAGGGAAATTCGGTGGTAGATGCATTAAGTAGAAAATCATATGCTCAGGTGGTAAAACAGGAATTAGACTGGTGGCAGTTGATGTCAGTTATAGCCGACATGTGGTTGGAATGTGAAGACCTGGGCGATAAAGCTGTCTTCTTTTTGGTTTTGTTGATTCCTGACTTGCTTTACTGGTTAAAGAGGCACAAATATCTGATTCTGAGTGTGTGACCATGAGGTCGAAACTCAATGGTGGGGAGACCATTGAGGGTTTACAACTGAATGGAGATTCAGTTTGGTGTTTTTGAAATCGGATGATAGTACCAGTTTCTTGTCAGTAGGATCTTCTCAGGGCGTATCATCATTCCAAGTGGGCTGTTCATCCTGGAATTCAGAAAATGTATAAATCATTGAAAGCACAGTTCTGGTGGGATGGTTGAAAAAAGAGTGTCTGAGTTTTTTTTGAGATTCTTGACTTGCCAGTAGGTCAAGGAAGAGCATCATTGGCTAGCGGGAATGCTGTAGTCTTTACCAATCCCTGTTTGTAAGTGGGATCAAATAGCGATGGATTTTGTGACAGGTCTCCCAAGAACAGTCAGAAAGTGCGATGCCATTTGGGTGATAGTGGATCGGCTAATGAAGTCGGCCCATTTCATCCCGATTAGTGAATCTCATATGGTGGAGGATCTGTCCAAAATCTATATCCAGGAGGTGGTAAAGAGGCATGGAAATCCTTGTAGCAATCCCTTGGGACATAGTTGACTATGAGCATGACGTATCACCCTCAGACGGATGGTCAATACGAGAGGATGATACAAACTTTGGAGGATATGTTACAGGCTTGTGTCATGGATTTTGGTGGCTTGTGGGAGGATCACTTGTCATTGGTTGAGTTCTCGTACAATAATAGTTAACATGCATCCATACATATGACTCCGTTTGAAGCATTGCTTGGGAGGCCGAGTCGTTCTCCACTATGCTGAGTGGAAACAGGTGAGTCCTCGATGGTTGGACTGAGCCTTGTCCAGGAGACTACGGAGAAGATCAAGTAGATAAGGAAGAGAATGGAGATAGCTAAGAGTTGTCTGAAATCATATGGGGATCATCGTCAACGACCATTGTTGTTCAAGGTGAGTGATCATATTTTCTTGAGGATCTCTCCTAGGTTGGGACATCATCAGTTTGGGAAGTAGGGAAAGTTATCTCCGAGGTATATTGGACCATTTGAGATTCTTGAGCAGGTTGGTGAGGTGGCTTATTGTTTGGCTTTTCCACCTAGGTTTAGTGTGGTTCACAATGTGTTTCATGTGTCACAGTTGAAAAAGTATCATTCGGATCGTGACTATGTGATTCGTTGGGATCATGTTGAGCTAGATCCGGATGCTTCGTTGGTGCACGTGCCATTGCGAGTTGTGGATAGTAAAGAGAAAGTATTTCATGGTAAAAGCATTCATTTAGTTCATGTTTTGTGGTGGCATGGTCAAATTCAAGAGAAGACTTGGGAGCGTGAGAAAGAAATGGTCAAGCAGTGGCCCGAGCTCTTTCAGCAAAGGGCGAGTTCACTACTTTCTAAGGATGGAAAGTCTAATGGTGGGGAGAATGTAGCACCCCCAGTTTGAGATATTTTGCCTTTTTTATGCCATTTTATGTGTTTAAAGGGTATGGGATGAGTTGAGAAGAGGTTGGGAGAGTTTGGAATGTTTTTGGATAAGTTTTGAGGCTTTTCTAAGGGAGCACGGTTTGAACACAGTTAGGGGAAACCGTGCGAGTTCTCCAGGAAACCGTGCAAGGGGAGATAGCAGGCTTCACATGGCCTATGAGCGGTTTTCCAAACCTTGTGAGGAAACTGTGCAGACCCCTCCTCTCGAGGTAGTAGCATGCGCATGAATTTTCAAACCATGTGGGCTAACCATGCAGCCACTTAAAGGTAGGGTTTTAAAACCTGGGTTCACTCAGGCTTGCCTCTTTTCTCTCCAAGATTCCTCCCACCCAAGCCTCACTCAGGATTTTCTCCTATCAAAGGTTAGAGGGGCTCTCCCAAATGTTTTGGAATCAAATCAATGGGTTTCATGGTGTTTTGAAGGCGGTTTTTCTCGGGTAAGTCTCCTCTCGTGGTTCTTTGTGGTTTCCTCTAGATCTACATCTGCCTCTGTCTCAGTTTTCTATATCTACACCCGTTGTGTGTAGATATAGGTCTGTGGTTTCCTTGGATGATGATTTTAAGGCTTATGAATGTTAGGGAAGGGGATCTAGAGAGGTTTTGGTGGTGCGTTCGCCAGATTTGAGGCACGGTTGCTCGTGGGTCGATTTCTCTGGTACCCTAAAGGTAGGTGGCTTCTCTCTCGACTCCACTTGGTTAGAGATAATGGTTTTGGTTACAATTAATTTAGTTGTCTGGAAATTAATTTTTTTATGTGCTAAAATGGTTATAAATCACTTGGCTGATGTTTTGGGAATTTTTGGGAAAAGTGGGTTTTGTGGTGAAGTGTTTCTTGTAGTGGATTTTAAAATGAAGATTTTAAAATGGGTTGCTGTGAATGATTTGGGAAAATGGTTGATGAAAATGGTTTTCAATAAAGATGTTGTTTTATTGAAATGTTATTTGGCATGGGAAATTATTTTCAATAAATGGGTGATTTATTGAAGTGGATTGATATGCATTGGAATTTGTTGATTGCATGATGTTTTGACCTTGGTGGGTTGTCTGATTGGTTATGGCTTGATTGGAATGTTGTGTGAAAGTAGAGAGAAGTACCACTATAAAAAGGGTATGGATAGTGGATGGAAGGGCCACCATCAATGGTAAGTGGACAGGAAGAACCAGTATAAAAAGGGGATGGATAGTGGACGAGAAGTGCCACCATCAATAGAAAGTGGACGAGAAGTGCCACCATGGTTTGTTGTGTGCATGGGTTGGACAGGAAGTTCCACCATGATGTGTTGTGTGCTTGGCTGGTGATGTTTGTAGTTGAGGCTTGTGAGTGAGATATGAAAAACTTAATTGGTTTGTGGCATGGTTGATTTGGTTTCCTTGTGTGGCATGTGTGTCTTACGACATGATTGATTGTCTTTCCCTGGGTTTACTTGGTTTGGGTTAAATGGCTTGGTAAGAGTGTGTTTAGATTATAGTAATGGATGCACTTGTGATTATTTTATATAAACTGTTTTATATAAATGTGTTAACAATTTTATCCTAGTGGCATGTGTAGGGAAGTCATTTGGGGAAATCCTACTAAGTAGTTGTACTCACCCCCTGCTTTGGAACATTGGTGTCTTTGTAGATGTTGTGTATCGTGACGTGGGTGAAGGTAAGGCATCACCCTCCTTTAGTGATGCATCATGATGTCTGGGTAGAGCTTGGTGCATGGAGCTTGGTGTGGAGCCATGGAGTGTGTCTCAGCTTATTTTGGGTCTTTTTTTGAGTCTTCTGCATAGTACTCTATTATGGTATCAGTTGTATTGGTTTTGGGTTTTATTGTGGAACAACTTCGTTGTATTTTGGAAAAACATGTTTAAAGGGTTTTTGACATGCATAATATAGTAGTTGTTAGTGATGGTTTGGTTGGTTTTATCTTAAAGGAAAATCTTTCCCCAATTTGTTCTTGAATCCCTCGAAATTTATTGCTAGACTTTGGCGCCTTGGGAACGTCACTTAAGGCCATGTAACCATCACTGCCTTCTCAAGCCAATGAGGTAGGGGCATGGTGTTACAAATACCGATTTTTTTAAAATTATCATTTCATTAAAAGTAACTTTATGTTTTGAATATGATTTAAATTAAAATAAATATTATTTTTTTATAATTAATCCTATTAACTACTTTTTAATCAAATTTATAATATATTTTAGTAAAAGTTTATTTTTATGCTTAAATATGAGATTTTTTTTTGAAAATTACTTTAAAGTGCATAATGTTTCAACATTTTAGTTAATTAGAAAAACCCCAAATGAGTAATGATTTAAAAGAAATTTATAGATAATGTATCTATAAATATTAATTTAAATTAATATATTTATTATTATTGGTCATATAGTTAATATAAAATCATCTTTTTCTTGAAAAAATACACTTTTTGAAAATCCATTATTTTGTTGCATTTGTGTATTTAATTTTTAATTAAATTATTCCACTTCTGTCAATTGAATTTGGTAAAATGGATTCCATATTTTTAATTATAATAATTTATATTATCTAATAAGGTAAAATTAATTTTTTTTCATCATTAATAGTATTTTTTTAAAATATTTTACTGTGGTTTAGGTAAAAATAGATCTTCTGAGGGGTTAAACTGAAAAGATATAGGTTAAAATCACATAATTTTTTTATAAAATATATTATATGGAAATATTTAGACCATATATTTTCTAAGTTTCTATAATGTTATTGTGTCATGTGAAAAATGTGGGTATCACTTTTTTTAAAAAAATTACAAGTGTGCCACTCACCTCACTTATAAAATGCCACTCCTTTCCTATCCTCATAACACTTTTAAAATATTTTTATTTAATCTAATACATGACAAAATAAATTCCTTAATTACATAAACACATACTATAATCCTTTTTTTGATTATAAGTCCAGTCTATCAAGGATTTTGGTACTAACCTAAGGAGGTTGTTTAAAGAATAGGTATCGTGCTTAAATGAGTATTTTTGTTTTATTTCTTTTCCACCAACATAAAATGTTATTAAATTATGATTATATAATAAAATTTTTATATAAAATATAATATTATTTTATTATGTTAATTTAATAACCTAAATCCATATCCTCTTCCATAAAATGGTAAACAAAACCATCATCCATGTGTACGGTGGACTACCGCCTTGCGAACCGATGTAATTAATTTTTCCTTATCATCTCTCACATCTTATTATAATGATGAATTTGAAGTATATATATGATATTGGAAACATAATTATACTAATTTGATTATTATATCACATATAAGTTATTAATTTTAATTCCTTGAGGGATATGATAACGTCGCTCGTGTGTACGACATACAACTGCCTCACAAAGCAATGTGATTTGTTTTTCATTAAATTTTTCATGGAAGGTAAAAATGATAAATTCAATGAATATATGTTATATATATGGAATAATTATGATATTAATTTAATATTTATCATTATTAAAATATAATATACCATTTTATTACTTATATTTCCACTCACTGAAAAGTGATAATGTCGTTCGTGCGTACGTGTGGACTGCCACCTCAACCAAGCGATGTGATTATTTTTTTATCACCAAATAACATGGATTATATATAAGTATATATAAATAAATAATATTTTATTTATGATATTATTATATTTATTTAAAGATAAAATAATACTAATCATCTTTCTATAATGATCATTGAAGAATGGAAATGTCACTCACCCGTACGTACGACTTACCGTCTCCATGATTGCAACATGTTCATTTTTTATAACCATATTTCCTGATTTATTTAAAAATTATAATTAATGAATAAAAATTATTAATATTTCATGATTATTATTCTTGATATGATGATACAATGATCTCTTTTACCATGGTCAACATACTAAATCTATTTTGAAACAATGAACCCAACAAAATTCACAACATGGACTTAAATGATTAAGTATTTAAATATTACATTAAAAATTAATAAAAATAAATTATTCTAGGTATAAGGTATTAATAAATTAAAATGTTATTAAGTAATAAACTAATTAATATAATCATATTATATAGGAGTTAAAGGAAATACATGGAAATTATAGACTTGAGGAAAGGGACTTCGTCTCAATTTATCTTTATTGAGGCACATTTTAATATTATGAACCTAATTTATTTTATACAATGTATGTAATAAACCTTTTAAATTTAATATCCTGAATAATTCATACATAATGTAATTTTAAGTTTCAATTTGAATTATTTCTTCTACGGGGATTTTACTTGAATGTTACTAAGTGGTAAAGAGTTTCTTAACTCAATTTCCCTTCGTTGGGTTATAACTCTTCTTCATTGACTCCATTATGGAATGGTTATGTGTGAATTGATCTCAATTTTTTTATTCTATATTTCCATTTTTTTATTTAAATTTGTTACACATAATCTCTCCATTGAACAAAACTCGATTCAGGGATTTGATCATTGTAAGGGTTATTTGTCTCAAATTTCATTTCATTGGGACTTATGTTTATATGAATTTCACCTAGCTTATTTTATGGGATGTATATAGTGAAATTTGAAATATCATATTTTGAATCTACTTATGTCAATGTTATTTAAATTTTCATTTGAAGTTATTCTTTCATGGGGCTCACGATTGAGGAGTTACCAAATTGGAAAAGGCTTTATGAAACTATCACTTTTTTTTCGGTGTTGTTTATGTTAAAAGTTATTTGGGTGTAAATAATATGATCTTATTTTATTGAACCAAATATCTTTACTTCTCCTCTTTTCATGAATGTGGTTCACAATTTTAATTTTAATTTTAATTTCCACCCTTATTGATTAAATAAAAATCAAGAAAGTCATTTGTAAGTGACACTGATCTTGTATTTTATTTTAGATCAGCTATCTTTCTCTTCCATATCCATGTTTTCTAAAAAAATTTAAAAAATGCTCTTTTATAAAAATAAATGATTTCTTAAATTTATTTTTCACGATATCTTACCATATTTTAAATGTTTTTAAAAAGAAAATTTCTTAACATTTTTCAAATAGGTAAATTTGACCCCCTTTACAAAATGTTTGATAAGAATGTTTATTTTTAACATTTACAATATGAATTTATTTTCCATCCATCATGGAACCCATTTCTTTTCCACAGGTTAATCAAGATATGAAAGAAAATTGATTTTTTTACTAATTAAAAAGTGAATGGTTTTAATTTCTTTTATACATGAATGTTACTTGGAAATTATTGATGATGAATGGGTGTTCCTGATATATTTTATATAAATGGTTGAGCACCATTATATCTCATGATTAAGCCTGATATTGGTTATATTATGGGTGTGCCTAGATATCACTAGGTGAGCCTGAAATATGTTATATGATAGGTGCACCCAAATAGTTCTCTAACACATTGGGTAATTCTTCTTGTATTCAGAGGCAATAAGTTGGGAGTTACAGTAGGGTTTATCTTATAGATTAAACTAGCCTCTAGTTATTTCTGAAAATTGTTTAAAATGGGTTATGAAGATAATTTTACAAATACACCAACATGTTTTATTTATGATTTCTATAGGGTTTTAATGATTCATTTATTAATATTGAAATCACATGGATCATGATCATTGATTCTTATGAATATTTAATTTGATAAATATTTATTCATTGTTTCATGACTGATGATCTAGGTATTGATGGGTATGGATATTCTTATATTATGCTCATTCACTTTGATTACATCATCATACGCTTATGTTATTTGTTTTCTCACTGATGACATTCAATTGTTAATGCTCATGTTTACCCTTACTGAGCATTTGAGCTCACCCTTATTATGTTTCCTCTGCCCTAGGTTATCAATAATGATGTCAAATGAATTATGTCATAAGGGTTTCATATGGATGATGATGAATTATTGTGAAATAATAAAAGTTGTATATAGTGGGAAAGATACTATCTTGAAGTCATGGGTATTGTTTATATACGAGTTTGTATTAATTATCTAAAACTATAAACCTATAAGGTATTTGGGTATATAAGTGATCTGATATTTAATTTTTATGTTTTATGTTTTGGATGGATAAAATTAGGTCACCTTCATCAGTATCAAAGCGAGAAATGTAATGTTTATGTTTTTAGCACTGGATTTGGGAGTTCAGTTTTAGGGATATTATAATTCCAAAGTAAAGAAAACATGATTGTAATATACCCACTAAGGCCTGAATAATATGCTCATATTGAGAAAAGGTTTGAGGATGATATGTTGTGATCAAATGATCCTGAGTATGCATAGCCTTTTGCAATCCCTGATATAATTTATACATAAATTAGGAATCCTAATTTAAATTGATACTCCTTAGCATACCATATAACCACACTATCTCCTGGACATATATCCTTATCATCCAATTATTAAACCAGGTCTTCATAATCAATATAATATGTGAAACATTTTTTAATAAATCCACAATCACTCATACTACATCACCACCTTAGAGTAGCCTCAGTAACACTATAAAAAATATATTCACATCACCCCATTTCCACTTTGTAATGGGTAGAGACTGAAGAGGAATGACGATTATCTAGTGTTTGGACTTCACTTCCTAACATGTAAAGTATCATGAAAGAAACCTTGTAATTTTCTTCATCTTAGGCCACCAATACTACATTCATATGTCGTGATACATCTTAGTCATCCTCAGGTGAACAACCCATCTCAAGGCATGTGGATCCTATATCTGATCCTCATTTATACTCAAAGGAACCACAAATTGAACTCATTAGTATAATATCCCACTATCATTTTGTGTCCAATATGGTGTCGACAACCCAAAATATATACTTTCCATTATTGATCAATAATCAATGTTAGGTCGCTCACTCTCCTTCAATCTATCCAGCAGTAACTGAGTAATGTTTAGAACTATAAGGGTATATATTACCTAACACTCATGAACATAAAGGTGCTTCTCAGTGAATAGTATCATCATCCACCACTCAATTTTGGCGTCTCACAACACCTGAGCCTAATAAGTTCTACTAAGTTCATCAACCACCATATTACCCTTCCTTGGGGTATGATAACCCATGTCTTTAATACATTGTATTTCATGATTTATTACATAAAGGAACACATTATACAATCCAAAAATATTATAAATCCTAGTGAATTTGGGAAGTTATTCAAATAACACATCAACTTGATACATGGATAAATCAATATCATTGAAAATTTCCTTAACATGATCATAAAATTCTATTTATCATTTTAAACTACATAGTATAACCCGGGGACATACATAAGAAATAAGTGAGATATAAAGCTCAGTAAGGGAATAAATAATGCATAAAATAAGGTAAAAAATACATTTGATCTAGGAGGAATATCAAATTAGCATAAGAGGGTCTTGAATTATAACATTGAATAACGAGGCAGGATATAACATGATAGCATAAAGGTAACACAAGAATGTTGCGGCAACATTAAAAATGACATAAAAAATACTGGTCAAGGATAAACAAAAAGTCATCATAACATGGTGGAAAAAGTACCATAATAGATTAGGTCTACTCCTTATTTCTATACATGAAATCTCTTGATACTAAAACATTACCCAATTCATTTGAGTGAAATTTGAGAACGACCTTCATTTTTATATTATGAACATGCATAAGCGTGCCACATGAATCATACAACATAAAGACCCATATCATAAATTTTAATACCAAAATTAACAAGTGTGGGTTATATACATGGAATTATCAAATAAATTAATTATAGGTACATGTATATGAATACTCTTGAGTGGAAATAAGGATGGGTATTCACAACAAAAATTTCTTTCATGGAAAAATCACAGGATAATTATGGCAGCATAACAGGGGTACATAAAGGTTAATGAGAGGTATTAATGAGAGTTAAAGGGGAATATAATATATTTTAAACCATAAGGTAAGTAATAGATATTTTTGAAATCATATACGCACGTGAATAATTAGAAAACAAAGGCATAATATAAAAGAGGTTCTAGGAAAAATAAGGAAAAGAGGGGATCCCTTACTTTTGGAGGGTATTTCCAAAAGATTGGGAGGATCTTATTAAGAACATGTGGGAACCTTATGAGGGATATAGAGAGGTAATGGTAGAGTAATTTAATTAACCATGGGTTTAGAGTAAAGATAAATGAGAATTTTGTTGGGATTATATAGGAAAAGAGAGGAGAATTCTTTATTAATTTCCAAAATTTGGTTTTTGAACTCTATATGATAAAGTAATCAAAAGAACAAACAATAACATGGGGTTTTCCCATGTTTTATATCATATTAGAGTGGTTTTATTTTTTTTAAATGTTTAATAACCAATATCATTAAAATAATACACTTGGTGATGTGGAAGTGAGTCTTGTTTTCAAAGAATTGATTTTAAAACCTTCAAATATAATATATGTTTTTAAGGATTTATTAAAGGTTTATAAACTTAATAAAATAACATTAAAACACATAATTTTGAAGTAGAAAAATATATTTGTTCATTTATACCTTTTATGGAATATATTATATCACTTATAGACCATTATGATGTCATAATTCATACAATATATTTATATCATATTTAATTCTAAAAAAAATCCTACTGTCTCAAAAAATTATTAAAAATTCACCATTGGATAATTTCAATGTGATTATTTAAAAAGTAATTTCTATTTTATCCAAATAATTCTATAAGCATGACAATTTTAAATTTTAAATAAAAGTACACATTTATTTAAAAATACTAGGTTTTTTAAAAATAATAGTTTTTTGAACCTTATAAAATTTATTTTTGAATTTTAAAAATTATATTATTATTTATATCTAATAAAAATTATATTATAATAATATTTTTATTAATTATAATTTATTTCAAAAATTCATTAATTCATTAAAATTGAGTGTCTTGTTTGAAATTGTACATTTCCCCAAAATACAATTTTTCTTTCATCATATCGGAATCTAATTTTTACCAAAATAATTATTTAATCATTTATAAGGTGATATGAAAATGGGATAAATATAATAATTGATTTATTTTAAAAAAATATTCAAATACATACTATTAGGGCATAGATATATATCCCTTTATTACCCTAGTGAATCCCCTAAGGGCAAGGTGTGAGATTGTGAGATTTTTTGGAGTGGTTCGACATACATAGTTTGGGTTGTGATCTAAATAAGCTTTAACATCTCCCATAAATTATTTTTTTGCTTTAGTTATTGAATATTATATTGGGCATGATCAAGAGGAAATACAATTGATTATATCTCCCTCAGAAGCTATGATAAATGGGCATAATATGGTACAATCCTACTGGTCGAGGCCATCACTTATTTTTTCTGTGTCAATTGGTCTTTATAACAACCCCTTATATATACTAGTCAATAAATAACTATTCAATAACTATATTGTCAATAGTTATGATTCGTAATGGAATTTTAAATTTTAAAGACCACATAATAGTCCAAAAAAATGAAAGTAGTGCATGTTTTTTCTATACATTCACTACTTGACGAGGTATTTACTCGTTGAAAAATGGAATTTCATTTATAAAAGTTTGGGTCATTACATTATTCCACCCCCTAGAAATTTCAAACTCAAAATTTACATTTAATACACTAAAATATATGATGGGACTTATATTTCTATTAAAACTATGGTTTTACTATATATGAATTTGGAATATTTCTAGTAATATTTCTGAAGCTAGGAACTAAGTCTATATAGGATTCTGAGTTTCAGAGAGCCTCGGTGCAGTGATATTAAAAATATTAAATATAATTTCTCATGAAAATGTGTTATTTTCTGAAATATGGAATAAATCCCATTTGGAGTCTCATATTAGAAATATGAGACCATGATTGATTCTAGAACAAGAGGTTTAACCTAGGAGTGATATAAAGTTTATCAACATTGGGTACCTGATTAGTGGTGACCATTTGTGGGGTGTTAAATATAGGTTAATTAATTTAATAAAATAAAATTAATAAAAATATCTCCTCATTTTTTCATCCTACATATGAAAGGGATAGGTGTAACATCCTGTCCCAACCCATTGGTATGAGAGGGAGGAAGAATGCTACTTGGCCTTAAGCGATGTTCCTAGGGTGCCAGAGGCTGGCAATAAATGATGAGGGATCAAGAACAATTGGGGAATGATTTTCCCTTTGAAATAAAATCAACCGACCAAACAATCCACTATCAACAAACTACATGATGCATGTCAACCAAACCACCCAACCCATACATTACCAAGAGTCAAAAAAATGACCAAACACATCCATACCATTAGCCAAGACCAATACAACCAAACCAAAAGAATACAATAATCAGAGTACCAAGTAGAAGAATAAACAATAGGACTTCAAAAGAACTTGGAAACCATCTATAACTCCACACCAAGCTCCATGCTCCAAGCACCCCAACATCACCAAAGCATCATGCTAAACTGCTAACAAAATGAGATGCTTTAATTTTACTTGTGTCCCAAAAAACAACATCTGAAAAAGAACTTAAGTGAAAAAGCATAGGGTGAGTACAAATACTCAGTAGGTTTTACCCAAATGTCTTCCCTACACACACCAATAGGATAAAACTTTTAGCACATTTATATAAAATAGTTTCTATAAAATATTAATTAGTGCAATGAATACAACAAGAGAAACACCCCTTTACCAAGACATTTCACCCATATTCCCAAAACAGATAGAAAATAAAAATAACCATGCCACAATCCGTTTAACCATTTCACATTAGCAAAACAATTTCCATCTTTCAAATCAACACAGAATAAGGCAATCAAAATGATGGATCTTCTGTCCAACCCATTAACTACATTTCTAACTAGTGGTACTTCCCACCCACTTATCCTTTAATGGCGAACCTTCCGTCCACTATCCATCCTTTTTTTATAGTGGTAATCCCCACCCACTTATCATCATTCCAACCACAAGCAGAACACGCCCAAGCCAAAAACCAAGCACATAAAACACCAAGGCCACAACAACAAGCACACCATCTTTTCCCACACATGCCAATTCACTTCAATAAATCAACCATTTATTGAAGGAACATTATACCATTCTCCATTCCAAAACACATTTCAATAAAAGAATTTGTTTTTATTGAAAACCATTTCCATAAAACATTTTCATAATCCAAACCAAACAACCAATTTTAACATCCACATTTTAAAATCATGCACCAAAACCCCTCTTTCAACAATATCCCATTTCACCCAAAAATCCCCAAATATCTACCAAAAGGGTTTCCACTAATATCCACACAACATATTTACAATTAATTTCAAGAAAAATAAAATTAATTGAAACCATAAACACTAGTTCTAACCAAGTGGAGTTGAGAGAGAAGCCACCTACGTTTAGGGTTCCGACAAAAATGACCCACAAGCAACCGGACCCTAAATTTGGGAAAACTCTCCACCAAAATCACTATATATCTCATTAACTATCACCAAAAAGGAATAATATCAACATAAAAGGAAAAAAACCCTATATCTACAAACAATGGGTGTAGATATAAAAAATAGAGAGGGAGGGAAAATTAGATTTAGAGAAAACCACAAAGAACTAAGCGAGGAGACTTACTGTAGAATAATTTACTCAAAAACTCTAAGAAAACCCTTAGATTTGCTTCAAAAACAACTTGAAGATCACTCCTAACCCTTGAGAATAGGAAATAATAAGTGAGGCTCGAATCGGAGAAAGATTGGGTGTTTTCAGGGCAATCCCGACTAATCTTAGATTTTTAAAAACCCATTTTTACGAGCCGCACAATTAGATCGCACTATTAGAAAAAACATGCACTAACTATGAACATACTACTACCTCAAATGGGAACCTCTCACAGTACACCCCACATGGTTAGGCAAACCGTTTATACCCCTCTTCCTGCACAGTTCCTCTCACACGGTTTCTCATAACCATTCTCAAACCGCGCGACCTTAGAAAGGCCTCTAAAGTTTTCCAAAACCATTCCAAACTCTCCCAAACTCATCCAAACTCATCCCAAGAACTTTAAACACATAAAAATGAATAAAAAAGGATATATACCTCAAACAGGGGGTTCTACATTCTTCCCACCATTGTACTTTTTGTCCTCAATAACTAGAGAACCACCATTTTGCTGATAGATCTCATGCCATTGCTCGACCATATCTTTCTCCCAATCCCAAGTCTCCCCTTGAATCAGAAAATGATTCCAAAAGACCCAAAATAAACCAATGATTTTACCATGTAAGGCTTTATCCTAGCTATCCACAATCCACACTAGCATTTGAACAAACAAAGCATCCAGTTCTAGCTCAACATTATCCTAAAAAATCACATGGTCATGATTTGACCGATACTTTTTCAATTGAGACACATGAAACAAATTGTGAACCACACTAAAATGTGGTGGAAAAACCAACTAATCCATATGAAACCTCAAATTCCATGATCCATATGCAACCAAATTATCCCCCAACATGATGACACAACCCAACCTTGATCCTGATGCGTCACAATACACCATGTACCCTTTCCATGGTTCAGAAAAAACCAAGATTAGTGCTGATTTAATGTGACCCTTTAGCTCTTCAAGGAGTTTCTAACACGGCTCATCCCATTGAAACTGGATATTATTCCTTTTCAAAGATTTCATTGGCGAATCCAATCATGATAAATCATGAAAAAACATTAATAATAGCCAACTAGACCAAGGAAACTCTGTATCTTGAATACATTCTTTAGCTATTTCCATGAGATAACAACCTCTATCTTTTCCAAATCAACTAAAAAATATTTCTTAGAAATAACATGGACAAGGAAATGAACCTTCTGTATCCAAAATCCACACTTTGAAAATTTGGCATACAACTGATGATCCCTCAAGATCCAAAACACTATCGCCAAGTGCTTCTCATGCTCTACCCTTGTCCTTGAATACACTACTATATCATCCAAAAATACCACCATAAAGGAATCTAGATATCTCTAAAATATCTGATTCATCAATACCATGAACAATTCTAGTGAATTCATTAGACCAAAGGTCATAACCGCATACTCGTAATGTTCATATCTACTTCTAAAAGCTATTTTCGGAATATCCTCTTTCTTGACCCCCAATTGATGATATCCTGGCCTCAAGTCAATATTAGAGAACTACGGAGCTCCCCTAAACTGTTTAAACAAATCATCAATGTGTGGATGTGGGTATCTATTCTTTATCATAACCTGATTAAGTTTACAACAATCAACACAGAGCCGCAAAGTTCCATCCTCCTTTTTAACAAACAAAACCAGCGCTACCCTTGGATATGTTCTAGAATAGATGAACCATTTGTGTTTTAAATCTACCAAATTCACCTTTAATTCCCAAAATTCCACTGGTTCCATTCGGTAATATGTAAGTGAGATAGGACTGGTCCCTAGAAGAAGATCAATTGTAAAATTAACTTCTCTCACAGGTGGAAACCCTAAGAATTATTTGGGAAATACAACTAGAAACTGATCTATATCTACTGGAAGAAAACTGTACTCAACACCTTCCACTAATGCCAACAAAAAATCCGCTAACTAATATGAAATTGTTCCAATAACCGGTGCCAAAAAATCTATTGTACCCATATTCTCACTCTTATCCCAGCTAAATAGTTTTTTAACGCCATCCCCCATCACAAAACAAACCATTCGTGCATAGAAATTGATGTGGGATTTAAACACCAAGAAAAAATCTATTCCCAGGATTATATCATAATAATCCATCTCAAGTACTGAGAAATACCACATCAATTCAATGCCATCCACAACTAAGCAATATGCTCTATAGAGGAAATCTCGACAATCTCTTTGAACCAGAAGAATTTTTAATTTTAAAATAGAAGGCATAATTTCCACATGTAAACCCAACAAATCAACGATGAGAGTTGTAATAAAAGAATGTGAAGCACCCATATTAAACAAATATTAAATCAATGTTGAATTTAAAAGAACCATACCTCGCACTGTGGATAGTCCCAACTGATCATCCATCACAACCTGTTCAGCCCCAAAAAACTACTTTCTCGCCATACTCTGCTCTTTATTACCCTGCTGAGGTGTCATGGTATTTAAAAAATGACCATGAACAACTTTACTCTACTACCGAGGGGTATGCTGTTGTCCCCATCCCATCAAGGCATAAGACCCTTGTGACCCTTGAGGAGTGTCACAAACACCCGAACTTAGAGAATTTCGACAATACCCTTATAGATTCCACATCTGCTTACAATTATCACAAGATCAAGGTTGGGCCATAAAATACCACTTGATGTGGCTCATAAAGCCACACTGAAAACATCCTGGCTTACTCTGAAGCTTCAAAAGAATATTCACCAATCCTGCCATCAGACTTTGATCCATACTCCCACCCTAGAAAGAAGTTTCCCTCTTCTTCTTAAACACAATGTTGGAGTTACCACTATTTCCCATGGGTTCCAACATACTTCCCCAGCCTGTAGCCCCCATAAGATCTCGCTCTACCACCATATCCCTATTCATTATTTCCTTGTAATCATTTATACACAACACTACTATCTTGGAATGAATTTCTTGCCTCAACCCAACATCAATTTTTTTTTCCTTCAATGATGCACTACTTTCCACCTCAAGTAAAAACTGAACTAAGTTCATCAAATTAGCCACATATTCTGTTTCTGAAAGGTTCTGTTTCCTCAAATGGAATAAATCTATTGTACTCTGAAATCTGAATGTATGGGGGTAGAATTGTTTGTTAGATAATTCCTCAAAACCCTCCCATGTCACACCTTGGTTCATCCTAGTTTGGATCACTGACTCCCACCACTGAAGGGAAAGATATTCTAACATGTATGTGGATAAATTCACTTTCAACTCTGCTGGTGTTTCCAAAAGGTAAAATATCCTATTCAATCTATTCAGCCATGCTTCATCCCTCTTTGGCTTCTAATCACCCCTAAACATGGGTGGATTCTTCCTTTAAAATTGAACCGCATGATCCACATTATTTGGTTCATTTGATTTATTTTCACTTTCCCCAGCTTGAAAAGCTTTCACTATACTATGAACTAGCTGTTGGTTCACCTGAGGCTCAGGTGAAACCAAATTTTCAGTAGCTTCCTCCGACTGTTCTTTACAATGCCTACTGGGTTCCATTCCTATCATCACAAAAACAACCGTAGGTCCCACTCCCTTAACAAGAAAGAGTAATAAATTTACAATTCAATTACATGAAAACTATCACAACCTAGATTTCCACACATTCACATTTCCCATATTGCACTATTCTGAAAAATCCACCACGTTTTGAAAATCAACCAATTTTCAAAATACCATGATTTTCTATGTTTCAAATTCTTCCATTTTGAAACCCAATTAATATTTATCAAAATACACACATTCATATCACACCATAGATCATTATACCCCATTGAAATATGCATCCTAGTGGTAATTCATTTCTACCATTCATGCCATTCTCATCTCATTGGCTACACCCACAACAATGATATTTCTATTTCCTATAAGTGTCTCTAAAACACTTATGCACCCAACTCCATGGTAACATGGAGTTTAGAATAAAAGGGTTAGACACATTCTTTTTTTCTATACATTCCAAGTTCCAACAATCCTACTCCTTGACACCATCCCGACTCAAGGAATAAACGTAGAACGAATCTCAACACCAAGACCAATAGTCAACCCCAAAGAATCGAACAACTAATATCACTTGAAATTATAGGGCCGAATAAACTAATACCACTTGTAACATCCCTACCCATCCTAGTGGCTTGAGAGGGCATAAAAATTCTACTTGTCCTTAAGAAAAGTTCCTAGGGTGCCAAAAGTTGGCAATAAATGCTGAGGGATCAAGAAAAATTGGGGAATGATTTTCCCTTTGAAATAAATTCAACCGACTAAACAATCTACTATCAACAAACTACGTGATGCATGTCAACCAAACAACCCAATACATACATTACCAAGAGTAAAAAAATGACCAAATGCATCCATACCATTACTCAAGACCAATCCAACCAAACCACAACAATACAACAATTATAGTACCAAGTGGAAGACTAAACAACAAGACTACAAAAGAACTAGGACACCATCCATAGCTCCACACCAAGCTCCATGCTCCAAGCACCCCAACATCACCAAAGCATCATGCCAAACTGCTAGAAAAATGAGTTGCTTTACTCATAACTGTATCCCAGAAAAAAAACATCTGAAAAAGAACCAAAGTTCCAAAGCAGGGGGAGAGTATACATACTCAACAATTTTTCCCTAAATGACTTCCCTACACATGCCACTGTGATAAATCCATTAGTACGTTTATATAAAACAGTTTATATAAAGCATTAAATAGTGCAATGACTTACAACAAGTCAAACTCCCATTTACCAAGCCATTTTAACCATATGCCCGAAACACATAGAAAATCCAAACAACCATGACACAAACCATTTCTCTATTACACATTAGAAAAAAAATTTCCATCTTTAAAATCAACACACAACAAGGTAACCAAAATGGTGGATCTTCCATCCAACCCTTTCACTACATTTCTAACTCATGGTACTTCCCACCCACTTATCCTTTGATGGTGGACCTTCCATCCACTAACCATCCCATTTTTATAGTGTTACTACCCACACACTTCTCACCATTCCAACCACAAACATAACATGCACAAACCAAAAACCAATAACATAACACACCATGGCCACAACAATAAGCACACTATCATTTCCAACACATGCCAATTCACTTTAATAAATCACCCATTTATTGAAGTCACCTTCTATATTCTCCATGCCAAAACACATTTAAAAAAAAATGAATTTTTATTGAAGACCATTTCTATAAACCATTTTCATAATCCAACCATTTCAACCAATTTTAAAATCCACATTTTAAAATCACACACCAAAACCTCTCTTTCAACAATATTCTATTTCACCCAGAAATCCCCAAATCTCCACCAAAAGGGTTTCCACTAAGATTCACACAACAAATTCAAAATTAATTTCAATATAAAAAAAATTAATTACAACCAAAACCACTAGTTATAACCAAGTGGAGTTAAGAGAGAAGCCACCTACCTTTAGGGTTCCGGTGAAAACAACCCACAAGAAACCACACCCCGTATCTAAGAAAATACTCCACCAAAATCACTATAGATCTCCTTCACTATCACAAAAAAAATTAATATAAACATACAAGTAAATAAAAACCCTATATCTATACACACAAGGTGAAAATCTAGAAAATCAAGAGGGAGGGAAGAGTAGATCTAGAGAAAACCACAAAGAACTAAGTATGGAGACTTACCAGAGAAGAATTGGATCAACCACACCAAGAAAACCCTTAAATTTTCTTCCAAAATGAGTGGGAGAGAACCTTTAACCCTTGAGAAGTGGAAATACCAAGTGATTCTAGAATTAGAGGAAGTTTGGGTGTTTTTAGGGCAATCCCAACTAATCTTGGTTTTTTAAAAACCCATTTTTACGAGCTGCACGGTTAGCTCGCACAGTTAGACAAACCATGTGATAACCGTGCACCTGATGCTACCTCAAAGGGTAAACTTGTATGACCCACCCAATATGGTTACGAAAACCATGCACAAACCATGTGTACCCCTCTGCCTTCATGGTTCCTCTCACACAGTTTCACCTAACCGTGCTCAAACCGTGCGGCCTTATAAATGCCTCCAAGGTTTTCCAAAACCATTCCAAACTCTCCCAAACTCTTCAAAAATCATCCCAATAACTTTAAACACATAAAAATGTATAAAAAAAGGATAAATAACTCAAACTGGGGGTTATAAAGTATGGTATGTTCTCTCCCATGATGATGGATGGGCCGAGTAGGAATTGCGGTGAGGAGGTGCCACCAAACCCCATTTTTGACACCGATCGTTACCAGATTGAGGTGTAACAGATTATGGGAATTGTGTTGGGCCCAAATCTTCAGTGTTTTCCATGATTTAGGTGAATTTATAATAATTACATCATGATCCCCATTTATGAATTGTTTTAAGGTTTTAGAGCCATTATATGACTGCTAGGGACCCCGTGAGGGTTGATCCGGGGTGGATTTGTAGAAATCAAGGGTTTTAGGTGGGTCATAGGTATTTTTTTTGTTCTAAAATCATGATCACTCTACATGTAGTGTAGGAGAACATGATGTCTGTTATTATCACTCAGGGAAGAAGAAATTTAGGGAATACATGTCGTGTACTGGGGGTACATGCCATGTACTGAACCCAAGTCATGTGGACAAGGACATGGAGATGATTTCAATGTGAAGGGGTATAGAAATGTGGAAGTATATGTCTAGAGGGAATGACCATGACCAATGGCATGGGATTGGGCCTAACCAAGAGTAATACTCCAAGAACCAAGGGTATATTCCATGTATAAGAACATAGAAAGCTAGGCCGCGTGCGGGAAATGACACACCTGGAGGTTTGGACAAGGTCACATTCCATGTGACATGGGTACATTCCATTTTTATTCTTTTACATGATAAGTACTGATGAGTAACACAAAAAGGTTGGTTATGGCAGAAGTGTTGTGTACTGAGGGTAAAAACCTTTTAATTCCCTTAGATATTTATTCTTGATGCATCACCATATTTAGGACTCGAATGGAGGCCAGAAAGTAGCGTATCCTAAGTAGTTTTCTGCACAAGATGTGATGGTGTTAATGGTTTTGGCACTAGAGATGTGATGTTAGGTGTAGTAGTGGTTCACTTCTGTTAGTGACATATAGACCCCTATCGATTGAGTGAGTTCCCTTAGTCCATTCCTATGAGGGTTCAATGTGGTATCACATACTCATCATAGGATTATGACCCCTTTATAACTTCCTTGAACTTTTACAGTGTGGGAGAGTTCCCTTAATATGGAGTGAGTTAGTCTCATTCCACTTTAATGAAGGTTTAGTATTTCATATTGCCCCTAACATCAGACTTTAGAACCCTTGTCAGATTAGATCATGTATTACTATGAGAGTCCTAGACCAATATTATTTCCATTATGCTCTCTAGGTAGGGTCTTTGGAAGTAGTATGACAAAAATTTACATGAGCACTGATCCCTCATCTAGTAGAATAAAACCTGTATGATCTGATGTCCTCTTAGTTATCCTTTAGCATTGACCCCCAATTTTTGTATCAATATTTTATCTTTCTGATGAGGTATTAGTTAAATTGAGTTTGTATCTTGGATGAGTCCTCTTACTTTACAACAATACTTTTTTGCACAAAGACCCGACAATAATTCTCTCTTAGATGTATGCCATCTTGGATGGATAGGATGTGACATCATCTTAGTGATACTCGATCAGTGATATCACTTAGTTGAGTTCCATCCTAGATGGAATGACTAGTGGAGATCATACTCTTGGATGAGCAACACCTTTGAGCCTAAAGTAAAATCTTGTGGCTGAAAGTGAGGTATGATCCTCAAGAGACTTGGAGACTATTATGAGTGTATTTGGGATATTCTAGGAGAATTTATGGTATATATTGTATTTTTTAACATATAATAAGGTTATAAGATAACTGGTCATGTATAGCCAAGGAATGTTTAAGAAAAAGTTTTTTTATCTCTCTCTATCTATCTCTCTTTCTTGGGTTCCCTCATCTAAATTTTGGATGAGATAACTATTTCCTTTTAGTTTCTCCCTTTTATTTTGGGGTTTTGGAGAGCATAATGGGTATTTTTATACTCAACCCTATACAGGCTCTTCCCACACATGTCATGTATTGTGTATATGATAGGTTACTTAGCACTATTCTTAGAGGGATGGGAGTGGGTGGGGCATAGTTCTAGGCTAGACTGACTGAGAGGTGTACCTGTATTTCATTTGAAAATAGTCCCCTCCTTCTGAGAAGGTTGGACACTTTTGTAGTTTTTTTGGGCTTTTATTTTTGGCCTTTATGATTTCCGGTACATTCATAATATGTTTTTGGGATATATATTTTTGGATATATTTTTTTCATCAGTTGTTTTTATTATCTCCAAACCATTTCATGGAGATGGTTGTGTGTGTATGTGCATATAGGTACCATTGTTTTAGGCCTCCCATCTGGGTGATATTCCTACTCGATGCTCATCGACATCCCCTAGACTATTGGATATGGGTTTAGGATAGTGGCAACTTGGCCTTTATACTCTAATTTGGACCCTAGTGGTTTGGGTCATTATAGAATGGTATCAAAGGAGGTCCTTCCACAGGACTGAAGTTAGGAGTTTTCTAGCTATGAGATTCATTTTATATTTATGGTGATAATTTTGAAGTGTTTAGAGTTTGGATTTTAGGAAAGGTACTCCAGTATTGGTGCAGCAGCTGATGTATCCATTCACCAGGACTCTTCTAAACTTCTTATTAACCCATAACACATTGAAATATTTTGTAGTTAGATTTTGGTACATGCATCATATAAGACTAGGTTGTGTGTTCCATGTCCTTCTTTAGTAATCTCCCCAAATCTACTCTTTGAACACGACACATCTTGTCTTATTTTTGGATTTTTCCATGAAGCAATTCTTTAGGTTTTTCATAGTAGGGTTGAGGGTATGACCCGATGAGTGATGATGTTTCCATGGAGGGACTTAATCATGAGGCAGTTTTTCTTTTGACTGGATAGATGGTAGTGATTCCACACATTGGTTAATGTAGAGAACCACCTCAGATGGTTCAGGTGGATGTAGAATATTATAATTTTCCAAGAATGGCTCTATTTTTAATAGATTATGGTATGATTTTATCGACAATATATCGTGATCTTATGAGGAAGGAATCACTGGTGATCCAGGTGTAGGAGGATCCGCAGACAGTAGGTGCGCGATGTAGGCCACGAAATAAGAGGTTTATTTAGAGGCCTCAAGGACATATTATTCCTATGAGGAAAAGGAATTTTATTTATAGTGATGGTAATGGACACCTCAAGAGTAATTTTCCTACATGTAGCACTCTATGTAGAGATACAATTGATAGACTACTGAGGTATAGGTGACAGTTTCAGCAAGGAGGGCCAGAGGGTTGTGAATGTAGCATAGTATCTGGAGGAGCAAAAGGAGGTGGATGGTTATTTTATTTTTTTCACCAACACAAACATCAAATTGTCCATTCTAGGATTAGGAAGCTAGTGGATAGGGACATGGATGGCCATAGGTGCTGGAGGTTTTTGACCCAAAGGCTCTCAGACTGATTAGATGTATGATCTGTATCCTTTCTACTTCTATAGTAGTATTTTTAGATGTAATTATTATACACCCTTTCTTTGACACTTCTTTCTTGATTCCTATCCTGGGTGATGCAGGGCATCTGTGGAGCCCTATGATGATGATGTTTTACTTGGGTTTGGACTCAAAAGAACGTGGGACACTTTACCCACTAAGATGCATTTTTATGATGTGATTAAAAACCATGTGGGAGAGTTAGTGTCACCATAAGAGGATAATGTATTAGAGAGGTAGATGAGTTATTATGAATTTTATGTTTGGGGAAGATTGGTGTGGTAAGGTGTTGGAGAAGGATTTGGTTGGGGTGGATAGGAAGAAAAAGGGAAAGGATGCATTTCTGGTAGTAGGTGATTGTGACATGGAGACTTCGTGTTTGGTCCGAGGTATGACATGTGACTTATTTTCCTCAGTTATAGTTCTATAAGTCATGAGTAACTTTTCCCTGATTGAATCCCCTATTCAAGGAACGTTGACACCAGTGGATCCTTTTAGGTTTAAATTTGAGTCATAGGGCCCCGTCGGATTTCATGAGATGTAGTGTAGTTGGAGGTTTTTTAGGGATTGTAAGACATAGTGTGTTCAATTGGGAACCCCTATGTTATTATTATAGGAGTAGGATTAGTGCCTTATTTTAGGTTATGTTGGTTTCTCTTGGACCAGAGTACTTATAGGGATGATTACCCACACTTGAGAATCATCATCCTCTTTACCTAGTGTTTAGGATCAAGATGGTTCTCAATGTTTGGCCTCAGTTCTGGTTATCACTGGCTCCAAGTTTGAGTGTAGTTTGTAATGAATCCAACTTCCTAAATTAAATATGATTTAATTAGTTTACAGTGATACCTTTTTTAACATTGAATTCCCCAATAGTTTTGTGAGATTGACAGACTGGATCTGTAACCCCCTTTTGGATCAGTTTTGGGTAGTCTTCTTTGGCGACATCCTAATGTACTCAACATCGAGGGTTGTGTACATGAGACATGTGAGGATGGTTATAGAAATGATCTAAGAGTACCATATTTACAAGAATATCTTTAATTATAAATTATATAATTAGAATGTATTCTCCCTATGACGTGTCTTCTCAGACGCAGGAGTAATGGTGGACCTTGGAAATAGTAGTGTCAGTGCTAGCTAAAAAACCACCAAAGGGCGTGGGTGTAGTAGCATATGCTTGAAAAAAGGTTCTCTATTCACTATTGGTGAGTTAAGTGGTATATTAGATGAATTCATGAAGTTGACCCTAGATGTTGAGGTTAGTGAGGCATATCTCTAGTTGATAGTTGTTCCCCCTTCGCTCTTTTCAGAAAGATAGGGAGGTGCAAATTGGTGTTTTTGTGTGCGAGGTATCATATGACCGAATACACATTAGAGGTAATATTAATGGATTTTTTGAATGTGGGGAGTACTCCACCATTCCAAGGATTGAGTATTACACCTATCACATAGCGATATTTGGTGTTGAGGAGGTTAATTCCCTTGGTAGAACACATAGGTGAGGGGCTGTAGTGTCAGAATCCTTTGGTTTTGGGTTTGGTGGCCAGGTAAAGTGAACCATTATGGTTCTATAAAAAATGATTTGGGTATACCTAATTTATTGGGAACAAGGATGAAAATATTACCTTACCCTCAGTGGAGTTTGGGTATCATGGCAGGGACCACTCTACCTTCGGAGTAGAACATTTACATGCCATGAGAGAGGGACCCTACAAGTCACCACTATAAAGGTCATATTTAGAAAAATATAGTTATTTTTGGCCTAGATTTGGTTCTAGTGATGGTTTTAGAAGGCATATACCATCTAGAGAAATATAACGTTTACTGGGACATGTTAGGGGTCATTGTAGACTGACAATGGTAGCCCTTGGTGTTCAATAATGAGGTCATGTATTCAATGATATCTCACCTTGCTGAAGGTTATAAATAATTTCCTAGGGTACTGAGATATATCTAGGATCCACAAAAGATCTTTCTAGTTTCTATTTGGGTTAGTTAGGTTGTGTTCTGTTAGACCCTTTGAAAATAGTTAGATCAGGTACTGGGTGTTTTACACCTCTTGCAGTAAAGGAATCATGTGCACAAATTTTTACAAAAAGTTGTCTTGGATGAGTTGGAAATTGAGTGTGGAGTTGTTTTATAAGTTTCCCAGTTGCATTTGTGAGATTCAAAGACAATACCCTTAATGGGCATGTGGTTACCTTGTGTGTATTCTTGTTTATAGAATAGAAACCTTCTAGAGAGCCTTCTGGTGTGGGAAATCTAGTTGAGAGCTCTTTTTTTAACTTATGCATAGGCTTTCACTTTTTGGTATTAAAATACTAAGAGGTGGGAAGAGTGTAGTGAATCTAGTTTTTTTGTAAGCCTTTGAAATATTTTTAGGAATATTTTCAAAGTTATACACTAAGTCACTATAGGATCCTTGGGCCAGAAAAGCATCAGTGTAGTGATATTAAAAATATTAAATAAAATTTCTCGCACATGTGCGTTTCTTTCCTAAAATATGGAATAAAACTCTTTTTGAGTCTCATATTAGAAATCTCAGAGCATGTTTGAACCTAGAATGTGGGTTTTACCCTAGGCGTGATATAATATTTTTAGATTTAGATGCCCAGTTGGAGGAAACCGTTGACGAGGTGTTAAATAGAGGCTTATTAATTTAATAAAAATAAATAAATTAACATAGCCCCAAAATTTTGGATTCCTTTATATGAAAGGGGTAGGGGAGGTTATTTACCATGGGGACACAAATACCTAGAAGGAACTAAGGTGAAGAGGTTCTACGAGACATTATTTTTGATGTTGATCATCACCAGATCAAGGTGTGGAAACTTACGGGCATTGCATTGGACCCAAATATTCATATTTTATCCATGAGGTTGGTGAATTTATGATCTTTACATCATGATCCCCATTTATGCATTTTTTAAGGTTTTAGATCCGTTAGACAACTACTAGGGACCCCGTGATGGTCAATCTAGGGTGGATTTGGAGAAATTGGGGGGTTTTGGGTTGATCGTAGGGATTTTCCATTTAAAAATCCCAATCACATGGCATGTAGTGTAGAAGTGCAGTCCATATATTCTTATCATTCGGGAAAGATGAACTTTAGGGACTACACACCATGCCCTAGGGGGTACATAACATGTAGTGAATCCAGGTTATGTGATCAAGGACATGGACATAGTTTCCATGTCGAGGGGCATGGTCATGTGGAAGTACATGAGCATAAGAAATAGGAATGAACAAGGACACATGATTGGGCTTGACCAAGAGGATTATGCCATGTACTAAGGGAAAATTATATGTATGGATAAATGGATAGAGAGACTATGTGAGGGAGAGGACATGACCAGAGGTTTGGATGAGGCTACACATCATGTGACATGGGTACATGAGAAGTTGTCTTCTTTTACACCCTGAGTACTGATATAGAACACAACTTGGGTCCGATTATGAGAGATACACTATGTTATGAAGGTATACACCATGTGTTGTGGTCCCTGGCTAGGATTGTTGGCCCGCTGCCCGACTGAACCAATCCCACATCGGTTGTGGAAGGAGATTGGTGGGTGTTTAAAATCCCGTGCCTACCTTCCCCTCATCGACGCGTTTTAAAGCCGTGAGGCCCAGGGGAGAAACTGGGCCAGAGCGGACAATATCGATGGGCCGAGATTAACCGATCCCACAATTGGTATCAGAGGGTGGGCTTGGGGGGGGATTGTTGTGGTCCCTGGCTAGGATTGTTAGCCCGCTGCCCGACTGAACCAATCCCACATCGGTTGTGGAAGGAGATTGGTGGGTGTTTAAAATCCCGTGCCTACCTTCCCCTCATCGATGCGTTTTAAAGCCGTGAGGCCCAGGGGAGAAACTGGGCCAGAGCGGACAATATCGATGGGCCGAGATTAACCGATCCCACACCATGAAATTCCCTTAGAGACTACTTCAACACACATATCTATCTTTAGGACTTAGATGGATCCCTACGATTTGGGTATCCTTAGTAGTTTTCTATATAGGATGTGATGGTGGCCATGGGTTTGGAATTAGAGACGCGACATGAGGTGATGTTGTGGGCCACTTCTGTTAGTGACATATGGACCAATATCAATTGAGATAGTTCCCTTGGTCTATTACTATGAGGGTTAGGTGTGACATTACATCCTCATTATAGGATCATAACCCCTATATATATTCCTCAAACTCATACAGTGTGGGTGAGTTCCCTTATTTTGGAGTGAGCTAGACCCAGTTTTCTTCCATGAGGATTTAGTATGACATCAGGTCCTGAGAATTAAACTTTATACCCGTTAGAATATTATAGCATGTATCTCTATAAGAGGATTGGGCCTATCCTCATTCCCATCATGCTCCATAGGTAGGGTCATCAGAATCAGAATGACCAAATTTTCATGGGTGTCGATCCCCAATCTAGTTGGATAAACCTAATAGGGTTCGGTGTCAACCTAGTGAGTCCTGAGAATTTACCCCTATTTATGTATCTATATCTGATATTTTTGACAAGTTATTAGTCTAATCAAGTTTGTATCTATTGGTCGGATTATGACACTCAAAGGGGGGGGGGGTGAATTGAGTTCCTATAAAAATTTCCGTTAAAAAAGTTATTTGAAGATCCTCCAATTTTAAAACAAAATAGGCCTGTTAATCAAAGTAGTAAATTTATAATTGTTTTAAAGTTCAATTAATTTCTCAAAATATTGATTAATTCTTAGTTATATCAACCTAAAAGACTGAAATAACATTTTAAACCTATTTACTATATCAAAATAGTTATAAATACTATCTATGACTAATTATCAAAGTGAAACTCAGTTTTATTAAATATGAGTTAAAAATAGAGAAAAACTAAATTGAAAAACACAAATGATAACAAATGGTTTAGTCTCAAGATGATACCTAATCCACTCCACTTGGAGATCACTTTCCACCAAACAATTTATATATAAATCTTTCATCCACACCCTAGATTCGGGTTTACACAATAGTACACAAGACTGTCTAGGTCACTTGACCACTACCACAGTTCTATATGGGAAATATAATATCCATGTAACACATGAACTCTTCCACAATTATATTTGGGTGAAAAAAGGTGTAAAAGTATATTTTTGTGAGGATATCTTGTATCCTCTAGTTCGGTACAGAAGACAGTGTGTGTTTAATAGATAGATGCACACACTATTTGAAAGATTGATAAAACTATACACAATAAAGAAGAATATAATGAGAAGGGATTAGAAATGATTTTAGTGTTGTTCTATGCATATATGGACTTTTAGGATGTAACTGATTTGATGTTTGGGTCCTCTTCATAAGGTAGACTCAGAAACAGAGTGTCTTGAGTTCTATGTTTTGGTTTCTAGTTCAGCAATTTTATCTTCTTCTCTTATTTTTATTTTTGCTGTAAGGATGTTCAAAGTTTTGATCCACACCAATGTAGCTAGAAGAAAATTAAGTTCTTCTTGTGTTCTTCTATGTGTTATTGCATGCTTGTATGTTCACTCTAACATCTCTTTCAATCGTCTCCAATTCCAACTCGTGCACCACCTTGTATTTTATCTTGGGATCTTATGTTATGGATGACAAGAAGCATGATCTGAACACCTCATACCTCATACTATTAGGTGTCATATCTACACAAAATCATTAATTATGTTAGTTTCATTAAATTAATCAAATATGAATGTTAGAATCCACTTTTAAAATTAATTGAAAATGATAAAAAAATTGTCAAGTAAGGAATGGTGTCATAGTTGGTGGTGATACAGAAGAGGTTCCATAGTATAGATGAGTTCATAGTGGTTATATAGTTAGTAGTGACATCCTTCGTGAGTTTTGAAACTGGTAGCATGGTTATAGTTTCTGGGCTTTTGTAAATTATGGAACCAGTAGCATGGTTACAATGTTTTATCCTTTGTGAATTTTGGAACCGGTTGCACTGTTACGGTGTCAGGTCCTTTATGAGAAATAGTGTCATAGGTAACAGTGTCATGTAAATGGTGTCACATAATTTTATAATTTCCAGACTAAATTGTGAGACCATTTGGGTAGAGAAACGGTATCTCATACTTTTTCGATCTTTCAGACTAACCGGTGAGACAATTTGATCATAGAAACAATGTCTCATACTTTTTCAAATATCGTCCATTTGTCTTAAGAAGTAATACCCACAGAATTAATTAAGGTTAAACAAAATCATAATAAAACATAATAGAACATGAGTAAACATGATTTATAATACTTAAACATGATTTAAATGATTTACATTATTTTTGATGAATAAAACAAGAGGAGTCCAACAATCTCCCCCTTTATTATAATCACAAATCATGTAATTTACAAGACATACATTTTATAATGGAATAAACAATGTGCTTATTATATCAAACAGAGTATGTGAGAGAAATACATAAACTCAAGAAAACCCTTGATAGTATTAGATAATATATGTAAAAAAAGTGTTTCCCCCTTTAGCACAAATGACATCTCTTCTCCCCCTTTGGGATTATCAAAAATAGATTAAAAAAGCCAGCAATAAATGAAAATAACAAGTTAATAAATGTTATCATAACACATTTTATTGAATAAAATGACAGAGTATAGTTACAATCACAAAAATAGAATACATCATAGACTTATAAAAAAGTATCCTTTACTTCTCTTTAGATTTTGCAGCCTTCACCTTAGCCTTGTCAGAGACAATAGGGGTAGAAGAAAGATGTGAAAAAGTGGAGGTGGTAGAAGCAGTAGTAATGGAAGGTAATGGCAATCCTTCAATGATATAATGGGAAAGGTTTAATCTGGTGGAAGATCAAGGAAAATTATTTTCAACAATAAAATGCCTAATCTAACTTAGATCCTGAGCAACCGATACTGTAACAGGGGAAAATGAAGTGGACGTAGAAGGATATGTTAAAGGAGGTAGACCTGTCCTCAAAAGAGCCGCTTCAGGAGCCACAGTGGATGTTCCATGAACATGAAAATATATTTTCAAAAATTTTATGAAATCCTTAATGATTTCACCACCATAATCCATGGAATTATTAAAGTCTTCTTTATTTTCCATGAATATCTACAGACTAGGTGTGATTTTATTTAGATTCTGCACTTGATCTTTGAAATCTTGAGTTATAAAAGGAAACTTTAAATTTTCTATAAGACACTTGAAATGGATTTCCAACTCTTCCTTGGAATAAATCCTTTTGAAGTAGTAATCCACTTTCTTAGAGATTTCTTCTTGAGAATAAGTGGAAATTTTTGAGTGAATTCTTACCAGATCAAGCACATGGTCACTATTCTTAACATATTTATCAAGAATTTCCTTATCAAAACCTTTAATCAAATATTTAAACTTTTATCTAATTACAGATCTGACCATTTCACTCTCCAAAGGCTGAGATGACTGGGAAAAAATAGATGGAATAGAAATAGCTAATGTGATAGCATTAATCTATTTTAGCAAATTCTATAAAAATCCTTTATACTTAGTGGTTATATTATTGATTCAAGAGACAATCCTATGCATCTCATTTTCTATTTTTATGTTGTTCTCAACCACCTTTCCATACATAGTAATTATGTTTCATTGAATCAGAGAAACAAAATTCTTAGGGATCTTATCAGCATCATCCTCACTGAGATGAGAAATAGGGTCTTAAGAAACTTGCAAGTATTTCTTCATTTACTCAACTATAGATCTTAAAGATTTCACCTCATCACTAAACTTCCTATTTTAAATCCAGACTTCTTGAATTTTTTGAAGCATCTTGGGTTGGATCTTTCATATGATTTTATCCAGAAGAAATGCAGCATCCCTTTCACTAATATTGGTTACAGAAGTAGGTTGAAACATCATGAAATTATCAAAACCAGACAACATATTGTCTCAAAAATATTTCAAATCATCACAACTTACATAAATAAGAGATGTTTGAATAGGTTCAGGAACATGAAATGAAATATGTTCTAGATCCTTAGCAGATATTACTTCCTCAACAGAAACAACTTCAGAGACTTGTTTTAGCTAAAACATAGTTGAAAGATCCAATCCATGAACTGAGGTTTCTTGTGACTCATCAACATCAAAATACCTTGGAAAACTATACCAGGTATCTAAAAAACTTGAGTCAATAGGATTTGGCAATTGAATCCTTTCCAAGATGGGGGTTTTCTCCCCCTTATAAAATGAATCTCTTGTAGGACTAAGAGACTCAATCTCTTAACCCGTTTCCACATACCCTACTCTATTAGATTCATCCACATATATAGATAATTAAAAATCTTGCTCCATTATTACTTCAGCTGGAAAAATCACTTCTATTTATACTGATTATTCTTTTTGTTCCTCAGTAGCATCATGTTATTCCATGGTTGAATATTATTCTTCAACATCTTTACTCTTATCAAAAACTTCACTTTCTTTGCTACATCTTCATCACCTTTAGAGAGAGGATATTCTCTAGAGGGAACTATTTGAAAAGGTTCATGAGATTCTTCCATAATTTATTCACCTTCATTATCATCTTTTTCTCCTTCAGTTCTATCAACATCTATTCCTTCATATGAGTATTATACAATCTCATCAGTTTTTAAACTAGGATCAGATACATCCTTATGTCTTGAAGTATTCTCAATAAGATTAAAATCCTCATAGAGTCTGTCATTATATTTAACCCATGATCTCTTCCATGGATTCCAATTGATCTTCATTTTCCTACATGTATCCTTAGATATACAAAAAATAATAATCTTCAACCACTTATTCATTATTACAAACTACACCTTTGTCTAGTAGAATAGAAAAGATAAACCTTTAATATAATAGAGATGTTGACTTTGATGTTTTCTTGATCATGTCACATATATGAAGGATAATTTACTTTCATAGATTAATCTTGTGACCATTATTCAGATGATATATAAAAAAACATCTTGATACTTGAGAGTGGAAAAGTATCATTTCCTTGGACAATTATACATTGAATAAACTTGAACAAAAACCCAGTCTCTCTATCTAGTTCAGCAGCAATAGGTCTTATTTTATTTTTTGTTTCTAGTCAAATTACCCAGAGCCTCTTCTAGAAAAAACAAATCACCTTGTGGAGGAGGACCACTTTTATATTCCTAAAAAATTCCTTAATTTGGTATTCCTAAGCAGGAATCCCAAAAACTTGATGAAAAGGTACATCTCTGTCCATTCAACCAGCTTCTAACCACAAAACCATCTTTATAGTTGAAAGAGAACTGAATATACTGATAAAATTTGAAAGATAGGTATTTTATATTTTGTAAACCAATCTTACCATGCATGTTCTTCTAAGAGTTTCAAAACAAGCGACTTACAAAACATGACCACTTTGCAAATATTTCTTTCTCTGGAATGACTGTATGATCCGAAAGACCTGGGTTGAGCTGTTTCTTAGGCATGATAATTGGAGCCTTTTTATGTTTCTTTGAAGACTGGTTTTTTCCAAGAGATGATGAAGATCGATGCTTCATCTTGGGCATTAAACATAGGTTCAAGTAAGGTAAGGAGTTTGAGAGAAAAGAGATTGGCTTCGAAAGTAGAGATTACAAGTGAAGAGACTATTTTTTATCATTTAGGGAGTTCAAGTGTTACAAAACACAAAACCATGGTATAAACAAATAAAATAATCAATACAACGATACAAGGAAAATATTTTGTAAAATAGAAGTCTAAGTTATAACAGTGAGACCGGAACAAGAAGTCACGATGTCATCATAATGGTGTGACTCTAAACGGCGTGACCAAAACTAGTGAGACAAAAAACATGAGTTAAAAAACATGAGACAAAAAACATGAGACAGTAATTGTGAGACAATAACTGTGAGACAGTAACTATGAGACAATAACTGTGAGATAGTAACTGTGAGACAATAATTGTTAGATGGTAAACTAGTCACTCAAGGATGATCATTCTTAATCCATGTATGATGTAACTCATCCTTTCATAATTTAATGGCTTAGAGAAAATGTCAGTAAGATGATGTTCAATGCCAATATATTCTAAAGTATTATCCCCCTTTGGATAACAATCTCTCGAAAAGTGACATCTTACATCAATATGTTTTGTTCATGAATGAGAAATAGGATTCTTAGATATTTTAATAGCACTTGTGTTGTCAAAATTTATAGGGACATGTCTGAATTGATATCTATAATCTAGAAAATTGTGTTTCTTCCAAAAAAGATGATCACAATAACTATCAGTAGCTATGTATTCAACTTTGGCAGTAGGTAATGTAATAAATTTTTTCTTTTTACTACACCATGATACTAGTTACTTTTCCAAAAAGTGAAATGTTCCAAAGGTGATTTTTATTTCAAAATTACAACCACAAAAATTAGCATCTGAATAGATAATTAGATCAAATTATTGTCCTTTAGGATAGAACAGTCCTAAGTTGGTTGTATGTTTGAGGTATTTGAATATTATTTTAACAGCAAGTAGATGTGACTCTTTAGGATTTTTTTGAAAATGAGAACACATACACACAGTAAACATAATATTAGGCCTACTAGAAGTTAAGTAGAATAAAGTCCCAATCATTCCTCTGTAAGTGGTTTGATCAAAAGATTTACTATTTTCATCAAGATTCAATTTATAAGTGGCACTCATAGGAGTATGAATACTTTTAGTACTATCCAAACCAAAATCTTTTAGAAGATATTTAGTTTATTTACTTTGATTAAAAATAATACCTTACTTATTTTGAAATAATTGAAATCCAAGAAAGAATCTTAGTTCCCCCATCAAACTCATTTCAAATTAATTTTTCATCGTCTTTGAAAAATCAATACATAAGGATTTTTTGAAGATACAAAAATAATATCATCAACATAGATTTGAAAAACTAAAAAAGCTTTAGAAATTATTTTTTTAAATAGATTAGGATCAACTATACCTTTTGAAAAACCTTTGGAAATAAAAAAACTACTAATTCTATCATACCATGATCTTGGAGCTTGTTTTAAACCATATAAATATTTTTCTAATTTAAAAACATGATTTGGTAAATGAGGGTTTGTAAAACTAGGGGGCTTTTCAACAAAAAAATCTTTAACTATATAACCATTTATTAATTCACTCTTAACATCCATTGGATAAAGTTTAAAATTTATATGTGCTTCATATACACGCAAGATTATAATGGCTTCAAGTATAGCAACTGGTGAAAATGTTTCCTCATAATCTATCTATTTTTAATGACTATAACATTGTGAACTAATATAGCTTTATTTATTATAATATTATCAGAAACATCTCATTTATTCCTAAACACCCATTTAGTGGCCATGGTCACGGTGTCTTTAGGTCTATCCACTAGTTTCCAGACTTTATTTTTTTCAAACTGAGTTAATTTTTTTTGAATAGACATCACCCAAAATGAATCATTGATTGAAATATTGATGTTCTCAGGCTCAATTTTTGACAGAAAAGATTGATGTTCAATATGATTTCTTACAAAATCTCAAGTCTGATTTCCTTTATCTATGTATCCAACTATATCATCTAAATAATGGTTTTAATGGTTTTAAAAAATTTAGAAAAAGAAGGGCTAGTGATTTAAGCTTCTTCAATAGGTTCAGGTTTATCATGACTAGAATCTAGAGAATTTCTAAAACTGAATGATTTTACAGATTTCTTAACCACATGTTCAGAAGATTTTTCATTTATGTCCAAATTTGACAAATCATCCTCAAGATTTTCGAGAGAGATCTTGGGTTCACGTGGATATGTTTCATCAAATTTCACATGTATCAATTATTCCATACACTTAGGTTTTTTAAAGACTATATATGATTTAATATATATTGAATAACCTAGAAAAATTCCTTCATCAATTTTGGATGAAATTTTTTCAATATTTTCCTTTGTACTGAGAATATAAACTTTGCAATGAAAAAATTTAAAGTAATTAACTTTAGGTTTCCTATTGTTCCACAACTCATAGGGAGTTTTCTTAAGAATTGGTCTGATTATGACTCTAATAGTAATATAGTAATATGTATTGATATATTCAACCTAAAATTATATTGGTAGGTTATATTCATTGATCATGGTTCTTGATATTTCTTGTAAGGTTCTATTTCTTCTTTATACGACACCATTTTTTTGAGGTGTCCTAGGGGAAGATAAGTTATGACTATAGCCATTTTGTGAGAAAAATAATTCAAAATATTTGTTTTCAAACTCATAGACATGGTCACTTATTAGGGTCTTAATTTTAAGAACACTTAGGTTTTCTACTATTCTATAATACTTGACAAAATAAGAACCAGCTTCACTTTTGTGAGCTGAGAAAAAAGGCCAAGTATATCTAGAATAGTTATCTACAAGAACATAGACATAGTTCTTCCCATTTATACTTGAAACTATAGATGGTCCAAAAAATTCCATGTAAACCAACTTGAAAGGTTTAGAAGTTGAAACCTATTTCTTTGTTTTGAAAGATATTTTCTGTGGTTTACCCTTTTGACAAGGATTACAGACCTTTTCATTTGAAAACTCAAGTTTGGGTAGATCCTTGAATAGGCATTTTATAGTAGGATTTCTAAGAGAGTGTATATTTCAGTGTCCTAGTCTTCTATGAAAAATCCAAGACTCTTTCTAAAAGGCACCCAAAGAAGAAAATTTTTGATAAACTAAAGAATCTATGTTAACAACATAAACATTTTCATTTCTAAAATAAGAAAATACTAGTTCATGTTTAGAATTGAAAACATTTAAAGCATAATTTTCAAATTTAACATGAAAAACATCATTACATAATTGTGAAATCACAATAATATTTTATTTTAATCCATAAAAAAGTACTTTGGAGATTAAAACTGAGTTAGAGTTACCAATCCAACCAAGGCCAATTATTTTTCCTTTAGCATTGTCACCAAAGGTGACATGTCCACCATCAATATTTATCGAATTCTTGAAGCACAAGAAATATTTTGTCATGTGTCTTGAACATCCACTGTCCAAGTACGATAGACTTATATAGGAGCTCTTCAAATAGATTTCATACAAAATAATTAAGCAAGAGATGATTTTGGTACCCATATTTTTTTGGGTCCAGTAACATTAGTAATAAGTGATTTGGTAACCCATATTTTCTCTATGGGTTTCCTATACAAATTTTGTAAAGCATTGGAAAAATAAACTTTGTTTGGTCCTGAAAAAATTGAAGCAGTGAATGACTGGCAGGCTAGAACTAGCAGGTTTTTTAGTTCTAGACATGAAAATAGATTTTTCATATTTTTTTATAAAATGAGTTTTATCTATGTTCCTATGTCCAGGTTGGCATCCTATAACAGTAGTATACCTTGTAGATACTTGTTTACCATGAAATTGTGTTAGAGTATTCTTGCAATCGATAAATTTTTCTAAGTAAATTTTCAATTTCTCATTAGATAATTTAAGTTCGTTGTTCTCTTTAAGTAATTGAGAATTCTTTACCTTTACTATAGTAAGATCATATTTAATAGTATAAGTAAGAGTATGTTGTTTATTTAGAGATTTATATTTATATTTTTATTAATTTCATATATCTTCAAGTATTTGGAAGTATTCAAACATTTCTTCACTAGTCATATTTTCATAATCACTTTCATCACCAGAGTAATTGTAATTTTGTATAGGATATTTAAGAGTTTCCTCTAAAGTGTTTGTCAGAAATCTGCTATTGGATTTGTTAGCCTTTTCGTCATGTGGATATTGTGAGTCACTTGAGCTGTCCTCAAAAGCACTTCATGTTATTTTTATTTCCATTTTATACTTTCTATCTTTGTCCTCACACTTATTTTTATACTTTATATTGGGAGAGTTAAATTTTACATGTACCTTTCTCTAACATTCGTATAAAACTATTTCATTAGAGTTTTCATCTTTCTTCCAATCTATTTTCCAATTACCTTTATTGTTATATTTTTCTTTACAGTTTGGCTTCCTGAAGAATTTATTCATTCTATAAAATTTCTTAAACCTTCTGGCTAATTGATCTATTTTCTCATCACTATATGATAGTGAATCATCATTACTTGTGATATCATAATGATTTTGTATCCTTTACTTTTCTTTATTTTTGGAAGTAGTGTTTTGAAAGCCACTGTCTTTCTTTTTGGTTTATCCTCTTCTTCTTTCTTTAATTTTAACTCTTACTCATATATCATTAGTTTTCCTATCAGCTATCTGAATGGAAACTTACTGATGTCACAAGATTCACTAATTTATACTGAGGTTCCTCTCCATATTTATGGTAGACATCTGAGTAGCCCCACTATTTGTTCTTTGGAATCCATTGGATTTCTAAGAGAGATCATTGTATTGACTATTTCATTAAACACGAGATACATGTCAGAAATGGGTTCATCAGGCATCATATTAAAGTTATCATACTTCATAATATAGGTATTAAGTCTCATTTCTTTAACATTTTTAGTTCAATATCATGACATAGATAAGGTATCCCAAATTTCATAGGTAGATTTACAAGAAGATATTATATTAAATTATTTATCTCTTAAATCAAAAAACAAGGCATTCATAGATTAATAATTATTTTTGTGTGTAGATTTTGTAGTATCATTCCATGTACTTCTTGTAGTTTTTGGTATTTTATATCTATCTTTTATTATTATCCAAATATCAAATCCCATAATTTCTAAGTGAATTTTCATTTTTATTTTCCATTGAGCATTATTTGTTCTATTAAAGTAGGGAGGTCTATTAGTAGCAACACCTTACTATCTATTATCCATAAAAAAGAATAAAGGACAGATTTTAATGAGCTAAAAATTTAGAACTAACATAAATTTAGATATCTTTAAAACACAACTAAATCATAGTTGAAATGATTTGAAAAAACTTTGAAAATAGTAGTTTAAAAACAACCTATGATACCAAATATTGGTCAGAGTAGGACACTCAAGAGGGGGTGGGAGTGAATTGAGTTACTATAAAAATTTTGGTTGAAAACTTTATTTGAAGCTCCCCCAATTTAAAAACAAAACAGGATAGTTAATCAAAGTAGTAAACTTATAATAGTTTGAAATTTCAATTAATTTCTCAAGAGATTGATTACTTCTCAGTTATATCAACATAAAAGACTGAAATAAATTTTGATACCAATTTACTAAATCAATACAATTATAAATACTATCCAAGAATAACTATCAAAGTGAAACTTAGTTTTATAAAATATCAGTTAAAAGAAGAGAAAAACTAAATTGAAAAATAGAGTGGATAAAAAAAGTGGTTGAGTCTCTAGCTGAGACCTAATCAACTCCACTTGGTGATCACCTACCACTAAGAAATTTATATATAAAGATTTTATCCACACCCTAGATCGGGTTTTAGACAACAATACACAAGACTGTCTAGGTCAAATGAACTCTACCACAGTTCTACGTGGGAAATATAATAGGTAGGTCACATAAGACCTCTTCCATAGTTATACATGAGTGAAAAAAGGTGTAAAAGGATATTTGTGTGAGGCTATCTTGTATCCTCTAGTTCGGTGTAGGAGAAAGTGTGTGTTTAATAGAAAGATGTACACACTTCTCAAAAGATGGATAAAATATCATACAATAGAGAAGAATATAATAATAACGGATTATAAATGATTTTAGTGTTATTCTATGAAGCTATGGACTTCTAGGATGTATCAGATTTGATGTTCATGTCCTCATCTGAAAGTATACTCAGAAACTGAGTGTCGTGAGTTATGTGTTCTAGTTTCCAGTTTAGAGAGTTGATATTATTCTCTTCTTTGTGTTGTTTTTTTAAGGATGTTCAAAGTTTTAATCCATAGAAATATAGATACCAGTAAATGATAGTTCTTTGTGTGTTGTTCTGTGTGTTCTTACAAGCATGTATGTTCACTTTAACATCTCTTTCAGCCGTCTCATATTCTATCTCATGCGCCACCTTGTGTTTCATTATGGGTTCTTATGTTATGGATGAAAAGGAGAATGATCTTCACTCATGGTACCTCATACCACTAGGTTTCATATCTAAAAAAAATAATTAATTATGTCAGTGTCATTAAGTGACTCAAATATGACCATTATAATCCAATTTTAAATTTAATTGAAAAAGAAAGAAAAATTGTTAAGGAACAGTGTCACTGTTGGTGGTGAGACAGAAGCAGTGCCACAGTCACAGTGAGTATGAAGCGACACCATAGTCAGCAGTGATGTCCTTTGTGAGTTATGGAACTAGTAGCAAGGTTACAATGTCTGGTCCTTTGTAATTTATGGAACCAATAGCATGGTTATGGTGTCTGGTCCTTTGTAAATTCTAGAACCGGTCGCACAATTACAATGTCAGGTCCTTTTTGAGAAATAGTGTCATTGGTAATGGTGTTAGGGAAACGGTGTCGTAGACTTTTCCAATTTACAGACTAAATGGTGAGACCATTTGGGTAGATAAAATTTATCTCATACTTTGTCGATTTTTCAGATTAACCGGTGAGACAGTTTGGTCACAGAAATGAGGTTTCATACTTAGTCAAATATCTACCATCTGTCTTAAGAAGTTATACTCACATAATGGATTAATGTTTAACAAAATCATAATAAAATATAATAGAACATGTGTAAACATGATTTATAAGACTTAAACATGATTTAAATGTTTTTTAGCATTAAAACAAGAGGCGTCCAAAAATATCTCATATGATTCCTCTCAGTTTCTTGCAAGACTTTCTTTATGGTGAGAATCGACAGGCATGTTCTCTTGAATGTATGCCAACTGGGATGGTAGAGATTTTTCATCAACATAGTGTTACCCAGTGAGTGTTATATCTAGATTTATTTCCATCGGGGATGACAGGGCTCTTATGGAGCATACTCCTGGATGTGAGATACCTTTGAGAATAAAGTATAATCCTATAGTTGGAAGTGATATCAGGACCTCATTAGGACTGGAGTCTGTTATGAGTATATCTAGGATATTCTAGGAGACCTTACCATATGTGTTTTATTTATTTTAAATACTAGTAGTTTATGAGTTAACTAGTCATGTTTAACCTTGGAATAGTTAAGATGGAGTTTTCTACTCTCTCTTTCTTTGGTTTACTCCTCTGGATTTTGGTCTGGCTAACAATTTCCATTCCGTTTCTCCATTTTAATTTGAGTTTTTTGGGGCGACTACTAGTTATTTTTATTCCCACCCCTACATGGGATCTACCTGCACATATTGTGTCATTTGAATAAAATACGCAAATTTTTACAATCCTTGGAGGATCGATATTAGGTGTATCATAGTTATAGGATAGAAATACTGAGGGCTGTACCAATCATGAAATTGATAGTAGTCCCCTCCTTTCAAGTAGGTTGGAATATTTTTTAATTTTTGGCAGGCTTATATTTTTCCCTTTTACATTTTCTGGTACTCTCATACTCTATGCGATATATTTTTTTCATTCATTTTTAATTATTTTTTTATTATCTCTTCACTGTTGAAAGGATATGGTTGTGTGTTCATGCATAAAGAAACCATAGTCTAAGGCCTCCTTGTGTGTGATATGCCTACTCGGTTCTAGTCACCAACCCATAGCCTATTGGAGGCGATCTTGGGTTTGTGGTGGTTCGACCTTCCAACGACTAGAAAGGCCCTAGAAGGTCGGTTCGTTACAGTTTCATCACCTCTTATGGTTCCCAAACCACTTTTTTAAACTTATGGTTCCACTATAACACTTTGACCATGTGTGTTAACTTGTTTCATAGAAACGAGTCTCTATGATCTATGATCTTCAATAGCCACTTCTTATATGAAAGATCACTCTACAATGGCACAAAATCTTGATTCTAAACATATGAGGGATCTGGTATGTAATTTATTAAGAGGGATACATATCATGTACTTGATATGGGATATGTGGGAGTGATAGTTGATAGTTCACTAATCTAATGTGATCTAGGATCTGAAATTGGACAATATATCTTGGAATAATATTTCCATTCTTCCCAAACCTCATGAATTTTTTCTATAGTGATAAATGAAGGAACACTAGGTCTCCAACCTCAAACTCTAGATCATATTGAAAATTTTGTGTATATAGTTTATGTAAAATTTGTATGGATTTCATATCATATTGAATGTTTTGAACCATATCTATCATTTCTTGGACAAGATCAAGTCACATCAGTTTTTTCTCTCTAACTTCTTCCTAGAATGTTTTATTTTTAAACCTATTCCCATTCAGAGCCTCATAAAGTTCCATTTGAATAATATAATAGAAACGTTTGGTATATGGGAACTCTACTAGGGGAAGGTGTTGGTCACAACATCCTTTTAAATCCATTTAACATGATCTAAGTATATCCCTTAGAGTTTCAATTTTCCTCTCAGACTGATCATCCATTTGAGGGTGATAAGCAGTGCTTAAGCTCAGTTCTATATCCATCTCTTGTTGAGGGTCTCTCCAAAACCTCAAGGTAAACTCATATATAGATCATATACAATAGAGAGTGGAAATACATATAGTATTATCAATTCATTTTTGAAGTTACCCAGTCAGGATCCAAGTATCACAGAGAGGGGGATGGGGTGAATCAGTGATATCTTTTTTCTTTTATGTTTCCTTATTTTCAACACAACCTTAACCTCCTAATAAAGTGTTATTTCTCTTATTAACATACACAACCACAGGAACACAAGATTTACAAGGTTCACTACTCAACAATAGTAGGTATGTCCTTGGAATGGTATGGAAACAATTCAGTACCACACAATCCACTAGAAAACAATCCTTCGATGTGGAATACAACTAGTAGGTTATGACCTTACACTTGTGTAGCACTTGGAAATAAATCCTCAATTGTGTGTGCACCACCCTAGCACAAATAAGGAATTATAGTATTTCAGTTATTGTTTAGAATTGAACTGGTGTATTCTCTAAAGTAAAAATCTTCACTTTACTACCCCGAATTCGGTAAGAACTATCTTATGCACAAATGAATATGTGTGAAGTACCTAATATTTTGAGCACCCTTTTAGATGTCTTGCATGAAACTTTTATGTCACACTCGTAATATTTGAATTTTTTCGCAAAAAACCTCTTGCACGCAACTCTCTTCTTTCGTGAAACTCTATTTCTTTTGTACACTCCCCTTTACTGAAAATTCCTTCTCACCTCATATCTTGGGATTTCTCTAAGTGTAGAGCTTCTAAAATGAGATGGGGTTACATATTATTTTATAGGCCTCATCAAATTCTGCATGCAAAAACCCAGATGGGTTGCACAGGATCCTGACGTGTGGCACAAAACTTCATTTGCATCACATTGGGCGCATAAGTCTCTTTTGCACCAATATCATCTTTCATGCACTTCTTTAAAATTTTGCGCACTTCATGCCTTTGCCGTTTTTCATAGTTTTGACCTTGAATCATTCCTTGCATGTAACATTCCAAACTCCCTTCATTTTCATTAATGCTGCTTCATTTTCATCTAGTGTATTAAAAAAACTACTTTCATCATAATCCATATTTCTCGTGATATATAGTCTTTGACCGAACACCTTTAGCATCATCATATATTCAACAGAAAGTACTGAACCTTCAATATTTTCCACTAGAATCTTTCCTTCCAATCAAAACTGAATATGGCTGGAAGCAAAATTACTCCCCCTTTCCTTCATAAGGCTTTCATAAAAAGTTCTCCAAACTTATGATATTTTGGAAAAAAAATAGAAAAGAATCTTCTAGTTTTCAAGTCCTTTACAAAGTGAATTGATTTATCCTTTTTGACAACAAAAGACAACACTCTGTAAAAAAAACTCTTCTTACTTCCTTATCCATCCAAGTTGGTCCCAATTTTTTTTATTTATTGGTGAGTTATTAAATATATAAATTTTCATTAATATCAATGAAATGCACTGACTTGGTAAGGTGGTCGACTACCACCCAGCTGACGTTATTTTCTTTAGGTGTTCTGGTGAGTCCTAAAATAAAATCCATGGTTATGTTTTACCATTTCCACAATGGTATAAGAAATGGTTGTATCATTCCCTTATACTTATGTAATTATTTCTTGACTTGTTGGCATAAAAAGCATCGAGATTCAAACTATGCAATCTCCCTCTTTATGTAATCCCACCAAAATTTTTTCTTTAGACCTATACACATCTTAGTGCTTCATGGATGAATAGAGAATGATGAACTATGTAAATCATCCAAAATTTCCTTCTTTAGTTATAGTTTTTATGAGACACATATTTAGGTTCTAAACTTTATAACTCCATCTTCATCAAATTTGAAATCTAAAATATTCCCTAGCCTCTTCTATAGTTCCTCATTATCTCTCTATGCCTCCTTGAACCTCTCAAGAATGGATAGTTGATCAGTTATTTGAGAAAGTTAGGATTAAGATCCTTTTATTGTTTCCACATCCATCCTTTTCCTATCCAATAAGATTATATCCCTTATAATCCTAATTATGGGTAGCATTTCATGATCCTTTCTGCTCAGGGTATCTTCCATTTTTCTTACCTTCCTAGGACTGTAATAAATTGAACAATCATAATCCTTGATCACCTCTAACCTCCTTCATTGGCGCATGTTAAGTTACTTTTGCATGAATATATATTTTCAGATTTTATGGTCCTTGTATATGTCACAATTCTCCACATAGAGATAATTCCTCCAAATATTTATTACGAATATCACCACAACCAATTATAGATCATGATTTGGGTTGTTCTACACATGTATCTTTAATTGGAGGGAGGTGTAGGCTATAACCTTGTCATATTTCATGATTAAAAAACCTAATGAATTTCTGAATGCATCATTTTAGATCAAAAATTCTTATCCACTAGTGGGTAATGTGAGAACATGTGCAGTGATTAGCCTATTTTTCATCTCTTTAAATCTTTCCTTTCTTTTAATCATTCCAAAAAAACTTGGATATATTTCTAGCTGGCTTGGATACAGGGATTTAAAATCCTGAAAAGTTTCTCAAAAATCATTTATAGTACTCATATAATCCAAGGAAACTATGGATTTTCATCATAGAGGTTAGTTTGGGTCGTCCTTCAATTTCCTATGTTTTTGAAGTGTCTATAGATATCTCTTTCCTAGTGATAACATTCCCCAAAAAAGTTACATGATCCAACCAAAACTCACATTTACTATACTTGGAAAATAAATTTTCCTTTCTTAAATCCTTAAATATAAAAATAAAACACTCCTCATATTCCTACTTATGTTTGGAGTATATGATAATATCATTTATAAAGGCTATAATTTTTTTTCAAGGTAATCCATGAAGACTCCATTCATCAGGTCTATGAATATTGTTGGAGAATTTGTGATTCTAAATAGCATAACTATGACGTCATAGTGTCTATACCATGTTTGAAATGTAGTCTTGGGTATATCCCCCTTCATCACCTTTAAAATTCGGACTAAAGATCCACTTTAGTGAAATACTAGGCTCCATGTAGCTGATCAAACAAGTCCTCAATCCATAGTAGAGGATACTCTTTATTTATTTTTTTCTTGTTAGGATCATGATAATCAATGTAGAGGTTCATTGACATATCATTCTTCTTGAATAATAGGATCGGTGCACCCCACGATGAAGCACTTGGGAATATAAACCCATTATTCGTATATTCCTATAGTTTATTCTTCATCTCCTCATGTTATACAAAACCATTCTATATGAAGTCTTAGATATTGGTAAAGCTCTGGGTATAAGATCAATTAAAAATTGAACCTCTCGGCTTAGAGGAAGACCTACAAATTCTTCAGAAAACACATCAACATATTCTATCAAAATGGAAATGTCTTCAAGGATGATCTTTCCTTTACACCACAAGAAATATGACCATTTACGATGGTTCATTTGTGATGGGTTCCCGTCACAAATGGATCATTGTGGAAAAGGGCATAAAAAATATTACCTTTTACAACGGTCCATCTCAAAAAGTTATTATTTTCTATGGGGAGTGGTCCCTTCGCAAATAGGTTTGGCAAGTTTTTTAAAAACCCTATTGTGACGGGCCAACCACCCATCACAAATAGTATTTCTGATTTTTTAAAAACCTTTTGTGATGGACCGCCACAAATACTAATTGTGACAGGCCTATTATAAATAGTGATAAAAAATAAAAAATAAAAAATAAATAAAATAAAATAATATTAATAATAATATAATATTAATATAAATGAAATAATAATATTAATATTAGTAAAATAAAATTAATAAAAAAGTAATTAAATAATATAAAAAAATATTATCAATATTAATGAAATAATAATAATAATATTATTAATATTATAAAAACCTATAAATTCATAAAAAAATTTATTAATTAATAAAATAATATATATAATAAAAAAATTAAATAAATAATAAAAACTATAATATTCACAACAATATAAAAAACAAACTATTTAAAACTTTTAATAGTTAATATTACAAAAAAATTACATGCAAATGTTTCATTATAAAAAAAATATATCACCGAGGGGGAGGGTCATTTGGAGGAGCTCGAGGAGATGGTGGAGGGAACTCCATCCCTAAACTATGAGTTAGACGTCACATGTACTCCATCTGCTCCTGCTCCTTCTGATGCCGAAATTGACACATCTCATCCTAAATCTCCTACTACTCCTGCTGCTGCTATCGTAGGAACTCTTCCTATTACTGTTGTTGCCACTAACGCCTCTCCTCGTGCTTCGTATTCATTATCTCTATAAGTTCACTCTTAGCTCACAACTTCTCATGATACTGTGTATGAGATGTTGATGACACTCTGCGATCTTTTCTCGAGATGGATTCCGTCATTACATCGGTGCCATAAAAACCCCCAGGGGTCAATTGAGAGACGATACCAACAACTCGGTCTTTCTCGAAGGCATAATGGGTCGCCTACATCCATACAACCTCATCAAATAAGTGGGCATTGGTCTGACCATTGGTCTTAGCCCGACTCTCACTATGTGTCTGAGACTTCGTAGCCTTATATGATTCATTCAATTGAAATTTAAAATTAAAATAGTTAAAATTTTATTTTTAGTTAAATTTATAACTCAAAAAGAAATTATACTGACCACAATCTGATAATAGCGAGCACCTCTAATATCTCTAGTGGCTAGATCAATGTACATCCTCCTATAAACATCGTAGTCTGTAATATTTGACTATGAGACTGCCTATATGAATATAAAATAAACTATTTACATTTAAAGTTATATAAAATATTAAAAAAAGTACTTACTATATACTCCCTATGTGTACTGAATGTAGGACTACTGGCTCGATGTATTACCTCCCGTCTCCCCTGATTTTTCCAACCTACTAGTGATCTACTCTGAAACCGCTTACTTAACCAGTGTGTAGATAATCCATCCCAAACCTGAGATGAAATATAATCAGGACACAACATCTCTCATCAAACTCTGTCACTCCTTCTTTCTCTATTGCTTTCTTTTTCAAATTGTGAAAAAACCGAGTTAAAAATGGAATCATAGCTCCCTTCCATGACTTCTAGGTATCCTTATACATGCTCTCATCAATGAGATACCATAAACCCTACAAATAATTTATAATATAAAGTTATTCATTAAATTAATTTCATAATTAATATTATTTATTTACATACCAGCCAATGAGTGAACATGCAATGTTGAACATCAATGAGAATCAAATCCCATGAAACCCATGCTTCAGAAAAATAATTGCGCAATATAGCCCTCCCCCATCCAACAGCTATATGCATAAAGCTGTGAAAAAAGAACAATTAATAAAATAATTAGAATATAAATAAATTAATTAAAACTAAATAAATTACACAGGTAAACATACCTCTGTGTGCATGGATCGAACCCAAGATTTGGACATCACTCAAGGATAGGATCGGGAATCATAAGTTGGGCAAGACTGCACACCCTCTGTGTTCCCCCTGAACTGCCAGTAGTTTGAGGGTCAGATGATCCAACATCCTACTCGTCCAAAGGTAAATCAGCCTCCTGCAACAGATGAAACCAATCCTCAGTCATCTGAAACATGAAATGATTGTTGCTAGAAAATAGTATAAAATGACTATTATATATATATATATTCTAACCATCATTTAACTGTGTCAATATCCATATTCATCCTCATCTTTATAGCTGTTGATGTCAATGTCTTCATCTTCCTCCTCAGTATCATCAATTTCCTTATTAGTTTTAGTTTCATCATCTCTTGTCATTTCAAATTTAGTTGTAACATCATTAATATCATCGTCACCATCAACCCTTAACTGTGAGGTGTGATCAATGATATTCGTGTCACTTCTGAAAAAAGATGGATTCAAAGAAGTCTCTGGAAATTTTTTAATTCCTTTCACTTTAGCAGAACCACATTCAATTTTAGTAAACTGATTCTCTCGCTATTTAATTTTTATTATGCTCCACCAAACACCCAAATACCTTGAAGTAGCATAGTAATTTTTATAATAAAATTAATGTGCTTGATGATCCAATAAAAATGGTTCATTTAATGTAAGAAAACTTTTATATTTAATATCAACGATTCCATGGATCAGATGAACACACAAGCCTCTCTCAATATCCAACCACTGACATTGAAACATAATTATGTAATATTGTCCTAGATAACACAGTTCAATGATTTCTTCCTACATACCATAAAATTCAACTTTAGTTTCTATATAATGAGATCCTCTCAAGAAAACACAACTATTAATTTTTTTTATTCTACATATGCATGTGTATTAAATCAAAAAACATTCACCACATATGCATTATAAGATCTAACCATTTTGGATGGTGGGTAACTCAATACACATAATTGTTAATCAACTTTATCAGCATGTTGAGATACCAGAAAATTTGTAAAACAATTATCACTACAACAAGTATTATATTGATTTTTATGGGAAATTAAAAATAATTTAATTTACCTGTTTTTGAAATGAGTAAGAATTTTTTTTGACAACGTTCTTCAAGAGCACTTGCTGTAATTTTTGGAATGTTTCTTTATATGATTATCATATAACCTACTAATAAAATAAGATTAATTTACTGTAACAAAAATTATAGAATAAGCGATAGGAGCACTCATAGTATAAATTGTTTCATTTCTTTATAGTTGATAAGAATATATGTATGAGCTCTATGATGTTCATCATCTGAAATCTATCGTTCATGAAAACCGTTGAAGCTAAGTTTGGTATGATTGAAAAATTATAATTGATTTCCCATGTCATTATCAACATTTCCCTCATTATGGCACATGCGGTTATGTTTTTAGGGATATTCAGATTGAAAGTAATGAGAGAAGAAAAAATAAATTTCCTCTTGAAAATAAGATTTTTCAATTAAGCCTTAAACTGATGCTTTGTGACATACTTTTTTCTTCAATATCTACATGCATCTATCAAATAGGTACATCAATAAAAACTGTACCGAACCTCTACATTTTGTTTCATGTGGAAAATTTAATATCAAATGTTCCATTGAGTTAAAAAAAGATATCAAGAAGATTTTTTCCAATTTACATAAAATTAAAATGACATCTTCTGGAAATTTTCTTACTGCTTCATAGTCTATTGTCAACAAACCAATGTCTTGAAAAAAGTATGACATGTCTATTAGCACATCCTAAATCATATGATTTAACAAACCTCTTAATCAAATCAACACAAGTTTTACTATTAAAACATGACAGTCATGACTTTTCAATCTAGTAATATGACCATTTATGACACATCATCCCAAATTGGAAGCATAAACATCAGGAAGTCTAAAATTTAAATCCACTCACAAAATAATAAGCGACTCACTTTGGACAATGTATAAGTTTCTTTCGGCTTCATTAACTTTTGTGACCTGTCATTTTCAAATAGTTCATGTTCTAGTCACTTTCCAATTTGGGAAAGATCTAATCGGGCCATTACATTATCTTTGGTTTTACCTGGTGTATCCAAAACTATATGAAATAAATTATCAAAATATTTCTTCTCAAAATGAATCACATCAAACATGTGACAGACTAACAAATCAGACCAATATGGAAAATCCCAAAAAAATTATCTATTTTCTCTAATTGTGCTTTTTTCCAAACCCATCAATTTTCTATTGGTTTATTGATGGTCCAAATATGATGGGACGTAATAAATAGAAAATTGATTTTAACTGTGTACCTGTGATATTTGTTGGAGGCCCATCTTTTTCAAATGTTCCTCTTCTGAAATGATATTTGTTTCTTTGAAAATGATGATTGGTTGGAAGTAATATGTGATGATAGTTGAAAAAACATGATTTTTTTCCATTGATGAGCATAAATGCTATTCTATCTCTCATAAAATATAGAAATGACTTTGGACTAGGTGTAATCTAGCCATATAACATGCCATATGATTGGAAGTCACTAATTTCCCATATCAATTCATCTTTCAGTTGGAAGTTTTGTTTCGAAGAAAAATCATATGTATTGACACCATTAATCCATAGTGAATTTAACTCATAAATCTATGGTTTCATTTAAACATTAATATTATTTTTCGGATGACCAGGAATTAATAAGGTCAAAAATATTTATGGCTCCTTCATCAACATCCATGGAGGAAAATTATACAGAGTTATAAAGATAGGCCAACATGAATACTAACTACCGTAAGAACCAAATGGATATAAACCATCAGTAGAAAGACCCAATCACACGTTTTGGTGTTATAAAGAAAAATACAGATGCACTTAGTCAAAATTTTTCCATGAATCACCATCACAGTGATGATTTAATCTTTTACCGGTTGAAATATTGGTTTTGTGTCATGAAATCAATGCTGCTGTGTTTTGAGATATAAATAAACACTAAAATCTAGGTGTGAGTGGGAAATATCTCAATTTTTTACAGGAATAAATCTAGACTTCCCTAGTTGAACTTTTTTATACCTTTATTGTCCACATGTAAGAAAAATATCCAACAAATTATCTTCACCATAATATAAGATTAAATCATTTGGACATGCATGAATCTTTTGATAACCAAGACCCAAATTACGAACCAGCCACTTGCGCTCATAGAAATTTATAGGAAACACATTTCCTTCAGGTAATAGTGTTCTTAACAAAAAGAATATCTCATCAAAAAACTATTTGACATTCCATTATCTGATTTAATAGCCATAAATTTGGAAACTACTTTAAACTTTTATATCTTGCAACCAGGATATAAGGAATCCTCAGGGGACCTCAACAACTCATATTAATGAGATAGTTCCAACTTAGGAGTTAAATTAATATCATCCTGATTTTTTGTTTTTAAAAAAAAATGGACCTTCCACATAATGTTCTAAATTTTGAAACCATGATGGATCTAGAACCAAATTGTTAGTATCTTCTCTGTAATTGCATTCAGCATGTTGATACCAAAAAATATAATTTGGTTGAAAACCAAAACACAATAAATGACCTCCAATGTTGTCAAATGTGTCATACATCCTCAGTGTACATTTTTTACATGGACACTTAATTGTCCATTCTGAAACAAATTCTGGTTTTGATGATGAAAATGATAAGAAATATTAAGAACCCTCAATATGTATAGGATATAAACCAAAACTGTTTAGATTCTTACGCTGATTAATCCAAGCATGATAATCTAATATTGACTGTTGTTGACTTCCTTATGTCATATTTTTCTATAAAATATGAAATAATTAGTTATTTTTTATAATTAGATATAATATATATACTATCCAAAAAAGAGAAGACAATTAAATTATCTTTTCTAGCAATTTATAATAATTTTTATTATTTTATAGTTATATATACTATTTCTTAATCTTTTATACTAATCTATAATCATTTATAAAAATTTATACTAATTAACATGAATTATTATTAATTACATGTATTTTGTAATAATTATTGTTAATTACCAGCGATACAATTTCCAGCGGATTGGTGACAACTCTTTTGCCCAACAACTCATCCCCGTGAAAATTTCTTCAACTAAAATCACCATGAAAAGTCTATTCCAATGGAGGAATATCCATTTTCGTATACACGAGGATGGAGATAAGGGAGGCCTCGCCGCACTACTCCCCATGGTTGTGCATACGAAAATTGATATTCGTGCATGGGAGCATACTTTTTATAGTGACTTCAGTTGGAGAAGTTCTAAGGAGATTATTTGTCAAGGAAAAGTGCCTCTTTTGTCTGAAAGATCACCTCATTGCAACTTTATTTGACTTAAATCATTATGAAAAATTTGCTCCGGTGTACGTCAGAGCAGATTTTTAAACTGATTTTAGTGGAAGAAAGTTACAAGGAGTTGAGGCTTTGATCAAAAGGAATGCCACTAATCCGCTGGAAATTGTGCCAGTTTATCACAATACACTCGAATTTATTCTAATTCATTACTAATTAATCCTAATTATTACCAATTATTACTAATTATTACTAATTATTACTAATTGTTAGTAATTATTACTAATTGTTACTAATTGTTACTAATTATTACTAATTGTTACAAATTGTTACAAATTGTTACAAATTGTTACAAATTGTTACTAATTATTTCTAATTATTACTAATTATTTCTAATTAATACTAATTATTTCTAATTAATCCTAATTATTACTAATTAATCCTAATTAGTACTAATTAATCCTAATTATTACTAATTAATCCTAATTATTACTAATTAATCCTAATTATTATTAATTAAACCTAATTATTACTAGTTAATCTAAATTATTACTAATTATTTTTAATTATTCCAAATTATTACTACTTATTACAATTTATTACTAATTGTTACTAATTATTATAATTTTTACTAATTATTACAATTTTTTACTAATTACTACAGTTTTTACTAATTATTACTAATTATTACAATTTATTACTAGTTATTACTAATTATTGATAGTTATTACTAATTAATACAATTTATTACTAACTATTACTAATTATTGATAATTATTACTAATTATTGAATATTATTAATAATTAATCCTAATTATTACTAATTATTACAAATTATTAAAAATTATTAAAAATTATTACTAATTCTAACTAATTTTTACAATTTCTTACTAATTATTACTTATTATTACTAATTATTACAATTTATTACTAATTATTACAAATTAATACAATTTATTAGTAATTGTTACTAATTATTACAATTTATTACTAATTATTACAATATATTACTAATTATTACAATTTATTACTAATTATTACAATTTATTACTAATTATTAAAATTTAATGCTAATTATTACAATTTATTTAAAATTATTGTAATTTATTACTAATTATTATAATTTATTACTAATTAATACTAATTAATACCAATTAATAATAATTAATACTAATTAATACTAATTAATACTAATTATTATTAATTAATACTAATTAATACTAATTAATACTAATTAATACTAATTAATACTAATTAATACTAATTAATACTAATTAATACTAATTAATACTAATTAATACTAATTAATACTAATTATTACAAATTAATAATAATTAATACCAATTAATACCAATTAATACTAATTATTACTAATTAATACTAATTAATACTAATTAATACTAATTAATACTAATTAATACTAATTAATTATAATTATTATTAATTATTACTAATTATTACTAACTAATACTAATTAATCCTAATTATTACTAATAACTATTAATTATTACTAATTAATACTAATTAAATCTAACTATTACTAATTATTACTAATTAATCCTAATTTTTACTAATAAGTACTAATTATTACTAATTAATCCTTATTATTACTAATTTTTACTAATTATTACAATTTATTACTAATTATTACTAACTATTACAATTTATTACAATTTATTACTAACTATTACATATTATTACTAATTATTTCTAATTAACACTTACACATTATTATTCATAAAAATAAATACTGAAAAAAAATCTAATTGTACTTTAATTTAATTGCATCTAATTGACAAAAATTATAGATAATTTAAAATGAAATATATTAACTAAACTGTAAAAAAATAGATAAATACCTTGAAATTGATGTTTTTTGGAATATAAAAGTCACCGATTATGCTTCGATTTAAAATTTTAAACAATGAAAAAGTTTAGAAGAAAATTTCTAGAAGAGATAAAGAGAGAAATTGAGAAATGAGTAGAATGAGAGGAAAAACAGATGTGGGTATATATAGGTTAGATTATTTGCAATGGGCTTATTTGCGAAGGGACCCATTGCAAATGTCCACTGCCTGCATTAATTACGATCGGTCGATAAACAATGATTTGCGACGGGCTCCGTCGCAAATGAGTACCTGCCGACATACTATTTGCGACAGAACAAGTATCACGTCGAAAATACAATAAACTGCCGCTGGACATTTACGACTAAAATATGAACCCGTCGCAAATACCTATGCCCGCGATTTGGCACATGTTTTGTGCCAAACCTTTTGCGATGAGTCCTTACCCTCCCGTCATAAATATCTATTATTTGCGATGGGACAGTCATCCCATCGCAAATAACCCATCACAAATTCCCATTTTCCCTTAGTGTTAGTCTCAATCATTTGGTCTAGATTTTATTACTGTCATGGAAATAATATCCATGCTTGATATGATGATACTAAAATAGATTCATCCCCCTCCTTGAACTTGTATAGAATCAGATGGTGATTCGCGATACATAGGGTGAATTCCTTATCTTGAAAATTTACGTTGGCTCTATATAAGTAAATCTAATACATGAATTGAATTGCATCAAATTCTAGTGAAGGTAGTATCACAAGGGTCTCTAGGAAGTAATCCCAAAAATATGGACCAGATATGAGTTATATTCTTGGGATGAAACAATTTCCCCATTTTTCATCTTCACTGATAAATCAATATCCATGGTTTGAGGTTGTGTTCGAATAGTTCTACTAAAATTTTGAGATACAAAGGAATGCATAGAACCAAAATCAAAATATATGTTTTCTTTCCTTGAATGAATAATTAGTGCACCTATCACGACTTCATTGTTGGGATCCACCTTAGCAGTTGTGATTTTATAAGGTCGCCCTTACTACCTTGGAGGTTGTTGGCATTTATTGTCTCTAACAACCCTTGGATTAGGGAATTGGCTTTTATAATGAACATGTTCCTTGTAATTGAAACTCTAGACTACTGGTGAAATGTTGACTGAAGCATTCCTGTGTTCTATCATATTAGTGGGGTTTTCATGATGTAAATCGAAAACTAGGTGACCTTCCTTCCAACACCTAAAGAATTTCCGGACATACCTTAAGCAATTTCTAGGATACTTATTCCCACACTTTTGAAAAGTGGGATACTGGGATTTCCTTCCACCATTAGTTTTCTCCATTGAAATTCCATAATTAAACTCTATTTTCCACTTCTTATCCTTATAAAAACCATGAGATTCATTGATATCCATTTTTAATTTGAGAAAAAATTAGAAAATTTCCTCATAGCATTCAAAGTACTGAATTGATAAGGATTTTTGTAGACTTGGATTCCGCCCACCAAAGAAGTAGTCAACTTTACTTTTGGGGGTAATGATAAAGCCTTAGGTGTATCATGCAAGTTTTGTGAAGTTTTCCTCATACACCTTGATGGATTCATCATCCTTTTTCTTGATGATAAGGAAATCTCTCTCTATTTTCAAAGGGAAAGTTTGAGGAAAATATTTATTGAATTTTTCCCTAGAATTCCTTCTACTCCATTGCTACGATCTCCTCATCAGGCTTTGTATATTTGACTGACATCCACCATTGACCAGATTCTACTTCTATATAATAAACAACCATCATGAAATTTTATTTCTTAGATAATTGAAGTATGTATGGTCTTTTCAATGGATTTTATCCATTTATCTATGATTAAGGGATCATAATGTCCATTAAAACTCAGAGTCCTTTGTCACACAGAGGTATCAATTAAAACTTGCTCTTTCTTAGGGAAATTTTGGTGTTCCTCCAGATTCAAGTTTTGGTTCAAAATTTGAGTTAATTGATAAAGTATTATCATAAAGTTCTTAAATTATACTCCTATAGGGTTTGGAATCTAATTTGGACAACCATTACATTTCTCATCACTTTTGTTGTTGACTTAATTTCTCTTATTTTCGTCCATTTGGCTAGAAAAAGGGAGAATTATGGATGATTATTTTCAAACGATTAAATATATAAATTGGAAACCATGAAAATTTAAGGGATAACAAATAAATTATATATATTATTTAACCTATTAATTTATAGGTTTCAATTTACGTTTTCCATGATCAATTTCCTTGTATAAAATATTATAGAAATTTTTATTCCCTTCATAATGGAATATAAGGATCTTGTGAATTTACCAAATCATATCACCCGAGAGTGACAAACTAGTATCCAGAAAGGGATGCATTTTCTTATAAACCACATAATTTATACTTTACCAAATTTTAGGGATGTTTTCTTATGTTTAGTCTTATCCCAAAGGCATTCACTATAGTTTTATAATTCTAATCTAAAAAATAATCAGGCTTTACTCTGATACCAACTATGACAACCCATGTCTTTAATACACTTTATTCCTTGATTTATTACATAAAGGTACACGTTATACAATCCCAAAATATATTGAATCCTATAGTATTTGGGAAATTAGTTACATATCACATCAACTTGATACATGGATAAAACATTATTATTGAAAATTTATTTAAGATGCTCTTAAAATTCCATTACACTTTTAAAACTGCATGGTATAACCTTGGGACTTACATAAGAAAGGGGTAATATATAAATCCCCAAAGGGGAATAAACAAACCATAGTGTAAGGTAAAGAAACACATGTGATACAAGAGTCATATCAAGGCTACATAAGAGGGGTTAGAATAATAAAATTGAACAATGAGGCATGATATAACATGATACCATAAAGGCAATATGAGAATTTGGTTACAACATTAGAAATGACATCATAAACATATGCTATGGATAACCATCAATACATCATAACATGTTGGTAAAATTCCCATACTAGATTAGGTTTACTCCCTATTCACATACATTACTTACCATGGGACTAAAACATTACCTACTGTATTAGAGCACTATTTATGAACACCCATAATTTTCATATCATGTACATGCATATGTGTGACACATGAATCATACAATATAAAGACGAATTTCATAAATTTTAATCCCATAATAAAGGAGTGTGAGTTACATATATATTATTTCACTATCATGGAAGGATTTTAACATCAAGTTGAATACTCTTATGTAGTAATAAGGATGAGTATTCACAACTAAAATGTTTGGCATTGAAAAATAAAAGGATAATCCTGGTAGCATAATGGGGGTACGTAAAGGATAACGAGAGGAATTAATGAGAGTGGAAGAGGTATATAATCACTTGGAAATCATAAGGGAAGTAATAGGGATGTGTGAAATCATATTCCAAGTTTAAAAATTGGAAAAAAGTATAATATAAAGGAGTTGTGGGTCATTATGATGTCATAATACACACTGTATATTTATACCGTATTTAATTTCGACCCAGAAAATTTATCTATCTCCATAAATTATGAAAAAATTACCATTTTATTATTTTTAGTTGATGATTTAAAAAAAAGTATCTCATCCAAATATTTCTTTGAGTATGAGAATATACACTTTTAAATAAAAAATATACAGTTATTGAAAAATACAGTTTTTTGACAATAACAGTCTTCTAACCCTTATATTTTTTTAAAATTAGAAAAATTATAGTATAATTTATATTTAATAAAAATTATTTAAAAACAATATTTTATTATAAAATTATTTATTTCAGAAATTTACGAATACATTAAAATAAAGTGTCTTGATTGAAACTATACATTTCTCAAAAATTCAATTTTTGGTTTCATCATATCAGAATCTAATTTTTATCAAACTCATTATTTAATCATTTAAAAATTAATATTAAAAAGGGATAAATATAATCATTGTTTTATTAAAAAAAATATACAAATTCATGCTTTTAGGGTCTAGATACATATCCCTTTATTACACCAGTGAAGTCCTTAAGGGTAAGGTGTGTGATGGTGAGATTTTATTGGGGGTGGTTTAGTATACATGGTTTGGGCCATGATCACTATGAGATTGAAATTATCCCCTAAATGGTTTCATTCATGCTTTCAATTTTGAATCTTATCTTGGGGTTGATCAATGGCCAGTCTCAGTGATGATATCTCCCTAGGAATCTCTGATAAATGGGAATTATAGGCTACGATCCTACTTGTTGAGACCATTGATTCTTATATTTGTGCCAATTGGACTTTATCACAACCCTGTTTATATACTAGTCATACGATTGTTGTTTAACAACTTTATTACCAATTCTTATGATGATTAATAGACCTCTAAATTTGACGGACCGTATGACAATAAAAAATAACCAAAGTAGTGTATGTGTTTTTTATAACTTCATTACTAGACGAGGTATTTAATAATTAAAAAATATAATTTCATTTATAAAATTTCAAGTTATTATAAGGGGTGTATATAATTTCTAATTCATAATAATATAGGTACAAAACCCACTATCTCCACCAAAACATGGGGTCATAATTTAATAATATATACTTATGGCTCTTGTTGTCAATAAACACCTAGATACTATTTATGAAAAGGTAGTGATGCTAATATATCAATGCATGCAACATGATTTCAAACTATAAATCATGTGTTTCTATACACATGTGGGTTTAATTGATTAGAAATATAAGAAACTAATCACCCATCTTTCATCAAAACTACTTTAAGACCAACTCTGAATGCATCATAATATAAATTATATTCCTTACCCATCATTAGTATGGTTAGGATCAGAGAAAACATAAACCTATCTTTAACTTCCTATAAGTATATCTTAGAAGTATTAAACCAATAAAAATTCACCAATTCTTGGTTAGTACCATCATTAGTGTTTTCGATCTGAATAAGTCTAGAATGAACCTTCAGTAAAAGCTTTCCAAACCCTAGAAGATATGGATCTCAGACATGTTCTTAGATCACTCCAAAGATATAATGACATTGAACTTATTAGGGTCTATTGATATTCATACATCAAATATCACTTTATCTAAGAAGTGAAACCAATAATCTAGAGTTGACATCAATATCTTAGAAAAAAAACTCCCATTCTCTCTTAGCATGCCTAATATTATCTCCTAATGCCAAGCATTATCCTATCAGATATGGTAGTATACCATAAAGTCATCTATGAACATGTCTATAAAATAATTTAAATATGGATTCAATAAACTATTAATTAAGGCCATAAACACCTTTATTTCGTTTATTAAATCTAAATACAACATAGTAAACTCATATAGTCTGTACCTACTCCTAAAAGAAGTTTTAGGAATATCATCTGACCTTACCCATAACTGGTGATATCTTAACCACAAATATATCTTTCATAAACACTAGGATTACATCATATTATTGAAAAATTTATTTATATGAGGAAAAGGATAATAGTTTTTGACCATAACTTGGTCAAAACTCTATTAATCCACACAAAGGTTTAAACTAACATTTCCCATCTTGGAAAATAAAAAAAGAGAACCCTAAGGGGAAGATATTAAGTGAATAAATCCTTGTAGACAAATTTACTACAAATATACCTTAATATCTCTTATATTAGGTAGATCAATCATATATATATGAGTAAATATTGGCTCCCCATATGGAACCAAGAAGATTGTAAACCTGATATCTTTCTTTGGTGGAAACCCCAAGAAGTCCTTAGAAAAAACATCCTAAAACTGATTGATGACAAGAGGAAATACTAACTATCTTGTATCCTCCTCATCCATCCAATGGCCTGAAGGCCTTCATTTTTTATTGATTTTTGATAATCCACCTTTCTAGGGGTGAGTTGTAACCCTTACAAGGCCCGTAGGTGTAAGTATTACATGTCCCGTAGGCCTTAGAGGAATTCACTGACCGTAGGCTTCAAACATTACATAAAACCCAGACTAACTACATGGAACCGCTCTTACCCAGCATCTTCATCATGAATCAGCTCTCCACCTTCTCATGGCTATTCGGCTCGGCTATCCTGTGCATGCATAGGCTTTTCCTAATGGTAGGTTCCATACCCTCTTATTCTTTCAATCTGTGTAGCTTCTGCTGTGGTGAAAGCTCCTTTCTCATCCTCCTATAGAGCTTGTTCCTTATAGGTTGTCTGGTTTGCATCCGCACTTAAGGTGGCCTCTATTCCTTGAGGTGGCCTGAAGTCCTTACTGGCCTGAAGGCTTGGGTGGCCTGAAGGTCTTAAAGGATTATAATCCCCCTTGAAATAAACAACCCAAAATTACATGATTTATGAAAAGGGTTCTACTTTCTTATATTTATCGGATCTTTTACATTTAGAGTTTTATAGAATTGTGAAAAAAATTTCATTACATAGGGAATACTGACACAAAGTGTCTATTTTTTTCACAAAATAGGATTCTCATGTTTACACTCCTATTTCATAAAAAAATTGCTTCATTAAATTCCAATTTCGTTTATTTGAATAAAAAATTCACAATATTTCATACTCACCTTTAGGATCTATGAAAAATATTTTAGAACATGGGATGAGAAAAACAATTCTTATTAAGTAATATAAAAATAAATTAATCCCATTATTCTAGTGAAAAATATGTAAACCATTGAAAACCTATTACATTTTAATAATAATACTTTTATAACATTAATAAAACATATACACATGATAAAATAAAAATTTCCTCAAATAAAACCTTTTAAAAGCATTAGAATAATAGAAAAATCATAAAGGAACAATGAGGGTTATTATACTTTATCAAAATAAATCATTCACCTATAATAGTTTATAAACTTTTCTTTCTACATGAAATCAAAATATTAACATAAAAACCCCTTTTAGGATTAAAATAGTCATCTTGGAGAATCATATTAATAACCTATTTTCACTTGTGTTAAACCCATTTCAGAATAAATGAAGCCCTATTAATTCTATATTAGCAACCTACCTGGTTATATCCCTAATTTTTCTCATTATAAGAATAAATAATTACCCAATGCATTGGAGAGATATATAAAGATCACCCATAATCATGATATACAATTATCTAAACTTTGATCATATATAATACACAAGTACCAAATCATGATTTGTTTATATAATGTTTCACTATTTCATAAAAAAATCCATGAAAAACTCATTTGATCCCATAAGAAAATCAATTTCCATTTTCATGTAAAAATAGGGAGAAATATAATTTTCTTTAGAAAACTATTTATGAAAAATATTCGAAAAAGAATAATAATAATACATTCTTTTAAAAACAATGAAAAATTAGAGAGGAATTTTTATAAATAATAATTACTGTAATATTGGTAAAAGTTGGTCAAGCCAGATATGTTATTTTTTTTCACTTTGGTAAAAAATTTCAAAATGAACCATATGGTAAACCTTAAAAATATTCCTCTTTAATAATTTTTAAACAAAGAAAAATTGTCTATTAAAATGGCCTTTAACAGAATTTGAAGTGTAAATAAGAACATTCTTAAAAAATTTAAAGGAACATAAGTATAGAGGAGAAAGATTTAGATGGAGTACTTTAAAATAATGTTTCAAAGAACATTCAAGGTGGGGACTTGGAAATGATTTTTAAAAAAAATATAATTTCATTAAATTAATGATAAAATATATCCATATGTTATTATATATGCAACATAAAAGAAAACATGTGATGAAATGGCATGTGTCTTAATGAAATGAATTTGAGACAAGAAATATCTTACCTTAAATATAATCTAGCATCATAAGTTTTTTATCTTTCAAATAATAAAATTATATAATATATTTTTAGGGTTACAAAACTTTTTCAAGTTCATTCAATTATCATTGTTACTTTTATATCATTTATTAAAATGTTTTATTTAGTTTCTTAATTAGTTAAGTTTACATCAGACATTTTGAGGATGTTCGGTTCATAATCCTAAAACAGCATTGGTAGGCAGACCATGGTCAATAGAGTAACTCTCACATCATGAAAAAATATTAACCATGAAAAAATTATCATGTTTTTACATTAATTAAAATTTTATAACCATCCATGAAATGGAAACATGGAAAATTAAATACGTCGTATCATGGTGGGGATAATGCGTACGTACACACAAGCGACATTTACACTTTTCTATTGGGTGGAAAAGAAATAAAGAAGAAAATATTTCATTTTTTAATAATCTTAATAATTTTTTAAATTTCATATTTATTTATTAGTTACATATTTATAGCCATCCATTTTAGGTGGTAATGTGAAATTAATCACACCGCTCCGAGGAGGTGGCAGTCCACACATACACACGAGTGACGTAATCATTTGAAAATGGATGGAAGGGTAAGATGGTAAGTAATATATTATCTTTAAATAGCATAATTATTTCATAAATATCATTTATATTAATTTTATCCATCATTTGAACTATTCTTATTAGGTAGTGATGAAAGACGAAACACATCACAATGTGGAGACGATAGTCCGTATGTACACATGGGTGATGATTTCACATTCCATTGGATAGAGAAGAAGTTGAAGAAGTAATTTTCCTTAAAAATACTAAAATTTCAGTACATTTATTATACTTATGTTATTATATTATCATGTTTAAAGAATATTATAAGGAGGTAGAAGAATGAATAAACATGAAACACTCACTTAAGAATTACACCTATTCTTTGGAAAAACGTCATTGACTTAGACCTTAATCATTCTTAGGTTAGTATTTTGGAGAGAAAAAGACATATAATACATGGGAAGGGATTTTTGGTAGGTACTTTTTATGATATAGGGATAAAAATGTTTGATTAATAGAGGATAAGTGGCTCCATTTTATAAGTAAGGGGAGTGACACACTTGTAATTTTTCTAACATTTTAAATATTATAAATGTCTTACTCATAGTAAAGTGGATCAAAAACTTTAAAATTTAAAATATAAGGTGATAGGATTCAAAATAAATCATAAAATAATATTTATGATTAATTTTTTTTGTCTATTTCGCAAAGTATTTACCTTAATTAACCTGATTTACCCTTTACGACAATGACACATTTTTATAATGATTACTATTCATAAATAAAAAAAAAATGAAATTGACCACATTATTAAATTTTAAACACTTTATTATAAATATGGAATAAATTTATAAATATAAAATTTGTATAATTGGTAGAAATTACTTTTAATATTAGTTCAAAAAATGAAAAGAAAAATAAATTTTAGAAAATTGCGTTTTTATGCCTGAAAATGAACTTAAACCAGTATTAAATATAATGTTGATTTCTATGTAATTATTTATATTATTTTCAATAAAATATTTTTTTTAATTTTAAAAAATTCAATATTTTATGATGTTTTTAAATTACTTTATTTAAAGAAAAGATATGTCAGTTTTGCAAAAATCAATATTTTTACTATTCACATAAAAAACAATCTATTTAGGAAAATTTCAAAAATTCATCCTAATAGATATTTGATATGATGATTTTAGAAATTATATCCAGTTTTTTCAAATAAAATTTAGAAAATTAATGGAAATTTAATATAATATCAACCCATAAAATGCAATAAAAACAAATTTTTGATGCATATAGAGTGTTTATCTTTATTACTTACCTAATAAAAACAATTAAATGAATTTAAATTAATTTGGTTGGATATATAATCAAATAATTTTTTTATAATAATTTATAAATAATGATTAATTTAATCTTTTAAGATAAAAATAAATTGCACACATAAAATTTTTTTTATAAAAAATATAACTTTTACCTTCAAAATTTTTATCAAAATTTATAACCAATTGATAATAAATGTATGATCTATTATTAATTTTATTAAGGAAACAATTTAAACATACATTTCATAATATGATTATTCCTATTTGTACCTACCAAACCAACTGATAGGTTTTAAGATTTATATTTTAATAATAGTATTTCTATAGTATATCACCATTAATATTATCTCAATGTTGATTATTCCACACACTATCAAACATAATATTATTTAAATAGAATACATTATAAAATTTTGTAGTTTCACATTCTACCCTCGTATCCTCTAAATTTTATCTCATATATTATAGATTGGGTTTAAAACATTTTTAGTATCAATTCCAAGGAGTAGAATAAAATATAAATAATTAGAACGAATTATCTTTTAATCCACATCGATATTATTTCATTTTGAAAATAAATTTAGTATATAGTTTTAGAGTAGGAAACTTATAATCTCGTAAATATTTATTGAACCATTTATTTACCATTATGAGACTCATACTTATGAAAGAGTTTCTAAAAGGGAAACATAATAACTAAGGGATGAAACTTGATAGATTTATCTTTCTCTTTCTTGAGTTGAGGAATTATTTAACTACCAAGATAGAGAATATGAGAAAATATACTTAGTGGATTTCTTTCCATTCCATACGCATAATTTTTTCCTATAGTTGTGATTTGAGTAGTTTACATTTCTATTTTATGTATCACTCAAAGAAATGAATATTCAATTTGATTTTTTCATGTCTAAGGAATTAAAATTAACGTTTAATAGGTTATATGATCTATAAAAGAATAACTAGTCATTCCTTATTTCTCTAGACATTAAACAATTCCCAAATGGTTTTCAAAAGTTAAGATGATATACAATATGAATGAATACCACATTAATATCAAAATACTAAATATATAACACCTAAATTATAACTTTAAACATTACACAACTAACCTTAAGGATCTTTAAAATATGCGAGATAATTTTTAAACCCAAATGGAATCGTAAATATTTGATAATATATTCTTTTGATATCAACTTTAATTTTTTCTTAAAATAACATTAATCACTCATAAATCCACATTCCCAAATATTTATATTCCCTAATTATATATTATCCAAACTATGTTAATATTTTCCATAAATAACAATAATGACCATTAAACCACAAAAAAAACACGAACCTCCCAAAAGTTAACTCAATATTTATTCCTTAACTAATATGAACCATATTGATATAAAATTTTACAATCTATAAAAATATCCCATTTATCATGATACATATAATGCTCTAAAAAACACAGTGAAATTCTTTAAAAATAAAATTAATCACTCAGCCACCAAATAAATTTTCAATCCCATGATTATCTATATGATAAAACATATATTCCCAAAATTTATTAACCCTTTATCCCAATTAAATATACTTATCTCAACATTGAAGAATATATTAAACCTAAAGTTTATCAATAAATTTCAACTTATGTACACAAAATATTAAATTATTATTCCTCAAATAACATTTTCATTAAAACACATGTCAATCTTAGGGGTTATATATACCTCAAACATGTATTAAAACTTAATAAATGCATTAAAGGTAATCCTATCACATAAAAATTCAAAAAAATATTAATTAATTTTAAATTTTTATCATCCTTATATATATCAACCTTTACATAAAATACTATTACATCATAACTCGTGAAATCCTATATGTAGATACTTCATTCATTCAACATTCTTCAGAATACATTTCTATCTTATTCCTTTATTCTTAATTCATAAAATAAAAAAATTTATCATGTACTAAGATTAATTAATCTCTATATATTCCAAATTTATAATTTAAAAATAAATAACTAAGGCCTTTAAAATATAGATCATTATTCATTCCAATATTAATTTCAAAGATGGATGCCCCAGGATGTACCAGGTTGAGTTCATATATTGTTATAATTCATAAAAATATTTCCAAGTTCCTCCACAAACTTTATCCTTGAAAAATTAATACATATTAATTGAAATTGATTTTGAAAGAGATTGAAATTCATAATAAACACCATGTTTTTAATATAAATCTTTTAGACATCACCTCGAACTTGTGTCCCATAACACATGAGGATATAGTTTAAATCGAGTTTTTTAAATATGAGTCGGTGTTTATAAAAATAAAAGATTCAGATAATAATATAAAGATATAAGTATCTCAAAGTCACCCTCATTTGTTTCTAAGTAGTGGGTTTGAAGTCCTTTTTCTGAGTCATCCATTGTATAAACTTGATAAAGTCCATTATGGTATTTTCCAAAATTGGTATAATGAGATAATATTTTTTAAAACATTTTAAAATTTATTGCAAGTTTCTTCATGATATCAAAGTATAGAAGATAAATAGGATAAATTAGAAAGTAATATGAAGGTATTCTAAATACTTGATAATGTTTCTAAATCAAGTGAGACTTATTTTTAAATTACTATTTGATATAAAACCACTGGAAGAGAAATGTGGGAAGTGTTTGATTTATACCCATCCATATTGATAAAGAACACTTTCCCTGATAAAATAAATTTTTAATTAAATAACTAATAATTTATTTAAGTAAATCAAAGTCAATAACTAAATAAAATTGATTAGTATATATTATGAATGAATTACTCTAATATTTCCTTCATTTAGCCTAGGATAATTTTTCTTCACCATAGGTTAAACCTAGTTAACCTTATGTTTGTTTATCTTATATTTATTAACCTAATCCCAGAATAACCATAATTATCCATATCATCTTTACCCAAAAGGTTATCAAATAATTGAAACTTATTCTTAAATAACATCATAACCTCTAAAGTTTTCTAAACCCTTCCTTTGATTCCTATTATAATGATCTGTAACATAAACAACCCATAATTACATGATTTGTGATAGTGGTTACAATTTATTAAATTTAGAGGATATTTAGGTCTTAAGTTTTATATAATTAAGAAAAACCATTTCATTATATGGGGAAGGCTAACATAGTGTCCATTTTCCCACAAAAACAAGATTCATAAGCTTACACTCCTATATCTATCATGACACACTAGCTTTGTTAAAGGATTATTTAATTTATTTAAAGATATACTTAATAATACTCCCGACATATCTTTAAGACATATGATTTTTTTTTTAAAAATGTGGGATGAAAAAAAACTCTCAATAGGGGATATAAAAACAAAGAAATCTCATTAGTCTAGTGAAAAATACTGAAACCCTTGAAACCCTTTTATTTTTTAACACTAAAACTTTAAGCAAAAATAAAACAAATCCACATGAGAAACATAACTGTTTCTGAAATAAAACCTTTTAAACCAATTATTAGCATAAAAAAATCATAAAAGAACCTTGAGGGATATAAGACCTCATAAAAAAAATCATCCAACTTTAAAAGTTCAAAAAATTTTATTTCCTAACTAAATCAAATTATTTACATAAAAAACATTTTCAAGATTAAAATAGGTATATTAGTGAATAATATTAATAACCCACATTCACTTGTGTTTAAACTATGTCAGAATAAAAAAATCCTAATTAATTCCAAATAAGTAACCCACCTGGCTATCTTCCTTATTTTTCACCTTAAAAAAAAATCATTATCCAATGCATTGGAGATCTATATTAGGCTCAATTATCATAATGATCTATATTAATCCTACCTATCATCATCTATAATTATCAAGTATCATATCATGAACAATTTTTTTTCCTCAATATTTCATTTTTTATCATAAACCCCTTGAAAAACACATTTGAACGCATAATTAAATAATTTTCCATTTTTTAATTAAAATAGGAAAAAATACCCCTATAAATTGAAAAATATTTAAGAAAAATGTTTGGAGATTAGTGGGAATATGAAATCATTTGAAAAACCATGAAAACTTATAGAGGAATATTTATAAATAATAATAGATACAACAATGATAAATGTAATTCAAGATGTATATGTTAAAAAACTATTCTTTTTTCACCTAGTTAAAAAAGAATCTAAATGACCCATTCTATAAATTTTATAAAAATTACCTTTTAAAAATTTGTAAAGAAAGTTAAAAGTAGTTGAAAATAACCCTTAAAATCTTTTTTAGTTTGAATATGAACATTTTTGAAACCTTTAAAATAATATAAACATGGAGGAAATTTTTTTTAAAGGAATAATTTAGGTTTTAAATAAAAGTCTTTTACAAATTTAATAACTTTTAAATGAAAAGAACATCGAAGGAGGGATATTTAAAAGTATTTGAAACAAATTTTATTTTAGTAAATTAAAGTCAAAAGATATCAATATGAAATTATATACACTACATAAATGAAACCATTTTTTTAAAATGAAATGAGTCTCAAAGGAATAAATCCAAGATAAGAAATCACTTACCTTAAATATATTTTAGCATCATACATTTTTTAGATCTTAAATAATAAAATTATCTTGGATATTTAATTTTTTTAAGAATTTTTTTATTTTCATTCCATTTTATTATCCATTTTATTTCATTTATAACCACATTTTATTGAGTTAATTAATGAGTAAGGTTTACATTATTAATTTTATGGGTGTTGGGTTCATAATCCCAAAACATATTCTCTAGGATGATAATGGTCTAACAGGTCATTATTCCGTCATCACCAGAATATTAATAATGAAATAGTTATCATGTTTATACATTAAATTTTTTTATAACCACTAGTTAAATGTAGGAATGAAAAATGATATACATCATAACATTGAGGTGGTAGTATACATGAACACACGAATTAAATTTCTAATTTTCTACTAGGTGGGAGAGAAATAAATGAGATAAAATTTTATTTTTAAAGAATTTCAATAATGTTATACATGTCATATTTATTAATTAGTTTCATCCCTATGTCTATCCATTTGAGGTGGTAACATAAAATAAATCATATCACTTCATAAAGGTGGTAGTCCACACATATGCATGAGTGACATTAGCATTTTACAAGGAATGAAAGTGTGAGATGGTATGTAGTGACTCCAGTTTTACCTGTAAGAGTTTTGAATATTTCCAAAGCTAGGAACTGAGTCGACATGGTATTTAAAGGCTCAAAGAGGCTCAGTGAGGTGATATTAAATATATTTTATCCTGTGCACATATTTTTAGTGAAAGTGGAATAAATCTCAATCAGTGTCCTAGATTGAGAATATGTGATCACGATTAAGTTCAAAACATAGGTTTTACTTTAGGCATGACATAAAACTTTATTAATGTTGGGAACCTTGTAGGAGGTGACTATTGGAAGAGCGTTAAATGGAGGTTTATTAATTTAATAAAATAAAATACATAAACCTACCCCTCCACCTTATTAACCCACATTCATTAGAGGAGGGGATGCCTTACCCTTGGTGATAAACCACCCAAGGAGAAATCAAGGGAGAGAGTAGGTTCCTCTAGACTTTGATATTTATGAAAATCACTCCCGGATCATGCTGCAGTGACATTAGTTCATGTATCTACTCCTGAAGCTTTGGATTTTTCACCCCGAGGTAGGTTGTTTTGGTTTTTAAGTCCAGATCCCCATTATATGTGTTATTTCAGGTTTCAGATCCCTAATATGACTTCTAAGGACCCCCTAGGGGTTGTTTTGTGTAAAATTTAGGGAAAATGAGGTTTTGGTGAATTGTATGGATATCATTTCTGAAAGTTTTGATCACACGACGTGTAGTGATGGAGCACATGCCGTGTTTTTATCCCATTTAGGGAAGATGAATTTTGATAACTACAAACCATGTATTGGGTCTACACACTATACAGTGGTGCTTGTCCATGTGGTTGATGACTTTGGTAGACATCCCTTTTCAAGGGACATAAATATGTGGTAGTACACAAATAAAGTACATAAACATGATATTATTAGACATGCATATGCTGGAGGACACATCCATATGCCTCGGGTGATAGGAAACACTATGTATTGTGGTAAATTCAATGTTAGATAATATGGCCTGCCAAGTCATGTGGAAGATAGCACACCCAGGTCCTCGGTGAGGCGAGACATGCCATGTACTTTATGTACACATCGTGTAAGCTCACATGGCCAGCCAAGATGAATGGTATAGTACACAGGAAGATGTTTAGGAGGGGCCAAATGTTGTATGGACCCCAGCACACATTGTGTACTTTTCTTGGATATTTTTTCCTTGTGTATCTCATTCCTCGAGACTGGGACATAGGTCCGTGAGTATCCTATCCTGAGCGGCATTCCTTATAGAATGTGGTGGTAGCCTTCATAATGGCTTGCAAGATATGAAATAGTGTGATTTTTGAAAGTGAATGCTCCAATAGTGATTGATCATGGGTAGTGATTATGATGGATCACTAGGGAGATGCTAGGGTTGGTAACCTTGCATGACTCACCAGGATAGGAGTCCCCCTAGACTGTTTGGGTCGGTAGAGTAGTTTTGCGCTCTCACTAGGGAAAATTTCCTCTTTTCATGGAAGTAATACAACATGAGGTGTGCCGACCATGATTCTCCTTTCAGAAACAATAGACCAATTTTGAAAATTTGATTGGATTTTCAGCAAGATGCTTGGACTAGTACTCCTCTGTCTTAACAAGGTATGAGTTTCCCTTATCTCTCAGACTAGTAGAGATGGAACTCCCCCACAGGGGGAGTGGGTCATCTACACATGGAGTAGTTATTCCAAGGTTGTTACACCCCTATATTGTTAGTGTGTGGGTCCCCCATAACAAACACATAGATAAAGATGAAACTCCCCTATACACGGGTGTGGGTCCTATATCTAAAGAGTGGAACACCCTTGTATTCAAGCTTCGGTGAGGAGAAGGTCCTCCACAGAAGTTGAAGCTCCCTCGAATGTGGGGAATAGTCATGAGGAGTGGGACCCTCCACTTGATACACATGATACCTGGTTAAGAGTTAGTGATCCCTCGGTGCGGTAAGGTGTAGTGTAAGGACCTGACCCCAGTTGCCCAGAGCGAGTTCCTTATTTTATTACATTGGAATACAAACAAGGAATATGCATCCTGAAGGACCAAGTAGTTTAGTATATTTGGAAACAAGTTACATACATAAGTTCAAAACTAAAACTTGAAATAAAATACAACATATAAGTTTTGCTGGGAACATCCACAACAATAAGTTTATCCTTAGAGGCCAATCATAATAAACTTATTCATGTACTGAGAAAATGAAACATAAGATAGGGGTGATCTCAAATTATTAGTAAGGGTAAGTAATACATTGGAAGATATCATAAACATAAACATTAGGTATGATGAATAACTAAAAACACATGCCTTTAAAAATAAACATGAACACATTATGGCAGGAATAAGAGCTGAATAAATAATTCCATAATGAAATATAATAATGGGTATTACACTAGTTGAATGACCACACAAACCATAAATAATAATTTCATAATGAGGGAATTCATAACGTGGGACATCATAACTATACCATCAAAGCCTCATTCCAGGACCATAAATATCCATTTTGTCAAGGCCTCATGCCACGACCATAGTTAGTCTCATGAGGCCTACCGATTCACGGAGGGGATATAATGGGCCCCACCAACCCCTTAATAAGTCCAATGAATTCCTCACATGAACAAGGATAAAAATAAACAACATATATATTTATATTAAAATTAATATATGAAAGGTAAATAACTTTCCCCGAACATTAAGCACAAACACTAACCATTCAGAGAAAATTGGTGAATGGTTTTAAGATATCACATTCACATTGAAACTAATCGTAAACCACTATGTTAAATATGGTAGTTGATATCATAAAATATCATTGCCATTAATAAATAATAATGAACAAGGGTGTTCAAATAGATGAATAAACTCTTATAAAATCATCGAGTAATTATTGAGATAAATAATCCTTTACATTGAAAAGAAGAGTTCTTTTGATAAATATTTGTATAAAACCAGAAGTGAAGTAAGATATTATTTTCATAATAAAATGAGTGATTTAATAAAGATAATTTTTTCCAAAAACATATTATACAGCGCCCTTGATAATAGGTAAAAATTTAAGAAATTCCCTTGAAACAGGATTGTTAATCAGGAAGGATTTTTGAAAGGTCCTTTTTAAAAATGTAACTAACCATAAAATAAAGAAGGATTATGGTTGGTAAACATATATAGAAAAATAACACATAATTTTTGATGAGTAAATAAGAACAAATAATAATTTAATTGGGGTTAATAGAGACAAAGATCAACCCAAATGAAGATGGAGGTTTGAGTAAAAAACCCATACCTTAAGTCCGAAGGGGTTCCTCACTTGATCTTAATAAACTGAATAATCAAATTTAGGTTTATAAATTAATGATTACAAAACCTAATAAACATTTAATTGATTTAGTGTAACATTTTTAGGATCATTCATGGCCTTTTGATGGGTGTATAGATTCAATTTTATTGTTTGGGGGTGTTTTCCTCCTTGGTTTTCATGATCGATTTACTTATATTTATGTACAGGTAAACATGTAAAATGAGAACGGTTTTCCAGAATAGAAGTTGTATGTTATTAGTAAAAATCCATAATATTACACCGTTCTAAAATTAATTTGGTTATTGGGGGTGAATATAAATAATTATATAAAACTTTAATGACAATTGTTTCGGTTAATTGGCGATTCTTGAACACAACGAACTCATTTTGATTTAAAATTTAATACCACATGTAAAAAAGGATTAAAAAACATTAAATAAGTTATAAGACATATATTATAGTCTGGTTAAACCATAAAAATGGTTTCATTACTAGAATTTAATATGGTAAAAGAAATTGAAAACCCGCCATCCTTGAATGTGATAAATTAAAACATCTCAGATGGGGTTTTGATTTCTAGTATAAAAGAAGGGGATAGGGAAGATGGTGAAGAATTATTACTGTATCATAACAAAATTCTAGTACATGTAAGTTACTATAGTCATCACAACATTTGGATGAAATTAGGTGATGAAATAAAAAGAAAATAAAGGAAGCTGAAATAAGAGAAATGAAAAGAGGAATTTACCTCTTGAAGTAATATTCCTTAAGATCCACTTTAGGGAAGAGGTTTTGGTCTTTTAATGAGACCAAGAGTTACTGGACGTGGGGGAGGATCTTGGGAGGATATTTGGTAAAAATTTAGACAAGTCACAAGATTTGAGAGGAGTGAATAGAAGAGGGAGTGGGGTGGGGGGGGGGTTATAGTGGAGGTGAGGGGTGATTTGTGAATATCTTATTCATTATTTTATTATTTCCTCAAGACAACAAATAGTATTGATTCATGAGACCTATAATAGTAATAAATTCATGTGATTTATAACCATGTTTTCTTACATCAACCATGATGTTAGGAATATTTAATTTAACTGATAATGTATATATATAATAAATTACTGTATTTTACTACTAATCAAAAAGTTGAGTATCTTAGAAAAATCTCAAAAATTCAACCTAACCATTTTTTGACGTGTACAATTAAAAAATGAACTCCATTTTTTGAAAATAATTTTATAAATATTATTAATTTAATTTTAAATAAAACCATTATTTATTCCAAAAATTGAAATTTTAAAAGAACAATTCGTTTATATCACTTTGAAAAATTAATCACGATCTCATTATTTTATAACCTTAAGACAATAAAATAATAATTGATTTACTATTCATAAGGGTCATATTAATATTCATATTACTATTCATAAGGTTATGTTACAATTCTCCAAAAATTAAGTTTGTCTTATTAGACTCTAAATATCTTACTGAACGCAACCGTGTAAGCTAGTTTTTTGAAATTCAAATCACAGAGGTGTAAAAATTAGGTTTACTAGCTAGTTTATAACAAAGAGATGTTTTGTAGAGACTTAGTGTTTCATGCATTCAATATTAAATTTATGTGCTAATTATTGGGGTGTTACATTATCCCCTCCTTACACAAAAATTTCATCTTCACAATTACTAGAATGTTACCTCACAAAAAGATTTGGGTAGTTCTTCATCATAAGCTCCTTATTCCCTTGTTTCACCTCTTGGATTTCATGATTTTCCAATGTATCTTCATTAGTTGAGTTGTACGATTCTTCAAAACTAGTTATTTAGTGTCAGGAATCTGGATTCTCTCTTCGTAATAAGATAGGCCAGGTTCCAATTTTATACCTTTATAAGTGAGGACATGCATTGGGTTTGGCATGCACATTCTTAGGAATGAGACATGGAACACATTGTGTACTTTAGAAAGGCTAGGTGGCATATCCAAACAATATGCAATAACTCTAATTCTCTCTAGAATTTTAAAAGGGCCTATGTACCTAGGGATCAATTTCCCTTTCTTCCCAAATCTTATAACACCCTTCCATCAAGGTACTTTTAAGAAAACATAATCTCCCACTTGAAACTCCAAATCCTTCCTTCAATTATCAGCATATATTTTTTGTCTACTTTGAACTTCTTTGACATGGCCTTGAATAGTCTTTACCTTCGTTGTTGTTTCCTCCACAATATCGGGGCCCACAAGCTTCCTTTCTCCAACTTCATCTCAACAAGTTGGTGTACAAAATCTCTTTCTATACAATGCTTCATATGGTGACATTTGAATACATGAACGGAAACTATTATTGTAGGAAAAATCCACTAAGGGTTAATATTGATCCCACAGACCTTTAAAGTCAAGTGAACATGATATCAACATGTCCTCTAAGTTTTGGATCGTCCTTTTTGATTGACCGTTAGTTTGAGGATAATAAGAAATACTCAAATAAAGATCAGTAACCAATGATTTATGAATAATATTCCAGAATTTTGATGTTAATTGAGGATCGCGATCAGACACTATTGAAATAGGTGCTCCATGAATCCATATAACTTTATTTACATAGAGCCATTCAAGCCGCTCTAGTGTAAAATCCTCCCTTATAGTGAGGAAATGTTAAGATTTTGTAAGTCGATCCACAATTAACTATATTGCATCATTTTTTCTTGGAGTTTTGGGTAATCCAGTGAAAAAATCCAAGCTGATGTCATCACATTTCCATGTAAAAATAGGTAGATGTTTCATGACTCATCTAGGATGTTGTTATTCAGCTTTCACGTATTGATATACTAAACATCTTGATACATAATCAGAAATTTTCTGCTTCACGTTGTCCCACTAGAAATGTTGCTTCAAATCTCTATACATTTTATTGCTGCCAGGATGTATAGAGAAATTTGAGCTATTGGCATCATCCGATAACTCCCGTTTTAGCTTGTGTATAGAGGGAACACATAGACTCTTCCCAAATTTCAAAATTCCATCTTCACATATGAAGTCAGCCAACTTCCCATATTTTAGAGCATTAATTTTATTTCGAAGTTTCTCATCACTAGGCTAAGAGCTTTTAATCCTTTCTAATAAAGATTGTTGGTCAACCAAATGATAAATTAGTGATGTTTCACCTTATTTGATAATTCCCATGTCCATAATTATTATATCCATGAATACATTATCCCTATCATCCCTCATTTTTTTAAAATCCATGATCCTTCCTACTCAATGCACCAACTACCATATTTTCCTTTCTTGGGTGGTAGTATACGGAACAATCATAATCCTTGAGTAGTTTGAGAAATCTCCTTTGCCTCATGTTGAGTTATTTTTGTGAGAAGTTATACTTCAGACTATTATGATCCGTATATATCTCATATCATTCACCATAGAGATAATGTCTCTATATTTTTAGAGAAAATATCACAATAGCTAACTCAAGATCATGATAAGTATAGTTTTGTTCATGAATTTTTAGCTGCCTTGATTCATAGGCAATAACTTTATCATTCTACATAAGGACACAACCAACTCCTTTCTTTGATGAACCACTATAGATCACAAACCCAACATTCCTCGATAGTAGAGTCAGGATCAGAGCATTCACTAATCTCCTCTTCAATTCCTTGGAACATTCCTCACATTCTTCTTAACCCCTTTACATGTAAGCATGGTCATTGGGTTGGCTAAATGGGTGAAGTTTTGTACAAAACATGAATAATAACCTGCTAAACCAATTAAACTACGTACCTCATTTATGTTCATTGGATTAGGACATTATTTCAAAACCTTTGTCTTCACATGATCAACAAATATTCCAACCTTAGAGAAAATGTGTCCAAGAAAGGAAACTGATTGAAACCAAAATTCACACTTACTAAACTTACCATATAATTCATTTATTCTAAGATACTTTAGGATAATGTGCAATAGATTTTAATGATCTTTATATATTTTTGCGTATACCAATATATCATCAATAAATACCACAAAAAAGTCATCAAGATATTCCTTGAAAACTTTATTCCTTAGATCGATAAAAATAGAGGGTGCATTTTTCAGTCCAAAAGAAATTACTGTAAACTCGTAATGCTCATACCTGGTTCAAAACCTTGTATTTGGAATGTCTTCCTTCTTTACTATCAACTAATGATATCCAGATCAAAGGTCAATCTTAAAAAAATATTGGTCTCCCTGGAGTTGATCAAATAAATCATCAATGCGAGGTAGGGGGCACATTTTCTTTATTGTTATAGCATTGATCTCCCTGTAGTCAATGAACAACCTCATAAATCCATCTTTCTTCTTATTGAAAAGATCAGGGGCTCCCCATGGGAAAACACTAGGGTGAATAAATCCTTTATCACTTAATTACTATAGTTGTTTCTTCAGTTATAATAATCCAAAGTGTCCATTCTATAAGGATTCTTTGATATAGGTCTTGAACCAGGAATTAAATCAATAGGGAACTCAACTTCTCATTCAGGAGGATGTCTAGGTAAATCCACTAAAAACACATCAACATATTCTTCCACAATATGTACATCATCAATTTGAACATTCCTTTACTCACCCATAGATATTGCGTTCCCTTACTCCCCAATAATTGAATTTAGTAGATCCACTTGGGATGGATCTAGATGAGAATCAGATGGTGATGCTTCTTCCCTAAAGATAAGGGATTCCACATCATCCTAAAAAATTGTTACCTCCTTCATCTTATAATAAATTTTCACATCATGGTTCGAAATCCAATTCATAACAAGGATTATATCGAATTCCATCGTGGGTATGATCATAAAATTAGCAGATTAAGCACCTTTATATGCCATAATGGGGATTTCCTGACACAAATTTGTTACAATGATACCTCCCTTATAACTTTTGACTGACAACTCCCTTATTAAATCAAATTGGAAAAATCTAATTTTCTTGGAAAACTAGGAATATATGAAAGAGTGCGATGATCCAAAATCAAATAAAGAATTGGCTAGGTTCGAGGAAACGATTAAAGTACCTTCCACCACATCATTAGAAACTTCAACCTCTATAGTTGTGACTGTATAAGCTTGGCCTTGCTACCTTGGACTTCTTTGGGGAACGTTTCCCTAACGCTTAGGATATTCGTGTGATTAATGTCCAATCTCTCTACAATTTTAGCATTGAACATTGGTAGCTTCTTTCTTCTCATTAAAATCCCGAGAAAGGTGGAATTTTTATCCGCACTCTTAATAGACTCCCATTCTCTTCAAGAAAGTTCCAGGGTGTTTCTTCCCATAATTACTGCAGGGTGGAAGGTCAACTCTTCCTTTCTTCCCCATTTCCTTATTTCCTTTTCTAGATTTTTCAGCAGCCCTCTTCTTCTCTTTCTTTTCTTTAAATTCATAAGACTTTGAAAATTCCTTCTCCTTTTTAGTAGCACTTGAGACTACATCTTTATGTGATGAGAAACTTTGGGAGGCTTGATCCATTCGGAGGAATGGTTTTAAACAATAAAATAATCGATCAATATTTCTCCTTAGATTACGTATGGAGTCCGTAGCATGCCTTTACAGCCATTCAAAGTTGGCTTCATACTTTGAAACATTTTCACCCACCTTCTGCCTCTGATTCTAGAATTTCCTTTCCATATCTGCCCGTTGTTAGTGGGGAAAATATTTTTCTAGGAAAATTTCCTTAAAATACCTCTGTTCCATCTCTTCTATTTCTTCCTCTTAATTTTTGTTTTGTATTAAAGACCACCACTGATCCACATCTTCTGATAGATGATAAACTGCCATGACAACCTTCTCTTTTTTATTACATTCCAATGCAAGAAATATCTTCTATAGGGAATATGTCCAATTCTCAACTACATATGTGTTTGTAGTCCCATTGAATGATGGAGGCTGTTATCACATAAAGAAACCCAACACAGCTCCTCCATGTTGTGGATCAGGATACTCTATACAGGTAAAGTTATTTTTCATAACTTGAGTTAGCTGTCCCAGTATAGTTATAAGTTTCTCAACACTAGTAATAGCTCTAGATCCAAAATAATTATCTTGGATTAGAGGGAAATCCCTACATGGGATATTCATGTTCATGTAGTTTCCATTTCTTCCACTAGGCACCATTTCTAGATAATTGTATACACTAGATTAGGTTATGAATCATAATGTATAATCTCAATGTTGAAAAATACTTAACACAAACAGAAATTTTATACTAATATCATAATCATAAACATGGTTTCTTTGAGGATAAATTTACATTTAAATTCTTCACAATGGCTTGTAAAGAAAATTTGAATTATCCTAAGAATATCGAGTAGGAGTGTCAAACCAGGTGCATAGTAATGCCCATTGTTGTTTACCAGGATACCCCAGGTCAAGCCCAAAACTCCTTTTCGAAGTTTTCACTCTTAGGTACATCTGTTCCAGAACCACATCCACTTTTAGTATCTAGACCGAGATATATTTGGTAGAAAGATCCACATAATCGATTCCTTACCAAAAATTCTAGGATGTTCTTGTATATTTATCCTCAAAGACTATCTTATAGTTTTTACCGAATCTACATTTTCTAAATCTAGTTTCCAAGATTTATATAAAACTTCCTGTGATACCAACTGTAAGGGCCCAACCCCAGTTTCCCAAAGTCAATGCCTTTTTTTATTACATTGGAATACAAATATGGAATATGAATCTTGAAGGACCGAGTAGTTTAGTAGATTTGAAAATAATATATATATATATAAGTTCAACATTACAACTTTAAATGAAATACAACATATAAGTTCTGTTGGTAACATCCACAACTATAAGTTTACCCGTGCAGGTTAATCATAATAAACTTCTTCATATCCTGAGAAAATAAAACATAAGAAAGGGGTGAGCTAAATTGCTCAGTAATGGTAAGTAACACAGTGGAAGATATCATAAATATAAACATTAGGCATAGTGAATAACTAAAAACAAAAGCCTTTAAAAATAAACATGAAGTCATTATGGCAGGAATATGAGCGGAATAGATAGTTCCATAATAAAACATAATCATGGGTATTCCACTAGTAGAATAAACACATGAACCATCAATACTATTTTCATAATGAGGTAATGGATAATGCGGGACATCATAACCATACCGTCAAGGCCTCGTTCTAAGATCATAAATATCCATTTTGTCAAGGCCTCATACCCAGACCATAATTCTTCTCCTGAGACCTACCGATGAACTAAGGGGATATAGTGGGCCCCACTTGACACTTACTAAGTCAAATGAATTACTAATATAAATGGGGATAAATATAACCAATATATACATTCATATTGAAACTAATATATAAAATGTAAATAACTTTCCTCGAATATTAAGCACAAACACTAACCATTCGGAGTAAATTGGTGAATGGTTTTAAGATAGCACATCCACAGTCTAAATAATCATAAACAATTTAATTAAATATGGTATATTATATCATAAAATATTAATCCCAATAAAAAATAATAATCGACAAGTGTGTTTAAATAGATGAAGACACTCTTATAAAATCAGTGAGTAATTCTTGAGATAAATACTCTTTTACTTTGAAAAGAAGAGTTCTTTTGGAAATATCTTTATATCAAAACAGAATTTATGTAAGATAGTATTTTCATAATAAAATTAGTGATTTTTTAAATATAATGTTTTCCAACTACATATTATAGAGTTCCCTTGAAAATAGTTAAATATTTGAGAAATTCCCGTGAAACGTGATTGTTAATCAGGAAGGATTTTTGATAGATCCGTTTAAAACATGTAACTTCCCATAAAAGAAAGATGGATTATTGTTGGTACACATATATAGAATATTAAAACATAATTTATGATGAGTAAATAAGAATAAATAATAAATTAATTGGGTTTGAGAGAGACAAAGAGTAACCTGAAAGAAAATGGAGGTTCGTGTTGAAAACCCTTACCTGAAGCCTGAAGGCGTTCCTCTCTTGATATTAATAACGTGAATAATAAAATTTAGGTTCATAAATTAATGATTCAAGAAGATCATCAACATGTAAGTTATTTGGTATAACATTATTAGGATCATTCATGGACTTTTGATGGGTTAAGAGATTCAATTTCATTTTTGGGGGTATTTTTTCCTTGGTTTTCATGATCAATTTACTTATATTTATTTACAGGTAAACATGTAAAATGAGAATGGTTGTACAGAATAGAATTTGTATTTTATTAGTTAAAAACCATAGTATTACATGGTTACAAAATTAATTTGTTTTTTTGGAGTGAATATGAATCATTATATAAAACTTTAATGTCAACTTTTTGTGTTAATTGGCAGTTCTTGATCACAATGAACTCATTTTTATTTATAATTTAATATCAAGTGTAAAAAACGATTATAGAACCTTAAATAAGTTATAATACATATATTATATTCTATTTCTTCCATCAAAATTGTTTCATGACCATAATTGAAGATGGTAATTGAAATTGAAAACCCGTCATCCTTGAATGTGATAAATTAACACATCTTAGATGGTGTTTTCATTTATAGTATAAAATAAGGGGAAAGAAGAGATGATGAAGAATTATTCATTTATCATAATAAAATTCCAGTATATTTTAGGTAATATAGTCATCATAAAATTTTGATGAAAGGTGGTTAGGAAATAAAAAGAAAATAAAGGAACTGGAAATAAGATAAATGAAAAGAGGAATTTACCTCTTGAAGTAATATTCCTTGAGAGCCTCTTTAGGGAAGAGGTTTTGGTATTATTATGAGACCAAGGGCTATTGGAAGAGGGGGATGATATTTGGAGGATATTTCGGTAGAATTTAGAAATGAAAAAAGTCTTTATAGGAATGAAGAGGAGGGAGTGAGGGGGGGTTTTATAGAGGGGGAGAGGGGTAATTTGTGACTATCTTATTTGTTATTTTATTATTTCTCTCAAGAAAACCAATAGTGTTGATTATAGTGACCCATAATTGTAATAAGTGAATGTGAGTTCAAACCAAGTGTGATTACATCATCTATGATGCTAGTAATAGTTAATTTAACTGATAATGTATATATACGGTAAATTACCGTATTTAATTATTCATAAAAAATTTGAGTATCTCAGAAAAATCTCGAAAATTCACCGTAATCATTTTTTGACATGTAAAATTAAAAAATGAACTCCATTTTTTGAAAATAAATGTCTGAATATGATTAATTTAATTTTTAGATAAAACCATTATTTTTTCTAAAAATAACAATTTAAAACCACAATTCATTTATATCACTTTGAAAAATTAATCAAGATATCATTATCTTATACCATTAAGAAAATAAAATAATAATTAATTTACTATTAATAACGGTCATATTACTAATAATATTAATATTAATAAGGTTATGTTACTATTCACCAAAAATTAAGTTTGCCTTATTAGACTCTAAATATCTTTCTGAACGCAACCGTGTTTGTCAGTTTTTGGAAATTCAAATTACAGAGGTGACAAAATTATTTTTTCTAGATAGGTTATAACAAAGTGGTGTTTTATAAATACTTAGTGTTTTATGAATTCAATATTAAATTTATGTGCTGATTCATGGGGTGTTACATTTAGTCATCTCCATACAAGTTCTTTAGAGGTTTCACGAGATGTTTAAGAGTTAATACTCCCACAACTATAGTGTAGAATCCTAGTGAGGGTCCCTCCCTTTTTCTATTCTAATAATTTTCATGTGGTTCTTAATTTTGAGTGATTTATCCCTCATTTATGAGTGTAGTGGAGAGGGGACAGCCTCTCCGCTGGGATTATAATGAGCTTTCATGGGCGTAAGACAATGGAGATAAGACCTATGGTGATGGGAACCAGAGTCGGACCTAGAGATCTGCAGGTTGACTCATCATTTTTTATTAGGATGTTGAGATAGATACCCCCTTTCTTCTCCATTTGGTTTTGTTTTATTGTAGATGGTCTGGGTTGAGTTGACCAACATCTATGGGTTTGGGTTGAGATTTTGACTGATTGTGTGGCAGTTTCTCCCCTTTATTTTTGATTTTTGTGTGCCTACTGAGTATATATATACTCACCCATGAATGGGATTTTCCTAGACATATTGTGTTTTATACAGATGATCGACACGACAACAGTGATATTGGTGGTCTAATATTCGGTGGAGCATAGCTGCTCTTGGTGCTAACTGTGTACGGTGGTAGGCTTAGGGATGCATAAAATCTCTTTTTAGTTTTCCCTATTTTACAGGTTCATCCAGTTTGGGACTCTTTCCTGGTTGGGAATGTGTTTTTCCCATTTTACTTTTTTACTTTGCTGTTGTATTCTTATGTTTTCCTAAAGGTTATTGCATGCATGTTTTACACACTATATGTTTTAACATTTTTATTCCTCTAAAAAGTTTTATAGAGACATTGTGTTTGTTCATATAGAAACATAGGATAAGGACTGACATGTATGTGATATGCCTACTTAGTGCTGGTTTCCATCCCCCAGCCTATTGGAGGAAGGCTTGGGGTAGTTGCAGATCGACATTCCGTCAACTAGGTGGGCCCTGGTGGGTCTTGTCATGACATAGTGGTATCAGAGGGAGGTTCATTCCTTGGGATAGTTTTTAGAGATTTCCCCTTATCAGGATTTGGTTTGATATAGGGAAATGACGTCGAAGTGTTTCATGTGTGGAATTCAAGCATGTGAACCCAGTGTTGGTGCGAAAACTGATGTATCCATTCAACAGGACTTTAACTACCTACTATTTGACACAGAAATCCAAGATATTGGTTGTCAGGATCGGTTCTCAATACATAATATAGGATTTAGTCCTCAGACTATACTTTTTGAGTCAACTCCCCATATGTATATGCATATATAAATGTTGTACTTATTGATCACTTTTCTGATTCCTCCAAAAAGACAGCCAGCCAGGTTACCTCTACAAGACCATGATGAAGATCCATTGAGTGATGAGACCTCAGTTCAGGGACCCCCAGATGAGGTGTTTACTTCAGGTGGGTGTAGATCATTATTTCCCCTTATTGAGTAGTGTGTACATCCACCTCCAGTTTCTTAAGAGGATAATCTACTACTTGTAGATTAGCCAATAGTTCTCGAAATTTATGATGATGATGATACAAATAGTATTAGCATGTCTCACACATTAAATTTATATATATTTCTAAGGTTTTATGGAAGTCCAGACCCTCATATACCAGAGGATTGGATCGAGGTGGTTTTCTACATTTTCAGGCTGGTATGGACCCCGACTGATCAGATGACACAAGACCATGTTGACACATGATAAATACTATTATGTTTGCATCCACTAGTCTTTTTGGGATAAACTGAATATTGGGGGAGTCTGAAGACACATTCCCATGATGAGATAATTCTCTCATAGTTATACTTCCATTAGCTATTCCGTGATGAGTACCACCCTTCGATATTGAACTCTATGTGGATCCAGGATCTCCTCAAGCTATAGATACGATACATTTCAATTATTTAGTGTGCCATGTGGTTCACCTACCTCTTGAAAAACTCACTTGATAGGGTGTGAGATGGATAATTATAGGCATAGAAGTTTGAGCAGTGACTCTATAGAAACATCCTTATAGGTGTGGTTTTTTATGACTTCCCTCTTATGTGGGAGTGCATAAGTGATCATTGGTGATAGAGAGATCCCTAATATAGGTTTTAATATATGGATTTGATATTTGTTGTCTTAGGTCTATGTATTCTATAAGAACTAGAATTTGGCAGTCAATAGGATCCCCACACAGGAGGCACAACCATGCCCAGATTTTGACACAAAGGTCTATAGTGTTGGAGTCACGCTAATGATATAGTCAACTGGGTGGGATGGGATGCTATTATTGTGATGAGTGAGGTACCGTGGAACATGATATACAATATCTTTTCACTTCAGACGATGGTTAAGAAGTGGACGGACCTCTGAGTAAGAGGGAGCGTTCGGACCAAGGATCTCCCAGATGTGGTTTGGGTAGATCCTAGGGTGGTAGAGATGGAAGGGGAAGAGGAGTAGGTAAAGCTTCAAAGGGAGGAGCTACTGGTGGATGGAGACACTAAGCAATATTTCCATCACTATCACCTGGTGTCCCACAATAGGCTTAGGGAGTTGTAGATCGAGGCCGCGAAAAAATGCAGGCCATAATGGGATTTGACCAGGCCAAATGCAAGATGATTTAAGGTATTTAGTGTCTTCTATATTTTTTATTTATAAATTTTTTAAATGATCTTCTGTCATTTATTTCATATCCTCATACTTTTTGTGAGATATGGAGGTTCCTGTAGAGACTGTATCTTAGAAACTTTACCTTGAGGTTCTTATTGGTGGTTGATTCACATGAGCCACACATCTGCCGATGATGCTAGTTGAATTTCAAGGGTGAGAGTCCTAGAATACAAGGAAGAGGGATGATTACAACCACTAATATGAATTATCTATAATTCTATTAAAATGTTCAGGTGAGTTAGTGCTTCTAAAATGGGAAGTGTCTAGGTGCAGTGTATGAGTTCCATTGAGTTGTATGTTTGAGGTTGTTGGGTTTGGGAGAGTTTCCCATGGGACCTCTGGGTCATCATGATGAAACATTGTGACGTCGCATAAAGTATGGAATAATTTAAAATGGTACAAGCTCATGTATAAAATCATCATTGGGGACTTGGGTGTCTCCATGTTGTGGTATGAGGATCTATGACTTTGAGGATTTGAGGCTGTAGTTGAACAGTGTTCCTGTGTTAGGACTAACATGGGTGTATGTTGAGTGCGTAGTGTTTAGTAATACCTCTAGAGTTGGGATCAGGTGTGTATTGATGCGGTGTTAGGAGAAGATCACCTATGAATTGAGGTAGTTGAGGCCACATGAGTAGAACTATGTGACTCACGACCTGATGTCTGCAATATGGGATTTTTCCTTAAGGTTGTGGGGGTGAAGCTAAACTATTGGATTTATTGTAGCTAACCCTAGAGGAGGGGGTACAATTTTTATCCAATCGATAGTGATAGAACCTCTGATTCTTCAACATGTGAGTAAGGCCCAGTTTTGAGACATCGACTATGAGGTTCTACATGTCCAGTCATTCTTAGGATATTCCCAAGCTGTATTTCTAAATTATGGGATCATGTCGTCCATTTCTAGGGATGGAAAATTCATTTGGTAATACTACATGAGGAGGTGGTTATGGTTTTTAACACATCCCCTTGGCCATATATTTCATATGGAGAAGATGTATAGGGTTCTTCTATGAAGGGAAGAAAAAAGGGATATCTAGGATTAATAGGATATGCGAAGAGTTGAAGAGTGTTGGACTTCATCCAGAGTTGAGGAGACTATATTTCTTTACCCTGTAGTTGGTTTGTGTGTTGTGGCAGCACAAGAGAGCTAGATACGAGCATAGTTTTCCCCTTCCAGTGTAGTTTTGGATTTTTAGGATAAAAATTATTGAAGGATGTTAGAATGTTGCAACTCTGGTTTTAACTATAAGAATTAGAAAAATTCAAAAATATTGGAACTGAGTTAGTATGGGATTTTGAGGCCCGAAGTGCCTCGGTGCGGAGATATTAAAAATATTAAATATATTTTTTCACGTACATTATTTTTCAGTGAATGTGGAATAACTCATGATCAATTCCTTGGATCAAGAATATGAGGCTATGGTTGAGTTTAGAATGCATGTATTACCTTAGATGCGATATAAAAAATTGTCAGGATCAGGAACCCAGTTGAAGATGAATATTTGTGGAGTGTTAAATAGAGGTTGATTAGTGAAATTAAATTAAATTAAAAAACCTACCCCTTCCCCATAAGCACCCACATTTGTAATATTAGTGGATTCATTCTTCCATGAAGATTGACCACCTGAGGATCAACTGAGGGATAATGGAGGTACTGTCAGACTTTGATATTGATGGCGATCACTTCTGGATCATGCTGTAACGGCTTTAGAGTATGGGTATACACTCTAAGATTAAAAATTTATTCCACGAAGTAGAAAGTTTTGAGTTTTAAGTATTTATACAATTTATATACATTTTTTATGGTTTTAGAGCCCTAATACAACTTCTATAGATAACTAGTGGGTCGATATGAGGTAAATTTGTGAAAAAACATAGGTTAGGGGGAATCACAAGGATTTACCATCCAAAAATTCCAATCCCATGTTGTGTAGTATTGGATCACACACCATGTTTTCTTCACATTCGGGGAAGATTACTTTTGAGAACTACACATTGTGTATTGGTCCTTGTCTATGTGGTTGAGGACTTGGAAATAAATGCCATGTTAGGTACATAACCATGTAATAGTACAAGACCAGAGTACATGAACATGAGATGATTACACAAGAATTTGTTGGTGGACACAACCATATGACCTGGGTTCCGTTACACACCATATACCAAGGGCGCAGGCCATGTAATATCACATGGCCATCCAAGCGATGTGAGAGAGAACATGGATAAGTACTTGTTGTGGTGAAACACTCCATTTTATTCATGTACATTCCATTTAGGATAACATGGCTATCCAAGACATGGGAAAGAGGAAAAAGGTGTATGTTCAAAAGGGGTTACATGTCATATTGACCCCATTACTTTCTGTGTTATTTTCTTAGAGATTTACGGATTTCGTATATCCTTCCTTAGGACTCAGATATAGGCTCTTGGGTAGCATATCTTGAGAATTTTTCTTCATAGAACACGATGGAATACTTCCTAATGGATTACAATATACAAAATGATGTGGTTTAAGCAAGATGATGCTCCAGCGGTTCTTGATCATAGGTAGTGATCAAAGTGGATCACTGGGGATATTTCAGGGTTATTAAACTTAACTGTCAAACCATGATTTGGGTTCCCTTAGACTCTTTGGGCCGGTAGAGTGGTGCTACCCTATTATTAGGGTGCGAGTCCTCTTTCTATGACAAAGATACAACATGTGGCATGCCAACAATGATGCTCATTTTAGGGATCTATGTTGGAGTTTGGGTTTGATTTTCCATGAGATTCCTAGTTAAGTATTCCATTATCTTAATAGGGAACTAGTTTCCCTTACCTCATAGATCGGTAGATATGAAACTCCCCTACAGAGGGCATCTATCCTCTACAAACAAAGTATTTTTCTCAAGGCCAATAATCCCCTGTTGTGTTTGGGTTTGGGTCTTTTATATCGTTCATACAGAAAGGAAAAAACTCCCCAACACGCAAGTGTAGGTACTCTATAAACAGAGTGGTACTCCCCCCATCTTTAAGATCTGGTGGGAAGTGGGTCCTCTATAGGAGTTAGATCTCCCATAGATTATGAAGAGTCGGCCCCTCCAGTTGATACACACGATACATTGTTAGGAGTTAGTAATACCTTAAAGTGGTGAGGCATGAGTGTCTCTATATAGTTTCTTTATTAGTTTCAAAATATGTTTATAAGTTAGTAAAACTTTAGCTACGGGGAATCAGTGAGGTGAAAGTCCCTCCTTTTTTCTCTTTTAAGCATTTTCACATGATGATTGGTTCAGGTAATGTTGTCCCTAATCTATGAGTGCAGTGGTGATGGGTGGGCCTCTCCACTAGGAATATTATGAGCTTACGTAGGGTGAAAGATAGTGAAGAGAGGACCTCTGGTGATGGGAACCAGAGTGGGAATTTGTCATCTATAGGCTAGCTCATCATTCTTAGTTGGGATATGGATATGGAGATCCCCTTTCTTCTAGGTTTCGGTGTCTTGGAGAATATTTGTTCTGTGTTGAGTTGAACAACATCTATGGGTTTAGGTTGAGCTGTTGGTTGATTGCGTGGTAGTTTCTTCCATTTAATTTTGGTTTTGGGGTTCCTATGGTGTATGTATATACTCGCCCCTGCATGGGATTTTTCCACACGTGTTGTGTCTTATACTGACGACTAACATGATTAAGATAGTATCAGTGGTACTAGATTTGGAAGAATATATAGGATCTTGGCACTGAATGTGTATAGAAGTCATCTTGGGTATTGGATTTGGGATATCTACAGTTTTGCCTATTTTTTATTTTAACCTGGTTGAGACACTTTTCTAGTTGGGCATTTATTTTACCCTTTTTTACTTTTGTTCTATACTGTTGTATTCTGATGTCTTCCTAGAGGTTGTTTCATGTATGTATTAATCTCTATACGTATCGGCATTTATATTCCAATGAAATTTTTTATGAAGATTTTGTGTGAATGCGTACAGGTTCATAGGATAAGGCCTCCCATTTGTTTAACATTCCAACTTAGTGATATTCTCCATCCCCTGGCATATTGGAGTCGGGCTTTGGGTAGTTGTGTCTTGACCTTCCGCCAGATACGCAGGCCCCATTGGGCCAATTCATGATTTAGAAACTAATATATTATCTATTAAAAAGAATAATTATGTCATAAATATCATATATTTTCATTCAATACATCATTTTAACCATCCATATGATGCAAATATGAAAAAATAAACACATCATTATATAGAGACACTAGTCCGTACACACGCGCACACGATGATTTAATTTTCCATTGGATTGAAAAGAAGATGAAATAGAGTAATTACATATACATAATAAAATTTAATTATATTCATGTTACTAATTTTATTATATCATCATATTTAAATAAAATTTTAAGGATTTAAAAATGAAATAAACATGAAACACTCAATTAAGAATTATAAATATTCTTTGGATAACCTCCCTTAGTATAAAACATAAGACTTCTTAGGTTGGTATTTTGGTGAGACCAAGAACACAAGGACATAGGTAGGAATGTTGGAAATATATCTGGCTAGGTATTGGATGACCTGGAGTTCTCCAAATTCATGAGAAAGAGAGGAGATGAGGTTTTCTTTTATAAGTGAGGGGAGCAACACACTTATAATTTTTATAAACTTTTAAATATTATAAATGTTTTACTCATGGTACAGTGGATCAGAAACTATCTAATTTATAAGATAAGGTTTTAAGGGTTGAAATACCTTAGAAAATAACATTTAAGTTGAAAATTTGTGACCTTATCACAAATTATTTAACTTAATTAAACTGATTTACCCTTTACCATGATAACACATTTTTACCAAGGTTACCATTAATAAAGATAAAAAATGAAACTCAACTCATTAATAAATTTGAACCTATAGCTTAAAAATATTAAATACATTTTTCTTGATTCATTTTTTATAAGTGGAAAAAATTTATTTTAATATAAGTGTGAAAAATAAAAAGAAAATAGTTTTTAGAAAACTGCGTTTTAAGAAAAAAAATAAAATTATACCAAAATAAACTATAATATAGTTTTATATGAAATTAGTTATATTATTTTTAATAAAATGGATATAATTTTAATTTAAAAATAAATCCAAATTTTAATGATAATTTTAAATTACTACATTTAAAGAAAATAATTTTACAGTTTTGAAATAATTTGTATTTTCACTATTCACTCAAAAATCAACCTTTAAATAACCCTCAAAAATACATCCTAAGATATATTTGACACGTTGTTTTCAAAAATGGTTTCCATTTTTACAAATAAAATTTCAACAAGTTTTAGAAATTAATTATAATATCCGCGCATAAAATGAAATGAAAACCTCTTTTTGAAGAAAAACTATTTCTGACGCATAAAATGAATTTATCCTCATTTTGTTCATAATAACCACAATTACATGATTGTTAATTAATTTATATGGAAATATAATCTACTTATTTAATTAGAATCATATATCAATAGTGATTAATTTAATCTATTAAGATAAAAATAAGTTGTGCACATAAATATAGCATTATGAAAAATATATCTTTTACCTTCAAAAGATTTCTCTTGATATATAACCAATTAATAATCAATGTATTATTTATTTTTAATTTATTTTTATTAAAAAATTTATACATACATTACATAATATAGTTATAAATATTCATACCTGCCAAACCAATAGCTCAGTTATAATTATGATATTTAAATAATAATATTTCTATAGTATATCATCATTTTTTTAGGCTGAGTGTTGCAAGCACCACGCACTATAAAACATAATATTATTTAAATAAAATAAATTCTAAAATATTGAGGTGTTACAATTATAGTAGTTAATGTGTTATTGATGGAGAGTTAACCATTTAATACCAAGGATTACATTAAAAAATATCATGATGATCACAAGAAAATCCCATGGAAGATCAAATTAACTCATGAACAAAAAACATTTTAGACAATAACAAATACACTTATATATCTTTATTAAAGGAGTGTTGAACATAAAATTCACTATTATACACTCTGAAGTAAACCCTATATATATTAATATCTATGAAGCTAGTAAAGTGTTCAGAATGGAAATATCAAACAACACAAAATACAAGGTATGTACTATATGAATAGTAACCCTAACTATTGATTGATCCTCTCTATGATTAGAAGTAGTCTTCTATATAGCATGAAACTAACATGAGCCTATAACAACCCAAACTGTTATAAATAAAATTCTTTTTTCTTTTTAATCAAAATTATTTTTATATATCATGTATATATAAAACACAAGCAATTCTTTCATTTTATTACATCACATCAGATTTAAAAGACCATTAAGCATCATTATCATTGATAATATAGTAGTTGAACAAGGATAACATGATTAGTATAAATATAGGTTTTTAACAAATCCAATTAACGCATACAAAGGAAGTGATGGAATCAAACAGTAGGACAATGTCCTATGAAGCCCATTTATTAGAGGCTATATGAGAGATAACATCATTAGTATTTTCTATTGATCAATCCAAAGTGTAGATATGAAAACTTAAGCATGAGTGAAACTGTTTATGGGAGAAGTTGAAGCTTATCAAGATCATGACCCAAACCATGTACGCTGAACCACCCCATGAAAGTATCATCGTCACTCACCTTACCCTTAGTGAGTTTATTGGGGTATTACAAGGATATGTAATAATACCATAATAATATGAATATGTATATTTTATTTTCGATAGAATAATTTTCATATTTTCTTTTTATCGTTATTTTAAAAATGATTTTAAATTTTTATACAGTAAAATATTTTTTAATTAGTATTCAATTTCAATTAAGTAATTTATTTTGATAAATTAATGGATTTTTAAATAAGTAAAAATTTAATAAAATATTCTTATTAAATATTTTTTATTAAATATAAATTATCTTATAATTTTTTATAATTTAAATGGAAATTTTCTAAGGGTTTGAAAACTGTTAATGTCAAAAAAACCCAGCATTTCTCAATAAATGTTGATTTTATTTTAAAAGTAAAAATTCATATATTTAAAATATTAGTTGGTTAAAATAAATATTATTTTTTGAATCATAATTTCAAAATTACCCAATGGTGAATTTTTATAATTTTCTGAGATAGTTGAATATTCGGGTAAAACCTAAATACTATATAAATATATGGTGTGTATTATGACATCATAAGACAAAAAATTGATGTAATAAATACTATAAAGGGTATCCATGACAAAATATATATTTTACCTTTAAAATAATTTGATTTTTTGTTTATTTTATTAATTTTATAAATCCTTCATATGCCCTATAGAACCATTAATATATTTTAAGGTTTTAAAATTAATTGTTTAATAGTATGACTCACTTCCACATTATAAATTGTATTATTTTGTTAAGTTCCTCCCTTAGACTTATAAAATAACTAACACGAATCTACTTTGGTAGAAACCATGGTAGGTTGTTGGTTTTGGTTATTTTATTATATAGAGTCCAAAAGATAATTTTGAGAAATGATAAATAATTCACCTATATTTTCCTATATAAACCTACCCTAGATCAAATTTATGTTCACTCAAGATCCTTTTAGAAAGTCCATACTCTTCCTTCTCTCTTTAGAGGCATACTAAGATGCCCCGAATCTCTAAAGAGGATTCTCCCAAGCATTTTATGTCACACTCTCAAGGTAAGTTATCTTTTCATTCTCCTATTTATTTAATTTTCTTCATTATCTTATGCATTATATTTTCAATTAATATTTTTAGGATATGTTTTTCTATATATCTATTAATATTCATTTTCTATAAAAATTATGAGAGATTCATTTCTCTATAATAAATCCATTTTTTGAATTTTGAAGTGATATCGTTATGATTCCAGAATTCCATCACGATTTTCTATGCCAAATAATTGTGTAATGAATAGCCATACCATTTCCAATCAAGGGTGTTCACCTTTATAAAATTATAATTATTGATTGGGGAGTTAATTTTTTTTATTTTACACTCCCTAATTATGGAAAAAAATTTGATGATAAATTATTCCATGTTTTATGATCTATGTGAGACACATAATCTTGATAATGAAATGAATATGACAAATGCACCCAGAATTATATAGCGTTCCAATGCATTGAGTAATTGTTTTGTCTCATGATACACCATGTTAGTATGGGGAGTAAATATGATTCTTTTATGGGACTTTTATATAATTATTTAATGGAATCTATCCTTGACCTATGTTTATGATGCAATGTTTTAAGTTGTTGGATTATTTTCCCAGTTTCATTTACGATTATCAATGCTATATCATGCCTTATTGTTCATGTTTATAATTTTCACTCCTTTTATTCCCAATTGACATGCCTATTGTATAACATGTATTAATTTCTTCATATTATTCCATTTTTATTCCCTAAATGGGATTTATAGCTCACCCATTTCTTATGTATGTCCCCAAGTTATCCCATACAGTTTTAAGTTTGAGTATGATAAGGAAGTTTTCAACAAAGATGATGTATTTCTTATTTTAAGTTGTTATGTAATGTAACTAATTACCAAAGAAACTATAGTTATCAATATTTTGGGTTATATTATGTATAATATGATGTAATAAATCATTAATAAATATGTAATAAAGATAAGGGTTTTCATAGATGGTATCAAAGGAAAAATTTATTTATTTTTGGGATTAGGATTAGAAAACTCTAGAGAAAGACTTAGGGATAAGAATAAGTATAAATAAAATTCCCAAATTTTGGAATGTATAGGGTAAGTGGTTTATTAAGAAAACATATCCTTGTATAGATACTACAAGTGGATGTGGCTCTACCACATATGTACATAGGGATAAAATCCAAAAACACTGCATTGAGCTAGAATCGACCATGTAGTGATGCATGATAACAAGCCTTCCTGTAAACCTAGTTTGAAACTTTCAGGGGATATGATTTGATAAATTCATAATCTCATTAGAAACCATTATTATGGGATTAAAAAATACCAATAATAATATATGTTAGTCAATAGATCACAGATAACATATATTGAAGTCTATAAATTAATAAGTTAAAGAAATAATTATAATTTATAAGTTTTATATTTAATGTCATTGGATTTCCTTCTATGAGCTTAATAATTTAAAAATACTCATACCTAATTTTCCCTTTATTCTAGCCGATAACCATAAATATATGGAATTTCATAAATAATCAATGTGATGACTTCCCCAATGGGAAACCAAACCTAATGGGATAAAGAATTGAAAACATTGTGAAAATATACTCTTTAAGTTGACTCACGTTAAGAATAAAAACCTGGATTAGGAGGAGAACCCAAACCCCCTGAGAAATATCAACATACAATCTATCTGATCCCTAAATCGCGGAACAATAGATCAAATATATTGAGAAGATCTTCGCCATCCATTAATGTTATGAGAAAGAGAAGGTTCTACTGGCTATTTATCATGTGGAGGGAGAAACTGATTAGTGGTAGATAATGATGAAGAATATGAAGCCTAAGGAAGACATCAAAGTGTTGGGGTGGAAGGAATTATAGAAAATGTGTTTTGAAAAATATATTCCTCACACTCTCCATAAAAAAATAGAAAGGGATTTTCTTACCCACAATAAAAAATGACAAATCTATCAAGGCGTATGAGTAAAACTTTTCAAGGATTTACTGATACACATCCGACTTTATTACTACCCCTAATTGTAAGGTTGACCACTTATTTGTTGGTATAAAAATTAATCTATGAAAATCCCCGGTGATCCAAGACTTTGATAGCTATGAGGAATTTTTTTGATGTGACCTAAAAGTAGAAATAGAGATTATAAAATCCCAAGGGTATCATGGGTATTAGAATTGAAAAGTGGAGTTTAATTATTTTCTTCCAATGGAGAAATCTAACATTGCTAATAAATTTTAGCATCCCACTTGTAAAAGGTGCAGAAACAAGAACTCTGAAAATTGCCTAATGGGGACAAGGAAATGATTTAGGTGTGTGACGGTAGGGAACTTAGCTTGCGATTGCTGATAGGAGAAAACCACAAATGCGATAGAGGAAATGAATGCTCTTGTAATCCCTCATCATATTTTTCATTACTACAACAACAAGGAACCATGGAACTTTTCAAACCAATACACTAAGATAGGGGTTTTTGGAGAAAACTAACAACCTCCAAGGAAAAAGGTATGATCTTTTTCCATTATAATTTCTACTATAGATCCTAAAAACTAAGTGGTGATAGGTAATCTAGTTATACATTCAAGAATAGTGAATGTAATTTTTGATTCTGGTTTTATGCCTTCCTTCATATCATGAAAATTTCGTAGAACTATTCAAATAGAACAACAAAGCATGGAGTTAGGTCTGTCGGTGAAAATGGAAAATGGGGAAAATATTGCATCCCAAGTATACAAGTCCTTCCCTATCAATATTTTTTGTATTAATTTCCCAAAGAACCTTTTGATACCCCCTTTTGTTTAATTTGATGAAATTATGTGTATGGATTGGATTTCCCTATATAAAGCCAACATAAACTACTGTATGAAGGAAATCAATCTCCACATCACGAATCAACCCCAAATTCTATACAACTATAAGGAGAAAGGTGAATCCTTGTTAGCACCAAAATCCCAAGCATGGATATTATTACCCTATAAGAAAGAATATCTAGATCAAATTATTGATTCTAAAGAAAATATCATCCTTTAAGTCATACCCACTATGAGGGAATACACTGATGTTTTTCCCAAGGAATATCATGGTCTTCCTCCTAACCAAGAGGTTGAATTTTCTGTCGAGCTTATACCTAGGATGTTACCATTATCCAAGAATTTGTATATAATGGATGTTGTGAAACTTGAGGATTTGAATAAAAAATTGCATGAGAATTTGGATAAAGGGTTCACACACCCAAGTGATTCACTATGGGGTGCACCAGTCCTCTTTATCAAGAAGGATGGGTCAATGTGCCTTTTCATTCATTATCAATATCTCAACAAGATCAAAATAAAGAACAAGTATCCTCTATCACGAATTGATGACTTGTTCATTTAGCTGTGTGGATATAAATAATTATCCAAGTTGGATCTATTGTTGGGATATTACCAAGTTAGGGTGAAGAAGGAGGATATCCCCATGATTGCTTTTTGTACAAGGTACGAGAACTATGAGTTCATATTAATTCCATTTGAAGTCATAAATTCTCCAAAAATCTTCATGGAATTGATGAATAGTCTTTAGAGATTACCTTGAATTTTTTTTGGAAATATTTATAGATGATATTATAATATACTCTAAAAGAAAGGGGGATCATGAAGTTAATATGAGCATTGTGCTAAAGAGCTTAAAAAGGAGAAGCTTTATTCTAAGTAAAAAAAAATGTGATTTATGGTTGAAGAATGTATCATTTTTTGTAGAATATAATCACAACCAATGGGATATCTATATAACCTTAAAAAATAGAAGCAATAAAGTGTCACAACCTGACCCAATCTAAGGATCCAGATGAAATTACCATAATCCCGCCTCCATTTTCCAGGGGGTGGTGGAAAACACTAAAGGCATAGATAAACATGGTGAGGCCTTTTCCTTAAGTATCTATATGCACACACCCTAAAACACCTCAGTGACACAATGTAGAGAGATTAAAATTTAGAAACTAAAAAAATCATTAAAACAACTACCCTAAACCGGAGTAAAACAGAAGTACTAAAAGTGTAAAAAAGGAAAAAAACACCCACTAAAGAAAAACTACAAAAGAATACAACCCGCTCTGAAGGAGATGGCCAATGTTGAAAGAAACTACCAGAACACTACCTGGTCTAGCTCTAATAAAACCCTTGGTCAATCTATCTTGCTAATATCCACCTACATTGGGTCCTCTAGAGACTCCATAGAAAGGCCTGCGTTCTGAACAAGACACAACACGTGTGAGAAAATGTCGTGCAAGGGTGTGTATAAAAATAATCAGTAGGAACCCCAAAAACATAAAAGAAAATGGAGTTAATGAAAGGAGATAGTCCACTTGACCTAGCCATGTGAAAACCCATCAAGAGAGAAACTCAACCTTGAATCATCCTTTTCTTTACATGACTTGTTAGCCAAATCAAAAGAGACCAAAACAAAAGAGTAAGAATTACCCCTTCACACTACTAAACCTATTAAGAAGTAACCTCTTCCAAGCATTGGGGGATCAACATAGTGAGTAGATGAAATACACATCAAGTCTTTACCACCCCCAGCAAGAGAGTCTCCCCATCTGACCCTGAGAATCTAAACACAGAAAGAACGTGATATACCCCTTGTGTCTTCACCTCCCATGGAAAGAGGGTAACCAAAACTAGGGTATGGGCACAAGAGTAGTACATATACTCATTCCTCAAGGGGTGTCATTAAAGAATGTGACAACACCACATAGTATCCAAAACATCACCTAGATATACTCATCTAAGAATCCAAGTCTCACTAGGTTTCTACCTCATAGCCAAAAATATGGATTCTAGTTTAGGATCCAAAGGTAACCAAAAAAACCTAAAGAACACACTCCACAAGCTCATCCATTCTAGATGGAAACCTTTGAAGTGATAAAATTTCTCAAGAACAAGTTTAACATTCTTATTGGTTATTGTAAGATAATGTGCTCCATCAGGAACAACCTACTAGGTCCAGATCTAGTGCCCAGCACCGTAGGCCTTATCATCGCAAGCCGATTCCCTGCACAAGGCTGAAGAAACCCACATGGAGAGGCCCAATCCTCACCACTGCAAACATTTGAGGGAGCACCATTTTAGGATATGTATCAAGTACATCCTCTATATGATCGAGACCAGAGGTACATGAACCTCGCCACTACCTAATAATCGAGGGAGTACTATCTTCAAACTAACCCACATAACCTTTTTCACTCTTGTATGAAGTGTGCTGCACCTAATTCTTCTGAGGAAGAATTAAATACTATTAAGGTATTGAAAGTAACTAGTGGAGATTCCCACACCTCATAACTATAATAAACAGATGAGGGATCACAAACTACACTGGATTATCTACTCCCCGCTGCTACTCGGAGATGAGGGAGTACTACTCTGTAAGTGAGTACGCACACCCTGGATCGGCAGGGGAGTGCCACTCAATGGATAGAGGACAGGCGCCCATGATGTGGGCAGTTACCACTAGGATTCGAGGGGACTTGCACCCAAATCCCATAAGGGAGTACTACACTACTAGCTCAATTACTACGGGGGACCCGCACCCTGACATGATAGGAGAGTTCCAACCCAATGCAAGAGGGCCCTCTCCCTCAAATGAAAAGGGAGTACCAAATTTTCTTGAACAAAATTTATGGAGGACCCTCTCCCTTAAAAAATAGGGGATTCCCGACTCAAAGGATAGATAACCTACACCCTAACTTGATAGGGGAGTACCAAATCTAAATAGTATGTCACCTATGGTGGACCCACAGCTTGACATGACATGGGAGTACTGACTCCACAGATAGAGGACCGACACCCTAGTACTATAGGGGAGTACGTACTGTATCTAAATAACTAGTATAGAGTGCCCATGCCCTGGAATGCTTGGAGAGCACTGTCCAACTATACAAACAACACTGGGATCCCGCAACCTAATTCATCTGAGGAGTACCAACCCCAAAAAAACTACCCAAAGGTAAAAGAACCTGAACCCATGATGTGGGAAGTCCCTTATCTACCAAAAAAAGAGGTAAGGGAAACCGATACCCTAATATCTGATGGGAGTACCAGTCCTAGGGTCTCTCTTCATGAACCAAACCGATCTCCTACATCGATCAATAATTTCTAAGAGGAGAATCACACTTAACAAACCTTGTAATATAAAACTACCGTGGTTAGGGAACCCATGAACAGTTCTAATAGGGGTGCACCACCTTACCAGTCTAATTATTACTTGGGACCCACATCCTAAAGAGAAGGGGAAGGGTGTTTCCCTCGACTTCAACCCAGTGATCCACCCTCATATCTGCCCAATATTTATCACCATTACAAAAGTTTCTTGATCGAAACGTGCCACCTCATATCTCATCGGCATAAATAGAGGCCACCGTCATGTTCTAAGAGGAAAAAAACACAGGATAGGCTACTCATAATACTAAATCCATGATCCAGATAAGAAGATACAGAATGTATAAGATCTCGAGAAGATATCCTAGGAGTACACGACATGCACTAGGGCCCACACAGCATGTGAACCCATCTAAGAACCTGACCTTTTATCCCATCTTCATGTTTTTATAACCCATATAAGGGTACACAATGTGTCCCTCTTCAAACAGACTTAGACCATGTAGTTCTTCTTATGTCTATGGACTTTGACCGCATAGTTATACATGACCACGTGTTTTCACATGGCTACCCAAGACATGTCCCATGGTCACACATATTTGGGTCACTACACAGTGTGTAACCCTGGTACACGGTGAGTATTCTACACATATCATCATCCATAAATAGGAAGGGCTACAAGATGTGTGTCACCGGAATACAAGCCATGTAGATGGTAATTCCAGTTTGGAATAACCTACAAAAATTCCTAATTCACCCCATTTTAACCCAAAACCCATAGATATACAATATAGGGGTAACTATCAATTATATTTGGGATCAAAAACCTTAAAAAATAGAAAAAAGGGGATTGGGACAAAAACTAAATCCACCTATCTTGAGGGTGAAATGCCGGAGCTTCGAGTGTAGAAAAAGGCCCAGATCATGCTGCTTCTCAATTTGATGACAATCTACATTATAAATGGAGATCAGAAACACCATGTTGTGTTTATTAAACATCAGTTCATCATAGCTAAAGGGAGGATATGAGATAAAGAGAAGATACTCTTTGTTTCATGTACACCAACATGGGTAGGGGTAGGTATTAGGTTTCTTTTATGTTAATTAATTAATTAAAATCTCATTAAATTAGTAATTACACCAAAAAATGACACGTCATCTCTCCTCCTACTAAAAATCCTAATGAAAACAACTTTTTGTCACACCTAGGGTGAACATGATGTTCTGAACTCAATTGTGGTCTCATAAATTTGATCTAATACTCTGCTAGGGAGATTTTCACATTTTTATGTGAAACTACATGAGTGTGAAAAAATATATTTAATATTTTTAAAATCTTCAAGTCGAGTCTCTCTGAACGTCTGATTACCATGATGACTCAGTGATTTGATTCAGAAATATTCTTCAAAATATTCAAAAATCATACAAGTTAAAACTCGAGTCTTTAGATGGAGGACATCTGAGGTCAGAATCTGTGAAAGATATCTGTAGTTTCCATGGATTAGCTGTGTACTATCATCTATTTTTGAGAAATTTCTCATGATTGTCAAGACCTTTAACCAAGATAACTTGAAAGAGAGTAATGTTTTCATTGGATGATGAATGTTAAGAGATCTTCAAGGATTTGGAAAGGAGGATTATCACTGCACCTGTACCCATATAAACCACAAGTTCATAACATTTCGTGGTATTTAGCGATGCTTTGAAGAAGGGATTAGGCTATGTGTTAATGAAAAATGACAAAGTGGTAGCCTATGATTCAAGGTAGTTAAGAGTTCATGTACAAAACTTCCTAACACATTATATGGAGTTTTCTTAATTAATCGTCGCTTTGAAAATATGGTGAAATTATCTCTTTTGAGATGTGTGTGAAATATATATGGACCAAAAAAACCTCAAGTGCATATTCAAATAGAAAGATATGAATATTCACCAATGAAGATGGTTATAGCTGATCAATGACTATGAATTCTCAATTCCCTACCATCTTGGGAAAGAAAGTAAAGTATAATATTCTCTATGTAGAAAAGATATATCAATTCTATCATTGATGAGAATTAAGAAGGATGCAATATTTTTAGATTTGAAAAGGATGGACATGAGAATAATAAAGGAAGGAACATCATCAATCTTTTCTTAAATGATTTCTCTATCATCCATTTTGAAGAGGATAAATGATACTTAAAGAGACGATGTGGGAATATAGAATAAAGTGGAAACTATAAGAAAAGGGAAATTCTAAAAGTTTTATGTTAATGAAGAAAGATTTGTGAGATTTGGTTCACGACTATTTATACCATCAAATCATGATTTGAAGAAGGATATGTTGGATGATGTACATACTTCAAATTTATTTATCCATTCTGGAAGCATAAAGATGTATCAAGATCTATGGGAGTATTATTGGTGAGAAAATATAAAGAAGGAGATCGAATAATATACATCAGCATGTCTTTTATGTTAGCAAGTGAAGGTGGAAATCCATAAATCAAAGGTGATGATACAACCATTACCCATACCTACATGGAATTTGGAAAACATCAAAATGTAATTTTTCACTGGTCTTTTAAAGACATAAAAAGGAAATAATGCTATATGGGTTGTGGTGGATCAACTTATGATTGCTTCTCACTTCATTTAAATTTGAGAGGACTTCTCACTAGATAAAATTGAAAGTATATACATTAGAGAAGTGGTATGGTTACAAAAAATATCACTATCGATTATATCTGATCAAGACCCAAGATTTACTTCTATATTCTAGAGGGTTCACTAACATGATATAAATACATAGTGGAACTTCAACAAGACTTGTATCCCTCAAACCGATGGACAATCTGAGTAGACTATCTAGACACTTGAGTAAATATTGAGAGAATGCTCAATTGAATTAAAAGGAGGATGGGATCATCCTCCTCCTCTGGTCGAGTTCTCATACAATAACTATTTCCACTCAAGCATCCAGATGGCTCCCCATGAAGCCCTTTACGGGAAGAGGTGTATGACACCTGCATGTTGGGATGGTGTTGGGGAACAAAAACTACTAGGTCTTGAAATTGTTGAGGAAATAGTGGAAAATGTCAATACTATTCTACAACTCATCAAGGATTCTCAGAGTCGATAGAAGATATGTGATGAAAATCATCAATGAGACCTAGATATTGATGTTAGAAACCTGGTATTCCTATGTATATCTCCATGGAAGAAAGTCATGAGATTTTGGAATAAGGTAAATATTAGTCCAAGGTACATCGGTCCCTTGTTGATCCTCAATTACATAAGAGCAGGGACCTATCAACTAACAGTACCACCTAACATATCTCAATTATATGTTGCATTCAATGTATTCATCTTGAGGAAGTACATACCATACCCCTCACATATACTCAATCTAGAGGTGGTACCATTGGAGAATAATATCTCATATGAGATGTAGCCAGTGAATATCTTAGATCGTAGATACAAAGTTCCATGAAATAATACAATATAATTGGTCAAAGTACTATAGAGAAAACAAAATTTTGAAGGAGAGATATGGGAACTAGAGGAGATGATTAAATATAATTACCCTCATTTTTTTAATGTGGGGAATGAAACTTTTGAGGGTGTAATTTTTGAAGGAGGAAAGATTGTAATGACCCAAACTTTTATAAATAAAATTCCCCATGGTTTTTAATCAAATGCATTATTATATATCATATATATAGAAAAAACATGCACTTCATTGGTTTTATTAAATCCAATTTGTTTTAAAATACCATTAAACACCTTTACCACTGATAATATATCCATTAAAAAATGATCACATGATTATTATAAATATAATGTTTTAAAAAATCCAATTAACACAGAAAAAGGAAGTGATGACTTCAACTAGTAGAATTATACCCTATGAATCCCATTTATCAAAGATTCAATAGAGATAACATCATTGGGTTTTACCCTTGAGTAATCATAAGTTGATATCCAACAACTTAAGCTTGGGTGAAATGGATTATGGGAGAAGTTCAATCTCATTAAGATCATGATGTAAACCGTGTATGTCGAACCACCCCATGAAAGTCTCACCATCGCGCAACTTACCCTTAGAGATTTTACTAGTATCTTAAGGAGATATGTATCGATACAATAATAATATGAATATTTATATTTTATTTTCAAAAGAATAATGTTGATATATTATTTTTATCGTTACTTTATAAACTATTTTTATTTTTTTATATAGTAAAACACAAATTGTATTTTTAATTAGTTTTCTATTTCAATTAAGTCATTTATTTTGATGAATTAACAGATTTTAAAAATAAATAATATTTTAATATAACATTATTATTAAATAATATTTATTAAATATAAATGATCCTATAAGTTTATGAATTCAAATTTAATTTTTTATAAGGGATCAAAAACTGTTATTGTCCAAAAAACCTAACATTTCTCAATAAATGTCGACTTTATTTTAAAAGTGGAAATTAAAATATTTAGAAAATTATTTTATTAAAATAAATATTATTTTTTAATTAGAATTTAAAAATTATCCAATGATAATACTTTCTTAATTTTCTGAGGCAGTAGAAATTTAGGGAAAAAATTAAATTCGGTATAAATATACGGTGTGTATTATGACATCATAATGACCCAAAAGTGATGTAATAGATACTATAAAGGGTATAAATGACCAAATATATGTTTTAACTTAAAAAATAGGATTTTATGTTTATGTTATTAAAATTTTAATGTCTTTATGAATCCTCAAAAACCATTAATATATCTTATGGTTTCAAAATCATTTCTCTAAGAGTATGACTCACTTCCACATCAGCAAGAGAATTATTTTATTAATTTCGTTCCTTGGCCTTATAAAATAATAAAAAAACATTCTATTTGGAATAAACCATGGGAAAAAACAATCAATTTTTTTTAGTTATTTCATTATATAGAGTCCAAAACTTATGTTTGTGAATTGATAAATAATTCCTCTATATTTTCCAATATAAAACCACCCAATATCCCATTTATATTCACTAAAAATCCTTTGAGAACATCCTTAATCAAAAATAACCTCTCTATAGTCCTCCAAAGGTACCCCCAAGATCTTAATAAGATCATCCCAATCATTTTAAGTCACACTCTCAAAGAAATAGATCTTTTACTTCTCCTATATATTCCAGTTTCTTCATTATCTTATGAATTATATTTCTAATTCATATTTTTGGGATATGTTTTTCAACTTAAATATTGCTGTAAAATTTATCTCCAAATTATGAGACCCCCATTTCTCTCTCTTCATCCCATTTTATTTATTTTTATGTGATGTTGTTATGCTATCAAAATTCTACCATGATTTTCTATTCTAAACAATTGTATAGTGAATCACCTTAACCATTTCAAATAAAGGGTGTTCAAGTTTATTAAGTTATACTTAATGATTTGGGAATTTAATGTATGTATTCCATACTCCATTATCATTGAATAAAATTTGATGAAAAATGATTCCATGTTTTATGATATATATGTAACAGTTAAGCATGAGAATGAAATGAATGTGACGGGTGTACCCAAAATTATATAGCACTCCAATGCATTGGGTAATGTTTAGTATCATGAGATTTCATGTTGAGACAAGGAGTAAACTTGATTCTTATATATTATTTTTTTCTAAATTTATGTCTTGATAGTTATCCTTTACCTATGTTTATGATGCTGTGTTCAAAGTTTTTTCAACATTTACTAGGTTTCCTTTACGATTATCAGAATATATCATGACTTATTATTCATGTTTATAATTATCACACCTTTATTCCAAATTTATATGATTATTGTTTAATATTCATTAATTTCATTATGTTATTCCATTTTTATTACCTTACAAGGCTTTATATCTCACCCCTTTCTTATGTATGTCCCAAGGTTATCCTATGCAGTTTTCAGTATGATCATGTTAAGGAAGTTTTCAATAAATATGATGTATTTCCTCTTTTAAGTTGTTATGTAATGTACCTAATTCCAAAATACACTATACTTATCGACATTATGGGTTTTATTATGTGTAATATTATGTAATAAATCATGAATTAATATGTAATAAAGGGCAAGGTGGTCACAGATCCATATCTTTGAGTTCCAATCCCTTGATTCCCATAAGCGGTAATACCCTAATAATTTTACTACCTATTCCCCTAGGAATCATTTTGACTTAAATTTCCTAATAAACCATAAAAATAAAAACTAACAATTCACTATGATGACCCCAAACCTATTCTTGAACCCTGCACCTAAAAAGAATCACATACACCGACTTACTATGGTGTACTTATAAAAAATATTTATAATTACTCTATCTGACTATCGGATTAACAATTTTTGAGTGAACTATTATAATATTTTTATTTATTCCCAAGCCTAGCATGCTGGGAGCGCTTAGGAAAAGTCCACCCTATGAGAGTAAGAGACAAATAACTACCCTGATCTATCTTTCTATCACATTAATGGTGAGAACTATCTGACCTATACTTCCTTTTTCTTGATTTACTTCTCATAGAACCAATAGAACAATAAATATACCTATATTTACTAATATAAACTAGGTTACACTTATAAATGAGGGATTAGATCATTACCTTTAAAAAATATGTTATGTAAAAGATGATCACCTACTCCCATATTGATTGCCTCAAGCCATCCTCAAAATTTTATACCATGGTGGTCACCCACCAACATTGGTGGAAACTAAATCAATTCTATGAAGTGTGAATGATAATTCATCACATACATGTACCCTTAAACTAGATGTATGAAGTATTGATCATTATATTACCTTATATAATTGGATAAAAATTTATTAAAGAACCGAGCCTGAAAATTATTCTAGAGTAACCTTGGTGTTAGTATACCAAGATCAATATGTCCAACTAGTACATAACTTATCCTTGTGATACATATGTTTCAAGATTCACCTTAATCTCAAGGGGTGTCTCAATATAATAAAAAATTATCTACCAAAACTAAATGTAAAACTCATAAGCCTATGGACCACCCTCACTGATAAAGAGAGGTGGATGATGCATTTGGAATGCAATGGACAAACATGATATGGATAGAATGACTCTTAGTTCCCCGTGATACATAGACTATAATACCAACAATAATATCTTCCTCATTGTACCATAAATAAAAGGTAGTCATAGAATAGGGGGTTTTGCTACCAAAACCAGTGGGACATACTTTTTCCCACCGTCTTGGTTCTCTATAAGATCCTATTGAGGTGAAATAACACTAAAATATTAATAAAATGGATTAGAATAAGTTTATCATAGTTCTTGATATTGTAATATAGGAAAATTTGTAATAATTAATGTGTCCTATTACTCTATACACACACAATACAATATAATATTCTCATATATCTTGGGAAAATATCTTTCCCAATCTACCCACTCTTAGGGCCAAATATAAACTATGCATAAATTCACACAACTATCCATTGTATAAGAAATGAAGAACTAATAACCATAGGTCCAATTAAGTAATCTTTCACAAATATTTTTTATAGGAAAATACTATATAACATATTATTAATAATTTAATTGACCAACATTTCCTTATATAAATAGGTGTTAAATCACATACAAGTATACAATTTTCATGTAAATCCTAAATGCTGAATATGATGAATAAATGCAAACCCTCTTACCATCCTGTATAAATAATAAAAAAATAACCCATAAATCACACATCACATTCCTTAGAAAAATCAAAATTAGATATGTGTTATCAGGGTATTTTATAATAAAACCACTTTAAGGTTGAGTGAGAACTACTTAAAAATATAAAAAATAGTGTAAACTAAGGAAAAAATATAAAAAATACAAACAAAACAAATCCTAGACTACCAGAAACCATAATATGTCTAGGAAGAATTAAAAACTACCAGAAATCATAAATTAAAAAAATCAACATACACCCATCGTGCCTTGACCTTCAAGAATGCCGAAGAACTAAATTCAAAATTCAAATTTAAATAGAATAAATGATAGACCCAGAATCCCATTGACTCTGACCAACCACATCATATCTTAAGGCACAAAATATGCCACAAGCCACACATCCTATCACACAGGTGCTTTCAACGTCACCTTCTACACATGTGGGAGAGTACCCTTGGAAACTAAACTATTGTTGATGATAAACCAAACTTGATGAAATCCATTTAAAACAGTCAATGAATTTAAAATACTAACTCCACCCATTCCCCCATAGTTTCCACTAAGCAAGTGTCACTACATGATCATCTCATCAAAAAATTAATACAATAAATTTTCGATACACCAAACCATCAACACCGAGAAGGAATAAAATGTATCTAGCACACAATATCTTGAAATACCAAATTAATGGATGAATCCTACATAAGACATGCCTCCTTTAACCACATCAACTTCTCAAATAGAATCCCCAAAGCCTCTTTGAAGGCCACCACACTAGAACAACTAAGAAATGAGTGGTAGATTTTAAATACAGGACAGAGTTACAAGTTGGTTGGACCTCAAACTTAAGCTATAATTTTCACTAGGACCACATTATTTTAGGCATCTCATCCCACAAAAATAGTGGAAATAAAACTATGAAACTGAAAAAATCTTCCTCCCTCTGTATAACCAATATTAACTAGTATAATAGTGGCCAAAAACACCAAACATTGTCACATACTTGCACCATTAAATCATCACCAAAATAATTAATTCTAAAAAGGAAAGAAAAAATGAACTGATTAGACCAGAAGAAGATATATAAGTTGACACCACACAAAAAATTAGAAAGAGAGGGATGCCAAAAATACACAACGCACTATCGAAACTAAATACACTACCATCACAAACCCAAAACCACCATAATAACCTTCATATTGGATCAATATGGATTCCCACAAAAATGGTTAATAATGAAGATTATAGGAAGGGAGAATGGGACTACTAATTAGATTACAAAAAAACTCAAGAAAGAAAAACTACATGAGAGGATAAAACCTGAAGAAGTAAGAAAAGTCAGAAGGAACTAATGAAATACTTAACCAAAATTATCCCAGACCACAAAATAACCTCCTAAAAAAACAAATTATGTTTTATCATGATGTTTCTAGGATATAAGAACATATTTTTTGGTGTTTTAGATCCTTAAAAAGTAACAAAACAAAGAACCACCCACAAATCAGGAGAAAAAAAACAAAAATGGAAAAACCCAAAATATAGAATCCCTGAATATGAACATGCCAAAGGAGGAAAATAATAGGAATAAAGGGGGAGGGAGAGGAGAACCCGAGAGATAAATTTATCACTATGATATGATCAAAAATGGGAAAGTAGCATTGGTGTTAAAGAGTAACCCTAACCTAGGGATAATGATACTATGTGAGAGAGGTTCTATATCTGAGAGCATATTTGGAAATATAAAAATTTAAACATTAAAAAAAAAATCATATGCCCTAGAGACTTGTAATTTCCCTATATAGGTGTTATCTAGGATTAATCATAGAGTCCATCACAATTTATGTCCATTCTATCTCCATTTATAATATTCCAAATAGAAAGATAAAGAAAAACATGGATATGATATGAGTATGTAATTCCCACTTTCTAGTTATCCATAACTGGTTCATGCATGAGGGATCCATATAAACTCAATCACCCCACCCTATATATTAGAGGTTTTATTTTAATTATTAGGTCCTATTGATATTATGAGGACAATATAAACCATGTCATATAACCTTAAAAAAAGGATGAAAAACAAATTATCCTCATAAAATAATAATATAGACATTACAACTATTATAAAACCTTAACAAGGCTCATCACCTATTATAATAAACTGAAATCCAATATCATGTTAAACAAGCAATACTTTAAGAGTTGTATTGATTGATGGTATGATATAATATAACACCATCCAAAATAAAAAAAGGAAAGGAAATTAATAAAAAATGGGTTTAAATCTCTACATAGTACCATATCCCAACTCTACCATGTATCCGGTATTATCTATCTATAGTAGGAACCTTTCCCTAATCTATATCCTTGATTATTAATTCTACACTTCCACCAGGGTTCACATGAAGAATCCAAGTACAAAACTTAATAAGTCACCATAAACAGTGCCCTTAAATAACTCTAGTAATATATTGTTTCATGTATAATATGACTTGATAAAAAAAGATTCACATCATCTCCTAGTGCACTAAGAATCCACCCACTTGAATGATAATACCTACCTCAAGTAGTGTTGGTATGGGATTGGTACTTCCATATTCTGAACATAAACTGAGAGTGAATGGGTTATCGCCCCTTAAAATTATATCTTGGGTGAACATAGTATCACCATCAATAGAAAGATTGGGTGTATGGATCAAAACCACTAGTAACCGAAGACTATTTTATTGGGTCATTACCATAATCATAATCCTAAAGGTGAATGGGTCATCACTAAATACATGATCTTGGATGAAAGTTTTATTACTAATCAAAATAATATTGGGTGAATAAGATATCAACCTAATCCATTATAAGTTAAAATTGATATCACTATAATCCATCACAAGGTTAATGAGCTACCACCACAATAATAAAAAGGTGAATGGTCTATCAACATTACAACAGAGTATAAGTAAATGAGTTATCATCACTTCCTAACTACGGGAGAACAACATACTGCCACACATACAATAACCAATGTGAATGTAATATCACCTAGACACTATAATAAAGGTGAATGAGATACCATCATAATAAAAATGAGATAATAGGTTTGTAATTATTATAATTAAGTATGCATGATTGATCTTTAACCACTCCAAAACTATAGGTGAATAGGATAACCCAACTCATACATAAACCAAGGTGAAAATTATTTCACCAATACAATTTAATAATGTTTAATGGGATATAATAATAATAATCATCATCAAGGTGAATGGTTAATCACCAATATCATAATAGAGGTGAACGATCCATCACTATAATGATAAATATAATAAAAAAGAATGGGTTATCACTAATGTTGTAATCAATGTGAATGGTTTATCGCCATAAAATGAGGATTATGGGTGAATAGAACATCACAAATCCAATAATAACACTTGGTAAATTGGGTATCCCCATAAAATAACCTACAAACACATTGAACAAGTTATTACTACCCACATAGTCAATAATACAATGAATAGATTATCTCTGTATTCATAAACTATAAACACAGTGAATGAGTTATCACTATTAATTTAAAATAATCATAAATAAAGGAATAATCATCATAACCATATATATAATTGAATTTGAATGAAAAATCAATATAAACTTAAAAAATATCGAGGGTAAATGGTTTATCACCAGGTAAATTGGTCTCACCAATCCAAATTAATAACTAGGGTATACACTCCCACTATGTTTTGCACAAAAAACATATAAGTCAATCCCAGTCTACCCTTAGAATGAATTTTCATCCTAAAAGCCACCCATTTCGTCCAATTCATCAAAAAGTGACCATTAATCTTAAAAATGTCCCATAATGAGGCCCATTCATCATTATCTAGGTATACACATGCACTTCCAATCATCAAGGAATGATTAAGAATACTATACTTGGCTCACTAAATAAGATTATAAAGTTATTAGGATACAATCCCAATATTATACATCATTTTTATAAGGAAACATGGCCATCCGTGAGAATAGATAATAATAAAAGGTTTTTGTGGGTCAATCATGGACTCAATAGATCATACTCACCCCTCATGAAACATAAAAACCGATTTTTTTCCATTTTATGCCATTCATGCACATATTATTGTACTCATATATCATACGAAACATAAAACTAATATAAAATAGAGGAATAATTTTTATACTTCCTACCTTGGACCTGTTGAAATCCACTCATCAAAGATATTTTCATGAATTAAAAACTAGATAAAATGTTTAATGAAAGGAAAAAAATAGAAATTTAGGGATTTCAGATGTAAAGTAGTGAAAATAGGGAGAAATATAATAATAGAGTATAAAGAAACCACAGAGTCACTTATAGTGATCAACCTAGATAGATGGCACATCAATATAATATTAGATAAGGGAAACATTTAAGTTGGAGTAAGGGAGCATAAAGGATAAAGAGAGATAACCTGTGCATACTAGGAATCAATAAGAGTGGGTGATGTTTTTTTATAAATTTTAACCATTAATTAATTTTTATTAATTTTAAAAAAATATTTTAGGTGATTACAGAGTGCTTGGTCAACCCCCACCAGGTACCTGGTACCCCACTGAGTACCCTCCCAGAGGCCATCAGGTGGCTAGTGACCCACTAGTTTCAACTCCCTATCAACCCAAGACACTGAGTACTTGCTACTATGTAACAATATACTAGTTTTATCCACAAAAACTATAAGATTTTCTAAAAAAATGAAATATCCTCGAAAACAAATCTTTACCTCTTCTAACTACTACAAAAATTAAAAATTACTAAAATACACATTGTTAAAAAAATACATGCCTCAGAACATGAGGTTACTATAACAACCTTCTAGGTGACATTATTTTTTAATTCACCCATTCAATACCTTCATATAATATTGAATTAGGTATATCCATTTTTAATGTAGAGGACAAAAAATTAAAAAATCTATTACAAAGTGAATCATTATAACAAATAATAGTGGTGATGAGTACATATTCAATTCATATAATATGAAAAAAATTCCTTTTGCTTTACCAGTAACATCATTAGGTTTATAAACTTACTAGATATTATTTTAAAAATTTCCAAATCATAGTTATTGTTCGTCCAAAAAATTTCAAAACAATTCAATGTATATCCACATGCATTGAACCTTTCATGCAAAATTTATGGTAATGTGATTTGAACCCCTTTAGCTTCAACTCATTTAGTGATAAAATTTTCTTAATATTCGATGAATATCCCTTTGGTACCATTATACCATTTAGATTTTTGAAAAAAAAATTGTATTCCCTTATGAGAGAAATAGGAGGAATAAAATTCCATATTTATTCTTTCAACATTATTTAATCCTTTTCTATCTACTTATCAAATATTTCTAACGTAACCTTAATTCAAAATTTTCTTTCCTGGTTCATTCAGTAATTTGTCAATGAAATTAGAACATAATTTCTATTGATATGCATGAAATCATTTAAATGTATGACATATAAACAATTCCATTATATTAATTTTAAAAAAGTTACATTTTTTATGGTTTTAGATAAAGGATTAACAAAAATAGTGACAATATCCTTTACCTTATGAAATTGTTCATATTCTATTAATGGTGTTGGCGTTTCACTATTTTCCGACTTCCCATTAAATGTTGTTTTCCATGATTGATATTTATTTAATCTAGGTAAACATTTAAAATATCCTGGAAACAATATCTTTATATATTTTTTAAATAAAATAAGTATGCACCTCCTTCACATATCGACCACACTAACATTTCATTAATGTTTCAGCTTAGAAAATTACCTTAAGAAAAAAAATTAATTTATCATCTTAAATAGTTTGGATCTCAACATGAAATATTATTTATAATGATCATAATATATCATAACACCTCTATCCCACATAAATTTCACGTCTATTAATCAATGGGGCAAAAAAAAAATAATTATCATCACTAAGTAATTCATGCCCTAAAATAAGTACAGATAATGTAATGACTTGTGTTTTATATATAACCACTATATCAAGTTATAAATTAGTAAAATAAACATAAATTTATTGTATGATCTTATTTTTTAGTTTCAAATGATTTATTCCATAAATAGATAATAAAATATTGATTTCAACATATCGTTCATGAATTTAGGATACTCATGATCAATTTTATTATACCATGGAGTGTCTTTTAGGTTTAAAAGTTTCCAATCTTGACTTATTTTATCTACATTTCAGATCAATTGATATATAATATTCTCACTTATGTTTAATCTCTTAAATATTGGAATGATTAGAATGTTCCATGTGACTTTTAAAGTAATTTATTCATCATTATTATATCAAGTTGAATCACCCTTATAAAAATTTTTAATTAAAAAATATTCTTTAAAAAAAAGTATAATTATTACAGAAAATAAGTATTTTTCAAAGGATGTACCCATAGAATATAACATTAGTTTATCTTAATACGTTTGACAAGGAAACTCATTATCATTTTGTAATATATCCTTTAAGGGAGAATGTAGTTAAATGAATTTGGTTCCACTATATTTTTTTCGTTTTAAAATTTTATACTTTTTAATATGACTGAAAATTTTATATATTAAATGTACCTAAGGATAGAGTGTAGAAAACTAGGAGGGGGTGGATTAAATGTTGACTATTTTTTTTACTAAATTTAATTTATCGCTGTAAATTTAAACACCTTTTGGTTATGAACGTCTATTTCTTGTTGTGATAGGTAGATCATTTTATATCTTACAAGTAATCATCAACCACATGCAATGAATGTAAATACGTCATATGATATTTTTATAAGGTTTTCTATAAATATGGGAAACTTAGTCCTTATTTTGTTTTGTTATTCAACCCAATAATATATTCTTTAATATAATAAGTCTCTTAATATAGTGGTGTTTTCCTCTCACATGTTCATAGAGTCTTAGTATGCATACACTTTCCATCATATCACTATACTTTGGAAAAATATACTTCACACTGAAGTTTCAAATTTTCAATATTTTATCCTTTCATAGCTAAAGTCTCACTGGTTCCAAAATATATCACCATATAGAAAAAAATTTATTTCATGATCTTATTTAATTATAAATCTGATCATCACTATGATATCACTAAATTCAAAATATAGGTATCCTTACTCTCGGTACAAGTTCATCAAATTCAAGAAAATCTACACATGTATACCATGAAACTTATTCCATATTTCAATTCAGATTCATGGATCTTCAATAGAATATACCCAACTGACATTATTATCTCAAAATCAAGCTCCCATTATCATCACAAATCTAGAATATATTCATATATTGAATGGATTGACACAATAGACATGAGCGACAACATAGTCGATCTATACTATGTTTCTTCGTCTCAAACTTTTTCAATAATTTTTATTAATGGATTCTCTTATTTCTTCATATTTGAAAACCATAAGATCTTCAATTTTGTTGATTATGGTTGACATTATATTATTTTTCATATCCTTTAAGTTTCCTTTAATATTCATGTACAACACAACTCCCGGTTCTATATCTCTCACTCTACAACTCTATATCATTATTATTTTTATTTTTATATTACAAAAAAAATTATATAAATATTTCATATAGAAAATATTAATTTATAATATTTGGACCATGATATCCATTTACTTTTTCAAAATTTTTATATACGTGCGACTTCCATGATCAGTTATTCATTTTTCCTCTTAATGACTATATCCTATGAGTTTACAGGAATACCCTTTTCTTTAATTCCCATTTTCTCTCCTCAAAGCCAAATAAAACTCTTAAAAATTATTTCAATAGGCTCAGTTCACTTCTACCCTATCTATTCTTCCCAAGAAATCCATAGATAAGTATTTATCTTTGTTGTATTAAAAATACCTTGTATTCAGATTCATGGTTTGACTCATTCTTCATTTCTTAAGAGCTTTAGTGAATATAAATATATATTTCAAGATGGTTTACACATTCTGATAGTATATCAACAATTCATTTTCTAATATTATTTGAATATCTCATAACAACATCACCATTTCATGCCAGAATCATAATATCCATTGTGATAATTTTAATAATAAATCTCAAAAAAAAATCTGAAATAATTCAATTTTGATCATAGATTTAATTTTTTTAAAACATTCCATTTTAAAATGAATGAATAATTGGAACATTGATCTTATTTGAATTATCATTCTTTATATTCCTCAAGTCATAGCTTGAATCATGTATAACCTTATCTTCATGATATTTATATCATGTGATATCAGCTCAATCATTATCTAAAAGTTTTATCATCATAAATATAAATATAGGAAATTGATATTTTTTAGACACAAAATTATCTCAAAATATCTTTGGATTTGATCTTCTCTTTCTGAGGTTGAATATCAATTTATAAATAATTTAGATCTTGTGAAACATTTAATTTTGGATATTTTTATCCCTGAAAATCATTCCAAGTGTAACATCCTAGGTAAATAAAGAAATAATACATTATCATTTTTATTAATATTAGTAAATAAAATATTAATTTCACATTAAATGGGTTTCTATGTTCGATGGCGTACTCGATACGCAATAACGAGTTTCTTTGAAATATCACATTGCACAATAATAATATAATAATATTATTTTAAATGGTAGTTAACGCCTAGAAATTTTATTGGTGGGAATGAAGTTAAATAAATAAAATATGATTATACATGTTCTTTAAATATTTTTACATTTATCCAATAAAATTTAGAGGCTTAAAATGTTAATGAATCTAATTTTGAGCACAATTTACTTTAAAAGGTTGATTTATCGCCTTTTAATGTAGAACCCTATTTAAATCTAGTTTTGGTCACTTTTATATATTCTATTTGACCAAATAAAATTATTCTTTTGAATCAGGACATCAAAATTTACTTTAGGTAAATTTTTAGTATTTTTCTGATAAAATTTAATTTTTAATGAAAAGTGAAAGATGCTATATTTTAATTCAGATCTGCCTTTTAATCTAATTTATTTATATGGTTAGATTTTCTTTTTAATTGGTTTTAAAGAGTAATTATATTTTATTTTTACCATTGAATCTAAGTTTTGTTATTGGAATTAATTTAACCTGGAAATTGCACATAAACAAGTGTCAATATTTTGATAGTTATTATTTCTAAAAAACCCGCCTTTTATTTTGACAATGAGAATTAATTTTAAATTAATTTCTACCACTTTTGTGATTTGAATTTGAAAAAATGGACTCCATATTTGGAATCATGAGGTCTTAATTGTGTAAATATGTAACTTTAATTTTTAGACATTAAGAGTATTTATTTCAGAAAATATTTTATTTACCATGGTTAAAGGGTAAATATGGTAAATTAGGGTAAACAAATATTACTATAATAATATAAAATTACCATAATAGGCATCCTAATCCTATTTGTTGATACACATACGACCATGAGTATTCTTGAATCAATAATGGGACCCCATGGGGCCACTTGGGAGTGATAATGACACTTTATTTTAATTAACTTAAAGTAAAGGAAAAAATGACATAAACAAATATCTATTTTTAAATTAATTTTTACATGGGGTTATATAAGTAATATTTTTGACAATAAATATTAATTGTAAATATAAAAATATTTCCTACATCATGGTATTTTTTTATAATTTGTAGACATCAAATATATTAAATTATTTATGACAAAATAATGATGCATTATTTATCTCATTAATAAATGATTTAAATAAATAAGATTATAAATATTAAAAAAAATATCTAAATCTTTCTAATTATTATTGGATGCTTTTATTTCAACCAATAGTCATCTTATCTTCGACTTTAATTAGTTTTGGACCTTTAGAAACTGAATATCTTTATGTAATTAAATAATATTTTCACACTTTCCAAAAGAGCCCCTCCTCCACCTTATAAAAATCTCTCACTTATAACTCATTCCTCACACCTCTCATTCCCCTTGGATCGTCCAAAACTTTCCCAAATAATCTCTTAAGATCCCTCTATTTCATTTAGAAGCCTTACCTTATGAAGAAGTCACATCAAGAAGTCCTTTTGGTTCAAACCAAAGGGAGTTACCCAAATTAAAAGTAACAGTTTCTCTTAACTTCTTTTCTTTTATTTTATTTCTCGAACCCCTAAAATATTTTTATTACTTTCTTTTATAGCAAAAACAGTTTCCTAAATATACTAGTATTTTTTCATGAGAAGTATTCAAACTATACTTACACACACCTCCATCTAATGGGTGAAGAACATATTATTTCTGTGGACAGAAAACTAACGCCTCACGAAACGATGATTGTTTATCTCCTACCGCCTCTCATGGTGGACACTAAGATGGAAGTTTATATATATATGATATATATTATGTTTATTATTTCTTTATTCTTCTGTGTTTTACATTTATATCATACATTTATGGTTTCCATAATGGGTAAACACGATAATCTTAATTTGAGGAAGTGCGGACTACCGCCCCCTCAAAGCGATATGACTCATTAATGCCTTATGTGGGACGTATAAAGGATGGAGTAAATAATATTATACTAGAATTATAATATACCTATGTATCATTATGTTTTCACTACATTAAAATATGAAATAGAAATGAAAGTAGCGTTCATGCGTACGTACGGCTTACAGTCTCCATGAACGGTGCATTTCATTTCTTATCTCCAAATGATATGTGATATTATAAATACATATATTTACTAGACATATTTGATATATAAATAATTAATATCATCTTGGAGATAATGGAATATTGACCACATGGAAAACTTGTAAATATAAGGTGTTCATTTTTGACTCAAGTACGAAATATCGACAAAATGACCGTTATTAACTTAAATGATTCCATAATGTTTATAACTTGGTAATAAGTGATATAAAAGGAATAATAAACTTTATAACGGTTCTTAAGAAATTAAAAATTAACTTTAGTTTATTATTCATGAGATTAAAGAACAAACGGGTCAAGTCGTACACGAGGTAAGGGACTTCATCTCAATCTCCTTTCATTGAGGCATATTTTGTTTTATACACGTCTTTCTTTTATACGGTGTATAAACACCTTTTACTTTTCATTTCATTCAAATGTAATATTTTTCTATGAGGTGTTTTACTAAAATATAATAAAAAGTGTTTCTTTTTAACATAAGCAGTGACAACAACCTTTCCACCACCGTGAGTATTATTTGATCTTTGGCTTCTTTAACAAGCCGTAATGTTTTTAAAAGGAAAATAAATACCATATAATCTTTTACATATTTTGGTGTTGAAAATGGTTTTGATAATGGATTTTTTATGTTAATATATTTAAATGATATAAAGTGATTGAAGTGTGTAAATTTTATCTTTCCTTAATGTTTGTTTCATATGTTATGAATATGTTATGGTTCTTGGGAATTGTTTACGTATACGGGTGGTTCCGTGATAAACCTAGGTCGGGTGAGCCCGAGATAGCTCTCCAATGCATTGGTAACTTTACAGAGGTAAACGTGAATGTCTATAATAAGAGATTTAGGGAATATACTGTGATGGGTATTTCAAATGTGACACCCTACATAGCTAATAAATCTATAACGTAAGTATGTTATGGATGCCACAAGTTACCATAATGAGATTTTTATACTCATCCCAAGTCTTTAAATGTTTTTTCACATGACTTAAAGATGAATAGGGCCAAGGAGGTGATCATGGAAAAGTCATGCTATCTAAAACGTGGAACTAGACATGACACTTTTTTTCAAAGAGTTTTTATTTGGTGAAAAAATAGAAATGGAGTAGAAACTTTTTTATTTTTGAGATGTAATGTAATAATTATGGCCTAATTCTCTAAAACACTAAACCTGAAAAGATCATAAATGTGAATTATTCATTTAATTAAATATTATGTAATGTTTAATACTGGGTCCTTATACCAAGCATTATCAAAATTATCGTTTTTCCTCATGATTTAATTCTAGAAACTTGATTTTTCAATATGAAGATTCTAATATGTTCATTAAATGTTGTAGTATTATGTGACACTTTAAGTCATATGCCACTTCAAATTCATAAAGCTATTATCAAAGTCATACATGAGATAATATCAAATTTATATATTGGTTTTAATATTATGAAAATGTTGTTGTCTAATGCGATACAAAAATTATTACACGACAGACTTAGAATTCTTACACGCCAAAGTCTGATACCCACAAGCTTGATGAGTAAATTTGTATACAATAAAAACGATATAACCTTAACAATGTCTTAAACCTACTTTTACCAATTTAATAAGGGTGAATTTATAATCCAATATTCTAAAATTCTTATGGTGGAGATTGAAAGTCATAAAAAGATGAATTAAAGTCATATTAACACTTAAGAAGTCTTACACACTAGGAAAATAAATTCTTAAACTAGCATTGAAAAATTCATAAAACTAGAAATCATACACACAACTACCCAAATTCATGAAAACTCTAGGCTTATCCATTTTAGCTTTATCTCTATAATTACATATTAATTCAAAATATTTTGAAATAACTACAAATCAAATAAAAGTCTTATCAAACACTTCCAATAACCTAAAAATTATGGAAAATGACTTAAGAAATTATCAAAATAATTCCAATGTGTTTAATCTCAACATCAAAGTACCTTTTAGTATCTAAACTCAAATATGAGTTTGTTCATGAACCATTAATGCCTTTACTCTTCCAAAATCCAACTCAATGATCATCCAAGTGAATCATCTTTACTAAAATCAAATTCATCAGAAAAACACACAAGGACTTCTTCTCCCACATTAGAATTATCTTTTCTCACTTAAATTGTAGGTTTGAAAACTCCCCTTATATTCATCTTCAAGATGACTTCTTTAATATATTTTAGAAAACTCATAAAACCCTCAAAGAACCTATCTTGGAATTGAGTACCAACATAAACAATCATATGATGTTTTTAGGTTTTCTTACAAGGAAACCAATTCTTTTAATTTCATTTTCCAATGTAAGGAATTTTCTCCTTTTCATGATCAATGACAACCAACTCTAAACTCTTTTACCCATGGCGAATGGGAAGATTTTATTTATTCCTTTGGTTGGGTGTTAACTTACACAATTAACCCTTAAATATAATATAAATATTGGTATTATAATTAAACAAATACAATCATAATCTAATTCCCTCTTCAATATCTACCTTTGGATTTATTTTCAACACTTTTAACTTCTAAATAAAATAGATACATATCGATATTCTAATATAAGATCAATTTTTCTCTCCGCCTCAATGATAATAAATACAAAAAAGGAATTTTTTCTCTCCCCCTTGTTCATACAATAAATACAAGCTAATATTTTTCTATGGAAAACTTTTCCCCTATATCTCTTTTGAATTTAGGAATCATCTTCTCCCATTTTTTCTTCTAATTAATTTGTTCTTTGGTAGTTCCATGAGAGAATGGGTGAAAAACAAATTTTTTAGTAATGAGGTAAGTTAATTGAATACTAATTGTATAAGGGATAACCTAGTATAGAAAACAAGGGTATTTTAAAAAATAATTAAGGATGTCAATATTCATCCACCAATGTGGTACCAAATCTGAAATTCCTTTCTTTAGGTTTTTTCAAATAGATTTTAAAGAATGTGTATGGAACTAAAAAACTTCACTAAAAAAATCTAAAAATTAAAGTTAAATTTGTTTCGAATCCTCATTTTTTAAGATAGTCACCCCCTTCTTCAAGACATATAATCTATGAAATTTTGATACCAGAAGATGTTTGATACCAATTGAAATAATTCTGGCGATGTGTTGTATGGAGAAACCAATATTTAATTTGAAATATGTTCCATGATGGTTAAATTTACTATATGTTTAATAATAAAAAACTTATACCTAATTTTTTCATAATTAAAATTCAATTACATTTTCTACGATACAAACTTAGCTTATTATAGGATTAGGGTAGATCCTTAACCATCTCTTCATTTGTAGAAAAAGGAATGAGACTTTCTTCACAACCCATATAGCTTCTTCCCTATAGCTCCAATTCTAAGAGAACTATCCATATTACCACCTAACTTAATTTTTCAAGTCTGTATATATTTGGGTTGTATGGGTTAACTCTTGATCATAACTATCTTACCAGTTCAAAAAGGATTCTTCGCTTTAGAAATAAAGTAACATTTATCATTTTCAACATCTATAAATTCTTAGATTATTTCAAATGATATGTCTATATGATAAATATATCTTTATTTATATGATAATCTATCTTATTTTTTGTAGGTTGCTTATTATTATCAACATATTTTTTTAAGTATCCAATGGTAAATTCTCTTTATCTTTAAAAACATTGAAACACCTTGGTAAAATAGTCATACACTTTTTTGAAGTATCCCAAAACTATTTTCATCTTTCAAAAATATATTTTTTTCATCCTTGAGTAACCTCTCTTGGAAAAAAATTCATCTATTTTCTTAAAATTATTAGGAGTGTCACTCTTAGTTACTTTCATCATTGGTTTACTTTCTAAGGAATAATTTCCCCTAGTTCTCTGTTTTCTTTCTTCTGATGTTGTTGTATTTTTTTATCATATTAATATAAGAGTTTTTATTGGTTATCATATACAAAAATTAATAATAAGTGTGGCTATATTTTTTATAGAATTCATTAAAATTTTCTTTCTGACCCAATATATTCTTACTAGACTGATTTTCCCTTTTTTAGAGATTCCGCTTTATCACAGTTGTTTTTTTATGAGTTTCAATAATGCCCTCTAAATTTAGTCCATCCATGACTTCCATAGATTGAAATATTGTGCCAATAATCAATGGAAATTTTAAAAAATATCTAAAGAACAAAATTTCCATTTTAATTTTATTATATTTTTTAAATTAGGTATAAAAAATATAGATTTCTAAACATTCTATTTTTGGGTAAAAATACCTTCTTTTTGGGATCTATTTTGGGGAATGATCTTTTGTGACTTAATTATGTCAACATTGACTTATTAGTGGGATTATCAACAGTTTTTATTACCCATATATGTAAATTTTTTGAATTTTGTCCACCCCTTATAGATAAAATAGATTTAGTTAACATAACTTTATCAGGGTAGTGTGATACCTTTTTCAGTAAGCATAGGTTGGATACTTATCCACATGTTCTCAAAATCTATTTACCACCAGCATGAATACCTTTTGAGGGAAATAAATTCTCTAAAATATTTGTTAAAACACCTTTTCTTTCATTATCTTGGGACGTTATAGGTTGTGTTATTTATATATTCTTTAACTTTTACTCTAGCTCTAAACACTTTTGACTAAGTGTATTCTTTTCCGATGTAATTGTGTTCAATCTATCTTCCAAATCTTTTTTCAAATTCTTCAATTGATCCACATTCACTATAATAATTTTTTTATAGATTTTTCAAGGTACTTGATTATTATATATTTTAGTTATAATTAATATTACTTGACACTAAAAGTATATTTGTGTGATTATTCTAGATTGTGGATATCTACTTAAATGATATTACTAAAAAAAATTAATCATCAATAAGGAATTGATAGTTTAATTCATGAATTGAGAATTTATCTATACTAATTTATAAATATTTCTCCTTGGATTCTACCTCATTGGTGGGAGAGTTTAATTTTTTTTCAATTAACATGCTAATGAAAATTTTATATCTTTAACATCATCTTCTAGTTGTGATTTCTCATTAAATAAATACAAGAAAAAATTAAATAAATATGTAAAACTTCACTGGGTATTTTCTCAAATATTACTTAACCTAAAAGTAGAGGTCTTAAATAGATTGAAAAAGATGATTATCTTTATAGACTGAACTTGATTCTAATAAGTAATCAATTTTAATAGATTTCATAAAACATTTTGGATTTTGATTACATTTAGCCAGTGGTTGTTCCTCATATATCTTGGATATTTTTTCTCAACTTCATTGTATATTTATATTTCCTATTTTATAAGTCATTGATAAAAACTAACATTTATGATTTAGTAGAAATAGAGACATAATTATTGATTTGAAGTTCTTTTTTATAAACTTTAAATATACACTTTAGTAGTTTTTGAAAAAAATACTAGTAAAAGTAAATATAGATCCAATGATGATTAACTTATATTATAATACCAATTTAAATGTCTATAAAGATTAAGCATAGAAACCATATAGAGGTGAATCTGGTATTTCCTTTTTTTTTCAAATTCTAATTTATCGTGAAAACTTTTAACCCAATTTGGTTATTAACCTCTGTTGATGGTTAGGAAAATTGGATAATTTTATGTCATATAAAGAAATAATATACCACATGAAAAGTAAGTAATTTCATGAACTAGACAAGGTCATCCCTCCACTAGAAACCTGAACTAGCCCGATACATTCTTGAGGGGAATCCTTGATCCCCCAGGGCTGACATCATGTGTTGAACGCATCATAAGTAATTGTTTGTGGTCATTTTTATTATAAAATAATATTTAATAAGAAGAAACATTCCTCTATAAAAATAAATCATGATACATCTAAACATAGGATGTCAATGAGAAATCAAGAAAACCTAAATATATATGAAGAGGTCCAAAATAAAGCATGAAAAATAATGAAAAACTAAAATGAATTAACAACTCAAGATAGGATAAACAATTGTGAAGAAAAAGTTACAATACATAAATTACAGAATTCTTTCATATATGATATAACCACGAAGAAAAATAAAACATAAAGAAACCCTACATGATCTCCATGTTAATTCATTGTCACCATTAATCCATAAGCTAACTTGCTTCATAATAAGTACCAAAATGATACTTGAAATTTAAAAACAGATTTGGGTATACTGACACTAAGTGGGACAAGCCAAATGTAAGCATAATAAAGATTATTAGGAAATCACTTCAGAGCCTTTGATTTTCCATTTACAAAATATAAAAAAATTCTAGTTTGAAATACAGATAGAAAATATTTTTATTATTGTTGGGAAAACATCCCTCAAGGCAACTTTGAAATGTTTTTGGGTTGATTGTGTTTGTTGAAAAGGCAGGCTGGAAAGGTTAGTTGTGAAGTTCCAACATGGTTATTTATACTGAATATTGAAAATACTAAATGAAAAAATTATAGAAGCTCTGAAAGGTTTATAGAATGTGGTTCTTATAAGGTGGTGACGTTTTCCATTGTTTTCCAAATTTTTTGTGTCCAAAATTTATATGATGAGAAAAGTTTTTTTTTGGAAAAATAGAATATTTTTATGAAAATTAAAAAGTTACAAAAAAGGGTGTAAGATTTTAATTTTTTTATGAAAGTAAATATGAGAATCCTCCTCATAAAAATATGGCCAGGGAAAGTGAATATTTAAAGTGATGAAGTTTTGGGAACGATAAAGTTGTGTGAATCTGTGAAATACATGTGGGAATTATATGATAGAAGAATGTTGTATGCCAAAGGAAACTTCTAATTATTAGAGTTCTGTGAGCAAAGAAAGTTGTGCACTATGTTGGTGCATGTAAGTATGTTACAAGAAGAGTTTTTCATATCTATAAGTAGGTTTATAACCCCCTTATTTTAGTTGTCCAACCCTTATAGAAATTCAGTTCTTTGAATCATATATGAGTTATGTGAATATGTTTCTTTCATTAAGAAACAACTCAAATATAAGTTGGTTGTATAAAAAGACTTATGTCTATAAGACCAAGTGGGTTCTCTGATAATTTAAAAGTTAAGTGAAAGTTGAGAGTTACATGACATGCTAAAAGTTTCTTGAAAGTTGAGAGTTTTATGAAAAACATAAAAGTTTCATGAAAGTTAGTGTTCAATGAAAAAAATAAAATTTTTATGAAATTTGAAGTTGTGTGCAATTCATACAATGGTTATGAAAAATTTAATGTTGTGAAAAATTGTAATAAATTTCCCAGATATTCTATGTTAAAATGAAATTCCTCAGTTAGATAAAAGAAGAGATTCATGATGCACTAAATAAGGTGTAAAAATTAATTATTAAATTGATCAAAGAAATAATATTATAAAGGATAAATGCACACAATTTAGTTAAGAGAATAGAAATCTTTCAAAGTGTGATTGGTATTAAACCAGGAGGGGAAGTGAGACCACTTCAAACTTGTAATGGAATTACACTTTAATGTATTCAACACATCAACACAACATCAATGTGTACTGCTTGGACATAGCCTAGTGAGGGTGAACCAGGTAAGATTTTCATGTCTCATTTATATTTGAATTTATGAACATACATTGCTATGAGAAGGGGATATATGTGTTTTTGTTTAATTATGAAACAAGATCCAAAAGGGAAAGGGTTTCAATATATCATACCATAATTCATCCCTCTCTGAAGGTATTTAACTAGGTATAGTCAACAATTATTTTATTAAAAAACAATTAGATCGTTTCTAAATAAACCACCTTTAAATTTTGAAACATTATTTTATAGAATCACTTGAATTTTTTTAGTACTTCCCCTTTTAAAACAAACCTTTTTGAAACAATATTTTTAAACAAACACCCAACTCATAAAAAAGGAACCATAATTGTAAATGATATACTGAAAACAGTAAAACTATGAGCACAATAAAAAATTTAATCCCATAGTGCATGTAATGAGAGAATAATAGGGAAACTAAGTTCCATAGAAAATAAAAATTTAATGATAAAAAATCATGGAAAATTCCTAAATATTTCATGGGGAGACCCTAGATGTACTCAGTTTGGAATCATCTATAAGATGATAAATGTATTCCTATATCTTTAACCAAAATGATTATTTTATCTAGCTTCACCGATGAAACTCCTATGTGGCCTAGGTACATCCATAAACACTTAGGATATAGTATTTTTTTTATTTAAATTTGGTTGTTAACATCACTCATCCCTCACTAAGAGGCCTAGGATCCCCAGGAATACTAGTAGGATGAGGTGAGGTACATAAATTAATGACAAACATAATCAACATACCACTATATCATATCTCTATCCAATATCCACACACTAACAAATATGAATTTCCTTCAAAAACAAATCCCTTATAATCACATAAAAAATAGGGTCTTGCATTAGGGTGCACCTCATTTGAGAAAAACCTTCTAAAGGTTCCAACCAAGACTTTTATCTAGAAACTACTAATATACTATAGAAAACTCATAAAAAACCATTTATAACTCAATGTAATTTTGAGAATCCTTTTTCCCCATCCCAAATGGCCCTAATAGATCCATTTGGAAGGTTTTATTTTGGAAAAACAATTTTGAATGTCACTTTAAAAAACTAAAGTAGTATTTAAGAACCCAAATTTTAGTAAAGGCATCAAAGGAAATCATATATGTATATATTTATCCATACTCCTATATATGTAGATATAATAATACATACACAGGCATGTATCTATATAAACATATATATCAATATTCATAGGAAGCACTGAGGAGACCAATAATAAAATATGTATCAATCCACTCATAAAAACCAAGGGATGTAATAAGAAAAAAATTTAATGTTGAAAATAAATGGGAAAAAAATCAATCAACACCTCATATCCATAATAGAATCATATAAAATAATTTTAAATATAAAACTCTAATTTAATATCCAAAATCCACTTAAAACTCACTTTCGGTATTTTATGAAACATATGACATACTCCTCTATCATTTGAAACCAATTTATAAAATTTTACCTTTTATCAATTGCTTTATAAACACATTAAAAACAATTAAAACAAATTTTTTTTTAGGAGAAACCAATTTTAGAAAACTCAAGCATGTATTGTGTGTGATGAAAAGACAAAGTAATGGAACCACCTACCTTAAATGAAGTAAGGATGTGATTAAACATTCAGAAATAAGAAGAAAAAGAACTGAGATATGATCCCCAATATGTAACAACAATAACACAATCACATTTAGTCAAAACTTCACCTTTAGATTCATTCAAGATAGAATCAAATTTAGGTTGGAAGGAAAAACAAGGAAATAAATAAGAGGATATAAATAAAGATCCTTACAATGGATGAGGCCCACTTAAAATCGAAGAAGATTCTTCAACATTGGAAGATGGTGATAGGGGTGTTGTGTTCTAGGAACCCCTGGTGTACACCAATAAAGTGTGGGTGAGGGTAGGGTGTTTAAGTGTTAAACATAAAGAATGGTAGTTTAGGAAATTCAATTTTTAATGAAATTAGTTTTGCTGAATGTGTTGGCCACAAGGTTTATCATATCTTGAACCACCCATGTTCCCCATACAGGACTCACCATGACACCCATAAGGATTGGATGTACAATTTATAAAAACATTTTCCAAATATATGAAACACCTCAGATACAAATTATAGGCCTTCACACTCTTTGTTCTATAGTTAGTACTAACCATGCACCAATGTTGCACCTATGCTAAAACATACAAAAATTAAAAATTTCTTATCTATTCCTATTGAAATATGAGAAAAATACCAAATAACAATAAATAATTAAAATAATAAATAATTAAGTGTTTTGGGTGTGAAAAATTCCCCACCATAACGCTTTTACTCAGAAAGCCAATGAGTTTCAAAAAAAGGAGAACACACCATGAGTTTTGACTGAAAGGGGAAATACACCTAAAATTAGATTCTCCATATTACCACTAACACCCAAACTTACCAGACATAATATTAAGACATGGATATTCAAATTACATCTCCCCACCATTTAGGAAATTCCTAACACATTGGATCAATAAATCAATAAGGAAGAATTATTCAAGGCCATGCATGAAAATTTCATATAGAAAGATTCTCACTCTCCAAATGATAATAGAACATTGAAAAACCAAAATACATACCAAAGATTACCACTAGAAAAAATGAAATGGAGGGATTAATGAATTAGATAAGGAAAAATAAGGGGGATACCTCAAAATAATTTAAAACCACTATTTAGATTCAAAGGATGAAAAGGAATTTCCTTAAGAGATTATTTTACTTATATAACTTATGAAGGGGTCCTAATAGACCACATCAAAAATAGGTCTTTGGAACATCATTAAAATATGGATTTTGAGTTAGTCACATGAAGACTTTATTATTATTTAACAAAACAACACCAAAATAATAAGATTAACTCAATATAGCTTTCTAAAAATTACACGCCTAACCATATGGGTAACATTTACCATCTTTGAAATAGATAAGGACACTACTCATCATGTGATTCCATATAGATACCATAATTTATAGGAAAGAATCATCTACCAAATCTCTAAATGTGGTCAGTCCAGATGAAAGAAAAATGGAACAAGATCTAAATGAAGACCCTTTACAAACATCGTTGATTTTAAAGATTCAATTGATACAATCTCAAGAGAAAAGGGAATTAGCTCATAAAAGTGGTCAAAGAACTCATTCACCATCCATTAACCAAACTGAATACTCATGAGATCTTCCACCTTACTCACCTTAAACTCTTTAAGAACATACCATTGATTGAATGTGGTCTAAAAGAAATCCAACATCATTAAACTTGAAAATGATTCAGGATGATTTTCTTACATTGATCCAAACTTGACCCTTCAAATAGACTCTTAACTACCTTACTATCACAACATAAGAAGTTCCAAAATATTTAAATATTTCGTCAATCCTATTAATCCACCCTATAACCACTAGATAACCTTGATCACCAAAAAGTATATGAAAATATTGAAAATAATCTAGATCAACCACTCGATAATAAGTCTGGGTGGTGTCATAAATTGACCAAGCCACACTCGAACCTCTATGAACCTTTAGAAAATTTTTAGGAAGGATAATATATATAATAAATAATAGTAAAATTCTAATAAATGTCAATTAAAACTAAAATTATGTACATAAATAAATAAATCCCAACTCAAAATAATGTCTTCTAAGGAATCTATCAAAATAACTAAGAATAATTTGAAAGCTAATTCATGTTCAAAACAATTTGAAAACATAACATTTAAAAATTAAAAAATTTAAAACATCACTTAAAAACGAATTTAAATTACGCACTTCATTTTAAAAATTTAATTTCTCACTTGAATTCACTTTTATACCTACAAAATTCCCTATTTAAAACTTTAAGTGTTCCTCAAAAACGAATTCTTTCCATTTAATTTAAATAAATACCCTTTAAATTTCAAAAATATAACTCGAATTTTGAAACCCAAGTATCAATTTCAAATTTTATTTTAAAAAAACCATTTTCATTTAAATTCTACGAATATAGATTTTAAATCACCCCAACTTACATACATAAAAAACTATGAAGAAACTATATAAAAAATATTTCAACACAAATTTTCAAGAAAGTATAGAGACATCAATTTTTTTTGATATAAAGTTTCTTGGACCATGCTCCAATCATGTATAATTCCACTCGAAGGAAACAAACACATTCACATAGCCACTCCACAGTTTTCCAAGCCATATAGGGTAACCATGAACGCATTTTTATCCATTATAATTTAACTCCAAAACTTAGAAAAATATCAAATAACCCATATAACTTCTATATAATCCAAAATACCATAAACTTGAATAAAAATAAACTAATAATAAATAAATACCAAAATCCAAGACTTACCGCCTAACAAACCATGGAAACTCGAGGATTATGATGAGAAAGAGCTCACAACACTCTTTATGCTCCTACCTCTTGAGTTTCGTTGATCAAGATCTCTAATATAGCATACAACAAAAATAATATTGGGAACTCCAAGAACCTAGTTCTATAGAAATATCCAATGATGTAATACCATTTTTTAGGAACCTGTTAGGGACATCCCTCCAATAGTACCCGAACCAACCAAGGATATACCTTAGGGTCATCCCCATTACCCCCATATCCATGAAAACTGTAAAAGGAATCATAAGTAATCATTGGGTATGATTTGGAAAAAAAATAATATTTTATTAACATTTTAATTCCTCTAAAAAATATGGAATTACCCATCCATCGTTTTACGTTGATGCCAAATCAAGAAAACACAAATAGATTTGAAACATGTCCAAAATAAAATAGGACAAATGAAGTAAATAAAAAATTAATGAACCATAAATACCCAGTTTTTCCTAGTAATGAATCAATATAATTATTTATAAGTAATAATTTTATGGATTCATATTCATCATTGATTTATAAATAATTTTATTTAAAATTATCAATCAAAAAGAAAATATTTATTATTTTAACTAAATTTATTTTCCATGTATTATGTATTTTTATTTATAAGTTAAATTTATAAAATTTATAAAATTAATTTTTTAAAATTGAATATTCTTTTTGATTTATAACATCAAATTTATCTTACAGTGATTCGTTTTGATTTTTTTGAGGTAGTTGATTATTTTTGTGAATGGTGAAAAATACAGTTTTCACAATATACTGTAACTTATATAACATCATCATGATGTAGGATTGATCTAAAAATTAATAAAACATTTTTATTGACCAAAAATATTTTTAAGGTGTAAAATGAATCTTTTAAAGACATTATTTTAAATTTGGGAACCTATGATTGACTTTTTGTAAATTAAGTTACATTTTATACTTATAAAAAACTATTTTTGGATCATTGCATTTAATAGTGCGGTTGAATGGTTCTACTAGAATTTTTTCCTAAGAAAAATGTTATATAAATTTTCTTTGATTAATTTTTATTTTATTAAATTAATTATAATAAATATTATTCTTAATTTTAGATCATAATATTTTTTATGATTAAAACATGTATTTTTTTAAAACTATGTTTTATGGGTTTTTTGTATTTATATTAAATTTAAATTATATTAGCTTTATCAATTGAATATGATAAAATATATTCCAAATTTTAAGTTATAATTTTAATTTTTTTTATAATGATTATTTTATTTTTGTTCATATAAATAAATTACCTAGTTTAATAGTTAAGCTATATGAATAAAAGTTAAAATTGGTTAAAAAGTGTTAAAATAAGAAATAAAGTATATAATATATATAATTTTTTAAATTAGATTAATTGTGTGGATTTATACCCTACTTCATTTTATATTCAAAATTTGGTTTCCTTGGTTCCACTCTCCCATGAATAATATTTTAAATATTGAATAATTGAAAGAGTGGCACCCCTAACTTATAAAGGGGAACTTCCTATCCTAAATTACACACTCTGGTCACTGTAAATCAATAAATATATACCCAAATACATTAGAAAATATCTTCACCACATCCTAGAGGTATATATCTTATCAATTCACCCATCCTATATGGCTTAAGGTGCAATGAAAAGGTGGTTATCGAAGGAGGCAATATAAGATTTAAAAAAACTCTTTCAACTTTATCATTCATCCTACTTTCTTATAATATATCATAACCATTATAAAATTATTAATTAAGTATATATTAAGTGAAATGTTGTTTTGGTCGATTGGAAAACTATTTTACAACTCCTTTATTTCTTATGGTAAGTGATAACATCGCTCACTTGTATATGTTAACTACCATCTCCATGAAGCTTGGTGTTTATTGTTTCATCAGCTCTTCTTATGAATAGTTAAAATGATTTATCAAATGAGTTTATATTTTATTTATGAAATTATTATTTTTAAAGATAAAATATTATCTACCTTCTCATCCTTTCATCTGTTGGAAAATGATTACATTTCTATTGCGTATGTGTGGACTACCACCTCCACGAAGGAATGTGATTCATTTCTCATTAACACCATAAATGAATGGTCATAAATATTGTTTGAATGAATTTATATGGTAATTATAACATAAATATAATTTTAAAAATTTAATAATTTTTTTATTTTATTACATTTTAATCTCTTAGAAAAATGGAAACATCACCCGTGTATACGTGCGGACTACCGCCTCAATGAAAAAACATGCTTCATTTTTCATGAATGTATTACGTGGTTTGTTTTTAATGTTTATTTAATATATAAATATAATATTTAGTACATGAATAATATTATTAAAACATGATTTCTAGACTATTTAAAACCTATAAATGATTTTTAAAATATTAAATATCGAACATCTGTAAAACATCTAAAGTAAAATTAACCGATTTGGTAACTAAATAAAATATGGTAAAAAATGAAATAAAATTAATGAAAAAAATTAATTAATATTAAAAATTTTATTAATAAATTTAATAAATAATTAAATTTTATTATTCAATAGTTAGATAATAAAAAAATCTAGACACGACTTTAGGTAATATATTTTTCTTTAAAACCTTAATTTAAAGTATTGCTTTCAAATATTTACCCTTCATATAGATGTTCTATAAAATGTATCAAGAATATTATATTTATAATTAAATGATTCTTAAAGTTAATTTTAAACCCCATTTGTATTTATTTACAATTTTTTTATAAATGAATCTTTTTAACTTTTCACATAGGATTCACTTTTGACCCCTTTTACAAAAGTACAAAATAATGTCTTTTATTATTTATTGCATGTCCACCATTTCCTACAACTATATATATTATTATTTATTAAGATAACTCAAAATGTTTACCACTTTTGTTAAATAATATAATTTTCATATTCTTCTAGGAATTTTTAATTTTTATGATTTTTCAAAATAAAAAGATATTTCCCTTTATTTGTATGTAAAAATGGAATGTGCTTTACTTATTGGTTCAAATGAGTTTTCAAGGGTTTTATGATGAAACAACAAAATATCACAAATGTTTTGTTCATGGTATATTAATTGGTAATTATATATGATTATGATTGACATCCATACAACTCATGGTGACAGGTATGCCCAACATCACACTCTAATGAATTTGCTAAGGATTTAGTCATAGATGTTGAAAATTAAGGGGGGATAAATGGGTAGGTTACTACTATGTATATAATTGGGAACCAATTATTCCAAAATAATTTAAACATGAGTGAGCACATGTTATGAATATGATTCTATAAGATACATATTTAATTATTTATTATGGTTTTTGTAGATGTATTTGGGTTTCTTGAGGTAATTAACATTTATAAACATTTAATGGTGAAAATATGTTTTTCAATGAAATTATTTGATGAGTTTTCATGTTAATTATGATGAATTCATGGTTTTCTTATGTTTTCAAATGGGTTTTAGAGGGTTTATTTGAGTAATGGTTGATTTTAATATGTGGGAATGTTTTATTTATGTTCTTGTAGGTTAATTGGGGAAAATTTAAACATTTTCACTGGTTTTCTTATTTTTCACTTGACTAATATGTTTATTTTATTTTTATATTTCTTAATGATATTATTATACTTATCCCACATTTTTAAATGTTTTTCAGAGTATATATGGATGATTAGGATATATAAATTTTTTAAAATTTCTAATATGGACTCATTTTAAGAGAACAAAAAGTTACTTGAGTGAATAATGGATGTAAAATCAAATCCCTATTTTGTGGAAATTTTATTCACAATTTAGAATCATAAACTTTATAATGTAATATTTTTATTAATTCTATAAAACTCTAAACCACAAAGATAATGGGAATGTAAAAATGTAAAATCCATTCTATTAAAATCATTTTTATGTGTTTTTAAAGTAATGAACAATTATAGTTGTTATCAAAGAGGGGTTTAGATAAATTTACAGATTTTGAGAATGTTAAAATACACTCTTAAGAGACTTATATTTATAGTTATATTCTCATGGGATAGATTTGTGAGGATTTACTTATTTCTTCATCTAATCTATGTCTATTTAGAATGTTCTTACATAGATGAAACATGGTAGTTTAATTAGGAAGTCATCAAAGGTATAATAACCTTCTTAATCACAAACCTATAATGATTATAATAAAGAAGTTTATAACAATATTATCTCAAATCACATAAGCTATTAATTGTGTCACCCATCAAATATAATGACCAAATTCTTCATAGAGGAACATGTTTATAGTAAATAATTTTGTGAAAAGTCACTCTCTAATATTTGATGGATATTTAGACCTAATAAAAAGAATATGATGCATAAATTCATTTGAGAAGAAAAAAGGAATATGACTCATTGGACACATATGAAGAAAATTTTACTAGTTTGGATAAGTATTCACCAAATTTAATTCTGCACCTCGAGTGTAAAATTTATAGAGTTTAAATAGTTATGAAAATATTTTTATGAAGCACATTTTCCACACATGAATTTTGAATTTACTGGGACATTGTTTTATGAAGCCCATTTTCCACACATGAATTTTGTAAAAATCTTTTTCTACTACTATAGTAGGTGTGGGATACTCAAATAAAGTGGTGAAAAGTACACTACTTAATTATTCAGATTATACCAATGTCTTTTTTTATTCAGGATCTGTGTGTTCCTTTATTTTCAGAAATATATAAGTTAAATGGAAATACCATCTCAAGAAATGTATTCAAAACTTTTGGTAAAAACCATGCGGGTAGTATAAAGGCAATGAGAATTGATAAGAACCTTCATGTTTTCATCCATGTAATAATTTTTCCTAATAAACATATTATATTTCCTATTTTAGAATTTGTTTTTATTCTAGTTATTGATTGGATTTCATTTTATCATGATAAAATAGATTATAGAGATCAATATTTTTTTGTAACAAGATTTTGTTTGTATATACGAATAAATTCACAAATTTGATAACATATTAAGAAGTTGAGAATGAAATTAATGAGGGAAGTGAAATATATCTTTTAAATATTACCAAAAAGAAAGTAACTATTAAATATTGTGGTATAAAATTAGTAAATGAACATTTAGTTTAATTTCATGATGATTTTACTGGTGTTATTTCAGATCACAATGTTGGATTTATTTTTGACTTAGTGCATGATGATAAGATAATTTCAAAACCCTCTTAATTAATGGATGTATTAGATATTCTAGATTTGAAAAGGTATTTATAATAGTTACTTGATAAGGGTTTCACTCATCCTAAAACTTCACCTTGGGGTGATACTATTTTTTTTAAAAATAATTATAGTTTATTGAGTATTTTCATTAATAAAATAGAACTCAATAACATTACTGTTAAGAATAAGTATATTTTGACTCATATATATGACTTGTTTGATTAGATCCATGGAGATCAGTATTTTTTGAATATTGATCTCAAGTATGGGTATCAGTAGCTGAAAGTAAAAGAGGAATACATTTCAAGAATAATGTTTTGTATTAGGTATGACTTTTATGAGTTTGTGGTTATATTTTTTGGTTATATGAATGTACCATCTATATTTATAGATAATATGAATAGAGTTTTCCAAGAGTATTTGGATAAATTTTTGTTGATTTTAATTTATGAAATTCTAGTTTATTCTAAAAGTTAATAGAAACTTGAGAAATATTTGATAATTATTTTGCAAACATTTTAAGAAATTATGTTTTATGTAAAAAAAATTCAATGTGAATTTTAGTTATAAAATATTTCATTTCTTAGAAATATTGATTCAAATGATATCATAATTATTTATATTGATAAAACCAAAGTGATGGAAGAATATCTAAGTCTTACAAATTTCACTAATACATGATGTTTTCTGGGATTAGTGGGTTAATATTGATGGTCCATTGAAAATGTGACTCAGTTTTGTACCCCACTAACCTTGTAAACTCAAAACTGATTTAAATTTATATAGATGAAAAAATGTGATAAATTATTCAAATAATTTATAAGAGTACTGTTTTATGTTACAATGTTATCATTTCCAACACAAAATATTGATTTTTTCATTTTTAGAGATGCTTTGTTGGAGGAATTTGGTTGTGTTTCCATGTAGAATTATCATAAGATTACGAATTAATTGAAACCCAATGATCTGAGTTAACATAATAATGAAATTGAACTAGATACAATAGTTTTTTAAATAATATAAATACATAATTTATATGGATAGAAATGTAAAATATATACTTACCATAAAATATTGAAGTTCATATTCACTCAAGAAGAGTTGATGAGGTGTAGAACATGACTGTAACTTATAAAGAATTATTATTGTATAATTTAATATCATATAGGTAAAGATAACAGAGTAGATGATTCCTTGAGTCAAGAAGATAATGTAATACTAACTATGATACATTTTGAACATGATCATTTGGTTAATGATTTAATGAATCCTGGCTTAGAAATTTTGAATTAAGGGACTTCCTCTCTTTTGGTTTAGGTGTTAGTGAAGTCATATTTGTTAGAAAAAATTAAGAATGATTAAAAGGATAATCATTGTTTTTTAGAGAGAGTATATTTTGTTGACATGGGTAAGTTTCCTAAATTTAACATTGAAAAATAAGGTTGTATCATATTTTTAAAGAGGTTGTGTGTACCAAGTGATTCCCAGTTGAATAATGAAATATTGAGTGAAACTCATAACTCTCTATTTTATATTTATCTTAGTAGCACTAAAATGTATAGATAACTTAGAGAATATTATTTGTGGGATGGAATAAATAAATAAATTAGTGATTTTGACATGAAATTATGAAATTATACATAGGTTAAAGCTGAGATAAAATTACCAAATGAGATCTTTATCCTTTTCTAGTGTATGAATGGAAATGAGAGAATATATCCATGAATGGTGAGATTACCAAATATGTCTTGAGGTAATAATTAAATTTTGGTTATTATTGATCTATTGACTAAATAAGATCATTTTATTCCTATTAAAGATAGTATTTATTTAAATTATATTTGTAGTCTCTACCATAAAGAGATAGTCAAATTACTTGGATACCCTGTCTCAATTGTATATCACTGTGATCCCAGATTTATGTGACGAACCAAAATTTTATCAACAAAAATTCCCTTTTAATAAAATTTTCATATAGTATTAATCCTATACATCAAATATAGAACCTAATACTGATGAAATAATAACTTGACTGTTGGAATTGTAATATTACCATTAGGAATAGTAATCTGGCTGTTTGAATAGTAAACTCCCCATTGAAAGTGTAAATAAAATTTAGGTATCATATAAATGAAAACATGATATTTTTATATCATCGAATAAGTAAATAAATGTTTTGAAAATGATGAATCATGTTTTGGATTTTTTGTGAAACGTAAATGCTTATTTACAATTTTATAATAACTATTACTATTTAAAAGAAAATTAATTTTCATAAAATAGATTCATAAGTTAATATTTTTTTCTTATAATTATAGGATAATTTTATGAGACCTTAATGAATATTTTAAAGTGTCATAAAATCAGTTATAATGTTAAAATTGGTATTATTTGAACAAATGTTGATTTTAATTAAAAATTAAGTTTCTCGTATTTAGAAAATTATTTTCATAAAATGGATCCCATTTTTCAAATCTACATATCAATAAATTTCTGGGGTGAATTTTTGGGATTTTTATAAAATAATTTAATTTTTGGTGAATAGTGAAATACAATAATTTACAATATTTAACATTTTAAGGAAAATACAAGAATGTTTGAGTCCTGGATAATGTGAGAAACCATTAGTTTTAACTCACATGCACTACTTACAATAGATAGTTTCAATATTCAACATTATCGATAGTCTTGATCCAAAATAATATACTAATGAATAAAATAATCAAAAACACCCCTCTCCTCCCCTATAAATACCACCCCTCACCACCTCTTCCCCTCACACCTTCTAAGCATTGTAGATTTAAAATATTTTACCCAATTCCTATCCCCAGAATCTTCCCAACATTAGGGTCATGATGGTCTCACCAAAATACCATTTCCAAGTTCCTTAAAGAGGTGATTAAAGAGACGTTATTCAAGAGGTAAAATCCACCACCTTTGTCTTTTAAATTATTTCTTTCTTCTACCTCATCCTTTCCTCAATAATACAAAGTGACATGATAAATATGGTATCATAAATACACTAAAATTTTATTATATTAATGGGACATGTATCATAAAATCTCATCTCTTCACTTTTTATCTTAAAAATAAAAACGTCATCCGTGATATGTTGATTTAAAACCTTCATAGATGATGATTTTTCATTTTCTTTGAACTCTATCAGGGCTATTTGTAAAAACATTGTAATGGTTAAAATAGATTGTAAATTTTTTTTTTTTTTCATGTTCTATAATTAAAATACATATAAAATTTTAAATAATAAAACAAAACTCATTTGTGATAATCGAAAAACTGATAAAGTAAACAAATCATTTTTTCATTAACATTTTCAGTAATGAATAATTATAATATCTACAAAAATGATACACTGGACCATTTTAAATTATGGAAGTATATTATTATTATATAATTCCACTTATAGGTTTTTTATTCTATTTGAAAAGAACTCCCATAATTTAACTCAAGGGAACCAGTCATAAAATCATGAAACAAATGCACCCAAAACAACAAAATTAAACATTATAATTCATCAAAATGACCATAAATGAACTTAGTAATTCTATAATAAATCACATAGATGTTTAAGAGGTTATTAATTAATTAATTAATTAATTAATTCTTCTAATTCTATTATCCTGTACATTAAGTTCATGTTCTGTGCACTTTCAATCTTAAGTTATGGGATCTCTCAGAACCTCCCAATTACCTTTGGATTATTCTTTCTCTCTATTTAAACCAATTCAATTCATAATTATTATTGTATAATTATTATATATTATATTTATATGTTCCAAAATTATGTATCCATATCTATTTATTCTTCTTTGATTAGGAAATACACATTTTATAAGCTATCCTTCTCGATTCTTCCCGATAAGCAAGCTTGATTAAAGGGAACTTCCCCATTTCTTACCCATTTGAAAGTACAATTATTATTCTATTTTAAGCCTTAAATATTTTTTTAAAAATCCCTTATTTTTTATGAAAAACTATATTAGTTCATTTCTCATTTTATACAAAAAATCATTCCTTTCTCATTTTCAAAGACTCTTAAATCTTTTTCCTTAAACCACACTAAAGTGACACATTTATAAAGTTTATTAAACACTATTTTTACATGTTTTCACTTAATTTGTAAATAATTAATCATGATATATTCCAATTTTTTCTTATGAATGTCCATTTATGATTTAAATCTATTCTTTCATTGACATCATTATGATATACCCATTGGTTGTTTCTTATGACATTATTACGATACCCATTTTTTTCCATAGGTAATCCTTATGTTTATTCCTTATGTTTAATTATTCATCTGGACCAAATATTAATGAATGTGTTATGATGAGTTAAACTAGATATAACTTTAATGAATTGGGTATTTTTTAGTCTCATGAGATGTCATTTTGGGATAGATAGTAGCTTTAATTCCTTTATGGGTCTTTGTACTCCATGTGATATAGTCTTGGTAGTTATCCTTGACTAATGTTTATGTAATGTTGTATGTTGCTACCACGTTACTATGCTCCATGATTACATCATCAAATGTTATACATGTTATTATTATGTATGTTTATTCAAGATCCATTATGTTTTATGTTATCATGTTATGCTTTCTAACACATGTGTTATGGTTTATTCCTATGTTTATTCCCTTATTGGAATTTTTAGCTGATGACATTGTTCATGTATTAACCAGGTTATCCTATAAAGATATAAGATCTCCAAGAATGTTAGGATATCATTATGGATATTAAACAAAATATTCTTTTATTTTTGTTTTATTATTTCTAATTATGTACCTAATCTTCCAAAGAAACTAGACTTTACAACCCTTAGTTTGTATTTGATGATTAATTTTGATTAAAATTATATAATAAAATGTGTCAATGGGTAGGGTCTCTATAGTTGGTATCATATCATGGTATTGTTATTTTTTGAGATTAGGACTAGACAACATTAGTTAGAACCATAGAGATAATTCTAAAACCATGGATAACCTATATTGAAGCATAAAAAATCACATTTTTGGATATACATTTCATGTATAAGTTTATACTTCTATGTTAAAAGTTAGATTTTTATATTCTTATTTAATAAGTATTCAATACCCCCTAATTATACTTTCTTTTTCTTAATTAATGTTTGAAAATAGGAGAACCAATGCCAATAATCAATGTGATAGGAAATGTGATGACTTCCCTAATGAGATTACAAATCTAATGGGAATCAGATATCAAAAATTCATGATAGTATAAGCGCATCCGACTCAAGTTATAAATAATAAATTGAATCATGTGGAATTCCCTACTTCTCCTAAGAAATATAAATTTGTTTTAGAATACTTTTTGTGATGAATTCCTCATATCTTTATTGTATTTTCTAATCCCCTTATATCAAAATAATGGATTAACTCCATTTAGAAGATATTATCTTTCCTTTAATGCTCATACGAGGAGAAATCCATATTGGCGGTTTATCATTTTGATGGGGAAGCTTATCTATGGTGTAAAATGATCAAAAACAAAAAGTCTAACGATGAAATTGATTTCATGGATCGAGAAGCATTCAAAAAAATATTTTTAAATAAATATTTTCCCTGAACTCTCTATCTTAGGATGGGAAGGGAGTTCCTCATACTGAAGCCAAAGAAAGATGATCAAATCAGTGTATATGAGGAAAACCTTACAAGGATTTCATGATATGCCTTTGGATTTTTCATGAACATTGAAATAATGGTGGATCACTTCTTTATTAGTATAAATCTGAGTATAAAAAAATCATTGGTGATACAATAATTCTACATCTACGAGGATATTTTTTATTGTTCAATTAACATTGAGATAGAGATTAGAGACTCTCAGTGGTCTTGTGGGATTTGATATAAATAGAAAAAAATGGAGTTTATTATGGGAGGATGAAAATATATATCCCATGAAGTGAAGAAAACCCCACATCTCATATTTCAAAAGCATGGTAAGAAGCATCTTGGGAACTATATAATGGGAACTAGAAGATACATCCAATGTGGAAGAGAGAGTGATCTATATAATTATTCTTGAAGTGATATCAATAATCCTACAAATGTGGAAGAACAATGGATGGTTTAGATCAACACTAAGACTATAGTTTAGTGTTTGAAATACAATGAACAAGAGAATTATGCAAATTTATGCCCTAATCCAAGGGTTGTTGGAAGCAATTAACAATAACAACAACCTCCAAGTTAGTAAGGAAGGCATATTCTATCACTATTTCATAGGTAGATCCCAACACTAATGTGGTGACATGTACACTGTTTATTCATTCAACAATATCAAATGTACTATTTTATTTTTTTCTACACATTATTTTACATATTACATATTTAGTAGAGATATTCAAATACCACATCAAAATATGAAGGTTTTGTTATTTGTGAGAACAAGAAATAGGGAAATTATTTCATCCAAAGTATACAACTCCTAGATTTATGATTATAGACTGAACCTACTATAGAATATTGTCTTAATTACTTTGGTGGAGTTTGATTCTATATTGAGTATGTATTGGATATCTTTATACAGATCCAACATCAACTGTTGGGAAAGCCCGACCACTCTTTACACTCTAAGGAATCCTCCAATTCTGTAGAAGTGTATGGTTGAGGATGAATATCCATAAAAATCATCATCTCAAGTGTGGATATTATTGCCTTTTGAGAAATATTATATAGATAAAATTATTGAGAAAAATATATAATCATGCTCAAACACATTCCCATTGTGAGGGAATACACCAAAGTGTTCCCTGAAAAATTTCTTGGTCTTCCTCCTGACCGAGAGGTTGAGTTCTCAACTGATCTTATTCCTGTATTTATTCCTATATAAAATACACCTTAAGAATGTCCACCATTGAGTTTTAAGAACTGAAAAATTATTTATAAGAGAATTTGGACAAGGGTCTTATATGCCTGATTGCTTCAAAGAAGGTCTTAGTATATGTACTAATGAAAAATAATTAATTAATAACCTATGCCTCAATGAATTTGAAATTTCATGAGAAAAACTATCCCACAGATGATTTGGAGTTGGTGGCTATGATCATCACATTGAAAATCTAGCAGAATGTTCTCTTTGAGGAGAAGTGTGAGATATATACTAATCATAAGAACCTCATATATATATATATATATATTCACATGGAAGGAACATAATATGTTCCATAGAATATGGTTAGAGATCATTGAGGTTTATGACTACTCAATCCACTACTATCCTAAGGAGGAAAATAAAATGGTGGATTCTCTAATTAGAGAGGATCCTAAAACTTTATCAATGATGAGAATTGAAAATGGTGAAATATTGTTATATTTGAAAATGATGGACATGAGAATCATTAAGGAAGAAACATTATCAATACTTTCTCAAATTATTTCTCAACCATACCTTATGGATAAAATAAATAATACTCATAGAAATGATGTGGAAATTAAGAAAAAGGTGGAAGCCATAAAAATGGGGAATCCTTAGAGTTCAAAATTGATGAGTAAGGAGTTGTAAAATTTAAGTAATGAATATATGTACCATCCAATACAAAGATAAATAACAGTCTTCTGAATTACGCACATAGCTCAACCATATCTTTTCACCCAGGGAGTACAAAGATGTATCGAGATATCCTAGAGTACTATTGGTTGGTCAATATAAATAAAGTGATCATTAAATATACATAAAATTGCATGGTATGTCATAAACTGAATGCTAAAAGATAGAAGTACAAGGGGGTGATGCAACTATTACCCATACCATCATAGAAATGGAAAAACATCACAATGGAATTTGTCACCGGACTTCTGAAGACATTTGTAGGAAACAATGTTATATGGGTTGTTGTGGATTATCTTAAAAAGATATATCACTTTATCATAATTCTAGAATAATTTTCCTTGGATCGACTTGCATAGATATAAATAAGATAAGTGGAAAGGTTTCATGGAGTACCACTATCGAATTTATCCGATTGGGATCCAAGATTCACCTCCATGTTTTGGAAAGTTTCCAACAATCTCTAAAAAATGAGATTAACTTCATTAAATAATATCATCCTTAAACAAATTCTAAATATTAGAAGACTATTTAGAAAATAAAAGACATGTTGAGAGAATTTTATATTGAATTAAATGGAGTATGGGACCAATATCTACCTTTGTTTGAGTTCTATTAAAACAATAGTTTTCAATCAAGCATCTAAATGGATCCATATGAAGCCCTTGATGAGAAAAGATGAAAAACATGAGAATTCTAGGACTAATTTAGTGAACATAAGATACCAGGACCATAAATGGTTGAAGAAGCGGTATAGAAAGTGAAAAACATTCAACATCAAATCAAAGTTGCCCAAAGCTGATAGAAGAGATATGTAGGAAATCATCGACGAGATTTATAGTTTATGCTTGGATACATGATATTCCTCTATATATTTCCATGGAAGAGGATCATGAGATTTGGGAAGAAATTAAAGTTAAGTCCAAAGTACATCGACCCCATAAAAATTTTTAATTGTGTTTGATCTATGGCCCATCGAATAGAACTTCCACCAATCATGTATCAAGTACGTGATGTTGAGAAAAGTATTATTTTCAACAATGCTTATTAATGTTATTTAAATGGGGAGATTATTGAAAATAATACTCTGTCTCTTTATGATAATTTTGATGCTCACAAATACCTTTAGTTATTTTCTAATGATTTAACTTAGTATTTTGCAGGAGGTTATTAATTTATTTTACTCTTGAAATAACGAGAATTTATTACTTAGCACGGAATCTATTTTAGCGCGTTCTGGAAACACTGTTCACATCTTACGTAGATGAATATAGCGTGGAATCTGTTTTAGCGCGTTCTGGAATCACTGTTCATACCCTACGTGGATAAACGTAGCGTAAGGATGAAAAGCATGTATACTTTTTGAGATAAGAGAAAGTATGGTTAAACAACCATACATTTTTAGCAAAGTATGGAAGAAGAACCTTACGTTAGGAAGGAACCCTACATTTTTTTTATTAGCAAAGTATGGAAGGAGAACCATACGTAATTTTTAAAGGTTACGTTTATTTCTCAAAAGTATGGTTCATCAACCTTACTTTCGTAAACAACCATATGTTCTTGGAAAAGTATGGATCAAGTAAAAGTATGGATCTTTTACCGTACATTTGAATGTTTAAGAAAAAGTATGGATGATCAACCCTACGTTTGATATCAACCTTACGTTGTCAACCCTACGTTTGAAGACTATGTTTGGAAGCCACATCATCAACCTTTTTTTTGGCGTCAGAATTTTCGGCAGACGATTTTTATGTACAACAATCAGTAAGCTGATTTATGATCGGATTTCAAGCCAGAGTTAAAGTAGTTTTTAAATTATGACTTTGACTGATTCAAATATGTTTTATTAATGGATTTAAGATCGAATTAAAAGGTGCTTTTTATGCTGAGTCTTTAGGGAAGTTACAACTTCTCTGAAAATTCAAATTTTTGAATATCGCAAATCAGAAGGTGACTTTTATGGATCTAAATGTGCAGGAGATATGATTTATTATATATTCTCTCTCTGAAACACAAAAGAAAACTGGTGTGATCGATCTATTATTGAAAAAGGTGGAAAACAGAGATTGCAACTATTCACGATTGATCTACTGATTCAACAGGAGTATAAAAGCTCTGTTTGTTCAAGAAGAAGGAACTTGATAGAAGATTCACCTGTTCTACATCGAATATCTTCTGTGGATCTACTACTGCTGAGGTTGGGAACCATATCTCTATATCTACTACAACTGGATCAAATCAGAACTGCTTTGTCTTGAAGATCAATATTTCTAGAGACTTTGATCCCTCTGCTGTCAATTGCATTCTGTTGCAATTGTGAAGATCAACCGGAAATTTCTTTCTAAAATTATTTTTATTCTTGAGTAACCAGCTTCTCGTTCTTAGCTGTGTAGGTTCGTGTTTTAACCAGAAGGTTTTTCCTTGTATTGTAAAGGTGTCAACTTCCTGTACTCAGTTGTGAATCGGTCTATGGAAAAGAGGACCAGATAGTGAAAATCACCAAGATCTTGGAGTAGAGCATTGGTGGAGTGGACTAGAGGCTTTCTATTCCCCGAACCACTATACATCTTTGTGTTCTTGTTTTTACTTTTTCCACTGTAAAATCAAATTTGATAAAGTTTAAAGGATAGAACTCGTTCAAAAGAAGAGTTATTGAAAAATTCCAAAAGGCACAATTCACCACCCTCTTGTGTATAATCTGTAGATTCAGATCCAACAATTGGTATCAGAGGAGGAGCCTCTGACAGAGCCTTATAAAGCTAGAAGCATTTATGGATTATAAAACAGAGCATTATGACTGATACAAGAGAAGGGATGTCGATGGTTAGAGCACCATATTTTAATGGAGACAACTATGGTTGCTAGAAATCACACATGATAATATATTTGAAAAACCTCGGATATAGAGTCTATTCAAAGATTTTAACTCCTTATGAAATTACTGAAAATCCTGAGGCATAGAGTGCTGCTATAGAGGCAGAGTACGATATGAACTCGAAGGCTATGAATGCAATTATCTGCGGTCTAGGACTATATGAAGTCAATAGAGTATCTCAGTGACCGACAACATATGAGATTTGGCAAACAATAATTGTGGCATATGAAGGAAAAGATAATGTAAGGCAAATGAGATATGCAACTGCAAAACTGAAATTTGATACTTTCAGAATGATTGAAGGTGAGAGAATAACCGAAATGAATGGGAGATTGACAGAAATTGTCAATAACATAGCTGATCTAGTAGAACCTATCAAATAGGCTGATCAAGCATTAAAAGTTCTGAGAGTACTTCCTACTAGATGGAATGGTATCTCTGTTGCAATCAGACAATAAACACCTATCAAAGATCTAACTATGAGAGAGATGATTGGTACACTGATGATGTATGAAGCTGAAATGCAAGATGAAGCTAGTTATCATAAAGTGCTTATCAAAAGAGAAGATATTTCCTTGAAGGAAACTTCACTACAAAAGAATAGAAAGATGAAGAGAAAATAAGTCAAAGATAAATCAGAAAGCTCTGACTCATCCAACTTAGATGAAGAACTGGCTCAACTATCCAGAAAATTTAGAAAATTCTACAGCAAGAAAAGAGGCTTCAAGAAATCCTTTAAGGGAGATAATAAGGAAGTGAGATGTTATGAATGCAAAATAATGGGACATATCAGACCAGATTTCCCACAATTGAAGGATGCAAAGAAGAATAAATTCTTCAAAAGAAATGACTTTGAGCAAAAAGACAAGAAAGCTATGAAATCCACTTGGAGTGTATCTGAAGACTCTAGTAGCACTTCTGAATCAAGCTCAAAGAAAGAAGAAGTCAATCTAAAGGAAAACATGTGTTTCATTGCAGAAACTGATGAGGTACACTCATATTACTCCTCTGAATCACATTCTAAATCAAGCTACGCAAATAAAAAGCTTGCAGCCTACTGCAATATGCTTGAAGAAAGATATGAATCACTATTTAAGAAACATAAGTCACTGAAAAATATACATAAATCCATTTTAGATGAAAGATACACAATGATGAAACAACATAAATAATTAACTGATAAATACAATTTGATTAACACTAACTATGTTAATTTTTAATTAATAATAAAATCACTGTAGGATGAAGTAGAATCTTACAAACAGGCTGCATTTTTTTTTTACAAAAGGAGATAATTCATTAAATGAAATTCTTGGAAAAACTGTCATTAAAAAGGAGAGATTTGGAATTGGAATGTAAAGGAGAAAAACCAAAGCTATGTAAAAATTATTTTGTTCCTATCTCTAAAAAGATTAATTGTAATTTTTTGGGGAAAAGGGACATGTAGCTAAAAACTGTTTCTTAAGAAAACCTCAGATTTGTGGTATTAAGAAAGCCTATGTTTCAAAAGACTTATATGATTCAGCTAATTTTAAAAGAACAAAGCAAATCTGGATATCCAGATCATTGCTAGCTAACACTCCTAGACCCAACAAAATATAGGTACCAAAGCAATTTGTTTGAATGTCTTTGCAGGTAGCAGGTCACTAGAAAAGAAAAGAAATATGGTACATGGATAGTGGCTGCTCAAGACATATGAGTGGAAACTCATTGAATTTTTCTTCACTCACTCAAAAGGAAGGAGGACTTGTCACAATTGGTGATAATGTCAAAGGAAAAATCACTGGCATTGGAACTGTTGGAGATCCAAAAACAATCTCAATCAACAAAGTACTTTATGTACAAGGACTAAAACACAATCTGATAAGTATCTCTCAACTTTGTGATGATGGATATACTGTTGATTTTACTAACAATTGCTGTACTATTTTTAAAGATAAACTGTTTAAATTTAAAGCACCAAGAACTAAAAATGTCTATACTTTGGATTTAAATTCCTTGTGTAAACAACAAGTAAACTGCTTGACTGCTAAAGTAAGTGAATCCTGGATCTGGCATAGAAGACTTGGTCATTGCAATGTATATGTTTTAGATAAGTTATCCAAGAAACATTTAGTTTCTGATTTACCTTGTCTCAAATTTGAGAGTGACAGATTTTGTGATGCATGTAACCTTGGGAAGCAACACAAATCATCCTTCAAATCTGTTAATAAGGTTGCTACATCTAAACCTCTAGAACTTATTCACATGAATTTGTTTGGACCTTCAAGAGTAGCATACTTAGCTGAAAAATTATATGTATATGTTTTAGTTGATGACTATTCAAGATTTACATGGATTTTTTTGAAATTTAAAAATGAAGTTTTTACTTTATTTGAAAGTTTCTGCAAATCTGTTCAAAATGAAAAAGGTTTCAATATAATCTCATTAAGAAGTGATCATGGTGTAGAATTTGAGAATCTGGAATTTAATTCCTTTTTCTCAAATATGGGTATTAAACACACCTTTTCTGCACCCAGAACACCTCAACAAAATGGGATTGTAGAAAGAAGAATAGAACAATTCAAGAAATGGCTAGAACTATGTTAAATGAATATAGACTACCTATATATTTCTGGAAGAAGCTATGAATACAGCTTGTTATATAATTAATAGAGTTTTAATTAGACCTATTTTGAAAAAGACACCCTATGAACTATGGAATAACAGAAAACCTAAAGTAAATTACATTACACTACTGGAAAAACGGGCTATACCCACGGTTCAAAACCGTGGGTATATCCCCCAAAACCGTGGGTATAGGCTATACCCACGGTTTTGCGAACCGCAGGCTGGAACGACGTCGGGATAGGGGGGTCACCCTATACCCATGGTTTGTAGAAACCGTAGGGATAGGTTTGTGGCAGCGTGGCAAGTGGGTGGCCACGCTGGCAATGCAGTGACCCCACGGTTTGAGAACCGTGGGGATTTAATTTTCAAAAAATTGAATCTGCTGGGAATCGAACCCAGACCTCGCACAGCAGCAGGCGAATTCGCAACACCCACTTCCCACACGAGCCATCAATTCAATACATTATTTATACATATATTAGCGTATATATATTAATATATATTATATAATTTAAAAATGCAGTCTGGGAGGATCGAACCCGCGCTGGACGGGAAATCCTTAAACACACCGCTACATCGAACCAACTGAGCTACATTTCATATACGTTAATTATAAACATATCATCATATATATATATATATATTAACATTGACTATTTAATTTAAAAAAGAAGCCAGCGAGAATCGAACCCGCACTTAACTAGATATCCCCGACCGCACCGCTGAAACGACCAATCAAGCTATCTTTTAATTCGGTATTATATTTATACATCTTTCTATGTATATTAATATTAGTTCTATTATGAAAATTAAAAGCCGGCGGGAATCAAACCCGGGCTTTAGGAAGAATCGCTTCAAAGCGCCGAACGAAGGGACCGACTCAGCTGCGAAATATTACTGTCATTTAAGCATATAATTTTATATTTGTATTTATATTAATAAAAATCATGTTCCCGCCAATTTTTTCCCATTGTCCCGCGTAATGTTTTTCCCCACCTAATGGCGGGAAAGCTATACCCATGGTTCTGAAAACCGTGGGTATAGGTCTTGAAAAAAATAAACCCCAATACCCACGGTTTTGAGGAACCGTGGGTATAGGTCTTCTGGAAAGCTCTACCCCCACGGTTTGGCCAAAACCGTGGGTATACACCTTCAAAAAAAAAACACCTATACCCACGGTTTCGTAAAACCGTGGGTATAGGTCTTCAAAAATAATCTATACCCACGGTTTTGTGCAAAACCGTGGGTATAGGTGATCTATACCCACGGTTTTATGAAACCGTGGGTATAGGTCACCATTTTACCCCTATACCCACGGTTTGCGAAAACCGTGGGTATAGGGGTACCATATACCCACAGTTTTGTACAAAACCATGGGTATAGCCCCGTTTTCCAGTAGTGTTAATGTTTTTGGATGCAAGGTTTATATCTTAAACACCAAGGATAATCTTGGTAAGTTCGATCCAAAATCTGATGAAGGTATTTTCTTAGGTATTCTTCTACCTCCAAAGCTTATAGAGTGTATAATAAGAAGTCAAGGATTATAGAAGATTTAGTTCATGTGAAATTTGATGAATCTGATCCTTTTGAGAAAAGGACAGAACAAATGGATGAACTTGACTCTGATTATAACGTGAGACTTGAGAATTTAAAGAATAATTTTGAAAATGATATAAAAGAAATTCAGTCTAGTTCAGTGGAACATGATACTGAAGAACCTTTATATATTCTACCTAGACAGCCCAGAACCCTAAAGAATCATCCTTTAGAAACTGCAATAGGTAACGTAGAAACTGGTGTTCAAACTAGAAGAAACTTAGGAAACCTAGTGGAATTCTCTGCCTTCCTATCTCAACAAGAACCCAAGACTATAGAAGAAGCTTTAGATGATGAAAGATGGGTAATAACAATGAAATATGAATTAAACCAGTTTAAAAGAAATGAAGTTTGAGATTTAGTTGAAAGACCTAAGAATTATCCTGTAATAGGAACCAAATGGGTTTTTAGAAACAAACAGAATTACCAAGGCACAATAACTAGAAATAAAGAAATATTAGTAGCTAAAGGATATAATCAAGAAGAGGGAATAAATTATGATGAGAGTTTTTCACATGTAGCTAGGTTAGAAGCCATTATAATCCTTTTAGCCTATGTATCTTATATGAATTTTAAATTATTTTAGATGGATGTCAAATATTGCTTTTTAAATGGATATTTAATGGAGGATTTTTATGTTGAGAAACCTCCTAGTTTGGAAAAATCTCAAAAACCTGATTCTGTTTTTAAACTTACTAAAGCTCTTTATGGCCTTAAACAAGAACCTAGAGCTTGGTATGAAAGATTAAATTCTTTTATTTTGAAAAATTATTTTACTGTTGGTATGGCAGATCCAACGCTATTTAATAAAATTGTGAAAAATAATTTTTTATTGGTTCAAATTTATGTTGATGATGTAATATTTGGATCAAATAATAAAACTCTTTATCATGAATTTTCAAAATTAATGCAAGAAGAATTTGAAATGAGTATGATGGGAGAATTAAATTTCTTTTTGGGTATTCAAATATTTGAAAAATATTTTGGAAATGTTTTAAATCAAAGATAATACATTACTTATTTACTTAAGAAATTTGGACTTGAGAACAGCAAGACGTCTACAACTCCTATGTGTACTAATATAAAACTTGATTTGGATGAAACTGGGAAATCAGTTGACAATATGTTATATAGAGGTATGATTGGTAGCTTGTTATATCTTACTGCTAGCATACCAGATATAATGTATTCAGTATGTCTTTGTGCTATATTTCAATCAAAACCTAAAGAATCCCATCTAACTGCTGTTAAAAGAATTTTTAGATATTTAAAAGGAACTGTTTTTCAATCTCTTCTTTATCCTAAAACTTCTGATTTTAATTTGATTTAATATTCAGATGCTGACTTTGGAAGTTGTAGATTAGATAGAAAAAGTACATCAGGTACATGTCACTTTTTAGGAAAGTCCTTAGTATCATGGTCTAGTAAGAAACAACATTCAGTTTCCCTGTCAACAGCTGAGTCAGAATATGTTTCTGCTGGCAGTTGCTGTTCACAAGTGTTGTGGATGAAAAACACTCTTACGGACTTTGGATTGAATTTTAATAATACACCTATTTTATGTGATAATATGAGTGTGATTAATATTTCAAAAAATCTTATTAGTCATTCTAGAACTAAGCACATTGATATAAGGCATCACTTTTTAAGATATCATGTTATTAAAAAAGATATATTTTTAGAATTTATAAATACTGAAATTCAATTAGCAGATATTTTTACTAAACCTCTTCCCACTGCAAGGTTTGATTTTATTAACGGGGAGCTAGGTTTATTTATTTTTAAATATTTTTTTTGTAAATTCTATTTTGTTTATTGGATACTGTTTAAGTTTTTCTTTCTTTCGTCGTATAAAAATTTTATTTGTTTTTAAATATATGTAATGATGAGTGATTACATAGGAATCAAGGCTGTCAGAGCCTTTTCGACTTCTAAACCCTTTCACTTATATCGAAACCGTTTAGAAATCCAAAAATCACACTTCCTTTTCTGAAACCCTAACCTTCGAACTTCTGAAACCCTAACCTGCAAACCTTCAGAGACTCTCGCAGCAATGGTAAGGACTAAAAGAGCCAGTGAGGCCGAGCCGAGAAATTCTAAGAGACAACGCACTGAAGGAAGAAAAATCTTACAGGGTAAGGTAATCGATCTTGACTGGTTATTTCAGACTAATCTGTTGTTGAAGCAAGCACTGTCGTTTCAGAATCTTGAACATATGTTCAACAGTGAAAATATGAAATTTCTGTATGAATTAGAACTTAGATACTTCAACAAATCTGTACAGTTTAGTCTGGGAGATACCGAAGACAGTATGATGGCTAAAATAAAGGATAATGATTTCTCAATTTCTTCAGTAGAGATTATTCAGATTCTCAACTATCCTCATGAGGGAGTTTTTCATTTTGAATTGAAGAATATAGGAGATTCTGTGCATAAATATGAAGACATTATGTCTTTTGTTTTTGGTACCAAGACAATAAAGAAAATGTTTGTTAAGGATTTGGAGCCTGATCAGAAGATTTTGGTAAAATTTATTCAGACCGGAATAGCTCCACGAATGGCAGAAATGGAGGAGATTTTGTACCCTAATATGTATATAATGTTTCTTTTTCTAAGTGATATTAAGTTAAACTTTCCATGATACATGATAAGGTATCTCAGTTATTGCTGTCAAAGCGAGGCCAGGATGAATTTCTATCCCTTTGGTAGATTTATTTCTAAGCTGCTGTTTATGAATGACATGGTGAGATTAGTGGATGAAAGAGTTAACTGTCATCACAATAATACGTTTAATGCTGGAACCTTGAGAGAAGTTGGATATTTCTGGAGCCCAATTAAAGGAAAGATTTTTCCAGTATGAGCTTAGGAAGACTCAGAGAGTGCTCAGGCTCAAATTGCTAAGTCCAAGGAGGGACAAGCTGAATCCAGAGTTAGCAATGTAGCAAGAAACATTCACTTTGAAGTGACATATGTTGAGGAATACAGAAGCCAAGAGGGACTTCAATCAAGAAGAAAAAGACCAGTAAATGAGGAAGTTACATCCACTGCTTTGGAAACTCCAACAGAACCTTTGTTTTCTTATTCTTTTGTGAGAGAAGATGTTGTTGATAAAACCATGGAAGTTGTTACTGAGAGAACGACTCTGGTAGAGAAATCAGGATCTCAAGATGAAGCTCAAAGGGACAATCAGGAACATATTGTTGCTGATGTTGAAGTTGCACTTCAAAGGGAACAGGAGATGGAGGCAGTGCCTGGTGAAGAAGTGGCCAGACCACATGAAACTTCTGCAGATATTGTTATTGAAATTCCAATGGAAGATAAAGATGCATATGAATGTTATGAGCATGCTTCTGAAGCTCAAACAGAGGTACTTCAAGGGGATTTTTCTGTGGAGGAGTTTTAAAACTCTAAGGAAAAATCTGTGGACCAACCTTCTCAGGACAAAGAAAAGGAGAAATTTGATGCCGAATCATTGCCTTTGGTATTGCTGCATCAACCTGAGAATGTGAATCAAGCACAGGGTGAATCTGATTCAAGGAAAGAAGAAGTTGAAGAACTGTACAGAAATGTATCTCAGTTGGAATCTGAGAATGCTTCTCTTAGAAATGCTTTAGACTTAGAACATTTTAAGTTTCAAAAGCTCAAGGAGTGTACAGTTTCAAGGCAAGAAGTTGAAATGTTTAAAGAGGATATGTTGACTGCTGTAACTCAATTAAAATCTAAAATGGTTATGAAGTCAGATTTATCAGATCTGAAGTCGTTTATGGAAAACCAATTTGCATCAGTTGCAAATAATGCTGTTAGTGAATCAAGTTCTTCACCTGACTTAATCAGAAGGTTTCAAGCTATCACAGCTGCGTTGAGAAATATGAATGACAGGATACAAGATATTCAATGCAACAATGCTCCTTTTTCAGAGTTGCTGGACAATCAGAAATTCTTAGTGGATCAACTGACATCTAGTGAGCCATCAATCAGAATTCTGTTAGATCAGTTATCAGAGAAGCTGTCAGTATTTGTTGAAAAGTAGGAAAGGATGCATGAGTTTTTAGAGTCAATTTAATTGAGGATATTCATATGACTCAAGAGAATAGAGAGCTCATTATCAATCTTGGAGATGGGATGATGAAGAGACTTTGGGAACAGTTTACGGAAATCAAGTCTGCAATTCAGAGGAGATAGACCCTGTTGCCTATCTTACCCGAACCTTGATTCCTGTGTATATCATTGTCATGTATATACTTTTTTTGAATGAAAATTTTCTTCATTGTTTATTTGTCTCTTTCCTTATTTGTTTTACTGACTTTGTTTTTAATATGCTAGTACTCCAGATTTAATTATTGATAAACAGTTTGTAATAGCATTTACTAACAGTTCAGTGCAATATTAAACGTGTTAAATTTCATGATTTTTCATTATTTTTGATATCACAAAAGGGGGAGAATTTGGATAAACACAAACATCAATATCTAGGGGGAGAATTCATTTTACTGAGTGAGAAAATTAGATGAGACATTTGGATTTATAATTACCTTTTTGGTGAAGAAGATTTTATTTAAAACTTTATAATGAATTTTGATAGTTAATTTTGTTTTGTTTAAATAATTTTAATTATTTTATGGGTTTTGTTTTATGGGTTTTGTTTTATGGGTTTTGTGATCATCAAAAAGGGGGAGTTTTTTGAGCAAAGTATTGTTTTCAACAATGCGTATTAATGTTATTTAAAGGGGGAGATTATTGAAAATAATACTCCGTCTCTTTATGATAATTTTGATGCTCACAAATACCCTTATTTATTTTCTAATGATTTCACTTAGTATTTTGCAGAAGGTTATTAATTTATTTTACTCTTGAAATAACAATAATTTATTACTTAGCACAGAATCTGTTTTTGCGCTTTCTGGAAACACTGTTCACATCTTACGTAGATGAATATAGCGCAGAATCTATTTTAGCGCATTCTGGAATCACTGTTCATACCCTACGTGGATAAACGTAGCGTAAGGATGAAAGGCATGTATACTTTTTGAGATAAGAGAAAGTATGGTTAAACAACCATACGTTTTCAGCAAAGTATGAAAGAAGAACCTTACATTAGGAAGGAACCCTACGTCTTGGTTATCAGCAAAGTATGGAAGGAGAACCGTACGTAATTTCTAAAGGTTACATTTATTTCTCAAAAGTATGGTTCATCAACCTTACTTTTGTAAACAACCATACGTTCTTGGAAAAGTATGGATCAAGTAAAAGTATAGATCTTTTACCGTACGTTTGAATGTTTAAGAAAAAGTATGGATGATTAACCCTACGTTTGATATCAAACTTACATTGTCAACCCTACGTTTGAAGACTATGTTTAGAAGCCACGTCATCAACCTTACGTTTTGCGTCGGAATTTTCGGCAGACAGTTTTTATGTAAAACGATCAGTAAGCTGATTTCTGGGCGGATTTCAAGCCGGATTTAAAGTCATTTTTAAATTATGACTTTGACTGATTCAAAGCTGTTTTATTAATGGATTTAAGATCTAATTAAAAGGAGATTTTTATGCCAAGTCTTAAGGGAAGTTACGACTTCTTTGAAAATTCAAATTTTTGAATATCACGAATCAGAAGGTGACTTTTATGGATCTAAATGTGCAGGAGACATGCTTTATTATATATTATCTCTCTGAAACACAAAATAAAAATGGTGTGATCGATCTATTATTGAAAAAGGTGGAAAACAAAGATTGCATCTATTCACGATTGATCTACTAATTCAACAGGAGTCTAAAAGCTATGTTTGTTCAAGAAGAAGGAACTTGATAGAAGATTCACCTGTTCTACATCGAATATCTTCTGTGGATCTACTACTGCTGAGGTTGTGAACCATATCTCTATATCTACTACAACTGGATCAACTCAGAACTTCTTTGTCTTGAAGATCAATATTTCTAGAGACTTTGATCCCTCTGCTATCAATTTCATTCTGTTGCAATTGTGAAGATCAACTGGAAATTTCTTTCTGAAATTATTTTTATTCTTGAGTAACCAGCTTCTCGTTCTAAGCTGTGTAGGTTCGTGTTTGAACCAGAAGGTTTTTCCTTGGATTGTAAAGGTGTCAACTGCCTATACTTAGTTGTGAATCGGTCTGTTGAAAAGAGGATCAGATAGTGAAAATCACCAAGCTCGTCGAGTAGAGCGTTGGTGGAGTGGACTAGGGTCTTTCTGTTCCCCGAACCACTATACATCTTTGTGTTCTTGTTTTTACTTTTTCCGCTGTACAATCAAATCTGATAAAGTTTAAAGGAAAAAACTTTTTCAAAAGAAGAGTTATTGAAAAATTTCAAAAGACACAATTCGCCCCCCTCTTGTGTATAATACGTAGATTCAGATCCAACACATGATGTTTCCATATATCTATATTGAGGAAGTACATACAAGATCCCTCACATGTACTAAATTCAAAGGTGGAATAGTTGGAAAATTATCTCTCTTACGAGGAGAAGTTAGTGACGATCTTGGACCATAGAGATAAAGATATACCCAGAAAGACTACTCACTTAGTCAAAGTAATATAGATGAACCATAAGTATGAAGATTTAACATTGGAACCATAGGAAGTGATGAAGGAGAATTACCCTGACCTATTTTTACCTTAGTATGAAAAATGAAATTTCAAGGGATAAATTTCATATGGGGGGAGGAATTCAATGACACAGAATTTTATCAATGAAAATTTCCTTCTTATACATATTTTATATAGTTTAAATATCATAAATCACATAGAGAATCCAATAAAATCATTATTCTAATAAATTAATAATGAAATAAGTTGAATTTATATAAATTAAGGAACTTATACCAATAGAATAGTAACATGACCATTGGAATAGTAAAGTGACCAAAATGAATAGTATTATGGCCATTAGAATATTGTCCACCTCTATAAAAGTATAAATAAAATTTTGGTATCTTATAAATTAATATATGATATATTTATATCAAGGAATAGGAAAATAAATGTTTTAAAAATGATAAATTAAGTATTAGATTTTTTGTAAAATGTAAATGAATATTTATAATTTTATAATTAGAAAAATTATTTATAAGAAAAATTATTTTCATTAAATATATTCATAAATTAATATTTTTTTCTTATAATCATAACATAATTTTGTGAGACCTTAATCAAATTTTCAAAGTGTCATAAAATCAGTTATAATATTAAAATGATTTTTTTTGAATAAATGATGATTTTAAATAAAAATTAAATTTATCATATTTAGAATTTTTTCATAAAATGGAACCTATTTATGAAATATATATGTTGAAAAATGGTTGGGGTGAATTTTGTTGGATTTTTCTAAAATAATCGACTTTTTGGTGAACAGTGAAATATGGTAATTTACAACATTTAATATTTTAAGCCAAATACATGAATTTTTTGGTAATGGATGATGTAATCACCATTTAGTTAGAACTAAAATTCACTATTTTCTATACTTAGTCACAAAAATGAACACTATTGATAGTCTTGATCCAAAAAAATATAATATGAAATAAAATAATAAAAAAACACCCATCTCCCCTATAAATACCACCCCTCACCACCTATTCTCCTCACACCTTATAATAATTAGATATTGATAATATTCTTACCAATTACTTTCATAAAACTCTTCACCATGTTCTATTCTTTCTAGCCTCACCAATAGACCATTTCCAAGTGCATTAAGGAGGTTCTCAATGTGACATTATTCAAGTGGTAAAATCCTCCACCTTTCTCTTTGAAATTATTTCTTTCTCCTACCTCATGCTTTCCTCCAAAATCCAAAGTGACATAACAAACACAATATCATACATATAATTTAATTTTATCATGTTAATGGGATATCATTCATCAGATATCTTCTCTTCTCTTTTTATCTTGAAAATGAAAACATAGTCCATGATGTGTTGATTCACCACCTTTATGGACGATGTTTTTTAATTTTTTATTATCACTTTCAAGGCCGGTCATAGAACTATTATAATTGTTAATACTAGTTTTAAAATGTATATTATATCTTGTTTCATGTTCTGGAAATAATATATATACATAATATTAAATAATAAAACAAAACTTGTTTGTGATGATGAAAAAATCACCAAAATAAACTAATCATTTTTTCATTAACCTTTTATCTAATAAACCATTATAATATTTGATAAAAAAAATATATGAGAAAAATTAAAATTCTATAAGTATATTAACGTCATAAAATTACACTTCAAGAGTTTTCTATCCATTTTAAAGAAACTCCCATAACCAAACTCAAGGGAATCGATCATAAAATTGTGAAACAAATGCACCCAGAACAACAAAATTAAACATTATAACTCATAAAAATGACCATAAATAAACCAAATAAAATTAAAATGAATTAAAAAATGTTTAATTTGTCATTAATTAATTAATTAATGGATATAACTTGTTTATCTAGGATATCAAATGAAAGTGTAGAACGCTTTCGAACATATGATAAGGGATCTCTCCGAACATCACTATTGCATTTAGGCCATGATTTCTCTCTCTTTAAACCATTATAATTATTTATTATTTTTATATACCTATTCCATATTATATTTATATATTCCAAAATTATGTATCTATATCCATTAATCCTTATTTTATGGGGAACTATATGTTTTATAAGTCTTTCTTCTCGATTCTTCTTGATAAGCAGGCCTGATTAAAAGGAACTACTCTATTTGTTACCCATTTTAAATTTCTATATACAATATATTTTAATCGAAAAATATTTTTATAAAATACCTCATTTTATGATGAAAAAATATCTTCATTCATTTCTATTTTATATAAATAATTTGTCCTTTCCCCTTTTATAATACTCTTAAATATTTTTCCTTAAACCGCACTAAAGTGGAACATTTATAAAGTTTATTAAACACTTTTTTATATATTTTCACTTTATTTTGACATAATTTATCATGATATCTTCCTATTTTATTTTATTAATGTCCACACATGATGTAAATCCATTCTTTCATGGAAACCATTATGATACGCCCATTGGTAATGCCTTATGACATGATTATGATACCAATTTATTTCCATGGGTAGCCCTTATGTTTATTCATTATGTTTGATTATTCATATGGGAAAAATATTTCTGAACTTGTTATGATGTGTGAAACCATATATAACTCTAATTAGTTGGGTAATATTTTGTCACATGATACATCATGCTATGATAGGGAGTAACCCTGATTCCTTTATGGGACTTTGTCCTCTATGTGATATAGTATTGGTAGTTAGCATTGATTCATGTTTATGTTATGTTATATTTTGCTTCCAAATTCCTATGATGCCATGATAAAATGATCCCATGTTATAAATTTTATGATTCTATATGTTTATTCATGTTCCATGAATTTTTATGTCCTCATGTTATGCCCTCTAACCCATGTGCTATGTTTTACTCCTATGTTTATCCATTTATTGGGATATTTAGTCCATACCATTGTTCATGTATTCCCTAGGTTATCCTATGCAGATTTAAGTGCTCAAAGTAAGTTAGGATCTCATTATAGAGATTTAATAATTTTTTTTTATTTTTTTTATTCTTACTAATTATGTACCTAATATTATAAAGACACTAGAATGTATGATTATTGGTTTTTATTTTATGATTAATTATTCTTAAAATCATGTAATAATATGTGTGACAAGGTAGGATAACTATAATTTATCTCTGATTTATAAATATTACTTTGAAAGTCATTGGGTAATGAATTAAATTTCATCACATCTTTTTATTCTCAATATGATGGATAAATAGAATAGATGGTTTAGAGTTCAGAATATATGATTCGATCTTGATCATATGTTTACCAGGGAAGTTATAATTATCATATTGTATTAGTTGAATTTTATTATAATAATAGCTTTAATTCCATTATATATATGAATTTTTTTATGGAATTATATATAAATCAGTGTAGAACTCCAACATGTTGGGATGAAATCAAAGGGAGGAAGTTTTTGGGACTAGAATTGATAGAATAAATAGTTGAGAAGGTAAAGTTGATTCTACAAAAAATGAGGGAAACTAAGATTATGTGGATTAGTTTTTCATAGAATAGGATTAAATAATTCTCATTTGAGGTAAGAGAGCATGCATTTTTTAAAATATATACATGTAATTATGTTACGAATTTTGGTAAAAATCCAATGTTATGTTCACGATTTATTATACCATAGGAAATTATAAAAAAAGTGGGATTATTTTCTTACCAAAGAGCCTTAAATATAGTTTTATATCATGTATATGATGTGTTTCATGTTTCACTATTAATAAAATATATACCTAATATATCTCATGTTTTGGTCCCTAAAGTGGTATAACAGGAAAATAATATTTCTAATGAAGAAAATCTAGTTCAAATTTTGGATCATAGAGAACATGATTGTGGACTAAGGTGATTTACCAGACATAAGTTCTTTTGAAGAATCACATGATCTGGGAATAAACATGAGAATTAAAAAAATATGTGAGAAACAATACCCTCAATTATTTATGTAATGATTTTTTCCATGGTTCTAGATGAAGAAGAAGTTCCTATTTGGTCTATGTCTAACTAAATTTTTTCTAAATTCAATGGACCATTCACAATGAACATGAAATGAATTCCATGATAAATGAAAACTTTTCTGAATAATATTGAAAATTATTTTTCTATAACCAAGAGAGAGGATCCTCTAAGTAATTTTATGATTAATTTAAAATAAAATATTAAATATTACCTCTGTCTTTAGATATTTCTTTGTTGATGATATTGATTGTTTAAACTCAATCGATGTATCATCATTTTACAGTTAGGAACCAAATTAATGCCACTCCAACCATGATCTATAAGATATCCTTCAATCTCTAAACAACACAAATGAACCATCAGGTGCTAGTATGACTAATTGATCGTATTTCATTATTTTCATTGATTTCTTTAGGTTCCTTTAGTCTTGAAAGAGTCCTTCTTGTTTTTCTCAATCTTGTGAGGAATATTGGATGAAGGAGATTATAAGGACCTAGCCTTAAAACATTACATAATCTTGAATTAAACGAATAATTCACATTGAGTATCTTTTCAGGTTTAGAGCTTTAGAGAATTAGGCCATAACTAATACACAAAAACATGAATAATACATGTAGACAATACTACTCAGTATCGATTTTATTATAAAATAAAAACTGTTGAAAAGAAACACGTCTAGTTCCTTGTTTTAGACAACATGACTTTTCCTTGATCCATTCCTTGACCCTATTCATCTTTAAGTCCTGTGAAAAACATTTCAAAAACATGGGATGAGTATAAAAAGCTCAGTAAGGGTTATAAAATAAGGAAAGAAAACATTATCCCATCAATAATTACAAATCAATGAAACCAATACTTTCCAATCATAACATACCTTACAAAATCATAATATTTATGAATACCACATAGAAATCATAAATCATAAAGGGAACTTATGGTATTCATAACATACTTACATTGTAGCTATCACAACTACATAGGTAGTCACATTTGGAATACCCATCACAGTATATTCACTAAATCTCTTAGGAGAAACATTCATGTTTACCTCCATCACATTACCCAATGAATTGGAGAGCTATCTCGGGCTCAACCGCCCTAGGTTTATCACAAAACAACCCATATACATACACAATGCCCAATAAACATAACATAACACATAAAACAAGCATAAAAGAAATATTACATTTCCAAATTCCAATCACAACATATCATATCAAGATATTGAAATAAACAATGCTTTATCAAACCATTTTCATAACCATTTAAAACATTTAATAAATAGATTTTTGAATCAAAGTGTCCCATGCCAATTTAAATATTTTAAAGAAATTAAGATTTTAAAACATTAATTTCCATATAATTAAATCCCAAAACCTTTTTGAAAACATGGATATTTATGATAAATATTTAGAAGAATAAATCTTTAAAACATTTAAAATTATATTTTAGTTAAAGAGTTTTTAACCAAATTATAGACACTTGAATACAAATAATTGAGGAATAAAATTTAATCACAACTTTATAATATCATGAGAATAAAAGTATTCATGATATAATATGTCAAAGGAAAGTATATACACCATATAATAGTGAATTGGTGCATAAAAATAATGAAGTCTCAATGGAATGTAAATTGAGACACAATCCCTTATAAAGACGATATCCTTAGATTATGGATAAATCAGTGACATAATTTATGTGTGACAAATATAAATACACCCAATATAAGTGGATATTAAGTGTAAAACAATCAGAGGTCATTCACACATATTTATATCACGGCATAATCAACAAGTAGAAGTTTAACCCAATGAATTGAAATTGGGTTAAGAAGTCCCTTTACAAATATTCGACAGCCTAACGACGTCAATTTAAAATTTAGAAAATGAGTTTATGAGATAAACATGGTATCTCAACACATGGACTTAAAATTTACATCAATGAGGATATATAATAACATATCCCAACATAAGAATATGTAAATTAAAAGACATAACAAAAAGAAGTCTTTTAAAAAGAGGAGGGTGAAACGTTCCCTTAACGATTTGGTAACTTACAAAACATATGCCACATGAAAGAAGGATCATACAATGAAGATGTATATAATCATAAATGAAAGTATATTACACAAATATTACAATCATGGGAAGTAAATACACCACACAAAATAAATTAGTGACAAATATAGCATCTATCTCTTGGGGATAAAAAGTGAGATGAAAACCCCTTACCACGTTGTAATCAATCGAGTCGTATGACCCAAAGTTAATAACCACCAAATAAATCAAAGAATTACATGAATATAATGATTTCCATGATAATATATATAAAAATATAGTACACAATACACCACATGATATAAATAAGTGGCGAATAATGGAACTCTCACGGAATTAAAAGTGAGATAAGAAAATCCCTTACAAAAATTCGGCAGCCTAACGACGCCTCTTAAAAATTATTAAAATGAATTGAGGAGAGTAAGATAGGGTATCTAATCATATGAAAATACAAATTATAGTATGGTGAATATAAAATAACATCCTAAAACATCATAACATTGAGCATAAATGAAATGACATAAAAGAGAGTACTTGAATAGAAAGAGAGAGGTCAGATCCCTTACCTCGTGTCCGACTTGACTCGATCGTTCTTTAATATCCTGAATAATAAACTAAAGTTAATTTCTACTTTCTTAAGAAAATTTTTAAAGTTTATTATTCCTTTTATATCACTTATTACCATGTTATAAACATTATGTAATCATTTAAGTTAATAATGTTCGTTTTGTCGATATTTGGTACTTGAGTCAAAAATGGACCTCTTATAATTACATGTTGTTCATGTGGTCAAAGGTTCATTATATCCAGAATTATATTCATGATTTATATATGATATATATCATATATATCCAGTATATACATGTATTTATAATAGTACATAACATTTAGAGGTAAGAAATGAAATGCACCGTTCATGGAGACGGTAGGCCGTACGTACACATGAACGCTACTTTCATTTGTATTTATTATTTTAATGGAACTAAAACATAATGATACATAGGTATTTTATAATTCCAGTATAATATCATATATAATATCGTTAACTCTATCCTTTATACATCCCATATAAGGCATTAACGAATCAAATCACTTTGTGGGGGCGGTAGTCCGCACTTCCTCATATGAGATTATCGTATTTACCCACTACGGAAACCATAAAGGCATAACATAAATGGGAATTACAGTATCATATGGAAATCATAAATATAATATATATCATAAATACATATAGTTCCATCATAATCGCCACCATGAGAGGCAGTAAGATGTAATTGAACAATCATCGTTTCGTGAGACGTTAGTTTGCCATCCACAAAAACATTATGTTCTTAATCCATTAGATGGAGGTGTGTGTAAGTGTAGTTCTAATAATTCTTATAACAATATCCTAGTATATTGAGGATATTGGTGTTGTTACAAAATAAATAAATAAAAAGAGTTTATGGGTTGGAGAAGTAAAATAAAAGAAAATAATTTAAGAGAAACTGTTACCTTTAATTTGGGTAACTCTCTTTGGTTTGAACCAAAGGACTTCTTGAAGTGCCTTATGCCTAAGGTAAGGCTTCTAAGAAGAGGATAGAGATGTTGAGAGATTAAATGGGCAGTGTTTGGACGAGCAAAATGGCTTGAGAGGTGTGAAGAATTGGTTAGAAGTGGTCTCCTTTTATAAGGGGGAGGAGGGGCTCTTTAGGAAAGAGTGAAACTATTATTTTATTATATAATGATATTTGGTTTCTAATGGTCCTAAAATCATTATATTAGAAGATAAGATGAGTCATGGTCGGAATAAAATCATCCAATCAGAATTTTACATGTTTTGGATAATATTTTAATTATTATAATATTATTTATTTAAAACATTTATTAATGAGGTAAATACTGCATCATTATTGTGTAATAAATAATTTAATTTATTTGACGTCCAAAAATTATAAAACAAGTACGATGATATATTAAATCTTTTTATCTTTCCAAATAATATTTATAGTAGAAAATAAGACTTATATAACACCATATAAAAATTAATTAGTAAAAGATTTTTTGTTTTTTTCATTTTGGCCTTTACTTTAAATTAATTAATCTAAATTGTCATTATCACTTCCATGTGGATCAAAGGGGTCCCAAAATAGACCAAAATATGCCCATGGTCGTTAATTACTCAACCAATTAGATTAGGACAAGTGTTAAGGTAATTTTGAATTATTATAATATTCTTTTAACCTTGAATTACCTTATTTACCTTTAATCGCGGTAAATAAAAGTCAAAAGTTACTATTGACCAAAAAATATTTTCATCTTAATGAGCCACATTTTTCTTCTTGATAACAACCATGTATGTCTGATTTTTGAAATTAAATTCACATAATCGGTAAAATTTCATTTAAATGAAAAGGTCAGTTTTTTTAACTACCACTAAGTGGTTTCACTATTCATCAGAAATCGAAGTTTTTCAGAAAAATACCAAAAATTCAGCCAAAGATATATTTGATATTATGAATTCAAAAATGATTTCCATTTTTCAAATTAAAAACATAAAATTGGAATTAATTAATTTAAAAAGTAATTTCCATTGTTAAAACAACTAGCGTGTTTTTAAGAAACAATAACTATCAAAAGATGGACAGTTGATTAAGTCCAATTTCAAAGTGAAATTGCTTCCAATGACCAAGATTGGATTAAATGGTAAAAATATATTTTAATTTCACTTTAAATTCATTTAATAAGATAATATAACCATATAAATAAATTAGATTAAAAGGCACTTTTGAATTAAAATACAATATTTTCACTATTCATTTAAAAATGAACTTTGTCAGAAAAATTCCCAAACTTTACACAAATTAAATATTGATGTCCCCATTATAAAGAAGGATTTTATTTGGTCATATATAATGTATTAAAGTAACCAAAACTAGATTTAAAATGGGTTCGCCATTAAAAGGCGATAAATCGGCCTTTTAATGTAAATTATTCTTAAAATTAGATTTATTCACATTTTAAGCCTCTAGCTTTTATTGGATAAATGTAAATACATTTAACAAACATGTATAATCATATTTTATTTAGTTTTTTTCATTCCTTCAAATACAATGGCTAGGAGTTGACTACCATTTAAAATAATAATATTATATTATTAGTGTGCAACGTATGATTTCAAAGAATCTCGTTGTTGCGTATCGGGTACGCTATCAAACATAGCAACCCTTTTAAAGTAAAATTAATATTTAATTCAAAAATATTAATAAATATGAAATATGTCTTATTCTTTATTTACCTGGTATATTACATCCTTCCCCCCTTTTGGGAATTTCGTCCTCGCAATTTAAAAAAAAGGGCTCAGAAACTTCATTGAAAGTCCCACATCGGAAAAAATAGTCAGTAAAACTATCACTTTAAAAGAAAGAAAGAGAAACACAAAGGTCACCTGAGTTAACCCATACTAAGATTCCATGAAAACATGGATATGGAGGAGAAAACAAAGGGTCATGTTCGGATGGGGAGTGTTAGGAAACATGTTTAGGAAAAAGTTAACCACTTGAAAATACCAAACTTGTGATGGGTTAAATAGTCTTTGATTCCCCAGTAGGAAAATTTAACGGACAAGGTTTTTGGTTTAAAGTTACTTTTCGTTGAGTAATTTATTAATGATCCTAACAAAAAATAGATGGAAATATACTTACTTGTCATTTAGACATTCATATTTTACTATATTTCTAACACAAACTCATATTTTCTCCAAATGTTGAATATTCAGGATAAATTTGTTTTTTCACATTAAGAGCGCTATAATCAAATTCAAGAGAATAAAATAATCCACAAAAGATGAACTATATATTTCCCATGTCTTTATATATTAACTAAAACCAAAACGTTTAGTATAAGATCAGATAATCCCCGAACAAGATAAAATTTTACATAAATAAAAACTACTCTTAATCTCCAAAATGTGTCTAAACAAAACCCAAAGTTCAACAAAGACCATTCAATAAACAATTGTCCCTAAAATTATTCAAAATTAATCTATACTTTGATTGTAACCCAAATCTCATAAGGATTTAATTACATAGACTTCCAAGATACATCTTAACATTTATCTCTAAGTAACACCAGTTACTCATGAAGTCTCATATTGAAAAGTAATTAACCTAATCACATATTCCCCATGATAGGTTAATAATTTTCATAAATAAATAAAATCATCATGTGTCCATAATAGAAACATAGATTCTCCCAAACTATAATTTTAACCATTATTCCACAATTGAAATCCCATAGTATTCTATCTTCCTTAGGCAGATAGTGTTTCCTCAAAAGAGAGAACGTCTTCCACAACAACCTTTTATCACTTAATCACTAAATCATTTTTCAATACTAAGTATATCCATTTGATAAAACATAAGTTCCAAAAATCAACTTATTCTTGTTCCATAAAAACATTTTACTAAAAATAACAAGTCATACTAACCAGGGAATTAAAGTAGGCTAGTGGTAGACGATGTACCCTTGTCGCCCTTCAATTGTGGGTTCTATTCCTGAAGCCATGACAAATGCGACTGGTTGTCACCCATCCTATGGGTTGTCCTTTTTATATAACTCAAAAATAAACCTAACATGTTTTAACCTCAATGGTTTCCTTATACCTCTCATTTTCAACCAAATTCATTGTGATCTCAACATATTAATTCTTGAAGTCTTATTTCACCACCAAATGATAAAATAAAACAATCACCAAAATGAAGAACATCATACCTTGATCATGGTGTCCATTTGGTTTCATCATCATCTTGTTCACATAGGTATAAGGTCCATGCATTGCAACAATGATTTAGAGATACTTCAAAATCATTTGCTTCCTCTATCCAAATACACCTTGTACAACATGGGTCATATGAGTGTTCACAGAAAAACAGTTTTAGAAAATAATCATGTATGACATATAATTTCAAAACATCTGATAAAACTTGATTTCTATAAAATAGTAGAACCAAATTTGAGTTGAAACTTTCAATTAATGGTCCTTTTAAAATACTATAAGTATGTTCTGAGAGACTATATTTTAAAATCAAATATAAATAGGTTGCGCAAGGGTTTCCGTCTTCATCACATTTTTTAAAATCATAATATGCTTCAAAATCTTGTGATAAGGTAAAATATTTGAAAATGCCTTGATAATATTTACCTTTCTTGAAAACATGAGAATATTGTGAAAATAGGATTTTTCTAAATAAAACCCATCATCCATGATGATAACGAGGTATAGTAGAGGTGTTTGATATCTCAAACAACTTCTTGCAAGTTATTTTTATGCTAGAAAAAGTTTCACAATCATCCGAACATGACTTTGCAATAATTATTGCAAGCATGTCATCAGGAAGAGATAGAAATGTCATTTGAGATCCTCCTCCTTCCATTTGTAACTGACTTTCCTTGATCTGAAAAATTTATAAAATAAGTATTTAACTAAAATAATAGACAAAGGAACTAACCATGTGTCTAATAAAAACTCTTAATCCCTAAAGTTGTCTAAACTGACCTCTGATACCAACTATAAGGACCTGGACTTAAAAAATTACATAATCTTGAATTAAACGAATAATTCACATTGAGGATCTTTTTTAGGTTTATAGTTTTAGAGAATTAGGCCATAACTAATACAAAAAAAATGAATATTACATGTGTACAATACGACTCCGTATCCATTTTATCATAAAATAAAAACTGTTGAAAAGAAACACGTCTAGTTCTTTGTTTTAGACATCATGACTTTTCCTTGATCCATTCCTTGACCCTATTCATATTTAAGTCCTGTGAAAAAATTTGAAAAACTTGGGATGAGCATAAAAATCTCATTAAGGGTTATAAAATAAGGAAAGAAAACACTATCCCATCAATAATTACAAATCAATGAAAGCAGTACTTTTTAATCATAAAATACCTTACAAAATCATAAGATTTATAAATAACACATTGAAATCACAAATCATAAAGGAAACTTATGGAATTCATAACATACTTACATTGTACCTATCACAGCTACATAGGGAGTCACATTTGGAATACCCATCACAATATATTCCCTAAATCTCTTAGGAGAAACATTCACATTTACCTCCGTCACGTTACCCAATGCATTGGAGAGCTATCACAGGCTCACCCGCCCTAGGTTTATCATGGAACCACCCGTATACGTAAAAAATGCCCAATAACCATAACATAACACATAAAACAAGTATAAAGGAAATATAATATTTCCTCATTCCAATCACAATATATCATATCAAGATATTGAAATAAACAATGCTTTATCAAACCATTTTCATAACCATTTAAAACATTTAATAAATAGATTTTCGAATCAAAGTGTCCCTTACCACTTTGAATATTTTAAAGAAATAAACATTTTAAAACATTAATGTCCATATAAATAAATTCAAAAACCATTTTTAAATCATGGACATTGATGATAAATATTTAGAAGAATAAATCTTTAAAACATTTAAAACGATATTTTAGTTAAAGAGTTTTTAACAAAATGGGAGACGCTTGAATACAAATAATTGAGGAATAAAATTTAATCATAACATTATAATATCATGAGAATAAAAGGATTCATGATATAATATGTCAAAGGACAGTATATACACCATATAAGAGTGAATTGGTGCATAAAAATAATGAAGTCTCAATGGAAAATAAATTGAGACGCAATCCCTTATAAAGACGATATCCTTAGATTATGGATAAATCAATGACATAATTTATGTGTTACAAATAAAAATACACCCAATATAAGTGGATATTAAGTGTAAAACAACAAGAGGTAATTCACACATATTTATAGCACTACATAATCAACAAGTAGAAGTTTAACCCAAAGAATTGAAATTGGGTTAAGATGTCCATTTACAAAAAATCAAGAGCCTAACGGCGTCACTTTAAAATTCAGAAATTGAGTTTAAGAGATAAAAAGGGTATCTAATCACATGGAAATAAAATTTACATCAATAAGGATATATAATAACATATCCCAACATAAGAATATGTAAATTAAAATACATAAAAAAAGAAGTCTTTTTAAAAGAGGAGGGTGAAAGGTTCCCTTACCGATTTGGTAACTTACAAAACATATGACACATGAAAGAAGGATCATAAAATGAAGATGTATATACTAATAAATGAAAGTATATTACACAAAGAGTACAATAATGGTCAGTACATACACCACAAAAAAGAAATTAGTGGCAAATATAGCATGTATCTCATGGGGATAAAAAGTGAGATGAAAACCCCTTACCACGTTGTAATCAATCGAGTCGTATGACCCAAAGTTAGTAACCACCAAATGAATCACATAATACCATTAATATAATGATAGTAATGATAATATATATCAAAAGGCAGTACACAACACACCGCATGCAATAAATAAGTGGCGAACAATGGAAATCTCACGGAATTAAAAGTGAGATAAGAAAATCCCTTACAAAAATTCGGCAGCCTAACGACGCCTCTTAAAAATTATTAAAATGAATTGAGGAGAGTAATAGAGGGTCTCTCATCATATGAAAATACAAATTATAGTATGGTGAATATAAAATAACATCCACCAACATAATAACATGACGCATAAATGAAATGACATAAAAGAGAGTACTTGAAATGAAAGAGAGAGGTCAGATCCCTTACCTCGTGTCCGACTTGACTCGATCAATCTTTAATCTCATGAATAATAAACTAAAGTTAATTTATACTTTCTTAAGAAAATTTTTAAATTTTATTATTCTTTTTATATCACTTATTCCCATGTTATAAACATTATGTAATCATTTAAGTTAATAATGTTTGTTTTGTCGATATTTGGTACTTGAGTCAAAAATGGACTTCTTATAATTACATGCTGTTCATGTGGTCAAAGGTTCATTATATCCAGAATTATATTCATGATTTATATATCATATATATAATATATATCCAATATATACTTGTATTTATAATAGTACATAACATTTAGAGGTAAGAAATGAAATGCACCGTTCATGAAGACGGTAAGCCGTACGTACGCATGAACGCTACTTTAATTTATATTTCTTATTTTAATGAAAAAAAAACATAATGATACATTGGTGTATAATAATTACATTATAATATCATAGATAATATCAGTAACTCCATCCTTTATACATCCCACATAAGGCATTAATGAATCAAATTACTTTGAGGGGGCGGTAGTCCGCACTTCCTCAAATGAGATTATCATATTTACCCCCTATGGAAACCATAAAGGCAAAATATAAATGGGAAGTACAGAAGCATAAAGAAATCATGAAAATAATATATATCATATATAAATATAGCGCCATCATAATTTCCACCATCAGAGGTGGTAATATGTAATTGAACAATCATCGTTTCGTGAGGCGTTAGTTTTCCATCCACAGAAACATTATGTTCTTCATCCATTAGATGGAGGTGTGTGTAAGTGTAGTTAAAATACTTATTATAACAAAATACTAGTATATTTAGGATATTTTTGTCGTTACAAAAGAAAGAAATAAAAAGATTTTAGGGGTTGGAGAAGTAAAATAAAAGAAAAAAATTTAAGAGAAACCGTTACCTTTAATTTGGGTAACTCTCTTTGGTTTGAACCGTATGACTTATTTAAGTGCCTTCTGCCTAAGTTAAGGATTATAAGAGGAGTAGAGGGATGTTTATAGCTTAATTGGGAAGATGTTGGACGAGAAAAATGGCTTGAGAGGTGTAAGGAATTTGTTAGAAGTGGTCTCCTTTTATAAGGGGAAGGAGAGGCTCTTTAGGAAAGTGTGAAACTATTATTTTATTATATAATTATATTTGGTTTATAATGGTCCAAAAATCATTATATTATAAGATAAGATGAGTCATGGTCGAAATAAAATCATCCAATAATAATTTTACATGTTTTATATAATAGTGTAATCATTATATTCTTATTTATTTAAATCATTTATTAATGAAGTAAATACTGCACCATTATTGTGTCATAAATAATTTAATTTATTTGATGTCTAAAAATTATAAACAAAATACCATAATATAGGAAATATTTTTATATTTCCAGAGAATATTTATAGGTGAAAATAGGACTTATATAACACCATATAAAAATTAATTACTAAAAGATTTTTTGTTTATGTCATTTTGGCCAATACATTAAATTAATTAATCTAAATTGTCATTATCACTTACAAGTGGATCAAAGGGGTCCCAAAATAGACCCAAAGATTCCCATGGTCATTAATTACACAACCAATAAGGTTAGGACAGGTGTTAAGGTAATTTTGAATTATTATAATATTCTTTTAACGTTGAATTACCTTATTTACCTTTAACCGCAGTAAATAAGTCAAAAGTTACTATTCACCAAAAATTATTTTCATCTTAATGAACCAAATTTTACTTCTTTATAACAACCATGTATGTCGGATTTTTGAAATTATATTCACAGAAGTGGTAAAATTTCATTTAAATGAAAAGGTCGGTTTTTTTAACTACCACTAAGTGGTTTCACTATTCATCAAAATTGAAGTTTTTCAGAAAAATACCAAAAATTAAGCCTAAGCTATATTTGATATTCTGAATTAAAAACTGATTTCAATTTTTCCAAATTCAAAACATAAAAGTGGCATTAATTAATTTAAAAATTAATTCCCATTGTTAAAACAAATAGTGCGTTTTTAAGAAACAATAACTATCAAAAGATGGACAGTTGATTAAGTCCAATTTCAAAGTGAAATTGCTTCCAATGACCAATATTGGATTAAATGGTAAATATATATTTTAATTTCAATTTAAAACCAATTAATAAGATAATATTTCCATATAAATAAATTAGATTAAAAGTCACTTTTGAATTAAAATACAATATTTTTCACTATTCATTTAAAAATGAACTTTGTCGAAAAATTCCAAAAATTTACACAAATTAAATTTTGATGTCCCCATTATAAATAAGGAATTTATTTGGTCATATAGAATGTAGTAAAGTGACCAAAACTATACTTAAAAAGGGTTCTCCATTAAAAGGCGATAAATCAGCCTTTTAATGTAAATTATGCTTAAAATTAGATTTATTCACATTTTAAGCCTCTAACTTTTATTGGATAAATGTAAATAAATTTAAAAAACATGTATAATCATATTGTATTTAGTTTTGTTCATTCCTACCAATACAATGGCTAGGAGTTGACTACCGTTTAAAATAATAGTATTATATTATTAGTGTGCAACGTATGATTTCAAAGAATCCCATTGTTGCGTATCAGGTATGCTATCGAACAAAGCAACCCTTTTAAAGTAAAATTAATATTTAATTCAAAAATATTAATAAATATGAAATATGTCTTATTCTTTATTTACCTGGGATGTTACAGAGATCTTGAATGGATTTTTTCCACAATGATTATCATTTCTCTAATTGACATAACAATATATTTTTATACTTAGGTTTTTAATATTTAATTAATTTGAAAAAGACCTGTAAAAATTTGTTAAACCCAAAAGGAACCCCATGAAATGTAATAAAATAATTATATTATTTTATTTTATGGTGTTCACTAACCCGTGCAATAATAATATTTTTTTTACAATATGGTAAATAAATATTCATCAAAAAAAAATCTAGTCTGCTCATCCTCTTCAAAATTTATTGAATTATTGAATAAATATTTAAATAAATATTAATCATTCAATTAATAAATAAATATTCTATCCATAGTCTGGGGAATGAATATTGTTTTAATATTTACACAACTATTTTTTAATTTAATAAATAAATAATTATTTATTATGTTTTGATTAAAAAGAGATAATTAAAAATTATTTATTCACTTAGTTAAGAATTTACATTGAGAATAAATATTTATTTACTATTTGTGATCATTTAATAAAACATGAATAAATTTTACTTCTCTGTTTGAAGAATAATATTTATTTGATTTGTTAAATATAAAAAATATTTAACGAAGATCAAAGGAAACACTTAGTCTGTGACCCTCTAGGCCTTCTCATCAGTGGCATTAGTGGGACTTGTAAAAAGTCTTGAATTAATATCTAGAAACAGGTCAAATCACCCACCGAGGAAGAAGAAATATTTTAATGAAAAAAACACATAATAATACTCATTGAGTAATATAATCCATTTGGAATGATTTATCATCAAGTAGGTTTCATACCCATGCCATCAACTTATATGATTGATACATATTTATTTGACTGTCTAAAATGAAATCTTCAATACACCATGACTATAGAATTTAATGTGATGGTTCCATTTCAATAAAATCTACAATGCATAAACTTCCATAAATATGGAAGAGACAAATATTTATTTAACTTATCAACTAATAACATTTAATTCATGAGAAACCCAACATACCAAACATCACCACGACCGTGTTTCATCATAATTTACAAAAATATATCATAGTGAATGAGTCATGACATGTTGTAATAATAATTCTAATGACTAAGGATCATTAAAAAATTCATATATAGTAATATTCGATGACACATAAACATGTGATTTTTTATAGGTGAGTAAGTTATCATAATATTGTTTTTGGAGATTACTAAATGAAAACTTCCTAAGATGAAGTCTCATATGCTTATTAGTACTCTCACCTGATTGTCAACATACTATGCCCCCCATCATTGAATTTTATTTGACCATATAACATAGTTTAAGAATATAATCATGGTATTTTAAGGTTCTTATCATATTGGGGAACTACTTTTCCCTTTTCAAAGTGACATATACAATGGGAAATTATTATATTAAATTCATATAGAGTAGTCAGAAATGTGCAACAAGATATTTAACAAGCATTCACCTATTTAAATATATATAAAATAAAAATTAAAAATATTTGATTCTACAACACCAACTCTAATAGATACCCACTTGGAATAGATCCAACTACCTATGACTTTTAGTCAACTAGCCATCACATGATGATCTTGTTTCTATTGAGTTTAGGCTTTAGTTAAGGGGTCCACCACATTTTCTTCCATGGAAAATATTTCTACTATGATCTCACCTATCTAAGAAAAAAACCTAAAGAGAAGATATTTATTAAAAATATGATTCATCCACTGAAGTGGACTCAGATACTTCACTATTACAAAAGAGGTATTTAAAAACACTAGAATAGGCCTTTATTAGTGCTAAAGAAGCACAAACTACAACATCCTAGTGAATAGTATTAAGATTTAATCAATGCAAGAAAAGTGATGAAGGGGGGGGGGATTTATAAGCACTAAAAAAAGAATTGATAAATCATAATTTTAACAGCACTGATAAAAGAGACTATTTATTAGAACATTTATTTAGAGTCGATAAAGGGAATCTTTATCAATACTTGTACAACGTAAAGACCCGAAAATTTCAAGGAATTTTTTTTCTTAATTTCTTTGGGATTTTACAAGAACGCAGTGTCTGAAGGAACCTGATTCCGAGGCCCGGTGTGCCCGGAATCAATTTCCGAAGTTAGCTCGGGTACGTTCAGTAAACGAACGAGCGGGTTTTTCTAACTTTTGAACTGGTGCTCGGAATCAAAATCCGAGGGCACCGATGGAACCGCAGCGCCAGTAATTACTTAAGGAGACCTATTCCGAAGGTGAGTTTTCTCGGGAAGAGTTGTTAAAAATTTGAGGTTTAAGTGAAGAATAAAATAAAATTGTATTCCAATTTTATTTCTAGCCTAGTTGGTTTCAACCTATGTATGGAAGTTGGGGAACTAACCAAGTGTGAATAAAAGTGAGGTGGGGCCCACATGAACCCCACCCCTTCAAATTACCTAACCCCCTTAACTCTTCCCCTTAAAACCCTTGTAATTAATTGTGTAACTCTCCCCTCACTCCTCTTTAATTTTGCCAACACACATCTTAAATTAATTGATTAAACCTCTTCAATTAATTTAACTAATTGTTTGAATTTTAAAAGTTTGAATGCATGGAAAAATAAAAAATAAGGAGAGGCCTTATTTTATTTTGGGAGTTTTTCTGTGTGAGAGAATTTGGGAGAGAGCTCTTCCCTCTTTTGAAGAACTTCATCTTCAAACGAAGAACGGCCTTCCGACTCGGCGAAGAACACACTACGTTTTTCTCCAATCCTTTTTTACGTCCTCTTCCGCAACAAGGAAGGAAATGCCGACCGTGGATACCGACGCCAACAAAAACGTTATTCTTCTTTGGGTGAACTTCTACAACGATGGAAACGACAAACACCAATGACCGTCGTCACTCTCTTTTCTTTCTTCGCAACGCCGTTATACTGCGACGTTCGACTTCCGTGACCCGACGACGTGTGACATCAATTTTGAGGTAGGGGTTAATTGATTTTGTTCATGAGTTATCCTTTGCCGTTCTTCGTCTATATATTTGGGACGCTTGATATCAACTTAACGGAAGGAGGTCGGACCGCACGAACATGACCGACTCTCCTCCCACATTTGTTGTTGTGTTGTTGCGGTTTGAAAGAAGGCGGCGCAGTGCAAAGGCACCATGCGAAATCATGGAGAAATACGAGAAGGTTGTGCGAAGCTGTCGCGCCGCGCCGTTGAGGCCGAATGAAACCTTGGCCGGAGTCAGGGCCACAGAGGCAATTCGAAGACTCCGCTGGTTGATCGTTATGCGCGGATTGACGGGTGGCGACAAATCAGGCCGCAAAGTCATTTTGAAGCCTCTGTACTGAAGGTCGGGTCCTGGGAGGACTGTTGGTGAAGGCGGCGAGCAAAACGGACCACCGGAGTGCGTTCGGTGGACTACCAAAGGCGGAGACGGGGGCGCGCCGCCGGAAGGGAACCACCGCGGCTGAGCCGCGACGGCGGGCCGAACCAGAACGACTTATCCATTCCGGAAGCTGAGCGGCGCGGCTTAAAGCCGCGCCGGTTTCGTCGACTGCGGGGGGTTGTAACCCCCCCTCCCCGCACCCGCTGGCCACGCGGGCACCGCGCCAGCGCCAGCGCCAGGCCGGCCGGCCTAGGCCGCGCCCTAATGGGCCGGACCCGGACCCGAGGGGGGGGGGGGGGGTATCGGGCCGGGTCGGACTGGGCCCGAGCCCCCTATTTTCGGGCAGTTTCCGTTCAAACACCCATAACATGGGCTACGGACCTCCGATTGATGCACCGTCAGTTGGGATGCGATCCTTGGATCGAGACAGTCGTTTTGGTATATTACACTAATGGTTTGGGAGAATCTTGTGTACGTTTGGGTTGGTTCGAACCCGAAACCAACCAGGCCCTCGGAGTGGAAACACTTATAACTTGAGCTCCAGACGTCTGATTGACATGCCATCGACTTTGTTGGATTCATCTTGATGAGACGGAACATTTGGAATACTTCTCCTAAGGTTTGGATGCAATTGGATAGTGGCCGGGTTGGATTGTACCCGAAATCCAACCGGGCCCCTCGAACAGAAAAGCTGATAACTTTCAGACCAGACGTCCATTTGACGATCCGTCAGCGGCATTGGTGATCTCGTTGAGAAACAGTACCTATGAGTAAACCCTATGAGTGTTAGGGGTACAATTGAGATACGTCCGGGTTGGTTCGCACACGAAACTAACCGGGCCCCTGGGGTGAAAAGACTAATAACTCACAGACCGGGCGCCCGATTGACGCACTGTCTGTTGGGTTGAGACCCGTATGACAAGACGGTCCTTTGAGATACTTCTTCGTGGGACTTTTTTATATTTGGAGTATCGACTAGTATCTCGTGGAGCGGACCCTCCCAGAGACGAGCTTACGGAGTACGAAGACCGTGTAGCTGGATGAGACCTGACGATTCCTTGACCAACTCGACTTGGAGTGAGTCGACTATCCCAGTGGATGGAGCACTACTTTGTTTGGGTGAATACCCATGGCGGAAGAAGCACTACTGAGTTTGAGTGCAGACCCACGGTACCCATCCAGAGAGTACCTCTGCAGGCTATTAGGGTGGATGCACTATTGTGTTTGGGTGGCATACCCCGGTGGGAAGAACTACTATGTTTGGGTGGCTGACCCGCGGTACTCGACAAGAGGAGTAGCTCAGCAGTCTTAGGTTAGTGAGCAGTACCTCAGAGTCGTGACAGGATCACTGTACTCGACAGAGATGGGGCTCTTCAGCAGTTACGGTTTCGATAATAAAAATCCTGGTTTGAGCTAAGTCTATGACCTTTGTGTTTACCTCATGATTGAGATGGTTCACTTGATAACTTAGGTATATGTATGGGCATATACCTGGGTAGTGGTTATCCGTTGATTTTATAATCTTTGTGTTTCCTCATGATTGAGATGGGTTACTTGATAACTTAGGTATATGTATGTGCATATACTTATGTAGAGGTTATCTGTTGAGATATTTCTTTGTGGATATCCTTGTTGGATTTAGTGAGACCTTGAGGGTCTCAGGGTCCCTACTGAGTATCGTTATACTCAACCCTGCACGGGCTACGCCCGCACCTCGTATTGTTGGTTGCAGATGACGGGCAGCGCTGACAGAGGCCGAGTGTTCGAGGATGGAACGGTAACCGAAGGTGGATCTCATGACGAGTCAGTATCTGGAGGTGGACTTAACAACGTGACGATACTCGGTGGAGGTTGACGGGCGAGATCATTGTGGAGCCTATCTGTACCTACCCTTCAGGTAGGATCCGTGGTGGACGATCCAGGAGCTTTGCTATATGTACCTACCCTTCAGGTAGGATCCGTGGTGGACGATCCAGGAGCTGCGCTATCTGTACCTACCCTTCAGGTAGGATACGAGGTGGACGACCCAAGAGCTGCTTCTATTCTTCCAGCTGTTTGTCTTTCCTATTGTACTTCCTTTCAGTTGTATCTATACTTTTCAGTTGGGTTTGTATTGTAGCCCTTTTTACTTTTCAGTACTTTCTTTTGTACTTAGTATTTTACTTCGCTTGTACTCTGTGGTGTTTTGTTTACTTTTATAAAGGCAATGCCTTCCTAGTTATCGGGATTTATGCCTTTGGTGCTAGTTGTAACACCCCAAGCTTCTACGGTACGTTTCCCTTCGAATAATGCGATAGCGTGTGTTGTACGCAACCTCGAGTTCTAACACACACCACAACTAATTAAACTAGCCGTTGTGAATAGTAATACCTACTTTTTGAAATCATATATATTCTATATTTCAAAATGGACTTCATTTTTGGATTCGGAATATCAAAATTAGCCTAGGGTGAAATTTTGGTACATTTCGGATAACTTTCATATTTTGATGAATAGTGAAAATTTCTAAATTTTAATTAAAAACAACTTTTTTTAATCAAAATAATTAATAGTAATAAATTATGAATTTGAGTGGTTTTAAAGTATATTTAGAATATATTTTTACCATTCAATTTAATGTTTATCATTGGACATAATTTTACAATTAAACCGAACATAAACAAGTGTCAATCTTTTGATAGTTATTATCTCTTAAAAACACGCTTTTTGTTTTGACAGCGGGAATTAATTTTAAATTAATTTCTGCCACTTCTGTGTTTTGAATTTAGGAAAATGGATTCCATATTTGGAATCAGGATGTTCAAATTGTGTAAATAGGTAACTTTTATTTTTAGACATTTTGAATAGTTACTGTGGTAAATATTTTATTTACCATGGTTAAAGGGTAAATCCGGTAAATAAGGGTTAAAAAAATAATATTATAATAATAAAAAATTACCCTAAAACGTGTCCTAACCTTATTGGTGGACACATACCCGACCATGGGCATCCTTTGGTCAATTTGGGGACCCCTTGGAGCCACTTGTATGTGGTAGGGACACTTTATATTAATAAAGTTAAAATAAAAATAAAAATGGCATAAGCTTACATCTTTTAGAAGAACAATTTTTACATAGGGTTATACATGTTGGATTTTCGATTATAAATATTCATTAGAAAGCTAAAAAGCTTTCCTACATAATGATATTTTATTTATAATTTTTAGACATTATATAATTTATTTTATTTATGACACAATGATGATGCAGTAATTACTAAAATAGTGAAAAATAAAAATAATTGATCTTATAAATACCCAAATAATTATAATATGAAACTTTTAATGAATTAAACTAATTTTCTATGATAATATGATATATTAGGATTGATTTAATTGACTTTTTTCGAAGTAATCAATCTGTTAGGAGTTTCACAAAAATCAACTATTGAATAGTGTCAAAATTGACATAAAAGAGTTCTTAAAACAAATATTATATTATTAATTGATATTAAATTCCTAAAAATCTAAGGTTCGGCCAAGAGACTTATATTATGATAGGTTCCTCATTAATGGACCACTTGGGGGGCGCTTGGATGTATATAGTAAGTTTATTAATCATATTATATAAAAATACAAAGAGACATTGTAAAAGTGAAACTAATTAACTTAGAGTTAATACTTAAAGATAAGGTTAATATAAGTACCCAAACCTGTCTAAATTCTATTGGATGAGTTGTTTTCGACCTATCCACACCTCATCCTTTGAATAGTCAACTTTGGAGCCTTTGTAAACCGAATATGAATTTATTATAAATTAATATTTCTAACGTTTCCAAAGGTGCCCCTCACCCCTCTTATAAAAGGGCACTCCTCCTTCTCATTTATTCACACCTTCAAATCCTTTTGGTTCGGCCAAACTCTGACCAAATACTCTCCCAACATCCCTCAATACAACCTAGAGGCCTTAGTTTGATCAGAAAGCCAACCTAAGGAGCCCTTTTGATCAAATCAAAAGGAAGAACCCGAAGAAGAGGTAATGATTTCACCACCCTTTTCTAAGTTCATTTCTTCTTCCACTTCTTCTTCCTTTGTTCTTACCATTCTGAAATAATAACTCCAGTATCTCACATATACTGTGATGTTATTATAAATATGATACAATCATATTCAGTATTCTATCCACCCTTTGAATAACATGTCACCATACGTGCGTACGTACGGCTTACCGTCTCCACGTCGTGGTGTAATTGTTATTCAATATAATATTATTTGGATGGGTATAATAATGATGTGTAACTCATGTAAATAATAAATATAACATGTTAATGATTCTGTATATATGATATACCATCCATTTATATATTATTTTAATATCAAAAGAATGATATTGTCGCTCGTGCGTACGTACGGACTACCGTCTCCACGAACGCGATGAGATTCATTCTCCATCGTATCCATTCAAGTATAATTATCATTTGATGATTTAAAAATGATGTTTAAGGACTGTATATCATTCTGGATATGAATAAGATACAACAACCATGGCTTATGTAACAAAACATATAAAAGAAAATGAGTAAGTTAACTCCCGAAACGACGATAATTCTAAGATATTATTAACAAATCAATGTTAAAAGATCATATATGATATCATATTAATATATATGATTCTTGTATAATTTAATAACAACTATTTCACCATTATACAGGAGGTTAACCTACCCCAACCAAGGAAAAGTACAAGGTAAGGGTTATTTCACAATCTCTTCATTATCCGAGGTTGTTTATATGTAATAATCTACTGGGATCTCTTTATCATCCACATCCATGTTTCTTAAAAATGTATTTCAAAACATTTTTACTATTTACAAGAATATGGGTTAAAGTCATTTATACCTTTTTTTGACTTTTTATAAGAGGTTTATAAAGGAATCTTTCTGTCGTTTTCAAAACAAGGTCCTTTTTAACCTTTTCGACAGAATTGAGGTAAGAATGTTTTTTTTAACTTATACGGCGGGTGCGGTTATTTTACGCCGTTATAAAATCTTCAAAGCTTTCCTTACAAGCTTATAAGAATATTTTCAAAGAAAATGTTTTATTTTATATGGATCTTAAATGATTTCAAAATAAAAGGAGATATTTCTTTAAAAAGAATTTTGATTTCATCTATGTCAACATCCTTTGATGGATTTTAAGATTATTTGAAGTTGATTTATTATGATACAAAACTTCTATATTGTATTGAAGGTTTTGTGATATGTTTGACTGTGGATGTGCTATTTTTATACCATTCATAGTTTATTGTGAAAGTATTGACATTTCGTATGCTAGTTTTAATACGAATGTTTATGTTATGTTTAAACCTTTTCATATGGGAATGCATTGGACTTAATAAGTGACGGGTGGAGCCCGCTATAGCTCCTCGATGCATCGGTAGGTCTCATGAGACAAACTAGTGTCTTGGCACAAGGCCTTGACAAAATCTTATTTGTAGTCTTGGCACGAGGCCTTGGCTATGTGGTTATGATAGTCTGGCATTATGCATTCCAACATTATGAAAGTGGTTATTTATTTTTGCATGTGATTATTCGATTAGTGGAATATCCATGTGAATAAGTAAATGGCATTATTTCATTTTATTTATGCCATACCATGTTGAAAGTTCATGTTTAAAAGGCTTTTGTTTTAGTTATACATTGCCTTAAATGTTTATTCTTATTGATGAAAGTTTCCGCTATATTGTTATCCTTACTGGGCATTTGAGCTCACCCCTTTTCTATGTTTTATTTTTCCCAGGAAGTGAAGATGTAAGTTATGAATGACCTGCAGGGATATTATGAGGGGATTGTAGTGTGGACTGTGGAAACATTATGTTGTTGTAGTAGTTTTTGATTTTATGATGTAATGTAAAACTTATGAATATATCTAGTGTTTCCAAGGCTACTAAACCAATCGGTCTTTCGAGATTTGATCTTTCTTGTGATCATGCCAATGTTATGTAATAATGCACCGACTCTAGGAAACTAGGGTCGGGGCGTTACAGTTGGTATCAGAGGAAGTTTAGTACAAACCTTGGAAGCTAGATTTAGATAAACTCTGATTAGAGCACGTAGACCTAAGATGAACTTTGAGGATTAGTATAGAAGAACTTCCTAGAATTTTGGTATTGTAGAGACTTTGTGAGTTTTGCGAGCAATACATCCCTGTCTGGATACGAGCAGGTAGAGGCGGCTCTGGCACAGATGTACCTAGGGGTAAAACCCGAAAACACCGCTTTGAGCTAGACTCGAACGGGAACTGGTGCACGACAACGGGCCTTGCTGCACTCTTGGTTACGACACTCCCGGGGGATATGCTTAGGATAACTCTCACTTTCTTTACAAATCATTATGAAGGGTTTATGAGTATATACTTCCTCAAAGAAAACATATTTATGATTATGGATTATATCCATAGATAGTTCAATTTATGTTAAGTGTTTTATAAGTATGGGATTATGTATTTTGATTCATAAACTGATCTAGTTTATGCCATTGTTTAGAAATGGCGCCTAGTGGAAGAAATGGAAACCGTATCAATGCACGCACTCCATGTAGGGATTGCCCTCCTGCTCAAGATAATTATAGTGGGGCTGGTGATGCAACTGGTGCTGATCAGCTAATCACCGTACTGGGACAACTTACTCAGGTTATGAATAATAACCTTACCCGTATGGAGCACCCTGATCCGCAGCGTGGAGGATCAATGTTAGATCGATTCATGAGACAACAACCACCAACGTTCAATGGAAGTACAAATCCCTTAGTAGCTGAGCAATGGATATTTTCCCTAGAGAAAATATTTCAGGCTTTGGGGAGTAGTGAAAGGGAAAAAGTTACCATGGCAGTTTACCGCCTCACTGGAGATGCTGATCAATGGTGGTCATTGATTCAAAACATGAAGGAAGATGATGAAGTATCAAACATGGAATGGAGGGAGTTCAAAGATCTGTTTTTAGAAAAATACTTTCCTCGCGACCATCGAGCAGATATGGAAAGGCAATTTCTGAGTCTGAGACAAAAGGAGGATGAGAATGTCACAAAGTATGAGGCTAACTTTACAAGGTTAGCGAGGTATGCTGGAGATTATATTCGCAACCCAAGAAGTAAGATTGATCGTTTCTTTGATGGGTTAAAACCATTTCTCTGTCGAGCATTAGTCTCACAATCCTTTTCGTCGTACGAAGACATTGTCTCATGTGCTATCAAGACCGAAAAGGAATTCTCTAAGTCTTATGACTTTAAAGCAAAGCAAGAGAAGAAGAGACCTGCTGATCAATCTGGGAATGGAAATAAGGGGAAGAAGGGAAAGGTTGAATATCCATCTTGTGGTAAGTGCGGGAAGAAACACCCCGGTGCTTGCCTGAAGGGAATGGGAGTCTGTTACAAGTGTGGTGAAAAAGGCCACCAAGCTCATGATTGCAAGGGGAAGAAGGAAGCTACCAACGTTCAGTGCTACAATTGCAGGGAGATGGGGCATTATGCAAATGCATGTCCTAAGCGTCAGGAGAACTTACCTCAGAAAAGGCCAAGGGATCAAGGCCAGGCTTATGCTATCACTACTGCTGAGGTAGAAACTCCGAAAGACGTGGTGGCAGGTAATTTAATGGTTTCCTCAAGTTTAGCAAATGCATTATTTGATTCTGGATCATCGCATTGTTTCATATCTTCCCAGTTTGCTAAGAAAATTAGATATTTCCAATTTGATTTAATAAGGGAGTTGTCAGTTAAAACTCCTAAGGGAAGTATCGTTGCAACAAAGTTTTGTGAATCAGTCCCCATTAGAGCACATAAATTTTCTTTATCTGCTGATTTCATCGTCATACCTATGATTGAGTTTGATATAATCCTCGGTATGGACTGGCTTTCGGACTATGATGCGAAGATTTATTGTAAGAAGAAAGAGGTTACGATTCTTGATGATAATGATAAGGAACACCTTATTTTTAGAGCAGAATCGTCACCACCTAATTCTTATTTAGACCCACCCCCAGTAGCTCAACTTAATTCAATTATTGGGGAGGAAGAGAATGAAATAACTGTCGGTGAGGAAAGGAATGTTCAAATAGAGGATGTACCTGTTGTGAAAGAATTTGTAGATGTATTTCCGGAAGATTTACCTGGACATCCTCCAGAACGAGAAGTTGAGTTTTCTATTGATTTGATTCCTGGATCAAGGCCTATATCGAAGACCCCTTATAGAATGGCCACTGTAGAGTTAGTCGAACTAAAGAAACAACTAGAGGAATTGAGTAATAAGGGATTTATTCGCCCTAGTGTTTCTCCATGGGGAGCCCCTGTTCTTTTTGTTAAAAAGAAAGATGGATCTATGAGGTTATGTATCGACTACAGGGAGATCAATGCTATAACGATAAAGAACAAGTATCCCCTACCTCGTATTGATGATTTATTTGACCAACTGCATGGAGCTCAATACTTTTCAAAGATTGACCTTCGATCTGGATACCATCAGTTGTGTGTAAAGAAGGAAGACATTCCGAAGACAGCATTTCGAACCAGGTACGGGCATTACGAGTTTACTGTAATGCCGTTTGGATTGACTAATGCACCCTCTGTATTCACGGATCTGATGAATAGAGTTTTCAAGGAGTATCTCGATGAATTTGTGGTGGTATTTATTGATGATATCTTGGTATACTCCAAAACCTACGAAGATCATGAAAATCACTTGCGCATTATCTTGAAGACTCTGAGGAGGCATGAATTATATGGAAAGTTTAGCAAGTGTGAATTCTGGCTTCAGGAGATTTCTTTTCTTGGCCATATTGTCTCTAAAGATGGAATCTCTTTTGATCCTTCTAAGACCAAGGCAATCCAAGAATGGCCAGCACCTACGAGTATAACTGAGGTACGTAGTTTTATTGGCTTGGCAGGTTATTATCGACGTTTCGTCCAGAATTTTTCCCGATTGGCTAACCCATTAACGAAGCTCACACGTAAAGGGGTTAAATTTGTTTGGACAAAAGAGTGTGAAGAATGTTTCGAAGAACTGAAGAGAAGATTAGTCAATGCTCCTATATTGACTCTACCATCGGGGAATGATGGGTTCGTTATTTATAGTGATGCATCAAAGAAAGGACTTGGCTGTGTCCTTATGCAGAATGATAGAGTTATTGCCTATGCATCACGACAGTTGAAAATTCATGAACAAAACTATCCTACTCATGATCTTGAGTTAGCAGCTGTGATCTTTGCTTTGAAGATATGGAGGCACTACCTCTATGGTGAAAAATGTGAGATTTATACTGATCACAAGAGTTTGAAGTATATTTTCTCACAAAAAGAACTCAACATGAGGCAAAGGAGATGGCTTGAATTACTCAAGGATTATGATTGTACGATACACTACCACCCGGGGAAGGCAAACAAGGTGGCAGATGCTTTGAGTAGAAAAGACCATGGAGTTTTGAACAATATGAGAATTGAAAGGGATCCAATTTTCATGGATCTAGTGAAAATGGACATGGGAATAACCAGGGAAGGTGAAACATCAATGCTTTTTCAAATGGTTGCCAAACCATATTTACTAGAAAGGATTAAGAGTTCTCAGACCGATGATGACGAATTCCAAAAGAAGATTAAAGCTGTGAATGATGGGAGATTGAGAGACTTTGTGTATGAAGATGGAATTTTGAAATTCGGGAAGAGACTTTGTGTTCCCAATATACCTGATCTAAAAAGGGAATTGCTGGATGATGCTCATAGTTCCAATTTCTCTATACACCCTGGGAGCACCAAAATGTATAGAGATTTGAAGGAACATTTTTGGTGGGACAACATGAAGAGGGAGATTGCTGATTTTGTGTCAAGGTGTATGGTTTGTCAACAAGTGAAAGCTGGAAGGCAACAGCCTGGAGGAGTCATGCAACCTCTTCCCATACCGGAGTGGAAATGGGACAATATTACGATGGACTTTGTCATGGGGCTACCAAAGACTCCTAGAAGGAACGATGCAATATGGGTTATTGTTGATCGTCTTACCAAGTCAACACATTTTCTTGCTATAAGAGAAGATCTACCCCTGGAACGTCTAGCAAGACTATACATTAATGAAGTTGTGAGACTTCATGGAGTTCCCCTATCGATTGTTTCTGATCGTGATCCCCGTTTTACTTCAAGATTTTGGAAAAGTCTTCAGAAATCCCTGGATACTGAACTTCATTTGAGCACTGCTTACCACCCTCAGACAGACGGACAATCAGAACGGACTATTCAGACCTTAGAAGACATGTTGAGATCTTGCTCACTTGATTTTCAGGGTATGTGGGATCAATATTTACCTCTGGTAGAATTTTCCTATAACAATAGCTTCCATTCGAGTATACAAATGGCACCATATGAAGCGTTATACGGAAAGAGATGTCGTACACCAACCTGTTGGGATGACGTTGGTGAAAGAAAACTTGTAGGCCCAGAACTGGTGGAGGAAACGGTGGAAAAGGTGAAGGTAATCCAAAATCACATCAAAGCAGCTCAAAGTAGGCAGAAGAGCTATGCCGATAATCGAAGGAAGGATTTGGAATTTCAAGTCGGTGATCATGTTTTCCTAAAGGTATCTCCGTGGAAGGGAGTCATACGTTTTGGTAAGAAAGGTAAATTGAGTCCCAGGTACATCGGACCTTTCGAAATTCTAGAACGAATTGGGGCTGTAGCTTACCGATTGGCAATGCCGCCAAGTCTCTCCAAAGTTCACGATGTGTTCCACGTATCTCTGTTGAGAAAATACATGCCTGACCCAACGCATGTACTCACCTATGAGGAATTAGAACTGGAACCCGATCTGTCTTATTGCGAAGAGCCCGTCAGGATTCTTGATACAAGAGAACAAGTACTGAGAAACCGGACGACGCGTCTGGTAAAAGTTTTGTGGAGAAATCATAAAATGGAAGAGGCAACGTGGGAACCCGAGGAACTTATGATGAAGAACCACCCGAGTATTTTTATGCAGTAATACCCTAGAAATTGCGAGGACGCAATTATTTGAAGGAGGGGAGAATGTAACACCCCAAGCTTCTACGGTACGTTTCCCTTCGAATAATGCGATAGCGTGTGTTGTACGCAACCTCGAGTTCTAACACACACCACAACTAATTAAACTAGCCGTTGTGAATAGTAATACCTACTTTTTGAAATCATATATATTCTATATTTCAAAATGGACTTCATTTTTGGATTCGGAATATCAAAATTAGCCTAGGGTGAAATTTTGGTACATTTCGGATAACTTTCATATTTTGATGAATAGTGAAAATTTCTAAATTTTAATTAAAAACAACTTTTTTTAATCAAAATAATTAATAGTGATAAATTATGAATTTGAGTGGTTTTAAAGTATATTTAGAATATATTTTTACCATTCAATTTAATGTTTATCATTGGACATAATTTTACAATTAAACCGAACATAAACAAGTGTCAATCTTTTGATAGTTATTATCTCTTAAAAACACGCTTTTTGTTTTGACAGCGGGAATTAATTTTAAATTAATTTCTGCCACTTCTGTGTTTTGAATTTAGGAAAATGGATTCCATATTTGGAATCAGGATGTTCAAATTGTGTAAATAGGTAACTTTTATTTTTAGACATTTTGAATAGTTACTGTGGTAAATATTTTATTTACCATGGTTAAAGGGTAAATCCGGTAAATAAGGGTTAAAAAAATAATATTATAATAATAAAAAATTACCCTAAAACGTGTCCTAACCTTATTGGTGGACACATACCTGACCATGGGCATCCTTTGGTCAATTTGGGGACCCCTTGGAGCCACTTGTATGTGGTAGGGACACTTTATATTAATAAAGTTAAAATAAAAATAAAAATGGCATAAGCTTACATCTTTTAGAAGAATAATTTTTACATAGGGTTATACATGTTGGATTTTCGATTATAAATATTCATTAGAAAGATAAAAAGCTTTCCTACATAATGATATTTTATTTATAATTTTTAGACATTATATAATTTATTTTATTTATGACACAATGATGATGCAGTAATTACTAAAATAGTGAAAAATAAAAATAATTGATCTTATAAATACCCAAATAATTATAATATGAAACTTTTAATGAATTAAACTAATTTTCTATGATAATATGATATATTAGGATTGATTTAATTGACTTTGTTCGAAGTAATCAATCTGTTAGGAGTTTCACAAAAATCAACTATTGAATAGTGTCAAAATTGACATAAAAGAGTTCTTAAAACAAATATTATATTATTAATTGATATTAAATTCCTAAAAATCTAAGGTTCGGCCAAGAGACTTATATTATGATAGGTTCCTCATTAATGGACCACTTGGGGGGCGCTTGGATGTATATAGTAAGTTTATTAATCATATTATATAAAAATACAAAGAGACATTGTAAAAGTGAAACTAATTAACTTAGAGTTAATACTTAAAGATAAGGTTAATATAAGTACCCAAACCTGTCTAAATTCTATTGGATGAGTTGTTTTCGACCTATCCACACCTCATCCTTTGAATAGTCAACTTTGGAGCCTTTGTAAACCGAATATGAATTTATTATAAATTAATATTTCTAACTTTTCCAAAGGTGCCCCTCACCCCTCTTATAAAAGGGCACTCCTCCTTCTCATTTCTTCACACCTTCAAAGCCTTTTGGTTCGGCCAAACTCTGCCCAAATACTCTCCCAACATCCCTCAATACAACCTAGAGGCCTTAGTTTGATCAGAAAGCCAACCTAAGGAGACCTTTTGATCAAATCAAAAGGAAGAACCCGAAGAAGAGGTAATGATTTCACCACCCTTTTCTAAGTTCATTTCTTCTTCCACTTCTTCTTCCTTTGTTCTTACCATTCTGAAATAATAACTCCAGTATCTCACATATACTGTGATGTTATTATAAATATGGTACAATCATATTCAGTATTCTATCCACCCTTTGAATAACATGTCACCATACGTGCGTACGTACGGCTTACCGTCTCCACGTCGTGGTGTAATTGTTATTCAATATAATATTATTTGGATGGGTATAATAATGATGTGTAACTCATGTAAATAATAAATATAACATGTTAATGATTCTGTATATATGATATACCATCCATTTATATATTATTTTAATATCAAAAGAATGATATTGTCGCTCGTGCGTACGTACGGACTACCGTCTCCACGAACGCGATGAGATTCATTCTCCATCGTATCCATTCAAGTATAATTATCATTTGATGATTTAAAAATGATGTTTAAGGACTGTATATCATTCTGGATATGAATAAGATACAACAACCATGGCTTATGTAACAAAACATATAAAAGAAAATGAGTAAGTTAACTCCCGAAACGACGATAATTCTAAGATATTATTAACAAATCAATGTTAAAAGATCATATATGATATCATATTAATATATATGATTCTTGTATAATTTAATAACAACTATTTCACCATTATACAGGAGGTTAACCTACCCCAACCAAGGAAAAGTACAAGGTAAGGGTTATTTCACAATCTCTTCATTATCCGAGGTTGTTTATATGTAATAATCTACTGGGATCTCTTTATCATCCACATCCATGTTTCTTAAAAATGTATTTCAAAACATTTTTACTATTTACAAGAATATGGGTTAAAGTCATTTATACCTTTTTTTGACTTTTTATAAGAGGTTTATAAAGGAATCTTTCCGTCGTTTTCAAAACAAGGTCCTTTTTAACCTTTTCGACAGAATCGAGGTAAGAATGTTTTTTTTAACTTATACGGCGGGTGCGGTTATTTTACGCCGTTATAAAATCTTCAAAGCTTTCCTTACAAGCTTATAAGAATATTTTCAAAGAAAATGTTTTATTTTATATGGATCTTAAATGATTTCAAAATAAAAGGAGATATTTCTTTAAAAAGAATTTTGATTTCATCTATGTCAACATCCTTTGATGGATTTTAAGATTATTTGAAGTTGATTTATTATGATACAAAAATTCTATATTGTATTGAAGGTTTTGTGATATGTTTGACTGTGGATGTGCTATTTTTATACCATTCATAGTTTATTGTGAAAGTATTGACATTTCGTATGCTAGTTTTAATACGAATGTTTATGTTATGTTTAAACCTTTTCATATGGGAATGCATTGGACTTAATAAGTGACGGGTGGAGCCCGCTATAGCTCCTCGATGCATCGGTAGGTCTCATGAGACAAACTAGTGTCTTGGCACAAGGCCTTGACAAAATCTTATTTGTATTCTTGGCACGAGGCCTTGGCTATGTGGTTATGATAGTCTGGCATTATGCATTCCAACATTATGAAAGTGGTTATTTATTTTTGCATGTGATTATTCGATTAGTGGAATATCCATGTGAATAAGTAAATGGCATTATTTCATTTTATTTATGCCATACCATGTTGAAAGTTCATGTTTAAAAGGCTTTTGTTTTAGTTATACATTGCCTTAAATGTTTATTCTTATTGATGAAAGTTTCCGCTATATTGTTATCCTTACTGGGCATTTGAGATCACCCCTTTTCTATGTTTTATTTTTCCCAGGAAGTGAAGATGTAAGTTATGAATGACCTGCAGGGATATTATGAGGGGATTGTAGTGTGGACTGTGGAAACATTATGTTGTTGTAGTAGTTTTTGATTTTATGATGTAATGTAAAACTTATGAATATATCTAGTGTTTCCAAGGCTACTAAACCAATCGGTCTTTCGAGATTTGATCTTTCTTGTGATCATGCCAATGTTATGTAATAATGCACCGACTCTAGGAAACTAGGGTCGGGGCGTTACACTAGTCGCCAGCCCCTGGCCTATGGAAGGCGGGCTTGGGGTAGTCATGGCACGAGCCCTGAGGACGAGTCGTGACATAAAAGCACATATAAATGCAACCTTTATCAACATTAATAAATGAATTGATAAAGGATACATTTATAAGCACTACTAAATACACAAATAAAGGAATCATTTATCAGTGCTTCTAAAACATTGATAAAAAGACCTATAATCAACATTTGTAAAAGTGAAAATAAATTTTCCCTTCATCTGTTCTTTTAGAAGCGCTGATAAATGATACCTTTATTAGTGCATTTTGTAGCATAGATAATGGGGAATTCTATAGTGTGATGTTATAACACACTTCTGCACTAGAAACATGGCATGTAGTGTGCGGTAACAACACTTTGTAACACAAGAAATAACACTAGAAATTAGAAAAATAAGATAAAAATATAGAATTTAAATGAAATAAAATTTCCAATGAAAATACAAGAAAAAAACACTGTTATAGAGAAAAATAACACACCTATATAAAAGAACAAGTATCCCCTTCTCAAGAAAAAGAACACACGTATATAAAAAAAATTCTTATGTTATAAATAATATAAATAAATAAATTAAATATAATGTATTAATTTTAAACTAAATCTTGAGTCATCCCAGGAACACTGTGTATTATATTGCACTCTGGTTGACCCTTACATGCCACATGACATTTATTTTTCATCTTCATGCATTATCTTTATAGATTTTTAATTCCCCCTCCTCGAACATTTTCAATATAAGATAATAATGATCAGTAAATTAGTCAATTAATAGTATATATAATGATAATAAATCTATCTAGGTTCGTTTTCTCTATTTTGGTGATGTGAGACACGTTTTATACTAAAATTACACTTATATATTGAAAAGATGCACTTGGAGTCATACCGATCACACCATGTTTCATATTGAGGTGTATATGATTCATACATGTCCCAAATCACTTAAGGATCCTTTTCCTAATGTATAAAAATAATATTAATGTGTCTCCTTAGTTTTGAGTATGCCACTTGTGTTTTTTTTCTAAAATGTCATTTTAAATTGCAAACACACACTTTGAGTCATAAAGGTCGTATCATGTGTGGGTTTGATGTGAGAATAATCCCTATATATCAAAAATAAATTATAAATTGTTTTTTAAAATCATCAAGACAATCTGAGTTCATTTGTTTAGATTTTAGTGAGTGATAAATTTTTTATTGAAATTTCAATTTTAAACAGATAACATACGTTTTGAGTCATACTGGGAACATCGTGTATTGTATTGAGGTGTGGATGATTACTACTGGTAAAAAAAGCCTTATATATCATTTTACTAAAGTCCTAACATAATCATAATGTTTTTTCTCTGTTTTGAGAATGTTTTTTGTTTTATTACTAAAATTAATATCAATTTTGAATAAAAACACGCAATTGGAGTCAAACTGATCACACTGTGCACCATATTGAGGTGCAGTTGATGATTAAATGTTAAAAATTACTTATGCATCATTTTACTAAATTTAAAAAACTATATGTATGTGGATTATTGGTTTTGATAATTTCAATTGTTTTTTTACTAAAATTAATGTGTATTTTGAATAAAAAGATGCACTTTGAGTCATACCAGTCACACCGTGCATCAGATTGAGGTGTGGTTGACTCCTAAAAATCAAAAATAATATATGTATCATTTTACTAAAGTATCAAAATAATATGAATTTTTTTCATCTGTTTTTACTATTTTAGTTGTTTTTTATTATAATTAATGTTGATTTTGAATAAAAAGACACACTTGGAGTCATATTGGTCCCAATGTGCATCAGATTAATATGTAACTAATTCCTAAAAATCTAAAATGAATTATGGATTATTTTACTAAAGTATCAAAACAATATAAATTCATTTAATTGGTTTTTAGTATCCCATTTGTGTTTTTTTACTAAAATGTTATTTTAAACTGGAATCACACACTTTGAGTCATACAGGAATCCTAGTGTGTGATTTTTACATGATACTTATTCCAATACATCAAAATTTTTACAAAATTATCAAGCAACATTAGTGCATTTTCTTGGTTTTTAGTGAGTGACACTTTTTTATATTAGAATGTAAATTTTAAACTAGGAACATACACTTTGAGTCATACTAGGAACATCGTGTTTTGGATTGAGGCGTGACCAATTCCTACACGTCACAAATGACTTATGGATCATTTTCTTAAAGTAATAAAATAATCTGAATTCATTTTCTTAGTTTTGACTATTTTAGTAGTTTTTTACTAAAATTAATTTCAATTTTGAATAAAAAGATGCATTTAGAGTCTACCGGTCACACCGTGTGTCATACTAAGGTGCGACTAATTTGTACATGTGTAAAATGACTTATGGATAATTTTACTAAAGTAGAAAAATAATAAAAATCTATTTCCTCAGTTTTGAGTTTGCCACTTTTTTTAATAAAATTTATTTTTTTAAAATGGAAAAATGTACTTTGAGTCATATAGGATTCATTGTGTGTGGGTTTTACATGAGACTAATTCCTACATGTTATAAATTAATTGTGAATATTAATTTTAAATTGTTCAGAAAATATGATTTCATTTCCTCATTTTTTAGTGAGCGACCATTTTTGAATTAAAATGTCAATTTTAAACTGATAGTAGAAACTTTGAAACCATAACTCTTAGATGACCATGATATATCAATACCGTATATCCTCTAATAGTTCTCTCATACATTTTATAACTTTAGTAGTTTATTTCACACATATTTATTCAAATATTTTAGTGGGATTATATTCCTGTTTGATGATTGGGAGTTGTATAGATGTTTCTAAAATAACACTAGTGGAAAAATTGATGTTTCTAATAATGAATCATTTTCGGTCATACAAACTACAATGGTTTAACAAAATCATCAAAAATAAAGTCAAAAAATAAGTTTTCATTTCATTTTCCATTGGTAGGAACTATTATTCTGTGGTATTTTTTAATGTTATTCCTATGGATTTTGGTCACTTATTATTAAGATGGCCTTACCATTTTGGTAGTGATGTGAAATAAAATGGTAAGAAGATCACATATTCTTTTTGCTATGGGGAAGAGAATATTACACTTATTAATTTCAATCCAACCCATTTTCTTTAATTAAAACTAATTTTAAAAAATTAAAAAGTTTTCATCTTTATCAATAATGCTCTAGTAGAGAAATCGATCCATTAATAGAATAAAAAATTTTCATTATTGATGATGGTGATTTCCTTACTTTAGAAGAAGATTCATCACCATAGTTTTGGTCATTCATTGATTGAGGAATATCTTGACATTTTTCTTAATTATCTTACAGGTGGATCACTACCTTGTATAAAACCACCTATGAAAGTGGCAAAAGAGATTTTGTAAATAATCCACCTTGAAAAATTTCAAGGGGAATCTTATCTTAAGTGACAAGTGTTGTGTGAATTTTTCATAAATTTTTCCCAAACAAAATCTTGGTATGATCCTCATTTTACATTATTTCACAACAATTTTATTATTTTCAAGTCGATGCTTTGTCTCCTCCACTACCTTGGTCTCCTCCTTGGCCTCCTCCAACACCTCGATCTCAGAATCCAACCCTGCCTTTGCCTCTTCCTATGTCTCCACCTCCACCATTTCCTAAACATTTTATTGTTTATAGGCCAGTGCTTCTAAGAGAATTTATTTCTTTCATTATACTACTCCTTGAGAAAGAGATCAAGAGTAATATATAAGTATTATAAAACTAATGCTTCACACCCCAAATATATTTCCAAGGTCATAACTGATACTAGATCATAAACATAGTAGGTAGTCACCTAAATTTTTTGTTGGAATAAATTCTTAAAAAAATATGCTGCCCAGTCATCTCTAAAACAATTTACTTATTCTTTTGAGTATAAATGTTGTCGGAATTCTTGATAGTGTTGAGAGAATATAGAAAAATAAATGATTATGAAATATGTTGAATGAAATTGTAATTAACTTTGTAAATTACCTATTAGGGGATACTAGTATTTTCATGCCTTTTTATATCTCTCATAAATTTACAAACATAATATCCACAATCAATGCCATTTTGTTGAGTCAGACACTGTATAAAAATTGACCAAAATAATTATTTTTTAAATGTATTAATAGTTTATTATTTCTATATATACATTAATTTTTTTCCATTTATAGTAATCTATATGAATTATCTATTCTGACACTATATTCATGTTATGATTTAGCCTATATTTAGAGACTTCCATACCATAACAAAATTCTTCTTAAAACACATACTGAAGCATATAATTAGAAGTTTATCTATATAGTGTTGATTGTAGTGTATTTGGAATTCACAATAGACATCATGGGTGGTATGTTATTTGGACATCCATGCATTGGATCCAAAAAATAAATATTAAATGTGACTAGATTGACTAAGATCAATACCCAATTCTACATAAAAAATAAAAAAAACAAGTAATAAAAAATTTTAAAAAATATTTTATGTGGTTATATTTTAGTGTTTAACCCGAAATCCTGAAGGCAATGTATTTTTATTTATTTTGGATTATAATGTTTCAAAGGATGAGGGGGAACCTTAAATTACCTATAGTCCGAGATGCATATGATCTCAACATGATTTTAGTGTTTTACTTATGAATTGTAAGCCTAAAAAAGAGTCTGTTGTCTGCTAGTTTTTGATCAAAATCTTTAAGCAACTCATCTATTTTATTCTCAATTTATTCATCATCCAAAGTATGTTTTTGTGTAGAAATGATACAAGGTTAATGAATCTAAACCGTGCTTTACATAACATCACTTTATATAGTAGTAATATAATTTACTATATAAAATATGAATAGTTATTAACTTTAATAAACATATTATCTCACTATTTGGATATAAATATTATGAAAATGTAGCTTAGTTGTGTATTAACAACTAAGACACCACACCATTAATACTTGAAAATATCATTTAGAGTCTTGAGACCAATTCATTATATTGTGGAAAATCTATATATTTATTCTTCATATGGAATGTAAGACATATTTCCATACTTAAATGTGATCTCTTCATGAAGTTGTAATAATAATAAATGTTTCTCTAGAACTAGCTGGGAGAAGGTACTCTCGAAAGGTCATCTTGTCTGATTCACTAGATTTTCTTTATTCGACCATTCGTTTCTACACTAATTTATCCATTTGTAATATCATACCTCACTTCATAACCATTATCATCAACTCTTACGAGTTTTTCATTTTAATTTTTTCAAATACATACCTTATGTATCTTTATAATATTAGAATACCATGTTATGAAAACCTGAATAACATCTTTGACCATTGTAATATTCATATCATTAATTGAAATGGGAAACTTTAAAATAGAATCATGATATTCCTCAATACCAATTATCTTGTGGTCTTGTGGGAGGTATAGAGTGTGTATCTAGTATCTTAAGATATTATACTCTGTACCCATCACAACACGGAAGTGCGTAGGTGTTGAAAGATACAAATCACATTAAACTAAACCCTACCGAATTTTAGTAAAATATAGTTTTCAAAAGTTTTTTGATTCACATTTAGGAGAAATATTAATGAAAATATTGATTACATTGGGAAAGGTATGTGGTTGGGGAGAATGACTAGCCTCAAAGCTAGTGGGATCATTTGGTTCATGTGGATTTCTTTTCTCCACCACTGATTCTATTTGATCATTTATCATACATTGGTCTTCCAAACTAGATTGAACAATTATATCTTGCAGTGAGTCTATCTAACCATACTATATGTATCTTTAATTGGTTTTATCTTCCTTAAATATGTTTCATTAGAGACTCTAAAAAATAATCCTCTAACGTAACTATATTGTTCATGTCACTTCAAATCTACTAAAAGTAGCTTTTACTCTAGTGCGTTCATTGACGATTATTATGTCTAAACCCTATTACAAAACATGAACATAAATTGATATTTTTATGTAATATTATCATAATTCTTAATAAATTACAATTATTTCATACTTACAAATTTTTCCCATACTGCTTTTGTGTTTTCATCAACCAGTTTTACCTTCTTATTTACACTAGCCACCTTCCATAACACATGATGTGGGATTGAAGTAACTTCAGATATTGATTCATAAATAAGAATATAAAAAAAGGAACATATTTTTTTATATCACATAATTAAAGTCTTATTGTTTATTTAAAATATATACAAATTTCTTCTTCAATGAAGTGTAACCTATCCTTTCTTTGTGATAGGGGTACATTGGTTTTGATGTACATTATTTATTTTCAGAACTGTTTTCTTTTTTCATAAATAATTTTTTTAATCAACTTAGATATAATAAATAATGTAAAATAATATATTATCGACTGTATTACACCTAAAATGATTTATCATTGCATTGATTGATGAAAAAAATTCCATGTTTCCTACTTTATAATGTGTTCAGAACTAACTCGTGGGTGGGGTTTTACTTTCCCCTCAATATCACTAAGATGTAACTTTTTAAAAAGAGTCTAGAAGCCTCTATGGGTCTTTCCAGTGGCCATAAAGGAAAATGTATAATTTAAATTTTCTAAAATAAATTAACTCTATAAGGAATAATGAAAATTAAATCAATATTTCATTATATATATATTTTTTGGAAAAATAGAGAAACTATATAATAACATTTCTGTTATATATTTCTGAAGTATTTTTTTCATTATAGGTTGAATGTGGTGCCCTGAATAAATATTAATCAGCACATTCATCTTCATTGTAACCCCAATATGACTGATGAAAATTGACCTATTGGGGTTGATACGTTGGCCGTGTTGATTCCAACTGACATCAAATTTCATACCCATACTTCTAATGTTGATAATTTTATTCAAAATTGTGACTTTACGTCATTGTTGTTTTTTTCATAAAATTGATGTTGACCTCCTAATAATTTTGGAGTTTCATCATCAAATGTCTATTCTCCCTCGATATTGGAAACATCATTGTGTGTATACGGCGTTGTATGCATGAGTATTCAAACATTTAATTTGTCTTGAATGACAAGAATGTAAACACTAATAAAGGATTTGAGAAGGATTGTGTGCATGCTCTATTGAAAACTTGATGAACTCTTTAAATCTATATCCATACTATTTTTTCAGATGATTAGCATGAATCCATTTTTAATGAAATGTGTAATAAAATTTAAGAAAATAATTACCCCACTATGTTAGGTGTTATCCTCTAAATTCATCAAAAGGTGAAAGTTATAAACAATTTTTATCCTCACCAGCTTCATCTCCTGAATAATTATTGTTTCATTGTTTATTGATAATCATCCCCAATATATTTTGGACATATAACTATGTTTCATGAATTAATATAAAAATAATCATCACCAACTTCATCTCCCGAATAATTATTGTTTCAATTTTTTATTGATACTCATCCCCATTATATTGTGGACATATAAATATTTTTCTTGAATTAATATAAACAAAATTAATCCCATACCAGGTACTTATGATCATTTTTGATGACTACTACATAGAGTAGTTCAGAAAACATAAAAGAGATTGGGGATGAGTCTCAAGAAATCAAATGAAATAATAACTATTTAGGAGATGAAGCTGGTGAGGATGATAGTTTTCTACTTAATTTTTTTTTAAATTCCCACATCTTAATTTAAAATTTCAAATCTCATATCAAAATGATAAAAATTCCTTGACACTGCAATAACAACATTAACTTATCCCCATTGAGCTGCACCGACTCTAATCTATGTTACTAGTCATTTTTACCTCACCTATATCACAAATATAAGAGATCTATATTCACTAAGGTTAAAAAATAACATAAATACAATTTTTATTATGTATTATAACATTTTACATTTCAAAAATGAAGGAATGAACATTTAAATAAAAATTGTAATAAATTCGGATTCCCTTAATCTATGAAATTTGTTGTTCCTTAATCCATTAATTTTCAGAAACAATGTTATTTCTGCCAAAACATATCTAAAATTATATCTTCTATTAGCCTTTTTGATAACCATTTTTCAAAACAATTTGAATATTTAGAGAAAAATAATGCGGATTAAAAGGTACTCTAATTAGATGAATGTTAGAAGGCTAGATGGTAATTTTTTCATTCAAGTGTCAATTTTTTATATATTTTTGTTAATATTTACCCTTTTATATTGTCTCTATAGGTAATAAGAAAGGATTATCCACAAAAATAATTGAACTAGAAACAACACTTAACAGAAATAAGGCATTTGAGTTTGAAATTGTGGGGTGAAACATGACATTAAAAGTCATGAAGTACATGGAAGATGAATGTGATGTGGAAGTTATAAAAAATATGGAGGGAATCCTAGAGATGTTAGGAGAAAATAAGGAATCCCTGATTGAATAGAATCATTTAACCAAACTTTAAATATATAGTAATTATTCAAGGATTGTTAAAGTTTGGTTCAATGATTCTATGATGTCAAGCGATTCCTTATTTTCCTGTAACAGCTCTAGGATTTCCTCCATCTTTTTCATAAGTTCCATATAACCTTTATATTCAATGTGGTTAATGACTTTTAATATCCTATTTAATCCATAAATTTCTTAATCCAATGAATGATTTCTATCACGTTTCATTTCTAGTTGAAAATTTTTATGCCTAAAGTTTATTTTTTGTTTATCTATCTTACCAAAATGAATCCTTATTTATACAACCTTTTTTTCGAAAACCATGGTCGCTTTTTGTGAAAAGTTTTTTTATGTTTCTTACAACTATTATGTGTTGTATGATTATTTCAATTATCATACATTAGTAACATTTCTATAAAATAAAAATGAGATACATGGTTTTTATATGGATTAGGGGAATGAAAAATCATCATAGAAAACCTACCTTGTCACTTTTCTTAACAACTTTTTGTGAATCTTGGTGCACATGTATATGATATTCCCTTGGGTTAAAGGTTGCAAGGATTGATTATTTTTTGGAAGGGATAGGGCATCAAATGATTACTAGTGGTGACTTATGATGTTTTTTCACCAATGGTAGGTTGGTAAGTCGTATAGGGTTTTATTTTCACATAGTATTTACTAAATTGTTATTTTTTTATTCCTATAGGCATTTATATTCATTTGGATTCTGTTGTGCACTATTTTACATAGATGCACTTGTAATGTGAGTTATTTTTTATGTCATTTCAAAAGGATCATGTTGAACACTATATATTTATTATCATTCCTTTGGAAGTTGGTAATTATTGATAAGGGTTGAGTAACATTTTGATTCATATCGGGTCAGGTTATGAATAGTTGGACTAGATTATGATGTTATAGTTTTATGAAAGATAAATTTTCTGATAAGATTACATAAACACACAAATAAAGAAAACAAATTTTCTTAAATCCAATCACTTAATAAAAAACCACTTTATTTTTGGAGAGTAATTTATTTATAAAATAATTTGATAGAAAAGTAAACTCATATATAACATCTTCTATGTATGACACCGTATTTGGAAACTGTTCAAATTGAATCTGATCTAGTGTGTTGTTCTATGACATGTTTTCATTTATAAATTTAAAATAAAGCAAATTCATAAATTATATTTACTATTAGTATATACAAATTCAAAATTTTTTTCAACTAATTATAAATTTAAAGGACATGGGAAATTATTGGAAATCATTCATTGATAATGGAAATAAATAGTATCTTCTTTAAGGATATTCCTAACCCATTGAATATCATATTCTCTAATAATTGTAATGTTTTAGTGAATATATTTTTTAGTAAATGAAATAATATCAAGAACCTATAAATCAATTATGAAAACACCTCTTATTAAAATCCCATCACAGATTTTGAGTTTGGATCAAATAAAAAACAAAAAAGTGTGATTTTTTTGATTTAAATTAAAATTTAAGTAGTTTTTTCGTTATTAATTTATATCAGTATGATATATTGATAATGTAACCAATATAAACCATAAAATTTAAAATTTAGTTCACTGAATTAGATTATTCCATTCAAATTAAAACAACATGTATGTTATCACATGAGCATATATAACTTCAATTATTTCTTTTAGTTAAAATAGTAATAATAAGTATCAATGGATGAAAAAACTAATGCCACAATTTTTAACTTCTAACTTCACATAACTATCTCAGATTCAAATCCAAAATAAATAATTTCCTATAGTTTTGTAAAATAATTTCATTATAGATAGATTTGGGAGTTATTTATATTCAATAGTAAATGTACTCTTACTTGATTCTTGTTAGTTATTGACCTATTTATTTTACTTTAATATATGGAATTAAGTAGTGTGAAAACATATCACAAATATATTTTGATCATAATGAAAATAAAAAAATATATATAAGTTTAGGGAATTTGATAATATGTTACATGTGGAAATTATTGATTCAGTTCAGGGATGTGTGCCAGGTAATGGTCAACATTATGATTTAATAATCTACCTGGGTATATAAATGAAACATTAAAAAAAATATCATAAAAAATTTATTATATTTGTGAAATAACTGGTAGAGTGTTAAAAAACATTTAAAAAATCATGAACCCACTTTATATTATTCATATCAAATAACATTCCCTCTTAAATTAGTCCAATATAATGTTAAACTTATTTTCATCTTCACATGAATGCTATACCGTGGTAGCAATATTCAAACAATGGCATTACACTCTATCTAAATTGTAACAATAAATAATATTAGAATAGCATCAAGAAAATCACTTGCAACAATGGATAGAGATGCAAATTGCATTGGTCTCGTATGTAGCTGAAATGAGTTTATAGAGTAGGGTGTAGTTTTTTAAGAATAATTAAGTGACAAAGAGAGAGATTAAATATAGGGTTCATCATAACTAAGAATAGCGCAAAAACACAAACCCCTGACCCAAAAAATCAAACAACTAGAGATGAAAAGGAGTAAATAATATACCTTGGATTATAGCTTTGATTCATTTGAGAGAACATAGAGGAGTAGCACCTATTGTAGGGGAGTTATGCGATATCTTGAGAATAATGATTGAATGAGTCATGGTTGGGGTTCTTTTAAATTGATTAGGGACACTTTCATCAATGCTAAAATTTTAACGCTCACAAAGATCTCTTTTATCAGCATTTTTTAACACTGATAAATCTCAATCTTTATTTGTGCTAAAAAAGCACCGATTAAATGAACCTGTTTCAGTGCTAAAACTTTAGTGCTAATAAATGATTTATAATTATAATTACATATAAAAAATTAATGAAAAATTTATATAGTTACATATTTGTTTATTATAATTTTACAACTATTTTTATAAATAATTATTTATTTTTAATTACATTAATACTTTTTTAAAAAAATTATATTTTTTATTTATAATTTTAAATAAATAATTTATATGTATAATAAATATTCATTTATAAATTTATTTATAATTATTATTTTTATAATTATTTATTTGTAATTATAAATATATTTATATCATTATATATATTTACAAAATTATATATATATTTAATAAATAAATATAAATATAAATATAGTAAATATATTTATTATTTAAATATATTTATTATAATCTTATAATTATAATTATAAATATATTTATATCATTATATATATTAATAAAATTATATATATTTATATAATTATATATATTAATATAATTATATATATTAATATAATTATATATATTAATATAATTATATATAATTATATAATTATATATATATAATAAATATATATAAATATAAATATATTCATTATTTAAATATATTTATTATAATTTTATAATTATTTAAATATATAATTATTTATTTAGAAAAATATGAGTAATTTTTTTAAAATAATAATTATATATATATATATACATATATCCCCTAGGTGATACTCAGTGGTAGCTAACTCTATGGGTCTTGGTGAGGTCTCGAGTTCAAGTCTCACCAAGTAGATCCCTACATTGTATACTGCCTATTTTTCTTTGTAATACAATCCCCTTCCCTATATAATATTTATTTATTTATTTATAATAATTATAAATATATAAATTTATAAATATAGTAAACATACATTTATAAATATATTTATTTTTAAATATTTATTTAAAAATATTTTTTTAACATTATTAATGAATATATTGTCTTAAATACATGCATTTTAAAATTGAGTGAAGTTGAATAATTAAAAATGAGTATACATTAAAAATATTAAAAAAATGGATAAGTTTTATTAATTAAGTATAAATTATTAATTTTTATATATCTATATTGAAGTAAATATTAAGAAATTTTGAAAATATTAAAGGACAATAAATAAATTTATATACATATATAATAGAAAATGATTAATAAAATAAAAAATAAAAAAATAAAACATATTAAAAATGAATAAATAATACCTAACTGTAATAATATTAAAAATAAATAAATAAGATTGACTAATTAAAAACATAATATATTAAACATATCATTTTATAATGAAATTCTATAATATACTAAAATTTTAATAAATTGCTTAAATATTAGGTATATGTGTTTCTATATAAGATTTATTTAATTGCATAAATATATATATGTGTGTGTGTTGTATATAAAAAATTTATCAATTACATATATGTATGTAAAATCAATGTAACACATGACATTTTCTATATGTTAAATTGAAATATTAACCAACATTAAAAATGAACAAGACCCCAATATGTTTTCAATTATTACATTTTATTCATTTTTATATGTTCATATTTAATATATATATTTTTTACTATTTATAATCAATATATTTTATAATTATTCATTTTTATTAATAATTATTTCATTAATAACTTTTTGAATAATTTTTAAATTTATTCATTTTTAAATTTCTTGTTTAATTATTACAATATCTTTATTTTTTTTATATATATTTAATATATTCTATTTATTAACATTTATAATATATATATGTATATTAAAATCATTCATTTTTTATCAATAATGATTTAATTAATAAAATATTTAATATATTTCTTGATTTATTAATTTTTAATTTTTATTTGTTTAATTATTTTAGTTTATTCTTTTTACATATTTATTTATTTAATATATACTATTTATTATTTTTTATAATTTATATATATATATATATATTCAATTTATTCATTTTTAACAATAATTATTTAATAAATAAAATTGTTAGTATGTTTTTATTTAATTAATTCATTTTATTATATACCTTTATCATCATTAAAAAAGGCACCAATAAAGTGTAACTTTTTATCAACGCTATGAATAAAGCGCTGATAAATGGTACCATTTATCAACATTAAATAAAAGCACTGATAAAAGTTACCCTTTATGAGCGCTAAAAAAACACTGATAAAGTGTACCTTCATCAGTGCTTTTTTGCTAGTGCTGATAAATCCAAGCACTATTAAATTCTTCTTTTTTTAGTACTTCAACAGAGCAATCATTATATTATTATCACAATAGAGTGTGATAGAGTCTTTACAACTAGGCACCACATCAATATCTTGGTTGAAATTGGTGTCCAAATCAGTTATTTAGTTACATCCAAAATCGAAATATACTTGGAATCCATGGTAGAATTAGATACCATGACTTTTTTTGAGCTCTTATAGATCACAAAACTTCTATTGAGATTTAATATGCATCCCAATCATGATTCTAGATCATCTTGATGTTTTTTTGAATACTAGAATTGGTATATCTTCTAATGTTGAGATCCTCATCTCCTCTATATACTAGGAAAGTTTCTTTTATACACATCAAAAAATTAAGGATAGTTTTGAATTCAATCCTATGGTCATCACCTAGGTCATCTTGATATATTCCTAATTTACTTAAGGTATTGGAAATATCTATCCAAGTACATAGCAAAACATACATGATCGGACGAATCAATGACACATATAGATTCCTTGACATCCTCTATCCTTCCCCATGTTTTTGAGGACACATTTTCTTAGAATGATAAATTTCATGTGACACTGAAAACAATCTCTTCTTGGATTATTCCATACTAAATCTCCTAAATATCTTGTTTATGTACATACTTTGACTAAGTCCATGAAACCTATTAAATCTATAATGACTGATCTTGATCAAATAAATATATATTTCTTCACCAAATTCCTTAATGGGGAATTAAGTGTCTAACTAAATCTAAATGAACTGTAATATTGCTATTTTGTTTCCAATAAGAAATATTTCATTGAAAACAACTATTACTAAAATGACTTCACATCCACTAAACCACTAATAGATACAAGGCTCACATTCATTTGTTATGAAACCAAATTCCATTATAGCTTTATTAAATCAAATGTTCCCTGACCTATGTAAGATCCCATTTTTCCCAGGGAAATCCTTCTTGAGTTTTGATTAAAAATATTTTATTTGGGTTTTATTTTCATCATTAATCCTTCGTAGTTAATCCTTTTCTATGAGGATGGATAGCTTTTGCTGGGGAAAATACCTAAATTTTGGGGATGTATTTTTTTTGAATTATTTGATTCTAGGTACAAATTTTTCAATGGAATTAAATGGTTCTCCATGGGATTTGAAAGCTTCAGAGGCTGTTTAAGTTTTTTCTAGAGAATCTGGGATGTGATATATCTACTAGAAATTTCAACATCATGAATAGGTTTTATGAAACAACCCTATTTCTAGAAAGATTTTGTGAAGTAGTTTAGATCAGAAAAATTTTACATGCTATGAAACTGGTTCATGTTGGGATGTGGTTAATCTATGTTAATTTAACTAGAGGTGGTGATTTTTTTTCAATTCTTTTTATTAGTGGAATTCACATTGTGAAGAGTTTTCTTATCATGAATGTGTTAGGAATTAGTGTATTTGACCTAGATGCATGTATGATTTTTTTTCATTTCATTATAGAACATCCTCTTTCGAACCCCCGGGTGACTCTAGGTATTTTTTGGGTGATTACTTCTATCATAGACTTCCCAATCTAGTGTTATATCTCTTATTAGTTCCTTTCCTTTGGTTTTATTATTTCTTCCACTATCATCCATGATAGTAGAGTTACCAATTGACCATCATTGAATCAGGTTTTGATCATGATGTTTGTGTGATCTAGGTTTTCCTTGTGATCTCCTTCACCTTTTTGCATTGTTATCATTCTTGATGGAGTGTTTCTTTGATCACCATATAAAGGTAGGTGGTCTAGAAAAAATACACATGGTTTCTTTCTATTTGTTTAAGTGTGTGAAATACCTTGCGATTATGATGATATAATGTATGCATTAACTAATAGAAAGTTGGGTGATGAAAATCATTTGTTTGAACCACTCCATCGATCCCAAGGGATCCAATAGTGTTGAGTCCTAGATTACAATCACTCAAATGGGGAGCCTACCCTTGAACAATACTAAACTGGATATTAGAGTAAAAAATGAATTAGAAAGACATGACACTTTAAGTGCTTTATTGTGATAATATCACTTTAGAAAATTGATTATTTGTTTATTGAAATGATTGGACATACTTTGATAAGTTTTTCTTGTGTACATTAGAATGATAATGGTTTAAGAAATAACTTGATGAGTGAAAGGGAATTTAAAGATAAAAGGAAGTTGATTGAATTGACCTTTTTGTTTTATGATGTAATGTTGTGTTATTCTTTACATTATGACATGTGTTGTATCTTATGGTTTAATTCTTATAGGGATTATCATAGTGGTGTTGTAATGCTCAGAGGGAATGGCCCAGTTATGCTAAGATTTTTCTATAAAGGGCCTGTCCTGGTTATGCTATAATGGTTATAGATATTGGGAATATTATTATATAATTCTTATGAGGCTTGGAAATGTTATTTTTTAATTACTATAGGTCTTAGACCAATTATTATTAAATGATTATATAGAGGTATTGACCCAGTTACGCTGAAAGGCTTATATAAATGGCTTGAACCTGTTATGCTGAAATTATTATACCATGAAATTTTATGGTTATGTGATTATGATATGGACTTGTGGTTATATGTTACTTGTTAACACTATATACTTATAGATATTCCAATATGGTACTGAAGTAGGTTGATTGTTATACTTCAATTAATTAATACTTATCTTTATCACTTTATTGCATGAACTTACTATCAGACTGGTTTTGTTTAGACATGGTGTATTTGATCTAATATGTTATATTCACACCCTATTCAGGCCATCATTTGGTACCTAAGAATATTACATGAATATGAGTTTGGTTGAGGGAGAAGGAACTTGTTGTTATTTTTTTCTTACTAGATGGGTTGGAGGTTGGATACAGGACTAACATGGAGATTGGGACTAAGGTCTTTGATATCTTCCTTGATTTTTTTATTTACCTATTTTACATTAATATAGGAACTGATCTATGTTAAATCCTATAATTTCATTATTTTTATATTATTAGTTTGACCATTTTCTTTCAATATTTTGTTTATCTACTACTGCTGCACAATTTCTTCTTGTTTCATTAATCTAATACCATTTTTTCTATTTTTCTTAATCTAATTTTTATTCATCTTTTAATATAACTCTATAACTGGGGATATAGTTTCCCCTCTATATTTTTTACACCCTCCCTACTATTAGGTATACTTTGGCATATGAGGATGCATGCTTGAAGTTTAGTAACCAACATGGTTTCTCCATGTAAGAGAGTTCCAAGTTGGGGGACGTTAAAAAGTGGTATCAATGCCTAAATTATTTCTTTTATCTATTGATTTAATATTTGGGAAAGGTAGAAATGAGATTAGGAATGTGTTGGGACTTGATAATGAGCTTGTGAATGGGTATATCTAACCATGTATAGGGGAAATGTCGAGTACCTTGGGATGAGATTTATGTTCATGATTCTCACTTATTACGGTTGATATCCTTTTACCTTGGGTGATTCACATGTTGTGTGGTGTTATTGTTTCTTGATATTTACACTCATGGCTCGGTACAGAGTGATATGAGTATGAATTCATCATGATAGGAATGTAGGGATATTTATTTATTCATGATAGGGACATATTTATTGTATTTGATTTATTTTACTATAAGAACTGTGAAATGAATCCCTATTATATCTGATAAATGAAATGAGATAACAATTATATCATGAAAATTCACTTGTTAATCCATGTTTAGAGAGACATTGTGACATTGGTTATATTTTATTGTCACCTTTTGAGGCCGACCTTGATGTTATCCCATGATTTAAGGAGTGGATTTTTCTTTTAGAGAAAATTCAACATCCTCATCTTCGAATTGAGAATCATGAGAGAAAAAATGAGCACACTCCTAGCATAGATAAACCATAAATTCCTTTAGATAATGAGGATAATATGGATGTTTGTCTTCATGATAAATTCATGAGGTTCATGAGATGCATGAAAAGGGTACTATTTTCACTATTCCTTCGATGTCCGAGCTGATAAGAGAGTTTAAACTACAACATATTCCTATGTTCAGTGGAGAGGGAGACCCCCTAGAGACCATGTTCTTGATCTATTCAATACATATGATCTTTAAGTAGTTCATGAAACCTATATATAGGAAGGTGGAGCTTTATAGATACATGATTCATGAACCTTCCCAACATTTGTGGGACATTGTAGAGAAAATTAGGTAGAATGAGGAGTTATCCTGGAGGGACTTCAAGGAAAATATTCTAAAACACTTCTATCCTAAAACATCAAGGGATGGGAAGGATTGAAAGTTATTGAAACTGATGTAGGAGGGAATCTTTGTGACAAACAATTCTAGATGTTTAACCAACATATAATGATTTTCTCTATCTTTAGAAGTTGATGAGATTTTCAGGGAAAGGCATTTTTGGGACGGGATTTGGTATGATATCAGGTCAGAGGTGAATTTTTTTCTCTTGAGTATCAATTTAGATGTGATGAATCAGGCACTCATCATAAAAGAGAATCTTAGAGATGCCCTGAACAACAACAAGGCTATTTTAGCAAGGTGAAATTGGAGCTCTCCTTCTAGTGGAAGTAAGAAAAGATATGATAGTTTTAACTAAATCCACAACATGCAGAGTATCCAGAGTAGTGGGTTTCTATCTTAAGTTTGTGTTTTGTTGAATTCCTATAATTTTTTTTCAAGTTTTGGAACAAGTTACCTTAGTGAATGTACTTCCCTTTGAAGAGTCATGTATGCAGCAGGACATGACACTAGTAGAGGTTTAGTAGGGGAATGTTGTATTAGAGTAGTAGCAAGGGATCAAGAAAGGTACTAGAGTCTAGGAAGGACTCAAATACCACTCAGTATACTGGTATCTAGAGTTCAACTAGGAGTTATGGTCAAGGTAGGGGATGTGGCAACAATGTATGGAAGTGAAAGTACCATCCATATGGAGAATCCAAGGGGAGTTACACGAGAGCTTAGGGAATAGGGGTAGTTAGCTAAATGCTATGCAGTCTACTCTGAAAAGTTTGTATGTAGGAGCTTCTTGCGCCATAGGTACAATTTTTGAATCATCTTCCTTTTTTGGGTTTTTTGATACAATAGAATCACATTCCTTTATACATACTATTTATTTAAAATAGTTTTGGCTTGGTTATGGATGCCTTGGATGGTGCCTTGACCATTGACACACCATTGGAAGTTTAGTCAAAGAATATAAAATGTTGCAAGGAATTTTCTCTACAAATTGTTGGTAACCATTTATTTTGGGAATTGGTTGTACTGGACATGAAAAGTTTCAATATGATTCTGGGTATGAATTGGTTAGTTCTATACCAGGATAATCTCAATTGTTATAGGAGGAGAGATACCTTTCTCTCTATAGAAGGCGGTAGCTATTTTCCTTAGGGTGAGTGGTATCTTCAGTTATGTTATACAGGAACAATTTAGTGTAGATTAGATTAAATCCTAGCTCAGATAGCAGTTCTTTCTCTAGATGATAGTGGATTAAAGTAGAATTATTTTCCTCTAGTGGTAGTTAATTTTTAGAATATACTTCTTAATGAGTTAAATGAATTACCTCCCGAGTGGTAAATCATGTTCACAACCAAGTTGCTGCTGAGAGTAGCGCCAATTTCTATCCCACCTTATTGGTTGGAAGAAAGGGATATTTAGGAATAAACAATTTGGTTTAATGATAAAAAAGATAAGGGAATAAAATTTATTAGTACGTCACCATGGATTTCTCCCATACTCTTCACCAGGAAGGCGGATTGGAATTTGTGCTTGTGTTTGGAATATTGGAGGTTAAACCAGATGACATTCATGAACCGATACCCCCTTCCATGCATTAATGATCTATTGAATCGGCTAAGAGGTTCCAGCATTTTATCTAATAATGACTTGAGTTCATGGTATAATCAGTTGAGAGTGAAACCATCTGACATAAACTAGAATGCCTTTAGGAGTAGGTATGGATTATACGAGGTTATAGTTATGCCATTTGGTATGAAGAATTATCTGGAGGAGTTCATGGACTTGAGTAATTAGATATTTAATCCTTTTTTAGTTTAGTCTTTTTGGATTTCATTGAAAGCATATTATTTTAATCTCAGCGAATAGAAAATAATTCCCAACATCTTCACATCATCCTGAGTACATTTAAAGAGAATCTAATTTATTCCAAGATAAGAAAATATAATTTGTGGATTGATAAAGTGCACTTCTTGGTCCATGCCTTTTTAGAGGCTGGTTTTTCAGCTGACCAAGGGAAGGTTGCAACCCTAGTATCATGGGATTGACCCAAGGATGTATTCAAGATTTATAATTTTTACTGTTTAGCTTGTTATTATCAACATTTTATCTAAGACTTCTCCCGTATGGAAGCATCAATGACTAGGCTAACCTATAAAGAGGTAAAGTTAATTTGGTCAAATTATTAATAGATTTTTTTTATCTGAATGTCGAGACAACCTCAGCAATGATCCTCACCTATCATATTTTAGTTGAGGCATATACCGTGTATTGTGACATATCCAAAGATGGAATCTAAGAAGTCATAATATGGAAGGAATTAGTAGTTATTTAAGGATATAGATAGGTGATACCACTTTAGAGGAATTAAACTACCCATGATCTAGAGTTAGCTAAGGTGGTATAACTCCTGAGATACTGCATACACAATATTTTGTTCAATAAGTTTGTGGTGTACATGAACAACAACAGCCTCAAGTGCATATTTTCTTAGTAAGTCATAAACCATTGATAGTGGTGGTGGATCTATTATCTATATTATTTTTAATTTGAGATGGATTATACATTAGAAAAGGGAAAAATCATTACCGATGCCCTGATCTAGAAGGAATATATAGAGGTAGTGCGAGAGTCTTGTGATGAGTGGTAAATGATTGAACTCCTTACAGACATGCATCTAGATTTTTTGGAGTCTCAGAGACGAGTATCTCTGACTTCGATATATATTATAATAATGATTTTGGACCTGATCATGATTGATAATTTATCATATCCCAATGGAATAGATCTAAGGGATAACTTATATGGTTGGGATCCATCATCAAGATGATCTCTTGGAAGTGGTTGTTCTCTTCTTTATCATGTCCAAATATGGGGGTTTATGGGTTTGAATGAGGTTCTGATGATAGAGTTTGATACTTCTTAATGGGAATAACATCTAGGTCTAAAAAAGATGTATCATGATCTACATATAGATTAATGGTTTCATGGAATGAAGAAAGAGATATTAGGATTAGTGGAAGGATGCTTTAGCTATCAGCAAGTGAAGGCCAAGCATTAGTTGTCTGTTGGGTTATTGCAGCCTCTATCAATTCTTAAACGCAAATGGGATGATGTCTATATGGTCTCTGTAATGAGATTACCAAAGACACCTTGTAATAATGATGTAGTGTGGGTGATCATAGATCGACTAATAAAGGTATCCCACTTTTTACTCCTAGGGAGACCATCAATTTCCATGATATGGGTAGTCATTACATGCGAGAAATTGTTTGATTGCATGGTGTTCTAAGGATTATCATTTCTAATAGAGATCTTTATTTCACGTCTTAGTTCAAGTTGGGTATTTATAAGGACCCGGGATCAAATGTTCTTCTAATATAGAAAATTATCCCCATACTGATGACCAAGATCAATGAAAGATTTAGATTTTGGAGGATATGTTATGAGCTAGTGTGGCCGATTTTTGTGGTTTATGGGAGCAGCATATGGAACTTATAGAGTTTTTATATGATAAAAACTTCCAACAATTAATATATATATAAAATTTCAAGGTTTTTTATGAAAGGCAATGTCATTCACCTCTTTTTTGGTTATAGGTAGGCGAGTCGGTTCTTATTTGACCTAGTCTAGTGCACGAGATGCCTATGAAGGGTTAGTTGATCATGAAGCGATTGGTGAAAACATAGAGCATGAATAAATCTTAAAATGAACAATGGAATTGACCTATGGAGTTTTATATGGGTATTTATGTTTTCCTTCAGGTTTCACCTAGGTTGGGGCAATTCTATATCAGAAAATAGGGATAGCTAGTGCCCAAGTTTATCGGGATGTTAGATATTGTGGGGAGGGTCAGTCTAGTGGCATATCGATTGAACCATCGATAGTGCTACAATTATATTAATGACCTATTTTGTGTTTAAAAACATTATATATATCATCCCTTCCCTTATCATGTGATAGAAATTAATGACTTTGAGCTTGGTATAGATTCATCCTTTGAGGAGCATCCGATATGGAATGCGAACTTTAATAATAAGTATATATGGGGAAGGTCTATATCTCTAGTTCAAGTGTAGTGGAATAATGATTGCATTCAAGGGGAGATCGAGGTTGGGAGATCTAATATTCAAGCATAGTGTATAGACCTATTCATGGAGACCCCACATTGATTCATGGAGAAACTCAGGGATGGGATGTTATATAGTGGGGAGCTTGTAAGATCCTATCTTTTCCAAGAAAGTCCCTCTTGATTTTTGGTTGAAAAACTTTTAGTTGGGGTTTCTTTTATTCTTTAAAACTTGGTGGTCAAGGCCTTTTTTTGGGGATAGAGATATGTTTTTAGGGAAAATGATATAAAGTTTGAGGATATATGTGTTTTTGAATTAATGGTGTCAAGTTATAAATGTTTCAAAGGACATTGAGGGTTATCCATGGGTTTATAATGCTTTAGAGGTGGTTTGAGTTTTTTCTACAGAATTCGGGCAATGATATATCTACTAAAAACTTTCATGTACAAAACAGGTTATACAACATGAACCTGTAGTCAGAAAGATTTTTTGATCTAGTTCAGAGTTTGAAATGTTTACATTCTTTGAAACTAGTTTATGTCATGAAATGGTTCATCGATATTATTTTAACCTAAGGAGATGCATTTTTCAACGTATCTCATTAGTTATGAAATTCACATCCTGAAAGAGTTTCACATCATGAATATTTTAGTGATCATTAGTTTTAACCACACTGAATGTATATTTTATTTTCTTTTCATCATGTAGCCTCTTATCTCTAACCCTATGAAGACTCAAGGTGATTTTTGGGTGATTCCTTTCCCCACAGACTTCTTAGTCTAGCTTTTGATCTATAATGAGTCACTTATCTTCGGTTTTATACCTTATTATACTATACCCCATTATAATGTTGTGATCTATTGACCTCCATTGAATAAAGTTTTGATATTGTTGTTTCCAAGAGTTAGTTTTTCCTTGTGATCTCCTTCACCTTAACTCTTCATTGGAATTTTCTATTGAGAGTGTTTCTTTGATCCCAAGAAAAATTGGGTGTTTGAGAAAAAATCCCTATGTTATGTTTCTCTTTATTTAAGTGTGTGCAATACTATGTGATCTTGGTGATAAAACATGCTCATTTACTAATAGAATAATGGGTGATGATAACCATGTGTTTGGACCTCTCCTTGGATCCCTTTGGATCTAACAGTGTTGAAAGCTAACTTACGATCACCCGTAGGGTGAGCCTACCCTTGAACAATAATGAACTAACTATTGGCTTAAAACACGAATTTTCATGATATGATACTTTAGATGTTTGATTATGACGGGACTACTTTGGAAAATAACATACCTGTTTATTGACATTACTGGTGATATTTTGATATGATGTGATTCTATACATTGGAATGATAATGGTTTAAAACATAACTTGATAAATGAAATACAATTGAAAGATAAAAGGTAATTAGATGAATATTCCTATGTTTTTTATGATGTGATGTTGCGTTCTTCTTTCTATTATGACATGTGTTGTATCTTATTATATAATTCTTATTAGGCTTATCCTAGTTTTGTTGTAATGCTTATAGGGCCTAGCCCGACTACCCTGAAATGATTTTATAAAGGGTTTGATCATGTTATGTTGTAATTATTATGGGAATTTGACTAGTTATATTGTAATTATTATAGGTATTGGACCAATTATTTTAAAGTTTTATTTAGAGTGCATGAACTTGTTATATTGAAATGATTATATAGAGGGCTTGGCCTGGTTATGCTGAAATGCTTATAAAAAGTGATTTTCCAAGTTAAGTGATTATTCCATGGACTTTTGGTTTCTATTGTCACGGTGATGCTATATATTTAGGAACATTATGACATGGTTTCAAAGAAATTTGATTTTTATTCTTTATTAATTGTTTAATTAATACTCTATTTTAACAATTTATTGCATGCACTTACTATCAACTTTATTTTGTTTATTCGCAGTGGTTTCCACCTAATGAGTTACACTCAAACCCTATTTAGGACACCATTTTTTACTTGAGCAGATTATATCGATGTAGGTTTGGATACACTAAAAAAAAACAGCTGATTAGTGGTGGTTTTTTTGAGTGGGTTATGCACAACCCCCTATAATTTTTTAGCATTTTTTTAATATTTGGTTTGATTTTAGAGGTGGCTATGTCAAAACCACTGCTAATTTAATAATTAGTGGTGCTATATATTCTGTTGGATTTTAGAGGATCTATATATATAACATTATTTTTCTTATATATATATATTATTTATTTTTTAGAAAAAGATATATTGGGGGTTCACAACCCCTTGTTATTTAAAATATTATAGGGGTCATGAACCACCATTAATTCCTTAGGTTAGAGGGGGTTTTGAACCCCCTCTAAATGATGACATTAGAGGGGGTTGCTAACCCTCTCTAATTCCATATATTTTGATGGGGTCATAAACCACCACTAATCTATTTGATTAGAGGGGGTTTTAGACCCCCCTCTAAAATTTTATTTGTTTTATAAAATAAATCTCATAAAAAATAAAATTTTATAAGATATATGTGTGTGTGCATATAATTGTGTATATATATTACATAAAAAAATAATATAAATGCATTTAAATATATTATAAACACACACACACACATATATCGACATTATATAAATACTTTAAATAAATACTTATACATATAAAAAAATGTATAGATATATTAATATTGGTATTAATAATATAGTTGAAACTATAAATATATTTATTCAGATTTATAAGATTTATATATGGTTTTATAAATACTATAAATTTATATTATTATTTATATTATACATATATTATATTAAATACACATTTATTGAATATTTTTTATAAGTAAATTTATATTATATAATGTATACAAATATATATAATACAGACAAAATTAAATATAAATACACTTATATATATTTTAAATAATTATATTATATATATTATATTAGAAATATTTAATTATATTTGAATTTATATATTTTTTATAATTATTTTATACACATACTGTAGTATATCATATTGATTATAAATTAATTTAATATATATATTTTTATTTAATAATATTTTATATTTCTAACAATGTATTTAGTTTCATGTGTGTATATATATTTGATATAATATAAATGTATATAATCACATATATAAATATATAATATAAATTTATTTCATATAATATATGTATATTATAGATCATAAAATGTATAAATGTATAGTATTTATAAAACCAACTTATAATTTTCATAGTTTAAAAAATAGGTGTAATAATAATAATAATTATTATTATTATTACACACGTGCATATATAAAAATATATAAAAATGATTATATAATTATATTTATATATTATAATTATATTATATCTATAAATATTATATAAATACATAAATACACACACACCCATAGATATAAATGTATTTACAAGTACATGTATAGAAATACATTTATATATGTAAATATAATTATTTAAAAATTCATTATATTTAAAAAGATATAATAATATATATATATATTATACAAATATATTAAATATTATCTAATATTTATGTATCTAATATATATATATATATATATATATATTTTATAGACAAATATATAAATCATATATTGTACACAAATACATTATATATATACTATACACAAATATATATATATATATAAAATAAAAAATATATCATATATAAAAAATATATCATATTTTTTATATTTTCATACACAAATATATATATATATATATATACATATATATGTATATAAATATAATATGTAATATTTTCTATGTAAATTAATATAATGAATTGTATATAATATATATGTTACATCCCAGCATAGTGGTACGGGTGCTGAATGTTCACCGAAAGGTCCTGCATTCAACTCATCACATTGGAGGAATTTTTATCCACCCTTGGATTTGCGGTGGATGGGGCGAGCTGCGCTCATTCATGTCGAGGGCCATAGGGGGAGTTTGGGCCGACAGATCAATTTTGGCCTTAGGTGGTTGGGTGTTTGTCCTGGTGTGTTTCTTGGGCCTATATGGGTGTCTTGTAGGGTGCGGGGGGGGGGGGGGGGGGGGGTGTTGTGTGGGGGTGGGTGGGTTTTTTTCCTAGGATGTCATGTCTAAGGGGGTTTGTACTGGGTGTTTTTCTAGTGGGGGTGTCCGGTGGTTGTCAAGGGTGTCTAGGGGAGATGTCTGGGGTGTCTCTAGGGAGTATGTGGGGATGTCTAGGGGAGATGTCTTGGGTGTCTAAGGGGCTATCAAGGGTGTCAAATGGGGGTGTCAGGGTGTCCTGTGTGTTATCTGGGTCTATAGGGGTGTCTAGGGGGTTTGTCTGGGGGTGTCTTGTCTAGGGATGTTTGTCCAGGGTGTTTGTCAAGTGGGGGTGTTTGGTGGTTTTCAAGGGTGTCTTTGGGGTTGACAAGGGGTGTCTAGAGTAGATGTCTGAGGTGTCCATGGGGTTTTCAAGGGGGTTTCTGTGGGGTTGTAAAGGGTTTCTAGTGGGGGTATTCAGGTGTCTTCTAGGGTATAGGAAGGGAAAAATATTAAAAAATAAGTTGTAGTTTAGGGGTGGTTAACATATAAATCAACCCTAAACATTGACCCCATACAGTAAATTAGGGGTGGTTCTAGCTTCACCTAATGTGATATTTTAATTAGAGTCCATTTTAACTTCCTCTAATCTATCCGTTTACATAGAATTTAGGGTGAAATTAGAGGTGGTTAAAACCTAATCTAATCGGACCTCCACTAAACACAAGCATATTCTACCAACACTTACCAATAACCGTCCGTAATCGGGGTAGGCGAGGACTTTAGTGGCAGTTATGGGTAACTGCCTCTAAAGTATTTATATAGGGTTAAAACCCATTCTAAATGAAAAAAATAATCCCTTCTAATCACCCAGTTTTTTGTAGTGAAGAAGGAAAAGGACCTTGTTGTTGATTATTTCTTACTAGATGGGTTGGAGCTTGGAGAGAGAACTGACATGGGGATCTGAATCGGGGTCTTTTGTGTCCTCCTTGTGTTGTTTTTTATTTTTCAGTTTTACATTAATCTTGACACATAAATACATTCAACCCTATCATTTCATTATATTAATATTATTAGTTTGATCAGTTTCTCTCACAATTTGGTGTATCTACTGTTGTTGAAAAGTTTCCACTATTTCTATTACCCTGATAATTTATTTTATTTTGATTACTCTAATTTTTATTCCACTGTTATTAAAACTTCATACTAGGGGGTATAGTCTCCCCTTTTTTTTACTTACACCCTCACTACAAGTTAGTAGCCTCTAGAATATGGGGAGTCATGCTTGAGGTATAGTAACCAACTTGGTTTTTCCACATGAGCGAGTGATGTATCGGTGGACCTTTCAATGCGATATTAGAGGCTATGTTTTTTCTTTTATATTTCTTTACTATTTATGAATGGTATAAAAATTATTAGGAATGTATATTTACTTGGTAATGATATTTTTCATTGGAGTAGTGACCCCATGTATGGGAGAATGGCTGAGTACCTAAGGATGTGATTTATTTTCTTGATGGTCACTTGTTATGGTTGATATTATTTTAGCTTGGGAGATTCAAATATTGTGTGATGTTATTTTTTCTTAAGATTTATACTCATGGCCTGGTAGGACATGAGTTGAGTATGATTGCATATTATATTCCCATAGATATATTTATTGACACAAATGTTTTATGATAGGGACATATTTATTGCATGTGATATATTTTCCTGTATGAAATGAGAAATGAAATCCATGTTATATATGAAAAATCAAATGGGAGAACTGTTATGACATTTACATTTATTTTTTAATCCATGTTTAGAGAGACCATGAGCCAATGTTTATATATTTTTTGTCACGTGTTGAGGTTTACCCTGATATCTTCCAGTGTTATAGGGAGTGTGTTTTTCTTGTAGATAAAATGTAACCTCATCATCATTGAATTGAGGTTTAGGGGAGATGAAATATTCCCACTCCAAACAAAGTTGAACTAGATCTTCATGAAACTCATAAGGATCAGATGGAATTTCATCTTAATGAAAGATTCCTTAGGGTCATACGATCCATGGAAATGGATACTATTCACACTATACATTTGATGTCTGAGACGATGAGATATTTTTAGTTATAACACCTTCCTACACTCACTAGGGAGGGAGGTCCCTAGGAAGATGAGTTATGGATAGAGTCTATCTAGAGAATATTCAATAATCTCAAGACACCCATAGATAAAAGGGTGAAGATTTAGTTCATACATGATTTATGAACTTACAAAGAATCGATGGATCATTCTAGAGAAGGTAGGGTATAAAGCGGAGTTGTCCTAGAAGGACTTTGAGGCAATTTTTCTGATCCACTTTTATCCTAATAAAATGATAGATTAGAAGGATCTTGATTTCGTGCACCTAACACAGGAGGGAATGTCATTGATGTACTACGATGTACATTTCGATGACTTGCAATACTTTTCACCGTATTTAATATCTAATGATATTTATAAGGTGAGGAATTACCAGGATGGGATTTACTATGTGTTTAGGTCATAGGTGAACATTTTTTTATTACTTTAGAATAATTTTATAAAAGATATATCAAACTCACATCATGGAATGGAATCCAAGAGAGGTCATAAGTAGAGGATAATATATTTTCACAGGAAAAAATGGGAGCTCTTCTTTTAGTGTCAAGAATCTCAACTATGACTGTTATCACTAAAGGCACAATGAGAAGAGTATTTAGAGTAGTGGGAATCCATATCAAGATTTCATTCTATTACAGTGGTATCAGTTTGGAAAGTTTGAAAACAATAATCCTTAGTGTCCATACCCTATTTTTGAGTGTCATTCATGCGGAAAGCTAGGATAGCTATATAGATTTTTAGGGGCATGCAGTATTAAAGTAGTGGTAGGGGATCAAGATATGTACGAGAGTCTAGGAAGGACTTTGCTACCCCCTATAGATTGGCAACTGGAGTTCCACAATAAATTTAGGTCAAGGAAGGTGATGTGGAACCCTTGTGTATGAGTGAAAGTAACCTCTAGATTTAGCATTATAATGGAGTCGTATTGGAGCCTAGAGTAGAGGTTCAAGTCAGTCTCACGCTATATAGTCTACTTTAGTTATTTTGGACGTAGGTACTTCCATCGTTAGAGGTAAGATTCTTATATAATCTACCTTTGCTTGTATTTTGTTTGATATAATTACCTTACTTTATATATATTATATTTTTGAAAATAGGTTGGGCCAAATTTACGAAAGCTTGGATTGTTTTTTGACCATTGACACATCCTTGGGAGTGCGGTCATAGAATATCAAATATTTAATGTTATCTTCACTAGAAATTGGTGGTTACCATTTCTTTTGGGAATTGATTGTATTAGAAATAAAAGGTTTCAATATTATTCTATTTATGGGTTGGTTAGTTATATACTAGGCTCATATGCACAATTATTATAGGAGATTTAAATTTCTATCTCTATAAATAGATAGTTATTTTCACTAGGGTGAGTGGGATTTTCCAGATGGTCATTTGGGAACAATTTTGTGCAAATTGGATTTTCTAATGGTGGAGATAAATTATCTTACTCTAGATAATGTGGGAGTGAATTAGAATACTTTTCCTCTAGTGGGGGACTATTTTAAGGATGTCTTTTCGGATGAGTTTTATAGCTTACCACCCAAGTGGGAGATTGAGTTCACCATCAAGTTGGTCTCGAGAGAAGATTTAGTTTCTATCCCATATTATAGGATGACACCCATGGAACTTCAAGTATTTAAAATTTGATTTAAATATATAGAAGAAAAGATATTCATACAAACTAGTATGTCACCTTGCGTTTCTCCAATGTTTTTTGATAGAATTGTTGATGTGACGTTGTGATTTTGTGTGGACTATCAGAGATTTAACCAGATGATGTTCAAGAACTAGTATCCCCTTCCACACACCAATGATCAAAATATTAGGTGATAGGTTCTTAGATTTTCTATTTTATTTACTTGAGACCATGGTATTATTATTTGAGAGTGATACCTTCATCCAAACCTCATACTTCTTTTAAGAGTAGGTATGGCTTGTACAAGTTGTGGTGATATTGTTCATATTGAAGAACACACTAGAGGTGTTCATAACCACAACTAATTAGATATTTGATCCATTTCTATATCATTTTGTGGAGATTTTTTTCAATGAAATATTAGTGTACCCCAATTTAGTATATGATAATTCCCAACATCTTGAAATAATCCTGATTACACTAAGAAAACAATAGATTTAAATCAAGATATCCAAATGTTGTTTCTAGATTGATAAAGCACACTTCCTGGGTAATGTCATATCTCATATGAAAGCTCTGATGTTTGGGGTGACCAAGAAACGGGTGAAGTTTGTTTGGTTGAATTCTTGTGAGAGATATTTTGAGAATCTTAAGGGATTTATGACCTCTTCGCCGATCCTCACCTTACATAAGTCGAGTAAGGAATATATTATGTTCATTAATGCATCCAGAGTTAGAATCTTGGAAATTATGATGTAAGAGGACTGCGTGGTTGGTTATGGATATAAAAATATGAGACCACATGATAAGAATTATAATACTTATGATCTAGTTTTAGATGTGGTGGTACATAACCTGAGATATTGGAGACACTCTCTTTTGGGTGAGAGGTTTGTGGTGTACATAGAACAAAAGAGCCTAAAGTATATCTTTTCTCAGTGGGACCTGAACCATTGATGAGAGATATGGGTCAGGTATCTATAGACTTTATAATTTGATCTAACTTATACATCATGTAAGGTAAACATCATTGTTGAGGAATTGTGTAGAAATACGTAGATGGAGGTAGTGAAAAAGTATTGGGATGAGTGGAGGATGATGGAACTACTTACATAAATTCATCTTGATGTCTTGGATTTTCAAGGATGAGTATCTCTAACTTTGAAATATACTGTACCTGTGATTTTGGGATGTATCAAAACCAAAAAGTTATCTGATATATTGGGATTAGCTATGAGGGATAGAATATATGGCGAGTAACCAACATCAAAATGATCTCTTGGAAGTGAAATTTATCTTCTGATAATGAAGTATCATGATATATGTAGATTGTATTGGTTTCCATGAATGATGAAAGAGATAGTGAGATTTATGCCCAGATTATTAACCTGTCAGTAGGTGAAGTTTGAGCATCATAGACACACTAGGATATTTTATCCTCTTCTAATTACTAAATGGAATTGGGATGATGTCACTTGAGACATGATAATGAGATTACCCAATACACCACATAAGAATGATGAAGTGCGGGTGATCGCAGATCAAATGATGAAGTTAGACCACTTCTTTTCTATCATGGAGACCTTCACCCTAAATGATCTAGGTAGTATTTATATGTAGTAAATCGTTTGACTGTATGGTGTTCTAGGGAGTATCATTTTTGATAGAGATCCTCATTTTACATCTTGGTTCTAAAAGGGTCTTCATAAGGATCTGCGATCACTAGTTCTTCTCAGTACAACCTATTATCAACATAATGATGAAAAATATGAATAGATAATTCAAATTTGGAGGATATGTTACAACCCTCTATGCTAGATTTTTGTGATTCATGGAATTAGCATATGACAGTCATAAAGTTTACATATAATACCAGCTTCTATAAATCGATCCAGGTGTCACCACTAATGTCTTTTTATAAAAAGTCATGTCATTCGTCAATTTGTTTGTTAGAGATAAGTGAGTAAGTAATTATTAGAACTAGTCCTGTACAAGAGATTTATAAGTTGGTTTAGTTTGTGACCATGTAGTGTAAGGAGAAATATAATTATTAATAGTGGAAATGACCTACGGAGTTTGAGGTAGTTCATCATGTTTTCCTTTGGGCATATCCTAGGATAGGGAAATTCCATATTAGGAAATAGAGAAAGATAGTTCCCAGGTTTTTTATCCATTTGAGATAGTGGGAAGGGTTGGTCGAGTGGAATACTAATTGGACCTTCCACATTGCTACAATTCCATGAACAACATGTTTCATGTATAACTGCTTTGGAGATATCATCCTAACCCTTCCCACCTGATAGAAATTTATGACATAGTTCTTGGTGTAGATTCTTCCTTTGAGAATCAAATGATACAGATTATGGACCATAGTGATAAGTATTTATAAGTAAGTACTATACATATAGTTTGAGTGCAGTGGCTTCATGAGAATGTTCAAGAGGTTAAATGTGAGTGGGAATACAATATTCGATCATAGTGACCAGAATTATTCATTGAGACACCACAATGATGGTTGGAAATTCTTAGGGATGCACTGTTATATGGTAGGGAGGTTTTAATATTACATCTTTTCCAAGAACCACTCTCTTTATTTTTGGTTAAACCACTTTTAGTTGGGTTTTCTATTCTTCTTTAAACCTTGGTGGTAAATCCTTGTGTTTGTGGATAGAGATATTTTTATTGGAAAATGAACTAATATTCATGGATGTATGTTTTTTTCATCATTGGATTTCATGTATTAATGTTTGAAAGGCCTTTCAGGGTTCTCTAGGGGTTTAGAAATTTTTATAGGTGGTTTTTTTCTTCTTTTTCTATAGAATATGGCCTATGATCTATCTTCTAGACACTTTATTATTGGTAATGGGTTACAAGATGTGAAGTTGTTTTTGAGAAGATTTCGTGAACTGGTTAAAAGATTAAATTGTTTACATTTCGTGAAACTAGTTCACATTGTAAAATGGTAAATTATTGTTAATTTATCCCAATTCAACACATTTTTGTGTGTCTTATTTTTCATGAAATTCACATCTTTAAAGGGTTTCACATTATGAATGTTTTAGTAATCAATGGTTTTAACAACACTTCCAGTATGATTTATTTCCATTTCATTGTTAATCCCCCTCTCTCAATCCCAAGGGAAGCTCCAGGTGAGTTTTGGGTGAATAATTCCTTACTAGACATCCTGGTATGGATTTTGAAATTCAATTAGTCCCTTCTCTTTTTTTTATCCTTTCCTCCACTATCCTCCATTATAGCTGTGTGATACCTTGATTACCATTGAATCCAGTTTTTATCTTTATGTTTGTGCGATCTATATTTTCCTTGTAATCTTATTCAATAAAGTTCCTTATTGGGAGTGTTTCTTTGATTACTAGATAAGGTAGGGGGTCTATAACAAATCCCTATGGTCTATTTCTATTTTTAAGTGGGTTAAATACTATGAAATCATGCCGAAATAACATACATGTTAATTAACTGAATAATGCGTGGCTATAATCATGTGTTTGGACCACTCCTTAGATCCCTATGGATCCAATACTATTGATACCAAGCTTGCGATCACCCGTAGGGTGATCCTACCCTTGAACTATAATGAACTAGATATTATCTTAAAACTTGAATTAGTATGACGTGAGAATTTAGGCGATTTATTGTGATAGGATCGGTTTGGAAATTGGATTTATTGTTTTTTAAAATGAATGGAGATAATTTAATTTGATATGGTTTTCTACACTGTAATGATATTGGGTTAAGACATAAGTTGACAAATGAAAGGGAATTGAAAGATAAAAGGTAATTGGATGAATTGAACTTTTTGGTTTATGAAGTAATATTTTTATCTTATTTCCATTATGACATGTGTTGTATATTACATTTTAATTATTATATCACTTGGACTAATTATGGATTAATTATTATAGGGAATGCACTGGTTATGCTGAAACGATAATATAAAGGGATTTTCCTGGTTATGCTCTAATTATTATAGGTTTTGAAACAATTATGTTTTAAAGATTATAGGGATCATCCTAATTTTTTTGTAATGATTATAAGGCTTATCCTGATTATGTAGAAATGATTATATATAAATATTGACCTGGTTATGCTAAAATTAATATAAAGAGGGATGTGCTAGGTTATGTTGAAATGCTTATACAGTGGGATTTGACCAGTTATGTGATTATGCTATAGACTTGTGGTTATGGTTGACATGGTAATTCTACACGATCAAATATATTCCAGCGTGGTGAAGAAGTAGGTTTATTGTTATACTGTATTAATTAATTAATTAATACTTCTTTTTTATCTCTATTGGATGCACTTACTATCAGACTTGTTTTGTTTAGACATGGTGGTGTAGACTTGCTGATTTATACTGACACCCTATTCATGATTCCATTTTGTACTTGAGTAGATTACATGGATGGAGGTTTGGATAAGAGAAAAGTTCATTATTGTTGATTTTAGTTTATTGGATGGGTTGGATCTTGGATACTTGACCGACATGTGGATCGAGATCGGGTTCTTTGGTGTCTTCCTTGAGCTGTTCTATTATTTATTTAATTTATCTTTAACTCGACACTTCTCTAAATTATATCATATCATTGAATTATTTTTATATTGTTTGTTTAATTTGTTTCTTTAACTATTTGGTTGAACTTATGTTGTTTTCATGTTTTAACTATTTCCATGACTCTGATATTATTTCCTATATTTCTGTTACTTTGAATTTTATTCCCCTATTATTACAACACCATACTTGAGAATACAGTCTACCCACTATGTTTCAGACACCCATAATGATATTTTTTTGTATATGGAATACATGGGGATGCTACTGAGGTCTAGAAACTAACTCATTTTGTCCAGGTGAGAGATTTATGGGTCGGTGGATATTACAACCCGGATGCATACTTTTATCGATAAATGGATATTTGTAATTTTTATTCCTGGATAGAATCATTTGGAGTAATAAAACCTTCATGTTGTTAAATATAGACATATTTTTTATGGTTTTCCTTGTTGAATGTTTTTTAGAAATATATCTACCAAATCTCAAAGTCATGGAAAGCTACTTTTGAAAATAGAATTCTAATCGATTTTAACCTAGAAACTAGTGAATATGTTTCATCATTTTCTATTCCTGAATAGTAATTGAATCCTTTCTAAAATATTAATGCATTATAGGTAAAAATTTATCTATATATGTCCTATTTCTTCTTAAATACCCATTTATAACTGATATGATTTCCATCCACTAGAAAATATACTAGAACCAATTTGTGGTTTTGGTACATGGAACCCATTTCAGAACTCACAGTTTTTTCTATTGGTAAGATTTCATTCTACTTTATACTTACTTATAGGTTATCATATAATTATTATCAACTAATAATGGTTCCCTATCTATAGTGACTAGAAAACTATATCGTTCTAGTTCTATAACCTCTCTCGTACTTTTACATAACATTTGTGTCTTTAAAACTCCCTTTTTCATCAGGCTTTGTGGAATCTATTCCCATGCCAACTCTTGTGTATCCAAATTTATAATTCATAAAATTATTTCTCAATGACACTATCTATTTTAGATATATGATCCCTCTCAAGGAATGCGGGATGTATATCAACTACAACTTTCTTATTTGAGTGTTATTTTATATAATATCCTCTCATTTCTTTAGGGTTTCTTATAAAGATACACTTTGTTCATTGGGGTGAATTTGTTTTTTATAGAAATAATAATAAAAAATGATTCACAACCCCACACTTGTACACGTGACAATATGAGTTCATTTATATACCAAATTTCACATGGAATACAATTTTCCACTTTAGTTGGAACTTGGTTTAGAATGTGCGTTGTTGTATATCATGTGTATCACTAAAAGGAAAATGGAAGACCGACATTACTCATTATTGATCTCACCATATATAATAGGGTGTGGTTGTCAATATCCTAATTATATTCTCTTCCATAGTCTGAGTAAATTTTCATAATATTCTTACCATGATAGTTGTCAACATCCTAATTATATTAATTTAATATGTTTGATGAATACGACTTATACTAAATTAAATATGCATATTTTTATATACCACTAATAGTTATGATGTATGAGTACTAACCCTTGTCTTTAAATGGAAATAGTCTACACACATTGGTATGAACAAACTCTAGATGCTCAAAGGACCTTTCACCTCTTCCACTAAATGGGTATTTGACCACTTTTTCTTATAAACATTCATGACATACACCAAGTGGTTTAATTTAAAATTAATATAAATGTTCAACTTTGTGAAATTTAGTTAAACTATTTTCATTTACCTGATATACCGAGGGATTCCATAGTTCAGTGTGGTACAAGTCATGTTATCAATTTCCATTACTTGGATAAAGTAATCCAACACATAAAGACCATTATTTAGATATTCCTAACCATAAAAAGTGTTTTCTTTAAAAAAAAGTAACAATTATTTATAAATTTAAAAATAAATCCATCCATGGAAAGTCTGGATATAGAAAAAATGTTTCTGGAAACTGAAGACAAATAGTAAATATATTTCAAAATAAAGATCAATCTAGTCAAAAACATGAGGTTAAAATGTCCAATATAAACTGCAATAAGTCTAGCCCTCTTGGATTCACATATACTAAACTAATGATGAAAAATATTTACGAATCTACTTGTTTATTGTATTTAAATAAATTTGTGAGTACCATATTTTTTATCCAATACCAAATTTTTAGAAATAGATAAATTTCACTTGGTAACAAAAAACTGGGAAGCTTCCCCATACATTTTTTATGGGTGTAATTTTTCTTTAAGTTTCACTTATTTCCACATAAAAAATAAAAAAAATCTCATTTTCTTGATTTACCATTGATCCTCATCTTCTTGGTAAGTCATTGAAAAGAAGTCTTATATTTGGAGTTAGTCTTAGAGCTCTTCACCTGGAATTCCCTTTTATTCACCCTATAGTCATGAGGTATTTCTCACTTCATATCCCCATAAAATTGAAAAATTAGAGTGATAATATTTGGGATAGAGTTATCTATGATGTTCATATTGAAATTTATAATAAAAATGGGGAATCTTTGATAGAATGATGAAACAATGATATCCGTGTAAAATTATTCAGGAAACATAAACAGTTGGTAGATTTCTCTCTCATAATAATGATCGTGGTTATGAAAAAGTATTTTACAGGAATCCATGTCCTCATGTGTCATCATGAGTTTAATAGACATGAATGAAATAATTAAATAGTGAACAGTGAGTGCATTATTCAATTGTTTCTCCTAGATAGTGAACTCCTCATCACTCGTCTCCTTAGCTGGTTGATTGGGGATTATTGAATGTAAGACTTCTATTTATGGTGAAACTCTACCCATAGGAATCTAAACCATCCCTAGAAGATATGACCTATTATAATATTGTATTTATCTAGAATTGATCCCATGGAAAATGTGGTTGATGAAATTTTCTTTATTCTACAATTTATACTAGATAAAATTATTATTATTTCACTCAATTAAAAATTATGTGATACATAATAATTTTAATTTTATTAATTCTCCCACTATTTTATCAAGTCTCAATGACCGTAACTATTAAACTCAGAATGTCCCATCACGTGGAAATTCTAGTGGAAATGATCTATATTTCCCATCTTATTATCAAGAAGAAGCGATTGAAATTATAAGAAAGTATTTCGTTTGGTGTAATTATCAACTAAAAACTTCTATCTGCATGATACATTGAGTGGACTCTCCGATAATGAAATTCTGACTTGAATATCCCGAGTTTTTGACTCTAAATTTGTATTATGTAGAATAATTACATTAAAAAATATAAATATTCAATTGAGTTGACCCACTATCTAAGTTAAGACATCCCCATAATTTAATGTTCCCTTGATGGGGGATGAACCGAAACCTTAACAATGAGGTTCATATTATTTTAGATAATTGAAGGCATAATCACTTAATGCTAACTTGAGGTATTTTTTTTATGATATGTAAATTTTATTATTTTGTCTTTTACATGTCTTGTCAATATTTAATGGATTCCAATTAAGTGATTAACCATGTACCAATTATTTTTTATAGATTATTATTATATTTTAATTCTATCTTTTCATATTAATCCATTTATTTATTTGAATATGATCCTGAATTTGTAAAATAAATCATGAAAAATAAATAAATAAAGTAAGTAAAACATGGAATAATCATGAACATAAACAAGAAGTTTATTTTTTAAGTGGAGTTGATTTTTCATAATTCCACCTTTGTCTTCTGTAATGAATTGGTTTCGTTTCCCCTAGGATATATCTTGAACCAACTCCATGTCCTTGGGATATCCATCCTTACAATTATTTTACTTTACTCATAAGTAAAGGGAACCATAAACGGGTTTACATAAAAGAAACCATGCCCACACATGCTCATACATAGTAAGAGGGAGGGATGACTCACAACCCATCAATTAAATTTAATAAAATAATTACAAAACCCCATTAAATAATTAAATTAAAAGATACTATATATATAAATATTTAGGTAAAAACTCATGATAATTCACTCGTGCAATGGATAATAATTTAAAATAAATTTCTAACATTCATTTCAACATTCCTTTTTATTGAGATAAACACTCAGAAATCTGTTCAATTAATTATATAATTAATCAATTAATTTCATTTATCTTAATCTCTATCCAATCTACCCTAGAGATACCCATAAACCTTTATTTTAAATAATTCAAATAAATTAGTTTTATTCAAATTTAATGAAATAAGTACACCACTTGTACATGTAAGAAAACTAATGAGTATATGTTCAAACTACCTGGATTATATAAAGATCATATATAGTCTACTCATGTGTCATTATGTTATATATTTTATTACATAATTAAATTTCATGTAGGATTCAATTAAATGACACATGAAACATATTATAATTGAAATTTCATATAATTCTTTTAATGAATGTCATGTAGTTTATGTAATAGGACTATATATTGTTTGTTGTTAAAAAAATTATGTAGAAATTAATTAATAATTTAATATATATATATATATATAACCTATCACATGGTATCAATGAGTCAGTAAAAGACGCACAAAAAACATGCTATCAATGCTTAATGGATTAATAAACTGAATTTTATTTTTTGTGTGAAAAGAAGTTGGGAACATAGTGTGTACATCCAACTATAGACAGTGTATCATTATTTCTATATGTTTGTGATACATGCCTAAATACTTAGCGTGTATTGTTACATGGACATGTATGGGGTAAAAAACATGTTAAAAGGTATGTTCCATGTAAAATTTGTGTTACACAGCTTCCAATCCTCGTGTCATGTAATAAATGCATAACATGGCTTGGACCACTTATTTTTATAGATTAAAACATGTGAAATACATGACATGTAATAAATTTACTTGGTGTATAGTCCAAAAATCCATATTATAGATTGGTTTTATCAAAACATAGTGTTAATTTAATTAATGATGTATGAATTTAATGCATGGAGCTTGGAATCAATTTGATTCATCTTGGTGAATTGAAAAATAGTACATGGCATTTACCTTCAGGATACACATTGTTTAATCTTGTTTTAATTAGCCAAAATCACGAAACCACCAGATATATTCTTTAAATGTTTTTCATTAATATTTAATCTGATCTTGATTAAACAGGAAGGAAATAAAGGGATAAGAAGATATTAGGACATCCAAATTAAAGAATGAATTTCATGAGTTGAAAACTAACTTTAAATGAATATATTGATAAAAAATAATTAAATATTATAAATTTAATGTGACCACTATGATAAAACTTTATGGTTTCAAATGAAATGGAATTGCATACAGATCCTATGGGAAATTTGACATTTTTTAGATTCAATAGATCAGTCGTAATGTATACGACGTGAATGATACGACTTACATAATTGTTTTTGAAAAATACTAATAAATTATTTTATTTAAACTAAGAGAGATGATATTTTGAAATTATTTTATGATTAATTTTTTTAAAAATATGATATATTACCTTAGTTTAGAGAACTTTATTCATTAATTATGTTGATATTTCTAACTTGACCAGTGGGTAATTATAAATAGTATGGCCCAAAAACAATGCTCCAATAGGAGTAATCCACATGTGCTCCATCGGTCTCCAAATAACACTAGTGAATCATCTGGTTCAATCGTGAATAATTGATCACCATCCATTGTACGTGTTTATCGCTTCACATTCCTTCAGTATTTGAAGGAATCTATACCATTTTCCTTAATTTTGATTGGAAAATTGTAAGGAGATCATGAGAGGAAATTTTTAGGCACAACGATTGACATAATAGTCTATTTATACCTTAAGGGTTTAACATTTAATTAATTGCACCAAGGCCCAAAGTAATATAGTAAACCAAAAAATAACCCCATTCCATGTACTAAAATAATAATAGTATTTTACTTTACAGTGTACACTAATCTATGAAATGATAAATTTTTATTTAAAACATTATAAAGAAATATTCATAAACAGAAAAAATATGGTCTACTAATCCTCCTCAACATATATTGAATTATTGATTAAATATTTAAATAAATATTATTCAATAAATAAATAAAAAATACTATATTCTTAGTCTGGTGAATAAATATTTTTTTAAAATTCAAGTGACTATATAATTTTTTTATTCAAAAAATACTTTTTTTATTTTGATGAAAAAAATAAAGAATTAAATAAATATTATATATTCAATAATTAAAAAACAACCTTGAAAATAGTTTTTATTTACTATTTATGATTACTAAATAAAACTTGAATTAATATTTTTTCTCAGTAAAGTGTATAATATTTATTTAAATTTCTAAATATATATAATATTTTCTTGAGATAAATGGAAACAATTTATGTATAACCCTATAGGCCTATTATTTAGAGGTATTAGGTGGACTTTACTGATGTATAATATTTCTATCTACCAATGGGTTAAGGAACCCACATGGGAATAAGATATTTTTCCATAAATTAACAACATATGAATGATCACTATGTGACATAATCCCTTTATCTTGATATCTCATCTAGTAGGTTTCACACCTATGTCATCAACCAATATAACTGATACATAATTTTTGACTATCTAAAATGAAATCATAAATACACCATGGATATATAATTTAGTTGGATAGTTCCATTTAAATCCAAGGTTTGAGACATCAACTTCCATAAAGATATAAGGGACTAATCATTCCTTGACTTATTCATTAATAACATATCAGTCTTGATGAACCTAGTGTACCCAACATTATCGTGATGATATGTTTTCATATTTTATAAAAATACAACAAAGTGAGAAATTCATGACATGAATTAATAATAATATTAAAATCTATAGATCACTATATAGGCTCGTATATAATAATATCAAAAGACAAATAAACATGTGGATACCGTATGAGTGGGTCTTTTCTCATAATCACCCATGTTGGAAATTATCAAGTGTAAACTTTATAGGATGAATTCTGTTATACTTTCCTTTATTCACTCTACAAAGTAAAAATACAATGCTTCCTAGTATAGAATGTTATCTAACTATAGAATAAGGTTTAAGAATATTATCAGGTAATTTTAATGTTCAAATCATAACGGGGAACTACATCACCCTTTTCCATGCGACATATACTTCAAAGAATTAATAAATAAAATTCACATAGAATAATGTAAAATATGTAATAATATATTTAATTAATATTTAACTCATAGAATATACAAGAAATCTAAATTAAAAGCAATTTGTTCCAAGATACTAACTCCAACAATTTTGTGAACATAATTTCTTAATGGGGGAATAATGTGATTAACCATATAATCCTAACAATGAATTGATATTATGATTTATAGAAATAATTTTTAGGATTCAAATTCATCATAGTTTCATAAATAATATTATTTTAATTTTTCAATCGAAAATTAAATAATTATTATCTAACTAAATTATTTTTATATGTATTACATGGTTTTATATAGAAGGTAAATTTATGAAATTGAAAATTTTAATTTGATAAAAAGTAATTAATATTTTGTTTTATAATATATAATTTTCCATAGGTTTATTTGTTAGTATTTTTTTGAGGTATTTGATTTTTGGTTGAATAGTAAAAAAATATAGTTTATATAAAATACCTAAGTTTTATGACATCATGGTGATATAATCATGATTTAAAAATTGAGAAAACATTTATACCATCTAAAAATGTTTTTTATGAGTAATCTAAATATTTTAAAAATATTATTTCAAATTTTGGAACCCATGTTTGACTTTTTGGAACTAAAGTTATATATTTTTTCTAATTATTATTTTTGGATCATTACATTAAATATAGAGTAAGGAAGGTTCCATTTGGTGTTTCATGATAAAAATTTCATATAAATATTGTTTTTTAATTTTAATACAATTAAATTCATGATAATCAATAGTATGCATACTTTTAGTGTAAAATCCTTTTTACAGTTAAAATGTGTATTTTTTATAATACTATTTTCATGCATTTTTCTAACCTATATTAGAAAAAAATTTATACACGTTTAGAAATTGAATTTGATAAAATTTATTTCATATTTTTAATCCAAATGAATTTTTTTTATAATGACCCTTTTATTTTTTTTATAAAAATTAATTACTTAGATAAAAAGTTAAGTTATTTCACTAAATATTAAAATGCGTTAAAAAGGGTTAAATTAAGAGATTAGTTCTAAAATATCTGTGAAACTTATTTAAATGTGACTATTTGAGTAAATTTAGACCCTAACTTCTTATATATTTGAAATTGGGTTTCCTTGGTTCAATATTCCCATGAATAAGACTTTATATTTTTTTTAAAATTTCGAAAAATTTCAATAGGGCCACTCTATTCACTTATAAAAGGCACATTCTCTCATTTCTTCTTCACACAAATCTTTCACTCTATATCAAACATTATATCCTAAAATCCATTCCAAAATATCTTTTACATGTCCTAGAGGTAATTTTATTCTCAAAATACTCATCCTAGGAGGCTTAAGGTGCAAGCCAAATAAGGCTATCCAAGGAGGAGGTATAAGGCCTAACTAAACAATTTTAAGTTTATTTATCCTTATATGTACTTTTAATATGTTTTAACTATTCAAAAATAATTAAATAATTATATTATATACATTGACATTTTATTTCATTGATGTAAGAACTATTTTATACCTCCTTTCCATCCAATGGTAAATAAAAACATCACTCGTGCAGACACGTGGAGTACCACCACCACGATGCGATGTGTTTTGTTTTTAATCAAAACTTTATATATATAGTTTAAATGATAAATCAAATGAATATATATGATATTTATGAAATTATTATGATTATATAAATATAATATATTATCTACCTTCTTACCCTTTATTCTTTTGGAAAATGAAAACGTTGCTCGTGTTTTTATGTGGACTACCACCACCACAAAGCGATGTGATTCATTTTTCATTTTGAACTTACATAGATGGTAATAAGGATGGTTTTAATGAATTAATATGATAATTATAAAATAAATATTATTCTTAAAATTTAAATATTTATATATTTTATTTCCTTTTAAAAAATAGAAATGTCGCTCGTGTGTATATTTGAAAAACCCCCTCCATGAAAGATGTGATTCATTTTTAACGAACACCTTACCTAATTTTTCAAAATAATATTTAATGTATAAATATAATAATTATTACATTAATAAGATTATAAAACTATGAACCCTTTAACATTATCAATATATAAATTTTTTCATAAAAAATTAAAGACCAAACGACTGCAAAACCTTTGATGTAAACTTAACCAATTTAGTAGCAAAATAAAACATGGGATTAAATGAAATTAATGGAATAATTATAAATGAATTAAAATGAAAAATGTATTTAAGTAAGTAAATGACTAATATAATTTTATTATTTAGGATTTATAGAACAAATGAATCTTGAAAGTACTTAAGATAATTGAGTTTTCTTTAAAACATTAGACTAAAGTATTCTTTTCAAATATCTTTACTCTATATCCATATTCTTAAAAATGTTTCAAGAATGATATGTTTTTACTTAAATGATTTTTAAAGGTTATTTTAAATTCTGTTTTAATTTATCTACAAATTCTTTAAAAAGAAATCATTTTAATGTTTTCCATATTGATCAATTTTGAGACATTTTAAAAGAAGTACAAAAGAATTTATTTTTAACATTTACTACATGAAACCCCCTTCATACCTTCATATCAATTATTATATATCAATATTCCTATACAAGTTTATATTTTTTTCAATAAACATAAAATTCCCTCTATTCTTGGAATTTTTCATTTGTAAAAATTTTCAAAATAAAAGGAAATTTCCTTTTAATTTTTATAAGAAAATGTATAGTGCTTTGCTTATGGTTTCAGATGTATTTTTAAGTTGTTTTATGACTTAGACTTGAAATATTAAAAATATATTGTTCATGATATGGTGATTGGGAATTATTGATGATGACAGGTGAGCCTGATATATCTCATGATGACTAGTGAGCCTGATATTGATATCCAATGCATTGGGTAATGATTTAGTTTTCGAAGGAGAACAATTAGGGGGTATAATAGGGCATTTAAAACCTAAATATTTTTAAATAATATTTTTATCTTAATAATTTTATTTATTATATAGATTGGGTTTCATGTAACAATGATTTTAGACGAACCATTTAACATTATTAAATTATTATGTGTTCACTATCGCCATACTGTTGGATTGATGGTAATGAATAGTAATAACTAAATTTTCAAAAATATATATTATATGTATTTATAAAATTAATTAATTAGTTATAAAACTATTAAAATTAAAAATGACAAAAATATATTTCAAAATAAAAGTGTTGTTTTTATGAGTTGTTGTTATGAGCGCAATGTATTTTTATATTAATTAATTAAATTAAACACTATTGTTGAAATATTTTAATTAAATTTAATTATTATTTACTTGATCAAATGTTTTAAACACTAAAAAAATATTTTTATAGGTATAGAATGATAATAAATCTAGTTTTATGCTTAAAAATATAATTTCTCTAAAAAGTAGTTTTCTCACATTTTTCACACTTACATTAAAATTAATTTCTTCCATTTATGATTATTTAATTAGATAAAAATAAATTATATATTTAGAAATAATAGGTTCCAATTTGATAAATATACCCCTTTTATTTTTTTTTCAATATGAATTGTAGCTGTGACAAAATTTATCACCTTGATATTGGGTAAACTGTGAAAATATAGATTAAAAATAAGTTATAAAAACATATTTTTTTATCCTAATTTTTATTAGATAAATAATATTAAAAAACGACCACTTATGGATCTGAATGAATTATTTTAATGAGAAATTTTCCATGGAAATAACTTATATGTTATTTAAATCAAATAAAGTTACAAAATGTCACTCTTAGTTTTAAATATCATTTATGTGTTCACATAGTGAAAAAATTTAGTAATGAAGAAATGATAAGTTTTATTTTATTAATAAAGATATTATATTAATTATGATAATTTATTTCTAATTTTTAGTATATAATTACCTTAAATTATTACAGAACACGAAAACAATATTTATTCAATTATTGGTAAAAGAAAATAAATGATTTTAAAAATATTAAATATGACATAATTTGTGTATTTTATAGAATTAAATGAATTATATTTATAAGTATGAAATATTAGTGTCACGTTATAATATTTTATTCAAATTCCAACTTTTCCTTTTTTTATTTTAATTTAAATTATATAAACAGTACCAAAATTGACTATAATGGTATTTAGAAAAAAGTTAAATAAACTATTTTAAAATCATAAAAATATTGAATTAAGAAAAGTTAGACATGATATGGTCTAAAATTATATAACTTGGATATTTATGGGCTAAATGTTACCTTATAAGTAAAAATTTTAACCCTTTAGTATTGAAAATGTTTTTGTAGTAGTTAAAATTAAAATTGGTTAACTAAGCGTTAATAGAAATGATAACGCTTAAAATGATACAAAAACTTGACAAAATTATATTTTTATGCGATTATAACCCTATTCAACATTTTCTATGAATACCCAGTCATTTTGAGGTATTTTTATTAAGAATAAATTTATAGTAATTTAATATTTTGTGAAATTCTAAAAGTGTCCCTCACCTCAATTATAAAAGGGATTCTCCTTCCTCACTTATTTAAAACACATTTAGTATTATTTAAAAAACAAAATTTACCAATTTATAATCTAAACATCGATAGAAACATTCTATTGGTTCTACTATTCCCCAAATACAAACCCTAGCACCCTTTTTAGGAGATCTAAATGAATCATTTCAAAGAAGAGTTAATCATCTTAATTGATCATTTTCTTTTATACTATTTTTTACCTTTCATAAATATATGATATTTATCATAAAATAATAACTTCATTACCCTAAAAATTATATATTTTTAATATTAATATAAAAAATCTATTATAAACCCTCTATCCCCTCAAATGCCAAATCAAAGTATCGCTCATGTATACGTATGACTTACCATCTCCATGTTTTGATAAAATTAATTTTTCATTACAATATTTTAATGATAGGTATTATGATAGGTTTAATGTTTATATATAAGATTTATATCAAAATTATACTCGTAATATTATAATATCACATCTACATACTTACCTTCTAATCAATTGGAAAATGATAATGTTGTTCGTGCGTACGTGTGGTCTACCACCTCCATGAAGTGACATGAATCATTTTTTATTTATTTTTTACTTTGATGATAATGAGGACGAATATAATGAATATATATTATATAAATTATATAATAATAATACTATAATGGTTAATTTTTATTTAATTTTCTTTCATTCCATATGTCGAAAAATGAAAACAACCTTCATGCGTATACACGACTTACCATCTTCATGAACAATATAATTCATTTTTCTATCACTAGATTTTATAGATGTCTATAAATATTTATATAAGGAGTATATATTATATTTATATCATGAATAATTTAATAGAGATGATGGAAAAAATATAAATGTATAAGGACCAGAACTACTGAACTGAAATACCAATGATAAACGAAACAATTAACACCCATAAATGATGATTTTCATAAGGAATTATTGATAACCGGGGAATTAAAATGTTATAAATGGATTATATATGATATTATGAGTATGAAATTAACTATTTTATATACTTATAATATATTTTAAATTTTTATAGAGGGTGTTTCAGTGTTTTTGATGCAATAAAAACATGAGGTAAGGGTTTTATGTCACAATCTCATTATTTATCAAGATTAATTATTAAAATTCTCTGATGATGAAATATTACGATATATCACTAAATAAAACTCAATAAATTTATTATCCTTTGGTTTTTATATTCAAATGCAATTTTTATTTTCATTCTCCTCAACTTATATAATTAAGAGACAGAAAATATTTTTAATGAAAATGAACTTCATTTGTCTCTTCGATCAGAAAGCATGTTCTTCCCTGTCCATGTTTTCTAAAATTTTCTTAAATATAGTTTTTATTATTCTCTTATCATGGTTGAAAATAATTTTTATCCATGTTTAAGTTTTTATAAAATCATTTAAAAAAAATCTTTTTTAGTTTTCCAAATGAGGTACGTTGTGACTTTTACAGAAAAAGTATTAAAGGAATTTTTTTAACTTATACAACATGAATAAACATTATCACTATCATTAATTTTTTTTCATTTGAATATTACTTTAAAATTTTACATGGTTATTTTATATGAAAATATTTCCTTTATATTTTCATAGTTTTTTAATAAGTTATTTTAAAAAGGAATTTTTTCCCACTCGATTTTCTTAATAATATTGTAAGGGTATTTATATTCATCAATGACCGAACGGTTTATTTTAATTTTTATTTACTGTGAATATGATATGAGGATACTATCCTTATCACTTCATTATATGGTTTATAGATATGATGACACACATTTCTTTTCCCTGGGTAATGTTTTGGTGAAATGTTTAGGAATACTATTTATTTTCATGGTTTTTGATACGGTGAATGGTTCATTATATTGCAACGCACATATGTATGATTTTCATTATGTGATGGGTGGGGCCGATATAACTCTAAAATGAATTGGTTATATATTGATATCTCAGTAGATAAATAGAACATAAATGGGGTATGAACCCAGTTCATCAAGGGACTATGTTCATAACGATAGTGTTGGGAGTGAACCTTGAAAATTATGATGGTTTAGGGAGTGAACCCATTCTACCATGATAGTCTTTGAAAAGAGACTTTACTACAAAGGAAATGATTTTCTATGCTTTTGTGTATGAAAAAATTCCATGTATTATGCTAATGTTTTTTTATCACGGACCATGTTCTTTGATTACTTTATGATTTATGTCATTTGAACTCCAAGATTTATGCCATGAATTAAGATTGTGATCTATGACATCCGGGGTATTATTTTCAAATTTTAAGCTCATGTTATCATACCCTTTTTTCTCATGTTATGCTTATATGATAGTTGATATCTACCTTGATTTCAATTGTTGAGAATTTGAGATAACACTTCTTTATGTTTCATTTCCATAGGTTATGAATAAAGTTATTAAGAATGATATGTTTGAGAAGGGTTCTGGTTATGAATTAATAAATGGGAGACTTTGTTGATATTTTTGAACTAGACATTTATAATTCCAATTTTACAAATATACTAGACCTAAATGATTCTATTCTGGATCAATATGTTATTTAATGAATATTACAATATTATAATGTAATATCTATGTATGAAATGTTCTGGTTGATATAGTTTTTATCTAGAAAGGTTTAGTTAAGATTTGGAAACTAAGATGAGATAATTTTAGTGATAACTCTAGGGATAAGTCTAATTATAGAATAAAATCCTAAAGTTTTAGTAATGATCTTGAATGAGCTTGGTTAAATTGAAGGTTTCATAGAGGGAGATGTCACATTTAGAAATCCTATAAATATTTTTTCATGATTATGCAGTTTCCCAATATGATTGTTGTTTATCACTCTAGGTTTTTTGGTTTTTTCAATGGATGGAACTTTATCTAATCATGTTGATGATGAATGCAATGAAAAATTCAATTCTTTTCCTCTCGAGATTTTTTTTCATGTGAGTTGAAATGAAAAATATTACTGTTATGAATACAAAACATTCTCAAACTATGAATCCCAATGATCTTGAAAGATAGAAAAGTAAGTAATAGTATTCTATTGAATCATTCTGGAGGTAACCTACACCTTATCTTATTGGTTTCACTAATGCACTAGTCACAGAGCGAAAACTTAGTACCACTAGAAAGGTATTTTATGTTATTTAGTGTTCGGATCCTAAGAAATTTATTAAAACAGTTTTTAAGGAGAGGATGATTAGTGGTTGAATTTTATTAAGAACCAGAGAGAACAAGAATAAATTGAATATATGGAGTGTGAATAATTTAAAATATTAGTTTTTTAATAAATATTAACCGTGAATTATTCATATGGAAATGGAGAGATAATTCCTTGAGTAAAAGAAAAAGAATGATAAATTTGTCACTACTTATGAGGAAAATTCCACAATACTTGCGAGTTTTGATTCTCATATTATCATACAACTTGAATATAAGGTTGGCCGATTACTAAGTGGATTAAAAAAAGCATCTTAAGGGTGTTATTCATAAAATTATTTAATAAAATTAAGTCTTTTTTGATGTGCATCAATATAGAAATGGATATTGGAGTTTCCCATCAATCTACTGGTTTTGATATGAAAAGAAAAATGTAATTTAATGGAAATTATAGAAATCATAAAGAGAAGAAGATAAGAATTCCTATATGATTTAATTATGGAAGAAAAGATGGAGGAATTGTTTTTAAGGTAACTATTAAGTGTTTTAAGTGTGGAAATAAAGTTCATCAGGAAATTGAATATTGATGTGACGTAAAGATGTTATCTAATGATGATAATAAATAGAATTCTCTACATAATTCACCACCCACAGTCCAGTGTTTTAAATTCATGGAGTATGGGAATTGTGATAAAGATTTACCGAATCTGAAGTTTAATGATGATGATTGATGTCAATAACCTCTTAAGCATATAGAAAAAGGGAAATATAATGTGATCACAATTTCTAGTGAGGGGTATGATATATATGTCGTGAAAGGTATACCTACCATCCGATCTAGAACTGCTAATATCTTATTTGATTATGGATATACCCACTCTTTTATATATAAAGAATTTTCTAAGGGTATCACAGTAAAATATAAAAAATTAGATATTGAGTTAGTAGTAAAGACCCCTAATGGTATTGTTATCACATCCCAAGTCTATGATTATTCTCTATGTTAATTTTGTTGGAATATATTTCTTGAAAATCAATGCATTTTCCTCTAGTTAAATTCTATGTTATTTTGGGAATGAATTTATGTTGTTAAAATAAATCCCACATAAATTTCCATGGAAGGGTATTATTTTTGATATTAAGATCCAAACTATGATCAAATATAAGTGTAATGAAAAAATTAACTTCCAATGGAAATTACACCCATCATATGGGCCATGATTCCTATTAAAAAGGGAATTTATCTCAGATAGTTTGGGATAAATTGAAATTCATATATATTTCAATTATACGGGAGTTTATTGATGTATTTGTAGAAGAGTTTCCTAGTCATCCACCAAATCGTGAAGTTGAGTTTTCAATAGAATTGATACCTGGTGCTACAACTATTTTAAATACTACATATATAATTTCTGATATTGTGTTTAAAGAAATGAAGAAGAAAATATATTTTTATATTCACAAGGGACTCATCTAGAAAAGTTTGTCTCCTTAGGTTGTTCATTTTTTTTCATAGAAGAATGATGGGTTAATGTGACTCTATAGTCATTATTGAGATATTAACAAGATCAATATTATGAAAAATTATCATCTACTATATATTTATGACTTGACTGATCAACTTTATAGAGACCAATAATTTTAAAATATTTATCTTCATTATGGATACGATAAATTTAGGGTCAATAAGGAGGATATAACCAAGACAATATTTCATACAAGGTTTGAATAATATGAATTTATAATCATTTCATTAGGTCTTAATAATTCCTCTGACATCTTCATGGATTTAACAAGAAGTGTTTTTAGAGATTACCTTGACCAGTTTATGGTAGTATATATAGAATAAATTATTATTTTTTTCAAAGAGAAATGATTATCATGAATATTATTTAAGAATTATTCTAAAGGACCAAAGGAAGTAGAATCTCTATGGAAAGTTTAAAAATTTTCCATTTTTTTAGAAAGGTGAATTATTGGTACATATAATCTCATGTGCTATTTTATCAGTAGAATCATAAAATTTTGATGTTATTGAACACTATCCAAGACGAACCACTATAATGGAGATTCATAGTATTCTTGGTTTGGATGGATATTATTTGTGATTTGTGGAGAACGTTTCACAACTATTTATTCCACTCGCTAAGTTAACTTCTAAGAGAACCAAGTTCCTTTATATGGATGAATGTGAAAATTTTTTAAGGTATTTAAGAGAATTGTATTTATCACACTTATTCTTACACTACCAAATAGTGTCAAATGGATTTTTATATATAGAGATGCATCAAATAAGGGACTGAGATTCACCTTCAAGAAAAAAAATGTTTATAGATTATGCCTCATGATAATTGAATGTCCATGATAAAAATTACCCAAATAATTATTTGGAGTTATCTATGGTATTATTTATATTAAATATTTAGAGGCATTATCTATAGGGAGAATTGGGTGATATATATACAGATAAAAAAAAGTATATAGTATATTTTCACTCAAAAAGAGTGACACTTTCACCAAAGAAAATAGTTGGAGATAATTAAATATTACGACTTCTCAATAAATTACCACCATAGGAATTTGAAGAAGGTGTTATATGCTTTGAGTGGAAATAATCATGATATATTATATATGATGAGGATAAGAAAACATCAAATATTTCCAGACTTGTAAATGATGGATCTTGAAATATTAAATGAACGAGAGAAATATTATCTTTCTCAAATGAGTATTCAAAAATCTATCTATGGGAAGATTAATGAGGAATAAAATGAATTTTTAGAGCTTTAAAAAATGTGAGAGATATTATTGAATTCAACCTTGATTGTGATAGAATAATAAGTGTCATGAACTGTGTCTATTTCTATTTAGAACCATATATAAACAAAGATCTATTTGATGAATCTAATTTTTATTCATTCTATATTCATCCTAAATGTATATATATGTATAGATATTTGAAATAATATTTCTAGTGGAATGTAATGAAGAGAGATATTGTAGATTATTTGTCTTGACACTTTGTATGTCAGTAAGTTAATGCTGAGAGACATAAGTTCATTGAGTTGTTACAACCATGACCCATACCAGAATGGAAAAGGTAAAACATCACCATGGATTTTTTTATTATAATTACCCAAAAAATCTTATAGGTATAATTCTATTTGGGTTGTACCCTGTCACCTTACAAAGCTAGTACATTTTAATTCCATTAGATAATATTTCTCTCTCTATAAACTGACTCAGTTATACACTAAGAAATTGGAAAGATTTCAAGGTGTACCACTATCAATTGTATCTGATCATGATCAGAGGTTTACCAAAATGTTTTAGAGAAGTCCTCAATAGTCACTGTAAGAAGAGTTAAGTTTCATAAATTCTTATAATCATTAGACATATGATCAGTTGGAGGGGAAAATTAAAACTCTAGAATACAAGTTGAATATCATAACATTATAAAAATATTATGTGTCAATTTTCACCAATCCATTGGATTGGTGGTTATGAATAATAATAATTAAATTAAAAAAAATACATATTATATACATTTATAAAATGAATTCATTAGTTTTTAAATGATTGAATTTAAAAAAATTGAAAATAAAAGTGTTGTTTTTTGAAAAAATTTTGTATGTAAGCAATGTATTTTTATATTAACAATTTAAATTAATCAATATTTATGAATTATTTAAATAAAATTTTTATATTATTTACCTGTAAAATGTTTGAAACATTTAACATATAATTTTCTAGTCATAAGATAATAATAAATCCATTTTTATGCTTATAAATATATTTTCGTCTGAAAAACGTTTTGTCATATTTTATGAACATACGTTAAAATTAATTTATTCCATTTATAAGTGTTAAATTAGATAAAATTAATTACATATTTATAATTATGAAGCTCACATTTGTTAAATTTCCACCTTATATTTTGGTCCAATATGAATAATGACTGTGGTAAAATTTTTCATCTCGGTAAAGGCTCAATTCGGTCAATATAAATTAATAATAAGTGATAAGGCCATAATTTTTTCAACATACTTGTGATTGGATAAAGGTAATATAAAACTTATCACCTTAGGATTTGAATTTATTACTTTAATGGGCATGTTCCAATGAAAATGATTTATATATTATTTAAATCAAATAAAGTTACAAAATGTCACTCTCTTAGTTTTAAATATCCTTTTTTAATCACATTAGAACTATAAATTTTTATGAATTAATATTTATAGTAATTTTATATATAATTAAATTATATTCATGGTTTTATTTATTTCTAACTTTTAGGTATTATGAAATTACCTTAAATTTTTACACAATGCCAAAACAATATTTATTAAATTAAATGAGAAATGAAATAAATGATGTTGAAAATATTAAAACTGGTGTAATTTGAGTAATTTATAGTGTTCCAAAAAAAATTATTGGTGAATATGAAATATTAATGTTGTTTAACTAGATTATATTTTAACTAACTAATTAATTTATTTCTTTTTAGTCAAATTAAGTAAATACTTGCAAAATTAATAATAAATATATTTTATGAAAATAATATTTTATTAAATTAATTCCAAATAATTAAAGTAATGAAATAAAACAAGGTGGATACAATATGGTTGAAAATTTCATAAATGTTATATTTATGGGATAATTTTCACTTTATAAGTATAAGTTATCGACCATTACTTTTTAAAATTTCTTTCTATAGTTAAAATTAAAATTTGTTAACTAAGGGTTAATCAAAATGATAAGGTTTAAAATGAAACTAAAACCTATAAAAATCTTTTGGTTAATGGGATTACAAAACTTTACTACCTTATATTTGAATACAAATCTACTTTCTGGAATTTTTTGATAATTACTTTATTATAATTTAATCTTTTGAGAAACTCAAAAAGTTCCCCTCACCTTAATTATAATGTGGTACCTCCTACCTAACTTATTTACACCAAATTGAGAATTCTAGCTCAACCAAAAAAACCAATATCTATTATAAACTCCATACCTATATTCTAGATGGTATGTTCATCACAAAATACCATCCCTAGAGCCCTTTTGGGGAGACCTAAAGTAGTCATCTAAAAGAATAGGTATTTACCTTAACCGATAACTTTCTTTTATACCATTATTTAATCCTATAAATATGTTTTATTTATTATAAAATAATAAATTCAGTACTATAAATTTTATAAAATGGTATTATTTTTATAAAAATACCATCATGAACCCACTTTCAAATCAAATGCAAAGTGAGAGTATCTCTCTTGTGTGCATACGACTTACCATCTCCATGTAGTGATACAATTAATGTTTCATAAAAACATTTTAATGATGGGTGTTATAATTATTTTTATGATTTTAACTGATATTTATCAAATAATTATACTATATTAATTATAATATCACATCTACCTACTTACCATCTAATCGTTTTGGATATGATAGCGTTTTTCTTGCGTATGTGTGAACTACAACCTCAATGAAGAAATGCAATTAGTTTTTCATTTATATTTTACATGGATATTAATTAGAAATTATTTTATGAATATATATTATATATATTATATAATAATTATCCAATAAATTTGAATTATCATTTACCTTTCCCTCATTCCATCTGTCAAAAAATGAAAATAACGTTCATGCGTACGTATAACCTACCGTCTCCATGAACATCGTAATTTATTTTTATATATAAAAATTTTATGGATGATCATAAATATATATATAATGAATATATGTTATATTTATGTCATGATTAATATTATTTAGATAATGGAACCAAGATAAATGTACAAGGACCTGAACTACTGAACTAAAATAATCATGAAAAATGAAATAATTAACACTCAGAAATAATGATTTTAATTTGGAATTTTTGATAAATAGGGGTGTTTAAATTATATAAAGGGATAATATATGATATTATAAGTATGAAAATTACAATATTATTAAATTATAATAAATTTAAATTTATTATACAATTGGTTAGATTTATTTCTAAGTAAAAAGAACTTGAGGTAAGGGTGTTATGTCATAATCTCATTGTTTATCATGATTGATTATGACTATACCTACGATGATGAAATATTATGATATAAAACTGAATAAAACCCATGAGTTTTATTTTACTATGGTTATTTCTTTAAAATACATGTTTTTGTTTCATTTTCCTCATCTTTTGTAGTCAATAGAGTGATAATATTTGTATTAGGAAAGTCGACTTCATTTCCTTCTGCAGTTGAAATTTTTTTTATTCCATATTCATGTTTTTGAAATATGTTTTATTGAAGTATTTTAAAATTATACAGTGATGGTTTAAATTAATTTTTACCCATGTTTTATTTTTTTGAAAATGGTTTGAAATGAATATTTTTTCATTTTTAAATGAGGTAATATATAAATTTTCCAATCAAAGTATAGATGTAATATTTTTTAAATTTCACAATATGTAAACTTTTATCTCTATTGTGAATCATTTTTTATTTGAAGATTAATTTATAAGGTTACATCTTTATTTTCAAATATTTTTTTATTTATATGTGCATAGATTTTTTAATATTTCATTTAAAAATGGAAAGGTTATTTTCCTCAAGATAGTTTTAATGACATTTTCATAGTATTTATATTAATAAAATACAAAAAACCTTGAATTCACCATTTATTTAACAGGTATATGATTCAAGGATACCATCCTTTTTCTTTCTCTTGCTGTTTTATAAATATTAAGACACACTTTGGATTTACTGAGGTTATTTTATAATGAAATGATTATGAGACCCATTTATTTTAATGGGTTATGATATAATTAATGGTTTATGATTTTATGGAACACATATATATGATTTTAATTATGTAATGGGTCTGACCTATATCCCCTACAATGCATTTGGTAAAAATTTATATCTCCAGATATAAACAAGATTGGAATAGGGATTGAACCCAGTTCAGTATGGGACTTTTTCCACTATAATAGTCATGGGTGTGAACCTTGAATACTATGATGGTTTAGGAAGTGAACCCATTCATATATTATAGTATTGAAAATGATCCTTTACTACTAAATAAATTATTTTCCATTCTTATGTGTCTTCGACAGTTTCATGTCTTATGGAAATGTTATGATCTCTTGGACCCTATTTTTTTAATGATTTATGATTTATGAACAACCAATATTTATTTTATGAACTAATAATATGATCTATGCAATATAAGGTATGGTTTACATATGTTATTATCATTCTCTCATACAATGTTTTCTAATTTTATGCTTATATGATCATTAATATATTCCTTGTTTACCCTTACTTTGCATTAGTGATCACAATTTCTTATAGTTACTTTCACTAGGTTATGAATAAATCTATTAAGATTGATATGTATAAGATGAGTAATAGTTATTAAGAAATAAGTGGGATACTATTTTGATATTTTATGAACTAGTTTTTTATGTTTCCATGTTTCCATAGATACTATAATTAAATGATTCTCCCAAGGATTAAAATTCTATATAATTAATATTATTATATTAATATGAGATATATATATATATATAGGAAAAGTTTAGGTCACTATAGTTCGTTTTATTGAAAATTTAAACTGTCCTTTATAATCTTGGATGAGATAAATTTAGTGATAAGTATCGGGATAAGTCTATCTATTGGATAAAATACTAAAGTTTTTGTAATGATAATAATTGACCTAGGTTAAAACTAATATATCTTAAAATAATGTGTCATAATTTAGACATTATATAAATTATTTTTCATGATTATGTGGTTTTACACTTTGATTACTGTTTCTGACACTCTGTTTTTTGGTTTTAGTAAATGGAAGAAACCTAAATAAATCATGTTAATGTTGAATGAGATGGGAAATTCAATTATTTTCATATTGAGTAAATTAATGTTATTGGTGTTGGAATAAAAAATATTGTTTTAATGCCCACACAAATTTTGAAATATATGAATCATGCTGAGATTACAAATGAGAAAAAGAGGTAACAACGTTATATTAAATACTTCAAGAGGTAATGACTTCCATTATTTAGTGATTCCATCGATCCAATCATCATTGAGTAATGGATGAGTACCACTAAAATTATATTTATATTATTAAATTTTCAAAACATGAGAAACTTATCAGTGCTAATTATAATTTGGAAGGCAATGCAGATCAGTTGTGGACTCTTATAGTGAACATGAGAGAACAAGAAGAAATTGATTCTATAGAGTGGGATGAATTTAAAAGATTATTTCTCAATAATTATTTTCTCATAATCTTCTCATAAAAATGGAGAAGGAATTAATCGAGATAAAGAATAAGGATAATAAATCTGTTGTAACTTATTAGAAAACATTTACAAGACTTGTGAGGTATTATTTTGGTATTATCATCTAACTTGAAAGTAAGGTTTATTGTTTCTTCAATGGTATAATACCAATTCTTTGAACGAAATTATCCACATGTTACTTTATTATCCATGAAAATTTTATTTATCATGATCTCAAGGTAGATATGGATATTGTAGTTTCCCATCAATCTCTTGGGTTTGATAAGAAAAGAAATATATAATTCAAAGGAAATTCTAAAAACAATAGAAAGAAAAAGATGATCATTCCTTTATGATCGAAGTGTGGAAGGAAAAATGGGGGAAATTATATTAAGGGAAATGTTGAAATTTTCATTTGTAGAAATTAAGGTCATTGGGTAATTGAATACTGATGTGATTGGAAGAAGTAAGCTAATGATATGAATAGAGAGAAAGTTCCACATAATACACCACCCACACTCTAATTTTTAAAATTCAAGGAGTATGGGATCTCGGTTAACTAGTTTCCATATATGATGGTTAATGATGATGATCAATGTTAATAACTTCTTGAACCTAGAGGTAAAGGGAAATCTCATGCAATCACTATTTTTGATGAGGGGTATGATAATGATGAAGTTAAAGGTAAACTTACCATCCAATCTAGAACTAAAAATGTCTTATTTGATTATACACTACAAAAAAAACCGGGTTTATCTGCGGTTTTGTGGCAGAGGTTCACAAAACTGCCGCTAAACGTTTTCGCCGAAAGGTTTCGCGGCGGTTTTTAATAAACCGCCGCGAAACCCGAATTTTTTTAAAACAACCGCGACCCTTCCCTACCCCCACCCCGATCTTTCCCCCAAACTAGGCCCGCGCCCTCCCTATCTTTCCCCTAACCGCTCCCCCCCGGCGACCCGCAACCTCCGGTGAACCTGCGACCTCCGGCGACTCCGCGACCTCCGTCTCCGGCGACCCCACGACCTCCATCTCCGGCGACCCATCATTTCCAGGTATGTATCCATTTAACTAGGTTTTAAATATAGAAAATTTTGATAGAGATTATGGTTATGTTAGGTCTTGTGTTATATTTGAATATTTTAATTAATTTTTAGTATTATTATGTTTCTTTGATATTCAGTTTGTGGATGTGCTGCGAAAATAATTTTATGTGCATCAAAAAATAGATTTCCCTAGAATACATTCATTTGGTTATAAATCAATGCCATATAAATTGTTTGTAAAATGTTCTTGGTTTGATGAAATATTTTGAAACCATTGATTTTATTAGGAATTTAGAAAATAATTTATGTGATTGTTTTGTGAAATATCTTTTTTTTAAATGAGTGTTTTATGGAAAATCATTCTAATTTGATAGGAATCCTTTTGGATTTGTTTGCTAATTTTCTGTTTTTTGTAAAATTATTGTTATTTTTTTCTTATTTTAAATCATTTGAATTGGTTTTATGTAATAATTTTTTCTTTTAAAAACCAATTCAGTTTTAAAGGAATTTGGAACCCCATGGGGGGTTTGAAAAATATACTATTTTCATTTAATGAAATTGATATAGTAAATGTTTTTACATTAATTAAAATTTGAGATTTTAGAATCTTAGGTGGTATCAAGAAATGGTTGATAATGTTTTAGGATTTATGTATGCAATTTGGTTCTTTTACAATAACATGTGTTATTTGAAAAATTTATTTTTGGAAAATGCATTTTTTGAGAATGGTTTTTTTATTCTATTGTGAATTTTTTTGTTTTAAAAGAATTTATAGGAGAATGTGATGTTCCATTTAGGATGTTTTGGGATATCTTGGTGTGATTTTGGGGAAACAAATACTAAAGGGTCTATGATTTAGTTTATTTGATGTGATCCCCACCTCTAAAAAAGATCTATTATGAAATTAGAGTGTTCATATTATGGGTTCTTCCAACTTTTTTTGACCCTATAGATGATCCAATTGGACTGGTTGGTGTGGTATCATTTTTGGGGTGATGTGATTTAGTTTACTTAAGGAATCACATCATTAGTGGCTCTATTAGGGATTTTCTAGTCTAGTAGTTTAGAAACATGAACCTTGGAATAACTGTTAGATCGATGAGGATATGTTTTTATTGGAGTCTACTGGGTTATAACATGGAATGATAAGCAGTAATGAAATTTTATAGAAAACATGGGTAAACATTTCCGTTTTTCCTAGTTCTAAAAAAAACTAGGTACATAATGTATATCAATTATAACTCAGAAATCCAATCAGTACAAAATAGAATAAGTAGTAGAGGCATAAGTACCAAGGAACACTATAATTTAGACTATAAGAATACTTATACCAAAATAAATCATGTGCACAATCCAATTCCTATAACACATGCCTAGGAATAAGAGGAATTCCCCATGAGTAAACCCCCCCCGAAAATGCTAAGTTGTCCCCTAGAACAATGGGACTAGGAAACCAAGGAAATACCCATGAGAAAACCTCCAAATAATCACAAAACATGGACGATGGACTCAAGATAAACCCTCCACCTAAGTACCCAAGGTAACCTAAGTGCTCATTTTCACAAATCAATTTCAATATTTTAAAAGTACCCATTTCATTTCCATTTATCAAAAATCATGGAAAAACATTTCTCTTAAAAACCCCTTCTTAAACAAATGAAAATAGTCATTACAATTTGATAAATCAACTTATAAATTAAGAAAAATTAGGCTAATTATCATAGGCTAGAGATGGAACCACCTACCTCAAAGCTCAAGTCACACATTCCCGTAATGGGATCCACCAACAATGAAAACCCAATGATGAAAACGAAGGCCCTAAAATATAATAAAAACATTAATATTGATATAAATTAGAAAATAAGGGGTTGGTGGAAAGGGAAAACACCAAATACCTCAAGAACAGACATCCGCCACACCACAACTAAGCAAGGAATGGCCTCCATAATGAGATCTCCCAAAGGATCTAGACGAATAGACAAAGATTCAAAAACTTAGGCCACCAGATATGATAATGTTACCCTAGAGTGCCACTATTATTAAGAGAAATGAAGAATCTGAAATATTTCTTACCCAGAAAGATGCGCCACGACTATAATAAAAGATCCAATGTTGAATGGATCAATCTAGATGGAGCATAGTCTCCCAAAATAACCCGAGAAGATCTCTAGGTAGGGATCCAAGGGCCTGGAGAAAATAACTGAAACCAAAATAGCCACTCGCCTATTTTAAAAACTACACGAGGGCCATTTGATGATGTGTAATACTATTACCTGCTGTGAAATCCATGGTGTTCTAGTATGTTGAAAAATCCTTCACCTCGGATTAAAAATCCATTATTTTAAAATTTATGATGTGAAACCACTCTTCCCGATGTGTAAACTTTCACAGCATGAATACCCTTTCATGAATTGTATCTAGTAATAGTTACATAGTGTGTAACCTAGTTATAGAGTGCGAAAGACTTTTGAATCATGTAGAAAAAGCTGGTCAAAGATGAAAGTACAAAAAATATTTGACTTCACCATTTTAGGTATCTTACCAATTCCTTCCTAGTCCTTTATAGACAATGGAAAAAAGGAAATTTATTAAGAGGATAAAAAAAATACCTGATAGATCAAGAATAGTATCTTACAAACTCCCCACTATAAATAATTTTTGTCCTCAATAAGTCATGTAAAAGATGTAATCCATGGAAAAATATGAGTTCACTGCTCCTTCATCAATGACTCGTGTTCTCTGTCTCCAACTCAACGACACCCTCATGAGTAACTCATGGAAGGTACAACCATGTAATATATATGGATAATAGATATATGAATATTTTTCTTTGGTTTATGAGGATAAATGGGACAGAACCATTTAATTCTTTTAAAAAAAGTATCATCACTCAAAATAAAAGATCACTTGAACCATATGATTATTATATAAATAAAAGGTACTTGATTATATGTAATGAAAAGATAATAATTTATAGTAATGTTGATAAATACCAAAAAAATAGAGCTCATCTTTTTAATGAATTAAATAATCCTTGTCCATCTTTGAAGAATAGGTAATCACGACTAAAAAAATGGTTAATAGATGAAAAGACATTGAAATTAAGTGGGGGAATTATCATAATGTGTTATCACTATGTTGGATATAGTGTGAAGAATATTCATTGGCTTATAAACAAGTATCAACAACAGTGTTCAAATTATGCAACTAAATATGGTAAAAAAATATTCCATATTATTTTTATTGATCTATAATATTGATAAGTGAAGGTAATGATTATTAAACATAATCCAATGAGGGGAAACTCTAGAAATGGGAACCCATGCATTGGAATTCTATATTAGTGATTTTGGATGGATGTTATAAATACCGACTGGTATCCCATTTCTAGATATGGAAAATAAAATAAAACATTTAATTGAGATGACCAAGCACGTGAGTATGTGATATGTTCAGGAAAGTTGTAGTATTTTTTGTGAGGGTGTGGCAGTAATCTGAGTGGACCAATGTATCTCATTAATGTAGTGGGGATATAAATTTTTTGAGGCAACATAAATGTGTGATTGACAGTGTTATGATAATTTTGTAACCCGATATTCTTACTGCTCCTCAATGAGTTGTTCACGGTGTCTCCTAGGGACCAGACTTGATTGGTTTGTCTGGGCATGCTAAGTAAGTGGTAAATATGATAAATGAATCATCTTTATTATATTATGAATACTTTATGATCAATGGGTCATCTTTATTATATTATGATTCTGAAATCTTACACTATGGTATCTTTTGTGTAGGAACATTGTGATATACATGGATAAAAGTTGGATCACATTACCGAGGAACACACCTCAGTATGTTAAGGGTTTGAATGAGTTTTTAGATTTTGCGATTTCTAATCGATCCGTTGAAGGGAGAATAAAATGTCCATGTCCTAAATGTAAATTTAGAACATGGTTGAAGAGAGATGAGGTTTATGAACATTTAATACTGAAGCAATTCCCTGATCAATATTTGTGTTGGATTTGGCATGGAGAATTGAACATTACAGAAAGATTGAGCACTGATGTTAATCCGCAGAATGAGGTCCCAAGTTCATTGACAATGGAAAATGAAATGAAAAACCTAATAAATGATGCATTCGACACTGCATGGAACCACTATCAGCATCAAAACATATCAGAACAACCCGAAGAGGGTGCTACAAATTGCAACGTGACAAGTGATGTTATTGAGACTGTAACCCAAGCAGATCAAGATTGTCACATATCATTGGATCCTCCTCTTAATTCTGTGGAGCCAAATGTAAGAGAAAACTTCACTGAGGAAAATGTGTTTCATGATTTAGTTGACGATGGAAATCAAGAGTTGTATTGTGGGTGTTTGAAGTATTCAAAACTTTCATTTCTGCTGAAGTTATATCACATCAAATATCTATGTGGAATTACAAATAAGGCAATGTCCATGATATTGGAATTGATACGTGATGCATTTCCTAAAGCAAAAATCCCAGAATCTTTTTATGATATGAAAAATGTTGTTAACAAGCTTGGTCTGAATTATACAAAAATACATGTGTGTCCCAATGATTATATGCTTTATTTGGGAGAGGATTCAAATAGACAGAATTGAAAGAAATGTTCTTCTTTTAGATGTCAGAAAAAGGGTGATGTTGGGAGTCTGAATGAACATAATTTCATGGAGAATAAGATGAAATGGAGCACACTTGCAAAGGTTTTGCGTTACTTTCCTTTGAAGCCTCGATTGCAAATATTATTCATGTCATCAAAAACTGCTGAACACCTGAATTGGCATTCTATAGATAATAACAATGATGGGTTAATGAGACATCCACGAGATTCCCAATCATGGAAGACATTTGATCTATTACATCCATATTTCTCAACTAATCCTAGGAATGTTCGATTGGGATTGGCTGCTGATGGATTCAACCCATTTGGGACTTTGAGTACAAGTTATAACATTTGTCCAGTTATTTTGATCCCTTATAATCTGCCTCCGTGGATGTGTATGCAACAATCATCTTTTATCATTTCAATGATTATTCCTGGAAAACAAATTCTTGGAAATGATATTGATGTATACTTGCAGCCTTTGATTGAAGAATTGCAGGAGTTATGGAGTAACGGTGTTGAGACATTTGATGTTTCTTCTAAAACAATGTTCAAAATGCATGCTTCTTTACTGTGGACCATTAGTGACTTTCCTGGGCTTGGGAATTTATCTGGTTGGAGCACTTATACGGTTTTGGCTTGTCCCATTTGTAACTTTGATTTTGAGCCCAAAATGCTACCTCATAGTAGAAAATGGTGCTTCTTATGCCATTGAAGATTTCTCGATGCATCTCATAGATTTTAGTTGAACAAATCAAAATTTAATGGTTTCATTGATCATAGACCACCTCCAAAGTTTTTAACCGGTTCTAAAATATTAACAAAGCCTGAAAATGTTGAAACAAAATTTGGGAAGGTTCATCATTTAAATGATAGTGGAAAACGGGTCCGAAGTGCATCGTCAAGTGAAATCAGAACGCAACAATGGAAGAAAAAAAGTACATTCTTCAAACTTTCGTATTGGGAATTTAATTTGTTGCGCCACAATATTGATGTGATGCATATTGAAAAGAATGTCTGTGGAAATTTGATTTTCACATTACTTAATGAGCACGGAAAGTCGACGGATCATCTTAATGCTCGCAAAGACTTACAAGTAATGAACATAAAACGTGATCTCTGGCGAGATGAGAATGAAAAGTATGCTCCGACCATTTTTGCAATGAAAAATAGGGATAAAGATACGTTCCTTTTAATTTTAAAGAATGTGAAGGTATCTGATGGGTATTCGAGTAACATCTCGAGGTGTGTTGACTTGAAGAATCGTAAGTTACATGGATTGAAAAGTCAAGATTCACATATTTTGTTACAGTAATTACTACCATTAGCATTGCGTACATTATTACCTGAAAAAGTTACTGCTCTTGTACTCAAATTCTGCAAATTTTTCAGGAACTTATGTGAGAAGGTTGTACATCCATTTCAGCTTGACAACCTCCAGGAGAGGTTTGTATTGACTCTTTGTGAAATGGAGATGATCTTTCCTCCATCATTTTTTACTATCATGATGCATTTAACTGTGCATTTGGTTGAATAAGCTAAATTAGGAGGCCCCGTTCATTATCGATGGATGTATCCAATTGAGAGGTATTTTATTTATATGTTTTGAAGTTAAGTAAACAATTTTTGAAATTTACTTAAATGCATAATGTTATTATTTTATTTCACAGATATCTTGGGCATTTGAAATCATACGTGAGAAATAAAGCTTAACCAGAAGGCTCTATTGCTGAAGGCTATTTGGATGAGGAATGTCTTACCTTTTGTTCCAGGTATTTAGATGATATTGAGACAAGATTTAATGGAGTTGGACGTGTTGACGACACATCAACTCAATCTCAAATGCATCAGAAATAAAAAATATTTCCTACTATTGGCCGATCAATTGGGAGGAGCTGAAATGTGACACTGACAGAATTGGAATTATTACAGGCACATAGATATGTGCTACTGAATAGTGAAATTGCAGATCCATTTATTGAAGAGTTGAGGATACAAACTAAGAGACGAATGGGGGGACAGACACGAAATGAGAAAGATATAACGAAAGCTGTGAATAAAGATCTCGTAGAATGGTTTGCATGTCGTGTAAGTTCATAAATATTGCAATAAATATGAATATTAGTTTGACACATAGAATTTGTAAATATATTAAATTATATTTCTTTTTTCAGATCATGAATACTGATACTCGAGCAGACTTGTCAGAAGATTTGAAGTTTCTTGCTAGAGGTCCTATAAAGAAAGTTAGAAAGTTCGACGCTTATAATGTGAATGGCTTTAGATTTCATACAGTCGATCGAGAAGTGGGTTTGAAAACACAGAATAGTGGTATATTTACATTTTCTGAAGTGGGATACTATGGAAAGCTGCATGATATTATTGAATTAAACTACCATGGGAATTTTTCTGTTGTTTTATTCAAATGAAAATGGGTCGATATTATCAGAGGTGTTAAAAGAGATTCATTACAATTTACTTCTGTGAACTTCTCTTGCTTGATGGATGTTGGTGATCATGAAATGCATGATCCATATATCTTTGAATCACAAGAAAAAATGGTATATTATGTGAATGATGTTGTGGATGAAGGGTGGAGTGTAGTTACTCACGTAATACAAAGAGGTTTGTATGATATGGGTGATGAAGTGGAAGATTTGACCTCTAAAATTGAATGTCATCAACAACATGAAGTAGAATTATTTGTCCATCATGATATTGAAAATATTAGTCTTGCAAGAATGAATGAAGTGGATGAAGAAATGGAGCAAGAAACTGACATGATTGAAGGGGAAAATGATTGTATGTAAAATTATTCATTCATGCAGCAACCACTTGTTTCATTTCTATAGTCATTCATTATCATTGTTATATATATTTTGTTTGTTAGTAATGGGAATCTATTATCATTTTTAATTTTTTTTTCTGCATAATTTTTTTGAAATATATATTTTGAACTTAATTTTATTTGATTAAATGACAGGAATGCCAAGGAGAAAGCGGTATACCATTTCTTCTAGTTCTGCGACGGATGCCGATCCATCTGGATCACTCCCCACGACATCTGAGGCACCAGCTGCCTACACCCCCACACCATCTCCCCCTGCACCATCTCTCACACCATCATAGGGCCTCCCATTAGAGGATGAGTCATCGACTCCCCCTACAGGTGCCTCTTCAGTTGGGCGGCGACAAACCCCATCCAGTTCATCCCGGACATACTGGAGGGTCACAATCATAGGTATAAATTTTAATTAAATAAATTTATTGCATTTTGTTTATACTAATTGATTTCTCATTGAAGATGAAAAAAATAAAACCGTGGAGAAACACTTAAAAAGATCAGATTTTTGGAACTTTAATGGCGAAAATATAGTCATTCCATTTGATTCTTATGAAGTCCCTACAGATGATGCCGCGGGGTTACTTGGCCAGATTATAGGCCAGTTGGCAGCGGGGCCCGTTTCCCTTCCCATTTATATGATGATTGGAGAAATTTGCCTCCTAACTGGAAAAATGAAGTTTTCGATTCTCAAATAAAGGTAATTTTATTACATCATGGTTTAATTGAATGTCATGTTACTAATATGTTCAAAATGAATTTCTGTATACAGATGTTATTCCACTTCACAGTTGCTGATGTGATAGCACAGAAGTGGACTTTGAAAAATCTTGGTAAAAAATTGAAATATTTCAAATGGAGATTGTGGTGTGATCTCAACGATACTTCGTTGACCTTGGAACAAATGTATGACAAGTTACCCAGTGGGGTACCGAAAGAGCAGTGGAAAGTTTTTGTTGACAGGCATCGTGATGAGAAGCGGATGGTATTGAAATATATATTATTATATTATCCTCATTTTACATTAATACATGTTTATGAAGAGGAAATGACATTGGATACATTACTGTTAAATTTAATTTTATTTATTTCAGGATCTCTCATGACAGAATGCATCAAACAGGGCGAAACAAGTCATCCCTCACACGTCGGGCTCAAAAAGCTTTTCTAGAAGCCAAATGTCATTGGTAATATTTTAAATAGTTTAAATATTTATAATACAATATTATCTATTTAATATATTGAATTTTTGATTTATCTTTGCTTAATACAGTCACAGAGTTTAGGGCACGAAGCCTCCCAGACTGAACTGTGGTTGGATGTTCACAGAAAATCAGATGGCTCTTTTGTTAATGAGCCTACCGAAGAAGTTGGGGTATGAAGTCAAATTTTTTATTATAATAACTTATTATCAGTTTTTACTGTGTTAATATGTATTGAAATTTTATTTATAGGTAAAAATTAAAGAACTATGGGATTCCAATCCTGGGCTGTCCTACCCAGTCTCCCAGGATGACCCGGTTGCTAAAGTCCTTGGGAAGGAGAATCCTGGTAGAGTGCACGGGATGGGTTTGGGACCTATACCATCTGAGGTCTTTAGCAGGCCATCAGGGATTCCAGCCGCATCTACTCCTGGTTATAGTCAGCCCATACCTGAAGATTTTCAGAGGGAGATTTCTTCGCTACGAGCCAAAGTTGAAGAACAAGGGGCTCAGATATCCACTATACAGAAAGTGTTGACTGATTTATGTCAGCAGATGAGCAGATATGCCCCCAGTGGTAGTGCACTGAGTGGTGGTGAGTAGGTAAATCACAAAAAATAAAAATCATTTAGTTTGTAAACTTTTATTGTTTTTAAGTTTAATTATAAATATGCAACAATATTTAATTTTCAATATAATGTTCTTATAGGTGGCAGCAGGAGATGGAGGTGGAGAGGGTGACGATGCATCATCAGACCATGAGTAGTATCGTTGATGTGTTGAACAAATATGGGAAAGGTTGGTTTGTATATATAACATGTGTGGTGTATAGAACCTTTAAAAAACCATTGGTCTTGGAGGAGCTTCAGTGGCTAACCTTGAATGATCACAATAACCTCAGGTGGTAAAGAGAATGATGTGTTTGTTTCATTGGTTAGATGATCTATGGTAATAGGCTCTTTGATGTTTCTGTTTTAAATTCAGCATTGGGAATTTGACTCATTAGGGTGTTTCATGTCCAAACAGCCATGTTGAATGGATATCACTAGATCAAGATGGTTTTCTGAGGTGATTTTTATGATCATTAATAGTTTTTATGAGGCACTTAACCACATCACATGAAAACCAATGCAACTCCCTTCCCATGAATCTTCCCTCTTTTCTAAATTTTATTTTATGAACATATTGGGAGATTGTTAGATGACATGTCATATGATAAAAAATAATAATCAGAGGGGTTTTACATGATTAATTGGGCTATTTTATGGGGCTTCACATGATCAGGAACAGATCACATGAATTGAAAAACCCCTTTGCATGATGTTCCTAAGGTCATGTGATCATGAGCCTCATTGAAGTTCACATGGTCCTTGTGACCTAGGTGATTAATCTATATGTATACATGCTATAATTTTCTTTCCTTTGGGTATATATTAATACCTATGCTTTGGGTATTTCTTTGTTCCTAAAATATACAATGCTCATTTGGCTAGCATCAAAAAATCCCCCCCCACAAAAGTGATGTTCGAAGGAACAAGGACTCAGTTATGAGGTAGGAAATGACTTCATGAGTCTCTTATGCTTTATCTGGTTGGAATTCAAAACATCTTTTGGTCTTCTATAAGTCCATTCATATTCCTTGAGGTTCCCTATAAATTGGGGGTGAGAGGCTGGTCAATTGAACGGTGACACGAAGCTCCATAGCTCTCAAAACCTCCTCTCTCGTGTGATTGTTTTGCAAGACAACTTTTCATGACCTCATCACAAGAACCATACAAGAGACCTAATCATGTGATCATGTCACTTTACCTCTTTGTGTGATCACCTTGTCTAAATATCTCACTTAATCAATCCATTAACTAATCAATGGTAATTTATTTGAACTTTGATGCACACCCTTGGCCATTAGTCTATCTTATGTGATTCAGTTGTCTCTTGAGGATTTTTTCATGATCTACTAATCTTTATGTGATTCATGTGACCTTCACATGGTAACATGATTATATGTATTAAGAAAAATCATGTGATCAAAAGATGTTTTATGGGTTATGTGATTTTCGTGACCTAGAATGGATCATGTGGTCCACGTAATGTTTTCCATGTTATGCACTTATTTTGTTTGATTAGCACAACTGATTCTCTCTTAATGGTTATATATCTTCTAATATATTCTCTATTGTCTTTAAATATGTCCTCTATTTCTCAAATGTCTTCTTATGTGGTAGACTGGAGAGACCTTATTTCCTGGAACCATAATGTCAATCATCGATACAAAGTATTTTATAACAATGATGTTTTAAAGGTTCTTATTCTGACTGAACATCAACCCATTTAATCCTCGTTCCTCCTCCTTATAGGACAAACAACTATTAGTGATCCCTCCCCTCTCTTCTTTTTCACATTTTGATCCATACACTTTAATCCTTTATAGAATCAAATATTTTCAATTTTGATCATCTCTAAACTATAAGTATAAATCCATGTGACCCCCAATCTCTTGTTTCATTTGATGTTATCTTGTGTTTCATTCTAAATCCATAATTTTAGGTATTTTTTATGCTTTAGGTATTCTTATTTAATTGGATCAACTTTTTCATCAACATTAAATGAAAGGGTGTTTATGAATATTGCGTAGGTGGTGCATAAATTTTCTCCTCATTATATATATGTTATATGTGTTGTTTGATGCACAAGTGTAGAAGGGAAGGTAACAATGGATCATGATGGAACAAAATTAGATTTCCTCATAGATGAGATTAAGGAAAGGTTTGTTAGGGCTATGTAAGGTCCTCTGGTTTATAATTATTAATCATGTACATCCATGAAATAAATTGAAATTGGTGGTGGAACTTGGAATGATAACCAAGAGAGGTATTTATTAATGTGAAATGATAATATCTTAAATGTTATTTAAAGATATTCCTCAATGATGGTGAATTATATACAACATAATTGATAGTGGAGATCTTATCCAAGTAAGAGTCACTTGAGTAAAATGATGTATATTTTAGGTTGGGTGTAATTAAATTCTTGTTATTACTTGGTCCTTTTGTTGGATTTCATTCCAATGATGTTTCTATATTGTTAATTAGGTTTGGCATAATGCTAACCATTTCTTTGGCATGCTATATAGGTTTTATATTTTTAACCGTGTTGAACACTTTATAATAAGTTTTATAAGATGCCAACTATAATTCTTATTGGTATATGTTTTGGGTGTGATTCCAACCAAATTTTTGTGGTTATGTAGGTTATACATGATTCTGACAATTTATCTTGGTTTTTACATAGATTGGGCATAATTACAAATATTCCTATGACTTCTTATATGGGTTGGGTGAAATTAAAACTAGTGTTCTTGTTAGTTACATGGGTTGAATGTAATTCAAATTATTGTTATTATTTATTATATGGGTTGGGTGTAATGTTAACCATTGTTATATTCATGTATATATGTTGGGTGTAACACCAAACCTTCTCTTATTTTATAGTTGTGTTGGGTGTGATTAAAACCATGAATGTTTTTAGTACTTGTGTTGGGTGTGATTAAAAACATGAATGTTTTATTATTTATAAATGGTTTCTTGTTTGGTTTGTTTTCCAGGGCAGTGGTGCAGTATAAGCCGAAATACTATTTTTTTTTCGGGTCAGCATTTCGCGGAGGTTTTAACCGCCGCTAATGTTTTACTACTTATACATGTAGCAGTGGTTTAAACCGCCGCTAAATGTATTCAGCAATAAACTTAGCGGCGGTTAAAACCGCCGCGAAATCACACCGGAATTAGCAGCGGTTTTAACCGCCGCTAAGTAGGCGCATGACATGCCTGAATTTCGCGGCGATTATTTCTGCCGCTAATTAAATAGCCCGTAAAACCGCCACTAAATTTACAAAAAACCGCCGTGAAATGAGGTACTACGACACATTTCTTTGACCGCCGCGACATTCATAAATCCGCTGCTAATAGATTTCCGACTCCCTGTTTAGCGGCGGTTTTTGTAAACCGCCGCTATATGAAAAAAAACCTCCGGTAAGAGGTGGTTTTCTTGTAGTGATAGATCCACCTACTATTTTATATCTAAATAATTTTCTAAGGATATCACTATACCACCTCAAAAATGAGATATTGACTATCAGTAAAACTCTAAATGGTGCAATGGTCACATCCAATGTCATTGATTCTTCACCAGTTGAAGTTTGTGGGAATGAGTTTTCTAAATATACTATCATTAATCCACTAGTTGAATTTTTTATTATTTTTGTGATTGTATTATATTTATTTATATAAATCCCACATCAATTGTAGAGGAAGGGAAGTTACCTTTGATATTACAAACCACTATAAAATGGCCTATCAGTGCGATGAATAAAATAAACTTCTAATGAAAATTAAATCCATTGTATGGGTCATGATTTCTATTCAAAAGGGGAGTATATCTACGGTGGTTGTGGAGAAACTCAACATCTAAGATACACATATTGTGAAAGAGTTTATTGGTATGTTTGGAATTTTTTTTTCTACTTCCACTGAATTTTTAAGTTATGTTTTCAATAGAACTCATACCTGGTTCTACATCTATTTCTGAGACTCAATATAGAATTAACCTGATTGGGTTTCAATAATTAAATAAGAAACTCTTGGAGAATCTTGAAAAGGGATTCATTCATCCTAGTGCATCACCTTGGGGTAAACCTATTTTTTTATGAAGAAGAAATATGGATCAAAGAGACTCTGCAATGATTATCAAGAACATAAGAAGACCACTATCAATACCAAATATCCTCTACCCTATATTGATTACATTTTTTATTAAATAGGAAAATCTCAATAATTTTCCATGATCAATCTTTATTCAAGATATCCTCAATTTGGGGTTATAAAGAATGATATACCCAAGATAACATTCCATATAAGGTATGTACACTATGAATTTATAGTGATTCATTTTGGTCTTACTTATTCCCTCAATATATCTATGGATTTAATGAATTGTTTATTTTGTGAATACCATGATCTGTTTCTAGTAGTATTTATAGAGGAAATTCTTATTTTGTTAAAGAGAAAGGAAGAGCATGAAGATCATTTGAGAATTATGCTAAAGACCATATGTAAGGAGAATGAAACATCTACCAAGTCTAATTTTTAGATTCATAATATTTCATTCTTGGATCATATAATATAAAGTGAGGTTATATCAGTAGATAATTAAAATAAAGAACTTATTAAACACTAACCCAGACCAAACATTGTAACTAAGATTCATAGACTTCTTGGTTTGGCAGGATATTATCATTACTTTGTGGATAATTTTTTGACAATAATTGAATCCACTAACCACGTTAACTCTAAAAGGAGCTAGGTTCCATTGGATGGATGGATGTGAGGGATGTTTTAAGGAATTGAAGAGAAGTATATTCAACACACCTATTATTATAATACCTTTCATTGGTGATTGTTTTGTTATATATTGTGATACATCAAAGGGACTAGGATGCATCCTCATGTATAACAGTATACTTATAGCTTATTTATCACAAAAATTGAGTGTCCAAGAGAAAAAGTATCCACTTTAGGATTTGTATTTATCTGTGGTAATTTTAAAATTAAATACATCGAGGAATTATCTATACGGATAAATATGTGATATATATACCGATCAAGAATGTTTAAAGTATATTTTCACTCAAAAATATTTGAATGTGTTCCAAATATTATGGTTAGATATGATTAAAGATTATGAATAATAAATGAATTACCACTATGGGAGAGTGAACAAGGTGGAAAATTCAGTGAGTTGAAAGGATAATTATTTCATATCTATGATTAGGGTAAAAAAATATCCAATATTTCTGGAATTGTAAAGGATGGATCTTAAAATATTTAAGGAATGGGAGAAATCTTATATTTATGGATGAATTTATTAATTTATTAATTTCAAGTGTTAGAGACACTACAAATAATATTGGGGAGGAAAAAATTTGTGTTGATAGAGTCCCCTTTCATAATGTCTACACTCTCTGATGGAAGGGAGTCCAATCGAGAAAAAGAGATTACACCTGGTAGATGATGCATGATCATAAGGTGAGAAATGTTCCTAAACCAACCTTGATTGTGATTGAATAAGAAGGTTTAGGAATTTTGTATTTGTCTCTTAGGTACAAGATTTAAATAAAGAGCAAATGGATGAGGCTCATAGTTTTTCATTCTCTATTCACCTTGGAAGTACAAAGACATATAGAGTTTTTAATGAGTATTTTTGGGAAGGTAGCATAATGGGAGATATTTCATAGTATATTTATTTGTACTTGGGATTTCATCAATTTGAGTTTTAGAGACAAAATCTCAAGGGGTTGTTTTGACCATTATCTTTACCATAATAGAAATCAGAAACCATCACCCTGAATTTTGAAATCAGGATCCCCAAAATATCTAAAGGGAATAATGTTATTTTGGTTGAAAGAAATCTTCTTAGAAAATAAACATACTTAAATTCCATTAGATAAGATTTATACATTGATCACAAGACTCAGTTGTGTATTTAGTAATTGGTAATATTTTATGGTGTACCAATATAAATTCTATATGACCATTTTATTAGGGTTTTCTCGATCCTTTAGAGAAGTATATAGTAGGATATGGATAGAGAGTTATGTTTTAACACTACTTATCATACTCATAAATATTTTCAGTCTGATAGGACCATTGAAACTCTATAAGACATGGTGTGATCATTCTATAAGGGTTTTAAATTTGGTTGGGATGAACCCCTTCTTTCAGTGGAAATTTATTACAATAATAACTTTCAATACAACATTAATATGGTTCCTTATAATGACCTATATGGTAAAAAGTTGAGAAATCCGTCATAATGGAATTAATTTGGAGAACAAAATCTACTAGGAACAAATTTATTTATTGAAATGGAAGAGAATTTTAGAGCTATTCGACATCACATGAGAGTAGCTCAGAGTTTACAAAAAAGTTATGTGGTCAATAATCAGAATGATCTAAAGTTTGAAGTTGGTGATAAGGTATTTTTATGAATATCTATGTGAAAAATGGTGATGATATTTGGAATGAAGGGTAAGCTAAACCCAAGGTATACTGACCTTTTTTAAATTTTTTATCATAATATGATGATAGATTATTTATTGGTTCTTCCACTGAACCTATCTCAATTTCATGATGTAATCTATAAGGCCCCAAACTTAAATATTACACAATAATATGTTTTAGTTAAGAATTTACTTTCCTTCACTTTTTAGATCATTTTAGGTTTAGAGTTTTATATATTTAGTCCTTAACTCGTACATTAAAAAACCATAAAATATAAAGTGGACACTTTGAATCAATATTTATTTTTTACACCATATAAAACTCTGTAAATTTCTTTTATATTCAAGAAAAATATTCATAACTTTATATATGACTTCATAATTTCCCTTACCCATACTGTGAAAGGAATTTGAAAATGTGGGTTGAGATAAAAAATGGATAGTAGGGGTTATAAAAAAATGGTAAACAGTCTAGTGAAAACATGAAAAATCATATTATGTTTACCTTTATCTTCGAAGTTCCTTGAGAATTTTAAAAAAACATTGTCACATAAGAAAAACACACACATTATTCTGAAATAAAATCATTAAAACCAATAGAAAGAAATTAAAACCCCATTTTGGTGACTTAGAGGATTATATTTAGAAAACCCTTTCAAAACCCTTTTAATTAGAGTAACCGTATATCCGAGTTCCAAAATTATTATTACCCAATTCCTGTGAGTGCTATACAGGTGAACCAATCATTTAAGCTATTATGTGGTTTCCTGAAACTATTTAGGACACCATAAGTTAAGTTGTAATGGGCCTACCTAGAACTATCTGGGACACACCAATTAAAACTGTAATGGGATTACCCAACACTTTCTGGGTCACCCCATGATATGCTATAATAGGCTTAGCTGGTGCTATCTCAGTGCACCCACTTCCCATATATAATGATCAAGTACCATATAATGAATTAAAAAATTTATTCTTTCAATTTTTCGTAATAAATAATTTCAAGAAAAAATATTTTAAACTCATAATAAAATAACCTTTTCATATAAAAATACCCTTATATTTTAAAAACTCATTTTTAATACCATAATAGCATTTCATTTTGAAAAGCTATTTTCAATACCGAAATACCCCAAAAAGGAAAGGGTTTTTATTTTAAAAAAATGAAATATTATAAAGGAATCTATATGTAAAATAATTATCATGGAAGTATAGATTTCATTGTTATCTTATATGATGAACATAACATCCCTTTTATCACTTATAAAAACATTCCATGTAGTACACGTAAAAATATTCATTTTTAAAACAATTTAAATAAAGTAAAAAGATACAAAAAATCTACCTTATAAATATTTTATGTGCATTAAAAATGATTTTTAAAATAAGAATGATAGCGACCAAACATTATTTACACACTTATTACATAATTTTAAAGATAAAAAACCTAAAAGTGTAACACAACCAGTATCCAAATGTTTATTATCTTGTGAAAATTAGGACCATACATAAATTTTACATTATAACGCAGACATTTATTTAATTCCTTCTTCTCTAGATTCTTAGTGGCCCTTATGTTCTCCCTAGTACACGCATTCACCAAAGGATACACATAAAAGGAAGGTGTACGATAAAAGTTCAATAAGAGTATGAATAAGATACATGAAAAATGGGTGAGCATAATCATCACTATCATAATATAAGCTAATAATCATCATCATAATCATGAAAAGAAGTATCAGACAACGACATGGAATGCAACAATACCTAAAAATGAGACATCATGTCTTAGTGGTAAAATACAAAACATATATCACTTTAACTCATGAGATACATCATATTATCCAATTCATTGGAGAGCTATATAATTTTGGGTGCACCCATATTATCATAGAAATTACATTAAACTATTTAATTTCGGGTGCACCTATCACATCATAGGATTTACATTATCATTCATGCCACATATAATGCATATCAATATTAGAAATAAAATAACATAGGTAAAGGAATGAGTTTCATTTCATAAATAATACATTCATTAAAATAATTTTGTATTCCCTAAAGAAAGAGGGAATAATATAATTGGTACAAGAATCACAGTTCTTGAGTGGGGAAGAAATTATCTCACAATAAGTAAAAGTTGTTTTTTTAGAAAGAAGAGTTATGTTGGAAAAGTATTTTCATTTGTCATCAAATAAAAATGGAAACATGCATATCTATAAAAGAAAAGGTAAGGATAAATAAATGAAATTTAAGAAACATTTATGGAATATCCATAATGAAAATGGAATGAAATAGGGAAAACCCAAAGGAAGAGAGTTTGGTTCGAGAATACCCTTACCATAATTCCTAATTAATCATGTATTTTTTTACCACCTAAATAAAAAATTTATAACTATTAACACCCAGTTCCATAAGTTAATTATAGTCATTTTATAAAAATATTTATCATTTATAATCTTTGTATTATATTTCTTAATTTTTGTTGATGAAATTGAAGTGTTTTGATATCATGTTTTACATAAAAAATTTCCTATTTTTTTTATAGATTTAGAAATTTTTTTAAATTTAAATTATACAATAGTATAATTAATTACAAAATTATAAAATAAATGAAATTTATATATTAAATATAATCTATAATTCCCAACAATGAAGGTTTTGGGATGTTTCCGAAAGAGCGGGAGAAGGGAGGAATAAAATTATATATTTCATATATATGATACTTGAAGTTGGTTAACATAATTAATGTAATGATAAATTAATTAATAATTAATTTTATAATATAGGGTTTTTAATGGAATTGGTAAAATAATAAAGATAAGAAAAGAAGAGGGAAGAGTCAATAGAGACTTACTCTTTCCTAGATTTGGTTTCTCTTGCACAACAGTATAACTCCCTTGGTGATTTGAGTGGATTTCCCAGAAATATACCTAGGTATTGTAAAAGTCTTGATAGGGAGTATTTGGATAGATATTTTTGTTTGTAATGGGTGGGAGTAGTGGTTTTTTATGTGGAGGGAGAGGGGTTATTTATACTTGGGGAGAGGAGAATTTTTAGAATAAAATATTAAAAAAAAAAATATCAATGGTTAAAATTTTAATAGTGGTTTTTTGACAATAAAATTAAAATATCAACAGAATATAATGATTTTTAGACCTTAAAAATTATTACAATTTAAATTCATTAATTTATTAAAAAGTAAAGTGTAAGGAAAGAGAAATTCTTATGTTAAGGAATCAATTTTGTCTTTAGGTTTTGGAAGGTTATTTTTAGGTTTAGAAGTCATTTTTATTATATTTTAATGAATAATATTTAAAATTAAATATAAAATAGATGAAATTTATGTTCTATAAATAATTATATACTCTATAATTTTAGTTACACCGGATACACAAAAACTGTAGTTTTTTACCATTTATTAGATAATTGACGTTTTTGAAAAAATTACCAAAAAATATCCGTTATAAAATTTCAATGTTATCATTTAAAAATGGACTCCATTTTAGGAAAATAAATTTCTAAATATTATAAATTTAATTTTTAATTAAAACCATCATTTATTCCCAAAATACCGATTTTTAAATTATAAATGATTTTTTGACACATTAAAAAATTAATTAAAGTATTATAAAACTTTCTTATAATCACAAGACAAAAAAATATTAATTTTTGAATATATATTATGAAAATGATTTTTATTTTATATCATTATATCAATTATAAAATTGTAAATAAACATTTATGTTTTATAAAAATATCAACAATTAATTTATCACTCTTAAAAAAATTATTTACTTATACTTTGATATAACTATTTCATATTTTAATTTATTATATGATTAAATTTTATTTATATTTTCATAGGTGAAGTTACTATTCTATTGGATAGATTACTGTTCCTAGTGCTCATTTTACTATTCCAAGGGTTATGTTACTATTCAATGGTATTTTTTTAATATCTAGAAATAAATTTCATTTAATTAATTATTCATTTATAAAGTTTATATACTATTCTCTTTGTGATTTTATGTTTTTTATACTATATATAATTTTTATAATATTGGTATTTCCATTGAAAAAAGTTTGGGTCGTTAAATTCTCCCCCCTAGAAAATTTTCTCCCAAGTTTCTTCTTCATACTTATGGTTACTTCACAACACTTTGATAGAGTGGGTTTTCTTATTGCGTTGAAACCTATGTCTAAGGTCCAAAATCATTACCGGCTGATCCTCATAAGAGAGACCATATTCTAGTTGCACCCCCTGGAAGTTTAGTACTTTTTAGGGATATGGTGTGTAATTAATGAAGAGAGATACTTGGAAAACATCATGAACATGATCTACATATGGTGGAAGTTTATATTGCTAGGCCGCTGCTCCTATGCGATCAATGATCTCAAAGGGGCCAACGTACCTTGGTCGAAACTTGCCGTTCTTTCTAAACCACATGAATCTATTCCGTGATGATATTCGAAGGGAGACTTTATCTCCAACATTGAACTCCAAGTTCCATCAATGGTTGTCGACATAGTACTTTTTTGAAATCTTAGAAGCTTTGTTATGTTGAAAGATAGCTTGAACATTCTCTATCATCTATTGTAAGAGATCATCTCCATATAGTTTTCATTCTCTAACTTCATTCTAACAGGTCAAAGTTGTATATCACTTTTCCATATAGAGATTAAAATGGAGCCATTTTAATACTCAAGTGGAATCTATTGTTGTATGATAAATCAACCAATGGGAGATGCTGATTCGATTTACCTTTGAATTCCATTTAATAGGATCTTAGTATACCTTTGAGAATCTAAATATTCATTTCAGACTGGCCCTCAATTTGGGGGGAGGGGGGGTGATAGGCCATGTTGAAATAAAATTAAATACTCAAGGAATGATAAAGATTCCTCTGAAATTTGGTTGTGAAATTTGGTTCACGATCAGAGGCGATCGAAAGTGGATCCCCATGCAACCTCACCACTTACTTCACATATGTCCTAGAAAGTTGTTCAAGCGAGAGATCTTCCATAATTTCAATAAAGTAGGCTATCTTGGTGAGTCAATCCACCACTACCCACATCGCGTTGTTTCATTTGGATATCATTGGGAGACTATTGAAAAATTCCACAATGACATTATCCCATTTCCACATGGTTATAGGAATCGGTTTTAGAATAACCTTGGATGTTTTTTATTTCACTTTAACTTATTGAAATATCAAACACCATGAGATATATTTTGAAATCAATTTCTTAATGTTATCCTACCTGAAGTGTTCTTGGAGATCACGGTACATCATGGTACATGATGGATAGTGAAAGTCGATCTAAATGTTTTATATAATAGCTCATTCTTTATCTTAGGTGATGAAGGTATACAAGGTCTAGTTCCAAAATTAATCACACCATCATCATCTATATAAAATTCTTGCAGCTTCCCTTCCTTTATTGTTTTTTCCTTCTTTTGAAACTCCAGATCATCCCTTTGTGCCTCCTTAATCATCTATTGGATATATTATTGTTAAATAATTAGGGCATTGCAGGATGTATTCCCTACCTTTATGATTTCCAAATACATCCATTGCTTATCCCTGAAGATAGGGTCTTTATCAATCCACATCAAGGAGGAGTAGCATATTATTTTCTTCTAAGAGAATTAGCTACCTTGTTTTCATTCCCTAGATGATAGTGAATAGATAAATCATAGTTCTTGATAATCTATAACTATCTCCTTTGACACATGTTGAGATCCTTTTGTGTGAATATATATATCATACTCTTATGATCATTATATTTGTCACACTTCTCACCATAGAGGTAGTGTCAACAGATTTTCCATGAAAAAATCAAAAATACTAGATCTATATGATGCATCTTTTAGTTCTTGTCATGGATATTCTATTTATGTGAGGCATAGTCTATGAATCTATCATTCTGTATGATTAAAAAACACAATACATTCTTTGAATCATCATTATATATCACCAAATTTTCTCCACTTATTGGTATTGTTAGTATAGGTGCAATGATGAACCAATTCTTTAGATCCTGGAAGCTTTCCTCAATTATTCCAGAAAGACATACATTACCCATTTCCTTGTTATCTTAGTTAACAGGCTAGAAAATGGTGAGATATTTCTCAAAAAAACATCAGCTCTACCCAACTAGTCCAAGAAAACTACAAATTTCCATGTCACTAGAGGGTATTGTGCATTCGTCAATTCCCTTGGGGTTTAAAGGGTATATAGAAATTCCCTCACTTGTGATCATGTGTCCAAATAATGTGACTTGCTACATCCAAATTTCACACTGTCTTAACTTGGCATACCACTTATCCCTCCTCAATGATCACCATTATGATCCTTAGATGTTCTTCATGTTTAGCCTTGCACTTAGAGTAGATAATAATATCATTAATAAACACTACCATGAATTTACCAAGGTAATATATAAAGTATATATTAAAAAAATCCATAAATATTGTAGGGAATTAGGGAGTCCAAAGGGTATCACTAGAATCTCACAGTTCCCATACCTTATATGAAAAAATGTTTTCTAGATATCTTCCTTATTAACCTTTAACTAATGATATCCCAAATAGAGATCTACCTTTTATAAGTACTTATATCTTAATATTTTATAAAACAATTCATTAATCCTTTTTAGAGGATACATATTCGTTATCATGATCTTTTTGAGCTCTCAGTAATCGATACACAGCATCATTGATCCATCATTCTTATTGACATAGAGCACTGGTGCACTCCAAGGTGATGCACTGGGGCGTATGAACCCTATTTCCAAATTATCTTACCGATGCTTCTTTAACACTTATAGTTAAATCAGGGACATCTTGTACGGGAATATTTAAATAGGATTCGATATAGGTATAATCTCTTTTTAGAACTCTACCTCATGATCTAGGTGAATTTTGGGTAACTCTGCAGGAAATACATCACTGTCTTCCCCCATAATGAGCATTTCTCCCACATTGATAACTTCCTTTGACTCAAAAATTTGAGTGAGGCATGATTCTTAATTAGGAATCAACACCCATAATATTAAAGGATTTTACAAATAAGATACATAGTATTCCTTACACTTTTATAGGATAATGGGATGTTTTGAAATTGGAAAAGGCATTTTCTTTTCCTGATAGTTGATGTGTTCTTTATATAAAAATAGCCAATCTATCCCCAATATAGCATGTAATTAAACCAAAATAAGTATTACGAGATTAAATAGGATAAAATTCACACATATATCAGAAGGAAAAGAGTCCAAAAAATGGGTGGTAATAATTTCACCACTAGGTGTTTTTACAGAAACCTCAACTTCTAGGTTTTGAGGCTTTGATTCAATAGTTTTATAAAACATAAATTATATAAAGGAATGCATAAAACTAGAATCAAATTATACAATTTCCGTTATTTATTTAATAGGATGTGTAACTTGTAGGACTTCATTTTCTTTCCCCACTTCAGTATTAGTGATGGAATAAGCCTTCTATTGATCCTTTTACTTTTGTGGCTGATGAAACTAATTATCATCGAGGACTAGAGGTTTAGAGAACTGGTTTTCATAATTACCTTTCTCTGTACATTTTAAGCATTGATCCATGGTTGGTTCTCTCATTTAATCCATAATATTTGGCAGATTTATTTATGCATCTACAACATTCATGATCTTGGTGTCCTTCCATCCCACACTTATAACATTTCTCCATTCCTTTGAGGCAGTTTCCATGATGATTCTTCCTACATTTTTGGGATGTGAGTGGTTGGGATTTATTTGAACCTTTTTAATTACATTCTAAATCTTTAACATAAATCTTTAATTTATTATATACATATCCATGGGACCATTATCATGAATCCATCTCCACTTTGAGAGCACACTGAATAACTTCTTCATAACTCACAAAATCTTGGATCACTAGAGCCTTTCGAAGGTTTGGCCTTATACCACTAAATAAAATATCATTTTTTGAATAATTGTTGATAAAAAACCGTAATCCTATGTTTAAATCATAATGAAATTTTATTAATAGGCTATAATATATTCAATTTCATTTTTCTTGAGATATATGAATTTTATCTCATCATTTTTATGAAAATTTTAAGGGAAATACTTGTTAAGAAACACTATCTTATTGTCTTCCCACTGCATATATTCAATTTAAACCATCATTTTTGTGTTATTAATCAATGATCACTATTAATTAACCTATCCATCTAGATGATAAATGGCCAGATTCCCCTTATCCATCTCAGAATAACAAAGAATAAAAAATATCTTCTCTATTTAGGTGTACCATTGTTCCGTGACTGGTAGATCAGAAGATGGACTAAATATCGATGGTCGTTGTCACATAAAATACTTTATATCTAGTTTCTCCCTCGTAGTTGAAGGTTGATGTTCTATATTTTCTAGGTTATTGTTCATATCCTAAGACAATTGGTTACGATTTTCCACGAAATTCTGTACTCCACTTACTAAGGCAATAGGGATGTCATTTTTCAAATCACTGCATTATCCCTCACATAGGTTTTTGGCATATTTTCTTATGGTTCCCACCATTTTCTAAAATATAAAATGTTTGAAAAAATCATAAGTCAACATGTAGTGAATAAAAAATTTATTCCTTTGTGAAATTAAGTCTAAAGATATATCTTGTGGGATCTCAATTTTTATAATTTTTCTAAAATAATGATTCTTGAGTTCTTACTTATACTTAGTCTCATACTAAGTGTTCTCAATATTTTTATATAATACTAATTCCCAAATTAACTATAATGTGCTCTAACACAAACTATAAAGAACCTATCTTTTTTAAATACTTATTACATTATTTTGAAGGTAAAAAAAATAAAATCATAACAAAACCAGGATGCAAAGTATTATTACCTTAAAAAATTTGGACCATTCGTGTATTTTTAATATAAAAACAAAAAAATTATTTAATTCCTTATTTTCTGGATTCTTTGTGGCCCTCATGTTATCTTGAAAATAAGTATTCACCTGATGATATTCATCAAAATAAGGGGTGATCTCAAAGACCAGTAGGAGGATGAATAAGGGAAATTAAACATAGGTGAGCATAGTCATCATCATAGTAATATGAGATTAGGATCATCATCATAATCATGAAAGGAATCATTAGATAAAGGAATGGATTGTGGCATTGCATAAAAATAAAACAACATGTCTTAATGGTAAAATACCATGAATATTTCACTTTATATCATGTGATGCATCACATTAACCAATGCACTGGAGCACTATATAATTCTGGGTGCACATGTCAAATATTAAAATTTAAATTGTGCTATATAATTTCATGCACAACTTTCACATCATAACATTTATATTATTATACAAGCTACATAGAACGTATATCAATATTAGATATAAAATAACCCATAGAAAGGAACAGATTTCATTTAATAAATAATACATTCATGAATAAATTTTTGGGTTCCCAAAATAAATATGGAATAACATAATTTTTATAATAATCATCAATATTGAGTGGGTGATAAACAATCTCACAATAAGTAAAAGTTGTGTTTTTAGAAAGAAGATTTATTTTGGAAAAATATTTATATTTTTTACAAAAAAGGATTGAAAAAATTTATATCTAGAAAATAATAGTGAAGGATAAAGAAATTATATTTAAATAACTTTAATTTAACATGCATACTAATAATTAAGTGAAATAGGGAAAACCCAAAGGAAGAGATTTGGGTTCGAGAATACCCTTACCTTAATTCCCTCTTAATTATATCGCTTCTGTGCTTAAAGAGTAAAAAAAAATATTTATTATAAAAATGATATAGAAGTTAATTATAGTGATTTTATATAAATATTTATCAATTATTATCCTTGAATTATATTTCTTATTTTTTTTTGATGAAATTAAAGTTTTTTGAAATCATGTTTTGTTAAAAATATCCATCATTTATCGATTTAACTTTTTTATTTAATGTAAATTATACATTATTATAATTAATTAAATAAGCATAGAATAATTTTAATTAAATTTTTATATATTACATATAATCCATACTTTCCATCCATTAATGTGGTTATAAGAATCATTTTGGAAATGTCTTCTTTGATGGTTAACCGACCTTCAATGGGACGTTGCCGAAAGAGAGGGAAATGAGAACAATAAAATTATATATGTCATATATATGACACTTTAAGTAGGTTAATATCATTAATTTAATGTTAAAAAACTAAATAATTAATTTTGTAGTATAATTTTTTGAAAGTAATTGGTAAAAGAGGAATAAGAAGAAGAAAAAAGGGAAGTGTTAATGGAGACTTACTATTTCCTCGATGTGGATTCTCTTGCATGATACAGTAACTCCTTTGGTGATTGGAGTAGATTTATCCAGAACGTATCTAATTATTATGATTGGATGGATTGGGAGGATTTTGGCACATATTAGGCTCTATAATGGGTTAGAGGAGTGGTTTTCCCAGGGGTAGGAGAGGGGTTATTTATACTTGAGGAGTGGGGTGTTTTTAGGAAAAAATATTAAATAAAATAATATACCAAAGGGATGACTTATAAAAGTTGTTTTTTGAATGTATAAATAATATATTAATATAATATAATGAGTTTTAGACTTTAAAATACCTTTTATAATTCTAATTAATTAATTTATTAAAAAGGAAAGTGGAAAGAAAAGGAAATTGATATTTTAATAAGTCACTTTTGAATATAGGTTTTGGAAAGTTTTTTGGTCTTGAAATTTGTTTTATTTTATTTTAATGAATATTTTTTACAATTAAATATAAAATATCCAAAATTAGTTTTCTATAAATCATTATTTCACTATTACATCATGGGTGATTTAATTTTATTTACACCTACCAAGAAAAAACTATATAATTTATTATTCATCAGAAAATTGAAGTATTTCAGACAATTAGAAAAAACCACTCTTGGAAAATATCAATATTATTGTTTAAAAAATGGAATCCATTTGAGTATTTTCTTTAAAATATGAGATTTATAATTTATAATTAAAATAATTATGAATTCAAAAAACAAAAAATTTAAAATTATAACTAATTTTACAACATATCAAAAAATTAATTAAGGTCTCATAAAATTACCTTATAATCATAAGACAATGAAATATAAATATTTAAAACTATTTTAAGAAAATAAATTTTATTTTAAATCATTATATCATTTATAAAATTGAAAATAAATATTTATGTTTTTTGAAAATACCAATACTTAATTTTTCATTCCTAAAACATTTATTTACTTATACTTTGATATAACTATATCATATTTTAATTTATAAGATGAATAAATTTAAATTATATTTTCATAGGTGAGGTTACTGTTCAATTTTATGGATTACTATTTCTAATGGTCATGTTACTATTCCAATGGAAAAGTTAATATTCCAATGGTATTGGTTCCTTGATATCTTGAAATACGTTTCATTCAATTCATTATACATTTAGAAAGTTTATACTGTGTTCTCTATGTGATATTGTGTTATTTATAATATGTGACATTATTATAAAAAGTGAATTTCAATTGATAAAAGTTTGAGTTATTACATGTACATGGAAGAGAAAGAGTGTTTTAGGGGAAACCATTAAAAGATTGTTTTTAAAGGAAAATCCCATTATCACTCTGGAAACATTTGAATCGTAAAACCCATTGAAGAATAACGTTAAACAAAACATTAAATATCACAAAAATAGATAAATTCATTATATAACATATAAAATGAGATATATTTACACCTTATAAATGAATAAAGTTACACAAAATCATGATATAAATCAAAGAAAGGTTAATGAGATAAAGGCACTTACCATGAGTCTGCTTGTCACATGTGTCTTTATCTTCCTCTTCTTCAAGTATATCCTTTTTTCTGCACTAAATGAATTACTTGGTTGATATTTTGACCAAATTAAGGATTCTAGGATGAAGGTATGAAAGTGAGGAAGTTATTTGGTTAGGTCTTGTCTGAGCCAAAGTATTTTAGAGTTGTAAAGAGTGGAGGAGACATGGAGGCCTTTTATATGGAGGGTGTGTAAAAAACTTGTAATTTTTTGAAAGAGTGAATTACAAAAATGTTTTTTCCATTTAAAGTGGATACAATAATTCTATAAAATATATAATAGAAAGTATATGGTCAAAATTTGGATATCCATTAGGTTATTTACATTTTTTCTAGGTTATTTTACCCCTTAAGTTTAAAGTTTAACGACTAAGTGAACTCATTTTTACCTTGATCAGTGTAATTAATTACATTTTGTTTCACTAATCACTTTGGTAAAGAATTAATTTGAACTTATTATAAATTATAATTTATTATTATTCCAAATATGGAATCCATTTATCCAAATTAAATTCCTAGAATTGACGAAATTTAATTTAATATTAATCCCATAGAAGCCGCAAGGCATCAGGTTTTTAATAAAAGTATTTTTTTAGAAAAAGAGAATTTTTTTATATTGTATCTATGAATAATAATAATCATTATTTGAAAATAAATTGATATTTAATGATATAGTTTCTATCCATTTTGTTTAAAATATTTCCCATTAGTTTTTAATTTAATTTATTAAAAATATGAAACATTATGCATTTTAAAATAGTTTTTAAAAAAACTAGAATTTTAAACCGAAAAGAAACATATTTTAAATAATAATATAAAGTAAATTAAAAAGTAATTAAGAAAATTAGGTATAAATAAATAATACTTTTGTTAGTTGAAAACATATGAAAAACATATTGATATTTTTAAATTACTGGAATTATTAAAATTAATGATGTCTTTTTTAATAAAAATTGATATTTTCACTATTAACTGAAAAAATATATATTTTATGAAAAATAAAAAAAATTAAACCAATGTAAATTTTTATATATTGATTTAAAAAATTATATTCATTTTATGAAATTAAAATTATAAATTTTTAAATCAATCTTTATAATAAAACCTTATAAGAAAAGAGTTTAATTAAAACAACTACCATTTTTTAATGAAAAATTACTTAATATGTTTATAAATAATATATTTATATAAATAATATTATTAAATATAAAAATTATTTATTCTATCATTACCTCAGTTGTTACACCCTTCACCCCTTTGGAAAATTTTGTCATCATAATTTTATTTACCTATTAAATAAGTCGGGATATATTTCCCTCATAACCTTTTTAGATTAAAATGATATCTCTTAAACCATGTGGTTTTTCATAAAAACATAACATGATGAATCACCTAATTCCAAAACACATGCTCACTATGGTAAAGAATCTAAACTAGATGTTCTTCATTTGAAATACTATCTTTCTAATGAATTTCTTTGGGGGTCAAAACATGAGATGAATCCCACACACATTTCATTAATATTGAAACATGAAATATGTTGTGTACCTAAGGTAAACAAGGAGGAAAATACCCTGAACATTTAACTGATAAAACAATCTCTAGGATTTCATATGTTATAATTAACAACATACATAAATTATAGTTCTTACAAAAATACACAACACTTTTCCATGGACAATATTTCAGAAAGACAAGAACACATACCTTAAAAGAAATATTGTTCCTCTAGATTTCAACATAAGTTTTCTACTAGATATAAGATATCCTCATGTTTTACTGAATCACATGAACCTTATCTACCATTTCATGTTCATACTGTAGTGTTAATAAAATCCTTTCTCCCATATCTTCCCAAAATAATGATTTCCAAAACTACTTTCTATATAATTCCTCAAATGGTTCCATCTGTATTCTTGAATGAAAAATGTTATTATAGGAAAAATCAAACAAAGAAATATGTAGATCCAAACATCCCATGTATTTTATTTTATAAGAACAAGGAATATATTCCATGGCATAAATCATCCACTCAGACTTTATATCAAAATTTGGATGAAAAGCTATACTAAAATTTAATTCATTACCCAATGACTTTAGAAGTTCTTCAAAAAAATTAGGTGTGAACTAGAGACCAGAGTTTGATATAATAGGGAAGAAAAATCCATATAACCCGATGATCTCCTTTAGATACAATATAGAAAGATTATATAAAGACATAATATCTAAATTTTTTAGGAAATATGTATATTATGTTAATCTATCAACAATAACCCAAATTGAATTTTTATCTTGAGAAGTATTTGGAAATCCTACCATGAAATTTGTTGATATATTTTTCCATTTAAACTATAGAACAAGAAAACATTGAAGTATCCCCTTTTTTAATTGTAATTCTAATTCAACCTTATAACAATTCAAACACTTCATGTTGAAGTTAACAATATCTATTTTCTTTCCATACTATCAGTAATTCTACTAAAGGTCTCTGATCTTAGTGCTACCTGTATAAATGGAAAACGAAGAACTATGAGATTACGTCGACAAATCTTTCATCAAAATGGAATCAAAAGGAACACATAATATTTCTCCAAATCATAAAACACATTTTTCATCAATATTGAAATCTGGACAGTTTCCCTTCTTAATAGATTCTTCCTTTTTGTATAAATATTGATCCTCTTTCTGAGATATCTTAATTTTTTCTGATAGAGTTGATTGTACTGAAACTTGAATCAAAACAGAGGATGTGTATGTATCCACAACTTCTAAGAAAAAATTCATTAAATCATTAACTAAAGGGTTACATTCTAATTGTAACATGGTTAAGATATCATTACTTTTTCAACTCAAAGCATCATAATCTTTTTGTTCTTTTCCAGTATGGTTACAAATCATGCAATCATAATCATTGATTAGTTCTAGCCATCTTATCTCTCATATATTCAATTATTTTTGAGTGAATATATATACTTAAAAATTTTGTGATCAATATATATTTAACACTTTACTCTATAAAAATGATGCCACCAAATTTTTATAGAAAAAACCATAATAGACAATTAAGAATCATGTGTAGGGTAATTTAACTCTTTATGTTTCATCTTTCGTGAATCATAAACAATTGCCTGATCATTTTTCATTAGTACAAAACCAAGTATTTTTAATGAATCATCACTGTAGACTAAAATTTCACTATTTCTGGAAGGTAGGGTGAATACTAAAGAATTAACTAATCTTCTTTTAAGTTCCTAAAAATAACCATCACATCATTTTTTACATATGAATTTAACTCCTTTTAGAGCTAACTTAGTTAGTGGGATAGACAAACGAGTAGTTTTTTCAACATACCACCGGTATTAGTCCTTTAATCCATGAAAACTATGAATCTATATTATATTTTTGGGACATTACCATTATTTAAAAACCTTTTATTAGTATGTTCACTAGTTATTCCATATTTAGAAATAATATAACCAAGTAATGAAATTTTTTGCAAACAAAATTCACATTTTCAAAATTTCCTATGCAATTTTTTTTCATACGAGATTTGTAAAATAAAACTTTGTTTTCTTTAATATTTCTCTTGAATTTTAGAGTATAACAAAATTTCATTAATAAATAAAAGCAAAAAATTATCCAATAACTCAGAAGAAATTATATTAATAATTTTCATAATACAGTAGGTGCATTAGATAATCCAAATGTTATGCATAAAAATTCATAGTGCCTATATTTAGTCCGAAACACATTATTTAGAGTGTTTTATTCCTTCACCTTCAAATGATGGTACCCCAAACTTAGGTCAACCATTGAAAAATAATGAGCACCCTAGAGTTGATCAAATAAATAATCAATATTTAGAAAGGGATAATTATTCTTAACAGTGATGCCATTTATGGATCTATAATCAATGAAAAGTCTCATCGAACCAACTTTTGTTTTAAAAAATAAATAAATAAGTGCACCCCATAGTGAAGTGATAGGTCAGATGAAACCTTTATTTAATATATTATGTAATTTTTTTTTCAATTATAAAAGTTCCACTTGATCCATTCAATAAGTGGGTTTAGAAATAGGTTTAGAATGAGGAACTAAGTTAACAGTAAACTTCTCCTCTTCACTAGGAATAATAATAGGAAAATCATTTGAAAAAATATACATGTGTTATTTTACCAATAGAACATCACTAATTTGAAAATTTTCTTTATTTTTAAGAATATGAGCTAGGTAATTCTCACTTCCATCTCTAATTAATTTCTTAGCTTCATGAAATTTTATCAATGGTTTGAAATCATTGAACAAAACATTATTAACACTATAATATATCTTAGCATGATAAAATAACGGTAAATCTATGCTAGGAATGATATAAAACTCTACCATGACCACTTAAAAAAGATTTGTAGGAATGAACATCGCACTAAAACCAACCGGAAGATTCTTATAAATCTTGGTTTCTTTAATACTTCCTCCTAGAGTTTTCACCAAATGTTCCATCTTAATGTCAGGAGGTGATATTCAAAATTTAAATGAAAATTTATATGGAATAAAAGAATGTGAAGATCTAGAGTCAAAAATATTGTTGGAATAATTTGAATACACAAGTGAGATACCTGTGATAACTTCATTCGATGGACCAACATCAACTATAGTAGTAGAAAATGACTTTGATTCACATTTCTTTTTTCCAATCATGATGATTTCCATCTTGCGAAACTAACTTCAGACATGAATTAACATAGTAACCCAAATCATTGCAACTAAAAAACATCACCATTGAATGTGTTTCAGCTACCCCATTCTTTGGTTATTCCAGGCTCTTTTCTTTATATTCATAAATCTGGTGACCAAACAGACCACACCAAAAAAACTTCCCATATTTTGTCAAACATTATTTCAAATGTTATTAACCAAACATGAAATATTTGTTTCAATTACCTATGGAATTATTAGCTGGTTGTTTCTACGTTTCCTTCTACCTGGACGTTTTATTACTATTTTCATCTTGAGGAACATACATGTTAAAAAACTCTATATCAACATTCTTATCACAATAAACAAATTTCTCCCAACTTTTAAATTCACATGTGGACATTTTCTCTTTCTAAACATGGTTTTGAACCTCATAAAAACATATTAATATTACTATTAGTGTCTTGAATAAAATCTACAACATAACTGGCCAATATTGTGATGCTTTCCTCATATACCTCTATAGAATATTTATCTTTCTACCTCAATTATATCAATTGTTTTTTCATTTAGAGCCAAAAAACATTATAGAAATATTTATCATGGAAAATACTATTGAATATTTCCCATTCCATAACATCATTACTATAATTGTATATGGTATTCTTAACCAAATACTTCCATCAATCAGCCACAACTTCAAAATTATAAATGGAAAGGGTAAACTTTTGACGTTTTGAACATTCCATGACATATAATATCTTTTCCAAAGCATTAGTCCATACTTCGGCTACCACAGGCTCAGATTATACATTGATTGATGGGAGATGTTTCCTCATGAAATTATGCACAAACAATATATTACTTTGTGGTAGATCGGGCTCCTCTAAAGTACAAATACAACCACAATTTATCACTTGTTTCAACTGAGACATCACTATGGAAAACTATTTTTTTCCGATTCAGAACATCTTAGGATGGTTATTTGGAAGGATATATTTCTCTCAGTCCCTATTACTACAAATTCCATATTTCCTCTGCTCAAAACCAATATGAAAAAAAATATTTTTGTTAAAGTAACATGGTAATATTTAAATGTTATATCATTTTAACATGACTATAAGGTAAAATATTTCAATGGTAGGCTATTATCATTATCCAAGACTTTAAAGTTTTCTAAATCATTCCATTGATACCGAATATAAGGCCCTAGCCATAAACCTTACAGAATCTTGTGTTTTAGATAGGAATTTAATTTATTTTACATTTAGAATATTTTTAGGTTTAGAGTTTTAGATTATTAGGCTATAAATCATAAATTAAAAATTCATAAAATACAAAGTGTACACTTTTGATATGTATCCATTTTCCACCATATTAAACATTTTAAACAAAACATTATTTATTTTGTGAAATTTCTTCAAAATAATAAACATGACTTCATCATTCCCCTTAACCATCATGATTAAATCATTTAAAAACATATGTTGAGAAAACAAATCTCAGTAAGGGATATAAAAATAAAGGAAACTGTTAATCCAGTGAAAACATGAAAACTCATATAATGTTTACATTTATGTTCAAAGTATTAAGAGAATTTGAAATAAAACATATTCACATGAGAAAAAAAAAATATTTTACTCAAATAAAATCATTAAAAACTATAAAAATAAATTTTAAACCCCGTTTTGGTGACTTAGAGGATCATATTCATAAAACTCTTTTAAAACACTTTTAATTATAATAACCATAAGACTGAATTTCAACATTATCATTAGTTAATGCATCAGAGCACTTTCTGGTTGCACCCATCATTTAAGAACTTAAAGGCTTACCTGACACTATCTTGGCCTCCCCAAGTTAAGCTGTAATAGGATTACCCAACATTATTTGATCCAACCCATATTAAGATATAACTGGCTCACCCAGTGCTATTAGGGCACACCCATTTCTCATGTATAATGCAGAAGTACCATATAATGAATAAAAAAATTTTACACTTTCAATTTTTCATCATAATGAACTTTAAAAAACTATTTCAAACTCATAAGAAAATCACTTTTGGATATCAAAATACCATTAAAAAAACCATTTTCAATGCTATGATATCCTTTTATTTTTGAAAAATGCTTTTTCAATTCCAAAATACCCAAAAAGGAACAGTTTTTTTTTGAATAAAACACGAAAGATTAGAAAAGAAGCTAGAAATAAAAGAATGGTCACTGTAGCCGAAAATTAATTGATTCCTTTTGCATTAAGAATATAACATCCCTTTTAACCCTTGTCAAATTGTTACGTGCAAGACATGTAAAAAGATTCCTTTTAAAAAACATTTAAATAATGTAAAACCACTACGGAAACAACGAGCATTTGGGACGGGTCAGGGCCCAATAACAAATAATAGATATTTATGACGGGGGGGGGGGGGGGGGGGTAAGTTCCCATCACAAAAGGTTTGGCATGAAATGCTCGCCAAAACATGGGAAAGGCATTTACGATGATTGCCTATTCCCGTCCCAAATATCTAACAACTATTTTTAGTATTTTCAATGAGATACTTATCATGTCGCACATAGTATGTCGGTAGGTACCCATTTACGATGAGGCCCATCAAAAATAACTTTTTATCGAGTGACCATATGCGAGAGGTCCCGTTGCAGATGCCATTATGTGCGACGATAAGACCGTCGTAAATATGCTAACCTATATAGACCCCTATATGTTTTCCTTGTCATTCTACTTCTTTCGCAACTTTTACCTCTTTCTTCTGAGTATTTTTTTTATAAAAATTTTCTTAGTTTGAACTTTTAAATCGAAGCATAAACCACAAATTTTATACTCCAAAATATTTAGTTTCAAGGTATTAATCAATTTTTTTACTGTTTAGATATTTTATTTTATTTTGAATTATTTATAATTTTCATTAATTGGAAGCAGTTAAATTAAATTAGAATTAGATATTTGTTTTTTAAGTATTTATTTGTTATGAATAATTATGTGTAAGTGTTAATTAGAAATAATTAGCATTAATTGTAAATAATTATAAATAATTATAAATAATTAGAAATAATTAGAAATAATTATAAATAATTAGTAATAATTAGTAATAAACTGTCGTAATTAGTAACAAATTTTAATAATTATATATAATTAGTAATAACTATGAATAATTTGTAATAATTCGGATTAATTTGGATTAATTAGGAGTAATTACTAATAATTAGGATGAATTAGTAAAAATGTGGATTAATTAGTAATAATTAGGATCAATTAGGATCAATTATAATAAATTAGGATTAATTATGATTAATTAGGATTAATTTTGATTAATTAGTAATAATTTGTATTAATTGGGATTAATTAGTAATAATTGATATTAATTAGTAATAATTAGTCTTAATTAGAAATAATTAAGATTAATAATTAATAATTTGGATTAATTAGCAATAATTTTTAATAATTTTTAATAATTAGGATTAATTCTTAATAATTTGGATTAATTAGCAATACTTAGGATTAATTAGTAAGAATTAGGATTATTTATTAATAATTTGAAATAATTCAAAATAAATAGTAATAAATAGTAATAAATAGTAATAAATCTTAATAATTAGAAATAAATAGTAATAATTAGGAATAATTAATTATAATTAGGATTAATTATGAATAATTAGGATTAATTAGTAATAATTAGGATTAATTAGTAATAATTAAGATTAATTAGTAATAATTTGGATTTACTAGAAATAATTAGGATTGATTATTAATAAAATATAATAATTAGTAATAATTATGATTAATTTTTAATAAATAGTAATAAATAATAATAAATATTAATAATTAGGAATAAATACTAATATTTTGGAATAATTAGTAATAACTAGGAATAATTAGTAATAATTAAAAAAATTAGTAAAATTTATGATTAATTAGTAATAATTAGGATTAATTTGTATTAATTAGGATTAATTAGTAATAATTATGATTAATTAATAGTAATTAGTATTAATTAGTACTAATTAGGATTAATTAGTAATAAATAAGGTTAATTAGTAATAATTAAAATTAATTAGTTAAAATTATGATTAAATTGTAATAATTTGTAATAATTTGAAATAATTAGTATTTATTGGTAATAATTAAGAATAAATTTTAACAATTAGGAATAAATTATAATAATTAGGATTAGTTAGTTACAATTACAAATAATTAGGATTAATTATTAATAATTAGGATTCACTACTAGAAATTGGACCATTAGGGACCGCCAATGGCGGTCGCTAATGGTATTTAGAGTCCACCTTGAGACCTCTAATGGAGGTCGTATTCGAATCGTCATTTTAGGGCTATAACAACCGCCAATGTCAGTATCTATAGGTGACCTAATGATCGACAAAATAGTGGTCTCTATTAGGCTGAGCTATAGTGACTGCCATTGGCGGTCGCTATAGGTATCCTAATAATCAGCCTACAACGATCACCATTGGCGGTCGCTGAGCTCTAGAAAAAAACCAACCATTTGCGACTGCTAACCTAGGAATCTGTTTTTAAAAAATTACAGTCCTACTTCTCAAATAGTATAAAGAGATCTAAAATTAGAAAAAATATCAATTCGAAACAGTAGAAACCCTAGGATCCTCAAAAACAATAAATGAAAAACATACTTCTTCACATATCCATGGATCCAAATAGACCCAATACATTCCAATATTCTACTTCAATAAACCTATAATAAGATACAAAAGAAACAACTAAATGAAGAAAATGAAAATTGGATATATTTATTTAGTTTATATATATATATAATAATCAAATTAGATCAATATTCTGTTAGGGAATTAGGGATTTTTTCCATCAGGGTGTTAGGCTGTCAGGGCGTTACGCCATCTAGGCGTTAGGCCTTCAGGGAGTTAGGCATTCCAAGAGTTAGGTCTTTAGGCCATTCAGCGGTTAGGGGGTTAGGCCCTTTGGGAATTAGGCCATTAGTGCATTTGGACATTTGGGTATTTGGTAATTTAGCCAATTTTCCATTAGGCCAATAGGATAAAATGCCATTGGGCCATTTGGTCATTCGGCCAATAGGATAATATGCCATTAGGCCAATATGATATTAGGTAATTAGGAAAATAGTCCATTTGAAAAATTGTACATTAGGCCATTGGGTTGTTAGTCCACTAGGGCATTTAGCCATGAGGGAATTTGGCCATTTTGGAATTTGGCCCATTGGAAAAGTCTCAATTTATCCAATTGGTCATTAGGCCAATACACTAATATTCCATTCAGATATTTGGTCATTAGACCAATAGGTTAATATAACATTAAGCTAGTAGAATAATAAGACATTAGTCCAATAAGACACTAGGTAATTAGGAAAATAGTCCATTTGGTCAATTTTCCGTTTACATGTTTTTCCTTTGTTAGGTCATTGGGCCATTAGGCCGTTCGGGTGTTAGACTATTAGGGATATAGGGAATTAGGGTGTCTGTACTTTACGAATTTTGGTCGTTATGGTGTTTGGACGTTAGGGCATGAGGGAATCAGGCCATTAGGGCGTTTATCCATTTGGGAATTTGTGAATTTTTCCAATTGGCCAAGTCTCTATTTAGCCAATTGGCCATTATGCCAATAGTGTAATATGTCATCATAATATTTGGTCATTAGGCCAACATGCTAATATTCCATTAGGCTAATAGGATATTAGGTAATTAGGACATTAGTTAATTAAGACAATAGTCCATTTGGCCATTTTTTAATTCGGTCATTAGGCCATTAGGGTGTTGGGCCGTTAGGGGGTTGGGGCGTTATGGATTTGGGGAGTTAGGTCATTAGGGTGTTAGTCCATTACGGTGTTTTTCCATTTGGTCATTTGGAAAATTGACCAAGTCTCCAATTATCCAATTGGCCAATTTTGACATTAGGCCATTAGAATCACTACTCTACTATATTAGGCACCTATAATGTTGCTCCTACATGATGAGGTGGCTTGAAAAGAGGTTTGGACAACCATTCAGATGCATTCACTCGAAATTGAAATATATAGATTAAAGTTCAGTACTGAATAGACCCCACCTTTAGAAAACTCCCTCCAAACCCACTGGAGCCCCCACACTCCCCCCTAAACAGCGCCCCCAAACTCCACCCAGGACAACCCCTACCCCCGAACAACCCCCCCAACTTGGACATACCCCACTCTCACCCCCCACCAAACATACCCTCCTGGCAGCCCTACTCCCAACCTTCCAGACAACCCCCACCCTACACAACCCCTTGTAAAACTCCCCTCCCTACCCCCCTACAACCCCACACTCTCCCCTAAACACCCCCTACAAAACTCCCTTGGGACAGTACCCCACCAACGAAACCCCCCCACCCCCGGACATCCCCCACTCCCACCCCTAGATAACCCCACCCCAACTTGCCTAGACTGCCCCCACACTGAAGAGACCCCCTCCACACCCTGAACAACCCCCTCAGACATCACCCCCATCACCACCCACCCTCAGACAACCCCCCCCCCCCCACTCACCCCGGGCAGCCCCCCCAAAAATCCCCAACTCCCAACCCTTCTAGATTGCCCCCCGAACATCCCTCCACCCCAGACAACCCCCACTCCCAACCCCCCGGATAGCCCCCCCACTCACCCCAAATAGCCCCCACCATTGAAAAACCCCACTCCCCCTTGGACAACCCCCCGCCCAAACTCCCCCCGGACAGTCCGCACCCCTGGACAACCCCCACTCACCCCATATAGCCACACTCCCCCCAGAAATCCCTCCCCACCCCCAAAAAACTCTCCCCAAAATCCCCCTCTCCAACCCTCCCCCCTTTGATAGACCTCCCAAACAGCTCCCCCAAAAAAACTCCCCTCGGAAAGCCACACTCCCAACCCCCCGGACAACCCACACCCTGAACAACCCCCAATAGCACCCCCTACAGTTTGAACATTTCATTCGTTTCATAGTCATAAGTAATCACACTATCACCCCAAAATTCATTTAACTCATAAATAAATGGTTGAAGGTAAACATTGATTTTATCTCCCAGACTTCTAGGTCCATCAATAAGAGTGGAAAGTAATATAAAATGTTGCTTTATACAAATCTACAAAGGAAGATTATATGGATCCAACACCACAGGCCATGCACTATGAGTTGCACAAACCATAGACTTGAATGGATTGAAACCATCTACTGCTAACCCCAATCAGAAATTATGAACATCTTTATAAAAGTTAGGGTGTCTATTATCAAAATCCTTTCATGCACGAGAGTCTAACAGGTGGGTTAACATATCACTTTTTTGATTTATTTCCGAATGCCATCTCATTAAATTAGAATCTCTAGATGACATAAAAAAACCTTTTCAACCTCATATTTAGTGGAAAGTAACACATTTGATTTATAAAAATCGTTTTTCTATGTTTTGCAGTCTGAATTTGATGAGTCTGATTTCCACTGTTCTATTTCCATCTGGAAGTACTAGAGACTGTAAAAATATCCAAATGGCCAGTTTCTTTTATAAACAACACATAGTTGTTTTGACATGCATTTATGGTCTCATATGTAAAACCTAAGTTCTCTGTCAACTTACTAGCACGGTAATAAGACTCAAGAATCTTAGCATCAACAGAAAGAACCTTTTTCAATAACACCAACTACATGTTAGATGATTTGTCTGACCACTAATTCAAAGTATTCAAATGCAACAACTCCACTATAAATGATAATTTATTGTAAGAAGTACATCTAGGATATAATTATGTTTCTGCATCATCAATTACTTCATTAAACCTCCTCAAATCACGATATTGACCGAAGCAAAGATTTATCTCACCAGTCTCAACATTCTAGATGTCAATGCCTTCATAATCCAACCCACATACCATTTCAGAAAGCATTTCATGCATTGGATCATTCATCCTCGCATCAACATCCTTCTTAATCACATCTATATTTTGAAAATGAATATATTCTTCCCCATGGTGATTCAAAATATTTTATTTTTTCATAAATCCATTAAAGAATTGGTGATCCCTCATGGTATCTTGTGTGGATTGATATCTCTTTTCATATTTACTAAGTGTAAAACTAATATAGTCCCTTTGAAATTCTCCAATAAAATCAATAAACTGCATAATTACCTTGAAATATTCTCTATATGTTTGATTTGGAATATCAATCCAAATCTTATCCACAATAATATCAGTATATCAAAAACTTTACACAAGACTACATATTACATGCATTTTTCATATCAAATATATTTAAAATAAAGATTGACCAATTGTATGGGGACCGTTGATAAAAAAAAATATCTATGAATAATAAACATGTTAATAGATAATGAAATGGAAGTGAAATCCCATGTTATCTCTACCATGTTGGTATGGTAAATCTAATGTTGATTATATTTTCAAGAGTCCCTAGTCATATTTTGATTAAAAATTTAAAAAATAGAAATGAAAGATTTCATTACTACGGAAAGATTAGATGAAAATATTTAAAATGAAGAAACTATATTGATAATGAATTTGTCTTATAATTCTATAGAGTAATCACTTTTCAAGAAAGGAATATTATAGTTATGACATCTCATTATTCAAAAATATGGTATACTAATTTTTCTTCACAACTGTTTAATTTTTCACAATTATTATTTAATTTTTATCATAAGGTAACCTATTGGGTCATGCACAATAAGCTTTTCAGAATTGAGCTATGAATTTCAAGTTTGGTTCTCAAATGTGTTTCCATAAATTGACTCACACTTATTATATTCTCCTCCTCTAAACATGATAATTGGTTCCCTTAAATATATTTTCTTCATAATATGGAGTTAAATAGATCATGGGTTATATATGATGACATTATGTAACTCATTTGATAAAATGGGTGGGGGAGTCGATCAATTAAGAAAAAAATATTATATATTTGGTATACTAAAAAATAACAAACCCACATGAACAATAAGGAATATGTGGTCCACTAATATCATAATGCATAAATTTTGATACACTATAATCAAAATATATAAAGCAACTATAACTATAGAAAGTCAAATGCTAAATCAAAAAAATGAAACACCACACAATAACCTCCATGTGTATGTGGTATGTGAAAAAATTCATCAAATACCAATATTGATCTATCAACCTTGGAGACTAAGTTAATTCCTACCAAAAAATTATCAAATATAATTTTAGATGAAAGTGACCAAAATCAATTAGTGATGAATGATATTCTAAAACTTAGAGAAACCGTATCTTTGTACAAATAAGGTCCCACTACCCCTTGAATTCACACTACCTTTGTGATATCAGAGGCAGTAAAGATTAACCGTCAAATATAGCAATAATTCTCTAATTTATGGAAAACTAACTAATATATATCAAGGACAACATCAAATATATAAAATACGAGAACAAAAAAACAATCTATCTTGACTTATGTTATCAATAGAGAATATGTGGGAAAATGAGTGTGATACCCCATACTGAATCACAGGGTCCAAGACAATGTTCCTCATAGCCTCAAGTAGGTATCCTTTTATGAAATATGTTCGTTATAAGCAGTATGGGTCTAAATGTCATTAGTACAAAAAATATACCCTTGGTATCAATAAAGAAAAGTATATACATCAACATAACAAAGTAAATAAACAATGAATAATCACAATCCATGGTAGGTATCTCAAGTCATATAGAAAAAACCCAAATACCCCAAATTTTTTTGTCAATAAAAGTATGGGGAATAATAAGAATGTGAAATAATATTGATACATCACTCTAAATTTCTTCCCAATTCTACCTATAAACACCATTATATGCATCCTAGCCGCTATCATTAGTGCCTTTCCATTTATTGTATCCCAGACTATGATGTCTTCACATGTATCGAGATTCCCATACCTGGTGGGAATATGAAAGTAGTAGGAAATAACCAATTTTTCCTTAACAAATGTGCAATGGTATAAGAGTTTATGTTGTGATAATAAATAAATCTGAATGAAATAAAACACACAACCATGTTCGGAGTGGTTATTCTATAAAAAAACTTTTTCTCCATGATTGAAATGTAGTTATAACAAAATTCATGAACTTAGTCAAACACAATGTCACATCATATATTCAAAAACAAAAAAGGTAAGAGTATCAAGTCAAACCATAGAAGGCCATAAAGCCCCATCTATCTCTCAGTTAATCCATAATTCCAACACATTTGTACACTCCCTTGGTCCTTCATATCCCAAAACTATGTCTCAAGTCATGTCCTTGAATACCATCATGCCTTTTTTTCAACTTAAGGTTCAGATCACATAAGTCTTCCATGACTGTATATGGGGAAAAAACACTATATACCCCATCATCTATCTCAATACAATCTTCATGGAACATACATCATCTTAACACACTCCCCCTTAAGGGATACTGATCCATTATAAGTACACCGGTAACATTGGTACTGTTCATAGAACCACACAATATAAAATATACAAAGTACATCACATTGAAACATGGAATATCACATAGAGGAACAAAATATAATATTAATAAAAGTATATAGAATCGAAACACACACATGTAATCAAACTCAAACATGGGTCTCATGGGACATGCTAGCACAAACATGTGGTCAAAGCTCAAACCTTTTCTCATGGGATACACACACACACAAAAAGACATGTTATAAACTCACGAATGCTATAAATAAAATAAAAACACAACTTAATATCAATCCAGTCAACATAAACATGGACTCTACATGGTATGTAACTTCCAACCTCAAGTAAAGTGTGAAGTCTTCTCATAAACACACTGTCAACACACAATGTATCATAATTATTCATGCACACAAGCCCGTATACATGTGAAATTCTATTTCCACACTTTTTATTCACACACAATATTCATATAATCTTAATGCATGCGAAATTTGTTCTATAAATTGCTCAAAATTGAAACCCTAAAAAGAAAATTAGGGCATACATGATAGTGCATAAAATTTAGAAGGGAGGGGAGCCGGAGGTGGTGGTGAGAGGCAGAGGAGGGGAAGCGGAGGAAAGCCAGAGTTAGAGGTGGTGTGGTGAGGAAGGGGATGGGTGATGACGATGGCGGGGAGCCGGAGGTGGGGGCAGAGAGGTGGCGACAGTGCAGTGAGGGAGGGGACGGGCGGTATGGCGAGGGAGGGGATGGGCGACGACGACGGCGGGGAGCCGTAGGTTGAGGCGGTGGGACATCGGCGATGCGGCGTCACCGGTGCAGTGAAGGAGGGGATGGGCAGCGTTGACGGTGTGGTGAGAGAGGGGACAGGAAGCTACGCGGGGGGGGGGGGGGGGTTTCGAGATCGGGCATGGGGGTTAGGGGAGGGGGTGCTGATGTTATATTTTTTTTGAGAAGCCTTTCGACCGCTATTGGCAGTCGCGATAGGGTACCAATAGTGACCGCCAATGGCAGTCGACCGTGTAAAGGGTCTCCAAAACATCCTTTATAGTAGCGATTAATTGGTAATAATTATGATTAATTAGTAATAATTAAGATTAATTAGTAATAATTAGGATTAATTAGTAATAATTAGGATTAATTAGTAATAATTAGGATTAATTAGTAATAATTAGGATTAATTAGTAATAATTAGGATTAATTAGTAATAATTAAGATTAATTAGGAGTAATTATGATTAATTAGGACTAATTAGTAATAATTAAATTAATTAGTAATAATTAGGATTAGTTAGAAATAATTAGAATTAATTATTAATAATTAGGATTAATTAGTAAAAAATTGGATTAATTAGTAATAATTAGGATTAATTAGTAATAAATAGTAATAAATAGTAATAAATAGTAATAAATAGTAATAATTAGCAATAAATAGTAATAAATAGTAATAAATAGTAATTAATAGTAATAAATAGTAATAGTTATGATTAAATAGGAATAATTTGGAATAATTATTAATAATATGAATAATTATTAATAATTAGGAATAATAAGTAATAATTAGGAATAATTGGTAATAATTAGAATGAATTAAGAATAATTAGTAATAATTAGGATTAATTAGTAATAATTAGGATTAATTATTAATAATCAGGTTTAATTATTAATAATTAGGATTAATTTGTAATAATTAGGATTAATTAGTAATAATATGATTAATTAGTAATAATTTGGATTAATTAGAAATAATTAGGATTAATTTGTAATAAATTGGTATTAATTAGTATTAATTAGGATTAATTAGTAATAATTAAGAACTATTAGTAATAATTTGGTATTAATTAGTAATAAAAAGTAATAGTGAGGAATAATTAGTAATAATTAGTAATAATTTAAAATAATTAGGAATAAATAGTAATAATTAGGAATAATTAGTAATAATTTGGAATAATTAGAAATAATTATGATTAATTAGGAATAATTGGGTTTAATTAAGATTAATTTGGATTATTTAGGATTAAATAAGATTAATTAGTAATAATTATGATTAATTTGTATTTATTAGGATTAGTTAGTAATAATTAGGATTAATTAGTTTTAATAAGGATTAATTAGTAATAATAATTATTAATTAGTTAAAAATTCAAAAACATTCTAGTAAATTGTGATAAAATTTCCCAATTTATAGCAGATTGGCGGTATTCATTTTGATCAATGTCTCAACTCCTTACCACTTTCTGCCCCTGAAATCAGTATGGAAAATCTGTTCTAACACATGTTAGAGAAAAATTTTCATCCTGATTTCAGTTAGAGAAAGTCGCAAGGAGGTGAGTTGTTGGAAAAAGAGGCTATTTTCCTTAATGATTCATCTCCTTGGAAATTATCTTATTGAAATCACTATGAAAAGTATACTATGATGTATGGATATCAATTTTTGTATGCATTAACATGGAGAGTAGTGTAGTGAGGCCTCCATATTCTCTATCCTAGTGCATACTAAAATGGATATTTGTACGTTGGAGTGGACATTTTATAGCTATTTTAGTCAAAGAAATTTGCAAGGGGACGAGTCATCGGGAAAAAGAGCTGTCACCGATACACTTGAAATTGTGTTTTTGGTAATTATAAATAATTAGTACAAAATTATTGTATTTAATAATTTTCTTCCCATTTTTAGATAATGTTTATCTTACATCTAATTAAAAAAAATAACTAATTATTTCAAATTTTTGAGAAAAATATAGAATAAAGAAGTCAACAATAATCGTAATTAGATGATTGTTCTTGAAAAAATCAGTGCAAAATTCTAAACGGTTCTGGTTTTAATCCTATATATATTGAGGGTGTTCAAGATTTCTTTCATTTTCATCGTTAAAACCAAAATTTGTTATAGAAGGTAAAATTAATTGTACATATAAAAAATGTTCTCTGATGACGTATGACTCATTTGACAACATTAGATGCCATTTATTACATTTTTTTTCAACTAGATTTTATTTTTTGATATCAATATGATGATAAAGGTTCTAGAAAAGATACTAATAATTTGGTTCCGGATCAAGCACAATTTCAAAATTTATTATATGATGTGGTCGGTCCATCATTTCAACAAAATGAAAGGTAAGATGATATTGATTTAGATCCTGAGTTAGAACCGTCATATTTATATTATTTATTGAGGTCTGTTGAGGATGCCTTATATCCTGGTTGTAGTATAAGAATGTTTGAAGTAGTTGCTAAAATAATGGATGTTAAATCAGACAATGGAATTCCAAATAATTGTTTTTATCAAATATTCTCTTTGTTAAAAATACTTTTACCAGAAGGAAATGTGTTGCCTATATATTTCTATAAGAGTAAGAGGTTGGTTCGATATCTGGGTCTTGGTTATCAGAAGAATCATCCATGTTCAAATGACTTCATCTTATTTTATGGTAAAATTAATTCATTGGATAGTTTTCCTACCTTTGGACAATCAAGGTATAAAGAAGACCAAACTGTGAAGTATGGATTTATTCCTTTTAAAAAATTGAGATATTTTTGGCTCACACCCAGATTATATTGTTTATTTATATCTTATAACACAAAAAAATTGATTCCATGGCACAAAAATAATATTTCAACCGATAAAAGATTAAATCATCCCTTCGATGGTGATTAATGGAAACATTTTTACCAAGTGCTCCGTCTATTTCTTTAAAATCCCGAAACGTGCGACTCGGTCTTTCTACTGACAGTTTCTATCTATTTAGTTCTTATGGTTGTCAATATTCATGTTATCCTATCATTATAACTCTATAAAATTTTCCTATATGGATGTTGCTGAAGGATCCATATATCATTTTGAGCTTATTAATTACATGTCATCCAAAAAATAATATTGATGTTTATTTGAAACCATTGATTGATGTGTTAAATTAACTGTGAAGTAATGGTGTCAGTATATATGATGTTTCTGTGAAAGAAAAATTCATACTGAATGATGTATTGATGTGGAAAATTAGTTAATTTTCATTATATAGAATATTTTCTAGATATAGTACACATAGTCCAAAAGAATGTCTTTACTATATGAGAGGAAAAAAAGAATTTATGCTCGTCAATGGAAAAAGAATTATTTTTTCAACTCTCATCGCAGATTCCTTCCAACCGATCATCCTTTTCAAAGAAAAAAATATCATTTCATAAAATAAATAGTTGAAAAATATGGGACTCAAATGATGATCTCAGGTATAGAGTTAAAATAAATTGTCTCTTCATTATCTCTCATCTTATTTTGACCAATAATAAACCAACAGAAAATTGATGGGTTTGGAAGAGATCACAATTGGATAAAATAGAGATTTTTTTTGGGATTTTCTATATTGGTCTGATTTGTTGGTCTATCACATGTTCGATGTGATGCATATTGAGAAGAACTGTTTTTTCTTATAGTTTTGGATACAATAGGTAAGACCAAAGATAATGTAAAGGCATGATTAAATATTTCCCATATTTTCATGAGACCAGAACTTGAATTGTAGAAAAATGTGATATCACAGAAGTTAATGAAACTAAAAGAATCTTATACACTGTACAAAGAGAGTCACTTATTATTTTTTTAGTGAATTTTATATTTGAGTCTTCTAGATGGTTATGATTTCAATTTGGGTAGATGTTTTAGAAATAATCCTATTACCAGATTGAAAACCCATGAATGTCATGTTTTAATGGATTGACTTATGCTAATCAGATTAAGAGGTTTGTTAAATACTATGATTTGGGACGCGCTAACAGGCAATTCATATTTTTTTCGAGACATTTGTGCTTCGAAAACAAAAAATGATATAGTAAGAAAACAATAAGAATATGTCATTTTAATTTTATGCAAACTGTAAGAAATATTCCCTCCAGAATTGTTTGACTCTAGGGAACATTTGATATTACATTGTCCACCTAAAATAAAATCTAGTGGTCTGAAACTTTTCTTAAGGATATACCCATTTGAGAGATGCAAACTGAAATTGAAGAAAAAATTACATAACAAAGCATCAGTTGAAGGCTCAATTTTAGAAAATTATTTACAAGAGGATTTTTTTTATTCTCTCATTACTTTCAATATAAATATCTGTCAAAACATAAACTCATGGCCTGTAATGAGGGAAATGTTTACAATGAAATGAGAAATCAATTATCTATTTTTATTCAGCCCAAACTTTGAATTAGTGGAGTTCTTGAACAATGGATTTCCGATGATGAACATCACAAATCTCATACATATATTGTACTCAACTATGAAGAAATGACTCCATTTGAATAGTGAGTGCTCTTATCACTTATTATATAATTTTTGTAAGAGTACATTAATCTTTTTTTATTGGTAGGTTACATGATAATCATATTAAGAAACAATATCCAAAAAATACAACAGCCACTCATGAAGAATGTCATCAGAAAAAAATTTATAATGGTTTCAAAAGCTACTAACATAAATTGTTTTTTATTTCACATAAAAAATTAATTTATTACTTGTTATAGTGTTATTTGCTTTAAACAATTTTAGGTATCTTAACATGATGATAAAATTGATAATTGATTGTGTGTATTGAGTAACCCACCATAAAAAATAATTAAATATTATAATGCATATGTGGTGACTGGTTTTCTATTTTATAAACATGCATATGGGGAATAAAAAAACAATGATTAATGTTTTCTTAATAGGATATCATCATAGAGAAACTGAAGTTGAGTTTTACGGCATGCTAGAAGAAATCATTGAACTATGTTATCTGGGTCAAAATTACATAAAGATGTTTAAATGTCAGTGGTTTGTTTCTGAGAGAGGTTTTTGTGTTCATCTGATCCATTGAATCATTGAAATTAAATATAAAAGTCTTATTATAGTTAATGAACCATTTTATTGGCTTATTAGGCACATAAAATTTATTAGGAAAATTACTGTGCTATATAAAGAGAGTTGAGTGATTGGTAGAGCATAATAAAAATTAATTCTTGAGAGAATCTGTTTAGAAAAAGTGAATATTGTTCTGTTGAAGTGCAAGGAATTGATATTTTTCAAGAGAATGCTCAAAATACATATTTTTCAGGTAGATATATGAATATTACTGATGACACCCCACAATTAAGGGCTGATGGTGATGATGATATTAATTTTGTTACGACTAAATTTGAAATGAAAAGAGATGATGAAAATAAAAATAATATGGAAGTTGATGATGTTGATGGGAAAGATGAAGACATTATCATCGAAATCTATAAATACTCGGATGAAGATAGAAATAAAAATAAAAAAATTCTGGTTATAATCATACATAATATATATCTATATATAATAGTTTTTTTCAACTATATTCTAACAAAAATCATTTCATGTTTTAGTTGGATGAGGATCTATATCGTCTGTTGTTGGAGGCTAATCTACATTTGGATGAGCATGATGTTGGATCACCTGACCCTCTGACCACTGGCGGTTCTGGGATCACTTGGAGGGGATACGGTCTTACCCGATTGAAGGTTCCTAGCCCTATACCAGAGCGACATCCACACCTTGGGTTCAATCCATGCACACAAAGGTATGTTTACCTATGTATTTTAGTTAGTTTTCATTGATTTATTTATATTCTAATTTTTTAATTAATTGTTTTTTTCACAGCTTTAGACATATATCTATTGAGCAGGTTAATGCTATATTGCACAATAATTTTTCTGAAGCATGGGTTTAATGGGATCATATTTCCATTGATGTTCAACACCTAATGTTTGAGCACTGACTAGTACGTAAATAAATAATATTTATTTTGAAATTCATTTAATTAATAATTTAATATTATAAATTATTTATAGGGTTTATGGTATCCCATTGATGAGATCATGCGTGAGGCTATCTGGAAGTCATGGTAGGGAGCTATCCCTCCACATTACACTCATTTTTTTTCACAATTTTAAATTAAAATCAACGGAAAATAATGGAGTGATAGAGTTTGATGATACGTGTCATGTATACTAACCAGATTGTATTTAATATCCGTCTAGGGATGGATTATGTACACACTAGTTTAGTAGGCGGTTTTAGAGTAAATCATTAGTAGGTCAGAAAAATCAGTGGAGACCAGATGTGACACATCGATCCAGTAGTCGTACAATTAGTATGCATAAGGAGCATATGGTATGTAAATTTTTTAAATATTTTATATAACTTCAAATATAAGAGGTTTATTTTATATTCATATAGGTAGTCACACTACCTGATATTATAGAGTATGAATTTTATAGAAGGATGGATGGTGATCTAACCACTAAAGAGATTAGAGCTTCTCGTCAGTGTCATATTTTGGTCAGTATAATTTATTTTTGAATTTTAAATTTTAATTGCAAATAATATATTAACTATATTAATTTTAAATTGAAATTGAAGGAGTCATATGAGGGTGAAAAATCTTAGACACATAGGGAGAGCCATGCTGAGACCAATGTTAAGACCAGTGCCCACCGATTTGATGTGGCTGCATGGATACTGGTAACCTAGTATACCTTTGAGAAAGGAAGAGTTGTTAGTATAGGCTCTCGATTGATCCATGAGTGTTTTTATGGCACAGATACAATGCTAGAATCCAGATCAATAAGAGATTGTGGATAGACATCATCATTTGTGGCACAGTATCAGGAGAAACTGCGAGATTAGAGTGAGCTTCTAAAGACTATTTGGTGGGAGTAGAAGGAGATGCATCAGTGGTAGTAATAACAACATGAAGAGTTCTTATGACAGTAGTAGTAGGAGATTCCAGATATTATGCGTTGATGGGGGCATCATAAAGAGAATGATTAGATAGAGTACATGCGATGTCTGACTCATAGTTTAGGCATAGAGTTCCCTCTACCATCTCCTCTGGCTTCTTAAGACAACCCTCCCCTTAATGATGTATTTTTTATTTTATAATAAAACATTTAAATTATTTTTTTTGCAATATTAACTATTTAATGTTTGAAATAGTTCCTTTATTATATTGTTGTGAACATTACATTTTTTATTGTTTATTTAATTTTTTATTTAATTTTTTAATTTATTAATTAATATATTTTTATATTTTTGTGAATATTGAGGTTTTTATTATATTACTATGATTAATATGATTATTTCCTTAATATTATTAATAATAATAGTATTAAATTATTATATTACTTAATTATTAATTTTATCTTACTATTCCATTTATATTAATATTATATTATTATTATTATTAATATTATTTTATAAATAATTTTATTTTACTAATATTAATATTATTATTTAATTCATATTAAAATTATATTATTATTAATATATATATATATATATTCCCATTATTTGCGATGGGCTCTTCACAAATACTAATTACAACGTTCCATTGCAAAAATGTTTCTTTAAATCGGGAAAAATATTTGTGATAGGTAGCCGACTCATCAGAATAGGTTTTTTAAAAAACTCGCGGAACCTATTTGCGATTTCAATACTACCCATCATAAATAATGACTTTTTGTGATGGTCCACTGCAAAATATAATATTTTTGACACCATTTTTCGCAAATAATATTTCGTGATGGGACCCTATCATAATTGATCATTTGCGATGCGAACCCATGGAAAATGTACCAATGAAAATAACCGTTTTTTCAGCGGTGAATGATACATAAAATATACTTTATAAATCATTTTATGTATATATAAAATTATTAATAAATTAATTTCTAAAACATTGACTTTGAATAGAAATAGATTTTTATGGAAAAACATTAAAAGGGGATTTAAAAAAAATGAAAAATCCCTTATCACTTGGGAAACACTTGAATCATAAAACACTTTAAAAATAAAATTAAAAAACTTTAAATATCACGAGAATAGAGAAATTCATGACATAAAATGTCAAAGGGAACATATATAAACCTTATAATAGAATTAATTTACATAACTTCAATATATTACTCAAACAAAAGGATATTAATATGAGGTTCCTTAACTTGAGTCTTTATTTTCACATGCGTCTTTATATTCATCTTCTCCAGGTAAGACCATTTGGTTTGAACAAAAGGACTTTAGTGGTTCTATTTATGACTAAGGTATGGATTAGAGGATAAGGGGATGGAATTGAAGAAGTGATTTTGGCTAGGCATAGCCATTTCAAAGGGATTGATAGTTGTAATTAGAGGAGAGTGGGAGACTTTTTATAAGTGGGGTGTGTAGAAAACTTTTAAAATTTAGAAAGATTGAATTCCACCCATGATTTTCCATATTATGTGGAACCAATAATGAACCAAAGTCAATAATATAAGGGATAAGGTCAAAATATTACCATTAATTAGGTACATGATAAGTTTCTAATTCATTTGACCACTTAGTTTAATTCTTAAAAACTTTGTAAACTCATTTTACCCTTAATCACTATAATTAATTTTAATTGATTTCACTAATCAATTGGGTAAAAAATAAAGTTAGAATTATTATACATTATAAATCATGATGAATGAAAATATGGAATCCATTTTCAAAAATTAAATTCATATAAATGAAAAAAATTATTTTAATAACACTCCCACAGACGCAGTGAGACAACATGTTTTTAATAACAGTAATTTTTAGAAAAAGGTGATTCTAGATTAACTATATGACTACAAATAATAATTGTATGAAGCTATTATAATAGAAACTAATATATTTTTTATACATATTATTTAAATATTCATCAAATATGAATTATTTTAATTAAAAAAAATTTGAAACATTATTCATTTTTATATTTTTTTAGAAAAACGAGACTTTAATAAAAAAACACATTTTAAAAAATAAAATAAAGTTGATTTAAAAGTAATTAAATTGATTAAATATAACTAAAAAATATATATGTTACATGAAATAATATTCGAAACATATTGAGATTTTTAAATTGCTTAATTGTTTAAAAGATATGACTTTTTTACAGACAAATGGTATTTTGATTATTCCCTGAAAAATCTATATTTTTCAAAAAATCACAAAAATTTCAACCAAATTAAATTTTGATATACAGATTTAAAAAATGATATTTATTTTATCAAATTCAAATTATAAAATTATAAAATAATATTTTTCTATAAAAATCATTGGAAAGGTGTTTAATTATGAAAATTTCATGTTTTTTAATTAAAAATTACCAATTTGAGGAAGTTATGTAGGGACCCGAGGATGTAATGAGGTAGAAGTATCCTTATCTGTTTGAATTATAGTTGTGAATTTGGTGGGGGAAATTTATTTTTAGGGTTCTATAATGTAACACCTTAATATTTTTTTCGATATTTCCTTTTAAATAACCTGATTTATTCAATAGATTTCATTACACACAATAACGAGTTTGGACGGACCATGTAATATTATTAAAATATTATGTATTTTTATTACTTAACCATTGGATTCGTGGTTATGAATAGTAATAATTAAATTATGAAGAATATATGATTTAATCATTTATTAAATTAATTCATTAGTATTCTAATGATTAAAATTTTCAAAAATTATTTAAAAATAAATTTGATGGTTTTCTGAAAAATTTTTGTTCTGCACTCAATGTATTTTTATATTAATATAAAAATTAATCACTATTTTTGAATTATTTTAATAAAATTAATATATTATTTAATTGATTAAATTTTTTAAACATTCAACAAATATTTTTCTTGGAATAAGATAAGAAAGAATTCAACTTTATGCTTTAAAATATATTTGTTCTAAAAATCATTTTTTTCCATTTAGTGCACTTATTTAAAAATTAATTTTATAAAATTATAATTATTTAATTAGATAAAGTTAATTAAATATTTTTAACTAGGAGGTTCACATTTGGTAAATAGGTCCCTTTTATTTTTGTTCAATATAAATATTAACCATTCTAAAATTTATCACCTCGATAAAGGATAAATCAAGGTAATCTAGATAAAAAAATTAGATAAGTCCCTAATGCTTTCTTAATAACATATATTGAATGAATATAATATGAAACTTTTCTAATTAGGATCTATATTTATTAGTTTAAAGTATATTTTTCAATGAAAATGACTTATATATTATTTAAATAAAATAAAGTTAACAAATATCACTTAGTTTTAAATAACCTTTATGTGTTTGCATAGGGACAAAAAATAGTTATGAATGAATATTAAAATGAATATTAACTTTTTTAATAATGAAATTATATTCACGATGGTAATTGTTTTCTAAATTTTAGTTATTAAATGATTTTTTTAAATGGTTACATAACACAAAAACAATATTTATTCAAATAAAGGAAAAAAATAAAATTAATGATCTTGCAATTATTAAAAGTAAAATAATTTGAGTAATTTATAGTGTTCCATGAATTATACAAAAAAATAAAACATATTATTGTTGTGTGAAAAGATTATATTCTAATTACAACTCCTAATTTATGTCTTTTAAGTCAACTTAATTAAATAGTGTTAAAATTAAAAATAATGACATTTTATCAAAATAATATTTTATTAAATTATTTCAAAATCATAATAATATTTAAATTATACAAGGTATATATTATGTAGTCGATAATTTCATAAATTTTACATTTATGGGACAATTATTACTTTATAAGTAAAAACTAGAACCCTTTAATATTGAAAAGGATGTTGTTGTAGTTAAAATCAAGATTGGTTAACTAAGGATTAATCAAAACGAGAAGGTTTAAAATGACATTGAAATTTGAAAAAATTAAATTGGTAGTTCAGATTAAAACTATATCCTACATTAGATTCAAATATCTATCTATTTGGAGGCATTTTTCATGAGAAGAAATTTAATATAATTTAATCTTTTGATAAATTCTAAAAGAGCCCCAAACCTTAATTATAAAGGGGAACCTCCACCCTCTGTTATTTACACCACATTGATCCTTATAGATCTACAGAACTCTAAAAATATAAATAATAAACATTAATACACATACTTTATACATTATTTTCATACTAAAAGACCAATTATAGAGTCCTTTAGAGAAGATCTAAAGGAGTCATTTCAAAGAAGAGGTAATCTTCTTAACCAATCACTTTTTTCCACTCTTCCTTAACTAATTTAAATATATGGTATTTATAATATCCTGAAAAATTCAGTACCATATATATTCTGAAGATTTATTATGATTATAAAATGTTGTTATACACCGTATTTCCCATCAAATGTGAAGTTAAAGTTTCGCTCGTGCGTTCTTATGGCTCACTGTCTCCACGTAGCAATACAATTCATTTTTTTATGACCACATTTTAATGATTATTTTTATTCTGAGATTAATGTTTTTATATGATATTTATGATATAATTATACTCCTTTAATAATAATATAACATCTACTAACTTATCATATAATCCTTTTAAAAATGATAACACCGTTAATGCGTACGCGTGCACTACCACCACCATGAAGCGTTGTGATTCATTTTTCATTTATATTTTGGTTAGATATTAATGTTGAATAATTTGGTGAATATATATTATATATGTGATATAATAATTATCCTATAAATGTGAATTATTATTTTCATTTCATTCATTCTATTAATCGGAAAATGAAAACAACATTCATGTATATGTACATCCTACCATCTCCATGAATGGTGTAATTAATTTTCCTATGTCTAAATTTTTGGGATGACACTGAATATTTATATAATGAATAGATAGAATTTTTATATAATGATTAATATTCTCTATAGGATGGTACCAAGATAAATGTACAAGGACCAGAACTACTGAACTAAAATACTAATAATAATTAAAACAATTAGCACCTGAAAATAATGATTGTAATAAGTAATTATTGATAGAATGGGGTGTTGAAGTGAAATAAAGAGATAATATATGATATTATATTTATAAACATTTATCATTTATTGAAGTATATTAAATTTAAATTTATTATATGCGAGGTTATAGTGATTTTGAATCAAGAAGAACTCAAGGTAAGGGTGTTATGTCACAATCTCATTGTTTATCAGGATTGGTTATGACTATGCCTCCTATGATCTAATATAAAGATCTTTCACTCAATATAACTCATAAATTTTATTATTCTATAGTTATTTCAATAAAATATAGTTTTTATTTTTATTTTACTAATATTATATACTAATGATATTGGAAATTTAATTTTAAGAAAAATCAAATTCAATTTTTTCGGTCAAAAAACATTTTCTTTCATATCACTGTTTTATAAAAATGTTTTAATAAATTTTTTTACTCTTACACTAAGATTTTTTGGATTAATTTATACCCTGGTTTATCTTTTTACAAAATGTATTGAAAGTAATCTTTTTTTTTCATTTCTCAAGTGTAGGACTTCATGACTTTTTTAACAAAATTATGGAAGGAATGGGATTTTAACACATATAGAATGAACACATTTTCCCACCATCATTAATATTTTCACCTTTTAAGTTTTATATACATGATTACATGGTTTTTTTTTTAAAATAATTTTTTCCCTTTATATTTATATATATATTTTAAAATAAGTTATTTAAATATAGAAGGTTTATTTTTTGATAATCTTTTAATTTTCTTTTAATGTAATTTGTATTCATCAAATAAAAAAACTATTTATTTCACTTATTAATTATCAGGGATATGATTTAAGGATACCATAGTTATTATTTCTTTGGATGACCTATAAATATGATGAAACACATTCTTTTTCCACCAGTTATGTTATGATGAAATGTTTATGAAACCCATTTCTTTTCATAGGTTTTGATATGATGAATGGATTATGATCTTGTGGAACACATATGTATGATTTTCATTATGTGATGGAGGGGACCAATATTTCCCTCAAATTAATTAAGTAAATATTGATATATCTTTAGATAAATAATACTATAATGGGAAATAAACCTTGTTCAGTAAAATAATTTGTCCTCTATGATTGTATTAGGATCGAACCTTGAATTATATGATGGTTTTATAAGTGAACCCATCCCACTACGATAGTATTGGAAAATATCCTTGTTAATTAAGGAAATGTTTTTATATACTTATGTTTATGCAAAAATTACATGTCTTATATTAATATTATGATCTCATGGCCAATGCTATTTGATTACTTTTTGATTCATGTCTTATGAACTACCAAGATTTATGCCCTGAATCAAGATTACGGTCTCTGATATGAATGGTATATTTTTCAAAAGCTAATATCATGTTCTCATTCCCTTTTTCTCTAGTTATTATTATATGATCATTGTTATCTTCATTTTTTACCATTACTAAGCATCATTGCTCAAATTTTTTAATATTTACTTTTCCTAAGTTAGAAAGTAATTAATTAAGCATGATATGTCTAATAAGGGTGTTATTTATGAAGAAATAATTTGAATAATATATAGATATTTTATAAACTAGTTTTTTTGTTTCCGTGTTTCCAAGGATACTTGACCAAAATGATTCCAGATGGCTCAAAATGTTATGTAATGAATATACATCAAATAATATGTAATATATTTATATAATATTTTTAGTTCATTATATGATAGGTTACTTATAGGGAATTAAATAGAAAGAAGTTATTCTGACATGGGTAAAACACGAGTGAACACATGTTACAGATATTATGCTCAAAGATACTTATTTTATGCTTGATAAGTGTTTTTATAAAAATCTTTTTTTTCATGAGTCAAGGAATGTTTATGAACTTTTAAGTGTAAAAAGTATGATTTTAAAATAAATGTTTTCATGTGTTATCATGTTCTTCATGACTCCTTCATGGTTATCCAATTTTTACTAATGGGGTTCAAATGTTCACTTTAAATATATGTTAATTTTCAAATGTGTTGTTTTTTATGTAAGTGCTTAATGTTTTATTGTGGAAAACATAAATTTTTTTAACGGTTTTCATGATTTTAACTGGACTAATGAGTTTCCTTTTTTATATCCCATATTAATATTTTTTCATCCCTTGATTTAAAATATTTTCATTGGATCTATGGATGAGTCATAACTATTGAAAATTTAAACTTTCTAATCATGACTCATACTAAAAGAAGAAAAAGTGTCTAGATTTAAAATAGGGTTCAAACTTACAACCCTATTTGTTTTTAAAAACGTACACTATGTGTATGTGTCAACTTTGTTATAAAATGTTTTCCTTAATTCTATAAAACTCTAAACTAAAAACATTATTGGAATGTATGAATGTTAAATCCTTTCTATCAAACTCATATTTTTTCGTTTTTAAAGAAACATTCTGTTATATGAAAAAAATCAAGATAAAATAAACTAATATGATAGATAAGATAAAATATCTAGAATAAAGAAGACCTATTTGGATGAAAAAATACTAAGAAAAATAAAGATTGAAGAAACCCAACATGATCTCTCTGTGACCTGATGGTCACCAATAATACATAAAAAACATGCTCCATGAGTAGTCAAAAAAATGTTACATAAACCTAAAAACCAAGTTAGTTATATCAACTTTGATTGGTATAAGAGTAGCATGGATATTAATAAGATCAATTGGAAATCAATAGAGAGTCAATTAATTTCTATTCTTAAAAGGACTAGAAATGATTAATTTAAATCTGTTAAACACCAAGATTTTAAAAAGAGGAAAATCATGTGCAATATCATATTTGATAAGAAAAAAAATATTTGAAGAGAATTTAACACCCAAAGACTATAAAATATTTCTTTTTTAAATAAATTCAATCTCTTTGATAGGAAGAAATGCACACAAAATCTGGTTTGAAATAAACTTTATGCTCTCTTAATTTATATAATAAATTAAATGTGTATATTTTTATTATAAATAAACTAAGAATGATTTGAAAGAGAAATAAATGCTTTCAAAAAAACTATATTTTTTCTCTAAAGATGGATTATTCATGCATTGTGCACATAATTTAAAATTGTTTTTAACCAATTTAGAATATTTATTTTAACAAATCAACTTATTTTTTTAAATCATCATATAAAAATTATCTTAGGGTAATTTTTTTTGATTTTTTATGAAAAGATTCATTTTTTTGACGAATAGTGGAAAATACTGATTTTGAATTGAAAACTGCTTTTTTATTTAAATTATTTATAGAGTCCAATTATATTTTAAATTTTTTTAAGTAAAATTAGTTAATATATATATATATATATATGAATTCAATTTATGTCATTGTAATCGTTTTAATATTAAATTTTGATATATAAACTCAGTAAAATTTTGAACATTTTCTCATTGAAAGCCCTCTTAATCACCACTTATACAAGATTAATTTTAAATCAAAAATTTTATATTATGAGATTTTAGTTTTGAAAAATGGATTAAAAATTTGGAATTAATATAATTTATATTACTTAATAAATTCATCTCAATTTGTTTCTGTAATGATTAGTAAAAAAATAAAAAATATGTAGCATAGTTATGGTAAAAACTAATTCACTGGGGTTAAACTAAAAAGTTTTGTGTTAAAATGACCTATTAACACGTATAAAATAAATTTTATGGAAATTTTTAGATTTTATAATGTCTAATTATTTATAAAACTAATTTTTCCGTTGTGGAATGTGAAATATATTGGTATAATTTTTTATTTTAAAAAATTACAAGTGTGCCACTCACCTCACCTATAAAAGGCCACACCAATCCTCTCTTCCTCACTCATTAAATTAACTTTTTAAGGGAAAAAATTGAACAAATAAATTAAAAAACTCTATATTATTATCCTAGAAGCATTATTTTTTTTGATAAATCCATCCTTGGAATACTTTTGGTGCAAACATAAGGAGGTTACCTGAGGAAGAGGTAAGGTTCTTCATCGAGTATTTTTATTTTATTTTTACATCCACATAATTTTATTATTATTAAAATATGATGATATAATAACCATATTATCTTAAATATACTGAGATATTTTTATGTTAATTTCAGGACCTATATCCACCTCCACTTCCATCAATTATGTTACAAAATCCTCATTTTTGTGTTTGGTAGACTATCGTATTGCAAAATGATGTCATTCGTGTTTCCATGACCACCTCTCATGGTTGGGTATGATGATGAATATAAAGTATATATTTTATATTTAAAATTGTATCCGGCATTTGGATTCATTATTTCATATATATTTTTTTTACTTTCCATTCCATAGGGGATATGATAACATCGCTCGTTTGTGTGACGAACTACTGCCTCATGAGTCTATGTGACTCGTCTTTTAGTAGATATTTAAATGGAAGGTAATAAGGATAATTTTAAAGAAAATAAATGATCTAAAATAAAAAATATATGATATTAGAGTCATATTTATCAATATAAAAAGATATAATATCATTTTATTTCTTACCTTTTCACTCACATAAAGATTATAACGCCATTCATGTACTTGTGTACTACTAACTTTTCAAAGATAGGGGACTCTCTTTTCATCAGAAAATATGATTTATAATATATATAAATATATTTAAATAAATAATATTTTTTACATGATACTATTATCATTCGGGAATGATAAAATTTTACTAACAATATTTTTATAATGATTGTAGAGAAATGGAAGAGTTACTCATATGCCTGTATGACCTATGGTATCCATAATTGTAACGTAGTTAATTTTTATTAAAAATATTTAATAATTGGTTTTAAAATTATATTGATGTATAGATATTATAATTATTTTATTATTATTATTATATATATGTTTAAATATTTTTTTCTTTGACCACGATCAACATGCTATAGTCAGCTTTGACACATAATTGAAACATTATCTAAAAATATGACATAAACTTAATTGTTTAAGTAAACATATATAACAAGGTAACAATTGAGATAAAATGAGTAAAAAATTTGAAAAAGGTTCTTAATAATTTAAATAGTTAATATAATTTTATTATTAGGGAAGATAAAGAACGTATGTGACGAGTCAGACTCAAGGTAATGGGTTATCGTCTCACATTTACTTCAGTGAGTCAAATGAGATATTAACCGCTTATTTACTTTGTGTAGTATATATAATACCACTTTGATATGTTATATCATGAATCTATTTATATTTATTGTATTTAAATTTCCATTTCATGTTATTTTTGTGGGGATTATAATTTAGAAGTTACCAAATTGGTAAGAGTTTATTTCACAAAAATATCATTATTTGTTGTTGTTTATGTTTTCTTCTCTCTGTTGGGAATTAAATATATATATATATATATTAAAATAAATCTATTTTATTCACCTCTATTTATTCACTAAAATTTTCATGTAATAGTATTATTTTCTACTCTTTTTTATTTGAAATGATTGATAATATGTTTTTAAGAAAATACTAGTTTTCCCTCTCTTCATCCAGAAGTCATTTTTCCTCAAAACCTATGTTTTCTAAAAAATTTGACAATAATATATTCAACCTTTTGAAAATTATTTATTAAAGAAAATTTTACCTATTCTTTAATTTTTTATTTTTTTAATGGAATTTTAATTTCATTTTCAAAATAAAGTCTATTTGGATTTTACTGAAAATATAAATGAAATATTTATTTTAACATGTACAACATGAATTTTTTTCCACCTTCTTAAATGATAAATGTTTTAATTATTATTTTAAAGGTGTCAAAAATTTATTTTCAATGAATATTATTTTCAAAATATTTTGAGATCTTATTATTTTAAAGGGTATTTTTTAAAATGAAAAGGTTATTTTTCTCAAAAATTTTTATAATGATATTTTCGTGGTATTTATATTCATTAATAAAAAAAACTATTTTAGTCATGATCCACTGAGGATATGTTTTATTGATACTATCCTTATTATTTCATGATAATTTTTTTGATTAGTTTGACTAAGGATGTACGATTTTATTATAATTATCTATTTTACTTTGGTTGTTTTATGATTATGATTATTAATTGGGGTATGTATTGGCATTTTATTTTTTTTATTTTTTCAATATGAATGTTTTTGTTGCTTATGTTTAAAACCTCTTATATGAGAAATTCATTTGATGTAATATATAATGGATGAGGCCCTCTATAGCCCCTCGATTCATCAGTAGGTGTCATGAGACAAACTAAATTAGAATTTGGCCTAGGCCTTACCCATTTATATAGTTTTATTGGACAAACGCCCCAATGATGTTATATGTCTTAGAATAAGGCCTAAAAAGTATGTTTTAGATTTCCAAAATCATGTTTTATATCTTTATGAATTCATTTATTGATATTCCATGTGATTATTTGATCGTTTAGAATATCCATTGTTATGTTTCAAGATCATCTAATTATTTATATTGCATTATTTGATCATCATTTATACCTTCCATATTATTCTCAAGTTTATAATTAAATTACATGTGCTTAAGTTATGTAACTTTATATATTTATTATTCCTTATTTATTCATATCTTATGTTATCCTCTTAACCTTACTAATAATATGATCTCACCCCTATTTTTTGTTATATTTTCCCCAAGATAAAAGGATTTTTTTTGTGATTGATAATCATAGATACACTAAGGGGAATAATGGCCTCATCAAAGAATTTTTTTTGTATCTTATGTTATAAAAAGTAATATGAATTCATCTATGTATCTATTTTACTAAGAATACTAAACTCTTCGGTCCTTTTGGAGGGAATTTCATGTATCTTATTACAGTGTAGTGAAGTAGACACCAGCTCTGAGAAACTGGAGCTAGGGGCACTATAGTTTGTATCATAGGATGTTTTGTAGAAACCTCTTGAACTATATTTAGGAAAAAATTAAGAATATAACCATATGATTTAATTTTAGGATTATTATAGAAGAACATCCTAAAGTTTTTGTGGGAAAGTGATTCTGTGGGTCTTCCGAGAAATAGATCCCTATTTGAATTCTACAAGTAGACATGGTTTTGGAACAAATGTACATAGGGTTATAACTCAAAAGGGTGTCTATTGGATTGACATGATCATCACCTTCTTCATGAAAACATATCTTACTCCATACTTTTTTTAAGACTCCTAGGGGACATGCTTAGAATAATTCAAATTTTCTTTACAAACCATTATGATAGATTTTAAAATAATCATATCAAAAAAGAAACCATGTTTCTGATTATGAGGTTAGAAAAGTATTATTGTTTCAATTTTCGTTAAGTATTTCACTAAGTTTGGGAATATAAATAATTTTTCATAATGATGTTATCTAATATAGTGTATGAAATCATTTATAAATGGATCCTAGAAGAAGGGATGAGAACTGAGTAAATGCACATATTTCAAAGTTTAAGAATGATTGTTTCTTTGATGGAATTATTCAAATCTTTCAACGGGAACTAGTTTCCCAACATTATAATTATATGAGGACATTGCAACATGTGATAACTATATAGAGTAATAATTATCTAATTAGTATGGATTGTAAGGAAAGAAATATAAGAGTATTAAGTAAGAAAAAAAGAAAGATAATTTGAAGAGGTAAAGAAGGATTTTCCTATATGTGATAATTATGAAAATAAACTCTCTGGTACTTTCTTAAAGGGAATTAGAGTTTTCTACTTGTGTGGATGGAATCACCACCATGTTTTTGATTACATGGGAAAGAAAAAGGTTTTCAATGTTCAATGCTTCAACTATAAGAATATGGGGCACTACGTAAAATAATTCCCCTAATATTAAAGGAATATATCTCAAAATTAGCTAATGGATCATGGTCACGTTTATGATGTTACCACAGATGAAGTAGAATGATTAATGTTCTTGTGTTTGGATAAATAATTATTTCATTTGAGTATTTTATCAATAATATATTGGTTATAATAATTTTTAAATATATAAGGATTGCAGTATAATACTTTTTCATTAAAGATTTGAAAGCACATGGTGAATGGTACTGATGAATAAGAAAAAATATTCAGTGGAAAGCTGAACATCTTATAAAACACATTATTAAAGGAAAGGTAACCATTAATATGTTCCTTATGTAATAATAATGATGTTTGGATAAATATATTATTTATATGGATAAATTAATTTGATATTACTATCTACCAAAGAACTAATTAATGATTTGTTGACAAAGTGGTTTGTGCTATAATTTATGGAGTTAAAAAAGATTTTTAGATTTAAGGAATATATCTAATAATCTGTGTTCTATTTAAGGAATAAGGAAGCATGCATGTTTTCAATAAGGTTTTATGTTAATTTATGTTATTACAATGATACAATAGAATATATGATGAAGGTATTAACATGATCGGTATGTGAAAATTAAGAGATAATTTATGTTGTTTGAGGCATTTATGATAAATTTATTTTGTAAATTGAGTGATATTATTTTGAAAATTTTAGATCTTAATCTTTTCGCAGGGTGATATAGTTATCCATTTATGAAATTGTTTATTAGGAACTTGGATGAGGTTTTATAGATCAATGTATTACATTATAGTATGAATATTTATTCATATTAAATAATATGTACTAACTATTTATTTATAATAATAACTAGGTATTAAAGGAATGACATATCATTCAATTATAGATCATAGAATAAAATATAAGTGAATTTTCGTACTTGAGGCATAAAAAATATTTTTTGGATATTCATTTCTTGGAGTAAGAAATGAATTAGAAATTGATAAAAGAAATCCCAAAATATGAAATCATGCCTATGAAAATGAAATATATTAATTATGTATATTTTTATATATTCTAAATCTAAATGGTAAAAGAATTCCTCAACATTTGGAAAAGGATATTGAAGAAAAAATTTATCCTAATACATTCATTTATGTTGAAACAATGGAATTTTAAATCATCAAATATTTATGTTTTTTTATGTCGTCAACATTCCATTTTTCATTAAATTTATTATGATTAATGAACTATATCACTCTTTATAATTATTTATGCTTTTCTTCCATATCGACATCTTTACTTGCCACCAAATTTCTCCAACATAGAAATCTAGATTTATGATATTTCATATGACCTATATATTCACCTTCTTTATTATCAAGAGGATGTTTTATTAACCATTATCATGATATGGGATTTCAAGAAGGGTATCTTTAAATTAAAACCGTTGATTTCAAAGATCAATATTTTATTTTGAGGAAACAATTTATTTATCGTGAGAGAATGTAATACCCCAAGATTTTAAAAAGTTGAATATCATGTTCAATATTGTATTTTAGATGAAACAATAATATTATTAGATAATGTGAACCCCAAAAACTTAACAACATTTTTTAAATAAATTCATTCTCTTCAATATGTTGTAATGTATGCAACACTAGGTTTTAGCGAAACATAATGATCTATTAAAATATTATTATTTATACATTACCATTATTCCCAAGTAGTTAAGTTGGTGTGTATGAATAAGTATGATTAAATTATGTTTTTTATTTTACACATGTAAAAAATAAATTGAATAGTTATATATTAATTATCCATAAAATACTCACTATATGAAAGAAAAAGAAATGGTTTCTGAAAAACTATATTTTTTTGAATGGTGGATTAGTCCTAAATTATGCCTATAATTTTAAATTAATTTCTATCACTTTATAAATATTTATTTGACAAAATAAATTTTATAAATTTAATAATTATATTAATATTATGTTAGTGTAATTTTTTTGGATTTTGCTGAAGTGTTTTATTTTTTGATGGGTAGTTAAAAATAAATAATTTTAATATAAAACTACCTTTTCATTTAAATTATTTATAAATTTAAATTATATTTTATTTTTTTAAAATTAAAACTAATTAAATCATATATTTATTAATCCAATTTAGGACATTATAGTCATTTTTATAATAAAGTTTGATATAAAAACTTTGTAATATTTTGAGAATTCCCTCTTTGAAAACCCACTTTCTCATTATATCTATTGGATTAATTTTAAATTAAAATTTTATAATTATGTGAATTTAATTTGAAAAAAAAGGATTTTATATTTTTAATGATAATAATTTATATTATCATATAAGTTCATCTTATGTTTTACCATAACGAATAATAAAAATAGTAAAAACTATTTACCACTGTTAAGGTAAATTAAGATTTACTAGGGAGTTAACATAAAGACCCAGGTATTTATAGAATAATACTTTTTCATATCTATTAATATTTAAGAATAAGATATTAATTTTATGTTAAAGAGTACACTTTTTTCGATAATATACTCAACACACAACAATGAGTTTCTTTGAAGTTTTATGTTGAACAAAACATTGATTTAGGAAAAAAAATAATATAATTATAATATTATTTTTAATGGTAGTTAATACATAGACATTGTATTATTGGGAATGAACATAACTACCTCGACTATGATTAAAATTTTTTGTTAAATGTTTTACATTTATTTAATAAATTTTTAGGATTAAAAAAAGAATTAATCCCATTTTACCAAATAAATTTTTATTGAAGTGGGACATAAAAAATTTACTTTGGGTGAATTTTTTGTATTTTTATGATAATTTCATTTTTTTAATGAATAGTGAAAAATACTGAATTTTAAGTCAAAACTATATTTTCATCTAATTTATATATATAATTATATTTTCCTCTTAAATGGTTTTAAATTTTAATTAGATTATATTTTTACCATTTAATCTAATTTTGGTCATTGTAAGTAATTTCACTCTGAAATTGGAAATAAACACATGCCAATCTTTTGGTAGTTTTTACTTCTTAAAAACACGTTTTTTGGTTTTGACAACGAGAATTAATTTTAAATTAACTTTTGAAACTTATGTGTTTTTAATTTGAGAAAAATGGATTTCATATTTGGAATTAGGAGGTCCAAATTTTGTAAATAGGTGCCTTTTATTTTTATACATTATGAATTGTAACATAAGTAAATATTTTATTTACCATTGGTTAAAGGGTAAATCTAGTAAATAGGGTAAAAAAATAATGATATAATAATATTAAACTACCATAAAAAGTGTCCTAACCCTATTAGATGAAATATTTCATACTTTGGGAATCCATGAGTCAATTTTAGGACCTCATGGATCCACTTGTGTGTGAAAATGACATTTAATTACTTTTAATTTAATGTTAAGGAAAATATAACCTAATCATGTATCTATTGCTAAACAATTTTTATATGGGGTTATATAAGTGATATATTCGACAATAAATATTAATTATAAATATAAAAATATTTCCTATATCGTGGTTTTTTTTTTATAATTTCTAGACATCAAATAAAAAATTTATTTATGACACAATGACGATGTAGTGATCACCTTACCAATGAAGGATTTAAATAAATGAGATTATAAATTTTAAAATAAATATATTTTGAAACTTTTTATTCCAAAAAGGTATTTTATTGATGATTATGTCTTGTTATCTTCTAATTAATTAAATTTTTTAGAATTAATCAAGTTTTTATGGTTTTTTAAAAAGGGAGGATATGAATAGTATAAAAATTGACACAAATGGGTTTTTAAAATAAATTCCATTTTATCAAATCATATAATAGTCCTAAAAATCTTAGATTCTTCCAAATGACTTATATAATGTTTTAAATGTCATTAATAAACCACTTTGGTTTCTATTGTAATTTTATGGTAACTATATTAACCCTATAGTGTGAATATACAGGAAGACATGGTAATAGTTAAATTAGTTAACTAAGGGTTAAGGCTAAATGATATGGTTAAATTTGAAACATAATCTTGTCTAAAAACCATTTAGTTAGAGTCTTGCGACCAATAATCATATTATATTTAAAATTAATAACTTTAGGGTTATTATAAATCGAAAATCAATTATCAAAAGAACAATATATCAAAACATTCCCAAAGTACCCCTCCCCCCTCTTATAAAGGACACCACCTCTAACCCATTAATGACACCTATGAAACCCCTTGGATCATCCAAAATATACTCCAATAATCTCCCAAAGTTCCTCTATTTCTTCTAGAAGCCCTCCTCTAGTAATAAAAAAATTAATAAAATCCATTTGGCTCAAATCAAAAGAAGTTACTCGATTTGAGGTAATGTATTCTCTCAAGTTCCATTCCATTATTTTTCCTTCTCTACTCCCTATAATCTTCTTATTATTTGTTTACCTAACTACACCAGCATCTTAAATATACTCGTTTTGTTTTATGATAATTATTTTAACTACACTTACACACACCTCCATCTAATGGGTATAGAACATACTATTTCTGTGGACAACAAACTACCACCTCATGAAACGATGATTATTCAATCGTCTCACACCACCTCTTATGGAGGCCATTATGAAGGAAATATATTTATATATGATATTTATTTTTCCTATAATCTTATCTAATTCTCATTTATAACATAAATTTATGCTTTTAATATTGTATAAATACGATAATTTCATTTGAGGAAGTGCAGACTACCGCCCCCTCAAAGTGATATGACTCATTCACGCTAAACATGGAATGTATAATGGATGGAATTAATGAAATAATGTAACATATATAACATATGTATTATAATTTATATATAATATACCTGTATATCATTTAGTTTTCATTCATTTAAATATTAAATCGAAATGAAAGTAGCGTTCATGTGTACGTACGACTTACCGTCTCCATGAATGGTGCATTTCATTTATTCTATCCAAACTATATAGACTATTCTAAATAATTATATACTGAATATTTATTATATCTAAATCATGAATATCATTATGTGGATAATTTACTTTTGACCACATGGAAAATTTGTAATTATAACAAGTACATTTTTGACTCAAGTACCAAACATCGACAAAATGACCGATATGAACACAAATAATTACATGATTGTAATAGAAAGGTAATAAGTGTTATAAAAGGAATAATAGAATTGAAAAATGTTCTTAATAAAGTATAAATTAACTAAAGTTTATTATTATGGAATAACAAGGAACATACGTGATGATTCAGACTCAAGGTAAGGGAACTTCTTAACCCAATTTCCATTCTTTGTGTTAATCATATACTTCTTGATTATGCCATGCTATGATTATGTGTGATATAAATTTTTATATCATATCTTGTATTTATATTTTTTTTATGTTTAATTATAGTGAATACACATAATCGATCTATTTTATTTACAAAATGATCTTTGTAATGGACTTTGTCTCAATATCCTTTCATTGAGGCTTGGTTTGATAATATACAACCCTTATTTTTAACGGTGATTAATAAACCCCTCAAAATTTTAATTTTTTCAAAGGGAATATTTTTTCTAAGAAGAGTGTTACTGAATAAAAAAATGGTTGTTTTAATGTTTTTGGCGACAATGACCCCTCAACCAACGTAATAATTATTTGGATTCCTCTATAATCCTTATTGTTTTAAAAAGTAAAAGAAATCCATTATTCACTATTTGGGTGTTTTCTTATTGGAAATGGTTTTTGGAATGGATTTTGTATTTCAATATATTGAAATTATTTCTTGTGATTTTAAATAAAATTTTATGATTGAAATGTTGAAATTTAAAATCTTTTATGTGTGATGATTATATAATGGTATTTAGACATTTGACTGGTAGTAATGTTATAAACCAAATGATGGGTGGTTTTGTGATAAACCAAGGGTGGGTGGTTACATTATAACCTCCAATGCATTGGGTATGGAAGTCAGACGTATAGATATTCCATTTGTAATAATGATTTTTGGAAGTCTTCCATATGGTTATCCATTTCAGTATAATTATGTTTCAAGTTTAACTTTTATATGTTATGTGTGATTTCTATGGATATTATGGTAATTTTTTGGTTAAAAAAGGGTAATCAATGAGATTTTATTCAGTGAAGAGTATTTACTAATTCATAAAGGTGAAAAGTATTAATTATGATAAAGTAATCATGGTTTACATGTTGTCTTTGAAAAACTAATATTTTTGCTTCTTTGTGAATCTCTTACTGAGATTTTTATGCTCATCCCATGTTTTGAAATGTGTTTTCATAGGATATAAAGTTGAATAGAGTCAAGGATGTGATCAATGAAAAGTCATGCTGTCTAAAACATGGAACTAGATATGTTTTTTTAAAAGTTTATGTTTTATTTATGAAAATGGATAGTGAGTAGAAGTGTCTAATTTGTAATAATGAATATGTTATGTATAATTTATGGAATAATTCTTTAAATCTATAAACCTGAAAAGATTCTCAATGTGAAATATTAACTTAATTCAAAATTATGTAATGTTTAAGGTTGGATCCTTACAGTTAAACTGAAAAGATAAGGCTTATAGTGAAGTAAAAAACTGTCGATAATATATTATTTGAAATATTTGGAAATTATCATGTATTATGATTTAGAATAATCTTTTTTACCTTTTTTTCATATAAAAAATGAGGGTACACCTTTTTCTTTTCAAAAATTACGATGTGCCACCCACCTCACCAATAACGGCTATCCCACTCCTCTCTTATTCACACCTTCAAATTTTTTTTGACAATAACTACCCAATTCACTTCCCAACTTCCTTAATCACATCATATATTCCATATTTTTTTTCATAAATCTATACATTAAAGGATTTTGGTGAAAACTAAATGAGGTTACCCGAGGAAGAGGTAACATTCTTCATGGGGCATTTTTATTCTATTCATTCCTAAACCTTCTTCAATTATTTTTAAAACATGATGATATAATAGAACCCGTAACTTAAATATAATTATATTATTTTATGTTAAGGTAATAACCCAAAAACAACCCCACATCCATCAAATGGTCTATAAAATCATCATTCGTGTGTACGGTGAACTACCACCTTATGAACTGATGTCATTCTTTTTTCCATTATTACTTCTCACAGTTGGGTATGATGATGAATATTAAGTACATATATTATATTTATAACATAATTATACATACTTAGTCATTATTTTATAAATATTTTTTTTACTTTCCATTCGATATGTGATATGATAACATCAGTTGTGTGTATGGAGGAATTATGCATCACGAAGCGATAAAATTTTTCCTTCAGTAAATCCTAACATAGAAGTTAATAAGGATAAATTTAAGGAAAATATGGGATATAAATTTCATAATTATGATATTCATGACATATTTATCTTTCCAAAAATATAATATATTGTCTTCTTTATTTCCTTTCACTCACTTAAAGATGAAAATATCGTTTGTGTATGTGTGGACTACTACCTTCATAAAGTGACTTGAATCTATTTTCATCACCACAACACATGGATGAAATATATAAGTACATATGACTAAATCATATTTTTTTCATGATATTATGATCATTATTTAAAAATAAAATATTATTTATCTTCTTTTCATAATGATCATTGAAAAATTGAAATGTAACTCATGCGTGCATACGACCTACCTTCTCTATGATTGTAACATAACGCATTTTTCATAATAATATTTTATGATTGGTTTTAAAAGTATAAATAATTTATAAGTATGATTATTATTTCCTGATTATTATTATTTATATGTTTAAATAATAATCTATTTTTTCCATTTTCATCAAATTGATGTCATTTTTAACAGATAAGAAAGAATATCGTCGACACAGACAACACAATATTAATTGATTACGTAATAATATATAACATGGTAATAAGTGAAAAAAATGAATAAAAAACTTGAAAAATATTCTTATGTAATTAAATAATTAACATACATTTATTATTTAGGAAAATTAAAATTTGTAAGTGGAAAATCTGACTCAAGGTAAGGGTTTCTCGTCTCACTTTTACTTTCATGAGATATATTCCATATTCAACAAATATTTCATTTTTTTAGTGTATATACTACCCCTTTGATATGTTATATCATGAATATATTTATATTCATTGTATTTAAGGTTTCATTAGATGTCATTTATTTTTTGGGTACTACGATTTAGAAGTTACCAATGTGGTGAGAGTTTATTTCACAATCTAATCATTATTTGGAATTTTTTATGTTTATGTATCCCTTTGGGGAATTATTTTATATTTTTATTAGAAAATCAATTTATTTTATTTATAACTGGTTATTCATGAAAATTTTCAATTAAAGTGTCATTTTCCAGATCATTAGTACATAAAATGATTAAAAAAAGGGTTTTAAGAAAATCTAGCTTTATTTATCTCTTTGTTCAAGATCCCGTTTCATCAAAAACCATTTTATCTAAAAATGTTTTCAAAAATATTTTAAAAAATTTAAAATTTATTTTTTAAAGGCATTTTTATACATTTTTAAATTTTAATTTTTTTTGAAAGTAATATTCATATCATTTTAAAAACAATACCCATTTAGATTTTCAAGAAAATGTGAAAATATTATTTGCTTTAACATGTATGAAATGAATTAAATATTTCACCATCATGAAAAATAAATATTTTAATGATTATTTTAAAATTTTTATAATGTTATTTTCAATGAAAATTATTGTAAATATGTTTTCAGAACTTTTTGTTTTAAAATACGATTTTTAAAATTAAAATGTTACTTTTTTCAAATTTTTTTTAAGGATATCTTTAGGGTATTTCTTTTCATAGATGGCATAAATCCTATATTTTACTTATTATCCACTAAGGATAAGTTTTTTTACACCATCATCATTATTTATCATGATTGTTTATAACAATTTTGAATGGGGATGTAAAATTTCATTACCATTCATTATTTTTATTTAGATGGTCTATGATTATGTTTATTTATTTGGAAAAGTATTTAAATTTTTAATGCTAGGTTAAATATGAATGTTTATGCACATTATGTTTCAAACCTTTCAAATAATTAATTTATTAGACTTAGTAAGTGATGGGAGGGCCCCACTATTTACCCTCGATTCATCGGTTGGTTTAATGAGTCAAATTAGATTGGATTTTGGCCGATACCTTACCCATTTATATATATTGATTGGAATAAGGCCTAAATGGTATTAGATTTCTTGGAAGAAGGCCTTAATGATATGTTTTAGATGTACATAATTATGAATTCCATCATTATAAATTCCATAATTGATATTCCTTATGATTATTTTATTAGTTATAATATCCATGGTTATGTTTCAAGCTCTTGTGATTATTTATATTTCATTATTTGATCATCATTTATTCCTGCTATATTATAATCAAGGTATTGATTTAATGGAATGTTTTTTCAGTTATTTAGCTTTCCATATTTGATAATTAATAATTTATTCATATATTTTGCAGTATGCGTACCCTTTCTGAGAATTTGATCTCCCCCCTTTTTTATGTTTTTTTAACCAAGGATAGCAAGATATTTTTTGGGATTGAAATAAATGGATACTCTAAGGGGAACAATGTCTCTCTCAAAGAAAATATTTTGATTATGTTTTACATTAAAATTTATTGTGAATTAAAGTATATATGTAGTTTACTAATACTAATAGGCTATTCAGTCCATTGTGATATTATTTGTTGTATCTTATGCTAATGTAATGAATTACACACCATCTCCAGGATGCTAGAGTTGGGGGCACTAAAAAATATATGGAAGACACATTGTGTTATTTTAATAAGAAATAATCAAGATTCTTTACAAATAAACAAATTTTAAATTTCAATACATATATTTAAACAATCATTTAAAACCTTTCTATAATAATTCTTTTTAAAGAACACCCTATTAAACCCTCTTTGTATCAAACACCCAACTCACACTTAAGGAACTATAAATATATAAATAAACAGAAAAAATAAAATAAAGAGTTTAATATAAAATTGAATCCATCATAAACAATCATGAGAGAATAATAATGAAACTACATGCCATAAAATGGAAATAGTAATGGATATGTAATCTTGTGAAATTACTAAATATTCCACGAGACCCTATATATACTCGGTTTGGAACCTTTATTGAACTATCAATGAATTTATATATATATAAAGAATTATATTATTTCAACTAACCTCACCAGCAGAACTCCCTAAGGGATTAGGTACTTCCATCCCCATGGGGGATCTAGAATGTCTACTCAATATTTGGTAGTAACCATCTCTCATCCCTCACTAAGAAATATAGAACTGCACCTAAATAATAAAAATATGAGGTGGGACACATGTATTAATGATAAGTATAGTCAACATATCATAATATCAAAATTTGGTCCCCCATCCTAAAATCTACCAACATAAATACCCTATAAATATAGTCATTCATAATCTCTTAATCACAATGGGGATTCCATTAAGGTTAAAATTATTTAAGGAAAACATTCTGATGGTTACAATCATGCCATTATTTTAGAAGTAACTAATATATTTTAAAAAATTGCTTTAAAATCACTTATAACTCAATTTTGTTTTAAGGATCCCGTTTAAAAGTTCCAAATAGGGCTAATATATCCATTTAGAAAGTTTCATTTGGAAATCAAATTTCAAAATTCACTTTAAAATAACCAAAATACTATTTAATAACCCAAATTTAAAAATTGGGATCATATGAAATACTATATATATCTACACAACTATATATATGTATACACGTACATACACATGTGAATATCTATATCCCCAGATATAAACACATTTATAGGAAACACTAAGGATACCAACCACGAAATACATATCGGTCTACTAATTAAAACCAAGTGATATATCAATATAAATTATTAATGTCCACATGAAATCGGAAACCAAATCCAAAAACACCTTATGACCACAAAAAAAATCTAATTAAATAATTTGAAACCCAAAACACGAATTAAAAAACTAAAATCCAATTAAAATCCCCTTTATGAATTTTATCGAAGATGTAACATACATGTATACCCTTTGAAACCAATATACTTTTTTACCTTTCATCAATAGATTTATAAACTCATTAAAAATAAATAAAACAAAAAAATCTTTTGTACATATTTTAAAAAACTAAATCATGCATGGTGTGTAATGAAATGGAAAAGGGAACAAACCAACTGTATAAAATAGAGTTGGGATGGGACAAAACCTTTAAAAATGGGATGAAAAAGACCCAAAATATGATATAAACACAGTAACACCAATAAAAAAAAGTATGTTAGGTCAGGATAACTTCTTAGGTATGGACAATAGACAAACAAATAAGGGAAGAAATAAAAACATGTAAAACGGGGAAATGAATAAAGTCCTTAAACGTGAGAGAGACCCACTTAAAATCAAAGAAGAGAATATGAAAATAGAGGAATGTAGTGATGGAAATTCCTTAGGATCACATGTTTCACCATGATCGATTGGGGTTGAGGGGAGGGTTTTTAATTGTTAAAAACATAGGAGGATATTTTAGTAAATTCAAGTTTTAAATAAACATGGTAATCCATACAGTTTGGATGCATGGTTTACGAATCCATGTGCCACTTATACACCACTCAACTTAATCATAATGACACTAGCATAGTCAGGTCATATAGTTTTGGAAACCATGTTTCAACTATGTAAAATTCCATTGATAAAAATTGAAGGTTGTATCTCGGGTTTTCGCATGGTCAGTGCTAACTGTTCCAACCGTGCAGATGTGATAATACATCAAATTATTTGAAACTTTCACACTAATTCGACCCTAATATCAAGAACAAGACTAAATAAATATAATTAAAAAATAATAAATAAATTAACTATTAAATAAATCATCATTCATGGTGTTATATGTAATTTATGTAAAGATGACATACTATGTTTTTACAAGTTTCAGACATAATGTGAAAAAACTACTCTTTTCTTCGATTGGATATTAATCCCAATCATAAATTTTCCACTATAATGAATCTTTGACTATACCATTTTTATGATTCTCACACTTTCACAGAGACTCATTGTGAATACACTTTTCATCATCTCACTTCCCTTCCACAAAATGAGTTTCACACTAACGTCATAGACTACACTATGTTATCCTTGGATACTTATAGTATAAAGAACCTAACCTTAAACAACTAATAATTATGAGTTTAATATTAAGAAATTATTCTTTAATAAATTAACATGATATTTTATATTTAAATTTATATATACTTAGGAAATAATTTTCATAAAAAATTTGACACTACCACGGTGTACATTTTTTCCACAAAAACAAGTTCTTGTGTTTAAACTCTTATTTCATTCGTAAAACTTTTGCTTCATTAAATATGATATACCAATACCAAAATATTGACCATCCTATAGTTCCCACACATCCCTAGGTCTTGTGGAAAACATTTTAAAATGTGGTATGACTAAAAAATATATTTGTAAGAGATATATAAGAAAAGAAACCTAATAGTTCTTTGAAAAACCCAAAAACCCCTGAGAAAATTTACATTTTAAAATAATAAACCATTGGGATAATGAATAAAACATAAATTATTGACAAAAATATTTTATTAAATAAAACATTTAAATTTCATATCAAGCATAAAAAACCAAAGAAGGTGTCTTGGGTATCATATTAATCACCCAATTTCACTTGTATTTTACATATAATAGAATAACTTATCACCAGTTAATTCCAATGATAATTTATTGAGAAAATTAATCATTACTAAAAGCATTATAGGGATATATCCTAGATACCCACATCATCATCTATAATTTTGAAGAAAATTTACTTGATATATATATATATATATATATTCTCGAATGTTTCATTAAAACACTCATTTTAACCCATGATCCTAATCACTTCCAACCACCTCATAAAATGAGATGGAATATATTTTTTAGAGAAAATTTTTTAAACTAAATATTCACTAAATAACCAGAAAGAGATATTATTTTAAAACCCATGAAAATTATTGTCTAAGATTCATAAAAACGAACTATCATGATTTTGGGAAAAGGATCTCAAGTTATAAACATTAAAAAAATCATTTTCTATAGCTTATAAAAACGTTTAAAATGAACCATACAAAGAACATTAAAAAAACCCTATTTGAAACTTTCTAAAAAAGTCAATTCTAGTAGGAAATGAACTGAAACAATTATTAGATTATATTGAATAATTTTATTGATATCGCATAAAAAACATGCACATAGAATAGAAATATTTTAGAGGTAATATTTAAAATAAGGATTTAATGAAAAATATCTTACCTTGAGTCTTGACTCGCCACATACATATTTTAGTTTCAAGAATAATAAAAATATATTATTTAATTACTTGATTAATTTTTTAATGTTTATTACATTATTATGATTCCTTTTATTTCATTCATTACCATGTTTTATTTAATTATTAAATTAGTTAAGTTCATGTTGGATGTTTTGGGGTTGTTTGGGGCAAAATATATTTGGTGTTTTGACTAGGGTAAAACGGGTCATAAAATGGTTTCATAATATTAATATAATCGTATTAATTTATAAAAATCATATCTATTCATTATATATTATTTTATGACTATCCATGTAAGGGAGTGAAGAAAAATGAATCACATCATTCATGGAGGCGTTAGTCCGTATATACCCACAAGTGATGTTTTATATTTACAATGAATAGAAGTAAAAGAATGTAGATAATGATTTATATTTATATAATCATAATAAATATTTAAATATAATAATTAAACATTAAATTCATATTTATTACTAGGCCGGTGGGGTGGTGATGAAAAATAAAATACATTGTTCACGACAGTAGTAGTCCACATGTACACATGGAAAACATTTTCTTTTCTCAATGGATGGAAATGAGGTATAAAATAGACGTTACATTAACATAATAAAATTTAATTATAGTAATTATACTTTTTTTGTCATAATAATATGGTTATAGAATATTTGGATAATTTTTTAGAATAATGATACTTGAATGAACTTGGTTTGAATAAATACTTCTCTGTGGATAACCACCTATGATAAACATCATAAAGGTTATTAGAATGATCTTTTGTAATGAAAGTAATATCTATGAAATCAGATATATTTGTTGAATTGGTATTTTTTTGGGATTTTTCTATATGAAAATTTTAAATTCTGTGGATACGTGACTGGGTGAGTTTATGCTTTTATAAGTGAGAGGTGTGACACTCAAACAAAGACTCTTAACTTCCAAATAATATAAATTTATTTCTCAAGGAAAAGTGGAACTAAATTTGCACGATTTAAAAAATAGGATAACAGATGGTTTAATACCAATCATCAAGTCAAATTTTTTACAATATATATTTATATATTTATCCCTTCATCTAACCATTTACCACATTTAACTTTAACCATGATGACTGAATATTTTCCTTGGTTAATTAAGTTTAAGTCTAAAATTAAAACGAGACTTATTACCAATTATAAATATTATTATTTTAAATAATAATATTATTTTACAAGATTTAATTTCCATAAGTTGGAGAAATTACTTTTAATACAAGTATGAACAAAACAATGGAAATAAACTTTTATAAAACATTCATTCTAATAATTAAAATGATTTCACACCAGAAAAATTTATAAAATTGATCCCAATGACATTTATTTGTTTATTAATAAATAAATATAGTTATTTAACATTTATTTCATTCAAAAAATTAATTTAACCTTCCAACTACTCAATTAAATGAAAAGAACCAAAAAATAGTTTTTTATTTTGATAAAAATATTAATTTAGTTCCAAAAAGTAATGCATGATTATCAAAATCTAAAAAAATGTTTTTAAAAATCTTTTTACACTAATTATATATATATATTTTAAATAAATATGGTTTATAAATTTTTATGTAATGAATACATAATGATGATGTCATAAATGTAACAATATTTAAAAAAACATTTTTCACTATCTCCTTAAAAATCAACCAGTTAATAAAAAATTAAAGAATTAAACATATGATAATTTTTACAATGTGTTCAGAAAATCAAATTAATTTTTTTAAAATTCATAATATAAAATTTAGGAACATTAATTTTAAATAAAACCATATAATATATGGAAAAAATTAGTTAGTGTTCTTTTTTTTATTTAAAAACTATATCAAATTATTATACTAAAAATGAATTGATAAAATATAATTATGATCATTAATAAGGATTAAAATATATTTATTATTAACATTTCCTGGGATGTCACACAATGTCTCACTAATTCTACAACATCTTACAACATATATACAGGATTGTTCATTTGAAATCCTATTAAAGCAGATATTTGATAACCATAAGGATGTCCCTGAATCCACACTATATATATCACCCCTATTAAAACATGGTAATTGAAGGTAAGAATATATTCACACATGTAACATGCAACTCTGTCCTTATTTCAACTCATATTCTCTGCTCTTTAATATTATCTACTCAGCTTTCTAATCTTAAACTAGATCTCTTGTGATTATCATGAATCCAAAAAATCCTCATATACTAAATATCATGACATAAATAATATGAATAAAAATATAGTCAGTATTTACACTATTAATTTTCTCAAAATGGCTATTTTAGGATCCTCTTCTTACTTCAACTTTGATACAATGATGTTCTTAATTTAGTAGCACATGTTCAACATTATCTTATTCTTCTTATCCTTCATAAGTTATTCAATATTAGTGTACAACAGATCTCTTAGATCCATATCTTCAACTTTATATCTCTATACAATTATATTTATTTTTATATAAAGGCCATAAAAAAAGTTATAAATTTTTCAAATAGAAAACAACTATTATGATTATTTTGGTCACTATTTCCATTCATATTTTTCCACAACGTTTCTCCCAAGATTGGTTTTTCTTTTTTACTCTCAATTAAATTATCCTATATGAATATACTTTTATTTTCTTCACATTTTCTCCACTCACAACTGAACGAAACTCTTCTAGGTACTTTCTAGAAGATGGTTTCAATTATACTCTTTCTCATTCTACCAAGAAATATGTAAATAAACATTTATCTTTACCATATTAAAAATATTCAGCATTCAAATAATTATTTTGAATTATTCTTCATTTCTTACGTGATTCATTGAATATTAGTACACACTTCATGATGACCAACACATTAATGTAATAAATCAATAATTTATTCTCTAATTTCTTATATTTATCTCAGCATAATATCAAATTATCTTGCTGAAATCACAATATTATTTGCGATATTTAGTAAAATGAAACTCCACTCATTCACTATTAAAATCAATCCCATTTTGATCATAGTTTTTTATTTTTCAAATATTAAATTATAAATTACATTAATAAATAGAACAATGATCTTATCAAGATTATATCTCTTTATTTTACTCGTATTATAGCGTGAATCTTGAATAACAATTACTTAAATATTCTTAATTCATAAAAGGGAAGATCAAAGAATTATACCATTTTTTTATTAGAATTATAAATTATGAAAACATAGATTTTTTAGAATTAAAAATTCTATAAAAATATATAATTATATAATATTCTCTATCCCAATTTTATGTCCAATATCTCAATAATTTTTTCATTATTTCAGATTTAATTTTTGATGTTTTTACACTTGTAAATATACCCATGAATCCTCAAGATTAAATTATTATTCATAATTTAATTATCAAAACTTCATTTTTTAACCTGTTGTTTTTTTAGTTTTCATAAAGTGTTGACATATTATTTGGTTCTTTAATTCATATGCCTCTTTAGAAAGTTATATTAATGTTCTCAGAGTCTAACATGGTCTCCTCTCAAATTCACATATGGGCTCTCAAAATTTTCTAACACTAATGTTTGACATGATACCAAAAGTCTTACTAAATATAATCAAATTTCATACACACAAAATTATTACACTCACAATTTTGAAAAAATGTAATATGTGATGATATTTATACACCCTTTATAAAGTCTTATTATAGTTTCCCTAAAATTCATATGGGAAAAGTTATACGTCAATATCCTTATTGTATTACAACTGATTTTGAAATCTATATACAGATGACTAAAATTCATATTAACACTTCAGAAGTCTTACAAACTAGTAAAACAAATTATTCTGTTCACTTTTCAAAATTAATATTCAAAGAAGTGATATGCACTATTTACCAAAGTCTTACAAACTTTAGACTTTTTCATTTTTCATCTTTATCTCTAAGATTCCAGATTAATTTAAAATAAATTGAAATCCTTTCAAATTGATTTTAGTACTTCTAAAACTCCTTAAAACACCATAAATGTATTTAAATGATTTTTTTCATTTAACAGGATAATTCAAAATCATTTCAAATCAACATTAAATTACCTTTTAGTTTCTAAACACAAATATTAGTTTCTACGTGAACCTTCATTTCCTTTAATTTTTTTTCATCCAACTCAACCATCATCCAAGTGATTTTCTCCTCTTAAATTAGTGTCATTAGTAGCATCACACATGAATAGATTATTTCACATTACATACAAATTTTATGAATTCAATAATAGGTATGAAATATACCCATGTATCCATATTCATGATCACTTATCCATACTGTTTTAGACTGCACTACAAACACTACTATCACATATCTTGGTCTTAAAGAACAACACTAACAATCAGATGATGTTATGGCGATGGGTCACCATGTATCAAATTATTACAAACTTTTTATCAAACATAAGACTATTTCTACCTTGTAAGATCAATTTAAGATAAATACATACTCTTTTACTCATGGTGATTGGGATAATTTATTGTATTCCTTTGGTTAGGTAGATACTTACTCCCTCACTCATGATATCCTCAACACATATTGAAATGCGTATTGAAAACAAACCAGAAAAAAAAAATTCAATGGAGAATTTAGTATATTTTGTAAAACCATTATATAATTACATATTTCTATACTTATTTGAGTTTTATAATAGTTTTGGACAATCTTAAAGGAAATATTCAATTAATTTTGTTATTTCCTCAATACTATATACATCATTGTACACGATTAACATTGAAATCAGATGAATCAATTTTTCACTTCCATATTTGTTTTGATATTACCATTTTTTAATCCAATATTTATATATTTGACTAATTCTATTAAAGATTACTTGTTCTTATAATTTATCTAGACAAATTCTCTTTAAATAATAATAATTTAATCATTATCAAATGATTTTAAAAGGTCCATTTTCATTTCTTATTATAAACATGATGAACATCTTGGCCTCATTCATTGATTCTTCTATAATAAAATTGACATCCATATATATATATTTTTCTATATTCATCCAATTTATTTCAAATGTGTTATTGTTTCCTTAAAAAAGACATACTTATGTAGAAATATACAAACAATCATAATGAAGTATAAGATTAAGTATCATTTTACATATATAAATTTTATAAAGTATACATTTAATAAATGCACTTATAAAATATAAAATAAAAACATATAAATTATATATATGTATATATATATATATTATAATTTATACATATATAAAGTATAAATATACAATATAATCATATTACAACTTAATATAAACTAATCATATAAAGTATAATATATATAAATAAAATATTAAAATAACACACACACACAAAGATATATATATATATATACATATATATGTTAACATAATAAATATATTTCACTTTCTATATGTGTGTTTGTAATGATTACACAATATGTTAATATTATTAAAACAGACAAGGATTAAACAAAGTATTTATATAATGTGTTTGTGTGTGTGTGAATGTGTGTGTTTATTTATTTACTTATATATATACATAATACATATACACATTAACAATATGTATATATATATATATATTAACTTTATGTGTGTAATTATACTTTAAAGTGTGTTTTTGTACAAAAATTTATTTAATATATAAACATATATACATACATATATTTATATAAGAAATATGTGTCTGTATGTGGAGTATATAAGTATATTTGAATAAAAAAGTACACACACACATTCACAAAGATATATAAGTATATCATGATGTAAACAAAGATCAATAACATAAGAAAACCTATTTTATCCCTAAAAAACCAATAAATGTAAGTTTCAATTACATAAGATAGGTGTGGGAACCAATTTTTATAAAAAAACTAGACTATTTAACAAATATTTTGGTAGTGTTTCCCATGATGCATAGCTTGGTGGAAAATAAGAAATTTCTCGATGACTATGTTAAAATTAAAAATGGAATACATTTATTGGTACATTAAATAATCACACCACTATAAAAATGAATTTATCAGTGATGAAAAATACATTTATTAATATTTAAAAAGAATTAAGAAATTTGATGTGTAGAAAGACAAGGTCCTTTCTCAGTGGTAAAAATGTTATGATAATAGACATTGTTCTCATTGTTTTTTAATTTTTATTATGGAAGAATTTCATAGTGATTATTTATCATTGATAATGGAAACTTATCTCTATGATTTGTGGACACTAACGATAGTTACCACAGACTACTAAAACCACTATTTTATGATGTAATAACCTAAATACAATTCAAAAACTAGATATACAAAACAATAATAAACATAATCAAAATAATTAATACTTGAATTGAAATAATAAAAATAATAAATATATTTCATTGTTTTATAATATATTTATCCAACAATGCTATATGTTTTTTTATAAAAATTAAAACATAAGGTCAAGATAACAAAATATGAAGTGGAGTTTTTTTTGGAGAATAAGTTTTTTCACTTTAATATACTTAATAAATGTCCTTATAAATGAATCGAGTCATATATATGTATTAATAAAAATATGTGTTTTGTTAAAAACACTTAACTAATTCAAAACTAAATACAGATTAAAAAAATAAACTTTAGCAAATTCGGATCACACACATTTTGGAATGAGATGAATTTTTTTCTTACATGCGATATATAAATTAATGACCATTTCCCATGTGTTTCAACACACAATATAATTTTATTAGTTTTGATCATATGATAAATTTTTTGAACTAAAATAAAACTTTTAAATTGACAACACACACTTTAAGTAATACTGAACACAACATACATCAAAATGATATGATTGATTCCTATATATCATAAATGTATTTAAGAGATTTTTCTATAGATCAAGTCAATCATAGAACTTTTTTTAGTTTTGACCACGTGATATGTGTTTTAAATTTCTTTAACACATATAATTAAAAAATACAATTTACTTTAATTCAACCAAATAGTACCACAAAATGATATTGGATTCATTCTTATATGCCACAAATTAAATAATCACTATTTCTCTAAAATTAAATAATTATTTAATATCCATTACATTTATTTTACAGTGTGACCCATGTATTTAACTAAAATATCTCTCTTAAATAGAAAAAACATATTTTCAGTCATTCTAGCAATACCGTTCATCATAATGACATGTTGTGCATTTCTAAATTTCATAACTGTATTCAAGTTAGTTTTAATATAGTATCATCGTAAACCTTTCATGTTTTCTCAATTTTGAAAATATCACATCATTTTTGAACTCCTTTCAATTTATAAAATAGAGAAATATGATTTATTTCATCTTGAGCACACTAAACAACCAAAATGATGTGTTTCCTATTTATACATGTCTCAAGTGAATAGATGACTATTTTTATAGAGTTTCATTAGAATAAAAGATCATTTTTTTTATTTTTCACCCCATGGTACATGTTTTAAACTGAAATAGCTTTTTTTATAAAAAATACTTATTTTTGGTGATTGTAACCACATCATGTATCATAATGTCATGGGGCTCATTCATATATATTGTAAATGATTATAATATTATGTCTTTAGAGTTTCATGAAAATCCATGATCATTTTATTTGATTGTATTAAATGGAAAATGTTTTTAACATCATTAACACTTAAATTAAAAAATGCAATTTTTGTGAATTTAATGTCATGAAAAAGTGGAATAACATACAGATCCTTAAAACATGTCCAAAATTGATTAATGATCATTTTCTCTATAGTTTCATAATAATATCATTGTGTTTTCTCCATTTTGAGCATGTGATATGTTTTTAAAGTAAAATTACACTATTAAATTGAAAACATAGACCTTTAGTCATGTTGACCACACTAAATGTCATAATAATCTATGTTTTAATCTTAAACATCATAATGAATATAATATCATTTGAAATAAAGTTTTATGACCATCTAATATCACTTTATTTGTTTGAACTCTATGATATGTCTTTTGAACTTCATTAATAGTTCAAATAAGAAAATAAACTATTAGTCAATATAATTAGATATTATGTTGGAACAATGTGTGGACTATTCATATTAGGCACAAATAAATCATTAATAATTATGTGAACCTTTAAAAATAATATAATCATATTTACATAATTTTTAACACATAATAATACGATTTACCTTTCTCATAATTGATTAAGTTGTCACCTCATAAAAGTTAAAAGTTTGATAAGTAAATTGAAAACATTTTGTTGAAAATTACTTTTTTAAAGAATTTTATAAATATGAAATATAAAACAACCTTCCATTTTATCCCTAAAAGCATCAATTATATTTACTAAAAATAATTCATCATTATCATCTAAATAGTATATAAAACATGCAATGAATCAAATAATTAATAAATATTTCAAATAAAAGTTTATATATTCAATCATATAAAAAATAGATATATTTAAGAATATTTTAATTGTTTTATTATATATGACATCATCTAAATATTTAGAAATATGATAATAATAGTTTTATCCATTTTTTTGTTCTGGAGAGTTTAAGATCATTGGAAATTATATGAAAATTTTAATATAATTTGTTCCAAAACCGAATTGTTAGTATATATACATGAATAAAATACCATATATAGTAATCCATTGGTTTCTTATTCATGTTATTTTTCATAAATCATTTAATTATTATTACATTATCACCACACTAAAAATGAAAACATAAATTATAGTACTTATTATATGACACATAATTTAATGTCAATAAAATGTTGAAAACTTAATAACTAATAGTTTAAAAGGGGAATAATGTGTGGCTTATTTTTGAGATATCCAATCATTGGATCTATAAATTATATCATTGTATTAAAATTGTTTATTATAATTAACATCTAGTGCTCTCTAAAAAAATTTATAAAAAAATGAGGACTTCATATCGAGAATTATCATATGAGTAATTATAGTGTATAGTTGCACCTTTTTATGAAAGGTTTTAAAATAACCTAAAATTTGTTACATTTTTTAAACATTTTTTATTTTTTTTAAATATACTTTTATTTATATCTAATGATATTTATTTTATTGAATGAGTGTGGGGATTAAAAATCCAAAAATATAATAAACTTGTCTCACGTCTACATAATTTCAGTCTAAACACAGTTATGTATTTAGATATGCAAGTCAACCCTTCTTATTAACACAAAAGTTTATCCACAATACTTGGAATGAGATTAAAGTAGAGGTGCATCTGATTGAAAAATCTACACATCGACACATCTATGTCAATAATTTTATATATTCATAGTTTTATTATAAATTAAAAGTATGTATCATTTTTTATTTTGTTCAGTATAACCTATTCTTGATTTATGCTATGATATAATGGCTGTCTTATACATTTCTTATTCTACACACTTGTAATGATTCATGATTTTATTATTTATTTACATATAAATAAATATTATATGTTTGATATCTTGGGATACACAAAACACAAAAAAATATATTGAATAATGACTTATTTTATTATTATAGAAGATTATATTAAAAAATAACATACATTACAAGATAACTAAATTAATCAAAATTAGTAAAATTAGGAAAGTAATGAAACCAAAAGTAAACAAAAATATCAAATGGTTGAAATTATCAAAATCACAATATTCAATGATGATTATAATACTAATGATAACTATATAAAGAATAATTTTTTTACAAATATAACAAACAACATGAAAAGGAAATTAGAGAACATTAAGAATGATTTTAGAGATTATTTAATACCATATATAGGACTGTAATATGACTGTAACATATATGGATTTGATTATTTGGACATTCAAAAAATGGATACTGGATATAATTTTATCTAATTGGTACATTTAAGGTGTGTAATTATTAGTAAAAAATAAAAAATAATATAATTCACAAACAATAAATTCTTCTGGAATGAAAGGAAAAGATAATAATTAATTAAAATTATTCAGTATAATAATATGAATTTTAGTTGTTACATGTTATAATTAATGTTATTTTGAAATAATTATTTGACATATCAATAATATATTGTGTATATTTATTTACACTAATAGTTGTAATCAATCTCTCTACCATCTCATTTAAACACACACACACACACACATATATATATATATATGCCGATGTGAATTTCTCGAATCCTCCATTGTATTTTTAATGGATTGAGATTAAGGGGAGTATCATCACATAAAACAAGTAAGCTCATAGTCTAGGTTTGATCACTAATTTTTCTATAATCGTCTCAGTCATGCTCAACATAATTTGTAGTCATAATCTTGTGAAAGGTTCTACTCAAATATTTTCCTATATAGGTAAATCATATAAGGATGTTCCAGTTGACATGGAGTCTCATGGAAATTTTAACCTAACCATAAGTGACATGGTTACTACAAAACCATTTAATGTTTTCAAAGAAGAAGAAATCTTAGAAATCCAGGAATGCAATATTGATATTTGTTCTTATATCTTCACTTGTCTATGAAAGGATCCTGGAGAGCCCATGACTATTTGATAGGCCTTGTAGGATCTGTATGAAGAAGTACAAAGGGATCAAACTAACAGGGTGGTTTATATAATTAGTATTCTCTAAAACCAAAAATTGATCGCACTTCATATAATTTAACTATTTACTCAGTATCATCTAAAAAATATAGTTTATTTATGAATGTGATAGAGTGTTCACCCGATGGTCAAACCAATTTTGGTAATTGGTTCTTGGTTGGGAGAAACAATGATGGTGTTTTGGATCTTTGAGTTTAAATCCCTAACTACAATTCATATAAGGGAATTAAATTTAGAAATATGTTCATAAACTACTTTGATAATCCTTGTGAGATAAGAATATAAAATGAGGGATGAACATCATTGATTTCATCAAAAAATGAAGAAATTATGATGTTAGAAGAATACAATAATTTGGGTATAAAAATAATAAAAATAAACTAACTGTTTTTCTAGGAAACTCTTTGAATTTGTAAAAGAGGGTAAGATATCAAAAAATATTTTCTAAATTTATCAATCAAATGATAACTAGGTTTTCAAGTAAAATATGTGAGATTACAGACATTTTTTATAAAATTATCCACAAAACACAAGTAATGTTAGTTGAATCAATGTTATAGAGAAAGAAACTATTACGACTAGATGTATTTAGAGAGAAATTAGTACATGGAAATGTTAATCAAGTGCCAGATCCTTGGTAAGAATAATTAAGAAGGAAATTACACATACATTTCATAGAAAAATGGAAGGTGTTTATGTTCAATTTGGAAATTATTTGAAAGATGAAACATAAATGGAATTAGGGTTTGCTAATGAGGAAAATCAGATTGAGAAGAATAAGATAAGGACATGACCTCACCCTCATAGACTGGAGGGAGATATATTAAAATAGTGAGACACTCAGTTTGATGTTATTATAATAAACTGGTGTAAGGCCACCATTCCTATTGAGGATTTCTTGTGTTTTGGTGCCAAGTAAAAAAATTAAATAATTTATTCAAATTAATAATAACCAGAAAATCAATAAATTTTATTATAAATATCAAGCTAGTTCTTTTATAACTTATTTTAAATAGTGAGTATTTACAATCAAAGAAATAGTGCCAAACAGAGCTCTGTATTCAAATTATCAGATGATCTGGTTTTAGTTTTGGTATGATTTTTGATATTTTTGTTTTTTGGAGGTGTTTTATTCTTATAGAGTGTTTTCATGTCTTGGGTTTTTGTGAGGATTGTCACTAAAACCCGAAAAGTTATTCCTCCTGATAATAATACAATTTTAATTTTAGAGTGATTAAAATCTTTTAATGTCAAAAGTGACATTCTTCAAAAACTTTTTTATGATATGTGTTGGGTATTTATATCTCAATAAATTAAATCGATCGCTTTTATATGATTATTATAATAAAATTAAATGTTTCAATTTATAAACAAGATTATAAATATTCATGTAATTTTTAATTTATATTAAATAATTTTAATAACACTTAATGTTAAAAATATCCATTTTTTCTATTTAAATAATTTCTTTATATTTTATGTTTTAATATAAAAGTTAATTTTATCATATATATAAATTTTATGAAATTAAATGGATTCTATATTTGTAATTATAATATCAAAATTAGGTATGATATTCAATTTCATTTATTGAAAAAAAAGTTTGTGAGTTAATGATTAAGTTATCATGGTAAAAGTAAAATATGATAAAAGAGATGAATTAACGTGTAAAGGATTAAATTATTTCTAAACATATCTAAATATTGTATATATCAATTGATTTAGAATAAATATCTTGTATTTTTTTCAATTTTGATCAACTTTCCATGTAATACGATCAATTTTGATTAACTCACCCGCGGGGCATGGGTGAGTTGGCTAAAGGTAGTGGCATCCTGACACCGAGGTTATGGGTTTGAGTCCTCACAAGGAAAGATGCCCTATATTCTAACAAACTTCTCATGGGACCCTCTACACTGTTGGGAACTGGCCTAAGCCCAAGGGTTGGCCACCTTGGGACTTGCTGGGGATGTCTGACACGCAGGTGGAGAGGCCACCCCAATACCTCGTTACCCAACTACACGTTTGTACACGGGGCACATGTGAGTTGGTTAAAGGTGGTGGCGTCCTGACCCTGAGGTTCTGGGTTCGAGTCCTCGCAATGTAACACACACTATATGCTGACAAACCTACTGTGGACCCCTCTAACCCATTGGGAACTGGCCTAAGCCCTAGGGTTGGCCACCTTGGGCCTCGCTGGGGACGTGCGTCGCGTAGGTGGTGAGGCCACCATAATACCTCATTTCCCAACAACAAGTTTTTTCTGTGGGGAACATGTGAGTTGGTTAAAGGCAGTGGCGTCCTGACCACGTGGTTCCGGGTTCAAGTCCTCACAAGACAACACACACTATATTCTAAAAAATCTCTTTTGCGCCCCTCTACCCCGTTGGGAACTGGCCTAAGCCCAAGGGATGGCCACCTTGGGCCTCGATGGGGACATGTTGCATGCAGGTGGGGAGGCCACCCCAATACCTCATTACCCAACAACACATTTTCCCGTGGGGCACGGGTGAGTTGGTTAAAAGTGGTGGCGTCCTGACCCCGAGGTTCCAGGTTCGATTCCTCGCAAGGCAATGTGCACTATATGCTAACAAACCTCTCGTGGGCCCCTCTAACCCATTGGGAACTGTCCTAAGCCCAAGGCTTGACCACCTTGGGCCTCACTGGGGACATGCGGCATGTAGGTTGGGAGGCCACCCAATACCTCATTACCCAACAACACATTTTCCCACGGGGCAAGGGTGAGTTGGTTAAAGGCGGTGGTGTCCTGACCCCGAGGTTCTGGGTTCGAGTCCTCACAAGGCAACACACACAATATGCTAAAAAACCTCTCGTGGGCCCCTCTACCATGTTTTAAAGTGGCCTAAGCCCAAGGGTTGGCCGCCTTGGGCCTCGCCGGGGACGTGCAGCTCATAGGTGGGGATTCCACCCCCATACCTCGTTACCCAACAACACGTTGCCCGCGGGGCACAAGTTAGTTCGTCAATGGCAGTGGCGTCCTAACCCTGAGGTTCCGAGTTCGAGTTCTCGCAAGGAAACACACACAATATTCTAACAAACCTCTCTTGGGCCCCTCTACCTCGTTGGGAACTGGCCTAAGGCAAAGGGATGGCCACCTTGGGCCTCACTGAGGACATACAATGCACAGGTGGGGAGGCCACCCCAATACCTCATTACCCAACAACACGTCTGCCCGCGGGGCACATGTGAGTTGGTTAAAGGCGGTGGATTCTTAACCTCGAGGTTCTGGGTTTGAGTCCTTGCAAGGCAATGCACACTATATGCTAACAAACCTCTCGTGTGCCCCTCTACCTCTTTTGGAACTAGCCTAAGCCCACGGGTTGGCCACCTTGGGCCTCGCTGGGGACATGTAGCGTGCACTTGTGGAGGCCACCCCAATACCTCGTTACCCAAAAACACGTTTATGTAGTGGTCCCTTCCAATCTGCTGGTCAATGCAATCTTTGAGAGACTCAAAGATGATCTGAGGGTAGAGGATGGTGCAAAGAAATAAGTTGACAGTGGTGAAGGTAAGGGTGTCCCTGGTTCTGATGGGCAGCGAGTTGGCAACAAAAAGGGTGTCTAGTGGGATGAGGAGAAGAGTTTTGGGGAAGTGAGAATTTTGAAGTCTGCTGGATGTGAGGATCGGACCTCAGTTAGAACTGCGAAGATCTGTACTGCTAGGCTTCAAGGTAAGGCTGATAGAAACACTGGTGTGCTAGCCTCTATTCCCATAGGGAACCGGTTTCAGGGACTAGAGCAGGATGATATGGGGGAGGCATCTCAGGATGCCAACATGCAGTCCCAGAGAATTTTTTAGGAGGAGGTTGCAGTGTACAAGAGCAGTGAAAGTGGGATTTGTGAAGGCACTGAAGTGATGGAAAATCTGCAATGTTTAGCTATTATTGACACCAATTTTTAGATACATCAGACCAGAATGGAGCTTTATTAGGATATGTGGATCCCCAGTAAATGGGGGGATTTATCCGATAGTGACAATGAAAATGAGAGTGGCATGGTCAGACCCTCATATAGAGATGTTTTTCAGGGAGGGAAGAAGGTGTCGATTGGGATTCAGGAGGATATGCTTGCATCGATGCGAAGATGACTGAGGAAGGACTAATCTTAACTACCAAGGCCAATGCCCACCAGATCTTTTAATAAAGGTATGGAATCTAAGAATGAACTCCTCTCTTTATAATGGATGAATCTTAAGAGAAAGTATGGTAAAGTCCTTAAGGAATGCGAAAGCTAGGAATGAGAAACAACGAATGTGGATGAATATTTTCTTCTTGGAGGTAGTGATGGGTTGGAATTTGATGGTATGTAGTTTCTCTTTTGGTCATGTTGCACTTGTCTTCTGAACTTTTCCTTTATTTTAATAAGTTGTTAGGGGCTTTGCCTCTGAGTTATTTTCTGGTAAGGAATTGGTATTTATGGGACTTCTAAAAAAAACTCACTTATAAATGGAACCCAAATATACCTCTCACAAATCACATATATAATTTAGTTTCTCTTAATACATACTCAAATTTTCTCTCTAAAACCATCATTACACATTTTTTATCCCCTAGATCTAAAAAAGAAGGCATAAATCCTTCATCTGAAAGAACCTATTTCGTGAAACTGAAAATTCATCAAAGCATCTTATTATTCATGATCATTTTGAAATACTATTACATATCCAATATTTCTAAATATAATTCAATACTGTAATTATATTAAAGTTACAAAATTAATATTATCAAAAAATGATGTTACTATAACATACCTCTATACTAGTCCTCATTCCTTATCATGACTTATTCTTATTTGATTCGATTAATGTCACGACCCCCTCCCACCGAAGATGCCCCTCCTGAGATGGCAATGGCGAAAGGAAGATAATGACCACCAAGTCCCACCTCCAGTAGGCCCCGGGGTGGCGACTAGCACCAAGGGTATGAGTTTTCACAAAAATGGGAGGCATTATCCGTTTTATTTTTTAATGATTGGGAAATAGGACAAGTCAAACACTAAAAAAGAAAAGAACCAGTGTATATAAATAAACCCAAACCAAGCCCACATGAATGTTTAAATAATTTTATAACAAGGTATAAGTACAAGAAAGCTCAAAGTACAATACCAAAAGAAAACAAAGGTACAACAACAACAATTACTCCAACTGTCCCACTAGTAGGGTCCCGCACAACCCTGGTAGTCCTCCTGGAAACATGAAAGTAAACGTAGGGCGAGAATACAAGTATACTCAGTAGGGAAACCTAAAGCTCTCGTTCACAAGTGGGGAGACATCCTAATGTCCCGTGAGAACAACAGAAGAAACCTAGCAAGGAATTCTATCCACCCAACCTCACCAGCCACACTCACCAAAAACACAAGCACAATAGGTATTAGTATATAAGAAACAAGAGTATTGGGTACCCCGCACCATTTCCCATTAGTTAGCTGCTCTTCCTAACGATGAATGCCCTGATGCTGCCACACTCTCCCCACCCGCACACACCTGGGCCTCACAACCACACATCCCACCCGCACACACCTGGGCCTCACAACCACGCATCCCGCCCACACACACCTGGGCCTCACAACCACGTATCCTGCCTGCACACACCTGGGCCTCACAACCACGCATCTCCCCCGCACACACCTAGGCCTCACAACCACGTATCCCGCCCGCACACACCTGGGCCTCACAACCACGTATCCCGCCAGCACACACCTAGGCCTCATCCCGAAGATTCTTCGGAAATAGTAGAACCTGCCCGAAGAGTCTTGGGCCAAAACCTCCCCAATCGAAACCTACCCGAAGAGTCTTAGGTGTAAGGCCGCCTCAAGCCATCACAGCCTAGGGGAGAAGGAGCAGGCAGGAGATAGTAACTAAGGAAAAACACCCTCTCCCATAAAATGGGAGTGTTCGAAACTAAGTTCTCAATATGGGTGGGGTGCGATAAAACACAATAGATATAGACATATATATATATATATATATACCAACCACACAACCCAAACTATGGATTCTAAAAAGAGAAACTGAGAACGTGCCTCGACACTACTACTACGAAGCATGCATATAACAAACAAACCCAACACCCTTTAGGTTTTCACATTTCAGTAGAAATAGTTATCTAGTTCCTTAACTACTGGGAAACTATCCACAACTAACCACACCAATCGTTCGTAAAACATATCCCTGTCATCCACAAATCAAGTTAGGAAAACACAAGCAACACAACCAAGACCTTATTATCAACCAACCAACCCATTGATTATTAAACCCATTCCATTACCACGCCCCACCATTCATTAACTCTTCTACTTTAATTTATTATTCACAACCCACTATTCATTCACAAACAAGCCCATCCCTGTAGCCCCACTGCCAACCGCCATAACCACAACCACACCGAAGCCACACATCCCTATCCCTTTAATGCCATTTATCCTAGCCCCGCTGCCCATCACCTTCCTAACATTCACACCAACCCAAAACCAAGTCAACCGCACCCCATTGCTCTCCCTATCCACAACAACCCACAAACACCCCCATAACATGCCTCGTAACCAATCCAACACCCACATGTTCATTATTCCATTTTCTTTAACCGGGGTGATCACACAAGGGTTCCAGATTTTAACAGCCAACATTACGTGATTAACCAATTTCCACATTCCACAAAGTTTCCATCCATAAGAAAATCCAGAAGGAGTGGGAAACATTTAATTGCGTAAGCAAAGGCCCCCAACGACCATGATTTTCAGTAGGTAGAAGCTCATTCAATTCACAACATGATATCACAGGATATAAAGTAACAACAATCACAACTTCCCATCCCTGTTATATAATCCAGTTATTATATTCATTAAACTGGTTCAAAAGTGTTTCACGTAAACAAGAGAACACCCACCCCGCATGATGCACAAATTAGAGAGACGAAGGTAAAATACCTACCTCAACAGATTCTTGATCGCAACGCTCCCCCGGATCAACCATAGAAGACGTCCATCATCGTCCGTCACTTTTGTCGGGTCCTGGAAAAACCTCCTCGGGTGGAAGTCATAAAGGAAATGCCGAAGGAAATACAATGGACCTAGGCTCAGAAGTTTTTCCTCATCGTTACGATCCCGTGGCTGCTGACGGATTGTAAATCAGAGCTTGGACGAAGATGTTATGGAAGGAAGAGTCTTCGAGTCTCTTCGGAGAGCTCTGCTTAGAGGAGAGGGGAGGGGAGGTGTGAGTTGAAAGGAGGAGGTCACCCTCCTTTTATAGGCGTGAAAAGAAAAAGTACACGACATGTACTTTATGCTACACAGCGTGTACTCGGTTCTTTCACATGGTCTCCATACGGCTTCCAACACACCTCCGCGGCCGTTGACTGGTCAACACATGGTTTGAGGGTAACACATACTCGGGGAAGGACTGCACGGCGTGTAGTTTGGACACACGGCGTGTACTCATTCATTGCACATGGCAAGGACACGACTCCTACACGGTATACGGCCATTGACTGGTAACGCGTACGCGGGGAGGGACTACACAGCGTGTAGAACTGGTCACACGGCGTGCACCCATTATTCTACACAGCAAGGACACATCTTGAAACACAGGGTTTACCCGGAAAGGAATTACACGGCGTGTACTCAAACTACACGGCGTGTAGTTTCAAAATTCTGGAAAGTGTGGAAAAAGTCCATTTTACCCTCTAGAACACTTCTTGACCTTCTTTCTGACAAAGGAATGGGCCGGAGAGGTCCGGGCCATTACATCAGATATCTCTTAAATCATTCTCGTCCCCGAGAATTCAAAACCAACCCAGAGGAACCCAACCAGATACCTCTTAGGGTTCTCATTATAACAGGAACCCAACCAACAACCCTAATCATATGTGTTTGTAATTCCTTCTCCTATGTCGAGATATTATCCGCTTTAGGTAGCACTGACTCGCCCGCACGGGTTCAATCGCATCCGCATTAATGCGTCTCGATTAAGGGTCAGGTTTTTCCCTTTTCCACACATCCGGACATGTTACACATTACCAGGGAACAAAGAAACAAAATGCCTCACAACTGACAATCCAAGCATTCTATATATCAAAGGTACAAAGTACAACATCAACACAAATCTCAGAAGAACAAGGGAAAACACAAGTCAAAACAACTCCGGGTACTAAGCGTGCATCTGGGTCTCCCTCTCCCAGGTGCTCTCCACGAGGCCTCCATGCCTCCACAACACACGAACCAACGGAATGGTTCATCCACGGAGCACCTTCTCTTTATGATCTTCGATTCTGACTGGTCGTTCCTCAAAGGTCGCGTCGTCTCCCATATCTAACTCTCCCCAGTCAATAACGTGGGAGTCGTCGTGTAAGTACCGACGAAGCTAGGAGACGTGGAAGACATCATGAACCTTCTCCAACTAAGGTGGCAGGGCTAGTTGATATGCCACCTCGCCGACTCACCTCAACACCTCAAAAGGTCCGATGAACCTCGGTGAGAGCTTGCTCCCCTTCCCAAAACTCCGCTTCCCCCGTCGAGGGGAAACCTTCAAGAACACATGATCCCCCACCTCGAACTCCAAGGGCATCCTCCGACGATCAGCATAAGACTTCTGTCGGTCCTGAGCCGCTTTCATCCTCTCACATACAAGCTGGACTTTCTCTGTGGTGCTCTGCACTACCTCTGGCCCAAGAGCACCTGTCTCACAAACCTCTGCCTAGCAAATGGGTGAACAACATGGCCTTCCATACAAAGCCTCAAACGGTGCCATTCCAATAGTAGAGTAGAATCTGTTGTTGTAGGAAAAATCTACTAAAGGCAAGTGTCATACCCATGATCATCTGAAATCCAGAACGCATGCTCGCAACATGTCCTCCAACGTCTGGATAGTCCGCTCTATTTTCCCATCGGTCTGGGGGTGGAAACCAGTGCTAATGTGTAGCTGGGTGCAAAAAGCATGCTGTAACCCCCTCTAGACTCATGAGTTAAACTGAGTATCCTGATCTGAGATGATAATCTTTGGAACTCCATGCAAACGCACCACCTCGTCTACGTACCTCTGTGCTAAGGTACTCACTGGGCCTGAATCCTTAATTGCTATAAAGTGATCCGATTTCGTCAGTCGATCCACCACCACCCAGATAGCATCATAACCACCCTGAGCTCTGGGTAGTCCTGTGAAGAAGTCCATTGAGATGTCATCCCACTTCCACTCAGGGACATCTAAAGGATGAAACAAACCACTGGGAACACGGTGTTCAACCTTCACTTGCTGACACACTAGGCATTTAGCCACAAACTCTACCACTGCCCGTTTTACCCCGGGCCACCAAAACTATTCCCTCAAGCCTTGGTACATTTTTGAAACTCCTGGATGTACTGCCAAGGCTGATATATGGAACTCACAGAGAACTCCCTCACGCATTGTCTTTGTGACAAACAACCTTCCATGGTAGAGCATCCGATGTCGGCTGTCCTCTGACCATCCTTCTGGAGCGTTCCCCTGATCGACACGATCCCGCATCACTTCCGCCTCGGAGTCCCCCCACTGGGACTCTTCCACCTGCTACAACAAGGAGGACTGCACCATCGTCTGAAAAAAACATCCTCTAACACCTTCTACCCTGGCATCCATGTGCAAGGTAGCCAACTCTCCCATCGCCTGCCAAGCATCAGCCGATTCTAGAACCACTTCCTGATGCAACTTCCTGCTTAGGGCATCAGCCACAATGTTTCCCTTACCTTCAGTGTAAGAGATCTCAAAGTCATAGTCTTGGAGAAACTCGACCCATCTCTACTGCCGTAAGTTCAGGTCACACTGGGAGAAGAGATAACGCAGGCTCTTGTGATCTGAGAAGACCAAAAAGCGCTCCCCAAAGAGGTAATGCCGCCACAGCTTCAGTGCAAACACTACTGCTGCAAGCTCCAGGTCATGGGTGGCATAGTTATGCTCGTGAGGCCGCAACTGCATAGACCCATAACAAATCACACCCTTCTTCTGCATCAGCACGCACCCCAGACCAATGCCAAAAGCATCACAAAACACTTCATACAACAACCCTTCCTCTGGAAACCTGAGTACGAGAGCACTGACCAACTTCTCCTTCAGGTAGTCAAAATATTTCTGGCACTGCTCGCTCCACAGGAAGACCTAGTTCTTCCTCGTCAAAGCTGTGAAAGGAGAAGCAACTCGAGAGAAGTTCGAAACGAACCTCCGATAGTAACCTGCTAACCCCAGGAAACTACGAACTTATGCCTTTCTCTTGGGTGCTTCCCAAGAAACAACTACCTCTACCTTCGACGGGTCCACCGATACTCCATGCTGAGACACCACGTGCCCAAGGAAGTGTACTTATTGTGTCAAGAACTTACACTTCAAAAATTTCCCATAAATCTGGTGGTGTCGAAGGACTTCCAAGACTACCCTGAGATGCTCAACATGCTCCTCCTCTGACCTTGAGTAGACCAGGATGTCATTGATAAACACAACGACGAACCGGTCTAGAAACTCTCGGAAGACAAAGTTCATAAGTCCCATGAACACAGCCGGTGCATTCGTAACTCCAAAAGGCATCACTACAAACTCAAAGTGCCCATACCTGCACCTGAAAGCCATATTCAAGATGTCACTGTCCTTCACCCTCAGCTGATGATATCCAAATCGTAGATCGATCTTGGAAAACCAACCTGCTCCCCTCTGCTGGTCGAAGAGATCATCTATCCTTGGGAGGGGGTAACAGTTCTTGACCGTTACCTAGTTCAACCTTCGGTAGTCTATGCATAGCCTGAGACCACCATCTGCCTTCTTCACGAACAAAACTGGAGCACCCCATGGTGACACGCTGGGTCGAACAAAACCCTTCTCCATCAGATCGTCAATTTGAATCTGCAACCCCCGCAACTCTGAAGGTGCCATCCGATAAGGGGCCATCGAAATCAGACGAGCACCAGGCTGTAAGTCTATCCCAAACTCAACGTCTCGTTGGGGGGGGGGGGGGGGTAGAGTCACAACCTCCTCAGGAAAAACATCGAGGAACTCCCCAATAACTTCTGGGACATCCATCATATCTGTATCAGCTGTAACCACTGATAACCCGCCTAACAAGGAAATGAGATGCTCCAAACGCTGGATTCCCGCCTGATAGCTCCTCTCGCCAACAAACGATACACGCTGCCCATCTACATCAGAGAACACAACTCTTCTCCGGAAGCAGTCGATAACGGCACTAACAGAAAACAACCAGTCGATGCCTAGGATGACATCGTATAGATGCATCTGTAATAGAATATGGTCTCCACTAGATCGATGTGCTACAAACGTCATCCCACATCCCCGGCAAACACAAGATACACTAGTCTGGACCCCAACTGGTGTACTTAGTACCAGTGGTACGGAAAGTCTCTCTACGTCTAATCCCAAATCATGGGCTAGACTAGGTGCAACAAAGGCGTGCGAGGCTCCCGAATCGAATAAACTAGAAACAAGAGTGCTGAACAAACAAATCATACCTCGTACCACCTCTGGTCCCGCTGGAGCTGCCAACTCTACCACGTGCAAATTTCCACGCCCAGCTCCTCTTCCTCTATGATGTCGTCCACCACCCTGACCACGCCCTGGTCGAGGTCCCTGAGGAGCACCCTAAGGTCGGCCTCCTCTAGAAAAGTCTTCCCTCGGAGGAGAATGGTCATGCTGCTTCTGGAAGGGCCTCGCCGGAAACTGGTGCTGCTGAGGTGGGCGCTGAACCTTCCCACCTCCACCATACTGAGCTCGGGTCGGGCAACAACTCTGAACGTGCCCAAAACCTCCACAAGAAAAGCAACTCGGTCCTCGGCTCGTGAAAAAGGGACGAGGACCTGAAGATCGGAACTGTTGGGGCCTGCTCCCCACTGGCCTGAACCTGGAAGGTCCCATCGCAGGAGACCTGCTGCTGACCGCCTTCCCCTTCAACGAACCTGGTTGGATCCCCTCTCACGGTGTACCTCCCAGTGGGTGCATCCTCTCTACAACCTCTACCTTATTCTGTACTGCCAAGTACGTCGGAAGGGTGAAGGGGGTGACAACATACTTGAGCGAAGGACGGAGCACCTCCTCCAAATGTCTCGCCTGAGACTCCTCATCCGGAAAGATATCCGGAGCAAAGCGCATGAGATCTTTGAACTTTATCCCCAGCTCTCGTACCGTCATACTCCCATGATGAAGGGAGAGTAACTCATGCTGCTTCTCCGCCTTGATCATGGAAGAAAGGAATTCCTCTCGGAATTCCTTCTCAAAGTCAGCCCATGGAACCTCTCCCTCTATCCTCTTTCCGAGGTAGAGCATCCACCACTGTCGCACCGCACCTCTCAGCTGACTAACTGCTAGGGGAACTAAGTACTCCCTCGGAGCACGGATCAAGGTAAAAGCTATCCCTTGCTCATCAAGCCACCCCTCCATCTCCGTATCCTAAGTACTACCCTCGTACCTCTTGAGGGTCTGCCGCTGGAAAGAAGGGAGAGTCTTCTGCCACTAGATATCTTCCTCCTCTCGGTCAATCCTCAACTGATTGACCGCCTGAATCTGCTGGGCCTCGGCCGTCTAAACCACCCGAGGAGGACGTCTAGGTGCCATAGTTGTATGGTAAACAAGGATCGCCTAAGCCCAAGTAGTAAAGAAAAACTCAGGGTTTTATTTCATCATTTTATTTCAATTTCTTTCCCAGAACACCCAAATCAAGTAAAACACAATCATGATGATGCATGTACCTTCCCTAGGGTCTCTACCCTGCAATCAATGTAGTCTCACTTGGTCGTTCGGTAGGCTCAGAGTCCTTGCATCGGATCATGGGGTGCCCTAATATCCAGTGTCCTAGCCGGTATTCCCTGGCCTATGTCACGCACCAAGATTAACTAATACTGTTTCCCTACCATCCCATGCAATCCTCACTGTGCCTAACTCCAGACTCCATCCTATCTCTCAACCATCACCTCTGATACCATTATGTCACGACTGCCTCCCACCAAAGATTCCCCTCCTGAGCTGGAAATGGCGAAAGGATGATAATAACCCCCGAGTCCCACCTCCAGTAGGCCCCGGGGTGGCGACTAGCACCAAGGGTATGAGTTTTCACAAATATGGGAGGCATTACTCTTTTTATTTTTTAAAGATCGGGAAATAAGACAAGTCAACCACCAAAAAGGAAAAGAACCAGTGTATATAAATAAACCCAAACCAAGCCCACATGCATGTTTAAATAATTTTATAACAAGGTATAAGTACAAGAATGCTCAAAGTACAATACCAAAAGAAACAAAGGTACAACAACAACAACAACTCCAACTGTCTGACTAGTAGGGTCCCGCACGGCCCTGGTAGTCCTCCTAGAAACCTGAAAGTAAATGTAGGGTGAGCATACAAGTATACTCAGTAGGAAAACCTAAAGCTCTCATGCACAAGTGGGGAGACATCCTAATGTCCCGTGAGAACAACAGAAGAAACCTAGCAAGGAATTATATCCACCCAACCTCACCAGCCACACTCACCAAAAACACAAGCACAAGAGGTAGTAGTATATAAGAAACAAGAGTATTGGGTACCCCGAACCATTTCCCTTTAGTTAGATACTCTTCCTAACGATTAACGTCCTGACGCTGCGACACTCTCCCCGCCCGCAGACACCTGGGCCTCACAACCACGTATCCCGCCCGTACACATGAGCCTCACAACCACGCATCCCGCCCGCAAACACCTGGGCCTCACATCCACGTATCCCACCTGCACACACCTGGGCTTCACAACCATGCATCCCGACCACACACACCTGGGCATCACAACTACGTATCCGGCCCACACACACCTGGGCCTCACAACCACCTATCCCGCCCGCACACACCTGGGCCTCATCCCGAAGATTCTTAGGAAATAGTAGACCCTGCCCGAAGAGTCTTGGTCTAAAACCACCCCAATCAAAACCTACCCGAAGAGTCATAGGTGTAAGGTCGCCTCAAGCCATCATAGCCTAGGGGAGAAGGAGCAGGAAGGAGGTAGTAACTAAGGGAAAAACACCCTCTCCCATAAAATGGGAGTTTTCGACACTAAGTGATCAACATGGGTGGGGTGCGATAAAACAAAATAGATACAGATATATATATATATATACCAACCACACAGCCCAACCTATGGCTTCTAAAAATAGAAACTGAACATGTGCCTTAGCACTGCTACTACGTAGCATGCATAAAACAAACAAACCCAACCCCCTTTAGGTTTTCACATTTCAGTAGAAATATTTATCTAGTTCCTTAACTACTGGGAAACTATCCACAACTATCCACACCAATCGTTCGTAAAACATATCCTTTTCATCCACAAATCAAGTTAGGAAAACACAAGCAAAACAACCAAGCCCTTCTTATCAACCAACCAACCCATTGATTATTAAACCCATTCCATTACCACGCCCCACCATTCATTAACTCTTCCACTTTAATTTATTATTCACAACCCACTATTAATTCATAAAAAAGCCCATCCCTGTAGCCCCGCTACCAACCACCATAACCACAACCACACCGAATCCACACATCCCCATCCCTTTAATACCATTTATTGCAGCCCCGCTGCCCATCACCATCATAACATTCACGCCAACCCAAAACCAAGTCAACCACAGCCCCGCTGCTCTCCCTATCCACAACAACCCACAAAACATCCCCATCACATGCCTCATAACCAAGCCAACACCCACATGTTCATTATTCCATTTTGTTTAACCGGGGTGATCACACAAGGGTTCCATATTTTAACAGCCAACTTTACGTGATTAACCAATTTACACATTCCACAAAGTTTCCATCCATAAGAAAATCCAGAAGGAGAGGGAAACATGTAATTGCGTAAGAAAAGGCCCCCAACGGCCGTGATTTTCAGTAGGTAGAAGCTCATTCAATTCACCACATAATATCACAGGATATAAAGTAACAACAATCAAAACTTCCCATCCCCGTTATATAAGCCAGTTATTATCTTCATTAAACTGGTTCAAAAGTGTTTCACGTAAACAAGAGAACACCCACCCCACATGATTCCCAAATTAGAGGGACGAAGGTAAAATCCCTACCTCAACAGGTTCTTGATCGCAACGCTCCCCCAAATCAACCTTAGAAGACGTCCTTCGGCATCAGTCACTTCTGTCGGGTCCCGACAAAACCTCCTCGGGTGGAAGTCAGAAAGGAAAGGTCGAAGGAAAGACATCAGACGCAGGTTCAGAAGTTCCGCCTCGTCGTTACGATCCCGTGGCCGCTAACAGATCATAAATCGGAGCTTAGACAAAGAAGTTATGGAAGGAAGAGCCTTCGAGTCCCTTGGGAGAGCTCTGCTCAGAGGAGAGGGGAGGAGAGGTGTGAGTTGAATGGAGGAGGGGACCCTCCTTTTATAGGCTCGAAAAGAAAAAGTACACAGCATGTACTTTATGGTACATGGGGTGTACCCAGAAAGTAAGTACACGGCGTGTACTCAATCTACACGGCGTGTAGTTTCAAAATTTTGGAAAGTGTTGAAAAAGTCCATTTTACCCTCCAGAACACTTCTTAACCTTCTTTTTGACAAAGGAATGGGCCGTAGAGGTCTGGGCCATTTCAATTAATGACCTACAAGAATGATGTTATACTATATTCACCATTTTCAATAGTAATGAGTGTAAATAAATTATTATTATTAATATATGATATTAAATAGTAATTTATTTTATAGTTTTTTTCTATAAGCATGAAACAATAATTTATGTTCATTAAAATGTCGCTTATATTTATCCATAAAAAATCCAAAACATGATCATCGTGGATTTTATTCTCACAAAAGAAACACATAACTTTTATAAAAGGTACATGGTACTACATAAATCATAAAAAAACATTAAAATAATAAGAATTATATATAAATTATGAACTTATTAATGGTTAAGGAGGAATGACATCGCTATTACGAAATGAAATAATCAAAACTACTAACATCTGAGAATAAAAATACATAATAACTAACAAATATATATTTAATAAGTTATTATAATTGAATATTATAAAAGGTAATATATATGAATAAGGTTTATAAATAAAAAATTTGGATGATTATCTTTATTATACATAATGAAAAAACTACTTCTTCTAATTCATGAGTAAACACTACTGGTAATCCAGCATTTCCCAATGGTTTAGAACCGTTGGGAAAGGCTACAGAACCGTTGGTATATGTTATACCAATGGTTCTGCAAGCCGTGGGGAAGTAAGCCGTTGGGAAAGGCTTTTCCCAATGGTTTACAGAGAACCGTTGGGATATGTTAGAAAAAATCCACTTATCCCAACGGTTTGGCCCGTTGGGAAATCAACCGATAATTTCATTCCCAACGGTTTTCAAACTATTGGGAAAGGTTTTTACCAATGGTTCATAGAACCGTTGGTAAAAACAACAATTCAACAGGATATCCCAACGGTTTGAAACCGTTGGGATAGGGTGTTTTTACCAACGATTTCTTGAACCGTTGGTAAAAACAGCTACATAGAGCCTATGCCAACAGTTTTCAAACCGTTGGCATATGCTTTGCTGTGAAAATTGCACAGCAGCCTGCAATTTGCACAGCAGGTCTGGTTTTTGGGCATTCACCCTCAGTTTCAATTCAATTTTCAATCCAATTATGCCCTCATTTTCAATTCATTTTTCAATCCAATTATTGTACCTGTAACACATATAATTCATACATATAGAGAACAAACCAACACATACAAATAATGCAAACCAACCAACCAACACATATAATGCATCCTGAAAATATACACATCCATAATTAAAGTAGAATTCATAACATAATTATAAACATACATAATTCATTTAGAATTCATTTTAAAATTTAAATGAAAATCATATGAGGAATCCGGAATTCAATTCATAATTTGATTGGTTTTTCATATACCATATATTTTTAATAGAAATGATATCCATTTTAAACAAAATACATACATCTGGAATGATACCGGTCACACCGTGCCTCGGATTGAGGCGAGTTTAACTCATACACGTCACAAATGACCCATTGATCGTTGTCCTAAAGTATCAACATATTCCGAAATCATTTGGTCGGTTTTCCGTATGTCAGTTGTTGTTTTCACTTAAAATGAAGTGTTTTTTAAATAAAAGAGAGACACTTTGAATGGTGTCGGCCACACCATGCCTCATATTGAGGCGGGGTTAACTCGTACACATCACAAATGACCCATGGATTGTTGTGCTAAAATATAAACACAATCAGAATGTGTTTGGTTGGTTTTCCATATGAATTTAAAATGTAGTCCATTTTAAAGAAAAGAGATACACTTAGAGTGGTCTCGGCCAAACCGCGACTCAGATTGAGGCGGGGTTGACTCGTACACGTCACATTTGACCCATGGATCGTTGTGCTAAAGTATCGACACAATCCGAATGCATTTGGTCGGTTTTCCGTATGCCAGTTGATGTTTTTCACTTAAAATGACGTCCTTTTGAAACAAAAGACAGAAACTATGAGTGGTGCCGTCCACACCGCATATCCAATTGAGGCGGGGTTGATTCGTACACGTCACATATGACCCATGTATCGTTCTCCGAAAGTTTAAATGGAAACCGAATGCGTTTGGTTGGTTTTCCGTATGTACTTAAAATGTTGTCCATTTTAAACAAAAGAGTGACACTTAGACTAATCCTGACCACACCGTGACTCAGATTCATCCCGGGTTGGCTCCCACATGTCACATATGACCCATGGATCGTTGTGATAAATTATCAAAAGATTACGAATGCCTTTGGTCGGTTTTGCATATGCCAGTTGTTCTTTTCATTTATAATCATGTCCATTTTAAACAAAAGAGACAGAGTTAGAGCGGTGTCGGCCACACCGCGTCTTGGATTAAGACTAGGTTGACTTGTAAACGTCACATATGACTCATGGATCATTGTGCTAAAGTATCGATAGAATCCGAATGCGTTTGGTCGTTCTTCTGTATGTCAGTTGATGCCTTTCACTTAAAATGACGTCCTTTTGAAACAAAAGATGGACACTTTGAGTGGTGTCAGCCGCACCGCATGTCGGATTGAGGCGAGGATGATTCGTACACGTCACATATGACCCATGGATCGTTCTACTAAAGTTTCAACGGAAACCGAATCCTTTTGGTCGTTTTTCCGTATGTACTTAAAATGGTGTCCATTTTAAACAAAAGAGAGTCACTTAGACTTATACTGGCCACACCGCGACTCAAATATTTCCCGGGTTGGCTCGTACACGTTACATATGACCCATGGATTGTTGGGATAAATTATCATCATATTCCGAATGCGTTTGGTCAGTTTTCCGTATGTCAGTTGATGCTTTTCACTTAAAATGACGTCCTTTTGAAACAAAAGACGGACAATTTGAGTGGTTCCGGCCACACCAAGTCTCCGGATTGAGCTGAAACCACCGTGAAACATTCTAATTATTATTCGTGACGTGTATGCGTAGACGACACGTCAATCGGACGTGCGGTTTGTGCGGTACGACTCAATATTCGTGTTTTAAGTGATGCACGTGCTTCGTAAACGCGTGTGAGGGGGGTGAAAACGGGCCGAACGAAGTCGGAATGGCCTGAAATCAGACGAAAAATACGGGAGAGTGATTTATGAAGTGGTCGAGCAGACGACACGTCAATCGGACGTGCCGTGTGCCCGCGGTGACCGAAAACGCAGTTCTGGTGTCATAAACGGCCAAAACGGGCGTCAAACGGTCAAATTCATAGCGTACGACCTCGGATTGACCTGAAAACACCGTGAAACATTCTAATTATTATTCATGACGTGTACGCGCAGACGGAACGTCGATCAGACGTGCGGTTTGCACGGTACGACTCAATATTCGTGTTTTAAGTGATGCGCGCGCTTCGTAAACGCGTGTGAGGGTGGTCCAAACAGGAAGAACGATTTCGGAATGGTCTGAAATCAGACGAAAAATACGGGTGAGTGATTTATGAAGTGGTCGAGCAGACGGCACGTCAATCGGACGTGCCGTGTGCCCGCGGTGACCGACAACGCAGTTCTGGTGTCATAAACGGCCAAAACAGGCGTCAAACGATCAAATTCATAGCGGATGACCTCGGATTGACCTGAAACCACCATGAAACATTCTAATTATAATTCGTGACGTGTACGTGCAGACGGCACATCAATCGGACGTGCGGTTTGCGCGATACGGCTCTATATTCGTGTTTTAAGTGATGCGTGCGCTTCGTAAACGCGCGTGAGGGTGGTCCAAACGGGCCGAACGATTTCGGAATGGCCTGAAATCAGACGAAAAATACGGGTGAGTGATTTATGAAGTGGTCGAGCAGACGGCACGTCAATCGGACGTGCCGTGTTCCCGCGGTGACCGACAACGCAGGTCTGGTGTCATAAACGGCCAAAACGGGCGTCCAACGGTCAAATTCATAGAGGATGACCTCGGATTGACCTGAAACCACCGTGAAACATTCTAATTATTATTCGTGATATGTACGCGCAGACGGCACGTTAATCGGACGTGCGTTTTGCGCGGTACGGCTCAATATTCGTGTTTTAAGTGATGCGCGCGCTTCGTAAACGCGCGTGAGGGTGGTCCGAATGGGCCGAACGATTTTGGAATGGCCTGAAATCAGATGACAAATACGGGTGAGTGATTTATGAAGTGGTCGAGCAGACAGCATGTCAATCGGACGTGCCGTGTGCCCGCGGTGATCGACAACGCAGTTTTGGTGTCATAAACGGCCAAAACGGGCGTCAAACGGTCAAATTCATAGCAGATGACCTTGGATTGAGCTGAAACCACCGTGCAACATTCTAATTATTATTCGTGACGTGTACGCGTAGACGGAACGTCAATCGGACGTGCGGTTTGTGCGGTACGGCTCAATATTTGTGTTTTAAGTGATGTGCGCGCTTCGTAAACGCGCGTGAGGGGGGTCCAAATGGGCCGAACGCTTTCGGAATGGCCAGAAATAAGACGACAAATACGGGTGAGTGATTTATGAATTGGTCGAGAAGACGACACGTCAATCGGACGTGTCGTGTGCCCGCGGTGACCGACAACGCAGTTCTGGTGTCATAAATGGCCAAAACGGGCGTCCAACGGTCAAATTCATAGAAGACGACCTCGTATTGACCTGAAACCACCGTGAAACATTCTAATTATTATTCGTGGCGTGTACGCGTAGACGACACGTCAATCGGATGTGCGTTTTGCGCGGTACGGCTCAATATTCGTGTTTTAAGTGATGTGCGCGCTTCGTAAACGCGCTTGAGGGGGGTCCAAACGGGCCGAATGATTTCGGAATGGCCTGAAATCAGAGGAAAAATACGGGAGAGTGATTTATGAAGTGGTCGAGCAGACGGCACGTCAATCGGACGTGCCGTGTGCCCGCGGTGACTGACAACGCAGTTCTGGTGTCATAAACGGCCAAAACAGACGTCAAACGGTCAAATTTATAGAGGACGGCCTCAGATTGAGCTGAAACCACCGTGCAACATTCTAATTATTATTCGTGACGTGTACGCGCAAATGGCACGTCAATCAGACATGCGGTTTGCGCGGTACGACTCAATATTCGTGTTTTAAGTGATGCGCGCCCTTCGTAAACGCGCGTGAGGGGGGTCCAAACGGGCCGAACGAAGTCGGAATGGCCTGAAATCAGACGAAAAATATGGGAGAGTGATTTATGAAGTCGAGTAGAGGGCACGTTAATCGGACGTGCCGTGTGCCCGCGGTGACCGACAACGCAGTTCTGTTGTCATAAACGGCCAAAACGGGCGTCAAACGGTCAAATTCATAGCGGACGACCTCGGATTGAGCTGAAACCACCGTGAAACATTCTAATTATTATTCATGACGTGTACGCGCAGATGGAACGTCAATAGGACGTGTGGTTTGCGCGGTACGACTCAATATTCGTGTATTAAGTGATGCGCGTGCTTCGTAAACGCGCGTGAGGGTGGTCCAAACGGGCCGAACAATTTAGGAATGGCCTGAAATCAGACGACAAATACGGGTGAGTTATTTATGAAGTGGTCGAGTAGACGTCACGTCAATTGGACGTACCGTGTGCCTGCGGTGACCGACAACGCAGTTCTGCTGTCATAAACGGCCAAAACGGGCGTCAAATGGTCAAATTCATAGCGGACGACCTCAGATTGAGCTGAAACCACCCTGCAACATTCTAATTATTATTCGTGACGTGTACACGCAGACGGAACATCAATCGGACGTGCGGTTTGCGTGGTACGGCTCAATATTCATGTTTTAAGTGATGCACGCGCTTCGTAAATGCGCGTGAGGGTGGTCCAAACGGGCCGAACGATTTCGGAATGGCCTGAAATCAGACGAAAAATACAGGTGAGTGATTTATGAAGTGGTCGAGCAGACGACACGTCAATCGGACGTGCCGAGTGCCCGCGGTGACCGACAACGCAGTTCTGGTGTCACAAACGGCCAAAACGGGCGTCCAACGGTCAAATTCATAGCGGTCGACCTCGGATTGACCTAAAACCACCGTGAAACATTCTAATTATTATTCGTGACATGACGCGCAGACGACACATCAATCGGACGTGTGGTTTGCGCGGTACGACTCAATATTCATGTTTTAAGTGATGCGCGCTTCGTAAACGCGCGTGAGGGTGGTCCAAACGGGCCGAACGATTTCGGAATGGCCTGAAATCAGACGAAAAATATGGGTGAGTGATTTATGAAGTGGTCGAGCAGACTGCACATCAATCGGACGTGCCGTGTGCCCGCGGTGACCGACAACGCAGTTCTGGTGTCATAAACGGCCAAAACGGGCGTCAAACGGTCAAATTCATAGCGGAAGACCTAGGATTGAGCTGAAACCACTGTGAAACATTCTAATTATTATTCGTGACGTGTACGCGCAGACAGACTATCAATCGGACGTGCGGTTTGCGCGGTACGACTCAATATTCGTATTTTATGTGATGCACGCGCTTCGTAAACGCACGTGAGGGGGGTCCAAATGGGCCGAACGAAGTCAGAATGACCTGAAATCAGACGAAAAATACGGGTGAGTGATTTATGAAGTGGTCGAGCAGACGGCACGTCAATTGGACGTGCCATGTGCCCGCGGTGACCGACAAAGCAGTTCTGGTGTCAAAAAACGGCCAAAACGGGCGTCAAACGGTCAAATTCATAGCGGACGACCTCGGATTGAGCTGAAACCACTGTGAAACATTCTAATTATTATTCATGACGTGTAAGCACAGACGACACGTCAATCGGATGTGCGGTTTGCGCGGTACGACTCAATATTAGTGTTTTAAGTGATGCGCTCGCTTCGTAAACGCACGTGAGGGTGGTCCAAACGGGCCGAACGATTTCGGAATGGCCTGAAATCAGACGACAAATACGGGTGAGTGATTGACGAAGTGGTCGACCAGACGGCACGTCAATCGGATGTGCCGTGTGCCCGCGGTGACCGACAACGCAGTTCTGGTGTCATAAACATCCAAAACGGGCGTCCAACGGTCAAATTCATAGCAGACGACCTCGGATTGACCAAAAACCACCGTGAAACATTCTAATTATTATTCGTGATGTGTACGCATAGAAGGAACGTCAATTAGACGTGCAGTTTGCGCGGTACGGCTCAATATTCGTGTTTTAAGTGATGCACGCGCTTCGTAAAGGCGCGTGAGGGTGGTCTAAATGGGCCGAACGATTTCGGAATGGCCTGAAATCAGACGACAAATACGGATGAGTGATTTATGATGTGGTCGAGCAGATGGCACATCAATCGGGCATGCCGTGTGCCCGCGGTGACCGACAACATAGTTCTGGTGTCACAAACGGCCAAAACGGGCATCAAACGGTCAAATTCATAGCAGACGACTTCAGATTGAGAAGAAACCACCGTGAAAAATTCTAATTATTATTCGTGACGTGTATGGGCAGACGACACGTCAATCGGACATGCGGTTTGCGCGGTACGGCTCAATATTCGTATTTTAAGTGATGCACGCGTTTCGTAAACGCGCGTGAGGGGGGTCCAAACGTGCCGAATGAAGTCGGAATGACCTGAAATCAGACGACAAATACGGGTGAGTGATTTATGAAGTGGTCGAGTAGACGGTACGTCAACTGGACGTTCCATGTGCCCGCGGTGACCGACAATGCAGTTCTGGTGTCATAAACGGCCAAAACGGGCGTCAAACGGTCAAATTCATAGCGGACGACCTCAGATTGAGTTGAAACCACCGTGAAACATTCTAATTATTATTCGTGACTTGTACGCACAGACGACACGTCAATCGGACGTGCGGTTTGCGCGGTACGGCTCAATATTCGTATTTTAAGTGATGCACGCGCTTCGTAAACGCGCGTGAGGGGGGTCCAAACGGGCCGAACGAAGTCGGAATGACCTGAAATCAGACAAAAAATACAGGTGAGTGATTTCTGAAGTGGTCGAGCAGAAGACACGTCAATTGGACGTGCCATGTGCCCGCGGTGACCGACAACGCAGTTCTGGTGTCATAAACGGCCAAAACGGGCGTCAAACGGTCCAGAGTTGAGAGCTAATGAGGGGGGTTGTCCAGAGAGTATGTCACTTTTTGTTTTCACTTAAAATTTTATGGAAATTCATATAGAATATTTTTATATCATATTTAGTATGGATTAGATTTTATTTGATCGTGCTATGAAACATTTCAGAGCTAATGAAATTAAGCAAGGTGGAGGGGCTGTCCGGGGGGCTGTCTGGTGGGTGTCCGGGGGGCTGTCCGGGGACCAAGGAGGAGGGTGGGGGGGCTGTGCGGGGTCTGTCTGGGGGGTGTTTGGGGGTTGTTCAGGGGGTTGTCCGGGGTTGTTCAGGGGGCTGTCCGGGGGTTGTTCAGGGGGTTGTTCAGGGGTTGTTCAGGGGTTGTTCAGGGGGTTGTCCGGGGTTGTTCAGGGGGCTGTCCGGGGGGCTATCCGGGGTCCAGGGTTGAGCGTTGGGGGCTGTACGAGGGGCTATCCAGGGGGCTGTCCGCGGGGGCTGTCCGGGGGGGGGGGGGGGGGGGGCTGTCCGGTGGGTGTCCGGGGGGCTGTCCGGGGACCAAGGAGGAGGGTGGGGGGGCAGTGCGGGGTCTGTCCGGGGGGTGTTTGGGGGTTGTTCAGGGGGTTGTCCGGGGTTGTTCAGGGGGCTGTCCGGGGGTTGTTCAAGGGGTTGTTCAGGGGTTGTTCAGGGGTTGTTCAGGGGTTGTTCAGGGGGTTGTCCGAGGTTGTTCAGGGGGCTGTCCGGGGGGTGTTTGGGGGGTTGTCTGGGGTCCAAGGGGGAAGGTGGGGGGTTTTTCCGGGGGGCTGTCCGGCGGGCTATCCATGGTCCAGGGTGGAGGGTTGGGGCCTGTACGGGGGGTTGTCCAGGGGGCTGTCAGTGGGGCTGTCCGGGGGGTGTTTGGGGGGTGTTCGGGGTCCAAGGGGGAGGGGAGGGGGGGGGGGGGGGGGTTGTCCAGGGTCCAAGAATGAGGGGGGTTGTCCAGGGAGTTCTCAAACACACAACCACTAAAAGACAACAACATCCATAAAAACAGACAATATATAAAAATAACTCAAGTCCAATACTATACTACGAGTCTAGATTAAACCAACAACTAGAATAGATTAAACATCAAATCTCAGTAATATAAGTCAAAAATGCAAAGGATCAATATGTCCCACATCAGCATCACCATCACCATCATCATCATCATCATCACTCTCGTCATCATCCTCCTCATTGTCCTCACCCTCCACAGCGCCTTCCTCCTCGCCTTCTCCCTCCTCCTCGCCCTCCTCATCTCCCTCCTCTTGAGCATCAGACTCCTCGCCATCATCATCTTCTAGCTGGAAATTGGCCTGACCACCACTGGAACTGCCACCTGGTGCACCATATATAGAATGTATCGACGACATGTATTCATCAATCGCTGGGCTGGCCTCTGCTGGAAGTGTTGGACGTAGAACATCAATAAATTTCATAAATGCACTGTTTGCCCTAGCAGACTGTTCTGCCGTCTCTATGGCCCTTTTCTCAGGCTGTTCTTCCCGTGCCCTAACTTGCTGCAGCTCGGTGGCACTACAACTCGTACCTGAGACAGGCCAATACGTCGTCAGGGCTATCCTAGGTCGGCAGCATACTCTGTCTGAATGATCCTCTCCCAACACCTGATGTAAGTGATCAGATGGCCCAAAATTGTCCGCTTCTTGGGCATCGAGGGCCTCTAAAGAATCCTGTTAAAAATATAAATATATTATTAAGTTACGAAATAGATATTAAAATATAAAATCAACAGATTAAAACTTACAATCTGCTGCTGAGTTGCTTCGTTGACAGCACTTCCATCCTTTTTTCATCTACTCGAGAAAAACAGTTTTGCTCGAGGCACACATCCTTCAATATTTTGTACTTGCCTCTACAATGACATTGAAAACAAAAGTTATATAAAATCTTTATCAAATGATTAAATAATTGAGGAAACAAAAGAAAATGTAAGTCGTAAAGAAAACTTATAAACAATTGTCATACCTGCTGCCTCTCATGATCCGGCATCATCGTGCGTCCTAGTGTATGGAGGTATTTTTTTGCATCAATGCTTTTTTTATTTTTTCCAGATGATTCCTAAATAAAATTCGATAATGCAAAGGATAATATTAATGAAAAACTTGAAAGTTATTGTTTAAATACCTCAAATTGTAATTCATACCTTAAACTGGGTACTCGTCCAATGAGTAATCATCTGACGATACTGCTCTATAGGACAATCATCCACGACTGGTACCGCCTCTAACTCAGTGCCAACTCTATCACACCAGCCAATATATAGCCCATGATTGTAGGCTCTCCAAAGCTCGCCTAAATCCTTTAGACGTTCCAGTCGTGCACCCTCACCATCAGGAAAATTAAATCGAAGCTGAAATCAAAATATTAATTCATATAAATACAAAAATAATTCATGGCAATAAATACAACAGAATTTTTTACCCATATCTCTGCCCAAGCTCTATCTTTGACCTCATGTGGCAAATGTCTCCATGACAGCGGGCTGACGGGAATGATGTCGGAGTATTTGGCAAGCGTCGCCAGAAAACTCCGACATTGCTGCCCTGTTTTCTCAACCATCTGATTGTCTTCATTATATTCCACCATAACCTGTGTGCGCGGTTCCACACCGAATGCATGTGTGTACGACCCCGCCCCCGCCTCCTGTCAGTAGATGTATCTGTCATGAAAGAAAAATAAATATTTTATCAAAACATGTTATAATGAAAATAAATATTGCTATAAATTTTTTTTAGGGTTTTATAAATATACCTGTGCTAGTCTGATCAATGAGTGGTGCCGGATCCACATAACCTGATGGAACACCCTCTGGTGGAACAGGAGTCGAAGACGATGGAATATAAAAGCTCGGAGAGACATAATTAGAAGGAAAAGAAGATGGAACAGCTGTATGACCTGATGCTGACTGGGGAGTGGGAATCATCATGGGATGTGAAAATGATGGGGCAGAAGATACAGAAGGTAGCGAAAACATGGGAGGCCTAAATACCCCATGTGTCCCTAACGACACACCGGGATCAGAATGTGGGAAGGCTGAAATGTCAGTGGGAGGGGAAGGGTCTAGTCGGGCACGCGCAGCTCTACGTCCACCTCTGGTACGAACCCTCCTCGTGCCACCGGCCTGAGTACTAGGACCAGTACTAGGCTCCTCGTCAAATAACTGTCGACGTAATGGTGGATCCTACAAAAAAGTTTACAAAAACAATTAATCACATGACATTATATATTCTGTAAATATATATATATATATATATTTGAAATAAAGTACTCACTGTAGGCACTAATGGTGGAATTCCCATCTCCTCTATCCGAAGATTGTTCTCCGCCATTTTTTTCTTCGTCTCCCTTCAATTGGCTGCATTTCCTGCATTTGAAAACAAATATGTAATTAATTAGAAAAAGAAAATTAATGTGTAAACCAAAAAACTAAATATATGAGGGAATGAGGGTATTCATTGGTAATTTAGCTATCAATTGTTTTAGAAGAGCTTGAATGAATTTAATAAAACATACAAGTTGTAATGTTCACCAAGTTAGAAATATTGTTTGATTTGGTTTGAATACAGTTCAATTCCAAATTAGAAAATGCAATTCAAATAAAACATCAACCAATAAACATTGAAAATTCACATAACAGTCAAGTCAGCTAAAACATATTTGTGATCAATACTAAATAAATATGAATATTACCAACCTTAACAACCCAACTCGAGGTAAACCAAAAGAATTGAGAACATGGATGAATGATTCTATATATTTCCAACAACAACTTTAGGTTCACAATCAACTCTGACAATTGAGCTATTGGGGTCATCAGAAGAAATAAATGGATTGGTTCCAATGGCAATAGGGACAGTGTCAATTCCATCATCAGCATCATCAAAAATATGTCTTGGAATTACTTCAACTATGACACCAAATTCAGGTTGAAGTTGATCTTTGACATAAAAAACATGTTTAGCCATTGATGCCAACACATATGGTTCTTCGGTAGCAAGAGTGCGGGTCATATTAATTACTCGAAATCCACAATCATCAATAAATGTGCCATGTCTCGTCATCGAATCAAACCAATGGCATTTAATCATTGTGACTCGTCCATGAGAGTAATAATCCAATATTATTATTTTCTCAACGACTCCATAATAACCCACATTTTCAACTCGCGGTATACTATCTGATGCACTGGCATAACAATCTATTGTGGTAGTAACCATAATACCATCATGTTGTGTTCTCATGTTTTTGGCTCGTTCAGTGACAATAAATCTGTACCCATTGATAACAATTGATTTACAGTCACGAACCATGATATTAGGACCAAAAGCCAAAGCTCTTATTTCCTCAGAGACAGATTCAGCAGACAAACTCAATACCAGCAATATAAATGACAGTTAAACTTAAGTAAATATTGAAATAATTAATTTAAATAGTAATATTTTTACCTTCAATTTTAACCAAGCAGAAAACTCTTTTCTATGCAAAGTCTCTATCCTTCTCAAAGATAAAGAACGATGCTTCCTATTTATCATTGTTTTATGTTCCCTGTAGATAAAAAAATATGAATAGTTTAATAGAGATATATGTAAGATATAAATATTCAATTTTGTTACCTGATATAGTCATCGAACAAATCACAGTTGAACAAAACTGTGCGATGTGCCATCTCCCGCTCTTCATGGCTTAATGTCTTCAATGTATATGATCCAGGAATTCCTCCTGTTTGAGGAAGTTATGGAAAACTGGGTTCAATTTGCGCATATTGTTCTTCTTCATTTCTCATTGATCTGTTCATTCTTGTAGTAAGATCAGACAAATACATTGAACAGAAATCCATACATTCTTGAGCTAAGTAACCGTTCACGATAGAACCTTCGGGATGATTCTTGTTTCGAACATAAGACTTTAATGTGAACATATTTCTTTCAGTTGGATACATCCAATGAAAAGAAACAGGTCCTTCGAGAAGTATTTCAGTTGGAATATGGACAGTCAGATGCAGCATGCATGTGAAAAATGATGGGGGAAATATTTTCTCCAACTCACACAAAATTAATGGGGCATCTGTCAACATTTTTTGCAAGAAAGACTTGGACAACTTCTTAGCACAAATATCTCTAAACAAATGGCACAACCGAATAACACCCACCCTTATATTATTGGACAAAAGATGACGGATTGCTATTGGAAGCAACTCATGTAGTAGAACGTGATAATCATGAGTCTTCAAAGATTTTAGCTTCAACTCTCTTCTGTTGACCCGTTTAGATATGTTTCTTGAATAGCCATCAGGAACTCTAATAGTCTCTAATACTTCCAAAAATTGTTTTTTTCAGTAGGTGTCATCACATAAGAAGCACATGGAAGTTGCCATTTATTTTCATTGATACACACAGGATGCAATTCTGGTCTGATGCCCCAATCCACCAAGTCACGTCGAGATCGTAAATCATCTTTTGTCTTCCCCTTGACATTTAGAATAACTGAAAGCAACATTTCACATATATTCTTTTCAATGTGCATTACGTCTAAGCAACGACGTAGAAAATTGGTTGACCAATAAGGCAAATCAAAAAAGATACTCCTCTTCCTCTAATTGTAACAGGTTTCTGTGGAAACATTATTTCTCTTTCCAGATTTCATTTGACCCTTCCCGAATGAAAAACTGAAATCTTTCAATTCATTAAGCACATCAGTTCCAGACATACACTGAGGTGGATCATCGGTCTCTATTGTATTATCAAATCTTCGGCGATTCATTCTATATCGATGATCCTTTGGCAAAAATCGTCGATGTCCCATAAAACTGAAACTACAAAGATGTTTCAGTCTTCTGGATCGTGTATTCTTCATAAAAACTGGACATGACAGTTTTCCCTTCGTTCTCCATCCAGACATCATTGCATAAGCCAGAAAATCATTGATCATCCACATAAGCGTAGCACGCATCTGAAATATGTCTTTCGAACATGCATCGTATGTGCGCACACCCACATCCCAAAGAATTTTTAACTCTTTTATTAAAGGTTGCATGTATACATCAATATCAATGCCAGGATCAGAAGGACCAGATATGAGTATACTCATGAAAGTGAAAGATTTTTTCCTACACAACCATGGGGGAAGATTATAAATGTGTATAAAAACTGGCCATGTGCTGTGAGAAGTAAGCATCTGCCCAAACAGATTAAAACCGTTGCATGAAAGACCCAGCCTCACATTACGCACGTCAGCTGCAAAATCAGGATGTCGAGCATCAAATTTCTGCCATGAAAATCCATTTGCAGGATGAACCAACTCATCATTAGTCTTCTTTCTCTCGGTATCATGCCATCTCATTTTTATTGATATTTCATCAGACATAAAAAGATTCTAGAGTCTGAAGATCAATAGAAAGTGCCACATTACTTTCTGTGGAACACAGGATGGTGTTCCATCAGATTTTGACTTCCAGCGGGATGTGCCACATTTTATACATTCATTTTGTTCAGCGGTTTCTTCCCAGAATAAACTGGAATCTTTCAGGCAAGCATGAATTTTGTTTCTGGAAAATCCATGTTCTTCAACTAACTTCCATGCCATATAGTGGTTTGAGGGAATATCTGCATCATCTGGAAGTAAATCCTTCAAGAGGGTAAGAATGTAATCGATTGCTGTATTAGAAATCCCATACATAGTTTTTCCATGAAACAATCGGATTAAAAATTCCAGCTTTTTCATTTTATCGCATTGTCGACATTCTGGAGTCGTGGCATCACCATTCAATTTTTTCACCCTATCAATATCATCATTTTCACTAGATGCATCAGTTTTCCTCATATCGACGTCTTCTTGAGTCGAAATCTTTTCTTTTTCATGATGACGAATAAACAGAAACTGATCATCTAACAAATTCTCCATTCTAGTCCTTTCATTTCGATCATCACCAATTTGAGATTTCATTTTCTCCCCATTGTGATACCCCAAAAAGTAGTTTGCTTGAAAACCATTTTTGGTTATGTGGTAGATGACTTCTTCACGACTCAACCAAGGTCTACCAACACAATTGGAACATGGGAAGTGTATGCGACCACTATCTGAAGCATTGTGAAATGAAAAATCTATAAATCTCTCCAAATTGTTTTGAAAATAGCTTGAGATACGATCGATTTCATACATCCAACTTCTGTCCATTCTGTAAAAAGAATTCATATAAGTCATTTTGTCATAAACAATTCAATAGGATTGAACTTTAATAGAAAATACATTTAAGTAAACGATAAAAGAAGAAAATAATCATGATATCAACTACACATGTGAAAAAAACATACTAATGTGTTATTGAAAAAATGTAAAACCCAAAAAAACTTAATGTGTTATCACATCAGAGCATGCCTCATCCCATAACAATATTAGTAGGGTACCCTCGTGGACAGCCCCACCCACCCCCGTGGACAACCCACCCACCCCCGTGGACACCCCCTACCCCCTAGACAGCCCAACCACCCCCGTGGACAGCCCACCCACCCCCGTCGACACCCCTTCTCCCTATGGACAGCCCCCACCCCCTTGGATAGCCCGCCCACCCCCCTGGACACCCCTACCCCCTGTGGCCAGCCCACCCACCCCCCCTGGATAGCCCGCCCACCCCTCCTTGACAGCCCGCCCACCCCCGTGGACAGCCCGTCCACCCTTGTGGACAGCCCGCCCACCCCGTACCCCCCCTGGACACCCCGTACCCCCCCCCCCGGGATAGCCCCGCCCAACCTCCGAAACAGCCCACACCCCCTCCCCTGCAACCCACCACCACCACCTAGACATACCAACCCCCCTGGACACCCCCACACACCCCTCCCCCACCAGGACACCCCACCCAGACCCCCAGGACAGCCCACACCCCCAGGACAGCCCCCGCCCACCCCCGTGGACAGCCTTTCCCACCCGCCGTGGACAGCCCCGCCCACCCCCGTGGACAACCCACCCACCCCCGTGGACGCCCCTACCCCCTAGACAGCCCAACCAACCCCCGTGGACAGCCCCCCCCCCCCACCCCCCCCCCCCCTTGACACCCCTTCTCCCTATGGACAACCCCACCCCCTTGGATAGCCCGCCACCCCCTGGACACCCCCTACCCCCTCTGGCCAGCCCACCCACCCCCCCTGGACAGCCCTCCCACCCCTCCTTGACAGCCCGACCACCCCCGTGGACAGACCGTCCACTCCGTGTGGACAGCCCGCCCACCCCGTACCCCCCTGGACACCCCGTACCCCCTGGATAGCCCCACCCACCCTCCCAAACAGCCCACACCCCCTTTCCATGCAACCCCACCACCTCCACCTAGACATACCACCCCACCTAGACACCCCACACACCCCTCCCCCACCAGGAAACCCCACCCATACCCCCAGGACAGCCCACACCCCCTGGACAGCCCCGCCCACCCCCATGGACACCCCCTACCCCCTAGACAGCCCAACCACCCCCGTGGACAGCCCACCCACCCCCCTCGACACCCCTTCTCCCTATGGACATCCCCTCACCCCCTTGGATAGCCCGCCCACCCCCCTGGACACCCCTACCCCCCCGTGGCCAGCCCACCCTCCCCCCCTGGACAGCCCGCCCACCCCTCCTTGACAGCCCGGCCACCCCCGTGGACAGCCCGTCCACCCTTGTGGACAACCCGCCCACCCCCCGTACCCCCCTGGACACCCCGTACCCCCCTAGATAGCCCCGCCCACCCTCCCAAACAGCCCACACCCCCCTCCCCTGCAACCCCACCACCACCACCTAGACATACCACCCCCCTGGAATGTGTAGAAATAACATAAAAATACATGATATATAGATAGCACAAAATACTCAACCTATGGGTTCACATTAACTACATAATCACACACTTCACTACTACCATAAAACACATAAAGCACACCACCACCACAAAAGACGCATAGAATTTCTCACATTCATTTATAAGCCACTTCATTCACACTTACATTGTCCATTCATTTAATGTTAAATTAATTAAATCCATTTACCACACATCCATTTCTATTCCATCTCATTTATTTAATATCTTGTTTTTTTGTTTTAACAGCATAATTTATTCCATAGATAACCAGGAAACTAATAAAACCACCACACAACAACTCACCATCTCACAATAACCATCGACACCATGTTACATCGACCAACCATCTCACCAAAACAACCACATATCATAATAAAAATATTGCACATCACAAACCACCGCACAACCAAAACCACCTCACCACATTATACACCACAACTTCATCACACAACACCTCCACACGACACAACACCAACACACATCATCACTATCATACAACTTCACATGACACATCCATGCCCACTAACCATCACATTACAACCCCACATATAACAAAGCCCAACTTGTCACCTCAATCCCCATAAAACAGCCTACAACATAAAATGAAACACAAAAAAAAACCTCTCATAGAGGCAACATACCCCAACTTCCACAATTTATTTATTCAAGGTCTTTTATTACATTACCCCTTTATTTATCATGGACATTATAACACAACTGATATTCCAGGGGAAACTAATTAATTAACAAAATATTTATTCATTTCCCTATTTTACACAGTGAAATCACATCAAAATCCAAACTTAAAACTAAAATATTAGATCAATAACAATAAAAACAAGGTACCATATGTGTATAAAGAAAAAATTACTTGATTTGAGATGATTCAAATGGGTTTTCACCTATTCGGATGGGGGATTTGGAGAGTAGCAGTGAGATGGAGGTGGATTGATAACTTAAAACTAAAATACAAAAGCAATAACAATAAAAATAAGGAAGTATATGTGTATAAATGAAAAGATACCTGATTTCAGATGGTTTTCACCTCTTCGGATAGGGGATTTCGCGAGAGGAGAGTGGTGGAGCGGATGAAATTAGGTTTCTGTGCGAATGGGGGAGAGCAGCCCGACGGCTGGATTTGGGGGAAATAATTCCCAACGATTTTTAAGAACTGTTGGGAAAGAGATTCTAAGGACCCCTTTACCAACGGTTTGAGGAAACCGTTGGAAAAAGGTTATTAACACACCCCTTTACCAACGGTTTCTTCAAACCGTTGGCAAAGGGGTGGCTTTTCCCAACGGTTTCAATGAACCGTTGGGAAAGGCTTTCTTAATCCTTCAAGCCCAACGGTTTTAGAAAACCGTTGGTAAACACCCGTTGGGAAAAATAACATTTCCAGTAGTGAAAGGAGACGTTTTTTTCGAATCACATTGAGACTGTCTACGTCTAAATTCCCATTTTTGGAAATTGATTGTACTCTATCAATAAAAACCAAATTAGTTTATTCACATATGGTTAATTCTTAAGTTTACATGTCTATTTAATGTTTTACCTCCCTTTGGTTTATAATTAAACCAAAAGTATGATTTTAAGTAGAGTCGACCTTATATCTTCTTTTCATCCAGGGATCCTTACCCATTATGTGCATTTTTTTCATAAGCTTTTATTGATGTACATACTAATTACCTAATTTATTAAGGTTATTTTTTATTTTGTTTTACTTTGTTAAAATTTCTTGAATCAAATATTGTCTAATATTATTTGACCAATCAGTTACTCCCACCTTTGAATTTGTATTTATTTAAAAAAATTCCTTCTCTACATTACAAAATTATTTGAATTATTTTTTATTTCATTTAAAATTATATTTTAAAAAATAATTTTTATAAATTATTTCCTTTTAAAATAATAGTTATTAATAATTTAATGGATATTTTTTCTTAAATCACGAGAAAAATATAATGTTATTACAAAGTGGTTTTCATCCATGTCAAAAAAATTAATGTTTCATATGTTTTATTGGGTAAATATGTACATCTCATGAGATAATATATATGGGATTAGGGAGAAAAATCAATCCATTATATTTATGGGAATGTGGTGTGAACCCATTCCACTATTCTATGAGACTATATAATCTATTGGAGCATGGTCTTAGATATAACACTTGAAATAATAAATGACATTATTAGTTTATTTTTATGAAAAATTTATATGTCATTCCACATTCACATATTTCTTTTTAATATATTGTAGGAATTTCCTCATTATTACAAATTCATATTCCTCACTTCACATATTATCTTGAAATACTTTTGTCCTGATTTATGATTTATGATCCATGTTTTATTAGGTATGATTTCCTTATATCATGTTTGGGTACCAATGTTATGCTCTCTTGTCTACATAATTATCTTATTCTAATCTATGATATTTGATTAATATCTATTGTGTTCACTCCTTACTAAGTGTCTGACCTCACACTTTGATATGTTTATACTCCCTATTAAATGAAGAAGAGTATTTTGTATCATATTCCTAGAAGGGTATCATGTTTGAAAATTATTTATGGGAGATGTTGAAGAATGTTTATAAAATAAGGTGGTTATGTATCAAATCTCCATTGAAACCAAAATTATAGGTTTTAGGGTGTAATTTATTATGATATTTAATTACTACTCATAAAATGATATAATATGTGTATGTTATGGTTGGGTCATCTTAGTTGTTATGAGAGCTTATTTTTGAAATTTTTTTGGATTGGTTTATGAAGAATATGGGGATGAAAATTTAATCACCCAATATCGAACCAAAATTGTTATTAGGTGAACCATGATTTTTATGAACCGAACATGTTCTTCTATAGTTTGAAAATAATATTTCACAATTGGATACATGTTATGATTTATTTTTATTATCACATGATAGTTTAATATATATATTATTAAGTAGTACTCACAATAATTTTTTTTGTTTTAGTCAATGAGTGGAATTAAGAGGAATATAGGTAATAATAACCAAAATAATAATGAAATTATTTTCTCCATGTGAAACTAAATTGGATATTATTTGTAGTGAAAAATATTATGGTTATGCTTTCCTAGTTATCTCTAACATTGAATAATAACAAAAACTATGCTAAACTCCCTAACACACCATTGAAGGAAGAAATATAAATTAATTACGTTATGTGGAAATGAAAACCCTCCATTAATGGGTATACAAATAAAATAATTTCTGATCAATGGTTTATAAATAATGAAAATATATTTTCTATTATCTAGTATGTAGAAAAAATGCCCTTTAGATATTTATAATTTGGAAGGTGAAGCCGATCATTGGAAAAATATCCTTAAGACTTTGGGGAAAGAAGAATAAATCGACTCTATAGAAAGGGATGTGTTTAAGAATATATTTTAAAATAAATATTTTCTTTAAACTCTTCCTATTAAAATATAGATAAAATTTATTAAGATAAAGAAAATAGAGGAAGAATCATTGTTTCCAATAATGAAAACCTCACGAGACTTCCAAGATATGGTTCTGGTTTTATCATTCACCCCAAAAGAAAAATCTATTATTTCTTTAGTGGTTTAAAACCATGTTTAGAAAAATGTTGGGTATAAGGGAATTTTTACGATATGAATAGTTTTTTTTGACAAGATATAAATATAGAAATAGAAGTGGGATACTACCATTTTTCTTGTGTTTTAAGATATAAGAAATACAAAATATTTTTTTTGTGGAATTCAGTATTAGTATTGTACGGACCCGAACTTGATCATTACATATTATCGTTACAATAAACTAGAATTAACATTCTTACATTCCCAAATATATTTTAGGTTTATATTTTTAGAGTGTTTTTTAGAAATAATACATAAAAAACTAATATATATATACAATATAGATGTACTTTCAATCAGTTTGTTTTTCCCCACACTATAAAACTTTAAAAAAACCTTATTTCTTTTCATTAAAAATAATTGAGAATTTAAACTGGGTGTTTTAATTATTTGTAGACATCCTTAAAATAATTGAAAAACATTTTAGAACATAGTATGTGGAAAAAAATTTCAATGAGGTACATAAAAATAAAAAAACACATTATTCTAGAGAAAAAAATTAAAACTAATGAAAATTTTAATTTTGTCTCAATGTTCTTTGAATGAATGAAATAAATAATTTCCATTTGAAAAAAATTAACAAATTTTCTTATAATAAAATCATTAACAACCCTAAAAACGAAATAAAACCGAATTTTTTCATCTTAGAGTATATTATTCACGAAACTCTTTCAATGCACTAGAAATTGGAATTACCAAACAGATTATTTACAATATAATTCTCTAGGGAACATAATGATTTCCCAACACATTGGAGAGCTATAACGGGGATCACCCTTTGTATAATATATATCAGGATCCACAATTTTTTCGAAGCTATAATGGGGCTCAACCTTTTTTATAAGCTATATCAGGATCACTTATGAACTATAATGGGGCTCAACCCTTTGTATAAGATACACCGAGATCACCAGTTTTTAATATAAGGATTAAGAGTTATATCATGAATAAAAAAATTTATTCTCTCACCATCTCATCATAAAATCCTTTGGAAAACAGCTTTGAACCCATAGTAATGTCGCTTTCGGATATTGAAATCCCTTTTACCAGAAAAGACATCAGAGGATAACCCCATGACCATTTATTAAATAAAAGAAAAGGACAGTAAACAAGTACCACAAGCTGAAAGAGAAGATTACATATCAAAGAAACCACAACCGCCCTCACATCCATGATGAGAATCCTCCTACACTGTAGCCGATTCCCATTACGAACTTTCATAATGCTTGAGAACCTTTCCATAATTCCTTCACAGCTTCGTTCGTTCCAAGTATAACAGCTCTGTGTTCCCAGTCGATGACCTGGTGGGCACCGACTTTGGCAATTTGGAGTAGTCCTTCCTCGGCCTTCGTTGTGATTGATTATTCATTCTCAATGATTCCCAGACATCTTCAGTCCTCACCTTGAACAATATCACTAAAAGAGGGCCTGATCATGCCTCTGTCATTTTCTTTGACACTCTTCGAGTAGTCCCCCCACTTTCCATAAATATGGACCTCATGGGAGCCATATTCCCCTCCTCGGCCTTCCTGAGATTGAAAATTAGGGTCAATCAGGGCCAGAAACTTAGGATTCTCCAATAATTCATGACTGTCTATAGTCCCATTCCATAAGGAATCCTTCCCAATTCCATCCTCTGGAGAAGAGATCCCTAGCTGTACACTGCCACCTTCATCCATTTGTACAGCCTCCTTCGCATTCACCTGTTCCACTCTTTGGAACCGGTTTTCAGTCTCAATTGAAGCCATCATAACAGCATCACTCACCTCCTGTCTTTGAGACCTTTCATCAACTTCCAACACCTCCACATGATAACTTTCATAACTTGCAGCGTGAGAATAAATCACAAGCTATGGTTCCTTGTAGTCACCTACATCCTTCCCACTGGCATCCACTGATAGGAGAACCTCTTGTTGTGAGGGCTTGATCACACTAACATCCAATGGATCCCCCATGTCACCAGTCCCATGGCCATCAGTAGACTGCTTCTTCCAAACCCCTAAAACCAGATCACTCATAAGTTGACTAAACACCGAAGAAACCAGCCGATTAGGGAGCACTTCCCCCTTGCTCAATGCAATCCGTTTCACCATTCCATTCACGAGATCCGCTATAGGTCCCTTACCAAGAGACCTACCTAACTTCTCCTTTGGACTAGACAACCTCCCAATCGCTGCTTCACCTTGATATTCAGAAATTATGTGCCCCAGAGGATGGAAATTGGTGCAGTAATTAACCCAAGTCTCAAAAACAACGGCCTGCTTCCATTGGAATTCCTCACCCAGAGTGATCCATATCCAATCCACCACAGGCTTCGCGACAACCACCACAACACAGATGCAAGGATTAACCTGATGAATTACAGTGGAGGTTAAGACATCAGAACAGAGGTAGTGGCTCACCATGTTTCCAATCATGAGGATAATCGCAGGGTTTTGAAATAGAAGAGGAAGTTGAGGTAGACTCACCCATGTTGCGATGGTGGAAGGGTAACAGTTCATACATAAATCAATAGACCCGCGAAGGAGGGAAAAATTACAGTCATTGCAACGACGAGGGGCGGTGGACCAAGCTCAGATCAAATCCTATTTTAAAGCAAACCAGACTATAAAGTGACACTTATCAATGAGACCGACGACCACACGGTATTGAAAGTCCCATTTGATGAAGAAAAAATGGTCAAATCATCAACTGAGGGCCGCCTGTGACTAAAACCAGCCACCAGTGTGAAATTGAGATGGAGCGATGCTTCATAGAACTCTAGAAGTGAGATAGGCAGTTGAGGATCACCATTGTGAAGATCAGGGGACTTTGGGCTAAGCGATATCGCTCGAAATTCTAGAAGGAAATTAGGCTTTGAAAATGGGGTGAACGGCTGTCGCAGGACCGGGGGCAGTGAGATCAAATCATCCCCCCCTTCCTCCTCCAGGAAGAGTGGGGAAATCATCCTTCTTCATCAGCTAGGGATTCATCATGATACCAGAGGCGGTGTGACCTATTCTGAAAACCCTTTTAATTTAAAAACACATTTAAAAACCCAAAATAACTAGAAAAAGGAAAATATGGTTTTTATTTTATGACAACATGAAGTATTATAAATGAAGCCGAATACCAAATAGCCGTTACGATGATGAGAAAAGTCATTGTCATAACCTATGTTAAAATAGAACATTCCTTTTTATTTTATAAATAAAGTCAAACTTTTCATAAAAATATATTTTAGAAACCATTTGATGTAAAATGAAATAAAATCATTTATTAAAGACTAGAAGCTGCGTATGTAATAAAGAAACAATATTCATTGAAAATAAACAAATAAATTTCTTAAGGAAACTACAAATCCTTGAGGTTTCACGATTATGGTAAATTATTTTTATGTACCATATGTAAAAATCACATTCCTTTTTCTTTTTTAATGAGTTAAATTAGGAACATTAAAAACAACTTTCTAAAAGATAGTTCTTTAACGTTTTGGAAACTTTTGAATTGGAAGACTCATGAAAGAATAACACTAAGAGAAACATTCAATATCATGATAATAGAAAAATTAATGATGTAATATTTAAAATGGGGATGTATGTAAACCTCATAAAACAATATAGGTGTATAACATCAAAATATTCTTTAATAAAAATAAATTGAAATCTAGTCCCATACGTTGAGTTCAACGCATCACGTGCATTCAGTATCTTCCAAAATAATAAAAATATGTGAATTTTTTACTTTATTTAGACATATTTTCATTTTTATATAACTTTTATTTCACTTATTACCATGTTATATATGATTACATAATCAATTCAATTTAAATCGAATGTTTTGAAAATATTCAGTTTATGTGTCAAAAATGACATCAGTAGGTTGACTATAGTAAAAGAGGTTATGGTTTAAACAAGTATAAATAAAAATCCTGACATAATTATCATTTTTATATAACAAGTATACTTTTAAAACCCATAATTAAATATGGTTATGAAAGATGAACTTTGTTAAAATCAAGGAAACACTATGTCCTACGTACACATGGGTAACATTTCCATTTTTCAATGATCATTATTGAAATAATGTAAGAATCATATTATATTTACATAATTACAAGAAAATAATAAATATAATATTATTATGTTTAATTATACTAATATATATCATCAATGTGATGAGGTGATGAAGAACAACTCATATCACTACATGGAGGTGGTTGTCCAAATGTATGAATGAATGATGTTATCATTTTTTAGTGAATGGAAATATAAGAAATTAAAAGATATATTATCCATTAAGAATGATAAATATTTAATTAATGTCATATATAAACATTAATTCTGTCATTTTAACCAGCTGTGATAAATGATGATGGAGAAGGAATTACATCGGTTCATGAGGTAGTAGTCCGCAATACACATGAATGATGGTTTCATTTTCCATTTAAAGGAAGTAGATATGGCTATAGATTGTACCGTAATCATAAAAACACCTAAGTATATTTAATATTCTTGTTTTATTATATAATAATCATTTAGTAGTATTTTAATGATGCAGAAGAAGAAATAATGTAGAAACCCTCGATTCAAAATGATACATCTTCTTTAGATAACATCCATTACTTAACAACATAAGTCAAATATGGTTAATGTTCTTCCTAAAAAAATTTAAAATCAGGGGAATTTTTATTTCAAGGGATTTAGTTAGGGATTTTTTGACCCAAATTGGTTTTTATATATGAAGGAATGATAAATAGATGTGCCATTTTATATGAGAAATGACCGGAACTTTTGGAATTCCACAAAATATTAAATTAAAATAAATTTATTTTCAAATCCATGTGAATGAAAACTGAATTTTTATAAGATAATATGATTATAAGTCAAAATAACTTCATAAAATAAAAATTACACTATATTTGAATATGTTTTACCCTTATATTTTGGTTTTAACCCCTTATTACCCACTTTCACAGTTGTCGTGAAAACAATGATTTTTACTATTTTGGGTTTAAGATAATTACTAGAAATAGAAAAAATGATCCATAAGTGTACTATGGTTGACATTATCAACAATATAATAATATATTTCCAATGTAAAATATTTTCTGAGTAATTTTTTTTAATTTAATAATATATTATTTGTAACAATATATCATTAATGTCAATTTTTATAACTTTTCATTACATTGATTTGAATAACATGAAGAACACAGGTAAAATTATAGATATATATATATATATATATATATATAAAGTGTCATTATAATCTATAAAATTCATGGACAATATTAATTATCCCAAATTATATTTCCTTTAGTATTTTGTAATTAATTAATTTTATTTTTCTGTTAATTGATTAATTAGTCCTTCAGCGTTGTGTAAGAATTTAAGGTTATTATTTCTTCAAAAAAAATTTAAAAAAATAATATGATGAAGAATTTGTTTTAAAATAATATTTATAAATTAACATATAATCTTCTAATATTAAATTTAAAAAACTGTAGTTGATAAAAATAAGAGTGACATTTTTTACTTTTCAGTATATAAAAGATTATAAAGGTCATAATCTCTCAAAATGAAAAAAATACCATGTAACCAAATCCCAGATGAGTATGGATAAAATTTAAAAATAAAATAAAATTAAGGAATGTGTTTTGATCATTTTATAGTGCTCATTATTTTATTTTAAACATTAATTACTGATTTTACCCATTACTTTGGTAACAAAAATTACTAAGGTTACTATTCATATTGTAAAAATATAAATGGTACCTAGTTAACAAATTTAGACCCACTAATTCCAAATATGGAATTTATTTTTAAAAATTAAAAATATAGAAGTAGAATAATTTTATTTAAAATTAAACTCGCAAAACGCAATGGAATAAAGTCTTCCAGAAAAATTTATTCTTTAAATATAAAATGATTTTATAAAAAAATCAAGTTTAAAATTCATTTTAAAAACTAAAATTGTATCATTTTGAATAAAATCACAAAAATTAAATCATCTAACTATTCCGAAATTTTATTTTAATTTATAAATAATTTAACATAAGATACATTTTTTAATAAAAATCAGTATTTTTCCTTGTTTCTGGAAAAATAAATCTTTTAATAAAATTATACAAAATTATAGCAAAGATAATATTGAAATTATTATTTCAAAAAATAAATTCATTTTATAAAATATTTATTCTAAAATTTTAAAATATATATATAATATTCACTCATGAATATAAGAAAACCTATTTTTTATGAAAATATATTTTTAAGAATAAAATGAATTTAATAAAAATAGATTTATTTTTTAAAAATAATTATTCAATAAATTATAAATGATTTGGACCATTATATATTTAATAATCCTATTAATTCTATTCATTTTGTCTATTTTGTCTTCTAGGCTCTATTAAACACATTTAAATAATAATAATTCCTTGGTAATTTAAACTCAGTGTTTCATATCTTATATTCCATTGAATATAATATCATTTTTTAAATATGAGGATGTCAAATTCTCCACATTTAATAAATTTTATCTTCTCCAATTTATCTCGATATTGAATAGTAGGGGATTTAATTTTATTATTACCTTTTTAAAAATCCCTCATCATAAAAAGGGTTAGTATAAAATCCACTTTAAAAGTGAAAAAAGGATGTTTGAAGGCCATATAAAGAAATGAATATCTATATTTCAATATAGGATAACATAATTGGGAAGTTAAAACATGGACATATATGAGAAAACTGTTTCCCAAGGACTTATAAAGAGTGATGGAGGGCATGATCATGAGAAAGTTAAATATCACAAAACCATAAATCTCTGATGTGGTAAAAGCTCATTTACTTCTTGGTAATAAAAGTATACGATTAACATTTTTATTTCAAGATATTTTTCCTACAGGTGAGGAATATCATTATAATTTATACTAAAATAATAAGGAAATATACGAACATTACAAGTATATATTCATTCTTTAATAAATTTCAACCACAATATCATCTCTTTCTTGAAACTATATGTATTCAAGATGATTTTTTATTCCTGAAGCACAAGAGTAAATTTATAATGGGTCACGTAATCCTTAAACCTGATAACTAGATATCCAACATGTCTTTAGCAATTAAAAAAAATTAAAAAGGTTATAAAATGGTAGTATAATTCCAAAAAATGAATAATTCATCAAATCCTAAACCGTCACATCCAAAGATTAACATAGATAATTTAATAAATAGAAAAACATAAAATTTATCAAAATATTTATGGCTATGATTGATACCCAAAGATTAAATGTATTTGATAACATATTTTTTAAAATAACATCAATCACTCTTAAATTATCACACCAAAATTATATATTACATAATCATATAATCTATATGACTTGATAGTCATTTCCATAAATATCCAAAATCACCATAAATCCACATTAAAATAATATAAACTACAAAACTATAATTCAACCTTTAATAATTAATAAATATACCATAATGTTTTGTTTACCTTAATCATAAAAGGTTAAAAAAACAATGGAAATCATCCAAAATAACACTAATCTCATAATCACCAAATAACTTCTCAATATCATAGTTTTCTTTATTATGAAACATATATTCATAAAAATGTAATAAGCACCCTAAAAATATAACTTTTAAACCTATATGGTTTTATTTATAGCTAATTTTTCTACAAAATAAAATAATCTACCATCAAGATCATAATAACCCAAAGGATTGTTTATCCCTATATCATATGTTTTTAAATGAGTGTCTCTAAAATTATCACCTTTTCACTATAAATTTTTTCAAAGGAATAAATTTCCTACAATTACATTTTCAATTTTTTTAAATATCTACTCTATAATGTTTCAATATTAGAATATGATTGACAAACACTTCATTAAACTCTATTCTCAAAACCTTAACCATGATTTTTAATATTATTCAATGATATGAAATACTTTCTAATGATTCATCAATATAACTCAAACATAATTTTTAGTCAGACTATAATAAAAAAAAATCATACCATAAATCCAAACATTAGGGACATATTTTATGTTTTCTATGTCCCCTTTATTTTCCATCTTGGTGGGAATATCTTTAGAAAAGTAATAGTCAAGCCCTTGTTGGTATTTATCATATCAAATAAGGTCTATGAGTTGAGATTTTGAAATATAATAATAGAGAGATAATGATACATATGAATTTTAATGTAATAAAAAGGTGTTGGATAGATCAAATAGTTTCTTTTATGTGATTTGGATACTCAAAAATATTTCAAGATTATATATACATGATTTTACCTTGATTTTGATGATCAAATCACCTAGAAGGGATTATAAGGTTGCGTGATATTATTTTCCTTCCATATTTATAAGTTATCCTTAATACATAGATAATAACATTACTAAAACATGAAATACATGTTAAAATGAAAATGATATTTGTAAAAGAAATACCCATAGATATTCTATAACACTTTAACCATCAAAAATAAACTTCATAACTTCAATGTTAAATATTTTTTTAACAGAAAAAGTTTTTTTTACATTTCAAAAAATTAACATGATTATTTTTAAATAAATCTCAATATTAAACCTAAGGGTTATATATACTTCAATCTAATAAAACATATCCCAAAATCTCATTAATTACTTTAAAATATCATCAATTAAAACCACCAAAAATGGTATCTCAAACTTTGAAAATACGGTCAACCGTAAATTTATAAACCCATTATGAAATCCATAACCCTTAAGATAACCTATCATGAAAACATCATAATCTCAAAAGTTGTCTAAACCGTGCTCTATCATCAAATGTAAGGACCCAGCCTTAAAAATTACATATACTCTTCAATTAAAACAAGAATTCACTTTCTTACATTTCCAAGTGCATTTTAGTTTTATAATTTTTGAGAGATAACTACTAAACTATAAATAAAAAACCTATAAAAATATAATTTAGACACATTTAATCTTTAACCATTTTCCCACAAGAAAAATTTTTAAAACAAAAGTTGATATCTTATTTGAAAAAAACTTCAAGAATTTTGAATTTATTTCTTAATTTCAAAAACCCACCCTAAACATTGTGAGAAAAATTGTTAGAATTTGGGATCAACATAAAAATATTAGTAAGGAACATAAAAAGAATAAATCCATAAATCCATTGGAAAACATAAAACCCAAGAAATGTTTACCTATATCTTAATGATATTTTCGTGAAAGAAATAAAACATTTCAACATGAAATAGAAAAATAATTTTTGTGAAGAACCCAACCCGAATACCCTCTCAAACTGGAACCTGAACAGACTCACCACATACGTGAAGGGAATTATTGATCCTTAAGGTTTGAAGACTAGCAACCAAGAATCAAACAATAATTAGATGGAATGATTTCACTGAACCTTAATAATCAACTTGGAATATATTAAAATAATAGATAAAAACAAGATAATATATAAATATATTCCACAAGAGATATAATAAAATGTAAACAATATAAAGAAAAAGTTAGAGAAATAATCTCCAAGGTACAACTCCAATTGAAAAGGACTACAAAACTAAAAAAGCTACTTTAATAGATACATGCGATAGTGTGAGAAAACTCCCCCCATATCACCTCTAGCTACTCAAAACCAAGATAAATAAAATATTTCCACCTCAATATGGTGCCTTACCATTCCCAACATTAAAATACATAACCATGTCTATGAACCACTGAAGGACTATGCAGGGTGTGAGATAACATGCACAATAGGATCTCACCTAAGTGTTATATGTCAAGCCTCTAAAAAAATAATCCAATAAGGGTAAAAATTAATGAATTCAAGTCGTGATATAAAAGTTATTGTTTTTTTTATCAAAAATCATGTAGAAAATTTTAAATTTCCCATTTTTTACATTTCCAAATAAAGTATGAAAAATAGTTTCAGAGCATTTCATATCCATATATAAAAATAGATATATCAAAAAAACCAAATCATATGTCACATATCATATAAAATCCATGGTAGTACAACAAAACAATTTAAAAATATAAAAATCTACTAAGAAGCAGCACAGGTAATATCACACAAAGGATCACAGTAGTTCATGTTATCCAGGAAACTCATACCTAATATTGACAATATTGTACACATCATGCCACAAGACATATGTATTGAGTCTACAGATCAAAGGAACACCTCATCAAGTGAACCTCCCTAAAATTTTTTAAAAGTCCCTAAATAATTGGCCTATGCAGTAGAGGTAATCACCAAGAGAAAAAAACATAACAGTTGATATAGAAACTAGAGCCTGAATCCCAATTTCACCTCTTATAAATGATATATTTTTTTATAAAAAGAAACTATATAATTACACAACACATTACACCATCAAATAAAATGACCAGTTTAATTTCTAGAGAATAGACCCACCTTACACTTTTATCACAGCTATACAAGAATAAAATAAAATGAAAAGAAATACACTACAAGAGATAACTCCTTTATTAAAGATAAATCCACTATAAACTCTACAGATCCTGTGAAAAATAGTATAAATCAATGGGTGAGCATTAAATATGCCAAGTACGGGGTTTAAAAACATTCGTTAAATCCTTATAAAATTTTATTTTTAAAAACATTTGGTTTTCAGCACATCACCGATTGTGTTTTTTATTTTTAAAATACTCACATTTGAAATTTGATTAAATATAAAGCTGTGTTTTTATGAAAAAAATAATAAAGATCCTAAGAAACACTATTCTAAGGTCAATTGAACCTTTGAAGGATGTTTGGGGCCTAAACACTTGTGGAAGGATGGGTTCACTCCCCAATTTTCTTCCATATTTAAAAAATTCATGAGCCAAATTTTTATAAAAACCTTTTCATATTTCCTTAAATATCTATACATTTTCCACTGGTGTTTTTATTTTAAATCATGAGAAAACATTAAAAACACATATTCTTGTATTCATATTTATGTGTATAAATGAAAACATTCACAATAATTCACTTTTTATACCTGACATGACAACCTATATTATACTTGACTTCAAAAATTCATATGGAAGATTAATTTTCATTTATGAAATTATAAATATCATTCATAACTTCATATGAATCCATTTCCGAAGGTGGTTCTGATGAAGAATATTTTATTCAATGCTTATTTATATCTTTATTTACATATATTTACCTAACCATACATTAATGTTTGAATTTTCAGGAAAAATCATCAATGTATGTCTGTAGTCATGATTTTCATATGACATGCATATGACATGATGGATTTATGATATTATTAATTTATAATAATATTTGGTTAAACCTAAGTAATTAATTTAGGAATGGGTAAAAACGTTGATAATAATTCTTAAATGAATTCACTTGAAACATGGAAATAATATTTGTTGTACAATATTGACGTTTAGTATTAAGTGTACATACTTATATATATATATATATATATATTAATACATAAAAATATTAAACCCATAAAATTAATGATTACATGACTTTGAAGTAAATAATTATGAAGAAAGAAAGAATAGTACTATGGTATTTACATGTTGAGAAATATATATATATATATATATGTAAATATATATATATATATCATACTTTTAAAATTATATGTTAGGGATCACATTTCTATAAACCATAGTATTTAAAATACTTATGTATAATAGTTTACCAAAAATCATGATCATATGACTCCATAAGACTTATTATTCTTGGAAGAATACAATTCCTTAATCTATATATCAGATCAGATATAAACTAAGCCAATAAGAAATGTCTGCGCCGCTCACATTCAACAAGAAGGACAAAAGGACTGAGTTATAGATTCAATTTTCACAATAGAAGAAGGTTCTTTTATATCTATGAATTCTAAATTTATAAATTGGTGTAATTATATAAGAAAAAAAAGACAATTCAGATCAATGAATATTATAACATGCTATTTATTGAGAAATACAACCATAAAAATACAAAAATTTAAAATGACTAAAATAGGATATTTGAACTAAAGATGTTTTAAGCTTACTGTGTAAGCTCAATGTACTAGTGCAAATAGAGTTCAGGTTATATTGATAAAAGGAAACCATCCAACATAAAAAAAGTACCATAGAGAAGACTGAAGCAATATAAAACAACCAGATAGATACTATAGTTGAAAAGATGACCGTAAATTGATAAATCATAACCAGTACACTGCAAAAAAGAAATGAAGATAACAAACATGGTTGAAAAATATTAAAAAAACAGAAAAATTCCACAATGAAAAATTTATAAGAAATAGTCTAAAAAATATTCGATATCTAGGAATAATAATAACACCTACCTCGTACTAGATCTATAAAACCTAAACTGAAATCCTAATTATGAAAAACCAGTCGACGTTGTCGGGACTCAGTTCTCTTCCTCAAACTCGAATCCATATCCAGACTCGTTCTCAACATCTGCGGTGTATTTTTCCTTGATCTTCATCTGAAAATCAAAGAATCCATGGTTTATTGACTAGTCTCCCCTAGATCAGTCTGTGACTCAAACCCCTCAATCTATAACTTTCACTTGACTTCTCCCTTCCAGTTTGACTCGACCATCAACCCCCAGTCCCAACTCTACTTCAAACGGTTCCTCGGCTTCGGTTTTCATCCCTAAGTGAGCTATGATTTCAACCCTAATTAAGTTATTATTATTCTTATTATTTTTTGTAATCTCATTATGTCATGAACTACCTACCTCAACATGAAGTGAGGGATAAAAAAATGCCAGACTTTTTCTTCTTCAAGATGAAGGAGTGGTAATTATCCCCCAATCACCACCTTTAATAGGAACTGTAGTGGCAACTAGACCCAAGGATATAGAATCTCAAAAAAATGGATGACATTACCCTTTTTAATGAAAACATGATTAGGAGAAAAGATTGTAAAAATCCCTAGAGACACCAAACATTTACATAATGGAAATAAAATTCCAAACCATGTATGATTTAAATGTAAACTGCGATAAAAGTACAACCTAAGTACCAAAGAAAGTACCAAAAGAAAGAGACTAAGTATCAACACATCAACTATCTCGACACCCGAGCTACTAAGGTCCAAAATGGTCCTCAAATTCTTCCTAGAAACCAAAAAATAGGTTTAAAAATGTAGGGTGAGTATACAAATATACCTGGTAGGAAAACTAAATCTACTCGTGCACAAATGGGGGAACATACTAATTCCCATGTGCAAGAAAAATAGAACATCAAAGTACCTACCAAGGATTAATAACCAGCCCATCCTCACCAAGGCACACTCACAAAATGAAACAAGCCAAGTATAGTAGTAGTATAAGAACTTTGAAATTTAGGTAACCCGCAACACTTTCCCACATGTTAGCTACTCATTCCTAATGGCTAACATATTAATTCTACCACTCTTCTAAAATGAGATCCCACTACCAAAACCTGAACACACACACCTAGGCCTCAAAACTCACAAAAAATGCCACCTTCAAACACTGAGGACACAACCACACCATAAATCCAACCCACAGACACCTAGGCCACAACAACCATGCACCTCACCCGAAGACCCCGGGGCCTCCTCCCAAATACACTTGTGAAAACAATACTGGCCCAAAAACACCTGGTCCCCTCTTCCACAACAAAAAACTCTCGAAGGATCTTTGACTATGGTAAACCTCAAGTCATTAAAGCATGACCAAGTACACTTGACCAATAAGAACCCAGAAGAGGGCGCGATGAAGAATGTCAATAACCAGCCATCAATCCTCCCACTAGAATTTTGGGAAAGACACCCTTCCCCATAAATGGGGGTGTTTAGAACATGGTTCTCAATAAGGGTGGGTTGAACATGGAAATAAAAAGGAGCTATAATCTATACATATAGGTAAGAAAACACTCAACCCAACCTACTATTTTCAAAAAAACAACCATCCCACAAAAAACCACAATGCCACTACCCATATATTCACAACCACAGAAACAACCACAACCAGAGTATAAACATAACCACTTTCCATTTAACCAATTTACATTAATTTACTATGGGGTTAAATATAATTTATACTAGCACTACCCAGGGAAACTACAAAGCACAACATCTGGAATGGTTTTTAGAATCCTAAAGTCCACTAAACAATGCCAAGGAAAACAAGGAAGTGGGGACCAAGGTAAGGAAATTATTTTTACACCCATTCATAAAAACAATAGAAAACAACAAACCTAAAGTCCCACTACACATACCCTTCTTCCTAGAAACCCATTCAACCACTACCAAATTCCATTATTTAATGTTATCCCACTCAATCATCCAATCCCAACTAAAACTAGCAGGCCTGCTGCTCAACCACACAACACCCCACACACCCATAAACATAAAGTCATGACAACCCAGTCCTATAGCCCCGCTACCCAAAAAATTACTATTTTCAATCCAACTACATAATAAGTCCATCCATTCCACAATCAATCAATATCTCAAACAGATATTCCGTCTCACCTCCTCTACCACCCCATACAAAAAGCTCATAAAAAACACCGCCAGAAAGAAGCCCTGCTGCACAATCATACCCTTCCCCATTGACAAGACCATTCCATACGTCCACCTCTAGTACCAATTACTATGCCTCCCACAATAGAACCACACAACCTACACATGGCTCGAAAACAACAAAACACAGCACACAACCACACATAATTACAACTTGAAATGAAATACAACATATCAACTTATTTTGAATCACACATAATTATCCTTATAATTCACTCAAAATATACTTTTTCACAACTTGGATGAAATAAAACATGTGAAATGATTGAGTTTAGATACCCTGTAAGGGTAAATAATACTTCAAGATATATTATAAAATAAACACAAGGGTTAATGAATAACTAAAAATGCACGACTTTTAAAATATTCTCGATCATAATATGGTAGGAATAAAAACTGATTAAATAATGCCATAAAAGGTTACCATGGATATTATAATATTCAATTAATCACATGGAATATAAAATTATAGTTTAATAATGAGGTAATTCATAATATTGGACATCATAATCACATCGTCAAGGCCTCATGCCAAGACTATAATAACTATCCTATCATGGCCTTGTGCCAACACACTAGTTTGTCTCATAAGACCCAGCGATGCATCGAGGGGATATAGTGGAAACAACATATCACTTAATATGTCTAATTAATTCCTCATTTGAATGGGGACAAACATAAAATACATATACATTCATATTTAAACTAAAATATGAAATGTAAATAGTTTTCCCCAATCATTAAACATAAACACTAACCATTCGAAGTAATATGGTGAATGATGCCAAGATAGAAAACCCATTATCAAAATAATCATAAAAAATTCAATAAAATAAGGTATATTATATCATAAAATATTAATCCCAATTGAACATAATAATCAAAAAAGGTGTTGAAATAAGTGAAAATACTCTTATAAAACCATTGATTAATTCTCGAGGAAATTCTATTTTACTTTGAAAAGAAGTTTTATTTTTGAAAAATATTTTTATAAAACTAAAAGTGAATTAAGGATGTTTTTCATAACTAGAACACTGATTTTATAAAAATAAATTTGGATAAAAACATATTATAGAGTTCCCTTGAAAATAGGTATGGTTTTGATAAATTCCTTTGAATCAAGCTTGTATTTCAATAAGAATTTTTGAATGATACCTTTAAAATATGAAACTCCTTCTAAAATAAAGAATAATTCTGATTAGAAAACATATATAGAAAATTAAAATAGAATTTATTTGGAGTATATAAAAATAAATAAGAATTTCATTTAGGTAGGTAGAGAATAATAGTAACCCAAATTAAAATGGAGGTTTGGGTAGATAACCCATACCTTATGTACGAATATGTTCTTCTCTTGAACTTAAGGTCCTGGAATATGAAATTATACTTATTAATAACTTAATTAAGAACCTATTGGACATGTATTTTATTTAATATAATTTAATTAAGTTCATTTTTGGCCATTTTTATGTGTTAAGATATTCAATATCATATTTCGTGAGTCGAAGATTCATTAGTTTTCATGATCGGTTCGCTTGTATGGATGTTAATGAAAAATGAGAATTGAATTCTAGAATTCATGTTATGTGTTTTTAATGTTAATTTAAATGCTTAAATGATCATATATGTTATTTGGTTACTTTTGGTGAGGACTAATCATTAGATAAAATTAAAATGGTAAATGTTTGGATTAATTTGGTGGTTTTTTGATAACCACAATATCATTCTATTTTATAAATTAATACCATGTGTAAAAAATGATTCTCGAACATTACATAAGATATATAACATATATTATGATCTTTTTGGGCTATAAAAATTGTTTCATGACTAGAATTGAAGATGTGAATAGAAGTTGAAAACTTGTCATCCTTGAATGTGATAAATTAACCCATCTCAGATGGTGTTTTCATTTTTTGTATAAATGGAGGGTAAACGAGAGATGATGATGAATTATTCCATTATCATAAAAAATTCAAACACATGTATGGAACTGGAGTTATCATAACATTTGGTGAAAATTAATGGAGGAAATAAAAAGAAATAATGGAACTTGAAATAAAATAAAAGAAATGAAATGAGGAATTAACCTATTCAATTTGTATTCTTTGAGATCCACTTTAGAGGAGTGGATTTGGTCTTTTGAGGAGAAAAAGAAATTCTAGATGTGGGGAGGAAATTTAGAGGATATTTTAGTAGAATTTAGACAAGGCACAATTCTTGATAGGATTAAAGAGAAGAGGGAGTGAGGGGAAATTTTAATAGTGGAGGAGAGGTGGGTTTTCCCATTTTTTAATCATTATTTTATTATTTTTAAAGACTACCAATAGTGTTTATTCCTGTGACCAAAAACATAAATAAGTTTATGTGATTTTGAAACAAGTGTTCTGGAATCATCCATGATTCAAGGAAAAGTGTATATATCTTATAATGTATTTATATCGTAAATTACTGTATTTTACTATTCACAAAATTCTTGTTTTTCAAAAAAAACATAACTTTTTTACATTTATAATTTAAAAATCAACTCCATTTTATCAAAATAATTTTTCCAGATAAGAGAAATTTAATTTTAAAATAAAATATTTATTTACGTGAAAAATGCAAAATTTAAATTTAAAACTGATTTTACAATTCATTCAAAAATTAATCGAGGGCTCATAAATTCATCCTAAAATTACAGAACAACAAAATATTTATTGAAAAATATATTTTAGGAAAATATATTTAATTTTATATGAAGTTATTAATTTAAAATGTTTATAAAATATTTAGTACTCATAAAAATACCAACACTTAATTATCAATTAATAAAATATTTTTTATATTTATATGGTGTCTAATGTTTATTTGTACTTTTATGGGATAATTTACTATTAATAAGGATCATATTACTAATCATAAGATTACATTAATATTACTATTCACAAAAAATGTAACTTGATCCAGTCAGACTCTAAATATCTTATTGACTATGTATGTCAGTTTTTCAAAATTCAAATCACAGAGGTGGAAGAAATTTATTTACTAGCTAGGTTATAAAAAAGTTGTGTTGTTTTGAGACTCAGTGTTTCATGAATTCAATATTAAATTTATTAATAAATCCTTGGGGTTTTATAGAGGAAGAATCCTATTACTACACTTTCCACCTAAGAACCCAAGTCTTTCCATGTTCTCTATCTTCGAAACCATTTCATAAAAACCATTTTATCATATTATTCTTTGAAATAAATTAAATAAAACCATTTAAAAATTCATTAAAAATAATTTTCCATTTACTAAAACTAAGATAAAACCATAATTTATAAAAATCAAGTTCCACCCACAAAAAATATCCGTCATATCAAGACATTGAGGTTGAAAAAACAATCTTTCAAAATAGGAGAAATAATGTTCACGGAAATTTGATTGAGACAGAGCCACCTATCTCAAAACATCGGTCACACAAACCCACAATAGAATCCACCATAATAAATATTCCAATAATGAAAATTGTGGAACTAGAAACAATATACACATCAATGAATTGATTCAATTAAGAAAGGGATAATAGAGAAGATGAAACAATACATACCATTAGAACACACTCCCTCTGCACCAAATCCAACAAAGGAAAAAACCCCCAAAATAATACCACACAGCTGATCTAGAATAGAATCAAGATAAAAATCAACATGGGTGAAAATATCCAATAACACAACACAATGGCACTACCATGATCAATGGTAATGAAGAAGAAGAAGGCATCTCTTTTTCGGAGAGATACAACGTGACCGCCCTGACGATTCCAAGATGAACGAATCAATCTTGATCAAACATTAGATCCAAAGATCATTAGAGAAGATATAATGATCGAGAGCATAGAAGGATGTGGATTAATGAATAAAACATCATCCAAAAAATACACTAAAATCTTTTTATGTGATAGTTACATGGATTGTAATCCATTTACATGTCGTGTAATCCTTGGGTCTCAGAAATGTTGAAAAGCCAATCTAATTTTTATTAAATACCAATCTTTTAGCATTAAATGTTGTGTATCCTTTACCCAATGTGTGTATTCCCTTCATACTATGTACCGGGTTCACGAAATCTGTACTTTTGAACATACACATCATTTACTCCCATTATACAACATGTATTTCTACCATAGACTTCAAAATTCCCAGATTCTTTATAAAAACCCCAATCAAACTTAGGAATTCTCTAAAATCATTATGAACCCTAAAAATTAATTAACACATTTATACCCAGAGTCAATGAATTCAAAAAAATATAAATCCCCTAATCTTGAGATCATTTTTCTCAGAAAATATTCTTCTTCCTTCAGAGTCCAAATATTCACCCAATTAAATAGGCAAAAACATAAAGAGAGGATAATTACCTAAAATCAGAATATGGGATGTTATAAACTCCCCACTATAATAATTTTCATCACCAGAAATTTGTGTGAAAAAATTAAGTCCGATAAAGAGGTGAGGACACTAATTCCTCATCAATAACTTGTGATCCCAAGTCTCATGAGAATATGATCCACACATCCATTACTATCTAATAAAAAAATTGATTTACCATTAAAGAATTTCACTTGACAGTCAATGATATCAATTGGATGCTCAAAAATAGAATCCTCAGGAACCAACTCAATCTCTTCCCAACTCAGAATGTGGGATGGATTAGGATTGTACTACTTGATCCACGATATGTGGAAAACCTCATGAACAACCATTAGGTAAACATAAAATGTCAACCGATATGTGACCTTCCCAATCCTCTTAGTGACTTCAGATTTTCCAATATATATTGGAGACATCTTTCTATGTTTTACATGATGAAAGTGACCCAACTGAGGAGAAACTTTTGAGAAACCTAGACACCAACAAAAAACATCAAATGTTGACACTGTTGTTCCATATATGATCTCTATAGACTATGCACTCATACCAAATGTCTATGTATATACTAAATCCCCATAGACATCCCCTGAAACAAACTTAGTTCCACTAAAGATGCTTCTCCAACATCTTCGCTATAAATAAGTGATGTTCATGGTTGACCTTGAAAATCCTCAAAGGGATCTATTATAATTGATTACTGATAATTATTTTTATAAGATAACTAAACTTGTCAAAGGTGGGTATCCCACAATCCACTAAAATATATGACACATGTTCAATGATTATCCTTGAAGATATGAATAGAATGCTTCATTTAAACATCTTTATGTGGATGATAAAATGTACTCAACCTGACCCAAGTCACCATCACCTCCTAAATAATACTCTAGAGTCTTTAAGTAAAGCTACAATCACTATTTTAGAAAACAAAGAAACCCCATGAAAACTCACCAATTCATGAAAATAAAACTTACCTAGATCTTTAACATTGGTAGTCAATTTGATTAAAATAAAATGAGATGATTTTTTAACCATTCAATCACTACACATATAGTATTCCTCCCTTGGGTGTTCCTTGGTAATCCAACTACAATGTCCATGGATACCTCATCCCAATTCTAAAATGGGACTGGGTGAGGCTAAAGAAAGCCAAAAGTTTTCAAATTCTATTCTTTTATATGTTAGGATGTGTAATGGAGGGACACATAATTGGAAATGTCACGCTTCGTACTCAGACCCCAGAATAGTAGTCTTATGTCATAATACTTATTCATAGTTCTCAGATTAATAACTCATGAAGATCTATGAAAATAAAAAAATATCAATTTCTTCATAGATGATAGGATGAAAAACCGATCTCCAAAAATGAGAATACCATCTAAAGAGAGATACCAACTAGAAACAGTCTCCACACCATATAGGGTTTTTTGAATTCCTCTAAACGGAACATCTTGCTTCTGAATCTACATAATAGACTCAAAGAGAGATGTTTATAACTAAAAACTGGTCATAATTATACTTGAGACGTCCTTTTGAGTATCCTAAAGCAACTATGAAAAAAATCCTTATAAGGGTTTAATCATTATTCAATTCAAAAATTGCTTATGATGGAACTTTCCTACTAATAGCATCTACAATGACATTTTCCTTCCTTGGGGTATAGTCTCTATTTAAGTCAAACATCTGAAGGTATTCCACGCACAACCTTTATATAATATTCAATATGGTATGATAAATGATATAGCTCAAAATATTATGATTAGAAAAGACTGTGAAACATTCCTCAAAAAAGATAGTCCTTCCAACAATAATGTTTATGAATAACTGTAGAAATATCTAAATCATGAGCGGGGTAATTATTCTTGTGTAGTTAAAGCTAAAGAGATACATGAGCTACCACAAGATCATCCTGCATAACCTCAAAAACCAAAAAATCATCAGAAGCCTTACATAAAACCACATACCTCTAACCAGGATTAGGTAAGATCAAAATAAGATCTGATGTTATAATTCATTTTACCTCATAGAAATAAGATTTAAATTTTACATCCCATGTTAATTGCATCCCCTTTCTGTTAAGAAAAGTGATAGATGATTCCAAATATGAGAAATATTTGAAAAATAATCTATAGTATCTTTTAAGACCAAGGAATCCTAAAACCTCAAAGGAATTACATGGTTATACCCATGAAAAGACAACATTCACCTTATCAGGATCAAATCATAATCCATGATTATAAATTTTGATATCTAGGAACATTAATTTTTGAATCCAAAAATTTAATTTTGAAATGTTTACATACAAATGATGACCCCTTAGGACTTTTAGAATCGAACCCAAATGGTGCTCATGTTCACACTCCGATCTCATGTAATCAAAAATATCATCTAAAAACACTAACACAAATTTGTTGAGATGCCAATGGAATTTACATTTCATCTAATCCATAAAAACTGTAGTAGCATTCTTTAGACCAAAAATCATCACAAAAAATTCATAATGGTCAGACCTTCTCTTCAAACCTATCTTCTATATATCACACTTATGAACTCTAAGTTGATGATAACCTGATCAAATAATGACCTTTGAAAACCACTTTTCCACTTTTAACCGATCAAAAAATCATCCACATGAGTAAAAGTATAATTCTTATTAAAATTTACTTAGTTTAACTTAATATAGTCATCACATAATCAAATTGAACCATATGTTTTATTATAAATGAGAATGGGGGCATACTAAGGAGAAACACTAAGGTGATAAAAACCCTTTCCCATCAGATCTTCCAACTTAATCTTGATCTATTTCTGCTCTAATGGTTCCATAAGACAAGATGATATCAAAATTGGTTGCATACCTAGCACCTGGTGAATCATAAACTATACCACCCTCTATAGAGGAATCTCAGAGAAATAATATAGGAAAACTTTAGGAAAATATTTTATAGTAGTTGGAAAATCAATATAAGAAGAAATATCATTAGGATCAAATAATATAGTAGAGAAAAAACTATTGAGACCTAGGTGGGAGGGTCCTAATTTACCAGATCTTGAATCCCACTATCCTCGTAACACTCATGATCTCCCATAAAACACAATAAATGAGACACACCAATGATAAAAATAAACCCATAAATGATGAGTAATAATTCAATATCTCTGAATGTTGAATTTAATTAGATCTATATCGAGAATAAGAAAATTATAGTCTAACTCTGCATTAGCTATCGATAGTGAAGAAGGGCACTAAAACCCCTATTCTTTCCTCTTCCCAAGAGGTTTTGATAACTTCATAACAAAGGAAATGAACTCCTTTGTATGTTTAAGAATACAAAAAAACAACCATATATAGAAAAATCATAACAACCAATATCAAATAAAGTAATAGTTACTGAGGATGCAATAAAGGTAACACTTCTTACTATTATTGGACCTGTATCTACCACTACCGGAAGGTCATCTACTGCATAGAAGTTCTTTACTCCTGAGGCCTGAGGCTAGAGACCTGTAGTCTTTTACGAATCTGAATACGCCACAGTAGTCTTTAGATTTGATTATCTCTAACCACATCAAGTAGTAATAATTGTTGATTGAAACAATATAGATGAAAATATTTTCCCCAAGCATTACACGTCTTTGTAGGTTAATGACATGAACATTGGGTGTTTCTGATCTTTACACATTAATAGAACGCTAGAGGAATATTGTTAGATATAACTTGAGGTTATGAAGAGGCATATTTCCATGAACCACTCTTATACTCCTTTAGTGATCCTTCCACTTTCTCTTTTTCCCTCGAGTTCCAAATATTCTTCAACTAGGTTGAAGGGAAGAAGAGGAATATCCAACATTGCTTACCGTATTCATTTATACTATCAAATACCTCCCTATTATCTCCATATAGGCAGAAATATTTATCATAAATACCTATAATCTAATATTTTATCACAAACCATTCTTGTACTTATGAGCTTTCAACATGTCATTATTTACAACCTATGATGTAAAATGAACCAACTCTACAAAACAATTACTGTACATTGAGACCGGACACTCTCCCTATTAGAAAGAGAGGAACTCTATATAATTTTCCATCATGAGAGACACTAAGAAAAATAGTTAGAAGAAGATACAATTTAAACACTTACTGTCCATTCCCACATGCCTATATTCCTACACCATGGAAGCCCACCACCACTTGCTGGGACCCTCTTGCCTGAATGCCAAGAAATTCACCTTGACACCCTCAGGTGTATCCATAAATTCAATGATAGGATCGATCTTATGGAACCAGTCCTCTGTCTCTGGATGTTTTTCCATACATTTAATATACAATGGCTTCTCATACAAGAACTCCCATGATCAATATTTTTCTTTTATAGCTTCTGGATGTACCTCAGTGACTATGTTCTGATCTTGAGGTACATTTAGGTTGACCACACAGACTACCCACATGATAGTCTTGATAAAATTATGATCAATATTAGGATTCCCTTGAGAAGGATTAGGTGAAAACTCTCAAGGAACTCACAGAATGTGTCTCGGAGGCATACTGCTACAAACAAAAATAGAATAAATGATCATATAATAAAATAATCTAAATTGAAACTAAAGAACACCAAAAAAACTAGATATTAATGTCATGAACTTAAAACATGAGATAAACACCCCAATACCTTATGTTATATTGAGTCTCATTATGGAAAGAGAAGACTTAATAGTCACCACAATACACCTCTCAAGTTATTACAATACCATATTCAACCTACCAAACTTTCCAAGACGAATAATATTGAGGAAATACCTCATTTTATTCCAAAATTTGATCAACCCGACACAAATACCTTCTCTAAATGGTACCCAAGCTAATCATACACATACTCTAAGGTCATTCTCATACACCTTGGTCCATAGAATAACACCAAGGCATCAAAAAATAATCAGAGGGAATTATTTCACCCATCTTGAAGAAAAAAAGTAACATATACTCATAATAGAGAGAAATAGTGGAATATATAAATATATTCCATAATAGATAGAATACAACATAAGTGATAAAACTAAAAATGAAGAGAGAAAAATCTCTAAGAGATAAGTCTAAATGTACATGACTATAAAACTAATGCAGATAGACCAACATCTCTATGTGATAGTGTGGGAAAACTTCCATCATATGGCCACCATCTACCCAAAACCCAAATGACATAAAATCTCACTACCCTAATACGGTGCCTTTGCTTTCCCTATATCAAATGACAAAACCAGGTCGACAAACCACCAAAGGAGTACATGGGATTGAGCTAATAGACTCAATAAAATCTCACCCAAGTGTTCCATATTAATTATTTGATCAATAGTACAAGCATTCTCAACATTAAATAAAACAAGGATTGATATACAATTTATAGTTTTTATATCAAAAGTATAGAAAAACATTTAATTTTACCTTTTTACATATTTCCTAATAAATCTGTTAAATTAGTTTCAAATCATTCCAAATAAATATGTCGAAATAGATATATCAAAAAATCCCAAGAATGTGTCATATCTCATATCAAATCCACGGAAATAAAACAAAATAGTACAAACCAAACTTCCAAAATCAGACAAGAAGCATCATAAGTAACACCACGTCAAGGATCACAGTAGGTGAAGATAGATAGGGAAATCATACCTAACATAGATAATCTCTTACACATTAAGACAATAGACATATGCATAGAGTCTAGAGAGAAGAATAACACCCCATTAAGTGAACCTCCAAATATGTCTTACAAGTCCCAAAAACAATTGGCCTAGAGAGAAAAGGAAACACCAATGAGGAAAGCCCCCAACAATTGATGATACCTATTAATATACATTCTACCTAAGAACCCATGGATTCCCATGTGCTCTATCTTCCAAAACGTTTCATTATATCATGATTTGAAAACAATTTCATCAAACAACTTCTGAATTCATTAGAAATTCTTATCCACTTACCAAAACCAGGGGAAACCCATGTTTTATAAAAAACTAGTTGAAAACACAAAAAAATATAATTCATATCATTCCATTTCATTTAATAAAACAGTTTATCAAAATAATAGAAGTGTAGTTAAAAAATAGGTTATAGATAAAAACACCTACCTCTAGACTCGGGTGGCACATGACTACAACTAAATCCACCAAAAAATGACTTAAAAAATGACAATAGAGGAATTAGAATAAATATACACAAATCAAAAATATATTCAATTTACAAAAGGGTTAGTGTTGAATTTGAAACAATAAATACCTCAATAATGAACTCTCACCACACCAAAATGAACAAATGAAACATCCCATAGAACAAGATCACACAATAAATCATGAAAATAATCAAGGTAAACTTCATCATGGGTCAATATATCTAATAATGCAATGAAAAAATTCTACCACTATCATTTTCAATTATTAATAAGAAATTACCCCTTTCCTAGAGAGATGCAATGCAATCACCCTGATGATCCCCCACCAAACGAATCAATCTGGATTAAATTGAGTCACCAAAGATCATCGGGGAAGATCTATAGGTCAAGAGGAAAGAAAAATATCGAAGAATGAATAAAACATCATCTGAATAACACCTTAAAATCCTTGTTCGTGATAGTTATAGGGTGTGTATTCCATTTACACATAGTGTAATCCCAAGGACTCAAATATTCTAAAAAACATGTCTCCTTTTTATTAAAAACTAGAATTTTAACATTACATGTCATTTAACTATTACATAACATGTAATCCCTTCAAACTGTGTATAAGGTTCTTGAAATCTTCCTGGTACAACTTAAATGTTGTATACTCCAATTAAAAGACAAGTATTTCTCCTGTAGACTACTAAATGTTTAGATTATTTTAAAAAACCTCAAACCAACTCCAATGTTCTCCAAACCTAAAGAGAACACTATAAATATATTAACAGATTTATACCTAAAGTTTATTAAATCTAGAAAATATACATCCTTGAACAATAGGTCATTTTTTTAGAAAATTTTCTCCATTCTTGGGAGTCCAAAGACATACCCAAATAAAGAGGAAAACAAGAAAATATATTAGAATTACCTGAAATTAGGTATTGATATTTTACACTTTATCTCAAATAAAATCATTAAAACCAATTTAAATAAAACAAAATCTATTTTTTAAAAATTGGAGCATTATATTTATAAAACCCTTGCAATTTTAATGACCACACAACTGACTTTTATTATATTTCTTAAAAGAAAATAATCCTTACCCAATGCATTGAAGAGATATAATTAGGATCAACCTTTATATAAGCTATATTGAGATCAAACATTATTCATGATATACAATGGGGATCAACCCTTCATATAAGCTATATTAGGCTCACCTATGAGATATAATGGGGTTCAACCATTCATATAATCTATATCGGGCTCATACATTTCTCATATAATTCTCAAGTACCATATCATTAATAAAATTTTATAATATATCATTATTTCATCATAAAAACCTTTTAAAAACACCATTTAATGTACATGAAAATTAATTTAGAATATTAAAATATCATTTTCTTTTAAAAACCTATTTTCAAGAACAAATTATCTAAAAAAATGTAAATATGGGTTTTATTTGAAGAAAAAATGAAATCTTGTAATAGAATCTTAATAATAAATAATGGTTAGGGTGAAAAGAAAATTAATTTTCAATTTATACATTAAAATAGAGAATTCCATTTTTTCTTTTTTAATGAAAGTCATCCATTTTTGTAAAAAAAATTGTTTTTGAAAACCTATGAAATAAAGTCAAAGAATATCATTTATTAAAAATGAAGTACTGTACACATAAAAAAGAAACCATTTTCTCCAAAAATAACCTTTGAAAATTATAATGAAACTTAAAATAATTATCTTCATGATGAAGGAATATTTTTTTCATTACGTATATGTAAAAAATAAATCTATTTTTACTTTTTTTAAAAATAGTTTAAAGAGAATCTTTATAAGATAATTTATAAAATAATGTCCCTTAACATTTAAGAAGAATTTGAATCCTAAGAACAATAATATAATAACAATAAGAAAAACATAAAATACCATGATAGTAGTGAAATTCATGATAGAACATGTCAAAAGTGGTTTTATATGCACATCATAAAATAATATAGGTTCATAACAACAAAACATTTTTCATTGAATGGAAATTGAGAGGAAGTCCCTTACCTTAAGTTTGACTCATCATCCATGCTCTTTAAATTCTTGAATATTAAAGTTATGTTAATGATTTACTTGATTAAGAACCATTTAAAAATTATTATTCCATTTATTTCAATTATTTCCATGTTATATACAATTACTTAATCAATTGAGTTTATGTAGAACGTTTTGATGGTATTCAGACTATGTGTTAAAAATGATTAAAGCAGGCTAACAAGGATAAAAGAGTTAATTATATAAACACATGTAGAATAATTGTAATGAAATTATTTTCTATTTTATATATCAATTATAATTTTAAATCTAATCATGAAATATTGTTATGAAAAATGAACTACGTCACAATCATGAAGACGGTAGGTCATACATACACATGAGTAACGTTCTATTTTTCAATGATAATTATGAAATGACGAAATGTATTGTATTATATTTCTATAATTATCATAATATCATAAATATAATATTATTTGTTTAATTATACTTATATATATATCATCCGTGTGATATGGTGATGAGAAATTAATCACATCACTTCATGGAGGCTGTAGTCCACATGTACACATAAATGAAATTATCATTTTTTAATGAATATAATAGTAAAAAAGTGATTGATAAAATATCGTTTAATAATGAATTTTTTTTAATTAATATAATTAGAATATAATAAGATTATGGGTTGAAATATATTCATTAAATAAAAATTATAAAATCATTGAATATATTCGGACCCTTATCATTTGGTTTTAACCCCTCATTAACCCCTTTCACACTTACCATGACAACAATTGTTTTTACTCTATCAGGGTCAAGATAAATACTATGAATAGAAAAATGGAACATAAATGGTACATGGTTGATATTATAAAACATATACGGATCAATTTTACTAATCGGTGTTTTTAATGAATTCTATTTCATTTAATAAAATATCATTTACTATAATATATAATTAATGTCAATTTTTGTACTATTCATTACGTTTATTTTAATAACATTAAGACAAAAAGTAAAATTTAAAAAATATTTAAATATATCACTAATATGAAATTATAATTTATAATTTTTTTATCTCATGAATTATAAAAAATTATATTTTTTCTAATATTTTGAATATCATTTATTTTATTTTTCCATTAATTGAATAATTACTATTTCCGCATTGTGTAAGAATTGATGGTAATTATTTTTTCATGAAAAATTAAAAATAAATTACAATGATGAAAATAAGTCTTTTATATTTTAATAAATACTATTTATAAATGAACATATCCACTATTTAACTCTATGTTCAAAAACATTATAGTTAATAAAAACAGGAGTTTGAGATTTTTGACTTTTATTTAAATAAAATATTTTAAAGCTATTGTCTCATAAAAATGGACTAAATTACAATATAACCTTATAATGAATGATTATAGATGAAATTTATGAACAAAATAAAATTTATACAAGTGTTTTTGACATTTTATAGTCCTTATCATTTTTTGTTTATCTTTAATTACACATTTTACTCTTTACCATGGTAACATAAATTACTTAGAATCTATTCATATGGACAAAAAAATAAAAGGGGTATATTTAACAGATTTGAACTCACTGATTCCCAATATGGAACCCATTTTTAAAAATTCCTAAAATATACGTGTTATCATTTAATTTAAATTTAATCCAGCAAAAGACAACAAAAAATGGATTCTATGAGAAATGTCCTTTTTTAAACATAAAATATTTTTATAGAAAATTCAAGTATTAAATTCATTTAAAAACCCATAATTAGGTCAAATTAAATAAATAGGAACAGATTAAATTTTAAAACTAATCTTAAATATTATTGTAATTTTTAAATAATTTAAAAGAAAATACAGTATTAAAAAAATATATGTATTTTTCACTATTTGTTGATTTTTTTTTCCAGAAAGTTATCAAATATTTATCCTAAGATGGTTTTTATATGGTGAATTCAAAAATGAAATTAATTTTGTAATCTATATTTTCTAAAATTTACAAAAAAACTAAATATAATACTCACTCACCAAATGCAAGAAAACACAACTTTGAAGAAAATTTATTTTTGAAGAAATAAATGAATTTACTAAAAATTGAGTATTTATTCAAAATTAATTAATTAATACATTATAAATGAGTACAACTATTACATATTTAATAATTAGATTAATAATATTCATTCCATCCAATTTGAAGGATATGTTTTAATAGTCACATTTAATTAATTATAATTCCACGTTCATTTAGGCTCAGTGTTGCGTATCTTGTACGCTATTGAACACAGTATTTTTTTAAATATCAGTATTTTAAATGAATTCTCAAAAAATAAGGTAGAAATTTAAATCTATTGTAATAATGACTACTTAAATTTTTCACAAAAATTATGTTGAAAAATGTACACTCATTATCCTCTAAAGAATTAAAAATGTCCAATTTGATTTGGGTTCAACCCACTCCTTCATAAAATATATATACACTATGAATTCATAGTGATGCCTTTTGGAGTTTAAGTTTCTCCATTTATATTCATGTATTTGATAAATAAAGTCTTTATAGTTTACCTTGATTAATTTTATGTAGTTGTCATAGACAATATTCTCATATATTCCAAGAGAAAGTAAGAGTGTGAATATTATTTGTGGATTGTAATGAACACCTTGAAAAAGGGGAAATGCATTCTAAATGTATAAGTGTTAACTATGGATATAAAAAGTGTCATTATTGGGTCATATTCTAAATATAAATAGTGTATCTATGGATCCTTAAAAAAGGAGGTGATTAAAAAATGGCATGTACCAACCATTGTAATAGATATATATAGTTATATTATATTGGATGGAAATTACCACTACTTCATGAGAAATTTCTTTTGATTGTAAAGTCCACTAACAAAGATAACTCAGAAGGGGGTCAATTTCATATGGATAGATGAAAGTGAAGATATTTTCAAGGAGTTTAATAGAATCTTGGTCACTTCACCTATACTCACACTATCAAAAAATAGAGATGGGTTAGTGATATATACTGATGAATTAAATAATGGATTATGATGTTTCCTCATATAAATTTACATGGTGGTAGCTTATGCCTCACATCCATTATCAGTTCATGGGAAAAATTACCCAATTCATGATTTATAACTAGTAGTGGTGATATTTTTAAAATAGATATAGAGAAATACTCTCTATGGTTAAAATGTAAAATATATATTTATCACATGATCTTAATGTTTATATTAACACAAAATACATTAAAAATGCGCTAAAGGAGATGGTTGGAGTTAATCAAGAATTATGACAACGTAATAAATCACCATCTTTGGAAGAAAAACAGGGTTGATGATTCTCAATGTAGGAAGAATCATTATACCTTATCCATGATGGGGACCTAAAGAGGCCCAATAATCATAGATTTTAAATGGATTCACTAGTGATACATAAGGGAAGGGGAGAAATCACATCATGTTTAAATGGATACTAAAACAACCACCTATATGATGGTCAATGAGGAACTAGTGGATGATATAGTGTAAGAAAATAATGTTAGGAATATTATATATTCTAACCTTTATATTGATGAAATTATAAGATTAAGGAAATGAAGAGGTTTACCATGAAGTGTATATTTAAAGAAGTAGACATCAGATGATGTGCATAACTCATCATTCTATGTTTATTATGGATGAAATTTTTTTAATAAATATTCAATGGAGAATTTCTAGTGAAACAAATGAAGTGGGATATTAGAGAGTATATATCTAGATGCTTGGTTTTTAAGAAATTTAAGACAAAATGATAGAATTACAATGGGATGATGAAACCATTACCCATATGAAAATGAAAATTTGATAACATCACCTTGGATTTCATTATAGGTCTTCCGAGGAACATTAAAGGTCATACTACCCATTTGGGGTGTAGTTGATCACCTTATGAAATCGACGCATTTCATTATTATTTAAGAATATTTATTTCTCAATATACATTATAATATATAGATAAAATAAGGGGTAATTTTATATGAAATACCACACTCAATTGTATCTGATCAAGATTAGAGGCTTACATTATTGTTCTGGAGAATTTGTTATAGAGTTGAGCTTTAAAAGTTTTTATCATCCATAGATTGAGGGATAATTAGAAATGGAATTCCAAACCACAGAATAAAATTTTAGATCTTATTCATGGATTTAAATGCATGTTTATATCAACACTTTAGCCTACTTGAGTTCTCATATATCATTGATTTCCATTCTAACATTGAAATGGAACTATAAGAAGCTCTATATGGGAAGAGTTAAAAACCCCAAAAATATTGGGATGAAGATAGAGAGTGTAATCCTATGGGGCCATATCATGAAAAATAAATGTAATTGCAGATTAAAACCACCCTGTGTCACATTAAAACTACACAAATTTAATAAAAGAGTTATGGTGATAATCATTAGTGAAATTTTAATCTTAAAGTGAGAGATATGGTATTACTTTGAATATCACCATGGAAGAGGGTTATGAGATTTGTGAAGAATGTAAATTTGAGCCCTATATACCTTTGCTCTATGAAATCATTAATCATATGGGATGATATCTTATCATCTCACAATTACACCAAACTTATTACAAGCGCACAATCCATTCCTTGTATCAATTTTGACTAAGTAGATACTCAATCCAGGACATGTATTAAGCGCATATTTTATAAAAATAAAACATGATTTATGTTATATGGAATAATTGGTAAATATCTTGGAACATAGAGATAACGTACTATTAATGAAAAACACTTACCCGGATAAATTTATCTATAATAATCACAAGTTGGAGGAAGATATCCATTCCTTATATCAATTTTGAGTAAGTAGATACTCAATCCAGGACATGTATTAAGCGCATATTTTATAAAAATAAAACATGATTTACGTTATATGGAATAATTGGTAAATATCTTGGATCATAGAGATAACGTACTATTAATGAAAAACACTTACCCGGATAAATTTATCTATAATAATCACAAGTTGGAGGAAGATATGTAGAATTATGAAGATGAAATGATACAAAAGTACGATCATTTTTCTCATTAGAGTAATTAATTTTTTTTGGTGAAATCATTTCATTTGGGTATAATGTAACACCACACAATTTTACTTTGTATTTCCCTTTAAATAATTCATTCATGTTTTATAGCTTATAAAACATGCGACAAAAAACTAAATTTACCAATACCTTATTTCATTGTGGTAGAATACTAAAATATAAAATCAGATACATTAAAATATTACAAAATTAAACATAATTTTAAAAATTACAAATGGAATGAAACCATAGGTAAATAAAAATAGTATATTCTCTATATCCTCATCATCACAATCTTCCATGAAGATCATTCCACCAGTGATAACTATAGGAATATTGAATCACATTAGAAATAAGATAAACATATTGATAAATAAATTGGAGACTAAGTTGAATGATTATATATAAGTTTGTAAAGATATATATAAGAATAAAATATCACTGTTATTTCTATGGACATTGGTTATGTGGTCGTTAGACATACACTCATTAGATATATGGTAATTAGATATAAGGGTTTTATATATACCTGTATTGATTAGGTATATTGATTTTGTATACTTTTTAGTAACAAATTAAAAATATTATAATTAATATATAATAAATTATCTTGAAATGAAATAAATATATATTAATTAATGAAAATTATTTATTATTGAAATAAATATTTTTACATGTTACATATTATTATTATTATTATTTTTGAATAATGATTTAATGTTCCTATAAAATTAAAAGAAATATTATAATACAAATGGATCAATAAAATTTAATTGTTAAAAGATAAATTATTGAATTTAAAGGGATGTTATTAAAATTATTTATTTTTAAAAATGATATTTTTCAATGATTTTTTTACTAAGTGTAGTTTATTTTAATGCTAGTAAATTAAAATGATCACTTTTAAAGGATGATTATAATAATATTTTATTTTTCAATATATAAAATATATATTAACGTACATTTAATTAGAAATTTATTTGAAATAATATTAAGAATACTTATTGTTCTAAAATGTCATTTTTTTGTAAAATAGTTTTTTATATGTTTTATATTTTCATTTAAAATTAATTTTTGCCTATTTAGAAATCGAATTATATAAAATGGATTGAAAATTTAGAATAATCAATTTTAAATTTAGTGAGGGTGAAAAATTAATTTTTTGGAAATTAATAAGTTGTTGAGGTAAAAATTGAGTTACCATTGTAAATGTAAAATGAAGTAAATTGGTTAAATTAATGGGTAAAGGCATAAAATATCTCTAAAATTATCACAAAATTGTGTCTATTATATGTTTAATGATCCATGTCAATTATGTTTAAACATTTTATCCACATTACATGTAAAAATATAATCCTTACTCCTTAAGTAACGAGTATTTATGAAAACACCACTCAAATCTCAAATATAAAAGGAACCCTCTTATACCCATCCTAGACCAATGTTTGTATTATATTTACATTTTAATACTATAAAAATTAATCACATTAATAATTATTACACATTAGGTATTCCATGATTTGAAGAATGAGGCCTAAATCTATCATTCTGAAGTAACCCATTTCAAGAATAAGTGAATTTATCTAAATATGTATCTAGTTCTTCACCATATGAAAATAATATACTCATATTATGTATTTATAAATCTCATCCAACTATATAATAATTTTAATGTAACATAATAATTCTTATGGAATTATTTTAATACTGTAATGTAACTATATACTCTTACTGATTATTTAATATAGTATATTCTTGTTTGGGTCAGTTTAACCACCTATGTGAACAATAATATACTGTATTTTCCATTTCTAACATGAATTATTCTGAAGACATTAATAATATTAACATATTATATTAATTATTAGTCTATTTCATGAATATTTCTAAATAAGGGTGACATAAAAATGAATGGTCATTATAAAATAACTTATTATAATCAGTAAATTACCCGAAACATGCTCGTCGTGGATTCTATCTTCAAAAAACATACCCAGAAAATCTATAAAATTAATATTAATATAAAAAAATCACTGAAACAAAATTATTCCACTACTCTAAATTATCTTTTAATGATAAACCTGGTATAAAAGAATGAATATCAATATCACTATTACAAAACATGCACAAAATAATCAAAATTTCTGACATTTGATAATGAAAAAATGATAACTAACTAATATGCATATAAGAAATGATTATAAATTAATATTAAAAAAGGTAATAGAAATGAATTATTTTTTAAAAAAGAGATCAATATGTTTATAGTTATTATAAATTATATTAAATAACCTTTGTGAAGTCCAAGATTAAAGGTAAGAGTTTATTTTCCATCATCACTTTGAGATTAAGATTATCTATGTCTAAATTCCAATTTTGGGTGAATTATATATAATTTTTCCATATAAACTCATATATTTTTTTGTATACTATTTTTATTTTCATGATTTACATATGCTCTTACCATTTTACTTCCCTTTGTTTCATGATTCAACTAAAAGTATTCTTATAAGTGAAGTCAACCTTATCTATTATTTTTAAAATAAAATATTTCTTCCCCATTTAAATTTTGTTTCAAATGATTTTTTGGATTTTATTATCCATAATTCTTGGATTATATATGTTAATTTTTATGGACTATGAATTTATTTTAAAAACTGTGAAAGGTATTTGTTCAATTTTTTCCACATGGTTGATTTTACCCATCATTTTATTCAATTTTTTTGAATCTTTCTTTTCATGTTGTAAAAATTATTCAATATAAATTTTTATTTACTTTATCACTATTTTTAAAAAACTATTTTTTATTTAAATTATTTTCATTTAAAGTAAAATTTATTATAAATGTAAATGATATTTGTTTTTTATATTACATTTTTTTGAATTTATTTATTTCAAAACCCTTTAATTTTTCTTATTATTCACTAAAGATATTATCTAATGATACTATCCACTTTTTTCTTCTGATTTATTATGTTCATGTCTTGAAAAAAATTTCCATAATTTTTTTTCTCGTAAAATAATTTAACTGTGATTGAATTATCAATGTTTTCATGTTCATGTGACAAACATACATAATTTTTTATTATTAGTTAGGTGGGCCCAAAATTATATAACCCAAAAATTAATTTGGTGAAGCTTCATATCTCCTAATATAAGATAATGGGGAGTGAACCATATCAACTATGTTTATGGGAATGCTGATTAAACCTAATCCACTATGTTATGGGGAACTGTACACTCTATAATTACAGTCTTGGAAATTATAATTGAAAAAATAAATGATTTTATATTCCTATTGTTATAGCACATATCTTTGTTAGACACATTCCTGTGTAATGTTTCCATGAGTTATGATAATTGTCTCATGATTCCACTTTCCTTTTATAAGGTGTTGATCTAAAAAAAGCTATAAATTGTATATTTAGATAATTTTTTAATTTAATAAAGATCTGTTAGAATTATATTTTTTGATAATTAGGTCACTACTCATACATAATAAAATATTACATAAAAAGGGGAAATTTCCACAAAATATCCACTTTTCCTAAAAATAAAAACCTTTGTGATATAACATGTTTTTTCATAAAAAATGTTTACAATTTTCAACATGAATAATCTTTTCCCCTAATAACACATTAAAACCTATAAAAAGTTTTGAAAATTAAGGTTGCGATAAAAATATCAATAAGGTATATATATAAAGAAAGAAAAAACTTTCTAGTCCATGAATGAACATTAGAAAAATTTTCCCTTTTCATAATAAACTTTGAAATCAAAATATATATTTTATTACCCAGAAAAAATTCCTTGACCAAATATTTTCATAAAATATTTTATAATAAATATAAAAGTCAAAATTAAAAACATAGATATTTCTTTGAAATCTTTAAAAAATCATGAAATGTTCTTCACAAGGTTACACATTTCTCCCTTAAAAAGTAGCACAAACTTCCCTTTAAATATAGACTCATCATATTAAGTTGAAAAATAATAATATTTCAATAAAAAACCTTATAAATCACAGATAAATGATGAAGGTAAATTTGGAAATAATTTTTATATAAATATTACAATCGCACTTACAAATATAAAATCTTAACTTGTAAATTTAGAAAATCTCTTATAAGAAACCTATAACATGTTAACTCCATTCCTTTACCCAATGATTAGTAGTGTTATATCAGTCTCACCTATAATCATGATCCATAATGAGAAAACCATGAATCAAAAATAATTTTCATGAAAAATAAATTAATAAAAACACATTAGTTATTATTTTTTCCATAGTCACACTCATTAAAATATTCTTTTCATCTATAATAAATACATTTTAAGTTAGCAAAATATCCATTTTATTTAAAAATAATTTTGAAAATACCCAAAAAAAAGGGAATATGGGTTTTTATTTAAATAAAACATGGAATATTATAAAGTAATACAAAAATAATATAATAGTTCTGATAACATGAAAAACCGTTGATGCCTTAAATGTTAAAATAGAGAACACATTTTTCCTTTTTTTCATAACATTTTTTATAAAATACATTAAAAGATTCCTTTTGAAGACCTTTAATGTAAAGTCAAAAGAGACATAAATTGTACTTAATAATTCATTTATTTTCATATAAATACTTATAAATTATAATTTTTATGAATTTGGATATCGTAATATATATATATATAATCTTTAAAACTATTAAAATGTGGTTTTTCTGGAAAAGTGTCCCTTACCATGAGTCCAACATTCCATGTATTAATTTTATCTCATGCATAATAAAATACTATCAATTGTTTAATTATATAATAAAATTTCCTATATTTAATAACATATCATTAAACTATTGATTCTCTTTATTTGAATGAAATATTTAATTACTTAATCGATCAAGTCACATTAGGTGTTTTGAAGATGTTTTGTTCATAATTTTAAAATGAATTCGGTATGTTGACCATGGTTAGTGAGGTCATTATTACATTATATAAGGATTAATAATCATTAAATAATTACTACTTTTATACATTAATTATACTTTTATAACAAATGATGTAATACAGTTTTGAAAAATTAATTATGTTACAATCATGGAGATGGTAGGCTATACGTACTCATGGGCAACGATTCCATTTTTCAATAAACATGGGATAAATAAGGTAATTATGATTTTATATTTACATAATGAAGATTATATCATAATTAAAAAATTATATCTTAAAATACACTTATATATACCACCCATGTGAGGCGGTGATGAAAAATGAATCACATCATTTCTTTGAGGTGGTAATCCACACGTACACACGAACGAAATTATTATTTTTGAATGGATATAATGAATAAAAATAGATGATATATAATATTAGTATATTTATAATTATGAAATTATTTTCATATATATACTTTAAATACATCACTATAAATAGTCATGATATACTGTGATGGAAAACGAATTGTAGCGGTTTGCGTGGCTGTTTTCCGCCATACACACGAACAATCAGTTCATTTCTAATTAGATGAAGAAGGAGATGTATTAAAGTTAAAACATAAATATAATAAAATTTAATCAAATGGGATATAATTATGTTATTATTTCACATTATTTAAAATTGTTTTGAGGGAGGTATAAGAAACAACAAAACTAAAACATTTTGTTTAATGCTATACCTATTCGCCAGACAACCTCATTATCTTTATAACGTAAGACATATAAGGTTGGTATTTTACAAAAATAAGAGATATCATATATTATAATAGATTTTAGGAAGGTATTTGGGTAGGTATTGGATGAAAAAATGGATCTGGAAGTTTGGATAAGATAAGAGAGTGTTGTCCTTTTATTTTTGGTGGAGAGGAATCATTTGATTTTTATAAATATTATAATATATTAATGCATTACTCAGAAAAATGGATCCAAAAAGACCATTTATGAATATTATATGATATAGAGTCAAAATAGGTCAATAATATAGGATCTAGACAAATTTTTATTTCATATTAAACCTTTTCACTTAACATTAACCCCATGTTAACCTATTTTACCCTTAACCATGGTAAACAATTACTGGTTTTTCTATTAATGATGACCAAAAATTAAGTTAAAATTATTAAATAATATAAATTACGATGATTAAATTTATTTAATATATTTTTTTAAATTCAGTTCATAGAAGTGGAATAATTCAATTTAAAATTAAACACAAAAAATATGATGAAAAGTAGTTTTCTAAAAACAATTTCTTAAGTGAAAAAACCTTTTATATAAAAATAAAGAATAAAATTTATCTCAAAGAAATCAACTAGATTATAAATAATATAAATGAGTTAATTTTACTTTTAAAGAAATTTATTGAAAAAATTCCTTTTAATTTTTTGAAAGGAAATGTCAATTTTCAATAAAAATCTTTATTTTTTACTATTCATTTAAAAACACTTTTTAGAAAATTATAAAAGATTCATCCTGATCTTGTTGTGACATGATTAATTAAAAACTGATGTACTTTTTATCAAATTAACATTCTAAAATTTATAAATTATAGTTTTAAATAAAACCATATAATTTATGAAAACCCAATTTGGTTAGAAATAAAGCTATTTTCCTTTTGATTGAAAAATTACATAATATTTTTTAATGATTATAAATATATAAAATATAAATAATTAATATTAATAAATAATTAAAATTATATTTTTTAACAGTTCCTATGTTTTTACTTTCTCCCCCCTTTGGGAATTTATGTCCTCACAATTTAGTTTACTATTTAACATAGTTGGGACATATTTACCTCATCACAATTTTTTGATCCCCTTGTTTCATTTTCAATCTTATTATTTTTTTCAAAAAACCATAACTTGGTAAATCATTTTGTACCATAACTCTTTTTCTCCATGGTCAACAATATTTTCTGGTTGTTTTTTATAACAAAGGCTTTCTTTCAACAGAATTACTCCTTGGATGAAAACATGAGATACAATTGACAGATATTTTCTTAACAAAAAAACATAATATACGTCATGTACCTAAGATAAACATAGAGAAAATAAAAAAGGATAATAAATAAATCCAATAATCTAAATATTTTCATTTGGTTCAATGATCTATGGACAAAACATTCTATTTTTTTTCAAAACACATAACACATCTTCATCGAGATACTATAAAAATCCATGATGTCCTACCTCAAATGAAATATATTTCCTCTCATTAATTTTATAACTTTTCTACCTACTTTTATCCATCCTCAAATGTTGTTGAATAATATTCACATTATAAACCATTTCTTCTACAAATTATGTTTCCAATAACATTCCTTCCCAGAATTTACCCCAATAAGCTAGAGTTTTACAATGATTTCTATATATTTCTTCAAAAGGTTCCATATATATACTGTAATGAGGACTTTTATTATTATAAAACTAAAAAAATCAGATCTTATCTTGAAATCCCAAAAAAGTTCCTAAAAAATCTCAAAGAATATCATCCAAATTCTGATTCATTTGCTTAGACTATCCATCATATTCAGAATGAATGGCTGTACTGAAACATAATTCAGTACCAAATGACTTCTGTAGTTCTTTTTAGAATTTATAGGTGAATATGATAACATGATCAAATGCAATAGAAATATGGAATACTTAAAACATAATTATTTCATTAAAATAAATTCTTGAAATTTTATCAAAAGACATATTATCTTGAATGGGAATAAAATGATAAGATTAAGTGAATCGTTCAATAATTAAAAAAAATCACATTACTTCATCGAGAAGTATATGGTAATCCCAACATCAAATAATTTCATATATCATCCCATTTCCATTCCATATCTTGAAAATCTTGAAGCATCCCCTTAGGTAATAAATTTTTTTCCTTCGACTTGTTGAAATGTCAAACATTATATATTAAAATAAAAATATCTTTCTTTATTCCTTCTAATAATAAATATCATCAAAGTTTTATATATATTTTTATGTTACTTGGATGAATATAAAATTGAGAGTTATGAGAGTCACATAATAGTTAGTTCTTTAAATGGGGGTCACAGGTAACACACAACGTTTTTCTAAATCTTAAAACACCTTACATTTCAATATTAAATTTAGTAAACTGGCCTTTCTTAGCCAATTATAAAATTTACTATAACTCATGATATTTAGTTTTTAGATTTATTATTCCTATATAAAAAAAATTATTGTATTGAAACCTAAAAAATAGAGGGATTTCCTGTATGAAAATTTTTTATTCTAACATTCATCAAATAATTAGCCAAAGGGTCATGTTCCAAAAAATAAAACAGTTAATGTGGAATTATCTTTTTGACTCAAAGTATAAAATATAATATTTTATTTATATATATGGTAATAAACAATGAATTCATAATCCATTATCAATTATTGGTATCTCCTTTACCTCTTATTAGACTAATATTGGGCGAATATATAAATTTTTATAATTAGTTCTTATTTCTTACTTTACTCCATATAAATGATGTATATAAAATTATAAATTATACACTACATCCTCTAGTTCAAGGTCATATATTGGATAATTTTTCTCATGAGGATTGAATTTTCATGATGCATAAAAATTACCTAATCATTGTACATTAAAATAAAAACTGGTCCCTTATGTGAATAGACATTTTTTATAATAAAGTCACCATTTCTTGAAGGAAGTTAAAAAATTGGAGCATTATCTGGTATTAATTTCAATTCATGGAAATCATAATCACATCCAATTTTCCAATTGTTCCCAAATTCTTTTCTTGTCAACTTGTACAGTAAGATAGATAATAATGGAACGTTGCTAACAAACTACAGACATATCCAAGAAAACTATGAATCTCTGTAACATTTATTGTTTTTTTCCATTCATCAACAACTTTTGTTTCAGTAGGATCTAATGTTATGCCATATTTATTTTTGATATATTTATATAATGAAATATTTTGTTACAAAAATTCACATTTTCTAAATTTTACATCAAACTTATATTCTTTCCATGTTTAAAGAAAACTATTTTTTTTGTTTTTCATAATCCTAATAACTTTTATAATCACTCAAAATATCATAAAAAACAACCTTAAATTTTTCCTAATAGTCATAGGAAACTGTATTCTTATGATCGATGTATACATTTGGATCGTTCATCAACCCAAAGGGTATAAACACCAACGCATAATGCCTATACCTAGTATGAAACATTGTCTTAGAAATGAAATCTTTATTCACCTTAAACTGATGGTATGCAGAACATAGAACATCCTTTAAAAAATACTGATATCCTTGAAGCTGATCAAATGATTCAAAAATATGTGGTAAAATATACTTATTCTTAATATTAATTCTATTTAGTGCTATATAATCAATGAAAATACTCCTGGAATCATCTTTCCCTTTAACAAATAAAATAGGATCACCCCATGGTGAAGTTATTGGACGCATGCAACCTTTATTATGAAATTATTGTTACTAATATTTGAATTCCAAAAGTTCTATTTGATTCATTTGATTAGGGGGATTTGAAATTGTGTTAGATTTGGGAACTTTTTCAATAATAAATTAAACTTTTTGATCAGGTATTATACTAGAAAAACAATCAAGAAAACATTTAGATATTCTTTTACTGTCAGTATATCATTATTCTTAAAATTTTCCCTATTTTCAACAGTATGCGAAAGATAAATTCCATTTCCATCATTTAAAATTTTATCAGATTCTTGATATGTTGTCAATGGTTTTGATATATTAGTATATACAAGGTGAAACTCATTTTTAGAAATAACTTGTTTGGATATGTAAACAATCTTAACATGATAAAATAAAAGCTAATCCATACACATAATAAAGTCAAATTTTGTAGTGGGAAGGAAAATAATATTCATCGGAGATAGAGTTTGTAAATTTTTATAGGAAGACCATTGTAAAATATTTTTACATTAATACCACCCTTATGAATTTTTACCCAAAGTCCTGAATTATTTCTTGAGGTAAAATTTTCATTTTTCCAGAAAATTTCTCAGAAATGAAAGAAAATGTAGTCCCTGATTCAAAAAATACATCAATATAATATGAATAAATGAGTAATATTCTCTTTATCATGGACAAAAATTTTTTGATAAAATTTTCAAATTATTTTATCTCAATATTCTACTTATAATCTTTTTTTATTCCCATTATTCATTCTCTTGTTCAAACACACATCCAGATAATTTCCCATCTCATTTTATTTAAACCACTATACTTCCCATTCAACAAAAATTATCTTTCAACCAACATAATATTTTTCATTGAAATTATGATACATATTCCCAAAATTATAACATCATAATCACATTATACTTTTTAAGACATTACCTATGGTGATTTTTACAACACCTATCAAAAAATGGAAACCTAACTTTCTTACCATCAAATTTATTCAATGGATTATTTACCACTTCATTCCACCCATACCAATATTTCTCCTTATATCCATCGAATACATGAATATTATAAGACTATATTTATACCTTCTCGACATAATGAATATGTTTCTAACAACTTTTAAACATGACAGAGGCGAAATATTTTTGGTATGCTGGATTTCATCTTGAATAAAAATGATTAATTTTACTATAAAAATCTTGGATAAAATTTTTCACGTGCCTTGAAAATTGGGTGAATATTTCATTATATATGACCATTGTTTATTATTATATCTTCTAAGATCCTAATAGTTTATTTTTAAACCTATGTTAAACAACTTTACTAAAATACTTATGAAGGATAATATTCTTAAATGCGCCTCATTCCATGGTGTCAATATCATAACTTTATATAGTATCCTTAACTATTGACCACCATTGACCGAAATCACCTTAAAAATATTAAATTACAAGAGTTAATTTTGGATGTTCCAAAATACCCATGACTTCAAATATCTTTTCTAGTGATTTAAACCATCCGTTAGCTACAACGAAGTTAGAGAATCCATTGAATACCAAAGGGGTTTATCTTATAAAATTCTCCATTATTGCAATATTCATCTATGGTTAATCTAGTTCCTCTCTAGATTTTATGGGACCAATATTTATAACAAAACTTAATTGATCTATCCAAATAAAAAACTACTTTGCACCAATTCCAACCCTTACATGTTACTGGTTTGGAAGTATATTGTCCTCTTGGTTTTTTCCTACTTGATCTTCCTTCTTTCCTCTACAAAAAATCATTCTAAATTATAATATCTTAATAGTCATTATATAAATTTTTCTAACCTCTAAAAATATCTAAAACTTCACTTTGATATTTGTTATAAGGAGCTATATTTAAACTATCTGTAAATTGTATCTTTACAAAAGAACTCATTACCTTATGTTACAAAATATAGTTTAGTTTAAAAATTTTATATAATTAGGTCATCACTGTTAAATAATAAAATATTACAACACAAAGTGGGAACTTCATATTAATATCCAATTTTCTTACAATATAAAAACTTTTTTTAATATAACATGTTTTATTTTCATGACATATCTTTACAATTGTCATATTGACCTCATCCTTCTCCCTTATCTTCATTAAATTCATATGAAAAACATTTGAAAACATGGGTTGAATAAAATATAATTAAGGGACGTATAAAAAAAATATAGAAACCCATTAGTCCATGTTTACAGATTATAAAAATTTTCCTTTATATTATAAACATTGAGCTCAAAACAAACACTTTATTACACAATAAGTCGACTTCATTGCCCAAATATTTTCATAAAACATTTCTAAATAAATATTAAATTAATAAAAAAATATTATTTGAAATCATGAAGTGTCATGAAAATATTTTCATATAGTAAAAAATTTCACCCTTAAAATGATGTATAAACATCAGTTTAAACATAATGTCATTAACATATTTTTTGAAATAATAGTTCTTCTATAAAAACCTATAGAAATAATAGAAAAATAATATAAGTTACTAAATACAACATTTTCATATCAATATTACTATCACTACTATAATTTTAATAAACTACCTAATAAATTCTAATAATCTCTTAGGATAAAATTACAACTCGTTAACTTTTCCCCAGTACCCAATGCATTGGAGAGCTATATTGGACTGGCTTATCATCCTTTGATATATCAAGATTAACCATCATCAAAAACAAATTTCACGACGATGTCATAATCACAATATATTAAATCTTTCATTTCCATCATCATACACATAAAAAATTTCTTTTCAATCAAAAGAAAAACATTTACAAATATCAAAATATCCATTCCATTTAGAACCCTTTTTGAAAGTACTTAGAAAAAAGAGTAGAAGGGTTTTTTTGAAGAAAAAAATTATTCTAATTACATAATAAAAACATAAAATAATTTTTATGTTGGTGGTAAAAAAATTGATGTATTTTATGTAAAAAAACATTCATTCTACCTTTTTATCAAAAAGTTCTGTATAAAATATTTAAAAATGTTCCTTTTAATTTTTTTAAAAGAAGATAAAAAGAGACAAATAATTTCCTTGATAATTAGTTTATGTATATAAATATATACATTAATATTTTTAAGAATATGGATATGGATGGAAAATAGTTAGGAAATAAATCATTAAAACATTTAAAATATATCTTTAAAGCAAAGTGTTCTTTACGTTGAGTCTGACTTGTCATTTATCTTATTTATCTCATGCTTAATAAATGTTAATTTTTTTTTACTTTTTTAAGAAACATTTATAGGCTTAATCCCTCATCATTAAATCATTTATTTAATTTATTTCAATGAAATAATTAATTACATAATTGGTTAATTATTAGATGGGTGTTTTGAGGATATTCAATTCATAATTTCAAGATGACTTTGGTATATTTACTGTAGAAAAATATGTCATTAAAAAATCATATCAATAATAATAATAATTAATTAATTATTATTTTATAAATTAGTTTTAATTATATGACCTACTATGTAATATGGTTATGAAAAATGAATTACATAATAATCATGGAGACTGTTGGTCGTACATACAATTGAGGAATGTTTCCATTTTTCAATGAAAATGATGGAATAAAGATAAATATATTTCCATATTTGCATAATTGTGATTATATCATAAATATCATATTATATCTTTAAATATACTTATATATTCCACCCATGTGGGGTGATGATAAAAAATAAATCACATCGCTGCATGGAGGTGGTAATCCACAAGTACAAATGGATGACATTATCATTATTCATTGGATAGAATGATAAGTAAATTTATGATATATTTTATCTATAGTATGATAATTATGTCATTTTTATCATATATATAACTTAAATACATTATTATAACCACCTGTGAGAGGCAGTTATGGAAAATAAATTATATCAGTTTGTGAGATGATAATCCTCCATACACACGAATGATGGTTTCATTTCCCATTAGATGAAGGATGATTTGGATTAAAGTTAATAAATAAATATGATAAAAATGAGTTACATAAGATTTAATTAAGCTATTATATCACAATGGTTATATTTTTTTTGAAATAGGTATAAAAATAAATAAAACTAAAACATTTAGTTAAAATTTATAGCTCATATTCGGACAACCTGATTTCCTAATATTCTTACTATGACTATAAGTATATAAAATATAATAAATTAATATTAATATGAAATTAAAATTATTTATTTTAATATTACTATGGTTATTACACTTATATTCCAATTCATAAGTTATGTTGAAATCCTTTTGACTTGATTGATGATTTATGATCCATGTTTTATTGGGTATGATTAATTTTTTTATATTCATATGAATGTATTATGTTTTCCAACCCAAATTTTCATATTATTCTCACTTATGATATTTTATTAATATATTTAATGATCTTCCCTTATTTTTCATCTTATCTCACCCTTTATTATGATTTCATTCACTAGGTAATGAAGAAGAGTATTATGTATGATATGTCTACAAGGGTATCATGTGTGAAGATTATTCGTGGGAAATGTTGAATAATTTTTGTAATATAAAATGGTTAAAAATATAATCCCTTGATACAAAAAACCAATAGGGTATGTTTTTTTATTTTGAGATGTAATGAATACTGGGGTAAAATTATGTAATCGGTATGTACGTTATGATTAGGTCATCTTAGAACTCCTTTGTTATTTTTATAAAGTAACATTTATTTAAGTGAATTATTATGAAATTTCATATTAAATGATTTAAAATCACTTATAATTTAACTTTAAACTTTATTAAAAATATATGTAAATTAATTAATTCCTTATTTCTTTGGATATAATGCTCGTATATGACATTGATGGGTGCGTATTAATGTTCTCATAAGAATCCATTAGTTATTTAGTAGATAATGTTATTTAGGAATCCTTATATGCCTTTCCAGAGTCTTTATAAATAAAATATATTATAAAATATTTGAGTATAATTATACTCTCCCAAAATAAAATAATTATAATTTCAAGCCATAAACTAAATGAAAAAAATAATATAGTAATGGCAACTTACCACAATATCTTCACTAAAAATGTTTTTCCTTATAGGTTTTAGACCATTTGAAATATCAATCTCTATTAGAACATTAATTTTGTTACTAACCATAATACAATTAATGAATACTGATCATTTAGTTTCAATTAATTGATGATAGTATTTGAATTAAACAAAAAATTTTATACCATAATTTCTCTATTTAATTAATTTTGATAAAACCTTCATGTCATAAAGCTCTTATTTCTTTATCACTATAAGCAAGTGTAATGTGTTACTTGAAATTAAGTTTATCATGAATGAATAATTCTATGATGAGATAAAATATGATTTCACATTTGTTTTCATTACTAAAATAATAAAGATATAATTTTTATATATAGGATCATGTGTATAAAGTATTTGAACTACTTGTGACATATTTATAATGGTATCAAATTTGTATCCTTCCTTCCTAAAATTAAATTTTATGAAAACCAATCCCTTAAATATTTCTTCAATCCTTTTTTACCAATTAATATTATTAAATAAATATATGAAACATTTTATAATATAGATTCTATATTTTTTATATGATACCAAACTAAGACATATTTATATAAATTTAATTCACGTAACAGACACCATATACATGAATCACTTCAGACACAACGATGACTCAATTATTTTAATTGTATTACTTAAACCATATTTATTTTTATATAATGTAAAATTGTTAAATAAATATCCATTATATGATAATACATGTAAATATGGTCTTTTGTCAAACTGCCATTATTTTATAGAGATGAAATTTATGATTTCTGGATATCTTCTCATAAACATGGTGCTGAAACAAATTAATAAATTACTTCATATGTGTATTTGATATCTATAATTCAAATATTGTTAGATTCAATGTTTTAAGAATTTCCTTATGAGATTAAACATGAGACACAACCTCTATGTTATTTTTGGAAGCCTATCCTTTAATAGAGAATGAAACTCTATAAAACTAGTATCACTTTATCTTCGATATTTTTTTAGGTTATATAGTTTTAATGAAACTGATAGTGTTTCATAATTTATACAACAATCATACAATTGAATCTATATAAATTTCATCAATATCTCAATAATTTTCAGAAAATATTTAAGTTCATATACAACTACCATTTTCATTTTCTCAATTTGATCTACAACATAGTATATAATAGTATAAATATTAGATGAATTATAAAATTTATTGTCATTCTAATTAACAGAGACCTTTAAATGTGATTTATCCAACATATATAACTATGATAAATATTTATTTATTATTTTTTTAAATATATACTTTCTCATTTTTTTCTACAAATATTAGTGATTACCAAAGTTTATGTTTTAAATTAAGGGATTCCTTCACATTTTATTATCCCCATGGAGTTTTCTGAAGCATCATTACTTTTTATTCCTCTTTGGTTACATGTTTTGGGCATAAAATACATATTTTTAATGTCTTAAATAAATTATCATGGAATCACATGGTTTCCTAGATAATGCATTTGGCAGGATTCTAAATCCCCATCATGTTTTGATTTGTTTTCCAATTGAAGAATAAATGATAATTTAATTGTTAATATCTCAAAATTTCTTTTCTCCTTTTAGTTCTCCATGTTTAGGAAGTATTTGGTTTACCAGTTAAGCATGCCCCATTTATTTTAGTGATATAGATTAATTTTCTAAATTTAATTTTTTCCATTTCAAAAAACAAGATGTATTACCACATTCTAAAAAATTAGAAATAGGCCATAAAATTATGTTTGTAAAAATCACCATGGTTTTGGTGATCATGAAGACCATTGATATTTGGTAGGAATATGAGTCAAAATGTGGTAAACCATGTCCATAAGTGTTCTCTTACCATGGGTTTACACCGTGGTAATAGGTATATCACCATGCGTTTTCACCACGATGGTCTATGACCATGGCCGAAAACCATACTCAAGGATCTATTATCATGATTTTCTATCATGTAAACAAACTCATTGACCAAGTTCTGTGACATAAAAATATAATATTAAAAATGTATTTTTTAATTCAAATTAAATATTATAGTGTATTAATTACTTATTTCTAATTATTAAAAAATAATTATTAATTATTCAAAAAATATATTCCATTAATTTACACTTAAGTAACGTCTCCATTTTTCAATCAACATGATGGAATTAAGATAAATATCATTTTATATTTAAATAATTATGATTATATAATTAATATCATATTATATATTTAAATATATTTATAAATTCCACCCATGCGAGGTGATGATAAAAAATAAATCACATCACTGCGTCGAGGTGGTAATCCACACATACAAATGAACGACGTTATCATTTTTCTATGGATGGAATGATAAGTAAATGTAGGATATATTTTAGTTTTATTATTATAATTATGTTATTTATATGATATATATACCATAAATTCATCATTATAACAACCTGGGATAGGCAGTTATGGAAACTAAATTACATGAGTTTGTGAGGCCATAATACACCGTACAAAAAAATAATGGATTCATTTCACATTAGATGAAGAATATTATGGATTAATCTTAATAAATAAATATGTTAACAAGTAATTAAATAGGATATAATTATGTTATTATATCACAATAGTTATAATTGTTTTTAAATAGGTATTAGAAGCAATAAAACCTAAACAGTCAGTTAAAAGTTATAGGTCTACTTCGGAAAACCTTATATTATTTATACATTAATATATCTAATGTTAATATTATAAAAATAATAAAACTTTATTATGTAAGGAGGTATTTTAAGAAGTTATTTTTGTATGAATTTGGAAAAAATGGCTCTTGCATTTTGGATTGTAGATTAAAGGGGTTTTTTTATAAGCGGGGGGAGATGACACACTTTAAAAGTTTGAAAATATTAAAATATATTATTTTCTTACTCGAATGGCCTGAAGGCCTTCATTTTTATTGATTTTTGATAACCCCCCTTAATGGGATGAGGGGTAACCCTTACAAGGCCCGTAGGCTTAGAGATTACAAGGCCCATAGGCTTAGGAGATTACATGACCCGATGGTGTTAAGGAATTCAACCAGACTATCTACAAGGAACTGCCCCTCCCCAGCATCTGTGTCATGATAGTAGATCTCCACCTTTGCATGGCCTTCTGGCTATGCTTCCCGTGAAAGCACAGGATGGTACCGATGGCATAGCCATAACCTCTAATTCTGAAAATCCACTTGGTTCTGCTCTAGTGAGTGCACCTGCTCTGAATCCTATTTTGGGGTTGCTCCTTTTTTAGAGTGTGTCTGGGGAAAATCCATGTGGCCCAAAGGCCTTGAGGTGGCCAGAGGGCCTTAAAGCTGGCCTGAAAGCCCAACTGACTCGAAGGCATAGGTGGATTGAAATCTTTAAGGGCTCCAAGCCCAAACCGGTGGCCCAAGGTGAATAGTTCCAGCTGCTACAGTACCGAACAGTACGTGCTACAGTAGCTGCTACAGTTCCTGCTATAGTTCCCGCATAGTGTATAGTCTACTACAGTACCTGTACAGTGTACAGTAGTGCTAAAGTACTGCTATAGTACCAGAAATATGCCCCTACCTGGTTTTGAACCTGGTTCTTGTGGATGCACTTAAGGATACCTCACCAACTGGGCTGAGGCTCATGTGAAAATATATTATTGTCTCTCTAAATACAAATGGATCCTAGATATATCCAATATCACATTTGTTTAATGCCCTAGTAAACCAATTTTTACTTTAACTATGTTAACAATTTTTCACTATTTTTACTATTCATTATGAACAAAACATAAGTTTAAATTGTTATATAATATTAATTATTCTATTTAAAAGTATGGAATTAATTTTTTCAAATTCAATTCACAAAAATGGAAGAATTTAATTTAAAATTAAACCAAAAAAATGCGACGAAGAGCTTTTTTTCATAGAAAATGTCTTACTAAGTATAAAAAGTTTTTATTAAAAAATAAAGAATAAAGTTGATTAGAAATAAATTTAATAATTTATTAATATTATAAATGAATGGATTATAATTTTAAACCATTTTGAAAAAAAATTCAACTTTAAAATTTCTTGGAATGAAAAGACTATTTTGAATAAAAGTCACTATTTTTCACCATACATTAAGAAAATCAAAAAAACATAACCATATAACCATTAAGACTATTTACAGGATGAAAAAAACATATCCTTAAATAAAAGACTATTTTGAATAAAAGACTATTTTTCTAGAAAACATATCCTTAAATAATTTTTTAAATGATGAAAAAAAATAATATTTTTTTTGTAAAATTAAAATTCTAAAATTGATAAATTATATTTTTATATATAACCATATAATGAATGAAAATATTATTTTTCTATAAATAAAACTTTTTTCCTTTTAAATGAGAAATTTCCAAATATTCTTACAATGAATGTAACCATATATAATCGAATAAATGAATATTAGTATGAGATTAAAATGATTTATTTTAACATTAACAGGTTTGTTACACCTATACCTCACTTCACAAGTTATATTGAAATCCTTATAACATTATTGATGATTTATGATCACTATTTTATTGGGTATGATTCATTATATTAAATTCATATGAATTTATTATTTGTTCCAACCTAAATTTTCATATTATTCTCAGTTATGATATCCTATTAATATATTTTACAATATTACATTACTATTCATCCTATCTCTCCATTTATTATGATTTTATTCTCTAGGTAATGAACAAGAGTATTATGTATGAAATTTCTATAGGGGTATCATTTGTGATGATTATTTGTGGGAAATGTTTTATAATGTTTTTAATATATACTAGATAATATTCTTATCCCTAAATAAAAAAATCCTATAGTTTTTGAGTTTATGATTTATTTTGAGATGTAATGAATACTGGAATAAAATTATTTAATTTGTATGTACGTTATGATTAGGTCATCTCATAACTCCTTTATTATTATTATAAAGTAACATTTACTTAAGTGAATTATTTTTACATTTCATATTAAATGATTTAAAATCACTTCTAATTTTAATATAAACTTGACTCAAAATATTTGGAAATGATTGAATGTTTTTTTTCTTGGAAGATAATTCTAGTATATGACATTGATGGGTGATATTGGTGTTCCCATAAGAATCCCTTAGTTATTTAGTAAATAATTCTATTTATAAATCTTTATATTCCTTTCTAGTTCCTTTCTAAATAAAATATATTCTAAACTCTTCAAGTATATTTATACTCTTCAAAAATAAAATAATAATAATTTCAAGACATATATAAATGAAAAAATACAGTTTTAATGTTATCTTACCAAAATATTCTCCCTAACAATGTTCTTCATTATAGGTTGGGCACCATGTTCACTATCTAGGTCAATTAGAACAAAACATTTGTTACCAACCCTAATACAATTAAGATTACTGATCTTTTAGTTTCAATTAATTGATGATTGTATTTCTGTAAAACATAATTTTATACTGTAATTTCTTTGTTTAATTAAATTTGATAAAGCATCCATTTCATAAAGTAATTCTTTTTTATCAGTCTAAGAAAGTGTAATTTGTTACTTATATTTTGGGTCACTAAAATGTTTTTTATTAGGATTCACATTAGAATGAGGTAGAGTTTACATTATCAACATATGAAGTTATACCAACAAATTATAATACATATGATTCATATTAAACAAATATTTTAAAAATTAAAAAATTATATAAAAACACCAGTGACAACAAATCTATAGTTTCAATCGTATTTTATTATTTAATGGTTGAACTGTTTTTATCCCTCTATAAATTATGAAAATTTCTTTTATATGGTCACCTATAATATTTATGAAACTCTCTCTATCTGGTTATATCATTTTTTTTGTGAAATCCCAAGGAATGTATCATCCTCTATTGAGCTGATAAATTATTTCACATTTGTTTTCTTTACTGAAATAATAAAGGACTATTTTTCTATATAATATCATGTGTATAAAGCATTTGAACTAATTGTGATGTAAGTTTGATGGTATCAATTTTGAATCCATCCTAATTAAAATTAAATTTTATAAATACCAATCCCTCAGATATTTCTTCAATCCTCCATTTACCCATTAATATTATAAAATAAATATATGAAACATTGTATAATCTCTATTTTTTCTATGATCCCAAACTAAAAAATATTCATATAAATTTAATTATTGTCAATAACACCATATACATGAATTACTTCAGCCACAATAATGACTTAATTGTTTTTATTGTACTACATCAAACACATTTATTTTTATAGAATGTATAATCATTAACTAAATAGCAATTATATGATAATTCATGTACAAATGGTCCTTTGTCTAACCATCATAATTTTATAGACATGAAATTTACGATTTTGGACAACTTATCATAAACATTGCGCTAAAACAAATTAATAAATTATTTCAAATGTGTATTTGATATCTATCATTCAACTATGGTTAGATTCAAAGTTTCCAAAATTTCCTTCTAAGATTAAACAAGTGATACAACCTCTACATTATTTTTTGAAGTATATCCTTCAATAGAGAATGAAACTATTTAAAACTAGTATAACTTTTTTTGTTTTATGCTTTAATATTATATAGTTTTAATGTAATTGAAAGTGTTTCATAGTTTATAAAACCATCATACAATGGAATATATATACATTTCATCAATCACTCAAACATTTTTAGACAATATGTAAGTTCATTTAAAACTATTATTTTTCTTTTCTCAATATGATCTGCATCATAATATATATTAGTATAAATATTAGATGACTTAAAAAATTTATTGTCATTATACTTAATCAAGACCTCTTTATGTGTTTTATCCAACATATATAATTCTGATAAATATTTATCTCTTCCGTTTATAAAATATATATTTTCTCTTTTTTAGTATATTATTGATTCCCAAAGTTTATGGGTTAAATGAATGGATTATTTTACATTTTATTTCTTAATACTTTATACTAAATAATTAATAATTATTAATATATAATTTTCATTTTTAATTACTATTTAATAATAACTTCTAAAAAATCATTAATAAAAAAATATTAATTTGTAAAAAATACTAATTATTATATATTAATTGATCATGGATCATTAATATTTGATTGTTATTTTTTATTTTTTAATTGTAATTATTATTAATAAATTGATACATTTTAGTTCGAAATTAATTAATATATTATAGATAATATATAGATAACTAATTATTAAATATTTTTTAATTTCTATTTTTTTGATATTTAATGATTGCAAAAATAGTTAAAAATTTATATAAGAAATTAGTAATTAATAATTAATTTTAAATTATTACTAATAAGATATAATTAACATAAAATATTATAATTCATTATTACTTGACCATCACTAATTACTAATTAATAAATGTATAATATGTAATACAAATCTATAAATAGAAAATAATATTTAATAATTAATACAAAATTGAAATTAAATAATTCTGTTCAAAAAATTATTTAATATATAATATATAATATATTTTAGTAAATTATAAATAATTAATACTCTATAATTTATAACATATAATAAATAATAATAAATTTTTTATTAATTAATAATATATGATATATAATATTTAACAATATGTCCATTCATTGATCTGGTTGAAGAAAACTGATACTATAGGTGCACCTATTGCCACAGTCGGCCAAACAATGGAAATAAATGGTACCTATTTTAAAGGTCAATAGAAACAGGGATAATAGATATCTACGTAGACTCGTATTACAAAAATTATAAGAAATGTAAGAATATATATCACTTATTTGTAGGGTTTTAGTAATAATATTGATTCTCCCAGAACAACAAAATTATTAGTAAAAAATACCTAGGATTATAAAAAAAATGAAAAACACAATAACAAAACATTAAAATAAAAAAACTATTTAAAAAGGTATGGAATATTTAGATAAATGTTAAATTTCTGATTCCAAGTCTGCTTCGATATCCACTGATAACGTTAATCACCAATGCCTTTGTGGGCTCCAATTTTTATATAACAAATTCTAGTCACTGAAAAAAGGAAAAGGATAGACGATAAAAACTGAAAAACATTATTAAACCTCTTAGATGATGAAAACATGGAAACTCTATTAGTTGAAGAAATCTAGAGAACTATAAGAACCACCATTTATTTCTCATAATGGAATGAATAGAACACCACTTACCTTTCCTATTTATATAAATAGTGGAATTTAATAGTATCAAAGGAAGACTAATTCATATCAAACCAAAGGAGGGTTAATAAATATCCCCTAAAATTCATTTTGATATTTAAATAGACTCCAAAGTGGATTAAAACCAAAACCCCCTTGTGAGGTTTACTAATGTGGCTCCAAATTAGTTAAATATTTAAAAGGAGGCACTAGAATAGACCCATTTTCTAGGCTTATGAAATTTATTATTTTATGGGCCTTTTATGCCCCTTATTTCAAGAAAAATCCCAAATCTTAGTTATACTTCTCTATTTATTTTGGTTGAAATTATTATAATATAAATCACACATTATTTTTCATATATTACAAAATTTATTATTAAATTACATAACTATTATTTAATTAAATAGGTAAAATATAAAAAACACAAATCATATCAGTCTTTATAACATGTATTGTTATTTTTAGAATGGTTTAATCACATTAGTCTAAAAATATTAATTATCATTATCCTATGTGTGACCTCAAAGACCCTTTATACTGTTGGAAATGATCTTGAATCCCATTCAAAATCATAAATTAGTATTGGAATGTATAACCACATCATAAATACCCATATAATTAAGGGGTTTGCTGTGATTTTATCCACTATATGTTTGTTAGAAAATTTTCATTGTCTTTAACATTGCGTTTAAGCAAGTGACATGGATAATTTCAATCCCATATTGCTTATCTATTTTTATCAATTTCTGAGATGGCTAAATTTTATATAATCACATCACATTTAATTATATTTGATTGACCATATACTTAGTAAAAACTCAATTGAAGGGTCATGATGTCGTAACCCATTATCTGGGCGGACACATCATATTTTGGATTCAAATCCTTTTACTTTATTAGTGTTGCACCGAATTACAATATATTAATCCAAATTATCTAATTTATTATGATATGAATCAGAGTATGTAACCTCATAATAGGGAAACTATTTTATAACCTCATGTCAAAATATCCATTGCTAATGTTTAGTTAAGAAACTGCAATGACACATATATGAAAATCCATGTGGTACACATTTAGTGGTCCAATATATATACATGATCACCTACTTATATCCCATTAGTGATATGTTATATATATACAAGTGATCATGCTCAAAATAATATTAAAATGTTATCACAACCCAATATAATTATTATTAATTAGGGATAACTCGGAGATACATTTATTCTAGGGTGTTATTATGATATCATCTCCATGTTCTATGAAAAAAACATATATAAATGATAAATTATTTCAATTAAAATACATTAAAAAGTATAAAATATCATTATGAAACAAAACAATGTTGAATTTATGGAAAACACACTAATAATCTCCCAATTACATTAAATTCAATCACCCATGCATCCAACACCAAGAGATTTTGTGTAACTTTATAGATTTTTTTGTGCAACAGGATTTGTTAGATAGTCTATAATATTATAATTTTCAAGAACAAAAAAGATATTAATATCACTTAATTCAGAAATCAATAGAATGATATGAAATCTATGAACTTATGTTAGGAATACTTTTGAGATGTAGACTCCTTATCAGGTGAAACAACACCAATATTATCACACTAGAGTTTAATTTAATGTTTAATAATATGTGTGAACCTTAGTTTATTAATGAACATATTTATAAAAAATCCTTTATAAATTCATAATATGCTATTATATATGCAACCTATGTTGTAAAATTGGAAACTGTTAGTTTTTGGGGAAATTTTCAACTTGTAGTTCCACCATTAAAAAAATAAATCACAAATCTTTACTTATTTTTAAATATTTCTATGTCATTTTGGAAAATAGAATTTTTTAATCATTTAAAACAATCTCTTACCCATTCCAGAGACTAAGAATTTATCTTTAGTGCAAATAAAGTACTTCAGGATAATTTTCTTGAAAAACTAATTAATTTCACCAAGATTTTATTTGTATCCACTCATCAAAAATAATTCATTATATATATCAGGAAAATTAAAAAATATATTATATATTATTTCTCCAAAGATAAAAATTTATATAGTGTTATTCATGCATTATCTTTCTTTAACAGAATAAGCATGTAAATTATATTGGAGTTTTCCATGTTAATTTTTTCACACTTTATAAATGTATGGGTTATGACTAAGGTTCATATATGTTTTATATATATCTCTATAGATATTCATAGATGTATGTAATTTGCTTCGCCAAGATAATTTATTTAGAATTAATTTCCCAAATAAATGTTCACTAACAATAACATTGTGATTTCCATTGTATTTAGAAATATGTAATATATATAAAACACAAAAAATACTACAGTTCTCCCACTAACCACTTTATATGAAAAACATTCATTCTCATTTTAGATAAATTAAATAACTTTGATATCTTCATAAAAATAAATATTCCAACATCATTTTTCTTATTTCAACTCCTAAAAGGATCATTTCAACTTACAAATGTTATCAAAATTTCTTGGATCATAAAAATCCCCATGATGTATCATGTATCCATATTTGAATAATTTCACATATTGGAATGTGTTTTTCCATCATTATGATATATCTCATAATGTTAATATAATCATATGGACAGAAGAATCTAAATTTATTTTCTTATAGATAGTAGAGAAAATGATTATTAATATTTCTTACCATGAATTTGATTAAAAAATATAGTTCCCAAGTTATTCTTATCATACGATCCTGATTATTTAAAGAGGGATGTTTCTATTTGAATTCTGGTTATACTAATTTGAAATGGGTACATAAATGGATCCTAGGATTAGGGATGGTATTGGGAGTCTCTAGGGGGTTTGAGATAAGGAAAAAAGGGAAAATGGAACTTAAAGTGCATAGAGCATGGCTGGAGCATGGTTAGTTATAACCCTACCCAATGAACATGTGGGTTAAAAAAGGAAATATGATGGGTTATTAAACCATGTAGGGGTATCCTAGAAATCATAAAAGTCTAGATAAATATGTTCCCACATCTGCTAAATTGTTTTAAAAAATATGCAGTTTGATAAGAAGACCATACGACTTTGGTTTCCTCTAGAAAAAAGAGGCCACATGGTTGGGACAATGTTGAGAAAACAATGCGTCAACCCATGACCAAATCAAAAGTGTCCATTTTACCATTTTACCTTTTTGAATTATATTCAATTCCCATGATTTTCATCATTTTTTCTCCTACAGTAGCCTAGGGTGTGAACATCCTTCTACCAACCCTTCCAAGGAAGCTTCTCCATCAATTTTAGGGTGTTTGAGGTGTTGTTTATTGTTATTAGAATTTCCAATTAAGTGTATTACTTAATTTATTTTTATATTTTGGAAGATACACACCATGGTTGATTCTATTCTTATAAGGACCATGATCCATAATTTCAGGGATTTCTTTGCTTATTCTTTTAGGACCATTTTAGTCTGAATCAAGTGCTGAGGTTGGATGAGTGGTTGTCTACGTGCATAAGTTTGGTGGTATACAATCATTCTACTATATTCTGGATGATGTTCTTGTAAATAATTTTCTAATATTTTTCTTCAATTCCACAAATTTTCATCCATAAACAAGACCAAAAAATTGGGCCTTGAATTAATATACAAGACCCTTCACAGAACTCATTGGGTTCATTGATAACTATAAAACCAGGCATAAGGTCACCCATGAGGCATTACCATCCCTTGAAAATGGTAAAATGGGATGTAAATGATAAAATGTATGGTTTTGTTAATTAAACCCATTGTAGGTTTTATTTTACATGTAATCATGACATAAGGTGTGGTTTAGATAAATTAATAAATTAATTGTTATGAAATGGGAAATGGAATAAAGGGTTAATGGTAAAATATGGATTGATTATTTTGTTGAATGTATTTAAAGATCCTTTTATGGTTGTTTTTATATGAATAAATTGTTGAATGTTTTTTCTATGGAATTTGTTTATATATGTAGAGTGAGACAATCTATGAGTGTAATTATAAATCAATGTGGTGCACCCTTGATGTTTCAATTTGTTAAAAGGGAAAAGTGTGTTAGACCTTGGAAACTATTAATTGATTAAATACATAGATATAATGTTCATGAAACTACATACCCAAGCGTAAGTATATTTGACATGGTTCTTCGCATCGCTGATTTATGATGGATAAACATGATGCTCTACATCATTTACATGAAATTGTGGACATTAAATTCCTTATTCATGTAAAGGGATATAAAATAACATTTCTAGTACTGATGTAATTTTCTATGGTATAGGTAATAAGAACAATTCTCCACATTTTTTATATTTGAAATGATTGAAAAAAATCCCTTTTATTTAATGTTTTTAACATCTAAAATTTATATTTTAGAATTTTGGAATGGATGAACAAGGTTTACTAGGTCCCTGGTCATGGTGAAACAAAAGGTCCCAAGTGGATAATTGATAAATGTGTTTTTTGAAATATTTTCATTATTTGACCTATTATTTAATCCCTTATTCTTTTGTATTCACTATTATTAGACTGGATATTTCTTTATCCACCAATGGAGGTGCCCTGTTGAGTTTTACTCATACCCAGCTCGATCCTCCATTAGTGCCCAATAATATTTCATTGTTATAGGGTGGGATAAGGTAAAGTGACCTATGATTGAGGGATAAGTTATATTTTTTTGATGGAGCACAGATGAGGTGACATAAATTGATGTCATGTCTTGATTTAGAGTTTTTAGTGTGTATTTATTTAATTTCGTTTAAAACATGAAACCTTTTTGTCAATTCATATTTACTGAATTGGTTATGTGATGTATTTCCATTACTGGATATTGTTCTTTTTATCTATTATTATTTTTACTTTTTTATCCATGTGATAAATAGGGTACCATCTCCCCAAAATCATTATTATATCCTCACTGCTAGTCAAAATTATATAAAATTTGGGGTGGTGCACCTCAAGTCATGTAACCAATTGATTCGGCTACTTGTTTGAGTGAGTCCGACCTAAAAGTTATAAAGGGTATAAAAAGAGTTTATTTATTGTTTATTTATTATTTGGGAATGATATATTTGATACTAGGATGTATCAATCATTAGTAATGTTCTCGTTCATGAGAGTAACTAACCCATGTGTTGGGGAAAAACTGAGTTCCATGGGTGGGATTTCTATTCATGATGTTCATTTGTTATAGTTGAATGTTACTTCATATTTGGTGATATACTAATTGTGTGGTGCTTATATTTTATGATTTTTTACTCATGTAATGGTAAAAAACTATGGTTGAGTATTCAAGAATCATTTTAGAAACTAATATATTTTTGTGGCATGCATCAAGTTAGTCACAAATGGGAAATTATATCATTTTTCATTTCCATGACTAATGAAATTGGGTTATTGAAGATGAAAATGTTTTTATGTTTTTTTATGGTTTTATATAGAATTTCATATTCAAGAACATGAAAAGTATTTTAAATTGAATTATGTTAATTGAAACAGTTGATATGGTTTCAAACAAGATGTTTTTAATTTGGATGTCTAGTTTACCCTTAGTTATTATTGGACCAAGATAGGGATTGTTGAGGGTAGTGATGAAGTTACTTTTTTAACCGTAGGGAATATGTGTACCAATATATTTTTATGGATAGTTGTGACCCTAGTTTTTGAAAATTGTGTAATTGTATATTTGTAACATAAAACATATGTTTTTAATTTTAAAGGGATTTTTCCATGATGACAATTTATTGTATAAAGTTATGATGTAATTGATGAGAATTAACCCCTAATATTGGAAGTGGGACCACTATTAGTTCCAAGTGATCGGGTGGAGGTCAATTTTAGTGAGAATTTTGATTGGATTATTTTATTCATGGAGAAATATCTAGTGTGGTATTCAATGAGTATTATTTATATAACATAGAATTTTTAGCTACAATATCATCCAAAATTAATAGGATAGGGTTGAACTAAGGTATCTGAGTTTTGGATTGAATCTATCACGATGATTATAGATCACTTAGAAAATACTCTGTAGAATATGGTCAAGTTAGGATCTTATATTTTATGAGGACCAAACAATCCTTGGTTGGATACTCAAGTACAAACTGTGCAGATATAGAGTACTTATTGGAAGTAATTAAAATAAATGTTCTGTGAGCATTTATACCATGAGACTTTGAGGCCAGAGAGGGATATGGAGTTTATGCACTTTACGTAGGGTAGTATGTCAATGATTGATTATGATGGACACTTAAAAAACATGTAATTTTTTTTTTCTATGATGGAAGTGTATATGTTTATTATAGAGAAATGTTTTCTAGATGGGCCTAGTAGTGAGAATAGGTCCTGGGTGAATATCTTCTGTTTGAATAAGTTTGATGATGTAGTTAATCATGCTCTCATTTCATAGGGATAGCTAAATGGGGATTCTAGTGGTGGATAGGTATGATCATATTGGTAATTTTTTGGTATCTATTTTGATGGTTAGAAGTGTCATTATGAAATATTTCACCAAGCTGGTGGTAGGTAGAGAAACCAAGGGAGAGGATCGACCTCTCAAGAAAGTAGGTGGGTAGTTTTCTTTCGTTGTGTAAAACATAGAAACATGCACGATTATTGTATTCAACCACTAGTTTATTTTTGATCTTGAGGCTATATGGGACACCTATAGGGGTTCTATATGACCCTCAACAAATTAATTATGATGGAGGGTCTAAGACGATGCAGAACACTGACGTGGGATCTATTTACCCATATAAATTTTCCATTTTTATTTCTAATGGCCATAATCGTCTAGATAACAGACATAGTACTATAGAAAAATAGTATCTATATCAATAGGGTTGTGTTGCTCATGAGGGGAAGACAAGATGTAACACCCTAAGATTTTATAAGAAATATTCTTTTTAATTTATTTGATGTCTTGTGTTGTATGATACATTAATTTTAAATTGTTCTATACGCAATACCGTATTAGCTTGCAGTATATGCAACAAAATTATTGGATTGTATTACGTACAAGTTCATGTTCTTTGGATAAAATTCATTTCATGCAAGGTCGAGTATAAATGAACAACTAAATATAATTATGTTACCTTATAACATATCTGTTGAAGTGGTGGTGATGAATATTATTAATTTTCTTATGAAATTAATGTTTACACTTATATTTAATTAATATTTTTGTGAATAATTTTTTATAATTTAAAATAAAACATTATTTTAATTAAAAGAAAATTTATTTATGAAAAACAATTTAAATTTAAATAAGTGAGATTATAAAATAATAAAATAACTCTTTGTGGATTTTATTAATGAAATATATATGTAATATATTCATTGTAATGTTTATAATTTATCAAATATGTTTTCTACACATGATATAAGAACAAATTCATTTTTTCAGATAAAAGTTTTTTTTCCAAAAAATATTGTTTTACAGCCTTTTGATGGTGAACCCATTGGAGATCTATATTTTTTACAATTTTATAAGTTATTTTTGAAAAAATAATATTCTTTATTGGAATCAGGACATTTATATTCATTGTGATCGAAATATTTGTATTTTTCCGAGAAAATTCAAACATTAATGAATAGTAGAAAATACTGCATTTTAATTCAAAACTCTCTTTTTTATAATTTATTTGTATTGATAGATTATCTTTTTAGTTGTTTTTAAAGTATATTGAGATTTCTTTTTATCATTTAATCCAATATTGTCTATTGGAATAAATTTCAAATTGAAATTTTATATAAACACATGTTAATCTTTTGATGGATTTTACTTTAAAAAACAAGTATTCTCACTTTAACAACGGGAATTAATTTTAAATTAATTATTACAGTTTATTTATTTTGAATTTTTAATTAAGAATTATATATTTATAATCAGTATGTCCAACTTATGTAAATAGGTCCTTTTTTGGACATTATGAATAGTAACTTTGGTAATTGTTATTTACCACTATTAAAGGCATATCAGGTAAATTAGAGTAACAAATATTATTATAAGGATAATATAATTACCCTTACACCTGAATAAATCATATTCATTGAATAAAGGTTTATCTTTAACACCTAAGTATCAAAATTTATTCATTTAATGAACTTTTTTCCCTGAAAGTGATGTAATTATTATTTAAACAAAAGAAAGTTACAACATGTCACTCTCTTATATATTATAAGTATAAATTTTTTAATGTAGTGATAAAATTAATGAAAGCACAAATAAATGTAGTGAAAATAAATAGAATAAAATTTTCAACATAATTGGAATTTATATATAATATTTAGAGGTCAAATATTTACCATAAATATTGACACAACACTGATACAATAATAATTTTATTAAAAAAGATATGAAACAAATGATAGTATAAATATTAAAATAAATATTATAAGACATAATTTATGAAATACATGAATTTTCTAAGTGAATATGACATGTTATAAAACTATTAAATGGTTTTTTTTCTAAGTTATCTTTCTATATTAATTTTATTTAAATCTAATGGAAAAAGTGTAAAAATTGACACTATTGATATTTTATAAAAATAATATTTATTAAATTATTTAAAAATATTAAAAATATTTTAAAATAAAAAAGTGTCTATGATACGGTCTAAAAGTTAATTTAGTGTCCAATTATGGGAAATTTACCCCATATAAGTAAAATGAATAATCTCTTAATACTTAAAATGTTGTTACCACAATTAAAATTAGAAGATAATAATTAAGGGTAAACCAAAAATATATTGTTTGAAGTAAAATAAAGAAATGTATAAAAATTATTGGATAAGAGGATTTTGAACTATCCCTATATTATCTTCTACATATTTCAAATTTTAATCTTTTAGATAAAAAATTTAATTTGTATTAATTTAATATTTTAAGAATTTACAGGGGTGCCCCTCACCTCAATTAAAAAAGATAACCTTATCCCTTACCTATTAACTTAAATTTGATCCTTAAATATTGTCAATAACCATACCTTTTCCATTATAAAATTGATTAATTACATTATAGAGGTTCTGGTATCCCGTAAATACCAACTCTGGTTCTTTTAAGAGGAGATTTAGTGGAAGCACATTGAGGAAGATGAAATCTCTTCTACCGATTCTTTCAAACTTATTTGTTATTCTACTTCATCCTAATTATTTGTTTCATTATAAATTAATAACATTTTTATCACTCATATAATTATATGTTATTTTAATTATTAAACAACCATATTCCCCATTCTTTCCATCCTATGAAAAATGAAATCACGACGCGTGCGTATGTATAACTTACCATTTATGCACCGTGGGGTATTCTGTTTTCACCACCACATTAATTGGATGGATATAATGATGGAAAAAATAAATATATATTATTATTATAACATGATATAGATTTTGGAACAACATATATACCATACACTTCCATAACATTTTGTAATTATCAGAGTGATATCGTTGCTCAAGCGTACATACGACCTACCGACTCAACGATGCGATGTGATTCACTCTACAATATATCAATTTTAAAATGACTATATAAATTTTCAGAATGAATAAATATGATATTTATTATGTTAATATAATTTTTTAATGATATAAATATGACATAAGAAAAATAACTAGAACTTATTCAGCAAAACTTGAACAAGAAAATGAAGGAGTTTATACTCAATTAATGAGTAATAATGAAATATTATTACCAAAAAGATGATTATATGATCATATATGATATAATAAAAATGAATATGATTCTGAAATACGTCAATGACATCATTAAAATAATTATAAATGAGGTTTGTATACAAACAAAGGATAACAGACCTAAGGTAAGGTATTATTTCGTCTCACTTTTAATTTTGTTGGACATATGCCTTATACACAACCAATTACTTTTGTGTGGTGTTTATGATTTCCATGAATGTTTTATGGTTATTATTATGAAGGTTATGATATTTAAATATTAAGAAATGTTTCTTTATGTTATGAATAATACGATTTGACTGATTGTAATTGGTACGGGATAATTTCACAATCTCATTATTATCCAAGATTGAAATATATGTAATTATTTACTGGGGTATATTTATCATCCACTTCAATGTCTTTTGAAAAAATATATTAATAAATTGTTTAATATTACCCTATTTATTTTTGAAGTCATTTTTACCCATATTTGAATTTTTCTACATGATTTAGAAGTAATATTTCTTTCATTTTCCTTACAAGGTACGTTTTGACTTTTCCATAAAATGTACGAGGAGAATGTTTTTTTAAATTATATGGTATGAATGTAATTTTAAATTTTCACAATGAATTATTTTCATGAATATTACCTTACATGTTTTAAAGGTTATTTTAAATGAAATTACTTCATTTAAAATTTCATGGTGTTTTAAGAGAAGAAAACATTTTTTGAAGAAGAAAAGATATTTTCCACAGGATTTAATTTTAGGCGTTTTACCCAAATTATTTTCCAGATAAGAATAAGGATATTTTTTAAGTACACCATCCATATTTCTCTTATGGTTGATTATGTTTATAATGTAATTCTATTTATGTAATTAATTTGTTTTACATGCATTATATTATGATGGAATGATGTTTAAGAAACTCATTTTATTTTTTGGGTTATGTTACAATGAATGATTTATGTTTTTGTGGCACACATATGTATGGTTGTCAGTTTATGATGGGTGGGACCTATATCTCCATCCAATGCATTGGGTAAATATTTATATCTCATGTGATTGAAATTATAGTAATAACAAGTTTGTCTGGTTTAGTAATAAAGGGATGCAATGGAAAGTAAATATGGTTCAGTAATACAAGGCTGAAACGACAAGTAAACCAGGTTAAGTAATGTAATATATCCACTATGATGGTATTAGAATATAGAATTGGGTAATATAGAAATTATTTTATATGCATATTTGTTTTCCACAAGTTCATGTTTTATGCAAATGATATGTTATCATGGTTTATGTTCCTTTATGATTTATGCCTTACGTACAACCAGTATTTATTTTATGACTCAAGATTTTGATATTCAAAATATATGATCAAAATTTTAAATTATTATGTTTATATTTTCCATGCCTTCTCTTAATGATCATTTAATCACACCCTTTTTATTTTTTTCTTTCCCTGATGATATAATTAAAGTTTTTAGGTTGGAAAACTAAAGGGGAAGATATTTTTCGGAGATGTTGAAGATCTTTCACCAAGATAGAAGAATGTGTTATGAGTATCCCAAGATAATAATCTAATACAGTATTTTGGAATCTATTTTTGTAATGTATTATATATTACACAAAATAAATGTAATTTCTATGTACATTAATCTTGGGTAATTAAAGGTGACCACATGATTGAGGGATAAGCTAGATATATATAGTTCAGCCTGTAAATGATGGTAGTGAGGATGGATTGTCGACTTTCGGTGGTATAATGATTTTATATTATATTATTTGTAGTGAATTATTTGATATCATAGATTTACACTGTTTTCTATCTACTAAGGTGTTTAATGGTTTGGGTCCATTGGAAGAGTTCTTGTGTAGAGTAATATTGACCAACATGCCGTTAGGGGCACAATCGAAGGGTATCTATCATTGCAAGCAGTGTTATCACATGTTTAGTGGGTACCATATCCTTTAGTAGTGGTTAATTATTGAGACTCTAGTTTTTGACATGATACATGGAATGTACTAGTTTTTTTCGTATAAAGATCACACTGACTATTTCCATTGAAGGGTAAATTGTTTTTCTCATGATGGGGATATTCATGTTCATCAATGAGAGTGGGATGTTCAAGAAGGATGTGTAGGGATTATTCACCAGTTTTTGGGATAGATTATGGATCATTTTGTGAGTATTAATCTTGATGAAGAGTGAATGAAGAATGATGTTATTCCTCTAATAGTAGACTAGTTTTTTGACGTGTTTCTTTGGGAGTTATCAGGGTTTCCATCAAAGATGAAGATTGATTTTATAAGGGAACTGGTTCCTAATGTAAAGATATTTTTTATTAACCTTTAAAAAATAGATCCTAAATATCTACAAGATATTAAGGCTTAGATAAAGGAGTTGGTGAATAAATAATTCATTTTTTTGAGAACGTCACTATGGAGCTCTCATGATTTTTTTTCAATGATGAATGAGAGAATGTTGTGCTTGTGTATTGATTATTGAAAGATGAATGAAATAATGATCATGGATTGATATAATCTTCAACATAATTATTTTTACCACTTATGTGATTCCAGTTCATATTCCAAAATTGATTTAAGATAATGGTATCATCAGCTAAGGCTTAGACCTTCTGATATATCAGAATATTCTTTCATAAGAAAGTATGGTTTTTATGAGTTCATTATAATTCCATTTGGATTAGTGAATGTTATTATTGTGAATATGACCTAGATGAATCATATATTTCACCTATATATGGATTTATTTATGTTTGTCCTTATTAATGAAGTCTTAGCATAATCCCATAACGATAACGATCATTCCACACATCTTAACATCATCCTCTGTATACTAAGCGAGAATTGACTATATAATGAGATATCTATGTTCAATTTATGGATTGAAAAGTAATATTATTAGGATACATACTCTTATAGTATGATCTGTTAGTGGGCTATTGGAAGGTTCTTGTGGTTGTTTGTTGAGAACAACCTACAATTTGTTTTTTGGATATATGAAGATTTATGGGTATCGATGGTTACTAAAGTAGGTTAATCAAATAATTTTATCACTTGATGGTGGAACTCTAAATCTTGAGAGTGTAGGGTATACTGTTTTCATGGTATGAGGCATGTGAGAATACATTTGGGAGGTAAATAATAATTTTTCCACTACACCAATCTTGATTTTACCCGAGTTGGGCGAAGAGTAAACCTTGTATAGGGATGCATTAGGAATCATACATGGGAAAATGTTAATGTACAAAGATCATGTCATGGAATATGGATTATAGTAGCTGATTCCACATGTAATAAACTATACTATACATGATCTCAAGTTAGTTGAAGTTGTTATTGCTTAAAATATTGGCACCATTATCTTTTGGGAGAGTGGTTTATTTTTTATACTAACACTAATATCCAAAAATATATATTTTATCAACATGATATAAATATTACGTAGTGAATATGTGTTTTTTATATAAAATATTTTTATTTTGATCCAGTTAATACATCATTAATGGAAATAGTGTTGCTAATACCTTGAATAAGAAGACCCAACATCATGTGGTTCAAAATTCTAGATATGAGTGGAAAATTATGTCCTTGTTCACAGAGATTCATGTAGGTGTTTAGGGTGATTGGGGGTAGATTAAAATAATGACATTATCAATTGATCCTTGACTTCTAATATGAATCAAGTGTAGGCATTATGAGGATCCTGATTTCCTGACACTGAGGAAAAATTTTATGGTGGGTAGATACCTCATGAAAAACACATCAAAGATGACAAAGTCATTGAAATTTATGGATATGTTATTGTGCCTACTTTTATGTGAGAGGAGCTAATACATGAGATTAATTCCTTAAATTGGGTGGTTCACATTAGAGTGAACAAAATGTACCAAGAAATTTATAGATAGTATTGGTGGCTGGGAATGAACAAGGAAATTTCAAGTTTTTGTAATATGATGCTACACATATTAGTAGGTGAAGACTTTGTATCAGTACCCTATAGGTCTTTTAAAATAATTTTCTATTTTTTAAGGGATGTTATATGATATTACCATATATTTCATAGTGGGTTTAAAAGGTAATCCTTGAAATAATGATGCGATATGGGTGATTGTTGATAGGTTGACAAAGGGGATACATTTATTTCCAATTCAGGAGAATTTACCCATCGATCAATTGGGAAATATAACATGCCGACCCAAAAGACAGTATATAGTACACTGAGCCAATGGGTCTCATAGCCTCAAGCATACCCCTTGATATTCCAGATGCCGCTAACTATTAGTGAGGACTTAAGGTGTGTTTGTGGGGAGACTATACCCTCATGTCATAGTATAATGCAGTGGTGTAAACATATCTGTCAATAGATGAATAATAATATAAATCAATGAAAGATTATAAACATCCATAATAAAACATTAATAATAATTATATAAATAAATTTCATATAAAAAAAGATATTCCATATCTCCAAAAATCAAGAAAACTGGTATATAGAAATCTAGTACAAAACATGTATTAAAAGGTATTAAAAGATAAAAAAGGAAATATCTCCAGATAACATCGTGAGAATAGATTAGTTTTATGCTCCCATAGTCCTATGACATGATCAAATAAATCATGAAAACTCTATTATTTCCCCAGTCCGTCCATGAATCCATTTAGTTTTTCCGAGTACCCAACGATGTCCCAAATAGGGTGCGAGACAACACTCAGTTGGCCACCACCAATGGTGTATATAATAATTATAGTATGTGTAATATAAAAAATAATAATGCAATATATCACAGGTATAATAGTAATGAAAGTAAAGTGTGATCTTTCCCAACCTAACATGGATCCATATAAACATTAATCAAGATCCCATAAATAATGGAAGTTGTAAAGAAAAAATAATATAGGTTTGATACTATCTAGTCTAACAACGGGTAATCGATACACATACCTGATCAATTAATATTAAATATCCAAATAATATCCATACCATCCTCAATATTTTTTCGTGTGTCAAAATCTACAATAGCCACATTATGAATTCCAATGATATACTATGAATGGCCAAATCCAAGGTATAAAATACAAATTCATAATTATCAAGTCCCAAGAGAAACTCGATGGAAACTTGGTAAAGAATTTGGTGGAGTATATAGATCTTATCAATAGAGAATGTCTAATTAATGTTCAAGAAAGATAGATCTATGGGGTATTAAGGCTTGTGTCATCCTAAAAAATTAGGATCCAAGGAGCACATCCATGGAATACACTAATGTAATCAAGATCAATGGAGTAGAAATTTCCACAATATCTAATGGAACATGGATCCAAGGATAACATATGATTTATCCACTACCACTTCCAATTTACCAATCATTATTTAATCAGTATCATTCACATATAATGAGGTCTTCAAACCCATTCAACATTTTTCATATAAACAATTTTTTCCATTTTAATCCTATGAAATAATATGAAATGGAGGTAATAAATTTCTTATATAATTTCAATTAAATTAAACTAAATCCATTAATTTATAATGAATTGGTAAAACAAGGTTCTCAAAACCATAAAAAAATAAAATAAATTCTTCTTAAGCATTATAATAAATTGGAGGTCTCACATACACCCAATGGGGAGATACAACATAGAACAGATACAGGGGAATACCCCTTGGGTGGTTGGAGTTGGGGAAAATAACCTATAAAGATAAAAAGGTACACAATGGGAAACATAAGTGGTTCTAAATTAATGATATCAAGGTGTTCAATTCCATTTAGAGGAAATTCTTGAATGTATAGCATATTAAAATACTAAAAAAATCTAAATAACCACAAAACCATATAGGAAAAGGTATAAACCACAAACTATATGTCATTGGTAGAGAAATCATGCAGTATCGACCTTAGATTCAGTCTAAATCAGGAGAAAATTTAAGAACAGATGAAAATCCTATAAATTAGGAGTATTTTCTAGATCTTAGATAGTGTAGTTGGTATCAAGGAAAATGAGTATTGTCATAATAGGAATGAATAACACACCTTCATGAATCTAAGGAGAAAAATGATGTTTGAATCCTAGTCTCGATGGAGATTTGGGATCAGAGAATTTGATTTGGCATCAAAGGAGCTCCAAAATGTGAGTTGCTATTTTTTGGAGATTAATAGAAAATTAGATTAAGGTTTAATGTATTTTTAATGGTAAAATAGTCATTTTTTTCCAAAACACTGGGTTACATAGTTTGGCTACATTGTTGTCCAAACCCTGTGCAAATCGTAGACACTTATCTGTCTCAAGGGGAACATGAAGGGTTCATATGAACGGTTTTAGAAACCATGTGCAATCCAGGATGAATTCACATTCTAAAAATTGAATATCCCCCCCGCAAGTTTATGTGGACATGGTTGCATGGTTTCCTCAAACCGTGTGACCCTAGAAAGAGTCATGGACTATGTCCAATGGTTTCATCAAACCTTGTAGCTTGGGTCACATGGTTTATAATAATCATGTGACCCAACTAGATTTTCATAAATCAATGCCTCTAGGCTCAAAAAAATCCCCATACACCACCCTAAACCCCAGTTATCTCACTAAACACTCACATTAGGTCAAAACTAATGAGTTCAATTGAAATTAAAAAGATATGTACCTCGTAGAAAAATCAAGGATCTTATAGGAAACAAATATGTTCCATAGATATCATATTTTTATGGGGTTCCTCAATGTATAATTTCAAATAATGAATTAGGTTTTTCAAAATGATTACAGAGATTCTTTTAGAGGGTACTTTGTACTAATATTCTTATGAGTATAATATTTCTCCCTCATATAGATAGGAAATTTGAACTTAATATTCAGGTGTTAGTGGAAATTCTAAGAGAATGCATCCTAGATGGGTGATTCATGGAAAAAGAACCTACTTATTATTTATTTCTCTTATAAGAAAAATTATCAATAAACTATTTTTATGAATACATATGATGCACTATATCATTTCGATACCTAGAATTTTTTATGGGTGATTCTGTGTTCCTTCTGGTTTCATTGAGATTTTGCACCATTGGATTCATAAACAAGTTATGTTGGAACTCAAATATTTTCAGACATTAGAGGTTAAGGAGAGGATTATACTAGTAGAATATCAATTGGATCTTCTATAGTAGTATCATTATATGTATGAAGATTTTATTGTTTCACAACTTTAACTGTATCAACTTGACCCATGTCATGTAATAAATGTTTGTGATGTTATGTTTTAGGTTGATGCGCCCTTTGAGGAGGATCTTATTTTTATTATGGATCGTAGAGAGAGGATATTTTGGAGTAAGGCCATGTATTAGGTCTAAGTACCTTGTATGAGATGTTATAAAGTGTGCGAGTTTTTAAGATTCTGATACATTGATGAGGTACATTTATATTTATTTTTTTAAATACTTTTAAAAAGATAATTAAATTCTTTCTAGGAGTTGGTAATGTCTAGAGAGTGTCTTGGGGGTTCAATAAATGAAAAAGGATGTAAAATGTCACTAATAGTGCATAGTGATTTGTTAAAATATGGTTAGAACTAACTTTTCCTCATTACTATGTATCCTTCAACAGGAGGAAACATTGTTTATAAAAATGTGCATGGGTGTAATGGAAACCAACATAGCTATTTACATGGATTCCGCATGTTTTTTCACACCATATGGGTGGTGTTGGGGACCATGAGGCATTTTTTTACTCCAGACAAAGTAGGCTACAGGGTTAGCACATGGCTTGGAAAACATTATGATCAAACCATTAACCTCATTAAAATTGGACATTTTACCATTTCCCCTCCTAATCATATATTCAATTATCCTAAATTTTACCTTTATTTCACCCCCAACAGCCTAGGTTGTGAACCTACTTATCCAAAACCTTATAATGATATTTCTCCTTCAATTATAGGGAATTCGATTTGTTGGTTAATGTGATTTCATTCCCAAAGTAAGTATTAGAATAATTTTATTTATATTTAATAGAAGATTCAAACCCTGGTTGTTTCTCGTTTTCCAATGACCATGAGCCCTAATTTCTAGGTATTCTTAAACTTTGTGTTTGTTGTCATTTTTGTTTGAATCAAGGCCCATGGTTGGATTGGTGTTTTTTAAAGGCATAAGGTATGTGGTCTAAAATAATTATCCTATAAAAATGAGATTTTTCTTGCGTATTTGGTTGGTCCATTACACTACCATGATTCAAATTTTTACTCTTGACTAAGAAAAGTAAATTGTTCCTTCAATTGATGTTTAACACCCTTCATGGACTTCATTGGGTTTGTTGATGACTATAAGACTGGGCCTAAGGTGACCCAAGAGGTTTATCAAACCCTTACAAATGATAAAATGGGTTGTAAATGATGAAATTGAGGGTTTATGTAATTAAACCAACTTTGTTAGTTGTTTGAGATTATTGCATGACCCAAGGGGTGGTTTGGATTGTTTTCATCTTTAAAAGTGTTATGAAATGGGAAATGGAATAAAGGGTAAATGGTTAAAATGGGATTGATTATATTGTTAGAAGAATTTAAAGAACCATTAATGGATGTATTATATTAATAAATGGTTGATTGGATAATTATTGAAATGGGTTAAAGATGTTGAGTGAGATAGTCTGTGGGAATAATGACAAATGTAAGAGGCATACCCTTGATGTTGTGGCATACTAAAAAGGCCAAGTGTGTTGGACCTTGGGAATTGTGGATTAAAGAAATTGTTATAGATGGTGGACATTAAAATACATACTAAGGGGTAAGGATGATGAACATAGCTCTCCTTATCCTTAATTTAGGATGGCTATACATGACACTTGATATCCTTTACTTAAAATTATAGACATGTCATTCCCTTTTTATGGAAAGGGCGATGAAACTGTGTTTTGAGAAATAATTGAATTTGTAATGGTATGGGTAAATTTACCAATGCTCCCTAGTATCAATTATTGAATTGATTTACAAATTCCACTTTTATTTAAAGTGTTTAACCTCTAGAAATGATAGTTCAGACTTTTGGTATGGACAATGTAGTTTTGGTGGTTTAGAGGTCACAGTATAACCCAAGGTCCCAAGTATCTAATTGATAAATGTTTATAATGAAACATTATTTTATTTCCCTATTTATTTAATCCCGTCTTCATCTGTACATATTTTTATTATAATTGATACTAATTTAGACACCGTTGTTGGTGGCCTATGAAGTTTAAATCACACCTTGCTCAAACATCCAATGTTACCCATCCAGATTTCATGGGTGTGGGTTAGGATGAGGGAAAGGGAATTATGATAGATGGATGATTCTATATTTTGGGATATAGCATGGATGAGGGGACTAGACTTGATATCTGGTCTTGATTTGGGGATTTTCAGTGTGTTTATTTTGGTTCCTTTGACACATGAATCTTATCTCACATGATATTTTTATAGTATTGGTTTGGTGATGTATGGTCATCGAGAGATATTTCTTCTAATTGTTCCTTACTATTTATGGTGTGTTATCACTCTTATAAATAGAGTATTTTCTCCATATGTTTCTCATTATATCACCACTACTTTTTTAAAGCCTCTGGTATGTGGGGATGTGCGTCTAAGAACATGTGACAAACTGGTTCAATTACTAATTTTGGTGAGCTGGGATAGGATGTTACATTTATATACAGACACTATAACATCAATGTGAGTGCTCATGTGAAGGTATCACATTCCCTAAATTGGTTTTACCCCATATAGTGGATCTAACATCTCCATACCTAATTGACACGCCTAAATTATATTTCAGATTCCAACATTTTTAACCATTTATCAAATCCTAAATAGATGATGGATTCTTTGTAAAAATATGGATAATATTATATAATCATTGTATAGTATTCATCATATATGATAAATTCATATCTATGGGGTTGTTAAAGAAATCCGAAATACTGACTTAGTTATTTGGTATACTGAGTTGATTAATTTTCCAAAAACCTTTGTGTTTTGGACTCATCCATCTCATGAATATCATAATGTTGTTGGTTTTGAACTATTTCTAGTTCGAATTTCTTCCTACTAATTATATTTTAAATATAATTACCTTTCATGAAGATAACATGTCAAGATTTAGTCAATTTTACTTTGATGTAATATATAAATAATAACCCAATATCTATATGGAATAACCAACAAATAGAAATGTATTTGATTTAAGTTTAGATTATAAACATTCCTAAAAACCTAAAATCACCATGAAAGAAAAATTGTTATTCTTTTGAGTCTACATATCTTGTGGTTCCTTTTTGAAAAACATTTCATGGAACATAATTTAGAGTAAATGAATAAGATTTCATAGCTTATCCTCAAAGTGAAATAAGAAAGACTATATGTCTCACCATTGATTGAATCATCTCCAGAGTCTAATATATAATTTTTGATAACCTATTATACTATGGTTTATCAATTGGATAAATTTTTGATACTATACCACACTATCATTGGAAAATATGAAATTCATGAGTCAAATATTATCCACATGAACTAGATCTAGGTGATTTAATACAATTTCTATGTCAATTTTTCAATTCGATTATAATCACATTGAAAAATTTAATGTGTTATTATTTGTGTTTCCTTATATACAAATTCCATTACCATCTGAATTCATTACTAAACATAATGATGCACTATAATCAATATTGAGATACATTTTATATTGGACCATATATATCGATATGTATAAGATCTAATAAATCATTATCTATTTTACCTTTACTCTTAAAAGAAAATTTAGTCATTTTTAGCATCATGTATTGTAGTTGTAAATATGTTATTTTATTGAATAAAATTTTAATAAAATAATTATACTTACTGTTATAAATTTAGTGTTCTGCGATCCATATTCCTACTTGTCTTAACTCAGTAAAGCACAATTTTTTTGTTTATATGTTTAAGTTAAAAAAAACTCATGTTAATTATATATCATACAAATATTATATATCTTATAAAAACTTGATAAATATTGTTAATTTTAATTATTTATTTTATATAAATTTTTTTCTCCCGATCACTTTCAATAAGACATAATGATCAAGAATTATTAGGGGGTATGTTGGAAGAGAGCGTAGGGCCTGTGATATTTTACACAGGGGATGAGAAAAAACCCAAAAACCAAAATTACCATTAAGTGGAGTAATAAGAATAGAAAACATTCAATAAATGTTTTATATGATTATTAAATGAATTTTACACATATATAAATATATATATTTGGTATTTAGTGTACAATTATAATGAAATACACATGCACAACACACACCCACCAACCAAAAAGGAAGGTCATAGCACCCCAAGGGTTACCCAACCCATCAAGACCATATTTATTTATTTATTATATATAGGAACAAATATGCTATTTTATATAATGTTCCTTAAAGGACCCCAAATATATGGATATATTCTTGCTCAGAATCACCTTGTAGACCTAATATTATCCAAAATTTATGGGATTCATCATTCAATCACACATCTAACAACGATACTCCACTGTTATCACACTCCGATGACCATCGAACAACCACAAAAAGAAACTAATCACCACTACCATGCAGAGTCACCACCTAATGAATTGATATCAGAGGATATTTATTTTCCAAAACACTCATCTAGTACATCTTCCTCCTTTACAGCTTTTACAAGCTGATTATGGAAAATTTCATTCACCCAACAATCAAGTGATGTCATAGAAGAACCATATTAATGTCTCCTTCACTATATTAAGGCATTCCCACACTTTTTTATCAACACCATTGGATGATACTACTCATTTTTTATGGGAAATGATGGAGGACACATCACCCCCACTATTGAGTGGGGGGCCTCCTTTACAATCTTTCCTTGATGTCAGCACACCGAAATCTGTCCCAAATTTAATTATAGGTGAAAATAAATATAGAGTATAGGATTTAAACCCCACAGAAACATATATAACATGATAACTTTTTGTTCTTTTATTCTTCATTAAACTAGTGTGAAAATACTACTACTACTCTAGTAGTGGGATCATATGGCCTACATAAACATGTTTGACATGACATCCATATGATGTCACGAACTAGCCACTAGGGACCGCCTATCTAGTGGTAAGATGAGTGTGACACCCCAAACCCTCATCCATTAGGCTAGAGGAAAGAGACAAGTGCCGAGTAGATATCAAAAACATGATAGGCCCAAGCCTAAGGCAACAACACACGAACACACATACACAACTCAAAATTCCTAAACGATACTGAAAGATAAAACAAAACATATGATACCATTATGATTGAATACCTATAAATATCACGATCCGATTACAAAAAATGTATTGAAGGATATTGGAAAAATACAATCCCACTAAAACTATAAATATTACAACTTGATCATAATGAGAGGATTGATATCAAGTGCAACTCCTGATACGACCACGGTCAGTCAATATCACTATACCTTGCCAAATCATAGTCTTCCTAGGGAGCCATGAAATGGTTTATAGTTTCAATAACACATGACATGTTTGGGTATATACCAACCATGGGGGAGTATAAAAAACCTATTAGGACACCCCTAAATAACCATACAAAATAATTAACTGAGTAGTTATCTTATCATAAGGGTATATCAATCACTACATGAGAAAAAGAAAAAAGAACAATAAAGAACCAAATATAATCATGATAGAATCCAAGTCTCAAATAGGTATAAACCATATAACCGTCTTCATGATTCTTCTTGATGCTTTTAGGTAATGCTCGTCAATGATAATTCTCTCCATGAGCTTTTCTATCACTAATGTCACTCATTACATAGGTCATGATAATTTTTCTTTGATAAATAACCACTCACTATATCTCCAAAAATGTTAATAAATATATAGAGATAACTCCCAAATCTTATAGGAGACACCAAAATCAAAATGTAGAATAACACACTAATAAGGGGTTCATATTCATGTATACGTTGATCATGATGATTCCTCAAGACCCACCTAGGAAAGAAAATTTGATATAGGATCCCACATTGGCCCTCCCTGTGGGATTCATTAAAACTCTATCTGACACTAACCCATTGAAGGAATAATAATAATTTTTGAGGACATAATTCCACACTATAATCTCATAGGGATGAGACAATTGAAAAAAATCAACTATTACAAGTATGAACTAAAGAGACAGAGTGGCCCAAGTTTCTCTAAAAAAGTAAATGTCTTAGTGGGGTACATGACATGTCTGTTCCACCCTGAATCATCTTGTGTCTCACCATCTCACACAAAATGTATTACTCTATATAAAGGGAGATATCAAGGAATAGATGATATATAGTGGTCTATCCAAAAATTGGGATGCCACTACCCATGTTTGTGAACATATAGACATACAAGTGTACTTTTTGTCATGTATGTGTACTATGGTCATGTTGATGTACATGGCCATGTCCAAGTACTAGGTTATTCCCATGTAATTTGGAGGTTTCTATGTTTGTAGACATGTTTTTTATTTTGTACACCTAGTATAGTCATCTATCAACCAGAATAATGTCAAATTGTGTGTATCACCTCTCAAAGGTCTTGTGATACTTTTATATATGATGAAATCCAAGTGTTTTAGAAGGGGGACTATAAGACTTATGTTCATGGGACTACATGATATGAAGTTTGAAATATTCAAAATAATAATAATTTTCCTTTCATTCATCCACAACACTACCACCGTCATCTCCTCTTCCAATCACATCTATAATTTTGGATCTCGGTCTGGTCATGCCATATTTTCTCCAGTGAATGGAATATGGCCACTCAATCCACTTGGGAAAAATCTATTGTTGAACTGTTCAATTGACTCATACCAAACTAGGGATCGGGGAATAATTATTTGATCCCGATTCACCTTCAATCATCCAAAATATTCATCAAACCTTGACTATGGAGCCAAACCCAAGGTATTGTTCATTTGTACTAAAGAACAATCATAAAAAATATAATACTGGGTATTTTTTTAACTTCCAGCCAATGGAATTTCTGGTAATGAACATGCTATGAAATGGGGAAGAAATGTATAAATCACAAAAGATGATGGCTAAAAGTGGAGAACCTTTGTCTACACAAACATGAAGAAGAGTGCGGAAGGATTATTCTCACCTTCCGCCGCCGTTGAGGACTAGATCCGCCTCTAAGAGGAGTGGAGAACTGGTTCTTGCTTTGAAAAATAGAAGGGTGGCCAACGATGCTTCACCTTATTGGCCTGCACCGAAGCAGCTTAGAAGTTGGGTTCAAAGTGAAATTTTTTGGAGGCATCCAGAGTGGGAGTCGACTACAGGAGAGGAGGAATCCTGCCTGGGTTTTGGGGACGATTAAGGCTATTATGATGTGTAATGTTGTGATGTTCTGTATCATTTAAGTTTCGTCTTTTTTGTATGCAGATTGTATGTTGGGGTACTGATCCCCCATTAAATCGGCCTTAAAAAAGGAAAAAAATGATTTGCTGCTACAAAAGAGGATCATACCTCATCCAATTTTTTTGGTTATACAAGATTCATTTACGTTAGAGCGATGATTGAATAACCAATTAAAAAAAATCAATTACTAAACCGAAGGAAGTTAAATCACCAACTGAATTCAAACTTCATTCAATTAACCAATTTTGTTATGTCAATTAATTCATAATTGACATAATATATCAACATAGGATGAATCCAAATAAATAAAATTCCCTAACTTGGGTTTGGATCAATCTTTAATGAAGAACAAAACTACATTATAGTTGCAGGAAACATCCATGATATATGTTGGTGAAGAAGACATTTTGGCAATCAATCAGGATCCTCAATCTATTTTCATTATCCAATATCTCCTTGAACGATTCATCCCTTAATCAATAGGGATATTCAAATAACCTTATGTATTTTCCATAATAAGGATTTTATAATGAGTGTATTAGGTTTGTATTTAATTAAAAATAATTAAATAAATATTTTAATTTATTTAATTATTCTGGCCATGATGGCACTCAAGACAAACACTTGATGCATATATATATTATGTCGTGCCTATGGTGAAATCTACATTCTGGACTCAATGATAGTCCCATATTTCTCATACAAGTCCCTATTTAGTAGTTATTCCATTGTTTATGGAAATATATACACATGTGATATAATATATTGAAAATTTTTATTATATCAACAATGAGGATCTTTGATCATAGAAGTCTCATTCAATCTCAGTTCATGGGTCTAAAAACATTAATTAGTATTTTCCAAAGTCTTTTAAATAAAAAACATGTACATTAAATTCTTTACACATTAGGGATTTTCATCTCAAATAGAAAATTCTTACATAAAAAGATGAAGGTATTAGAATCAAATCTGGGTCTCTTTATCCTAGGGGATTTGTTGTATATTCCCATGCTACCACCTGACATGAACCAAGGGAATCGATCACCCAAAGTGGATCTTCTCATGATGATCATTAATATCTACTTGGTAATCTATAAGGAGACTCCATCCTTAATCTCCAACTATCTCAAGTTGCTAACATTTGATGTTTCACATATATAAGGCCTCAATGGAAACACGAGGAAAATATCTTGTACCCTTTCAGGTCCATGTAGTAAACCACTTATCTGACCCTATACAGTATCGGGAAATGGATAATGAATCTTGGATAAAACTTTCCACCTTGGAAAAATCATCAAAATCCATGTTGTGGTGAGATGTCAAAGAATTAATGATTTCCCTCCTTAAACTCCAAAGTACTCTTTTGTCAGTATGCATATGAATTATGAAGGCTCTTGGTAGTCTTCATACACTCCTAAATTACCTGTAGCTTCTCTATAATATCTCACGCCAACTTTGGGACCATAATCACATATTCCCCTAGATTAGTAATGCGTAGTTGTAACCTACATGATCTCTTCTAAAATGCCTCTAAGGGCGCTATAATAATGGAGTAATGGTAGCATTTTTTATATACAAAATCCACCATGTGAATGAGAGACTCCCAAATATAGCCAAAGTCAAACATGAATGCCAATAACATGTCATCCAGAGCCTGAATGGTCAAATCAGTCAGGCCATCAATTTTGGCGTGAAAATCCGTGGTCAAATGAAACCGAGTCCCAAAATCCTCATGAAATCCAATCCATATTCATGATGTGAAGTTAAAATAAATGTCAAAAATTAATTTTAAGGGAACTATGTGATGCCAGACTATCTTTTGTGTGTAAAAGTATCCCAATATCCCTACCATAATCTACTCTCAGATAGCTATGTAGTGGACTAAACTGGTTATTATTTCTATAATATTCTATATTTTATCATGTTCAATAGATTTTCAGGGTATCCCAGTCTTTAAAAACATTGATATACTATCCCATATCCACCATAGAACCTCTTAGGGTTAAGATAAACCCACTATAACTAAGTGCTTTGCCTTCACTTGCAGATATTTGTGGCATCAAGAGACCAACACTACTATAAAATTCATCATCCCTGAAATAAATGACAATGGTTATGGTACATATTTTTTATATTTGGATGTACTTCCATGTTGTATTTATCAAAATACTTCATAACCCAATATCTCGGAGTTTTTTCAAGTCCATCCTCAGGTGTTTCACATGATCCTCCTCGAACATTGAGTACACTAGAATGTATTAAAGGAAGAGAACCAAAAAACAGTCAATGAAATACTAAAAGATCTTGATCATGAGACCCATAAACCTATCTATGGAATTATTTATTCTAAAAGGAATCAAAATGTAATAATAATGAATTTAGTGATATCAAAATGTTTTCTTCAGTATTTCCACATCTTGTACACAAAGATGGTGATATCTTGACCTGAGGTGTATCTTCTTGAACCATCCTCCCCCTCTTAATTGATTACAGTTGTCATCAAACCGTGGTAGGGGATTATTATTCTTCACAGTCTCCTGATTTTTTGTTGAGATAATCCATACACAACCTCAAATATCCATCCCCATTCTTAGTGAACTACACAGGGGATGCCCAGTTTGACACACTGGGTCTAATAAATCATTTTCTCTTGAATTTATCCAAAAGAACATTCCATACATGATGCATTGTAGGAGACATATTATATGTTGGAGTATATATCTAGACATCCCCATGTGTAAGTATATTTATAAGAATATCTATCAATAATTGGGTAAGCTGGGAATGTCCTCAGGATAAATTTCCTCATACTCCGCCGCCTCTACAAAAAATATGAAAGTCCATAACGTCTAATAACATAAGGATAATAATATACAAAAAATTAGTAATTATTTTTATCCTCCCATGTATGATTCCATCCTTATCTACCTGGGTTTCCATCTCACCCAAGATGGAAATCCTTTTTTCATTATTACAGATACACCACATCCTCTACCAATAATAGCGAATATGGTTATGGACTATGGATATCCATTCCTTACCTAGAATGATGTAATAAGGAATCAACACTACATCAGAGAGATCCCTAAAAAATACATCTCTTCCAAGAGTTGGGAAAAATTATCATTAGTTGTGTGTGTTAACTGAGTCCCCTTCATTCGGAGTCTTTACGGGAAGGGGTCAAAATAATGGATCCACTAGAATCTTTACGTCTCATAAAAGGGAAGTTGAATGAATGGAGTGGAAAACCCTTGTATCTATTAGTTCTTTATAAAAAATAGATAAGACATAGATTATACCTCTAATCATATTGTGAGCCTCTAGGTTAACACCATACCCTCCATGTATCAGTCCTCATCCCTATCCAACAAATTGTCACGCTTCGTGTGGGTGGTGGTGCTAATAGGTCCAAATGTTTTCCACATTCAGCTACTATATCTACTTATATGTCACATATTCCAATGAGAATACCTCCCAAATCTTACCTCTTTCTCTTCTTGGGCACCACATCAACTATGTCTCTATCAATTGCACAAATAGTTAGAAAATCCTATGTGAGGTGTCCCGAACCATCGCAAGAGAAACAATACCTCTATCTTGGAAAACTATAATCGTCTAGAGATACCTGATCCACAAAACCACTTTATTTGTATTTTTTCCTAAATAATATCGGATCCTCAGATCCCTAACTCTACTATCAAATACCATTTTATAGTGTCTCAACTCCAATGTTCCCACTACCAACAACAACTATCAATGTCTGCTTGCCCATAAAATCCTCCACTATTGAGGCTCACTCATGAACTATAGGATAGCTGGTAATTTAAAGAGACATCACTAAAAACATGAGACTACAATGTAGGTCTTGATTGAAGGTCTATTATCAAGAAAAATGTAACAAACTTAATATTTATAAATGATATTCCCATTTTTAAATATTAAATACGTCATCAAGTAATGAAGTTATAGAAGACACATGCACTAATTTGTATATTATAAATAGTTATATAGTCTTATAAATTTAAATAACATTATGAATCATAACAATTTTTAATATTTACTTTATATAGTTACCAATAAGAATAGTATATTAAGGGTTATGATAAAGCCTAATTGATATAGATTAAATAACTGACAACCGCAACTAGTAAGAATGAACCCTATGAATCAAATTTATCGGAGCTTCTGGGGGAGCTATGATCATAAGGATTCACCCTTGATCAAGACCAAGATGATATTAAACAACTAAAGCATTGAAAAAAGTACCATTTATAAGAGAAGTTCAATCTTATTGAAACCACAACTGAAACCATGTACAGTGAACCATCCTAAGAAAATATCTACAACACACACCTTACCCATATAGAATTATCGGGTGTAATAAAGAGATATGTATCTAGACCCTAAAATAATGAATTTAAATATTTTTTAACTAATAAATTATTATATCTATCCATTTTTAATATTACTTTTTAAAGTATTAAATAACTAGTTTGATAAAAATTGTATTATGATATGATGAAACAAAAAGTGCATTTTTTTGGGAAACATATAATTTTAATCATGAAACCGTTTTTGGAAAAGATAATAATTTTTGATATAAATGTTTTTTAATAAAACAATATAAATAAATAATATTTACCAAATATAAATGATTATATAATTATATGAAGTCGAATGTATTTGTTAAAAATGTTTAAAAAATATTATTTAAAAAATAGTATTTTTTCAATAATTTTTTATTTTGATATAAGTGTAAATTATCATAAAAAAAGAATTATTTAGATAAAATAAACATTATTATTGAAATAAATATGTCAAAACTATCCAATTCTTAATTTTAATAAATTTTGGAGACTATCAAATTTTTAGGTAAAAATTTAATATAGTAAAAATATATTGTATATATTAAGACATCGTAATGATCGAAAATTGATGATAAATTCCATAAAATGTATCATCAGCCAAATAAATATTTACCATTTAAAATAATATGTTTTCTAAATAATTTTATTAAATTTATAAACCCTTAATTAATCCTCCAAAATATATATTACATTTTTAGGCCTTAAAATCAATTATTTACAAACATGAATCACTTCCACATCACCAATCGTTTTATTTTATTGATGCATATTCAAAAGAAATTAAAATAATTAAAACCAATTATCTTTGTTAGAAACCATGATAAAAAACCCTGGGGAGTTTTGTTTTTTTATTACTTTATCATATAGAGTCCAAAATATATGTTTGGTAATTAATAATGAATTACCCTTTCTTTTTCTATATAAAACCACTGAAACTCTCATTACACGTCACTAAACTCCATTGTATAACTAAATTACTCTTAACTTACCACTATATAGTCTTGAAAAGGTTCCAAAAGATAATAAAAAGCTCCTCCCAAGCTTTTAGAAGCCCCCTCTCAAGGTAATATATCCTCTCTTTCTCCTCATTATTCAATAAATTTCTTTGTATCATACCATTTAATTTCCAATTTTCATGTTGGTTTATGTTCATAAAAACCCATATTAATATAATTATTACTTATAAATTATTATATTAACCTTTCAATATAATTAATACCTTCTATTAATTTTCACAAACCCCTATTATGCTACTGAAATCATGTAAGAACCCGGTTCTTGTTTTTGAGGTACGAGTTTCTTCCTTTCTCTTTTCCTTAAGTGTTTTTGAGAAAATATCGAAAATGGGGAAAAATCCTAAATTTTGGGACTACACACCATGTACTTTTCCAAATGCCTTGTACTTTTGGCTGTGTGGAATGGGTACACAGGGCATGTAGCCTTGTCGACGAAGAAGGGTGTAGGAACTGACTACATGCCGTGTAGTGGTACCTTACACGCCATGTAGTCAGTCGGCAGGCCTAAACAGTAAGGCGTTGGAGTAGTCGACAGCTGGGCGACAGTACACGCCGTGTATATGGGAGTACATGTCGTGTACTCATATCGACAGATGAATAGTGTGGCGTTGCCGCCAAAGGAATTGTTAAATGAAAGAAGTACACACCGTGTACTCAGAAGTACACTCCGTGTACTTTGTTTTTTTGGCTTAAAACAGGCAGTATCCTCTTTATTTGGAGGAGGAGGCATTTGAGCCATTTTGGAGCCAAGGAGGACGGTCGAACCTTTGAAGATCTGCCGGGTGTTCGTCTGGAATCCGATTCGGCTTCGGATGATCTTGTTGGAACCACACGGGTAAGCCCTCTCCTCTCCTGGAATGGTTCTTACCAATTCTTCCCCTAATGGAAGTTGTTTACATTTGAATGGGTTTTGTTCTTCGACAGATCTACGCCGTTCTTGGGCGTTTCTAGATTCGGTGTTCGGGTATAATGTTCGTTTGCGAATAAGGTAGGTGGCTTTGTGTAAATTTCCAACTATTGTGCATTTTTGTGCGTTTTCATGCCATGAACCCATGTTGGGGTGTCGTGTGGCTGAGGCCGTTGCTCTATTTAAGGCCTAGAATAGCATAGGTGATTAAATTGTGATAATAAAATGCTTGTTGGGATCATTTCTTGGATCTGGAACCACCCCAGGGGTGTGTTCCACTGTTTAGTCGTTTGGCCAGGATACCCAAGGGTATGCCTTTAATGTAGTAATTGTAGAATTGCCTTGAGAGGAATTTCTTGTTTACTGTATTTTGATATGTTGGACATGGCCCAGTTACCTGTTTAGCCTAAGGGAGTTGTTGTGATTAGCCTGTGGGCACTGCACTATTTAGCCCTAGGGCTGTAGTTATTTCACCTGAGGGAAACCTTTCGTGCCTGAGGGCTTGACTTCTCTGCCTAGGGGCGAAACTTCATACACCTGAGGGCAATTTTTGTTACGCCTGAGGGCTATACCTGTGGGTTGGATTCTGTTTACCTGAGGGTAAGATTTTACTTGTCTAAGGACGTGGATTGTTTACTTAGAAATGCATTGTGGTGGTTTCTAATATTAAATGGATTAAATGAATAATAAAATGGATATAGAACTGTTAAGTTAGTTACTTCTGTGTAATGCTTACTTTATTGCATTTTAATATTTCACACCGTTTTTCATGATTACACATAGTTGGGCACGGGCCTTTGGTGGGTGCCTATTGAGATATAATTTTCACACCCTTCTTGGGTAACGCTTTTCGGCCCAAACAGATTATGTTGCAGGTGTTGATATGGGTAAGAGTCCCTATACAGGTACTTGACTATTGCTGACGAGTAGGAGGGCATAGTTTCCTCACTATAAAACCTGGGCCCTCGCTGCTAGTCGACAGCCTCTGGCGTTTGGGGAAATGCACTTGAGGTCACGTGGCGAACTGGGTTCGGGTCACCCGTTCCCTGGCACCCGGGGCCAGGACGTTACAAAGTGGTATCAGAGGAATTCTTTTCTTTGACTTACTATTTGGAGTCGTAGTCAGGGATAGGATGACCGGTAGTTGGTAATAAGCTGTGCCTGGGCATAGCTAACCCGTGTACAGGGAAAATCCAATTTACCTCGTATTTAAATTTTATAGATTTTTCAATTTACATTTGATTTGATTTCACCGTAGGGTGACGCACTTGTATTGTGCAGTTTATATTTTATCTATGGGTTCTATTTAGTTGCAACCCGATGAGATGAGGGTATTCCATCTCATGCATCATATAGGCACATGCTAAATATCACATTCCATGCATAGTTTCCATGCCATGTAGGTGCATTATAATTCACATGTTGTTGTGATAGTTGATGAGTGAGAAAAGAATGTTGTTGTGATAGCTGCTCTGATGAATACCTGCTCTGTGATAGAATATTCCTTGTGTGAGCTTGTTATAGAATGGACTCCAAACTTTGGTTTTTGGGAGTATGGTCCCCATAGACCGGAATTTGGTTGATCATTTTCTGTTTATTAGTTATAACACATATAAGATGTCAAACTTTGATTTGTGGGGAGTATGGGCCCTCACGGGTCAGAATTTGACACTTAGTTGTTGGTTTCAGTATTTTCTGGGTTCCGGGGAAGTTTCTGAGGCATACTGTCTGGAAACCCAGTATACACTCTGTGTAGTATTTTTTTATACACGTTGTGTTTGTTCTTCTGTTCGGGAAGGAAAATGAACTTTTTGAGTACATGCCGTGTACCCTGAGTACACACCGTGTAGTCTCTTCCCGTGTCACAAACCGTGTTGGCGGCGACACGGGGTAGGGAAAGGCTTGGGTAGAACACGCCATGTAGATATTATACACGCCGTGTAGTGTGACCCGGAGTCCGGCCATGAAACTAACAACAGAAGTTGGTGAACAACTATACAGAAACACGTCGTGTCAATGACGAACACGCCGTGTAGTGTGGCCTGGGGACGCAATCGTGTAACTAACAACACGGGCCGGTGTCACCTCTCCCTGAACACGCCATGTACCTGTGGGACATGCCGTGTAGTCTTGTCTGAGGATAGACCATGTGGAGTTAGCCGTGTGGCAGGGAAACTGGGTGGTGTACATGCCGTGTGCGGGTTTACCACGCTGTGTAGTGTCAAGACGAGTAGTTGACCGTGTCACAGATGACATGGGCAGTTGTAAAATAACACCATACACGCCGTGTAGATATTATACATGCCGTGTAGTTTTTGTTCAATGGGAGCCGTGTGGCTTAGCCATGTTGAAGGACCCGGGTAGGGGAAGAGAAGTCAAGTACACGCCGTGTAGTCAGTGTACACACCATGTAGTCTTGTTTTGAGAATTTTGAAATGCCATCTTCCTCTTGTTCCTTTTTGGTTCCTTCAATTTCAGCCTAAATAATCTTTAATATGAGGCATGATTTTGACCCTGTAGTGTCATGCCGCCTAGAGGACCGCACGTTTTTTCCAGGAGAGCGGTGACGATTATACTCCGGAGATGGTGGTCCATGGGCTACCAGTTGATCCTCCAGCAGAGCCAAATGTGGCACCAGATGCTATACTGGACACAGGCGTGGAGGTGAAGTTCCGTGAAGGCTTTATGCGTTTCATGCAGTCCTTTCAGGGAGCACCGCATGCTGCTACATCTATGGCTGAGCTGACCAGTATCTTTCAGCAGCAGCATCCGCCTATATTTTTAGGGGATGGGGGACCATAGGCTGCTGAGTCTTGGCTAAGATCGATGAAGACTATTTTCGAGCATCTGGAGACGCCTCTAGGGCGGAGGGTCAAGCTCGCGACTTACATGCTGCGTGATTCCACCAAGAGGTGGTGGGATGTTACCACCTAGTCAGAGCATCACAGAGACATGGCGTGGGAAGATTTTCAGGTAGTCTTCTATGAATTCTTCTTTCCCGAGACTTTGAGGGCAGATAGAGCTCGAGAGTTCATGAATCTAAAGCAGGGTGCTATGTCGGTGATGGACTATTCTGCTCATATTACGGAGCTTCAGCGTTTTTCACCCGTGCTAATGGGTGATAAGACATTGAGAGCCAGACGTTTTGAGGAGGGTCTTAGGTATGAAATCCGATCGCTGGTGAATGTTTTTAGGTTTCCTACTGTGAAATCTATTGTGAACCAGGCGTTGATTCCAGAGAGGAACCTGCAGGAATCTAGTGGTGTGGGCCAGGGCGGTCCAACACCAGTTACTGGTACTATTTCTGCGGGAAAGAGGAAGAGACAGATGGACTTTTCTCAGGGTGGCGGTACCTGCCAGGCAGCTTCTTCAGGTGGACCGGTCAGGTGCTACCAGTGTGGTGGAGAGGGGCACACGAGACCCCATTGTCCACGAGACCCAGTGGAGTGCCGAGCTTGCGGAATGGGGGGTCATCTGCAGTGCTTTTGTGGGGCGTTTCCACCAGTGGATAGTAAGAGGGGTTCTATGCAGACTCTGCATGAGGGAGTAGGCACAGTGGCTTGTTACCAGTCCGAGAACTGGAATACATCAGGGCATATAGAAAAAGATGGTGGTTGTGACCGTGGTAGCCAGACGCCAGGATCTCAGAGGCAGCAGGGCGAGACAGCTCAGGGTAGCCAGGCTGTGTCACTGGGCCGCGGCACTGGGCAGACATATGCAGTGTAACAAACCCAGCAGGAGTAGGATCCTGGACCTTCTACAGTCAGATGTACTATTCTAGTAGATTATTTCTTATCTTCAGTGCTTTTTTGATACGGGTGCTACACATAGTTTCATATCTGTACCCGTTGTGGAGAGCCTTGGGCTCGTTGTTTCTTCTTCTTCTGATATCATGACGCTAGACACTCCGTTGGGGACTAGGACGGCTGGTGTGCGTCAGTGTAATGAGTGCCACCTTGATGTTGGAGGGTGTCACTTCCTTTGGGACCTTTATGTCTTGGAGATGACGAGCTATTATGTCATTCTCGGGATGGACTGGTTGGTTACCTTTCGAGTGTTTGTAGACTGCTATCCTCACAGGGTGTATTTCACGTCACCAGAGGGCAGAGAGTTTCTATACAAGGGAGAATGTGATGTTCAGGAGAGTTGAGCTGGACCAGAGCATCATGGGCGAGGTGGTGTCACAACCCAGATTGCGAGCTTATATCTGGATGATCAGAGGACTTGTCAGATTGATTTCCCTCCAGTTGTTGATTGTTTCAGGGATGTTTTCCTGGACAACTTTTTAGGTCTACCTCCGGTGTGTGAGGTGGATTTCTCTATCTATCTTGTGGCAGGAGAAGCACCGGTGTCCATTCCTCCTTATAGGATGGCCACACCTGAGTTGCAGGAGATCAAGAGGCAGTTGGAGGAGTTGCAGGAAAAGGGATTTATCCGACCCAGTACTTCCCCTTGGGGTTCTCCGGTCCTTTTTGCGAAGAAGGCAGATGGTACCCTTAGGCTTTGCGTGGATTATCGGAAGCTGAACCAGTTGACGGTTAAGAACCGATATCCCTTGCTGAGGATTGGTGATCTGTTTGATCAGCTTCGTGTAGCACGAGTGTTCTCAAAAATTGACTTGAGACCAGGATATCATCAATTGCGCGTGAGACTATTGGATATACCGTTTACAGCTTTTCGGAGCAGATATGGTCTGTATAAGTACTTGGTTATGCCATTCGGACTCATGAACGTGCCATCAGTTTTCATGGCTCCGATAAATCATGTGTTCCATCCATATCTTGATTCTTTTGTGGTAGTATTCTTGGGAGACATCTTGGTGTACTCTCACGCTCGACACGACCATTCCACCCATCTTGAGATCGTATTGAGTACACTGAGATAGAATCGACTATATGCTAATCTCTCAAAGTGACACTTTTTGATGGACCAGATTCACTTCCTGGGTCATATCATCTCAGAGGTAGGAGTTTCAGTAGACCCAGAGAAGGTGGGAGCAGTAGTTTCCTGGGAGTATCCTAAGAACGTGTTTGAGATACGGAGTTTCTTTGGGCTGGCTGGTTACTACAGACGCTTCATACAGGACTTCTCCCGCTTAGCAGCACCATTGACATCTCTGACTAAGAAGGGTGTGAAGTTCTATTGGTCAGAAGTTTGCGAGACAAATTTCAAGGACCTGAAGGGAAGGTTGACATCAGCACCGATCCTGATACTCCCAGAGCAGGGGAAGAGCTATACAGTTTACTGTGATGCATCAGGGATTGGGCTAGGAGCAGTTTTTATGCAGGGTGACCGAGTTGTTGCGTACGGGTCTCAACAGTTGAGGGCACATGAGAGGAATTACCTAACGCATGACCTCGAGTTGGCTACAATTGTGCATGCGTTGCGCTATTGGAGACATTATTTGTTGGGAGATCATTTTGTGGTTTTCACCGACCACAAAATCCTCAACTATATCTTTACTCAGCGTGACCTGAATCTGAGGCAAAGAAGGTGGGTTGAGTACTTACAATCCTTCGATTTTGAGCTTGCCTATACAACTGGTAAAGGTAATGCAGTAGCTGATGCACTGAGCAGGAAGACTCAGATACAGGTAGTGGAGGAGGCCAGTGGTGAGTAGCAGCTCATGGATTTGTTCTCTGAGATGCATTTGGAGGTGCATGACGGTCATGGATAGACTTATCTTTCTTTTTTAGCTGTGACGTCTACCCTCCTGGACAGAGTGAGGATGAGGCAGCTATCAGATTCATAAGGCTTAGTTCTATAGGAGTCGGTGGCAAGTGTGGACCCTCCTCCCGGTTGGACAAAAGGCGATGATGTTCCAGGGATGCGTATGGGTACTAGGGGATATACGCGAGGAGATGATGCGGGAGTTTCATGCTTCGTCTTGGGCAGTTCATCCCAGGGTTACCCAGATGTACCATGACTTGAGGCGTCAATACTGGTAGCCGAGTATGAAGAGAGATGTTGCTGGTTTTGTTACGAGGTGTTCCAGCTGTCAGCAGGTGAAGGCGGAGCATCAGAGACAAGCTGGGCTATTATAGTAGTTACCCATTCTAGAGTGTAAATGGGATGATGTCGTGATGTATTTTGTGACGCAATTGCCGAGGTCACCTCGAGGAAATAACTCCATGTGGGTTGTTGTGTAAAGACTCATGAAGGTAGATCACTTCTTTCCGATCAAGGAGACCTTCGGTGTGGATGAGCTCAGAAGGCTGCATATTCGAGAGATCGTACGTCTTCATGGGGTCCCTCATTCTATCGTTTCGGATAGGGACACCCGCTTTATGTCTCGTTTTTGGTAGAGCTTTCAGAGGGCACTGGGTACACTGGTGCTTCTAAGCACATCATACCACCTTCAGACAGATGGCCAATCAGAGCGTACGATACAGGTGCTTGAAGACATGTTGTGTGCATGCGTCCTAGACTTTGGGGGCTCTTGGGAGAAGCATATAACCTTAGTCGAGTTTTCCTATAACAATAGTTTTCAGGAAACTATTGAGATGGCACCATACGAGGCTTTATACGGTAGGCCATGCCGATCACCTTTGTGCTAGTTAGAGGCAGGTAAGGTAGCTTTACTGGGGCCACAGCTCGTGCAAGAGACATATGAGAAGGTCCAGTTGATTCAGAAGAAGATGGCTACCACACAGTCTCATCAGAAGTCTTATTCCGATCGTTGCAGGCAACCTTTGGAGTTCATGGTCGGGGGTCAGGTTTTCTTGCATGCTTCACCGAGACTGGAACAAAAACAGATCAGGAGACAAGGTAAGCTGTCACCGAAGTATGTGGGGCCATTCGATATTCTGGAGAGAGTCAGACTGGTTGCCTATCGGTTGCAGTTACAGCAGCGGTACCAAGACATGCACGACGTCTTCCACGTGTCTCAGTTGCGTCGCTATCATTCAGACACTTCTCACGTCTTTCAGCCTAAGGAGGTTGAGCTGGAGGCTGATGCGTCCTTTGAGAAGCATCTGATTCGTATTGTTGATAGGAGCACGAAGTTTCTCTGAGGCCGGTCAGTTCCTCTCGTACGGGTGCTATGGCAGCATGGCCGAGTGCAGGACGAGACCTGGGAGTGGGAGGCCGATGTACGTGCTCAGTGGCCGAAGTTGTTCTAAGTATTATCTTCAACACCCTGGGAATGGCGATTCAGGGATGAATTGCTATAAGGGGGGAAGATTGTATGAACCCGGTTCTTATTTTTGAGGTATGGGTTTCTTCTTTTCTCTCTTCCTTATGTGTTTTTGAGAAAATATGGAAAATGGAGAAAAATCCTAAATTTTAGAACTACACGCTGTGTACTTTTCCACACACCGTGTACTTTTGGCCATGTGGAATGGGTACATGGGGCGTGTAGCCTTGTCGGCGACGAAGGGTGTAGGAACCGAATACACACCGTGTAGTGGTACCTTACACACTGTGTAGTCAGTCGGCATGCCTAAACAGTAAGGCAGTGGAGCAGCCGATAGCTGGGCGATAGTACATGCCGTGTACTTGGGAGTACATGCCGTGTACTCATGTCGATGGATGAACAGTGTGGCGATGCCGCGAGAGGAACATTTAAATGAAAGAATTACATGCCGTGTACTCAGAAGTACACGCCGTGTACTTTGTTTTTTTGGCTTAAAACAGGCAGTAGCCTCCTCATTTGGCAGAGGAGGTGTTTGAGCCATTTTGGATCCAAGGAGGACGACCGAACCTTTAAAGATCTATCGGGTGTTCGTCTGGAATCCGATTCAGATTCGGACGATCTCGTTGGAACCGCACGGGTAATCCCTCTCCTCTCCTGGTATGGTTCTTACCAATTCTTCCCCTAACGGAAGTTGTTTACGTTTGAATGGGTTTTGTTCTTCGACAGATCTTCACCGTTCTTGGGCGTTTCTGGAGTCTGTTTTCGGGTATAAAATTCGTTTGTGAATAAGGTAGGTGGATTGGTGTAAATTTCCAACTATCGTGCATTTTTGTGCGTTTTCATTCCACGAACCCATGTTGGGGTGTCGTGTGGCTAAGGTCATTGCTATATTTAATGCCTATAATTGCATCGGTGATTAAATTGAGATAATAAAATGCTGGTTGGGATCATTTCTTGGATCCGGAACCAAGTCAGGGGTGTGTTCCACTGTTTAGCTGTCTGGCCAGGATACCCGAGGGTATGATTTTAATGTAGTAATTGTAGAATTTCCTTGAGAAGAATTTCTTGTTTACTTCATTTTGATATGTTGGGCATGGCCCGATTACCTGTTTATCCGGAGGGCGTTGTTGTGATTAGCCTGTGGTAACTGCACTATTTAGCCTGAGGGTTGTAGTTATTTCGCCTGAGGGAAACCTTTTGTGCCTGAGGGATTGACTTCTGTGCCTGAGGGAGACACTTCGTATGCCAGAGGGAAATTTCTGTTACTCTTGAGGGCTATACCTACAATTTGGATTTTTTTTACTTGCGGGTAATATTTTACTTGTCTGAGGATGTGGATTGTTTACTTAGAAATGCACTGTGGTGGTTTCTAATATTAAATGGATTAAATGAATAATAAAATGGCAATATAACTGTGAATTTAGTTACTTTTTTGTAATGCTTACTTTATTGCATTTTACTATTGCACACCATTGTTTCATGCTTACATGAATTTGGGCACGAGCCTTTGGTGGGTGTCTACTGAGATATATTTCTAACACCCTGTTCGGGTCATGCTTTTCGGCCCAAACAGATTATATTACTGCAGGTGTAGATATGGTCAAGAGTCCCTATACATGTACTTGACTGTTGTTGTGGAGTAGGAGGGCATGGGACCGAGCCTAGGCTCACGATGCCGCTGCGAGCTGTTTTGCTTGTTTTGATGCAATCTGTATATTGTTGAACTGTATTGATCTATAACATGTTCTGGCTGTTTTCTTAGAACCTGAAACATGTAGCATCATGATTTATATACATTTGGTTATATCCATTGCTGTAGTTTATTTCAATTGTGTAAGTTTTACTGCTTCTGCTATTTGTTGTATGTTTTATTTAAATTCCGCTGTACTACACATTGACAAAATGAGGGCATAGTTCCCCCACTATCAGACATGGGCCCTCGCTTCTAGTTGGCAGCCTCTGGTATTTGGGGAAATACGCTTGAGGTCACGTGGTGAACTGGGTTCGTGGCACCCATTGCGTCGCACCCGGGGCCGGGACGTTACAAATCATCATGTGATTTTTCATGCCAAACGATATTGTAGCAAATACCCATCCCTATTTCTACTAAAAGGTATTAAAATTGATGTACATTTACTTAATATATTGGGAATATCTATATATTTAACACACAATTTTTAATCATGTGATCAAATGTGATTAAATACATAATTATTTTCTTGGATCTATCTGGAAGACTTATACATGAATATGATTTAATAGTGATAGGTGGGCCTATAATTATATAAAACTTTAATTAATTGGAATTTATCCTTGACTTGAGTTTTGTATTCCACAATTTATGTTATTTCCACATTCTATTGTTTCCTTTAGGTTATCATGTTATATCATTACTCATTGTTCAATATTTTGATTATGACACCTCTTATGTTACCTTGATATAATAAATCATGGATAACATTCACTGCTTTAACTTATGATATATATTTTTTCCGTAAATTATATTTGTAGTTCAACACTTTCTTATGTATGTCCCCAGGTTGTCTTGTGGAGTTTCCAGTGGAAAAGAGAATTTTAGGAGCATATTAAGGAAACTTTCAATAATATTATTTTAACCACAAATCATGTTGGTGTTAATAGATCCAAATTTCTCAAGTAAACTAGAATCCATAATGTTAGGAAATTATGTTATGTGTAATTTTATGTAATAAATCAAGAAATAAAGTTTAATAAAATTTGAGTTTTCATAATTGATATCAGATTAATGTTTAGTTATTTTTTAGATTAGTATTAGAAAAATCTGGTGAAATCCTTATGGATAAAACTAATCATAGGAAAACCTCCATAAATATTAATAAAGTATATAGTATGTAATTACCAAGAAAATTCATCCCTATGTTGATACTATGAGTGTATGTGGATCTGGATCAGATATACTTTGGTGTGATAACCCTGAAAGGGGAACATTGAGTAGGTCTCTATTGTTACCTGGTGCAAGACTATGTGACTTATCACACACCTAGTTTAAAACTCTTGGGGGGTATTCTTTGGTCAATTCTCATGATCTTTATGAACCATTATTAAGGGAATAATCATTCATATAATATTTTCTATTAGGGAATATATCAAGGATAACATAGATAGAAAGTTATAGAATATTTGTCTTTTATGAGTTATCACTTTAGTGAACAATTTGGAATATGTGGAACCAAGACAAAAATATAATCTAAAGAATAATGTAATGGATTCCAAAATGAGATTCCTAACATGATGGGAGCTAAATTATCTCATCTTGTGATAATGGGAAACCAACTATCACAAATCAATATTAAAAAATGACACAAAGAAGAATTTCCAAAAATTAAAATGAAGAAGAGGATGAAATATCATGTATTTTCATTTGATAAAATAGATAAAGGAAATAAGATTAAAATTTTTAAGTGTAAAAATTTTGGAAATAGTAACTAAATGAAATTTTATAAAGGAATTAAAATATGTTTTTTGAGTGAAAAAACATAGAATAATATAACAAATTTCCATGGAAGAAATAAAGAGTTCAGTTTACATAATGGTTACAAATAAACATCAATATAAGTTAGTATAAATGATTCTATGTTTTAAATGTGAATAACATGGGAATTATACAATTTAATTAACTATTACATGGGATGAAAATCATGATGAGAACCAATAATCTCTAAGACCAAGGGAACATAGAATGTCCAATATTGAGATGTATCATGATAACGAAATTACATGTAAACTCTTCTGCAAAGTTTTGTTTTTATTTTTTTATTTAAATTTATTCAATATTAAATTATATTTTATATTTTCTATGAACATTTAGTGATCAATTGGAATAATTTGATATCTTCATGGAAAAACTTCTATGATTATTATATAACGAGTTGATGTTTGCGGAGATATTCTGAAAAACTTTATCATTTTACCATTAGTGGAACTAAATTATTTTTTGGGAATAGATTAAATTTACTTATATATACCCAACATTAATTTATGGGAGAAGTGTAATGGCTTGAAATTCTAAAATTTGTACATTGTGTTTGATAGTGTATATGACATGCAACACCAAGTGCATAAGGCAATGTAATATACCAAAACAGTATATTATATATACGATTTTAAATAAATTATTCTATGATATATATTGAAACACATGAAATGATATGTTATGTTTCATAAAAATACTAATACTTTATTTGATTGTTTTCATTACATTAAAGACTAAGTTATACTGAACAACAATATATTTTTAAAATATTATTATTTTATATAATAAGATGTAACCTACATGTTAAATTTGATATTATGAATATGATTAACTAACAAGTTAGAATATATATGTCATATATTAAATCAATTATTTTTTATATTAATCATTTTTATTTTATAGGCATGAAAAGGAAAAACCCAAATTTTACGCATAAAACACATATTTTTCAAAGGCACTTTTACCACCTTTAATGAAGAAAATATTTTAAATTATATTTTTGGAACTTATAAATTTTATATTTCAAAATAAACATAATTTTTGAAATAGGAACATAAAAATTATGTTATGTTAATTTTTTTTGTGTTTTTCTGTGAGGTTTCATTTTTTTGATGAATAGTGAAAAGACTATATATTTATTCAAAATCGTCTTTCCATCTAATTTATTTATAAGGATAAATTATATTTTTATTGTTTTTAATGTTTTATTAGATAAATTTAATGTACATTTTTAAAAGTTAGGTCATTGGAATTAATTTAACAATGAAATTTAATATAAAAACAAAGAAAACTTTTAAACATTTCACTTTAAAAACCCGCTTTGTCGTCTCATCCATAAGATTAAATTTAAATTAATTTATGAATATTATATTATTTAAATTTAAAAAAATGAATTAAATATTTGAAATCATAATATTTTTATAATTTCTAACAGTTTGATCTTAGTTTTTTACTAAAAATATTAATGAATGTTATTAAAATTTATTATTGCGATTAAAATAAAAATTTGTTTAATAAGGGACTAAACCTTACAATTATGATCTAGAAAAATGTAAAAAATGTTCCAATAAATTTTATATGGAAAAATTTAGAACCTATTTTTTTTATATAATTGGGTTTTTTATTTGACCTAATTATCATACGAAAAACGTGGTAGGAATTTCCTTTTAAAAAATTTATAAGAAAGCAACTCAACCTCTACTATAAAAAGGCACTCACCAATCACACTTATTCACACCCCTAAATACTCTTTTCATAGACCAATATCTAAAAAATATAACATAAAAATACCTCCATTCCTCCTAGAAGCATATAGTTTAAATAAATCCATCCTAAGAATCCATTAAGTGAAAACTAAAAGGAGTTACCCAAAAGAAGAGGTAACATCTTTTCTCATGTTCTGTTGTTTTATTTTCAATTTCCACCACCTAAAATATTTTTATTAAATGTTTAGATAATAAAATAAGTATCCTAAATATACTAATATTTTATAAGGGTTCTACCTAAACTTAATCACACTTATATTTAATGGGCAAAAAACTTACCATTCATGTACGATGAACTATCTCCCTACAAAATGATGATTGTTGGTTTTTTACTTTACCAACTCTAATGGTTGGGAATTATGATAGAAAATATACATTAATATTATATATATTATATTTATAATTATCATATTTGTATATAATTTTTATATAACAGATAACTTCATGCGTTCTATTTTGTGGGAATACGATAACATTGTTTGTGGAAGTATGGACCACAACCTCCTCAAGGTGATGCGATTCATTCATGTTATATGTGGAATGTATTAAGGGATGGTTTTAATAAAAATATGAGGAATATAATAAATATGTATTATAATTGAATTATAATATACATATATATCATTTAGTTTTAAATCTTTTAAATATGACAAAAGAAGTTGAATTTGTGTTAATGCGTACGTACGACCTACCATCACCATAAATGATGCATTACATTTGTTAACTCAAAATATTATGGATTATTATAAATGAGTATATACAGAATATATATAATATTTAAACTAATTTTTACATTCTAGGGTTGATTAAATCATCATCAACATAAAAAGAAGAAAAATAACACGTCAAAACATACTTGAAAAACTAGGCAATTAACACCCGAAATATTGAAAATAATGAAAGAATAATAACAAACAGATAATAAGATATTATAAGAATATAGTATTTGATATTATAAATATTATTTTGGTTATGTTATAAGTTACCTACATGTTTATAAACATTATACCAGATGTTAAATGATTTTCACCCAAAAGGAAGCGCAATGTAAGGTATTCTCATCTCACATTTTACATCGGTGAGATACATGTCATATTCACCACTTAATTATTTTTTGTAGTTTATCTAATTACAATTTATATAAATTATATAAATATTTATTTTATAATCATGGTATTAAATATTTTCATTTTGTTACTATTTTGTGGGGTTTATGATTCAAAAGTTACCTTAGTTTTAAGGGACTTTATCTCAAATTGCTTTCTTTGAGGAATAAATTTTTTGTGCACATAATTTATTATATATAGTGTACATAATTAAAATTTGACTTTTAATATCCTGATTTATTCATTATTCATGGAAATTTTATTTCAATTTTAATTATTTCTTATAGGGGTAATTAAATTAAATGTTATAAAGTGGTAAAGAATCTCATAAATCAATTTCCTTTAATTGGATTATTTTACTTTCTTGTTATCATTAATATTATATAATTTTATGTGTAATTAATTTTTACTATATATTTTCTTATTTTCACTTGTTTTATATGGATTTAAATTTTACACACATAATATATTCATTGGTTTATTCCCACAACATTGTTTTGGTTTTTTTAAGGCCTCACTTCACAATCAAATTTTCTCCAGGGTTGATTACACTTGAGTTTCCATCAGAGGAAATTATTTATCCATTTTATAATAAATACTTTCATTTAATTCTCATATGGTTACTAATTACCTTTTTCAATCAATATTATAATTTCCACACTTATTTACCTAAAATGTTTTAGAAATTATTTTTAAGAGAACCTAACTTTATTTCTCTATTTAGTCAGAGAAACTGTTTTATTATGAAACCGTAATTTTCTAAAAAGGTTTTCAAAACTGTCTTTACCCTTTTAAAAATTATTTAAAAAATATAATTTTCCCATTCTTCTATTTTACAAATGGTTTCAAAAGAATCTTCTGATTACTTTCTAAACAAGGAATTTTTCTAACCTTTTTACAATGAAAAGTGTTGTTTTTACCATATATAGATTGAAATATTAGATTTCCTATGATCATTAGACCATGAATTTCCCCTAATTATCCATATCATTTATCTAGGATATTTATATTACCTAAAATATATATCATTTTTACATACAATTTTTTTTATTGATAATTATTTTACTTTATAGGGAAATTTTGATAAATTAATATCCTTTATTTAATATGGATATTGGATAAGGAAAATTCGTTATTGATTAAATCAATTACTCAATATGAGGAATGCTTTAGACATGTAGTGACAGGTGGATCCAAGATATTATATTACCCTCTGATGCATTGATAGGTTAGAATAAGACAAATTATTTGTGAAAATTAAATTGGTTTCTTCATATAGTTATAAACTGTCTTTTGAAATGTATTAACACTATATGTTTTATTGTGGCTTAAACATTACGTAAAATAATTAAAAATTTCCTTCATTTTGATTTAGAATTTTTAATCCATGGGAATTTTACTATGATAAATTCTATGAATGAATTTTATTCTAAGATTATTTATAAAATGAAATGTGTTTTCACTTTTTATTACCTATACATATTTATTATGATCTCTCTTGTTATTTCTAGAGCATCTGTTTTATGTTTTTTACCATGCCATATTGTTTACTCACTCCCTCTCAGTTTGATGATAATATGAAATGTGTGTTCAATTATTTAATATGAAATAATTATTATTATCATTAATTCATAACTACTTCTATTATAATTAGCCTTACTAAGAATTTTTTCTCACCCTTATTTTTTTTCCTTTACCTATGAATCCAATAAGTGTACTGAGAAATATATCCAATGATATACTAGATGTAATAAAGTTATTATCATCAAGATTAAAAAATTATGTTGCAATTTGTGTATTCATTTATAATGCATGACTCATTTATTTGAATAGTTTACCAAGAATACTAAACTATATGGTCCTTTGAGATGTGATTTACTTGTATCTTATTCCATTGTAATGGTAGCATGACATCGACTCTGTGCTTCCCAGTGTAGGTTTTCTACAATTGGTATTAGAGAAAGTTTAGTAGCAGCATCGGGAACTATGTTTTCGAAAAAATTGATTAGAGAACATACCCTTAAGGTAGAATTGAAAGATAAGTATAAAAGTACATCATAATTTTTTTGTTAGATATAGATTATGTTGTTTTCATAGATATACATACATGTCTCGACACTACATGTGGATGGGGTTCTGGAATAGATGTACATAGGGTAAATAATTCTAGAAAGGTGCTTTGGGCCTCATTGACTCATAACCTAGTACACAACAACTGGTCTTACCGTGCACATGGTTTGACACATTTGGCAGATATTCTGGTGATAATTAAAATTTTCATTATGTACCATTATAAAGTATTTTAATTGATAATGGAAATGAAGGACCTAGGTTAAACCTGAGGTTTCTTATATTGAAAATAATGTTTCACGATTTAAACATCTTAAAAATGATTATATGGTTTTTTTGATATTATAATGGACTCTCACACTAAGGTTTTTGGTTTTAGGAAATTCCCTATTCTAAAGGATATACCCTATACTAAGGAAGGACCTATGTGGAAGTGAATGAATGAAGTACTTACGTATTGATGTTATGTTAAAAACATTTGTTAAAATTATATTTAGTGATTAACCTTATTTTGGGGATTTATATCTTATTTATTTAAGAAATTATGTCAATGTGGTTTTAGAAAAGAACAACTTGTATGCTTGACGGAAACCCATCAAGTCTGACAATGGTATAGGACATGAACCCATGACTTAAGGGAAATATAGGTTTCACACCTACCAATGGACTACATGATGTCCTGGTTAATATGTCATTGTTTTCTCTCAAAGAATTCATATAAAAAATATTAATGATGATCCAATAGTATTGGTTTTGAGGTATAAAGATTAATTTATTAACCATTTTATTTTTAGAAAATAGTTAGTGACAAAACTAATTTATTTATGGATATTTTAATATATAAAAAGTCTATTTTTATTCTACATAAATAAAAACATTCATTTTAGGATATCCATTTCATGGAGTAAGGGATACACTATAATTTGATTAAAGAACAACTAACAGATGTAACTTTTCAATAGAAATTTAAACATATAAAGTAAGTATATTTCGTTATATTCCTGCTCAATAAAACAATTCTTTATCATTATGAAAAGGATCAAAAAACAAAAAATTTATCCTAATAGCTTCATTTTGGTAGAAACAATGGCCTTTTTAATCTTCATATATTTATGACTTTTAGGCCCTCACATTTCTTTTGACCAATAAATGTTTTGGGTTTTATGACCTCAATAACCCATATAAATATTTAATTTTTTCCTTCAAGTCCATATCTCTACCTTCTACTAATTTTCTTTGACATAGATACCAAGTTATTTGTTAGTCCATGTGAACTTTTAACTTCCCATTCTCACTTTTCTAGAGTATGTTTTATGATCCCTTCTCACAATGAGTGATTACAATATTGGAAATATCAAACAATTTATTTTCAAGGTAGATCTTAAATTTCAAGGATGCAATTTAAGTAATTTGGGGAGAATTTAATATCCCTAAATTCTAAAATAAGAACATTATATTAAATTGTGTTCATGACACGCAACACCAAGTGCATAAGGGAATACAATATCTAGTGAATTTATAATATATTTACTATTTTGAATATAATTAATCCATGATATATATTGTAATTCATGAAATAATGAATTATATTCCATTACATGCAACAAATACTTTCTTTGATATATTGCGTTACACACAAGATCGAGTTTTACCGAACAACAATATTTGATTAAAATATTATTATTTAATATAATAAGATATATTATAGCGGGTAAATTACTGGTTATGAATATGATTAAATAACTTATGAAAATATATAAGTTATCAATTCAATAAAAAATTATTCAAATTCTTCCAATTGATTTTATATGTATGAGATAAAAACAATCCAAATTTTACTTATAACAACCTTTATTTCTAGAAAGGCACTTCTACCTCATTTTAATGGAGAACCTATTTTAAATCCAATTTTTCCATCTTTTATAAATTTTATATGTCAAAATAATCTTCATTTTCTATATTTGAACATAAGAATTATCTTGGGGAGAATATTTGGTTTTTTCTATGAGGTTTCATTTTTTTTGAAGAAAAAATAAAAATATTGAATTATAATTAAACATGTATTTTTTATATAATTTATTTATAAAGTTAAATTATATTATTTATTTCTTTTAAAGTTTAATTAAAAAAAATTTATATCAATCAATCCAATTTAGGTAATTTTAATCAATTTCGTCTTGAAATTGAATATAAAAACATACAAATAATTGAACATTTTACATTAAAAATTTGTTTTGTCATCCCGTTTATGGTATTAAATTTAAATTAATTTATACCACATATGTGACTATAATTTGTATGAATGGATTAAATATTTTTAATCACAATAAATTATAATGTTTAAAAAATTATTTTTTTACAAAAATATTACACTATGTGATTAAAATTAATTACAACGACTGAAAGAAAAATTAGATTAACAAGGGAGCAACACATAAACATAAGGGAGAAAATGACCTAGAAACTATTCCAAAATAAATTTACTAGAAATATATAGACCATATACTCTTTTAAATTAAATTTTTTTCACTATGGGAGCCAATTTTAAAATGAAAACATGGGTGGAATTCTTGTTTCAAAAATTTACATGATTGCTAGTCATCCTCAACTATAAAAAGGGATCAACCTTCACACTTATTAACACCACTCAAGACACTTTTTCTTGAACTACATCATTAAAAAAATCTCCTAAACATACCTAAATTAATTCAATAAGCCTCTATTAGGGAATAAATCTATCCAATTAAACTCTTTGGTGAAAACCAAAAGGAGTTACCCAAAGAAGAGGTAACATCCTTCTCCAATATTTTTTGTTTTTTTCATTATAAACCCCTAAAATATTAGTATTCAATTAATACATAATTAAATTAGTATCCTAAATATAATAATATTTTTTTATGTAAAGGGTACAACCAACACTTATAAACACACCCATATAATGGGTAATGAACCTGTTATTTTTGTACGGTGAACTACCGCCTCGTGAAATAATGATTGCTAGTTTTTCCTTTACCACCTTTCATGGTTGGGAATTGTGTAGTAAAAACTACATTGATATGATAATATTAAATTTATAGTATCTTTATTCTTTTTTAATTCTTATATAACACATACTATCAGGTATGTCATTTTTTGGGAATACGAAATTACCATTTATGGAAGTGTATACTACCGCCTCCTCAATAAAAATTGATTCATACAAGATATACATGGAATATATTAAGGGTTGGTTTTAAAAAAATATTCTAAATATATAAAATATATATTATACATTAATTATTATATAAATATATATCATTTACATTTCATTATATTAAATACTAAAAATGAAATGGAGGTTGCATTAATGCGTACTTAAGAAATTTCATCTCTATGAACAGTGAATTTCATTTCTTATTTGAAAATAGTATGTATTATTAAAAATTAATTTATACTGAATATATATTATATTTAAATAATTTGTTATGTTCTTGAGAGGATGAAATCATAATCTAGGTATGAGGAAAACAATAAAAATTCAAAACATACTAGAAAAACATGGCAATTTCCACCAGAATTAGTGAATATAATGAATGATTAGTAACAAAAAGATAGTAAGATATTATAAAAATATCATATACGATATTATGAACATTATTATGGTTTTGGTATAAGTTATTGGCATGTATAACTATATTATATATGAATTTAATGGATGCTTACCTAAATATAAATGCAAGGTACGATATTTTCATCTCCCTTTTTAACATCTGTGAGATAAATGTCATATTAAATACTTAATACTTTTTTGGTGTATGTAATGACCCTTTTGGTATATTATATCATGAATTATTTTATATTCATTACATTTAAATGTTTAATTGTGTGACCATTATTTTTATTCTTTCTGATTCAATAGTTACCAAAGTTGTAAGGGACTTTATCTCAAATTCCATTCTTTGAGGAATACTTTATTATTGGGCACCAAATTTCTTATATATGGTGTAAAAACTACCAGTTTTACTTGTAAAATATTGATTCATTCATTTTAAATGGTATTTTTAGTTTCTATTTTAATTATTTCTTCTACGTATATTTGAATTAAAACATACCAAGGGATAAAAAATTTCATAACCTGATTTACATTCATTCGGGATTTTACTACATCATTGTAGTTATTATTCTAAGATTTTTTGTGTAATCAATGTTTAATATATATTGTTTTATTTCCACTTTTAATATGTGTATTTATCTTTTTCATACAGAATATATTCATTTTTAATTATCACATCAATGTTATGGTCATTTCAATGTTTTACCTCACAATATAACTTTTTTCTAGATAGTTTACACTTGAATTTCTAGAAGTGGGAATTATCTAATAATTTTCTAATAAAAACTATAATATTCTTATCCTATGGATATTCAAGACTTTTTTCATGTAATAATGTAAATACCTATATTTTTTCATATTATTGTTTTTAATTATATGGAATTATTATCAGTCTTTGAAAATTGAAGGCATGTGATTCTAAGGCCTGGAGTTCCCAGAACGAATTTCTGAACTTTTTTTGGGTACGTTCAGTAAACATTTTAGTGGCCTTTTTTAATATTTGAACTATTTCCCAGACTAAAAATACGAGGGAAGAGTTGAATCTGCAACACTGAGATTCACATAAGGGAGGATTTACTTTGACAGTAGTAGATCTGGAGAAGAACTAAATTTTTGTGACTTTTAAAATAAATAAAATAAAATAATTATTTTATTTTATTTCTCTTCCACCAATAGACAAGCGGAGTGTGGGACCCATGGTGAGTCATGACAATGAATGTATTGACTTGCCAAATCCTATGTAACACATTCATTAGGGGATTAGGAATCTTCTTAATTTATGATCCCCATTAACTCCCCACATAATTACATACTCTCCCCCTCACTTAAAAATATAGAGCTTGGGGGTAGGGTATCAGACAAGCGTCACCAAGCAACGAAGCTCTATTGGAGTTCCATAATGCCAATCCCTTAGAGGACGGAGCCAACCCCAGTAAGAGGTGACGTGCAACACTGAATCCGTGACCTGAAGATTGACGTTTGAGCTGCGATGAGGACAACTTGTTGTGAGGATGATGAACAAGGAGATGCCCTCAACCACAAGTGCTCTTCAACGGTTCAAGGTAGGGGTTATTTTTAGTTTGTGTGTTTTTGATTCCCTCTTCCTACTTCTTTAAATTATATGAAGAATGCGGGTCAACGAACTAACAAGTTGACCCGAGATTCATTCGTCTTTACGGGATGTTATTGTGGGAAATCATGTGGGGTTAATCTTGTTGTTTACTTCAATTGTTATTAAACCCTTAAACTCATCACGTTTATGAGCTAATGCAGATGTCGGGAGCCTAAAAAACCTTGCCCGAACCCTCCATTATCTTGTTATCCTTGAACCACCTTGGAAGACGACATGCACATTGATTCACGATGCAAGGGGAAGGCCACGACTCATCAACCACGAAGAATGGAGGAGGCAGCAGGCACGAAGGCCGGCCGTTGGAAGGGAGGAGGTGCGACCAATGCACCGCCGATGAATGGAAGAAGTGGGCGAAGCCACAGTAGATGCCAAACCCGCCTCCCGTGGGTTCCACGATGACCAAGCGACTCCTACGCAGCACTGACACCTTGCCAACCAAACGACCATCGGGCCGGTCGGGAATCCAGGAGACCGGGGGGTTACACCCTCTCGCGTCAGATTGATCTGGGCCACTGCCCATAGAGTAGGCCGCTATGGTCAAGATGGGCGACTCCCCTCATTAAGGGATGCTGCCCTCATGTAGGTCGCCACCTTCGCACGAGACCACCACCTTCGCATAAGGATGCTGCCTTCGGAGCCAGGCGGCTACCCTCGGACGAGATGGATGCCCTCGAGCTAGGCCGCTGCCCTCCAGTGAGGTGCTGCCCTCAAGATGGGTCTCCGCCCTTGTTCTAGGTCGCTGCCATCAGAGTGGGCCACCACCCTCGGACCAGGCCGCCGCCCTCGAGCTGGGCCTCCTACCTCGTGCCAGGCTTCCACCCTTAGAGTCAGGTCGTCACCCTCAGACTGTGCCGCCACCCTAGCGGTTTCCCCCCAGTGGGTCGCCGCCCCCAGACCGGGCCACTAACCTCGCGGGTGGCCCCTCCAGCGGGCTTCCACCCCAATAGACCGCCACTCTACACAGGTCGGGGCGCCCCTTTGTGAGCCACCCCTTTAGTGCCGGGCCACCCATATAGTGAGCTTGACCGGACAGCAGACTAGCAGGCCGAGTCCACCACGCCCCTGCCCAGACCGGGTTGGGCCGGGTAGGTCTGACTAGGTCAGGCCAGACCCCATCCCAACCGAGCCCAAAAACAATCAAAGGGGATAATATTGAGGACCAAACACATGTTTGAAAAACTGTCTGTGGCATTGGGACCCTTGGAGAAAGATTCCCCTTTTTACTTACTCCATTAGAGTTTCAGAGAAACTTGGGGTTCGACTAGGTTGGATCGCTCTCGAATCCTACCGAGCCCTCGGCAACGAAATGTCAATAACGCATAGACTAGGCGTCCTACAGACGCGTTGTCTATTGCGTTGAAACCCTTATGACATGTAATATCATTAGGTTACTTCTCTGTGAGACTTAGTGATATTTGAGATATGATTGACAGCTTGGGGAGCGCTTCTCCCAAGCGCACTACGTACGGAACCCTACGACTAGATAAACATGAAGACTGTGGACTTTTGTATTCAGAGTTACTTGACGGTCATGGTACAAGATGGGGGGGAGTACCTCATAAGACCATGATGGGGGTTGGTGGTTCTCTATGACCTAGAGGGCCACAATGGGCAGCAACCATGGTAAGCGATGGGGAGGAGTACCTTAGAAGACCGTGTTGGGGGGGGGGGGGGACTTTCGATGACTCAGAAGACCCACTGTACGCAATGGGGAGAAATACTTCAGTTGTTCAAGGTTAGTGGGAAGTGCCTCTACATGTTGCGAAAGGCCCACATTACTTGATAGAGGGAGAGTTATCCCATAGCCCAAGCGTTCGACGTTGTGACTGAGGATATTATTTGTTACTACCCCTAGAATAAATCATTGTGTGAGATGTGTTTACTTTATGATTTCGATTGAGGTTATGCTATGTGGTAATTTAGCTATGCGGTGTTACACTTTGGTTTTTTTGTGGAATTCTTGGAGACCTTCGGGGTATCTGGGTCAATACAAAGAGTAATTATACTCACCTGTACACGAGATTCTCTTGGAACTTGTTCTGTCATGTATAGACGACATTCAACATTGATCGAGGCTGAGGGTGCATGTACTGGATGGTGCTTGGAGGTGGAAATTTGGCATGGCATGACGTGGAGGAGACATGTTGATGTGGAGTACTGTTGAGGCGATCTTTACCTACCCATCATGTGGGATCCTTGGTGGACGACTCAGTAACTATTTTTCTTTGTCTTTCAGTTTTACTGTTCTTCCAATCGTACATGTAATTTTACAGTTGGGCCTCTATTCCAACCCCTTTTACATTCAACACCGTTTTACTACATCATTTAACTTCATAGTTTCTCATTATTGTGTTCTTTGACCATGTGTTTGCACAGGTTTAAAGAAAATGCCTTCCCGTTTTAGGGAATATGACTGTCATTGCTAGTTTCCAGCAACTGGCCTATGAAAGGCGGGTTTGGGGTAGTCATGGAACGGGCCCCAGGGGATGGGTCATGGGAAAGTGGTATCAAATGATTTGGTTCTACTGAAGAACTAGGACTCTAATATTTTCTATGTGGAAAAAGAGTTAATTGTCTTGAGTATGGTTTTGAGTTTGGGGAGTCTAGTGTTAGTGAGACGACCAACATATCCATACACCCGGACCATGAATTCTGATTTTTGACTCAGTTCATGAAAACTATGATTGTGTTTCTTTTGAAAAGTCTTCCTAGTGTTTTCTTGAGTCTTCCTACCAGGTATAACTTTTAATTGTGACAGAACTATTTTATTTCAAGACGCCACCATGAAGACAACCACCCAGGTTTCCTGAGAGAGTACGCGATGAGAGCCCACCGAGTGATGATGCCTCAGTGCAGGGCCCCCTTACGGATTCGACACCTTCAGGTGGTGTACCAGTAGTTCCACTACATATTGGAATGTTGTTTCCACCAACCCCCACCTACAGAGGATGCACCCCAACTGAGCGCGTTGCACGATTTCCAGCGGCAAAGTCCTCCGAGGTTCCAATGATGAGATGGACCTACAGGTGGCTGAGGACTTCTTGGATGCTATGGCCTGAGTTTTTTTCTTAGCTGGGACACTAGATGATTTTATGGTGATCCTGGCAGCCAACCTTTTTTAGGCAGTAGCAGGGAGTAGGAGGACAGGGACAGGCTCAGATCCAGGCAGCTGAGGACTATGACCACGACACTTCAGAGATGATTAGAGGTACGATCTGTGTCTACTCCACCTAATATACAACACTGATAGACCCAAGTTCCAGTCACTCTTTTATTTACATGAACCTCGTTTAGGGATTGGAGATTCCGATGGAGCCGTTGGGTCGATCATTACGGTTAGAGACACCAACATGAGCAGATTTGACGATTACGCACCGGTGCTGGCAGTGTGAGCTTACTCTAGGAGGTGAGAGATTCGGTTCGGATTTCCTAGCGGTGGTATCGAGGGATTACAACTTCATCTTCGGTATGGACTTGTTATCCACAATCCATTCTCAGATTGACTATATTTAGCAAAAAGTGTGGTGTTTCCTTCACCAGCGAGAAGGGAGACTTTGTAGCACAGGATGGACTTACCCAGGGGAGGGTGCAACCGATTACTCAGATTGACTATATTTAGCACAAAGTATGGTGTGTATGCACGGGTGAGACTAGGTTTTCCTTCACCTGAGAGAAGGGAGACTTTGTAGCGTAGGATGGACTTACCCAGAGGTGGGTGCAGCTGATTACTCATCAGTTAGATAGTATTACCCCCAATGAAAAATTATTTTTCGAGTCCATGTTATCTTGTAGTGGTGGACCAGTATGCTGATGTCTTTCCTAAAGTTGTTTTAGGACTACCTCCACGTAGAGAGGTATAATTTTACATCGACCTATTCCCTGGGATGACACTGATATCTACACCAGCATATCGGATGGCTCCCATGGAGCTTCGCGAGTTATATGTATAGTTGGAGGAATTATTGGAAAAGGGTTTCATAATACCCAGTGTTTCTCCATGGGCAGCCCCATTTTTGTTCACCAAGAAGGAAAAGGGGAGTTTGAGACTCTATGTGGACTATCGGCACCGGAACCGGGTGATCATTAAGAAAAAATATTGACTCCCGAGGATTGATTCTCCTTTTGATCAGCTAAAGGGATCTTGCTCGTTTTCAAAGATGGACCTCCGATCAGGCTATCATCTGCTCAGGATACGAGATGAGGATGTGAAAAAGAATGCCTTAAGATGTCGGTATGGCCATTATGAGTTCTTGGATATGATTTTGGCATGAAAAATGCCCTAGTAGTGTACATGGGACCCATAAACGGAATCTTCCAGCCATACCTCGATCATTTTTTGGTGGTGTTCATCGATGAAATCTAGATTTACATGGTGACGGAGGATGAGCATGCCTATCCTCTACAGATGGTTCTGGAGACACTTTAAGAGGACCAGCTTTATGGTAAACTCTCAAAGAGCCAGTTTTGGATATGAAAGTTCCACTTTATAGGACATGTTATCTCAGAGGATGGATTAGTAGTGGATCTAGCAAAGATAGAGGCTATACTAGATTGGTATCCACCCAGGAGAGTGACAGAGGTTCGAAGTTTCCAAGGGTCGGCTAGATACTACCAGAGATTCATTCCTGGATTTTCTAGAGTTCCAGAACCCTTTTTAGCTTTGATAATGAAGGGGAAAACTTTCTATGGTTGGAGATATTCCAACAGAGTTTCTAGGAGCTGAGGAGGAGACTGACGGGTGCCCCAATATTGAGGCTGACAGAAGAGAGAATTGGGTATGTAATCTACTATGATGCATTAGGGACCGGGCTTGGATGTGTCCTAGTGTAGGAGCGAGTAGTGATCCTATATGGCTCACGAATGCTGAGGCGGGATGAGCATAACTATGCTACCCATGACCTGGAGTTAGCAGTAGTGGTCTTTTCCTTGAAGATGTGGAAAAAATACTTGATGGGCGAACATTTTACAGTATTATCTGATCACAAGATTCTCAGGTATATCTTCTCTCTGAAGGATTTGAACCTGATATAGTGGTAATGGATAGAGTTCCTCCGAGAATATGACATTGAGATAGTATATAATTTTGGGAAGGGGAACTAGGTGGAAGATACACTCAAAAGGAGGTCTGGTCTGCAGTTGTTAAGTGAGGCGACAGAGCAGCTACCCATGTTGTAGATATCCCTCATGGATAGAAATAGATAAGCATACCTCCAGTCTATGATAGTCACTCCCCAACTCCTTTAGAGAACCAGGATGGCGCAGCTTGGGGACCCTAACTGTGAGGCTCGATGTGCTCAGATATCCTTAGGGTAGACACCTGATGGATTTTCTAATGGTGGGGAGCAGGCCAAAATACATAGAGAATGCACCATTGTTTCAGTGGCACTATGAGAGTAGGTGTTGATAGAGTTCCATACGTCCCCAGTAGAAGAACATTCTAGTGTGGCGAAGATGTACCCAGACCTTCGGCATCAGCAATGGTGAGCAGGGATGAAGAAGGCAGTGGAAAATATTGTTTCATGATTCCACACTTGTCAGCAAGTGAAGGCCAAGTATCAGGTTCTAGCAGGCTTAACTCAGCCACTAGAAGTGATAGAGTGGAAGTGGGATGGGATCTCAATGGACTTTGTGATAGGGCTTCCACGTACGTCTAAGGGGCATGATTCTATATGGATGATTGTTGATCGACTCACCAAGTCATCCCACTTCCTACCTATCTAAGAGAAGGGATCGGTAGAGGTATTAGGATGCATCTATGTATAGGAGAACATGCGACTTCATGGGGTTCCATCGATGATAATCTCTGACCCCGATGAACGTTTTACATCCCAGCTTTGGAAGGGATTACAGGAGGCGTTCAAGACCCAGCTTTTTTTTGAGCATCGCCTTTCATCCTTAGATGAATGGTCAAATGGACCAGACCATTCATACGCTTTAGAACAAGCTTCGTGCATGAATAATAGATTTGGAAATAGTTTAAAGGATCACTTTACCTTGGTGGAGTTCTCATAAAACAATAGTTATCACTCCACCATCGGTATGGAACCATTCGAGGACCTATACAGCTGACCCTTCCGACCAACTCTATGCTGGACAGACCCAAGGGTGTCATCTCTTATGGGTCCAGTGTTGGTACGAGCTACCACTGAGAAGGTGCAGATCATCCCGGAGAGGATGAACACTGTATAGAGTAGATAAAAGTCATACACCAACAGAAGATGGAGACCTTAGGAGTTCCAAGAAGGGGGCCACATTTTCTTGTGAGTATCTCCTCGATAGGGACTATGATGATTTGGCTGAGGTGACAAGTTATCACTAAGGTTTATTGGGCCATTTCAGATAATTCAGATGATTGGAAAAGTGGAATACCACTTGGAACTTCCACTGTATTTGGAGAAGGTTCACATCGTCTTCCACGTATCCTATTTGAGGAGATATGGTCATGAACCATCTCACGTCATCAACCATAGTGAGTTGGACTTAGAAGATGAGGTGACATTTACAGAGGTTCCTATAAAGATTGAGGATCAATAGGAGTGGGCCCTTCATGGGTGGTCGATACCTCTAGTGTGCATTCAATGCCAGCATGGGAACCTCCAGGAGAGCACATAAGAGTGGGAGTCTCAGATTCATGCTCTGTACCCCCATTTGTTTTCATATTCTATGATATAACTTTCAGGGATGAAAATCCCTAAGGTGGGGAGAATATAAAGACTTGGATTTTTCAAATTAGATTTTTTCCTTAATTATATAGAATTTTTACGAGTCTATGAAAATTGACGGCGCATGATTATGAGGCCCAGAGTGCCCAAAATGAATATTTGAACTTTTTTAGTGTACGTTCAGTATATGCGTGAGCGGCATTTTCTAACTTTTTAAACATCGCTCCTTTTAAAAATATGAGGGCACCGTTGAATTTGCAGCACCGAGATTTGCTTATGTGAGACTTTAATTTGACTGTAGTAGGTCCGGAGAAGAATTTAATTTTTGTGACATTAAAAAGGAATGAAACAAAATAATCTCATTATTTTATTTCTCTTTCACATACGGACAAGCAAAGTGTGGGAACCACGGTGAGTCAATCCAATGAATGGATGGACTTTCCAAATCCCAAGTAACAATGTCGTTGGGGGATTAGGAAGCTTCCTAATTTATGAGTCCCATTAAGTCTGCGTATCATTACTTACTCTCCCACTCTCCTATAATTTTAATGCATGGGAGATGGGTCTCAGACAATATTCGCTAAGAAACAATGTTCTATTGGAGTTCCATAATGTTGAGCCCTGAGAGGACTAAGCCAACTCTAGAAGATGGTGATGTGCAACAATGAGACTCTGAACTGGAGTTTGACGTTTGAGCGGTGGCGGGGACAGCTTGTTGCGGGATGCCACCCTCGAGACGGGCCGCCGCCCTCAAGCCGGGCCGCCGCCCTCGAGCTGGGTCGCCACCCTTTGAGCCAGGCCACCTTCTTATGAGCAAGCCACCACCCTCAGATCAGGCCACCACCCTAGCGGGCCACCACCCCGGCTGGCCCCCCTCCAGACCGGGCCACCACCCCGGCTGGCCGCTGACCAAGCAAGCCACCGCCCCACGCGGGACGGGCCACCCCTTTGTGGGCCGCCCTATTTGGGTTGGGCTGCACTTGATGACCGCCCCTCTTGTGGGCTGGACCAAACGTCGGCCTAGTGGGTTGAGTCCACCTTAGTGCTTCCCAAACCTGGTCGGGCCAGGTCGATCTGACCGGGTCCAGCCGGACCCGAGCCTATAAATAGTCAAAGGGACTTATCTTAAGGGAAAAATGCCCGTTTGAAGAACCGTATATGGTGTTGGGACAATTGGAGTGACACAATGCATTTTACTTACTCTATTATAGTTTTGGAGAAACATGGTGTTCGTCTGTGTTGGATTGAACACAAATCCAACCGATCCCTTGACACTGAAATACCAATAACCCACTGATCGGGCGTCCGACTGACAAGCCGTCTATTGCGTTGGAACTCTTATGACATGGAAGATCATTGGGTTACTTCTTTTTGAGACTTTGTGCGGGTTGAGATACAACTTATGGCTCAGGGAGTGGTTATCCCAACCATGTTATGTACAGAACTTTGCGACTGGTTGAGACCTGGTGACTGGTGACTTTTCAGCTCGAAGTAACTCGACGACCGAGGTATGTGATGGGGAGTAGTACCTCAGTAGAGAATGATGGGGGTGAGTGGTTTTGTGTTACCTATAAGGCCAAAATGGGGAGCATCCATGGTACACGATGGGGAGGAGTACCTTAGAAGAATGCGTTGGGGGGGGGGGATGAGTATGTGTGACTCGACAGACCCACAATATACGATGGGGAGCAGTACTTCAGTAGTTCAATGTTAGGGCGAACCTCCTCTCTATGACGTGGATGGCCCACTGCACTCGATAGAGGAGGATTTCTCCAGAAACTGAGGATTTTGATGTTGTGACTGGAGATGTTACATGTTACTACCCCTAGAATAAATCCTGGGGTGAGCTGTCTTTACTTTGTGGTTGTGATTGAGGTTATTCTATGTGGTAATTTACCTGTTTGGTACTTTACCTTCGTTGTGTTACCTTGTGTTTTTTCTTTGTGGAATTCAAGGAGACCTTATCGTTCTCAGGGTCCCTACCGGGTATCGTTATACTCATATCTGCATGGGCTTCGCCCGCACCTTGTTGTGTTCTCTGTAGACGACGTACAACATTGATCAAGGCTGAGGGAGCCAGGACTGGACAATGCTCGGAGGCAGACATTCGACATGATGTGACATAGAGGAGACATGTGGACCTGGAGTAATCTGGAGGTGATCTGTACATTCCCTTCATGTAGTATCCATAGTGGATGACCCAGTAGATGTTTTCCCTTTTCATTTAGTTATACTATACTTTCTGTCATACTTGAAATTTTATAGTTGAGCTTTTATTCCGACCCCTTTTATATTTAATACTCTTTTACTACAGCAGATCACTTCATCGTTGCTTCTTGTTGTGTTCTTATATAGTGTGTTTGTACAGGTTTAAAGGAAATGCCTCCCCATTTTAGGGAATATGCATTTCAGTGCTAGTCTCCAGCCCATGGCCTATTGAAGGCGGGCTTGGTGTAGTCACATCACAAGCCCCGAGGGATAGGTCATGACAAATAATACCATTTTTCAACTCTCTTAAAACGTTTTAGAAAATATTTTTAAGAAAACCCTACTTCATTTCTCTCTTTTTTCAGAGAACCTATATTCTTCTAAAAAATATTTTTTATAAAAAGGTTTCCAAAAAAGTTTTTTCCATTTTAAATATGATTTATTAAATAAAAATTTACACTTTTTTTCTTTTACAAATTTTTTTAAGAAAATATTGTTTTCACTTTTAGAACAAGGCACTTTTCTAACCATTTTACCATGAAAAAGAAATGATCTTTTAACCTTATATGACATGTAAACCATTATTCCATCTATGATTCCCTTGAATGTTTTAGAGGTCCATTTTTAAATAAATTGTTTTTAAATGTGATTTTATGAAAAAAAATTTAAGAGTTTTTTCAAAATAAAAGGATATTTTCCTCAATAATGCCGCCTGTCTTCTTGTTTTATTTCATCAATTAAAATAACCCTTATTCTAACGTCAAAGGGTATATGTCATATTGATACCATCCTTATTCTTCCACTATATAGGCTTTTATTTATATGGATAAGTATGTTATTGAAATTTACTTCTTAGATTCCTTCATTAGTCACCTTGAAATATTCAATTTCCTAGGATCATTAGACATTTAATTTCCCCAAATTATCCATATCATTTATCATGGATATATATATTCCCTAAAATGTATATTATTTTTACTTATGATATTTACTTTGATAGTTATTTTATATTCTGCAGAAATGTTGATAAATATGTATCATTTATTCAATACAAATATTTGATCTAGTATATTATTCATTAATTAAATCGATTACTCAATATAAAGAATTTATTGCAAATGTAGAGACAGGTGGGGCCTAGACTTTAAATATCCCCTCTCTACATCAACTGGTTCTCATGGGAAAAATAATTTGTGAAAATTAAATTGTTTTCTACCTATAGATTTAGACCATCTTGTGAATGTTGTTGACAGTATAATTTTTCATATAAATTAGACATGATATAAAATAATTAAGCATTTCCTTCATTTTGATTCATTATTTATTATCCGTAAGATTTTCACTATGATAAAGTTTATGGATTCATTTACTTATCATTTTATTGACAAAATGGAATGTGTTTTAAATTTATTACCCTTCCATATTTATTATTCCTTATTCAGTTATTTAAATTGAATGTGTTTTCATTTTTTTACCTTGACATATTTTTTACCCACTCCCTCTAAATTTATTGATTACAAGGCACACGTGTTCAGTTATTTACCATTCCATACCGATTATTCTCTTTATTTCATGACCCCCTTCACTATAATTTCCCTTACTGAGAATTTGAGCTTACCCTTATTATTTTCCTTTTCCTAGGATTCCATTAAGTGTACTATGAAAGATATTAAAAGATATACTAGAAGGATTAATGTTATTATCCACGAGATAAAAAAAATATTTTGTAATTTATGAATTGATTCGTAATAAAAGACTCATGTATATATCTAGTATTCCATGATTAATAAGTTGTTCGGTCCTTTGGGGAGAAATTTACTTGCATTTTAGGCCAATATAATGGTAGCATGACACTGGCTCTGAGCATGTTGGGGCTGGGTCACTACAAGAAGGAATTAACCCTCTTTATCATTAATCAACCTCTAATTCTATACATGTTTATCTAGAAGGATGAATCTACTTCGGTATCATCACACAAACACACACACACACACATATATATATATATATATTATATTATGTTATTATGTGCAAGAGTACCAAGATCAAATGACTGAGATTAAGGAAAAGATCATCCTTGATGACATGGTCATTATAAGGGAATTTGATGATGTGTTTTCTAAATAATTTCCTGCTATACCTTCTAAGTGATTGTTTGAGTTATAAATCAAACTTATAATTGGACCAATTAATATTCCTATTTTAGTTTGTCTCAATCAAAGGGATATATGTCTATCCTTCAAAAATAGAATCAATTGAAGGATGAACTAGAATGACCTCTATTAAAGAAGTTTGAACATTTCTTGGATTAGTTGGGTACTATCATTGATTTTTGAGAAACTGATCATGATTTTGAATCCCACTAACCAAGATTACTCATAAGGGAGTTACATTTATCTAGAATTATGAATGTGAATAAAGTTTTAAAGAGATTAAAATGGGGATAATCACCACACATGTGGTCACATTACCCACATGTAGGGAAGTATTTATTTATGTACAATGATTCATCCAAAAAGGTATTTGGTTTTGAACTCAAGCAAGATGAAAAAAAAATATCATATTTCTAACACTAATTACCAATCCAAGAGTAGAACAACCAAACTCATGATATTGAAATGGCTGTAGTGATCTTTTAATTAAATATATGACAACATTACCTCTATAGAGAAAAGTGTGAAATATATTCAAATTACTAAATAGTCAAGTATATATTCATAGAAAATGATCTTAATGTTTGCCTAGAAGGCGGTAAGAGATAATCAATAATTATTATTGTTCAAACCATTACCATACTAGGAAAGAAAACAAAGTGGTAAATTATCTAAGTAGAAAGGATCTCATAACTCTATCCCTGATGATTATTGAAATGGATCCAATATTGTTAGATATGAAAAGGATAAAAATTGGATTAATAAGATGATATTTATCCTAACTTTCTCAAATAACATCCTAATCATCCAATCTTTAGAGGATCAAGGAGGCTCAGAAGGATGATGAGTTACAACATAAGAATATGATTGTTTTTTCAGAGTTCAACATTGGTAAATATGAAGTTGTAATGTTTTTGAGGCAAGATATGTGTCCCCAAAACAATAGAACAGAAGAAATAACACCATATGGGTATTAGTTTATCATTTTAAAAAATTGGCACATTCCATTTCTATAAAAGAACAATTTTCTCTTGAAAAAATTTCCATGATATTCATAAGTTATGTGGTAAGACTATTTTAAGATCTACTCTATAATGTATCTCATAAAGATCTGTGGTTTACATTGGGGTTTTGGAGAAACCTTCAACCAGTATTTGATACAAAAATGATCTTCATCATTTCTTATCACCAACATACAAATAGTCTATCTGAAATGACAATTCAAAATCTAGAGGACATTCTAAGATCATGTTCAATGGTTTTCCAAGGATATTTATATCAAAACCTTACCCAAGTAGAGTTATCCCATAACAACATTTTCTATTCTATAATTTAAATGAAGGCTTAGGAGGCTCTATATCAGAATCGGTATCAAACTATGACATGTTGGGATGATTTTAGAGAGAAAAAAATGATGGGACCCGATCTTATCCAAAAAATGAAAAATATGTTTCAAACCATTTAACATCATATGAAATCCACAAAAGTAAATAGAGTATATATCCATAAAATCATCCATGTGATCAAGAGTTTGAGGTTAGAGAAAATGTTTTCCTTTGTATATTATCTTGGAATAAATTCATGGGGTTTGGGAAGAAGAGAGATCTTAGTCTATGATACATAAACCCCTTTTAGATCCTTGATCACATCACAGTGGTGTCTTATAAACTAGCACTCATACCAAACCTATCTTCAATACATGAATTATTACATGTGTCCCTCTTAATAAAATATATAAAAAATCCCTCACATTTATGGAATACTGATGTGGTACCGTTTGTGAATGATATTTCAAATGAGGAGGAGCTAATGATGATCTTAGATAATACATACAAGGTTTTAAAATTAAATATAACTCACCTGGACAAAGTGTTGTAGAAAAACAACATGTTTGAGGAAGAAACATGGGAACTAGAAGAGGTGATTAAATAGGAGAATCCTAACCTATTTTAGTGCATGAAATGAAAATTTCATGGGAGAAATTTGGGGGGGGGGATAATTTAACAATATAAAATTTTACAAATGAAATTCCCTTCTTCTATGATTAAATTCCTCATCAAGTAATGAATGTATAGAAAACATATCCACTAATTTGGTTATTTTTAATAGTTATATGGTCTGTCCAATTTAAATAACTGTTATGGTTCAATAGCATTGCTAATATATCCATTGTTATATAATCGTGAATGGAACCATTTATCGGAGAATTTAAAACACATCAAAATCACTTCCCAAACCATGTATATCAAACCACCCAATAAATTCTCATAATCACACAACTTACCCTTAGGGAATTCACTATTGTAATAACGAGATCTATATCTAGAACCTATAAGTAAAAATTTTCATATTTTATTTTTGTTAAAAAATTATTTTATTTATCCCTTTTTAATATTACTTTTCAAATTATTAATAATTATTTTTAAAAAAATTACAATCTGATACAACAAAACACATTGTATTATTTTTGGAAATATATAATTTCAATAAAGAAACTATTTTTGTTTAATTTAACTTTTTGAAATAAATTATATTTTTATAAAATTATATTATTAAATAATATTTATTAAATATAAATGATAAAATAATTTTACAAATCCAAATGTAATATTTATAAGGGTTAGAAAACTGTTATGGTCAAAAATGATATTTTTCAAAAACTGTATATTTTGATTTAAATGTTTAAACTATAATAATTAAATAAATATTTTGATAAAATAAATATTATTTTGGATATTATAATTTCAATGTTATCCAATGTTGGTTTTATCATAATTTCTTTAGATTGTACAATTTTTATGAAAACGTAAATATGGTATAAATACATGGTATCTATGATGTCGTCATAATGACCCAAAAGTGATCTAATACATTCCAATGCATCCAATAACAAATAAATATTTCCTATTTAAAATAATTTGTTTTTAAATCATTTTATTACTAATATAAACCCATAATGATTCTCAAAAAATATATATTATATTTCAAAAAATTAAAATAAATTATTTATAAACATGACTCACATATAAAAAATCGAGGTTATTATTTTAGGGAGGCCAATTCTAAAAATTGTAAAATAATTAAAACCAATTCACATTTGTAGAAACCATGGGAAAAACTATGTTATGGTTCTCTATTTTGATTACATAATTATATTGAATCTGAATCCAATGTTTATAAATTTTAAAGTGGGATATGTTATTATTTACCCCTATTAATATTCCTATTAATTAAATGATATTATATATCCTAATCACTCTTATTAATCCCTTATATGAATCTTTATATAGCACAATTATGCTGCTGAATTAATCATGTGATTTTTCATGCCAAACAATTATGTAGTGAATACCCATAAACATTTCCATTAAAAGGTTTTCAACATGATATAAATATTCTTAATTGATTTAGGAAATCCATGTATATATCTCCCACTCCTTAATCATGGTATCAAAAGTAATGAAATAAATCCTTATGTTGTATGATCTATGTAGAACACTTATGCATATATATGATATGAATGTGATAGGTGGGTATGAAATTATATTTCCCTCAAATTAAATTAATAATATTTTAAATCTCATGAGATAATATGTATGGTGCAAGGGGACGAGATCCTAAGAACACTATATTACATTTTCTTGGTCTCTATACTTGAATTATGTTTATGATTCCATGTTTTAAGCTGTTGCCACATTCCATTATTGGTTTTATGCTGTCATGTTATATCCTACCTCATTTTTTAATATTAGAATTATAACCACTCTTATGTTAGTTTTACATGCCTCTTGGATCACATTTACATCTTTTCTTTATACAATGATTTATTTATTCCATTACTTTTCTTTATATCTCACCCCATTCTTATGTATATCCCCAGGTTATCTCGTAAAATTTTAAAAGAGAAATGAAATTTTAAGAGAATGTTATGGAAGTTTTCAATAAGGTTTAATTATCCTTGTATCAATTTGACATACTATGTATATGATTTCACAAAGATATTAGGCTTCACAATCTCTGGGGATCATATTATTTGTACCATTATCTAATAAATCATGAACTAATGTATTATAAAATATTGATTTTCATAAAAAAGGATCTTGAAAAATCTCCAGAGAGTATATGAAGAGGTTGGTGAACATTAAAAAATACTCTAACATGATTATACTACCCTTTTAAAGCTATAGAAGCTTATGGATGTGTACCACTCACAAAAAGGAAAGATAAAAATTCTCCCTGATGAGTCATTTCAAAGAAAAAGAGAGATATATATCATCATGTGTCTAAGTCAAAAGACTCCACCATCACCCAACTAATCCCTGAACAATGTTCACCATTAGGATCACTATCCAATTGGGAGGTTCCCTTAAAAGGCAGAAAAATCAGGTAGCTAACTCTAGAAAGTCCTTAGCTGATTGGGGGTCTAACATTCCCAAAAACCATGGAGTTCTGTACATTTGGAAATCATAAAGTGTAATAATCCTACACACATATCTAGTCGATAGTGTTGGGGAAACAAACTACTCAATGGGTTGTGGAAATCTGGAAAACCGCCTGAAGGTATCACCTCTTATGCAGATCCCCACAATTAAGCCTTATGGATAGGAATATCATCACTACGATCCCACTACAGAATCTAAGCTAGCCATATTTTTGGAGGCATCATTAAATGAAATCAAGAAATTAAAATGTCAAAGAGAATATCTAGGGAGAAACGTTTAGAAGGAAATATAAAAAATAACACATTCCAATATATTTAATATACGAATGGTTTCCTTGAAATTAGTACATACATATACAGAGTAAACAAGAATCTTATTAAAATTCGAATTAATGGATATGTCAGACACCACCCCAGCACAGTAGTTCCAATCCTAAGAACAAAACTCAAAACATTTTAACATTGTTTCTATAAATCCAAAACCAAACTATGCTGCTAGGCAACATCCAAACCTGGTTCCTAATATGAACCCTCTATAATACAACTCTATCATGACCCAACCCAATAGGTCCCACCAAGCTGACAGTAAGCTGAGTGTGACAACCCAAGTTAGCCTTCCATAGGCCAAGGATGGAGACCATCTTTAAGTAGGAAAATAATACAATTGGGAGGCCTTATAATTACGTACATATAGAAACATACATATCTCCAAATTTCAAAATGATATTGAAAGGTAAAGTAACATCTAATACCATAATGAAAACATAAATCTAAATATCACAAATAGAGTATGATAAAAGTATTGATGTATAAATACAAAATAAAAACCCATTCAATAAAAAACTAATGGAACCATTGGAAAATTTAATATAAGGATATTAGTAAAATTATAAAATTATATCTTATAAGAAAAATAACTTGAAAATATATTTTGAAAAAATTTGTTGATGAAAATATATTTTCTTTGTTGAAAAGGGGATCTATATAATATAAAAACCTTTTGAAACCCAATTTTTTTAAAATAAACTTGACATCCTAATAAGAAATATCTGGACAACATTTGGAAAAAATTTCCCTTGAATAAATATAAATAGATCTTTAAAATGATTTGAAAACCATTTTCCTAAAAAACTTATAAAACAATATTGAAAAAATTTTGAAAATAATTTTCCATCAAACCATATAAAACAATATTGAAAACATTACAACAATAATTTCCCTTGAAAAATTATAAGGGAATCTTTGAAAAAATTTTGAAAAAAAATTATTTTAAAACTTATAAAAGAATCTTTGAAAACATTTTTGAAACAATATTTTATGAAAACATATAAAGGATTCTTAGAAAACATTTTGGAAAAACTTTCATCGATAAATACATAGAAAAAATATAAGGAAATAATGAGAACTTTTTTAAAACTATTTCATAGAAAATTATTTTTAATAAACCATTTCTTAAAAAATAACCCTTTAAACATGAAAATTAATCTTTGTAGAAATGATAGAGGTTAAATCTCTATGTCTTACGAGGTAAGAAGAAAATTTCTTTTGAATGGTAAAAGTTCAGAAAAATGACTTGTTTGGAAAGATACGTGAGTATTCCTTTAAAAACATTGGAAAAATAAAAAAAATATAAAAACATTGTCTAAAATATTATAGGATAATAATAAAATAATATTCTAAACCCTTTTTAAAAAACGTGGTCATGAAGGAACATAAAATTCTGACCGAAGAGAGCGTAAAGACAAGCTTTCTTAAAAACAAATTATTAATAATAATATATAATAGAGAGAATAAAATGGTACGTATACCTGAATATGTTTTTAAAAACCATATTATTATGAAATTAATGAATTTTCATGAGATAAGTATCATAATATTTCATCAAAGGAAACATAAACATAAGCAATCTCGTAATGCGATGATATTTTTTTCAATAAAATGTTACCGCTTGGAAAATTTGAAAAATACTTGGAATGTAATAAAAATGAAAAAAATGAATCTTAAAATATAATAAAAATAATGATATTCATGATATAACACTTCACAGGTAATATATACACCTCATTGAAAAATATAGGTGCATAACATGGCATGTGTCTCAAAGAATGGGAATTGAGATCAAATTACTTTACCGATTAGGTCACTTTTTGAAACAAAAAATACATGGAATAAATAAAATAGAATTGATATGTAAATACCTATAATTTTAATTATAATAATAACATAACATATATATGGATAATATACACACCACACAAAAGGAATGGTTGGTGATTAAGGTATGTATCTCACATAAATAAAAAGTGAGATGAAATTTCCATACCTTGGGTCTTGAATCTTACCATACTCATACAAAATTCATGTATAATAAATATTAGTTTATTATAAATCTATAATAGAACCATATTATTATATATAATACAATATATTATTTGATTATGACTTTGTTTTACCTGTTTGTTAATAATTCTATGTCGAGGTTTCACTTCTGGTAATATCCTCTTTGTTATTCACACTTGTCTTAATTTGTTATATATTTGGTTCTTATAATTATATCCTATTTTTTTGAGAATTTAGACCATGATATAAATATCATTTATATTAAGTATATTTTTATTATAATAATCTATATAATATTTATGTATGAAATAGAATACACTGTTTGTGGAGACGGTAGGCCGTACGTACGCATGAACAATGTATCCATTTAACTTTCTTATTGAAAGAAATAATGTAAATGATATATATGTATATATATATAATTATTAATGTAGTATTATTATATCATATATGTTATATAAGTTCACCAAAACCATCATTAGTATATTCTTTGTAGTGTGTGAATGAATCACATCGCTTTGAGGGGGCTATAGTCCACACGTCCTCAAACGATATTATTTTATAAAAACAAAATGGAATGTATAAATAAATATGTTATAAAATTATTAAATAAAAATAAATACATAATAAATATGATATATATCTTATATAAATACATTTTTCATCATAATGTCTACCATGAGAGGTGGTAACGGAGAAATGAACAATCATCGTTTCATGAATCGGCAATTCACTGTACATTTAAATAGTATGTTAGATACCCATTATATTGAATTTTGAATAAGTGTAGACTGAAAATTATTAATAAAAATATCATAGTACATTTAGGATATTTTCTTTATTATAAAATCATGGAATAAGAAAAGATTGTGGAGTGTAGAATGAAAATAAAGAAAGGGGATTGAGGGGGGGTGTTATCTCTTAATTGGGTAACTCCTTTTGGTTTTCAACAAATTGATTCCTTGGAAGTATTTATGCCCAACAATAGGATTCAAGGAGGAAGTTCCGGATATTAGTAAGTGTATTGGGAATATCTTGGATGAACCTAATTTGTTTTATATGTGTGAGGAACTGGGAGAGTGATTTACTTTTTGTAGTGGAACATCAGTAACACTCATGTAAATTCCAAAAGGTATTTATTAATGGGAGGTATACCTTACCTAACATGAACCATAAATGAAAAAATAACACATTAAAGGACATACATGGTTTATAAAAACCTCCAACACAAAAAAATGTTCATTTTAATAATTTGTTTCCTTAACTTCTAGGTTTCTCGAATTTTATCATTTTGGTTTTTATTAAAGACACTTGTTTTATAACCTAAGTATTTTAACCATTAATTGTAAAATAAAGTTATATTTTTTAGATAATATAGATCCAATATATTATAAAAATTATATATAATTTATAAAATCCAAATCTCACATGTTTTGGAAATGAATTTTAAGACAAGCGCATGTGACCCACAAAAACACTATTTAAATCCGCACCATGCTGAACATATCTTTACAATATGTGGGTCAATATGTTATTTATAAATGATATATTATTTCATTTATTAACCATATTTAATATTTATTACATCTTACAAGTCACTTTGATGAATATAGGAATTGTTTTAATTTTAAATCATTTAATAACAAAATATTTATCATAAAATAACATTAATGTCACCTTTTAAATTATATATTTAATTTTGATTTTAAAATATCAAAAAATATTATAATTAAAATATATTTAATTATAATCCCTATAACATGATATATTCCTATTAAAAATTGTTATAGAAAATAATTCAGTCATTTTGCATCACTTTTAATATTTATAATATCATTTATTTTAGTTAATTATTAACTGAATAATAACTAACTTGGAATTTATTAAAAAATTCAAGTAATTAAGTCATCTATGAAAATTAAAGTTAAATTATTATTATAAAATTAACCCATTTATATATCAAAATCAAATGTAGAAGTGAATAAATAATGTTTTTTACATATCTAAATGTTTTAAAAATATAAAAGATAAAAAAGATCCATTTTTGTCTTTTTCATTACATAACTGTTGTTATAGGTAAATTCCAATCATTAATATCAAAATAACCCATAAAATTAGAAAACAGATGGTATATGGTATAATTATTGGTGTACAATTTCCTTAGATAAGTGTCTAGGTAATTTTTTTCCTTAAGAATAAGTTTTAGTCCTCTATTAAGCCTAATTTTACCTTAATCACCGTAATTAATTTTAATCACTTTCACTATGATTTTTTGTTTAAAACTATGTGTGTATATTATTAAAAAGTAAATATTATAATGATCAAAAAAATTTATGTGGATTTTTTGAAATATTAAATTGACAGAATTTAAAAAATTATTTCTAATTCTATTCCTACAGACGCGACGAGAAATCGAGGTTTCAAAATAAAATGTTCAAAAGTTCAAAAAGTCTTTTTATCTAATTTAAATATAGAAATTATTAAAATGAACTAAATTGGAATAATATATTTATTATTTATATATTGTGACATTTAAAAAGTTTTATAATATAATTTAACATTAATAATCATTTAAATGAAGACATAGTTTTTAAATAAAATACGTTATCTTTTACTATTAAATAAATGAAGTTTCTAAAAAATACCCAAAAATTAACCGTAAGACAATTAAGACATTATGAATTCAAAAGTGATGTTTATTTTTATAAATAAAATTCATAAATCTGTCAAAATTTAGTTTTGAAAGTAGGTTTACTATTAAAGGTCGGTAAAAGCGATCTTCTATGTACCACATGCTAATCTAAGTGTTGCGTGTGGCACAAGATAATCATGGTGATACATATAATGCAAGATGAACAAAATATAGTGTTTCTTGAAAGGAAAAAAATATCGAAACTATTAAATTATTTCAATAACATTAAAAAAATCACAGGGTGTTACATCATACCCCCCTTTAAAAGAATTTCACCCTCGAAATTAAACTGGGTTATAAAAGGTTCAATAATTTTATGGTCCTTTAATAGAAACTGACATTTTTGAAATGAACACAAAAAATTATTTTATGAAAAATTGGAACCATAACGGTTACTCAGAGTAACACTCAACTGGGTATCCACATAGGTGAACATATGTGGCAGGTGAAAACATGGATATGGAAGAGAAATCTAACTATCATGTTCTGGACGAGAGTGATAGAGAACTTGTTCAGGAGAAAGTTAAAAATCATAATTCCATAAATCTATGATTATATATGGAACCGTTTGATTCATTAACAAAGAATGCACTAGGATAATTTTTTTGTTCCAATATATGTTCCCTAAGAATTATGAATTTTCCTAAGAAGATATACTTACACGATTTCATGAAAACCTTACCCTTTATTTACACCTTGATCAACTTCCACTTAATATCTTATTCCAAGAAATGATGGTGATTTTTTCATTCTTAAAGAATTAACAAGTCATTATATGCTAGATAAGTCATCCCGCCTCTCTTCAGTTACTATCAATAAAAAATTACTAGAGAAGGTTATCCATTATGCATAAATCATCATGTGGTGAGATAATACATTATTCTCACAAACATCATTTAATGTTTAACTTAATCAATCCATAAATTTTTGTCCTTTTAACCCTTCCGATATATTAAAATCTAAAACATTAGAAATAAGGTTATGAAATCATCTAAACATTGATTCTCGATATATCACAAAGTACCACTTAGCTTTCACATTCAAACTTGTGAATACCATCATCATATATTCCATTGAAATATGTAAATAAACTAAATTACCATAAATAATTTGCTAGAAATTGCATAATTCCTTATTATAAGGATTGCTGGATACATTTTTTAAATCAAGGACATTTTAAACTACATCATTGATGACATATACCACTTTTTCAATAATCAGTTTTAGGATAATATGTACCATGCAATTTACTTATACATAAAAAAACATCATTATCCAATAAACAATATCATATCTTAAGTAACATATTAAGGGTTATATTCCCTTAGTAAAAATATCACCTTGTCATTAAATCACTTTTCCAGTCCATCAGAAACATTTAACATAATATTTTACATCCTTAGTGAAAAACAAAAACTATACAATCCTTATGTATTTCACCTTTTCCAATTACTATATCAAAATATATAAATACATTGATTAATTATTTCTTAATCCATTAAAAATTATACCTCATCCTATTACATAATACCTCTTTCCTTTCAGATTTTATTTGTAGTCTCCTCATCATCAATAATAGAACCAGTACTCCCACCACCTTGCTGATTCATTTTAGGCGCTTTTGTCTTAGGACATTGAGTATTATAATGACTAGTTATTACACACATAAAACACATAACCTTAAATGATTTCATAGGGAGGCCAATATTATCATCCATTTCATTAATCTAACTCTTCATTATTTCCTAGGTTTCACTTGATTTATTCCTTATTTTCCACAGTCAAAACATCTTCTTGTTCATCTAATAAATTCAGTTACTTTATTCTTTCCACAATCTTGACACAAATTAAATAAAATAATCTTTCCTCCATGGTCTCTATTACCCTAACTCTTAGATAAATTCTTATTTCTCTTATTTGGTGATTCCATGTGTTGTTTAAGGTAGAAGCTGTTAATCATTTCCCATTAAAACAGATTAGGTATGATCTGAACATCTTTTATTCCAATGATCATCCATGTTTACTTCCCATTAACAAATCCTCCATCACACTCAATGTTAATCTAGATCCTTCTAGTTCTAACCATTTACTAAAACGTGAAGCATAGTCTGAGCATTACTTTTCATAGAAGAAAACCACATATTCAGGAAAATAATTACTTAAAGGATGTGTAAATCATGAAACCTTCATTAATCTACCTCATTGTAGATTAATACTAGGTAATTCATAGCCAAATTATATTTAAATCCTTAATATTGGTTTGTGAAGATTTTGTGAATTCCCAGAGCATATCCCACAAGAGTGTTAAACCAGGTGTGCATCATGTCCTGTTTTTGTGTACCAGATTACCCCGAGTCCGGCCAGGAACATCTTGTCAGAGTTTTTACCCCTAGGTTTAAATTTTCAAAAGCAATATCCACTTGAAGTATCTAGACATAAATTTATTTCAAGGAAACAACTCACTCAGTCCTTTGCCAAAATTCTAGCACAGTTTCCTATACATTTCATTAACCTTGTAATTATCAATAGACATGTACTTAGGGTTCTCACTAAGGTTTTATCATACTGGATTCTAAAGGTTAACTAAACCTTTTCTCTAATACCTATTATAGTAACCGTCACTTTTTATACATTAACATCATATAAATTTTATAGAATACTTAATACATTAAACAAATGGTGGTAAAATAACATATTAGTCTTATTCATTTGGAAACATTAAAACATAAGCACCGGTAGATTAGTGAGAAAAATTATATCTGACTATTTTATTCATGACTATCACCATTCTTAGAAATATCATACTTAATAAATATATTTATAACCTAGGGAATGAAACATAAAAGTGGTTTGATCACATATTCATTAATGTTAAACAAGGGAGATATGTAATCATAAGTATGAGAATAAGGGTATAAGAATGAGATCATAACATTAAAAGATCATACCCTTCATATCATAATATCATGAACATGAATCTTGGAATAAAACTTTCTTGGTCATAAGACAAGAATCATAAGGAAATAAAGAACATAATCCATGAAAGTGTAACATAAGAATAATAAGTTCAATTGTGGAAGATAGATAAGAATATATAATGATTTATTTAGTAGTTAAGCTATCACTTATAAGAGGATCTTAGAGGAAAAAGTCTTTTACAGAATTGTGTTCGCACCCCCTTCTAGTCTTGTATTACTGAACCAATTTTACTCAACATTCCAGCCCTATAATACAGAATATATTTTATTTCTCATTCCAACCCTCTAATAATTAACCTAATTTATTTCTCATTTCATCCATTTCTATATCATGGGATAAAAATTAGTACCCAATGCATTAGAGGGAGATATAGGTCTCACCCATCTCATTATGAAATCATACATTCATGTGACAAATGATCATTTAAAAATAATGTCATAACCTATGAAAATAAATGGGTATCATAAAAATGTAATCATATTATAACCATGGGAATATTATACATATTTCATAATAATTTCATCAAATTCATTACCTTTTAAAATAAGTGGGGATTTAAAATAATATCACTCGTGGAAGAGAAATGAGTTTTGTAAGCATTATTCCATCAAAACATAAACCATTTGAGAAAACATATGAATGAAACCATTGTATCACATCCTAGAAGTGTATGGGTAGCATCGAAAAATATCACATTAGATGAAAAATAACATGTAATGATATTTTGAAAACCTTTCTTGAGGAAATTATCCTTTATTATTTGAAAAAAGGATATTTAAAAAATTTGAAATTAATATTTTAAAGCATTTTGAAAACAATTTTCTTTAAAAACATATAAAGTAATCTTAAAAACATTTTAAAAAACACTTTCTAGGAAAAATATAATGAAAAATTATAATGAAAAGTTGAAAACGTTTTAAAAACAATTTCATTGAAAATTATTTTCAAAATAAATTTTCTTAAAAATTATCCTTTTCAAAATGAAAAGGAAACTTCACATAAATGATATCAGGTAAATCCATATAAGTTACACTATATAAGAAGAACATTTCTTTTTCACAAAAAAATGATAAATACTGACTTCTTTGGAAAGTGACAAGAATATTACTTTGAAAAAAATTTTAAAATAAAAGAATGGAAAATTTATTTTAAATATTATAGGATAATATTACAATATACTTGGAAACACTTTTTAAAGAACATGGTTTTGGAGGAATATATATTTCTGATTGAAGATAAGAAAAATACGAGATTTCTTAAACACATTTTCTTAATTGTCTTATTTACCCAAGAGTATAAAAACAGTAAAAGTACATAAATATATTATGAATAAATTGTGGATAATAAAATTCATGAATTTTCTTTATAGATGGATCATAATATTTCATTAATGGAAGCATAAACATAAAAAATCTCAAAAAGTGATAAGATTGTTTGAATAAACTCTTTCCATTTGGTAACAATGAACCCTACTCCAAATGTACGAAAAATAAAATTACATGAATCCCAAAATATCATCAAAATAATGAGATTAATGATATATCATTTCAAAGGAATTATATTCACTTGATGGAGAAATATAAGTGCATAACATGTCATATGTATCAAAGAAGGAAAATTGAGACCTAATTACTTTACCGATTTTGTAACTCTTGAGACATAAAACCATGAAATAAAGATCCTAGAATGGATATTTAAATACCCATAAAAATATTTATATGAATCATGGAATACATCCTTTTTTATAATTATACACCACACAGAAGGAATGAGTTGTGAATAAATAATGTATCTCACAGAAACAAAAAGTGACTTGAAATCCCTTTACCATGTGTCTTGAATATCATTGTACTCATATAAACTTCCTATATAATAAATATAAGTCTATTATAAATCTATCACATAACCATATTATTATTTCTAATACCATATAAGATTTTATTATAACTTTATATTACTCAATTTCTCACAATTCTATGTCATGGTTTCACTCTAGGTAATATCCCATTTGTTCTTCACATGTGTCTTAATTTGTTATATATTTGGTACTTATACTTATATCATGATTAAAAAATGTAAAAAATTATATAAATACCATTTATATTCATTATATTTGTATTATAATAATCTATATAATATAGAAGTATGAAATGAATTATATTGTTCATCAAGATGGTAAGCCGTACGTAAGAATTAATGTTGTTTCCATATAATTATCAAATTGAACGAAAGTAAGTAAATGACATATATGTATATATATATTTATATATGAATATATATAACTATTTTAGTAGAATTATTATATCAAATATATCATATAATTTCACAAAACCCATCTTTCAAACATTCCATGTATTATGTAAAGAATAAGACCCCTTTGATGGGGAGGTAGTCCACATGTGTTTTAAATTGATTATCGAAGTCTAAATACATAATAAATATTATATATAACTATTATAAATGGATTCCCCATCATAATATCCACCATAAGAGGCAGTAAAGAAAAAATAAATAATTCTCATTTCGTGAGGCAATAACTCAACACACAAATAAACAACATGGTTGTTACCCATTAGATGGTTGTTTGTGTAGTTTTGGTTTGAGAACATATCATAAAAACTTAATATTATATTTAGGATACTATTTTTGTCATACAATAATGGAATTAGATGATTTTTTTTGGATTGAGGAATGAAAATAAAATAAAGGACATTAAGGGAAGGTGTCACCTCTAAATCGGGTAACTCTTTTTGGTTTGTGCCAATAAATTCCTTGGAAATATTTATACCCAAAGTGATTATTCAAGTTTTAATTTTGGTAATTTGGGATTTTTATTGGGTAGATATTTTCAGAATCTAATTGGTTTGAGAGGTGTGAGTAAGTGTGAGAGTGATTGCTTTTTTAAAGTGGAAGGGGAGTCACACACTTGTAAATACCAAATGGTATTCATTAATGGGAGGTATAAAATTCCTAATGTAAATAAAAAATGGAAAAATAATATATTAATTAGGGTGAATTAATTAGAAACACCTCTACCACAAAAAATATGCGCATTTTAATAATTTGGTTCCTTAACATCTAAATTTCCCCAATTTTATCATTTTTGTTTTTATTAAAGACACTAGTTTTATAAACAAAGTATTTTAGAAATTAAAAATAACATATAGTTTTATTTTTTGAAAATATAGATTAAATTAATTATGAATGTTATATCTAATTTATAAAACAAAAATATCATTTGTGTTTGTAAATTAATTTTAAAAAAATTGAATGTGACTCACAGAAATACTACTTAAACTCGTACTACGATAAAAATATTTTTACTATCTATGGGTTAATGTATTAACATTTTCAAGAAAAATTGGTTTACTAATACATATAATTTAATATTTATTAACACTCACAAGCCACTTTTTAGAATATAGTAATTTTATTAATTTAAATTCATTTAATAAAATGTCATTTATTGTAAAATAACATTATTATCAATTTTAACATAATTTCATTAATTTTATTATTAAAATATAAAAAAGTGTTTTAGTTAAAATATATTGAGTTTACTAACTCTTAAATGATATTTTCATATACAGAAACAATTAAATTTAATAATTAAATCAATTTACTTCACTTTAAATACTTATAAAATCATTTATTTTAGTTAATTATTAATTAAATAATCATTATATTATAGTTTCTTAAGAATTTTATATAACTAAATTATCTATTAAAATTAATTTTTAATTATTATGAAAACAATAACCCATTTATATTTAAAAATCACATGTATAACTGCCAAATTATGTTTTGTACAAATCTCAATGTTTTATAAAATTTAAATATAAGGAATGTTCTTTTTTAGCATTTTACTTAACCATTTATATGGGTAAATTGCGTTTAATAATATCAAAATAACCCATAAAATTTTAAAAAATAGGGTATATGGTCAAATTATTGGTTTCCAATGTTTTTTGTACATGTTTCCAAGTCATTTTTATCCTTAAGATTAAGTTTTAGTCTCTTATTAAGCTTAAGTTTTCCTTAATCACCATAAATAATTTTTTTCATTTTCACTAATATTTTTGGTCAAATAAATAATTTGATCTTATTAGATAAAAAATATAACACTGATTACAACCATGAATTCCAATTTTTTCAAAATTCAAATATCAAAAGTGGGACCATTATCTTTAATGCTAATCCCACATATGTGATGAGAGAGTGGTGTTTTAAAGTAAAACGTTTAAAAGTTCAATAATTTTTTATAACTAATTTAAATATATATATTATTCTAATAACCTAAATTGGATTAATATATGTATTATCAATCTATTTTGACTTTATAAACCCATTTAAAATATAATTTAACATTAATAATTAAATAAACAAAGATGCAATTTTGAACTAAAACATAGTATTTTTCATTATTCATAAAAAATGATGTTTCTCAGAAAAATTCCAAAACATCACCCTAAGTTAATTTTAATATTTTTTATTAAAAAATTATGTTTGTTTTTACAAATAAAATTTATAAATACGTTAAAATTTAGTTTTAAAAATAGATATGCTATTAAAAGGTGGTAAAAAACAGTCTTTCATATACTATAGACTAATCTAAGTGTTGCGTGTAGCACCATATTAACATAGTGTTGTGTATAAAAAAAGACAAAATAAATTTATTATTTCAAGAAAATGAAAAAATTTATCAAAAATATTATATTAATTTTAAAAAAAATCCCAAAATCTTATGCTGTTACAATACTCAAAGCTCATGGGGGACATGAGAAACCATATCTAAAATAAACCTCTAAGTAGGGGAAAATATGACCTAGTATGTTTGTAATTACGATTTCTCAAACAAATACTACAAAATATGATATGATAGAGGATCCCACCCTAGGCCTCACAGAGGGGTTTATAAAAATTCTATATAAGAACAACTAATATGGGGGATCAAAATCTTATGCTAAGGACATAATACAACACTGTATCTATATTGGGTTGGACCGAGGGGAATTAATCAAGTGATGGTGGTTCAAACTAAAAATATGGATGGCATAAACCTTCCCTATCAAAATCACACTATGTATACTATTGGTATATAACATGTTTTTTGTAATTCTGGTATACCCTTGTCTTATTATTTCACACAACATGTATTCCCCCATTTACATGGAATTTACTAGGAGTACATGGTTTGTAGAGGTCATAAATGAACTTGGTATGTCACCATATCATTCCCTTGTACATATGTTTGTCTCTAAGTATTTTGATCCATGTACATGTACTATGGTCATGCCTATGTATCTGTCTATGTATGAGTATCTATCCATTACTATATACTCTTTCCATGTTAGGGTGTCTAGCCACGTTCATGCCACTTTACAGCTAGGGTACATGTCAAGCTGCCACCATTGGCTCATGTAGTGTTAAAAAAATTGTCACAAATCATGTGATACTTTTTTAGGTGGAAACCCTAGATCTATTAAATGGGGTCTATATGATGTCTGTTCATGGGAACACACATCACATAGTTTTTAATTTTAACGAAATTCTAGACTATTCCACATGTTCATCTATTCTACTTCCATCATTGTCTTTTCCATCAATCATAATAATAATCATACATATTTGTCTATCCATAATTTTCCATCAAGACTGACTATATTTTAACACTCAATCCTCTTGGATAACATCTACCATCACATCGTTTCATCACCGTAAAACAAAATTGGAATCAGGGAATGATGATATGATCTTGATTCACCTTTTATTGTCCACCATCATCATCACACCTCAATCAAGAACCCAAAACAATGGTATCAATTTATTTTGTTGAAGAATAGTTTCATAATGATCAAATACTAGTAATTTGTCAAACCAGTAGCCAAAGGAATTTAAATTGAAGAAAGTTTGAAAAAAATGGAAGAAATGATCAAATAAAAAAAGTATAACAAAGATCTTATATTATTTTGGTCATCCTCGATTAATTTCCTTTATAATTAAAATAGATATCTACTAAAAATATCAACTATCCTAATGGGTTTCAACCATTTGAATAGCCCCTGAAACAGTTGGCATGGTGGCCTTCGCAATAGTCCTATACAAACATTTTTTACCTAACCATTGGTATAGGTTGTCTCAAGTTACTCTATACCAATGGTTTAAATGAAACCATTCTGATATATGTATACCAAGAATTCAAGAATTGTGGTATAAATACCATATAGAATAGCTTTTTACCAATTGGATACAGAACTATTAGTATACATTCTTCTTCCCAGACCATCCTTTCTAACTAGGTACCAATGGTTCTATAAACCATTCATATATCACCTTCTCCCCATAAAAAACATAGTTCCACCATGAACCTCTTATAGACATACATAAATAGTAAACATGATAGGCCTGAATCAAAGTTCCTTTTGTAATTGGATATAGTTAGTTACAAACCACATAAGGAATGACATTTATGGGATAAAAGATATGTTTTGTGAATTAAACAAACCATTTAATGGAAAATCCTATAGATTGCTGGGATGTTCTGGAATGATGGTTATTTATCCATACCTTTCTATAATTAAGTAATGATGATGGTTTGTTGAATTTAACTAGTGTTATAGTGTATTTTTAGGTGATGTGGGTTTGAAACCATGTTAGGAATGCCATTTGATCAAAGGATAAATGTTTCAATATGAATATTCAAAAGAGGATGCACTAAAGCATATGAATTGGTGGTTGTTAGTTGAAGCTTATTTAAGGGATAACCATAATCATGAAAGGTTTTGAAAAATTACACCATATGTGTTTTTAGACATATATTCTCAGGTAAGAAAAATCTCGGTGTTTCAATAATGGGAACAAGCATTGGATCTGGTTTTCCAGTTAGAGATCTGTAAATTAATGGTTATTCCTTGGATGTGTTTTGAGAATTTTTTAGTGTAATGAGGTTGTTTACCCTTTAATTATTGAATTAAATAGGTCTAGATATGTGTATGGGTTGTCCAATAAGTCTTTTTGGGTATGGGAATAATTATAGTTGGGACATTTTGAAACCATTTGTTTACATGGGCATTCATAATTTGAGGAAAATATTGATTTTTAAATTACATGATGGGTCTATTTTCTATATTTATTTGAGTTCTTTTTATAAGCGATTTAACCTATCAAAAATGAATTTTGAAAATCATAATGGGGATCTAGAGATATCTTGAGAGATCGTGTGAGCATCAATGAGGGTTGGATGTGGCAGCTGGAAAACTACAACAGACCACTGGATAACTGTTGGTCTTTTTGATGGGAAAAGTTACAAAATTTCCCCCTTATGATTTTGAAGTGGTAGGTCCCCTTTTCCATGTCCATTTTTAAAATCCATGACTATCTATCCCTCCATCCCCCCTTAAAGACCCTTTTAATCTAGGGATGTTTTGTGACTTTTAATTGAAAATTAGAGGTTAGTTCCTCTCTATTATATCCTTTTTCAACTTATTGAACACAATTGTGTCATTAGTATTCTCACTTATATATACATTGGATATGCTTTTTATATCTAGAAATTGGTTTTGTATTATATCGGATAATGGAACTATTATAATAACTATACCCACGAGAAAATAGTAATCAGACCCCCCACTCTCACACTCAATAGGTCTCTGATTTGACCACTAGTTTTAGCCCCAACAAAGTTTCATTCCATTCACAAATCAGTATTCTTTACCAATTTATCCCCCATCATCAGTGCACTTGAAGGTATTTATCTTTTTTAGGGTCCTCCCAATTTTTTATTACCAATTCCAAGTTATCATATGCATCATCCCTCTATACCTTCTCAAGGTTAGATTGGTTGGCCTCAACCACCCCTCGATCAAGACTTTCGACAAGGACATCAATGGATTTGGGGGACTTCAGATTTCACCCAATGGTAGAACTAACTGACTTAGGGAATATTCTTATAAATTACCTCAATGATTAAAATATGATTACTTCTATGTCTTAAACCCTTAATTGTTTCCGTTATATGCATTTCTACTATCTCAAATTCTCTTTCAAATATGTTTTGATGTGTGATTATCCCTTTAAATGGTTTTGGTAAGTATTCTTATGCCAACCCTCACTTTTAAAAATGTTTCAAACCATAGGGTTATTGGAAACATTATTGGGAATTATATAGGTTTAGACCATAGAACTCAATATTTACGTCATCATATCAGCATATTTAATTACGTGGAGGTTGACATATTAAAACCCCTATTTAATTATACCTCAGTTGAAATTAAATGCTAGTACATGTATAAATGAGAGGTCCACTTGTGGTATTCATCATACTTTTTCCAACTTTGTTACTAATTGCAAATTTGGTTTAAATGTTCCACTGAATGTGGAAAGTCCTTCCACCAGAAATCAATGAGGAAAAAATGATCCGATATTAAGGTCTACTAGATCGAGGTCTCTAACTAGAATGTGGCATAAATTAGTCTATCGTATTTTGGGAGTGATTTAATACCTCAGATTCTATGGATTTTTAATGTTATTGCGACTCCCTAAAGTTTTTTAGAAAAAGAAAAGAAATTCATGAAACATTGTTTTAAGTAGATATTTATAACTAGCCTTTAACATAACTTCTTTGCTTCTATGTTTTTAATTTGAAAAAATAGTCATGTACAATTTTGTTCAGTAAGTTATTTGGAGTATAATGGAACAAACTTATTTTTTGGTGAATAGTAACATACCTTTATGAATAGTAATATGAATAGTAATAGGACCCTAGTGAATGTTAAATTGTTTTATTATTTTATTTTCATAAGGCTTTATGATAATGACATCTTGGTTAATTTTTCAATATGATATAAAAGCAGTTATAGTTTTAAAAATGTTACTTTTTGAATTAAGTATGAATTTATTTAAAAATTGAATTAATAATATTCAGAAAATTATTTTCAAAAAAAGAGTTCATTTTTTAATTCTACATGTCAATTAATGGTACGGTTGAATTTTTGGGAATTTTATGAAACAATTGATTTTTTTGGTGAATAGTAAAAATACAATTTTGAGTTTCGTTGTGTTAATGACATCATTAATGATGTAATAAATCTAGTAGACTTTTGTACAGTAAAATAACATGTGAGGTGTCCCAAATGGCTAATACCTTGGGAAAATACCACGGTAAAGCCCATGGTTTTTCAAATACCACTAATAAGGTGTCCCATGGAAATTATTAAAATATTCCCTCACTTTTGCTATAAATAACTACCCATTCCTTCATTAAATTCATTAAAAATTACTCAAAAATTAATATATGGACTTATTACCTCCCAATTATTCCTCTTAAGCTTTATTAAATCCCCCAAGGTCTCAAACATCATGTTCTATGAGTTTCTCTACAAGGTATGAAAATTCTCAACTTCTTTCTTTTTTCCATTGAAGTTCTCTTTTATGTGTTATAGAATTAAATAATCCATACCATGTTATTATTTTCATATTATTCTTACTCTATTATGTTTCATGATTCATTTGTAGATGGTTTATCCTTGTCCCCTCTCTTTTTAATGTTAACTAAAACCTTGTTACGTAGTCGTTAGGCTGCCAAATTTTTGTAAGGGATTTCTCAACTATTCTTTTTTATTTTGAGTTCCTTTCTTTTCATATTATTTCTTGAACTCATTTTACCAAAAAAGTCTGTAATCTCCATAAATAATGTATATTCTGTATTTTCTCATGTTCATGGAAAATTCATCATCATTATTCTTATCCTCTCCCACTTATTCAAGGAATAAAAACATTGTACGTGATGTGTCCAATTATCGACATCGTGGACGATGTGATTTCAATTTACATAAATTAATTAATTTCTGGTAATGAAACTATTTTTATTGTTGAACCAAGTTATAATATATGAATTATGTCTCATCTATGTTTCTGTAATTATTTTTTACACATGGGTTTATTTTATTAAAAAAATTAGGGTGTTATTATCAAAGAACCACTAAAATGATCTAAACAAACATCATTAATGTTTTAACTCATGAATCATCCTCAAATAAAACATCAAAATGATAAATGATATAAATTATGGTACTATAAATATTTAAATATCTTTCCATTAAAATTTTGGAGTTTCACTACTAGTCGACAAGAATATCCATCACGAACCAATCATGGAAATCAGTTTAAGAAACACACCCAAAATAATGCAAGGAACAAAATACTAATAATTAAATGGAGAAATTATGTAATAAAATGATCATATAAGATATTATAAAGATTTATATATTTCTTTAAGATATTAATAACACACTTGGAACCAGTATACATGAGTTTTAAACAGGTTTTAAGTGAGACAAACCTTAGGTAATGTAATTCTAAACCCAATTTCCATTCTTTGGGTTAACCTTCTTCTTTATTTATTATATGGTATTAAGATTATTGGTGTGATCATTATTTTGTAAATATCATGTTTGACTATAAGAATTTACAATGTATACACATATCTATTACATTCTATTAATTATCACTCCAATTATATTTTAAGGGACTTTCCATTTAAAATTCTTTTAAAACTATATTTAATAAATCTCCAAAGGATTGTTTTTTTATGTGTATGGAATGCAAAGTTTCTACTAATTTCAAGATAATTTATTACCATGATATGTTCCAATGAAATTATTTATGTATTCTTAAGCCCATTATAGCTCAATAAATTTTGGGTTGATCCCCTTTATCGCTCAATATATGAGTGGTTGATCCCATTATAGCTCAAGATATGACGAGTGGGCCCCGTTATAGCTCTCCAATGCATTGGATACTCCAGATATGGAAGTTTACCAAAGGGTTATTCCATGTGTAAGGGTGAATTTAAGTGTGATATTATTAATATTCCCCAAGGAAAATACATGATGTTTTTTTGTATATGAGTTTATATGATTATGGGTTTTGATGGTTTTTATGTTATTACTTGACAAACTCTTTGTTTATTTATATCCCTTACTGAGTTTTATACTCATCTGATGATTCTATATTTTTTTCACAGGATACAAGGATGGGTAAGGGAATGATGGGAGTCATGATGAATAATGTAGAGGGTTGTCAAAGAAAGCATGTTTTGAGGTTCAATGTTTTATATTTTGAAAAAAATGGTTAATAGTATCTTCTTGTATGATTGTGGTATGTTGCGTATTTAAGTTATACTAATTCTAAAGAAAACTAAACTCAAAAAAATCCTAAATGTTTAATAATGTAAATTGTTAACTAAAATTAAAGATTAAGTATTTTTTTAAGGTCGGGTCCGTATATTTGGTATCAGAGGATGGTTTAGATAGCTTTTGGGTCGGGGGGATATTTATAGAATACCACAATTAATCATTACTATATGGTAATTTGAAATGTTATAACATTTAAGGATTAACATGTTGACTCATCTATGTCATGTTTTTACAAAATGGTTTTCCGTAGAATAAATATGGAAGCTGAAGTAGGAAGGCACTAAGAGGCTGATGTCTGTCCAAATCAGCAGCCCGAAATAGTGGGAATCTGAACTGAGTAGTTTGTGACAGCCATGTATTAGTTTAATCAAGCAATAAACATAGGTGATATCTATGTTAGAGATGAACATAATCTACCAAGAAGAAAAATGTCTTTTTGGATAATTTTAAGAGGCACCATCCTCCCACATTCTATGGAACCACTGATCCAGAGATAGATGAAAGATTGATTGATGCTCTACAAAAGATATTTGATGTCATGGGATGTTAAAAACATAAAAAATGTAAAAATATCCATTTATCATTTGTAAGGTGAAGCCGATCAATGGTGGTCTCTGGTTAAGAATACAAGAGAAAGCGTTGATTGTGAAAGCTTGGAATAGGGTGATGTTTAGAGTCATTATCGGGAAAATTATTTTCCCAACTGTTTGAATAAGATTGGAGAAATAATTCTTGGAACTAAAGAAGAAAGATGATGATTATGTGGCAGCATATGAATCCAATTTTACAAGACTTTTTAGTTATGTACCATATTATACTTGGGATTTTAAAAGTAAACTTAATCGGTTTTACTCTAGTTTGAATCCATTTTTGCGAAGAGAATTGGATTCACGATAGTTTAAAAGAAATGAGAAGCGTGTTTGTTGTGATGAAAAAGTTGAGATGAATATTTCTAAAACATATGTCCCTTGTGATGACATGAATAAGAAGAGGTCTAGTTGGAAACCAATGGGGAAGAGCATGTCAAATAAGTCTAGAGGTATGAAAATGAATTTACATTCTTGTGAAAAGTGTGGTAAAAGGCATCTAAGTGAATGTCTTGTATGATTTGGGAAATTCTAATGATGTGGAAATTTTTTAAACATGTCTCACGAGTACAAAGAAAATGATCAGAAAGTTAATGAGAACCTGATGGTGAGATGCTTTAACTGTAAGGAATTGGGTCATTTTTCTAATGTTTGTCTGAATCTAGTAACTCAAACAGGGAATCAACAATACATGAGGTAGAAGGGTTTGGTAAAATCATTTTCAACCACATTTGAAGATTTTGATCCATCAAATGAGGTGGTATTAGTTACATTTATTTTTTTTACATATTTCAGAGATGTGTTGTTTTTTTCCGGGGCTACACATTCCTTCATTTCTGAATTTTTTTTGGAAAAATTAGGAATTCAACCTCATGAACTGAAACTAGTTCCCATAGTAAAAACACATAGAAGAAATATTGTGGAAAAAAATAAATGATAATAATATGACTATCATTTTCTATAGAAAGAGTTTAACTTCAAACCTTGTTGTTTTTCCTCCAGTAGAGTTTTGTGTAATTCATTGTATGGACTGTATTTATTTTTTTCATGGTAAGATAGATTGCAAAGAAAAAGAAGTTGTTTTTCAGAATAAATTTTAGTTTGGGTACAATAATGAACCCATACCATTAATAACAAATCAGAAGCCAACAAACTGATAAAGGATGGAAATTAAAGTTATCCTACACATATTTTTAAAGATAAGGGAACTATCCAGATTAATGACATACTAGTGATAAATGAATACCTAGATGTGTTTCCTGATGATTTTCCTAGTGTTATTCCTAATCAAGAAGTTGAGTTTACTATTGACTTAGTTCCTGATGCTACACTAGTTTCTAAACCTCTTTAGATAAAGGATTCATCCAACTGAGCACTTCACCCTGGGCACTCCTGTCTTCTTTATTAAGAAAAAAGATTGTTCAATGAGACATTTTAGTGACTAAAGAGCCTTGAATAACATTAATATTAAAAAAAATATAATTTTCCTCATATTGATGATTTGTTTGATCAGTTCTGGGGAGCATAGTATTTTTTGAAGGCTGACCTGAGTTCGGGGTACCATCAGTTGAAAGTAATGGATAAAGAAATACCAAAGACTGCGTTCCATATTAGATTTGGAAATTATGAATTTGTAGTTATTCCTTCTGGGTTAGCTAATTCACCTTTTGCATTCATGGATCATATGAATAGAATATTTCATGACTTCTTGGATAAGTTTTTGGTTGTATTTATTGATGACATTTTGGTATATTCTATAAGTGAATTGGATCATGGAAAACATCTACATTCTATTTTGAAAACCTTAAAATAAAATAAACTGTATGGAAAATTCAGCATGTTTTATTTTTGGATGCTAAATATTTATTTTTTTGAGAACATTGTAAATAAAGATGGAATAATAGTTTATCTTTCCAAAACAAAAGTGGTTGATAGAAGGAAAAGACCTACAAATGTAATAAATATTTGTATTTTTCTTGGATTATCAGGTTATTACCGAAGGTTTGTTAAAACAATTACACGGTTATCGATATCGCTAACTAAGTTAACATGAAAAGGGGGTAAATTAGTTTGGACAAAATAAGGTGATGTTTTTTTTCTGGAAGTGAAGAAGAGAATGGTAAATGATCCAGTTTGGGCCTTACCTTCCTGAAATGGTGGGTTTTTCATCTACATTGATGTTTCATTGAAGGGAAATGGTTTTTTTTCTAATATATAATGGTAAGGTAATTTCATATTCTTCAAGAAAACTAAAACCTCATGAGTTAAATTATCCTATACATGATTTGGAATTGGCAGCAGTGGTTTCTTCTTACAAAATTTGGAGGCACCAATTATATGGACCCAAATAACAAATATATGCTAACCATAAAAGACTGAATTATATATACACTCAGAAAGAATTAAACATAATGAAGATAGGATGGATTGAACTGATCAAGGATTATTATTTCAAGATCAATTTCCATTCAGTAAAAGAAAACAAAGTGGCATATTCCTTGAGTTGAAAACGTCATGCATCATTAACTATGTTTCATTTGGAACAAGATCCCTTGATTAATGATTTGATGAATTTTGGCATAGAATTTGTTAGTGCAGGGAATGCATCTATTTTGCGTTAGGTATCAGTGCAGTAGTCATTATCAAACAGAATTAAGTGAGCACAGAAGGAATATTTTGAGCTACATAAAAAGGTAGAATTGGTTAATACGGACATGTTTCTAGAATTTAACCTTGATAAATATTGTGTATTAAAATTTTAAAAATGGTTGTGTGTGCCTTGTGTTTCCCAGTTTAAGAAATATTTTTTGTTTGAACATCAAAGTTCTCCATTTTCATTTCATCTAGGATGTACTAATATTTTTAGAGATCTTCGAGAGTATTACTGGTGTGAAGGAATAAAAATATATATTTCATAATTTATTATGAAATTTTTAACATGTAAATAGGTTAAAGTGGAGTGGAATTTACTGATGGGGTTGCTTTAGACATTTCCTGTGACATAGTGTAAATGGGAGAATATATCGGTGGACTTCATGGTGGGACTACCTAATACTTCTTAAGGTAACAATGTGATTTGGGTTATTGTTGATCGACTGAAAAAATCTGTACATTTAGATTCTATTTGAGATACAATGTCATTGAATTATATTTTTTGACCGTACATTAAAGATATTATCAGGTTATATGGATTTCTTCTTTCCATTGTATTTGATCAGGATCCCAGGTTCACTTCTATCTTTTAGAAGGGGATTCAGAAGTCGTTGGGCACAAAATTAAATTTCAGTACATCTTTTCATCCTCAATCAGATGGGCAGTCATAACTAATGATTTAGACTTTAGAAGATATGCTTAGATATTATTAAATGGATTTCCAGGGATTTTGGGGTCATCATCTTTCATTAGTTGAGTTTTCTTATAATAACAGTTTTCATTCTAGTATACAGATGAAACCTTGTGAGGCATTGTACAGGCAGCGATGTCGAACTCTAGATTTTTCGGATGATGTTTGAGAAAGGAAGTTAATGGGATCAAAATTAGTAGAGGAAGGTGATGAGAAAGTGAAGATGATCTAGAATCACATGAGGATATCTCAACACAGGAAGAAAAATTATACAGATAACAGAAGTAAATACTTCTCTTTTGAGGTTGGTGACCATGTTTTCCTTAAAATATCTCCTTGGAAAAGTGTGATGCATTTTGGTAAAAAATGAAAGTTAGGTTTGTGATTCATCGGTCCTTTTGAAATCCTAGAGAATGTTGGACTAGTTTCAAACCAATTAGCTTGTCCTACAATTTTATCTCAGGTACATAATGTTCTTCATCTTTCAATGTTGAGAGATTATGTTCCAGATTCATCACATGTCTTGAGTCTAGAACCTATTTTTCTAGAAATGAACCTTTATTATGAAGAGAAACCATTACATATTCTTGATCGAAGAGAATATGTGTTGCAAAAAATGTAATCCACCAGGTAAAGGTTTCTTTGGAGAAACCACATGTTCTAAGAAGCAACATGGGTATCTAGAAATTCTATTAGGGAAATTTACATTCACTTGTTTGATGAGTAAATAAAATTACGAGGACACAATTTCTAAAAGGTGGGAATAATGTAACACCCAAAGGTTTTTAAAAAAATAAATGAAATTCATGAAACTTTGTTTTATGTAGATAATTATAACTATCTTTAAACACAACTTTTTTACTTCTATGCTTTAAATTTTAAAAAATAACTATCTACAATTGTGTTCAGTAAGTTATTTGGAGTCTGATGGAACCAACATGATTTTTTGGTGAATGGTAACATACCCTTATAAATAGTAATATGAATAGTAATATGGCCCTAATAAATAGTAAATTTTATTATTATTTTATTTTCTTAAGGGATTAAGATAATGAAATATTGGTTAATTTTCCAATGAGATATAAAAATAATTATTGTTTTAAAATTGTTAATTTTTGAATTAAGTATGATTTTATTTAAAAAAATTAGTAATAATTAGAAAATTATTATAAAAAAATGGAGTTCATTTTTGAATTCTACACATCAAAATATGCTATAGGCAGATTTTTTTGGATTTTTCTAAAACAATTGATTTTTTTGGTGAATAGTAAAGATACAGTTTTAAGTTTCAGTGTGTTAATGACATCATTAAAGATATAATAATTATGTAATAAATATTGTAGACTTGTGTATAGTAAAATAATATATGAGGATTCCCAAGTGACTAATACCTTTATAAAATACCACAGGTAAGCTGATGGTTTTTCCAATACCACTAATGAGCTGTCCCTTGGAAATTGTTAAAATATTAGCTCCCTTTTGCTAAAAATACCAGCCCATTCATTCATTAACATCATTCTAATTTTATCATCAATGAATATATGTAATTTTTACCTCCCTATTAGTCCTTCCAATTTTTCTTCAACTCCCCATGGTCCCAACCGTTATGTTCTATGAGTTACACTACAAGGTAAGAAAAATTTCAACTTCTTTCTTTTTTCTATTCAAGTTATCTTTTCTATGTTATAGAATTCAATAATCCATACCATGTTCTTATCTTAATCTTATTATTTTTTTATTCTATTTTATGATTCATTTTTGGATGGTTTAACATTGTCATATCACTTTTTATTATTTTCTAAAACCATGTTTGATAGCTGTTAGGCTGCCAAATTTTTGTAAGGGATTTCTCAACTATTCTTTTATTTTGAGTTCTTTTCTTTTATTATTCTTTCCTCAACTCCTCTGAACCAAAAGGAATGGAATCTACATAAAAAAATTCTATTCTGTATTTTCTCATGGTCAAGGAAAATTGATCATCATTCTTCTTCTCCTCTCCCACTTATTCAAGGAATAAAAACATTTTCTCTGATGTGTCGAATTACTGACATCATAGACGATGTGGTTTCAATTTACATTAATTATTTCATTTATAGTCATGAAACCATTATTATTGTTGAAATAGGTTATAATATATGAATTATGTCTCATATAGGGTTCTGGAATTCTTTTTTCTACATGGTTTTAATTTATAAAACAAAATGAGGTCATTATTTTCAAAGAACAATTAAAATGATCTAAACGAACATCATTAATGTTTTAACTTAAGAATCATCCTCATATAAAACTTCAATATGATAAATGGTATAAATTATGGTATTGAAAATATTTAAATACCTTTTCATTCCAATTCTAGAGTTTCACATCCAGTTGAAAAGAATATACATCCTGAACCAATCATAGAAATCTTGCAAATAAATGCACCCAAAACAATACAAGGAAAAAAAATAATAACAATTAAAACTTAAAATGATTTAACAAAATGATCAAATATGATATTATAAATATGGATATGTTTGTTCAGGATATTAATTAAACTATTTTAACCATTATGCATGGGGTTTAAACATGTTTGATGTAAGACAAACTCGAGGTAAGAGAATTTTTAACCCAATTTACATTATTTGGGTCAACCTTATTCTTTATTCATTACATGGTATTAAGATTGTTGGTTTGATGAATTATTGTATATATTATTCTGAAATATTTTTATTTTTAGTGTATACACATATCCATTTCATTCTAATAATTCTGAGTCCAATTATATTTTAAGGGACATTCCATTTAAAATCCATTTAAGAATATCATTAATAAATTTCAAAAGGATTGTTTTTTATGTGTATGGAAGGAGTAGTTTCTCATGATTTCAAGATACTTTATTACCATGATATGTTCATTAGACATTATTTATGTTGGTTTGAGCACATTATAGCTCATGATATATTTGATTGAGCATCTTTGTAGCTCAAGATATGTTGGGTTGATTCCATTATCGCTCAAGATATTACGGGTGAGCCCCATTATATATCTCCATCACATTGGATAATCTGGAAAAGGAAGTTGACCAAAGGGTTAATACATGTGTAAGGGTGAATTTAAGAGTGTTATGGTAAATATTTCCCAAGTAAAATTCATTATTTTTTATGCATATGAGTTTTTATGATTATGGGTTTTATTGATTTTTATGCTTTAACCTGACTAACACTTTCTTTCTTTATATTCCTTACCGAGTTTCATACTCGTCCAAAGATTCAAAATGTTATTAATAGGATATAATAATGGTAAAGAGAAATAAGGGTGTCAGGATGAATAATGTATAGGGTTGTCAAAGAAATCATGTTTTGAGCCGTAATGTTTTATATTATGAAAAAAATGGAAACTGTTTTTAGTAGTATACTTTTGTATGATTGTGGTATTTTGTGTATGTAAGGTATCCTAATTCTATAAACTCAAAAAGAACCTCAATGTGTAATAATGTATATTCTTGGATAAAATTCAATATTAAGTAACAATTTAAGGCCGGGTCCTTATAGTGATGACCATGCCCTAATAAATTAGGTGGATTTCACTTATAATGGAATTATTTTTTCTCCCTTTAACAATTTATTCTTAAAAGTAGTAGAACTTGATCTGTGAAACATATTTATACATGTTTATGTGTTTTAGGAGAGTTGGTCCATTCTTGTATCCATCTTTATGATATTTAATTGAGTTTGCTTGATTTTTTCATTGGTTTATTTGATGGATTTCTGTAATCTATCCTCACTTGCAGTTGTCTTTTTTACCTTAAAGATGTTCTAATATCATCATTATCTTATTGTCATTCTCAAAACAATTGTGAATATGTTTTCAATCCCTCCCCTGTTATTACATGTTTCCTAGTCCCTAACATGGTTCACACATAGTAATGACCTAGTTAGACTCTGATATAGGAGTGAATAGGATGGATTAAGGTGGATGGGTTGTGCCCACAGTCTTACACAAGTGACTCAGAATCAAGGAATCTCCACTTTGGAATAATTTCTCCCACAAAAAATTAATTAAAATATTAGTAAAAAATAAATAAAATTTCGGCATGACCCATCCATATGTCAAATATCCACACCACAAGAAAAAACAGAAGAAACATGGTATAAATTTGGAGAAAAATGAAACATCGTAATCAATCTCCCCACTACCTCGATCTCCCTCCGCTGCAAAGAAAACTGCATAGCTGCCTCCAATGCCCTTATGGAACCTTTTGTAGAATATAAATACACTATTTCTATAGAAATATCTAAAATTACTATGTGGATGATGCGATTAATAAAATAAATTACAATCTAAATGGCAACATACCTTTCTCCTGTGACTATACACATCACTAACTAATATATAAGAACCAAAATGCCCGATGAGTCAAATCATGTTCATGCAAGAAAGGGGTAACTAGATCCTAGTTTCAAAATTATACTATCAAATTGTATATTCCTATTAAATAAAATTAATATTTCTATTAATGTTATATAATCAGTTTGGGTCGAGTTTTTTCTTAGTTTGGTGTTCAATACATGTTTTTAGGGACATTTACATTATATTTAGTTAGTCTTGTTTTTATTTATATTATCATGAAAAAGTTCATTCATTTGGATTATAATAGATTCATTTTGATTAAATTTGGTTCATATCAATTTGGTTTAGTTTATTTTAGTTATTTTCCATAGCATTCATGAATCTTAGAATCCATTAAAATAATTTGAGTATTGGGATAAGCACAATAATTTGAGAATTTGAAAATTGGAAACATGTAGGAATGGTGCTGAAATATTTGACATGTTAAACATGTATAAATTATGGGTAAGCATAATAATATGAGAATTAGATCCCATAGGAATGCATGATGTGATAAAAATTTCACCACAACAAGATATATTTCAGAATGATCAACATCCCACTAACTCATCAAAACTACATTAATAGAACCATAAAAACCATGAGTGATGTCTTCATTGGGGAGGGTATCCTTAAACTCATATTTAGAGGAAGCATCCATGTGATTAGAGTTTTGAAAATATAATACCAAATGTAGAATAACATCCATTAGTTTAATTTTGTCCTTATAATTAGTAAAATCAGAAAACATTCATGTAAAAGTATCTGTCCAAAATAGATATAATACCACTATCATTTGTGTTAAAATTCCCATGTTTGAAAATTTATGATGTTGGAATTTTAACCATATTATATTTTTGAATCATTTAAATTAATTTTTAGTTTATGTATCTATCCATGAGCCACACAATACAATTTCCTTCCATGATAATATAAGAAAATCCTATAGTTTACACAATACGTGGACCTGAACCACCAATGACAACTTCTATTAAGGACCATTATTTTTAGCATCAATCATTATTGATTCAGTTAGTGTTATATTAGTATCCAACATCACTAAATTTATCAATATAATAGCTTTAAAAACAAAACTAACTAAATTTAGTTTTTTATGAGATCATATGAAAGGAATTTATAATATCACAGTTGTTCAATTTCATAAAAAAATTTCATTATACAAGGATATAGTGATCCAGATGTCATTAGTTTAATTTTGTCCTTATAATTAGTAAAATCAGAAAACATTCATGTAAAAGTATCTGTCCAAAATAGATATAATACCACTATCATTTGTGTTAAAATTCCCATGTTTGAAAATTTATGATGTTGGAATTTTAACCATCTTATATTTTTGAATCATTTAAATTAATCTTTAGTTTATGTATCTATCCATGAGCCACACAATACAATTTCCTTCCATGATAATATAAGAAAATCCTATAGTTTACACAATACGTGGACCTGAACCACCAATGACAACTTCTATTAAGGACCATTATTTTTAGCATCAATCATTATTGATTCAGTTAGTGTTATATTAGTATCCAACATCACTAAATTTATCAATATAATAGCTTTAAAAACAAAACTAACTTAATTTAGTTTTTTATGAGATCATATGAAAGGAATTTATAATATCACAGTTGTTCAATTTCATAAAAAAATTTCATTATACAAGGATATAGTGATCCAGATGTCATTATACTATTAAATTGTATATTCCTATTAAATAAAAATTAATATTTCTATTAATGTTATATAATCAGTTTGGGTCGAGTTTTTTCTTAGTTTGGTGTTCAATACATGTTTTTAGGGACATTTACATTATATTTAGTTAGTCTTGTTTTTATTTATATTATCATGAAAAAGTTCATTCATTTGGATTATAATAGATTCATTTTGATTAAATTTGGTACATATCAATTTGGTTTAGTTTATTTTAGTTATTTTCCATAGCATTCATGAATCTTAGAATCCATTAAAATAATTTGAGTATTGGGATAAGCACAATAATTTGAGAATTTGAAAATTGGAAACATGTAGGAATGGTGCTGAAATATTTGACATGTTAAACATGTATAAATTATGGGTAAGCATAATAATATGAGAATTATATCCCATAGGAATGCATGATGTGATAAAAATTTCACCACAACAAGATATATTTCAGAATGATCAACATCCCACTATCATTTGTGTTAAAATTCCCATGTTTGAAAGTTTATGATGTTGGAATTTTAACCATCTTATATTTTTGAATCATTTAAATTAATTTTTAGTTTATGTATCTATCCATGAGCCACACAATACAATTTCCTTCCATGATAATATAAGAAAATCCTATAGTTTACACAATACGTGGACCTGAACCACCAGTGACAACTTCTATTAAGGACCATTATTTTTAGCATCAATCATTATTGATTCAGTTAGTGTTATATTAGTATCCAACATCACTAAATTTATCAATATAATAGCTTTAAAAACAAAACTAACTCAATTTAGTTTTTTATGAGATCATATGAAAGGAATTTATAATATCACAGTTGTTCAATTTCATAAAAAAATTTCATTATACAAGGATATAGTGATCCAGATGTCATTATACTATCAAATTGTATATTCCTATTAAATAAAAATTAATATTTCTATTAATGTTATATAATCAGTTTAGGTCGAGTTTTTTCTTAGTTTGGTGTTCAATACATGTTTTTAGGGACATTTACATTATATTTAGTTAGTCTTGTTTTTATTTATATTATCATGAAAAAGTTCATTCATTTGGATTATAATAGATTCTTTTTGATTAAATTTGGTTCATATCAATTTGGTTTAGTTTATTTTAGTTATTTTCCATAGCATTCATGAATCTTAGAATCCATTAAAATAATTTGAGTATTGGGATAAGCACAATAATTTGAGAATTTGAAAATTGGAATCATGTAGGAATGGTGCTGAAATATTTAACATGTTAAACATGTATAAATTATGGGTAAGCATAATAATATGAGAATTATATCCCATAGGAATGCATGATGTGATAAAAATTTCACCACAACAAGATATATTTCAGAATGATCAACATCCCACTAACTCATGAAAACTACATTAATAGAACCATAAAAACCTTGAGTGATGTCTTCATTGGGGAGGGTATCCTTAAACTCATATTTAGAGGAAGCATCCATGTGCTTAGAGTTTTGAAAATATAATACCAAATGTAGAATAACATCCATTAGTTTAATTTTGTCCTTATAATTAGTAAAATCAGATAACATTCATGTAAAAGTATCTGTCCAAAATAGATATAATACCACTATCATTTGTGTTAAAATTCCCATGTTTGAAAATTTATGATGTTGGAATTTTAACCATCTTATATTTTTGATTCATTTAAATTAATTTTTAGTTTATGTATCTATCCATGAGCCACACAATACAATTTCCTTCCATGATAATATAAGAAAATCCTATAGTTTACACAATACGTGGACCTGAACCACCAATGACAACTTCTATTAAGGACCATTATTTTTAGCATCAATCATTATTGATTTAGTTAGTGTTATATTAGTATCCAACATCACTAAATTTATCAATATAATAGCTTTAAAAACAAAACTAACTCAATTTAGTTTTTTATGAGATCATATGAAAGGAATTTATAATATCACAGTTGTTCAATTTCATAAAAAAATTTCATTATACAAGGATATAGTGATCCAGACTAAGTGAGTTTAGAATATAGTATGTTTTTTATGAAAGGGAGTTTTTGTTGAAAAACTTATGAAAATTTCATAGTAGATATATTGATGATGGTGCTTCCAATCATCTCATTATGTCTTAAAAATAGTTAAAATCCTGATAAATAAGCCAAGATAAATCCAGTTGATGATTCCTTAGTTGATTCTAGAGTTCCCTTCACAAGATGTAACATAGATTAACATAGATAATAGAATCCATAAGGAAGTATCCACTGAAAAATATGAATGTTAATTTGGAATTTAATCATATAATAGAAAAGAACCATGAAATTATTTTCAATAGTAAGTCAAGGAGTTTCAATACAGAAATTAGAATTATTTCATGTAAAAAATATATATCCCAAACTACTCTATATAAAAACAAATTATTTTTTCAAAATTGTCATAGTTTTTTTTAATCCAATCACTATAGACTTGTGTTAATTGATAATGTTCACAAGGGATGAGAAAGTTTTAGATATATTTATTTTTCAACAATTATAAAAAAAATCAATTGGAGGAGCTTCCTCAAATTTGAGGCTTCATTTGGTTCTCTTATAGGGGTTTAGACTCAATGCATTAATTTTTCTTTCCTCTCTTGGTACTAAATTTAAATAATAGGAAGGGATAATTTGATACAATATACTTTAGTGCATGTTTTAGAAATATTTTATCTAGATGTATTATATCTATCTTGATTAAGGGATCCTTGAGAGGATACTATAACTAGTCAAGGGTATTTGGATATGGGGACCCTAATCATCACTCATTTTTCATATGATAAAGATTATTTTTGATTCTATATTCATCAAACCCATACTTCAAGTTTTAGTTATTCAATTATGGTTTTGTTTGGAAAATATTTCAGACAAAAAAATTTAATCATATTTCTTTCTAGAAAGGAAAATCCCTCTCATAACGTGGAAGATTCTTTTTGATCAAATCATTTATTATATCACAATTTCTATTTTTCCTTCATCATTTAAAGGAAACCTATAAATTTTTCATTTAATGATTGTAATAAACATTTGATTTATCCAAATATATGGTGTAGAAACATCCTTTATGGTAATTTTAGAATTCAACATAATGTTTTTATGCTGCATTATTCCAATATTAATGGATACTTTTATATACATATATTGAACAATCAGTAGTAACCTTTTCTCATTTTCATTAATTTGATCTATCAATAGAGGCATGTTCATACCTATGCCTTATATAATTATTGTTTTTATTTTAAACAAACTATTATATTTCAATATATTTATATTTTTAAAAAATAATTATTAATTTTAAAAATCATATATATATAAACTTAATATTTCAAAAAATATATTTTATATCATATTTTAACATAATTTTCTCTTTTATTTCCCTATAAATGGGTATGTACTCAACTGAAATTAATAAATATCAAAAACACCATGTTTTAAAAAAATCTATAGTTTATAAGAGTAGAAAGAACATTAAATTTGTATTTGATAACATTATATATTATGGAATGAGAGTGTATAACAGAAGACAATATTAAATGATAGTGCATAATAGAAGAAATTAAATAAAATGATAGTGTATAACATTAGACATTCTTTAATGAACTTGTTTAAAATTAGATATTATAAAATGGAAGTGTATAATAATATAGAGTATTAAATTATAGTGTATAATAGTATAAATAAAGTATGCATTCATTGGAAAAAAATTATACCATCAAGAGATTAGTGCAGTTATAAAAAATATAATGACAAATTATATTTTTCTTAAAAGAGTCTCTTGATGATGCTGACGGTGAGTCCATTTGAAATAGGAAGATGTATATTATTTTTCAATCTGTCATGAAACAAAATCTCCCAAATCAAAGAAATTAATAAAATTTATATAAATTAATATACGATAAAAAAATTAAATTTATAAATATGAATAACCGTTGATATTATAGTGTTAATAAATATAAATAATTCAAACAAAACAACAACTTCTGGTTTGAGACACCAATTAGCTAATCAAATATAAGGCCCCAGCCTTAAAAATTACTTAATATTGAATTAAATGAATAATTCACATTGAGGATCTTTCCAGGTTTAGAGTTTTAGAGAATTAGGACATAACTGTTACATCTCAAAAGATTACAAAGTAGATACTTCTACTAGGTTTCCATGGAATAAAAAAAACTCTTAAAAAGAGACATGTCTAGTTCCATGTTTGATATAGCATGACTTTCCCTTGATCCCATCCTTGACCCTATTCCACATTAAGTCCTGTGAAAAAAATTTCAAAAAAACTTGGGGTGAGCATAAAAAGCTCAGTAAGGGATACACAAATAATGAAAATTGTTAGTTTCTCAAACATCACGTAAACCATGTATACTTTATCAAAGTAATACCTTCACCTTCATGAAGTAGTAAAAACTCTTCACTGAATAAAATATCATTACTTACCCTTTTGTAACCAAAGGATTACCATAAAACCCATATAAAGAACACATAACATATAAAGGTATCTTGGGACATAAACATACTTAAGTGGAATAACCATACGGTTGACTTCCACACATATCTCTTAATGCAATAGCCATATGGCCAACTTCCATACATACTTAATGGAATAGCCATACGGACGACTTCCATACCCAATGCATTGGAGGTTATAACGTAACCACCCATCCTGGTATTCACGGAATCACCCGTCATATTGTTTATCACGTAACCACCCGTCAAATGTCCAAGTACCATTATAAAATCATAAGACATAAAACAAATATAATGGAAAGAAAACATTTCCACACATTGATCACAATATATCACTAAAATATATTGACATAACAAATCCATTATAAAAACCATTTTCAATACCAAAATACATAAAAGAGTGTATGGTATTTATTTCATTTTAAAAACATCACGGCTTGTTGAGAAAGCCAAAGACCAAATAATACTCGCGGTAGCAGAAAAGGTCATTGTCACCACGTACGTTAAAAGAAACATTCCTTTTTGTCATTTTATAAAACACTTCATAGAATAAGATCCCTTTTGTATAAAAGTAAAAGTCAAAGGGGTTTATACACCGTATAAAATAAAGTTGTGTATAAAATGAAATATGCCTCAATGAAAGGAGATTGAGACGAAGTCCCTTACCTCGGGTCCGACTTGACTCGATCGTTCTTTAACGTCCTGAATAATAAACTTGAGTTAATTTATATTTGCTTAAGAACCTTTTTCGAGTTCATTATTCATTTTATATCACTTATTTCCATGTTATAAACATTATTTAATCATTTAAATTAATAATGTTTGTTTTGTCGATATTTGGTCCTTAAGTCGAAAGTGGACTTCTTACAATTACATGCTGTTCGTGTGGTCAAAGGTTCATTATATCCAGAATGACATTCCTGATTTGGATATCATATATACCATATATATCTAGCATATACATGTATTTATAATATCACATAATAATTTAGAGGTAATAAATGAAATGCACCGTTCATGGAGACGGTAAGCCGTACGTACGCATGAATGCTACTTTCATTTCAATGTCATATTAATGGAATTAAAACTAAATGAGAGGTATGTATATTTTAATTACAGAATTATATTAATCATTTATATGTATCATACATCAAATATATCCATTATATATATGTACTTATAATAGTACATTACATTTGGGGATAAGAAATGAAATGCACCGTTCATGGAGACGGTAAGCCGTACGTACGCATGAATGCTACTTTCATTTCTATCTCATACTTTAATGGAAAGAAATAATAATGATATAGAGTTATATTATAATTCCAGTATAACATCATATATAATAACTTTAAATCCATCCTTTTTACGTCCCACATATGGCAATAACGAATCACATCACTTTGAGGGGGCGGTAGTCCGCACTTCCTAAAATGAAATTATCGTCTTTACCCACAATGGAAACCATAAAGGTATTCCCAAAATGAAAAATACAGAAGCTTAAGAAAATAATAAACATATTATATATCATATATAAATGTAGTTTCATCTAAATGGCCACCTTGAAGGTTTTAAAAGAATGTTGAACAATCATCGTTTCTGGAGGCAGAAATTCTCCATCCACAGAAACAGTATGTTCTTTAACCATTAGATGTAGGTGTGTGTGAGTGTATCTCGAAATCTTCTTATAACAACATCCGAGTACATTGAAGATACTGGATAGTTTACAAAAGAAATGAATAAATAGAGTTTAGGGGGTTGGAGAAGCAAAATAAAACAAAATGACTCAAGTGAAGACATTACCTTAAAATCGGGTAACTCCCTTTGGTTTGAGCTCAAAGGCTTCCTTGGGAAGACTTCTTCCCAAATTGAGGCTTCAAGGAGTAAGAGAGGGATGTGGAGAGACAAAAGGATCAGATATTGGCCGAACCAAAGGCTTGAGAGGTGTGGGTATGGTGGTATAGGTGGAGGCCTTTTATAAGAGGAGAGGAGGGGCACTCTTGGAAAGTAAGAAAATGTTACTTTATTTTCAAATGGTTTTCGGATTTTAATGGTCCCACATTTATTTGTTTCGAGGATAAGGTGATAAGGGTTCGAAATACACCCATCTAATAGGTTTTGGACATGTGTAGGGATTATATTTTACATTATCGTTCCATTTTATTTAAATCGTTAAATAATGAGGTAATCGCTGCATCATCATGGTGTCAAAAATAATTTAATTTATTTAATGTCTAAAAATTATAAAAAAAATACTATGATGTAGGAAATATTTTTATCTTTTCAATTAATATTTATAGTCAAAAATATTACTTTGATAACTCCATGTAAAAATTGGTTTCGTAAAACATCTCATGTTTGTGTCATTTTTACTTTAACTTTAAATAAAAGGCATAAATGTCATTATCATACCCAAGTGGCTCCATGGGGTACCAAAAATAGACCCTAGGGTTGTATTGGTCGTACATAACTCATAAAATAGGGTTAGGACAAGTGTCAAGATATTTTCATTTTATTATAATATCATTTTTACCTTAAATTACACTAATTACCTTTAATCGCGATTAGTAAAACATAAAAGTTACCATTCAACAAAAAATAATTTTAATCCCATTGAACAAAATTTTAATTAATAATGAAAATTATTTAAATTGGATTTTTGAGATTCAAAACACAGAGGTGGTAAAGTCCCATTTAAATAAAAAATCAAATTTTGTAACCACCACTTCGCGGTTTCACAATTAATCAAAAATTGAAGTTTTTCAGAAAAAAACCAAAACATCACCCTAAGATATATTTGATATTCCGAATTCAAAAACGAAGTCCATTTTACAAAATTCAAAACATATAATTTTCATTAATTAATTTAATAATTAATTCCCGCTGTTAAAACAAATAGCGTGTTTTTATGAAACAATAAGTATCAAAAGATTGACACCAGTTTAAGTCCAATTTCAAAGTAAAATTAATTCCAATTGACACTATTGGATTAAATGGTAAAAAATATTATAATTGCACTTAAAAACCAATTCAAAAGATTATCTAATCATCTTAATAAATTATATTAAAAAGAGGTTTTGAATTAAAATACAACATTTTACACAATTCATTAAAAAATGAACTTTATCGGAAAAATACCAAAAAATTACACAAAGTAATATTTGATGTCCCGATTCTAAAGAAGAGTTTTATTTGGTCCAATAGAATGTATAAGAGTGACCAAAACTATATTTAATGACGGTTCGCCATCAAATGTTGATAAGTGGACCTTTCATGAAAATTAGAGTATATAAGCCTAAAATTGAATTCTTTTCGTATTTTAAGCCTTTATCCTTTATTAGATAAATGTAAAAACATTTAAAAAACATATATAATCATATTTTAGTTATTTATATCCCTTCCCGCCAGTACAACGACAACATGTTAACTAACATTTAAAATAATATTATTTTATTACTAGTGTGCAACGTACGATTTCAAAGAAACTCTTTGTTGCGTATCGGGTACGCTATCGAACATAGCAACCCCTTTAAAGTAAAATTAATATTTAATTCGCAAATATTAATATATATGAAAATGTATTATTCTTTATTTACCTGGGATGTTACATCCTTCCCCCCTTTTGGGAATTACGCCCTCGCAATTTTATTCACTTATCAAAATAAGTGGGGGTATTTATCCCTCATAGTATTTTCAGATTCCCACGTTCCCTCTTCAACCATATGGTATTTCCACAAAACCTTTACCTGGTGAATTACCTTATTTCACAATACTTGCTCTCTTCAGTCAAGAATCTGGATTGGTTGTTCTTCATAAGAGAGATTCTATTACAACTGAACTACCTCTGGGCACAAAACATGAGATGGATCTGGCATATACTTTCTCAACATCGAAACATGAAAAACATTGTGTACCTGAGATAAACTTGGAGGTAAAGCCACTCGGTAAGAAACTGATCCAACTTTCTCCAGAATTTCATATGGTCCAATGAACCTTGGACTCAGCTTTCCTTTCTTACCAAATCTCATCACACTTTCCATGGAGAATTTTTGAGAAAAACATGAGCACCTACCTCAAAAGATAGATCCTTCCTCCGGTTATCTGCATAAATCTTCTGTCTGCTCTGAGCTGTTTTCATGTGTTTCTGAATCAACTGAACTTTTTCTACCATCTCTTCTACCAATTCTGGTCCCATCAGCTTCCTTTCACCCACTTCATCCCAAAATGTTGGAGTTCGACACCACTTCCCATATAATTCCTCAAATGGTGCCATCTGTATACTGGAATGAAAACTGTTATTATAAGAAAACTCAACCAAAGAATGATGTTGGTCCCAACTTCCCTGATAATCCATCGAAAAAGCTCGTAGCATATCTTCTAAGGTCTGAATTGTTCGTTCTGACTGCCCATCTGATTGCGGATGAAAAGCTGTACAAAAATTTAATTCAGTACCCAACGACTTCTGAAGGCCTTTCCAAAAGTTATAAGTAAACCTGGTATCACGGTCAGATACAATGGAGAGAGGAAATCCATGTAACCGGACTATCTCTTTAAGATACACGCGGGAAAGTTGATCTAGGGAAATATTATCTCGTATGGAAGGGAAACGAGCAGATTTAGTCAAGTGATCAACAATAACCTAGATTTCATTATTACCTCGAGATGTCTTCAGTAATCCCACAACAAAGTCCATGGATATATTCTCCCATTTCCACTCTGGAACTGGTAGAGGCTGAAGCATCCCTTTCGGTAACTGCGGCTCTTCTTTAACCTGCGGACAAGTCAAAAACTTCATAGTAAAATCAGCAATATCTCTTTTCATTCCATCTCACCAGTAATACTCCCGCAGATCTCTGTACATCTTAGTACTGCCAGGATGAACTGAAAACGGATAACTATGAGCTTCACATAACAACTCTCTCTTCAACTGTGAATCACAAAGCACACACAATCTCTTCCAAAATCTCAAAACATAATCACTGTCAATGTTGAATTCATGCAACTTACCTTTCTGAACCAGCACTACCTTTTTCTGCAACTCACTGTCTTGCTTCTATGTTTGCTTGATTCTGTCTGATAGAGAAGATCTCACTGATACCTGAAACCAAATAGAAGGACATCCTGCACCAACAACTTCTATTCCAAAGTTCATCAAATCCTTAACCAAAGGGTCATGTTCCAAACACAACATCGTTAATGAAGCATTAATTTTTCGACTCAAAGCATCAACAACTTTATTGGCTTTTCCCGGATGGTAATGAATTGTACAATCAAAATTCTTGATTAATTCCAGCCATCTCCTCTGTCTCATGTCCAATTCTTTCTGAGTAAATATATACTTTAAACTTTTGTGATCAGTATATATTTCACACTTTACTCCATACAAATTATGCCTCCAAATTTTTAAAGCAAAAACAACAGCAGCTAATTCCAAATCATGTATAGGGTAATTTACCTCATGAGTTTTCAACTGACGTGAAGAATAAGCAATTAACTGATCATTCTGCATAAGGACACATCCAAGTCCCTTCAACGAAGCATCACTGTATATAACAAACTCACCATTCCTGGAAGGAAGTGCCAAAACTAGAGCATTCACCAATCTTCTTTTCAACACTTGAAAACAATCATCACAATCCTTTGTCCAGATGAACATAACACCCTTACGAGTTAGCTTAGTCATTGGACTAGATAACCATGAAAAATTTTCAGCAAAACATCTGTAATAACCTGCCAAACCATGAAAACTACGAATCTCGGTTACATTTGTGGGTCTTGGCCATTATTCAACAAATTTTGTTTTAGCAGGATCAACAGTTCTGCCATCTTTTGAAACAATGTGACCCGGGAAAGAAATTTTTTGTAACCAAAACTCGCACTTGATAAATTTTCCATATAGTTTCTTTTCTTTTAAGGATTGCAAGAAAACCCTTAAATGACTTTCATGCTCCTCTTTACTTTTAGAAAACACCAAAATATCATCGAAGAAAACAACCACAAACTTATCTAAGAACTCATGGGAAATTCTATTCATAAGGTCCATGAATACAGTGGGTGCATTGGTTAACCCAAAAGGTATAACTACAAATTCATAATGGCCATATCTTGTACGTAACGTAGTATTTGGAACGTCTGCTTCATTTACTTTCAACTGATGGTACCCCGACCTCAAGTCAATCTTCGAAAAACACCGAGCTCCCTGGAGCTGATCAAAAAAATCATCGATATGAGGAAAAGGATACTTGTTCTTAACAGTAATATTATTCAAGGCTCTATAATCAATGCAAAGTCTCATTGAGCCATCTTTCTTTTTAACAAACAAGACAGGAGCACCCCATGGTGATGTGCTAAGTCGAATGAAACCTTTATCTAATAACTCCTGCAATTGTTTCTTTAACTCTAAAAGTTCAACTTGAGCCATTAGATAAGGGGGTTTTGAAATTGGCTTAGAATCAGGAACTAAATCAATAGTAAATTCAACTTCCCGATCATGAATAATACCAGGCAACTCATCAGGAAAAACATCAAGATACTCATTTACCACTGGCACATCATTAATCTGAACAGTTCCTTTATTTTCAACAATATTTTCAAGGTAACATTCATTTCCTTCTTTTACTAGTTTCTCAACTTCCTGATATGTTATCAAAAGCAAGGGTTCATTCCTATACACAAACTGAAAATCTTTCTGAAAAGAAACCATTTTAGCTCTGTAGTCAATCTTAGCATGATAAAAAGAAATCCAATCTATGCACAAAATAACATCAAACTCTACTAGAGGAAAAACAATAAGGTTTGCTGGTAGATTCTTTCCACACACAAGGATAGGAAGGTTCTTATAATTCCTTTTTGTCTCAACGTTCCCTCCGGGTTTTTTTACCATAAGTTCAGGGTTCATATCTTGATATGGAATTTCCAATTTACTAGAAAACTTCTCAGAAATGAAAGAATGTGTAGACCCTGAATCAAACAACACATTGGAATAATCTGAACAAACAAACAGTGTACCTGATACTACTTCATTCAATGGCCCAACATCTGCTGAAGTTGTTGCAAAGGATTTCACCACCCCTTTCTGCTGGTAGTCTGGCTGCTTTCCCCCAGTCGAGTTCTTCGTTAGACACTCATTTGCATAATGACCCATTTCATTACACTTAAAACATATTACTGCTGGCTTTTCATTGCATGCTTGATCATCTTCCTTACAATTACAAGCAGTATGACCAGACTTACCACACTGAAAGAACTTACCAGACTTGGATAAACATTCTCCAGGATGCATTTTACCACACTTCTCACAGGATGGATATTTGGTTTTCTTACCTCCTTTCTTCTTTGATGAATTCTTCCCCTTTCCCTGCCAACTGGACCTCTTATTCCGTTGTTTGTCATAGAACACCAGATCAACGGCAAACTCCATTTCCACCTTCTCAGCACATCGAACAATTTTTTCATAACTTTTGAACTCATGAGAAGCTAAAGCCCTTCGATACTTTGGCTTTAACCATGATTAAAAATGGTTTATTTTAAAATCATGATCATGTATGAAGTTTGGAGCATACCTTTCCAATCGAGTGAACTTTGCTTCATAGGCAGCCACTGAGTCTTCCTCTTGCCTCAATTCCAAGAATTTCTTTTCCATCCTAAGTCGAACAGCCTTAGGAAAATACTTCTCAAGAAACATAACTTTGAATTCGTCCCAGTGAAGATCCTAAATCTCATCACTATCCCTGATATTTTTTACCATCGACCACCACTGATCAGCTTCACCTTCAAAATGGTAAACAACAAGACTAACCTTTTGATGTTCTGAACACCCCATGACATCCAAAATCTTCTCCAGTGCTTTAATCCACCCTTCATCTTTCATGGGGTCAGATGATCCTATGAATGATGGGGGATGTTGCCTCATGAAATGTTCCACCACTGACATGTTCCTCTGCGGTTGATCTGGCTGATCTCGTGCATGGATACCACCACCATTTATATCCTGATTCAACTGTGCCATCACTGCAACAAACTGTTCAGTTCCGATTCCAACTATCTAAGGTTGCTGATTTGGAAGGTTGTCTTCCTCCTGATGTCGTCCCAACATAGCTGCTTTGTTTCCTCTGTGGAAAACCATTCTGAACATAGAAATATGTTAGATGAAGCAACATGGTAATCTGTAAATGCTATATCATTTCAACCATATTATAATTTAACACTTTTTTAACTCCTAAAGTTTTCTAAACCGACCTCTGATACCAACTATAAGTCCACAGCCTTAAACATTACTTAATATTAAATTAAATGAATAATTCACATTGAGGATCTTTCCAGGTTTAGAGTTTTAGAGAATTAAGACATACCTGTTACATCTCAAAAGATTACAAAGTAGACACTTCTACTAAGTTTCCACCGAATAAAAAAAACTCTTAAAAAGAGACATGTCTAGTTCTATGTTTTATATAGCATGACTTTCCCTTGATCCCATCCTTGACCCTATTCCACATTAAGACATGTGAAAAACATTTCAAAAAAACTTTGGGTGAGCATAAAAATCTCAGTAAGGGATACACAAAGAATGAAAACTTTTAGTTTTTCAAACATCATGTAAACCATGTATACTTTATCAAAGTAATACCTTCACCTTCATGAAGTAGTAAAAACTATTCACTGAATAAAATATCATTACGTACTCCTTTGTAACCAAAGGATTACCATAAAACCCATATAAAGAACACATAACATATAAAGGTAACTTGGGGCATAAACATACTTATGTGGAATAACCATACGGTCTACTTCCACACATATCTCGTAATGGAATAGCCATATGGCCAACTTCCATACATACTTAATGGAATAGCCATACGGATGACTTCCATACCCAATGCATTGGAGGTTATAACGTAACCACTGATCCTAGTATTCACGACACCACCCGTCATATGGTTTATCACGTAACCACCCATCAAACGTCCAAGTACCATTATAAAATCATAAGACATAAAACAAATATATTGGAAAGAAAACATTTCCACACTTTGATCACAATATATCACTTAAATATATTGACATAAAAAATCCATTATAAAAACCAGTTTCAATACCAAAATACATAAAAGAGTGTATGGTATTTATTTCATTTTAAAAACATCACGGCTTGTTGAGAAAGCCAAAGACCAAATAATACTCGCGGCTGCGGAAAAGGTCATTGTCACCGCGTACGTTAAAAGAAACATTCTTTTTTGTCGTTTTATAAAACGCTTCGTAGAAAAAGATTCCTTTTGTATAAAAGTAAAATTAAAAGGGGTTTATACACAATATAAAATAAAGTTGTGTATAAAATGAAATATGCCTCAATGAAAGGAGATTGAGACGAAGTCCCTCACCTCAGGTCCGACTTGACTCGATCGTTCTTTAACGTCCTGAATAATAAACTTGAGTTAATTTCTATTTTCTTAAGAACCTTTTTCGAGTTCATTATTTCTTTTATATCACTTATTTCCATGTTATAAACATTATGTAATCATTTATGTTAATAATGTTTGTTTTGTCGATATTTGGTTCTTAAGTCGAAAGTGGACTTCTTACAATTACATGTTGTTCGTGTGGTCAAAGGTTCATTATATCCAGAATGACATTCCTAATTTGGATATCATATATATCATACATATCTAGCATATACATGTATTTATAATATCACATAATCATTTAGAGGTAAGAAATGAAATGCACCGTTCATAGAGACGGTAAGCCGTACGTACGCATGAACGCTACTTTCATTTCTATGTCATATTAATGGAATTAAAACTAAATGAGAGGAATGTATATTTTAATTCCAGAATTATATTAATCATTTAGATGTAACATACATCATATATATCCATTATATATATGTACTTATAATAGAACATTACATTTGGGGATAAGAAATGAAATGCACCATTCATGGAGACGGTAAGCCATACGTACGCATGAATGCTAATTTTATTTCTATCTCATACTTTAATGGAATGAAATAATAATGATATATAGGTATATTATAATTCCAGTATAAAATAATATATAATAACTTTAAATCCGTCCTTTTTACGTCCCACATACGGCATTAACAAATCACATCACATTGAGGGGGCGGTAGTCCGCACTTCCTAAAATGAAATTATGGTGTTTACCCACAATGGAAACCATAAAGGTATGACAAAAATGAAAAATACAGAAGCTTAAGGAAATAATAAACATATTATATATCATATATAAATATAGTTTAATCTTAATGTCCACCTTTAAGGTGTTAAAATAATTTTGAACAATCATCGTTTCGGGAGGCAGAAATTCGCCATCCACGGAAACAGTATGTTCTTTAACCATTAGATGTAGGTGTGTGTGAGTGTAGCTCGAAAGATTCTTATAACAACATCCTAGAATATTGAAGATACTGGAGTTGTTACAAAAGAAATGAATAAAAAGAGTTTATGTGGTTGGAGAAGCAAAATAAAACAAAACGAATCAAGTGAAGACATTACCTTAAAATCAGGTAACTCCCTTTGGTTTGAGCTCAAAGGCTTCCTTGGGAAGACTTCTGCCCCAATTTAGGATTCGAGGAGTAAGATAGTGATGAGTAGAGACAAAATGATCAGATATTTGCTGATCCAAAGGCTTTAGAGATGTGGGTAAGGTGGTATAGGTGGGGTCCTTTTATAAGAGGAGAGGATGGGCACTCTTGGAAAGTAAGGAAATGTTACTTTATTTTCAAAAGTTTTTCGGATTTTAATGGTCCCAAATTGATATGTTTCAGTGATAAGGTGATAAGGGTTCGAAATACACCCATCCAATAGATTTTGGACATGTTTAGGTCTTATATTTTACATTATCTTTCCATTTTATTTAAATCGTTAAATAATGAGGTAATCGCTGCATCATCATGGTGTCAAAAATAATTTAATTTATATAATGCTTAAAAATTATAAAAAAACTACTGTGATGTAGGAAATCTTTTTAGATTTCCAATTAATATTTATAGTCAAAATTATTACTTGTATAACCCCATGTAAAAATTGGTTTAGTAAAACATCTCATGTTTGTGTCATTTTTACTTTAACTTTAAATAAAAGGCATAAATGTCATTATCATACCCATGTGGCTCCATGGGGTACCAAAAATCCACCATGGGTTGTATTGGTCGTCCATAACTCATAAAATAGGCTTAGGACAAGTGTCAAGATATTTTCATTTTATTATAATATCATTTTTACCTTAAATTACACTAATTATCTTTAATCGCGATTAATAAAACATAAAAGTTACCATTCACCAAAAAATTATTTTAATGCCATTGAACCACATTTTAATTAATAATGAAAATCATTAAAATTTTATTTTTGATATTCAAAACACAGTAGTTGTAAAGTAACATTTAAACGAAAAATCAAATTTTGTAACCACCACTTTGCGGTTTCACTATTCATAAAAAATTGAAGTTTTTCCAGAAAGAACCAAAACATCACCCTAAGACACATTTGATATTACGAATTCAAAAATGAAGTCCATTTTAAAAAATTCAAAACATATAAGTTCCATTAATTAATTTAATAATTAATTCCCGCTGTCAAAACAAATAGCGTGTTTTTATGAAACAATAAATATCAAAAAATTGACACCAGTTTAAGTCCAATTTCAAAGTAAAATTAATTCCAATGACCACTACTGGATTAAATGGTAAAAATATATTCTAATTTCACCTAAAAACCAATTCAAAATATTATTTAATCATCTTAATAAATTAGATTAAAAAGAGGTTTTGAATTAAAATACAACATTTTACACTATTCATTAAAAAATGAACTTCATCGGAAAAATACCAAAAAATTACCCAAAGTAATATTTGATGTCCCGATTCTAAAGAAGAGTTTTTTTTGGTCCAATATAATGTATAAGAGTGACCAAAAATATATTTAATGACGGTTCGCCATCAAATGTTGATAAATGGACCTTTCGTGAAAATTATAGTATATAAGCCTAAAATTGAATTATTTTCGTATTTTAAGCCTTTATCCTTTATTAGATAATTGTAAAAACATTTAAAAAACATATATAATCATATTTTAGTTATTTATATTCATTCCCACCAGTACAATGGCTACATGTAAACTAACATTTAAAATAATATTATTTTATTGCTAGTGTGCAATGTACGATTTCAAAGAAACTCTTTGTTGCGTATCAGGTATGCTATCGAACATAGCAACCCCTTTAAAGTAAAATTAATATTTAATTCTAAAATATTAATATATATGAAAATGTATTATTATTTATTTACCTGGGATGTTACATCAAAGCTCAAAACCCTGGTTATTTCATCACTTGTATAACTACCATGAAAAATAGTGAAAGGGTACAATAGTCACATGGGTTTAATGAGTGTATCATAAACTTTCCAAATCACTTAAAGTGAAAAATGTTATTAAAAACATCACAATAATGATTATGAGATACTTTACCAATTTCTTTAAATCATTTAAAATATTATTTCAAACACCTCTTAAAAACCAACCATTTAAAGACATATTGAATGCCATTTTAAAAACAGCTGGATTATTGAACACATTGTATGATAAATATAACTTTTTTACCTTGGATATCGAGTAATATTAATTAAAACTATACCTTAATAATTAATACATAAGTTCAAAACACCATGGAATCAATCGTTTCAAAAATTAAAAGTCAAAGAATGTGAAAAACTTCCTTGAATCAATAACAGATTATCCAGAATGCATCGCCTTTGAAGGTGGTGAAAAAAAACAATAATAAACTACCATGAACCCTAAACACCAATGAAACCTCAAAAAAAACTAGTCGACCCCTTAAAAAAGGGTTAAACCAAAACCAAGTATAACCAAAGGGAAAGAGAACCCCTAAGGAAATTTGGAAAAAGGAACCAAACCATGGTTCACCAACCATAACCCAGGAATATCACACCATAAAAAAGGAAAAAAAACTTGTATATCTAACCGTAAACCATTTTCAAAAGCATTAATTTTATTCATTAAATGAAAAAATAAATTTGAATCAAATTCCATTGACTTATCCATTTTAGGTCGAAATAACCATTTTTTGGACCCAATATGAAAATACAAAACATGTTTACTTAATTTAAAAAGGTTTCCACAAACATATTTAAAATAAATTTAAAATGTATCAATCCACATTCATGTGAAATTCATAACACTTCTAATGTACCATCCATCGTGACGTAAATAATGATTATAAATGAGGTAAGTCAACCAAAATAATATAATTAAGAGGAAAATGCAATCAACCATGAGATAATAGTACCTTATTCAATCCAAAATTCTAGGATAATGTGTCATGGGATCTAACCTAGATCATGATATTTGATGATCTATAATTTACTTGACAAATGTAGGGAAAATTATTGGCCAATATTTTGTCTACCAAATACAAGAAAATAACACATCCCACACCAACATCATTTATATAACCCCCACCATGTCCAATATCAGGCTCAAGGTTACACTATAGGCCTTTATACAAACTAGGGTAGCAAAAATATAGAAACCCTATCTAGTTATCTATGTTTTCCTGATAAAAAAAGTGGTTATGATTGAACATGAAAGGGAATATTGAGGAATAAAGAACAAAAATAACTCACCCTCTCCTCTAACACACACTCTTATAAAAAATCCATTTCTAACATAATATATCAATAACACCAAGATAATATATCCCCCCACTATGCTAAAGAACAAGGGAAAATCAACATGGCCCCCATGGATTTCCAATTAGACACAATATTTACATTTCAAGACACCATTTTTAAATAATGTATTTCACTATTTGAAAACCGAACAAGGATAAAATCATGGAATTTATATAAAAATAACTTTTAAATTCTTACATTAATTTTCACAATGAGTTAATAATGGCTAGATATTTATTTCAAAGAGATATTTGAGACTCATAAATGAACTTCCGTTTGTCAGGATATAAATTTCAATGATAAATTTATAACCACCAAATACTATCACATAGAGGAATTATTTCATAAGTAATGAATTTATAAAACTCAACCACTATTTGAATACCAACCTGAAGTAATTTCAATGAAATATAGTCTTCAAAAAAGTGAAATTTAACTAATAAATCCAATTTTTTTCCATTAGTAGTGAGAACTAAAAGGTGGATTAAAGTGCTATCCAAGGTCTCTAAACCTCAAAATACTAAATATTATGTCTAATATAAACCCTGTAATATCAAAGAGATCACATTTATAATTTCTAGGAGATGTAGGAACCAATATTAAAGAGTGATAGTTATAGAGAATAATATATCAAAAGTGATTACCTTTTGGAACCAAGATCAAAAAAGAAGAAATTACCTTCGATTGTTAATGGGGAGGATGAAAGATAAAGATTTTGATGCTGGAATGGAGGAAGTATAATGAACTAGAGTTTTGGGTAGGGTTTTTTCTTTGAGTGGGATGAGCATTATGGAAGACATAAGAATTGGGGGAGAAGAGGGTTCGTGGGGGAGAGGAGAGGGTTCATGTCGGGGATGAATGCGATGGATAATTAGGGAGAGGGTTTTTGGGGGAGATGAGGATTTTAAGTGGAGGGGGGATTTTTTATGGGAGAGGAGAGTTTTAGAGGAGGGGTACGCTGAGATGATCCCAATGGAAATAAAAATAAAGGAATGATTTACCTATGTATTTTTAAAACCATAGGGATAAATTTTCCTGAAACATATATCCCAATAGTTTTTTTAACCCTTGGTATAGGTGAATGGGTATAGACCAATTTTCCAACAGTGGAATGAAAACAATAATTAAATTAATCAATTCATAAACTAGAGGAAGATAAATCTACCTGGCATGTATTTTCTCATCAATAATTTATAAATATTATTGATTTTAATGATCACAAATACCCCAGTTTATTTTACTATTTGTCTTATTTTATGTGTATTTCAATAAATTTATGTTCTCTATAATTCTAATTTTGGAATAATATTCAACTATTTATTCATGCTGAATATTTGTTAAAGTCTTCAGAATGCTCTTAAGGGTATTCATGAAATATTTTTCACCATTTGTAGATTTCTGGAATCACTGTTCATTCCATATGCTAAAATATGTAACATAAGAAACATACCCTACTTTTTTATTAAAGCCTATGGTAATGGATAAAAACATATGTTTTTTCAACATTACGTTGGAAGAAATATATGCTTAAAAACATTATGTTTGAATGAAACCATATGTTTTTCAAGGGGAAAATGTTTGGTTAAAGAAGCCTACGTAAGTATGGAACCTTACGTTTGAGAAGCAGATGTATGGTTCATCAACCTTACATTTTTAATCAACCATACATTTCCAACCTTTTGTTTTGGAAAATTTATCATATGTATAATAAATGTTATGCACAAAATTTTATGCAGACAACAATGAATGCATGGATCATCAACCCTATGTTAGGAAGTTTAACCCTACATTTGGTGTTTTTTTTGTTATTTCAAGGAACCTTACATTTGACTTTTAAACACTAGAAATTTGAATTTACAACTTTATCTGAATTTTATGTAACAGTATTTGAAAAATATTAAGGCATTTTAATGCTAATTTTCCACTAATTCAAATCTTGTGATAAATGATTTAAAAAGCCTTTTATAGAGGATGTTTTCTCTCCTGTTATTAAGGAAAGTTATGACTACATTGAGATATATTTTTGAATTTGAATTCTCTCAATTTATCAAGAATATTTTTTGGATCTGAAATATTGCTGTGAGATATATAATTATATATATCTTTCTATGTCAAATGCTTTGGATCTCTCTCAGACGGGTTGATAATTTTTTATTCTTCAAGTTTTGTTGTGAAAATTAATATATAGTGCTTCAGCAATCAAGCATCCCAAAAACAAGGACTACGTTTTAAAGATATATATGTTCAATACTAAATGCGTGATGATCTATTTTTTTGTTGTTCTAAAAATTGATGATATTATGTGCAACTAGATCTCTTCAGAAAAATTTCAAAGATTATTATTCTTCAGTAGTCAAAGATCCTTCTTCAATCAGTTCTGTGATGCTACAACTGTGATGTTTAAACTATTTTATCAAATCACTATCTATTGGTTTTTTTAAGTATCAGTTGCTTGATTTTAGTTGTGGTGGAGTGTCAACTTATCATTCTAAGTTGTGGATATTTCATTTCCATGTAAAATAACCAAAAGGCTATGTTTTTAGCCCTATTTGTAAGTGTGACATCTTCCTTCACTCAATTGTGGACCAGTCTTATGAGAAGAGGACCTGACAAGTGAAATTAAACAATCCCATAGAGAGGGTGATTCGTGTAGTGGACTAGGGGATCTTTGTGCCTCGAACCACTGTAAATTTTCATGCTTTATTTTTTTTCCGTTTCACATACTCTCATAAAGAAAATTATATAGCTCTATATATAGATGATGTAAATTAATAGAATCGTGAAAATTATTTTTAAGAGAAAAAATTTACCCCCTCTTGTGTCTTCGTCATTGACTTTCCAAACTAACATTTGGTATCAGAGTTTGGGCTCTAAAAATTTTCTTTGGTTCAAACAAACCAGAGTAAAATATTCACAAAAAGATCAATTGAGAATCTCAAAAAAGGAATGTTAATTTTTCGCGCTCTATATTTCAATGGTGAGAACTATCGATACTAGAAATCATGTATGATAATATACTAGAAAAATATTGGATTCAATGGATACTAAATGATTGTTACTCCATACAAAATCCATGAAAACCCCAAAGCCTGGACTGCTGCTATAGAGGCTGAGCATTACATTCATTCTAAAGCTTTGAATGATATAATCTATAGTTTTTGATGATATGAATTAAAACATGTCTCACAATTCCCTATAAATTATGAAATGAGTATGATAATTGCAATTTCTTATGAAGGTATGGACAATTTAAGATAGTTTAGGTTTGTAACAATGGAATTTGAATTTGATACATTCTTAATGTTTGATAGAGAAAATATTACACAAACTAATGGAAGGATCACAAAAATTATAAACAATATTACATCCTTAGGTGAACCTATAAAACAATGTGATCAAGTGTTGAAAGTACTGAGATTACTACCTAATATGTGGAATGGAATTTTAGCTGCAATCTGTCAATCAGCACCTGTCAAGAATTTTAAAATGAGAGAATTGATTCGAACTCAAATGATGTATGAAGATGAAATGCATGTTGAATTTGAATATCATAGAGTCCTAGGGAAAAAGGAAAAAACTACATTAAAGGTTACATCTCAAAAGTAAAACAGAAAAATGAAACAAGAAGTCAAAGAATTAAGAAATTCAGACTAATCTGATTCTAAAATTGAGCTGGCTCAATTAGCCAAAAATTTTAGAAAGTTTTATAGGAAGAAGATAGGATTTAGAAAACCATCCAAAAAGGATAATAAAGAGTCAAGGGAAGTTAGATGCTACAAATGCAAAAAGATGGGTCATATAAGACCTGAATGTCCTCAATTAAAAAGTGAAAATAGAAAGATATAAATGAAGTTTAAAAAAATAATGATTATGAAAACAAAGAAAAAAGAGATATGAAGGATACACATAGTGTTTCTAAAGACTTCATCAGCTCATCAATATCTGATTCAGAGAAGGATAAATCAAAATTGAAAGCTAATATGTGCATTATGGATGATGTAGATAAGTTACAACCCTACTATTCATTTTCTTCTGATTCTAGTTACTCAAATGATAAAATGTTTTCTTACTGTACTATACTAGAATAAAGATATGACTACCTATTAATGAAACATAACTCTTTTAAGAATATTCACAATTCAATTTTAGTATAAAGGGGTACTTTAATTAAATAGAATCAATATTTAGTTGATAAATTTAACTCAACTACCACTAACTGTAGTAATCATGAAATTAATATTAAAAGACTAGAGGATGAAGTATAAAATTATAAAAATGATGCTATTGTTTTTTAAAAAGGTGAAAATATACTGTATGAAATTCATGGCAAGAATGTAATTAAAAAGGAACTATTTGGTATTGGAAGTAAAGGTGAAAAATCCAAACTGTATAAGAATTATTTTTGTACCAATAAAAAATATACTATTTTACATTTTTGTGGAACATTAATACATATAATAAAATATTTGAGAAATCCTCAAAATTATTGGGATTAAAAGAAATTTTATTTAAAAATGTTTATCTAAAGTAAATGATATAAATCATGGAAAAATAATGTATATTTGGATTCCTAAATCCTTTTTAGTTAACACTGCTGGACCCAAAAAGATATGGGTACCAAAAAAATTTTGGTTTATATTTTCATTATAGGTAACAGGTCACATAAAATGAAAATCTATATGGTATATGGATAGTGGATAATCCAGATACATGAGTGAAGATCCATCGAACTCCAATACATTGACACATATTAAGGGAGTTCTAGTCACCTTTGTTGACAATACCAAATAGAACATAATTAGACTTGGAATAGTTAGAGATCCAAAGTCTGTCTTAATCAATAAATTATTGTATGTACAAGGATTGAAGTATAACCTTATAAGTATATCTCAACTCTATGATGATGGGTACTAGTTTTATTTTTCTAAAAACTCATGTTCTATATTTATAGTTCATTTTCTTAATTTTAGATCACCCAAAATAGATAATTTCTACACCTTGGACTTAAATTAATTGTGTAAATAGAATATGAGTGTTTTAGCTACAAAGATAAATGAATCTTGAATTTGGAACAGATGAATTGGTCACTCCATTATTTATAATTTATATAAATTATCAAAGAAAAAATTAGTTGAAGATTTACCTAGTTTCAAGTTTGAAAGTGAAAGATTCTATGAAGCATGCCAGATTTGAAAGCAGCACAAATATTTCATCAATTCTGTTAACAAAATGGCTACATAAAATCCCATAGAACTTATCCAAATGGATCTATTTGTACCATCTTGAGTATAATGTTTGAATGGAGAATTATATTTATATGTTTTATTGGATGATTATTCTTGATTTATGTGGGTTTATTTTTTAAAATTGAAAAATGTAGACATTACTTTTTTTTAAAGTTATTGAAAAAGTGTTCAAAAAAGAAAATGGTTTTAAAATAATTTCATTATGAAGTGATCATGGTGGAGAGTTTGAGAATTAATAATGAAACTTATTTTTCTCAAACATCGGTATTAAACACACCTTCTCTACACCAAAGAACACCACAAAAAATTTAATTGTTTAAAGAAGTAACAGAACTGTTTAAGAAATGGGTAGGAATATGCTAAATGAATACCATATTCCATTCTCTCTATGGGAAGAAGGTGTAATAACAGCTTGTTATATAATATGTTGAGTCTTAATTTGACTTATTTTCAAAATGACACATTTTGAAATTTGTAATAACAAAATACCAATGGTAAAGTAATTTAAATTTTTTGGATTTAAGGTGTATATCATGAAAACCAAGGATAATATTGGTAAGTTTGATCCAAAAGGTGATGAGGGAATATTCTTAGGATATACTGCAACTTCTAAATCTTAGAGAGTATTTAATAAAAATTCAAGGATTGTTAAAAAATTAGTTAATGTGATGTTTGATGAAACTGACCCTTTAAAGAAAGATAATGATCAAACTAATGAATCTAGTGACTCTTCTGACAACAAGAGACTTGAAAACGTGAAAATGATTTTGAAAACAAGATTCAGCCCTATTTAAAAGAACATGATACTAATGAACCTAAAGGGGGTTTTCCTAGATAGTATATAACCCTAAATAATTACTCTTTAGAAGCTTCTTTAGAAGACCTAGACATAGAAATAAGGATTTGAAGAAATATAGGAAACCTAGTTTTATTATCTTCCAATATATCATAACTTGAACCTAAATCTTTTGAAGAATCCATAAAAGATGAAAGTCGGATATTAGAAATGAAATAATAATTGAACTAGTTCAATAGAAATAATGTTTCAGAATTAGATGAAAGACGATAAAATTATCTAGTTATAGGACCAAAATGAGTCTTTAGAAATAAAAAAGATGATCAAGGGACTATAACTAAGAAATAAAGATATATTAGTATCTAAATGATATAATCAGAAAGATTGTATATATTAAAATAAAACCTTTTCCCCTGACGCTATATTAAAAGCTATTAGAATCCTTCTAGCTTATGCATACCAAATAAATTTTAAATTATATTAGATGGATGTGAATCCCACCTTTTTAAATGGTTGTTTCATAGAGAAAGTTTATGTTGAGAATCCTCCTGGTTTGAAAAAATCTCAAAAACTGAAATTTGTTTTTAAACTTACTAAAGCTCTCTATGGCGATAAGAAATCACCTAGATCTTGGAATGAAAGATTAATTTATTTTCTCCCGATAAATAGTTTTACTGTTGGTTTGGAAGATCAGACCCTTTTTATGAAAATATTTGTTTTTTTATTTATTAATAGTTCAAATCTATGTTGATGATGTTATTTTTGGATCAACAAATAAAAAACTTTTTAATTATTTTTCCGAAATAATGAAAAAATAATTTGAGATGAGCACGATGGGGAAGTTAAATTTAATTTTTGTACATCAAATTGATCAAAATGATTATGGAAATTTATTAAACAAAATAAAATATATAACTGTTTTTTTGAAAAAATTTGGTCTTGGGAACAACAAGGCATATTCAACTCCCATGTGTATTAATTTTAAACATGATTTAGATGGAGCTAGAAAACCAGTGGACACCAAGTTGTATAGAGGTAAGACTGGTTGTTACATCCCAAGTAAGAAATGAATAATAGATATTTTTATATATGTCTATTTATGAATTAGAGTGTGTTTTAGAGGCTTAAAATGAGAATAAATCCAATCTTAAGCATGGAATACACCAATATTTTTAAAAGATTTTTTTACTGCCTTTTGATGGCAAAACATTTTTAAATCAACCTTTTGAAAATTTTATATTATCTATTTGTCAAAATAAAAATATTTTTTATGATTGGGACATTGAAATTTACATTGGATATATTTTTGGTATTTTTCTGACAATGTTCATTTTTTTATGAATAGTGAAAAATACTGCATTTTACATCAAAACTGCTTTTTCATCTAATTTAATTATATGGTTAGATTATCTTTTTAATTGATATTAAAGTGTAATATGAATATATTTTTACCATTTAATCCATTTTTGGTCATTAGGATTAATTTCACTTTGGAATTGGGCATAAATCAATGCCAAACTTTTCATAGATATTGTTTCAAAAAACCCGCTATTTGTTTTGACAACGAGAATTATTTTTAAATTAATTATTGTAATTACTATGTTTGGAATTTGGTAAAATGGATTACATATTTGGAATCCGAAGGTACAAATTATTTAATCAAGACTCTTGTTTTTGTACATTATGAATAGTAATGACGGTAATTATCTTTAATTATCGTGATTAATGAGTAATCGGGTAGTTAAGGATAATAAAATAATATCATAATAATAAAAAATGACACAAACATGTGTCCTAATTCTACTGCTTGTCTCATGTCCAACCATGGGATGCCTTGTTCCAATCTTGGGGACCCCATGGAATCACTTTTTTGGGAAAGTGACTTTTTATCTTTTTATTATTTAAAAAAAGTAAATATAACAGAGAATGTATCACCTAAGTAAAAAATTTTTTATTTTGTCCCCATAGATGATATGTTGGAATATAAATATTAATTGGAATGATAAAACTATTTCCTACATAATAGTATTTTTTTCATAATTTTTAGACATTAAATAAATTAAATTATTTATGACATCATGATGATGCAGCGATTACCTCATTATTTAACGATTTAAATAAAATAAAAAGATAATGTAAAATCTAAGACCTAAACTTTTAAAATACCTATTGGATGAGTATATTTCTAACCCTTATCACCTTATCCTCGAAATACATCAACGTGGGACATTTAGAATCTGAAAATCATTTGAAAGTAAAGTATCATTTTGTAACTTTCCAAGAGTGCCCCTCCTCTCCTCTTATAAAAGGCCCCTACCTCTACCACCTTACCCACACCTCTCAAGCCTTTGTCTCGGCCAAAACCTTCTCATTTTGTCTCTCCAAATCCCTCTATTACTCCTAAAAGCCTCACTTTAGGCAGAAGTCTTCCCAAGTAAGCCTTTGAGCTCAAATCAAAGAGAGTTAGCTGATTTAAAGGTAATGTCTTCACTTGTGTTCGTTTGTTTTATTTTGCTTCTCCAACCCCATAAAATATTTTTATTCATTTCTTTTGTAACAAATCCAGTATCTTCAATATACTATGATGTTTTTATAAGAATTATTAGAGCTACACTTACACACACCTACATCTAATGGTTAAAGAACATACTGTTTCCGTGGATGGCGAATTTCTGCTTCACGAAATGATGATTGTTCAATATTCTTCAAACACCTTCAAAGGTGGCCATTAAGATGTCACTATATTTATATATGATATATAATATGTTTATGTTTTACTTAAGCATCTGTATTTTCCATTTATGTCATAGTTTTATGGTTTCCATTAAGGGTAAACACGATATCTTCATTTTAGGAAGTGCGGACTACCGCCCCCTCAAAGTGATTTGATTCATTAATACCATATGTGGTATGTATAAAGGATTTATTTAATGATATTATATATGATACCATACTGTAATTATAATACTATTATGTATCATTATGTTTTAATTCCATTAAATTATGAGATAGAAATGAAAGTAGCGTTCATGCGTACGTACGGCTTACCGTCTCCATGAACGGTGCATTTCATTTCTTATCCCAAAATGTAATGTACTATTATATGTAAATATATATAATGGATATATATGATTTATGTTACATCTAAATGATGAATATAATTCTGGAATGAAAATATACATATCTCTCATTTATTTTTAATTCATTAATATGACATAGAAATGAAAGTAGCGTTCATGCGTACATATGGCTTACCGTCTCCATGAACAGTGCATTTCATTTATTACCTCTAAATGATTATGTAATATTATAAATGCATGTATATACTGGATATATATGATATATATGGAATCTACATCATGAATATCATTCTTGAGATAATGGATATTTGACTACGTGAACAACTTGTAAATATAAGAAGTTCATTTTTGACTCAAGTACCAATGATCGTTAAAATGACCGTTATAAACTTAAATAATAACATAGTGTTCATGAAATGGTAATAAATGAAATAAAAGGAATAATGAACTTGGATAAAGGTTATTAAGAAAGTAGAAATTAACTCAAGTTTATTATTCGGGAGATTAGAGAACGATCAAGTCAAGTCAGATACGAGGTAAGGGAATCCATCACAATCTCCTTTCATTGAGGCATATTTTTTTTATACACAACTTTATTTTATACGCTGTATAAACCCCTTTTACTTTTACGATTATTCAAATGGAATATTTTTATACGAAGCGTTTACTAAATGACAAAAAGGAATGTTTTTTTGTCGTACGTATGTGGCGACAACGACTTCTCCGCCGCTGTGACCATTATTTGAGTTTCGGCTTCCTCTACAAGCCATAACTTTTTTTGAATGAAAAATAAATACCATGTTTTACTTTTCTTTTATTTTGGTATTGAAAGTGGTTTTCATAATGTTTTTATATCAATGTGTTGTATTGATATCTTGTGATTGAAAGGTGGAAATGTTATGTTTCCTTTATGCATGTTTTATGTGATATGATTATGTTATGGTTCTTGGGAATTGTTATGAAGATGGGTGGTTCCGTGATAAACTAAGGGCGGGTGAGCCCGATATAGCTCTCCAATGAATTGGGTAATGCGAAGGAGTTAAACGTTAAGGTTTCTCCAAAGAGATTTAGGGAATATACTATGATGGGTATTCCAAACGTAACCAAGAGGGTTACTACCTAAGTAAGAATGTTATGAATGCCTAAAGTTACCTTTATGTCTTATGATTTCTATGATTTATTCATGATTTGATGAGGTATGTTAATGTTCTTATGTTTTATGAGTAAAGTATGATTTCATACATGGACTAATGTATTCATTTCATACTTTTATATCCCTTACTGATCTGTTTATGCTCATCCCATGTTTTTGAAATGTTTTTCACTGGTCGAGGGAAAGGTACATGATGTGATGATAGTGTCAATGAAGTGATAAGAAATAATCCATGTTTTTTTTAAATATGTTTCCGCTGATGGGAAAAATGAGTACTATATTTTATGTAACCACTTTGTTTAAATGTGGTATGTAATGCATGTTTTATGATCTAGTTCACTAAAACTCTAAACATAAAAAGATCCCCAAGGTGTATTCTTGAAATATCTAAAGATTAAGTAATGTTTAAGGCTGGGGCCTTATAGTTGGTATCAGAGGTCGGTTTAGACAACTTTATGAGTCAGGAAATTGTTAAATTATAAATTAATTTATGGTATGATTGAAATGATATATCATTTAAAGATTACCATGTTGCTTCACCTAAGATATTTCTGTGTTAAGAATGGTTTTTCGTAGAGGGAATAGAACATATTTTATGGGAAGGCATACAGAGGGAAATGACCTTTCATATCAGTATCCTGAGATGGTTAGAATCAGAACAAAATAGTTTGTTGTAGTGATGGCTCAATTGACTCAGGTGAAAATGTTGGTTGTTTTTATTGATGATATTTTGGTGTTTTCTAAAAGTAAAGAGGAGAATGAAAAACATTTAAGGGTTATTTTTCAAACCTTAAAAGAAAAGAAATTGTATGGGAAATTCATTAAGTGTGAGTGTTGGTTGCAATAAATTTCTTTCCTTGGTCATATTGTTTCTAACGATGGAATAACTGTTGATCCTGCAAAAACAAAGGTTGGGGAAGAATGGCCAAGACCCAAAAATGTAACTGAGATTCGTGGCTTCCTTGGTTTGGAAGGCTAATACCGAAGGTTTGATAGAAATTTTTCACGGTTATCTAGTCCAATGACTAAGCTAACTCGGAAGGGTGTTATGTTTATCTGGACAAAAGAATGTGATGATTGTTTTCAAGAACTGAAAAGAAGATTGGTGAATGCTCCAGTTTTGGCACCACCTTCTAAGAATGAGGAGTTTTTTATTTACAGTGATGCTTCATTGAAAGGACTTGGTTGCATCATAGTGCAGAATGATCAGGTAATTGCCTATGCTTTATGTCAGTTGAAAATTCATGAGGTAAATTACCCTACACATGATTTGGAATTAGATGTTGTTGTTTTCACTTTAAAAATTTGGAGTCATCATTTCTATGTAGTAAAGTGTGAAATATATACCTATTATAATAGTTTAAAGTATATATTCACTCAGAAATAATTGAACATGAGGCAGAGGAGATGGCTAGAATTAATCAAGTATTATGATTGTACAATTCATTACCATCTGAGAAAAGCAAATAAAGTGGCTGATGCTTTGAGTCGAAAAAGTAATGCTTCATTAACAATGCTGCGTTTGGAACGTGATCCTTTGGTTAAGGATTTGATGAACTTTGGCATAGAAGTTGTTGGTTCTGGATTTCCTTCTGTTTTATTTCAGGTATCAGTGAAATCTTCTCTATCAGACAGAATCAAGAAAGCACAGAAGCAAGACAGTGAGTTGCAGAAAAAGGTAGAGCAGGTTTAGAAGGGTAAGTTGCCTGAATTTAACATTGATAATGATTGTGTTTTGAGATTTGGGAAGATGTTGTGTGTGCCCTGTGATTCACAGTTGAAGAGAGAGTTGTTATGTGAAGCTCATAGTTCTCCGTTTTCATTCATCCAGGCAGTACTAAGATGCGTAGAGATCTTTGGGAGTATTTCTGGTGGGATGGAATGAAAAGGGATATTGCTGATTTTACTATGAAGTGTTTGATTTTTTAGTAGGTTAAAGCAGAGTAGTAGTTACCAAAAGGGATGCTTCAGCCTTTACTAGTGCCAGAGTGGAAATGGGAGAATATATCCATGGACTTTGTTGTGGGATTGCCGAAGACACCACGAGGTAATAATGCAATCTGTGTTATTGTTGATCGCTTGACTAAATCTGCTCATTTCATTGCTATTCGAGATACTTTCTCTCTAGAACAACTTTCACGTTTGTATCTTAAAGATATAGTCAGGTTACATGGAGTTCCTCGCTCCATTGTATCTGACCGTGATCCAAGGTTTACTTCTAACTTTTGGAAAGTCCTTCAGAAGTCGTTGGGTACTGAATTAAATTTTAGTCCATCTTTTCATCCTCAATCAGATAGGCAGTCAGAACGAACAATTCAGACTTTGGAAGATATGCTACGTGCTTGTTCGATGGATTATCAAGGAAGTTGGGACCAACATCTTTCTTTGGTTGAATTTTCATATAATAATAGTTTTCATTCCAGTATATAGATGGCACCATTTGAGGTGTTATATGGGAAGTAGTGTCGAACTACAGCTTTCTGGGATGAAGTGGGTGAAAGGAAGCTGATGGGACCAGAATTGGTAGAAGATATGGAAGAAAAAGTTCAATTGATACAGAAACACATGAGAACAGCTCAGAGTAGGCAGAAGAGTTATGCAGATAACCAGAGGAAGGATCTATCTTTCGAGGTAGGTGATCATGTTTTTCTCAAAGTCTCACCATGGAAAAGTGTGATGCGATTTGGTAAGAAAGGAAAGCTAAGTCCAAGGTTCATTAGACCATATGAAATTCTAGATAGAGTTGGGTCAGTTGCATACCGAGTGGCTTTACCTCTGAGTTTATCTCAGGTACACAATGTTTTTCATGTTTCAATGTTGAAAAAGTATATGCCAGATCCATCTCATGTTTTGAGCCCAGAGGTAGTTCAGTTGGAAGAAAATCTCTCTTATGAGGAACAACCGGTTCAGATTCTTGAACACAGGGAGAAAATGTTGAGGAATAAGGTGATTCATCAGGTAAAGGTTTTGTAAAAAAACCATATGGTTGAAGAGGCAACGTGGGAATCTGAAAATGCAATGAGGGATAAATACCCCCACTTATTCGATAAGTAAATAAATTGCGGGATCACAATTTTCTCAAGGGGGGAAGGATGTAACATCCCATGTAAGTAATGAATAATAGATATTTTTATCTATGTCTATTTATGAATTAGATAGTGTTTTAGAGGCTTAAAATGAGAACAAATCCAATCTTAAGCATGGAATACACTAATATTTTTAAAAGATTGTTTTAGTGCCTCTTGATGGAAAACCATTTTTAAATCAAACATTTGAAAATTTTGTAATCTCTATTTGGCAAAATAAACATATTCTTTATGATTTGGATATTTAAATTTACATTGGATAGATTTTTGGTATTTTTCTGACAATGTTCATTTTTTTTAATAGTGAAAAATACTGCATTTTACATAAAAATTTCTTTTTTCATCTAATTTATTTATAAGGTTAGATTATCTTTTTAATTTATCTTAAAATGTATTATGAATATATTTTTACCATTTAATCCAATTGTGGTCATTAGGATTAATTTCACTTTGAAATTGGGCATAAACTAATGCCAAAATTTTTATAGATATTGTTTCAAATAACCCACTATTTGTTTTGACAACAGAAATTATTTTTAAATTAATTATTTCATTTTCTGTGTTTGGAATTTGGTAAAATGGATTAAATATTTGGAATCAGAAGGTCCAAATTATGTAATCAATACTCTTTTTTTTGGACATTATGAATCGTAACGACAATAATTATCTTTAATTATCTTGATTAATGAGTAATCGGGTAGTTAAGGATAATAAAATAATATCATAATAATAAAAAATGACACAAACATGTGTCCTTATTCTACGGGTTGTCTCATGGACGACCATGGGATTACTTGTTCCAATCTGGGGGGCCCCATGGAATCACTTTTGTGGGAAAGTGACTTTTTATCTTTTTATTTTTTAAAGAAAGTAAATATAACAAAGATTGTATCACATGAGTAAAACATTTTTTATTTTGTCCACATAGATGATATTTTGGACTATAAATATTCATTAGAAATCTAAAATGATTTCCTACATCATATTAGTTTTTCATAATTTTTAGACATTAAATAAATTAAATTATTTATGACATCATGATGATCCAGCGATTACCTCATTATTTAATGATTTAAATAAAATAAAACGATAATGTAAAATCTAAGACCTACACTTGTAAAAGACCTATTGGATGAGTATATTTAGAACCCTTATAACCTTATCCTCGAAATACATCAATTTGGGACCTTTAAAATCCGAAAATCATTTGAAAATAAAGTAACATTTTGTAACTTTCCAAGAGTGCCCCTCCTCTCCTCTTATAAAAGGCCCCCACCTCTACCACCTTACCCACACCTCTAAAGCCTTTGGATCGGCCAAACCCTAATAATTTTGTCTCTCCACATCCCTAACTTACTCATAGAAGCCTCACTTTGGGCATAAGTCTTCCCAAGGAAGCATTTGAGCTCAAATCAAAGAGAGTTACCCGATTTTAAGGTAATGTCTTCACTTGTGTTCTTTTGTTTTATTTTTCTTCTCCAACCCCCTAAACTATTTTTATTCATTTATTTTGTAACAAATCCAGTATTATCAATATAATAGGATGTTTTTATAATAAGGATTCGAGATACACTTACAAACACCTACATCTAATGGTTAATGAACATACTGTTTCTATGGATGGCGAATTTCTTCTTCACGAAACGATGATTGTTCAATATTCTTCAAAAACCTTCAAAGGTGGCCATTAAGATGTCACTATATTTATATATGATATATAATATGTTTATGTTTTACTTAAGATTCTGTATTTTTCATTTATGGAATACCTTTATGGTTTCCATTATGGGTAAACACGATATCTTCATTTTAGGTAGTGCGGACTACCGCCCCCTCAAAGTGATTGGATTCGTTAATACCATATGTGGTACGTATAAAAGATATATTTAATTATATTATATATGATACCATACTGGAATTATAATACTATTTTGTATCATTATGTTTTAATTCCATTAAATTATGAGATAGAAATGAAAGTAGCGTTCATGCGTACGTACGACTTACCGTCTCCATGAACGGTGCATTTCATTTCTTATCCCCAAATGTTATGTACTATTATAAGCACATATATATAATGGATATATATGATTTATGTTACATCTAAATGATTAATATAATTCTGGAATGAAAATATATATCTCTCTCATTTAGTATTAATTCCATTAATATGACATAGAAATGAAAGTAGCGTTCATGCGTACGTACTGCTTACCGTCTCCATGAACGGTGCATTTAATTTCTTACCTCTAAATGATTATGTAATATTATAAATGCATGTATATACTAGATATATATGATATATATGGCATCTAGATCATGAATATCATTCCTGAGATAATGGATATTTGACTACGTGAACAACTTGTAAATATAAGAAGTTCATTTTTGACTCAAGTACCATTGATCGTTAAAACGACCGTTATAAACTTAAATAATAACATAGTGTTCATGAAATGGAAATAAATGATGTAAAAGGAATAATGAACATGGAAAAACGTTCTTAAGCAAGTATAAATTAACTCATGTTTATTATTCAGGAGATTAGAGAACGATAAAGTCAAGTCGAATACGAGGTAAGGGAATCCATCTCAATCTCCTTTCATTGAGGCATATTTTGTTTTATACACAACTTTCTTTTATACGGTGTATAAACCCCTTTGACTTTTATGATTATTCAAAAGGCATATTTTTATATGAAGCATTTACTAAATGACACAAAGGAATGTGTTTTTTGTCGTACGTATGCGGCGACAATGACTTCTCCGCCACCGTGACCATTATTTGAGTTTCGGCTTCCTCTACAAGCCATAATTTTTTTCGAAATAAAAATAAATACCATGTTTTACTTTTATTTTATTTTGGTATTGAGAATGGTTTTCATAATGTTTTTATATCAATGTGTTGTATTGATATCTTATGATTGAATGGTGGAAATGTTATGTTTCCTTTATGCATGTTTTATGTGATACGATTATGTTATGGTTCTTGGTAATTGTTATGAAGACGGGTGGTTACATGATAAACTATGGGCGGGTGAGTCCGATATAGCTCTCCAATGCATTGGGTAACGTGAAGGATTTAAACATTAAGGTTTCTCCTAAGATATTTATAGAATATACTGTGATGGGTATTCCAAACGTAACCAAGAGGGTTACTTCCTACGTATGAATGTTATGAATGCCTCAAGTTACCTTTATGTCTTATGATTTCTATGATTTATTCATGATTTTATGAGGTATGTTAAAGTTCTTATGTTTTATGAGTAAAGTATGATTTCATACATGGACTAATGTTTTCATTTCATACTTTTATATCCCTTACTGAGCTTTTTATGCTCATCCCAAGTTTTTGAAATGTTTTTCACAGGTGAAGGGAAAGGTACATGATGTGATGATAGTGTCAATGAAGTGTCAAGAAAGAATCCATGTTTTATTTTAAATATGTTTCTGCTTATGGGAAAAATGAGTACTATATTTTATGTAACCACTTTGTTTAAATGTGGTATGTAATGCATGTTTTATGATCTAATTCTCTAAAACTCTAAACCTGAAAATATCCTCAATGTGTATTCTTAAAATATCTCAAAATTAAGTAATGTTTATGTCTGTGACCTTATACTAGTAGTTTAATATATGTTACTACTAGCAGAACTAAAATTATGTTTTTTGTTTGTCTATGTGACATATTTCTAACAAATCATGCAGAATCACATCTTATTTCTGTCAAAATTATTATAGATATTTAAAAGGAATTGTTTTTCAATCTCTTCTTTATCCTAAAACATCTTATCATAATTTAATATCATATTCAGATGAAAATTTTGGAGGTTGTTGATTATATATAAAAATAACCTCAGGAACCTGTCACTTCTTAGGTAAATCGTTAGTGTCATGGTAACTCTGTTACAGTATCAACAACTGAAGCAGAATATGTGTCTACAGACAGTTGTTGTGCACAAGTATTATGGATGAAAAACACACAGATGGACATTGGACATAATTTTAATAGTACACCAATCTTATGTGATAATACAAGTGCTACAAATATTTAAAAAAACCAACAATTCATTCAAGAACAGAGCATATGGATATTAGACATCATTTTCTAAGAGATTATATTCTTAAAAAGGATATATCTTTTGAATTTGATAACACTAAATATCAATTAGCTGATATTTTCAATAAACCACTTCCCACAATAAGTTTTGATTTTAATTAGGGGGAAAAAGTTTTAATTTAATTTTAAATATGTTATTTTTTTTAATTTATCTTATGTTTATTACTTTAAATCTAATTTGTTTTTTCATTTTTTATCTTCCTATATTATAGTTATTTTACTTAATCATAAATTTATTTACACCACATAATTATTAAAAATATTTTTATAATTACACTAGGACATGGTAAATGAGGATATGCGTCACCTGTACGAAACCCTTTGTTTGCAATGCCCTCCATTTACCAAAACAATTTCTTCTAACTTGAAACCTTCATTTTTTCATCTAAACCCTAGAAAACTCAGAATTGCAGATTTTATAGAAGTGATGAAAACCAATGGATTCATAGAAATAGAGATAAGTGATTCTAAGTGGCATCGTGTTGCAGGAAAAAAGATACATCAAGGGAAATTGGTTGATTTTGATTGGTTATATCAGACAAATATGATCCTAAAAGAGGCATTATCATTTCAAAGCCTGGAGACTGCATTAAATGACATCAATACCTAATTTCCCTATGAGTTAGAACTGAACTATTTTTATATGATTGTACAATTAATTATTTTTTATTCTGAGTATATGATGTTAGCAAGTATTAAAGATATGGATTTTTTGATTTCTTCAACTGAAGTTTCTCAAATTTTAGACTGCCCACATGAAGGAGTTTTTTACTTTGATATTCGATCGATTGGACACAAGAATCACTCTTCAAATGAAATTATATCTTTTATGTTTAACTTGATTCACATATAGAAAAGGTTGGTTAAGGATATCGATAAATATCATAAAATCTTGGTTATGTTTATTCAGACAGGTATTGTGACAATGAGGGGAGAGATATAATTTTTTTTACCCTGATATATACATCCTATTTTTATTTCTAAGTGACATTAAGATGAATTTTCCATAGTATATGTTTCAATATTTGCGTTAATAATGTCAACCATGTGTAATGATGAATTTCTATACTTGTGGATATATAAACTCTATAATTCTGTTCAAGAAGAATATGATTCAATTAGCAAATTTTAGGGTGAGGTGTCATCATAACAATGATTTAAATTCCAGAACTCTATGGAAATTATGATTTTTATGGAGTACAACGAAAGGCTATATTTTACCATTTTTTCTAAGGAATAATAGATCTCAAGAGCTTTTACTCATGGGGAGAAAAGTGTTATTATATATAAGGTTTATCTCAATCACGAATTGATGTAGTTTCTCAAATATCTAAGAAAAGGATTAGATATAATACCTAAGTAAAGAAGTTGAAGAAGAAAAATATCAGTAGGGACTTGTTGTGAAACCTTGAAACTGATATGTTCAACAAGTTGATGAGAAAGTGTTATATTTTGGAGCAGCAACCTGCTCAGTTCACTTAGATGAACTGATGTGTGAAGAATAAATACCAGTGGATAGTCAAGCTAGAGATATTTCAATTGTTCCTCTAACAAGTGAACATGTATAATAAAACATTCAAGGAGAGACTATTCTAGAAAAAAAATATTCTAGTCAAGAATATTAAATTAAAAACTAATCAAGAAGGTAGAAATTTTGACAAAGAAGCTACTCAATAAATTCCAACTCTGGTTGTAAATTAGACTGGGGAATAATCATGAAATATTTCTGAAGATCAGACTGAAGTACTTTAAATTCAGTCATTTTCAAGTGAAAAATAAATAGAAAAGTTATGGGCAATTCCTTTGTCAAGTGTTTTTGTAGATTAGACACTAAATTTAGATTAAGGGACATCTAATTCATTTTCATATCAAGTTGAATAAATTAGGATTATGTTGAAAAAGTCTTGGGAAGAGAATGCAATTTTATGATAGGAGCATGAAAATTCATAGAAAAGGATCCATGAACTTAATGGGAATATTGTTTTTAGAAGGTATTTTGATGCCTTCAAGAGAGACATTTTAAATGAGATTAAGAGGATCATATATGAAGTTATTTCCCAGAATGATTTTAAATATTTGAAGTGGTACATGGGAAGTCCGTTTAAATCAGTGAAAATATCATAATATCAAACTAGTTCATCTACTTCAACTCTTACTATCAGTCCATATTTGATTATAATATTTGAGGCCATTACATCTATTATGTTAGACATGAATGCTCTCTAGAGAACCTACAATGAAATAGTTATACTCTTTCAGTTATTTTAGAGAATCAAAAAATTATTTTTGACCAGTTGACTCAAGGAGAACCTATTATCATATTGCTATTGAATTAGTTTATAGAGAAGTTGTAATAGTTTATGATGAAATAATAAAGACAAAATGACATTTTTAAAGTCAATATTTTTTAGAATATGCATGTTATTCATGATTTTAGGCTTCTGGTTATTCAGTTGGGTGATAGTTTGATGAAGAAATAGTAGTTGCAGATGGAAAAATTAAAGGATTTGTTTGAAGCTTCTCAGAATTCTTAAAACCTTAACATAGAAAAATCATACCCAATTATTTAGTAATAACAAAAAATTTATATTGATCAATATTGTGTCCAAGTAAATGTTATTCTTGTAAATTTTTAATTTTTTATCAATGAGATCTCTTTATTTTTAATTTTTGTACTTTGTTTTCATATTATTTTATATTTTTTCTTATAGCCAAACATCTAGTATTAATTATCTTTATCAGTTCTTTATACCATTGAGTTACTAATCTGTTCATTATTAAATCTGTTTTACTATGTTCCTCTAATTTTTTTTCATCTCACAAAAAGTGGGAGAAATTTGGATAAACAAAACATTTCTTTAAAATTTTGAAAAAATTGGGGGAAAATTTTGACAAACACAAACAATTTTTTACCTAAATAATTTTTTCAAAAAAAAAAATTATGTTTACAAAATTATAAATTATGCTACTACATTTATATGGGTTTTTTGCTAATCTAAAAGGGGAGATTTTTGGAAATGTATTATCTCAAAAATACTATATAAGTATTATTGATTTTGATGTTAAAAAATACCCTTGTTTTTTTACTAATGAACTTATATTATGTGTATTTTAGGAAATTTATATTCTTTTTCATTCTTATTTTGGAATAATATTCAAGTATTTATTCATGAGGAATATTCGTTAAAGTGTTCGGAATGCTCTTAAGCATATTCTGGAAACACTGTTCACCGTTTATCATTTTTTGGAATCACTGTTCATTCCATACACTGAAGAACGTAACGTAAGGAACATATCCTATGATTGTATTAAAGATTATGGTAAAGGATCATCACTTATGGTTTATCATCCTTATTTTTGAAGAAATGTAGGGTTAAAGAACATTATGTTTAAATGAAACCTTATGTTTGTTAAAGAGATAAAGAATGGTTAAAGATCCATATGTATGTATGGAACCTTTCATTTGAGAGGAAAACAAATAGTTTATAAATCTTACATTTTTAATCATCCATATGTTGTCAACCTTACGTTTTGGAAAATTGAATGTATGCATTATAAATTTTATGCTCAAAATGTTATGCTTACAAATATGAACATATGGATCAGCAACCCTACATTATGTGGTTTAACCCTATGTTTGGTGTATTATCTTTATATGAATGAACCTTACATTTGACTTTTCAACACTGAAAATTTGAATTTATGACTTTATCAGAATTTTTTAATAGTTTTTGAAGAAAATAATTGCGATTTAAAGAAACTTTTTAACTGATTCAAATAATGTGATAAATTGTTTAAATAGGAGTTTACAACATATATTTTATCTCATATTTATAAGGGATGTTATGAAAAATCTAAGCTATATTTTTGAATTTGAATTCTCTTAATTTATCAGGCATCTTTTGTGGATCTGAAATCTTACTGCGAGATATATTATTATATATATATATATATCTATCTATCTATCTATATCAGATGTTTTGGATCTCTCTCAGTTGTGTTGATCATTTTTTATTCATTGAGTTTTCTTGTGAATATTAAATTATAGTGCTATAGCAATCGAGAATCTCAAAAATGAGGACTAAATTTTTGAGATATACATTTTTAATAATGGAAGCGCGATGCTCTATTTTTGTTGTTGTTCTTAAAGTTGAATATCTTTCATTCACGTGGATCTCTTCAGACATATTTCAAAGATTACTATTCTTCTCAAGATTAAGATCCATCTTCTGTCAGCTGCATGCTACTAGAAATCTAAAGATTAAACTATATTATCAAATCATTATCTATTGATTATTTTGAGTAATGGCTTCTCGGGTTTAATCATGGTGGAGTTTCATCTTCTCATACTAATATGTTGATATTTCAGTTCCCTGTAAAAGAACTAAAATGCTCTGTTTTTAGTTTTTTTGTAAGGGTGAAAACATCCTTCACATATTTCTGGGTCTGTCTTATGAGAAGAGGACCTGACTAGTGAAATTCACAAAGCCCACAGATAGGGTGATCGATGTATTGGACTAGTAGATCTTCATCCCCTGAAGCACTATAAATTTATATGACCTGCTTTATGTTTTTTCGTTGCAGATACTCTTATATAGAAACTCTGTGAGATCATTCTAATGTTGATTTTAAACAACAGAATTGTGATTTTTTTTCAACGAAATAATTCACCCCCTATTTTGTCTTATTCATAGACTTTCTAAGCTAACAAAATCATTAACCCACTTCAAACATCGGCCTACAAACCAATTTTTTTAAGTGAATTTGTTCACGTTGGACACATGACATCAAAACAGGATAAGTCAAAATAAAGAAACACTCTTACTAATGTTTGGATTAATAACTGATGAAGAGTGGAACTATGTCATCATTATTGGTGAGATTCCCGAGCTCTATTGTAGAAGAAAACCCTTTTGAAATCTATTACGATCATTGATGCTTTATTATTCACAACGCTCTCTGACTAATGTTCCTACCATATTCCCTTGGTTTATGCAGAAAAGACTATATATTTTCTATAATAGAACTTTTAGATTGAGTGGATTAAGATAAGATTTAATTTATAAATTTATATATATTTTTAATATTATTTAATTATTTTATCAATGATGGTTCTCAATCCAATCTCCTAACACATAAAATGATTATCTAATTCCTTGAGAAAAAAACCCATTTTTGGACACAATAGTGGCATTAGATTATCTATATGAGCCTCCCTTCGAGAGTAATTCCATTATTTATGAAAAACCATGTGTTCTTGATATAATATATTTAAAAATTTTATTATATAAACCCTGAGGAACATAGGTCTGTAGAATCTCACGTCATCTCAGGGTACGACTCCAAAAATAAAACACAATATATTCCAAATTCTTACAAGGAAAAAACCAGGATTTCAAAAATTATCCAATAAATAAACTCCATTTCCCTAACACCTTTTACTTTTTATCAATTTATAGTAATAATGGATATCTTTGGTGGAGCACCAGGATACTTCACATGTATATTTGTGAGAGTTCAGAGGAAAAATCTAACCCTTAACCTTTGATTTGATATCATAGCTACGGGAGCTGGGATAACAACCCTTATATAAAAATGTTTATCATGACATCCATATAAACTTATAAGATTACTATATTTCATAAAAACAATGTTATATTAAAATCTTTACATAAATAATAGTGCTCATGGGAGGAGAGCCTCACTTTTCCACAAGTTCATGCATGAGAGTTACGAGGAATATGTTTAAAATTAAAATTTTCATTAATAATATTGAAATGTTTATTAATGAAATAACTATTATAACTCAAAAAAGTATTAATAAATATCATTAATTATTGAAAAAATTAATGAAAATATCCTCTTTAGTGGTGGCATAGTGGTAAAGGTTGGGAGTATAATATTGTAGTTCTTTGAGAGGTGTAGGGTTCAATTCATATGATCCCTCTCTTAGGTGAGTTGCTCCCTACCCTAGGGTCCACCCATCTTTCTAGGTCACCTAATTTCTAACTGGGTGGAAAAAATAAGTCTCAATCCACCTTCAATGAATGATTACTATTTCAAACCATCAACAATTAGGTTTTCACCCTCCGGGACACTCTTCTATAACAGCTTGCAAAAAATCCTTCCCTGTTGGAGCTCATTATAGAGTAATCTTTTTATGGGGATTAATGGATCTCTTATGTAGATGGTTAAAAAATTCCACACTCGGGGATTCCCTTTCAAAGAAAAATAAACCAAAATTAATGAAAATAATAGTAATAAACCAACAAAATAAAAATTGCCTTTTAAAAGTTTTGAAATATTTAGATTAATAATTAATTGTTTATTTAATATTCCTTCAATATGAAATTATGATTCTAATAATAAATTACTTAGGGATATCACCATATTTTCTTTGTTATTCTAGTCACATTAATAATTCAATGGATAAAATAAAAATATAAAATCCCATGTGAACCACTCAGATGAGAATAATAAGGCATCACTATCAAAATAAAAAATCTATATAACACTAAAATATACTTTTTCCTCACAATGGAATTCATATATAACCCCTTCCCCTTGATATTTATTGCATGAGGGGATTTAATTTCCTTGAATAGAACAAAATTCATAGAAAACTAAATAAGGTGTAATAGATACCGTCTAGAAGTCATTTGACACATTAAATATCCTCCAAAAGTGGATTAAGTACAAAAACACATTAAGAAATTTAATAAGCTTTCAAATTGGTTAAAATTATGAAAATAGGTGATCAAATGACCTATTTAGTTGTTATTTTAAAAATGTAGTAAGTTATACAACTTTGAATTTCATTACATCAATCCAGAGACCAAATACAATTTGGGATCCATTTTTTATTGTTTATGTATTAGTATTAGAAACAAACCCTTAATTTTATTATAACCACACATTAATTATTCAGTTAAATAATCATTTTAGGATAATATTTGAAATGTGAAATACAAAAAAAAAATTATTTGTTTTTGTAATATACATATATTATTTTATATGAGATCTAACCACCTTTTTCCAAAAATACTAATAAGTACTATTCTATGTGAAACCCCAATAACCCTTTGTAAATTTGTAAACAATCGTGAATGTCATTCATAATAATAAACTGAGAGATATATGTTGTAAAAAACTATATCTATCACTATTAAAGTTATTGGTGAGATTTGATCCACCATATGTCCATTAATTATGTTCCTTTATCCATATCATAGAGTTTAATCGTGAGACATTTATAACAGTAAACCATAAGAGATTGTATCTTTTTAATAATTCTAGGATAGAATAAATCTTTTATAATTACATCATATGTATTATCATGTTATGAACATGAACATGCTTATTCAAAGATTAATTAAGGGTCATGATGTCATAATGCATTATATGGTGAGACACACCTATCTCAGTTAATAAAATATCGTCACTTGATTAGTTTTATACCTAATTACCTTATAATAAATCAAATTATCGAATTAATTTAGATTAATATTAAAGTATGAAACTTCCAAATTTGTGAACATATTTGAAAACCTCTAGTTGGAGGATCTATATAAAATTTTCACTTAGGTAACACCAATGAGATATATATGAAAATCCATATAGCACACTTTATGTGGGTGAATCGAAATACAATTTCACCAACTTATATTCAACGGGTGGCCAGTTTCATATATGTAAATGTATCCTACTAATAATTATCTTAACATATCATCCCAACTGAATATGATGGTCATAAATTATATATAACCTAGAAATACATATACTCGTAGGGTTTCAATACTATCATCACCTATGTTCTATATAGAAAAGTTATATTATCGTTAAAATTTTTCTATTAACATAATTTAAATGATATAAAATATAATTAGGCCACTAAAAATAGACCCAATTTATGAGAAAACACTAACATTACTACCATGGTTTAGAAAATCTTGGAAATAGTCAACTAACTACCATGTCTTTGGATGATTGTGGGAAAATATTGTAGCATTTATTTCAATTTATAGAAGTATCACTTTTATAATCCTTCTATTTTTAATATACATAGGAACTCAATTTATCGATACCTCTAAAAATACCATAGAACCATAAACTTGATTATCACATCATGACATCCTTATAAGTATTCTTCATTGACCATAATCCAGTAGGTATTGATCTAGAGAATAGTATTGAGGTATATTCATTAATTATTAGAGGAATTACGTATAAAAACTATAATTTTCCTACTATGATGGAAATCATCCACTAAAATTTAAATTAATAAACAACTATAAAGTATAACACATAAATATATAATAAATTTTTAAAAAATAAAGTGTCGGATAAAAAATGATTCACTGTTAACAATTAAAACATCCCAAATTGATATGATCTATCATGTAAGAGCCTGATATTTTATGATATATTTCTATTTAATCAAGTACAATTTATTTGATAGCTTATGATCCACGCCACCCATAGTCTAAATGAACCATAATATAGTATACCATAATAAAATATCTATTAAATATATTGCATGAATATAAATAACACATTTTACAAATAGGTATAAATGTTTAGATAAATCAAATACAATGATAAATTAAAACTAAATTTTTAGTTAAGCCTTTATATTATAAAAAAATGTACTTTTTCTTCAAAAATCGGTTTTATTTATTTTATGAGAAAATTATATTATATTATTTCCAATTTTAGGAAATTCATTTGAAAATGTTTAACTTTATTTTTGAAATAAAAATTTCCAAATTATCTTATTTTTATTTTTTGATAATTTTTTAAAAGGATTATATTTTCAATGATTATGGAAAAAATTCTGATATTTGAAAATTTTATTTTTATTTAAATAATTTAAAAAGGTAGAATTTTCTTTAAAATGGTTCTAAAATAAAAATTAGTTCATTTATATTATTAATAATTCAATTATGTTCATTATAATACACTTTATGTTTATTTTTGTTTAAAAACAATATATACTTAAGAATTGTTTTTCCTTGGAAACTATTTTTCGTCACATTTTTCATGTTTTTTAAAGTAATTCACAAACAATTTAGAGGATAATTTTTTTAAAATGGATTAAATATTTGGAATCAGTATGTGTTTATTTTTTTGTGATTCTACATTTTTCCATAATGAATATTTAAAAAAAATTATCACCATAGTCATGGTAAAAACGGGTTTATTGTGGGGGTTAAACAAAGTGAAGACGTTTAATTTTCCAGTTGAACTTGTATAAATCCAATTATATTGAAATATTTTTACATAATACTATCCCAACTTCTAATATCATCCATTTTGGAATATTTTTTATTGATAATTACTTCATTATAATTAAATCTTTTTAAAAATTACTTTTTATCCCTCTCCCCCACTTATAAATGCACATTCTCCATTTTCTTCTTTACACCACATTGAGTATTTTAGATAAAAAACCATGAAATTTTTATTTTAAACTTACCTATCCCTGAATTAGTAGTACTGGTATTCTTAAAATACTATTATAATGGTCCTTAAGGAATGATCTAATGTAGGCCTACTGAAGAAGTGATAATCGTTTACCTAAGATACCTCAATTTATTTATTCTTTTTTCCTTAAATAAATCTATGGTATTTATAATAAAATAATAAATTAAGTTCCATAAATATATTTAAATTCTATTATTATAATAGAACCATCAATATCCTCCCAATATTCAATCAAATGGGAAGGGAAGGTATCACTCAGGTGTTTTCGTGTGGACTTCCTTGTCCACATAGTGATACAATTAATTTTCATTCACTATATTTCATGTATGGTTATTATTATTGTTAAATGATTATAAATGATATTCATGACATAATTATTCTTCTCGAATTATAATATCAAATATACCTTCTTACGTTCCAACACGTTGGGAAATGATTACATTGCTCAGGCATATGTGTGGAATACCACCTCCACAAATCAATGTGATTCGTTTTTCAATTCTAGGTTACATGGATAAAATTAATTTTACTTGACCATATTTCATAGAAAATATCGCTCGTGTGTACATGTGGACTACCACCTCCATATAGTGGTAAAATTCATTTTCCTTCACAATATTCCATGGCTGGTTATTATAATGGTTTAATGTTTCTAAAAAATATTTATGACATAATTATACTTGTAGAATTATAATTTATTATATACCTTCTTACCTTCTAACATATTGGAAAATGATATCGTCGCTCTGGCATATGTGTGGACTACCACCTCTACAAAGGAATGTGGTTCGTTTTTCAATTCAATGTTACATATATTAAAATTAGGATATATATCATGAATATATATAAAATATATGATCTAATACCGATTCTTTAATTGTGAAATATTATTTACCGTTCCTTATTTCCATTCATAGAAAAGTGAAAACAACGTTCTTGTGTGCGTACAGATTACCATCTCCGTGAACGGTGCAATTAATTTATCTCTATTTATATTTTATAAGTGACTATATATATATAATGAATATATATGATATTTTTATCATTATTATCCTTTAAGATATGTTGAAACCATGATCAATGTATAATAAACAGAACTAACAAATAATAATTCTTATGAAAAATGAAACAGTTAACACTCAAAAACAATAATTTTAATTATGAATAATTAATAAATGTATGTTAAAATATTACAAGTTATCTCTATATGATATTATAATTATGTACATGATTATTTTATCGAATTATAATTAATTTAATTTTATTATAAATGGGGTTAGATAAATTTTCAATCAATTTTGACTTGAGGTAAGAGTTTGATGATATAGTCTCATTATTTATCATGATTGTTTATGAGTAGTGTTTTTATGATGAAATTTCCTGATATACCACTCAAGAATATAATGAATATTATTCTAATATATTTATTTAAATATAATACATGTTTTCAATTCATTTTCTTCTCTTTAATCACTCAAGAGATGAAAAGAATGTTTTCAAGGAAAATCAACATTATTTATCTCTTCGGTTGAAAATCCTTTTTCATTCATGTTCTTGTTTTCTAAAAATGTTTTTCAAGAATTATTTACTATTATCGTATGTTTTTTCAAATTTCACTTTCAACCATAATTTAATTTTTATAAAATGGTTTGAAATGAATCTTATGGTGTTTCAAATGAGGTAATTTTGACTTTTAACAAAAATGTGAAAGAAATTTTTATTGTAACATATATGGAATTAATGAAATTTTCTACATTCATGAGGGCTCAATTTTTTAAAAATTACTTTATAACAATCCAAAATAATTATAAACAAATTTTTCTCTTACTATTTAATTTTTATTAGATTTTAAATAATTAAATCCAAAAATGAAAAATATATTTTTCGCAATAAATATTCCAAGTTATATATTAACAGAATTTTCAACTAAAATCAAATCCATTTATGTCACTTATGATTTTATAGGGATCTGATTCAATGATAATATCCCTATTATTTCACTATATGTTTAATTTTTATGATAATGAGATATTTATGAAACCTGTTTATTTTATATAGGTTATGTAATGATGAAATATTGAAATGCTTATGAAAATCATTTTTTATGGGTTTTGATATATGCTGAATGATTTATGATTTGGTGGAACACATATTTTTTATGTTTGTTATGTGATTAGTGGGAAAGGAATTATATATCCCGCTAATTAATTGGATAAATATGGATATGCCATGATATAATGAGGATTGAAATGTGGAATTAACCAAATTATGTAAAGGAATTTGTCCACTATGATAGTCTTGGGAGTAAACTTTGACTAAAGGTAAAATGTAATGGGGAGTGAAAATATCTTAGAAAAAAATAGATTATCATAAATCAAAACATCATTTATTATTATTTATTATCATTTTACCCATATATAACCATTTTCTACCTCACAAAAAAAATTTACTTATTTATATATAATGAACCCATTCTTCTTTATATTAGGATAAAAATACTGTGTGGACAACATGATATTATACATAGACCATGTTCTCATAGATCTAAACAATACCCATCTCATCGTTGAAAATATCATAGTATTAACACTCTATCCTTCTTCTCTCACTACTATCTGGATATTGGAACTCATCCACCCCACTTGTGGTTGTTAGTCAAAAAATAGAAATAACATCCCAAAACAAAAAATATTATATCACTTCCTTTCACAGATTTCCAAAACAATAATTCATCCTATAAGAACCTTCTTTATATTCTAGGAGAATAAACATCTCCATTGATCTTATAATAGATATGTTATATTATTACAAATATCTAGTAATATACTGAAAGTTTTCTAACTGAATACTCAGTTCCCCAAGAACCTAGTGTACTTTGTCAAAATTTTAAAAACTCAGTGAATTGTGGTTCCCACGAATCCTATATATATAGAAGATACTAAGTATAAACACTCAGGTGAATCATCATCTATCTAAATCTCATGAAACATTAATATTTTCTAATAGAGAAATATATTTCAGTAGGAATATATATATATATATATAGGCTGTCAATAACCTATACCCAAAACAGTGGATGAGAAGAGTAAATATTGAAAAGTAACTTTCTATCTCAAACCCAAAATGGGGGGAAAGTGGAGTAGTAATGATTTTATTAAACCATTACCATTAATATCCACCAGTCACTGGACTACATTACACATCAATAAGATGATCAAGAAATCAAATCACATCATCAAATCAATGATCTCATCTAATAGTTTCATGAGATTTCCAAAATTATATCCCATAATTATCATCTTCCTATTTGAATTTACATATTATAAACTTATTAAGTTATAATAACTATAAAATATTAGTTATTATAAGATCTATATAAAAACACTAATATTAGAATCAATATTCATGTCAATTATTTTTATTAAAAAATCATAAGCGATCTAAAATATTGTTTTGATGTTCCACATAATTTGAATTTATATCTAACTATATATCTAAATTCTTTTACAACTTCAATTAATTAAAATAATATCAACGTTCCCCATTTCTTTCATAATAATCACAAATCATCTATTTAATATTTATAACTACATAAAGGGGATAATTTATCATTTATATAATATTCTATTAGTATTATTATATCCATGGTTTTATTCATTTGAAATCCCACATATTTAGTTTTCTTTATCAATTTTTCGATAATTCATCCTCGTAATTTTAAAAAATTTACTTTAATAAATGAAATAAGTAAATACAAAAAAATAGACACATATATAACAACAAGGTTATCTATAATTGACATTTCCCTTAGTAACTCAATTTAAATTAGTAATAATTATTTAATAATAACAATCCCAAAAATAATTAGGTCATGTGTTCTAAAAACTCTTATTATTTGTATAAATCATATGAAAATTACCCATTTAAATTTTTTATTAATCATTAGACTTATATTTTATACTTTCATACAATTTATTTACATTAATTTTATACAATAAATATCATCACATAAAATTATTTTTGTAATAGAGATTTTAAAAATTACTAATCAGGGTACTTGAGATACCCTAATGAAAACCATTAATCACTAAACGACAAATCCAATTTATCTAAAATTTAATTATCATTTTAACATTTACAATTGTTATCATCATAAATTTATAGTATAGATGATTTATAACACATAATTATAGTAGATCGTGAACATTATAAATGATTCTTAAATATAATTTCATTTCATTAATTTAAATTATTAAGTATAGGAAAACTAATTATTTTTAATTTTTTAATAATAATTTATATATTTCAGAATCATCAATTTATTAATAACTCTATTTCCATAGAGGTATTTCCTAAACATTATCAAATTCTTTTACATGACCCCAAATACATATGAAAATTCCATTATCTAGATATACTTATTAAAAAGAGTAGTGTGTACTATTCACTTACCTAAAATAGATAATGGAAAAATTCATTTTTTCATTTGGAAATTGTATAGAAAAGGTTACATAGGGATCTTTGGCCCTATTACATGATTTAGATTACCCTATCAAATTTTGGTCTTAAACAATTTTGCTTAATGTCGTGATTTTAAAGTAATATTAAAACTGCGAATCTAATATCATACTAATAAGTTATTAATGAAGGAATATTAGGAATGATAATAATAATCATAGAAATTCATGGGGAATATATATAAGGGAAACAACCGACACACCCTTAGGATCATAATGATGGGTCACACTCCCCTCCAAGGGTCGGACCACTCCATAGATGTCTTGTAATTCCCAAGGTTTTAGGTTCCATTATTATTATTCTTGTCATTGTTCTTGTTGTTATTTTTATTTATTTCTATAATTTTAGTGATCTTTTCTATATTCATTAAAATTTTGAAAAATGAGTGGACAATATTCCCCACAATATATGAACAAAAAAAATACACTTTATTCATTCATAAGTGGGACATTAAAAAAAAGTGGACAAAACAAAGTACTTCACCCCAAATATTATTACTCCCCATGGATAAATTACATCCATTTAAATATCATAAATCAATAGGATATGACAGATAAAAAAGAATAAAATTTTGACCATTAAAAAATTTCATAGCCCATCTTCAACCTCAAGAACCATCAATAGAAAAAAAATCAATAATTTGTAAGAACACAAAGGAATAAGAAAGAATTATGCATAATAAGAAATATTAACTATACATTTTGAAGTGATAATGGAATGAACAGATGATCTAGCCCGAATGGACCGAAGGATTTATTTTATTTTATTATGAATAGTCTCTCTTTTAAGGGATGAAGGGGGACCCATACATGACCCGTAGGCCCAATCCACAAGGCTCGACATGACCCACAAAACATGACCCGAAGGCCCAGAGGCATACCATGCTCAATACATGACCCATAGGCCCAACCCCTAGAAATTCCCCTCCCCAGTTTTTTCACCATTGATCTCTTATCTCCCTACCTTGAATTTATGATTGGCTAAAATTTCCTTGTACAAAGCTTCATGGTGCCTGGTTCCAATGGAAGTTTCCATACACTCTATTTCTTCCAATCTAGTTAGCTCTACTTTTGGTGACTCCTACTCTTTTTACTCTAATACTCTTATAGGGCATGTTCTGTGTGAACTATTCTACTCTTGGGTCTCTATGGCCTAAAGGCCCTAAGACCTAATTCATTTGATGACCTAAAGGCCCATGAGACCTGTAGGCCCAAACCGATGGCCCAAAGGCCCAAATCAGGTGAATAGTTCTAGCTACTACAGTACCAAAGAGTACCTGCTGCAATAATGTTATAGTAACCCCAGAAATTCACCTCCACATATTTTTGAACCTGGGTCTCTTGGATGCCAAATAGGAGCCCTTACCACATGGGAATGGGCTCGTTGCCAAGAACAGATGATCTAGTATGTAAATATTTAGTAATAAAATATGGATGTCAAAGATATGTTCATTGAAATTATTGACGTTTTAAATATATACATTTTAATTTGTACTGGTTGATCATATATTTTATTGGTATAAAACTTTCGGGAATTATTAAGTATTTTATTTAAAATAATATAACTAACAATTAAATAAACATATGACATTTAAATATAATAAATATATAAACTTACGTTTTTGTATAAATATTAATAATATTTGTATTAAAATATGATATGATCTATATAAAAAATTAAAATAAATGACTCAACATCAATGTACTTATCAAAATTGATTTTTTAAATATAAATAAATAAATAATTATATTTGTTAAATCATATTTTGAATAAAAGTAATACTGATTTTCAAAGAACTCTTTTATTAAGTATTGGTGAATTGTTCTGAACATATTAAATTTAGACCATTAAAATATTATTATATATGGACCAATATATAAAAATAACCTAAATTATAAAATATAATGAAATAATAATAACAACACATATTTTCTTAAAAACACAATTATCTAATTAATTTTGTTTTATTTACAATTTATATATTTTTCTTAAAATGACAAATACATAATTGTTTATTTATTTTATAATATAATCATATTTTTTAATTATATATATATATATATTATCATGTGATAAATTATTCATTCCTTTATAAAATAATTGATTTTTAGGTGAATAGTAAAAATAGTGATTATTACTAAAAAATACCTCTTTTATAATACAAGAACAACTTAAAACTTTAATAACCCCTTTTATATAAAGAATATATATTTAATATGTAATATAAAGTGTTTAGAATTAATATGATGAATTTATAAAACATATGTTTAAAATTTTTGAAACACACATAATATTTCACACTAAAACTCTTTTTAAACACTTTTAATAAAAAATAGACTTCATCGCTTTTTAAAATTAAATATTAAAAAATGTATTTCCTATTTTATTTCATCATGTAAATATTATAAATAATGTTCAATTTAATTTTTTTGAATAATGAAAATATTATCAAGATTAGTGTTACTTATCGTGATAATAGTAATAGAATTTTTTAAAATGAATTATTTTATTAATACCATGTATAATTTATTTAATAAATAATTTTGTTATAATTTAATTTATGAATATAATATTATATTAAAAGCTATATATAATTATATTTAAACTCATTCATTAGGTATACAACACTAAATACTATTTAAAAACAGATAATGGTTTAAAGTCATGTTTCTACAAAAATAGTTTATATACGTATTATATATTTTAATATAAACTTTTATTACCTTATATATATAAATTGAAATATATTTAAAGGATATTAAATTTATAATCAAAAAATTGAACTTTTTTATATGGGTTACATAATATTTTCTAAATGAAACATAAATCACTTAATTAGAAACAAGTAACCATGTTAAAAATTGAATTATTAAAATATAAAAAAAACTTGAAGTAAAAGAATGTATACTTGATTAAAACATCAATGGAAAGTATTTTATGAGAATTTATTGATCAATATTTCCTCAAAATCCATTATTATTAAATTTTTATCCATTTATTGAGGAATAATTTAGTAAAATCTTGGGTGAGTAACTATATTCCCAAAATTTCCCTTTTTTCAATTATAATTGAGGACCATTTCCACCCACCATGGTTAAACATACCATTAAAATTTACTTTGAAAATATTCCAAAAATAACTCCCTTATAATAATTTTTTCATCTATAATACCCTATTATTTAGAATTTATATTAATTCCTTCACTTCCTTGGATGTCTCTAAGAAAAGATCAAGCCTCCAATGTTAGTATTACCATATTTTCAACATTTTCTCCTTATTATTTCTATTCAAAATACATTCCATAAAAATATAATTAACTATGTAAAAATATTACATAGATAGTTTATTATATTAATTTTATAATCATTATTTATTTCTCTCCATCTACTAATAAAAACAAAAGCGTTGTTAGTATGTTGTGTGGACTACTTCCCCAACAAAGAGATATATCCCATTTTCTGAATCACATCAATGTGATGATTAAAAGTATGTAATTAGTGATTAAATATGATATATATAATTTAAAAATGATTTTAAATGCCAAATTATCATTTACCTACCTTCCTAATGATTCAGACGAACTATCCCCTTTACTAGAAATGAGTTTCATATTTTATCACATCCCACCATGGATGAATTTAAAACAACATTTAATATATATAAAATATTTGAAAAACAATATTAAGATTTTGGATATATTTAAAGCATTTTACAACACCTTCAACCATGTTTAATATATATATTTATATGGTATTACTGGGAAATTGATTGAACTTCCTTTAGTAACCTCTTCAAACAAGAAAACTATATGATAAATAAATAATATATGATAGTTAAAAGAACATGGAATTTTAAATATATATGAATATGGATATTTTAAATAAATATAATGATCTTAATTTAATTATTCGTGAATTTATGATAAATTAAAGAAAACTTTTAGATAAAAGGTAAGGGTTTTATCTCAAAATTTATTTCTTTGATGGAGATGTTATTTTATTCACAAAATTTTAATTAATTTCTATGCATGATAGAAATTTTATATAAATGTAATGAATTATCTTTATTTATATTATTTTTACTCCAACTTAAATATTTCACTCTAGAATGTATCTTAAGTTGTAATTGTATTCATCTCAATTTTCCTTCACACAGACATGTTATAATATTATGTACCAGTTTCCCTTTCATATGTTATATATATTGAATAGGTATGTATTTTGTAATAAAATATTATATAATTAAATGAATTTATATAACCATATGATTTTCGAGCTTCCAAAAAGTTTTGATTCAAAAATTACTAAAGTCATAAGGATTTTTCAATACTCAATCTAATATCTTGAGTTATAATATTTTTTTATTGAATTTCAAATTTTATTTCATAAAGTATACCTTATTTATATAATGTGAGATAAAATTTTTATTCAAATATTCCTATATTATGTGTTCTAATCATTTTTGTAAATTTAACTATGTTAAGAATAATTCATGTCCATTTAAACGACGATTTCTCCCTCACTGTCCATAATTTCCCTTCCCATAAATGTTATCTTTTTTAATTGGAAACATAATTATGTTTCATCTCTTGTGAAATTAAATATTTTAGTTCCCCTATTTTTAAATTTAATCATTATTATTTTATTTTATGATTTATGATTTTAACAAAGGTGTTTTAAAACCAAAAGTGATCTTTTGTACCTCCTTCATGATTGTCGGTTACACATTATCTTTGTTTTTATCAATTTTATTAAATTTTACTATAATTTACTTGTTATATTTTTTATATATGTCCCAAAAATATATAACTATATAACAATTCATTTCATTTCTGCAGTTATACATGCATTCAGTTCCCTATGAAATTCATTCTTTCAAATAAACATAGTTTATGTGAACATTCCTATTTCTTGTCCGTCATCAATACTCACCTCCCAAAAAATGATTTTAAACAATTAATATATTATAAAAACCCATAATTATTTTATATTGAACTCTCTTTATATAATTTTGGTTTAATAGAAAAAAATAATTCCTTTTATTCTATAAAAATATCCCAAACTTATTATGTATATCACCACCCATGTGGTTTATTTTTATTCTTATATATCCTATATACAACTCATAAATTCTCAACATTGGATAACCATGTTCAAGAACTATGTATTGTTTTCAATTATTATCATTTAAATTACATTATTCCTTCTTCTTAGGGGTATCCTTATGATTTATCCTCTTATTTTCATTGTAATCATAATTATAGAACCCACTTAATTCACATAGAATGGATCATTCTTTTGATTTAAGTATAGTTTATTTTTCTCATGTTGTATGTGTATATATGATTTTCCTTTATGTGGTTGGTGGACCTAGAAATATATATATCTCTAATGCATTGGTTAAATCATTATATCTAATTAATGTCATATGAGGGATTGGGTGGTGAACCTAATCCACTATGAGACATTGTACACTTAATGGTGGTGGTCTTTGGAGTGACTATTCAAATGTGTTTATAATGTCAAATTTAATGTTTTTTCCAAAGGGTGTTATTCCATAATCTTAAGAAATATTTTACTCATGCCATGTTTCCATGCTTATGGAAATCCTCTTTAGGATATCTTGTTTTTTCTTTTAAATGTCATGTTTTTCTTTATTTATTTGTTTATTTCCTTACTATGCTTTATATATTACTATTTTCTTTATTTATCTTCCCTGGGAATATATATGTAGTTGTAGGAAATATTTTAGAGTTAATAGATCTATTCATAGTAATAAATAAATATTTTTCTAAAATGGTGTATTTATATTTATAATGATTCAAAGATTTTAAACCATTAGATCATTGGAATGTATTGATGGGAAAATATGTTAAAAAACATGAAATAAAATTTTTTTGAGGAATGGTCTACCATAGTTGGTCTCAAATAAATTTATAGTTATTTTATGGAATTACGATTAGAGAGTATTTGTGAAATTACTAGGGATAAGTCTAATGGATAAGAAGAAGCACATGATTATATCATAATATAATGGTAAAGTAAAGATTTTCTTAATTTCAATGAAATACATCCCTGTATAGATACTAAATATTGGATACGTCTATGAAATAAATTCACATTTGGGTAATCACCCTAAAAGGGTATGGTAGATCATTTACCCTATCATCACTATGATTTATGATGATTAGGCCTAAGTATGGAAACCTGGTGATACAATCCTAGGGTATATTCTTTGGATGATTATACACACTTTATAAACCTCTTTTAATGATTGATTTTCTAGTTAACTTTAGGGACTATTTTGGGAAGTATATGAAAATCTATGATAAATAAATCATGGATACACAAATATTGATATAGGTTGAACTTAAGGAATTAAAGACAAACATGATGATGAAAACAGGTAAAAGGTTTCAAGGTTGAGCCCCTTTTATTTTAATGATTATGATAACCCCATTTGATGTTAAATGTTCATAACTCATTTTATCCTTTTGATTTTATTAATGGATGGAACCTAAAGTAATTGTGTTTACCTTAGATTGGGGGAAACACAATGATTACCTAAATTATCAACCAATTAGAATTCGATATAGACTAATAAATATGGAGATTATTCCCACTCATTTATCACAAAAAATGATTAACACTATAACTAGAGTTGAAAACCTAGGTTCTCCAAATAAGTTAAGGATAGAGGATCACAAAAATTTATGAAAAAAAGATGATAAAAGAAATAAGAAACTATTTACTTTATGTAAAAAATGTGGGAGGAATCCCCAAATAAATTTCCTCAAGGGGTGGTAAATGATTTACTTCTGAATAGGGGTTCATAGAGCCTCAAAATTTAGTTGGAATATGAAGAGGGTAGTTAGATACATGAGAGTAGAATGAATTCATCCAAAAGATCTACTATTTTTCCAATTGATAAAGTGTGGAAAACATGTACATTACCCAAGTAAGTTTCATAAATACAAAGATGAAAAAAATAATAGGAATAAACAACAACCACAACCATTGGAACAAGATGGAGCCTAATAAAATACTACAAATGATATGGATGGTGGTAACTAAAAATCCACATTAGAATTTTGAATATGGGATCCTTATTCTATTAACTGTAGGTTACTTATATTATTATATGAGTGTACCAACCTAATGCATCATTCACCAAATAAAACATCTAGTTTATGATGCTTTCATTTTGAAATTTATGTTAATGGGAATATAAATATGAGCATGGTTATTTTAGATATATTTGATGTGATTTTAGAAATAGATTCATTATTTCAACACATATTCCCAATTCAGTGATCATGGTTAGATTACACACAACATCCTCATTGTTGAAAAAACCAGATTTGATTGAGGTAAAACATAGTTGCTTCCATTTAGAGATATTAACATCACTAAAATAGAAGATAATTGAAATATATCATCTTCATCATCATCCATCAAAGAATTTTCTCCATGTATAGTCCCTAATGTTATAGGAATGATGGAAACAAACATTTTATTAGTGGATTTAGAATACAACCCTCTACTACCGCCGCTAGTTTAGTAGGGCATGGTGGTTAGTGAAAAAAGGTGTAGGTTTCCTAGTGGCAATGTTGTGGTGAACATTTCAAGAGCTGTGTTTTATTTATTAGAGAATGTGAGCCTATTTAGTGTGTGTGGTAAATAGTTTTTGATATGTAAGGACCTATTTAAGAACATGAATAAAGTATTAAAAAATACATTTAATAAGACATGTTTTTTATGTCTACGATTTATAATTGATGTTAAATTTTTTTTCTAATCGGTTATAAAATAACCAATATAAAAAACATGTGTCTCTTCCTTTCAACATCAATTTTTAGATAATACATGTTCAAAATATAGTTGTAAATGATGAGGATTTAATAAATAATATGAAAAAATGTTTTCAAAAATGATAAATAAATACATGATAAGAAACCCCATTAAAATCATTGTGAAACATTATGTCAAGTCATTTTGTGTTAATTTTGTCTCATGACCTCCATCTGTTTTCTCTCACATGGGGAACCTAAACCCTTCTTTACTTGATCTAGTGGCCTCGCATATCATTATGGTATCCTTAATCATCATCATCCACCATCATCTATCATAGGCTACCACTCATTCCCTATAATCACCATATTTCCAATATTGTGGACTTCTCATTAATTCCCATTCTAGTACATATTTGTCACTTATGTTTATTCTTTTTATTTTCTATGCATCCCAGGTATGTTTTAATTGATGATTTTTTGGTCTTATGTTCTTTAATGATCTCGGGCACCACTAATATTTTTCATCTTATCACTATTTTTATTCATTTTTATGATTATTTGGGTAACTTAGGAATTTTTTAATTGATTTGGGAATGTTCTGAGATTAAGGATTAACTAAATGTTTATTTGAGTAATTTTTGTTATAAAAATATTAATTTACTGATTAATTTTTGTATAAGGTATTTTTTTTACATTGTGAAGGATATTATTAAAGGTATGATGGGTTATGGAGTTTGAATATAGAATATTGATAATATGTATTCAAATAACGATGATTATTTTAGGATACTTTTTATTTTGTATGAAATACTAATAATTAAATTTATAAAAGTGATATTTTTTGTCAAATATTTTTTTTTATTTTATTTTTTAAATATTTTACTCTATTATTATTATTTGTAAAATTAAATTTGAAATTAATTTTCAAAATATAATGATTTATTTTAAACATCATTACTTGTAATAGATAATAATTAGTCAAAGATATATTATTATATTAGGGAAATGTGATGAATATTAGGAATAGATTGATGATTATTTCGAGAGTTTTATAAATTAAATTTTCCAAATAATTAAATATTTTTCTGTCCTTGATTGAAGTGTATAAAAATTAATTTTTTTTAAATCATAGAAATAATCGATCATTTAATTTTTCATAGTTGTAATATGAATTACAACCTTTGGATTTGGCTTAGTAAAACAGGACGGAATTTAATATATATTGATGACGATGATTTTTAAGATGATAATTTTTATAAAATTGAAAGAATGAATCATCATATTGAAGTAGATGAAATTTGTAAAGAATTGAAAATTGGGAATCTATATGAGAATACTAAAAAAATTGTATCTCTGTTGTAAAAAAGTTATTATTTTATAGATGGTGTTATGATTTAATAACTTAAAGGTAACAAATGGATTTAGTGACAATAGTTTAACATAGTTTCTATATCTATTAAAAGGTATAATTCTAAAAGATAGTGATCTTCCATATTCACAATATAATGCGATGAAAATAATATTCTTGAATGGTTTGGGATACAAGTAGATACTTTCCCACATGAATGAATATGTTCTATAAAGTAAGTAATATTAATGTCTATTAGAGTACCCTAAATATGGGTAAATCATGGTATAATTTAAAATAAAAATCATAGGATGATTTAAAATTTAAATACACTCCTACAAAGGAAATTTGGTTACTTTTTATAACTCGTAATTTGAAACATTTATTTACAAAATGATATTATTAAAAATGTTTATGATGGAATATATATGAGGGTATGTGTGATGGAAAATTACATTATCAAGATGATTTTACACAATGAAATAAAATTGACCAATAATTTCATATATTAAGAAATGAAGTTAGAAATCTAAAACCTATATTGTTCATTGATTAAATGAATCCATGTAAAATTTTTAGTAGAAAAAATAGTTCATTATTTATTTAATTGATAATTTAGAACATATTGGTCGTTTTTTGTATAAAGAAGAAATATAACATGTTGAATTAAATGATTTATAGACCAAAACATCCTTGAAATGATATTACTGTTATTTTATCACCATTAAAAGACGATTTAAAACTTTTATGGGAGAAAGTTATTAGAGTGTAAAATTATTATAAAATAGACCATTTTAAACTACATAAAATTATTATGTTCACTATAAATGACTTTCCATCTTATAGTAGATTTTCTGGATACATTGTAAAGGGGAATAAATCTTGCCCAACTTGTGAACATCATGCATATTCACATAAACTATAAAATTGGATAAAAATAGTATACATGGGTCATTAGAGGTTTTTGTATATTTTTCTCTATTATATAAGATTAAAAATGAATTCAATTAATAATAAGAATAATATATTTTTCTATAACTTTTTCCACCAGTCATTATTTTTAGATGTTGAAAACCTTGAAATCACTTTCAGAAAGAAACAAAAATATAGTAATGATAAAAATAATTTGAATAAACAATCAATATTATTTGGGCATCCATGTTGAAAATATATTGATTTCAAACCTAAAATTAATTTGATGAATGTGGAGAAGAATATATAGTATTGTATATTTTGAACATTGTTAGATATTGATGTAAATACTAAAGATTATTTGGATGAAAGATTATATATACTCTCAATTGGAATACATTTGTAGTTATCTCCCACTTCTGATGGAAGATTAACATACCTACATATGGATTGTAATTCATTATCTAGGAGGGTGAAATTATTATTTTTTATGTGTGCTAGTGGTATCAGAGTGAAACAAAGTTATCCCTCAAAGGTAAAATAAATTGTGTCATTAAAAGAAATTATTTTTGAAAAACATGAAATATTATGATAATCACATCATGAGGAAGAGATTTTCGATCAACCCTCACTCATATTTCATTTTTTAGAAAAAAAAATTAAAATCCATGTGGTAGATATATATATTTTATAAATATACATTAAATAATTTTGTTGACTATAGACAACAACCATTATTTTTGGTAAGTGGAATGTTATATTTTATAAATTTTTCTTATATTAATGATCATATTATTTCTTTTTTATTATTAATTTATATAAATGAGGATATATCATTATGGTATCTAGTCCAAATCATATAACTTAATTATTTATCTCATGGTGGGTATATGTTATTATAAGAAGAACTAATAGCTAAAAATGTTCAAAAAATGAGAGATGATTCTTTAAGATCTGCATAGGTTTATCATCCTCCCCCAACTACACAATAATAATATATGATGACATGGAGAAGAAAAAAGGAACAATATATTATAGATAACTAGTGGGATGTAGCTGAGAAGAGTCTAAGAATTTATTAAATTTTTTTATAATAATTAAGTTAATAAAAATATTTATATATAGTGGTTCACTAGTGAGTTCCTCAAATATTATATATAGAAATAGCTTGAAGAGAAGATCATATCGGGGACCTTTATACCAAAGGTTAAGAAAACAAATGTAGCTACTAATTGGGAAACCCCTAACACCCAGGCCACATATGAGGATATACAATAGTCATATCAATAATTTTTTTAATTATTCTAGAGATTCTTAAATTGAGGAGGTACATAAAAGGAAAATAAAATTTTTAGAAGTTAATGTTTAGGATATGGGTGGGATAATAGAGGATAACATCAATTCATCAGTATAGTCGATTATTACACATTTTCAAAAATAATTTCTTACTACATATTCCTCTCGTCCACCACCAATTGTAGATCCCAATCCTCTATATCCTATTTTTGATCCCATGTGTCCACCACCAAACATCTAATCGAACTCCCAAACATCCTCCCCTATGTCTTCCCATCTATTTTGAGTCATATTTTGAGGATCTCTAACATCAAATTGTAACATATGGAATTATATATTATATTTCATATATATTTTATCATAAATATTTAATGAATATTGTAGTCACCATGTAGTATATTATAGATTGATCATGAAGTGTTCCATTTAATACATATGATGTAACTTTATTTAGAAAAAGTATCGACCATATTTTAGTTTGAATATCAAATATTTTTAAAAAAATTACCATTTTGGCGTGTATAGAATACATCATTTACTTCATATTGGCTTTGATTTTTCTAGCATTTTTAAAATTTATATATTTCTCTATTTTTTCACATTAATACTATAAATTTAAGGTCATAATGTATAGATAAAACGTACTAGCTATTAGGAATTAAAATACTACCTTTTATGGACTTAATATATCATCAAGAAATTCATCTTTATTGATGGAGGATTATGAGATTACAATGGATTATTACTTTTATGTTGATGAATTGACTTTAATAATATCAAATAGATATATTAGGGATCATTAAACTATATATTAGATAGGAATCATTGTAATTAAAGTCTATTTCATGTTTTTTGATTTTCATATATCTTTAAGTTATTTTAATTTATTAAAACATAATACTTATGTATGTTTTTTATTATTTTTCTTTATAAAGTTTGTATTAAGTATGAAATTTGTTCATTATATGGATATTTGGACCCACAATTTATTTAACCAATCGGTATGATAATTAATTAAACAAAAATTAAAGTATATAGTTATGAAATATTTCAAAAATTTTAAATTTAGTTTTGGTTTCTTACTTATATTAAAATGTATGAAATATATATCTTATAAAGTGTTTTTTATTTTTTAAAAAATTACCAATCACATTATGTTATTTTACATTATTTCATAATGGATTTTTTTTGTTTTTTTCAAGATAGAATAAAACATATTATTTATGCTCTAAACGTGGTGATGTGCAGGAAATTTTTTTCTAACTTAGAAAAACACATAAGTTTGATTATTATAATACCTTTATATTATAAATAATTTTAATTTTATTTCATAAAAATAACTTACTAATAAGTAGATTAATTAATTTAGATATAAAACAGTATGGAGGATCACAAAGATCAAACATGTAAAAGAAAAGGTGAATTATCTTTTATAATGCCTATATTTTTAGTTAAAGTGAATAAAATGTTATTTTGAATTGAAAAATTATTTTAGAGAATAATTTTTATCTTTAAGGAGTAAAGGAATATGGATTTTATGTTTTAAGATTTTAGTTTGAAATTATTTAATTGGGATAATTATAAAATTCTACAAAGATATATTTTATTATAAAATTTCTTTAATTTTTATTATAATTATATAGAGAATAATGTTTAAATGATGTATTTTTAATTTTTATATTTTTAATAACCCTCATTCTTAGACTGAATAAAATATATGTAATTTAAAATGAGATTGGGAATAATATTTCACATGTTTTGTTGGATTTTTTTTATAATATATACAGTAATGATTTAATTAAAAATTGTAATTTTAAAATGATTTGAATTTTTTATACTATTTTTAAATTTTTTCTATTCCAAAAATGGTCTATTTTCTAGCTACATTTTTTGGTTGTTCTGTTCTACTATAAGATATATTCATTTTAATATAATTTAGAAAAATAAAAAATTTTCAAATACATTATAAAATAAATGATATGAATATTTAAAAAATTAATTCATAACTTTGGTTTTTATATAACTAACATGATAAATAATATACCATGTTGGTTATTTAAAATAATCTAATGCGAAAAATTATTTTTCACATCAGCTCTTATATAGTTGACATCGAAATCCATTCCATATCTATAGTTATAAGGTTGTTTCTAAATATGTTTTTTTAAAAATATATGAAAAATAATTTTGCACATTGATGTTTGCTAGCAAAAGTGAAAAAACTATTTATAGTTCGACTTTCAATAATATCGCAAGGTAACCGATCTTAAGAACCCAAAAAACTGACAATAAAAACACCTTTATACTAATTAGTGACACCTTGAGAATATGTGGTGGGGTATACATCCCCTACAATCATTTACCCAGGAGGGATTGATGCAATGGAAATGTAGTGGCTCATGTAACAAGTTGGCATAAAGATGTGTAGTTATCTTCTGAGGCAGACGATGTAGGTTAGAGATAAAATTGAGAGGGTACATCCAAATTTCCTTCAGAGAACTTTTATAAAAAGGTCCAAGAGGGATCTAAACATGGATCTCAATGATCTTAATAAAGAAAAGGAACATCCTTCAGTAAATGTTTCATTTTTCAAAAAATTTCTATCAACACTACCATGTTGAAGAACAGTGAGGTATGAGAGATTGTTGAGTGTAGTGTATCTATTATAAGAATAGGAAATCACATTTTTCACCCTGGGAAAATTTCTAATAATGTATCACTATAAATAGGACTATGAATTCATGGAAAAATAAAACAGGTCACAACAACAAACCCTAAAAGGTATCTAACTAAAATGTTCAAGAAGAAGGAAAATATAAGAATTATGTTAATTATAAGTGTATAGATGTGATTGGTAGCATTGTATACATTTTGGTCTCAAAGTCACCATATATATACCCACATATAACATTATTATTATTAAATAATTTAAAATGTGATTTGGATGTTTATTTATGGGTGATGTAATGACCTAGATTTTAAGGGCCATTATTATTATTGTTTTTATTATTTCATATAATTTTAAATAAAGTTTCCATATTATTTCAAAATTACAGAAAAAATATCATAAAATACATCATATATGGTAGGAAACAAACTAAATACACATTATTCATTCATAAGTGGGTCATTATTACAAAATCAGGTATAATTGAGTACTGCAAAATGTGGATTATTACTTAGCAAGGACGAAGAACATCCATTAAAATAAAAAATCAACAATGTAAAATAAATATAAATAAATTGAATTTCACAACTAGTAAATCTACTAAATCATATTTAATCTTGGGGATCACCAATAGGTAAACAATACCTATAATAAGGAAGTGCACCATGAAAGTAAAAATAATTGTGAGAAATATGATATAATAACTATGCCTCATTTTGTAAGAATAGAAGGAATTAATAATTTTGTAAGTCTATATAGAGGAATGAAATGTGGCTTTTGAGAAATGGTCATTGAAATTATAGCCATTGAAAATATAGGAGTTGCAATTATTTTCATTGGTTATATAAACTACAGTTGTACCAAAGTCAAGGAATGTTAAGTGTTAAATTTAATATAATATAACTCATAATGAATTAAAATTTGATATTAAAATATTATATATATGTATATATATACTTATGTGTTATTTATAACAATAATAATAATTATTATTATTTAAAAAAGATATTATGTACATATAAATTTCAATTAAATGATTTAAAATCAATAGATTAATACAAATTAAGTTTTTATAATACAAATAATTAATTAATCATTGTAAAGCTTATTCAGTATAAAAGTAGTATTTATTTTCCAGGAACTGCATTATTAACTATTTTATAATTTATCTTACTTAATTAAATTAACACCATTCAAATATTACTATATATTACTTAATAAACTTAGATCCCCTAAATTAGAAATAAATATGAAATAATATTAGGGACACATAATTATTTTAAAACACTATTTTCTAATAAAATAAACTTTATTTACAATTAATATAATTTTAAAAAGTATGAATATATAAAATATAGATTTTTTAATTTATAAAATTACCTTCATTTTTAATTAATTATATCAATATTTTCCTAAGAGTTATTTTGATTCCTTTCTAAAAAATTGTCTTTTAAGTTGATTAGTAATTATTCTTTTTTATAAAAAACTATGACTTTTATAATAAAACAAGTACTTTAGAGTTCTATTAAACGTTTTTATATATAAAATATATATTTAATAATTAATATAAATCATTTTAAATTACTGTATTGAATTTTTAAAGCACATGCATAATATTTTAGAAACTTGTGCAATATTCAACCTAAAATTATTTTAACATGATTATAATATAAATTAGAGGTTATCACTATTAGAAATTAAATATAAAAAACATTATTTCTGATTTGAGTTATTAATTTCAATATTATATAACAATTTCAATTTTTTATAGATAATTACCGTGATAATGGTAAAACCGTTGTTTTAAAATAGATAATTTTATTAATATAATGTATTTTTTATTTATTTAATAAAATTTATATAAATTAAACTATTAATATAATATTATGTTTAAAACTTTATATATTTAAATTTACACTCATTTATTTTGTTTTCTAAACTAAATAATATTAAAGAACATGTAGTGGTTAAAAGTCATTTTTCTATAAAAACTATTATTTATATATTATATATTTAATTTTTTTTATTCACATTTATTAAATGAAATTTCTTAAATGTAGACTACATTTGAAATAAAAATATCAAAATTTGGTAATCATTATTATATTATATTTATTAAATAAAATATGAACCACTTTGTTAAATTCTATTTAGCAAGGTAAAAAATCAAAATATTAAATTTTAAAAAACTTATTATAAAACACATAATACATTTTTAAAAAAATAAGTTCAAATTTTTAGATTAATATTACTAGAATAAATATAATATAAAAATAAATTATTATGAATAATTGGATTTATTTACTAAGTACTATTGTAGTGATACCGTGGACGTGTAAAGGGTATTCCCAAAAGTACCATTTTCATTACATATAAAATGGGATTCCTTCCACCCCTCCATGGTTTCAATTACCACTTGAATTTACCTTAAAAATATACCAAATAAAGAATAAATTTAATATATTCTTTCATCCTTAATACAATGTTCTATATAAATTATATTAAGTCCATCACTTCTAAAGAAATATCTACAAGAAGATCAAGTATCCATTGTAAGTATGACCTTCTTCATAAATTTTTATACTAAATATTTATCTTCAAAATATACTATGTCCATTTAAATATAATTACATTAATATAAATATTATACTTATAATTTAATATATTAATAGAATATTCATTATTTATTCCTCTTCATACATTATGAATAACAAATGTTTCATTAGAGTGTGGAATAAACTACCACCTCCACAAAACAATGTCTTCTATTTTTCATCACCACCATTCATGTCCAACAAAAAAGATATAATGGATTGATAAATGTTATTTATAAAATAAAATTTTATTATAATATTTTAAATTGTCATTTATCACATTTCCCCCTCATTCAATGATAAATGGAAATTTTTTTCTGCGTTAGAGTGAATTATCGCCTCTACAAGCAACGAGTTTCATTTTTTATCACTACCCATCATGGATGGATTTAAAAATAATTTAATGTATAGAAATTATTTCAATTAAAATATTAATAATCTGGATTTTTTGAAACCATTTTACATGGATTATTACCTTGGTCAACAAACATAAGTAGTTAAGGGTAAATTAACCAAACAACATCATGAAACCGACATTAGAAAGAGAAATATATTATATATAAATATATAATGGTAGTTAATGGACGTTTTTATAAGAAATATATATTAATAATGTTCTTGGGTATATATCTAATGAAATTTGTTTAAATATTCTGGAAGTTAATTACAAGTGCATAGTACTTTCAAACACGATGTAAGGGTTCTATATCAAAGCATCCTTCTTCGAGACACATGTCCTTTTATGACCCTAATTTCATTTAAATGGTCCTTATGTTAACAATGTGATATAAAATATTATTAATTATATTTATTTATTTTATTTGAACTTCAAATCCAGCTTTCTCTCTTTCAAGGTGTTTTATTAGAATATATCTTATGTCATAAGGGGTTTCGCCTCAATTTTCAATCATTAAGACATGTACTAATGTTATGACCCAATTTATTATTTATATGGTGTATATAATTTCCAAGAATTTGTTTTTCCAAAATATATTATTTTATTAATGCGATATATAGAACTATATTAATTTTAATCTTGAAATTATATTTTATTTTTGATTTACTAAAGTTGTTAGTGTCTTGCATAACTCAATCAAATTTGTTGAGTTATAATGTTTTTTCATGAATTTCATATTTCATTTAATATGGTATGTACTATTTATATCTTTTGGAAAAACATTTATTCAAATATTCCTTACAAGTTAGTTTTATTTCTTTTTTAAAATGTGACTATGTTCTGAATAATTCACATACATTTAAATGATGATTTCCCCCTCATTATCCATAATTTTCCATACCACCAATGTTATCCTTTATAATTTAAAACCTAATTAATTTTTATATCATATGAACATTGTGATTACATTATCTAATATTATAAAGAATCTTTAATTATTTTATTTTATGATGTGGGGTTTCAATGAAGGTATTTTAAAACATAAAAGGGACCATCCTTACCTCCTTCATGACTTTATGGTTGCACATTCTCTTTCCATTTATATATTTTATGTAATGTTAAAATCATTTAACTATTAAATTTGGGTATAAATTTCATGCACATATATACTTAGTTAAATATACTTTTTATTTCTTAGGTTAAACATGTTTTTATTCCCATTCAAAATTCCCACTTTCAAGTGGACCCAGTTTAAGGTAACATTACTATTTCTTATCTCACAGTGAGCATCCCGACCAAACAATGTTTTTAAAACATTACTATCAACTAAAACCATAATTATTTTATAGATAATCCTATTTATAAAATTATTGTTTTATGAAAAAATGGTATTTCTTTCTTTAAAGATATCTATTACTTATTTCAAAAATCACCACCCCTATGGTTTGTTTTTATAATTTCTTCTCCTGCATCCTTCTCATGAATTTTATACATTGGATTTCCATGTTTAATACCTTTGTCCCTTTTTCAATTATTATAGTTGAAATTCTTAAATTCTATATACTCTGGTTAATCCTTATGAAATATTCTTCCCTTATGCATTGAAACAAAATTATTAAACTAGTTTCCTTCTCATAGGGGTTTTTAAAATTTTGATTTACCCATTACTCATTTGGAATACATATATATAATTTTAATTTATCTTATTGGTGGTACATAATTATATATCCCTATAATTTATTGTTTATAGCTTAATATCCCATGATACATTATGTAAGGGATTAGGAAGTTAACCTAATCCACTATGAGACTTTGCCTACTTTGTGATGATGGTCATGAGGGTGACCCAGTTATTTTGTTTATGATATAATATTTAATATTGTTTACACATGTTTTTGATTATACGGTCTTATGACATCTTTTACTTATTTCATGTTTCTATGCTTATGGGAATATTCGTCAAGATATCATGTTATTCATTTTAACTCTCATGTTTTTATTTTTTTAATGTTTGTAACCTTACAAGGATTTCTATCTCAACCTTTTCCTATTTATAATTCCATTAATATTATATGTAGTTTTAGAAGATCAGTTGGTGTTAGGATTATAATGTGGAGTTTTAAATAAAGATGTTGTTTCTATGATTGAGATGAGGTATTATTATGTCTAATATTCGAAAGAAACTAGAGCTCTATATCCATGGCATGTATTGATGGGAAAGTATCTTATAAATAAACAAATAAAGTATGTTTAAGTATTGTGTGGCCATGAATTCCATTATATAGTAATAATAACATAACTTATAACTTATATATATCTTATATATATATTTTAAATGTTTATAAAAATTATATATATTTTAAGTGAACATATATTTCAAAAAATTATAACATTTTTTTATAAAATAAATATATTATAAATGTTTATAAAACATATATAATAAAAAAATTAAGGATTATAAATTTTTACAATTATATATTCATATTTGAGAATAAATATTTAAGTCTAAAATTATAGAATAAAATATTATGTAATAATATATATGTAATTATATATATAAATTTATAATTTATTACCACAACTCATAATAATAAAATAGTGGGGTGGTATCAGGTTTACTTCACATGTCAAATATTGAGAATTTATTATTATTATTTTGTCATTTAATTAATTAATTTAATAATCACCTAATACTGATTGAGGAAAACCATATGACACTAGGTTCATCTCATCCTAATATAAATTATTATATATCATTCTAAACGAAATTCATTGTTTGATAAAATTAAAAAAATTATCAAAAAGGATTTCAAAACATCTCCATAGAATATCCCTAAATTCCTAAAATAATAATTCACTAACATTATAAAAAAAGACATGTGTTGAGACATAAAATTCATACATATATATATAATCCATTATTTATTAATTTATGTTTCAACCTGTGATTCCCTTTAGGTTTTTTAATGATCACCTATTATATTAAATGTGGGTAGTTTCGGTTTCTGGGATCTTGGAGATAACATGGAGTTTATGGGGGACAACCACATGAATGTGAGTGGGTTCAGCATAAAGATTATCATTGTGGAATGTAATTTATAGATTTTTTATTTGTAAAAAACCCATTTAATGATATAATAAATTATTTTACTTTATATTAACATCAATTTTATTGTTATAATCACTATTAAAATATTAAATTATATTTAAATAAAAAAGGAAATTCATTTAACTAAAATCCTTTCTTATATGGTTTTCCTCAAAATGTTTAATGTATAAATTATATAATTTTCATTTTATAATATTAATTTAATTTTTTAAATCATAATATCAAAATTTAATTAGGGTAAAACTTTGGGTTTTTTGGAGGAAATAATGTTTTTTCCATTAATAGTGAAAAAACATTTTTTTGTAAAAATATAATTTCTTTTCAATAAATTAAGTAATTTAAAAGTTCAATTAAGTTTTAAATATGATTTAAAGTAACATAAGTATTATTATATCACATTAAACCACTTAATTATATTTTAATCATTTTTATCTATGATTTTAATTTTAGTTCATTTTTGGCTTTATAAACGGGTTTCTCAGAAAACTATGTTAAATTGTGTAATGCTTCTATATTTTAATTATTTAAAACAAACCGTAATGAGGAATGATTTTTCTAAAATTTATATATTATATTTCAATAAATATTTATTTAAATTCATAAAATAATGATTACTATTTATAGAGGTAATAGAAAATCCTCTTATTCTTGAAAAATACACATCTTGAAAGAAATGTATTTTCATCACATCCACAGGTTCAATTTTCTATAAAATTATGATGATTATTTGAGTTTAATTTTAAAAATAGATCCCATATTTGGAATCATAAAAAAATATATAACATAAAAAGGTAAAATATATTTTTTTAGTAAAAAATATTTTACCGTGGTTAAGGTGAAAACATGTTTATAGGGTGTTAGACTAAAACTATACGGGTTAAAATGAAATTAACACATATATAAAATCTATTGGATGACCATATTTTAACATTATTTAATCTAATTCTTGATAATGGTCCATTTTTTATCCATTTCCCATTTTAATAATGTAGGTACACCATTTTATTTCTAAGAATTACATGTTTTTCACTCACCTCATTTATAGAAGGCCACCAACTATCCTCTCAATTTTTCACTTTCAAATCCCTTTGGATCCACCATGGCCTACCCAAATACCTTCATTAATTTACTCCCAACTACCTAGAGCCCATTTTTAATCAAAAATACATTATAATAAGGCTTTTTGTTGTAACCTAATGAGGTTGTTTGAATAAGATAAGGAGAAAGAATGTATGTGATGAGTCAGATTCAAAGAATGAAATTTTTATTTTAAAAGTAACATTTTAAAGTGTTCATTACATCAAAAATTTTATTTTATGTCCATTTTTTATAATTAATTTATGAATATAATTATATTTATATGGCTATTTTATAAAGGTAATTTTTTCATTCTTTAAAAGTTACTAATAAAATAAATCTTTTCACGATTTGTTTGAATTTATTTACAAATGAAAAAGGACTATTATATTTTAACATATATTGTGACAATGAATTTTCCCACCACCATTACTGTTATTTTAATTTTTGATTCATTCAAAAAATTTCATGTTTTATTCAAAGAAAAATCCTCTTTTGGGTATTTTGGTATTGAAAATGGTATTTTACATGAAAAGAGTATTTTTGATAAATGAAAGAGATTTTCATATGAGTTTAAAATTATTTTTCAATACTTTTATCCTGAAAAGTTGAAAAAATAAAACATTTTAATATTTAAGTTTCACTTTTTCATTATACATGAAAAACATGTGATCTTTATATAGCTTATATGAATGGTGGACACACATTATATCTCAATGGTTAGACTGATATTGCTTATACAATGGATGAACTTAGATAGAACTATCTGAGCATGATAAATGATTTTATGAATAGTATTCCCAGAAAGTGCTCCAATGCATTGGGTAATATTCTTTGTCTTAAAAGGAAAGAAGGTGGGCCTTACCAGAGGCTTTATTCGATGGATATAACTGGGCTTCAGTTACTTTTGACATGGGTTTAAAACTATTTATGAATATGATGATCTATGTTTCAAAAAAGGGCAAGGGAAATAAAGAATTCCAGTTTAATTTCATGAATATTTTTCTTAAAAATAAATCATTTTTTATTTTAAAATTTTTATATTGTTGGTAAAATGGATACTAATTGGAAGATTACACTTTTTACTATATCGTTTTGTTATGTATAAGTAATGAAAAGTCTTCTAAAACATAAAACCTAAAATGTTCCTAAAATGTAAGAGAATGAATACTTGACATCAAACTCTAGATTATGTAATGTTTAGGGTAGGGTTATTATAGTTGGTATTAAATCGATGTCTTGAAAATTAACATGATGATTCATGTGAAATATTTTTTATTATAATTGGTTTTCATAGAGAAAATAGGGAACTAGTATTAGGAAGACCCTCGGATAAGAATATCCTTCCAAGTCAACATCCCAAGATGGTTGGAATTCAAAATGAGTAATTTTTTGTTATTATGGATCTTTTAACACAAGTTATAGATGGTCATGTTTTCAATTCTAGAGAAAATCCTTATCTTCTAAAGAGGATCCTGATGATAGTGGAGCATTTTTCGAGACGACATATTTCTAGTCTTAGTGGAACCTCATATCTAGGGTAGTAGAAACATAAATCAATGCATAAGGGGAAGTACTTAAAGTCATGAAGTGTTTATAATGACAAAATGTTACTCTAGTTGTTTATTTTTTTGATGTTGAAGTTGTTCAGTGGTAGTTTTTGGTTAAGAATACTAACTATAAAAAATGACTTTTTCCAATAGAAATTTAGTGACAGATAAAATATATGTTGGAAAAAATGAGCAATTCCAACAGATACTGAGTTTTGTTAAAACAAAAATCAAGTTCAAACATTTACCTTTACCAACATATATATATTTTCTATTAATTGTTTTCAATACCAAAAAATCTTTTACCGACAATTTAATTTATCACTATCATATTAAAACTAAGAATTTTTTTACAAAAAAATATAATAATTATTAATAATTACTATAAAAAATAGTTTTCTTTCAACATATAAACATGTTTTTTTATTTATTCACTACAAAAAATAATTTCAAAAGAAAATTCTTTGTTAACTCTAATCTGGTGTTTATTAAAAAAATATTTTTATATAAAAAAAGAATATGATTATAAGACAAATTTTTAATTTAATCGTTAAAAATTATGTAAATATTAACAATATGATCTTAAAAAATATTTTCCATAAATTGAAAATTTTATTTAAGATATATTTTATATGAAACAAATTAAAATTATACCATAGATTTATTTTTCTAGGATGAGTATTAAAAAACATTATCAAAATATTAAAATAAAAAAAGACGAGAAAAAACACAATCCCCCCATTTTCATTTACCCAGCACGGCCACACCTCCCCTCTCCCGGCTTATTCGTCAACCATTTCTCTAGACAGAGCACCTCTACCAGCACCGTCTACACTCACATGCCTGGTTCATCACCATAACACAAATTAACATCCATATCCTTAATTCTCCACCACTTCCAATACCCCTCTATCCACCGATGTTCGACGAATTATTTCATGTTTCAACTATAATGATGAGATATTAGGAAGAGCATGGACCAAAACCCATTTTTTGTTTAGTTGGTTCATGTTTGAGGCTACATGAATTTATTTATTATATAAATGTTTTATGAACTTGAAATCATAAGAATATAATGTTTGAACTAAATTCCTGGTAGGGTTTCTTTAAAATTAAATTTAAACAATTTTGCATAATTAGTTTGTTTTTATAATTTTTGTATGATAATTGAATACTCTAGTTTTTTGGGTTATTTTATATCCTCCATCATTTTGGAGAATCTTCGACCTAGTTACTCCATTTCTATCTTTTGATGACATCAATTAGGTGTGTCAATGAATGAATACTCTACCATGTTACTGTCCTATACATTATATAAATATATAGAGGAGGATCCGCTGATGGTTCTCATCGAATTGAAATAATTGACCACTTATTCATGGGTTTCACCGTCTACATTGAAGCACCTCTTCATTCTCTCAAGGTTCAGGATTTGAATGGCAGGGTGGTTGTGTTTTAGCACATATGTTTAAAAAATGATTTTTAATATGTTTTTTGTGTGTTATTTCTTATCTATTCATTCTGTTAAGTGTTGAATATTTTTTGAAATTATTTTTGATGGACATTTCAAGTTAAATATACCTATAGAAATGCTTAACCATATATTACTCCTTGTAGGTTTACATTGAATTTAATGAATAAAATCTAGGGGTTATATTCTCTTACCATTATATACTTATTGGTCAGAGATTATTTCTTAATATAGATCCTTGTGTCTTTGGAAAGACTTCATCAATGGGGTACTCTTTGATGAAATCACTCTTACATACTTGTCCTTAATAGATGAGTTATTGGTTTTAATTTCATAATTCATTTTCATATATATGTTGGTAAATTATTTTATAATTCTTTAGGAAACAAATGTGTAACTCAAAATAATAAACTGTATGAATATTTATTTAAAATGTATTCATATACTATAAATGAATAATGTGGAATTAAACTTTACAAGAATGATGTATATTTCATGATACTTTACCAGGTAATCTCAGAAAGAAATCTCATATATCAGACGATAAGTTATATCCAATTCCATGTAAGGAATTATGTAAACCTTTATGAAAAGAAACTGTGTATGAGTTAACTGCATATATTGTACCAAATTGACATGTATCATTTAAAACTATATACATATATGAATTAACTATGTATATATGAGCAAATTGTCTTCATATGTCATATTAATCCTTAATATAAAATGGTTTCATTAATTAATTTTCAAACATTATATATAATTTAGTTCTATAATTCATTTTAAAATAGTACACATATATATTTTAAATATAGTGTTGTCCAAATGAATAAATCTATATGCATATTGGTTCATTTTTGAAAAGTTTCATTTTAAAAAACTTTTATTTTCATATTTAATTTTCTTACGGTTTCAATTATTGATACATACTACAATATACTTTAAATTATTTATTGATGTTATAAAAAAATTGTCTTGTATAAATAAAAATTGTCATATATTTCATTTATGTATGGTTTTAATTATTTCATCTACATAAAATTCCTTTATGTAATTTTCATTAGATTTCTCCCACATAACTTTATTTCCTAACTCAATGTATTTATTATGTTTCCCCTCTTTTTAGGCCATTTTTTTATTAATGGAGCTCCTTTTTAAGATTATATGAAATACAAGCACATCAAATGTGCTTTTCTAATTTTCATAAATAAGGATCGAATGTTTTTAAATTTCTATTTACATATTTTTGGTATGATATCCTATTATATTTTTCATGTTTCTCTTAATAATTGGAGTGAATTAATTTAAAATTCCATTTATTTGTTTTCATATTTAATTTAGGTGATTTTTATTTTTAGGACATGTGTGGCTTTTTTATTTTGGTTTAGAGAAAACAGAGGTGTCTCACTGACTTCTCAAATGGGAAATGTATAACATTGACACATTATTTATCATAGGATTTGATGAACATTTTTATGGTATATATAGTTTTATAAATACATTATTTATTAGTTTTGTTTTTTCATTTTTAATTTCTTATTTGGAGTCTGTTCATTATAAATTGTAGGCAAGTTCATATTTATAGTATTTGTAGTTTTGTAAATACACTCATTACTAGTCATGTTTTTTTATTTGGAATTTATTATTAGGAGTTTTAATCCATATTAGCTATGATACTAGATATTTGAGGGTGTTGTACTGCTATATCCAGACATTTGAAATTTTATTGGTTGGTCATTTGGAATACAGGTGGTGATAGGCATTTGTAGAGAAGTCCTGCAATACTAGAAACTGGTAAATTTAATTTTTTATGAACTAAAATATTGTTTTCATCATGGTTATTTTGGTTATTTAGAAATAATTAAATTTATTCAGTTCATATGGTTTTTTTATTTTGGTTTTGGTTGCTGAAGAAGTAGGGTCGGTTATTAAAAAAAATCATTGGTTAGTTATTTTAGTTTTTGAAAAGTCTGAATAGTTTTCACCAAACTAATTATATTCTCACCCATACAAACACAATGGATATATCTAATTTGAGTTTAATGTTCATATCTTTTGATTTATTTTTCAAATTAATTAAAATGTAGTTGTAGTGAAGAGACAATCTCCCACCTTTCATACAAGAATGAATCAATACCAGAAATAATGTCAATTCATCCTATGATTTAACATAGTATTGTTTCCAAAAATTTTCTTATGTTCATATAGATCATATTTCAAAAACCTATATGCCTAAAATTCCCAATACATATTATAATTCATGTGGAGTACAAGTCTTGTTATCTCCATCCTTCTTGGAAAACATGAAACTCAGGGGATGTTTTCTTTAATCTCTCAACTCAAGTTAGTAACCCCATTTTTCATTTATCATAGTCGAAATGTAGAACTGTACTGCCTAAATGATTACATAGATCGTAACAGTAGAATCATGCACTTGTATCATGAATTTAGTTTTCTGGTATCATCAACCTTTATCTTCTTGAGTCATTGCTTCATTTTTTAATACAATATTTATAATTATAACATGTTTTTGTAAGAGATATTTTGTTTATATTTAGATTTTTAATTAATCTAGAGATATTTTAAGGACTTAGTTTTTATATACTATATAATTCTTACACATTTCACTATATGTCGTGAAATCTATATTTTTAGAATCCTGTTTAGTATGCAACAATATCATACCTGAACAGAGGCCTCATTTCATGTATACTTTAGTCACTAAATGAAGTTTCTTTTTGTAATTAAGGATGCATTCTGTTCTCCAACTGCATTATTCTTTGTTTTTTCATTATTCATTTTTTGTGTTATATGGTGTGAACTGAATTTTTTATGTACTAAAGACCACTTTTTTTATCCTTCTTATTAATTCATGGCTTTTGATATCTTTTTTAGTATGCTCCATTCTATTTATAGTTTTTTTTTCTATTGATATTCTTCTTGTAAAATGGTTAAACATATGTTTTTTTGGTATATGTTTTGTAAGTTGTATGTTTTATGAAATAGGTTAAAAGTAAATGAGATTATTAATTATTTTTTACTTGAATATTAAATTTCCTTATTTCTTGTGCTATTTTATTTTTAAACACGTTTAATCCTTTGGGTATTTTTGATGTAAATGTTAGATTGCCGATGAATTGTTTTCATCCATAAGTGAAAAAGGGGGTGTGATAATGAATGGATATGATTAGGTGCTTCCAACCACTGGTGTGAACCTAGACAATGATGACTGATGTGAAAGAGAAATAAATTGTAGATGAAGATCTAGAGCAAACTTTCTTGTCGATCCTTGATGTTGAAGTTTTGTTGGAGTGTTGGAGATGACTAGTAAGCTGAAGATGACTCATTGGATGGTCCCTAACATGGACATATGGAGTCGAATCACTGGCTAGAGCTGGCCTGGACTATTGGAGATGACTCACTAGAAGGTCCCTATCTTGGAGTGCTGGAGTTGACTCTCAGGTTGGTCCCTGGTGTTGGAGCTGGCTCACTGGCATAACATGGATGTGGGGGTGGATCTTGTTGGTGGGGGGATTCTATTTATGACCTATGTATTTTTTATTAAATTTCATTATTAATATAATTAATTTTTTAACATGTGTGAAAATCCCCTTCTATTTATAAATATGATAAATTAAAAAAAATATTATAAAATTTTATCAGAAATAAAAATTTATAATTTTTATTATAATGTAATTTATAAACAAATATTATATGTTGATAATAATATTACCAACATAAAAAAATTCATTAGAATCTATTGATAAACACATTAACAAAATATTTATTTTATGTTGGTATTATTATAATTATAGTAGAACTATTTTTTCTGTCAAAAAAACATTTAGCAATAGAGTTTTTACGGACAATTTAGTGATAGGGAAATATATATCGGTGAAATGTTTAAACAATAGAAAATACTATTTTACCAATATATAATCCCCCATTGGAAAAATTGAAATATTTATTAGTGATTATATATAAATATTATATTCATTACATATAATGAGACACATTTATAAATATTTTTCATGATAAATATTTATTTAATGTTGTTTGGATAAGGATAAAGATTTATTTTGGAATTATGGTAAAAATATGAATATAATTTGGATATATACGAAGAAATATTCACTGAATATGATAGGTATGTGTTACACTTTATTTGGGACATTGATAGAAAAATTAAAATATTTTACAAGTGGTTGATTCCCAATTTAGGAAGAACTTTGGCCACATGAGAATTTAAAAGTTATCAGAATTTTTTTTCATTATACAGAGAATGTTTAAATGGAGGATTCCAACACTTTTGATCCTAAAGATGATAATCGTAAGAAAATTTTAGAGTGGAGTGAAACAAAGAAAAAAATATATTAGAAGTAAATATTTATTTCCCCAAAATGTTCTTAGTGTGGTAAAAAATATTTCAAGGAAATATTTATAGGATCTAGAAAGTTTTTTTTGTGTGGCTAGTTTGGTCACAAAGATGGTGATTATAATGAAATGTGTCTTGGAAAATCAATGAATGGGGTAACTGATATCCATCTAATGATGAGATTTTTTTGTTCTAACGAGTTGGATAATTATTGTAACATGTGTCTGAAGTTAGCTACCCATGATGGAAATAACCATGATCAAAAATAGAAAGGTTTAGAAAACAAAATTTCTACTAATATAGTTGATGTTGTACAGTCGAATGAAGTGGATAAAAGGTTAGATACTTGTTTATTAGAAATGTGATAATGCCTTTTATGACTCAGAATCATCACATTCTTTCATTTTTAATAAATTTTTAAGAAAATTAGGAATATCACCATATTAAAAAAATATAAAACTTTTGATGAACACCTTTGGTGGAAATATTTAAGAATATAAGGTTTTTATGAATCTTTATATTGTTGTCATTAGGATGGTCTCTCTTATAAATCTGTTTGAACTGACAATAGTAGAGTTTGATATCATTTTGGTTGTGGAATAGATTTCAGTTTATCATGATAAGATAGATTTAAAATCAAAGAATGTTTTAGTTAATGATTTTATACCTTTGATAACCTACCAAGAAGATTTAAATTGATTATATTATAATGTGAATGTTACCTAGCTCATATTCATTAAAAGAAAAAAACTTTTAAAATAAATAATATGCCAATAGTGAATGAATAATGGTAATTTTTTCCTGATGACTTACAAAGTGTTCTTCCAGATCAAGAGGTTTATTTTATAGTTGAATTAGTACTTGATGATATGATAATTTCAAAACCCCCTTATATAATGGATTATGATGAACTTTTATAACTACAAAAACAAATTATAGAAGTTTTTAGATAAATTATTCATTCAACCATTACACTTCACCATGGTGTACCCTGATTTATTTGTTAAAATGGAATATAGTTAAATGATACTCTGCATTTCTTATTGAGCATTTAATAACAGCACTATTAAGAACATGCATCATTTTCCTCTTATGTATATTTTATTTGTTAAACTCCAGGGAGTACAGTGCTTTCCAAACATTGACGTCAGTTTGGGGTACAATAAGTTGAAATTAAAGAAAGAAGATAATATAAATACTTCATTTTTTATTATATATTAGAATTATGAGTTTCATGTTATTCCCTTTGGTTTATCTAATGTACCATGCTATATTTATATACCTTATGAGTATAGTTTACCCTAAGTTATAGGAATAGTTTGTGGTCATGTTATTAATAATATATTGGAATATTCTAAAATTCATGAGGGTCACAAAATAAAATGAGTATTATTTTGAAAATATTAAAAGAAAAAAACTGTAAGAAAAAATTTATAAAGTTTTACTTTTGTTGAAATAAATTTCTTTCTTTGGATATAATTTTTTTAAAATGAAATAACTATTGATAGTTCTAAAAATAAATTTACTAAATAATGAAAAACACATACAAATGTCATAAAAATTTATAGTCTTCTTGTATTAGAAGTTTAATAATTGTGTTTTGGTGAAAAAATTTCTTGATTATCCATCTTATTAACTCAGAATACTCAAAATGGAGTACAATTTATCTAGATAAATGAATGTGATGATTTTTTTAGAAACTAAAAATTAGATTCGTGAATGATACAGTTTCCCCCTATATTATAGAAATGAAAAAATTATTATATATAGTTAGGATTTTTTGATGAGACTTGCTTGTATCCTGATATAGAATGATTTGGTAATTACTTATGCTTCCAATTTATTGAAACCACATGAATTAAATTACCATACATATTATTTTGAATTATCTATTATTGTTGTTTTCTTACAAATTTAGATGCATCATTAATATAGAGTGAAGTGTGAAATTTATACTAACCATAAATGTTATAAGTATATATTTACTCAGGATGAATTGAACATGAGAGATAAGGTCATTGTAACTAATCAAGGATTACGATTTCATGATTCATTAATATATTAGAAAAGAGAATAAAGTGGAATATACATTGATTTGAATAATTAATGCTAAATTTCCCATGTTATGTTTAGAATATGTCACTTTAGTTAATTACGTGATTAATTTATTTCAAAAATTTGTAGATGCATGGATATCCTATATTTTTTTCTAGGTTTTAATGTAATTAACTGTTTTAGAAAAAAATATCAATATCAGAAGGAGGATCACGCTTTTATGGAAAATGTAGAATCTATTGAGAATGGAAAGTTTCCAAAGTACAATGTTTATGAAGAAGGTATTATCCGTCATAGAAAGTGATTATCTGTTCCATGTGATTACCAATAGAAGAGAGAGTTGTTGAGTGAATCCCATACTTCTTTATTTTACGTTCAATCAAGCAGAACTATGATGTTCCGTGACATTTGGAAGTATTATTGGTTGTATGGTATGAATAGATATACTGTTTTCTTTATAATAAAATGTTTTACTTGTCATTAGATTAAAGAAGAATGATAATTACCAAAAGTAATAAATCCAAATTTTTTAGTACTAGAGTGGAAATGGGAAAATATATCAATGGATAATGTGGGGAGATTTAAAAATATATATCAAGGTAACAATGTGATTTGGGTTTTTGATGAAAAATTTACTAAATATACATATTTCAAACCCATTTGAGATACTAGGTATTTGGATCATATTTATTGACTATATATCAAGTAGATGATTTTCTAAAATGGAATGTCTCTCTCTATTTTCTATGATTGTGGTCCTAGACTTACTTCTACTTTATAGAAAGTACATTAGAAGTCATTGAGTGATGAATTAAATTTAAATACTATTTTTATACTAAAAAAAGTTTTTATTATGAGTGAATAATTTATAACATGAAATATATTCCTTATTCTTATTCAATAGATTATAGGGGTGTGGGATCAACAACTTTTTATGGTTTATTTTTCAAATAATAATTGTTTCATTCTAGTAAATTGATGGAACAATTTAAGGCATTATATGAAAAGTAGTGTCAAATGATAGATTTTTTGGATGAATTAAGTGAAATATTTTAATGGGACTATAGTTAGAATAATAAATTTATTAGATGTTTTATTTAATTTAATAAAAAAATGATGATGGATTAGATTAGGATGATTATTTATTCATATAACCAGAGGAAATATATTTCATTTATGGTCATTGATCATGTTTTACTTAAACAATCTACATTGAAAAGTGTTATTTGTTTTGGTAAAAATGGTATTTTATGTATATGAATCATTTTACCATTTCAATTCTTGGATAAAATTCAATCATTTTCACACTGAGTAGCTTAACCACTGAGTTTAGCCAAGGCACACAATGTTTTTCCTGTTTCGATGTTATAAAAATATGTGTTATATTCATCCCATATTTTGAGCCATGAGGTTGTTCATTCGGAAGTAAAAATTTCTTATGAGTAATATCCTATTAAAATTCTTTACCATAGAGAGAAATTATTGTCGAAAACTCATATATTTGAAGAATCAACATTGGAATCTGAAAATGATCTTAGAGAAATATATCCCCACTTGTTTAATAAGTGAATAAAATTATGAGGAAAAAGTTTCCAAAAAAATGGAAGAATGTAAAAATATATGTAATGATATAATAAATAATTGTCTTATTTATTAATATGAATTATATTTTTATATTAATTATAAAAATGTTAAGTAATTTTTAAATAAAAAACATTTCAACTATACTCTTTTCCTATAAGGTTTTTATTCAAATATTTAATTTATATACTTTAGAATCCAAAACATTATAAAAATAATAAAATTGTTAAAATCAGTATATCAAAATTAAATTATGGTGAATTTTTTGGATTTTTTTAGAAAATACTATTATTTAGTGAATAGTGAAACACATCGTTTTTTATTATAATGTCATTTATTTTTAATAAATTAAGTGATTTAAATGTTCCATTATATTTTAAAAAATATTTAATGTAATATAACAATTCTTTAGTTATTTTTAATTCACATAAATACATTTTAAACTTATTTATATTGGATTTTATTATAATTTTATTTATGGGTTTTAAAAACAGGTTTTTCTTAAAACTATCTTAAAGTACATAATGTTTGTCAAATTCAATAAATTAAAATCCCCTAATTTGGAATGATTTAATATAAATTTATTAATTATATATCAATAAATATTAATATAAATTCATATATTGATGATTACTTATCATATATTTAATATAAAATCATTTTATGCTTGAAAAAACACTTATTGAAAATGAACTTTTTCATCGCATGAATGGGTTTAATTTCAAATTTAATTCTATAAATTCCATGAATTAAAATTTTTAATATGTTTTATTAATTTTTAATTAGAATAATTTATATTATTAATTAAATTAAATATAATATTTTCTCTTAATAAATAGTGAATTCTGTAAAAATATTTTATCATGGTTAAGGGGAAAACATTTTTACAGATGGATTAAACTAAAATTATAAGGATTAAAATAACCTTAAATCATTTATAAATTTTATTTTAAGGAAATATTTTTACCTTATATTATCTAAGTCTCTATAAATATCAATTTTTAACATTTTTGGTATGTAAAAGATGTGGATACAACATTTCATTTCTGAAAATTTCATGTATGGCACTCACCTCACTTATAAAGGACCACTCCTATCATCTCTCTGTCACACCTTCAGATAAATTTGGTTAAATAAATACCTACCAAAATAACTTCATTACATTCCTTCCCACAACCTAGATCACATTTGTTTATCATAAATCCATCCTATGAATGCTTTTGGAGCCTACCTAAAGAGGGGTTCCGAATAATAGAAAGATAAATTACGTATGTGAGGAGTTCGACTTTGGGAAAGAGGCTTCTTTTTAAAACAATATTATTTTAAAATTACCCTAATAATTATATTATTCTTATACATAAATATTTTTAAAATTATTTTATTAAGGTAATTAACTATAAATGACAATTTTATAAAGGACATTTTTTTAATCATTCGATGTTTTTTAAAAAATGAACATTTATACTGAATGTTTAACTTTCTTTAAAACTATATGAAGAATGTACTATTTTGAAATATTTGGTGATAATTAATTTTCCCTATTCCATAAAAATTATTTTATGTTTCGATTCATTTACAATATTTCATGTTTTATTCCAATAAAATGCCTTTTTGAGTATTTCGGTATTGAAAATATGTTTTTAAAAGAAAATTGTTTTTTGATATCTGAATGTAATTTCCATGTGAGTTAAGAATTTTTTTTTTCATGTTTTTAATGAAGAAGAAGTGCAAGAATAAATTGACTTACTATTGAAATTGAACTTCATAATTATATATGAGATATGGGTGATCCCAATAAAAACATTATGAATGGTTGATTCATATACGGCTCACAGGTGTTCTTGAGATATCTTTTACGATGTTTGTGACAAGATAACTCTTAGTAATCCTGATATAGATTATATGATGGGTTCACCCATATATAACTCCAATTAATTGGATAAAGTTCCCTAACTTAACAAAAAAATATGGAGGTATAAGAGGGTTTCTCCAATGGATTTATATGAGCTCTAGTTACTTCTCATACTAGTTTAAAATGGATTATTAATGTGATATACAATGTTTTCAAAAGGGGAATTTTTCATGGTATGGGTTTTGATGATATTATTTAATAATTTTTTTTTCATTTATAAATAACTTATTTCATTTTCTAAAAGAACATTAAGATAAAGGAATTTTTTTGGGTTTTCATGTTTTCCACTAGACTAATATTTTAATTTCTTTCTATGTACCTTATTATGTTTTATTATGCTCGTACCAAAATTTTTAAAATGTTTTTAATTGGGATTAATTATGGGTATTGTAAATAAATAATCTATGTTTATATACATGAAGATATTTAATGAAAATAAACTATGTTTTATATTTAATTTTTTATATTATAGAAAAAATAGATACTAATTGGATGTATCCACTTTTTATTATTTGGTTTTTGTGTGTATGAGTTATAACCAAATTCTCTAAAAATATAAATCTATAAAAGAACCTAAAAGGTAATATAATGAATAATTGAGTTAAAACAAAATATTATGCAATATTTAAGTACTATAACTTATAGTGTAGGATCTATCATGTGGTATGGTTGGTTCCACAACCAATTTCAGTATGGTTGTGTCTTGGAGTTGGTTTGCAAAATATGCAGGTTGAGTGTGGTGGCCTAGAGGATAAATATATGTTATAGTATTACGATGGGTTGGTTTGGTTGGGTTTTACAAATATTGGGTTCCTACATCCTGGGAAGTGGGATGTGGTGTAGTCCCCTCTCCGGGAAAATATGATTTTCAAAATAGTTCTCCGACATGGTTTTGACCAGACTGGATGTTTCTTGGTCCCTTACATTTCTCTATATTGTGTGATTATTAAAAAACCTTTTCACTATGTTCTAGGAGGTTTCTCAATGGTATTAAAATTTTTTAGTCTACATATAAATACATATACCCTCATCCCTCTGAACTATCCTTTCTTCCGAAACTCTCTTTTAAAATTTGGGCACCCAAGAGAGCTTTTCAAAGGAATTTAAAGACATTTTTTTGTTTTCTTTCAACACCAGACTTGAGAGATCAATTCTTGGAGATTATACTCTATTATTGAAGTATGTTTATTTGTAAAAAATTATTATTAATGAAATTTTTGATGTTTTTGGATTAATAAATTTTGGATTTTTTTATTTAAATGACTTATTTGATACCATGGTGGTGTTTATTTTAAAATATGTGTCTTTAAAGGGGTTTTTATATGAAAATGGATTTGTGAACACATTTAAATGCCTTAATGGTACTTTTTATCAAAAATGGGTTTTCATGCATGGATGAGGTAATGATTTACCGTCAAATTTATGATAATTAGTGATAAAGGTTTTCAAATGATTTTGGATAAATACTCACATTGGGGACCTTCGGTGCATCATGAAATTAACATGTCACTCTTAGAGTGGGTTATTTCACTAGAGGTTTGATATGAATAGATTATGATAAGACTTGGCATCAATAAGATTAATTTAATACCATTATTATTATTTTATTTATAATTATGAGTGAATATTCCCATAGGTTAGAGCCAGAATGGTGTGCTTTTTCATTTATTATTGGTTTTACACATAATGGTATATTTCACCATTGGTTTCCCACAGGCTTTTCCAATGGTGTATCTCTGGATGGTTTTTTCTCATATATATATTCTTTTTAACAGGTACTTATCATATTCATTTTTTATGTAAATATAAAAGGATTTTATTAAAATCCAAAGGATATTTTACAAAAACTTTATCTTTCATAAATTCTTTTTAGAAAGGTTCTTATATCTAAATGTTATTTTTTCCTCATATTAGACTTTTTATAGTTTATTTTGTGAAATATGTTTTGAATTTTTTCTCACAACATACTTTTTATTTTGGACTTTTTAGATATTGTTTAATAGGACTTGGGTGAAGGTAATATCATCATGTAGTTCTCTAAATAATCTTGGTTGTTTAGAACTTCATAGTGGGATAGTTTGTTGTTGATGAATAAACACCTGAATTATCAAATTTTGGCACGTCCTATTTTTCATTATGGTTTATGCCTTTGGGATTGAAATTTTATACATTATGAATATGTATTCTTTTTCAAGATTTTACTCTATTCATTATTCATTTATAAATGAGTCTTTTTTTATGCACCTAACATTGTGGTGGACCCTCTTGGTGAATTTTCTAGTTGTCCTAGGATGGTTCATTACAAAATAGTATTAGTGGGAGGTCTACCAAGCCAAAATTGTAATTAAAATATCTAGTTTTGGTTTACCAACTTTAGTATATTGGAGTTAGGATAGTAAAAATTTAGGTAGTAAGAGTGGGAGAGTTTCTGAACAGCTCACTTCTATGTATGGACATTACTTACCATGGGTGGTCTCTGATTTTCTCCAAACATATTCCTTAGTGGCTGTGGTTATTTGAATAAATTAGATTTCAGGTTTTTTGAGATGTACATATTCATTTTTTGGGCATTTCCTTTCATTCATAAGATCCATAATTTCTTTAAATTAATATTGTTTAAAGGAATTGATATGGATTCCTAAATTTGATATTATGATTTGAGAGGTTTCTATTAAGATGATTGGTTATTGTTAAATATTTTTTTGGAAATACATCATAGAATATCTCTTCTGAATCTCAGCGACAAATCTTCAAGAAAATTTCTATTGAAAAATAATCCATTGGATCCTAATTGGTTGATGTTTTAATCCAATCTATACAGACTTTAGGTGAGGTGTCTATTGGACACCATGGTCAAGAAGTAGATCATGGATCAGAATTTATTAAGATGAATCCACCCATCTTATGGGGAGATATAGTACCCAAATGATCTTAAAAAAATATTAGGTTTATTAAACAATGTTCCAAGGTAGTAATTTTAGATCCACATTCACCTTGGGTACACAGGTTCATTATGATACATCTAATGGTGGTGGATCATATTTTTAGGATATGGGAGATGTTTTTGAAGTTAGGAATTCTCAAGGAGGAGATAAGAAGAAATATATTTATGCATTAGAGTTTTCACCAGATGAATATGAGTTTGGGATGGGAATTTTTATAGGTATGGTTTTTATTTCATTCTCTATGGTGTTATATTTATTTTATATTGTTTCTACTCATTATTTTATATATTAAAATTTAGTTGAAATGTTGGGATTGTTTTTGGAACTTACATCAATCTTGTTGGATCATTCCAAGCCTTTGGGAAAGAGATCCAAAAATGATTTCAAATCTACCACATGTAAAGTAATGATAGACGACTTTGAGTTGGTGTGAAATTATTGGTCTTGATTTCTTTGACCTTATTATTAGCTTGAATTGGATGGTCTATATTATGTTCCTGATTGACTGTTATAATCATTGAGTATAGTACTTGTATCACGATGGGGTATCTATCATATTTTATGGTGAGTGGGATTTAGCATCTTGGAGAGAGGGTCCTATTTCTCCTTATTCTGGAATATTGTTTTTTTTGGAAATTGTCAGATATGTTCTTGGGTGTTGTTAGATCCTATTGAGCTTCCAACATTCTACAGTGATGAGTATGTATCCTGAGGTCATTCCTAATGGTTTTATAGGTTACCACCATAGATAGAGGTCAATATATTTATTAAACTTCTTTCTAGATTGATACACATTTCTATGCAATATTATTACATGTCACCTACTAAGTTCATGATACTTAATGTCCATCTTGAGGGTCTTGTTGTTAAGGTATTTATTGATCCCAGCATATCACCGTTGGATCCTCCTACCCACTTTTCTATGACTCCATACGCGAGCCTTAGACTTTTCAGTGTTGATAAAAATCAAAATCAATTTACTATTAAGAATAAATATACCTTTCTTATTATGGATGATCTCTTTGACCAACTAAGAGGGGATCATTAGTTTTCAAAGTTTGAACTTTTTATAGGGTACCACTAGTTTATAGTCTAAGAATAGGATATACCTATAATAGAATTTTGGTGCTGTTATTGACAATTCGTGTAATGACCCCAACCCTAGTAACCTGAATATAGTATATTACTTTATTACATTGTCATGAGATACTGGGAATCACATTCCGAAGGACCAAATAATTTAGTAGTCTTTGTAAAAAAGATATATATGTGATTCCCATATTACCTTCGAAAAAAAATTATAATTTTTTTACCAGAATATCATTATTCCTACTAGAGTATCCTTTCATGTTATTCTTGATATACATATTGGATTCATGGGAATGTAAATAAAAGAAGGGTGAGCTCAAATACTTAGTAAGGTTTAAGTACAATAGAAGATATCATTAATCAATAATAATAATAAATATTCCAACGTAAATAAATTAAAACACATTCCATTTGAATAATTTTACTATCATAATCAATATTGTAAGGTAAATAACTGAAAAAATACAATTTAATAAATAAAAAACATTTCATAATAGGATAACAGACAAACAATATGGCGATGTAAATAACTAAAAAAACATTCCATATTATCATTAAACTATGAATAAAGTGTATAGAAAGATAATATCATTGTAAAAATATCATAAAAAATAATGACTAAAACCATAATGAATGAATTTATTAATTATTGGATGTCATGATATCAAGCCTCATGATAATTACATTCAAAACCTTTAACAAGATAATTAATATCAACTCGGTAGTTATACAACAGAAACCCATTTTGACTTATGCCATATAACTGATTCATCTCATGAGACCATAAATAAATTGAGGGGATTTCTATAACCGGTCCATACCTGTATCTTTATGTACAAAATGTTCATCCTCGAATGCCCTGGAGGCCTTCTTCTTTTTTATTGATTTTTGATAACCCCCCTTTCAAGGGATAAGGGTAACCCTTATAAGGCCCGTAGTCTCAGAGATTACAAGGCCCGTAGGATTAGGAGCTTTCATGACCCGAAGGACTTAGGGAATTCGACCAGACTATCTATAAGGAACTAACCCTCCCCAACACCTTCATTGTGATAGTAGCTATCCACCTTTGCATGATTATCTGGCTAGGCTTCCCGTGAAAGCAGAGGCTGGTCCCGATGGCATAGCCATACCCACTAATCCTCACAATCCATTTTGCTCTACTTTGGTGAGTGCACCTACTATAAATCCTCTTCTAGGGCTACTTATTTTTTTTTAGAGTCTGTCTAGGGAAACTACATGTGTCTCGAAGGCCTTGAGGTGGCCCAAAGGCCTTAAAGGTGTCCCAAAATCCCTACTGACCCGAAGGCCTGGGTGGCCCGAAAGCCTTAAAGACTCCAAGCCCAAATTGATAGCCCACGGTGAATAATTCTAGACACTATAGTAACTGCTATAGTGGCTTCTACAATAACGCATAGTGTACAGTTCTGATGCAGTACCTGCACAGTGTACTGTTCTACTACAGTACCTGCACAGTGTACAGTTCAGCTACAGTACTTGCACAGTGTACAATCTTCTACAGTACTGCTACAGTACCCCCGGAAATATGCCTCTACCTGGTTTTGAACATGGGTCTCGTGGATGCATTTTAGGATACCTCACATGTTGGACTGAGTCTTAGGTTCATGTCCAAAGTGTTCATCATATATGAATAATTAATTTAATTGATGTACAATATACCTTACCATTAAATATCAATATGGAATAAAGACGACATATTATCAATATATCTCCATTTAATCAAATAACATTAAATTCAAAACACCATATGTATAAATGATATATGGTTTAAGTAATAATCATATCTATGATAAATAATATAGATATTTAGGGTAAATTTAATTCCAAATGATCATAGGAATTTAAATATTTCAAGGTAAAATTAATTAATAAAAAAATAAATCAATTGAATATCTATACTTTCCATGATCAAATAGATCATAACCCAACCATATAGATAATAATAATACAAAAAATACAAAAAATACCTAATGGATCATTATTATAACAAAGGTTTTATGTCATTGAGGAGTGGAAATACCTTAAAATTTCATTAAATCGTTGTTTAAGAAAACAACCTTCTCACGTTCAAAAGCATTTTTGAAACTAATAGTTCAAAAAATATTTTTAAAATAATATTCTTTGAAAATAAACATTTAATTATAAGGGATGAATTAAAAATTGAGTGTTCATTACGGAAAGAAATTCCATACATATTGTATATTATAAAAAAAGGATTATTTTTACTTTTTCATTAAAAGAAAATGATCCTTTTTTAGAAAACAATATAAGGATTCATTTTTAAACAATTGTAAATTGTTAAAATAGGGTCATTTTTTAATAAAAAAATTGGAGAATATTAGATCATTTTTAAAAACATTTTATGAAAACATGGATTTAAAAGAAAAATGATTTATGACCAAATAGAGAAACAAAGTCAGATTTTATTTAAAATATTTTTTCAACCATTTAAGTTCCAAAGAATTGAAAAAAAATCTATTACATGATATCTTCATGAATAACTAAATAAGAAAAAAATTAAAGTGTTTATTATTTAGTGATTAAATAATTTCCTTCAATTGACATTGAAGAATAAACAATCATGATTAAAATTCGACTGTGAAATAGTATATCATAAAGATCTTAACATTAGAATGAGAATTCATCAATGAATTGATTATTTGTATCCAATATAACACCACATAAAAATCTGAAATAAATCATAATATAATAAAGATTATTTAAAAACAAAATATGAGAATGTCAAAGATAATGAAGAAGTAATATAACTGAATGAAAATAAATTGAGTTTTGAAATTATTTACCACTTGGTAAATTTTAATTAGAATCCCCTTAGATGAAATAATTCAAATTAAAATTTAAAATTCCACGAAGTATGAATTATTCATTATATAACATGAAAATGTTGTGGTATATACACTATATAAAATAAATTAGTTGTATAACACTATAATATTTCTCAGTGAAGAGAAATTGAGATGAAGTCCCTTTCCTAAATCTTCCATTTGGTTGGACATGATTTAAACTTTTGTATGATGGTTTTAAGCATGTTATTAAATCATAAAAGAACCATTTTCATATTTATAATAACATATTTGATCTTTTTATAACATATTATCACTCATTCATCTTTAGTCATTCATTATTTCAATTTTTTCATGTGTAAATATTCTTGTTTTCTCATGTGTGTGTTTTCATGAAAGTTCATGTTTTTTGGTATAAGTGTCAAACACCATTTATTTTTTTATAATTTTAAATAAATTAAGTTATAAAAATAATAATTTCAAATTAAGTAGTTTAATTAATAAAAATACTTATAAATTATTATAATTTAATAAATTTAAAATTAAATAATTAATGTTCTAAATTTTTTTATTTTATGGTATAATTTTGTATAAAAAATATTTAAATATGAATATATTTATTTTATTCAATTTTATCAACATATTATTTAATTAAAAATTTTAAGAATAATTTATATATTGATTATTTTGATAAATAATAAGTTATGTAATGAGTATATTTACTGTAAATATGACAAGACAAGGTTTTATGGTATATTTCATCATAAATAATTTCAACCCATTAGATAGCTTATAAGAAGAAAACACTGAGCCTCTGTGAATAGTAAATTTACCATTATTGAATGTAATACGCCCATTAGGAAAAGTAATCTCACCCATGGAAGTATAAATAAAAATGGGACACCTTATAAATGAGAGTGAATGTTTTTAAAGTTAATCAATAAATATTGGTATTTTTTTGAGTATCAACTATTTCATTACAATTAACAAATTGATTTATAATAAAATTCTTCTTCATAAAATGTATTCCTAAAAAATATTTTTTTTATAATTTTAGGTTAATTTAAGGAGACCTTAGTTGATTTTTGAAAGTATTATAAAATCATATTTAAAATCAACATTTATTTTTCATGTAAATAATGATTTTATTTTAAAATTAAATTTCAAATATTTTGAAAATTTCTTGGATAAAATGAAGTCCATTTATAAATTCTACATGTAAAAATATATTTATGGTGATTTTTTTGGATTTTTCAGAAATACTTGAAAATTTAGTAAATAGTAAAATATGATAATTAACAATAAATGCTTAATGCATGACTTATTGAGTCATAGGTGATTTATGGATGATTTTAGCACAATTTGTTACAACATAAATGAACATATTACTATGTTTGGTCCAATTAATCAACATTATCTCTTGTCTTAAGAAAAATAAAAAAATAATGAATTAGATAGTAAAAATTTACCTCTCTCCTCCAGTATAGAAACCACCCCTCACCCCCTCTTCTACTCACTCTTCTAGAACCTAATGATTCTCAATGTTCTATATAAATACTCTTTCCTAGTCCCTCCCCACATCCAGGATATCTTGTTCATGCCAAAAGTAAAAAACCCCTTCCCTTAAGGATATTCTCAAGGAGGTGTATTGAAGAGGTAAAATCCACTTCCTTTTTATTTTAATTACATTTCAAGTTCCTTTATTTTATTGCCCTATCCCCATCTCCTATATAAAAATGATCATGATTACTCTAGTAGCATCTATATACTATAATAATAAATTTTTAGTAAATTAACATCACCAATATCCTTTCTCTATATCTTTTATTTTAAAAATGTAATAATTTTTTGGAGGTGTTGATTTACAACCTTCAAGGATGACTAAATTTCGTTCTTCAATTACTTCCTCAAGGCTGGTCATGAAGCCATTTTTATGGTTGAAACAGATTAAAAAACATGTATTATATCTTATGTAATTATTCTGGAATCATCATTTGTGCCTGATACTAAATAATAGTACTAAAGCAGTTTGTTGTGATCGAAAAACCGCACTAAAAATCTAAACGATTATCACTAAATGACTTTTCTAATTATTATTACCCATACCATGTAAACAACTGATATATATATATATATATAAACTTATTTTTTTTCATTAATAATATATAAATTCAATTCTGTAGAATTATATCCATTCCACATGAACTCCATTACCTATAAACAAGTGAACTGGTCCTGAAAACCAAGAAAATTAATGCTCAAGAATGATGAAGTTAAACTCTTGAACTTACCCAAAATACCATAAATGAACTTAGTAAATTTATAATAAATAAAATAAATGTATATATGGTTATTAATTAATTAATTAATGGATTTATTTGATTATCCATGATGTTAAGGTCATATTTAGAACACATTCGGACATAAGGTTAGGGTTTTTCTGAACTCACATTCAGTTCTGTGAGATATGCCTTACTGACCACTATTTATTATGTTTGGTGTATTTATACTTCTCATTGATGTATAATTTCTTGAATCTATTTATTTTCATGTTATTAAATGAACTATTTTATTATTATTAATTTTTGTGCATATGATTCGATTGATTACAAAGTGGTAAGGGATTCCACCTGAAGAGTCATTTTCCATTCAGGTTATTCCTTTACTATACTTAACCAAATGTAATGGTTATTTTTTCAAATTATATATAATATATTGTATGATTTAAAATCATATATACCAAACATTCATCTTTCATTTATTTGGATTACAAGTTTTAATTTAGTTACCCTCTCAATTCTTCCTGATAGGCAAGCCTGATTCAATGGAACTTCACGAATTTTTACCAATTTCCATGAGAACTATATAAAATGTTTTAATCCATAATTATTTTTCACAAATCATAAATTTTAACCTGAAAATTTATCTTGTTTAATTTCTGGTTTTATGAAAACCAACATACCATTCCTCTATAAAACCTCTTTAATGTTTTCTTCGAACTGCACTAAAATGTTTTATATCTAAAGATTATTTAGAAAATATTTTTACACAATTTCACTTCAGTGGGACATTATTTATGGCTCAAAAATAATTTCTATGTCATTAAATGTTCTTTTCTATGATATACATGTTTACCAAATTATTTCATGAAACGTATAAATGATATTAAAAAATAACTCTTCTTTCTAAAGTAAAAAAGTATTTTTCTCATCTCAATTTTACTTTTGTGAGATATATTCCATGTTCACCAATTATTACTTTCTTTTGGTGTATGTACCACCCTTTGGTATATAATATCTATAGCCTCATTATTCTCATGTTATTATAATATATTAGGATTTTAATGTTTCATAGTTGTGTGAGACACTTTGGAATGTTTAAGGATTATTTCTTTAAGATTTTTTCAATGGTCTCACTTAAAAGTATATCTGTCTATGTGAATGTCCATTATTAAATCTTGTACTTTATTTAGATTTATATATTATGATATAATCTAAAATATGTTATTTAAGGGTTTCTTATTAGTTTTTATGTGCATGTGTTATCTTGATACCATTCACCATATTACTCAAAATGGTTAGTGTTTATGTTTAATGACCAGAGAAAGTTGTTTAAATTTCATTGCTTAGTTTCAATATGAATGTATATATTGATTATGTTCAACCATTTCATATGAAGAATGCATTGGACTTAGTAAGTGTTGGGTGGGGCCTTCTATAACCCATTGGTGCATTGGTAGGACACATGAGACAACCTAGTTTGGATTTTTACCCATTTATGTGTGGTCTTGGAACAAGACCCTAATAGTATGGTGATGATGTCCAGCATTATGCATTACCTCATTATGGAACTAGTATTTTATGGTCCATTTGATTATTCAACTAGTATAATATCTATAGTTATGTTTTATTATTTAGTCATTTTTCATTCCTTACATATTATTATCATGTGTAATTTAAAATAATGTGTTTTTAGTTGCTCACTATTATTAGTTATTGTGTTTATGGATACTTTGGTTTTCTTATTTACCATTTCTCAGCATCTGAGTGCATCCCTTCCTTGTGATTCTTTTCCCTCGGTAATGATGAAGAAAAAATTTTATAAGATTTGAAGGATTCAATTTATTTCATTTTATATTGTATCATGTTTTATTTTAATTTCCCAATGTATTATGGGTATCATGTATATAATCTAGTTTTCTACAACTATTAAACTATTTTTTCATTTGGAATTTGATTCGTTGTAATCATGCTGAATAATAAAATAATGCAACTACACCGATTTTGGGAGTCATGGTGTTACCATAGGATATAGATACATCATATGAAGAATTTAATTAATGTTATAAATATAATTTTTGTATGTTAGATACATTTTTAGAATCATTGTTGAAATATAAACATGGATAATGGATCACTTCGCTTCTTGGATATTATAGGTCATACACACACATGTGAGTTGTTATCATTCACCAAATTAGACAAAGGGAAAGAAAGTGGGTGATATATTGATCTCAAATAATCAATTTCATATCACATATATTCACTTAATTTTAATTTATTATTTTACATGTAATGAGTAATAGAAAAAAGAATCACATCTCTTCGTGAGGCGATAGTCCACTGTACAAACGAGTGACGTTATCATTGTTTAAACAAAAAGAAACTTTAGAAATTATAAGTTATATTAAAATTATATAATTATAATAATATCATAAATATCTTATAATTTTTTTAAATTCATAATTATATACATCTCTGAAAGTATATCATTGAAATTGAATTACTTAGCTTCATGAGGAGATAGTTAGTCGTACACATGATAGACGATTTTGTTTCCCTTTTGATGGAAGAGTAAATGGATATAGGTCAAAACATTAGAATAATAACATATAATTATGTGTGAGATACTAAGTATATTATATAATAATGGTTTAACATTATTTTAAGAGGAAGAATAAGAAATAAAATAATAATTTTTGCTTAAGAACATGCCTCATTTTCAGAAAACATTATTAGGTTTTAACCAAATTCCCTCCTACATTGTATTTATGATCAAAACAAGGGGTCTATAATGTTTTTAGGTAATTCATGTTTGTTATTTTTTTCAGGAATTAGCTGAATCAAAGGTTTTTTATGTGTAAATATAGATGATATGGGGTAGCCTTTTATAAGTGAGGTGAGTGGAACACTTGTCATTTTTTAAAAGAAAACGGTTAAATAATGTTTTTTCACATGCCACAAGGATAAAAAATGATCCGTTATTGAAACTAGTAGATATAAGGTCTAAATATTTCTAGAAAATGGATGTTGAGCATGTTTTGCGTAATTTTTAACCCTTATATTTTCAGATTAACCCCCCCCCCCCCCCCCCCCCACGATAAACCCATTTTTCCATAATCACGGTAAATATATTTTTTACTATTAATTACGGTCAAAAATTAAGTTTTGATTATTATATTGTTTAAATTATTATGATTAAAAATATTTGATCCATTTTTACAAATTCAATTAACCTAAGTGGAAGAATCCAATTAATAAGTATACTCCCACATGTGATGAAAAGTGGGGTTTCAAAGAGAAACTTTTCATAATCATAGATGGTTTTAATATAAATATTCAGTGTGAAATTCATTCTAATGATACAATATTATTAAATTTTATAATAATTGAACTAATTTTTCATTAAAATAAATTTTAAAATTTAAATTATCCGTGTGGATTATTTAATGAAAAATATAGTTTTTAATAAATACCATTATTATTCAAACAAAGAAAACGGTTTGAGTAAGCACATCTCACAGTAATTCCTACAGCCCTCATAGTGATTGTCACTATGCCTGTTCCTACCCCCTAGGGGGATGGACCCTCATATTATTTTAAAGAAGACTATCTTCCACCATTCCTTCCCTTCTCTAACCCAAATATCCTTCATACTTTCCCTCAAATCTCTCTTTTCCCCAAAGTTCCTGATATATATGATGGATTTTTTCAACTTCCACCCTCCCTATTGAAGTTCAACGAGGTGTCATGTCTTCTAAATTTTATGTGTATCGCACGGTTTACACACCACCATCCATAATTGGACTCATTTTATTGATTTATTTTCGGATCCTGGGGTTACAAGAATGATTTACTGTGGGGCTTCAAAATAGCTGGAACGTTATCATTAGATTTTATTCAGAAGAGAATCTAATTCAGGCATGGTCCAGTGCTCCTTGCATCTATAGCAACAAGGATGGCCTCAATAGGTGACATAAATAGAGAACCACTACTCCAAGTCTTTCTAAACATGGCTTATACATTTTTTAGCATGAAATACCACTTAATTAATTTCATTTATCAGATATAATAAATACCTCATTTCACAGTTCATATAAGTAATTATATATATACCATACAATAATTATGTCCCTATCATGAAAAATGAATGTCAATATATATATATATATGCCTATGTGCATATTACGATGCATGCATACTCATATCTGGTTATACTGATCCATGATTTTAAATCTCAAGAAATAATAACTTCCCACAATTATAGTCATCACACAATATGTGAATCTTCCAAGCTAAAATATAATCAACTGTAACATTTGAACGTCATGAACAACAATCACAACCCTGGACACTCAGATTTTACCCCAAATATTTGTTAGCTACATCCATGTAAAATCTCATTACCATGTCCCAAAACAACCTATTATCCTTTATAACATTCCCAAAATTTTAATGTAATAGAAAATAAACAACTGCCTCTATAATGACACTTTGTAATGTTCCCTGATCAAGTACTCTCTCATTGGAAAAAATTGGGTTAGTTATGGGACCTCAAGTACACCTACCCAAAAGCCCAAGGTTGACGACTAGGAGTGGGGGTGATATATATAGTGAAGAGACTATACCCCCTTTATTAGATAGTAATATAGTAGAAAAATCAAGTAATAGTAAATATCATTGTAATCAAAGAACAATGGTAACCATGTATCATACAACTGGAGAATAAAATGAGGAACCAACAAACCAAAAATGAAGAATCATGTAATTACATGATGAAATGTATGTAATTATGAAATTAAAAATGATAAAAATAAAACAATCAACAAAAAAAATAATATTGAAATACCCGAGTACAAAATCCCAAGTTGGACCTGTATCCATACTTCATCTCATCCAGTAGGCAAATGAATCTGTAACATATTCTCTTTCCCTTGTTGAAAATTCCATCCATGTAATATTATCGGGTAGCAAATAGTTGCCCCAATATCGTGTGAGTAAAACTCAAATGGTTGAAACCACCTGTAATAAAAAATTCAATTAGATAATAAGTGAATGCAATTAATAAAAAACATATGTATTAATTAATTAATTAATATAATACATCAATCAACCTGATTCAACACCACGCCAGAATGTCTATGAGTATGTATAATGACCATGCCAACCATAACCATATACTATGGTAGAATAAAACAATTGGACATAACCCTATGAATAATAATTTTAGCATGGTACTAGTAAAATACCACTCAATATAAGAATTTCTTCAAGGGCCTAGGTAGATCCATCTCAATATAATCATTACATTAGGGATTTGGACATGTCCCGCTAAATATAAAAATTACTACATGGGACTGGCTAGAGCCCACTCAACATAAGCAATACAATTTGGGACTGGGAAGAGCCAACTCAATATAATAATTACAACATGATATTGGGTGGAGCCCATTCAATATAAGCATTAGAATATGGGACTGATAAGATCTATCTCAATATAAGAATTACAAAATGCAACTCAAGGAGCCCTCACAGTATAAGTATTACAACATGAATCACAACACATATCATAGAAAGAATGAAATAATAATATCACGTCACATGGATAAATTGTTAATTATGAAAATTACCATTCATCATTAAATTACAATATCATTTCTATACCAATTTATCAACAACCATATAAATAAACCATGACATTTACACAGGGAATCTATATCAAGAAAATACCTCAATATCATTTTATTCTAAATAAAATTTAACCCACTATCCAATTTATTATTTTTAGAGGGTTTTTTCACCTAATGGGTAGCCATAAGCTAGGTCACATCAGTAATTGAATTCAAATTCATTCATACAATATTAAAATCAATTATTTACCATAAATAAATAATTAAATTAACTAAATTGCATGTTACATCAGCATAATAACAATATTTTATAGACTTGAAAATTAAATAAATTATCAATTTAGGTTTAGAACCCCTACATTTAACTGGATATTAACAAAATGATTCCAATGAAAAACTCCAACAAGGATGAAGGTTAAAAATATCACAAGAATAACCAAGATCAACCCAGGTTAAGGTCAAAACCCAAGAAACCACATGGTCAAAATATTTCCACCACAATAGTAAGGAATTATTGAAGATAATGGAAAACTAAGAAGAAAAACTCACCAGGGATCATATGTGAAAATGAGACATCTGGAACATAAGATAAGACTCTAAAATCACTTGGAATGAATAATGTGTAATCATTTTAGGTCATGTATTTCTCAGTTAATGATATACATCAGTAAACTCATTTCCTTAGCTTAATATTTATCCATTTAAATATTTACACAATGTGAATTAGGTTCACAATGTTTATCCACTTCACATCATAAATTAGTTCATGAAATGTTTCTGGTGGCAGTTACACATTTTGTAACATATTCATGATGTGTAATCCTACATAATACATTTTCCATCCCATATTATGTGAAATGACACAAGGCATACCAAATCCTTTAAAACCATGTAAAACCCCATAAACCCATTTAATATGTTTATACAAGGACTCTATTAAATAAAAAATATAAATCCTTAAAATTTATTTTATTTCCCCCAATAAAGACTCTATATCTCTGAATAAGACTCAACCACCATGGTTTAATGAAAAATACAAAGAGATACCTACCTAAGAAATGATAGGATATTAAAATTTTTCTTAATTGATGAAATTTTATTATGTTTATAAGAATAATATTTATCTTAAATATCGAATATTTCTTCCTCTTTGTATTTGAATCTTTCCACCACATATATTTTATTATTTTTGAAGTTAAAACATGTATTCTCTTTAGAATAATTCATATTTCACATAAAATCAGTTTATAAAAAATGAAATATTTTATTTTTGATATTTTTTTCATTTAAAACCAATTAAATAAACCAAGAATTTATTTCATTATACTTCTATATATTTCTTCTATTTCCACTCCACATTTATTTCCTTGCAATATTCCATTACTGGGGATCTAATTTTATGTCACTGTTTTCAAATCCCTCTTTTAACATTTGTTATGGATTTTAAAAATATTTTAAATTATTTATAATCATTATAAACCAGTTATAATAGGAATTAAGATAAAATTATGAATACTCAATTTATTTTGGTGTGTATAATGTACAACCCAGGTATTTTTAACAATATTTCACTTTTATAGTTAATTAATATTCACGATTATGAATTTATACAAATGATTGAACTACATAAATATATATATATCAGGTATTAAAATATATTATATGATCAATTAGATAGTCATAATATATTTAACATTATTATGTCTACATTAAATCATAAGGTATGAATTATTTATCAGTTAAGTAATTATCATTAACATGAATATGTATTTTGAATTATAAAAAAAATATTGAATTATTAAATATGAAAAATAGGTGTATTAAAGTTAATTATATAAATTTATTTTCATATTTATTATTATAAACAATTTTACCAATGTATAAAAAAATGATATGATTTTTTTATTTGAAAACAAAAAGGGTTTATTTTAAATATACTATTTTTCATGTATTATATCATATTATATACAAGTTAATTTTATAAATTTGATAATTTGAATATTATAAAATTAATTTCAATTTTGGATTCATCATAAAAAAATTATCTTTGGATTATTTTTTTGGATTTTCAAAAAAGGTTGTTTTTTAAGTGAATAGGAAAAATTCAATTTTTATAAATACTCTAACTTTTATGAAGTCATTTTGATATATAAATGAATTATGAATTTATAAAAAAAATTAAATAAAAAATAATTATTTATGAAGTATAATAAATCTTTTAAAAATATTATTTTTAATTTAGAAACTTATGTTTTAATTTTTGGAACCTAAGTAATATTTTATTTTAACAAAAACTATTTTTTCCTCTTACATTTACGAAGTATTCATAATGTTAAATTTGGTTTTGGAATGATTTTAAAGTAAAAAAAGATTATTTTATAAATGAAAAAAAATATTATTATAAAAAATACTGTAAAATATTTCAATGTAGATTCATTTTTATTATTAAGAAGACATTTTTCTGAAAAAAATTTAGTTATATTATGAATACATATATTTAAATTAATTTTAAATAACTGTAGAAATTGAATCCTATAATTTTTTTAAATTTTGAATCATATTTTTCAAGTTATTTTATAAGTCAAACATCATTTATATCCCTAAAAATAAGTTTCCATAATATAAACTAGTCTTCTAGATATAGGAAAAATGTGGTATAATTGTTAAATTAAGGGATATGGGAAAAAATATTGAAAACATATCCTTAAATGTGTGGACATAGTAATTATATAACAACCCCTTATCACTTTTAAATTTTTATGTATAATGAATCTACTTCCCTTGTAAATGACTTAATATTACAAAAAATCTACTCCTATCACCAATAAAAGGACCCCTTCACCACCCCTAATCCTAAAACCTAAACCATACAAGCCTAACCAAATAACTCTTAAACCACAATCAAACCAATATTTTTTTGGGAGGTTTTGTTATCACCAAAATACCAGTATTGCAAGTAATAAGGTGAGTTCTATTAAAGGATATTAAAAAATGTAATTTTCTTAACAGAGTTCATTCATGCTCATTTCTTATACCTCATCATGAAAATATATTATTCCCATAATTATATAAATAAAATTTATAATTAGTATTATGAAATTATATTATTATAATGTAATAACTATTATCGACCTCCTTTCTATCCATTAGAAAATGAAAGAGTCACCCATGTAATGTGTAGAATATCGCCTCCATAAATGATATATTTTATTTTTAATCACCTCCTTACATGGATGGTTCTAAAAATGATATTAATGAATAAATATTATATTACTAAATTGAATAAGTTTCTGAAAATGTAATTTTTTTCTTCTAATAATAATATTAACAGTAAATGGTCATCATAAAATTTATTCTCCCAATACAAGCATACCAAGATACATTCTGTTTAATATATATTTTAGAAAACCTTTTGAGCTATATAAATTTTGTGATACTAGAAAGATATGATATTATTATTTATTTATTTTTTTTTATTGAATGGTAATATTAATTTTTAACTCACTATTAAGATACCACATTTATTTCGTTTAAATATACCGAATACAAGATCGTTACAGGTATCGTCTTCAAAAATAATTCATAAATATCTAATGGAATGAAATTGTGTCATCATAAATAATTAATAAATTTATATTAAAATAATTTTTAATTTTTTTATTTTATACATTCTTGAACAAGACTTATGGATTGGAACTTCCAAATCGAATCATGTAAGGGAAACATAACTGTTAACACTCGAATATTAATTTCATCAATAAAAAATAATATATTTTTAATAAGGAATAATAAATGGATGTTATAATGTAAAATAAGTATCAATGAGGATAATATTCATATAAATATAAATACTAAATTTAATATACATGGAAATTAGAGAACACCTGACCAACTAGAAGTCATAGGTAGGGGGTTTAACACAATTTCCTTTTATGGGGTAATATCCTTTCCTCATTGACTATATAATTCCAAGATTATTTCCATTATAAAATATAGATTTTTTAAAATTTTATTTCAAAAATATTATGTGGTTATACATTTATTTCACATAATATATATCATTATATATTCTTACATCACATTTTAATATCATTATGGGGGTTTTTTATCTCAATTTATATTTATTGATTTATATTTCAGGTTATGCACTGATTTTATTTTATACGTTGTATATACTAAATATTTTATATATTTTATCATTATTAAATTACTATTAACGGTATTTAATATTCTATTTCATGTTCTCCTCTTCAATGGATTTATATTCAATAGTTACCAATGCCGTAAATGTTTTTCACCTCAATTTCCATTCTTGGTAAAATATTTAATATTATGGACCTATATTCATTTATATGATGTGTATACAACTTATTAGATATATTTTATCACGTTTTAATTTGATTAATTATATTTAATTTATATTTTTAAATTTAGTTTATTAATTTAATTTTAATTTAAAAATTAGTAATTCATTTTATTCAAAATCTTTTCTTTAAATGTTTTGTTGGATTTTACCCAATTATTTTTCCCCTATATTTTTATTCATTGTATTTATTCAATAAATTTCATATATAAACATCAAAGAATATTTATTTTTATTTTATATTATATTTTAATTTTTTTATAAATGTTTTTTAATTTATATATTTCATATTTTCTGAATGGGTTATTTTTCACATCTGTTTGAAATGGATATTTTTTTATGTTTTATCACCAAACTAATTTTTCTTAATTTTATGATATTTATTCATAGTTAATATTAGTTTTAATGTTTCTATTTTTTTTAAACAAAAATATTTTTCGCATTGTTGAATGAATTATTTATTTTCGAACATAAGTTATTTATGATATAAAGGATTTTTTAATCTATTACATAAGATGTATTACTGTTTTTCAATAAACTCTCACTCTAATGGTTTCATGTAACTTTTTTTTCATACTATTTTATTTCAATAATGTGCATTTTTTTCATTTTAATATCTATAATTAATTGGATAGCCCATTTTTTAAGGTCATCTTATTTTTAATGCGTTAATTAAATAATCATGTAATAATGGTTTAAAAGGTTTTTTATTACTTAAATGGTTAAATATAGGCCTTTATATGGTATATTTAGGATATTTTTCTTGGAAATTATATATAATGTTGGGTCTATCTGATATATCCCTCCAACACATTAGGTAATGATTTATTCTCTAGAGAAATTATTTTGTAATTTACTAGTGAAGTTATTCAAGTATAATGGTTATTGTAAGAGTGAATGTAAGAGTAATATGAATATGATGTTCCAATTATCCTTCCTAATTATTCTTTTTCTTTTATTCTTACTTACAAGATTGTTTTATAGAAATCTCAATTTAATAAGTTGAAACGTATCTTTTTTTTGTTTTCATGGTTGATTATTATTGTCTTGATCTTCTACACTCCATTTATTAATGTCGTATCCCAAACATAATGGTATGAATCCTTATTTATTATCCATGTTTCATTGGGTATGATTTTTTTATTTTATGTTAATGTACCTTGTTTATTTTATTCATACTCACTTGATCATATTATGCTAAATTATGATATTCAATTGTGAACACCTATATTTACCCTTATAGAGTGTTTGATCTTAATTAACAAAATTTCTATTTTCCCTTGTTATAATGAATGATCTTAATTAATAGATTTCATAAAGTTTATCATTTATGGAATATATTTTCTTTAGGATTAATTCTTATTGTTAAATTCTATGTTATTGGTTTAGTAAGGAAAATACCATTATGTGAGGAAGATATAGGTTTTTTAGTTAATGGATTATCATAATTCTCAATGAAATCCAACCTATAAGGTATTGGGTATGCAAGTGACTCCATATTGGTTATTGATATTGTAATTATGGTTGGTATGATTTTGTTTTCTTTAGTTTTTATAAATGTAAGTATGTAAAGAATAGGTTTTTAACACCTGATCCAAGTGTATGAGCCAGGGGTGTCTAATTGGATCATACCTAAGTGAAATATGAATATATATATATATATATATATATATAATATTAACCTAGTGAATATAGAGTCTATATAAGGTACTTTTGAGTTTAATGTAATATTAAAATGAAGATTTTAAGTTAATCACATGGGAAAATTCAAACAATGTTATTCTATTCTTTAAAGAATAAAATTTTATAATGTATAGTGATTTAAGCAATGATTCAAGTCGATATAATTTTATGATATTGATAACAATATTTTTTTATGTATAAATACCTACACCATAATTGGTTTTTCATGTTTTGATACATATGTCGAAAAGGATATAGTATGTTTTTTCGAAATTCAAAGAAAAAGTGGCCAAGTCCTTTGTAGAAATAAATATGAAATATTTTGATAATTTAATAAAAACTTTGATATGTGTCTAATTCATGGAAGATATTGAGAATTTTATAAAGTTAATTTGAAGAAAAGATGAAATTTTTCCCCATGTAGATGATATTATTAATTATTTTGTAGTTGTGATTGATTACATAAAAGAACCACTATCAAAAATTTATTCTTATATGTATGTTAGTCAGATAATCATGCATTAAATATTAGATAAAAATGAATTTTATGGTATTTAATGAAAATAAAATATAGATAATTAAGGTTGTTTCAATGGGAATATCCTAATATTGATATTTATTGAATCATTGTATATTTAAAATATTGGAAATATCATAACGATTACATGTTTTGTTTAAAAAAGAAGAAGAGGTAAAGAATTTGACTGGGAGAAAAAAATACTAACATATTACTACTACTATAAAATATTTTTTATCAATGAAAATAGAGAGAAGTTGACATTTTTATATTGAATATTATTTGTTTTGAATACTATCAAAGAGAGAGAGATAGGGATGCAGGTTTACATATTATCTATTGAAGACCATATAGGTTGAATAAGAATAAGTAAGATAACATTAATGATTGGGAATATTTAAAGAAGAAAGATATCCAATTAAGATTTATTTAATTAAGTATGAAGATCATATTAGTTATTTATAGTGCACATAAAATCATACACTACTAACCACACTTTAATTGGGGATAGCTAAATCTAGTTTATAGAAGTATGAACTGGGTAGTTCTATTACCCATGAAGAAAGAGTGTGGGTGCTTTTCTAAATCATGTTGGTGAAGTGAAATGTGACATGGTAGGTGCTAGGATAAAGGGTTTAATACATTCCACTATCCCATTATTGATTATTGATAATAAATTCTCAGTCATGTGGGTGATGAATAACTACTATTATACTTCGATTAATCACTCACACATTGTTAGAGAACATTATATATCCTAATGTGACACTATTTTTTAGTGTTCTTTATTATATAAAATTAAAGAAAATTGATGGATAGATATGTGTGAAATAGAAATTCACCCTAATAGTTGTATTGTGGAATGAAATAGATTTCATTTGGTTAAATCTAGCCACACCGATTCACCCCTGCCTTCTATGTGGTTTCAGAGATCCTGATGGAAAAATAATAGGTGTCTAAGATCTTGGTTCCTCCATTGATTTTATTCACTAAATTTTTTTTATTTTTTTATTTGAGTTAGAGGTGATTAAAATAAAAAAAACAACACACACACCATTAATGATTATCTTACTTTAGGTTGTGTCATTAGTCTTATTCATTGATTCCCACTATAATTTGTCATTATATAGTGTTAATAGTTTAAAATCTTTGTTATACACTATGAGGAATCATTGAATTTTGAAATACTCTTACACATTGTGTCATGAAATCCCTCAATCTCAAATAAAAATACATGTGAGAAGAGGGATGTATATTTGGTTTAGTCACACATATCTGTCTTTCGATCTTCCCACATGATGATGCATGTATGTAACATAGTTGCTTCACCTTCATATTGTGTGGCACAATCTAATTTTTATCATTGTGCTGATATTCACATGGTAGGGAACCCATCTATCACTTGTCTTTAATTCATGGGGATGGGTTTCTGGTTAATATGATCTAATGCGTATATCCCTCTTTCAATATCACCGACCTGGTGGTGCTTGTGTGTCACCGTACAACAACACCATCCTATTGCTCTGAGCCATTTTTATGATCATACCATGTCCCCTATTTCCCATTATCATATCTAAGAGACCACATTTCCCAAATTTCTTTATTGATGATAGATCAGAGTCCCTATGGCATGTAGGCCTAATTTTATGGATCTAATTCCCAATTTTGGAAAATAGTACAACTATTACAATATTTTCTATAGTAATTCTACAATGAATTCAGAAATTATTCCCCACCAACATTTCATCTATGGTTTCTCATGTTTTTATATCTTATTTTAATAAAATATACTATCGTACTTTGAATAAAATAAAGAAAATATAGTTTAAAGAAATAAATAAATAATTTATATTAAGTAAATGAGATGAAATCCAAAAATCAACATGTTGTTATCATGTAGATATCAGACCAATAAATAATAAATAATTCGTCTTTTGAGGATCAACTATTAAGATAATAGATATCAATTCTCACTTATAAGTTACAAAGTCTTCCTTTGAATATGGGGTAATTAATTTTTCTTATCAAGATTCTACTTTGTAAAAACCATGTATAGTGGGTAACATCAGGATTAAAAGAATATATATGTGGATTCATATGTTATTTTGAATAAACCACAACATTATATTTCTTATGAAATCGTCAGTTTTATTCTTTGCAATTTTAAAATGTAGTGGATATCAACCAATTTAAATAATTATCTAAAATATTGTAGGGAAAACTAGATAAAATGAGGTTTCATTTGTAAATATCACCAAATAATTGGAGTCCAAATGTTCTAGGAATGTGATTACTATATCCATATTTTCTAAAAATGAGAATGAATTTCAATAAAAATCATAAAAAATAAGAGTCCAAGAATGGGTTTCATGAATAAATCCATACACTAGAAAAAATCATTGCTGTCACAGATGCTCAATTAAGAATTAATGCTAATGGGATATTGTATATTATTAAATCCATGTTATAGAAATACATAACGAGTTATGATAAAATTTAAATTGTATAATTTTATTTTAATGAAATGGTGAGGTCTGATGAAGATTATAAGACCATCCTAAATATAAAGTGTCTTGAACTTATAGTGATGTTGGAAAATCTAGAAATTAAATAACCCATGACTTCATAAAACACTAACAGAAGAGTTGATATTGTATATTATTTGATTGAGGATATTTTTTTTGAAAGACCTGTAATTTTTAAAAAAGATATTATGATCATAAAATTCTGATTATCATGTAAGATAAATTTTCGTGGGCCATTTTTGGAAAAACGTTTTTTCAATAATTTTATTTTTTGAAAAAAGTGTGAGTTAAAATATAAATTTTATAGAAAAATGGGTTGAAAAAAATATGATAATTACAAAAAATCAACAAAGGAGGACATAATAAAGTGTAATAAACGTTTCCCATCAAAATAATATTAGTTGGAGGATAAAGTTTCATAATAATAGAAACATATAAAAGGTGTCCAGATTGTTTATAAAAGAAAGATAACATTATGTGCTAGGTAATAATGGTGTTGTAGAAGTTTTAGGAAGAAGGATATTGATTGTTTTCATATTATTTCAATCTGTAGAAGATAATGAAGTTTTGTATCATGGTGGAGAAATGAAGAGATGCAATAATGTTCACAAAATAACGTATAAAATATGATCATCTCACACAGATTTGGAAACATTAGAAAATTTGATAAGAATAAATGTTATATATATTTTTCTATCATTTTTTAATTTTTTCATTCATTTACTGGATAATTCACATGGTGGAGGTCCAATATTGCATGAAATAGGGCTTCACAAGATTACAAGGAAGAAAGAAAGAAAATCTACAAAAATGGAAAACTACACATTGTGATGGCCAAGTTCAAATCTTGTACTTGATGATCACAACCTTAATCAACCCATGAGGTCAAGGAGTAAAAATCCATGAAGACTGAAGAAATTTCCAGTTCATGTCATGAAGCCCTCCAGCACATCATTATTCAAGTCAAACCAAAACCTGGGAAATATATAAGGATTCAATGAAAAAAGCCAGCTGTCCATGGGTTACACATCGTGAACCACCTATACATAATGTGACCATGGTTAAACATCACTAATCTGCAGAAGATAAGCATGTCATTCTAGAGATCATGATCGAAATATCATGGATCAAAGGATCATGATGTGACGATTAAGTACATGTCGTGACAATTTTCACCTATTGAAGGAGCAGCCCTACATCACATTGGGGGAGAAACTATGATTATATGTATCTCCTTTTTAAACTCCCTTCAAAATTTTATTCTCTTTTCCCCCAAAAAATACCTTATTTATTTTTAATTCCTATACATTTTCAATCAAAGATCAGTGGATTCATTTTCTTCAACACCTTCAATTCCCACGTCTTTTCATTCCCATTTCATTATTTTCAAGTAATGTTTTATTTAAAGTATTATTACATGTTTTTTCATATCGTTACATGTTTATTAAATTCAATTCCATTATCATAGTTATTATGATTTACTTTATCCCTTTTACTTCTTTAATTACCATCATAAGTAGCTAAACACATTAGGGGTCAGAATAATGATTTGTTGTATCAATTTTCTTAATTAGACCTCTACTTATAAATATGGAAAACCTAATTGAATTAGTAATTAGGATAGAAATCCATAATAAAAACCCATTTGTGTGACTGTACCATGACCATTAGACAATAAAACAAACAACCCTATCATAATTGAAGTAAATTAAGACTATAACCATTTGATTAGGGAACATTATTCAATAGAAGATGAAATTAGTATATCTAAGACTATAACTAGCCTCTGGACCATGGAATAGTTACATCCTAGGTAGAACTAGAAGGTTGGACCAAAGCATACAAGAGACTACCACTTTATTTATAGACTAAAAAGGTTGGACCTTGCCAAGATTAGAATTGGGATCAACTTTATCAAGATACTCAGAATTGATCCTAACCCATCTTTAATCAATTGAATTAAAACCCAAAAATAGTTAAAAAAACTACCCATCATTAGTCAAACTAGTAAGGAATACTATACAAGATTCAAGACCATATTTATTCTCCCCACAAAATACCATCCTCCTCATGGGATTGACAATACTACACCTTAGATGTTATTAAATCATAGGACACATATATATTTATAATTTGATGCACTTGTGTAGAAACAAAAGACCCACACAACTCACACCTGTCAAATATTGGCACCATTGCTGGGGAGGCAGTGTTGTTTCTCTTTGTCAGGACTCTGCTCTAGATCTAGAAGATGATCTGGTAAAAGTAGGGAACTTTATATTCCCTGATGATTTTCTAGTTTTGGACATGGAAGAAGATGGAAATGTTCATATTATCCTTGGAAGTCCCTTTCTATTAGTAGTGAAGAAACTAATTGATATGAAATAAGAAAGTCTCATCTGTAGAGTGGGAGAATAAGAAGTTGTGTTAAACCTGATTAGAGTTGTGCAACACTCATATGACAACAAGGAATGTAATATCATATCTCTTGACCATAATGAAGAATATTTAATGGATAACAAGAATGAATGTGATAAATATTTTATAGAAAAAGAAAGATGTTGTGACTTCATGGAAGTCAACCTTATTGAACCACCCACCAGAGATGATGTGTCATTATTTATCCCATCCAACATTTAGTCGAGTACTTTAAAAAATCATTTCTAGGGGAATCTTCATATTTAGCCATTATTTTAAACACCAGATTATACATTGATATATCAACATATAAAATACAATATCATGGATTGAAGATGTTTCATGCACCATTCCACAAGAACTATGTCATCAATTGAGCCTTAATTGAGTCATGCTCTCGACTATAAATGAAGCTCTGACTATGAGGAAACCCAACTTATGATTTAGTTAAGTTAGAATAGGAAACATATTTTGAGTGTCTTCTTTTAGTTTGAATAAAGAGGTAGGGATGAAAACAAGGAAAAATAAAGGAAACCAATGAAGTACATGTCATGAACCTAATGGTCAAGATGTGACCCTTTGTCACTCTGAAATATTATTTTTCTCAACGTTCATGATGTGACCCTCTGGTACACATAATGACCTATCTCAGGTCAGTTTTTATAAAACCAGAAGGGCCATGAACCTTCGAACCCCCTCAAACCCAAGTCCCTCTCCTCCTAAACTGCTCACTCACGCACGCAACCCCTTCCCTTCAATCCTCATGACGTGATACCTCACTTCCTCTATTCTTATCAAACCAAATGCCTCTTCCCTCTACCCTCTGTAAAATCCGCACACACCCACCACTCCTCCTCTTCTCCATGGAATGCATGAGAGAGCAACCCGAGCCTTTGAATTTTTCATTGAGTTCTGCATCTGCATCATCTACCTTTGTGAGGTAGTATCATGATACTCAGTGCTGGCATGCTCCATCTATATCGTAGGACACAAGCTCCTCCCTATCTACAGATGATAATCTGCATCTACACCCAGTTCTCTGTTTCACAAACCCGTAGCACTTTGTTAATCTCATTCAGTACTAGGAAAAACCCATGAGGTCTAACAAGACTCTGGATATGGCTGTTCTTACGAATAAGGATGTCATATACGACATACTAGGCTTATTAGATACGTTGAACATCAACAACATCATTGACATCTAGGAGGATATGTAAAAGGAGATGTTCTTGGAGTTCTTATCCACATTTGACATCACATTGGACTCCCTGAACTTCCGGCTAGGTGGCAGACCCTACCGGCTCACCATAGCCATGTTTGGTATAAGACTCGGTATCTACACCGAGGATTTCGTTATCTCAGGTATCTATCCTACCCTCAAGAAGAGGATCTATCATGATGATGCACTGAGCCATTGGAATCTCATCGCTCGTGGTCCCCTGTCCCATCATGACACCATGATGGAAAAGTCTACCCAATTGAGAAGTCCAACTATGCATATATTACACTATGCCATGGAAAATGGGTGGTTTTCATGAGGCAAGATTCATGGTAGCATCATCCAGGTTGATGTTCTTGTCCTTGCTACTACCATGGGTGAACCACCCATCAACATGGCCACCCAGTTTGCCTCCTTCTACAGAGTACTAAAATGGAGGAGGCGGGGCACACTTATGGGTGGATCGTTCATCACTAGGCTTGATAAGTACCTCCATGTCTTCGATGCCTCGCATACCCTCAACTCTATAGGCCCGATAGAGCTGATTGATCTTATTATCCTACATAAGATGCAGATATTGGTGAAGGAGGATGATTTCTATTTCTAGGCACCCTATGTTTGGAGCCTGTGCCCCAACCAGTTTCCCCTTATGAGGCTGATCCATAGGAGTAGCGAGCGGCAGCAACATCAAATCCATCTACCCACCATTCACTTGCCCATCCTTCACGACCCACAGCCCCAACCAACACCCCATCCATCCTGACTGCACCCTCTCAACCCACTTCATATGACTCTTGGGTAATCAAACATTGCATCTTGGCGGATCTTCGATAGATCACTAACCACCTCCACCCCCATTCATCGAGATTACATCCTTTACCATTCCATCACCTACAGCTATTAAGCCTTCATCACCCACCATTCCACTATCAGCCTATCTACCCTCTGATGTGCATCCAAATGTCACTAACCCTACTGCTCAACAGGACTATCTCACATAGCCGACCTGGAAGGGTAATGGACCAGCCACTGTGCCCGCCCCCGATGTCCCTTTCATTGATCTTGCTGCCAGAAACATGACCACTATATGGAAAATGGATTCACCACCACCCATCCCATAAAACCCTACCACCTCCACCAATCCACCATCAACTTCATCCCCACCTATAATTACGACTACAACTACTATTGATGGTGATTTGGCAAATCATTTCATTTCATCTTCTGATGACAGTTTGACCATGGAGGAGATTTTTTTCCCATATCACTAAATGTTATTTTCATACTTTTTGATATTTTGGGCACTTTTTTGTAGGGGAAGGTTGTTATTCACTTTCTTTTACTCTACATAGATACTTTTATATACAGTTTTGGATTTCGTTCACTCTTACATGTGGGTTTAGTTTTACTTTCCTTTTCTTTTTCATTTGAAAAATATAGATCCTATGAGTCGTCTAATGTTATCGAAGGCCCAATTCCTTAGTCCATTAATCTTTAATGAGTAACCCAGTAGGTCACAGACATCACCAATCAACTTCAAGATTTATCTTTGTAAATCCACCAGCAACAACAACCACCACAACTAATGTATCCATTTATACCTCATATAATGTTCGGTTGAGTTGCACCTAAATTTATTAATATAGTTAAGTGACCATGTGAATTCGAGGACACGACGACCAGTAGAAACAAGAGAAAAGGGAGAAACTGAGCTGGTGGGCCCACTGTTGGATTTTTTCGTCCACCCATCTGGATGATGATGAAAAGTTAGCGCTATATGGGAGGCAACCCAAAGTTTTATTTGAGTTTTGTTTTGAGTCTTATATCTTTCAGCATTTCATTATAGGACTTTATACACACGATCATTCAATAAATTACATTTTTACTATTATCCCTTCCTTTTTCACATACATGTTTTTCAACTGTTCAAATATTTACACTTGTGAATTAGCATTTGTTCGATAGTGTAGGATTTTTCTACTAATGTATTTTGCAAGTACATGAAAATTCAATTTTAAGACAGTTCTCACACACCCATGGCATACCACTTCATCTCAGGGAGATCTTGATTCCCTATTTTTAAATTAAATCATTATTTCCATGTCAATTCAATTACAAAAATTCAATTCCACACCACTCTGACCCATTATTTCATAGATAGTGGGGACACAGTCTCCTTTTATGTGTGTGAGTGTGTGTGTGTGTGGGGGGGGGGTGTTCTCATGATTTCACTTGTGAAACATGTTATTATAGCCTATTCTCACTATTCTGGGAGAAATTTTTCAAATTGATAAGCATGCTGAAATTTTGAAAACCATTATTCCCATGTAAATTAAATAGAATGTTAAAAAGAAAAATATTAAGAACCATGTTTCACCCCTACATAGAGTTTTAGAATGATTTATGAGTTTAGAAGTTTAATTAAAATTTGAAATCATTGAAATTGTGATTAATTGACTCACTGCATAAGATTTATGCAATTTTTAATTACGAGTTTTTATTTTATTCTCATTACTGAAAAAGATTATAATCCTTCAATCTAATTTTCTTTTCTGAATATATTTCTTGATAGATACATAGGACATGTAAACCTACTTCAACTTGCACTATAATCTTATCAAAATGATGACTAAAAAAGTGTAATTTTGAAATGATTGAGGCAACCTTTGAAATCCATTTTACCTAAGACCCACATAAAATCTATCCTTCGTTTAGCCCAGAGTTTCCATGAATGACTAGTTAGAAGAAAATATATTTCAGTCCTATTTCCCATCCTACTCTACTCTTTATACAATGGTTGAGGATTATTTTTGAACAAGTGTGGGGTATGGATTCATACAAAATGAGATTATTTCAATTTTAGAGATGTATGGTGCACTCACCTGACTACTAGGTTGTGGTCCATATACCATTTTATTGTATCTCTTTCATATTTTGTTCCTTTGAAAAATTTAAAAGAATATAGAAAACAATTGATATGGAATGTGTACTAAGAGGGTAAAAAATCACCATTTTCTATACTATTGACTCCATCAAAGGATCATATTTGGTTAGGTGATGAATTTGATATCTATCCAAGAAATAACTTTTGAAAAAAAAATACAAAAGAAAAATGAAAGGAATATAATAATTTATTTATCTCTTTACATTCAATACATATGTATCCAACCTGAGTTGGTGGAGTATGGACATGAATCACTAGATGATGGAATTGTTTCCCAGTTATCTTGTTGTATTTACATTGTAATTTATATAATAACCTCCTTTTGATCCTGATATTCATATTTTACCTACCAACCTATAGCCTTAGAGTCACCAAAACCATGTTGATTAAAGTTTTCATGATTATTTTTATACATGTATTAACACATTGTATATGATAGAACTAGTGCAAGCCTATGGTTATAAAAATGGTATCAGGGTACGATAATACCATACATACATGTTACCCTCAGTGATGAGAGAAAATCATGGTGAGGAAAATTACAACTGGGCATATAGCATAAGGAATAGTTAAAATATTATGATTAAAAGAATAGAATTTGTTTTGAAAATCTGAACTATGAGGAATTAAAAAATTTTAATACAGGATTAAAACTAGAACTTGACTACATTTCTTCTTATAGATAATTTAATTTCATTGACATAACAAACTTTTATTTCTTTAAAAATTGATTATCCTTTTAAAATCTTTGTTGAGATACTTTTCTTGAGGGCCATAAATGATTCAAGTGTGGGGGGAATTGATAATCCTAAATGTTATATATATTTTCCTATCACTTTTCCATTTTTCTACTCATTTACAGGATAATGCACATGGTGGATGTCCAATAATGTAGGAAATAGAGCTTCATAAGATTTAAAGAATGAAGGGAAGAAAATCTACAAAAAATCGCCAAGTACACATCATGATGGCCAAGTTCACATCGTGTACTTAATGATCAAATCCTACATCAATCCGTGAAGCCATGCCTTGGACAACCACAAATACTGAAGAAATTTCCAGTTCACATCATGAATCTATCCTACACGTCATAAATCAGGTCAAACTAGAAGATGAGAATGTCATGAGGATTCAACGTAAAAATCATGTTGGCCACAGATGTCGTGAACCCCATGTACATGACATGACCATGGCCAAACTTCATTAGTCCACATAAGATATGAATGCAACTATAGAGATCCTGGTCGAAATAACGTGAATCAAAGGTTCACAACATGATGATTAAGTACACATCATGACCATTTTCTCCCATTTAAGGAGCAACTCAGCAGCACAATGGAGGAGATGATGGGATTAGTTCTCTCTCCTTTTTAGACTCCCTTCTAATTTTTTTCTCTTTTCCCTACTAAAAAACTTTAGTTATTTTTAATTCCATTACATTTTCAATCAATGAGTTAGGGATTCAATTTATTCAATGCCTTTAATTCCCGCTTCATTTCATTCCTTTCAAGTATAGTTTAATTTAAAGTATTCTTTCATTTTTACTTCATATCATTACATGTTTATTCAATTGAATTCCATTAGCATAATTATTATGATTTCATTTATCCCTTTTGCTGATTTAATTAGCATCTTAAGTAACTAAACGCATTAGGGGTATGGATCAAGATTTGATATATCTACATGCTTAATTAGGCCTCTAGTTCTAAACATGGAAAACCTAATTGGATTAGTAATTAGGATATCAACCTGCATTCAAACCCCATTGGTGTGACTGTAACGTGACCATTGGACTGTAAAAAAACGACCCTATCTTAATTGGAGTAAACTAAGAATATAAAAATTATCTTAGAGAAATTTCTACAATATAAGATAAACAAAATGCATCTAGGAATGTAACTAGCCTCCTAAGCATGGAATAGTTACATCCTAGGTAGAACTAGAAGACTAAACCAAGGTTAACTAGCGACTCCCACTTGCTTCGCAGTCTACGTAGTTTGGACCTTTCTAAGATTATACTTAGGATCACCTTTATCTTGATACTCAGACTTGATGTCGACCCCTCTTTAATCAATTGAATTAAAAACCATAAATAGTTAAAAAAACATCCAAACATTTTTCAAACTAGTAAGGACTCGTGTAAAGGATTCAAGACCTGATTTCTTCTCCTTGTAGAGAAATATCCTCATCGTGGGATTGAATCTGAACTTCTACTATACTATGAAATAGTAGTTACTAATGTTTGGGACACCTAAAAATTTGTAAACTGATGCGCACGTGCAAAAACAAATGACCCGTGCGGATCACACCTGTCAAATTTATATATAAAATGAAAAAATAACAGTCACTAATATATTAAATTCTAGATTAAACCCACTAATAATTATTAATGTTATATCGGATAAATAATTCTAAAAAATATTGTACTAAATAAAAAATAATTATATCTATATTTACTAAGGGATATAAGTAAAATAATTATATTAAAGAAACCACACCGAATAATACAAAAAATTGTGCTTTAATAAAAACATGAAATAAATAAATCTATTATGGGAGAAAAGGGAACACCATTAACAATTGAAATAAATCTTTGAGATTTCGTTTTGATAAATAAAATAAGGAAAAAAAATAAGTGAAATTATCTTTAAATTAAAAGGAGGATTTAATTTATGAAAGATATCCATGAAGAATAATTTTAATATTATAAATTTTTTCCAAAAATTATTGGCTAAAATTTATTTAGAAGTAGTGTGGATTTTTCAGGAAATATAGACATGTTTTAAATGATTTCATGATTATATTTTAATCTTAATAGGTAATGTTGAATAAAATAAATCTATCGATATAAAGTTTAGATATTTCATTATTGAAATAAATAAACAAATTTTACATAAAGTCGTAAAAAGATGGGAATAGGAGTTCATGTTAACCATAATGATTGATAGCTTAAAATCTAAGAAATCAATCATGAAGAGTTTTATAAGTGTTTAAGATATAAATAAAAGTTTATATTGATAGATAAGAAACTCACAAAAATATTTCTCCCACATAATATCCTTCGAGGAATACCTTATCTACATTATTATTGTGTTTGTTTCCAATATAGGGAATTAATGTTGACACATGAAAAGTGAGATACAGTATTTTTAGTAAGTTAAGAAAGTGTTACAAAATTAATAAGTATCCATCTTGGATATGATTATATAAATTGATATATAGGATATTTTTATGAAGGAATTATCTTTGATGAATGTTTTTTGGAATTCACCTATTAAGGGGGACAAAATTTGATTAAAGTAGAAGAATATATATTTTTACCTCAATCTAGAAATGTTGGAAAGTAATTGAGAAAGTCATTGTAGAATAATTTTTATATTAATATCCATAATTTATTTTAAAAATATAAATGATAAATTTAAAATAGGTAAATTGGTTTTCTCAATGAAACGAAAATTGAGAAGCATATGAGGAATTTAAGGTTATGAATTTTAAGTGTTTTTAAGTTGATTACTAACACTTTTTTTCAACATTGAGAATTTATCAAGTCGAATTAGAGTTGATTAATTAATTAAAAATAATTTTGTATCCATGTTTTTATTTATTCTCAGTATGCGGGAGAGAATAAAATGATTGAGAAAATATTAACTCATTTTTTATAGATGGATATTAACAAAAAAAAACTAAAATGGTAGATTACTAAACTAATTGGCAACATGTTGTAATGGGGTTCAATAAGTCATCATGTCAATATGTATTGAGAAGAGAATAATGAAATGAGTATTAGGTACACAAGAATTTTTCATGAGAATATGATGAGTAAATCGCTTAATAAATATATCAATATATGTTGAGCTATGAATATTTAATGAATATTTATTAAAACATTAGAGCATGTAGTTTTAAGTGAGTTTATATCACCATTTATATGATTTAATGAAAGATATATGAGATAATACCACTATATATGTTATTAGAAACATTAATGAAGTTGATAATTAGTTGTATAATAATGAATAAGATGACTCTATGAAGATGTATGGAACTGGTTGAAGAAGTGTTTGTTTATTTTTCAAATATATAAGAAGGTGTCAGTTTTGATATAGAATAAAATAGGTTGAGCATTGAGGAACTATCCTTGTGGATATCAAGAATTAAAGATAATCTTTATATGATGATATATCTTAGATTATTATTTTTTATTTAAACTAACATGAAACTATAAGTGGTGATGCATTGATTGAAAATTGGCCTTTGATGATATTTTCAGTTTCATGGGGTTCATACATAATCCAATTACTTGGAAAATTGAGTTTAAAATTGATTTGTAAAGGATTGGTAATATTATAATTTATTTTGAAGTTTTTTTAATGATTTTAAATGGATTAATATAGTTTTTAATATTTTGCGTTAAGTTGAACATGTTCTAGAATTCCAAGTTTTTGTTTAAGAAATGAAAAATAAATGTGTATATTCTTGGAGAGTGAACAATTTAAAATTACTTGGAGTTGAATATGATATGTAACATCTAAAAATTATAGGAAAAATATTATATTGAATAACTAACAGTAAGTTTGATCGATCACTCATGGAAATTAGATTAATATGATCATATATAAGATTAAAATTTAAATTTCATAGGTTACATAACATCTCACTCTCAAGTACAAAAGCTATTTTGATGTGGAAGATTACATTGATGATTCATAAGAATATCAAAGAATTTTTAAGGGATAAATTATTTTGATATCCAGCATAAATTTAAAAAATATGAAGATATATAAGAATAACATAGAGATTCTAGATGGAATGTAAGATACTTCTAGGTCACATATAAGGTTAAAATGAAATATCCAGGAGAATGATATTGATTAATTCAAATGATGTTAATTTAAACATTAAAAATTAAAATATAAAATTGATATTGATTAAACATATGACTCAAACTAATATAAGTTCATGATGTTTATAATTATATTGCATCATGAATGAAAATTTTCACCACAACCAGTCATGCATGTCTTCATTTATATGTGAAAAATTATATTATGAGTTTTGTTGAAATTTGAAAAAGAACCTCCTTAGTATTATTGAGAAAAAAATATTAAATCCCTTGATAATTTAATAAGATTAATTAAATTATATTTATTTTATGAATTTTATAATATGTGGTTGAGATTAATTGGAAGTTAGAGCTACAAAATATTTCTAATAGGATATTAATTATTACTGGTTGGTATTTATTGACTATATAAAAGTATGTATACCATATAATTATTAAATTATAAACTTATATTAGATTGTAATTAATTTTTTATTGGATAAAAATAACTTTCATGAGCTTGAAAGTGAATTAAAGATAGATAATTTTGGAGGTTTTAATGAGAATATCAACATGTTGAGATTGAGGAAACATTTTTATATTTGAAATTTTAGATTATCCTAATGATTTCATATACAGTTTATATATATTAATAAGGATAAATAATTATACTATATAATGAAATAAAAAACATTACAATACCACTAAAAAATCATTAGTTTCAAGGAATAGATAGAGAGTGCAACGAGATACTAGTGGATATTCTATGTGTTGATGTTAATTAAAGAGAGAGAGAGATATACTGAAACAAAAACTAATAGTTGAAGATATTATAGGCTAATGAATAATAATTGAGATAGCCTTGATTATCCCTTTATAGAAAATAATATAGAAAGATGTTTGAGATTGGAATAATTAAATACAATGATCATATCCATTATGTCTCTAAAAGACATATGCTTATATTTTTCATCACACTTCAAGAGGATCCAACCAAATTTGGTATTTTTAATAATGATTCAGTTGGTGTCAGTATCTATGGAAATATAAAGTAGGGGAATTATAAAACTATTTTTAACATGTAATGTAATCTGGTTGGTTCTCAGATAAAAGATTTAATGTCATCCCATTTTTAACACCCCAGTATTTCACTATATATTAATTTAAATAAATAGGTTTTTTAATATATTGTGATATACACAACAGAAAACTAAAATTATTAATACATGATCGAAATTTATGCTAAAAATAAATAAATATTTAATAAAAAATTAATACCCTTTGGTAATTAATATAAAATAAGTTTAAGAACATTTAATCTTTTAAATTTCAATTTTCCTATCAAAATGTTTTTATTTATATTATTTATTTTCATTAAATGTATGAATTTATGAATTTAAATTATTGAATTTGATGAAATTTAATTCATTTTTTTATTTATCATGTCAATATTTTCTTGGGGTGAATGTCTAGGATTTTTATGAAATAGTTGATTTTGGATGAATAATAAAGAATACATATTTTCTAAATACTATCAATTTTATGTCATTATCATGATATAAGAATTATGTTGAGGTTTAGGAAACCTTTTTTCTAGAAACAAATTATATTTTATATGAATTATAATTCATTTTAAAATAAAATGATGTACTTATAAATCTATGGTTTGACCTTTTGGAAGTCTAAGTAATGTTGTTTTTCAAATAAAAACTAATTTATTTGGTTTTACTATTTTAATCATGTAATCAAAATTCAAATTTCAGTTTTAGTTGTGTATTAAATTCAATTCTGTCTTTTATTATTATATATAATCAAACTAATTACATGATAATCAATAATATACATGATTTTGGTATAAAATCATTTTTATTCTTAAAAAAAGTAACTTTTATAAAATAGGTTTTTTATTGTGCTCTAGGGACATACTTTCTAGTATTTTTTATACTTAATAAATTAAAATCTAATAAAAAGGATTTCATATTTGAAATCATATTACTTTTTTTTAATGATACCTATTTCATTTTTTATCATAATGAATAGTTACCTTGGTAAAATATTAATAGCGCAGTAAGGGTTGAAAGGTTTAAGGAGAGGGTATAAGAGATACATCTTAAAATATCTATAAAATTTTCAAAAGATTTTTTTGGTTGAATGTATTTATAATATAAATTATCTTAATATTGAAATTGGACTAAATAAATCCACTTCCCAATATAAATACATTTTTTATATTTTAACGCTCTTAATTTTGAGAATGTTGTTACTCCAATCACTGATAAAAGGGAACCTCATCTACTAAATTCCTCACATACTATGATCACACTACATCAACAAATACATTCCAAAATAACTTCCCAACTTTACAACCCAACTTCTATAGGTATTATTCTCACCAAAGGACCAATCCTAGAAGTCTTGGGGTGTATGTCAAAGAAAGATGTCCCAAGAAAGTGGTATAAGTTATAATCAAAATTTGTATGTTTATATAATCTTAAACCTCCTTAAATAAAATATAAATATTATAATATAATTAAATTAGTATATTTAATATTCTTAAATATTATTAAATTTATGGAAAAAATGTTTTCTAACATCATTATATATATAGTGGAAAATGAAAATGTTTCTTCTGCATACGTGTTGAATACAGGGTCCATGAAGGTTTGTATTTATTTTTTTATTCAAAACCTCACATGGATAGTTATAAATTTTTTTTGATGAATATATATCATATTTATGCAATAATTATTATTCTTTAATGATAATATATTATCTATGTTTCTTCCTTCCTAACTATTAGAATATTGAAACGCCACCCATGCATAAGTACGGACTACCGCCTCCATGAAACTACATATATCATTTTTCATTATTTTCTTATGTGGATATTTTTAAAAATGTAATTAAAAAATATGTATAAATTTTTTAACATTATTAGGGTTTTATTAAGATAACATGGTTATTTTATTAAAATTAAAAATAAATTACCATTATAATGTTTAACCACCGAGAACAAGCTTGTTGATAGACATTGAAGTAATTCCCTCTTATATTTTTTGTAAAAAAAAGTATTCCTCTACATCTTATTGAATTTTATTTGTAACTCTTATAGATTTTTTTGAAATAATTATACATATTTAAAATGAATAATATCACTCTATAATAATATATTTTTAAAATCCGAGATAAAAGGTACACACTTTTTTGTGTTTAAGTCTTTTTCTTCAGGTTTTTGAGGGAATTGGAGTAGTTTTGATAGATACCTATAGAACCTGGGCTTGTCACATCCTACATGACCATTTTACAATATAATAAAAATTTATGGAATAGGTAATTCACATTTCACAAGTTGTGAAAATTATTTTGAGCATAAAAATATAAGAGGTTGTAACTCTCTTTCTTATGTACTATGATTTATTTTTTGTCGTGAAGTCCATTCTTATGATATAAAATCATAACCTAGTTTTTTTAATCGAGGGATATTTTTTTAGTGTATATGATAAATAGTATATTTAAAATATAAAACTAGTGTATTTTTTCATAAATACTTTTTTTCTAGAATTATTTAATCTCGCTACATGCTTAAGGTTTTCCTTATCTATCTAAAATCAACCCTATTTAACATAAGGGTTTATCCATCTGTGGTTGGGTTTCTATGATCCTTCTAGATTGCTTATTTTATCCCTCGATATCCATTTTGGGTGTTTTATTATTCTTTGGTTAAGTGTCTTTTTCGCTTCTTCGTTTCATTAAGTATTGGAAATAATATTTCACTATATTTGTGGATTCATCGACACCATGGTGACGTTTCTTCACTAGTTTCTGGATATGTTGTGTGATATTCCCATAGAGTTCAACCCCCCATGTTGGATGAGAAATGGCATGGGTATTTATTATGTAATGTTGTGATATATCATATTTATTGTTTGTTTTGTTTGTGTGATTTGATTATAATATTTGGGAATCAATTTTAGGGACTCTGTTGTAATTTTTGTGTTCCTTCTAGTGTTTGTGAACCCCATTGAGGTCGAGTGAAACCCATGTTTGAGGTAGGTGGTTATGTCTCTAGCCTTTTTTAATGAATCATGATTAATACTATTTTATAATTTTTTTTATAAATTAATTTTCATTGGATTTTTGTGTGTGTAAATGGATTTTTCAATAAAATTTTGTTTTCCCCTTCATTTTGATAAAGAAAAATGGGTTTTTTACCAAATTATAAAATGTATTTTTAACGATGGTTTTATGAAAGGAAAGTATCGCTTTAAATGTTATATGAAAACAAAATTTGAAATGATTTGTGAAAATGTTGGATATATGAAGCCTTGGATATTGAAGTGGAAGGTTTATCATAGGGAAATTATTCCTTTTTACAACTGAGGTGGGGGACACTCAAAGGGTGTTGATCTGACCCCTATGCTGATTATTCAAAGGATGTTATATTTACATTGTTGGGGGGGGTTACTCTTAGGGATGTTCCTCTACTCCCTAGTCTTATTTTTCTAGGGCTTTGAGTGCACACTAGTCATTGAATGTTTTATGAGGTGTTTGATATCCTGAAATGTTTTGATCATTGGTGTTATTTACCAATTATTTTGATTTTGATTTTTATTTGATTTATATATCTACATTTAATTTGGAAATATCATATTGAAATGTTTCATTGAAACAATTTTTTATATTTTTTTTGGAATTATGTAAAAATGGAAATATTTAGCATAATTCTGTTTTAAACTGGTTTCTCATTTATCACAGCTTTATATATGCTAATCCAACCAACATGCACATTTGGATTTTCTTGAAATGTATTATCACTATTTATCTTTTATAAGTAATAGATCATCTCATCATGTTTATGGAAACCCAAGGCATCGATTCATTCTATATTTTGTTCGTCTATGGGAGTTGTGATACTCAATAGAGGGAAAGTTTTTAGAATTTCCTCAATATATTAGACCTAAGAAATATCCCAGGGATAGTCTGGGGAGACTTTAATGTCATGTAGGATCCAGAGAAGAGGAAGGGACGTGGTCTTTTAATAAGAAATCCAACCTTGATTTATCTCAATTCACAGCAGGAAGGGGCCTCATGGATCCTGGATTCTCATGCGATTTATTTACATGGTGTAATAATCTATGAGGGAACCTAAGGTTGTAGAACCATTTGGATAGATGTTTGGCCAACATGTATGCCCTTTCGTCATACTCCAACACTCAAGTCTCTCATCTGGTGTGTGGTATATTATCCAACTCACCAGTTCTGCTCTCCCTATCTTTCGAGCATGGGAAGAGTGCTCGTTTTCATTACTACTAGAACTTGTATAATAACCCGGGCTTTCAAGATTTAGTCAGGGACACATCTAAAGACTCCGTACACACATGGACCTCCTTCCATAACATGTTAGATCATCTCAGGCTAAGGATCAAGGTGTTGATGAAGGACATCCCATCCTCTGACAGACAGTTGGAGGATTCAATGGAAGATGTTGATCTACTTGAAAGCTGTCTGGAAGAGGAATGAAATGAATAGGTTTATGAGGATATTAATGATAGGAATGAACACTTGATAGACATGATTTTGAAATAGGAACACCTAGACAGTGAGGATACCAGGGTCAAGTGGATGGAAGAAGGTGTTAGGAATACGACATAATTCTATGCATGCATCAAGGAAAGGTAAAGGTGGGTTATGCCAAATATAATGATGTAGTACGACACAAACACAAATGACAGGGATGTTCTAGTCGAGATGGCTAACATCTAATTTCAGTATCTGCTTACTGGCCCCAACACTCATCAACTGATTAGGTACCTGAGGGACAATTTGGTGTTTTAGAGGTGATTTCACCTAGTCTTTCTAGATGGGATAATGATTACCTGGGGGATATTCCCCAAGAAAATGATATTTTCAGTTCGATACTACATTTGAGTATGAAATCATAGATGGGCTGAATGGTTTTCCAGGATCCTACAGATCTTCATGGGTGACGTTGAAGAACGACCTCATTGTGTCTCTCAAAGACATCTTCAGGGGTGTGAATCTGCTGTGAGTTTCATGTTCCACTACTTTCATTATTATTACCAAATCCAAGTCCCCTACTACAATCCATTTTTTCATCCAATAATCATGTGCAACATCCCTTAAAAGATCCTTTCTAGCATTATTAACATCAAACTATCCCTTTTTATTCCAAATATGATCACTAAATAACAGCATGGATTCGTGAGGGGGTGCTCCATCAAGGGGTGATTGCGCTGGCAGAGAAAATGATGAGGGATATCAACTACCAAACTCGTGGATCTAATATAAAAATCAAGTCGGATACAGGTTAGAAATATGACCAAGTGGAATGGAGATTCATCAACAATGTTCTCGCAGGTATGGGTCTTTCTCCTTGGAACATCAAAATCCTCTTTCACTATTTCATCTTTATATTTCTATAGATAGAGTTATTGGGGAAATATTTCGGTTTCTCTAAAACTACTCATGGATTGAGGTAATGGGGACCCATTTACTCAACCCTTTTCATCATTTCCCAGGATGTCCATAGTTGACTCATTCACCACAGCTTATATAGTGGAGAGATTTATCCGTGTTGCCGAAGAATGAGTTACCCATCAATGTCACACCTCATATTCCTAGATGATTCCATAATATTCATTAATTCCTCGAGTAGATCTGTTCGAGGCATGATTATGTTTATGGAGGAGTATATCCGTTGGAGTTGTCTAGTTATAAATAAGATCAAGAGTAATTTTTACATCTCAAGAAGCACTTCTGCCTGCCAGGTTGAAGATACGAGTCATATTTTGGGTATGCAGCAAAGAGATCTTCCTATGACTTATCTTAGTGCCCCTCTATCCTCACGATGTCTACATATATGTGATTTTTATTCTCTAATAATAAAATTTACAGAGTATGTTTTTAATTGGAAGAACACATTCTTATCTTTTTAAGGAATGGTTGCACTAGTGAACAACGTGCTTCTATCTACTAAGATTCATGCGCTATCATCTATTAATGTACAATAAGGATTAATATGGAATATGGGCCAAATATTTAATGATTTTATTTGGGATCTCATGTGTGAGGAAAAATGACATTGGGTTTCTTGGCACAAGATAGTGTGGCTTATCAATGAAGGTGGCATCAACATCAAGAGTCTTAATGAAACCCTTTCCAACATGAATGTGAAGCTGTCTTGGGAGGTGATGGAATGCCAGACCTTATAGGGGATCACCAAGTATGACTACTATTATGGGGATTGGGCTGCAAGGTATGGGAACACTTCCTCCCTATGCAATGAAATATGCCCCCTTGTTAACTCCCTTAGACCCCATTGTTGATGGATACTTGGGAATGGGGAGGTTTCTTTCTGGAACATCAATTGTTGTGGGGCAGTCCTCGTATATCTAGGCTATCCAGTTACGACCATTTATTTTAGGGAATATACCATCTACTGAGACATTATCAACGTTATTCTTGACAGGAACCAATAGGATCAGTTCCAAATCATTGAGCTTTCCTCCACTCAATATAGGTGTGTATTCTCACATTCTCTATCTGGATCTTTCATATCCAAGGAATAATGTCAGGTCCTCTCCCTGAATACCACTAAGAATACATAACATATTGTTCCTTAGGATAGAAATATCCCCATGAAATATAATTTTCTAACCTGTAGAATCTGGAAAAATGTTGTTCCTACCGACGAGAATATCCAAAGCTGTGGTATTTCCCAAGCATCGAGATGTGGTTGTTGTAGTATGCATAATGAGGAAAACGCAATTCATCTATTCTTTGAGAGTGAATGGGAAATGGAGGTATGGAATTATTATGGAATTTTAACTAAATTCTATAGTCTGACCATGGATGAGCATCCCTTTCTAGATTGTTGGTTCTATGGCGCGATTGAGGAGGGGCCAGAGAGAAGGGCTCACATGATACTGTTTCATGTATGCTGCTAGGGTTTGTGGCATGCAAAGAACAAGTGGGTTTATGATGGTGGGTCATTGACATGCTTCTTGAGTACAATCCGCATTAACCACCTGCTATGTGATATTAGAAGGGCTCTCACCTTCTGGAGGGAGGCACCCTCCGTGAAATGGTTTAAACCTGATTCAAATGAATCCCCCTAGTATTAATATCTCTAAAATAAATTGGGTTTGTTGGTTCCCTCCTCCTGGGGGATTTAATCTTACCACTAATGGATCATGCATCTCAGGAGTAATGCATGGTGGGGGTATTGTTCGTGATAATAATGGGTCGGTCATCCTGGCTTTTACCATCCATCTTGGCCATTGTACTTCCCTACTAGTAGATGCCATGACCATTCTTATAGGCCTTAGTCTATGTCGACACTCAAGAACAACTATTTTGGATGTGGTAACTGATTCAAAGATATTGTGTAATTACTTTCACAACAATGGTGTTATCCCTTGGTTGATTGAATATATCTTCAGAAAGTGCCATTCCATCCTTGAAAACAAACCGAATGTCGACTACAATTGGAGGGAGGGTAAAAAAGTAGTAGACTATCTTCCCTCTCTTGAATCTCTTCTTCTAGGGACAATTTTTATTCATGACTTCCATAGGTTAAAGAAGGTATGAATCAACATCATTAGGGGGATTCACTTGGTCTCCACTATTTTAGACCACCATAGTGGTTTGTTTCTTTTGATATGCCTTTGTTGGTCGACTTCTATGTCACGACCCCCTCCCACCAAAGATTCCCCTTCTGAGCTGGAAATGGTGAAAGGGAGATAATGACCCCCGAGTCCCGCCTCTAGTAGGCCCCGGGTTGGCGACTAGCACCAAGGGTATGATTTTTTCACAAATATGGGAGGCATTACCCTTTTTATTTTTAAAGATCAGGAAATAGGACAAGTCAACCACCAAAAATAAAAAGGGAAAGTGTATAGAAATAAACCCAAACCATTCCCACATGCATGTTTAAACAATTTTATAACAAGGTATAAGTACAAGAAAGCTCAAAGTACAATACCAAAAGAAAACAAAGGTACATCAACAGCAACAACTCCAACTGTCTGACTAGTAGGGTCCTGCACGGCCCTAGTAGTCCTCCTGGAAACCTGAAAGTAAATGTAGGGTGAACGTACAAGTTTACTCAGTAGGGAAATCTAAAGCTATCGTGCATAAGTGGGGAGACATCCTAATGTCTCGTGAGAACAACAGAAGAAACCTAGCAAGGAATTCTATCCACCCAACCTCACCAGCCACACTCACCAAAAACACAAGCACAACAGGTAGTAGTATATAAGAACAAGAGTATTGGGTACCACGCACCATTTCCATTTAGTTAGCTTCTCTTACCAACGATGAACGTTCTGACGCTGCCACACTCTCCCCGCCTGCACACACCTGGTCCTCACAACCACTTATCCCGCCCACACACACCTAGGCCTCACAACCACGTATCCCGCCCACACACACCTGGGCCTCACAACCACGTATCCCGCCCGCACACACCAGGGCCTCACAACCACGTATCCCGCTTGCACACACCTGGGCCTCATCCTGAAGATTCTTGGGAAATAGTAGAACCTACCTGAAGATTATTGGGCTAAAAACACCCCAATTGAAGCCTACCCGAAGAGTCTTAGGTGTAAGGTCGCCTCAAGCCATCACAACCTAGGGGAGAAGGAGCAGGAAGGAGATAGTAACTAAGGGAAAAACACCCTCTCCCATAAAATCGGATTGTTCGGCACTAAGTGGTCAACATTGGTGGGGTGCGATAAAAACACAAAAGATACAGATATATATATATATACTAACCTCACAGCCCAACCTATGGCTTCTAAAAAGGGAAACTGAGAACGTGCCTTGGCACTGCTACTACGAAGCATGCATACAACAAACAAACCCAACCCCCTTTAGGTTTTCACATTTCAGTAGAAATAGTTATTTAGTTCCTTAACTACTGGGCAACTATCCACAACTAACCACACCAATCGTTCGTAAAACATATCCCTTCCATCCACAGAACAAGTTAGGAAAAACATAAGCATCACAACAAAGTCCCTCTTATCAACCAACCAACCCCATTGATTATTATTTCTGTTTCATTACCACACCCCAACATTCATTAATTCTTCTACATTTATTTATTAATCACAACCCATAACTCGTTCACATTAAAACCCAACCCTGCAGCCCCGCTGCCAACCGCCATAACCACAACCGCACCGAAACCCGTACATCAATATCCCTTTAATACCATTTATTGCAGCCCCACTGTCTGTTACAAACACAACATTCACACCAACCCACAACCAAGTCAACCGCAGCCCCACTGCTCACCCGATCCACAAAAACCCATAAAAACACTCCCAACACAGGCCACGTAACCAATCCAACACCCACATGTTCATTATTCCATTTTGTTTAACAGGGGTGATCACACAAGGGTTCCAGATTTTCATTTAATCATCCAAGTTTATGTGATTATCCAATTTCTACATTCCACAAGCTTCCATCCATAAGAAAATATAGAAGGAGAGGTAAACATTTAATTGCATAATCAAAGACCCCCAACGACCTTGATTTTTAGTAGGTAGAAGCTCATTCAATTAACAAATATAATATCACAAGATATAAAAAGTAAAGTAACAGTAATCACTAACTTCCCAAACCCATTCTTTAACCAGTTATTATATTTATTTAATTGTTCAACTATTTCTCATGAAAACAAAAGGATACCCGCCCCGCATGATACACAAATTAGAGAGACAAAGGTGAGATCCCTACCTCAACAGGTTCTGATGTCCTTCTACGAACATGACCACCACGATCACAAGGCTTCTCCCAAAACGATTGCACCCACCAACGATGTCGTGACACCACTGAATCAACAACGCAAGAAACTCCCTCAACATGGAGATCACACACCATAGCATGGAAAGAAAATGGTAGAAGTAGGATCGGAAAGAGAATACAAGAACAGAGGTTTAACATACCTTTTTAGAGTCGTTCTTCAAAGACCGTCGTTCCCGTCAATTATCAGCTTGATCACCCAAAATAATAATACTATTATTTTATTATTATTATAATAAGTTAATATTTAGATCAAAAGGTCTTGCAGCGTGAATCTCTCCTCTTACTCCATGCGCACTCCCTTATATCATTATTGTATTACTATTATAATATATTAAATCAACATTATATAAAATATAAGATATATTAAATCAAATTATATAAAAAATATATGATTTATACAAGTGAAAGGGGGCATTCACGCCTCCCCCTCCCCATGTCATGCGCCTCCCCATTAATTTATTATAATTTATTAAATAAAACCACTTTCCTTTTAATTTTATTATTATATTTATTATACAATCAATATTATTAATTTCATATTTCAATTTTGGGAGAACCTATGCACAACCATTCCATGCGACTCAAAACCATTTCATTTAATTGAATTAAAAGACAAAAAAATTAATATAACTTACATATTCAACCCCATTTTAATACATTTAATTTTATTAACCTCTCACACATAGTTTTACGCCATCATTGTTATTTATTGTTCTTCAATAACAATATCATTTCATAAACTTATTTTATTAACTCACCGACGTTATTGTTTTTAATAACAAAAAGATTTACATTCGTTGTATTAACCATGTTAAACCACCCTGTTGGATATCTGAATCCGACCATGCCACGTCAATGTTGCGTAACATCCGTCAATTTAATTATTTTTATTCTATTTATTTTTATTTCACACTGATTAAATTGAAACCACTTTTATTAAATTAAAACCATTCAATTTAATAAACCCAATATAACGAACTCACCTTTAATTTTATGAACTCACCACCATGCTTCCACTTGCATCTTCATTTAATTGTTTTCAATAAATACCATGACACATTTCATCAATTTATCATTATTGTGAATAATATTAATAACACAACACCCATTATTATTATTCAAATTTAATTTCAACAATTACCAAATTAATAACAAACTGCATGTTTTATTTATCAACGTCTAATAGATCACACTCCTTCCCACTTCAAATCATTAATGATAATAACGCCCATTAAATAATTTTATCATGATTATTCTTTTTAGTTTAATTAATCACACAATTTATATCATCATTATTATTATTTAACATATTTTGACATTATCATCATTATTAAAATTATCATTATAATGAACGTCGTGTTGACCACATCAATTTCAACAAAGTAATGGACTAGAGGGGTCTGGTCCATTACATCAGATACCTCTCAAAACATTCTCGTCCTCGAGAATTAAAAACCAACCCAGGAAAAAGAATGGATCCGAACAACCACTCCGCAGGATAACTCTCAGGGCTCTTGTCATAACAAGAAACAACCGACAACCCTAATTATATGAGTTAGGAATTCCCTCTCCTAGATCGAGATATTATCCGCTTTAGGCGGCACTGACTCGCCTACATGGGTTTAATCGCATCCGCATTAATACATCTCAATTAAGGACTTGGCCTTCCCACTTCCATATATTTGGATTTTCCAACTTACACTACCCCCAACACCGTACAACCCACACACTGCCCAGACACATGGCTTGGGGAATTCCTTCTCCCATGTCGAGATATTATCCGCTTTAGGTGGAATTGACTCGCCTGCATGGGTTTAATCGCATCCATATTAATGCATCTCGATTAGGGATTAGGTCTTCCCCTCCCCACATGATAGGTCTCTTCACGTACATTTAAAGAAAAGCGGGAAACGACATAGCATTAAAAACTCACAAAAACAAGGTCCAGGCCCAAAGAATGAGCAAAAGAGTTCCAACAATGGAGTGTAATGCTCCCAAAAAACATAAAGGAGATCATTCAAGAAAACCCAAACACATCTCTATCGATCCCTGGTCCTTCTAGAGATGCATCCTCTGATGCATGATACTATCCACGCACAGCTCATCTGCCTCTCTGTTGACGTCTTCCTCCTCAGCCACGTCCTGATTGGGATCCTTGAGGAACTACTTGTGGCTGGCCACCACCTACTCCATCTCCCCTCAGAGGTACTGGAGCATGTTGCTACTGGAAGGGTCTTGCCGGTGACTGGTGCTACGGAGGCAGGTGTTGAACCTGTCCATCTCCATCGTACTGAGCTTGGGTCGGGCACCGACTCTTAACCTACCCGAAACCTCCACAGGAAAAACACTTTGGTGTTGGGCTCGTGAAAAATGGACGAGGACACGAAGATCTGAACTGGAACTGTTGGGGCCTGCTCCCTTCTGGCCTGAAACTGGAAGTTCCTGTCGTAGGAGACCTGCTGCTAACTGCCTTCCCCTTTGACGAACTTCACTGGATCCCCTCACGTGGTGAACCTCCCTGCGAGTGAATCCTTTCTACAACCTCTTCCTTCTTCTGTACTGCCAAGTACGTCGGAAGGGTGAAGGGGGTGACAGTATACTGGAGCGAAGGATGAAGCGCCTCCTCCAAACGACTCGCTCGAGACTCCTCATCTAGAAAGAGATCCGGAGCAAATCACAGGAGATCCTTGAACTTGATCCCCAGCTCTCGCACTGACATACTCCCCTACTGAAGGGAGAGTAACTCCTACCCCTTCTCTGCCTTGATCATGGAAGAAAGGAATTCCTCTCAGAATTCCTTCTCAAAGTCAGCCCATGGAACCTCTGCCTCTATCCTCTCTCTGAGGTAGAGCGTCCACCACTGTCGTGCCGCACCTCTCAGTTGACTGACTGCTAAGGGAACCCATTACTCCCTCGGAGCACGGATCAAGGTAAAATAGATCCCTAGCTCTTCAAGCCACCCCTCCGTCTCCATATCCAAAGTACTTCCCTCGTACTTATTGAGGGTCTGCCACTGAAAATAGCAGAGAGTCTTCTGCCACTGGCTATCTTCCTCCTCTCGGTCAATCCTCAACTGATCGACTGCCTGAAACTACTGGGCCTCGGCCGTCTGAGCCACCCGGGGATGACATCCAGGTGCCACAGTTGTACGGTAAACAAGGACCGCCTAAGCCCAAGTAGTAAGGAAAACTCAAGGTTCTATTTTATCATTTAATCAATTTCTTTCCCAGAACACCCAAATCAAGTAAAACACAATCATGATGATTCATGTAACTTCCCTAGGGCCTCTACCCTGCAATCAATGTAGTATCACTTGGTCATTCGGTAGGCTCAGAGTCCTTACATCGGATCACGGGGGGCCCTAAACTCTCATGTCCTAGCCGGTCTTCCCTGGCCTATGGCATACACCAATATTAACTAACATTGTTGGCCTACCATCCCATGAAATCCTCACCGTGCATAACTCCAGACTCCATCCTATCTCTCAACCATCACCTATGATACCATTTTTCACGACCCCCTCCCACCAAAGATGCCCCTCCTGAGCTCGAAATGGCGAAAGGGAGATAATGACCCCTGAGTTCTGCCTCCAGTAGGCCCCAGGGTGGCAACTAGAACCAAGGGTATGAGTTTTTCAAAAATATGAGAGGCATTACCATTTTTATTTTTAAAGATAGGGAAATAGGACAAGTCAACCACCAAAAATAAAAAGGGAAAGTGTATAGAAATAAACCCAAACCATTCCCACATGCATGTTTAAACAATTTTATAACAAGGTACAAGTACAAGAAAGCTCAAAGTACAATACCAAAAGAAAACAAAGGTACAGCAACAAAAACAACTCCAACTGTCTAACTAGTAGGGTACCGCACGACCCTGGTAGTCCTCCTGGAAACTTGAAAGTAAACGTAGGTTGAGCATACAAGTATAATTAGTAGGGAAACCTAAAGCTCCCGAGCATAAGTGGGGAGACATCCTAATGTCCCATGAGAAAACAGAAGAAACCTAGCAAGGAATTTTATCCACACAACCTCACTAGCCACACTCACCAATAACACAAGAACAACAGGTAGTAGTATATAAGAACAAGAGTATTGGGTACCCGCACCATTTCCCATTAGTTATCTACTTTTCCTAACGACTAACGTCCTGACGATGCCACACTCTCCCTGCTTGAACACACCTGGGCCTCACAACCACGTATCTCGCCCGCACACACCTGGGCCTCACAACCACGTATCCCGCTTGCACACACCTAGGCCTCATCCCGAAGATTATTGGGAAACATTAGAACCTTCCTGAAGAGTCTTGGGCTAAAACCACCCCAATCAAAACCTACCCGAAGAGTCTTAGGTGTAAGGTCGCCTCAAGCCATCACAGCCGAGGGGAGAAGGAGCAGGAAGGAGATAGTAACTAAGGGAAAAACACCCTCTCCCATAAAATGGGAGTTTTCAGCACTAAGTGCTCAACATGGATGGGGTGTGATAAAAACACAAAAGATATAGATATATATATATATATACCAACCTCACAGCCCAACCTATGTCTTCTAAAAAGAGAAACTGAGCACGTTCCTCAGCACTGCTATTACGAAGCATGCATAAAACAAACAAACCCAAACCCCTTTAGGTTTTCACATTTCAGTTGAAATAGTTATTTATTTCCTTATCAATTGGGTAACTATCCACAACGAACCACACCAATCGTTCGCAAAACATATCCCTACCATCCAAAAAACAAGTTAGAAAAAATATAAGCAGCACAACAAAGTCCTTCTTATCAACCAACCAACCGCATTGATTATTATTTCCGTTTCATTACCACGCCCCACCATTCATTAATTCTTCCACTTTTATTTATTAATCACAACCCATAACCTGTTCACATTAAAAACCAACCCTGTAGCCCCGCTGCCAACCACCATAACCACAACTTCACTGAACCCCGTACATCAATATCCCTTTAATACCATTTATTTCAGCCCCACTTCCTATTACCAACACAACATTCACACCAACCCACAACCAAGTCAACAGCAGCCCCACATCTCACCCAATCCACAAAAACCCACAAAAAACCCCCAACACATGCCACGTAACCATGCCAACACCCACATGTCCATTATTCCATTTTGTTTAACCGGGGTGATCACACAAGGGTTCCAGATTTTCATTTAATCAGCCAACATTACGTGATTATCAAATTTCCACATTCCACAAGATTCCATCCATAAGAAAATACAGAAGGAGAGGGCAACATTTAATTGCGTAAGCAACGACCCCCAACAACCATGATTTTCAGTAGGTAGAAGCTCATTAAATTCACAAATATAATATCAGAAGATATAAAAAGTAAAGTAACAGCAATCACTAACTTCCCAACCCCATTATTTAACCATTTATTATCTTTATTTAATGGATCAACTGTTTATTATGAAAACAAAAGGATACCCACCCTGCATGAAACAGAAATTAGAGAGACAAAGGTGATATCCCTACATCAACAAGTTCTGATGTCCTTCTACGAACACGACCACCACGATCACAAGGCTTCTCCCAGAACGACTGCACCCACCAAGGACGTCGCGGCACCACCGAATCAACAACACAAGAAACTCCCTCAACACGGAGATCACACACCATAGCATGGAAAGAAAATGAGAGAAGTAGGATCAGAAAGAGAATACAAGAATAGAGGTTTAACATACCTTTTTAGAGTTGTTCATCAAAGACTGTCGTTCCCGTCAATTATCAGCAGTCTCCTCGGTTGGAAACTGCGGAGGGGAAGTCGAATAAGAGGGAATAAAATAGGGTGTACAATATTCTCCTTGCCGAAACGATTCCACAGCCACTGACGGATCGATGATCGGAGTCTGGATGAAGAAGTTAGAGGAGGAAGACTTCTCGATCATCCAAGAGTGTCGTCGTCCGAAGAAGAAGCGATCAGTCTGGAAATAATCCACGACCCTTTTATATATAGGAAACGAATAGGTAAAATAGTATGCATCGTGTATTGATGAATACATGTTGTGACCGTACACCTGTTACGCGTTATGACTGGTCAACACATGACACGTCACGCAGTTTCCATTCATTTAATGATAATGTTAATTCTATTAATATGTGGGTCTCGTTGACCCAAGACATAAGTCATGAAAAGGTATTCATCATTGGTCTTAAAATGATCGTCTTAATTATAGGATTACACTACTGCTGACAGTTTGTCATTCTGACACCATCTGAAGAAGTTACAGACTTTTTAAGTTTTGATCACCCAAAATAATAATACTATTATTTTATTATTATTGTAATAAGTTAATATTTAGATCAAAAGGGCTTGTGGCGTGAATCTCTCCTCTTACTCCATGCGCACTCCCTTATATCATTATTGTATTACTATTATAATATATTAAATCAAAATTATATAAAATATATGATATATTAAATCAAATTATATAAAAAATATACGATTTATACAAGGGAAAGGGGGCATTCACGCCTCCCCCTCCCCATGTCATGCGCCTCCCCATTAATTTATTATAATTTATTAAATAAAACCACTTTCCTTTTAATTGTATTATTATATTTATTATACAATCAATATTATTAATTTCATATTTCAACTTTGGGAGAACCTATGCACAACCATTCCATGCGACTCAAAACCATTTCATTTAATTGAATTAAAAGACAAAACAAAATTAATATAACTTACATATTCAACCCCATTTTAATACATTTAATTTTATTAACCTCTCGCACATATTTTTATGCCATCATTGTTATTTATTGTTCTTCAATAACAATAACATTTCATCAACTTATTTTATTAACTCACCGACATTATTGTTTTTAATAACAAAAAGATTTACGTTCGTCGTATTGACCATGTTAAACCACCATGTTGCATATCTGAATCTGACCATGCCACGTCAATGTCGCATAACATTCATCAATTTAATTATTTTATTTCTATTTATTTTTATTTCAAACTAATTAATCTGAAACCACTTTTATTAAATTAAAACCATTCAATTTAATAAACCCAATATAACGAACTCACCTTTAATTTTATGAATTCACCACCATGCTTCCACTGGCATCTTCATTTAATTGTTTGAAATAAATACCATGACTCATTTCATAAATTTCTCATTATTATGAATAATATTAATAACACAACACCCATTATTATTATTCAAATTTAATTTCAACAATTACTCAATTAATAACAAACTGCATGTTTCATTTATCAACGTCTAATGGATCACACCCCTTCCCACTTCACATCATTAATAATAATAACAACCATTAAATCATTTTATCATGATTATTCTTTTTAGTTTAATTAATCACACAATTTATGTCATCATCATTATTATTTAAGATATTTTTACGTTATCATCAGAATTAAAATTATCATTATAACGCGCGTCGTGTTGACTACATCGATTTCAACAAAGGAATGGACCGGAGGGGTCCAGTCCATTACATTCTACTATTTCACTTTTCCATGAGTAAAACTTTTAAATGATGATGAAGGTCTGGTAGCTAGTGGTGAGATGGTGGGATGTTTCCTACATTATATTATGGAGTAATTTCCTTTGATTTAGTTATACTTTGTTGTTGGACTGGTACTTTGGGCTTATTATAATTACTTTGAGATGCATTGATTATTATATGTGATTTTAGTTATGTAATATTATTTCTTCTGGGTTTTATTTCATTTTTCTACTTTTTATGTATGTACCATGTCTCCATCTTCTATTTGGGGAAAATCACTCCCTTTAGGTCTTATTAAAACCCAGTGATAGAAACTATTCTATAGGGGGTCAAGAATACCCTTTGGATTTGTGATATATTGGACTAGGTGCCAGTTTGTGAGGGTATGATTGGTCGGTTTGTTACAATATTATTATATATTTGGTCATTATAACATGTTCTTATTTAGGTCGTTTTTTACCTCCCATATGAAAGATGTCAAAATAATTAAGTCATAAATGGTTGAATAAACTTTTATAATAGTAATATTATGTATTTATGGTGAGTTTTATAGTTTTTTAAAATTCTAAAAAGGAATATGTGTGTGTGTGTGTGTTTGTTTGTTCAACTAAAACAGATTCTTTATAGAAAGTCAAATATTCATAAAAATTAAGATTTTAAGGTTTTCATAGGACTAATCACCATAAGTTCAATGAAATGTCCATGGAATCTTGTATATATATATATAATCACCATGAACATTATTTAGATGATTATATAATGACCAAGGATCAATGAACAAAACCACCAAATCGAAAAATACAAGGTAAATGAGACTACCAATATAGAAACTTTGATTTTAACATTGAATTATTAACAAACAGGTACAAAGATATTATAAATGGATGAAGTAAATTTATATAAATATAAATATGGTTTCAATATAGAGTTATAATAAGTATAAATTTGTTAGATATGAGGTTAGAAATTTTTTGACCATGTATAAGTATGTGGTTATGGTATTTTAACACAACTTCAATTCATTAGGGTATATAACTTCTTCAATGACTATGTTATTCTACGATATTGTGTGTTATGAACTCTAATTTTTTTTTGTTTTATATAAAATTATTTTATTTTTATTAAATTTTTTTTCATGTAATCACATAATTTATTGATTTCTACCTCAAATCTTATAATCTTTAGAAGGTTTCTTGTACTTAATGTTAATTCATTGAGATAAGTTTCATTGGGAGAACCCTATTTTCTTTTATATGGTATACATAGTACCACATGAATTTTATTTGAAATATGACTTCATTTAAATGGTGGGTTTTATATAATCTTATTTAATTTCATCATTCAAGGGATTTTGATTCAAAGATTACTAAAGTTATAAGGATTTCTCATCTCAAACTTTTTTCTTTGAGAAAATTTTTGATTGATACGACTATATTAATTAATATAGTGTATATAATATATATTTGACATATAATATCATGAATTTATTTAACCTCGAATTATTTTAGGTTCTTTATAATGTTCCTTCTTTGAAAATTGTTTTTAATTTTAAATTTTTCAATACAATTTTCTTTAAAACATTTTTTAAATATTTTATACTCATTCTCTTCTATATCCATATAATTCAAATTTATCATATCATTTTTTATCTATACTTAATTATTTAATTAAATTCATTTTTAAAAATTATTTATTTCTTCAAAAATAATTAAAAGTTGTATTTTTAAATATTTCTCCTACGACTTAGATTAGACATTCTCTATAAAGTCATGGAAATACTATTTTTATTTAAAGTATATGACATAAATTAATTTTCAGGTCATAATGACTATTTTTACTTTTCTATATTTACTTAAAATTTTACATGGTTTTATAATAATATCATACTGCCATTTTTCAAGGGGTTTCTAGATTAAAAAATTTTGAAACAGAAAAAGATATATCATATTTTATTCAAATATCAATTTTAATTATTTTTTAAAAGTGTTTTTATGTTAAATTTTATTAAACAATTGTATGATTAACTAGGAATATGTATTATTTATTCTATACACATCATTAATTAATATTTGTTTTGTTGATCTATTAAAGAAATTATCATGAAACTTGTTTTTTTCATCATGTTAATGATGTTATAAAGGATTTATATTTTGTTTTTATGAGTTTTATAGTGAAATTCAATCCCTATGAGTTTATTATTATTATTATTCTTCGTGGATATTATATATGATGATGGGGGTTCCAGGGATATTTATTTCAAAACCATTGATTAACGATTTATTCTCCAGATAAACGATTTTTTGAGTTAATTAGTTATAAGTTATTCCATTATGGGTTCAACATAAGTGGAAAGGGTATTACATTTAATGTCCCAAGAAACCTAAAAGTTTTTTCTATAGTTACTTTGAGTTCTAATGGTTCCCTTGAACAAAGGTTAATTTGAAATGACTCTTCATCATTGAAACAAGTGAATTTTTTCATATCTTAGGCCAAATATTTATGATATGACTCATGATTTATGATTCTTTTTTATTTGGTATGAATATCCTATTATAATAACTTTTATCATATTATCATACCATTATTCACATTTCATTGTCACTTATAATATACAATTTTTATTGACTACGGTTAAACATATTAAGAATTTAATATCACCCATCTTATGTGACCATTTCCCCAGGTTATAAAAAAATTACTACATATGTTTTATCAAGAAGGGTCTCGGTTTTGTATAATTTTCATGGGATATTTTGAAAGATTATTATGGAATAAGATAATCATTGTATAATAAAAAACATTTTCATTGGATAATAAAGATACGGTTTTTGTTAATTAGTATTTTTTCTTAATTCTCTAGAACTCTAAACCAAAAATGTGTGGGCTATGCAAGTGAGTAAGTATTTTTTATTGAAATTTTTAATGTGGATGTTTAATTTGGTTATTTTACGTTGGTCTAAAATCATCATCATCACCATCATCAATATTAACATTTTTATTCAAGCATGTAATACAAATGGAGTAGGGTAAAAAATTCCTAAGGAGGCCTAAAATAGTTAAGACTAAGGGAATCCCCTTGAATCAAGTTCACCCCCTCTAGTCTAAAGGATGATATGTTAGACAACCCTATGACATTTGATCCTTCATCTTCCAGAGAATCCAGGTGATCAACTACTTTATTCTACTTGTGCCAAGTGTGGGTGAAATTTACATTACTGTTGAGGAGTATTATACATTTTTGGATGGTGTAAGAGATATACTAAAGCAGGGGGCATCTACCTTGGATGGAGTCATGAATGCATATGGAATCTGTTTCAACCTAGGAAGGATGGATGTTTTCTTGAGTGCCAAGAGTTAGACTAGTAAGAACAGCTTTTTCCTCTGCCAGTATGGAGGTACTAGTTCCGTAATATGTTGTGATGGAAAAAATCACATGAACCTTGAATTCATAGAAGACTCCTCCACCATGCATACTCTTGGTGATGCATGATCCATCAGTGTTCAGCTTAAGTCTACAATCTGAGGGAATCCACTCTACCCATCGACCTTGAAGCCTGAGGTTGGGGGGTCGATCCGTCAGGGAGGAGACTAGCAACACCAAAAGTGAGGGAGCTTTATGCTAGTTATTTATCAGAATCACCATATTGACCAGTAAACTTATAGTCCTCATGGAGATATAACTCCCTCTTGATGGGATCTTATGTTTATTAAAGATATTTTGGGGACATTTTTTGGATTTTAGGAAGAATAAATGATTTAAGAATATATAACCCTTATGTTTATCTTGAGATTTACTATGAGGGTTATTTGGGAATAGTATAATTTTCTTTGAGATAAAAGTTGTATGTTAAATATAACCTTTAAGGATAATACAATTTTTGATGTTTATGTAATTATTGTTAACGGGGTTACATGGTTTTATATATTCAGGAAAATATGTTTTACCCTACAGTTAAAAAGGATTTTTAAAATAAATTTGAGTATTAGTTTTTTAATGTTATTTTATAATATGTTCACTATATTTTTTGGAACATTGTATCAATTATAGAAAATGAGAAATTATTAGCTAATATGGAACGTTATTTGGGGAAAAAATATTGAGTTAAATTTTCAAAGAATATATGATTTATGGTGGTATTATATCATGATTATTCATGTTGTTTTGAGAAAATATGAGTATATTATTTATAACATATGATTAGGGAAAATATTTTTTAGTTTGTGACATTATGTGTGATTAATGTTTCTTAAACAGAAATTTTATGTTGATCTTATAAGAATATGTGATCAAATCATTATAATTTGTGAGTTTCAAATTTAGTTAGAAATATTTTTAAGATATTTAGGGTTAATTATTTATTAAATGATTTATTTTTAACTTTTAGTGTTGTTGTTGTTGTTTGAAAGTGTAATTTACTATATTTTCAAATGATTGCCTATTCATATTTCTTTGTATATTATCATTACTTATGCTATTAATTTTTGTTTTAGTAAATTTATTGAGACAAGTGGAATGAATATTTATATATTTTTTAATATTTTTATCTCCAAAAAGATAAATTATAGTTTTCCATTCATTAATAAATCATTAGGGTTGTTTATATGACATGAAACAGAAGTTGAAAACTGCTTGAATCACAATTGGAAGATGAAATTCATCTTATTTAATTTAAATATATCAAATAAGTATATTTTATCATAATATTCATATTTATGATAAAATAATTCCTCAAATATAGAAAAATTATGATAAAATATTTTGATCCTTATGTGGATAACATTTCTCTGGTAAAAAGATATTCTATTGGTAATATTTCAAACATATGAGTCTTATAATGAAACATACATGGTTTTACAATTAATTAATTAATAACTTCTATGTTTTTTAGTGGTGACATATAAATTACTTATCATTATAAAATATAAATAGTAGATTGTTACTATTTCAATATAAATGCTTTTTTCTAAGAGGAAATTAAATTTAGGGGATTCATTTCTTTTATGGGGATGGGGGGGATGTAATACCACATGATATTTGTATGTATTGCTTTAAAAAAATATCTTGATGAATATCTTCTGATATATAAAAAACTAAACTAAAGTGAATAATACTATATCTAAATTCAATGAAAAAATTAATAAAATAAAAATATAAAATTTGAAAATAAATAAACAAATACACTTTGGTAAATTATATTAAATAATCTTATTAACCCTTATAGTTTAAAAGATTCATTTCTCAATAAAAGTTGGTTTTATTTTTATTTTTTCTATACATTTTTTTATAATTTTAGAATTTTATTTTTTGAAATAAAATTCATTTTTAAATTCATTATATGCAAATTATCTTAGTGTTGATTTGTTATATTTTCACAAAATAAGTTATTTTTGGGTAAAATGTGAAAAATAACAATTTTAAAAAATACCGCCACATTGAAGAAATTATCATGATATAATAATTCCTTGATTGTTTATAAAACGTTTTATATAGAATAAGTATATATTTTATAATTAATATAAAATTTTTAAAATATAATATAAAACATGTATATTTATTTTTGATATTTTAGAAATCTATGTAATGTTTTTATTCAAATAAAAGAATTTTTTGGTTATTCTATTTTAATAATATATTCATATAGCCTCCATTGGGTTTTTTTGGTTTTAAAGTCAATTAATACTTCGAAAATTAATCATAATACACTAAATTACTTGTTAATCCACAATATAAATTTTTCTGGTATAAAATATTTTCTATCCATGAAAAAGGCATTCAAAAAACCACTTTTCAGTGGGCATTCTGAACTTATATTAAATTATATTTTCAATAATTATAAAAAAATAAGTATAAAATGGAATAAATATTTTGAATTATTATTTTAATATTTTGAAAATATTTAAATTAAAGTTTTAGTCTTATTTAATATTTACCATTGGAAAAGCTCCTCATCACAATAAGGGGTAAGAGGGTTAACAATGCTAGTAAAACTAATAGATAAGGATTAAAAATATCTAACATTACTCTAAATTTTACTATTTGAGTGTATTATGACATTAAAATAACATATATTAATAATTATACTAAATTGGTGCCACTTTATATGAAAATACATTTATTATATTTTAAATCTCTTAGTATTTACATGGTTGCCACTCATTTCACTTACAAAAGGGAACCTCCACTCCTCAATTCCTCACACACATTGAGCATCATATATTAACCAATAAATTCCCAAATAACATCATTTCACTTATAACCACATAATATAGGTCATTTTATAACCAAAATAATGGTCTTGTAAGGCTTAAGGTTCAATCCAAAGTGAGATATCCTAGGAGGAAGAATAAGTCTTATCCAAATTTTTTCAAGTTTATATATTCTTCTACCTACTTAAAATATATTCTAATCATAATTATATAATTATTAATTATATTTAATATGATGAAATTATATTATTTTTAATAAATAACTACTTTCTAATTTATTTATATCAAATTGATAATGAAAACATTGTATAATCATGCAAGCATAATAATGCCACCATGAAGAAATATGTTTCATTTTTCGTCACCGCCTCACATAGATAGTTATAAATACTTATTTAATAAATCTATAAGATATTTATGACATAATTATGATTTTTTGAAGACAAAATATTATCAAATTTTATCTCCTAAAACATTGGAATATTGAATCTTTTCCCATGTGTATATGCGGGTTCCGCCCTCTATGAAATGTGTATTTAATTTTCCTTCACTATCATACATGGATAGTTTTATGAATGGAATGAATAAATAAATGTCAAATTTTATAATATTATCAATGTTTTATAAATATTATTTCTTCATTATTTTTATAATATTAAAAAATAATGATCATCAAAAAATTCAACCTTCTAAAATGAGTATACTAAATAAATTTGAAGCAATAACCTCTTACCCTTCTTCTTAATTTTTATTCTTAGAATAACTCTTCCAGATTATGATTTATCAATTTTATAAAATGTATTTTAAATAACTAAGATTACTTAAAGGTTATAATATCCTGAAAAAATAATATATTCCTACTTATTTAGTATTTATATCTTGTTCTTTTTTGGTAAGTTTTTACCACATACATAAAAAATGTTACAATAATTATGTCATGAATGATTAAAGGAATATAGAGAATTGTATTATTTTATAATAATTAATAATTTAATGTGTATTCAAAATTATTTAATGGTAATATATATTTTTATATATATGTATATGTGTTGATCAATTCCATTATTTCTATTTAGTCGAAACATTTATAAAATGGAATTTGTAATCATTCCAAGAGACTCATCGCCATATGTTCCCTGAAATACCAATGGAAATACATAGTCATAATATATATATATATATATATATATAATCATTAACATTTTTGATGTTATTGAACCATGACCAAGATGTAAGAAACATAACCCCAGAATTGAGACTTGCATGTGAAAAAAGATAATTAACACATAATCCTTAAATTTAACAAAGAATTTTTTATAAATGTTGAATAAGAAATTATAGGTGATTGATATAATTTAAAAATAAATATAAATATGGTTCTAATATAGATTTATAATAAGTATAAATCTATACAATTTTAATCTACTACAAGTTCAACCTAGAGGAAGTATGATGTAAGGGGATTTCGGAATCAATTTACTTATAATGATTTATATCATTTCACCACTGATAATTTCGGGCCAAGATTACGTATTCTATGACATATAATTAATTTATTTATTATTTATTTTTTTATGTGGATTTAGTTTTTTCACGTAATCACTTCATTGATTGATTCCTACTTTAAATGTTATAATCATTCTAAGGGTTATTAATCTCAATTTAAATTTCTTGATAAATGATTCATGTTAAGGACCATTAATTATTTTATATGCTGTAATTACCACCATATGAATGTAATTTTAAATATTATTCAAGGTGATTATGGGTTTTAAATAATCATATTAGGTTCCTTAATTCAATGGATTTTCATTTATGTATTACCAATGTTATAAGGGTTTATCTTATCAAAAAAATTTCTCAACATGATTTTATTGATGCACCTGTATTCATTAATGTGTTGTATATAATACATATTTTACATATAATATCATGAATCTCTTTATAATAATTATATTTTAAATCTATTCTAATGTTTTATCATTTAAAATGAATTTTAATTTTAAAATCCTGAAGGTAATTTTAATTAAAACTTTGTTTTAAATACCTTAAACTATTTCTCTTACATGTATATGATTTCAAATTGATTAATTAATTTTTTATATATTATTAAATTTTTAATTAATATTATTTTTAATAAATTTTATATTCTTTGTGTATTATTAAATGAAATATTTTAAAAAAATTATATTTCAACTTTGACCATCATTAGAAAGGTGCGAAGTAAATACTCTTATCTAACATATAAAACAAGAATGAAATTTTCCTCTATTATAACCCTTTTTTGTCAATATTACTTTACAATTTTCATTTTTATTTCAATGAAATGTTTACTACTGTTAATATGGGTATTTTTAGTTTCTAATATTATAATAAGGATATTCCCACTTTTTTCAATGAATATTTCTAATAATTTTAAAAAATAATTTTTTATGTCAATATATTTAAAATTCTTCTTATGATTCATTTGTAATAATTTTTAATGGTGAATTTTTTTTATCTATATGTGCTATAATGATAATTTAAGGAATTTTTTATGAATATAATTTCATCTCTAATGTTTAATCAATCTATAAAGGAATTAGGTGGTTTTTGTGATTTTATATTGAAATGAATGACCTGTGAGTTTTTATTAAATTTATGTTTATTGGGAATTATATATAAATATGGATGATATTGAGATATATATATTTCTAATTCATTGTGAAATTATTTATTTTCTAGAGAAATGAATATTGGAACTAACAAATTATATGTTATTCTATTATTGGTTAATCGTAAGTGAACATTGGTTACAAAGATAATGCACCATGATACTTAAATCATATTTATAGGATTTATATGAGTTCTAATGGTTCCCTTGAATAGTAACTGATTTCATATGGATATTTATAATGAATTATATGGATTTTTTAATATTTTATGAAAACTAATTATCCCATTAATTATGATTTATGATTCATATTTTGTTTGGAATTAATATATTATGTTATGAATATTGATTATGCTCTCATACCAATATTCCTATATTATGTTCACTTATAGTTTTAGTTATTAACATTTATATTTGACTTTACTGAGAGAATATTCTCACCCTTCTTATCTTTCCATTCCCGAGATATGAAAAATTGTAATACATATGTTATATCTTAAAGAGTATCATGTGTGTATTATTATTTTTTTGTGATTTTTTGAAGTATTATTATAGAAAAGGGAAATATGAGAATAATTGAGAAAATATCCATTTGATGGGAAATATATGGTTTTTGTTTTGTAATGGGATTACCTAATTCTAAAAAATTATAGAACAAAATAGTATTGGGTATGAAAGTGACTTGGTATTTGTGATTTAAATTATAAGTATGGAATTTTATGTTTGGGTTGATTATATTGGAATAAAATATAGTATATATATTATATGCCTTTAGAACTAAACCTTGGTGTATGGGTCAGGGGTGTTTCACATTTAACATGGTTGATTCTTGATATTAAAAGATTAGTTTATTATGTTTGGGATTACAAAAATCATAAATTTAGTATTAGATGGCCTATTGTGTGTGAACCATATAAATACTTGTGTTCCTTATTCCATTCCATTATTGATTTTATTATATGCATGAAAATAAAATTTTATCCATGAGTGTCAGATTTATTCACTGTAATTGGTGTAGTGTAACAAGAAAATGGATTAATTGGGATTGAGATACCCATAATTATTTACTCCCCTCCCCCTTTTAGTGAGGTTTCAATAATCCTGGGGAAGTTAATAAAATAAAAAGAAGTTACAAAAGCATGTGAACTATAATTAATTATAACTTTTTATGGAAATAGGAGTTATGATTTCAATATTGTGGAGTACACTCAAAATATCAAGGATATTTGAGTCAATGTTGATATCATTAATATTTCCTTCAGAAATACACATGAATAATTTGAAAATAAATTTTTCATGGTAACAATAATGGGAATATTGATCCTTAACACTAGAATATATGAGAGAATAGATGTTATGAATCCAATAATGATGGATATTTTGGTTTTGGAATATAATGGGGGATATAATTAAATCATTAAATATTTTATAACTAGTAATAATTAAAAATTAGTTAAACTGATATTTTCTATTTTAGAAAATTTGGAAAATAAAATCTCAGAATAACTATGGTCATTTTTGGAAAAATATATTTTTTCACTATAAAAAATTTACAAGTTTTACAAAGACACTTTTTTAGATAAATACTATATGATAATAAGTTCAACTTTCCCAAATCCCCTTTGACCATCCACATTTAGAGTATGTGATGGAGAGACATATTCCTACAAAATGTATATGGTAGATGAGTTATATGTTCAATTGATCATGATATTAGCTATGTCCAATGAGCTAAATATGTAGTATAAGGTCTTGGAGGGAAACACAATGAAAAAAATCTCCCTGAATATGAGAAAGATAAATAGATAGATGAAAATGATAAATTTGATTATCACTACACTAGAAAGGTGTAATCTATGAAGATGAACACATAATCATTGATCATACACTCATCATTATAAATTACATCAATTAATTAGAGAATTTATGGTTTTATATAGATAATAAATTATCCATAAGTCTCATTATTTTATCCATTCCACAAATATTTTCTATTTTAATAAGAAATTTTAAAACATATGGTATAGAGAAGCCATTATTGAATATTTTCACTGTGTTTCACCTTATTAAAAAGGATATGTGTTAGTTTTTTCTTCAAACCATTTATTAAATTTAATGATGGTGAAGGTAAAGAATAAAATTTGATATTTTATATTCAACGATTATTTTATAGCATCCATCAATGAAAAAATATTTAGAGGTAGGGAAATTTTTATGTTATAATTTTTAGATATGTAAAGAAAATCACTTGGAAAAGTAATTAATATTAGTAAAATGTGAATAATGTATAATATTTTATAGAATGTGTAGTCATAACTTCATGTAATATTTTTATTTCACTTATTCAATATTTAATACAATATATGGCTAGAATATGTTTATCCACAAATCAAATCCAAGAAATCCTAGAATTTCTATAAAAATGAATTAAATATTCAAGTTGGGGATTTATATTAATCCATAAATCATCAAGATAAGATCACATCTACACATTTCAAATTTAAATTTTTATTGTATTTGAAAACAATATTTTTGTATTATGTGCCACTAAAAAAGTATCTAAGTGTTGAGTTCATATATAATGATAAATTATTTTATTTTTGAAAAGAATTATGTTATTTTATACCATAGATAATTAATAGTTTAATTAAAATAACATATAAAATGTCTAGTTATAGTAATTAAATATGAATATAAAATATAAAACACAAATAATTCCCAAGTGTTTCGAGAAAATTCCTGGTCAAGTAAAGCTTCCATTAAATTAAATTGATATTCCTAGAAGGGCATTTATATTCTATAGAGCTGAAACTCATAAATATTTGAATTTATTACATATGAATTTTAAAGGAAAAATAATAATTATGAAATTAAAAGGTAACAAAGACACAAGGAATTAAGAACTACTTCTTTAAGATATATGTGAACTATTTCAATTAGTATCTTGAGGTAAATTAATTTAATTCGTGAGTTATTTTTTAGGAATTTATGGAATAAAAAAGGTATGTATGAAACCTACTTGGTAAGATATATTATATGATTATTTTTCTTAACTAAAATAATATCCTAATTAATAATTCATTAATTCAATTCACCTTGTTCTTATGGGTCAATAATTTCAGCATATTTTTTAAAATTTTCAGCCATTGGAGGGTAGGATTTTAAATTAATTTCAATATTAATTTACAAGAGGATTAAAACCTATAACAAGTGTTATTGGACATGTAATGAGTTAGAGATTATGTTGGGAGAGTCTGAGGAGATATGTGAAGGAATCCTAAGCTAGCTAGGGAAGGATAAGGCCTCCACTGCACCCATTGGGGAGCCACTAGCTAGTTGGTTTCCTTGCACCATAAATACAATGGGGTATTTAAGGATAAAATTCATAAATTCACCCATTATAAATTTTAAATGATGAAACCCTTAATATAACCTTTTCTTCACTCATAGTGACCAAGTGATGAAACACTTCCTCCACCTATTTTCCCTTGATTAGGGGGTGTTCTTAGAAATGATTTATTACTATTTAATGTTTAATTATACCCTTCTTGGAATCATTCCACCGTTTCTTTAATTTTCCATTGATTCTATTTTCCTCTAACTTGGAATTTTATTTTTTATGATTCATAGGTATTTTTCTCGGATTACTATTGGGAGTATGAAAGAAACATCCTGTGGAAGGTTGGTCATGGTTTTGGTGTGGTGAGATTTCACATTTAGTATTACCGTGATTATTCCAATCTAAATAAAATCTAAAATTAATTGTAAATTATTTAAGTTAATTATAATTTTATTATAATTAGTTTTGTGGAAATGTTTTGTGTGATCTGGGGATCGGGTGACGTTTCGATGAATGGTGGAATATGGATGAGCTTGGACGATGCTTGGTGGGAAAGGGAAGAAGATTCCAAGTTATGAGTTAAATAGTAAAGATTCATAAAATTGGTAAGTGGAATTATATATAAAATCTATATTAAATTTTATGTTTTTTTGGATCATGTGATGTGTGGTCTCATCACATAAAGAAATAACCAAATCTAATTAATTGATGGTTCTATATTTACTAAACTTGTTAAATTAAATGGTTCCCAAATTAGATAATTTGATGAATTTTAAAATTTTATTAAATTAAATTATTTATTCACTATGAAATGTGAGTGACTATGCTAGATCCTCAAGAATAGTTTTTTATTTGTTTTTGTTCTTATTATTATATACATCAATAAATTAATCCCCTTTAAGGGTACGTTTTTTTAAAATAATTTGAGATATAGAACCTAGTGGCCTGACTTAGGATCCCCTTTGACACCCCAATGTGGGGGTGTGGGGTGTCTCTATTTTTTCATCTCAAGTAGGTCATGTGAGGACCTTTACATACCTTGGAGACATTAACCTTACTTGGTTTGGTTATGGGGTGACTGATCCTTTCCATTAAGATGTTTTCTCATGGCTTGGTGGACCATGATAATGATGATTGTTTTGAGTGAGTAGACCAATTGAGATGACCCCTGAGACTAAGTTGAGATAGAGGACCCCATGTAGGGTGATGAATTTATGATGTGACCTAGGAAACTGAATAAGGTTCCCTAATTATTAAATAACCATGATTGGGTGCAATGGGATGTGGATTGTGATGATTTGTTTAAGAATTCAACATATTGTTGTTAATTTTTTTATACTGGGATATAAAATACTCCCTCATGGGGATTATGATATATATGGAAATATAACATTGGATTGTTTTTATTTTTATTCAAATAAAGAAAAAGACAGAGTGGTCATGGAATCTCCCTACAATTTTTTGAAAACTCCCATTTGGAAGGTTGTTAATACTTCCTATGTGGAGGTCGTAAAGGTTCCCTATAGGGAGGTTATTGAAATAATTGATGAGGATTCCATGGATTGGGAGTAGAGATGATATCTGTTTTAGATAAAGTATAGAATTATTGTATCAAGCTAGCTATCTATATTTTGTGATGTCATCTGTGGGCATGGTCTAGCCTTACATATTGCTGCGACATAGCTTCCAAGAACTATCGTATACTAGGATGGAGAATTCCCTAGGTTTTGATATTGGGGAATAGAAGTCCTTAGGTCATTTGTTTCTAAATAATAGGGTTGATGATGCCCCTAGGTGGTTATTTGTATGCTATGGTGAAATACCCTTTGGTCATTTATGGTTGGAATAGTCATTATGGTGTACTTAGAGACACCCGGACAATGTCTAAAGTAGGTATGGTCGATCAAGGTCACATGCATGAGGATCGATAGTGGTTTATTTGAATTTTATAGTATCTTATTTATTATTCATGTCATGCACACATACACATATTACTATATTTATATTTATTTATGAGACTATGTTGGCGGTTCATTACTGAGTTTTGTACTCACACCCTTCTCAGGATGTCGTTGCACTTGGGTACCCAAGAAGACCCTTGCTTTTTAAGAATTTAGATTGGGATGAATCATGATATTGCATAATAAATCTCGTGAATCTTGAGTGGGATAGTAGAATAGGATATGTAATGGATCATTTTTATTGTTTGGATTCATTTTTATTTTTCTATTTTGTATATGTGATCATCCTAATAGGCTATCAAAGTTGAATGCTTGCGTGGTTACTTTTCATTTTGTCATGCCATGTATAGTTTATATATTATTTATACATATTTGGAGTTGTGTGATACATTATAATATTATTTTTCTATTTTGAAATCTGATGCAAGAGGCATAATATCCTCATAATACCACCTTTGACCCCCTATGCTAGTCGTAAACCTCTAACATATGAGGGGGAACAGCTAACATCACATGGATGAAAAAAACATGGCTATTATTCTTAGTGAGAAATGAAGATACATTTTATTGTGTTATCATATTTATCTTAATTGTATTATTATATCATGACATGCTAGACATGAGATAGTGTAATGTGTCAGGGTATGTAATGAAACTCAGACTAGTGAATCACATACATAATTCCTAATGAAATTCTAAGAAACCATGGTTATGGGATTATTGTTCATTGATTTTGTTGTTATGGTTATTTAAGGTTTTCACTTTGTGTGCTGCACATGATGTCTAGATTTATGGTTTTTTGGATTTCCAACTCTAGGCTTGTTGGAAAGTGGGTAATTATGGGGTTTCCTTCTTCACTATGGAGGCAAGATGTGTATCACGATTTATATGCAACATGTTGGATTTATATGAAATATAAATGACTATGTGACATTTTATTGATGGTGAGATTCCAAATTTTTAAATATCCAACAATAGATCATATGGTGTTTTCAAATGTATGTTTTGGGTACCATTCTACACATCTGGAATGACGTGTATTAATTTTATTCTGATGGAAGGTCGTGTGGATCTTATACTAAGATGATCGATGCAGATAACGATGATACATAAACTCTAGTGTGGGACCCATGAAGTGACCCTAGAAGGTTTGAAAAGGTCTTCTATTCCTTAGTGACATACCCCTTGGGGTGGTTACTATTTAGGTTCATTTATTTAAAATTCAAACAACAATATATACAATATTTTTCTATATAAGTTGGAATGGAACTCTTTATAACTGAAAAGTGTGACTACAATTCACTAAATATGAGTCTTTATAGGTTGATTCTGGTTTTATATGATCATACCAATTCATGTGACCCAATCCTCCTTATAAAAGTATGATGTGAAGATGCACAGAGCAGATGATTACCCCAGTATTGGATGGTGATATTGACATGAGATGTCATTGTATGTTTATGGGATACACCAGAGTGGGTGTTTGGGAATGTTGTATGTCATGGTTTTTTTGATATGGTAACATGGATGGAATCCCATGAGATGTTAACTTCTTATAGACTTATCCCAAGGAATTTTTTAGAGGCCTAGTGAGTTTGGTGATGATGATCACTATGAGTGTCGATGCTTCTGGGTATCGAAGTGGGAATTAAAGGGTAGGTTCATCATGATATTAATCCATGTGTATTTTGAATTAGCTTCCTAAAGATTCATCAATAGATTGGGGGTGGATTCATATGACTTTTGGAAAGATTCTAGTCAGTGAGCGACTATGTGAGAGTTGAGGACTGAGGAGTTTGATGTGTTTGTCATGTTTTTGAGTGCTTTTGGTGCGATGATAGTGATTAATGTTCATTAAATATGGATAATACATCATGAATGATATAATGGGTGAAAATGGATTAGGAGAAGTGATATGTGGGTGTTCATTGTAGGACCAATTCTTTTGGTATATAAGGATATATATAAGGAAATCAATATGGTGGGGAGTAAGCCATAGGCTTATGGAGGGAATGACCATTTCTTTGGGTAAATTTTGGAAATTACTGAGGATGTTATTCTTATGAACATGGAATGAGTAGAAAGTGGTGGTTTTTTATCACACAGGTATCGGTGGAATGGATATGTCTAGACATGTTCTTTAGTGGTAGATGGGAGACGTGTCATGGCAATCTATGTTTTGACTAGTAGAGTAATAATTAGGGAACTCCTATAGCAGGGAGTGTCATATTGGTCATAAAAATATAACCATCGGGTGGGAAAGGCCATGGATATCTTAGATTTTTTGTATGATAGTTTCAATAGAGTTTTTATTTTGTTGAGTAAGAGGCCTAAATGCATTTAGATTCCTTGGTGAATACTGGGTATAAATTTAGATATGATTTTAAGTGGAGTCTAAGAATGGTCTTGGATATTGCGATAAATAGTAGTGATTTGTGTGGGTTTATATTAGGGATGAGTTAGTGCTCATGGAATGTCATGATGGTGTTTTTGGTCAGAAAAGGGTCCAAATATCACATTCCATTGGAATTAAGTTATGTATTTTAGTGAGTAGGTTCAAATAATCCCATGATGGCTCCGCTATTAAAGGAAACATGATTGAGAGTTTTTTAGCATGTATGTGGTTTTGACTGATTTTTTTTGATATAGTCATCCAGAGAATATATGACCAGTATTTTGGGTGTAATTAGATGTGGTGGGCAATGAACCATATAAATTATGTCATTTGAGAAATGGCTGATGTTTTTCATTGATTGGTTGGTGTTTTCAAGTGAATGTTAGTTTGGTTGGTCCTTAATCATATGCACTTAGAACACATCTGATACCATGGAGAATCAGGAATGATGAATGACACCAGTATATAACAAAAACTCATGTGTATGATTAGGCAGGTATGATGGAAACTATAAAAGGTGAATTTTTAGGATAGAAGAAACGTGTTTTGATAGGAAATTATAATAGTAAGAGCTCCATGGTTCTTAATAATTCTTGGTAATTTAGGTCTTATGGATGGGAGAGACATGGTCCATATGACTTTTTGGATGATTTCATCTTTAAATATCGAGGTGTAATGGAGTTATTAAGACCCTTATTGGTGTTTATATTTACAATTATGGAAATTTTATTGGTTTTTGTGTATTATGTGACTTGAGGTAAATGTTATAATTTATAAAAATGTTGAAAATTCAATGTTGAATCACTGATATGTGTTTCAAAATTAACAACCCAAGGATGGTGGAATAAATGAGATATGACTAGTTTTATTTCTCAATGATGAGAACTATTATGGAGGGTAGTTTTTAATTCCCCTTATTCATACGAGTTTGGAATTTTTATTGGTTTTCAATTTTTTTTAAATTGTTGGAGGGTCATATTTTAATTTGGGTTTCGAACCTCATTTCGGAGAGGGTTAACACATCTGACATGAATTACTAGACATTGAAAATTGCCAAATAGTTTTGGTAGAGGCTTAAGAGATTGTAAAAGGAAGCATGGGTCAGTTAGGGATACAATGGGCCAGTTTTTCAACCAATAACAAGATTGTTATGTATTTAAGGGGTGGAGATTATAATTTTTACCCCATTAGTTTTTAGCGGGGGAATTTTATCCTCTTCCCTTCATTTCTCTTGTGTGGACATGGTGATATCCCTTCCTCTTTCTATTTTTCTTTTATTAATAGATTTTCTTGGAAGTGATATATTAACATTAAGGTTTGATTCTTCCTCTATTATCCTCCTTTCACCCATTCATTTTTCATCCTTTGATTATCATTTTATTCAACTAGATATTTGTTTTTTATACCACCATATCATGGTGTAATCAATTGAGTATCAAAATAAATTCATTCTAATTAGACATTTGGGGTCTTGAGATGACATCTACATTTGGTCGCTAAACATATTAATGCGGTATTCCATCATGATTTTTTTTAATAATATCCATTCCTTAATTAACGTAATTTTGGAAATTATCTTGGTTTTTATTAATATGTATTTTTCCAAGATTAATATCAATAGAATGGTATTGACCTTTATATGAATTTTTAGTCATGATTTTTGTTCAGAAATAGTCCCCAGTTAGTGTTTTAGTGATTATTCCAATTTGAATAAATTTATAATTAATTTTAAAATGTAAACGTTAATTTTAATTTGATTACATTTATCGGATTAAAGATATTTTTGGGAAAGGGACTAAGGTGAGTTTTATATGGCTGGTGGATCATGTATTGTCATGGAAGACAGTTAGTGGGATTGGAAAGTAGCTGTCAGACTATGAGTTAAAAGGGAAATCTTTATAAAATAGGAGGGTGGTCCTTCATATAAACCATTGGTATTTCTATTATTTCTTATGTTACATATATTATGAGTTCCATCAAGAAAAGGTGTTTATTTTAACAAATTAACTAAATGAAATACGTTAAGGTTAAATTTTAAATTAAATGGTTTGATTCGTGAGATAATTAACTAGATTTTTAAATTTTATTAAAATAATTAAGTTGTAATATAAATAAATTATATGGGCCATTCTAGACCTGTTGGCTCCATTTTTTACCTTAGACACTATTATTTGAGGTTATGTTTATAATTGTGTGCCTTATTAGATGGACCACCTTGAGGGGTTATTTTTAAGATAATTTGATATATATAACAAAGTGGCCTATAAAAGGCACCCCTTGGCCCCATACATGTGGGGGTGTAGTGTGACTCGAGTTTTACAACCCAAGTAGGTCATGTAGGATCCATAGATAGCTTATATCCATTAATCATGGTACTCTTGGTTATGTGGGGAGTGATACTTTCCCTTAACATGTGTCTTTCTAGGTGTTTAGACTGTGAGAAGGATGAATGGGTTGATTGAGTGGACTTATCCAAAGGAACCATTAGACTAGGATTAATGTTTTTATAATCTTTGTAACATGGCATAGGGGGACTTGGAGTGTTCCTTGATGATTAACTGACCCCAAGATGATGGGATCAATTTCTGATAGTGATGATGGGTTTAGAAATTCCTCATATTGTTATTTTTTATTTTATAATATTAGGATATAAAATATTCTCTAATTTTAGTTATCATATGTATGGAAAACTCCCTCAAGGAAGTATTTATTTGTTTATTTCAAATCGAAATCACCGATATGGGTGGTCATGAAATCTCTTTCTGTGGAGGTTGTGAATACTCCCAATGAAGATGTTGTCTGAAATCCACATTGGGAATTCATGACAACTCCTATGGGGAGGAATTTGATACTCTTGGAAGAGAGTACATGGAATTGGAGCGAGGATGATAGTAGTTCTAGGCTGAGGACGACTTTCTTAACATGTACTATCTATCGGGGGATTTTGAGGTCTTTAGTGGGAATGTTAGAGCCTTCAATATTGTCGATGCTCGACTAGTAAGAACTATTGTATAAATGGATAGATCGTTTTCTATGCTTTTATGCTTGAATCGAGCATTCTCCAGGTTGGTATAACTGTATTATGGGGTGGATGAGGCACCGCGTATATATATATATAGTGAGGTGAAATACCCCTAGGCCTTTTACTTTTGGCATGGTCAACATGACATGATCAGAGGCACTTCAATTCTATTTGAAGTTCGTATGGTCAATTGGGGGAATGGAATTAAAGATTAAAAATGCATTTTTTTTTGTTTTATTTTATTTTATATAAGTTTATTTATTATTCAAATCATATCATATGAACATATAACTACATTAATCATTATATATTATACCACAGTAGTGTTACGCTACTGTATTTTTTAATCACACCATTCTCGGGCGACCACATCACATGGGAACCCAAGAGAACCCTAACTTGTTACAGTTTAAGGATAGAATAAATCCCTATATTTCATGATCAAGATAGAGTTTCTTTTGTGTGAAAGAATAAAGAGATATAGTATATATTGATGATGTATTAGGGCCTTATATTTATTATATATATTTTTTTTATTATATAAATGTGATCAACCATGTGGGAGATGAAATTTATATCCAAGAAAGGACTCATTTAAATTTGTTTCACCATATTCAATTTATTTATTATTTTGATATACTCTAATGTGAAGGATTCTTGGTTACTTTATCTATTATTTCACACCCTTATATCGAAGTTATAATATCTTTAGTGTACCATATTTGAACGGATCTACTAGTTGAAAGCCTTTGGCATACATGGAACCAGGTCGGAGATCACATGGTGCCACCAGTAAAGTTACTATTTATAGTAATCTATGATTGGATGATAAAATTTATCATTAAAATGATGAGTGGAGTTATTCCTAAACACATAAAACCTTATACACGTTAGTGTGTTGATGTAATTAAAATTAGTACTGATGATGAGTGTTATAATTATTAAATGTATAATAATATTATTTTTGAGACATGCTTTGGAAACAGTGACTTAAAAACATAACAATATGCTTACCATAATTATTAATTAATATAATATATGATATAATTTAAAAAAAATAAATTATGTCACAAACTCATATCTTTTTTATGAACAATATCTTTATATTATTTTTTAAGAACACAATACCATCAATAAATTCATAATGTATCTATTAGTTAATGATACCTAGTTATTAATGATATTACTACACCTAAAAAAATTAATCAATAAAAAGACTAAATCTCATTTATCGGGTACACATATCTATTTTAGATTGTGAGAAAAATTTTAATTTCAATCAAATTATTGCTCAAGATTCACATAAGATGGATTTGAAACCTAAAAAACCACAAGAATTAGTTAAAGGAGTTTTTCTTGATCCACACACTACATAGGCAAGATAAAACTAATGATTCAGTATTTTAATATTCAAGTTAGGTGATATATATAATTTATTAATAAAAATGAATAATTATCCAATAAACATGTTCTCAATAGAAATAAACTAGATTGATTTGGTTGATATAACATAAAAAATTATTCAAGGTATATAATTCCATCTCCTTATTTTGGTGATATCTCCTACGGATGTAAATACCATTAGGTTCAAATAATTATTTAGGAACCATGTTTACATGGATGGAAGAGTGACTTCATACAAAGAAATATTTTTTTAATGGTTAAGATCAATCACATTGTTGACAGTTTGGATACCTTTTCACTAATATCGATACTAAAATCCATTTTGAATTCATGATTCCATCATCTCTTCTGTGGTTATAATATGTCTTTTATAAGGAAAAAATAATTGAATATAGCTAATGTTGAATAGTAAGATGATTATTTTTCATTTTTTCTATAATTTTATTTTAGGAAAGTGATAGTTTTCACATAACATATGTTTATATTATATGAAAATATATTTTTGTCTTATAATTAGTTATGGATATACTGAAAAATATTTCTCTGATGAATGACATAATCTGGAAACCTAAGTTATAGGAAAATGATCATATAAGATTGGTCAATAGGGCCTAATAGACCAATTCGTAATATATATATTCAAAAGGTATTGATAAATACAATATTAAATAATTAAAATTGTAGAAATTTCCTATGCCTCATAGAATAAATCTCCATAAGATTATGTATTAACATACATGTGGATATTATGATCATGAGTAGAAATCTGTTTGCTATGGAAATGAGATCAAATATGTAAACCATGGTATATGAGATATATAATATTTCTTATGCATAAAACATGATGGAAATTGTAAATTAAATCCAATGGGATTGGATAAGAGAATAGTTATAACTATCAAATTAAATATTGAATGTACAGGGAATAAGTTTTCAGTATTTTGAGAAGTGGGAATAATAGTTATTTAAGGGGATAGAAAACAAGGCTTACTTTAAATTAATTTTACCCAGTATTATAGTTGAAATAATGAAATGATCAATAAAATATCATTAAATTCAGTGTTATCAATAACTACAAATACCATATTTGTTTTATATTTTGATGTAACTGCAAAAGAAAGGTAAATTTTATAATTAATTATTCAGGATATTAAAATTGTGTCAAGAAAGAAAATTATTGTCCCAATATATATTATCATAATATTATGATCATAGTACATGATAATATGTCAATTTTTTATAAATCAGAATACATATATACTCATATATATCAACTATTTATAAGTTTTAAAAAAGATGAGATTATAGTTGGAAATATTTCTATAAGGTTAAATTTTGCAGTCCTAGTGACTATTTTCATATCATAGTAGAAGAATTGATTCCATATGAGAGAAAATATGTTGGAAAAGGATATCAGTTTTCTCTAGTGTAAGTGGTAGCTTTTTTTAGTTGGTTCCATATAACCAACAAACATTAAATATTGGGCTGGCGTGCTGGATTTTAGGTATCTATGTGAGACACATGCTATAATTTCTACATCTAGGCTAGAGTGAGGGTAGATTTTCCTTAGCTGTAAGGATATATCATAAGGATTTCCTCTTTGTTTATTTTTCATTCATCCCCAATTTATTTTATTCCTTTATTAATTTTATTCTACTAGTTATTATATTTTTACTATACTTCTTATATCACATATGCATGAAAATTATATGATAATAGATTATAGGTTTACAATTTTGGGTGGCCTACCAAGATTAATTTATCATCCTATGTTTGTGAATATTTTTTTATGTAGAGACATTATATTTTCTTTCATATTTATATCATTGTTCATTGGGGATTTGTAAATATTCCCAATGTTTCTTGATCTAGTAGGACCACTTGTGTGATGTCTTTGGATCGGTTTGAAGTAGATCAATAGTTCTTCATATCGCACTTGCTCTATTTTACAGTAATAGTAATAGAACCTTTAATTTTATCATTTCGTTTATTCATATTATTTATATGATTTTCCTGGTGTGATATCAGTTTTGTTATTAGTATTCTTGTTAGTTAGGATGACTATGTTCATATTTCATCTATTATAACATGTTAATGATTATTTATATTACTTAATCTTTTGTTATTCTATGTATTTTTTTGGTTATATTTCTTTTATTATACTCTAAAAAAGGTAATAGTCTCCCAATTATATATTTTAGGCCCTCACCAATATTCTAAATCCTTTTTCTAATGTGGAGGCTGACTTGAGGCCTTATTGGGATCTGGATTGGGTGATGTATCAAACTGAATTGGAATAATTCATTAAAAAAATGTTATTAAAGATAATCGATTTTAGAATTTGGGGATTTGGCGGAAATGTTATCTTGGTATGTCTCCGATATTCTAATGGAAATCATATTGGTGTATCATGAACACATTTGTCTATAGGAAGTATTAGTTGTTAGGTAATTGGATTTATATTATTTATTTCTATTTTTATGGTAGTGTCACCTCACTTAGTTTGATGCACTTGGTTTTTGGATTTATGGTTTATTGGGATTGTGGATATTGGCATGTTGGCATGGAGTAAATATACATGGACCATTATAGGAATGCAGGATTCACAAGAAAAATTATTTTTTTGTGTATGGTTTCACTAGTAATGGAAGTTTATATGTTTAAATTGTTCGAAAAAACAATTTGGTTTTGTAATATTTAGCACCCTAATGAAATTATACACAACTAAACTTCTTGTAATTTTATTATAATGGAGGACTATATTGATTTTATGGGGATATATTAATTATTGGGGGATCTATGGAGGAAATTATTTTTGAGAGGTGTTTAGATCAGGAATGGCTTTCCCTGAATATGAGGTTTTCATAAAGTCCCATGTTTAATTCACTGGGGAGAAGAGTTTTTTATTTCTTTATGTTATTGTTTGGTTATTATTGTGGATGTAGGAGTTATTGGACACAAATGGTCTTCCTTTTGGTGTGGCCTGCGTGGGTCCACTATTATTGAGTGATCATTGCATAGTATCCATTTTTCTATCAAGGAATCAGGAAGCCTTGGGCTTGAGAGGGAATGTTGGATTTCTAGAAATGTTTGTTTCTAGTTGTGTCTTCAAATAGAATGGTTAGGTTATCCTAGATTTGGGATGACTCTCAAATGGTGGGTGGTCAGCCATTTGATCTTTACATAACTTTAATGGTTTAATTCTGATGTGTATCACTAAGGGTTCTTCAACTAATAACATCTAAGATTCATAAAAATGATGATCAATTGTTTTGGGCATACTATTATAGTTCCATTGGATGATAGAACTTGTGAGCAAGATAAATTTTTAGAGGTTCTTAAGGAATCAATATTCATTGAGGAATGTAATGGTGTTGGGCATAAAAAAAATTTAAAAAATTTTTAAATATTAATTCATGTTTGTGTGGGTACTATGAAGTGATGATTAGTTCATTATTTGGTTGAATGGGTTTTGCGTGGGTTTTTTTAGAGTTTTTCATGTCTTGAAGAATCTTTAGTGGTCAATCAATGTTGTACCTTCTGAATTTGTTTCTTGAGGAGTGGTTTAAGGAAATCATTATGGTGGGGAGTAAACTATTGGACGTTTTGGGATGTCGTCATCATTTTAAAAGGTTCTTAATGTTAAATATGTCATTCTTTGTGAGTCTATAATAGTTAATAGTCGCTATTTTCTTGCTTATTTTTGGTTGTGACCGAGTTAGACACATACAATAGTTATGTTTAGTAGTAGATGGGTCATTGGATGTAGAATCTAGCATTTTAGTTTTCAGAAAATGATAAGGAAATCCCTATTTTGGTGATTATTAGATCGATCATGGTTGAATGCCTCACATGTTTGGATAGTTATGGGAATTGTGAGAAATGTTGGTGGGTAGTCTTGATAACAACAGTTATTTTGGTTCTTGAATTGGGATTTGAGTATCTATGAGACCATAGAAGCCAATCTGGGGTGAGAATAATTATGGTGGTGAGTTTGTAAGGACAGCCATATTTATGGATTGTGTAAAATAAAGAAAAAATTTAATTTTTTTCTCTCTAGTGATTTTTTAGGGGAAGATAATAATTTATTCTATCATATGATATCTGATAATTTTTTCAACCACCCTTTTGGTATTAGAATAAGGTGTTTAAACTAGGACATGTGTTTTGTAAAATTATGTGATGTTCATAATTTTGAAGAAATATTAATATCTAATTAATTAAATATTAATTATTCACAAACACTTGAATGGAGATATATTTTGTTCTCGGCTTTAGATTAAGAGTCTGACTCTATGGTTTTCTTCTAAGGATTTTATTTTTCTAAGGTGCGACCCATACCAATCCTAGACACTCAAGAAATTACCAATACCCATTAGTTTTTTTAAATTTTATTCATTTTGTTTTACCTTTTTTCCTCATTTATCATTTGTCATCTTACATACATGTATCACCTCCCCCTATGGGTATTTCACTCAGTTGGGAGGAGGGAGTGGATATCAGCACCAAAATTAATTTTTATAATTGAGTGGAGCTATATCAGGATATAGTAATTTCATGGAATGGATTCGTGACAAAAGATTTAGTGATTTACTCCTTGAGATAAACTATGTTTTTAGTATTTAAACCAAATTTATATATAAAAAGTGGATTTTTAAATAACTTTTTATATTTATGGGGAACCCTTGTGGTTGATCTATGGGTTTTTGTGGATATGTGAGGGTTTCATAGGATTTATAGGGTATTTTCATTCCGAAAAACCATTTACATGTCATGTAGTTTAGAGAACACATGCCTTTTATTATTCCTTAAATTATAGGTGGTTAATAAGGGTTTACAAAATGTGTGTTCTTGGGACATGTTCTGTGGGATGAATCAGGGTCTGACCAAGGGAAGGTCCTAACACCTCGTAAAGGGGCACATGGTTGGATGAGTCATAAGGCTAGTGTCATCGTTCAGTGCATGGCCATGGTCCATATAGGTTACACAATTAGGGAATGTGTGATGCTCATGGACAATGCCCTCACATGTGACTTTTTAAGAGACCATATACAAAACTTAAATGGAGTGCATGTAAGGTAGTTTACCATATACCATGTGAGGAACGCATCCAAGTACCCCATTTTGGATAAATTTCATGTCTAAGAGTTATAAATTGTTTATTTGGGATGTAATAGTTGGATTAAAAAGAGGTTATTGACCTAGGGTTATTTTTGGAGGTACACACTGTGTATATAAGGTTCACACCATGTACATCCCATTTTAAGAATTTTTTCTATATATAATTGTTGAGTTAGAATTGGACCTGTTAGTATTATATACTAATATTCATGTAGATAATTATGGTGAGATCCTCTAGTAAATTAGAGTCCTTATAGGTCTGTTTTGGACTAGGAGTGTTTTAGTGGGATGATTTATTTGAGGTTTTGATCTAGAATACTCATTGTGGTTGGGATGTGCATCGTGAGGCCTGGGTGAGGGTCATGATCTTGATGACTTGCTTGTATTGATGATTCCAAGGGTATTTGTTTGGTATTTTTAGATGGTTCTTAAATATGGGACCTAGTGATGTCTTGTATGGGGGATTATTAGCCTGACTATTAAAGGTGAAGACCTAGATACATGATGATTGGATCAGTCATAGCCTCCATAAAATGTTGACATCATGGGATGGAGAATATAGTTTGGGGTTTTCAATGAGAAATTGAGAAGAGTCTAGTTGACTCTTTAGGATTCCCTTTTGGTATATTTTTCTAATTGGCGATCAATATATTTCAAAGGCATCTGTTGCGAATAACCTTTTTGGTATGGCTATATATTCGGAAACCCTTATGGGTGTGCAATAGATTATGGGTCTATGGTTGGCCATGGAGGTACACTTGTAGATATTTTTCATTTCAGGATTTCCCCATGTGTTGGATGTGATACAGGGGCTCCATATTGGGTGGGATTTTGTATCTTTATAGATTACCTTGTGAGAAAGATGTTGTTCATGGATTGTGTTAGGTGATGAGACATTAGTTGAGAATTCATGTATCAAGAATGGACTATATTTTGAGATACATTTGATGGCTTAGAGAGTTGGTCAACCCATGATTTTATGATTCATGGCTAAGGATATTGCGTCAGTTTATGCTTAGGTTTTTGATGAGAGAAGACCATTGGGAAATTTTTAGATTCATATTTTTCCCAAAACTTCATGTAATTACCCAAGCATTGATTGTCTATAGACATGGATATTGTGTCAATTTATGCTCAGGTTTTTGAAGAGAGGAGACCATTGAGGAATTATTATACTATAATTTTAAGCTAATCTTCATGTAAATATTTTATCCATGTATTGTATGATAGTTATTATAAGGGTATAGGGGGGTAATATAACATATGGAGGAGTGAATTCCCTCTAGGCTATCTATTTTTTACCAAGCTAAGAGATATGTGTTCATGGTCCCGAATATTTTGATGGACACAAGTTATGGTATATTCACTTCCTAAACTTTTTATTTTGTATATTTGGTTAGTTATATAGGATTATTATATTATGGATAGGTTTTTATAGTGTTAGTAGAGTTCAATTTCTTATTTCAGATCGTACCAGTAGAATATTATCTCCTGGTGGATATTTATGTTATGGTTGTGGATATTGATGATGATATCCTAGGTTTTGATACTCCTGCCTATTGCATTGTTAGATGTCTTGGAGATATAATCAAGAACTAGTGGAAGCACCTGATGTTATGTGGTTCAGTGATCCGCAAGCTATATTTCCTATGCATTGGGCCATAGGTAATTTAGATTTACCTCAGGTCTGAGAATAGATATCTAGGATTACTTATTTTTTTTATTCTCAACCTTAATTATTTTATATAGTTGTTGTTGTAAGAAAAATTTAGTATTTTCATTGGATGGTCATACCATATGTGCATGTACAAGTTATAAAAACAGATTATAGGTTCACTGTTGGGGGCAGACAACTATGATTAATTTATCACACCCTATACATGAAATTGGAATGCCAAAAGATTTTATGTTTGTATTCAGGTTTATTATATTGGTGAAAATGGATTTAGTTATAGTTTTGTTATAGATTAATCAAGTGGGACAACTCATGTGGAGTATTACGATCCAGCTGGAGAAGTTATATATTTTTGGAGAACATGTTTGAGGTTGAGATTTTGGATAATGTCCATTCTCATACCAGTGAGTGATCACTTATTTTATTTTCATGTGTGTGATTTTATATAACTATAACTATTTTTCATATATTATTGAATGGTCTTACCTAATTTTTTTCATACTCTTATGTTATAATGTGGATGTTATTTTATTTCACATTCTATTATACTCTGAACAGAGGGAATCGTCCCCCCAACATTATCATTCTAGAACTTTTCTGCTATTCAACATCCTCTGGAATATAGGGTGTATAATTTTTTCCTTTTAGCGAACCAAATCCGGTGATGTGTTAGGTTTTCCTAGCATAGATCATTGCACAAACCACTTATAGGATTCATCAGATCCAAACTATATTAGGAAATTATTATACCCAAACTGTCTAAGGGATTTATCATACCTAATCCATTTCAGATATTTATTATACCAAGACCATCACATAATGAAAATGATATAAAATTATGTTACACAATCCTTAAAAATCATCATTTTATCATATCCTAATTATCCAATCATATTTAAATGGGTTTTATGCAGACTTATTTGAAACATCATCATCATACACCATGCAGAGAAAAAATGTAGATAATATCTTAAGAAAATATCTCAATTGTAACATAAAAGAACTAATGATGTAGAAAAAGATGAGAAAACATTTTTATAATATTAGATGAATAAATTTGAAAAAAATAACAAATATTCCTTCTGAAAATTCTTGAAAAATCCTTTTATATTTTGTCTCCCAAATGAAATACATTGATCTTAGTAAAACATTTATCATTACCCTTTATTAACAAGAAAAATTCTTATAAGTTATTTTTTTTAAATAAGTCATCTTAAAAAAACATTATTTGTGAAGAATTTAAAATTTTGAATAATTTTTTTCATAAGAAAACACAAGTATTTAAATTACCCTTTAAAAATCAATAATTTCTTTCTAAAATCAAATATTACTATTAAAAATATAAAAAATAATTTTATCTAAAAAATTTATAATTAAAATAATTTGAAATTCAATTTTAAAACAAGTAAACGAAGGCTAATAAATTCGAATTCTCATAAATGTGAAATAATTCCAAATATAACATTTAGAAAATGTGTTTTTAATAGTTGTAAAAGTTGAATTCGCAGGTCACATTCAAAATTAATTTTCAATATGGTGAAATAAATTTCTTTTAAAAAATTTACATTTTGAAACTATCTTCAATAATAATTTCTTGAAATATATATATTGTTTTTTATAGTAAATATGGATTAGAATATAAAGAGAAAGATCATTAAAGGAAAGCTTATTCAATATTTTAGAATAGATTTTTTGAAAACCCACATCATTAAAGGGATTAATAAAAAATAATTTTGGAAAGACGTAAAAGGAAAGATTATGTTCATGAAATAACACGTAATTTGTTTTCCAAATATAAAGAAAAGAATTAGTTTCTAGTTAAAATATGGGCATGTAAATTAAACCTCAGCTTAAGAGGATGAGAATTATTCTTTATAGGGACATATTTTTTAGAAAAAGATTAATCAAGGTGAAATATTTGAATAATAAATTTCAATTTCACTAGAAATAAAAGTCATTATAGTATCATCATTTAATATAAGAAGAATATTTTTTAAAATCTTGGTTAGAGATAAGTAATTATGATAAATGAAAAGAAGTTGAGTCATGAAAACCCCCTTACCATTAATACCACTTAGCTAAAAGTTCTCTAACAACCTTTATAATGAAAATAACTATATTAAAAACCATTTTAAAAACATATTCTTCATATAATCTTTAAAAAACATTATTTATATTCATTTATTACAAATTTATTAGTCATTATCTTTTCTTTTCATCATCAAATGTTACTATCTTCGATTTTTTGTTTAGTAATGGTTACATAATAGATGTGTCAATTATTATTTATTAATTAAATTTTAATTCTTAATATATAATTAATAATACTCGAATTAAGACTTTATAATTTTTTCTAGTTTTTTAATTTCATTTCATAACTATTTTAGTTATGATTCATGGAAACTGAGTTTGTAGCAAGATTTCATTTAGTGATTTTTTTTACAAAAAATGGATATACAAAAATAATAAGTTAAATATAAATTCAAAATTTACAGAAACATAAAGAAAAAATCTTTTAGAATTAATTTATTTTAACACCTTTATTAAAATTTTCATAGTCATCCATGAAAGTAATTTATAGCATTTTTAATGTTGGTGGTTAAACTGGCCCAAATAAGAACAAGCTAAAATCTCTTGGTGAGTATGGTCAATAGAGTGATTGTTTTATAATAATAATAATATTATATAAATATAATTAATTTTTTATTTTTTAAATATATTTGAAAACATATCAATAAATAAAAATATATTACATGAGAAACATAATACATCTCTTTTATGGAGGTAGTAGTATGCACATACACACAGATGACACATTTGTCTCCCATAGAATAGAAAGAAGATGGGGAATGGATTATAATTTCATAATATTAATAAGGTTATTAATATATTAATAATATATTAAATATTAATTTTTAACAATCCATGCATTGATATTATGAAAAATCAAATATTTCCTTCCAATAGGTGGAAGTTTGGGACATCCTCAAGAAAATGTTTTTGTTTTTATAAGTAAAATTGAAAGGGAAATTAAGGATTATTATATAATCATAAAAACATTTACTATATTAATATAATTACTTCATTATAATATAATATATCAATTATATCTTAATAATTTTTAAGAAAAAATAATAGAATTGAAATGGAAAAGGAGTAATTAGAAGATTTTACATTACCCCAGGGAAAATATTTTTGATAAATTAATTAAGCCTTTTAAGAATGGTATTTTGAGAAAAAAATAACCTAAAGAATGTGTCTAGTAATTTTGGGGAAATATTTGGGTGGTGGTTTTGTTGAAAAAAGTTGATTCAGGTTTGAGGGTAAGTGGGGTGGTGAAGACTGCTTTTATAAGTGATGGGAGTGACATTTTCTGAAATAAAATAAAGGTTAAGGTCACTATTAAAGGGTTATATAAATCTAATAAGGGAAAATAATTACTTTTTGTTTGTTTAAATGTTGATAAAAACTGGTACATGAATTTTCACAAATATGTTTAGTATGTTTTTATGTCATTTAGTCATATAATTTTCACTTTTACCTTTTTTTGACTTTTGCAGTGGTAACTAATTTTTATCTAAGTAGTCTACATTTAATGGAAATAATTGTTTTTATTCATAAATAGGACAAAATAATTAAAAATATGAAATTATTTTTATCATATAAAATTCCAATTCATAATATAAATTATTTTTAATATTAGTTCATATAACACTTAAAAACCTGTTTTTCAAAAAAGTGTATTTTAAGCATAAAAATTATGCAGATGATGAAATTATCAATGTTATTAATTTTAATGAAATTAATTGGATTATTATTAACCAAAGGAGTTTTATATGCCTTTTAAATAAATAAAAAATTTAATTTGACCTAGAAAAAACTAAATTAAAAGTGAAATACTAAAAATAGGTTTTTTATAAAAATATTGTTTAATTTTTAAAAAGGTAAAACATGGGATTTATAAATTAAACATAACATTATTTAAATGAATAGTCTCTATCCTTAAAAATATTATTGGTCATGTAATTTTTTTTATTTTTTTATTCATTCTTAGATCATGATAAATTCAAAAACATTAAAGTTAACTGTACTTTTCATTCTTCTCCTAAAAAACAAAACTATTCAAAAACTTAAAAAAATTCCTAAGATAATTTTTGTCATTATTTTTTGAAAAATTAATTTAATTTTATTAAATTAAAATTCTAAAATATATAAATTTCTTCTTTAAATAAAAATACAAAAAATGCATTTATTGAAAAAAATGTCATATTTAAGTGTTCACAGTACTATTTCATATAAATTTTTAATTAAAATAATATTAAAATATATGTTTTTTTAAAAAAATATTTTAATAGTGGTAAATTTATCTTATTAGTATAAAATATGAAAGTTTTTTTAAAATAGTTATTTGAGAAATATCAATCCATTTTTAATAGAAAATCATATTAATTATTTATCCTCTAAATAAAAGAAATTTTAGTTGATTAATATAAATTTAATTACTAATGATTTTATTATTGTTTTAATTATCATAATAATATTCATCGAATATGTCATGAGTCATTTTAGTTCAGTTTTTTTATTGATAAAGCTACCAAACATATTAGATTTATTTAATGGAAATGCATATAACTACATCACATAGAGTTACACTATGGGTATTCTTCCTTTAGATCCAAGTATTTATGAATAATTTAGACTCCATATTTGAGTATACTGATATAAATGATCTTTTACAGAAACCCATTCATAAAATTCTATAAATAACAAAATGGAAATCCAGATATGGTATACCCTAACTTAGAGAATATTGTAGATCAAATCATTAATGACTACCCCACACCATCTTTGAAAAATGATTCTTCTTGCATTTTAAATTCAGGCCTAGGAGATGATAACTGTGTATTGAAACCCCATTTCCTAATATAAATTCCCATCTTTGATGTGATAGAATCAAGGATGTGTCTTGGAGTTTAATTCCTTATTTGAGACAATGTACCGCCATTATGAAATCAAGACTGCTAAAATGAGGCTATTTCATTTTTTTTAAAGAATTGTGCTAAAATTGGTCAATCAATTTGAGGGAAATATCCATCCAATCATGCTACCAACTAAATAATGATTTTTACATGAAATAAATTCCTCACTATAATACCATTTCACTTAAAAATATCCTTTAAAAATTTATTAAAAATCATATAGTTGTTTTATAAAATAATGAAAATTATTATAGATGATCTAAACATGGTACCTCACTATGGTATTTCAATATAATAATAAATGGGAATATTTTATGAATGGTTGGGTCATGGAAATAAAAAATTATTGGACATGATGTGTAATTATACTTTCGAAAATAAAACACTTAATGACACTTTGGAGTATTTGTTTGTTTTTTCTAAACAAAACCAAATTTTGGGTACCTCAACATATTATGAAAATACTTCAAAATTAGGTGATATTAACAATATTCAGAAAGAATAATTCTTTGTATCTAAACATTCATCCCTCACTTGGAAGGTCAAGGAGATAAACATGTGGAAGGTCCAAGAAATATGAATTTCTGACCTTATTTTCATAGTTAGTGAGAAACATCAACATTGGATATATAATTTCCCAACCAATAATTACATAAAGAGTTTTATCCTTGAATATTCACCTATAGATTCCAATGCTCTGAATTTTCATAATTCACAATACTAAAATAGTTGGAGTTCAAGTTAGAATGATCATCCAAGATTTTATTAAATGATAATAAATAACACAATCAACAAAAGGGTCCAAATCCCTACCCACAAAAAAAAATTCCCACCCAAAAATATTTTCAACACCAATTAGTACAATTTCAATATCCTATAGTTCAATTCAGATATCCCAAATATCCTCTTGGTATAAACTAACTTGCACAAACGTTTTCCCAATCTTATACTTAACATTACTATAGATATTTTTCAATAAATTTTGGAAAATTAATTATGTAGTTGAATAGATAAAACATGAATTGAAAACATAAAAACTGGTGAGTAACTTACTTCAACTTGGGTTTTCTATTCCTCAATATTATGAGTAATATATATTTTTACAAAATCCTCTCTTGAACAGCTTGAATATTTGATTGTATTCAGCAGTGAAAAAGAAATTAAACAAATAATCCAATTGTTAAAAAATTGTATAAGGCTTTAAACTATCATGATAATTATGATGAATCATCCCAATAATATAAAAAATATGATGAGAATGTTTTAGAACCAACAAAAACCCTAAAAAATTAATAGGTTGATTGATTCTATAAAAAATGTTGGGAAAATCCATGCTTGAGTTGTGTAAAATTATTATGGAAATATTCTATCATGTTAAGATTAATATCCCCCAAATGATTGAAATCCAAATCATACCTTCATACCTTAATTACCATAAATAATATTTTATTTTCAAAATTAAATTTTCTCACAAATACAAAAAAGACCTTCACATATCCATTTAGTACTTTTCCTTCAAACTCGCACCCTTTGGTTATACAATAACCCTCATACCATATTGTGATTCATGGTGGTAATTTTCTCTAGAATTTTATTATTGATGTATTCATCATATTTTGGGACACATTTTATAGATAATTGAGATATTTTTAGAGGGTTCTCTCAATATATATGGATACATATATAATCAAAAATTATGAATAATAAATAAATTTCATAAAAAATAAAGGAATCAACCTCCAATATCTTATATTGGGTATATGAATTGAGATTTATAGATTCAACATAAATATAATTCATCACCATTTATTTCCAAAACATTTTAAGTAAATAGAATTTATTTTATGAAATTGTGGTTTCTATAGAAGGTTAATTAAGTATTTTATCACAATTGCTTGACGAATTTGTGTTCTAATATTGAAATATCATTCTTTTCTATAAATGGTAATTTTTGAGGAATCCCAATTAAGTATCATTTCATTTATTATGTATAGAACCATCATGAAATATTTCAATTGAAAACATACCTTTTAATTCATTTACATTTCTAGTGAATTTACTATAGGATCTTTCTTTTCAAAAATATTTGATTAAAAACTATATATCATTTCATATAAAAGAAAATATTTAAATGGGGAACAAATAAATTTAACCCCCACGGAGAAATAATTTCTTTTTATATTCATCGACTTTGAGAAGTTAAAATAATATCTCTTAGTAAACCCCATCATTGATTTCACAAATCATTTTACATTGAAATAAATTTTCAAAAAACGAGGGTCCAATAATAGATTGATTTGGTTGTTCATTATCTAATAATAATTTTTCATAAAATATAAAAAAAATAGGTTTGAAAAGGTCATAGTTTATCACCATTATATATTTAAATTAAGGGATAATTAATCCAATATTTCTATGAATGATTCATTTTTTCCACCACCTGTTTTATCTAAGTGACAAATCATGGTATTCAAATATTATAAAAAACATGTTTACATGAATCATTATAGAATTAATAAGGACTCAAGATAAAATAAAATTAATTTTTAATTTCAAAGATTATGTATTCCAAAGTCAATGATTATTTATTCTTTAACCCAATCAAGGCATTTTTAGATGTATCCATGATTTTTTGAAAGAGTTGACTCTAAATTTCAATCCATGAAAGGCTTGTAGAGGAACATTTTTTATAAATAAAACCATTGAAAATGTTTTATAAAGTGGTATCTCTCATCCCACCCTATATAATGATTCCATCATGTTTTTTCAATTCATTCATCAGTTTCAACAATTAAGATAAATCACAAAAGTAACTAAATTCCTTTTAATACAATTTTTAGTGTAAAGGTCATTGATTGTAGAGGAATCATATTTTTTATGACACCTAAAAAACTAAAATTAACATATCTACATCCTCTTAGTTATTTATTACCTTTCTAAATAAGTTGATTTTATTCCCTCTAAATCTAATGATCATCGGGCCATGATATAGTTTCTCAAATAAAATATATTTTTATATTTATAATTTCTATGGATATCACCAGTGATCATGTAACCCATTTATTCCATAATCCCTTTTCAAAACTCATTTATAAATATTGTATATCTCACAATATTTCCATATCCTACACACCCTTAAACTTATGTTAAATATTAGTAGTAAAATATGGAGAAAATATAATTCTTAAAAAACAAAAAAATCACCCAAATAATGAATGGTTTGTAATGGTATTGGATTCTATTTATGAATATCCAGATATATAAAAACAATAATATCCAAGGTATTAAATTAGTTTTCTTAGGTAAATATTTTCTATTTAGTAGTTGAAATTGAGTATAAGGCTTTTTTGGGTAATCAAGAAATTGAATTCTGAAATTTTATTAATTAAAAAAAAGATAATGTTAGACCATAATAAAACTATAGGAACTTAGGATGTAGGATTATAAAAATTTAAGGATTAGAAAAAACCGAGTTCAAGCCCACCATTCTTAGATAATTAAATTCAATCACATCAAAGAGAGAAAATTTTGCTTCTATATAGTTCTCAACTTCATTTTCACTTGATTAAGTTGATTTCAAGATGGTCAGGGTCTTAAATTAAGAAACATGTATACCCAAATGTTCCACTTAAATTCAAGACCCACTGGCAGTCATATCCCCATGTTTGATGGTCATTAGTTAAATACATTCATAGAATCAAGAAAATCACATGAAACTGAAGTGGATTAGAATGATCATATATACAAATGAGAAAAACATGATAAGTTAGTGTTTCAAGTAAATATTATGATTTAAACTAATCACTTTTTGGGAGGAAACTAAGATTCTACACAAAATTTAATTTTAGTTTCTTTTATTTTTTGTGAGTTTGTGTTTTTAAATGAGAGAGAGAGGGAATAAAGAAGATAGGAATAATTAATGATTTCAAAAAAAATGAAATTAAAATATATACATATATATTATATTTCCCTAAATTTTTAGTCCATGTGTTAGGTGATATCTGTTTGTGTTTGGTGAGGCAATATGATTCAAACCCACAATTATAGGTAATGGGGTTATAGTTATTTGGCATATATATTTACCTTTTTTTAATTTCCATCCTTTATATATATATATATTGAATTTTTTAAGTATATATATATATTTTTTGTTTTTATTTTATTTTTTAAATATTATGTCATATTTCTTGATATAGTGTTTTATGTTCTAAATTAAAACCATAAGATTTTATTTATTTCTATCTTAGTGATTTTTATTTTTGGTTAGTGAAACAAATTTGGTTTTACATAGTGTCATATGTTTTATATATTTGAGACTTAGAGGTTATTGATGTTTAATAATTTATAATCAATTAACATGATTTCTAGGGAATAAACTTATTCTTTCATCATCTACAAATATTTTTTATGTGACGTGGAGATTGAACGGTAACGTGATTGTTTAAAAAAAATCATCATCAGACTAGATGATTACATTGTTCTATAATTTTATATAAAAATATATTATGGGACTTCTATTCACTATTAATCCCCCATTATGAGTGTTTTTAACATTAAAGGAAATGTTATTCTACGTTCGGGGTGAAAAGATAAAAATATGTGAATTAATGGGAAATAAAATATATTTAACCGAGTAAGTAATCAAATAATTTTGAACCATTAATAAGAAAATTTAATAAATTTTCATTTATTGATTTTACTCTTAAAGAAAATGTAATCTCATGAGTGTAAAATTTGGTAAAAATGGATGTCTGGTGTATTTTTTAATCTTCCATTTTTTCAGACAACAAAGCAAAATTTTACAATGAATATTATTTGTATAGTAGTGTGGGATTTTGAGTTCTTGGTGTCCATAAATTAATAAAATATATATTGTTATAATTTTAATTTTATTATGAGTGTTTAAAAAATAAAAAAACAAATAAAATGTAAAAAATTATAAAAAATTATCCATATAGAAAAATATTGACATAATAAGTGTCTTCTGGTGATTAGGAACGGTGGATCCATATTTTTTCTGCCAGTGTTTGGAATTTACCTATATTTATGGTAGTATGAATTTGTTATTTATGAATTTAACTCGAGATGATACACAAGAATATGTTCTTCACCTTTTTCCAAAAGTCTATACCCCTAGGATTCATGGGAAATTTATCACTAGAGGAGTCGTATTCATTATGAATAATTTCAATTACCATGGAAAAATTGAAGAAAATGAATAATAAAATAGAAAAATAGATACTCGTCTTAATATTAACAAGTCAATTGTACCCAATGCATTTATCTTTTTAAAATTGAAATAAAATCATCCCACCTATCTTCTATGAGGGATAAAAACGTTACTTTTGATTAGAATTGGATAAATTGTTTGACAAAATTTAACAAACTAATGGGGTTAAGATTGGGGTATTCTTGGGAATATATATTTATGAAATGATTTTGATGATTTTAATGATTTTTTATGTTAGTTCTTAATAGTTAAAATAATAAGTAATTTTTTTGGAAATGGGAATATAATATTAATTTTTTTGATAAGCTATTTCTAAGGGACTAGAAAAAATTATTTTTGTGGGATATTTTTAGATAGTAAAAGTGGAAATGTATCATGATGTTTTGGATATTTTTCATGTGTTTTGTTATTAAAAAAACTAGTTTTAGTGATTTTTATAAATTAATTCTCATTTCTTATGATGTTCATAGTCCTTGTTTAAAATGAAAAAAATATTCAACGCATTTATCTATGACTTATAGAAAATAAAATGTAAATAATTTAAATTTAAAAGTTTCAATATAATGTTACTCATATTTTGGGGATTATTTTGACCTACTAGAGAAATAATTGTTTTATTTGGGATAACAATATTATTGGGATTTAAATACAAAAAAATGTGAAAGTTAAAATGGATACCATTTCACACAAATACATGGATAGTCCCTGATACAAGTCCATTGAAGATAAAATTTATATTGTGATATATTATATCATTTATAAAATGACATTAAACTATGTTGTAATATAATTCTAACATTTTGGGGGTGATTTAAAGGTCACAAGTGGCAGATAAATTCTGGGTCATATCTCATGGCCCTATAAAGGAAGCCCACCGTTTTTACAATAAAATTAAAATATTTAATCTGATGGAAATGAAATTTTACTAGTGGTTATAATACATATTATTATATTTTTTAATCTAATAATAATAACCTAAATTCATCTCTATATAACATGAGTTTTTAGTAGAAATAATAGTAAAGAAAGTTTAACCAATTTTTTGTAATGGTTTGAAAAGTACAATATCCACAAAAATTACACCCATATTATCATATCTTAATCATGTGAAAAATATTATAAATATTTAGTTAAAAACCAATTATCTATAAATTCTTATTAAAGATGGATTTAGTAATGGATATTAATTGGTTTTTTTGTTTTGAGTATAATTTTATACTGTTGATTTGTCTTTATAATATTATTTCACTAATTATATGTTATTCTAATTCAATTTAAAATTATGAAGAAAATATTTTCTTATTTGATTTTATTATTATTAATATCTTGCTGAAATAATTTTCTCAATTTGTGGATTTATTCCCACAAAAAGTTATGAAATTATTCACACAAGATTCGAGTATTTGAAATTTGATTATTTTCTCATCTTATATTATATCTCAATAAGTCAAATCCCATATTACATTAAGATATTTCTATTAATGTAGGGATAAAAATATTTTTGGTTGATACAAGGATGTTTCATGAGTATTTATTGGATGTTATTTCTAAATTCATTAAATTTTAATCATTTTTTACATGAGATTATCATTCAATGGTTTTATTTCTTCTTCATCCAAACTGAATTTTAAGGACATTTAGTTCATGTCCTAATAAAATATTATAACTTGGATTGTTTATAAAAATTATCCAATAAGTTTTTAGTGATTATAATTACAAAATTGTATGTATTAGACCAGGGAGTTAGGAGGGAAGTTTATAAGTTTCCGAACAGATCCATACTAGATTAATCAAAATAAAATTTAATTTAAAACAATTTACCAATTAAAACCCAAGATAAAACCATAGATCAACTCACTATCCTCAATATTGTTTACTCAGGTCATAGTGTGCCTAATAAGTATAAAAAATGACCATTTAGTTGGCCATTAAGAGATAAATCACTCCCTAGAACATTATTTTTTTCTTTATGTTTCTTCTTGGGTCTAAGGGGGTTTGAAAACACTTTTTGTGATATAAGAAACCACTAAAATACATAGGGTAAATTTGGGGAAAAAAATTCTATATGTGTTTCAATTAATATAATGGAATTCTTAAATACACTTGGGATCATGTAAATGTTGATTTTTTTATGGAAATAGTTTTTATATAAATATTTTTACTAATAAATTAATGATGGTAAATACATAAATTAATATTATTATTAAATTTATAATAATTTTTCATATTTATGAATTAATATGCTAGAATTTTATTGAGAGTGTAAGAATTATTTATAAAAGACATGATCTAGTACAATTATATTGATTAAATTAAGAGTGATTTTGACTAATTATGATGAAAATTATAGATTTTGTAATAATAATTAAGTTGGGGATAGAGTGTATAAACCTTTAAATGATTAATGTTGTCATGAAATTTTAATTGCTTTAAAAAGTTAGTATTATATTCCATGTGGATGAATGAATATTTTTTGATGATATTTATTATATGGAATTGGTGTGAAAGAATGTTTTCCCACTAAAGTAGATATATGTAATTATTAATATGTATTTAATATTTGAATCGTCATTATATTTATTGTAATAATGAATTAATTAATAATTGATGAGTTAATTACCTAAGTAATTGTAATTATTTAAGAAGACTTACTAATTTAAATTGTGTTTTTGAAGAAAAAATTATAAAGATTTAACCTTTCCTTATGTTTGTGTGTGTGTGTTTAATTATTTCATTTATCTATGTAATTTTTAATAATTATTAGGTTCAATTTATAAGTATTGGGTAAGGTAAAATAATGAAGTGAGCTATTAAAGAAATAGAACTCTGGAAATTATAATGATAATAAAATATTTTAAAAATGATAAATTAACATATTAATGATATTGTGCATATTTAATAAATGATTTGTGATTATTATGAGGAAAATGTGGAATGATGATGTGAATTTTATCAGTTAACATGGTGGGATCCTTTTTATATACATGTAGATAAATATGAGAATTATGGGGAATAAAATGAAAATATTCTAGATAACTAATCACTATTTGATATAAAAATATAACATAAATATTGATATTAATAATATTTTGGTTATTTAAATAATCCAATAAATATATGTTCATAGTTATTGGAATTTTTTGAGCTATCATTGTGTAAATTCATTGAAGAATATATAGATACATGGATTATTATGTAGGATGTATGATGTGAATATTAGATGGGATCATTGGTTGGATGATTTTTTTGCTTTTTTTTCTCACCATTATAACATGTGATGTAGTCCATTGATTATAAAATATTTATCATGATGGTATACAATTGTGATAACTCTTTCAATCACCCATTTACATAGTTTTGATGTAGATGTTAACTTCTGAGTATTTACCCTAATCACACACTATTCTAGGCAGAATCTAGGAATGAACTTTAGATGCATATCTTACTATGTACCAATTGTTTTGGGCTACATTATTTAAATATAAAAATTTCTCTAATAGACTTAGATTCACCTAACTATTTATACATTATATATCTGAAATATCTGAGATCGATGTACATGATGTCACATTGAGCTCTTTCTCTTTTTCACCCAGAAAACTGGGTTCAATGGGGAATATATATTTAGTTATAAAATAGGTGGAGATAATTTGATATAAGTATTACTCCTACATATCATGTAAATTATCGATGAAGATATGGATTACCCATATATCTAAAGATTTTGTTTCTAGGGTGAATTATTGAGTCAGAAAACTATTAAATGATATGAGAAAATATTATTATTTCTAATAGTTAATTTTTATTTCTTAACTACTTACAAAATGTGGTGTGGATGAGTTCCAACGTTTATGTTTTCAATGGAATAGATGTCTATAGTTACACCACTAAGATATCTTCATCTATAACAGGGTTTGCAATTAAATATACGAAAATGTGGTGGCTCCATTGAATGATATAATTCATATGTGATTTTTTTTATTCTAATATAAAGACACTTTGGTATATTATAATTACATTAGTAACTATTTTTTATAAGTGAATATGGTGAGATATTAGAATATTGATTATATTTTTACATAAAAATGATATAATTGATGATGATCAGTTATTTGGTTTGTTATGGATACACTTTTATAATTAATAACGAACCTAAACACAAGTTCTAGTTGACGTTGGATCCCTATATGAGATGACCATAGTGAGTATTATTACTCACCAATCCCTATCCAATTATAATTATTCACTCTTAAATCTAATAATATCAACATGTATTGATGGTGGGAGGTCTTGGAGACTAGATATAGATGATAGATGTGGTAGATGATAGTGTTGAGTTTTCATTAGAGGACAAAATTTTTCGTTGTCTCTTGGAAAGAATACATTTATTCAGGAAATTTTGATTGTTCTTGATGATTCAATTTATTATGTTATGTTTTATTGTTATATGTTTTGTAATATATTATTATGGTATATTACGTGGATTATTTTTCATTTATATTCGAGTATTTTATGTTTCATTCTAACAGATTATATGTTAATTTTAGATGCAACACGTACAATAAATTGAATAGATACCTAAAGATTGGTCTTTATCTCGTAAACTATTTGAGGAATTTATGGGGAGGCACTCGCTATAATTCCATGAAATTATAGATTGGAATAAAAAAAATTAGGGTAGAGTTTTATTTAAGTCAAATCTGATGATATTTTAGACATTTGGAATAATTTTCACATGGTAAATTAGTTCATTAAATCACAATATTGTCCTTTATATTGGTTATAGTTGGATGACATATTTAAAATCATGAAAAATATTATTGATTCATGACTATTAATTTAGTATTTTTATGGGGTATAGAATAAGAAAACATCCATCATGTAGATTATAGTAATTATTCTATGATTCTATGTTATCTTATTTTGATGAAATTTACAGATAGTCTATATGGATATGACTAATGAAATATCAATCAATATCCATATAATATGCTTCAACCTAAAGTTTTAAATAATTATAGGAGGATTCATTTGGATTCGCATTCAATTATGGTAGTTTTGAGTTCTCCTTAAGGTTATTCTGGTGGAATAACTTCATAACGATGAATCCTAGGGATGATTCTTGGGGTCCTAGTGATTCTCCATAATGGTTTTAGTTTCACACAACAATAGAACTTTTTTATCAAAGGGTTTTGTGTTATAGGTCCATCAATTTTTGTCTAGTTATAATTGGTTCATTTTATAATTATATCTTTTTCAAGTGGTCCTTTATTTACACTCGATATGATAATGGTTCTCCCAGTATGATGTTTATTTTTTTCTATTAGATTTTTATGCTAGAATGTGCAGAGCATGTTTGTTGGTCATACTTTTTTTCTTTCTTGAGTGAGATCAATGGGTGAAGGTTTGAATATTATTTGATAGTAATATCTATTAGAATTTTCATTTATGGTCCATATGAAGGGTGATTCTTCTACTATCCTTGGTATATTTTTTTAGGTTTTTTTATAATTTGAAACTTCTTGATTATTTTATGACTGGATGTAAGTTTTAAAATGTGCTTCTAATTTCTGCTACATTAGAGATAATTCCATTATTTTGATTTATAAAGTAACAAAGACTTGTTAACCATTGTATATCAGAGTGAATTCCTCCCATAATATATTTTATGAAATAGTAGTGGGTTTCTGAATTTTTGGATGTAAAATGATGGATATGTATTATGAATTTAAGAAATGGTTCTTTCAAGTATGGTGATGTTGTGAGTGTTACCACCCAAAATATAAAGGTTTTCTTTCTTTAATATAAATGTGTTTAATTGGAGATATATAGTTATTGATAATGTTAGACAATATAAAATAAGGATGTGATATGATGTGATATATATTTAGTTAACGATTTCTAGAATACCTGAGTATACATAAATAATAGTTTCTCTATGTCGTAGCACTGTTCTCTTGTGATTAAAAATTAAAATTCTTCAACGTATTCTGAATTCCTCCGTCTTCATGCTATGTGTTGATTTAATATTTTAAATTCTTTGTAATATGATATTTAAAAAACAAATTTTAACTCTCAGTGAAGTTACGATTTTTTACCACTACGTTTTCACCAATTAGAGTGAGACCTCTCATCGATTATAACATGATAAAATATTTTATGATAACAATGGAATAAAAGAAGTGTGTTGAAACACTACAAGAGTATAGTGTCATTATATGAAGTGAAATTAATATATATAAGGATTAAACTGATTGATTTTCCTATACTAACACATACATCTATAAGAAATTATCTTTATTATGCTATTACTCATTATTAAAATACTTGTAAAATTTTCTGAAGCAGAAGTCATAAGTTTATTTATCCCTGGTTTTTTAATTAAGGGACATCACATGATATGGTTTGTGATGATTCATTCTCAAACTACTATTTTTAACTAATATAAGGTTTTCTAGTTAATGAGAATATTTTATATATAATAGTATTATTTTTTAAAAATATGGGTGATGATCCCTTTTGTAACCATTTTGTATACATATTACTTCATTCTAAAAGAATTATCTGATGATCTTATGTAACAATTTTGATTTATGATGATGTTATGGGAGATTTGATAACATAATCACTATAAGATATAGTGATCCCTTATAAAAATTTATTGTATTATTTAATTATTTTAGTATTATAATTCCACACTACATTTTCTAGGTGTTGTTCTAGGTTTTGGATCAGATCAATCATGTTCATATATACCTTGAAATGACTATTCACTTTGGATGTTTTAATATGGGTCCCAAAAAAATTAATCATTTTTTAAAATGTTTGACGGATTTATGGTGTAAATATAAGACCACATTTAAAATTGCATCTCTAATAGAGTAATTATAATATAAATGGATATATTCTGGGATATTGATGAAATCTTGACTAAAAACTATATGGTAATTAAATTTTATCATGGGAACATTAGTAATCAATTGGTATTGTAATGAAAGTGGGTGAATGTGGTGGTTAGTTTGTCTCTTTAGTGGAATATCAGGAATATTAAAAAAATCACCTCAATTAGTAGGTAGAAAATAGTTAAAATCTAAAAAGAAAAAATTTCATTAATTATCTAATAATTTTTTTTAATGATCTATATTCTTTAACAAATAATGTCCTCGATTACTAGAGGGATGAAAACACGTGATTTATGATTTTTTTGTGTATCTTGGAAATGATTCCAAGATACTGCTGAAAGATGGATATAATATTTAATTGGATTGTATGATATGTTTTGTTATCTATAGTACATTACATGAAGTAATGAGGTGGTGATGAAATAGTCAACATTAGATTTTTTTAATATCTCAATAGTCATCTTCATATGAAATTGAATAATGAAACAACTTTTTATTATTTAATATTGAAAACATAGAACACTCATCATGTTAAACCATAAAACACTATTCATTAGTTATATTATAATGGTATAAAATCTAAATTTTTATTCAATTCACTAAACTTTTAATTGGGAACTATAGAAATGGATTATTGTTTTTAATTATAATTAGGAAGGTTTTTAGGGTGTATAAAAAACAAAATAATACACACCCAATGGTCTAGGTTGGACCAATACTCGCCCTAAGAGTTAGTTCACCTTCAAAAAAACCATTTATTACAATTTTATAGACTATAAAGATTATTTTTTAAACTATTAATTTATCCTTTTCAAATTAGAAATAGATACCCTACCATAGGATAATTACCATGATAAACCACACATGCCCATCATAGTTCAACCATCTCCATCTTCATTAATGTGTCTTTCCTTTCTATTACATCATCAATATCTATATTCTTTTTCAACATCATAAATTATAGTATTGGATTTATCCCACACTTAATATCCTACACATTCGATTCACATCAGATATTTTTATACCATATATAAACCCACTGTCCCATATATATCCAATTCTTTCCATCGATCCACACTGAAAATGATGTCAAATACCCTCTATCTAACATTACATAATCAAAAACTGTAATAAGTGAAAATATTTACCACTAATATTGTTTAAAGAAGCTAATAGATTCAATTATATAGTCATAAATATGGGAATGAAACCCAAAATCAATTGGTTGACCCATATACTCTAAGAATTTTTAGTTATTCAAAAATGAAAAATAAATATAATGTTGACATGTTATTGGGATATATTAAAATTTAAATATAATGATGAATTATCATGTTAAATTTTTTGGTTGAAAAATGGGTTCTTAATAGGTAAATTTAGAAAAAATACATCAATAATAGATTCATTGATTTTATAAACTATGAGTTGAACTCTATTGGGAATTGTTTAATGAAAATGTGGGAGTATACCTAAGTGGTAAAGTCCCATGTACTCTTACATCAATCCTGAATTCAAATTTGGGTGGTGATGAATTTTTTCAATACTATATTAATATTATATCATCGTAGTAGCACTTGTAGTATATTGGGTTATTTGATAAGTTTTATTATTTATCAAGAAGTGTATTTTGCGCCATAAATTTGGACCTATGATCCACATGGACTCTGGTCCAATAAAAAATATTATGTATTTATGTGGATACTAATGTAGATTCTCACTGGTGTAGTAAAAGATGGTGGAAGGGTAGCCACATATGATGCTTTTATATGTCGAATTACCACAAACCAATAGGTATGCAACATATGAAAACATTAAGGTAGAGGAAAGTGTGACAGGATGATAGGAGGTGATATTTCAGTTATATTTGGGCCTTTAAGACATGTATTTTACGTCCATTACAATAGGAAATCACTCTCTAAAATTATATTTTTTACTTTGAGCCTGGTAAGGGTTCCCTCTAACCCATAAAAGAGGTTTATCATTAAATAAAATAAAAAGGGAATTACAAAAAATTCCATGAGAAGATTCATCACAGTATGATGTGTCTCAATGAAAACCTTAATTTTTTACATTAAATGTGGTGGTAACTAGATCTCTTTTAAATTTATGATTAATCTAATGTACTAATACATAAGATAAAGTGTTTTCAAAACCTCACTCTTTTAAAATATTGGTGATTGTGTAACACGACCTCGGTAAAATTTTTATGATAGTGGAATCTGTCATATATTAATTTCAATAAGATTTATAATAATACTATCAGGGATAAATATTAATGTAGATATACACTTTGTTACGTGATTTGTTTATGAAGCATGATGTATTATCCTCATTTCATGAAACATTATTTATTTTTTCTTGAATAGACTAATTAAAATGAGATAATAGTGTTTAAAATATATCTCTAAATATTGTAGGATGTTATGAAGTATACTTCAACAATATACCTTGATTTTTTTTTGATTTCCATTACTTAGTTAATAAACATACGAATTTTATCTTATTTCTAAAATAAAATATTTGGGGTCATGGATTTATTTATTGATCTATTTATATTTACTATTCTTTCTGAGGTTTAAAAATTTTAAGGTGGGGAGAATGTAACATTATATATTTTGGTTGAGAATGAATATTTTGGTGCTTAGGATTTCAACACTTGTATCAATTTCATTAGATGTATTATCACCTATTTAAATTAAATGAGATACTGTAATTAGTTTAGTTGAAATCTATTGATGGTTATATATGAAATATAAATTTTTTTTATTAAAAATAGTAAAACTAAAATACACCCCTTAATATAATATCGAAAAAATATAAAAAAACTTATATTGATTTTGAGATATGGAGTATTCTTTGGAATAATATTTTGGTAAATTTTCAGTCGAATTTGGAAATTATTAGTAAATGTGATGATTTTTTAATAAAATAATATTTATTTGAAATTTTATTTTAGCTAGTTACCATACTATAAATGGATCATTTTAGAACCTTGGTATAAACCCCAACTTCATTTTCATTTCTCCAAAAGGATAATAAAACCATAAAATTTAAAGGAATTAACTAGTGAATGGGAAATAAATAGAGAAATAGGTTCAATTATTTGATCTGATAATTTTCATAGTTAGTTTTAAGGTACTCTTATCTAAATTCATGTATATTTCTGGAATAAATGAATCATGGTATGAAATTTAATATATAGATATAAGTTAGAAAATACATAATGAAAAAATTTATAAATTATGTTACAAGTATTCTATAATGAATTGTTAATTAGTTTATGGCATGAAGGTATTATCCATTATTGAAAAATAATATTGAAAAATAATTTAGTAGGACTTAATTACACATAGAAAAAATAAATTATAAATAAAATATGGTGTTTTTCTAATTTCAATTGTTTGATTCTAACTCAAACAAATGAATACACATATATTGACACAAACATACAAGCATAATTCAACTAATTTAATTTTACGAGTAATCATTGAAAAACAATAAAGTGAAATAGTGATAATCTATATCAATGTTCCAACCACATTATGTAAAATAATGATCACAATGTTTCAAAAAAATAATATATTTTTTCACCTATAATTTTTTGAGTTTATAGAGAGAAGGGATGAAATAAAAATAAATATTTAGGTAATAACAATATAAAATGAATGTATTCATATTATAGTCAAAAAAGTAAAAATGTCATACTATATTATAATCCAAGGTAAGAAAAAATAATTATTGGTATAGTTAAATCAAAATCGTGTCTCTAAAACTAATTATAAGAAAATTTCAATAAAATAAAATATTAGAAAAAAAATATATACATCAATTTTTTTCAAATTACTATTAACCAACCTGCTTTGAACTTCAGTAATTATATGATAGTTAAAATATATATCAATACAACAAGTAAAATTGAAATTAAACCATTATATTTGTAATCAAAGGTATAACAACATTAACATTTTCTAAACTAACAAAATCTAATAGGAAATACTTAATATAGGTGTAATTGGAATAATTCAAATAATTTTGACTAACCAAAACTTCTCTAATAGATTTAATGGTCGTGTAATGAACCAGGCTAGGTCAACTAAGTAAGTTATCTAGAAAGGTCCACCACAATTTGGGGTTCTTAAAAAACACAATGATCATGAATAACAAAAGAATGAATCAAGTATGAAGAAGATGAACAATACATATCCATGATACATACAATTTCAAGACCAAAGGGAAAAACCAGAACATAAAACAATACAAGCTATAAGATGGTATTCTATGTGACCATCTGCCACATCCAAATTGTACCACAATGAAGGTGATGAAAACAATGAAATGCTAGTGAACTACACCATGTTATTCCTTTTACCCGTGACATGTAATACCACATCTAAAAATTTTCAATGGAAAAACTTAGGGTGTGAGAATAAATACCAGTATTATTTCACCAAAACAATAATATAAATTCAGAGAGTATGAAATTTTATCTCTATCTTTAAAACAAAACATCTCTATAGAAATTTTCTGAAATATACCATTTTGTTATAAATGATTTGGTTTTTCATTAAAGCCTTTCATATACACATAACCAAAAATATGATAACAACCCGTGAGAAAACATGAGTATATGAGAAAAACCAACCATGGATACACAATAAGATATGTTAGTGAGCAACCAACAATGAAATATACCATCATGTGTTAAACCAAGAACCGGTGAAAAAGAATACTATTTGGGCTCTAAGATATGGGAATACACACTCACATGTATGAAGAAAACACTAATCCAGGAATCATGTGAATCAGAACAATATTTAATCCTAGCATAGTCTATCAATACCAACCCTCCTATGGTATAAAACACACACTAATAGAGATAGGTCCATTTCTAGAAACACATATGGTTCTTGATGTGAAATTTCATCCAAAATCATTTTAAATCCTTTCACACTGTGTATAAAATCTTTTCACAAAAAAATCATTTTTGCTTCCATGATAGATTATCTATTCTATTATTAAACCCACTTTTAGGATATTTCAATGTATGAACAAATCTGTTTTCACAATAAACCCCCATAAAACATATATTTCATAAATTAAAACCATCATGATATTGAATCAATCATTTATATTAAAAAACCAAAGGAAATGTACAAGAACGTCAACAAATTCATGAATTAGAACCGTTTCACAAATACACCTACCTCATGAATAAAGATAAATAAATTTGAAATGGTCTCAAAAAAATGGCATTAGAATCTAATTAAAAGTTATTCATGGACATCTGAAAAGATATTTTGTGAACCCAAGGCTTAGTAGAGAATTTTGGATAAAAATTTGGTTTTGAGGGGGGGTCCAAATATTTATATAAAAACTATAATATAAAAGACCATGATACAACCTCATTAAACATAATTAAAATATTCTTAAAGATTCAAATTCTATGACTTAATATGAGGGACTACTCCAGAACCATTATGGTTAAAACATAATCCACAAACAATGACATAGATCATATCTTCTGTGAGAGTGGACTACACAACTACCTAGTCATCATGGCGCAAATACCCATTATTTAAAAGAACTACCCCAACCAACCCCTTAGAAAACTACATTTCATATTAATCCTCCAATTTGTAGCACTCAACCCACATAAACTACAACTATAATCAAAATTATAACCATTATAAAATTAGAAATGACACTAAAAATAAAACCTATATGAACATATGCCACAATCATAAATTCCATGTTGTAGCCAGTAGCTCTATGTTATTTTCACAACCATCCATGATTACATCTATAGTAAAACTTTTGGTTACCTATTAAAACAATAAAATTCAAACTATCCACACATAAACTAAAGGGATACCACCCCAAAACTTTGAAAACATCCCAAATCTCCCCATTATAAAATATTTTTTTCCTTGTAAAATGTTTTCAATTCTAGACTCATAAATAGAGAAGGCAACTACTACCTTAGTAATTATTAAAATTATCATTTAATGTGGCTATCCATTAAAAAATTCTATATTATAAGCACAATAGGTATTATTTTAATGAATATTACCTTTTCCTAGAGGTCTGTAATATGAATTGTCTTCTCAACCACAATGGTGTTGGGATCAACACAAATATCATCCCATTTAATCATTTTGTAATGATATAGTTGATACCTCATTGTCTGGGAAACGTGAAACACATAGTGTATTATGAAAAACAAGATATTAATTCCAACCATTATTCTATATTTCTTAGTCACTCTATGCTCTCAAACGGTCCAACAAAACTCATTTCTAATTTACCCTGCATACCATACTAGTGTTTTTCTAATAATGGTGGAACTCAATGAAATATATGATAACCAAAATCAAACTCCAGTGGTTGTCATTATGGTATGTATAATATTTATGATGACTCAATTCCATGAACAATTTCTTATAGATCAACTTCACTTTTTTTGCATTGTTTCCCGAACTAGACTCGAAACAACCAAGGACCGCTCTCCAAACATTTCTCAACACATGAGAGCTCTAAATGTTCACCCATATAATTCTTTGAAGGGAAACATGTCCATAGAATCTGGATAACTATTATTTTAGGAAAATTCTAATTGAGGGAGACACTTTTCCAAAGAACCACTAAAATCAAGCATGCATGCATGGAGTATATTCTTAAGAATCTAAATATCCCTCTATATCTTCCAAACAATACATGGATAATATTTCATGATTATTTTCAACAAGAAACCCATAATGTCATAAACACCATTCCAAAACATGGATTTGAACCATGGATCACATTCTCAATAAATCACAGTGAAAACCCCAAGAAATCACACAACCCCTCAGATATATATGTTCTTGAACCTCTATGCCTTCATTTTGTTATTAATATGAAATAAATGTAATTATTTTTTAATCCAAACAATGATCAACAAAATTGTGTCCTTCTCAATATGAGTTCTTGGTAATCCAATTATGGTTTATGTAGAAATATCATCCCACGTCTACAATAAAATGGGAAAAGATTGAAACAAACTAATAGGTCTCAGGTGTTCTACCTTAATTTGATGACAAGTAAGGAAAAATGAAATGAATTTTTATATTCAATTACTCATCCCCAGCCAAAAATACTGACATCTCAGATCATGACACATCTTTCAAGTCCTGGGCAGTACAATCCAATAATACTAGTGACCACTATTAATAAATTCTTACCTTAGTGACATAGGCACAACAAACCAAGATTTGAAACTAAAATAACTAATGGAAGATGAATAACACTCACTCGAGGAAGCCCCACCATTTAGTATTTTACTATAATGCTAGAAATGTGTTCCAGTTACCTTTTTATGATGATCCCACTCATCAAATGATGATTCGGTATTCACGGAATCTATGAAATCCTTCCCACCAACCTCTTTAACTCACATTATCATCTATATAAACATACTAATTAGTGACTATTACTCTACTAATTCCTTCTATTATTGAATTATTAACATCCAAATCAAAGAATCAGTAGCCACATTCAATTTTACAAGAGTATAAAATGTAGACAAATTTATAATTTTAAGATGCTCAACCCATCATCACTATCACAAGTTTAGATCCGTCTAATTAAATATATACTTTAGTCTCTTATAATCAGAATATAACATAAACCACTCCATAAGGATATAGTGGAATTGTGTTTTTTCATGTATTCTTATCTTCTGCAAACTCAAAATCATGGGTAGGATAGTTTTCCTTATGAGGGTGTAAATGGAAAGACCCATAGGCCAATAACTATTTACCCTACATCAAGACAATACCCAAACTCATACCTGATGCATCAAAAAAATCATAACCAATACCCGGTTTTAGAATAATAAAAATGGTAACTAAATCCAGACTCACCTTATATTCCTAAAAGGATCTCAACGTTTTTTCATTCCATTCAAACATAACACCTTTATGGTTCAAAGATAACATTAGTTATTAAATCTTAGAGATGTCTTAAAAAAGAATCCTATGACAACCAACCAAACCCTAGAAGCTTCAAATATTAAACAAATTTTTCAGTTTATCAATGAAAATTATCTTCTATATCATTATAGTATATACTAAGTTACCTCTCTAATATAAAACATTCCCAAGAAATATCCGGTTCATCAATACCATAAATACCACATGAGCATTAGTTAGACTAAATGGAATAACAAAAAACCTATAGTGTAACAAAAAAATATTTTAGAAGAATAAAATTTGGTTAAATGGATTACATTAAATGAAAAAAAGAGATTATATGAGAATTTAACCCCCTTAGAATTTATGATGAATTTCCTTTTAAAAAGTTTTAATCTCTTCGATAGTTGGTGGAACACGCAACCCCAATTTAATATGGATTGTAATATAGTTTACCAGTATTAACTAGAAATTAAATTGGTGGTTATTAATACTAATAAATAAATTCTGAATGTTATGGTTACTTATTTATTATAAATAAAATAATAATTATTTAAAATATAAGAAATGTTTTCTGAAAATTATATTTTTTTCAGAAAGATGGTTCAGTCACACTTTGTGTACATGATTTAAAATAAATTATTAACACTTTTAGAAAATTTATTTAATAAAATTAACATAATAGTTAAATCATAATAATAAATTTTTATTAAGGTTCATTTTTGGGATTCTTCTAAAATGTGTCTTTTTTTAAGAATAGTGAAAATGCTATTTTTTTGATAACTACCTTTTTATTTAAATTAATAAGAAGGATAAATTAAATTTTAAATTTTTATTAAAGTATAAATAGTTAAATTATATTATTTAACTATTTTAGTTAATTTGAATCATTTTCAAATTGAATTTTGTTATCAAAACATTTTAAACCTGTGAGAATTGTCTCATTGAAAACCTGATTTTTCGCCACGTCTACATGTTTGATTTTAAATTGGATTCAAAAAATATGTGAATTAAATTTGGAATAATGGATTATATCATATATAATATTATAAATAATGTAGAATTAATTTTTGATGATACTAAAAAGTAAAAAAGTGAAAAGTATTTACAGCGGTTGAGGTAAAAATGGGGTTTATGGGTGGTTTAACGATACTTATAATGATTAAAGTTGACTCAAAACGTTTATAAAACAAATTTTATAGACATATTGATACCTTATCAAATATCGGTTCAATAATTTCCCATTTTTTATCCTTTTGGAATGTTAAAAACAAGGTTAAATGTTTCACTTTTCAAATATTACATGTGTGGCACTCACCTCACTTATAAATGGCCACTACATATCATATCCTTTTAACACTTAAAAACATTAGTTGTTAAAAAATTACAAATAAATTCCTTAATTATATACCAAAAGACTAGAGCTATTATTTTGAGCATAAATCCATCATATGAATGATTTTGGATCGAACAAAAATTAGTTGTCTAAAAACAAAGTAACATAATTAAATGAGCTTTTTTTTATTTTTTTTATTCTTCAAACTATTATAATATTTTTAAAACATGATTATATAATAAAATAAATGTAAATAAATATACTTAAATCTTATTATATCATGGGTGTGACTGATATCCATCTCTTCTTTCATCAAATGGGAAAATAAAACATCGATCATGTGCGTAGTGGACTATCTTCTCACGAACCTATGTAATTCATTTTACATAACCATTTTTCAAGGATACATATATTAATGGAATGAACACATTTATATGATATTTATGATACTATAATACTTATATAATTTTAATATCACAAATAACTTCTTAAGTTCAATTCTATATAAATCATGATAACGTCGCTCGAGTCTACGACATATTACAGCCTTGCGAAGAGATGTGATTCATTTTTTACGTAAACATTACATGGAAAGTAATAATGACAAGTTTAATGAACATATGTGTTATATATCATATGATATTGATTATTTAAATTTAATATACCACTTACTTCCTTACCTGATCCCTCATGCGGACATACGACATATTGTCTCCATGAAACAATCATTATCCATGTTCAAAATTGTATAATGATTCCTAAAATGTATCTAATAGAAATTTTATATTTATAAAATTAATATAATTATGTATATGATGGGTCTATATAAGTTACCAATGAACCAGAACATTCATGAAAAATCACGCATGAGAAAACAAGGCAATTAACACCCAAAAAAATGATAATAATGAAAGATTAATAACAAACATGTGATAAGATGTTATAAGAGGGCAATATATGATTTTATAAACATGAATATGGTTCTGTTATAATCCAATATCATTCTTATAACCATTATTTATGATTTTAAACCATGTTCAAACTAAAGTAAGTGTGAGTTAAGTGGCTTGTCTCAATTTCTCTTCGTTGATTCATATTGTAATGTTATGCACCTAATTTATTTTATATGGTGTATATAATTTCTATTAATCATGTAATTTCTTTAATTATTAATAATTAATGGTATTTTTAATGTTTTAATTATAATTATTTCTTATAAGTCTATTTGACTTGAAAATTACAATGTTCTAAATAATTTCATAACCCAATTTCTTTTCAATGGGTTATATTACTTTATCATTGTCTTTGAAATTATAATATTTTCTGTTTAAATAATTCTGATTATATAGTGTTTTATTTCCACTTTATTTATTTTTATTTAAATTTTATATACATAATCTATTTATTGATTAATTTTTTCTTCAACGGTTCAATCTTTGTGAGGGTTTACTTCGCAATCTCATTTTAATTGTGATTGTTAATTTTTGAATTCCCATTGAAGGTAATTATTTGATAGTGGTATAATAAATTTTTTTAATTTTTTTGTATCTAGTTATTCGTGAATATTTATAGTAATATTATTAAATTTTCAATTCATTGGTACTTTAAATTATTAATAAAATGTTTTAAAAAAATCAGACTTCATTTATCTTTTTTTGTAAATCATTTTTCTTCCAAATCCATGTTTTAAGAAAATGTTTTTAAAATTATCTTAACATTATCCAAATGATATATATGAGAAATTTTTACCTAGGTTTTAATTTTTTTAAATTCTTTTAAAGGGATCTTCTTTACAATTTCCAAACAAGCCTCATTTGTCTATTACCAAAAATATGAAATGAATCTCCATTTAACGTGTAATACACGTATCAAATTTCCCATTATCATGACCAATAAATATTATATTTAATAATCTATAAGTCAAATAGGTAATTAAAAATAAAATTATTGTCAAAATATTTTTTAATCGTTTATTTTTAAAAATTATTTTCAATTTGAACAAGTTATTTCCACGAGAATATTTTAATTAAATTTTGAAGGCCTTTCTATTCATGAATGACATCAACCCATTATTGTACTTATGATTCAAAAGGGATATGTTTTATAGATACCACAATTAATATTCCAATGTATTATTTATGATCAATTTTACAAGGTAATTTATTTAAATTTACAATCATGATTCATTTTTGTATTTATTAACTTACCCTTGAAATATTCACTTTCATGTGATCATTGATCATTAAAGTTCTCCTAAATATCAATAAAATTTATCATGGATATTATTATTTGTTAAACTGTAATAATTTCAATATAAATTTTATTAATTTAAATATTATTTGATTAACTATGGATGTATTGATAATCCATATTATTTATTAGACAAATATATTTTTTGGTAAGGCATATTGTTCATAAATTGACTTCATTATTAAATATTTTAGGAATGATTTGTACATCCATATATGGGTGGGTTATGATTATAGAAAGCCACTGAATTCATCAAACATCTTATGAGAAAAATCATTTTTCAAAGCTTAGTTAAATGGAATTATATTACATACATACCCATCAGTTTTAATTTTTCTTTTCAAATTTCTTGATAGTAGTTGTATCATGATTCTTGAGATAAAGGCCACTAATAATAAACCATTACACTATTAAAGAATTCATGAATTAATATCCTTGATATTTTCTTAATGATATTATCTCTGGATTCACTTTATTCTAAGTTTATTGATTAATTGACATGTGTTTTTCATTATTTAACTTTTTATATTGATTATTCCCTATCCAATTATGATGGTCATGTTATTTATTAAATGGAATGTGTTTTCAGTTATTTACCTTTCCATATTGATTATTCTTGAAAAAATATTAAAATGGAATTTGTTTTTAGTTATTTAAACTTTCATGTAGATTATAATTATTGATTCATTATAGATTATATTTCCCTTAAACCATGATACTCAATTGAGATCACCCTTATTTTGTTTCCTTTCTTAGGAATCCAGGAAGTGTCCTAAGAATGATATGAAATGATATACTAGAGGGAATAATTTTTTTCTAAAAAATTTGTAATTTCTTTTTTTAAATGTAATATTTGAATCATGTACATATATATTTTCACAAGACTACTAAGCTATTTAGTCCTTCAGGATGTGATTCCCGGTATCGCATGACAATTAAATAATATAAGAAATTGTATCTATCTTATTGGGTTTATCTCTGTTATAGTTTGCATTGTGGGAAGATTAGTAGATAACTTAGGAATTATATTTTTTAAAACATAGATTAGGTAACATAACCCTATGATAGAAATTGGGGAAAAGTAAAGAATATCATCATAAAGATTGGGTATTGTAGATGCTATGTGGTTTTTCCTAGTAATACATCCCTTATTAGATACCACAAGTGGTATTGTTTCTGTAATAAATTTATATTAGGTTAATAACTATAAAAAAATAACATTGTTCATGCCTTATGCATTACCTGGCATATACTGATGGGATTTACTATACACCTAGTTTGACAATCCTGGGGTATATGCTTTAGATAATACACATTTACATTAAAACCCATTATGAAATATTTGAATAGATGATGAAAATGAAAAACCTGTGATAAACCAAATATGTCTACGATTCAATGAAGGTTTCATGATTCATACATCCTAAAAATGATTATGGGGCTTTCCAATTATGATTATTGTTTCTCACTCTATTATTTTTAGGTTTATTCAATGGTAGGAACCCAAAATAATCGTTTTAAAATTTAATACGAAGGATAATGTTCAGACAATGAGAAACCAAATGTGATGATGAAAGGAGTTAAATAAATCCTTATTTTTCTAATCAGTTATTATAAAATATGGTTAACTACCTATACCTAAACAAACACTCTAACTCACCAAAGAAGAGTATGATGGAGTTTTCTGGGAGATTTAGTGGTGGAGACCATGGAGGGAATAAGGACCAATTTCCTAAATGTTAGAAATTTTAAAAGAGACTCCCATGAAAGTGTCTTAATGTAATAGTAATCTGTTTTACTTATAGAAAATAAGGGCAGAAAATAATTAATTTCCAATGAATAATAATAGTACGATGGAAGGATAAAAATTTCACATTGGGATCCATTTAAAGATTGTTTTTTTAATGTGGGGAACTTGGGAGTTATCTTATTAAATAACTTATTATAAATGTTAAACCCCATAACTATTAAGGTATTATGTTGAAAAAAAAGACTGAAGTATTTATATATTGGGATTCTAGAATTCAATTGTAGAATATTGTTTTTAAAATTTTATTTTTTTTATAAGAATCATAAAACATATAATGATTTTGTAACGGATCAAATGTATATATATGTATTCAATAAAATAAGATTTATTGATACCATCATGGGTTATTATTTTATGTTTTATCATAAGTTCAAATTTTTAAATATCCCTTTTATGGTTTTATGTGAGGGTAGTTTACAATTATAATGAATATTTTAGGAGACATTTATACGAATATAACCCATTGTTATAGTATAAGAATAATTTATTTGAGGAATCATTCCATTATTTTTTGGGGGGCTTAATATTAAAGATATTTATAACTATTAATGGGTATATTATCTTTGATTTCGTATTAATTATGAGCCATCAAATTTTTTAATTTTTTAGGAAATATATTAATGTGGTTTTATAAAGAGTACAACCCACAAACATGGAAAAAACCTATTGTATCTCGAATGGCACTATGAGCTTGAACCCACAACTAAAGGATGATAAGGTTTTTGTTCTTACCACTAGACTATGTGATGTTCTAGTTAAAATTTCATTATTTTTATTTAAATTATTTTATTAATAAAAATAAATGATAAACTAATGGTGTTACTATTTAGGTTTAGGTGTTAATGTATTAAATTGGATAAATAGTGATAACCATATTAGTCTTATAATATAGATAGATATTGATGGAATGGCATGTCACTCTTACGGATCCTATGATCCATTAAAAGTGAATTTTAGTTACTTATAAAAAAATTAATTTTTGGATATTAATTTCATAGAGTAATATATGAATTTAAAATTGATAAAATCATAACCAATGGCTAATATTATTCTTATGAAATAGTAATGTGTCTATTACGTATGTTTTTATGTATTCTTAGACTGTAAAAGAACTCCACAGCATTAGAAAATGATATTAAAACATAAAATTTATCCTATTACTTTCATATACGATAAATAAAAATAGCCTTTTAAATCATCAAATATTAATGGTCTTTATGACCTTAAATTTATATTGATCATTCAATTTATTGGGATCAATGACCTCTATCACATTCTATGATTATATAATATTTTATTCCATGTCTATATATTCACTTTCCACCAATACTCTTTTACTTTGAAACCTAATTATGTGTTATTTCATATGACCTTTTTAATTCCCTATCTATCTTATTAAGAGTAGCTTTTTATTAACAATTTTTTGACTTGTGTTTTCAAAAAATGAATTTTCCAATACTAGACTATTAATTTATAAGCACAAGATCAAATTTCATGGTTAAAATTTATTTAAGTTGGTGGAATTAAATACTATGAGATTTTAAAATATTTCAATTGTCGTTTGTAGAATATATGACATGAAACACCAATCCTATAATAGAATGTAACACCTTGAGACTTTATGATATACTTGTTTCCATAAAAATTTATATCATCATAGATTGCAGAACACGTAACCCCAAGTCTAAATGGATCGTAGTATAGAATACTATTATAACTTAGGTGTTAAATTGGTGGGTTTTAATAGTACTATCAAAATTATGAAAATTGTGGCTATCTATTGATTAGAAATAAAATAATAATTATTTAAAATATAAAAAATGTTTTCTAGAAAATTGTATTTTTTTAAGACAATTAAGTCATATTGTAAAAACAGAATATAAAATTAATTTTTAATAATTTTTCAAAACTTATTAGATAAAATAAAATTAATTTTCAAAATTAGAATATCAAAATTATCTTAGGGAGAATTTTTTGGATTTTTCTGAAATGTTTTATTTTTTGATGAATAGTGAATCATAGTGACTGAGTTGAAATTAACTTTTTTTGTTAAACAAAGATCTTTTAATGAAAATTTTGAAAACCATTAAGTTCAAGTAAAGCATAAAACCGACACTAAAATAAAATAATGAATTATTAAAATCATGTTTGAGTATATTATGCGCCTGACCTCCATAAATCCTCCAATGCAATGTTGGAGCCTCAGTTTCCAGATCATTCATAATGAGATCTTTGAAATATAATGCCATTTTCCCCATTTGTGACTAAATTACTCTACATAAATCTTCTTCTCATTGAAAGTGAATTTAAAAATGTGATTATTCTTATTAATCCAAGAACATTTTTTCATAGTGTGGTCCACTCAAATCATTCTCTCAACCATCCTTTCATAATCCTCCTCTGTAGTTTTGAATTAAAATTCCTTCTCTTACATCACTTCATCAGAATATATGGTGATCTACCATGAATCCACACAAGCCTCAGCATCTATTGCATTTACTATAGCTTTATCTCCTGCCTACTCCAGTAATAGTTAATCCAACTTCTCTCTGCCTAGTGTTGAATCCTCAACTTCACCACACTTAATCATCTATATTAAATTTTGATCAATATAACTCTTTGTTCCTCCTTGATAATGTTCTGTGGGGTTTCTTCCCACATTCTTTTTCTATTCAGAATATATTTCTTCCATCAGATTTGGTAAATTAGAGTAGTCTTTACCCCTTTATATGTATTCCTCTTTAGAACAATGCATCTTTATTCGCCCCTTTTTTCTTTCATTCCTTTCTTCCACCTTGGGAAGTCAGTACCTATTTCATTCCCTTCAAAAGGAATTTCAACTGATATCGATCTAGAAAACTCCTCCTATGGATCAGTCCTATATAAATTGCGATCATTTAAGAGGTTTTTTTATTGGTGATGTGTTATGAATTTTTTCTTACATCTGCTATATCATGTTCTCAGACCTCAACCTCTAGGTTCCCAAACCAATTTCTAACCTTAATGTTTGGGTTGGCCTATCTCGACCTTGAATTACTTGTAACCTTCACCCACTTCCCACTATCTCCACTAGTATTGATGACATCAACATCTCCCTTAATTTCTTGAGACACATAAATATCTTTATCACCACCATGAACTCCCACTACCTCCTCATTACTAATTGAAGGGGATGAATTTAGTTTTGAAACCATAGGTAATGTTTAATTTCCAATATTCATTTCAAAATTCAATCATCCAAGGAAAACAACCATCTTTAGGTTTGGAGGTAACCCATGTGCCTCCTTCTGTATGGATACATCCTTTTTTCACCGTTAGACACCAATAGTTCATCTAAATTCCCCATAAGGATGTCAGATCCTACTTTCTCCCTTTCCATGAGATGTCTGACTCCCATTACCTATGAATTCCCTATTCGGTCACTAGAATCACCAGTCATCCCACCCCCCTTAAAACTTATTCATGTAAACCCTCTTCCAAGTACCTCAAATATATTTTTAATAACATTCCCTTCCCACACCTATATGCTAACAACACATGTCCCATTTGCTTCATGAAGAACAAAAATACAACCACGATTCAAAGTGGATCAATTATTTAAACCATAACTCCTCGCCAACAAAAATCTATATGAAATCAAGTGGTACTTTTAACACATCTATTTCAACATATATTTGAGTGGAAATTTTTTGACACATTTAATGGGTTCTACTTTCCAAGAAAGAATATATACAAATAAGTTTTCCTAAATTTTGAATAATTTAAGGATTATGAAATCGGTTCTACTATAAAAGTTCTTGATTAAGTCATTCCAGATGATCTTCAACCATATTGAGACACCCATAGAAATTAGGGTGAGGCTTTCTGTCCATATTCTTCGTGGGCCTTCAATGAATTTTTGGGATATTCTAGAGAAGGCTCGAAAGATGGAGGAGTTATCTTGGAAGGAATTCATGGTCAATTTATAGACTTAATTATATCCTTAGACTATGAAGGATGAAAATGATTTTGAGTTGATGAATCTGATATAGGAGGGAATGTATGTAATGTACTATACTAAACATTTCACTGACCTTTGTCACATTGTTCCATCAATAGAAGCTGATGATATCTCAAGGGAAATATTTTTTAAAAATGGAATTTTCTATGAGATCTTATAAAAGGAGAACATTTTCCATCTTAGTCTAGTTTTATATCTGAAAAATCATCCACTTATAATATGAAGTAATATGATAGAGGCCCTAACTAGCAGTTGGGCTGTTGAAAGTTACTGTACATGTGGCCTCAATATCCATTACCCTCTTTAGAGTGTATTTTTTGTGGTATGATGGTCCACCTACATAGTTTTTGTAGGTAATGTAGTAGGGTATTAGTGGAAGGACACTAGTAATTACAGTTTAATCTAAAATATAATTAGCTGCACATTAGCATATAGGTAACTGGAGTTCTTCTGGATATTTAGGTTGAGGCAGGGGAGGTAGTACCCTAGTTCAGGAATGGAAGTACCAGGTAGTGGGAATATCTCGAGGGAGTCAGATAGAATCCCAAGGAAGAGGTACTAGTCACTTTCACGTTATGAAGACTACTTCATCTATTTTGGAAACATGACCATTTATTGTCATAGGAATGATTCTTATATCATCTACCATTTCTTATATTTTGTTTTATATAGGATAATCTAATTCCTTTTTTTCATCTATTTCTGTAAACAATTTGGGCTCATATGTGGAAATATTAGATGGTGTTTTTTCCATTGATACACCAAAGGCAGTGTGGTCAGAAAATATCAAACTTATCAAGGTGTGTTCCCTATAGATTTGGTATTATTGTTTCTTATAGGAACTATTTGTTCTATAAAGTAAATGTTTTTATTTGATTCTTGGTACATATTTTTTATTCCTACAGTAATCTTTCATTGATTATTATAGGAGGAGAGTTACCTTTATATATCTATAAGTAGTAATCTCTTCTCACCAAGGTGTGAGGGATATTCAAGTAAGTATTGTTGGACTAATTAAGTGCATATTGGATTACCTCATGGCTCATATATCCAATAATTCTCTAGATAATAGTGGAATGTAGTACGATTCGTTTCCTCTAGTGGTAGAATTTTTTCAGGATGTATTTCCTTATGAGTTATATAGTTTACCAACTGAGTGGGATTTCAATTTCATGATCGAGTTTGTGGCAAGAGTGGAGTCAATTTATATACCACCATATAGTATTTCATGAGTATAGATTTACGAGTTGAAATTTTAGTTTTCATATATGGATGGTAATGTTTTTAAACAGCCATGTACATCTCTATGGGGTTATCTATCTTATTTCTTCAATAATGTCAATGGGACTATGTGCTTATGTGTTAATAATCAAAGATTAAACCAAATGATGATCAAGAACTAGTATCCAAATAAACATATCAATGACCTCTACAATTGTATAAGTGGTGATAATCTCTTCTCCAATGTTGATTTGAGATCTGGATAACACCAGTTGAGGGTGAGACCATCAAACATACCTCAGACTACTTTTTGGAGTGGGTATGGCTTGGGTGAGTTTATAATGATGCTGTTTGGTTTATCTAAGGAACTATAAGTATACATGACCTTAATGAATGAGATCTTTCATCATTTTATGGGCCAGTTTGTGGTGTTTTTTGTCAATGACAAATTAGTGTTCTCCCAATCTTCATATTAACATTCTATACTTCTTGACATTGTTTTGATTACATTGGGAGAGCATCGGATATACACCAATCTAACCAAATGCAGTTTCAGAATTGATAAAGTGAACTTATTATGTCATGTCATCTTAGAGGATAGAGTTCCAATATACCCAAAGAAGGTTATACAAGTAGTATATTGGGATCAACCCAATAATATCTTCAATATTTATAGTATTTTTGGGTTTAGTTGGTTATTATTGGAACTTTATCCAGTAATTCTCTCATTTGTTAGAACCAATGTCTTGGATAACCAAAAAAGGGTGAATTATGTTTGGGTGGATACTTGCGAGACAGATTTTCATAAGTTAAAAGGTAGGATGACATCATCACCTATGTTCAATATACCAATACAAGGTATTCCATATAGCATGTATTGTGATTTCTCCTGAGTTAGACTTAGAGCAGTTCTGAAGCAGGAGGATTGAGTGGTTGTTTATGCCTTCAAGAAGCTGAGACAACATGATCGTAATTATCCTACTTTTGATATGGAGTTTTCTACTATGGAACATTCCATGATATTATTTAGACACTTTATTTTTGGAGAGAGGTATGTTGTATACATATACTATAAGAGCCTTAGGTATAACTTTTCTTAGTGGGAGATAAAACTTCAATGGATGAGGTCAGTCAATAATATATAGTATTTAATATTTAGTTCGGCTTATACACTATCCAAGGGAAATGTTGTTATCAATTATTTGACCCAGACGAGAAGAATTGAGGCATTCTTGGAGTCTTGTGACAACTGAAGAAAGATGGAACTATATTCAGTCATGAATCTAGATATTCAGAAGACTATGGTATGAGTAGCTATAACTTTGACATTCGATAAACCCAACTTTTGGACCTGATAAATATAGATCATTTATCTAATCTGAAAGGGTTAGATCTGATAAACATATTATATGGTGGGGATACACCATTGATATGGTCTATTGGCAGTAGTAATTCCTTTCTTTTACATGGTTGAGTATTGGTTATTATGGGCTTTGATGAGAAGATGATGAGGGATTTTTAGGATTCTAAATGGGTGGTACATCTTGGTTTTACAAAGTTGAGTTGTGATCTCTGTAGAATGTTCTAGTGGTCAAGAATGAAAAAAGAGGTAGAAGAATTTGTGGAAATATGTTTCTCTTGTCTGCAAGATGAATGTCGAGCATCAAAGGCTAGATGGTCTTTTGCAGCCCTTTACAACTCATGAGTAGAAATGGGATGATTAGACTGTGGATTTTATGATAGGATTACCCAAAAACCATATAAGAATGATGTAATATTTGTTTCATTGACTGACTGATGAAGGTATCACACTTCTTACATATTAGGGAGACCTTTACATTTAATGATCTATGTATTCATTATCTGTGTGAGATAGTTCTTCTGCATAGTGTTATGAGATGTATAGTTTCATAAAGATATAATCATCTAACTTCTTGGAACTAGAACAGTCTTTAAAAGGATATAAGACCATAGGTTATTTTTATAATAGCCTATCAACCTTAGACGTATGGTCAATCTATGTGAATTATTCAAGTTCTAGAGTATATGTTATGAGCCTGTGTTTTAAATATTATTGGTTAATGGGAATACTATATGGAACTCATGGATTTTTCATATAAAAATATATTTCAAGCATCAATCTAGATTGAACATTTTGAGGCTTTGTATGGTAGGTCATTTCATTCAACTCTTTATTGGATAGAGGAAGGTGAGTCAGCACTTGTTGGGCCTAGCCTCTTGGAGGAGACATATGAGTAGGTTGAATTGATCATGAGGTGATTGGTGACTGCACATAGTAATAATAAATCATACACTAACAATCAAATATGACCTCTTGAGTTCAAGGTTCATAATCATGTTTTCCTTTGGGTGTTAACTAGGTTGGGGCAACATCATATCATAAAATAGGGAAATATAGTACCTAGTTTTTTCATGCTGGAAAGTGTAGGTCTAGGGATGTTCTTATTATCTCTTCTATAGAGATACAGTTCCATGCATGACATGTTTCACATGTCACAAATTTTGATATATTATCTTGTCCCTTATCATGTGGTAGAAATTTAGGACTTATAGATTTTTTTGATGTGTCTATTTAGCATCATCCAATGCGAATTATGGACATTAGTGAGAAGTGTCTTCATGGTAAGACTATACCTATGGGTTGAGTGTAGTGATAAAATGAGTGTTTTAAGTAGGATACCTAATAGATTGAGTCTTATGTATGAGAACAGAGGCCATAATTCTTCACTAAGTCCTCACAGTAATTCATGGAGTAGCTCATAGATGAGCTATTATATAGTGGGGAGGTTATAGGATCCTTTATTTTTCCAGTTACGTCTCTCTTTAAGTTTTTCATTGGACCTTGGTGGAGGAGTCTTTTTTTATACGGATGCCCTTTTAGAGAAATTGAAACAATGTTCAAGGATGTATGTTTTTTTTATTTAATGGAATCTGAGTATAAATGTGTAAAATGGGTTTATATTTGTTTTTCATGGTTTGGATTGTTTTGAGGTGTTTTGAGTCCATTCATTGAAGTTTGGCTAAAAAAAATTCATTCAAGATTACATGCCATGTATATGTTACACAGTGTGTAACTTCAACCAAACACATGTCCTGAATTGGTTCATGATGTGAAGTGGTTACACCACATGAAACTAATTCACATAGTGTAAATTTCAATCAGTATAAATATTAATCTAATAAAATTGGTTTTTTGGAATATCTTATTTACTAAGAAATACACAACGGTAAAGGTTTACTTGTTGTGTATTTCTCATACCTAATGGTTTTAAGTGATGCAGTGTGTATGATTTTAATTATTCATTCATTTTAGTCTCTCCCCCTTGGGCCTTGGAAATTTCTATATGATTTTGGAGTCGCCTCTTCCGTTACGAATTCCATGTTTCAACATATTCTCCATGGTGAGTGGTTCTTCTTAGGATTACCTTCTCATCCATTTTTCCTTATTGTTGTGATGAAAATATTTTTATTACGTGGTGTTTTTGGGTTTTTTATCTTGACCTGGGTTGATCCAGGTTCTTCTTTAGATCTTTTCTGCCTTATTTATCATTGGAAATTTCCATTGGAATTTTTTCGTTAATCACCAGTTAAAGGTAGGGGTATAAACATAACCATATGGTTTGTTTAATTGTCAAGACTCTACAAATTGTGATTTTTCCGATGTAACATGAACTCTAATTAATTTAATCATTTATTTATAATAATTCAAGGATTGTAATATTGGTTAGATCACATTTAATTCAATTTTTTATGTGACCTAGCATATTAACACTCATTGGGTGAGCAAACCCCATGATTAATAAGAAGTTAGATAATGGATTAATGTATGTTTATAATGACAAGATATTCAAGTTTTTTCTTCATATTGATTAATCATATAAATTGATTGGTTTAGCGATATGGTTGATGATAAATTGATATATTAATGAAGTGTAATTTAAAGATTAATGGTAATTTTCATAATTAACCACTGAACCATATGATGTGATATTGTGATATCCATGTTGTTATGACATGTGTAGTGATTCATTTTGTAATTCTTATATTGAGTGAGGACTACCCAATCCCATGTTGTAATGCTTATATTGAGTGGGCTCTAACGAGTCCCATGTTGTAATTCTGTACACTGTCTCATGTTGTAATGCTAATATTGAATGAGCTCGACCTAGTCTCATTCTCTAATAATTATATAGAGTGGTCTCTAACCAGCCCCATGTTGTAATACTTATATTGAGTTGGATCTTCCTGGTATAATGTAATAATAATAATAATATTGATTTGGGTTTTCACAATCCCATGTTACAGTGCTTATACAAAAAGATCTCCCTGTTTGTTTGATTGTGCCATGGTATATAGTCAAGCTTGGAATGGCTATGTTAAATCCTTAGAGTCCTTATATAATGGTTCCAAATTAGGTTTATTTATGTATTCTATTAATTAATTAATTAATACACATGTTTATCAATTTATTGTGGGAACTTATTATGATAATAATTTTGTTTAAACATGATGGTGTCAACCAACTGAGATTCACTCACTCCCTCTTCGGGATTCCATTTAGACCCAAGAAAATTACATGGATGTAGGTTTAGAAAATAACAAGGGACCTTGTTCCATATTCTGTTGCTTGCTGGATGGGCTGGAGTGTGGAGATGGGTTCGACATAAGACTCAATACTAGGGTTATTAAAGAATATTTAATATCAGATGATTATTTTATATGTATTTTTTCACATTAAATTTTTGATACATTTCATCCTATCAATAACCAATTATTCATTTCTTTTATTGGTTCCTCCTTTTATCTTTTAGTTGTATGATACATGGTTTCTGTTGTTCATCTATTGCTATAATATTTACTATTACTTGATTATTTTTCCATATTATACTCGATAACATGGGGTATAGTCTCCCCACTAAACATTTCACACCCCCACTACTAGTCAGTAGACGATGACATTCAAGTAGAAGTGCTTGAGGTCCAATAACTAACCTAGTTTGGCCATATGAGTGAGTCTTGGTTCGGGGGATGTTATAATGTAGTATCAGAGGAGCATGTTTTTTATTCTCTATTACATTAATATTTGGAAAAGTTAGAAAGGAGACTATAATGTGTTGGTACTTGGTAATGATCTTATGCGTAAGAGTAGTTGACCCATTTATTGGGAAATCTGAGTTCCTAGGGATGGTATTGTTGTTCATGATGTTCTCTTGTTATAGTAGATTTTATTTAACTGTTGTTGACTCACATGCTCTTTAATGATTATTTTTCGAGATATTATTATTTATTTAAATTTATACTCATTGCCACATCCTAACCATTTAAATTATTTTATTTTATCCCTTTTAGGGATTTGAATATTCTTTTTGAGGTTCGGGTTGAGTCTAGGTTTGAATTCGTTTGTTTTTGGTTGAGGAATTGATGTTTTTCGATTAATAGAAATGAGTTCACAGTTTGAGAATGATTAAGGGGAACCATGAAACTTACCCCAAGTAACCATGAATTATATTATGGTGTAAAAGGGTAAGGATCATAGGTTTCATATAGTTTGGGAAATCATATAGAAACCATGCATGATGTTTTGTCCATTTGGATAGTGGCTATCGCACAGTTTCCACACGATTTTGTAAATAGTGCAGAAAAACCATTAGAGTTTCCTAAATACTTAAAAAAATTGAAATCCCAATTATTCCTCACTTTTTTTTCTAACCAAAAATTGATCTCCACCCTCCTTGGTAATTTTTTCTACCTGAAGTGGTCTCCAAACTCAACATCACATTTTTATCCTCCCTCTATGGATGCATCTCTAATATTCAAATTTGAGTTTTTGGGTTTTGGAATTTTGTCTCACTTTTCCCCTTTCTCTCTCTCTCTTCTCTCGTGGTTATTGGTTCTTTAATGGTGTGTTTCTCTTGTATCCAAACCCTAGGGTTTGGGTTGGATTATTTTGATCAATTTATTTGATTCTAGGGTGTGTGGATCATTTCCTGGGGTGTTCAATTCCTTATCCAAATGTTTCTTCGGAATCACACTCCATTAAGGTAGGTGTTTCCATTATTTTCATTTCCAGCACAACCCATTGATGATTTTTTCTTTTAAAATATTTTATAAACACGTCTACCATGCCCATTATGTTTTTTTGCTAATTATATTGATGGTTTGGTGTAGGTAGTTTTGAGGAAAATGGGTTTTTGAAAGGATTTCTATGTTTGTGCGTATAATCTTATACACCCAATGTGTTTGATAAAATATATATTATTTTCTTAAAATGAAATTAAGCCCTTTTTATATTTTTACTTTTTTATATTTTGGGTGGATTAATTAAGATGAAATAATTGGGTCTAATGTGTTATTTAGATTCTAGTTTATGGATTGATGTTTTGTGATGAAGTGTTTGGAAAGGATATCTTGGTGTTTAAATGTATTCTTTCACTTTTTTAATTATGTATAATTGTTGGGTTTTGTTTAAAAATAAAGTGGTTGTTCAGAAAATTTATTTTGCTATTTTCCATGGATACTTAGAGTGTTCTGTTGGATGTGTGAGCATCCATGGGTGCACAGGGTGCACACATGGATGTTCGTTAAAATGAAGATGTCCCATTAAAACAATACTTTCCTTGAACCTCTCTTTTTAAAATGGCGTGTTAAATTCTAAAAGGTGTGTGTGTGGTGCGTTATGTTGTTTTAAAATTGGTTATATATGTTTCCTTTAAAATTGGTCCCATATATATATTGATATGTGTTTTGGTGAATGTTTTCATAAAGGTATATTAGGTACATTTCTTAATTATCCATGTTTTACTCAAGTATTATAAATGTTTTTATCAGTGTATTAGAATAGAGAAATATTAATGGCCTATTTGGAATTAAAAACATGAAAGTGGTGTTTGATATTATTCTAGAAATGTTTAGAAAAATTATTTTAAATGTGTATGAAGAGTGGCCTGGTTGGAACTTTGTAATGTTTGATAAATGAATTTGGTTTTGGAAGTGTAAAGGTATGGTTCACAACATAACATGATTTAAAAATGTTTTGAAATATTCTGTTATATGATGTCCCGGTTTGCTCTTGTGAAATATTTATTATGATTTTAGAACCCTTATGAAGGATTTACTTTTCCTGGTTATCATGTAGGTGGTGTTAGTGTTTGGGGTAAGCTTGTGTGGTGGTAGTGGGTAAGGTGAGTCACGCATACTAGGGACTCCTACTTACACATTGTATTATTACCAAGGGTTTCCTAGGAATATTTTAGAGGTTCAAGTTATGGTAGCTTGTTAACCCTAGTTATATGATATTATAGAACTTAAATTTATAAGGCATGGTGGGACGTGCCACTAGGTTGGTCAGTTTAGGGAAGCCATCTAGTTATAGACTATGGAGTTGCACCATATGTTTTTATCTGAGTGAGATCTGAGTATGTCTATGGATCATTCTAGGGATTTGTAGGAAATGACCATGGTCACTAAATGTATTTTTTTTACTTTCTATTGATTTTGTTTCAACTTGTATTGATTATTTATTTTCAGCATATCTTGGTATGGTGTTAGGTTCTGGGTTTGGAATTTGGTTTTAAAATCGTAACGTGCTTTGAAAATAAAGTGGTGGTGTGTAATTTTTTGAGAAAGGTATATCTATTTTTTTCATTAAAAAGATAAAAACTATATATATATATATATATATATTCTAGACTAGTCTTTGTGGACTGTTTTTGGAAAGGAAATATATGGATTTTACGGTGGTTTCTTACTGATCTGTCAAGATCACACCCAAATTATACCATTCAACGTTAGTAGACCTGAGCTTATTTATTGGTTTAGGTTTCTAGCTTGAGTGCTCCTATTTGGATAATGTTAGCATTATAATCAGTTTTATTCTAGTTGGTGGTGACCAAGATGTCCCATGGAGATCATATCAGAGGTAGTTCAGTTTGTTTTTGTATATAGTTTTCTCATTTGTTCAGTTATATTTTTTACCAGGGAAAATTTTCATGATAATTTGTAATTAATGGTTGGATTTTTTTCTTTTTTAGTTTTATTTTTTTATCCGAGTTTATTGGGAAAAACATCACATTGTGATTTTTTGATTCTCGAAACTAGTTGCCAGCCTGTGGGGATCGAGAATGCCCTTCAGGCCATGTCTCAAATAGATTCAGGTGTCGGGTTTGATGGAATCTTGGATTGGTTCTTGAAAAAAATGTATCATAGGAGGCCCTTTTTTATTTGGGGTGTAATTTAGATTGTAGATTAGGACTGTCAGGACTCAAGAGGTAGGTACATGTAAATTATCGTGAACTATTTTTCATTCTAATCTTTGAGTGTCCAGGGGTAGTCCGGAATTTTGGTCTTCTATTTTATTTTGGATTTAGGGATGTAAATGGAAGTGATTCGGCATCAAGTTGTGTTCCCACATGGAGTAGAGAACCATGTCGAGTCCAATTCAAAGTTTTAAGGCCTTTAAATATTAATTCCTACTTGGGGCATGGACCGCCAACCATGTCGTAGAGTTAGGTTTGGACACTAATTCTTTACTCCATTACTTTAGTGTGGGTTGTATTCTATTTTTGATTCAATTGGTGTAAGTGAGATTTTAAAATGAAAACATTTTATTAAATGGAAATGATTTCTTTCAAGTGGTTTTGAAATAAGAAAAATTGGTTTCAAAAGTTAATTTGGCTGGGATTGGAAATTTAGTAAACACTTGGATTAAATTATGGGATAAAATGTTTGATCTTTGGGGCTCCTTATGATTGAACGCATATGTGTGGGTATGTATGAAAAGTGTAAGTTGGTGCTTGTGTGTGGATGAGGTAAGTGTAAGTGGATGAGAACATATGTGACAGTTAATAGGATTACATGGGTGAGTATTTGAAACTGGAGGTTTGGATTGGTTTTTCAATATACTTTTTGAAAGGTAAAATGATTTTACGCATTGGTTTTTAATTAAAATGTGGGTTCTTGTTTTGTAAAAAATGAAATTAGAAGAAGGTAGCTTTTCATTTGAAATAAAAATGGGTGGTTTAAAAAAAGATTAATTTGGTTTAACTTCATTGTGTTTGGATTGATATGTTATTGTCTTTTACTTGAGGTCTCATTTTGGTATTTGTTTTGTTTGGATGTTGATTCTGGTTTTGTGTTTCTCCTGATGAACATAATATTTTTCCCCAAAAGGTCCCTAAAGTTTCTATTGATTCATGCCCAGTTTATGGTTATTATCTATTATTTCATGTATTTTACATTGATTAAGGTCCACTAGAAGTATTGAAGTTTCCGGAGTATGTTGATCATGTCTTTATATTGTTGGGATCTTCCAAATATGTTAGAGTTCATGGAGTTCAGGGTTTGTTTGGGAGTCCAACTTTGGATGAATGGAAGTTGTTTTTTCTGTAATTTATGGGGTTTGGGTTGATTTGGGAAGTGTTTAAGTCCATATATTTTTTATGGTTTACACCTGAGGAGGTGAAGATGAATAAAGGAGAAGAGTTCATGAATATTCAGCAAGTCTAGCCGATGGTGAAAGCCTATGTTGACCACTTCAGGGAGGTGGTTTCCTTTTCTCTGGAAGTAGTGTCGTAGTATTTTTTGAAGGATTTTCTATTCATTGAGGTTATTCATATAGAGATCAATGAAAAATACATCTCCTCTAAATAACATTATTTTAATAAGTCAGTGGATGAATAGTTTTTAGATGAGTCGGTTTCTGGAGAGCAGGTAGTTGGGAATCTGATGCTCTCATTTCTTGTAAAGGCTCCCCGTCTAGAAAGGGGTGTGTTCCATAGGAACATATTCTTGAAGAGTTTCCATAAAGGTTTCAGATTCTCATTCATCTGTTTATTTTTTCATGTGTTTCCTATGTATTCAGTTCATGCACTCAAATTCATCTTGTCACAATCCTACAAAGGCTTGAAATTGTTGTGTCCATTTGGTTATCTAGAGAAGTTTTGTAGTAATTTTTTCCTAAATAAAGTGTCTTTACTAGAGGATTAATTGTTTTGGATATGGGGCAGTAGATGCTTCAACTATCAGGGTACCATCCACAGGCCCCAAAGTGAAGCTGGCATGCAGTAAAGAATGTTTGGGGGTGTGTGGGGAAACATGGACCATATTTTCCTCTTGTGATGAGGTGGAGATGCTAGAATATTTCATATTTTATTCTTTATTCTTTTTTGATTTCATAATTTCATTGTAAAAGTGTTATAGACTTGTTCTATCATAATCTGAGTAGCTTTTTTTTATAGGAATGTGGATCTTTGATTCATTTGTTCTTCATTAAGTGTGTTTATCCCTTATGTGGGTTGGTCACGGTTTTAGCAGTTCCCATTTGGTGATGGTTGAGTTTTATGGAATTTGGGGTTTGTGGTTCTAGTTCATTGTATAGTTTGAGTTCCTTTTGAGATATTTTCCTAGTGTTGGGTTTTTGATTTATTTAGTATTTCTCGACCATGGTGGGGGGGTTTTCTTGTTAATGTGGAGAAGTTTGGGTTAGCTCATATTGGGAGTTCTTAGTTTTCTAGGTTTTATTAGTTAATTTATTATATTGGGGAGAACACTTTCATGTTCTCCCCTTGTTCCCTTTGTTGCAGTTTTCTCTAATATCAGTCAGGTGTGAATTTTGAGGTGAAAGGCCACCCTGAGGTTTGTGGTTTTTTATCCATCAAGTAATCAGTTTTTAGTGATCTTATGGTTGGGTAAAATTCCAGGGGAATAAATTATTTTTGGTGGGGATAATTATTACACCATAACCATGAAAATTATTTTATTTTATCCTTTTCATGGATTTGGATATTCTTTTAGAGTTTAGGTTTGAGTCCTGGTAGGAATTTTTTTAGTTCACAGTTAAGGAATTGATTTTTTTATCATAACTACAAGAGGCACATAGTTTGATTGCAGTTAAGGGAAGCTATTCATATTAGCCTAGGTAACCATGCATATTTTTTTGGGGTCCATGTGTTAGGCATGCAGGTTTCTCATGGCTTAAAAAATCATGGGGAAACCATGTGTGAGGTTCTTTACATTTGGAGAGTGGCTACTACACGGTTTGGTCAACCATGAAGACTAACTATGTGAGTTTCCCAAATTCTTAAAAATCTTAAATCCCAAAAATACCCCTCTTATGTTTTTACACAAAATCGATCACCTCCATCCTTGGTCGTTTTTTTTGCACAAATGGTCCCCAAAACCCATCTTTCCTAGGCTATCCTCTTACCATGGATGCATCTCCAAGATTACAAGGTGATTTTTTATGGTTTTTGTCCTTTTTCTCCTATTTCATTTTCCTCTCTCTCTTATATCTCGGTTTTTATTTCTTTCTCATGGGATTCTCTCAATTGGATGAACCCTAGGTTTATTTTTGGTTGATTTTCATCGATTTATTTGATGTTAGGGCTTGCAGATTGTTCCTTAGGGTGTTCTCTTCCTTCTCTGAAATTTCATCGCATTCGTACTCCATTAAGGTTGGTGATTCCATTATTTTACTTTCCAGAAAAACCCATTGATGCTTTTGTGTTTTCAAATAATTTATAAAGTGTGGTTGTTAATTATATTCATGGTTTTCTGTCAGTATATTGGTGTAAAAATTTATTTTTCAAAGGATTCCTATGTGTGTGCCAATCATCTTAGGCACCCAAAGTGTTTTATAAAATTATGTTATTTTCTTAAAATAAAATTAATCCCTTTTTGTGATATTTATACTTGGTTATGTTTTTTTGAACTTGGTTAAGATGATATAATTGGTCTTGATGTGTTATTTAGATTCCACTTTTTGGCTTGATGGTTTGTGAGGAAATATACTCATGCTTTTCAAATGTTTTTTTGCAATTTTATATTTATTAGAAATTGTTGGGTTTTATTTGAAAATAAAGTTTTGATTCTTAAAATGGGTTTAGGTTGCTTTATTTTTATATTTAGAGTGATACATTGTATGTTGGAACATCCATGGGTGCAAGAGGTGCACACATGGTGGTGCATTCAAATGAAGATGGAACTTTAAAATAATACTTCCCTTGAACATTTATTTATCAAATGGTGCCTTAATTTCTAAAATGTGTATTTGTGATGAATTATTTTGTTTTTAAAGTGGTTTAAAATGAGTCCTTAAAGACTTTTCCCATTAAGAAATTGACACATATTATAGTGAATTTAGTCAAAAAATATTTTTTGTACATTTATAATGGTTGCATGTTTTACTCAAGTTTTGGAAATGGTTTTGTGAATGTATTTGGATTTGGAAATATTAAATTCACAGTTGTAATTGAACATAGTAAAGTGGTGTTTCATATTATTTTTCAAATGTTTTATATATATACCTGAAAAGGGTATAAATAGATTCTTGGCTGTCACTTTGTAATGTTGGAGAAATGAATAAGGGTTTAATGTGTAAAGACCTGGTTGAAAACTTAGCGTGCTCTGTAAAATGTTTTGAAAGATTGTGTAATATGATGGACCAGTTGGTTATTGTGAAAGGTTTATTATAATGTGGGAACTACAATGGAGGATTTTTTATTGTGTATTATCTCATTGGTGGTGTCATTTTTTGGGGTAAGAAAGTGTGGTGGCGGTAGGTAAGGTGAATCACGTGTGTGAGGGCCTCTTACTTGCACAATGTACAATTAACATGGGTTTAATATGAGTATTTTATATGATTAAGTGATGGTTTCTAATAGATACCAATTATAAGTTTTGATACTTTCTTAACTTGATAGGGCTTGGTGGGATGTTCCGCAAGATTGGTCAGTTGAGCAGTGAGTTGGTTATAGACTATGGAGTTGGGCCATATTCCAGCTGGTGAGCCTGATTGAAGTACATCCAGGGATTTCTCTATGATTTTTAGGAAATTCCCATGGTTATTACCAATTTTTTTCTTTCCATTGCACTTGGTTTTCCAAATTGTATTGATTATTTATTTTTAGCATAGTTGTTTTTTGGTTTTTAGTTTAGAATTCGTTTTTAACGTGTACACCTATTTCGAAAATAAAGATGTGGTGTGTAATGTTTTGAAAAATGGAAATATATGTTTTTTAATTAAAAATAGAAAAACCCAATTTTTAAATATTTTTTAAAAAATATGTTTTTGGACTATTTTGTGAAAGGAAATGTATGGATTCTGTGGTGGTTTCTTACTAAGCAATCAAGATCACACCCTACCAGTACCATTCAATGTTGGTAGACCCAAGATATTTTTTAGGTTCAAGTGTTTTTTTCATGCTTTCATTTTTTGGAGAAGATTAACCTTTTGGATGATTTGTTTTTTGATGGTGGTGACTAAGAGGTCACATGTAAATGATGTTAGATACAGTTCAGTGTGGTTTTTTAATTAGTTTTTTGGTTTTCCCAGTTGTATTTTTTACTTGGATCAGTTTCTATATTTATTTATGATCAATTGTTTTATTCTTTTCCTTGGTTAGTTTTATTTTATTTCATCCAATTTTTTGGGGGTAAAATCATTACCAATGTGATTTATTTGATGCCTAACACTATTTTTCAGCCTGTCCGGATCGATAATGCCCTTCAGGCTATGTCTCGAACTAAGTCAGGAGTCAGGTTCGATGGAATCTTAGCTTGGTTTCTTATGCTCAAGTCCTGATGTGGTGTGAGATGAGTATGCATGAATCATTATAGCCACATAGGGATATATATTAACATGAATTTTTCATTACAGGGACATATTTATTGCATGTGTTATATACTTTCCTATATGAATTGTGAAATTATATATTTTTTATATCTAATAAATGAAATTAAAGAACTCATATTTCATGATAAAAAACTTTTAATCTATGTTTAGAGAGAGTAGGAAGAGTGGTTATCTATTGATTTCTCTTTTTGTATTTGTCCTTGTTGTTAGGAAAATTTATATAAGGATTTGTTTTTGAATTATAGAAAAAAACCATCCTTGTCATCTTTATGTTGATAATTACAAGAGTGGAAGACATGATACTAACACAGTTGAGCTCTAGCTTCCTATAGCTCCTAAGGATCATATGTATGCTTTTCTTTGTGATAGATTCTTAAGGGACATGTGATGCATGGAATGGAAGACTTTTCATATCATTCCTTTTATGTATGAGATGATTAAATATTTCAATCAGAAGCATCCACCTTTGTTGACTAGGGAGGGATTACCTTTGGTATCCATGTTCTGGATTGGTTTAGTTTAGACAATATTCAAGAATCTTGAGACACCCATATATAAGAGGGTGAATTATTTTATGTATATTCTATGTGAAGATATTAAGAATTAGTGGCATATATTATACCATGACATGAAATAGGAGGAGTTATATTTGAAGTAATTTGGTGTTAATTTCTTGAAACACATCTATCTATATATATTAAGGGATGAGAAGGATCATTAGTTAATACATTAAAGAAAAGAGGGCATATCGGTGATGGACTACATTGAATGTTTCACCAACCTTCAATGATTTGATTCATCTTTATTAGCTGATAATTTATCTATGTTGGTAAATTTTTAGGATAAGACCATTCTTTAGATCATGTAGTAAGTGAAATTTTTTCGTCTATGTAGCTTTTTAGATTTGATGAATCAAGAAATCATCACAGAAGTCAATCTAAGAGATTCCTTGAGTGTCTGCCTGATTATTTCAGTTGGGGGAACTGGGAGATCTTTTTCTAGGGGAAAGAATTTTCTCTATGAAATTATTTGACAAGGAAACAATGTACAGAGTAGATAGGGAAGTGGGAGGTTATCTTAAGCCCATGTTTTGTTGTAGTGTTTTTGGAGTGGTAAGTTGTAGCACAAGTATCCTTAATACCTCTACCACAAATTGGATTGTCATGATTATGGTAGGATGGGACACCTATAGAGGTTTCGTAGAAAAATGTGGCATCAATTTAGTGGTCAAGGATTAGAACAAGTACTGAAGTTTGGGATGGACTCAGATACTACTCATCTGATAGGTAGCTGGAGTTCCACTAGATGTTCAGGTTGAGGCAGGTTGTAACACCCCAAGGTTTTACAAATAAATTTATTATAGAATTCATTCAACACTGATTCTATGTGAAAAAACACTTCGATATTTATAGTAGATAGTAAAAACTTTTTTGTTGGATATAATTTTTCTGCATCGATGATTTGAATTTCAAGAAACTGACATACATGGTTGTGATCTGTAAGATATTTAGAGTATGATGGGATCAACATACATTTTTGGTGAATAGTAACTTACCCTTACGAATAGTAACATACCATTATGAATAGTAACACACCCTTAATAATAGTAACCTCACCCATGTATGTATAAATAAAATTTAGGCACCCTATAAATGAGAGTGAATGTTTTAAAAATTTATAATTAAGTGTTGGTATTTTTTTGAGTAATAAATATTTTATTATAATTTTAAAATAATAAATTGATAAAATTAATTTTCATAAAATTTATTCATAAATAAATATTTTATTGTCCTGTAATTTTAGGAAAATTTTATGAGACCTTGGTTAATTTTTGAAAGTATTATAAAATCAGCATTAATTTTATAATCATTATTTTTCAAGTAAATAATAGTTTTATTAAAAAATTAAATTTCTATAATTTAGAATAAAAATTGATAAAATTGAGTTAATTTTTTAATTCTACGCGTCAAAAAATGGTTAGGATTAAATTTTTGGATTTTTTTGAAATACTTGATTTTTTCCTAAATATTGAAAATAGATAATTTACAAAATATGCTAAATAAATTAATTTATGCATCATGATTGATTCATGGATGATATAAATGACCATTGTTTCAAAATCGCGTCCAATAATTACTATTTGTGGTAATAATAATCATTAATATTCATATTTTTGAGCCAAAATAATAAAATAATGATTAAAATAATGGTAAATAAATCCTCGCATCCACTATAAAATCCACCCATCCCTCCCTCTTATCCTCAATCATCTAAGCCTTGATGATCCTAAATTTTCTTCCCAAATACTCTTACATAATACCTCCTTACATCCAAGATCCATTTTTCTTTAAAAACCACCAAAACCCCTTACCTTAAGGAAGTTCTCAAGGAGGTGTATTCAAGAGGTAAATCCACATCCTCTTTATTTTAATTTCATTTCAAGTTCCTCTCTTTTGTTATCCTCGACTCACCACCTATGTCCAAATGATCATGATAACTCTAGTGTATTAAATATAATGGAATTATTTTAGGTTACTTTAATAACCACTATCAATCTTATTACTCACCTCTCACTCTTTTATTTTATAAACGAAATAACCGTCTCTAAGGTTCCAATTTACAACATTCATGGGCAACAAAGTCTCGGTCTTCAATTTCACCCTCAGTTATGGTCATGAAACCATTTTTCTAGTTGAAACTAACTATAATAAAGGTATTATAACCTATTTAAATTTCTTTAACCAGTATATATTCAAAATATTAAAACATAAAACAAAACTAGTTCACAATATTCAAAATACCGCCAAAATAATCTAAATGACTCTCATTAATGATTCACCTAATAAATCTACCTCATACCATATAACCAAATTAATTATATAACCATTTAAGATTATTAATGTTCATTAGTATAATATAATTCCAATTCTAGGGAATTATATCAATTCCACATGAACACAATTAATTAAAAACAATCGAACTAATTATGAAAATCAAGGAGACGAACACTCTAGAATGAAGGAATTAAATCATATATCTTATCAGCAAGGTCATAAATGAACATAATGAAATTATTATAAACTAAAAAAAATTTCTAATAGTTTATTAATTAAGTTATTAAAACTTTTAATTTCATATTCCAGGACTATAAGTTCAAGAGCGGAACATATTCACACATAAGGTAAGGGTTTTCCACTCGAACATCCATTTTCCCTTTCGGTTAATCTTTGTCTTTATTAATACAAATTAAATTATTATTTAATATTATGTACTCATCATTAATTATGTGTTAATGTTTAATATATATGTACCAACCAAAATCATTCTTTATATTATAGAGAGATATATGTTTTAAAAAGATCTTTCAAAACTTTTCCCAAAATACAAGCCCAATTCAAGAAACTTTCCCAAATTCTTACCTATATTCAAGGGTACTCTATTATTTGTTTTTAGAAAACATTTTTTTACTAAAATCATTAATTTTATTTTGATAAAACTATCTGATTTAAATTCTGGTTTTATAGCAAAATATTTCCAAAAGAACTCTAATTTTCAAAGTAAAATAGTATTTATCTAAAGAACTATTCAATAATTTTATAAGAGAAATTTTGTCTATTTTAACACTCTTGTGGAATCTTATGTATAATTGGGAATAATATTTTATGATATCATCTACAATATTGGATAGAATTGATTATTATTATTTTTAATATGGATGTGTTATCTTGAAACCATTAACCAAATTACTATGAATGGTTAGTGTTTATGTTTGTAGAAAGTTATTCACATTTCATATGTTAGTTTCAATAGGAATGTGTATATTGTATAAGTTTATCCCCATTCATATGAAGAATTAATTAGATTGAGTAATTGATGGTTGGGGCCCCATATTCCCTCTCGATGCATTGATATGTCTAATGAGAAAATATAGATATAGACATGGTTGAGGCCTTGACCATTTTCAGATATGGTTTTGGAGGAGGTCTTAATCATTTTCAGATGTCTTGGATGAGTCCTTGATGGTATATTTCAGAATGTCTAGTATTATTCATTTCCCACATTATGAAACAAGTAATTTATAGTCCATGAGGTTATTCGACTAGTATAATACCCATGATTATGATTTATTATAGAATTATTTATTCATCCCTTATTCCTTCCATATTATGTTCATGTTAATTTTTAAAAACATGTGTTTTTAGTAATTCACCATATCTAATATTTATTTTTATGATATATTCCTTTGTATTTTTCTTACCCTTACTAAGCATCTGAGCTCACCCCTTTATTATGTATTATTTTCTTAGAATGTGAAAATATATATTATGAATTACATATGGGGATAACGTAGGAGTTATGGATGTTTTCAAAGGAATTTCATTATTGTATTTCATTTAAAGTTATATGTTTGAACATATTTATGTAGCTATTTTTTCAAAACAACTAAAATAATTTGTTCCGTCATGATAAGACTCTATGGTAATTAAGCTAATGTAATTAAATAAGGCACTAGCTCTATGTAACTGGGGTCGGCTCTTATAGTTGGTGTCATAGGAAGTTAGTAGAAATCTTGGAAACTATATTTAGAAAATGTAGATTATGGAACAAAATCCTAAGTTAGTATTTGAGGATAAACATATGAGATAATCCTGTTATTTTGGTAAGGAATATATTATTTGGATCTTTCTTGAAAACACATCCATGTCTGGATACTACATGTGAACATGGTTCTAGCACAGATGTACCTAGGAGTGGTAACTCCGACAAGGAGTTTTAGGCTTGACCCGGGGTCTCTCTATACACATCAATGGGCCTTACTTCCCACCTGGTTTGAAACTCCATGGGGATATGCTTAGGATAATTAACATTTTTTACAAATCATTATGAATGAATTAAATGTAAAATTTTCCTCAAAAAAACCATGTTCTTGATTATGAGATTAGCTATGAATAGGAATCAATTTATGATAAGTATTTCTCTAAGTTAATATTTTACATTATTATTCAAGAACTATTCTAGTGTATTACATTATTTAGAAATGGCACCTAGTAGAAGGAATGGAAACTGAATGAATGCATGTATCACATGTAGGGATTTCCCTCCAATAAAAGATAATGATATTGGTATGGGAGGTAAAATTAGTGCTAAGAAACTTATAACTATAATGGGACAACATAATCTGGTTATGAAAAATAACCTTACCTATATATAGAATCATGATCAAAAATTTTGAGTAGTAATGCAATATTGCTTTATGCGATATTTTCCTCCATCATTCAGTGGGACAAAAACCCCATTCATAGCAGAGTAGTGAATAAGTTATGTAGAGAAAATATTTCTCAATTTGGGATGTAACTAAAGTGAGAAGGTTTTCATGGAAATTTATCATCTATAGAGAGATGTGGATTAGTATTTTTTTTAATTAAAAAATCAAAGGATGAGGAAGAAATAGAATAAATGGAATGGATGGATTTTCAGAAAAATTTTCTAGAAAAATATTTTTCATATGAACAATGAAAGAATATGGAGTGGAAATTTTTGAGTCTCAAACATAAATAGGATGAAAATATTGAAATGTATGAAGAAAACTTTACAAGGTTATCAAGGTATGTTTCAAACTATATATGTAATCTAAGGAGAAATATTGATCAATTCTTTAATGGTTTAAAACCATTTCTCTAAAGGGAACTATTCTCCCAAACATTCTCGTCATATGAAGAAATTGTCTCATGTGATATCAATACAGATAAAGAATTCCCAATTTCTTATAAATTTAAGGGAGAAAATAGAATAATTGGGTGGGAGAGGATAAAGTGGATAAAGGGATGGTTAAAAGGAAAAATTTTCCAACATGTGATACATATGGAAGGAAACACCCTGGTGCCTTCTTAAAAGTAAAAGGTGTGTGATACATGTGTGGAAAGAAAGGACATCATACAGATGATTTCAAGGGAAAGAGTTTTCAATCAAAAACCCTAATAGAATTATCATTGAAACAAATTTTTGTCAATCAATCCCCCTTATGACACATAAAAGTCCCTTAGTTTCAAACCTTTTCATCTTACCCATAATCGACTTTGATAAAATCCTAGGTATGTATTGACATTAAAATTATGATGAAAAAAATCTACTTCAAGAAAAAGAAAGTTACAATTTTTGAGAATGATGTAGAATCCCCTTTCTTTATTAAAAAACGACAACATCTAATACACCCCCAGTAGCTCAACATAATTTAATACTTAGTGAGTATGAGAATGAAATATCAGTGGGTGAGGAAAGAAATATTCAAATTTATAATGTTCCTATTGTTCATGAATATATCGATTTTGTTTTTCATAGACTTTATCTAGAAACCCTATAGAGTGGGAAGTATAGTTATCTATTGATTTAATTCCTAGTTTAAGGCATATGTCAAAGACTCCTTATAGAATGGCCACTTTGGAATTAGTAGAACTGAATAAACAACAAGATGAATTGAGTGATAAATGATTTATTTTCCCTAGTGTTTCTCCATGGGAATCCCTTTTTCTTTTTCGTTAAGAAGAAAGATGGATCTCTAGGATTGTGCATTGACTATAGAGATATCAATGCTATTAAAATAAATAAAAACTATCCCCAACCTCGTATTGATGATTTATTTGATAAAATTCACATAGACCAATATTTTTCAGTGATTGACCTTTGATCTAGATATCATAATTTGAGTATGAGGAAAGAAGATAAACCAAAGACAACATTTTGAACAAGTTATGGGAATTATGAGTTTTCAGCGGTGCCTTTTGGACTGAATAATGGACCCTCTCTTTTCATGGATCTAATTGCTAGAGTTTTCAAGGAATATCTTGATGACCTTTTAAATATATTTATTGATGAAATCATAGTTTCCTATAAAATCTACAATGATCATGAGAATAACTTGTGCATTATTCTAAAGACTCTCATAAGAAATGAGTTATAGGGAATGATTTGAAAGTGTGAATTCTAGCATTAAAAAGTTTCTTTTCTTGGACATATTATCTATAAGGATGGAATCTTTGTTGATCCTACAAAGAAAAAGGTAGTTTAGGAATGGCCCACTCCAATGAACATAATCAAGGTACATAGTTTTCTTGGGTTAGTAGGTTATTGTTAGTATTTCATTCACAACTTTCCTTCATTTTCCAACCTATTAACCAAGCTTACTTGTAAAGGTGTTAAGATCACATGGAAAAAAGTATGTGATTTTTTTGAATAATTGAATAAGAGATTAGTGAATTATCTAATACTTATTATGCCATTGGTGAATAGTGAATTTGTGATCTATAGTGATTCATTTAATAAAATACATGGTTTTTTACTAATGTAGAATGATAGAGTTATTGCTTGTGAATCAAGGAAGTTAACAAAATTCTAGAATAGATATAACCAATTCATGATCATAATTTATCATCTATATTCTTTTCTCAAAATATATGGTGTGATTATCTCTATGGGTAAAGATGTGAAATATATACCAATCACAAGAGCTTGAATTAAATTTTCTCACAAATATAACTCAACGTGAGGAAAAGGTTATGGCTCTAGCTACTCAAAGATTGTGATTGTTCAATACACTACTGCCTAGGAAAGGAAAATAAGCTAATAAATTCATTGAGTATGAAGGATCATGGATTTTTAAAAAAATGAGAATTGAAAAGGATCTTATGTACAGGGATCTAGTGGGGATGGATATGTGAATCATCCAAGAAGGTTATGAATCATTAATTTTTAAATTGGTTCCTCAACCATATTTACTTGAAAGGATTAAAATTTCTCATCCTGATCATGATAGTCTAAAAATTAAAATTAATGATGTAAATGATGGGATGTTGGTAGAATTCATATATAAAGATGGAATTCTGAATATTAGGAAGAGGATTTGTGTTCCTTCTATACCCGAGATAAAAATGAAATTATTGGATGGTTCTCAGTTTTTAATTTTCTCTATAAATCCTAGTAGCACTAAGATGTATAGATATGCACATGAAAATTTTTGTTGGGGTATCATGAAGAGGGAAATTGTATATTATGTATCAAGATGTTTAGTTTATCAGTAGGTTAAGGACGAAAGATAGAATACTAGGGGATTCATGGAACCTCTACCTATTACAACTTGAAAGTGGGATGAAATCACCATATATTTTTTTCACTAGATTACCCAAAAATCCAAGAAAGAGTGATATAATATGGGTAATTATTGATCGACTTACAAAATATGCACATTTCATCGATATAAAGGTGGATTTTCCACTGGAACACCTTGTACAGCTCTATATCCATGATGTTTTAAGACATCATAGAGAACAACATTGAATAGTTTTTTATCATGATCCTCAATTTACATTGAAATTATGGAAAATTATTCATATTGGTTTGGACACTGAGCTTCGATTGAGTACTTCATATTACCCCCAAACTGACGGGAATTCATAAAGGATGATCCAAACATTAGAATTCATGTTGAGATCATGCTCACTCGACTTTCAAGGTATATGGGATCAATATTTACCTTTGGTGGAGTTTTCATAAAATAATAGTTTCCATTCCAGTATTCAAATGGAACTATATGAAGTATTGTACGGAAAGTGATTCCATACACTAATATGTTGGGATGAAGTTGGTGAAAGGAAGCTTGTGGGCCCAGAGCTTGTGGTGGAAATAACAGCGAAGGTAATGAATATTCAAACCCATCTCAAAGAATCTCAAAGTAAGAAAAATATCTATTATGATAGTAAAAGTAAGGATTTGGAATTTCAAGAGGGAGATCACATTTTCATTAAATTATCTCCACACAAAGTTGTTATAATATTTATAAAGAAAGGATAATTGATCCCTAGGAACATAGGAACTTTTGAAATTCTTGAGAGAATTGGATCTATGGTGCATCATTTGGAAATGACTCATAGCCTTTCTAAGGTACATAATGTGTTCCATGTCCCATTATTGAGAAGGTACAAGCCAGAACCAATGCATGTCTTCACTTTTGGAGGTATAGAATTAGAACCTAAATTTTCTTACTGTGAAGAGCCTATCTAGATTCTAGACACTACTGAACAAGTGTCTTGGAATCAGACGACTCGTTTAGATAATGTACTTTGAAAAAATAATAAAATTGAAGAGGCAACATGGGATTATTTGTAACTTATGATGAAGACCTACCCAAATCTTTATATAAGGTAACATTCTGGTAATTTCTAGGACATAGGTTTTATAAGGGGGAAGAATGTAACACCCCAAGGATTACAAATAAATTTATTATAGAATGCATTCAATATTAATTCTATGCAAAACAAACACTTTTATATTTATAGGAGATATTTATAACCTGGTTTTTAGATATAATTTTACTATTTCTTTTATTTGAATCTCAAAAAAATAACATAGAGAATTGCGATCAGTAAGATATTTAGTGTTTGACAGGATCAATGTATATTTTTTTGAATATTAACTTATCTTTTTGAAAATTTACACAAACTTAGAAATAGTAACATACCCTTAGGTAAAGTAACATACCCTTATTAATAGTAATGTACCGTTAATAATAGTAATCTCTCCCATGTAGATATAATTTATATTTAGGAACCTTATAAATGAGAGTGAATATTTTAAAAATTAATAATTAAGTATTGGAATTTTTGTGAGTAATACATATTTAATTAAAATTTTAAATTAATAAAATTCATTTTAATAAAAAGTATTATTAAATAATAATTTTTTTCCCTATGATTTTAGGGTAATTTTGTGAGACCTCGTTTAATTTTTCAAAGTATTATAAAATTAGTTTTAAATTTAGAATATGTATTTTTCAAGTAAATAATTATTTTAGTTAGAAACAAAATTTTCATTATTTAAAAAATACTATTGGTAAAATGGAGTTAATTTTTTAATTATACACATAAAAAAATGGTAAGGTTTATTTTTGTGTGATTTTTCTGAAATACTAGATATTTTGTCAATAATGAAATTCGATAAATTATGAAATATGATAAATAAATGAATTTATGCATCGTGCTTGAGTCAAAAATGATGTAAATGGCCACTTTCTATAACTCACATTCAATTATTACTATTTTTAGTCACATGAATTAATATTATTAATATTCTTGAGCCAAAAATTAAAACAATGATTAAGATAATGGAAAATAACTCCTCTCCTCCACTATAAAAGGCACCCATCACTCCCTCTTCAACTCACTCCTCTATTCCTTGAATCTCCACAATGTTCTTCCCAAATACTCATCCCCACTATCTCCCCATATTCCAAATCCCCTGGACATTCCAAAAGTCCAAAACCCATTCTCTTAAGGAGGTTCTCAAAGAGGTGTATTAAAGAGGTAAATCCACATCTTTTTTCATTTAATTTCATTTTAAATTCCCTTCTTTAGTTGTCTGTTTCTAACATATTATGTCCAAATGATATCAATAACTCCAGTATCATCTATATACTATAATTATATCTTGTTAATGTAATAACGATAATCAATATTCTTACTCTCTCTTCCTTTTATTTTATAAACGAAATCGTCGTCTGTGTGGTGCCAATTTACATCCTTCGTGGATGATGAAGTCTCATTCTTCAATTTATCTCCAAATTATGGTAATGAAATAATTTTTATGGATTAAAAAAAACTATTAAATAGGTATTATAATATATTTACAGTTATAGAACTAGTATATGTTCATAATATTAATACATACAACAAAACTTGTGCGCAATATTCAAAATACCGCCAAAATAATCTCAATGAATGTCATTAATGTTTCACCCAATAAATCATCCTCATAATATAAAAAAATTATATAACCATTTAATCTTATTAATTTTTAATATCTTCATATAAATCCAATTTTATATTATTATATCTATTTCCACATGAACTCCATGAATTATAAACAAGAGAACTGATTATGTAAATTAAGGAAACAAACACTCCGGAACGACAAAATTCAATCATATAACTTATCAATAAAGACATAAATGAACTTAATTAAATTATTATAAACTAAATTATTTTCTAATAGGTTCCTAATTAAGTTATTAATAAGTATAATTTTATATTCCATCACCTTAAGTTCAAGAGTGGAAGATATTCAGACATAGGGTAAGGGTCTTCTACCCGAACCTCCATTTTCTTTTGGGTTACTCTTTGTCTTTATTAATCCCAATTAAATTCTTATTTACTGTTATTTACTCGTCTAAAATTATGATTTAATTTTCTATATATGTGTACCAACCAGATTCATTTTTTCTTTAATGGATAAATACATGTTTTAAAAGGATTTTTCAAAAATTCTTCCCGAAATACAATCTCGATACAAGGAAATTTTTCAAATCCATACCAATTTATAAGGTCATGATACAATCCTTTTTTAGCAACCATTATTTTCATAAAATGACTAATTTATTATTTGAAAAATATATAATTTCACTATATGTTTTATACAAATATTTTTCCAAAATGACTCTTCTTTTCAAAGTAAAAGATTATTTATCTCCAAAATTACTCAGTGATTTTATTACAGTAATTTTCTCTACTTCAACACTCTATTTTATTATTATGTATAATTGGGACTAATATTTTATGATATCATCTACCATATTTTATATAATGGTTTGTGATTATTCTTACAATGGATGTTCTATCTTGAAACCATTCAATATATTACTCTAAATGGTTAGTGTTTATGTTTGGGGAACGTTATTCACATTTGATATGTTAGTTTCTATATGAATGTATATATTTTTTAATTTTATCCCCATTAATACAATAAATGAACTAGACTTAGTAAGTGAGGGGTGGGGCCCTATATAGCCCCTCGATGCATTGGTATGTCTCCAGAGATAAAATAGATATGGGCTTGGCCGAGGTCCTTCCCATTTTCAGATATGGTTTTGGCTAAGGCCTTAATGATTTTCAGATGTCTTGCTCAAGGCCTTGATCGTATATTTCCAAATTTCCAGAATTATAAATTTCACTCATTATGGAATAAGTAATTTATAGTCCTTGAGTTTATTCGACTAGTAGAATACCCATGATTATGATTTATTATTGAATTATTTATTCAGCCCTTATTCCTCCCATATTATGTTCAAGTTCATTTTTAAAGGGATGTGTTTTTACTATTCACCTTGTCTAATGTTTATGTTTTAGATATCTTCTACTGAATTTATTACCCTTACTAAGAATATGTTCTCACCCCTTTCTTATGTCTTTTTTTCAGTGGATGTGAAGAAGTAAATTATGAATCACCTATATGGACAACCTAAAAGTTATTGATGTTTTTAATAAAATTTCCATATTGTATTTCATTTCAAGTTGGAATGTTGAACTTATGTATGTATCTAGTTTTTCAAAAATATTGAACTAATTCATTCCTTTCGGATATGAATTTATTGTAATTATTTTAATGTAATGAAATAAGTCACCAACTCTAGGAAACTGCATTCGGGTCTTTTCACATGGAGTGTGGTACCCCAGTGTAGTAATGGTAGTACCCAGCATAGGGAATATCTTAATGGAGTCATAGAAAGTATAGGGAAGAGAGTTTAGTAAGTTTTAGGTAATGAAGACTACTCTAAATATAGTGGATGTAATTAATTATACCGTTAGAGGTATGAATCTTATATCATCAACCATTTCTTTTTTTTATTTGAGATCATCACTCTACTTTTTATCTAATTTTTTGCAAACACATTGGGCTTGGCTGTGGAAATCATGGATGGTGTTTTTTCAATTGATACACCATTGGGTGTGTAGTCATAAAATATAAAATGTTGCAAGGAGTATTCTCTAGAGATTGGTGGTTCCCATTTCCTATGGTAAATGGTTATGATGTAAATGATAGGTTTTAATTTTGTTATTCGTATGGATTAGTTATTCCTATACTGATATCATATTAACTATTACTGAAAAATATCTACCTTTCTCTCTCACGAATGAAGCATCTATTCTCACAAGGATGAGTGGGATCCTCAGGCAAGGGATGAAATACCAATTCAATGAAGATTGGATTGTCTCAAATCATAGATAGATGGTCATTCTCTAGATAATAGTGGAATATTGTAGGATTATTTTCCCATAGTTGTAGATTTATTTCAGGGTGTCATCCCTGATGAGTTTTATGTTTTACCACCTAAGAGGGAGATATAGTTCATGATCGAGTTGGTGGTGATAGTAGAGTCAGTGTTTATACCACTATATAAGATGATACTACCATAGATTTAATAGTTTATAGTCCAACTAGAAGATCTAGAAAATAAAGGTTATATATGGACTAGTACATCTATAAGGGGTTATCCAACTCTTTTCACCCGAAAGGATGATGGTATTTAAACTTATATGTGGATTATCAAATATTAAACCAGATGATGTTCAAGAACAGATATCTCCTTCTATGTATCCATGATATTTGTGAAAATATGAGAGGTGCTAAGATCTTATACCATATTGATTTAAATATTGGATACCACTAATTGAGGGGGATACCACCTAACATAACTCGGACTTCTTTTAAGAGAAAGTATAGCTTGTATGAGTTCATAGTGATGCTTTTTGGTTTGACCAATGAACTATTTATGTTTATATCCATGATGAATCAGATTTTAATCCTTTTCTATAGTTTTTTTAGTATGTTTTTTCAAATACATCTTAGTGTACTCTTATTCAATAGACTATCATTACAAACATCTTGACATAATCTTAAGTACATTGAGAGATCATCAACTTTATCCAAGATATCCAAGTTCCATTTCTGATTGAGTATCATTTTATAATATATTAAATAATTAGGTAATTATTTTAATTATATAAAACCAAAAAAGTACATTAAATAAATTTACCTAACACTTAAATAAAATATAACTAATGAGATTAAGTAAACATAATGATATTAAATATGTTATGAGTATAAATTTAGTATATAATATCCTTTGAGATCTGATATAAACATGTATAAGTTTTAAAATAATACATTTAAATTGTTATTTATGATTATTAATAAACAATAAAATTGATATCTTATTATAAATACATGAGTTTTCATATCCGAATATATCTTACATATCCCTTAATCATTCCATATTTTTATAAAATATCATACATGTGATCTTGTATATCATAATAGATCTAGTACATAACTATGAGATATTTCATATTCTCTAGAATGCTAGAGTTAATATTACATATGATAATTATAATCCTAAAAATCATAGTGAGATATTAGACATTGTCGTATATATTTTCTAGAAGATATAATATACAATTAATTAGATATTACACTTGGAAATGTACTCTTGGTCTATTTCTATTTTCATTACATAATATTTTATACCTACCATTTTAATTTAATTATCACCAAATAAAAATTATATATCATTTTCAACTAGAATAATAATATATCCAAAATTCTTTATCTATATTACTTCAAAATAATAAAAATTGCGTCTAAAAATGAACAAACCTTAATAAACCATTTCAGACCCATTTAAAAATAATATAGAACATTTATAAACTCTATTAATCTCAAAATTTTATTAAAAACTAATTACTAATAAATGAAATACAAATTAAAGTTTCAGTTCTATTTCATTACAATATTATAATCTAATATATATATATATATATAAATACTTCATGAAAGTTATTCATAATGATGTTTCCTCAATGATCAAACCAATTTAATTATCATTCAAAATAATTTTATTCTTAATTATTTAAAAATTCATCACTCTTCCTAAAAAAATTATTTACATTCATAGATTCATATTATTTGTTAGTATTAATAACACATTGAACTCTTTATCGATTTATTTAACCTTTTACACATGATAATGGGTCTCTAATAACATATCCAATTGAGACATCTCATATAGTGTCCCTTACAATATATAAATGATGAAAAAATACACATAAACTCCAAGTACCAAGGTGTTCATCAATATTGATCAAATATTCAAAACTTGACCTATATTTACACCTTTGAATGGTTATTGACTCTTCATTTTCTCATAACATATTCTTTATAACATCAATATCCATCCAATATTATCTTCTCAGCACATATTGACATCATAAATTGTGGAAAATAAATAAATCACTTTTTTAGTGGGTTAAACATATTCAATTTTCATTAATTTGACCAAACAATTATTAAAACAACTAGATAATTTAATGAATACTAATGAGGGATAAATAAGTACATTGAACCATGGTTTTAATCTAACTAAAGTGATAGATAACCTTTGATGAAGTTCTATTTTAGGTTGAGGTATTTTGTTGTCTTATGTGTAAATATAATTTATTTTATTTTTCATATGATCTTTCACATTTATGTTAATAATATTTAACATATTTACCATTTATATTAAAATTATTTACCCATTAAATATGATTTAATAAGACATTCATATTTTATCCTATGTATACATTTTATTTACATTATGTGAGAACTTAAATGAGGAATTAACTATAATGATGAAATAAATATTATACAATTTACAGTTATTTATTTAAGAAAGCTTATTAATTTATTTATATTATGTTTTCGTGTTTACTTAACAAAATATACTAAACATAGATCACATCAATAAATAAATTACTGTTCATTAATAAATAAAATAGAAGAAATGAAATTAACATGATATTAATCTATAACTAGATTTATTGATTTTTGATGAAGAAGTCTTGAACATATGGGAAATAACAACATTATCCTTATCATGGATCAATTTCCAGCATCCACCATTTTCCTATGTATTATGTTTTTTGGATTCATCCCATCTCAGGTCCTAAATCTTATCCTTTGCTTGTGATTTCAAAATCTAGGGACACTTTTCCTTTATAAATGTATACTCACATGCAAGTGAGGGGAACCCGATGTTCAAGGCTATATAAAATAATCCTTGGAAACATAGGTGCATATATGATAAAATACAGAGGTTTATTTTAAAAATAATAATATTTAATTCTATATAAATTAACGCATAACTGACCATGTAAAAACTAATAAAATTTAATAAATATATCTAACAAACACACATGTTAATTAAATCTCACGATCATACACTAAAAAAAATGATAAGAACATTTAATATTGCTTTCACTGTTTTCTAGTAATTATTTTATGATAAATTGACATGAGTTAATAAAATTAAATTTTATCATTATTTATTTCCAAATTATTTTCTTTAATTGTTATTAAGAAAAGCATTGATTAGTATTAAATAAACTGAATAAATTTATTTGTTTTAGTTAAAATAATTATGAACATGACATATAATTTAGAGGGAAAATGAAGTGTACTTATAATGTAATATTAAATTCCATTACTTTATATTCATTGACTACACAACATGTACTATCTAATAATATATCATGTGATAAATTATGTATTCAGTCCACATCATTTACCATACGATACATGATATGTAACTCCACACATCATGACATTATTTAAATAGTGTATTGTTTAATATGGTCAAACTACCTAGTATTTGTGACATGTATGACCACATGGTAGTCCATTAATGTATAATACATTTACCTATATAAACCCACATATTGTAATCAATGTATAGATGACCAGTATCCATTATCTGCTAGTAATTAGGGAATAGCATGTAATAACACTGCTTATTAACTCACAATATATATCAAGAATTACTCAGTGTGTACCTTATATATAGTGGTACATGTCACATGGCATGTACTCATGATACACTCTATATAGTCTATGTCATGTCATATGTTAGGCTGGTAGTTAGAAGAGGAAGTGTAATTACATCACGTATTGACCCACATGGCACGCAATGAAATATGTGGTGTGTAACTAATGGGTTATTACATGATGAATACCCATTCGTTACATTCCATAAAGTTCATATCAACCCATGTATCATGTTGGTAGTCAATACGCCACATGTAAAGAATGCATAGACCTATTTTTTATTTATAAATTATGTTAGTTTGGCATTCCCTTGTTACTTTGTATTTTCAAATTTATGTTGTTTATATTATAGAACCTATATCTCTTTGTTTAGAATGAATTTTTAAAGGATATTCCATGTTCATTAGATTTTTATTTTAAAAAGTGAGGGTTTTCAAGGACTTATATGTGGATTATTGTAAAACATTGTTTTCGTTCATAAAATGTGTTTACAGAAATTAATCTTCAATAGTTTTAGTTTAGACATATTTTTTATTGACTTTTTAGAAGAGAACTATTATTAAAAAGGGGTTTTCTATGAAATTGTTTTCCTTTTAAATTTTTTAATATTTTTTAAACCATACACTGAACTGATAAAATATTGTTGATACACTTTTTATATACACATTGTGTTGGGGTTAATAAATTCTAAGATAGTTATTGTGAATTATTTATTATGGAACATTATTTTATATAAGGTACAATGGGATCCATATAAATTTATTAGAGTAATTTTGTTGAGTGTTACACTAGCTTATATTTCCCATTATTTAATTACATTTTCATAATTTCTATTTCACAATGGGATTTTACATAAAAATTTCAATATGAAGTCATGGGTTGAGTCTATTTGGTTCATTGTAGTCTATTATGGGTTTCCCAAGATGTAAGTATCAAGCATAGTGGAAGCATGAGATAGGTGGTGCCCAAATTTTCTTTTTTTTCATAATTGATAATCAATCCAAGATATATACAATGATAAACTCCATAATCCATGGAATTTAATTGCAGAAATAATAAAGGGATAATAACATATAAACCTTGAGAAATGATCCTCACATATTATTTATAATTAATTTAATTTAATAAATAATTTTCTTTGTTGGAATTCTTTCTTCATTGATGAATCTGGTGACAGATTTATGGTGAATCATCATCTCATTTTAGAAACCAAGTGTATATTTCTTCTAGTGGTGATCCAAATGTGTTTGAGGAATCTACATATGTTACGGAAGGAATCTTTGGGTGATAGAACAGTAGATCCTTGCACATTCATTGTCCTCTTTTCATTGCTCTGAGATCTGCTACAAAAGAGTTCACCTTGACCTGGTGGATGACGATTGTTCTCTATTCTTTGGAGATTTCCTGGAGAAGGGATATTTCTAAGAATGAGAGGATTCTCAAAATCCATTATTCACAACCAAGACAAATGAATTATCTTAATGAGAAAATAACATAAGTTGGTATTTATATTTCTAGGGTTAAAATAAAATAATTGCACATTTGAGCATGATTATTTTATTTAATACAAGAAAAAAACCATTTTGAATAATAATAATATGATATTTATTCCTCTAAAAATACTTAACTTATGAATTATAATTAAATATTATTTAATTAAATAATATTCAATATTATTATTTCTCACCAGAACATTAAATATGGTCTTCCATTCCTCCACTATTATCGAACCTTGAATAATTTCTATTTAGTTATTCAATAAATATAACTTCTTTATTCCCCAATAAATATATAAATATTATATAAAATAATATTTATTAAATATTTATTAAATATTACACTCACAATATATTCTCTTAAATAACTACGGACAGAATAAATATGATCAAGCATACATGAATAATTATTAAACCATATATGGGATTAATATTTATTCAACCTATTAAATAATATAAATATGTATATACATATATATATATTTAGCTGATATTATGAATACAAAAACTGTGTGACACTCTAGGACTCTTTATCAAGGGAATTTGGAAATGAAACCTAAAGTCCACAGTTAGAGTCCAGCAACACACCAAGGAACCCATAGAAAAATAATTTAATGTTGCAACAACATGTCACCTCATATGGATTCTTACCATGTAATATAATACTTTTATAACAATATATCTAATTTTGAAAGTTTCATGGTAGTGTCATCAACCTATATGCTCAATATTTATTTCTTTGATTTTCCAAAAATAGGACTTGTATATAGGACACCATGTATATGGATTTATTTAGGCTATATAATTTATGTCAAATGGAATTAGATATTAACTTCATTTAATGAACAGAAAGGATAAATCATTTATCACATTATTTATTAATGCAATATTACTCATGATGCACCCAACGTATCTTAACTCACTGTGAACATATGTCATGGTGATTTTCATCAACACATCAAACTAAACAACTCATAACATTAATTAATAATAATATTAACATCTAAGGATCAATACACATGTCTATATATAAGAACATCTAATGAAACATATAAATGTGGATTTCCAATTTGCGAGTCATGATTTCATGATATCCTATAGGTTATTACCAAGGCCATACACCATGAGAAGGTGCCTCAACGCCCTATTAGTCTTCACCACTCATAGATTTTATCATTTATGTCCCTCAAATTATATCATCTAGATATAGAATATATATTCAATAATAGTGTCATAGTACTTTCGGGTTCTCATAAAAGCTGGGAACTTCTATGAACATTCAGTGTGACAACTACTCTTCAAAAATTATCACATACTATTTCAAGAATCAGAACCATCATTATGTGGTAAGTATTTTATTAATATTAAAAAATATTAATTCATGTTATCATAAAGTGAACATAAGTTGGTTTTAGGGAACAAACTCCAACAGACTTCAACTTTCACTAGAGCCAAATTCTAACAGCCTTTAGTCTACTAGCTCTCACATGATACTCATGATTATACTCAGATAGGGATTTAGTCAAGGGGTCTACCATGTTCACTTATGTGGGAGATCTGATCACTAAAACTTCACCCCTTTGATAAAAATCCACCAAGAGGTGATACTTTTGGTTTATGTGCTTTGTCTTTTGGTGTGACTTTGTCTCTTTTCCAAGATCCACCACTATAATATGATCAAATTTTAATGTGATAGGTTATTTATTTCTAGATACAATATCAAGAACCTACACAAAGTTCTAAATCCAAATCGATTCAATGGATTCATTAGAATCCACAATATACTCAGACTCCGCTATAGAATCAACGACAACTGGATTCTATTAACTCTTACGGCTCTTAACTCCTCCATTGAGAAATAAAACATATCCTGATTGTGACATTAGATCATTTTGATCCATTTGAAAACCATAACCAGTATAAACCCTAATGACTAACTCCTCATCTCCTTCATACAACAAGAACATATCCTTAGTTATTCCCAGATACTTAATGATAGTCTTGATAGCAGTCCAATGTTGTTCTCCTCGATCTTCTTAATATATTCATACCATGCTCAATGCATCGGAAACATCAAATCTAGTATATAACATGGAATACACGATTGATCCTATTATAGAATCATACTGGTCTTACTCCTTCTACCTTTCTCTTTTTGTGTATGAGGTCACAATTTTTTAGAAATATGTAAACTATGTGTCACTAGAACCAATCCCCTTTTGGATTATTATATACTAAATATCTCTAGTATATCGCCAATTTTTGTACTATTAATTAGTCCAATAATCCCCATATAACTATCAAGAATGATCTTGATCCCTATAATATAGGCTTCTTTTCCTAAGTCCTTTATTGAGAATCACTTGTTCAACTGGTCCTTAACACATTGTAAGACTGGTATGTGATTTCCAATAAGTAATATGTCATCAAGATATAATACTAGGATTACAACTATATTCCCATTAAAAAATTTAAAAACACTTCTCACATTTTTTCATAAAGAAACCAAATTATTTTTTGGATTCATCAAATTGAATATTTTGTGACCTAGATTCTTGCTTCAATCAATAAATTGATCTTGACAACTTTAAAATTATTTTTTCATCACCTGGTGTCAAAAATCATCAAGTTGTGTCATATAGTCATCTACCTGATGGTTCCGAGGATGGAATGAATTTTTCACATCCATATTCCAAATATCATAGTCATGGTAATATTCTTGAGATAGTATAATTTTTATGGATTTAAATAGGGAAACTATCAAAAAGTTTTCATTGTAGTCAATTCCTTGAAGATATTTAAACCCTTTAGCCACTAGCATTACTTTATAAGGACTTTATTTTCCTTCCATGTATAATTTTCTCTTGAATACCCTTTTTTATCCAATAGGTTTTACATCAACTCGTGCATCGAATAAAACCCAAACATGGTTTTGATACATGGAATGCATCTCAGAATTCATAGCTTCTAACGATCTTATGGATTCTGATCTCTCTACTTTATCCTTATAGGATAGAGGCTTGAAATTTTCAACCAATAATGATTCAGTATCCTCGATGACCATAAAACCATATCTCTCTAGTTATCTTACCTCTCTTACGCTTCTACACAGTACTTGGGTTTTAGGAAGTACTTCTTCCATGTAGACCCATGGAATATATTACTGTACCAAATCTGGTGTATCTTGAGCATCAACTTCACAACATTCAATCTTTCTCTCAATATCCTTTTTTAGGATGTTCTCCAACTCAAGAAAAATGTATTTTCTGGAGACTAACTTTATTTTCTGAGGGATTGTATTGGTAATATCCATTTTTTATTAGGATACCCTATAAATATCCACCACATGCCCCAAGGTTCTAGTTTGTTGCATGAAAAGGTCTTGACAAACATCTTCCAACCCCATTCACATGTATGAGAGAAAATGGGTTTTTCTCTACTCTATTACACGAAGAGAATTTTGTTTTTTGATTTAGTTGGTACTCGATTTAATGTGTTTGTTGCAGTTTTTTAATTAATATCCCCAAAAATATAATTGAAGATCTTCATGAATCATTATCTACCTTACCAAGTGTAATAATGTATGGTTAATCCTTTCACTATCACCATTCCACTATGGTGTGTAAGGTGGAGTGAGTTGAGATAGAATCCCAAACTCCTGTAGAATGTTGATGAACTCTTGGTTTAGATATTCCCCTCCTAGATCTAATAAAAGATTATTTATCTTCTTACCATGTTTATTCACTAATTCATTCTTGAATTCCTTGAATTTCATATAGGACTCAAACTTATACCTCATTTAGTAGACATATCCATATCTACTAAAGGCGTTAGTAAAAGTTATGAAGTAAGAATATCCACCTCTATATTTTACTTGATAGGGTCCACACACATCGGTGTATATCAATCCTTTAAGATCTATGTCCCTTTAATCCTATCCACTGAATGGTGGTTTGGTCATTTTCTATAGTAAAAAACATGAAATCTATCAAGAAGTTTTAGCTCAGAAGATTCAAAATAGTCATCTTGAAATATCTTTTTCAAACACTTCTCATTTACATGACCAAGAGGGTGATTCCACATCTTGGTGTTATATGATTCATTTCAACATGATTCATTATTGATTTCCAACAAATTATTTTCATAATTTAATTCATAAAGACCATTTTTTAAATTTTCAACATAATAACATATGTTTTCCTTATAAAAGAAAATTTTATTTCTAAATTTGAAAATAAACTCATTTGTATCTAAACATGAAACATAAATAATGTTTTTGGTAACTGTAGCTACATAAAAAAAATCATAAAACCAAAATCATTCCCATTATAAATTAAATATGGAAGTCACCAATGGATAGGGTATCTATCCTTACTCTATTGGCAGCTCTCATATCCACCTCTCCTCTAGAAATATATTGAAATCAAATTAGTTCCTACATTTGGATACAGATATGAGAACCAAAAGCTATATTTAATACCCAATATGTAGAAATTTAAAGATTACACTCAATATCAAATGCATATTTAATTTCCCCTTAATTCTGGGTTCATTTCTTCTTCTAATTTCCTGACTTTCCACATGAAAAACAAACTTCCACTTTTTTCTTACCCCACATAAATTTCTTATTCTTCATGGTAGAATTGTTCTCAGGATATTTAAACTATTTATAAGTATTGGGATTCCATTCCATGTCCTTTATTTTCTTATTCACCATAAATATTTTGGTTTTTTCATTCCCCATGTCCTTATCCACTTAATAAATTAATGTAAGAAGTTATGGTAGACTCTTCTCATTAATGATCATATTATAATTAACAATAAAACTTGATAAGGTATTAAGAAGTGATGAAAGTATGATATATATACACAAATAATCTGATAATTTAATCCCTAAGATGTTTAGGAATTCAATGTAGGTGATAAGATTGACTACATGAGGACCAGCTGGAAAAGACTCTCCAAACATAGTTGTGAACAAATAATTGGAGATCTTGTACCTCTCTTGTCTCACCTTATCTTGATATAGATTCCCAATGTGAGACATCATTATATAGGCATCCATATCCTCATGTTGATTGAAAATAAAATTGGACATGGATGATATCATGGAGAACTAAGCATTTGTAGAATCATTTAGATGTTCTCATAGAGATATAGCTCTTTATCACTTGCCTCATTTCCAGGCACAAATGGTAAAGGTTCTTCTAGCACATAAAATTTTCTTTTTAGGGAAGAGGATGAAACTTAAGGGCCTTTGAAACTCTTGGAAATTTGTGTTGTGAGAAGGTTTTCCTTCTCATGTATGGATTGAAATGATATTTTTGATGTTATTTATTTCTTTTCTACAAAATAAGATGATCATAATTTTAGTACATTGTAAAATAAATTTAGAAAAATTAATAAATATTATATTCATTAGTCTCAAAATATTTTATTAATACCCAATAACCCTCACCATTGGTTTCATAATATCATATTTATTTGACATTATAGTGGAAAGGGTCCACATTAAACATCTCATTACCCCAAAATTTTTTGGTTATGAAAATCTAATGGTTTTAGGTAGGCGGTCCAAATTCCAAGTGCATTAACTCATAGTTCCTTGATCTACTGATTAGACTCCCAAATACTGGAATCATTAATTTAGATTTCCTCTTCCTTTTTCTCTCAGTTACACTGATTCCTAATTTGGCACACAACCCTTTATTTGAACCAAGTTAAGTCAACCCACAACCTCGTGTTAGAATTCCCTGATAATTGAAATCACCCCAACTTTGGATGGTCAAGAAATATGAACTATGGTTCGATTATAAGTGAAGTAATGTAAGGATAAATCTATATAATATTTTATTGAGGGATATTATAATTTTATGTGTAAATTTATAATTATTTTCTATGTCATGGGCTTGTTAATATTAATTCGGATTACTCAAGTGATTAGCCATGTCTTAATCCATTTTATTTTTGTTCCATATTAAAAGCTTGTTAATTTATTAATTATGTGATCATGATAAAACATCCATAATGAAATAACAATGAAATATGATAGAAATAAAATAAATGTTATTATCATGATTTTATACAAGTGGTTAGTTTATCTAGCAGTTGATAAAAAACTGTTGACCAAGGTATAAACAACATGAAGAAATTGTGGTTTGTGTTTATAGCTTTTCACCTATCCACCTTTGTATCTCCTTTGATTGGTTTATCCTAGGCACCAAACTTGAACCGTATCCACTAGCTTGGTATCTCTATCCATTACATATTCCTTTTACTCACACATAGGTGAGGTGAAAAACTGGTTCACATAAAAGAAATCATCGACATAAAGGCCCTGTATAATGAAAGGATAGAAGGAATGCAATAATAAATTTTAATTTAATAATGAATCTAATGAAACCAATCACATAAAAAAGGTCTAATATAGCTCATGATCATCCACATGCATGCAAAAAATTATGAATTTAATAAAACTAGAATCGAATACTAAATCATTCTTATTTAAGATAAATCACGATCGAATAAATTAATTTTTATCTTTAATTACTCAATACTTTTTTCTTTTTTCGCATTGGAGTTTCCTTGATATTATCATCCATTATAATTATAAAAAAATTAAAAAAAATTATTTAAAGTTAACTTTTCACATAAATGTACCTTGGAGGCTACACAGTGAATACGAGTTTGATTATTCCCAATATGTATTATACTCTTATGTTGTTTTACTCTTGTGAAATATGGAATGAATGACATATCAGGTATTTTCATGATGCATACTTCAAATATTATTACATGAATTGCATGATTTTTTTTGTCACCTATTATGCTTAAATTCACATAGAGTAACAACTTTTAATACAACTCATACATGATATCCAGATCTGAACATTACACATATATAAATTAGACATTTAAATATTTATGTCTATTAAAACCTATCACAAGGTGTGTCGTATATTTATGAACACATGTAAGTACATGTCTCACAGTTTACATATTGACATAATAAAATTTTAAATCTACGTAACTTGGTATATGTACCTAGTGTGTAGATCATATCTATATGGTGTGTACATATCTCACCATCTATCTAACACACACGCTTAGGGACTGGGCATGTAGTCTGTTCCTCAAAAAAATTGGAGTGCATGGTGTGTCCAATGGGCCACATGCCATGTGAACTTTGAGTTACATGGTTACCAGTTTGGTAGGCCATGTATAAAATACATGGCCTTTATATGACTCAAAGGTACTACTTGCTATGTATGTGGACTACACGGCATGTATTCTTGCTAACCATGAGAAATTAAATTCTGGTCAACAAGCGGTGAATTAAGTTTTTAATTCATACAATAATAAATGAATTTTATTATATTGACTTCCAAATCAATTATGATGCATTGAACGTGATTACATGGTTTGTAACACCAGTTACACAATGTGTAGTATATTTTTGTCCAACAAGAAACCTTTCAACATCTCAATGATTTCATTTATTTTATTTTAATCATAAAATTACTTGTTTAGATTATATAGATGAGAAAAGAATGAAGAAGAAGCAGATCTCGCAATTCAGATTAAAAGAACAATAAAAATTGAATTGAAAAACAAAATTAAAATGTGAAAATCCCAAATGATCTTTAAATAATTATAAATAATTATGTGACTAGTCTCACACAACCTGTAGGTTCCCTGAATAGTGGAAGTGTGTGATGGGTGGTGCCCAGCTTTTCAATTTTCCATAATCGATGACCAATTTGAGATTTATATGTTGAATAATTCCATGAGCCATGGAATTAAATCAAAGAAATAAAAAATGTTTAACAATGTCGAAACTGAGAGAGAGTATCATCATATAATTATTATAACTAATTTAATTAAACAAAGAATTACCATTTTTGGAATTCTCTCTTCGTTGTTGAATCCATTAAAAAATCAACATTGCACCATTACTACATTAAAGAAACCAAGTTTATGTTTCCTCTAGGATTGATTCACACAAGCTCTAGGAATATCAAGATGTTTCCAAAGGAATCTTCGGGTGCTACCAAGTCAGATCCTTGAGTGTTCGCCATATGTCCTAGATCGCTTCAAAATCTGCTTCCAAAGTGTTCTATATGATCTGGCGGAGAAGGATTGATATCCTTTCTTGGAATATTTCTTTGATGAGGGAGCTCTCAAGGATTGAGAGTATTCTTCAAATTAATTGTGCACAACCAATAAAAATGAATTTTCTTAGTGATAAAATAACATAATTGGGTATTAATATTAATAGGGTTTAAATAAAATAATTCCACAAGTGCCCTTGACTATTTTATTAAATCCTAACAAAACCCTGTGTGAAATAATAATAATAATATTATTATTTCTCATGACATGATTAAATTTTTAATTATAATTAAATATTATTTAATTTAATATTATTCAATATTACTATTTCTCACCATACCATTAAGCTCATTCCTCAATTCCTCCACTATTTATCAGACCTTGAATAATCTGTATTTATTTATTAAATAAACATCACCACATTATTCTATAATAAATAAATAAATATTATTTTTACTAAATAGAAAATAAATATTTATTAAATATTCTGACCACGGAATATTTTCTTGAATAACTACTAATTAAAGAAATGTGATCAAGAATACATGAATAGTTATTAAATTACATAGAGGAATAATTTTTATTCAACCAGCGAAATAAAATATATAATATTTAACTAAGATCTTCGATAGACTTAATATGTGGACCTCTAGTCCTCTTTCTCAATGGCATTAGGCGAAGCATCCTAAAATCCATTGTTATCATCTAGAAACACACCAAGGAATCCATAGAGAAAGAAGTTAATGACACAACGACATGTCACCTCATACAAACATTTACTATGTAATATAATATCTTTATCACAATATAACTAATCGATTAGGTTGCATGCCCATTCCATCAACCTATATTCTCAATATCTCATTCTTCAAATTTCTAAAAAAATTATTTCCTATAGAAAACATTGGATAGGGATATATTTAGGATATATCATTTTTATAAAAGGGCATGAGATATTATCTTCCATTAATGAATAGAAGGGATAAATATTTTCTCACATTTTTCATTAATGTAATATTACCCATGATGCAAATAATGTATCTTACCTCACCATAAATATATGTCATCATGGTTTTCATCAATACATCAATGTACACACCTCATAATATTCATTAATAATAGTATTTAAGTCTAAATACCAATACACACTTCCATAGATAGGAACATCCAAGACACGTATAAATGTAAATTTCCTATAGGCGGGCCCCACTCTCCTAATATCCTTTTTGATATTACCAAGGGAGTACACCATGAGAAGGTGACTCAAAGTCCTATAAGTCTCCACCCCTGATATCTAGTATCATTTGTGTCCCTTAAATGATATCATTAGGCTATAGAACATTTATTCATGAATTTTCTCATAGCACTTCAGGGTTCTCATTATAATGGGGAAATGCTATGACCTTTTAGTGCGACAGCTACTCCTATGACATTATCACATATTATTTCATTCAGAAGAACAATCATGATCTGATATTTAGTTTATGAATAATAAAAATAATGAATAAATGTTATCATTAAGTACACTAAATTTTCTTCTAGGGAACCAAATCCAACACTAGAAATATATATGGTTACCCCTTTATTTGACTTGAGGTTATATCCCAAAATTTTTCAAGTTTGAGGCAAATTTTTATTCTATAAATTATTATTTACTTTGGATTATTTGATTATGTGTTCCTTATATATTAGGAAAAAAATCATATTCCATGATCCTCTTCACATTTAAAATAATTAGTTTAAAAAAAGAGCTATGTTTTATCTTCCAACTTATATGGTAAAAAAATATTTTATATTAGTATTTATACTAGTGTTAATGGTTTTTATTATTAACAGAGTCAGGTAGGTTCATTTTGGTACCCTAATTGGCTTTTTATTACACCCTATATAAACCCTTTAGTTTTATGTTGAACTAGTAATGTTTGAAATAGGTAAAAGTAAAATTGTTACTTATTTTAAAGTTGTAATATAGATTTAATCCCCTTAAATTTGAGGATGGTGATTGGATGGTGACAATGGGTCATTGGATGTTTGTTCATGTGGGTGATTTTGGGAATAACTTGTGATTATTTTGGGTTGTAACTTTTGGACACATCATACATTATTCTCTTCTGGTCTCTCCATATTGAACATATCATATACCCCCTCTTATTCATGTTTTATGAAGTTTCATTATATGATTATTTTAGATATTACTAATTTATGACATTTTTTTATGAGATTTTATTATGAGACTATTTATTTATTTAGAATGGACATCCAATATGTTGATACCACATGTTAGGAATCTAGTTGGATTATATTGTTTTGATCAATTGAATTATAATGTAAATCTATTCCCAATTTCAATGTTATGTACCCTTGGAACTTTCTGTCATCTCATGGTAATCTGGAACATGTTTTTGGACTTATGGTGGACCAAATGGGGTTATGTGTAAAGATTATGAGGAATGATTTATTATAAAATTATATTAAATCACTATTTTATTGTGGGAGTAATTTTAGATAAGAGATAATAATATTAGTGGTTGAGAGGTAGATATGTTAGAGCTTAACAACAACTCCCCCTTTTGTTAAACCTAGAGTTACCATCGGAAGTTGTGAATTACATCTTGAATTTAGATTTTATTATTGGTTAGTATTGAGTTTTTTTGATATGTTTTATAGTTATTATGAGTTTTATAGAGATATAATGAATAATTTGGGCGAATATTCAAGTTTTTGAATGATAAAGGGAAAGAATTCAGGGGTGAATAGTTATGTTTCTCAGTTTGGAAAACCATATTCAAACTATGAGACCGTTATGGACACCATCTAGTGATACATTCATGGTTGAAACGTAGACTGAAGAATTATGTGACCAAAATGTGTGTAGTTATAAAATATTTATATTTTTTCACTCCATATTATAATATAATCTTCCTTTATTACTATTGTTACTTTCTCATGAGTAACTGAATGAGTTTTATAATCTATTGATGTTTATTGGGATCAAGTTTGATATTGAAATTTTTTTCTATTCCATGTTTTATGGAACATGCCTCCTTTAAAGACTCTAGTGAATCATAGGGAGGGAGAAGACAAAACATTACCACAATCTAACCCCACTACGTACCTAACCCTAATTTATTATGTCATTTGTACTATTTATTATCTGGGTTAGGAAGTTCATCAAGAGAAATCTCATGGGTAAGATTATTCCCAAGTGATTATGAAGCATAACCCATCTTAATAATTTCGTGATTAAGGGTCTCAAGAACCCAAATAATTTATGGATTGAATCAATCATGTCTCTAGTTTTATTCAAACACATAAATCCTTCAAGGTCATGTTTTCAACCTATATTATTAAATAAAAGTTACAAAAGTTGTTAGTGTTAGTAATATAGTCCCAAGAATCATGAGGATCCCACTTAGACCATGTTTAGTTAGATTATTAACTAATAGTTTTATCATAAGACATTGAATATGGATAAGGTTAGAGATATTATTACTCTAGTGAAAAATATTTATTCTATTCTAGTATATGATACTTAGTTTTTTATCATAGTAAAAAAAATTCCTATATATATTTCAAATGATTATCTCATGGATCAAGGAAATGGATAAGACTACTATAGTAGGACAAACAAGTGTTGGGGTGCTTCTATTTCTAAAAAAACCAATTTTCCATATAATTTTAGAAGAGAAAGAGTGATGAATCTACGAGAGTGGTAGGGGAGTATTTGATGCCCCCTCTAACCCCACTCTTAATGATATATCTAAGTTGAAATATCTTTTGTTCTTCTAATGTGAAAAGACTTGGAATTATAATCCCAACTAACCGAATTATTTACATAACTTATATCAATTTGGGACAGTAGTTCATATTCACATTTTTTTTAAATATCCTCTTCTATGTAGTAAAATGGTATTTATTATAAAATTTGATCCCTAGTTCACTCTTACACATCAAAGAGAGTAAGGTATAATTCTTAGAGATAAAAGTAACAATGAAAAATGAAGGGTGATTCTTATAATTATAAGAAGTCTTAAAGTGGACCAGGATCTATCCACATATATGTTGATAATAGGATCACACGTAGGGTGAAAAATACTGATAGGGGGGATAAATTAGTGCTTATATAATATTTAACTTTTAAACACCAATTATCTTAATCTTGTTTAGTTCTTCTCTATAAAACCCACAAATGTTTAAATACAAAATAAAAAACACATTTTTCAACTAAAATTACCTCATTAAAGGATGACTAAATCCCTAGTGTGTTTTGGTATCTACAACATGGAGACAAAATTTCCCTATTATTATCAGGAAGAAGTTGTAGAAAATGGTATGTCCTTAGACCAATTACAAATTATTGACTCAACTAGTTATTAATAAACACCAAAAAATCAAATTATTTACTTTGAAAAATAACTTTTGACATAATCAAGAGCCTTTATGTGGCTAAATAGATGGATATATTACTACTATACAACTTTTAATCACAAAACTCTTTTTTATATGTTCTCAAAAGAATATATGGATGTCCCTTTTTGAAGATCCAGAAAATATATTTCAAAAAACACTTTTCTTTTATTTTATATCTCAATACACATTATAGAATTCCCATTTTTAATATATAAATCCTTCCTACATTTTAAAAATATAATTTAACACTTATTTATAATTCAAATTTTAGTCAAAAAATTCCATTCAAACTTTAATGAGTCTAGGGATTAAAACTCACCATATAATGTTAAAAATTTCATGGTCTTCATCATTTACAAAAAATCCATGACCATTTATTTTATGCATGTTGTCATGCGCGATCGAATGACCTAACCTGCATGCTAAAACTACTCACGCTGTAGTATGAGTAAAATTTCACTTTCAATAAAAAGTCCTTTAAAATATAGGAATTTTCCATAATGCTAGAATATAGTTATTTTTTAATAGTATATACCTCTTAAAAAATTCCAAATTACTATAATGGAGTCTTGAAAACCCTTAGGGAAAATAAAAATTCACATTACATACAAGTAATACCTTTTTAAATTTACATGTTATGCTCTATATGACTATTAAGGAGTTGAAAATATGTCTTAAATAAGTGTAAATAATTCTTATGGGACTCTAAAAACCCATATGGAATGGTTAATTTTACATTTATTCAATATAATATGATATTTTAAAATGAAAAGTAATTATTATGAAAACATAGTGACACATTTAAAAAGTACACTTGGATAACTTTATTAATAATTATACAACTCAAAATTAATATAGAACTTTATATAAACCATTAGAACAAAATTTCAACAACATCACATTATTCTAAACCATTTAAATCATCCCAAAAACATATATTGAAAACAAATACATCACCATAATCCTTCAGATGGTGTTACATCACTCCCTTTGTATTTTTTTCAATATTAGTATACATTTTAGTTTCAAATAAAATTTTAAAGCTACCCCTTCCTAAACAAGGAAACTAAAATGTCAAAAAAAATCTCTCTAATTTTTTTACAATAAATATAGAGTATATATATGAAGAAGGTTGAATCAAATTCTATAAATCTTTTTATCATCAAACAATCAACTCAAAGTCAACTTGAACTAGGTCTATGTTGATAACAAAATTGAATAATTATATCCTAAAATCTAACCATTAGTATTTAAAACAATTATTCCAAAAAAGAGTATTTAGTAATGAAATGGAAAATAGATGATATATTATAAATAATTTTCCTACTCCCACTCAAGAAACACATTAAAATAATTCATAAAAATTCATGTTTGGACAGTCCCCATATAGATTTACTCACCTATTTGTGTAAATATTTTAAACATAATGAATGACTGCATTAAACTAAATAATTGACATACCTAAATCATGGGATGTGGGATCAAATATAAGTTATAACCTTATCTTCTCAAAATACTTAGTTTTGAGTAGATTAATGAAAATATCGGTAATCTTTTCCTTCTATGGAAAAAATTTTTGCATCAAAACACCTCTTCCACCTTCTCCTTTAAAAAATAATACTTTATATGGATTTCTTTAGATATAAATTATTTCAATAAATTATTTTATTGATTTAAATCAATCTTATAAATACCCTAAAACTAGTGTAATTTAGTAATGAAAATCATATCTCAATGTTGATTCTTCATCAAGATCATGTTTGTATATACTATGATTCATCCACCTAATCATCTTAAGTGGAGCTCCATGTGATTGGTTTTTCCTTTTTGTGATGTCATTCCACACCCCATTCACTAATAAAAAATGATCTACTTGATATAAACTTCCAATCATTAACATCACTTACCATGTATGCATAAGTATAGATTTTAAAATCTATATCGTGTCTTTTCTTATATAAAAATTCATATATGGAATTATTTTATATATATCTCAAAATTCTATTTATTTTCAAAAAAAATTGATTCTATGGTATTTTATTGATACCTTTAACAAAGAGTGACTATATTAAAAATGGCTGATCTTGATTCAATAAATTATTATATACTTCTAATTAATATTTTTATTTCCCTTTTATTCATGATTTTTCTTTCATCGTCTTTGATTTATTTTTTACCTACATGAATTGGTTTAGAAACACCGATTGAATTTTCTATGCTAAACATTTTAAGTCTCTTTTAGACATATTTTATATCTAAGATGAATATGTGGCCAATAGTTTCTATTATCTACAGGCCCATAAAAAATATTTTCACTGTGTAAGGAAGTATGAATCTTCCTTTTCATATTCTCAAAACACTCTTCATGCAACTTCTATTAATTACTAGAAATAGTTAAATCATAAATATAAAATATAAAAAAGAGTTATTAAGTATTGGTATTCCATATTGATGAATTTTTATCCACATACCGTTTTCTAAATTCTATTATCCTCAAATATTCATTCCATTTGAACTACCAAACTCTCAGATCTTTTATCATTCCATAAATGACCTTCCACAGTATACACACATTATTGTAATAAAAATATTTCATAAAACACTCATGTTATTCCATTTAATCTTCTTAATCCAAATCACCATTTTGAAAATTTAATTTTATATACATCTAAAAAAATTATATATCCCTAATAGGAAATGGAAATAATTATTTTTTTTGATTCGTGTCAATAAAATTGATAAAAATGGAATGAATGTTAATTAATTTAATTTATGATTACCCCTTTAAAAATATACATTATATTTTTTAAGAAACATTCATTTTCTCGACAATATTATTGATAAAATAAATTTACATCTAATATCATTTTTATCCATGGGATTTGGAACAATTTATTTTGTTTCATTATTCTCTATCGAATGTAGATCCTCATTTATCACTTAGATCCACTCCTTGTGATCAGAAGATTCATAAATTATTTAAAATTCAACACTTGATAGAAAGCTATTGTTTCTAGTTATTTTAATGATCCATATCCTAGTTTTTAGTCCTTGATTTTTATATTCTATAATTTTTTCAATATCAATATGTTTACTTAGTAGAGAATTTAATTCTATAGACTTATAATTTTCATCATCATTTATAGAGTAAGTAGAATCTATATCATCATTTGGATTTTTTTTCTATACCGTTTCCTAAATAGGTTCATAACTATAACTACCATTTTAGTTATCTAAAATTGTTGGTATTTTATATTTTATTAATTTTAAAGAACTATCACATAATCACTATTTGTAATCCTCTTAGACCTATTCATGTATCATGTGTGTGAGATTACACTTGATTTATAAATAAAAAGTGATCATTCTTCATCTTTCTCATTAAACATAACACCATTTTTATCTTTTATCTTTATCAAAAAAGGGATCCCTGAAAACGTATAGTGTTATACATTTGGATTCTTCTTGAACTAAATTTCATAGGTAGTCATATTGAATTTTAGACTCAAAAGACACATGTTCTAAATAATTCTAGTAGTACTAATTACCTATAACTAGAAATATCTTGAGGTTTCATGTGTTGTAATAATTTTTATATCCATGTCCATTATACTTATATTATCCCTTTAAAATACAATATTTTAAAGAGGAGTATATAGAGCACTGAACTCATGAATAGTTCCATATTTATTTAGATATTTATAGCACTGTTTATTCAAATATTTAGTGACGTTATTATATATTAGTCACTTTGAGTATGGACATTTTTGTTTCTTATAAAGTCTTCTAAAACTACTAAATATATCCAAGGAGTGAGATTTAAGATACATGAATATTATTCATTTCAATATCGTGAAAAATTATATAAAATAGATAAAGTAATTTTATCCAATTTTGACTTTTTCATAGTTACACAAAAATTAGAGTGGATTAGTTTTAGAGGACTTATAATTTGAATGTCACATTCTTTAATACTTTTATTTAGCATTTTTCTATTCTTTAATGTTTAAAAAAAATTACATTGACTTATTCCAAAACTAGTAAATTTTTTACAACCTTTTATATAATTAAATTCATTGTATTCTTTTCACACAGATTTATAAGCCTTTTATTCCGTAAACTATATTCATATTACAACTTCAAGTGCTGGTATGTCTTGGATTATCCAACTTGAAGAATATTTCAAATGGTTATTAAGACTTTTGATATAATAGCCCCATATGTAAAAATATTTACGAAACAAAATATTTTTATAGAGACTACTCCTTTTATAAAATCAAATGTTTTTTATATAATCAATATTATATGATTTAGCGCATGGAAAAATAAAACATTAACTAAAATGTTTTTTCCCAATTTTGGTTGTTCTAAATCATATTTATATATTTATAATTACTAAAAGTAAAAAAACTCCCCCATATATTTCAATATTTTTCAAATTGTTCAAATCACAAATAATTTGAGAGAAAAATCACTTTTCATGATCCTTGGCCTCTTAGATTTATATGAATTAAATGAAACATCAACTTCATTTTCTTATTTATTATTCTAGATTTGATTATGAACAAATTAATATCACTGAAAAATATTTCATTGAGTGGTAATAAGTGTAACACATTCATATGAGGCATGAACTTAATCAAACCTCCCACATAATTCTTGGGAACTTTATAAACTTTTCTTCAATTTAAATTTCTTTTCATGTCTTCCACCTATTTGGAAAGTTCTAATTTGTGTTTATAATATCCCCAATGATTTTTAATCCCTTATCAGTGCTATTAAAGACATGTTAAACTAAAAAACTTATTATTTCTATCCAAGGTCATTAAAACACTAATAATAACCCCAAAACCTCATACTTTGATAGAAATTATACTCCTAAATTTATATTTAGTGGCCTAATTCTTAAACCTTACTAAAATATATCCCATCAAGATCTTTTTTGGGATACATTATTCAACTTTATGGACTAGTATATAAACATTTATGGAATTTTTATATTTCTATATTTGAGGAAATTTGTCCTCCTCATATCCTATATAATGTCTTTTTAGACTAGATATTTTTATTTGTGTGGAATATTGTCGAGGAAGGGAATTAGTAGATATCTACACCTCATGACCTATATCATGACAATCATTGATAATTAATACTGACTTCGTAGAACACTCGCCAATCCTTTTCACTTCTATATTTATGTTAATTATGGGTTTCTCTTTTTGTTTCCCTATTTCCCCAATAATCATTTTTATCATGTTAAATTATATATCTCTAAGAATAATTATGAAAGCCATTTTATCAATGATATTATGATTCTTTTCATTCTCAATCATTAATTTTTTATTTTCCTTAATCAATCCCACCATTTTTTTAATGTGTTTTTATGATTTTGAATTAGATGAAAATTTTCTTCTATAGGTCTTCCAATCAACTTCAACCACATTTAAATGTCCCTTCTCATAGTTTATTCCTTGGTTATTTTTCCTTCTTTTATTTAATATCCACTATTGATTTTTAAGTCATCTTATGATGATTCTTCTTATTCATCATGTTTTTCCACAAATTTTTTTGAGAAAATTATCTATGAGTTTCACTATCATTACAACTTTCTTCCTTATTTAGTACACCTTCTTGAAATGATAGAAAGTTCCACCTAATGAATTTTTGTGAAATTTTCATATTTACCATTGAATGTATTATCTTTAGAGAATATCTCTTATTGGGGACCATACTATATGAATCTTCATATTTATATTCACTCCAAATTTTAAAAGAACTATTGGTAGAGAAATGGCCAACTTTCCAATAATTATAACATTTGAAAGTACTCTTAACTTATATGTAATTTTTTCACGGTCAATGTTCCATTACATCACTGATAGATTTTTTTCAAAATTTTATACACTTTTATCTTCATTAGAAAACAAAACTTATAATCTTCAGTATTTAATTCTATAATGGCATATAATGTAACTTCTTTATACTTTCTGACTTCTTTTTAAATTAAGTTACTATTCTCTTATCATAATTGATAAAATTTCTATGAAGTTCAATAATGGTAAAATATTCACAATCGCTATATTTGAGAGATGATATCTTGGATCAAACTTGTATAGAATAATCCTAAGGAGTTTTTTTTATAATAATAAAGTACTCTAGATTCTCACCAAAAACTCTGATAGTGCATACAACCATATTGAATCTTTTCATAAATTGATCCTATATTTATTCTTCTTGAATTATGTTGTCTTCAAACTTATTTCTTTGGTCTTTAAATTTTGTTTCCTTCACTGTTCTTTTTTCATTCATATATATTATGAAACTTTTTCCAAATATCATTTTTTATTTTACTTCCATTTACTTTTTTAAGTTATTTTTCGGTATAGAGAATAGTAAATAATTTATTTTATTCGAATCACTTTCAATATTCTTTTTATCAACAAGATACCACAATGAAGTCTCTTATATAACAGTGAACTAATATTGGAGTGAATCGAGAACATAAATCTCAAGAGAGATGAGATATGAAACAATTCACTCTTTCCAAATATGATATCCTTATCAATATAATGTATTAATTCATTTGTTATTGATATAGTTGTTAGAACCATTGAAAAACTTAAGAGAGATGAAAAGGAGTGATCTTGGATCTGATACCATTTTATTGGTCACTCACACTATTATTATCACTAAGTGGTGTGGATGAATAAATGATAATATATTTTTACATTCTAAATAAAACCACTCTAATTATTTTTCTGAACATATATCTAAAATCCATTGATATAGAGATAGAATGGAACACAACATTCCTATTAACTAGTTATTCCTTATGAAATGACGAGTAAAACCCTGGTGTGTTGTGGTCTTTATCCCCGAGACACAAATATCTCTTCCTATTATGAGAAAATAACTAAATTTATGTTCATCATCTTGAATATGCTATAAATGATGGAATTTACTAGTTATAATTAAACACCAACAAAACCAAATGATTTATTTTTGAATAATAATCACCGGTATAATCATGAACCTCCATGTGAGTTAGATAAATGTTGAATTTATTACTCTATATATTTTCAAAACATAACTATTCATTCCATATTCACATAAGAATGTATAGAATACCATTTTTTAATATATATTAAATATCAGACATCCACCTCCTCACTTTTATTTTCCATTATATTTCATTCCTTGAGAGAAAGCTTCCATTTTTTGAATATCGAAATCCTTACTTGATTTGAAAAATAAAATTTCCCCTATAATTCTCAATCAAATCCCAGTAAAAAAATATATTCAAATATATTTGATAAATGTGATTTAAAATCTATTCATAATATTAGAATTATCATGGTCTATATCATTTCCACAAAATTTGGGACTATTTATTTAATCTGAGTTAGAATTCATGTTCTCATGCACTAAACCATATAGTGAAACTCCAAATGTCATGTAGCAAGGAAAACAAAACTTTCCTACAAATTATAATAGTCCTGATTCAATACCTTAACTCAGGACATAACTAGTTATAAAATCATATATCTAGATAAATATGACATTATCCTCAACCACAAATTTAATGAAATTTATTATACTTATTTCTACATAATTTTCATATATAGATAGAATAATATATTTATTAAAAGAATAAAAATATTTATGTAATTAATATCATAATAAAATATGTTTTGTTAATATCACTTTATAATATTTAAATTATTAAGTCCTAAATGTTTAACTAATTTAATGATTCTAAAAAACACTTTAACGATTTTGGACATTCCGAAATTTCAAACTATATTTATTTCATAATTTTAAATGATTATTATTGAATTATATAGGACTCTAATGGAGTTTATTTTAATCTTATAAAACTAAAACTGACATATACTTACATGGAATTCGTTTGTAAAATTTTCAACTCTACACCAAAAGACTCTTATGGTATTCAAAATGACTTGTAGAGAAGTGTAAATGATTCTTATGAGATTCTAAATGGACCTTATAGAATTGATATTTTGTATTTACTTTTACTTTAGATGATATTTCATAAGAGTGAAATTGATCTTAAAAAACTCAATGAATCTTATGAATAGTGTACCTAGATTATCTTCTTCATAACTCTAAAACACATTATTGTTATAGTTCATCCTCACAACCTTTTCCATAATAATTATATTACCTCCCATATCTTAATCAAATAACATCAATCATCCCATAAACTTTTACATCCCATAAATAGAACACCATCCCCAATTGGTTTTAATAGTTGTAGAGAATGAACCTATGGAATCACAGTCTTAACTAATGTATATTGTAAGTATTGGGTTTATAGATTCATTTATTTTTTAGAGATTATTGGATATAGATTCATCCCATTAATTTATCAATTCTAATGTAATTTAATCATTTATTCTATAATATAATTCCATGTTGAATGTGATTTATCTATATTAAATAAGAAGAAGAAAGGATTTGAATTTACCTTATGTTTAGTAAAGGATGTCGATGTTGATAATTCATCAGATTTTCTTTTTATGGTTCTATCCATTTTTTATCTTAAATTCAGCATAGAATGGATAATTGAATATAAATAAGAAATTAAATTTTACCATTTTAAGATTTTATTCCATTATCTTGACAAGAACAGTCATGTCTTTCAAGGTGAGTGTGATCAATGACTATGTGTTGAATTGACTATAAACTCAAATATTTGGTATATTTCATGTTAGATATATAGTTATATTTTGGATAAATTATAAGAGATCTTATATTTTTGGATTCCTCTATTGGTAGAAATTATCATTATGTTTTTATTGATGATTTATTTAGGCTATAAATGAATAGAAAAATTGAATTCTCTATTGAATTACTTCTCGGAAAAAATCACATCTCTCTAGAAACATATTGAAAGGATCTAGCTAAGATGAAGGAATTGAAATTAAAAATAAAATATCTTGAAAACATTGTTTTTATATGCCATATTTTTTCACCATGGTAATGTTCAATTCAATTTATAAATAAGGAGGATGTAAGCCTATAGCTTTACTTTTTATATCAAAATCATAATAAAGTGACTATAAAAAAAGTACTTATTTCCCATGATATGTGATATCATTGATCAACATAGGGAAGAAATATGTTTTTTCAAATCAGCATAGAGTCAAGGTAAAATCAGTTGAGAGTGAAGAAATTTTATGTTCCTAAAACTACTTTCTAAATTCTTTATGATAATTATGAATACCTTTTCATGAATTTTGGATATATAAAATCTCCTAAAATATTTAGTTCCATTATGAACCAAATATTTAATTTGTACCTTGAAACTTTTTTAATCTTCTTTTAAAATGATATCATGGATTATATTAAAACATATGTGGATGGTGAGAATTATTTGAATATCAAAATTAAAATTTTAATGGATCATATCTAATATTTTGTTCTATCAAAATTTTATTTTTTTGAATCACGATTTGAAATTACAAGTCATCTTATATCTATCAGTGGTGATTCTGTATACCTTGATAAGGTTCGGGAAAATGTTTCTTGGGTAATACCCACAAATGTATTTGATATAAAAATATTCCTATGTGTGGTTGGATATTACATGTCATTTTGAATAGTTTTATAAACTCTCATATCCTGTGAAATTCATGAATCAACAAAGGTTACATTTCAATGGTGTGGAAAATTCCAAGAGTTTTTTAACGAGTTAATGGAAATGATGAAATTGGAACCTATTATCATTCTTATTAATCGGAGTGAGATCTATACATTATATTGTGATTTCTCATGTGTGGGATTGATTTGTGGCAAAATGAAACATGATCATATTGTGTTGTATGGATTACACCAGTTATTCCCACTCAAGAAGAATTACCTCACTCATGGCCTAGATTTTAAAGTGTTAACATATTCATAGAAAACATGGTTCTAATATATTTTCGGGGATAATTCATAGTGTATACTGATAAGAAGATTCCAAATTACATCATCTCCCAAAAGGAACTAAAACACAAAAAATGTACTAGGTTGAGGACCTTCTATAATTGAACATCGACCTGGATTATAGACTAAGGATAGAGAACATGGTTATTAATGCCTTTAGTTATAAATTTTCAACTCAAACTATGTAAGAGTCTGAAGAAGAATGTATGTTATTGAGACTCTTTTCTAAATTGTAGTTATATGTAATAGAAAAAAATTAATAGGTATTTTTAGCTATTGTTAAGGTAACACATTCCAAGGATGAACTCATTCAGCTAGAGTAATCCAATAACCAATATTGGTAGTATATAAATCTAATTATACATAGTGGGTAGACCTTGAGTTATCGGTTTGGTCTCATAATGGTTGAATTTTCCTAGGGAATAAGTTGTTGGTTCATTTATCTTTAAGTTTATATGTGATGAAATATATAAATCATTCTACTTAGCTAGCTCATATATGTACCACCAAGATATTCTATGATTTGCAGAGATTGTATAGGGAACACAGATGGAGTATGAAATTGCTGATTGTGTATCTCATTATTGCACCTTCCAAAGGGTGAAGGATGATTATTAAACAACTATGGTATTATTATATTCAGTTAAAATTACTATATGAAAATATTATGATATATCTATGTATTTTTTTAATTGAATTACATTGGTATCTGAGTTAGAGTAATTACATTTGGTGGATTATCACCTAATTAATACAATCAGCCCACTTCCTCCTTATAAAATAGTTTATAAAAGTTGAATATCATAGAAACCTATATATTATAGGGATTTTGAACCATAATGGAGTGCTATGAAAAATCATTTTTATCAATACCCATTCTTCATGCACTAATTTTTTATGTCTATTTCGGAATTTATGGGTTACTAGATAATTCCTTTCATGAATTACAACCCACAATATGAAGGTAAAACTAAGAGGGTGATTCAGATTCTCAAGGATATGATTTATTCTTGTGTTTTGGAGTTTAGGGTGTCATTGGAAAAATGTTGATCATTAATCTGGTTTTCTTATAATAAAATTTATCGAGAATCAGTAAAGGTAGATCCTTTAAAATATCTCTATGTATGGTTATGTCAGTCCTCTATTTGCAGAGCTAAGCTTGGTAATAATTAGCTATTAAGACCAAACATTATCACAGAGATAATTAGTAATGTTTAGTTATATTTTAAAATATTGGTTATGGATAAAAGTAACCCAATATAATATTATAACCACATAAATAATCACCTAGAATTCATAGTAGGTGGTTAGGTATTTCTTATAATTTACCCTCAATCGGTTCATCAAATATTGGAGAAGCAGGGAAGATTTTTTTATAATATTTCAATCCATTGGTTATTGTAGAGTAAATAAGTAAATTGGAATAATACCTAGATTCACAATATCGATAAAAATATATTAATAATACATTCCATGTATCCCAATATTATAATATTATCCAGAACCAACCGATGTAATGTATTAGGAAGACATTGAATTGGAACTCAACACCATTTTGGTTGAACAACATGTCCATATCTTTGATTAGAAAAATATGGAACTGTGAGATAAATATATTACCTTAGGTATTATGATATATAAATCTAGTGAATATATCTATGAGACATGGTATAATGACATAATGATAAAATAAAAATGGCCTCATTTATTTTCTAATCAATAATGTTGAAGACATTCTCGGTTTTAAAAGTGGAATGGTGAGGGGAGTTATTATATTCCTGCTATCAATGATATGAATTTATTTTGTTTCGTTTTATTTGTTTATTTTATTTTTATAAACATGATGAGTTTAGGCTCTAAAGTATGAAAATAGGGAGATATGGAAAGATGCATAGTTAGCGCATGGTTAATACTAATTTTTCATCCTATCCATGTAAAGGAAGAGTATTCCAGTGGATTATATAGGATTGGCACAGGGTTCTTCTAATAATTTATATAATCCTTGAAAGCATATGTAGATTACATATTTCAATTTCACATAGTTGGAACATTGTTTTCTAAACTATTAAGTGAAACCATATTATCTACCCAAAATTAAAATATTGAATTACCATTTTTAACTTATTGATTTTTACAGTTCATGTCCTTTATACATCCTTTTTATAAATCCATAAGAGAATCTGAATCATGGATCCATAATACTAAAATTTCCCATGGTGTTCTTCCTTGGATTCATGTGATAATCTCCATGGTGATTTCCAATACATCATCATATTCCTTTTCTATCATCCTTCTTTCTCTTTTCCTTTTAAATTCTTCATTATTTTTTACCTATTTGGATATAGTGGATTCTCCCATGGCTAAACTAATTTATAATGTGGTATTTCTTGGTCCCTATGATTTTTCATTGAATAATTTCACCCAAATAACTTTTAAATTTGAATAATTAAATAATGATTTAATGGATATATTCTGGTGTTTCTCCCTAAATTCTTTTTATATGGAATACCCATGGTATTTATATTTTCTATGTAATATTATTGTTAGTATAGAACATTTTTAAAAAAATTATGAATAATTTTTTTTAAGTATAATTAACTTTACATGTATTTTATTTGAAAAAATGGTTGTTCTAAATGAATTAAAAGTAGTTTATTATTGAATATTGTTTCCTTTCATAGAAGATGTCTCTTTAAGTCCTATTTGTTTTTTTATTAAAATGTAATTTTAAATCATGTTTTATAAGAGATCCATTATTATAATAGATTTTTATATGAATTTGTGCTATTTTTACAATTTATAAGAGTTTATTTAAAATTTTTATTAATTGAAAATGTTATATTGATACTCTTATTATATACACATCATGTTGGAATTAATAATGGGTGGGATCGGTATTGTTACTATTATGATATGAGACATGGTTTTCGATGAGTTTCACATAGAATCATTGGGTATTTTCATGTTTAATTGGGGTGAGTGACACAATAGATTATATTATACACTCATCGGTTCTCTATTCATGATTTCTCACTCAGTAGGGGTTTTTTCAAATGAGTATGAGAGTGTGTCAGGGCTTGAGTTAGTTAGGTTCACACTAGGATGGTATGTTTTTTTCTAGTGAGGTCCTAGGTTTCCTATTTATTTTACCCAATATTATAGCCTTATGTTGTTCCATGATTATGGCATATTATTATTATATTATTTATTATTTATGTTTGGTTATTTGATTATTACTTCCATATATGTTTTCCTAAAATTTTAACATGTGTCTAACTATTATTAACTTTTAAACTAAATAGTTATTTCAAAAAAATACATGACATGTCAACCTATTCGCATGATAAAAAAATTTATTTTCTTATTTCATTTTCAAAATGATACAAAATGTTTTCATTATCAAATTGTTTATATAGATTCATGGGGTAATCCAATTGGGAATTACCTCACAACATACATATACCCTTTGGGTGTTTGTAGAACTTTTTTTCTGATGTACATAAAAGTAAAATTTTCTCTTCCTTTAAAGGTGTATTATTGGTAAATTCTTTACGATTTGTATAAAGATGATCGTGTGGTGACCATAGGTCATGAGAAATTAGTTCTTGTGAGTGATTTTGGTACTCTTAAATGATTATTTTGATATATATCTTTTGGATACCCATCCCTTTATAATATTATTGTATCTCTATATCATATATATCATATAACCCATCATCCATGATTAGTTTATGTTGTGTAAGATGTTTATTTGGGAAACTACTCAATTATTCCATGTTTGGCGCATTTTTTATTATGAAATTTATTATTCATTTGGTATAGATGTCCAACATATGGATACTTCATGTTGAGCTCCTAGATGTATTATATTACTTTACTTATGAGATTTACAAGGTGAAACCATTCCAAATTAGTGTGTCTGACATCATAAGTACTTTCCTCCTTCCAGTTGTAATTAGGAACTCCCTAGATGCCTCTTGGAAGACCATCACATTTGATGTGGAAGGTCAACCTAGACCGGTTTGTTACACGACACGTTCCATGTGATGTTCTCAACCCAACACATAATGTGTATGGACCTGTTATACAACATATAATTTTGTCAAGTATCTATCAGCCTTGGAACATTAAGATAGGTTCTTCACCTGTTTTTGGCCCATTCTTGGCCCATTTTTGGCCATCTGATGTCAAATTCACATGTTATCAAGATTAATGGACTTAAAAATTGAACAGGAATACTAGAACACTGATTCATAAAATTGATCAAATAATTTGTATAAAATTATAAATTATAATGGGACCCCTATTGTACAATATAAATATTTTTTAGGCATAATGGAAACAATTTATGGGGGATAAATTTTGTTTTTCAACAAATTCAACAACTCAATATAAAAATCATGATTAACATACCCAAAAATTACAAAAAATACCATTAACATATAATAAAAATTTTAATTAAATATATAATTACCTCATATGTAGTATTCTCCATGAACTATTTTCAATTTCAAATATTTTCAAGTTTTTATTGCATTGGATAACAAAAACAAAGATACCTTATAATATATCTTCACATGCTTTATGAATCTATGAATGATGCACATAGTTTCCCAAGTGTCACCATGGAATAATCTCGTGATTTACATCATTCAAAATTGATCATTAGAAAGACATATTTTTTATGATTCTCACCATTATTTGATTTTAATTATCCTAAACATTCTTATCATATTTATTTTATTATTTTTGCAATTAAAAAATATTATTATTTGTATTTAGTATAGTAATTTTTTTATCTTTATTACTTTTTATTATTTTAGCTATTATTTTTATTATTCTTATTATTCCTTATAATTAGTTAAATTTTTTTGACAAAATAATTATATTAGTAAATATTATATCATTACCTAAGAACTATTATACACATATGCATGTTTTAGTAGTTTTTTTTAAACTTACAGATATTTTATGATTTTTCCTTTACCCTTATATAACTCTACATGCACCATTATTCATAGATTAATTTTTTCATGTCACCCATATATAGATTCTTTTGTACGTTTATTTAACCTAGTTTAACCTTAATGTAGTACATGATTTGTTCTCTTTAACTTTAAATGAATGTTTTACTTACCTTTAAGTAGAAACTTTTCATACCTTTATATAGTATATTGAATTTTTGTTTTACATTTATAAAAATATAATCTAACCTTGTGTAGTACTTATATTTTTATTAGTACCTTTATACAATGCTCTTTAATACCCATATACAATGTGTGGAAATACCCTTACACAGCATATGTACACATATAAAATTTATGTACCATTATAAAACCTTTAAAAATTTTGTTTACACTTACACATGTTTCCTAATACCTTTAAACATGCCTGAATCTTACCTTTACATTGATTTTAGAATTTTCAAATCTCAAGATGGCTTTATTTTAGGTTTTTCTTGATATTATGATTTTCTATATGCATATAACAATTGTTAAATTTTTTTAATGATTATATTGATTCATATTAATGTTATAGATCCAATGAAAAGTGTTTTTACATTTTTTTAAGGCATAATTTTTTGAATTTAAATTTTGTTCTTCATTATCTTATATTTTTACAGTATGAAACTCAAATAATTTTACTTTATTATTTTGATTTTTTTTCTCTGATTATATTATTTTCAAATTTATTTTTAATATAAAAAAGTTTATTAATTTTTTTCATTTTTAATTGAATTACTTTTAAATATTTATGTTATCAAATTTTTTAAAATGGAATGTTAATTTTTTAATTTTTTATATGTTATATTCGTGTGATAAATTTTACTCATAGTATTATAATACTATTTTAAGCATTCTATCAGGTTTTTTAAATTAATTTTAATTTGTCAAATGTTTTTAATACTTAACAGTAGTTATTTTTGTTAATATTCATCTCTATTCAATAATTCTTAAATAATATTATAGTTATTTTAAATTTTAATTGTTTAAAAATTTTCTTAGTCTTTCTGAGTTTATTCTTATTTAATGGGTTTGAGTATTTCATAGAATTAAATATGTTCAAGAATCATGGAGTGTGTAATTCAATGAATTAATGATATAAATTATTCTTGAATTTTTCATAAGGAATTGAAGCCTAAAAATAGATCCCTTTAGAGGATTGTAAAACTACGACACATCTATTTGAAATTTATCATCCTTTCTAACAACACGCAACATTCCTCACAATCCCTCAAATATCTCTCTTCATAAATTCTCTTCTTCCTTCAATAATGTGTTCCAATTTTGCAATATCTTTCTTACTCTCTCTATATTCTCTTTTCCCCCTAGTGTTCATCAAATTCAATAAAATAATTGAGACTAATGTAACAAGATCGTCTTCCTCCTCTTTCTTCTCTTATGGTGCACAATACTATTAAAGTAATGTATTATGGTATAATTATCTTTTTTCCATTAAAAAGGCAATGAACTATCTCTTTTAGGTTTATATCTTCACCATTAATGATCAAGTGTATTTGAATCTGGTTTATTTCAATAACATAAAATAGAAAGTGATGGTGTGTTGTTTGGCTACCAATAAAGACAAGGGACTAATACATTAAATCCTAAGGAGATTAAGGTGATAAATGTGAGGGTACCCTAATGTACTATTTCTAAATGACCCTGTTAAATATTGTGTTCTATATAATTTCATAAATATAATATTTTCTTCAAATGTTATTATTATTTATTATTATATTATTTTGATTATATTTTTATAATTATTTGATTATATTATAAATAATTTTTTGTAAATTTAATTATTTTCCTTTATATTTTATAAAGATAAATTCACCCCCTATTATTTCCATGTTATACCTAATCTCCAACCAACATTTTTTATAAAAGGAGTCTTGATTTATTAAATTTCTTTGTTTTCAAATACATTCAATGTTTACTATTTTCAAAATTTTAACCGGTTTTTCAAATAAATTCATTTTAATTAAAGTATTTTTCAAACAATTGTGGTTTTTTAAGGATAATCATTGAGTTGTGTTAGGTTTTTGATGTAAGTAAGAATAGTTATTAGAAAACCCACATGTCTACATTTCATAGATCTATTGCCTATCAGTTTTATAGAATTGTTATAAATTGTTATACTTGTGCAATAGAAAATAAAGGTAAATGGACCATGAATGATATTTTGTATTTTTAATTTGATGGTAAAGAGATGAATGCCTTTAACTTTGATTTATATATTAAAGAGTTTAAAATAGTTTCTTCATGTACAACTGCACATGAAAACCTCAAAATTATTAGAAGTTGTATATGAAGGTACAAATAAAGTAAAAGTTTCTAGACATGACATGTATATAAAAGATTTTGAGATTTTCTCTATGAATCCAAGAGAATATATCACTATTATATTTACTATATTACTTTAATTTTTAAAGACTAAAATTCTTTGGGTGATTATATCTTTATATAAAAATTAGAAAAGAAAATACTTTGGACTTACCCATGTAGTTCGGCTCCAAATTCACCATAATACAAGAAGATAAAGATGTTAAGAACATGTTTGTTGAGTAACTCATAGGTTCTCTCATGAAATATGAAATAAAAATAAATAGAAATTGTAAAAAAGTGGATATGGATATCAAGAGTACTAAAATAACAATTTTTTTCAATGAAAACAATGATGACTTATTCGGGAGAGACTGTAAGATTTCCAATTTTTTCAAGATGATGAAAAAGCACAATAAAAAAACGATATCCATTTGACACATAAAAAAATTAATAATTTAAGGTAAAATGTTATTATTGTAAAAATAAAGCCACATAAAACTGGATTGTGCTATAAAAAATAGAAAGTCAAAATAATAGAAGAAAGGTAATAATTATTTAAATATTTGAATTATATTTCTAGAGATGACTAAATTTTAACATACAAACCATGATATGAACGTACCAAGTGTTTCGTGAAACAAGTTATCAGTATAATAGAGGATGTTTCTAAAATTTCTCTTTCCCCTATCATTTCTCTTCTCACTATTCTACTTCTTCTAAAAATTATCTAACTTATGAATATCTTATGAATGCTAAGAATGAACCTCAAAATAGTTTTTAGGATAATATTTAAAAATTAAAAGATCATAAAAAGAAACTAAATCTTGTTGTTTCTATCAGAGATAAAATATTAAAATAAAAATATGTTTTTCTTTTAAAATTAAAATTTTAACCAATTGTGGAAAATTTTGAAATTCAAATTAAAGATTTTAAAAAATTCCTTTTTTGTTTTACCCAAATAGAATAAAATTTAAATAAAATAATGAGTTCACAAAAACATTTAAAAATTCTATATTGTTTTTTAAAAAAACAATATATCTTTCTGAAAATTATAAAAAGGCCACTTTTGTGAACATAATTTTTCAAATAAAAATTAATTATTTCAATATATTTTTTCATTTAGTTTGGGATTGAAAATCTAAAAATAATAAGTATGGATGACCTAAATGAATAAATTTTTACTTTCATATTTAAACAAGGAAAACTTGTTCCAAACTAATTTAGTTTCCAAAATCATTATTTTCCAATATTAGGGGGCCTATGATATGGGTAAAAAAATCTATTGTTTATTAATATTTTTTATAAAATCTGAAACACCCCAATAACCTATAATGTATATGGATAGTGGGTTCTATAAAAATATTAAGGTGATCCTTATGAATAAAATAATCTGGAAGATTTTTATGGAGGATAGGTCACCTTTGGAGGAGATTCAAAATGAAAAATTACTAATATAGGTACAATAGGTTTCTCTAACTCTACTTTTAAGAGAGATATTTTATTTATCAAATCCTTATAGTATAATAAACTAATTATTAGTCAATGATATGGTATCAATTCTGAAAATTAATTTTAAATTTTATTTTTGAAATGTTTTTAACTCTAAAGGCAATAATTTATTTACCATATTCCATTTTAATATTTCTTTATGTTATAGATTTAAAATATCTAGTGAGTCATAGTGTTATTATTTTAATTCCACAAGATAGAGATTCTTGGATATGTAACTTTCTCTTAGTTCATTCTAATATTCATTATTTTTTTAAACTCAACCATAACTGACTAGTACAAGATTTACTAAAATTTTCTTTTAAAGATAACTTAGTTTGTGAAAGATGATCAATTTGAAAGAAACAGAATTCATAATTTAAACCCAAAAACCTTATTTACTCTTATAAATCCCTAGAAGTAGTCCTCCTTTATCTTTTTAGACCCACTCATGTTTATAGTATCTGAGATAAAAATTACACCTTTATAATTATTGATGACATGACTAGATTTATATTGTTTTATTCTATAATCATAATAAGGATACTTTTAAGGTATTTATCAACATTTAAAATAAATTTAAAAATGAAAATGGTTACAAAATAATTCCCATTAGAAATGAACATGATGGATAATTTGGTAAAAAGACATTAATGATTTTTGTGCTTCTCAAGGTTATCATAAATCATTTTCCTATCCTAGACCACCTAAAAAATACGGATGTCAACAGAATAAATAGAAAACTCCAAGAAATTTTTAGGAATATAATTTATGAGTTTTCCATTAATTAATAATTCTAGTATAAGGATATAAATACTACATTATTTTTTATTAACTGTGTCCATATAAAACCCATCTTACTGAAAACCACCTATGAACTTTGGAAAGTAAAAATTACAAAATTTATCTTCTTCAGTATTTAGTTTTAAATGATTTATCCTTAATAACGTGGTTAATATAAGAATGTTGGACCCTAAATCTGATGAATCAATTTTTTATTGGAACCTGGAATCAATTAAATCCTTCTTATTATTAAATAAAACTAAAAAGTACATAGAAGATTTTATTAACATAGAATTAAATTATAATATTTCTAAATCACCTCTCAAGAGTGATGATGATGTTAACCAACCTAGTTAAACCATACTTAAACCACAATATTCTAGAATAATTGAAGATTCTATGTAAACCCCATACTCTCCTTTACCCATGTCTTGGACTCAATCTAAATACCATACTCTTGAGAATGTTATCAAATAATTACAACACAAAAACCCATACTTGAAGCGTGGTATTAAATGTGGGTGAACATCAAGATTTTCTCCCTTATCTTGAACCTCGTTCCCATGATTATTTTATTAATAATTAAAATTGGATACCTTTCATTCAAGAGTATTTGAACCAATTTCAAAGGAATAATGTTTATAATCTCATCAAACATATTGATAATCATCCTCTTATTGTCACTAAATGGGTTTTTATAAACAAACTCTATGAACATGTAAATCTTGTCTAAAACAAGTCTCGACTTATAGTTGATGTCTATAATCAGGGAGAAGTTATTGATTATGGTGAAACACTTTCACCCATTCCATTATAATATTATTGTAATTTTACACTCATTTTAATTTTAATCTTTTTCAAATGGATATTCAAAGTTCTTTACTAAATAGATTTATCTCTAAAAATATTTATTTGACCAACAATCTAGTTTGGAAAATCTTGAATTGACAAATTTTATTTCCAAGTTAACTAAAGCTCTATTTGGATTAAAACAAGACCCAAATGCTTGATATAAGAGTTTAACTGAATTTATTTTCTCAAATGATTTCAAAAAATGAAAACATAATTCCACCCTTTTTATAAAATCCCTATTAAATGATTCATGAATAATTAAAATTTATATTGATGATGTTTTCTTCAACTCCACTAAATAAACTCTTTTCAATAAATTTTATGATATAATGAATAAGGTGTTTGAAATGAGTTTTATTGGATAACCTATTTTCTTCCTTGGGTTTAAAGTGTCCTAAAATTCTAAAGGAATTTTTTTAAACGAAAGTAAATACAATAATGAACTTCTATATGAGTTTTTCTTGGATCATACTAAGGAAATAAGAATTAACAAGAATATAAATTGTAAGATAATGTTGGATAAATCTGGTTAGTGGGTCGACAACAACAATTTCTAAAGTACTATTGGATTTATATTTTTCCTTATTAAAACCCATCTGTATATCATGTTAATTTTATACATTTGTGATTGTATTTAATCAAGTCAAAATGAATTTAATTTAAAAGTCCTCTAAATAATTTTCAATTATCTGAAAGGAAGAAAACCATATGTTATTTTATCCTAAGGAACCTATTTTGAACCTTCATGTTTTCTGATTTTGATTTTTTATGATCAAAACTAGATTAGATAAGTATTGGGGGAACTTTCCATATAATAGAAAATATATTTGTCACTTGGAGTAATAAGAATAAATACTAGGCTACTCTTTCTAATATTCAATAAGAATACATAGCTGCTAGAAGTTGTTGTTTCCAATTAATTGAGATAAAACATACTCTTTGGATTTTGGACTAACTTACTCTTATTGTTTTATCAAGGGTGAGAACACTAGTGTAATCAATATTTCAAAAATTCTATATAAAACTGTCACATAAGAAACATAGACCTGAGGCACCATTTTTATAAGATCACTATAAAAAATGTGATATCATTCTTTACTTTGTCTGTTAAAACCATTATCTTGATTATATCTTCATAAAACATGTTCCTCTTGATCACATTGACTTCGTCATTGGTGAGGTGGGTATGACTAGCTTATTATTATATGTTAATATCATAGAAATAATGAGATGTTTTTATTTTTTAAAACATTATTTTTCAAAATGGATTTAAATTTAACATTATTAAAAAGTGTTTTCAAAACATTTTCACACTTTTGGAAAAGTAATGTGACTATAATACTCCAAAAAAATATTCTTGTCTCGATACAAACTTTTGGATGTTTTTCTAACATATTTGATATTGTGGATTTATCCCTAAAAGAGTTTATGGGATGTTTTAATGCTTTATGATTCATAGTTATAGTGAGTTGGTCTTTACTACACACCTAGTTTGACACTCACAAAAGAATATTTTATTGTTTATTAATAAAATTTTTACTAATCCTTAATAATAAAAACGGTTTTTCAAAGATTTGTTTTCCCAAGTCATGTTTTCTTTATTTTTTATCAATTTATGGGTTATGATACCTTTAAAATATCATGATTCATTAATTGATGATGAGATAAAAAATTTAATACTAAAATGACACTAAAAGTTTCATTTTAATTTTTCTATTTTTTAAATTATTTATTTCAATAAAAATTATTTAGATTATAAAAAAATATATTTTTTTTAATGATTTATACTAATTATTAAACATGGATTTCAAATTTTTTTTTTTTGAAAATCTTTATTCTGAAATATTCCATGTTTTTATAATATTTTTGAAAATTTAATTTTTTTTTTATATCTTGAAAGATCATTAATGATGATAAACATATATCTAATTGTAATTTCTTTATTATATAACACCATATATAAATTTCATTTTTATAATATAAATGGGGGAGATGTTTTATCATCCCTTCCCAAAGGAGGAGATGTTATATTTATTGGTGAATTTTTCTTTCTTTACTATTGTTTAATTTTGTTCTTTATTCAAGTGTTTTTACTCATGAAAAAGGGGATGATTATTAGGTTCATAAATATTCCTTGATTTTAATGACCTCAACCATTCTTAAAATATTTATTTTATTTATTTTAACATTTAAAAAATATTATTATTTATATTTATAATAATAATTTTTATTTAATTTTATTATTATTTAAATATTTTCTATTTCCTTTTTATTATTCTAATAATTTTATATAACTATTTATATTTTATTATTTCGAAAAACTAATTTTTATGTCATTGTTTTACCCTTACGTAAGTACTATTATACCCTTATGTGTGTTTTAATTGCTTTTTTTACCCTTGTGTAAGTCTTACATTTTCTATTTACGCTTACGTAACTCAATATGTACCCTTTCGCATAATTTTATATTTTCATGTTACCCTTACATAGCATATTTTATACCTTCATATAACTTACTCAAAAAATTATACAATGCATGATTTCTTCTATTTACCTTTACGTGAATATATAACATAACCATACACAACATATTTTCTTACCTTTATATTATATATTTCATTTTTTTTACCTTTAGGAAGATATCATCTACCATTATGCAGTGCTTATATTTTTAGGTGTACCCTTATGAAACACTATGTATCACCCAAACACAATGCATGAAAGCACCCTGATGGAGTGTCGATACCATTATGCAGTGTATGTACCCTTACACAACCTTTAAAAAATACATTTCACCCTTACAGATGTTTCATACTACCATTATTCATGCAAGAAATGTACCTTTTGCATTGATTTGAGATTCTAGAAATCTCTATTTTGCTTTGTTTTATGTTTTTCTTGATTTAATGATCTACTGTATGCATATAACAAATGTTTAAATTTTTTAATGGTTCAATTAATGAATTTTAATGTTATAGATCCTATGAAAATTGTTTTTTACATTATTTTAAACCAAATTATATGAAATTTAATCATTTTTTCATTATTATTTTATTTATAAAACTAAACTCAATTATTTTGATTTTATTATTTTGATTTGTTTATTTAATTGTTTTATTATTTATAAATTTATGCTTAATATGAACCATTTTATTTTAATTTTTTTAGTTTTTAATGGTGTATCTTCAAATATTGATGTTATCACATGTTTAAAAATACATTTTCTATTTTTTAAATTTTTTTAGATGAAAAATTCCTATGATATCTTTAACTATTATTATTATAGAAGTTTTTTAAACGTTCTAACAAGTGTTTATAATTTAATTATAGTTTCTAAAATGTTTTTAATTACAAATGAAATTATTTTTTATTATCTTACTCTCTCTTTGATAATTCTAATACATTATTATTATTATTATTAATTTTACTTTTTCAATGATTTAATTGGTTTTTTGAGTTTACTCTTCCTTATTGGGGTCAAGAATTGAATATAAATAACAGTGTTAAAGATTCATGGAATGTGGAAATCAAAAAATTAATTACCTGAATGCTTTTAGAGCCTTTCCAAAGGATTTTGAGCCTTTAAATATAGAACATTGGAAGCTTGTAAAACTACAATAAATCTATAATATATTTCACATCCTTTCTCACAACATGGTCCATTGATCTATAATCTCAAAAATATCTCTCTTTCTAAATACTCTTCATCATTCAAAGTATCTATTCCAATATTGTAATACCTTTGCCACACTTTAAATAATATCATTCTCCCTCTGTATTCATCAAATTATTTTGGAGAATTGAGACTAAGATAAAAAAGATCCTCTTCCTCATCATTATTCTTTTTTGGGTCTTACTACCATTAATGTAGGGGACTAAGGTTCAATTTTCTTTCCTCTAAAATGATAAGGCGCAATATCTTGGATGTTTTTTAGATTTACTATTAAATATCAAGTGTCTTTGTATTTGGTTTCTTTATATGACCTAAAAAAAGGGATATGTTTTGTACCATGTATACCACTAAAGATAAAGGAATAATACATTAAATTTTCAATAGATTGATGTAGTAGACTTATGGGTTCCCATAGGTGATATTGTCGAATTGCCTTTCAAAATATTGTCTCTTAGTTAACTTAATGATTTAAATCACTCTTATTATTTCATTATTATATATTGTTTTATTTTATTTTTTTATTTTCTGATTATTTGATTCTTTTATAAGAATTTTTTTCAAATTGGATTATTTTACATTAAATTTTCTAAAGAGAAATTCACATCACACCCCTATTTCCATTTTTTCACTTATCTCTAACCTAATGTTTTCTATCTGGTTTAGTGAGAGGGGAGAATTAGAGAATTCAATATTTGGGGGAAAATAATTTTTTCCAACATTGTTGATATCTTTTTAATATAAAAATTACATAAACTAGATTATATATTAATAAAAAAAATACTATTTATTAAAAAAATATCAACTAGAGGGTTAGGGGGATTATAGTTATGCAACCCTAGAGAATCACCACTAAAGATGAGATTAAAATCTTAGATAAGGGAACCTATGTCATAATAAATAATAAACCTATTTAGAGGGATTTTTTTTCTAGTTGGGTTATTATCTAAAAAGTTTCCCTAATTTAGATTGTGAGATAACACTAAGTTTCTACTCATGATAGAACTGAACTTTCTAATAAAATAGGATAGATATCACAGAATGTTATTGTTGTCGCAAATAAAACCCACTATGAGTTTTGAATCAGACTCGGTAATCCTAATGCTTGTGTTTTAAATACTGAATTGGGAAATCCCACTACGAATGGATTTATTATCTTCCATAATATAATTACTTGGTTCATATAAGAAACTAAACCCAATAACCACAGACCCTCTAACATCACAAATCAGGACTCCACCTCTCATATTTCCCTAAATTTAAGACACACCCACATTATGTTTGAAACCAGAAATTGGAGGGCTCCACTTGAACCCATATCTAGTGGGGAAGTGTTACAAGTGTTTAAGACTCTAAAAATGGTATCATTATGGCCATTTCCAACCTCATTGTCATGGATCAAATGTAAAATCTTGACCAGCAGAGAAAAGTCTCTAACATTTAGGTGTTGAAGGGTGAAAGGCTTTCCTTCTCCGCTTTTGTTTCTCATATCTCATATCACCCAATAAACTAATGAAATGGCCATGCCATTAAACTTTGTTACATTCACACAATCACATTATCTCTAGAACCCGTAGAAGAGAAACTCTAGTAAATTTCCCACCAACACCCAAAAACCCAACCTTTTTCTGTTATGCGCCCATATAAAATGGGACAATGCACCCTCAAAGAAAATATGCCATATGGAATCAGAACTATAATTCTCACAACATGTGCATTTTGACACATGGATGATTCTATTATTTTGAATATTTTCATCCATAGGAGCATCCTTGTTACATAAACACTAAACAAGGAGGTCTATCTTTGCTGGAATGATTTTTCACCAAAGTATAGTCACCTGCATGTCTGTCTGATATCACCAATCCCTATAATCCATTGTGTTTTATTATCTAGCTATCCAAGATTCTTTCTCAGGTTCCTTTCCATAAATGATAGTTTCTTTGAGTGCCCATCCCATACATCCTAGTTTTCTTCAAATATAATCCTAATTTTAATTATTTTAATTAATAACCTATATCACATAACATAATATATGTGTGTGTGTGTTATTATCTTCATTAAAAGATTTTTATCCTATATCATTACATAAATAAATTTATTAGTATTTATGTAAATGATATTAAATAAAATTTAACATTTCCATTGGATCATAAAACTCAATATATATTCTCCCAAAAAATTTATTAAACCTTATATAACTAAATATATTCATTCAATAAATTAAATTAAATTAAATATTTAATTAAATATTAAAAATATATTTTTTAATATTCACATAACTTTATTAAAATATTTATTTTAAAATGTTCACTAAATTTTTGAATAAAAAATATTATATTCGTTTTCTTATGAATAATTAATCAATAGATATAATTTAACTTAAAAATTCTATTCTCAAATACCTTATAATTAAAATTATATAATCAAAATTAAATGAATAAATATTATCCTATATCCCATCAATAAATTCATACATTAAATAATATTTAATAAAATTTTTTATTTTCTTGATACACAGATTGTGTGACCAGCTTGCCCCTTTTTAATGAAAATAGGTGGAACATACCTAAAGTCGAATATCAATATCTAGAAACAAGCAAAGGCACCAATAGTGAAATAATTTTATGCAGTAAATACAAGAACCTTCATAAGAATTATACAATGTTATATAATACTTTTTTAGAAAATATAACATCAATAAAGATATGTACTTGTTTTGCCACCCTATATGCTTGATTCATCTTCCATTGGATTTCATAAATGAACTAGATTTAAAATTTCAAGGGCCATAGATTTTTTTAGATAGTTCTATTTAAATAAATGAGAAAGATATATATTCTACCATCAAAATGGAAGGGAAAAATAATTTCTTGACTATTCACCTAATTTCAAATCACTTATGGTACACCCAATATATTCTATGTCAATGCGAACATGTATCATCATGGTTTTCATCTATACATCAAAGTACATAATTCATGACACATATTAATATTGATCATAAATATAATATATCATGAACATGTTAAATAATAGAAATCCCTAATGATAAATAAAACATATGGAATTTATATTGGTGGTTGTATCCCCATTGTCTCTCTTCTTAGACATCACTAGGTGTGAACTTCATGAGAATAATTTTCAATTATTTTAAGCTCTAAGTACCAGATATCTAGACATCGTATTTGTCTCATCAATAAAATGTTTCTAGACCAAAGGAAATATTAATTTGAGAATACTTTCATATAATCTACATGTTTCAATTATAGATGTAAACTAATAAATTATTTTTATGTGACTATTTGGCATGGAAATTATCATAATAATATAACATAGAATAAAAATATCTATATAATATAAATAAATGTATATATATTATATTAATAAAATTAAAAAATCAATTGGTTAAAGGAAAATCACTCTAATATGAACAACCAAAAAGTCCACAAAAATAGGGAAAAATTAGAAGATACTCATAATAAAAAGGAATACATTGATTAGTCCCTCCACACTTTAAGGATAATCCATGTGTAAGGGTTTATTTTTTCATCATTTAATTCCCTCACAATAACTATGTAATCCTAGTTTATAGGATTTCAATTTTTCACCTCTATAAATTCTCTCTTGACATCCCTTATTATTCTTATAACTATCATGATTCACATTGTAAGGATAATTGTTTAAATATTAACATGGAATGGAATTTCTGAGATACTAACATCTATTGGTATTATAAAATAATTTAAATTATGAATAAATAGATGGTGATTGTAAAAAAACATGGATGTTATTAAAAACATTATGATTATTGTTAGAAAGAAAAATTTAAACATGAACACTACAACTCCATAATATTTTTAAATAAATACATTATATTCTATATCATATACAATACGAAACACTGAGCTTAAACAAACCATGATACATTATTATCAAAATATGACCATCTAAACCTAGCCATTAAATTGAATGGTTTGAATAGGAATAAAAAAAATTTGATATATATATATATATATATATATAAATTTATTAATAAAAAAAAATTGTTTCATATTTCTTAAGGAATAATCACCCAATTTTTATAAGTCATTTTATGCTTCCAAAATACATTTTCTTCAAAAAAAAGTTTTATTATTTTTTGGGAGAGAATATTAAAATTATTTTATAGAACTTTTAGATATTTTATTTGATAAATTTGGTATTAATTTTTAAATAATAATATAAAAATTACCTTATTGTGAATTTTGGGTTTTTTTGAAATTTTGTATTTTTCATAGAATAGTGAAAAATACTAATTTTTATTGAAACACGTTTTTTCTTTTAAAGAAATTATACTTTAAAATTATATTTTGGATTAGTTTTAAAATAATTTTTTTATTTTTATTAAAAATTTCCAATTATATTCTTTGGTATTGATTTAATACTTTAAATTTGTAAAACAAATTACTTAAAAATAGATTTTTCTAAAAATTATTTTTTATCACATTTTTTGGGTTTAATTTTAAATTAAATTCTACCATTTTGAGTTTTTAATTATGAAAAATATATTCCATAATTAAAATTAGGAGGTCCAAATCTTTTATACAGTTCCCTTTTTTTATTTATAAATAGTAATCGTGGTGAGATTTATCACCTCAGTAAAGGGTAGATCGGGCTATAGTAGGTTAAAACTAAGTGTTAAGATCACCACTAACTGTATCAATTATTATTTATGAATTTAATTTAAACCATAACACTTTATTATAGAAATTTAATTCTTTTAGGGATACATTACCATAAAAATGACCTATAAGATATTTAAAATAAAGAAACAACATAATGGTACTCTCTTACTTTTAAATATATTTTATGTATCCGAAAAGGGATATAAGAAAGTTATGAATGAATGTAAATGTATATTTTGAGAATAATGAATTATTTTCATGATTTAAATTTATTTGTAATTTTTGGTAATTATATTATAACCTTAAATGTTTATGCAACCTCGACACAGTATTTTTTCAATTAATTAAAAAAATAATTTTAAAAATATTATAAGTCATATAAATTGCACTAATTATAGTGTTCCAAAGATTTTATAGATTATTACGAAATATTGTTTTTCTGTAAAATTATTATATTCTAATTCCAACAGGATATTTATGTCTTCTAATTCAAATTAATTTAATAGTGTCAAAAATAGAAATCAATGATAATTATTCAAAATAATATTCTAATAAATTATATAATAAACATAAAAATATTGAAAGTGGAAAATTTGGAAAAAAATATTAGCCATAATGTCCTGAATTTTCATTTTATTATCCAATTATAAACTTACATATAAAATTATAACTCTTTATTTTTGAAAAGGAAGTTATCGTTGTTATGATTAAAAGAGGTTATCTATGTGGTTAAACCAAACATAAGGTTTAAAATACTTCTTAAAAAAGTTAAAATTTTATTTTTTATTTGTATTTAAACAACATAATATCTTATATTCGAATTTTTTTCCATTTGGAATTATTTTTATTGAAAAAAACTTTATTATAATTTAATATTTTATGAAATTCCAAAAGTGCCCCTCACCTCAATTATAAAAGGGTACCTCCTCCCCTCACTTTTTCACACCTTTTTATCAATCAATATTGAAAGAATTATACCAAACACACTCTTAAAAAAATTTATCCACTTTCTAGAGCTTATTATCTACTCATAAGAACAACCCTAGGATCTTTAAGAAGAGATCCGAAGTAGTTCTTTCAAATAAGATATAATCACCTTAATTGATCACTTTCTTTTTTACTTATTCTTTACCTCATATAAAACTATTGCATTTGTTAAAAAATAATAACTTAAGTATCATAAATATAGTTAAACTTTGTTATTAATATTATTTAATAACTATTATAAACCCTCTTTCTCATCAAATGGGATGTTAGGGTATCACTCAGGCGTACGTACAGCATATCGTCTTCACGTAGCGACACAATTAATTTTCCACCACCAAATTTCATGGATAGTTATTATTATGGATTTAATATTGATATATTATATTTATTAAAAAATTAAACATTTTAATTATAATATCTCTTTTTTATTATTACTTTCTAATATGTTATAATGTGATAATATCACTCATGCGTATGTGTGGACAACCACTTCCACGAAGTGATCTAATTATTTTCCATTTTGTTTTACTTATATGGTAATAAGGATCAATTTAATGAATATAATATATATATATATATGATATAATAATTATTCATTGATAGATAATTATTATATACATTCATTTTATTCCACCCATCAAAGATTGAAAATAATTTCCATGTTTATGTATGGTCGACCCTCTCCATGAAATGTGAAATTCAATTTTCTATATTTATCCTTTATGGATAACTCTAAATATTTATATAATGAAAATATAATATATTTATATCAAGATTAATTTTATTTATATGATGGAATAATGATCAATGTATAAGTACTAGAACTTTCGAATTGAAACTTGCATGAAAGAAGAAGTAGTTATCACCTAGAACTTTTATTTTTAGTTACAAATTGATAATAAAAGGGTGATAATATGCCATAAGTAATTCATAAGTGGTATGATAAATATTATTATAGCTCTTTAATAGAATTATAATAAATATATATTTATTATAATGGAGTTTCCAACACATATTAATAAGGATGAGACTTCAAGAAATGAATTTATGTTTCAATCCTATTTTAATCAGGATTGTCTATGCTTGAATTTCAATTGGAGAAATTGTAAGATCCTTTTCTGAAAAAAAACATTTCATATTCTTATTCTCTAGTTATTTCTTGATAATATATTTTTTTCCTTTCATTTTATCACTTTATGTTTTGAATATATGGAAGGATTTTTTTTATGGAAAACTGACTTTGTTTTTTCTTTGGTCAAAAATCCATAATCTTTCATATCCATGTTTTCTAAAAAAAATTAACAATGATTTTAATATTCTATAATTATTTTTTAAATATATTTTTCCCATTATTTAAATTTTAAAATATGATTTTTAACATAAATCTTACTATTGTTTTCTAAAAGAGATGCTTTTTACTTTTTCTACAAAAGAATAAAAGGGGAGTTTTTTAAGTTATACAGAAGGAATGGAATTTCCTACCATCCTAACCATTATGTACAGTGAATCATTATTTACAATTTTACAACTTTATTTTTTGATAAAAAAATCCATAAGATTTTTTGAAATATATTTATTTTAAAAACTAATTTTCAACATAGAATACATATTTTCCTCAAAAACTTTCAATTAGACTTTTAAAAAAGATCATTTATGATAAAATACATTGGTGTTAATTATGATAAACTGGGGATATGATCCAATGAAACCATCATTATTATTGTAGGATTCAATCATAAAATAATCATGGTTTGGTCGGCACCCATCTTTAATTTGTACCATGATCAATGATTATTCGTGTATCAATATGACGATAAACGCCAGTCTCCACAGAATAGAATGAAAGATTTTGATAGATAAGGGAGAGGACCAAAAACTTTATAGGGGATCCTTTACATCATTTCTATAATTAATTTAAAATTAATTTCTGAAGAAATAAAATAAATGGTTCTTTAGTACTTTATTCATTGATGATGTTTATTTTCCAAAATGACCCTTTCAGAAAGTCTTGTTGTTACTACAAGGATTCAAACAAGAATTATAAGGACTCGGTCTTAAACATTACATAATATTGAATCAAATTAATAATTCACATTGAGGATCTTTTCAGGGTTAGAGTTTTTGAAAATTTGACCATAACTATTACATTACATTTCAAAAATACAAAGTAGACACTTCTACTCAGTTTCCATTTTTTTCACAAAATAAAAACTCTTTGAAAAAAAGTTTCATGTCAAGTTACAGGTTTTAGACTGCATGACTCTTCCTCGATCACATCCTTGGCCCTATTCATCTTTAATTCTAAATAAAAACATTTCAAAACATGGGATGAGCATAAAAACCTCAGTAAGGGTTATAAAATAATGAAAGAAATCATTAGTACATCAATACATACTAAACATAAACTCTTTTATAAACCTCATGAAAACATAATATTTATCAATAACACATAGTAATAAAAAATCATAAAGGTAATTTGGGGCATCCATAACATCTTTATGGTGTATCTTTGATATCTATATATGGAGTCTCATTTGGAATACTAATCATAGTATATTCCCTAAATATTGTAGGATAAACATTCACGTTTACCTCTGTCACGTTACCCAATTCATTATATATCTATCTCAGGCTCAACCTCCCTAGTTTTATCATGTAACCACTTATATACATAACAATTACCAAGAACCATAACACATAAAACCTTCATAATGGAAAGATAAAATTTCCTCATTTCAACCAAAATATATCATTTCAAGATATTAAAATAATAAATTATTTCTAAAAACCATTTTCAATACCAAAATACAAAAAATGGCATATATTATTTATTTTCCTTAAAAAACCCTATGCCTTGTTAAGAATTCCAAATATCAAATAATAGTCACGACGGCGGAAAGGTCGTTGTCACTACTTATGTTAAAAAGAATCATTATTTTTTTTATTTAGTAAAACTCTTTGTATAAAAATATTCCCTCTGAAAGAAATGAAATTTCAAAGTTTTTTATACATTTTATGAAAGAAAGTCATGTATTAAAACAAAATATGCCTCAATAAAAGGAGATTGAGAGGAAGTCCCTTACCTCTTGTCTGACTTGACCCATTTGTCCTTTAATCTCCGGAATAATAAACTAAAGTTAATTTCTAATTTATTAAGATCCTTTTTTAATTTTATTATTCCTTTTATATCACTTATTACCATGTTATAATCACTATGCAATCATTTAAGTTAATAACGGTTGTTTTGTCGATATTTGGTACTTGAGTCAAAAATGAACACCTTATATTTATAAGTTGTCGATGTGGTCAATAGTCCATTATATCCAGAATGATATTCATTATTTAGATATAATATTTATCATATATATCTAGTATATATATGTATTTATAATAGTACATATCATTTGGAGATAAGAAATTAAATGCACCGTTCATGGAGACGGTAAGCCGTACATACGCATGAACGCTACTTTCATTTCAATTTCATATTTTAATGAAATGAAAACATAATGATACATAGGTATATTATAATTCTAGTATAATATCATATATAATATCATTAACTACATCCTTTATATGTACCACATATGGAATTAACGAGTCATATCACTTTGAGGGGGCGGTAGTCTGCACTTCCTCAAATGAAATTATCGCGTTTACCCATTATGGAAACCATAAAGGCAAGATATAAATGGAAAATAACAAAGAATAAGAAAAACATAAACATAATATATATCATATATAAATATATTTATATCATAAAGTCCACCATGAGAGGTGGTAGGAGATAATTGAACAATCATCATTTCAGGAGGCGTTAGATTGCCATCCACAGAAACAGTATGTTCTTCACCCAATAGATGGAGGTGTGTGTAAGTGTAGTTATAAACCTTTTAATAAAAACATCCTAGTATATTTATGATACTATTATTGTTATAAAATAATGTAATTAAATGATTTTAGGGGTTGGATAAGTAAAATAATAGAAAATAATTTAAGAGAAACTCTTACCTTTAATTTGGGTAACTCCCTTTTGTTTGAACCAAAAGGACTTCTTAAAGTGACTTATGCCTAAGGTAAGGCTTCTAGGTGGAATATATGGATCTTGAAAGATTATTTTTTTGGGGTTTGGATGAGACAAGGGGCATTATAGGTGTGAGGAATGAGTTAAAATTGAGGGTTTCTATAAGGGGGAGGAGGGTCTCTTGAGGAAAGTGTGAAATTATTTTTTTATTATATAATGATATTAGGTTTATAATTGTCCAAAACTAATAAAAATTTATTATAATAGGACTAATATTCGAAATAAAATCATCCAATAATAACTGGATTGGTTTAAGATATTTTTTTAATATTTATAATCTTATTTATTTAAATCATTTATTAATGAGGTAAATACTGCATCATTGTTGTTTCATAAATAATTTATTTTATTTTATTTATAGAAATTATAAAACAAATACCATGATGTATGAAATAGTTTTATATTTCCAATTAATATTTATAGTAAAAACATGACATATATAACCCCATGTAAAAATTAATTTACAAAAATATATTGGTTTATGTCATTTTTCCTTTACTTTAAGTTAATTAAAATAAAGTGTCATTATCACTCTGATGTGGCCCCATTGGGTCCCAAAATCGACCCAAGGATGCTCATGGTCGTATGTGTATCAATGAATAGGATTATGACAACTGTTACGGTAATTTTATATAATTATAATAATATTTTTCTACCCTTATTTACTAGATTTACCCTATAACCATGGTAAATAAAATATTTACTAAAGTAAATATTCATAATGTTTAAAAATAAAAGATACCTATTTACACAATTAGGACCTCCTACTTCCAAATATGGAATCCATTTTTCCAAATTCAATTCTTAGAAGTGTCAGAAATTAATTTAAAATTAATTCCTACTGTCAAAATAAAAGTTGTGTTTTTAAGAAATAATAACTATTAAAAGATTGACACTAATTTAGGTCCAATTTCAAATTGAAATTAATTTAAATAACCAAAATTAGATTAAATGGTAAAAATACAATCTAATTAATCTTTAAACCCAATTAAAAAGATAATCAAACCATATAAATAAATTAGATTTAACGTTAGTTTTGAATTAAAATATATCATTTTCCACTTTTCATTAAAAATTGAATTTTTTCAGAAAACTACTAAAAATTTACCCAAAGTAATTTTTGATGTCCTGATTCTAAAAAAGAATTTTATTTGGTCAAATAAATCATAAAAAAGTTACCAAAACTAGATTTAAAGAGGGTTCTCTATTAAAAGGCTATAAATAAACCTTTTAAAGTAAATTGTGTGTAAAATTAGATTCATTAACATTTTAAGCCTCTAAATTTTATTGAATAAATGTAAAAATATTTAAAAATGTATGTATAATCATATTGAAGTTAGTTATATTCATCTATTCCAATAAAACTACTAGGAATTAACTACCATTTTAAATAATAATATTATATTATTAGTGTGCAACGTAAGATTTCAATGAAACTCGTTGTTGCGTATCGAGTGAGCCATCGAACATAGCGTCCCCTTTAAAGTAAAATTAAAATTTAATTAAAAAATATTAAAAAAATATTAAAATGTATTATTCTTTATTTACATGGGATGTTACAAGAACCCCTCTAGTGGTAATCCACACATGTTCTGATGGCCTCTGATCAACACCACTAATTCTCCTGGTGCTATCCCAGTGAAGCGAGTATCTCACATCGGTCGTTCTTGATCGCTTGTTCTTATGTCTTAAATAATGTATCTTGTTCTTGAGAGGGGAGGGAAGAGGATTTGAGAGAGAAATTGTTTGGCCCAACAATTCTCAATTCACTAACTGTGAAGTTTGGTATATGGAATAATATATCTACTTTTCTATTTATCAATATGGTTCTTTGATTACAATATTTAATTTTGTAACAACAATTAAGTACATTCATAACCTTATAGAAAACCAATTCTCTTAGAAATAATACCACTTCATTATTTATGGTGCGGCAAATTTTGTGAAATAGAATTATAAATAAAATTCCACGTCACTAAATAATTTTAGTGTTATTATTATTTTAACTTATTCAAACTAGTTAAATAATTGTTTACGGTCTTTCAAATAATTATTTTACTATCAGACTAGACTTGGTCCGCTCGAACTCCACTTCCATTTTTTGAAAAACTATATAAATAAATAAATAAATTATTCTCTTAAATAAATATTTTATTCACAAAAAAGTGTATAAATATTTATTAAATGTTAAATAAAATAAATAAATATATTTTACTCACAATCTAGTGAATAATTATTTATTTAATTTATGCGATCAATTTAACTTGAATAAAATTATTCCCCATTCTTGAGAAAATATATTTATTTCATTAATTATATTCAAATAGAATTTAACCCAGACCACCAAAAACAAATAGCGTTAGACCCTCTAGGATTATTCTTCATTAGAATTAGGGGATCTTACCTAAAGTCCCAGAGTACTATCTAGAAATGGGTCTAGGAACCTAAAAGAAATAACTTAAATTCACAACAATGACATCCACATACGAATGCTCACAATGTAATATAATCCATTTGTCTCAATATCTCATCAAGATGGTTTAATGAAAGTGTAAACAACCTTTATGCTTGATATTTCATTCTATGACAACCTTAAATAAACTCGTCATTACACCATGGACATGGAATTTCGTGTGACGGTTCTATTTCAATCAAAGGTCTGAGATATCAACTTTCATAAATGAAAGGGACAAATCCTTCCTTGACTTATCAATTAATAACATGATATTCATGACACACCAAATGTACCTTAATTTCCCCCCCCCCACAATTTTCATGATGGTTTTCATCAATAAATCAAATTACGTGAGTCATGACACAAATTAATGATAATATTAAAGTCTAAGGACCATTACAAACTCTCACAGATAATAATATCTGATGACACCAAAACATACAGAATTCCTACTGGTTGGTCTGTTCTCATAATCTCCCATCAAGGAGATTACCAAGTGCAAACTTCAAGTGAAAAAGTCTCATCTTATTACAATTAAACTTACCTAATGGTATTTATACTATGTGTCCCATCATATTTTTTCATCCAACCGTAGAACTATATTTAAGAATATTGTCATAGCACTTCAAGGTTCTCATCATAGTGGGGAACTGTTATGACCTTGTAAATGAGAGAAATACTCTAGAACATTATTACACTATTTTCATGTAGAACATTGAATAATATGTAATAATATGTTTAATATTTAAATATTTTAAACATTCAAGTAATAAAATTAAAAATATTTGTTTCTAGGACACCAACTCTTAAAAAATCCCACTTTTACTAGAGCCAACTACCTACGCCTTTCAGTTCCCTTGACCTCACATAATGATAATGTTTCTGCTGAGCCAATTATTTAGTCAAGGGGTCTTCTATGTTGTCTTCCATATAAATACTTCTCACTATAAATTCACCTCCCTAAGAAAAATCCCTTAAAAGATGATACTTCTGAAGTATGTGTTTTTTCCACTGATGTGACCTTAGATCTTCTACGAGATCCACCACTGAAATATTGTCACAATATAGCGTGATGGGAACTTTACTTTTAGGTAACACATCTAGCTCCTGGATGATTCTCCACTTCCAAACTTCTTCTTTAGCTGTCTCAGAAGCTGCGATATACTCAGATTCTACTATAGAATCTTCAACTACACTCTACATTAAGCTCTTCCAACTCACTGCACCTCCATTAAAAGTGAAGACGTATCTTGTTTGTGACTTCATTTCATATTGATCACTCTAGAAACTAGCATATTCATATCCTCTGATGAATATTTCCTCATCTCATCTATAAACCCGGAATATATCCTTAGTACACCTCAGATACATTATGATAGTTTTGACTTCCATCCAACGGTGGTCACCTAGGTCAGATTGATTTTTTCCTACCACACTCAATGCATATTCAAAATATATCCATGTACATAGAATGGAAACATGAATGACCCAATCGTTGTTTTTTATAGAGTATTTTCCATTCTCTTTCTTTCCACATGTGTTTGAGGAAACATTTTCTTGAAAAGATGAATGCCTTGTGACGATGGAAAGAATCCCCTCTTGGATTGCTCCGTACTGAATCTCTTTAGTATCTTATCATTGTATGTACTTTGACTTAGGCCCAACAATATCTTGGATCTACAACGATGTATCTTGATCCCAATAATATATTCTACCCCACCCAAGTCCTTCATAGAGAAGCATTGATACAACCATGTGTTAACATACTGTAATACTAGTATCTCATTTCCAATATGTAATATGTCATCAACATATACTTTTAAGAAAGTGGTCGTACTCCTACTAAACTATTTTTAGACATAATTCTCACATTCATACTTTATAAAAAAAATTATGGATTCTTCAAAATGAATGTTCCATGACATGGATTGTTTCATTAATCCATTAATGTATTTCTGTAACTTTCATACCTTATTAGAATCCTTTAGAGTTATAAACCCCTGAGGTTGTGTTATGTAGACATATTCTTGAAGGTTCTTGTTAAGGAAGTCTATTTTGACATCCATTTTACAAATCTCATAGTCATGGTAAGCCATAATGGAAATTAGAATTATCAAGGATTTCAGCATTGCAACTGGTGAAAAGGTTTCTTCTTTGTCAATACCTTGATGTTGTTTGAACCCTTTTGCAACCAGTCATGCCTTATAGGTACTGAATTTTCCCTCCATGTCGAGTTTCTTCTTGATTAGCCTTTTTCAACCAACAGGATTTACATCAACTAGAGGATCTATCAAAATCTTGACTTGGTTTTTGTGCATGGAATCCATTTTAGAATTTATGGCTTCTTGCCACTTTGAAATTTCTATAACACTTACAACTTCTTTATAGGTTAAATAATCATTATTATCAACTAATAATGAGTCACCATCCTTAGTAACTAAAAAACCATACCATTATAATTCTCTAACCTCTCTTGTACTATTATACAGTTCATGTGTCTCTAGAACATTTCATTCTTCCATGGGTATTTGTGGAATCTATTCCTATACCAACTCATGTATACCTTGAGCCTGGACTTCATCAAGTCCATCTAGCTCAAACTATCTCTTTTAGATATGATATCACTCTCAAGGAATATGGTGTTTTGGCCACTCTAACCTTTTTTTTCTTAAGAGTTTTTTAGGTAATATTCCCTTGTTTTCTTTAGGGTATCCTATAAAGGTACACTTTGTGCCTTAGGGTGAAAGTTTGTTACCTAAGTAGGCCTTTAAAAGCTTCACTTCCCCACACATGTAAATTTGATAACATGTATTTCTTTCTACTCCTGAACTCGTATGGAATACCATCTATTGAATTAGTTTTTACTTGGTTCAATAAGTGTAATGTTGTTTGTAAGACATATCCCCAAAAGGATAATAGAAGACTTATATGACTCATCATTGATCTCACCATATCAAACACGGTTTGGTTCCCCTTTCACTCACACCATTCCACTGGGGCATATAATTAGGGATAATTTGAGATAGGATCCCAAACTCCTGTAAGTAATCAATGAAGTCTTTATTAAGATATTATCCACCTAAATCTGATCAAAGTTCCTTAATCTTCTTATCAAGATGGTTCTCAACTTCATTCTTATATTCTTTGAACTTATCAATAGATTCTGACTAATACCTCATTAACTAGATACATCCATACCTACTAAAAACATCAGTTAAATTTATAAAGTATGAGTAAATACACATTTCTTAAACTAGAAATGTTCCACACACATTGGTGTAAACTAATTCAAGAAGCTCTTTACCACTTTCACCTTTCCCACTAAATAGAGCTTTGGTAATTTTACCTTATAAACATGTCTGACATATTCCAAGGGCTTTTAATTCAAAAGAATCTAAATACCCATATTGATGTAACTTTTTCAAGTTCTCCTCATTTACATGACCTATCCAGTGATGAAAGAGTTGGTCGTGGTATGGTTCATGCGAGGTATCTTTGTTATTTATTTCCATTACATGGTTTGTGTAATCCAACACGTATAGACCATTGTATCAATGTTCCCTACCAAAAAAATTATATCATTGTAAAAGAAGAAACTTTAATTTCCAAATTTGAAAAAAAAATCCAACGGTATCTAATTTGGATATATAAATAATTTTTTTAGTAAGATACAGAACATAATAAAAACCCTTTAACACAAAAATCATCTCATATTCCAATGTGAGGTGGTAGTCCCAGTTAGCTATAGCAGTAATTCTGGCTCTATTGGATACTCATAGATATACCTTCCCTTGGTAAATCTTCATTAATATCCTTGGTTCTTGTATTTGGATAAATATGTGAGCACCAAAAGCTGTATCTAATACCTGATTTGTATAAACAGATCGATTTCATTTGATAACAAACGCACCTAAAGCGTCCTTTCGCGTCTTAGGCTGGGTGAAGTTCTTCTTCTAGTGTTTCTTATTACCACATAAAAAACAAACAGATTCATGTTTCTTTGCCTCCCCTTTGATCATCCTTTTCCTGGAAGGGTTTAAAAAATATTTGAGATTAAGTCTCTTCTCCATACATTTCCCCTTATTCACTATAAAAACAGAAGGTTTTTCACACTTCATATCATTGTCCACATGGTGAATGAGGATAAGAATATATGATAGATACTTCTCAATGTTTTTTATATTTAAATTAACAACAAATCTGGAGAAGCTTATAGTGAGTGGTGCAATAATAAGATCGGTACCCAATTTTTCAGGAATTTTAAATCCTAGAACCTACAAGTGTTCAATGTTTCCAATGAGCTTAACTACCTGAGGACCAGTTGGGGAACCCTCTCCAAGATTAATCTAAAAGATTTCCTTGTAGATCTCAAACCATTCTTGTATTGCTCTCTCCTGGTAAAGACCATGGAGGTGCTTGAGAATGCTATAAGCATCCATGTTTTTTTGAGACTTCAGAAGCTCACTAGAAATTGATGATAGAATCAAACATTGAAAGTCTACTAATTCATTCATATTTTTCTTGTAGACCAAGAACTCTTCATCACTCACCTCTTGGGAAGGAGGATCAGGTAATGCGGACTCCAACATGTAAGACTTCCAGTCATGTTGTAGTATAACCTGATGGTGTCTAAACTATTCTTGGAAGTTACTACCGGTGTGGATGTTGTCTCCATCTTGTATTGATTGCATGGATAGTGTGGTTAATGAGCTTGTCATTTTATTCTATAATTAAAAGCCAATATGATTAATAATTTCTTAATTACATTTTATGAGAAATAATAAATTAATTTTATTATATATCCCGTTATTTTATCAAGTCCTAATGGCCCTCACCATTGAACATTGAATGTCCAGTTTCTATGACATTCTAGTGGAAAGGGTACATATTCCCCTTCGCATAACCCTAAAAAGGGCTGGTCAAGCTAATTGAAGAAATTTATATAGGATTTTCTTTTCCAACTATGGTCTTGTAGCTCTTTGATCTGTTGAGTATACTCCCCAATCCTAAAATCCTAAATTAAATTTCCTCAACACTTGCCTCCATTATTACCCAAAGTCTAGAAAGGGAAACTCCTCTTGATACAATATGGTAAATTCAACCTGGGACCCTTCATAGGGGAATAGTGTTTAAAATTAAGTGTCTCAACAAGTGTTGGTCAAACACATATTTTCATTGAGTCTTTCTCTAAATCTAGTAATAGAAGGCTTAGTCTGACTTAATATTTTGTTGAGGGATTTTTATCTCTAATGCATAAATTTCCTTATTATCTTTATCATATCCTTATTAATATTAAATGGAACTTATTTATGTGATTAACCATGTCTTGAAAATATTTACGCACAATCCTAGTTTATTTTAGTTTCATCTTGCATGCTTGATAGTTCATTAATTATGTGATCGCGACAACACGTCCATAATAAAAAAACCATGAAACTGACTGAAATAATAAAAATTAAAGGGAATAATCATGAGATTTTTCCTAATTGTTATTTTATCTAGTGGCTAATTAACTAAACCTGGATTAGGTGAGAAATACCTTCATTTTTACATCTTTCCACTTATCCACCTTTGTATCTTCTTGAATTGGTTTCACCTAGATTCCTGAAATAGACCGCCTCCACTAGAATGGGAGCTCCATCCACTATATATGATTTTTAAACTCACATGAAGGTGAGGGGTAAAAAGGGTTTTACATAAAAGAAACCATGGGCATGCAGACCCTGCATATTAATAATGAGAGATGGCGTATAGGCCAACAATTAATTTAATAAATAAATTAAAAGGAAACTAATCACACACAATGTTCTTGATCTAGCTCATGATCATCAACATACATGCAATGAGTTACACATTTAATAAAACTAGCATTCAATTCTTTAATCTTTCTTATTAATAAAAAACTTGCTTGAATCGATTAATTATTATCATTAATTAATAAATCCTTTTATCTTAATCCATTTCTTAATTTCCATGAGATTCTCATCCTGGTACATAAATTCACCATGGAGGTAACTTGGAGATTACCCATTCTAATATACCCAACATTTATTTTATTTCTTATAATTTTTTACACTTATGATATATGGAATACAGGATGTTTTAATGCATAGAGTAACAACCTCTCGTATGATTTATACATGATATGTAGTTTTGAGAATTACACAAACATTAATGTTCTAGTTAGGTGTAATATGTTAAAATACATAGAATGTAATTCCAAATAAATGGTGTGTACTACCTTCACAGTATTTCCTGAGGTACACACCTAGGGACTCAACGTGTGAAGCATACTTTAGAAATTCTGGATTACACAATGTGTCCAATGGGCTACACGTCGTGTTCTCGCCGTGTTTCATTGTTACTAGTCAGCTTAGTAATGTATGGGATGCACGGTTTGTCCCCTAACCCAATGGGACTACACATCGTGTTCAATGGGCCACACGGCATGTATTCTAGTACACATCTTCCTATCTTTCCCAGTCAACATGTAGTACAGAATTAACTACACCACGTGTAATAAATGCAGATGGCTTGAGTAATTTCCGAATTACTATCTATGCACTAAACAAGACTACACAACATGTATTCTAAATTACACGGCTTTTATGGTAGAGAACATAGCATGTAAATCTGAAAACATAGCGTGTACTTTCATGTTACTTGGGTAGAATCGTCGGTGCCTCCCGATGAGTTCCTCATTAAAATTTTAATCCAAAAATTATTCATTTCTATGAAATCTCCAATAAATAAAAATTGATGAATAGATCTTGAAATCTAGATTACAAGAATGATTAACCTTGAATTGATAAAATAAATTATTAATCCATAAATCATCAACAAATTATTTAAATAATTTTAAATTATGATCATCCATGCTCTGATTCCACTTATAGGTACTGGGCACAATGAAAGAGTGATTGGTATGGATCCCAACCTTAATTTTTACCATGATCAATGATTATTCAAGGATAAATATGATGATAAATGTCAGTATCCATGAAATAGACTCAAAGATTTAGATAAATAAAGGAGAGGACCGAAACCTTTAGATATGATCATTAACATCATGTTTATAATTATTTTAATTTTAATTTTTTATGAAATAAAATTCCTAGTTTTTTGGTTATTTCTTCATTGATGATGTTGATTGTCTAGGACGACCCTTTAAAATTGTCTTGTTTCACTTGTGAGGATACAAACAAGAATCCCTCTAGCGATGATCCACATGTGCTCCTATGGCCTCTAATCAACACCACTCATTGTTTGGGTGCTAGTGCGGCAAAGAGAGTGTCTTGTGTTGGTCATTATTGATTACTTGTTATTCTGTCTTGAAAAAAATATATTGTTCATTAGAGGGGAGGGAAGCGGATTCGAGGTATATATTTCTTGGCTCAACAATTCTCAATTCACCAGACGTGTAGTTTGGTACATGGCACAATAGATGTTCTTGTCTATTTATCAACATGAACCTTCATTTACAATATTTAAAAACATAATAGCAATTAAATAAATTCATAACCTTAGAGAAAACCCATGCTCTCAATAATAATACAGTGTCATTATTTATGGTTCACCAACTTGTGAAAAATAAAATTATAAATAAAATTATAGATCACAAAATAATAACACCATTATTATTATTTTTAACTTGTGATAACTACTTAAATAATTATTTACCCTCTTGTAAATAATTATTTTTCTAACAGAACTACATTGGTCTACTCGAACATCACATCAATTTATTGAACACCCAAATAAATAAATAAATAAATTATTCTCTTAAATAAATATCTTACTTACAAAATTGTAGATAAATATTTATTGAATATTCAATAAAATAAATAATTATATTTTACTCACAATCCATTGAATAAATATTTATTTAATTTATACGGTCATTTTAACTTTAATAAAATTATTCCATGATCTTAAGAATAATATTTATTTAATTAATTAAATTCAAATAGAATTTAAGCGAGACCACCAGAAACACATAGTGTGTGACTCACTAGGATTCTATCTTGTTGGTATTAGGTGATATTTCTTAAAGTATAAGAGTAAAATATAGCAATGGGTCAAACAACTCATGAGAATGAACTTAAATTCACAACAATGACATCTACATACAAACGCTCACTGTGTAATATAATCACATTGTCTCAATATGTTATCAATATAGTTTCATGATTGTGTCATCATCCTTTATGCTTGATATGTCATTCTCTAACTACCTGAAATAAACTCATCGTTATTCCATGTCCATGGAATTTTGTGTGATTGTTCTATTTCAATAAAAAGGAATAGATATTAACTTCCATAAATGAGAAGGACAATTCCTTCCTAGATTTATCCATTAATAACATGTTATTCATGACAAACCCAATGTACCATACTTCCCACCAACTGCCTTCATGACAGTTTTCGTCAGTAAGTCAAAGTGTGTGAGTCATGACATGTATTAATGATAATCTGAAAGTATACGGACGATTACACACACTCGCATATAGAAATATCTGAGGACACCAAAACATTAGAATTCCACCTGGAAGTTCGGTTCTCATAATCTATCGTCATGGATATTACCAAGTGCAAACTACATTAGAATAATTCTCGTCTACTTATGAGTACTTGCACCTGGCAGTTTGTATACTATAGGTCACATCATTGTATATCGTCCAACCGCATATCTATATTTCAGAATATTTTCATAGAACTACAAGGTTCTCATTATAGAGGTGAACTACTATGACCTTGTCAATTTGACAAATACTCCAGGACATTATTAAACTATAGTCATGCAGAACAATGAACCAAATGTAATAAGATGTTTAATATTTAAATATATTAAATATTAATGAAATAAAAGTACAAAAATTTGGTTCTAGGACACCAAATCATACAATTGTTTTTTTAATGGTAAATTATTATGGTGATTCATTTTTTATAAAAACCATTTTTATGGGTTATTCTATGTGGAATTGATGAAATGTTTATGAAACTTGCTTTCTTTACACATGTTATAATGTGATGATATGGGGAATGTTTAATGGTATTACAACACATGTATATATGGTTTGAATTTTATTATGGGTGGTCCCTAAATTATATATCCCTATAATGCATTGGGTAAAGTATTATATCTCACGATATAATTATGGGAAATAATTCAATCTTCTGGATCTGTCATGGTAAATAGGTGTTGATTCATGATCTATTGTAATTTTATAGTCTTGGTACTTAACATTGATAAATAAAATGGTTTCTATAAGTATGATGGTGCCACACTTTTATGACATGAACTTATGGATCATAATATATTTATGAAGTCTTCTCACTCTTTTGATTCATTTATTTTGAAATGATAATGCTTTATTCCATAAATCATTCTTATGATCTTTGATAGATTGGGTATGTATGTCGTACTTCATGGTTATGGGATCATACCCTTATTCCAATCTTATGCTTTCATATGATCATCTATTGATATATCCCATGTTTTCCCATATTGAGAATCTAAGGACACCCTTTATTATCTTTCTTTTCCTGGGATTATATGGAAAGATTCAAGTATGGAATGTCCATAAGTGTACAATGTGGGATGAACATTATTATAGTTCTTAAATAATATATCTCAATAATATTTTTAGGCATATATTCTCCAGATAAAATAAAACATCACTGTTCTTCCATGGATCATGATATTATATATAGACTATTCATGTTGAATAATGTAATATATATATATATATGAAAATCCTTATTCACTATAGTTTGTATCTGAGTTGGAATTATTCAATCTTTGGATATTTGGATTAGAGAACTTTGTTAAAAGGCCTGGGTATAAGACTAAGCATTAGATAACATCCTAATGTTTTGTAAAGATAGAGATTATGTTGTTTTCTTAAGAATATTTGTTTGAGTACTATAAGTGGATGTGGTTTCAGACTATATTCATCTATGGGTAATAACATCGAAAATGGTTGAGTGAGAATATCTCATCCATAATTCTGGTTTAAGGTGAGTTTTCCCTTATTGTTCACCTGTTTTGACACTCCTTGGGGATATGCATGGGTTAATTCACAGTATATTTTTGAAATATTATAAAGGATTTTAATAAATGATGATCATGAATGACCTAGGATAAAACTGAGGTGTCATAGATTTAAAAGTAGGATTCAAGATTTATACATCCTATGGTTGATTTTTCGTGATTCTTCACTATGACCATTATTGATCACAATATATTGTTTTGTTTTAGTAAACGACTGTAACTCAGAGAATTCATGTTAATGAAGAATGTGAAAGATAATGGAATTATTTTCATCTCAATAAAAAAAATTAAAATTCAATGGGATGATAAATATTTTAATTATTCCTAATTAGTAATCCTGATATATTATTAACAAAATATACATTAACAGACTCTCAGACTAACCAAATAAGAGAAGGATGGTGTTAAATGAGAGTTTGTTGGTGGAGACCATAAATGAAAGAAGGCTAAATTTATTTCATATTACAAATGTGTAAATTTAAACCTATGATAATTTCACAAAGTAATAAGAAAATGATCTATGTGTTGAAGATAATGGAATAATGATAAACAATTCGATGAAAAATGAAGAGTTTGATGGGGGTAAATGAAGTGCATCCTAAGGTACTATTTATAGCGACTGTCTAATATGTGGGGAATGTAGGAATTATCTGAGATAATTCCTCAATACAAGTGTTAAATCATAGACATGTAAATACCATTAAAGGGAAAGTATTGAATTGTTTATGTATTAGGATTCAATAATTATGTGTTAAAAGTGTTATAAAAATGATATTTTGAATATAAGGGTCATGAAATATCTATGGATTATTCCATAGTATAATTTGAAAACATATGATTAGTTGGGATAAATAGATGATTGACATTGATAGAATAGTATCGATGGCCTTGAAATTGGTTAGTTGATTCCAAAGTGATTTTTTTCATCTTTAATTGTTTTTATTTCATTTTTTAGCTTATGGAATATATTTAATAGTTTGTGAAATTATTCGAGGAATAAGGATTGTGTAATATTTTGGGAAGCATATATTTTTTCATGTGAATTTAACTTAAAAATTTTAGATACCATCATGGGTTTATAAATTTTAGGTTGAACATAAGATCAAATGCATCAACACCCCTTTTATTATTTTAAGTGATGGGATTTTTGGTGAGTTGACTATTTTACTTGTTGTTAGGAAGAATAATCTATTGAGTCTTAGTTAACCATTTGGGATAGCATATGATTTATTGTTATGTTAATCATGGTCGATTTGATAGTGGGATATAGATATATTGATGTTGAAAAAGTGATTCATTGAAAAAGTGATATTTATATATATATTTATGGTTAAGATAAAAATTGCCTTTCATGTTAGTATCAAATTTTAATTCATGATATTTTGGGGAATTTTACTATATTATAATATTTTTCATGGTGATTAATGATATTTCGAGAGAATTTTCCTCAGTTTTAGTTAAATTTAAACCTTAGGATTAACAAGTGATTTTACATAAAAGATTATTTGGTAAGAATGTAATTAGAATTTTGAAGATATAAGTTTAATGATATGATATAGTATTTATGGTTAGATCATTCTTTAATGTTGAGGATATTGAGGTAATTTTAGATCTGTGGTTATTTATTCTAATTTTGGATATTATTATTAAGGGTTTGGAGATTAATGTTTTATTTCTTCATAAGAAGGTTTATTCATCTTTGAAATTATTTTACCTTGTTCTATAATTTTTTGGGTTCTAATTAATGCCAAAATATAGGAGTAATATCTTCATTTACTTTGTCAATCTATTATAAGTTTATTTTAGTGCTTAAGGTATAAAAATCACCTTCAATACACATAGTTTGAATAAAAAGATGACTTTATGGTGTAAATTGGTTAAAAATTAAATTATACATCTAAAGTAAGTATATTCTATTATTTTTTTAGTCTATATGGTTAAGGAATTACTGAAATTAAGCAAAACAAATATATTGAAACAAAAAATTTATCATAATACCTTTATTTTTTATGGATTTGTGGTCTTTTCACCTATCACAGATTTCTAGTTTTGTGTTCATTAGCTTTCTCCTAACCATGTTCTATATAACTATATATTAGTCCATGGGAATTATATTTATCTTTCATGCCCATATTTGTAGTTCTCGTTAAATTTTTCTTAATTTTATACATAATTATGTATTATGACCTTCATGATTCCCTTTCCCTCTTTTCACAATGAAGTTTTGTTAGCCCTTTTTATAATGTGAGGTTTCTACAAAGGTATTTTCAAATGACAAACCATTGATTCCTAAGATAAAGTTAAAATTGAGAGGAAAAAATTTATTAAAGAGGGGTATAATTTAATACCCATATATTTTTAAATAAGTACATTATGTTTGATATTGTAGATGATATACAACATTGAACTTAAATAAACTCTGAAATATTATTACAAAACATTGATTTTCATATCCTAATCATTGAATTGGAGGGTATTAATAGGATTAAACATATTAAGAAATGTTTATATATATTAATGTCCCAATCATTAAAAATTTACTTCTTAATTATTAAGGAATAGTCGCTCAGTTTCTAGTAAAGTCATTTAACACTTTAAAAATACATTTTATTCAAAAATTGTTTTTATTGTTTTTTGTGAGAGAATATGATACATTATTTCCAAAAAATATATAAATTATATTTTATAAAATGTATATAATTTTTTACATCATCATATCAAAATTAGCATATGGTAAAAATTTATGATTTTTCTAAAAAATGTATTTTGCAATGAATAGTGAGAAATAAGGATTTTTATTGCAAACTATATTTTATATTAATTTATATATAAATTAAAATTATATTTTTTGATTAGTTTTAAAAATTAATAATTTTTTTAATTATATATAATCAAATAATTTATTTTTAATTTATTTTATACATTAATTTTTTATAAAACTATTTTTATAATTTAAAATGCTTCTTCTGAAAAACAATTTTTTATTTAATTTGGTGCATTTAATTTTAAATTAAATTTTTAAACATCTATGTTTTTTATATTTAAAAATTTATTCCATATTTTTAATTAGGTGAAAAAAATTTAAAATTGGCCCCTTCTATTTTTAGTCATTATAAATAGTAAACATGGTAAAATTTATCATCTCAGTAAAGGTAAAATCGGGTTAAACTAGGATAAAACTAAATGTTAATATCATAATTTTTCATACTAATATTAATTAGATAATTTAAATTATACCATTTTCACATTACACTTGATATTTAACTTATTAAGGGACACCTTTCTATAAAAATTACCTATATAATATTTTAAACAATGAAAAATATAGAATGCAACTCTCTTACTTTTAAGTATCTATTATGTGTCCATATATGGACAAAATAAATTTATGAATGAATATAAATGTATATTTGGTGAATAAAGAAATTATTTTCATGATAGAAATTTATTTATCATTTTTATTAATTATTAGAATTCTTTAAATACTTATGCAACGTTGATGAAGTATTTATTCAATTAATATATAAATAAAATAAATAATTTTAAAAATACTAAATATGATATGATTTGAATGATTTATAGTGTTACATTAATTTTAAATATTATTTTTTACATATTTTTTAATGTATTGGATTATAATTTTTACTTTTATTTATGTCTTAAATCAAATTAAATGAATAGTGTCAACATTGTTATTAATAATATTTTATAAAAATAATATTTTCTAAATTATAAAAACATTTAAAGAAGACATGGAAGATAATATATACTCTAAAATTTAATAACTTTTCCATTTATGATCCAATTATCAACATATAAGTAAAATTATGACCCTATAAGAGTGAAAAAGACGTTATTGTAGTTAAGGTAAAAATAGGTTAACTATGGGGTTAAACCAAAAGATAAAATTTATAAATCCATATAATACTTAAACAAATTATGGTATTTAAACCAAGTCATGTATTATATTTTGATATATGGACATTTGGAATAAGATAGCTTGATAATTAAATTAATATATTTTAATCTTTTAATAAATTCCAAAAGTACCCCTTACCTCAATTATAAAAGGGATCCTCCACCCCTAGATTCATCACGCATTTTGATTCATATATCTTTAAAAAAATCAACCAAATACCTCCTTTAAATCCTTACTCACATTATATAGGTTTTTTTATTCCCAAAATACCAACTCTATTATCCTCAAGTTGAGATCTAAAGGAGCTATCTCGATGAATAGGTAATCGCCTTAACCGATCACTTTATATTTACTTGTTATTAAAATTATCTAAATATATGGTATTTATAATCAAATAATAAATTAATTATAATAATATAATTAAATTTTATGATAAATATTTAACCATTATCGTACACCCTCTTTCCCACCAAATGTGAAGTGAAAGTATCCCTCATGTGTGTGCAAGGCTTACTGTCTCCACGTAACGATACTATTCATTTTCCAGCACTATATTTCATGGATTGTTATTATAATTGGTCTAATGTTTATATATAATATTTATTATATAATTATACTTAGTTAATTATAATATAACATCTACCTTTTTGTCTTTAAATCATTTATAAAACGATAATGTCGCCCATGCGTTAGTGTGGACTACCACCTCTATGAAGCAATGTGATTTGTTTTTTGTTTCTATTTTACTTGGATGGTAATAAAGATTGATTTGATGAGTATAAATGATATATATTATATAATAATTATTCATAAAATTTGAATTATTAGTTTCTTTTATTTTGTTTCATCCATTGAAACTGAAAAAAACATTCTTGTGTATGAACGACCTACCATCTCCATGAAAGGTGTAATTCATTTTTATATCTCTATCCTTTATGGATAATTAAGTGTATATATATATGATAAAAAAATATGATATTTATATCATGATTAATGTTATATATATAATGAAATAAAAATCAATATTCAAGTATCAAGACTACCAAATCAAAACATACATGGAAAACAAAGCAGTTATCTCTGAAAAATTTGATTTTTAATAAAAACTAGTTAATAAACATGTTAAAAAATGAACTAATTAAATAATAAATTGAATTATAGATATTAATATGGTTCTTTAATACATTATTAAAAAATATATATTTACAATAAATGGGTTTTGAACACATATTAAAAATAATGATACTTGAGGTAAAGAATTTATGTTTCAATCATATTTTAATCAGAATTATTTATGCTCATGTTTATGATGATTAAATTATAAAATACTTATATGATAAATAAATTTATTATTATTATCCTCTGATAATTTATTTATAATATATTTTTTCCTTTAATTTCCCTCACTTTAAGTATTCAAGAGATCAAAATAGGGTTTTTATATAAAACTGATTGTGCTTCTCTCTCCAGTCTAAAATCCTTTTTCTTCCATATACCTTTTTTCTATAAAAAAATTAAGAATGATATAAATTTTCCTGTATGATTATTTAAATTATTTTTAACCTATGATTGAAAATTTACAAAATGTGTTTTAAAAGGAATCATCTTATAATTTTTCAAATTAGGTACATTTTTAATTTTTCAGCAAATGTGTTAAGTAATGTTATATTTTAACCTATATAACCTGAATGGAATATCCCAAAATCATTATTTATCAATAATTTGAAGTGTAATTTTATAGTTTTTATCTTTTTTAAAATAAATTTTTTTCTTTTTTTGTATAAATATATTTTTTAAAAGTTACTTTAAATTTGAAAGAGTATTTTCTTCAATAAAGGTTTCATTGATCTTTAAAATGAATTTTCATCTATGATAACATCCTTTCATATTAATTATGATTTAATAGGGATATTATCTAATTATTCCATAACATTTATTACTCTTTATGGTTTATGAATATAATTTTGTGATTTCTATGAAAACAAATTATTTTCATGTGTTATTATAGGTTGAATTTATGAAATTCTTATGAACCCCATTTTATTTTCATGGGTTACGATGTTAGGATATGGTGATTATTTAACGATATTGTGGAACAATTATTTATATTTTTTATTATGTTATGGATGGTATCATAATTATATATCCCTCCAATTCATTTGTAAAATAATTATATCTCATGATATTGTTATAGATTACAAGTCAATGTGTTGGATCATTTATGTGAAATAAGTTGATGTTCTTGTTATTCTATGGAAACCAAAGCCGATGTGATTAATATTCTATGGAAAATAGGTGATGATTCCTGATCCATTATGATTTTATGGTCTTGACATTTTAACTTGAAATTTAAAATGGTGTCTATTGATCTTATGGTGCCACACTTTTATGACATGAACTTATGGTTAAGGATTTATTTTTGAATACTTATCACTCTTATGAATAATGTATTTCAAAATGATAATGATTTATGCCATGACTCATGTTTGTGATATTCGATAAATTGGGTATAAATTTTGTAAGTTATGGTTATTATCTAATACAATTGTACTTATTTTATGCTTTCATGTGATTATTTATTGATATCTCTCATGTTTTCCCATAATGAGTATCTTATCTCAACCTTTATTATGTTAATTTTCCCTGGGTTAGGAAGAAAACATTGATTAGGGTATGTCAAGAAGGGAAACAATTGGGGATAATATTATTAGATATGATGAATAATGTATCTATATAATATATTTGTGTATATTGTCTTCAAAGGCACAAGAACATCATGGTTTTGAAATATATCATGATATTATATTTGAAACTATCAACTAAAATAATGTAACATCTATGCATTAAAACCTTATATTTCTATAAACACACTTTATTAATATTTTTAAATAAAATCACCCTTCTAAGAAAGTCAAATTAATCTAGTATTATTTTTTAAATATATAATGTTATAGTTCTAATTTCCATGAATATTTTCTATTGGTATTATTTTAATCTATTTTTAGATCAATGTCCTTTGAATAGAACAACATAGAGTAAACCACCTTGAAGATGGGTGGTTGAATCAATGGTTGGTCAAAAACATAAACTCTTAAATAATTAATTCTTGTATATGGTTAGTGATTATATATATCTATGGATATAATGTGTTGTTGGTAGAAATATAATTAAAGGATACATATGATATACGAGAAAAATATAAGGTTAAATAAGTCCTATTAAATTGTGTAGTTTTTGTGATCCTTCTACCTACATTCTTATTTTATTATCAATAAGAATAGGTAAATGAGCAGGGAGATAAACCTAAACACTAATATACATGAAATAATAACAATCATTAATTTATTGAATGATATTCACTTCCTCAACCTCAAGTGCCTCAAGAATTTGGATTGTGTGTTCCCCCTTGTTATTCTCTTCAAATCCCATGCATACCCTCTTTTGAATTCTACCAAAAATAAATTGTAAGATAACTCATTGTTTTATCACAACTATTTAAACATTGTATTGGGATAGACACTCCAGTTATATATAATATACATGTTCATAGTGTCACCATCCCTAATATACATAGATTCATTTATCATAATGATATAGAAATAAAAACCCAAAGATATTATACCACATCTTTAAATATTGTTGGTCAGAAAATTGATGCTTAATGAATAAAAAGAGGTTGAATTGAGTTCATGAAATTGTATTCACTGTAATACCGCTATCTCTTAAGTAACACATTATTATGATCTTATCTTTTTAAAAATTATAATTGAAATGAAAAAAAGTAACATAATGAGAAAAATATATTATTTATAGTTGACTGGGGAAAAAATATATCCTAGTTGACTCCACAAAAAATATCTTCCATGAGATTAGTGACTTTCAATATAAAATACCTTTTTCTAGGGTCTACCAAGCTAAGGGAAAGAAGTTGTTCCTTGATACATAAGGTCTAATAGCTTTCAACTAGGATTTCACTTTACAAGACCTTTCCATAGTCTTACCATAATTGAACAAAACAAGTCCAAAAAGATGAAAAGGTGAAAATAAATATTGATACGGGGTCGGCACACAATTTTAAGAACAAACAACACTATTAAGAATAAATGTATAAATAAGAATAATCTATTAAAATATAATCGGTATAGGTTATTCAATTTAAAATGAGAAACATGAAATCATGACAACATAGAAGATCAAGAATTGATTGTGTATTAGTGTAAGACTAGGTTTGTAAAATTTATCTTGTATATCTTCTGTGTATTATATATTTCTCAAGAATCTAAATGGTCTCATTTTATATCACCTATTTTTAATTTAAACTAATAACACTTGAAAATAATAATGATAGAGTGAATAATTATTTTTGAAACACTGAAGTGATAGTCTCTTAATTATCTCCAATGTCCCGAAGGCCTTATTTATTTATTTATTATTGATAATCCACCATTAAATGGGTGAGGTGTAACTCTTACAAGGCTCGTAGTCATAAGTATTACATATCCCATAGGCCTTATGGTAATTCATTGCCTATAGGCTTCAAACATTACATATAACCCAAACTAACTACTTGGAACTGCTACTCCCCATCATCTTCATTGTGAAATCAGCTCTCCACCTTCGCATGGCTTTTTGGCTAGGCTTTCCCATGCATGCACAGGCATAACCTGATGAAAGGTGTCATATGCACTCATTATTTCAATCCCTTTAGCTTCTTCTATGTTGAATGCTCCTTTCTCATCCCCTTCTGAAGCTTGTTCCTTATAGGTTTTCTGGTTTGCATCTGCACTTAAGGTGGCCTGATGGCCTTACTCACCCAAAGGCTTGGGTGGCCCAAAGTCCTTAAAAGACTCTGGGACCAAATCGGTTGCGTGATGGCCCAAACAGGGGAATATTCCTGACTGCTACAGTTCCCGCTACAATGCTGCTATAGTCCCCCAGTAATTAGCCTGCACCTGGATTTGATCTCGGGTCACCTGGATGCACTCAAGGAGTCCTCACCCATTTGGCTGACACTCATGTACTCTCTTAATTATCATTTTCCGTTTTTTACAAAAATCCATAAACACGGATGATAAGATGTAGAATATTGTGTCTTTATAAAATATACATATTGTTAGAAAAATGAAAATATTTTCAAATAGTCCTTTCCATATTTGGACAAATTCATTTACTCTAAACATAAAACCATATGTTCACTTCTCAAAAGATAATAAAATGGTAGAGTGTATCCAAATGATGAAATAACTCTAAGAATAAAATATATTTTCCTCCATTGGATAACTCAATCTATATAAGATAAATTAATGGAATTATACTTTTCATAAGATAGTTATAACATTCTAAGAGAACCCACTTTTGTAAGATAAATTAATTATCTGGTCTTTGACTTATTCAGAATGTAAGATAATTAATTTATGATGTTCCTTTTCACAAGATAAATTAAAATCTAGGTAATATAAAATACTTGTCTGATCATCTATCTAATTTTTATTTCTGAGTATGAATTCATTAAAAAAGATAGTTATCTACTCCCTCAGATAATTTAATTACATCATACGATAATAATTTTACACCAATCTTTTGTAAGATAAATCCATTGTTGGAAAATTGAAATTTAGACTGTTTATAAGTGAAATATATGTTGTGTAAGATAATTCTTAAAGGTGTAAGAGAATTTCAATATGAAAATTTCATGAAGATAACTCAAGGAATTCATACTTGTTATGAATGTAAAATATGATAATAAAAACATTAATATAAACACATTATTAAATTAAAATTAGATTTTGTGTGAAAAAAATATAGATTACTTAATGATATTAGGTGGAACAACATAAGTATAAACAATAATATTCTTTTTTTTTATGATAAAAAAACTCGAAAACAAACAATCAATAAGATCTTAAAATTACTTCATTTGTTTAAACAAATTTATCATAAATAATTTCATAAAATACTCCCAGAAAAATTTCTATAAATACTCTCCCTTTCATGATATAAAAAGTGGTGTTGAAAGTATAAATAAAAATATACATTATATCCCATTAAAAATAATAAATAATATGAATATTAATCACTAAAATGACTAAATATTGGAATATATATAAGAAATAAATATTCAAATAATAAAATGATGAATATATAATATAATTAATGAAAAGTATATAGAGAATAATAAATAATCATTCAAAGAAATAATCATTCAAAAATTAAAATTTAATGAAAACCCATCAGTTAAAAAAATTAAAAAATAATCATTATTTTGGTGGAACATTAGATGGTAAATTTTTAATGTGTGTATTATTAAATTACTAAGGCTAGACTAGTGGTAAATATTATATAGAAAAATGAGCATGAACACTTTTACCTCATAAATCACCCTATGGATCATCTAATCCAAATTAACCTCTGATGTCTGCACTATCATGAGGAAATATCTTTAAAATACTATATTGAATTCTAATAGATTCCTCTTGGTCCCTAGATAAATCAAATATGTCCATAAGAGTGAATAAAATATTTAACGAGGCATTGGGAGAAATAGTTGGGGATTCTAGAATGAGATTATAATTATCCCTGATATAAATGGTGGAAGTATCGAATATCTCCTTCAAGAACTGTGAGAAAATATGATGGTGATCAGGAATTATAGGTATATGTGATCATTACCCATGTTACTAAAGGATTTCATCTCTGCACATGTATATCTTTATCACAATTTAATTCCTATAGAAGTTAAGAAAAAAATTAAAACCATTCCATTTATTTTTGGTAGTCTATCACATGATATTGGGGAAAATACATCTGGAAAAACATAAGGCACAAAAATAATGACTTCTTTACCTCTCTTAACTATAAGCCTCTTTAATGGTTAAAAAAAAGAATAATAATCTTTTAAGGCATATAAAGATGAATAATTTTTTATAACCATTTGTTGATGCTTTATGATCCTACTCTCTAGATATGAAAATTTATTTTAAAATGAATCAGATATCTTACCAATACCTATGATGATGAAACTATAGTCTTATTGAGTCTTGATCGATGAATCCTTAATCAAATGATGATTTTCCTGAACTTGACTACCCAAATATTTCAATGAGTGATCCAAAAATTTTATATTAATTCATGTAAAAAGAGATATACTTCATATTTCAGTAGATAAATACCACTTGAAAACATTCAAAACGTATGGAGAAAGAATATCACATTGCATGGATGCAATTGGTGTAGTCAAGGTGGAAAGTAAAATTGAAACTACTTACAAATTATCTTCTATATCAAATTGATTTATAGATACTTCCTTACTAGTCTCAATATTAGTGACTCACTAAAAGGAATCCAAAAAATATTAGATCATTCAATTTATTCTATTAATGATTTTATTTTAAACAATATTCTGTTAAATAAATGGAATGGTTTTGATATACTCAAATTGAGATTCCAACATGTTATTTAAAGCATTAAAATCATCCTTAGTCATTCAATTCTCATTAAGAATTTTAACTTCAACTATATAATCTCCAAAAAAATCCTATAAGAATTTAATTTAGCAAAAAACTCATCTAATTGAGATAGAATTATTTCTCTAAAATTTAAAACATCAATAGTAAGCACCTGAGTACTATAATGATCATCTTTATCACTAGTATGAGAATTTAATACTCTTTCATCTTACACATGTTGATTATCTTATGAACCTTGATTTTATTCAACATGAGAAGGTTCAATTGAACCTATTTTTTTCTTTATTATAGACACAAACGAAAAAGACTTATTCTGCAATAACTTCTTTTTCCTCATCTAAATCTAGATAAATCATTTCCAACAAACAAAATTGGCTCTCTTTTGATTCTTCACTCAATAATAATATGTTGATATTATTCAAACAAAAGAACATATCCAACAATAATAATATTTTTCCTTTCCTAACCAATATTTACCATACACATGATGGTCATATCCAAACCCTCTCCACTTATAGAGAATGGTATTACCAACTCTATAATTATATTTGTAGGATTACTCTCTTCAAAAAATTGAGGTAAGTCAGCTTCAATCATAGGAGTTTCACAATATCCTGGTACATTATGTATTCCAATTGTTAGGACACAAATTCATCTCTAATAGAATCTTCAGTTTCAATATCATTAGAGATAACCACTTGAACTCTCCTCATTCAATCATTAAGTGTTAATTCATACAAGAGTATCTCTAAAGCTATACTAATACTAACTTTCTCAGCTCTTCCAAAAATGAAAGTTTCCAAATATTTCTCCCTCTAAACCAAAGTAAGTTACACTTTAATATCTTCTTTAGATCAAATTGTAAACAATTATATTTTCACATCTAATTCTCTTTAAAACATCAACACAAATATTTATCAACTGATGAAAACAAGTATCCATGGTCTCATTCCAACAATCAACATCTTTCAAAAAAAGAGGGTCACATCAATTCAAAATGGTTTGAAGTGAATAGTTTGGTTATAAAAATGAAACATATATCACATGATATATCTTTTAAAATTTGTAGGATTTTCTGTTAGAAAAAAATCAGCACAATATATTAAAATTGAATCTTTTTAATTTCACCTACATGATGAGAAATAGCAGACTGAATAAAATTCACAATAACATCCATATTAGGATCTAGGTATTTTACTATATTTTTCTCCACACATGGAATTATTAATATAGATTTCATAATCTGTATAGGTATTATTTCATCAATGGAAATGTGTTAGGTCTGGAATTAAAAACATCCCTATTGAGAAAATGGAAAAACACTACACATTTCCATTGATTACATTGTGAAATATTTTCAATTAACTATCATACTACAGAGGACTTGAATATCTCTACAAATAAAGTACACATACTCATCAAATTCATTTACATCTATCTCAAATAATAATTATATCCTCTTATCATTATAAACAAACTTCTAACCTTAATGATTGATATCTCCCTTCAACATTATATTTATTTTATCTAACTAGCTAGAATTGATTACTTTTTCACTAAGAACATTTCTCAATGACCTCTGTCTCTTTTAAAAATTGGATATACTGTTGTAAAAATTCTTTGTATATACTATGATTTATGATCAATAAAGATACTATGTTCATGGGTTGAGGGCAAGAAGGTTTAAAAAATAAAGGAAGAAAATCTATAAGGTTTGTAAGGGTTTTATGCTTTTACATGAGAGAGAAATTTACTCTCTCACACTCTCTCTCTCTTTCTTGAGATAGATGAAAGGTCCCACTGAGTGACATAAAAAGTAATCATAATAAAAATAGACAGCATGTATATTTATGACACTTTAAGAACCAAAATTTATATTATAAAAATATAATTAGTGATAAATTAAAAAATATTAGCTAGAAATATGTTCTCTCATAGAAGATCAAAAAATACTCAATTATAATGAAATTAATTGAAATTAAAAAAAATATTATTTCAGATTTAATAAAATAAAATATCTTCATGATTTTTTATAGTAGATATGTTTACTGATTGATCTTATATATAAATGAATTCCAACATGATATCTTTCTCTTTATGAATGACCTCATATGAAGTTATGCCTTAAAACTATGTGGTTTGTTATTGAGTGGTTTATTGGTTTTTTTTTAAATGTTGGTAGAATTTTTGTTATCACATTGTATTAGTACATATTCAAAATTAAATACAAAATACATTAGGGTTGTCTTCATCCAAAATACATGTGCATAATAACTACCAGCTATAATATTTCCAGCTTCATAGTTAATAATGTAACAAAGTGTTGTTTCTTGATGGACCATTAAAATAAAAATGTTCCCATAAAATGATATGTTCTAGAGGAATTTTTCCTGTCAATGCTGGCCAAAATCAGTATCTGAATATGAAGTTAAATTCAATCCAAATGTATATTTTAATAAAAAAAGATAATGGTATTATCACATCAAAATATCTTAAAATTATTTTTGCACTTATCAAATTGTTTTTCTTTTATTTTGATTGAAATCAAGAATAAAAGGAAAACTAAAAACAAAATATTTGTTCTAATTATAGTGATATAAAGTATGGTCTTAATTTTTACTCTGTATATATTATTTTTAATTGGTTTCCCTACTTCATCCAAGTAAAGTTTAATTTTTAAACTCCTGGGAGTTGAAAAGGTCGTACTACATTCAATTATAAATATTTTAGGTAAATATATTTTCTTATTTACATTGGTTTAATTATTTGAAACATATTTTTGGAAAATTTGAAAACCATGGAAATAGTTTAACTCACCCATCATTCTCATTTAAAAATCTTATTTTAAATGAGATTTGAAAGTTCATTACACAGTTTTTGGTTTGTTGAATCGAAAATTACATCATCAACATATTTTTTAATACTAAAGTATATTTTAATGAATTTTTATTAAAAATATTTTTGTGTACCAATCCCATATAAAATTAATTTGAATAAATAAAATAAACTTAATCTCTCATACTAAGATATATATGCTTGTTTAAGACAATATAAATGTTTGGAATGTTTGAAAATAAAATTTTGATAACGAGGGTATTCAAAACCTAATGGTTCTTCAATATAGACTTACTACACTAAAAAACATATAGACTTATATATTTAATGTATGTCTAATATAATTTAAAATTTATATAAGATGCATATACTATAAGGATTATAATGGATTCTAATCTAGTAATAAGGGAAATGGCTTCCTCGTAACATATACCTTCTTCTTGTCTATAACCTTTAGAAACGAATATTTTATTATTTATAATTATCATATCATGATTATCATATCTATTCCAAAATACCCATTTAGTTCAAATAAATGGATAATAATAGGTCTCATAAATGAATTCTCGTACCTTGATCCTATTGAACATGTTTTTATATTTTTTCATAAAAACTACCCAATTTTCATCAATTAGGGATTCTTCAATGGTTTTTGGTTCAAGGTGGTAAGGGAAGGAATAAAATTTAGAAACACTTAATACACTTATCCTAATCCTATCACCTATATCCGAGTTTCTTATAACAGTTTATAGAGGATGGTATTTAATGTTTCCAGGTTATCAGTTGTGTACACTTTTTTGTTCTTTATAATCAATAGATTATCATCAAAATTATCGTTGCTCATATTCCCAATATTCATCCTAATTATAATAAAATAGATGTTCATGTTATATATTTTACAAAGAATAACTTAATTTATCAATTTGAGTATTTTTGTTATCAAAATGATCACTTTCATAAAATTTATAATGAGTATATTATTCAACAACCTTTGAATTATTATTAAAAAAAATTGGTCTTCAGAATTATTAGATTATCCTAGAAATTGGTTTTCATATGACTATGGATAAAAATTACTAATACCTTCCTTGGTGTTCATGATATACACTTTTCATCTATAAAAATTGAATTATCTAAAATTTGGGGTTCTATTTTTTGATATCTCATAGGGTGTTTTCTTTAAGAAAGGCCTTATTATAATTCTATCAATGACATAATATATTATGTCAGAATATCCATCCTAGAAGTGAGTGGTCATTATATATTCACATAATATATTTATATAAATTTATACCAAGGTCATATTCCTATTTTCAACAAAGCAAATTTTTTAGGTTTTCTAGGGTTAGAGAATTTGTATTTAATTTTATATTTTGAAAAAAAAATGAAATTTCTGATTCTCACATTCTTTGACATATCCACCCATCAAAATCATAATTTTTAAATCCTTTTAATCTTTTACATATCTTAAAAAATTAAAAAAGGCTGCCCAATATTTAATTTTAATTCTCAAGAACTAGACCCATTTGAATCTTGAAAATCTTTAACCAAAACATAAAAAAATGATTTACCATCCATAATTTCTATTTTGGAACGTCTGAACAAATCCATGTGGATATTTTCCAAGGTTTTAGAGGTAGAAAACTATATTATTTTTTTAAAATATTTTTTTCATTCCCATTTCGAATACATCACATAGTTTTTTTTATATAATTTAACACCCAGAAAATCCGAAACCAAGTTTACATTAGATAAATTTATCAAACAAATAAATATTACATTGATCAAGCCTCCAATTCCAAATCCAAGATTCTTTTATTTTTAAATTTAAAAAGTTTTAATTTATTATACATAAATAATTATGATATAATTTATATATATTTTTAGTTATTGTTCCCTTAAACTTAAGGGATGTATATTTAAAATATAAACATTAAATTTTATAAAATTCAACTAATTATCCTTCATCAAAAAATTGATAAATAATATTATGTTGTTATTTAAGACTTCATCATAAAGAAATTTACTCGTGAGATTTTATTGATGATCTCCATTATGTTGAATACTAACAATCTTCCCTTTGAAATTTTTATCAAATGTGAAATTCCCTCTATCAATCATAGATAGTGAATAAAAGTTGCGAAAATATCCAATAATATGTCTTGAAAAACCACTATCCATAAACCATTTTGATTTTTTGTTGGTGAGGATTTTTCCTGAAAAACAAATTGATAAAAAATAAATTTTCATACCAAAATTATTTTTGTTCATACAGTGTTATCTATAAGAAATTTAGGAATCCACATATTCTTATATTTTCTAGAATTCTCAAAATTATAATAAGATAAAATTATAGAAATAATAGAATTATTAAGTAAACACACCAGATGGTTTATTTAGAAAATATCATTGATAATATGAATATTTGAACCATAATGAAATCGTGTGATTTTTGATATATTTTTATTTTTTCAACTAGGTATAATTTTTTTATATAGATTTGTTCTTTCACCCTTACTTTATATCCCAAAATTTTCTTTATTATATTTCTTCTTACCAGCATATTATTTAAATATCCCCCTTTGATGAAAATAGTAAAAAATACTTTAGGTCCTTAACTCCAACCTATAATTATTTTAATTTTTTAGAATAGATAACACAAATATAAGGAGAATCATATAGTTTAAATTTTTGTTCAGAAATATGTTTCCTTAAAACTACTTTTCCATTGACAACAAAATAATATGATTTATTTAGAGTCTTGTTAATTTTATTTATAGAATCATAGTTGTCTTATAATGTAGAATAATAATCATTTGATTCATCAAAATATTAGTTTTTAGTATTATATTTAGAACAATATTAATAGATAGAATGTACCACATCAGTTTATACCATAAAGAGCATGTTAGACTTCTAATTAGATAATAAATATTTAGAATCATAACTGGAGTAATTACAAGTTTATTCTAAGGAACTCCATTTATCATTCACAAAATTCTTGGATTTACTCTTTTATAAAACATTTTTGAATTAATTATTATCATAATTATAATTATCATGAAATTGTGTGAAGTCTAGTTTTATGTTTCAAGACATATTATACTAAATACATCTAACTTCCTTAATAGTCCCATCATATTTTTTTTAGTTCATGAATTATTTTATTTATCATATACTCTTGTTTGAGAAATTTTAGAATTTCCTAGAAAATTTATTAAGCTAGTCGCTTGAATCTAAATTGATTGTTGTTTCTCCGTCAGATAATAATAAAAATGAAATCTCTTTGTTTTTATTCTCATCATTGGAAGTATATTCCTTTAGAGTATATTTTTCCTTCTTAAATAGATTATTCTCTCCAACCGCATATCCCATATAATATTCATACATTATTATAGTATAAATAAGTCCATTTATTTATTATTTTTTCATATCAAGAGATTTTCTACTAGGAGTTGAAATTAAAATCCATTTTTTTGTAGAATTCATAAAATTTGTAGAGATTGATATGTAATAAGAAAAACTATTTCTATAGAAGGAACATAATTTATAATCATAGTTAATATTATTTTTAACTGAGTGATGATTTCTATTTAAACAATTTTGATGGTGTAAAACTTGATTTTTTTAGTAATATATCAAAGTTATCAAACATTTCTAGTTATTTCATATTCTACTAAAATTGTGGTCAAAATTTTATATGATATAGAACTTTAAGAAACTCAACTGAAACCATGTGGAATAAGTCAAAATATTATAGTGTTAATGAATTTAAATTTTATATCGTGGCATTATTCATTAGTAGAATCCCATGTCTTGGGTTTTTTCTTGTGGATTTCATAGGTCTTAATAGCCCTAAATATAATTTTATACCACGATTTTTCAAATAGATACTAATTTGAGCCTTCCAGAATCCATAGTTTTTTCCATTAAAATAGGGTTCTCTGTCAATAGAAATTTTTCACTATTATCAATTATTTTATCCATATTAATATGATCTTTATGAAATTAACATTTTATAGTTGTTAAGTCATGAGGTTATTCCTTTGATACCAATTTTGTGTTGGATAAATGTAGAACAATGTATCATGATGGGGTGAATTGAGTTCTTGAAATTTTCATCAATTTAAAACCACCATCTATAAAGGAATGAATGGTTTTTATCAAAATTTATAAAAAAATAATCCACTGAATTAAAATGAATAAGTGAAATATAGAACATAGTGTATTTATAGTGGTTTAGGGAACAAAGACAACCTAGTCCACTCCACCAACACTCTACTCTATGAGTTTTTTGATTTTAACTATTCTATCCCTTTTCAAGGTTATCCTAGATGAGTGAAAGAAGAAATTACTTATTAAAATAGTTTTAATGGAATTAAACTTCGATATCCCTTTACAATACCTCTCTACAATCTTAAAATACTTAAACAAAAAATTATATATAGATTCCAAAAAAATAATGAAGATTGATACAAGTTCAGAACACAATTCTGAGTAGAAACTATCTGATGAAGAAAAAACAACAAGAGAAGAATAATATATTCAAAGAGAATATATGGAGGTTATTTTATTTCAAAGGATAATCTCGTAATTATAGAAATTATAATGACCATTAGTTGATCATTCAAAGCATAAATACTTTTTGTATCCTCTGTATGATATATCTCTTTTGGGTGTTCTATATAATTTCAATCATCTGTATAATCTCAATTTATATCTCCTATTTTCAATATGAACTAAGTTCACTTGATAATACCAATGGTTATGTGAAAAAAAATTTTGAAAACTAAAAAAACTTTCACTTAATTAGTATATTTCATTATTTTTCAATTAATGTATGAGTAGAGATAATAAGATGTATCAGATTTCATCTTCATCGTATTTTTTCATTCAAGTGAAAAAGAAACTCTTTCCAAATTGACCATTTTTTATTTAACAAAAAACCTTTTATGATACACATAAAAGAAAAAGTTGAATTTTCAAAAGTTCCAATAATTGTAGATATATTTAAATGATACTCTATCTATGAGAATAAAATATTGTTCCTCTCTTGGATAACTTGATCTGTGTAAGATAAATTTATGTATGTACAATTCTCATAAAATAATTAAAAAATTGTAATATAAACATCTTTCATAAGATAAATGACTTATCAAATCATTGACTTCATCATTTTGTAAGATAATTCATTTAAAAAGTTAATTTTTGTAAGATAAATCATATTCTACATAAGATAAAAGATATTTCTGGTCTTACATCTAATTTCAATTCTTTATGAAAGATATTTTATCTACTCCACAAGATAATTTACTGATATTGAAAGATAATACTTTTTATTCTGATCTTTCATTAGATAAAATCATTCTGAAAAAACTAAAATTTATAATAATTGCAAACCAAATCTTTGGTGGTGAAGATAAATCTTAATCCTGTAAGTGAAATACCATAAGAAAATATCTTGATGGTAGCTCAAGGCATTCAGATGAGTTAAGAATGTATAATGTGATGCTAAAACACATAAGATAAATATATTAGTAAAATTAATTAGTATTTTTTTAATAATAAAAATATATAGAATTTATGAGATATTGTGGAAAAAAAGTTTATCCAATAAAGATTCATGTTTTTATGGGTATGGAATTTTGGGGGAAATTGAATTTTAGTCCCAAATTATTATGAAGGGAAATATACCCTAAAATATATCCTTGGAATTATTTTATAATGGTTTTATTAATCCCCAGATGCGGTATTTATACTTAGGTTTTAATTTAGTGACATTCCAAAGTTAGCATAGAATATTTAAATATTTATTAAATAAATATTAAATACTCACACATTATAGAATAATGATATATCCAAAACAGGATCCCCAATTAAAATTTTGACTCATGGTTAACTTTGGAATGGATGGTTTTATCTAGTCGAAGTATGAAATTTATCTAAGATTTATGTCTCGGGTCAGCCTTTAAGTGGGTGTTTATTTTAATTTTTTTTCTCCCCTTTTACCCTATTCCTTCCCTCATATGCATGATGGAAAGGGGATATCACCATGTAAAAATATAGAAGAGTTACATAGTGTAACACCCTGAGATATTACAATATTTTCATTTATGAATAAATTTAATTTTTTTTCTTACATGCTTTTTACACAACACCATATTTAGCTTACTCTATACAAAACAATGATTTTTTTTGTGTTACATACAAGACCCAGTTTTACCAAAGAACAATATATTAATAAAATATTATTATTTAATATAATATATAACTTAGCCATTAAATTAGCGGTTATGAATAGTATTAACCAAATTTTGAATTTTATATATTTCATATAATTTTAACACTCTTCTTATATATTTTCTAGTCAAGATTTAAGAAAAAAATAAAATTTTCAGTTAAAAAATTATTCATCAAAAATGCAGTTCATTTCCTTATTAATGGAGATCTTATCATGAACTAACCCAGGTTGACCATGAACTGGTCACCCAAGCCATTCTGCGACATGGCCCGATTGACGTTTCAGATCCCCATGGGATGGAAACTAGTATCAAGAATCAGATACAATACAATAGGGAATGATTTCAGACCAAAAGAAACAACTTGGACCAAGAAAATAAACAGAAAAGACTGAAGACACAACAAAACTAAATAACTGAACTTAAAATAAATAAACCAATGATTCAGTTACAAGATACAGATAAACATATTGGAAAACTAAAAAAATAAAGCAAAACCACTACCACACGATCTCTATGTGACATCTTGGTCACCTTCAAAAGTAAGAATGAACCTTCCCCAACACTAAGAAGCTAAACTAAGATAACCTGAGCAACAAGAGACCTGCAACTAAAAGGGTATGATAGGCATGGGAACCGAAATACTAAGTAGAAATACAAGACAAACCACTGAATCCAAGAATCTTGTTTGCCAAAAAAACCATTAACACAAGTTTAAAATATATTTATAAAACTAGGGTTTTCAAATATTAAATAAATATCATCATTTTACCAATTTTAACATCCATAATACACTACTTATCATTTCCATAACCATTTGAAAATTTAAAAACCAAAACTAAGACATGTGGTACCAAGGCAATACTAAAAATAAACAGATAAATAGAATGTGATAGAAACAAGTATAACAGAAAAAAACAAGCACAACAATAATAACCATGGGTGATCCTAAACATCCCTAGAATACCCTAGGATGTACTCAATTTGAAATCACCTGTCAGTACACAGTGAAGCCCCTAAGTCCATAACCAACTAGTTGCCCTAACCTGGCCTTACTAGTGGCAGATCCATTCTGGCATATCTACAACTCCAAGAGAGTACTAAACCATCTAATTGGGGCTAGCATGAAACTATCAACCAACAAACTATAATATTCCCATGAACCCATGGTGTTAATAATAATACTATTTATGTAGGATTACAATGCACTCATGACTCACCTGGGCTATCATCACTACACTTTCCTACCCCAAACGCGGGCACCAATATACGATAACCCATAAAGGAAAATCCCTCCTATAACGGTTCCCCATACATATATATACATTTCATATAATTCAAAGGTTCCAACTGGGCTAGTATACCATATATATGTTCAAATAATTTCATAAACCATTTCGGTTTTCTGACTGGGCACACCCATTTTCCAAAACACAATCCTTTTTAAAAGTGAACACAAACATCACTTTTCAGTTGGAAGTGCCAAAAGGGCCCTTAAATTAATATAACCAAATATACTTACCAAAGAATCATAAAACCCCCTCAACACATTTATAACACCAACGAGGACCCTAATTCCAAAACACACACCTAAATACTTCACAATTGCTAAACGAGCCTTTATCCTTTCCAATCTCACACCAAAGCATGATGTATGTCCAAATGGGTCAAACCTTTGGAAACAAATTTTAAACCATTTTTAGAAACCACACATATAACCTAACCTTATTTAGAATACAAAAACCATTTAAGAAACCAAATGTTTCAATAAAACACCAATTTAGAGCACCATCTTAATTTTAGGACACATCCATGCATGAACCTAGTGCACCCATGGATGTTTCAATATCCTATGGAATAATGAAAACCCCAAAAACACTTAGATAACAATTTCCATAACACACCATTTTCATTAAATCCATATCCACCCTCCCACATGGTTTAAATATCCCAATTCCTCTTATTGAAACCACAAAACCCCTACCAAACATTTTAATTCAAAAAACACACTATAACATCACCCAAAATATACATACCAAAAAAACGTAAAAAAATATATACAATGACAACACAGTGAAAGATATACATTTTATAAAACTACCAATTCAACATTACAAGAACACTACCATTTAAAATAAACACCCTATGTTCCGAAATCCCATGCATTGCACATGAATATCCTTGAAACCCTATTTTTAGTAAATTTTAGCAACACTGAAACTCTAATTTCATCAAGCCATAGGTATTATAGAAATTAAAATAAAATTTATAAATTAATTATAAACATACAAGTTCTGATAGAATGTTCTGGAAAGGCACTTTTTGGAAACGCCTACCTCAAACCAAGTGCGGATGGAACGAAACTTCAAAGAGAGGGATATCTAGACCACATAAAAGATCATAACTCCCTAGATATCAAGAAAAATGAAAAAAAACTCAAACCCTAGGTATTAGGGTTCATCCAACAGAATAAAATCCCATGGAAAACCAAGAAGAGGAAGAGGGGAAGAGAATAAGTAGAGAAAATGACCAAGAAACCCTAAAAACTCACCTTGGATCGGAGGGGAAGCACCTGGGAGGGAGAAGAATCCATTTAAGGGGACCTAGGGGTTCTCTTCATGTTCCATATTCAACCAAGGGGGAGGGGTTAGTTTTGGGTTTAAATGGGTAGGAGGGTAGAATAGGGATTTTATGTTTTAAAATTTATGGGTGGCCCACATGGTTTGGCCGCATGATTTTTCCAACCATGTGGTAACCTTTTGAAACTCTATATCCATGGAGGAGAGGTCACTCTCTTACATGGGGCCTACTTCTTGGCTATACAAAAGTCATGTGGTCATTTCTTTTAAACTTTCACCTGTCACATGGCTGAGCTTCAAGGTTACTACTTACTATGCGACACCTGGAAAAACCTCCTGAAACTCAAAAATCTCAGAATTTTGACCATGACTCAAACTAGAACCAAGAACCAAAGATACAAGACTAAAAAAGGATAAAATAATGAAGTATCTGAGTTTGGGGTGTGACAATTCTCCCCACCACTGACACTTTCTACCCCCAAAAAGTCACAAAGTTATAAAATGACCAAAACTTATGTTTATGCCCGATCAAAATTGAAGAAGACCACGAACCTCAAGGTGAGTACTTATTCCTCAATTCACACCTGACCGGTCAAAGAGAACCCACTACCCAAAACAATGGTATAACATAAGAGGGTTCTCCCCACCACAATAACTCAACTATCTTTAAAACCTTAGAACTCCAACACACCACCCTAGGGGTCAATGTGGAACTCCCAACCAGAACATACCCAACTCCTCAAACCAACAAAATAGTGGCCTTACTGCAATTGAAGACTAAGTAGTTATTAAACTATAATGAAACCTACTCCCTTAGAATGAGAAAAACTATTACACCATTAGAACTCATATAAGAAACACACAATGAATCAAACTGGCATACCGAGCTCCAGAATGATGGATCTCCCTCTAGCAACACCACTAGAACTACGAATTTTCTAGGTCGATCTAAAATTCCTAACACTAGGTAATAACCATAAAATAGGACACCACCAAAAACAAGAAACACCATCCTTTATCTCCAAAAAACTCAATCACTTTTATCACCAAACGAATGCCTCTACAACCAATCATCCCACACAAGATCCAATGACACCTTAAGAAAAATGAACAATTCAAGGAACTACGTTCATACATAGAAAACCACTCTGGTAACAAAAGGACAAGTCCATACCACTATTACAATGAAATAAAAAACTTACAAAAATAGTAAAATCCATAATGGCTGGAAGGTAATAATGAGAAAAATTTAAACACCTCCATCACATTATGGAAAAAAGAACTGAGACAAGGTTTCACACAACCCCGACAACTCCTGACTGTGCGTGAGCTTCACCCTGAGACTAGTGGCTGGGGATATGATGGCTAAATAATCATATTCCTCACATTCAGACACTAGAATCCCCCTATCAAAACTCCCCCTCGAATGACACTTCCCGCAAAATATTCCTCAGTGACCTAAACAGCTAAAATGATGAAAAGAATTTGGAGGGATTTGAAAAAATACCTTACAATACCCTAATCATCCGTATCGACGATACACTAGAAAGAGATATGATGAACTATATGTTTGAGCCATTGAGGATTACTACTTAAAGGCATATTCCTTTCGCATGAAATCCTCGCCAGATGGTGAACCCTCACGAGACCTGACCACCAACAACTACACCCTAAATTTTAACAATGATGAAATGGACAACCTCCACTGGCCCAAAACTAAACCCTCAAACACAACCAATATGGCATGAACCTTAAAAAACTCGTGAGTTCCCAATAACTCGAAGGCATGAACTGCTTCCTTCAAAACACTTCACTACCCCTAACCGAACCCAAAGGCCTCGAAGGACAAGAAACACTCAATAGAAACCATAATTTTGCATGACTCATTAACAACTTCTAGGGATATTTCTAGGAATCACATTCAGAATAACATGAAAAACACAACTAAAACAAACATCAAACCAAAACAGAACACCCCATGCCAAGGGAAATAGGCTCATAAGCCAAACATATATAAACACAACCAAAAATAACTTTTATAAAAATCACCATTACTTTTAAATTTAAAAATTACCTTCTTCCAAGGCTAATTCCCAAATACTAAAACCCATTTTTCACAAAACAAAATCCATATTCTAAAACGAGAACCAATTTCCAAAATCATTATCCCTTTCTAAATCAAATTATAAAAGCAAGGCCAGGACTTTAATTTCATTTACCTACTCGTGGAATATTTTGAACTGTCACACATGAATCCATCAAATTACACTTAAATCCTCTACGAACTAGTTCCCCCATGAACTTTCCATACATATCAACACACATGTGACCTTCAATTAATAGTCCCAAGGGTCCAAAAACCCTTTTCCTTATCAAATCCAAACATATACCAAATTTCCCTATCCCAAAAACTTTCACTTCCAATACCCATTTTACCAATTTAAAACCATTTAAAAGAAATAATTTCCATTTAAAAACCATTTTCATTAAAATATCCACTTTCATTTTCAAAATAACTTTTACACCAACTGAACCAAAATAAAACATAGCCAAAAAAATATTAGAATGAGGAACTAGTGAATATGCCTAACCTGGTGACATAGTAGTGGTCCATGCCCCACATATGGAATAACACTAAGAGGACCTTGTACTGGGAACTTCGACTCCATATGGTTCACTACTCAATGTGAGTCCACAACATGACACCATTTCACCTCTATTGTCATTCCTTAATTCCAAAACAAGATCAAAATGCTTAAAACCTTAACTACCCCTGGTAACTCAGGTCTCATCAGGAGCGGTGGTGATTAAAAACCGACTCATAATCTATCTCATAAACCCTAAAAATCTTAATTTCCATCTACTTGATAGCATAAATATCAAGGGCCTCCTCTGATACCATTTTGTCATGAACCAACCCGGGTCAACCCTGGACTAATCACCAGAGCCAGTATGCCACATGGCCCGAAGGGCGTTCCCGTTCCCCATGAGTTGGAAACTAGTGTCGGGCATCAAATACAACACAAGAGAGAATGATGTAAGCCCAAAAAAAATAATCAGGGCAAGTAAAATAAATATAACAGACTAAAGATATCGTAAAACTAAATAACTGAAGTTCAAATAAATAAATAACTGATCTATTTACAAGATATAGATAAATAGACTGAAAACTGAAATAAGAAAGTTTAATTTCTACCACATTATCTCAATGTGACCTCTTGGTCACCTCCAACCAAAATAATGAACCTATACGAACACTGAGAAGCTAAACTATGATAACATGCGAAATAAGGGACAAGAAACTGAAAGGGTAGGATATGCGTGGGCACCGAAATCCTCAGTAGGAAAACCATGATAAACCACTAAATCTAAGAATTACCTTTCCCAAAACAAACCATTTACATTAATTGAAATACAGTTACAAAAGTAGGTTTTCACATCTTAAATAAATAACATCATTTTAACATTTTAAAAATCCAACACCAACTACCTATCATTTCCAAAAAACAATTTCAAATTTAAAAACAAAAACCAAGAAAATTAGTACTAATGTTGTGCTAAAAAGAAACATATAAATTGAACATGCTGGATAAATTTATAACATAAAAAAACATGAACCATAATAATAACCATGGTAAATCCTAAACATCCCTAGAATTCCCCAAGACTTACTTAGTTTGGAGCCACCTGTCGAGGTATGGTGAAGCCACTAAGTCCATAACCAACTAGATACCCTAACCTAGCCTCACTAGTGGCACATCCATTTTGGCCTATTTACAACTTTAGAAGGTTACTAACTCGTCTAATCAGGGCTATCAAGAAACCATCAATCGATCAACTATAAGACGCCAAATAACCCATGGTAGTAGTAATAATACTGTGTATGTAGGATGTAACACCCCAGGTAAATAAAGAATATGACATTTCATATTTATCCATATTTGTGAATAAAATATTTAAATGACTTTAAAGGGGACGCTATGCTCGATGGCGTACCCAACACGCAACAACAAGTTTCTTGGGAATCTTACGTTGCACTCTAATAATAAAATAATATTATTTTAAATGGTAGTTAACATGTAGCCATTGTAATGGAGGGAATGGATAGAAATAACTAAAATATGATTATATATTTTTTGAAATGTTTTTACATTTATCCAATAAAGGATAGAGGCTTAAAATACGGAAAGAATTCAATTTTAGGCATATATGCCCTAGTTTTCACTAAAGGTTCACTTATCGCCTTTTGATGGCGAACCATCATTAAATATAGTTTTGTTCACTCTTATAAATTCTATTGTACCAAATAAAACTCTTCTTAAGAATCGGGACATCAAAATTTACCTTGTGTAAATTTTTGGTATCTTTCCGATAATGTTCATTTTTTTAATGAATAGTGTAAAATGTTGTATTTTAATTCAAAACCTCTTTTTAATCTAATTTATTTATATGATTAGATTATATTTTGAATTGGTTTTAAAGTTAAATTATAAAATATTTTTACCATTAAATCCAATAGTGGTCGTTGGAATTAATTTCACTTTGAAATCAGACTTAAACTAGTGTCAATCTTTTGATACTTATTATTTTATAAAAACACGCTATTTGCTCTGAGAGAGGGAATTAATTATTAAATTAATTAATGTGACTAATATGTTTTGAATTTTGTAAAACGGACTTCATTTTTGAATTCGTAATATCAAATATAGCTTCGGGTGAAGTTTTGGTATTTTTCTGAAAAACTCCAATTTTTGATGAATAGTGAAACCACTAAGTGGTAATCAAGCAAACTAATTTTTCAGTTAAATGAAAGTTTACCACTAATGTGTATTGAATTTTGAAAATCCGACATACATGGTTGTCATTAGTATGTAAAATGTGGTTCAATGGGATGAAAATAATTTTTTGGTGAATAGTAACTTATTAAGTTTTTAATCGCGATTAGTGGTAATTAGTGTAATTTAAGGTAAAAATGATATTATAAGAATGTGAAAACACCATGAAACTTGTCCTACACCTATTGGGTGAGTCATGGCCGACCAAGAAAAGCCATGGGCCAACTTGGGGACCCCATGGATCCACTTTGGTTGGGAAATGACATAAATAACTTTTTATTTAATGTAAAAGTAAAAGTGACACAAGCATGATATGTTTTACTAAAACAATTTTTAAGTGGGGTTATACAAGTGATCGTTTTGATTATAAATAGTCATTGGAAAGATAAAAATATTTCCTACATCATAGTATTTTTTGTATAATTTTTAGACATTAAATAAATTAAATTATTTATGACATAATAATGATGCAGCGATGACATCATTATTTGACGATTTAAATAAAATGGAAAGATAATGTAAACTCTATGAACTAAACATGTCCAAAACTTATTGGATGAGTGTATTTCGAAGCCTTATCACCTTATACACGAATTATATCAATTTGGGACCTTTTAAAACCGAAACACATTTTCAAATAAAGTAATATTTCTTACTTTCCAAAAGTGCCCCTCCTCTCCTCTTATAAAAGGCCCCCACCTCTACCTCATTTCACACACTCCTAAAGCCTTTGGCTCGGCCAACCCCTGCCCATTTACTCTCTACACATCCCTCTCCTCATCTTAGAGGATTCCCTTTGGGCAGAATACTTTCAAAGGAAGCCTTTAGGATCAATTCAAAAGGAGTTACACTTTTAAAGGTAATTCATTCTCTCATGTTCATTTGTTTTATTTTGCTTCTCCAACCCCCTAAAATCTTTTTATTTATTTCATTTGTAACAACACCAGTATCTTCAATATACAAGGATGTTTTTATAAGATTTATTCGAGCTACACTCTCACAAAACTACATCAAATGGTTAAAGAACATACGGTTTCCGTGGATGGCGAAATTGTGCCTCCCGAAACGATGATTGTTCAATACTCATTTAACACCTTCAAAGGTGGACATTATGATGTCACTATTTTTTATATATGATACATAATATGTTTATGTTTTACTTATGCTTCTTTATTTTTCATTTGTGTCTTACCTTTATGGCTTCCATTATGGGTATACGCGATATCTTCATTTTAGGAAGTGCGGACTACCGCCCCCTCAAAGTGATTTGATTCGTTAAATACCATATGTGGGACGTATAAAGGATAGAACTATGATATTATATATGATATTATACTGGAATTACAATATACCTTTATATAATTATGATTCCATTCTATAAAATATGAAATAGAAATGAAAGTAGCGTTCATGCGTACGTACGGATTACCGTCTCCATGAACGGTGCATTTCATTTCATACCTCTAAATAATTATGTAATGTTATAAATGCATGAAAGTACTGGATATATATGACATATATGATATCTAAATGATGAATAAAATTCTGGATATAATAAACATTCTTCCACACGAACAACATGTAATTGTAAGAAGTCCACTTTCGACTTAAGAACCAAATATCGGCAAAACAAATATTATTAACTTAAATTATTACATAATGTTTATTACATGGTAATAAGTGATATAAAAGGAATAATGAACTTGAAAAGGGTTCTTAAGGAAGTAGAAATTAACTCAAGTTTATTATTCAGGATATTAAAGAACGATCGAGACAAGTCGGACCCGAGGTAAGGGATCCTACAACTCTCTTTCTTTTTAAGTACACTCTTTTATGTCATTTCTTTTAAGCTCATCTTTCTTATGATTGGGATGTTCTTTTATATTAATCCTACTGTAATTTTTATGTTCATGTGATGAGAGACCCTATTCTCTCTCGTCAATCCATTTTGGAAGTTTTGAGTGGCGCCGTTTGGCTGCCGAACTTTCGTAAGAGATCTAACCTCTCTCTTTCTTTTTAAGTACTCTCCTTTATGTCACTTCTTTTAGGCTCCTCTTTGTAATGTTGGGGGATGTTCTTTTATATTAATCTTTCTGTACATTTTATTGTAATGTCATGAGATACCCTATTTGATCTCATCAATCCATATTCGGAAGTTTTATGTGGTGTCGTTAGGCTGCCGAGTTTTTGTAAGGGATTTTTCATCTCACTTTTATTCCCATGAGATTTATGCTACATTTGCCACAAATTCCATTGAGTGGTGTATGTACTGACAATTATTCTACTCTTTGTGTAATATAATTTCGTTTATGAGTATTTACATCAATTATCAATTGTCCTTCTTTCATGGGGTGTATGTTTTGAAAGATACCCAAGTCGGTAAGGGAACATTTCACCCTCCTCTTTTTTTAAAAGACTTCTTTTGTTGGGTCTTTTAATTTACATATTGTTATGTTGGGATATTTTCTCATATATCCTTATTGATGTAAATTTTATGTCCAAGTGATGAGATACACTTTTTATCTCTCATCAACTCATTTTGATGTGATGCCGTTAGGCTGTCAAGGGAACTTTTTAACCCAATTTCGATTTCTTTGGGTTCAACATGTAGTCATTGAATATGTCATCCATTGAATATGTGTGAATGACCTTTTATTGTTTTACAATTAATATCCACTTAAATTGGGTGTATTTATATTTTTCACACATATTTTTGAGATTGATTTCTCCTTAATTTAAGGATACCTTCTTTATAAGGGATTTCATCACATTTGACATTTCTATTGAGGGTTCATTGTTGTTATGCACCAATTCACTCTTATATGGTGTATATACGGTCCTTTGGAGTATTACATCATGAATTCATTTATTCTCATGATATTATAAAGTTATGACTAAATTTTATTCCTCAATTATTGTATTCAAGTGTCTCTAATTTTGGTAAAACCCCTTTAACCAAAATGTCATTTTCAACGTTTTAATTTTTTGTTATTATTAATATCCATGTTTTCAAAATGGTTTTAAGGATTTATTTATATGGATATTAATGGTTTAAAAATTTAAGCTTCAAGGTGTTATGGGACACTTTGATTCAAAAATATCTTTATTAAATGTTTTAAATGGTTTTGAAAATGGTTTCGATAAAGGATTCTATTATGATATATTGTGATGTGGAAATGTTATCATTCCTTTATATTGGTTTTATGTTTTATGATTTTATTTTGGTACTTGGACATTTTAACGGGTGGTTACGTTATAAACCATATGACGGGTGGTGCCACGAATACCAGGACGGGTGGTTACGTTATAACCTCCAATGCATTGGGTATGGAAGTCGGCCGTATGGCTATTCCATTAAGTATGTATGGAAATTGGCCGTATGGCTATTCCATTAAGTGATATGTGTGGAAGTCGACCGTATGGTTATTCAACTTAAGTATGTTTATGTCCCAAGTTACCTTTATATATGTTATGTGTTCTTTATATGGGTTTTATGGTAATCCTTTGGTTACAAAAAGGTAAGTAATGATACTTTTTTTTCAGTGGAAAGTTTTTACTACTTCATGAAGGTGAAAAGTATTACATTGATAAAGTATTCATGGTTTACTTGTTGTTTTGAAAAACTAACAGTTTTCATTCTTTGTGTATCCCTTACTGAGCTTCTTATACTCATCCCAAGTTTTTGAAATGTTTTTCACAGGACATAGCGTGGGATAGGGTCAAGGATGGGATCAACGGAAAGTCATGCTACCTAAAAAATGGAACTATACATGTTTCTTTTAAAGAGTTTTTATTTTATGGAAATTTAGTAGAAGCGACTACTTTGTAATCTTTTGAGATGTACTAGTTATGTCCTAATTCTCTAAAACTCTAAACCTGAAAAGATCCTCAATGTGAATTACTCATTTAATTCAATTTTAAGTAAGGTTTAAGGCTTGGGACTTATAGTTGGTATCAAAGGTCGGTTTAGATAACTTTAGAGGTTAGGGTATTCTTTAAGCATAAGTGACATTACCATAATGGTTAGGATTTCAGAAAGAGTCCTAGTTTTAGATAATGTGAATGAGTAAGTGTATCTTAGTGTTTACCTTCATCATTAGTACATGATGGTTTTGTTGATATACTCACACTGACATTTCTATTTTTAGTGAATGGATGGATCTAGCAGCCACCAAAGAGACAACAGGTTTGAAGGAAACTGTGGTGGTTCTCTGATTAAGATACCAGATAAAATGGAGGATTCAATGAGGAAACTCGTGGTTGTTCTAAACCAAATATCAAGGAGTCATGATCAACCACTTCAACCTTGGTGAGTTCTCTAATGCATCATATATGATATGGCCAACTCGATGTGGAAATTCAGGTAATAATTATTAAGGTAACCATTAGGGTTTATATGATACTTAATTTTTAGGTAATTATGGGTTACTCTATGATATGATGGAAAATGAAAGGAATGAGATAAACTTGAGGTTAAAATATGTTATGATTATTCTTGAAGATTTTTTCTCATTTTGGGGAATGTTTTAAGAATTATATAGTTTTGGAAAAAGGACAACACGTAGACCGTGTGACATCCCGTCGCGTCGGACAAAGCTGCGGGAATCGAACCCACAACCAAAGTGCGACTGGTATTTATCGCCTACCACTGGACTACATGAAGTCCCTGGTTAGTTTGACTGATTCATTCTAGTTATGTGATTTTATGAATTAAGAGTAAGTTGATTTTGGGTTATTTATGAAAATGATTAACCTATCATGGAGGATATGTGATTAGGTTAATTACTTTTCAAAACGAGACTTTAGGAGAAACTGATATTGTTTGGAGATAAATGTTACGATTTATCTTGGAAGACTATGTGACTAAATCCTTCAAATATTTGGGTTTCAATCTTATATTGGTTTACTTTGAAGAATTTTATGGACAAATTGATTATAGAATGGTCCTCGTTGAACTTTGGGTTTTGTTGGACAAATTTTGGAGATTAAGAATAGATTTTCTTTTTATAAAGGGTTATCCTTTTCTGGATTATCTGATCTTGTACTAGACTTTTTGGTTTTGGTTTTGGTTGAAGACATGGGAAGTATATAGTTATATTTTTTGGATTAGGTGATTCTCTAGTAGTTGATTATAGTACTCTTAATGTGAACAAGTCTTCCTAAATACTCGTCTTTTGGAGAAAATATGAGTTTGTGTAAGGAATCTAATAAAAGTTGAAAGTCAATATGATAAGTGATTATGTTTCCTTATGAATAAATTCCTCAATAAAAAGTAACTTAAAACAAAAATGTTTTCTATTAACTTTTCCTACTGGGGAATCGAATACCGTTTAACCCATCACAAGTTTGTGATTTTCTCATGGTTAACTTTCTCCTAAACATGTTTTCTGTCACTCTCCATCAGAACATGACCCTTTGTTTTTTCCTCCATGTCCATATTTTCATACTTGGAATCCTAGTATGGGTTAACTCGGGTGACCTTTGTACTTATCTTTCTTTATTTTAAAGTGTTTGTTTTACCGACTTTTGTTCCGATGTGGGACTTTCAAGGATGTTTCCAAGCACAATTTTAAAATTGCGAAGACGCAATTCCCAAAAGGGGGGAAGGATGTAACACCCCAGGTAAATAAAGAATATGACATTTCATATTTATCCATATTTGTGAATAAAATATTTAAATGACTTTAAAGGGGACTCTATGCTCGATGGCGTACCCAACACGCAACAACGAGTTTTTTGGGAATCTTACGTTGCACTCTAATAATAAAATAATATTATTTTAAATGGTAGTTAACATGTAGCCATTGTAATGGACGGAGTGGATAGAAATAACTAAAATATGATTATATATTTTTTGAAATGTTTTTACATTTATCCAATAAAGGATAGAGGCTTAAAATACGGAAAGAATTCAATTTTAGGCATATATGCCCTAGTTTTCACTAAAGGTTCACTTATCGCCTTTTGATGGAGAACAATCATTAAATATAGTTTTGTTCACTCTTATAAATTATATTGGACCAAATAAAACTCTTCTTAAGAATCGGGAAATCAAAATTTACCTTGTGTAAATTTTTGGTATCTTTCCGATAATGTTCATTTTTTTAATGAATAGTGTAAAATGTTGTATTTTAATTCAAAACCTCTTTTTAATATAATTTATTTATATTATTAGATTATATTTTGAATTGGTTTTAAAGTGAAATTAGAAAATATTTTTACCATTAAATCCAATAGTGGTCGTTGGAATTAATTTCACTTTGAAATCAGACTTAAACTAGTGTCAATCTTTTGATACTTATTATTTTATAAAAACACACTATTTTCTCTGACAGCGGGAATTAATTATTAAATTAATTAATGTGACTAATATGTTTTTAATTTTGTAAAACGGACTTCATTTTTGAATTCGTAATATCAAATATAGCTTCGGGTGAAGTTTTGGTATTTTTCTGAAAAACTCCAATTTTTGATGAATAGTGAAACCACTAAGTGGTAATCAAGCAAACTGATTTTTCAGTTACATGAAAGTTTACCACTAATGTGTATTGAATTTTGAAAATCCGACATACATGGTTGTCATTAGTATGTAAAATGTGGTTCAATGGGATGAAAATAATTTTTTGGTGAATAGTAACTTATTAAGTTTTTAATCGCGATTAGTGGTAATTAGTGTAATTTAAGGTAAAAATGATATTATAAGAATGTGAAAACACCATGAAACTTGTCCTACACCTATTGGGTGAGTCATGGCCGACCAAGACAAGCCATGGGCCAACTTGGGGACCCCATGGATCCACTTTGGTTGGGAAATGACATAAATAACATTTTATTTAATGTAAAAGTAAAAGTGACACAAACATGATATGTTTTACTAAAACAATTTTTAAGTGGGGTTATACAAGTTATCGTTTTGATTATAAATAGTCATTGGAAAGATAAAAAGATTTCCTACATCATAGTATTTGTTTTATAATTTTTAGACATTAAATAAATTAAATTATTTATGATATAATAATGATGCAGCGATGACATCATTATTTGACGATTTAAATAAAATGGAAAGATAATGTAAAATCTATAAACTAAACATGTCCAAAACTTATTGGATGAGTGTATTTCGAAGACTTATCACCTTATACACGAATTATATCAATTTGTGACCTTTTAAAACCGAAACACATTTTCAAATAAAGTAATATTTCTTACTTTCCAAAAGTGCCCCTCCTCTCCTCTTATAAAAGGCCCCCACCTCTACCTCATTTCAGACACTCCTCAAGCCTTTGGCTCGGCCAACCCCTGCCCATTTACTCTCTCCACATCCCTATCCTCATCCTAGAGGATTCCCTTTGGGCAGAATACTTTCAAAGGAAGCCTTTAGGCTCAAATCAAAAGGAGTTACACTTTTAAAGGTAATTCATTCTCTCATGTTCATTTGTTTTATTTTGCTTCTCCAACCCCCTAAACTCTTTTTATTTATTTCTTTTGTGACAACACCAGTATCTTAAATATACAAGGATTTTTTTATAAGATTTATTCGAGCTACACTCTCACAAAACTACATCAAATGGTTAAAGAACATACGATTTCCGTGGATGGCGAAATTGTGCCTCCCGAAACGATGATTGTTCAATACTCATTTAACACCTTCAAAGGTGGACATTATGATGTAACTATTTTTAATATATGATATATAATATGTTTATGTTTTACTTATGCTTCTTTATTTTTCATTTGTGTCTTGCCTTTATGGCTTCCATTATGGGTATACGCGATATCTTCATTTTAGGAAGTGCGGACTACCGCCCCCTCAAAGTGATTTGATTCGTTAAATACCATATGTGGGACGTATAAAGGATGGAACTATGATATTATATATTATATTATACTGGAATTACAATATAACTTTATATCATTATTATTCCATTCTATAAAATACGAAATAGAAATTAAAGTAGCGTTCATGCGTACGTACGGATTACCGTCTCCATGAACGGTGCATTTCATTTCATACCTCTAAATAATTATGTAATGATATAAATTCATTCATGTACTGGATATATATGACATATATGATATCTAAATGATGAATAAAATTCTGGATATAATAAACATTTGTCCACACGAACAACATGTAATTGTAAGAAGTCCACTTTCGACTTAAGAACCAAATATCGGCAAAACAAATATTATTAACTTAAATTATTACATAATGTTTATGACATGGTAATAAGTGATATAAAAGGAATAATGAAATTGAAAAAGGTTCTTAAGGAAGTATAAATTAACTCAAGTTTATTATTCAGGAGATTAAAGAACGATCGAGTCAAGTCGGACCCGAGGTAAGGGATCCTACAACTCTCTTTCTTTTTAAGTACACTCTTTTATGTCATTTCTTTTAAGCTCATCTTTCTTATGATTGGGATGTTCTTTTATATTACTCCTACTGTAATTTTTATGTTCATGTGATTAGACACCCTATTCTCTCTCATCAATCCATTTTGGAAGTTTTGAGTGGCGCTGTTAGGCTGCCGAACTTTCGTAAGAGATCTAACCTCTCTCTTTTTTTTAAGTACTCTCCTTTATGTCACTTCTTTTAGGCTCCTCTTTGTAATGTTGGGGGATGTTCTTTTATATTAATCTTTCTGTGCATTTTATTTTAATGTGATGAGATACCCTATTTGATCTCATCAATCCATATTCGGGAGTTTTATGTGGTGCCGTTAGGCTGCCGAGTTTTTGTAAGGGATTTTTCATCTCACTTTTATTCCCATGAGATTTATGCTACATTTGCCACAAATTCCATTGAGTGGTGTATGTACTGACAATTATTATACTCTTTGTGTAATATAATTTCGTTTATGAGTATTTACATCAATGATCTATTGTCCTTCTTTCATTGGGTGTATGTTTTGAAAGATACCCAAGTCGGTAAGGGAACCTTTCACCCTCCTCTTTTTTTAAAAGACTTCTTTTTTTGGGTCTTTTAATTTACATATTGTTATGTTGGGATATTTTCTCATATATCCTTATTGATGTAAATTTTATGTCCAAGTGATGAGATACACTTTTTATCTCTCATCAACTCATTTTGATGTGATGCCGTTAGGCTGTCAAGGGAACTTTTTAACCCAATTTCGATTTCTTTGGGTTCAACATGTAGTCATTTAATATGTCATCCATTGAATATGTGTGAATGACCTTTTATTGTTTTACACTTAATATACACTTATATTGGGTGTATTTATATTTTTCACACATATTTTTGAGATTGATTTGTCCTTAATTTAAGGATACCTTCTTTATAAGGGATTTCATCACATTTGACATTTCTATTGAGGGTTCATTGTTGTTATGCACCAATTCACTCTTATATGGTGTATATACTGTCCTTTGGAGTATTATATCATGAATCCATCTATTATGATATATTGTGATGTGGAAATGTTATCATTCCTTTATATTGGTTTTATGTTTTATGATTTTATATTGGTACTTGGACTTTTTAACGGGTGGTTACGTTATAAACCATATGACAGGTGGTGCCGTGAATACCAGGACGGGTGGTTACGTTATAACCTCCAATGCATTGGGTATGGAAATCGGCCGTATGGCTATTCCATTAAGTATGTATGGAAATTGGCCGTATGGCTATTCCATTAAGTGATATGTGTGGAAGTCGACCGTATGGTTATTCCACTTAAGTATGTTTATGTCCCAAGTTACCTTTATATATGTTATGTGTTCTTTATATGGGTTTTATGGTAATCCTTTGGTTAAAAAAAGGTATGTAATGATACTTTTTTTTCAGTGAAAAGTTTTTACTACTTCATGAAGGTGAAAAGTATTACATTGATAAAGTATTCATGGTTTACTTGTTGTTTTGAAAAACTAACAGTTTTCATTCTTTGTGTATCCCTTACTGAGCTTCTTATACTCATCCCAAGTTTTTGAAATGTTTTTCACAGGACATAGCGTGGGATAGGGTCAAGGATGGGATCAAGGGAAATTCATGCTACCTAAAACATGGAACTATACATGTTTCTTTTAAAGAGTTTTTATTTTATGGAAATTTAGTAGAAGCGACTACTTTGTATTCTTTTGAGATGTAATAGTTATGTCCTAATTCTCTAAAACTCTAAACCTGAAAAGATCCTCAATGTGAATTACTCATTTAATTCAATTTTAAGTAAGGTTTAAGGCTGGGGCCTTATATAGGAGGTCAGCGCACACGTGACTCAGCTTAGCTATCATCATTGCACATTCCTACCCCAAACATAGACACAAATATATTATAACCCACAAAGTAAAATCCCTCCTATAAAGGTTCTCTATTCATACATATGCATCTCATATCATTGAAAGGTGCCAACTGGGCCAATGTACTATAATTTTGTTCAAATCATTTCATAAACCATTTCAGTTTGCCGACCGAGCACACACATTTTCCAAAACACAATCCTTTTTAGAAGTCAAAACGAACATCACTTTTTAGTTAGAAGTTCCAAATGGTCCCTTAACTTTATATAACCAAATACACTTACCAAAACATCATAAAAACCCCTAAAATAGATTTAAAACACTAAATGGGCCCCTAATTTCCAAACACATTCCCAAAGTCTTCACAATTTCCAAACATTCCTTTATCCTTTCCAAATTCACACCAGATCATGATTCAAGGGAAAATAGTTCAAACCTTGGGAAACACATTTAAAACCATTTTTAGGAACCACACAAAGAACCCAACCTCAGTTTGAACACAAAACCCATTTATGAAACCAAATCATTCAAGAAAAATCCAATTTAGTGTGCCACACTCATTTGAGGACACATCCATGTGTGCGCCTAGTGCACCCATCGATATACCAACATCCAATGTCACAACAAACAATCAAGAAACACTCAAAAACCCATTTATATAAAACACAGTCTTCTTTAAAGATATATCCAACCCCCCACTATGTTTAAAGAACCCAATTCCTCTTATTGAAACCACAAAACCCCTTACAAAAATTTTAATTCAAAAGCCACACTATAACATCACCCTAAATCTACATACCAAACCAAAATTACAAACTACCCATACTATTAAAACACAATGAAAGTTCCACATTTCATAAAAACCCCCAATTCCACTTTAGAAGACCACTGGTATTTAAAATAAACAACCTAGGTTCCAAAATTCTAGTTATTGAACAATAATATCCTTCAAAAACTACTTTTAGTAAATTTTAACAACATGGAAACACTGATCACATTATTCCATAGGTATGATAAAGATTATAATAACATTTATAAATTAATTATAAACATACAAGTGACCATGGAATTTTCCAAAAAGAAAAATGTTGGAAACTCCTACCTCAAACCAAGTGCGGATGGAAGAAAACTTCACGGAGAGGGAGATCTAAGCCCCACAAATGATCTGTAAATCCTATCCATCGAGAAACAATAAACCAACATCAAACCCTAGGTATTAGGGTTTGACCAAGAGAATAAAACCCTAATGAAAACTAATAAGAGGAACATGGGAAGAGAAAGAGAGGATAAAATTGAGAAGAAACCCTAAAAACTCACCATGGATTGAAGGGGAAGAACCTTGGAGGGAGGAGATTCCATGTAAGGGGACCTAGGGGGTTTCCTTCATGTTCCATGGTCAACCAAGGGGAAGGGGTTAATTTTTGGGTTAAATGGGTTGGAAGGTAGAATAGGGATTTTAGGTTTTAAATTATTTGGGCGGCCCACACGGTTTGGCTACATGGTTTTTCAAACTGTTCGTCAACCGTACAAAACTCTCCTCCCATGGAGGAGAGGCTACACGCCTACCTAGGACCTACCACAAAACCATGAAATAAATTATCTCCATCTTCCACTAGCCGCAAGGCCGGGTCACACAGACACTACTAATTGTTCCATAACCATGACACACCTAGAAAAACTTTTCAAAACACCAAAAACTAAATATTTCGACCGGTAATCAAATGAAAATGTTGACCAAATGATCCAAGACTAACAAGAGGATAAAATAATGAAGTATCCAAGGTCGAGGTGTGAAAAAACTCATTTTAGATAAAATATTTCAATCTTTTATATTTTGAGTTTATAAAAATAAACTCTTTCTTTGAAATCATAGTATTAAAATTTAATTTGGTCCAATTTTTGATATTTTCTGCTAAGTTTCATGTTTTGATGAATAGTGACAGAATACTAAATTTTAACTGAAAACAACTTTTTTCATCAAAATAATTTTTAGTATTAATTTATAAATTTGATTGGTTTTAAAGGATAAATAGAATGTATTTTTATCATTTAATATAATTTCTGTCATTGGTATTAATTTTATCATGAATTTTGATGTAAAAACATTGCAATATTTTACAATGTTTTAACTTTTAAAAACTCATTTTCCATTCCGACAATGGGATTTATTTTAAATTAATTACTGCAACTTCTATTTTTTGAATTTTTTAAAATGGATTCTATATTTTTAATTAGTGGGTACAAATTATGTAAATATGTCTCTTTTATTTTTAGGAATTTTTAATAGAAACTTTAGTAAAAAAAACCTTTTTACCATGGTTAAGGGTAAATTGGGTAATTAGAGGAAAATTTAATATTATAAAATTACCCAAACTGCTATAAAAATTCTATCGGATGGATAAATTAGACCCTTGTCAACTATATTTATAAATGGAGTCATTTGATAAACCCTTTTCCACAAATATGACATAAATATTATTAAATTTAATGTGTGTGACAAAATGTCACACTCTCATTTCTTATGAGTAAAATAATTTTAATATGGAGATCTCTATAAGATAATATTTGATTATAAATTTTATATGTGAATATAAAATAATCACCTACATCATAGAAATTTATTTATAATTTTTAGAGATTTAATAATTATCATTAATGTAGACACAATAGCAATGAAGAAAATATTTTATTAATAGAAATATCTAATAATTGATATTAAAATTATTAAAATAAATATAATTTTACTTAATTAATGACATACACTAATTTTATTGATAACATATACATGTTAGTAACATATTTTAAGTATTGGTTCGAAGTTATCATATTGGTTTAATATTTTTAAAAATGAAAATATTGAATAGTATTAAAATTGATATAAATGATTTTTTAAAATAAATACTATTTTACTAAAAGATATAAATTCCCTAAAAATATAAGATTTGAAAAAAATAACTTTTATAATGTAAAATATGTAAAAAAAAATGATTTAATTTTGATTCTTTTGTCATTTTATAGTAACTATATTAACCCTATAGTTTAAAAAGACAAGTAGACACGTTAAGAGTTAAACTGTTTAACTAAGGGTTAAAACCAAAAATTAAGGTTAATTTTGAAACCTAAACTTGTCAAAATTTCATTCGTTGAGGGTATTTTGACCCACACTCATATTAATCTCTAAATAAATCACTTTTGAGCTATTTAAAACTGAAAATAAATTCATAATAAATAAATATTTTAATATCATCCAAAAGTGCCCCCGCCTCTCCTATAAAAGGGAACATCTCCTTTACTTTAATTCACACAAAAAATCCATTTAGCTCATCTAAAAACTGACCATTTCCTCACCCAAATTATATCACTTAATCCTAGAGCCCATACTTTTGGAACAAAACCCACGTAAGGAGACTTTGTTTGTAGATCAAAACGAACACTCGAAGAAGTGGTAATTGTTTTACTAATTCAATTAAATTTATTTTCTTCGTGTACTTAATATTACTATGTTTTCTCCATACTAAAGTGATAAATATAGTATATAACATATGATTATATGTTTTTATTATTATTTTACAACAATATTTTCTCTTTTTACCTATCATACCAAAAACAATATCACCATGTGTGCTTACGTACGTCTTATCATCTCCAGGCTATAATGTAATCTTTTTTCCATCTATAATTTATTTTGAAGGGTATAATGATGAATATAAATGTCATGACCCGCCTTCACCAAAAGGAGGGAAGGGTCAGCAGATTTCTAGGCCCTTCCTACTTTAAGTTGAATGAGAGATAATGACCCCCGAAACCCGCCTTCAATAGGTCCCGGAGTGGTGACTAGCACCAAGGGTATGGAAATTTCACACAAATGGAAGTCATTACCCTTTTTATTTTATAGGATCGAGAGATGAGATGATGAAACTCAAAAACACCGAGGTAAAAGAGAAGTAAATACAAAAATAAACCATTACCACATGCATGATCCAAAAGTAAATCCACAAGGTACAAAAGCTGACTACAAAGGTAAGTACCAAAGAGGAAAAGAAACAACTGCAACTGCCCCAAAGGTCCGAGCTAGTAAGGTCCTACGTGATCCCCGAAGTCCTCCTGGAAACCTGAAAGCAGTTTTATATACGTAGGGTGAGCATACAAGTGCACTCAGTAGGGAAAACCAAAGACTCTCATGCACAAGTGGGGAACGTACTAAAGTCTCGTGAGAAAAAACAGTAAACCAAACACCTATCAAGGTAAACTATCCACCTCAAGCCTCACCAAGGCACACTCCCCAAATAACGCAAGTCATGTAATATATAATCAGAGCACATCGATGTTTGGGTACCCCGCGCCAATTTCCCACTGGTTATTGAGACATCCTACGCATCGAACCAATCCCGCCATTCTCACTGCAGTCCCACTGCCACACCCGCCCGCACACACCTGGGCCACAACTACCACACGTAGTCCCACTGGCGAATCCCGCCCGCAAGTACCTGGGCCACAACTATCACATGTAACTACGACTGTAAACACCTTGGCCATAACAACCACCACCACGCCCGAAGACACCTGGGCTAGAAAAATCCACTGCCACGCCCGAAGACACCCGGGCCTCATCCCGAAGACACTTGGGAAACCACTTGCCGCACAAACCTGGCCAACCACCACACTACCCCGCCCGAAGGTTCTTGGGATAATAATGGACCTCAGGCCATCACATCCTACCTGAAGATACTTAGGCTATCCAAGAAAGGGAGCAGAAAAGAAGCTAATAACCAGCCACTAAGAATAGTGTTGGGAAAAACACTCTCCCCCATGAAATGGGGGTGTTTGGCACTAAGTGATCAACTTGGGTGGGGTGAGAATAAGAAACACAAAACTACAAGTATAGATATAGGTAACAAGAACTCACCCAAAAACTAGGTTTTTCTTACCAGCCTACAGATCACAACACCATTGCGTCCAAGTCCCAAGTCACGACTTTCACCAACAAAACCCATTTGTCCCATTCTTGTTTCAAGTTCAATGATAATGTTTAATTAAGTTAAAGCACTAATGGGAAACTAGTAGGCATAGGCACAAGTCCAGGAAAGTAAATAGTCAAGCATCAACCATAACGCCCACACTCGGTTCTCAACAACAGAGGATCCCACCCCAATTTGTGATATAAACAAGTACCCACCCGGTCTTAAAACTCACAACCACCGAATCCATACCAATAGGGGATCACATCCCCAAATTCACACAACCACCAAGAGTATAAGACATGGGATCCCATCCCCTCCCACATTTCCAGCAATCGGCCCGAAAAGAAAAAAACCAACTACCACCATCAACACAAGTCAGGGTCATGTCGGTATTTTCAGATTTAAACGACTTAACACACTCCATGATTTCAATTTTCGTGTGTTTTAACCAGGGGTTATCACAGAAGGAATGATCCTAGTGCCTAAATTTATTTGGCCGGATATACGTGATTAACCAATTACTTTTCACAGCAGGAGTTTACGACCACAACAAACCATTTAAAACAGCAGCAGGGGTTCATTAGTGCACAAACAACGACCACCAACGACCTCGATTTTTAGAAGGCATAAGCCAGCACAACTCAACAAGATGGTCATAATATAAACAACATCAACGATCACACCCCCCATTTTTTTTATAAAAAAACCCCAGTTTATTATCTCCATTGAGGTCTGGTTTGTCCAATTCTACAGAACAGAAGCACACCCACCCCGCATGATACACAAAAGATAGAGGCTAAAGAGAAATTCCCTACTTGTTTGATCGACGATCGATGCTTAGGCCGGGCGCGGAACTTTACGGATAACGATGCGGTGCGCCTGATCCACCAAAAGCTATTTGTGAAAAGCCACGATTGAGGAAAGGAGAAACCACGACTAACCCTTAGTTTATAAGAGCTGCAGACGGTTGAGATAAAAACACTGAACCGCGTAAGGCTCGGGGGTCGTGGGTTGACCACGCAGCTCTGCACGTTATTAAAGGGGTTTGGGTTGTTTAAACCGACTCATTAATTCATTAATTATTTAATTAAAACACTTATGCGTGTTACGGGTCTTTAAAGCACGCTCACGTCGATCGGTCTCACTGATCGGTCGCGCCAATCGGTCTCACCGAGACGCCACCCCTTTAGGACCCGGATTTTGGAAAAGGAAAGGACCAAGAGAGTATGGGTCATCACAATAAAGGATTTAAATAATAAATATAAGATTATATTGTTTCTTTAAAATTCATATTCCATCCAATTTCATATAATTTAACCATTAAGGGAATGATATCATCGCTCGTGCGTACAGACAGGTTACCTTCGCCGTGACACGATGAGATTTATCCTCCACATTAACCATTCAAGAATGATTAAAAAATATATATTATGAATATTTATGAAGTATATTACATAATAATTATACTTTAATAATATATTTATATATATACAAATAATTCATTTACTTGCTTCTATTCAACACGATAAAAAACAGAAACATCGTTCGTGCATATGTACGGCCTACCATATCCATGAATTGTCTATTCCATTTTATATATCTATATACTATATATATTTGTATTAATAATTTTTATGATATTAAAATAATTTTTTACATTATTTAATTATTTAAATCATTATCGAAGTAATATTATCAAGAATAACAAGTCAAAACACATACGACAAAAAATGCGATTATTACCGAGAATGTTTCTTTAACATGAAAATTATTAATAAAAGAATAATATAATGTCATAAATTATTAATATATGATATAATAAGTATTATTTGATTTTTTTTATAAGTTAATAATAAGTTTAAAACCATTATACAATAGTTTTGGACACATACGGATAGTAATGGATCTATATTAAGGGAATTTCATCTCACTTTTAATTTTCGTGAGATATAAGCCTTGTTCACCACTTGTTTCTTATGTGTGGTGTACGTATTATATTTGATATCATGAATATATTTATCATCATGGTATTTAAATATTCATTTGAATGTATTGGGATTGTTATTTAAATGTTCCAAGTGGTATGGGACGCATTGATTTTTTAAATAATTAATCTTATCTCCATTTAAATTTTCGTTATATTATTATTCAAATTTATTTATATGTATATAAAGTATTATAAAGAAAATATTATCTCTCTTTCTAATTTAATTCAAATGTTTTCAAAATTAATATTTTTAATGTTTTATGAAAGGAACACTTTATCTAAAACATCATTTTATAAGTTTTAATCCTTTATTCTTCTAAAAATTTCTCATTAATTTCCATGTTCTAAAAATGGTTTTAATGATTTATTTATATATAAATGAATGTTTTAAAATGTTAATTCATTTCAAAAGTTTCAAAGTGTTATGATAATATTTATTTCAAAAATATTTTTTTAAATATCTTCTTTTATATGTGTGCATCTTTTGAATAAATTATTTCAAAGAAAAATGGGATATTTGGCTTAAGATATTTTTAATTATTTTAATAGATTATTTTCATCTATGTCAACATCCTTTGTTGGATATTATTTATAATTGAATTTGATCTCTTATGATATCATTTACCATATTTTATTTAATATTTTATGATATGTTTGATTGTGGATGGGCTATATAGATACCATTCTCGTTTTATGGTTAAAGTATTCATATTGTATATACTAGTTTTAATATGAAGGATTAAGTTGTTTATGTATCTCCATTTTCATTTGAGGAACGTATTGAACTTATTAAGTGTTTGGTGGGGCCCTCTATGGCCCCCAGATGAATCTGTAAGTCTCATGAGACAAACTTGATATTGACATGGCTAAGGCCTTATCCATTTATTTTCAGATATAGATTTAGTTGAGGCCTCAACCATTTATTTTTAGATATCTTTTCTGAGACCTTGATGTTATGTTTTAGATGTCCGAAATTATGCATTCCATCATTATGAAATTATTTATGGATATTCCTTGTGATTATTCAACTAGTATAATATCCATGGTTATTATTATTTTATATGGTTTTTTTATTCTTTATATATTTTGATCAAGATTATGTTTTAAGGTTTTTTTCTTCAATTATATATTCTTCTTTAAGATTTAGGATTATTTATTCATAATAGATTTTGTTGTGTGATTACAATTACTGAGCATCTGAGCTCACCCCTTATTTTTTATTTCCCCAAGATTCTATGAAGTGTATTATGATTGATATACAGGGTTAAGCTTAGAGAATAATTCCTTTATCAAAGGATTATTTGTGTTGTATTTTATTTTTTTAATTGTAATGTATGTTTGATTAATGTAATAGATATTACAAGATAGAAAAATTGACCAGTCCTTCAAGATTTTATTCCTTGTAATCATTCTAATGTATTAAAATAATACACTGGCTCTGGGCATCTAGGGTCCTGACATTACAGTTTGTATTAGAGGAAGTTTAGCAAAAACCGTGGAAATTGGGTATAGAAATAAATTATTAGAAAAGGTAACCTATGAATGAATTTGTGGATAAGTATAATTATAGGATATCAACCCTTAGATTTTGTAATAAATAACTTTGGTTAATCTTATGTAATTATTGATTGAGAATAAGATGGTATAATTTAGATATCTTATAAATGATTCTTCATGACTATATCACTATGATCAATGATTCTCAATTTGTGATTTGAGTTTTGGTCAATGGTTAGAATCAGCAAGGTTATACAATTAATTTTTATATTACTCATAATGAAGAAGAAAAAAAAGAAAAATTAGATGACGAAGGTATTAATGAATAAGATGTTGAAGCATAGTTAATATTTTAAGAGTGAAGCGTAATGATTAAGGTTTTTTTATTTAGGTTAAACAATTATTACATCAATGGTTCTATGGTTATAAGATTCATGAGATATATAAGGATTGTACTACAGTACTTCTCCTTTAATAATTTTGAAGCATAAGATTTTTCATTAAGGATTTCAAGGTGATAAAATAGTTTTCATGGGAAAATAATAGCTACACTATATTGTTGAGTGAATCTTATGTTAAGATTGATTTCGGAAATTTAGATACCTTTTGGATATTGAATTTAGATGGAAGTATTTTGGTCAATTATAAAAATTTTAATGGATTATGTTGAACATTATATAGTATTGTTTGAGGTTAAAGTATTATTTATTAGATACTTCAGGCTAACCATTTTGGTTTTAGTAATCATTTAATTGATGAATGAAATACATATGGACCATAAAATTTGTTAAAAGTGCTTCATATATGAATAATCATCTTAAATATCCATCTCTAGGTGAATGAAACCAAGTGGAAATATATTGAATCACAACCAAAGGATAACATTGATTTATGGAAGGAAATCGAATATGTTTTCACGTGTCCTTACCAGGATAGTAAAATAATTCCCCAAATCTAGGAAAAAGTGTCTATAAAAATTTGTTATACTAATACCATGTTATTGTTGAAATAATGGTATTTTAAATCATTATAGATTTCTGGCTTTGAGTCCCTCAATTTTTAATTTATTTCACTTCTTTGTGACTGATGTCCTCAATCACTCCCGATAAATATTTATGTTTTTCCTATAAATATGTATCTCTACATTCCACTAATGTTATCTTATTCAAAAGCCTAATTTGGTGGTGACCATCACATTTCCCTTTCCCTATTATTAAGATTATATTTTTTCCACCCTATTTCATATGTGGGTTTTCCACAAAGGTATTTTTTAGTATCAACCTTTTATTTTATATGTGCAATTTCAAATTACAAGGACACAATTTATTGAATGAGGGTAGAATGTAACACCCTAAGATATTATAATATTTTCATTTCAAAATAAATTTAATTTTTTTATCACATGAATTTTACACAACACCATGTTAAGCTTACACTACACACAATAATGAGTTGTCTTGTGTTACACATAAGACCCAGTTTTACCAAACAACAATATATCAATACAATATTATTATTTAGTAGAATATATAACCTAGCCATTAAATTAGTGGTTATCAATATTATTAAACACATTTTTTATTTTATATATTCGGTATAATTTTAACAATTATCTTATGTATTTTCTAAAAACGATATAAAAAAATCAATTTTTCAGATAAAATATGTAATTTTTAAAAAATGATGTTTTGATGCCTTTTAATGGTGAACCAATTTAGATTGAATATTTGAGACTTTAATATATTCAATTTTATAAAATATACTTCTTATTTGAAATTTTAATATCAAAATTTACTTTTGATTTAATTTGTGGTATTTTTCTGATATGTTTCATGTTTTGATGTATAGTAAAAAAATACTGAATTTTAATTGAAAACATCTTTTTTCATAAAAATAATTTATAATGTAAAATTATACATTTTATTAGTTTTAAAGGATAAATTTATTATATTTTTATTATTTAATATAATTTTTCTCATTGGTATTAATTTTACTATGAATTTTGATGTAAAAACATTTCAATATTTTTCAGGGTTTTAACATTTAAATACCCATTTTTCATTCCACCAATTGGATTTATTTTAAATTCATTACTAAAAATTATGTGTTTTAAATTTTTAAAAATATATTATATATTTGGAATCAGTGGGTCCAAATTATGTAAATATGGTCCTTTTATTTTTTTCAATATGATTACTAACTTTTGTAATTTTTTTATTATCGTGGTTAAAGGTAAAATGGGTAATTATAGGTAAAAATAATATTATTAAATGACCCTAACAACTGTGAAAATTAAATTAGATGAGTAAATTAGACCCTTATAACCCATTTTTAGAAATTGAGTCATTTAATTGACCCAATTCCATTAATATGATATGAATATTGTTAAAATTAGTGAATGAGAAAAAATGCCACGCACTCTTTTCTTGTAAGTAAAATAATATTAATATATAGATACCCAATAGATATCCTCAATTATAAATAGTATCTAAAAATATAAAATAATTTCCTACATCTTAGAAATTTATTTTATATTTTTAGATATTAAATAATTATATTTGATGATGACACAATAGTGATTCAGAATATATTTTATTAGTAGAAATATCAAGTAAATGATATTAAAACTATAAAAATAAATATAATTTTACATAATTAATGAAATAAACTACTTTTATATATAATTTAGACATTTTTTTAAATATTTTAATTATTTGATCAAATTTATCTTGTTGGTTGGATATTTTTTAAAATGAAAATATTTAATAGTATTAAAATTAAAATAATTAATATTTTAAAATAAATACTATTTTATTTAATGATATAAAAGTCATAAAACTATTTGGTTTGGTCAAATAACTTGGATAATTTCAAATATTTAATAATTGATCCAATTGGGGGTTTTTAAATTTTATAGTAACTATATTAACCCTATAGTCCAAAAAGACAAGTCGACGTGGTAAGTGTTTAACTGTTTAACTAAGGGTTAAACCCAAAAGATAAGTTTAAATTTGTAACATAAACTTGTCTATAATTAATTTTTTGAGGTGATTTAGATGCATACTCATAATATCATCAAACTAAATGAATTTTAAGCTATTTTAAACTGAAAATTAGTTTATAATAAATTAATATTTTAAGATCTTACAAAACATCCCCTCATCTCTCTTTTAAAAGGGCACTTCTCTTTCTCATTAAATAACACCTAAAATCCATTTTTCTTGTCCAAACCCTACCAATTCACTCTCACAAATTGCATAAATTCATCAAAGAGTTGATACATTGTGCACAAATACAACCTAATGAGTTTCTTTGTGAAAATCAAAAAAGACTCAAAAAATAAGTAAATGTTTTACCAATTCAATTCAAATTCTTTTCTTCTTCTAGTTTTTATTACTATGTTCTTTCCATAATAAATTGATAACTCTATAATATATTATTTTATGAGATGTTTTTATTATTATGGGAAAACAATATTCCTCCTTTTACTCATCCTATATAAAACAATATCCCCATGTGTGTGTACGTACATCTTGTCGTCTACACGTCGTGATGTAAAATGTTTTTCATCTATACTTTATTTCAATAGGTATAACAATGAATATAAAGGATTTAAATAAAAAATATAACATGAAACTATTTATAAACAATTAATATTAAATCCAATTCCATATCATTTGACTATTAATGAAATTATAACGTATCTCATGCATACATACGGTATACCATCTCCACGATGCAATGAGATTCATCATCCACATTAACCATTCAATAATGATTATAAAAATATATATTATGAAAAATTATGAAATAAATGACATAATAATACAACTGTAATAATATATATTTATATATATTTATATATATTTATATATATATGTCATTTACGTTCCTCTATTAAATATGATAAAAAAATTAATCATTGTTCACACTACTGGAAAACTAACCTATACCAATGGTTTGGAATCATTAGTATAGGCCTCCAAACTGTAGGTATAGCCTATAACAACAGTTTGGAGAACCATTGCCAAGTAAGCCATTGGGATAGGTCTATACCAACGATTTTGGGAAAACCGTTGGGATAAGTAATATGAAAAGCTATACCAACGGTTATAGAACCGTTGGTATATGTATTTCAAAAAAAATTGCTGGGATTTGATCCCAGGACCCCTAATTTATCATTGAACGACTTAACCACTAACCTAAAATGACTTTTGTGAACATAATTATATAAATATATATATATATATATTCTCATAATTATTTTAAATTTTGATTTATATAATGTTCTAGGTAAGAAGATCTGATAAAAAATCAAAGGATCTATTCCAATGGTTGTCAAAACCATTGGTATAGACCTATACCAACGTTTTTGAGAACCATTGGTATAGATCCTTGATTCTGGGTGCAATTCTGGGTGGAAGGTTGATATATGGGCGACATTTACCAACGGTTTGGCCAAACCGTTGGTATAGGTAAACCCTTTCCCAACGGTTCGGCCAATCCATTGGGAAAGGTGTCTACTTTGTGGACATTTCCCAATGGTTTGGCCAAACGGTTGGGAAAGGTGGCCACAAAGTGGACTTTTCCCAACAGTTTGTCCAAACCGTTGGGAAAGCCATACCCTTTCCCAACGGTTTTCCAAAACCTTTTGGAAAAGTGGCCTCAAAGTGGGATTTCCCAATGGTTTGGCCAAACCGTTGGGAAAGGGGACCTATACCAACGGCTTTTACAAACCATTGGTATCGAAGCATTGGGAAAGGTCAGATTTCCAGTAGTGTCATGTGTATGTACGGGCTACCGTCTCTAGGAATAGTGTATTCCATTTTACATGTATATCTACTATATAAGAGAATTCCATCTCGCTTTTAATTTACGCAAGATATAAACCATCTTGACCACCTATTTATTATTTGTAGTGTACGTACTACCCCTATTATATTTTATATCATGAATAAATTTATCTTAATTCTATTTAAATATTCATTTGAAAATATTTTTCTTATTATTTAAATGTTCAAAGTGGTATGGGATGCTTTGAATGTTTAAATAAATAAGCTTGTCTCCATTTCAATATTCATTTTATTATCATACATATTTATTTATATGTATATAAATGATTATATGGAATTTTTTATGTATATTTTTAATTTCATTCAAATGTTTTCAAAATGAATGTTTTTAAGGTTTTATTTAAGGAACTCTTTAATTAAACATCATTTTAACTGTTTTAAAGATTAATTCTTCTAAATATTTCTCATTAATGTCCAAGTTTTAAAAATGGTTTTAAGGATTTATTTATATGAATATGAATATTTTAAAATGTTAATTATTATCAAATGTTTCAAAGTATTATGGGACACTTTGATTAGAAATTCACTTATTAAATTTCTTCCTTTATAATTGTGTGGCTTTTGAATAAAAATTTTCAAAGAAAAAAGGACATTTGTCTCAAGATATTTTTAATTATTTAAATATATTATTTTAATAAATGTTAACATAATTTTTTGGATCTTATTATTTATTTAATTTCATCTCTTATGATATCATTTACCATGTTATATTCAATGGTTTATGAAAAGTTCGATTGTGGATGTGTTATGTAGATACCATTCTTGGTTTATTGTTAGAGTATTCATATTTCATAGAAAAATTTTAAAACAAATGAATATGTTGTTTATGTTTCACCATTTTCATATGTAGAATGTATTATACATAGTAAGTGACGGTCGGGGCCCTCTATAGCCCATTGATGCATCGATAGGTCTTATGAGACAAACCAGATATGGACTTAGTCGAGGACTTTACCATTTATATTCAGATATGTATTTGGTCGAGGCCTTAACCATTTATTTTTAGATTTCTTGGTCGAGGCCTTGCTGGTATGTTTCAGATGCCAGTCAATATGCATTCCAACATTATTATATTAGTTATGGATATTTCTTGTGATTATTTTAGTAGTATAGTATCTCTAGATATACTTATTTTATATGGTATTATTTATTCTTTTGATATTAAGATCAATACTATATTTAAAAGGATTGTGTTTTAGTTATACATAATTCCTTAAGGTTTTTGATTATTTATTCATAATAGCTTATATTGTATGCTTACCCTAACTGAGCATCGGAGCTCACCCTTTTCTTATGTTTTATTTTACCAGGATTCCATGAAGTGTATTATGACTGATATGTAGGGTTAAGCTAGGAGAATAATGGATTTCTCAATGGATTATCTATGTTTTATTTTATGTTTTGAATTATAATGTATGGTTGATGAATGTAATCTATTTTCTAGTACTACTAAATGGATCGGTCCTTCGGTATTTGATTCCTTGTAATCATTCCAATGTATTAAATTGATTTCCTAGCTCTGACCTTCTAGGGTCGGGGCATTACATTTTGTATCAGAGGAAGTTTAACAACAACCTTTAAAAATAGATTTAGAAATAAATTATTAGAAAACATAACCTTGTGAATTAATTTGAGGATAATTAAAAGTATAGGAGAGCATCCCTTATATTTGGTAATGGATTACCATGGATAATTCTATGAACTTATGGATTTATAAGAATATGGACTCATTTAAAGATCCTAAAAATGATTCTTCATGACTATATCACTATGAGTAGTGTTTCTCAATTTGTGATTTGAGTTTTAGTCAATGGTGAGAAACAGAAATGTTATACAATTAATGGTTCTATTACTCATAATGAATAAGCAACAAAAGAAAAATGATATGAAGGAGTTATTAAGGGAAAAGTTTTTTAAGTGTAGTTAATGGTTTAAGAGTAAAGTTAAATGATTAAGGTTATTTTCTATTTAGGTTCAAGAATTATTATATAAATGGTTATATGGTTATATGATTCATGAGATATATAAGGATTATATTCCAGTACTTATTATTTAAGGATTTGAAAGATTAAGAGTTTCTATTAAGGATTTAGAGGTGATTAAATATTTGGTACGTGACAATAAGATCGACATTACGTTGTTTGGGAAATCTGATATTAAGATTGATTTTTTAAATTTAGATATCTTTTTTGGATAGTGAATTTGGATGGAAATATTTTGGTCATGTCTTAAAATTTGAATTTATTATGTTGAACATTAGATATTATTGTTTGAGGTAAAATTATGATTTATTGGATACTTTAGGATATACATTTTGGGTTTAGTAAACATTTAATGGATCAATGAAATACTTATGGACTATAAAATTCGTTAAATGTTCTCCATGAATAAAGAATCATCTTAAATATCCATATATAGGTCAACTAAATGAACTGAAAATAGATTTAAGCACAACTATAGGATAACATTCATACATGTAATGAAATCAAGTATTTTTTTCTCGAGTTCTTACCTGGATATTAAAATAATTCCCCAACTCTAGGAAAAAGTTTCTAAAAAATGTGTTATCCTAATGCTTTAAATTTTTTGAACTAATGGTATTTTAAATCATCATAGATTAATGACTTTGAGGCCCTAAATTTTCCATTTATTGTTCACTTGTTTGTGACTGACGATCTCAATCACTCCCAATAAATATATAAGTTTTTCTTCCAAGTATGTATCTCTACTTTACACTAATGTTCTCCTATTAAAAACCCTAATTTGGTGGTAAACATCATACTTCCTTTTCCATATTATTAGGATTATATTTTTTCACCCTATTTTTAATGGGGTTTTTTCACAAAGGTATTTTTTAGTATCAAACTTTTATTTTCTAAGTGCAATTTCAAATTGTGAGGAAGAAATTTACTAAAGGAGGGGATAATGTTACAACCAAAGATATTAAAATATTTTTATATATTAATAAATTAAATTTTTTTTCTTGATTTTTTTTTACGCAACACCATGTTAATCTTACGCTACACACAATAATGAGTTGGCATGCATTACACCCATGACTCAGTTTTACCGAACAACAATATATTAAAAAAATATTATTATTTAATATAAAATATAACCTGGCCATTAAATAATTAGTTATGAATAATATTAACCACATTTTTTATTTTATATATTTGATATAATTTTGAAATTAATATTATGTATTCTCTAGACATGATATAAGAAAAAATTAAATTTTACAGATAAAAGAATTATTTTTCAAAAAATAAAGTTTTGTCACCTTTTAATGGAGAACCAATTTTAAATCCAATATTTCAAAATTTTATATATTTAATTTGAAATAAATAAACTTCTTATTTAAAGTATTACTATCAAAATTTACTTTTCTTCAATTTTTGTTATTTTTCTCATAAGTTTAATTTTTTGATGAATAGTAAAAAACACTAAATATTAATTGAAAAACTATTTTTTCATATAAATAACATAAAGTATTAAATTATACATTTTATTTGTTTTAAAGTGTAAATAGATTATATTTTTATTATTTACTACAATTTAGTTCAATGTTATTAATTTTACCAATAATTTTGATATAAAACATTTCAATCTTTTGCAATGTTTTAACTTTTAAAAACTCATTTTTCATTCCGACAATGATATTTATTTAGTTAATTAATTAAAATTCCATGTTATGAATTTTGAAAAATGGATTCCATATTTTGAATAAGTGGTTCCAAATTATGTAAATAGGATCCTTTTATTTTTTTTACATTATGAATCGTAACTTTAGTAATTGTTTATTACACTGATTAAGGATAATCATGTAGTTATAGGTAAAAATAATATCATAAAATTACCCTAACACCTGTAAAAATTATATTAGTTGACTAAATTATACCCTTATCACATGTTATTAAATTGAGTCATTTAATTGACCCTTTTCCATGAATATGACATGAATACTATTAAAATTAATTAATGTGACAAAATGTCATGCTATCAATTATTATAAGTATAATAATTTTAATATAGAGATATATAAAAGATAACATAGATTATAAATAGTATGTGAAAATATAAAATAATTACCTATTTCATTGAAAATTATTTATAATTTTATAGATTAAATAATTATAATTAATGCTGACCCAATAGTGATTCTAAAAATATTTTATTAATAGAAATATAAAATAAATGATATTAAAAATATTAAAATAAATATAATTTAACTTAATTAATGATATCTAATAAATTTATAGATAACATAGACATTTTAATGACATAGTGGAATTTTTTTTAGAAGTCATCATGTTGGTTTGATGTTTTTAAATATTTATATATTGAATACTATTAAAATTATCATAAATGATATTTTAAAATAAATACTATTTTATTAAATGATATAAAATTCCTGAAAAGATAATACTTTTTCAAATAACTTTTAAAATTTCAAATATGTCATAAGTAATATAATTGGTGTTATTTTGAAATTTTATAGTAACTATGTTAACCCTAGAGTATAAAATGAAAAGTAGACATTGTAAGAGTTAAATTGGTTAACCAAGGGTTAAACGCAAATGATAAGGTTAATTTGGTATTCTAACCATATCTCAAATTAATTTTTTTAGGTTATTTATACCCATACTCATATTATCCAATAAATAAATCACTTTGGAGCTATCTGAAAACGAAAATAAATTTACAATAAATTAATATTTTAAGTTCTTCAAAAAGTGCCCCTCACCTATCTTATAAAAGGGAACTTCTCCTTATCTTTAATTCAAACCTCCAAATCCATTTTTCTAGGATAACTCCTACCAATTTCCTCCCCAAAATTCCATAAAATAATAATAGAATCCATGATTTGGTAATAAATATATCCTAAGGAGTCCTTTTGATAAAATCAAAAAAGACACTCAAAGAAGAGGTAATTTTGTACCAATTCAAATCAATTTCTTTTATTCTTCTACTTCATAGTCATTCATTTTTTTCATAATAAATTGATAAATCCATAATATAATATATTCTGAGGTGTTTTTATTATTATTTAACATCAATATTCCTTCTTTTACCCATGTTATTAAAAACAATATTACTATTCATGTGTTCGTACGGCTTACCATCTCCACGTCGTGGTGTAATTTTTATGTTCATATATACTTTATTTAAATGGATATAACAATGAATATAACAGATTGAAACAATAATTATATAATTATATTTTTTTTCTTCACATTTCTTATTGCATTCAATTATATATCATTTAACCATTAGGGAAAGGATATCGTCTCTCGTGCATACGTACGACAACCAGTCTCCACGACGTGATGATATTCATCCTCCACCTTAACCATTCAAGAATGATTATAAAAATATATATTATGAACAAGTATGAAATATATGACATAATAATTCTAATTTAATAATATATATTTATATATATCTTCATATATTCAATTTAATTTCTTCCATTCAATACGATAAAAAATGGAAACAGTGTTTATGTGTACGTATGGCCTACCATCTACATGAATGGTGTATTCGATTTTAATTATCTATATAATATATATATATTTATATTCATAATATTTAAAATATAAAAAATTACATTCTGTAAGTAATTAAATCATAATCTAAGTAATATGATCAAGAATAACAAGTAAAAACACGTACGATAAAAAAAGTGATTTTTACCCATAATATTTCATTAACATGGAAATTATTTATAAAATAGTGATATAAAGTTATAAATAAATCATATATTAAATAATAAATATTATTATAGTTCTGGTAGAAGTTCATAATAAATTTAAAACCATTATATAGGAGTTTCGTACATGAACGGAGAGTATCGGACCTATGGAAAAAAGAATTTCATCTAACTTTTAATTTTCATGAGATATAAGTCATGTTCACCACATGTTTATATTGTGAAGTATATGTATAGAAAATATTATATTTAATAACATGAATTCATTTATCTTCATGGTATTTAATGATTCATTTGAATATATTGTGCTTATTATTTAAATGTTCAAAGTGGTTTGGGATGCTTTGAATGTTTAAAGAATTAATCCTTTCTCCATTTATATATTATTTATATTATCATACATGTTTATTTATAATTATATAAATAATTATAAAGATAATTTTATATATATTTTAAATTTCATTCAAAAAAATTTAAAATGAATATTTTTAAGGTTTTATATAAGGATATCTTTAACTAAAACATTGTTTTAAAAGTTTTAAAATTTTATTCTTATAATTATTTCTCATTAATGTCCATGCATTAAAAATGTTTTTAAGGATTAATTTATATTTATATGAATATTTTAAAATGTAAATTCCATTCAAAAGGTTCAAATTAGTATGGGACACTTTGATTCAAAAATATCTTTTTAAATGTGTTTTTTATAAGTGTGCGGCTTTTGAATAAATGGTCTCAAAGAAAAAGGGATATTTGTCTCAATATATTTTTATTTATTTTAAAAGTTTATTTCTATAATTATCAACATCACTTTTCAGATCATATACTTAATTGAGGTTGATCTCTTATGATATCATTTACCAAATTTTATTGAATAGATTATGATTTGTTTGATTGTGGATGTGCTATGTAGATACCAATCTTGGTTTATGGTTAAAGTATTAATATTTGGTATACTAGTTTTAATACGAATGATTATGTTGTTTATGTTTCACCATTTTCACAGGGGGAATTTATTGGTATTATTAAGTGTTGGGTGGGCCCACTATAGCCCATCGATGCATTGGAAAGTCTCAAGAGACAAACTAGATAAGGACTCGGTTGAGGCCTTACCCATTTATTTTCTTACATAGATTTGGTCGAGGCCTTAACCATTTATTTTTAGATGTATTGGTTGAGGCCTCAATGGTATGTTTTAGATTTTTGGTGGTATGAATTCCCTCATTGTGATATTAGTTATGTATATTCCATGTGATTATATGGCTGGTAGAATATTCCTGGTTGTGCTTATTTTATATGGAATTATTTATTCATTTCATATTATCATCATGATAATGTTTAAATGGTGTGTGGTTCAGTTATAAATCTTGATTTAAGGTTTCTGAATATTTATTCCTAATAGATTTTGTTGTATGCTTACCCTTACTGAGCATATGAGCTCACTTATTTCTTATGTTTTATTTTCCCAAGATTTCATGAAGTGTATTATGACTGATATTCAGGGTTAAGCTTGGACAATAATGTATTTCTCAAAGTATTGTCTATGTTTTATTTTTATTTTTTGAATTTTAATGTAAGGTTGATGAATGTAATCTATTTTACAAGACTACTTAGCTAATTATTCCTTCAAGATTTGATTCCTTGTAATCATTCCAATGTATTAAAATGAGGCCCCGACTCTGGGATTCCAGGGTCCAGGCATTACAGTTGGTATCAAGGTAAGTTTAATAAAAACCTTAGAAAATTGATTTAGAAATAAAATATTAGAAAACATAAACCTATGAATGACATTGAGGATAATTATAAGTATAACATATCATCCTTTAGATTTGGTAATGGATAAACTTGGTTAATCATATGGAATTTAGGATTGAGAATAATATGGAGTCATTTATAGATCCTATAAATGATTCTTCATGACTATATCATTATGATTTGGGTTTCTTGCTTTGTGCTTTGAGTTTTGTTCAATGGTTAGAATCAGTATGGTTATAAAAGTAATAGTTATATTAATAATAATGAAGAAGAGACAAAAGAAAACTGAGATAAAAGAGGTATTAAGGAATAAGATGTTGAGTATAGTTAGTTCTTTAAGAGTGAACTATAAGGATTAAGGATATTTTGTATTTAGATTCAATAATTACTACGTCAATGGTTCTATGGTTATAAGATTCATGATATATATAAGGATTGTACTAAATTACTTCTTCATTAATTATTTCCAAGTACAAGAGTTTTAATTAAGGATTTAAAGGTGATCAAATATTTGGTATTTCAACATAAGTTCTACATTATGTTGTTTGAGTAATCTGATGTTAAGATTGATTTTGGAAATTTAGAGACCTTTTTGGACAGTGAATTTAGATGGAAGTATTTTAGTAGAGTCTTAAAATTGGAATGGATTATGTTGAAAATTATATATTATTATTTGATGTTAAACTATGATTTATTTGAAACTTTATCCAAACCATTTTGGTTTTAGTAAAAATTTAATGGATGAATAAAGTACTTATATACCATACAATTCATTAAAAGTGATTCATGCATAAAAAATATTCTTGAATATCCATCTCTAGCTGAACTAAACAAAGAGAAAATATATTGAAACCCAACCAAAGAAAATCATTGATACATGGAATGAAATTAAGTTTTATCAAGTTCTTACCTAGATAGTAAAATAATTCCCCAACTCTAGGAAAAATTATCTAAAAATGTGTAATCCTAATACACTATTTTCTTTGAATCAGTTGTATTTTAAATCTTCATAGATTTATGCCTTTGAGGCAATAAATTTTACATTGATTATTCACTTGTTTTTTATTGATGACCTCAATCACTCCCTGTAAATATTTACATTTTTCGTCCAAGTATGTATCTCTACTTCCCACTAATGTTCTCCAATTTGAAAGCCTAATTTGGTTTTGACCTTCGCATTTCCCTTTACCTCTTATTAGGATTATACTTTTAACCCTATTTTTTATGTGGGTTTTCCTTAATGGTATTTTTTAGTATCAAGCGTTTATTTTCTAAGTGCAATTTCAATTTTTTAGGTCACAATTTATTGAAGGAGTGATGAATGTAATACCCCAAGACATCACAATATTTTGATTTCTAAATAAATTCAATTTTTCTTTCATGACTTTAAAGCAACACCATGTTAAGCCTACATTAAACACAATAATGAGTTGTCTTGTGTTATAGGCAAGACCCAGTTTTACCGAACAACAATATATGAATAAAATATTATTATTTAATATAATATATAACTTAGCCACTAAATTAGAAACTATGAATAGTATTAACCAAATTTTTAATTTTATATATTTCATATAATTTTAACATTCTTCTTATGTAATTTCTAGACATGATATAAGAAAAAATTCAATTTTTTGGATAAAAGAAGTATTTTTCAAAAAATGCAGTTTTACCACATTTTAATAGAGAACCCATTTTTAATCCAATATTTTACACTTCTACATATTTAATTTGACAAAAAAACTTTTTATTTTAAATCATAATATCAAAATTTACTTTGGTTCATTTTTTGGTATTTTTATTATAAGTTTCATGCTTTGGGGAATAATAAAAAATACTAAATTTTAATTGAAAACAACTTTTTCATAAAAATAATTAATAGTGTTAAATTATAAATTTTATTATTTTTTAATTATAAATAGATTATATTTTTATCATTTAATAAAATTCTGGTAATTGCCATTAATTTTACCATGAATTTTGATGTGAAAATAATTCAATCTTTTGTAATGTTTTCACTTTTTAAAACCTATTTTTCATTCCAACCATGGGATTTATTTGAAATTAGTTACTGAAACTTATGTGTTTTGAATTTTGAAAAATGGATTTCATATTTGAAATCAATGTTTCCAAATTATGAAAATATTGTTATTTTATTTTTGGGCAGTACGAATAGTAACTTTAGTAATTTTTTTTATTACCGCGGTTGAGGGTAAATTGAGTAGTTAGAGGTAAAAAAATAATATTATAAAATTACCCTAAAAACTGTCAATATTATATTGGAATAATAAATTCTAACCTTATCACCTGTTTTTCAAAGTGGAGTTATTCAATGAACCCTAGTCCATGAATATGAGATGAATATTATTAAAATTAATGAATGTGATAAAATGTCACACTCTCATTTATTATAAGTATAATAATTTTAAAATATTGATATTCAAGATATAACATCGATTATAAATAATCTTTGTAAAGATAAAATATTACCTAAATAATAAAAATTTGTTAATAATTTTTAGTGATTAAGTAATTATCATTAATGATGACACAATAGTGATGTAGAAAATATTTTACTAATATAATCATCAAATAAATGATATCAAAAATATTAAAATAAATACAATTTTAAATAATTAATAGGATAAAATTATTTTATAGATAACTTATAAATGTTAGGGACATATTTTAAGTATTGGTTCGAAGTTATCATGTTGGTTTATATTTTTAAGAATGAAAATATTGAGTAGAATTAAATGATATAAAAGTCATAAAAATATAATATTTGGAAAAATAACATTGGTAGTTTCAAAAATATCATAAATTATCCAATTGGGGTTGGTTTTTAAATTTATAGTAACTATATTAACCCTATAGTGTAAAAATGCAAGTAGACACGGTAAGAGTTAAATTGTTTAACTAAAGGTTAAACCCAAAAGAGAAGGTTAATTTTGTAACCAAAACATGTCTAAAATTCATTATTAGAGGGTATTTAGACTCATACTCATATTATCCTACAAATAAATAACTTTTATCTATTCAAAACCGAAATATCATTTTATAATAAATTAATATTTTATGATCTTCTAGAAGTTCCCCTTAACTCTCTTATGAAAGGGAAATTCTCTTTCTATTCAATTCACACCTCCAAATACCTTTTTATCAACCAAAACATTCCTATTTCCTCTCCCAACTTCCCTCAAATCATTATAGTGTCCCTAATATGGGTATAAATTATACCTAAGGAGCTCCTTTCTACCAATCCAAAGGAGACACTTGAATAAGAGGTAATTATTTTACCAATTCAATTCAATTTATTTTCTTCTTATTCTTCCACTTACTATGTTTTTCCATAATAATGTGATAACTTTAGAATTTAAAATAATGTGAGATATTTTTTTATTATGGGAAAAAAATATCACTTCTTTTACCCATCTAATGAAAAACAATATCACCATGCGTGTGTACATACGATTTACCGTCTCCACGTCGTGGTGTAAACTATTTTTCATATACATATTATTTTGATGGGTATAACGAAGAATATAAATGATTTGAATAATAAATATAACATTATTTTTTTTTACAATTCATATTACATCTAATTCAATATCATTTAACCATTAAGGAAATGATATCATCACTCATCTGTGTGTACGGATTACCATCTCCATGACACGATGAGATTTATCCTCCACATTAACCATTCAAGGAATGATTATAAAAATATATATTATGAATAAATATGAAATATATAAAATAATAATTCTACTATAACAATATATATTTATATATTTATATATATACATATATTTCATTTACTTGCTTTAATTCAATATATTAAAAAACAGAAAAAACGTTCATGCGTACGTACAGCCTACCGTCTCCATGAATGGTATATTCCATTATATATATATATTTATATTCAGAATATTTATGATATGAAAATAATGTTTTAAGATCTGAAAGTAAGTAAATTATGATCTAAGTAATATGATTAAGAATAACTAGTCGAAACACCTATGATAAAGAAATTGATTATTACACGGAATGTTTCATTAACATTAAAATTATTAATAAAAGAGTAATATAAAGTCATAAATTAATCATATATGATATCATAAATATTTTTATTATTATATTATAAGTTAATAATATTTTTAAAACCATTATACAAGAGTTTCAGACATGTACGGAGAGTATCAGTCCTATGGTAAGGGAATTTCATCTCACTTTTAATTTTCATGAGATATATAGCTCTGTTTACCACCTGTTTCATGTGAGTTGTGTATTTACTAGCCATATTATGTTTGATATTATTAATACATTAATCTTCATGGTATTTATTTATTCATTTTAATACATTTGTCTTATTATTTAAATGTTCAAAGTGCTTTGGGACATTTTGAATGTTTAAATAATTAATCCTTTCTCCTTTTCAATATTCATTATATTATCCTACATATTTAATTATATGTGTATAAAGGATTACAGAGAAAATTTTAGGTCAATTTGGAATTTTATTCAAATGATTTCAAAATTAATATTTTTAAGGTTTTATGTAAGTAACTCTTTAACTATAACATCATTTTAAATGTATTAAAGATTTATTCATCTAAATATTTCTCACTAAAGTCCATGTTTCAAAATGGTTTTAAGTATTTGTTTATATAAAAATGAATGTTTTAAAATCATAATTACTTTTAAAAGTTTCAAAGTGGTATGGGGAACTTTGAATCAAAAATCACTTTTAAAATGTCATCTTTTATAAGTGTGCATCTTTTGAATAAATGATTTCAAAGAAAAATAGAGTATTTTCAAGTAAGTCAACAGATTTTTTTGGATCTTATTCTTAATTGAATTTGATCTCTTATGATATCATTTACCATATTTTGTTGAATGGTTTATGATCTGATTGATTTTGCATGTGCTATATAGATACCATTCTTGTATTTTAGTTAATTATTCATATTTTGTATACTAGATTTAATATTAATGATATATTGTTTATGTTTCACCATTTTCATATGGGAAATGTATTGGACTTAGTATGTGATGTGTGGGGCCTGCTATAGCCCCTCGAAGCATCGGTATGTCCCATGAGACAAACTGGATATGGACTCCATTGAGCCCTTGCCCATTTATTTTCATATAAGGATTTTTTTTTTGAGGCCTTAACTATTTCATTTTGTATGTCTTGGTTGAGGCCTCGATGGTATGTTTTAGATTCCTGAAATTATGTATTCCCTCATTATAATACTAGTTATGGATATTCAATGTGATTATTCAACAAGTAAAATATCCAGGGTTATGCTTATTTTATATGGTACTATTTATTCTTTCCATATTGTGATCAAGATTATGTTTAAATGTCTTGTGTTTCAGTAATAAATATTTCCTTAAGGTTTATGATTATTTATTTATAATATAATTTATTTTATGATTACCCTTACAGAGGATATGAGCTCACCCATTTATTATGTTTCATTATCCCGGGATTCTATTAAGTGTATTATGACTGATATGTAGGGTTGAGCTAAGAGAATAATGTATTTTTCAAAGGATTAACTATGTTGTATTTTATGTTTTGAATTTTAATATAAGGTTGATGAGTGTAATCTATCTTCAAAGACTGCTAAACTGATCGGTCCTTTGGGATTTAATTCCTTGTAATCATGGAAATGTATTAAATGATGCACCAGCTCCAAGATTCTGGGTTTGTTGTGTTATAGTTGGTATCAAAGTATGTTTAGAAAAAGTAATGAAAATTATATTTAGAAATCAAAGACAAGAAAACACACCCCTTTGAATGATTTTTAGGATAAGTCTAAATATAATATATCATCCTTTAGATTTGGTAATGGATAACCATGGTTAATCCTATGGACTTATAGATTGAGATGAATATGGAATAATTTAGAGATCTTATAAATGATTCGTAATGACTATATCACTATGATTAGTGTTTTTCACTTTGTGCATTTATCGTTGTTCAATAGTTAGAATGAGAAAGGTTATATAAGCAATTGTTATATTACTACTAATGAAGATGTGACAAAAGAAAAATGAGATAAAGGAGGTATTAAGGAATAAGATGTTGAAGTGTATTTAAGGGTTTAAGAGTGAAGTGGAATGATTAAGGTTATTTTGTATTTAGGTTTCAGAAGGATTACATCAATGGTTCTATGGTTATATGATTCATGAGATATATAAGGATTGTACTGCAATACTTCTTATTTACTAATTTGGAATCATAAGAGTTTTTAGTAAGTATTTAAAGGTGAAAAAATATTTTTTATATGACCATAAGAGTTATATTACGTTGCTTGGGGAATCTGATGTTAATATTGATTTTAGAAATTTAGATACCTTTTTGGATAGTTAATTTGGATGGAAGTATTTTGGTCAAGTATTAAAATTGGAATATATTATTTTGAACATTAGATATTATTTTTTGAGGTTAAAGTATGATTTATTGGATACTTTGGGAAAACCATTTTGGTTATAGTAAAAATTTAATGGATGAATTAAATACTCTTGGGTGTGTGCGTTGAACCTCCCAAGGTGCCTGAAGAGCTTCCTACTTTGGTTGTGTCTGGTGAGGAGTGTTCTGTTTGTGTTTCTGGTTCAGTAGGGACTGCAAAGAGGTGTGGGGAAGTCTCTAGATATGCATTACATACCATTCTATAGACCTCCACTACTATGATGACCCAGGGTGCCTAGGATCCTTTGGGCGAGGTGGAAACCATCCATGTCCTTCTGCATGAGGATGTATGTAAAGACCCGGAAATTTCACGGAAATTTTTTTTCTTAATTTCTTTGGAATTTTACGAGTATGTGGTTTCTGATGGCACCTGATTCCGAGGCGCGGTGTGCCCAGAATCAATTTTCCGAAGTTTTTCTCGGGTACATTCAGTGAACGAACGAGTAGGTTTTTCTATCTTTTTAACCGGTGTTCGGAATTGAAATCCAAGAGCACCGATGAAACCACAGCGCCGGTAATTGCTTAAGGGGACCTTTGCTGTAGTTGCATTTTGGGCGGGTTGAGGATTAATTTTTGGGGTTTAGTTGAACTAAATAAAATATGTCGTGCACAAATTTTATTCATGGAAGGTGGTTATTTTCCACAAAGGAGGAGTTAGATGTGGGGCCCGCACCCACCTAACCTCCCATGGGAGAGTTTAGTGTGGTAGGGCCCACACGAGACCCTAACTCCTCACCTCCCCCATAACCCCCTTGACCGCCGGTGAATACCGCAGGCAAAACGGACAACCAGAGTGCGTCTGGTGGTTCGCGGAAGATCCTACCAGTCCGCCACGCCGGCACGACGGCGCTGGCGGCCGGCACCAGCCGGCCTCCAGGAGGCGGCGGCGCCCAGCGCACTGCCAGGAGGGGCCACCGAGGCGGCAAGCGGCGGTCTTGCGGCCACGCGGGACCAGAGGGCAGGCCAGGGGTCGTAACCGCCGGTGGTCAAAGGGAGCGGTCCCCACGTGGGGGGGGGGGGTCCACGACTTCAATCCGGGGGGCAGCACCCCCCCCCACCCCATTTCCGCGACAGATCGGCCAAGCTGAGCTGTCTTTCCACCCGGGCCGTGCCCCAGTGGGTCGGACCCGGACCCGGGTTGGGTTGACCCGGTTCGGGCCGACCCAGGGGGTCTCGGGCCAGGTCGGACCAGGCCCGAACCCCCTATTTCCGGGCAGTTTTCATTCAAACGCCCTTAACTTGGGCTACGGACCTCCGATCGATGCACCGTTAATTGCGATGTGATCCTTGGATCGAGATGGGCGTTTAGGTATATTACACTCAAGGTTTCGGAGAACTTTGGGTATGGCCAGGTTGGTTCGAACACGAAACCAACCGGGCCCTCGGAGCGGAAACGCTGATAACTTTCAGACCGGATGTCCATTTGATGAACCGTCAGCAGCATTGGTGATCACGTTGATAAACTGTCCCTATGAGTATACCCTATGAGAGTTCAGGGTACAGTTTAGATACGGTCAGGTTGGTTCACACACGAAACCAACTGGGTCCCTGGGACGAGAAGGCTAAAAACTCACAGACCGGGCGTCCGATTGACGCGTCGTCTATTGCGTTGAGACCCCTATGATGAGGCGGTCCTTTGAGATACTTCTTTGTGGAACTTTTTGATACTTGGAGTATCGACCTGTAGCTCATGGAGCAGACCCTCCCAGAGACGAGCGAATGGAGTATGAAGACCGTGTAGCCAGCTGAGACCTGAAGACTGCTTGACCGACTCGACTTGGACTGAGTCGACTATCCTAGTGGACAAAACACTACTGTGTTTGGGTGCAGACCCACAGCGGACGGAGTGCCTGGTAGCAGGCAGCAGACCCGCGGTACTCGACAGTAGGAGTACCTCTGCAGGCTACTAGGGGGGATGCACAATTGTGTTTGGGTGGCAGACCTCGGCGGGAAGCACTACTGTGTTTGGATGGCTGACCTGCGGTAATCGACAGGAGGAGTACCTCAGCAGTCTTAGGTTAGTGAGCTGTGCCTCGGAGTTGAGACAGGATCACTGTACTCGTCAAAGATGGGGCTCTTCAGCAGTTACGGTTTCGATAATGAAAATCCTAGTTTGAGTTGAGTCTATGACCTTTGTGTTTACCTCAAGATTGAGATGGGTCACTTGATAACTTAGTTAAATGTATCAGCATATACCTAGGTAGTGGTTATCCATTGATTTCATAACCTTTGTGTCTCCTCATGATTGAGATGGGTTACTTGATAACTTAGGTATAAATATGGGCTTATACCTAAGTAAGGGTTATCCATTGAGATCCTTCTTTGTGGTTATCCTTGTTGGATTTAGTGAGACCTTGAGGGTCTCGGGGTCCCAACTGAGTATCGTATAATCACCCCTGCACGGGCTATGCCCGCACCTCGTTGTGTTGGTTACAGACGACGGGCAGCACTGACAGAGGCCGAGTGTTCGAGAGCTGGACGGTACGTGGAGGTGGATCTCACGAAGAGTCGGTACCCAGAGGTGGATCTCACGGCGAGTCGGTACCAGGAGGTGGATCTCACGACGAGTCAGTACCCAGAGGTGGATATCACGACGAGTAGGTACCCAGAGGTGGATCTTGCGACGATTCGGTACCCGGAGGAGACGAACATACGTGGAGTGCTGAGGAGGACATCTGTACCCACCCTTCAGGTAGGAACCCGGAGGACGATCAGGGAGCTTCTTGTCACCTTTCAGCTGTTGTCCTTTGAGTTGTAATTTACTTTCAATTGTAGTTGAACCTTTCTTTGGCCTTTTATTTCCGGCCCCTTGTACTTTTAGCACGTTTGTTATACCGCTTTACTTAGTGTATATTATCTGTGTACTTTGTTAGTGTGCTTTCGTTTCGAAAAGGCAATGTCTTCCCTTTTTATTGGGATTTACTCCTTTGGTGCTAGTCACCATCCCATGGCCTATTGAAGGCGGGATTGGGTTAGTCACGGCATGGGCCCCGAGGATAGGTCGTGAAAAATTGGTATCAGAGAAGTCGGTTCTACCGCAGAACTTATAACTATGATATTTTCTTTTTGTGAAGCAATAGTGTTAAGGGTACCGAGTGTGGTTTTCAGTTCAGGGAGTCCAGTGTTGGTGCGGGCGGCCTATGTATCCACACACCAGGACCCTGACAACTGATTTCCGACTTTGTGATTGAAAACACTGTTTGCGTGTGTGTTTTCAAAGGTTTTCCCTTAAAACATCTCAAACCAGGTCATCTCACCAGGTATAATCATTTGACCATGTCACGTATGTTTCGTTCAAGATGCCTTATCACGGACGACCAGCTATATCCTAGAGGGATGTTCGTACTGACAGCATGTCGAGCGACGAGGCTTTAGTATAGGGCCCTCTTACAGTTTAGGCACCAGCGGTACTACCATACGTTGGGCCACCGATGCCACCAGCCCCTGCAGCAGGCGATGCACACCGCTTGAGCGCGCTGCACGAGTTCCACCGCCAGAGGCCACCCACGTTCCCGGGAGAGACGGACCCACGGGTAGCTGAGGATTGGCTGGAGGCTGTGGTGAGAGTTTTCAGGATAGTGGGTACTCCAGCAGACTTCATGGTGATCTTTGCTTCCAGCCTTCTTCTGGCAGCAGCAGGCTGGTGGTGGAGCCACTTGTTCTAGTTTTACGACAAAATGACCTTCACTTGGGAAGACTTTGAAACCTTCTTCAGGGTGGAGTTCATACCAGTGAATCTACCCCCCGAGTGTGTTCAGGAGCTACCGCCTTTGCCGCAAGATTTTAGATCAGTAGCCAAGTCATATGTGGGCAGTAGACAGATGATGCAGAGGTCCAAGAGGAACAGAGCCAGCTATATGAGGAGCAGGAAGTGTTATGAATGCGGCAAGAAGGGTCACCTGGCACGTGACTGTCCGACCCCCTGCACAGTTGATCCGCAAGCATTGGAGGAGCCACCGAGGCAGAAGCAGTGGCAGGTGCTTGAGCAATAGTCGAGCAGTAGACAAGGCAGTAGATCTCTGGAAGCAGGTGGACAGGAGTGGAACTAGTAGATTACTTTTGTTCTTGGTACTTCTAGTTCCATGCTGTTGTTGTATTTGTGTCTTTGTACTATGAGCTGTAGTAATAAAACAAAGACACTTATTTTTTTGATGTTTTCTTTACTATCCTTTTTCGGTTGATACTGAGAGGTCCCAGTTAAAACTGTTGACTAGACCCTCACTTTTGAGATTTCTACTAGAGGAGACCCAGTGACCTCACATTGATGCCAACAGTGTGACTCGGCCCTTGGAGGCAAGAGTGACGGTTAGATCTCTTGGTAGTAACGTCAAGGCCTTACGACGTCATTCATGGCATGAATGCATCATTCATGTCAGGATTGACTATATTAGGCAATGGGCGTGGTTCATCTAGGGAATGAGATAGAGTTTATCTTTTCGGCAAAGGAGAAATCTTAGCAGCTCTTACAGATCGTAGGCAAAGAGGTACAGATCAACTAGGAGAGGATGAAGACAGCGTAGTGCAGTAAGAAACGGGAAAATGACGCCAGTGTTTGAGACTCAGGCGTGTTAAATGTTTCAAGAAGAGGAAGCTTTAAGGAGAGATGAGTCTGCAAAGCAGCAGACGTGGAGGCTGAGCTACGAGAGCAGCATGAGCTGGTGTACATTTTAACATGCTACAACCACCTGCCTTAGTTGTCCCCACCAGGCTCAGGGAGCTGGAGGGCAGGGAAAGAGTGCGGCTGCATCTGGTCAAGGAGTGTGACCCAATGGCTCTAAAAAAGATTCAAGGGACAGTTTTTGTCCACTACTAGCTGTCGTAGTAACGGACGTTGATATGAATCATTCCTTCCATCCATGAATCGTGTCCTAGACGTAGAGTTTCCGGTAATCCATGGACTTTACCCTCACTTCTGGAGATACCTTTGTGAGGAGACTCGATAATCACACTTACGCCGACAGTGTGATCTAACCTTCGAGGCGATATTTTCGGTTGGAATATCTTGGTGGCAGCGTCGAGGCCTTACGACATTGGTCTCAATATGGATTGGATTCACAATTCATGCTCATATTGATTGTATTAGGCAAAAAGGTTGTGGTATAACCACAACGTCGAGATGGGTTTTCCTTGGTTGTTGAAAAGGAAACCCCAGGCAGCACAGGATGAACTCATGCATAGGAGGGTTTTGCTGATCACTCATGGGTCGACCAACCTTACCCTTGTGGAAGTAGGAGTTTTGAGTTTCATTTCTAAATCAGGAAGTGGAGGCCTCTAGAGTTCGAGGATGGTGATCGTGTCCTTAAACGGGTCTCACCTCGACGAGGTTTACGGAGATGTGGCTGAGGCGACAAGTTGTCCCTGAGGTTCAATGGACCTTTCTAGGTCCTCAGCAGGGTAGGCGAGGTGGTTTTCCGCTTGACCTTTCCACCTCAGTTGCACCAGGTGCATGATGTCATCCACGTATCTCAGCTGAGGAGATACGTGCATGATCATTCACACATCATCGACCTCAGGAAGTAGGATGTCGATGGCGGGGTGGCATTCACCGAGGTTCCAGTGGGGATCAAGGATCGACAAGAGCGGATCCTACATAGATAGTCGATTCCTCAGGTGCGCTTTCACTGGTATTACGGGAACCTCCAGGTGAGCACATGGGAGTGGAAGGCTCAAATGCGTTCTCAGTACCACTTTTTTATCCCTAGTTTGTGTTAAATCTTTATGGGGACGTAAATCCCTGAGGTGGGAGTAATTTAAAGACCCTAAAATTTCAAGGAAAATTTTTTTCTTAATTTTTCTGGAATTTTACGAGTATGCGGTTTCTTATGGCACCTGATTCCGAGGCCCGGTGTGCCCGGAATCAATTTTCTGAAGTTTGGCTCAGGTACGTTCAGTGAACGAACGAGCGGGTTTTTCTATCTTTTTAACTGGTGCTCGGAATTGAAATTTGAGAGCACCGATGAAACCGCATCGCTGATAATTTCTTAAGGGGACCTTTGCTGTAGTTGTGTTTTGAGCGAGTTGAGGTTTAATTTTTGGGGTTTAGTTGAACTAAATAAAATTTGTCATGCACAAATTTTATTCATGGAAGGTGGTTATTTTCAACAAAGGAGGAGTTGGATGTGGGTCCCACACCCACCTAACCTCCCATGGGAGAGTTTACTGTGGTAGGGCCCACACAAGAACCTAACAACTCACCTCCCCATAACCCCCTTGACCTCCCCATAACTCACCCCCCTTGTTTAAATGCATGGAAACTCTACACATTTATTGTGGTGGAGCCTCTCCACCTCCCAAGATTAATGAGGCTGACTAGGATAATTGATGACCTTATTAATTATCCATATCACACCTCTTGACTTTTTGAATGGCTTGGTGATATTTTAAAAGAATGAGGCTTATTGAGATATTTGTTTTTGGGAAAATATTTTAGGAGATCTTTCTTCTTCCGCGAAGAACGGCCATCAACTCCCCTCCCTCTGCGTCAAGGGAGAAGTCACTGACTGCGGTGATCATCGCCAACGACAATGTTCATTCCTACTTCATCTCCTTCATTGAAGAACTCTACGTCTCTGAAGAAGGATATCGACATGGCGGTCCCAGAATTCTCCATCCACTTTCTCTTCCACGACAAAGAAGGAGACGTCGGCCGTGGAGACCGACGCCAACAACAACGTTCTTCTTCATCTTCCGACATTGACAAAATCGATACCGTTCTTCCACGACACCCGACTACCGTGACGTTCGACTTCCGCGACTCGACGACGTGCGATGTCAATTTCGAGGTAGGGTTTTAAAGTTTTCTCAATTATTATTTAACGAACTTCGTTGATAATTTTTGGCCTCTTGCTATCATTATAACGGGAGGAGGTCGGACCGCACAAACACGGTCGACCATCCCCCCCCCCCTTGCTGTCATACTCGTTGCGGCTTGAACGAAGGTGATGCGGTGCCATCGCACCGCGCGGAAACAAAGAAGAATGAGCGAAGAAGAGTGGCATTGTCGCGCCGCGCCATGGAGGCCAAACAAAGCCGCGGCGCCGTCGCGCCGCATTGGAAAACCACGAAGAGGCCGCGGTTTGTTTTTTTTTTTTGACGTGCGGATCGACGGGCGATGATGGAACGGGCCGCAAAGGCATATTGAAGACTTCTCAGTGAAGAGCTGGTCCCGAGAGGACCGCCGGCGAAGATTGCAGGCAAAACAGACCACCGGAGCGCGTCCGGTGGTCCACAGAAGATCCTGCCAGCACGTCACGCCGGCATGGCGGTGCCGGCGGCTGACACCGGCCGGCCTCCAGGAGGCGGCGGCGCCCGGCGTGCCGCCCGGAGGGTCCGCCACGGCAGCAGGCGGCGGTCCCGTGGCTGTGCGGGACCAGACGGGAGACCGGGGGTCATAACCCCTGATGGTCAAAGGGAGCAGCCCCCACGGGGGGGGGGGGGGGGGGGGGGGGGGCTTCAACTAGGGGGGCAGCGCCCCCCCCCCCCCCCCCCCCCTTTCACGACAGCTCGGCCAAGCCGAGCTGTCTGGCCCTGTGGGCCACTCCCACCCCAGTCGGGTCGGGGCCCACCCTAGTGGGCCAGACCCTGATCGGGTCGGCCCGGTTCGGACCGACCCAGGGGGTCTCGGACTGGCCCCGAACCCCCTATTTCTGGGCAGTTTTCGTTCAAACTACCTTAACTTGGGATACGAACCTCCGATCGACGCACCGTCAGTTGCAATGCGATACTTGGATCGAGACAGCCATTTTGGTATATTACACTCAAGGTTTCAGAGAACTTTGTGTATGGTCGGGTTGGTTCGAACACGAAACCAACCGGGGCCTCGGAGCGGAAACGCTGATAACTTTTAGACCGGACGTCCGTTTGACGAACCGTCAGCGGTGTTGGTGATCACGTTGAGAAACGGTCCCTATGAGTATACCCTATGGGAGTTCAGGGTATAGTTGAGATATAGTCGGGTTGATTTGCACACAAAACCAACCGGGCCCCTAGGACGAGAAGGATAATAACTCACAGACCGGGTGTGTGATTGAGGTGTCGTCTGTTGCGTTGAGACCCCTATGACGAGGTAGTCCTTTGAGATACTTCTTCGTGGAACTTTGTGATACTTCGAGTATCGACCTATAGCTCGTGGAGAGGACCCTCCCGGAGACCAGCGTACGGAGTATGGAGACCGTGTAGCCAACTAAGACCTGACGACTGCTTGACCGACTCGACTTGGAGTGAGTCGACTAGCCCAGTGGATGAAGCACTACTATGTTTGGGTACAGACCCATGGCGGATGGAGCTCCTGGTAGCAGGCAGCAGACCTGCGGTACTCGACAGGAGGAGTACCTCTGCAGGCTATTAGGGGGGATGCACTACTGTGTTTGGGTGGCAGAGCCCGGTGGGAAGCTCTAGTTTGTTAGGGTGGTTGACCTATGGTACTCGACAGGAGAAGTACCTCAGTAGTCTTAGGTTAGTGAGAAGTACCTCGTAGTCGTGACAGGATCACTGTACTCGTCAGAGACAGGGCACTTCAGCAGTTACGGTTTTGATAATGAAAATCCCGGTTTGAGATGAGTCTATGACCTTTGTGTTTCTCTCATGATTGAGACGGGTCACTTGATAACTTAGGTATATGTATGGGCATATACCTAGGTAGTGGTTATCCGTTTATTTCATAACCTTTGTGTTTCCTCATGATTGAGATGGGTTACTTGATAACTTAGGTATAAGTATGGGCTTATACCTAAGTAAGGGTTATTCGTTGAGATCCTTATTTGTGGTTATCCTTGTTGGATTTAGTGATACCTTGAGGGTCTCGGGGTCCCTACTGAGTGTTGTATACTCACCCCTACACTGGCTATGCCTGCACCTCATTGTGTTGGTTGCAGACGACAGGCAGCACTAACAAAGGTCGAGTGTTCGAGAGCTGGACGATACCCGGAGGAGGATCTCATGACGAGTCGGTACCGAGAGGTGGATCTCACGACGAGTTGGTACCCGGAGGTGGATCTCAGGACGATTCGGTACCCAGAGGTGGATCTCAGGATGAGACGATACCCGGAGGTGGATCTCATGATGAGTCGGTACCTGAAGGAGACGGACATACGTGGAGTGCTAAGGAGGACATTTGTACCTACCCTTCATGTAGGAACCCGAAGGATGATCTAGGAGCTGCTTGTCACCTTTCATCTATTGTCCTTTGAGTTGTACTTTACTTTCAGTTGTAGCTGTACCTTTCTTTGGGCTTTTATTTCCAGCCACTTGTACTTTCAACACATTTTTTATACCGCTTTACTTAGTGTAGCTTCTTCCTGTACTCTGTTAGTGTGCTTTCGTTTCGAAAAGGCAATGCCTTCCCTTTTTATTGGGATTTATGCCTTTGGTGACAGTCTCCAGCCCCTGGCCTATGGAAGGCGGGCTTGGGGTAGTCACAGCATGGGCCTTGAGGACGGGTCGTGACAATGTACCTCTAGGTTCGAGGTTGATATGTTCTTCATGTGTAGTGAAGAAAGAAATCCCTAAAGATCCAGAGCCATGTGTTTCAAAATTTTTTGATCATTTGAGAAGGGATTTTGGTGTTGGTTCTTTATCAAGTGGATCAGGGTTGGCAGAACAGGGGTCTAAGGTTGGGCTCAGGGAGTGGTGCCCCCAACCGGATGTTGTTTCAGCCAGGCAGCCAGAAATCTCTGGAAACACTACCAAAGATGCTACATGAAAGGAAGTATTTCCTAGTGATGGCGGTCGGTTTCACAGTGTGGTTTGGGGAAGTCAAAAACAATTATTCTTAGTACATGGGCCATGGATTAGAGCATCCTAGAGGTTCAGAATTTCTCGAGCAGGTCTCACAGACAAGTTCATCTTATGTTGATACGGTGAAGTTTAATTGAATGGATAGTCTTTATCTTAATCATTTCACACTGTTTTTAATGACCCAATGTTTTTAAATGGAAATTACCTTCTTATATTTATGTCATAAATCCACATAAAATCCCAACATAATGAACTACTAAGTGATAAGTTACCTTTAAACATAATTTTGACATTTCTGTGTTTGGAACTTTGAAAATCCGACATACACGGTTGTGTTCAAGATGTTTTTTAGAGTCTAATAAAACAAAAACAAATTGTGAATAGTAACCTACCCTAATGAATAGTAACATAACCTTATGAATAGTGATATACCCTAATGAATAGTAACCTCACCTATGGTGGTATAAAAATAATATTCAAGATGGAAGTATGATATACCTATATTTTAGAATGAGTTAATGAATGTTTTAAAACTGGTTTTGATAATAAATTATTATTTTAATTAAATATTAAAATAATCATATTTAGAAAATTATTTTTGAAAAATGGACTTCATTTTTGGATTCTACACATTGAAAAATGGTTAGGGTAATTTTTTGGGATTTTTCTGAAATACTTGAATTTTTGATGAATAGTAAAATATGATAAATTACAATAAATTATAAATACTGCATCATAGGTGATGTATGGCTGATGTAAGATGATAATCCTGAATCATCCTTGATTATTTTAGTATATTTTATGATAATTCTCAATTATTCATAGTCTAGGCCTTAAATAATAAACTAATACTTAAAATAATGGGAAAAACCTCCCCTCCCTCACTATAAATACCCCCTCTCCTTACCTCTTTCCCACACACCTCTCAAGCCTTGTGCCTGGCCCAAATTCTACCCAAAAATCCTCCCAAGATCCTTCCCCATGTCCAAGGCCTTTTGGTCTTACCAAAAGTCCAAAATCAAAGGCCTTAAGAGGTATCTCAAAGAGAGGAGATCAAAGGGTCATTAATATCAAGTGGAGAACACCAACGGACTTAAGGTAAGGGATCCTCCCCTTTTTACTCATAATCAAGATTGATCTCTATGTTATGCCGTTTTTTGTAATACCAAGTAATGGAGTACTTTTATAAACCTTCCCCACACTGCCCTAATGTTTTATAAGTGATGAGAAACCCCTTATCTCTCTTATCATGCCCTCTTAATTATACATGATACCAAGCCAATAAACCATGAAGGATTCTACCCAAACTCCCTTTATTCCTTAGGGTTTCTCTATATTTATTTTTGTTTTTGTCTTTTATTTTATTTATAACTTCAAAATTATGTTTATATGCTCCAATCTCATGTTCCAAGATCCACCTCTCACTCTCTTTCATGGTTATACATGCTTATAAGTGAATCTCTCTTCGATACTTCCCAATAAGCACACTAGTTTTGAAGGAACTTCCCAAACTTTTACCCAATTTCAAGAGCACTCTACCTTCTGTTTTAAGACACTATTATCTTTGTAAATTCTGTATTTTAATTATGAAAACCTTATTGGGTCAATTCTGGTTTTATATAAAATAATGTCTTCTCTACTATTTGTAAAAGCTCTATGGTATTTTCCTTAAAACCGCACAAAAATGTTTTAATTCTAATGTTTCTAAAATAAATCTTTCATATGTTGTCACTTATCTTTGACATCACTTACCATTTTATAAACCTATTTTACCCTATGAACTTCCATATATCTCTAATTCTTTTCTTATGTGGACACTTTCATGATACGCCCATTGGTTATGATTGATGTCATGATTGCGGTACCCAATTATTTTCATGGGTACCCTTATGTTTGTGTATGGTTGAATATGTATGATTGCATATGTGGTAAGAATATTTATGTGGCAAGGATATTCATGAATATGTTGAGATGGGTGCGCCCAGATAGCACTCCAATGCAGTGGGTAAGGATAAGTCTCATGAGATGTGATGTGAAATGAGATTGGCGGTTAGCTTTGACCTGTACTAAAATGGGAAACATGATTGGAGGTTAGCCTTGACCCATTCTAAAGATATGACTTATGATTCTACCACATTTATATGATTCCATGATTATATGATCCCATGCTTATATCAAATGATTTTATAAGTTTCGTTCTTTGGATATCATTATGTCATGCCTCCTAACTCATATGCTTGAGATGTATCCTTATGTTTTTTCCTTTACTGGGAATTTTATCTCATCCCTTTGTTCATGTGTTCCCTAGGGTACCCTATGAAGATGTAAGGGATCAAATGACGTTAGGAGATCATTATGGAGATTAAATAAAGAAGTGTTTTTTTACCCCCGTGTTTTGTGTTATATATACCTAGTCTTCCAAGACACTAGACTTAACGATCCTTGGCTTGTACTCTGATGATGAATTATGTTTAAAATCATGAATTGTTATATATAAAAGGATCGGGTCACTATAGTGTTAGAGGGTGAAGAGCACCGTGTGGTGAATGGAAGGGATGTTGAAGAGTCTGATCTTGGAAATATTAGTATCTTGCGACTGGAGGGTTCCCAAGAGTAAAGAGATTCAGAATTTGACTCCCCTATTGAGCCAAAGGAAGTGGGACTTATAGAGGAATACATTAGATTCTCCTCAAAAAAGGGAAAAACACCATCATTGAAATAGAAGGATTCATAAAGCACTCTTCGATTCCACGAAATAAAAAAGACTACTCCTTTTTACCTAGCCCTACTATCACCAGGTCCTCAAGAAAAGGGTATTTTCCTTAGAAGGCACCCAAGAAGGTCGGGATAAATTTTACAAAGGATCTTGAACCACCTGCAAGGGAACCATTAACCACTAACCTAACAGATGCAAGAAAGGAGATGATTGATTCAAACATTACTCAAATCATTATTGAATTGATTGAATGTGATGAGTGGGAAACCATACTCGATTGCAATGAAGAATTATCATACAAGATCTTAGAGGTCATCACTACACAAGAAGAAATTTGACAGGTTGGTTGGGAGGTGGTTCCCGGCCAACCTTTCCAACGAGAAGGGTGCATGAGGCCATAAACAACTTGGAATTCTGTCATATGGATTCAACGGGCAGAATATGACTATGGAAGATATCATACAAACCTAGGATAAGATGGTTTACAGCTTTGAAAAGCTATTTAATGTAGATCTAAACGAGAAGGATCCCAACATCAAATGGACTCTTCTCAGAGGTAAGGTATCTAAAAGGATAAAATTGAAACTCACAGATTCAGCTATTTCATATCAAGTTGCTTGACTATTTCTTGTGTTTGGACTGGTTCTCACTTTTCCATAATTTTTTTTCATAAATAAAAAAATATATTTGGAAGTCATGGGCCATAAAATTCATTAAAAGTGTTTTATGAATAAAGAATCATCTTTAACATCCATCTCTTGGTGAACTAAATGAAGTGAAAATAGATTAAATCGCAACCAAAGGATAAAATTGATACATGGAATGGAATCAAGTAAGTTTTCTTGAGTTCTTACGTGGATAGTAAAATAATTACCCATCTCTAGGAAAAAGTATCTAAAAAATGTGTAATCCTAATACCTTAATTTTTATTGAACTAATGGTAATTATATTATCATAGATTTTTCTCTTTGATGCCCTCAATTTTCCATATATTTTTCACTTTTTTTATTAATGAACTCAATCACTCTCGATAAATATATACAATTATCCTCCAAGTATGTATCTCTACTTTCCACTAATGTTCTCTTATTTGAAATCCTAGTTTGGTGGTGACCTTTACATTTCCTTTTCCCTCTTATTAGGATTATATTTTTTCAACACTATTTCAGATGTGGGTTTTCCACAAAATTATTTTTTAGTATCAACCTTTTATTTTCTAAGTGTAATTTCAAATTGTGAGGATGAAATTTATTAAAGGAGGGGGGAATGTGGCACCCCGAGATATTATGGTATTTTCATTTCTAAATAAATACAATTTTTTTCCTTGCATTCATTTTACAAAACACCATGTTAATAATATGCTACACTCACCAATGAGTCGGTTTGTGTTACATGCAAGACCCAGTTTTACCAAAAAAATATCATATTAATTAAATATTATTATTTAATATAATATATAACCAAGAAATTAAATTAGTATTTATGAAAATTATTAACCAAATTTTAAATTTTATATATTCGATATAATATTTACGTTCATCTTATGTATTTTCTAGACAAAATATAAGAAAAAAATAATTTTTTTGCATAAAATTGGTATTTTGAAAAAAATGATTTCCTACCACATAATACAAGAAAACCAATTTTGAATCAAATATTTTTAAATTTTATATATTTAATTTTACAAAATACACTTTTTATTTTAAATCATGATATCATAACTTACTTTGGTTCATTTTTGGAATTTTTTTGAAAAGATTCAAGTTTTGATGAATAGTAAAAAAGTACTAAATTTTAATTGAAAACTACTTTTTTCATGAAAATATTTTCTAATATTTAGTTATATATTTGATTGGTCTCATAATATAAATTGTTTTTATTTTTTTCAATTAATATAATTTTGTCCATTGGTATTAATTTTACAATGAATTTTGATGTAAAAACATTTTAACCTTTTGCAATGTTTTTACATTTAAAACATTTTTTTTCATTCCGACAATGGGATTTATTTTAAATTAATTACTGAAAATTTTTTGTTTTGAATTTTTAAATATTTATTCCATATTTTGAATCAGTGGGTTCAGATTATTTAAATTGGTTCCCTTTATTCTGGGGCATTTTGAAAAGTAACTATAGTAATTTGTTTACCGTGATTAAGGATAAATTGGGAAATTAGAGGTAAAATTAACATGTTAAAATGACCCTAACACCTATAAAAATACTATTTTATGACTAAGTTATACCCATATCACCTATTTTTCTATATTTATTCATTTAATGGACCCTTATCCATGAATATGACATAAATATTATTAAAATTAATGAATCTGACAAAATGTCACACTCTCATTTCTTAAAAGTATAATAATGCTAATATAGAGATATATAGTAGATAAAATATATTGTAAATATTATATAGAAATGTTAAATAGTTACTTACATCCTATAAATTTATTTATAATTTTTAGAGATTATATATTTATCATTAATGATGTCATAATAGTGATAAAAAAATATTTTATTAACAGAAATATCAAATAAATAATATTAAAATAAATATAATTTTACTTAATTAATGACATAAATTAGTTTTATAGATAAATTAGACATGTTATAGACCTATTTTAAGTATTTTATTGACTTTATCATGTTGCTTTTATATTTTTAAAAATGAAAATATTGAATAGTATTAAAATTGACATAAATGATGTTTTAAAATAAAAACAATTTTATTAAATGATATAGAAGTCATATAAATAAAAGGATCATCCAAATAAATTTTATAATGTCAAATATGTCATGAAGGATCCAATTGGGGTTCTTTTTTCATTTTATAGTAACTATACTAACCCTATAGTTTAAAAAGACAAGTAGACATGGTAAGAGTTAAACTGTTTAACTAAGGGTTAAACCCAAAAGATAATGTTAATTGTGTAACCTAAACATGTATAAAATATATTTTTGAGGGTATTTTGACCCATAATTATCATATAATCAAAATAAATCACTTTAAATCAATTTCAAACCTAAAATAAATTTACGATAAATTAATATTTTAAGATATTCAAAAAGTGACTCTTACCTCTCTTATAAAAGGAAACTTGTCCATATCTTTAATTAACACATCCAAAGCCCTTAAAATCATAAAAACCCTACCCATTTCCTCTCAAGACGTCCCTAAAGTCGTCCCGAAGTCCATACATTGTTCATAAAGCCAAACTACAGAATCTTTTTGTGCAAATCAAAAGGATACACTCAAAGAAGAGGTAATTGTTTTACTAATTCAATTCAATTTCTTTTCTTCTTCAACGTCCTCTTCATATGTTATTTCCATACTAAATTGATAAATAAAAAATAAAATATATGCTTATATTTTATTTTTATTATGGTACAACAATATTTATCCTTTTACCCATCCAACAAAAAACGATATCATCATGTGTGCGTACGTACGACTTATCATCTTCTTTTCGTGGTGTAAACTATTTTTCATATATACTTTATTTCAATGGGTATAAAGATGAATATAAAGTATTTAAATAATAAATATAACATGATATTGTTTCTATAAAATTAATATTCTATCCAATTCCATACCATTTAACCATTAATGAAATGATATCATCGCTTGTGTGTACATATGGCTTACCGTCTCCACGACACAATGAGATTCACCCTTCACATTAACCATTCAAGAATGATTATTAAAATATATATTATGAATTATTATAAAATATATGACATAATAATTCCACTATAATATTATATATTTATGTATAGTTACATACATTCCTTTTACTTGCTTCCAATCAGTAAGATAAAAAATGGAAACAACGTTCATGCGTACGTATGATATACCATCTCCATGAACGGTGTTTTACATTTTAGATATATATCCATCATATATATTTATATTCTAAATATTTATGATATAATAATAATTTGTTACATTATTTAAGTAATTAAATCATTATATAATTAAAATTATCAAGAAAAACATGTCAAAACATGTACGATAAACAAAGAGATTATTACCCGTAATGTTTCTTTAACATGAAAATTATTAATAAATGAGTAATATAAAGTCATAAATGAATCATATATGATTTTATATATGGTATAATAAATATTATTATTATTATTTGAGATGTTAATAATCCGTTTAAAACCATTATACAAGATTTTCATACACGTACAGAGAGTATCACACCTATGGTTATGGAATTTCATCTCACATTTAATTTTCATGAGATATATTCCATGATCACCACCTATTTATTATGTTTGTTGTACATAATACCCGTATTATATTTTATATCATGAATAAATTTATCATCATATTTTTTAAATATTCATTTTCATATACAGGGATTATTATTTAAATGTTCAAAGTGGTATGAGAAGCATTGAATGTTTAAAGAATTAATCCTTTCTCCATTTCAATATTTTTTATATTATCATACATTTTTATTTATATTTATATAAAGGATAATACATAAAATTTTATGTATATTTTTATTTTCATTCAAATGTTTTCAAAATGAATATTTTATAAGGTTTATGTACGGAACTCTTTAACTAAAGCATCTTTTTACATGTTTTTAAGCTTTTTTATTCTAAATATTTTTCATTAAAGTCCATGTTTTTAAAATGGTTTTAAATATTTATTTATATAGACATGAATTCTTTAAAATTTTAATTCCATTAAAAAGTTTCAAATTACTATAGAAAACTTTGATTCAAAAATAACTTTTTAAATTTATTATTTTATAAGTGGGTGACTTTTGAATAAATAATTTCAAAGAAAAAGTGATATTTCTATCAAGATATTTTTAACTATTTTAATAGAATATTTGCATCTATGTAAACATCCTTTATTGGATATGATTCATAATAGAATTTTATATCTTAGGATATAATTTACCATATTTTATTGAATGTTTTATGATTAGTTTGACGATGGATGTGCTTTGTAGATAACATTATTGGTTTATGGTTTAAGTGTTCATATTTCGTATACAAGTTTTAATACGATTGATTTTGTTTTTTATGTTTCAAAATTTATATATGTGTAATGTATTGAAAATAGTATGTGATGGGTGGGGACCTCTATATCCCCTTGAATCATTAGTAGGTCTCATGAGCCCAACTATATAAGGACTTGGCTGAGGCCTTACCCATTTATTTTTAGATATGGATTTGGCCAAGACCTTAATCATTTAATTTTTGACATATTGGTTGAGGCCTTGATGGTATGTTTCAGATTCATGACATTATGCATTCCCTAATTATTATTTAAGTTATGTATATTCCATGTGATTATTTGACTAGTATAATATCCATGGTTATGCTTATTTTATACGGTATTATTTATTCTTACCATATTTTGATCAAGATTATTTTTAATGGTGTTTTTTCAGTTATACATCTTTCCTTAAAGTTTATGATTATTTATTCACAATAGCTTCTTTTGTATGCTTACCTCGACTAAGCATCTGAGCTCACCCATTTCTTATGTTTTATTTTCCCAGGATTCCATGAAGTGTATAATGACTGATATATAGGGTTAATTTGGAGAATAATGGATTTCTCAAAGTATTATATATGTTTTATTTTATGTTTTTAATTTTATTGTATTTTGGATGAATGTAATCTATTTTCCAACAATGAAAAACTAATCAGTCCTTCCAGATTTGATTCTTTATGATCATTCCAATGTATTAAAATTATGCACTAGATCGAGGATTCGTGGTTTGGGATGTTACAGTTTGTATTAGAGGAAGTTTATCAACATCCTTGAAATTAGATTTAGAAATAAAATATTAGAAGGCATAAACCTATGAATGATATTGAGGGAAAGTCTAAGTATAGGATATCATCCTTTAGATTTGGTAATGGATAATCATGTTTATTCCTATGGAAATTTGGATTGAGATGAATATGTAATCATTTAGAGATTCTATAAATTATTCTTCTTGACTGTATTACTATGATTAGTGTTTCTAACTTTGTGCTTTGAGTTTTGGTTAATTACTAGAATCAGCAAGGTTATTTAAGTAATGGTTATATTATTGATAATGAAGAAGCTATAAAATAAAAATGAGATTAAGTAGGTATTATGGAATAATATGGTGAAGTGTATTTAATGTTTTTAGAGTGAAGTGAAATTATTAAGGTTATTTTGTATTTAGGTTCAAGAATTATTACATCAATTTTTATATGGTTATAAGATTAATGAGATATATAAGGATTATACTTTAGTAATTCACCTTTATGGATTTTTAAAAATAAGAGTTTTCATCAAGGATTTAAAGGTGATCAAATATTTGGTATGTGAAAATAAGTGTTACATTATGTTGTTTGGGGAAGCTGATATAAAGATTGATTATGTAAATTTAGAGGCATTCTTGGACAGTGAATTTGGATGGAAGTATTTTGGTCAATTCTTAAAATTATAATGGATTATTTTGAATGTCAGATATTTCTTTTTGAGGTTAAATTATGATTTATTAGATACTTTGGGTTAACCATTTTGGTTTTAGTAAACATTTAATAGATGAATGAAATACTTATGGACCATACAATTCATTAAAAGTGCTTCATGCATAAAGACTCCTCTTGAATATCCATCTTGAGGTGAAATAAATGAAGTTAAAATAGATTGAACCACAATAAAAGGACAACATTGATGAATTTAATGAAATCAATTATGTTTTGTCAATTTTTTACCTAGATAGTAAAATAATTCCCCAACTCTCGGAAAAAGTATCTAAAAAAATGTGTTATCATAATACCTTAATTTAATTTGAACCGATGGTATTTTAAATGATAATAGATTTATGGATTTGAGGCCCTCAACTTTTTATTTATTTTTCACTTGTTTGTGATTTATTTCCTCAATAACTCCCTATAAATTTTTATGTTTTCCATCCAAGCATGTATCTCTACTTTCCACCAATGTTCTCTTATTTTAAAGCCTAATTTGTCGGTGACCTCCTCCCACACTTCCTTGAACCACTATGAGCCTTATGTATCAAATAATTCCTATCCATTTCTCTTCCTAACATACTTATCCATGTTTTTTAGGTTCTGGTATTCCGAAAATACCAACCATAGATCCCTTAAGTGTAGATCTAAAGTAAGTCTTTCAAATAATAGGTAATTATTTTTACTAACTCATCCAAGATCATTTCTTCTTATAATTTCTCATTATATATTTTTTAATTTCTAATGTAATGTCAATAGTATCATATATAAGCTTATATTTTATTATTATTATGGGAAAACCATATTTCATGGTTTATCTATCTTATAAAAATAAAAATATCATGTGTGTGTACGTACCGCTTACCGTCTCTACATCGTGGTGTAATTTGTTTTTCATAACCACCTTACTTATATGGGTACAATGAATTAAATAATGAATATATTTAGTATTTATGACATGATATTTATTTTTTATAATTAAAAATCCATCCAATTTCTTTCCCTTTAACCAATAATGGAATTATATCGTTTCTCATGTGTACGTACGACCTGTCATCTCCACGACGCGGTGAGATTCATTTTCCACATTAACCATTCAAGAATGATTATAAAGATGTATATAATGACTAAATATAATATCTATGAACATGATATTACTCTATATATGATATATGTATATATCCTATTCATAATAAATAGTAATTACATAACAAAACATGCATTGGAAAATGAATCATTTGACACCTGAAAGAAGGATATCAACAAAACATTATAAAAAACAGGTGATAATATAATATAATAAGTTCATATATGGTATCAAAAATATGTATATGTATATGGTATAAATTAATGAGATTTTTTGAACCATTATATATGAACATAAATCATGTTCTACTAAAGGAATGTACAAGTTAAGGGTTATTTTCACAATATCATTTTTATTTGGGATTGTTTATATGTAATTGTCTACTGGGGAATATTTATCTTCCATGTTCATGTTTATTAAAAATATTTTCCAAAATGTTTTAACAATTATCCTATAAATTTTTTATTTCTTTTACTCAAGTTTTACTTTGTATAAAATGGTTTCCAAGGAATCTTTTTATCATTTTCCAAATGAGGTACTTTTTCAACAAAAATATGGAAATAATGTTTATTTTTAACTTATAAAGAATGAGTGGATTTTACCACCATCACGAAGCCTTGATTCTTTGAAGATTAATTTACAATTTTGAAAAGTTTTTTTTAAATAAAAAATTATCTTTTATAAATTTATGGCTTTTAAATAAAAAATTTCATAGTAAAAGGGTATTTTTAGCATTATATTTATAATGGTTTCATTAGAGTATTTTCATCTATGTAGACATAATTTTTTGAATCTTATCTTTGATTAATGTTGATATCTTATGATACAATAGATCTTATATTATTAAAGGGTTTAGGATCTTTTTAACTTTGAATGTGCTATTTTGATACCATTCATGGTTTATAGTTAAACTTTTAACATTTATCCAGATAGTTTTTCAATAAAAATGTTTATTATGTTTATGTTTTCATATGAAGAATGAATTCGACTTTGTGAGAGACAGTCAAGGCCTTTTATATCCCCTTGATGTATTAGTTGGTCTCATGAGACAAGCTAGATTGGGTTTTTACCCATTTATTTATAGTTTTTTGGCTGAAGCCTTGAGAGTATGTTTATGATGTCTGAATTATGAATTCCATTATTATGAGATTAGTTATTAAAATTCCATGTGATTATTAAACTAATATATGATCAATGGTTATATTTTATAGCTCATGTGATTATTTTATATAGTATTATTTGTTCTTGGAATATTATCCTCAATACTATTTTTAAATGGATTTTTTCATCTATTCACCATGAATTAATTTTATGCTTATTTATGATATCTTCTGTTGTATTCTTACCCTTAACGAGCATCTGAGATCACCCCATTATTAAGTTTTATTTTTCCTAGGATTCCGTGTTTTGTATTTTTACTGACACGAAGGGTTATAATAGTATAATATTTATTCTCTAAATTTATTGACTATATTTTATTTTATAGTCTGAATTGTGATGTAAGGTTCATGTACAAAATATGGAATTCCAAAACTACTAAACTAATCAGTCATTCAGGATTTGATTCCATGTAATCATGCCAATTTAATAAAATAATGAACCTTCTATGGGCTTTTGGGGTCAGGGTGTTATATTATCACATTCCTTTTAGTCATAATCATTCCAACAAGAGATTTCCCTCAGTGGAATTACATGATAGTTTTTGTTGTGGTTATAAATTTATAACATGAGTACTTTAAAAAAAATTGAACCACCAATCCACTAAACTACCAAAACCTATCATTCTAATACATTATCATTCATGATGTGAAAATTGTATCTCATTTTTTATATGTATTGTAATATAGCCAATTACCATGGAATATGGATCCCAAAGTATGTAGAAATGATGAATAATAGGAGAATATGTATTCCATCCCACAGTGGCATGATACATAACCTTGTTGTGTGTCATTATCCCATTTACATACCATAAAAACACCAAAAAAATCATGGGTACTATGTTGTGGCATAAAATATACCTCACAAATCCTCAGTAATAAGTTTCAAGGTGCAACTATTAATGTTGTAGTATGATATTGATATATAATAGTATCCTAATTATTTGCCTCATATTATTCATAATATAACTTATTATATTATAGAATGAATATTCTATAAAATGAAAAATTATTAAACTCAATTATCCCAATAATGGTGCAACAAAACCCATAACATAATAATGTTATTCATCTCCATATAACATCATTACATTGCATCTTCAATCAAATGTAATGAGAATCCAACCCATCTATGAACATTTTTTCAATACTTATAACATCATTACCCTTCCAAACTCATGAAGGATTTTTTTAGGATTCTTGTCCTAGAATTCCTCCAATATGAAGGTTATCCCAACACCACACCATATGATATAATATTGTTTGTGATAATACTCTAACTCTTTGTGTAAGAGTAATGATATTTTTACCATGTCTTAGTTAAGATAATATCATATATCTCATTTCTCAATTAACTTATTGAAAGGGTACACACAAATCTGACATTATTGAACTTCCCCCAATCATCGAGGAATCTTCCATTTCCCTAATTTAATTCAATATCCCCCATTGGATTTTTTTTAGAAACATGTAAATTAATACAATATATCTCTATGAATCACCTTTAACTTCAAAAATCTCAACTCTCTACTTTGATATCCATATACAAAAATACTACATTTGCTCTAACTTTATAAGAATATATCATTTTATATTCTCCCCCTATGTTAAAAAATAAAAAAGGGATGAATGATTGTAAAAAAAACTCTGAAAAAGTGTAGGTATTGCAAGAGATAATTCAGTTCCAACTACATTCTCAATTCCTAGAAAAGGTCATTTATTAAGAACTTTATCAAGATATCTGTTACTATTTTTCCCAAATCATACTCTAAATAAATATCCCTAAACATCACTTTCTCCTAAATTATGTGGTACATAATATAAATATAATTCATCATTTACTATTTACCTATATTCAACAACTGGTTTATTTCACTTTGGTTGTCACAAAAATCATTAATAGTTCTAATAGAGTCACCCTCATGTCTTCAATATATGACTCCTTCAATATAATTGGTGCCATGGATTTATATTTCACAACATATTCAAGATTTTTTTTGATCTATGTATTAGAATTATAGTTATTATAGAGACATGAAACATTTTTCCCTCCAATAAATAATGAACATCTAGAATTAGACTTTTGATCTCCAACATATATGTCCTAGTCAATATTGAAAAAAAACATACATCTGCAATTTTATATTCTTATCAAACCTAAAAATTAAATTTCAAATCCCTTTAATATAACACAAGATACAATAAATAGTTTCAATATATTACTCATTACGTTTTATTTGGAATAATCCAAAAACAATTATAGAAAATATGATGTTCAGTCTTAATGTAATCAATAGATAACTTAGTCACATATGGAATAGGATTACATATGTATCTCAATTATTACATAGAAAATTTCATAAATAAATAATGATTATAATTATATTTTTAATGAAAGATATAATATTATATTTTTCCAACTTACAAACCTAAGAAGATTTCTATCTCAATTATCCAAGAAAATTAAAAGATTTTTTTCATTTTGGTGGGAATATCCTCACAATACTCCTATTTAATTATAGAAAAAATTATTACATCAATATACATAATCACTGTGAGAGAATTAATTTCATTCCCCATGACATAGTGTTTAAAATCCACCAATAATTTCTTCAATTTCAATCTCATCATGAAATTTTTCATGTTATAATACTATGCTTGAGGGACTTGTTTAAGCCCAAAAAAGGCCTTCTTAAACATGAAAACAACATAATCATCACTATCAAGAAAAAAATCTAGTTTTTCAATGTATAACTATTTTTCAAGTTCATATTTATGAAAAGTTTACTCCATTTCCATTTTATAATATTATAATTCTATTTATTGGATATCATGAGAAATATTTTATTCATTTAAAACATTGTGAGTGGAGAAATATCTTCTTTAAAATCAATATTCTTAATTTGAGAGTATCACTTGTGAACAAAATTATCATTATTCCATGTTACTTTTCCTTTATCAGTGAGTTTATTATTCAAAACCCACATCACCCCTATCACATTATTTTTATTAGGATGTGGAATCAAATATTGAGACCCATTTCCCTTAATTTTACTCAAATAATCTTCCATCACTTTAATACAATATTTACACTACAAAGGTTATTCAACACACTTCAGTTTAACTTGTGAAAGAAATATTTTAAGATTAGAATTCCCCAAACTCGTCCTTTCTTGAAAACTATTTATACTACCTCTAAGTATGTTACTTTCTTCCACATTCTACCTAAGTCTTGAGAAATCATATTCAACTTTCTAAGGGATTTCTTACGATCTATATTTTTTGGATTTTTCAGAATAAACACTTTTAAGGGGTAGAGTGGGAACCCTAAAAAAATAAATATCAATAAATCAAATTCAACCCAAAAATTAGAATAAAAATTAAAACTAAATGTAATGATGAGAGACTAGATTCTATTTCAAAATTAAAATTGTAATAATGTGAGATCAGGTCGGTCCATAAATCCTAGCACTATCATTGTATCATTACACACCTCACATTATCACCTTAATCCTTTAGTATTCTATAGTTGACTATGATCACAAATTTCATCACCAATATAATAAATTTTCATGAGTGAAACACCTTCCAAACCAACAATAGGTAACCCAAAACGTCATCTAACTTAACTTACACTCAATCATCAAATAAAAAACTATTTTAATCCATCATGACAAAATAAATAAACCAAATCACTGATGATTCCTTGAATAGAAACAAATCATCACCACCAGTATCCCATAATCACAACATAAAAATACATCAAAAATAAATGATAAAATCATGAAGGAAGAAAACTAGTTGAATCATATGAACCCCACAACCATACACACCCCATTTCCCCTTCAGAGAGACATGATCTCACTTAGCCAATTGGTCACCATTGTAGTAGTGAATATAGACCAATGCATATTTGGAATATAAGTATTGTAACAATAATTTAGGAAACCTATATATATTCCAATAGAAAAGTATGATAATAGAATTTTCCACAGATAAATTTGTTACAATTCATGGATGAACCTAGAAAGATAATGATGGTTCGTTCATATGAGATACACCATTGGGAGTGAATAAGAAGACAAGGAAATATAGTAAGTTAGATGAAATAGAAAATTGGAAACCTAATGAATAATATGAGACACACTAAAGAGAAAACAACACTAGAAAAAGAAAGAATATTTGAAGGGAAAATTGTATCTCTTTAATCATCACGAAGAAGGAGATAGTGGAATCAATGAAAATAGGTGTGAGAGAATAGAATCTATATGATAAAGTTATTTAAGAGTACATAGGAAAAATAAATCCATCAACCATCCATTATTTTTCTTATATATCAATATTTTTGGAGTATTCATGAGTGTTAGAAAAATAAACTTTTGCATTCATAAAACTCTCATGAGGTCCAACGCATTATATGAGAGCGCAATCAACTTTATCCTTAATTTTAGGTAATGTTTGGGTAGTATTTTTATTTTCCAACACACTTGCATCAATGAGATCCATGAATTTTCTTATATTCCAACTGTAACATTGGTAAGTTCTTTTATTAAGTGTTTATCTAGTAAATATAAATTTTTCAACTCTCTCATAAAACTAATCGATGTATTTTCCTTTAATCATAATGTAACAATGGTTTCTAAACTCTTGAAGTTGTGATTCTTCCCAAATGATAACATATAATGTGTGTTGGGTCAATTTGGTTAGATTAGGAATCAAATCAATAAGTAAACATATATTGTATAATATTTCATTAAAAATAATTATGAGGTTCTAAACTATTATAACATGTTTCCACCTATATCCACTAAAATTGGATTATTTAACTCAATGAATTTATTTTTTTGGGTGTGTATACAAAAATATATTCATGTATTTTTTCTTGATTCCAAAAAAAATATTCAAAGGAATTATTATTTTATATGGATTGATTATGGGACAAAAAAATTTGATAGCACTTCTCATTTGATTTTTAGAAGTCCTCAAGAATTTTTTGGATCTTAAAAATATTATGAATTACTTACTATAAAATAAACAAGCGTCATATAAATAAAATTATCAATAAATGTAATAAATTTTCAATATATATGGGTTTACTTGACACTCATCAGATCACACACATCTGAGTGTATCAACAAAAGAGTTTTCTTTATTATATCTTCACAAAATTATAACTCATGTTCACAATTTGTCCTTTGTGACATATGTAACAAGTGTTAAACCTCTCACAATTTTTCTTTAGCAGATTTCCCACAACTTCATGTTTGATAATCATAGTTGTATAGTTTTCTCCAAATTGAATATTATTCTATGAAATAGCTCATTTTCAACCTTCAAAATCATATAGAACTTTTCTTGTTCATTTTAAATTTAAAATAGGTTGTCTTTTGTTCACTGTTGTTTCATAAAAAAACTTCTTATTTTAACCTTAAAATGACATATCCACTATTCCAAGAATTATCCTAATTTCTATTACCAAAATGATGAAATATAATTAAGTTATTATTCCTTAACCCATAAACAAATTAACATCATTAGATTCAAGTTTCTTCTCACCAATTCTGGAACTTTTAAATTCATTTACATTTAGTAATATTTCATTTCTGAGAGTCATTGAACCACTATTGTAACTTTTTATAGTATTTAAAATATTATTATTAAAGGTCATTCATGATAAGTTACTATTATCAAGTATCCAAGGATTATCTTCTTTTTCTAATTTGTATATAACCTCAACCACTGTAGCATGATCTATATTTTCAGTTATGATATATTTAGAATTGTACTTCTTTATCATCGACTCTAGTAACACAGTAAGATATTTATTGGTGGTTTTTATCAATTGATCTCACTTAAAACACATTTACCTAAGTGTATTAAAAAAAATTAAATTTAACCTTCCATTTGGATGATGTATTATCTAGGCTATAAAAGATTTAATTTCAAATCCCATTAAATGAAATCATTTCTTCGATTAAAGAACTGACAATTTACACTGACACATACAATGTTTATTTCTAGAGACTCCACAACACCAACACATTACATCAAAGAAAAATATCCTTATAAATAAAATATATTCTTCAAAATAATTTTATTGGGATTCCATTTGATTTAAAACCTACTAATTATTTTAAAAATCCCCAATCATAGTAGATTTTTCCTCCACCATTCTCTTTATCTTGGGCTTATACTTGAAATTATTCCCTATCAACCCCTTATTGCTTTAAAATTTTCTAGATCCATTAATGTATTTATAAATGGGTGTGTTCACTTTTTATAGTGATTTTATAACATTTTTCTTACCTTTTAAATTACTTACACCATGTTAATTGAAATAGTGTATGTCTCAAATAATGGTTTTTATTACTATATGACATTATCAAAGTTGATAAGTGAAATAAATAACGTTTTACCCTATTTTTAATCCTTAACCATCTTTATTGACAGAATTTTGGAACCCCAGGTTAGCACTCCAAAATGAATTTTAGAACATCAATCATTTTCATCTCAATATATTTTACTCTTTCATTTTTAGTTAATAGATTTGTTGGGTTTCTATCAATCATCTTATCACTATGTTCAATTACTTCAATGAGATAACCCATCATTCATGTGAACCCCACTTTAATTTCAAAAATGTAATGGCATTTTGATTCATCAAAAAAATTTATCAATAGACCATTCTCACATTTCAATGAATTTATTCCTCCCTCAATTTTCTTATTTTCCATCAAGATAACCAAAATATTTTCACATAATTGAAACTAATTTGGGGTTTCCCCATCCCTTATTTTGTTCCTCTTAACTATTTATACCTTATTTTCAATCAATCATAGATTATTTGGGATTATTTGATTTATTTATGCAATTAATTACCCTTTCATCCTCTGAGTATTCTTATTCTCTTTCACTTTCCTCATCATAATATGTTACACCATTTTCCTAGATAATTTTTTTTTACATTGATGTGTTGACCAATGTTTTTCCCATGGAAATAATTCCATCTACTACGACCACCTAAAACATTGGTGCTTCTTACGGACTTATTAGATTGATCATAATACTCTTCATCTTATTCATTATTGGGAAAATTTGTAGAAAAATGCCAAATTTTACCATAATTAAAACACTAAAATGGAATACTTCACCAATACTTACCTTTTCCTCATTAAATTATTTTAAAGAAAAAATATATGATCACATCCACACCAATGATATAACCTTCATCTTTAGATGAATAATCAATAAAATTCATAAGATAAAATTGTTTTTAAATTTTTTTAGCTTTAAAATATATCCCCTTATCTATTATTCCTCTCACTTAGTGGATTAAGATTATAAAATATAATTCATCCAAAGGAAATCTATGACCTTTTAGTTGTAGTGGTATTTTTAGAATATATAAAGGAGGGTCCCCCTCTTGCTTCTACAATGATTTTTGGACTACCATTTCTTATAAATAAGTCATAGGAGGTATAATTATAGAGATTTATATTGTGAGTAATAATAATTAGATCATGTTATATATGGAATTTGACTCCCATTTCATTTTGAATAGCATTAAACTTGAAACTTCATCTCCCTCCAAGAGGCTTGTAGTATCTTGGGAGGATTTCATTGATTATTTTAATTATATAGATTTTTGTTGTCTCACATATATATGAAAGTTAATAAAATTATTGATTATATTTCCAATCTAGGGGTTGGATCAAAGAGTTTTATCTTCTCCTGGTCCATTCTAGATATTATTGAGGATCATGTGTTCCTAGACATTTGTGTAACTCACTCGATTCAATTTTTATAATATTTTCTATTCCATGGAACATTACTATAGGGAATACTGTTATGATTATAAGGTAGACCTTTTTCTCTGATAATAAGATATCAAGATACTATTGAGATTATTGATGGTTCACTCATCAAATTCTTCATCCATATGAATAAAAATACTCCCATAAAATTTATCTAGGAGGATTCTTGTCATCTTATTCACTATAATAGAATCATTAAGAATACACTTTAGTTTTAAATCAAGGTTTAAATTTTGTTTACTTGAATGAATAACACATCCATTGTTTCATATTCTACCATATAAATATCTTTTAATTAATCTCTTCATGTTTGTTATCCTGACTCCTTCACGTTCTTATATCCCTTAGGGATATCCTCAAGTTTCCACCATATTCTATTAATTGTTTTTAACTCCATGACTTGATTCAACTTTTTATCCAAGGGGATAAAAGTAATATATTGTGTTCCCAAAAATAAGATTTGATATTATTATTTTCAAGTATCATATAAGTTATAACAATTTCAAAAATATGTATACTATTATTTTTTATATCACAAATTCTCAATCAAAGTGATTAAATATATAGAACTATATTTTTACAACATTGATAGAATCATTTTTATATAAAAATAAGAACATTATTATTTTTAAAATTGTTAAAATATTCCATAGATCTCATTAATTAAATTTATAATTAGGGGGAAATATTATCAGATATAGAGGAATACATTGAAACATTTCAAAAATTATATGATTCCAAATGATTAGCCTTGGAGAGACTAAATCACCATTGAGAGGGGATGAATAATGAAGATATTCCCAAAATCATTTATCCAAGTTATGTTATATTATATATATCATATGGTATGGAATTATTGTATCATAATATGTGGTATATGATATCATAACACATCCTATCAGTCATATTATATCACTTGGATATATCATAAGGGAATTTAAATCATATTGTACAATTCATGTAGCCCCGTAATATTAATAAGGAAGTCTAATGTTAAATAGTTAATGTATAGATATCTTACATATTTTATATCATTAAAGTTAAAATTTTCGTAAGAACAATTATATAGGGTTAATTCAGCTAAAGGTTATCAACTATTCATAACTAAAATATTTTACTAAAACACTATGTAATTTTTGATTAAATTGAATAAAAGGATTGATAATTTCTTGATACCAATATAACTAAGGTTAAGGAATTGAGTTTATGTATTTTATACTCACCCAATATTTCTATTCCTATTATACCATTATAGTCTCGTCCTCATTCCATTTCATTCCAATATACAATCATATAATGGAAGAGAGGAAACCCCACCTAAGAGTTGGGTGATTCACATCAATGGATATATACACGATTGAGGATAAACTCTATTACCTACCTCTCATGGAAAATACTAGAGAAATGGGCTTTGAAGCACGTTGACCTGGGTGACCGCCTTTGGTGGTCGCTGGGCTTTAAAAAAATCTTCAGCGCCCCTGCCCCCCTCCCCTCACGAAACCCAACCCGCATCCCTCAATCGTCGCCACCTGTCCCACATCGCCCTTCGCCCTCTGACCTCGTCACCTGTCCCCTCACTACCCACCACCCTCGGCACTCATCCCCTCTCCTCCCTCTGCCCTCCACCCTCCGCCCCCTCTGGCTTATTCCCCCTCCGGCCTCCACACCTTCCACCCTTCGGCCTCCGCCCTCTTGCCTTCACCCTCCACCCTCTATCCCCTCTGACCTCCACCCCCTCTGCCCTCCGGCCTCCACCCTCTGCCCTCCAGCCTCCATCCTCTTCCCTCCAGCCTCCGTCCTCCACCCTCCAGCCTCCACCCTCTACCCTCCGCCCTCCATCCTCTTCCCTCCACCCCCTATACCCTATGCTGCCTCGTCCCTCAGCTCTCCGTCTGCCGCTCTCCGCCCCTTCATTGCTCACCCCCCTTCCCCTCGCCTCCATCTACTCTGCCTCACTACTATCCCTCATCCCCTCCCTCTTTGTCCCCCTCCCTCACTGCACCGTTTCCACCTTTCCCCTCCCTCATTGTCCCCTCCCGTGTGGTGCCACCGCCAACTGGTCCCCTCCATCCCCGCACAGCTGCTGCTCATCCTCTTTCTTCTGCCACCCATCCACTCCGGCTCCCCACTATCCTTTATCCCCTCCCTCGTCATCCTACACTTGATGCACCGTCGCAAACTCACTGCCTCCTCTCCTCTGGCTCACCGCCGCCGCTGCCACCCATCCCCTCCCTCACCGCACGGTCTCCAGCTCTGTCTACCCTCCGCTGCCTCTCCTCTCCCCCGCAACACCGCCTATGGATCCCATCCCTTCAAGGTTTTTAGTGCATTCAGGTATGACATGACATGGGTTTTCACTTACATTACATTATCTATTATCTTGTTTATTATTCAAAGATATAATTTGATTATTTTATCAATGGTACCCAAATAAATTGGTTAGTATTTATTTTAAATATATTTGATATGAAAAATGCATGTTATAAGTCTTATAAAATTATTTGTTATACAGATATTATTATGGATAAGAGTTGTATTGATCTTCCAAATCGAACATCTAGATAACATTTAAATGGAATTATGTAGTTTATTAACTTCACCAAAGGATTTGAAAGTGACTATATTAGTTTTCCATGTAGAAAATATGCTAACATATATCAATTAAAATGAGATATTATGAGGGACCACCTATTCTTTCATAGATTTCTGAAAAGTTATAATAGTTGGACTTGTCAAGGATAAGAATATGTTCGTTGTCAAAATAAGGATTTACTTCATATGGATGTTGATGCAAGGATGAATGATCCAATGCATGAAATGATTACTAAAATGGTATGTGGGTTGGATCTTGAAGGAATTGACATCTAGATTCTTGAAATCGGTTAGATAAATCTCTGATCTGGTGCAGATCATGATTCAAGGAGGTTTTAGGAAGCCCTGGGTGATAAAAAAATATAATTATATCCTGGATGTACTTCTTACAATAAACTTCCTTTTATCATGGATTTGTTGCATTTGAATACTTTGAATTAGTGGTCAGACACATCATTCGACATGTTGTTGGTGTTATTTAAAAATGTTTTTCCTATCGATGCTAAGATTCCTGATTCATATTACCATGCTCGTATGTTGACAGAGAACATAGGTTTTACATATGAGACAATAGATTCATGTGGAAACAACTATATGTTGTTTAAAAAGGAAACTTCTCATTTGGATATTTGTATGGTTTGTGGCTCTTCTAGGTGGAAAGAGAACAAGGGAAATCAGACTCATCAAAGTCAGATTGTGATACAGGGGGAATTTATTTCCGTAAACAAAACGTGTAACTTTCCCCTTAAATCAAGGTTGAAAAGATTTTTTATGTCATCTAATGTTCTTAATTTAATGAGATGGAATACAGAAAGAATTCATGAAAGTGATATGTTAACCCACCCGGCCGACTCTCATGCATGGAAAGATTTTGATAAGAGACATACCAACATTGCTAAAGATGTTTCTAATGTCTGATTGGGGTTAGTAGTAGATGGTTTCAATCCATTCAATTCTATGGTTAGTGCAACTCATAGCACATGGTCTGTGGTGTTGGTTATGTATAATCTTACTCTGTGGCTTGAATGAAGAAAAACTTTATATTAATTTCCATTCTTATTGATGGACCTAGAAGTCTGGGGGATAAGATTGATGTTTACCTTCATCCATTGTTTGATGAGTTGAATGAATTTTGGGGTGATGGTGTGATGACTTATGACTGTGAAATGAAGTAAATGTTCAAACTGAATGCTGCTTTATTATGGAAATCAATGACTTCCTGACTTATGCAAATTTATCAGGCTGGAGTATGAAAGGGTAATTTTCTTTCCCATGTTTCAATAAAAGTAAAAAATCTGTATGACTTAAACATTCCAAAAAAATGGGAATACATGGGTCACAGACGTTTTCTCCCCCATCAACACAGGTTCAGAAAGGATAGAGTGGCATTTGATGGTTCTAGATATTTTAACCCAGCACCAAATATCATGATAGGAGTGGAAATGTTATCGCAGATTCAGGAAGAAAACATCCACACAGTGTATGAAACTCAGGATTTGGTGTCTCATACATTACGTAATACTCATGTTGTGGGTAGGCAATGCAGTCAATATTGTAAAAAGAAAATTATTTTTTATAGTCTTCCATATTGGAAAACTAACATGCTAAGGCATAATTTGGATGTCATGCACATTGAAAAAAAATTGTGATAACATATTGTGGACCACTTTAGGTGTCAATGGAAAATAAAAGGACCATGTTAATGCACGTCATGATTTGGAAGAAATGGGTTTAAGGAAACAGTGGAAATACAGTTAGCTGAGGGAAACAAGGCATATATGCATGCTGCATAGTATACAATGAATAAAAAATAAAAAGATACATTTCTTAACATTTTGAAGATGCTTAAGGTGCCTCATGGTTACTCTTCTAATATTTCAAAGTATGTTAATCTGACGAGCAGAACATTTCAAGGGTTGAAATGTCATGAAAATCACATACTACTTCACCAGTTGATTCCAAACACAATTTGTGATTTTTTATCTCCCAATGTTGTTCAATCATTGATTGAGATGGGTAATTTCTTTATACAACTTTGTTTAATAAATCAACTAATGAGTGATTTAAAAAGTTTGTATGATTGAATTGTACATACACTTTATCACTTTGAGAAAATATTTCTCCATTCATTTGTCAATGTTATGGTCCACTTGATAGTGCTCCTAAATGATGAAGTAATGGATGCTGGTCCAGTGAAATTTAGGTGGATTTATCCAATTGAGTGGTATTTGAGTACATTGAAAAGATTTGTACACAACAGAGCTCATCCAGTGGCATTAATAGCCAATGATTATTTGATGGATGAGTGTACTACTTTTTGTGCAGAATATCTTACGGATGTTGAAACAAAATTATATAAACCCACTCGGATTCATGATTGTCCAATTGGAGAAGGAACCATATTTGATATAGACAACATCAAGTGGATATAATCGCATTGATATATCTTGTTCAATACTCCATCAGTAACACCATTAATGCAGAAAGTGTCTTATCACTTTTATTGTTTAACTTTTACATGTTTCGTTTTCATAAGTTGGTCATTTAAACATCGCGTTATAATTTGAAGGAAAATCATTAATGAGATGGAAGAAGAGATGTATCGTGTGACTGAGTATCAAATTCAACAATCTCACTATGCGTCATTTCATGATTGGTTCATGGATTATGTATGTATAAATTGATTTTCATTATGAGTGAAGTATTATACTAATTTCTTTCTGAATAAATCATTAATTAATTGTATGAATTATGTAGGTTCATAAGATGAGGGATTTAGGGGACCCCATGCTAACTGGAGAATTTATCCAACTGGATGAGGGTCCATCTATAACGGATCATCGTTATAAATCTATAGATGCTAATGGTTTTAGATTTCTCATTAAAGATGTTGATGACAAATTAGCAACACAAAACAGTGGCATCAGTTGTCAATTTTTCGATTCTGGTAATTACTATGTTCAATTGATAGACATCGTTGAAGTTGTATATGAAAACAGGTTGAAGCACATATTTTTAAAGTGTAATTGGGTTGATCCAGTGTGTGGATGTAAAGTCGATCCATATCATTTTTCATTGGTGAATTTTAACTATATGATATACATAAATGAACGAGTTGATAATGAACCTTTCATTTTGACATCACAAGCGGAACAAGTATTCCTAGTTACTTTACCTTTGAATCCAAGTGGGCAAGTTGTTGTGAAAATGTCCCAGTGAGGAGTGTTTTTATTTGAACAAGACGAACCCGAGACTGTTCCATTTGTTTCCCAACAGCTTAATCAACATATCGTAGTTCAACGTGAAGAAGATATTTATTGGTTCATAGTAGTCGTTGATGGAGAAACAATTGATTTTCATGCTTAATGAAAGGTATTATTGTTTTCCCTCTATTCAATATTGAATGTCCTAGGATATCATAAATTATTTAACCATTTTATATATCCTTGTAAGTTTTAAACATCACTTTTGGATGTTTATTCATTTATAAATATTTAGGGTTATTTCTCTTTTGGTATCTTCATCTTATTGTCAGTGTATCTTCCCATTGAGGTATTCTTCATTTGGTTCATGTGATAGTTGAATTTTTTTTAATTTAATCTGAAATTTGGCTATGTATTGATTGGTTTTTTACATAAGTTGTATATCTTTTTTGTTAACTTTCTGATTTTTTAAAATCCATTCACAACTAATTATTCAATCCATTTTTTTATTAACAACTGTACAAGTTTGATTTTTTTAAAAACAATCCAATTTATCTTTTGGACACTTTGAATAGTCCCCTTACTAATGTTTTCTATGACTGCAAGCATGTCAGGGGAAGAGGCAGTAGATCCACATCATCCATCTGAGCCATCTACGTCTCAGGGTCGAGGTATGTTTGAATGTCTTTGTGACTATTTTTTATGTAATTGATATACACACACACACACACGTATATATATATATATAACATCTATCAAATTATATATAAAATTGTTTTTAACCGGATCAGACTCCACTACTTCTTCCTCTCGCAAGAGAGGCCCTGGTTGTGGCATTTTATCATGGAATTCCGACACGACGTTTTATGTTTCATTTGATAAGTTATTTCATCCATTTGGATTGTATGCCCCTACATTTATTCATCAGCTGAGTCATATCATATGTGACCCACATCAATATCCATTGACCACAGGTGACTGGGCTTCTATCCCCCATGACATATTAGATCATCCTTGGAGGGAGGTTCAAGAAACAAGACCATTAAGTTCTTGTAATCATTACCAATACTTACATAAATTTGTATATTACCATATATTTGTATATATATTTAAAAATTTTACAGGCTCAATTGGAAGCTGAGTTAGAACAGCTGTCAGAGGACCAGCGACAGCTTCCCATGTGAAGGGATGAGATCTTCCATCGCATTATTGGTCGGGATGAGCATGGATATAGTTTGACCTATGGAACAGAGATTCCTAATTCTGTAGTATCATGTGCTATGTTTTTCGGTCCTATTGTTGCTCAGATGACACAGCAGTTGTCATATTTTGAGGCACGGTTGCGTGCTTCCGAAGAGGTAAATGCGCAATTGATCGTTGAGGATAGAGCAATACAGGAATAAGTGCGTCTAGGTGATGGTGTAGGGGATCATACGACACGGGTTTATATTGTATTTATTTATTTAATTTCTATTATTTTTTTTATGAAAATATTCTTAATTTTTATTTGTTATAGGCCCCTATCCCACCAGATAGAGGTAGCAGTCATGACTGCGCATGACACATCATATTCACGAGGTGTGTTTCTTTTTTTATTGGTGGGGTTGTTATTGATTTTTAGGTTGGGTTCCTAGTGATATTTTTTGAGATTTGGGGGTATCATGTGTGTTTTGGCCTTATGAAATGTTTGTGTGCACAAATTGAGAAGTAACCATGAAACTGATTAATGATTTGGATATTTTTAGTTCATTTTATTCTTTAATGTTTTCAATTGCATGTTCTGTGAATAGTTTTGAAAAAACCATGTGATTCCTAATAGAAACCATGGAACTTGTTTTTGGTGACTGTTCTCAGGTTCACTATTTGTAGGCCCCTGTCCCACCCCGAACACCCCCCCCCCCCGCACTCGAGAATTCATTAGGAAAATTGACCATTAGTTCATTAGGGAAATTGTTTATCAGGTTGTTTGGCCATTAGGGAAGTTGGCCAGTTGGCCAATTGTCCAATTTTATGTAGGCCAAATGGTCATTAGGTCATTATTCCATTATTCCAATTGTACAACTAGACAATAAGCCATTATTCCAATTGTTTGTCAGGCCACTATTCCATTAGTGCATTAGGGCATTGGTTTAATTGGTAAATGGGACAATTTGACATTGGGTCATTAGGAAAATTGAACTTTAGGCTATTAGGATAATTGATCGTTACGTCGTTAGGACAATTGGCTATTAGGCGAATAAGTCATTATGCCCCCCAGGACAACCTCCCCACCCTCAGAAATCCCCCCCCCCCCCGGATAGCCCCCCCATTGGACAGCCCCCCCCCCCCCCCACACACACACACGCATTGCAAGCGTGGAAAACACCAAAAAACGCATATTCGGACGTGTCGTGCCAACCATGCAACCGAATGATGTTCTGTCTCCTTGTACACCTAAAAAATAATAATTAGGGTGTTTTCCTGTGTTCTCAAGTCATGCTTATGTCGTTCGGTATGCATTTTACCTTTAAATGCATGTTTTGGCCATTTAAGACATGTGGTGTGTGCTTCCAGTCACCGCGGTCAAAAGACACCTCTGATTGATTTGTTTTCTACCTGACCATTTTATAATTCAGTTACCCTTTTTTTCATCTGATTTCATGGCCTTCCAAGGTCATTCCTCTGGTTTTGATCACCCCAAACACGCTTTTCAAACGAGCGAAAACGATGTGTAATGGTCGAATTCAGAGAAAACATGCTCAGAATGACTTGAAATCACACGAAAACAATAGGAATACTATTCGTGACATATAGGAGGATACAACACGTCAATCAGATGTGCGGTGTGCACGGTACGACCAAATATGCTCTTTTGAACAGTTCGGCGCGCACTAAACGGGCACGTTGGGTAGTGAAAACCAGCCGAACGACCTCATAATTCCATGAAATCATACGACAAAAACCGTGGTTTGAATTGTAAAATGTTCGGGCATACAGAACATCAATCGGAGGTGTCGTTTGATATTGGTGACCAGAAACGCATTTCTGGAGTCAAAATATGCCAAAACGACGTGTAACGGTCGAATTTAGAGAAAATGTTCTCAGAATGACTTAAAATCATACAAAACAATCGGAATACTATTTTTGACATCTATAAGGAGACTTCACATCCATCGGACATGCGGTGTGCACTGTATGACCGAATATGTTGTTTTAAACAATTCAGTGCGCTCTCAAAGGGCGTGTTGGGTGGTCAAAACCAGCCGAACTACCTCATAATTCCATGAAATAGTATTAAAACAATCGTGGTGTGAATTTTGAAATGTTGGGTATATGGAACATCAATCAGAGGCTTCGTTTGACCACAGTGACCATAAACGCATTTCTAGAGTCATAAAACGCTAAAATGACGTGTAACAGTCGAATTCAGAGAAAATGTGCTCAAAATGACTTGAAATCACATGAAAACAATAGTAATAATATTCATGAAATGTAAGAGGAGACGCCACATCAATCGAACGTGTGGTTTGCGTTGTACGACCGAATAAGCTGTTTTGAACAGTTTGGCACGCTCTAAAAGGGCGACTTGGGTGGTCAAAACCAGTCAAACGACCTTAAGAATGCCATGAAATCATACTAAAACAACCGTGGTATGAATTTTGAAATGGTCGGGCATATGTCATGTCAATTGGATATGTCGTTTGACAACGGTGACCAGAAACGCATTTCTGGAGTCATAAAATTCCAAAACAACATGTAACGGTCAAATTCAGAGAAAACGTGCTCAGAGTGACTTGAAATCACACGAAAACAATAGTAATACTATTCGTGAAATTTAGGAGGAGAAAAAACATCAATTAGATGTGTGGTGTGCGCGGTACAACCAAATATGTTGTTTTGAAAAGTTCGGCGCACTCTAAAAGGGCGCATTGGGTGGTGAAAACGAGCCGAATGACCTCAAAATGCCATAAAATCATATGAAAACAACTGTGGTGTAAATTGGAAAATTTTCGGGTAGACGACATGTCAATAGGAGGTGTCGTTTGACCGTGGTGACCGGAAACGCATTTCTAGAGTCATAAAACGCCATAACGACATGTAACAGTCAAATTTAGAGAAAACATGCTCAGAATGACTTAAAATCACATGAAAATAATAGGAATACTATTTGTGCCATGTAGGAGGAGACGACATGTCAATCGGACATGTGGTGTGCACAGTACGACCGAATATTCTGTTTTGAACAGTTTGGCGCGCTCTAAAATGGGGTGTTGGGTTGTCATAACCAGTCGAACGACCTCAGAATGCCATGAAATCAAAGGAAAACAATCTTGGTGTGAATTGTGATATGTTTGGGCATATGGAACATCAATCAGAGGTTTCGATCAACAGCGGTGACCGGAAATGCATTTCTGGAGTAATAAAATGCCAAAACAACGTGTAATGGTCGAATTCAGAGAAAACGTGCTCATAATGACTTGAAATCACACGAAAACAATAGGAATATTATTCTTGACATGTAGGATGATACGTCATGTCAATCGGATGTGTGGTGTACATGGTACGACCAAATATGTTGTTTTGAACAGTTCGGAGTTCTCTAAAAGGCCGCGTTGTGTGGTCAAAACGAGCCGAACAACCTCGGAATGCCATTAAATCATATGACAATAATCGTGGAGTGAATTTTGAAATGGTTGGGTAGAAATCACATCAATCGGAGGTGTCGTTTGACCTCGGTAACCGGAAACACATTTCCGGAGTTACAAAACAACAAAACGATGTGTAACGGTCGAATTCAGGGAAAACATGCTCAGAATGATTTGAAATCACATGAAAACAATATAATTACTATTATTGGCATGTAGTAGGATATGACAAGCCAATCGGATGTGCGGTGTTCATGGTACGACCAAATATGTTGTTTTGAATAGTTTGGTGTGATCTAAAAGGGCACGTTGGGTGGTGAAAACCATCTGAACAACCTCAGAATTCCATGAAATCATAGGACAACAACCATGGTGTGAATTGTGAAATGGTTGGGCAGACAGAACATCAATCGGAGGTGTCGTTTGACCATGATGACTAGAAACGCATTTCTGAAGTCATAAAACCACAAAAGGAAGTGTAATGGTCGAATTCAGAAAAAATGTGCTCATAATGACTTTAAATCACACGAAAACAATAGGAATACTATTCATGATAAGTAGGAGGAGACAAAACGTCAATCAGACGTGCGGTGTGTGCGGTACGACTACATATGTTGTTTTGAACAGTTCAGCGCGCTATAAAAAGGTGCATTGGGTGGTCAAAACCAGCCGAACAACCTATGAATGCCATGAAATCATACGAAAACAACTATGGTGTGAATTGTGAAATTTTCAGGCAGACGACATGCCAATCGGAGGTGTTGTTTGACCGTGGTGACTGGAAATGCATTTCTGGAGTCATAAAACAACAAAACGATGTGTAACGGTTGAATTCTGAGAAAACATACTCATAATGACTTGAAATAACACAAAAACAATAGGACTATTTTTCTTGACATGTAAGAGGAGAGGTAATGTCAATCGGACGTGTGGTGTGCGCAGTACGACCGAATATACTATTTTGAACAGTTTGGTGTGCTCTAAAAGGGCGTGTTGGGTGGTCAAAACCAACCGAATGACCTCGGACTGCCATTAAATCATACGGAAACAACCATGGTGTGAATTTTGAAATGGTCGGGTAGACGGAATGTCAATCAGAGGTTTCGTTTGACCGCGGTGACCGAAAACACATTTTTGGAGTCATAAAATGCCAAAATGACATGTAACGGTCGAATTCAGAGACAATGTGCTCAGAATGAATTTAAATCACACAAAAACAATAAGAATAGTATTTTCGAAAAGTAAGAGGATACGACATGTCAATCGGACGTGTGGTGTTCGCGGTACGTCTGAATATGTAGTTTTGAATAGTTTGGCGCGCTCTAAAAGGTCACGTTGGGTGGTGAAAACCAGCCGAATGACCTCAGAATGACATTAAATCATACAACAACAACCATGGTGTGAATTGTGAAATGTTCGGTAAGACGAAATGTCAATTGGAGGTGTCGTTTGACCGTGGTAACGAGAAACACATTTCTGGAGTCATAAAACACCAAAAAGACGTGTAATGGTCGAATTCAGAGAAAACATGCACCAAATGACTCAAAATAACACAAAAAAATAGGAATACTATTCATGACATGTAGGATGAGATATCACGTCAATCGGACATGCGCCGCACATGGTACGGCCAAATATGTTGTTTTGAACTGTTCGGCGCGCTATAAAATGGCGTGTTGGGTGGCCAAAACCAGCCGAATGACCTCAAAATTCCATGAAATCATACGAAAAAGACCATGGTGTGATTTTTGAAATGTTCAGGCATACAGAACATCAATTGGAGCTGTCGTTTGACCACGGTGACTAGAAATTCATTTCCGGAGTCATAAAACGACAAAACGACGTGTAACGGTCAAATTCATAGCATACTTGCTCAGAATGACATGAAATCACATCAAAACAATAAGAATAATATTAGTGACATGTATTAGGATACATCACATCAATCAGACATGCGGTGCACATGGTGCGAACGAATATGTTGTTTTGAGTAGTTCAGTGCGCTCTAAAAGGGCGTGTTGAGTGGTCAAAACCAGCCGAACAACCTCGGAATTCCATTAAATCATACAAAAACAACTGTGGTGTGAATTGTGAAATGTTCGGGTAGACGACACGTCAATCGGAGGTGTCGATTGACCGTAGTGACTGAAAATGCATTTCCAGAGTCATAAATGCCAAAACGACGTGTAACGGTCGAATTGAGAGAAAATGTGCACAGAATGACTTGAAATCACACAAAAACTATAGGAATATCTTTCGTGACATTTAAGAGGATACATCATGTCAATAGGACATGTGTTGCGCACGGTACGACCGAATATGCTATTTTGAACAGTTCAGCACGCTCTAAAAGGGTGTGTTGGGTGGTCAAAACCAGCCGAACTTGCTCAGAATGCCATGAAATCATACGAAAACAACCATGGTGTGAATTTTGAAATGGTCAGGCAGATGAAACATCAATCGGAGGTGTCCTTTGACCGTGGTGACCGGAAACACATTTCTGAAGTCAAAAAATGCCATAACGATGTGTAATGGTCGAATTCAGAGCAAACGAGCTCAAAATGACTTGAAATCACACGAAAACAATAGGAATATTATTAGTGACATGTAAGAGGAGACGTCATGTCAATCAGACATACGCTGTGTGTGGTACGACCGAATATATTGTTTTGAATAGTTTGGTGTGCTCTAAAAGGGCGCGTTGGGTGGTAAAAACCAGTCGAATGTCCTCGAGAATTCCATGAAATCATACGACAACAACCATGGTGTGAATTTTGAAATGGTCGGGCATACAGCACATCAATCGGAGGTGTCGTTTGACCGCGCTAACCAAAAACGCATTTCAGGAGTTAGAAAATGCCAAAACGATGTGTAACGGTCGAATTCAGAGAAAACATGCTCAGAATGACTTGAAATCACACGAAAACAATAGGAATACTATTCGTGGCATGTGGGAGGAGATGACATGTCAATTGGACGTGCAGTGTGCGCGGTACAACCGAATATATTTTTTCAATAGTTCATCACACTCTAAAAGGGCGCGTTGGGTGGTCAAAACCACACAAACAACCTTGGAATGAAATAAAATCATAAAAAAACAACCATGGTGTGAATTGTGAAATGGTCGGGTAGACGGAACGTCAATCGGTGGTGTCGTTTGACCACAGTTACCGGAAACACATTTCTAGAGTCATAAAACACTAAAACAATGTGTAATGGTCGAATTCACAACAAACGTCCTCAGAATGACTTGAAATCACACGAAAAAAAATTGGAATAGTATTCATCGCATGTAGGAGTAGACGACAATTCAATCGGACATGTGGTGGGCATGATATGATCGAATATTGTTTTTAACAATTTCAAGCGGTGTGCGCGGAGAGCATTCCTTTTTAGACCACAAAACACTTCCATAAGCTAAACCAATGACTCCAAAACAAGGAGAAAAATCCTAAAATGATAACCTTTCTTAAATTGGGGGTTTTTAATTATTATAGCACCCATAATTTGATGTCAGATTTAATTTTATTATATATATATATATTAATTTATTAAATATGTTTAATTTACGTTTGTTTTGATTAGTTGTTTTTTGTATCTTATTGTAGGTTTATTGATGCAGAATATTGACATGGATTGGACCTGTTTGGATCATTGAAGCATGTATGTCATTTATTTTTTATGACGATCATGATGTTTATGTTGTTTGGAATTGTTTTTTTATGATTTTTACCCTGTTTTTGTTGATTGGGAATCACAAATGTTTTTTTAAAAAAAACAAATTCTCCAAGATAGAGACTTCCATTGGCGGTCGCTATAGCTCGGCTGATCATCAGAACTGTGACCACCACCGGCGGTCATTGTAGCTCGGCCGAGGATCGGGATAGTGACCGCCACTGGAAGTCACTATTTCTTGGTCAAGCAATAGGTCAGCGATCGCCTGGCGGTCGCTGTAGGCATACTACGACGGGCCTGAAGCGACCTCCATTGGCGGTTGCTGAGCAGTCTTTATAGGCCATTAGCGACTGCCAATGGCGGTCCCTAATGGCAGAATTTTTAGTAGTGGGATCTTCATCAAGCACTACGATTGAAGTAAGTAGTGTTCATTGTTATTGGTGAATGGTACATAATTTTCTTCATTAAATATATATATATATATGTGGTTTTGGTTTCATGCATTGTGATCTTGGAATTTTTTTTCATTCTAATGACTTTTTCTTCTTATAAAAAGAGTTTTTTAGTCCGTAAAAACTCATCAATGGTGTTATAGATTCATAATGCTTCTTGATTCATAAAATATTTCTAGGAAAATGAATAAATTTGATATGATATTTGAATCATATTATATATTTTAAATTAGTATTATAAATTTTTTTCCTTGTTGAATACTATATTTATTTTCATAAATGATGATAGCACCATGTTGTGTATGTAAAAAAACATATTATTGTATGAATTAACATATATAGAGACTATTTATAGAATATGATAGACAGGCCGCATGAGTTACTCTTACACGGGCCACTGAGAACTGAGTTATGGTTATGAAATGCACAGTATATCATAAGCACTAATAGTCAACCACAAAAGGATTTATTATAGATGGGAAGTAACAATGAAAAAATGTGATTGATAATGAAGTATGTCTCACCTTACAATGTATTATGCATCATTAAAAATAATAGATGAAGAGAATTTTTGTTTTTCAAATTCCATTGATTAATTTATTTAAATAATTTATAATATGTCTATAAATTATAGAAAAAATGTATACTATGATATTTATTTAACATATAAAATTTGTATAGATTAATTATTTATAAAATGTTTATAATAAATTAATTACATTTTTAATATCAATTTAATAAATTAATATCCATTATATTAAATACCTCTTGAAATTATATAGATTGTATTATAATTTAGATATAAAAATTTTTTTATGGAAATTATAAGATTAATTTATAAAGTGTTATCTAATAAATAATAATATGAAATATAAAATATTTTTTCCTTAAAATTACTAATTATACAAAAACATTTATTGAAATATTTTATATTATAATTCATTATTTGAGAAAATTAATCAAGCCATATCAAAATGATTTATAATTATTGATATGATCAAGAGTTAAATAATATTAAATATATGATATCTAGTATATGTATATATTTTTATAATTGACTCAGAATAAAAAAATTATATTTTATTTAATATCATATATTGAAATAGAATTCCATTAAAAATTATAATATGAAGGAGTTCATATAATATATAAATAAGAAGTGTTTATATTTATTTGAATTATTAAATTTAAATAATAAATAACTAAGTTAAAATGTATCTATAAATTCAAAAATTTATGAATTTTTCATAAATTATGTATCTCATTTTTAAATTTATGAATTAGACATTTATTTAGAATACTCCTTTCATTATTTTTCAATATAATGGTTATATTATGAACATTGATGTATAATTTAGTTTTAAGAGTTAAAATGAATTTATGAGTTGTTATATATCCATACAAGGAGTCAAATTTTAGGTATAATAATTGATTTCATTTTTTGTAATGCCCTATGTTTGTATGGTTGTTTGGATTTCAATATTTTTTCAAAAAAAATTGGTGGAAGGTTTTTTTATTAATTAGGACTCAAAATTAGTTTCAAGTTTTAAAAAATCCTGATATGTGTTCTTGAATGGGGTTCATTGCTCGAGTGATGACCCAAGAGTTTAGGAGAGAAACATAGGAAGGATGGGTGGTCGATCTAGTAAAAAAATGTAGTTGCGGGCCATTCATGGAATGACCAAAGGGGTCACACCATGATTTTTCAGGGATAAGGTAAATCCTCTATGCCATGGTCGGTAATGGCATGAAAGAAAGTTCCACTCAATGAAGAATTTTTTGCTATTTTTTAAGTATAAAAGGGGTTCTTGGTCCCCCTTGTATTAGGTTGAAAGAGTATAAATGAGAGAAGAGAACAATCATCCCCTCCTCTATTCGTCCCCATTGATTTGGGGTGGTTTATGGTGGTGTTTGGAGTGATTCCATATAATATCCTACCTTTTATCTTCGTCTTCCTTATTTAATACTAACTAGGAATGTTTTAGTTTACAGTTTTTATAAATATTTCACCGAATCATGGTAAAATCACCTATGTTTGATTGGGATTTTGTTATGATTAGAAAGGGGGAATCTCAAGACAATATACCATTATCCCCTGCTCATCATTTTAGTAAAGGTACATAACTTTTTGAATTTTCTAAATGTTTTCATCAAAAAATTAAATTAATTGTAATGCCCCGACCCCGGTTACCCAGAGTCGGTGCATTATTTTAATACATTGGTATGATTACAAGGAATCAAGTCCCGAAGGACCGATTGGTTTAGCAGTCTTGGAAAATAGATTACATACATGAATGTTACATTACACTTTAAGACATACAAAACAACATAAATAATCCTTTATGAACTCCATTATTACCATGGCTTAACCCTGCATATCAATCACAATACACTTCTTGGAATCCTGTGAAAAATAAAACATAGAAAGGGGTGAGCTCAAATGATCAGTAAGGCTAAGAAATACAACGGAAACTTTCATAAATAAGCATAAACATTTAAGGCAATGTATAACTAAAACAAAGCCTTTTAAACTTGAACTTAAGCATAATATGGAAAAAATAAAATGAAATAATGCCATTTACTTATTCACATGGCTATTCTACTAGTCGAATAATCACATGCAATATCAATAACCACTTTCATAATGATGGAATGCATAATGTCAGACTATTATAACCACATAGTCAAGGCCTCATGCCAAGACTACAAATAAGATTTTTTTAAGGCCTTGTGCCAAGACACTAGTTTGTCTCATGAGACCTACCGATGCATCGAGGAGCTATAGCAGGCTCCACTCATCACTTACTAAGTCTAATGCATTCCTCATATGAACAGGTTTAAACATAACATAAACATTCATATTAAAACTAGCATACTAAATGTCAATACTTTCTCCATAAACCATGAATGGTATAAAAATAACACATCCACAGTCAAACATATCACAAAACCTTAAATACAATATGGAAGTTTTGTATCATAATAAATCAACTTCAAATAATCATAAAATCCATCAAAGGATGTTTACATAGATGAAATCAAAACTATTTTAGAGAAATATCACTTTTTTTAAATCGTTTAAAAGTCACACATTTATTAAGGAAGTAATTTAAAAGAGATTTTTGAATCAAAGTGTCCCATACCACTTTGAAACTTTTGAAAAGAAATATCATTTCAAAACATTCATGTCCATATAAATAAATCCTTAAAATATTTTTGAAACATGGATATTAATTAAAAATATTTAGAAAGATAAATCTTTAAAACATTTAAAATTCTAATCTTGATAAAGAGTACCTTTCATAAATTCTTAAAATATTCATTTTGAAATCATTTGAAAGTCATATAATTATAAAATAAAACATTTAAATTCAAAATATTCTTATAATATTTTAAGGGAAGCTTCGACGAGTTTATAACGGTAGAGAATAATCGCACCCTCCATATAAGTTAAAAAACATTCTTACCTTAAATTTGTCGAAAAGGTCAAAAAGTACCTTGTTTGGAAAACGAAGGAAATATTCCTTTCAAAACACATAAGGGTATAAATGAATTCAAAACATTGTCTATTAAATAGTAAATTATTTTTGAAATATATTTTTATGAAACTTGGATGTGGATGATAAAGAGGTCCCAGTAGATAATTACGTATAAACAACCTTGGATAATGAAGAGATTCTGAAATAAAACCTTACCTTGTACTTTTCTTTGGTTGAGGGTAGGTTAACATCTTGTCTAATAGTTAAATCATTGTTATTTAATTATACAAGAATCATATACATAAATATGATATCATATATGATCTTTTAATTTTTCTTTATTAATAATATTTTAGTATTATCGTCGTTTCGGGTGTTCACTTACTCGTTTTTTATATGTTTTGTTATATAAGCCATGGTTGTTATCCATAGGTTGTATATTATTTATATATAGAATTATATCAAGTCCTTAAACATTATTTTTAATCATCAAATGAAAATTATTTTGGAATGGATACGATGGGGAATGGATCTCATCACGTTCGTGGAGACGGTAGTCCGTACGTACGCACGAACGCTACTTCCATTTAGTTTTTCATTTTAAAAGGAATCAAAAACAAATGATACATAGGTATATTATTATTCCAGTATAATATAATATCTTATATATTTTACTAAAGTTATTTAACACCATCCTTTATACGTTCCATGTATGGTATGAACGATTCATATCACTTTGAGGGGCGGTAGTCCGCACTTCCTCAAATGAAATTATTGTATATATATATACAACACGAAACGAAAAATGGTATGATATAAAATGGAATTAAATAAGATTATATATAAAATAAATATCATTAATATCATATTTAAGTATACTGCCATCGTAATGGCCACCATGAGAGGTGGTAGGAGATAATTGAACAATCATCGTTTCGTGAGGTGTTTGGTTGCCATCCACAGAAACATTATGTTCTTCACCCATTATATGGAGGTGTGTGTAAGTGTAGTTCGGATACTTCACATAAAAATCTCCTAGTATATTTGGGATACTGGTTTTGTTACAAAAGAAAATAGTAAGAAGAGTTTAGGTGTTGGAGAAGTTAAATAAAAGAAAATAAGCTAAGAGAAATCGTTACCTTTAATTTGGGTAACTCCCTTTGGTTTGAACCAAAATGGACTCTTTAAGTGCCTTATTCATAAGCAAAGGCTTCTAGGGGTATGAGAGGGATGTAGGTGGCTTAATTGGGTAGAGGTTGGATGAGACAAAAGGCTTGAGAGGTGTGAGTAATTGGTTACAAGTGGTGTCCTTTTATAAGGGGTAGGAGGGGCTCTTTAAGAAAAACTTAAAGTATTATTTTATAATAAATTCATATTCAGTTTATAATGGCTCCAAACTGGATTATTTAAAGTCTAAGGTGGGTATGGGTCTAAAACCACTCAACCAATAGGTTTTAGACAATTTTGTGTTACTATTTTACCCTTATCTTATAGATTTAACTCTTAGTTAATTTGTTTGACATTTACCATGTCTTTTTATATTTTTATATTATATGGTTAATAAACTTACTATAAACTACCAAGAGAAATCCAAGTGGTTCATTAATGACATACCTATCATCATATAATTCCTTTTTTCGAACCATATATTTTTAGGAATATTATATCAATTAATAATATAATATTTGTTTTAAAAACTCATTTATGTCAATTTTACCACTATTTAATAATTAATTTTTTTTAAAGTCTTAATAAATTTATTGATTCTAACCAAATTAATTTTATAAATCCTGACATTTCATATTAACCAATAATATTACTGTAATTCATTAAAAGTCTCAAATTATATTTATTTGGGTATTTATAATATCAATTATTTTAATATTTCACTAATAAGGTAATTACTGCATCATCATTGTGTCATAAATAAATTAAATTATTTAATGTCTAAAAATTATAAATAAAATACCATTATGTATGAAATATGTTAATATTTCTAATGAATATTTATAATCGAATTTATAGTATGTATAACCCTATATAAAAAATGTTTTAGTTATTAAACTTTGATTTTAACTCTTTTAACTCTTCTTTGAATTAAATAATAATAAATGTCCTAATCTAATCCAAGTGGACCAAAGAGGTTAATATTTTATTCCTAAGGTTTTTTTGGAATAATTATACTTATCCAATAGAATTAGGACATGTGTTATGGTAATAAAAATATCATTCTTACCCTTAATTACCCTATTTAATTTTTACCGTGGTAAATAAAAGTAAAAAGTTAGTATTTACCAAAAAATTATTTTTATCTCATTGAACCACATTTTACTCCTTTATATTAACTATGTCTCTAGAATATTTGAAATTCCACTCACAGAAGCGGTAAAATTATGTTTTACGTGAATTTGCAAATTCTCCTAGGAGGTGGGTAAAAGACGGTGAAAAGTTCATTAAAATTTTTATATATCTAAAATTTTTATAAACTGGCTCCAATTAAATACATTAAACTTATATAAATATTATGTATCTATTTTTACAAAAAAATAAATTTAAATAATATAAAAAATTATTTAAATAAAAATTCAGTTTTAAACTATAACTCAGCGTTTTTCACTATTCATCATAAATTATAAGTTTTCAGAAAAATACCAAAAATTCACCCTAAGATAATTTGAAATTCCGAATTCAATAATGAAGTCTATTTTACCAAATTCAAAACAAAGAAGTTTCATTTATTAATTTAAAATTAATTCTCGTTGTCAAAACCAAAAGGCATATTTTTATGAAATAATAACTACCAAATGTTTGACAATTGTTTATGTCCAATTTCAAAGTGAAATTACATAAAATTACCATCATTGGATTAAATGGTAAAAATATAATCTATTTATACTTCCAAACCTTTAAAATTTATAATTTAACTATATAAATTATTTTGATTTACAAAGTTGTTTTCAATTAAAATATAATATTTTTCACTATTCATCCAAATTTGGAAGTTATCAGAAAAACAACAAAACTTTATCGAAACTAAATTCTTATGTCCCGATTCTAAAGAAAAAGTTTATTTTGTCAAATTTAATATATAAAAGTTTGAAATATTGGATTTAAAAAGGCTTCTCCATTAAAAGGCGGTAAAATTTCATTTTTTTAAAAATACTTCTTTTATCTGAAAAAAAATGTATTTGTTCTTACATTATGTCTAAGAAACGCATAATATGGATTCTAAAATTATAAGGATTATATAAAGTTCAAAATTCAGTTAATACTATTCATAACTGCTTTTGAACGGCTTGTTTGGTAAGTCATGGTGCGCTAGAACTCAGTTATGTGTATAGTGTAAGTTATTGAATTACTTTGAAAAATAACGTACTATGAAATCTTGGGGTGTTAAATTATTCCCTCCTTCGATAAATTTCATCCTCACAATTTGAAATTATTTTTTGAAAATAAAAGGTTGAAAATAGAAAATACATTTGGGAAAACCCACATCAGAAATTAGGATAATAAAATTTAGTCTAAATAAGAGGAAAAGGAAAATGAAAGGGTCACCACCAAATTATGATCTCGATTAGGAGACCATTGGTGGAAATTAGAGACATATAATTAGAGGAAAATGTAAATATTTATAGGTAGTGATTGATGTCATCAATCACAAACAAGTGTAAAATTGAGGGCCTTAAATTCATCAATCTATGATGATTAAAAATACCATCGGTTCAACAAAACATATGGTATTAGGATAACACATATTTTGTTTTAAGATCCCTTTACTAAAGTATAAGAATTAATTTCTTCATAGAATAAGAGAATAAGAAAAATATATAATTGATAAGTAGAGTCTCATCCTTTAACTAATTTCTACCAAAAACTCATCTTTCACTCTAAAAGATAATAGAACTTAAAAATAATATTCTATTTATCCTATTCATATAGGGTTTCAAATAAAATTAATTTATAATTCATCTACCAGATTTTTTTTAAAGACTACATTATTCAATCTAGGACATCACGTGGGCTAGTGGTAGGTGATACACCCTTGTTGCCCTTTGGTTGCAGGTTCAAGTCTCGCAGCCTTTCCGGACGTGACAGGTTGTCGCCCGACCTCCGGGTTGTCCTTTTATGGAAATCCAAAAATAATCTCAAACTAGAATTATCCAAAATACTTCTGTCCAAACTCACAGTCCAAAATTTATAAGGAAGTTAAACACAATGAAGATCCCTTTTGTTTTGTAATAACATATGAACACCATCATCATGTATTCTTTTAAAACACTACAACATCCTGAATTACCATAACACCTTATTGTTTACATTCATGATCCCTTATTCCTCATAGAATTCTGGATATACTCTTTCTATCCAAAAATGTTGCAAACTCAAACAATGATGGAATATCATTAATCACTTTCATGGTAGTCAAGAATATCCAATATAATTTATCCAAATCAATCATGTATTATTACAAAATCACTACCCCGGTATCATAACCATATTATGGTTTATCTTTCTCTCAACCACAAAAATTTAACCAGCTATTGAGTCACTTTTCTTGGTTCCACACAATCTCAAGTCCTTAATAAAATAGTACTGCAGTACAATCCTTATGTACTCCATAATTATTATAACCAGTACATTGTTGATACAACCCTCAAATGAAATAATTCTTTAATAACAACATAAGAACTCTAATCATTCCTCATCATCTGTGGTAGTATCATAACATGATTATTATCCAATAGCATCATTTGGGTCATACTCTGATGATTTAGACATTGGTTCGCAAAGTGTCCCAACTCCTTTCAGATGAAGCATTGTACATTTGAAACCTTTTTCTTACCCTTATAGTCACGTACTTGGTGTCCTTTTTATCCACACTTATAATAAACTCTCATTCCCTTCAGGAAAGTTCCAGGGTGTTTCTTCCCACAGTTATCACATATGGGAAAATTTTTCTTTTCCCTATTCCCTTTATCCATATTTCTCTCTTCCATCCTTTTCTTCTCTTGCTTTCCTTCAATTCCATGGGAATCATAGAATTCTTTACTGGACTCGGAGAATTCTTTACTTATTATATTAACACATGATACTATTTCTTCATATGTTGAGAATACATGGGAGACTATTTCCCTTCTAAATGTTGGCTTAATACTGTGAAAGATATGATCCTTATTACTCTTTGGATCATACGTATTTCTGGAGTTCACATTCCTTCTATTGGGCGCCATTTCATACAATAGCATAAACTAGGTCAGTTTATGAATTACAATAATTCCAAACCTGTAAAATACCTAACATAAATTGAACGGTTTATTGATATAATCCACAATCATAAAGATTTTTTCATTAAAGAAGTATATACTTATAAACCCTACATAATGATTTATAAAGAAAATGAGAATTATCCTAATCATATCCCATGGGAGTGTCATAACCAAGAGTGCAGCAAGGCCCATTTTCGTGCACCAGTTCCTGTTTGAGTCTACCTCAAAGCGGTGTTTTTGGGTTTTAACCCTAGTTACATTTGTACCAGAGCCGCCTCTACCTGTTCGTATCCAGACAGGGATGTATTTTCTTGTAAAACTCACAAATACTCTACATTACCAAAATTCTAGGAATTTCTTCTATACAAATCATCAATGTCTATCTTGGGTCTATGTGCTCTAATCATATTTTATCTAAATCTAGCTTCCAAGGTTATTGCTAAACATCCTCTAATACCAACTGTAATGCCTCAACCCCATTTACCCAGAGTTGGTGCATTATTTTAATATATTGTTATGATTACAAGGAATCAAGTCCCGAAGGACCGATCGGTTTAGCAGTCCTGGAAAATAGATTACATACAAGAATGTTACATTACACTTTAATACATACAAAACAACATAAATAATCCTTTATGAGTACCATTATTCCCTTGGATTAACCCTGCATATCAATCACAATACACTTCGTGGAATCCTAGGAAAAATAAAACATATAAAGGGGTGATCTCAAACGCTCAGTAAGGGTAAGAAATACATTAGAAACTTTCATAAATAATCATAAACATTTAAGGTAATGTATAACTAAAACAAAGCCTTTTAAACTTGAACTTCAGCATAATATGGAAAAAATAAAATGAAATAATTCCATTTACTACATGGATATTCAACTAGTCGAATAATCACATGCAATATCAATAACCAATTTCATAATGATGGAATGCATAATACGAGACTATCATAACCATATAGTCAAGGCCTCGTGCCAAGACTACAAATAAGATTTTGTCAAGGCCTTGTGCCAAGACACTAGTTTGTCTCATGAGACCTATCGATGCATCAAGGAGATATAGAGGGCTCCACCCATCACTTACTAAGTCCAATGCATTCCTCATATGAACAGTTTTAAACATAACATAAACATTCATATTAAAACTAGCATACGAAATGTCAATACTTTCTCCTTAAACCATGAATGGTATAAAAATAACACATCCATAGTAAAACATATCACAAAACCGTCAATACAATATGGAAGTTTTGTATCATAATAAATCAACTTAGAATAAGCTTAAAATCTATCAAAGGATGTTTACATAGATGAAATCAAAACTATTTGAGAGAAATATCTCTTTTTCTTAAATCATTTAAAAGTCACACATTTATTAAGGAAGTAATTTAAAATAGATTTTTGAATCAAAGTGTCTCATACCACATTGAAACTTTTGAAAAGAAATATCATTTAAAAACATTAATGTCCATATAAATAAATCCTTAAAATCATTTTGAAAACATGTACATTAATTAAAAATATTTAGAAAGATAAATCTTTAAAACATTTAAAATTATGATCTTGATAAAGAGTACCTTTCACAAATTCTTAAAATATTCATTTTGAAATCATTTGAAAGTTACTTAATTATAAAATAAGACATTTATATTCAAAATATTCCTATAATCTTGTAAGGTAAGCTTCGACGAGTTTATAACGGTAGAAAATTGCCACACCTGCTGTATAAGTTAAAAAACATTCCTACCTTAAATTTGTCGAAAAGGTCAAAACGTACCTTGTCTGGAAAACAACAGAAATATTCCTTTCAAAACACATAAGGGTATAAATGACATTAACCCATTTTCTAGTAAATACTAAAACAATTTGAAATATATTTTTATGAAGCATGGATGTGGATGATAAAGAGTTCCCAGTAGATAATTACGTATAAACAACCTCAGATAATGAAGAGATTGTGAAATAAACCCTTACCTTGTACTTTTCCTTGGTCGAGGGTAGGTTAAACTCCTGTATAATAGTTAAATAATTGTTATTAAATTATACAAGAATCATATACCTAAATATGATATCATATATGATATTTTAATATTGCTTTGTTAATAATATTTTTGTATTATCGTCATTTCAGGTGTTCACTTACTCGTTTTTTATATGTTTTGTTACAAAAGCCGTGTTTTTTATCCATAGGTTGTATATTATTTATATCCATAATGATATAAAGTCCTTAAACATTATTTTTAATCATAAAATGAAAATTAGTCTTGAATGGATACGATGGGGAATGAATCTCATCGCGTTCGTGGAGACGGTAGTCCGTACGTACGCACGAACGGTACTTCCATTTCATTTTTCATTTTAAAAGGAATAAAAACCAAATGATACGTAAGTATATTATTATTATAGTATAATATAATATCTTATATATGTTACTTAAGTTCATTAAAACCATCCTTTATACGTTCCATGTATGGTATGAATGAGTCATATCACTTTGTGGGGGCTGTAGTCCGCACTTCCTCAAATGAAATTATCGTATATATATATACAACATGAAACAAATAATGGTACGATATAAAATGGGAATACATAAGCTTATATATAAAATAAATATCATTAATATAATATTTAATTATATTTCTATCATAATGGCCACTATGAGAGGCGGTATGAGATAATTGAACAATCATCGTTTTGTGAGGCGTTTGGTTGCGATCCACGTAAACATTATGTTCTTCACCCATTAGACGGAGGTGTGTGTAATTGTAGTTCTACTACTTCTCATAAAAATATCCTAGTATATTTAGGATACTGTTTTTGTTACAAATGAAAATAATTAGAAGAGTTTAGGGGTTGGAGAAGGAAAATAAAAGAAAAGAAGCTGAGAGAAATCGTTACCTTTAATTTGGGTAACTCCCTTTGGTTTGAATAAAAAAGGACTCTTGAAGTGCCTTCTACCTAAGGTAAGGCTTCTAAGAGGAGTATATGTATGTAGGGAGCTTAATTTGACAGAGGTTGGACGATCCAAAAGGCTTTATATGTGTGAGTAATTGTTTACAATTGGTGTCCTTTTATAAGGGGGAGGAGGGGCTCTTTAGGAAAAACTTAAAGTATTATTTTATAATAAATTCATATTCGGTTTATAATGGCTCCAAACTAGATTATTTCAAGTATAAGGTGGGTATGGGTCAAAAACCACTCAACAAATAGGTTTTAGACAAGTTTGGTTCACTATTTTACCCTTATCATTTAGATTTAACTCTTAGATAAATAGTTTGACATTTACCATGTCTCTTTGTATTTTTATATTATATGGTTAATAAACTTAGTATAAACTTCCAAGAGAACCCCAAGTGGTTCTCTAATGACATACCTATCATCATATAAGTCATTTGGTCAAACCATATATTTTTAGGAATATTATATCAATTAATAATATATTATTTGTTTTAAAAACTCCTTTATGTCAATTTTGACACTATTTAATAATTGATTTTTGTTAAAGTCTTAATAACTTTATTAATTCGAACCAAATTCATTTAATCAATACTAATATGTCATATTAACCAATAAAATTAGTTTAATTCATTAAAAGTCTCAAATTATATTTATTTGGGTATTTATAATATCAATTATTTTAATATTTCACTAATAAGGTAATTACTACATCATCATTGTGTCATAAATAAATTAAATTATTTAATGTCTAAAAATAATAAATAAAATACCATTATGTATAAAATCTATTTATCTTTCTAATTAATATTTATAATTGAATTTATCATTTGTATAACCCTATATAAAAAATGTTTTTTTATTAGACTTTGATTTTAACTCTTTTAACTCTTCTTTGAATTAAATAATAACGAATGTCCTAATCTAATCCAAGTGGACCAAAGAGGTTAATATTTTATTACTAAGGTTTTTTTGGTCTAATTATACTTATCCAATATAATTAGGTCAGGTTTTAGGGTAATAATAATATCATTTTCACCCTTAATTACCCTATTTACTTTTTACCGTGGTAAATAAAAGTAAAAAGTTACTATTCACCAAAAATCATTTTTATCTTATTAAACCACATTTTACTCCTTGATATTAACCGTGTCTCTCGGAGTTTCGAAATTCCACTCACAGAAGCAGTAAAATTAAGTTTTATGTGAATTTGCAAATTCTCCTAGGAGGTGGGTAAAAGACGGTGAAAAGTTCAATAAAATTGTTATATATCTAAAATTATTATAAAATGAATCTAATGAATTACAATGAACTTATATAGGTATTATGTATATATTTTGACATGAAATAAATTTAAATAAAATAAATAATTATTTAAATAAAAATTCGGTTTTAAACTATAACTCAGTGTTTTCACTATTCATCAAAAATTAAACGTTTTTAGAAAAATACAAAAAATTTACCCTAAGATAATTTTGATATTCCGAATTCAATAATGAAGTATATTTTACCAAATTAAAAACATATATTTTTCATTTATTAATTTAAAATTAATTTCTGCTGTCAAAACCAAAAGGCGTATTTTTAAGAAATAATAACTACCAAAAGTTTGACACTTGTTTATGTCCAATTTCAAAGTGAAATTACTTAAAATGACCACAAATGGATTAAATGGTTAAAATATAATCTATTTCTACTTTAAAACAATTAAAATGAATAATTTAACAATATAAATTATTTTGATTTAAAAAGTTGTTTTCAGTTAAAATATAGTATTTTTCCCTATTCACCCAAATATGAAAGTTATCAGAAAAACACAAAAAATTTATCGAAACTAAATTCTTATGTCCCGATTATAAAGAAGAAGTCTATTTTGTCAAATTGAATACATATAAGAGTTTCAAATATTGGATTTAAAAAGGATTTGTCATTAAAAGGTGGTAAAATTGCGTTTTTTGAAAAATACTTCTTTTATCTGAAAAAATGTATTTGTTCTTTAATTATGTATAAGAAACTCATAATATGGATTTTAAAATTATAAGGATTATATAAAGTTTAAAATTCAATTAATACTATTCATAACCGCTTTTGAACGGCTTTTTTGGTAAGTCATGGTGCGCTAGAACTCGGTTATGCGTGTAGTGTAAGTTATTGAATTACATTAAATAAATAATGTACTATGAAATCTTTGTGTGTTACATTAATTAATTCTATAATTTAAGATTTTTATTAGGGACTTGGATTGGGGTAATATTGAGAGGATTCCCTGGACCTCTCATGGATGATCTATATAGTTTTGGTGTGACTCATTGACACTATGGGTTATCGAGGATTATTACACCATTAAATTAAATTGATTGATTAATTATGAAATTTGTTATTAATTTCTTGTGGGTTTTGGCTTGATATTAGGGCCCAATTGGTCAGCCGAGATTGATTTGGAATTGTAAGAGCCTAGTCAGGCCTTGGTGGAGTTTTTGACATCTTGAAAATTATTAGGAGAAACCTCCAATTGAGGTAGGGGTTTATATTCTATCCCTATGGAATTTATTCATTTTTTAGGATGCATGGGATATACATCCATTCCATTAGGGTCATTGTCCTAGATGTTTTAAATTCTTTAGTGATTAAATAAATTTGTTAAATGAATTGGTATTCCCTTGATAGAATAATGTTCCAAGACCACGGTGGTCCTTTTTCATTTGTCCTATGCCTCAGTTATCAATTTTTGAGGCTTAATTGTTGACTTCCCCAGAACATTGAGACCCTTGAGAGGGGTGAAACCAAATAAATTGGATTTAAACCTTATATAGGAGTCCCTAGTATAATTCCTTATAAATATTTTGTGGAGTTAATTGTTTATTTGTCTTTATTTGGACCTAATGGGTCATATGATGGCCATGGGTTAGGTGAGTGATTGTCCGTGAAGGACAATATAGTTTGATATGGGATTTGTGTCTTATTTTTAATCTGTTTCCTATGAGATATACCTTGGTCGGTCTATGATGAAATTTCTTGATAGTGACTTTGGGAGGTTTGTGTTACACCTAGTAATTGGCATAATACTAGGTGTTATAAACTGGGTGGGAGGACCCCAAGTTGATGAACTTGTTTTTTTGTGTCACAAATAAGTTCCTTAGTGATGTATCAACCCCTGTGAGAGGTTTTTCCTTGGTATAGATAGAGATGATGGATTGGGAATTTGGTCAACCCTAGTTATTTCATTATTTTGGTTGGGACTTGGTATACACTCTCAAGGAAAAAAATTTTGGTATGGAAAATTTCTATCAGTGTGGTATTTTTATTATGTATTTATATTAGGCTAAGAAAACTTACATTGGTGATGTTTGTATGACTTTTGGTTTGTTACCTTGGATGGAAAAACTTCAATATGGGAGGTTAGTGATACTCTTAGGGGGGATTCCATGGATATAGATCCAAGGATGATCCGGTATACCGGTATAAATATTTCTAGGATCATTCCATATGTCATTGATACATACGAGCTATGCCTGGGATGACAAAACTTCTATAGGGGAGTTTTGTGATATAGTTATATATACTGAGGAGTATAAGGTTTGTCTGTTGGGAGGTGAAATCACTGTGATGTGCTAAAACACACCTCAAAACATTCTTAAGTAGGTATGGTTGATTGGGGTCATGGGCCTAAGGATCAACATAGTTGGAACATGGTAAATCAGTTTACATGGTCCAAGAGATGTGCCCTGATACATTCTATCATCATTCCAAAATAGGTATTTCTTGTGATTTTATTTTTTTCAGTAGTTATTTATTTATTCTGAGCATAGAACATGAACATAGCATTGTATATCTAGTTGTGTACCAAACCATGTAGGTGTTTCTTTATTGAGTTTTTCACTCACACCCTTATTGGGAAGCCATGACATTCGGGTACCTGAGCATCCCACACTCATTATATGTTTAGGTTTGGATGTGTCTTAGAATTACATGTTTGAGTAGAAGTATCTTAGAGGTAATTTGGATAATAGGATTAGATGAAGATCAGTTATTTTAGGGGTGTCTTTTCCATTTTTTCCAGTCTTTATTTATTCTATTATTTTCATCCTATATATGTGGTCATCCCAATAGGAGGCTAGTATTGTATGATGTATAATAGTTTGGTACTTCATTGATAAATATCATTTCATATATAAAGACTATCTAATTTATTATTTTTTATGTACTATGATGTGTATGATTCTTAAATATTCCTTTTATGATTTTTCACTCTAATATAGGGTTATATCCTACTCATGGTATATCCTTAGGCTAATTCTGTTAGTAGGAAGGCTCTGGTGTATAGGGAGGTACACATGAAGAAAGTGGAGACTATCGTTATGGGCACCGGTCAATGGTTTGGATGGATGGTCCATCCACTGATCTACACCCCATGTCCTTATGAGTGTTTGAATTTCAAGTGTTTTTTATTTTTTATTTAGTTGACTGTTTTTGTTCATAATCTAAAAATAGAATTGTTTTTAAAGGGTTTAAAAATCTATAGATTGTGTTTTTGGATGGGTTCAAGGATTAGGTGATGACCTGGGTGTTCAAGAGAGCACAAGAAGAAGGATGGATGGTCAGGTGGTTGTAAAATTGCAGCAACAGTCCATTCATGATAAGACCAAAGGAGTCATGCTATGAATGTTTTGTGATAGATGGAAGACCCACTACCATGGTGGTTCATGAGTTTAACTAAAGGTTTATGTCATTATAAGATGTTAGATATTTTCTTAATCAGAAAACGGGGCTTGAACCCCTTTGTTTTGGGTCGATAGAGCTTGAACAGGAGGGGATGATGGTCATCCCCTACCCATATCTTCTTCCATCATGGTTTGGTGTGGTACCTAAAAGAATTATGTGGTGATTATAGGTAAGATCCTCCTTCATCTCTTATAATTTTTTCTTTTCCATTGACGTGGAATTTTTTCGATTAGGGTTTTTATGGATATTTCATCAGATCATAGTGAAATTACCCAAATTTGATGGGGCTTTGGTTCATCATTAAAATGGGACATCTTGAGACAAAATCCTCTCCTCGGGGATCATTGTTTCAGTGAAGGTAATCCACTATTTGAACTCTCTTGGGGTTTTCTACATAAATTTAATAAATTAAATATGGGATTTATTGTGTTGATTAGGTACTTCTCTTGGGGTTATATTGGGAGTATTCTATATACCCCCACTGGATGATTAGTTGTGGTTTCAATGTGATATAGTGACACAGTGGGCTATCCGAGTTTATAAAACCTTTAAATTAAATTTTTTAATTAATTAGAAAAGATATAATTAATTAACTATGGGTTTTCGGATTGATAAAGTCTGTCAAGTAGTTATTTAGTCTTGGTTTTTTCATGGAAGATCCTGGGCGGGCAATAGAAAAGCTACTAGCCTCTAGAAAATAATTGGTAGAAAGATTTAATTGAGATGGATGTTTTTTGTACTAGACCTATGGAATTTATGAATTTTTTATGGTACATGGGATGTGTTTCCAATATATTTAGGTGTTGTCCTGGTTAATTTAAATTGATTAATGGTTTATTAAATTTTCTTAATGAATTGATATTCCCTGGATAGAATAAAGATAAAATGCCACATTATGCCTTATGAACTAACCAAGTGACTCAGTCATCAATGGTCAAGGATTTGATTATTGACTATAAAAGAAATTTAAAATCCATTAGAGTGGTGAAACCAAATAAATTGAATTTTGACTTAGACAGGAGGTCGTAGTTTAGTTCCTTAGACATTCCTTAGTGGGTTAAGTGTTGATTAAGCTTTAGTTGGCCCTAGTGGGTCGTAGCATGACTACATGTTGGGTGAGTGACCATGATTGAGTATCTATAGACTTTGAGGTAGTATTTTTCCATTTTATAAAATGGGTTTCCTATAAGGTATACCCTGATGGGACTATGAGGAAATTCCTTGATTGTGGATTGGATAGGGTTGTATTACACCTAGGAACAAGCATGGACTGAAGTTTTCTAAATTAGGTAGGAGGATCCCAATTGGGTGCCCTTGATTTTTGGTGTCCCTTATTGGTTCCCCCATGATGTATTAACCCTCGTGTGATGGTGTTCCTTGGTATGGATAGATATAATTGTTTGGGGATTCTCCTAACCTTATTTACTTCTTTATTTGTATTTTTAATTGATATATTCCCTTGGGGTGGTTTATGGTATGGAAAATTCTCTTAAGGGTGGTGTTTTTATTGTGTATTATTATGTAGCTAATAAAAATTCCATAGTTGAGGTATTTTATACTTATGGGATATGCCTTTAGCTAAGAAAACTCTCATATGGGAGGTCTGTGATACTATCAATGTGGATTCCCTAGATATGGAGCCATAGGTGATATAGTATACTAAAATAGAGCATTCTAGGATAATTCCATAGGTCCGTGATAATTACTGTCTATTCCCAGGATTAGGAAAATCTTATAAGGGAGGTTTTTGATACTATTATGAATACCAAAGAGACCTAATTCAATATATTTATAGGTGTGGTCATCATAATGTAGTCAATGATTCCTTGAAACTTGTCAAAGTAGGTATGGTCGAACGAGGTCACAATCCTTAGGATCGACATAGTTGGTACATGGTATATGGGTTAACATGATACACACAACATTCTTATAGGAATTTTTATATCATGATGAAGCAAGTATTTTTAGTGGTTTTTTATTTTGTTCAGTGGTAATTTATTTATTCTGAGCATGTCACATGAACAGATCATTGTATAGTTAGTTGTGTGTGGGACTACAATGGCGGTGCACTACTAAGTTTTTTACTCAGACCACACTCTAGTGGCCATGGAACTTGGGTACCCAAGAAGTCCTCACATATTATAGGTCTAGGATGGATTGAGGCCTGATATTTCATGTTTGATCTAGAGAAACTCAGATAGGATTTAGAGTTCATAATATGATGAGGCTCATGTATTTTAGTGGATATTCATGTATTTTAATTTAGGTCATTATTTATTATTTTATTTCCATCCTGCATATGTGGTTAGTCTAGTGGGAAACTAGTCTTTAATTTTTATTGGATTTTTAGGGATTTATTACTAAATTTCATTTATTATATCATGTCCATTTTATTTTTTATTTCCTACATAATTATATGTGTATAGTTATTAGATATTTCTTTTATGATTTCACACTATAATATTGGGGTTATAGACTCTCCATGGAACCTCTTTAGCCCTTCGCTTCTAGTCGGTAGCCTTTAGTGTATGAGGGGGTGCACTTGAGGTATGTTGTGACAATTGTTTAGGGAACTGATCCATGGTCCAGGGTGGTGGGATGTTACAATTTTCTCTAACCATTACTTTGGTTTGTGTTTCTCACAAACAAGGTAAATACACTAAGAGGGGGATTAAATCATTATGAACTAATGTATCCCACCATGACCCCAATTAGGTGCTAGTAAGCTAATATTTCCACCATAATCCCACCTCAAATAGTCCATAGGTTGGTTACTAACACTATATATGTATATTTCTCGTAATGGGAGGACTTATCCTAATACACCTGTACACAATGTACACTTCCCCACAATACATAAAAATAAATCATTCTAACTATGGGACATATAATCCATGTGTCAGTGATAATATCTAAAAAGATAAACAAATATATAACTCATTATACATAAGTTGTAATATACATTCCCAATATCCAAAATGGAAATATAAACACAAGTTTCTAATATAATGAAGTCCTTGAAATATGTTGGATCTAAGAATAAATGTCACCCACTACTTTGACCTCCCAGAACCTCTCTGATATACCAATACTATATCCAACAAGGTCTCCATTGGGTTTAAACTCCAAATAATCCACACAATCTCTACATCAACTTAGATCATGTCTAAACCCCAATTCTTCTTCACTAAAACAACACATGTGGTCATAAAGCTCGTGTACAGGCGAGTAGAAGTATAATAAATAATATTATCGAAAATAAAAAAATAAAAAAAAATCAAAATTCAACTCAAAACATTGGTATAGAAATGTAAACATGATGAAGATAAAAAAAATTCCTCCATGATATAGTCTACAAGAATAATTATCAAGGACACTGAGAAGTCTAAAAAATATCATCACCAACCCAAGATGGTTTGAACCTAAAAAGAAACTAGGTGTCCTCAAAGTACTAAAAATCATTCAAATCCTAAATTTTTAATCTCTCTATATGTCACATATTGAAGGAAACCAAGGGGTTCCAAAGGTTTCACTAGTCTCGAAGCATCTGAACTTTTCAACTTCTCAAACTCCCACATAGTAATTGGAAACCATATGGAGGACCTAAACATTTTTTATATATTTTCATCTTTCAAGGAATACTTACACCCTCTGGTCCATCAATACCATGTGGTCGATCAATTATATAAGTTACCAATTCCTTAAAATATGGGAAACCTCATAAGAATTTTGAATGGAAATATGTGCCATATTGGATGATACCTTAGTTGAGGAAGTAAGACCCAAAGATAAAAGACCTAATACCCTTGGTATATTGTGAGACATGTAACCCTATCTATAAATATACCCACATATAAAGGATCTCATGCCCCAGGTTACAAGGTGATACCTTACCCAACCTATATGATGAGATAGAGGATTCCACTCCTAGTTATACAGGGGGATACATGATCATATCTTTAAAATCCACCCAGATATAGAGGATTTTATGCTTCATGTAATAGGGGGATACCTAACCACTACATATATGGTGAGATCACCTCATTCATCATGCTTAAAACCTCTCATAGTCTCTATAGAGAAAATATTAAAATATTTATATCTAACCTCACAAATATCCTTTCATTTTATAAAAGGATACATCATTATGAAATATATTTAAATATACTCATGATAGAATATTTATTTATTTAAAATCACACTAAATGAATAATATCTGAAAAAAGGCCATGAATACATAGGATGGGCCTTATGGTGCCGCTATGTGTGCCACATGTCATGAAATTCTCTCCACGCCAACAAAGAGAACATGCTCATTTTCTCACATGCACTCAATACATGCCTATAGGGGTCATCCAAACTCAAACCTAACACACCTACACATCACACATCACACCCATGATGGTGGCCTAGGCCCTATGATGGGTTGGTCCAGCTAATCAGTATACAATACCCATTGAATCAATAATATCCACATGTTGGGTAGGATATCATCTAATCACATGGGATCATATGTCTAGTAGGGGATGAAAACCCTAGTACCCCTATCTACCACATCACGCTAGTATTGTTATCATCTTTCCCTTTACCCGAGCCACTGTCTAGGTTTCTAGCCACTAATGCAGCCATTCATCACTTATCCCTAGTAATGTCTACCCACTGCCTCTTCCATATTTACCATAGTTTAAATCCACACTAAGTTCCCTTACATCATCACCTTGTATCCTTGCTTTACCACTATCGCCCTTTTCCTCTTTCCCAAACGACACCCATCTCCATGATTTCAACCACTTTCACCAAGACTCATAAATTTTGATACATGTATATTCACTTTTATATTGCCTACCACTCCCACCACCATCTCTAAGTCCAACAGATCATCTTCCACATGCGGGAGAGACACAGAATGGAGAGAGAAACAAGAAGAATGTGAGAGGGGGGAGAATGAATCAACCTCAATATTCATTGATTTGTCAATGAACTTACATAATCAAGATCAAAATTAGTTATTATACCCATCAAACCCAAAGAATCTCATTAAATAGGGTTAGAAAAATTTTAAAATATTGATTCATAATCACAGCATGGGGTGTGAAAAAATAGCTTAATAACCATTAAAAGACCATACAAGAAGAACTAGATCTAATTCATCAATTCCAATATAGAATTCATAAATAAAAAACAAGGAAAAATAACAATGCCCTATATCATGGAATAGTGGTTATCATTGAAATCCCTTATGCAACCACAATTCAATATTTTGTCTCTTAGTGATCCTTTCATCAATTTCATCACATAACTGGCCATGCTTCGTTGATTAAATATTTATTCTAATAAAAAATCTACCCCTATCCTTTTTCTCTCACTATGTTTGTGCCAATTACAAATGAAAATAACCCTTGAGATGAAACATTATAGGATTTATATTGGCTTCACCTGGGGTTTCACTATAAAAATGAATAATCACTAAATTAGTTAATAATTTCACCCACAAAGGACCTAACTAATTATCCCTAATGTAAACAAATTGTAAACCTCTCTGAGGGTAAATCCCCCCATCTAGATGCAACCATGGTCTTATATTTCACATTTGAGACTATTTTTTAAAGGAAAATAAAATTTTCAATGAATAAAAATTTCAGAGATAAAAAAATTATACTTAATATTTTTTTTATAATTCCCTGTCATGATAAAAATTCCATGATGACTTAGCCTAGTGGTAAATACCACACTCAAGAATAAAAAAAACCACCAAATAATTTTTTCAAGGTCATCTTCTAGTCTAGATTTACCTATTTACGCCTAGGGAGCCATAAAGACATTAAAACATTATATATATATATATTATATCTGGAAAAACCCATGTCACTACATCCTACCAACTCTATTCCCTTTCAATATTTGAAAAGGAATCAAATATACTTTCTAAAGAATAATATATAAAATACCCTCGCATACAGCATAACCAACATTCATAGGCTATTCCCTCATCCTTAGAGGTTTGATCTCTAAAAGAACTAGATATACCATCACTCAATAAGGTTGTATCATATTTTAATACTGAATTTATTAGCTCCATATCCTCTTGAAACAAAACCTTATCAGGATCATGCATCTGTTCTATGTAGTCCTTTCTAAGACTCTTCAAATGAATCCATTTTCTCATATGAATCTCATTATTCCTCATAGGATGGAATAAAATAAAAAACATAGACATTGGTCTATGAATGTTTCGTTGAAAAGGATACCCTTGGTGTAATTTCTTCTCTACCCACCATTAAATAGTGCATTAAATTATCTTAATGTAATATAAATTCATCCACCCCACACTCCAACATTGATAGATTTTCCAGATTCCATATTAACAATTGAAAATTCATCAAGATGTATGATTCTTAGGTTTGATATCATCTTAGGTTCCCTTTCCATATAATAAGGAATTGGAACCAATGTAGATATCACTTGGAAAGAGGTAAACATGTGCCTTCTACTTTAATATCCTTGAAAACATTCATGGGAACTCACTATCTGTTAATCGATTTCAAATAATCTCTCACCAATAGTTAAAGATAACCTCTCTTCTATAATAGTATAACACAATTCTAAGGGGATGGTGTTGAATTGATACTTTTCCTTTAGATTGTCATATTGTATTTGATAATTAATTAAAACTATTATTTTACTGAAAATATTATTTTATATCCTTTTTCTTTACATTTTCATCTTGGTTTTGATAATTACATTAACCCTTTTTTACTGAAAATTTTATTTTATTGGTTTTAGATTTACTATGTATTTATGATTAATTTATATAAAAATATCTAGAAATCATGTTATTATAATGTTTAGTCCATTTTATTGATAATAATATTATATACATTATATCTGGTAATTCCAAATGCTAAATAAGTTTTTCTAATTGGTGGAAAATTATCAAAATCTGTTATATGTTTTTCAGTAGTATTTTAGTTTTCCATTTTAAGGTCAAAAAGGTATTTTGATGATATCTCAATATTAAATACTCATATTTGCATGAAACTTATAACATTGGATATAAAATATATTATCTAAATTTTATTAATCTATGATGATGTATGAAATGATCACTTTGGTTCCATAATAATTCATCAATGTTTCTATAACCTTTCATGGATTCTATAGTCTAAATATTTTGATGCATTAAATTTTTTCAATGATTAAATGAGATAAAAGTAGATTAATCACATGAAAAATGGTGTGAGGGATACCCAATATATTTTTATTTATTTTTTTAATTTACATGGAAGGATAAAAAGGTTTTATAATGATAAATAAATTATCTGAAGTTATATAAATTTTCTTCCTAGCTATGGATTTTTTATATTTTATATTACTTATGAAATTTGATGATATAATGAGTTGTGTAAATTTGAATGGTTCACTTATTTATTTTTTTTAAAGGTGTCAATATTTCATAAATATAATTTTTATGGGATGATTACTAGAACAATTTTTATAGGCCTCTGAAAAATTAGATAGATTTTTAATTGTGGGTTGTACAACTTTTTTATAGGGTTTCCATCCCAATGTTGGCCAAAACTGCATTGGAAAAACCATAGTTTAAAGTTAAAAGTATCGTTCATGAAACTAAAATTGGATTGAAATGAACCCTAAAATTTTAACTTATACCCCATTTTCATAACTCTACTTTTTATATAACTGGAAAAGCTTATTTCATTATGACTCACATAAAAAATGTTATAGAAAATTCATCTGTAATGTCAAGAATTTGTTAAAATTATAGTTGAAGTTAATGAATTCTATACAATATATGTAACTCAAGTTTATGATTCTCTTTTAAAACTTTACCTACTATTTTATGCTTGAGATATATAGATTCCATGTATACTTGTGCTCGCACGTTATTTTTCTCTCACAAACACCCATGAACATGTCTTATGTGTATATGATCTTAAATAAGAATTATTTTATAAAAAAAGGATAGGCCACTTTTTTATTAATTTAGTAACACCATGGAGAATTGTTTTTATCATAAATGAATAAATTAAATGGTGAAGTATGAATAAAGTGGATTATGTAGTTTGAACAGGTTATGGTGCTCTATTTTTCCAAATTATTGGTATTTTACGTTATTGCATTTTTAACTATATTTTCTCATTGGTTTAGTAGTTGGATAATTTTAAATTTAATCCAAGGATTCTTATCAAAGTGTTTTCAAATATTCTGGTTAATAATTTAATGATAAAAATTATCATTTTATCTTTAGATCATTTTCCGAAGAATTTAGAAGAATCTATGTTATTTAAAATTATAATTTTTAAAATTTCTTATGGATATTGTTTTAATATATTAGGAACTATTTTTATTAAGATTAAATAAATTTTGAATGTATTGAAAAAGAAGTGCTATATTTTCCAACACTGCTTTTATTATTTAGGATTTATCAGATGAAATATTCAAGATATTTGGAATATTAATATTTTAAGATTATTTTCATAAATAAATAGTGCAATGGTGTTGTGATATTCTTGAAGATATTTTTTGAAGATATTGACTCAATTTATTATGAACTTCAAAGGATATGAATCCATTTAAACTGCTGAATGTTTTATAAATATTTATCTTTCTGTTTCATATTTTTTCATAAAAACTCTTACACTGTCAAAAAATAAAGTAATGAAAACATTTCATATTATTTTTTGACTTTTGAAGAAGAGAGAAATAATTATTTTTACATCATTATTTTCTTATGGTAAAAAATAAAAATAAGGATTGTGGGACTGTATTTATTTTACTTCTACTATTATTTGATTATAAAATCTTTTTCTACATTGAAGAATTAATTTGTTGTTGCACATTATTAGAGATCATAAACATATATTAGTTTATGGAAATACAATGTGGAGAACCATAATTCAACATTTTACATATCATCTACTTCTACTGAAGTGTTAAATTCTTGTACTCTGTCATGGTGTAGTTTTAGTTTCTCATACTAAGTTGTGGATATTTGGGTTCCATTTTAAAGAACATAAATACCCTATGAAATATTTTTTTAATGTTTCAACTGCCTTCCCTTGGATGTATAGGTCCCCAAGAAAAATACTTTCTTATATAAAGTCATCAATCTTATAGAGAGATTATTAGTGAAGTGTACTATGGGGTTTCTCTTCCCTGAGCCAATGTATATCATCATATATTTCTCTTTAATTAATTTTTTATCCACATTAATCATCTTTAATAGATAAGGATAATTCACTTTACTTAAAGTGAGATTATATAAATTTTTAATGATTTTTAAAATGAAACAATTTACTCCCCCCCCCCCTCCCATGTCTTCATAATCGTCATATCCAACCAACAAGTGGTGTCAAATGGAATACTCTCTTTCTAGAAATATTTTAAGTTATAATGGTAATTTTACCTAACACTAACAAGTGGAATCAAGTATTGGACTCTTTTAAGGAATATTGAAGATTTCTTTTGGCCTTTACAACCTTGATTTTAAGATCCATATGAGGAAAAATTTTAATGATAAACCTCAGAGTATTTATGTTTATGATCCATGATCATTAATTTAATAGTGATCATTAAAGTTGTTGGAAAGACCATATTATTATCTATTTTAAGAATCTTGGATTGACCAAATATTTAAAATTTATCAAAACTTATGGGATTCCTGAATTGATCCTAAAAATTGAATTGTTACTCAAGTGGTTAATTATGATCTTAATTCAAGGGCTATAAATGCTATTATTTTTAGATTATGAACTAAAAAATTTAATTTATTTGTTTAGTGTGTTATAGATTATTAAATGTTAGAACCATTAAAGTTTTCTATGAAGGAACTGATAAGGTTTGAAAACTATGTTAAAATACTACTAACCATAAATTTGATACATTTAGGATGAAAGAAGTTGAAATCACTATTCTGATGAGTATGAGACTAACAGAAGTTTCCAATGATGTTTCTACCTTGAAAATTCCAATTCCATAACCATATCATAAATTGAAGGTACTTATAGTTTTACCCTCAAAGTGGAATGGAATATCTTCTTCTATTTGAAAATCCATACCTGTTGAATAATTAAATAATAAATAATTTATTGGAATGGTTATGATTTACAAAGATGAGATACAAGTAGAAACTAAAAATAATAATTCTATCTGAAGGTAAGCTATTTCTTTCAATTTTTTAAAGGATGAGTTTTATGATTTATATTCTAGTAATTTAGGTTTATGTGATTATCTATAATATATTTCTAAAAATTTAACAAGATTCAAAAAAGATAAATGATATGTTAAAGAGGGACAATGTAAAGTAAATCATATGATATGAATATAAAATGAAAGTCCATTTGAGTCATAAATTTCCTTTAATTATAGCTCAAAGGAAAGATAATTATAAAATTTAATTAAATAAATCAATTAGGGCTACTTGGAGTGCATCATATTATTCAAGTAGTGAATCTACATCAAAATTTTATTTTGAGCATGAAAAAAAAGGTAAATATGTATCTTATGTTACATGCTGAAGAGGTAAAATCATATTACTATAATAGTTCAAATTTTGAAAAAATTTCATTTGACGAGCTTAATGAATATTTTTTAGACTTAAATATAATGTTAAATCCTTAAATAACAAGAATAGGAAACTCAAAAAATCCCATGATACTATTTCTATTGAAAAAGTGATATTGAAAATGTAGATTATACATCTAAGATATATTTCTTCCAAAAATTAGTGTGCATTGCATGAAAATAAAATTAAGGAATTATTCGATGAAGATAATTCATTAAAAAAATCTTCTAGTATGTTTATCAAGTGGTAGAATTATTTATATCATAATATTGTTAATAATAAAATTAATAAAGGTAAAATTTTTATTAGTAATAATGGGAAAGTATTTAAATTATATAGGAATTATTTTATTCCTAGTTCTAAAAGAAAAATCATGTCAACTGTTAAATTTTTTTCATTGTGATATTAATGGATGTTATGATAATGATTACTATTTTTGAAATCCTTAATTTTGAAATGTCAATAATCTTAATTACTCAAAATATTTATCTAAATTTAAATTTAAATTTTTTAATAAAAAAATAGATTTGATAACTTAAATCATTAGTTTCTAACAAAGCTAGAACCAAAAGCATATTAGTACCAAAAGTTACTTCTATTTTATATTTTTTAGGTTTTATTCCACTAGAAATCATTGTTATATCACTAAGGGGATATTTGGAATATATACATATCTCTTTTGATGAAAATCATAATTATTTTATAAAGATTGACCAAATCTGAATTTGTTCGTTATTTGAAAGGAAATATCATTAGAGTTGGAACTGTTAAAATCCAATAATTATTTCATTTATATTTTTAAATACACTAACTATTTTATATATGGAGATAAGGGATTTTAAATGTTTTATCTTTATTACTCAACATTTTGTTATTCATATCATTTTATTCACTCTATTATTTTATGTGAAAAATCAATTCCTTGAATTATTTTGTTAACTAATGACCATAATGCACAATCTTTAAAATTTTATATGAGAATCTATTAAAATTTATTTTTATTATAGTCTTGTCTTTTAATGTCTTACAATTTAAATTAATTCAATTTTCTAAATTAATCTATTTTTATTTTATAAACTATTCAATTATTTGATAAAAATATTTGGTTCATGAATAGAATGCTTAAAAGAATTTCTGTTAAAACTATATGAAAATATTTTATTTTAATCACTTGAATATATTTAATATCTTTTCTTAGTATAAGGGGGTTATTTTAAATTTTTATCCCATGTTTAAATATTTTACTATTCCAAAAATAATTAAATTTTTTGGTATATATTTTAATTCCTTGAAAATCCTTTGTTACTAATTCAATATTATTTTACATGTTTTTGTGGACACTTAATTGTAAAATTTTATCTTTTTTAATAAATAATGAATAAATCGGGATCATATAATGATGAATGTATGAAGAACAATATTTTTCATTCCTTTCTCATTAACTCATCTTTTTTATCCTTACAAAAAGTGGGAGTGAGAGTTTGGGTTTAGTAATTATCAAAATTAGAAACATTATTATGTGGTTATTTTTCATCACTAATATCATATTGGTTTTCATAATTACTTCAACCCGTTTTTTACTAATAAGTTTTTCTATATCTTTTTCCTTTCCATTATAATCTTGGATTTGATAATTACTTCAACCCATTTTTTATTTAGTAAAATGTTTTTAGTGATTTAAGATTTACTATGTCTTTATGTATAACTTATATATAAAGATATAGTGATCAAGTTATTATATTTTTTATTTTTTTGGAAAGATAAAAAGATTATAATTATTTATTCTACTTATGTGAAATTCAAAAATTGTTTTTTTATGTGGTAAAATTTATCCAATTCAGTTATATGTTTTCCAATAACATTTCAAATTTTTTTTATGTTCACCTCTTTATTTTTAGGATATCTCAAGATACAGTACTCTAATATTTGTAAAACTGGTCATGTTGGATATAGAATATATTTATATAAATTTAATTCATCCGTCAAGAAGTATTAATTGATCTCTTTGGTAATATAAAAATTCCACAAAGTCACTGTAACATTTCATGGATTCTATAATTTAAAAATTTTGATGGCTGCAGTTTTTTTGATGATTATATAAGCTAAAAATATTTAAATCATGTGAAACATGGTGGTATGGATAGATAATAAATTTATATTTATTTATATTTTTTATGTAAGGATACATGATTGATTTATGCTCAATAAATTATCCTAAGTTCTGTAATGTTTCTACCAAGTTGTAGTTTTTAATATTTTATTTTGCTTATGAGTTATAATGATATCATGAGATCTGAAAGTGGGATTGAGGAACGTATTTATCCATGGTAAAGGTCTTTAAATTACCAAAATATAATTATTTTAGACTGATTATTATATCTATTGTTAAAATTATAAATAAATCCAACAATTTTGTAATTATGTGATATACAAAGTTTTAGTAGGGTATTCATCACTACATTGGTCATCCCTACATTGGAATAACCAAAATTTTAAGTTAAAATTAAATTTCATGAACCTAATATTTGAATAAAATTATCCCTCACATTCTAAGTTATACCCTATGTTTATAAATTGACTTTCCATATATCTGGAAATGATTATTGCATTATGATTCACATTCAAAATGATACAAGAACTTCTTCTATAATATGAATAAGTTGTTGCACTTCAGGTTTAAGTTTAAAAATGTTTTAAGGTAGATGAAAATAAATATGTTGATACTATTGAAGAAATAAACCTATTATTTTACACCTAATATAAATATAGTCTTCTCTTACTGGCATTATCACATTTTTTTTCTAAAATGAACACACAATAACTCATCTCATGCATATATGATATTAAATAGGAATTTTATGATAAAAAATGATTGGGTCACTGTAATATTCATAAAAGTGACCATGGTGAATGTGTTTATCAGAATTCAATAAATCAAAGGGTTAAGTATACAAAAATAATATCATATTGTTTGAATATGTTACAATACTTGGATATTTTATATCCTTGGTATTTTAATCTATTGTGTTTTTAACTCGATTATTTTTTGTGATTATCATTTGGATAATTTCTCATTAAATCCATGGATTTTCATCACAGTATTTTTGAATATTTTATTATATAATTTAAACATAAAAAATATTGGTTTGTTTTCACATCTTTTTCAATTGATATTGGAGGACTCCAGGTTATTTGAAATTATAATATTTGAATTCTCTTATGAATGTTCTTGAAACTTGACAGGAAATGTTTTGATTGATTTAAAAATAGGATTGAATGGATTGGAAAGGAAGTTTCAAATTTTTCAATGCTTCTAGTATTCTGTTGGATTTATTAGATGAAATATTCAAATGATTTTGAATATTATTCTTTGATGATTATTTTTTGAAATAATGATTGAAACGATTCTACAATATTCATGGAGATATTTATAGAATCTATTAAATTCATTTATTTTGAATTTGAAATTGATAAAGCACTATTGTAATTATTATAGGTTTTTATAAATCATTCTCTGGTAGAGTCAAAAAAATTTCTTGAAAAGTCGTTATTTGTTGAAAATAAAGTGCTACAAAATTTTCATATTGTTATTCAAATTTTGAAGAGGAGAAAAAATTATTTTTTGTACATCATTATTCTCTCATGGGGAAAAGAATAATAAGTACTATGCAACTCTATTTATTTTTTTCTACTATTATTTGATTATAGAAGCTTGTGAAATAATTAATAATTCATTTTCTACTGCACTTTATTGATGATTATCTACATTCATCATTTGTTGCTGTAATTGTGTATCAAACCAATATTCAAAATTCTACATCTCATATATTTCTATTAAATTTCCTACTACTTTTTCTCAGACTTTTTGGGGTTGAATCTTCTAACAATAAGTTATGGATATCTATTTTACCTATAAATGAACCTAAAAACCATGTAAAATCCATCTATTAATGTTTCAACTACCTACACTGAGTTTTTTAGGTCCCCCGCAAAATGATATGCTTAGTGAAAATCAAAATGATTTTAGAGAGATAATTAGTGGAGGGGATAGGTGATTTTTGTTCCCCAAACTAATATACATCATTGTTTCCTTCTCTTTCATTTATTTATTTTCCATTTCATTACTCTTATTTAAGATAGAAGTATATGATTTATTTATATCAAGAGGGGTGAGTAAATTTTTAAAATATTTTTAAAAGAACACAATTTTCCCTCATATTATTTCTTTATCATTATCACCCGAAAATAGATAGTCATTACCATTAATATGGACCTAATTAATCATCTCCAAATCCCACTATAACTCCTTCTAAAGTGACCAAAATCCACTCCCACCTGAAAAAATATCCTTCTAAACCAAATAATAGGAGTTCCTACTTTATGGGTAGATCCAAAAAGTCCCACTGGACAATGTAGACTAATTATTACGTTACTCTAAGGTGGTCTCTAATTAGGACTTTTATTCTACCATTTAATACAAACACCAAAAAATGGTTGTGACTCACCTGGGAAAGTAGGCGATGTATTCTCCACCTTTAGAAAAATGCTTCAAGCTTAATTCCTGATAAGGTTTAGTCACACTGGATAACTAAATACACATTATAAATATGAGAATCACACACGCATGGGATGAGGTATGGGGCCCCTAAATTTAATAAAGGTGGTAATAATTATCACTTTTAATGAAAAAATCATTTTTCTTAAGGTAACTCACGTTCCCCCTCCCCCATCTAAACAAAGAGTCATCCACCAAAGTCATCAACCTCTATTCCACTACAATAACATAAAAATATATAGAAACTACCATAGAAGAAACTCCACAAATTCTAACTCTACCATATGAATCTAGATTTCACATCGTGAGAGGATTTTACACTAGTGAGGCTCCCATAAAAATAATAGGGAAACACTTGAATGCATAACATGATCCTTATTAAATCAAAATGAGGATGGATTTATCCCATATTCCCCATAAATTCTAAAATGATGTTCATCACTCCACTCAAACATAACTTAAATTCTATCTCTTGAATGAAATTTCATGCATACATGAGTCTCTAGTAAAGGAACAACTATATATCTCCCTCTCAAAGAACTCATGCACTCTTCCAAATTCATTGTCATCGATTTTCATATATTTCATAGTGAATAAATCCTTTATTACTATTGGATAAATACCCAAATTCACCTCTAAGAGGGTTGGCTCCACTTTCCATACCTATGGGGTTCCTCTCATTGTAGAAAGTGAAACCACCTCTTTTATTTTCCAACATCTCACAATATCAACTATTGTATCATTCTATTATAAGGTAAGTGCCAAAAGATCTCATCACTTTCACAAAGTAATATTCTAAAAGACCACTTATAATCAAGGAATATATATCCCTCTATGATCTAATATAGTTATACATTTAAAATTTTACTAAAATATAACTTGATAAACAAATATCTAAAAATGACTATCTCACTTCACTAAATGGGGTGAGTAAAAGGCAGTTACTATGAATGGAAACTCTCCAGTAAAAAAGGTCATGGATAAGGGTTACATTAAAATATCCCACTCCCTAACATATACTGAAGAAATACAAATTCATTCTTTTTTACATCTTTTATGAGGGTCTATAAAGGAAAGGCATGAATTTTACTATGAATTCTATCTATTAATTTCATACTATATCCACTAATAGTGTGTATCATCCTATATCTATGACTAACATAACTTTATGTGTGACAAGAACATGACAGAGGTGTTGTTAATGGGAGAGGATTGATGCATCAACCATCTCCAATGATATCATACTAGTAAATATTACTCCAAAAAACACATCATTTGTAAATTCAATCTATACCAAGGAGTTATTTGATCACAAATTTATCCCCTCAATGGAGGTCTATTGACAATGCCAATGTAACTTTTATCTAGAAAATAATTTCCTCCCCCTAAGATCATGTTGTATAACTACAAGTAATACTGAATTATATAATGCTCGCTCATGTTATTCTGGCATATGTGGTGTTGGATGAAAACAAAAACCTGGCTCGAAACCTACCCCATTAATATTCTCACTCGAAATATTGTGCTACAAAAATTCAACCAGAAAACATTAATGGGGAACACATCATGAGGATTGTGGGCCTTAGTACATAGTCAAATATAGTTTTTCTACACAATAGTGGTTCCAATATCCTTGGTTAATACTTCATCTTGGTTATGGATCAAAATATAACCATATTATAGAAGTGTCATCACGATTTTAAATATTTTTTATATAATAGTAGATCATCATGTTCAATAATAATTTGGGTACAATAATTAACATCTGCTCCATAAAATTCCAATCAATATAGAAATAAAAATTTCTAACTCCAACCAAACCTCTATCTTCTAAGGTTTAGGATCACCTCATAAAACCCTGAGGCCTATATCATCATAACACACAAAGTATACCAGGCACATGGGTAATCTAACACAACTCAATGGAAGTACCATCCAATTTATAAGAAAGATATAAACAATTAATAAAGGGGATAGAAACTACCAAATAACATGAGGTAAGAATATCTCTCAAACAATTATCATAAACAATGCCTCATCACTCACTAACTAGAAATAAAAAAGTCAAATTACTAGCATGTGATCATTACGACCCTGCATCTACGTAGTAGTTAGATATGATTGGCTAGCATCCTTCTTTTTGTAGGATAGAGTTATAAGATTTAGATCATATCTGGATGTGATGACACATAAAGGACATGGAATATCATAAGAGACTAGTATATGATGAATATACCAATTTACATTTATTTTATAATGATGTCATAGAGCTATGGGTCGACAATCATGTTATCATATGACTTGAGAAAGGATATGTTAGTCATCACACCTACACTAGTCTCCTTATTTTATAATTGAACTCAAGACATTCCCCCCACCAAAATGACCCAGCCTACTGGACACCTCTTGGGTGGTAGTAAGCCAGGAGTACCTCCCCAATACCACCTCAAAGAGTTCAATGGATGGGGACTAGAACCTAGGATACATATATCACATAATGGGAGACCATATCCTAATACACATATATAAAATGAACACCACCATGTAGGAAAAAATAATTCTTGAAAGATAAATAAACCTAACTATTATATATATAATCAAATATAAAATACTACGATCAAAAAAGATAAACCAATAGATAACTCATAATAAAAATGGGTTGGATATATACCCAATGGCTAAAAAATAAAGACTGATATAAAAAGATAATATGATGAGGTCCTTGTAGAAATCTAGCTCTAATAATGAACATCACTCACTACTATCACCTCCTGGTACCTATAATCTCCACCAACTCTATATCCACTAGTATCTCCACTAAGTGTTTGCTCTAGAAAATATTCAAAAAATTCATGTCCACTTAGACCACATTTGAACCCTGATTCATCTCCACCAAAAAAAATATGTGGGAACAATTCCCATGAAAGGGTGAGTATAAACATTCTCAACAGGATTCCCTGAAACCATACAGTGAAAAAATAAACAATCCAACTCAAAAATATGGTATTAAAAATTAACCAAGTAAAATATAATTAAATAAATCATAGATATTCTCTAAAACTATAATTATTAGAGATATAGAGAAGTTACAACCATTTCATCACCAACCCATGAATATATGAACCTTGTGAAAAACATGGGATTCATAGATGACCAAAAAGTATAAAAATATAAAATCATCTAACCATCCATAAATTACATCTCAAAGGAAACCTTGAGGTGCTTGATTAGTCACAAGTCTCAAATCATCCACACTACTCAACCTATCTAACTCACACATAGCCTTTGGAAACCATAAGGAGGACATTCACCTAATTGAAACATTCTCTTATATTAAGAGATCTTTACACCCTTAATCCACCAATATTGAACCACTGATAAAGTGTTTAAATGAAAGAAATTGTGGCACCAACATGACCTTATAGGAATCATGAAGGGAAATCCATACCTCACTGGAAGACACTTAAGTCATGGGAGAATTACCCACATATAAATTATCTTATTCCATTGGTAAATGTGGGTTATACCTAAACTTACCTATATAATGATATAGAGGATCTCAAACCTTTATTATATGAGGGTATGATTTATCATATATGTAGTATTAGATCGAGTCTATCACACTCCAAGTATTTGGGGGATACCATACCCTACCTATAAACAGACCAGAAAATAAAGGATCTCATTCTATAGGTGATATAGAGGATTCCTAACCCTACATGTAAAATAAGATAGAGAATCTAATTCCTAGGTATATTAGGGGATACTTGATCCTTTCATTAAAATTAATCCACGGATAGAGGATCTCATACCTTGGGAAACTGGGGTGTATATCACCCTACTAGTAAGATGGGATCACTCTAATTGTCATGCATGAACCCTGGCATAAGTCCAATATAGATAACCTCTAATCCACCAATATCACCTCAAAATGGAATTAAATGGATAAATAGACCACACCATTGTGATATATGTATAAATATACGTAGGATATTATGTTTATTTTTCCAACACGGGCACCCAATGAATAAGATCTAAAAAATATACCATGAATGCATAGTGTAGACCACATAGTTCCCCATAGGTGCACAAATGGCATGAAATATTCCCTATATGCCCCATGAACACGGTCCCTGACTCCAAATGTTCCTCTGGGTCAATAGTACATAACCCAAGTGCTCCCGACCATCCTACATTACATTTGGGAAAGCGTCCTGGGCCCCATGCTAGGTTGTCCCATGTAGCTCATGTAACTCCCACTTGTGACATGGAAATCAATGCATCATCCAAACCCAAGGGAATTAAGTAAGGTTGTGGGGAAAAACCCTAGCTCCCCCATCTATTGTATAAATTGTTTCTCATTTATATAGAACCCTCCACCTGTAACACCTCTCATGTTACTAGCTTCAAATAAGGATGACAGTCACTTCTCTACAGCATCATCTATCCTCCATCTCTATCATTTCAGTTGTTATTATCCTCTAAAACACTATCCTTGACGTTAATGTTAGGTACCCTTGATCAACCACCTACACCCTCTTCTCTCCTAGACTGTTCCCATTTTCACATCATCATCCACCTCCACTAAGTCTCATATGCAACGATCCATGACCAATCAAAAAAATTTAAAATTCCTTCCACCGTTTATCTCTAAGGTCAGCATCATATCTTCTATATGAAAGATATGTATAGATAGAGGAGAGAAAAATATTAATGGGAGAGTGAGAGAGAGAGATAAATATTAACACATCCTCAATCTTTATCGATCCATCAATTAACTCACACAATTGATAAAAATGTTATAAATTTAAATAATTGAACCAAAAGAACCTCATGGAATGGGGATAGGAAAATCATGAATGGGGATTCATGATAATAATTGAGGGTGTGATAAAATAGAAAAATAGTCATGAATAAATTATCAACAAAGAATAATTTTATATTTATCAATTCTAATACCCAATTCATGAAGAATGGTGCACAAAAAATAAACAATCCCTACATCATGGAATAATGTGTTTTCCCTTTGATCAATTATACAACCATGGTTCTATTTATCATCTCCAAGTGATATATTCATCGACTTCATCATGTAAGTTTTTATGATGCCTCAATCCAACATTCATTGTATAAAAAATATGACCCCTATTATCTTTCTCTGTCAATGGTTGTTCTTATGAAAAGTGTGGATAACCCTATAGAGGAAACGTAACATTATTTATATATTCATCACATAGAGTCACTGTATTAAATTAATCATTAATTAATTAATAATTCTACAAGTGATGGTCTAAACTCATAAACCCTGATACGATAAAAGTTTACACCTATCATAAGTTAAATCCATCCTTTCATATGAAACTATGGTATCTACTTACACATCCAATACTTTGTTTCAAAATAACAGATCAATTTCTGATAATACATGTGTACGAGCATAAAATAATATTTTTATAGTTAATATATTTCAATTGATTCCCTAATGCACATAAAATTACACCATGGCTCAATCGAGTTGTAAACACCTCACCCAGAAATCAAAGGAACCATCATATAATATTTTCAATGTTTTATACTATGGTAAATTTAAAATTTTACCCCTTTTGAGGTCTCTAGATTTTAAGAGGTCAAATGGTGCTAATTTTATCTCGGGATAAACCTATGTCACTACATAGGGTATGTCAATTTCTTTAATTAACCATACCCAATGAACTTATTCCACCATTAGTACGCACAATTATCTCTCTCTCTAAAATAATATCAAGCATTAATACAAGTAAATAGATACATAAAAAATTAACTTAGTTCATCTACATTGGGATATGTCTAAGGAGAGTATAATAATGATGTCTTGATCTACAAAAATTACTAAGTTGAATGCTTGTTTATTTCAAATTTATAGTGGGAATACTACTCTAAAGATTTATATCACTAAAAGAATATAAATCTTAATAAATCAATAACCAATAAATATCACTACTCATCTCATAGAAATTTTATCGATCTCTATATACTAAGAATATTATTACACCATTGATGGTATATCAATTATTTCTGCAATCATCCATGGGATGGAACACCTTATTCTTTTAGTGAGATAGAATCCTAGATCTCCCTAACTTACTCACATTCCTCTCAATCTATAATCATAAATTGTAAACTTTTTTCACCCATTATCCTTAATTTTTCTTTTTATGAAGAAATATATTTCATCAATGTTAAGAAAAACTCCAAGATTCTCATTTTACAATTTCCTAGTCTTGCATAATTTTGTTATGAAAATTCATCCAAAAAAATTATTATAGTTTCAAGTTAACATTCAATAATTTGAATCACAAAAATGTTAGAAACTTTGAAAAATATATATTCTGTTTAAATCAACCAAATTACTGTATAATCCCAAAAATTATAGTGAAAATTCATTCTTCACAGGAAAACCCAAATTTTCATTATTTTCAATCTTGATATCAACGCATTATGAATACCTCCATTATAGTTAAATTCCCTTCTCCTCTAAGTTTCCTAAATTAGATTAATATATTCACAAAATGGAAATATAAAAGGAAAAATTATGAATTGACCCTTCATGAAGAGATCCTCTATACAGAGAACAAATAGTATCTTCTTGTAAGATCTCTATATATGGATCCCTTTTTCCTCACAAAAAATCTAAATGCAATACTACATGATATTCCCAAAAAATTTAAAAATAACTTTATTGATCCAACATAGTGACTCCATTATAAAATGAAATGTCTCCTAAAACACTATCCTTCAAAACATTTTATTATAATGTAACATGATTGTGTAATAATATAACTCATTGTAACATAATATATTACTAGTTAATCATCCATAGGATCGACTTATTCCTACATAGACTAGATCTTATTCTACATAGGTTCTGTTTTAATCTTTTATAGGCCAATTGTGTAGTTATTAGGTTCCCCATGATAAAATAACTCTTTTATCTATAAAACGTTAATCTAACATGAAATAGATGATGATGTGATTTCTAAATTTATGGAACAACATCCCTTAAAACACCAAAACCACCAAAATCCATCCATTCAACCATTACAACATGATCCCTTTTCTATGATGCAACTCTTATATATGTGAAACAAGTTATGACATGACATATGGTGTGGTGGAATGATTTTTTTCCAATATACAAAACTTCTATGATGTCCCTCAAATTATTCAAATCACTATTATAATTTATAAGGACTTCATGAACTTTTTTTAAAATATATCCATCATATTTTTCAACAAACAAAGCCCAAAAATGATTCAAGAGAATTTTTAATAACAATCTTACCATTTGGGTTTGTTGAAAATTATTCAATATTTCTTAATCTAAAATATTTCTCATTAAAAAAAATAAGAATAAAACATTATATTTTTTCAAAGTACATCAATGACTCACTAATCACCCAAATTAGACAATAAAATACTCTTCCCCTTTATAGATCTTCAATATAGGATATTTCCACCATTTCCAATAATAGAGAATAATTTTATCCACCTAAAAAAATTTAAAATAATGGATAACTTCTCCCCCTTTGTTAATGAACCAAAACACCAATTCTATAAATTTTAACAAGAGTGGGTTAGAAATGTAAACATTTAAATCATGATAAATATCATACCATACTATATATAAAAAACATATATAAGGGGGTGGGGTATATTCTATAAAACATATAGTTAGATGGAGATGGTTGGAATCTAAGAACCAACTATTCCTTTCAAAACTATCATGGGTGGATCCATTGTCAATATTTTTACAAATTGAACTTGTATAAACACGTACTCTAACTTCATGAATACTTTTTCAACATTCTCATTCATGAGGTGATACTTTAGACTTCTTGAGTTATGTATAATATTTTTATAAGATTTATTGCACTTGAATTATCGTAAATGATTGTAATATGATATTTGATATCAAATAAAACATCCCCAAGTTGTTTCTTAATCAATATAAATTAATTACATGCATGGGTTTCCATATTATACTTATGATCGATAGTGATCAAGGAAATTTAATCTTTATTATTTATTAGAAAAGAAAAAAACAATTTTACAAGATAGAATACCCCCTCCCCCCATTGTTTAATTTCAATCATCCTCTAACTATCCAATCCATATATGTAAATCCCATTAAATCCTTTTTTTGGATGTTCATTACAATATTGTCCAAAAAAATCCATTTTTTGGGATTTTTAAAATTCACTTTATGGTTAAGTGGGGACCTCACATTCAATGGGTTCAACCCATCACACTCACACATACCAAATTTTAAATTCAAAAGATATCCTCAAAAACTACATTGGAAATTAAAAACAACATACCTCGTACCAATCACCACTGAATCACCTCGAGTCATAAAATATCAAGAAACAGTCTGCCTCAAGACACACCCCTAATAGAAAAATCACCATTATCAACAAGAAATCACCAATTATGGAAAAGAACATTGTAAATCTTCACACCAAGGTTTCCGAGCACGAACATTATAGACACCAATAGCCTTGTCACCATCGATAACCTTAAAACAAACCAAAATCGATAACTAGATCCATATTTCAAAATCAACACCATTCAAGACAAACATTTCACAAAACTAAAACAAACCAAATACATCTTCATGGTCTCTGTATCTCACAATCCTCGATCATTTTCATTGATACCATCATGAATACAATGTTGGCGTCTTCATCGAAAGACCAAATCTGAAGATAATACCATAGAAAAACCGACTAAAAATCTCAGAAAAATATATCTGAAAAACAACATAAAAAACAAAAATGAATCCAAATGAAAAATTCATGGAATAGCTAGAAAGAAACACTAAAGAAGATGAAAAAGTAAAAGGAAATTTATAGATGAGAGAAACCAACATCAGTGAGATAAATAATAGAGACTACCACCATCCCCTTTCCAGCACCATCCCAAGTTTTCCTAAAACCCTCATCAATCTCGACCAAGATGCGGTCGATCCCAATGGGTTGGAAAATAAAAATAGTGAAGAAGAGGAACATCGCACACCACCACCATCACCTACCAAAACCACCTGAACCACCCACACATAGACACAATGTTGAGGTTTGATGTGTAGGGTAAGGCATAAAGAGGGGTGGTGGGAAGTGAACTCTATTCCACTATAAACTATCACCAGGAGAACAAGTTAAGGGGACACAAAAAAAGGAAAATAAAATTAGAGAATCATGATGGAGAAGGGAAAACATAGTAGGATGATGGGTAAAAGAAGATAAATGAAAATTAGAAGCTTCACTGAACCCATGAAAAAGGGTTTCAAGAGGAAACCCGACGCAAAATTCCATTACAATATAGTCAAAAGTAACTTATTCATTTGATATTACTTGGTATCATTATCACTAATTATAAGTTTATTTATTTAGTATTGAATTGGTATCTTGTATATTTACAAGAAGAAAATCCAATTTCAGGTAATATAGTTTCTCGTATAATAGGCTCAATGTGTTTTTCCTATACTTCATCACATCAACCTATTTTCCATCATTTACCCCTAATAACTTCACCCATGTAATTTTTATTATTATCATCACCTTATAATCTTGAAATCCAAATATTTTTATTACCACATTAAGAAATTTTTATTAGGAAATAAAAAATTCATTTTTTTCTTATGTAACCTATTAACACATTGAAAATGTTAAATATCCAATCAATGATATCTCAAATCAATCCTCATTGATTATATAAACTTCTTGCATTATGACTCATTCGATCCTACAAATATTATGGAATCAACCTAAATGAAAAGTATAAATTTTTTGATCAATTATATTTCTTGATGTGTATATCATGAAAAACTCTTTTTATTTGAAAACCAATCTCTTTGAATTAATGATCAACACTATAATATCAAGCCCAAGGTTCTTTCTTAATCCTATAAAAATCCATATATAATGAAAAACCATTTTTTTAATATTCATGAATAATAAAACCATTTAGATATTTGATTTATACCTCTTAATAAATAAATCCATTAATTAATGCCGATTAATCAAACATTTGGAACACCATGAATCCCTTTTTCACTAAAATTGACAAGAAAAGTCAGATTATCTCTAACTATATCACTAGAAAAGATGTATCAACATATCAGTCCTCTTAATTTGGGAGTATATCTTACACAACAACCATGAACTAATCTAAATTACCTTCCCATGTTTATTATGTTTCTTATAAAATAGTCACATGGTTCTAATAACATTTTTTCTTCTATCCTTTGAAAAAATTCCCTTGTTTGATTCTTCATAATTTTTTCAAGATATTCATACATCGCCTAAAACCAATTTTCATTATAACAATCCTAATAAATATTTTTTAACTTTACTTGTTATATGAGTGATTTTTGTTATATATTATTCATCCATCTTGTTTATACCAGATATTTCTAGTCATGAATAATTTATTCTTCATTTATTTCAGGTCTAATTCCGACTATTTTAAAGTTTATGATGTTTATTCATTATTTTAATCATCAATATCTTCATAAAAATCATATAAAACCCCTTTTTCTTCGATTTAGATATTTTATTAATCATCACATTCCTAAAAAATCTATTCATTGGTTTGATAATTCTAATCATTTTCCATAGTATTGAAATATTGACTCTTAACTATTTTATCTAGAAATTAGTTCTAGTAATTGTATTCCTTGATCTTGGATGAGTATCCAAGAAATATACATCTATCCAGATGATATTAAATTTTATGATGTTTCTCTCTATTGAAAAAATAACTTTCAATAGAAAATTAAAATCTTTTTTATAGTTGAACTCTTTTTGTTCCACATTTCATATGGAGTCTTCAAATCACCTAGATATAATAAGCCACAATTGTAAATGTAAACCTATTGTAAGACTGTTTTCTACCAATCATCTTGGGTATAATGTTCTCAGTGAGAATCATATGGTCCATGTTATTTATGGTTTATCTCCTCATCTATATGATGTCATTTTATAGAGAATTCCTAAAAACCAATACTTGGTGCCTTATATAATGTTTCTTACGATAATATTGCAGTTTATTATATGTAAATTTAATTCCTTTATCAATACAAAATTTCTGTTTTTTTATCCCAAGCATCTTCTCTTCCTATATTTTATACCATATAATATGATTGAACACAATATATTTGTGAGATATATCCATTGTCCAATCAATCCAACTGTAATCATAAATGATTAAGACATAGAACCATTTTCCATAAATTTATTTAGGTGATATTGGCCCACACACATCATCATGAATCAAATCAAGTAACTTCGTTGACTTATTATATTTTAGCTTATAATATTTCCAAATAATATTCCTATTTTAACAATTTTCAAACATGTGGATCACATGAATATTTTGGAATATCATGAGGTCCTTTATTCTTCACTAAATCTTCCAAATAATATTAGATCAAGTGTCCATACCTTTTTTTCATAACGTTTTCTCCTCTTACGTAGTCATAAAACACCTGTATTCATATCCATTAGTGATGTAGAGATTAACCTTAGTGAACTTTCATTACATTACAATTATATCATCTCTTCCTCTGAATACGAAAGACTTTTTAGTGATATTGATTGCCTAAAATGAGTCACATAATTGAATCATGATTAGAAAAATAAATCCAAGGCCTTATTCTACTAATAATTTCTTGGGCCTAAATTATTTTCCTCCTATATTGGTTTTCTCGGAACTAATAATTTTCAAACATTAATCATTTTTTAATCCAAAAATACCTTAGTTTTCATATTTTAATTAAATGGAAAGATTTTTGTTTTCCATCAAAATGGAAGTGAATACACTATCAAATGTACACACTCTAGCTAAATCTAAGTCATCTCCATGACAATCACATTATCACATTTTACATTATTAATCCATGTATATTGATCCACCTTGTTAGGTTGTGGACATGTTTTTCATCCCTTGGATACAAAGGATCACTTCCATCTTGTGGGGATAAAAATTGGTTTTTCATTTTTATCCCACATAATGATTCTTCCAACTATTCATAATATCCTCACTAAAGCTTATTTTTTAACATTTATTTCTATTCTTGATGGTCAACTAAATAATTTTTTTAAATAACCATAACACCAAAAACAATAGAAGTTAAAAACATATCAAGTGTAATAATTTATCCCAATATATTTTTTGTCTTCTTATTTTAAGTGCTAATTTTCTATGCAACACGTTTATTTAGTATATACCTTCTTTCCACTATAAAAAATACCCAAATATTATGTGTTTTTTTCTTTTTGTAACAATCTAATAGACTTTAGGTCTTTTGTGAGTCACCCAAATAAATAATCCTATGAGGTGTGGGTGCTTTCGGTTTTTTATTAAACACCTCTAATTTTTTAATTGAAATAAATACCAAATATAAATTTCTATCTATTCATGAAATATATTTTTTTTGAGAAACATTTAAATTTCTCCTTTGGATAAATATGTTTTACCTTAAAACTATTCAGGGCTCTCAAATTCCAATTTCCTAATATCAAACTGGTATTTAGGATCCTCTCTTGGTCTTTAACAGTTAATTGTAAATTGAAAAGATCTTTTTCAAGCACTTAAATTAATTTAACACTATCTTTCAGTGTATAAGTCAATATATATAGTATTATGGATAGTTATTCAATTTTGAGTTTGTACGTGAACTCTTTCACCGTGTTTTTATGAATTACAATTTTGTATCAATTCTGATATTCCTTCAAATATGATTTTTCTTCTACTTACTACTATATATATAGTTTATAATCATGAATAAATCCATTAGAAAAAATTATTTTGAACATATAAATATAAATACCATAAATTTTATCCTCTAGATCAATATTGAGGTTTACTCTTCCAAAAATTACAATATTTTTATCATCATTTTTTGTGGGTATGGTACATTTATTAAAACCATAAAAACATATTCAATGAGTTCATTATAATCATAAACTTCTTCGACCATTATATATTTTTATCTCACTTCCTCTTGTAAAAGTAGGTCATTCTTTTTTGAAAATTTTACATTGTGAACTCATTTAAATTTTCAATTATTTTTATGATTTTATTGTAAATGATTCATCTTTATCATCATCTAAAAACTTCTTGGGACACTTTATAATGAAGTGAGTAACCTTTACAAATAAAAATAAAGTGATTGGAAAATTTCCTTTGTATTTTACTTTTCACCTTTTAGAATTTGAGGAAAATAAAGATATAACTTCATCAAAGGACCTATCTTCTAGATCATACTCTAACTTGAGTTTTTTCATTAAAATGAACACAACTTCTTAGGAAGTATCATCTTCTAAGAATACATTTTATTTGTTTCTCATCTTGTATTCAAAAATTGTTTTATGAAGACTGTCTAGAGTGAAATCCTTTAGATAATATATTCTAGCACTAATAATTTCACATTGAATCATTGTTGCAATATTCTTAGGATCCTATTTACAATTTCGATTTCATCAAGTGTTTCTCCAATTCCATGCATTTCATCCACTATAATATGTAAATTTTCAAAGGATGCCTCAATGATATCATTGGGGTGCATCCTCAAATCCATGTACTTGCTCCATTAATCCTGTAATTTAGATTCACTTAACATGGAATCACATACATAGATGTAGAGAAGTTTTTCCAACATAGAATCTGAGGATTTACATGACATCGCCTCCATGTATATTATATTGGAACCCCCCCCCCCCAACATGTTGACTTCTTTAGCATCAGAATAAGGCTTCCAGTGATATTTCTCTAATAATTATCTGCATTACATAATTATTGAGATCCCTTGTATGTAAATTGTATAGATATCCATTAAAAATGATCATAAATATTATTTCATCTAATTATTCCATAGTTGATAATTATTTCCATTTAATATTATAATTACCTTAGGGTTGATGATTATTTCCATGGATTCCAAGATAGATATTTCACCAATAACTTTATTATAGGATCATAATATCTTATCAAATTACTATAAATACAAGATAGGGTAAATTATATTTTAATAGGTTTAAATTAATAAACACATAATCCTATTTAATTAAGGTTATCAGACTTAGACTCAGTCTGATTAACAAAGTCACAGAATTAGAACTATAAATCGAACCAAATATATCAAATTAATAATTTTAAACACTATGAATCTAATTTTTATCAGAATTTTATTATTGTAATCAAAGTTAATATGATAAAAAAGTGTAAATGTGAATATAATGACTCACTTTCCAATAAATGTGTAGTGGAATAAACACTTGTAAAAATAAGAAATACAAAATAAGCGTAATGGTAAGAATGAATTATAAGATATTATTAAAATTATAACTCTTTTAGACTTAATAGTAAGTTAGTAAATAACTTTTACTAAAGGTATCCACTATTTTATTATTATAGTAAAGTCTTCTATTCCTTAATAGGAAATCCCTTGATATGAAGATTAGATTTTCTATGTCTTCCTATCCCCATAATCCCTTGATACGATGATTAGATCTCTCATAATATCCTCATAATCCCTCAATTTGATTGATCAGATTCTCAGTATTCATATAGCAGGAATCCCTCGATCGTAACAATGATCAAACAGAAATACAGCTTCGAAATTTCATAAGAAAAAATCCTTGACAAGGATTCCTTAAGAATAAAATTCTCTAAGGAAATATAAAATAGTAAGAAAGATAATTTCTAGATAAGTATTATTTAGACGATTTGATAATGAAAAATAATTGGATTCAAACTCTTAAAATAATGTAATCTTTATAGAAGATATCCAAACGGTCATATAACGGTCACATTTTCGAGTTTTTTGCAACAGTTCTGGACAACTGTCACTTGACTACTCATCATAACTAAATGTCTGAAATCATATTTATTAACACCATTATAGTTTTAAAGGTATTCCTTAAACTTGAAACAAGTAATTTTATTCTAATTATAAACTTATTCAATCTGAAGGAATTCCTTAACAGTGTCAATATGATAATCTTTATGACTTTCAGTCTGATGTTATCGGTACTGATATCAGTCTGATTGTTAAGACTTTTTCAGTATGAGAGACATGATAGAAAGTCTAACTTTTAGTTTTGATAAACCTGAGTATGATTAATTTGAATCATACTCATTATGATAATCATATTAAAAATTATTCAATTTATATTCGTAATACTTTAGAAATTTTTATAAGTATGGTAAAAAGTAATATTTTCTACAAAAACATACTAAAACACTTTGGACATAAAAAGTTTGTAAACATGTTTTTAATTTTTTTTTTATTTCAAAAACTAAAGGAATGGAAAATTAAGAAGTAGAAATTATGACTCAACAATCTCCCCCTTTTTGGAAATCACAAACCCCGAAAATTAAATAAAAAATAACTTAAAAAACATACAACCCATGTTCTTTTAAGAACCTTTTATTGAGAGGTGTTCCTTAAACATTAACTCCCCCGGAGATTAATACTCTTTTTAATTTGATGTTTAATATGATAAAAGTATTATATTATTAATTACTTTTAGAAAAATTCTCCCCCTACGGATCGTATTTTCCCTCTTAATGAAACATTTCCACCTTTATATAAAAAATCCCTCTTTGTAAAATATTATCCCCCTTTGTAAACATTTCTCCCCGTTTTTGATTTTCAAAATGTAATGGGGAATAATATAGAGTTTCATAAAATTTTAGAGAAGAAAAAATATATATAATAAATAATGCATTGAATTAACTAGTCATCCAAAAAAAATATGAAAGAACATTCAACCGATCGGATTTGGAAAAGATTCAAACAAATTGGATTTGGATGATGAGTAATTCATTACAAGAATTAAAATGTTTTACAAAAATTTTAAAACAAAATACATCAAGATTTCAAAATTAAAAATTTCAATAATTCTTCATTAAGTTATTCACAAAAACCTTCATTCTTTTGAACTCACTTCGATCTTTCTCCACCTTCTCAAATATTTCTCCATGAATAAAAACTTTTTTAGACAACTATTTATTATCTTCTCTCAAAATAATGACTTCATCTTCACAAGATCATAGCCTAAGAAACTATAACTCTCTATATATGATATTATATTTCAAAAAATTAACTTCGTTAGTTATTTCATTGGTTTCATCTAAAAACTCCACAATAAACTTCACTTTATCAGCCATATCTTTTGATAACAGATTCAAAGAACTTTATGACTATACCACAAGATTATTAACTTCATCAAATTATTCATTGTGCATATAAATATTTTAATCAACTTAATGAGACCATTTAACCATCTTATTTCATGACTTTTTATGAGTTCGATAACTTAGTTGAAAGTTTTTAAAACTAAATTTGATCTGAATGACTTTATCTATTAAAACCTTTATTGACTCCGATTTTTGAGAAAGACTTTTCTAAATTAGCTAGCCTCTTTCTTCAATCCTTGGAATGTAAGGAATTTTTCATTATAGTCTCTTAAACAAATGAAAAATATAATAAAATTCATTTAGGTATATGGTTCCTATTGAATCTGATTGATCTTGTTGATCCCCAGGATGTTTTATTCTACTTGTTCCGGCATTAGATTCTTTTGATTTCTTCTTATCTTTCTGTAACATCCTAGATTTTACAAAGGTACTAACCATTAATTTTTTGTTCTAATTACTTTAAAATTCTGTAATAAAGTTCCTAAAATATGAAAGGATGTATCAAATGCATCTAGAGCTCGTTCAAGACCTCAATCCTTGAAATGGAAAGAAAATACTGGACCACAAGGTTATAAGAAATTGCACCACCTAGCTCGCATTGTTTCTATAAACTATGTGGTGGTAAATAGTGGACAGATGAGGTTCACATAGTTTATCTACGACCATGTGAACCAAGGTTCATGATCGTGCGATCCATATAAAAATTATTTATAGTGGTTTGTTTATGGTTTTTTAATGGTTAGATAAACTATGCTCCAAACCATGTGAAGTTCCCCCTTATAGCGGTGATCGGTGCATGGTTGGTGTACGAATTGGCCAACCATGCGGCCAAAATATGCATAGTATTTTTTGTGTAAAATTAGTTTTCTTCCCCACTTAAATAATTTTAAATGTCCTTTATTTCCTCCTCTCTTTTCTCAAGTGGTTTTATCTCCTCCCTCATATAGAAACCATCCTTCTTCATGAATTAGGGATTAATATATATCCTTGATATGACATCCATTTCTATCTCCATCAAAATCATCAAATCCATCTAGGTAATCCATTTAATCTTCCCTAATCTATTTCAATTTCTTTATTCCATCTATTTTGATATTTGGGTGTAAGATAATTTTCCCCATTTTTAGGGCATTTGATAGTTTTTTCCATTTCTTCCAACCTAGATCGAATCAGTGGTTTACACTAGATGGTGGAAGCTCTATGAGGATAAAGTAGGTGGTTTCGACTCCCTCCCTTTATTTTGTTTCTTTCTATAAATTGTATCAGCATTCCATGAGTTGGACTCTTATGGTTTCACATATAAATGTTTAACTAAACTTAATTGATATCTTTATCCTCTCATTTTAAACCCATTTTAGTGGATAATCAACCCCTTGGGTTTATCACCTTGAGTTATTATATCCAATTGGGTGTGCCTTATCTTGAATTCCAAATTTCCTTTGTAATACTTTGTCCTAGAACCTCTTTAGAGATGTTGACATTTAATTGTTACCTTGAGCCTATTGTTGTGGTTGAATTTGAATTTGAATCATTAGTTATACCCCTTAAATCATATATTAATGAAATGGTTAAACATAAATTGAAATGGACAAGTGCTTATTCCTTTCACCTTGTGACTTAAATGAAATTTTACCAATGAAATTCCTTGACCAATAAACCTATGATAATATAAATGGTTGAACAAATGAAATGGTACTTGATATGCATGTTATATATATATATATATATTCATTTCTTGTTTATCTATTTTACCTTAGTGTCGATGGTGAAACATGGGGTTCTGATTTAATGACCCCTTGTATGGACTCTCATGCCTAAATTAGTTTTTTTAATTCTTTGTAAAATGTCAGGGGAGATATTAGTTATTCCTGAGGTGGACTCTTTGTATGTTATATTTTTTTACCACCAAATGAGTGACACCAATTCCGTAGGGGAGACCCCTTGTATTGGCTCAATGGAATGATTGGTTGTACCATGCCTTGAGAGAGACTTGGGCCCCTACATGTCATACTAGGTATGGACTCAGAGGTATTTTATTACTTGACTCTATCATACCACACTTGGAGTGACACATGGAACATTATCTTTAGGTCGCCAAGGATGGACTCCATGGAATTGGTCATACGATGATCCCCTTGAGAGATAATTGGAAATTCTCTATGTATTTCCATGGATAGGATCAAGGTGTCTTGTTTTACTTTATGAAGTGGTTTTCAAATTGAAGTAAAGAAAGATTAAATAAATGTTTTCAAGTGATAATTTGATCAGTTGTTTTAGAAAACATAGGGACGTGTTCTCTAATTCCAATAAAAATATTTGGAGTATTTCATCCCATGGAACCTTACCCTACTCACTTTACCATTTAAATATCTATCGGTCTAGACACACTGTCATAGGCCAAAGCAGGTAGATTGGACAAGTCTCCAAGTAGAACCCATTTTAGTGTTTTTAATTGTTCTTTCGGTATTGCATTTAAATTATTATGGAACACTTCTTATTTTACTTTATATTACACAAAATGGAATGTCCCAGACACTATGGGTTCCAGACTACTAAGATTTTATCTCACTCCCTGATTAGTCTGATGTGGCACCTAAGTAGACTTTATGTTTGATGTTATTTGTTTCTGATGCTTTGGTCAGGATGCACGCATCCGTCTGTTTGAGGATGATGAGGATGCACTGACTATTTCCCCACATTCCTGCTTTCCAAAGTTGAGTGACATCCATAACTTATTCAGGGATGTTTTCTCCTTGATTGAAACAGGGTGATGGGATGTCAGTTCTTCCTTCTATGGATTCCTCCTCGAAAATCATCACATAGTCCGGGTCTCCCTTATAGATTAAGATATTGTTTGTGAAACTCTTCCTAGTTCCATATCTTCATGGATGATGGTTAATAACACTGCTTCTGTCAGGATATTCTAGGGGTTCTGTTCAGGTAAGCAACCTTTGGTCAGGGGAGTAGTCATGTTGGACATCACTGGCGTTTTTGGATGCTGGAACACTAGCACGTCTAGGTTTCTTTCCCTTATTATAGGTATTCTCTAGGGCACGGAATTCCGAGGCATCCCACATCGAATGCGAAAAATTATATGTCATATGAATGTCTCTGATGTTTTCCTTAGCTTCCCATGTTTAACACTGGATATGTCGTGGGTTTAACATCTAGCAGAGATGGATCGAACTGATTGGAACACTGACTAGAGTGGATCAGATGGTTACAACCCCTGGAGAGAACAGTGATGCTAGAAGGTGAATTGACATGATCTCACTGGGATGTGAAGGCCCAGGTATGAATCAATACGGATAACGGATAGTTAAGTGAAGTGTATGGAGAGTGAAATGGAGTCGACCCGAGGGTGACGGTGATGTTGGGCTTGAGCTTTGCAGAGACCTCCTATGTATCCTCATAGCAGGGAATTAAAGTCCATGTAGTTCATGATGGAGTATAGGATCAGGGTGTGCGCAGAGTACAGCAACCCGATGATATACTGGGGCTTACATGTGTTTAGCAACCCGAGGTCGGTCTGACACTCGAGGGATGACCAGAGATGTGGGCCCCAACAAAGGGGACTACAACGGCTTACCAATTGGTTTGGGTTGACAATGGATAACCGCTGAATGGGAATCAAAACACCTTACTTCTACGTGAGGTTCCCAATGGCTTACCATTGGGTAGGGAATCACAATGCCTTACCGCTGGATAGGGGATAGTTTAGTGTCATGCGGGATAAAAGGGGCGTACAATTTAATATCATGCAGGACGGGGGTGGATTGACGTGAAGATGTTCAGGACCAGTAGGTGGTGAGATTGAACCTCATAGAGGCTTCCTACGTACCATTCCTTGGCAAGGATCAAAGTCCACGTAGTTTGGAAGGGTTCGGTGGAACGATGTGAAGATAGTAGGGACCAATAGATGGTGGGATTGAACCTCAAAAAGGCTTCCTATGTACCGTGACTTGGAAAGTATCAATGTCCACGTAGTATAGGATGGTGTTTGGGGTGTTGACATGAAGATGGTAGGGACCAATGGGTGTTGGTCTTGAACCTCCGGGAGGCTTCCTATTTACCTAGCCTTGGAAAAGATCAAATTCCACATAGTTCAGGATGGTTTGGTGAACCAATGTAAAGATGTTCGGGACCAATGTTTGTTGGGCTTGAACCTCAGGGAGGCTTCCTACATACCTTTCCTTGGAAAATATCAAATTCCACATTGTTCGGGATGGTTTGGTGAACTGACGTGAAGATGGTCGGGACCAATGGTTGTTGGGATTGAACCTCTGGGAGGATTTCTACGTACCTTGCCTTAGAAAAGATCAAAGTCCACATAGTTTGGAAGGGGTTTGGTGAACTTACATAATGATGGTCGGGACAAAAGGATGTTGGGATTGAACCTCAGGGAGGATCCCTACATTCCTTTCCTAGGCAAGGATCAAATTCCTCGTAGTTTGGGATGGGGGGAACCGACATGAAGGGGGTCGGAACCAATAGTTGTTGGGATTGATCCTCAGGGAGGCTTTCTATGTACCTTTACTTGGAAAGGATCAATCCCTTGTAGTTCTAGAGGGGTGTTGGTGAGTTGATGTGAATATGGTTGGGACCAATGGGTGTTAGGCTTGAACCTCAGGGAGGCTTCCTACATACCTTGTCTTGGTAAGGATCAAAATCCACGTAGTTCGGGAGGGGTTTTGGTGAACCAATGTGAAGATGGTCGGGACCAATGGGTTTTAGTCTTGAACCTCAAAAAGGCTTCCTACGTACCATGCCTTGGAAAAGATCAATGTCCACGTAGTTCGGGATGGGTGTTTGGGGCTTACACTCTAGGATTCCTAGGGAGAGTGTCGTGGTTGATTCTTACTCTAATCCCACCTGAGTCATGCTCAGTGTGAGAAATAAGAGGCAGTAGAGACCTAACGATCATGTCACAAAAGTTGTGTCTGTGGGAAGTGGAATGGGGCTGACACGTAGTTAGCGGCCGAAAATGGAAATAGGGGATTATGCGTGGTCTGCAACCCAAAGAGAAAATAGGGGCTTATGCATGGTTAGAAGACCAAGAAGATAGAGATTGGGACTTCTTCCAGGATGGAGACCTAATGGTGAAAAATCCCAAAGGAAGAGGGATTTGGAACCGAAGAAAGAAGGTCTCCGGTTCCCATCCCACCCACTATGGTCTTCGGCTAGGAAGAATATAGGAGCAGGGATGTTGCCTTCTTCAAGAAAGGCTAGGGGCTTACACCAAGATGGTTGGACTTTCCCCGCAGATAGACGCCACTTCGAAAAATAGGATCTCATTCCATGTGAGGAATGATCCCACTCCCGTGGAGACTAGTTGGTTTAGGGAATGTCTTAGATGGGGAACCTCACGTATGATGCACGAGGTGGGGTCATATTTTAACGTCATGTGATGAGGATGATGGTGCTTTGTAGTTTAACGTCTTGTAGCTCAGACAAGGTGGGTTCACTCTGCAACCCTAGGACTTACATAATAGATACCTGCCTGCCCTTGGGGTAGGGAACGCATCAGCAATGTCTTGGATTGGGTGTGTTATGGAGTGATCTACTTAGGGGTCCATGTTAGCGTGGCTATGCAAGGAAACAATATCCATTAGCGTGCCTATGAAAAGAAGCATGAGGCAAAACAATGAAATAGGAAGTACCACCCAAGGGATCTTGAAATCACTTCTTATGAACCTTGAGGTCCGTATGAGAAAAGTAGTTTCAGATCAAAGGGGTTCATAGGTAAAAGCCTCGTGATGCTCTGGTGCTCCATGTAGTGGAGGGTCTTTGTGAAGGGGTGTGCATGGTGAAGTGAAGTGTCCTAGTCTAGGCAAAGGTCATAAGTGCATATGGAAGGTGCTTCAAAAAGTGGAAAGGAACTTGCAGAGTAGTAATTCATGAAGCAAGGGTGCCTTGCGAAGCATAGAATTGGGAAGAAATGTTCTTCGTGATGCACAATTACCTAATCTTAGCATGTGGGTCACATGTGCAAGGAGGGTATTTCGCGAAGCATAAGTTCTCTGTGAAGACCCGAGTCCCCTTGAGCATCCCCTTCCTTCACGAAGGCTCGTGGGCTCTGTGAAGGGAATATATTTTTGAAGAGGGGATGAATTCAAGCCAAGGGTGGGGCTCTTTGTGATGTTAAAGTACCTTGAAGAGATCTTGGTTTGCACAGTAGAATTTGCTTCGCGATTTGAGAGTTAAGAAGGTGAATAGTCAGAGGATCCATCCTTTGGGCTCGAGGGGAGCCCAGTATTTTTAGGAAAGAGGCGCTACAAAGAATAGCTTGATGGGCAGAAATATAGGTGGCATTTTGTCATAAATACAAAGCCTCCAGCATCCTTGTTCCATGGAAGGTTCACAAACATCAAATGTGTTTGTGGAGCCTCCCACATCCTTGCTCTATGGCGGGTTTAAAAACATAAAATGGGTTCATGGAGCCTCCTGACTCCTTTCTCCGCAGCGACTTCACGAAGGGGGAGCTTTGCACCGGTCGCGGTGCTGCGGGGCTCTAGAGGAAAGCATTATGAGGCACCATAAGGGCCTTGCATTTGATTCTAAAATTTTGGCACCATAAAATTCCCCCCTCAGGCTGTGAGCTGAGGAGAAAGTGAGGGGCAAGTCTGAGGGTCAATCTCTAAAATTCCTTAGTAAATCGCGAAGCTGACTAACGAAGGAGGATCACAAAGTAGAGGGGAGACATACGGGCTGAGCGCGCCACAAATCTAGCCTCACTCAAACACGTCGTGAAGCACTAGGGGTCATTGTCTATATATAGGGTATGTTGACCCCTCTTTTGTCTTTTCTCATCTTTATGATTTGTCATTGAGCGCTCTCGATTCACAATGCTCTACATAGTATGTGATTGAACTCTGTGAATCGGTCCTTCTACTTCGTGATGCACAACGGGTCTTTGACTTCGTGACTATGTGATCTACGGCTTGCATATGAAGGTTGGTGAAGGGCTCCATGAATTACCTTCGTGAACGGACTCCATGAATGAGCTTCATAAAAGAGCTCTGCAAACCAAAACCAAAAAAACACCCAAACTCAAAAATTGAATGGCTCTTCAAGAGGTTGCCATGGATTCCTTGAAGATACTACCCAGAGGGAGGAGATAACAGATAGATCAGGTATAGGGGAGTTTTTGCAGATCCATTTTGACCGTAATTCACTGGTGGAGCTGCTGTCAGAAAGCAAAAAGAACTATCCACTGTGTAAGAGGCTACCTCTGTATAGATTTGGACTAAGGGATGACATCTTCATCCATGAAGCGAGTAAGGAAGATCCGGCTTACTGGTTCTGGAGCACGTCATGCCAGCACCAGTGGTTCCGGGCAGCTGACGCCCATGCCCAATAGTACTTCACGCCTATCAACACTGACTGTATGTACAATCACTTGAAAAAAATTAAAGGGAAGGAATTATAGTCAGAGACATCTCCCTCATTATACAATACCATCTTGAAGGAATACCTGAGGAACCCAGGAAAGGGGTGGTCTGATGAGTGGTATCTGCGTTAGGGTAGCAACTTCATAGAATACTAGGCCAGGGCCTACTGGGTAGGTTCTTTGTGCTAGGAATTTGAGGCAGAGCAGAGAAGAGTGGTCCTGTATGAGGTGGATTGTGCCACCTAATTCTATATCTATCATCCAAAGCATATGATGCCAGATTTTTTGAGCATATTGTCATCGAGGACCAATACCTTCCACTTACACCATGGAAAGGTTGGCATCATTTTATGGGACCTTCATCATATTTTTGGCATCCTAATACTGGAGGAGATGTATGATGGGTTCCTCCCTGTTATGGGTGCATGGGTGGATCCATAGAAAAATCCATTGTTGGCGATGGAATTGATGAACCTAGTAGCGGGATAGGACAAATATTTGGTGAGGGATTTCCACTTCAAATAGTGGTTTAAGCAGTTCTTGAACTTCCTGGAAAATTGGTAGTTCCCTGTGAGGACTCGAACTTGCCCGAAGGGGGCTCAACGAGGAAAAGAGCACTCGTATTGGAAGATCATAGAGGATATCCAATAGAAAATGTGGGGATTCAGCATCAGTACTGAGCATCAACCGATAGTCAGGTTGGATGCATTCATTGTAGCACTTATCTGTGGTTTTATCCTGTTGGTGAGGGACACGAACATGGGTGTGCGGCCGAGCATGTTTATCCTGGCGTCCATGATGGCCAAAGGAGGACGGTTCAACCTCAGGATCTCGATGCTCTCCATGCTGTAAAATATGTTGTGGAATATCAGTGAAGGAAAGAAGCCACAGAGAATATTCGGGCCATTCCACCTCTTGTATGGGTGGATAGAGGCACATATCAGTAGGATCTATGAATATCTGAACCCCATCTCCCCTCCAGGATAAAACATTTTCTCTTCCATTCTAAATATCATAGGGAGCTTTCCAGCCAATCTCACCATGTAGGCAATATTGAACTGGGTTTGGAAGGTAGAGGAGTTCGACTTTCACCCATTCCCATTGCCAATGGGTGTATTCACTGATAATGGTCAAGGAACGGAAGATCGTCGTTCTTACGCCTTTCAAGGTGGAGTCCTAATGGAATGGGTGGACCGTGAGCCCCTATGTGAGTCGTACACCACGCACCGATTTTCCCTGAAATTTCGGAGCATGCAAAGGCTAACACCACAGGTCTATTTAGGTGTGCACTATGAGGACCACCCATGCGTGATGAGACATATGTGGCTCATGTTCACATGGGAAGACGGGAAGATGTGGAACGAGCTACCTCCACCCACAACCATCTTCAGACTAGTGAAGGAATATGCCAAAATCTGGGAGGCGGCCTACCCTGGGGAGATGTTGATGCATCTAACCATTCAGGCCAGTGATGGTGTGCCTCCACAACCTTGAGGTCGGGGCTAGAAGACGGAAAGGACATCCTATGGTGGTGGTCCTACTGTGGTCGTGAGGCTAGCACCGGTTGAGGGGGAGGAAGTGGAAACAGATCCAGTGGTGGCAGTAGACCTGGTGGTCCCAGAAGGGAAGAGTTATCTAGAGGGAAGGCCAACAAGAGGATTCTGTAGAATATCCACCCAGGCTCTGGGGAAGCAGTTGTTCCATATAGACATTCCAGAGAATGTTGTTTTTCAGGGGGCCTGGGACATCTGGGATGTCAAAAAGAAATTCATCGGCTCATCCAATATGTGGTAACACCTGAACCATCTTGGGATGGATTTTATTGGAATCAAACCGATTTGGGTTGTATTTGTAGTATCCCGTGTGGAGGAGAAGCAACACCTGGCCGAGTTGGAGGACTTCATGCACTCTCGGGGTGCCTCGTGTCCAATGACAAATCGGGTGAAGGTGTTGTTGGATCGAATGGCCCCTCTACAATTTTTTACTACAGAATTGAGGGAGTGATTCCCTTTTCTAGAATAATCGGATGAGTCCTCCTGGGGGGAGGAGGCCGGTAGATGGAGCCCATTGGAGGAGGGTGAAGTTAGTGATTCAGACCTAGAGCTTGAAGAGTTTGCAGAGGCTCTTGAGGTAAAACCCTGAGTCACTTATTCAGAACTTTCTTCCATACTACTTTGTACCCCTCACTAATATTTAAACTGTGCAGCAGGGCCTTATACATAGAACCCACTCTTTCCCCTTAATATATGAAGATGCGAGGTATTTGGGATCTACACTCATGGCTATGGAAATCACTACCTTTAGAGTGGCCAAGTCACCCGAGGTGGTTCCTCCGGAGTTTTCAGACTTCCCAATAATATACGGAGGTCCATGCCTCAGGGTCCCAATGAAAATAACCTAGGAACGAGACCGAGAATTTTATCTCGGTAAGTCTCCTTTAAAAAATTCTTTACTGTCACCCATTGACCAGGATAACTGACATTTTTTCCCCTTTTTGGTATGCACATTTCTTCAAATGGTGTGGGATGCCATGGCAAGGATGGTTGGTACTTCTAGCGGTGCCTTTTCGAGGGGAATACTGGTCATCATGGAGGCGGATATCTAGAGAGACCAAGATATGGCTCTCTCGATCAATGGTGGGATCATTAGTAGGGATGAGACTGAGATTATTGAGGTGGGATCCATTGATGAAGATTGATCGGATAGCACAGGTCCTACCATACCTGATCAGACACCATATGCAGACCCTACTGATGAGTTCTTGGGGGTGTTCCCCACATATGAGCCTACCAATCCCGCAGACTGGGATGAGATGGCCTTTGATGAAGAGGACAACAAGATAGTCTGTCGCCAGTCATGGAAGTTGTTCAAGTGCTTTATCGATGACAACCATCAAGCACAATGGATATACCAGATGGAGAGACTTCGTTTGCGACTGCGTGAACTGTGCACTGGGCGAGTAGATGCCCAGCATCCCCACATGCTCGTCTGAGATCTCATGGAAAAGAAGATCTGGGAATATGGACGCAGACTTGGTGTGGGTATATAGTGGAGAAAAGTGGTGAACCTCAAGAGGCTACAGGAGGCTGAAAACAAGATTCAGTGGCTTCACATCCGGGAAGATGAACATTCTACTTTCCTCAACGTGAAGTTAGAGATTATATCACAGATGAAGGCCCAGCTAGTAGAGGCCAAAGAGAACATTAGGCAAGCCTGCAAGGAGATTATATTTATCCGAACCAATGAGGAGCGGGCCCATATCATAGATGACGAGCTTCCCCCCATTGCTGTCAAGGAGGAGAAGGAATTGAACATGCGACAACGAATCTTGGTCACCACAAGATAGAGGGTGGTGGAGTTGCAACATTCTTTTTACTGGGTCAACCCATCTATTGGATGGGTTGTTCCATGGGTACTATGATTTATGTAACTATTGAATGTGCCTTCATGTTTTGATTATTCATTCTTGATGCATGCATGAGTTCTGTTATTCAGTTTTGGTCTATTTCATTTCTGTAACATTCATGGAACATCCAGCGATCAGTCCCTAAGCTCACGTGGTTCGGGCCCGATACGAGAAACAAGGGATGTCCACCTTTCCATTCCATCTGAATAAAAGAGTGAAAACCAAGCTCTGGGAATCCGAGTTTTGAAAAACCAATCCGGATTTTCAATAAGGAAGGTACATGCTCCACTAGAGGATGAGGACCACAGAACTATCGACGTGTTGTCTTCCCAATGTGCTCTAGTGCATGAGCGGGGTAACACCATGGGTGTTTGGAATCTACCTGAGCATAAGGGAGTGGAATGTGTGAATCAAAATACCCAAAATTAGAAACATTTTGGGGTGGCATGACAATGAAGGATAACCGCTGACCACGTTCAAAACATAGTATCCTTATTATGTTAGCTTGAAATGGAGATAACAAACTAGGGCTAGCTTATAACTATGCTTCAAACACAGGGCCTAGATCGAAATGTAATCCATTGGTATTCTAGAACCTTGGCCCAGGACTATTGGAGATCCATATCCAGAGCATCTATACTTTTAGGGGGTTATTTTAGATGTGAAAGATGACGAGGGTCCTAATAAAGGGCATGCAAAGCATGGAATGTGGAGTGATGGGTTATTTGAATGGAGTCTGACACTCTTGAAATCACATCACCATGGTGGAAACCCATTAAATGGTCATATCTGTCTGATCCGGGATCAAACATACCTCCGAGTAGGACCTCTCTTGTAAGGACCTGGAATTCTCTTTAGTTTTACGTCATACGGATGCAGACGTTGAATAGAATAGTTTAACATCATATGACTAGGACGTTGCACAAAGTTTTAAGGTCATACTACCCAGACCAATGATAGCAGTTTAATGTCACGTTACATGTACATTAGGATCCTAGTTTAAGGTCATAGAGAGTGGATCGTGATCGGGGTTAAGGGGCCAGAAGGGTTAATGACCCAGGGTCTGATCCCAAGGTGTAATGCATGGGAATCGTTATTTATCCCATAGGGATGAGAATCAAGAAAAACGTAGTTCATGAAGCACGGCATGGTCAGAGACCAACGCTGGTAGGGGAAATTCTCTCTGGCAAGGGATCTGGTGCATCCCATGACTACATGAGGTATCCTGAACTTGTTTAGAGTAGAACCACAGTTTAGTTCTAAGAGTGAAATTTTATGTCATGCGGGACGATTAAGGGTATATGTGGCATGGATATTCCAGTACAAATCCTACCAAAAACTAATAAGCCCACCTAATTCGTGCTTGATTTGGGAAACAAGAAGTAGTGATGGGACTTTACTATCATAGTATGGCACATATTAGGGGCAGTGGGACGCTAGGTGAGTGATGTCCCCAAAATGTTGATGTTCCTACTTAACTCACCTAGATTCACGAAGGGGAAAAGTTGAGTATGTTGGAATTCCACATGAACATAAGGAAGTGGAAATATGTGAATCATAATGCTCGAGACCTATATCACAATGATGGTGGCATGATGATAGGGGATAACTGTTGACCATGTTCAAAACATAGCATCTATTTCAAGTTAGCCTGTAATGGGGACATACAAGTCAGGGTCAACCTCTGACCATGTTTGAAACACGGGACCTGTCGCAAATGTTGTATAAGGTCCTCGGGGGCGTTGGCCCAAGACAGTAGGTAAACCAATGTAGCATGAGACCAAGCCATAAAGGGGGTCCCTTCAGATGTAGAAGAGTATGGAGATCCAAATTACATGCTCACGAAGATTGGACATGGAACGAGGGAATGTCCCTGTGAAAATTCCACACTTCGGGCTCTTTGTCACGATGTATCTGAGTTTGACAAAAAGACATATCTGATAGAGGGATTCGGGTACCTTTCTAGGGACAAGGGTCCTGGCGTCGCATGCTTCCAACTTAATAGTCATTGGATGGGCCATAAAGGGAGTCCTGATTTAATGGATTGTGCATTGGGTGGCAATTAGCCAAATGTGATATGCAGTTCCCATAGGGAGATATTAGTTTAGAGTCATAGAACTCGGACTAGTTTGGGAAAAGACACGCGAGGCAAATGGTGTGGCCATTGAAAATTCCGATGTGAATGAGAACCTAAGAGGTACACTCCACACCACATGATCATGAAAGATTTCAGGCCATGGGGCTAAATATAGGGGGAAAGATTTTATATTCATGGGGGTGGACCCAAAGACAAGATGAATGGGCATTCCAATGTATCCCATGAGGATGGGAATCAAGCCATATGTAGTTCTGGAAGATGTTGTGTGGCTTAATGTCTTGCGGTGAGGATGTGAAGTGGTCTTAGTTTATGGTCATAGATCTCAGACCATGAAGAACTAGAAGAGGGAGACACATGGTGAGGTAATTACTAAAACCCGACATGAACTGGGACACAGGAGTCTGTATCACCGTAATGTGTTCCCTGAGAAACATCTGGGTTAGGGAACCAAAAGTGAAAGTTAGGTTGAGCCCTAGTCAAAGTTTCCAGTCATTCCTGCATAGCCCATGAGGGTAGGAATCAATACTTAAGTAGTTCTAAAGGTGCCATGGTAAGATACGAGTGCTGGGGATAATAAGGTTGTACGGGTCTGGCTCCCACACCAAAAGAAGTAGCATTTGATAGATCTTGTTTGCCCTTTAGGATGATTGTGTGTGTTATTTTTTTTTTTTTTTGAAGAAATGGGAATAGGATGAAGATTCTATGTTTCGCCGCAAGAATAAGTTCATATACAAGCGTTGAAAAGGGTATAGTGGTTGACTGATACCAAATATGATGTCCCCTCGAGTGAGGACATGACGATGCAGTGTCATTTTTTCATCATGTGGCCATGATGATAATGTCACATTTTAGGGTCATGTGATGGGACCAAGAGGTGATATACATGGTGTGATAAAGAATACTGGATGTGAATAAGGACGTGATTCCATATCACATTGTGTTCGATTCCATGAAAGAAACCTCGGGCCGAGGGTCCAGAAAAGGTTAGAGAATATGGGGCAGGAGAGACTAGCTCTCAGTTGAGATGGACCCAAAGACGAGATGTCCAGGTGTTCCTACATAACCCATGAGGATAAGAATCAATCTGTACAAATTCCTAGAAGGTGCAGTTTAAATTTATGAAGGACAACATACAATTTAATTTCATGCGGGACATCATACAGTTTAATGTCATGTGGTACAAGAGGTAGGAGGGACTAGCTTCATGAAGGTGAGTACATTGTAAAGCTATTGAAAACCCGATGTGAAAGAAGGAATAATCCCACACACTTCACATCATGTGGTCCTATGATATTCGGGGCCTAAAAGGCATAATAGAAGAGATAAATTAGTGGAACTTGAGCTGGACCCAAAGATGAGATGTTTGGGTGTTCCTACGTATCCTCTGAGGATGAGAATCAAGTTGTACGTAGTTCTAAAGAGATGACGTATAAAGAGATCATAGTTTAAGGTCTTAGAGCTTGGACCATGGAGAAGTGGAACTCTTCTAAGTAGGAACAGACCTCGATCCAATCCCTAATCCCATGTGAGTCAAACTCGGTGTGGGAAACAAGGGCAGAAGAGGTCTTTGCAACACATGGAATACACGTAAAGGAGAAGTCAGTGTGAGGCCCTGAATGTTGCCTTACTGCGGATTTTTTCACCTAATGTGCAAATGTGCACTGAGGGATTGTACCAAGAGTGTCAAGATTCCACTTGTATGTGATGGGGTGGAAATGATGTGAATCATGTAACTGAAATTTAAGGCTTGATGGGGTTGGCGTAATGATGGAGGATAACTTTTTACCGTGTTCGAAACATAGCATCCATATCATGTGACCTGAAATGGGAACAATAAATCAGCGTCAACCGCTGAACATATTCACAATACAGGACTTGTATCAACTTTTTGTTAAAAACCTACAAGGACATTGGACCTTAATGGTAGGAGAGCCCCTTGGGCTGAGAATCCATGCCATTTGGGGGTCCCATTGAATGTGAAAGATAATGAAAGCCCAAATGAAGGGGAACACAAAGCCTAAAAATGGGTTAAAGCATGTGCAGGTATAATCTAACACTCTAGGATCTAAACTAGAGTACTCATGGGAAAATTGGTGAATCGCCAAAGAGGTTCGAGGGACCCAACTTAAGAGCAGCCAACTTGAAAAGATGAGTGTAGGGAAAGGGAGTGAATGGTGCTCATGAGATAGAGGTATGTGGCGTGGATATTATAAACTCGGCGTGAATGAGTACATAATCCCATACCACACCATATACCCCTATCTTGGAAGAACTCAGGCCAAGGGGCCAAGATGATAGGAAGGTTTCTAAGGGATGGGGCTAGACCCAAAGACTAGACATTCAGGCGGTCGTACCTATCCTATAATGATGGTAATAAAGCCACATATAGTTCTAGATAAGGATTATGTTAATTTTATCGTCATGTAACAAGGATGATGGGGATCTTAGTTTAAGGTCGTAGGGATCAGACCGTAGATGCCTAGTTTAATGTCATATGCATGGGAAAACTTTGTAGAGAGGGTGAATCATCATGCCTATGGAAGACCACAAAGTGGAAATGATGATAGAGGATAACTGTTGACCAGATTTCAAACACAGTATTCATGTTTATGTGACCAGAGTTTGGGGAAAATAGTTGTGCATCGACCGTTGACCATATTCACAACACGGGACCAATATCAATTTGTTTTTCAAAACCCTCGATGAATTTGGCCCGTAATGGTAGGAGAGCCCTTGGGCCGAGCATCCATGCCATTCGAGGGTCCTTTTGGATATAATAGATGATGGAAACCCAAATGATGGTGCTCGTGAAGCATGGTGGAGCCTGTGCCTGTGGAAAGAACAATAAATGAAGGAGGGACATCTTAATGGGATGTGTGTGTCATGGAAAAATATCCCAATGTGAATGAGGATGTGAGTCCATACCTATAGTATAATCATAAATGAAAACTTGATCCAAGGGGTCAAAAGGGTCGAGGGACTTGAGGATGGGCGTCCCGGACAACTGTAGCCATATTCCCTCTAATTCAGGCATTGTCGTATCATAGATCCTAAGCCCATGTAATCAATGCTCGGTGTGGGAAACAAGTAGTAGTTCTAGGCTCTTCCCATCACATAGGGGTCCGACAGCTGGAATCGCACTCCTACCTGAGGCAGATCGAGGGTTGAAGAGACAGCGGGGCAGAATGAGCCACTACACTCCATTTTGAGACATATGGGGGTGATGAAAATGACAAAGGATAGTTTTTGACCAAATTAAAAACACATAATCCACATCTTGTGACCTGAAATGGGGAAAACAAATGAGCATCGACCACTGACCATATTCACAACGTGGGACTTGTATCAATTTTTCAATCGAGGTCCTCGAGGGCATTGGTCTGAAACGATAAGAGATCACTTAATCTAAGTATCTAGTTGTTCATGGGACCTTTCGGATGTGAAAGATAATGTAAATCCAAATGATGGATTGTGCAGAGCATAAATGTTCCCATGCAACTTAAAGTTAAGATAGATAGTATGAGAGGTGGGGATATTCAGTGAGGAGGGATACACAGTATGGTCATGATGAACTTGACCTGAATGAGGGAAAAAGCATGCACCACCCCATGTGTTTCAACCCAATGGGAGGTCCCTAAGTTTTGGGGCTGGGCCTACAGACAAAATTTCCGGGCATTCCAACATATCCCATAAGGATGGGAATCAAATCATACGTAGTTCTGAAGACCATGCAGTTTAGTGTCATGCAGTGAGGTTGTGGGAGGAGAGAAGAACAAGGGGGAACATGGTGAGATCATCGTAATCCTGACATGAGTGGGGCCAAATAAGCCTACATAAAACCATGTGGGATCCTCTAAGAGAACTATAACCAGGGGTATAGTCAAAGAGGAAACTTGGGGCTATACTCAAGATGAAGTTTCTGATCATTCCTACATATCCCATGAGGATGGGAACCAAGACATATATAGTTATGAAGGTTTTATGTCTCGCAGGGAGACACACAATTTTACATCATGTGGGATGACATACAGTTTAGCACTATATGATATGACATACAGTTTAATGCCATATGGGACATTTTACAGTTTAAGGTCATGTGGGACCAGATAGTTTAAGGTCATGTAGGACCAAACATTTTAAGGTCATGTAGGACTGGATAGTTTAAGTTCATGTGGGACCCTAATGTAGTTTAGGGTAATGTAGGTCCGTATAGTTTAAGTTCATGTGGGACCATACGACTTAGGCAAAGTATTGTTTGAAGAACATGGCATTGGTGGGAGGAGTTATACACTCACCATCCATGGTAATCAGGTAGTATGTGTCATTGGAGTAAACCTTTTGAACAATGTAAGGTCCTTACCATTTGGTCTCCCACTTGGGTGGTTTCCTGCGAGGTATCATTGGTGTTCTCCAAGCCAACACCAAGTTGCCTTGGAAGAAAGAGTGGAGGTGAAATTTCTTGTCGAAATCTCTAGATATCTTGTTTTGATGCATTTCAAGATTGTGCAGGGCACGAAGCTTGTTCTCATCAACTGCTTCCAACTCAGCCAGATGGATTTCAGCTACTTTATTTAGTACTTGATAATCATAGATAGCTATGTGTAATGAGGGTAACTGAATCTCGATAGGCAGGATGACCTCCGTTCTGTACACTAGGGAATATGGGGTCACCTAGGTGGAATTACGAGTCATCATCCGATAAGCCCAGAGGGCGTTGGGGAGCTTTTCCGGCCAACTCTTCTTATTATGACCAACCATTTTATGAAAATATTTAGAGAGGGTTTTGTTGAACTCCTCAATCTGTCCATTTTCTTGGGCATGATAATGGGAGGTATGGTTAGAATGGATGTTGTACTTGGCATACAGTTTATTCATCTCAACTACCCAAAATTTCGTGTCATTATCAGTGAGGACGGTGTGAGGAACTCCAAATCGGTAGATGATGCTGAAGATCACAATGTCAATGATGGAACAGGACTTGACTTCCTTGAGTGGAACTGCCTCTGCCCACTTGGAGAATAAATCCATAGCGGTTAGGATAAACCTGCACTGGCGAGCTATCACTGGTGGATATGGTCCCATGACATTGATTCCCCATACCACAAATGGCCAATAGTACTTGGTAGTGTGGAGAGGCTCTGGCGGTCGATGCATAGATTTTCCTTGAATTTGGCATGCACGACACCTTTTGGAGAACTCGATATAATCATGGATCATGGAGGTCCAAAAATACCCCAATCTCTGGATCTGGGGAGATAGTCTTGGCATGATCTGATGAGCCCCATGGGAACTAGCATGCACCTCCTACATGACTTGGGAAATATCGAATCTCTGAATGAAATGGAAGAGAACCCCATCAAAGTTTCACTTATAGAGGATCTTCTCATGACCAGGATGTCCTAGAGGGTAAATTTTAGTGCATGGAATTGGATTCACTCGCACTCGGCCCGATCTGCTGGGAGATTACCGTTTTGGAGGTACTCAACAAAGGATGTTCTCCAGTCAGGATTCACTTCAATCACTACTTCCAATGGACCTAGGGGTCCTAACTTGGAGGTGCCAGAGGTAAGGTGGCTTACCTGCGGTCTGTCATCATCATCAGGAGTGATAGGAGCAATGACTGTCTGGTGTACCATGTGGATAATCAGATCATTCTATTTGGGCTCTGCAAGTGATGCAACAATGCTAGCTAGGGTATCAACCCAACCATTCTGAGATCAAGGGACATGAGTAACTTATGGGTGAGATGGTAACTATTCCATTAGCTGGAGAGTGCATTCCAACAATGGTACGAGCTCTGGATTTCTGATGACATAGTCACCGTTGATCTTCTTAATGACGAATTTGGAGTCCCCTTTCACATGAAAATGGGGCACATAAATCTCGAGGGCCAGCTCGAGGCTAGTAATGAGAACCTGATACTCTACATCATTGTTGGTGTGGCCTTCTAACAATAGGCAGAATGGATTGTGTTAGGGAAATGAAGACAAAACCAGGCATACTCTGTTGAGTCTGGGGTCATTGAGCTTCATACTGGTGGGGATCCGAGATGCACCATCGAAGTGCATTTTCCATCATGACATGGCTTGGCCTACCGAGAGAATCGCTTCATCAGGGAAATTGAGATCTAGGGACTGGTCCACAGAAGTTGGATCGGCAGCAAGGAAGTATACCAACACTTGCCTCTTAATAGCCTTCTAAGGTAAAAACCTGATGTCTAAATGTTGTAGAATCCCTATCCACCGAGTTACATGGCCTATCAACATGGGGTGGTTTAGGATGTATTTCAGCAGATCTACCCAGGACACCAGCTGTACCTCATGATGCTGCAGGTAATGCCACAATTTATGTACTATGAATACCAGTGCAAGGAAGCTCTTATCGATAGGGGTATATGGTCTCTATATCGAGGAGCATGCATCTGAGGTAGTAAAGATTGTTCTCTATCCCCTCGTTATTATTCTAGGCGAGAAGAGCATCGATAGACCATTCCAGAGTGGTCACGTAAAGGACTAGAAGCTTTCTAAAAACTTTTGGCATTAAGACAATAGGCTGGATTAGGTACTACTTTATTTACTCAAAATTATTCTAACATTATTCATCCCACTCGTAGACAGTGCCATTCTTTATGAGCTGTGAAAAGGGATTTCACTTACCGACCAGATTCATGAGGAATCAGCATATGTAGGCCAAGTGGCCTTGGAAGCCTCAATGCTCTGGAATGTTGCTCATGGGATACATTTTCCTAATGGACTTAATCTTCTTTAGGTTAGTCTCGATGCCCCTATATCTGACAACGAAGCTAAGGAACTTTCCAAAGGTAACCCCGAAGGCACACTTCAATGGGTTCATCTTCAGGTGGCGGTAATGGAGGAAGCGAACACTTTCTCAAGGTCTTTGAGATGGTCCTGACACTGAAGAGATTTGAGCACCAAATCATCCACGTAACATTCCACCAATTTTCAAAGGATCGACTTAAATATGCAATACATGGCCTGCTGATAGGTGGCACCTTCATTAATTAAACAAAAGGGCATAACATGGTAATAGAAAGTACATTTTGGTTCTTTGAAGGTTGTAGACTCATCATACCTGAGGTCCATTTAGATATGGTTTTATCCAAATTACCCATACATGAAAGAGAGGGCTTGTAACCCAACTGTAGCGTTGATCAACAATTCCATCACAAGAAGGGGAAAATTCATCCTTCAGACAGTGATAGTTGAGATCCTGGAAGTCGATGCAGACATTGATCTGTCCATTATTCTTCTTGACTGGCACAATTTTGGCTAGCCATTTGGGGTACTGGACCTCCTTAATGAAATTGGATATGATGAGCTTATCAACTTCTGCTTCAACCATTACACCATGAGAAGGGTGCATCTTTATGGGATGTTATTTGAACCCGTCATGATTTTCTGGGAGACCGATGTGGTGGACGGCTACCTGAGGATCTACTCTGGGAATCCCATCACAACACTATGTGAATAAATCATGGTGTTGTTTAAGTAATTCAATTTATTACTGCTTCTCCTTGAGGGGTATAGAATCATTGATCAGTGTGGGTTTCGAGTCTACATCGCTACCGAGGTTCACCTGTACCAATTCATCGACCGTGGTGGAGACGCCCTCTTCAAAGGTGGGTGAACATCCTATAAATCATCTTATTCACTTATAGATGAGGGATCCTTGGTGGGGTGAGTTTCTTTTGAGTCGACAGATCCCGATGGGAGGTTGGTACCAGCCTGACCGGCAGTGCACATTGCATTGGGGATCTCCTGTGCTGCTGAAACCATAGCAATGAAGGTTGTTGATCTAATCCCATCTATTCGTTGGCCCAAGGGGCCACACATGATGATATCGAATAAATAGTGGAGCATCATCTTGAGCTAGTTTATCCTATCCATATGGAACAAGAAAGTGTGATGTATTGTTGTTGCCATGGGGCAGACATCTTAATACCTTATGGGAGTAGGAGGCTCCAGGATCACTTGAGCTTGATTCATGTAGGAGTACAAGGTGATCTTCTAGTGTCTCTTAGACTTGGGAAGGTGTTACCCCTTGTTCCATAAAAAACGAATCATTGTCCCATGCCCGGATTTATAGCCTCCAATTAGTGGATTGGAAAGATGTAGGCATCATCTAGATCTATCCATGGGTCGGTCACAGTCATGGCATGCTCAACCTCACTAGCCTGAATCTTCTTGTCTTGGCTCTTGTAATATTCAACATCTAGATAGAGGTATTAACAAGAGGAAAATGGAGACATGTCACCTTGAATCATTCCCACTCGACCATTAATGGAGTACTTGAGGCACTGGTGATACGATGAGGGAACCACTTCATGCAGGTTGATCCATAACCTACCCATCAACACATTGTAGGCGGCGTCCTGGGAGAAAACCATAAACTTAGTGTTTGCAACTAGGCCACCGAACTGGGTCTTCAAGTAGAAATTTCTGACCATTGTATGCTCTTTCCTGCCATAACCTTGGATACATAGGTCAGAGGGACTCCAATCATTTTCGATCTACCCCAGTTTTCACAGTGTTTGATTCAGGATTTGGTTGATTCCAAATCCCCTGTTGACAAGACATTGATGAACCTCAACGCCATTGAACTGGCGGGTGATGTACAGTAGGAGAATGTGCCCCTTTATGAGTGAGCCTTCATCTTCTCTAGAGAACGAGATGATGGCCTGGCATTCAACATTTTCAACCGCCTCAGCATGAAAGGATTTTGCGGATGCTACCTCCGTCTCAAATTGGAGGGGGCTTCTAAAATCCTCGGTGAGGGCCTCAAGCATATATGATGACAGGTGAAGGGCCTCAATGATGGAGATCTTTGCTGGAATGCTGGAAAGATGTTTTAGAACATCATATTGTTGTGTCAGGCATGAACTTATGCTTACAAGAGATCACTCTATAACAGGAGGTATGGTGGGCCCTACTGGCTAGGTCGGTGGCTAACTGGTACTAGGAATATACTACTACTCACTAGTCGAAGCCTACAGAGTGACTACCAGATGAGGGACCGATGACTGAGACTGGTCCTAAGAAAAGTGTGGCTGATCACGACGCAGTCGAGGTAGATCTGCCTAATCCAACAACATGAACGGTGGTGAAGGCAGACCTTATGTCACCGGATGAGAAGTCTGCAGGTTCTGAGCTCTGTGTGGGGCCTACTTCATAGTTTTGTTAGCATGCACAGCCTTGATGGAAGTGCTAATTGAGGCACTCTGACATCCTATATAGCCACTACTCCGTCAATGCTAACGATGGATGGGGATGTTGGGAGGATTCGTCTGAAATTCCTCATTTTCGGAAATCATGAAGGGATTTACCATCTCTATGGTATTGAACGAGGTGTACCCCTGACAGTCACTCAAAGATAAATCCACTACTAGATGGATTCTGGGAGGAATCTCCATCTCTGGGGGCCTGAAATCACTGAGAGTACGGGATAATGATGGCATTGGTGGGGGACTTTGTTTTCCCTTGCACTGTCGGTGTTTTCTCTTCTGAGAAGAGGACTGCTAGGACGACAATACAGAAGTAATAGATGAGGCCTATGAGGGATCTGGTCAATTCAAGCATGCACAGATAATTCCATGGGCACGACCAACTATTTTATGAACCATCAAATGATCATACTTCTCGGACCCATGGTTAGAAACCTAATTCCACTCGCCTTCACTGTCATTGCTATTTTCTGGCATCACAAAGATACATTCCACTGGTGCCTGAGCTGGACCTAATCGGACTATGTTCTTATCCACCTGGTCTTGAATCCAATCTTTAAACACATAGCACTATTTTAGGGGGTTCCCTAGGATCTGGTGATAGGGGCAGTAATTAGGGTGATCAATGAGGTTCACCTCTTCTGGCCTCCTACGCTCAGGAAAATGTACAATCCCCTACTCCAAGGCACTACGGATGTAATCAAGGACTTGATCCTCCTTGAATGAGTAGGTTTGGTTCCTCTAATCTGGGAAGGGGGCCTTGGAGATTGACCTCGATGAGGGGCGGGACAATCCGGTCGAGGAGGTGGAGCCTGGTTATCTCACCTGGGCGGTGGCGGTGCATTGCGCGAGGGCGCTTACCGATTCTGAGGTGGGCGCTACTGGGCCCAAGGTTGCGCCTGAGATGGAGGGCCTTTGCGAAGCTATGGAGGCAGCTCCACTGGAAACAACTCTTGTTGTCTGGGGGCCTCTATTTGAGCCACTGCGGTGGGCTAGGCCCTGGCGGCCCTTCTCACGGGGATTGCAGGAGGAAATGGATGTGCCTGGTTGGCATGTTGCAAAGCTTCTTCAAGGCGTTGGGTCATATCAGAGAAGTCTCGAAATCCCACAGGATAGTTCTGGGTGATTAAAGAGGGGACCAGTTCCGTCTTGACATTCCCTATGCACATTTTCAGCAGTTTCTCCTAAGTCAGTGGCATGTCAATTGATTCTTTGATCCCTTTCCACCGGGAGACAAAGTATGCAACATGATCATCAGGCATCTGCTTACACTTGAAGAGGTCTGAAATACTTGTCTTCTAAGTGGTGGAACTGAACTGGTAGAGAAATTACATACGGAGGTCTTCCCAACCGGATACTAATCTGATGGGGAGATGGTTGTATCGGATGAATGAAAACCCCTCCAGTGTATGTATGAATAATCAGATTTTGGCGGCGTTCTGCAGTGCTGGAGTTACCAACATGGGACCACACCTTGAGATAAAGTGGGTCAAGTTCTGTGGTGGGTCCCTTGTCCCATTAAAGGGGGAGAAGTGGGATTTCTAAAACCCAGGGGTGTTGGCATATCATCCACCCACACCGGATATGGCTTTCCATCATGCGGGATTTCCACCTATCACATCACCAGTTCCTTGAGGCAGGAAATGAGTGTCTCCATTAGATCATTTGTGTGGGGGTTCCTATTTTGATGAGGATCCCTGAACACTAGCACATTGGCAGGCTCTTCGGCATGATAAGTAGGCTCAACGGCTCATGGAGCGGCTGGTGGAACAACCTGTGGAGTAGCTGGGGGAACCTGAGTTGGGTCCCTAAAATATTCACGCCGTTTAGGAGGTTTTGGCGACACATACAATGCCCTCTTTCTATAAGTTCTAGCCTCATCCCTATATTCATGGGAAGGATGGCCAGCGTCACCTAGAGACAATTCTCCGACGGGAAGTTATGTCTGCCCTTACTACCCCAGATGAGGATCATCATAGTCTGGTTGTCGCTCTATAGTACATTCAGCAAGGAGGTCGTCAACCATATTATTGTGTTTGGAAAGTTGCTGATGCAATGTGGCATTTTTGGGATCGTCTTCTGCCTTCTTCATTGAGCTAGACAGGTTGGAGGTTTCGACATCTCTGAGGTGTTCCTTAACCTTATTGGGATTTTCGGCTGAGGACCAATGCCTTAGTGGGCACCTTAAGACCCAATAGATTCCTCTGTTGACGAATAATCATTCCCAATGGATCCAAGAGGTGTTAAAAATCCCTCTGGGGGTGGAGTTTCTCTCCAAGAATCTCTATCTCGTTCTCACCCCCAGCAGGTTGGCCATGTTAACCGCGACCCTTCCTGGAGGCATATCCTCTATGTCTCCCATAAAATCGGGCTAGCTCTAGATGGAACTAAAATAGAGGACCACATACTGCCCCCAACCATGGATTTTCACATGGGGAGAGGCCTCCTTGATTATCTTGTGGAGCAATTTAAAACTCTGAATGCATCATTGTTGTAGGGTCTTATGGTGGCCTGGTGACACAGGGCGCTGGGCCACAGGGAGTGCAACCAAATCAACCAAACAGCATTGTTGGCCAATGTCTTCAAAATGTGCCTAACTCTTGGGGTAGGCCACTCATCGTTGAGGAAGACAAAAATGAGTCGCCCAGAGGGTCGGGTAAAAACACTGGACCTCTCCCTAGGTGAGTGATTTCTAGCAAACTGAAATTCAGTGCTACAACTATCCAAAACATCTTAGGGAAATGGTTCACTGCAAGAATATCCCACAAGCTCCTTGGACCATATTCTGGGTTTATCCCTTCATTTCCCCACTTTTCAATTGGAGGAGGCTGGGGAATCGATAGTGGTACCGAACCAGACCACTGAGATGGCAGGCTGGATGGTGGGGAATACGACGACAAGCTGATAAACCGTTGTATCTTGGGCTATCCTTCAAAGTGAATAGTGACTTAGCCACCACATCCTGGTAAGACGGGCTAATGACCGCAGTTTCTGGCATAGGGACTATGGCTGCTGGTGATGGGTTACACTACTGCTGGTCCACCATTGGTCCTTAGAATAGATATTTGTGATCTCTGGTCGAGGTAGAGAGTGCTTCTAGTGATGATGGTGGTGATTGTGTGGCCAAACCTTGGGGAAACACAAGATTTTATTCCTCCTGGATATAAGTCTGGAGGGATGCAGGAATCTGATGGACCTCACATTCTAGAATTATGAGGTTACTTCACCTCGTTCATTCCCCAACCCTTGAAATAGAGGATCTAGGTCAGGGTTCTGTCACTAGATCTTATTCTGCCATAGAATCTAAGAAGTAGACTGGTTTAAACTCAGTTTGAATCTTCTTAGAATTATTTTTATGGTAGCAATGACCCGCCCTCCTGCCCTAGGATGGTTCTTTGGGATAGGTTATATTTCGTCCATGAGGAGGACCTTCGTCTGTAATGGTGCTGGGGAGGATAGGATTTCTTCCTGAGTGTGTTGGGGTGCGAGGAGCACATGGAGAGATATCAAAGGGAACACGGGGAAGACCATCATACCCACTGACCAATGTGCAGAGGGAATCTCCACGGGAAGTGTTGGAGTGGATAGGACCTCTGTTAGAGCTGATAAGAGAACATGTATGACCTCCATGCTTGTTTTCCCTGGCAGCATTATCGTGAGGTGTGTCCTCGTACTGGTCAAGTCGAACATGGGAAAGACCTTTGTGTTGGGTGCTGGTGAAGCGAAGATGACCTTCACTTCTCTGATTGTTGAGGTGAGTAGGACCTTTTCCAGCTACTACGAGGAAATGGAGAGGCCCCCCACCCACTGAAGATTAATCGAACGTGTAACGTCCCCACACTGATGGCTTGCGACATGAGGAACAACTCCATACCTGATTTAATGAGTGTGGGAAAGGCTTCCATACTGAGTGTCACTTCCGTGGGAAGCACCCTCATTCGGATTGAAGGTCGCACATTGCGGACCTCCATGCTAAGATTGGAAGCTGGTAGTACTCGCATTCTCCTTAGTGGTGGTATGGGGAGGACCTTCGAAATGGGTGTTGTTTCCATAAGTTGGTCCTTGGCGGGTGTTCCCTACGCCGACAGCTAGGAGAGTTGACCTATCCTACCCATGGGGTGGTTGGGGCCTCAATCCGGGTCGAGTATATAAGTCCCCCTGCTCATCATACATAGGGGATGATGATACACATCAACAGTGGTGTGGGCCATAGTATTTGTTGTTGTTGACACCCCTTAGCGGGCGTCCTCCTTGTCCTGTGCCTGACACTGGCATCAGGTCATCCGAACAGGGTCCGGCAGTGCAAGGGAATGGCTTACTTGATCTTCAGCTCATGGGACTGGGTGGTGGCACTGGAAAGGCCCAGTGGGAGCCCATATTTGGATCCCTTGAAATGGGATCCCAGCCGGGCTGGCCCAGAAATCCCCATCCTCGTCGACATAGGGGATGGAAACATCAAAACATTCCGGGGAGAGTCTCATGAAATGGTTTTGCATCAGAGTGAGGAGCAGTGTCTTTGTGTGCGTCCCTTGGGGGTAGCGGTGGCAACAAGGAACATATGTCTCTAAATCCTAGCGATCCATATCCCAAGTCAGGATAATCCCCTCCTCCTTGTATCGGCATACGTGGTTATTTATCACCCTTCAATGAATGAATTCATAAGGGGAGATAGGGCACAGGTGCCCAGCAGCTGTTGGTGTAGAAGCTATCAAAGAAGTGGTGGAGCCATGTGGGATTGCCACATTGGCGTTACCCCTGCCCATGCGTCTGTGGGTGGGTGGTGATCGGATTCATGAGACAGCATCTTGGATCTTGAAAAGAAGGGAGATTGAACCATTAGTGCTGAAACAAAGAAATCGACATCCAATTCCCAATCACTATTCCTCCTTCCATGGATGTTAAGAATAATCCATGTTGACAATATCATATATTGAGATGTCCAACGTTTTGACTACCCCAACTTCTGGTGAATTTCACGCCAGGCCCTTTATTTTCTTGGAGGGACCCAACACCAGATAACTGGATCCAGTGACATGCTAGTCTACTGATTCCTCGAATGCTAATAATATCCACATTGAGGAGAATAATGTCATGTCAGGTTCGTCATTTCTATTTTTTATGCTTTTGTTGGGGCGCACGCATCCTTCTATTTGAGGATGATGAGGACGTGCAGAATGCTTCCCTGCATTCGCGCTTTCCAATGTCGGCCAGCATTCGCCTCTTATTCAGGGAAGTTTTCTCCTTGATTGAAATGGGATGATGGGATGTCGGTTCTTCCTTCCATGGATTACTCCTCGAAAATGGTCACCTAGTCCGGATCTCCCTTATATATTAAGACATTGTCATGAAACTCTTCCCAGTGCCATATCTTCCTGGATGATGGTTAATTACACTGCTTATGTCGGGACATTCCAAGGGGTCTGCTCAGGGAAGCAACCTTCGATCGGAGGATTAGTCACGTTGGACTTCACTCGCATGTCCGGACGCTGGAATACTTGCGCATCTGGTTTTCTTTCCATTATTATAGGGCTTCTCGAGGGCACGAAATCCCGAGGCATCCCACGTTGAATGTGGGGAATTATATTCAATAGTCATGTCTCTAAGGTTTTCCTCGGGTTCTAATGGTTAACACAGGGTATTTCTTAGGTTTAACATCTAGTGGAGATGGATTAGACTGATCGGAACACTTACTAGAGTGGATCAGATGGGTGCAACCCCTGGAGGGAACACTAATTCTAGAAGGTGAATTGACTGATCTCACCAGGATGCAGTGGCCCGAGTAAGAATCAAGATGAATAATGGATGGTTAAGTGAAGTGGGTGAAGGGTGAAATGGAGTCAACCCCAAGGTGACAGTGATGTTGGGTTTGAGCCTCGAAGAGACCTCCTATGTATCCTCGTAGCATGGAATCAAAGTCTGTGTAGTTTAGGATGGAGTATGGGATCAGGGTGTGCACAGAGGATAGAAACCCAATGATATAATGGGGATTATGTGTGGTTAGCATCCCGATGTTGTTCTGACACTCGAGGGATAACCAGAGATGTGGGTTCCAAAAATGGGGACTACCAGGGATTACCGTTGGGTTTGGGTTGACAACGGCTTACCACTAAATGGGGATCACAATGGATTACCACTGGGTGAGGTTCACAATGGCTAACCATTGGGTAGAGGAGCACAACAGCTTACCACTAGATATGGGATAGTTTAGTGTCATGCAGGACAAAAGGGGCGTACCATTTAACATCATGCAGGACGAGGCTGGACCGACTTGAAGATGGTCTGGACCAGTATATGGTGTGATTGAACCTCATAGAGGCTTCTTACGTACCTTTTCTTTGAAATAATCAAAGTCCACATAGTTTTTAATGGTTTTGTGGAACAACGTGAAGATGGTCGAGACCAATATATGGTGGGCTTGAACCTTAGAGAGGCTTCCTACATACCTTGTCTTGGCAAGGATCAAAGTCCACATAATTCAGGATGGTGTTTGGGGAGCTGACATGAATATGGTTAGGACCAATGAGTGTTGGGATTGATCCTCAGGGGGGCTTCCTACATACCTTACCTGGGAAAAGATCAAATTTCACGTAGTTTGGCATGGTTTGGTGAACCGACGTGAAGATGGTCTGGACCAATGGTTATTGGTCTTGAACCTCAGGGCAGATTCCTACTTACCGTGCCTTGGAAAAGATCAAAGTACATATAGTTTGGGATGGTTTGGTGAATCTACGTGAATATGGTCAGGACCAATGGTTGTTGGGCCTGAACCTAAGTGCGGCTTCCTACGTACCTTTCCTTGGCAAAGATCAAAGTCCACATAGTTTAGGAGGCGTTTGTTAAACTGACATGAAGATGGTCGGGACCAATGGATGTTAGGCTTGAACCTTAGGGAGGCTTCCTACGTACCTTGAATTGGAAAGAATCAAAGTCCCCATAGTTAAGGATGGTGGGAACCGACGTGAAGGGGGTCATAACAAATAGTTTTTGGGCTTGAACCTTATGGAGGCATCCTATGTACCTTGCCTTGGCAAGGATCAAAGTCCCTGTAGTTCTAAAGGGCTGTTGTTGAGCTGACATGAAGATGGTTGGGACTAATGGGTGTTGGGATTGAACCTCAGGGAGGCTTCCTATGTACCTTAACTTTGATAGGATCAAAGTTCACATATCTTGGGAGGGGTTTTGGTGAACATACATGAAGATGTTCAGGACCAATGGGTGTTGGGCTTGAACTTCAAGGAGACTTCCTACGTACCATGCCCTGTCAAGGATCAAAGTCCATGTAGTTTGGGATGGGTGTTTAGGGATTACACTCTAGGTTTCCTAGGGATAGTATTGTGTTCTATGCTTACTCTAAGCCCACGCGAGTCATGCTCGGTGTGAGAAGCAAGGGGTAGCAGACACCTGACGATCACATCGCAAAAGGTGTGTCCGTGGGAAGTGGAATGGGGCTGACACGTATTTAGCTGCTCAAAAAAGAAATAGGGGCTTACACGTGGTCCGTGGACCAAATATGAAATAGGGGCATACACATGGTTAGCATCCCAGGAAGATAAAGATTGGTACTTACTCTATGATGGAGGCCATATGGAAACAAATCCCAAAGGGAGAGAGATTTTGCACTGAAGAAAGGACGGTTCCAGTGCCCATCCCCCATGGTCTTTTTCCAGGAAGAAGATAGGAGGGGAAAGGATGCTACCTCCTGCAAGAAAGGAAAGGGGCTTACACTAAGATGGATTCCCCTTCCCTACGGATAGACATCACTTTGATAAAGTGGATCTCATTCCATGTGAGGAATAATCCCACTCCCGTGGAGACTAGTGGGTATAGGGAATGTCCGAGATGGGGCACCCTACATATGATGCATGGGGAGGGATCATAGATTAATTTCATGTGCTGAGGATAATGGTGCTTGGTAGTTTAACGTCCTACAGCTCGGATGAGGTGGGTTCACTCTGCACCCCTAGGACTTACATAATTGATACCCTCCCACACTTGGGGAAGGGAAGGAATTAGTAATGTCATGGCTAGGGGGTTTTATGGAGTGATCCACTTAGGGTTCCATGTTAGCATGGCTATGCGAAGAAGAAAAAGATGTTAGCGTTCCTATGAGAAGAAGCATGAGGAGAAGCAATGTAATATGAAGTACCACCCAAGGGATCTTTAAATCACTTCGTAATAACTAGGAGGGCCACACGTGAAAAGGAGTTTAATAGCAAATGGGTTCATAGCTAGAATCCTCGTGAAGCTTTGGTGATCCACGTAATGGAGGGGCTTCGTGAAGGGGTGTGTTTCGTGAAGTGAAGTGTCCTAGACTAGGCGTAGGGCATAGTTCCATATGGAAGGTGCTTTGCGAAGTTGAAAGGCACTCGCAGAGCAGTGCTTCATGAAGAAAGGGTGCCTTGAAAAGCACAGCATTGTGAGGCAATGTACTTCATGAATCATAGTGACCCTACCTTAGCATGTGGGTCACATGTGCATGGAGGGTATTTCACGAAGCATAAGTGCTTCGCGAAGACCCGAGTCCCCTTGGGGATTCCCTTCCTTTGTTGAGGCCTTTGGGCTACACAAAGGCCATCCCTCTTTTAAGAGTGTCTAAATTCAATCCAAGGGAGGGGCACTTCATGATGCTAAAGTACCTTGAAGAGCTCATGGTTCGCAGAGAAAAAATTGCTTTGTGATTTGAGATCTAAGAAGATGAAAGGTCAGAGGATCCTTCCTTTAGGATCTAGGGGAGCCCGGTATTTATAGGAAATAGGTGCCACAAAGCAGAGCTTGCTGGGCAGGAAGACATGTGGAATTTTTTCATAACCGTGAAGACTCCCGCTCCTTTCTCCATGGTGGGTTCGCAAATGTCAAATGGGTTGACGGAGCCTCCCACATCCTTGCTCCGTGGTGGGTTTTCAAACGTCAAATGGGTTCATGGCGCATCCCTCCTCCTTGTTCCACAGCGGGTTCGTAAACATCAAATGGGTTTGCAGGGCCTCTTTCCTCCTTGCTCTGAGGCGGGTTTGAAAATGTAAAATGGGTTTGCAGAGCCTCCCACCTCCTTGCTCTGTGGATGCTTCGTGAAGGGGGAGCTTTGCGCTAGTCACGGTTCTGCGGGGCTCCGCTGGCAATCATTGTGAGTCACCCTAAGGGCCTCATGTTTTCTTCTCAAATTTTGGTGCCAACAGTATTCATAAATTGAAACAAATAGCATCCAATTCTTGATTGATTTACATTTCTATGATGGGTCTTGGGAGAAGAGGACCGAGACTATTTTCAAGATACTAGTCACAGTAGTTTTTTTTCAGCATATTATATATTCTTGTATCTCCTAAACTTTTCATTCTAATTTTTGTGTAGACATCCTGGTCAACATATTATATATTTTATTAATCATATTCTTCTTACTGTACTATTATTATCTCTTGCATGATTACTTATTATGTTTCTTCTTCTATGTATTGGTTATATATGTTTTTTCTATTTCTTGTTATATTAAAATTGTTTCACTCTACTCTGATCTATGAGGATATAGTCTCCCCATTGACACACCCTAGGCCCTCACTATTACTCGGCATCCTCTAGAATTCAGGGACTCACACTTGAGGTCTTGTGTCCCACCATCTCGGGGTACCGTTAAGTGGAATCTAGAGCAAGACACTACAAAGTTTTATCAATGCCTTTTTTACTTTTTCTATTTCTATATAGGGTTTATACATGATACTAGGATAATAGAATTTGGTTATGTGGCTATCCTTGGGATTATCTACCACACGTATAGGAGAAACATAAATTTCTTGGGTTGGGTAATTGCTGTTATTGCTTGCACTTATTACAGTTGCACTGGATTTCACCATAGGGTGACACACTTGCCTTGAATTGATATTATTTTGATGAGATGCCTCCTACATTATCCCAATGATATGTGGGAACATTATAATCATTCATTATATTAAGAATAATAGGATCTAAATTTTCATGCATTTTTTTATGCCATATTTACTTATCTATGTGTAATGCCTATATTGCATGTGATTTTTGTATGCTCCCTATTAGTTATGCCTTGCAGTGTGATTTTATTCTCTATGATAGTATAGTTTCTTTAAGTGAACACTAATTCTACATTAGTTGTTTTTCTTGGTTAGATCCAATGGAATATCATCTGATCAAACCACAACTATGTCATATTTTACCTATTGTCTAGTGTAATGGTTAGGATATAGTTAATTGATGCACCAATTTTAATTTATAAGGTGTATGGGCCCTTATGAGTTGAAATTTTTGATGAAATTAACTGGATCATGATTCTAATAATCAATTAAATGGTAATTAATCTAATTTAATTAAAATTAATGAATTCTTAAAATGAAATGGACCCCCTTGTGAATGTATCATGATACCTTTTCCTCACCCGACTGTAGTAGTGGGATGTAGGCTATGTTTCATTTAAGCCTTCTATGAAACGTTCTTATCACCTAAACCTAACTCTAGGAATAGGTAGAGGGGTGTGTTTCTTTAGTTGGATAGCTTTGCGTCTATCCTATCTTAACGCTTTCCCTATATGTTATAAATCTTATCTAAGGTATGCACTTGGAATATATATACATATTCCACCATGATGAACTCGTGTTGTATGCTAGGAAAGTGGCAATAAACATACTCCTAAGGAGGTGGTCCCTAATCCACCAATGATACCTCCTGTAGTTCCACATGAGCACCTCTTACAAATCCTCTACTGGGTGTCGATTACCAGTTTCATGATATCTTTCTACGGTTCATGAAATTAGTTCAAGGTGCACCTCGACCTATCCCATCTATGAAAAATCTAACCTACATTTTATAATAGATGCATCCTCCCACATGTTCAGGTGATGGAAGACCTCATGCTCTTGAGTCCTGGTTAGAGGCTATGGTGTCAATCTTCAAGCACATTAAGTTGCCTCCATATTGGAGGATCAATATTGCTACCTATATGCTATGTGATTATGCCAATAATTTGTAGGAAGTTCTAACATAGGATGGTTGATATTAGGGTATGATCTGGGAGGATTTTTAGATAGCATTTATTGAATACTTCTTCCTACAGACCTTGAGGATAGATCGTGTATGGGAATTCATGCACCTTGAGCAAGGTGACATGTCGGTTATGGAATGTTTATCTTGTTTCACTAAATTATAGTGCTTCATACCGACATTTACTGATGATGAGTTTATTGATGGAAGATGACTTGAGGATGGGATTGCTTATGTCATCTTCTCATAGGTGAACATATTTCGACTAACCATTAATTTAGATATAGTAAACTTGGACCTCATTACTGAGTGAAACCTGAGTGAATTAAGTGATGTTAGAAAGGGAATTTTAGCTTTGAGGAAGAGTAGTGGTTTATCTAGGGGTAGGAAGTGATTCTCTGAGGTTACATGTGGGGGTAGTACTAGTTAGGTGGAATGTACCGATAGCTTTTTGGTGTGTCACCAGTGTGGAAGAATAGGCCACAAAAATCCCCAGTGTACAATGAACATAATCAAATTTCGGTCTTGCAGTATGATGGGTCACCTATAGAATTTATGATGATCTTTTCGTCCTATTACAAGTGTGTGGGGATCTATTCTATCACCACCTTCAAGTGCAAGATCAGTGGCTCCTCGTCAGGTGGGAAGCAGGTATTCTATGGGTTGTTCAGACCAAGAAGGTGGTTGTGGTTGTGGCACTCAGGCTTTATAGCTTTACCGTTAGCAGAGTGGGCTTGGTTAAGCTACTCAGGAATAATCTAAAGGCCACAGTTCAAGACATATTTATGAAGTTCATCTAATTTTGGAGAATTAGAGTCTAGAGTCATCTACATTTAGAGGTACTATTTTGGTAGCCTCTACTCTAGTATCTTCCTTATTTGATACCGGGGCATCACACACTTTTCTATCTACTGCAACTATAGAAAGTCTGGGATTAGTGATAGAGTACTTGAGTTTTGTTATGAACCTTGACATGTTTTTAAGATTTATATCCAAGGGAATATGTGAGTGAAAGGATCTCCCCCTTGAAATAGGTGGGTACCTTTTTCTATGGAGCTTCTCCTACCTTGAGATGACTAGTTTCAACATCATTCTCAGTATGGAATGGATTATGCCTTATCAAGACCATGTGAATTTATATCACATTCATGTGTATTTCACATAACCCAAGGGAGACATATATATCCATAAGGGAGAATGGGATCTCTAAGAAAGTCAAGTCGGACTCAAGCATACTGGGTTGGGCGGGATAATAGCCCATATGGCCAGTCTCTTTGTGAGTGATAAAGGAATCTGTCTCATAAAGTTTCCTCCAGTTGTGGATCATTACAGGGAAATATTCATTAATGATTTCTCCATCTTACCACTATAGAGAGAGGTTGAGTTCACCATAAAATATAGTGTTAGGTGCGGCACCAGTGTATATTCCTCCATATAGGATGTAACCTATAGAGCTCTATGAACTAAAAAATCAACTTGAAGATCTTTAGGCTAAGGGTTTTATCAAACCTAAAACATCACCACGGGGTTTTCCCACCCTTTTAACCAAGAATATGGTTGGAAACCTTAGATTTTGTGTAGATTGTCACCAATTAAAATGGCATACAGTGAATAACTGGTATCCATTGCCTCAGATAGATGACATCTTCAGCCAGCTATGAGGAGAAACTGTTTTCTTCAAGATCTATGTGATGATAGTCTACCATCAAGTTTGTGTGAGTCCATCTAACATACCACATACAGTGTTTTAGAGCAAGTATGATCTGTATGAGTAACTGGTCATGTCGTTCAGTTTGAGGAATTCACCAATGGTCTTTATGGAATTGATGAATCGGGGTTTCCACCTGTATCTTTATTCCTTTGTGGTATTATTCATAAACAACAAAATAGTGTAATAACGCTCCAAAAAACCATGGAACCAATTTTGAGATCCTGTTGAGTACACTGAGAGAGCACCAACTATATGTGAAGCTCGGTAAATTACACTCTTGGATCAGTAAGGTTCACTGCTTATGTCATATCATATCTGAAGAAAGAATATTAGTTGAAACAAAGAAGGTGAAGTTCATGGTTTATTGGTACCATCCCATGAATGTGTTTGATATATTCATTTTCTAGGGGTTGGTGGGCTATTAGAGGCAATTCATCTAGAACTTCTCACGCTTGGAACCGTTCTTATGGGATTTACTAAGATGGGTGTGCAATTTGACTGGAATGAATCATGTGAGACATATTTTCAAGAGTTAAATATGAGACTCAATTCAGTGCCAATTCTAATTCTACCATAGCCAAGAAAGAGTTATACAGTCTATTGTGATGCTTCAAGAATCGAATTGGGAGCATTTCTAATGCAAGGTGAACAAGTTATGGCATATGGATCCTACTAGCTGAGACCACATGAGAAAAATTATCCAATGCATGACCTCAATATATAAGATGTGGTTCATTCCCTATATTATTCAATGAACTACTTTTTAGGTGAGAGATTCATTTTTTACACAGATTATAAATGTCTCAAATACATCTCCACACAATTAGAATTGAATCTGAGGCACCACAGGTGGGTGAAATGCCTAAAGACATTTGACTTTGAGTGAGATTACACACCCAAAAAGGGAAATGTTGTGGCTGATTCCTTAATCTTGAAGACTTAGACACAAGCCATCAAGGAGGCTAGAAATGAGTGTCAATTAATGGCCATGTTCTCTGAGATGCATCTGGAGGTTCAGGTGCAGCATTGAAAAACAGTCTTAGAAGCTCTAGTAGTGACATCATCCCTTCTGAAGTGGGTTCAAATGAGGTCATTATCTGACACATAGGGCCTCATTTTGAGGGATATTTTTTCAAGAGAGAACTCACCTCCTGGTTGGGTTATTGATAGCAGTGAAACCCTACTCTTTTTTGGATGATTATGGGTTCTTATGGATATATGGAAAGATACAATAAGGGAATAACATGACTCTATATATGTAATTCATCCTGGTCATACCAAGACGTATAGATACATCCATCATTATTATTGTTGGCCTGGTATGAAGAGGAAGATAGAAAGGCTTATCCCTCAGTGCTCCGCCTATCAATAGGTGAAGACAGAGTACCAGTGACCTGTTGGACTTCTAGAGCCTCTATCCATTAATGAGTAAGAATGGAACAACATCACCATTGATTTTGTTATAGGCTTTCTAAGATACCCTAAAGGAATTTATGCACTATGGGTGATTATTTATAGTCTCACCAGGGTCACAAACTTCTTACCGATTGGGAAGACCCTCTCCATTGATGAGTTAGGAAGGAATTACATCTGAGAGATAGTGTGACGTAATGGTGTTCCCCATTATATCATTTCAGAACAAGATTTTCACTTTAATTTGTGGTTTTTCCAAGTCTTGTAAAAGGAACTAGGTTCATAGGTGCTCTTGAGTACAAAATATCACCCTAAGACCAATGGGATATCCAATTATACAATTCAGGTGCTAGAGGATATTCTTCAAGCCTATATCCATGATTTTAAAGGTTCTTGGGAAAATAATATACCACTGGTTGAGTTTTCCTACAAAAAAACTTTCAGGAAATTATTTTGACGTCTCGATATGAGGCCCTCTATAGTATATCATTTCGCTCAAATATATGTTGGCTAGAGGCAGAAGAGGTAGCTCTATTGGGTCCTCATCTTGTTCAAGAGAAATTATAGCAAGTATATCGAACTCATAATCATTTGGATATATCTCATTCTAGGTAGAAGTATTATTCCGACCATCATCATAGAGCACTGGATTTTGAGGTGGTATATCTGTCTTTTTACATGTATCTCCTAGGTTGGGTCAAAACAAATTTGGAGATAGGGAAAGTTATCTCTGTTTTATGTCGGTATTTTCAAGATAGTAGATAGAGTTGGGTTGGTATCCTATCATTTTTAGTTCCCCCATAGGTATCATTCCATTTATGATTTCTTCCATTTATCATTTCTTCTATAGTATCATTTCAACCATTCTCATTTGTTTAACAGTGATGATATAGGGATGGAATTGGATGCACCCTTCGATAATCATCTGATATGCATAGTTGATTATAGCATGAAAGTTCTCTGAGGTAGGTAAGTGATAGAGCGCTGTCGTGGGTGCCCTAAAATGATTAATGTGATTTTGGGGTACTTAGGTGCAGCAGAGTGGCTGACCAAGGTCGTCTCTCAAAGGAGGAAGTAGATTTAAAACAACTTTTTAAAGGTATTCTAAAAATAAAATAAAAGAGAATAAAAACACTACTTGAAAGGATGGGGGTTGGTTATAGTTTCTGAATCTATAAGAAGTTTGCTGGAAGAAGATTGTATTTTTTTTGTTTTTAGTTTTGAAATGAATTTCGATTAAAATGACACAACAAAAAGATGGTTTTTTAGACAATATTTAAAAGGCGTAATCGATCTAACTCTACCTATTAAATAATTTATTAATCATTATAATTTAAATTAATATTCACTTAATTATTATCCCTTAATTTGTTAAATCCCGAACCCTACGAGAATTAACTTTACCACGAAGATGAAGTGAATTTAACCTTAGGCTAACTTCGGAACATGCAATCGCAACACCCTGCTTTGATTGATGTTCTATGATTCGATTATGGTCAGTGGTAAATTAAGGCACATAACCACTCTATAAATGAGGATTAATTGAGTTTAGGGATTGTATTTGAACTCTATAAATTGATCCCGTGTGGTTTTCAATTACTGGTTAAGGTTGCGCTTTCACAGTTCATACAATTCTCGACCTCGCGTGTTTTGTGTTAACTATTCAATTGCTTACTTAGTTTCATTTAAATTAAAAACTCAATTAATATATCATAATATGTGAATTAAAGTAGCTCATTTATTCAAAATAAATAAATGAAGAAGGATAGAGGTCGATCGATTACTAAAAAGAACTACTCTTCCATGGGTGGTGTAATCATCGTAGAAGCGTTTTGCATGTGCAAAGGTTTATAATGGGTATAACCCAATAACGCTTCTACTCAAGAATTCCATCCCAAAGAGGAAGATTAATAGAATAATAAATTTAAACAAAATAGAAGAAAAGAGAAGAAATAAAAGAAGAACAAAGAAGTTTATTACACAAACAAAATCAGTACAACGTGAAGGAGAAGAAGAATGCTTCGATGAGGGGATCCTTGCTTCAAGAGATACCCCTCTTACAATGGTTGGAGAATTTGGGTGAAACAAATTCTCCTCTTCCTCCAATATCCTAATTCACGTCCCAACCCCTCCAAATGATAAAAACTCCAATTTATAGAGGGGAGGGAGGAGAGGTTACAAGTGGTTTCAAGTGTGAATGTGGAAATTCGGCCAAATATTTTATTCCAAATTGCACCGCCCATTTGACCTCCAAAAGACGTGAATTGACCAGCCTTCCAGAAGGATGATTTGTGAAAAATCATGTCCCAGATCTTTTCTCAAAATATGGGCTCAATCCAAGCCCTGATGAAGATTATATGGCCCAAATACATAACTCATGTCCATTCTGCCGAGTCCAGCCCACCATTGGATTAATGGATCATTTACTCCATCCAAATGCACTCTTTAGCTCTAGTGTCCTGAATGAAAGTTGTAGAACATTAAGTTAGAAACACTGTTACAAAATTTAAAATTCAAATAAAAATAGAAAAATATTTATCTTCGAAATACTACAGTGCACTATTAAGGGTAAAACTGGAATTTTCACCAATTTTTCAAATGAATGATCAAATCCCAAATATTTTATAAATAAACATATTTAACACAATGTGAGGAAATTATTTCATTTATTATCAGTAAAATATTCAAAAAAATAGTGTTTTATCAACTCCCCCACACTTACCCTTTTGCACTCCTGAGCAAAATCTCATATCAAGTAAACATCAATATCAAATCAAAACCAATTTTAAAACACATATCTTTGAGATCAAACAATTACACACCAAGAAACAAAAGATATCATGCCTCATAAAAAACCATTATTTCAAGTTCTTCATTTATATCATTCAATATATTTACACTTTATTTATCCTCCCATGAAAAAAACACTTACCTCGCTTGAATTTTCTCTTATCACACAAACGTCATTTTTTTTACAATGTCTTTCTCATCCAAACTCATACAAGGGTCACCATAGGCTTGATAAATTCATGCATCACCACCCGATGTGAGTCAAGGACATATGTTTATCATGAGGGCTTTTCAGGGATGTTTTGTGGCTTTTAGTTGGTAGGATTTAGATGTGAAAAATTATGAGGCTGAATGAGGAGGGCTTGACTCTTTTTGAAGAAAAATTGCATTAATCTAATTTTCACTTAAATATGGTCTTCTCCTTAATCCCCATAGTATCAATTCATCTCCATCATCATGAAAAGTCATGAAAGGTTTACACCATTCATCATTTCATCATCAAAAATTTCAATATTCTCAAACATGATTTTCTTGAAAGCTCCAGATGGGCACAGCTTTCCACCTCAATTAGAACCTCCAGAAAAGGCACAGCTTCACTTGTCATAAAAGCTCCAGAAAAGGCACAGATTTCAATAAAATGAATTTCTTCAGCAGAAAACACATCTCTTCAGAATTTAATTTTCCACCCAAAGTATCACAGAATGTGGTGGCACAACACAAGATAGATTCCCCCACACTTTAGCTCAACTAGATTATGCAATTTCACTCCAAGAGTTGGTTGGATAGGGAAAATTGGCTTGTAATGTGGCTAACCTAACAGGTTGTGCATGGATTCTAAGGGCTAAAAGGATTAAATATTCAAGGTAGGCCATTATAAAAAAGGATTCTTTAAAATAGGGGCTTTAATACCAAACAAATGCCTCATTCATTTAAACATAAGTACCTTAAACCCTCAAGTTTTGACAGAAATAGATCAAATTCTGGTTAAATCAAGCATGGTTTGGTTCTCTCAAGAAGTGAGGTGAATGTAAAGAATATGAAAATAATGGTTCGAAAGCCTCACAGGAAAGTGATTTCAAATATAAAGATAGTGAGATGTGGCATGGGATTCAAAATTCAGTGTACTTTTCATGAAATTAATAAATATTTGAACTTGAAACAAAGTCATTTAAGCATTCATTTAAGCTTAGTTTCAAGGGGTAAATTGTTTCACTTATTGATATGGATTTAAAAATGGTGATGAGAATCATTGCAGCTCAAAAGTTTCAAAAAAACACAGAAAATTGTAAAATAAACACACAAAATTTGAAAAACACACAATTTTTTTTGGTTTTTTTTGAACAGGAAAGAAATTGAAATTACAAAACTAAAAGGTTCCCTCCCCCACACTTAAAATATTACATTGTCCTCATTGTGAACCCATGAGATGATATATGCACATGAAATGCAGAATTTTTAAATAGGAAAAATAATATAAAAGTGAAAGGGTTAGGAACAGCCTGATGTGCTCAAGTGATGATAGGGTCATGCAGTGTGATAAAATCCACTGCATCAGTAAGAAGTCCCTCAATGTATCTCTTCAAACGTTGCCCATTGACTGTAAAGCTCCTTCTAGTTTCCTCTTGTGTGATCTCCACTGCACCATAAGGAAAAACATTAGTCATAACATAAGGACCTAACCATCTGGAACGCAACTTACCAGGCATCAACATTAGTCATGAACTATAGAGAAGGACTTTCTCTCCAACATGAAACTCCCTTTGTTGGATCATTTTTTCATGAGATGCTTTTGATCTTTACTTGTAGAGCCTTGAGTTCTCATATGATGACAGTCGAATCTCCTCAAGCTCTTGAATTTGCAACTTCCTTTGGATTCCAGCTTGGGCCAAATCCATGTTGCATTTCTTTATAGTCCAATATGCCCGATGCTCAACTTCCACTGGGAGATGACATGCTTTCCCAAAAACAATCCGAAATGGGGACATACCAATGGGGGTCTTGTATGTTGTCCTATAAGCCCACAATGCATCATCCAAGCACTTTCTCAAATCTTTCCTATTTGGCTGCACGGTTTTCTCCAAGATTTGTTTCAACTCACGATTTGAAACCTCATCCTGGCCATTTTTTTGGGGGTGGTATGGTGTTGATGTTTTGTGTGTCACCCCATACTTTTGAAGGAGGGAAGCAAAATTCTTATTGCAAAAGTGTGTCCCTTGGTCACTGATGATAGCCTTTGGTACTCCAAACCTGCAGAAAATTTGAGCCTTGACAAAATCCACTACAACATGAGAATCGCCAGTCCTGGTGGCCTTGGCCTCCACCCATTTACTCACATAATCAACATCAACCAAAATATACAAAAATCCAAACGAACTAGGAAAAGGACCCATAAAATCAATGCCCCATACATCAAAAATCTCACAGAATAATATGGGTTGTTGGGGCATCTCATGTCTCTTAGAAATGTTCCCAGTGTGTTTTCAATGAGAGCATGACTTAAAAAACAAATGGGCATCATGGAATAATCTAGGCCAATATAATCCAGAGTCCAAAACCTTCCTAGCTATCCGTTGGGGTCCAAAGTGTCCACCACAAGCAAGTGTATGACAGAAATGAAAAATAGACTCAAACTCATTATCAGGAACACACCTCCTAATGACTTGGTCACTACACATGTGCCATAGTTAAGGATCATCCCACACATAAAACCTAGACTCAATTTTTAATTTTTGGACTTGATGTTTCTTTAAATTTGTAGGGATTTCAGAGGAAACAATGTAGTTCACTAAATCAGCATACTAAGGATGCGTACCTGAGATGGAATAAAGATGCTCATCGGGAAAAGTGTCCCGAAGTGGTACCTGGTCCAAGGTGTCATCCTCTAGTGTGTGAGTAAGCCTACTCATGTGGTCTGCCACCAAATTCTCTGAACCCTTCTTGTCCTTTATCTCAAGGTAAAACTCTTGAACAAGTAGCATCCAACGGATAAGTCATGGCTTTTCACCTGGCTTCTTCAGGAGGTACCTCAAAGCTGTATAGTCAGAAAAAACAACTACTTTAGAGCCCAATAAATATGAACGGAATTTATCTAAAGAAAATATGACAGCAAGAAACTCCTTTTTCGTGGTTGTGTAGTTTGATTGGGTTGAATCTAGTGTCCTTGATGCATAGGCGATCACATGTGAACATCCTTCCACCCTATGAGATAAGACAGCTCCAACCGCGAAGTTGGAGGCGTCACACATAAGCTCAAATGGAAGGTCCCACCGCGAGGGCTGTATGATTGGTGGAGTGGTCAGACACTTCTTCATCTCATCAAATGATACCCTGCATAATCATCAAAATTGAAGTCAATATCTTTTTGAAGCAATCGAGATAAGGGTAGGGCGATCTTACTAAAATCTCTGATGAAGCATCGATAAAATCCATCATGTCCAAGGAATGATTGAACATCAAGCACACATGTAGGATATGGGAGGGATGAAATAATGTCTACCTTAGATTTATCAACTTCAATGACATGTTGTGAGACTATATGACCTAAGACAATTCCCTTTTCGACCATGAACTGACATTTTTCAAAATTTAAGACCAGATTCTTCTCAATACAACGATGCAACACATCACCCAAACTAGAGAGACATTCATAAAATGAGGACCCATAAACTATAAAATCATCCATAAATACCTCCATGCTGGTCTCAATGAAATCTGATAAAATACTAACCATGCATCTCTGAAAGGTACCTGGGGCATTGCAAAGTCCAAATGGCATCCTTCGGTAAGCAAAGGTACCGAATGGGCAGGTGAATGTCATATTCTCCTGGTCCTCTACTGCAATGGGAACCTGAAAATAGCCAGAAAATCCATCCAAGAAACAATAGTGTGTCTTCCCAGCTAGTCTCTCAAGCATCTGATCAATAAATGGGAGGGGGAAATGGTCTTTGCGAGTGGAATGATTTAGTTTCCTATAATCAATACACACACGCCAACTGTTTTGTACCCTCATTGGAACTAATTTATCTTTCTCATTTTTAACAACAGTAACACCAGTTTTATTAGGTACAACCTGAACAGGGCTAACCCATTGTGAGTCAGCAATATGGTAAATTATACCTGCCTCGAGCAATTTTTCAACCTCTTTTTTAACAACCTCTAGAAGGGTTGGATTGAGTCTCCTTTGTGGTTGCCTCACCAGTTTAGCCCCATCCTCCAAGAGAATCCTATGCATGCAAATGGATGGGCTAATACCTGGTATGTCTGCCAATGTCCAACCAATTGCCCTAATGTTATCTCTCAAAAGATTCAAAAGTTTTTCTTCATGTTCAAAAGAGATATAGTTAGCAATGATAACAGGTAATCTATCACCACTCAGCAGGTGTGCATATTTAAGATTTGGGGGCAATGGCTTGAGTTCCAATGTAGGGGTGATGTATAGATGGAGAAATTGATGCAATGGACATATCTTCACAATGAAAATAAGTATCAGAATAAAAATCCTCACAATTAGAAAATAATTCATCAAATCCATCAGCGTACTCAACAGCCATGTCATAATTAGAGTTCACATGATCAAAATCAGAATATGATTCCATTTCAAAATAAAATCTTAGAGATTCTTGTTCCTTAGAAACAGGTGTGGAAGTACTCTTAGACATCAAACTAGAACCAATACTCAAATCTCCCTAAGCATAGGACAATCCAATTCCATGGTGTTTTTACTTGGTGGTTCAAAATGGGAGATAAAAAAAAGCAAAATGGTCCTCTGAGGGGTACTTCATAGATTCCATGACATTAAATACCACAACTTCATCTCCAAACTCCATGGAAAGTGTACCCTCATTGACATTTATGATAGGTTTTTCAGTTTTGAGGAAGGCCCTACCTAAGATAATGGGGGAATGAGAACTTACCTGATCATCCTCCATGTTAAGCATGTAGAAATCTGCTGGAAATATCATGTCTCTTACCCGGACAAGTACATCCTCAAGAACTCCCGCTGGATATGCTATAGCTCTATTTTCCAACTGCACTACTACTCTTGTTGGCTTCAACTCACCAACCTATAAAGAAGAGAATACATAGTGAGGCATCACATTTATTGAAGCTCCTAAATCACAAAGAGCATCAGAAAAGTGAAACTCCCCTATGGTACAAGTGATGGTGAATGTCCTAGGATCCTTACACTTTGATGGAATTACTAGAGTTGGTGTAATGAGTGTTGAGACATTCCTTCCAAGGTTGATCCTCTCATTTCCCTTGAGCCCTCTTCGATTGGTACACAGTTCTTTTAAGAATTTTTCATACCTTGGAATTTTCTTAATGGCTTCAAGTAGAGGAATGTTGATCTCGACACGCTTGAATGTATCCAAAACCTCCTTTTGCATTGCTTCTTCATCCATCTTCTTGGTTTGAACAACATTGTTGGGAAAGGGAAGGGGTTTATAAGGAACATCATCAATATTTATCTTACCTTTATCTTTCTCCTTGGATTTCACATCAGTTGGTTTGGAATGCGGCTTCTCCGGAGTTGAGGTGAATCCCGGTGGAATGGTAGGTACAGATGTATTGTTCATTTTCTTCCCACTTCTCAATGTGATGGCACTGACATTCCCCTTTGGATTTGGAGTGGGTTGGGAAAGTAGATTTCCAGAATTCTTACTCACAAGTTCATGGAGGGCGGTGGAAATATGGCTCATTTGAGTCTTCAACTCCCTCAGCTCCGAACATTGACTCTTCAGCTCATTCTGTTGATTAAGAACAATTTGCTTCAAAAGATCATCAGTATTAGAATCTAACTTTGGTGGAGGATTCCCTTGTTGCTTACTTGTTGATTTTTGAGCTTCAAATATCCTTTGGGGTTGTTGGAAACCTTGTTGGTAAGGTGGAGGATGCTGGAAGTTTGGTTGAAAAGGGGGCCTTTGTTGTTGTCCAGAGCCATACCTCATGTCCAGTTGATCTTTCCACCCTTGGTTGTATGTTGGAGCAAATGAATCAAACTCCTTTTGGGGATATGGTTGTTGTTTCTGCTAAAATGGTCTCCCTGGGAATACTGCTATGCAATCCTCTGTCTCTTGTAGTTGTGGGAAACAGTCAGTTGTGTGGCTTGTCTCAGTGAAAATTCCACAAGGCCTTGAAGGAGGGGGTAGAGATGTCTTTTGTGCCAAAGCAATTTGCCTCACCATAGTTGTCAATTCTTCTAACATGGTATCAATCAAATGACTCTCAAGAGAAGAAGGACTTACCTGATGTACTCCCCTGATATGTGGTGTACCTCGATCACCAAATTATTGGGAGTTTTAGGCCATCATGTCGATCAATGCACGTGCGGCTGCTAGTGTCTTGTCCACCAATGCTCCTCCAGCTGCAGCATCCACCATGCTCCTCTCCATGGGTGTGAGTCCTTCATAGAAGTATTGGATGAGGAGTTGCTCACTGATTTGGTGATGCGGACAGCTTGCGCACAACTTCTTGAATCTCTCCCAATACTCATACATTGACTTCCCTTGTGCTTGCTTGATCCCCGAGATCTCCTTATGAATGGAAGTGGTCCTTGATGCTGGAAAAAATCTCTGCAAGAAAATACATTTCAAATCATTCCAATAAGTTACATCTTCGGGTTGTAAATAATACATCCAATATTCCGCAGCTCCATCAAGTGAGAATGGGAATGCCCTTAATTTGATTTGGTCTTCAGATACATTTCTTGGTTTCAAGGTTGAGAAAACCACATTAAATTCTTTCAAATTTTTATTGGGATCCTCACTAGAGAGGCCATGAAACTTTGTAAGTAAGTGAATTAACCCATATTTCAATTCAAAGTCTGATTCGAGATTTGGGTATGCAATACAATTTGGTTGATAGTTAATATTAGATGCAGCCAATTCTCGAATGGTTCTATTAAGTTCATTTCCATTATTTTCAGCCATTGGTTCTTCTTTTATGTTTGAATTTGAATAACTTCCAATTCCAATGTTTCCAAAAGAGAGGAATTCACCAACTGGTTGAATATTGAAACTTCTCGTAGACTGAGAGTGTCTGATTCGTTCCCTAAGGCTGCGTTCAATCTCAGGGTCAATATCTAAGAGATCTTTGGGATTAGTTCGTGTCATAAATCAAATAAAAATGAAAAGAAAGAAAGTTTACCATAGTAAAATAAAAATTAGAAGTTTGAGTTGATGGTCCAAAAAGAAGTAGAAGGAAATAAAAGAAGAAGGAAAAAAATCAGATTGGGTAAAGACGGAAGAAAGATGAGAGGAAGATAATTAAAATGTAAAATAAAATAAATACCTCTAATTGGTTGAAAGAATTACTTGCCTCCCTAGAAACGGCTTCAATTTGATAGAGCACTGTCGTGGGTGCCCTCAAATGATTAATGCGATTTTGGGGTACTTAGGTGCATCAGAGTGGCTGACTAAGGTCATCTCTCAAAGGAGGAAGTAGATTTAAAACAACTTTTTAAAGGTATTCTAAAAATAAAATAAAAGAGAATAAAAAAACTACTTGAGTGGATGGGGGTTGGTTATATTTTATGAATCTAGAAGAAGTTTTCTGGAAGAAGATTGTATTTTTTTTGTTTTTAGCTTTGAAATGAAGTTCGATTAAAATGACACAACAAAAAGATGTTTTTTAGACAATATTTAAAAGGTGTAATCGATCTAACTCTATCTCTTAAATAATTTATTAATCATTATCATTTAAATTAATATTCACTTAATTATGATCCCTTAATTAGTTAAATCCCGAACCCTACGAGAATTAACTTTACCACGAAGATGAAGTGAATTTAACCTTAGGCTAACTTCGGAACATGGAATCGCAACACCCTGGTTTGATTGATGTTCTAAGATTAGCTTATGGTCAGTAGTAAATTAAGGCACATAACCACTCTGGAAATGAGGATTAATTTATTTTAGTGATTGTATTTGAACTCTACAAATTGATCCCGTGTGGTTTTGAATTACCGGTTAAGGTTGCACTCTCACAGTTCACACAATTCTCGACCTCGCGTGTTTTGTGTTAACTATTCAATTTCTTTCTTAGTTTTTTTTAAATTAAAAGCTCAATTAATAGATCATAATATATGAATTACATTAGCTCATTGATTCAAAATAAATTAATGAAGAAGGATAGAGGTCGATCGATTACTAAAAATAACTACTCTTCAATGGGTGGGGTAGTCATCGTAGAAGCGTTTTGCATATGCAAAGGTTTATAATGGGTATAACCCAATAACGCTTCTACTCAAGAATTCCAGCACAAAGAGTAAGATTAATATATGAATAAATTTAAACAAAACAGAAGAAAATAGAAGATATAAAATAATAAAAAAGAATTTTATTACACAAACAAAATCATTACATCGTGAAGGAGAAGAAGAAGGCTTCGATGAGGGGATCCTTGCTTCAAGAGCTACCTCACTTACAATGGTTGGATAATTTGGGTGAAACAAATTCTCCTCTGCCTCCAATATCCTAATGAACTTCCCAACCCATCCAAATGAGAACAACTCCAATTTATAGAGGGGAGGGGAGGATAGGTTACAAGTGGTTTCAAGTGTGAATGTGGAAATTCGGCCAAATATTTTATTCCAACTTGCACTGCCCATTTTACCTCCAAAACGCGTGAATGTACCTACCTTCCAGAAGGATTATTTGTAAAAAATCATGTCCCCGGTCTTTTCGCAAACTTTGGGCTCATTCCAAGCCTTGATGTAGAATATATTTCCCAAATACAGAATTCATGTCCATTCTGTCGAGTCCATCCCACCATTGGATTAATGTCCCATTTACTCCATCCAAATGCACTCTTTAGCTCTAGTTTCCTGAATTAAAGTTGTATAAAATTAAGTTAGAAACACTTTTACAAAATTTAAAATTCAAATAATAAATAGAAAAATATTTATCTTCGAAATACTACAGTGCACTATTAAGGGTAAAACTGGAATTTTCACCAAATTTTCAAATGAATGATCAAATCCCAAATATTTTATAAATAAACATATTTAACACAATGTGGGGAAATTATTTCATTTATTACCAATGAAATATTCAAAAAAATAGTGTTTTATCAGTAAGTTCCTATGGCCTGGGTGATATGGCAGTGCAGATGTGTATAAGATGAGACTTGGTAATGGGAATTTGATGTACATGTTGTTGACGCTCCTTTCTGTCATAGAGTCTAACGACTGAAAAAAGGGAATACCTTAGCATAAATAGATTCATCCTTTTAAGAAACATCAAAAATTTACAAAGGCATTAAAAGGGATTTGCTTAAGAATGGGACGTGCAGGTTTTATGGGCGTGCAGGTGACCTGCGCGCCCTATCTGATTTTCTCCCAAGGTCTTTAGCAGCCTATAAATACCCCTTGTGGGCCCCCCATTTAAAGGACGAAAAATACAGAAACTCAGATTTGAGCTCTCACCACCCTAGTCTCTTCTCAAAGCCTTTCGAACACTTATAAGGTAATTTCTTACCTAGAACTGAAGATCTAAAGAAAGGGAACAAGGCCTAAGTGTTGAAATTCATCAACAGCTACATGCCTAAGTGTCTAACCCTTTAGGGAAATTAAGACACCTACATGCTGCCTTATCCCTTCAAAATAACCTGTGTGCCACTCATTTAAAATTCTATAGGGATAATACTAAGGTCTTGAGCCAAGCCAAGCCCAAGTAATACCCTTTGGGTTGATCGGTGTGCAGGTACACATGTGTCGCGTAGGTATACCTACGTGGCCAGGACCTGCACGCCCCAACAAGACCTGCACTCCTACTTATTTTTTGGTGCCCCTTCTACCTATTCTCCTCTATTATTCAAATCCACATTTCCTCTTCAAGATTTAGCCTTCAAAACCTTCTTCAAATCCATTTATGGCATGGTTACTTTGTTGGATTCCTTATCTGAAAGGAATTCTATGGAACATCTCCTAAAACCTAGTGATTTGCATCTCTTTATGTCCCTAATGTTAGAGATTTCATTCATTCAACCTCATCCTTTAAGATGAGATGATCTTTAACAGGGGCCTCCTTTTCAGAAGTAAGTCTCAGTCATAATTTTCCTTAACCTGGGCCTCCTTCTCAGGAGTAAGTCCCAATCTCAAATTCCCAAATATGGGTATCCTCTTTAGAAGTAATCCCCAAGTCCCCTATTCCTGGGCCTCCTTTTCAGGAGTAAGCCCCAGTCCAAGTTCTCTTAAACTGGGCCTAATTTTCAAGAGTAATCCCCAAGTTCCCAAATATGGGCATCCTCCTTAGGAGTAAGCCCCAAATTCCAAATTCCCTTAACCTAGGCATCCTCCTTAAGAGTAAGCCCCAGTCATAAATTTTATTAACCTGGGCCTCTTTTTTAAGAGTAATCCCCAGTCTTAATTTACTTTTGATTTGGGCTTCCTTCTCAGGAGTAAAACTCAATCATAAGTCCCCTCTAATTTGGGAATCCTTCTCAGGAGTAAGCCCATAGTTAAGTATCCGAATCTCCATAAATCACATATACCTTTATAGACCTTGTTCCCGGGTTTCTTCCCTGAATTAAATCCCAATCCTCATCTATCTAGGTAGTCATACATATATAAGACTCACATTATTTCTTATGATTGAATCTTTCATGGCACAATTTTCAGGTTTTACCAATACCTCTTGTTTCTCACACTGAGCATGACTCACGTGATCTTAGAGAATAAAAGTAATTATGACATCTTTCTTTGAGCCATCAACCATGAATAAACCTCATACTTCTTTACTCGAACTACGTGGGTTCTGATTTTTTTTTCTAAACAAGGATATATAGGTATCCCATCTACGGGTATGATCCCAACTCTGAAATAATCCATGGCCTTCTGAATGACAATAAATTTCAAGTGCCCCACTCAGTGGCTTTAAAACCAGTATGGTTATCATAATGACCAAGAGATTTAAATATAATGTGTTGAAGGATACCATTGACCAAGAATCTCTAACAAATACAAATGATTCTCTATCGATGAAGAACCTCAAATACATATAAAAGATTCTCTAAATATCCTACATACTAATCATTGATTGTTAGATCTAAAGGAAAGCTCATTTTCATACTTGGTAATTTAATAAGGATTCACGAACATAACTTAAATCTATAAAGAGAGTCCCGGAGTAGACAATAATTCCTCCCAAAAAGGTGTGATGAGTCCGACCTCCCATCCTCTCAACCAATGCAAATTATTAAGCCTCATCAGTTCACAACTAATGAGCCCCTACCTTCGGAAAGTAGGTCCAAATGGATATAGAATCATTGGATGTTTCCGGTTCTATGAACAAACCCGTTAAAAACCGATTGGAATGTTTGAACCTTAAATAGACAAGGTCATCCTCATTTCCAGAGGAAAAAAAATGGTGAACCCGGTGTGAATCCTTAACCAAGTTAAAATGATGTTTTACTTATTTGTTAGGACACTATTTAAACTCAATGAGAGGGCCAACAAAAAAATAAATAACATATGTGCTCATCAAAATGATGTAGTGGACGAACTTATCTTGATTATGTCTATTATATGAAACAGACACTCTTTTCCAAGATCTTCTGCGTTATAGAAATGGATTCTCTAAAGTTCACACCTGTGAATGCCTCTGCTGTAATTACCTCTACTGCTACTCCTGCTGGATCATCGTCTGCTCTGAGGAAAACATCACATACTCAGCGTCTTCAATGCTGGGTATCAAATGCACTCGTTAAGGAATACCATCGAAATGGTACCATTCCGACTCTGGAGGCCGCTCGACAAGCCCTCCAAGTCAATAATTCACCCTGGTTGTCCGGACAGTGACAACCAGTGATCAAGAAGAAGGTGGTGTCAACCACCATCTCCAACCGTTTCGCATCGTTATCCCTAGAACGCAATCACCAGTCCCTCTCATATTATGAGGAGGTGAATGAGAATGTCACTCAAGGCCTTAATTCAAGGAGAAAGGAGTCCTTCTCGAAGGCTCCCACCAACAATCGTCGCCATACACATGCGGTAGTGCGACCTCAACATGATGAGGGTGTAGTCTCCAAGCGTTCGTCTCAAGTTCCTCAAACCCGACAAGGCAAGACGAACCACCAGAGGCAAAGACTGGTCAACAGTGAGCAGGTTCTTATCTCTGCCATTTCCAGAGAATTCCACCAACCTAACTTGGTGGAAAGCAACGAGCAGGCACACACACCCGTCCGTTTTAATTTCACTGTCTAGTAGACTCTTCTGGCAGCAACACGCCATTCCCGCCAGGAAATTCCAGTGGAGTACTATGGACAGGAAAATACACCTGTTTATAAATTATCAACTAGTCAGCAGGCTCGTCTGACTACATACGATGAAGCCCACCAACCCAATGTGTTGACAACTGGTAAACAGGCACATACACCTGCTTACACTCAACAATCCTGCCAGTAGCCTCTTCTTCTAGTATTGAAGGATGTTCATCAACCATGTTCGGCGAAGTGCAATCAACAGGCACATACACCTACTAGTATTGATCAATCCTACCAACAGTCTCGTTTGGTAGCACCCGGAGAATTCAATTGGAAATCCCCAATGACAAAGAGGAGGAAGACTCAACTCTATTCCCCCACACATGAGTACTGTCATAATTCAATAACAGGAAAAGGAGGATAAGAGAAAGAACACACACCTACTCCAAGCATGGAATGGATGTATATCCCAGTTCTGGCAGCTGAAGTCACCAAGCATATTCTGCCAATAGTGAAAGAGAAGAAGAAAATCCCTGCTCATATTCTGGATGCCTGTCAGAATATTATAACAGCTTCATCAGCATCACAGGGAAAGAAATGCAAATCTATCCCTTCCAGTGGAGTGACACATCAACATATCACTCTGTAACAGACACACACCTCTGTTCCAGTCCAAGAGGGTTGTGGGGCATACTCCCCCATGTCATACGGACAACCAAGTCAGACACATACATCTGATTTGAGTGAATATAATCAGCCTAACCTGACTATTTCTCCTGATCAGGAATATACACCTTCCCATAATAACCACTTTCTTCAACAAGTGGTTCCCAAAGTGAGTAAGAAGGTGTCTAAGAAAAAGACTCATCCAGCACATTCAAGAAATCAAGGGCTGATCTGTAATAAGTCCTTACTTGATGCCGGAGTTCTTGATGTACTCAGACAATTATTTGTTGCAACTCAAGATTCTACTCTCTCATTTCCCAATAGTGGGAACATTAATTCCAAAGGCCTTCATCAGACACTTCCTCGTAAAGGCTTGCTTCATGATTGTTCGATTGATCTCGAAGTATCATCTTCAGATGAGAGCCACAAGAACCCTCTGTATGGCCAGAATATCAAGGATAAAAAGGTTTCATCTTTTGTTGTAATCCACCATGGTGGTCCTCCCCATGATTATGAATTTACCTTCGAAAGTCCTCTCCACAGTAGTAATTCAGATTGCCTAGAAAATGCTCCAACGGACAATGTAGTGACAAGAAATCCTTCTTATCTTGAGGCACTTGAAAATGTGAAGCCAGTTACGTCTGATGCTTTACCACTATCAGGTGAAATACTTTCTCAATTAGAAGATAGCCCGGGGTGTAGGTCATTCTCCGAACCACCCCTGGGTCATTCATCTTCTAATTTGATCAATGAATTCTCTACCAATCTTGTTGAATCTGGTGAAGCAATAAGGAAACACCAACTCCGGTCTAATCATGTAGAAGAATCTTGATCGAATGATAAAGAGGAATTATTGAATATGAGAAAACAACTGGAAAAAGGTGAAGTGCCAGTCATGTTTTGGCCTTTGGCTAAATCTCATTATGACATTCCAGAAATATTGACGGAAGATTGTATTCAAGAAATTCGTCTCAACATGTGGAAAACTCTTTGTCAATTTAAAAAGAAAATATTATATTATGATGAATATGAAAATCATTCCAAGATAATAGAAGGGTTACAACGCCAAATTGATTTGGCCTCTCTCTCAGTTTCTCAATATCCGAAGGATGAAAAGCAGCAGAGAGCCCTTCAGCATTCATGCCTTGGCGCATAAAGAAGATTGCGCCAGTTAATTTCCAAGGCCCCATCTGGTATTCATATCAGGGGATGGGGTGTCTATGGAGCACTACATTTCATTGTACTCTCCATCCAAAAAATCCCACTGAAAATGGTCTCATTCAATGTTATTTCCCATGGCCGGCCACAACCAATTGGCTTTGTTTGTAATCAAATTCTCGTTCAAGAACAGGCCTCAACTAGTTCTTCCCAAAGTCAGGCATACAAAGAACAAGTTGTCGAATTACTTTTTCATCAAGAAAATGAGAATATCAAACAGGATTCTCGTTTAGAGTGAGTGAATCATCAGGTGACAGAAGTGTCAGAAATCATCCAGCTTTCATTTGAGCGAGGTGATTTGAGTGGATGCAGGTTGATGCATCCAACCAATTTCTGAACTAAAGTCTACATGATCAGGAGAGATTTTAAGAAGGTATCAGATATAGAAACTCAAGAACCACCCTAGCTTGCCGCACTGGGGACTCTTTTAACCCAACCCTCAGAATCAACAACTAGGATTTGAGGAGTTGATCAGGAACAATAGGAACAGCCCCAGTCCATAGGACTGGGGACTTTTTCAAATCCTCAATCTCTTCCTTAGAGAAAGTGAGTCTTATATAGATTAGGGAAGAAGCCACAAGAGGAATGAAGAGACGAATTATCAGGAGATTCCCTCCAAGTTATGGTTCATCAAGATGTTACTGATGGATCGAATCAACAAAAGGCAATGTCTCATCAAGGGAAAAGAAGAAGACAGTATCACAGAAATGCCGATAGAAGGGATGCAATGCATTATGAATCAATTAATGTCATCAATGTTGTTGTTGCTGATCCCCCAGATGAGGCTCATTCAGAAGGATCAGATGAAGAAGTTCCAGCTCAAGAAGTTGTACACACAGACATAAATGAAGAAGGTGTGCGTACATGAAATCAAAGGCTTACCCAAAATCTAGGTATTCCTTCAAGTAATCAACTTCCCCCTCTCCAAAAGGCATCTAACAAGGGGAAATGAAAGAGTCAGGTTACATTCCACCCTCCCTCTAGAGAAGGTCAGTCACTCTCACTGGAGAAAATATTTACACAACAGGAGGAAGAAATGAAGGGATTAAGGAGGTTGAATGCAGAACTACTTCAAGGTAGTCCTCCTCCTAAGCGTGATGGAGTCAATCAGCCAAGGGAATTTGTTGCAGCTGCTAAGATAGATCAAGAATATCCTTCTTTATCATTACACCCTCACAGGTCTAATCCTATGGGTCAGGTGAAACAACAACTGGTGGTGTTATCATCAGTTGCAGTACCAGCCACCATATCTGTCCAAATTCAGTTATTTCACCTGCTCAGGTCCAAGCTCAACCGGATGTTTCTCAAAAGTTAATAACTACTATTGAGTCATTAACAGCTTGTTTGGAATCTATGGAGGTAAAAAATGCTCAAATTCAACCAAAAAAGAGATCTTACCCTGAATGGGTTGATGTAATTCCTCCCCCGTCAAATTTTTCAAGTACCACATTCCCAATCTTTAATGGTTCGGGAGACCCAGAGCAACACTTAACACATCTTGTTTCTCATTGTGATCTTATGATGGGAACCCCTCGACAACATGAAGCAGTTAAGATCAGGTGTTTTGAACAGTCATTACAAGGGCCTGCTTTTGTTTGGTATACCAGCTTTCAATCTCGGTCAATTACCGGATTGGAAGATCTCTGCCAAATATTCCTTCTTCAATTAAGCTCAACGTTTCCAAAGACAACAGTTTTTGATATTAAAAATTGTAATCAAAGGGAGAACGAAAGGGTTTCAGATTTCATTACTAGTTTTAAGGGATTAACATATTCCCTAAGCTTATTACTCCCTCAAAAGGAATTGTTGGAAATCTGTGTGGAAAATTTGTGTGATGAGTTGCGCACACTGTTGATCCCTGTGAAATACACAAGAGGGTTTCGAGACCTTACTTCGATCACTCAGCAGATCGATAAATCTCTTACAAAGACTAAGTATAAAACTCGTGTAATTCCATCAGCTCTAGGAAGGATAATGGGTAGATTAGAGACTGCTACAGTTACGCTTAAACAAGCACATGTACCTGCTTCTACATCAAAACCTTCATCTTACCGAAGGGCTCCACCTCCTAAGTGTCAACAATAGAGGCTGTTTCATTAATATGATCAAATGGATAAAAGGAAGAAACAATTTTAAGATTTGAAGATCAAAGTTTACTCTTTCCGAAATGATCAAGTTTTTGGTTACTTCATTTCGGCTCTGGAAAATAATTTGGTTTAGTTGCCAAGGCCCAAAAGGCCGAACAAGGAAGGAGATTAAGATCGTCCCAACTATTTCTCATTTCATCAGATGTTGGGGAATCCCATTCAGAAGTCTTTTTTCTTCAAAGACCTCCTGAAAAAAATGGTGGACTCGGGACAAGTCAAACTGAAAGGTTCTTCAGCTCAGGTAGCATGTGTTACTGCTACAGATCCAGAGGAAGAAGGCGATTGGCAAGAATTCAAAAACAAAAATGTGCAGAAATATGATGATTGGATGGTTAGGAAAATGATCAACCGAACTCATGCCATTTTGCGAACGCAATTGAAGAAACCAATTGTGTCTTATACTATGAATTCCATAACAAAACCCTCTTCATTAGAGGGAAAATACTCAAAGGGACGGCATAATTCAAAGAAAGAGGAACAATCAGAAGAAGATGAAATTGTGTCAAATCCAAATTTATCTTTGACTCTGGCAGATTTTATGCCATCTACTTCAAAGCTATGGGCACCACCCCACCGAATGGCACAACCTAAACTGGCTAATTAGATAGATTTTTCATCAGATGAGGAGTTGATCTTTGGTTCTATTAATATGATTCACTTAACAGATCCTTATGTTAGTCACAGTTTCGAGCTCGATGAACCTGAATTCCCTATATCAAACAGAGTAATTAGAGGGAGTTCCATAGGTCTAGGATACAGAGGAAGACGTGGATATCCTAGAAGCCACTATTCCAATCCTACCCGTGCTAGAACTATATATGCGGCGGAAACTTGTGGAAGGTCCCTTCAGCGGGCTCAACAAGAACAAGCAAATTATTCCACCAATAACAGATTCAGTCCTGGAACAATTATTCTAGAGGATCGGTTAGAGGTTCCACCTTCTTCCTCTCAGCAAGTAAATAAACCTAATCAGTCTAATATTCCAAATCCAGGAGTATTTCCAACTCCTACCCCGATACAGGAAGTGTCTACATAAAAAGCATCAAATTATAAGGCACCTACAAAACCACATGTTCATGTTGGGAAACATAGACCTTTGGACCAAAAGTATGATTTCTTGAAACATTTTGCCCAAGTACCAGACAAGTTATCAATTTTGGATGCATTGAATTTATCAAAGGATCTTTGGGAGGCACTCATTGAGGCTTTGTCAGGTCCTCAGGAATTTAAAACTGAAATTACTACGGCTGAAGTCTACCATGTAGAGAATAATCCTGCAGAATTCCATGCAATGATATCTTTCATAGATGAAGATGAAGATGATGTTGTGCATGGACATATTAGACCTTTGTATTTATCTAAAAAGGTCAATGGTTTATACATTCGAAGATCTTTCATTGATAATGGTTCAGGAGTCAACCTCATCCCCATTCGTACACTTCGTCGATTGGGCCTCACAGAATCTGATTTATCTCCTTCTACTTTAATGTTACAAGTATATGATAAAAATGAACAAGAACCACTGGGCGAGACTACACTCAGAACTTAGTTTAGAGACCTTGTATCCAATTCATATTTCATGGTTGTTGATCATGATACAGCCTTCAACGTTTTACTTGGAAGACCTTGGCTACATCAACATGCGGTTATCCCTTCATCATACCATCAATTCCTCAAATATTGTTTCAATGGTAAAATTGGGACACTGTATGGTGATAAGGCCCCCTTCAAAACATGTGAATCTCAACACATTTAGGCGGAATTATATCACATGAAGGGTAAGGAGAAATCCACAACAAAGGAGGTTACCAAGGTCAATGCTCCATATGGTTTGGAAAAGATTCCAGTAAACCCATTCATACATGTGAGTATAGATTATGTGTTGCATATCAGTCAAATTGACAGGATAGACCTAAATCCAAATACTCTTATGGAAACTACCATGATGTCAATTACGGAAATCAAGCCAAACATCATGGGAGAAAGTGGTGATTCACCAAGAAATGATGAAAGCTCAAATGGAGATGTCTTTATTTCATCTGTTGAAATCCAGCAAGTCTATACTTCTCCAACCAGGCAAGAAGAAGTTATAGCAATGTCAGAGGTGAACGATGATGTCGATTCTCAATCAATCATCTCCTCTTTATTACCCAATAAAGACCCTTCATCAACAATAGGGTCAAAAATGGAAGCTTCTTCTTCAAGATGTTCAAATTTTAACATCTCTTCTGATCATGGAAATTCCACTTCTTAATATACTATGAAAGTAGAAATAGAAGAAATAACACATGTTGAAGAAGAAGAGGAAGATCTCAAGGATGCTCCTCCATAGGGTTTTATCCTGATGTTCCTACTCATCGTTTGGGTTTTCCCGAAGAACATTGAGGATTCAAACAAGCTTCAAGAAGAACACACCCAACTTATGCTTCCAAAATTGAAGGTGAAGTGGATAATCTTATCAAATCTAACTTCATCATAGAAGTTCAATATCCCAAATGGTTGGCTAATATTTTCCCTATGAAAAATAATAATGGAAAAATTAGAGTTTTCATTGATTTCAGGGATCTTAATCGGAATTGTCCTAAGGATGATTTTCCAGTTATGATAATAGAACTCTTAATTAATGAAATAGATGTCTATGAAGAACTTTCCTTCATGGATGGATATTCCGAGTATAATCAAATCCGAATGGCTCCAAAAGATAAAGAATCTACAGCCTTCAGAGCCCCTCATGGTGTGTTTTACTATCGAGTAATGCCCTTTGGCCTAAATAATGCAGGCGCAACATATCAGCATGCCATGAATTGTATCTTGAAACCGTTTTTATGGAAGTTTTTTTAATGTTATGTGGACGATTTGGTGGTTAAATCTAGGCAACATTCTAATCACTTTGCTGATTTGGAAGTCATATTCCACAAACTTCGGCAACAAAATTTAAAGATGAACCCCTTAAAATGTGCTTTTGGGGTAACTTCGGGAAAATTTCTCGACTTTTTTGTATGCCATTATGGTATCAAAGTCGATCCCGAGAAGACAAATTCAATCCTTGGTATGTCGCCTCCTCAAAATTTTAAATAATTGAGAGGACTTCAAGGACACTTAGCCTATATTCAGCATTTCATCTCCAATTTGGCAGGTAAAAGTTTACACTTAGCCAAATTGATGAAGAAGGGAGTCACTTACCAGTGGACTGAAGAATGTTAAGAGGCATTCAATATTCTCAAGAAGTATATCTTGAGTCCACCAGTATTAATGCAACCTATTGAAGTAAGGCCACTTATTCTTTATATAACAGCTTTAGAGAAATCATTGGGTGCCTTCTTTGCCTAGAAGAATGATGCTGGGAATGAAAAAAGCCTCTACTATCTCAGTCGGACTATGCTTGATGCAGAAACCTGATATTCAAGTATTGAAAAGTGCTGCCTAGGATTAACCTTTACAGTTCAAAAGTTGAGACACTACCTGCAACATAATGAGGTCCAATTAGTATCTCGCAATAACCCGCTCAAATTTATCCTTAGTCGTCCAACGCTTGCAGGACGTCTGGAAAGGTGGGAAGTTATTTTGCAGTAATTTGATATTCAGTATGTGTCTCAAAATTCAATAAAGGGCCAAGCTCTGGATGATTTTCTTTCTGAACATCATTCAGTAGAAGATACATCTTCAGATATTGAACTTCATGATGAATAAGTCTTTTCTATTCAAGATAATTTTCAAACATGGGAAATGTACTTTGATGGTGCTTCCAGAAGTCCAATAGGGAAGAAAATGAAAGATCCTAAATCCAACAAAGTTGGGTTAGGAATTTCACTTATTTCCCTAGAAAAGGTAGTTCTACCCTTTTCCTTCTTATTGTGGGAAGGTAGTACAAATAATGAATCAGAATTCAAATCTCTTATCGCAGGATTGGAGTTGGCGCTTCAGGCACAAGTGAATCACTTAAAGGTGAAAGGTGATTCAGACCTGGTAATCAAACAAGTAAATGGTGATTATGCAGTCATAAAAGAAGAAATAATACCTTTGTATGATTACGTCAGAGATTTAATAGAGGAATTTCCTTCAGAACCGACATTTTCTTATGTCACGCGATCACAAAATGCTCAAGCTTATGCACTGGTTGATATAGCCACAACTCTAGAAGATCCAAATCGAGACGAGACAATCATCAGTATTTCCCACCGTCGTACAATTTCACATTATTTTCAAATAAGAATAGAGGAAATCAATCAAATTAGTCCCATTCCTAAACCATATGGTCATACTACAGGATGGATGACACCTATCAGATAATATCTTCAAAATGGAACAGTCCCACCTGATAGAGCTGAGAAAGAACAAGTCTGACGACGTGTGGTCAATTTTACTCTTTATGATAGCCCTGATCACCTAGATAAAATTCTCTAAAAAAAGGTTTTGATAGAGTTATCTTCAGAAGAATTGATGGTGAAGAGACAATGGTTGTCATGAAAGAATTGTATGTAGGATTCTATGGTTCCCATCATTATTGACATAGACTATCTGATCAAATTCTAAGGCTTGGATACTTTTGGCCTTCAATGATACAAGATTGTGTTGATTTCACAAAGAAGTGTCATTCTTTCCAAGTATGTGCCAACTTCATTCATCAGCCCCCAAAGTTGCTTCACACGGCTAAATACTCATGGTCATTTTCCACATGGTGAATAGATGTAGTAGGACCTTATCCTTCAGCTACATCCAAGAAGTTTAAGTATATTCTTACTGCTACTGACTTCTTTTCCAACGGTTCAGAGGCAATACCTCTCGAAGAAGTCAGTTCTAAAATCATTTTTAGCTTCATTATGTCTAACATAATTACCAGATTTGATGTCCCTCATACTATATTGACGGATAATGGCACCAACTTCTGTTCATCCGAGGTAAATAAGTCGTATCATGAATACAAAATCAAATCCAACCATTTATCTTGGTATCATGCAGTGGCCAATGGCCAAATATAATCCTTCAACAAGACTCTTTCAAACATACTTCAAAAGATGGTGGATAAAGATAAGAAGTCATGGCTTGATAAACTTTTTCATGCTTTATGGGCTTATCGAACCACTACCTGCACTGCAACGCGGTCAACTCCATATTCATTGGTATATGGAACAGAAGAAATCTTGCCCATTGAAGTTCAATTACCTTCGCTCAGAGTATCCATTTTTGATCAGTCATCTATAGATGAACAATCTCAAAATTGATTGGATGAATTGGAGTGATTAGATAAAAAAATATTGTGCACCCTGCACCACTTGGAAGTATATTAGAATCGAATAGCATGATCTTTCAATAAAAAAGTTCATATTAATTCATTCATTCCGGGAGAATTGGTATTGGTTCTCAGAACTCCAATGATACCAGGAAATAAACCTCCCAAGATTGAGCCAAAGTGGGAAAGACCTTACTCAATACATAAGGTCTACTCCAATGGAGCTTATTCTTTAATATCAATGGATGGAGAACTCATCATGACTCCAACCAATGCCAGATTTATGAAGAAGTATTTTGTATAACACAGATACATCATTCCGGTCTATGCATATGACCTTAAACTATTCGCCCTTACGTCCAACATGACGTTAAGTTATGCCATTGTCCAACATGATGTTAAACTGTGTTGTTCCCCTTTCATCCAACATGATGTTAAATTGTGATGTCCTCGATACATGACGCTAAACTGTACAGAAGTCCCTTATGTCTAGCAAGACATTAAACTGCATTGTCTATCTTACGTCCTAGCTACATGATGCTAAACTGTATAGAAACCCAACGTCCAACATGATGTTAAACTATGTCCCCATTGTCTTCACTGCAAGACATTAAACTGCATAACAATACGTCCTAGCTACATGACACTAAACTGTACATCACTCCATCATCCAACATGATGTTAAACTGTATTGTCCCTTTTCGTCCAACATGACGTTAAACTGTGTTGTCCTTACTGCATGACATTAAACTACATAGTCCCCAAAGTCCTTATAGCAAGACTTTAAACTACATAATCTTCTCTTTCGTCCTAGCTATATGACGTTAAACTATACATCCCCCTCTTCTTTCCTTACTGCATGACATTAAACTGTATAGTCCCTCCCTAAGTCCTTACTGCATGACATTAAACTGCATAGTCCTTTCTTCGTCCAGCATGACATTAAACTATGCATCATTAGGGTTGTTTCTACCTATTGTTTCTCACACTGAGTATGACTCACGTGTTCTTAGATTAAACTTCAACCATAACACCTTCTATGGGCTTCTAACCATGCATAAGTCCCAACAATTTCTTTTTAGATTGTTGTCCTCAAAAACAATTTGATCACCAATTATTTCTTCAATTGAACTACGCTGACTTTGATCCTTGCCTTCTAGGCTGGGTACGTAGGCAAACTCCCAAGGTTCAAGCCCAAAACCAATATCTTCACATCAGTTCAACTCCATCATATATGATATTAATTCATGAAGCCTCTCCTAGAATCAATATCTTCACATTGGTTCACCATTGTCCTTGTTATATGACATTAAACTGTTTTCAATTTTGTCCTGTATGACAAATAAAATACAACATTATTTGACACCCTCACCTGAGAGTAAATCATTATTTACATTGATCTATAATCATGTTATATTCTAAATACTACGTGCATACATGGAAATCCCCAAACCTTTTATCTTGGGTCAAACTGTCATTGCACTAAAGTCCCCTTTCACCCTTCACTTGTACAAACCAAATCTATACATAGGGTATTTCAAGAACTATGTGCGGCTTGATTCCCATCCTTATGGGATACGTAGGAATGTTCGAGCGTCCCTCGAATCCAGCCCCAAGTCTTTGGGCCTAACCCCAAATTCCACTTTCAGTCCTTTGGCTGAAAATTCCCCCTATGAAAACATGAATGTGGTATGAAAACTTTGGTCTTCATTCACATGAGGTTTATCAAACACATACTGTGTATTCCTTATTATGGTCCAAGATCTATGACCCTAAAATAAAATTTCCTATACTCTCGTCCCACATGACATTAAACTATATTTCAGGAACTACATTTGGCTTGATTATCATTCTAATGAGATATGTATTGAAGTCCAGCATCTCAATTCAGGACCCAAACACAACATGATTATGCTTAGCATTGGTCTATGTATCTTTAAATACGTTAGACAATTCCCATTTTTATGTGTCATATTCCTAACCTTAAATACTTCCAGATCTCCATAACCCTTTTCTTGACTTCTAGTCACAAAATGTCCAATTTCTGAGAGTTCTTTTTTCTGACTATGTAGAACGTGCCCTTAAGTGGCCTTGCATAAGTAGTATATATAACGGACCTGTCAGCCAAAAGATGCTATTATTTGACTATTCAACCAATTCTCTTAAGTGGCCCTGCATAATTCAACCACCTAATGGGTTTTTCAAATAATGGTAACTTCATTCTTGGGAGGAAAACCTCTTTTTTCCTTATTGGTCTTATCGATAATATGTAAGGATCCGCAAAAAAATAGTCATCCTTAAAATATTTGTCCCATACTCTTTTTCGTGATCTGAAAGTATTCAAGTCTATGGTTTATATTTCCCTTCCCTACGTTTGGTTCAGACCTTCGTAGGAGTGACATTCATCCGGTTCTTATAAAATCTTGATTAAAAATATCTTCTCCATATTCAAGTACCTCTCTCCATACAGAAAACTCTATGCTTTGAAAAATTTGAATCTCCATAAACATCCACTAGCTTTTTAGCTGTAGAAAAGTAAATTTCTGAGAGTTCTTTTGCCTGACTATGCAGCACATGCCCTTAGGTGGCCTTGCATAAGTAGTCTACATAACGGACTTGTCAGCCAAAATATGTTATTATTGGACTATGCAGCCAATGCCATTAAGTGTCCCTGTATAATTTAACCCCCTAATGGGTTTGTTAAATAGTGGTAACTTCATTATTGGGAAATAATTCTTCTAATTCCTTTTATCCCTTTTTCGTATCATTCCTCAGATTTAAAATTTCTTAAGTCCTAGTTTACTTGTTTCCCCCATACTTGAGTGTGGTAATATGTTTTTAGATAAATTATCAAGGAATTGATTCAACTTTAATACATTTGGTCAAAGTTATTCGACCTTAAACATTAGCCTTTTTTTTATGTCCGACGTGCATGAATTTAAACTGCCCACAAAATACAAGGTAACTCTGAACAAAAGTCAAGTCCCAGCTCACGAAACATACATTTCATATGATTTAGGTAATATTGAGCAATTAAATATTCAAAGTTTGTAGGGTTATTTTTATAATCCTAGTAAAAAAATAAAACTATGCTTACTAGGCCCATTGGCTTAGGTAAAAATTTAAAGCAGGTAGCAAAAGAATGCGAGCACAAATGATTGAAGATGAAAGTATTCTTCATTAATGCACAAGAGTTAGAAGGACATCCACAGACTGGAGTCTCTTCTCTTTTCCAAGAATTACAAAAGGTTGTCAACATAAATATTCATTTGATTTACAGCATCCCGAGCTTCATCAGCATCCACTTGAAGTTCATGTAATCATACAGCTTCACTCTTTTCAGCTTGATGGAGTGCTTTCTTGTCATATGCAATGGCTTTCATACCATTCATTTGAACTCATTCCCGTGAATTATTAAGCTGGTCAAGTTCCCCAGTAACAGCATCTAACTGTTTCTGAAGGTGCATCTGCTGGACAACTTTCTCTTTGATCTTATGCTTCAGCTCCTTTAACTTGGCAGTATGATCAGCCTCAGCTCGGGACACTACAGCCTCAAATTCACTGATATTGGCTGACAGCCTGACCCTGGTCAGGTCTTGATGGTACCTCTAATCATGCTCCCTCCTTAAAATGGCTTGTTTTACCACGGCACAGATCTCTTAATATCCAAAACCTCTAAGTCCCAACATGACGAACAGGGATGACAGTCGTGGGATCTTCTAAGATAGATCTTCTAGAGGCACATCAGATATGATCTTCCATATGTTCTTCCATGCCTTGCATCGTGAAAATTGGAGTGCCTTTTATACCTCTGGGTCTAAATCAACATCATTGTCACAGGGGGGAATATAATCTGGGATTAATGCACTTAGGGAAGTGACTTGTTCTGCTCCTTCCCCCCTGACCCGTATTACTTCACTTTCTATTCTTGTTGGGGCAGAGACTGAGGCTTCACCTCTAGATCTAGCCACTAAAATTGATGGCCCTGCATAGTCAATTGAAAGCTTTGGTTAGTTTCAAAGGATAACAAAAGTTGATTGGTTGTCTTGCAAATTAATTATAGTCATAAATATTTTTATCCCTTACCCAACGGTGGATCAACAGCATGAGAAGGCTCCTCCCCGTCTTTCCTAGATTCAACAAGATTTTCAAGATGAGTTTCAGGAAGCTCTACCGAGTTTACCTCCACTTGAGCTAGTGTCTCTACAATGGTAGGGTTGTCTATACCCCCTTCGGGCATTAGCAGTTCAGTAGATTGCTCATATGGAACTGCACATTTGAACCAATCATGGTTAGAGATTTAATAAGAAGTTATTTTAACAGGTCGAAGGATAACACTCATGTCCAAAATCCTCTAAATTACATGGTAATTTAACTTGATCTAAAATATCTTCAAAATATGCACCAATTTTCATTATTTCATCTAATGATATCTTGAATTCCTAGTTAGTCTCACCAGTGAGAGAATTTGATGTATCTACTTGGCGACCCACATCCTGTAGCCTCTGACTCTGGACAGCTTCTTTAGTTAAAATTGCGGCATCATTTACAGTGGCCGCCAAATGCTCTAGTGCAGGGGTTGAACCTAAAGTATTATAGAATGGAAGTAAGTTGATTTTTCATTCAACTTTTTATGAAGAATTGTTAATTTACCAAAAGTAGGCTCTTCTCTTCTTGCAGCAGCAATAGGAGTGGTACTGGGAACAGACATTGGTTCCTCTTTAGGAGCATCCAAGACAGCATGAACTTGTGACTATTCACCAGTACCCTCCATCTTCCTCGAATGAGGGTCAATCCTCTCCCTCAAAGGAGAAACTAAAGAAGCCCCTGCAATCCCAAGAAGTATAAGAAACCTTTTCATGGGTTAAGACTCATGACTATCCAAAGTACTTACCACTACTGATGAAACGTTTAGCTGTGGACTTCCTCCTTTGATGCTTTTTCTTCTTTTGATTTTTGGGAGTGTTGACATTCTCCTATCCAAATATAGGTATTGGAGAGTGAAAAGACCTTTCTAATTCCTTATACATGGATTGCTGGACTGGAGACACCTCGCCCATCTCGTGAGAAGATTCATTAGCCCTGATGGCAGTACCACCAGGGCTATACTGTGGTAAAGGAACCTCAGCAGTTCCTTTCTTTTCAGGCTATAGGATGAAGAAAATAATTTCCTTGAGTAATAAATCATTTATTGAAATCAAGTTGCAAAGAAAATAAGGAATGAAAATTACATCTTCCGGAGCCACGTAATCGTGCCACTCCTCATCTCTGGAACCACCAGTCCCCTCAGTGGTGCCACGGTCTATCATTTCCTCCACCCGCTTGGTGATAGAAATGGAATCGTCGATTGAATATATGAGCATCTTCAGCTCTCTGATGTAAGCCCGCACTTTATAGGGATTATTCTCGACACAGATATCATTAGAAGCCCGAAGATTCCATATTCCAGGGATGTGTAGCCCTTCTCATAAATCCAGCCAGGCGGTTTCAGTATTGTAATATAAAATCCTCCATGTCTGGACATCCTCTGGTCGTAAATATTCAGCATCTGTACCAGAAGGCTGTGAGGAGGGTCCTACAATCATAGACTTCAGCTTCTTCCCAGCTCTTGCAACTACAGATAAAGGATAAGAAAATAAGACTTGTTGCTCTATAAAGTAATTATGATTAAATTGCCCCAATGAAGTAACTCACTAGGAGTTGATGGAGTTGGTCTCTTGATTCTGATAGGAGGATTATACCTGGCACGAGGCCTCTTTTCCGCATGTTGTGCCTCATCATCCCCATCTTGGGAATCCGGCGAGTTAGCCCCAGGCGAGGAACCTGGTGAATCAGCTCTAGGTGGGGAAGAGTCACCTTCCTTATGAAGGGTTTATTTCTATACAGTTCTTTTCTTTTTCCCCACATGATAAACCGGACGATTCAACACCCCTTTAGGGTATGATGCTATCTAGTTCTCGGCATACCATGTAGTCAAGTTACTTGCCTCTTTATGAACTGGTAGATCAAACATTGCCGCAGTCTTCTCCATAGATGTCAGCAACCATAGTTTTCGGGAAACCATCAAATGCTGCTCTGACCTGACATACACAGGAGGGGATACAACAATTTGCTGTAGACACTTGAATTGGTGTGAAAACCTATATGGATCATAGGCCTCGCATATAATATCTCTGTCAATCCTGGTGGCCAGTACACCATCTCTGTAAGCCAGCATGTAGGACCTAAATTTCAGGCCGGTTGTTCCATCATCAACAAACTGACTGGTTTGCGGGTTTCCATAAGGAATGAAATTGAATTCCTTGTACATGATCATCCTCACCTTCATATCATATATTTTGAGAGCTAACGGAGCAACTCTAGAAAATGCCTGCACTGATGTTCTGAAAGAACTTCCATGAACCTGTACTCCATTCTGTACATTATATGTCCTGAAATGAGTGGTGATCTATCCACACAAAACTTAGAATGGTCCCACTATTCTCAAAGGATACTTACCTATAAAGACATAGAGTAAGCTCTTTTGAATCTTCACCAAAATGGGGGTGGCCAACCCAGCCATTTTCTTCTCAGCCAACTTGGACACCATAATAAAGGTCCCTGGCCTGACGCCTCCCTTTGAATCCCTAACTAGAAGAAGATAAGCACTGAGCCACAAGGCTAAAAATTCTGCCAGATGGGTCTTTTTTGGGATTCTCTGATCCACTCTGTACCCCCACTTATCAAATTCTCATGCTTCTAGAGTCGGCCAGAATGTGTCAGGAGGACCCCTCTTCTCTATTTTGGGGAAAATAGTAGGATGAGTACAGGTGAGCCATTTTCCCTCCTTCCTGGTAAGAAACATATCCATCCACTCCTCTGGATGAATATCCTTTCTGGAATGAGTTTTGGAGGTCTTGGAATTCTTGATCTTGTAAAATATTTTCAATAACTCCCGAGCCAAAGTCGGAGTCTTCTCAGAATCATTCCAAGTCACCTTGGGGGGGGGGGATGAATTCATCATACATGTCGCCCAGAATTGGATCCCCCGAGATCTTGTAGACATCCCACAAACTAATGCCTACTTCTCCATGATTCAGATGGAAAGAATTGGTTTCTGGGATCCAGCGGCTGATTAGCTCCGGCAAAAACTCATCATTCCTGTAGACATATGTCTGCCCAGCCCAGACGGCTTCATATATCGCAGTTCCTTTCAAATCCTCAACAAACTCTGCACAGGTTTGTCACACCCAGTATACCCACATCCAAGTTGGATTCACACCTCCTCCAGGATGGAAGTCCCAACTCTTCTTCCAGCCTTTGGATTGATCTATCTAGGAATTTCAGAAGATCGAAGGATAACAATGTGGTTTCAGCTCAGGCTTGTGAGGTTTCAGATCTGGAACACAAGGGCTGTGATGAATCATATAGGCCTTATCCACTATACCAATATTTAAAAATTCTCCTCCACTTGAGATATTTGCTAAAGAAAATTTGGTGTAATTTTGAAACCAAGAATGTGGGAGATAATTTTTTTCCTCTGGAATGTTGACATCTTGCAGATGAACATGCCTATACAGAGTAAAGTATATTCTCTGTGGAAAATTAAGATGATACTTCTTCATGTACTTGTCTAAATCTGGGAGAGTGATGTCGTAGATATCATTGTAATCATGGCCAACAATGTTCATCATATCATCAATCCTCTTGCTCTCCAATTCATCAGCTCTTCCAATTCTTCTATGAGCCATTGAATCTACACAAAGGTTGAATAAATTAACTCTTAAGTTAATTTTTCATAAAATTTGTGAAGAAATTTGAAAAAATGGATAAGGAATTAAGGCGTGAAATTCCAAAGTTGGCGCATAGGTATAACTGTGTCGTGTAGGTTTTGGCGCACAAGTATCACCACGCAGGTCAAAATACCTCTGCAGTAGCGTGACATGAACAAAAGAAATGAAACCGCAGAAAATCAACAACCGGCGTGATGAGAGCAACCTGCGCGGAGAGAGATCAAATTGTTCAAAGCCGGGTGCTTTTCATGAGAATGGCTATATATTTATAGGCCAGGCTGCACCCCTGCGCGCCAAAGCTAGGCCACACCCCTGCGTGCCGAAGCCAGGCCGCACCCCTGCACGCCGAAGCCTGCACGCCTCTCACCTACGTGCTGCTATCTGCGCGCTCAAAACATGTGCACCGCCCTTCCTTAGTTTTCTTCTTTACCTCAGAGTCATATCCTCATTCCTTTCGGATCCAACTCTGAGGGGGGACTTTTGTTGATGCTCCTTTCTGTCACAGAGTCTAACGACTGAAAAAGGGAAATACCTTATCATAAAGAGATTCATCCTTTGAAGAAATATCAAAAATTGAAAAAGGCATGAAGAAGGATTTGGTTAAGAATGGGTCGCATAGGTTTCATCATGGTCACATAGGTATACTTGTGCGCCCTATCTGATTTTCGCCCAAGGTCTTCAAGAGCCTATAAATACCCCTTGTGGGCCCCCCATTTAAAGGACGAAAAATCCAAAAACTCATATTTGAGATCTCGGTGCCCTATTCTCTTCTCGAATCCTTCCGAACACTTCTAAGGTAATTTCGTACCTAGAACGGAAGATCTAAAGAGGGGGAACAAGGCCTAAGTATTGAAATTCATCAACACTTGTGCGCCTAAGTGTCTAACCCTTCAAGTAAATGAAGACACTTGCATGCTGCCTTATCCCTTCAACAGAACCTGCACGCCACTCATTTAAAAGTCTTTAGGGATAATAATAAGGGCTTGAGCCAAGCCTCGCCCAAGTATTACCCTATGGGTTGACCAGCGTGTAGGTACACATGTGTCGCGCAGGTATACCTGCACGGCCAGGACATGCGTGCCCCAACAGGACCTGCGCGCCTACTTCTTTTTGGGTGCCCCTCCTTCCTGTTCACCTCTCTTATTCAAATCCACATTTCCTATTCAAGATTTAGCCTTCAGAACCTTCTTCAAATCCATTTATGGCATGATTACTTTGTTGTCTTTCTTATCTCAAAAGGAATTATATGGAACATCTCTTAAAACCTAGTGATTTACATATCTTTATGTCACTAATGTTAGATATTTCATTCATTCAACCTCATAATTTTAGATGAGAGGATCTTTAACCTGGGACTCCTTTTCAGAAGTAAGTCCCAGTCATAATTTTCCTTAACATGGGCCTCCTTCTCAAGAGTAAGTCCCAATCTCAAACTCTCAAATATGGGAATCCTCCTTAAGAGTAAGCCCCAAGTCCCCTATTCCTAGGCCTCCTTTTTAGGAGTAAGCCCCATTCCAAGTTCTCTTAAATTGGGCCTCCTTTTCCGGAGTAATCCTCAAGTTCCCAAATATGGGCATCCTCCTTAGGATTAATCCCCAAATTCTAAATTCCCTTAACCTGGGAATCCTCTTTAAGAGTAATCCCCAGTCATAATTTCTCTTAACCTGGGCCTCCTTTTTAGGAGTAAGCCCCAGTATTAATTTACTTTTGATATGGGATTCCTTCTCAGGAGGAAAACCTAATAATAAGTCCTCTCTAATTTGGTCATCCTTCTTAGTAGTAAGCCCTAAGTTAAGTATCCAAATCTCCATAAAGCACATATACCTTGATGGACCTTATTCCCGAGTTTCTTCCCTGAAGTAAATCCCAATCCTCATCTATCTGGGCAGTCATACATACATAAGCCCCACATTATTTCTTATGATTTCATATTTCATGGCATAATTGGCAGGTTTTACCAATACCTCTTGTTTCTCACACTGAGCATGACTCACGTGAGCTTAGAGCGTGAAAGTAATTATTTCATCTTTATTTGAGCCATGAACCGTGCATAAACCTCATACTTCTTTACTCAAACTACGTGGGTTCTGATTCCTTTTCTAAACAAGGATACGTAGGTAGAACATCTATGGGTATGATCCCAACTCTGAAATAATCCATGTCCTTCTGAATGAAATTAAACTTCAAGTGCCCCACTGAGTGGCTTTAAAACCAGTATGGTTATCATAACGACCAAGATATTTCTATATAATGTGTTGAAGGATACCATTGACCAAGAATCTCTAACAAATACAGATGATTCTCTATCGATTAAGAACCTCTAATATATATAAAAGATTCTCTAAATCTTCTTCATACTAATCATTGATTGTTAGATCTAAAGGAAAGCTCATTTTCATACTTGGTAATTTAATAAGGATTCACGAACATAACTTAAATATATAAAGAGAGTCCCGGAGTAGACAATAATTCCCCCCAAAAAGGTGTGATGAGTCTGACCTCACATCCTCTCGACCAATGAAAATTCTTAAGCCTCATCGGTCCACAACTAATGAGCACCTACCTTTGGAAAGTAGGTCCAAATGGATATAGAATCATTGGATGTTTCCGGTTCTACAAACAAACACGTTAGAAACTAATTGGAATGATTGAACCTTAAACAAACAAGTTCATCCCCATTTTCAGAGGAAACAAAAAGTGCATTGACAATAAATTTTCTCAGACGATGTTCTACTAACCTCATAAGGGAAACTCAGGGATGAGTTGTATTATGGAGGGGAGGTTGCAACGTCACATATTTTTACAAAGGTATAGACCATTAATTTTTTGTTAAAATTACTTTAAAAATCACTAATAAAGATTCCAAAAGGATTCAAGGAGGTCTCGAGTGAGTCTGGGTCTCGCTCGGATCCTAGAGCCCCAAAATGGGAAGAAAATACTGGGTAATATGGTGGTGAGAAACCGTGCATCCCAGCCTGCACGGTTTCCCTAAACAAAGTGGATATAGACAATGAGAAACTAGGGGGCATATGTTTTTTCTATAACCATGCGACTCGATACACACATTCGTGTGACTCATCAGTAGTTTTTTTTATAGTGGGTTTTGTACAGTTTGTGCACTCTTAGATAAATGGTTCTCCTAACCATGTGAAGTGCCCCCTTATAGTAGTGAATAGAACATGGTTGGCACACGACATGGATAATCATGCGGCCAAACCATTCATAGTTATTTTGTGGGAAAAATTAAATTTCCACCCCTCTAAAATGATTTTAAACACACTTTTTTCCTCTTATATTTTCTCCAATGGTTTTCTCTCCACCATCATGTATAAACACTCCTTCAAGAACTAGGGATTAATAAATATTCTCTATATGAAATCCATTTCTCTCACCATTGTAAGAATCAGATAAATCTCAGAAAGATATTTGATCCTCTATATTCTATTTCAATTTCTTTATAATATCTATTGTATTATTTGGGTGAAAGCTCATTTTTTGTATTTTCAAGGCCTTTGACAGTTTCGTCAATTTCTACCAACCTTGATCAAATAAAAGGTTGATGCTGAATGAGGGAAGATCTACAAGGCTAAGGTACATGGTCTAAGATAATTACATCTATTTCATTTCTTTCCATAAATTTTTTCATTACTCTATGAGCCAGACCCTTCCAGTTTCACCTGTAAATATTTAATTAAATTTAATTGATAGTTTTCTCATATCATTTATGACCCGTGTTACTGGAAAATAAACTTATTAGTTTGATCTCCTTGAGTTATTTCATCCAAATGGGTGTGCCTTACCTTGATGGACAAATTTACCTTGTTCTAATTTGGACTAGCACCTCTTTAAGGGTTTTGACACTTAATTGTTTCCTTGAGCCTATTTTTGTGGTTGAATTTGAAGTTGAACCATGAGTTATACCCCTTAAACCATGTCTTAATAAAATATTTGAACTTAAATAAAAATTTCCAAGTTCTTATGCCTTGCACCTTGTGACTTAAATTCAATTTGACCAATGACATGAATTTACCAATAAACCTATGGTAATATAAATTCTTGAACAAATGAAATGGTACTTTCTAGGAATATTATATATTATGAATTTCTTGTTTAGTTGTTTTACCTTAGTGTTGAGGGTGAAATAAGGGATTTTGATATAAGGACCCCTTTAACAGGCTCTCGTTCTTTATTTAGATTTGTTAAAGCTTGGTCAAAATGTCATGGGTGATATCATCTATGCCTGATATGGGATCATTAGGCATTATTTTTTTCACCTCCGTGCAAGTTACACTAGTTCCCTAGGGGAGACCCCTTAGATGGGATCGATGTTATGAATTGGTTTTATCATGCCTTGAGTGAGAGACTCGGGCCCCTACATGTGATACTAGGTATAAACTTAGAGGTTTTTTAGTACTTGACTCTTTCACACCATGCTTGGAGTGACACGTGGAACATCATATTTGGGTCACCGTGGATGAAATCCTTGGAATTTTTCATATGATGAGACCCTAGAGTAATACTTGGAATGTCTCTCTGAATTGATATGGATGAACTCAGGGGGTCTTGTTTTACTTTATGAAGGGATTATCAAATTGAAATAAAGAAAAATTAAATGAATGTTTTCAAGTGATAGTTTTTTCATTTGGTTTAAAAAATGTAGGGATGTGTTCTCCAAGCCAAATCACAAGATTGGGAACACTCCAACCAATGGAAACATACCCAACTCACTTTACCATTTCAGGATCTCTCAGTCCAGAAACCCTATATTAGGCTAAAGATGGAAGATTGGATGGGTCTCCAAGTGGAACCTAGTATAATTTTTTTAATTTTTATTTTGGTATTCCATTTAAATTTTCATGTAACACTTCTTATTTTACATTATATTGCATGAAATGGAATAGGCTAGACATTTTGGGTGTCATCCCATTGATATTTAATCTCACACCCGGCTCAGGATGCTTTTGGCACCCTGATTAGACCTTATGTCTATATGTACTGATAAAGGGAAGCATCCAGATTTTAATTCATGATTGATTTACATTGATAGGATGTGGTTTGGGAGAAGATTAATGATAATATGCTCGAGATACTTGTCATAGTAGTTTTTTTCCTTTTTCTATATTTTTTCATCATGTTGTATATGATTTTATCCCATGCCCCTTGCATGATCAATTTTGTATAGAAATAAAGATCATCATATTGTATCTTTTATTATTCATATTCTTCTTACTATATTTTTATTCTCTCTTTCATGATTAATTATTTTGTTTCCACTATTTTATATTGGTTATATCAATTTCTATAGTTTCTTGTTATATATGAACCATTTCACTCTACTTTAATCTATGAGGGCATAGTCTCCCCATAGAAACACACTAGGCCCACACTTCTAGTCAGTATCCTCTTCCATTCAAGGAGGTGTGATTGAGGTCTTGTAGCCCACCATCTCGGGGTACCGTTAAGTGGCATCTAGGGAAGGGAACTAAAAAGTTGTATCAGAACCAATTTCCATTTTGGTCTTACTATTTGAGTTTAGACATAAGACTAGGATAATTGAATTTTGTAATGTGCATGTTCATGGGATTAGCTACCCACATATAGGGGATACCAAAAATTCTTAGGTTGGATAATTGCTGTTATTTCTTGTTATTTTTATCATTTCATTAGATTTCAAAATTGGGTGACACACTTACATTGAATTGTTAATATTTTGATGAGATACCTATTAATTTATCCCTATGATATGAGGGGACATTATAATCATGAATTATACTTGGCACAATAGGATCTAAATTGTCATGCATTATATCATTCCATTTTACTTATCAACATGCATTCTCTATATTGTATGAAATTAATGTATGTGTCATGTTAGTTGTTCCATGTAGTTTTATTTTATTCTCAATGATGGCATAATTGGTTCAAGAGACCACTAATTCCATGTTAGTTGGTTTGATTGGTGAGTCCCAATGGTAGATCATCTGATCAAACCACATCTATGGAATGTTGTATATGCATGCATCCCCTTCCCCTTGCATGATCATTTTTGTATAGAAATCATGATCATCATATTGTATATTTTATTATTCATCTTCTGATTATTATACTCTTATTATATATTGAATTATTAATTATTCTATTTCTACTATTGTGTATTGGTAATATTAATTTCAATTATTTCTTTTTTATATTTAAACTGTTGTGAACTACTTTGATCTATGAGGTAATAGTCTCCTCATAGACACACCCTAGGCCCACGCTGCTAGTCGGTAGACTTCGAAATTTGGGGAGTTTTGATTTTACTCTTGTGGCCCACCATCTTAAGGAACCATTATGTGTAATATAGGGTGGGATGATACAATTTCATTGAAACAAATTCCTTTGAAACTTTCTTGTTATCTAATAATTCCATGATATAGATTTCTTAATTGTTCTTAGCTTTATCATCATCTTTTGTTTTTGAATTTTGATCTTCTTCCTCTTTCTTTGATGACGATTGATCATATTCTAATGATGATTAATATTTTTCTAAAGAACTTTCATATATTTATTCTTTTTCTTCCTTGGAAGGTAAATCTGATGACGATGATGAATCTGATTATTTCTTATCAGATTGATTTTGTTCCTTATTGGTATATTCATTTTCCTTATCTCCATCTTCTCCTTCTTCGTATACCACTTCTTCAATTTCAGTTTCAACTTCTTCATATTCAACTTCTTCTCCTTCTTTCCCATAACAATTTTTAAATTATTTTCCATCTTCATTAACTACTTTATTTATTTCCTTATCAAGATCCTTTTGAAGTTATATCTTGGTTCTAAGAACTCCCTTACCGGCTAGCTCTGATTTCAATTATTTTTCTTCAAAAATAGGGACCGGTTAATCAACAACCATTTTTTCTTTTCCTTTTTCTATTACAGGAGTAATTTTTTTGGAACTATGGTGGTTTCTTTAGATACTGATCCAACTTCTATGTTGAACTGATCGGTATGGGAAGTAGGTATCACCAAATTTTCTGAATCCCTTTCAACTCATTTCAATAATATATCATGCATCTGGTCATCTATAAACCTTTTCTTTTTCTTAATATTCATAGTTTTTCCTATAAGTTTTTGGAAATATTAATTTTTAACGCCTTAACCTCTATAGGGTTGAGTCTATTATTTGGATCCCCTATTTTCTTATCATCTTTATTTTTTATATAATCTTCAAAAACTTCATCTAGTACTTTCTTCTTTTTTCTTTTTTTTCTTAGGAGGATAGGTATCAACATTACTATTGTTCTTATTATCATATTTATTTGATTTTATTGACGATTGTGCTCTTAAAGAAACTCTATAAAACTTCTCAACAAATTTATTTAATTTACTATCAAGAATAAACCTCATCATGCTCATTGTATCCTCATTGATAAATGAAATATTTTCTATCATTGGATACGACTTTTTTACAACTTTTAAAACTTTAATACCTTCAATAAACATAATTCTTATAAAATAAGAAAATATAATAATATTGGATTTGATTACACCGGTTTTGATGTTGTTGATTTTGAGATGGATGAATTTAACATGATTTATTTTTCTCATATTTACCAAAAATTAAAATATGAAAACATCAAATACCTTCAAGGTATCTCTATATCCCTTACTTGGTATTAAAAATTATTATATTCATAAAGAAATTGCAAGATTTTCTAGAGTGATATGGGAAAATTTTATAACCTGTTTCTATTTAGAAAACAAAGATTCCCCAGATTTTCTCCTATCAAATGTACAAAGATTATCTAGAGACTTAGGAGATGTAAAATATGTTTATCATTCAGAAGGTATTCTAACCATGTCTATAATTTTATTATATAAAAGTTTATATCTATTTCCAAAGATTATAAAATAAATTATATCTTTACTATATTCTTTGAAAAATTTAACAAAATCAATGATCTCATGAACTAAATCTTGATAGAATAAGTCAAATTATAGGTCTAGTTTTTCAACAAAAGTAGATTCACAACATTGAAAGTAAATTATCTTCTTTAGATTTGAGTTGTAATTTTTATACCATGATCTATCTATCAACCTTTCTTTGAATATGAACCATTTAGAAAAGTCCTCTTTAATGGCCATCAGATCTGGAAAAAAAATTGGAGAATCGTATGAAAATGACTGAAATTGGACTTGGTCCTTTGCGAGGTGTATAAATTTGGGAGCATAAGAACTTCATAACTAATGTGTTACATAGGGTTTCCCTCTATAAATATGCATTGAGGTTGATGTTTAATCTTCTAAAACAAAACCAATAATTGAGATGAAGACTTATCTGATCTAAAAGTCAATATTACTTTGAAAAATTAAGGATATTTTTTAAATCTAAAGGTTTTTAAAGCATTTATCAGATTAAAGATGAATCAAATTAAAAACTTTTAAAATATTTAAAAATCAACACAAAATTTTTATAAAACTAAAAGTATAATAACAAAAAAAATTATAAACATAATGAGAGAGTGAAAAAACTAAAATAGTAGAAGATTACCTTTTGGAGTGGAAAGATCCATCGGTATGATTAATTATTCTTATTGAATTTTTTAAACTAAGCATATTATGATAATTTTTTAATAATATCTTACTGTGAAATTTTCAGCACAAAAATTACTTACAATAGTTTTCAATAGAAAACTAATTATGACAGTTTTATAAATAAAAACTAATATGATAAAACCTGATAGTATTTTAAATAAAATTTGTGTCCAGAAATTTTATAAAATTTTCGGAGTCCAGAAAAAAAATTTAGTGATTTTAAAACTAGTTTTTTAAAATTTCAGTCTGGAAAACTCATTACGATAAAATTTTTAATAAAAGTAAAAAAATTAGATTTCTTTTGAAAAAAATAAAACATATGTAATATCCCTATGGAAAAAGAGTAAATAAATGTATGACATATATAAACACAGATATGAATGATTAATTTATGTTTATTAATCCTAGATTCTAGTTAATGTATTTAAATCTATCAAAAGTACGGGGTTTTGTAGAAATATCAGAAGTTGTTCTTGAGTTCCAATGAATTGTAAAATGATATATCCTTTATATGTGTGATCCTAAAGGAAATAGTTTCTTATATCTATATGATTAGAATTTGTGTTATGTGCTAGGTTTTTTCTAAAGGAAATGGAACTTGTGTTATAAAAAGGTATTTGAGTTTTATTAAAAATAAATCCATAGTCAGTGAGTGTGTGTTGCATCAACAACACTTGAGAACAACAACTTCCAACTACCACATATTCAACTTCAATAGTGGAAAGTGATATTGATTTTTGTTTTTTACATGACTAAAAACGTAAGTATTATCCTAATAAATGAAAAGTTATGGGTTCACTTTTCCTGTCCAATTTACAACCACCAAAGTAAACATCTGAAAAAAAAATTAGTTCAAAAAAATCCAGAATAATAGAAAATTCCTAAATCCATAGTTCCCTTAAAATAATGAAAAATTAATTTAATATATTTTTAATGGAATTATTTTGTATTTTCTTGATATCTTGAACATAGTCATACAAAAACACTAAATCTGGATGACTAGATGTTAATTAAACTAGACTTCCTACCATACATCTAAAATTATTTTGATCAACTAGTTGACCAGCCTTATCAAGATCTTAGGTATTTGAAATACCAATAGGAGTACAAATAATTTTAGTATTTTTGTATCAAACTTTCTTAAGAATAAGTTTTATATACTTATGTTGAGATATAAAAGTTATTTATGGTTTTTCTGATATTTGATAGATTTGAAACCCTGGAAAATATATTAAATCACCCATCATACTCATTTCAAACTTAGATGTCATGTGTTTTTCAAGGGAATATATTAAATATTGTTGAGTTGAACCAAATATAATTTCATCAACATAAATTTGTACAATCAACATATTTTTTAAATTATTTTATAAAAATACATAGATCAAAATCTCACTTAACAAATTTTTTTTGTAACAAAAATATAGTTAACCTATCATACCAAGCTCTAGGGGATTTTTTAAGTACATATAAAGATTTGGTAAGTTTATAAACATGTTATTGATGTTTTTATTTTCAAAACAATGGGGTTTTTTAACATAAACACCCTTTTGAACATATCCATTAAAATAATCACACTTCACATCCATTTGAAAAAGTTTGAAATTGAATAATGTTTCGAAGGATAGAATTTCTAACAATTATGCCATTATAATCACATTTATTCTAAAAAATCCCATTTTACTCCTATTATAGAAGTTTTTTGTAGTTTTTTCAACTAAATTACATAAATTTTTTCTATAAAACTCATTGAGTTCATCTTTCATTGATATTATACAATCCTCATCACCCAATTCCTTATCAGTATTCTTAGGTTCAAATTGGGATAAGAAATCTAGATGTTCAATTTCATTTATTAAGGAACTTCTAGTCCTAAATGGTTGATTAACATCACCAATAATATTGTCATAATGATGATTCTGAAGAAACAACTCACTTCATGGGTTTTCAAAAAAAAATCTTAAACAACAGGAAAAAAATATTCCTAATGAATAATTTTAGAAACAATTTCTTACGTTATTTACTCATGAGATGAAATTTTCAAAAAAATGTTGAAAATAATTCTTATAAATCACATTTGAGGATATAGGTTGGGGTTTTTTTGAAAAAAAGGATTTATTTCATCAAACATAACATGTATTGTTTCCAAAATAGTACAAGAATTTTTATTTAAAACTCTATAATCCTAAGAAGTAGTGGAATAACCTAAAAATATTCCTTCATCAGGTTTTTGGTGAAAATTTATGTAAATTATCTTTCATATTTAGGATGAATACTTTTTAAACCAAACACCATGAAGTAAGAAACTTTTTGTTTTCTTCTTGTACATAACTCATAAGGAATTTTATTAAGAAAAGATATAATTAAAATTATATTTATAGTATAGCAAGATGTAATAACCACTTCATCCCAAAAAATTTTAGCAACAGAGTATTCACTCATCATGGTTCCAGTCAGTTATTAAATAATTCTATTTCTTATTTCTACTGCACCATTTTTCTGGGGTGTTTTAGTTGCTAAAAAGGAATGGTCTATAACTTTGCTACAACAAAAAGTTTCAAAATAAAAATTTAGAAATTCTTCACCAGGATCACTATAAATATTTATCAGCGAGATATTTTTTTCATTTTTATCTTTGGCTGCAAAAGTTTTAAAATAACAAAAGGCTTCAGATTTCATTGTGAGAAAATAAACCCCAAGTGTATCTATTGTAATAATAAACTAAGACATATATATAGTATTTTCCACCAATACTTACAGTTTTTTTAGGACCAAATAAGTCCATGCGTACTAACTATAAATAATCATAAGATGAAACTTCACTAATATATTTAAAAAATTACTTGTGTTTCTTACAATATTGACAAGGGTAACAAAATTTTTATGTATCAACCCTAGGTTATGGTATATCCTAACAAGACATTTCTTAGAAAACTTAGATAAGTTTATAAGGTTACAAATTAATAACCTTATATTCTATAACCAAGATTGGTCTTCCATAGCACTAAGGAAAGGTAAGTCCTGGATCCTAAGGTCTTATAAGTTAATTGTTTAAACATTCTCATTCCAATTAGAAGAAAGAATAAATTCATCCTTGGAACTATGTACAAAACATTTATCATTCCTAAAGTTCATAATTTAGCCTTCATCACATAATTGCTTTATTCTTATAAGGTTATTCTTAATCCCTTCGACAAAAAAACATTTAAAATTAGTGTTTTTTCAAGAATAACAATGTTACCTATTCTGATAATATCTCCTTGAGCATTATCTCTAAAATTTACTTTAATACCATTCATCCTGATTATCTTCTTGAAGAAATATTTGTTTCCAGACATATTCCTGGATCACCCACTTTCCATGTACTATATATTCTTATTATTGGTACTACATTTATTATACTAAAAACAAAATAATTAGACTTTTGGAACCCAAAACCTTCTTAGGTATGATAATTTCATAAAATTAAATTTTATAAATACACATTTTTTAGAAGAATATGATTTCTGAAAACCTATCTATTGAACCTTTTTTAATGACCAACTATTTTTCCAATTTCCATTACTTAAACACTTGGTGAAAAAAGGGTAAATTTTAAGAATAATGAATTTTTTACCAAAAATGGTTTTTTATAATAAAACCCCATTCTGTAACTACTCCCATGAGGAAGGTTTTGTTTTTAGATTTTATCAAAATTTTATTTACCATTGTTAAAGCTTGATAAAATTTTCCTCAAAGAACAAATTTCAAATTTTATTTTTACAACTAAATTCTTATCCTCATTAATAATAGTTTTGGAATTAAATTTATAAAAAATAGTTTGAAAAATAATTTTCTAAAATATTTTGAAATAGTTTCATTTTCAAAAATAGTATCATTAAGATATTTAGAAAGATCTTCTATTTTATTAGTAAAAATATTTATTCTTGAATCAACCTTAGGTAATTTAGCTTTAGCATTATCAATATTTTTGAAAATCTTTCAATTCTTATTTTCTAAATGTATTTCAAAACAAGAAACTTCGTTATAAGAAGGTAAAGAATTATCTTCTGTTGAGGAATGTTCTTCATTAGATGACGAATCGTTCTCATCAAGATAATTAGCATTAAGAGATATGTTTATAAGATTTTCATCTATGTGTGGCTAGTCCATGAAACATTGACTAACAATGGGTAAATTTGAAAAAAGACCGAAGTTCCTCTATCCAGAACTTTCATTATATGAAAATTTTTTAGAAGAATCACCTCCACTTTCACTCCATGTGTCAGCATATTTTAGGACATTCTTGCCATTATATTTTTAATAATTTTTCACATTCCTTTATGAATTTATTTATTTTTATCCTTAATTTTTATAATTTTATAATTTTTTCAGATGTTTCCAACATTTTAACACTCATAACATGTGACTTTATATTTATTTTCACCGCTATCCCAATGACTCTTTTTTTATTAGTATTGAAAATCCTTTATTCTAACTATCTTATTCATCCTTTTAGAGAGATTTCCTAATTCATTATCAAAGTTTTCAAAAGTATTATAATCATATTTAATACTGAATTACTTATTTCAAGATTATTTAAAATATTTATTAGAAGTATGGTCTTCGGTAGGAATAGTAGTAGCAGAAAAAGAAAATCCACAATTCTCCTTTTTAGCTTTCTCATTATCTCTTTTTAACCATTCCTCATACTGCATAAGGGTTCTAGTTAAATCATCTAAAGTAAGATTATTCAGCTTTATTGTCTTATCAATAGTTTTTATTTTTGATTCCCATTCATTTTGAATGATATAAATAAACTTTTTTCCAAGTATTCCAACATCAATTCCATTTTAACCAGTAGATTGTAAACTATTAATAATCATCGTGAACTTCTAATGCATATTTAAAAATAATTCTCTAGGTAAGAAATAAAATTTCTGACAGTCTTCTCTAACAGTAGATCTCTTGGTCTCAACATCTTTTTATGTTCCAAAGTGTTTGACTTATAACTTTTTCTAGATATTTCTTTCCTTAACACATAAAGTTATTTGAATGTAATGACTTATTATCATGGAACATAACAAAGTATTTATTACTCTTTAATTTAACTAATACTATTGTTTTTATTGATATATAAAATTAGTGAATTCCTTATTAAGAATATTAAATTCTCCAGTAAGCATGCAAAAATTATCAACCATGGTGTTGATAACAAAATTCTTCATCCTATCTATCCGGTACTCAAATCAGCACTATCAAAGATAGGTGGTTTGTTCATGTTGAGATTTTCTATAAACTCAACATTAATACCAGACATATTTTAAAGAAAATAAAAATAAACCTTTCCATAGATACACATTATTATAACAAAATTTTATAAACATGATTTTTATATCAAAACTTTAAAAAACTTGTGATAATTAAGGAAAGTAAAAAACTCAACAAGTATATGAACAGAAGAATATTTCTTTAATACCAATTATAAGATCATAAGATCTGATCAAATGAATATACTTATATGTGGGGGATGAATTTTAGTTTGATAAACTTGGTTTAATATGTTCAAACTAATAAAAACATAAGCCTCTTTAATTAAGGTTATCAGACTTGGGCTCAGTCTGATTAACAAAGTCATAGAATCATAACCATAAATCAATCTGATTATATTAGAGTAAAAAAAATAATCACTATAGATACTATTTATATTAGATTTTTATTATCATAATTAGATTGAATATGATAAAAAATCAAATTATAAATATGAATATGATGACTTTATTTCTATTAAATGTGCAGCAGAATAAATACTTGTAAAAACAAGAAATACAATAGAAATATAATAGTAAGAATGACATACAATCTTTTATTAAAAATATAACTCTATTAACATTAAGATTAAGGTATTCAATAACCTTGATCCATTATTTTATACTTATATTAAAGTTTTTATTTCCTTACCAGGAAATACCTTGATATGAAGATCAGATTCTCTCTATCATCCTATCCCTGGAATACCTTGAATCAATGATCAACTCTATCTTACTATCCTTCTAATCCCTTAATCTAATGGATCATATTATTCATCTTCTAATCCCTAGAATCCCTCAATCGTAACATTGATTAGATGCAAATACAATTTCAAAAGTTATTAGGAAAAATTTCCTGACAAGTATTCCTTAATAATACAACTATCTAAAGAAATGAAAAAGACTAGGAATGAGAAGTTTGTGCTAAATATTCTTTAGATGATTTGGGAGTGAAAAATAATTGTCTTCAAACTCTTCAAATAACCCGATATTTATAGGCGATCTCCCAAAGGTCATATTTCCATGTTTGTTGAAATAGCCTCAGACCCCTAGCACTTGACATCTCATAATAACTGAATGTATGATGTCATATTTATTAACACTATTATAGTGTTAAAGGTATTCCTTAAACTAGAAACAAGTCATTCTATTAGGATTATAAACATAGTTAGTCTAATAGACGTCCTTAAAAATTTCAAAATAATAATATTTATGAGTGTTAGTCTGATGTTATTGGTATCAGCATCAGTCTTATTGTTAAGACTTTGTCAGTACAATAGACATGAAAAAAATTCTAACTTCTCGTTCTTATAAAGGTGAGTCTGATTAATCAGACACATACTCATTACAATAATCATTTTGAAAAATAGTAAGTTTACACTTGTAATACTTTATAACTTTTTATAAGTATGGTAAAAATTAAGGTTTTCTATAAAAACATACTAAAGTACTTTGGACATAAAAAGTTAGTAAACATGTTTTTAGTAAGTGTTTTTGATTTCTAAATCTAAAGGGGTGGAAAAGTAATAAGTTAAACTTCTGAATCAATATTTATGAATTTTTTCATTTAAAGGAACCCAAAAAGGTAAATATTATGAGGGTGGGGTGAATCATGGTATGTTAATTTCTTTATAGGTTCATATCCAATGTCCTTAGGAAAAATCATCTCCCCCACAGAGAATACAAAATGGAAAATTAAGTAAAGAAAGGAAAAATTAATTTCTACTTGGTTTTCCCATATGGGGATATTTCTAAGGAGCATAGAATGATAATATATTGATATAATAAATTCTCTAAGAGTGAAACTTGTTTATTTATAAGCTCAATAAAATGAATATGGTTTTTTCGCATGTTTATCGAGAGGCCAATCAGGTGGAGGATGCTTTGAAAAAGAGGGAACTCATTGATCTTGGCGAGATGTGGTCTTTCACGGCTCCTGATTACAGTGTCCCACTGGTGGAGGTAGATAGATGTGGTCTGATGCACACTCATTTATTTAATAACTCCTTGTATGCTTGAATATCTACCTATTTTTATTTAATTTACTTAGGGATGGCTTTCACCAGTTCCTCAGATTTAAAAAAAATTAACTCATCCTTCATCTAAATCATGAAATGTCTTGTTTTTATTATGGGATTGACTCGTTTATATTCCTTACTTATTGTCTTTTCTCTCTATCATAGATATATAATTCCAGAATTTTTTGATCCACAATCCTTCCTCTCCTTTATGTATAGAAATATATTTCTTCAGTCTTGATAGAATCACCCTAATTCCCCTTGTATTAATATAAAATTTGAATTAATTAGAATAGGAAAATGTTACTGAAATATATCTATAATTTTTATCCAAATTTCCATAATTTGAGTCACATAAAATCCCAAAATGAAAGGAACTTTCAATTTTGGATATTCTTCTTGATGCGACCAGATTGTGGTGTGGTCACATTTATCAGGATGTAACTACTTCCTTCACTTAAAACCCAAAATTCGTTTTACTTCTAATATTCACATCTCTAAGGAAAGACAACCTACTTTGTGATGAAATTCCCTAATCCTCTTTATTTTTTGGCTCAAACTCTTACATTTTCTGTGTTTAAAAATAATAGGAAACATCTTGAATTAACCCTTCATGGTGTGAGACTTTATCCAAGGCACAAACTCCATCTTCTGGGTAGATCTCCAAATATTGTTCCCTTATATTCATGGCATTTCCAAATTCTCAATGAAATGATTTTGTCTCCAACTTCCGACAAATTTAAAATGATCTTATATAGGGATTTCATTTCTGTATGAATCCTCTCCTATAATTCCCTACTTTAGAATAATTTATTCTAATGTACCGAGATTACATTATGACATAACTCATTGCATCATGATATATTATCATTTAATATTCAAAAACTTTAACGTATTCCCACAAAACATTGATATTATTCTACATAAGTTCTTTTTTAATCTTCCATAGGTTTATTATAGTATAGTTTGATTCCCCGTGATACAATCATTATTTTAGGCATTGAACTTTAATCTAATGTGAAACTAGTTATGACGTGATTACAACTTTGGTGGAGCAACATGCATAAATTTTCAAAACCTCCAAAATCTCATTATTAAACCATTATGGCATGAACTGTTTTCTATTCACTACTAAAAACATGTAATATACATCATTAGCCATTATAAGCACTAGAAAAAAACACTAATAAAGGAGGCCTTTATCAGTGTTAAAATAGTGAAAATAAATGGGTTACCTTTATTATTTATTTTTTTGGCATTGATAAAGGATACCTTTTTCGGCGCTCAATTTTTAACACTAATAAGGGTACCGTTTTTCAGTTTAGCATTGATAAACATCCCAATTACACATGAGAGTACCACATCAAAGTAGTTCAAGGGAGACAAATTCTTTATATATCACTAAGCTACATGCAAATCTCTTATGTATGTTGTTTGGATGGGATCATTCATATGTTGCACACACATATATAGGCTTGTTCATGGGTCCACATGGGGCTTTTATAACCCTCTTCTTCCTGTGGTTCTTGGTCCATCGTCATACACCGCCCAGGTCCTACAAGACCCATCCCACCTATCTTATCAATTACATAGCCCGACCCTATCCATGCAAAAAAACCAATAAAAATACAAGTATTAAAAATATTAAAAAAATTGAAATAATTAAACAAATAAAAATAAAAAAATGAATAAATTAAAAAGAATATTAAAGAATAATTAAATTTATTATTAAAAATTAGATATATATATATATATATATATATTATAAATATTAATAAATAGTATATATTAAATATATATATATAAAATGAATAAAATGAAATAATTAAACAATTAAAAATTAAAAATTAGTAAATTAGAAAATGTTAAAAATCTTATTAATAAAATAATTATTAATAAAAATGAATAATTTTAATATATATATATATATATTATAAATATTAATAAAGAGTATATATTTAACATACATATATAAAATGACTAATTTTTAATAATTAAACAAAAAATTAAAAATGAATAAATTAAAAAAATTATTAATGAAACAGTTATTTACAAAAATGAATAAATTTTTATATATATCTATTAATTATTAATAGTAATAAACATTATTTATTAAAAATAATTATATTAAATGAATAAAATGTGATAATTAAAAACATATTAATATCTTACTCATTTTTAATGGTTTTATACATAATTATTCATTAATATAAAAATATTTTTATTAAATAAATATATTCATAAATATATTATTCCCAAAAAAAGATTTATATAATAAAAATATTTATCCTTACATTAAATGTGTCATACATTTAGTGAAAATGGTTTATAATTAAAAAATAATATTAATTAAAAATATTGACTAATTCTATCAAGTAATGGACATTTAATTGAGTGTCGTTTGGTTTTACAATTTAATATATATCGACTTTGTGTTAAATTGATTTCACATATACATATACATAATTAATGCATTTTTATATATAACGCACACACATAATATTTATGTAATTTAATCAATTTTTAATATTCATTTTAGAATTATATTTATTAATATAATATATTTAATATATTTTTTTTTCTAATCAGTAAATTTTATCATTTTTTATATTTTTATTCAATATATACTATTTATTACTTTTTAATATATTTTTTGAATTTTTTTGTTTTCAATATTGTTTATTCATTAATAACTTTAATTGTTCTTTTAATATTTTATAATTTATTCATTTTAAATTTTTCATTGTTTAATTTGTTTGTAATTTTATCCATTTTCAATATTTATTTATACATGATTATTCATTAACATTTAGTGCTTTTAATATGGTTTTATTTTATCTAATTTACATATATTCATTAACATATATAAATATTCATTTTTAATTTTTTAAAATTATCTATAAAATTAATAATGGTTATTCTTTTATTAAATTTATTCATTCTTATTAATATTTATTTCATTAATAGACACTCCATATTACATAATAGCATTGTTCAATATTACATATACAAAACTTGGGTATATATATGCACATTAATTTCACACACACAAATATTTACATAATTAATGAGATCTTATATAGAAACACATACAACTAATATTTATGTTTTGTATTCAAATTTTAATATTCATTTGGTAACATAATATATTTAATATATTATATTTTTAGTCAGTAAATGTTTTATATTTATATTCAATATTATTATAGTTAGTATTATTTATTCATTTTAGATATTTTTTATTTTTTATTTTTATTTTTTGAAATTTAATAATTTTGTAATGTTTATTTACACATATTTATTTACTATGTTTTAATATTTTTAATATGTATTCATCTTCATTTCACTATATATCCATATTTTATTTTTTTAAAATTTTGTATAATTGATAAAACTTATCCATTTTTTCAATATTTTTAAAGTCTGCTCATTATTAATTATTCAATTTCACTCATCTTTAACATTCATGTATTTAATATTATATATCCATTAATAATGTTAAAAATATATTTGTAAATAAATATTTATAAATAAATAAATTTTTAAATTTATATTTATTATATTTATAAAATTATATATTTGTAATTATAAATAAATATATATAATTTTTTTAAAAAGTATTTATATAATTATAAATAAATAACTATTTATATAAATAATTATAAAATTATAATAAATATATTTCAATAATGAATATATTTACAATATATATATTTATATTATATATATATATGTATAATTATACAAATATATAATGATATAAATATATTTATAATTATAAAATTGGAATAAATATATTTATAATTTTAAATATATTTAAAATATATTTATAAAATTATATATTTATAATTTTAAATATATATATATATATATATATTTTTAAAATGTATTTATATAATTATAAATAAATACTTACATATTTAAATAATTATAAAATTATAATAAATATATTTAAATAATGAATATATTTAATATATTTATATTTATATTTATATTTATATTTATATTTATATTTATATATATTTATTAAATACATATATATTTATATAAATATATATAATGGTATAGATATATTTATAATTACATACAAATATTTATAAATATATTTACAAATATATTTATTTATAAATATAATTATTAATCATTATTGAAAATCCATCTTTATCAACACTAATGTTTTGGAACTGAAAAAGAATGATTTTATCAGCACTTGTCTAGCACCGATAAAGAGGTCTTTTATTAAATCTTATTTATTTAGCACTAATAAAACCTCACTTTATCAGCGCTTTTATGGTAACACTGATAAAACCCTCCCTGATATTTTTAAATGAACCCTAATCAAACCAATTTTAGTCCCACCTATCAAACACTACTGTAAGTCAAATGCTTCCGTCACTCCTCTACATTCTCTTAGAAAAATCAAGCCTTGAATCTATGGAATGTCATTTTTTTGTTATCTCGTTGTTTTCTTGTTTGGGTTCTATGGTGTGTGTTAGTGCGGTGTTTTCTTGGCTTGGTGCTCTAGTGGGTTCTACAGTTTCTTTATCCTTCATTTTATCCTTCATACATGTTCTTTTTTATCCTCCCTCATTACATCATTCTATTGTCCAAACCCTAGTTGGGTTTAGGTTCTAAAGTTTTAATGTCTCGATCCGTAAGGTGTTCGGGTTTTATTTGTGGATATATTTGATTGTTAGTTATTTGTATATATTTTTTTTTATTGGTATTTATTTAAGTTTTATGGTTAAATATTTTTTAATTAGGTTTTATTTTAATGGGATAGTTATGGATGTCCAAATTTTGTGGTATTTATTGATTTGGGTCAGTTTTGGTGGTTATGAATTAGAAATATGATGGATGATTTGTGTCGTAATTCATGGTGTGATTTTGAGTTATGTACTAGAGATATGGTTATGGGTTGATTATTTGGGATCTTGGATTTATTTAATTTATTGACATGTGATCGATTTAGATGTGTGTGTTATAGGTTTAGTAAGTGCTTTAGTGTCAATGATTTCATACATAGTGGTTATCTAAATTCATATAAATAACTCCTAAAAATTTTCAAGGATGAGAATTCATATTATGGGGAGGATCTAGTAGTAATTCCATATATTCCTTGATTATTAATCCATTAAAGTCTTATTCATGAAATTTAGATGGCTATTCTATAGGTTCAATTGAATGTTTTATCATTAATTGTATTGGTTTTTGTGATTTGGTTTTTTGCTATGAAATTAGAGTTACACGGTTTTAGGGGCTTATGATGATCATTTATAATATTAAAATTTCTCTCTTAATATTATTAGGTGATCTTAACTCACCATGTGATTCTCAGGATATGCCTATAACATGTTTTCCCTCTGTTTTCAAAATATTTTTATAAAAATAATATTTTTTTAAAAAATATCAATTGATGGTTTCCAATTATAGTTTTATATAAATGATTAGATTTATTCAATGGTTAAATAGAATTGTATTTAGATATCATAACTATATCTTACTTATTTGGGGTAAACCATTATAAATTAATCTTTAGTGATCCCCTACAGACATATATCATAATTTGTTAGACAATTTTTTGAAATTCTAATCTAGTACCCCATATTAAATCTTGTCTCATAAACCCATACTCTTAAAGTTTGATACACTTTATCTTGAATTACACTTGGTTAGAAATGGAACACTTGGGTATGTTTCTAAGTTATTATATTTTATATACAACCTAATTCTAAGGGCGTCCACTTGACTTATCAACTTAGTTGATTTTCATATAACTATAGTGGACTTATTTTAACCTCAAACAAGTTCAATAATTAGAGAAACTTATTCCAACTTGAACATTAATAAGCTAACAATCAACAACCCACACATTACCTATGGTAAATAGTGTTTCAATGGAGATTTGGAATAAGAGTTTAATAGGTGAGAAGAATTGGTTTACTATGAAAAACCAAAATAAATAATATATATACACAAACATCACACTTGAAAACTATAATGGTTTTATGAGAGTTAAAGTTTGTAAATATTTATGAAAACCATATTCTAGAAATGGTTTTTATTAGGATATGATTTAAATTTATTTATCATTTTCATATTATATTCTTCTTTAAAAGGTTTTATATGATTATTTTCATTTACCACTCACATTTCCCTTCTAAAACATGGATACTAAAACGAAATGTGATTATATCTAGTGTCGATTATAAGAATTTTGTTGATTATTGAGTTAATAAGTGTAACATTGAGCATAAAAAACCTAAAAAATTAATAACGATAGTCTATTATAAACTTATAAAAAAATTTGAATGTATTAGTTACCATCTCATCCAAAGGATTCCTTAGTAGACATACAACCTCTCTTCTACTAACTTGGATGTACTTAAGGATAATATTAATCATAAGATCACATGAGTGGGTAATTTATGTTTGTTATAGAAGAGGGATCGGTTCCTACATTAGAGTATGAGCTACTGAAGGTTATTCACATTCTTATTGGAACTTCTATAATTCCTCTTATTTTTTGTTTTTTATTAGGTTTCATTTTGTTTTAATTCTATACTATAATGACTTTATACTAACAGTTTCATGCTTTTAGTTGTGTTTTCATTTATGTAGAGTATTATGGGTAGTTTACATTCTTTTTCTATCCTCGTATATCTTTTTTGTTAATGTTTTATTCTTGGAAGGTTTGACCTACTAATGAATCATTCTAAATTTTATGTAAAGAATAAATAGGAAAAATCACTATATAAAAATGAATAAATCATTCCTCAACTATAAGTTGATACCCACAACACTAGCCACCTATTGTGTGGGGTCAAGGAAGACTCTTGGGGTAAAATTTAATGTGAATCAAGTGTCGTATGGGTAATAAAGTCATGGATAATACATAAAGAGTCACATTTTACTTTTATGATTATTATTAATATCATGGATTCAAATTCATAATAATTTAATGATAAGAATAACTATATTGAAGTTAATAAATGAGTAAAAATTCTCATATTCATAAAAATAAAATTTCTGACTAGAGAATGGAATTGAAAAATAATGTCAGGAAGCTCACTATATCATAGAATAATCTCTATCAATGCAGTCCATTGTCTATTACAATAACAAATCTAGTGATTATACTAGATCTAATTTCTTTTAAAACACTTTTTCTATCTTCATTTCTATCAAAACAAACACTTCAACCACCAGCTTTTCAACCACCACATTTTATATATTTTCGTGTCCTTTAATCTAAAAATAACCACCCCAAAGGTAATTATAATTATTTAAAAGAACAAACTGTAAAATTATTTGAAAATAAAAATAATTATGATATGTATTATTAAATAAGTAACTAAACTAAAAAAGTAATTTCTTTTTTTCTTTAAAAATTAATGATTTTAATTAACATCGAAAAAATTAGAAATAAAATCTACTCTAATAATTATCATAGATACAAAAAAATTAATAAAACTAACCTTTACCCTAAACAATAATAATGCTCTATTAATAATTATAACTTTTTATAGAATAAATATTTCAGAAATTTTCATCATAATTCAAACTGTAGTTCGAATAAAAACCAAAAATAAATTAAAATTAGCATTAAGAAATCATTTTAATCGACTATAACCATTTATTTATGAAAATAACGATAAACTAACAAATTTTTCAAATAATAAAATTAATGACATTAACCAAAATAACATGAATTATAAAAATAATAACCACAAAAACTAAATTATACATGAAATAATGATTTGAAAGCCCTTGATTTATAATTTAAAGTGTATCAGAACATGGAAAATTGGAATAAATGAGAGTGAAAACATTTATTCTTAAAGTGGATACCTATTGTTGGTAAAGTTTTATGATTAATGGAAATAAGGATCAATAATTGATCAATACTTTTAAGTGGTCAAATGTCTCATATGATTTCAATTACTTACTGGTTTTTTTGGATCTTTGAATTAATCATATTTGAAATGTCACGAACCAGCCCAGGTCGACCCTGAACCGGTCACCCGAGCCAGTCCGCGGCAAGTCCCGAGGGGCGTTCCCGATCCCCCCGGGATGGCAACTAGTGCCAGGCATTGAAATTTTAATCGTTGGGAACTATTTCAGCCCAAACCAAAAACAGGATCAAAAGAAAGAATATAACTAAACAAAACAGACAACACTAACAACAGAAACAAAACTACGTCACAAACATACCTCCACATGACCTCACGGTCACCACCCAACTAAACACCAGTGTCACTCCATCACTGAGCGACTCAAACTAGGAAAAACCTGAACACAAGGAACCTGCAACTGAAATGGTAAAAGATAGGCGTGAGCACAGAAAGTACTCAGTAGGTGATCCCAACAACAAATCCCAAAGCACTGCCAGTAAATAAAGAATCTATATATTCCAGGTTTGAACTACAATGTATAAAAGTAAGCTTTCATAATGTTTCACTTGAAAATAAAAACATGAGCCATTACCCTTACTTTTTTTTTCAAAAGTTGAATTTCTTTTCATTGGTGCTAAATTCTTTCTAAAAGAGAAAGAAGTGCTAAATTTTCAAATTTACACAAGAGAATAATGCATTTTCATTTGAAATCCATTTTCACAAAGTAACCAGTATAAGCTGTAAAGGAAAAAAACTGAAAGTAAACAAGCAGGGAAAATCAAGTAACCATGGGTGATCCTAAACATCCCTAGAAAACCCTTGGACGTACTCAGGTTCAGACTACCTGCCGGCATGGTACTCCATAGTCAATAACCAACTGACCGCCCTAACAGCCAACTAGTGGCACGCCCCACAAGGCCTTACCTACCAAGGGGGGACTAAGCTGTCTAATCGGGGTTAGCCAGCAACCATCACTCGATTCTATAAAAGACGCTCAGGAACCCACAGTAGTTTTAATAGTACTGTGTAAGTAGGAGGCCCTCGCACGCGTGACTCATCTCACCGCACTTGCCAACCCCTTACACGGATACCGCTACACGACAACCCTCGAAGGGAAGTCCCTCTGTAGATATTCCCCATAAGTAGGTATATTTACATATTCACTTCACATTCAATAAAGTGCCAATCGGGCCGCCACATCACTACATTTAAAACATTTAATATCAAAGCGTTGCCAAAAGATATAACACACACCATCATGTTGAAAACTAGAAAAACATAATTAGAAACCCATTTAAGGAAAACCAAACCACCACTGACAAATTCCAAAATCCAGCTCAGGGGCCAAACGGGCCTTTAATCATTTTTTTTGAAGGAATGCTATTTCTCAAATGAAATCCAAACTTTTATTCACACATCAAAGGAAAACATTTTTCAACAAACAAGAACCACGCTCAAAGTTTCCCAAAATCAAGTTTAAAGGTCATACAACATTTCCTTTAATCAAGGTTCTAAGAAACACCTTTTCCATAAACAATACACCTACCAATTTACACACACCAAAAACATTTCAAAACACAATTCAACATGACTTTCACATTTCATAAAGAACCCATTTAGAAATATTACTATGGAAGCACACAATTAAAACCAAGAAAAACACTTTCAATGAAACGCTAGAATTAAACAGCTTTCATTATCATCATATCACCACACTGTAAATAACCACTTAATAATACTTTTAAATTTACTGAAACTCAGTAAAAAGACAAGGAATAAATAAATTCTAAATTTAAAGGCGAGTGCAATGGGAGACCTACCTCAGCTTGAAATCCAAACGCACGGTGTGTCTCACCTCGCACAAACGCACAAACACATGCACGTTGACGACCACAGTATCGCGAGGTTATCTCACCAACGCGCTGCATCAAATGCACAATAATTAAAATCACATAACCACTGACTTATAATAATTCATATAAAAACTAATATATATATATATATATACATATACATATACACAAATATATAGACATTGATATATAAAATATTTCAAGCCAAAGCAGTGCAAACCTCACCTCGACACCGGAGCAGGTGAAACGGATGAACCCGAATTGCTCACTTTCAGCAGCGGTGCTCGCCGGTCGCCCAAACAAGAATGAGAAGTGCGACTGGTCATGAGGGCGCCAGACGGCGTGACGACAATGGACGAGGCTGACCGTATGGCACGTTGACACCGCGGAAGGCCTGCGGGTCGAAGCGAGCGTGACAGGGGTGCGGCGAGCAGGGTAGGTCGGGTGCGGCGCGGCCGGGGGTGGCTGGCCGGAAGCGGGCTGGCCGGAGCGGGCTGGCCGGACAGCAGGTCGCCGCCGGAAAGGGAGTGTCGCCGCCGGACAAGAGGGTCGCCGCCGAAAAAGTGGTCTCCGCGGAACGGGAGGTTCGGCCAGCGGTCGGGGTGCTCGGAACAGGAGCCGGACGGGCTGGGGGGTGGCGGTGACGGAAAAACGGGGCCACCGGGGTGCTGCGCGAGGGAGCGGCATCGGTGCGGTGACGGGAAGCCGGTGAAGGGGAAGTAGGGGCTGGGCGGAGTGGGGGTCACGCGGGGGCAGCGAGCCGGCGCGGGAGCGGCGAGCCGGCGCGGCGGGGTTGTGCGCCGGAGCAAGCCTGGGCGGAAACGGGGTCGGCGCGGCGAGCCGTGGGCACCGGTGGGTGACGGAGGCGATGGGAAGGGGACACCGGAGCAGGCCTGGGCGGCGCGGCCAGAGCGCCGGAGGGGGGGGTGAGGTCGGCGGGGGTAGCAGTCCGGTGAGGCGGCGGGCACGTCTGGGGCAGAGTCCGGATGCGGCGGGGAGCGGGAGAAGCGCGTCAAAGGCCGGAGACCGGGGGATGCGGCGGAGGCCGGGCGCCAGAGGGTGCGGGAGCAGGGCGCCTGGCGGAGTGAGGCTGGGAGAGGGGAGGGGGAGCCACGCGGGGAAGAGAGAGAAGGGGGGGCGGCTGCGGGAAAGAGGGGGAGAAATTAGGGTTAGAAATATATATATATATATATATCTAAAATAATAATAATAATAATAATAATAATAATAATAATAAAATACTATAATCATAATAATAAAATAAAAATATTGTACTAATAATAATATTGAAAGATAGTATAAGTAATTAAATAAAACAAATCCTAAAAATAATAAAACTTTATAATAATAATAATAATAATAATAATATAATGATAATAAAAAAATTAGTTAATTATAATAATAATAAAATGTCAACATAAAAAAATTAATATTTAAAACGTCGGGTGAACACACGGTCACCCGGGCTGAACGCACGGTCACCGCTAATGATGCGGTGACCGCGCACCAGTGTGAAACCACCAACACAGTTAAACTTCGAAAAATTTAAACCGGGACCAAGAAAGAAGAAAAAAAATAAGGACATCTGCGGTCAGGGTGTGACAATTCTCCCCACCACAGACACTTTCTGCCCCCAGAAAGTCACCAAGCCAAAAGTCAGTCAAGATTCAGGTCTATGCCCAAAAGGAACTAAAGGAACCGAAGAGGACTGAGAATCTCGGGATGACCTTACTCTACACAGGTCACACCCGATCAATTCAAGAGAAAAATGAAGTCCGAGGTTGAGGGGAGAATACGAAGGGGTTCTCCCTACCACAAGAACTCAACTAGTTCGAAAATTTTAACACTCCGAACATACTACCATAAGGGGGGTTGGTTATAGTGTGGGGACTCATAACCGATCCAAAACAACTCCTATAACACGATCAAAACAACACCTCCGTCGAATGTTGAACCCTCGACTAGAGTCAACAAACTTCAACACCAGGGATAACCCACAGAAAAATACTTAACCAAACATCAAGTCAGAAACATGACCCACATAAATCCACGAAACATAACTACATCCGACAAGCATAACTAAACCAAGGTCAACCTACACAAATGTCTAACAATGTTTACGAAAGACACGCGATTTGCAAGATCATATCAACACAAACAAGATTGTTTGGATTTTAATTGAACAAATTCATCATTACTTCATAACAGGACAATGTACTTACAACGATGTTGAAACTTTAATAGCAGATAAGAAAATATGATAATATTTCTAATTGTTCCACCACCAACACGGAACAAAACCAGGACCAAAGCTTCATAGCCTTGGGAACTCCTGACTGTGCGCGAGCTTCACCCCGAGACCTGTAGCTGGGGCTCTGATGGCTGAAGCATCTTTTGCCTCACAGTCAGGTACTGACATTCTCCCATCACGACGTCCTCTTCAAGCGACGCTTCCTACAAAACTTTTCCAGATGACCCAGACAGCCGCATTGATGACACATCTTTGGAGGGTTGTGACAAGACGTCTTTAAATGCCCGAAACGACTACACTGATAGCATACCATTGAACGATCTGATGAATTGGAAGCTGGGACCAAGGGGGATAACTCCTGAGGAACAGGTATCTCTGGCGTATTTTCCACACTAGAGGGGGAACTCTTACGAACAACCGGGGATTCTAGAGTACTAACCAACTATGTTTCGGAAACCAACTCAGCCAAAAATGCTTCCTCCATCAGCTTCTCGAAACGTTGGTCTTTAGAAGGAAGGACTCGCTCCTTGATCTCTAGACGAAGACCCCTGGTGAAAATAGAGGCCTTCATGAGCTCATGCGACGCTACCTATGGAGAAAAGGAAATCAGTTCCTTGAAATGGTCAACATATGCCTTCACCGTCCGTTGGCCTTGTTGAATATGCACAAGCTCCCTCTTTTTCTCCAGCTTCACTTCCTCAGGTACAAACCATTGGATGAAAATGATTTTAAAGACATCCCACATCACTCCAAATTGTGTTGACGATGGGGTAACCATCCTCCACCGGTCCAGAGCTGGACCCTCAAAAAACTCCATAATTGCACGAACCTTAACATTATCGGGAGTTCCCAACGTTCTAAAGACACGCTCCACTCCCTCGAGCCATTCCACTGCCTCCAACGGACCCTGATCACCATGGAGAATAGGAAAAGTCTGAGGAGGACCAAAAACTAGACATGACTTATCTGAATCCTTAGAGACCTTTCAAGGCGGCATTTCCTGGGAAACATATAAAACACAAAGCCAAAACCAATATCAAACCGAAGCAACATCAATAAAAGTGCCTTCATCAAAAACAGTCAGCACAAAGACCAAACAGACACAAACACAACCCAAAATAAAATCTCCTTTTTAAAATCCCCTTTTTATTTTAGACTTTAAAACCACCCTCTTTCAAGACTACTTTCCAAAACCAATCCACATTCAAACCAAAAACTTTCCAAAACCGTTTCCCCTTTAAAACCAATTTAGAAAACAAGGTCAAGCCTTAAATTTCAAATACACACCCAGGTAATCTCATGAACCGTTGCACATGTCTTCATCCACTGTCCAATAATACTCTCACCAACACGCATTTTTTTCCATGCATTCTCACACATGTGAAAACGTTCATAAAGAGGACCTGGGGTTTCATCCCGAACCATTCTCGACCAACTCCAAGCAATAACGAATTTGAAATTCAAGATATTTCAGTTTTAAAACCCATTTCATACATTTAAAGTCTTTTAAAAGAAACCAGTCCAATTTTTCAAAAACCTTTTTCATTTCCAACAATGTACTTACACAGACCAAAACAAAAGCAGCATCCAAATTTGCATCAACCACTGGAGTGAGGGACTAGTAGTCACGCCCAACCTGGCGACATGGTAGTGGGCCATGTCCCAAGTCAGTGTCGACCACTAGGAGGAATTCAAACCGTGTACTCAGACTCCACATGGGTCACTACTCCATGTGAAATCACGATGTAACGTCGGCTTGCCTCCGTTGTCATCTCTCAATCCAAGACAAACCAGAAAGAGACAAGGACACAATTCCCGAACTACCCCTGGTGACTCGAGTTGCGGGATGGACGAGGGTTCATGACGTCCTTCCCGTACCTACCTCTCGAGTCCCGACAGTCCTAATCTCCACCTACCAGACAACCCAAATATCAAGAACCTCCTCTGATACCACTTTGTCACGAACCAGCCCGGGTCGACCCTGAACCGGTCACCCGAGCCGGTCCGCGGCAAGTCCTGAGGGGCGTTCCTGATCCCCCCGGGATGACAACTAGTGTCGGGCATTGAAATTTTAATCGTTGGGAACGATTTAAGCCCAAACCAAAAACTGGATCAAAAGAAAGAATATAACTAAACAAAATAGACAACACTAACAACAGAAACAAAACTACGTCACAAACATACCTCCACGTGAACTCACGGTCACCACCCAACTAAACACCAGCGTCGCTCCATCACTGAGCGACTCAAACCAAGAAAAACCTCAACACAAGGAACCTGCAACTGAAATGGTAAAAGATAGGCGTGAGCACAGAAAGTACTCAGTAGGTGATCCCAACAACAAATCCCAAAGCACTGCTAGTAAATAAAGAATCTACATATTCTAGGTTTGAACTACAATGTATAAAAGTAAGCTTTCATAATGTTTCACTTGAAAATCAAAACACGAGCCATTACCCTTACTTTTTTTTCAAAAGTTTAATTTCTTTTCATTGGTGCTAAATTCATTCTAAAAGAGAAAGAAGTGCTACATTTTCAAATTTACAGAAGAGAATAACGCATTTTCATTTGAAAGCCATTTTCACAAAGTAACCAATATAAGCTGTAAAGGAAAAAAATGAAAGTAAACAAGCAGGGAAAATCAAATAACCGTGGGTGATCCTAAACATCCCTAGAAAACCCCTGGACGTACTCGGGTTCAGACTACCTGTCGGCATGGTACTCCATAGTCAATAACCAAATGGCCACCCTAAAGGCCAACCAGTGGCACGCCCCACAAGGCCTTACCTACCAAGGGGGGACTAACCCGTCTAATCGGGGTTAGCCAGCAACCATCACTTGACTATCTAAAAGACACCCAGGAACCCACAGTAGTTTTAATAATACTGTGTAAGTAGGAGGTCCTCGCACGCATGACTCATCTCACCGCACTTGCCAACCCCTTACACGGACACCGCTACACGACAACCCTTGAAGGGAATTCCCTCTGTAGAGATGCCCCATAAGTACGTATATTTACATATTCACTTCACATTCAATAAAGTGCCAACCGGGCCGCCACATCACTACATTTAAACCATTTAATATCAAAGTGTTTCGAAAACATATAACACATGACATTATGTTGAAAAACAGAAAAACATACTTATAAACCCATTTAAGGAAAACCAAACCACCACTGACAAATTCCAAAATCCAGCTCAAGGGCCAAACGGGCCTTTAATCATTTTTTTTGAAGGAATTCTATTTCTCAAATGAAATCCAAACTTTTATTCACACGTCAAAGGAAAAAAAATTCAATAACCAAGAACCACGCTTAAAGTTTCCCAAAATCAAGTTTAAAGGTTATACAACATTTCCTTTAATAAAGGTTCTAAGAAACACCTTTTCCATAAACAATACACCTTCCAATTTACACACACCAAAATCATTTCAAAACACAATTCAACATGACTTTCATATTTCATAAAGAACCCATTTAGAAATATTACTATGGAAGCACACAATTAAAACCAAGGAAAAAACTTTCAATGAAACGCTAGAATTAAACAGCTTTCATTATCAGCAGATCACCACACTATAAATAACTACTTAATAATACTTTTAAATTTACTGAAACTCAGTAAAAAGACAAGGAATAAATAAATTCTAAATTTAAAGGCGAGTGCAATGGGAGACCTACCTCAGCTTGAAATCCAAACGCACGGTGTGCCGCACCTTGCACAAACGCACAAACACACGCACGTTGACCACCACAGTATCGCGAGGTTATCTCGCTAATGCGCTGCATCAAATGCACAATAATTAAAATCACATAACCACCGACTTATAATAATTCATATAAAAACTAAAATATATATATATACATATATATATATATACACACACAAATATATAGACATTGATATATAAAATATTTCAAGCGAAAGCAGTGCAAACCTCACCTCGACACCGGAGCAGGTGAAACGGATTAAACCGAATTGCTCACTTTCAGCAGCGGTGCTCCCCGCTCGCCCAAACAAGAACGAGACGCGCGACTGGTCGTGAGGGTGCCAGACGGCGCGACGAAGATGGATGAGGCTGACTGTACAGCACGTCGACACCGTGGAAGGCATGCGGGTTGAAGAGAGCGCGACAGGGGTGCGGCGAGAAGGGCAGGTCGGGTGCGGTGCGGTCGGGGGCGGCTGGCCGGAAGCAGGCTGGCCGGACAGCAGGTCGGCGCCGGAAAGGGGGTGTCACCGCCGGACAGGAGGGTCACCACCGGAAAAGTGGTCGCTGCCAGACGGGAGGGTCGGCCGGCGGTCGGGGTGGCCGGAACAGGAGTCGGACGGGCTGGGGGGGGCGGCGATGGAAAAACGGGGTCGTCGGGGTGCTGCGTGAGGGAGCGGCATCAGCGCGGCGACGGGAAGCCGGTGAAGGGGAAGCGGGGGTTGGGCGGAGCGGGGGTCACGCGGGGGCAGCGAGCTGGCGCGGAAGCGGCGAGCCGGTGTGGCGGGGCTATGCGCCGGAACGAAGGTCGAACGGGGGGTGGTGCGCCGGAGGTCGGGAGGCTGGTCGAGGGGAGTGCGCAGGAGGGGCGGTCGGAAACGGGGTTGGCGCGGCGAGCCGCGGGTGCTGGTGGGTGACAGAGGCGATGGGAAGGGGACACCGGAGCAGGCCTAGGCGGTGCGGCCAGAGCGCCGGAGGGGGGGGGGGGGGTGAGGTCGGCGGGGTAGCAGTCCGGCGAGGTGGCGGGCACATCTGGGGAAGAGTCCGGATACGGCGAGGAGCGGGAGAAGCACGCTGAAGGCCAGAGACCGGGGGATGCAGCGGAGGCCGGGAGCCGGAGGGTGCGGGAGCAGGGCGCCGGGTGGAGTGAGGCTAGGAGAGGGGAGGGGGAGCCGAGCGGGGAAGAGAGAAAATGGGGGGCTGCGGGAGAGAGGGGGGGAATTAGGGTTAGAAATATATATATATATATATATATATATATATATATATCTAAACAAATAATAATAATAATAATAATAATAATAATAATAATAATAATAATAATAATAAAATACTATAATCATAATAATAAAATAAAAATACTATACTAATAATAATATTGAAAGATAGTATAAGTAATTAAATAAAACAAATCCTAAAAATAATAAAACTTTATAATAATAATAAAACTTTATAATAATAATAATAATAATAATAATATAATTATAATAATAAAAATTAGTTAATTATAATAATAATAAAATGTCAACATAAAAAAAATTAATTTTTAAAACGCCGGGTGAACACACGGTCACCTGGGCTGAACGCACGGTCACCGCTAACGATGCGGTGACCGCGCACCGGCACGAAACCGCCAACACAATTAAACTTCAAAAAATTTAAACCGGGACCAAGAAAGAAGGAAAAAAATAACAACATCTGCGGTCAGGGTGTGACATGAAATTTGAACACTTGACAGGTGATGGTCAACCGAAATTTCTCACTCCTTTAAATATCCACTCAAATATTCAATGAAACACCACCTAACCCACCACATACCAAGTAAATAAATTAATAAAAATCAACTCATCCCACTTGTTTGACTCCCATCTAGCAAGGATAATAAACCATCATAGAATTTCCATCTCTTTTCATGATAATATAATCCCTTCTTATATTAAAGGAATTTTACTTTTCATGGTTTAATTAAAGGTTTCTATTGAATGTTGGAACACAAATATATGTCTTGTCATGAGTGTGTGTAAGACCACCCATCAGATTCCTCTCACGGTTACACCAATCAATGAGCCCCTTGTAGGGACCAAACTATTACTGCTTCTTTTTTCAGAATTAGGAAACAAACTATGAAATTTTGTCTGGTGATTCAACAAATCCTAGCCCAATAACATTTATATTTAATGAGACAGCTTTCTCCCTCATCATTTTCATCTCCCAACCCATTATTGTTATTTTTTTCTTGAGACTCGTCCCTCATCTCTTCTAGACATACACATATGTTGCTTTAACTACTTTGAGCATCAGTCATCCCATATTTGGTATCATTGATCATTTTGGATGAATACCAATGGAGTGATTCTTTTCTTAATTTCAATTACCCATTTCCATAAAATCATACTGAAATTATTTGAATAATCAAATGATGAGTTCCCCTTAATAGAATTATCTATAACTTTATCCTTTAATTATGAATATATCATTTTTAATTATTTCTTTGTACAAAATGATCATTTTATGAACCTAATAGGATGGATATGAATAAAAAATGGATGCACTCTAATTATATGAAAAAATAATATGAAGATAGAGTAAAATATTTCGTCAATTTTTCAATATAACATGCATATAACCCTTATAAAATCCTTCTTCCATGTTTACATTGTTGTTATTAATTAAAAATTCGTCCAAAATAGTTGGAATATCATTTGAATTTTTCAAGAATAGATCAGAGATATAGATTTTGGACTAAACACTGTAAAAAACTGATTGTGCACACTAACTTGGATGATACTATAGTTTATGGATCATTTGATATAAATACCAGTGAAAATGATAATAGATAATGTATAGAATAAATGAAAATGGTAATTGAAGATGAACTTTGTAATTGTACAAATGTTTTTGATAAGTTAAATAGTGTTTATAAGAGACTATTCTATATTATTTGTACTAAATACAAAACATTGATATATGTATTGAAGTTATATAATTTTAAATATGGAGTGTATAGAGTGACACCATCTTTATAGAACTACTTATTCTCTTGAATGATATGCCACCAGAAGAAAATGAACTTCCTTGTAAAACATGTGATGCCAAAATAATGTTATGTTCAATAGGAATGATCTCAAAAAAATACATTCTTTTTCAAATGATTTCATATTGTTTCACGAGTACTATGAATAACTCATAAAATTACCTAAGTGTGATGTGGATAAATATAAGAAAGATTAACCAAGTCCTTCAAAATATGTATAGTAATTTCCTATCATTCCATGGTTTAGAAAACTATATGGATGTTAGAAACCCATAAGATAATTAAAATTTAATGAAGATACAATAATTAAATATAGGAAACTACATTATACAATAGATTCTTCTTAGTGGAAGAAAATTGATTACGAGTATCCTGAATTTGGAAATGAGATGAGAAACGTTTGTGTTCTGTTATCTAAAAATAGAATAAATACTTCTAGTGTAAATATTAGTACTCAAAGTACATGTCCCTTCATGTTGGTAAATTATAACCTTCCACCATGGTTATGAATTAAGCACAAATACATTATGTTTTGTCTAGTCATATCTGGACCAAAACAAACCAATAATGATATTGATGACTATTTGCATACATTGATCGAAGATCTAAAATTGATGTGGGATTTAGGTGTTACAATATATGATTCTCATAGAAGTGAATAATTCACATTGAGATACATGTTGTGTGGGATGATGAATTACTTTCTTTCTTATGTAAATTTTTCATGATATATCATTAATGAAATTTTGGGGTGTCCCATTTGTAAAGAATGCACACACTTAGTTCAGTTGAAACCTTCCTCAAAGATTATGTTTTTATGAAATCATAAATTTTTACCTTGATGGCATAAATAAATATCATGGACAAAATCATTTTTAGTGAACCATTTTTAAAAAACTTATGATATTAGGTTAGAAAAAGAGATCAATTTTCATTGCATTTCCATATTATAATTGTTCGTATGTCATAAATTTTATTTATTTCATGCATGTAAAAAAATGTATTTGATACTATTTTTGTAATGTTACTAAATGTTCCTAGAAAAATAAAATATAGCATCAATGATAGGTTGGATGTGATTGACATGAGGATAGTGGAATATTTGGAACCGATGAAGGGTAAAGGGAGGACTTTTCTTCCTCTAGTAGCTTACAATATATTCAAATAGAAAAAATTTCAATTATTCATTTTAATTAATGGTTTAAAAGTTAAATATTTGTATTCATAAAATATCAATAATGTCATATTAATTACTAATTTGATGTTATAGAGAATAAAATCAAATGATTGTCATGTTTTGATACAAGATTGGATACCTATCACTTTATATTTCATTTTCCCCAAAACGGTACACCATAAATTAACTAGACTCTTCTTCTTTTTCAAATAAATATGTAGTAAATTTATAGACCTGGTGAAGATTTCAATTATTAATAAGAGGTTTACATATATATTATGTTAATTAGAGATGTTCTTTTTACCATAATCCTTTGATATAATGGTTCACCAAATGTTTCACTTTGTTAGAGAGGTTTGACTATGTGATCATGTCCATTGTAGATGGATGAACCCCATTGAATGGTGTATTAATATTTTGAAAGAGTATGTCAAGAATCAAATTTTTCCATAAGGTAATATTACAGAATGATATATTATTCGAGAAGTTACTGAATTATGTACCAATTACCAATCAGATGTTGATGGAATCGGTCTCCCAAAGTCTTATCATAACGGATTCCTTATGTGCGAAGAGATTTCTGGAATAGATTTTTTTAAAATTACCATCACAGAGCAGGTGCAATAAAAAAATTAAATTTTAAATAATAGTACATATTTTGATCCATATGTTGAATCTCACAAATAATTTACAAGATATTTGAATCCATAAAGGGCAAAAGGATGGATATCAAATATATATAATCAATTGTTTATAATATTGTTTTGAGAACATAATTATAAGGAGTTATATAAAAATATGAATACAATTATTTAATGACATTGATGGATAACTAGGGGACCAAATGAAAATTTTATATCTTACATGGGGTTTTTAATCAATGGTTATACATTTTATTCAAAAGAACACAATGACCACAGTACAATAAAAATGGTAGAGTTATGCTTGTGGAGGAAGTGATGCACATATTTGGTTCCAAGGATAGAAATACAATTTATGTGAATATGACATATTTAAATATTATCGAATAGATATACGAGTTTGATTATACAACATTTCATGTTCTGATTTTACATTTAAAATGGGTTGACAACATGATTTCAGTGAATGCTGATGAAGTGGGCTTTATGAAGGTGATTTTCAGTGTGGAAAGGAAAAAGGATGAGATGTTCATAATGGAAACATAAGAAGTGAAATTATTTTATGTCTTCGATCTAGAAAAAAAGAATTGGTCATTTTTTCTACTGATGACTAAAAAACTATAGGGCTAGATAAAATTCAATTTAGGATGACCCTTTCATTGGGAGATCACAATTTTTTCATGGAGGTCTCTATGTAGATAATCTCTTGCACGTTATAAGGGAATGTAAATAGGGAATTTGGATTCTCAATTAAGGATCCAAATCCCTTCATCATTTAAAAAAATGTAATATAGGTCAATCATAAGGTTAAAGTTATTTTTAATATAGTATGATTTTCATCATAATATTATGTGTTATATATTGTATTAAAAATCTAAATTAAATGTTTGACTACTCATGCAGACAATGTCTTCTACACATGATGATGCTACCAATATAGGGGATGATTATGTGGTTTATGATGAAATTGTAGAATTATTAGGTGATCAACAACATATTGATGAAAAAAATGACACATCATCATAGTGTTGACTAAAATTATTAGGGTAACAAGTAAGGGTATCAAATTTTAGGTTGGATGGAATCAATGCAGCCAACATGTTGACCCCAAAAAGTTAATGTTAATTAATTATGTTTGGTTAAAAATAAATATGAATTTGTCTATTGATATAAAATTTTGGAACCATGTCCATATCAAAATAAATAAACCCTTTGGGAAGAAATAAAGGTAACATTATGATATAATTTCTCCATTTTACAAAAAAAATATATAATGAAATGTTGATTTAATTTTCATCATTACTTGCAAAGTTTATTTATTTTAGATGGTTTCTATAACAAATATATCTTAATGTATTATATAAAATGTCATAGAGGATTCAAGAATATTCTTAACAAGTTTCATCTTAGGGATGCTGATGGGAAAGTAAATCACCACCCACCAGTAACTTATGCAAACATTATAATGTAGGAAACATGGAATTAGTTCATTATTCATCATGATTAGATATCATTTGTGGTGAATTGTGTTCGATAATATATTATTTGACCTTATTTATTTTATCTAATTTTATTTAAAATTAATAATTTATAAAACATCAAAGGAGTTCTAAAAATAAAGAACGTGAATCAAAACCTATATGCCCCTATCGCAAAGCAAGGACGGGGTATACTTCACTAGAGAAGAAATTGGTATGGATTTAAAATAAATAATAAATGTTTTATCTGATATAAAACAAAATATATTCCTTTATTTATATGTATATTGATGAATTAAAATCTGAATACACTTCCAATCCATGTCATGTTCTATAGAAGGAGGACCATATAAATAATGAGGGTATACTAGTTGATAAAAACACAAAAAGTAGTCTGGGTAACATGAATAAGTATGATATAATAGTAATTGGTTATTTATTTTAGTATTATTATATAAAAATATATATATTTATGTTCATATCTCTTCTATATGTTTTAGACTTAAGAATCGGTAGGAACCATACCAAAATAAAAACAACTTTCATTATATTTTAAGTGGTTAGAACAATATGGTTGAGTTGGAGGTGTATGTTTTAGAGTGTCTTATAAAAAATATTTTGAGAAGAAAAAACCACAATAAGATACATATAATATGGTGAAAGGATTTCAGGTGTATATAGATTCTTTGAAAGATATTATTGTTCAGTCTCGTTTGGAAGACCAATATATATGAAAGGATCAAATTGAACTGGTCGTTGAACAAAGATCAGCACATGAACTACCAAATGACCCGACTATATTTCAGGCCAGTCACTCCCCTCAACTGCATACCTTAATGGATTTAATCAGTTTTTTCATTACTGTTTCTCCAAGATGTGAATCAAAAAATTTCGGATAACTTTATATTACTACAATTTTATAGGGTAATGTTGAATGTAATTTCTATATGTCAACACCCACAAAATAACTTTTTTTGAGGTATATGGTGTATAATATCCCAAGATACATGATAAAAAATAAAAAACTCCTAAAAGATGACAAGATAGTGCGGATTGAGGTAATTCAAGAGCCAACCACTGAGTTGCATGTTCCACTTGATGATTGAGATATTAAAATGGTTAATAATGCTATTGTAACATTCATAACATGGTAATCTAATCTTATAAATATACATGTGAGATTCCTTTAACAAATTTTTTCAAATGAAAAACTTGTAATGATTGATAAAAAAAGGTCTAAAGTGAGTTATAGTATTACTGATGGATAAAGTATTGGGGAAATGGAAGTTCAGATCAATACAATCTAGTCAATTGACAAAGAAAACTAAAGGACATTATGAGATTACCATCTCCCTACTAGTTACAATATAACATATATTATCATTATACATTCATGTATAGACCACATTAAAAGATGTATATTTTTCCTACATTCCATATAAACAAGAAATATTTTGAACTATCATTATAGATGTCGTTGGTCTCGAGAGTATAAATGAGATTATCAAGGATGAATGGTTGGGACTCTTAATTGTGAATATATACATAAGGTACATTTTAATAATACATCTATATAAAAAGTGATCTAATATGTTCATTAAAGTTAATAACTATTCATATTTTCTATAAGTGTATATATTACTACATCATAAAGAGAAAACCATGTGAATCATGATTTGGATTCATTAATTCTTATATTATTTCTATAGAATAAATTAAATAGGAGTTGAAATAAATTGATAAGAAGAAATATTATACAAAAGAGGAATATAAGAATAAAATAACTGATGACATACTCTTTCTTATGCCAACATTGTAGGGGTAAAACTCTTCAATATAATCATATAAAATATATTTTTATTTTTTTCATTAGTTATTTGTTTTTTAAGAAGAAATGTATAAGGATCAAAAAAAATATATAAATAGCCCAATTATTTATTTTTTGGATCCAATGCAAGGATATCCATCAAACCGAACACACATGATGTGTATTATGAATTTTTAATGTACTAAAATCAACATTTTATAGAAAAAATTTGAATTATATGTTTCAGTATATGTTTTGAAAAGAATTTTATTATGATAGTGCATTCATTAAATATAAGATAAATCATGGTATGATGTCGGTGGAGGAATATAAGAAGACTAAGGATAACATCAAATGGAAATATATTAAGGTATATATAAAATTATTTAACTATAAAAACATATTTCAAAACAATTTACTTATTTTGGTTAATGTGTTTATAGTTTTTAAAAAAATATAACAGAAATTATTGTTTATATTATGTTTTCAAATTTATGAATGACCTCAAAACCCATAAAAATACTAGCATCCCTAAATAGGTAATTTTTTAGGTTAATTACAATTTCATTAAAAATATATATTAATCATTTTTTTCTATATTTTTTCATTAATACCATGATTTTTGACAATATATATATACTAAAAATATGAATTAAGTTTTTTTAAAGATGAGTGAGAAGTGTACGTGTTGTTGGAATGTTTTCTAATATCAAATGTAGGTGATTACCATACTATGTTTGTGATCTAGTACAGGCTATGGCCTTAGAAATATTTTTGGGGTGTAAAGAATTAGTATCATAATGTTTATATATTATTTTTTATCTTTTTCCCAAGGATAAGTGTAATGGAAAAAATAAATTAGTTTAGAAACTAATGGGAATAATATATTGTATCAAAAATTTTATAGACAGTTTGAAGAGGTGACTTCCTACTACTTATTTATTTAATTTTCTCATCGTTTTATCAAAAAAATAGAAAATTTCCCCATCATTTTTATATGATCCTTATTTTTTAAAATTTAAAAATTAGTTGAAAACACACATAATGTGATAAAAGCCAATAATATTAGCTCATAATATTTTCAAACTTCAAAAAAATATTCCATAATTAGTTTTTCAAGTATAGGAATTTACCTCACATCAATCTAACACTTTATGTGGTTGGTATTACTCAAAGTGTGTGTTTTAAATAAAAAATTTTTATTTTAGTTTAAAACATATATAAAACAATCAAAACTATGAAAACGATCTTAGAATATTTCTAGAATTTAATAAAATGATCCATAAGTCATTTTTCATATTTAATAATTGACCGCATGTCAATCTGACACCTGATATAGTAGGTATGGATCTAAGTACATTTTTTTAATAAATAAGTGTAATTTTATTTTAAAACATACATCAAATAGTGAAAACCAAGAAAATGATCTCAAGTTATTTTCAAACTTTATAAAAATGAACCATAATTCATTTTTTACATGTAGGAACTGAATGTGCATCAATTTGACACCTAATGTTGTCGGTACAACTCAAAGTATGTGTTTTCAATAAAAAAAGTTTAATTTTAGTTTAAAATATACATGAAAGAGTAAAAACTAAGAAAATGAGCTTGGGATGTTTAAAGAAGTAATGAAAATGACCCATAATTCATTTTTCATATATAGGAATTGATTTCACCTCAATATGAGGCACAATGTGGTTGATATGACCCTAAGTATGTGTTTTCAATAGAAATGTCACATTTTTGTTTAAAATGTGTTTCAAATAGCCAAAAGTGAGAAAACAGTCTCATATGTTTTCCAAAACTTATAAAAATGATCCATAATTCATTTTTCATGTATTTTAATTGACCACACATCAGTATAACGTACTGTGTGGCCAGTATAACTCAAATTGTGTGGTTTGAGTTTAAAATTATAATTTTAGTAAAAAAAAGAAAAGTAACATACTCAAAACCAATAAAACACAATCATATTGTTTTTATACTTTCTTAAAAATGATACCTCATACATTTTTTACATCCTATAATTATTCGTACCACAATCCAATGCATGGTGTGCATGGAATGAGTAAAAGTGTCTGTTATCAGTTTAAAATTGACATTTCTGTTCAAAATATGTGTTACTCACTGAAAACAAAGAAAAAATACTCTAATTATCTTTATGATTTAGTGTAATTATTCATAAGTTATTTTTTACATATAGGAATCAATATCATATCGAACCGACACACAATGTGACTGGTATGATTCAAAGTGTCTTTTATCAATTTATAATTGACAATTTATTTCAAAATACAAGTGACATACTCAAAACCAAGAAAATTAATTTTTATTTTTTTTATAATTTATGAAAATTATCCATATTTTGTTTTTTACATTTAGGAATTAGCCGCACCACAATCAGATACATGGTGTGATCGGTATGACTCCAAGTGTGTCTTTTTATTTAAATTTGACATTAATTTTAGTAAAAAAAGATAAGTTGCATAATCAAAACTAATAAAATGAACTAATATTATTTTAAAACTTTATTAAAACAAACCATAATTCATTTTTTATGTGTAGTAATTATCCTCACATTAATATGATACATTGTGTGCCCGGTATGACTCAAAGTATCTATTATCAGTTAAAAATTGACATTTTATTTCAAAACATGTTTCGCTCACTAAAAACCAATAAAATGTGATTTTATTATATTGATAATTTATTAAAATGGTTCATACATCATTTTTTATTTGTAAAAATTTATATCACAACAAACTGACAGAAAATGTGACCGGTATGACTCAAAGAGTCTGATATTTGTTTAAGATAACATTTTTTTGTAAAACAAATTGACATAATCTGAACCTAGAAAATCCATTCATAATTTTTTATACTTTATGAATAAAATCCATAAGACATTTTTTATTTTTAATAATCAACCTCATATCAATTAGATACACGGTTTGATCGGTATGACTCAAAGTATATGTTATTAGTTTAAAATTGATATTTTAGTTCAAAATGTGTATCACTAACTAAAAACCAATAAAAAACACTCAGATTGTTTTTATAATTTTGGAAAATTATTTTTAAGTCATTTTTGACATATAATAATCAGTCTCATGTCAAACCCATACATGATGTGGTCGGTATGACTCAAAGTGCATGTTTCCAATTTAAAATGACATTTTATTAAAAAATAAGTGACATACTCAAAACCATGAAAACACATTTTGATTGTTTTAATAGATTGGGACAATGATCTATAAGTAATTTTTGATGTGTAAGAATCGCATTCACCTCAATCTGATGCACGGTGTGACTGTTATATCTCCAAGTGTTTCTTTTTATTTAAAATTTATAATAATTTTAGTAAAAAAGACAAGTGGCATACTAAAAAATGATAAAAAATAATTCAGATTGTTTTGATACTTTAGTAAAACAATCCATAATCCATTTTGGACATTTTCGAATCATCCTCACCTCAATAAAATACATGGTATTCCCGGTATAACTCCAAGCTTTCATTATCAGTTTAAAATTGACATTTTAGTTCAAAATGTGTGTCACTCAATGAAAATGAAGCAAACACACTTAGATTGTCTTTATAATTTATTAAAATGTTTAATAATTAATTTTTGACATGTATGAATTAGTATCATGTTAAATCAACACATTATGTGGAAGGTATGACACAAAGTACATGTTTTCAGTTTAAAATAACATTTTAGTTAAAAACACAAGTTACATACTCAAAACTAAGAAAATGCATTCATATTATTTTGATACTTTAGGTTGATGATCCATAATTCATTTTTTTTTGTGTAAGAATCATCATATCCTAAACCTAATACACATTGTGAACAGTATAACTCTATGTGTATTTTTTTATTTAAAATTTACATTTTAGTAAAAAAGACAAGTGACATAATCAAAATCAAGAAAATGCATTCAGATTGTTTTGATACTTTAGTAAAATTATTCATAATCCCTTGGTGATGTGTAGGAATCAAACACACCTTGATCTAATATATGGTGTGCTTGATACTACTCCAAGTTTATTTTTTATTTTAAAATTAAAACTTTTTGATTAATTTATTTCTTTATTGTATTACTAAAATAATAATTGCTTTATTATAAAGGTTAATAATTTTGATCTAGATGGGGTGTTTTTTTTTTGGAAACTAATAGCATGGCTGGGGGTTGGGGCCAAAGACAAAGTAACCTTGATGTTTTTAAATGTTTGTGATAATTTTTACTTACTCATGCAATCATACAAACCAATGTTTAAAAAGTCTATAATATAGGGTTTTCTTGTATTTGTGTTGTAAATTTTACTTTTATTAAATTTTATATTTTCTCCTATATATTTTTTGTATATTTATATTATTTTTTATATATTCTAATCAGGTTTGATTTTACAAGTTAGTTGCATGGTTGCTATAGGGATATAGATTTGTAGTAGCTAGAATGGACTTTATCAATGCTACATGAAGTGTAGATAAAGGGACCCTTTATCTATACTTAATCTAACACTGATAAAGGTATCCTTTATCAGTTCTTCATATGGATCTCATAAAAGTTCATTTTATCAGCACTTCAAAAAACATTGATTAATGAGTCTATTATCAGTACTTTTTGGAAGCACTAATAAAGGGTATCATTTTCATCACTGATAATGGCTGAGGAATTATAATATAGCTTAGATATTTAATGGTTTTAAGCACTGAAAAATATTAGTTTTTCACTGTTAAAAGTGAATTTTGTAGTAGTCATGATGCAACACTTCTATTTGGAATTCATACTATAGTGTGGCATATTGTGTTGCATTGTGACTCTAGTAGTAAATATAGAACTTCTCTAGCTTCCTCTATCTTATTTCAATCACTATGATGCCAATTCATTATGACTTCATGAAGTATTTTTTAAGTCTCCCCATCATTTGTTTCAATAAAAAACCTTAAAATTACTAATAGTGACTTTTTTATATTATATTATATAAGTTTATGATCATGAATTTAATTTTTTTCATAGTTTATACATATTAAGTGGAATAATTATGATGTAATTTAAGTCTCTTTTTAGTAAATTAACCATGGGTTGAAGGGATTTTGAATGGAATTCTCCTTATCTTGGAGTCGTATACCATCTCAAGAAAAGTGGTGGTTTGATATAGGTCGCTCCAAGATTACTCCTAAAGGGATTGGTGATTTTATATGATCTTAAACCTTTATATGAAAGGTTTATATATACCTTATACATAGGATTCATATTGATATGTGTAAATATAGTTGGATTTTAATTTGGTTTGTAACACAATCCATGTGTTCTGTAAAGAGTTACACATCAATATGGTTTGAATATATTGATTTGGTGGAAGGAATTATAATCCACAATAATTCATTATAAACATGAACACATGCATAGGGAATAACATGAGATAATATGGAGAGACTAAATCCCCTTTCAAAATTCTAAGTGATAAATTCCATCCAATGTAGAGACTTTTCATGAATTTTATCATCCAACTATGTATGTTCTATCAAATTAGGTTACCCATCAATTATATTGTGTAATACAAGTAAGTAATAACAAGACCCAAAGAGTAATGAGCTTCATTTTTTACATTTTCTCTTATTTATACATACATACTAAATCCTATGAGTTATAATACCATAAGAATTGTGTTGATTTTACCCATATGATATATCATAAAAATAGTTTCCTACTCAACCATCTAAGATTTATATATGATATTATTGGAATGATTTCCTACTAGCTTAATAGTGAGTGGAACATTAAATCAGACTAAATACTTAGTAAAATTTGGATTTTAGTGCATTAATTAATATGATTTACACTAAATGTGATAGTCATTTTAGTTAGAGCACATTTAGTAAAATACCTCATTAAATGAATGTAATACATGATACTCTTTTAATAAAAGATTATGTTTTAGATCATTGGAATCATCTTCATTATACAAGAATTTTATATTAATCCTTGAAATAGAGAAGATTAATGTAAGAAATATATAGACTAGAATGGAAACTTAAGAATTGTTCTTATTCAGGGAAAATATATATGTTTTAATGAAATATATTCCTAAGGAACCAACTATTAAAGTTATAAAACCAGTGTATATATATTCTTATAGAAGAATAAAATAATTCACTTAAGGTTTCAAACACATTATATGCAAAATGAACTATGTATATTTAGTTTTCATCCATATACTTAATTTGATTGATTGTGATAATCACTTTATCACATTAAATGAAAACTCTAAGCCTTGGTTTGGATGTTGAATTCATTCAATATTTATTGTTGAAATTTTTTTATAACGTAAATGAGCTTAATAAATGTTTACCATTTTTTATAAAGGTGTTTAGAATAAATGATCATGACTAGGGATGTCTGGGATTTAGTGTTGTGTTAAAAGTAAAAGTGATTAAATGTAAAAAAATAGAAGAAGAATAAATTGGTTAGAAATTCCAACAAGTGTTTCATAAAGTAGTTATTAAAGTTCATTAAATACTAAAGGTAGTGTCAGGATGGAAGGATATTCATTCTATATAATGTAATTATCTAGGATATTTGGAGGGGTTTTTGAAACTATGTGGAATGTTTATATTAAGTATCTATGTCATAGAATTAGTTCATAGATTATGAATTGTATAAGATACCAAAGGTATTTTTGAAAATGTTTTAAATATATACGGAGTTCAATTCCTTAGAAAAAATTAATAGATATTTTATTTTATATTCAGATGATAATTAAATTGGTTTTTGATTCATAAAGATTAATACACAAAGGAATAATTCGACCTTTGATGAATCTAAATAAAGTATGTGTATCTTCAGGTTATTTATCTTATATGATAAAAGAAATTGTTTCTTATTAAATAATTTTTTTGAAAAATGTGATATAATGTTTTAATATATGTGGTTTATGATTAATTTGAAAATATAACATACATGAAATGAGTATAAGGATAAATTTTTTTACCTAGGATAAAGGAGTTTATCTAGATGTCTGTTAACATATGAGTGATATGATCCCCCCACACTTCAGTGGAATATTTTAAAGAATATAGTCTTGTTTTTATAATAGTTCCATAAACACATAAAATGCTATATAAGATATATACAATAGTTTATTTGTTACATATTCTCACTAAATGAAGTAAGTATTATTTTATAACATAAATGATTTTGTGTTTCTTATAAAGGTATTCTGAAGAAAATATAGTATCTATGAGACTAGTTAGAGTATGATTGAACTTACATAAGTTAAAAGTTAACAAATAAAATATTATACCATGTCACTTTAAATCCTAAATTGTTTTAAGAAATCTTGGTAAATAAATATTTAAAGAGTTATATAGTATTTATAATAATATATCAAGGAAAAAGTTTGATTGCAATTTTCCAAGAATTATGAGAATTATGAACTTAAAACAATTTATAAGTAGAAAATGAAATTAATAAACATCATAAAATTGGATTTTTTGAAGTTAAGAAACTTTAATACTATTAAAGAGTTGAACATTGGGAATATGATTCCAAATTTCGACCATTATTCAAAATGTATTACTTAATATTTTTTACTCACTAATGGAGATTAGTTGGGGGATTTTATCATATTGAGACATAATTTTGTTTAAGGGATTACATTGAGAAGTAATGAGTTTAATAAAACCCTAAATGTGTAGTAAACGTAAGGTCAATCTAGTTGTCTATAATATGTGATATTAAATGATGGTTATTATTTATGGTTGTGTTATAATTTTTAATATAATTTAAGAATAAAAAATATATCATGTTATATAAAAGGAATTCTCTGCATTATCATTCTTTTATATTGGAATTAGATACTCATGAAGTGAAATGGTAATTTACCTCTCAAAGTACGACATTAAAATGTCGTTAACAAGTTTTTTATTGAATTATTATAAGTTATAATTAAATGATAAGGTTATTATGTGTATTATTTCATGTAGATATATAAAATATTCTCATGATTCATAATACAAGTTTTATGTGTGATATGAAACATCATGTATGCCACGGAGTATTGTATACTCTGTCTTTGGTATACTATGGGTGTATGTTTCATATTTCTATTTTACCAATACCTAAGGTTAGTAAGATACCTAGAATGAGTATATTAATGTTTTTATACCTTTCTTACATCATCCTTGATTCATATATAATCAGTGGTTGATTGGGTATTTTTTTGTCATATCATTAGTTGAAGCTTAACCAAGATTGGGTTTTTACTCTTGTATGATGAGTATGAAAATTTCATCCTATATTGAGATATGCTAAAAGAGTGTCTAGCTATAACTAGATAAGACATGAGATGTTAATGTATATTAGGTGATGTGAGTGTGATGTTCTCATCCATCATATGAATGACATGTGATGTATCCATCAACCTAGTCAATATATACATGGGGAATTGAGAAAATATTAGTAGATATACATGATTGACATACTCTATATCCCATGGTTACTAGATGTATTGAAAAAATGGATCATATAAAAATGAATAATTGTATATGAGAGAGTTGGGGGACACAGGTATAGATATACATGTTTTTTATAGAGAACATGATTGATCCCTTTATAGCTAGCATTGATCAATTGAATGAGGCTACTTGTAATAACCCAAGAATCAGCACATAAATTTAATATTGAATGAATGAAACACTAAGTCTCTACAAAACACCACTTTTTTGATAACCTTGCTAGTAAACATAATTTTTCCACCTATGTGATTTTAATTTCGAAAAACTAACATACACAGTTGCGTTTGGTAAGATATTAAGAGTCTGATAAGACAAACTTAATTTTTAGTGAATTGTAACATACCCTTTTGAATAGTAATATTAATAGTAATATGACCCTTATTAATAGTAAATAAAATACTATTTTATTGTATTATTGGTATAAGATAATGAAATCTTGACTAATTTTTCAAAGTGATATAAACGAATTGTTGTTTTAAAATTGTTATTTTTTTAATAAATAATGGTTTTATTTAAATATTAAATGAATAATATTTAGAAAGTTATTTTCAAAAAAATGGAGTTAATTTTTGAATTTTACATGTTGAAAAATGGTTATGGTGAATTTTGGTTATTTTTCTAAGATACTCGAATTTTTGATGAATAGTAAAATATGGTAATTTACCATATATATACTTTATCAGTTAAATTAACTATTCCTAGAACCATGGATGATGTAAGGACACTTGGTTAAAAATCACATGCACTTATTACTATTATTTTTCACATGAATCAACATTATTGGTTATCTTGAGGGAAATAATAAAGTAATTAATAAAATATTCTCAAATAACCCCTCTCATCCACTATAAAATCCTCCTCACTCCCTCTTCTCTTCACTCCTATCAAGCCTTTTTCCTTGTCTAAATTCTGACCAAATATCCTTCCAAGATCCTCCCCAACTTCCACCATTAATTGTTCTTATAAATATACCAAAACCTATTCCCTAAAGAGGCTCTCAAGGAAGATTACTTCAAGAGGTAAATTCCTCTTTTCATTTTTCTTATTTCAAGTTCCTTTATTTTATTTTTCTTTCCTCACCTCCTTTTATAAAAATTTTGTGATTACTCTAGTACCTGAAATGTACTAGAATTTTTTATGATAAAGTAATAATTATTCATCATCTCCCCTTTCCCCTTATTTTATACTAGAAATGAAAACACCATCTGAGATTTTTAATTTATCACATTCAAGGACGACGGGTTTTCAATTTCTATTATCATCTTCAATTCTGTTCATGAAACCATTTTTATTATTGAACCAGACTAAATTATATTTATTATAACTTATTTATGGTTTTGGAATCATTTTTTACACATTATATTAAATTATAAATCAAAATGAGTATTTTGTGATCAAGAACTGATAATTAACCCAAACAATTATCATTAATGTTTTATATAATGATTCGTATTCACTCCCAATTACTAGATTAGTTTTATAACCATGTAATTTTATATTTGTTCACTAATAACATACAACATTTATTTTTTACTTCCATTCCCATTCTACATGTTTATCTGTACATAAATATAAGTAAATCGATCATGATAACCAAGGAAGAAAACACGCCCAAACAATGAAATTGAATATATTAACCCATAAAAAGGACATGAATGATCCTAATAATGTTATAAAAAATCAATTAATTGTTTATAATTTTTTGGAATCATTAATTTATGAATCTAAATTTGATTATTTGGGTTATTAACATCAATTGAGGAATGCCTTTGGACTTAAGGTAAGAGTCACTACTGGAAAACTAACCTTTACCAACAGTTTGGAACCGTTGGTATAGGCCTCCAAACCGTTGGTATAGCCTATACCAACGGTTTGGAGAACCGTAGCCAAGTAAGCTGTTGGGATAGGTCTATACCAACAGTTTTCCAAAAACCGTTGGGATAGGTCTATACCAACGGTTTTCCAAAAACTGTTGGTATAGGTAATATGAAATCTATACCAACGGTAATGGAACAGTTGGTATATAAATTCCAAAAATAAAACATCCACTGGGATTTGATCCCAGGACCCCTCGTTTATAATTGAACGACTCAACCACTAACCTAACATGACTTTTGTGATCATAATTACATAAATATATATATGTATTCTCATAAATATTTTAAATTTTGATTTATATAATGTTCTCGGTACGAAGGTCCAATAAAAAATGAAAGTACCTATACCAACGGTTGTTAAAACCGTTGGTATAGGTCTTTGGTTGTGATTTTCATTCTGTGAAGGATGTTGAATTTTGGCCCACTTTTCCCAACGGTTTGGCCAAACCGTTGGGAAAAGTGGCATATTTGGGGACCTTTCCCAATGGTTTGGCCAAACTGTTGGGATAGGTCCACCTTTCCCAACGGTTTTGTCCAAAACGTTGGGAAAAGTGTCCAATTTGAGGGTCTTTCCCAACGGTTTGGCCAAACCGTTGGGATAGGTCTACCTTTCCTAACGGTTTGGCCAAACCGTTGGGAAAAGTGGCCAATTTGGGGGCCTTTCCCAACTGTTTGGCCAAACCGTTGGGAAAGGGGACCTATACCAATGGTTTTTGCAAACCGTTGGTATAAAAGCGTTGGGAAAGATCTAATTTCCAGTAGTGAGTTTTCTACCCGAACCTCCATTTTCTATTGGGTTACTCTTTATCTCTTTTAACCCCAATTAAATTCTTAATTATTTTTATGTACTCATAATAAATTATGCTTCAATATTATATATATATGTTTACCAAATATAATACTTCTTTCCTTTATGGGGAGTTACATGTTTTAAAAGTATCTTTCAAAAAAAATTCCCGATTAACAATCCCATTTAAAGGGAATTTCTCAAATTCATACCTATTTTCAAGGAGAATCTATAATATGTTTTTGGAAAAAATTATCTTTTTAAAATCTATAATTTTATTATGAAAATACTATCTTACTTTACTTCTATTTTTATACAAAATTTTTTTCAAAAGGACTCTTCTTTTCAAAGTTAAAGAGTATTTCTCTCAAGAATTACTCGATGATTTTATAAGAGTATCTTCATTTATTTGAGCACTCTTGTTGATTATTATGTATTGTTGAGATTAATATTTTATGATATCTTCTAAAATATTTAATTTAATGGTTTATTATTAGTTTGACTATGGATATACTATCTTAAAACCATTCACCGTTTTACTCAGAATGGTTAGTGTTTGTGCTTAATGTTCGGGGAAAGTTATTTACATTTCATATATTTGTTTCAATATGAATGTATATGTTGTCTAAGTTTATCCCCATTTATATTAGGAATTAATTGGACATATTAAGTGTTGTTTGGAACCCACTATAGCCACTCGGTGCCTCAAAAGATCTCATGAGATGAACTATTGTCTTGACATGAGGCCTTGACAGAATTGATATTTGTGGTCTTTGCATGAGGCCTTGATGGTATGTTTATGATGTCCTGCATTATTAATTACCTCATTATGAAAATATTATTAATGGTTCATGTGGTTATGAGACTAGTGGAATACCCATGATTATGTTTTATTGTGTCATTATTTATTCAAATCTTATACCTTCCATAATGTGTTCATGTTTATTTTTAACGGCACATATTTTTAGTTTTTCACCATGCCTAATGTTTATGTTTATGATATCTTCTATGGTATTACTTACTCTTACTGAGTGTTTGAGCTCACCCCTTTCTTATGTTTCATTTTCTGAGGACATGAAGAAGTTTATTATGATTGACCTGCATGTATAAACTTATAGTTGTGGATATTCCCAAAAAAACTTATTTGTTGTATTTAATTTCAAGTTCTGATGTTGAACTTATGTGTGTATCATGTTTCCAAATCTACTAAACTACTCAGTTATTCAAGATTCATATTCCTAGTTTTTATGTCAATGTAATAAAATAAGGCACCGGATCTGAGCAACTGGGTTTGGGTTCTTACAGTTAGTATCAAAGGAAGTTTAGTAGAAAACTTGGAAACTAGATTTAGAAAATGTATATTAGGGAACAAAACCCTAAGATAGTCTTTGAGGATAAAAATACAAGAACATCCTTTAATTTTTAGTAAGGAATTGATTATGTGGATCTTTGAGTAAAATACATCCTTGTATAGATACTAAAAGTGGATGTGGTTCTTTCACAGATGTACTTAGGTGTGAAAACTCTGACAAGTAATTTTAGGCTTTACCCAGGTTATCCTAGTACGTGAAAATGGGCCTTACTGAGCACCTTGTTTGACACTCTTGGGGGATATTCTTAGGATAATTCACATTTTCTTTACAATCCATTATATAGGATTCAAATGTAAATTTATCATCAAATAAACCATGTTTATGATTAGAATATTAGCTATGTATAGATTTTCAATTTATGCTAATTATTTTTCTACATTGAGATTATACATTATGATTCATAACATAATCTAGTGTATGACATTATCTAGAAATAGAGCCTAGCTGAAGAAATAAAAACTGCATGAACACGTGTATCCCATATAGGGATTTCCCTCCAATGCCAGAAAATTATATTGGCTCTGTTTCTACGACTGCTATTGAGAAACTTATAAATATACTTGGAAACCTGACTCGAGTTATGAACAATAACCTTACTCGTAGGGAGCATCCTGATCCATTATATGTAGTAGCTATGTTGGATGTCTTTATGTGACAACAGCCTCCATCACTCAATGAGACTACAAACCCATTTGTATCTGAGTATTGGATATGTTCCCTAGAGAAGATATTTCTCTCTTTGGGATATAACGAAAGAGAGAAGTTTTTCATGGAAGTTTATCATCTTTTGGGATATGTGGATCAGTACTGGTCGTTAATCCAATACATAAAGGAGGAGTAAGAAATAGAAGAGATGGAATGGAGGTATTTTAAGGAAATATTCCTAGAAAAATATTTTCCACACAAACAACAAGCAGATATGGGAAGGAAATTCTTGAATATGAGGAATAAAAAGGATAAAAGTGTTTCCAAGTATGAATACAACTTTACAAGTCTGGGAAGGGATGTTTTTGACTACATAAGTAATCCAAGGAGAAATATTTATTGATTCTTTGATGTTTTAAAACCATTACTCTAAAGGTATCTAGACTCCCAATGTTTCTCATCATATAAATATATAGTCTCAAGTTCTATCAAGATGGATAAGGAATTTTCTAAGTCTTATGACTTTAAAGGAAAGCAATAGAAGAATAGGGATGCTGAAAAATATGGAGAAGGAAATAAGGAAATGGATAATAAAGGTATATTTGACCTTTCACCCTGTATTAATTGTGGGAAGAAACACATGGGAACTTTCTTGAAGGGAATGAGAGTCTATTATAAGTGAGGAGAAAAAGGCCACATATCTCTGTATTATAAGGTGAATAAAGAAGCTACTAATATTCAATGATACAATTTTAGGGATATGGGAAATTATGCACATGAATATCATAAGCGTTAGGGAAACATTCCCCAAAGAAGGCCAAGGGATAAAGGTTAAGCGTATGCAGTCACAACTGCAGAGGTTGAAGTTCCAAAAAATGTGGTGGTAGGTAATTTAAGATTTTCCTCGAACTTATACAATGATTTATTTTATTCTAGATCATTGGATTTTTTCATATCTTCCCAATTTTTCAAGAAAATTAGATATTTATAATTTTATTTAATAAGGGAGGTGTAAGTAAAAACTTCTAAGGGAAGTATCATTACAACAAAGTTGTTTCAAGAAGCCCCCGTTATGGAATATAGATGTGATTTATATGCTGATTTTATTATCATACCCATGATTTACTTTGATATAATCCTCGGTATGTATTTCCTTTCGAACCATGATGCGAAAATTTATTACAAGAAGAAGGAGGTTACATTTTTTGAGGACGATGTGGAATCCCTTATCTTTAGGGTAGAAACATCACCATATGGTTCTCATCTAGATCCACCCCCAATGGCTCTATAGAATTCAATTATTGGGGAGGAAGGGCACACAATATCTATGGGTGAGGAATTGAATGTTCAAATAGATGGAGTATATATTGTGCAAGAATATGTTGATGTGTTTCCAAAGGATTTACCTGGAAATCCTCCAGAACAAGAAGTTGAGTTCTCTATTGATTTAATTTCTAGTTCAAGACCTATATCAAAGACTCCTTATTGAATGGACACTGTAGAATTAGTATAACTGAAGAAAAAATTATAGTAATTGAGTAATAAAGGATTTTTTCACCCTAGGGTTTCCCCATGAGGAGCCCCTGTTCTTTTCATCAAGAATAAAGATGGGTCTATGAGGTTATGCATTGATGATAGGAAGATCAATGATATAATAATAAAGATCAAGTATCCCTAACCTAGCATTTATGATTTATTTGATCAACTTCATGGATCCTAATATTTTTTGAAGATTTACCTTTGATCGGGATATCATCAATTGCTAATAAGAAAGGAAGACATTACAAACATGGTTTTTCGAACTAGGTATGGGCATTATGAGTTTACAACAATGCCTTTTGAACTAAATAATGAACCCTCTGTTTTCATGGATATAATGAATAGAGTTTTCAATGAATATCTTAATTAATTTATGGTGGTACATACGGATGATATCTTGGAATACTCCAAATGATACTAAGATCATGAAAATCACTTGCGCACTATCCTGAAGACACTTAGAAGAAATAAATTATATGTGAAGTTTATCAAGTGTGAATCTTGGCTTTAATTAGTTTCCTTTCTTAGCCACATTGTCTCTAAGGATGGAATATATGTTGATCATGATAATAAAAAGGCCCTTCAAGAATTCCCTACTCCAATGAACATAATTTAGGTACTTAGTTTTACTGGTTTAGAAGGTTATTATTTGTGTTTCTTTCAAAACTTCACCCATTTAGCCAACCCAATGACCAAGCTTGCACGTAAATGTGATAAGTTCATATGGAAAAAAGAATATGAGGGATATTTTCAGTAATTGAAGAGGATATTATTGAATGATCTAATCCTGACTCTACTATTAGGGAATGATGGGTTTGTGATCTATAGTGATGCATAAATGAAAGTAATTGGTTGTGTATTTATGCATAATGATATATTTATTACCTATACATCAAGGAAGCTAAAAATTCATGAACAAAGCTATCTTACTCCTGATCTTGAGTTAGTTTTTGTGATATCTTCTCTAAAAATATAGAGACACTATCTCTATGATGAACGATGTGAGATATATATGGATCATAAGAGTTTGAAGTATATCCTCTCACATAAAGAATTCAACAGGAGGAAAAGGTGATGGATCTAACTACTCAAGGATTATGATTATTCCATAAATTACCACCTTGTAAAGTCAAATAAGTTAGTTGATCATTGATTAGGAAGGATCATGGAGTTTTAAACAAAATGAGGGTTGAAAGGGATTATGTATTCATGGATATAATAAGGATGGACATAGTAATTATCAAAGAAGGTGAAACATCATTACTTTTTCAATTGGTTCCCCAACCAACTTTATTAGAAAGTATTAAAATCTCTCAGCCTAGTGATGTGAACTTTAAAAAAGAAAATTAATGTTGTGAAAGATGGGAAGTTGGATAACTTTGTATGTGAAGATGGAATTCTGAAATTTGGGAAGAGGTTATGTTTTCCCTCTATACCTAAGCTGAAAATGGAGTTAGTTGATGATTCCCATAGCTTGAATTTCTCTATACACCCTAGAAGAAAGAAAATATATAGATATTTGAAGGAACATATTTGGTGGGATAATATGAAGTATTAAATTGCTTGTTATGTATCAAGATGTTTAGTCTGTCAACAATTGAAGGTCGAACGACAACATCATAGATGAGTCATGAAAAATATACCTATTAATACATGGAAATGGGATAAAATAACCATGTATTTTGTCACTAGATTACCCAAAACTCCAATAAATATTGATGCAATATGGGTAATTGTGGATCAACATACAAAATCTACACATTTCCTCGCTATAAGAGAATATTTTCCACTAGAGTGACTTGCACGACTTTATATCAATGAAGTTGTAATACTTCATGGAGAACCACTTTAAATATTTTCTCATCTTAATCCTCTATTTACATAAAAATGTTGGAATAGTCTTTAGAAAACATTGGATAATGAGATTCGTTTGAGTACTATTTATCATCATCAAACTGATGGGCAATCAAAAAGGATGATCCAAACCTTAGAGGACATGTTGAGATCATGTTCACTTGATATTAAAGGTATGTGGGATCAATATTTACCTTTAGTGGAGTTTACATACAATAGTAGCTTCTATTCGAGTATTCAAATGGCATCATATGAAGCATTGTACAAAAAGAGATGTTGTACACCAACTTGTTGAGATGAAGTTGGAGAAAGGAAGCTTATGGGTCCATAGATTATAGAGGAAACAACATAGAAGGTAAATACTATTCAAGGCCATATAAATTCATCTCAAAGTAGAAAAAAAATCAATGATGATAATCGAAGGAAGGATTTGTATTTTCAAGTGGGAGATCATGTTTTCTTGAAAGTATCTCCATAGAGGGGTGTTATAAGGTTTAGGAAGAAATGAAAACTGAGGCCTAGGTACATAGGCCCTTTTGAAATTCTAGAGTGAATTAGAGTTGTTCCATATCGTTTGGCTATGCCACCTAGCCTGTCTAAAGTACAAAACGTTTTGTATGTCTCATTATTAAGAACGTACATTCCAGACCCAACCCATGTCCCCACTTCAGAAGCTATAGAATTGGAACATGACCCATCTTACTGTGAAGATCCTATCCAGGTTCTGGACACTATAGAACAAGTTTTGAGGAATCATACATATTGACTAGTAAAGATACATTGGAAAAATCATAAAATCTAAGAGGAAACAGGGGATCTTGAGGAGATTATGATGAATAACTACCCAAATCTTTTTGTGAGGTAACATTCTGGTAATTTAAAGGATAAAATTTTTGTGAGGGGATAATGTAACACCCCAAGAATCAGCACATAAATTTAATATTGAATGCATGAAACACTAAGTCCCTGAAAACACCACTTTGTTGTATCCTATCTACCAAACATAATTTTTCTACCTCTGTGATTTGAATTTCAAAAAAATAACATACACGGTTGCGTTCAGTAAGATATTTAGAGTCTGGTAAGACAAAATTATTTTTTGGTGAATAGTAACATACCCTTATGAATAGTAATAAGAATAGTAAAATAAACCTTATAAATAGTAAATCAATTATTATTTTATTGTCTTAAGGTTATATGATAATGAGATCTTGATTAATTTTTCAAAGTGACATAAACAAACTATTGTTTTAAAATTGTTATCTTTCGAATAAATAATAATATGATTAAAAATTAAATTAATAATATATAGAAAATTATTTTAAAAAAATGGACTTCATTTTTGAATTCTAGATGTTGAAAAATGTTTAGGGTGAATTTTTGGGATTTTTATAAGATACTCGAATTTTTTATGAATAGTAAAATTCGGTAATTTAATGTATATATACATTATCAGTTAAATTCACTATTACTAGCATCATGACTGATGTAAGCCCACTTGGTTCAAACTCACATGCACTTATTACTATTACGGGTCACATGAATCAACACTATTGGTTGTCTTGAGGGAAATAATAAAATAATGAATAAAATATTCACAAATCACCCCTCTCCTCCACTATAAAATCCCCACCTCACTCCCTCTTCTCTTCACTCCCCTCAAGCCTTGTGCCTTGTCTAAATTCTTCCCAAATCTCCTCCCAATATCCTCCCCAATTTCCATAAGCCATGGGTCTCATAAATAGATAAAAACCTCTTCCCTAAAGAGGCTCTCAAGGAAGATTACTTCAAGAGTTAAATTCCTCTTTTCATTTCTCTTATTTCAAGTTCATTTCTTTTCTTTTTTCTTTCAACAACTACTTTCATGCAAAGGTTTTGATGAATAAATTAACTCACATGTACTAGAATTTTGTTATGATAAGGGAATAATTCTTTATCATCTCCTCTTTTCTCTTATTTTATACTAGAAATTAAAACACCATCTAAGATGTGTTAATTTATCACATTCAAGGATGACGAGTTTTCAATTTGTATTACCATCTTCAATTCTGGTCATGAAACCATTTTTATGGTGCAAAAAGACTATAATATATTTATTATTACTTATTAATCTTCACTCCCAATAAACAAATGAAGTTTATAACCATGTAATCTTCAGGTTTTTAACTAATAACATAAAACATCTTTTTTGGACAACCATTCTCATTATACATGTTTACCTATACATAAATATAAGTAAATTGATCATGAAAACTAAGGAAGAAAACACCCCCAAACAATGAAATTGAATCTATTAACCCATAAAAAGTCTATGAATGATCCTAATAAGGTTATACCAAATCAATTAAATGTTGAGGAGGTTATGGAATAATTAATTAATGAACCTAAATTTTATTATTCAGGTTATTAAGATCAAGTGAGAAATGCCTTTGGACTTAAGGTAAGGGTTTTCTACCCGAAGCTCCATTTTATTTCGGGTTACTCTTTGTCTCTCTTAACCCCAATTAAATTATTATTTATTCTTACTTACTCATAATAAATTATTTGATAATATTCTATACATATGTACCAACTGTAATCATTATTTATTTTATGGGGAGTTACATGTTTTAAGAGGATCTTTCAAAAATCCTTCCCGATTAGGAATCCTGTTTCAAGGGAATTTCTCAAATTCTTACCTACTTTCATGGGGACTGTATAATCTTTTTTTTTGGAAGAAATTATATTTATAAAATAATTCATTTTATTATGAAAATACTATCTTACTTTACATATCGTTTTATACAAATATTTTTCCCAGATAACACTTGTTTTCAAAGTAAAAGAGTATATATCTATAGAATTACTCAATGATTTTATAAGAGTATCTTCATATATTTCAAAACTCTTGTTGATTCTTATGTATTATTTGGATTAATATTTTATGATATCATATACCATATTTAATTTAATGTTTTATTATTTGTTTGACTATGTATGTGCTATCTTAAAACCATTCACCAATTTACACTGAATTGTTAGTGTTTGTGCTTAATGTTCGGGGAAAGTTATTTAGATTTCATATATTAGTTTCAATATGAATGTATATGCTATTTATGTTTATCCCCATTAATATGAGGTATGAATTGGACTTAGTAAGTTTCAGTTGGGGCCCTTTATATCCCCCCGGTGTATCAGTAGGCCTCATGAGATGAACTATGGTCTTCGCACGAAGCCTTGACAAAATAGATATTTATGGTCTTGAAACGAGGCCTTGACAGTATGGTTATGATGTCCTGCATTATTAATGTCCTCATTATGAAAATAGTATTGATGGTTCATGTGGTTATTCAACTAGAGGAATACCCATGATTATTTGTTATTACGGAATTATTTATTCAGCTCTTATTCTAGCCATAATGTTTTCATGTTTATTTTTAAAGGCATGTGTTTTTAGTTATTCACCATGCCTAATGTTTATGTTTATGACATCTTCCACTGTATTAATTACCTTTACTAAGCATTTGATCTCACCCCTTTATTATGTTTCATTTTCATAGAACATGAATATGTTTATTATGATTTACATGCAAGGATAAACTTATAGTTGTGGATGTTCCCAACAAAACTTATATGTAATATTTCATTTCAAGTTGTAATGTTAAAATTATGTATGTATCTTGTTTCCAAATCTACTAAACTAATCGGTCCTTTAGGATGCATATTCCTTGTTGGTATTCCAATGTAATAAAATAAATCACCAGCTTCGGGCAACTTGGGTCGGGTCCTTGCACTATTTTTTTATCACGTTTATAAATTTTGGTATTTATATATTTTTCAATTATATAATGAACCTTAGGGTACCACATTTTGGTTTAATGAATTGGTATTGAGTGTATGACACTCAAAAGTATTCCATTAAAGGTTTTATGGTTTATCCAAAATTATTTTTGGATTGATGTTCACAAGGTATTAGATATGATTTGATACAAGGTGGAGTTTATGGTAGCTTTTTAGAGGGGTTGTGAAAAATAATCAAAATGTTTTTTGGATATAGTTTCAAAAGTTATTTCATATGATGCAATATATATTTAAATTACATAATTTTTTTTATTCTTTAGTGCAAGTTAGAGATTCATGGATATATTCTCTAAATCCTTTATACATATGATATTATTTTGGTTATTCATATGGTTTAATATGGGTGTATCATAAAGTATGGTACATTACATCATGTCATTTATTATCTATCATATTGCATGAATTGGATATATCTTAAGGTGATATAAATTTTAGTATATGATTTATATAACATTGTATTTTTAATAAGTAATTTTAATAGTAAATGTTTGATGTGTACATATATTTTACATTGGCTATAATTATTTTCAAATATTTCGTAATATGGGTTGTATGGAGAAGTTAGTTGAGTTATAGATTATGAATTATTAATAAATAAAGGATTTTACTAAAATCTTATACAATATTAAATTAAATATAGGGGTAAGATCATGAGTTTATTAAATTCTATATAAGGAAGACTAGTGAATTAATTGTGTGCATGTGAACCTTGCCCAAGATTTCCATACTTATTCTCCCATATCTCTCTAATAATTATTCCTTTAAATTTTGAGAAACTATCATTTCATGGATGTGAGTAAATATCACCTGAGAATCAGGTGATTCATATCAATCCATGGATACACCATAGAGGAGGGAGACTATTAGATGCCACTCAAGAATCTTCATAAATAACAATGATTAAAGATAGTAGTGTAAGACTTCATCATTCAAAGGTATAAATTTATATTCATTTTATTTTTATACATTAATTTGGTTTCATGAATATTGATCTTGTGGTGTGAGGATTCTAATTTCTTCTTATTCATAAAAAATAGTTTTATTTGATCTTTAGAGACCCATCAGTGAATCAATTCTTGACCAAAAAACAACTAACAAAAAATATTTCTTATCATTAATCAGTGCCTATGGATCTTGATTGTGATGATGGGATGATGAGATAAATAGTGAGAAATAAAACACATGTAAAAAAGAATAATAAAATGTTTATAGAATCCTGTTATCCATGGTATAATCATAGGTGTGAAATGGTTGTGATACCCCTACCCATGTTCTTATTTTCCATCAATAAGAATAAGTAAAAGAGTATGGAGATGGATCTGTATTTCCATGTACAAGAATGAATGAAAATTTTAAACATATTGAATTATATTTTCTCCAATAGCTTCTGGTGCTTACAAAATTTATATTTTGTCTTTAGACTTGTTTTTCTCCTCAAATCTCAGCCTCACCCTCCTTGGAATTCTCTCAGGAATGAATGGTAGTCTAACTCAACGTTTTATTACAGTTTCTCATATTTTGGTTTGTGTGAGACACTACATTTCTATAGTATCCTCCTATGTTATGGAATGACTACCCCTTTTGTGATGTGATTTTCATATTTTAAAGATAAGGAATTCAAATCCCAAATATATTGGATCACCTTTGACTAAAATCATAGTGTGATCAATCTCATTATGATCTGAAGTGTCCAAAATTTTTAGAAATGATAATGCATAACAATCCTACCTACCTAAAGAATTTAGATGTGAGATTTCCTTTAGTAGTGTGACATTATAGTTTCTGTTCGGATTAGAATGTTGTGGCATGATGATCTCAAAAATTTCAGAACCACCAACTACCATAATCCTACTACATTTCCTTCAACGGCATGATAATGTCTGTCTTGAAATGCCTATCTCACTTCCTTGGATCTATTGTAACATAATAAATTACCATGACTCAACACTCCTAAAATATATATAAATGGTGAAACATAAGAGAAGCTACCTTCCATCTCACTATTTCATGACATACAGCCTTATAGGGTATCTTTATTCGACATATAGGCCATCACATCACCAAAAAAACATGAACACCCATTGTGGAATAATTAACTCCCCACTAATCCTTGTAAATGGGTTTCATATAGAATCTATAAATTTTGTAGTGTGATACTCATTTATAAGAGTATCCTACTTCTAAACCTGATCTCAGTCACAGTGCAACTTATTTGATTACAATGTGAAGCTTCTGTGTAAGAGTAAATTATTCAACTCTAGTATCCCGATGATAGATTTCTAATGATTGAGAAACACTTACTTGAAATAGTATAATAAAATATAATTCAAAAATTCCCAATATCACCATGTATGAAACTAAAATCATGTATATACATAAAATAAATAAATCATGTGTGTACCTTTCACAAATGAATGTCATTATTACTATATTTAAAAATATTTTTGAATAAGATTAATAAAAGGTATCTATAAAAATACCTCCCCAATGGTGTATCCATGTGACGATGTAAATCACCATATGACTTAGTGGGACCATATTTTACACTCACATTATGAAAGTACATCTGGGTGGAAAGGGTAGAGGATAATATAGAACTGGGTGGATTGTGAGAAGGATTAAGTATAAACGAACACCAACATAGCAATGGAATTAGCCTCCTTATATTTCCCATATGGATATTCCTCAAGTGTTAATATATTTAATCAAACATTTTATAACTTTTGAGTAATGAATATAGTTACAACATTTGTAACTCCTTTAATTGTCCCACTCCCTTATATGGTTTATCTTTAGAACTGTATTATTAATGATAACCAACAAGGAGGAGATAATAATATTAACATGTAATATCCTTTTTTAGATGATAAAAATTCTTTTTGATAATAATTTATTATTACTTTTATGTGAAAATTAAATTTTTCAACAAAAATCACTTAATAGATTATTTAAAGGGTTTGTGTAAGAGTAAAATCCTAGTTAACACCATGGAATATTCTATCAAATATTTTTGGTGTCAGGAACGGAGATAGTGTAATATTCTGAGGCCCATAGAGCCTTAGTGCATATGGAATAAAAATATTAAATATATTATATTACACATGCACTATGTTTCCAAAAATAATTGAACATATCTCAATGTTGCATCATATGAGAAATATGAAACCATGGTTAAGTCCGGTATGCAGGGTTTACCATAGGTGCGACACAACATCTGATTGTGTCAAACATTTGGTTGGATCACATATGAGTATAACTTATTTAATATTTTTATTATATATTATTCTGAAAAATAATTTAATATCTCTCAAACAGTTTATTTTATGACAAATCTGAGATCATCATTAGGTATGTGAATTGGGGTTTACCCTAGGCAGGACATAACATTTGTGTGTGTCGATCGTTTGGTCGGATCACACATAAGGTTAAGTTATTAATATTTTCATTATATTTTATTTATTAAATTAATTATTAAAAAATGTTTTTTATTTGGTTTCTTTTTATAGAATGCATGGAACCTCCATTTTTGGAATGTAGTGATTCCAAAAGCATCAATTTTAAAATGTTTTTGCCTGTTTCAGTAAGAAACGCATTAAATGGGTGAAATTAATGAATTTATCATAAATTTTAGGTTATGTGGTGGATTAATATGAGGTACTTAAATTTGGGTAATGGGTTATTCATTTTAGGTTATATATAGTTGAAACACTCTATTTTTCAGTGTGGGTTGGTTCGATTGAGTTTGGTAGGTTCTCGAAAAGCATCTCATGGGATTGGCAAATCATTTTCGAAGAGTTTTTTATTCCTAGTAGTGCGACCTAGTGTCCTCATGCTGGTGTGTGGTTCCTGATAAGTGGCTAGCAAGTTTGTTTTTTTTTATTCTATTTCTCTAAAAAAATTAAATTTTGAAAAAAAATTGATTTATTTTATATAAAAAATGATAGAACCTAAATAATAAAATAAATTTCTATTAAAATTTATCAAAATACAATTGTGAATAATTATCAAAGATAATTATTATGAATTGTAAAAATGATAATTGCACTAGATTATCAAAGTATAATTTATAGAATAAAAATTATCGAAGGATAATCACATGGATTTACCTATGGATAATTTATATAATTGTTATAATATTTCTAGATTATCAAAGGATAACTTATAGAATAAAATTTATCGAAGGATAATCACCTGGATTTACCTATGGATAATTTATAGAATTATTAAATGATTAGTAGATTATCAAAGGATAAATTTTTAAAAATTTATCATCAAGGAATAATTATATGAAATTATCAAATGTTAATTATGAAGAATTAACAAATGATAATTTCATAAAATTATCGAATGATATTTGTAGGTGTTATAAAATGATAATTACTTTTAATTAAAAAAGCATACTTTATGATAAATTATCAGAAGGTAGTTATAAAAGTTAATTTAGAATAAATTATCAAAATAAAATTTTAAAAGATAATTTATGAAATATTATCAAGAGATAATTATAAAAGGATAATTTAGGATAAATTATCCAGAGATAATTAAAAAGGATAATTTATAATAAATTATCAAAAGATAATTATAAAAGATAATTTATGATGAATTATAAAGAGATGATTATAAAATGATAATTTAGGATAAATTATAAATAGATAATAATAAAAGTATATTTTATGATAAATTATCAAAGAGATAATTATAGAAGTTAAATTTATAATAAATTTTCAAAAGATATTTATTCTCAAGGAGAATATTTTGAGTGCATGCATTGGCCTAAAATGTTAATTTAGAAATTATCCATGAGAGAGAAAGTGTCATCACATGTGATATTTTATTTCTTTTTTAAATAAAATAACTTGTTTTGGTTCTAGGAACTCTTGACGAACCTCGAGCATTGACATGTTAATTTTTATGATAATAATTCCATGAATGGGTGTTCTTGACTGTTGAGGTTTCCACTCCAACTATAGAACCACATATGGTGGTTGATTATGCCTTTGTCAATGAAGACTTTGAGGTAAAAAGATCCTAAACATTTTGGGACATGTATATGATGTTATAATGATATGTGATTTATGCTTGAATAACCCATGATTTTTATGTGATGCATGTGGGTACGTGTGTATCTATGAGGATTTCTTGATTTACATAATATTATTATGAATATTGATGTTCTCTTGACCATTTTGAGTTTCTAACATGTTTATATGTACGTATTTTCTCAAATTCATGAAATTTTATGTATGATTTCATTATTTACTTATGATATTCTCAGTATATGTTATGTTCTTGTGTTAGGCATGTTGCCAAAGTGATGGGTGGGCCCATCATGGCTCAGTAGCCCTTGATTGAAAGTGTGTTTAGATGCTTCATGTGACTTGAGGACGAGATTGATATAGATGATGAAGCATGATGGCTTAGTGTGGCCTGACCTGGGCCAATGATGATCATGAGTGATCGGACCTATATGTGATGACCACGGGGAATGATGATCAAGAGTGATCAAACCTATGTGGTAATAGTGGGGCATAATTGTCTATGTGACCTAACCTGGTGATAGAATCGGGGAATGATAACCTAGTGTGGTTTGACATGTTATCTTGGGGGTTGTATGGATATTGAGAATCTTGAGTCTAGTTTTAATGTTGATACATTTATTTGTTTTTTCCAATGTTTTCTGACTTGGCGCCTAAGAAGGTATAACTATGGCTTGTTGTGTCTTGGATTTCACATGAACACTTGGCTTGATTGTTACTTGTGTGAACATTTATTTATTATTATGTTATACACTCTTATGCATTTGAAAAATTGTTAAGGACACATTGGTGGTGTATTGTTGAGTCTTTTATTCACACCCTACTCATGAATTTTGATGAACTTGCAGATTTCATGACCATAGATCCGATAAACGGAATGGGCCCTATAGTGGATGGTTGAGTAGTGGAGCATGGAGACAGAGCAGACTAAGATAGATATAGGAGTAACTAAAAATGTTCATTTACTTATATGTATTTCATTTACCTGCTTATTATAATCTTGATAGGCTTACCAATTTGGGAGCTATCTTTATATCTATGTAACTTATTCAGTTTTTATATTTTACTCTGGTTATCTATTTATTATTTTATTATTGTTCATTATTATCCTATTTGATGGAAAGATGCGGAGGGTATAATATTCCCACTATCATATTTATACCCTTATGGCTATTCGGTAACCTCTAGCATATGTGGAGGTATGTATGAAGCCATGTGACCTTCAGTCTCAGACTCAGTGGTTTGGGTCGGGATGTTACAAAATGGTATCAGAGGATCGAGACTCACTAACTCCTTTCTTCCCTTTTCCTTGATTTGATACATGGTAGATATGAGATAAGATAGTTGGGACTCAATCAGGATAACTATCACAGTGTTTATCTAGCACTGTATATTAGACTTCCAATTTTCCATAAAATGAGAATTTATTTTTTGCTGTTACAATTGATTAAAATCACCTTGGGTGAGGCACATGATGTTGATGTGTTATTTATGATATTTATCATAAGTAAATTCATCATGAATAGGATTATAAGTTTCAAGTTCCATATATATAAATATTGTTTTGTTTTCTAATAGTTATTTAATTAAATTTCTTATTTTTCACTATCTCTTCGGGGTAGTTTCCTTGTGTGATATATCTTCTCACATGTTGGGTGATATAACTTTATTGGTTTTATTTAGTTGAATGCAGTATGGTGTGGTGTTAGTATATATATGATGGTTGTGACTAATGTGTAGGTATTGAGACAAGAATTATTTCTAAGAGTTTTATACCTTGGTTTGAGGGTAGACTCCTAGGAAATCCTTTATGTTATCCCACAGTCTGGATATGACTTTTTATGTTTCTAATGTTATCTTTGTTTCAAGAATTCCACCTTAGAGACCTATGATAGAACCTCCAGTTTTAGTAGCTTTGTATATTTCCCTACCATTACTAGTGGTTCATTAAGATGTACCTCAACACGATCATGTAAATATAAATGTGATCCTGGACGCAGAGCCCATTCATCAGAGACTTTTTTGGTTTGACCATGCTCTATATTTCCATATTTAGCATCCTTCATCGTTATAGGTTACTGGTGTTCGACAAGGATTGGAGGACCTGATGGAATATATCGAGATAATTTTAAAGCTAGTACAGACCCATAAGTAATGGAGAGTGGTTCCAATAACCATTATGTTCTAAGTACCCACCATGTGATGGTGGATTGTCGTGAATCAAGCTGGAAGATGTGATGGTCTTAAATGGATGACTATCAAGGATTTTTTATTGAACAATAATTCTTTGACAAGATGAAGTGGTATCTTTCCCATTAGTTCATAAAGTTACAAAAGTTTTTCTATGGTTTTCTATTAATACTCGGGTTTGTTTATGAAGTTTATTCACTTTTCTCCATTGTTAGCTAGGAAATGAGGCCCATAAAGATTGGAAGTTTGAGATATGATTATGACTAGAGATCAGACATCTATTTAGTTTATTTGTCTAGATTATGTACCCCAAAGTTCTTTTCAATGCTATAACCTTTGATAATAGACTATATTAGGATAGGAAAACAAGATTTCCTTTATCCCACTGTGAGCTATTGACTAAAATTTCTCTCACTATAGGAGTTCCTCTTCATGGTAGGAAGAAGAAGGAAACTGACTCATGTCAGTATAGTGGTAGAAAATTTGAGTTGAGATGAAGCTCATCGACACCTCCTACAAAGTAGGGTGGTCCTCAATTTTAAAATTGTGGGAAGTGGGGGAATTATCTCACTTCACTACAAAAACCAAAGATAAAGTGCCTCTGATGCAGAAATATGGGACCTCTATAGTAATTATGCTTGAAGGCATCATGATTGAGGTTACATGGGGGTTTAAGAAAAACTCAGACCAAAAATCATGAGATTGGATGATGCCTTTAGGTTCTAGCCCAGACGATAGGGACTCATAAAATTTATAGAGAGAGTTATTGAGATGAGGCAAATCGCTTCTATGAATTGGATCAAAACCCAATAGATGGTGATGAGGAACTTTTTACTGTATGAGGTACAATCTTGAACACATATTTTGATCTTCTCCCTTATATAATACTAGTGTTTTTTTATATCTATTAGCTATATATGGAAATGAATTATTGGTAGAATTATTTTTCCATAACATACCTTTATATGATATATTATTGAATAATGACATGAAATCCTAGTATATGAGTGAGTGGTATTTGTTTCTTCCATCAGTTAGAAACTGATGAGGTACTTCCATATCACTGGGTGGGAGGACGTCATAGTGGACTTTTTAATTGGGTTACCCAGGACCTTGAGTATTTATGAAACATAAGGCCCTAGAAACTCATTTGATATTGAAAAAAACATACCATCCTCTAATATATGGATAATATGAGTAGACTATGCACATACTGGAGGATATGTGTTGAGCCAACATCCTTGGATTTAGTGGGCCATGGGATAATCACCAAGATTTAAAACCATAAGCGTCTCTTTATGGAAGACCATTCCATTAATCTCCTTGATGGCATGAGCAGAGTGGGGAAGAAATTGTGGGGTCCATCTTGTTTCGATATACCTCTGAGAGAGAGCGGAGGATAAAAAATAGGTTGATCTGCACTTAGAGAATAAAAAGAACATATGTTGATCATAAGAGTAGACTTTAGATTTTGTTATGGATTTTCCTATTTTTATTTTTGAGTGGCTCCTTAGTTGGGGTGAGACATAAGAGGAAGTAGTTAAATCTAAAACAAAGTTATGTGGAACCCTTTGAGATCACCGAATGAGTAGGGATAGTGGCATACCATTTGGACCTTTCTCCATGTTTTGAGTCATGCACGATGTGTTACACATTTCTCAACTTTGAAGTTACATTATCGATCCTGTGAATGTTATATTATGTGAGTACATTGAGTTAGAACCTAATTTATCTTATGATGAGTTTTTGGTGGAGATTATTGACCATAATGAGAAATTCCTTCAAGGTAATATGATACCACTTTGTCGGATTCGCTGTCAGCATAGATAGATCCAGGAGGAGAAGTGGAAGAATAGATCTAATGTTCGAGCACAGTGGCTTGAGTTGTTCAAGAAAGACCATTAGATACACTTCTTGAGGATCAGAAGTCGATAGAGGGGTAGAATCATAATTTCTTATTTTTTTTAAAAAAATATTCTCATTTATAATAATTTGTGATTATTTTAATGTGAGAATCTAATTTTTCAATAAAAAACACTTAATATATAATTTTAAGGTTTTTCATGTGGGTAAAATCTTAGTTAAAATGTTGTAATATTCTATTGAATATTTTTTGATTCAGGAACTAAGTTAGTGTGAGATTATAAGGCCCATAGAGCCTCGATGTAGACTAAATATAAATTTTAAATATATCATATTATGTGTATATTATTTGAAAAAAAATGAATATATCCCAAATGATGTAACTTTTGAGAAATCTGAGACCATCATTAGGTCTAGGATGTAGGGTTTACCTTAGGTGTAACATAACATTTGTGTGCATCGGATGTTTGGTCAGATCACATGTGAGCATAACTTATTTAATATTTTTATTATATATTTTTTTGAAAATAATTGAATATCTCTCAAACTTTACATTATTTGAGAAATGAGATACCACCTTTATGTCTGAGACATGGGGTTTACCCTAGGTGAGACATAAAATTTATGTGTGTCGGGCATTTAATCAGATTGTATGGTTAATTTATTAATATTTTTATTATATTATTTTTATTAAATTAATTATTTTAAAAAAATATTTAGTTTCTTCTTCCCAATGCGCAAAACTATCATTTTCTAGATAGAGTGATTCCCAAAGCTTTAGTTTCAAACTTTTTTAACCAACTTCAGTCATGAACACATTAATTGGGTGAAATGAATGAATTTGTCGTTAATTTTAGGTTAAATGGTGGATTAATATAAGGTATTGAAATTTGGGTGATAGTTTATGCGTTTGAGGTTCTATATCACTAAAATACACAATTTTTTTGTGTTGTTCAGTTCTATTGAGTCTGGTAGATTCCAAAACATGCTATTTTTTTATCAAAGATGCTCTGTTGAATATTTTTTGGTTCCCATCAGCATAACTCAGTCTCCTCCTACTAGTGCGGGGTGCTGAAGAAGTGTCTACCAGATTTATACTTTTTATTTTATTTATTTTATTCCTTTTTTGCATTATTTTTAAATTATGAAGAAAATATGATTGATTTTAAATAAAAAAATCATAGTACCCAAATGCTTAAAAGTAATTCTATTAGAAATTTTCAAAAGATAATTATTCTCAATTATCAAAGATAATTATAAAGAATTATAAAAATGATAACTACACTAGACTATAAAAGGATAATTTATATAGTAAAAATTATCAAATGATAATCACAAGGTTTAATCGATGAATAATTTATATAATTTTTAGAAAAATTCAATATTATCAAAGGATAAATTATTAAAAAAATTATCAAGGAATAATTATATGAAATTATCATATGATAATTATAAATAATTATCAAACGATAATTTCATCAAATTATCAAAAAATATTTTTATGATTTAAAAAATGATAATTAGTTTTAATGATAAAAATTATATTTTATGATAAATTATCAAAAGATAATTTTAAAGGATAATTTATAATAATTAACAAAAGATAATTATGAAGGATGATTTATGATGGATTATGAAGAGATATTTATAAATGGATAATTTAGGATAAATTATCAAAAGATAATTATAAAGAACAATTTATAATTTTTTTGTAAAATTAGAACTTTATCAAAGGTACAAGTCTTCTTTATTGAAAGAAAACAAAATAAAAAAAATTGAGAACAAATATTTTTTACAATAATCATTTCACTAAAAAGAGTCAAGCTCATCCAAAACATTATTACACAAAATTTATTCAGGATCAATGTCCGCTTATTAGAAAGTCCAGCAACCAAGTGATTTACCTCATGATATGTATATGTGATGATGTAATTCGTGGATGAGAGAATATCCATGCATTTTATCCATCTTATAGTCATTTTCCAAGATATATGAATAATTTCATTCTTGGTAGCCTGATCAATGGTAGTGGAATTACACTCCAGCCATAAACTGAGATATCCTTATTGATTTAAAATATCTACCACATTGATGACACCAATAATTTCAGATTCCAGGGAATTGGTGATAAAACAAGGTCCATAAAAGTATATTGTTGTGTCACCATAATGATTTTTGAAAATCACATCATAACGAGAAGGTCTTGGATTACCTCTTGACACACAATCTGTGTTGCATTTAATCCATCCAGAAAATAGGGAATCCACCTGACTTATAAAGTCCCGTAAGGAGGATGATAGTTACCTTTAATTTAAAAACATTTAATAACATAAAAAAATTTAAATTTAGGTATCAAAATATCCATTTTTCCCTCATTTTCATATTTCAAAATTGAGAGAATGTGATCCAAAGTCTACCAAACACTGAAAGAAGCTTCCCCAGGAATTATTTTATATAGATTGTTCTAAATATAATGAATAAACTCCAAAATGGTCACAATAAAGAGGTTGTGTATCTTCTACAAGAGATTAAGAGAAATTAAAATAAGCATATGATCCTAAATACGACATATATTATAAATACTAAATTCAAAACAATCCGCTACTAAAATACATAGAACATAGGTAGTGGAACATCCTAAGAATATGTGATCAATATCTTCCTTATACTTCTAACAAAAATAATATTTAGAGAAAATACTAATACCAACATTTTTCAATAAATCTTCAGTTTTAAATTTGTAGTTCATGAGTCTCCAAGTTAAAGAAAATCTGGATGGACGGATGAAATTCTTGCTCAAATGTTTACAAAGTTATTGAAATTCCCTTGAATAGCCTCATGATAAAAAGCTTTTGATGAAATATGTCCACTGGGAGTAGGTTCTCAAACAAGAGTATCATCACCTTTCATAAACTCATATAACATAACCAACTCGCAGATTTGATTAAGAATCACATTCAATGGTATTTACAATTTCTCTTTGATTTAAACATTTGTGTCAAAAGAAGAATCATGAGAGATAATATATTTGAGAAGCATTATACATGTCCATTTATCAAGCCAAGATTTTAAAAAATATTTGATGCTTGATAACCAGTGATAATTAACAAAGATTATGGGGAAATATTTCTTGAGATCGGGACAAATAGATGAATCGAGATAATGTAAATTCTCATCTTTGAGACTATGTAAAAAATATAGATCTTAAAAATTAAATAGACTATGAATTATCATTGATAAGTTTCCACATGAAATTGGCATAAAATTATTCACTAAATTTGATGAGATTTTTTATTCCAATACGACCATGATCAATTGGTTTACAACATTGCTTCCAAGAAACTCTCACAAGTTTATTCTGAAGAATTTTTCCACTATATATGAAATTTTTGATGGAGGAATTTATACACCTAATAATATCCACATGCCAATTATAAATCCAAAAGGAGTAAAAAAATTGATACAATCACATTTTTTACAATACTAACCCTCTCATCCATCGATAGTGCCTTTCCCTTCCAAGAAACAAGCTGATTTCTAATATGGATAACAATGTGAGAAAAATTTCCAACATGTGGTTTTCCCCAAAACATAGGAAAACCAAGATGAGTGAAAGGAAACACACCTTCCATGATTCCCATCTCACTGATAATGGAAACCTTTCTTACTAGAGTGAAATTTTTTCAAAAATATAAGAAATATTTATTCTAGTTTATTTCTTATCCCAAAACTCTCTCATAATGAAGGAAGTATTATTTAATGTTCCTGATGTTTCTTTTCTCACCTTGAGTTAAGAGGATGATTTCATCATCATACAATAAGTGAGTGGAAGCAACAAGACCTTTGAAAGTTCCTATGGATTTGATTTTATTATAATTTTTCATACTGAGAAAGATCCTACTTAAGTAATCTTCCACAATGGAGAAAATAATGGATGAGAGGGATAACCTTGCCTGACACCTCTACTACATGAAAAATAACCCTTAGGGGGCCATTGATAATAACTTAGATACTTAATAATCCTGGAATATTTATGAACCAATTAATAAATATTTCATAAAGCCCAAAATTACTTTAGACCTTGAAAATGAAACCCCAATATGAAGTATCAAAGGATTTTTTAACATAAATACTAAGAGTAATATTACCCCCACTAGTTTATTTCCTAAGAATATAGATGCATTCAAATAAATGATAAGGAAATATTGAATATTTAAACCTTTGATGAATCCAAAATAGTTTGAAGACACAATTATATTTTTAATACTAGAGATCATATTGGTAATAATTTTTCCAATGATTTTATAAATGGTGTTTAAAATATCTATAGGTTTGAATATATGAACCTCATTTTCATCAGCCGCTTTGGGAGTGAGATCCATAAATTATGCATTAATGCTCTTTGTCGATTTCCCTCCCTTGAAAGAATGACTGGAAAGCCTGAAAACATCATAATGAATAATCTACTGATAATATTGAAAAAAGATTTTGTAAACCCATCTATTAAATGAGATCTTCTGGTGTTTAATCCAAAAATAGAATCCTTATTATCAAATTCAAGGGAAAGATAAATAAGGATTGATTTTTCCTTAAAATTGAAAAGTTTGGGAATAATACCTTCCAAAAGATCAATATTAGTAATAGGTATATTAAATAGGTTATTATAATAAGAAACAACATGGGTATACAAATCCCCTCTTTTATTAAGAAACAATGCATTATCATTGAGAATGGACATGGGTTTATTAAGCTTCCAGACCATTTGAAGAGAGTTAAAAAATTTGGTGTTCTATTCCCATTCCTTAATATATTTGACTTTAAACTCCTCTCTTTGAATTCATTCCTTTAGGTTTAAAATATTATTGAGATTATGTATGATGTTTTTCTCCTACTCAAGACATGCTGAAAAATCATCACAAGTATCCCTCTCTTGAACGATATAAATCAGTTATTCAAGAAGAATGAAATTTTCCTCATGGTCTCTAAAGTTCTCAAGGCTCAAAATTTTCAATCTTTTCTTAATCACTTTGAGCTTAAGAAAAGAAGATAAATCATTATCCTTGTAATTAAAAGAATTCCATGTGTCTTGATCTACTTTCTTCTTTTTGGGGGCAATGTCTATGTATTTTAAAATCTGAATGGGAAATGTGATTTAGCCTCTCTAGTGGAAAGATTGACCAAAATTAGATGGTGATCATAGTTAATCCTTGAAATTGTGGTTCAATAAATGGATACCCAAACATCAAGGGCCATCTTATTAACAAAATATCTGTCCAATCTTTTGGCCACCACTTCATTTATGTGTTTCATGAACCATGTATACTTAGCACCCACAATATTGACTTAATGTAGATTCATATCCCTTATAAAAGACCTGAAGTCCTTTTTTGAATTATAATAGATAACCATGCATAATTTATCATTTGTATTGAGAATATCATTCATATCTCCAATAATAATCCAATAATACGTCATTGTGTTTCTTCGAGCAAGAATATTCATCAAAATATTTCTTTATTCTTGATAATAATTGAAATAAAAAATTAAGGAACAAAATTGGGTCACTACCAAAAAATTATAACTAAGAGTCACTATCTTTTTTGTATAATTTCTAAGAGAAACTCCATCAAGTGTAGAATGTGAAAAAACAAAATCCTTTTTATGGCATTACTATGCTGATTAGAACTAATCATCCAGTAACCCATCTTGTTAAGAGTAGAAAATTTCTTAGAAAAACCCCTATTGGGCTTAGAAAGACCAAGAATATCAGGTTTTTTCTTGTTTAAAATTGGTTTGAGAGAGATCATTTTCTCAAGATTGTCCAATACCTATAAATTCTAGAACATAATCTTTATTTAAATTTTCATTTGGAGCTAGATTTCCATTTTTACCATTATAGTGTTTATTCTTGGATGATATCCTAATATTAATAACATTCTTCTCATCCCTACTTTAACTAGAATTTTATTTACATGGAGTTTCTGTATTGGAACAACCTAGTACTTTTTCTTGATGAGTAGTTTAAAGGTTTTGTGGGATTTCCTCAGAAATGGGAACCAAACTGGTGTTAATGTGACAATTTTTGCATGAATTAGATCCATCCAAAAGATTTTGTGATTGAAAAGGATCATACCTAACCACCTATTGTATGTATCCTCTAATTGGTGAATAATTATTTTGATAGTTTTTCCAGTGGATTTCATTGTATTCCCCTCTTTCATAATATCACTAGAAGTTGTTGACTTTATAGTTTTGGAGACATCATGAGAACATGAAGGATCCATGTTTGGACCAATAGAGACCAAAGTAGCCTTGAATTTTCCCTCTTATTTATTGAATCCCTTATGGAAAGAGGTGTCATATTTGACAATATCTTCATTGAATTTCATTGGATTTTATTGCGCCAAAATACCATTATATATTAAAGGTTTTTTAATTATGTAGATAGAATGAAAATATTCTAAATCTCTATTTGTTCTAGTATATTATAAATTGATAACACTGTCTTTATATTGGATGTATCACCCATGTAATGAGATGTTTTCTTTAAGGAAGTCTCTTGTGGAGTTCATGGTATATTCCTTCACCAAAATATATGATGTAGAAATCTGTCTATCCTTGGAGACAATATAGAGAAAAGATGATTTTATGGATGCACTTGCAGAATCCAAATAAGCATTATGGGTAGTGTATTTATTCTTCTATATAGATAAACATTTCAAAGAGTTATCAATATAAGAGGTGGTAGTTGGTTCCTATAGGGAAGATATACTATTGTAGTGTTTCTCTTACAAAGATTCAATCAGAGTTTTTATGTCCCAATTAATTTCAAAATAGATAGATTCATCTTCCCAATGCAGAGTATCAACACATTCCCCACCACCAATAGTAATATTATTCTTCTTATCAGACATAAAGAAGACTCAGCATCCTCTTCCTTCGTAAGAGAAACCCATGGATTTCCATTGGAATTATAAAATTCAAAATCATTTTATTTCTTTTTCACAAAATTTATAGATTAATCCTTTCTACTACGATCACACTTGTCAAAAATAACAGTTTTTTTCTCCTATTGTTCTCTTTCCATGCACTAGAATTGGTAGGGGGTTTATTTATTTTTGAACAATCCTGTAATTAGCAATGACATTCCCTACAATCATATAAATCTCACAAAAGGGTGAAACATATTCATATTATACGTTTACCTCATATTTATTGTCATTTTAAACAAATTTTATCACATCTAGAAGTTTCATGTCAAAATAATCATAAAAAACTCTAGCATATAAACCCAACTCACCATTAAGAGTGTGTTGATCAATTTTTAAAGGAACGCCAATACAGGAAGCAATATCATTTAGGATTTTTGGATGCTAAAACACACAATTCAAGCCATGTAATCTCACCCAACTTGGGCTATCAAACTTCTCTGATTGAAGATATTGAAGTTGATATCCCACTCAGAGATCCTTAGAGTACTATGATTCAAATGAATATTTCAAATATTCTAAGTAGATTCATAATCATTCTCATTGAGGATAGAAATATGGAAGAAGACTCTTCCTATCAAAATCATCTTCTAATCATTTCACCCCTAGAAATGCACAATTATTAGCTATAGATCATAGATAGACAATTAATTATCCCCCTTAAAATATTTGACATTCTCAAGAATAGATAATTTACAAAGATCAATTCTTTACTGTAGGGACTCGAGATCTACAATAGCTGAGAATCCCATGTCCCCCATTTTTTAAAATTAGGTGGCCTAGAGAACACATCCTTGGAAGGTTCCACACCACAAACATCATCCAAGAAAGTAATTCCCTTTATTTTAGAAAGTCTAGATACCCACCATGATTTAGGTTATAATATGGTTGATTAATTTCCTCAAAATATTTGCGAGCCTATTCCTTGAAATAACACTCCCAATATAGATGAAATTAATCCATAACCTAAGATAATATTTAAATCGAGGAAAAATCACCATTAGTGTCACGACCCGTCCTCGGGGCCCGTGCCGTGACTACCCCAAGCCCGCCTTCCATAGGCCAGGGGCTGGCGACTAGCACCAAGGCGTAAAATCCCAGTAAACAGGGAAGGCATTGCCTTTATAAGTAACAACCACACAGAGTCAGCAAGCGGAAAGTAAAGTGCAGAAAAGTAAAGGGGCCGGAAATACAAGCCCAACTGTAAAGTACAACTGAAAAAGTAAAGTACAGCAACTGAAGAAAAGTCGGCGGCCTCGTGTCGTCCACTGGCAATCCCACCTGAAGGGTGGGTACAGATAGCCTCCAGGCTCCTCGGGTCCCACGTCCGCTCCGAGTACGTTCCGCCCAGTGGTCCACCTCCAGGTACCGTCCTGCTCCACGCCCCAACCGTGATCAGCGCTGTCCGTCGTCTGCAACCAACACAACAAGGTGCGGGCATAGCCCGTGCAGGGGTGAGTACAAGCTACTCAGTAAGGACCCCGAGACCCCCGAAGGTCTCCCGAAATCCACAAAGGATATAGCACAAAAGAAAGATGCAATCACGAAGTAACATCTGACTCGACTTAGGTATATGCCCATACATATACCTAAGTCCCCATTTCTAGCTCTGCTCACGAGCTCGAGAACAACTCAATCCACAAAGGAAAGCAAGACTCAAATCCACAAGGAGAGTAAACAGTAAATCCACAAAGGATAGTTCAACACAATCCACAAAGGAGAGTAACATAAGATTCAGCTCAACCAGGTATACTTTTTCAGATGACGTCAAGACGATCACTGATCCGTCTAAGTCGTCGAACCCACGAAGGATCGATAGGTACTAACCCCCGCAGAAGACCCACACAGGATCGGGCTCACACAGAACCTGTAGGAAGTGGCTCACACAGAACCGGTAGTAAGGACCCACATAGGATCGGGCTCACACAGAACCGGTAGTAAGGACCCACATAGGATCGGGCTCACACAGAACCTGTAGGCACTGATCCACATGGGATCGCTGAGTGCAGTAGTCGACGCAGTCCACTGAGGATCTCTGCACAGTCGTCGCCGCAGTCCACGAAGGATCTCTGCTCTGCCGTCGTCGCAGTCCACGAAGGATCTCTGCTCTGTCGTCGTCGCAGTCCACGAAGGATCTCTACTCTGTCGTCGTCGCAGTCCACGAAGGATCTCTGCTCTGTCGTCGAAGTCACAGCCAACGCTAGGGTTCCCGCACAAAGCGAGCTCGTTTAGGAGGGTCCGCTCCACGAGCCGAGAGGCTGATACATCAACTGACACGTAGTCCGAAGTTGATGTATCCAAAAGTTCCGTATCGACAACAGGATCTCAACGCAACAGACGGAGCGTCAATCGGACGCCCGGTCTGAGAGTTATTGGCATTTTCGTCCCAGGGGCCCGGTTGGTTTTTAGGGCAAAACCAACCCGACCGTACTCCGCCTGTATCCGATCCTCGGGCGGAGCATGCCAAAAGTTCCGTCTCACTTAGAGGAAACTACCACAGCTGACGGTACGTCGTTCGGACGTCCGTAGCTCAAGTTATGAGCGTTTCCGCTCCGAGGGCCCGGTTGGTTTCGTGTACGAACCAACCCGACCGAACCCAAAGTCTTCCGAAACCTTGAGTATAATATACCGAAACGACCGTCTTGATCCAAGGATCGCGTAGCCGCTGACGGTTCGTCAATCGGAGGTCCCAGGCCCAAGATATGGGCGAAAGACCGAAGAGGGCCCGAAAACGGGGGTTCTGGGCCCGGGGCGACCCGGCCCGAACCCCCCCCTGGGGTCGGCCCGAACCGGGTCGGCCCGACCCGGCCCGGCCCAGCTAGGCCGGGTCCGGTCCGGCCTGGGCGCGGCCCGGCCGACCGGACCGGCCGGCTCGGCCGGCGCGGCTTGGCCAGCCGCGCGGGTAGAAGGCCGCGGGCGCAGCCCGCGGTCGAGGGAGCCGCGGCCCGCATGCGGGCCGCGCGGGTGGTCAGCGGACGCGGCGCATTGCCGCGTCCCGACCGGGTGGACCGGACCCGCGGACCGCGGGTCCGCTGGTTCGCCGCCGCCGCGGCTGAGCCGCGGCGGATTCCTCCGGCGGCGCGCCGGCCGCCGCCGCCCCTGGTCGCCGGCGCCGCCGCGCCGGCGACCCGCGCCGCCGCCTCCTTCCGCGGGCCGCCGGAGATGCTCCGGTGGCCCGATTTGCCTCCCGTCTGCGCCGATGCCCCTCCCGGATGCCGACCTTCACTGCGGAAACAACGGATCACCCCTGCCGCGCGGTTTGTCGTCGTCCGCCATATCCGCACAACAAAAGAGATCGGCGGAGGGTTGCCGGGTCTTGTTCGTTAGACCCGCACCCTCCGCGTTAGCCATAATCAACGGGAGAAAAGAAAACGATGATCAACACATGATCCAACAATTTTATTTAAAGATAAAATTGTTCGTTTGAAACCGGCTTTTTAAATTTTCAAGAACGTTCACGAGAAAATTTAAAAGGGGTAACTTTTCCAAAATAAATCCCTACCTCGCAGCTGTTGTCGCCGAACGGGGGATCGTCGCGGGATTGCTCGTCGCGGAAGAAGGAGATCGTCGCGTCGTCGCGGTATCCGGCGTCGCGTCGCCAATCTCCGGATCAAGAACAAACATATTTAATTAATTAAATCCGTTGTTATTGAAATTAAGAAGGGAGAATTTAGAAGTTTCGATTCTCACCTTTAACCGCCGATCGCAGGTTCGCCGCGGAAGATGATGCACCGAAGAAGAAGAAGAAGAAGGTCGCGGAAAAGTTGTTGACGTCGCGGATCGTGCGTCATCGGATTCCGGTTCCGGCGTTCTTCGCGTTCTTCGCGTTCTTCGCGTTCTTCGCGTTCTTCGCGGAGAGGGTGGAGGCTCAGAGGAATTGCACAACGATAGCAATCCTCCTAAATAGACAAGTTTGTCTATTTTATTATTTTGCCAACAAACGTAAAACGCATAAGTAACGACCCAATTAATTCACGAAGAAACAGTCCATTTAATTCACGAAATAAACCGCCCAATTAAATGGTCTGTTAAGAATTAAAGAAAACGCGTCGGTTGACTTTTCAGTTACTTTGACGGGTTTTCGCGGGTGCGTTACTTAGCGAAAGAAACGGCGGGGCTCGTGCGGGTCCCACCGCACAAATATCCTACCAAGGGGTAGGATATTTCTGGATAGCATCCTATCCAGTTCAACTCAGTTCAAGCCGCCTTTAAGTGACTTTAAGTGGCTTCCAAGCAGTTTAAGTGAAATAAAATAAAGTTGTCGCACAAACTTTATTTTATTTCTGACTTAAAGCCGCAAAATTTAAAAACCACGTCTGAGCAAACGCAACTCCGGAAGAGGCGTTTCTAAGCAAATACCGGCGCTGCGATTTCATCGGTGCCCTCAGAATTTGATTCCGGGCACCGGTTCAAAAGATAGAAAAACCCGCTCGTCCGTTCACTGAACGTACCCGAGCCAAACTTCGGAAATTGATTCCGGGCACACCGGGCCTCGGAATCGGGTGCCGTCTGAAGCTGCGCTCTTGTAAAATTCCAAAGAAAATTAAGAAAAAAATTTCCTTGAAATTTGCGGGTCTTTACATTACTCCCACCTCAGGGCTTTACGTCCCCGTAAAGATACATCAAAAACTAGGGGAACAAATTGGGGTACTGAGCACGCATCTGAGCCTCCCGCTCCCAAGTGCTCTCCTGGAGGTTCCCGTGCTGCCATCTGACGCGCACAAGAGGAATCGACCGCCCACGTAGGACCCGCTCCTGTCGATCCTCGATCTCCACTGGGACCTCCGCAAAAGTCGCCCCATCGTCCACGTCCAGCTCCCCAAAGTCGATGATGTGCGTCGGGTCGTGCACGTATCTCCTCAGCTGAGACACGTGAAAGACGTCGTGCACCCGGTGCAACTGAGGTGGTAGAGCCAGGCGATAAGCCACCTCTCCTATCCTACTGAGGACCTGGAAAGGCCCGATGAAGCGTGGAGACAACTTGCCGCCTCGGCCAAATCTCCGTAAACCACGTCGAGGTGAGACACGCAAAAAGACGTGGTCGCCATCCTCGAACTCTAGTGGCCTCCGCCTCCTGTCAGCATATGACTTCTGCCGGCTCTGAGCTGTCCTCATCCTCTCCTGGATGATCTGGACCTTCTCTGTCGTGGCTCGGACCATCTCTGGTCCCACGAGTGCTGACTCCCCAGGGTCTGTCCAGCACAACGGTGATCTGCAGGGTCTGCCGTACAACGCCTCGTATGGTGCCATCCCGATGGTGGAGTGGTAGCTGTTGTTGTACGCGAACTCCACCAAGGGTAGGTGGTCCTCCCAGCTGCGACCAAAGTCGAGGACACATGCACGGAGCATGTCCTCGAGTGTCTGTATGGTCCTCTCCGTCTGACCATCCGTCTGAGGGTGGAAGGCTGTGCTCAGATGGAGCCGCGTCCCGAACGCCTCCTGCAACCCCTTCCAGAGCCGGGAAGTGTAACGAGCATCTCGATCGGAGACGATAGATGATGGCACACCGTGAAGCCGTACGATCTCCTGGACGTAAAGACGTCCCAAGCTCTCCACTGAGCCCTGCTCTCTGATGGGTAAGAAGTGTGCCGACTTGGTAAGTCGGTCGACAATCACCCAAATGGAGTCGTGACCTCTGGAAGTGCGTGGAAGTCCAGTCACGAAGTCCATAGATATGCTATCCCACTTCCACTCTGGGACCTCCAAGGGCTGTACCAAACCTGCTGGTACCTGATGCTCTGCCTTCACCTGCTGGCAGGTGAGGCATCGTGAAACGAACTCTGCCACAGCTTTCTTCATGTCCGGCCACCAGTGCTGTCGTCTGAGATCCTGGTACATCTTCGCCACTCCGGGATGTACCGCCAAGGGAGAAGTGTGAAACTCTCTCAGCACCTCCTCTCGTAAAGCAACTGGTACGAAGGTACGCCCTCTGAAAAGGATGTCGTGCTCTGCTCCAAGGGAGAAACCATCAGGCGCCTGACCTGAGGATATCAGTGCACGCCGGGTCTCACAGTCAGCGTCCCCACGCTGAGCCTCTCTGACCCGCTGTAGAAGTGGAGGAGAGACTGTGAGAGACTGAAGAAAGGCTGCTCCGTCTCTATCCACGAAGGATATCTGCAAGGAGGCTAGCTGCTCCGTCGCCTCCTCAAGTAGCTGAATGCCCGTCCTCCTGCTGAGGGCATCGGCTACCACGTTCCCCTTCCCAGGAGTATAGACTATCTCAAAGTCATAGTCCTGGAGGAACTCAAGCCATCTCCGCTGTCTCAGGTTCAGGTCCTTCTGAGAGAAGATATACCTGAGACTCTGGTGGTCAGAAAAGACCGTGAAGCGCTCGCCCATCAGATAGTGTCGCCACGTCTTCAGAGCGAAGACCACTGCTGCTAACTCCAGGTCATGAGTGGCGTAGTTCTGCTCATGCGGCCTCAACTGACGTGATCCGTAGGCGATCACGGCCCGCTCCTGCATCAGGACGCACCCGAGTCCAGTCCCTGACGCATCGCAGTAAACTACGTATCCAACTCCCTCCTCAGGCAACCTCAAGATAGGTGTGCTGGTCAACCTCTGCCTCAGCTCCTGGAAGCTCTGCTGACATCTGTCTGACCACACGAAGGGTTTCCCCTTCTTCGTCAACGCTGAGAGTGGTGCCGCAACTCTGGAGAAGTCTGGCACGAATCTCCGATAGTATCCGGCTAGGCCCAAGAAGCTCCGCACCTCTGTCACGCTCTTGGGTGGCTCCCAAGCTAGCACTGCCTCGATCTTCACGGGATCCACTGCAACTCCCGCCTCAGAGATGACGTGCCCCAAGAAATGGACCTCATGTAACCAGAACTGGCATTTTGAGAGCTTGCCATAAAGCTGGTGCTCTCGGAGTGTGTCTAGCACAACTCGCAGATGGTAGGCATGCTCCTCCTCAGTCGTCGAGTATACCAAAATGTTGTCAATGAAGACAACGACAAATCGGTCGAGGTATGGCTGGAAGATCCTGTTCATGAGGCTCATGAACACTGCTGGAGCATTGGTTACGCCGAATGGCATAACCAAGAACTCATAATGGCCATACCGACACCTGAAGGCCGTCTTCTGTACGTCCTCGTCTCGAACTCTGAGCTGATGATAGCCTGACCGGAGGTCTATCTTCGAGAACCACCGCGCTCCCTTGAGCTGATCGAAGAGGTCATCAATCCGTGGCAGCGGATACTTGTTCCTCACTGTCACCTGGTTCAGGCGACGATAGTCGACACACAGTCGCAAGCTCCCGTCCGCCTTCTTGGCGAACAAAATCGGGGAAGCCCAGGGTGAAACACTGGGTCGGATAAACCCCTTGCTCTGCAAGTCCTCCAACTGTACCCGCAGCTCTCGAAGCTCGGCGGGGGCCATCCGATATGCTGGAGTAGATATCGGGGCTGTCCCGGGGTACAAGTCGATGTAAAAGTCTACCTCTCTACGAGGAGGTAGCCCTGGAACGTCGTCGGGAAAGACGTCCACGTACTGGTCCACCACTGCAGGAAAAGCCGGACTCCGCACGTCCACTGCTCCTAGGATGAGGCTAGCCAACTGATAAGAGATAGGCTGCACTCTCCTCCGCGGAAGTCCATCCTGTGCTGCAAAGGTTCCCTTCTCGCCGGTGAAGGTAAACCTGCTTCCGTCGGTACGAACACATCGCACCTTGCGCCTAAAACAGTCGATCTGGGCATGAACCGTGGATAGCCAATCCATGCCCAAGATGACGTCGTAAGGCCTCGACGCCGCTACAAGGAGATCCCAGCCGAAGCTCTCGCCTCCTAGAGTAAGCTCACACTGCCGGCACCAGTGCGTAATCGTCGAGTCTGCTCCCGTAGGAGTCTCTAGCCGTAAGGATCGAGCCAACGGCTCAGTCGGAATCTCCGAGCTCTGAACAAGGGCAGAGGCTATGAAAGAGTGACTCGCTCCTGTGTCTATAAGTACTGCAGCAAGGGTGGAATAGACACAGATCGTACCTCGAATCATCTCTGGCATGTCGGGGTCGTAGGCCTCCACTGCCTGGAGCTGGGCCTGTCCCTGCCCGCCAGCTCCCTGTGGTCGAGGTGGCCCTCCTGGTGGTGGTGGGGGTAGAGCCTGGAAGCGTCGCCCACCACCCGCTGCTCGGCCAGCTCCTCTGCCTCGTCCGCCTCCTCCCTGCGGACCGCCACGGTCGACCCTCTGCCTCTGCCTGGGTGGCCCCTCCACCGTCTGCTGCTCCTCTGATCGGCGAGTCGGGCAGTCACGAGCCATGTGACCCTGCCCGCCGCAAGAGTAGCACAGCCTGCCTCTCAAAAGGCTGGCACTCCGCTGTGTGCCTCGTACTGCTGAGTCGGTGTCCTGAGGCCGTCTGCATGGGGGTCTGGTCTGCCTGGACCCGTGAGTCATCCGTCGGCTACCTGCTGCCGAAGACTCAGCTACCTGCCGCCCTGCGCTAGGTCTCGCCGCTGAAGAAGGCTCTGCCAGGAAGCTCTCGATCAGGAGGGCTCGCTCCAGCACTCCCGCCTGGGTCGGAATGCTGAGGGAGATCAGCGACGCCCGAATCTCCTGTCGCAAGCCCTGCTCGAAGGTCCGGGCCCGGAAGAAGGGGTCCCGTACCATGTCGGTCGAGTAGCGAGATAGGTCCGTGAACCTCGCCGCGTACTGAGCGACCGTCATGCTGCCCTGGCGCAGCTGGAGAAGCTCCTGGATGCGCACCGCTCGGAGGGTGGCCGGGACGAACTCAGAGCGGAAGAGGCTCTCGAAGTCCGTCCAGAGCAGGGATGCCTCATCGTCAACCTGGAGCATCAGGCTACACCATCGTCCTGCCGCCGCCTGCAGGAGGCTCGCTGCGAGAATCACCATGAGATCCGCTGGTGTCCTCACTAGCCGAAAGATCCGTACCACCGCCTCTAGCCAGTCCTCGGCGGCCTGGGGGTCCGCCTCACCGCGAAACCTGGGCGGTCGCTGGCTCTGAAACTCATGCAGTGCCCTGAGGCGACGTGCATCGTCAGCGTCTGGTACTGGAAGCATCGGTGGCTCGGCGGGTAAGGCTACCGCCGGTGCCACTGCTGGCAAAGGGCCCTGCACCGAGGCCTCGTCGCTCGGTGGGCTGCCGTCGCGCCCTACACTCGGAACCCTAGCTGGCTGTCGTCGCGGGGCCATCCTGAAAAGGAGAACAAGAGCACCACAGTCAGAACAGTATACCTGGTGAGCTGGCACAAGTAATCACAAGGAAAACTTGCGACTTTCATAAAGCAGATCAGTATACCCGGTGAGCTGACACAAGTAATCACAAAGAAAAACTTCAAACATACACGCAATCAATGTTTTCATGCATTAAGTCGGAAATCAGGAGTCAGGGTCCTGGTGTACGGATACGTCGGCCGCCGCACCAACACTGGGCTCCCTGAACTGATAACCACACTCAATACACTAAACACTATTGCTTCACATAGAAAGAAAGGACGATCAGAGTCTGCGGTAGAACCGACCACCTCTGATACCAATTTGTCACGACCCGTCCTCGGGGCCCGTGCCGTGACTACCCCAAGCCCGCCTTCCATAGGCCAGGGGCTGGCGACTAGCACCAAGGCGTAAAATCCCAGTAAACAGGGAAGGCATTGCCTTTATAAGTAACAACCACACAGAGTCAGCAAGCGGAAAGTAAAGTGCAGAAAAGTAAAGGGGCCGGAAATACAAGCCCAACTGTAAAGTACAACTGAAAAAGTAAAGTACAGCAACTGAAGAAAAGTCGGCGGCCTCGTGTCGTCCACTGGCAATCCCACCTGAAGGGTGGGTACAGATAGCCTCCAGGCTCCTCGGGTCCCACGTCCGCTCTGAGTACGTTCCGCCCAGTGGTCCACCTCCAGGTACCGTCCTGCTCCACGCCCCAACCGTGATCAGCGCTGTCCGTCGTCTGCAACCAACACAACAAGGTGCGGGCATAGCCCGTGCAGGGGTGAGTACAAGCTACTCAGTAAGGACCCCGAGACCCCCGAAGGTCTCCCGAAATCCACAAAGGATATAGCACAAAAGAAAGATGCAATCACGAAGTAACATCTGACTCGACTTAGGTATATGCCCATACATATACCTAAGTCCCCATTTCTAGCTCTGCTCACGAGCTCGAGAACAACTCAATCCACAAAGGAAAGCAAGACTCAAATCCACAAGGAGAGTAAACAGTAAATCCACAAAGGATAGTTCAACACAATCCACAAAGGAGAGTAACATAAGATTCAGCTCAACCAGGTATACTTTTTCAGATGACGTCAAGACGATCACTGATCCGTCTAAGTCGTCGGACCCACGAAGGATCGATAGGTACTAACCCCCGCAGAAGACCCACACAGGATCGGGCTCACACAGAACCTGTAGGCAGTGGCTCACACAGAACCGGTAGTAAGGACCCACATAAGATCGGGCTCACACAGAACCGGTAGTAAGGACCCACATAGGATCGGGCTCACACAGAACCTGTAGGCACTGATCCACATGGGATCGCTGAGTGCAGTAGTCGACGCAGTCCACTGAGGATCTCTGCACAGTCGTCGCCACAGTCCACGAAGGATCTCTGCTCTGCCGTCGTCGCAGTCCACGAAGGATCTCTGCTCTGTCGTCGTCGCAGTCCACGAAGGATCTCTGCTCTGTCGTCGTCGCAGTCCACGAAGGATCTCTGCTCTGTCGTCGAAGTCACAGCCAGCGCTAGGGTTCCCGCACAAAGCGAGCTCGTTTAGGAGGGTCCGCTCCACGAGCCGACAGGCTGATACATCAACTGACACGTAGTCCGAAGTTGATGTATCCAAAAGTTCCGTATCGACAACAGGATCTCAACGCAACAGACGGCGTGTCAATCGGACGCCCGGTCTGAGAGTTATTGGCATTTTCGTCCCAGGGGCCCGGTTGGTTTTTAGGGCAAAACCAACCCGACCGTACTCCGCCTGTATCCGATCCTCGGGCGGAGCATGCCAAAAGTTCCGTCTCACTTAGAGGAAACTACCACAGCTGACGGTACGTCGTTCGGACGTCCGTAGCTCAAGTTATGAGCGTTTCCGCTCCGAGGGCCCGGTTGGTTTCGTGTACGAACCAACCCGACCGAACCCAAAGTCTTCCGAAACCTTGAGTATAATATACCGAAACGACCGTCTTGATCCAAGGATCTCGTAGCCGCTGACGGTTCGTCAATCGGAGGTCCCAGGCCCAAGATATGGGCGAAAGACCGAAGAGGGCCCGAAAACGGGGGTTCTGGGCCCGGGGCGACCCGGCCCGAACCCCCCCTGGGGTCGGCCGAACCGGGTCGGCCCGAACCGGGTCGGCCCGACCCGGCCCGGCCCAGCTAGGCCGGGTCCGGTCCGGCCTGGGCGCGGCCCGGCCGAGCGGACCGGTCGGCTCGGCCGGCACGGCTTGGCCAGCCGCGCGGGTGGAAGGCCGCGGGCGCAGCCCGCGGTCGAGGGAGCCGCAGCCCGCATGCGGGCCGCGCGGGTGGTCAGCGGACGCGGCGCATTGCCGCGTCCCGACCGGGTGGACCGGACCCGCGGACCGCGGGTCCGCTGGTTCGCCGCCGCCGCGGCCGAGCCGCGGCGGATTCCTCCGGCGGCGCGCCGGGCGCCGCCGCCCCTGGTCGTCGGCGCCGCCGCGCCGGCGACCCGCGCCGCCGCCTCCTTCCGCGAGCCGCCGGAGATGCTCCGGTGGCCCGATTTGCCTCCCGTCTGCGCCGATGCCCCTCCCGGATGCCGACCTTCACTGCGGAAACAACGGATCGCCCCTGCCGCGCGGTTTGTCGTCGTCCGCCATATCCGCACAACAAAAGAGATCGGCGGAGGGTTGCCGGGTCTTGTTCGTTAGACCCGCACCCTCCGCGTTAGCCATAATCAACGGGAGAAAAGAAAACGATGATCAACACATGATCCAACAATTTTATTTAAAGATAAAATTGTTCGTTTGAAACCGGCTTTTTAAATTTTCAAGAACGTTCACGAGAAAATTTAAAAGGGGTAACTTTTCCAAAATAAATCCCTACCTCGCAGCTGTTGTCGCCGAACGGGGGATCGTCGCGGGATTGCTCGTCGCGAAAGAAGGAGATCGTCGCGTCGTCGCGGTATCCGGCGTCGCGTCGCCAATCTCCGGATCAAGAACAAACAGATTTAATTAATTAAATCCGTTGTTATTGAAATTAAGAAGGGAGAATTTAGAAGTTTCGATTCTCACCTTTAACCGCCGATCGCAGGTTCGCCGCGGAAGATGAGGCACCGAAGAAGAAGAAGAAGAAGGTCGCGGAAAAGCTGTTGACGTCGCGGATCGTGCGTCGTCGGATTCCGGTTCCGGCGTTCTTCGCGTTCTTCGCGTTCTTCGTGTTCTTCGCGTTCTTCGCGTTCTTCGCGGAGAGGGTGGAGGCTCAGAGGAATTGCACAACGATAGCAATCCTCCAAAATAGACAAGTTTGTCTATTTTATTATTTTGCCAACAAACGTAAAACGCATAAGTAACGACCCAATTAATTCACGAAGAAACAGTCCATTTAATTCACGAAATAAACCGCCCAATTAAATGGTCTGTTAAGAATTAAAGAAAACGCGTCGGTTGACTTTTCAGTTACTTTGACGGGTTTTCGCGGGTGCGTTACTTAGCGAAAGAAACGGCGGGGCTCGTGCGGGTCCCACCGCACAAATATCCTACCAAGGGGTAGGATATTTCTGGATAGCATCCTATCCAGTTCAACTCAGTTCAAGCCGCCTTTAAGTGACTTTAAGTGGCTTCCAAGCAGTTTAAGTGAAATAAAATAAAGTTGTCGCACAAACTTTATTTTATTTCTGACTTAAAGCCGCAAAATTTAAAAACCACATCTGAGCAAACGCAACTCCGGAAGAGGCGTTTCTAAGCAAATACCGGCGCTGCGATTTCATCGGTGCCCTCAGAATTTGATTCCGGGCACCGGTTCAAAAGATAGAAAAACCCGCTCGTCCGTTCACTGAACGTACCCGAGCCAAACTTCGGAAATTGATTCCGGGCACACCGGGCCTCGGAATCGGGTGCCGTCTGAAGCTTCGCTCTTGTAAAATTCCAAATAAAATTAAGAAAAAAATTTCCTTGAAATTTGCGGGTCTTTACAATTAGTTTCTACCAAAGTGCTTGAAGAAATTCACAGCAAAGTCACCTTCAACACAGGAGAGTGAGAAATCAAGGATAATTTATAATAAATTTAAAAAATATAAAGAAGAATTTATGATATATTATCAAGAGATAATTATAAAAGGATAATTTAGAATAAAATATTAATAGATAATTTGAAAAGGATCATTTATGATAAATTTACTAATAGATAACTATAAAATGATAATTTATAATAAATTATCAATATATAATTATTATCTAGGAGAATATTATGAGAGCATGTATTGAACTAAAATTATAATTTATAAATTATATATAAGAGAGAAAGAATCATCACATGTGATATTTTGTTTCTTTTCAAAATAAAATAACTGTTTTCAGTTCAAAGAACCCTTATCAAACCTCAAGCATTGATGTGTCGATGTTTACAATAATAAGTCTGCAAAGAGTTGTTCTTGAATATTTAGGTTTCCACTCTATTTATCGAACCAGATAGGATTTTTTATTATGTGTTTACATCAATGACTTTAAGGTAGGAATCTCCTTAGCATTTTGGTCCATGTATGTGATGTTATCATGATATGTGATTTATTCTTGACTAAACCATGATTATTTTGTGATGAATGTTTGTGTGTGTGTATCGATGAGGATTGCTTGATCTACATAATATGATTATGCATGTTGATGTTCTTTAGACCATGTTGATTTGATCACATGTGTGTATGTATGTCTTTTCTCACATTAATGACATATTATGTATGATGCCATTGTTTCTTAGTGATATCCTTTGAGGGGGAGCGTGTTCAGACATTCTATGTGAATTGATGATGAGACCAAGATAGATGACGGGACATTTTGGCCTAGTGTGGCCCGTCTTGGGGGCATTATGACCATTAATGATCAGAAATGTATGTGATGATCGTGGATCATGACAGTCATGAGTGATTAGACCTACGTGGAAATAGTGGGGAAAGATATTCTATGTGACATAACCTAGAGATAGCACTGAGGCATGATGACTTTGTGTGACTTGACCTATAGGGTTGGGACCTATATATATTTTCATTAGATTGATTCTAGATCTAGCATTGAGAGGTTTCCATGTTTGTTCCCATGTTTTCTGACTTAGTGATGAAGCAAGTATAACTGGAGTTTGTGGTAGATTGGTTTCTACAAGAACTCTCATATTAATTGTTTCTTGTGTGATAATTTATTTATTATTATTTTATACACAATTATTCATGTGAAAAATTATTAAGTATGCATTGGTGGTGTCCTATTGAGCCTTGTACTCACACCCAACTGGGAAATTTTGGTGCGATTGTATATTTCATGACCAGAGATCCAGCGAAGGGAAAGGTGAATTATGGTGGATAGTTGAGAGGTGTAGCATGGAGTTTGATTGGACCAAGAAATAAATTAGAGTACTATATATATGTTTTTTTTTATTTACTTGTCTTTTATTTTCCTGTTGTGTATACTCTGGACTCTCTTACCACTTTTGAATCTATTTTTATATCTATGTCACTTATTCAGTTTTCTTATTTTACTCTGATTATTTATTCATTACATTATTATTGTTTATTATTATCCTTCTCGATGACATGATACAAATGGTATGGTCTCCACACTATCAGATTTAGACCCTCACTTCTAGTCAATATCCTCTTGCATATTGGGGGGGGGGGGGCGCATGAGGTCATGTGACTTCGATCTCCGACCCGATGGTTTGGTTTGGGATGTTACATAACCATTTAATATTAAACTTTTTGATAGTCATAGGATATTATATGAATCATACATTAGGAATTATCTCTTAAAATATCACCATGAGATACCATATAATAGACTAAGTCAAAGTTATATGTTATCACAGTAAATGATAAAGCATACACTACTAGAAATTTAAGCTATAGCCACAGACCTATAGCCACAGTTTTATAGGTCCGTGGCTATAGGTTGTTTATAGCAATGCTTTAATTATTCATTTGTGGATAAACTTGGATAAACATCAGAGTTTCTCTTTTTTTCGATTTCGTCGGCCACTCCTCTCCTCCTCCCCTGATCCACGACCCTACTCTCTGAACTGTCTACAGCTCTCACCGCGGCGCCCTCCTCCCAACGCTCTCTCTCATGCTATTTTTGACCTCTCTCACCATGACCCTCCACTCCGAATCATTGACCTATCTAACTAACACTCTCATGCTATTCACCGCGGCCCTTTAGAAGGAAGAATCCACTAGACCTTCAGCTTTCAATTTTTGTGTACTTTCTGAATCTACCTCCTTCTATTTCCATACCACTATAAACCTCTTATGTTTTATCGATCAAAGCATCCTCCTCCCATGGACGATGTTCTATTTTTTTATTTCCATTATGGAATGATAATTACATGGTCCGGATGACTATGAATATTTGGTGGAGAAAGACAGAGAGGATTCAGTTTTTACTTCCTGTACAGTTCGGAATTCATGATCATCGTTTAAATTTATTTAGTCATTGGCAGTTGCCTTTAGTTTTTGTTTGTTCAGAGAAATTTTAACTACTTGGGTTGGTTTTTTTTTTGGATTCATGTGGTAGTAGACTCGATGTATTTTTTTAATTTCCACACGCCTCTAAATTTTTCTTTATTGATTCGTTTCTTGTCAGGTGAAGTTACTTACTGGAAGCAGTTTGTTAATTTGTATTCGCTTTTCCTTTTACATCCCATGCATATTTTAATAATCACTTGGTTATCTTTTTTCCTGGATAACCTACTCTTGCATGGTGCATTAAATGAAATCCCCCTTTGTCTTGTGTTCCAAGTAAGTGTGGATGTGGGGTTTTATTTATCCTTATATGACGTTCTCTATTTATTTTCTTAAATACTACTTTTTTTCATAGATTAGCTTGTTACCATGTCTTGTGGTTCAAATTTGAAGGAGTTTAAAAAAATTTTATATGTTGATGCTTATTCTTGTCATTAATTTAGCATGTGGTGTTTGCCTGAGGAAAACTGAGGGGAGCTACTTCAATGTCATTGTTAACTACATTGAAAACCTTTGATTCTGTAGCGCCATACCGATCTAATTTGAACACCCAGTTGAAATTTTATCATGGGAGGAACTAAAAACAATACAAATGTGAAGGTTTTTTTCATTATTAATTATATTTTTAAACGATCCATGGTCAAAAATTCTTCCCACTCACCAACCTGTCCTGTTTTGGTGATCATCAACTCCAAAAGTGGTGGTCAGCTTGGAAGTGAACTCCTTAAAACATATTATGATGTTCTCAACAAGAACTAGGTATTTAGGGTTTTAACCCCTCAAATTTCACTCGTGTATTTTCTCCAATGGTTGTAATTTATATGTTTATGGGATTTTAGGTGGTTTAAAATATCAAATGATGGATGAAAAACTAGATACATTTGTGTTATTCAAATCAGGTGAGTTTGGGTATTAGGGTGGCATTTGGAGTATGATGGATATGTATTGGGTATGGTTTGGATTTGTCTTTGGGGGTTTGGTTTGATGGTAATCCCTCAAGTTGGTGGATATTGTTGGGGTTTTTCTTGATGTTTTGATTTAAAACTCTCGATATAGGTAATTTTGGTGATTTATGGGTGATTTGATTTTGTATTTTTATTAGGAAGTTGCTTGTTAGACCAGTTAAGGGGGTGGAGGGTTTCTCATTATCAAGGTTGAATGTGTGGGGTTTGGTTGTTATGCTTGGTGTGTAGGAGAGTAACCCTTAGATTATTATTATAAAAATTAGGGTTCGGTGTTTTGGAAATGATATTTTGTTATGAAGTAAGGATTAAAGGTAGTTTCATGATTTTGTGGTAATAATGCATGCTTAGGATTGTGGCACGATGGGTTTCCAATTAGTAATGTTGTTATTATGAGATGATGTTGAGTCAAAATTCATCAAAAAATCATCTAATTAGGATGAAATTTTGTTCTCATGGGAAATATTCTCAAGTGGTTGTTTCCCTCATATTATGTTACAACTACTTTGATCCATTGACCAAGGCCTTCAAAAAGGAAAAGCAATGGTTTTATAAGTTATCCATGAGTTATAGGAGTAGCAGTATCTAATTTTCAGTAGTGACATGGGATCGTAGGATGTTTAGAGTATATTGAAGAAAGTTTAGTTCACATTTTAAAGCATTGGAACTCTAGAGGATATATGGGTGAAACTAGAAGTTTCTAAATTCAAAGAAGATGTATCAGAATGGATAAATACATTTGATCATAAAAGAAGGAATGAGTAGGTTTTATGGATTGAGTTTCATTCCCTCTTCTATGAGAGGCTATGGTAGATTTATAGAATAAGAGCATGTTTTGGGGTTTCATGGAGCTATATCATTATGGGAATCAGTAATGGATTATGCCACTAAATTTGAAAGGTTTATTCATTTCATGCCATCCTTCAAATGAAATTTATTCATAATGGAATTCTATTTTTTAAATGGTATTATGTACTCATTATGGGCATGAGTAGCTTCCTTTTATTTGGATACCTACTAGGAGACATTAAATAAATACTGATCTATCTATGTAGATACATCCATTGCATAGGAAGGTGCATAGAGAAGGATGGAAATCGGGTAGGAATGAATGTTGGTTGGTGAGCCTCAGTATGAGGGTGACAGAGTAAATTGAATGACTAATATCTCAGCTCAATATTAGAAAAATAAATGAACCCTGGTCTATTTTTCATGTATCAAGAATGTGTTTGCATTCCCTTAGTATTGGGATGGGAAAAATAGGTTTCATGTATGTGTCGAGATGTGGGTTTCTATATTATTTTATTGGGATAAGCCATCCTAGGTAAAGGGACTTTTAATACCATACTTTTTGAGGTATTCCTAAATATATTATTTTTTTCTATAATTTGGATTTCTCTATATAATATCTTTTAATGTATTATTTTTTTTTGATATAATGTGTGTTTGAAAGATGATTGTTTTTAAATGAAGAAATTTTTTTGAGATTATTGGGCTAGGATCTTCTATACTGATCATAATTTGATATGAGGCACTAGACATGTGTATGTAGGATTGATGATAGTACCGATAATACTATAGTAGGGAGATTCATACTCGTCCTGTTTGAGTGAAATCCATATTAAGTGATGGTGATAATTATCAAGGTTGTGAAATGTATGAACTTAGATAGTAAGTGGATGAATTTAGTGTTTGTAGATGGATGTTTGATGAACCATATTTGGTTCCAAGACAACACCAAAATTAATGATTTACCTATAGTGGTTGGTATAGTCAGTGTGTTTAGTTAATTATGAAGAGTTTATATTGGTAAATATTCTATTTAGATCTTATGTATTTCTAAGATGTCATTCAGATCAATGTGTTGGGTTAAGTATCAATATTTGATATTGTAGTGGTCTAGTGATTGACAATTCTAGTGTGGAGTTTGAAAGGGAGCCTAAAAAGGGTACTCTAAAGGCTGTTGAAAGTGTGTGTGGAAGGGAAACCAAGTAGTCCAAATTGTTAAGAATTTATTACATAGATTCCATAACAATAATAATTGTTAAAATATAAAAGTAAAGAACAAATTATCGCATGTTTAGAAATAGTTTCTACAAAGAAGTAATATACAATCAAGAAGAAGGAAGATCATGCACCAAAAGATTGTCTAATCATATTAGTAAACTAGTTTGAAAAATACAAGTGAATTGAGTAAGAATAAAAGAAAGAAAATTCTCTACTTTAAAAAATTGATAAACTTATATAAAATAAGAATAAAGGTGAATTCCATAAGAAGAACATGCTAAAAATGAGGTTTCAATCTATAAAATTAAGAAGGATATAGGCATGAAGAGTTTTAGGTATTTTATACACTCAAGGAATGTATTTTCTAGGTTAATAACAATGTATAATCTCTATTTCTCGCTTTTAAGTAATGATGAAAGTTTACTTTATTCTCATATTTTAGTGATTTTTTATTTTTTAATAGGAAATTGAAGGTGATGTTTGAAAAATAAAGAGCTTTATTAATGATCATTTTATTTAGTATTGGTATGTACATATAAATTTGAATATTATTTGTTCATTGTTGGTTATGGATTCATGTATCATTTATCATGTACAGTTGACACACTGATCACATATATATAGGAAGTATTTATATCTCATTTCTTTTACCTACTATTTTCTTAATGGTGGTTTCTTATGATAAGACCGGTTCTATCCACCACCATCAAATAAAATGAGTTCAATATTTGGGTAAGGTTTATTCTGTTTTTATTCTTTGGCCTAATTTTAATTTGGGCTTTTTTTATTTTTGGGTTCCTTATATTTTTGTAGTGTGTTTTGGATTTCATTGAGGTGGATTCAAGTTGTCATTGATGAAGGATTACATGGGTATGCATAGGTAGGCATATGCATATATAAGTTCCACCTTTATATATATTCACTCATGGTAGTATGAATATATATATTGGGGCTAGGTGTGATTATATATAGATATGAAAAATGCATACGTGTGTAAGTGTAAAGGGGTATATGCAAGTACAAACATATATCTGAGTACCCCCTTGTGCATATTGGGACATGAAAATATGTACATAAGGTCTAGGTATCCTTATATATATGTTAAGTTTCATATGTGTGCAAGTAGAAAAAATGAAGATTCGAGTTTTCGTCATCAAAAGCAAACACGCCTTGAGGTTGAGGTAGGGTCCCTCTCCTGGCCTATTTAATTCAAGAATGTTTTAAATTGCATTTATTTGCCTTCTTAATTATTCATGTTTATATTAAATTGAAATTATTGAATAATTTTTAGTTAAGATAATTGTTTTGTTTGATAAATAAGTCATGGTTTTGTAGTAAAACCCCTCCAACGGAGGTGCGCTGTCTGCGAAAACTCACAATCGTATACCTTGCTTAACATTGTTACATTGATGTTTTCCTTATACTTGATGTCGTTGTTAGTAATAAAGAACACATATTACTTGAACCTTTTTATATCCCTGTAGGGTGTTTCCCTCTCTTTATTAAAACGATTTTTTGAAACAAGACACTCTTTAAGTGCCGTTATACTTTTAAGATGGAATTTCCCATAATGACCAAGTCACCACTAAGTGAATAGCATGATTTGGATGGAATGGCTTGTACATGGTTTTATTATGGTTTTAGTATGGTGAAACATATTCCTTTAATTCACATAGATTCTCTAAATATTTCCCCACAATGAGATTTAAGAATCTTCTATTCATTATTATTCCTTCAACTATGGACTGCAAAATGATCATGATTTCACTATTTTAGAAATCATTTAAATGAAACATTACATCCATAAGTTTTAACATGAAATGGTGAAAAAATAATATCCATTTTCTATCCACTATGTCGTTAGACTTTTAAGGTGGAATTTCCCATAATGACCAAGTCACCACTAAGTGAATAACATGATTCAGATGGAATGTCTTGTACATGGTTTTAGTATGGTTTTAGTATGGTCAAACATATTCCTTTAATTCACATAAATTCTCTAAATATTTCTCCACAGAGAGATTTAGGAATCTTCTATTCATTGTTATTCCTTCGACTATGGACTAAAAAATGATCATGATTCCACTATTTTATAAATCATTTAAATAAAACATTACATCCATAAGTTTTACCTTTACATGGTGAAAAAATACTATCCATTTTCTATCCACTATTAGCATGGTCCATATCCTCCATGGGGTGGTCTTCCTCTCTTTGTTGACACTGTATTTATGAATCCCACATTAGACTTTAGTGAATACATCCACTATTTAATCACTCAATATGATACATATACCACCTTTGAAGTCCTTTAGAACTAACCTATACCAAAACCACAAGTTCTTGAACACTGCTTGGTTCCACCTCTCACTAGGTTCTTATTTCTTCATCACAAAACCACTTTGTATTATCTTAATAATCTTGGTAGTCCCATACCACTTGAAAAGTGGTCTTATATAACTTTTTTATCTTCAATGATGGTTTAATACCATTGAAATGTTAAAATATATATTTTACACCTCTTCAACTTTTGATGAGGCTATACTTCAATTTTTCATCATTATTCTATTAAGCAACTCTAGATTTGGATTTGGAAATTTAATGTGGTTGTTTAAAACCAATTATTAAGTTAGATAAAAAAATTTACACCATTTTTTTATCCTTATAAAAAATTATTATTTTTGAAAAGGCCTATTACCAATTATGATCAGTAATATATCTGCATCATTTTGTTAAAGGTGTCTCTTTTAGATCACCCGCATTGTTTTCCAACAACAAACATATGTATCTTTTTATCATAGTCTCACCTTGAATCCATCTATTTTGAATTTATATAGCCCTTGTATTATACCTCATCCTTAATCTTGTACCATTTCCAATATATATTTGACTAATTTATTACATGGGGGTAGGGGGAGTGGGGAGGGGGAAGGTCTGTCGGGTAGGGGGTTGGTCTGCATGGGGGTCTGCAGGGCATGGGGGAGGGGGGAGGTCTGCCGAGGGTAGGGGGTAGGGGGGTGGGTACCATGTTGTGTGACCATGTCACATGGAATGTGATATTTAAATCCAACCGAAATCCCAATTCCACGGCCCATGGGTCCCACAGTACTAGTAATGTCAGATTACATGTTATGTAACCTGTGATTTTTCTGATCCCATGGGGTATTCCTCTAGGTAATCATAAAAATTTCTAGATCTCAAAACCTCACCGAAATAGTTATATCAGGGGTCATCTGATCCTCTATTCATCATAGATTAGCATTCATTTCTTTAAATCTTCTGAGAAAACATCCTCTCATGCCATCTATGTCATCTTATTTGAAACTAAGTTGAACGGATACTCCAATTCCATTCTAATCCACCTCCAATTTTCTATCACCATATTGCACCTAATAAAACACCATAGATCAAGAATTTCACCAATGGTATCGATCTGTAGAATTGATGATTGGTCACCTAATGATCAAATCCCAGGTATTCGTCAAACCACGTAACAAAAGAAATGAATTTGATGTACATGAAAAGAGTGGTTACAAAAAAACAGAATCCCTAATATTGTGATGAATTAACCCCAATCATTTTTCATTTACCCTTGATTCATTATTGTCAAAAAATGTGATTGAAGAGGAATAAACACAAACAAAAATAGTATTCCATCATTTTAAATATAACGATGATGCACATTTCATCTTTGTTCATTAAAATGATCCACATTCTTCAGAAGGTTCTAAGGTGGAAGTTATATAGGGTTGAAACCTTTTAACAAACTCAAACTAGCATTCAAAAATTTATAAAGTGTGTAGGATTCCCATCATTTCAGTCCTGAAAGACATAACCTCATCCAAAAAATCTTGAGACATGTCTAATTTCACCATTGGGAGATTTTGGAACATGTACCTTTGAGATACAACCATAACTCCAAGATCATTGAACTCAAACATGGTGGTATAAACGTGAGGTTAGTCTTAACTTGTGTTATCCAATGCTTAGAAAAGGGATGCCAGATGGAGTAGTATAATATCTAAGCATGGAGGAGGAGGAAGCTCTATGGGAGTACGAACCCCATGAATATCCATGGTAATATAGGATCTTCCACATTGTCTGTATGGCAGGGTGCAGGGGGGATGGTAGAAGGGGGCAGGGGTTAGGGGGCTGGGGGCTGGGGGTAGGGGCATGGGTAGGGGTAGGGGGTAGGGGGAAGGGGGCAGGGGCAGGGGGGAGTGTGGAGGGGATAGGGGCAGGGGGACAGGGGTAGGGGGAGGGGTGGGTGGAAGGGGGAAGGGGGCAGCGTGCAGGGGGGCAGGGGGGTAGGGGGCAGGGGGCAGGGGGCAGGGGGTAGCGGGTAGGGGCAGGGGGCAAGGGGCAGAGGGTGGAGGGGGTAGGGGCAGGGGCAGGGGGGAGGTCTGCAGGGCAGGGGCATGGGGGAGGGTGGAGGGGGAACAGGGTAGGGGTAGGGGCGGGGGCATGGGGGAGGTCTGCAGGGCAGGGGGTAGAGGCTAGGGGCAGAGGGCAGGGGGTAGGGGTGGGTGGAGGGGGGAAGTGGGTAGGGGGTGGGGTGGGGGGTAGGGGGTCGGGCAGGGGCAGGGTGGGTGTAGGGGGGTAGGGGTAGGTGGTCGGGTGGTGGGTGGCAGGGGGTAGGGGCAGGGTGGAGGGGGCAGGGGGATGTTTGTAGGGCAGGGAGAGGGGGGAGGGGGGGTCTTCAGAGCATGGGGGTAGGGGAGAGGTCTGCAGGGCAGGGGGGAGGGGTGGGTGGAGGGGGCAGGTTGGAGTGGGGAGGTCTGTAGGGAAGGGGGTATGGGGGTGGTCTGCAGGGCAGGGGGAGGGGGAGGGGTGCAAGGGGGTGAGAAAGTGGGGCAAGGGGGTGGGGTAGGGGGTTATAGTTAGTCTCTATAGGTTTTTGTTAATCTTAGATAAGGTTGAATAACCATTACAATTCATCTCTAACTCCCCCATTTCTTCATGATTAGGTTTCTCCAAATATGCCCTCCTATTTACAACATATTTCTTTCACTAAATCATGTCTTGATATTAGTTGCAACAAATCAAATTTTGTATGATACCACTAGTTGTTATTGGTATGGCTTTAACACCTTTTCTTTTAAAAATCTAGGCCATTATGTCCAGTTTTTTTAATTATAACTTATAAAGATAGATTTGGATCCTTCTATCTATCCTCCTTTTCTTTGTGCTTTCTTATTTCTTGCATTCTAAACATTTATATTGAGGAAACATGGTTTCTCTTCTTTCACATGTATATTAGTGTTTGAAAATTGCATATTCACTTGAGCAATTAGAGAACTCTCAATGTTTTTCATTTTTTTGGTTTATCCTTTTATAACTCATCAGACTATATGATCAAACATTATTTCTTATCATGTTCAACCTTCTTGATAGGTGTGGATCCATTTTTTGTTATGATATACTCTATTTGATTCGAAATTGTGTCCTCTGGTAAACTTTTATTATCGGGTGGGATAAAAACATGTATCGAACAAAACCAAATTAAGCTGAAACTCAAGCCAAACTAAGTATTTACCACTAATAGGAAGAATAATAGTTAATTAATAGAAATGTACTATTTAATAGTATCATTTTGAAATATGGATCTATTTCCCCCTTGCTTGAAGGAACATGATTCGACCCATGGGGAATTGTGGTTCTTATATGTTGGGTGGTGACGTGTATAGTCACAGGAGATAGGTATGTTTTAGTTTAGTTTTTATTTTATTTTCTTTATCGCATTGTCCACATAGGTCTTTTACTTCTTTCAGTGGAAAAAGGGTGATTATATTTTGTGAAGGGTGGAAAATGGTGTTCAGATTGATTCATTCCACCGACTTTGATCTGAGGTAAGATTATATAATTACTATTTGTATCGCACCTCAAGTATTTGGGGATTTCATTGTTTTTGACTCCATATTATGTTTTTAGTAGGGTGTTGGATCATTTTGTGTTGGTTCGGGTGGATTTGGTTCTCCCAATCGAGGTAAGTCTTTAATATCATTGGTTGGTTTCTCACTGGTTTTGTAGCATCTTTTATGTGTTTTAATGTTCCTAATATTCTTTGTGTAGTGCGTTGAACCCTGCTCATTGGTTTCGAGTAGCCAAGTTAAGGGCGACTCGCCTGTATGTGCATAGGTAAGAAAGTATATGTATCTGGGTTCCCTTGTTATGTGTATATTCAACCATGGTAGTGATTATGCACGTATTGGGCTATGTGTGCCCATGTATATATATATAAATGAATACACAGGTGAGTGTAGACTGGTATATGCATATAATCATATGTGCAAGGATCCACTTGCACATGATCATGGCCATGAGGGTGTGTGCATAAGGGCTAGGTGTTCTTGCATGTGTGTAAAGGTGTGTATACCCAGTGGGGGAGTAGCAACTTTTAGTTAGAAAGCTCCAAATGTAAGAACCCGGATCTTCATTTTAGGTATGTTTTTCCTTTTCTGGTCATTTTTTAGGAAAAGAGGGAAATATGGAAATTTTCTAAGTACACGCCGGGTACTTTATAAGTACACACCATGTACTTTGATCCCGCACGAGGTCGTGTGCTGGCCGTGTCCGGGCCACACTCATGGTGTGTAGGGGTGACGCGGAGGCCGCTTAATGCGGTGTACGGAAAAGGTGAGTACACACCGTGTACTCAAGAATTACATGCCCTGTACTTTTTTTTAATTAAACAGAATGGTTTCGTGTCTAATCCCTATTTTCATCTTCTTCTATGCCTAATTACATCCAGAGTGTCCGAGGAGGCCGGATCTTCTCCAAGCCGCTGATCCGTCACCAGTTATCTGAATCGAAATCCATCAGTTGCAATAGAATCGCAGCGGTGAGTTCTTGGTTCTTCCCTGTCCATGCTTCTTGATTCTTTCTCTTATGAGAGTTATCTCAGTTTGAACGTTTTAGATGTTTTTGTATATCTTCTCCGTTCTAGGAATATTCACAGGATAAGGTTCAAGTATATCGATCTCCTAGGATCGAGGTAGGTGGTTTGTTGCCCTACGTTGAATGTCTTTGAGTTTTGTGCAAAAAGTACCGGATTCTTATGTATCGGGCATCTTGGGTTAGGTTTTTGAACCTGTATTATTGTCTTCCTTAGATTGCTTGTATTCTTGAAGTTACTAGATGATTAATTATTGCTTGTTAGCATGTTTGAGGATCACCCCATGGGTTTTTCCCTTGTTTTGGCTATTTACCACCATTTGGATTAGGTTTCCTGTGAGGCATACCTTGTTGCATTGATTCCCTGCCTTGAGATAATTGATTGCATGTATTGCCTACTGTTTAAATGCTTTTGATGCATTGTATCTATTATCCAAGTAGTTATTGAACTTACTTAGGTTTGTCGATAGTCGATTACGCACGATTAGACTACTCAGGGCTGTGTGAACCTGGTACAGTAGACTAGAGAGAGAATTAACGATTAAGGGCTTCCCTAGAGAGTCTATTATAAATTAGTATCATTTGAAAGACCTATAGGAATTGGACTTCGTGCTTCCTTATAGTTTCCTTAGTTACGTATCGAGACTATAGGGGGAATTAGACATAAGTGCTTCCTTAGAGAGTCTATACCTATCGTTGTAAGACTACAGGGGAATTGACATTGAGTGTTTCCCAGAGTATTTATGCCTTTGTATGATTACTTGACTGTAGGGGTATGCCAGTATGAGCCACCCAAAGATTCAGTGTGAATATTGTTTGGTTGGTTGTGACGAGTCCACCAAGCCAAAGAACAAGCTTGTATTTTGTACTGCTTGTAGTTTAGGTAGTCTGCTGAGATACCTGTTGTGTTACTTGCTATTCTTTGGGAATATAGAGTTGTTACTAGATTCCTTGGGTGATAATTAAATGAATGAATCAAATTACTAAATAAATGTGAATGGGGATTCGTAGGATTGTTTACTTTAGTGTACTCCTATTTCTCTGTTGCATTTATTTCATTTACTTTTTCTATATTTCTCACTGACAGTAAGGCATAGATATTGTGGTTATTGCCTACTGGTATTAGTCTCACACCCTGTTTGGGTCTTGCTTTTCAGCCCAAACAGGTTATATGGTTGTAGGTGTGGATAGGGATTGTGGCCCTTCTACTCCAGGTACATGATTGATGGTTGGAGCTGGAGAGCATAAGACTGATCCTAGGCTTGTGATGCTGCTAGAGTTGTTGTTTACGTTTAGTACCTTTTTCTCAGTTGTATTTCAGCACGTTGTTGTGTTTACTGCTTTCCTTAGATACTTGTACCTGATGCACCATTATAATCATTATTATATTATACATTGTTTCCGCTGTTTAGTTTCAGCTGTTGTATGTTGTTTACTACTTATGATATTGTTTATGTTTATCCTTCCTTTGTATACTTTACCAAATGAGGGCATAGTTTCCCCACGGACTCACCAAGGCCCTCGCTGCTAGTCGGCAGCCTCTGGAATTTGGGGAAACGCGCTTGAGGTCATGTGGCGAATCGGGTATGGGGCACCAGTTGAGTGGCTCTAGATTCAGTTCGTTACAAAGTGGTATCAAAGGAGTTATTTCCTTTTCTATTGACTTACTATTTAGTGACATTAGATAGGGATAGGATGGAATAGGTAAATGGTAAATATTTGTGCCTGAGAATTCTAGAACCTGTGTATAGGGAAAAAGCCAGATTACCTCGAATGTTGCAATTTTCGAGTTTTGAAAATGTTACAGTTTACTTGATTTCACCATTGGGTGGTGCACTTGTTTTGTGTTGTTACTGTTTATATGATTGTGGTTCTATTTTGTTGAAACCCGATGAGATGAGGGTATGCCATCTCATGCATCATATAGGCACTTGTTAGAAAATCACATGTCATGCATTTTTCCATGCCATCTAGGTTGCATTAGAATTTTCATGCTGTTGTGATAGAATTTGTGATAGTCGATGCATGATTTTGTGATAGCTATTGTGATAGAATATCTGCCATGTTGATAGGGTATCATTTGTTTATAGATTCTTTATCATGGATGCCAATTGGTCTTAGAGGTGTTATGGGCCCTCGAGGATCGAAATTTGGTGGGTCGTGAGTTTTTTATACTGTTTACTTGTTATATGCATTGTTATGATTCCAGGATTTGATTCGCAGGGAGTATGGGCCCCCATGGATTGGAATTTGACACCTAAATGCATGTTTTTGGTGTTTTCTGGGCTCCGGTTCCGTTCTGAGGCTACTTTACGGAAAAAACTAGAATACACAGCGTGTACATCATGAATACACACCGTGTAATTTTTAGTCGTGTCACTGACAGTGTGGACAGGGACATGGGGTTGGGAAAGTTCTTGTAGGAACACGTCGTGTACTAGTTTACACGTCGTGTAGTATGACTTGGGTATCCGGTCGTGTCACGAACAACACGGGTCGGGTAAGGCATGTCTAGTACACGCCATGTCTCCTTTGAACACACCGTGTAGTTTTTTCATAGGGGAGCCATGTGACCATGTCGTATAGCTAAATACGTGGGTTTGGAAAATCCATAGGTAAACACGCCGTGTACCATGTTAACACGCCGTGTAGTAGTGGTTTGTGTACCATTCTGTGTGACTAACGACACAGACAGGGGGAAAATCTTAAAGACACGTCGTAGTGGACAAACACGCCATGTAGTTTCCTACTAGGACCGACCGTGTTCCTAGCCGTGTAGGAGTGATCGGGTAGGGAGAAAAAGGGTTAGTACACGCCGTGTAGTTGGAGAACACACCGTGTAGCTGGGTGGTTTACACAGCCATGTATGACCAAGGTACACGCCCAAGGTAAAATTTCCGGAAAACACGCCATGTAGTGTTACTAACACACCGTGTAAGTCATGTTTTTCCAGAATTTTAAAGTTTTTCCCTCCTATTCTGTTTTACTCTCTTATGTTGAAATTGTGTTCGTCATTAAAGAAGGTGTGCTTTTGACTTTTCGGAGCTATGTCACCAAGACGTCCTCCCATTGCACGTTAGGAATCAGGCAGTGACCGTACGCCTGATACGGAAGACTAGGGACTACAAGTAGTTCCACCTATCGTTCCATACATGGCACCTGTAGTGATTCCATACATTGGTGTAGATGCTCATTTTAGATATGGTTTCATGAGATTCATGCAGACCTTCCAAGAAGCTCAACATCCTGCCCCGTTTATGGCAGAGCTGACGCGGGTTTTTCAGCAGTAGTATCCTCCCACGTTCACAGGGGAGGGAGGACCACGGGCTATGGAGTCATGGCTAGAAGCCATGATATCCATCTTCGAGCACCTAGAGACGCCCCCAGAGAGGAGAGTGAAGTTTATGACTTATATGCTGTGAGATTCCACTAAGAGATGGTGGGATGTGGTTTCGTAGGCAGGGCACCAATAGGCTATGGCTTGGGATGAGTTCCATAATTTGTTTTACGACTACTTATACCTGGCGACGCTAAGGGATGACAGAGCCAGAGAGTTCATGAACCTGCAGCAGGGTACTATCACAGTTATGAATTATTCCTCTCTCTTCACAGAGTTACGGCATTTCACTACCGTTCTAGGGAATGACGAGCTGTTTTTAGCGATGAAGTTTGAGGAAGGCCTCAAACCGGACATCAGATTGTAGGTGAACGCCTTCCAGTTGACTTCTATTACTCTGATAGTCAACTAGGAACTTATCACTGAGATAAACCTAAGGGATAATGGATCTGTGGACTAGGGCGGTTCAGCTTCCAGGGCTGAATCTTTTCATGTAGACGGCAAGAAGCGCCACCGAGAGTCTACACGAGGAGACTCGAGGAAGTGAGGCATTCCTTCTGGTAGACGAGATATTCCTTATAGAAACTAAGTGGTGTGTTATCAGTGTGTGAAAAATTGGAATAAGAATCCTCAGTTCTCGAGAGACCCAGTGGAGTGCCGATCATGCGGCAAGATGGGTCATCTACAGCGTTTCTGCAAGGTTCTTCTTCTAGCGGCTAGTGAAGGAGGATCAGTTTCAACTCCACGTACAAGAGCAGGATTACCAGTTCCGCAGAAGACTATGGGATGGAGTTCTTCAAGTCTTTCAGTCCATGGTAGAGGTTGTGGATGTAGTGGTAAGGCTTAGGGAGGGTCATCTCAAGGATCTCAGGCTGCTACATAGGGTCGCGGTGCAGGTCAGACTTTTGCGGTAGAGCAGATTTATTAGGAGCAGCATCCTAGACCTTCCACAGTTCAAGGTACGGTTTTAGTAGTCTCAGTTTTATCCTTTGCACTTTTCGATATAGGATATTCTCATAGCTTTATTTCTATGCATACTGTGGAAATCCTTAGACGTACTGTTTATAATTCTGAGGATATGACGATTCTAGACACTCCCTTGAGAATTAGAACTACTAGCGTGCGTCAGTTCTTAGACTACCCCCTTGAGGTTGGTGGGTGTTGTTTTTCGTGGAGTCTCTATGTTTTGGAAATGACAGGTTATGATGTCATTCTCAGGATGGACTGGTTAGTTCCCTTCCAGGCCTTTTTCGATTGCTATCACCGTAGGGTGAGTTTTACATCACCAGAGGGAGGATCCTATCTTTACAAGGGTGAATGGGATGTATAGGCGAGCAAAGATGGACCAGAGCATCATGGGTTAGGAGGTGTTATGGCCTAGATTTATAGCTTATATCTGGATGACCATGGGACTTCTCTGATATATTTTCCTCCAGTGGTTAATCGCTTTCTAGATGTCTTTCCAGAAGACTTTTCAGGTTTGCCTCTGGAGCGAGAGGTAGACTTTTCCATCGAGCTTATTCTAGGAGCGGAACCGGTGTTCATTCCTCCTTATAAGATGGATAAACCTGAGTTTCAAGAGCTCAAGAAGCAGTTGGAGTAGTTGCAGGAAAGGGGTTTCATCCAACCCAGTACTTCTCCTTGGGGTTCGCAAGTCCTATTTGCGAAGAAGGCAGATGACACCCTTAGGCTTTGTTTGGATTATCGAAAGCTGAACCAGTTGACGGTTAAGAACCGATATCCATTACCATGGATAGATGACCTCTTTGATCATTTTTGAGGAGCCAGAGTGTTCTCGAAGATTGACTTGAGATACGGCTACCATCAGTTGTGTGTCAGACCATCTGATATACCTCTTACAGCCTTCCGAAGCAGGTATGGTCTGTATGAGTATTTGGTTATGTCATTCGGTCTCACGAACATGCTAGCAGTTTTCATGGCGTTGATGAACAGATTTTTCCATCCATAATTGGATTCTTTCGTGGTGGTTTTCGTGGACAACATCTTGGTGTACTCTCACACTCGACACGACCATGCTACCCATATTGAGATCATTCTGAGTACACTAAGGGAGCATTAGTTATATGCTAAGATCTCAAAGTTCCACTTTTGGATGGACGAGATTCACTTTCTATGTCATGTCATCTCAGAGATAGGAGTATCAGTAGACCCAGAGACAGTGAGACCAGTAGTTACCTGGGAGTAGCCGAAGAATGTCTTCGAGGTACAAAGTTTCTTAGGGATGGTTGGTTACTACAGGTGGTTTATACAGGACTTCTCACACTTAGCAGCTCCGCTGACGAGCTTGAATAAGAAGAGGGTAAAGAATGTTTGGTCAGAATCCTGCGATTCAGCCTTTCAGAAGCTGAAGGGGAGATTGACTTCAGCACCGATTCTAGTTTTTCCAGATCCGGGCAAACGTTATACTGTTTTATGTGATGCATCTGGCATCGGGCTTGGAGAAGTTATTATGCAGGAGGATTGTGTTGTTGCATATGGATCTCGGTAGTTGAGGCCACATGAGAGGAACTATCCTACACATGACCTGGAGTTGGTTGCATTTGTTCATGTTTTGCGTTGTTGGAGACATTATCTTCTGGGAGAGAATTTTGTGGTATATACTGACCACAAGATCCTCAAGTATATCTTCACATAGTGTGACTTGAATATGAGATAGCGGAGGTGGGTTGATTACCTACAGTCTTTCGATTTCGAGCTTGCTTATACGCCTGGGAAAGGCAATGCTGTGGCAGATGCGCTGAGCAGGAGGACACAGATATAGGCAGTTCAGGAGGCCAACAGCGAGTGGCAGCTTATGGCTATGTTCTCGGAAATGCATTTGGAGGTTCACGACAGACAGGGTCAGACATTTCTATCTTTTGTAGTTGTTACCTCTACCCTTCTTGACCGAGTTCGAATGAGGCAGATATCATATTCCAAAGGCCAAGTCCTACGAGAAAGTGTGTCAGGAGAGGACCCTCTTCCTAGATGGACCATAGGCGAGGATGAGATCTTGAATTTCTAGGGATGTGTATGTGTGCTAGCAGATATACACGAGGAGATGATGCGAGACTTCCATTCCTCAGTTTGGTCAATTCATCCTGGCGTCACCAAGATGTATCGTGATTTGCACCGCCAGTATTGGTGTCCAGGTATAAAGAGAGATGTTGCTGGTTTTTTCATGAGATGGTTTACCTATCAACAGGTGAAGGAAGATCACCAACGACTATTAGGGATTTTACAACAGCTACCAACTCCCGAGTGGAAGTGGAATGATGTCGCGATGGACTTTGTGACAGGGTTACCGATATCGCCTTGAGGGAATGACGCGGTATGGGTTGTCATTGATAGGCTCACGAAGATTCCTCACTTCTTTCCAATTAATGAGACCTTCAGTTTCGATGAGATTTTACGGTTGTACATCCATGAGATTGTATGCTTGCATGGGGTTCCGAGTACTATCATTTCAGATAGGTATGCCCGCTTTATGTCACATTTCTGGAAAGGGATACAAAGGGATTTGGGTACACAGGTACTTATAAGTATATCTTACCATACTCAGACAGATGGCCATTCAGAGTGCATGATACAGGTGCTAGAGGACATGCTATGAGCATGCATCCTTGATTTTTGAGGTTCTTGGGAGAAACATATACCTCTGGTGGAGTTTTCCTACAATAATAGTTTTCAAGAAACTATTCAGATGGAACCTTATGAGGATTTGTATGGTAGGTCGTACCGATCACCATTGTGTTGGCTAGAGGCAGGAGAGGCAGCTATGCTGGGACCTCGTCTTGTTCAGGAGACCATAGAACAGGTGGAGTTGATTCGGAAAAGGATGGCTACTGCATAGTCTCGGTAGAAATCTTATGCTGATCAGTAGAGACGACCTTTGGAGTTCAAGGTTGGAGATCAGGTTTTCCTACGTGTTACCTAGAGGTTGGAACACAAGAGGATCAGGAGACAGGGTAAGATTTCACCGAGATACGTCATGCCGTTTGAGGTTCTAGAGAGAGTCAGGATGGTTTCTTATACGTTACAGTTACCTCAAAGGTACTAGGCTATGCACAATTTCTTCCATGTTTCTCAGCTTCGACATTATTTCTCAGACCCGTCTCATGTATTTCAACCCAAGGAGGTTGAGCTAGAGCAGGATTCATCATTCGAGGAGCATCCTATCAGGATTTTTGATCGTAGTGTAAAGGTAATATGTGGCCGATCTGTTCCTCTGGTACAGGTGCTATGGAAACACGGTCGTGTGCAGGACGAGACTTGGGAGAGGGAGGCAGAAATGCGATCACAGTGGCCAGAGTTGTTCGAGGATTCTTTTTTTCCACCTTGTTAGGGAAATATGTGGATGAATTTATTTAAGGGGGGGAGTTTGTAAGAACCCGCATCTTCGTTTCAGGTATGTTTCTCCTTTTATGGTCGTTTTTTAGGAAAAGAGGAAAATATGGAAATTTTATAAGTACACGTTGTGTACTTTATAAGTAAATGTTGTGTACTTTGATCCTGCACGAGGCCATGTCCAGGCCACACACACGGTGTGTAGGGGTGATGTGGAGGCTGCTTAATGTGGTGTACATAAAAGGTGACTACACGCCGTGTACTCAATAAGTACACGTCGTGTACTTTTCTTTTTATTTCATTAAATGGACCGACATCACATATAATCCCTATTTTCATCTTCTTCTTTTCCTAATTACTTCTAGAGCATCCGAGGAGGCCGAATCTTCTCTAAGACGCTTATCCGTCACCAGTTATCTGAATTGAATGTCCTCGGTTGCAATAGAATCGCAATGGTGAGTTCTTGGTTCTTCCTTGGCCACGTTTCCTGATTCTTTCTCTTATGAGAGTTATCTAAGGTTGAAGGTTTTAGAAGCTTTTGTAGATCTTCTCCATTCTAGGCCGATTCATAGGAAAAGGTTCAAGTATATTGATCTCCTAGGATTGAGGTAGGTGGTTTGTTTCCCTACGTTGAATGTCTTTGAGTTTTGTGGAAAAAGTACTGAATTCCCATGTATCGGGTATCTCGGGTTAGGGTTTTGAACCTGTATTATTGTTTGAATTAGATTGCATGTATGCTTGATGTTATTAGATGATTAATGATTGCTTGTTAGCATGTTTGAGGATAACCCCATGGGTGTTTCCCTTGTTTTGGTTGTTTACCACCGTTTGGCTTAGGTTACCTATGAGGCATACCTTGTTGCATTGATTGCCTGCCTTGAGATAATTGATTGCATATATTTTCTGCTGTTTAAATGTTTTTGATGCATTTTAGCTATTAGCCAAGTAGTTTTTGAACTTACTTAGGGATGCTGACAGTCGATTACGCACTACTAGACTGCTTAGGGCTGTGTGAACCTGGTGTGGTAGACTAAAGAGGGAATTGACGATTAAGGGCTTCTTTAGAGAGTCTGTTATAAATTATTATTGTTCACAGGGCCTATAAGAATTGTACTTTGTGATTCCTCAGAGTTTCCTTAGTTACGTATCGAGACTATAGGGGGAATTAGATTTAAGTGCTTTCTTAGATAGTCTATACATATCGTTGCAAGACCACAGGGGAATTGACGGTGAGTGCTTCCCAGAGTGTCTATGCCTTTGTACGATTACTTGACTATAGGGGTCTAACTGTATGAGCCACCCAGAGAGTCAGTGTGAATATTGTTTGATTGGTTGTGACGAGTCCACCAATCCAAAGAACAAGCTTGTGTTTTATACTTCTTGTAGTTTAGGTAGTCTGCTGAGATACCTGTTGTGTTACTTGCTATGCTTTGGGACTATAGAGTTGTTGCTAGATTCCTTGGGTGATAATTAAATGAATAAATTAAATTACTAAATAAAATTTTAATGGAGATTCGTAGGATTTTTTACTTTAGTATACTCCTATTTCTCTGCTGCATTTATTTCATTTACTTTTGTTATATTGCTCACTGACAGTAGGGCACGGATCTTGTGGTGATTGCCTACTGGGATTAGTCTCACACCCTATTTGGGTCTTGCTTTTTGGCCCAAACAGGTTATATGGTTGCAGGTGTGGATAGGGATTGTGGCCCTTCTACTTCAGGTACATGATTGCTGGTTGGAGTTGGAGAGCATAGGACCGAGACTAGGCTTGCGATGTTACTGGAGCTACTGTTTACTTTTAGTACCTTGTTCTCAGTTGTATTTCAGCATGTTGTTGTGTTTTCTACTTTCCTTAGATACTTGTACCTACTACACCATTATCATCATTATTATATTATACATTGTTTCTGCTATTTATTTTCAATTTTTTTATGTTGTTTATTGCTTCCGCTATTGTTTATGTTTATCCTTCCGTTGTATACCTTACCAAATGAGGGAATAGTTTCCCCACAGACTCACCAAGGCCCTCGCTGCTAGTCGGTAGCCTTCGGAATTTTGGAAAACATGCTTGAGGTCATGTGGAGAACCAGGTACGGGGCACCAGTTGAGTGGCTCTGGATTCGGGTCATTACACTAAGAGCTGAAGTAGATGGTTTGGTTCCACCTTGAGGTAGGATCTCTCTTCTAGCTTATTTAATTCAAGAATCCTTTAAATTGAATTTAGCTTCTTTCTTAATTCTGCTTAATTATATTGAATTTCATATCTTGAATAAGTGTTCTTTAATATATTTGTTTAATTTTATAAATAATGTCTTGTTTTTATAATAAAACCTCTCCAATAGAGGTGCGCTGTTTTTGAAAACTCACAGTGATAGTTATGTTGATCTAGTTGCTTAAATTATTGCATTTCATTTGTGCTGAATGAGTTTTAGAATAAATGTTAAATATAATTAAATGAATTGTGTGATAAATAAATGCCATGATTTTATAATAAAACCTCTCCAATGGAGGTGTGATGTCTTTTAAACCAAAGAGTAGTGATAGTTATTTGTATCATGTTTAGATTTGGTTTGAGTCTTCCATATGCCTCTTGTTCGTGTTTGTTTTGTGGATAGTTAGTTTTTGTTTTCTTTGAATAATATAAATTGGCTTATCATACTCGTTTAACTCAAATGACATTGCTCGAGTAGGCATATGCCTTGACCATGACACTTTCCTTTTTCACACTTGGAATATTATAAATAAAATTTCCACATGTAGGCAAAGTGAATGAATTTGTAAATGGTTTGTGTAGGGTGTATGATTTTTTTCCGTCATTTTGTTTCCCTTTAGACTTTGCGTCATTGTTCCGCTCGCTACAACCTTATATGGTGATCCCTTGTTATAGCATATTAAATAGTTGATATATTCTATCATCTGTCGGCGGGTAACGGTCAGAATGTTACCCTGCCTCATCCTGCTCCCTTCACTCCTGGCTAGAAGATGTTGCCCCATGGATGTCGCTGGGCTAGGCCAACACACCACGGTCACACCACAGTCACGCCACAGTCACGCCGCGGTCATGCCGTGGTAATGCCATGATTTTTCTCTGCTCTAGGACGACACCCCACAGCAGTTCACAATGATAGTATTCTATGAGTCTTGTGATCAATGTTGGCACTGACTAATCACAATTTCTACTGGCAGGGTGATGACCGGAATGTTTCCCTGCCTCCTCCCACTCCCTTCACTCCTGGACGGAAGATGATGCCCCGCGGATTTCACTGGACCGGGCCAACATGTCGCAGTCACGCCGCGGTCACGTTGTGGTCACGTCGTGGTCACACTACGGTAATGTCGTGATTTGGCCCTGCTCCAGCCACATCCAGCCCACACCAGCCCACTTCCACCTTCATTTTAGCCCGCTTCCACCAATATTCCAACATGAAACAGCCCCCCTCCCACATTCGAATCAGCCCGCACCATTCCCCCAGCACCTACAACCAGCCCCCTTCCACCAGCATTCCAGCCCCCTTCCACCTACATTCAAGCCCGCACCAGCCCCCAGCCACCTGCAATCCAGCCTACACCGGCCACCACACCAGCCACCACCCCCAGCCTCCTGTAAAACACTCATTCTAGCCCTCTACCACCTGAAAAAAAGCCCCAGCCACCAGTTCCAGCCCTCACCATCCCCCGACCTCCTACATCCCAGCCCGCACCAGCCCTTTCCACATGGCCAACAGCCCCCAGCCACCTGCAATCCAGCCCACACCAGCCCCCTGCCACATATTCCAGCCCGCACCAGCCCCCTATCATCCCCCTACCGCCTGCCTTCCTGCCCGCACCAGCCACTCCAACCCGCACCAGCCACTACACCAGCCCCCAGCCTATTACATTCCAGGATGTGCAAGAAAAAATCCATGTAAATCACAAAAAGGAAAGGCGAAAGTAGATCCCCTTTCCTAAGACCTATTTTCCTTGAAAAGTATCCATGTAAACTGCCATTAATGATCACCGAGAACATTGGGGTATAGACACATCTTTTAACCTAAGACAAGAACCTAGCTGGAAAGCCGAGCAGATCCAAAGCATCCCATAAGAAGTCCCACCTGACCGAATCAAAAGACTTGAATAAATTGACCTTGAAGGCACACCTAGGAAACCCAGAATCAAGATGGTATCCCCACAATAATTCCTGGGTAACAAGATTATTAGGATGAATTGGTTTTGGAACTGAAGGTTGAGGGTATTTTTATCTAGCTTTAGATTTATGAGTCTATTAAGGATATTTTTTGTAACAATCCTACTAGAGGGCCCGAGTAATAAGTGGTGGAAGTCTATTATTCAGAATAAGCCAGACAAAGACTATTCTTGGTAACGTTTCAAGGCATTTTTCATTTAGAATTCTTTCATAATGAAGTGAAGGTACTGATGGCTATAGAATTTTCTAGGAGGGTCTGTCCAGGTGGGGTGTCCAAGGGCTGTCTGGGGGGGTCTGCAGGGCAGGGGGAGGGTGCATGTGGGATGTCTAGGAGGGGTTGTCCAGGGGGTGTTTAAGGGCTGTTTGGGGGGGTCTGCAGGGCAGGGTGCAGGTGGGGTGTCCAAGGGATGTCTGGGGAGGGAGGTGTCAGGGGTCTGCAGGGCAGGGGGTGCTGGTGGGGTGTCTAGGAGGGGTTGTCCCGGGGGGGTGTCCAAGGGTTGTCCCGGGGGGGGGGGGGGGTCGGGGGGTCTTTAGGGCAGGGGGAAAGGTGCTGGTGGGGTGTCTAGGGGGGATGTACAAGGGGTTTACAAGGGCTGTCTGGGGAGATGATTTGAAAAGATAAACCCATGAACAATGGGACCTAACCTCATAGAAATAATTTGGATAATGATTTTTGGAAAGGTATTCCCAATAGCAATAAGTCTAAAATCCTTTACATCCACAGCATTTTACTTCTTTGGTGTCAGGGAAATAAAATTGGAGTTGATTCCATAGGTAATTGAGGCATGGTCAAAGAATTCCCTCGTAGCGTTAAGGAGCTCATCATGAACTATGTCCCAGTAGAACATAAAGAATTAATTTGTAAACCCATTAGGACCAGCCACACTCTCAAGATTTAGAGAAAAAATGGAACTATTAACCTCCTTCTCATCAAGGGATGCAATAAGGGAGATTGTTGGTTTGGTGTAGCCCGATCTGATTGGGCCGAATGCTTGTGGCCTGCAACTGTAGCAACTTTGACCACTGTAGCAGTGCAGACTTTGGAGTCCACTTTACTATTTCACTTTTGACTTCCAGCCAGCAACCACTATAGTATTGGATACATATAGGAAAGGTTTCATAAGATTGAAAAGGTCTATAATAATATTTCCTCATCTCTCCATACTTCTAAAGAAATCTTCTCCTCCATGAATAGCTTGAGTAGAGTTGTCATCACTTTCAACTGGTCAACCTATTCCTTGAAAACCCATTCTACATAATCTGCCTCAATTAATTTTGATGAGATGAATGCACATCACCTAGAACAACATGGACATACTATTTGACAATAGACTAGATCAAATCATCATCAACTAAAGCCGAGGGAGGTGGAGCACTAGATGTAGATGCAACAATAGGAGGATTCTGATAACTCAAAAATCCACTGAAGTATAAATGAATTATTTCTCTGAAATATTATAAATATACTATGGATACAAAATCTGAAGGCATTGGGGAAACAACTCACTCAAGACTAGGTATAGAAGCCTCTACAGGTTATGATTTGTTAGGTACATCTAAGGGAAAATCCTGAAGCTCACCTGCTTGGTCAATCTGCTTAACTAAGGATCCCTTAGGATATGTGAAAGGGATGTGTAGGGGGGATGCTCTCCAAAAGGGGGTGGGGGGCTGCTATCCAGGGGGTCCAGTAGGGGCGCTGTTGTCCAGGGGGGTCCAGCGGGGGGTTGCTATCCAGGGGGTCCAGTAGGGGGTAGGGGGGCTGCTGTCTAGGGGGGTCCAGTAGGGGGGCAAGGGGTGTGCAAGGGGGTGAAAGGGGGTGTGTTCTAGGGGTTAAAGGGATGTGGGGGGTGGATGCTGTCTAGGGGGTGCAAGGGGGGTGTCCAGTAGGGGTGCAAGGGGGGGTGTCCGACATGGGTGGTGCAAGGGGGTCCAGCAGGGGGGGCTTCTATCCAGGGGTGTCCAGCAGGGGGCTACTTCTGTCCAGGGGGGTCCAACAGGGGGGTCCAGCAGGGGGTGGGGGCTGTTGTCAAAGGGGGTCTAATAGGGGATGGGGGGATGTTGTCCAAGGGGGTCCAGTAGGTGGGGCAAGGGGTGTACAAGGGGGTACAAGGGATTTGGGGGGGGATGCTGTCTGGGGGGGTTTATGAAATGGGAAGGGTTTTAGACACGGTTTCAAACCGTGGATAAAACCCTATAGCCATAATTAATTGAGTCGTGGATGGTATTGTCGTGTCTATAGGGCCAAACCTATAGCCACGGTTGTAATTGTGGCTATAAGGCTATAGCCAAGGTTTGAAACTGTGGCTATTGGTTTGGCCCTATAGCCACGGCAATATCATCCACTGTTCAATGAACTGTGGCTATAACCTATAGCCATGGTTTGTGGGCTTATAGAAACGGTTCCAAACCATGGCTATAGCCTAATTTTCTATTAATGATAAAATAATAACATACATCACATGAGTTTATAGATTTATGTAATATCTCTATAAATCTCGCACTAGCACTAATTACTCATGGACATTGTTCCATTTCACATTATATTTTATATTATATAATAACTTGTAAAACCATATTCCAAACACTTTTTTGTCCTCTTATAAAACACATTTTCAAAGTTATCATTAACTTCATCAAGTATCACATCATATGAAATACCTGTTGAATACCCATCCAAAACTCCTTTTGGATTAATACTAAAAATCTTTTAGAAAATATCTCTAAATAAACTAAATCTCTATTTAGTCACCCACTAATTGGTACCCCATGGAACTTTTTATCATAGACAACAATTACGAATTTCTAAATTTATATGTGTGAGAAAATAGTAGTCACTATCAAAGCATCAATGCTACTAAAACTACAAAGGGATATAGAGTGACCTATATCAAACACATATATCTATATACTTTTTTCCACCAATTTTATCGTTTAGAAGAATGAATTATTTAGGTTATCCAAGCATTTCAAACATAGATATTATATCATTTTAGATGAATATTAAATAAATATGAAAATTATAAACTCCCCATAATCGTAAAGGTGTAGTGTATTTGGAGACTATACATAAAAACATCTTATTTCATAAAGGGTCTTTAATATATCCCATAATATTCTTCATATTATTAGGAAAATATACATATTATATATAGAACCTTCCATAAAAACATGGAGAAGTAAAACATAAGGGTGATCTCATATAATCAGTAAGGGTAAACCTAGAAGATATCAATCAATGATCATAAATGAGCATAAGGGTATGAGAATATAATGATAATATAAGAAATTCATACATAATCAATTAAATATATTTAATCAGGATTCATGGAATATGGAATTTTCATAACAAAAGAAAAAAAATTATAAGAGTGTAGAATCATCAAAAAGCAATCAAAATCCATGAGAGAATATAATAAACATAGGAATTTGAAAAAAAACATAATTTCAAAACATTGTGAGCATATATAAATAGAAACAAGTTCACTCGTTAAGTTAAGGATATGAAATTAGGTCCTTTCATAAAATTATAAACATGAAACTAGGCCCATGCATAAACTTCTAGACATGAAATCGAGTCCACACATAAACTTGTGGATATAAAACCAGGTCCATATATCTTTTTGTGAATATAAAATTAGATCCATGCATAAAATAATTGTCTCACGAGTTATCCATATTTACCCAATGCATTGTAAGGCTATTAAAGAACCACCCATCACATAAATTTAAACCAAAATTTTCTAAAATATCATAAAAACATTCATCATTTCATCATTTAATATCCCATGGAATAGAAATTAGTTTCATAAAGATTTTATCTTAACATAGTTAACCCATAAACAAGTAACCAGTTTCATAGAATAATCCATAAAACTTATTAAACATAAATCATCCATAGAAAATAAGTGTAAGGTATCATTAGATCATATCTCCAGTGAAACATAAGAAATATTAAAGTATGTTATCATTGATGAACAATACCTTTAAAATATCACTGGGATGTTTCTTGATAGAATACCATTTTCATTTTTGAAAAAACTTATTTAAAATACAAATATTTAAAAAAATAACGAAAAATATTCCTTTTAAAGTATCCATAGAAAATTGTAATGGATTATTGAAATAATTAAGTGTTCATGATAGAGTAAAATTCAATTCATGTTGTAGTTGTTGAAACAAAACAAATTGTTGACAGCTTTTATAAAAAGTTAATTTTTCAGAAAATGACATGAATATTATTTTTAAACATTTTTTTTAAATTTAAAACATGGGTAAAAATTACTTTAAACAATCATTGAATAATTTTCAAAAGTATTCTGGAAAACACTTCAGAAATCATGGATATGGAAAAAAAATGTTTTTTGTCTAAAAGAGGAGAAATAAGGTTGGATTTTCTTAAAAGCATTTTCTATAGTATTTTGAGTACCAAGGAATAAAAATTGTAATAAATATTTAAAATTAAATAAATAACCAGAGTAGAAGAAAACATTAAGGGGTTTATCAAATAAATATCATATAATTTTCCTCAATATAAATTTAAGTATAAACAATCCCAATTAAAATGAAATTGAAATAGAAACCCCTTACCTCAAGTCTTTTCCAACATTTTATGAATTAAATAATTATATATAAAAATATATATTTATTATAAATGTATTTTATAACCATATTCATAAATATCATTCCATATATTATTTACTTATAATAACTTATCAAACCTTTATTAATAAATCTTTATAAAAATCATTTTTCTCGGTGATAATGGTTTCATTTTTCATCCATGTTTTGATTCGGCAGTTCAGGTCCTTATAATTTGAACATGGATTAATCATCCCCATAATTTCAATCATTTCATAATTATCATATTTAATCATTATATATAATTTTATAACTATTCATATAAATTGGTGATGAACTTTATAGAGACGGTAATTCGTACGTGCACATGATTAATTTTTCCATTTTTTGATGGATAGAATGAAATAAAGGTAAACGATTTTTTACCTATAAAGAATAATTATTATATCATAAATATCATATATATTAATTAAATATATCCTTATTACATTCCATGTAAATATGAAATAATAAACAAATCACATTACTTTGTGGAGGTGGTAGTCCACATGTACACACAAGCAGCGTTATCATTTTTGAACAGATGAAACGATAAGGATGTAGATAATATTTTATAAATCTTGAAGAATAATCATTTCATAAATAATATATATATATATATATTAAATCCATCATGATAATTAACTATGAATTATGGTGATGATAAATGAATCATATTGATATGTATAAGCGGTAGTAAACATGTATGAACGAGCAATACTTTTCATTTCCTATTTGATGAAAAAAGTTGGAAAATGGTTGATACATCATCAGAATAATAACTAAGTTTATTTAATATATTAAATTAATTATTTTATAAAGGGTTACATATATTTAAAGGATGTGGAATATGAAATAAAATTAAAAGCACTCGGTTAAGAGTTATGACTCTTCATTAAGAAGCCTCCTTTGGCTTACACCGTAATCCTTAAAAGGTTGGTATTATGATAAAACTAGGGTCACTATAATGTGGGGAGATATTTTAAGAAGGTATTAAAGTAGTTATTGGTTGATATGAAAAGATCATGAAGTGTGAGTAAGAGAGTATAGGTGGTATTCTTTTATAAGGTAAGGAAATGAGACACTTGGTACATTTCAAAAGAATAAAATATATTAATGTCATACTAAATTCAAATAGATCCAATTTGGTTCAATTTTTAATTTAATATGATATATAATAAAAATATATTTTGATAATATAATTTAGAAAAAAAATTAGATCATTTTTAGAAAAAATACCTTTTTATGGTGCTTTTGGTTTCATTGTGTTTGTTGACAATGTTTGTGGTTATTGACAAAGGTTGGTTGTCAAGGAAGGCTTATAGAGTAAGTATGGAAAGTATGATCTAATTAAGAATAAATGTATGAACTGATATTGCATAGTGAAAATGTATGAACTAGTCTTTTGGAGCATGAATGTCTGAACTGGTCTCATGAAGTGCCACAAGATTGTCAGAAGATCTCACATTGAGATTATGTGAAGCCCCTGAAGACATCCCATGATTGTCAAAGGATTTCACAGAGAGATCATGTGAATCACATGAAGACAAATAATCATTATCATAGGATCTTTCTATGAGTTCACATGAATCACATGATGAATACAAGCTTTAAATGATGAAGGTATATTATGGTCGTTCGAAATCATGCAACCCCATGATTGTTAGAAGATCTTGCAACGAGGTCACATGAAGTGTTGGATAAAAATATCACAGACCACATGATTTTCATTGTATATCATGATTGAATCTTGCAACACATTAAAATAAAATTAATTTGATCACACTAAGCACTTACGACATGGAGTAGGTGATTATACGAAGTAATCATGTGAAATGAATGATTCCGATTAATGAGGTGGTAGAATGAACAGATAACCACAATTTTCAGAGTTAAGGTGGTGGATTTATACCAATTAATTCCCCCTAACCAATAATTATTAATTTAAGAAGTTTTATTAAGTTGTTTGATCTGAACTAAAAATATTTCTCATAACCTGAACAAATTCTTGCACTGGAGTCTTGCGATCAGCATAATCAGAAGAAGGTATCGTGAAAGGATTTAGTCAAGAGGTCTCAGGAAGTGAATTATGCACATGGTGTTTTCATAAAATAGAAAACTTGTTGATATATCATGATCCTCATGATCTAAACAATGTCTTGTGATCTGTGCGATCTAGAGGTATAACAATACACATGGTATGAAGGTGTAACGACCCAAACTTTTGAATAATATTTGTTTCCTAAATTTGTGTGTTATTTAATTTTATACTCTACAAAACTATATCATTTAATTAATGAAGGGTTACCATTGGGTTTTGGCTATTATATTACCATTGGTCAATATGAACATTGGAAACTAAACTCTTAACATTATAATTACTGTTTATAAATTCACATGATCTTGGTTAATTAATACAGAAAGTAGAGTCGATGGCCTCATCCAGTAGACTCAGGCCATACGAATCCCATATATTAGAGCTTGAGAAGTAGGTAGCATCTCTGGGCTTTACTCTGAACCAAGCCCAAGCTGAGCTTCAACATGTGAATCTTGAATGGAATCACCTAAGGGAGAAGTTCAAGCTGATAAAAATCACCACTCGGGCAATGCTCTCTGAGCCGCCCCAAGATTCTATCACCATAGATCACCTTAAAAATTGGTCCTATGTAGGTGTTATAAGGGGTTATGTAATGAGACCTTAGATACTTTTTTTAATCCTTTTGTATAAATAAAATTGTTATTTCTTATTCTGTTAAATTTGTGGATTTCAAATGTCCAGATAAACTTCCATATTATTGATGAATTTTGGAAAAAGAGGTAATTTAAAATATTTTTGTATACTTTAAATAATTAATAATGTGAAATGATTTTCAAAAAATGGTCTTCTATAGTTGTGATCATTAATAAATTTATAGTCTAATAAGATCAACTTGATTTTTTTGTGAATAGTAAAGTATGAATAGTAACATATCCTTATTAATAGTAATGAATGGTAAATCAAGTTTAATATTCATGTATGTAATAAATATTTTATTTACAATTTTATAATTAATTTAATAATTTAAAATGAAAATTTATTTTCAAAAAATGTAATCATAAATGTCTACTTTATTGTCTTATGGTTATACGATAATTTTATCGGACCTTGATTACTTTTTTAAGGTGTTATAAAACAAGTTATAGTTTCAGAGTTGTTTTTTTAATAAATAATGATTTTATTTAAAAATTATTTTCATAAAATGGAGTTTATATTTTAATTCAAAGCAACTATATTAGGTTAGTGTGAATATTTGAGATTTTCTAAAACAGTTTATTTTTTGGTGAATAGTAAAAAATACAGTTTTGAGTTTTGGGTGTTTAATGACATCATTAATGATGTAATCATGATGTTATCATTCTAGTAGACTTTTGAATAGTATGATATGTTATGAGGTGTCCTAATTGGCCAATAACATGGGAAAATACCATGGGAAAGCCTATGGTTTTGCAAATACCACTAATGAGGTGTCCCTTGGAAATTAATTAAACATTCCATCACTTTTCCTATAAATACCAAGACATTATATCATTATTTTCATTCCAAAATCCTCCTCAATGAAGCTCTGGTATTTTTACCTTCCAAGGATTCCTTCCAAGGTTTCATCAAGCCCCTAAGGTCCCAACCATTGAGCTTTCAAAGTCACTCTTCAAGGTAAGGGAACCTTCCACCCTCCTCTTTTAGTCATGACTTACTTTATGTTATGTCTTCTAGTTTCCATTTTATTATGTGGGGGTATGTTCTTCTATATAATTCTTATATTGAATTTCATGTTCAATTTATGAGATACCCTTTCTTCTCTCATCAACTGATTTTCTGAATTTTAAAGTGACGCTGTTAGGCTGCCAAATTTTCGTAAAAGAAATCACATATTCTCTTTTCCTTCGAGTTTCATTTTCATATGGTATTTCCTTCAAATATCCATACAATGATCTTAGTTATTTTTATTCTATACCCATACTATATAATGAGTTATTTATGGGTAGTTGAATTTTTTCCCCTCTCTTTTCAATGTTTTCTAAAACCATGTTATATAGACGTTATGCTATAAAATTTTCGTCTCAAAATCTCTCTCTTTTTCTCAAGAAATTATCTTGTATTATTTATGTGAATAACCAAATCTATTTTCATTTCTAGGGTTATTAATCAATACATAAAATTGATCAATTTTATTTTTTAATTGACATACATATAACTCTTACTCCCTTTCCATGTGTTATAAATGACTTAATGAACATGTTTTTAAGAACTTTTAAAATGTCATGATTTTGAATGAAACCCAATTATTTTATTCTTTTTTGGTTATTTATGAAATGTTTGATTATAATCTATATGTATCACTTGAGAATAAATACATATTAATGGTATTCCCTGATAGCGCTCTAATTCATTGGGTAAATAATTAATCTCTAGAGATGACTTGTTTCATGATACCTTGGTGAATAACTTTGGTAATTTTTTTATAACACCTTGGGGATGAACCATGTTGATATGTTCATGAATGTCTAAATGAAATGTTATAGCCACATTTTAAAGTTATGATTTATTCTCTTTTTATTATGATATTCCTTTTTTTCCATTTATCATGTCTTCATATTTTTCATCAAGTTCTTATTGATGTCACAAGTAAACTGACTCTCTTGTTTACCCTTACTGGGCCTTCTACTCACCCTTTCCTTTGATGTATGTCTCCAGGTTATGAGATTTAGTAATTATACATATTATGAACTTTTCAAGAATCTTTTCAAGGGTATTTAAAATATTGTTTTATGTTTTTATTTTTTATGTTCCTAATTTCCAAGACACTAGACTTTAAAGATCCTATATTTGTAAAATGTAACGAAAAGTTATGTAATAAAAAGGTGGGATGCTATAGTTAGTATCAAAAGATAGTTTAGTTATTTATGGAAATTAGGCTATGAATACTTTATGAATAACCCTATAGAAAAGTTTAAATATAGGAAAACTTCATGGTATTTTGGTGAGTATTGAGTAAGTGGTTTATCAATAAAATACATCCATGTCTGGATATGAGTAGGTAGAGGCGGCTCTGGCATAGATGTACCTAGGAGTGAAAACTTTGATAAGGAGTTTCGGGATTGACCCAGGGTTCCCTGGTACACGATAATGGGACTTGCTAAAATCTTGGTTATGACACTCCCAAGGGATATGTTTTGTTAATAAAAATCATTGTATGAATCATTATGAAGTATTTATAGAGAAATGTAATATTTTAAAGCATGATGTTTTAAGACATAAAATCCTTTATAGTTAAAAGATTCGTAAATCAAATAAGTTTCTCATAAAGGTTTTATTCTTTTAGAAAATGGTTGGAAATAGGAGGAACCGTGCAGATGGTGACCGCAATGGACCATGCGGTGATGGTCCTTCGGTGGAAGATGAAATGGAAACTTTATTGTGAATGATGAACCAACTGACTCAAGTTATGGTAAATAACATGAATCAAGCAGAGAGACTGATCTCACTGTGAAGGGAATGACTTTCTGTTGAATCATTTTTGTGACAACGACCACAAACCTTCAATGGATCTCCTGACCCATTGATTATTTAACAGTGGATCAGCTCTATCGAGAAGATCTTTTATGTGTTATAATGTTTTGAACAAGAGAAGGTTACCTTAGTTGTTTATCGCTTAGAGGGAGAAGCTGGTCAATGGTGGGAACTAATTAAAAACACAAATCCAAGAGTGGAAATTGAATCTTGGGACTGAGAAAAGTTCAGAGGGATATTCCTTAACAAGTATTTGTCTCAATCGATGAGAACAAGAATGTAGAAGGAGTTTCTCGAGCTGAAGCAGAAGGAGAATGAATCTATAAGAAGCTATGAGATTAACTTCAAAAGGCTTTCATGTTACACCTCTATATTTGTCATGGATCCAGATTGTAAGGTTGATAGATTCTTTTGTGGACTGAGACATCATATGTGGAAGAATCTATCTAACTGAGATTATGATAGCTACGAGGAGATCGTGCGAAGTGCGATGAAAGTTGAACTGGAGTTTGGTGAGATGCAATGGTCTCATAAATCCAATGACAAGAAAAGATCGATGGATCCAAGATTATGGTAGATCTCAGATCAGGGAAGAGGAGGCAAGAAAGTACAACTTCCCACGTGTAATAATTGTGGGAAGAAGCATTCGGGGAACTGCCTGCTCGAGAGCGGGAAGTGCTACAAGTGTGGTAGAGATGGCTGCATTGCACGGAATTGTCATAGTGAGGTGAATAAAAAACTTCCTAGCACTAATCACAATGGGAAGATGGTGTATTCTCTACCGGATGTCCAATTCTATAAGTGTGGACAACTTGGGCACTTTTCCAAACACTGTCCAAATCCAACAGCAGTGGAGGGGAATCACCATCAGCCTCAGTAACGGCCAAGGGAACAAGGTTGTACTTTTTTAATCACTACATCTGAAGTTGAATCACCAAATGATGTGGTGGAAGGTACTCTTATTGTTCTCTCAAAGCTAGAAAGTTCTTTTTTTGATTCAGGTTCTAAGAATTCCTTTATTTCCTCCATGTTTGCAAAGAATTTAGAATCAACCCCTGATTTTCTAAAAGTAGAGTAATCATTCAAGACTCCTGGTGGGATTATCCAAGCATTTTCAGTGTTTAGAAACTCTAGTATTTACATTAGTGAGTAAAATATTATCAAAAATATAGTAGTCATTCCCATTCTAGAATTCGACATTATACTAGGGATGGACTATATCTCAAAGTATAATGCTTGGATCAAATGCAGAAGCAAGGAAATATCAGTAGTCTTGAATGGAAAACCTATATTTATATTCCAAGGAGAGATATCTCAATATGATATTTCTCTAAAATAATATCCTATTTCCATATTTATGGAGTTTATTAGTGAATAAGATTAAGAGAATGAGAGTTTGAGGATATAAAATGTCCCCATCATCCAGGAATACGTTGACATATTTCCTGAGGAGTTACATGGACCTCCCCCGAAAAGAGAGGTAGAGTTATCCATTGAACTCGTACCTGGATCCCATCCGATATGAAAGACCCCATATAGGGTGGAAAATATGGAGATGGAGGAGTTAAAGAAACAACTCCAAGATCTTTTTGAGAAGGGGTTTATCCGATCGAGTGTATCTCCTTGGGGAGAACCAATTCTCTTTGTGAATAAGAAGGATGGATCGATGTAGCTATGCATTGATTATATAGAACTGAATAGGATCAGAGTGAAGAACAAATAACCTCTTCTAAGAATTGATTACTTATTTGACCAGATTTTTGGGGCTCAATTCTTCTCTAAGATTGATCTTTGATTTGGTTATCATCAATTGAGGGTGAATAAAGAAGATATTCTGAAAACTTTCTTCTGATCAAGATATAGTCATTATGAGTTTGTTGTTATTCCCTTCAGACTGACTAATGTATCTGATATTTTTATGGATTTGATGAATATAGTCTTTAAGGACTACCTTGATAACTTTGTGGTAGTTTTTATTGATGATATTTTGATATATTCCAAAAGTCGTGTGGAGCTTGAGGATTATCTTAGGGGTATTTTGAAAACTCTAAGGAAGGAGATGATTTTTGGAAAGTTCAGAAAATGTGAATTCTAGTTACAACAAGTTTCATTCTTGGGGTACATTATTACCAATGAAGTAATCACAGTTGACCCTGAAAAGAAAACAGTTGTAGAGGAGTGGCCTCAACCTACAACAATAACTGAGATTCGTAGTTTCCTTGGATTATCGGGATATTATAAGAGGTTTGTAAAAAACTTTTCATGACTTTATAATCCATTAACCAAGTTAGCTTGAAAAGGGGTCATGTTTATTTAGACAAAGGAGTGTGAGGAAAGTTCCAAGAGTTGAAGAATATATTGGTTACTGCACCCATGTTAACTTTTTCCTCAAGTGGAGAAGGATTCATTATTTTTAGTGATGCGTCTCTGAAAGGTCTTGGGTGCGTCCTCATTCAAAATGAAAAGGTCATTGCTTATGCATCTCAACAGTTGAAGACTCATGAGAAGAACTATCCTACGCATGATCTAGAGCTGGATGTGGTATTTTTTGCTCTGAAGATATGGAGGCATTATCTTTATGGGTAGAAATGTGATATATACACAGACCATCAAAGTTTGAAGTATATTTTCACATAAAAGTAATTGAACATGAGACAGAGGATTTGGTTGGAACTTCTTAAAGACTATGATTGTTCAATTCATTATCATCCTGAAAGAGAAAACAAAGTAGTTGATGCATTAAGCAGGAAAGACCCAGTTGTTATTTCTATGATGAGGATTCAAAGAGATCCTTTATCAATGACCTAGTAAATATGGACATGGGAATTATAAGGGAAGGGACATCATTAACCCTAACCCAAATGATTTCTCAACCGTTATTACTAGAGAAGATCAAGGAAGCTCATAAAGAAGATCCTTTGTTATAAAAGAAGTCTGAGGCTATGAAGGATGGGAAGTTTCCAGAGTTAAATATTTATCAAGAAGGTGTACTAAAATTTCATACAAGACTATTTGTTCCATCTATTCTGAAAATAAAGAAGGAGATGATGGATAAAGCTCATATATCTACTTTCTTTATACATCCAGGAAGCACGAAAATGTATAAAGACCTTCGTGATCATTATTGGTGGGATAATATGAAAAGGGGGATTGTTGACTACACTTCAAGGTTCCTGGTATGTCAACAAGTGAAGGCAGAGCGACAACTTCCTAAAGAGGTATTACAACCACTACCCATACTAGCATGGAAGTGGGACATATCACTATGGACTTCGTCACCGGTCTCCCGAGAACATCCAAAGGAAATAATGCGATATGGGTTATTGTTGACTATCTCACCAAAACTGGCCATTTTAACTTCATTGGGGACTATTTCTCTCTTGATAAACTTGCCATGATTTACGTGAAGGAAGTGGTAAGGCTGCATGGAGTTCCACTTTCAATCATATCTGATCATGATCCAAGTTTCACATCAAAATTATGGAGAAGTCTTCAACATGCTCTGAGCACTAAATTGAATTTTAGTACGTCTTATCACCCCAAACTGATGTCCAATCTGAAAGGACAATTAAAACACTCAAGGACATGCTGAGAACATACTCAATGGAATTTAAAAGTGGATGGGATCAACATCTCCCTTTAGTTGAGTTCTCTTATAACAATAGCTTCTACTAGAGCATTCAAATGGCACCCTATGAAGCTCTATATGGTAAGCGATGTAGAAATCCTACTTGTTGGCATGAAGATGGTGAGAGAAAGCTTCTTGGGCCTAATCTTGAGCAAGAGATGAAAGAAAAAGTCCACACCATCCAGCAACACATTAAGGCTGCTTAGAGTCAGCAAAAGAGCTATCCCGACAACTGTCAAAGGGACTTGGAGTTTGATGTTGGTGAAAAGTTATTTATTTTAATTTCACCTTGGAAGAGAGTCATGAGGTTTGGAAAGAAATGGAAGCTCATCCCTAGGTACATTGGCCCCTATGAAATCCTTGATCGAGTAAGAGCAGTGGCCTATGAGATTGCACTTCCTCCAAATCTAGCACAAGTTCATGATGTCTTCCACGCATCCTTCTTTAGGAAGTATATACTTGGCCCTTCACATGTACTAAATCTAGAGTTGGTACAACTAGAACATTTCCTCTCTTATGAGGAGCAACCAGTTGAGATCTTGGATCGTAGAGACAAGGTTCTAAACAACAAGACTACCCACCTTTTTAAGGTGTTATGGAGGAACCACAAATGTGAAGAAGCCACGTGGGAACTAGAGGAGTCTATGAGGAAGAAGTACCCACACGTTTTCTCTTCTTAGGGTATGATTTAAAATTTAGAGGATGAAATTTCTTATGGGGGAAGAATGTAACGACCCAAACTTTTGAATAATATGTGTTTCCTAAATTTGTGTGTTATTTCATTTTATACTCGACAAAACTATATCCTTTAATTAATGAAGTGTTACCATTGGGTTTCAACTATTATATGACCATTGTTCAATATGAAAGTTGGAAACTAAACTCTTAACATTACAATTACTGTTTATAAATACAAGTGATCTTGGTTAATTAATACATAAAGAAGATTTGATGGCCTCATCCAGTAGACTCGGGTCGTACAAAGCCCATCTGTCAGACCATCAGAAGGAAGTAGCATCTCTGGGATTTGCTCTGGACTAAGCCCAAGCTGATCTTCAACATGTAAATCTTGAATGAAATCGCCTAAGGGAGAATTTCAATCTGATAGAATTCACCACTCGGGCAATGTTGTCCGATCCAGCCCATGATTCTATCACAATAGCACACCTTACACTTAGGTCCTATGTAGGTGTTATAAGGGGTTATGTAATGAGACCTTAGATACTTTTTGTAATCCTTTTGTATAAATAAAATTTTTATTTCTTATTATGTTAAATTTTTGAATTTCAAATGTCCAGATGAAGTTCCATATTATTGATGAATTTTGGAAAAAAGGGTAATTTAAAATATTTTTGTATACTTTAAATAATTAATAATGTGAAATTATTTTCAAAAAATGGTCTTCTACAGTTGTGATCATTAATAAATTTAGAGTCTAATAAGATCAACTTGATTTTTAGTGAATAGTAAAGTATGAATAGTAACATACCCTTATAAATATTAATGAATAGTAATGATTAGTAAATCATCCAAAAAATAGAAACTTCACTCATGAATGTATAAATACAATTTAGACATCTTAAAAGTGAAAAAACGATCATAGTATAAGTTTTTATATTTTTGTATGTCATAAATATTTTATTTAAAATTTTATAATTTATTTAATATTTTAAAATGAAAATTTATTTTCATAAAATGTATTCATAAATTTATACTTTATTTTATTATGATTATATGATAATTTTATGGGTCCTTGATTACTTTTTCAAGGTGTTACAAAACAAGTTATAGTTTTAGAGTTGTTTCTTGAATAAATAATAATTTTATTTAAAAATTAAATTAAAATTGTTTTCCTAAAATGGAGTTCATTTTTGAATTTAGAGCATCAATATTAGGTTACGGTGAATTTTTGGGATTTTTCTGAAATAGTTTATTTTTCGGTAAATAATATAAAATACAGTTTTGAGTTTTGGGTGTTTAATCATTAATGATGTAATCATGATGTAATATTTCTGGTCTAATTTTTAATAGTAAGATATGTTATGAGGTGTTTCAAGTGTCCAATACCATGTGAAAATACCATGGTCAAGCCCATGGTTTTGCAAATACCACCGATGAGGTGTCCCTTGGAAATTAATTAAATATTCCATCACTTTTTCTATAAATACCAAGTCATTCCCTCATTCTTTTCATTCAAAAATTATCATCAACGAAGATCTGGTCTTTTTACCTCCCAAGGTTCCCTCCCAAGGTTCCCTTAATCCCCCAATGTCCCAACCTTCGAGCTATCAAAGTCACTCTTCAAGGTAAGGGGACCTTCCACCCTCCTCTTTTAGTCATGACTTTCTTTATGTTATGTCTTATAGTTTCAATTTTATTATGTGGGGGTATGTTATTCTATATAATTATTACTATACATTTCATGTTCAATTGATGAGAGACCCTTTTCGCTCTCATCAAATTATTTTCTGAATTTTTAAGTGACGTCGTTAGGCTGCCGAATTTTCGTAAAAGAAATCACATCTTCTCTTCTCCTTCGAGTTTCATTTTCATATGGTATTTCCTTCAAATATCCATAAAATGATATTATTTATTTTAATTATGTACCCATACTATATAATGAGTTATTTATGGGTGGGTGACCCTTTTCCCCTCTCTTTTCAATGTTTTCTAAAACCATGTTATATAGTCGTTATGCTGTAGAATTTTCGTCTCAAAATGTCTCTCTTTTTCTCAAGAAATTATCTTGTATTTTTTTTGTGAAAATACAAATCTATTTTAATTTCTAGGTTTATTAATCAATACATAAAATTGATCTATTTGATTATATAATTGACATACATATTACCATCACTCCCTTTACATGGGTTATAAATGACGTAATGATCAAGTTTTTAAGCACTTTTAAAACATTACGGTTTTGAATGAAACCCAATTCTTTTATTATTTTTGGGTTATTTATGAAATGGATCACATGAAAATAAATACATATTAAGCGTGCACCATGATAGCACTCCAATGCACTGGGTAAATAATTAATCTCTTGAGATGAAAAGTTTTATGATACCTTGGTGAATAACCTTGGAAATTCTTTATGACACCTTGGGGATGAACCTTGGTGATATGTTCATTAATGTCTAAATGAAATTTTTTAGCCACATATTCAAGTTATGATTCATGTTATTTTTATTATGATATGCCTCTCTTTTTTCATCTCACCTTTCTTCATATTTTTCATCAAGTTCTTATTGATATTACAAGTAAACTGACTCCCTTGTTTACCCTTATTGGGTCTTCTGCTCACCCTTTCCTTTTATGAATGTCTCTAGGTTATGAGATGCAATAATTGTACATAGGATGAATATTTCAAGAAGCTTTTCAAGGGTATTTAAAATAGTGTATTATGTTTTTATGTTTTATGTTCCTGATTTCCAAGACACTAGACTTTAAAGATCCTTTGTTTGTAAAATGTAACTAAAAGTTATGTAATAAAAAGACAGGATACTATAAAGGTCTCATGAAAAGGGTCTTGTACCAGGATTTTGCATCAGTATCTTACATAAAGGGTACCACAGCAGAATCTCACGTAAGGGGTATTTCACTAGAAGTATCATGTAAGGTTTATGTGCCAGGATCTCGTGAAGGGGTGACATTATAGGTTCTCATGTAGTAGTCTTATGAATAAGTCTTTCACAAATATTCTTTTCATGTTATTTATGAAACAATATCATAAATACACCAAAAAGTGTGAATAAACTTAGAACAGATCATAAAAAGAATCTACTAGAAGATCAGTGCATTCACTTCAAATAGAAATAAGTGATCTTTCCAATAATTAATAGTTATAAACTTGGATAGATGGTGAATCCACTAAAAACATTATAATAGAAGTGAGATTTTGTGGATTTGGTACATTAGTACATTTCCATTGTATGATCTGCGAACATATCCTAGTGAGGGTGAACTAATTAAAAAAATTGTCTTGTGCATGTTTTAATTTCCATCCATACTATGAAACATGAAGGAGTGAGAAGATAGTTTTGTCTAACGAGGAAAAAATACATGAATAGATAGTTGTTCTAATTTTTCATACCCTAATTCATCCCCCCTCCCAAAAAATTTAATCTAGTTGGAGTAAAAATTATTACTAGAGGAAAAGGGTTAATGTCATAGATTCTCTCTCAATATAATCAATTGATGTTTTAAATCACAAAGAATTTTGATCATCGATGGAATTTATTTTCTTATATTAATGAATCCTATGCCACAATTATTTTGATCATTAGGTATAGATTTATTTTTGAGCTGTAATGTGCGGTATTTTTGCTAGTATGGATAGTGTATTTTTATCAAAAGCTTACTATAAAGACTTGGATGCTGATATTAAAGGAATCAATTCCTTAGGAGGAGATTTATCCAACACAATATACACAAAGGTGATTTCATGTAAGTTATCTCATGCTATGTGGGAAAAGGATATATATAAATATGATGGTGATTCAAAAGTCTAAGAATCTAAAATACATGTTATTTAGAGAAAATATTAGGACCTAAGAATTCACCCCAATGAGATTGTAGATGCATTATTTTATCATGTGAATGTTATTGTGGAAGTCATGAATGGTCTTGGAGAATTTCATGAATATGTAAATATTTTTAAGAATGTATTGAGAATACTTCAACCTCATTTCAAATCAAAAGCATCATTACTATAGGATAATGATCCAAATAAGTTGACATTGGACAACTTACATAGTACTCTTGTAACTTATGAGATGAGAAACGATGATAATGAGTCTATATAAAAAAGGAATAAAAAAGCGGTTTATTTCAAGGTCATAAAGAATATGTTTATATAAAATGTGCAGGAAGAATACATTTTGGATGATGCTATGTCATTCCTTTTCTAAAATCTTCAAAGAGTAAAATAAATTTTTAAAGGAAAGATTCTACTTGCATGCTTTCATTGTGGAGGAGTTATAAATCTTTCATAAAATTGTTTTAATATGTTTCAAGATTATGATGATGATGAATATACCAAGAATAAGTCTTTAGGTAGTTTTCAATGAAGGAATAATTCTAAAAAAATATCTTTAAAAATAAGAATCTTCTTTCATAAGAAAATGATTCTTTAAAAGAATTTGAGGCAGAAGAAATGGAAGACTGCAAGGATCCTAGAGAAGATGTAATGGTATAAGTTGTAGAAAACTCATAGAAAATGAAAGAAATAGATAATGATGAAATAGAATTTAAAGGAAGAGTTAACCTCCAGATTCAAGTTGATGTTTTTATTGAGGAGATAAATTTTTGGAGAGCTAAAACAAAGAAATACAATAGAGTGGTTTGTGATGAAAATATATATATATATATATATATATATATTATCATGTAGAAGATAATATTTAGTTGAATACTAAAATTGAAAATATTGGATCATAAAATCTATAAAATACAGAGAGAAGTCGTTGAGTTTAAGATCAGGTTTGAAGAACATACTAAATTTATTGATTTCTTGACTAAACTAATAAAAGATTGAGTAAAACGTATTTAAGAACTTGATAAAGAAGTTGTTGGCCTACATAGATAGGTAAAAGATCATGAAAAAATAATGAATCCAAATATCAAATTTGGAAATCAGGTTTCACAAGTGATAAAAAAAGTTAATTTACTATTTAGAGGTTCAGAAAAATATTCAAAGGAAAGTCTAGAGAAGGGGTCACATCAGAATGAAATTTCTTGTATGGTATTTGACTATAAACATAAAGAAATAATTGTTTATTTCATACCATAAGATCTAACACCAAGGTTGAAGAAATATTTGGGTATAAATCATAATCAGAATACTCATAGAACTAAAAGGGAAATCAGTGGTGAAGAAATGATGCACAAGAATACACCTAATATCAGGTGTTATTATTTTTAAATGATGTGACATTATCAAAATGAAAGTTCTATATAAAATACATACATATGGAAGAAATAAAAATAGAGGTATCCAAACATAGTTAAATATTTCAAGAATGATTTTTATGGTCACTATTTTTTTTGTGGAGGATTCAAACACAAGGATAGATATTTCTCATTGATAATAAAAAGGGATGTATTGAAGCATAACTAAAGTAGTTTTATGTTCTAGTTTAAGGGATCATCAAATGAGATGAGAATGAAAATCAATTTAAATATATTCAAGATGGGTTTGGACCATAATACTCTATGGAAAATCAAGAATATCAGTCAATATAAAGTATGAAGTCAAAGGCATGGATCAGAAAGAAAATAGATGAGCATGCAGTGGTTGCAAAGATTAAATTTGAAGTATTATATTACACTAGAACATGGATAATTGATAGTGGATAAACCTCCCATATGACATGTAATAATATTATGGTGACAAGAATTTCTTACGATAAGTAAGGTGTCATAATATTCAGTAATAATGAAGGCATGAATATTATTGTCATGGTAAAATCTAGGTTTGGGGGTAAAGATATGATATGTTCAGATATCATGATTATTGAAGGTATTAGTCACAAATTTCTAAGTGGTAGTCAATTTTGTGACTCTATACATGATATATTATTTAACAAGAAGTTATACATCATCAAGGGAAAATATGGTGTAGCTATTTTTAAAGGAAATATAAAAAATTGGAATCTATAGCTTGTTAGTAGAGAATAATACATGTGTTTTCTATCAAAGGAATAAATTAATAGATTGTGACATAAATTTCATGTCCATTTGAGCCAAACATCCATGGAAGATCTTGTTAAATGTGATTTTTCTCAAGATATCCCTATTTTATCACATTATAATACTCATGTGTGTTATGATTGTCAATAGGGAAAGATTTCTCAAAATAAATATAAGGAAAAAGAATAATGTTCAACATGAGTTCTTGAAATTGTAACGTCCCAGACCCGGATGCCACTGAAAGGTGCCATGAGCCTGGTAGGTGGCATGGCCTCAAGCGCATCTCCCTAAACATCAGAGGATGTCAACTAGCAATGAGGGATTGGGTGAGTCTGTGGAGAGACAATTCCCTCATTAGTAGAGTGTGTCACAGCAGAATATCAATAATAGATACAAATAGCAGAAGCAGTAAACCATACAATAGAATTAAATAGAGGAAGACTGATAAATGACAATAGAATAATATGTATCATATAAACAATGGTGCTAAATATCATATGTTTCTTATAAAACAACCAAAACATGAATAGAAAGAAGATCTATAATCCATATAACAAAAGTACAAAAAGGATAAAATAATCCTACTAGCATCACAAGCCTCAGCTTGGTCCCTTTATATCCTTCTCTTAAGAGGAATATCAAGTACTTGTATGAGGGTGTCATCCATTATCATTACCTGCAATCATATAATCAATTTGGGCCCAAAAACATTACCAAAATAGGATGTGAGACTGAATCTGAGTGGGAAACCACCCACTATTTATAAGAATTAGTCGGTGAATATATTTAACAGGTAGTGTGCAATAAGAAAATCCGTAAGTAAGGAAGAACTTAAAAGTATCCATCCTATGTGATCTGGTATACATTTCATATCCATTTAACAATTCAATTACATTAAATTTATAAGTATTGAGATCTAAATCAAGCCCTGCATCCCCTGTATAACTGGTAGTGCAACAGATGCCTTAGAAGGTCATCTAAATAGGTACAAGTGAAGAAAAAATCTAAGTGTGTTCTTTGTCTTAGAAAACATGTCATAAATCATTTCATTTATAATCCAATTTAGAACCTGAGACTATTCTTGATATTCATAAGTTGTAATTTAAGTATCATTTTAGGTGCAATATCAACCAACACCCTAAAATCCCATCACTGGTAAAGCTCTCAGGAACCCAGTATCACTCTAGGTGAGGTATATCATCCCTTCCAAATGATTCCATCATTGGCACTCTTCAACATAAGCTCAAGCATCAACCTTGGAATAATAGTAAAATTCCCTTTGAGTCCATCCATGGAATTCTCATAAGAATCCATGTATCACTAGGCATATAAGTCTATCATCAATGATTCTATCCATGGAATATCTCATTTGGATCCATGTATCACTCATTAAAATCTAATATTAACCATTGAGTTCTTCCATGGAATTCTAAGGTGAATCAATGTATCACTCAAGGTATAAGGTTCAATAGTCACTCGAGCCCATCAATGGAATTCTAATTCGAATACATGTGTCACCCAAGGATATTTATCATCTATTCAATTCCCTTTTATAGAAAAAATCCATTTAACATGCCAAGGTCAAAACCCGGATCATCTTCTAACAAGATCATCTCGAAAGGTGTGTCCAGTCTTAGACAACCTTAGAGGGGCTTGGCCTTTCATTTTACTCATGTGGGAATATTTTTTATAACACGGTTCAAAGGCATAACAAGCTACTACATGGATTTTTTATCCTATAACTCGCAAGCGCGAATCATTAAAAGGTGAAATTCAATCCTATTAAGAAAATTTAAAAACAAGTCCAATATCAAAGGCTTGCCTTCAAATATGCACATGGGAGTTTTTAGCTTAACAATACTAGCAAGATTAACAAGCTACCAAAGGGATTAGTTGTCATATATCTTTCATGGGAAAACCAACCTTTGTGGAAATTTTATCCAATTACATCAATTCAATTCATAGCCTCTACTTACTCACATGGGTAAGGAAAACATGCTTTAAATAATAAAGGCGTACATGGGTTAAGGGGAAAATTATCCATCCCATGCCATTAATGCAATTTAATTACAATCTAAAACATTGAAATTTAATTCATGGACCAATTCAAATTTTTTACATCCCATGACATGGGGAAAAAGGGCATGCCTCATAGGCATCCAAGGCCAAAGGCCATAAATGGCCATTCAAGGAAACTTAATCATGGGGTGGTCTTTATTAAAGGTATAAAACCTATAACATGAATAAACATTCTTGTTCAATTACCAAAATCAGGATAGTCAATAAAAGGGGTCAATTTCAATTAAGGCACCATCTGAAAAATAGGTGTGCAACATGCCGACACATATAAATGATCCAAAATTCAATGAAAAGAATATGAACACCTACCCTAGACTCATGCTTGATAGCTCATATAGTATCAGGCTTTTATTTATCCTAGTTTGGAAGAAATTTGAATAGCATATGAAAAATGAGAAATTAGGGCACATGACCCTAAATCCAAATAGCACAATCGATATTTAGAAGAATTGAGAGAGGCTAAAAAGGAATAAATGCCTTACCAATACAAATCCAAGGAGATAAACCACAAGTGAATCAGATTTTTGATAGGTAAGATATCTAAAAACCAAGATTAGTCTAAGAGGATAGATTTTTCCTAGGGGGGTGTTATGCATGGGGTGAAAAGAACCTAACATAGGTTTTTAACGATTTTTTTTTAATTTAAATAAAAATATAAAAAATTACAAATTCATCAGGGGTTTCACAATTTAAAAAAATATGTGGAAACTGTGCACAACTTACAATATCCTTGGGGAATAGCACATGATTACCCTTCACAGTTTATAAACCATGCGCAACCCATGCTTAAACCCTCTCTCAAAAACTACTGAAAACTGCAGAACTGTCACGCGACAATGTGAATCCTCTCATAAGGTTTATTCGAACTGTAAAACCTATATTCCCCTTCTATCTAACCTCACATGGTTTATTCAAACCATGTTTCCTTCCCCACACAGTTTTTTCTAATCGCGCGCTAGTCCAAAAACACCCCAAATCATGGTTTCGGGCTTCAAATGAGCCCTGAACACCCCTGAAACTTCTATGACCCCAAAAAGAATCCATATTAGGTCATATTCAAGAATCCAAAATGAGAATTGATATAAAATGAGAGACCCATACCACAAAGAAAAATTAGTTTCTTACAAACTTCCCCCATTAAAGCAATTCAACCTCAAATTGCATTTCCAAGGGTGGTGAAGAAATATATAAGAATAACTTTGGCCACTACGATTGTATATAGGCCTCCTTATCCCAAGTCTCATCATCCACTTATTAATGCTTCCATAACACTTGTACTAAAGGAATGGATCGATCTCGGAGAACCTCTATGCTATAATCCACAATTCATATAGGATTCATCTTAAAGGATGTATCTTCCTAAATCTCAGCCTCCTCATCTTGAAAAGAATAAAATGGGTCTGAATAGTAATATCACAGCTGAGAAACATGGAAGACGTCATGCATATCCTGGTACCTCTGAGGTAACTGCAACTGATAGGCTACTAGCCCGACTCACTCCAGAATCTCAAATTTCATGACATATCTAGGAAAAAGCTTACCCTGACTCCTGATCCTCTTGTGTTCTAGCCTCATAGAAATGAGTAAGAAAACCCAATCCCCGACCTCAAACTCTAAAGGTCATCTGTAGTGATCGGCATAAGATTTATGATGAGGCTACACAGTATCCATCTACTTCCAAATCAACTACACATATTCTATAGTCTCCTAGACAAGACTATGTCCCAGCATATCCACCTCTCCTGCCTCTATCTAACACAGGGGTGTTCGGTATGGCCTACCATACAAATCCTCATATGGTGCCATCTAAATAGTATCCTGAAAGATATTTTTGTGGTAGAACTCAACTCGGAGTATATGCATATCCCAAGATACCTTTAAATATAGAACGCATGAATATAATAGGTTCTCAAGCACCTAAATCATACACTCTGACTGGCCATCTATCTGGGGGTGGTATGTCATGCTGAGAAGCACCTGTGTACCCAACTCCTTATGCATCCCTTTCCATAAATGAGAAGTAAACCATCCATCCCTATCTGAAACGATATAATTTATAACCCCATGTATTCATACAATATCATGGATATACAACCTCCTAAGATCATCAACATTGAATGTTTCTGTTGGGACCAAGTTGAATGGAGAAGGAAGTTTGAAGAGTTAGCCTTTGCAGAGTGTTGTATTTTGTTGTCAAAGAAGATAAATCAATTCACTTTGTAGAAGGACCAAAAATCAGACGATTCTTTTCTGATTTCTATTTCAAAAATATCATAAGTTAGGAGAACTTATGATGCAAGCCTTATAAAGGAAAGGGGGAGAAATGATGATGTTAATCATATACAGTTTTGATTGGAAGGAATGATGTTGCGGGAAGATGGGATGTTTCAGTACTTCCCATTGCAACTCTGACGATGCTAAAGATGATCTATCAAAGGATACATATCATGATTGTGGAACTTGTGATAAAAGCTGAAGAATGGTTATGGGAAGTAGTGAAGAGATAAATAACAAAGTAATGGACAATCTGGGGGCGAAACAAAAGCACAGTTTAAGGTGGCACTGTTTTCCAGTGTTTTCCAAATTTTAAGGCATGAAAATCGGGAGATGAAGATGTGTTTTTGGAAATGGATGGAGCGTGCAAGATTGAAGATGGTTTAGATTTTTTTCATGCAAGGCATGATTCAAGGTCAGAACATCGAAAAACGAAAAAGGCATGGAGTGTGCGAAAATTTAGGCAAGTTGTGCGCAAAAATAAAGTGGTGCGCGCAATATATGCGGGTTGCGTGAAATATTTGCGGGAGGCGCGAAATTTCAGCGGGTTGCGCGGAAAAATGAAGGTCACATGAAATAGTAGCAGAATGCGTGAAATATTGGATCATTGCGCGAAATATGATGTCGCATGAAATATTGGATTTGCACACAATATGGAACGCGGTGTGGAATTTTGTGCGCAATTGGTGCTTCATGCTTAGAATGATGAAAAATGGCAAAGGCATGAGGTGCGCGAAATATTGAAGCATGGTGTGAAATATGAAGTTGCATAAAAGAGTTTTTACGCGCATGAAGGAGGTTTTATTCGCGGATTTTTGTTTTTTGCGCGGGGTCAAAAATGCCTATAAATATGAGGTTAACCCTCCTCATTTATTAATGCTCGACACTTAGAAGAAATTATGATCTCTGGTGCGCGTAAAATCTTACGCTAAGTAAGTTGCGTGAAAAGAAAGAGGTTTTCGCGAAATAAAGAAAGTTGTGTGAAAAATTGGGAAGCTTCACGAAAAGTGAAACGTTGCACGGAAAAAGGGAAGTTGCGCGAAAAAGATTTTTCGCGCCAAAAGGGAATTTTATGCGCAAGCCATTTGAATTACGCGCAAGGCACCCTAAAGGCTGTGCAAAAGATTTGGGGTCTTCGCACGTATTCGGTTGTGCATAAGATAGTTCTTACCGGCTTCTGTGTAAGAAAGTGAAGATTTGTACTTCAGAGAATGCATCTATTCAATTCTAAAGAAGCACTGAAATATTGTGTTACCCTATTTGTGCTAAGAAGGAGAACACACACTATTGGATTGTTTTCAAAGTGTTGCACGAGTGTAAGGGTATATCATACTCGTTGTATTCCACATCAAAGGATTTTTTTCTAGTGAACTGTGTGGTACTGGATTGTTTCCATACCATACCAAGGACGTAGCTACTCTTGTTGAGTAGTGAACCTTGTAAATCTTGTGTTCATGTGGTTGTGTGTATTCGTCAGGGAAGAAACTCTTTAACAAGAGGCGAAGGTTGTTTCAAAAAAGGGGAAACTTAAAAAGAAAAAGATATCACTGATTCACCCCCTCCCCCTCTCAGTGATACTTGGATCCTGAGTGGGAACTTCAGTTTCCTTGATCAGAAAGAAATTTGAAACCTTCATGAGCCTGTTAACAACAACCCATATAACATCATTACCTTGAGTAAACCTTTGTAAACCTATCATAAAATCTATCATTCCATCATTCCATTTCCACTCAGGAATGGGTAGCTACTGTAAAAGTTTGGTTGGTCGTTGGTTTTCCACCTTCAACTACTGATAGGTGGAGAAACTCATGAAAAAACCAGTGGCATCTCTTTTCATGCCCAACCACCAATACTGACGATGTAAATCTCAATAAATCTTGGTGACACCAACATTAACTGCCCAATATGAAGCAATAAAATCCTACAATATCTCCTCGCGCATAACTGAAGATACCCACATGTGACCATGTACCTATAGGACCTCATCCTCACCTACGGTCCATCTAGGAGGATGGTCCTCACCCACCACACTCTCTCATAGAACTAGGTCTTCATATTATGATAGATTCCTCATCCTCACTCTATCCAAAAGGGTATAATTAATAGCTAATGATGATAGAAACTTCTTCCCTTGACTATCATGCACATCCAAGTGAACATCATAGAACAACACCATAGGCTGCCACTCATTACTGGCCCGATACACTGCCTGTATCTGAGTCCTCCTGCTTAGTGCATTGACCACTGCATTTCCATTACCAGGTGTGTAGGAAATCTCGAAATCAAGAGACTGAAGATACTCAACCCACCTTAGTTTTATCAAGTTCAGATCACTCTTTGTAAATATGTACTTGAGGCTTTTGTGGTCCATGTACACCAAGAAATTCTCTCCCATAAAGTAATGTCTCCAACAACGTAATGCGTGAACAACCGTAGATAACTCAAGATCCCGCTTTAGGTAATTCCTATTGTGTAGTCTCAACTACCGAGACTCATACATAATGAATCAATCCCCATTCATAAGAACTTTTACCAGCCCAATACCTAATGAATCTTAGTACAAAGTTTAACTCCTACCAAGCACTGTAAAAATCAGTATTAGTGCCAAAGTAAATCTCCCTTTCAACTTCTGAAAGGTTTTCTTGTAGTAATATGACCATACATACTTCACACATTTCTTATTCAAGCGCATAAATGGATCTTTTAAGTGTGATAAGTCTTGATGTAAATTATTATAGTAACCCAACATCCCTAATAAAGTCCACATATCAAATACATTCTTGGGATGATCCTGGGTAACTACCACTCTAACCTTATCTGGGTCTACTGATACTCATGTCTCTAAGATAATGTTACCCAGGAAGTGAATCAGATCCATCTAGAAGTGGCACTTTGTAATCTTATCATATAACTGATGCTCTCTCTGAGTATTCAAAATGATCTCAATATGTTTGAAATGGTGGTTTCTATTGTGAGAATACCCCAATATATCATTCGTGAAAACCACAACAAAATAATTGATGTAAGGATGGAACACTCAGTTCATAAGTTCCATGAAGACTTTTGATGCATTCATGAGACCGAATGGCATAACCAAATACACATATAGATTATACCTTCTCTTGAAGGCTATATGAGGTATGCCTGATGGTCTAACACCCATATGATGATAACCGAATATCAAATCAATCTTTGAGAAGAATCGAGATCCTCAGAGATGGCCGAAGAGGCCATTTATTCATGATAGAGGATACTGGTTCTTAACCATAAACTAGTTAAACTTATAGTAATCCACACATAGCCTAAGGTTACCATCTACCTTTTTCACAAAAATGATTGGTGAACCCCATGGAGAAGTACTAGGTCAGATGAAACCCTTTGCCTCTCAATCCTCTAGCTGCCTATTGAGCTCTTAAAACTCTATCATAGCCATCCTATAAGGAGGAATGGATATCAGTGCAGCTCATGGAACTAGCTTGGTAGATAACTCTACCTCTCTCACCAGAGGTAATTCTAAGAAGTTTCCTAGGAATACAACCCTGGAACGATCAACCACTAGGGGAAAATTGATCTGACATGTCCCCTAATCATCCAGATATAAACTCACAATCTGGGATGTCATCCCACCCATCCCTCAATTAACAGGTCCATCTTGGATCACCTAGAATTCCCATTCACCCTTAAGAATGAAATTCTCACTCTTTGGTGATGTAAAACTCACCCTGCGGTGATAAAAATCAATAAATTCTTGAAAGTGAACCAACTAGTCCATCCAAAGAATGACATAAAATCTCATCATCTCGAGAATGTAGAGGTCCTATACGAAGTGAAACCCACCAACATCAAGGGGTGACTTTCTTCACTAACTCACACCTTCTATCCTTATCCCTAATAGAGTGTTTAGTTCCATCACGCCATCAGAAGTATAAACACAAAGCCCAATGCTCTCCAAAATGGACACAAATATAAAGTTATGTGAATCCCATGTATTATAAAGTGATGAAGCTAAAACCGAGGCTACTAGAATAGTACCTATGAAAGTAGAAGCTCTGGGATCATGCTCCTAGTGGGTCTATTGAAATGCATATTACTGGCTTGTATCATGGATCTGTGACACTATTTGGATTCCCTGAGCTGACCTTCCCTACTAGCACTATGAACCTGGGGTCTGGATACCACAGCCACGACCACCACCATGGTCTAATTGGACTGACATACCCCAACTCTATATTTAGTGAGAAGCTTCGGACCCTTGTCCTGAACATGGAGTTTGTGTAGACCATCTCTCACTGGCTACTGGTGTAAATTTTTTGGAAAATCACTATAGGTGGCCCATATTACCTCAAGATCAGAACTTGATTGGGGCCTTCATACACTGCAGCCTCATATGTCCCATACTACCGAACTGGTATCAACTCACCTGACTACCTGAAGAGATGTTCTGACAACTAGTATCACTGTGTGGAATCTCCAGACAACACTTCCTACTACCAGTCGATGTAGTACCAAACCTAGGTGTCAAATTTCCCTAGTCCGCACCTCTAGATTCCCTCAGGTTGCGCTCTATGATCAGGGCCTGATTCACTATCCCAGATATAGTAGTCATCCAAAATACTTTCACCTATGATCGTATCTCGTATCTAATACCATTTTCAAATCTCTTAGATTTCGATAACTTGTCACCCATCAAAATAGGTTTAAAGCATTGGAGCTCAGTAAAACATGTTGAATAGTCTAGGAATGATAGCACACCCAACTTCAAATGTAAGAACTCCCTGGCTCTATCATCCCTCAAAGTATCAGGATAGAAGTAATCATATAAGCCTATATGAAACTCCATCTAGGAAATATCTTAATGATGATCAATCTGAGTGATAACATCCCAACACCTTTTGGAAGAATCACACAGCATGTACATAGTGTGCTTTACCCTACTCTCAATAGGTGTCTATAAGTGCTCAATGATAGACAAAATGGCCTCAATCCATGACTCTACAGCTTGAGGTCCTTCTTCCCCTGAAAATGTAGGCGTATGCTGCTACTAAAACTCATGTGTCAACTCTACCATAGTCGGGGCAGGTTGCGGTTCTCCATAAATGGTCTTCATGAACCACAAAAAGCCTTCACAAAACTATGCCTCTACACCTACGTCTGGTATAATAGCTGGTGTTTTAGCTGGTGATACTAGAGGATCCACTGGTAGCCCATGGCTTTCCACCTCTAGAGTGTGATCATCACCACCCTCCTAGCATACATCTAGAGATTGTCACAGTGGCATGGATCTACAATTCCAAACACAAACCTCAATTTAAAACCTTTAAAGAGTTCATATCTCAAACGCACAAAACAAAACAGGATATGTAAAAATCTGTATTTATAATAACCCACCCATTTTCCTACCCCATGGGTCAAGTATAGGTGTCAAACAGCTAACAAAAAAGTGAGACACTACCAAAGGACCACTACTAATGTCATGTTTGGTCAATTTCTATATCATAATCCATTTTAGTTCCACTTTTTTTCATATTCATTTCATTTAAAAGAGATTTCACATTCAAATTCACTGAATTAATACTCATATCAAGTTTATCACATTCCTTTTTAAAAATTAAATTTACTGGCATGCCTAATTTTGATCTATGGAAGCTCATACTCCCCAAGAATAGAATCTTGGCATCCACCTATGGAACATCATAAGGTAATCCACTTTAAGGATGAAGCATGATCTACCAAATTATGATCCAAGAGGGACCATACACATCAGGGACCAAATCTTGGAATCCATCTGTTTCACACCACAATATATCACAATATGCTTATCATAATATCAATAATATGTATCACAACACTTATCACAACAACATGAAATCAGTAATGCATCCTAAATGGCATGGCATAATGCATAGCATGTGAAATATAGAAAGTGCCTATATGATGCATGAGATGGTATACCCACATATTATTGGGTTCGAACATAATAGAACCCAAAATATTATCAACAATAATATCATAAATCAAGTGCATCACCCAATGGTGGAATCAAATCAACTGTAATTGTCAAAATCTAGAAAATAATAATTTAATTATAGGTAATTTAGCTTTTTCCTATACATGGGTTAGCTACGCATAGGCACAACTCATTACCAAATTTCTATTCCATACTATCCCTTTATATTATCACCAAATAGTATAGTAAACTAGGAAAAGAATACTCTTATACCACTTTGTAACATCCAAGACTCGAATACCACTAAAAGGTGGCCCGAGCCCAATGGGTCACATGGACACAAGAGTGTCTCCCCAAACTCCAGAGGCTATCAACTAACAATGAGGTCTTGGGTGAGTCCGTGGGGAGACTATGACCTCATTAGTGGAGTTTAGGACAGTGTAATATCAATAATATATACAAATAGTAGAAGCAGTAAACCATACAGCAGAAGTAAACAATGGAAGACTGATAAATTACAATAGCAGAATAAAACTCTTATACATAGTGATGCTACGTGTCATATCTTTCTAATAAAACAGCCAAAACTGAAATACAAATCATATGTACAATCCATATAAAAAAATTAAAAAAGGAAAAAAGAATCCCAATAGCATTGCAAGCCTCATCTTAGTCTCATGCTCTCCTACTCTTGAGCAGCATATCAAATACCAATAGGAGGGAGCTTTCCCATATCATTACTTGCAATAATATAATCTATTTGGGACCCAAAACATGACCTAAACATGGTGTGAGACTAAATACCATTATTCAACCATCTTATTTTGGTTCCAATTAGTTAGTGAATATATATAGCAGGCAGTGTGCAATAAGAAAAGGAGTAAGGAAGAACTCAAAAGTAAACATCCTACATGATCTGGTATTCATTTCATATCCATTTAACAATTCAATTACATTGAATTTATAAGTCTCGAGATCTGTCTCAAGCCAAGAATCCCCTGCATAACTTGTATCACAGCAAATTCCTTATAAGGTCATCTAAATTGGTACAAGTGAAGACCGAATCCAAGCTTGTGCATTGGCTTGGCAGAAACACCATAAGTTATTTCATTTTTAATTCAATTTAGAACTTGAGTCTTTCCTTGAAATTATTAAGTTGGAATTAAAGTATCACTCTATGTTCAATATCAACCAACTCCCTACAATCCCATCCCTGGTGAACCCTCAAAAATGCGGCGTCACTCTAGGTGAAGTATAAAATCCCATCCAATCGATTCCATCCTCAGCTCTCCTCAACATAAGCTCAAGTATCACCCTTGGAATAATAGTCAAATTACCTTTGATTCCATACATGGAATTATCAGAAGATTTCATGTATCACTAAGCATATAATTCCAGCCTCAATGAGCTTGTCCGTGGAATCTCTCATTTGGATCCATGTATCACTCATGACAATCTAATATTAACCATCAAATATTTCCATGTAATTATAAGGTGAATCCATGTATCACTCAAGCTATAAGGGTCAATATTCACCTAAGTCCATCCATGGAATTATAATTCAAATCCATGTGTCATGTAAGTCTATTTAACATTTAACCAATTTCCTTTCATTGAAAAAATCCATTTAACATGAAAAGGTCAATATGAGAAGCATCTTCTAATAAGATTTCCTCAAAAGGTGTGTCAAGCCTTGGATAACCTCAAAGGGGCTTGGTCATTCATTTACTCATGTGGTAATGTTTTTTATATCATGGTTCGAAGGAATAACAAGCTACTACATGGCTTGTTTATCCTATAACTCACAAGGATGATGCATTAAAAGGTGCAATTCATTCCTATTATGGAATTTTCAAAATAAGGCCAAGCTCAAAGTCTTTCCTTAAAATAATCACATGCGCGTTTTTAGCATAACAAGACTAACAATATTAACAAGCTAACAAAGTGATTAGTTGTCATATATCTCACATGGAAAAACCAAAAATTATGGTAATTCAATACAATTTCATCAATTCAAGTCGTAGCCTCAACTTACTCACATGGGTAAGGCAAACATGCTTTAAACAATAAAGTAATACATGGTTCTAGGTAAAATCATCCATCCCATACCCTTAATTAAATTTAATTAAAATCTACAACATTGAAATTTAATTCATATACCAATTCACATTTTTGACATCCCATGAAACGAGGAAAATGTAATGCTTCATAGGCATCCAATGACAAAGTCCATAAATGGTCATTCAAGGAAACTCACCAATGGGGTGGTCCTTATTAAAGGTATACAAACTATAACATTCATAAACATTCTTCTTCAATTTCCTAAATCAGTATAGGCAATAACAAGGTTCGATTTCAATTAAGGCACTGCCTAAAAAATTGGTGTTTGGCATGCCAGCACATATAAACTATCTGAACTTCAATAAAAAAACACATGACCACCTACCATAGGATCTTTATTTATAACTCATCTAGTATCAAACTCTGATTCATCCTAGTTTGGAATAAATTTAAAGAAGAGATGAAGAATAAGAAATTTGGGCATGTGAGCCTAAATCCAAATAGCACAGTTGATATCTATAAGAATCAAGAAATACTAAAATGGAATCAAGTGATTAACGATACGGATCCAAGGTAATTAACCATGTTCAAGTTAGAGTCTGGGAGGACAAGAGCTCTGAAAACCATGAATATTATAAGAGGATAGATTTTTTCAAGGGGGCTGCAGTGTGTGGTGTGAAAAGAAACTAACATAGGTTTTTAAAGATTTTTTTTAATTTAATTAAAATTATAAAAAAATTGCAAATATAGTAGGGGTCGCATGGTTTACCTGCACGGTTTAACAAACCATATGGAAATCATGCACTAATTCATATGGCTTTGGGTAATAGTTCATGGTTACCCCACACGATTTATAAACCACGCACAAACCGTACTTAAACCTTCTATAAAAAACAACTGAAAATAGTAGAACTACCGCAAGGCTATGTGGCTCCTATCACATGGTTTATTCAAACCATGCAGTATGTACACCCCTTCTGTCCCACCACACGTAGTTTATTCATATTATTCCACCTACCCCGCATAGTTTTTATTAACCATGTGTCAGGCTAAAAACGCCACAAAGCTTGGTTTTGAGCTTTGAACAAGCCCTAAACACCTCTTAAACCTCTATGACCCCAACGATCATCCATATTATGCCATATTTAAGTAATTAAACTGATAATTTATGCAAAATAAGAGATTTTTACTTCAAATAATAATTTGATTCTTACATAACTTGTGCATATTGATGTTTGTATAACTATTTCACCAAGAGATATTAATGGGTAGTGATGTTATGTTCTTTTCACTGATGATTTTAGCAAAATGACATGGGTTTCAATTATCACCTACAAGTTTGAGGTTTTTAGTTTCATAACACATTATCAAAGGGAAGTTGAAAATATGCTAGATTAAAATATTTAGAAGTTCCTAACTAATAATGGAATAGAATTCACAAATATCGAAGTGGAGGATTATCTCGAGAAAATGAAATAAGGCACCAAGTTTCAACTGTTAGAACTCCAAAATAAAATGGAATGGTTCAAAGAATAAATTGGATTATCAAAAACATGGCCACAACAATATTGATCGAGAAAGTACTTCCAGATAATTTTGGGAAAGAATCTATTTTGAAATTAGTCTATATTTCTAAAAAAGACTTATTATGTCCAAATGAAAAAAAAATACTCCATACAAGTTATGGTATGGAAAGAATCCAATATGTAAATACATTCTAGCCATCGAAAGTAATTTTTTTATTATCAATATAGAGAAATACAAGAATTTATAATCTTACATAGATGAAGTGATATTTCTCGATTACTCAGGAAAAATAAAATTATATAAATGATTCTATAATTGACTAGGTAATGTTATAGATATAAATGATTTTGTTTTGGTGAAAAATGAGCAGAATCTTCAATAAATCCATGAGAAGTATTAGGAGGATAGTAATGAAGATGTGACTGGATTAGTGGGATTTTAATTACCTAAGGAAGATTAAGAAGAAGATTCAGATGATGGGTAGAATAAAATAGTGAAGAAACCAAAGAGTCGAGCTAAAATTGATAGGAATAATATCATTGAGGATCAGACAACTCTAGTGTAAACAAGGAGGATGAAGGCTCTACAAAAAAACTTTCTAATAATAGGTATATCAAAAGTGTTTTAAATAATCTTAAATAGTTGAGATTTATTTTTAATAAATTAATGAATAACTTGACCAAATAGAAAATAATCAGACATGGGAGATTATTTTGAGGCCAATAGATAAGAATGTAATTGGGAAGAAATTTTTTTCCATAAAAATTTGAATGAAGATCAAAAAATAATTAGAAAAAAAAAGAATTATTGGTGTGAAAGGGATACTTCCATATAGAGTTTATTGATGTCGATAAAATATTTCCACCTGTTGCAAGGCTAGAGAAAATATGATTATTCTTGTCCATAGTAGTTCAAAGGAAATTCAAAGTTTTCCAGATGAATTTCAAGGCATCATTTATAAATGGGATTCTAGAAGAATAAGTTTATATTGAAAAACCAGATAGTTTTATAATTCATAAATATGTGAAAAAATATTTTCTATTTAAGAAGGCTCTATATGGGTTGAAGCAGGCACAAAGAGCATGGTATTAATGAATTGAACATTATTTGAATAAACTTGGTTTCCATCGTGGTGGAGTTGATTATAATATCTATGTTAATAATGATAGTAATCAAAGGATTATGGTGCTAGTATATGTTGATGATATAATATTTAGTGGATCAAATGAAGCATAGTGCAAAAAAATTTCAGAATTTATGAAATGAGAGTTCTAAATGTTGATGATTGGTGAGATAATGTTTTTCCTCGGTTTAAAGGTAACATAAAGAAGGAATTTCACATTTATTTCCCAATAAAAATATTCCAAAGAGTTTTTCAAAATATTTGGAATGGAAAATTCCAATGAAATGTCAACTCCAGTTTCTACATAGATGAAATTTTCAAGTGATGATGAAGGGAAAATAGTCAATATCATAGAATATAGATAGATAATTGGAAGTCTATTGTACTTAAAAATGACTAAAACTGATATTGATTTTTATAGATTCTAGGTGGAATGGTTTCAAAGTAAACCCAAATAAATCCACTTACTTATAGTGAAAATAATACTTGGTATATCAAAGGCATAATGGATTTAGGTTTACTATATAGTGGAAAATGTAATGTCCTAGACCCGGATGCCACTCAATAGTACCCCAAGCTTGGTTGGCCACATGTCCTCAAGAGCATCTTCCCAAATGTGATAGGATTACGACTAGCAGTGAACACCTAGGTGTGTCAGTGGGGAGACTATGCCCCCATCATCAGAGTATAGCACATAAAAATGTCAATAATATACAAGTAGTGGAATCAATAAATCATACAGACAATAGATTACAATAGGAATGGATAACAATACCAAAAGGAATTTCATATACAATTATGATGATATATTTATCTAAAAATAATCCAAAATAGGTACAACTCAGTACAATACAATACATGTATCAAAATTACAAAAAGGACAAAAAGTATCCCATATAGCATCATGAACCTCAGCTCAGTCTCTTGATCCCCTGCCTTTAAGAAGTATTTAAGAACCTATAGTAGGGTTTTTTCCCTTATAAATACCTCCAATAATAAAATCTATTCAGGTACTCAAGGCGACTCCAATAGGTTTTGAGAAAAAATCTTAGTAGGAAACCACCCTAGGTCTAGTTCTATCCTGTCAGTGAGTATATAATAGTCACAATGTGAAGGTAGTAATACAATATGTAAAGGAAGTACTGAAATTAAAAATCATATATAGTCTAGGTTTTCATTTATAATCAAGTTCATTTAATCATTCAATCTCATTTAATTATTAAGTCTCAAGACCCGACACGTAGCCCACTGTCCCCTGGGAAGATAGGCTTAAGGATACCTAAGCAGGTCATCTATAAAGTGTAGACAAAGACTGAATCCAATATTATGACTTGTCTTAGCAGATGCGTCATACAACTCATTTCATATATTGATCATTTATGAACCTGATCCCATATGTGTAATTCCTAAGTTATAATCCAAGTATATTTCTAGGTATAATATAAACCAAAATCTTATAATCTCATCCATGGTGATCCTCAATAACCCAGGTGTCGCTCTAGGTGTGGTACAACATCACTACAACTCGAGTCCATCCTTGGTGGTCCCTCAAGGAATCCTAAGTATCACCCATGGAATATATAATCAAATTTCCTTTAAGTCCATCCTTAGCAATCCATATGGAATTCCAAGTACCACTCAGCATATAATAGTCAACCTCTATGAGTATATCCTTGGTAGCCCATATAAGGATACCAAGTTTCACTCAGGCATAAGCAATGTATAATCCAATTATGTATGTCCATGGCATTCATATAAGAACCCATGTGTCACTCAAGGCATATTATCACTCAATATCATTCAAAACCATTTAATAAAATTCATTTAAACGTGTAAAGGTCATCACTAAGAGCATTTAAATTCAATATCACCCAAAAAGGTGACTCATGTTATTGACTAAGATTAGAAGGCTTACCTCCCAATTAATCACATGGGAAATTTATTATAAGGGAAAATCAAGATTTAACAAGCTATTATATATCCAAGGCCAATGACATGGTCATACCTCCCTTCCTATTAATCAAATCAATTACAATTCGAATTACAATTAAATTTACATTTGACAATTCAATATTAACATCCCATTAAAATGGGTAAAGGGAACACCTCAAAGGTATACAAAATCATATTTCATTATAATGGATCATTTTAATACATGAAACACCAAAAGTGGAGGTTCCACTCAAGGTTCATAACCATTTATCATTCATCAACGGACCTCGTTAATTGAGTTGGGTATACCTATATATTCAATTCAAATATTAAAATTTATTTCAAGGAAAATCTCAAGAATTGTGCACATATAACAACAAAAAATATAAACACACAAATTTGAACAAAAGGCATGAGACCACCTACCATAGGTCTGTAGTGGATAGCTCGTCCAGTATAAGCTCCAGATTTGACTTAGATCAGGATAAAATCAAAGAAAAAAAGAATAACCTATTAATAGTGAATATTATCTTGCACCTAAATAGCACATCTAATACCAAACCAAATAAGGAATGATAAAAAATTAATATATATATTACCAAGATGGATCTGATACTTCTAAAGGATTTAGATTCTGAGCTCGGACAAAGAAGTTCTCTCGATTCCTAGAATAGTCACCAAAGAGGGATTTAAAAAGGAGGTTTTTTTTGGGTGGGAGAAGAATAGGAAAAGGGGTTTTATATAAGATTTAATTAGGTTTAGTTTGGTAAATTCACCAAAAACACTGGGTCACGTGGTTTGGTTACACAGTTGGCCAAACCTTGTGCCAACTATGCACCTCCAGTTGTAGCAATGAGAACACCACATGGTTTCATTGCACAGTTTATCTAACCATGCTCAAACTGTGAAAAACTACACTATCAAAAACTGTAGACACATCTGTACAGTTTTTTATGCCATGTTACATGGTTTTTCAAAATGTGCTTCCTATAGCCTCGCTCTGTCCAGCTTACCACAGTTAGAAGTAATTGTGTGGCATGCCCCACATGGTTTTATCTACTCATGAGCCAGACCATTTTCACCCAAAAGGCTAGGTTCCTGGCTCTAAACCAACCCCAAACACTGCCTAACACCTCTAAGACCTCAACAGACAGTCAAATTATGCCATATTTACACATCTAAACTGAAAATTTATGGAATATAAAAGATTCGTAACTCAAGAAATAATCAGGTTATTACAAAACTCTCAACCCCCTAAAGAAATTCATATCTAAATTTCCCTATCATGGGTGGTAAAGAATGTGTAATAAAAACTCTAAACACTATGATTGTACATCGGTCTCCCACTCCCAAGTCTCGTTTTGTACTCGGTCGTGCTTCTATAGAACCTGTACTAAAGGAACTCACTAGCCTCGGAGAACCATTGTGCTACGACCCACAATACATATCAGATGCTTCACAAAGGACGCATCTACCTATAACTCAACCTCATCAAGATGAAAGGAATGATATAGGTCTGAATAGTAATGTCAAAGTTTAGATACATGGAAGAAATCGTGCATGGCTCAGTATCTATGACGTAACTACAACTGATAGGCTACTGACCAAAATCTCTCTGGAATCTCGAACATCTTGCATACCACAGTGATGTTTTACCCGGTCTTATGATTATTCTATGTCCCAAACTCAGTGAAACACATAAATGTACCAAATATCTAACCTAGAACTCTAGAGTTCATCTATGGCGATCGATGTATGATTTCTTTCGAAACTGTGCAGTAGTCATCCACTTCTGAATTAACTGAACCTGTTAAGTGGTCTTTTAAACAATAATAGGTCCAATATTAGATACCTATCTTGACTCTAACCAACATAAGGATAATTGTCATGGACTACTTTACAAATACTGGTAAGGTACTATCTATATAGTATCCTGAAATCTATTGTTATAGGTGAATTCAACCGGAGGTATATGCCTTTCCCAAGAACCCCTGAAATCTAGGACATATTCACATAGCATTTCCTCAAGAACTTGTATTGTACCCTCTGGTTGGCCATCAGTCTGAGGGTAATATGTTGTTCTCAGAAGCACCTATGTACCTAGTTCCCTATGCAAACTCTTCCTGAAACAAGATGTAAACCATGAATCCCTATCTAAAATGATAGTGCATGGGACCCTATAGAATCATACTATCTCTCAAATATAAAACCTCATTAGCTCATCAACTGAAAATGTATCCTTGATAGGTAGAAATGAGAAACCTTTGTGATCTTGTCAACAACAACTCTTATAGAATCACCAACTCAAGGTGACCTTGGTAAGCCTATCATGAAATCCATCATGACATCATCCCATTTCCAGTCGGGAATGGATAGCTATTGTAAAAGTTTGGTTGGTGGCTGGTGTTCCGACTTCACCTGCTCATGGGTAGAACATCTCATGAAAAAATGAGCTACATCTCTTTTCATACTCGGCCACTAGTATTAGTGATGTTAATCTCGATATATCTTAATGACTCTGGGGTGCACTGCCAAAGATGAAGTATGAAAGTATCACATCATCTCCCCATGCATGTTTGTTGAAACCCATATATGGTCATACATATATAGAATTTCATCCTCACACGTCATCCAACCAAGAGGAGGGTCATCACCTTCCACAATATCTCATATAACTAGTCCCTTAAAATATAATAGCTTCTTCATCCTTAGTCAATCCAGTAGGGTAGATTTAATTTATAAAGAAGAAATATAATTTCATCCCTAACATTCCTGCACCTCTAAGTGCATCTTAGAGAACAAATCCATGAGCTTCCACTAACTATTGGCTTTCTGAACTTCCTGTATCTGATTCCTCCTTCTCAGTGCATCATACAGTACATTACCATTACCAGGTATGTAGGAAAGTTCAGAGTCAAAATTCTATAGGTATTCAATTCACCTTGGATGTCTCATATTCATATCATGCTATGTAAATATGTACTTGAGTATTTTATGGTTTGTGCAAACCACAAAACTCTCTCAAAGTAAGTAGTGTATCTAATAGTACAAATCATGAACAACCATAGCTAACTCAATATCATGTGTTCAAAAATTCCTATCATGTGGCCTCATCTACCGAGACTCATACACCACGACTCTATCTTCCTGCATAAGAACTGATCTAAGCCTGGTACCTGATGTAGTGTAGTAGACAGTGTAACTCTTTCCTGGCTCTGGAAAAAATATTATTGGCACTGAATTAAATCTCTATTTAAGATTTTAAAAGAACATATCATAGTGAAATGGCCATAAAAATTCACACCATTTTTAGTAAAGCCCATTTGTGGAACTGCTAAGTGTGATAAGTCTTTTATGGAAAGCATATAGTAACCGACTATCCCCAAGAAACTCCAAACCTAAAAGAAATTCTTGGGATTCTCCTAGGAAACTACATATCTAAACTTCTCTAGGTATAATAATACTCTTGTATCTGAGATAATGTGACCCATGAAGTGAATATGATCCATACAAGAGTGGCACTTTGTGAGATAAGCATATAACTGATGCTCTCTCAGTGTATTGAATATGATCTAAAAATGTTTGGAATGGTCGTGTCAATTTTGAGAATACACCAAGATATTTTCCATGAAAACCACCACAAAAAAATCTAGATAAGGATATAAAACACAATTTATCAATTCTATGAGGACCACAAGATAATTTTTGAGATCGAACGGTATAACCAAATAATCAAATAGACCATACCTACTACGAATGGTTGTGTAAGGTATGTCAGATGGTCTAGTACGCACCTGATGCTAATTGGATCTCAAATCAATATTTGAGAAAACCCAAGATCATCAAATATAATTGAAGATATCATCTATCTATAGTAGAGGATATCAGTTCTTAACAGACATTCGGTTCAATATTCAGTAATCCACACATATCCTGAGGGTACCGTCTGCCTTTTTTTGCAATAAGTATCTGTGAACCCCATGGAGAAGTGTTGGTTCAAATAAACCATTTTGTAACTAAATCATCTAGCTACCTATTGAGATATTACATCTCATTAGTATACATTCTATAAGGATTAATGGATACCAATTTATCTCCTAGCACTAACTCGATAAAGAACTCCACCTCTCTCACTAGAGGTAATCCTAAAAAGTCATTTGGGAAAACGTCCCTGAAACTATCAACCACAAGAGGGAAATCCATATGATGTGTTCACTGATCATCCAGATATAATCTCTCAATCTGAGCTATCATCCCACCCATACCATGATGCTCGGGTCCATCTCGGCTCACCTAGACATCCTATTCACCTTTGTGAATAAAATTTATGCCCTCTGGTGATGTATGTTTCACCCTTCAGTGATAAAAATCAATAAAATAATAAAAGGGGGATAACCAAAGCATCCTATGAATGATGTAAAAACCTATCATCTTAATTAAAAATATGTTCCATATGAAGTGACACTCACCTATCTCAAGGGTACACTCACTATGTAATGACCCGAACTATAATAAATATAATTTCCCTTGAGGTTTTAATTAAATGTCTTATGATGTAATGTGGTTATAGAAATTACAAGAACTTATTTGGTTTTATTATATCTTATCATATTTAAATGACCATTAACCATCATTACCATTCATAATATAGTCATTGAACAATGATCACATGGCTAGTATAAATATAGGGTTTAAACAAATCCAATTCACAAAGATAAAGGAAGTGATAGCCTCAACCAGTCGGATCGTACCCTTCAGATCTTCTAAGAGAGATAGTATCTCTGGGATTTTCCATTTACTAAGTCCAAGATGAGATCCTGCAACTTAAGCACGAGAGAAACCATTTGAGGTAGAAGTTCAAGATGATTGAGATCACGGCCCAAACAATGTACGTTGAACCACCCCATGAAAGTCTCATTGTCATGCACCATACACTTATAGAGTTTGCAAGTGTATTAAATATATATGTATCAAGACCCTATAAATATGAGTATGTAAATTATTTTTTGTAGTATAATATATATATATATTGTCATCCTATTATTTTTACTTTATAAATGCTTTTTATTTTGACATAATAAAACACAAATAGTATTTTGGGTAATATTCAAATTCAATTAAAAAACTTATTTTGATGATTTATTGGATATTTTAAATAAATAATATTTTAATAAAATATTATTATTATTATTAAATATTTTTATTAAATATAAATTATCATATAATTCTTATGAAGTCAAATGTAATCTTTTATAAGGGTTCAAAAACTGTTATTGTCAAAAACCCAGCATTTCTTAATAAATGTCAATTTTATTTTAAAAGTGAAGATTCATATATTAAGAAAATTAGTTAGATAAAAAGAATATTATTTTTGGAATTATAACATCAAAATTATCCAATAGTGAATTTTTCATAATTTTCTGAGATAGTCGAATTTTCAGGTAAAAATGAAATACCATATAAATATACTTTGTGTATTATGACATCATAATGAACCAAAAGTGATCTAATAAGTACTATAAATGATATCCAAGAGAAAATATATGTTTTACCATTAAAATAATTATATTTTAAGTTTATTTTATTAATTTTATAAAGCCATTATGAATCCTCCAAAACCATTAATATATTTTAATATTTTAAAATCATTTCTTTAAGAGTATGACTCAACTCCACATAAGAAATGATATTATTTTATTAATTTAGTCCCTTGGACTTATAAAATAATTAATATCACTCCAATTTTGTATAAACAATGGGAAAAACCCAAGGTAAGGTTTGTGGTTTTGGTTATTTTATTATATAGAGTCCAAAACCTATGTTTTAGAAATAATAAAGAAGTCCCCGCACATTTCCTATATAATCCCACTCAAGAACCCATTTCTCTGAAATAAAACTCCTTTTATAATGTCCTTAATCTTTTATCCCCTCACTAGAGTCCTCCCAATTTTCCCTAAATCTCTCGAGAATCTCCTCCCAAGTATTTGGAGTCACACACCCAAGTAAGGGATCCTCACCTTCTCTTATTTATTCAAGTTTCTTTATTATCATATGTATTTTATTTCCAATTATTAATGTTTTGAAATGTCTTTACATGTCCCTATTACTTACCATTTTATTTAAAAATGATTATATACCCCTTTATCTCTCATCAAACCATTCTATTAACTTTTAAGTGACGTCATTATGCTGCTGAAATTTCACCGTGATTTTCCATGCCAAAATAATGGTGTAATGAATACCTTACCCAATTACTATAAAGGTTTTTCAAATTTATAAACTTATACTTAATTTAAATGGTAATTATATGTATTAATTCCATACTCCTTAATTTTTTAGTACAATTTGATGACGAATGAATCAATGTTGTATGATCTATGTGGCACACTTAAGCATGAGAACAAAATGAATGTTACGGGTGCGCCTGGAATTCTATAGCACTATAATGAATTGGGTAATGTTTAGTGTCATGAAATGTCATGTTAGTAAAAAGAGTGAAACTAATTCCTTTATGAAACTTTTTCATTCATGACGTCTTGTCTGTTTTTCATCATCTATGTTTATGATGTAGTGTTTTAAGTTGTTGCCACATTTCCCATGTTACGATTATCATTCTATATCATGTCTTATTATTCATTTTCCTTTTACTCCACTTTTATATGCCTATTTTATAACATGTTTGGCCTTATTTCATGATTATTACCTTATTGGGATTTATACCTCACCCATTTCTTATGCACGTCCCTAGGTTATCCTCTACAGTTTTAAAATCAATGGAATATTATAATCATATTAAGGAGGTTTTCAATAAATCTAATGTATTTACTATTTTAAGTTGTTATATAATGTACCTAATTCAAAAAATATACTATAATTATTGATATTCCAGGTTGTATTAAGTGTAATCTTAGGTAATAAATTAATAATTATTTTGTAATAAAGAGGAGGGTTGTTATAGTTGGTATCAAAGGAAAAGTTTAGTTATTTTTTGGATTTGAATTAAAAAAAACTCTAGAAAAATCTTTAGGGATAAAAATAATTATAATAAAGCATCCCTAAAATTATTTAAGTATTTATTAATTGTTTTATCAATAAAATTGATCCCTATATATATACTATAGGTGGATGTGGTTCGGGCACAGATGTACCTAGGGGTAAAAACTCCAACAAGGTGTGTCGGGCCGGACTCGATGTAACACAGTGCACAAAAACAGGCCTTACTGTACATCTATTTTGAAACTCTTGGGGGATATTATTTGTTAAATTAATAATATCATTATGAAAAAAATATTAAGGTAATAAAAACACACATAAGATTATATGTTAGGAAACAGATCATGGATAACATATATTGAATCTTATAAATTCATAAGTTAAGAAATAAATGTAATTTATATGTTATCCCATTAACATAATTGAATTCTCATTTATGTGTTTAATAGTTTAAAAATAATCAACCCTAATTTTTATTTTATTCTAGCCAATGGATGAAAATAAGAGGAATTGGGTAAACAATCAATGTGATGGGCAATGTGATGACCGCCCCAACGAGATGCCTAACTCGGTGGGAGTAAGAATTGAAAAAAAATTTATGATACTCTCTCAGATGACTCTGGTTATGAATATAAACGAGGATCAAGAGGTGTTCCCAAATACCCCTAAGAAATAACAAGCTTTGATTGAGATATTTATGCAAAAAAGGCATCTAACTTTCAATGGATTGTATGATCCCTTAATCGTGGAACAATGGATCAACTCCATTAGGAAGATATTATCCATACTTCAATGTTCCAAATAAGAGAATATTATACTATATGTTTATCATATGAAGAGATAATCTTACCAGTGTTAGTCATTGATCAAAAATACAAAGCTTGAGGAAGAGATCAAGGCGATGGGGTGGAAGGAATTATGAAAAATGTTTTTTGATAAATATTTTTCTCGCACACTCCAACATAAAATTTAAAGTAATTTCCTTTCTCTCAAGTATAAATATGAAAAATATATAGGGTCTTATGAAGAAAAACTTCACTAGAATTCCAAAATACGCCTCCATCTTTGTTGTTGCCCCCGAATTCAAGGTTGACCACTTCTTTGGTGGGATAAAACCTAGTCTATGAAAATACCTGGTGATATGTGACTTTCATAGCTATGAGAAAATTTTATAATGTTCCCTTAAAGTTGAAATGAATATTGGAAAATCTCAAGGGTATTATAGGGATAATAAGTGAAAAGTGGAGTTTAATTCTAGTGGTTTGATGGAAAAATATAATAGTGCCAATAAATTTCAACATCCCACATGTCCAAGGTGATGAAATATGCACCCTATAAATTTCCTAAGAGAGTGAGTAAATGCTTTAGGTGAGGAAAGGAAGGGAATATAGCTAGAGATTTCTGAAAGGAGAAAACCGCTAACATGATGGAGTAAATTAATTCTCCAATCAACCCTCAACACATTGTTCATTTCTTCAACTATAAAGAATCAAGGCACTTTTCAAATCAATGCCCAATTCCAAGGGTTTTAGGAGACAACCAATAGCCTCCATGTTAGTAAGGGTGAGAATTTTCCATCACAAACTCTGAGGTGGATCTCGGCGATGAGGTGGTGATAGGTATTCTAGTTATTCATTCAATAATAGTGAATGTACTTCTTGATTCTGGTTCTACACATTCCTTCATATAAAAAAATAGTATAACTATTCAAACACTTCCACAAAGAAAGGAAGTAGAGTTGTTGGTGAAAACAGAAAATGGGGAAATTATTATATCCCAAGTATATACCTCCTCCCCTATCAAAATTTTCAGGTTGAACTTTCTAAAGAGCCTTGTCGTACTCCTTTTGGTTTAATTTGATGCAATTATGTGTATGGATTTTCTTTCTCTATATAAAGACAACATAAATTTCCTCAATAAGGAAATCAATCTTTGTATTTTGAATCGACCCCTGATTCTATACAAGTGGGAGGAGGATGAATCTTCTTTAGAACCAATATCTCAATAATGGATATTATTACCCTATGATTAAGCGTATCTAGTTCAAATGTTGAGTTTATGGAAAGAATAATCCATGAATATATTCCTATTGTGAGGGAATACACTGATGTGTTTCTTGAGGAGTTTCCTGGTCTTCCTTCTAGCTGAGAGGTTGAATTTACAATCAATCATATACATTGGGAATTTCTATTATTCAAGAATCCATATAGAATGGATGTTGTGGAACTTTAGGATATAAAAAAGGGAGAATCTAGATAAAGGGTTCATACACACAAGTGTTTCACCATGGGGTGCACCGGTCTTCTTTGTCAAGAAGAATGATGGGTCAATGCACCTTTGCATTGATTCTCATGAGATCAACAAGATAACAATAAAGAATAAGTATCATATGCCTCAAATTGATGACTTTTTTGATCAATTACATGGAGCACAATACTTCTCTAAGGTGTATCTATAGTTGGGATATTAACAAGCTAGGGTGAAGAGGGAGGATATCCCCAAGATTTTTTTTCGTATAGGGTATGGGCACTTTGAGTTCATAGTAATTCTATTTTGACTCACTAATGATCCAACAATATTTATTGAATTGATTAATAGAGTCTTTAGAGATTACCTTGACAAATTTGTAGTAGTCCTTAAAGATGATATTATAATATTGTCCAAAACCAAGGAGGATCATGAAGAGCATCTGAGTACTATGCTATAGACCATGTGAAAAAATAATATTTATGAAAAGTATAAAAAATGTGAGTTTTGGTTAAAGGAAGTCTCATTATTGGGGAATATCATCAAAAGAAATGTGATATCTATGGACCCTTCAAAGATATAAGTAATTGAAGGATGGTTGAGGCCAAAATATGTGACAGATATCTATAGTTTCCTTAGATTAGCTGGGTATTATCATCAATTTGTGAGAAATTTATCATGATTTTAAAATCCTATAACAAATCTAGATTGGAAGGGAGTCATGTTTTCATGGAATAATGAATGTGAATAGAGATTAAAGGAGTTGAAAAAGAGGCTTATCATTACCCATATGCTCACACTACCCATAAGTGGAGAACTTTTCATAGTATTCAATGATGCTTCGATGAAGGGATTGGGTTGTGTGTTAATAAAAAATAACAAAGTCATAGTATCTGCTTCAAGGAAATTTAAATTTCAAGAATATAATTACCCAATGCATTATTTGGAGTTGGATGAAATAATATTTTATTTGAAAATATGGAGGCATTATATATTTGAGGAGAAGTGTAAAATATATATCGATCAAAAAAATCTAAAGCATATATTCACACAGAAAGAGCTGAATATGTGCCAACGAAGATGGTTAGAGTTGATTAAGTACTATGACTGCTCAATTCACTATCAACCTGGTAATGAAAATAAAGTGTAAGATGCTCTAAGTAGAAAGGATCCAGAAATTCTATCATTTATGAGAATTGAGAGGGATCTGATATTCTTAGATTTAAAAATTATAGACATTTAAATCATAAAGGAAGGAACATAATCAATATTTTCAAAAATTATTGCTCAACCATCCATTCTAGAGAGGTTAAAGGATGCTCAAAAATATGATGTGGGCATTTAGAAGAAAGTGGAAACTATAAGAAAATAGAAATCCTTGAAGGTAAATGTTAATAAAGATAGAGTTATGATATTTGGACCACAACTATGTGTACCATCAAATCATGAGTTAAACAAGGAAGTGTTGGATGATGCACATAATTTGACTTTTTTTCATTCATTGAGGAAGCACAAGGATGTATTGAGATCTCTGAGAGCACTATTATTGGAACAATATGAAGAATGAGATTTCTAAATATACATCAAAGTGTCTGGTATTTAATTAAGTGATGTCTTAACGGTAGAAGTATTAGGGGATGATGTAACAATTACCCATACCAACATGGAAATGGGAAAACATCACCATGGACTTTGTCACTAGACTTCCAAAGACATCTAGGGGAAACAATCCTTTATGGGTTTTTGTGGATTGTCTTACAAATATAGCTCAATTTATTTCAATTTGAGAGGACTTATCACTGGATAAACTTGAATGAATATACATCAGAAAATTGTTAAGGCTGCATGGAGTACCACTATCAATATTTTTCAATCAAGATCTGAGATTCATCTCCAAATTTTGGAAAATTCTCCAACATTCTCTAAACACTGAGCTGAACTTAAGCATAGCTTATTGCCCCAAAACTGATAGTCAATCTGAATAGACTATCCAAACACTTGATGGAATGTTGAGAGCATGCTCAATTGACTTCAAAAGAGGATGGGATCAACCTCTTCCTATAGTCGAGTTCTTTTGCAACAATAGTTTCCACTTGAGCATCCAAAATACTCCATATGAATCCATTTACGGGAAGAAGTGTAGAATACCTACATGTTGGGATGAATTTGGAGAATTAAAACTGTTAGTTCTTGAAATGGTTGAGGAAATAGGGAAAACGTTACGACCATTTAGAAGCACATCAAGGCTGATCAGAGTCAACAAAAGAGTTATATTGACAATCATCGATGAGACCTAGAGTTTTATGTTGTAAACATGGTATTCCTCTGCATATCTCCATGGAATAAAGTTATGATATTTTAGAAAAATAGAAATCTTATTCAAAGATACATCAACCCCTTTGAGATTCTTTTATTGCATCAGAGTGGTGGCCTACCAACTTGCACTCCCACCAAACTTATCTCAAGTACATGATGTATTCCATGTATCCCTCTTGAGAAAGTACATACCATACCCCTCACATGTACTCAATACAAATGTGGTACCATTATAGAATGAATTTTCCTATGAGGAGAATGTGGTGAAGATCTTAAATTGTAGAGGCAAAGTTTGATGAAATAATACAATGCACCTTGTTAGAGAGTTGTAGAGAAACCAAAAGTTTGAAGAATCAATGTAGGAACTAGAGGAAGTAATGAAATAGATTTACCCTAATCTATTTTAGTATGGTAAATGAAAAATTTCAAGGGAGAAATTTCTTATGGGGGGGATATTGCAATGAACCAAACTGTTATGAATAAAATTTCCCTTGAGGTTTTAATTAAATGTCTTATTATGTAATAGGGTTATAGAAAACACATGGAACTATTTGGTTTTATTATGTCCTGTCATATTTAAATGGTCATTAATCATCAATACCATTGATAACATAATCGTTGAATAGTGATCACATGGTTAGTATAAATATAGGGTTTTTACAAATCCAATTGACACAGATAAAGGAAGTGATTGCCTTAACTAGTAGGATCAAACCCTATGAAGCCCATTTATCAGTGCTTACGAGGGAGATAGAATCTATGGGATTTTACCTTGACCAAGACCAATATGATATCCAACAACTTAAGCATAATCGAAACCACTTACAGGAAAAGTTTAAGCTCGTTGAGATCATGGCCCAAACCATGTACGTCGAACCACCCCATGAAAGTCTCACCATCGTACACCTAACTCTTAGGGAATTTGCGGGTGTATTAAAGGGATGTGTAATAAGACCCTAGAGATATGGGTATATACATTATTTTTTATAGAATAATGGATATATATTTTCATCCTATTTTTGTGACTTTATAAATTATTTTTATTTTGATACAATAAAACACAAATAGTATTTTGGGTAATATTCAAATTTAATTAAGGAATTTATTTTGATGAATTAATGGATTTATGAAATAACTAATATTTTAATAAAATATTATTTTTATTAAATAATTTATATTAAATATAAATTATCATATAATTTTTATGATGTCAAATGTAATTTTTTATAAGGGTTTGAAAACTGTTATTGTAAAAAAACCATTATTTTTTAGTAAATGTAAGTTCTGTTTTAAAAGTGAAAATTCAAAAATTTAGAAAATAATTTAGATAAAATTATTATTATATTTGTAATTAGAATGTCAAAAATTATCAAATAGTAGATTTTTTTATTATTTTCTAAGACGATCTAATTTTTGGGTAAAAATTAAATACCGTATAAATATACTTTGTGTATTATGACATCATAATGACCCAAAAGTGGTGTAATAAATACTATAAAATGTATCTATGACCATATATATTTTTTATCTTTAAAATAATTATATTTTAAGTTTATTTGATTAATTCTATAAATCGATTATGAATCCTCCAAAACCATTAATATATTTTAAGGTTTTAAAATCATTTCTTGAGTATGACTCACCTCCACATAATCAAGGGTATTATTTTATTAATTTTGGCTCTCATCCTTATAAAATAATGAAAGCACTCCCATTTGGAATAAATCATGGTCAAAACCATGGAAAGGTTTGTGGTTCTGGTTATTTTATTATATAGAGTACAAAACCAAGGTTTGAGAAATAATAAAAAAATCTTCACTCATTTCCTATATAAACTCACCCAAGCTCCCATTTCTCTTCACTAAAAATCCTTAGATCACATCCTTACTCTTCCATGTCTGTTTTAATAGTGGGTTCTCCAGACCCAACTATGCATCACTTTTGATTACCATATTGTGTATATAGTTAGATATGCATGATGAACTCTTACCATTATAGTATAGATATTTATGTGTCCACTACTTAATGGTAATGTCCATTGATTGATTGTCATATCAAAATGTTATAGTAGATCCCAGGATATAATGAGAATCTCGAGATACTATGACATTAATCTTAAATATATATGTCATATGGTCTAGATACATCTTACCGACTGGACACAGTAGATGTTTGACTATCAGGTATTGGTCGATCATAAGCATTGATACTTCTTCTCATGAAGTTCAAACATGGTGATCTCTAGTGGTGGGATCATGAGGAAAAATCTGCCAATAAGAACACCACATTTTTTGGGTTTCATTGGTTGTTCATATCTCTGTACATGTGTATTAGTCTCCTAATGTGAGATTATTACCGGTGTGTGTCATTTGGTCATGTACTTTGATGCAAGGAAAAATAATGATAATGAAATTGTGGTGAGGTAGCTTATGTTGGGTGTGCCATTGGTGGTATGACATTAGTTTAATGGTCAAGAAATGATTTGTCACTTCCAGGTTAAGGATGCAATATATATCTCAAACTATGTTGATCAGGATGGTAGTACCTTCACAAGACCATGGTCATGGAAATCAATGGTAAATTAGACGAGTTAGATCAATAAATAATAAAGAAAGGGCGGTGACACGGGTATGTGTCCTGCTTTATGAGATATTAAAGACAATGAGATTATGTTACACAGTGCATGTTCGTAGGTTAGTAATAATTGCGATGACTATCCTTATCTCTTTACGGGTCATGATGGGTTCCTAGATCCTGCTCTTGGTCTATAAATTTTATTCACTACAGTCAAGATAAGGGCGTAGATGGTCATACATAATAGCGTATTTGAGAATCTTCCCTATTTAGTTGAATATGTATATTGGACATGGTGGGTCCTACCATTGGGGTCTGAGATTTTTCCAAAGAGATACAATCATCGAAGTAATAAATAAATTCACATTATTCTTATTAAGAATAATTAGCATTGAATTTCTTTATTAAATGTATTTGCAATGAAAAATAATAATTGAAAAAATATTAGTTTAAAATATTTGATGTTCATTTAATATTTTCGAGAACAATGAGACATGTTTATGGATCGGGTATTATCATGTAATATATATTTATTATATTACAAGAAAGTTATAATAATGGTATTTATGGCTCATTATAGTAATCATAATAACATTTATAGTGTGAAAATTTATTCGGGGGGTCAGGGTGCTATATCTAAGTAATTTATTAACACACTATATATAAAAGAGGAGAGTCACTCACCAACTACTATTCACTACAAAATGGTGGGAGCTTCTCTCTCTTCTCCTCTATCCCACATCCTAGAGAGAGAAGATCTAGATCTAAGTCATCATATCGATCACACTCTCATGCATTGTAAGCAAGGTGATGTTGTGATCATAAGAGCGTCGAGGGCATCATCGAATCTCTGTTCTAGAACCTAAAATTCGATGATCGGTCCTCCCATAGTGTCTTGAAGCGCGTGTGAAAGATCTATAGGAGTTCAGCTTTGGATTCTTCAAACAGCAATCTCCAACGACGAGTAGAATTCAATCACGGATTCAGATCTAACCAGGTATTTTTGGGTTTATTTTTATGCTTAAAATTCCTCACACAGGATCCTCGGGTGGTAATCAGGCAAAGTTTTTTCGATGACGGCGAGCCCATTTCGATCATCGGTGGAATAATTTTAAAATCACATCTTTCGGGGCTTCCACAGTGTTCTTGGCACCTTCAATTGGTATCAGATAAATGAATTGTGATTTTAAACTAAGTAAAAAAATTAAATTTTTATTAAATATAGTAGAGGGTGTCTTTCCAATCCCAACGTCATTGACAGTAGTTCAATCTGAGCTCGGGTGACCAAGATGTGGTCATCTGAAGTTCCGAACACGGATTGAACTTAATTTACAGGTTTAAATTGTAGAACATATATATTGAATATATGTCAATTTTTACCCTAAACCGTATGCGAGACCAAATTCTGATGAACCTCTTTATTTTGGCTGGTTTTCCCGTGGCCAGAATACTCACTGGAAAATACCTTCGGTGTTGAAATTGATTTCATAAAATTATATGATATTTATTATAATAATAATTTTATTATAATTATATTTTTTTTTAAGTGGCTAATGATTTTGTGGATACTTAACACATTTGGGAAAAACAAATAGGAGGGTGGGGAGGAATTTTCACAAAGTGTAGAGGAATAAAAAAGGCTGGTGTCGGCTTGACTTGCGGAAAAAAGAAAAAAAAAAAAACAAACCAAATCTTCACTTTGACGATTTTTCCATGCGAGTCGGACACCCCCCCCCCCCAACGCCCGGCCCCCCTCGGCCAACCGGCCTCTCCATTAGCACCCGCCAGCCGCCGACCATAGCTCCGGACCAGTGCACGCTGCCCCGCTGAATGGGATCCTCCTCAGTAAGGCACTACTGCTTCCACCCAGGTGTCATCTTCCTTCACCACGGTAGAGGAACCGGCTACCTCCTGGTGAAGTCTGCCTCATCGCCTTGCAAGCACCCCCGATTGGTGGCTTCCCTTGAGTGCAGATTGGACGAGAATCGGCCGCCCACCTCTCCACCCGCCGAAGGTACCCTTTGCATAACACCTCAAAACATATCAGGCCGGGTTTTCCAGACCCGGAACAGGTTTAGAAAAACCTGTCTAGCCCAGACCAGTGTCTTCAAGGCCCATAATGGACCTGCACCGGTTCAGCCCAATCCGCATAGGCCTTGCTCGGGATTTTTGGGGTCCTAATAATTTTTATAATCAAAAATTAATTTAAGTAATTAATTTAATTTTGTTTTTAAATAAAATTAATGAAATTTTAATTTTTGGTTAAAATTAATATTGCGGGTTAAAATAATTTATTTTTTGGTTTTAAAATTAAATTAATTAATTATTTAATTTTTGGTTTTTTGTTTTAAAATTAAATTAATTAATGGGATCGAACGACATAAATACTGAATTAAAATAACAATGAATTTTAATTCAATAAAAATTTCTTTGGGTATAATTTAATGAAAGTTTAATTTTAATTTCTACATTTAAATTTAATATGCAAGTTTAAAGCATATTAGACTGATCATAATCCCAAGACAAACCAATGCATGCCTATTGTTTATTCTTTTATTTATTTAATTATTGCAATGCATGATTTTTAATAATTAGTTAATAAAAGATTATATGCGTCTCGTCTAAGTGTCATTATATGTATAAGGTCTTGTGTGTCCATTTTCAAAGTTATGTTTTATACTCTTCAGTTCTCCTTGCATGTGAGTGAGTATTGTTGTATAATGATGAGATAAGCAGAGACGCACTTCACGTCGATCTATGATGACACACCAGATAGAAAATAGATACATTGGATGGTAAAGTTCTGCATTTCAAGTCACATACGACGCGACTCAAGGTATTACCCCTAGGGTCTAGGTTGGTCCATTATCCATTCAATGGACCAACCATTAGTATCAGCTCATGATCACGACATCATTTTATTTTTTCATGGTTTATTATTTTGTGAATGTGTGGTTTAGGCATGAACACATAAAATAATAAACAATCATGCATAGATAAAATAAAACATGTGATGCGATGGATATTATTCTATTTATTGCATAGTTAGTTGTGAGTGTGATCACATAGAATATGCTTATAAAATAGAAAAATGATTTCCCTTCCTCGAATAAAAACACAAAACACTCTCAAATAAATATTAAGTCATTATCATCTTTCATCATTCAAATTTGGACAAAACTGAGTGTTTGGGGTGCTTGGTCCGCCATAGCTGAGGGTGCCACTTACTACCAGGGAGTTCTTATGAGTAGTGGGTTGACTTAATAAAGTGGTGGTAAGGATTATCCATAGCTAACTTACTATCATTTTAGAGGCAAGCATTGAGTAAATCAAGTTATGATTTTAGAAGCTGAGAATTCAATCAACAGATCAAGGAACAACGGGTTAAAGTGGTTGGACAGTCAAACGCCTACCTTGAACCATCTGAGTAGTGGTGTAGCCATAACTTGTAGACTATGAGGGGAGGTTTATGAATCCTTGGCACTAGAATACTCAAGAGATAGATTATCCCAATTCTAGTAAATAGGGTTCCTAGAATTTGATAAAATAGTGGGATAAATTTAATGATTTAATTAATTAATCAGAATGTCTAAAATAGTAATCAAGATAAAAGTACTAATCTGCTATAATTTATTTTTTATAAAATGAAAAGTTGTCCCACAATAAATACTGTGATAGATATTGAACAAATAAAATTCCTATACTATCATGAATTTCCAAGAATATTACAGGTGCTTACACAAAATACTAAATGAAATTCAAGGTGTTAGTGTCCTTAAACCTGTCAAGCTACCTCAAGAAGCAAGGGTGAGAAATATTCTCACAAGAGACGCATGTGTTAAGAATATAATGGTTATATCATAATTCACCCATTTAATCAAGTCTTGTTTTAGGTTACAAAATGAATATCATTGAGTAAACACTTCATTACCTATTTAGGTAAGGTTCACCAAGTAAATAAGAATGTAAAAGACTGGTTAATCTTTAATTCTTATGGAGAACAAATTGAAAGACAAAGATAAAATTAAAATGTAAAGTAACTCCAAAAGCACATTCACAACATCCTTTAATGAAATGAGGTTGGTTAATAAATAAAAGTTTATTTTCATTACATATTAAGAAAAAAAACTATGGAAGTTTAATCGTAATAAAATCAATTAAAGAAGAAAGTTACCACTTCTTCTTTAGGTATATTTATCAATATAAAATGTAATGTTTCAATCTTACTTATTGGGTATTACATACAATATGCTTGTCACATATGTGTATCAAAATATGGTAACCAAGTAAGTATATAAACATTACAAGAATTAAGGTGTATTCTCCAAGCAGCTGAGAAAGGATGATTCCTACGTCAGCAGTCATAAACACATATATTCTATGTTTCCAAGTGAATGATTCTTATAAAAATATTATTGAGTATAACCAAAACATTAATCCCATGTGTCCTTAGACAAAAGAAGCTATTATTCCATGTATATGAATGAATGTTGTTTTTTGGTGTTCAATACTCAAGTAATAGTTCAAGTGGTACATGAATCATAGGTAATAAGTGATGAATATAAATGTAAGAATTATTTACCTAGTTGTGGAAAAATAAATATTTGTCAAGAAAAACTGAAGTGGATGTCTAGGATATACCTAGTATGGTATTTATACTCAATAGAGCTAATCACCTTAGTTGTTATCAGTGTATATACATAGTTTTAGAAAAAAAACATTTAGATATAAAGGTACCCCACAAAGCTTTCCGAATTAGTTAAACAAGAGAGCTTGAACTATTCCAAGGGTAATATAGTGGTAAATATAGTTTATAAGAGTCCTTTAAGTAATTAATTAGTGGTATAGTGATGTATGACATATGCATGGTCAGATGATGTGAGTTCTTTCAGGTTGGCATACCGAAGAATATATTGACCAAACATTCATCGGTCATGATAATGTAGTGTGGAGTAATTCCTAAATGCACATTACCTTATCTGCATCACAGTATTGATGAAATTAATGAGGATTGATGATAAATATTACATGCTAACATTGATCAACAAAATGTAGCATGGATCAATTCCTAAACACACATTTTATACATCATAGTTATGGTGTAAGGAGTATCAATGTTTCTATTTCCATAAACTTCTATTATATTTCATGAAATGATTTGAAAATAATGGTGATATGCCATAACCATATGCCAACTATAATGACAAATGGATATTATATGAGTCATAGTATGATGAAAATCTATTATGTCATAAGACATGTGTTTAGATTCAAATAGTTTGCTGAGGATATAAATAAACTAGCATCATGTAAAACACATTGTGCATCTAAGTAATTATCATAATGGTTGCTTAGGATATTACATAAGTCACTAAGATAGAAAAATATGTAGTCAAGTAATAGACTACATTTCTACAGAAGGGTGAACATCTCTATTTGATATAGTGAGATCCAGATTGACTTGGGTTTAGTTAATCCCAGAGATGCACATTTAGTTGGCATAGGAACTAGTTCCACAAGTGCATGTGGAATAAGAATGTTTCAAAGACACAAACTGTGTAGGAAGGTTAAAACTATAGTGATGGTCTTATATTCACAGCAGCCAATGACACATTATTCAGTAAGAATAATAATTCCTACAACTAAGCAGTATATGAAAATTAGCTAATATTGACAATACCAATTAAAATTCAATAATGGATTCCATGTATCAAATTTATAAGGGGTTTATTATTTTGAATAATATGGTAGGTATTCAAGTGAGATAATACATGGATGGTATAAGAGTTGTACCAATAAGGATCGATTGGTTATACCAAGTTGTTATGCCTAAATCCATTAAAATTTTACTTTTCATAACTAATTTCTAGGATTGTTATTGAGCATTGGATTCATGACCACCATTCGGGGAAGATGTCTATAAAAGGCAACCAAAATGGGATAGTCACATCAAATAATGCTAATAAAGGTTAAAAGTTATTGAAATCTAGTTTAGGATTGAAGTAAGAAATGAGATCATATAATATTCATTTTGAATGAATGTTTTCCATGTTTCTACCTATGTTAGTGGGAGCGCCATTGTTTTCCTAGTAAAATATGTTCAGAATCATGTAGAAAAGAGATATTGGACTTATAGTTAGTTAAGGTTGGGATGAAAGTAATTCTCTAGTGATTGACTTAAAGTAGCAACCTAAGTTCTAGGGAACAAGATCTACCAAGGTGGATATAATGGTTTATTGGACCTAGTCAATCTTACATATAGTGACATGGTATTGAAAAATACAAGATGGTACAATTCAAGAGAGAATTTCTACCAATGTCGCATGACATAAATCTCTCTAGGATGACATGTCTAGGACATATGAGGAGATTAACATGGTGATTTGAGTACCATATGCTTCATCGATGGATCAATCACATGTGACATGATATGTACAAGAATTTATATTTCTAGGATATACTTTATAGTAGGTAAATATCATTTATATCTAGGACCACTATAAGTGAAGAAGTCGGAACTATCTGATTGTACTTTAGAAAGTACAAAAGATATGTACCTGGGATGTGGAGAAGAAATGATACTAGTTTTCAGGGGGTATAAACTATTATTTTTTTGGATCAATTTGATCTCATATTGTAGTTAGGCCAAGGGAATAATAAATACAATTTAATTCAATCCATTGGTATCCATACCAACAAATACTGAGTATATTATTGCTTCTAAGGCAGCTAAGCAGCAGTTAAATGCAACCATTTTTTCTAGTTCTTGGAATCACACCTAGTAAGTAAATAATTATCATAATGTAAATTATGAAACTCTTACTAGCCAATATTTAAAGTTATGAAAGTGAAAAAAAGTTATATAATTAGGGATAAAATCTCTTAAGAAGTTTTACTCTAGGGGATGAGGTCGCAAATAGAAGATTAGCCACACAACAGAATCAGGGAAAACCTAGAAACTAAAGTCATGACTCAGTAGAAACATGATCTTAATCATTTGAGAGCTAAAAATTATGGTTATAAAGTTGGATTTAGTGAAAGTGAGAGTATTTTAATACTGGGTTCCCTAGACCTAATATGCAGTACTTTTGATTACCATATCGTGTATATAGTTAGATATGCATGATGAAATCTTACCATTATAGTGTATATATTTATGTGTCCACTAGTTAATGGTAATTTCCATATATTAATTATTGTATCAAAAGGTTATAGTAGATCCCAATCTATAATTTGAACCTCGAGATACTATGATATTAATCGTAAATATATGTCCTATGGTCTAGATACATCTTATTGACTGGACACGGTAGATTTTTTACTATCAAGTGTGGGAGCTCATAAGCATTGAGACTTCTTCTCATTAATTTCACACTTGGTGATCTCTAGTAGCGAGATCATGAGGTCTGACCCTCCAATAGGAAAACCACAGGTTTTGGGTGTCATTGGTTGTCCCTATCTATGAACATGTGTATTGGTCTCCTGACTTGATATCATTACCAGTGTGTGTTATTTGATCAAATACATTGAAGTAAGGAAAAATCCATGATAATGAAATCATGGTGAGGTAGCTTATGTTGGGTGTGTCATTAGTGGTATGACATTGGTTGAATGGTCAAGAAAGGATTTTTCTCTTTTAGGTTATGGAATTAATATATATCTCGGGCCATGTTGATCAGGATGGTAGTACCTCTATAAGACTATATCCATGGAATTAGAGGGTAAATCCATCCAGTTATATCAACAAATAATAAATCAAGAAAGGGCGATGACATGAGTGTGCATCCTACTTTATGATATATTAAAGAAAAAGAGATTATATTACACAGTGTGTGTTCGTAGGTTGGTAGTAATTGCTATGAATATACTTATCTCTTTAGGGGTCATGATGTGTTGGTAGATCCCGCTCTTGGTCTATGAATAGTATTCACTAATATCAAGATTGTTGGAACCATTGTCTTCTATGCATGATTTGGAGTATGGGTTGTGTTTATTGTCAATCCTCAATGGAAGTTTGGAATGTGTACCAGCAAATAGATCATACCGTTCAATCAGACAACAGTATTGAAGGTGGAGTCATTTCCCAGTATTTGCCAAATTTTTGGGGTCCAAAATTTGGAAGTTGGTGAGCATCGCGAAAATAGGATTTCCATAAAGAGCATAATTAAATATGGCAATGACATGAATTTCGCAAAGAGTGGCTTAATGGTTTGAAATTCGCGAAGACCAGAATTATGGAGGTGGTGATTCTTCGCGATTACGTCAAAGCTTTGCGAATGGAAGAGGATGAAGATCATCACGGCGACGAAGATCTTTGCGAGGGAACTTCGCGATGAAGGCGTGAATGAAATGACGGAACACTCCGCGATTACGACGAGCTCCACGAATGGAAAATTTCCGTAGTGCTTCACAATTTTGAGAGAATTTCAGCGGGAACTTCGGAGCTTCGTGATTTGAGCTGACATGGCGTTGACTTTGCACGGAAGGGTCGAGGGTCGGTGGAATCGCCTATAAATACAGGTCGACCCCCTCGAGAGGAAGAGAGAGAGCTCTCAACGAAAATCCTTTGCTCTCGGTTCGCAAAGGTCACTCGCGAAGGCAGTGTGCTTCGCGAAAGAGGAGCTTCGCGGCGGCTATTCTAGCTCCGCGAAATTCGTGTGCCTCGCGTTGGCTCGGTGAGCTTCGCGAAGAGGCAGGTGCTCCGTGACAGCCAAGCATTGCGAAGGTTTGTTCATCGTGAGAGTGCTTCGTGATTGAGCTTCGCGAAAAGGCAGGGACTCCGCGAAGGCTTGTTTAAGCTTTGTAAAATAGGGAGCCTTGCGATGTAGGGTACTTTGCGAAGGCCCTTTCCAAAGGTTATTTGCCCAGTGGACAAGGGACAAAGAGGTATTCATCAGTGGATGAAATTTGGACTTTAATAGAGCATCAACTCAGGACTCTAATGCAAGAAAAGTCTCATGCTGAACTAGAGACAAAGAACTTCATGTCTATCTATTGAAGAGACCTTCACGTCTATAAACTGAGTGAGACTTCACCAACGGCAGTGAGCCAGGGGGAGTCAACAGGAGTGACCCGAGGGACGCAGTGAGCTATCCCTGAACAATTGTAAAGACAGTGAGCCTGGGACAGAGTGACTGTGCCTGATCCATTGTAATCCACATCTAGTGAAGATTAGTGGAATTAGGTATGACCAGAAACTTGTCGGCGTATGCTCCTTGGACATAGCCCTTAGTGGTGAACCAAGTAAAAATTGTTGTGTCTTCTCCTTTGCATGTGAATGTTTGATTGCTGATCATATCAACCATACAAGTTCATATGGTTCCTACCAACGTGGGAACATGATATTTTATTTTAAAAGAAAATGTTGATGCCCTGATTCACCCCTCCCCTCTCAGGGTGTCCCGGGGTCCTACAAAGATAAGGTACTAGAGGGTCACACACAATAGCATATTCGAGAATATCCCCAATTCAGTTGAATAGGTATATTGGACATGGTGGGCCCCACCATTGGGGATTGGGATTTGTCTAAGGAGATATGATCACCCAAGAAATAAATAAATTCATATTATTCAAGTTAATAATAATTGGCATTAAATTTATTTATTAAAATTATTTAAAATTATTAAATTAAATACATGAAAAATATTAATTGAATAAATATTAGTTTAAATATTAAAGGTTCGTTTAATATTTGCGAGAACGACAAGTCAAGTTTATGGCTCGAGTTTTATCACATAATATATATTTATTATATTATAAGAAAGTGATAATAATGGTGTTTATGGATCATTATATTATTCTTAATATCATTTATAGTGTGTACAATTATCTAGGAGGTCAGGTTCCATATCTAAGTAATTTTTTAACACACTATATATAGAAGAGGAGAGCCACTCACCAACTACTATTCAATGAAAAATGGTGGGAGATTCTATCACTTCTCCTATATTTTGCATACTAGAGATAGAATATTTGGATCCTAGTCATCATATTGAGCACACTTTCATGCATTGTAAGCAAGGTGATGCAGTTATCATTGGAGCGTCAAATGTGTCATCTGATCTCCGTGCTAGCAAGAGGAATTCGACGACCGTCACTCTCAAAGTTTCTTGAAGCATGTGTGGAAAATCTAAAGGAATTTAGATTCATATTTTTAGATCATTGATCAGAAATACTGATTATACTTTGAGAAGATCTTCAAATACAACCGTATATTTATGGTGTTATTTTGGTGCTTAAAATTCCTCAAGTGGGATCCTTAGGTGGTAATTAGGTAACGTTTTTCTAATGAAGATGATCCCATGTTGATCTTTAGTGGAAAAATAAAATAAAATAATATCTTTATTGGATTCTTCTTTATGCTCAGTACCTTTGATCCCATCTCTAGATTTCTCCCAAGGTTCCTCCGGGCTCTCAAGAATCTCCTCCCAAGCTTTTAGAGTCACACACTCAAGGGATACTCACCTTATCTTCTTTATTCAAGTTTATTTATTATATTATTACTTCTATTTCCAATTTTTTATTTTAGGAAATGTCTTTCCATATCCCAATTATTTCTCATTTATGTCCAAATTATGAGATACCCCTTTCTCTCTCATCGAACCATTCTATGAATTCTTAAGTGACGTTGTTTTGTTGATGAAATTTCACCATGATTTTCTATGCCAAAATAATTCTAAAATGAATACCTTACCCAATTCCTATCAAGGGTGTTCACCTTTATACACTTATACTTCATTTCCATGGGACTTACATGTATGTATTTTACACTCCTTAATCATGGAATAAAATATGATGATGAATGAATCCATGTTGTATGATTTATGTGGTTCACTTAAGCATGAGAATGAAATGAAAGTGATGGGTGTGCTTGAAATTATATAGTGCGACAATTCATTGGGTAATGTTTAGTCTCATGAGAAATCATGTTAGGATAAGGAGTGAACATGATTCTTTTATGAGGATATTTCCATCATGATGTCTTTCCAGTTATCCTTGACCTATGTTTATGATAAAGTGTTTTAAGTTGTTACCACATTATTATGTTATGATTATCATGATATATCATTCATTATTAGTCATTTTCCTTTTATTCCCTTAGGATATTACTATTATATAATTTTTTTTACCTTATTCCATGATTATTACCTTACTGTTCTTTATATCTCACCCTTTTATTTTTTATGTCCCTGGGTTATCTTGTGCAGTCTTAAAATCCATGGAATATTATGATCCTGTTAAGGAAGTTTTCAATAAAGCTGATGTATTTCCAATTTTAAGTTGTTTTGCAATGTACCTAATTACTAAATACACTAGGATTCCCAATATTATGGGTTGTATTAAGTTTAATATTATTTAATAAATAAAGAATTAATGTGTAATAAATAGTAGGGTTTTTATAACTTGTATTGACTCACATCCTCTGTCATAATCCCTAACTAATTGTCAAGCATCATAAAATCAGCAAAAGTTTGAACACTGGGCCCAAGGATCTCCAAAATGGGCAAAAATATAAAGTTATGAGAATCCCCTGTATCAAAAAGAGCAAATACTAAAGTAGAGGCAACTTGAATAGTACCTTTGACAATAGAAGGTTTGGGATCTAGCTCCTCGAGGGTCTGTTGCACTGCATATATCTGGCTTGAACTACGACCTTATGATTTTTCCTGGATACCCTAATTTGATCCACCCTATTTTCATTGTAAAACTAGGTTCTGACCACCATGCCCACAACCACCATCTCGGCCTGATCGACCAGCTATACTCCATCACCCTACCTGATGAGAAACTGTTGACCCCAATCCTGAACATGGAGTTGGTGCAGACCATATCTCATTGAATGTTGGAGGAAACATTATATATAATCATTTTAGATAACCCATAATGTCATAGTATTAGAACTCTACTGGGTCTCTTGTACATAGGGTCCTTGTACATCCTCACCTACCACACTGGTATTATCTCACTTGGCTACCTAAGTATGTGCTTTGGATAAAAGTATCACTGCGTGGAAGCTCTAGATGATGATTCTTACTACCGATCAATGTAGTGCCAGATCTAAATGTTGAACCACCCTGGATCAAAACCCTATCCTCTCTTAGGTTACACTCTATGATAAGCACTAGATTCACTATTCTAGAAACAATAGTCATCTGAAATACATTCACATGCGATCATATGTCATACTTGAGACCATACTTGAATTTCTTGGCTTTCAACAACTCATCGCCCATCATAAAAGGTGTGAATCTCTAGAGATTAGTAAAATGGGATGAATATTCCATAACTGATAACACGCTTTGTTTCATGTGCATGAAATCTCAGGGTCTATTGGCCCTCAACATCCCGGGATACAAGTAATCATAGAAGGTTGTTTGAAAATCCCTCCAAACGATCTCTCGGTGATGATCCGTCTGAGTAATAACATCCCACCATATATTTGTGAAATCACATTTCATATACCTAGAGAGATTTACCATCCTCTTAGGAGTACTCTCTATATGTTCAAAGATAGATATCATAGCCTCTAGTCATGACTTTGCAGCCTATGGTCTGTCATCCCTCAAAAATATGGATGGATGATGCTGCTGGAACTCACGCATCAACTCTAGCATAATCGGTGAAGGTCGTTGTGTTCCCTGAACAGTATGCATGAACCGTATAAATCCCTCATGGAACTATGCCTTAGTACATGTTTCTGGTACAACTATTGGTGCCTCAACTGGCACAACTAGAGGATCCACTAGTAGTCCATGGCCTGCCGCCTTTGGAGTGTGGTCATTGCCACCCTCCTAAAATATGACTAGAGGAAAGCATGGTGGAATGCCTCTACAATTCAAAAAAAATGCCTCAGTTCAAGATTATTATCAAATTTCTCATCTCAAAAGTGAAAATACTAAAATAGGATAGGTATAAGCCTTCTTACATAATAACACATCCATCTTCCTACTCATAGATTTGGGTTTGGGTGGCATATATATCATATATAAGCAAGATATACTACCTACTTCCCACTACTAAGGTCAGGTCTGGGTTGAGTTCCCTACTATAAACTATTACAGTTCCCATTTTTTTTCAAAATACATTCTCATTTTAATTTATATGTTCATTTTCATTTGAATTCATACTCATTTCACATTATATCTCAATTTACTTTAAAAGGTGGAACCAATGGTTCACCAAATTCTGATCCATAAGGTCTCATACACTTCATGAATAAAAATGTAGTGCCCATATAATCCACACCATAACCCATTATATTATAATTATCACAACAGTAGGTATATTTATCATAGAACCTATCACAATAGCATCCAAAAAGTAATGTATCCTATGTATCATAGCATAATGCATGACATATGATTCCTGTAAAGCAAACCAAAAAAGATCATAGAAACCAGCAAACCATAAAATAGAAAACAACAATTTAATTTGAGACAATTTGGCTTTTTTCCTTTATGTGGATTAGCTAATCCTAATCACATCTCATTACGAAATCCCATTTCTTTTCTATCCCTTTTTATTATCACCAAACATTAAAGAAAATTAGAAAATATTGCTCTGATACCACATTATAACGTCGTGGAAATGAATGTCACTCAAAAATTCCCTGAACCCAATTTTCCACATGGCTTCAAGCACATTTTCCCAAACTCCAGTGGCTACTGAGTAGCAGTGAGGGCCTATATGTGTTAGTGAGGATACCATGCCCTCATCACCAGAGTGTAGCACAACAAAATATCAATAACATAAAAGTATCATAAGTAGTAAATCATACAGACAATAGATCACAATAGGAATGGGTAACAATACCAAAAAAAAATCTTATATACAATGATGATCATACATGTCTCTACAAAGTATCCAAAATAGGTTCCCATTATTATAATAAAATACATGTATCAAAAGTATAAAAAGGATAAAAAGTATCCCAACTAGAATCATGAGCCTCAGCTCGGTCCCATGCTCCCCTGGTCTTAAGCGGCAATCAAGAACCTGTAGTAGGGATCATTCCCTTATCCATACATGCAATAATATAATATTTTCGGGAACCTAAGGTGGCCCGAATAGGGTGTGATACATAATATTAGTAGAAAACCACCCAAGTTATAATGCCATACAATTAGTGAGTATATAATAGTCACAGTGTGCAGGCGGTAATACAATATGTAAAATAAGTATTAAAATTAAACATCCAATAAAGTACATATTTTCATTTATAATAAAGTTAATTTAACCATTCAATATCTTTTAATCATTAAGTCTCAAGACACTGCACATAGCCCAACTTCCCCCGTGAAGATAGGCTCAAGGATGCCTATCCTTGGAAGACACGTCATATAACTCATTCCATCCATTGATCATTTATGAACCTGAGCATGTACATAGAATTTCTAAGTTGGAATCCAAGTATCACTCCAGTTATATTATAAACTAACACCCTATAATCCCATCCATTGAGATCATCAAGAACCCAAGTATCACTCTAGGTGTGGTACAACATCACTACCACTCAACTCTATCCTTAGCAGTCCACTAATGGAGACTAAGTTTCACCCATGGAATATATAATCAAATTACCTTTGAGTATTTCCATGTAAATTCATATGTAATTCCAAGTATCACTCAACATATAATATTTATCCCCTATGAGTTCGTCATTGGCAGTCCATATAAGGAGACCAAATGTCACTCAGGCATAAGCAAGGTACAAGCCAATTGAGTCTATCCATGGCATTCATATAAGAACCCATGTGTCACCCAAGGCATATAATAATTCAATATCATTCAATATCATTTAATCAAATTAATTTAAACATGTCAAGGTCATCACTAAGAGCATTTCAATTCAATGTCACCCCAAAAGGTGACTCAAGTCATGGGATAAGCTTAGAAGTCTTACCTCCAAATTACTCACATGGGAAATTAATTATAATTGAAACTTAAGCTTCAATAAGCTATTATATATCCAAGGCCAAGGGCATGGTCATATATCCCTTCCTATTAATCAACTCAATTCCAATTTTATTTACAATTCAATTTAAATTTGAAAATTCAATATTAACATCCCATGATAAGGGGTAAAGGGCACACCTAAAAAGTATTCAAAATCATATTCCATAATAATGAACCATTGAAATACACAACACACCCAAAGGGGTGGTTCTACTTGAGGTTTTTAACCATTTATCATTCATCAACAGGCCCCATTAATTGAATAGGATATACATATCCATTCAATTAAAAGGTTAAAATTTATTTCTAGGCATCTCCTGAGAATTATGAATGAGGAAAAAGGACATATATAAACACTTGAATTTAAATTAAAGGCATAGTAGCACCTACTATAGGTCTATAGTGGATACATCATCCAACATCATCTCCTGATTCAACTCATATTGGTATAAAATCGAAGAACAGACAAAAAAACTATTAATAGGGAATATTATCTTATACCTAAATAGCATAGAAGATACCAAACCAAATGAATAATGACACAAAATGAATTAATATCTTACCATGATGGATCTGATGCTTCTGACGTATCTAGATTCTGATCTCAGATGAAGAAGTTCTCTCGGTTCCTAGAATAGTTACAAAAGAGGCTTCAAAATGGAGGATTTTCTATGTGGGATAAGAATATGAAAAAGGGTTTTATATAATATTTATTTAGGGATAGTTTGTTAAATTCACAAAAAAAACATTGGGTTGCACAGTTTGGATGCACGGTTGGCCAAACCATGCACCAACTGTGGACCTCCTGCTGTAGGAAGGGGCACACCACACAATTTCTTCGCATAGTTGTCTAACTGTGCTCAAACTGTGCAAAACTCCACTGTCAAAAACTGTATACATAGTCACAAGACCATTCACCCCAAGTTTCATGGATTGTTAAATTGTGTAGCCTATATACTCTCTCTTTCCAACTTAGAATGGTTTGAGGTAACCATGCAGCCTGCCCCATACTGTTTCTTCTAACTGTGGGCCATGCCATTTTCACCCAAAAGATTGGTTTATGGGCTCCAAACCAGCCCCGGACACCCCCGTCACCTCCATGACCACAAAATATATTCACATTAGGCCATATTTAAACATTTAAAATAAAATTTTACATAAATTAAAGGATCCATACCTCAATAAAGAATTGGGTTCTTACAAAAAGATATCAACAAGAGTTATTGGGATTTACAAATGCAGATTAGGCTGGTTCAGTAGATGATCGATAGTCAACATCAGGTGGTGCATTCTATCTTGGTGGACTATATATTTCTTGGTTCACTAATAAATAAGATTTAATTTCTATAAGAATTTCAGAATCTGAAAACATTGAAGCTACTCAATCTTGCATGCAGTTACTATGGATGAACCATCATCATGAAGATATGGGAGTTGACGTGAAGTCTCCAATCAGAATTATTATGATAATTAAAGTTCTATAAATATAAAAAAAAATCTGTTTATCACCCAAGGACAACTCACATTGAAATAAAATATCACTTTATCAAGGAGAGAGTGGAGCATAGAATCATGAAACTAGAGTATGCGCCTACTGAACTATAGATTATAGAAATACTGTCAAAGGCCTTAACCAAAGAAGTATTTGAATGAAATTTATTGGATATTGGAGTTTATTCGACTCCCCAAAATTGAATAGTTTGTATGTTAACCCCCACTCCTTGAGGTATGGTCTTTCTTCCCCTGTTTACTGATGTGTGTTCTTTACCATGTTGCAGACCACAATGGAGTGGCATTTGGGTTCATTGACAAAGGGAGAGAAAATGTATTAATCAATATCGGGGATAAGCTAATAGATGGGGAAACAAAATAGGGGGAGTTCTAAATCTTATTATTCTAGAAGTATTCTATTAACAAAGAAGAATCACGAAAAAGAGTGCACTTTGGGTTTATGATGCAAGATATAGAGATGTGTGGGTTAAGAAGTGATCATGAAGGTTGATCTTTTATATATTTTGGTATCAAGAAGTTTTCTAATGGTAGGTTTGTGAATTAAGTGCTTCATCAATGTAATTTTCATGATACTCTTTTTTATCACACTGATATTGACTCATGTGGACTTAGAGTGCATGTTAAGGAAGTCCTTAATCATTATCTAGGGTTGCAGAATGCAAATGGATTTACATGCGCATTACTTGTCAACAACTTGGTTCTTGAAGATTATAATTGTTTTCAAAAAATCCAAAGGGTCAGATTATTAGAAAAAATCCCTCCTGGTGGTGATTTTGGGTTGATTATGTTTGATGAAAAATTTTGAGGTTGTTGATGAAAGATGGTTGTCAAAAAACCATGAAGAGTAAGCATGTAATGTCTGATCTCGCAATGTGAGAATGTATGAACTGATCACGCAAAGCATGAATGTCTGAACTAATCTCGCGAAGCATGAATGTATTAACTGACCTCACAAAGCACAACATGATTTTTAGAATATCTTGCATTTAGATTATGAGAAGCACCTGAATACATCACATGATTGTCAGAGGATCTCACAGATAGATCATGTGAGGCACATTAAGGAAAAGAAAGATTTTTAGAGGATCTTGTGGTGAGTTCACATGAATCACGTGATGAAGAGACGCTAGAAATGAAGGAGGTATATTGTAGTCATTCAAAATCACACAACTAAATTATTGTTAGTGGATATCATGACGGGGTCACATGAAATGTTGGATGATAATATCACTGACTTCATGATTTTCATTAGATATCATGATGGAATCTTACTACAAACTCAAAGATGATGAAGTTGATCACATAAAGAACTTAAAACATGTAGTGGGTGATTATATGAAGTAATCACTCAAATCACGTGATACCAATTGATGAGGAAATAAAATGAACATATATCTATGATTTTAAGAGTTAAAGAGGTGAATCCATGCTTATAAATACCCCCTAACCCATCTTTAAGAAGTTAAGAAGTTTTCTTATGTGGTTTGATCCAAAGAAAAGGTATTTCACATGACTTAAATAAAGTATTGTTCCAGAGTCTTGTGATCTGTGTAATTAGAATAAGGTCTCATGTAAAGATCTTGTGAATAAGTCTCCTGAATTGAATTATGCATAGGGTGTTTGCATGCATAGGCATACCTATTGATATCTTGCAGTCCACATGATATGAACAAAGTCTCACGATCTGCGTGATCTGTAGGTCTCGCGGTTTGCATGATCTAAAGTTATTTTGATCTGTATGATCTGAAGGTCATGAAAAAGGGGTATCATTCTAAGATCTTGTGCCATGATCTCATGCAAAGTTTCTCACACCAGAATCTCACACAAGGGGTCTCATGGAAGGTTCGCACCCCATGATCAAATGAAAGGGGTGACGTGTTAGGGTCTCACGGAGGAGTCTTGTGTAGGATTCTCATGCAAATTTGGTTGTCATATTATTGATGAAACAAGATCATAAAGACACACACATGTTTGAATCAATGTATAACTTATTTTCATAAGAATATACTATAGGAGCAGTGTGTTCACTTTTGAGGGAGAGCAATCAGCTTTGAAATTTTGAATGGTTGTAAACTAGTTGGGATAGTGAGTCTGCTCTGAACACTGTAACAATAGTGAGCTTTAGTTGATTTAGTACATAATCACACTTCCTTTCTATTCACATTTCACATATCCCAATGAGGGTAAACAAATTAAAATTGATGTGTCATGTGTATATTTTAATTTCCATTTATATTATGCAATGGGAAGGAGAGAGAAGGGATTTTTTATAATGATGAAACAACATCTGAAGATATAGTTGTTTTAATCTGTCATACCTTGATTCACCCCACCCCACCCCACCCCCTCTAAATTTATTTAACCTAGTTGGGATAATAATCATTTTAACCCTTCACCCTTTAGTTTAACCCCTCGTTAACCCCTTTTTGACATTTGTCATAGCAATGAATGTTTACCTTGGTTATTATTTATAATGACAAAAAATTAAGTTAAAATTATTATATAATATTAATTATTCAAATTAAAAATATGTAATTTATTTTATCCAATTAAATTTCTACAAGTTTAATAAATTCATTTTAAAATAAACACACAAAACACAATGAAAAAAATCATAAAAATGTATTATTAAGTTTAAAAATGTTATTATACCAAAATTAAGCATAATGTCAATTCTAATGACATTAATTAGATTTTGTTTAATAAAAAATCACTAATTATATTTTAAAATAAATTCAAAATAAAATGGTACTTTGTAAATATATGGAAACAAAAGACAATTTTCTATAAAATTAGTATTTTTACTATTCACTGTAAAATTAATATTTTCAGAAAAAATCCATAAAATTCACCCTAAGATAATTTTGATATTCTATACTAAAAAATTATATCCTTTTTGTAAAATGAAATTTACTAAAGTGTTGGAAATTAATTATATTATTTTTTCAAAAAAATCAATAAAACCCATTTTTGAAGCAAAAAGTTGTTTCACTAAAAATTGACTTTTTAATTACTAAGAAATAATCAATATATTTGTATTTATTAGGACCAATATATATACATATATATAATGTGTTTGATCTTAATCCTACCTACCAATACAATGGTTGGGTTATAAAGGTTATACTATATCATGATTCTTTTAGACTCAATGTTGTGTGTAAATCAAGCTATCAAATACTTCAAGTTAATTTAAAAGGAAAATATATTTAAAATCATGGGGTGTTATAATTACCATATAATTTATTTTATAAGGCATCAAGTAACCATATGACACTGATTATTCCAATCCCATAAAGTTAATCATATGTTTTCAATTCTCCAAGTATATATTGGCCAGGTCTATAAATACATCTCTTTTCATTCATCCTTATGGATGATCACATCACATTCCACTCATTTGATAGATAATCACATCATATGTATTATTTGGGTACGATTATAAACTCCTCTAGTCTATCTTAATATAGGTACCATATGTCATACTCATCATATGATGGGATAAAATATCATCTATGTTAAGTTGTAACTGACAACATGATCAACAACATACCCAACCACCCCCTGACTAGTTAAGACTCAATTATTTCATAAGAAATGTGTAAAAGTATTAAGGTTGTCATTCTAGGTATCTCTCCATCATCAGTTATGGTGAAATCCAAATTGAAACATGAACACATGGTATACTAAATACATTGTGTATGACACTTTATATGATATACTTCAAGGTTCATCTAGTGAATAAAACTTGTTTTGTTCCTAATTAGCATATTTAATATATCTATATGAAATTCTATTCATAATAACCATAACATTTCATCACAACCTATAGTAATCCATGATGAACATTGGTAATGGATAACTCAAATTCATATTTTGAGAGGTCAATTATCATTAAATTTAATGTGTATATATAGCCCACATGAAAGAATGGTAAATTGGAGATTGCATTTTTTTATAACATGATAATTGTTATATTATTAAGACTATTTTATAATTTGAACAAAACTAAACATAATAAATTGTATCCCCATATCACATATGATAGACTACCAGATCAAACTTATATTTGTTAGACTTTTAGGGTTTTATTAAACTCATTACACCTTTATATAATTTCAACCACATCTCTTTGTGACCATCTGATTAAAATCCCTCCCACTAAATTTTTTTATTGATTGTAATATTTTATGTAAGTATTATTGAATTCTTGATTTGATGATGGAGAGGTTTTTCGGTTTCTCTGTGGTTTGCTGTTCGGATTTGGTCCTCTACGATGATGACTTCGACACTGCTTATGTTGGATACAATGAATCCATTTTGTGGTTTTGTGAAAGATTGTTCCTTGATCTCAAAACTTTATGGTGTGGTGTTGGTGAGGGTAAAAGACGATGGTGTGGTGACCAAGGAGGTGACAGATTGACGTTTGGTGTGGATGACGACGACATGATAATGATGATGGTGCTGTAATGATGCGATGACGCCCGTTTCTCAGGTGGCAGCATACTTTGCGGGATTTTCCTATTTTTGAATTTCAAATATGGGGCATGGTTTTAATTTTCAATCTATAAGGTGTGATCGGTTTTGTATGGTTCCCACTTTTCCCTCAAAGTGGATTTATCATGAAAATAAAAAAAAGAAGGAATTTGAGGCAATGTTAATAGCTGATGTCATATACTTATAACTTTTCTAAGTTTCTCATCTTTATCATTCTTGGAACCATTCCTATTCTATATTTTCATTGAAATATTTTGGTAAATAGTATAACTCTTTACATTAACATTTTACCGACACACCTTAAACCTTGTAGGATATTAAGTGACATTAATTTTGTATTTTTAGTGGAAAAACCTTTTATTTATCAAAATGTAAACTTAAATTGTTGAAATATACTCCCATTGGACTCTTAGAAACTATATTCTCTTCAAAATATCATGATAAGGTATAAAGACTCTTTTGTGTTAAGAAATAAAGCTTATTTAATTTTAGTGGGAATATTTCACAAATAAATTATTATATGCATATCATATGCGGTATTCTATGAGTTTAAATCAATATCTTGAAAGGATGAGTCTATTCATTAAAATATTACACTAAAAGTTAGTTAGATCATATACCACATACATTTCCAAGAATATAGGATATACTATTTATCCTATATGAAACTCCTTTTTATCCTTACATTTTTCAAGCATGCTATAAAATTAGATGAATCACAAAACATATTTATTGAATCCATCATCCCATATTGTTCATAAAAAATATTTTTTAAAAAACTTCTCTTATTATATAAGATGAATAATATGAAAATACACACCCTTTATTTAGATCCATCCGAGCCTGATAATTTCCTTTACATTCTGATCTTAGAATTAGTAACCCTTTGGTTCATCATCGGAATAAAAAACTACGATCACCATCAATTCATTCCTTTATTTTAAACACTAAAATTTTTATTTCTTTTATAAAATATATATTTGGTATCATGTAACCTTCAAAACTGGAGGATTAAATTCTATATAATGGATATTTGACATGGAATTTTCCTAAAGTTTATTAAACTCTTATAGGTGTCCAGAAAGATTATATCATATATAACATTTCATTCCATTCTTGATAACTCTATGTTTTAATGACATTGAATAGATACTCAAAGAAATATTATTTGAAATTTCAACTGATTTTTCTTCTTTTAATTTGAACTTTTACCTATATGTATCACCTAAACAAAACTATAACCCATACATCACATTATATACTTCATCTATTCTAATAACACTAAAAAAATATTGTAAACATGTATTTAAATCATTATCATTTTCAAAACATTTCAAATAATGAAAATATAATGAAATCTATAGGTAGAACAAGCATTAAAGTAAACCTTAGTCTCTCTAAGTCATTAACGTACTCAACCATATTTAATACATGAGGAGAGACTAGATTTACTTATTTCATATTGCATATTAATATTTTAAAACCTTTAGTGAAACATAATATTCTTTTATAAACATCTATATTCAAGCGTTGAACAATTTCAATATTTGGTTTCTCAGGAAGGGGTTTCTCAAACACACATTGAGACTATTCTCACTAGTTTCTATACCAGTCTAATAATTTTAATATCTTAAGAATCCACTTCTATAAGAATTTATTTCAATGTCATGTTTTCTGATGATGATGAAATTTTATTTACAAATACATCTTTTATCATATGAGTACTTTTGTTTACATTAATTTGATATATACTTTTATATAATTTTATCAAATAAAATTATAAACTATTTTGAATTACATCATATTCATTTTTGGGCCAAGATACTGATTTCACTATGCTTTAGTTCACTTTAGTGTTTCTACCATCACTTAGTTATTTAGGTAGCCCATCATTCCAATCATATAATACATGGATCTTGGATATTTGAGTATAAAACTATTTTCCAAAACTATCTTATGGATAAACTCAAATTTATTTCTCTATTAACCAAATCCTATTATGGTATCCCAGCTAAGTGTAACCCCAATAAAATTCCAAAAACAAGCACCTAATCCAATTAAGGTCAACTATTAATTTATTTCCTCACACAAGATAATATAAGGGCATCCAAATTTATCATTATCTACCCTATTGGATGACCAAGGTCTTAGAAAGTGTTCAATATAGAAAGAATCTTACACATAATATTTTTAAAGGGGATTTAAACTCACCATATCATCTCATGTTATTTACTTTATATGTATGCATGATTCTAGTGATTTAGTTTGGAATACTAATCCTTTAAACAAATAAATATGTCTGAAAGATATTGATATGTCACTCTGTACAAAACCCATAACTTTTATTTCTAACCCAAATAAAAAACCGACTATATTTATAACTATTAAAATGTTTCCTATGTGTAAGGTACCTAAAAACCTTTCATCTAAAGGATTATAATCATATGAAATCAACAATCTCTATAAGTAAAATCTTGGTGTGATAGATATCAACCCCTTATTTTATATATAATTCATATGTAATGCCATGACCTGAAAGATACTATAACCGGTTCTCTAGGTCGGTCCATTACATAACATCGGGTGCCCCTCCCCATATGCCAGAGGCTACCGATTAGAAGTGATGGTCCAATGATACATGTGGGGAGACTAAACCCTCTTTATCAGAGTAATCTACAATAGATAAAATTGGAAATAATGGAAATGGTATAAAAAATAAACATGCATCACAAATCCATTCCCCAAAATAGGGTACATAACCACAACTAAACAGTAAATATGCAATGTCATTTCATACAGTGCCAAAAGTGAATGAATCCCAAAATTAATACAAGATGAAGAATCCAAAAAATGTTCTTGGCATCATGTCTGGATCCCTCATTTATGCACATCCCTGAGCCCTAATCAACCATCTTTCATAGGGCCTTTTCCCATATCATGGCCTGCAACCATGAAGTATCTCAGATAACCAATGGTAGCTCGAGTAGGGTGTCAGTACAACTTAGTAGGTCACCACCAATGGTGTCTACATAATGTTCAGTATAAACATATAGTGTATGCATAAGTATATTAAATTATAAGATAACCAAAATATAAACTAGGTTCCACTAATTAACATGATTTTCATTAGCCACTTTCATCATTAGTTCCATGTGTTATCCATATTCATCAAGCATACATCAATGTGTGTCAATAAGCTAATAAATTAATAAGGGTATTAAAGTTCCATACATCATAGGGATAATAATTTCACAAAACAATACATAAATCTCTTACCTCAGAGCCTCAGTCCATAGAATCATATCAAAATCATTCGTTAGGGGAATAGAGCTTCAGTCTTCCACCCTAACCCATGAAATAAAGGGGCAGAGCCTATAGATTTAGTTTACCCCAAATCATATAGACGAGCCTCATTCCAAGTCCCCACACATACCACTTATTCATGTGAACATTATTTTTAAATTTTTTAACACATTTACTATTTACATTCCATATCCCATATAGCACATTCACATCAATCAAAACATACCCTTATTCCATGTTAACAAAATATACACATTTATCATCAATTCCATTTCATAAACCCATCCACTTTAAGATTCCATACATAATTATCATTGTTTATATCCCACAACCCTTCAATTTTACCATTTAAAAACACATTTTCAAGTTCAAGAATGAGTCACACCCCATGGGTAACCTTTAACCCGACCCAAATAACCTCAACGTATTCTAAGGGGATCATGAGAGGTTTAATTAATGATTAAATTAATCCATTCAATATTTCCTACCAAGGATACCAAGTGGAAATTATGAATATACCACAACACAACCAAATACACTTAAATTAGGGCATTAAGATTGTGGGATAAAGTTATAGGCCACCTGCCTCATGTTTGTAGAAAGACATTCGCTTAAACTTCACCCTTGATTCTAACTCAAACCACCCTCAAAGACCCAACCTAGGATCTTCTATAAATAAGTATTTTTTAGATATTTGGAAGGAGAAGAATGATTCCACAAACCCTAATACAAAAAAAGTAAGAGTAGTGTTAGACTCACCACAGCTTTAATCTGCAACCAATGGCACTCCAAACAGATTAGAAATGAGGGAGATTGATCCTTGAAATGTTTGGGAGGAAAATCTCATAACCCTTGGATACTATAGGAATAAAGGGGAAGAAAATAGGGTATGAGTTCTTAAGGCCCAAGTGGGGAAATGGTAAAAACCTCCATTTTTAAAATCCCACATGGTTTTTCCACAGAGTTGGCCAAACCGTGCACCAACCATGCAACTCCCTCATTCCAAGAGGATCCAAAGTCACATGGTTTATTGGGATTACTACAAGGTTCGACAAACCATGTGATGGTTGTATGGGATGGCTCTATCCAAACCTGCATGGTTTGGTCCCCCACTATGCATGATTTTACAAACTATGTACCACCCCTCTACAGGGCACATAGTTCTGGCGCATGGTTAGCACGAACCATGCGCCAACCGTGAAACTTACACTAGATGGCCTCTTTTTCTCCTCTTTCACATCTCAAACCCCTGAGACACCCTCGAGTCTCCTCATACTCTTGGGAAAAATTACTTTAACAATTTTAATGAATTTAAACCAAGACTTGGACAAGAAAATACCTCTTGATAATTTTGGGATCTTAGAGCATACACCACCAAGATAGTGAGAAATCTGACACAAATTCTCTTTACCTAGGGATGTTATTCTCAAGAGAGAACTTAATTCCAATATAATTATAACACTTAATATGTATAATATATATTAACCGTTTACATCCATGTTAATAACCTAATACAAGCCAAAGTTATGGTAGAAGAAAATTAAATTCAATTATTATACCTAGCATGTAACTCCCAAGATGCGTGAATAGAAATTTACATAAGCAGTTTAACAGTTTAAACTAAAATCAGACATCAAATTTCATAAAATAAAATTTATATTAGTTATTAAAATAATGAATGAACTAAATAAATGAGTAATTAATATATTTAAACATGATATAAACTATTTATAGACAATTTATAAATAATGTAATTGTAAATAATTTATAATTTAGTCATGCATTGTGGATAATCTGGAATTAAAGAAATATAAAAAATTTATATTAATTTCTAATATAAACACTTCATATTATCCTTTATAAGGTATTTTACTTAAATATATAATATCTGAAATATAAAAATTATATATTTATATATGAATTATTCATATATATTATCTAAACACCTTAGATGTAACATATTTTTTTATTTAAGAACATTGATTATATAAATTATCAAAACTAATTTTGACATGGTTTTAGTTATTTCTCAAGTAAGACCTTTAACTTGTGAACTTAAAATTATATAATTATAAAAAATTAATAATTTTAAATTTTTTTTAATTTATCCTTAGTTTATAATTTGTAAAAAATTTATAAATTACCCAAATAATTTCCTTAAAAATATTTTATTTTCAAATTATAAGCCACACATATAATTTCAAATGTTATTTATATTAACATTTAATATTATGGATATTAATTTAATCAATTTTTCACAAACATCTAATTAATTAATTATAAACAATTTATAACTTATTAATTTATAAAAATTATATTAATTAAATAAATATCACCAAATACCTTTTTCTATTATATATTAATAATTTATAAATTATTTAAATCAAATAATAATTTAAAATTTATAGATTTTTACTATATTGCATTTAATGATATACATAATATCGTAAGGTATGTCTCTTTGTTTGTGAAAGCTGATATGGGTTCCACCTATCATACCTTACAAATGATAAAAAATTTACTACAATTAGCATGGTGGCCTACATAGGATTAACTATATTCACATTGGAAATCACATATTGTGATATAGGCTATGTAATAATAACCCTTTTAATGTTTGGGAAACATAACATTAACACAATTCCTAGGAATCATAGTTATGAATGGCATAGATTTCATTTAAGTGATAAGATCCTCTATTTTTTGGTATATATTTGACTCTATCATACACTATAACAACTTATATTGTTCTCTTAGATATGTATAAAACTGAAGGAGTTTAATTGTATCACTACTTATGATATACCATATAGTTAGGCATGAAAAAATCATGGCTTGTGATATCACATATCATATAGCCAGTCACAAAACAAAATTACAATCATATCTTATAATAGATAATATCATAGTAATATGATATGAAATTTCATCATTTCAAACATGATTTCATCATTCATGAATCATAGTGAATCACTAATAAAAATGATGAGTTTCTAAGGATCAAATAACACTAGTTCAACATAGTATAAGTCTATAAAAACCTCAACTTCCTAAGATAACCATATATGAAACAAAAATAATGTATATACATAAAATGAAGAACATGTGTGTGTACTTTTTCATTAATTAATTCCACCACTACTTTATTAAACCATATATTTGAAGAATAAAACTAAGAGTTTTCCATCAGACTCCCTCCTCCATAATATATTCACGTGATGATGTGAACCACCTGATGCTCGATAAGGATTCTCCTTTACACCCATGATATTCTAGTACCTCTCACTAGAAAAGGGTGGAGGAGAAGAGATAAATGGGTCAATTTGGAGGAGGATTACAAAGACATGAACACAAACCATCTTGATGGAAATACCCCCCTTATATATCCCTCAACAATGTTCCTCAAGTGACCAAGAATTTATTTGGACATTTTTCAATGTTCAAGTAATGAAAGTAGTTATATTCTTTATAACTCATTTGACTATACAACTACCCTATAATATTCATCTTAGTAAATATATTATTAATGATATCCATAAAGGAATAGATATGAATTCTAACCATTTAACATTCGAATGAAGTGAAAATATTAGGGTGTTTTTTGAATCTGACACTACAATCCATGTCTTATGATAAATCCATCTCATAACATACGACTAGTAAAGGTAGTGTTGTATGATATCAATATATCATAGTAAATGTCTTACCCTAAAATCATAACATACATCCCATGAGTTTATGGATTTAAGGAATATCTATATTTCCCTATCACAGTGCAACAAATAAATTCATATAAAATTGTTATTTAAATCATCATAATATATTTACATTGAATCCTTACTCAAATATAATGATACTCCAACTCACCCATTAAAATGATCTAAATAAATACAACATGAAAAATCATCCAGAATTCTTGAATGAATTTAGTAATGAGTTTTTTCAGAACATGCCTCAAAAGTGAAGGTTATTGAAACACTATAACATTGAGTAAAATATTTTTTACAAGACTAATATAATTATTAGTGTATTAATAATTCTATTTTGACCATGTATCTATTCAGATCAAATCATATCTATCATTTTTTAATTCACCGCATGAGGTGCTTCTCCAAACTCCAACACTCATCAACTTCCCTCAATCATAAAGGTATTGTCAATATTTTTATCAATCGTAATCCTTATTAGAATTTGAATAATTAATTATTTTTTTTATGATTATTAAAATATTTTTAATTAGTTTAATAGACCATTTTACATTATGAAATGAGTATATGATCCAAGAAAAATACCATGCTTTCTTAGAATCTAGTAGTGTTTTTTGGTTTAAAATGAGAAAATATAACTATATTGACTATGTACAACTAAAAAAATTATTTGTGAGAATTTTTATTTGAATTGATGAATAATTAAAATAAAAATATCACAATAATAATGGTCATGGGAATTTTAGGTAACCCTATGAGACCTGGATGACATTCTCAAGCCCCTTCTATGTATTCAATAAGTCATAGCTCCACTTTACATGTCGATCCCATATATTTTCATGTGGATGCATGCATAAAAGGTCATAAAAATGAATATTTATAAATAAATATGTTTATCCAAATTCAAAAATAACTATTTTAGTGTTTCATTTGGCCTTCATCCATGTTTTAGGAAAGAAAATAGTCATAAGGGAATAACAACCAGGCTAAAGAAGAATCAAGAATGGGTAAACATGGAATCATCCACTCAACTAAGACCTATGTGTAGATTATATCCTTCATATATAATTATCATAAGATTTTCCTTATTCCCTATATAAGAGGCTCTGATCACACTTCAAAAGAGTTAGGCTCTTTTAAGAGAGTAGTGTAAGTTATTTGTTTTATATTATATTTCTTATTATTTACTAAAATAGACTTCTTCTTCTTTAATTTATTTTTTATCACACTATTATTCTTATTAAATTCTATTATGGTGGAGTTAAAACCAAAATATAAGTATTTGGGGAAGTTTAACAATGCTCCCAAGTCCACACACATTAATTTGTTACTAGTTTTGATTTATTTGTGATGAGGGTTTGGGTTTTCAAGGAGATTGTGTAGTGATTGTTCACTTTAGTATAGTATTTCCTGTGACCTAATTGGAATATCAACTCACCCTTTCACCCACCCCCATCTCTCATCTAATAATTCATATGACAGAGTTGAGCAGGTTGATAAATGAATGATATGAAATAGGATCATGTGGACTGTCATGGTATGAATATTTTAGTGACATATTTGTCTCTCGAAACCATGAAGAAGGTGACACTTGGTGTACTTTGGAGATATATAAAATTTATCTAATACACAAAATATTATTTAAGGTGTGTGATCCATTAATTAAATTGATTATATCATAAAAAATAATATTAATCAATATAATAGATAATAAAGGACCCATACTATCTAAACCAAGGTCTATCTTCCATTATTCCTAGATCATGTATATAGTTTATTTTATTTTATTTTGAATTTGTATGTATCACACTATATAAATCACAAATTTTCATTCCATTACTTTAAATATAATAAAAACAACAAAACTGTAATAATAAATGAATTGGATTAATGAGTAATTGTTAATTCCCCTCAAGAGAGATGACCCCAATCAGCTCCCTAAATGCATTATGGGCTTATAATTGTTTTTTTGATTATGAGGTTTGTGAAAACCTAACAACATACTGGAATTATTATTAAGGATTTAAGTCATTTATTTTACATTTATTTTTTTTACTTTTTATATACTAATATTTTTTTTCATTAAATTTGAAAATAAAAAAATGGATTCCATGTTTTCTTCTACCCAAAAATTCATGAAATAACACGGTTAATTTCAATGAAAATTCAAGGGGTGTGGAAATAAAACTATTGGGGATAGATTATTCAGAGAACTCATCAAGGATGTAAATAAATACATTGAATAAAATTTCCTAGAAGCTCTATTAAAGGGACTCTGTAAGTTATTTTCTTACTTTAAAAAATATCAAAAACAATTGGAAGAAAAGAAATAAGAGCCATTGTTTCCCCTACCATTATTCAATTAGTGTTGGAATTTATAGAGAAACTCAAGGAACACCTATTACCCAACCAATCTAGAATCCTCCCAATGGTGTTCCAATAAGAACAAGATCTCAAGGTAGATCTAATGAAATGGGTAGAACTATATTTGGATTTCATTTATTTTAATATTTTATTACTTGATTTATAATTTAACTCCCTTAATGATTTTAATGTAGTCTTAATTGATCTATATATTTCCTGATAGAGTGAAGAAAAATAACCCACCACCAAGGAGAATATGGTGGTGGAGTTCAAGGAATATACCACTCAAGTATTTTTTTAAAAACAAGAGCTCATGGATCGCATGGTGAAGCAACTAACTCCTCCAAGACAACCTTCATATAACAAGTAGGAGGACACCATGACATTTGAAAGAGAAATAATTTTCTTTTTTCTCTATGCCACTAAACTTTAACTTCTCTCTATCACATCTAATTTTTGGGGGTTGTATTTATTTTATCTTCTTATAGTGTTCCCGTTTATTAATGTCCAGTCAAAGACATCTAGATATATAATAAATGGTTCATGTCACACAAACCCCATACACCTTCATATTGGGTATAATAATTTGGTATTGATCAAAAATATGTAGTATAAATGTATTAAACACTTGAGGGTTTAAACCAATAATTATTTCAACTCCCTATTTCTAATATTAACATTACTTCAATAACATTTTCCATGTATTTTATTGTTTAATTTTTTTATTATAAAAAAATAATGGAAAATTGCTTAACTCATGCCATTTTATATAAATAAAAAGGTTGTATATCTTCATACCAATATTTTTCATTGACCCATACCTTGAGTTTTTAACTTTAAAAGTGGTAGTGAAATTCAAGTTGGGGTAATTTTCAACCTATTGTAAGGTTTTGAGGGTCTTTTATTTTCTTTTATGATTTTTCTTTGAATAAACAATTTTAAATATTTTTTCCACTTATATACATTGTATCCAAGAGTTATCTAGGATAAATAATCGGATTTTGAAAATATGGAAATCCGTTGTTTGAAAATTAGGTAATGAATCTTAATTAGAAAATGATTTACGTTTTTCATGGTTTAATGAGTATAAACTAGATTAAAGAATTTGATTCTGAGAGGATAAATTAATAAATAATAGTATAAATTCAAAAAAACATTACTAAACAACTAAAAACATATATTCAAACAAATTGGAGTAGTTTTAGCAGTTAGGATCCAAAGGGAAGTCTCTCAAAATTTCCAAAATCATAGTTTTTATATATTTTTGTGTAAAAAAAATCCTAATATATAATAAATTGATTAAGTATTATTCACATGAATGGATGATGTACATATTTTTTGTATTTAATTTTTTAATTTATTTCCATTAATTTTTTAATTCAATTGATAATTGTTGAAAAATTATTCATTAATTAATTATTTTTTGGGTAATTAAAATTTTAAAATAAATTTTTGGAAAACTAAAATATTTATATGAATTTTAAAGAAGAAATTCACTTTTATTTATTTAGGTACAAAATGTGCTCACGCACAATCCAATAATAAAAAATTCATAAGAAATAATAGAGGATCCCTAGCATGGTTCATTGTTAGGGTTTTGTAAGGAGTCAGTTTCAAAAGTGCCCGAAGTGGGTAGGGGATAAGAAGGAGGGCATGTGGTCACTTATATAGCCAATTTCATGTAGTGGAATCAAGGGGGTACTGGGAATTGTGACTTTATTACAAAAACATCATTGTTCTATTATCACACATGCATAACCCTCCTCCCATAGAAGATTTTCCACTTCACATCACACTACACCACAGTTGCACCATCGAAATATGTCATTATATCCACTATGAAACCACTACAAAGCCTGATCCACCATGAAAGCTTTGAAGGTGAGCTCAATCAATCTCTATGAATTCATTCCAATGTATGACTATAATGCTACTATAATCACTCATTGAATGGTTGAGTCCAGTGCTTACATGAAGATTACGAGGACTAAAATAGTTAGTGTCACATTACTAGTGCATAGGGATTGGTTGATGATAAAATGGGTACCCCTTCAGTGTATATATTGACATGGTCTTTGATGTTGGAAATTCCTGATGAAATGGTATAGAAGATGTTAATATGGAATAGTGAAGTGCATTTCATCTTGTTTGGAACCGGTGATATTGGGAGAAAAGAGATAATATGGAGGGGAGAAATAGTTTTTTGATTTTTGGTGATATAATATTAAAAGGAGAGAAATGATAAGGGAGAAATAGGGAAAAATATATTTCAATTTTGTTATTATTTTTAAATCATACCAAATTGGGTATATTTGGGAGGAAATTATGATGGAGGATAATTAATATTTTTAAATTCCAATTTTATCTCTATTTTCAACATGTATCACAAAATAATTTCTTTTCTTTTCATTTAAAAATTTTCACCAAACAAGGTGGAAATGAAACCAAATCTTTTCATTTCTTTTACTAAGTTATTAATCCAAATATAAGGAGAGAATTCAAAATATTTTATTTTATTTTATTTTCTTTTATACCCTATCAAACCATTTATTTTCTTTTACTAAAATCTCACTAATAATAGTGTTGATGGAGGATAAAAAAATCAAGACTATATCATAGAGGAGAAGTCATAGCTCATAGGGATTTACCTAGTGTAAACAAAAGTGTCTTCAACATGGACCTCAATGTAATGAGTAAATAAAATTAATAGGGAAATACTAGATTTAGTAAGTATATCATTCTATTTTGAGAGAGTATTGCATAGGTTTAAGGTAGGCTATGGTGTAGTGATAATATTTTCAGTGTGGTACAATGTACTGAAAGGAAAGGAATGAAAGAAAATTCCTACAGTATGTAGACTATGTTGTGGTTCTAAGAAAATTTTAAAACCTCTATATCATCTTGATATTTCTTGGAGTTTATTCTCAGATGTGAGAGAAGGATTTTTCCTCATGGTATTTACCATATATCTATGGGTAATATAAATCGATTTTTTTACTAAATATTTGGAAGAATATAAAAAGGGAATATAATGGAGATATGGAAGATATGAGTGAAGATATCTTGAAGGGTATATTTATATAAATATAGGCACCCATGAAAAATAAGGGAAATAAAAGATGACTGGACTGGTATAAAAGGGTGCAGCTTCTAGAGGGCATCATCCAAGGGCTATTCACTTAGTATGGGACTTTTATTTTATTATTTTTATTACTCTATCATTACTAGCATGAAAGTGTGACTTTATTTATGCCATATAAAGTTTGATAAAGGGGAATTAGAAGTATTGAGGTATTTATAATTTTAATTTCAATTATTGATGGGTTCTTACACTTGATCTTTGACTTTAATACCTCCCTTATTTCCTTTTTCATGAATATTTTAATATGGGGTAAGGGAGAGTGATATTTATTTTCTTTCTCTCTACTGAGCACGAACATTATGTTTAGTTTGATATAGATATTTTCAGTGTGACTACTAGGGTATATAATTCTACTATGTCCATTTGGGTTAGTTAAAATCTATGTTTAAACATGGTTTTGGGTCACCTATATTTTTAACAACCAAGATTACTTAGAAATGAGAAACATGATGTTTTGAGGATATAAAGTAATTACTTAAAAAAATGGAATTACTTAAACCTGATTCTGAGAAAATTTTGTTTGATGAATCCATTACTTTATGCCTTTCCACTTAATGAACCTGGATTTATAACTAAGTGCCACCCATTTCATTTTTCTTCCAACACCATTTACATTCTTAACTATTTCCAATTCAAGTAGATTTGGTTTATTCATCACAATTTAGTGTTTTAATTATTAAATTTTAGTGTTTCACCATGTCATTGTGGGATTGACATAGAATATCATATTTCTCATACAACTTAGTAGTTTTTGGTTGTATGTCATGTGCATTATGAATTCTAAATTGGTTCCGGTGAAGGAAGTAACAACTCCCTATAGCTTAAATACATTCAATACTATAGATATGGGCATTAAAAACACAAAAAATATCATTAATTATTGTTATAAAATCATTTATATTGTAAGAATCTTTAAAATATTATGTCTTTAATCAGTGCTAAAAATAGCTCTGATAGAGGAGGCCCTTTATCATTGATTTTTGTAGCACTGGTAAAAGTCATGATATTTCAATATGTTGGTAAAATTATACTATACTTCATCAAAAAATAAGAAATTTAATTTCAATTAAATTTACAGCACAAATACAAGAGAAAAAATTATATTACAAACATTGGTTTTTAAAATTTCATTTCTATGTAAAATTTATCACAAACATTGAAAAATTAAAAAACATTAATGACTTGTTATATTTGGACCCCGACCCCCTCGAAAAAGATCTTAATAATGCTATTAGTTGCCGAACAAACCACCCCATCATTATAAAAAAGAGTATACCTATATAAAAATAATTCTTATGTTAGTAATACTATAAATAAATAAATTAAACATAAATATGACATAATGAATTAATAAAATTACACTTATTAACTGAAAAAATACACTTCAAGTCATACCAAGAACACCATGTGTCATATTTATTTTTGGTTGATTCTTACATGTCACAAATAATTTCTAGATTATTTTTTGAAAGTTTAAAGTCAATATGAGTGTATTTTCTTAGTTTTAAGTATAAAACATGTGTTTTGAAATAAAATAAATTTTAAATAAGGACATGAGTTTTGATTCATACTGGAAACATCATTTTTCAAATTTATGTGTGGCTAATTCATACACATAAAAAATGATTTATAGATAATTTTACTAAATTTTAAAGGCAATATAAGTATGTTATCTATGTTTTCAATGAGTGACGGTTGTTTTCAAACTAAAAACACGTACTTTGAGTCATGTAGATCACACTATGTGTCAAATTTACATGATACTAATTATTATACATCAAAAATGATTTATGGAACATTGTACTAAATTATCAAGACAATCTGAGTGAGTATACTTAGTTTTTAGTGAGTGAAATTCATTTTTAACTAAAATGAAAATTTTTAACTGAAAACTCATATTTGGAGTAATACCGCTCACAATGTATATAAAATTGAGGTGTGATTGGTTCCTACATATCACAAATGTATTGTGGATCATTTTACTAAAGTTTCAAAACAATATGATTGTTTTTTCTCAATTTTGAGTATGTCATGCATCTTTTGAACTAAAATGTCAATTTTAAATAAATAAACATACTTTGAGTCAAAACAATCAAACCATATGTTTAATCGATATGTGTTTGATTCCTACACATAAAAATTAATTATAGATCATTTTACTAAATTATGAAGATAATATGAGTGAATTTGATCAGTTTTGAGTATGTGATGAATGTTTTGAACTAAAATGTCAATTTTAAATAAAAACATACCCTTTGAATCATATTGGACACACCGTGTTTCAAACTGAAATTTGGTTCACTCTTATACATATAAAATAACTTATGAATCTTTTTACAAAAGTATCATTACAATCTGAGTGTTTTTTCTCAGTTTTTAGTGAGTGACACACATTTTTAACTAAAATGTCATTTCTAAACTAAAAATGCACACTTTGAGTCATACCAGTCATTCCACATGTAAAATTGATGTGAGTATGATTCTTACATGTAAAAAATGATTTATAGATCATTTTACAAAAGTATCAAGACAATATGAGTAAATTTTCTTGGTTTCCAGTGAGTGACATGTAATTTTAATTAAAGTGTCATTTTTAAACTGAAAGCACACACTTTGAGTCATGTCAGTCATGCCATGTGTCATATTGACATTTTTTTAATTACAACACATCATAAATGAATGATGAATTATTTTCCTAATGTATCAATATAATATGAGTGTGTTTTATTAGCTTTTAGTGAGTGACACATGTTTTTAACTAAAATGAAAATTTTAAACTTAATAACACACTTTGAGTCATACTGGTCACACTATGTGTCGGATTGGTATGTGGGTGATTCCTACAAAGTAAAAATGATGTTTGGATCATGTTAACAAAGTATTAAGACAAAATTAATGTGTTTTCTTAGTTTCCATAATGAACATGTCTTAACTAAAATGAAAATTTTAAATAAAAACACACACTTTGAGGCATACTATCCACACCATGTTTCAAATTGACACGTAATTTATTCTTACACATAAAAAATTATTTATGGATCTTTTTATTAATATATCAATACAATTCAATCATATTTTCTTAGTTTTGAGTTTGTGACCCGTGTTTTGAACTGAAATGTAAGTTTTAAATAAAAACATTCACGTTGAGTCATATCGGCCATACAATGTGTCATATTAACATGTTTCTAATTACTACACATCAAAAATGACTTGTGGATTGTTTTCCTAATGTATAAAGACAATCTAATTGTGTTTTATTGGTTTTTAGTGAGTGACACACATTCTTTACTAACATTACAATTTAAACTGAAAACACGCACTTTGTATCATTTTTAAACTAAAAACACACACTACTAAACATAAATAAAAAAAATAACTCTATAAATAGAATAAATAGTTCATGAGCACATCATCATTATTGAGGAATTTATAGATAATTTTATTTTCTATAATAATGTTGTTCTCTTAGTATAAAATAAAATGGTCAAAGAAAAAACAATTATCAATGAAGTAATTTGTTCATTATCTCAGTAAAAATTAACTAAATAAGTATTAGATAAAAATGTTAAGGAAATTAATTTAAAAAATCAGAAAAAATGATGAGAAAATTATCTAAATTATTAGTAGGAAGTCACATCTTCATGATGTCTGCATACATTCTAACATTATGTATCCAACTTATTTCTTTCTAAACACATATATTTCCTCATTTGAATATATATACTATTGAAATTCCTTATAGTATAGAAAAATATAAATTAACAAATTATTCATAAATATTCTAAATTAAATTATAATAATCATTGAAAATACCTCTTTAGGGATTCTAGTTTATTGATAGTTTATGAAATCATTCATATATTTACAAAGGTAATAACCACAATTTTTACCATTAGTTATTTTCAAACATTGTATAAACATTGAGATATATAAGAATTTTTTTTTTGATATATGTTTTGATAGTGAAATATTACTATATATACACTAATACTTATCCACCTATAGAATTTTATAGGCTTATTGTTCTCATGGACTATCCTCATGCCACGATTTAGATGATATTTAAACACTACCAAATCATAAAAAAAATTCATTAAAAGTTAATATAAAATTTATAACTTGAATTTTGTTTTTATAGGCTTATTGTTCTCATGGACTATCCTTCATCATGGGTATTAAGAAGTGTTTGTTATAGGTATTTTTTTAAAAAATTATGGCCATTCTGACCACTATTACTAAATATTTATATTCTTCCAATGAACATTTTTTTATAGAAGTGATGTGGGGACTAATGAGTATAATTTTTTATTCATAGGGTTTTCCCTTCAAATAGTACTGATATATACACCTATAAAAAATATGAATACTATTTAACTATAAATAACATAGTGGATCAGGTATTGTGCAAAACAATTATGAAAATATGCCTCAAGTATAAATTTAAAAGTGCGACACCCAGTCATCCATGCTTGAGGATTTCTTATACATTCTAATGACTAAAAAATTTATAATGTCCTCACTATACATTTGTTTATAAAAATAAATGATGATCATATCACTATATTTGAACATTGTATCTGTATAATAATATAATATTAGTAAATAAAAAATTAAACTGGTGGGGTGAAGGTACATTCTGAAGGTCTTTTTGATCGATTATTTGATCCTTTAATTTTTTTTATTTGACCTTATATTTATAATTCCTTTTATATATCTATAATAACATTCCTCATTTCATGACTTTTTCATTAATTATTATGTTTTTTCATAAAAAAATTTGGGAAGGAATATATCTGTATCGAAAAATTATTTTACAATATCAAATGACCTTTCTATGAAAGTTACAATAGTAAGTTCAACTATGTGAAAATCTAAATCCTCAAGGGGAATAGGTATCTCAGTGCTCAAATCATGAGATATGTGAGTCCCCACTCTCAGATGACCTTTTTAACGTTTTTTTGTTATGTAGAATATATCCATGGATATTGTATATTATACTCCTCATAACAAGGTGATGGGTGATTGCAGATAGATAAAAATCATAATCATTTTCACCCTATAAAATATTATTATAGGAAAGGTATCAGTGTCTTCTATATTCACATTTCATAGAAACAATAATTAAAAATTTGATTTCCTCTAGTAAGGAAGACCTTTGAGGGGAATGAATCGCCTCTAAGCTGGGAGGTCTTCATCTAGTGGTTGTTGTTGTATTGTTTATTCTTTTTCATTCATTTCCATAACATTATTTAATAACTTGTACTTTAAAATAACTTGTTCATATAGAGTTTTTTTTCTTGTCAACATCACCTCTATTTTCTTATCTTTATTCCTATATTCATTTCTTTTCTTAAAATATGTTTGAGGCAATACTCCAAAACTTTCACCTATGATACAAACATATTGTTCTATCTGGTTTAATTACACTGAAATTAGTCCTTCATTAGGTTCAACCGATGATGAATCTTATATCTAAAATGGATAAAAAAATATAAAAAATAATTAATCATTGTTATATAATACTGATTTAAATAGGAATAAATTTTTATTATTCCATACTTACACATGATTCTTATACTTTTTGTGTGTTTTCATCTATTATTATTCCATATTTATTTACATGATCTTCCTTTCATAACACATGATGTGGAATAGAAGTGTCCTTGGATTTTGATTCATCAATCTACGTATAAACAACACAACATGATTATGTTGTTATTTCATGCCACATAAAATTATTACTATAGATTTAAAATACATATAATTTTTTTCAAGAGAATCATACCCCATAATTTATTTAGGATAGGGTTATGTTAGTTTATATGCATGATATTTATTTTCCACACTCAATTATTGTTTCATAAATTAAAAATTCTTAATCAAAGTGATTAATACACATATTTTTAAGTAATTTATTACCAATCAAAATATACCTTAAATGATATATCCTCACTGTAATATCACAAAATTTAATAAAGGAAGTTCCATTTTAAAATAAAAAAAATTATAACACCCCATGTTTTTAAAAGAGTTAACTTTGTTTGATAGCGTATGTGATACGCAACACTGAACCCAAAAAAACCCATGATTATTTAAAAAAGACCATTATAACATAACCAATATATTTTTGGGTATGAATATTATTAATTAATTTATAAATAAATAAATAAATAAATATATATATATATATCCTATTAAACATAAATATATTGATAAATATTTAGTAAATAATCAATCAATTTTTGGTAATGAATTTTTTCTCTTCAAAATATGTTTTCTTTAAAAATGATTTGTGTTTATTTTTATGAAAAAATATCATAATTATATTCTCGAACATTTATAAAATGTATTTGATAAAATGAACTCCAATTTTTATATCATCATATCAAAATTAACTTATGGTGAATGTTTTTTAGAAAATATATATATTTTCAAAGAATAGTGAAAAATTCCATTTTTATGTAAAATTATCGTTTCTTTTGATAAATTAATTAATTTAAAAGTAAAATTATTATTTAATCTTATTTAAAGGTGAAATAAGTATTATTTATTATATTTATTTCAATTAAGTACATTTAAATCATCTTTATAATGGATTTTATTATAAGTTTATTTTTAGGATTAAAAACGTATTTTTCTAAAAACTTTTTTAAAATGCATAATGTTACTTAATTTTAATTAATTAAAACAATAACTAATAAAAAATTATATAAATTAAATATTTAGAAAATATATATATATTTATTAATTGATTTTTATATAATTAATATTACTAGTTATAGAGTTAAAGTAAAATCATCTTTTCCTTAAAAAAATACATTTTGGGAAAACTACTTTCCATCGTGCTTGCGGGTTTTATATTAAATTAAATTATTCCACCTATATGTATTTATTTTTATAAAATTGATTCCATATTTTTAATAATATTAATTAATATTAGTTATTAATGTAAACTAAATTTTTGACTAATGAGAATAGTAAATGTAGTAAATATTTATTATCATGGTAAAAAGAAAATAGGTTAATTAAGGGTAAAAATAATTTCAAAGAGAATAGAAGAAAATTAACCCTAATAGTATGAATATTTATATTTCCTTTACATTAAAATTATGACTTATTTATTCCTTATTTTTTTACTTTATGGATGATTATTTAATGAGTTTGATAAGAATTATATTTTGACATCATAAAACACAAAATTGTATTTTTAAGTAATATAAAATTTCAATTTATACATTTATTCTGTTGAATTAATGGATTTTTTAAATAAATTATGTTTTAATAAAATATTATTTTCAAAATATTATTGTTAAATTTAAATTATAATAGAATTTTTATGATTTGAAATGTAATTTATATAATGGTTCAAAAACTGTTATTGTAAAAAAACACCATTTCTCAATGCAATGTCAATTCTACTTTAAAAGTGTAAATTTATATATTTAGAAAATTATTTTGATAAAATAGATATTATTTTTTGAATCATAATGTTGAAATTATCTAATATCTAATTTTTTATAATTTTCTGAGACAGTCGAATTTTCAGGTAAAAATTAAATATGGTATAAATATACAGTGCGTATTATGACATCATAATAATCCAAAAAAGATGTAATAGATACTATAAAGGATATAAAAGAAAAAACCTATGTTTTTAATTTAAAATAAAATAATATTAATTTTATTTTATTAAATTTATAAATCCATTATGAATCCTCCAAAACCTATAATATATTTGAAGGTTTTAAAATCATTTCTTTATTAACATGACTCACTTCCACATCATAAGGGGTATTATTTTAATAATTTAGGACCTTGTCCTAATAAAATAATTAAAACCATCTTTATTTAGTATAAAACATGGGAAAATTCCATTTAAAGGTTTGTATTTTCAGTTATTTTATTATATAGACTCCAAAACCTAAGTTTGAGAAATTATAAAGAATTATCCACTCATTTCCTATATAAACCCATGAAATATCCCATTTATCTTCACTAAAAACCTTGGATCACATACTTAATCTTACCTTACCTCTATAAATTCTTCAAATGGTTCCTTAAATCTCTCCAGAAGATCCTCTTAAGCATTTAGATTCACTCTCTCAAGGTAAGGGATTATCTCCTTCCCCTCTTTATTCAAGTTTCTCTATTATCTTATATCTTTTATCTTCAATTCATAATGTTGTTATATGTTATTATATATCACCCTTACTATACATTTTAATTAGAAATTATGAGATACCCCCTTTAAATCTCATTAAACCCTTTCATGAACATGTATACATGTAACACCTCGAGATTTTATGGGAAATATTCCGTTTAATTTCTTTGTTGTCTTGTGTTGTACGCTACACCAAGATTATCTTGAACTATACGTAATACTGTATTATATTGCAGTATACGCAAACAATATTCTAGGCTTGTGTTTCATGCCAGAGCAACATTCCTCGATAGCGTGTGTTGTACGCAATACCGAGTTTCACTAAACGAGATATTATTATAATATTATTATGAACTAGTCGTTATGAATAGTAATACCCACTTTTTGAAATTTTATAAATTTTATCTTTCAAAATGGACTTCATTTTTGGATTCAGAATATCTAAATTATCCTAGGGTGAATTTTTGGTATTTTTCTGAAAACTTTCAATTTTTTGATGAATAGTGAAAACAATGAGTTATTGGTTAAAAACCGAATTTTTATTTAAATAGTCATTTATTTTATTTAAATTTATTTTAGGTAAAAATAGATACATAATTCCTATATAAGTTCAATTTAATTAATTAGAGTCATTTTATAATAATTTTAGATATATAAAAATTTTATTGAACTTTTTACCGTCTTTTACCCACCTCCTAGGAGCATTTGCAAATTTACATAAAACTTAATTTTACCACTTCTGTGAGTTGAATTTCAAAAATATTAGGGACATGGTTTATATCAGTAGGTAAAATGTGGTTCAATGAGATGAAAATAATTTTTGGTGAATAGTAACTTTTTACTTTTATTTACCACGGTTAAAAGTAAATAGGGTAATTAAGGATAAAAATGATATTATTATTATCCTAAAACATGTCCTAATTCTATTGGATAAGTTTAATTCGACCTAAAACAACCTTAGGAATAAAATATTACCCTTTAGGTCCACTTGGATTAGATTATAACATTTTTTTATTTTATTTAAAGTAGAGTTAAAATAGTTAAAATCAAAGTTTAATAACTAAAGCATTTTTAATATAGGGTTATACATAAGATAAATTAGACTATAAATATTAATTAGAAATATAATAAAATTTCCTACATAACGGTATTTTATTTATATTTTTTAGACATTAAATAATTTAATTTATTTATGACACAATGATGATGTAGTAATTACTTTATTAATGAAATATTAACATAATTGATATTATAAATACCCAAATAAATTTAATTTGAGACTTTTTATTAATTAAACTAATTTTATAGGTTAATATAACATAATAGGGTTGGTTAGATGAATTTTATTTGAAGTAATAATGCTGTTATAAATTTAGAAAAAAACATATTACCAAATAGTGTAAAAATTGACATAAAAGAGTTTTTAAAACAAATATTATATAATTAATTGATATAATGGTTCTAAAAATACAAGGTTCAGAAAAAAGACTTTTATGATAATATATATGACATTAATTAACCAATTGGGGTTTTATTGGAAGTTTATAGTAAGTTTATTGACCATATAGTGTAAAAATACAAGAAGACACGGTAAAAGTTAAATTATTTAACTTAGAGTTAAATCTAAATGATAAGGTTAAAATGGTAACATAAATATGTCTAAAACCTATTGGTTGAGATTATTTTGACCCATACCCACCCTATTCACGAAATAAGTCACTTTGGAGCCATTATAAGCCGAATATGACTTTATTATAAAATAATATTTTAAGTTTTTCCTAAGGTGCCCCTCACATCTCTTATAAAAGGGCACTCTCTCTTCTCTCAAATTCACTCCTCCCAAGCCATTTGGCTCTGCCAAAATATGCCAAAATACCCTTTCAACTATCCTCCATTCATCCTAGAGGCCTTCATTTATTCAAAAAGACAACCTAAGGATCCCTTTTGATCAAATCAAAAGGAAGAACCCGATGAAGAGGTAAATGTCTCACCACCTATTACAAGTTCCTTTCTTCTTCCACTTCATCCTTTTTTGTTGTTTCCATTATAAAATAATAACTCTAGTAACTTCTATATACTGTGATATTATTATTAATGGTACAACCATATTAGTTATTTTATCCATCCTATGAATGAAAAAGTCACCACACGTGTGTACGTACGACTTACCGTCTCCACGTCGTGGTGTAGTTTGTTATTCAAACATTTCATCATTTTGATGGGTATAATAATGAGTATAAATGATTTAAACAATAAATATAAAATTTTTATGATTCTGTATATATGATATACCATCCAATTATATACTATTTTAATATCAAAAGAATGATATCATCGCTTGTGCGTACGTACGGACTACCGTCTCCATAAACATGATGAGATTCATTCTCCATGTTAGCCATTCAAGAATGATTATAAAGTATATATATAATAAATAATGATTAAATTTATGAAATAATTATTCTACTGGATATATATATATATATATGTATGTAATCTACTTACTTCCATTCAATTTAATAAGGAAATGAAAAAAGCATTCATGCGTACGTACGGTCTACCATCTCCATGAACGGTATATTTCATTTCATTTATCTATCTATTATATACATATATATCCTGAATATATATGAAATATAAATAATTTTTTACATTATGGAATTAATTATATCATTAAATAAGTAACAACATCAAGAAAAAAAAGTCCAAACACCTACGATAAACGAAACGATTTTACCCAAAACGCTGCTTTAACTTTGAATTGACAAAAGAACGAGTAATATAAAGTCATAAGTAAATCATATATGATATAATAAATATTATCATGGTTATGTTAAAAGTTAATAATATGTTTAAACCCACTATACAGGATTCTTGGACACATATGAAAGAAATTGGACATAAGGTAGGGGATAATTTTGCAAATCTCATTTTTATTCGAGATTGCTTATACGTAACTATTTACTGGGGTTATATTTTTTATCCATGTCCATAAAAATGTTTTTAATAAAGTGTTTATTATTCTTCCATGTTTTTTTAAATTCATTTTTACCCCTCTTTGACTTTTACATTGTGTTATGGAAGGAATCTTTCTTTTCATTACCATACGAGTAACTTTTTGACTTTTCCGGCAAAAGTACGAGGAGAATGTTTTTTTAACTTATACGGCATGAATGGATTTTTACGGTTTTATAACCCATTATTTTCATGAAGCTTAATCTACAAGATTTCATGATTATTTTCAACAAAATCCTTTTCTTATAAAATTTAATGGCATTTTGTGAAAAGAAAATGATTTTAAATAAGAAAAGATTTTTTCCTCAAGAATTCATTTCAAGTGTTTTTTCAAAACTATTTTTCATCTAAGATGACATTATGATTACGTTTCAAGTATAATTTATCTATTATTTACATGGTTTGATTATTATTATGATGAAATGATATCCATTTGTTTTATATGGATTACGTTATGATGGGATGATGTTTATGAAACCCATTTTATTCTTTGGGTTATGATGAATGAATTATGTTTATTTTGTGGCACAAGTAAGAATGATCTAATTATGAGATAGGTGGGACCTATATCTCACTCTAATGCATTGGGTAAAGATTTATATCTCATGAGATAGACATGGCTGGAATAGGAAGTGAATCTGGTTCAGTAATATAGGGCTCAAACGGCAAGTAAACCCAGTTCAGTAATGGAATTTGTCCAATAAGATGGTCTTGGCAACAATGCCTTGGCTACTATGGAAATAATAACATGTGGTTAATGGTTTACACAATTAAATGTTTTATTCCCATGCTATTTTATCATGATTAATGTTTCTTTATGATATATTCCTTACGTACTTCCAAGATATATGTCAATACTCGTGATTTCGATGTTTAGATTTTATGTTCAAGTTTCTGTATTCAAATGTTTATGGATTGTTTTATGTTCTCTATGTTTTCCCTTACTGAGAATTTGAGCTCACAATTTTTATGTTTTCTTTTCCCTAGGATATAAAGAAAGGTTTTAGGTAAGAAAAAAAAATGGGAAGATCTTTATGGGAGATGTTGAAGATCTTTCACCATGATTAGAAGATTATATTCCGAGTTTCCAAAGACACTAAACTATTACGGTCCTTGAGTGTTGGTTTTTGTTATGTTTTAAGTATTTCGCAAAAGTAATGTAATGTCCATGTACATCAATCTTGGGTATCTACATTTGGTATCAAGGGAAAGGTTTAGTTAAACTTTATAAACTAGGATGCAAATACTTTAGTGAGATCCCTAGAGATATTTCTAAGGCATGTATAGGGATGTCCCTAAGGTTAAGTATAAGTATAGGTTATAGTCCTAGAATTATGGTTATGATCTTAGAATTAAACCTAAGTTTTTAGATATTGAAGGTACTCCCCCTTTATTATGTTATTTTCCTAGTATGATTTTTTCCTCTCACACTATTCTTTATGGGTTTTAGATGATGGCTGGAACTCGAAGGAACCATGTTGATAAATGTAATATACGATGCAATGATTTTACTCATGAACAAACCAATTTTATGGGATATGGAGTGAAAAATATTATTTATATACTTACACAAGCTATGAATCATTCTGGACTTCCAAATGAGCAGAGAAGGGAACAATATTCTATTGAGTCCTTCGTGAGGCAATGTCCACCTTCTTTCAATGGGTCTTCTGATCCACTTGTTGCTGAACAATGGATCAGTACCATTGAAAAGATATTTCATATACTTCGTTGCTCAGAACATGAAAAAGTCATTCTGGCTATTTACCATTTAGAAGGTGAAACAGACCAGTGGTGGACTCTAATTAAGAATACAAGGCCCCAAGATAAAATTGAATCCATGGAATAGGATGAGTTCAAGAAATTATTTTTCAATAGGTACTTCCCTCATATTCTTTGAATGAAGATGGAAAAGGAGTTCCTTGAGCTTAAGAAAAAATATGATGAATCTATTGGTATATACGAGGTGAATTTTACAAGGCTTTCAAGGTATGAATCTGGCTTTATCATCCAACCTGAAAGTAAAGTTGATCGATTTTTCAGTGGCTTAAAACCAAGTCTTAGAAAGGAATTAACTATAAGAGACTTCAGTAGCTATGAAGAGATTGTGCGTTGTGCTATCAAGGTATAACTGGAAGTTGGTGTTACGTATCCATCTCATGGTTTTGAAAAGAAACAAAAGATGGAGTTCAAGGAAAAATCTCAAAACTATGGTGAAAAGAAGACAAATGTTTTGTTATGCTCGAAGTGTGGAAAGAAGCATGGTGGAGATTCTCTTAAAGGGATTAGAAAATGTTTTATGTGTGGAAAAGAAGGACATCGAGTAGCTGAGTGCCGAAGTAATGGAAAAAAGGTAGCTAATGATGTGAATAGATAAAAGACTATAGAAAACGTACCACCAACACTTCAAAGCTTCAAGTGCAAGGAAATGGGGCATTATGCTAACCATTGCCCTAATCCAAGGGTTAACGATGATCGACATCAACAACCTCTTAAGGAAAAGGAAAAAGGAAAGTCACATGCGATCACTATTAGCGATGTTGAATATGACAACAAAGTGGTGTAATGATTAAGTGTTTATGTAATGAGATTCCAAAATAGTGTTGTGGAATCTCATTTATAGTATAATGGAATATTGGAATATTTATGTATTGGTTTGTTGTGGTTTTCAATAATTATATGGTACTGGTAACCATGAAAAGTGATTGAAATATTTTTAGAACGCACCTAATATGCACATAATGAAGGGATAAGGAGATAATGAGATGTTTGATAGTATTAATTAGCTCATGACTGATATAAGGACAAAGTGATATCATGGTTTGAGTATATAGATATTTTGGGATTTTGGTATGTGGAAAGAGTTAACATTTAACAACATTCATATTTTCACAATGATTATATGGTTATTCATGTTTCAAGAAAATATGTAATGAAGGTATTCACATGTATGGAATGTGACCAACAAGATATATTTTATGATATATGGGGGATAAATGATGGTATTTACATGCTTGGTAGATGACCTCTCTAGTAATCTTTTTCATTATACTATGAGATTGGAAAAAAGTATTTTGGATAAGCCTAAATATTGGAATGGATTAATTTGGACAAAAGATAATATTGTTTAAGTCTAGAACCTCTTTTTCGATATTATTTTTTTTAATTTTATAATAGTATAGTTTTAGAAAAAGGGAAACCTGTAGGATGGGCGACAACCCATCACGTTGGACAAGGTTGCGGGAATCGAACCTACAACTGAAGTGTGACAGGCCTTCATTGCCTACCACTGGCCTACAAGAAGTCCCTGTTTAGTAGAAATTAGTTTTATTTTGTTAAGTGGTATGATAGATGAAGTATAAGTCCATTTTTGGAAACATATACGATTAATCTCACCGTAAATGGACTTATGTATATAACCATTTCTAACCTTATGTTTGAGACAGATGGAATGACCTATCATTCTATCGCATGATCTGCTAACACATCACGGAAGACAAATTCAACTTAATTTATTTAATAGATATAGTGGAAATTGTTCAAGGCACGAACAACAGTGAGATTGTACCAAAATCAATCAAGTATTTCAACTAATTCCAGTTTTTTTTCAACTTTAGGGAAATGATCTTGAAAACCAAAAAACGTTGTCCTAGATGGTACCTTAGATCATAAAAAATTTATGGATTTGTGATTGTTGGATTTTTCATAGCCATGTTCTCTACCACTCTACATCAGAACTTGATGGTTAGATTTCTCTTCCATATCCATATTTTCACCTATGTTCTCCTATGTGGAAACCCAGTTATTAGTTAATTTGGGTAACCGTTACGTTTCATACTTTAGTTTTTAAAGATAAGTTTTGGTATTCCTTTTTACAATGTGGGTTTCTATTAAAGAAACTTTCAAGTAGTAAACCATTTATAACCCCCGATGAATTTTTAGGGTGAAATTAATTTTAAGGGGGGTAGAATGTAACACCCCGAGATTTTATGAGAAATATTATTTTTAATTTCTTGGATGTCTTGTGTTGTAAGCTACACCAAGATTAGATTGCGCTATACGCAACACTGTATTAGCTTTTAGTATACACAAACCCTATTTTAGGCTTGTTTTTCATGACAGAGAAACATTCCTCGATAGCGTGTGTTGTACGCAATATCGAGTTTCACTAAACGAGATATTATTATAATATTATTATGAACTAGCCGTTATGAATAGTAATACCCAATTTTTGAAATTTTATAAATTTTATCTTTCAAAATGAACTTCATTTTTGGATTTGGAATATTGAAATTAGCCTAGGGTGAATTTTTTGGTATTTTTCTAAAAACTTTCAATTTTTGATGAATAGTGAAAACACTGAGTTATTGGTTAAAAACTGAATTTTTATTTAAATAATCATTTATTTTTTTTTAAATTTATTTTAGGTAAAAATAGGTATATAATTAATATATAATTTCAATTTAATTCATTAGATTCATTTTATAATAATTTTAGATATATAAAAATTTTATTGAACTTTTTACCGTCTTTTACCCACCTCATAGGAGCATTTGAAAATTTACATAAAACATAATTTTAGAACTTCTGTGAGTTTAATTTCAAAAATCCTAAAGACACGGTTGATATTAGTAAGTAAAATGTGGTTTAATGAGATGAAAATAATTTTTGGTGAATAGTAACTTTTTACTTTTATTTACCACAGTTAAAAGTAAATAGGGTAATAAAGGGTAGAAATGATATTATTATTACCCTAAAACATGTCCTAATTCTATTGGATAAGTGTAATTAGACCAAAAAAATCCTTAGGAATAAAATATTACCATTTAGGTTCACTTGGATTAGATTAGGACATTTATTATTATTTTATTTAAAGAAGAGTTAAAATAGTTAAAATCAAAGATTAATAACTAAAACATTTTTAATATAGGGTTATACATAAGATAAATTAGACTATAAATATTCATTAGAAATATAAATAGATTTACTACATAATTGTATTTTATTTATATTTTTTATACATTAAATAATTTAATTTATTTATGAAACAATGATGATGAAGTAATTACCTTATTAATGAAATATTAACATAATTGATATTAAAAATACCCAAATAAATGTAATTTGAGACTTTTTATTAATTACACTAATTTTATAGGTTAATATAACATATTACGGTAGTTTAGATGATTTTTTTGAAGTAATAATGCTGTTATGAATTTAGAAAAAAACAAATTACCAAATAGTGTAAAAATTGACATAAAAGAGTTTTAAAAAAAAATATTATATTATTAATTGATATAATTGTTCTAAAAATGTAAGGTTTAGAAAAAAGACTTATATAATAATATCTATGACATTAATGAACCAATTGGGGTTTTATTGGGAGTTTATAGTAATTGTATTAATCATATAGTGTAACAATACAAGAAGACACGGTAAAAGTTAAATTATTTAACTTAGAGTTAAATATAAATTATAAGGTTAATATGGTAATATAAACTTGTATAAAACCTATTTTTTGAGAGTATTTAGACCCATCCCCACCCTAGTCTCTATATAAGTCACTTTTGATCCATTATAAACCGAATATGACTTTATTATAAAATAATATTTTAAGTTTTTTCTAAGGCTCCCCTCACCTCTCTTATAAAAGGGCACTCCATCTTCTCTCAAATTCACTCCTACCAAGCCATTTGGCTCGGCCAAACTCTAACCAAATACCCTATAATATATCCTACCTTCATCATAGAGGACTTACTTTAGTCAGAAAGCCAACCTAAGGATCCCTTTTGATCAAACCAAAAGCAAGAACCCGAAGAAGAGGTAAATGTCTCACCACCTTTTTCATGTTCTTTTCTTCTTACACTTCCTCATTATTTGTTGCTTACATTATAAAATAATAACTCCAGTATCTTCTATATACTATGATGTTATTACAAATGGTACAACCATATTAGTTATTTTATCCATCCTATGAATGAAAAAGTCACCACACATGCGTACGTACGACTTACCGTCTCTACGTCCTGGTGTAGTTTGTTATTCAAACATTTCATTATCTGGATGGGTATAATAATGAGTATAAATGATGTAAATAATAAATATAACATTGTTATGATTATGTATATATGATATAACATCCAATTATATATTATTTTAATATCAAAAGAATGATATCATGGCTCGTGCGTACGTATGGACTACCCTCTCCACGAACGCGATGAGATTCATTCTCCATGTTAGCCATTCAAGAATGATTATAAAGTATATATATAATAAATAATGATTAAATTTATTACATAATAATTCTAATATATATATATATATACTCTACTTACTTCCATTCAATTCAATAAGGAAATGAAAACAGCGTTCATGCGTACGTATGGTCAACTGTCTCCATGAACAGTATATTTCATTTCATTTATCTATATATTATATACATATATATCCTGAATATATATGATATATAAATCATGTTTTACATTCTATAAGTAAGTATATCATGAAATAATTAACAATATCAAGAAAAACAAGTCCAAACACATATGATAGATGAAACGATTTTACCCAAAACGCTTCTTTAACTTGGAATTGACAAAAGAACGGGTAATTTAAAGTCATAAGTAAATCATATATGATATCATAAATATTATTATGGTTCTTTTACAAGTTAATAATATTTTTAAACAAACTATACATGAGTCTTAGAAACATATGGAAGAAATTGGACATAAGGTAAGGGATAAGTTTTCAAATCTCATTTTTATCCGAGATTGCTTATACGTAATTATTTACTAGGGTTATATTTTTCATCCATGTCCATAAAAATGTTTTTCATAATGTGTTTAATATTATTCCTTGTATATTTAAATTCATTTTTATCCCTCTTTTACTTTTACATTTTGTCATGTAAGGAATATTTCTTTTGTTTACCATACGAGAACTTTTTGACTTTTCTGGAAAAAGTACGAGGAGAATGTTTTTTTAACTTATATGGAATGAACAAATTTTTACGGTTTTATAACGCCTTATTTTCATGAATCTTAATCTATAAGATTTTATTATTATTTTCAACAAAATCCTTTTCTTTTAAAATTGAATGAAATTTTGTGAAAAGAAAATGATTTTGAAGAAGAAAGGATATTTTCTTCAAGAATTCATTTCAAGTGTTTTGTCAAAAATATTTTCCATATAATATGACATTATGATTACGTTTCAAGTATAATGTATCTATTATTTACATGTTTTTATTCTTATTATTATGAAATTATATCCATTTGTTTTATATGGATTACGTTATGATGGGATGATGTTTATGAAACCCATTTTATTCTTTGGGTTATGATGAATGAATTATGTTTATTTTGTGGCACAAGTAAGAATGATTTCATTATGAGACGGGTGGGACCTATATCTCCCTCCAATTAATTGGGTAATGATTTATATCTCATGAGATAGACATGGCTGGAATGACAAGTGAATCCGGTTAAGTAATACAGGGATGGAACGGTAAGTAAACCTGGTTTAGTAATGGTCTTTATCCAATAAGATGGTCTTGGCAACAATGCCTTGGATACTATGGAAATCATAACATGTGCTTAATGGTTTCCACAATTACATGTTTTATTCCCATACTATTTTATCATGATTAATGTTTATTTATGATATATGCCTTATGTACTTCCAAGATTTATGTCATTGATCATGATTTTGATGTTTAGATTTTATGTTCAAGTTTTTGCATTCAAATGTTTAAGGATTGTTTTATGTTCTCTATGTTTACCCTTACTGAGAATTTGAGCTCACCCTTTTTATGTTTTCTTTTCCCCATGATATAAAAAAAGTTTTTAGGTAAGAAAACAAAAAGGGGAGATCTTTATGGGAGATTTTGAAGATCTTTCACCATGATTAGAAGATTATATTCCGAGTTTCCAAAGACACTAAACTATTACGGTCCTTGAGTGTTGGTTTTTTTTATGTATTAAGTATTCCGAAAAAGTAATGTAATGTCCATGTACTTAAAGCCTGTGTCTCTAAAATACACCCTTGCTATGTTTCTGAAATTTCACCATTATTTTCCAGGCCAAAAAATTGCGTAGTGAATACTCATACCCATTTCCAATCAAGGGTGTTGAACTTCATGCGCTAATACTTATTTTATTTGGGACTTAAATGTATTTATTTAAAACTTCTTAATCTTGGAATAAAATTTTATGATAATTTATTTCATTTTTTATGATCTATGTGCCACACTTAATCATGAGAATGAAATGAAAGTGATGGGTGTGGCCAGAATTATATAGTGCTTTATTGCATTGGGTAATGATTTAGTTTCATTAGACATATTTAAAGGTATTAGTTAGGGAACCTAATCAATCATGGTACTTTTTCCATCTTTATTTCTTGTCAGTTAGCCTTTACCTATGGTTATGATGTTGTGTTTTAAGTTTTTTCTATATTTCTCATGTTTCCTTTATAATTATCCTGCTATATCATGCCTCATTGTTCATGTTTCTGATTCTCACTTCTTTTATGCCAAATTCATATGCCTATTTTATAACATGTATTACTTTATTTATGTTATGACATTTTTATTCTCTTATGTATGTCCCCAAGTTATCCCTTTAAGTTTTCAAATCTATGGAATTTTAAAATCATGTTAAGGATGTTTTCATTAATGTTGTTGTATCCCATGTTCAAGATCTTATTATATGTACCTAATTACCAAATACAATATACTTATCAATATTATAGGTTATTTTAAATGTAATATTTTGTAATAAATCATGAAATAAAGTGTAATAAAGATCATGGTTTTAGTAGTTTTTAACAAAGGAAAAGTTTAGTTATTTTTGGGATTAATATTGGAAAAATCTAGAAAAATACTTAGGGATGAAAATAATTATAATAAAACATCCCTAAATTTTGGTAAAGTATATAGTAATTTTTAATCAGGAAAATGTATCCCTATATAGATACTACACGTGGATGTGGCTCTGGAATAGATATACATAGGGGTAAAACCCAAAAACACCACATTGAGCTACACTTGACTAGGAACTGGTGTATGATAACGGGCCTTACTGCGCACTTGGTTTGACACTCCCAAGGGATATGATTTGGTAAATTCACATGCTCATTAAGAACCATTATTAAGGGAAAAAATTACTATAATATTAGATGTTAGGAAATAGATCATGGATAAGATAGATTTAATCCTATAAATTCTTATGTTAAGGTAATACATGTCATTTATAAGTTAACCCTTTAATTTTATTTTCTTCTGGGTTATGATTTTAATAGTTTAAAATTACTCATCACTAATTTTCCCTTTATTCTAGTCAATGGATTTAAATAAAAGGAATATATTTTTATTATTGGGTAGATTATACGATCATTTATAATTTTATTTTGGTGATTCATGCATAAAAAAACATACTGAGTACTCATCATTTAAAGAAAAGATGAGATTGTAGTAAAAATTGATTAAATGAAGAAATTATACTTTTCAAGAATGTATATTTCCTTATGTACCTATTCTATATGGTAAAGGAATTCTTTAAATATAGGAAAATAGTCTTGAAACAAAACGAATTATATTATTGTGACCATTTCTAATGAATTGATGGTATTTTAACAAATCTTATATTTATGGTTTTGTGGTCATTGACTTTATACTAACCATGTCTTATATCACACTCTATTAGTTTTTCAGTGTTATTTTTCTCTTCCATGTATATGTTTTCACTAACCACTAATGTTATCCAACTGGGAAACCTAGTTATGTGATGACCTTCAAACTTCTTTTTCTCTCTTTTCAAGAGGAGGTTTTATTAACCCTTTTTTACGATGTGGGTTTTCAATAAAGCAATTTTCATGTGAAAAAAATTGGTTTCTAAGATCAAGTTCAAATTTTGAGGATGAAATTTATTAAAGGGGGGAAGAATGTATTGCCCTGAGTTTTTAAAAGAGAAAACTTTTTTAGATAGAGTATGTGATACGAACACTGAACCCAAACAAACCATGATTATTTAAACAAGACCTTTATAACATAGCCATTATATATTTGGATATGAATATAATTAAATAATTTATGAAAAATATATATATCTCCTACTCAATGTAAATATATTGATAAATTCTTGGTAAATAATCAAGTAAATTTTTGGTAATGTCTTTTTGTACTTCAAAATATGTTTTCTTCCAAAATGATTTTTATTTATTTTTTATGAAAAAATATTATAATTATTTTATACAAAATTTATAAATTCTATTTTAAAAAACTAACTCCATTTTTGATATCATCATATCAAGATTAAATTAGGCTGAAAGTTTTGGATCTTTCGGAAAATATAGATTTTTTAAAGAACAGTGAAAAGCAACATTTTATATAAAATCATCATTTCATTTGATAAATTAATCAATTTAAAAGTAAAATTATTTATTTAATTTGATTTCAAGGTAAAATAAGTATTATTTAGTATATTTTATTCAATTAATTATATTTAAATCATCTTTCTACCTTATTTTGGTATAATTTTATTTTTAGGATTAAAAATGCATTTTTCTAAAAATTGTTTTAAAATGCATAATGTTTCTCCGTTTTAATTAATTAAAATATAACCTAAATATAAATGATATAAATTAAATTTTTATATTATATATATATATATATATATTAATTTAAACTCGTATAATGAATATTACTAGTTATAGAGTAAAAATAAAATCATATTTTCCTTATAAAAATGCATTTTCAAAAAAACCACTTTTATTCGTGCTTGCAGGTTTTATATTAAATTAAATTATTCCACTTATATGGATTGATTTTGATAATATGGATTCCATATTTTGGATCATTATAACTAATATTATTTAATAAGTTCATCTTAATTTTTGAAAAATATGAATAGTAATTGTAATAAATATTTATTACCACGGTAAAAGGAAAATAGGTTAATTAAGGGTAAAAATAATTTAAAAGATATTAGAAAGAAATTAATCCTAATAGTATTAATATTTATATTTCCTTTTAATTAAAATTATTATTATATTTATTCCTTATTGTTTTTACTTTATGAATGATTATGTAATCAATTTGATAAAAATTATATTTTCATACAATTAAACACAAATTATATTTTCAAGTAATATGAAATTTTAATTAAGGAATTAATTTTGGTGAATTTTTGTATTTTTAAAATAAATTATATTATAATAAAATTTTATTACTAAATTTTTATTATTAAAATTAAATTATAATATAATTTTTATGATGTTATATGTAATTTCTATAATGGTTCGAAAACAGTTATTATCAATAAAACTCAGTATTTCTCAATAAATGTAAATTATATTTTAAAAGTAAAAATTAATTTATTTTATTTTTATAAAATAAATATTATTTTTGGAATCATAACATAGAAATTATCCAACAAGGAAGTTTTCATAATTTTCGGAGGTAGTCGAATTTTCAGGTAAAAATTAAATACGGTATAAATATATGACATGTATTATGACATCATAATGACCCAAATATGATGTAATAAATACTATAAAATGTATCCACAACCAAATATATGTTTTACTTTTAAAATAATTTAATATTAAGCTTATTTGATTATTTTTATAAAGCCTTTATGAATCCTCCAAAACCTATAATATATTTGAAAGTTTTAAAATCATTTCTATATAAACATGACTCAATTCCACATTAGCAAGGGTATTATTTTAATAATTTCTTCCTTTTTACTAATAAAATAATGAAAACCAAACCTATTTTGTAGAAACCAAGGGAAAAAACATGGGAAAGTTTCTGTTTTTTGTTATTTTATTATATAGAGTCTAAAACCTAAGTTTGGGAAATGATAAAGAATTTCCCACTCATTTCCTACATAAACCCACCCATTATACAATTTAAATTCACTAAAAAACTTTGTATCATGTCATAAATCTACCCTACCCTATCTAGAGTACTCCCAAGGTGCCATCAAGCTCTCAAGAAGCTCCTCCCAAGCATTTGGAATAACCCTCTCGAGGTAAGAGATCCTCTCATTCTCCTCTTTATTAAAGTTTATTCATTATCTTTTGTCTTTTATCTCTTATTAATAATCATGGTATATGTTCTTCTATATCCCCAATACTATCCGTTTTATTTCTAAATTATGATATTCCCCTTTCACTCTCATTAATCTCTTCCGTGAACATTTATATTCCCCTGTTATGCTGTCGAAATTTCAACATGATTTTTCATGCCATACAATTGTGTAGTGAATACCTGTACCCATTTCCTATCAAAGGTGTTCACCTTCATGAAATTATAATTATTTGATTAGGGACTTGAATTTATTTATTCCACACTCCTTTATAATGGAAGAAAATTTTATGATAAATGATTTTATATTTTATGATCTATGTGGCACACTTAAGCATGAGAATGAAATGAAAGTGACGAGTGCACCCAGAATTATATAGAACTCTAATACATTGAGTAATGTTTTAGTTTTATGAGACATCATGCAAGGGATTAGGGAGTGAACCTAATACATCACAAGAATCTTTCCATCATGATGTCTTGGTAGTTAGCCTTGGCCTATGGTTATGATGTAGTGTTTTAATTTGTTTCCACATTTCCCATGTTGCACTTATGATTATCATGTTATATCATGTCTAGTTGTTCAGGTTTATGATTCTCACTCATTTTATGCCCCATTGATATGATTATTGTCTAACATGTATTAATTTCTTCATGTTATGACACTTTTATTCCCTCACTTTTCTTTATAGCTCACTTATTTATTATGTATGTCCCGAGGTTATCCCATGATGTTTTAAGAGATATAGAATTTTAAAAGCATATTAAGGATTTTTTCATTAGTGTTGTTGTATCCCATGTTCAAGATGTTATTATATGTACCTAATTCCCAAATAAACTGTACTTATTGATCTTCCAGGTTTTTTTAAATTTAATATTTTGTAACAAATCATGAAATAAAGTGTAATAAAGAGCAGGGTTGTCATAAAAAATCCTCATTTAAGTAATGTAGTTATAGAAAAAAATTAAATACTTTGGTTATTTTAAACCATTAAAAAATATAGTCATTTAGAATTAAAATACAATTATGTATCTTAACCATTGATAATATATTCTTTATGGAGGGACCATTAATATTAGTATATATTAATGGTTCTGATAAAGTCTAATTGACATAGATGGAAGAAGAGATGGCCTCAACTAGTCAGATTGTATACTATAAAGCCTAATTATTAGAGGTTCTAAGGGATATCGTGTCACTGGACTTTTACCTTGACCAATACCAAGTTGAAATTCAATAACTAAATCATGAAAAAAAACTATTATGACAATTTCATGCTTATCAATATCACATCTCAAACCGTGTTCGTCGAATCACCCCAAAAAAGTTCCACCATCACACACCTTACCCTTAGAGTGTACACTGGTATAATAAAGGTTTATTTATATAGACCCTATAATTATGAATTTATATATTATTTTAAAATAAAATAATAGTCTGATTTTTTATTAATATTATATATGATTGAATTGTGAGTTTGATAAAAAGTTGATTTTGACATAAAGAAACAAAAAATTATATTTTTGGGAAATATATAGTTTAGATCAAAACACACTTTTTAATAAATTCAATAATTTTAAAATAAATTTTATTCTCATGAAATATTATTGTTAAATTATATTTATTTGAATATATATGATAATATAATTTTATGGTGTCTAATATAATTTTATAAGGGTCATAAAGTGGTTAGTGTCGTAAAAACTAATATTTTCCAGTAAATAAGGATTTTTACTTAACATTATAATTCCTCATTTTTAGAAAAAAAAATTTGTAAAAAAATATCATTTTTGAAATCATCATGTTGAAATTATTCAATGGTGATTTTTTCATAATTTTCCAAGACAATCAAATTATTGGGTAAAAATTTAATACAATATAAATATACAGTATGTATTATGACATCATAATAGATCAAAAGTTATTTAATAAATGTGATAAAATTCATCCATGTATAAATAAATATTTAAACTTTAAAATATTGTATTTTTTATAATATTTTATTAATTTCATAAACTATTATTGAATCCTCCAAAAAAATATTATATTTTTTGGTTTTAAAATCAATTTTTAATGAACATGAATCGTTTCCACATCATCAATGGTATTATTTTAATATGTTAGATTATTGAACATATAAAGTATTTAAAACCACTCCTATTTGGAATAAACCATTAGAAAAACCATTTAAATGTTTTGATTTTTTATTATTTAATTATATAGAGTCCAAAACCTAAGTTTAGAAATTAATAAATAATTTAGCTCTCTTTTGATATAAATACCCACCCAAACTCCAACTATTATTCAATTATACCCAATTTAGAATTAAATTACTATATATATATATCTCTCTCTATTTAAATATCTACCATGGTGTTCCCAAGATCATAATAAGCTCCTTCCAAGCCTTTATAAGCGCCCTCTCAAGGTAAGAGGATTATCTCCTCCTATTTATTCAAGAACTTTCTTTGTATTATACCTTTTGATTTAAAAAATTTCATGTTAAAATTTGTTTTTAAAAATCTATTTGTAGTCCTTATTATTTATAAGTAATTATTTTCGACCTTTAACTCTCATTAATCCCTTTCATAATTCTTCACATACACCTGTTATGTTGCCGAAATTATCCTATGATTTTTTCATATCAAACATTTTTGTTCTAAATACCCATCCCAATTTCCAATCAAGAGTATTCACCAATACATAACTATCCTTAATTTATTGGTGACTTTCCTCTACATAAACTACACTCCATAATCATGGTATTAAATTTTATTAAATACTTTCTTATGTGTTATGATCTATGTGGCACACAAATTCATGTACATGATATAAATGTGATGGGTGGACCCAGATTATATAACCCTCAAATAGATTGGATAATATTTTTATCACATGATATACCATGTATAGTTCATAATAGGTTATCTTAATCACACTATTTTATGATATCTCTATGGTTATCCTTGACTTATACTTATGATTTCATGTTTTATGTCATTGCCACATTCCAATATTTCCTTGATGTTATGATATTATATTATTTTTTGATATTAAAGTTTATGATTATCACCCCTTTTATGTCCCTATATATGATTTTTGAATCACATGTATTACTTTTATTGTGTTGTGATTTTATTATTCTCTTACTAGGTTGTACAACTCACCCCATTCTTATGTATGTCCCCATGTTATCTCATACAGTATTAGAAGATCGGTGGAATATAAGGGTATGTTTTAGAGATTTTAAATAATTTTATTGTACCCATGTTTCAAGTTATTTTGGTATGTATCTAACTAACCAAATACACTACTCAACTCAAAATATTTTTTTATTTCAAAATAAGGGAGCAGAACCAGAAGATAGCCCATCAAGGTGGGTGAAAGTGGTATAGTCCAAGAGCATCCCCTTGCACTACACTGGAACACTCCAGAGTAAGAGTATGGAGACTATCAAAGATCCTCAGAGGCTCGCCCTGCCTACCCAAACGAGCAAGAGAATCATCCGCACAATTACTCTCCCTCCTACTATGGTGGATCATCCTTCCACGATGAGTTCCTATCTTATATCTTCGTATAAGATAAATCATCTCCCACGGAACCCCCTGACGTCCCTGCAAATCCCTCACAAGTATCTCAGAGTCAGATTCAATCTCAGACGCCTTCAATAAAGTGTATCTATATATAATAAACCATAAATTTAGGTGTATTAAAGATATGGGTTTTCATAGTTGGTATTATAGAATGGTCTAGTAATTTTTGGGTATTATGTTTATAAAACCTTCATAAAAACTTTAGAGATAAGATTAAACATAGTAAAACATCCCTAAATTTTGGTAAAGTGTATAGTGAGTTGTTTTAAAGGAAAAAAATCCATGTATGGATACTATAAATGAATGTGGATCTAGAATAGTTGTACCTAGGGGTAATAACCCCAAAAAATAAGTAATGGGTATTAACTTAATCATCACCTAGTGCATGAAAAAGAGGCCTTACTGTACACCTAGTTTGACACTCCCTATAAATATTATTTGGTAAATTTATAATATCTTTATTAAATAATATGATGGGAACAAAAATTCCCATAAAATTTTATATTATGAAATAGACCATTGATAACTTATATGAAGGCTATAAATTCATAGGTTAATGAATGTATTTCATTTATGATTTATCCCATCAATGTTCATATTTTCCCTTTTATACGTTTAATCGATTGAAAATTATCATCCCTGATTTTCCTTTTATTTTATTCATTGGATGAAAATATGAGGAACCAAGTCAATAACCAATTTGATGGGCAACGTAATGACTTCCCAAATGAGATGCTCAACCCAATGGGAGCGGGATTCGGGAACTTCATGAAAATAATTTCTAAATTAACTTAAATTTTGAACAAAAACATGAATCTTGTGGAAATCACATAGCCCCCTAATAAAAATAAAGTCAAAATTAAGAAATTTAGGAAATAAAGGCCTCTAACTTTCAATGGATCTCCCAATACTTTAATCATGGAACAATGGATAAAATCCATTGAAAATATTTTATCCATCCATCAATTATCTAAGAAATATATATGTAAGGTTGTTTTTTAATCATATGGTGGGATAGGTTGATCAATGGTGTATGTTGATCAAATATATGAAGCCTAAGGAGGATATTTAAGCAATGTATTGGAAAGAATTATGGAAAAAAAACTTGATAAATACTTCCTCACACTCTATGACTTAAAATTGAGATGGATTTACTTTTCCTTAAGTAAAATGACGATTGATACATCAGGGTATATGAGGTAAACTTAAAAATACTTTCAAAATATTACTCTAGCTTTATTATTGACCTATAAAGTAAATTTGACCACTTCTTTAGTGGGATAAAGCTAGGTCCATGAAAATATTTGACGATTGGTGGCTTTGACAACTATGGGAAAATTATCTAATGTTACCTGAAAGTTGAAATAGAGATTATAGAATATGAAGGGTTTCATGGGTATGGTGATAGGACCTAGATAATTGAGTTTTATTATAGGAGAGTGATGGTGAAATCTAATGGTGTAAAAAGAGTCCAATATCCCACTTGTCAAAAGTACGGGAAGAAGCTTCCCAAGAATTACGTAAAGGGGATGAGAAAATTATTTATGTGTGGGAAGGAATGAAAAAATTCAAGAGAATTATTATGGGAGAATCCCACCAATATTATGGAATAAAGGAATGATCTAGTCAACCCTTATCCCACTATCCAAAGTTTTAACTACAAGGAATAAGGACACTATGTGAATCAATGCACTAAGCCTAGGGTTTTTAGTGATAGCTAATGGCAGTAACTTCTAAGGCCTAGAGATATAGAAAGATATTATATTATCACAACTATTTAAGTAGATCCTAAAAATGATGTGGTAATAGTTAAGCTAGTTATTCATTCATGAATAGTGAAATTTCTATTTGATTCTACTTCTACCAATTCTTTCATATCACACAAGTTTCTTAGAACAATTCAAACCCTGCCTCAAAATATGGAAGTGGACATATCGCTGAAAACAAAAAATGGGGATATTATTTTATCCCAAGTATAAAACTCAACCCTTATACATGTTTTTGGTATGAACTTCCCAACGAACCTTGTGATACCCCCTTTATCATGATTTGATGTAATTTTGGGTATGGATTGGTTTTCCTTATATATAGCCAATATAAATTTTTGAGAGAAGGAAATCACCCTCAGTATTTCAAATCACATTCCAATTCTATAAAAATGAAAAGGGGAGGATTAATCTCTTTTGGAATCATTATCTAAAGAATGGATATTATTTCCTTATGATCAAGATATCTAGAATAAATGTTTGGTACAAATGAAAATATCATCCTTGATAACATGCCCATTATAGGGTAATATGTTGATGTGTTTTATGAAGAACTGGTTTGTCTTCCTATAAGCCATGAGTTTGAGTTCTCAATAAAAATTATACCTAGTTCTTTTACAATATCCAAGAATCCATATATAATATAATTTGTTTTACTTTAATAGATGAACAAGCAAATTTTAGTGAATTTGGATAAATGTTTTATACTCCAAAGTGTTTCACCATAGAGTGTGTTGGTCCTCTTCATCAAGAATAAATATGGGTCAATTTGACTATGAATTAATTATCGTGAGTGAAAAAATATCATGATAAATAAAAATTATCTTTTTCTGATAATTGATGACTTTATTGATTAGATACATGGATCCCAAAAATTCTCTAAGGTGGATCTTCGATCGAGATATTATCAAGTAAAAGTGAGGAAGGGGGATATCTGAAAGACTACTCTATATACAAGGTATAGGCACTATGAGTTTATATTAATTCCATTTACACTCCATAATGCTCCATCTATATTCATAAACTTAATGAATATATTATTTATGGATTTCCACATTAAATTTCTATAGTCTTTATAGACGATATTCTTATCCACTCAAAAAATAAGGAAGAGTGTGAGGAGAATTTTAATTTTTTATTAAAAACCTTGTGAAAGAAAAATTTATGTGTGAAGTACTATAAATATGAGTTTTGGATAAAGTAAGTAACATTATGATGGAATGTTATTACCAGCAATGGGATATCTGTGGATCCTTTAAAAATAAAGGTAATTAAAGGATGGCCCAAACTAATTTATGTGATGGAGAACTGTAATGTCCTTCGATTATCTGGGTATTATCATCGATTTGTATGAAAAATATCATGATTTTCAGGACAACTAACTAAGATAACTCAGAAGGGATTGAAGGTTGCATATACATATTAATGTGATGAGAACTTTAAAGAGTTAAATAAGAGTCTAATTACTGCACATTTTCTCACATTACCCACCAATGGGGAAATATTTGTAATCTACAATGATGTCTATAAAAAGGGATTGGGTTTTTTACTAATGAAATATAATAAATTGATAGTTTATTCCTCCCAAAAATTAAAGATCCATGAGTAAAATTACACAACTGGTGATCTAAAATTGTATGTAGTGATCTTCACATTAAATATTTGGTGGAATTATCTCTATGCAGAGAAGTTTGAAATATATACAGATTATAAAAGCCTCAAATACATATTCACACAAAAGAAGATCAATATTTGTAAAAAAGGTAGTTAGAGATGATTAAGTATTATGAGTGTTTAATCTATTATCATCTTGGAAAGGTTAAAAAAGTGGCAGATACTCTGAGTAGAAAGGATCTCGTAACCCTATCCATGATGATGATTGAAAGGGATCCAGTCTTCTTGGACATGAAAAATATGGGAATAGGAATAATAAAAGAATATTTATCCTACCTTTCTCTAATAACTACTCAACCATTCATACTTGAGGGGATCAAGGAGAACCAAAACGATGATGATGAGCTACAAAAAAAGTATTAAACATTCTGGGGTTTAACTTTTCTAAAGATAGAGTTATAAGATTTTGAACCCATATATGTGTCTCATCAAAATCATAGATAAATGGGAACTTTTGGATTATGCATTTAACTCATCATTATCTATTCATCCAAGAATCACTAAGATGTATAGAGATCTGAAGAAAAACTTCTCGTGGGATTACATGAAGAGTGAGATTGTAGAATTTTTATCTCGATGCTTGGTATTCCAACAAGTCAAGGCCAAATGATAGAATTATAAGGGTATGATGAAACCATTTACCATACCATTATGGAAATGGTAAAACATAACCATGTATTTGTTTTACAGGACTCTCCAATAAATATAATGGTAATAATCTTATATGGGTAGTAGTCGATGGCCGTATAAATTCATCATATTTCATTTTTATCAAATAATATTTCTATCTTTACCAATTAGACAATATATACATAAGATAAGCAGTAAGAATGTATGGAGAACCACTCTCTATTGTATTTGATTGAGATCTAAGGTTTAACTCAAGGTTCTGGAGAATAATTTAGCAAGAATTGAATATAGAGTAAGATTTATCACTACTTATCACCCTCAGATAGATTCCAAGCCTAAAATAACCATTCAATATCTAGCAGATATATTGAGATCATATTCAATGGATTTCCAAGGATATTGGGATCAATACCTTCACCTAGTGGAGTTCTCATTCAACAACAATTCCCATTCTATCATTTAAATGTCATCTTATGAGAATTTTTATGGAAAGAGGTGTCAGAATCCATGATTATAGGATCAAGGTATAGATAGAAAGTTTATGGGACCTCATCTTATTGAATAATATAACATATATAGTTCAAATCATTCAATGTTATATGAAATTTACACAAAGTTGATAGAAAATATATGCATACAATCATCAACGAGACCTGGATTTTGAGGTTTTAGATAAGGTGTTCTTTCATATATCATCATGGAAGAAAGTCATGAAGTTTTTTAAGAAGGTAAATCTTAATCCAATATATAGCATCCCCTTTGAGATCCTTGATCGCATTGTAGTTGTGGCCTATAAACTAGAACTCCCACATAACCTGTCCTAAGCACATGATGTGTTCTATGTATCCCTCTTGAGAAAGTACATTATGGACCCTCACATGTACTGAATTAGAGGTGGTACCCTTGAAAAGTGATCTTTTATTTGTGGATCAACCGGTGAAGATCATAGATTTCAGATAAAAAAATCTATGAAATAAGAAAACTCACCCAGTCAAAGTGATACGGTTGAACCACTAATTTGAGTAAGCAACAATGGAACTAGAAGAAGCGATGAAAAATATGTACCCTCATCTGTTTTAGTTTATTAAATAAAATTTCAAGGGTGGAATTTTTAAAGAGGTAAGAATGAAATGACCTAGAATTTTATAAATGAAATTCCCTTTTGAATGAAAAAACCCTCTCTAAGTAACATAGTTAGAGAAAACATGTGCACTAATTTGGTAATTCTGGACCATTATAAAATATATATGGTCAAATGTAGAATACTATCAAGAATCTTAGTCTTTGATAATACAGTTTTTATACAGTTATCATTAAGATTAGTATACATTAAGGGTTATGAGAAAGTCTAACTGACACATACGGAACAAGAGATAGCCTCGACTAATAGGATCATCCCTTTGAATCCGAATTATCATAGCCTCTGAGTGAGATGAAATCATTGAAATTTTCCCTTGTAAAAGACCAAGCTGAAATTCAATAACTAAAACTTGAACAAAACCATTTATGGGAGAAGTTCTTTTTTATCAATGTCATGGACTAAAATATGTTCACCGAACCACCCCATGAAAGTGTCATCATCGCACACCTTACCCTTAGGGATTACACTGGAATAATAGGGGCTATGTATATAGAACCTAGAAGTGTGAAAATTTATATTTTATTTTAAATGAAATAATTATCCCTTTTTTATTTCTATATATAGATCATTGAATAATGAGTTCGATAAAAATTATATTTTGATATGAAGATAATAAAATTTTATTTTTTGAGAAATATATAGGTTTGATTAAAATATTTTTTTTGATAAATTCAAGAATTTTAAAATAAGTATTATTTTAATGAAATATTATTATTAAATTATATATATTTGAATATTAATGATTATATAATTTAATTAAGTCTAGTATGATTTTTATGGGTCGGAAAGTGGTTAGTTTCATAAAATCTAGTATTATCCAACAAATAAGGATTTTTATTTAAAACTATAAGTTCTCATATTTAGAAAATTATTTTGTTAAAAAAGTATCATTTTTTAAATCCAAATGTTGAAATTAACTAGTGGATTTTTTTATAATTTTTTGCGATAGTCAAAATTTTGGGTAAAAATCGAATATGGTTTAAATATATGGTATGTATTATGACATCATAATAGCCAAAAAGTGATGTAATAAATGCTATAAAAGTAATAAAAGACCAAATATAGACTTACCCTTTAAAATAATTTGTTTTTTAAGTTACTTGATAAATTTTATAAACTTTTAATGAATCCTCCAATACCTATATTATATTTTAAGGTTTTAAAATCAAGTATTTATGAACATGACTCACTTCCACATCACTAATGATATTATTTTATTATGTTAGGTTATATGCCTTATAAAATATTTAAAACCAATCATATTTGGTAGAAACCGTGTGTAAAACCCGTGGTAAGTTTTTTGGTTTTGATCATTTTATTATATAGAGTCCAAAACCTAAGTTTAGAAATTAATAAAGAATTCCCCTCTCTTTTTCTATAAATACCCACCCAACCTTCCACTCTTATTCAATAAAAACCAATTTATCATGAATTTAATCTCCCTATACCTCTTGAAATCTCTTCTAAGTTGTTCCCAAACTCTTAATAAGATCCTCCCAATATTTTTTAAGTGCCCTATCAAGGCAAGGGGATTCTCTCATCCTCATATTTATTCAAGTACTTTATTTATATTATGACTTTTTATTTTCAATTGATCATGTTGGAATATGTTTTTACAAATACCTTTAATATTATTATTATATCAATGTGATTATAAACCACCTTTCACTCTCATTAAACCCTTCTATTAATCTTTATATACACCCATTATGCTACTGCCAGAAATCATTTTTTTTTCATTTTCTGAAGCCGGTTTAAGGGGTTGCCGGTACCCATACAGTCTTTCAACTACATCATCACATCCGAATAACAAACCACAATTCAAGTTTCAAGTTTCAAAATCCAAGCTTAAAACATTCAACTTCAAATTCAAATTTCAAATTGCCGCTCCATCTCCATCAACGCCTTGAGCCACGAGCCCCGACACGCGGCATATCACGCGCCGACCTCGAAAACTGAAGTCACTCGATTGTTGCGTCGCCGATCAGACGCGTCACGACCCATTATGCTACTGAAATTATCCTATGATTCTTATATGTTAAACATTTGTGTTGTAAATACCCATCTCTATTTCCAATCAAGGGTATTCATCTAAATGTAACTATACTTCATTTATTGGGTACTTACATTTATATAACCCACAATCTTTAATCATTATATTAAAATTTGTTAAATTTTTTCTTATTTTGTATGATCTATATGGCACAAAAATGCTTGCACATGATATGGATGTGATGGGTGCGCCCAGAATTATATAGCCCTCCAATGCATTGAGTAATGATTTTATCTCATGAAATACCATATATAGTGCATGGGAGGTTATCCTAATCACACTATGTTATGATGTCTCAATGGTTATCCTTAACTTATGCTTATGATGTTGTGCTTTATGTTGTTGCAGTATTCCTATGTTGTCTTAATGTTATCATATTATATCATGATTTAATGTTCAAGTATATAATTCTCACCCACTTTAAGTCACCTTGATATTCTTATTGACTCACATTTATCTCTTTCATCATGTTATTATTTGATTATTCTTTTACTGGGATTTATAACTCACTATTTTCTTATGTACACCTTCAGGTTATATCATGCAGTATTAGAAGATCGGTGTAATATAAGGTCATGTTTTAGAGTTTTTAAATAATGTTTGTGTAACCATGTTTCAAGTTATTATGATATGTATCTAATTACCCAAATACACTAGGCCTCATGATATTTTGGTATTCTATTAAGTGTATATTTATATAATAAATCATGAATTATGTTGTATTAAATATACGGGTTATCATACTCACGACTACCAATAAACACATTCCATATTTCTTGGTTTATCATGTGTGTATATATCTATGGTGGGTGAAGGTTTAATTTTCCTTCAGCATCCCTGAGATGATGATTCCTAAGAATTGTCTAAAATCCTCTATGATCCTTTCCAGCAACCATTAATACAAATTTCATTCAGTAATCATCTAGTATAAATTTACTCTTTAATAGATAATAAAGAACAAATAAATGTTTAATTATTTTATTTTTTAGTAAAAAAATAAATTATATTATAATTTTACCCTAATATCTTCTAAAATTAATACCTTAACCACGAGCACAACATTATGAGATATATCTACATCAATAACAACATGAAATTGAGTGGTGAACCCAACATAAATAATGAAAATATACTTATTGGAGTTATTAGGATAGTTGTGTACATTATATATAACCTTGAATTTGATTCCTCTACTTCTCACCTTAATATTTTTTGTTAACACCATTTTTCTATGAAACTCTTATTTTTTTGGGCCATAAGTTTTTCAATTTTTAACATTTCATCATATTTAACATCATCAATATGTTGTTCCTAAATACTGGTATCATCGGCATGTGGAGAAACTTATTGTTCCCTTACACTGGGAGCATCAGCATATTGAGAAACCTATTTTTTCTTGGGATTGGGATCATCATCATTTCAAGAATCCATTATATATATATAAGTGGAGGAAAATTTAATTTATATTATATAAATTAAATATTGAATATATAATGATATGAAGTAACTAAATATATATTACAAAAAATATATAATATGATTAGTGAACTCTCTTTTTTTCTTTAAAGGTTGAAGAGATTTTCCACCTCTATCAAGTATCCAAATACAATCATTGTGGTCTCCTCAAAAATAAAAGACCCTATATAAATTGGTACCTCTATGAAAAGATTGTGACTACCCAATGAAAGGATAATCCTCAGTTGAATTGACATCTGACCCTTTAGTGGTTTTGGTTGAGAATAGAATAATTGACTACTTTATGTTTATAGGATCTGGGATATAAAATAATTTTAGTTCCTATGATTCCATTACAAATGGTTCTTCTTTGTACCCTTATTTACTGAAATATACTTTCACTAATCCCAATTCACCGATTTTCATGACACTCCTATTATCAACCCACTTGCTTTGAAAATCATCACTTGGAATGTTTTATAGTACAACCCTCATATTTGTTCAATGATGCCAAAGTACGATATATTTTCCTAAATTGGATTTTTTTCCTTAGTACTAGATACAAGAATCCTTTCAACCAAAATCGTAACTCCACTATTTTTTATGGTATTGCATTCATCGTTCTCCTTTATATAGAATGTATTACCATTAATTACATAACCATTATAAGATAATACATGTATAGTTGGTTCTCTGGCTATCCATGGAAGTCATTCTAAAATTGAATTTGGATTTACAATTGACTCCTTAAAAATATAGTCTTGAGAACATCCTATAAACTATTAATTTGATCATTTTTTGTACATCTAGTGATGCTACAATGATACTATCACATAAATTTTTTCCATGTGAATGATATCAAAAATTTTATGATTTACAAAAAATTATATTATAGTAATTCAAAAAAAACTAATCTCTTTTTTCAATCAGTTTTTGTAAAGTTTTTTAAAGAAGTTTTACTAAAAGTGGTGGTCATATTCATTACATTCTCAAACAGTTGATCACCTATTAGTGAATATGGTGTTGTAACTTCTTTAGAATTCCCATAGAATGATGTCATCCAAGATCGGTATTTTTATCATCGAGGTAGAAATCTACGGTTTCCTAGAAATGCAATCTTTGATGAATGTTACACCATAACTGAGTGTGTACCTTGATCACAAATGAAGCACCCTTGAGTTCCATTAATTATATATCCTAAAAAATTCCATAACTAGGAAAGTTATTTATCATCTTGTACAACATGGATCTTAATGTGATATCATTATTTTTTAAGCATCATACAATATAACACATGAATCCCACATTAATTTCAAATATATTATCAATGGATCCAAATAAACTTATATATATCATTACCCAATTGTTTTGGTCCCAATATAAGTAGATACAATATAAGTAGATACAATATAATGTATTTGAACTTCATGTATAACCATGGTGGAAAGTTATAATTTACCAACATAACCAGCCATGTACTATGAGTGCTCCTTTGTAAACCAAAAGGATTTACTCCATCTATAGATAGCACAAAATAAAGGGTTTTAACTCATTTCCAAATTTAGGATACTCGTGATAAATTTTATTCCCATGTATAGAGCCTACTTAGTGATGAATTTTCCCATATTTATGTCTTGTATAAGCATGCCACAACAATTGTCTTTCAGACACCTCACTTATATATAGGCACCTAAACCATAGAATGATTGGAAAGTACCATAAAATTTTTAACGACTTGATTCATATTTCTTGTATCAAGATGCACCACACTTTGGGATTTTTTTAAGTGATTCATGGCCCTTTTGAAAAATAATACAATAATTTGGACATGTATGTATTCTCTTGGAGATCATACCCATTGAACATAGTATTCATTTAACGTCATATGTTCATAAAGGAAGCTCATTTTCTTTGGGTACCATATCATTCCAGAGATCTAGTAGTTCATTAAAGTTGGTGTCACCCCATATATTTATATATTTTAAATTAAATAGTTTCAGTATTATTAAATTTTTTTATATTTAGTACACTTAGTATATAATGGTGTCTTTTAACAACTCTTTAACTTCTAAAATAGTTTTGCATAATCATGAAATTCATCATCAACCATCATTGTCATTACCTCAATATGATCTTCATCATCATTCACACCTATAATAATATCCTTGATAGAGTATTCATCATTGTTCACACTTGTAATCATATCAGATGATCCATATAATGCATTTTTATCCCATCCACTAGCTACATTCAGTTCTTCCCCATGTTTAGTCTAACATTTATAACTTCAATCTATTCTGTGACAAGTCAAGTGTTCTTATAACTCATCTAGACTAATTAGTCTTGAATAACAACAATGTAAACACATAGAAAGGATTTGAGAAGGGTCATATGTATGATCTTTGGAAAACTTGATGAACTCTTTAACTACATCCTCATACACTTTTGTCATATAATTGGAATATATCCATTTTTTATTCATATCCACCCTATTGGATTCAGTAATATACACATTTAACAAAATAAATAAATATACATAAAGTATGAGATTAGGAACCTAAAGGATATTCTTTATATACACACACATCTAGTCATCATATTTGAAATAAATTTTCATTGCATCAAGAAACTGTTTGAACATAAAAATACCTAGAATTTTATGAATTTAAAGTATTATAACACTTATATTTTTATTATAAGAAGTCACATATCATAAATCATTCCTTTTTTAATTAAATTCATCAAGGTTGATAATTCACTCCTTGTCACTATCAATGTTCATAAGAAACCTATGTATTTATATAACTTAATAAGTATTAGGATATATATAATAATATTTCACTATCAAAACATATATCAAAACAAATTATATATTTCTCACAATGTTTTCCTACAGTGTTTGAAATAAATTAATCACATCAATTATTGTTGTTACATTTGAAAATTTATGAAAGATATCATATTTGAATTTTTAATTTAGTGATAATCAAAATAAAAACTTTAATATTCCATGAGATTTTTAAAATGTTCAATATTGTGGGTAGATTGGGAAAATGAATGCATTAACAAAAATAACCTAAATTTCCAAATTTCAAAACCATGAAGAGGATGTATTTAATCCCAAAAATAATTTTAATGAGTAATGAAATTCAAAAAATTAAAAACCTTGTTTAACAATATTGGGTGAATTGTATTAATTATAATATAAATGTTTAATTGACTTTAATTAGAAATATTCACGCATATTTTCATTATTTTATCACATTTGTTTTGTGTTTTATAATAATTTAGACTTAATTTTTTCAATGACTTAATGTCATGATTTATATTTTTTTATTAATTTGAGAATTAATTTTGGTATATGAATACACTTTAAAATGATATTTTCCTTGATTTTCAGGTGTAAAGCATGGATACATGTGATTTACTAAGAATTTCATGGGTTGCAGATGAATAAAATGGGAAATCTACACTCATGTGTGATTAAAGTGAGTTTGGATAACTCACATCATATTAAACACACTCCTAGCGATTATGTGAGATTCACCCATGATATTTAGTCATATCTCCAAGGATCGTGAATGGGTAATATAAACTCATGTGTGATTAAAGTAAGTTCATCTAACTTACATCACATTAAACACACTCCCAACAATTATGTGTGATTCTACCATGATATTTAATCACATTTACAATGATCATGTGTGACTAAAAGGAAGAGAAACTCAAAAAAATCATGAAAACACATGAAAGATCAACTGAGATTCTTTAAAAACAAGTTTGGAATTTCAGACTTTCGATGTTGAGGATTAATTTTTCTTAAATGATAGACTTCAACTGCAATATACCCCCAACTCCGCGAGAGTTTGAGTGTTGTGAAAAGAAGACGCAATCTACTGGGGATCTTTTATAAAGAGGGCGAAGGGTTGTTTCAGTGCTTACTGAAAAGCATTTATAAAAGTATATTTTATCATTGATAAAAACATAAGTGCTAATAAATACTAATTTTATCATTTCTTTCTTAGCGCTGAAAAATCAGAACTTTTATTAGTGCTAAAAAAATTGTATTTCTCGGTGCTTATGTTTTAGCATTGATAAAATACACATTTTTTAGTGCTAAAGCTTACATAGAAAAAAATGTAAAAAATGAATAAAAATGAATAAATAAATAAATAATATTAGTTATATAAATAATAAAATTATTAAAAATGAAATAAACTAACTATTTAAATTACAAAAATATCTAAAAATGAATTTTAATTAATTAATTAATTATATAAATTCAAAAAATATTGAAAATATAAAAACTTAATAAAGAAATATGTATAAATGAATTTTAAAAAATGAATAAATTCCAAAAATATTAAAAATTAATAAATAATTTTGAATGAATGAATATTAAAAATGAATAAATAAATTTGAATAAATTACAAAAATATGAAAAAAAAAGAATCCATAACATTAATTACATAACTTACACAAACATAAAAAATAAATAAAATGAATAAATACATAATGTTAATTATATAAATAAAAAATATTAAAAATGAAGAATATTAATTATTTGAAATATAAAATTATTAAAAAATACATTTAAATAAATTAATTATTTAAATTTCAAACATATTAATATGTTAAAACTTAATTAAAAGATGAATGAATATTATTCTTATATATTATAAACATATTGAAAATACTAAAACATAGTACATAAATATGTATAAATAAAAAATAAAAAATAATTATATTCCAAAAAAATATTAAAAATGAATATATAGTATTAAATGAAATAACATTAAAAAATGAATAAATAAAATTTAATAGTCAAAAAAATTATTTATAAAAGTGAATTTGTAAGATTAATTATATAAATTATAAATAGATACAAAAATAAAGAAAATATTAAAAAACTATGTAAATTAATTAATTATATAAATTTCAAACATTTTAAAAGTACTACAACTTAATAAATATAATCGAAGAAATATTAATCATATAAATTAAAAGCATGTTGAAAATATTAAAACTTATTAAATAATTATGTATAGATAAATATTAAAAATTGATTAAATTCCAAAAATATTTAAAATTAATAAATATTAAAAATGAATAAATAATATTAAATAAAAGAATATTAAAATTGTATAAATTGAAAAAAAATTAAAAAGGTGAATTTATGACATTAATTACATGAATTACAGACACATAAAAAATGAATAAATATAAAATATTGATTATTTAAATAACAAAATTATTAAAATGAATTATATTAAATATAAAAAAATATTATAAATAAATTACATTTATAGGAAGAAATTATATAAATTTCCAACATATTGAAAATATTAAAACTTTATAAATAAAAATGAATAAATATTAATCATATAGATTATAAGCATATTGAAAATATTAAAACTTTGTAAATAAATATGTATAAATTAAAAAAAAACGAACATATTCAAAAAATATTAAAAATTAATAAATACCAAAAATGAAAAAAATATTAAATGAAATAATATTAAAAACGAATAGATATAATTAAATAAATTGCAAAAATATTTTTAAAAAATTGAATTCAAACATTAATTACATGAATTGAAAACCCATAAAAATTGAATAAAATGAATAATGAATAATAATATGGTTGGTAATTATTGATGAATGTATTGTATTGATTGTTAATAAAATAAATATAATTAATTATTAGCCTTTGTAATTTTAAATAATAAATAAAAACATTATTATTTAATTAAATGTATAAATATTTGAAAATGTATAAATAACTATCAAAATTGAATATATTACAAAAATATTAATGAATATCCATTAAAAATGAATAAATTATAGAAAATACTAAAAACGAAATACTAAAAATGTATAAATAATATTAAATCAATAAACAAACATACACCTACACACATATATACACATAGGCATACATATACAGATATATACATGTACATATATGCATACACATACACATACACATACTGTAAAGACCCGAAATTTTCAAGGAATTTTTTTCCTTAATTTCTTTAGAATTTTACGAGTGTGCAATTTCAGACGGTACTTGATTCCGAGGCCCGGTGTGCCTGGAATCAATTTTTGTAGTTTAGCTCGGGTAAGTTCAGTAAACGAACAAGAGAGTTTTTCTATCTTTTGAACCGGTGATCGGAATTGAAATCTGAGGGCACCGATGAACTCACAACGTCGGTAATTGCTTAAGGGGCCCTTTACCGCAATTGCGTTTGTGCGGGTGGAGAAGTTAAAAAATGTGGATTAAATGAGGAATGAATAAAATTGTGAAACAATTTTATTTTTAAGTCTAAGGTGGTTTTATCCTACATGGGGGAGTTGGGGTGGCACCTAACTACCCATGTGAGGATAAATGTGAGGTGGGTCCCACACGAGCCCCAACCTTTTACATTCACATAACTCACTTTAACTCTCATAAACTCCCACCTTTAATTATGAAACCCATCCACTTCCTTATTAAATTTGCCAACCTACATTTAATTAATTAAGAGGATTTGTTTTTCAAAATTTTAATGGCTTGTCAAGTTCAATTAAAATAAGGTGGAAGCTTATTTTAATTTGGTTGGAACTTGTGTTGGGAAATCTTTTGGAGAGAAAGCTCCAAATCCTTAAAGTACTTCTTCCTCCCACGAAGAACGGTGTCTCTTCTTTGAAGAATACCGAGGTTCCATCTAATCCGACGAGCCACCGACGAACGAGCAGGGACCGGTAGCGCGGTGCGGGTGCAATGAACTACGTTGACTCTGACGACTTCCTCGCATCAAATCCGACGAATGACAAACATCACGAGGTAGGGGTTATCTTTATTCAAGTTTTATTTGTCGATCTTCGTTGCTTAAATATGGGCCGCTTGTTATCATCATAACGGAGAAATATCGGACCTCAAAAACACAGACAATCATCCTCCCCTTTTTATTGTTGATCGTCGTTGATGTTTGAGGCGAAGTATGACGCCCCAACCCCGGTAGCCCGGTGTCGGTGCTTCGGTTATGGTGTGCAATTTATTTCGCACGAAATGAAACAAATAAGTCGCACGTCATAACCCATCAGGAGGAACTTTCTGGTTTAGATCCTGGAGAATCAGAGACAACAGCTTTGCTTCTTTACTTTCTGAGCTAGGAACAAACATCCAAGTCTAGGAAAGGCTCTATCAACCTGTAAAAATTTAACATAAAACATAGGGTGAGCATTGAAATACTCAGTAAGGGGTTTTTGAAAATACTTAAATACAGCTTTTGAAAACTACGTTGAAAAGGAATACTTTTCCATACTTAGAAAGTTTTAAAAGAAAAACTTCAAGACTAAACAAAGGTTGATATATCAGAGTTAAAGTACTTCATACATATGCACTAAAACACTTAGCGTCAACTCACTTAGTAAACAAGATAAGCATAATAATAAAAAGGCATGGGTTACATGAAGTAAAGTGTCCATAAACAAGAAAGGTGTGCATGGACAACAAGGGGTAAACATGATCAAAGTCGCGCACAAGTGCATTATCTAAAAAACACATCATGACATGATAAATGTAATGCAACACTTGTAATAAAAATCCTGAGAAGAAACTAGACACGCATCAACATTTCCATACCATATGTCTTGTATATTTTTTTTAAATCTGATACTCATAGGTAAGGTTCTATAACCAAGGTTATTCCTCTAATCGGAATAATCACTAGGTTGGTCATAAACAAAGAAATGTATGCTGAAGGACTCATGATCTCTGTGTCAAGGCCCTGTGCCATGACCTAAGGGTAAAAACCCAATCTGACTGTCTCGAGAACTATCGATGCATCGAGGAGCTTACTTTTACCGGTCTCCAACCCGGAGGGCTTACTTTAACCAATCCCCAACCTGGAGGGTTTTCTTCTTACCGGTCCCCATTCCGGGTAGTCCCATACATTTCTCACATGTTGATAGGGCCAGATATTCAAGGTGTCCCATACCACTTTGAATATTTAATTTTCATTTCATATTACCCAAGGTGTCCCATACCACTTTGGGTAATACCATTTTCATTCCTCATTACCCAAGGTGTCCCATACCACTTTGGGTAATTAGTTCTTAGTTCCTCTTCATGTTGAGTCATATGCATGAATAATATTATTAAGGTAACAATTACATAAATGGTTTAAAAATGCATGATATGACAGATAAACTTGAAAATATGGAATAAAAGAAGGCATGGTTAAGCAAGCATACTAGGTGTGTAGAACAATTATTTAAGCACATAAAATGATGAATGTGTGAGACTTTCTCCCAAGGTTTATTAAATGATGAGTTTCTAAAATACTAGTACATGGAATTGAACTACTTGGCATTAACTATTGTTCTTCACAGGTCAACAAATTTCCATCCGCTAAGAATTACCGCGGCATGCTTGGTATAAAAATAATAAACACCTGCAATCTTTAAAATTCCGACACTTGGAAATAACCCACTTTAAAAATAATATCTTTCATTAATTATTATTCTTCTCTGGTCATAGAATTTGATGTTACACTCTGCTCACTAAAAATCATTGCAGCGAGTTCGGTATAAAAATAATAGAAGATTTCTACATATTAACGTAACCCTTAAATTCATATCCTTTTAAAAAAAAGTTTAAAACATGCATAAGAATATCCTTAAAAAAAACACACATGTCAATTTAAGGGCGATATTAATCGAATTCATTGATGTATACTTAGACCCAAAAATATAAAACAGCATAGGCAAGCGCTAAAATCATACATGCATAAAAATATTAATAACCATTTCTTGAAGCTAGGGTTTTCAGATATTAATCTTAAAAACACATACATACATAGGGTTATATATACACAATGTATATAATAGGGTTTCTCATAAATTAAACATGGTTCACTTGAAAACTAAAACCTCTAACAATCTGTCATTTATTTAGTTAAAAAAAGGAACAAAACCTTATGGGTTTTTAGTGTTCAAGAAACTGTAAATATATATAAAACATCGACTTCAACTATTACATGTTTGCACTTAAAACAAAGACCTGGTTCGCATCTAATATTATTCATAGACAAAGTAAAAATCAAAAAACTGATTTTCATTGAAATACACAACTAATAAAATTATATAATTACATATATATGAGGCTTACATAAATATTGTACATGTTAGGACTTGTTTTAAAATACACTTTTCAAAGGTATAATTCTTATCATGAAATACTGAATTATAAGGAAATCTTAGAAACTTAATTTTGTATGGTTTGCATGGAATATATATGTATATAAAGTTTTATATATATACCTTTAACCATTAGGTGTATATATATATATAAACTCAGGTATATAAAAGATTGAACCGAGAACTAGGGGTGGGAAAAAAAACATACAACCGTGGCACCCTTACCTTGCTGTGGAGGACACTCCGACTCAGAGAGGCCTGCTGGTTCAGCTGGAGAAATCGGGAGGAGCTTTGGTGGCCGGAGAGGTTGCGGCCACTTGGAGACGCTGCGAGGCGTCGGCCTGGTGTCCAGCAGCCTAGCGCCGGAACTAGTGTCTTGCGCGAGGGTGAGGTACGAAACTGGAGGTGGTTCGTGGTGGCAAGGCGACGGCAAGGCGGCGGCAAGGCTGGTGTCGCGGTGGTGCGGGTTGCCTCCGGAGGTCCCGATTTTACAATGGTTTCTCAGTTCTTAAAGGAAGACGATACGAGGGAGGTTAGGCCGAGCCTATGGTGTCCTATGTAGGTGGGGTGTGCGAGGGTCAACATGAGCGGTGGTGAAGGAGGCGTCTCGGGCAATCCAGGTACTGGTTCGCGGGTCCCCGTCGCGAGGTAGGAGAAGACGCGGAGAAGCAGTAAAAAAAAGAAAAAACGCGATGGCTGGGATTCGATCAGGGCGTGATCAGACGGCTGCGATGAATTGAGAATTTTTAAAACACGACGACGGCCAGGATCTTCCTAGGGGAGATCGGACGGAGGAGAAATCACGGGCTATTGCGCGGCCAGCCCAGTTTCGCCGAACAGGAACAATGCATTTTTAAAAGAAAACAGTTTAATAAATTCTAAAATTAGACATTATACTACTTCATTTTTTTTAATATATATACATATATAACCAGAGCATTATAATTTTATTTTGTATAAAACTTAATAAGTACTTTTAACCCATAAAAATCCCATTTTAGTTTAAGCAAACAAATGATACTATTTAATATAACTATTATTATTATTATTATTATTTTAAAAAAAAAGATATATTTTAATACCATACTTTTATAACCACTATGATCTTATAATCATTAAAATCCAATTTATAACTTGATTTACTTGTTTATTTATTATGTTGAAAAAGTCTCGTAGTTTTTTCTCTAATTCAAAACACATGGTTTTAGAGGTCCGAAAAGATACATTTTTCAATTATTGCTGATACCGCTGTAGACTTGATGTTCGTCATATTTTTAAAGAATACCAAGTTTTCCATCATATAAATATCATCATAATCAAAAAAAAGATTTATTTACAAGAATAATATTTTATTTTAATAATTGAAGATATAACTCTAATATTTTGTACTTATTAAAATATTGTAATACCATAATATTACAAAAGCGTAAAAAAGACCAAATTTTATAAAAAGATGCACTTTATCCCTTGGAACCCAACGGTCCAAAAAAAACGGTCATATTCCTTTTAGAGGTCCATTATAAAAGCAAGGGGTAGGATGTTTTATATTTTCGAACCCTTGGCGGATGGCTCTCCTCATACCTCTGGTGCTGAGTGCGTGCGCGGTGATTCTGGCAGTTATACTTTTCACAATGATGGATCCTGAAGACGACGACTATCCGATTGCCCATGTTGTGGTTCTTTGTAGTCTTGCTGTGGCCGTGTTAGGTCTTGTGCAGGGTACTTTCAATTAGATGGGTCTTGTTGTAATGTATCTTTTAAATATATAACAGTTTATCGACTTCTTCATGTTTGATTTCTACTCGAATTCTTTATCAGCACACAAACCATAAAAAAGGAATAAACAAGAGACATCATTGAAAAGCACAACATTGTTTACTTGATCCATTTTATAAAACCTGGGGCGTTACATTATCCCCCTCTTAAAAGAATTGCGTCCCCGCAATTCGATCGGCGTACAAACACTGGCTTACCCACACAGCTTCTCTGACACCCTTGGTGATGTCCCTCTACCTCCAAGGCCCATGGAAGATGTTACTATTCAACTCAATCCCTAGGGCTGAACAGAGCTTGTGGGTCTCCTCTTCCCAAATACATTTTTGGCAAAGTGGATCGTGGTTGAAGCCAAGCTCCCGCTTGATGCAGGTGGTTTTCCAGAGGTGAGAACGAGTGACATCAAGCTTCGCGACATCCTCTTGGATTTGGTTCCTAAAGATCTCTCGAACCATTTCATAATTTAAGGATTCTAGGAAAGATCCAAAATCACAGAGCTCCCCAAGCATGCTGAAGCACAGGATTTGGTACATAAAGACTGCGCGGAAGTCCAACTGCTTTGCAGCTTCTCCAAATGCCGGGAAGGCCAACCATTTATTGTTCAAGGTGAAACACAGGAAGAGTCCCTCATAGTACTTTACTTTCTTTTTATAATTCTCAAACAGCGCACTAGCCATTAGGTTATACACAACTTCTGAACCTCGGAAGATTCAAAGGACATTCTAGCTTTTCGATATTTTGTAGAGGGTTTTGCACGTGAGTTGTAAGTTAACAAAAGGTTGGTAACATGTTGAGCAGGATTTTGCTACAATAGTCTCTATGATTTCTGTAGGGAGAATCAAGAGTCTAGGCGTGGTTCGCTGTCTTGCCATCTGAAAAGTTACAGAACAAACCCTACTTAGTAAAACATTATTAATGTTTTTGTGTTGTCCTAATTTTCCAAGGTTTCCTAAACCATTCCTCTGATACCAACTATGACGCCCCGACCCCGGTAGCCCGGTGTCGGTGCTTCGGTTATGGTGTGCAATTTATTTCGCACGAAATGAAACAAATAAGTCGCACGTCATAACCCATCAGGAGGAACTTTCTGGTTTAGATCCTGGAGAATCAGAGACAACAAATTTGCTTCTTTACTTTCTGAGCTAGGAACAAACATCCAAGTCTAGGAAAGGCTCTATCAACCTGTAAAAATTTAACATAAAACATAGGGTGAGAATTGAAATACTCAGTAAGGGGTTTTTGAAAATACTTAAATATAGATTTTGAAAACTACATTGAAAAGGAATACTTTTCCATACTTAGAAAGTTTTAAAAGAAAAACTTCAAGACTAAACAAAGGTTGATATATCAGAGTTAAATTACTTCATACATATGCACTAAAACACTTAGCGTCAACTCACTTAGTAAACAAGATAAGCATAATAATAAAAAGGCATGGGTTACATGAAGTAAAGTGTCCATAAACAAGAAAGGTGTGCATGAACAACAAGGGGTAAACATGATCAGAGTCGCGCACAAGCGCATTATCTAAAAAACACATCATGACATGATAAATGTAATGCAACACTTGTAATAAAAATCCTGAGAAGAAACTGGACATGCATCAACATTTCCATATCACATGTCTTGTATATTTTCTTTAAATCTGATACTCATAGGTAAGGTTCTATAACCAAGGTTATTCCTCTAATCGGAATAATCACTAGGTTGGTCATAAACAAAGAAATGTATGCTGAAGGACTCATGATCTCTGTGTCAAGACCTTGTGCCATGACCTAAGGGTAAAAACCCAATCTGATTGTCTCGAGAACTATCGATGCATCGAGGAGCTTACTTTTACCGGTCTCCAACCCGGAGGGCTTACTTTAACCAGTCCCCAACCTGGAGGGTTTTCTTCTTACCGGTCCCCATTCCGGGTAGTCCCATACATTTCTCACATGTTGATAGGGTCAGATATTCAAGGTGTCCCATACCACTTTGAATATTTAATTTTCATTTCATATTACCCAAGGTGTCCCATACCACTTTGGGTAATACCATTTTCATTCCTCATTACCCAAGGTGTCCCATACCACTTTGGGTAATTAGTTCTTAGTTCCTCTTCATGTTGAGTCATATGCATGAATAATATTATTAAGGTAACAATTACATAAATGGTTTACAAATGCATGATATGACAGATAAACTTGAAAATATGGAATAAAAGAAGGCATGGTTAAGCAAGCATACTAGGTGTGTAGAACAATTATTTAAGCACATAAAATGATGAATGTGTGAGACTTGCTCCCAAGGTTTATTAAATGATGAGTTTCTAAAATACTAGTACATGGAATTGAACTACTTGGCATTAACTATTATTCTTCACAGGTCAACAAATTTCCATCTGCTAAGAATTACCGCGGCATGCGTGGTATAAAAATAATAAACACTTGCAATCTTTAAAATTCCGACACTTGGAAATAACCCACTTTAAAAATAATATCTTTCATTAATTATTCTTCTTCTCTGGTCATAGAATTTGATGTTACACTCTGCTCAATAAAAATCATTGCAGCGAGTTCGGTATAAAAATAATAGAAGATTTCTACATATTAATGTAACCCTTAAATTCATATCCTTTTCAAAAAAAGTTTAAAACATGCATAAGAATATCCTTAAAAAAACACACATGTCAGTTTAAGGGCGACATTAATCGAATTCATTGATGTATACTTAGACCCAAAAATATAAAATAGCATAGGAAAGCGCTAAAATCATACATGCATAAAAATATTAATAACCATTTCTTGAAGCTAGGGTTTTCAGATATTAATATTAAAAACACATACATACATAGGGTTATATATACACAATGTATATAATAGGGTTTCTCATAAATTAAACATGGTTCACTTGAAAACTAAAACCTCTAACAATCTGTCATTTATTTAGTTAAAAAAAGGAACAAAACCTTATGGGTTTTTAGTGTTCAAGAAACTGTAAATATATATAAAACATCGACTTCAACTATTACATGTTTGCACTTAAAACAAAGACCTGGTTCGCATCTAATATTATTCATAGACAAAGTAAAAATCAAAAAACTGATTTTCATTGAAATACACAACTAATAAAATTATATAATTACATATATATGAGGATTACATAAATATTGTACATGTTAGGACTTGTTTTAAAATACTCCTTTCAAAGGTATAATTCTTATCATGAAATACTGAATTATAAGGAAATCTTAGAAACTTAATTTTGTATGGTTTGCATGGAATATATATGTATATAAAGTTTTATATATATACCTTTAACCATTAGGTGTATATATATATATAAACTCAGGTATATAAAAGATTGAACCGAGAACTAGGGGTGGGAAAAAAAAACATACAACCGTGGCACCCTTACCTTGCTGTGGAGGACACTCCGACTCAGAGAGGCCTGCTGGTTCAGCTGGAGAAATCGGGAGGAGCTTTGGTGGCCGGAGAGGTTGCGGCCACTTGGAGACGCTGCGAGGCGTCGGCCTGGTGTCCAGCAGCGTAGCGCCGGAACTAGTGTCTTGCGCGAGGGTGAGGTGCGAAACTGGAGGTGGTTCGTGGTGGCAAGGCGACGGCAAGGCGGCGGCAAGGCTGGTGTCGCGGTGGCGCGGGTTGCCTCCGGAGGTCCCGATTTTACAATGGTTTCTCAGTTCTTAAAGGAAGATGATCCGAGGGAGGTTAGGCCGAGCCTATGGTGTCCTATGTAGGTGGGGTGTGCGAGGGTCAAGGTGAGCGATGGTGAAGGAGACGTCTCGGGCAATCTAGGTACTGGTTCGCGGGTCCCCGTCGCGAGGTAGGAGAAGACGCGGAGAAGCAGTAAAAAAAAGAAAAAACGCGATGGATGGGATTCGATCAGGGCGTGATCGGACGACTGCGATGAATTGAGAATTTTTAAAACATGACGACGGCTGGGATCTTCCTAGGGGAGATCGGACGGAGGAGAAATCACGGGCTATTGCGCGGCCATCCCAGTTTCGCCGAACAGGAACAATGCATTTTTAAAAGAAAACAGTTTAATAAATTCTAAAATTAGACATTATACTACTTCATTTTTTTTAATATATATACATATATAACCAGAGAATTATAATTTGATTTTGTATAAAACTTAATAAGTACTTTTAACCCACAAAAATCCCATTTTAGTTTAAGCAAACAAATGATACTATTTAATATAACTATTATTATTATTATTATTATTATTTAAAAAAAAAGATATATTTTAATACCATAATTTTATAACAAATATGATCTTATAATCATTAAAATCCAATTTATAACTTGATTTACTTGTTTATTTATTATGTTGAAAAAGTCCCGTAGTTTTTTCTCTAATTCAAAACACATGGTTTTAGAGGTCCGAAAAGATACATTTTTCAATTATTGCTGATACCACTGTAGACTTGATGTTCGTCATATTTTTAAAGAATACCAAGTTTTCCATCATATAAATATCATCATAATCAAAAAAAAGATTTATTTACAAGAATAATATTTTATTTTAATAATTGAAGATATAACTCTAATATTTTGTACTTATTAAAATATTGTAATACCATAATATTACAAAAGCGTAAAAAAGACCAAATTTTATAAAAAGATGCACTTTATCCCTTGGAACCCAACGGTCAAAAAAAACGGTCATATTCCTTTTAGAGGTCCATTATAAAAGCAAGGGGTAGGATGTTTTATATTTTCGAACCCTTGGCGGATGGCTCTCCTCATACCTCTGGTGCTGAGTGCGTGCGCGGTGATTATGGCGGTTATACTTTTCACACTGATGGATCCTGAAGACGAAGACTATCCGATTTCCCGTGTTGTGGTTCTTTGTAGTCTTGCTGTGGCCGTGTTAGGTCTTGTGCAGGGTACTTTCAATTAGATGGGTCTTGTTGTAATGTATCTTTTAAATATATAACAGTTTATCGACTTCTTCATGTTTGATTCCTACTCGAATTCTTTATCAGCACACAAACCATAAAAAAGGAATAAACAAGAGACATCATTGAAAAGCACAACATTGTTTACTTGATCCAGTTTATAAAACCTGGGGCATTACACGAAGGCGGCGCGGTGCCGTTGCACCGCGCAGGGACGAAGAGGACCGCGGCCGGAGTGGGCCGCGATGGTGGTGTGTGGCGCCGTCACGCCGCGCTAGAGACACCGAGGGAGGCCGCGACCGGAGTGGGCCGCGACGGAGGGGGGCGGCGCCGTCGCACTGTGCCGGTTGGACAAGATCCGCGGTCTAAGGCCGCGACAGTCTTCAAAGGGGCGGCCGGCTGAGCCAGCCACCGGCGCCACCTGGAGGTGGGACCCGAGGGGGTCCCGCGGTTACACAAGGCCGACCATTACAACCGACCGTTCGAAGGGATCCGGGGGGTCGTAACCCCTCGACAGCAATTAGGGCAGACCCCACAGGGTTTGCCGTTTCAGAAACAAGGGGACGACGCCCCCCTTCGCACCCCGCTCGATCGACGGCCGAGCCGCGGCCGGGCCGCCAGCGCCGGGTTGGGCCGCCAGCACTGGGCCGGGCCGCCAGCTTCGGGCCGGGCCGCCAGCGCCGGGCCGGACTGCGCCAGCCGGGCCAGCCTGCGCCCAATCAGGCCGGACCCAGACCCAGTTCTGGTCGACCCGGTTCGGGCTGACCCAGGGGGTATTGGGCCGGGTCGGACAGGGCCCAGACCCCCTATTTTCGGACCAGGTTCATTCAAACACCCATATCTTGGGCTACGGACCTCCGATCGACACACCGTCAGTTGTGTAGGATTCCTTGGATCGACATGGTCGTTTCAGTATATTAAAATCAAGGTTTCGGTGAAGTTTGGATATGCCAGGGTTGGTTCGAACCCGAAACCAACCGGGCCCTCATAGCGGAAACACTTATAACTTGAGCTCAGGACGTCCGATTGACATGCCGTCAACTTTGTTGGTTTCCTTTTGGTGAGAAGGATATTTTGGTATAATTTATATGATGTTTGTACACAGTTGGAGTATGGATGGGTTGGATTGTACCCGAAATCCAACCGGGCCCCTCGAATGGAAAAGCTAATAACTCTTAGACCGGACGTCCGTTTGACAAACCGTCAGCGGCGTTGGTAATCATGTTGAGAAACGGTCTCTATGAGTATAACCTATGGGGGTTCTGGGTATATTCAAGATATGGTCGGATTGGTTCTTACATGAAACCAACTGGGCCCCTAGGACGAAAAGGCTAATAACTCACAGACCAGGCGTCCAATTGACGCACCGTCTGTTGCGTTGAGACCCCTATGACGAGGCAGTTATTTGTGATAATTCTTAGTGGGAATTTGTGATACATGGAGTATTGACCAGTAGATCATGGAGCAGACCCTCCTAGAGACGAGCGTACGGAGTACGGAGACCTTGTAGTTGGCTGAGACCTGATGACTGCTTGTCCAATTCGAGTTGGAGTGACTTGTATAGACCAGTGGGGAGCACTACTATGTTTGGGTGGAAGACCCGCGGTACTCGATAGAAGGAGTACCTCTGTAGGATATTAGGGGGAGCACTACGGTGTTGGGGTGGCAGACCCATGGTGGGGAGCACCACTTTGTTTGGGTGGCAGACCCGCGGTACTCAACAGGAGGAATACCTCAGCTATCTAAGGTTAGTGAGTAGCACCTCAGAGTCATGACAGGGCTACTATACTCAATAGAGGAGGAGTTCTCCAGCAGTTGTGGTTTTGATATCTTTAATGAAAATCCTTGTTTGAGCTGAGTGAATGACCTTTGTGTATTCCTCATGATTGAGATGGTTTACTTGATAACTTAGGTATATGTATGGGCATATACCTAAGTAGTGGTTATCCGTTGATTTCATATCTGTGTAATACCTCATGTTTGAGATGGGCTACTTGATAACTTAGGTATAAGTATGGGCTTATACCTAAGTAAGGGTTATCTGATGAGATCCTTTTTTGTGGTCATCCTTGTTGGATTTAGTGAGACCTTGAGGGTCTCAGGGTCCCTACTGAGTATCGTTATACTCACCCCTGCATGAGATATGCCTGCACCTCATTGTGTTGGATGCAGACAACGAACAGCGCTGACGGAGGCTGAGCGTTCGAGGACTAGACGGTACCCGGTGGTGGACCTCACGGCGAGTCAGTATCTGGAGGTGGACTTCACGAAGAGACGGTACACGGTGGAGGTTTATGGGCGATAGCGTTGAGGAGGCTATCTGTACCTACCCTTTAGGTAGGATCCGTGGTGGACGATCCAGAAGCTATGCTATCTGTACCTACCCTTCAGGTAGGATCCGAGGTGGACGACCCAGGAGCTGTTTCTATTCTTCTAGATACTTGTCTTTTCTGTTGTACTTTCGTTCAGTTGTAGCTGTAATTTTTAGTTAGGTTTGTATTATGGCCCATTTACTTTTCAGCACTTTATTTTGTACTTAGTGTATTACCTCTTCTTGTACTCTGTTGTGTTTGTTTTCTTTTATAAAGGAAATACCTTCCCAGTTATCAGGATTTACGCCTTTGGTGCTAGTCTCCAGCCCCTGGCCTATGGAAGGCGGGCTTGGGGTAGTCACAGCATGAGCCCCGAGGACGGGTCGTGACAAATTGGTATCAGAGGAGTTGGTTCTACCTCAAAACTTAGGACTTTGATATTTTCTTTTCTGTGAAGAAATAGTGTTAAGGGTACTAAGTGTGGTCTTTAGTTTAGGGAGTCCAATGTTGGTGCGGGCGGCCGACGTATCCATACACCAGGACTCTGACTACTGATTTCCGACTCAGTGCACGAAAACACTGATTGTGTGTGTGTTTTCAAAAGTTTATTTTAAATAATCTCAAACCAGGTCGGCTCACCGGGTATAATCGTTTGACCATATCTCATCTGTTCTTTCAGGATGCCTCCCTGCAGACGACCAGCTAGAGCCCCGAGAGTTGTACATACTGACAGGCCACTGAGCGACGAGGCCTCAGTACAAGGCTCTCATCCATTTGAGGTACCAGCGGAGGCACCAGCAGTACTACCACCCATTGGGCCACCGATGCCACCATCTCCAGCAACAGGCGATGCACGCCGCTTGAGCGCACGACACAAGTTCCGGTGCCAGAGGCCACCTAGGTTCCGGGGAGAGACAGAACCACATGCGACTGAGTATTGGATGAAGGCTGTGGTGAGAATATTCAAGCTAGTAGGTACAATAGCAGACTTCATGGTGATCCTTGCTGCCAGCCTCCTTTAGGAAGTAGTAGGTAGATGGTGGAGCCTGATGCTCCAGATGCATGATGAGACGTCACTTCTATGGACAGACTTCGAGAGCCTGTTCCGGGCAGAGTTTGTACTATCCACCCTTAGAGTAGTGTGGATACAGGAGCTACTTCATCTGCAGTAGGGCAACATGAGTGTAGCTCAGTACTCGGTGAGGTTCACATACCTCTCGCACTACTCTACAGACATGGTATGGGACCCGTTCTTCCGGGCTCGAACCTTCGAGAAGGGACTGAGGCACGAGTTTAGAGCTTTGACGATCCCTCTCAGCATCCCGACTCAGTAAGGGGTGTTGGAGCGAGCCCTCTTAGTGGAGAGTTTCCTTGCTGAGCAGACTCCAGTAGCAGGACCCACCACTAGTCGACTTGCAGCGGATTCTTCTGCAGCTGGCAGTAGACAGATGACGCAGAGGTCTAGGAGGGCCAGACCTATAGGTGGTCGACCGCATGACTCAGGATCGGTAGTGCGAGGAACCAAGGGTAGAGATAGATCTAGACCTGCTGTGCTATGTTACACATGAGGAGGACATGGTCACATGGACCGTGACTGTATGACCTAACGCTCGGATGATCAGTAGATAGATGAAAAACCTCATAGGAAGAGGAAGATGTTTGATCGAGGCGGAAAACAAGGAGAAAGAGGCAGAGGTAGAGGAGTTGACCATGAAGATGGAGGTGGACGACGCTTCGAGGTGTTGCCACCACCACCACCCGGAGGACCACCCCGACCCCAGGGAACGGGTGGATATGGGAGATCTCAGCTTCAGGGAGCTGAAGCATATGACTACGAAGATCTGGAAGCAGGTGGACAGGAGCAGGACTAGGCATGAAGACCCTTGTTCTTGGTGTTTTTATTTTCCATGTTGTCGCTGTTGTGTTTGCTTTGTGTCTTTGTACTACGATCTGCAGTAATAAAAGACACTTATCTTTGTGACGATTAAATTCCTGTCCACTTTGTGTGGTTGATACTAAGGGGTTCTAGTTTAAAACTGTTGACTTGATCCTCACTTTCGAGATACCTACTGGGCGAGACCCAGTGACCACACACTACTGCCGACAGTGTGACTCGACCCTTGGAGACGAGAGTAATGGTTGGATCTCTTGGTAGTAGCGTCGAGGCCTTACAACGTCGTCCATGGAATGAAATAGTACCATTCATGTAATGATTGACTGTATTAGGAAAAGAACATGGTTCATCTAGGAGATGAGACCAGATTTCTCTTTTTGGAAGAGGAGAAATCCCAGCAGCTCTTTGGTGGAACGTAGACAAAAAATGGTGGAGATGGGTTTTTACAATTGGCTAGTCTCACCCATTGTTCTTTGAGCGAACAGTTTACGGTTCTCTCCATATCAAATAGTCTCAGGTGTATCTACTCTCAGAAAAAAATGAACCTGAGACAACGGTGATGGCTTGCATTCCTCCAGGACTATGACTTCGAGATAGTTTATACTCATGGGGAGGGGAACATTGTAGCAGATTCTCTTAGTAGGAGATCGGGCATTCAACTGTTAGGAGTGGCGAGATAGCAGCTGGCCACATTTCAGATATCCTTTGTGGATAGTGATGGAGTCAGCACGTGTAGAACCAGTGATGGTTCAGGCCACGATGAAAAAGGTGCAGATCATCCAAGAGCGGATGAAGACTACACAGAGCAGACAGAAGTCCTATGCTGATAGGAGATAAGATCACTAGAGAACGAGGGTGGCGACCACGTCTTCTTACGGGTCTCACCTCAACGAGGTCTAAGGAGATTTGGCTAAGGCGGCAAGTAATCTCTAAGGTTCATCATACCTTTCCAAGTCCTCATCAGGGTAGGCGAGGTGGATTACCATCTGTCCCTTCCACCTCAGTTGCACCAGGTGCACGACGTCATTCACGTATCTCAGATGAGGAGATGTGTGCATGACCTATCCATCATCATTGACCACGGAGAGCTGGACATCGATGACAGGGAGACTTTCACGAGGTTCTAGTAGAGGTTGAGGATCGACAAGAGCGGGTCCTACGGGGATAGTCGATTCCTCTTGTGCGCTTTCGTTGGCATCACGGGAACCTCTAGGAGAGCACATGGGAGCTGGAGGCTCAGATGCATGCTCGGTACCTCCTATAGTTTATCTAGTCTGTGATGTAGCTTTACAGGGACATAAATCCCTGATGTGGGAGTAATGTAAAGACCTAAAAATTTCAAGATTTTTTTGCTTAATTTCTTTGGAATTTTACGAGTGCGCAGTTTTAGACGGCAGCTGATTCTGAGGCCTGATGTGCCTGGAATCAATTTTTGAAGTTTTGCTTGGGTACGTTTAGTAAACGAACGAGCGGGTTTTTCTATCTTTTGAACCGGTGCTCGGAATTGAAATCAGCGGGCACCGATGAAGTCGAAATGCCATTAATTGCTTAAGGGGACTTTACCACAATTCCATTTGTGCGGGTGGAGAAGTTAAAAAAATGTGGATTAAATGAGGAATGAATAAAATTCTGAAACAATTTTATTTTTAAGTCTAAGGAGGTTTTATCCTAAATGGGGGAGTTGGGGTGGCACCTCACTACCCATGTGAGGATAAATGTGAGGATAAATGTGAGGTGGGGCCCACACGAGCTCCAACCTTTCACATTCACATAACTCACTTTAACTCTCATAAACTCCCACCTTTAATTATGAAACCCATCCACTTATTAAATTTTCCAACCTACATTTAATTAATTAAGAGGATTTGTTTTTCAAAATTTGAATGGCATGGAAAATTCAATTAAAATAAGGTGGAAGCTTATTTTAATTTGGTTGGAACTTGTGTTGGGAGATCTTTTGGAGAGAAAGCTCCAAAGCCTTAAAGAACATCTTCCTCCCGCGAAGAACGGAGTCTCTTCTTCAAAGAATACCGAGGTTCCATCTAATCCGATGAGACACCGACGAACGAGCAGGGATCGGTAGGGTGGTGCGGGCACAACAAACTATGTTGACTCTGACAACTTCCTTGCGTCAAATCTGACGAACGACAAATGTCACGAGGTAGGGGTTATCTTCGTTCAAGTTTTATTTTTCAATCTTCATTGCTTAAAGATGGCCCTCTTGTTATCATCATAATGGGAGGAGATCGGACCACACAAACACGGCCGATCCTCCTACCCTTTTTATTTTTGATCCTCATTGACGTTTGAGACGAAGGCGGTGTGGTGCCATTGCACCACACAGGGACGAAGAGGACCACGGCCGGAGCGGGCCGTGACGGTGGTGCGCGGCACCATCACGCCGCGCCGGTGAGGCCGAAGGAAATGTGGCCGGAGCGGGCCGAAGCGGTGGTGCGCGGCGCCGTCGCGCCGTGCCAGAGACACTGAGGGAGGCCGCGCTCGGAGTGGGCCGCGGCGGAGGGGCGCGGCGCTGTCGCGCCGCGACGGTCGGACAAGAGCCGCGACGGTCTTCAAAGGGGCGTCCGGCTGAGCCGGCCGTCGGCGCAACCTGGAAGCAGGACCCAAGGGGGCTCCGCAGTTACACAAGGCCATCCATTACGGTTGGCCATTCGAAGGGAACCGGGGGGTCGTAACCCCCCAACAGTAATTAGGGCGGACCCCACACGGTCTACCGTTTCAGAAACAAGGGGGCGGGGCCCCCCTTCGCACCCCACTCGGCCGAAAGCCGAGCCGCGGCCGGGCCGCCAGTGCCAGGCCGGGCCACGCCCAATAAGGCCGGACTCGGACCCGGGTCGGGTCGACCCGGTTCGGGCTGACCCAGGGGGTATTGGGCCGGGTCGGACCGGGCCCAACACCCCTATTTTCAGACTAGGTTCATTCAGACACCCATTTCTTGGGCTACAGACCTCCGATCGATGCACCGTCAGTTGCGTTGGATTCCTTGGATCGATACGGTAGTTTCGAAATATTAAACTCAAGGTTGCAGTGAAGTTTGGATATGTCCGGGTTGGTTAGAACCCGAAACCAATCGGGCCCTCGGGGCGGAAACGCTTATAACTTGAGTTCCGGACATCCGATTGACGTGTCGTCGACTTTGTTGGTTTCCTTTTGGTGAGACGGATCTTTTGGTATACTTAATATGAGGTTTGGACGTAGTTGGCGTATGGCCGGGTTGGATTGTACCCGAAATCCAACCGGGCCCCTCGAACGGAAAAGCTAATAACTCTTAGACCGGACGTACGTTTGACGAACCATCAGCGGAGTTGGTAATCATGTTGGGAAACGGTACCTATGAGTATACCCTATGAGAGTTCAGGGTATAGTTGAGAGACGGTCGGGTTGGTTCGTACACGAAACCAACCGGGCCCCGGGACGAAAAGGCTAATAACTCACAGACCGGGCGTCCGATTGATGCAACGTCTATTGTGTTGAGACCCCTGTGACGAGGAGGTTCTTTGTGATAATTCTTAGTGGAAATTTGTGATACTTGGAGTATCGACCAGTAGCTCATGGAGCAGACCCTCCCGGAGACGAGCGTACAGAGTACAGAGACCTTGTAGCTCGCTGAGACCTGATGACTGCTTTTCCGATTCGAGTCGTAGTGACTTGTATAGCCCAGTGGGGAGCACTACTGTGTTTGGGTGGTAGACCCATGGAAGAGAGCACTACTGTGTTTAGGTGGCAGACCCGCGGTACTCGATAGAAGGAGTACCTCTGTAGGCTATTATGGGGAGCACTACTGTGTTGGGGTGGCTGACCCATGGCGGGGAGAACTACTTTTTTTGGATGGAAGACCCGCAGTACTCGACAGGAGGAGTAACTCAACAGTCTAAGGTTATTGAGTAGTGCCTCGGAGTCGTGACAGGGCTACTGTACTCGACAGGGGAGGAGTTCTCCAGCAGTTGTGGTTTCGATATCTTTAATGAAAATCCTGGTTTGAGCTGAGTCAATGCCCTTTGTGTATTCCTCATGATTGAGATGAGTTACTTGATAACTTAGGTATATGTATGGGCATATACCTAAGTAGTGGTCATCCATTGATTTCATATTTGTGTGATTCCTCATGCTTGAGATGGGCTACTTGATAACTTAGGTATAAGTATGGGCTTATACGTAAGTAAGGGTTATCTGATGAGATCCTTATTTGTGGCCATCCTTGTTGGATTTAGTGAGACCTTGAGGGTATTGGGGTCCCTACCGAGTATCGTTATACTCACCCCTGCACAGGCTATTCCCGAACCTCATTGTGTTGGATGCAGACGAAGAACAGTGCTGACGGAGGCCGAGCGTTCGAGGACTGGACGATACTCGGTGGTGGACCTCACAATGAGTCAGTATCCGGAGGTGGACTTCACGATGAGACGGTACACGGTGGAGGTTGACAGGAGAGAGCGTTGAGGAGGCTATCTGTACCTACCCTTCAGGTAGGATCCGTGGTGGAAGATCCAGGAGCTGTGCTATCTATACCTAACCTTCAGGTAAGATCTGAGGTGGACGACCCCGGAGCTGCTTCTATTCTTCTAACTGCTTGTCTTTTCTGTTGTACTTTTGTTCAGTTGTAGCTGTACTTTTCAGTTGAGTTTGCATTCTAACCCATTTAATTTTCAGTACTTTCTTTTGTACTTAGTGTATTACTTCCGCTTGTACTCTGTGGTGTTTGTTTACTTTTATAAAGGCAATGCCTTCCCAGTTATCAGGATTTACGCCTTTGGTGCTAGTCGTCAGCCCCTGGCCTATGGAAGACGAGCTTGGGGTAGTCACGGCATGAGCCCCGAGGATGGGTTGTGACACATACACATACAAATACACATACACATACATATGCATATGCATATACATACAAATACATTTATTAATACACATACACAGACATATAATTACATACACATGCATGAACATACATACACATACATATTCATGCATACACAAACTACCTTAACATACATACACATGCATGCACACACACATACGCATAGACATACATGTACACATACATACACATACACATACACATACACATACACATACACATACACATACACATAAACAAATATTCATATGCATACACATATGCATACACATATAGACATGCACATATACATACACATAAACACATACATACGCATAGACATGCATACGTACACATACAAGCATATGTGCATATACGTGCATATGTGCATATACGTGCATATGTGCATGTACATACACATACACTTACACATACATACATATAAACATACACGTATACACATGCACATACACATACATAGACATATACACATATACATTCATATGCATATACGTACTCATACACATACATATAATTACATACACGTGTATGCACATATATACACATGCATATGCATTCATACACATACTGCATAAACATACATACACTTACACACATACATACATATACATATACACATACACATACACATACACATACACACACACACATACATACACATAGACATACATATGTACACATACATGCACATACATGCATATACATATACATACACATACACACATGTATACACATATACATATATATAATTACATACACGTGTTCATACATATACATACATATGCATACATACAAATACTATATAAAAAAAATGCCACTTAAACATGCACTCACATGCATATACACATGTCATATATATACATACACATACACATGCATGTATATCCACACACACACATACATATAAACACATACATATACATATGCACACATCCATACATACATGTATACACATAAATACACAAAAACAACTCAACACATTATTAAAGGTGGGCATTTTATCAGTGCTAAGAAAATCACTAATAAAGTTACACCATTATATTTACTAATAAAAGCACTAGAAAAGGGTACCCTAGTGTTCTTTGGCGCTGATAAAAGTAACATTTATCAATTCTTTTAGCTAGCATTGATACAAGTCTCCCCACCGCTTCTCAATGATTTTTTAGTGATAATAAAATTCCGCGTTGAATATCACACAATCTGTAGAAGTGTTTTTTTCATTGTTTTCAATGAATTGGTTATGAGATACATTAATTAAATAGTTATTATAATTCCCTACTCATATTTTCAGTTTTTTATTTTAGTTTATATTTTATTATTTTTGTTTCCCTTTTACCCTTGGTTTTTTATCATATAAGGGTATCACTGAAACCTTACTTAGAATGGAAATTTATACATTCAATTTAGGGATCTCTCATACTAAATTTATGAACTTATAGAGAAGATCCAAATTAGTTAGGAAGAAGTTTTCCCACGACTGTATCCAAGTGATGATGAGGCGCTCTTCTATAAACATGAATTCATCTTCAAAGAGGCGTGTAAAGACCTATAACACATGGACAAAGAATACGAGTAAGGATAATGACCAAGGAGGAATACTATAATGAAGAACTACCTAAGGGAATATATTATGATATTACTAAATTTGGGGTTGAATATGAGGTATGTTTTAATTATGATGCTAAGCCTGATTATTTTAGTGAAGACACACCCACTATTGTTGGTCCAAAGGAGGATGAAAAATAAAAACTATCCTTAAAATAAAAATAAGAGAGCACGTTTTATGAAATAATTATGGACATAATTTATGATTTTTAAGAGAATGCAGAGAAATAAAATTTTATTTTGTCTATGATAGGATAGTCTAATAACTATATAAACAATATCCAAGTATTTACAAACACTGATTCTCTTCTAAAAAACAAGATTAAGCTAAACCAAAGGAAGATAAAGTTAATGAATAAGAAGTTTCAGCTCAAGAAGATAAATAAAAAAGGAGAAAGGGGAATAATTATTGCATTAATATAACATACTATTACCTAATTTTAGGTATTTATCATCTCTCTTTTCATATTAATATTTATTTGGGTGCATCCTGGGACTCCTAAGGATGGAGAGAATTTTTTGGAGAAAATGACCTAAATTTCTGGGATTTATGTTTGTTTGAATTAATGGAGTTTAGAAATAAACGTGTTAAAGTATTTGTGAGATTCTCCCCAATTTCAGAGAATACCAGAGTTGTTTTGGGTTTTTTGGAAGAAACTAGGATTTTCTCTATCTATAGGATAAATATATGTCATGTATAGTGTTTACACGCCATGTATTGTTCACTAGGAAGATGTTGTGAGTTTGGTTCAGAGCATCAGAATCTTACATGTCATGAAAAAGGTTTAAATTTCATGTAATGGGATTTCATGTCATGTAATGGGTGACTGGAAGGTTCCATTAGCTATTATAAGTCATAAAGATTACATGTCATGAATATATATTACACTCCGTGTAATTGTAAAATAGGTATTTTTAACACGAGGTGATGGGTTTTTCAGCATATATGGGTTTCAGGGATTACACAATGTGAAAAGGGATTATGCGCTATGTAAACCTCATGGTTTGTGATTTTAGGGCTCCATGTAAGTAATTTATTATTTCATTATCTTTAATCCCTCTTCCCTCTCAACTTAGGAGTTCTCCCATGCGATTTTGGAGACCTATTCTCCCTCTTGATAATTTCATTCTGCGATTGATCATTGTTGCAGTTGCAGTGCATTTTTTTAGGTGATTATTCTTCATTTTTCTTATTTTTATTTGATTTTGGTAGCCTTATTTTTCTAAGGTTATGGATATGTCTATATATGATGATAATATTCTTGATTTATTTTAGATTTGTTGTCTGATCTTCCTCTGGAGGCTAACCCCTATGTTTTTTGTGGTACAACATGCGATCTATTTGAGGCATTTTGTGTTACATGTCTTCTCTATTGACTATTTTAATTTTTGAATAAATTCTAAGATGTGAGGATTGATTCTAGGGCCTCTATTTTCATATTTGAATTATTCTATGTTGTGATCCCTCGGTGGGCATGTGTGACATGAGTTTTAGGTAAGTGGTTCTATCTCTATCCTGTGTTGGATGAAAAACATTACTCTAGTTTTATAAATGATTTTATAAATTAAATAGTGTGATTGATTGATTGATTTTTTTTGTGGAATTGGGTTTTTGAGAAAAGATAGGTTTCCCTTGTTTTGGTAAAAAAGGTTATTTTCAAAGCATTGTGAAATGAATTTTTGGAATGGTTTCCAAAGAATGTTTTTAATAAAATGGTTTGGAAAATAGAGCACATGGGAATCCTTGGGTACTTATGTGAAAGGTTTATCTTAGGTTCATCATCCATGTATTATTATGGGGTTCACTCCTGGGGTGTTCCTCTATTCCTGAATCATATTGTTCTAAGGAATTGATATTGACATTGTTGAGGAATTTACTCATGGGGTGTTTCTCTACTCCTTAGGTATGTGTTCTAAGGAATTGATTGTGTACTAGTCATTGATTGTGGTATAGTAAGAATACTAGCCTAACCTATAGTGATCCTTAGAATTATGTTACCAATGATTTGGCTTGTATTGTTTTAGCTTTTACTTACATGGATATTAAGTGATGTGTGATACATTATTTCTTTTATGGTATTGTTGATGTATATTAAATGCTTTGAAACTATTTTACCTGACTTATTTTTGAAATGTGGAAAAGGGTAAATTTAATGTTTTTTTCATTATTTTTATATTAGAACTATTTAATTGTTTATCATGCCTTGTTTTCTTTAAATTTTAACATGTTCAAATTATTATACAGAGACTTGTTATGAAAAACCTGGGTGGGATCCTCCTAAACCTATCATCTTACAGCCTACTCACCCCTTCGGTGGTGTGTAGTCCTTTGTATGCATTTTGATGTAGGGAAAGCCAAGGCACTAGAGTGAGGTGGCAAGGTTTATATCAGTTGAGTCTGGGTAGATAGTGGTGAGATAGTGGGATTTTTCCCATGCTATCACATAGAGTAGTTGGTTTCCTATTTTAGTTTTCCATTGATGATTGGACTTGTTCTTTGAGATGTTCCAACTATTAATTTGAGTTGTTTCATTTATGATGTATTCTTTTAGATATGACGTATATTTATATCTTTTTTTGTTTCTCTCTATTATATATATATATATATTCCACATTTTTATTGCTTTAGGTTAGTCAAAAATTGTTCCCTTTGGTTGTTTTTTGATGTTCGGGTGCTTGTTTTCAACTCATGGGGATCAGGAACGCCTTTTAGGTATGTAGAAATTCAGGTTGGGTACCAATTTGAGAGGTTTTTTGGTTAGGTTTCACTACAGTTTGGTATCAAAGGAGGTTCATCCTCAACAGTCCTTATCTTGGTAAATTTGGTAGACTGGAGAGAGGACCATCGGGACGTGAGTGGTAGGTTGTGGTGAGTGCTTGGATACCTCTTTTTGGGATAAGACTCAAGTTACCATTGGATGTTTGGATGTGTTTCTCCTATTTTGAGTTCTTGATCTTAATATCAAATTATGTTTAAGGTTTTCTGGTTTGAACTGAGATTATTCTATTTTCTGATCACTTCTTTTATTTTGATGTGCCATGGTAGGCCTCTGAGACGTCTTCCACGGGTACCTCTAGAGGATGCAATGGATGATACTCAAGGGAATCTACCTTTAGATCAAAATTTTATCAAGGTTATCAGAAGATAGGTTCTTATTGTTGACCAAAATGTACCGAAAGTCCATAATGAATTTATTGAGGTACATCCAAGAGATTTAGGAGATAGGGATCGATCATGGAAGTTCTTGCATGACCAGCCACCATCCTTTAAGGGTACGAATAAACCTAAAGATTTGGAGGACTGACTTGAAAATATTGATTAGATATTTGACTTCCTAGTTACACCTAAGAGTATTAAAGTAAAGTGTGTGGCATTCATACTGGAGGATCCCATTATGAAATGGTGGGATTCCATGGTATAGGCATATAGGGATGTGGGATTGGACTAGAATTTTTTCAAGACTCTATTATTCTAGTAGTTTTTTCTAGATTCACTGATGATGGAAAATTATCTTAAGTTCATCTCTTTTTAATAGGTAGGGTGTTCTATGTTAGTGTACATCAATCGTTTTGTGGATCTGGTTCGTTGTTCTCCAAAGGTAGTAAAGAGTTTCCAATTGAAGGATCAAATGTACCTACAAGGTTTGCGATCAGATATCAGATTATGGATATTTATGTTGAATATTTCAACCTATTTGGAGATGGTATACATGGTATTGATGGAAGATATTAATATAGTAGGAAAGGTCGGTTATTCTTCCACTGCTAGAAATTTGGGCTATAGCCACGGTTTAAAACCATGGCTATAGGTAATAGCCATGGTTTGAGAAACCGTGGCTAAGTTTGGCGTGGATATAGGCCTAGACTTTTAGAACCGTGGCTCTAGGTATACAACCATAGTTCAAACCATGGTAATATATCTATAGTCACAGTTTAGAACTGTGGCTATACTAGAGGAGGGACACAATTTATTTCCATGGTTAGAAACCATGGAATTAGACCTATAGCCACAATTTTTAACTATGGAAATAGACCTATAGACATGGTTAGAAACCATGGAAATAGGGTCTAAAAACCCATAAAAATATCCCCCACCCACCTGTAGTATCCCCCCTACAGATCCATCCCTCCTGGACACTAGAAACCCCCACCCTACACAAACCCCCTCTCCCCTAGACACCCCCTTCCCCCTGGAAAGCCCCCCTGGACAGCCCCCCATGCAAAGCCCCCCTCCTAGACAGACCCTGGACACCCCCCAGGTAGACCCTAGACACCCCCCAGACCCTGGACACCCAGCCCAGATAGACCCTGGACACCCACCGGATAGACCCTGGACCCCCCCCCCCCCTCGGAAAGACCCTGGACACCCCCCCAGATAGACCCAAGACACCCCCAGACCCTTGACAGATCCCCCTGGACAGCCCATACCTCCACTCCCCTGGACAGCCACCCCCACCCTCCTGGATAGACCCTGTAACCCCCCAGAACCTGGACACCCACCCACACCCCCAGACCCTAAACCCCCCCAGACCATGGACAGATCCCCCTAGACAGCCCAAACCTCCACTCCCCTGGACAACCACCCCCACCCTCCTGCAAAGACCCTAGAACCCCCCCAGAACCTGGACACCCCCCATAACCCCCCAAGTCCTAACCCCCCCCCCCCACCCTGCCCGTTTCACCTCCCCCTACCTCTTCCATCCCCCACTTGCACCCCCCTGCCATCCCCCACTTGCACCCCCTGCCAGCCCCCACTTTAACCCCCTGCCAGTCCCCTCCCCCTTGCCAGTTTCCCCCTTTCCCCCTTCCAATCCCCTCCAAATTAAATTATACACGAAATATACTTACATAATAAGAATTAAACAAATCCAAATATAAAAAAACACATAACCACACTTATATGAGTCTCCCTATAAGACAAACTATCAAAGAAGTTTGGAACCAGATCAAAAGTACCTACAACACAAGGTAGAACATAGTAGTGCTCATCACCTAAAATTATGGTAAAAAAACATCTTATAATATTCACAAAGAATATAAATCAATAAAAAATAATAGTGCATCCTCCCCTTCTGGACCCCCCTGGACATCAGCCCCCCTGCTGGACCCCCCTGGATAGCAGCCCCCCCTACTGGACCCCCCTTTCACCACCCCTGTTGGACACCCCCCCTTGCACCCCTGTTGGACACCCCCCTGTACCCCCTGGATAGTAGCTACCCCCCCACACACATCCCTTTCACCCCTTGTACACACCCCCTTGCACCCCCCTTGCACACCCCTTGCCCCCCGGCTGGACCCCCTTGCACCACCCCTGCTGGACCCCCCCTTGCACCCTTGCTGGACACCCCACTTTCACCCCCTGGAAAGCAGCCACCCCCCCCCACACACACACAAACACATCCCTTTCACCGCTTGCACACACCCCCTTGCACACCCCTTTCCCCCTACTGGACCCCCTTCGACAGCAGCCCCCCACCCCCCTGCTGGACCCCCCTAGACAGCAGCCCCAGCCCCCCTGGACAACAGCCCCCCTACACATCCCTTGCACATATCCTAAGGGATCCTTAGTTAAGTAGATTGACCAAGCAGGTGAGCTTCAGGCGTTTCCCTTATATGTACCTACCAAATCATAACCTGTAGAGGCTGCTTTACCTAGTTTTGAGAGAGTTGTTTCCCCAGTGCCTTCAGATTTTGTATCTATAGTATATTTATAATATTTCAGAGAAAGACTTCTTTTAGATTTCAGTGAAATTGTGAGTTATCAAGAACCTTCTATCATTGCATCTACATCAAGTTCTCCACCTCACTCAGCTTTAGTTTCTGCTGATTTGATCTAGTCTAGAGTCAAATAGTATCTCCATGTTGTTATAGGTGATTTACATTCATCTCATCAGGATTAATTGAGGCAGATTTTGTAGAATGGGTTTTCAAGGAATAGGTTGACTAGTTGAAAGTGAGGACAACTATACTCAATCTATTCATGGAGGAGAAGATTTCTTTAGTAGTATGGATAGATGAGGAAATATTATTATATATTTTTTCAATCTTATGAAGTCTTTTCTATATGTATCCAATAATCTAGTGGTTTCCGGCTGGAAGTCAAAAGTGCCACAGTATAGTTACAGGCCACAAGAATTCAGCCCAACCGGATCGAGCTACACCAATCCAACAATCTACCTTGTTGCATCCCTTGATGAGAAGAAGGTTAAGAGTTCCCTTTTTTCCATAAATCATGAGAGTGTGGCTAGTCCTGATGGGTTCACAAATTAATTCTTTATGTTCTACTGGGACATAGTTCGTAATGAGCTCCTTAACGTTATGAGGGAGTTCTTTAACCACGCCTCAATTCCCTATGTAATCAACTCCAATTTTATTTCCCTGATCCCAAAGAAGGAAAATGTTGTGGATGTAAATGATTTCAGACCTATTGATATTGGGAATACCTTTCCAAAAATCATTAGCAAAATTATTTCTATGAGTTTAGGTCCCATTGCTCATGGGTTTATCTCTTCAAATCAGCCCCTCGGACAGCCCTTGGACACTCCCCCTGGACATCCCCCCTAGACACCCCACCTGTACCCTACCCCTTCCCTACAGACCCCCCCCTGAACCCCCCCTCCCCCATGGACCCTCCCTGGACAGCCCCTCCAAGACACCCCACCTGTACCCTCCCCCCTGCCCTGCAGACCCCCCAACACCCCCTCCCCCGGACAGTCCTTGGACACCCGACCTGCATCCTGCCCTGCAGACCCCCCAGATATCCCTTAGACACCCCCTGGACTGCCCCTCCTAGACACCCCACCTGCACCCTCCCCCTGCCCTGCAGACCCCCCCAGACAGCCCTTGGACACCCCACCTAGACAGTCCCTCCTAGAAAATTCTATATCCACTAGTACATTCACTTCATTATGAAATAATGCTAAATGAACAATGACTTGAAACTTTTTCGAGAATAGTTTTTGTTTTTCTTAGTCTGAATAATAGACTTCCACCACTTATAACTCGAACCCTCTAGTAGGATGGTTACAAAAATAACCTTAAGAGACTCATAAATCTAAAGATGGATAAAAATATCCTCAACCTTTAGTACAAAAACCAATTCATCCTAAGAATCTTGTTACCCAGGAATTATTGTGGGGATACCATCTTGATTATGAGGTTCATAGGTGTGCCTTCAAGATCGATTTATTCAAGGATTTTAATTCGACCAGGTAGGACTTCTTATGGGATGCTTTGGATCTGCTCGGATTTCCAGCTAGGTTCTCGTCTTGGGTTAAAAGATGCGTCTCTACCCCAATGTTCTTAGTGAACATTAATGGACGTTTAAATGGCTAATTTTCGAGGAAAATAGGGCTCAGTCAAAGGGATCTGGTTTTGCCTTTCCTTTTTTTGATTTTCATGGAGTTTTTTCTTGCGCATCCTGGAATGCAGGAGGCTGGGGGCTGGTGCGGTGGTTGGTGCGGGCTGGAGTGGCTGGTGCGGGTGGGAAGGCAGGCGGCATGGGGATGGAAGGGGGCTGGTTCAGGCTGGAATAGGTGGCAGGGGGCTGGTGTGGGATAGATTTTAGGTGGATGAGGGCTGTTGGGCATGTCGCAGGGGCTGGTGCAGGCTGTGATATAGGAGGCCGGGGACTGTTGAGGGCTAGAACTGGTGGCTGGTAGTGTATGGGGTTGTTTTTTAGGTGGTAGAGTGCTGGCATGAGTTTTTTTCTAGAGGCTAGGGGGTGGTGGCTGGTGTGGTGGATGGTGTGGGTTGGATTGCAGGTGGCTGGGGGCTCATGTGGGCTTGAATGCAGGTGGAAGGGGGCTGGAATGCTGGTGGAAGGGGGCTGGTTGCAGGTGCTGGGGGGATGGTGCGGGCTGATTCGAAGGCGGCAGGGGGGGCTATTGCGGGATGGAATGCTGGTGGCAACAGACTGAAATGAAGGTGGAAGGGGGCTGGTGTGGGTTGGATGTAGCCAGAGAAGATCCAAATCACGACATTACCGCAGCATGACCACAGTATGACCCCGGTGTGGCTGCGGCATGACCGCGGCATGATCGCGGCGTGACCACGACATGTTGGCTCGGTCCAACGACATCCGTGGGACATCATCTTTTGGCCAGGAGCGAAGCGAACAGGAGGAGGCGGGGCAACATTTCAGTCGTCGCCCCGTCAGCATAAATTGTGATTAGTCAGTCTCAACATTGATCAAAAGACTCAGGGAATAATATCATTGTGAACCGCTGCGGGGTGTCATCCTAGACCAGGGCCAAATCATGGCATTACCGCGGTGTGACCGCGGTGTGACCGCGGTGTGACCGTGGTGTGACCGCAGCGTGACCACATCGTGTTGGCCTGGTCCATCGCCCCGCTGGAAGAAATTGTGCTTAGTCAGTATCAACATTGATCATAAGACCCATGGAATACTGTCACTGTGAACTACCACGGGGTGTCTTCTTGGATCAGGGCCAAATCATGGCGTGACTGTGGTGTGACTGCGGCATGACGGCGGCGTGAACGTGGCGTGACCGCAGCGTGTTGGCCCGGTCTGGCGATATCCACGGGGCAGTATCTTCCATCCAGGAGCGAAGGGAGCGGGAAGAGGCGGGGAAACATTTCATTCATCGCCCTGCCAGCAGAAAATGTGATTATTTAGTCTCAACATTGATCACAAGACTCATGGAATACTATCACTGTGAACCCCTGCAGGGTGTCGTCTTGGAGAAGGGCCAAATCACGGCATTACCGCGGCGTGACCGCGGCTTGACCACGGCGTGACTGCGGCGTGACCGCGGCGTGACTGCGGCGTGACCGCGACGTGACCGCAGCGTGACCACGACGTGTTGGCCCGGTCCAGTGACATCCGCGGGGCAGCATCTTCCGGCCTGGAGCGAAGGGAGCGGGAGGAGGTGGGGAAACATTCCGACCATCACCCCACTGACAGAATTTGTGATTAGTCAGTCTCAACATTGATCATAAGACTCATGCAATACTATCACTGTGAACCACTGCAGGGTCTCATCCTGAATCAGGGCCAAATCATGACATTACCGCGGTGTGACCGTGATGTGACTACAGTGTGACCGCAGCGTGACTGCAGCATGTTGGCCCAGTCCAGCGACATCCGCGTGGCAGAATCTTCCGGCTAGGAGTGAAGGGAGTGGGAGGAGGAAGGGCAAAATTTTGACCATCACCCCGCTGGAAAAAATTGTGTTTAGTCAGTCTCAACATTGATAACAAGACTCATGGAATACTATCACTATGAACTGTAGCGGGGTGTCGTCCTGGAGCAAGGCCAAATCACAGCGTGACCGCGGCGTGACCGCGACGTGACTGCGGCCTGACCGTGGCGTGAACGCAGCGTGACCACGACGTGTTGGCCCGTTCCAGCGACATCCGTGGGGTAGTATCTTCCGGCCAGGAGCGAAGGGAATGAGAGGAGGTGGGGCAACATTTCATTCATCGCCCCGCCGATAGAAATTGTGATTAGTCAATCTCAAAATTGATCACAAGAATCATGGAATACTATCACTGTGAACCACTGTGGGGTGTCGTCCAAGAGCAGGGCCAAATCACGGCATTACCGCGGCATGACCGCAGCTTGACCGCGGCGTGTTGGCCTGATCCAGCGACATCCGCGGGGTAGCATATTCTGTCCAGGAGTGAAGGGAGCGGGAGGAGGCAAGGCAACATTCCGGACGTTGCCCCGCTGACAAAAATTGTGATTGGTCAGTCTCAACGTTGATCACAAAAATCATGGAATACTATCACTGCGAACCGCCGTGGGGTGTCGTCTTGGAGCAGGGCCAAATCACGGCATTACCACGGCGTGACCACGGTGTGACCACGGCGTGACCATGACATGACTGCGGAATGACTGCGGCGTGTTGGCCTCGGTCCAGCAACATTCATGGGGCATCATCTTCCGGCCAGGAGCGAAGGGAGAGGGAGGAGGCGGGGCCACATTCCAATCATCGCCCTGCCGGTATAAATTGTGTTTAGTCAGTCTCAACATTGATCAGAATACTCATGGAATACTTTCATTGCGAACTACCATGGGGTGTCATCCTAGAGCAGAGCCAAATCACGGCGTGACCGCAGCGTGAACGTGGCGTGACCGCAGCATGACCACGGCGTGTTGGCCCGGTCCAGCGAAATCTGTGGGGCAGCATCTTCCGGCCAGGAGAGAAGGGAGTGGGAGGAGGCAGGACAACATTCTATTTATCGCCTCGCCGGCAGAAATTGTGATCATTCAGTCACAACATTGATCACAAGACTCATAGAATACTGTCACTGCGAACCGCCGTAGGGTGTCGTCCTAGATCATGGCCAAATCATGGAATTACCACAGCGTGATTGCATCTTGAATGTAAAGTGACTGCAACATGACCGTGGTGTGTTGGCGCGGTCTAGCGACATCCGTGGGGCAACATCTTCTATCTAGGAGGGAATGGAGCGGGAGGAGGAGGGAGGAGGCGGGGAAACATTCCGGTCATCGCCCCACCGGTAGAAATTGTGATTAGTCAGTCTCAAAATTGATCACAATACTCATGGAATACTATCACTACGAATTACCGCGGGGTGTCGTCCTGGACCAGGGCTAAATCATGGCATGACCGCGGCGTGACTGCGGTGTGACCGCGGCGTGACCATGGCGTGACCGCGGCGTGACCACAGCATGGCCGCGGCATGCTTGCGGCATGTTGGCTCAGTCTAGCGACATCCATGGGGCAGCATCTTCCGGCTAGGAGCGAAGGGAGCGAGAGGAGGCTGGGCAACATTCCGGTTGTCGCCTCGCCGATAGAAATTGTGATTAGTCAGTCTCAACATTGATCACAAGACTCATGGAATACTATCAATGCGAACTGTCGTGGGGTGTCATCCTGGAGTAGGACCAAATCACGGAATTACCGCGGTGTGACCATGGCTTGACCATGGCGTGACCGTGGTGTGACCGCAGCGTGACCGCGGAGTGACCGCGATGAGACCGCGGCTTGACCGCGGCGTGACCGCGGCGTGACAGTGGCGTGACCGCGGCGTGACATCGGCCTGACCGCGGTGTGACCGTGGCATGACCGCGGCATGTTGGCCCGATCCAGCAACATCTGCGGGGAAACATCTTTCGGCTCGGAGCAAAGGGAGTGGGAGGAGGCGGGGCAACATTCCGACCGTCGCCCCGCTGACAGATGATTGAACAGATCAACTATTTAATATGCTATAACAAGGGATTGCCACAGAAGGTTGTAGCGAGTGGCACAATGACACAACATCTAAAGGGAAACAAAACAATGGAAAATAATCATACACCCTACACAAACCATTTACAAATTCATTCACTTTGCCTAAATAAGGAAATTTTATTTATAATATTCAAAGCGTGAAAAGTAGAGTGTCATGGTCAAAGAATATGCTTAATTGGGAAATGTCATTTGAGTTAAACGAGTATGATAATCCAATTTATATTATTCAAAGAAAACAAAAACTAACTAGCCACAAAACAAAAACCAACCAGAGGCATATGAAAGACTCAAACCAAATCTAAACATGATACAAATAACTATCACTACTCTTTGGTTTAGAACAGAGCGAACCTCCGTTGGAGGGGTTTTATTATAAAATCATAGCATTGATTTATCACACAATTCATTTAATTATATTTAACATTTATTATAAAACTCATTCAACACAAATCAAATGAAATTATTTAAGCAACTAGATCAACATAACTATAAATGTGAGTTTTCGTAGACATCGCACCTCTGCTGGAGGGGTTTTATTATAAAAACATGACTTTATTTATCAAATTAAACAATTATATTAAAGAACACTTATTCAAGATATGAAATTAAATATAATTAAGCAGAATTAAGAAAGAAGCTAAATTCAATTTAAATCATTCTTGAATTAAAGAGGCTAGAAGAGGGATCCTACCTCAAGGTGGAACCAAACCGTCCACTTCGGATCTTGGAACTTTCTAACTAAAAGTTACTGCTCCCCCATTGGGTATACGCACCTTCACACACATACAAGGACACCTAGCCCCTATGCACACACCTGCATGGCCATGAGCATGTGGAAGGGGATCCTTACACATATGATTATATGCATATACCAGTCTCCACTCACCTGCGTATGAATTTTTATATATATATACATGGGCACAGATAGCCTCATACGTGCATAATCACTTCCATGGTTGACTATACACGTAACGGGGGAACCCACATACATATACTTTCTTACCTATGCACACGCAGGCGAGTCTCCCTTAACTTGGCTACATGAAACCAACGAGCAGGGATCAACGCACTACACAAATGATATTAGGAACATTAAAACACATAAAGGATGCTACATAACCAGTGAGAAACCAACCAATGTCATTAAAGCCTTACCTCGATTGGGAGAACCAAATCCACCCAAACCAACACGAAATGATCCAACGCCCTACTGAAAACATAAAATGGAGTCAAAAACACTGAAATCCCCAAATAAATTAGGTGTGAGACAAGTATTAACCATATAATCTTACCTCGGATCAAAGCCAGTGGACTGAATCAATCTGAACCACATTTTCCCCCCTTCGCAGAATATAATTACCCTTTTTCCACAAAAAGAAGTAAAAGACCTAAGTGGCCAATGCGATAGAGAAAATAAAATAAAAACTAAACTAAAACATACTTGTCTATTATGACTATACACGTCATCGCCCAACATATAATAAGCACAATGCCTGAAAAGAACAGGTGTAAAAAATGTCTAAAAGTATTCAGTATACAAGTTGAAAATTCAATAAGCATAGACAAATGGAAACCTAGTTGATTTTAAACCTTGACAATTTGTGCACATTTACTGGCCTCGCTCACCCCAATCATTGATTCAACTAAAACCTGGCCATATAGAACCCATCAAAAGTTGAAAACACAAATAGATGCAAGCACATGCATGCGATAATGAAAGGAAACAATGAGAATTATTAAAATGCACTTACAATCTTAACATATATGAAATCACTTTCCATACCGATCATGCCTAAATAGCCCCTGCCCCCTTGCACACCCCCATGCCCCTACCCCTGCCCCTTCCCCCTACCCCCTGCCCCCCTCCACCCTTCCCCCTACCCCTTGCCCCTGCCCCCCACCCCACTTGTGCAGTAGCCCACCACCCCCTCCCTGCAACCCCCCCTGGACAGACCCCCAACACACCCCCACCCCACCTTGCACACCCCCAACCCCCCTGCACACCCCTCTTTGAGTCAAAAAAATCATTGGAGATTCCTGTGGTGTCTCAAATGAGAGGAGTAAATATTAAAATGAAAAACATAGATGCAATAATGTCAAACAATCTATATAAGCACAAAATACCGTTGTGATTTTTCGAAGACAGCGCACCTCTATTGGAGGCGTTTTATTACAAAACCATGACTTATTTATGAAATGAAATAATTATTTTAACTAGCACTTGATCAATAATTTCAATTTAATATAAACAAGCAGAATAATAAAGGCAATTAAATGTAATTTAAAAAATTCTTGAATTAAAGAGGTTGGGAAAGGGTCTCTACCTCAAAGGTGTCAAGCCACACACAAGAGGATCCTTATATATATGCTCAAATGAATAAGCATGGGCTATGTTTTGTTGTTGGTTCTCTTCATAGTATGAATCCTTATCCACAGACACATCCTATCATGCAAAATCATACACACAAGAAATCCAGTTCTTGTGAAGACATTGAGACAAATAAAACCTCATAAAGATATATTCGGAATGATTTATACTAATAAAAGAAATGAGAAGAATGATTGGGGAGGAAGCTGTTTCAAAAGGACCATCAACGTTTGAGAAATAATATTGAAAAAACGAGGTCCAATGGAAATGTACTCCAAAAGCCTGTACTAAAAGGAACAACACAATGGTTATCGAACGAAAGGACCAAAAGTAGTATTGTGTTGAAATTGATTATAATTACCTCTCAATTTTATCAAGGATTATGATTCTTAATTGTGACTTATAGGCATCCACAAATACCTAAAAATAACAGGTGAAAAAATGACTAAAAGTATTCAGTATACAAGTTTCAAATTCAGTAAGCATAAATAAATGGAAACCTGGTTGATTTTAAAACTTGAAAATTTGTGCACATTTACTGGCCTCGCTCACCCTAATCATTGATACAGCTGAAACCTGGCCATATAAAACCCAACAAAAGTTGAAAAAATAGATACAAGTGCATGCATGCGAGAATGAAAGGAAACAATGAGAATTATTAAAATGCACTTACAATATTAACCTATGTGAAATCCCTTTCAATACCAATGGTGCCTGCACAACCCCTTCCCCCTTGCACACCCCCCGACCCCCACTACCCCCTTGCACACCCCCCTACCCCCTACCCCTTTCCCCCTGCCCCCCTCCACCATGCCCCTACCCCCTGCCCCCTGCCCCCCTCCACCCTACCCCCTGCCCCTTGCCCCCTGCCCCCCTCCACCCTGCCCCCTGACCCCTGCCCCCATGCCCCCCTCCACCCTACCCCTACCCCCTACCCCAGGACCCCTGCCCCCTGCCCCCCTCTAACCCCTGCCCCTGTCCCTGCCCCCCACCCCCACTCGTGCAGTAGCCCACCTCCCCCCCTCCCTACAGCCCCCCTCCCTGGACATACCCCCAGCACCCCACCACCCCACCTTGCACACCCCCCTGCCCCCTTGCACACCCCCCTGTGAGTTAAAAAAATCTTTGTAGATTCTCGTGGTGTCTCAAATTAGAGGAGTAAATATTAAAATGGAAAACATAAATGCAATAATGTCAAACAAGATATATAAGAATAAACTACCACTGTGAGTTTTCACAGATAGCGCACCTCTGTTGGATGAGTTTTATTACCAAACCATGAATTATTTATAAAACGAAACAATTATTTTAACCAACACTTGATCAAGAATTTCAATTTAATATAAACAAGCAGAATCAAGAGGGCAGCTAAATGCAATTTAAAAAATTCTTGAATTAAAGAGGCTAGGAGAGGGAATCTACCTCAAAGGTGTCAAACCATGCACAAGAGGATCCTTATATATATGATCACATGCATAAGCATGGGATATGTTTTGTTGCTATTTCTCTGCATAGCATGAATCCTTATCCATAGACACAACCTATCATGTGAAAGCATACACACAAGAAATCCAGTTCTTGTGAAGACATTGAGACAAATAAAACCTCATAAAGATATATTCAGAATGAGTTATACTAATAAAAGGGATGAGAAGAATGCCTGGGGAGGAAGCCATTTCAAAAGGACCATCAGCATTTGAGAAATAATATTGGAAAATCGATATCCAATGGCAATGTACTCCGAAATCCTGTACTAAAAAGAACAGCACAATGGTTATCGAACGAAAGGACAAAAATTAGTATTGCATTGAAATTGATTGTAATTACCTCTCAATGTCATCAAGGATTATGATGCTTAACCATGACTTATAAGCATCCTCAAATAAATGAATAGAATAGGTGAAAAAAATGACTAAAAGTATTCAGTATACAAGTTGAAAATTAAATAATCATAAAAAAATTGAATCCTAGTTGATTTTAAACCTTAAAAATTTGTGTACATTTACTGGCATCGCTCACCCCAATCATTGATCCAGCTGAAACCTGGCCATATAGAACCCAACAAAAGCTGAAAACACAAATAGATGCAAGTGAATGCATGTGAGAATGAAGTCTGACAGAAGGGAAAGAAACAATGAGAATTATTAAAATGCGCTTACAATATTAACATATGTGAAATCACTTTCAATACCAATGGTTCCTGCACAGCCCCTGCCCCCTTTCACACCCCCTAGCCCCCACTACCCCTTGCACACCCCCTACCACCCCCTAGACAGTACCCCCTCTCCGTCCCCCATTACCCCTTGCACACCCCCTACACACCCCCACCCTGCACAGCCCCTGCCCCCTTGCACACCCTCCCTTCCCCCTGCACACCCCACCCCTATCCTTTTCCCAAACCAAGAATAAACCTTCCATGGTCCTGGAGTAGCCTGTGCACTATCATCATGTCAAAAAGAAAATCTCACACGAGAAGGGAATAAAGAAATCCATGCTGCCCAAGGCTACTTGAAAATCCAGAAGTGCATGCATGAAGAGTCCATCCAGACTTGGAGCTAAATTGGAAAGGAAAAACTGGTTGATAAAATTTTCTCAACCAAACAACTCACATTGATGAGCAAGGACATCCACCACATTCCATAATTATTTTTGTGTTATTAGTGTGACATACAATGCAGTGAATTGAAGGTGAAACTAGTTCTCAAGAAGAGAGAAAATGAAGGGAAGTAAACTAGAATAACTATTCAAGATCTGAAAAAAAGTCACCATCTTGGTATGATTTATCAAATGGTATTCCAAAGAACATTAGAATGAAAGTTCTTCCTTTATAGAGTGAAGATAGTGAGTCTCCTCGATGGGGAGATGAGTGGAGAAGACCCTTGAGAAGCTACCAGACTTATTTATTCCATGCAAATCTGGAATTTTTGGAAAGTGCTTGAAAAAGTAATTGATGAGGTATGCATTTATCTCATCCTTGTTAATGAAAAAAATAAAGTTTTATATTAAGGGGGATAAGTTGAATTAATCAATGATAAGAATTTGAGGAAATCTGAGATCTCAAGGCTAATTTCTAAAACCTTCTACATATACTTGAATGTTTTCAACATGTGTATTGAGATGAGTGCAAGATCTCATGTTGTAATTCCAAAAATAATGAAGATATAAATTGGAATCATTTGGTTTCAACTTGAGGACATCTGAATAGACCCTAAATGAGTCATGGTAATTAGAATCAGTTGGTATCATGTTCAGTTTGTTAATGGGACAACTTTGTTTTCTAAATCAAACCCTCGTATTTTCTACACCAAACATGGATCACATAGACTTTGAATAGAATGAATAATGGCACATTGTTTAAGAATGAAGTGATACCATCCTCTTTCATGAACTTCATATTTATTTTCAATAAGGGGAGAAAATAAAATGAGAGAATTCAATGAGAAAAATTGGAGAGAATAAAATTAAATAACATCTTGACATACCAATTTCTAGATTGGTATTAACAATAAACACAAAGTGAAAGATTGTTAAATACACATTGTGTTTGTGTCGTAGTTGTTGTTAATGAGGAAGAAAAGTTTTTTCATGCCAATATGCCGATGATAAATGGCTTGCAAGTTAGTTGGAGTACCCAAGAATATTGATGAGACAATTGGGAGCTGGATAGCTTAGAAGGGAGTTGGAAGTTCCCAAGATTATTGGGAAGGAATATGAAGTTCCCAAGTAAAGGTGTTAGTATGTGAATCTTATATGAGTCTTGAAGAATTATCCTGAATCTTAGAAGTGATGTAAACTGCCACCACTGATTATGTCACAAAGAAATGATCAAATGAAGGAAGTGTTGCCAGTCCCCCTACCAGTCCCCCTGCAGACCCTCCTGGACACCCCCTCTGCCAGTCCCCCCTCCCAGTCCATATTTCTCTTATATAATTAACACATGCCAATGAATCTTGTTCTTGATTCCATCTCCATGTGGACATCAATTAATAATTTCACTTTATTACTTATCAAGGTGACAAACTAATTATCAAAGTTGACTAGAATTTCAATTACATTGTATATTTAGACAATCTCATAAATATCATTCTCATTTATGGAAGTAAGGGAATATTATTCTTTCCACATATAAGTAAAGGATGGGTCTTCAGTTATGATCTAGGCAGAAAGGCTGTTATATCTTCTTCTGTCAAGCCATATAGACATCTTAGGCTCATAATCTAAGGAATACTATTCTCATCACCTATATAATCCTTTCTTCATCACCAAAGTCATCATAGGCTACTCACCTGTGGTATTTTAGGCTCATCACCTAATGAACTCTAGGATCATCACCTAATGAATTCCATGCTCATCACCTAAGGAATTCCATGCTTAACGTATGAGGAAGGATGGGATTATGATGCATTATAAAAGGTGAATCATCCTCTTCTTATCACATATTAAATATTATACTTTTCATATGTGGAAAGGTAAGGTCCTCTTATGCTCATCACAAAATTCTAGTCATGATTTTAGGTCTAGTGGGGACTAGTCCCCTTATGCCCATCGCATAAGTTTGGTCACGATTTAAATTCTAGTGGGGAATAATCCTTTTATACTCCTCATATAAGAAAAATAATGGCATAATTTTCTATAATATCATCATATAACCTATTCAAAATATTATGGTGACTAACCACTCATGGAAGGTCTATATCATATTCCAATACATTCTGAATGCCAACCCATAATAAAAAACATTGATTCACCTACTTTTTAAATTTAATTTATTAAAAAACTATAAATAAAAGCATACAATGATGATCATCAATGAAAATTAATGGAAATACAATCTTTTATCATATTTATACTCTCACTAGTGATTCCAAAAAAACTAATGATATTGGATGATTTCCACCATAATCTAGTGGAAATCATCTCCAACTCTATTCTCGTTTTCACTAAATTAGTTAGAAGAGAAATGGGAAACTAGAATGAAAGGAAGATGAGATCACACATTGAATCACCATGGAGGTCCATAAAACCCACCACATTTAAAGGTGAAATTGAAGGTGAATAGGGGATGAAGCTCCGTCAACCTCCCATAATTATCTCACATGTGTGGGAGGAAGAGAGGGGGTGACTTGTTTAAAAAATCAAAGTGGATAAATGTTTATTTACCTTTCTTTGAGTGAGCCTCCATCCTCATTATTTCAGCATCCATTAAAATATTCATTTTGTTGTGGTGGTGCTCTCCATTTCCTAGGGGGAATCATCAGAAGTACCAAACAAACAAAACACAGGTCCATTCCTCTATGATGTCATGGACATATCCAATGAAACCCACAAGCCCTATTCACACTAAGGACCATACAAATCCCTCAACCCTTTCTAATCATTTTTCAAATGATAACTAATGAAACCCCTCATATATAACTCTTTAAAAAATTACCAACTATAAGGTGCTATATAATGGCTGAATTTCCTAAGAAGCACCACTATCACCTAAATTTCCCATCTAGTGCATTTTGACTTGATGTTTCTATAGGTGTGAATATAGGGCACCATAATTAGCCAATCATTGTATAAATGTGCACCAAAACAAGACATCTCAACCATCACAATTTTCCACCATGCCAAACCAATACAAAATGGTATTTTACTTTATTTTTTAAATATGGATAATCCCATGGGGAAGTACCTCCAAAACACCTGAACAACTCACCCATAAAGAGACGAAAAAACCAAAACCATGGCCATGGTAAACTGATATTTTACTATAGGGAGACAAGTAAAACCAAATTTCCCAATAATAGGGAAAAGGTCACTCCACCTGGGTATTTTACATCCAACACATGGAGCTCTACTCCATGGAGGCTCCATGGTGAAAAACCTAAAGCTTAAAATGGTTAGAGGTCCACTCATCTATGCTAAGACACACACCTGAGAGCCTATATCACCCTCAGGCCTCAATTCAAATAACTGAAAATCTTACTGAGAATTTCTAAATATATATTCTCTAACCAAATATTGCTTCTAAAAATTACCACATCCTTGGAAAACCAAAATTCATACTTGCTAAGAATTTATCAACCACTATTGTCATGAATCTTTACATTTATCTCAACCATGAGTCATGGATCATGGGGAAAGTTCCAAAGTTATAAGGAAGACTGCATTTACTCATTAGACTAGGACCAAAACTGAAAATATCAACCACATAACAGAATTAAGTAAATTAGTTGGGCTAATGCACCATATGGAAGAGGAAGGCCCGAATAAGGGTATGGAGGAACCCTTCTACCGATGCACCAAATAGAGGAGGAACACCCAAAGAATGGTATGGAGGAAGGGAGTACCACTCGAGGGATAGAGAAAGCTCAAATGGAGAAGCCGAACCACGATTGGAGAATCCGTGTCGTGAATGAAGGAACCGAAACGAGGGATGGAGGAACCGAAGCTGGTGAGGACGAGCGATAGAGGACAATAGAAAGGGTGAGAGAGAAAATCTGTGAGGGAAGAGAGGAGGGTGTGATGAGAGAGGTCGTCGGGGAGGAGGAGAGGCCGTCGGGGGAGGAGGGAGCCGTGGTGAGAGGTTCTCATATCGAGGATGGAGGAGGAGACCGACTGGAATCGAGAAAAAGGGGGACACATATCGGGGATGGAGGTGGAGCCTGACGGGAATCGAAAAAATAAGGGGGACAGAATTGTGTATCCATGGATTAAAAATTAAACCATGGCTATAAACAAGCTATAGTGACGGACCTATAAAACCATGGCTATAGGTCTGTGGATATAGCTTAAGTTTCTAGTATTGTTCCCATTATCTTCCACCCAATGGAATATTTAGTGGAACATATGGTAAAACGAGGAAGTGGAAAGATCATTGTAGGAGTGGTGGAGGTGTTTCTTAGGGTAAATCCTCTTCTACACCTTTGGTTATGGCTTGTAACATTCCCCTGGCTTGCTGAAAGTGTGGAAAGGTCTGAAATAACTGATTTTCTTGTTTGGAACTTGTGAATATGTGTAATAATTTTTGAAATTATGGTCATCTTCTATAATATCTAGATTTTTTATAAAAGGAAACACTATGTTCAAAATCATACATGATACATCACATCGAGCTTAAGAGAACTATATATTATTATTTAAAGGTTATCATTATAAACCAGCTATTGGAATGGAGGGTATAAATAAGATTAACTGAATTATAAAAATATGGTTTACGCATGTATATATAATTAATTATTTTATTAACAAATAATTATAAATGAATGTAAAACCTTTTTTAAAAATAAAAGGAAATGTTTTTCTGAAAAACCATTTAAAAGTTCATAAGTGTGTTTTATACCAATAAATAAAAAAATAAATCTTATTGGATTATACTGATTAAATTAATAATATAATCAATATAATGGTTAAAATTCAGCCTTTTAGTTTTCTATACATGATATAAGAACAAGTCCATTTTTACTCATAAAATAAGTATTTTTATAAAAAGGTAGTTTTTCTGCCTTTTAATAGAGCGCCTTTCTTAAATATAGTTTTTGATACTTTTATAAATTATATTTAACATAATAAAATTATTATTTAAAATAGGAATGTAAAAATTTACTTTGATTTCATTTTTGGTATTTTTCTAATAAGTTTAATGTTTTAATGATTAGTGAAAAAAATACTACATTTTAATTGAAAACAGGTTTTTCATCTAAATATTTTATAGTGTTAAAATATATTTTTGATTGATTTTAAAGTATAATTAGATCAATTTTTTATCATTTAATCCAATTTAGGTAATTGGAATCAATTTCACAATGAAATTGGATATAAAAGTTTTGTGAATGTTTGAACATTTTTACTTTAAAAACTCATTTTCTCATTCTTATAATAGGATTAATTTTAAATTAATTTAATCCAATTATGTGTTTTTAATTTTTTACATTGGATTAAATATTTGTAATAATAAGGTTTAACTTTAGTAAATAGTTTTCTATTATATTTGGACAAAATATAAATAGTAACTTGTAATTTTTATTACGATGGTTAAGGGTAAATCAAGTAATTAAGAGTAAAAATAATACTATAAATATTATAAAACGACCTTAAAATTTGTCCCAATTTTATTGTATTATTATTTTTCATTAATAATAATTAAATGATCAGTTATGTGACCATTTATGGCCATTTGGATTAGAATATAACCTTTATAATATTTTATTCATAGAAAAGTCAAACTTTTCATACTTTTTTTTTAAAAAAGTTAAATATATTTAATATGGGGTTATATAGGTGATTAGTTTGACTATAAATATTTATTTTAAATATAAAATAAGGCCTTCGGGCCATTCGGGTCATGATATCACAGTAAGAATTAAAAAGGTTAAATAACAGTTGAATCCAAAAGATAAGGTTTAAAAAATAATAAAAACTTGTTTAATTTTTATTGTATGAATTAATTTTAAATTTTAATAATAATTTATCCTAAATTAATTGGTTAATATCCACTTTTAATATAAAATTAATTTATATTAATTTAATAATTTGAAGAATTCCAAGAGTTCCCCTCCCCTCTCCTATAAAAGGGCACCCATTATTCTATTTTCTTCACACCTAAGAACCTATTTAGTTCAGAAATTATCTGACCAAATACCTTACTATAACCCCTCCTAAAATTATATAGCTCTTAGTTTAGGTGTAACACCACCCTTAGTGCTCTTAATATCTTAAGAAAAGGAGGTCGTCCGAAGAATATGTATTATTTTAATCAAGTATTTATAATTTATTTCTTCTTTCACTTCCTTCAAATATTATAAAACCATAATGAAATAATTACTCCAGTATACTCAATATAATTATATTTTATTATGTTAATATCATCACCTAAATCCATCTACAATTTCATCACATGGGAAATGAATTAATTATTCGTGCGTACGACATACTACCACCTCGCGAACCGATATAATTTATTTCCCATCACCATCTCTCAAGACTAGTTATAACGATGGAATTAATATTTATATATTATATTCATGAAATATTTATCATTATTAAATAATAATATATCATTTATGTTCTTACATTCCACGAACATAAAAATGATAACGTTGTCTGTGCATACCTGTGAAATATCACCTCCACGAAGCGACATGATTCGTTTTGCATCACCACATCAATGAATGATATATATAAGTATATTTAAATTATTAATATTATATTAAATATATTATTATCCTTATATAAATATAAAATAATACTTACCTTCTTTCCATAATTATCATTGAAAAATGAAAATGTTACCCATGCGTACGTACGGCTTACCGTCTCCATGATTGTAACATTGTTCATTTTTCTTATCCATATGTAATTAATGGATTTAAAAGTATAATTTATTTATAAAATTGATTATTATATCAGGAATATTATTCTGGATATGATATACTAATTACCACTTTGACTATGGACATCATATTAATGTCATTTTCCACTCAAGTATCAAATAGTGTCAAAACGTCCGACATGAACTTACATAATTAAGTAATTGTTATAACATTATTATAAGTGATATAAAAGGAATAATAAAATTTGAAAAGGTTATCAAGAAATTAAATAATTAACCTGAGTTTAATATTCAGTAAGATAGAGATTGCACGTGATGAGTCGGACTCAAGGTAAGGGACTTCATCTCAATCTCCTTTCATTGAGTCATTTCTTGATGATATGCACCTTTATTATTTTATAAGGTGTATATAAATCCCCTTTGAAATTATATATCCATATTTTATCTATTATAATGTTATTTAATGTTTTTTAAAATGTTATGATTTCAGAGGGCTTATGATTTAAATATTCAAAGTAATATGGGACACCTTGAATGTTTAAAGATTTCATTATCAAATCTTTTTCTCCATGTCAATATTCTTGATATTATTTTACATATTTATTTATATAGATATAAAAGGATTATAAAGGAAATTTTATGCCTATTTTTAATTTCATTTAATTTTTTTCAAAATGAATATTTTTACATGTTTTATAAGGAACGTTTTGACAAATGACAAAAGGGATGTACTATTCTTAATGTACACAGTGACAATGAGTTAGGTCATAATGCTAATGTGTGTATAAAGATAGTTATAATGGATGGAAATCATTATGTTCAGAAACAAAAATTATTTGGGAAAATATTTTGTGGCTACTGTAATTGATGTTGATACATTTGGTGAAGTGATGGAAGCTACAAGGAGCCCTGTATTTTTCAAAGGTTAACCATAAGTTCAATGTTTTAGACACAACTTTTGTGGTTTTAAGTGATGTGATCATAAGTGAATAAGGAAGTTTTTGGGAGATGTTTTTCTGGTTTTATGTTTATGTAAGTATTTTTTTAATGATAAGTATTCCTTTACTTTTGGATATGTGTTTTAAGTTATTGATAACCTTTAGGGTTTATATGATCTTTGATAATTAATGTTATTTTTAGGGATATACATCATAATTATGGTAATGTTATGAGGATGAAATTGTGCTATAAAAAATAGATATATACCAAGTGTGTTTATTTCCTTATTTTCTTATATAGTAAAGGAATTCCCTAATTCTAGTAAATTTATTTCGAATAAAAAATGTTATTTGTTTAATTTTATTACTAAAAAATCAATGAAATTTTAACCCATCATAGATTTATGATTTTTTTATTGTTAACATTATCATGGCCATGTTATCGATCATTCTCTATCAAAACTTGATAGTTCATTTTTTCTTCCATTTCCAAGTTTTTATACATGGTACCCTGGTATATGTTATCTCATGTGACCTTCGTACTTCCCTTTCTTTCTTTTAAAGTTTAAGTTTTATTAATCCTTTTCCCGAGTGGGATTTCAATAAAGGTATTTCAAGAAGTATAACCTTATCTACCAATCCTTAATTATAAATTTATATGATACAATTTCTAAAGGGGGTGGGGAGAATGTAACATCCAGAGTTTTTATAAAATGAAACACTATGTTTGATAGTGTATATGATACACCACATCGAGGTTAAGCGAACAACTAAATATTATTATTTAAATGTTACCATTATAACATAAACATTTGAATGATGGGTATGAATAGTATTAAATGAATTATGAAAATATGGTTTATACACAGATATATATAATTAATTATTTTGTGACTAAATAATTATAAATTAATATAAAAGCCTTTTTAAAAATAAAAGGAAATGTTTTTCTATAAAACTAATTAAATGTGCACATGTGTGTTTTATACCAATAAATAAACAAATAAATCTTTTCGTATTATATTAATGAAATTTATAATATACTTAATATAATTTTTAACATTCATCTTATGAGTTTTCTAGACATGATATGAGAATAAATCCAATTTTACTCATAAAAGAAGTATTTTTCTTAAAAGTCAGTTTTCCACCTTTTGATGGTGCACTTGTCTTAAATGTGGGTTTTTACTCTTTTATAAATTATATTTGACAAAATAAACTTCTACTTTGAAAACAGAATATTGAAATTTAATTTTTTTTTCGTTTTTTCTATTTTTCTTATAAGTTTCATGTTTTGATGAATATTGAAAAAATACTACATTTTCATTGAAAAAAACTTTTTCATATAAATATTTTATAGTGTTAGAATATATTTTTGAATGTTTTAAAGTATAATTAGATAATTTTTTTATCATTTAATCCAATTTAAGTCATTTAAATCAATTTCACAATAAAATTGGATATAAACACTTTGTGAACTTTTGAACGTTTTACTTTAAAAACTCATTTTCCCATTCTGATAACAGGATTAATTTTAAAATAATTTTACCCAATTTTGTGTTTTCAATTTTGAAAAAATGATAATCATAAGGTCAAAATTTATTAAATAGGTCACTTTTATTTTTGGACAAAATATGAATAGTAACTTTGGTAATTTTTATTACCAATGTTACAGGTAAATTGGGTAATTAAGGGTAAAAACAATATTATAAATATTATAAAATGACTTTAACACTTGTAAAAATTTTATTGGATAAATATTATTCATTCATAATAATTAAAATATCTTTTATGTGACTATTTATGGCCATTTGGATGATAATATAACCTTTATAATATTTTATTCATAGAAAACTCAAACTTTTCTTATTATTGTTTTTAACAAGTTAAATATTTTTAATATGGGGTTATATAGGTGATATTTTCAACTCTAAATATTAATTTGAAATATAAAATATTTATATACATCATGGTAATTTATTTATAATTTTTAGTGATAAAATAATTACCTTAAATGGTGACATAATAATGATTCGGTAAATGTTTAATAAAAGGAAATATCAAATAAATGATATTAAAAATATTAAAATAAATATAATTTGAGATAATTAAGGTCATAAAAAATTTATAGATTAATTTGAAATGTTAGTGATGTTTTAAAAGAGTTTTTTTGAAGATATCAGGTTATTATGATATTTTTAAAAGTCAAGTATTGAATAGTGTCAAAATTGACATAAATGATATTTTAGAATAAACAATATTTTATTAAATGATATAAAATTTTAAAAAATATAAAATAAAAAAATGATTATTATAAGTCTCAAAATTTCATAAATAGGTCATTTTTTTTGTATTTTTCATTTTATAGTAATTATATAAACCCCCAAAGTGTAAATTACATGCTATCACAGTAAGAATTAAAAAGGTTAAATATTGGTTAAAGGAAAAATATAAGGATTAATTAACAAAACTTATCTAATTTTCATTGGATGAATTTATTTAAACCCATAATAATCCTATTTTCTAAATAATATTTTTATCCATTTGGAATATAAAATTAATTTATATTAATTTAATAATTTGAAGAATTCCGAGAGTGTCCCTCCACGCTCCTATAAAAGGGTACCCATTATACTCTTTTATTGACACTTAAAACAATCTTTGGTTTAGCCAATATCTGACGAAATGTCTTCCTATAATCCTTCACCACATTCTAGAGCTCTTATTTTAGGAATAAAACCACCCTTAGTGCTCTTAAGGTGTTAATAAAAAAAGATTTTCCGAAGAAGAGGCATTGTTTTAATCAAGTATTTCTGTTTTATTTATTCTTACACTTCCTTAAAATATTATTAAACTATGATTAAAGAATAACTCCAGTATCATAAATATACTTAAGTTTTATTATGTTAATATCATCAGCTAAATCCATCTCTAATTTCATCGAATGTGAAATGAATTAATCGTTCATGCGAACAACGAACTACCACTTCACGAACTGATATAATTCAATTTCCATCACTATCTCTCCAGACTGGTTAGAATGAGGGAATTAATGTTTATATATGATATTCATGACATATTTTTCATTATTAAATAATAATATATCATTTAAATTCTTACATTTCCATGCACATAAAAATGATAACGTCATTCGTGTGTTCGTGTGAACTATCACCTTCATGAAGCGATATGATTCATTTTTCATCCCCACATCACAAAAGTGATATATATATAAATATATTTAAATTATTAATATGATATTAATTATATTATTATCATAATTTAAAGATAAAATAATACTTAACTTCTTTCCATAATGATCATTGAAAAATGAAAATGTTACTCATGCGTACGTATGACTTACCGTTTCTATGATTGTGACAGAGTTCATTTTTCTTATCCATATGTAATTAATGGATTTAAAAGTATAATTGATTTAAATAATTTATTATTATGTAATTAATATTATTCTATATATGATATACTAATGACCACTTTGACTATAAACATCAAATCAAAGTCATTTTTGGATTCAAGTATTGAATATCATCAAAACATCTGACATGAACTTAAATATTTATGTAATTAATATAACATGTTAATAAGTGATAAAAAAAGAATAATAAAATTTTAAAATGTTCTCAAGAAATTAAATAATTAACCTAAGTTTAATATTCATGAATATAGAGATTGTACGTGATGATTCAGACTCAAGGTTAGGGACTTCGTCTCAATCTCCTTTCATTGATGCATTTCTTGATGATATGCAACTTTATTATTCTATAAGGTGTATATACATCCCCTTTGTTGTTCTATATCCATATTTTAACTATTATCATTTTATTTAATGATTTTTTAAATTTTATTCTTTCATAGGGATTCTTATTTAAATGTTCAGAGTGGTATGGGGCACCTTGAATGTTTAAATATTTAATTATAAAATCATTTTCTCCATGTCAATATTTTTGATATTATTTTACATATTTATTTATATGGATGTAAAAGGATTATAAATATAATTTTATTTTTATTTTTAATTTCATTAAATATTTTTAAAAGGAATATTTTTATGTATTTTATATGGAACTTTTTGACAGATGAAAAAAGGAATGTTCTATTCTTAACATACATGGTGAAAATGAATTTTACACCACCATGGCCATTATTTTATTTTTGAATTCCATAGAAATATTTAATTTTTAATTAAATGGAAAAACATCTTTATCTTCTTCGGTATTTTGGTATTAAAAATGGGTTTTTAAAAGAAAATTGAATTTTTATATGAAGGTGTTTTGCGTATGGGATTAAAATAGTTTTTCAAAGGGTTTTATGTTGAAAATTTTTTATTAATGATATGGTACTTGAGAATTATATAAAATGGGTGAGCCTGATATATCTTATACATGGGTTGGACTAGATAACACTGGATAATCCTGTTATAGCTTAACATGGGGTGGCCCAGATGGCGTCGGGGAAGACCATTATAGCTTAACACGGGGTGACCCAGATAGCGTCGAGTAAGACCGTTACATCATAACTTGGGGAGGCCCATATAGAATTGGGTAAGCCCATAATAGCTTAATTGGAAGTCGGATATATGGTTATTCTAATTGAAAGGGTTTTGAAAGGGTTTTATGTGTATGATGCTCTAAGTCACCTATATGAGTTTTAATTGCTTACTATGGGTTTTAATGATTTTATTTGAGTAAGATGTGTGTTTGTTTTACAAGAAGATGTTTTATATCATATTATTAATGAAATTTTAAGATAAAGGTAAACTTTATATGAGTTTTCATGTTTTTACTTAACTAACAATTTCTTTAATTTTTAAATCTCTTATTGATCTTTTGTGATCATCCTAATTTTTTTAAAAAAATCGTAGGGTTTGAGAGGGAATAGAGAGAAAGATGATATCAAGGAGATAATTGTGAAGATTTTTCATAAATAAAAACCATGTTTATTTTAAAAAGGGTTTTCTTTGGTGAAAAAATGGATAACAAGTATAAGGGTCCACTTGTAATGTATTGTTTTACTTTGTAAGAGTTTGTCATAATTATCTAAAAATATAAACTAAAAATATCCTCAAATATTAATTCTAGTTTAAAAACACTATAATATGTAATGTTTAAGGTCAGATCCTTACATATGTTATGTTTCTATTAGGCTATATCTGTGATTTGATGTGGTTAGGGATAATTAGCTCCAAAGTCCATTGTGGCATAGTCAGATGATTCAAACACTATAGGGATTTATACATAAGCATCATGATTGAATCACCTTCATGTATTAGATGAGTTTCTATTAGAGGTATATGAAAGTTCAAAAATAGTGAGAGGTTCCATCATTATTTCATCTTCAATAAAGATTACTTTATTTGATATTGGTGCTTCCCACTCATTTTTTCTAGTTGTTTTATTTATATTTTTAAACTTCAAATGAATATCATTTTCTGTTTTATGAAGTTAGTGACACCTCTTGGTAAGTGGAAAGATTATGGGTTTCAGTTTCCTTCCTATTCATTATCAATAGATGATGTAAAGTTAGTCTGATATTTTCTTAATATCGATCTAGATTTGTTTGACATCATCATTAGGATGGATTGACTTGTTGCTCATCATGATAAGGTTTATTTATATCATTTATGTGTCTAGTTTTTTTGCAGTAGATGGTAGTTAATGAGTGTTTTAGGGAGAGTTGTATTTGAGTTTAGTTCGTGCAAGACCTTCCCGCCCAGATCTTAGTAGTTTGTTGTCTTTTGTAGTAGTTAAACCCGATGATGTTACTTCTTTTTTTGATATTCCTACTATTTTTTGGTATTTTCCTAATGTTTTCTTAGATGATTTCTCTAATATTCCTCCAGAGAGTGAGGTGGAGTTTTCAATGGATTTGGTTCTAGGTACGTAGATGATTTTGATACCCTCTTATTGTATAGAACCAGTGGAGCTAAAAGATCTCAAGATTCAGTTGGATAATCTAATGGAAAAAGGTTTTGTTCACCCTAGTGTTTTATCTTGGTAATTTACTATGCTCTTCTCCGAGAAGGCAGACAGTTCACTTTGATTTTGAGTGTACTATCAGAAGTTAAGCTAAGTAACAATTAATAATAAGTATCCTTTGCCTTGTAGGGATGATTTGTTTGAAAAGGTTCAAAGTGGTTCTTGGAGATTGATCTTTAATCAGGTTATCATCATCTCAATGTTTGGGAGTCTGATATATAGAATATGGATTTAAGGTGAAGGTATGTCCATTACAAATATCTTGTGATGTTTTTCGGTCTAACTAAAACTCCTATAGTTTTTATGGATTTCTGAATCGGATATTCCATGAGTATCTTGACACTTTTTTGGTAGTTTTCATGGATGATATTTTGGTTTATTCAAGATCTAAGCATGATAACGAGTTCCATTTGAGTTTGGTTCTGGAAATTCTGAGGATTTTCTATTTCTATGGAAATATTTGAAACACAATTTTTAGATCCAAGAATTGAATTTCTTTGGGAATGTGATTTCTGATAATAGATTATCAGCTGATCCTAAGAAGGTAAAGGATTTTTTTCCTAGGAAGAACCACATAACATCTTTGAGATTCATAGGTTCCTTGGTATTTTTGGATATTATCGATGGTTCTTCAAGGATTTATCAAATTTGGAATCAACTTTGTCTTCTATTACTATAAAAGGGGTGAAATTAACATGGGATTAAAAGTGTCATTCTAACAACTTCTAACATCGGCTCCTATTATGATCTTACCTGAGCTTGATAAGGGGTATGTGGTTTTCTGTGATGCTTATGGTGCTAGTTTGGGTTGTTTGCTTATAAAGAATGATCATGTGGTAGATTATGGCTCTCATCATCTCTAAATACATTATAATAATTACCCCAATCAAGATCTATATTTTGATTTAGTTTTTCATTCACTTAATTTTTGGTGGAACTATCATTTTGGGGAGAGGTTTATAATATTTTCTGACCATAAGAGTTTGAGCTATATATTTTATCAATAATTGAATATCATATATAGTCAGTGGGTGGAATACCTTTATAATTTTTACTTCAACATCGAATACACACCAGGGAAGATAAATTTCATTTTGGACACTATCAATAGAAAATTACCATCACAGAATATTTTGTAATGAAAGGAAGAGTGGAAAATTATAGGACTCTTCACTCAGTTGCACCTAGATGATCAAGAGGATGTTTCATGTATGTTTTTTTGGTGTTTAGTTATCACCATATATCATTGAGTTTATTATAGAAGTTCAGTTACAAGATGATGAGTTTAGAGGAATTTGGTAAACCCTTTATGGTGGGGATACCATTTATGGTTGGTCTCTCGCTCTTTAGATGGTATTTTTTATTTTTAGGATTATTTTTTCATCCCAAGATCTATGAGGAGCTCCTTTTTGTTTGATTTTCATAGTTCTTCATGGGCCATTCATCCTGGAACTACAAATATGAATTATGAGAGTGATTTTGGTGGCCATGTATGAAGCGTGACATTGTAGATTTTGTGTCACGCTATTACACCAGACAATAGATAAAGGAAGAGCATCTGAAACCTTATGGTTTGATTTAGACTCTTCTGTTTCCAGTTTGGAAATGGGATGAGAGATCCATGGATTTTTTTTTGAATTACCATTGACACCCCAATAGTGGAATTATATATGGGCGGTGATTAATTGGTTGACTAAGTCATTTCATTTTATTCTGATCAGGGACACCAAAAAAGTTAAAGATCTAGGTAAGCACCATGTGTAGTAAATTTTAATGTTACATGGGGTACCTTATTCTATTATTTTAGATAGGGATCATAGGTTTACTTCAAGGTTTTGGAGGAGTCTCCAAGAGATGATAGAGACTCGGGTCAGGTTGAGCATAACTTACCATCCATAGGCAGATAATTATATAGAGCATGCTATTCAGATCCTAGAGAATATGATCTATGCACGTGTCTTGGATTTTGGTGGATCATGGGATAGCCATCTAGGACTACTTGGGTTTTCCTATAACAACAGTTATCCATATTTGATCAGAATGGATCTTTTCAAGGCTTTTTATGGTTTCTGTTGTAGATCACCAATTTGTTGGGAAGAGGAGGGAGAATAATCTCTGGTGGAACCAAGTCTTGTTCAGGATATTAAAATGAAGATTCGTGATATATGTCAGTTTCTGGTTATATCTTAGAGTCTATATAATTATTATAAAGATTGGAGGCATCATCCTTTGTAGTTTTTTATGGGTGGCTAGGTTTTCTTGAAAGTTTCTCCTCGGTTGGGTCACCATCGGTTTGAAAAGTAGGTAAAGTTTTCTCTGAGAAATGCTGGACCATTTTAGGTTGTTGATAGGCCTGGTAAGGTTTCTTATCAGTTGTAATTTCTAGTTTATTTGACAAGTATTCATGATGTTTTCCACATATACCATCTCAATAAATACCATCCTAATCCCTATCACATTTTTAGTTGGAAAGATATTGAGTTAGATATAGAAATTTCTATTATATAGTATCCAATGGATATCTTTGAATCTCAAGTGAAAGTATTACTTGGGAATTAAAAACTTGTGGTCAAAGTATTATGGAGACACATATCATATTCTTGTGAGACTTGGAAGCGCGAGTCATTGATGAGGGAGTAGTGGCCTCATATTTTTTCTAGACATCATTCTTCTACATGACTTCCCAGAGATGTAAATTCGTATGGTAGGTAGTTTGTATCATCTTATTACCCACTTTTAGGTATTTATCATCTATAATTTTTTCCTATTTATTTGGATTCATGTTGGGAATCCCAAGTATGGAGATCATTTTCTAGGTAAAATGACTAAAAGTTTGGGGATGTATGTTTATTTGAATTAATGGAGTATGGGAGTAAATGTGTTAAAGGATTTTTTGGATTCTCCCCAAGTTTGGAGAATGCTGGAGTTGGTTTTGTTTTTTTTAGTAGAAACATAGATTTCACTGTTTAAAGGAGAAATACATGTCATTTATTGGTCACTAAGAAGATATTGTGAGTTTGGTTCAGAGTGTGAGAATCTTACATGCCATTAAAAAGGTTTACACACCATGTAATGGGATTACACATCATGAAATGGGTGTTAGGAAGATATAGTGATCTAGTACAAGGTGTGAAGATTACACACCATGAATATATTACAAATCATGTAATTGTAAAATTATTATTTTATCCTAAGGTGATGGTTTTTTAGCATATATGTGTTTCATAGATTACATGACATGAAAAGGGATTACACACCGTGTAATCCTCATGGGTTGTGCTTTTAGAGCATTGTGCGAGTGATTTATTATGTCATTCTATTATAGCCATATTCCCTCTCAACCTAGGAGCTCTCCCAAGAAATTTATGAGACATCCACTCCTTATGGATTGTTTTATTCAGTTATTGATCATCATTTCGGTTTCATTGTGTTTCTCTGGATGAGTATTCCTCATGTTTCTTATTTTTATTTGATCTCAGTAGCACTGTTGCAATTTGTTTGTGGAGATTTTTATCTATTATGATACTATTATCGATTCATTCTTGACATGTTGTGTCATCTTCCTCTGGAGGCTAACCCTTGTGTTGGTTTTGGTGCAGTATGGGAGTTCTTTGAGTTATGTTGTGTTTCTTGTCTTCTTCATGGAACATTTTTATTTTTGAATCAATTATAATATTTGAGGATTGATTCTAGGGCCTCTGTTGTCATATTTTCATTATTTTGTGCTGGGATCCTGTTACGGGGTGTGCGAATTGAGTTTGAGGTAGGTGGTTCCATCTATGGCCTATGATGGATGAAATTAATTTCTCTAGTTTTATAAATTATTTTATAAATGAAATTTCATGATTTATTGATTTATTTGTGTGTGATGAAATGAGGTTTTGAGAAAATATTGTTTTTTATTATTTTTTAGAAAATAAATGGGTATTTTTAAAGCATTGTGAATTGGATTTATGAAATTGTTTTCAAATAATGGTTTTGGTGAAATTGTTAAGAAAATATAACACATGGGAAGCCTTGGGTACTTAGGTGGAAGGTTTATATTAGGTCTATCATCCATGTCATATCATGGGGTTCACTCATGGTGTATTCATCTATTTACTAGGATTATTGTTCTAGAGAATTGATATTGAAATTTTCATGGGATTAACTCATGGGTTGTTTATCTACTCCTTAGGTCTATGTTATAAGTACTTGATTTTGCATTAGTCATTGATTGTGGTATAAGAAATCTGTTATCCTGACCTATAATGATCCTTGGTGTGATGCTACCTATGCTTTGGCCTATACTATTTTACATTGTACTATCATAGATTTGATGTGATATGTGATACATGATTTTTTTGATTTGACTACTGATGTATATGAAATTATTTGAAACTATTTTACCTATATTATTTTGGAAATGTGGGAAAAGGAGAAATTAAATGTTTTTCCATGAATTTGATATTAAAACTATTTAACTATTTATCATGCCTTGTTTTATTTAAATATGAGTATGTTCAAATTATTGTGCATAAAATTGTTATAGAATACTTGGGTGGTATACTACTAATCTGGTTATCCCACACCCTATGCACCCCTTTGGTGGTACGTATAATATTATATGTATATCGATGAAGGGAAAAGAAAGGCACCACAATGTGGTGGAAAAGTATCTATCAACTGAGTCTAGGTAGATTTTGATGATATGGTGAGATTTTTTCCCATGCTATCACATGGATTAGTTGGTTTCCTATCTTAGTTCTCCTTTGATGATTGGACTTGTTATTTGGTATGTTTTTACTATTTTTCGAGTTGAATCATTTCGACTATATTCTTTCAATTATGGAATATATTTATCACTTTTATTGTTTCTCTCTATTATATATATATATATATTATTTTTTTATTGATTCAGGTTGGAAAAAAAATGTTCCATATTGTAGTTGTTTTATGCTTTGGTGTTAATCACCAGCCTGTGGGGATTGAGAATTCCATTCATGTATGTGTAAATTTGGGTCAGGTACCAGTTTGAGAGGGTATTCGGGCTAGGTTCTCCAAAATTAATAAATGATATTCTTAAATAAATTTAAGAGAATAAATAAGAATAATAATAATAATAGGTTGAGGCTTCTAAAATTTAGAAGCTTGTTAAAAACATGGAAGAGCGGCCAAAAGTGGTAAAAGGGTGTTTTTACTAAGTTTGAACAGTTGAAACAGTACATATTCAATCTCTAAGGTTTTCCATCACATAGGAATATACTTAGCATAGTTTTATGTATATTTTAAAGTAGAGTGGAATAATATCTGTCCTAGATGAATTATAAAATTATCTATGGTTATATCAGGATCAATTAACTCTATAAGATAATCATATTTCATGATCTAATGAGGTAAGGTCAAGCTGACTGAACCAAAAAAAAATTCTTTGTAGGAGGAAACCTAAGTTTTTTATTTTCTTTTTTAGGAACTGGGTTATTTTCCTCTTTCCTTAGGAATTAGTTTAAGAATATACTAAAATTTAGAACTAATTTCCCTTTATCCTTTTGAGATTAAAATATTATATCCTTTTTAATTTCACATTTTTTATTTTAAATGACTGTCATGATAAAGTCAAAAAAGGAAAAGAGAGGAAGATAAGAGCTTCATGAGTAAATGGGGGTATTTATTTCATTCTTTACCCTTTTACTCCTGAGCATTTTTTAAATATTTTTTTAGTTTTAAAAAATACAAGCCCCATATTATAATTTTTTTCAATTATTTATCTATGGTTCAAATTTTCATAGGATACTCACAATTCCATATTTTAGATTTCATTGTTAATGAGACTGAATAAGTAAAATGGGTAATCTAATTGATAGAGATAACCATAGAAATATTGATTTAATTAATCATGATTCAGTGGGACTTGTTGATTTATGAATATAAAATTCTATTATATTTTTATTTATTTGAATTTATGAAGTTAATATAGATTAGTTTATTATTATTATTGTTTATTCCATGATTGATTGACTCTTTTCATATATTCTCATTCTAAATAGTCTTCTGAACCTAGTTTTTTCCATTCATTCTATGAAATTTTCTTGAAAGAAACTTTGGGAGTGTATACCTTCTAGAATTTTCATTATCATCATATAAAATCCATGCTTGTATAAAGTAACATTTAACATGATTGAGACATTTTTATTATTAATCCATTACCCTTGAGTGGTACCTTGGCATTTATCATTCTTTAAACATATAGAATTCATGAATGACCTTCTCAGAGAAGAGACTCATTAAAATACAATACTATCCTTCTTACCCTTGATATTGGTATATTGTTTTTGATATTTAATTTAAAAAGTGGGGAATTTTCAATGGTGAAAATGGATTTATTTTTTGTTGGAGAGAAGATATGAGGTAATTCCATAGGTATTTGGGATGGTTTAGGTTTATCCATCATTGTACTTTATTGTTATCCCTCTAGAAAAAAAATTAAAAAAATAGAAGAAGAAAAAAACAATTGAAAATTTTAGGTAAAAAGGGTTATGTCTTGTGAAAGTAACAAATCACCTTTAGCTAAACATGAGAAATTATTAAATCATTTAAAATTATTGTCATGAGGAGATAAATATTGGTTATGTGATGCGTGTGAGATTTATCCTAAGAAAAACTTTTGAAAAAACCAAAAACAATAAGGGGTCTATCTTTCATTGTATTCATTACTTCTTGATCCTACTTTGAGTTTAGATTTTGTAGTGTGATATCATTTTTAAGGGGATTATCTTCATTGAGCTTTACTTTTACTTATCATGTAATATTCTTAAGATTTAAACCCTCTTTTTTATCCCAATTTGTTTTACACATCAATGCATACCTACCCAAAGCCTCAGAGTTATATGAACCTTAATTCAATATTCTCTTGATTAATTGTTATATTTTTCTTTACATGGTGGATATTTTAGATGTTTTTTAGGTTTACGGAAATGAGCATGTACTTGATGTATAAACATAACTCCATTTAATTTTGTTACCTTAATTGGGACGGAAACAATTATGGTGAGGTAGATCAGAGTGGAATTATTAGTAATAATAAATTAATATTCTTGAATGGAAGTTATGAGAAGCACTTAAATTTCAAGGGGGGAAAGTAAAATGAATAGTTAACTATTTATTTTTGGTAAATAATGATTTTAAAAGATATTCATATGTTATTCCTTAAAATTTCTTCTCCCCATTGATAATTTTTTGGTTTTGTTACTTTGGAATTTAAATATTGATAGCACAGTTCTTCTTCTTTATTCATGTGTATATAAATTATTGAGGAAAATCATAGTCAATGTGTTGGGGGATTTGATTTCTATGTTTTTTTCATATAATTTTTGAATCAAATACCATTAATTTTTTAATTTAATTGATAATTATTGCACAAATATTCATTGTTTTATTATTTTATGTGTAATTATAATTTTAAAATAAAATTTGGAAGAAGTAAATATTTATATGAATTTTAAAGAAGAACATTACTTGAGGGAAATTTTATGTTTTTAGGTACAAAAATTGGCCATGCATTGGACAAGAGGAGAAAATTCACAGATAAGAATAGAGGGGCTTTATCATGGTTTTTCACCTGGGAGTCGTAAGGAATAAAGAGTCATATCACCCAATGTGGGGAGGCACAGAGTGGGAGGATACAGATAGAAGGATTTGAGGATTTTTCTTTGGAAGGTTACATGCAACAAAATGGTATTTAAATGAGTGGACCTTTATATAATTCTTTGATGTGGGACTCCAAGTTGTGGGTAATTGTGTATCACTTAAAAAAAATCTTCATTATAGTATCTTGCACATTTCACCATCCTCCCATAGAACTTCCACCATGTCTCACCCCTCGTGACACCTATACACCTCATAAGACCACCATTACAACACTGAAATTTTCCACTCCCTCCACTTTGAATCCAACCCAAAGCCTTATACTCCATGAAAGATAAGAATGTGTGTGAGGGATAAGGTGCACTGGCAAGAGAATAATGCATGAACCCGATATGACTGAATTGGGTATTTTTTTTACAGAAGTTGAATTAAAAAAAACAAACCATTCAAGATGAAACAAAGAAAGAAATAAGGGATTAAAGATTGACATAAGGATTTACATGCTTCGATCTGGTTTAGAACTACATGCATGACAAGAATATCACCTGAATCATGCATTTCATTAATGATAAAATAATAACAAGATAATAATATAAATGTTTAAATAAATAATGATAGAGGCTTTAAATAGCTAAAATTACAAAATGAGAAGTAGGAATGTAAATAAATTTATAGCACCAGACACATGGGTCTAGAAGTCCTGATCTCTTTTAACCATCATCAAAAACTATATAGGATCTTTGTGCTCAAATAGGTACTCACATAGTTTGGATAATTAGTCATTATTCACTCAGAAACACAAGCACGTGTATTCTTGATCGAATTTTTTCATAGTTGGAACCCCACTATAAGTGGTACACCATTAGTGTACATAGGAGGATGGAAGGAATAAAAAATCACCACTGAGATATTGAACACTGAAGCTGGGGTTCCATAATCAGAGTGAGAGAACAAAAACCAAAATGGGTTAAATGTGAGTGATTCGCCAAATGTTGAAGAAGCGAGGGTAAGCGGTCATCAATTCCCTTGACACTCATAATGCCTTGAAATGTCAAAACCAACCAACAAGCTCCACAAATCCTTGAAAAACTAAAATTTCAGTGTTTTAATGAACTAAACCAAATAGATGTATTTTAAGGATCAATTAAAAATCAATGTTAATCAATTTCCATAAAAAACTCTATGTGGATCAGTGAGTAAGTAGGAGTGGAATGAGGCCAAACTTCCATGATAAATCTAGTTGACTAATAAATAGGCCCAAGTAAAAATGAATAGACCATAACTTTAAATTGATCCAACAAAAAAATAGAGAATATAAAATATATACAAATTATTTTTCATACATGTGAATAGAAATTTTTAAATGGAAGAATATCAACATGTGATTTTAATATGAAAACTAACATGAAACAAATAATTTCACAAATCTCCACAATTTTCAATTTAAATTGGCGATTTTCTTACACCTAAGGTTATAGAATAGGAACCAAATTCATTCTATCTAAACAATATTTGAATTTAGAAAATACCATGAATTTAGTTAAACTATCAGCCAGGTTATCATCAATGTGTATCTTATTGGAAGACACATTTCAAGATTCTATAACATCTCAATGAAATGTAATCTAATATCTATGTTTTTGGATTTTCCATGGAAAACTAAATTCTTGGATAAATATAATGAAAATTGTCTATCACTATATACATTAATAGAAAAAATAAAAAAGTTTTTTTTGGAGACAAAACCCTGAGCCATAAGGCCTCCTTAATAACCTCATTAAAGGCTATATATTTTGATTCAATTGTTTAAATGGAAAGGACATATTTCATATTAAACATAGAGGAAATAAGGAATCCAAAAGCAATGAAGACATACCCAGTTGATGAATTTTAGGTTTCAATGTTCCATGCATAGTCAACATCTACAAATCCAATAATTAAATCAGTATTATCCACATTCTTACTATAACAAAAATAAAAAATAGGAGTATAAAAAAATACCATTTCAGCCACTTCATTTCATGCCAATGTGGCTTCCCTATATTGGACATAAACCTGTTAAGAGTGGAGATTGCAAAGGAAACATCAGGATGATTACAACTCATTCTATACATGATGCTTCCAACTATATTTGTATGGTAATTTTAGACATAAACTAAATATCAATAGTAGAAGTGGGTACTTGAATTAAATAAAGTTTAACGTTTTGTACAAAATATATAGTTATAGGTTTGAGAGATTCAAAAAGGTTCCATTTAAGAGTTTTCATAACATATTCATGTTGTGAAAGATATAAAAGTTTATTTGGGTTATCCCTTATAATTTCAACTCCTAGTATTTTCTTAGCTGACCCTATTTACTTCATTTAAAAAATTCCTTTTAATTAGGATTTAACAATAGTAATGAGCTTCATATTGTTAAAAAATATGATAATATCATTAGAATACAACAGCAGGTAAAGCATTCTATTTTTAATGGACAAAAATGAACACAATCATTATACTAGATCCTAGTGAAATGGTTATCAAGAATAAAAGAATCAAATTTTCTATACCACTACCTTGAGTTTTATTTTAAACCATATAATTATTTATTTAAATGTAAAACTTAGTTATATTTGAATTCTTTAGAGTAACCATTAGGATAATTCTTGTAAATTTTTTCATTCCGGTTATTATTATGAAAGGAAGTTTTAACATCAAGTTGTTTAATTTGAAGTTCACTATAAGAGGAAAAAGAAAGAATAATCCTTATTTAAGAGTTCTTAACAACTAGGGAAAAATTTAGAATATTATATTCCTTCTCTTTGAAGTAATCTCTTAGAAACAAATATTTATTTGAATTTAACTTTATTTCCAATAGTGTTATATCATTTCATTTTATTAATAAACTTAAATCCAATTTCGTTATCATTGATTGGTTTATTTATGATAGACCAAGTGTGATTTTTTCTTAAGGTATTCATTTATTATCCATGGAAAATATCCACTATTTTTAATCTTTTTTCATCGAGGTCTTGCTTATAGTTATGAGGATCATCATCAATAAGATCCTAGGAAACATGAAAGGCATAAAAAGTCATATCATATTGGACAAAATGAGCAGGATCTCTAAGGATTAACCTAACTTCTATTTATGGCTAACTAATAGTTTGTATTATTGGTAGGAGGTTCATCTCTTGAATCCAAATCATAATTGAAGCTCGAATCAGCTCAGGTCGTAGACTAGGGATAAGATGGAGGAGGCTAGATAGTGGCCTCAAACTGATCTTGATGCTCGATTTATTCATCCTCATCTATGGATAGATCACTACCATCAAGTGTGATAGGTTTATTTTAGGGATAACATGAATCATTGAATATTACATCTCTACTAATAATTCATTTTTGGTAACCGAGTTTATCATCCTAAAGTTTATAACCTTTTACACCCTTAGGATATCCCATAAAGATGTATTTAAGATCTCAAGGCTCGTGCTTATTAGTTTTTATATGAGCATAAGTAGTGTAGTTGAAGACTCTTAAGTAACTATAAGATGGTGGTTTACATTCCAAATTTTTTTTGGAATTTTAAAGTTATTAGAAGAGTAAGGACACTTATTTATGATGTACATTTTTGTGGTGGAAGCTTCTTTCCCAACAGATTCAGGGAGACCTGAGCATGGAATCATTCTTCAGACTCTCTATAAAATGGTTCTATTAATTATTTCTATAATACCATTCTGTTGGGGGGTTTCCCTAACATTTTTTTTCCTTTAAATACCCTCATATTCATATAACTTAATTAATTTAGTAGATAGGTATTCTAAGTAATTATTTTTTCTCATTGTTTTAATAATTTTCCAAACCATATTTTCTACTAGTATTTTCTAGGTTTTAAATGTATTCAAAACATCATATTTATTTTTCATTATGTAAATCCACACTATTATTGATAATTCATATATAAATCAAACAAAGTAGGAACCTCCACCATGGGAGGAAGTCCTTGTTGGTCCCCATTGGTTAGAATGTATATATTCTAGGGGTAAGTATATTTTAAGTTAGTCCTATTAAATGTGATTCTCTTAGCCTTACCCATTACACAATATTCACAAAATAGAAGGTTTTTAGGTTTGATTATAGTCAACATCCCTTGTTTGTTGAGTTACTCTAGACCCTTGGAGTTCACATGACCTAAATCTCATATTCTATAATAGATTATTATCTATATTGGTGGTATAAACACTACCCAACTACCTTTAATGGGTCTTCCCATTCAATACATATATCCCATTAACGAGAGAATCGTTTATGATAGTTATAGAGACTTTGGAGACTTTTAAGACTTCTGATTTAGACCTAATGGTATATCCCTTTTAATATAGAACTCCAAAGGAAAACAGTTTCCAATGGAGGTTGGGAACCCACCTAATATCATGCAAAGTAATGACGGAGTATTCATCAAGTTATATTAAAACCGAACCTCTTACCTCTACTATATAACTCATATTATTTCCCAACAAGACATCTCCTTATATTCTTTCTTCCAGTTATAAGATTGAATCTATAAAAGGACACATATATAATGAGAATATTGAGTCTAATGCCCACTAATGTTAGATTTAATGGCTAGATACATTCAACACTTATATAGTTTCATAACCAGATTCCACTAGAAGGGACTCGTTAGCGGTTTTTTTGGTCCCAAGTTCTTGCTTAATCTTTCTACACTCAGGCTTAGTGTGACCAGGCTTTCCATAATGAAATAAAATGATTTTTCTTTCCTTAGAATTAGACCTTGAATTTGGATTCTTATTCTTCTTGCATCTATAATTATTAAACAATTTCTTTTTATCCTTAGACTATGGTCTTCTCCCTATAAACAAACTATCTACCTGACCTTTAACTCTAGGTATAGAATGTAGTTCCTTAGAAACTAGGGTAGACTTGACCTCTTCTTGGGTTAAAGAGTCATTAACATACATCATTGTTTCTAATAAAGTGTTATAGGAATTGTTTAAAGAAATTAAAAGGATCATTTCTTGATCTTCATCATCAATAGTTAAAATTATGTTGGCTAGATCTAACATCACTTTATTTAATTAATCTAAATAAGATTTCATTGAACTATGGAGTTTCATTTTAAATGTAAATATTTATTGTTTCTTTTAAATACTACCAACTAAAGAAGTTTTAATGTATAATTTTTATTGCTTAAGATATATACTAATAGTAGTAGTTTCAAAAGATACTTCTCTAAAAACTTTATCACTAAAAGAAAGAAGAAAGTAATTATGTACCTTAACAAGAACATTGTGGGATACATCTTTAAAAATATTATATGTTTTTCATGTTGTAGAAACTGTTACAATATTTTTCTTAAGTATTAATAGGGAACAATTAACCATTTATGAACTAGCAAGTCTCTTATCTTACTTTTTAATAAATTAAAGTTGTTTCCACCATTGAATTTTTAGATATGAAACCTAGTTGTTGACATATTTACCAAAATGATTAGATACCAAATTATTGCAGACAATATTAAGTGTATTATAACAATAACCAACCAATATCAAAGGGTATACATGATTATGAAACTTTAATTGAGAATTTGAAAGAATTATTGAGGTTACAGTGGCTTTAATTACAAATATAAGTGAAAAGTGGAGAATTTATATGAGATAAAAATGAGGAAATTAAAACATAAAACAAAATGAAAACAGATAAACAGATTCAATAATAAAAGAAAACCAATAAGGCTCTATTTCCACTTTTTGATGGTTAATGTTCACTTTCAAGATCATAACACATGAATCTGATAGTACTGAATTGGGGATTTTTTTACAGAAGTTTAATCCATCAGAAACAAGCCATTCAAGATTCAATAAATAAAGAAAGAAGATAGTAAAAATCAACATAAAGATTTATGTGATTTGGTCTGATTGAGACCTACATGCATGGAAAGAACACCACCCAACTCACGTGTTTTATTAATTATCAAAGAATAAAAATATTATAGCATAAGCTTTTAAAGAAATAATGAAAGTGGATTTAAATAGTTAAAAATAAAAAAAAAGCAAGAATTTAAAGAAACTTACAGTGTTGGACACACAAGTTGGGAAGTCCTAATCTCTTGTAGATATCATCAAAAACTATAGTGGATCATTGTGCTCAGAAAGGTACTCAGCTAGTCTAGATAATCGGTTATTATTCTCTTAGGAACTCAAACACACATCTTATTTATTGAAGGAATCTATCATCTAATCTCTATTAGATATGGTACACCATCAGTGTACGCTAGAGGATTAAATGCATAGATAATCACCACTGAGAAAGTGATTACAGGGCTCCTAGAACAACATTGTTTATTTATTAATTTTATGAATGAAGAAGACCAAATATCAACCTAGGTTACCACCCATCATGCTCTCTTCATATTCCATTTTTCTCTTTTTCATTGGTCATCTGATTTCCACCTAAAACGGGATCTCTTGTTAGCACCAATTTGGATTAATCTTCTTGGATTACCTCTTTCATTTCAAAATTTAGGGATTATAAGGCCGATTGGTAACATGGTGGGATATTTATTATGTTTTGATCACTACACATGTTCTCTCTATCATCCAGTTTCTCTATGTATTTGTGTTAAAATTAATGTCTCTATGGATCCGATGTAATTCATTTTCATTAAGATTCAGGGGAAATTTGATGGAAGTAATAGGTTCTCTTTGAATTGTGGGTTGAATTCTGTTCATCTTGCAATCGTCTGAATCATGCTACCACTTTCTTATAGCATGGGGTGAAATTTTATGGAATAAAGAAGGTCACAACCCATTTAAAATACTAGGGGGTAATGGTGATCCATCACTAGTCAATTACTTTCATAAATAACCAAGACCTAATAATGAGAATTTGAAGATCATTGATGTTTTCAACTGGATGAAGAATGATCTAGAAACACCAAATTAAATCATGAAAGATCCTCCAGGATTAGCGGTAACTGAGAGGGTGGGTGCTATTATCTTGGAAATTATCCCTATTATTTCGAAATATAGCTTCTATATAGGGGTAGTGAGATTTGGAAATAGAAATAAATAGAAAGGGGTGCTATAATAGAAAATCAAGGGAGATTAATTCGATTGTAAGTCTTAAAAGTACTCAATGTAAGAAACTGAGGGTTGGGGGAAATTAGAGAGTGGGACTAGTACAAGTAGGAACTTGTCTCTTTTAAACCTTAGTAACTGGTTTCATGGTATGGAATCTGAAGTGATGGTTCTGGATCATAGTGACGCTTAACGGTTAGATCACTCCAAGGAAGGGCAATGATTTACTGGGGAAGAGTCAAGTGACAAGACTTCTAACCAATTTTATTGTGATAGTGTAGAGGGAATCCACGGTAAAGGGATTCATATCCTAAGGATAAATAAGGGGTGGAAGGGAAACTAAGACTCTAGGATCTAATTCTGGTCAAGGGGAAGAAATCAAAATGGCCAAAGAAATATTCCTACCTTTACAAACCCATGGAAAAAAGGTCTTTCATGAATTATAGGTCCAAAGAGATGGTCTGTAATGAGAATGAATTTGAATGTGTGGATTATAAGGAATAATAGAAAGCAAGTGGTGTGGTGAAGGGAGACTCTATAGTGGTGGATCATGCCAACATTGAGTCTTTATCTAGGTTGGTTGATTCAAAAAGAGAGGTAGGTATAGTGGTTGTATCTAAGGGGAAATCATGAGATATAATCAACCATTAAGAGGAAGAAACTTTGGAGGAGTCAAATATGATAAAGGCCCCCATAGAGGCTATATAATGGATGTACAAGAGATTGATTCTAGTGTACACCAACAAAGAGTAGTGTGATTGGGTCAATAAGAAAGATCTTATTCTAAAAAGAGGATTCAATGAAATGAAGATAAATGTGGAGGATTACATTCAAACGTGGTACAATATGTATTATTAGTTTAAATATATAATCACGGACAACCCCAATATAAAGGTAACTAGTATTCGTTGGAAATTATTTCACAACTACAAAATCAGACTATTGCCACAGTTGAAATCAAAATAAATGCTCCTGGTGAGGTTTTTATCCTACGCCCTTCACTATATTCTTCTAAGAATTTACCACTATGCTGATCACTATTATATGTATATATATACATATAAATATATAAACAATCATATATAATTATAATTCAAAATCATTTAAAAAAAACTATTTCCATGGTTTACACTGTGGTCATAGCCAACTATTACCACGTTTTTAATCATGAAAATAGACAGTTATGGGAACGGTTTAAACCGCATATATAAGAGGCTATATCCACATTTTAAATCATGTCTATATGATAATATAGACATGATTTAATCCATGGTGATAGCCCCCTATTTCCATGTTTTACTAAACCATGGTAGTATCCCTTTTCCGCCAATTTCCCACATTTTTTTAGGTTTTCCCACAAAACCTATCACCACTGTTTCATATAACCATGGATATATGTTAGCCTATATCCATGGTTTTTAGAAGACATGGCTATAGGCTTCCTATGACCATGGTTTTCAAAACCGTGGAAATAGAAAGTGTGTTCGTAGCCTAATTTTCTAGTTGTGTTTAGGGAGAATACTTATAATATGCTCAGACCAGATTTTAATAGTTCTTTTATTTCTTTCAGTGCGTGATGTTTATGTGGTTCAATTATGTTTGGTTTTTCAATTTTTCCTTAAAATTGTGAAAAATAATTAAAATTTAATTTGAATGAAGGAGTCATCAGGATCGTCCTGAGGGAAAACATACAGGCCAAAGATAGTAGCCTAATAAATAGGCCCAAGAAGAATTGAATAACTCATAACATTAAATTGATCTAGAAAAAAAATAAAAAAAGAACATATAAAATATATAATTTTTTTTAATTTATGTGAATAAATAAATTTAAATGAAAGAATATCAATTGGTAATTTCAATATGAAAACCCAACATGAAATACCTAATTTCACAAGGTAATCTCAATAAATCCTTGAGAATCCACTCCAATGTATGAAGTATCCTAGATTCAAGTTTTGACACTATTATGATCACTCACTAGAAGGATGAGCTCATTGTATGCATAGAGATTTTGAGGAATAAAATGGTGAGTTACATATTGAAGAAGAGGTGAGTGTGGTACATATAGAATGGTTGAGGATAAAATGAGGAAAGCTTCAGCATGGTTTCCAATATGGTGGCGATTCATGAGTGTGATGATGAAAATGCCTATAAAAACACCTGATGAAATGGTTGAGGAAAAGTTACTACAATGTAGTGAGGTATAAGCTATATTATTGAGAGATGATAAAATGATCAGGACTATGTTGTTTAAGTGTTTGATAAGTGATACCGTGTAAGGTGGAAACTCTCTGGCAATGGAACTGGTGCAGGTTTGAGTCCTAGCACACTTGAATATAGTTGGGGAGTGCAGTGTATAGGTGGTGGGTTGGGCATAGTACAAGCATGGTGTGGATACCACCTATACATCATTACCCAATAACACATTTTTCAACTAGGGTTGGTTAAGTGGCACTGTGTAAGGAGGTCTCTCTCTAGAAACTGAACTGGCGCAGGTTCAAGTCCTACCACACTCAAATTTAGTTGGGGGTGTGCTATGCGCAGGTGGTGGGTTGGGACTAGGAAAAGTGTGGTGTAGAGCCCACCTATACCTTGTTACCTAACAACACATTTCACCCTATGGGTTGCTCTGTCATCTTGGATAGAAATGACTCCTTCTTGGTTGGGGCACTTTATGGAGTGACCTCTTTATGGGGAGGGGGTTTTCTTATGTGGAGGGTTTGAAAAGACCACACCTGGGAATTCCCTTTCATAAATAGAAGGATAATTCATGGATTATATGGATTTAATGAGTAAAAATGTATTTTGTGTGACCATCAATGTTACATGAAAACATTAAATAAGGAGTAAAGAAAATGAATATGGAAACACCTAGAGAAAAAAGTTATAGTAAGTATATCATGATTTTTTTAGAGAGTATCACATGGGTTTGAAGTATCATATAGTATGATGGTTATATTTTTGACATGGTGTAGTATAGAAGAAGAAAAGGAATGTAATAAGAGACTCATTGTATATATAATATATCATGGTTGCAATTAGATTCTATAATCTCCCTATCCTCATGATATTTTTGAAATCTTGTTTTTGGATGGTAAAAATAGTTTTTCAAGTGGGATCAACCATGAATCTATGATAAATATGAATAAAAATCCAATTTCTATATATTTTAAATAAGATGTGGGGGAAATATTGGAGAGATATGTATGATATGAGTGGATATATCTTGAAGCATCTTTAACTATAAATATAGGCATCCAACTATATGGAAGAAAGGAATCAGAGATGGACTAGACTGGGGTCAAAAGCTACTGCTATTAGAGGGATTCGACCAAGGGTTTTTCACTTATTATAGGACTTAAATTTTCTTTTTTTTATCACACTATCATGAAAATCATGAGAGGGTTATTTTATTTGTTCCATGTAAAGTGTGATGAAGTATAATTGAATGTGTTGAAGTATTTATGATTTTTATTGTTATTAATATCGGGTGATTACACTTTTTCTTTCACTATGGTCCCTTCCTTATTTCCTTTTTCATACAATTATACTAGGGATGAGGAGGTGTGATTTATTTTATTTATTCCCAGTGATCTTGATCATTGTATTTAGTCTTAGAAAGAGCTTTTTAATGTGAGTACTAGGGTGTATACTTCCACCATGACCATTGTATTAGTTTACCTATATATTTAAAAATGGTTTTGGGTAACTCATCTTCTTAACAACCTGGAGTATTTTATAATGAGAAATGGGATTTTTTGAGGATATAGAGTAATTACATGGACCAAGGGAATTACTTTTACCTATTTCTAATAATATCATGTTTGATAAATATATTATTTTATGCCTTTCTACTTCATAAACCTAGATTTATAACTGCATGGACCCTTTTCATCTTTCTTCCAACACCATCACCATTCTCTAATCTTTCCAATTAAAGTATATTTATTTTCATTAATCGTATTTTACAATCTTAATTTTTAATTTTGAGTGTTTCTCCTTGTCCTTGTTGGTTTAACCTTGGGGGTCATATTTCCTATATTAACTAGTAGTTTTTGGACGTGTGTTTCATTCCTTATAAATTCCAAATTAGTTTGAACATATGAAGTGATGACACCCTGCAGACCAACCAAGTTTTTATTAAATAAAATTTGTGAATATATTCTTGTATATGGAGAGTTATTGAAGGGAAAATGAATACTGAATTTGAATGAATAATAGGAAAATGAATTTATCAAACCTAATTGAATAATGATGAATCAATGATTTTCAAATTGGGAATTGGGATATAAAAATATAATAAAATGGAATTTAAATAAAAATGACATGTTGATATTTAAACTTAATTGAATAATAAACAATTTAAATTAATTTTAAAAGGGTTTAATGAAAGAATAAATGGATTCAAAGTGAAACTTCTTGAGATGCATTTCTTCAGTACATGAAATAATTAAAGTGTGGGGGAGTGATTCAACCATGGTTTTATATATTTTAGAGTATACATTTTAGTATATTTAATATATATTTTATATTATAAAATTTTAAAGCATATTATTTTCAATTTATATTATAAACAATGACTTTAATTCAAAAATTGCATAAATTGTGGAATTTATTGCATAAATAGTTATTATGTGTTCTAATATTAATGACAGTGCCTCTAAATTGATATTTTTCATGTTTTTAGGAAAAAGAGTTAATCATACTTAGTTGGAGTTTCCACGTATAAATAATAAATAATTTTGAAATATTTCATGTGATTATAATGAAGTCCATGCCAATTCTTGTGATTAAATGATAAAATAAGAGCTTGCATTAGAATAAATATGGGTTGTGTAAGAGTAACTCCCTCATTCGTAAGTGTTGGAGTTGGTTCCCTGGAACCAAATTTTGCGTACTTTGTGATAACCTGTATAAGTTTTGTTTTGAATATTAATAAACTACTTATCACATTATGATTTTTCTTATATGTGAAATAGTATGTGATAATGTCCTAAGAATAGTTGTTTCATTAAAAGGTCATAGCAGTTCCACGCTATGATGAGAACACAGAATCTCCAAGAGAGTATTTTTAAATATGTGTTCTATAGAAAGATGATATCATTTTAGGGAGACAAATTATATAGGCTATCATATATGGAGACTTTTAGGAATTTTAAACACCTCCTCATGGTATACGCCTTTGGTAATATATAGTGTAGGATATTATAAGAATGAGACCTAACAGTAGGAAATCCACATTTATATGTGTCATTGGATGTTCCTATCTGTGAAATTGTGCATTGATCCTTAGACATTAATATTATTATTAATGGGTGTTATAATTCACGTACTTTGTTGTATTGATGAAAACTATGACGACATATGTTCATGGTGAGGTACAATGTGTTGGGTGTATCATGAGTAATATTTCATTAATGAATAATGAGATAAAGGATTTGTCCCTTATGTTCTTTAATAGAATTTGATATCTCAGACCCTTTGATAGATATGATATAGCCTAAATAAATCCATGGCTATGGTGTTCTATAGGCAATTTTGATTTCCATAAATTCAAAGAAAGAGACATTGAGCACATAGGTTTATGGCATCATTGTAAAACATTCTTGATTTGAGATATTGTGATAAAGGAATTATATTACATAGTAAGAGTTTATATGATGTATTATGTCATTGTGGAATTAAATTCTTTCTCTATGGGTTCCTTAGCATGTTTCAAGATTCTAACCTTATACTTTAGGTTTCTTCACCTAATGCTACTGAGAAAGAGGCATAGAGGGTCACATTCTAAGAGTATCTAGAATATCACTTAAATAATATATTGTTATTTATTAATTAACAAGTTGAATAAATATTATTCCCACACATGATTTAATAATTATTCATGTTTTCTTGATCTTATATATTCATTCACCAATTATTCAAGAGAATATTATGTTAGTAGAATATTTAATAAATATTTATTTGTTATTTAGTGAATATAATATTTAATTATTTATTGGTTAATAATGCAATAAAATTTGTTTATTAAATAATTATTCATTATTAAAGGATCGATAAATATTATAAAGGAATGGAGGACTGAGTTTAATGATCTGGTGAGAAATAATATATATTGAATATTATTTTAATAAATAATATTTAATTTTCATTCACGATTTTAGCACATGTCACGAAATAATAATAATAATATTATTATAGACGTGGGTTTATGTGAGGATTAAATAAATAATAAAGGACATTTATGCAATTATTTATTTCTTACCCTAGTGGTATTTAAACCCAATTATATTAATTTTCTAAGAGATCCAATTCATTTATTTTGTTGTGCACAATGAAATATGGAGATTCTTCTCGAAGCCCTAGAGAGCTCCCTTCTCCCAGAACGCTCTCAAGAATAGAGAGAGATCTTACTCCACCTTCCACTATTGATTCTAGAGAGATCAAGGAGAATCCTTTGGAAGTTATTCTCAGGTAAATCAAAGGCAAACAACACAAGTGATAGGATTTGTCGTGCTAGAACCCGAAGATTCCTACAGCAATGTTCGAAGATTTTTGGAACATGTGTGGATCACCGCTAGAGGGAATATATTATTGATTACTACAACGCAATGATGGTATATGTAGATCCATTTTTAAATCTATCAATGAAGAAAGGATTTCACATAAGGTAAGTCTTAAATTCTTAAATTAATTATAAATAATATGGGACGATCCTGTGCTTGGTTTTGATGATTATCTATTCACTTTATTATTTGACTTAATTTCATTGATAAAAGTATTGATCATCTTTTAAATCTCGGATTAATCATCGATAATGAAAAAAAAGTGGTGAATGACCCATCACATGCTTCTACTATGCCTGAAACCTACAAGTGGTATCAAAATGGTCGCATAATTATTTATAATTATTTAAAGACCATTGATTGATTTACACATTTATTATTGATTTTGAATTATAGTTTAATCATTCTTTAATTATAATTGAGAGATATGATTTCTTCATCATTTTTCTTGTAAATATAATCACATAGATTAATTTTATGAATGAAATAAATTTAAAGATCTCATCCGGAGGTTCCAGGGAGTCTGGTTGGATAACACAAGGGTACACGTTGTGTAACCTAGGGGTACACACCATGACCTAGTGTTTAATACACCAAGAAATAATTCATAATTAATTCAAGTCATGTAAATTTATTACACACGGAGAATTTAATTATACACCACGTGTTGACCAGGACAGTCTGGTGCATGGTCCACCAAAGTACACTTTGTGTAACATCCGTACATAGTGTGTATTCTTTTAATCACAGACAGTCTGTGTATATTATTACCCAACCTACATGACTGATGGTCATGTAAATAAGAAACCACACACTATTTAGCCCATTTACGTGTCATATACTCCATAATTTTCCATGGAATGATTGCACTTCGAGTCCCTAGGAACGCGTCATAGATAGTTTGTGAGAATAATACATGTTGTGTATCTTAAATGTACATGATTTCTACTTTTACCAAATTATGTATAATTAATATTAATTTATTATAATTTGAATACATTATCAATATATACTTGTGTGTGGTCATTAAGTTGATTGTACACTCCATGTGATGGGTTTTTTATATATAAAAATGTTTAATTAATTTCTGCATAATGTTCGGATGTAAATATTATGTATAAGTCAAATTATGGTTATTTCTCTACGCACATTAAATCAGTACACGCTATGTAAAAATATAAAAAACATGTAAAGTATGTGATCATTAATTTGATAGTACATGTCATGATATTATGTGACAATTCGTGTATTCTACATGTCACAAGAGTAAATAACATATGAGTATAATACACATTAGGTAGTTCAGATGAGTACTCATTGTGTTACCTCTAAGGTAAATTTTTGTACACGATTAATATTAAATAAATTTATTTTTTTTTTTAAAATTATGATGGATGATAATCTCAAGGAAATTCATATGATAATTAAGATAAAAAAATTGATTAACTAAAGAAGTTAAATGATTAATTTGACCATTATTTATCTTAAATAAGAATGATTAGAATTGAACGCTAATTTTATTAAATGATGAATTCATTGAATGCATGTGGATGATCATGAGCCTCAATGATACCTTTGTATGTGATTGTTTTTATTTAATTTATTATTAAATTAAATTGTTGGATTATGTGTCATCTCTCCTCTCATTATGTAAGGGCCTCCAAGCCCGTGGTTTATTTTATGTAAACCCCTTAAACCCTAGGGTTGAACCTGATTCGAGGGGATTACCTTGTCCTTCGTCATTTTAGGCCTCCCTAGGTCCTGTTTGTATCTCATCTCCCAAATAATAAAAATTTAATGGATGATGATGTTGAATGGATGGAGCTCCCAATACAGTGGAGGCAACTCAAGTTTAGAGCTGAGATGAAACCAATCCAAGAGAGATACATAGGTGGATAGGTGGAAATCTGCAAAACGAACCATAAATGGTTCAAGGTGTTTTTTCCTAGGTCAATGGTTAGTTTATCATATTCTAGATAAACTAACCATTAGTAAAATATCCTGATCATATTGATTTATTATTTTATCTCTATGAAGTTTCATGGTTATTTCATTATGTATGTTTTTTCATGATCACATAAATCAATTAATTAACAAGAATGTATGAAAGAACTAAAATAAATTTTCTTATGAATAAATATTATCTAAGACATGGTTAATCAATTAATTAAATACACTTAATATTAAAAAACATGTAATAAAGATAATAATTGTAAATTTACGTATAAAGATAAAATCTCTCAATTATATATATTAAGTTGGTATAGTATTCCACTACTTCAGTTGAAATTGAACCATAGTTCAAAGTTCTTGACCAACCAAAGTTGGGGTGCTTTCAATTATCGAGGAATTCTAACTTGAATTTTTAGGTTGAATTTAATTAGTACACATCAAGGGTTGACCGGGAATGTAAGAATTGTTGTAACTAATAGGAAAAGGGTTTAGGAAATAAAATTTTAGGATTTATGAATTGGGGATTTCACAAAAAAGATCTTGTAATTGTGTGTTAATACGGTTGGTATTTGGAATGCTTTCCTAAAACCCTTCAAATTTTTTGACCATCCAAAGTTGGGGTGATAAGAATGGAAATATGGATCCTTACCACTAGAATGTCCAAGTAGTGGGATATTCTGAATCCAATGGTGAGGGATATTGGGTTTAGATAAAATAGTGGGAGATTAATAAATATGATATTTATTTATTTGACTAAATTTTATCTGATAAAGTACTAAAACTATTCTCATCTTATTTACAGAAAAAATAATAAAATGAATTCAAACATATCATTGTGATTTATACTTGATAAGGATAAATTTCTCACTGGCACAAGTTTCTAAGAATGGAAAAGGCACTTAGATTTTATTCTATGCCATGAAAGGAAATTGTATATATTGGAAGAACCTATTCTTAATGCACCTGATAATGAGGTTAGTAAGGAAGAGTTGTATCTCTATGAAAAACATTTAAACAATGTTACGTATGTTCAATGTTTCATACTATCATCCATAATCAATGATATTTTAAAGAAACATGGGGATATGGATGTGTATAGAATGATGTCTCGCCTTTGGGATCTCTATCAAGAGGAGAGACAAATGAGATACGAGATCTTCAATGTTTTTTTTGCAACTAATCTTGGAGATTCGATGCTATTTGGGACACATATAGTCAAGATTACTGGCTACATTGAATGTCTATATATTTTAGGGATTAAATTACCAGATGATTTGTGAAAATATATCATACTTTATTTACTACCAAAGACCTTCTCTAGTTTTACTATTAATTATAATACGATCAAGAATGAGAAGATACTTTTGGAAATTCTTATTCTGATTTTCCAAGTAGATAAGGAAATGGGGTGTGAAAAACCCACAATCCTTATAGTGAATAAGAAAGTGAAGAACATGGTGAAGGGGACCAAGACTCATAAAAAGTATTAAGCTCCCAAGTACCATACTTATAATAAGAGGAAGATCCAAAGGTAGGGAAAGGAAAAGGAATCCGTATGTTTTCATGTGACAAGTAAGGCCACTAGAAGAATAAATGAACCCAAAAGTAAGGGGTATTTAAAGGTGTGTTCTTTATTGAGTGTAATCTTTCAATATCTACACATTGGGTATTAGATACAGCTTTTGGTGCTCGCATTTGTATCCAAATGAAGGAACCAAGTAGATTTTGACAGATTACTAGAGGAGAGTTGGATTTGTGAGCTGCCAATGGTGATAGGTTGGTTGCTCTATCCATTGGTGACAACCACCATTAATTGCCAAAAATAATGACATTGTTTTTAATATATTTTTATTATGCAACAACTATTACCAAGAATATAATTTCTATATCATTTCTAGATGTGGATGGTTTTATTTTCAAGTTTTAAAATAAAAGTTGTTTCTTTTATAAAGACAACATATGTTATGGTATGACACATTTAAATAATGATATTTATGTATTAAATTAAAAAAACCAAGTATTATAAATATATAATTAATCATGTTCACCTGAATCATATAACACCTATATATGGAATCACCAACTTGGTCGTGTAAATGAAATTTTTTTCACAAAGATCTGTCAAGATGGTTATTTATACTATTTTGAGATAAAAACACTTGAAATATGACATGATTGTTTACAAGGAAATATGACCAAACCACCATTCAGTTGATAGGGTGAAAGGGATATAAAGATTCTAGGATTGGTACACACTGATGTGTGTGTACCATTTTCAGTGGAAGCTAGAGGTAGATATTCTTACTTCATAACTTTTACAGATGACTTGAGTATATGTGGATATGTCTACTTAATGAGGTATAAGTCTAAGTCCTTTGATAAATTCAAATAATTCGATAATTAATTAGATAATAAAATTTTAAATAAGATAAATAATATTCAATCAGATCGAGGTGGTGAATATCTTAACCAAGATTTTAACGACCTTTCAAAATGAGTTTTGGATTCTATCTCAACTCACTCCACCTTACACATCACAGTGGAATGGTGTTAGTGAGAGGAGGAATTGTATCGTGTTAGACATGGTAAGGTCAATGATGAGTCATACAGATCTTCCATTATCCTTTTGGGGATATGCATTATAAACTATGGTATATGAATTAAACTGAGTACCAACTAAAACAGCAAATAGAATTCCCTTTGAGTTATGCAGTGGAAAGAAACCCTCATTATCTCATACATGTGTATGGGGTTGTGAGTTGTTTTTTAAGGGATTCTCAGGAAAAAAACTAGCACCCCATGGAAAATAGTTTATCTTTATAGGTTATACTAAGGAAATAATGGGATATTACCTATACAACCCCTCAAACAAGAAAGTGACCATTTCCAAAAAATGTTTTCTTTATTGAGAGGGAGAACATCGTAAATAAGGATAGTGGGAGAAAGATTGACTTTGGTGAAGTTTATGCTCAAGATACATAATATTTGGAACAATATCAGATTCCATAGGTCCCCATGGAAGAATCGGTTCTTGAAACACAAGTACTGTATAGAAGCACTAGAGAGGTAATAGAACCAGAGAGATGTGGTTATCTATTCACCAAGGATGGTGACTCATTATTAGTTAACAATGATGAACCTATATCAAATAAAGAATAAGTAGAGATCTCAGAAGTAAGAAAATGAAAAGAATCCATGAATTTTGAAATGGATTCCATGTATCAGAACTAATTTTGGGTTCTTGTTAATGTGCTAGTTGATGTAAATCCTATAGGGTGAAATTGGGTATTCAAGAGAAAAATATACATGGAAGGTAAATTAAATACCTATAAAACAAGGCTAGTGGATAAAGGGTTTAAATAGAATCAAGTAATTGACTATGATAAAACCTTTTCAATAGTTTCCATGTTTAAATCCATCATAATTCTACTTGTTATAGAAACTTTCCATGACTATGAAATTTGGAAGATTGATTTCAAAACATCTTTCCTTAATGGGAACCTTAGAGAAGATGTATACATGGAAAAACTATAAGGGTTTGTGACTCTAGGTGATGAAAAAATAGATTTTAAAGTTATAGAGATCCATTTATGGATTGAATCAAGAATCTTGGTCATGGAATATTTGATTCAATGAAGCTATAAAAGAATTTGGTTTCATTAAGAATGAATGTGAGAAATGTTTTTACAAGAGTTTTAGTGGGAATGTGGTTGTTATCCTAGTAGTATTTTTTGATGACATATTACTTATTGGAAATGACATACCAATCTTATAGTTTGTTAAGGAATGTTTGAAAAAGTGTTTCTCTATGAAGGACTTAGGTGAAGAAACCTATATTCTAGGGATAAGATCATTTTTTAAATATCAAAGTGGATGCTTAGACTAATTCAAAATACATATATTGACCAAATACTAAATAGATTTATTATGGAACAATACAAGAGTGGATTGGTTATAGTGCCACAAGGTATACCTATTTCTAAGAAAATGTTTCCTCGGAAACAATATGAGAAAGAGAGAATGAGTAAGATCTCATATGATTCAGTGATATGATAAATCATGTATGTCATGTTATATACTAGACTTGTTGTTGCCTTTAAATTGATCATGGAAGTAAAATATCGAGCTGATCCAGGAGAAAAACATTGGTCTACTACTAAGGCTATCCTTAAGTATTTGAGAATAACTAAGGATATGTTCTTGGTGTATGGAAGAGATGAGGAGCTGGTCATTAAGAGATATACTGATGATAGTTTTTAAACAGATCATAATGATCTGATGTCATAGTGAGGATATGTTTTCTATATCAATAGAGGAGCTGTGAGATGTAAGAGTTCAAAGAATCTAGTTGTTGCTGATTCTACAGTAGAGTCTAAGTATATAATAGCTTTCAATGCAGACAAGGAATCCATTTGGATGTGAAATTTTTTCCAGGATCTTAATGTGGTACCTAATAGTAAAAATCCTGTCACATTTTACTTTGATAATACTATAGCGGTGACTCTTGCAAAATATCCTAGGTTACACCAATGGACAAAGTACGTACTCCATAAGTATGACCTCTTGAGGTATTTTTCTTAGAGGGGTGAAGTTATAGTAAGCATATTTTCCATATAAGAAAACGGTGTGGACCCCTTGACTAAAGTCTTATCTCGGCAGAAGCATGAGTTTCATGTGCGAGCTAAAGGACTAAAGGTTGTTAGTAGTTATCTCTTGTAAAAGTGGGAGTATGTTGGAGTTGATTCCCTAAAACCAACTTTGGTGTACTTTATGATAACTTGTATTCATTATTTTGAATATTAATAAACTCTTAATCACATCATGACTATTCTTCTACATGACATAGTAAGTGATAATGTCATAAGAGTAGTTGTCACACTGAAAGGTCATAGTAGATCCCCACTATGATGAGAACCCAGAAGTGCCATGATTTTATTCTTAAATATATGTTCTATTGTTGGATGATATCATTTTATGGACACGAATTATATAGGCTATCAGGGTTGGAGACTCATAGGACTTTGAGGTACCTTCTCATGGTGTACACCCTTAGTAATATCCAGTGTAGGATATTATGAGAATGAAACTTGCTAGTAAGAAATCCACATTTATATGTGTCATTGGATGTTCCTATATGAATACATGTGTATTGATCCAAATAATTTACTGTTGGTATTAATGAGTGTTATAAGTCATGTACTTTGGTGTATTGATGAAAAATGTGATGACATATGTTCTCAGTGAGGTAGGATACGTTGGGTGTGTCACGAGTAATATTTCATTAATGAATAATGTGAGAAAGTATTTGTCCCTTTTGTTATTTAATTAAATTTGATATCTTAGTCCCTTTGATGGAAATTATATAGCCTAAATAAATCTGTGGTCATGGTGTTCTATAGGCAATTTTGATTTTTAGAAATTCAATAAAAGAGACATTGAGCATATAGGTTGATGGAACCAGTATGAAACCTTCTTTATTAGAGATATTGTGACAAAGAGATTATATTTCACAGTAACCATTCATATGAGATATTATTTCATTACAACATTAAATTATTTCTCTATTGATTCCTTGGTTTGTTTCTAGATGTTAACCTTGGACTTTATGTTGTTTTTCCTAATGCCATTGAGAAAGAGGCCCAGTGGCTCACACACTAAGTGTATCCAGAATATCAATTAAATAATATATTATTATTTATTATTTAACAAGTTGGATAAATATTATTCTTGCACATGGTTTAATAATTATTCATTTTTTCTTGATCGCATATATTCCTTAACCAGTTATTCGAGATAATATTATGTGAATAGAATATTTAATATATATATATATATATTTGATATTTAGTGAATATAATATTTATTTAGTTATTTTAAAATAATAAATTGATATTTATTTACTAAATAAATAGTCATTATTCATGGATCATTAAATATTATAAAGGAATGACAAACTAAGTTTAATGGTCCATAGAGAAATAATATATATTGAATATTATTTTCATAAATAATATTTAATTTTAATTCGTGAGTTTAACACATGTCAAGAAATAATAATATTACTATTATTATAGACATGGGGTTCTGTGAGGATTAAATAAATAATAAAGGGAATTTATAAAATTATTTATTTCTAACCCTAGTGGTATATAGGCTCAATTATATTATTTTTTCAAGTGATATAATTAATTTATTTTATTATGCACAAAGAAATTAGGGCAGTCCTCTAAAATCCCTAGAGATATCTCTCTAAGAATGCTATCAATAACATAGATCATTCTTCCACTAACTTCTACTCTCGAGTCTAGAGTGATCAAGGAGAATCCTTCAGAAGTGATTTTCAAGGCAATCAAAGGTGAATGGCGCAAGCGATCAGATCTGTCGTGCTAGCACCCAAATATTCCTACAGAAATGTTTGGAGATTTTTGGGACACATGTGGATCACCACTATAGAGAATCTATTCTTGATTCCTACAATACAATGATGGTAAGACGTAGATCTATTTTCAGATTCGTTAATGAAGAAATAATTTTATGGAAGATAATCCTTAATTGCTTTAATTAATTATAAATAATACATAATGATCTTGTACTTGGTTCAGGTGATTATCCATTGTATTTATACTTTGATTAGATTCCATCGATCATGGAATTTATCATCATATAAATCTTGGATTAATAGTCAATCATTACAAAAAGCAATGTTGGGCATAAACCATCAAATGCTTCTACTGCACCCAGAACCTACACAAAGGCTATGCGATATTAATCTCATAGGTGAGCGATACCAAGAGTACCTTCATGAGTACACAATAACCTCTCATTATCTACTCAAAGTAATCACAACTAAAAATATCACCTACGACCATGGTTTCAAACCGTGGCAATAGATTATGGCCATAGTTTTGGAAAACTGTGGCTGCTATCACTATGGCAATAGGTCTTACCAATTTCCATGATTTTAATCATGGTCGTAGGCACCCTATATCCATAGTTATAACTATTGTGGTAGGCACCATATTGCCACAGTTAAACTATGGAGGTAGGCACCCTATAGCCATGGTTTTAACTATGGAAATATATTACCTACCTTCATGGTTAAAACTATGGCTATAGGGTCCCTACTGCCATAGTTTAACTGTGGAAATTGGGCTCCTACTACCATAGTAAAAACTGTAGCTATAGCGTTCCTACTTCCACAGTTAAAACTGTGGCTATATCCTTTATAGAGTATACAAAACTAATTTGTTTTACTTGAAAATGCCTAAATCTACAGTATAAATTGATTTATTTAAGATAAAATATATAAAAATTCATCTTAAGACAAAAATAAGGGTGAAAAACCCATTATCAACAAAAATCCAGTACAAAAGACAGATGCATACTCAATGCATACTCAATATACATCACCAACCAAGACCAAGAACAACCAGCCCACAACAATGTATTCTTCTACCCCTACAACCGGCAAGGTGGTCATGATGTCTTCTTCATCCTCTATAAGTATCACTCCATCCCTTCTTATGGCCAGATCTTCTCTGGACATGGATTCCTTGAAGTTGTGTTACCTCCCCATGGCTAGGTTCTCGCCCAACCAAGAAACCATTGAAATGTAGCATCTTTTGGAATATGAAGTTCCCCCGTCTTGGGGTAAATAGTTATAATAACCCATGAAAACTGTATAGTAGTAGATAGAGTTTTAAAAGGATATTATCTCCAGCATATTTAGTATGATATTACTAAACCTGAAACGAAGGTCATGAAGATGAAGTAAGTGGGAACCACCTTCAACCATCTTCAACCTTGTCAAAGAACATCAGGAATAGAGAATTAACTGTTGTTATCATGTAAAAGTTTAAACACTTAAGAACTATATTATTTAGTGTTTTTGATCTGTTTACAAAGAAACCCAAAGTGGAAATTGACATAGTGGGATGGTGGATGAGTGTTGAATAAAAAATAGTAAAGTAATATAGAAACAAAGAATCAATTTGAGAGGACCTTTGTCATCTTCATGAACTCACTGACAACCCTTTGGTATAAGTCATCGCATGAAACTGGTGGATTACACAGAAAGTCAGGTCTGTGAACAAAAAAAAAATCAACACAAAATGAATTAAGAGGTTTCTACCACTGTTAAATGGATGTGTAAATGTATAATGAAAGGAAAATAGAGAAATCCCATTTTAGGTCATCCACAAACAGCCCCCCATCTGCACGAATTCATGAACTTGTACAGTGGAAAAGGTATTTGGAAATTCATGTCAGCCTAGATTGTCTCAGATCATTCAGTATCGAATCAACAATACACAAATCAGATAACTCTAAAATAAGTAAAATTAGATCTGATTGCATGAGGTTTATTGCTGGTATTACCTTTTCAAAGATGGGATCAAATATGGGAAACACAGCCTTGTAGTGTCTGCAAGAAAATTAAACAATATGTTTATTGTTTCTAGGTTCCTGTGATACTAATTGAATGCACGATAATGCCAAAATTTACATCCCTGAATGACATAGCCAAAATAAATAAATCACCCCCTTTGTTTATCTGCATCAGAAAAATGATGTGTAAAAATAAAAAACTTGGTCTTTGTACTTATCATATAACTTATCTATGTGTATTTTGAGTTGGTAAATCCAATGCAGAGGAAAAATTAATGAAACAAATTATGATACAATGAAAAAAAAATCAAACCATACTTCAAGGTTGAAGAGCATGAAATAATTATGCATTTTTTGGTAGTTAATGTGAAATACTATCAAAGTAATATGTAATAATTAGAAACACATGATTATAGTAGTAAATATGTTAAATGGATTATTATATCTCCAGTAGTACAACATATCATGTTTTCTATCTGTATTCTTATAGTGTGTATAAAGAATGAAGAGGTTATGAGCATTTTTTATATTTAATATTCTCAACTATAAGTGTGATTGTAGACATTATAAGATTATGATAATTTTAATACTAAATAAAATTAGAACACCATTTGAAAACTGAAATTAAGAATGATTCTAATCATTATAGATGTACTAAACTATGAAAATTGTTAAATATGTACATGTTTTGATGAACTGTACAAATATATATATAGAAAATGATTAACAAAAACTATGTAAAATGTATGGATCTGTATATTTCTAAACATATACAATGGAAAATTTTATTAATATGTACATCAAATCTATTAAAATTAAAAGTTCATACAACATTTGAAAACTGAATTCCAAAACGTTCTCTATGATTAAAGTTGTACTAATCTATGAAAATTGTTAAATATGTTTAGGATTTGATGAATTTTAACTAATCTATACAAATCGTGTGATGACTAATTATGGAAAATAGATTGAACTACTCACCTGCTCAATAACATACTTCAATGACTTATATGTGATTACAAAATTACAAAGTTCTATCATATGATTTGATATCTTGTAGTTCAGTATCTTTACTCAAATCATAGGACTCATGTGTCTTGTCATCCCATCAAACCATAGATGCGATTCTTGGTCACCATTTCCAAATCCATATTGGATTTATTATGGATTAATATTAAGAGATAGTGTCAGTATAAGAAAGTTATCTTATATAAATTATGGTCTGATTTTTGATACTCAAGAACACTCAAGGTCCCCTTGACCTAGGTTTCTGATGTAGAATCCATGGTGCCCCACTAGTCCAGTACATAGAGGAACAACAAGATCTCATAGTGGTTGGCTAAGAAGGAGTGATTTTGAGTTTGGTAGTGGGTCAGATGGAGGATGACCGAGATTCCTATGTAGATGTTGTGATTTGGATTTCTCAGGTGTAAGTAGTTTTCATTAATTTATATTTTATAAATAAATGGAGTATGAAAGATTAATACACTCTCATACCATTGGTTTAAATACTTTTTTAGGACACCTATGTACACAAAAAATCTTTTCTTTCTAATTATGGGATGGTCCTTTTATCTTCTTGTCTTCATCTATAGACTAATTTTAGAGTCCTATCCATTTTATAACTAACCCCCCTTTCACATATCTTCCTCATTTTAATTTCCTCCTCCATATTGACCCAATTTAAAAGTAATTCTAGTCTACCACCTTCCCACACCACTAGTGACCAGATTCATGTTTCTTGGCTAGAATTTTTTGATGATCCCTTTTACCATTATCTCTCTATAAATCTTAGTAGCTAGGTATTATTATGAGGTTCATGCATCATTATTGTACTCCAAATTTTTGATGTCATTCCACCTATAGAATTGCATGCCACATCTCAATAAGCTCCAGAATCTGTAAAGTCATCCATTCAAATTCATCAATATAAGTATTCACTACGCCGGTTTGGTGTATCAATAAATTAATGGATATTCTTCTATTAAATTTCCATATGACCCAAATATTTCCTCTATAGATTCAAATTAAAGTTTCATGGTTTTAAGTGACATAATCTATCATTGTATCAGTCCTTTCATGCACAATCAAGAGACCCAAACATTATGTTCTTCAGGAATCTGATTGATAGTAAAATAATATTTGGCACAAGTAATCCATACTACAAGATCTTCTCTAGTAGATTGTGGTATCTCCACCAATTTTTAAATGTTTCAAGACTCATTCTAGAGCCTGTCCTAATTAGATATCTTAATAGTTCATTTTTTTATTAAATCACCAAGATCGCGCATCCTTGATTCTGATTGGTTCACTAGTTATTTTATTAACTACCTATTCATCATGCTTTATACTACTGTACCCTTCCACTACAACAGATTTTCATTTACTTGTGTCCTGTACAAAATTCTCAATCATCATCTATAACATCTCAACTTGAGCGTTAGCTAAATAGGTGATATTATCAATGATTGAACCTCCCTCTTCATATATTGATTAGACTACTTTTTTATCCTTTTATTCTACTCTAAGGATAGGAATTCTACACGCTTTTACTTTCGGACTCTATTAGAGCTGTCAAGAAACTCCTTCTTTCTGTCTCTAATTTCAATTCAATGTCTCTCAATGAATGTAAAAATTGGTATGTAGTGTAACTAAGATGCATGATTTTCTTACAAAGAATCTATTATGTGATAGAGTATGGGTGTGAAATATTCATTTGAAGAAAATATAGAAACACAAGTGATGGAACTCAACCATCTTCTTTCTCCTTCAGTTGATAAACCCATTTTTTCTAAAGTATACTCTTTACTTTAGGTAGTTATATTATATACCATATGTGAGAACCATGTAAGTAATCAGTCAATTTTTTCATTGGTAACTCAAACTATAACGATTCACTCAAAAATCTCACCTCTATTATGATTTTGGGTTCCCCTACATCTGTGTGAAGAAGAAAATTCATTTTAGAATAAAACCTCTACATTGATCTTCTAACATGAGTATATCACATCAATTCATGAGTTCTATCTCTTTCTTGACACCAAACTTCTAAAAATATACCTTTATATTTCATTGTTCATGAGTATTCTTATACATTAGGATCTAGTATATCTACAAGTCATTTAGAGATTTTTATTTTATAACATAGTTTTACCTCTCAGTCACTATATTTTATACTCCCCAAATTTCCCAACACTACTCAAAATCATCTCAACTAAACCTAGGGTTTATATATTTTTTTATTCCCAAGAGCCTAATAATCCTTCTTCAATTAATTCCATAAGGTTACCTCATTGAAGTTGATATTTTTTACAATCATAATAATTCACTTATTTTCATCCAAGAGTCTAAAACCAATGTTTTCATCAGCGTGGTAAATAAGGAAACTTGTATGGTTCTTAGCTTCTAAATTATCCATATACTTAGCCTCAACATGGGAAAATGTGATAAATTTGAGAATATTTAGATAAGTAAAGTCCACCTTCCTTCCAGACCAGAGTTCCTCCAGATGTTGTCGGACAAATGTCCATATGGACTCTGATTCATGAGATGAGGCATATAGTTAATCGCATCAGCATAAAAAACCTTTGTGAAATTAAAAATAATCTATATTCACTTGTATCTATCATTAAGTATAGAATTTATCCATTCTAAAACATTATCTCATCAAGTGTTCTGGACATAAAATTTTCCATAAGGATTCCATTCATCCAATTGAATGTATGTAAATCACTTCCTCTATACTCACCTCTGTTTTTAGACCAAAAGTATTACATATCTATTCATATCTTAGTAGCCTCCAAGGATCTCTATCCAATGAATGTATGGAATAAATCATACTTCTGATTAGGAAATAAACCTATATCTTCTTTATATAATCATCATTGAAGGGCATGTAATATAGTGTCCCCTGTGGGATCAAATTAGTGTTAATTCGTATAGATCCATATGAACCATCTTGAGATTCTAATTAATTGGTGTATTTCCATACATTTTGAATGACACCTTCAATTTATAGCCTTGGTTTTATTCCATGCATGTTCCATACTTCATGTTATAAGGCTCCAAAAACTATTTAGTACTTAAGGTCCATAAACGTTTCTTTCTAATGTGACCAAAATAATCATTCCATAACTTCTTTATTCTAGATGTTTTTTCTTTAGAATGTATGATAAATTTTGGAACACCAGTTAGGTACAAGGTTCCATATTTCCACCATTGGCCACATTAATGGAACCTCATTTGATTTTACACGCACCTATAAAAACTATTAAAAAACACACATCATCATACTGAATAATTGAAATTAATTTCTTCCATAAACCAAGGATATTATGGGTGACTTTAAAATATAATAAACACTCATTAATTTTTCAAATGATTACATATCTTTTTCCAATAACCTAATGCTCATATTAATTTATAAGATAAATATTTTCATGGCTTATGGATCTATAATTATTCATGCATCCACTTCCAAAATATGAATAAAATAAGTCTCCAAAATCATAAATCCATCACTCTATCAAACATAACACATTCAGAACTAAAGAGACACTATCCTTATTATCTATAGTGTTTGTTGATGAAACAGAATCATTATTTTCATAATTAACACACCTTTTATGGAAATCCTTTCATAAAAGTACATTACCTTAGCAATGTCCACATGTGGAGTAAACATGACTAGATACTATCCCATGAATCTTACCTATTATATTTTCTTATCATCTACTTTGAATTATTTGGTTAGAGTATCCCTTAAATTTTGTATTAAAATAATTTCAAATATCACCTAAATTCAAATTCTTCATGATCTCTTCAATAAAGATTAGATCATGGTTCTCATTGAAGGAAAAGTCAGACCTTCCACTGGAATTACTAACCATAGTCACCATGACATCCCAAGATTCCAAAATTGGTGAAAGAAGAATGAACTCTAACTGAATTAGAATAGGGTTAAGGACAAGTACTTTATGTTTTATAGAGTCCACTCTCTATGCTATCCCTTGGTACTATGTACCAGGATCCAATACCACTTGTTGCATTAAAATCAATTATCTATAAATTTACAACCTCTGGAACCTAAAACTATGGAAAAAGGCTTAATGGTTTTGATGAAGTTAATTTTATTGATCAGTGAATCTGGAACCAATAATCCACACACCTCAATGATGCATCATGTGAGTCTCTAATTAATGCTCATAAAAGACACTCCCAATGAAAATTAAGAAATTAAGAGAAGTAAAAAAAATAACAAAGGAACATAAGGACTTTCATAGTCATGAAAAATTCCTAATCCATGTAAAAAAACTTCACTAAAAGGGAAAGAAGAGATTACAATGGAACAATTAACTCCAAATCACAAACTAATATAAATATAGGCTTAATATTTTCTCACACACCCAGTAAAAATGAACCGTGCCCCATTTTTTAGAAACTAACATTTTGTAAATCCAATTATACTTCTAATCGATCTTTGGGGGAAATGATCCACTTAATCTTGACTATTAAAAAATAGCCACCGCCACATCTTTTCCCATATGTAAAAATTTCATTCCTTAAGAAAAATTACAATGTTACTCAAACATACAATCAAAATTACCTTTATATATCTACAAATTCAACCCTTATTAAATGTTACTTTCATGTACACACACCTTTATAGTTTCAATATCTAGAACATAACACATATCATTAATATTTATATTAACCAGATTCACCAACACCACTAATCCTAGTTTTATAATCCGGGTTTAGACACTTCACATTTAGTCAAAGAATGATGTTATGAAAGATAATAATTTCCAAAACATCAATACATAGCTAATAAAATAGCTTATCACACCATTCCCAACATGATCAAGGTAGATGAAATAACTATATTGGGTAATTATAGGTATGAAATTCCTTGTGTTTGTCTTAGGGATGAGTAATGAGTATGGATTTTTGCCTCTATAATATGTTTTGATTGATGAGAGACCATAAAATGGATTGGTATTCTGAGTATTTATTTCTTGTTATGTTTTTATGTGACCATTTATGAAGTGAGATGGGTTTTTACTCAGGTAGGATGGTGGATATTCCAATTAGACTATCAACTATGGTTTTCTAGTTCAGGTTAGTTGATGATTGAATAGGGAAGTTTTTCTAATTAAGATAACTATACAGGATGATGTTTCCTTGGTTTGTAGGATCTTACATAGAGAGGAATCAAAATATATGAGATCTAAATAATAAAAAAGAGGTAATATTATTGAAAAAGACATTGCATATATTGATGTAAACATGTTATGATTTTTTTTGAAATAAATGAATAAACTATAAAGCCTAGGTGCATACCACAAGGGTTCCATTCAGTCTAGATAAATAAACTTGTGAATTATAAAACTTCTCTATTGCAACATGATGTTCCAATAACATCATGAACCTGGTAATAATTAAAAGATACAATAAAACTAATTAGTATGGTTAAAAATATGAAAAATATATTGGAAAATATGATTATAAATAACAAACGACCTAGAAAGAGTCAAAATATTTCCGAAAGTCCATGAAAATACCTTCAAGAATTGTACATGATTACAAATTTTCAAATTACTTTTATATTGTGTGTTCCAAATAGACATAGTTACTGATATTTCTTACATATTTAGTAAAGGATTATGCATGTATCTGCAAAAACAATATGTATATTAAGTAAATGTAATTTCATTCATATTGAATGTAAAATTGACTTTTGATATATGAAAATGCATAAAGGAAGTTGGATTAAACACCCAAAATACACAAGTATATTAAGATAAACTGCAATATATATTACAATGTAAACAACAAAGTAATTGCAATGTCAGTATATGATATTGCAATTTAAAATTCAATATGAACCATGGTAAAAAGTTTTATTTGGATGGTGATATAATAAGAATTTAAACTTGAAATTTAAAATATATATATATAATTTAATATAAATTTTAATATAAATTGTGAAATAAATTGTAATATAAATTATGATATAAAAGGAAATATAAATAGCTGTTTTAGATCATGATAAAGTGGGCAAAAGGAAATTGCGTTCTGCACCATGAAACGACATGTATATTAATATAAACTGCAATATAAATGACATGTACATAATGTAGTTAATGATAATGCAGAAAAATCATGTTTATTAAGTGATTGAAATATCATAAATAATGATTATAAACTGAAAATTTGGGAAAAAAATTGCATGTATAAGCAGAAATTGAGACTCCATGTATATTAAATAAATGAACCTACTAACATATTCAATGTAAGACAAATTAACATATGAATTTAAAAATTTATTAAATTTAAAATGAACTATATATGTATAGAATCAGAAAAGTGATTTTATATTAAAGTTCCGTAAATATTTATAAAAACTCAGTATACTTCAAGGAAGGCATGATATTCAATGAGAAATGTGAATATACAGAACATCAAGTTGGATATAAATGAAGAAAAATTAATATATGAATGTAAAAAATTATTAAACTTAAAGTGAATTATACATGTATTGGACAAACCTTCTATTAAAGTGGAAGCACAAACTAGCCACGTTGAGGATATACAAAGACCCATGAGGGTTAGGGTTAATTAACTTTGTAGTAAAAGATAAAAAATGAAGTAATTGAAGTTGTCTAGGTGAGGAAAAGCTGGAATTGATAGATAAGTCACTTTCTAATTTTGTAATTTGGTCTACCAAGAGATTAATTTATTAGGAAGAAGGAAGTTTTTGATAATGGAGGGTTCCTGCAAGAGAGGAATGAAAAATTAGCAAGAAAAAATTAAAGGAATAGACAAGTGATTCAAAACTTACCATGACTTAAATTTATTTTGGAAATATTGATGTTGTGAGATAGTTCTGGAATCGAATATTGGAAAGTTGAGGTATTTCGAGAGATCAGATATGAGAGGTACACAAAACCCTAGTTGAATGGGGGATCAGAATCATTATTGAGGGGAGGCAGAGGTTCAGGGGAGGTAGTGTGGCCACGTTGGTTCTGCGTTGGAGTGGCGTTGGAGGAGGAGGATCGTGGAGAGGTGGGGAGGCCGCATCGGAGCTACGTCTCCAGGGAGGTGTGGAGTCCGCGTTGAAGCCACATCGGTAGGGAGGTGTAATGGCTGTGCTAGAGCTGCATTGGAGAAGGATCATTGGGAGAATATCTGAGGGGGTCGGGAAGTGCTGGACGGGAGCATCCATGGAGGAGGAGGATCGTCATGAGCATCCACAGAGGATGAGGTGGGTTCGATCGTGAGGTATAGGGAGGAGGGATCGACCAAATGTATTAGTATCACTGTAGTTTCAAATATACCATGGAAAAAGGTATACTATTTCCATTTTTATAATAAACGATGGCAATTAATGTGTGGAAATAGGGTGATTTTCTAGTTTTGCATGTTACAAAGGACCCCAGGATGCACCAGATCACTAACATACTCCCATGGTGAACCCTAAAATGACAGATACACCTTAAAATAATCTCAAGGTTCACCACAACAGAACATCAGAAGACAACAAAACTTCAGGCCGCAATGCTACATACATTCACATCATAACATTATCAGCTTTACGATTCTCAATTTTTGGGAAATGTATCTCACCTTAGTGATGCAGTATGATGTATAACCAACATATTCCCATGTCTCAATGCCATAATCCCTTAGAGGGCCAACCTAACCTCCTGATCCAACACTAGTGTTTATCCATCCAATGTACTACTGAGATACAATGCATGATATGATGTGTGTCCAATTTATTCTCAATCCCCAGTTGTGCATTCATTCAGACATAACTCTACTTCATGAGTCAATCCCATCGGTTTTTATGTTGCTACATGAATGTGAGTCCATACAAAATGAATATTTCCAAATCAATCTATTCAGAAAAATTGGTTAATAGCCAAGTGAGCATTTTTTGTGGCCTTCATCAATGTTTTGGGTGAGACAATGATTGTGGGGGAATAACAACCACTTTGGAGAAGAATAGAGAATTTGTGTATGTGGAATCATCCCCTCGACAGAGTTCCATGTGGAGTTCATCTCATGCATGGATAATTCTTGAAGGAGTTCCCATATTTCTTATATAAGAGGTCCCTATCTCACTTGTAAAGAGTTTGGATCCTAGCTAAGATTAGTTTAGCTTCTTTGTTTTATATTTAATTTTCAACAATTTATTACAGTTGACTTCTTCATCCCTTGTTCCTTAAGTTCTCCCTTTTTTCCTCTTCTCAAATTCCATGATGCATTTCCAACTCGAGGCTTGGTCCCATGGGAGGTTTCACAGTCCTCCCAAGTCCTCATTTCTTGTATTCTCCCACTTTTACTCTTCTCAAATTACATGATGGAGTTCTTACTCGAGGATTGGTTTCATTAGAGGTTTCAAAATGCTCCCAAATCCACACACTTTATTTTTTATTTATTTATTAATATGTGTTGAGGCAGTGGGTTTGTTAGGGGATTGTGTGGTGATTTCCCACTTTCTTCTAGTATTTCCTATGCCCACATTTCAATCTAAAATCATTCTTTTTCACTCTCTTCTCTCGGGAAACTATCCATATAATGGAGTTGACAAGGTCATAAGATAAACATTTTACAATGGGATCAGGTGGAGAGTGTTGGTATGAATGTGGCCATGACATATCCATTACTTGAAACCATAGTGGAGGTGATACTTGGTGTGCCTATGAGATCTCTAAAAATAAACTAAGCACCATAATCTTAGTTGCGGTCCATATCTTCTTGTATAAATGTGCCTTAGGTGCTTACTTAGTGAAATCAAGATACTCGATGACATTGGAAATTTTAGAGTCAAATACAGTGATGACTTGGAAAGTCCTCGAGAATTTACCAATTCCTCCCAATGCACGATACTTCTAGTGGCAAGCATGCTCGGGTATCCTCCCTACTAAGGAGACCCTAATGGTTCATCATGCGTCTAACTATCCATTATGCCCACTCTGTATGGCTATGTTGGAATCCACTTTTCATGCGATTTTTGAATGCCATGGTGCCATGGATGTGTGGAATGCATGGAATGACATGTTTGAGTCTCTTCTAGAGTCGACACTTGACTTCTCTGAGATACTAGAAAAGTGGACTTCATCTCTACCCATGGAGTTTGTGAATATCATGTGCACTTTGTCCTGGATGATTTGGGTTAGGAGAAACGAATTTATCTTTAATCAAATGTCTAGATCAAGCTCCCTCTAGGTCGATCGGTCCATCGCTTGGCTTACCACATGGAGTCATGACCATGCCCAGATCAATTACAGTGACACATTTTTTGGTTTAAATACCCTGCAATCTCCCCAGAACGACACTTTGAAGATTAATGTAGATGCATAAGTTGTTGGTAGACCTTTTTTAGGTATCGGCGTGGTCATACAGGATTCCCTCAGATCAATCTTAACTGCTTTCCAAAAATTTGTTTATGCGAGGTGGTCTACATTAGTGGTTGAAGCGCATGCAATTTTTTCTGGTTTGGAGTTGGATATTTACAAAGGATGGAGTGCTATTATCCAGGAGTCTGACTGCCTTACTATTCTCAATTCCATCTCATCCTTAGAGAACAACCATCAACCATTCAGTTTGTTTGTTAGAAGGATTCTCTCTTTGACCTAAAAGCTAAATTTTTGTTATAAAACACTTTTAGGGAAAAGTAAGAAACCCAAAGTTCACCTGGGTACAACACTAAAATAAACCACAAACTTGTTGAAAGTTAGATTGAGACTTCCGGAGGCATTCTCCCTATATAATTTCCAGGAAAGGGATGGTACCTATTAGTCTGGATCATCTGTTATTAGATCTTCAAAGTGTGTTTCCAGATTAAGCCAAGCCTTTAGGTACTCATCTATGTAGAACTTCCCTTCGTTGAAGCCTCTGATCAGTATAACCTCCTGCTTGTTGGTCCATTCACCTTGTTCACTATTAGTATCTACACGTATCAATCTTCCCATCATCTTCTCATCTTCCTCTTTCGTGGACTTAATTTTAAGAACTTTATCTATTAATTATTCTCCCGAATGCATAAGCAGTTCCAGAACTTGCTCAGGTTCTATAGCAACCTCCCACTACTGTCCAGATGACATGACCACTGTATCCTCAACCTCCCCCTCCAAAGGCACATACTCAGAATGTAGTGGATACCTCCCAGGAAGGTCCCCAACTTGTTGCTCTTCTGCATCCCCTTGCGAAACCGCTAAGGTTTTCGAGAGATCATTCCCCTTTATGACCTCTTTGATTTCACCTATTGACCCAGGATCTCAATTATCTTAATCCTTCTTGCTGTTTCTCACTGCCTGGAGCTCCTGCATCATGGTGTTACCACCATTTTTAGCCAACCAAGTCTCCATTGGTCTAGGAAGGCATGAGTAGTATTTACACCCCTTGGTTTTCTTCTTCTTGTTGGAAATGTAACTCTCGAGATCCATGTTCTCCTTATTTCCTCTCCTCCTTCTTGGACTGTGAAGACCCTTACCATAGTCTCCCATTTCATTATCATCTGAGATTTACCTTCCCAACTCTGATCCGAAGAGGCCATTGGTGATGCCCTCTGCATGACCATCATCGCCAAGGAAATCAAAGTGATTATTCAAGTTAAGAAAAGATAGGATCCTTCTCGGTTGGGAACCCTGTTTATCGTTCAATGAGATATCAGAGCCATGTCTTGGTTCTACCCGGTCATAGCCATCCTTAGAGATTCCATCAACAGTCGGTTGTGACACTCCTTCGGCATTGATACCACTGCCTACTCGCACAACCAACACATAAGTTCCATGACTGGAATTCCAAGTGCTATCCACACTAACCACACCACTTTCCAGTAAGCCCGAGGGGTCTTGATCAGCAACCTGGGGAACTCCTAGATCCTTTCTCAAGCGTATGAAAATATTCTCTACCTTCAGGTTTCCCTCTGTTCTCTTATCTTGTAACTTCTCTGCCTTAGGTTGATCCATGGAGGCACCCAGTACGGATGGATCCATCGGACCTTCATCAGATCTAGAAGCCAAACTGTTATCGCTGCCTCCAGAACTTGTATTTATCTTACTTCCATGCCTTTAAATCGTCCTAACATGACCCAATTTCTTGCACGTAGAGAAATAATCAGACCATGACTCAAAAACAATAGGTTGTTTCCAACGGAATTCTTCCCCAATTGTAATCCATACAAAATCAACTGGCCTTATAGACACGTCCACTTCCACACATATTCGAGGATATACCGGATGACATACGGGCCTGGTTCTACTATTGGAGCACATATATCTTCCAAACAAGTTTCCTAACATGTGAAATATTGAAGGATTTTGAAATTTTAATGGAAGTTCTGGTAGACTAACCCATATTTCCATTGTCGGGACATCACGCTTCATATGAAAATCGAAGGACCACCTGAATAGAAAGAAACGGGATTTGTTGCATATGTGAGGATCACTGGACCACGCCTTGATCAAATCATCCTCTATTGCAAACCAAATCATGATATGTTTGTTGTCAAGTAATCCCACCGTCACATGATCCTGTAAATCCCAGAAGCCAAAAACATACCTGTCGAAAACATCTATCGAATGACGTCGCTATTTCAACCGCACAATCAGGGTAAGATTCAGAAGAGAGGGAGCTTCATGATATTCGGCATAAGAGATTTGAAGATTAGGGTATCCTTTGAATAGATCTGGAACTTTCGGGTTGAGCCGAATCTGGGGAAAGGGAGGAAGAAGACCAGGGTTGGAGAAGGGGGAAAAGGAGCGCGATGGGTCAACTAGAGTGGCAAGGGTCCCTCCCCCACCGAGGGGGGAGCGGCCGACACTGCGGCCATTCAAGGTACAATAAACCTCGAAACCCTACCCCGCAGCAAGGTTGGGCCTCCTTATGATACTTACAAAGAAACGTTTTGAAGGATTGGCTCTTTATGTCACCACTTTTCATATTGATCTTTCACATTCATAAAAAAAGATGGAAATAAGGTTGTACACCTTTTGGCAACTCATGGCCCCTCAGATGAGTCACATGTCCGGTTGCATGATTTCCCCATTTGGTTGAATACCCTTGTATTGGATGATTTTCAATCTTCCTATTAATAGGTATTCTCCTTTCAAAAAACCTAGTATTTACCCCCTTTCTTCTTAACTCGCGAGTAGATATTTTTATGGAATTTTCTTTCTATAAATTTCCATTCATTTAAATTTTCCCTTGAAATTCCATTTATTTAAAAATATACTAAAAACAATCAAACCATAACAATAAATGAATATGAATTGTAACTAGAAAAAATCATCAAGAGAGGCAACCCTAATAAATTCCCTTATTGTATTCTAGGTTTTTAAAATTTTTTGATTCTGAGGCTCGTAAAACCCTCATGTCAATTATATTATGTAGGGTAGACTTTACCAGTGTAAAAACACGAAAAAATGTTAATATTTATCGGTGTTAAAAAATGATGAAAAAGTCACTCATTAGCAATTCTAAAAAAACGTTGATAAAGGTATCATTTTTCATTGTCTTTTTAGAACCAATACAACATAACTTTTATTGATGTTTTTTGAAAACTCTGATTAATAATAAAAGCTCTCTCTTTTTTTCATGAATTTGTAGTAGTGTTGACTTCAAAATCACCACATTGGCATTGTTTCTAGATTAAGATCATGTAGAAATAAATTATGTGTGACACGACCAAAATTTTCATATGAAACATTACTATTTTTTATCTCCAGAATAATATATTTCTAAATTCTATTTACTTTGGATCCATTAGATATTGATAGGTGCAGAATGGGAACATGTTTTTCTTTATAGTCCGCTGCGTTCACATTAAATAGTGACTGAGAGAAAATGGCTGATGCGCATGCGTGTGAGTGGTTAAAAATAGTAACAAAATGAATTATAATTATTAAAAACAATACTCATGTACATTTGAATTCAAGGGAGGCATGGATAAAAGTCAACATTATTTAGTAATTCATTAAAATACCAATCCATTTCGGGTTACCATTTTTGGGGCAATGATGGTAGCCTAACCACCACTAAAGAACCATTCAAACATTTCTTTAAATGGTCAAATTAGGGATGATAAAATGTCAGGTGTTAATGAAAATTTCCCTAATCTAATCATAACACATTTAATTTTATTAAAATCTAACCATAACCTCAACCCGTTTATTTTTTAAAATTCACTAAACTAATCATTTATTATTATATTTTTAACTATACAAACCCTTTTAATTACACAATTTGAAATTCAAATAGTTCAATTTTTTTTTATAAATTTAGAATAAACATATCAAAAAAGATAAGTCAATATATTTGGTAATTATGCTTCACTTAATATCGTATAATCATTAAATTAGTAGTGATTAATTTAAAAAAATGTTTCAGATTTAATATTTAATTATAAATATAGTTTGAACCGAACTCGAAATAAATAAATGTTTTTTTTAAATTTCAATGTCATTTAAAAATTTATTAATAATTAACTAATAATAATTTATATAATCAGGTTTAGGTTTACGATACCCTAAGAATACCACAAAATCTTTGCACGTTTATTAATCAGGTTTTCAATTTACTACCACAACCTTATAAATACTCATTTAACAACTATTCTAACCATATTTAATCAGGTCTGTTAGATACTAGGTTAATAGGTACCCATTGTCATTCGAAGCTCCAATCCCATTTATCTTGGTTGGATATAATTTTCTAATTAATTAATAAGATGAAACATTAACTGAATAGTGGTTCTATTTTTACACTCCATCACGGACACTTGGTAGATAAATGCATTGAAAATATACAAATTTCAATCATTTTATGCATCAAGACATATGAAGTGAAACAACCCATTTTTTAATCATTTTGAGTAATGGATTAAAATTTGCACGGTGGTGTCAAAATAAAATTTCACTTGAATAAATTCTTACATTTCATCTCATGTTAGTTTATATATATATGATAGTATATGATATGATATATTGATGTATACATGTGTTCTAATGTAAATATGTAAATACATGACTGCATACCGGGTTATAGTCAGCACTCAAAATGAGCTTTTTTCAGTGCTAACACGGTCACAAATTCAGCCTTATGCAGCGCTACCCTTTATCAGTGCTAAAGAAAACAATGATAAAGATGGAACTTTTATCAACGTTAAAATAGGCGCTGATGAAAGCATCTTTTATCAATGCTAAAAAAACACCAATAAAAGTAATCATTTATCAACTTTTTTAGAGCTGATAAAAGTACCCACTTTATGAGAAATATTTTTAGCGCTGATAAAAGGTATCAGTAACAATGATTTTATTAGCGCTGATAAAAGTATGTTTTTTATCAGCACTAAATCCACTGTTTTTAGCGCTGATAAAAGGTATATTTCATAAAAAAGTTATGTATCATTAAAAATCTCATATTAACATATAAATATCTTTATATTGATATAAATATAGCATATTTTATAAAATATGATTTATATAATACAAAATATGTAATCACGCTAAATATATAAGATATTGAGTGGAAAATGGTTTATAAAACAATTAAAAAATAATATTAATTAAAATTTTCTAATTATTATTGAGTAATAGTCATTTAATAACAATTCAAAGATAAAAAATCAATAAATTAATAAATTATCTAAAATAAGTTGAAAACATGATTCAAACATAAAATGAATATAACTTTTGATCCAGGTGTTCATTTTACCTCTACCACATAACAAAGTGAATCTTACGAAAAAATATACACCATGGTGACCTGGGGAGCCCCATCATTATTTTTTTTTTCAAAAAAGGCCGGAAAATTTCCAAAACTGAGTTTTTTTGTCGGGGTACCCTTTTTTTAAAGGGAATTATCAAATCTGGTCTTTTCGAACCCTCCACACAAGGAAACCCCCCTTCCCAGGAAGAGGTCACTCCAGAGACACTACTACAAATATGGATTATAATAGTGCTAAAAACCACTTTTAACAGCGCTGTTAATCTCAGCGAAGATAAAGGGGGGTCCCCTTTTCAGCACTGATAAATGTATAATATATCAGCACTATTTTTAAATAGCGCTGATAAAAACTACATTTATCAGGGTTATTTTGAGCTCTGATAAAAATTACCTTTATCAGCGCTCAAAATAGCGCTGATATATTATCCATTTTTCAGCGCTTAACTAGCACTGATAAAGGCCAAAGATCCTGTGCAAAACCAAAACCTGCACAAAACCTGCACACATTACCGCACCTGCACACAGCACAAAAAACACCTGCACACAGCATAAACCACACCCACACACAAAGCACAGAAGAACAAAAATGCTACATGCATTTACTTGAAATCATGAATACAAAACAACACACTACTATATAAATTTATAGCAATGTTTAATTTGGTTAGAATTACAATTATCCAACACAGTTAAAAAATAGTGATGTTCCATCCTTTTTTGCATCCATCCGTTCTAAAAAATTGCCGTCCATGGCGGCGGTTTCCGAACAAAGCATTTGAACTCAGGAAAAAGATTTCACCTACATAAAAAAACAAATATTATGTTAGTAATACAATAATGAAATAAATTAAACATTAATATGAAAGAATACATTAATAAAATGTCAATTGATACCTGTTACAACATTTATTTTCATTAGTTCATAGGTCTAGGAGAGATGACAATAGAGCGAGAGTTCCTTCCCCATTGTGATGTGATGAACTGGGTAGGTAAATATTTGTGGGATGGTTTGTGGATTGTGGGGACTTTCATGAGGATTTCAGGCTATGATGACACATATGGGACCCAATAACATTCCAAAGATATATGCTCTCATGTTAGTCTATATAAGAAATGAAAAAAACTCATGAAACATGACCCTTATTTACTCATATTGCTAGAAAACTACCGGGATGCCTAGATAGTAGAAGAGGACTCACTCTAGTTATACCTAGACGATGGTTTCATCCTTCTTTTAGATAATATTGGGATATGTACATCCTATTAGATTCAAAAATAGATTCTATTCCAAAAGATATTGTATAAAAAGAGTGGTGGATACTAGGGGAGAAGTCCTACAAAGGAAATACACTAATGAATGCCTATAAAAGATAGCATAGAGAAAGAAACACGAGGACTCTTACACAATCATTTTAGTACTCAGATCGGTGGGTAGGGAAAGAACTCCATAGCCAGATACCTATATAATAGAAAGGGAATCACTTAGCACACATACAGGATTCACCTCACTCTATTCCTGACTAGTGGCATGAGAGGGAGGACTTGGGGAGCTCAGTTGGGATCAGAGGGGAAATACATCTTCCGGTAAACAAATAGTTATGGACTCAGATATAATGCTCGTACTTATATTGATATTTCCCTCTGGAAGAGACTCCTTCTTGTAAATATACTTGATCAGGATACCCAGCTAGAAAATGACTCCATTTATGCCTTTTGTAAGGCCTACCCCTTATAGAAGGAAGAAGTCTTTCAGCACCTGATTGTAGACCAACCATAGGAGGGTCTGAAGGAGAGAAACCTTTCTAATATTCTTATAGGACGTAAAAACTACCTAACCTAATGAGTATATAAAAAATTATATTTTCAATGTATAATAGAGACCTTCAAGAACTATAAAAGAGATGGCGACCAGAGGGATGATGATAGGATGCTGTTGTTGATCTCTTCTATGTAGAAAAATAGACAAAGACACTAGCCCTCAAGATATTTAGGTTGTAATTAATGTATTTTTATGTTAAAAATAATCTAATAATATGTGTTAATGAATGGGGTTGCTAAATAGAATTATACTAGTGAGGCACAAAACATAAAATAACCAATTAACCAAGAGACACAATTAGGTCAATGCCCTTACGTCAACCAGAAGTCCAATAAACTATCTTCAGTTCATACCAACCACAACTGAGTCCATGATCACATGTATTAATGTCCAACAACATTAAATTACATAATTAGATGATTTTAACCAAAAATCCATCATGGTATAATAGGATCCATACTCACCGTGTAATCCAACAAAGCGAGAATGCTAAGAAACTAGGTGCGATCCACTCCTGATGCACCCCTAAGCTAAGAAAAAACTAAATCCCCAATCTATATTACTAAATTTATGACAAATTAATCCTAAATATTTGAAAACCCATATATAAATCTTCCACAAAATATAATCTGCATCAAATAATGATTGATTACTAGTTTATGAAATTTTGAGACATTCTCTAAGAGTCATATATAAAAGTCCCATGAAGAACAATGATTTATCCATACTATGGTATAATAATTACACCTAAAACCCTAAAAACTGAATTAAAATCATTGAGAAAGAAGTTATAGAATCAAGGAAGATGTAGGAGAAGATACCACATTGATTCGAAATGACGAACAACCGATAATCCACTCAGGTCTAAGGGGAAGGAAGGAGGGGAATGAGGTATGGCCACCCCCTAAGAACTTGGTGCCTAAAAGAAGAAACCTGAGGAGGTTTATACTTTATAAACCCATCACCCACATAAAAATAATTTTTAAATCATGTTACATGAAATGAACCAAGTGGTGAAATCACTATATTTTGGGTACAAACCCTTACTTGACCCCTTTTCCCCATTCACGACCATTATCACCCTATTAAATGCATTCATGTTGTGAATTACCCTTTCACACTATGAGTAGCCTAATGCTACTACATTTCAATAGAATGACTACCCAAATCATCTTTGATATCCTCCCAAAACCCAATGACATCCCTCTAGCCCCAATACATGTCTGAAACACCTATTAGAACTCGTATATTGTACCTTTTTCGATGATTTTTTTTGTTATTATGGAATTACATAATTCCTCATTGGAAGTGTACCAATGTACTAATCAGATGTTATATGATATACCATGAAGATTATTGTTTCCATGTATTAGATAAGATATCAATGAAAATTTATATCATTATTATACATACCAGCACATCAAATCCGAGTATTAGAGACCTTCAGGTTTTCTTCAACTACTTCCAGTTCTGACATGGAGGCTTCCTACGTACCCTATTTAGAATACAAGGATCAAAACCCATATATTTAAAAGAGGTATGGTGTGGGTATTACCCATGGTTATCTTCCCTTCACACTATGAATACTCTTGGTTTGATGAGTATGGGTTTTGTGGGGCTTATGCATTGTCAGATTCCCAGGTTCTTCCAAGAGTAACAATGGGATGAATGGGACATACGTGCTAAGATGGACCATGTGAATGGCATGATCCTACTAGGATGTGGTGTCCTGAGAAAAATTAGGATGGAAATGGTGGAAGTATTAAAGTGGAATGTAATGGATGAGATAAAATCAAAGTGAAGATGAAATTGTTGGGCTTGAACCTTGAAGGGCATCTGGCGCACCCTAGTTGGCTAGGAATCAATGTCCTCGTAGTTATTATAGGGGAATTTGGGTCTTATGCATGGTTATCCACCCAATAAAAATGGGACATTTGGTTGGGGATTATGCATGGTTAGCCACACATTTGGACCTAAAGGATATGTGACCTTCGAGTGGGTCATGATCCTCCTGAGATATAGTGGTTCAAGGGAAATGAGAGAATGGGAATGGATGATGATGGATACAGATATCCAGGATGTGCACCCCTAGGAGGAGGGAACCAGGGTTTACCAATCGTTGTCATTGAACCTCTGGGAGGCTTCATAAGCACCTATTTAGAATATAGGGATCAAAACCTATGTAGTTAGGTGGTTTGAGGATTAAGCATGTTTAGCGGCCTGGGTGTTGGATGATGGGGCTTAATCCATGATGGATGCCCAGAATAAGGGTGTCACAGAAACTATTAACCTCAAAGACCATATGATTAATTCTCGGTGTGATAAACAAGAGGAATTAGTAGAGCAAATTACTGTGTCATGAATGTTGTGTCAGTGAGGGATGGTGTGGGGATTACGTGTAGAAGTAACCCACGAAGATGGATAATGGGGCTTACTCTAGGGGTGATTCCCAAATAGGATCTTATTCTATGTGAGGAGGGTGTCATTATCTACTGAGAGGGTAAGGAAGATCTCACTACCATGGAGATTAGTGGGCATGGACAATACTTGATGTGCGACACCCCATGTGCATTGCATGGGGTGAGGATAAAGTTTAACAATATTTTCTAAGGACGATGGTGCTTGGAAGTTTTTCATCTGGATGCTTAGACATGGGGGACTTACTTCTCACCTTTTTTACTAACTTTACTAATAGACTCCTTAAAATGTGTACCTATGAGATGAATCACTAGGAATAGAAATGAAACAAGGAACAACATACAAGGGACTAGAAAATCACCACGTACAATCATAGAAGGTTGCAAGGATGAGGGGATCACAAATATAGGGGGATCACATGGAGGATATTTGTGATGTTTAGGTTCTTCACAGAGGTTAGGGGGATTCATTTTTCTATTGAATTTGTAGTGATTAAGAGCTCCAAAAAATGGATCTTGGAAAGAGAAATGTCAGGGTAATGATGATTATGAGGGGGGATAAATATTTATAGGAAAAGGGGGATTTTTAATTCCCAGAGGCAAGACATGAAGAAAATGAACCAAGGGGTACACATGTGCTCAAATACTATCTCTGCATGTTGAATCTTATCCCTCTACTTTAATTTCATTAATATTTATATTTAGGCCCTATATCTAACTTAAAATGGTGGATATAGACCATATTTGTTGTTTCCATCCATCGTTTGTTAGAAAATGGATTTTGTTGATCCTCGATGGTTTCTTCGTTCACCCCATACGCACTGCACACCATCATGCCTTACTTCAATATTGATTTGTTCAAAGATCAATAATATGAATTCGGGGATAGAAAACATTGAGTAATAAATTAAGATTTCAAAACATCAGAGCATTCTCAATCCACAATTGGTACATATCCATTGAAGGGATCGATCTGCTCAAACTATTTAATCAACAAGGGTGTAAACATAAAATTTAAGATCCCTACTCATATATTGGATCATTTTTCATAAAAAATCATGCTATCTAATGATTGAAGGAATTCACTGTGTTCATTGTATCTCGATCTGCTCTAATATGTCATTTCTTCATCATCCAAGTTTATTCACCAAAGAAGCTTGGAGGATAATCAATGATCATATATTGATAACATAAGTAGTAGGAATTCACCTTTATCCTATTTGTGTACAATCTTACATCAGGTATGTTTCCCATTCATTTCTAAACACATCTATATCGTCTTCTGAATATGAGTTTTTGCGACAGTTATGGTAGTACTGAAAAAATATAAATACACAAAGGATTAATAAATGTTTCAAATGAACTCGTAATTATTTTCGAAAATACCTCTTCAGGGATTCTAGTTTGTTGATGAAATACAATATTTTTCATAAATTTACAAACATAATACCCACAATCCTTTCCGTTTGTTTGTTTTGGACACTACAGAAACATCTACAACAATAAGTAATTTGTTTTGATATGTGTTTGGATAGTGCAATGTTATTATATATACCAGGATACTTTTCCAGTTGTAGATCTTGTAGGCGTTCTTATCCTTAGGCCCTGGATTCATTCCATGCATTAGATGATATTGATGCACCGCCCTATCATAACATAATCCTCATTAAAATATAACATAAATTATATAACTCGTTTTTTAGTTTTAAAATGATGTATCTAGTGTATTACAAATTAAAAAACGCCATCATGCGTGGTCGGTTTGTTGGATATCCATGCATTGAATCCAGAAAATAAATCTTTGGAGTATCTAAATTGATTGAAATCAGCATCCAATGGTTCCTAAAAATACGAAAAGGAATAAGTAAAGAAAGAAATGAAAATATAGTTGATATGATTAAATTGTAGAGTTTTACCCCTACATCGTTGGTATTAAAAAGAGTCTGTCATCCGTAATTTTGTTTTCAAACGATTTGAGCAGGGATGAAATTATTACAGCCTCTTTATCAGAATCTATTTCGTCTTTTGAAGAGGTAATGTGAGGACTAATGAGTCCAAATTTTTGTTCATGGGGAAATCCCTTCAATTTTTTTCCATATATACACCTACGAAAAATATAAAATATATTTAGTCATAATTATTAGAGTATATCAACTTTTGTAAAATCAAATCATGAAAACAAACCTCATGTATACATTTACAACTGAGGCACCTAGCCATTCATAATTGAGGAGTTCATTTACATTTTCAGCATTAATGAAATCTGATGTTTCCTCTCCATACATATATTTTTCAAAATAAAATGTGTGAGTATTTTCGTCTTTCAACTTTGTATCCACATGAGCCTGCAATGATATTAACTGTGGATATAGAACGGGCGGGGTGAAGGTGCTCTCAGTAGACCGTTTCAATCGATTGGTTGATCCTTGAGATAGTTTTGAGGTGATATTTTATTTCACCCCATAGTCTTTGTCATTCTGTAATAACATTCATCGGTTCAGACCTTTTTTCATTAAATGTTAAAGGTCCAACTTGAAAAACAAATTGGAAATGGATACCTTTTTGTCGACATTTTTTTTAAAAGAACTGTCAACCATAAGATGAATGTTCCAACATCTTGTTCAACCGTATGAATGTCGTCATCGTAATTTAAAACATACCTCACATAAAGTGTAATGATACTTTATAATCTCCCGACCATAAATGATTTTCCCGCAGAAATCCCTCAAGATCATGTATCCTCTAATGAATAAGGACACTACTACCTCATCAACAAGTCATTCCCCCATGTATCATGGATATATTGTCTGAACTACCACATTAACTAGACTCGGGGTCGTTTAATCACGTAGTACCTTATACTCCAGATTCATAATCTGAATTGGCTGGGGAACCAAAGTATTATCGGGATCAAGATCAACATCCGCCATCTAATCACATGTAAATGATCTGGTATATTCCTACTCAAATGGAAAATATTAAACACATCATGGATAGATATCAAACCAGATGGTAACTGAAACCAATAAGAAATACTACCTAGTGACCACAAATCATTATGTTTATCCCATTACTCGGTGCAAACAGACATTGATAACCTAGCCGCTGATGTCCCAAGTGATGTGAAACTACGATAAAGACCTAATCACTAACCTAAAACACCAGCAGTTGATTCCAATGGTTCATATTGAATTTATTATGACTTTGTGTAATGATTAAATTATTCCAGATCGATCACACCATCTATTTCTATACCTGAATGTTTAATGGCTAAAACAACCACACAGGTCTCTAGTGATCCTCCATAATTCTATAATATGTAAGGAACTATGAATCCAAAACCATTATCAACTTTATCATCCATTGACTCTTGCAATAACACCTTAAATAAGGATTTCACATGTTCAATTCTAGCGGTAGAAAAAGAATTACCTGAAAATGAATATCAATAATGGTAGCGGTGGCGGCGGAGGCAGCACCGGAGGCGGAGGCGGCGCTGGCGGTAGAGGCGGCAGCGGCGGCAGAGGCGGAGGTGGCGGCGACGGAAAAGGCGGCGACGGTCGCGACAGCGGGGGTGGAGAAGGCAGAGGCAGCGGCGGTCGTGACAGCGGGGGCGGGGGTGGAGGTGGCGGTGGCAGTAGAGGAGGAGGAGGAAGAGGAGGAGGAAGGACGAGGAGGAGGAGGATGAGGAGGAGGAGGATGAGGACGCAGCGGCGAGGGGTCTGGTTCAGCTTCCGCGAAATCTTGACCGCATGGGAGCGAGGATGGCCAGTTAGGGTTATTAAATAAAAACTGTTGGAACCTTTATCAGCGCTCATTAAAAGTGCTGATAAAGGTATGTTTTATCAGCGCTAAAATAAAAGCACTGATAAAACATTCATTTATCAGCTCTTTTAGATAGCACTGATAAAGGCATACCCCTTTATCAGCACTTTCTATTTAGCACTGATAAAGGGAAGCACTTCCCTTGCCCTGTTTTGTGGTAGTGAGAGAGCCCCAGCCGGGAAGGAGTCATTTCCAGCTGAGATGGCAGACCATCCCGAAGGGTGACAACCCGGGAGACGATGGTTCGTCAAGAAATCCGTCAGCACTGGTGGGTTGCGCCTCATTTTTCCCACCCAGTCAGAAATCGGGAGACTCAGAAAAGCGAGTGGATCCCAGGGGAGAGGTTCACCCCGAAACCGAACTCCCAGGATTCGAACCCTGTACCTCCCAAAGAACGGTGTACACTCATAAGGATATTATGATGTTCAGATTTTATTATTTTTCACAATATACAATGTAACGACCTGAATCCGGAGCCACTCAACTAGTGACCTGTACCCGGTTCACCACATGAACTCAAGCGCATTTCCCCAAACTCCAGAGGCTTCCAACTAGCAGCGAGGGCCTTGGTGAGTCATTGGGGAAACTATGCCCTCATTTGGTAAGGTACACATGGAAAAGGAAATAACAGTCAATAGAGGAAGCAGTAAACAACATTCAATAACTGAAACTAAACAGAGGAAGCAATGAATATATAGTAATGATGATAATGATGCAACATGTACAAGTATCTAATGAAAGCATCAAACATAACAACGTGCTGAAATATAATTGAGAAACAAAGTATGAAAAGTAAACAGTAACTCCAGTAGCATCGCAAGCCTAAGCTCGGTCCTATGCTCTCCAACTTCAACCAGCAATCATGTACCTAAAGTAGAAGGGCCATAGTCCCATCCACACCTACAACCATATAACCTGTTTGGGCCGAAAAGTAGGACCCAAACAGGGTGTGAGACTAATCCCAGTAGGCAACCACCACAAGATCTGTGCCCTACTATCAGTGAGTAATATAGCAGAAGTAAAGAAAGTAAATGTAGTAATGAACTAGGAGTACACAAGTAAACAATCCTACCAATTACCATTCACATTTATTTAACAATTAATTCATTCATTTAATCAAACAACCAAGGAATCTAGCAAGCCTCTCTATTCTAAGGTATACAGGTAAACATAACAGGCATAAAAAGACTACCTAAACATACAAGTAGGAAAAATGATCCAAGCTTATTCTTTATCTTGGTAGACTCATCTAAACCATTCAAACAATCCAAAATCACACTGAATCTCTGGGTGTCTCAGACTAGCAGACCCATATAGTCAAGTAAACATACAAAGGCACAGACACTCTGGGAAGCACTCACGTCGATTCCCCTGTGGTCTTGCAACGATAGTTACCGACTCTCTGAGGAAGATCTTATGTCTGAATACTCTTGTGGTCTCGATACATGCGTAAAATAAGGACACTCTTATGAAGCACAAAGTACAATTCCCATAGGTCCTGCGTATGAAACTAATTCCAACAGACCCCCTAGGGAAGCACTTAATCATCTATTCCCTATTTGGTCTCCCGCACCAGGTTCTCACAGCCCTGAGTAGTCCAGTCGTCCATAATCGACTGTCATCATCCCTAAGTAAGTTTAACAACTACTTGGATAAAAGCTAAAATGCATCAAAAGAATTAAAACGGTAGGAAACACATGCAATCAGTTATAACAATCAAACTAGCAATTGCAATAGGATTTGCCTTGTAGGAAAACTGTGCCAAATGGCGACAAACAACCAAATAGGGATAACACCCATGGGGCGATCCTCGAAAATTCAAACAAGCATATATTATTATCAATTAACCTTAAGCTAACAAGAAATATAAGGCAATTAAATAATAGGACCAAAAACCCTAACCTGGGATACCCGAAACATGGGAATCTGGTACTTTTGAACAAAAACTCAAAGACATTCAACGTAACGCAAAAAACCACTTACCTCGATCCTAGGAGATCGATATACTTGAACCTCAGCCCATGAATCGGCATAGAATGGAGTAGATCTACAAAACTTTTAAAACATTCATCCCACAATAACTCTCAGAAGAGAAATAATCAGGAAACGTGGCCAAAGAAGAAACAAGAACTCACCACTGCGATTTTATTGCAACCGACAGTGTTCGATTCGGATACCCGGTGACGGATCGGTGGCTCAGAGAAGATTCGGCCTCCCTGGATGCTCTAGACGGAATTAGGTGAAGAATAAGATGGAAATAAGGATTTGACATGACCCCGGTCCATTTAACAAAAAAAAGAAAGTACACATCATGTACTTCTGGAGTACACGGTGTGTACATGCCTTTTCTGTACTCCGATTTAAGCGGCCTCTAAGTCACCCTTACACGGTCACGTGTGTGGCCATGACACAAGTAGAACATAGCTTCCAGTGGCATCGAAGTACACGGCGTGTACTCATAAAGTACACGGCGTGTACTCCAAAAATTCCCAGATTTTCCTCTTTTTCTAAAAAACAACCAGAAAAGGAAAAACATACCTAAAAAGAAGATCCACGTTCTTAAAAACTTCCCCCCTTAAAGAAATTCATCCCCGAATTTTCCTAATAAGGTGGTGAAGAAGAAACCTCAAACAACTCTGGCCACTGTGATTGTATTTCGGCCTCCCTCTCCCAAGTCTCGTCATGTACACGACCGTGCTGCCATATCACCCATAACAGAGGAACAGACCTACCACAAAGTACCTTTTCACTATGATTAAAAATCCTGATAGGATGCTCCTCGAATGATGCATCCTGCTCCATCTCAACCTCCTCGGGTTAAAAAACATGAGACAAGTCTGAGAAATAGCGTCGAAGCTGAGAAACATGGAAGACATCGTGCATAGCCTGGTACATCTGAGGTAACTGCAACCTATAAGCAACCAGTCCGACTCTCTCCATAACCGCAAATGGACCGACGTATCTTGGTGAAAGCTTACCCCGTCTCCTGATCCTCATGTGTCCCAACCTCGGGGCAACACGTAGGAAAACTTGATCTTTGACCTTGAACTCCAAAGGTCATATCTGCTGATCAGCATAAGATATATGCCAAGACTGTGTTGTAGCCATCCTTTTTCGAATCAACTACGCATGTTCTATGGTCTCCTGAAGAAGACGAGGTCCCATCATAGCTGCCTCCCCTGCCTCCATCCAACACAAGGGTGATCGGAACGACCTACCTTACAAAGCCTCATAAGGTGCCATATGAATAGTTGATTGAAAAATATTATTGTAGGAAAACTCCACTAGAGGTACATGTCTCTCCCATGAACCTCTAAAATCAAAGACACATGCTTGTAGCATGTCCTCTATCACCTGAATCGTGTGCTCTGACTGGCCATCTGTCTGGGGATGGTAAGCTGTACTTAGAAGTACCTGTGTACCCAAAGCCCTCTATAGCCCTTTCCAGAAATGCGATATAAAGCGGGCATCCCTATCTTAAATGATAGTACTCGGAACCCCATGTAATCGTAAAATCTCATAGATATACAACCGTCCATGCTCATCAACATAAAAGGTCTCCTTAATCTGTAAGAAGTGAGCAACCTTCGTGATCCTGTCAATGACAACCCATACCGTGTCATTCCCTCAGGGCGATCTTGGTAACACTATCATGAAGTCCATCGTGACATCATTCCACTTCCACTCAAGAATGGGTAGCAGCTGTAAAAGCCCTGTTGGTTGCTGGTGCTTCTCCTTCACCTACTGATATGTGGAACACCTCATAACAAAACTAGCAACATCTCTCTTAATACTTGGCCACAAATACTGGCGGTGTAAATCACGATACATCATGGTGATGCCAGGATGAACTTCCCAAACTGAGTAATGAAAGTCTCGCATCAGCTCATCACGTATATCTGCTGGCACCCATACACGTCCCTAGAAATGCAAGATATCACCCTCACCTACGGTCCATCCGGGAAGAGGGTCCTCTCCTGACATGCTTTCCCATAACACTAGGCCTTCAGAATCTGATATCTTCCTCATTCGAACTCGATTAAGAATGGTAGAGGTAATAGCTACAGAAGAAAGAAAAGTCTGACCCTGTCTGTCATGCACCTTCAAATGCATTTCAGAGAACAGAGCCATAAGCTGCCACTCGCTGCTGGCCTCCTGAACTGCATGTATCTGTACCCTCCTGCTTAGTGAGTCTTTCACAACGTTGCCTTTCCCAGGCATATAAGAAATCTCAAAATAAAAATATTGTAGGTACTCAACCCACCTCCACTATCTCAGATTCATGTCACGCTGCGTGAAGATATACTTGAGGCTCTTGTGGTCGGTATATACCACAAAATTCTCTCCCAGAAGATAATGTCTCAAAAAATGAAAATCATGAACAACTAAAGCCAAATCCAAGTCGTGCGTAGGACAGTTCATATCATGTGGACTCAACTGCCGAGATCCATATGCAACAACATGATCCTCCCGCATAAGCACTGCTTCAAGCCCGATGCCAGATGCATCACAGAAAACTACATAACTCTTGCCTGGATTTGAAAAAACTAGAATCGTTGCTGAAGTCAATCTCCCCCTCAGCTCCTGAAAGGCTGAATCACAGGTTTCTAACACAACATACTTCACCCCCCTCTTATTCAAGCCCGTCAACGTTGCTGCTAAGTGTGAGAAGTCCTATATAAACTGCCTGTAGTAACCAAACATCCCTAAGAAACTTCATACCTCGAAGACATTATTCGGCTGCTCCCAGGTAACTACTCCTCTCACTTTCTCTGGGTCTACTGATACTCCTATCTCTGAGATATCGTGACCCAGAAAGTGAATCTAATCCATCCAAAAGTAGAATTTCGAGATCCTAGCATATAACTAATGCTCTGTCTGTGTACTCAGAATGATCTCAAGATGGGTAGCATGGTCGTGTCGAGTGTGAGAGTACACCAAGATATCATCCACGAAAACCACCACAAAAGAATCCAAGTAAGGATGGAAAACTCTGTTCATCTGTGCCATGAAAACTACTGGCGCGTTCAGGAGACCGAACAACATAACCAAATACTCATACAGACCATACCTGCTCCGGAAGGCTGTAAGAGGTATATCAGATGGTCTGACATGCAAATGATGATAGTCGGATCTCAATTCAATCTTCGAGAACACTCTAGATCCTCAAATATGATCAAAGAGATCATCTATCTGTGGCAATGGATATCGGTTCTTGACCGTCAACTGGATTAGCTTCCGATAATCCACACAAAGTTGTAAGTTACCATCCACCTTCTTTGCAAACAGAACAGGCGAACCCCAAGGAGAAGTACTGGGTTGGATAAAACCCTTTGCCTGCAATTCCTAAAACTAATTTTTGAGCTCTTGTAACTCATGTGTAGCCATCCTCTAAGGAAGTTTGGATACCATTGCTACTTTTGGAATAAGCTCAATAGAGAATTCTACCTCTTGATCTGGAGGAAAACCTGAAAAGTCTTCTGGAAAAAGATCTGGAAAGCGATCAACCACTGGAAGAAAAAATATCTGGAAAGTTCTCTGGTCATCCAGTTATACGCTAGAAATTTGGGTCGTAACACCACCCAACCTATGATGCTCTGGTCCAGCTCTGCTCACCAGGACATCCCATTGGCCCTTGTGAAGAAAGGATCTGCCCTCTGGTGATGTGAAACTCACCCTATGGTGATAGCAATCGAAAAAGGCCTGGAAGGGAACTAACCACTCCATCCTGAGAATTACATCATAGCCTGTAATCTCCAAAACATAGATATTCCACGAAAAACAACACCCACCAACCTCAAGGGGGTAATCTAAGAACTGACGCATGCTAGCTTTTCTAATTCCCAAGGGAGTGTCTAGCGTCATCATATCCTCAGAAGTATAAACAGTATGTCTAATGCTTTCTACAATATGACCAGAAATAAATCTATGAGAAGCTCCTATATAGAAATGTGTAGTGGATAAAACTAAGGCTACTAAAATCGTACCTCGAACTGTAGAAGGTCCAGGATCCTGCTCCTGATGAATCTGCTCTACCAAAAAAGTCTGGCCTGCACCGCGGCCCTATGTAGCAGCCTAAGGTCCCTGAGCTAACCCTCCCTAAGCCTGAAAACTGTGTCCACGACCTCTACCCTAGCCTGAATGACCTGAAGAACTCCAGCCCCCAGTCTTCTGTGGAAATGGTAATCCTGCTCTTGTACGTGGAGTCGAAACTGATCCTCCTTCACTAGCCACTGGAAGGGAAACCTTTCAGAAGTGCTGAAGATGACTCATCTTGCCGCAAGATCGGCACTCCACTGGGTCTCTCAGACATTGAGGCTTTTTCTGACCACTTTTTCCACACTGATATCACACCACTTGGTTTTCAGAAGGAAGATCCCGTCTACCAGAAAGAATACCTCGCTTCCTCGAGTCACCTCTTGTAGACTCTCGATGGTGCTCCCTGCTATCTATCTGAAATGAAATAGCCCTGGATGCTGAACCAACCTGGTCCACAGCTCCGGTCTCCCTTGGATTTCTATCCGTGATAAGCGCCTTGTTGACTATCAGAGTAATAGAAGTCAACTGAAAGACGTTCACCTGTGATATGATGTTCAGTCTGAGGCCTTCCTAAAACATCCTCACTAAAAACAGCTCGTCATTCCCCAGAACGGGAGTGAAACGCTGTAACTCTATGAAGTGAGAGGAATACTATATAACTATGAGAGTACCCTACTACAGGTTCATGAACTCTCTGGCTCTGTCATCCCTCAGCATTGCCGGGTAGAAGTAGTTTTAGAAACTACGCTAAAACTCATCCCAAGAAATAGTCTGTTGGCGCCCCGCCCATGAAACCACATCCCACCATCTTTTGGTGGAATCTCGCAGCATATAAGTCACGAGCTTCACTCTCCTCTTCGGAGGTGTCTCCAAGTGATCGAAGATGGATAACATGGCTTCTAACCATGACTCCGCAACCTTTGGTCCTCCATCCCCTATGAACGTGGGAGGATGTTGCTGCTGAAAACCCATGTCAGCTCTGCCATAGACAGAGCAGGATGCTAAGCTCCCTGGAAGGTCTGCATGAATCTCATGAAACCCTCTCTGAACTGAGCTTTGACACCAGTGTCTGGAATCACTGTAGGTGCCATGTTCATAATGATAGGTGGAACTACTGGTAGTCCCTGATCTACTGCATCAGGAATACGGTCACTGCTTGGTTCCAGACATGCAACAGGAGGATGTCTCGGTGCCTTGACTCTGCCAGGTCAAAAGCACACTTTAGATCACATTACCAGGGATTGAAAACTAGGAGCGTAAGAAGGGAACATGGGAAATAAGCATTCAAAATTTACAAAGGATTACTATACGGTGTGTATAAGGACTACATGGAATGTTGTCTTAAGTCATTTACAAGGGCGTGTACTTTTTCCAAAACTGGTCATGTATCACCCCAAACACACGGTGTTTTATCCCTACACATGGCGTGTACCCGAATCCTCTTACCATTCCCGAGTACTTCTACACGGTTAAGCCACATGGCTCTCCTAAGACAAAACTACACGGTGTGTTCAAGGTACACACGGTGTGTACTCAACATGCTTCACCTGGCCCGTGTTGTTAGTGACACAACCTGTGTACCCAGGTCACACTACACAGAGTGTGCCAGAAGGACACGATGTGTACCGAGAAATCCTAACAGACCACGTGGTTAGCTACATAGCTGGCTACATGGATGACACTACACGATGTGTTTCAGGAAGAAACAGTGTGTATGAGAAAGGATAACACCAACCCATCTTGTTCGTGACATGGCTGGGTACCTAGATCAAACTACACGACATCTAAAATTCAAACACAGTGTGTATGTGAAAAGATAACATGACTCGTGTTGTGTTCCTATTAGCTTTTTCACAACCCTGTGTCCTTGTCCACCCGGTCTGTGACACAACTATAGACTACACGACGTGTAGTCATAAAGTACACGCCGTGTATTCTGGGTTTTTCTAGAAAGTAGCCTTAGAACTGTACCGGAGCCCAGAAAACACAGAAAAACAAGCATCAAGGTGCCGAATTCTGATCCGTGAAGGCCCATACTCCCTACGAATCAAGTTTTGGCATCTTTAACAAGTCAAAACTAGGTAAATAGTATAACAAACTCATGATCCACAAAATTCATATCCTCGAGAGACCATAACACCTCTAAGACCAAATTTTGGCGTCCATGATAAATAATATCTAAACAAATGATACCCTATCAACATAGCAGGTATTCTATCACAGCAGCTATCACAACAACATGCATAGTCTATCAAAAATTCTATCACAATAGCATGCAATGCATAATGAAATTTATATGGCATGGAAAAATGCATGACATGTGACTTTCTAACAAGTTCCTATATGATGCATGAGATGGCATAACCTCATCTCATTGGGTTGCAACAAAATAGAACCACAATCATATAAACAGTAACAACACAACACAAGTGCACCACCCAATAGTGAAGTCAATTAAACTGTAACATTTGCAAAACTCGAAAATTTCAATCTTCGAGGTAACCTTGATTTTTCCCTGTACACGGGTTCTAGAACTCCCAGGAACAACAATTTACCATTTACCTATTCCGTCCTATCCCTGTCTAATGTCACTAAACAGTAAGTCAATAGAAAAGAAAAGAACTTCCTTTGATACCACTTTGTAACGACCCGAATCTGGAGCCACTCAACTGGTGCCCCATACCTGGTTCACCACATGACCTCAAGCGCATTTCCCCAAACACCAGAGGCTACCGACTAGCAGTAGGAGCCTTGGTGAGTCATTGGGGAAACTATGCCCTCATTTGGTAAGGTACACACAGAAAAGGAAATAACAGTCAATAGCGAATGCAGTAAACAACATACAATAACTGAAACTAAATAGCGAAAGAAATGAGTATATAGTAATGATGATAATGATGCAGCAGGTACAAGTATCTAAGGAAAGAATCAAACACAACAACGTGCTGAGATACAACTGAGAAACAATGTAAAAAAAGTAAACAGTAACTCCAACAGCATCGCAAGCCTAAGCTAGGTCCTATGCTCTCCAACTCCAACCAGAAATCATGTACCTGAAGTAGAAGGGCCATAGTCCCTATCCACACATGCAACCATATAACTTGTTTGGGCCGAAAATAAGGACCCAAACAGGGTGTGAGACTAATCCCATTAGGCAACCACCACAAGATATGTGCCCTACTGTCAGTGAGTAATATAGCAGAAGTAATGAAAGTAAATGTAGTAATGAACTAAAAGTACACAAGTAAAAAATCCTACCAATTACCATTCAAATTCATTTAAAAATTAATTAATTCATTTAATCAAACAATCAATGAAACTAGAAAGGCTCACTATTCCAAGGTAAACAGGTAAACACAACAGGCATCAAAAGATTACCTAAATAAACAAGAAGGCCAAATGATCCAAGCTTGTTCTTTGGCTTGGTAGAGTCATCTAAACCAACCAAACAATCCAAAATCACACCGAATCTCTGGGTGGATCAAACTAGCAGAACCCTATAGTCAAGTAAACATACAAAGGCACAGACACTATGGGAAGCACTCACGTCGATTCCCCTGTGGTCTTACAACGATAGCTATAGACTCTCTGAGGAAGCTCTTACGTCTAATTCCTCCTGTGGTATCCATAAGTGCGTAAACTAAGGAAACTCTTAGGAAGTAAAAAGTCCAATTCCCGTAGGTCCTGCATACGAAACTAATTCCAATAGACCCCCTAGGGAAGCACTTAATTGTCTATTCCCTCTTTGGTCTCCCGTACCAGGTTCTCTCATCCCTGAGCAGTCCAGTCATGCATAATCTACTCTCAACATCCCTAAGTAAGTTTAGAAACTACTTGGATAAAAGATACAATGCATCAAAATCATTAAAATATTAGGAAACACATGCAATCATTTATAACAAGAAAACTAGCAATTGCAATAGGGTTTGCCTTGCAGGCAAACTGTGCCAAACAACGATAAACAACCAAACAGGGATAACACCCATGGGGTGATCCTCAAACATGAAAACAAGAAAATATTATTATCAATTAACCTTAAGCTAACAAGAAATCTAAGGCAATTAAACAATATGACAAAAAACCCTAACCCAGGATACCCAAATCCTAGGAATCTGGTACTTTTGCACAAAAAATCAAAGACATTCAACGTAAGGAAACAAACATCCTACCTCAATCATAGGAGATCGATATACTTGAACCTCGGCATGTGAATCGGCCTAGAACAGAGTAGATCTGCAAAACGTCTAAAATATTCAACCTACGATAACTATCATAAGAGAAAAAATCAGGAAACGTGGCCAAAGAAGAACCAAGAACTCACCTCTTCGATTCTATTGCAATCGATGGTGTTCGATTAGGATAACCGGTGACGGATCGATGGATCAGAGAAGATTCGGCCTTCTTGGATACTCTGGATGGAATTAGGTGAAGAAGGAGATGGAAATAAGTATTAGATGCGACCCCGGTCCATTTAACGAAAAAAGAAAGTACACGACGTGTACTTCTGGAGTACACGACATGTACATGCCTTTTTCGTACTCCACTTTAGGCGGACTCCAAGTCACCCTTACATGGTCGTGTGTGTGGCCATGAAATGGCCAATACACGTTTTCTAGTGGCATAAAAGTACACAGAGTGTACTCATAAAGTACACGGCGTATACTCTGAAAATTCCCAGATTTTTCCCTTTTTCTCAAAAAATACTAGAAAAGGAAAAACATACCTGAAAAGAATATTTGGGTTCTTACATACAATTTTTTATAATTAAATATATACACATATATACATATTTTTATATATTTACACATAAAATTTAACTTTATAAATTAATATGTAAACATATTTACATATAAAATATGTTCTAAACATATAAACCATATTTAAAAATAATAATATCCATTTTATTTAGAAAATGTATGAATATTTATATACCTATATAGTACACACACGCAAAACATATTTTATATATGTATTTAAAAATTATTATATATATATATATAAATACATGGATTAAAAAATGTAATGAAATATATATAAATATATAGATATATCATAAAATATAGAATATAACAATATAGGGAGGTGGAAAAGGCGTGAGTGTGTGGGGGGTGGGTCTTAGGTTCAAAACCCAGCAAATACTGGGGTGTGCACGCGTGTGAAATAGGTGTCCTATCATTTTTAAAGGTGGTGCTTTAAGCACTGTTAAAGGGGTGGGGAGCCTAGATGAGCGTTGTTAAATGTGGGGGTCAGGAACTGATAAAAGTGTGGGTGGTTCACCATTCGATTTGTTTGGAAAAAAATTCTTTTAACAAAATTCTTTTTTTTTAATTTTATCATCACTTTTTTGAGTGCTGATAAAAAGGTTCTATCAAAAAAATAGCGTTGATAAAAGAGATCTCTTTTAATGATGCTTAAATTATCAGCGGTGATAAAAGTGATTTCTAGCGTTGTTAAAAGGGGGATTTGTGGTACTGTAAAAAACACTGACAAGTTAAGCGCCCTAAAAACTCGCAGCCTTTATCATCCCTAAAAAAACGTTGTTAAAATCCATTAGATCCCAACCCCCAATTATCAGTGCATTATGCGCCCACCACCTTTTATCAGTGTTTTTTACACCCATTTATCAGCACTATGAACCCTACTCACCCACCTGCACTTGGAAGGAATCAAATCGCACACGTCATTATCCAAATTGATAGCCTTTACCACTACACCATCCAAAAAAACTCGCGATCTTTATCAGTGCTAAAAAATGTTGATAATAGCCACTGGATCTTGACCCCCCATTTATCAGTGCATTATGCACCCACCAACCCTTTGATCAGTGTTTTACACACATTTATCAGTGCTATAAACCTTGCTCACCCACCCACACTTAGAAGGAATCGAACCACATACATCATTGTCCAAATTTATGCCCCATCCTATTTTTGTCTATATTTTATGATTAAATTTTTTATTTATATTTTTTTCCACGCATCTTGTTTATACATGTATTTATTTATATAATTAGATAATTATTTTTAAATACATTTAGAAAACATTTTTATATATTTACATATATATATATATACATATAATTGTAAATTTACATATAATTTTTTTATAATGTATTTATAAAATGTATATTTATTGCAAATATATTTATATAATATATTTATATAATATGTTTAAATAAATTGATATTTCCTCTATGTTTATATATATTTATATAAATTTGTATTATATATTTAGGGATATATTTATATAAATACATTTATATGATGTATTTACACAATATAGTCATGCTCATACCCACATATTTATATATTTATCTATATATATAATTATAAATAATTATAAAAGAATAAATGTAATTATAAATGATTAAATATATATAATGTATTTATATAAATATATATTTATTTCTATATAAAACAAATATATATATATATATATAATGGAAAATAAATGCATTTTTCCATATGTCTTATATATTTAAATTTAAATATATTTTACATGTAGATATGATTGAATATTTAGTTATATAATTAAAATTTTAAATGTAAATATTTACAAATATGTATATATTCAATTATAAATAACACTATAATACGAAGAATGAGAAAATTTGAACACCATAATATCATCATGAAAGTAAACCGTAGTAATAAATTATGTCTCCACCAAATAAGGACAAGAAGATCCCATTAAACGAGATTTAAATTCAATCGAATGTTAAAAAATCAAGGTACCTCGGCAAAAAACTCATTTTAAAGGATTTTCGGGCATTTTTTTTACAATGTAAAAACACTGATCATGTAGAGACCCAGAATTTACATGTATTTTTTTTTAAATATAAGGGAATTTTACGAGTTCGTGAAAATTGACAGCGCGTGATTCAGAGGCCCAGTGTGCCCGAAATCAATTTCTGAAATTTATTCAGGTACGTTCAGTAAACGTAAGAGCGGGTTTTTCAAACTTTTGAACAGGTGCTCAAAATTGAAATATGAGGGCACTGTTAGACTCACAGCGCCTGTATTCTCTTAATAATACTTTTACCTTGATGATAGTTAGTTGAGGGTGAAATTTAGTTTTTGGGGTTTTTCATGGAAATAATAAAATAAAATAAAATTCCTTTTATTTTATTTTGAGTTTCCATGTAGATATTTCAGGTGAGGACCACCCGAACTAATCCTCTCATTAGAGGTTATGGTGGTGGGGACCACCTGAACTAACCTCCCATGAGAGGAAGTGGTGGTGGGGACCACACGAGGTTAAAACCCCTTGAAACTCCCTATTAAGTGGGGAGAAACCTCTTGAGATCCCCACTTAATGGCGTCACCACCCCATTTAATTAATGTTAACCCTTATCTTGATTAATTATGCCATCCACCATAATTAATTAAGCTTTTTGAATTCTTCTAACAAAATAATAGATTACAAAATCTATTATTTTTGCACACTTTGCATTTTGGTGTAATTGGGGAGAAAAGGATTTTGAGAGAAAATATCTCCAATGAAGAACTTCTTCTTCGAATGAAGAACGCCAATGAAGAACTTATTATCCGAATGAAGAAAGCCGATCTCCTTTGACCTTATTCCTCGGGACTTCTTCCGACGTGGGACGTCCTCATCTACGACGAATCAACGTCCGAACTTCTTCTCGCACCAACGTCAACGATCAAGGTAGCAGGTTTATTTGCGAGATAATAATTACCTTTATTCCTTTTTTCGGTTTGGGAAAGAATCCTTGTGGAGGTTGTAAAATTTTAAGTTCATCATTATTCTTTCTTGTTGAGCCAAATGTTGCCACCCTAAACGTGGAGGGTGCATGCCAAACCAACCTGGCCCAACCCCTCCACCGTTCTTCTTTGGTGTACTCTTCGAAATGGAGGAAGGTGAAAAAGACGATGAAGGCGACGAAGGCAACGAAGCCGCCACCCGTGGCCTTCGCGCTCCTCGTGGCACCCCGGTCAAATCGTCCTGGGCCCCTCATGGCACCCTGACCGAATCGGCCCGCGCCCCTCGCGGCGCCGCGGCCGAATCGGCCCGCACCCCTCACGGCGCCCCGGCCGAACTGGACCATGCCTCTACAATGCATGGCCGAAACGTCCCATGCCTCTACGGTGCCCCAGACGAACCGGCCCACACCCCCCGCAGCTCCCCGAACGTACCGGCCCTGCTCCCTCGCGGCACCCCTACGGTCGAGCCACCCTGTGGCCTCCGCGGGCTCCGTGACCCCTCGCAGCCCTCGCGGCCTGCCGACCTCCCAGCGGACCGGGCCGCATCACGGGTCGGGCCTAACCCAGTGGGTCGGGCTGGGTTGACCTAAACTGGGTCGGTCCGACCAGGTCGGACCAGACCCAGGCCCACTAAGACCCTTTACCTTTTTAGGCCATATCATTGGCACCAGACGCCCGTTTGACGAATCGTCAGCGGTGCTGGAAATCTTTGAGCGAGAAAATACCTTTGAGTATATCCTACTGAAGTTTTGGGTATAGTTGGGGTATGTTCAGGTTTGATCGAGCATGAATCCAACCGGGCCCCTGGAACTAAAAGGCTAATAACTCACAGACCGAGCGTCTGATTGACGCACCATCTGTTGTGTTGAGACCCCTTTGACATGGTGGACCTTTGAGATACTTCTTCATGGGACTTCATGAAAGTTGGAGTATCGACCAATAGCTCATGGAATGGATCCTTCCAGAGACGAGCAAGCATAGTGCAGAGACCTAGTAGCTGGTTGAGACCTGAAGACTGCTGACCGTTTCGACTCAGAGTGACTCGACTAGCCCAGTGGGGAACGCCTTGGTGTCGTGGAAGACCCAAGGTGGGGAGCGCCTTGGTGTCACGGTAGACCCACGGTACTCGACAGGAAGAGTACCTCAGCAGGCTATGAGTGGGAGAACGCTTGGTGATGCAGCAGACCCACGGTGGGGAGCGCGCTTGGTGACGCGGCAGATCCATGGTACTCAACAGGAAGAGTCCCTCAACAATCCAAGGTTAGTGGGAAGCATGCTTGGTGACGTGGCAAACCCACTGTACTCGATAGAGGAGTTATACAACATCCGAGGTTTCATTGATGTGACTGGGGATGTTACATGATACCACCCCTAGAATAAAACCATGGTTTCAGATGAGTTAGTACTTCTGTGTTTTCCTCATGATTGAGATGGATTACTTAATAATTTAAGTATATGTATGGGCATATACAAAAGTAGGGTTATCTGTTGATTTCATACTTTTGGGTTTATCCTTGGTGGATTTTGAGAGACCTTGAGGGTCTCGGGGTCCATACTGAGTATCGTTATACTCACCCCTACACGAGCTATTCCCGCACCTTGTTGTATTGGATGTAGATGTCAGACAATGCTGACTGAGGCTGAGATTACCGGGACTGGATGGTACCTGTAGGTAGACCATATGGCGAGTCGGTACATGGAGGAGATAGACGGACGTGGAGTGCTGAGGAGGCGATATGTACCTACCTTTCAGGTAGGAACCCCGGAGGACGACCTAGTAGCTATTTTTTTCCTTTTTCCTCAGTTGTACTTGTACTTTCAGTTTCTTGTACCTTTACTGTTGGGCTTGTATTCTGACCCCTTTTAATTTTCATCACTCTTTTGTTATACAGTTTACTTGGTGTTTCTTCCAGCTGTGTGCTTGCTTGTGTGTGTGTTTACAGATTATAAAGACAATGCCTTCCTAGTTTTATGGAAATACGCCTTTGGTTCTAGTCGCCAGCCCCTGACCTATGAAAGCCGGGCTTGGGGTAGTCACGACACGGGTCTCAGGGGATGGGTCATGAAAAATTGGTATCAGAGGAGTCGGTTCTACCACAGAACTTATGACTCTGATCTTTTATATGAATCAATAGTGTTAAGTGTAGTGAGTGTGGTTTTCAATTCAGGGAGTTCAGTGTTGGTGCGACGGCTGACGTATCTATACACCAGGACCCTGACATCTGATTTCCAACTCAGTGCACGAAAACACTTATTTCATGTGTGTTTTCAAAATTTTTCTTAAAGTCAGCTCACCAGGTATAACATTTTAACCATAGCGCAACTGTTTCTTTCCAGGATGCCTCCACACAGACAACCGTTTAGAGTTCTGAGAGTTTTACACACTGATAGCCCACCGAGTAACAAGGCCTCGGTGCAAGGCCCTCTTCTAGTAGAGGCACTAGTGGAGGCACCAGCGGTACCATTACCCGTTGGGCCACCGATTCCACCAGCCCCAGCAGCAGACGGTGCATGCTGCTTGAGCGCATTGCATGAGTTCCAACACCAGAGGCCACCCAGGTTCAAGAGAGAGATGGACCCGTAAGCGGCTGAGGATTGGATGGAGGCTATGGTGAGAGTTTTCTGACTGGTAGGGACACCAGACGATCTCATGGTGATTCTTGCTACCTTCCTTCTACAGGTAGCAGCGGGCATATGTTTGAGATTGATGCTCCAAGTTCATGATGGGGTAATGCTTCTATGAGAAGACTTCGAGAGCCTGTTTCAGGCAGAGTTTGTTCAAGCGACTCTTCACATAGTGCGCATTCAGGATCTACTTCATCTGCAATAGTGCAACATGACTGTAGCTCAGTACTCAGTGAGGTCCACTGACCTCTCACTCTACTCCATAGATATTCTGTGAGACCCATTCTTTAGGGCCCAGACCTTCGAGCAGGGACTCGGGTGGGATATCAGGGCTTCAATGATCTCATTTAGCATACCGACGCAGGTGGGGGTGTTAGAGAAAGCCCTCTTGGTGGAGAGTCTCCTTACTGAGTAGAAACTAGCAGTGAGACCCACTACCAGTCATCACGTAATGAAGTCTTATGAATCTAGAAACAGATAGATGTCGTAGAGGTCCAAGAAGACCAAACCTACAGGTGGACGACCACATGAGTCAGGATCGGTTGTGTGGGGCACCCGAAGTGGAGACAGACATGCCAGGAGCAGGTAGTGTTTCACATGTAGCGGGCAGGGTCACATGGCTCGTGACTGTCTAACCCGCCATTCAGATGATCAACAGATGATCGAAGGACTGCCCAGGAAGAGACATATATTCGATCGAGGTGGTCTGTATGGAGCAGGAAGACGTGGCAGAGGAGCTGGTTGTGCAACTAGCGGTGGGTGAAGATTCAAAATGTTATTAACACCACTACTAGGAGGTCCACCCTTACCGTAGGGAGTAGGTGGACAGGGGAGAGCTCAGCTCCAGGCAGCTAAGGCCTACGACACGGCGCTCCAGAGATAATATAAGGTATGGTCTGTGTCTATTCTACCTTATCTGTAGTACTTATAGACATAGGTTATAGTCATTCTTTTATTACCACTACCCTCGTTCGGAGCTCAAAGATTCCAACGGATCTACTGGCTTGATCCTTATGGCTAGAGACTCTTACGGGAGCAGATTCAATGATTATGCACTGGTGCCAGATGTGTGATGTTACTCTAGGAGGCAAGAGCTTCGGCTGGGATCTCCTAGTAGTGGAATTGAGGCCTTACGACATCATCTTGGGTATGGACTGGTTATCTACAGTCCATGATCAGATTGACTGTATTAGAAACAAAGTGTGGTGTGTCGGCATGGATGGGACCAGGTTTACCTTCATCGACAAGAAGGGAGAGTTTTTAGCATAGGATGGACTTTATCGGAGGAGAGTGCAGCCGATCACTCATCAATTGTCTAGCCTTACCATCAGAGCTACTAATGTGGAGATTCCGAGTTATCCTGTAGTGGTGGACCAATACATGGATGTTTTCCGTGATGATGTTCCAGGTCTACCTCCTCACAGAGAGGTGGAATTTTACATTGACTTGTACCCCGGGATGACACTGATATATACACCATCATATCGGATGGCTGCCGTGGAGCTTTGTGAGCTGTGGGTACAAATAGAGGACTGGCAGAAGAGATTCATTCGGCCCAATGTTTCTCCCTGGGCAGCCCCGATTTTGTTCGCCAAGAAGGTAGATGTGAGCTTGAGGCTTTGTGTTGACTATCGTCACCTGATCCAGGTGATCGTGAAGAACAAGTACCCACTCTCAAGGATTGAAGACCTCTTTTATCAGCTGAAGGGAGCACGGTGGTTCTCGTAGATAGACCTCAGATCAGGCTATCGCCAGCTCATAGTTTGAGACAAGGATGCACAGAAGACGACTTTCAGATGTCGGTATGACCACTACGAGTTCTTGGTTATGCCTTTCGGCATAACCAATGCTCCAGCAGTGTTCATGGGACTCATGAACATGATCTATCAACCATACCTTGATCGCTTTGTAGTATTCTTCATCGACGACATTCTGATCTACTCGACTACTGGGGATAATCATGCCTATCACTTACAGGTAGTACTGGACACACTCTGAGAGCACCAGCTTTATGGTAAGATCTTGAAGTGCCAGTTTTGGATCCGAGAGATTCACTTTCTGGGATATGTCATATGAGAGGCTGGAGTTGTAGTGGATCCAGCAAAGATTTAGGTGATAATTTCTTGGGAGCCACCCAGGAGTTTTACAGAGGTACAAAGTTTCTTGGGTTTGGCAGGATACTACTGAAGATTTGAGTCATAATTCTCTAGAGTTGAAGCACCACTATCAACCTTGACGAAGAAGGGGCAACCCTTTGTGTGGTCGGAGAGATGCCGACAGAGCTTTCAAGAGCTGAGGTAGAGTCTGACTAGTACCCCCATCTTGAGGCTTCCAGATGAAGGCATTGGGTACGTAGTCTACTACGATGCATCAGGGACCGGACTTGGATGAGTCCTAATGCAGGAGAGAGCATTGATCATTTATGGTTTTTAGATAGCTGAGAAAAATGAGAAGAACTATGCAACCCATGACCTAGAGTTAGCAGCAGTGGACTTAGCCTTGAAGATGTGGCGAAATTATCTGATGGGCGAGCGTTTTACCGTGTACGATGATCACAAGAGTCTCTGGTATATCTTCTACCAGAAGGACTTGAACATGAGACAACGACGTTGGCTTGAGTTCCTCCATGACTATGAATTCAAGATAGTCTATACTACTGGGAAGGCGAATATTGTTGCATATGCACTCAGTAGAAGATCCGATATACAGCTACTAGGTGAGGTGATAGAGAAGCTGGCCGCTTTGCAAATATCCATTGAAGATAGAGACGGTGCATATTTTATATAGTCTCTTACAGTCACTCCCCCACTTCTTCAGTGATTCATGGAGGCGCAACGTGGGGACACTGACTACGAGGAACGACATGCTCAGATATCCACAGGACAGACACCTGATGGATTCTTTGAAGGTGGGGAGCACGTCTTCCTCTTCAGGGGACATACCATGGTACCAGTGTCACTTCAGGAGGAAGTGTTGAGGGATTTCCACACATCCCCTCTAGTGGTACATCCAGGAGTGGCGAAGATGTACCAGGACCTCCAACGACAACACTGGTGGCCGGGAATGAAGAAAGCAGTTGCAAAGTTTGTCTCTCAATGCCTCACTTGTCAGCAAGTGAAGGTGGAGCATCAGGTACCAGCAGGCTTGGTTCAGCCTTTAGAGGTCCTAGAGTGGAAGTGGGATGGGATATCCATGGACTTTGTGACGATTCTTCCATGTACATCCAGGGGACATGACTCGATTTGGGTGATCTTTGACAGAATCACAAAGTCGGCCCACTTCCTACCGATCAGTGAGCAGGGTTCAGTAGAGAGCTTGGTATGCCTCTATGTACAAGAGATTATGCGGTTACATGGGGTACCCTCAATGACCGTTTCCGATCGTGATGCACGTTTTACTTCTTGCCTATGGATGAAGTTGCAGGAGGCTTTTGGGATGCAGCTTCGTTTGAGCACCACCTTCCACCCTCAGATGGATGGCCAGACTGAGCGGACCATTTATACCCTTGAGGAAATGTTGCGTGCTTCTGTCCTCAACTTCGGTCGCACCTGGGAGGATCACTTACATTTGGTGGAGTTTGCATACAAAAACAGTTATCACTCCACCATTGGGATGACACCTTTCGAGGCGTTGTACGAGAGACCTTTCAGATCACCTTTGTGCTAGACTGACCTAGGGGAGTCAATACTCGTGGGACCAGAGATGGTACAAGCTACCACAGAGAAGGTGCATATCATCCAATAGCTGATGAAGATTGCACAGAGCAGACAGAAGTCATATTCCGACAGGAGACGAAGACCTCTGGAGATCGAGGATGGCGACCACGTCTTTCTATGGGTCACACCTCAACGAGGTTTACAAAGATTTGGCCGAGGCGACAAGTTATCTCCGAGATTCATCGGACCTTTTCATGTCCTCAGTAGAGTTGGCGAGGTAGCATACCGCTTAGCTCTTCCACCTTAGTTGCACCGGGTGCATGACGTCTTCCACGTATCCCAGCTGAGGAGATACGTGCATGACCCTTCTCACATCATCGACCATCGCGAACTGGACATTGACGATGGGGTGAATTTTACAGAGGTTCTAGTAGAGATTGAGGATTGATAGCAGTAGGTCCTTTTTGGATAGTCGGTACCTTTGGTGCACATTCGATGGTAGCACGGGAACCTCTAGTAGAGAACATGGGAGCGGGAGGCTCAGATGCATGCTCAGTACCCCCACTTGTTCCCTTAGTTTGAGGTGTGGATTATGGGGATGTAAAGCCTGAGGTGGGGAGAATATAAAGACCCAGAATTTCCATGTATTTTTTTAAATATACGGGAATTTTAAAAGTCCGTGAAAATTGACGGTGCGTGATTCCGAGGCCCGGTGTGCCCGGAATCAATTTTTGAAGTTTTATTCTAGTACATTCAGTAAGCGTATGAGCGGGTTTTTCTAACCTTTGAACCAGTTCTCAGAATTGAAATCTGAGGGCACCATTGTACTCACAGCGCTGATATTCACTTAATAAGACTTTCACCTCAACGACAGTTGGTCGAGGGTGAATGTTAGTTTATGGGGTTTTTTGTGGAAATAATAAAATAAAATAAATTTCATTTTATTTTATTTTGAACTTCCATGTGAATATTTCAGGTGGGGACCACCTGAACTAAACCTCCCATGAAAGGTTATGGTGGTGGAGACCACCTGAACTAACCTCCCATGAGAGGAAGTGGTGGTGGGGACCACCCGAGGTTAAAACCTCTTGAAACTCCATATTAAGTGGGGAAAAACCTCTTGATCTCCCCACATAATGGTGCCACCACCCCCTTTAATTAATGAAAACACTTATCTTGATTAATTATTCCATCCAACATAATTAATTAAGCTTTTTGAATTCTTACAACAAAATAATATATTGCATAATCTATTATTTTGGCACACATTGCATTTTGGTGGAATTGGGGAGAGGAGGAGTTTGAGAGAAAAGCTCTCCAACGAAGAACTTCTTCTTCGAACGAAGAATGCCAACGAAGAACTTCTTCTCTGAACGAAGAACACAGACCTCCTTCAAATTTCTTCATCAAGACTTCTTCTGACATGGGACATCTTCATCTACGACGAATCGACGTCCATACTTCTTCCCGCGCCAATGTCAATGATCAAGGTAGGGGGTTTATTTATGAGATAATACTTACCTTGATTCCTTTTTGCAGTTTGGTAAAGAATCATTGCAGAGGTTGTAAAATTTGAAGTTCATTGTTCTTCTTTCTTGTTGAGCCAAATGCTACCACCCTAAACGTGGAGGGTGTGGGCCAAACCAAACTGGCCCGACCCCTTCGCCGTTCTTCTTTGGTGTACTCTTTGAAATGGAGGAAGGAGACGAAGAAGATAAAGGCGATGAAGGAAAAGACGCCGCCACCCGCAGCCTCCGCGCCCCTCATGGAACCTTGGCCAAACCGGCCCGTGCCCCTCGCGGTGCCTCGGCTCGCGCCCCTCACGGTACCCGAGCTGAACTGGCCCACGCCCCTCGCGGCGCCCTGACCGAACCGTCCCACGCCCCTCGCGACTCCCCGACCGAACCGGCCCGCGCCCCCATAGCGCCCTGACTGAACCGGCCCGCTCCCCTCACGACGACCAGGCTGAACTGGCCCCACTCCCTCGCAGCACCCCCACGGTCGAGCCACCGCGTGGCCCCCGCGGGCTCCGCGGCCCCTCGCGGCCTTCACGGCCAGCCAGACCTCCCAGCGGGCCGGGATGCATCACGAGACGGGCCTGACCCAGTGGGTCGAGCCGAGTCGACCTAAACCGGGTAGACCCATGCTAGGTCGGGTCGGGTCGGTCCGACCGTGTCGAACCGGACTTGGGCCCACTATGACCCATTACTTTCTTTTGGCCATATCTTTGGCACCGAACATCCGTTTGATGAACCGTCAGTGGCACTGGAAATTATGGAGCAAGACGGTCCCTTTGAGTATACCCTACTAGAGTTTTGGGTATAGTTGAGGTATGGTCAGGTTAGATCGAGCACGAATCCAACCGGGCCCCCAAAACTAAAAGGCTAATAACTCACAGACCGAGCGTCCGATTGACGCGCTGTCTGTTGCGTTGAGACCCCTTTAACATGGAAGACCTTTGATAAACTTCTTCATGGGACTTTGTGGTAGTTGGAGTATCAACCAGTAGCTCATGGACCAGATCCTTTTGGAGACTAGCGAGCATAGTGTGGAGACCTAGTAGTTGGCTGATACTTGACGACTTCTGACCATTTAGACTCGGAGTGGCTCGACTAACCCAGTGGGGAATGCCTTGGTGTCACGACATAGCTACAGTGGGGAGCTCCTTGGTGTTTCAGCAGATCCACGGTACTCAACAGGAGAAGTACCTTAGCAGGATACGAGGGGGAGTGTGCTTGGTGATGCGACAGACCCACAGTGGGGAGCGCGCTTGGTGACGAGGCAAAGCCATGGTACTCAACAGGAGGAGTACCTCAGTTGTCCAAGGTTAGTGGGAAATGCGCTTGGTGTCACGGTAGGCCCACTTCACTCGATAGAGGAGGAGTTCTATAGAATTCGAGGTTTCGTCGATGTGACTGGGGATGTTACATGATACTACCCCTAGAATAAAATCCTGGTTTGAGCTGAGTTAGTACTTCTGTGTTTTCCTCAAGATTGAGATGGATTACTTAATAACTTAGGTATATGTATGGGAATATACCTAAGTAGGGTTATCTATTGATTTCATAATTTTTGGTTTATCCTTAGTGGATTTTGAGATACCTTGAGTGTCTTAGGGTCCCTATTGAGTATCGTTGTACTCACCCCTACACAAATTATGCCCACACTATGTTGTGTTGGATGCAGACATCAGACAACGCTGACTGAGGCTGAGAGTACCAAGACTGGATAGTACTTGGAGGTGGACCATATGGTGAGTCAGTACATGGAGGAGACAGATAGACGTAGAGTGATGACGAGGGGATCTCTACCTACCCTTCAGGTAGTAACCCTAGAGGACGACCTAGTAGCTATTTTTTCCCTTTTTCCTCAGTTGTACTTGTAATTTCAGTTTATTGTACCTTTACTATGGGGCTTGTATTCTAGCCCCTTTTACTTTTCATCACTATTTTGTTAAACCGTTTACTTGGTGTTTCATCCAGCTGTGTTCTTGCCTGTGTGTGTGTTTACAGGTTATAAAGACAATGCCTTCCAAGTTTTAGGGAAATACGCCTTTGGTGCTAGTCGCCAGCCCCTGGCCTATGGAAGGCGGGCTTGGGGTAGTCACGACACGGGCCCCGAGGGATGGGTCGTGATAGATCAAGGTTCCTCAAAGTCAATATGTTAGATATCTTTCCGTAACCTTCTATTTGATATGCGGTAGATTCCAAATTGACCCTCAGATCAAAAGTTATGTCCGTTTGATGTTCGATTCTTGTTTTCAACTTCTTTTAAATCATTCATTAATTTATTGAATCTTTATATCCTCAAATTAGTATTAAAATAATATTAATCGATAATAATGAGAAAATTATTTATTAATATTAATTTTTATTTATTATAAAAATAATTTTTCATTAAATATGTTATATAATAAGTGTAAATACATATTTGGTATTATATAAATCATATTTAATAGAATATATTATATATTATATATTATATTAATATAAATATATTTAGATATAAATATATGTTTTTAATGATACATAAATTTTATTTTAAGAAATATACCTTTTATTAGTGCTAAAAGAGTATCGGTAAAGACCACATTTTATCAATGCTAAAAAAACACTAACACAATTGACCTTTGTCAGCGCTAAAAAGAAACACTGACAAAGAGATGACTTTATCAATGATTTTTTAGCATCGATAAAGTTACCATTTATCAACACTTTTAGTTGGCGCTGATAAATTTGCAACCTTTATTAGTTCTTTTTTTAGCGTTGATAAAGACTAGCGCTAAATATAATGAAATCTATAGTAGTGAGAGAGTTTTCTTATCAACCAGTTCAACTCTAACCCATGAATAACACACTTCTTAGTTTATTTTCTATTTTTATCACAACTAAAGAATTTATTATATATAATTCAATATATATGATGTTTTAATCAATCTAATATATATAATAATATGAAAATTATTATAATATCATTATATATATTAATTAAAATATCAACATGGAAAATACAAAAATAAAAAATATATAATGGTTTTATAAAAAACTATCATATATTTTTCATTGATGGAATTTTCATGCATTAAAAAACTATATGACTATTATCCTAAATAATAATCATATATTAACATATATTACTAGGAATAGTAATAAGTACCCATTAATTGGGCACTCGATCCTTCTCGACCTGATAAAATCGGGTTGAGATAGCTCTGTACCGGGTTCAATTTGAGTTCTAGTATTACATGTAAAAGTTTTGTATACTGAGGTTTGGGAAACATTCATAGGATGCCAAAAATCCAAATATATCTATATAAACTATTAAAAATTTTCAATAAAATTATAAAATAATGTTATATTTGAGTTTGAATTTGTGTTTCAAATGGGTTACACCCAAAAAAATTATTAAAAAAAGGGAAATTAAAGGGTTCATGTTTCAAATTGGTATTAAATTTTTTATTTATAGTTTGAGCCCCAATATTTATTTTCAATATTAAACAAGTTAATGTTTCAAATTTTTAAGTATTCTTGAGTTTAGGTAAAAATTTCCTAGATCAGAAAAACAATTATATATGATTCGCTAATAAAAATTCTTAGCAAGTATTAGGACCTTAAATCTTGAAATTCCCTCTAGTCTCATGCCTTAGGTGAATTGTGATATCTGAGTGAATTCCACTCTTCCTATTTTAAAATCTTTTCTTGGGTCATCATCACCATTGGCATCGACTATGTCATCCCATCAATGTTTCCACCTTTAGTCTATTTATTCCCATTCACCTTGTCATCTCTCATGTGTTGATCAACCAAATAAGTAGAAGGTGAATCAACAAATACCTCTTAATAATTTTTCATCATGGTCTCCATCCGTTATACCCCATAACTTCTTTTCATTTATGATGTTAATGTGTTTTTTTAGTTGCATTTATGATAAATACATTACCTTTATCTTTTGGTATATTATGTTTCTTTTAAATAATTTATTTGTAATAATCATTTGTAATGTATCTAAATTTTATCATTTTAGTATTAAAATACCAAATGAAGTTTAATTTAAGTACTACATAAATTTCCACACCCCTAAGTAGTCATTGGAGTTATCATTATAATTACTAAAGGCGTTGAAAGTGAAATCTATTGTTTTTTATTAAATAGTACCAAATATTATGTCAACTTATATCAATGTGGTTGTAAATGTATTTAAATATATTTATTCTTATAGTTAAGATAATTAATAAATCATGAAATTAATTTTTTTTTCAACATTTAACATATATAAAATTTAACAAAACATTTATGCTAAATGATCTATGAACATTTATAACAAATGTTATGTGAATATTAATATAAAATAAATGAAACATTTATATAAAACATTATATGAACATTTATATTGAGTATTCTATGTTCATAAAACACATTAAGTGAAAATTTAAATGAAATTTTCTATGAATATTTATATTATATGCTCTATGTTCATCACACACACACAAACACATATATATAATTAAATTTATTGTTTTTATATAAACTTTTATACATATATAAATGTTATATATTCATAGAATATTAAAAAATATTAAATTTTGTTTGTATATTTATATCATTTATATAAATGTTCTATGTGTGTTGTTCTTATATCAAAATTTATGTGTTATGATATGTTTATATGTTCCATGTATAATATATCATGTTTTGGGGGATACATGTGTGTGTGTGCTGTGTTGGTAATTATCATATATGTGGGTTATATTAATGGGTTATAATGACATTAATATGTCTAATTGCAGTGAAAAGATGAATCCCTAACCAAGATCTCCCTGAGGTATCATAAAAGAAATAAATATAGAACATATATAAAGCACACACCTATTTTCTAGTAGATATTCAAACTGCATGGTAGATGCTAAAAATTTAGTAACAACTAACATGTTCTTATCTCTAAAATTTATCCACCTAATGTGAAAACATAGAAAATGATGGAAGGATATTTCTTTATTCCGATGGTATACATATACCTGCTTAAAATTAATTAATAAAGGAATATAATTATTCTACTTAGTTCAACTTCAATATACTACATTATGTAATGTATCCATGAAGTCCCTTTTATATACCTCCTTCATTAATAAAGGATCTTTATAGAGTTCATGTGTTTAAAAACACATCAATGATTGGAAAAAATATTTACATTAAAATATTATTCTTTTATTACTCATGGGATGATAGAACTATTCACAAATTCAACACTGAAATTACACTTTAATAAATACATCATCTAATGATATGTAAGTAAAAGAAAGTGATAGATTACATGGAAGAATGAAATCCAGTACACATGATGTCCTATATCAAAATCATATCACAATATGTGATATATATATATATGGAAAGTGATACTTCCAATTTCACTACCAATGATATGAACTTCAGTGCATATACACCATTCAATTATACACTTTCACTAAAGCCTCCCATATTTTATACACATTTCCCAAAAAATTGTGGAACCATATCAAACTATGTTGGATAAAACTAAAATGTAAAATCTATTATTTTTGTAAAATATCACTACAAAAAATTCATGAAAAAAAACACTGGTCTTTGGAAATGATTATTAAAAGCATGGATAAAGGTAATATATATATATATATATATATATATAATTATTTATAAATATAATTATAATTATAATTTAATATATACATTCTCAGGGACCACAACTCTCTATGGGACACCACTTGCGCCGAGTTTGAGTGTGACACCCAAAGCCCGCCTTCAATAGTCCACCAATTGACGAATATAATCAAAGGTACATCATTACACATATAAGATAGAAAATAAAATTTATGAATGAAAAAACTACATCACTATGAATAATATAATTCATTTCCCAACCCTAATACATTAATAATGTATATCAATTCATTTCATTTCATACAATTCCATGCAATAGAATGAAATATAACCATAAGGTCTTATCATCTTCTTTATTGTAACAACCCATCTTTTCATGAAGGTACATATCATTTGTTTTTCAATTTTAACCTTTGGTTTAATCTTGGTAAATGGGTAATACGGCCTAAGAAAGGTCCCAAAAGCATATGGGACTTATTATGAGCCTAGAGTTTCAGAAAATGGGCTAAAGAGCTGGGACGCATGGTTAGATTAAACTATTCTTCCTAGGTCATAAAGTTATATATAATCATGCAGGGGAAAACATAGTAGTAGCAGGAGTCACATGGTTTTTTAAAACCATGTGACTTTAGGGGCACAACCGTGCAAATCACCTATAATTTTTGATAGTGGGTTTTCACACGGTATGCTCATGGTTTGGCCAAACTATGTGACCAAACTGCACACCCCCTTATTTTGTGGTGAAATTTCATTTTTACCTCATTTAATCTAACAATCCTATTTCTATTTTCCTCCCCTCTCATTCCAGTATGAACCACTTATTCTCCCTCCCATAGATCAAATCCACCATTGATCTAGGATTGGAGATAACTCTTTCATACGGTACCTGAATCATGATCTGTCGGATACATTGGATCCATATAGGTATTCTCTACATTCCTCTTACCTTCTATCTAAGATTTCATTTAGATATATTTCACTATTTAGGTGCAAGATTGTTTTCTCTATTTTCAGGGTGTTGGACCATTTCTTAGATTTCTTCTAACTTACTCCAAATATGAGTCTGATATCAAGCGAGGAGTCATATATGGACTTGAGGTAGGTGGCCTCATCATTTTCCATTTTAGTTTTTATGCTTCATAGCTGTGACATTATGATTCACACCAGCTTTTTCCAAGCACACCCTTTAGTGGAGTTCTTCATGTTAAATTTATTATCAAACCTTGTTATATACCTATTGAATCTTTTTGGGTAGTTTAGAGAGTGGTTACCTTGTTTATAGACACACCACGGGTGTGTCAAGTTGAATTTTCCTTTTGATAAATGCACTTATGTCTTAATTTCCTCTTTATCATTCGTCTTGGACATAAAATGGATTTTACTTTGTTATATTAATGTTTATAGGACCCAAAGAACCTCCTAGTTATTTGGATCAACCCATGTTTGGAATTACCCATGGGGGAAATTGCATCCTTTGACCATGGAACCTTTACAAGTGGTACCTTGGCTTTATTAAATGGTAATTCTATATTAATTTAATTTAATGGATTGGTTTTACATAGGATGTATCATTAATGATTGTGGATTTTTTAAATAAATTGAATAAATTGAAATGAATCAATAAGTTGGAATGGATAATGTATGATGGTTACCCTTCTTAATATGAATTGCATGTATTATATGAAATGGTTCATAAAGGGTTGTAAGACTACACCTTTTATTGTGCTTTGTTAAATGCCGACATGAAAATGGTAATGCATTGTATGTAATGGAAATTGGATAATGAGATGCATGAGAGGTTGTTCCTCATGCCATATGTTTATAATTATGATCATGACTTTATAAAGGTTGTGATATTATGGTAAGGGATCTATTGATCTTGATGGAAAATCATGCTCCCTTACATCAGTTGTTGAGTATGACATCTCGCACTACTGATAATATATGGGAATTGGGATTTACGTTCCATGTTCCATGATTATATGTTGAAATGATGTCTCACTAACCATCCCATGTGTCGTGTATGATGTCTCACACTCGTATTGGGATGTAGGGAATGTACCATATTTCATGAGATTATAGGCTCGTTAGATTGGTCATGGATGTTTGAGTTATGCTCCGGTCCAACAAGCACTAGTATTCTGGGTATATGGCCACTTACATCCGCACGTACTTGGTTCATATAGGTGGATGAAATATATATAACTATATATATATATATATATATATATTATTACTATATATATAGTGACTGTTTATACATTCTTTCCAGCTATGAGATGAAGTAGGTAGATCCGTTAGGTGTCCTTTAAGAACCTGAGCATCCTGGTTATTTATTAATTCAACATTTATTTTATTCTTCATTTGTACCTACACACTGTTTAGTTATGAGCACTAATTTGATTACAAATAGGCACTATTGGTGGTGTCCTATTGGGTTTTTTATCTCACACCCTACTCAGTCTACCTTCGGTAACCAAGAATATTATCTATCTATAGGTATTGATAAGGGTAAGTGCCCTGAATCAAGTTGTTGACATGCTTACCTATAGTTGGATCTTAGGAGCATATGACCAAGCATGCACTCGATATGCTAGTGGATCAACCTTTTCTTATTTTTGTAATTTTGTATAACATGATTGTATACATTTTACCCTATTCCCCTTTTTGTATATCATCATTCCATTCATCCTTGTATATGACACTTCCTTATATGATTTTGATATATTTTTATTTAGTTGATCATATATTTATGCTTCCTCAATTTTATACTTATTCTGTATGTTTATATCGTGCTTTCGTTGTTGAATGTTATCTATTGTATTTGTTGTGCCATTATGAAAAGAGGGGATAGTCTCCCCACCATACCACCTTCAAACCATCACTACTAGTCAGCTGCCTCTGGTGTATAGGGGGAATTATTGAGGCTATGTGACCTACCGACTTGGGGCATGGGTTATGTGGACCCTGGGTTTGGATGTTACAAAGTGGTATCAAAGCCTTATTTTTACCTTTTCTTATTGTTTGGGTATTAGACAAGAGGCTAGGAGTTAAGGGATTTGAAATCGACCCTGTGCCTAGACGTAGCTAACTCATGTATAGGGAAACCCAAATCACCTGGGATGGGAACTTGTTACTATTGATTTTTCCCGTTATGGTTGATATGACTTCAGCGTTGGGTGATGCACTTATTTTATGTTGTTATTGACATTGCTATTATTGAAATGATGAATTATTCACTATGCCCTGATAAAATGAGGGCTTTTCTTTAGTACATGCATCATCATAGACATAATAATAATAATATGCCATGCATTTTTTTCATGCCATGTTTATTTTCAGCGCGCATTTGATTGTTACATATTGATTATGCCTTGATTACGTATTAAATTGTGATGGAAATTATTATAGGGATTGGAAAACATAATTGATAATTAAAGTTCCTAGCTTAACCTAATAGTGTTTTCTTTAATAGGTTAAAATAGACACCTTAAGTAGTCAATTATGGCACATTGAGCAATAGACCATTGGTCACATGGGATGGAACATGTTATGGTGTGGGTAAGCTGAATTCCATATTTTGGTTTATAAAGAGTATGGGACCTTATGGATCATAAAATGGAAATCCACCTAATTCAATTATTTTAAAGTGATTTAAATGCTTAAACAAGCACAAATACAAATGAATATGACTTTTAAAGTAAGATAAACCATCTTATATATATATATATCATAAAAAGAGACTCGATCATGACCTTAGTAGTGGGTAACATGGTATATCATACATTCTTATAGCCTGTAGTGGTTTCTTTCTACCATATAGACTTGTCTTTTAAAGTAGGTAGAGAGGCGTGATTGTTTCTATAGAAATGATTAGTACCTATCCTAGTTTCTTAAATGAAACCTTTTAGTTGTGTAAATCTCTTATAATTCATGTGTTTAACATTGTAGGATTATGCAACCATGACGTCCTCCGATCGAACGCCCTGAAGGTGGCGACAATAATGATCCTGAGGTAGTGGTCCATGAGCCACCGGTGATTCCTCCTATAGTTCCACATGTGAAACCTCTTCATGTTTCTTATTTGGGTGCTGATGCCCAATTTTGAGAGGGCTTCCTATGTATGTTGCAGTCTATGCAAGGTGTAGTTTGGCCTACCCTAAGTATGGTAGAGTTGACTAAGAAATTTCAGCAACAGTATCCTCCCACCTTCTTAGGGGATGGAGGACCTCATGCTGCGAAGTCTTGGATCAAAGAAATCCTTTCTATATTCAAGAATCTGGAGACCCCTTCAGAGTAGAGGTTCAAACTAGCTGCGTATATGATACACGATTTATCCAAGTGGTGGTGGGACGTAATTACCAAGGCATATCGACATAGAGATATGGTCTATGAAGACTTCTATACTATATTTTATGGATATTTCTTTCCCGAGACTCTGAGGGTTGATAGAGCTAGAAAATTCATGAACCTACATTGGAGGAGTATGTTAATTATGGAATAATCTACTCGTTTCACAAAGCTGTAGTGGTTCTCTCCTACTCTATATGTTTATGATCTCATGACCACCATGAGATTCGAGGATGGGATTATTTATTCCAACCTACCATAGGTAAATGTATTTAGGTTGACTAATATTTCTAATATTGTCAACCAAGAACTAATTACAAAGTGAAATTTGAAGGAATATAATGGTGTGAGATAGGGTGGTTCAACACCTAGAGCTACGAGTTGTTCTTATTCTATGGGAAAGAGACACTTTAAGGCTAATCATGGAGGTAGAAGTAGTCAGGCTCCTCACACAGATGACTTTTCGGTATGTCACTAGTGCGAGAAGCTAGGGCACATGAAACCTCAATGCTTACGAGATCCATTTGAGAGTATAGGATGTGATAGGATAGGGAATATACAACACTTCTATAGGAACTTCCCTTCAATTAATATTAAGTGGGGATATGCTCATACTCCTTGTTCAGAAGATAGGCTATTAGGATCATGATAAGAAGATGCCTGGAATACCACCAGATGATCAGGCTGAGGTGGTAGTCGAGGAAGAGGCAATCAAACTCATAATTTTCAACGCTATTAGAGTGGGATTTCTCAATGTAGTTAGGAGGTGACTCAATGATGTGGTACAATTCATTTATATATAGTCCAACCTACGATGGATGAGCATAGTGCCAAACCTTCTACTACACGAGGTACTATTCTAGTAGCCTCCACTTTAGTGTCTTCTTTATTTAACACAGGCACATATCACCCTTTTATATCTAAGGCTATTATGGGAAGTATGGACCTTGATACTGAACACTTATATGGCATTAGGATGCTAGAAACCCCATTATGTATTCAATTTGAGGGATTTCACTATTGTAAGGACTATACCCTTGAGATAGGTGGTTACCTCTTCGTGTGGAATCTTTTCATCCACGGAATGATGGATTTTGATGTACTCATTAGAATGGAATGGTTAGTTCACTAAAAATCCCATATTTACTGTTATCATCAAAGGGTGAAATTTACATCACCATATGGCATTAGGAATGTGCATAAGGGAGAATGAGATGTTAGTGCGACTAGAGCTGGACCTGAGCAGCAGAGGCTAGGTAGTGTGACAAATCAGTTTTTTAGTATTTTCCTCGATGACTAGGGGTTATGAATCAGTGTTTTACCTCTGGTAGTGGATAATTTTAGGGAAATATTTCCCAAATACTTCTCTAGTATACCTTCAATGCAAGAGGTATAGTTTACTATTTACCTTGTACCAAGAACAACACTAGTGAACATTCCTCCTTATATAATGGCACCTAAAGAAATTTTGGATCTCAAGAAATAACTAGAGGACTTGGAGGATGAAGGATTTATATTACCCAACACTTATCCTTGGGGTTCACCTATCTTCTTCACTAAGAAGGTGGATGGTAACCTTAGGATCTTTATGGATTACCATCAGTTGAACCAATTCATAATTAAGAATCAGAACCCACTATCTAGAATAGATGACAAGTTTGATCAACTCAAAGAATCTAAAGTGTTTTCAAAGATATATATGAGGTTGGGATATCATCAGGTGTGTGTCAGGACTTCAGAAATACCTCTCAAAACTTTCATAAGTAGGTATAATCTATATGAGTACCATGTTATGATGTTTGGACTCATGAACATACCTACTATTTTCATGGATCTTATGAATTGGGGTTTCCACCCATATCTATATTCATTTGTGGTAGTATTTATTGAAGGTGTCTTGGTGTATTCACACTCCATAAAAAACCATTCTAACCATCTTGAGATCATTCTAAATACACTAAGAGATGATCAACTCTATTCTATGCTAAGTAAATTCTACTTTTGGATCAACAAAGTCCGCTTACTAGGTCATAGCATCTCAGAGTTAAGAGTTTTAGTAGACCCTAGTAAAGTGAGATATGTAGTTTTCTAGGATAAACCCATGAACAAATTTTAAATTTAAAGTTTCTTAGGTATTTTCAAATATTATTGATGCTTCATCTAGGATTTATCATACCTTAAATCATTTCTTACAGGATTGAAAATGAAGGGTGTGAAATTCATATGGTCAGAAGCTTGTGAAACAATCTTTTCGGAGTTGAGGGGCCATTTGACTTCAGCACTGATACTAATTTTTACAGAGCCATGAAGGATATATATTGTATACTGTGATGCATTAGGTATTGGTATAAATTTTTTTCTAATGTAGGACAAGCAAGTCATTGCATACGGGTCTCATCAGCTGAGATCTCACAGATAAAATTACCTAATACATGAACCTGGGCTCGCAGTTGTTGTGCATGACTTACATTGTTGGATACAATATCCACTCAGAGAGTGTTTAGTGGTATTTAAATCCCACAAAATCCTCAAGTAAATATTTACACAGTATGATCTCAATCTCAGGCATCACAGATAGGTTGAGTACATATAGTTATTTGATTTTGAGCTTGCCTAGATTCCCAGTAAAGGAAATACCATAACGAATGCTATGATCTAGAAGAATCAGACTCATGTGGTTCAAGAATCCAATGGAGAATGAAAGATTATGGGCTTATTCTCAAATATGCACATTTAGGTTTTGGAGGAACATGGTTAGAATATCCTTTTACCTTAGTAGTGACTTCTACACTCCTAAAACGTGTAAGAATAAGGTAGCTATCTGATTATCAAGGCCTTGTCCCATGAGAAAGTGTCTCGAATGATGACACATATTCAGGTTGTACTGTGGATGGGGATGTTACCTTATTATTCCATGGGCATTTATGGGTCCCAATAGACATCAAAGAGGAGATGATGCAGGAATTCCACTCTCCGATATGGGTAGTTCATCCTGGTGTCACCAAAATGTATTGAGATCTATGGTGCAAGTATTGGTGGCCTAGTATGAAATACAAGATTGTCAATTTTATCCCACGAAGTTCCACCTATCAGTAGGTAAAGGTGTAACATCAGTGACATATAGGTATTTTAAAGTTGTTTTCCATTCTCGAGTGGAAATGGGATGAAGTTTAGATGGATTTCATGATTAGTATACCTAGATCACCTCATGGAAACAATATAGTGTGTTTTGTCATTGATCATTCGATTAAGGTCTCAAACTTCTTGCCTATGTGGCTGAACTTCTCGATAAATGATCTAGGAAGGATTTACATCATGGATCTTGTACTTCTTTACGGAGCTCCTCGTACTACCGTTTCTGATAGAGATGCTCACTTTACATCATGGTTTTGGTAGGGGTTGCAGAAGGCCTTGGGTATGCGGGTACATTTGAGCACAGCCTATCACCCACAGACCGATGGATAGGCAGATCTTATGATTCAAGTGCTAGAGGACATGCTTCGTGCATGTGTCCTTAACATTGGGGGTTATTAATAGAAACACATTCCCATAATTATGTTTTCTTATAATGACATATTTCAGGCTACCATCAATATGGATCCCTATGAAGCTTTATATGGTATGGCTTTATGGTCACCTTTGTGCTAGCTAGAGGTCGAGGAGACAGTTATTCTTGGACCAATTCTCATTTAATAGACTATAGAGTAAGTCTAGCTAATCAAAAAGTGAAAGTTGACAGCTTATTCTAGACATTAGTCGTATGACAACAAACATTGGTGACCTCTTGAGTTTGAGGTTGGAGACTGGGTTTTCTTGTGAGTCTCACCCAAGTTGGTCCATAGAAATATTCGGAAGCAAGGTAAGCTGTCACCGAGGTTCGTTGGACCCTTCAAGGTTGTGAAACAGATCAAACTAGTGGCTTACCAATTGAAGATTACTAAAAGATACCAGTCCATGCATGATGTATTTCATGTATCTCAGCTTCAAAAATACTATTCATATCCATCACACATCTTTCAAACTAATGAGGCTCTGTTAGATGTAGATTCTTCCTTTAAGGAGTATCCAGTTTGTATTGTTGGTCAGAGCATTGGGAAACTCTGAAGCAGGTCCATTTCTTTGGTATGGGCACTATGGAAGCACGACCAAGTATATAAAGATACCTGGGAATAGGAAGGTGATATACAATCACAGTGGCTAGAAATCTTTGCTGACAATACCTCTTTACCCTCAAAATGCCAACTTAGGGACGGGTTGCTTTAAAGAGGGGAGGTTGTAACTACCCTTCTTTTAAAAAAGCATGCATCATATTTTTTTCAATTTGAAACTTTGGTCTAATCATGGTAAACATGTAATATGACCCGAGGAAGGTCCTAAGAGCATTTGAAGCTTGTTTAGGGCTTGATGTTTTGTAAAATGGGATAAAGAACTTGGCCACACGATTAGATTAAACTGTGAATCCCAAGTCGCATAGTTAGATTTAACCATGCGAGGGAAAATAGAGGTCTAGTAGGAGACACATGGTTTATATGAAACCATATGAATCTAGGTGCACGACCATGAGAACCGCCTTCAATTTTTGATAGTGGGTTTTCACATGGTTTTCACACCATTTGGGAGACCGTGCAACTTAACTGTGCTTGGCAATTCCTTGAGCAGTGGATGTAGTATGGTTTTTGATCTATTTGGCCAAACTATGAATCCAAACCATGTAACCCCTTATTTTGAGGTGAAATTATGTTTTTCCATTATTTAATCTAATAACCCAATTTATCTTCTCATCCCCTCTCATTCCAGCGTGCAACACTTCTTCTCCCTCCCCAAACTCAAATCCCCCATCAATCTAGGCTTGGGAAGAACTCTTTCATCTAGAATCCTAATCAAAACCTTTTGTAAGTATTAGACCCATCTCGGTATGATTTCCATTTATCTTACCTCCCATATAAATTTTCCTTTGGATTCATCCCACTATTTATGTGCAAGCTCATTTGAATATTTTCATGGCATTGGATCATTCCTTGGATTTCTTCCAACCTACTTCAAATATGAGACCGATATTGAAGGAGGATTCATCTACAACCTTGAGGTATGTGGTCACATCATTTTAACTTTGATTTTTAATGCTTTATAGCTATGTCGTTGTGTTGCATGATGAATTTTTTCGAGTGCACCTTTTTAATGGAGTTCTTCTTGTTAAATTGATTATCGAAACTTGTTATATACCTATTAAATATTTTTTGGGTAGTTTAGAGAGTGGTTATATCATTTATGGACACCCCATAGGTGTACCAAGTAGAATTTCCCTTTTTGATAAATGCACTTATGTCTGAATTTCCTCTTTGGCATTCGACTTGAACTTAAAACGTATTGGAATTTGTTATATAAATGTTTATTGGACCCAAAGAACCTCCAAGGTATTTTGATCAACCCATGTTTTTAATTTCCAAGGTGGAAAATTTCCTCCTTTGACTACGACACCTTTCCAAGTGGTCCCTTGACCTTATTAAATGGTAATTCCATGTTAATTGAATTTAATGGATTGGTTTTACACAGGTGGGCTCATTCATGATGGGATATCCTTTAAATAACTCGAATAAATTTAAATGAATCAATAAGGTGGAATGGATAATTCATGATGATTAACCATTTTAATATGAATTGCATATATTTTATGAAATGGTTCATAAAGGGTGGTAAGGACACACCTTTTATTGTGATTTGTTAAATTCCTACATAAAAATGGTAATGCTTTGTATGTAATTTAAATTAGATAATGAAGTGCATGAGATGGTTTTCCTCATGCATTATATTTATAATTATAATGACGCATTTATAAAGGATGTGACACAACAGTAAGAGATCTATTGAGCATGGAGGAAAATCATTCTCCCTTACATCAGGTGTTGAGTATGACATCTCACACCACTGATACTTTATAGGAATTTGGATTTATGCGCCACGTTCCATGATTAGAGTGTTGAAATAATGGCTCACTCACCACCATGAGTGTCATGCATGAATCCTCAAACTCTTATTGGGATGTAGGGAATATACCCTATTGCTTTATCTTATAGGCTTATTAGACTAGTCATGGATGTTTGAGTTATACCCCAGTCCATCCATCACTAGTATTTTAGGTACATAGAAACATACATGTGCATGTACTTGGTTCACAAATGTGGATGAAAAATATATAACTATACTATCACTACTATAGATAGCACTTTTATCATTTCTAGAAATATCATTTAACAGTGATTTTTTAGCACTGTTAATCTGAGTGAAGCTAAAGGGGGTCCCTTTTATCAGTGCTCAGAAAAGAACTGATAAAGACTCCTTTTATGAGTGCTAAAAAAAGTGATGATAAAAGGGTTATTTTATCAGCGCTCAAAAAAATCAGTAATAAAATGGGCCTTTATCAGTGCTAATAAAATTCAAAAAATGTAATTTTTCTTTAATAAAAACCAAAAATTGGAGACCCCTTTTAACAGCACCCGCCACCCCCTCTCAACAGCGCTCAAAAGCCCCCAAATCAAACACACACTAATATATATATATATTCATATATTGTATTTTAAATAAAATGGATATTAGTTTTTATTTAGATAAGTCTTATATATAAATAAGTATATTTTATATTTAAATATGTTTAATTAATTATTTATAAAATTAAATATTTAGGTGTGAATATATAAAAAATATGTATATATTATTATATATTTGATTATAAATAACAGTAAATTGTAAAAAATGATAAAATTTCAAAACCATTATATCAATATGAATTTAATAGCTATTAATAAATTTAGTCCCCATCAAAAATGGAAAAAGGACCCCCATAAATGAGCCTGAAAATCCATCAAATGTTAAAAAATCGGGGTACGCTGACTAAAAACTCAGTTTTGGAGGCCTTTTGGGCCTTTTTTTGGCCTCTAAAAAACCTTGACCAAGGTCCCACATGTCATAGGTGCATAGATCTTGTTTCAAGATTTGGTTTGATATGTGGTAGAGCTCAAATGGGCACCCAGATCAAAAGTTATGACCCTTTGAAGTTTGAGTTGTTTTTTCAAATTAATTTAGATCCTTTATTTATTTATTTATTTTATATTCAAATTGTTATTAAATGACTATTATTTGATAAAAATAACAATATTATTAGTTATAAATATTTTTTAAATTATTTCATAAGTTTTTTACTAAATATCTTATATATTAAATTTCTATTTCTATTTATCCTTATCTAAAACACATTTAAAAAATATATATTATATTTATATCAATATCAATATATTGATATATTAATATAATAATATATTACTTTTAATAAAATATATTTTTTGAAATATACCCTTTATCATTACATGTAAAAAAAGAATTGATAAAGGGGGGGGGGGGTCTTTATCAGCTATGTTAAAAGTTGCCTTTATCAGTATTTTTTTAGTGCTGTTAAAGGGTACCCCCATTATCAGTGCTTTTTTTAGTGCTGTTAAAGGGGTGGCGCTGCGAAAACCCGAATATGTGGTAGTATATATATATATATATATTATTACTATATATATAGTGACTATTCATACATTCTTTCTGGCTATGAGCTGAAGCAGGTAGATCCGTCAGGTGTCCTTTAAGAACCTGATTGGCATGGTTATTTATTAATTCACCTTTTATTTTATTATTCATTTATACCTGCACACTATTTAGTTATGATCACTGCTTGAATTATGGGTAGACACCATTGGTGGTATCCTACTAATATTTTTATCTCACACCCTACTCAAGCTTCTTTTGGTACCCAAGAAGATTATCTATCTGTAACTATTGATAAGGGACATGCTTACCTATATTTGGAACTTAGGAGTAGAGGACCGAGCATGCTCTTGAGATACTAGTAGAGTAGCCTTTTGTTATTTTTGAACTTTTTTATAGCATGATTGTATGCCCATTCCCCTATTACACATTTTGTATATTATCATTCCATGAATCTATGTACATTAAACCATCTTAGAGGATTTTTATATATTGTTATTTAGTTGATCATATATTTATACTTCCACACTTGTTTACTTATTCTTTCTATTTTTTATTATGCTTCCATTGTTAAATTTTATCTATTGTATCTGTTGTGACATTCTGATAAAAGGGTATAGTCTCCTCACCATACCACCTTTACACCCTCGCTACTAGTCAGTAACCTCTAGCATATGGGGAGGGGATCTTAAGGCCATGTGACCCACCATCTCAGGGCACAAGTTAAGTAGACCCCAGGTCGAGGCATTGAATTTATAATTCTATGGAGATATAATGAAATCAACATATAACAGAAAGTCTCATATATCCATATCATATACCTAGTGAAACCACCACCAAATCTATCCAAATAATATGATAAATCATATATATAAAGTAGGGGTGAGCATATAAATATACTCAGTAGGTCCCTCCCCAAAACTCTGATGTATCCATGTGAATAAAGCATACAAATATATCCATGTATAGAATAAATAAATCAAAACATTCAACCAACAACCATATCACAAAATTCAACCACCCAATCAATTTTTTTCCTAATATGTTAGATTCTAGAGGGGGGGGGGTGAATAAATATTTTAAAAAACTTATAAAAATATGTATCTTACAAAAATGTGATGATCGAAAGATAACATGTCTCAAACTTAATCATAGTGAAAAAAATAAATTCAGTATAAAATAAAATATTTATAAGATGAATAATATATGAATAAAATAATGTTTATAGAATATATAGAATATAAATAACAACACATAATTTAGAATTATGAAATAGAGTTTTGAATAATAGTTCTAAAACTACTAGAATTTTTTGTTAAATTATATTATAGTTCCCTTCCTCAAAAGTATTCAATTTTAATCCAATGTGGTAGGAGGATTAATACCCTGATCATAGGGTACCAATAATTTAAATAGAACCTCTACATTCAATGTATTATTAAATAAATCTCTTAACCTAGATCATCTTTGAAAACGTTTGATATCAATTCATTTTCATAGATTTTATTTGATCAGAAGATTTGAATCGAGAGTTACTTTACCTAAAACTTCTTTGATCTGTAGAGATTGGAAGATCCTAATATTATCCTCAAAGATTCTTTGATGATGGTCAATAGCATGATATTACCCTTGGAATTCATCAATCAATGATCAAAAGAAAAAGTTAGTATCCTTAGAACTTCTTTGATTGCACAAGATTGGAAGAAAACAATCAAAATAGAGAAACTAAGTTCTTTTACAAAGAAACCTTTCAAGAAAAAAAGTACTCATATCACTCTAAAAAATAAAACATACAAAATATATCATTCATTGAGATAAGAACAACATTATAAAGAAAGAGTTTTAGTATTTAGTCCATAAGGTATTAGTCCCTATTTATTTATAATGAACATAACAATCTTATAATAAATTATCCAAGAACTTTAGGATGACTTAAGAGGCCCATTAGATTGTAATGAGGAAAGATACATTGAAGAGTTGTATTTGTTTTCAATGTTTTAATGATAAGGAATGTCAATATGTGTTGAATTTGGGTAATATCAGAAGAGTCCAATGATTGAAGAATATTATACCATTTTAAAGACTATAAAATAAGAAGAAGAAGGAAACTGTAGTAAGATCATAACTTTTTAGGGAGGTAAAAATTCTTTAAATGATTGTTTAAACCTCTTGTTTTACTCTAATAAAAGTTACTAAGAGTTAAGGATGTTTTTGGGAGTTCCTAAGGATTTTTCAGAGCCCATAGCTCTAGATTTTGGAGGAAATAGGTGAGGTGAATAGTTAGTGCACAATTAGTGATAACCATGCACCTCAAACCATGTGGCCCTATAAGGGTGCCAAACCAAATGTCAAATCATGAAAGGGAGCTAAATGACCATGTTGGGGTTCTATAGAAAATCAAATAGGGAGATGTATGGTCTTGGAATGGTTTGTCAAACTGTGCACCTAGTCTCTGTGAGAGGGGTGATACCCCAGACATTTCTGGCACACAATTAGTGAACAATTTGGACAAACATGTGACCAAACAACGCACCCTTTAAAAATGAGTGAAATTACAATTTTATCCATACTTATATTAAACCTCCTTCTCCCTTTTCATTTCCCATTTGCACCTAACACCTCTTTCCTCACGTTGAGAGCTTCCATTTCTCATTCACCTAGGAGTTAATCTAAATTCTTCATCCACTGTCCAATTCAATCACTGTTCTTCTTGTTGGATCACTAATGGTAAGTGATTCAATTCTCTTCCTTACTTTTATCATTTTATATTTCTACATCAAATGATATTTTAATGTAAGAAAATATGCCCTTTTTACATGGTTCTTTTCTATTCTTATAATTTATCATGTTATATCCTGGATTCGAGGCCAATACTTGATGAGTAGATGTATAATATAATATGGTGGTTTAAATATTAATTTTCCCTTAATACTGTGTTTTCTATATTACATGTTGTTTTGCCGCATGCCAAACCTTCCTTAAATTGCAAAAAAATGAGTAAATTATTTTAAATTATTGGTCCCTTATTAGAGATACTCCCATAGACCCTTGTAATCAACGGAGGTTGACTACCTTAACTATTACCACCCTTGTGGTGTATCAATTAAATAATCTTGAAACTCATAAATGGATGTATGACCCAAACCACCTTCCAGATATTTTTTGTTTTTCTTAAATAGAAATTTTAGAATGAATTAAGTGAAATGGAAATGGAAATACTATGTACCTTGGACCTTAATGAATTTAGAGTGAGGTCCATGTCTAAATGGGATTAAATAAAAAGTGAATTTGACACGCATATAGGACTTCATTAATGTATTAATTGAAATGTTTAATTATTATTATTAGACCATGGATATTAGTCATTGTATAGTGGTAAAGGGAATCATGGACATGATTATTCACAAACCCTTGATGTTGGACATTGGAAATGGAGTTTCACATCATTTATTGATATTTTGGATATGATGCTTCATATTCCTTAGTTGGTATATTGGGCATGATGACCCATATCATTGATTGGGATTAAAGAACATGATGTTTCATATCCTTGGATGAATTTTGGGATAATGCACTTATCTAAATCTCATGATTCTTACGATTATTCATAAACACCCTGTACATACACCTTAGGTTTTGGCTAGTACTATGTATATATATGTATATATTTGTATATACCTATACATATACATATACATAAATTGATATATATATATATATATATGGTGACATATATTAATAGACATTTTGACTTGGGTTGAAGTAGGTAGAGTCAGTTGGGTGTCCTTTAGGAACCAGAGCCGACTTGTTTATCAGTTACATCACTACTTTATATTTTTTATACATGGCCACTTCTCTTTTAATATGCACTCACTGGATCAAACTATAAACCATTGGTGGTGGCCTAATGAGTTTTCTCACACCCTTTTTGGGACATTGATTGATACCAGAACAAATCTCATAGATGTTGGTAGGGTCAAAGGGAAGCGCTCAACTTTAGACACTTGATTTTATATACTTGGATGGGGTAGAAGATTAGAGGATTGAGATTATACTTTTTATTCTATTATAGATAAATTTTTGGTATTTTTTTAATGTTTTGTACAACATGGTGTAGATGTATGCTGCTCTATTTTTCTTGCATTATAGTTTTTTATATCATATGTATATGAAATCATTTTTTTATATGGAACTGGTTATTAATAATTATATCTCTTTATATTCACTTATATGTACTATTATTCCATAGTTCCCTAGTTATTTTGTTTTTGTTTCTTATTTATTTTTTATACCACTATGATCCACTCTGATTATGAGGGTATAATATCCCCACCGTACCATCACTGACACTCGATGCTAGTCAGAAGCATCTGGTGTAAGAGGAGGTGTACTTGAGGCCATGTGTACAACTGCACCAATCACTTATTTATGAACTAGGACTGAGATATCACAATGTAGTATCTGAACCTCTCTTTTATTTGCATTACTATTTTGGGATGATAGAAATAAGACTAATAATGTTTCAGAATTTGTTAATGAGCCTATGCTTGGGAGTAGATTACCCATGTATAGGGAAAATATAAGTTTCCTAGGATATGACTTGATATTATAGAGTTTTCATATTATAGTTTTATTTATTTCACTATTGGGTGACACAAATGAGTTGTTACATTTAATATCATTATAAATTTTCTCCTACCATAGGATTTCTATGGAAAGGAGGTAATTTATCAAGAATCATTATAGGCACATGAGGATTCACACATCATGAATATGTCTTCCCATATTTATTTCACTGTATGAATTTCCTACAAAATCTTGTATTTCCTTAACTATTATATTTTAAAAAACTGCTAACTTTTCTTACAGGGGTAAAATAATTGGATTAATCAAAGTGTCTCTATTAGCCAAAATAGTATTTTCACTATATATCTCAATGGTGAAACCTTAATTAGTTAATTATAAATTTTTTTATCCATGTACTATAAGCCATATGACTAGAAACATTAGTGGTAGAAATTAAATGGATTCTAATTTTAATTTATATGGTGTATGGATCTCTATAAATTAGGAATGGTGATCCATGTAATTAAACCATCATGAAAGGATGGTTGTAATTACATATCATCCTAATTGCAACATACAAAGTATAGGGATTTAGAAATTTGGAATGGAAGAAACATCTGAATACACCATAATATATATATATATATAAACCTATGAATTGAATTTATTTAATTAAATGGTTGCCTCTAAATGGGTATTCCAATTATAACTAAAAGGGTGTTTTTATCTGCAACTTGAAATTGACACTCCATATATCAGGACCTTTGTTGTGGAATATAGAAATTGACATTGAACCGTCATTAGTAATGGGTAGTAGGGTGTCACGACCTATCCCCCAGTTCTCGTGTCATGACTACCCAAAGCCCGCCTCCCGATGGACAGGGGTTGGTGACTAGTGCCGAAGGCATTATCCTGTAAGTGGGAGGCATTTTACTGAGTACCTACACACACACACACACCCACATCCAAACCCACAATTATGAAAAGTAAATAATAATGACACTAAGGCAACCACTATGAGTAAAAGTAAAAAACTGGGAGTAAAGGGGCTAGAATACAACACCAACAAAAATTTAAGTACAACTCCTGATGTTCATCTACAATGAATCCTACCTAAATCTTAGGTGATGGGGCTGGCACTTGAAGTCGTAAAAGTGTTCCTCATCTGTTAGATATTAATAGGCACCACCTGGTGCTGAAACATTAAGGTCCCTGTCGAAGCATTTGTCCGATACACAAGACACAACACATGCGGGCGGAGCCCATGTAGTGGTGAGTAACAAAATACTCTGTAAGGACCCCCAAAACACAAGGTAATACCACAAAGGAAAGTACACAAAAGTATAGTCAGCTCACACATGTATAATATAAATAAAATAAAGAAACACTAACAGTCGTAATTATTAACACCTTGTATTGCGGAAGCACTCATCCATGATGACTGCTTAGGGATTCCAGATCACTTATACCTGCTCATATCTTGGGCCAACCAGATCAATTAAAGTCGGTCATCTCTTGGGCCAACCAGATCACATAGACCCAATCATCTCTTGGGACAATTAGATAACTAGACCTGCTCATCACTTTGTCCAACCAGTTTAGTTAGACCTGCTCATCTCTTGGACTAACATAATCACTTATACCCACTCATCTCTTGGGCCAACCAAATAACTTAGACCCACTCATAGTGCTATTGATTCTGGGAGAGTCTACTCCTCAAGACATCAGTCACATCTCAACTCCCAATTATGACCAATTAGTGTATACAAAAGGACAGGCTCATCATGAAGGTCCCAATTCCATAAACGGATCCTCAATCGGATATACAGTTTGGTAGTTATTCTAGTTTTTGTAAAAAGGGACCAGTCAGGTATGGGTCAAGTCCAACCTGTGTCTGTCGACCTAAACCGGGTCCCACTCGGCCTGGATCCGACTCGACCCGTTGAGACCGGACCGAACTAGCTAGGCCCGGTCCAGCCCGAATAGGCTGGGTCTAGTTTGGACTGAACCGGATGGGCCCGGTACGACCTACTGGGTCACATGCCCAATCCATCTTCTCCATCCCAACACACAGCTGCGGGTCGGTTCGGTATCCACCATATGCGACAACAGTCGCGTCCCCTCCACCTCACATGGATGACAAGTGGATGACCGCCTCCCCCGCGCACAGACCCATATACCAAGTGTTGTCACTGACCTGCAGCCTGACCATGACTCTCCCAGCCTGACGCGGTGCCCTGCTGTCCGTTGCCTCCTCCACAGCAGTGTGCTGCCACCATCATTTTCTTCTGCGGGCCACTAGACTTGATTCAGTGGTATGTTATTTGATCTGAAGGGTCCTCTATGATCCTTAGGTCACCGCCTTCACTATTGTGTGTCCCAAGTTGTATCACCATTGATCCGGGGGTTTGGCCACATTCGGAACCTCCTGACAGCAATCCGACGTGACCATAGGGGTCCTTCGACAAAGAATGCATGGGGGAGAGAGATGAAAAAGAACACCCAAAGAATAGTCCACAAATTTATTCATGTCAGTCCGAACACATTATTATTATAGTAGAAAACAAGGGTAAGGGAGACTAGAAACTCTAGCATGGATCACATAGAACATGAATAACTCCGACTCAAAACCCCGAAATAAAAACCATCCCACAAACACGATCAATCCATGGGTCACCTGTTCATGGGTTAACCTGTATTTGTTTCTCAAATCAAAGAATGGGGAAATTAAGGATTCACATAGAAAAGAACCCCTTACTTGGAAAAGTATCGCTTCATTGAAGGAGAAAGGAGTCACACACCGTCGTTCATTTATCCTTGATCCATTGCTCGCCGTTATCAATGGATATACTTTTAAGAGGAAGGGAGGAAATAAAATTGTTTTTCATTGTCGTCGTTCACCAACCGTCCCAGAAATTTTGTGTCCTTGTTAAGTTATTAACTGATGAAAGCGTTTCTTCATTTCTGTTATGTTGATTTTCTACATCATTATATTGTTTTATTTATGAAATGAAATAATGTTATTGTTAAGATTACATTTCAGTGATCTTACTCTGTTTAATTTATTAAATAAAACATCTGTCATGCATTTGCATCACGGAAAAACCAAATTTGAATAAAATAAACATTTTATGTTTATTTTTTTATATTTTTTTCTTAAAACACTCGAAAATTAACCTTTTACTTTGACCCGCACTGGTTGAGGTTAGGTCCTTTATTTGGTAATTTATTTATTCTAGATGCAATAGTGCCCTCATATTTTTAATCCAGGCACCCATTTAGAAGCTTCGAAAACCACGCATGCGCATTATTTTAAATAACTTAAAAAAAGTTAAACCACTATTATGAGCTCACCAAGCCTCAAAATTATGTGCCGTCTCAGTTCCTGGCCTCAAAATAATTATATAGATTATTTTTTAAAAAAAATTACATTGAATTTCAGAGACATTAAATTACCCCACCTTTAAGGCTCTATGTCCTCATAATCCAAAATAAATGCTAAATAAAAAAACAGGGGTACTGAGCATAGATCTGAGCCTCCCGCTCCCAATTGCTCTCCTGGAGATTCCCGTGTTTCCATTGAACGTGCACTAGAGTAATCGACCGTCCTTGAAGGACCCACTCCTATCTGTCCTCAATCTCCACCAGGAACTCCGTAAACATCACCCCATCATTGATGTACAACTCTCCACAGTCAATGATGTGTGATGGTTTATGCATGTACTTCCTCAATTATGACACGTGAAAGGAATTATGCACCCAGTCTATCTGAGGGGGAAGAGCTAGGTGGTACGCCACCTCGCCAACTCTACTTAGAATCTGGAAAGGGCTGATGAATCTCAGAGACAACTTGTCGCCCCAGCCAAATCTCTGTAATCTCTATCGAGGTGAGACCCAAAGGAACACATGATCTCCCTCCTCAAACACCAAGGGCCTCTATCTATTATCAGTATAAGATTTATTCCTACTATGTTCAATCCTCATCCACTCCTAGATGATCTTCACCTTTTCGGTGGTAGACCATACTAACTCTGGACCCATGAGTGCTGACTCCCCTAGGTCTATCCAGCATAACGGTGATCTGCAAGGTCGCCCATACAATTCCTCAAACAACACCATGACAATGGTGTAGTGGTAGTTGTTATTGTACGTGAACTCAACCAGTAGTAGGTGATCCTCCCAACTGCGGCCGAAGTCCAATATATAAGAACGAATCATGTACTCTAAAACTTGGATAGTTCTCTTTGTCTGACCATTCATTGGGGGATAAAATGTCATGCTCAAACACATCTATTTTCTGAGTACCTCCTGCAATACCTTTCACAAATGGGATTTAAAGCATATGTATTGATCTAATACTATCTTCGATGAGACTCCTTGGTCTCTAACTATCTCTTGAACATAGAGGAATCCCAAGATTTCTACTGAACCCTACTCCCAGATGGGTAGGAATTTGGCTGACTTGGTGAGTCAGTCCACGATCACCCAAATGGTATCATGCACACTAGAAGTGTGTGTGGTAAACCTATCATGAAGTTCATCAAGATACCATCCCACTTCCACTCCGGCACCTCAAGTGGAAAAGTAAATCCTACGGGAACATGATGCTCTGCCTTCACTTGCTGAAATGTGAGGCACTGTGAAATGAACTTCGTTACCACCTTCTTCATCCCTGGACACCAGTACTGATGTCGGGGGTCTTGGTACATCTTTATGACTCCTAAATTCACCACCAAGGGGTAGATGTAGAACTTCCTCAGAATCTTTTCTCGCAATGCCACAGGTATCACAATTCACTCCCTAAAAAGGATGATATGCTACTCACCTATTGAATATCTATCAGGGGTTTTCCCTAGTGGATAAATAAACACGTTGGGTCTCGCAGTTGACTTCTCAAAGTTGTGCCTCTCTAACCCACTGTAAGAGTGGGGGAGTGACAACCATTGATTAAAGTTAGGCTGATCCATCACCATCCACAAAAGATATCTGCATCGCGGATAACTACTCTGATTCCTCACTCAGCAACTGGAACCCATTTCTCTTATTGAGTGCATCCTCCACCACGTTCCCCTTCCTAGGAGTATAGAATATCTCTAAGTCATAGTCTTGGAGGAACATTAGCCACTACCAATGCCTCAAGTTCATGTAATTCTGGTAGAAGATGTACATGAGACTTTTGTGGTCAGAGAAAATGGTAAATTTCTCACCCATAAAGTAGTGTCACCACATCTTCAAAGTGAAGACCACTGCCTATAGATCAAGATCATGGGTTGTGTAGTTCTGCCCAAGCTACCTAAATTGTAATGAACCATAGGCAGTCACCGCTTTCCCCTGTATCAAGACACAACCCAGCCTGGTCCCAGATGCGTTGTAGAACACTACATAACCAACACCCTCCTCTGAAATCTTCAAGATAGGGGCAATCTTCAGCCTTCACCTCAGTTCCTAGAAGCTCTGCTGGCGCTTCTCCATCCACAAGAAGGGATGGCCCTTTCGTGTCAGAGAAAATAAGGGTGCTACTACCCTGTAAAATTTGGTCATGAACCTCCAACAATTCTCTACCAAGAACAAGAAACTCCACACCTTAGTCACACTCCTGGGTGGATCCCATGCAAGCACCACCTATATATTTTCTGGATCTACAATAATTCCAGCCTCTAAAATGACGTGTCCCATAAAGTGTAACTCTTAAATCTAGAACTGTCACTTCAAAAGTTTCCCATAAATCTGGTGCTCTCTAAGTGTGTCCATAACTATCACAGTTGTGTCACATGCTCCTCCTCAAACGCTTAGTACACTAGGATATCATAAATGAAGACCATGATGAACCAGTCAAGATAAGGCTAGAAGATCCTATTCATGAGTCCCATGAACATTGATGGAGCATTGGTCATTCCAAATGGAATAACCAAGAACTCATAGTGGCCATAATGACATCTAAAGGTTGTATTTGGTACATCCTCATCCCATATACAAAGTTGATGATAGCTAGACATGAGGTCTATCATTGAGAATCACATTTCTCCCTTTAGCTAATCAAATATGTCATCGATCCTTGATAGTGGATAATTATTCTTTACAATTACTTAATTCAGGAACCGATAGTCCACACATAGCCTCAAACATTGATCTTCCTTCTTGGAAAACCAAATAGGGGTTTCCCAAGGTGAAACACTAGGCCTCATGAAGACCTTCCTCTATAAGTCCTCAAGCTGTATCCTCAGCTCACAAAGTTCTACGGGAGACATCCGATATGATGGTGTGGATATCGATGCTGTCCCGGGGTAATTTTCAATGTAGAAGTCAACCTCTCTATGAGGAGGTAATCCTAGAACATCCTTAGAGAATATTTCCTCATACTCATCCACCACCTTAGGAAACTGGGGAATCCTCTCGTCCACCACACCGAGGGTAAGGCTAGCCAACTGGTGAGTTATCAGCTATAACATCCTTCATGAAAGACCTTCCTATGATGCAAGAATTCCCTTTTCACCGGCAAAGGATAACCTGGTCCCATATCTATGGATATACCACACTCTGTACCTAAAACTATCAATCTGAGCATGGATTGTGGATAACCAGTCCATACCCGGAATGAATCATAAGGCCTTGATGATTCTATTAGGAGATCCCAACTAAATATTTTCCCCCCAAGAGTAAGCTCACACTGCCAGCACTAATGTGTGATCATCAAATCCTCTCCCATAAGAGTCTCTAATAGTAAGGATCGAGCCAACGACTCCACCAGGATCTATGAGATCCGAACAAGGTCCATAGAAAGGAAAGAGTGATTGAAACCTATGTCTATAAGAACTGAATCTAAGGTGGTGAAGGCACAGATCATACCTATAATCATCTCTGGAGGTCCATGGTCATAAGACTCCATCACCTAAAGCTGGCCTCTCCACTATCCACCGACTCCCAAAGTCTGTGGTGGACCACCTAGGGGAGGTGGTGGTAGTACCTCAAACCTCTTCCCACATCCTACCACTCTACCTACTCCCCTTCCATGTTTGAATCCATGTGGACCACCCTACTTAACCCTCTACCTGTACCTCAGTGGTCCCTCGACCATCTGCTGATCGCCTACATGGTAAGTCAGGCAGTCATGAGCCATGTGTCCCTACCCTCCGTACGAGTAGCACACCATGCTCCTCTATTCACTCCCACTTCCCTAGGTCTCTTGTACCACCGATCAGGTGTCCTAGGGTCATCCCCTAAAAGTCTTAACCCATTTGGGTCTCTGTGTTAGCTACCTTCTAGACACTGATGAAGATTCTGCCACTTGGTGTAAACTAGTAGCTCCTACTACTGGCGCCTGCTCTGCCAGAAATCTCTCTACAAGTAGGGCTCTCTCTAGTTCCCCAACCTAATTAGGGGTGCTAAGTGATACCATAGACTCTCCAATATCTCTGAATAGTCCCTTATCAAAATCCCAATCCCAGAATAATGGGTCTCGTACCATATCTTTAGAGTAGAGAGAAAGCTTAGTGAATCTCACTGAGTACTCTACCACTACCATGATACCTTGCTATAGGCGCATTAGCTCCTGTATGCATACTGAGTGCAATTTCACTAGAAAGAACTCATCCCTGAAGATACACTCAAAGTTTATCCAGGTGAGGTTCGCCTCGTCGTGTATATGGATCGTCAAGCTCCACCATCTCCCCAATGATCCCTGAAGAATGCTCACAGATAAGATCACCATCTAGTCAAGAGGAATCCTCACTAGATGGAAGAATCAGGTTACCACCTTGAGACAATCCTCAGAAACTTGGGGGTCAGTCACTTCCATAAACTTAGGAGGTCTCTACCTCTGGAACACATGTAAGGCACTGATCCTACGTACATCCTCTACCGTTAGTGCCAGTAGCAACAACTGATCAACGGGTGGTGGAAACCCTGGTGCTCTTTCTGGTGGGTCCATCTCTAGTACAGATCCTTATACTAATGCCTCATCACTGGGCATACCATCCTTGTGGTCATGCACTAGAATCCTAGCTGGCTGTCTGTGTGGTGGAATACTGAAATAGATCAAGATGAACCATAGTCAAAAGATTATGTCTGTTGAGCTGACTTTGACTCATAAAGTACATGAGAACACTCTCAATTCCTATATGATGCATGCAACCAGTGTTTTCATGTACCGAGTTGAAAAGCAGGATTCAAGGTCTTGGTGTATGGATACGTCATCCGCCACACCAACACTAGACTCCCTGAGTCTCAAAGTCGAACTTGAAACATTAAACGATATTACCCAAAAACAAAACCACAGACTCACAGTCTTTAGGTTGGAACCAACTACTTTTGATACCTTTTTATGACCCGTCCCTCGGGGCCCATGCCATGACTATCCCAATCCTTACCTCTTGATGTCCATGGGCTGGTGACTAGCACTGAAGAAATTATCCCATAATTGGGAGGCATTTTACAAAGTACTTGTACACACGCACATGCCCACATCCAAACACACAATGCTGGAATGTAAACAAGCATGCCACTAAGACAACCACATAGAGTAAAAGTAAAAAAATCATAGTAAAGGGGCCAGAATACAAGCTGAAAAAAATGACAAGTAAAATTCCTGATGTCCATCTACGATGAACCCTACCTGAAGGGTAGGTGATGCGGCCACCGCCTGAATTTGTAGAAGTGTGCCTCATCCGTTAGATCTTACTAGGAACCGTCTGGTGCTAGACCACCATGGTCCCTATCGAAACTTATGTCATTTGCACAAGACACAACATGTGTGGGTGGAGCCCGTGTAGGGGTGAGTAACACAATACTCAATAAGGACCAAAAAACACAGGGTAATACCACAAAGGAAATCACACAAGGGTATTGTCAGATCACGTAGGTATGATCTAAATAAAGGAAATTAATACTAATAGTCGTAACTCTTAACACATTGTACTATTGAAGAACTCATCCCTCACGAGTGATTAGGGCTTCCAGATCACTTAGACCCACTCATCTCTTGGGCCAACCAGATCACATAGACCCGCTCATCTCTTGGGCCAACCAGATCACATAGAACCTCTCATCTCTTGGGCGAACTAGATCACTTAGACCCACTCATCTCTTGGACCAACTTGATAACTTAGACCCACTCATAGTGCTCTTGATTTCGGGAGAGTCTAATCCTTAAGCCATAAATTGCGTCTCAACTCCCACTTAAGTCCATTTAGTGTATTCAAAAATCACCACCTCATCATGAGGGTCCCAATGCCACAAACAACTCATTAATTGGATGTACATTTTGGATGTTATGCTTATTTTAGTAAAAAGGGTCTGATTGGGTTTGGGTCTAGTCTGACCTGGTCAAACCGACCCAACCCGACCCGGCCTGGGGTCCATGGACCCGACATGGGCCAGATCTAACTCAACCCGCTAGGTTTCCACTACGGGTCGGTTCAGTATCCACCGGATGCGGCGAAGACTGCGTCCCCTCTGCGTTATGTGGCCAACCCCCCCGCATGCGGTCCTAAGGAATGCGTGCTATCACCAACCTATAGCCTGATCATGGGTCTCTCATCCTGGCGTGGAATATCATTGGCACCATGGTTCTCTACCGCTACAACCTCCTCTACTATGGCACACCGCCAGTGTATGTCGCCTCTCGCACGCGTCTGCCGCCGACACCGACGAACCAAAAGTTTCTTTGTTGGGCCACCAGACTTGATTTGGTGGTTAATTATTTTATCCATAGGGTATTCTATGATCCTCAGGTCACTTCCTTCACTACCATGTGTCTCAAGTTGTCTCATCGTCGATATGGGGGTTTGGCTATGTTCGGAACCTCCCGACAACAATCCGATGTGACCACGGGGGTCCGTCGATGAAGAACACATGAGGGAGCGAGATCACAAAGAAAAACCAAAGAACAATCCATGGATTTGTTCATGTTGTCTCGAAATTGTTCTAATTAGAGTTGAAAAAAGGGGGAAGGGAGACTATAAACTCTATCATAGATCACATAGAACATGAATAACCCCGATTCAAAACCCCAAAATCAAAACCATCCTGCAAACGCAATCAATCCACACGCCAACCTATTCATTTGTTAAACCCAATTCATTTCTTAAATCAAAGAATGTGGAAAGGAAGTATTCACATATAAAATAACCTATTACTTGGAAAAGGATCGTTTTGTCAAAGAAAAAAGGAGTCGCACACCATTGTTCATCACTCCTTGATCCACAGCCCGTCGTTATCGATGGCGATCCTTTGAAGAGGAAGGGAGGAAAGAAATTTTTTCTTCATTGTTGTTGTTTGCTAACAAAAATCCTCTAATGACTCCCAGTGATTCTCTGAACTATCCCAATGATACAATGTCCTTGTTAAGTTATTAAGTGATGAATGCGTTTCAGCATTTATGTAATGCTCAGTCGCCGTGTTGTTACATTGTTTCATTTATGAAATGAAATAGTGATACTGTTATGATTCCATTTCAGCGATGTTACAATGTTTAATTTATTAAAAGAAACATACGGCTTGATGTTTCATCACAAAAAATGAAACTCCAATAAAATAAACTTGTTAAGTTTATTTTTTTTATTTTTTTTCTTCAAACGCCTGAAAATTAACTCTTTCCTTCATCCCACGCCGTTGGAGGTTAGGTCATTTATTATAAAATGTCATCAATCCAGATCCAACAGTTCCCTTAGATTTTTAATTTGGACACCCATTTAAAATCTTTCTAAACCACGCATGCGTTTTATTTTAAATAACTTAAAAAAGTTCAAACCACTACTCCGGGTCACCAGGCCTTAGAATTATGTTCCCTCTCAGTGTCTGGCCTCAAAATAATCCCATATAGTTTTAAAAAAAATTACTTGGAATTTCCAGAAAATTATATAGGGAGGGTCTCTCATGACCCTTATAATATTCTATATCAACAAAACCAATCTTTAAGAGTAGTAAACATAGTATTATATGACCACTACTAGAAAGATAGGTTAAAATTACAACTTACATGATGCTCGATTCTACCAAGCATTCCTGGGATGTCATTACCTAAGTAGATCATAATTGGGATATAGTCTGAAGGAACTTTCAGATGGTATTCTATGACCACTACTAGAAAGGTTGTCTATACCCACACCCCTATACTAATGGTTTATAAAAACCATTGGTATAGGAGGTCCTATCCTAATGGTTCAATAAAATTTTTGGGATATTCCATTTATCTGAAGACTATCCTTACAATTATAAAAAACTGTTAGGATAGATACATATATACCAATATTTTTTGGTATAGAGTTCCCATAATTACCAACGCGGTCAGAACCTTTTAATTTTTGAAGTCGATCCACATTTTCCCCTACCAAGTAGTTCCATATTATTACCTAAGAATGGAAATCCATCATCATTTTCTATTTTAATTAGGTTTCTTTAAAATAAAACCGGTGAGTTTGAAATGGTATATATCTTCTGGAAAGATTCATTTTCATTTTTATATACATATAAAAAATTAACCTACAAAATTCTGTTTTATTCCCCAGCTGTTGTAATCTCTCACCCCTTAAGGTTTTTATTCAATTATTCATGAATATCAAATTAGTTAGTTCCAAATACTTCATCTATTCTGTCAACCATAATTTTTGTTTATTTTATAGGTCTAAAAGAATAACCCAGATTTTTTTATCAGATTCCAGATTCATTTAATAAATCTTAGTTCTAATTATATTTTTATTGAATTGTATAATAAATCTGATTGTGTGTGATATATATTTTTAGTTTAGTTACTTTCTACATCTATAAAAATCTAATATAAACCTATTATTTTTATTATCTTTTTATAATTAAAAAATAAAATTCTGTTTATTAAAAAAATATTTTAATGGTTTAAAATTTTTAGTTCATAGATTATTGAATTTAATTCCAAGTGATTTTGGGCGAGATTTGTAGTTTAATTTCATTATATTTAAAACATATTAGATAATGAAAAAATACAATAAATTTTAGAAAAAATATCACTTATATGTGTATTATTATTTTAGATATATAAATGAATTCCATTTTATTTAATGATTTATTCATGCTATATGATTATTTTAATAAAGATTTAATATTTATGTTCTATAATAAATGATAAATCTTGATAAATTTATTTTTCATACATTTTATTACATTTTTATTTTTATTGTGAAATGATTGAGATAAAAAAATATAGTGTTAATAGGGAATCTTTCAATGCTAGGGTCTAAGGATATCATCCACCAATATGGTGTTTTTCTCAATCCCCTAACAATTAGTGACACTATACACCTCAACCTCATCTGTAGTAGCTTCATAACTATTTTATTAATTATTTAAAAATTAAATATAACTTGAGGTGGTGATGGAAAATTATTTTATATTTTTATAATTTTAAATAAACTTACCCTTTTTGATAAAAAATAATTATATATCAATCGGGTAAATCATGTTAGCATATTGAATAATCCTTATCTATTATAAAAATCCATTGGAATGGGTATTATATTGTGTATTGTACAAGCCTCAAATGTTAGAGAGTGTCTTAAGAGGGAAATTCCATGAATAAGCTTAACTATTGACGTGTATAACAATATGGGAATCCCACTCACATTATTGGATAAGCCTTAATAGACAATGAGTATTCATACAAGGGTAATCATATCACATCCCATAGGATATACTAGATTTTTAGAACACTCATCTATAGAGGAATTAAAACTCAAATAGAAGTCTATATAAAACCATATGACTCCCATGAAAGTCATTAAAATTCAATGGAATAAATATTATAAATACAATTCAACAAAAAATGACCTTTTCCAAGATGAATACCTTAAAAAAACACACCCTATAAAAAATATAATCTTCAATGGTGTATAAAATATTTAACATATACACCTTATTGTGATAAAATTTTTATCATAAAATTATCCAACTATGAAATAATTGATCACCAATACTACAAATTTGATTCTATAATTCCAAAACACTAAGAAAATATATTTACTTTAGGGACACCATTGATTAGAAATATCATTAATTATTCAATACAATGATCTCTTAAAATTTAAACGTAATCTCAATAGTTTATCATAATTATCCTAGAGATATATTTCATTATACAATTATTTTCCATCACATCAACTACATTTCACATAATCTTCCAATTTCTTCCTTGTTATGATGACCCACTACATTTTACCATTACCATCGATCAATAAAAAACTAATATTATAGGATCCCATAAAGGCATTATGTATAGAAAAACATTACAAGTATCCCAATTCAAATAAATCCCCCTAGAATTATTTTATTAATTTTAATCATTTTATCATTACTTCGTTCAATTTCTAACAATTTTATCTTATACACTAATTGTTCAAACTTTCTCATTTCGTCTCACACATTATATCACACACACTTTTAATTTTGTTTTTCTATTTTTTTATACTTTCATCTATTTTATCAACTCTATCGCACTTTCAATCATTGTCTTACACACTTGAAAAGTGAATTGAATGAGAAAACATATAAAAATTGATTATAAAAACAATTTAGTGTAGTAATATGTATAGTTATTACTCATTTATATAATGTAATTCAATATAATGATTTTATATTTATAGTATATATATATATTTTATCTTTTATATTATGATTCTCATATAGAATAGTATGTCAGTTATGGTTTCATATAAAGTAAATAATTCTTATTTCATTAAATATATTTTTGGTTTAACTTCATTCATATTCCAATACTTTTATGACATGAAATATAAAACTTTTTACATAATAGATAGAAGTTTTTTGTATGAAATAGATCAGATCTCAAGTAATTTTCAAAAAAAGTTGGAGAGATTTTTATATTTTTTATTTAACAATGCTTTGGATAGTGGTTGTATGCACTACCCATGTTATAATTGTGTTGGAAGACCATTATTAAGTCCTGAGGAATTTAGCTACAATATAACCAAATATAGTTCTAAAAAAACTAATATGTGTGGTATCATAATGGGGATAAAACTAAATCTTAAACAGTTCATGATCTGAATGAGTGGAATAGATTGGAGAATTTATTAGTTGATCAATTATTATTTATTCATCATCATGAGAATGAAAGAATTTCGACCTAAGAAGACTTTGATATGGGCACACATGATGCATGTAATGAAAATCATGATGTTGATAGGGTAAAAAAATTTAATGATGCTTCCATGACTCCAGTATATCAACACTGTGGTAAAATGAAAAAGCTGTAATTTTTAATCTGAAACTATGTATGGGATTTCTAATACTTCCTTCAATTATATTCTTACATTTTTGAAGGACATGCTTATAGATGATGTGGATATTCTCTCAAAACATTATATGGTATGGAATTTATTTGATGAAATTGGATTTTCTAAAAAAAATTAATGGTTTCCCAAAATATTATAGCTTATTTTTGGTTGAAACTACCAAATGAAATGATTGTATAAAATTTGGCATATCTTGATAGAAGAAACATACCGATGGAACACCATCCCATGTGTGAAAAAAAGTAATTAGGCACTTTACATTAATTCCCAAACTATATAATATTTTCATGTGTACTGAAATATCATTAAAAATACGATGACATGATACCGAGAGAAATATTGATAATGATGAGTTCATTCATCCTGCAGATGGATTTTCATGGCAGAAATTTGATGATTGATATTTTTATTTTGTATTTAACATGTGTAATGTGAGGTTAGGTCTATCATGTGATGGTTTTAATCCGTTTGGGATAATACTTACTTTAAAAAACACAAGGCCAATTTTTATACACATTTATAACCTCTCTCCATGTATGTGTATGAAAAAACCTTTCACTTTCATGAGTATACTCATATCTTGACCTTATGATACTAAAAATGATATAGATTCGTAAATGAAACCTTTAATAAAATAGTTTAAACATATTTTGAATGTGGTTGTGTTCACATATGATGCATGTTAAAAATATATATTTCAGATGCATTCTGTGATTATATGGATGATAAATTATTTTCCTGCTTATGCAATGATGTCTTGATGGAGAATCAAGGGAAAATATCATGTCCTATTTGTATAAAGAATACATGATCCATAAGACTTAAATATCACTTTATTTTTAGTTTTATGGGATGTCTATGATTCTTTCCAATGGATCATCCATATATGAATAATCATAGAAGGTTTGAAAATACCATAGTGATTGAAAATCCACCTCAGTAAATGTATGGAACTAATGTGCATAATGAATTTAAAGATGTTAGGTTTTCATTTAGGAGGATCAAATGAAATATATAAAGAGGAAGAGTGTTTCAACTGAAACAAATTATAATTGGAAGAATAAAAATAACTTCTTTGAATTTCGTTATTGGTCATCCCATTTGTTACTCCATTTCTTATATGTAATACAAATTGAAAAAATATATGTGAAAATTTTATTTAAATTATTTTAAATATGAAGGGAAATGAAAAAGATGATTTATGATCTTAGTGTGACATGGTGGATTGGGGTATCTGACCAAAATTGAATCTTGTGTGTATCAGTGAAAATAAAGGGAAAGTTTTGCGTGCTTGTTATGTGATGAAACCTATAGAAAAAAAAATCAATTTCTAGAATTACTATAGATTATTAAATTTCATGATGGCTATTCAAGAAACATATCAAAACGGGTCAATAGAAGAGAGTTGAAGATGAAATATATGAAGACTCATGATTATAAAATCCTTCTGCATGAGTTGACTCTAAAAGTAATCCATCATATACTATCCAATAATGTAAGGGTTTCAATTATTCGGTTGTTCAATTTTCATAGAGATCTTTGTTCTAAGAAGTTTTCTAAGTATTTATTGAAAAAAATTTGGTAGAGGGACCATTATTTTTTTGTGGGTTAGAGAAAATATTTCCTCTATCATTTTTCACATGAATGCTCCATCTAACTATCCATCTTCCAAGAAAAATACTTATTGGAGGACCTATTTATTTTCATTGGATGTATCCAACTGAAATAAATATGTACACATTGATGTCTTGTATCTAGAATAGGAATCATCCTAATGGTTATATCATGAAAGGTTACTTGGATCAAGAATATTTGGATTCATATTCAACGTATTTTTTTGATGTGAATACGAGATGAAACATACGAATGATAAATGAATAAGATCAGTATATAAAAACTGAAAACTAGTTTTCTACCACTTCCCAAAATAGGGGGAATTCCTAGATTATATACATTGACTACATTAAGATTTTAAGAGCATGATATGGCACATCACACAGTTTTTTAACTATGATTTTTTTGATGACTACATCAAGTAACTTGAACATGTATACATTATATCATCTCATGTAATTGTATATATTTTTTAAACAATTTCTATTTTATTTAGTAGGGAATATAAAAAAAGGATAAATATAAAGCATTGTTCTTTATCTTTTATAAGGAGAGAGATTTTTCATAGAAAATAGTTTTATATTTGGTTGAAATTGAAGGTAGAAATATTACTGTAATAAATTAATAAAATCAATATTTAATTAATTTCAATATTAATTTATATTTTAGTTATTGAGTTTTCTTGCTGACTCCATATCTAAGAAAAAAATATCTTTATATTTTGATCCTAATTTCACGATTCATGAATTAAAATCAATTGTGATTAATGGGCCCTGTCTTATTATCACTGAACAAGAAATGAACATAAGAAAACAACATGACGGTGTTATGGAAACTACCAAAATAGACTGTTATGCCTATTCATCAAATATTAGACCTAAATTTGAAAATGTATCTTATTATGAAGTCATTAAGAAATTACTAATATTGGATTATTACTCTCATGTTTGAGTCACTATGATGAAATGAAAGTGGTTTGATTCGATGATGAGGCATGGCACATTTATTGATGATTATGGATTTTGAGTTATTGAAATGACTCACACTCTTGCTACTAATGATCCATATATATTGGAATTAATAAAGAAGCAAATTTTTTATGAGAAAGATCATCTGTGGCCTAAATTTGGTATCATTATTCAAGTAATCCCACGACATTTTTTTGATTATGGTGATGATGAAATTTACACCATCCCTGCTCCCATTGTCCCCAATCAATTTATTACTTATGATGAATCTAATAGTTTAATTTTTAAAGTTTATTGTGAACCTAAAGTTGTGGTGAGAGATATATAGAATCATCCATATATGTTCTCATTTATTCTGGTTTATCTTTACTTGGGTTGTTAAGGACAATACTATTAAAATTGATTTACTGTTGATTACAAATATTTTGTATCCAACTTGACCTTTAAGTGCATTTTCAATTTAAACTAGTTACAATTTCTTTTTATTTTCATTTTCTAATATTGGATTGAATTGTATTAAAAAAATTGAAACAATTAAATTGATAGAAAAAACAAGAGGAATTTAATTGAAACATATTAAAGTAAGTAAAATGAAAATAAAGACCAATGAATATAATGAACTAAAAAAACTGGCAAAATGACCTAACCCAAAATATGAACCAAATGACCTAAACCAAAAAATGGGAAAATGACCTAATAAATTGAACAAAATAAACTAAATGACCTAACCAAAATTAAATTGGATTGAATTTAAAATAATAGAAAACTATATCATACCCATGCTAAACATGCTAATTTGAACGTATTGATTTTTCTTTGACATGTATTTTATGTTTTTATATTTTTCCTATTAAATATTAAATTATTTTTTATATAACTATGTTTCCTTTATTTGTTTTGAAAATTAGTATTCCTTAATTAGTACTTGTTTCATATTCTTTCTTGTTTGTATTATACATTAGTTATGGATTTATAATTACTCCCATATGTTTTTTCAAATAAAGGAAATGAAAAAACACTAAAGCGATATGAAGGAAAAGGATGAAAGACAATAATCACCGAATGAGAGAGATGTGAATCCATACTTTGGTGCTTGTTGTGAGTATTTTATTTCAAATGTATATATTAATAACATATAATGTAATGTTATTAATTTTTTTTAACTTTTAATCAGGATCTACCACCTAGGCGACAATCATTCTACAATCCTCCTAGTTCAGTACAGGTTGATGTTCCTCCAGATCCTAGGGATCTTGTGGAACCCATTAATCATACTTCCTTAGGTATATTTATATAACCATAGTAATTTTTTAACCATAATTTATTTTCATTATAATATGCAATGATTTAATATTTTTTTTCCTTTCATAATTGGATCTGCCACTAGGTGGAATGGGAGTACACACATTCGTGCAACGTGTAACCACCATACACAATTGATGGTTGAGTAAAATGAGGACAATCAAATGATTTGAAAACATGGTGAAAATGTTTGAGTTTTTTTTGGATATTCTTTCCATATACTCTGACATCATCTCCATCAGGACACTCTCCTGGAGACACCTTCTAGATGAAGTAAAGGATAATGCTTGGGCACAAATATAGGTAATAAAATTCATTGGATTTAATGTTATATTTGTTAAGTACATTAGGATAGATACCCTGAGAGGGGGGGGGGGGGTGAATTAGGGTATGACAGATTAAAAAAACTTCCCCTTTTGATCTTGTTTTCCTGTTAGAAAAACCCTCTTCTCTCTCCTTCCTGTTGTAGAGTATGAATAAACCTTAAAGAAAGCACATGACACAAATTTTTTTACTTGGTTCACCCTCACTAGGATACGTCCAAGGAGAATACACCGACATTGTGCCGATGTACCAATTCCACTATAAGCGCACTGCTGTTTACAAGTTCAAAGTGATCTCACTGTCCATCCTTGTTTACAACCACTAACAATTTTGAGAACTCACTGTTCTCTCAACTGAGGTGAGCTCACTACTTCTTCATGAGAGACACTCACAGTTTATAGACCTATAGGTCTCTTCATTAACACTAATGAATTCATCCTCAACTGTACGTAGATGCTCTATTGAAGTCCAAATTTCACCCACAGATGAATCTCACTTTCCACCGAGTGTACCGGGAAACCTCAATTTTTACGCGCAACCTTTACTAGGCCTTACGCATAATTCCCTACTTTTTCACGAAATTCACTTTTCGTGCAACACTTACTTTTATGCGCAACCACCTCAATTACGTGAAACAACATTATTTTACACACAACCTTTTCTTTATGCACAACAGCTTTCTTTATGCGTAGCCTTAGCTTTTCATGCAGCCTTAGCTTTTCGCGCAACACCAGAATTTATGCACAAACTTGACATTTACGCACAACTCCCTTGTGAACTTCAATTTCACGCACCAATTCTTGGGTATTATCTAAGTATTGAAATTCTAGAATTAGGGGAGTCACTTCATATTTATAAGAAAAATTTCCCCAATGCAAAAAATCTTTCTTCTATGCATAATCATTTTCGAGCACGAAAAACACATCTTCCACGCGACATCAATTTTCATGCCATGCTCCAATTTTTTCACGCACCTCATGCATTTTCCAATTTTTGAGTTTATGATCTTGAAACACATCTTACACGAAAAACACCAATCCTCTATTGCTCGCACCACACCAATTTTTCGTACAACATATTATTTTTCGCGCACCAAGATAATTTTTCCCACACCATAATATTTTTCACGCACCGCGCTAATTTTTCGCACACCATAATCTTTTTCACACACCATGCTATTTTTTCACGCACCATAATACTTTTTCGCACCCCAAGCAAATATTTCACACATTACATTATTTTTCTCACACCACATAAATTTTACACGCACGTCCCTTTCCCAAAAATGCATCTCTCCATTTTCTGATTTTCTAGCCCAAAAAATTGGCAAACACTGGAATACGGCACCACCTTGTATCTGTTATTTTGTACCACCTATAGATTGTCCATTCCTTTGTCAAGGTTATTTAATCAACCATGGATATCCAACAATATATCTTTAACCTGAAAAATCACCTTGTAAACCCCCTTTGACAGTAAATTATACATTGTGGTCTGTTTTGTGAACAAACACAGCACGAAGGCCCACATTGTCAACAAACACAATCGCCTCAAAAATGCTTCAATGATACCTTGAGGGATTTTTTATCAATAGTATTATTATTTTATTTATATGAATTAATTTTTTTTGGATCCATCTTTATTATAATTTTTCTGATGGCGAGGCTGTGAGGACAACACAACTCATGGAATTAGGTGAGTTGTGGAGAGCATATAAGAATGAGTTTTATAGTGGTTTCAGTTCTAGAGTTGGTATATATTTAGAGACCACACCTATCATGAATGATTATCTAGTAGAAGATTATTGGGAAATGATTTCTTATTGTAAGAGTACCGAGTTCAAGTAATTAATCAAATTTGAGGTTTATGAATGGAAATTACCATTATTTTAATTAATATTTAGTTTTGTAATATTGAAAATTCAATTTTAGTAAGAATAAAGAATAAATAAAAAATGATGATATGAAATACCTCTACACTTTGGGGAAGACTCCTTTTTCAGACCATGATAGAAAGCGGGTATGACACTTATTTATAATTTTTCATTTTAAAATAATTATAGAAATAAAATTAATTAAATAGTATATTATATGGATTCATTATAATTTTTTAAAAACAACTATATTGAATAATTAGATAGTTTGAGGTATGTTAAATATATATTTATTATAGGTAATTTGAAAATGGTGTTTAACATAGAATATTTTCTTGTGGAACCCTATTTAACCTCTTAATCATGCATTGAATGTTATATGTGTTATTTAGGATACTATGGGAAAAGAAAGTGGGTGTGCCTCTTATGATTTCAATTGTTTTTTTGGACTTGTAATTTCTTTTATTTCCTCCATATTTCATTCTTGAATAATGATAATGTATTAATTATTTTATTATTGAAAGTATTTAGTATATACTTAAATTTTAGGATTAATATTGTTAAGTTTGTGAGCATATCCTGAAATTTATTATTTAGATGATTTTATGATATAGTTTATGGTTTAATTTTTCTCAATTGTTTCCACCTAAACACCTATCAACCAATGATTACATCTATAAATTTCCACCTACAACTTTCTATGATTAAAAAACTCTACAACAAAAATAAAATAAAAATAAAAATCAAATTTAATATTTTTCTTATAAAATAACACTTTTGTATATTCATTCCTTATATAGAATACTTACAAAACCAATATAATTTTTTCCCAAACTACATAGTATAAATATTTACATATTACACGGATGTATCATAAAAAATAGTCTTATATAGACTTTGGATAAAAACTTTAAATGTTTTTAAAAAATAAAATTTCATTTGATTATTATGTATCAACATAGAACATTAAAATATAACTCATAACATATTCACACTCCATCAATGACCAGTGAAACATCCAACCTGGTTGTTTCTCCCCCTCCCTCTATTTACCATAGGTGGCACCCCTTAGGTGTTACACTGATCAAAACAACCAAACTGGGTGTTTCTCTATAGTTGTTTTCAACATACACAAACCTCAAGTTTCATTACTAGCCTAGGAATGATGACATCCATGAAAGGAATTTCACCTTACATCATGAGTATACTATAGAATATTTCACCATATGGTGGTGCAGCTATAGTGAAATTTCATTCCAGGTCCAACAATTTTTTTTTATAAAGTCTACTTGAGCCCATAAAACACTTCACTGGCCTATAACCACATAAAAAAATTGGTATTCCACATGATAACCATGAATGACATAGAAATTAAGAAGACAATATCAAGGCATAATGGAGGCCCTATAAATTTTTTGTGTCACTTTGTTTCTGCCCATTTGAAAGACATAATACAATGAAAATGATCACTCCATTGTATATAATATATATGGGATAATCAACTAAGAACTACGATACAAATAGTATAGGATTATCATTTGAAGCCTCATTGTTCATTGATATTATAAAAATAATTAGAATAATATACTATAGTGGTCAAAATTTAGATCAAGGTATGGTAATAAAATTACAAAACTCATTTCTCCCAAGTTTTACAACTACCCAACCATTCAAAAATTATATAGGGGAACAATAAAATATAATAATTTACCCTAATCTATGTGATTTAGAATCTAGTGTATATATTATAGAATTGAAAATGTTAAATTGATATGTTGACTATATGCTAACATCATAGTAATAAAAAATTATTTGTTTGAAAAAACTATAAGAGAGTATATGACTGATAATAACCACCCAATATAAAAAATACCTATAAATATTGCTAATTTGAGATGGACCATAACTCTTAACATAATTTGGAATCTATATTTAGTGTATATACACACTTCTATATTTTTTATGTACACCATTTTACTGAAAGTTTAGAGAATTGGGCTGCATTTTTTCATTCTCACCATCAACAATGACATGGAGGGATCTAGAAATATTTTAACCCAATCATTGATTAGTGTGTATAGGTATAGTTAAATTTACCTTTTATTCTATTTCTTGGTTTCTTCCCACAACACTATTGTAACGACCCAAACTTTCATTAATGTAAATCCCTCTTGATCTAATTAAATGTCTCTTTATGTAAAATATTTATATAAAATGTCAACTTCTTTGGTTTTATGTTAAGAATTATGACTGTTGCTAATATATCCATTGAACAGTGATCACATGATTACTATAAATATATGGCTTTAACAAATCCAATTTACTCAAACAAAGGAAGCGACGACCTTATCCCGCAAATGTTCCCCATACAAAGCCCATTTGTCAGATCTTGGAAAGGAGGTTGCATCTTTGGGCTTCGCTCTTGACCAAGCCCAAGCTAAGCCTGAATACATTACGCCCAAGAGGGACCGCCTATGAGAGAAGTGGATGTTGATAGAGATCACCACCCGAGAAATGTTATCCGAGCCACCCCAAGAGTCTGTCACCATCGCACACCTTACTCTTCGGTCTTATGCGGGTGTTATAAGGGGTTATGTAACAAGACCTTAGCATGATGGTTATGTGCATTAGTTTTTTATATAATAATTAATATACTTTCATTTCATTATTTTTACCTTGTAAATAGTTTTTAAAGCACAAATAGTATTTTTAGTTAATGTTCAACTAAGAAATCTATTTTGATGAATTAATGGATTTTTTATTTAAATAATATTTTAATAAAATATTATTATTATTAAATTAATTTTTATTAAATATAAATGATCGTATAATTTTGTGAATGCAATTGTAATTTTTATTAAGGTTTGAAATCCATTTTTGTCAAAACCCATGAATTTTCAATAAATGTTAGTTTTTATGTTATAAGTGAAAATTAAAATATTTAGAAAATTATTTAGATAAAATTAATATTATTTCTAGAATCAAGAAATTTAAATTATCCAATGGTAAATTTTTCATAATTTTCTGAGACAGTAAAATTTTTGGGTAAAAAATAAATACCGTTTAAATATATAATGTGTTTTATGACATCATAATGACCCAATTGTGATGTAATAAAATACTATAAACTTTATGTTCAGACAATATATGTTTTACCATTAAAATAATGTGATTTTGGGTTTGTTTTATTTACTTTACAAAGCATTAGCGGACCCTTCAATACTTATTGAACATTTTTTCTTTTTAAATTGTTTTCCTTGGGAGTGTGACTCACCTCCACATAAGAAACCCCATTGTTTTAAAATTTTGAGAATTTTTACTTATAGAATATTTTTTTCCTCTCCCCTTTGGAAAAACCATGGGCAAAAACCATGGTCTGGTTCTTGGGTTTGATTAGTTTAATGTGAGGTTTCCCAAACCTAAATAATAAACAATTCTCTCTCCTTTCCTATATAAACCCACCCAAGCTCCCACTTCCTCCTCAACAAAAGCATTTTTAGTTCGTCCAACCTCTACCCTACTCTCTCTATAATCCTCCCAAGGTTCCCCAAGCTCCCATGAAGCCTCTCTCAAGCCTCTCTCAAGCCTTTGGAAGCACACTTCCAAGTAACGGTTTTTTCTTCCTTTCTCATTTTGTCTAATTTTATTAATGTTGTTATGCCCTTTTAATTTAAATTATAAATGTTGGGGTATGATTTCTAACCTACACCATAATAACCTATTTATTTTTTAATTATGAGAGACCCATTTCTCTCTCAATAAATTCCTCCCTTTCACACCTGTTACTATGCCGAATTTCTAAAAGGAATTTATCCCTCATCACTTACATTCAAGAAATTATTTTGTGTCATGAATCTAAATTCCATTAAAATTGTTGGGACATGTATCTATATGACCCCCTTACTATCCATTTCATGTAAATATTTTGAGAAACCTTTTCTCTATCATCAACCATTTTTATGAATTCTTACATCACACCGTTACGCTGTTGAAATTGCACCGATTTTCCAAACCAATGTCATTGTGTAGTGAATACCATGCCCATTTCTCTATCAAGGGTATTCAAATTTATGCACATTTACTTAATGATAATAAAGTTTCATGTATTAATTCCAAATTTCTTTATCATGGAATAAATAATTATGTTTTATGAATCCATGTTATATGATCCTTGTGGCACACTTATGCATGAAATGAAATGTTTATGAAGGGTGCACCCGAATAGCGCTCCAATGCGTTGGATAAAGTATAGTATCTTGATAATTCATGTGAAATGGGTGTTTATGCATGCTAATTAAAGTGAAATGAAGGTTTAATCTTGCCTCATGTGCAATGAGGGTTTATTCATTCTCCATGTGCAATGAGCCTCGGCTAATGCAAATTCTATGTTAAGTGTTATTGCCACATATCCATGTTATGATTATCATGATTTATCACACATTTATGTTTATGATTCTTATGTTCCCGATTTATATTCTTATTGTCTAACATGTATTGTATTCCTCATGTTATTACATGATTAGTCCCCTACTGGGATATATAGATCACCCTTTTTTATGCATGTCCTCAGGTTATCCCATGAAATGCTAAGTACGAAGGAATGCAGTGGTCACTTAAAGGAAGTTTTCAATAAAGATATTGTTTTTCATGTTTTAAGTTGTTATGTAATGATCCTAATCCCCAAAGATACTAGACCTATCGATCTTATATATTGTATCTAATGAAGTTTATGTAATAAATTATGTTTAATTTTTTAATAAAAGATTAGGTTTTTCATAGTTGGTATTAGAGGATAAGTTTAGTAAATTTTGGGATTAGGATTAGAAAACCCTAGTAAATCCTTAGAGACAAGACTAAGTATAATAAAAACATCCCTATGTTTTGGTGAGTATTGAGAAAGTGTTTTATCAAACAAATACATCCCTGTTTGGATATGAGCAGGTAGAGGCGACTCTGGAACAGCTGTATCCTAGGGGTAAAACCCAAAAACACCACTATGAGCTAGACTTGAAATGGAATTGGTGCATGACAATGAGATTTTCTATACTCTTGGATATGACACTCCTGGGGGATATGCTTTGGAAAATTTACAAGCTTAGTATGAACCATTATTAAGGGAATAAAAAAATACCCCTAAGAATATATGTTAGAAAGTAGGGCATAGATAACATAGACTGAAGCCAATAGATTCATATGTTAAGGAAATAAAAGTTATTTATAAGTCAAAAATTTTGTCCTTGTATTACCATTTTTGTGTTACCCCTAACATTCCTTTTATTCCATCCAATGGTCGGTAATTGTAGGAATAAGGCTAACAACCGATGTCAAGATCAATGTGATGACTTTACTAATGAGATTCCCAATCCAATGGGAGCGGGAATCAAGAACTTTGTCACGATTCTATCTCAGAAAAATCAAGATTTTAATAGAAACATGGGTCAAGAGTAACGTTAAACCCCCCATAAGAAAGAAAAAGTCTCTATCGAGAGCTTCATGAGATAAATTCCTCCTACTTTTAATGGATCATCTGATCCCTCAATCACTGAACAATGGATCAACTCCATTGAAATGATCACCTCCATAATTCAATGTTCTGAATAAGAGAAGGTTCTCCTAGATACTTATCATATGGAGGGTGAAGTTGATCAATGGTGAAAGTTGACCAAAAATATGAAGCCTAAGGAGGAGATCGAGGTGTTGGAATAGAAGGATTTATAGAAGATTTTTTTCGATAAATATTTTACACGCACCCTCCGGATTAAGATGGAAAGGGACTTCCTTTCCCTCAAGAAAAAATACAAAGAATCTGTTGGAGAGTGCGAGGAAAAATTTAAAAGGCTTTCTGATATGCCTCCGACTTTGTCGTTACCCCTGAATGCAAGGTTGACCACTTCTTTGGTGGGATAAAACCTTGCCTGCGGAAAGCGCTGACAATCCGTGACTTTGAAAACTATGAGTAAATTGTCCTATGTTCCCTCAAGGTCAAAATGGAGATCGGATAATATCAGGGGTATCATGGGGATAAGAAGAGTAAGGTGGAATTCAATGCTAGCATTCCAATGGATAAATCCAACAGTTCTAGAAAGATCTAGCACCCCACTTTCCAAAGGTGTAGAAAAAATTACCCCGGAAATTGCCTGAAGAGGACAAGGACATGTTTTAGGTGTAAAAGAGAAGGGCAACTGGCTATTAACTATCAGAAAGAAAGACCTGCAGCTGTGAAAGAGGAGAGGAATGCTCCATTCAAACCTCAACACATAGTTCATTGATACAACTGCAAAGAATCATGGAATCTTGCAAATCAGTGCCCTAAGCCAAGGGTTTTTGGAGGAAACCAACAACCTCCAAGGCAGCAAGGGTGAGATTTTTCCATCACTACTACTGAAGTGAACCCCGAAAACAAAGTCGTGATAGGTACAATATTTATTCATTCAAGAATAGAAATTGTACTTTTTGATTTAGGTTCTACGCATTCTTTTATATCTCAAAAGTTTAGTAGAACAATCCTAGCACCACCACAAATCATGGAATTAAAGATGTCAGTGAGTATGGAAAATGGGGAAATCATTGCATCCCATGAATATAACTCATCCCCTATCATAATCTGTGAATTAAACTTCCTGGTTAACCTATTCACACTCCCTCTGGTTTAATTTGATGCGATTCTTGGCATGGACTGTCTTTCCTTATATAGAGCCAACATAAATTGCCGGGAGAGGGAAATCAATCTCTATGTGGATAATCGACCCCCGATTCTATAAAAGTGAAAGGAGGAAAATGAATCTTCTTTAGCTCCATCATCTCAAGCCTGGATATTACTGCCCTATGAGCACACGTATATGGCTTAGATGATTGAGTTCAAGGAAGCAACCATCCTTTAAGACTTGCGTATTGTGAGGGAATTCGCTGAAGTGTTTCTTGAGGAATTGTCTGGTCTTCCTCCTAGAAGAGATGTTGAATGATCAATTGACCTTATACCTAGGGAGTTTACAATATCCAAGAATCTATATAGAATGGATGTTGTGGATCTTGAGAAGCTGAAGAAACAACTACAGTAGAATCTGGATAAAGGGTTTACACGCCCAAGTGCTTCACCATGGGTTTCACCAGTCCTCTTCATCAAGAAGAATGATGGTTCAATGCGCTTTTGCATCAATTATCGTGAGCTCAACAAAATCACTATAAAGAACAAGTATCCTCTCCCATGAATTGATGAATTGTTCAATCAGCTACGTGGAGCACAATACTTCTCCAAGGTGGATTTGCGGTCGGGATATTATCAAGTAAGGGTGAAGAAGGAAGATATCCCAAACACTACTTTTCGTACAAGATATGGGCACTATGAATTCATATTAATGCCTTTAAGACTCACTAATGATCCAAAAATCATCATGGACTTGATGAATAGAGTCATTAGAGATTACCTCAACAAATTTGTGGTAGTATTTATAGTTGATATTTTGATATACTCCAAAACCAAGGGGGATCATGAGGAGCATATAAGAACTGTACTAGAGACCTTGTGGAAGGAGAAGCTCTATAAAAAGTACAGAAATTGTGAGTTCTAGTTGAAGGAGGTCTCATTCTTGAGCCATATCATCACAAGAAATGGGATATATGTGGATCCCTCCAAAACAGATGCATTTGAGGGATGGATGGGGCCAAAATCAATAACGGATATCCGTAGCTTCTTGGGGTTAGCCAGATATTATCGACGATTTGTGAGAAATTTCTCACATTGTCCAACCCTCTTACCAACCTAACTTGGAAGGGAGTAAAGTTTTCATGGAGTGATGAATGTGAAGAATGCTTCAAGGATTTGAAATGGAGGCTTATCACTGCACCCATGCTCACTTTACCCACGAGTGGAGAACTTTTTGTGGTATTAATTGATGCTTCGAAGAAGGGCCTGGGATGTGTGTTGATGTAAAATGAAAAAGTCATTGCCTATGCTTCAAGGCAATTGAAAGTTCATGAACAGAACTATCCAACACATGACCTCGAGTTGGCTATAGTGATCTTCTCTTGTAATATTTGGTGGCATTATCTCTTTGGGGAGAAGTGTGAAATAAATACGGACCACAAAATCCCCAAGTATATATTCACATAGAAATAGTTGAACACGCGCCAACAAAGATGGTTAGAGCTGATCAAAGACTATGACTGCTCAATCAATTACTACCCTGGGAAAGCAAACAACGTGGATGATGACCTAAGTAGAGAGGACCCAGTGATTCTATCATTGATGAGAATTGAAAAGGATACAATCTTCTTAGATTTGATGAAGATGGACATGGTAATCATAGAGAAGGTAACATCATCAATCCTTTCACAAATTATTGCCCAACCGTCACTTTTGGAATGGTTAAAGGATGCTCAAAAGGATGATGTGGGAATTCAGGGAAAAGTGGAAGCTATCAGAAAAGGGAAATCCTCAGAGTTTAATGTTAATGAAGAAGGAATTGTGAGATTTGGGAAAAGGCTATGTATTCCATCAAGTCTGGAGCTGAAGAAGGAACTTTTGGATGATGCACATAGTTCAAATTTCTCTTTTCACCTAGGAAACACAAAGATGTATCGAGATCTCTGAGAGCATTATTGGTGGGATAATATGAATAATGAGATTTCTGAATATACATTAAAGTTCCTGGTGTGTCAGCAAGTGAAGAACGAGAGGTAACATTCTAAGGGTATGATGAAACCATTGCCCATACCATAATAGAAATGGGAGAACATCACCATGGACTTTGTGACCAGACTTATGAAGATATCCAAAGGCAACAATGCAATCTGGGTTGTTGTGGATAATCTTACAAAGGCTGCACACTTCATTTCTATTCTAGAGGATTTCTCATTGGATCAAATGGAATAGATATATATCAGGGAAGTGGTAAGGCTTCATGGAGTACCACTATCTATTGTGTCCGATCAAGATCCAAGATTCAACTCTATGTTTTGGAAGAGTCTTAAACATGCTCTGAATACTGAACTGAACTTAAGTACGACCTATCATCCTCAAACTGATGTCCAATCCGATCAAACTATCCAAACACTTAAGGACATGTTGAGAGCGTGATCAATGGACTTTAAAGGAGGATGGGATCAACATCTTCCTCTGGTTGAGTTCTCTTATAATAACAGTTTCCTCTTGAGAATACAAATGGAACCATATGAAGCCCTTTATAGGAAAAGGTGCAGAACACCGGTGTGTTGGGATGAGGTCAGTAAGCGTAAGCTTCTTGGACCAAAAATGGTCAAAGAAATGGTGGAGAAGGTGAAAACCATTCAGCAGCATATCAAGGTATCCCACAGTCAACAAAATAGTTATGTAGATAACCATCGACTAGACCTTGAGTTTAAAGTTGGAGACATGATATTTCTACACATATCTCTGTGGAATAAGTTCATGAGGTTTGGAAAGAAATGGAAGTTAAGTCCAAGGTACATCAGCCCCTTAGAGATTCTTGATCGTGTCGGGGTTGTGGCCTATCGACTAGCACTTCCACCTACCATAGCCAAAGTACATGATGTCTTTCATGTATCTCTCTTAAAAAAGTACATACCAGAATCATCAAATTTACTCTCTTCAGAGGTGGTACAATTGGAGGATGATATTTCTTATGAGGAGAAACCAGTGAAGATCTTAGATCATAGAGAAAAAGTTATACAAAATAAGACAATACCCCTCGTCAAGGTGTTGTGGTGAAACCATTAGTTTGAAGAAGCGACCTGGTAATCGGAGGAAATGATGAAGCAGAGTTACCCAAATCTGTTTTAGTGTGGGAAAAGGAAATTTCAAGGGAGAAATTTCTTAAGGGGGGAAGATTATAACAACCCAAAATTTCATTAATGGAAATTCCTATTGATATAATTAAAGGTCTCTTTATGTAAAATGTTTATATAAAATGTGAAATTATTTGGTTTTATGTTAAGAATTGTGACCATTTCTAATATAGTCATTGAACAGTGATCACATGATTAGTATAAATATAGGGCTTTAACAAATCCAATTTACTCAGAAAAAGGAAGCAAAGACTTCATCCAGTAGACATGCCCCATATGAATTCCATTTGTTAGAGCTCGGAAAGGAGCTTGCATCTTTGGGATTAACTCTTGACCAATCCCAAGACAAGATTTAATATGTTAGGCTTGAGCGGGACCACATACGAGAGTAGTGTAAGTTGATAGGGATTACCACCCGAGTGATGTTATCCGAGCCACCCCAAGAGTCTGTCACCATCTCACACCATACTCTTCGGTATTATACAGGTGTTATAAGGGTTTTTATAACAAGACCTTAGTACGATGGTTATGTACATTATTTTTGTATATAATAATGAATATACTTTCATATTATTATTTTTAACTTGTAAATAGTTTTTAAAGCACAAATAGTATTTTTAGTTAATGTTCAACTAAGAAATCTATTTTGATGAATTAATGGATTTTTGAATTAAATAATATTTTAATGAAATATTATTATTATTATTAAATTAATTTTTATTAAATATAAATGTTCATATAATTTTGTGAATGCAATTGTAATTTTTATTAAGGTTTGAAAGCCATTTTTGTCAAAACCCATGAATTTTCGATAAATGTCATTTTTTATTTTAAAAGTAAAAATCAACATATTTAGAAAATTATATAGATAAAATTAATATTATTTCTGGAATCAGGACGCCGAAATTATCCAATGGTGAATTTTTCATAATTTTCTGAGACAATCAAATTTTTGGGTAAAAATTAAATACCGTTTAAATATAAAATGTGTTTTTTGACCTCATAATGACCCAATAGTGATGAAATAAAATAATATAAACTTTATGTAAGGCCAATATATGTTTTATCATTAAAATAATGTGATTTTGGGTTTGTTTGATTTATTTTACAAAGCTTTAGTGTACCCTTCAATACTTTTTAAACACTTTGTCTTTTTAAATTGTTTTCCTTGGGAGTGTGACTCACCTCCACATAAGCAACCCCATTATTTTAAGAATTTAGGACTTTGGAATTATAAAATATTGTTTTAAACTCCCCTTTGGAAAAAAACATGGTCTGGTTTGTGGTTTTTATTAGTTTAATGTGAGGTGTCCCAAACCTAAATAATAAGAAATTCCCTCTCCTTTATTATATAAACCCACCCAAGGTCCCACTTCCTCCTCACTCAAAGCCTTTGGAGTTCTTCCACCATATACCCTCCTCTCTCTAAAATCTTCCCAACGAGCCCCAAGCTCCCAAGAATCCTCTCTCAATCATCTCTCAATCCTTTGGAAGAACACTTCAAAGTAAGGGTTTTTCTTCCTTTGTCATTTTTGTCCAATTTTCTTAATGTTGTTATGCCCATTTAATTTCAATCGTAAATGTTGGGGTATGGTTTTGCACCTGCCTCATACTTCCCTATTTATGTTTTAATTATGAGATACCCTTTTCTCTCTTAATAAATGTCTCCCATGTACACCTGTTACTATGCCGAAATTCCGAAAGGAATTTATCTCTCCTCACTTACATTTAAGAAATTCTTTTGTATCATGAATCTAAATTCCATTACAATTGTTGGGACATGTATCTATATTACCCCATTACTATAAATTTCATGTACATATTATGAGACACCCCTTTCTCTCTCATCAAACATTTTTATGAATTCTTACATCATGCCGTTACGCTGCCGAAATTGCATTGATTTTCCAAACCAATGTCATTGTGTAGTGAATACCATGCCCATTTCTCTATCAAGGGTATTCACCTCTATGCATATTTACTTATTTATTATAAAGTTTCATGTATTAATTTTATATTCCTTTATCATGGAATAAATAATGATGTTTTATAAATCCATGTTATATGATCCATGTGGCACACTTATGCATGAACTGAAATGTTTAAGAAGGGTGCGCCCTTATAGCGCTCCAATGCATTGGGTAAAGTATAGTATCATCATACTTCATGTGCAATGAGTATTTAATAATTCTAATTCAAGTGAAATGATTATTTACTTGTGCTTCATGTGCAATGATGGTTTAATCATGCTCCACGTGAAATGATCCTTGGCTCATGCTAATTCCATTATAAGTGTTGGTGCCACATTTCCATGTTATGATTATCATGCTTTATCATGCCTTTATGTTTATGCTTATCTTGTGATCTATTGATATGCCTATTGTCTAACATGTATTTTATTCCTCATGTTATTCCCTGATAAATCCCTTACTGGGCTTTATAGCTCACCCTTTTCTATTCATGTCCTTAGGTTATCCGCATGCAATGGTAAGTACGAGGGAATGTAGTAGTCATGTAAAGGAATTTTTCAATAAAGATGTTGTTTTTCATGTTTTAAGTTGTTATTTAATGATCCTAATCCCCAAAGACACTAGACCTATAAATATTCTATGTTGTATCAAATGAAGTTTATGTAATAAATAATGTTTAATTTTGTAATAAAAGACCAGGGTTGTCATAACTATGGCCAAAGATGGGGTTTTATCACAATTATCCTAGATATAGGAAGAAGTAATGAATTCATTATATAAGATTCTAATAATAATATTTCTCATATACTTATAGATATTTCAAAGGTCGAAAACCACTTCTTTATATAGTATGTGGAATTTATACATCTAAGGAAACTAATAATAATTCATTACTGGAATCAAATAAGAATGGTGGTAGATAAATTTGGTGGGACTATAAGGACCATTCATAGTCATCTATAAAATTTAAACTATGTGAAGGATCCAGTATGAACATCAAACCCTAATATATTCAGTTATTGATGAAATAAAAATAATAAATCCATTGGGGATTATGGGTTATCATGCCTAATATCTATAGGCATTAATTAAGTGATAGTTTCATAGGTGGAAAATATCATGTTTATTTTCCACATGGATGACTTTTTTATTCAATAAAATATTTTACTACCCATGATCTATAAATGTAATGGATTACATGGTTGGGTGATTACAATATAAAACTAAACCAAATATAATATAGAAAAACTAAATCAAATAGATGTAAACATTCATGTACTAAACTTGATTTAATGTAACCAACTTTGATTAAAATGAAATATACAATAAATAAAATTAAATAAAAAGAACCAATGTAAACTGAACAAAACATATAATGACCAATACAATGTGAATCAAATAGAAACCATCCAAGATAAACTAATTTGAAACAATTTGACTTGAAACAAAAAAATAAAACAAACTGAAAAAATTCAACTAGAATTGAATTTAATTGTATTGAATCAAATTTAATTTTCCCCAAAAAACCAACCCAAATTGTAAAAAAAATAGAATCCATAAATAAATAATTAAATTTAATTAAACATATTTTTCTTCAACATTATAAAAAAACAATAAATCATAAATATCATAAATTTAATCAAGAAAAACTAAAAATAAAATACTTTAATAGCCAAAAATCAACCATAACTAAATGAATATGAAATACAGAAACCAATAATGAAGGCACAAAACCAAATCAATGCATCAAAAACCAACTAATCCAAAACATAATTAAATCAATAACGAACAAAAATTTAATAATACCAAACTGAAATGACTAGAATATGATAAAACTAAACCAAACTAACCAGAAGAGAAACCAATTTTAAAAGAAAAAACCTATATGTGTTAGTCCAAACATGATCCAAAAAAGTGAATAAAAAATGAAAAAAATCACACAAAAATAAATAAAATTGAATTGAATTGAAATAAATTAAATGAAAGCTAAATTAACTAAATGAGTATAAATTAACATAAATCCATCTGAATCATATGAGGTATGAAAAAAATAAATCTAGTTGAAATGAAAAGTTATAAACAAATATAGGCAAATCAAAATAAATAAAATTGATCTAGAATAAACCAAACTGAATTGAGATGAAAAAATAAGCCGAAAATAATGAAATGGTACTTTATTAATATAAATTGAATATAATTGAACCAAGATGAATTGAATTGAACCATACTTAACCAAATTTAATTAAAAAGAACAAAATAATATTATATATTTTAAAACTGAATACAAAAAACAAGGATCAAAACCAATCTAAACTTAAATACTACCATGCTAACAAAACATTAACAGTATTTAACCAAATAAATAACAAATCCAATTCTTTAATGTGTATTTTTAACAAAAACAAACACCAATATTGACTATACACTGTCATCCATATCCATCAATGAAAAAGTTACATTGCTTTTCCTTATTTTAACCGCTTTCAAATTAAATCATAAAAACATGAAAAAACAAATAGGAACACATTTAGCATACATTTTCCCTTTCATTTTACCATATTATACATCTATTTAATATTGATGTGTTTTCTTCAATAAAGATATTCCATTTCCATTATTCTATAATTACATTTCCCTTATGTTCATAGAGATAATATATATAAACAAGAATCCTTAAATTACACTTTATATTAATTTATAAAATAATTATTTAATCATCTTCTCAAGTATACAAATTTATTGTATAAATTTTTTTATTAATGAACTCATATCCTACTAGAATAAAGTGATCAATCATTATAGAAAATCATATTGCATCATCTAGTATATCCATTTGATTTTAGTTATCGAATAAATTATTAATAACCTATTTTAAATTTTGGTTTTGGACATTCAAGGAAATTGCAGAGGGAAGTTTTGAATATTCAAGGACGTGTGTCTCGAGAAAAATTGTTTTTCTTGAGAAGAATGAAGAAATATGGAAGTGTGGTAAACAAACTGACACAGTAGAAGATTATAATATTTACGTGAAGGAACTGATCACATAGTGGAATCCCTAAAAAATCGGATTTTAAAAATGTTCACCAATGTTCAACATGAACTTGTCGACGTTAGTGAAATGATTCCCGATTAAAGCCGAGGATCTTGTATGAAGGGTTTTAAGCACAAAATAAAAACTATAAAATATCTGGTTTAGATCTGAAGCTCCATACAACATTTAATCATCGTTGGAGATTGTTTCTCATCAAATCCAAAGATGAATTTATCTAGATCGTACATATACACTTCATGTATTTTCAGGAGAGCCAATCGTTTAAATCATGGTGCTCACATGGAGATCCGACGGTGCCTTCGACGTTCCGACGATCACCACATCACTTTGCTTGCGGTGCATACGAGAGAGATCAATCTAAGCACTTTGGATCTAGATATTCTCTCTCTAGAAAATGGGAGAGAATATAGGGGAGAGAAATCCCATAAAATGTTTTTGGAGAATGCCCCTCCTCCTCTATATATAGTGTGTAATTAAAATACCCGGTCCCTGAATACTTAACACACTATTAACAACATTTTATGAATACTAATCTGAGTCATGAATATTATTATCACTCTCATGTAATATATTAAAGTATTATGTGATAAAAAATGAGTCCATAACTTGACATGTCATTCCCATAAATATTAATTGAACCTTGAATAGTTTAATATTCGTTCAAATAATATTTTTCATGTATTTACATAAAAATGGTAAATACATTTAGTAAATAAATTCGATGCTCATTATTCTTAACTAGAATAATATGAATTTATTTATTACATTGGAAATCTTATTTCCTTGTACAAATCCCATACCCCATTTGTGGGGCCCACCATGTCCAAAACTCCTATTCAACTAAATATGGTAGATTATCGAATACGCTATTGTGTGTGATCCTCTAGGACCTTATCTTGACATCAGTGAATTGTATTCACAGACCAAGAGTGGGATCTATAAACCCATCATGGCCCTTGAAGAGATAAGTATTTTCACAACAGCAACAACCAACCTACGAACACATAATATGTAATATAATCTCTTTGTCATTAATATCGCATAAAGTAGGATGCACACGTGTGTCATCATCCTTATCTGTATTTATTGTTTGTTGATCCAACTGGATGGATTTACCTTTGACTGCCATGTCCATGGTCTTATGAAGGTACTTCCATCCTTATCAGCATGTCCTGAGATATATTAGTTCCATAACTTAGAAGTGAAAAATACTTTCTTCACCATTCAACCAATTTCATTCCATCAATGATGCACCCAACAGAAACTACCTTGCCACAATTTCAACATCATGGTTTTTGTCTTGCATCAAATATGTGATCAAATGACATACACTAGAAATGGTCTCAATTTAGGAGACCATTACACATGATCGTAGATAGGAACATCCAATGACACCCAAAACATTTGGTGTTTCTTTTGGTGGGTCTGTCCTCATGATCTCACTACTAGAGATCACCAAGTTCAAAATTCATGAGAATAAGTCTGAATGCATATGTTCTCCTAGCACTTGATAGTCAAACATCTATTGTTCCCAATCAGTAAGATGTATCTAGACTATATAACATATATTTAAGATTAATGTCCTAGTATCTTGAGGTTCTCATTATAGCCTGAGATTTTATATAACCCCACGACACGACAATTAATCTATAGACATTATCATTTCAATAGTGGATGCAAAAAATTCTACACTATAATGGTAAGATGAAACCATGTACATCTAACTGTATACAAGAAATAGTGATCAAAAGAACTGAATAGTTGGGTCTAGGGAACCCACTATTTCAACACTCCCAGTTGCACTAGATCCAACTTGCTAAAAAAACTTGTTATCTACTCACCTGATAAAGATCACATTTCTGCTGAGTAATGACTTTAGCTATAGGGCCTACCAAAGTTATTCCGCATGGATTTTATTCTATTTGAAACCTCATATCATTGAGTAAAAATTCTCAAGAGATGGTATCCCGAGTATATCCCACTTTTCCACTATCATAACTTGACATCTTGTCTAGTAAGAGTATCATAATTTACATTATGATAATCCTCTTATTACTTTGTGTGATTCCAAGAACTGGAACAAACCCTTGGGTATAACTACTTCTTTTCTCTCTTAGAAGCTGCAACATACTCTGTATTTGTAGGTATGGCTACCACTGGCTTATATGAGCTTGTCTCACTCATCACCTTAGCCTAAATTTAATACTAGATCACATTGATCCATGAAATATGAGTGTGTATCTCTGAAAACCAGTATCCTTTCTTCTCCACTTACCAAGTACATATCATTTTGTACCTGTCAAAGTACAAATGAATAGTTCTGACTTCAACACTTATAGTGCTTCTAGATCTCTCTGATATTTGACTACTATAAAATATATCTTGGAAATATCATTTCTTGTACATATCATGGCATACATGATTGATCCATTGCTTCAACATATAGATTTTACTCATCACGTTTATCTACTCCTATTTCTCGGACATGTGAACCTAGAGAGATTATTCATTATGACATAAGAAATAATTCAGCTGTTGAATTATTTCAACTTGTATTTTTCAATACTATGTCATTATATGTACAATTTACTAGGTCCAAGAAACCTTTAGATTCACCTCAGCAGATCTTATTCCCTAGAACTTAGGTTTCTACTTTTAAGTCAATTACTGGAGAAGTGATTCTATCATGGTCCGAACTAACTGTAAGTCCAATATCTGTTTTCCATATGTTGTCAAACATATTTTTCTTGGAAAACCATTGGCACTCCCACCAACATTTGGTAGACACATGATAAAAATTTATTACAAATGTATATTCTATGATCTCATTTCTTAATTCAATCCTGAATTAGATTTTAGTAACATGTAAGCTTTATTAGCATTATGTGTCTTCACCATCCATTTATGGCATCGTTTTATAGACACCTTCCATGATTGGTGGTGATGATATCAAATGCGTAACATAATGATAATAGAAATTATATATAACAAGTAAAATTCTAATGTATTTAGGCATACTGACTTGGTATAACCAATGGAGCCTTATAAGTGTCGCACTTGTACCATCCATGTATCGACTCATTTGAATACCCACTGCAGTGTTCAAAATTATAGGCCCCTTTTCTCTTTGATACATGGAATCCATTTATGTAATTTTAATTGATCTTGTCAATATTATCTAATTTCAATATACTTCCCACTTGTAGGGAATATTATTTGAAATGAATAATTGATCACCAACCACAGTGAATACAAAAACCATCACCATAGTTTTATCCTTCCTATGTAGTATGTGTATCTGGAACATACTCTGTTCCACATGCGCTACTGTAACTAGTTATTATGACAAGTATTTGTGCATATAAAGCATTGAGTAAGCTCAATTTAATCTTTTTTCCACTATCTCTAATAGGGAAGTTCACCCTTTTATAGAACCGTAGTCTATCACTTGACTACATCTTTTCTATCTTAAGAATTTGTGTAACATCCTAAGAAACCATTAGGATAATTACAATATATGCACATTGTGATTGTACCTGATGCAAGTTTGTTTATGTCCAAACCCTTTTCATCCAAACACATGTCCTTATGACATAATATATTTACATCATACTATGACTCGTATATTATCCATTTGTCATTATATTTTGCATATGGTTGTGGGATATCGCCGTTATTTTCAAAGCATTTCGTGTAATATAATTGAATTTGTTGAAGGTTGAAACATTAATACTCCATACATCATGACTCTAATGTATAAAATGTACATTTAGTAATTAATCCACACTACATTTTTTTGATCAATGTTAACATTTAAGACTTCATAACCGATCCTCCTTATTAACATCAATTTCATGATGAAGATAAGGTATTGTGTGTTTAGGAATTACTCCACACTACATTATCATGATCGATAATTGCATTGTCAAGATATTCTTCGGAATGTCGGCTCAAAGAAACTCATATATTCTGACCATTAATATACTTAACTTTACCATTCATTAATTACTTAGAATAATCATATGAAGTTTATATATACCTCTAGCTTTGACTTTAAATAGTTCATACTTGTTGAACTAATTTCAAAAGATTTGTGACATACCTTTATTTATAAAGGTTTATTTTTCCAAACTAAAGATGTCGATAATACCAAAAGTATTTATCTGTTCTGAGCCTAAATACCATACTAGGTATTATTCTTAACGTACACTTTTATTTTTACTTGAAAAATAATTATCATGGCATAATTGGGTAATAGTATTACATTTTATATTTATCAAGTATTACTGAACTATAGGTTGAGTAAAAAATACAAGGAAAACATTGATTCTTTAATTTGGAATAATGTCTCCTTGTTTCTAAGGAAACATGAGATTAATTTATTGGTTATACTCAATAATATTTATATATGAATCTTTCACTTGGAAATTAGGAAGTCATGTACTTATCACCATTGTCCTAGGTATCACCCTTTCTCATCCACTTGGAGTATACACCTGACTTCCAGTAAGGTTTCTATACTTACTAGGTAACCGTATTAGAATACACATATGTCACTAGAATATTGTATTTAATACCCAATTAGTAAAACTGAAACATTACTTTTATGAATATTCCTGAAGAAGAAGTAGGTAACATGATTCTTTATTTAGTTTATTGCAATTAAACTTCCATTGTTTTATTTTATGATATGAAAAACAAATAACCTTTGTTAATACCTCTTTCATTGATTGATGTTGTGAATGTTCCATTGGCATTACTTGCCTTTTGGCATTTTCACCTTGTCTTTCAATTTATTTTCCATAAGAATTAAAGATGAAACTATCTTTGAAATTCTTATTCACTTGGCGATCCTTACCTAAATTGGTAATGAAGTGTTTACTCAATACTTATTTGTTTTGTAACTTAAAATGAAACTTGAGTAATGGGGTGAAAATGACATGATAAATGGATCCATTTATTGATCATGATCCACCTTTCAATTTACACATGTTGGTGTAACTATATCCTTATTCATGTCATTACTTCACTTTATCCTTGCAAATATCTCAGAGACGAGACTTCATATTTTATCATCCATGCCCTGATGTAGTGACCACAACTAACACCAGACATTGAAAAAAGCATAATGACATAACTATAATATGCTTTGTACATCAGTCCACTGTAAGAAATTTCATCATCACCTTTTGAGGTAGTTTAATAGGTGTTGGGGACACTGACACCTCGATTTTCCTATATATCATAGTACTATGCACACATGCCTGTACTATTCTTGGATACTCGTGTTAGTGATGACATTTAATTTTTCCAACATTTATCACAATTTAAACTTGTGGTATAATTTTCCATTTTACTACAAAAATAAATTCTAGCATATTATTGCTTTTTCTCTGGATTACTGGGTTAGAAATTTTGATTAAATAATTAATGCATTAAATATCTCCCACTATTTTTATCAAATTCTAGGAACCCTTTGTTCTAGAATTGGAATACTCTATCTCTAGATTATTCTAGTGGAATGGATCCCAGAACCGCCGCTCATAGTCTACAAGCTATGGCTATGACACTACTTGGAGGGTTCAAGGTAGGCTTTTGTAACAACCTAATGTTTTTCAATGGAAATTACCTTCTTATAAATATGTCCTAAAATCACAAGAAAACACAATGTAATGAACTAATAAATACTAAGTGAACTTTAAACATATGTTTGTCACTTCTGTGTTTGGAATTTCAAAAATCCGACATACACTATTGCAATCAGTAAGTTACTTGGAGTACTATATGAAAAACTTAATTTTTTGTGAATGTAACACCCCAGTATGATAGAGGGTTAAATGAATAAATGATATGAATAATGTCAACAAGGTACACCTTCCTTTTTAGGAGCCTGTCTGATTAGAACTCCATATTTAAGCGTGCTTGGCTTGGATTAGTGATCAGGATGGGTGACCTTCTAGGAAATTTCCTAAGGTGTTTGTGAGTGAGGAAAAAGCACATTAGAAAGGACATGTGTTGGCATGTGGGGACTATCATTAGTCAGATGACCCATTCAGGCACGTGGGTGGGCCCCAGGGTAGGGACCATGTATCTGTGGGGCAACTGGTGGTACCTAGTGAGCCAGGACCCGATGGACATGTTAAGGCGGGGTGTCTGTGCTATCACTGGGACCCAGTTGTCACAGCTTTTGGTTGGCCAACCGCATGAACTTGCAGTTCCTTGATCTGTTGAGTGAAGTCCTCACTTCTAAAATCAAAACTTGATTTACTCAATTCTTAACTCTAAAATTATATCAAGTTAGATATAGATAATCCTTAATAACACTTTAGTTAAGTCAACCCACCGCTCTCATAAGAACTCCCCAACAGTAAGAGGCACCCTCAACTATGGCATGAGCAGCACCTCAAACAGCTAGTTTTTTCCAAATTTGATTGATGGAAGTCAGTAATGACTTAATATTTCTGTGAGGGATTTATATTTTTAATGTGACTAAATAAATAATTTTTTATTTTTTTATAAGCATGTACTATGTGATCACACTCACAACTAACCATGAAAGAAATATAAAACTTTATCGCATCACATGTTCATTTTATCTATGCATGCCTGTTTATTATTATACTATGTGGTCGCACATTAACTACACATTTACAAAAATAATAAAACAATAAAAACAAAATGATGACATGATCATGAGAGAGTACTAATGGTTGATTTTTTGAGTGAATAACAAACCAACCTTGACCCTAGGGGTAATACCTTGATTTTAATGGATTGCAATAACAATGTATGCCCACCCAATGCATCCAACTCCTGTCTAGTGCGTCACTGTCACTTGGTGCGAAGTGCGTCACACCTTGTATTGCTATTATACAATAGTACTTGCATGCAGGAGAGGGGGTATCAGGGTATAAAAATACAACTCTGAAAATGGGCGCGTAGACCCTTATATATATGATGACTCTGAGATGACACACATGTCGTCTTTTATTAATTAAACAAATTATTACAATACCATGCAATAATTAAATAAATAAATTAAATAAATAAGCACTAGACATGCATTGGTTGGTCTCCAGCTCATGATTAACATACACATTAACTCACGTATATAAAATAAATACAGAATAAAAATTAATCTTGCATTAAATAAATTTGAGGGCATTTAATTGAATTAAAAACTTTACTCTAATTTTTAATTCAATATTTTAACGTCGTTCGGTCCCGATTAATTAATTTAATATTAAAAATAAAATAAAACAAAACAAAATAATTAATTTAATTAATTACCAAATTAAATTAATTTATGCCTCATTAATTTAATAAACCAAAAAATAATATTTAACTACTTTAATTATCAACTTTAATTAAATTAATTGTTTTAATTAATTTTGGATTAATAAACACGCCTGGGACCTTAAAATTCAGTTAGGGCCTGTGCGAGTCAGGGCGAACCCACATAGGCCTAGTTCGGGGTGTACCAACCTCATGCAGGGTTTTTCTGAGCCAGGAAGGTTTGATCCCACTGATTTTGGGCTAAGAAGACCCGAGCGAACCCATTTCAGCTCTGTTCAAACCTAACAGGGTTACCTCATCCGGTTTTCCAGTTTCGCCCGGTCCTGAAGTGTTGCGGTCAAGGTGCTATCCGGAAGAGGAGCCGACTGAGAGGAAGATTCGACTATCTATAGAGGGGTCACTGGACTAACAATGTAAGTGAGTGAGGTTGTCTCTTCTCTCCGAATCATATCCCACTGGTGGGAGAAAGCAGGACGGGGAGGTGCTGGCTCTTGCTGACCTGGGTGGCGTGAGCATGGCCGGCTGAGTCACCGATGTGTAGAAGGGTGGCCAACACGGTTCGATGAGGTGTTGAGTGTTCTGTTCCAGTGTGTGGGGTGCCAGACTAAGGGATCCCAATGGCGAGGTCCGTGGGAGTCATTAGTGGTTTTGGTCCAGAGCAGCGGCTGGAGAGGCTGGGTGCGTTGATCGGCCTACGCAGAAGGGTTCCGGAGGGGGGGGGGGTTCTGTGAGTAAGACGAAGGGAGATAAAGGGCCTCTTATACCACAAAAATTGTCTTTTTTTCTTTTGTTTTCTATCCACCACCCCCACTAGGTAAACCCGCCTATTAAAATTATGTTAAAAATGTTTTCTCAGTGAGTATTTCGGACACAATATTTCTAGTCAAAATACAAAACATCATTGGAATTCAGTCTTGAATCAAAATTCAAAATTTCGTATGGCCGCAAACTGTCCATCCGATATCCAATTCTAATATCTTCTACAATGTTAGAACTGAAACGACACCCTCTTTAACAATTAATGAAAATTTAATTCTTTCAATGGAATAAAAATTCTCACATTCCATTTGATACCACTTTAAGGAACTGGGAATTTAGGGGAATCCCCAAGAATTTTGATTTTAAAAAATTTCACCGATGTTTGACATGAACTTGTCGACGTCAGCGTAACGATACCTGGTTAAAGCCGAAGATCTCGCATAAAGGGTTTTAAGCAAAAAATAAAAACCATAAAATACCTGGTTTAGATCTAGATCCACGTATGATGTCTGCTCATCATTAACAATCACTACTCAAAGAATCCAAATCCAAATTCCTCTAGATCCTCCACATGCACTTCAAGTATCCACAGGAGCACCGCTTGTCGAAATCCTGGTGCTAGTGTAGATATCTGACGATGCCTTCAATGCTCCGACAATCACCACATCACTTCACTTGTGGTTCCTGAGAGAGAGCTCGATCTGAGCTCCTTGGATCCAGAGATTCCCTCTATAGAATATGGGAGAGATGAGAGGAGAGAGAAATACCTTGAATAGTTTTTTTGTGAATTCCCCTCCTCCTCTATTTATAGTTTATAATTAAAATACTCTCTATTGCCTCTCCAGCCCCCGAATACTGAACACACTATTAAAGACTTGTTATGATTACTAATCTGATTTATAAATATTATTATTACTCTCTTGTAATATATTAAAATATTACATGATAATAAATGATTCCATAACTTGACTTGTCATTCCCATAAATATTAATTGAACCTTGAATAGTTTAATATTCATTCAAATAATATTTTTCACGTATTTACATAAAACTTGTAAATACATTTAATAAATAAATATGATTCTCATATTATTAACTTGAATAATATGAATTTATTTATTACATTGGCGATCGTATCTCCTTGGACAAATCTCAGACCCCAGTGGTGGGGCTCACCATGTCCAAAACTTCTATTCAACTGAATAAGGAAGATTCTTGAATACACTATTGTGTGTGACCCTCTAGGCTCTTATCTCGACAGTAGTGAATAATATTCACAGACCAACTATGAGATCTAGAAACCCATCATGTACCCTGAAGAGATAAGGATTGTAATAGCAGTGACAACCAACCTACAAACACATACTATGTAATATAATATCTTTGTCATTAATATCTCATAAAGTATGATGCACACATGTTTCATCATCCTTTTTTGGAATTATTGTTTTTTGATCCTACTAGATGGATTTAACTTCAACTATCATGGTCATGGTCTTATTAAGGTACTACCATCCTTATCAACATGGCCTGAGATATATTACTTCCCTAACTCGGATGTGAAAAATACTTTCTTGACCATTCAACCAATGTCATGCCATCAATGACGCACCCAACACAAACTACCTCTCCACGATTTCAACATCATGGTTTTCATCATGAATCAAAGTACATGATCAAATAACATGCATTGGTAATTATCTCAAGTCAGGAGACCATTACATATGATCATAAAATAGGAACATCCAATGACACTCAAAACATGTGGTGTTTCTATTGGTGGGTCTATCCTTATGATCTCACTACTAAAGGTCACCAAGTGAAAAATTCATGAGAATAAGTCTCAATACTTATGATCCACCATCACCTGATAGTCAAAAATCTACTGTGTCCAATTAGTAAGATGTATCTAGACCATATAATATATATTTATGATTACTGTTATAGTATCTCGAGGTTCTCATTATAGCTTAGGATGCTCAATAACCTCTCTACATGATAATTAATCTATGGAAATTATCATTTCAATAGTGGAAACAGAAAATTCTACACTATAATGGTAAAATGACATCATATACAACTAATTGTATACAAGATATGGTAATAAAAATCACTGAATAGTTGGGTATAGGGAACCCTCTATTTCAACATTACTTTTGTTGATTTATTATTTTAATATCTATTTTGTAACTAAATATTCAATTTATATTTGTAATAGTGTGCTTTGTAGGACCTTGATGAGAAGAAAGTTAACTAATTTGGGCCAAATGATCATTTACATTAGGTTTTGGGTGATGATAACCATGGAATAGTACACTTTTGACTAGGGAAGAGTATTGTATCAACTAGATATGAACTAGTTCAAGTGCTAGTTCTGGTAGCACCGATTTGGAAATACCTAATGCACGTGCTACACTGGATTAGGCCAAGGAAGAAGAGGAAAAAATGGTCATAGAGGAGCTTGAATGGAATCAAACGGACAACGTTGAATTTATGATATTTAAAATAGTCTTATGTCCATCACTTACATCAAATACCTCCACATATTGTGATTTATATATGGGGATGATGGCGAGGATGACGATAAGAATGAAGTTGTGGATGATGTTGAGGATGAAAATGACGATGACAGTGAGGATGATGGTGAGGATGATAGTGATGATGGTGATGGTGATGGTGATGGTGATGGTGATGAGTGATTGATTGATCCTTTACATTTGACCAATATTTATAAAATTTGATGTTTGATGATTATTTATGAATGAATATATGTGATGTTTTGAATGTGTGTTATCATTAGTTGAATTCATTAATTTGTATCTTGTGTTATCATTGTTTGTATTTTAGCTGGTGACGTTTGTTTGTAGGTAATTGATCATGTTGGGCTACTGCTATGATTTATGGTGGATAATGATTGTTGTTTGGGTAGGGTTGAGGTGCTACTACCTATAGAATTAGGGGGTGGGGGTATATATTAATGGTTTCAAAACCTTTGGTATAGATATATGACAATAGTTTTTATGGAACCATTGGGATAGATTAAATCCCATTTTCCCGATACCAACAGTTCATTGAAAACCATTGGTATTGGTCTATACCAATAACTAACTATCCAAAAATTTAGAGAACCATTGGTATAGTCTATACCAATAGTTATATATCCTATACTAATGGATTTGAACAATTGGTATAGTTAATAATTCTAGTAGTGGATTAATTGTTTCAGTAGATACTGATAATTGACCAAGATAGGGAATTTATGCACTTACAATAGGGTGATATGTTCATAATGGATTATTCATATTGTTTCAATGAGATCTAGAATTTTTCATTGAATCTTTCTGGTGAAGATCTAAAGACATTGAGATGGTTTGAGTATGGACTCGTGCATGCCATATGATCTTAGTTTAATGCCTTTTGGTTGACTACCATTTCTGAGATAGTGAACTAGGACTTCATTTCTGAGTGAAATCTGAGGGAACCTGAAGGTATGGCCCATGTTGGTTCATTTACAAGATAGGGAAATGGTTCATTTAGTGTCATAAAAGGATGATTAGAGTCTGATCATGGGGGACGTGGTAGTCAGATAACACGCATCAATAGTTACATGATATGTCATCAGTGTGGGAAGTCGAGACATAGGAAACCCCATCGAAACAAGGACCCAGTTGAGTTCTAATACTATGGTAGGAGGGGTCATATTTAGTTTTTCTATTGAACCTTTCCCCTAGTTACCAGTGAGATAGAATCTACATTAACTCTATATTTATGAGTGGGGTAAGGGTCTCCATGCCATGAGGGTATATAGAGTACTACCATCCATTATAGCCAATGAGGTGGTCATGGACAAGGAATCCAAACACAAGACTTACAATACTAGTAGAATTGACCTACTCAGGGTAGATAGATTGTATTTTAGGGACATAGATCACGACATATTTATGAAGTATAGCCAACACATAGGGAACAAAGTGTCAAGCCTTATTCTTTGTGAGGTATGATTTTAGTAGCCTATACTTTATTTTCTTACTTATTTGACACAGGATCTTCACATTTTTTTATATCTATGGAAATTATGGGAAGTAAGGGACTTGAGATAGATTACTTATGTGGTGTAATAACCCTTGATACTTCATTGGGGACCTGATATGAGGGTGTACGCTGGTTCAAGGAGTGTCCCCTTGAGATAGGTGATTATCTTTTCATATGGATACTTTTTCTTCAAAACAATATAGGCTTTGATGTAATTCTTGGGATGGACTGGTTTGTCACTTATCAATCCCATTTTGATTGGTATCATTGGATATGGTCTTTTATATCCCTATATGATGATAAGAATGTTCATTAGTGGGGATGATATGTCCTTGCTAGTCGAGCTGGACCTAAGACACATGGGATGGGAGGAGTGTCATACTAGATTGCTAGCCTTTTTGTGAGAAATTAGGGAAAACATTAGAAAAAATTACCCCTTATAGATGATTATTTTAGGGAAATTTTCCTTGATGAATTTTCTGGGATACATCCTAAGATAAAATGGAGTTTACCATAAAGCTATTTCCTAGAGTAGAAATAGTATTTATTCCTCCTTATAAGATGACTCCAACATAAATTTAGGAACTCAATAGACAGTTAGAGGACCTAAAGGCTAAGGGTTTTATATGACCTAGTACTTCACCATGGGGTTCACCCAATCTTTTATCCAAGAATTTAAATGGTGGCATAAATCTTTGTGTGGATTATTGGAAATTTAATAATCTTAAAATTAAGAACTGATATCCTTTATTTTTTATGGAAAACCTCTTCATCCAGCTCCGAGGAGCTCGAGTTTTCTCAAATATTGATTTGTGGTTGGTTTTTCATTAGGCAAGAGTTATATACTTAGATATAATATGTAAAAAATTACATAGTAGTTATATATTGTATGAGTATTTGGATATTCCGTTCGGTCTCATGAACAAGTTGAGTGTTTTCATGGCCCTAATGAATTGGGTTTTCCACCCTTACCTAGATTATTTTGCAGTCATTTTCATGGTTGATATATTAGTGTACACACATACTTGACGCAATCATTCCATGAATATTTAAATATTATTGAGCACACTGAGAGAGAATATGTTATATGAAAATCTCACCAAATTACACTTCTATATTGAGAAGGTTCACTTCTTGGGTCACATTATCTCAGAGGAAAGAGTATCTTTAAACCCAGAGAAGGTGAAAGATGTGGTTTCATGGAAGAATTCCAAGAACGTCTTTGACATACAAAGTTTCTTAGGGATAAATGGATATTATAGGTGCTTTATTAAGTAATTTTCACACCTAAAAACACCTATTATAGGATTAAATAAGAAGTGTGTTATGTTTACATGGTTTGAATCATGTGAGAAATACTTTTAGAAATTGAAAGGAAGTTTGACATCAACTCCAATTATTATTCTTCCAGAGCTGGGAAGAAGTTAAAAAATTTATGATAATTTATTTGGCGGAAGTATGATAGAAGTTTTGACATAGGATGAGTGAGTCATGGTGTACATTTATCATTAGTTGAGGCCTCATGAATATAATTATTAGACACACAAACTCGAACTAGAAACTATAGTTCATACCTTACGTTGCTGAATACACTTTTTTCATGGGGAAAATTTTTCAGTATACATAGACCGCAAGATACTTAAATACATATTCATAAAACATGAATTGAACCTTTTATATCACTTATATGACTAATAAAGTCAATGATTTTACTAATTCAATGAGTAGGAAAACTTAGGTTCAAGAAGTTTGGGAGTCCAGAAGTATATGAAAGTTGATGGACCAGTTTTCTGAGTTCTATTTAGTGGTGAAAGACTATCTTGGATATCATATAATCACATTTTTATCAGTTACCTCTTCATTACTGGATATAGTGAAGATGAGAAAACTCTCTGATCCATAGGAATTATTCCTAAGGGAAAGCATTTCAATTGAAGACCCACTCTTTGGTTGCATTGTTGGTGTGGATGGGATCATTCATATTCATGGATCCGTTTTTTTCTTTCCAAAATTAAAGAGTAATTGATGTGAGAATATCATGATTATAATTGGGTAGTACATCCTAATATTACCAAGATTTACAATGATTTTCATCATTAGTATTGGTGGCCTTGTATAAAATGTAAGGTAGCTAGTTTCATGACTAATTGTTCCACCTGTCAGTAGGTGAAGGCATAAAAGTAGTGACAAACATGAATTTTACATTCATTTCCAATTCTATAGTGTAAATGAGACAACATCACCATGGATTTAATGACTAGATTACCCAGGCCCCCTTGAGGTTGTGATGTAGTGTGGGTGATCATTGACAGAATGGTGATGGTCTCCCACTTCTTTCTTATTTGAGTGATGTTTTCTATGGACGATATGGGAAGGATATATGTTTGGGAGATAATATGCATTCATGGTATCCATTATACCATCATATCAGATTGGGATTCTCATTTCACATTGGGTTTTTTGAAGGGGTTGTAAAAGGCATTAGGTTCACAGGTATTCATAAGTATAGATTATCACACATAGACCGATGGTTGGTCCAAGCATATGATATAGGTGTTAGAGGACATGCTCTGATCTCATGTCCTCGATTTTGGAGGATATTGGGAATAACACATATCTATTATTAAATTATACTTTAATAACATCTTTCAACAAACCATATAAATGGATACATATGAGGAAATATATGGTAGGATATTCTGTTCATCCATGTGGTGGTTAGAGGTAGGATAGGAACTGCTACTGGGACCTCATCTCATTCAAGAGACATCTAAGTAGGTAAAACTGATTAAGAAGCATATGATTATAACTCAATCTAGGTATAAGTCCTATGTAGATCACCACCGATCACCTATGTATTTTGAGGTCATGGATCAGGTATTTTTGCATTTTCACCAAGATTATGGAATTCAAGAATTTATAAACAAGCGAAGCTAGCACCTAGATTCATTGGACCCATTGAGATTTTAGAGAGAGTTGGTCCAATAGCCTTCCAGTTGTAGTTACCTCAGAGGTACTAGACCATGCACAATGTCTTCTATGTTTTATAGATTCTCCATTATCATTCCAACTATAACATCCCACCCCTACGCATTGGCATAAGTTTAGGAAAAATTTATACTTGGACTTAGGATACATCCCCAAGATACCAAAGACTGACAATAAATTCCAAGGACTTCATTAATAGACGGGGAGAAATTTTCCCTTTAAAGATAAAACAATCTCACCCTAAAATTACATAATCAAAACTACTATATGATATACGGAAAAAATGTAAAATTACTTATATTAATACCATTGATATCAAAACCAAACTACAACATAGTACCACAATGTAAGACTAATAACATCAAAGTACATAGTGGAATACAAACCAAAAAAACTCAAAGACTCCAAGACATAACTCCAAGATCCAATTACAACTCCATACCGATGTATCACGAAGCACCAATAAAGAATTGAGATGCTTTAACTTTACCTATAACTTGATTGAAAATATCCACAAAATCACCAATGTTCCAAATAAGGGACAAGTAATGAACCTCAGTAGGCTTTCCCCCAATGACTTCCCTATTAATTCCATTAGGATAGAACATGTTAGCATATTTATATAAAGAAATTTATATAAAATAATTTAAAATAATTTCATCATTTTATATCCAAGCCAAAGAAATACCCATAAAATCCATTTACTAACCAAAATAGTTTTAAAGGAAAGAAAACAAAAAATTCTTTAAACCATTTCACATTCCTTTTTGGTATACGCATTCCATGATTCAAATACACACCCACACATGCATGTCCAGGTGATAGTTATATAATCGTGAGTAGTTTCTCATCCATCCACCAAGTCACCACTAAGTGGCCAATCTTCTTATGCCTCAATGACACACACCCCTTATCCATGTTCATGTCCCTTTGAAACCCAATGGTACACACCCCTTATTTAGGTTCACGTCAATATCATGGACTCACACAAAACCATGTATTCCAAAACCATTTCAAATCAACCATTTCAATACATTTCAATAAAAACATTCTCCTATTGAAAAACTTTCAAAAAAATCATTTCCATAAATCCAACAAATCCATATTTTAAAATCAACACGTTAAAATCAAGAAAACAAAGCACTTTGCACAACCAATTTCCAGAAATCCCCAAATCCCCAAATACCCAAATCCAAAAAACATCACCAAAGAAGTTTTATACAATAATTTTCACATAAATTTCGTAACCAATTTCAATAAATTTAACCATTTTTAAACTAAGACTTCAAGTTCTAATAATATAAGTCAAGAGTGAAGTTACGTACCTCCAGAATAATGGCAAAAATGAAGAGCAACACAATAATGCCCACAAAACTGGGTTGAATCTCAAAAACCCACCATAGATATCTTACAATAACATAAAAAATTCAAATATAACAATAATTGGCATACTAAACCATAGATATATCCAAAGTGTTATAGATATAAGAAACCTAAAGAGGGAGGATGAGTAGATCTAAGGGAAACTACCAAAAAAAAATCTTACCAAGGGAATCGGGCTTTAACGCACCAAAATTTGCCTCTGGATTGGTTCCAGATCAAAGGGTAGATACTCCACAGCCTTTGAGAGGATAAAAAAAGTATTTGGGTTGAAAATATTAGAAAATGAGAGGTTTGGAGGTAAGATATCACTTTCAAACTATACATAGTTAGGAAAACTGTGTGCTAACCATGCACCAGACTTTGCCTCAAGAAGAACCTAACATGGTTGAACCACATAGTTAAAAAACCCGTTTGACAATTGTGCATAATAACTCTTTCACACTTTGAAAAATTTCTCTTGGGTGGCCACATGGACTGTCCAAACCGTGCACCTACCTAGAAGCCCCTGTCTCACTATGCACAGTGTTCTATAAGAGTTTCATGGTTTCCACTAACCATGCTCAAACTATGAACCTTTATAAAATCCAAAAAAACATTCCAAAAGTCTTCCAAACCCTCAAAAACATTACCCAAACAAATTACATACTTAAAAAACATAAATAAAGGGTTATTTACTTGAAACTGGGGGTGCTATATTCTCCCAAGCATCAGAATTTCCATCCCCGAAAATTAGAAAACCAGCATTGTCCAAAAATATTTTAGTCCATTTCTTGACCATTTATTTCTCTCCTTACTAAGCCTCTTCCTTAATATAACCACATTTCCAAAAAACCTGCACTATAATGATGCTTTTACCATGTAATATTTTCTCTTGCCTATCCAAAATCCATATTAGAATATGTACAAATGAAGCATATATCTCTAGGACAATGTGATCCCATTGAATCACATGGTCAGGATCATACTAATATTTTTTCAACTGAGATACACGAAACACATTATTTAATACACTAAACCATGGTGGAAATTCTAACTGATATTCCACCTCACCAACCAATTCTAGTATATCAAAAGGGTTTATGTATCAAGAGATAACTTTCCCTGCTTCCCAAAATGATGATGTCCAAGCCTTGGAGATATTTTCAAGAACACATGATCACTCACCTTTCATTAAAATCGTCATCGACAATGATCTGGATGTGATTTACAAAGACTATGTGCCATCTCAATCTATTTTCAGATCTATTAAATCTTCTCCATTGTTTCTTGGACAAGTCTAGGACTAACCAGTGAAGGCTTACATATTTCCACCCAAAAAAGTAGATAATAACAAGGAAACCCATACAATGCTTCAAAAGGATCCATATGTATCGATTCCTAATAACTGTTGTTATATGAGAATTACCCTAACAATATGTGCTCCTCCCATGATACACCAAAATCCATAACACAAGACCGTAGAATATATTCCAATTTTTGTATCATCCTTCTAGATTGTCCATCATTTTGAGGATGATACTCTGTACCCATAGTTAACAAATTACCAAGGTCTTGCTGTAAATATTTCCAGAAATGAGATGTAAAACTCAAATCTTGGTCTAATACCATAAAAATTAGTATGCCATGCCTCTTTAACACTTATAAAATATAGATTTTTGACAAGTAATCCACTATATGATATTCATGAATTAGGACAAAATGAAATGAATTTGTGAGATGATACATTATCACCCATATGGAATCATGTTTCTAAACCATTATTAGGAGAACTATTACAAAATCCATGGCTATCTCTTCCCATTTACAAATAGGAATATGAAAAGTCTGCAACATACCTACTAGTCGCTGATGTTATTCCTTAACCTAATAACAAGTTAAGGATTTAGAAACCAACTCAACCAATTTCCTTTTCATACTGAACCAAAAAAATTGTGATTTTGAAGCCTTATACATATTCTGTATTCTAGGATGAACAACCCATTTAAAATGGTGGTAAGCAAGAATAAATTTTTCCCGTCAAGATATAGGTATGGCCATCCAATTTTAAAACCACAAAACTAAACTTCCGTCCAACTTACATCTCTAAATGGTATCCCCACCATTGAGTTTTGATCTCATGGAAACATATTTTAATCTTACATATATTCCACTTTACCTATATTCACCAGATTAGGACTAAAATAAATTATAAAGAAAACCACAACATCCCCTCGGTCTTCACATTATACATTCATGTCTTCTATCACTGTAATCAACTGCCACTGATCTGAAGATTATTTTTCCAACCGAGCATATTAATTTATTCTTAATGAATATGCCACCATATTACCTTTACTCAGGGTATACGTCAATTCAAATCCCAAAATTTTGAGATACTCCATCCATATTCTTTGTCTCAGATTCAAATCCATTTTTGAGAATATATTTTTCAAGATATTATGATCCATAAACACTATAAATTTTTCACCGAAGGGGAAATTATTACAAGTCTTAATAGCATGAACACCAATAGATAACTCCAAATCATGTGTTCGGTAGTTTCTCATGTAACCATAACTTCATTGATTCATAAGCATCAAAATGATCTCCTTTTATAAGAACATACCCAAACCCTAATCTTGAATCATCACAATACACCATGTACCCTTGTCCTGATTCTAGAAAAATTAAGATTAGGGAATATTTTAAGTGAACATTCAACTCTTGAAATGACTTCTAACATTAATAATTCCATTGGAATGGATCAATTTTCCTCGTCAAATATGTCAATGGTGAAGCTAGTCATGATAAATCATGAACAAAACTTTATTAATAACTAGATAGACCAAGGAAAATGCATATCTCAAAGTCATTCTTTAGCAGTTTCTAAGAGTTAAAAACCTTTATCTTTTTTGGATCCATAAAAACACATCTTTTATAGATTACATGGCCAAGGAAATGTACCCATTGTATCCAAAAATCACAATTTGATAATTTAGAATATATATGATGATCTATCATGATTCCCAACACTATTTCCAAGTGTTGATAATGCTTAACCCTTTTCCTTGAATACACTAATATGTTATCCATGAACACCACCAAAAAAATATAGATACCTTTGAAATATATGATTAATCAATTCCATAAAGACCACTGGTGCATCCGTAATACTGAACGGTATTACCATATATTCATAATGGTCATATATACTCTTGAAAGATATCTTTGGAATATCCGCCTTCATAACGTGAAATTGGAGATATCCTAATCACAAGTCAATATTAGAGAACCAATGAGATCCCTTCAATTGACCAAACAAATAATCAATGCATGGAGGTGGATACTAATTCTTTATCGTAGTTTGGTTAAGCTTAGAATAATCTATACACAACCTTAGAGTTCCATCCATCTTCTTGACAAACAAGACTGGTGCTTCCCATAGAAACATTCTAGGCCAAATAAACCCTTTTCATTCTAGATATTCCAACTTAAATTTCAAATACCTTAATTATTTTGGTTTTATATGATAAGATGGAAGGGAAATAATATTATTCCCCCAAAGTATATCAATTGTAAAATCCAATTCTCATGTGGTGGAAACCCTATTAAATTTTTTTAGGAAACACATCTGAAAACTGATCAAAAACTGCTGGAAAACTACTATTCTGAATATCTTCCATTTATGAAAAATTCAATGCTGCCAACTCATATGATATCATTCAAACTACGGGTTCCAAAAATCCCATTTCACCTGCATTTACATTCCAGTCTCCTCTAAAGATATTTGCGATGCTGACTACAATGGTAAAACTGACACGTTGGGTATAACAGTCAATATGTGTCTTGAACATAATTAACCAATCCATACCCAGTTTTTTTTCATAGACTCCCATATAAAGAACATAGAAATACCATACCTCCTTAGCTACATCCACATTTATAGCACATGCTTTACATGTAAATGCTCGACATTTTCTTTGGACAAGAAGTGTTTGAAGTTTCAATACAGAAATAATCATTTCCACATTTAAACCCAGAAAATAAATAGCATATGAAGAACTAAAGGAATGATATGTAATCATATCAAACAAATATAGAATAAGGTTATAATTCAGAAGAATCATACCTCTCACCATTGATGGTCCAGATTTGATCATCCACAATAATTTGATCATCTCCATATAATTTCTTACTCGTTTCACTTTGTTAGTTATTTCCTTGTTGATATTTCCATTAATAAGGAGTCATGGTATTCCTAAAGTCACCATGGATAGATCTATTCTACCAACAAGAGGTATTTTTCTTCCCTCACCCCATCAAAGTGTATGATGTATTTGACACCTGAGAAGTGTCCCGAACACCTGACCTCGGAGCACTGTGATGATAGTGCTGAAGTTTCTCCATCTAATTGTAATGGTTTAATGATCTCAGAGGTGTCATACACTCTCGATTCATGTGGTCAAATAAACCACATTGGAAATAGCCAAATTTTCACTTGGGTATTAGAGGAAGATTTACCAACTCATCCGTTTGATTCTGAGCCATACTCCTACCTTGGAAACAGGTGTCCCTCTTCCACTTTATTACAACATTAGAGTTCCTACCATTTCCCATAGGCATCAACATGATCCCTCCACCCATATCTCATATGATTCCTCTTTATTCCATTTTCTCTCCATTGACCATACCTTTATAATCCATAATACATAGCACAATAACATTTTAGCAAATCTCCTACCTTAGTCCCAATTCAAAAATGTGTGCCTTCAAGGATGCGCTAGTAGAAACTTTAGGTGAAAAGTGGACTCAATTAATGAATTTATCCATGTATTCTACCACCGAGAGGATATATCACTTCAAGATGAATAATTAAACCATTATTATTATTCTAAATATGTGAATATATAATTATCTGTTGAATAATGATTCAAAATCCTCCCATGAATGGCCCTGATCTAATTTTGTCTAAATTGCTAAATCCCACTATTGGCATGTAAGATCCTCAAGAATATACATTGAAAAATTGAAATTCATATTTTCTGCTGTTCCTAGGAAATAAATGTTTCAATTCATCCTATTTAGAGACACATATTCCTTCTTTAGTTCTAAATTACCCCAAAATATGGGTGGATTATTCTTCTAGAACTGGATATAATGATCCATGTAAGGTCCTGAACCTAGATTCCACTCAATAGTTCCCCAAGCTAGGTTGGATACATGGCCTCAAGCACATCTTCCCAAATGACAGTGACTGTCAATTATAAGCAAGATCCTAAGTGTGTTAGTGGGGAGACTATGCCGTCATTACCTGAGTATATCACAACCAAAGTCAATAACATACTGACAACAGAAGCAGTAAAACAAGAAGTCAATAGATACATAGAAGGAATAGATAACAATCTTAAAATATGGATCATATACAATGATACAAATGATATATGTATCTAGAAAACAACAAAAATATGTACATAGAAATAAAATACAATAAAATAATCCAACATGAAAAAAGAAAAAAATTTTCCCATAGCATCGTAAGCCTCAACTTGGTCCCATACTCCCTTGCTCCAAATAAATGATCAACAAATTTTACTAGGGTGATTTCCCCTACCATCACTTGAAACCATATAGTCTATTTAGGCCCCCAAGGAGGCCCAAACAGGGTCTAAGATAAACATCCCAGTTGGTTTCCACCCATAGATCTATACAGTTCTAAGAAGTACAATGCAATAATCTAAACAAGTGTAATTAATTAGTAACATAAGTGTGAATTCCCATGACATATGTCTACTACATAAAGTAATACCAAACAAACTTTCAAGGATCCCTGCAACAAGTGTTAGCTCATAACAAGATAGCTATAAGAAAATTAATCAAGTATCATGGCCTCGCCATACATCCACCCATATCCAAACCACACGACCTTGCCGTATAAAAAATCTATATAAAAAACCCACGACCTTACCGAAAAACCAATGTCATATATCCCACAGCTATTTCATATAATTAAGTGTATCACAATTTCTACGACCTTTCTATTTAATGAAGTGTATCACAATTTCCATGGCCTTACCATATAATGAAGTGTAGACCACGAAGGGCCGGATCCAAGGTGTCAAAGACCAAGGAATCCTCATTGAGTCCCAAGATCATCTCAATGGAAACTCGATAAAGGCACTAGTTGGAGTCCTAGAAGCATGTGTACTGACATTTCCTAGGTGATTCCAAGAAAGACTAATCCAAGGGGTAGCAAGGCCAATGAATCCCATGAAATCAAGACCCTTGGAGCATACTCTATCCAAGGTGTCCACTACCACATTCTAGACCCATGGAGAGCCATCCATGGAATCCATACAAATATACATCTATTTAATATCATAAACAATTCAAATCCATATGAGACTACACACTCATATAATAAATTTCATTTAAATCAAACCACATGGGTATACCCACCCATTTATCATCATAATCTATTAAACACATCACATGTGTATACCCACCCAATTATCACAATTTCAAATAACCCTCTTAAGCAATCTTAAAACAACTAATGAGTACACCCACTCGTATAAAAAATTCAATTTAAGAATTTAATCAAGTTAGGCATGGAATAATTTTCTAACAAAAGTCAAGGTGGCAGAACATCTCCTAAGTATGTAAAAAACCACATTATTTACAACTAAGCTTACTTAAAAATAGAAACTCATAAAAAACCCCTTGGGTAATTCATAAAAGGTAAAAACCAAATAAAAGGCATGGAAAACCCCATGGGTAGCATCCAGTTGGGGTAATAACCACCAACGTATCTCAAAGAACCTAAGGGCATACCTAACATGTCATACTTTATCTATTTTAGATTAACATATAGAAATCGGGCTCGTGCTAAAAATTCCAGCAGGTGATGAAATGGATGATAGCTCTATAAAGCATTAAAACTAAAAGAAAAATATAGACCACCTACCTTAGCTCTATGGTAGAGTGATCATCCAGTATCAATTATAGATTCACCTTGGTTTAGGAGAAATTTTAAGAACAAATGAAGAACGAGACATTAGGGCATATGATCCTAAACCCAAATAGCATAGTTGTTATTTTGAGGAATCAATAACGGCTAAAAAGGAAACAAGATCTTATCGGTGTGGTTCCAATGAGACTGACGGTGAATGAAACAGAGTCTAGATCTACAACCATGAACAATGCCTACCCTAGTATCTTCTTCATTTCTCCTATGCATGAAATAGGGGTGAGGGATTCTATTTTTTTTTAAATAATATGCCACTAGATCATTTTAAAAAAACATTGTTATGAAATTACACAATGTGTAATTTCCTCACAGAGGATGTAATGCCCTATTTTAATTTTTTGGAAATGAAAACTTACACATCGTGAAAGGTCCTAGCAAGACCATTACATGTCGTGAAATTGGATTACACGACATGTATCCCAATTACACCTCGTGTAATTGGACTATATCTAGTTCACATCCCTTTAGCGTCTTATTTCCCAAAAATAACCCAACCAGCCCATGATCAACTTGTGTTCTAAACCAAAGAGAAAAGTAAACAATAATTTAACTAAAAAAAATATTCGTACCTCAAGAAAAACCCAAGATCTTACAATATCCCCCCTCAAAGCACTTAATCCCTAAATTCCCTCTCAAGGGTGGTCAATATTCATCTGAAAACAACTCTGGCCACTGAGCATGTAAATCGTTCTCCTGCTCCAAAGTCTCATCCTATGAACAACCGTGCTTCTATAATACCCATACTATAGGAACTAACCGGACTCATATAAACTTTATGCTTCTATCAATGATATGAATCAGATGCTCCTCAAAGGATGCATCAACCTGAAACTCAACCTCTCTAGGTTGAAAAGCGTGAGACGAGTCTAAAAGATAGTGGTGCAGTTGAGATATGTGGAAGACATCATGCATGGCTCAGTACCTATGAGGTAACTAATATTTATAGGCTACCGACCTGAATCTCTCAATAATCTATAAAAACCCAACATATCATGGTGAAATCTTACCCTGTCTCCTGATCTGTTTGTATCCCAGCCTTGGTGAAACACATAAGAAAATCTAATCCCTAACCTCAAAATCTAGAGGTCATCACTACTGGAAATTCTTTTTTTCCCAACAGTTTTAAACCATTGGGAAATCCACTAAAACCATTGGGATAGTATTTCCCAACAGCTTCATAACCCGGTGGTGTGTGAGGCGTGGCAGTAGTTCTATACCAACATAACATAGAGAACCGTTGGTATATATGGTCTGAAATTAATCTATACCAATGGTTCTACATAAACCGTTGATATATATATATATGTACCAATGGTTGATAAACCGTTGGTACTGGTGGGTATACCAACGGTTTTAAGACCATTGGTATACATTTCATTCCAACCCGTAGTATACCAATGGTTTTAGAACATTGGCATACCTGTATACCAACGGTTTCAGAACCATTGTCATACTCTGTCCTGTGTACCAACGGTTTCAGAACCATTGGCATACTCTATCCAGCATACTCTGTATACCAATGGTTTGCAGAACCGTTGGTATACATCTTATATCCCCAAAACTGGACAGCCTGCATGTAAACAGCAGCCTGCATGTAAACCCCTGATTCCAAAGATGTAAACCCCAACCTGTAAAACTATAAACCGACACCTCTCCAATATATTTCCCAACTTGTAAAACGGAAAACCTGTACCTCTCCAAGATACAAAATTTTTGTTAAAATGATCTTTAAGTTAAATAAAAAAGTGTTAATAGCTTAAAGATAACTACTTACAAAAGGTTTGATAAATGTTTATAAGCCAGTAGTTGGAGAGATTGAAAATCCAAAGAAAATTTTGGAGATATATTAAAGAAACTGGTTGGTTAATAGATATTGAAAATTTAAAGGAAATTTTGGAGATATATTAAATAAACTAGTTGGTTAATAGTAACTAGGCGATCATCAAATTAAATTGCCAATTTATTTCCTTTATTCATTACATTCTAGTAGGAAAATGTTTGTTTCTCATCCTCTTACTCTAATAAAGTCTGATAATTCTTATAAGGTTCAATTACTCCTTTGTGAATCACTGGAGATTTCTCCTTTTTAAAATTTCCAACCTTCTTGGGATTTATGTTACCAACCATTTTCCACTCCACGAATCATCATCATCTGAAGGCCCTTCACCTAAATCTAAGAATATGTTCTGAAGGGTAACTCCCTTAGAAATGGCTCTGTCGATATCAACCTACTTCTAGGCCTCCACTTCTTCCTTGTTCTGTGAACCTACTTGGTATGCCTCCTTTTTTCCAAGATCCAAGACAAAAATACCATATCTATAGGTCAGAGTTGAAGGAATAGATCTCTAACCCACTGGTCGACCTCAAGAAAAACAAAACTTGCAGGAGGTTTTGAAACATCCAAAGTGAAGCAGTCAGAGCATCTCGATTTCAGTGAAATTCATAGAACCACTGAAAGAAATGGATTGAATCTGTTTGGTGAGCTCAAAACCACTGAGAGAAATGGATTCCACAGAAAAGGGGACAAACAGATTTCTCCCCAACAATTTCAGCTGTCTCCAAATTATCCCAAAATCAGGACGATTTTGGTTAATAGACTAACTAGAAGTCACATAATTTACTTTTGAAGGTTGTATAAATACCAAGAAACCATGGTCATCAAAATATGAAGAAAATATGATGATCAAAAGAATAGAACACCTTAAAGAATTGAAAATTCCCTTAAGATAGAGTCCCTAAGATTGATTCTGGGGGAATGTATGGCTAACTTCACCTTATAAAAAGAGTTTCAATAAAATATATGGAAAACATGGTGTATTAATCACCGGATGAAATTATGAAATGTTAAATTGAAAATATTTTTCAAGAAATAAGAAGAAAATATGGTGTTTAAGGCTCTGGAAGCAGATGAGAAAATGAAAGGAATAAATGTGTGTTCAAAAGTAAAATTATTCTTAGATAAATGCATTAGAAGATGTGATAGGTCCAGTAGGATATGTGTGATTTTGGGTGTGTGAAATCAAGATGGACTTTTTGGACCTTTTAAAGTAGTACATGAATGGTGAAACCGAATATGGGTTTTGGAATGTAGGGTGGATTTGGTTTTGAGGAAGAGAACTTGAGTGCTTGTGGTTTACCCTTGTGGTTGGTTTCTAGAGGGATGGACATGTTTGGGTGCCTAGACTGTGTAATGTATATTAAAATGGGTGGTTCTTATACTTATAAATTTGATCATTAGAATAATAGGTGCTCAAGGAAATGTGGGTTGATGTGGTTTTATGTGAAAACTTTCTCTTTGGGTGGAGACAGTGTATGGTAGATTTGGTTTTGGTAGGAAGCACATTGAGGTGCCTGGATTTCATTAAATGATAATTTCTTAGAGTGTTTGTGTTTTTCTAGTGCATGTGGTTAGTAGGGGTAGGACCAGTTAGAGGGCGTAGGCTAAGTTTCTTGAGTAGGGAAGACGACTATGAGTAGGTGGATGAATGATTTCGATGTGATGATATTATAACGGGTAGGGATTCCCAATACTTTTAAATGACTTTGACATGCCCAAGACACTTAAATGACTCATACACATCACATACGACCCATGGATCATTGTGCTAAAGAATCAACACAATTTGAATACATTTGGTCGGTTTTTCATATGCCCGTTGTTTTTACTTAAAATGATGTCCATTTTAAACAAAAGAGAGACAGTTAGGGTGATACCGGCCACAGAGCACCTTGTATTGAGGCGGGGCTGACTCGTACACGTCACATATGACCCATGGATCATTTTCCTCAAGTTTCAATAGAATCTGAATGCGTTTGGTCGATTTTCTGTAAGTCAGTTGTTGTTTTCACTTAAAATGATGTCCATTTAAAAAAAAGAGACACACTTTGAGTGGTGTCAGCCATACCACACCTCATATTGTGGTGGGTTTGACTCTTAGACATCTCATATGACACATGGATCATTTTTCAAAATTTTCAACAGAATCTGAATGTGTTTGGTCGATTTTCCGTATGGCAGTATTTATTTTCACTTAAAATGATGTTCATTTTAAACAAAAGAGAGACACTTTGAGTGGTGCTGGCCACACCGCACATCATATTGAAGTGGGGTTGACTCATACACGTCACATGTGACCCATGAATCGTTTTCCTAATGTTTTAACAGAATCCGAATGCGTTTGGTCAGTTTTTCGTATGTTAGTTTTTGTTTTCACTTAAAATGATGTCCATTTTAAACAAAAGACATACACATGGAGTGATACTGGCCACACTGTGCCCCAGATTGAGGCGGGGTTGACATTTAAACGTCAAAAATGACCCATGGATCATTTTCCTAAAGTATCAACACAATCTGAATGCGTTTGGTCGGTTTTCTGTATACCAGTTGTTATTTTTACTTAAAATCCTATCCATTTCAAATAAATGTGAGACAGTTTGAGTGATTCCGGCCACACTGTCCATCATATTGAGGAAGGGTTGACTCATACATGTCACATATGACCCATGGATCGTTTTCCTAAAGTTTCAACAGAATATGAATTCCTTTGGTCGGTTTTCTGTATGTTAGTTGTTGTGTTCACTAAAAATAATGTCCTTTTGAAACAAAACAGAGACACTTTGAGTGGTGCCATCCACACCGCACCTCGGATTGAGGCAGAGTTGACTCTTACACATCACATACGACCCATGGATCATTGTGCTAAAGTATCAACACAATCCTAATATGTTTGGTCAGTTTTCCACATGCCAGTTGTTTTTACTTAAAATGATGTCCATTTTAAACAAAAGAGAGACAATTAGAGTGATAATAGCCACACCGTGCCTCATATTGATGTGGGGTTTACTCTTACACATCAAATATTACCCATGGATCGTTTTCCTAAAGTTTAAATAGAATCCGAATGCGTTTGGTTGGTTTTTTGTATGGCAGTTGTTATTTTCACATAAAATGTTGTCCATTTTAAACAAAAGAGAGACACTTTGAGTGGTGTCAGCCACACCACTCCTCAAATTGAGGAGGAGTTGACTCTTAAACGTCACATATGACCCATGGATCTTTGTACTAGAGTTTCAATAGAATCCGAATGCTTTTGGTTAGTTTTATGTATGTTAGTTGCTGTATTCACTTAAAATGATGTTCTTTTGAAACAAAAGAGAGATACTTTGAGTGGTGCTGGCCACACTGTGCCTTGAATAGAGGCAGGGTTGACTCGTACACGTCACATATGATCCATGGATCATTGTTCTAAATTATCAACACAATAGGAATATGTATGGTTGGATTTCTGTATGCCAGTTGTTTTTACTTAAAATGATGTCCATTTAAAAAAAAGAGAGACAATTAGAGTGATACCGGCCACACTGTGCCTCAGACTGAGGCGGGGTTGACTCTTACACATAACAAATGACCCATGGATAGTTTTCCTAAAGTTTAAATAGAATACGAATGCGTTTGGTCAGTTTTCTGTATGTCAGTTGTTGTTTTTACTTAAAATGTTGTCCATTTTAAACAAAAGAGAGACACTTTGAGTGGTGTCAGCCACACCGAACCTTGGATTGAGGCGGGGTTGACTCATACACATCAAATATGACCCATGGATCATTTTACTAATGTTTCAACAGAATCCAAATGCGTTTGGTCAGTTTTTCGTATGTCAGTTGTTGTTTTCACTTAAAATGATGTCCCTTCCAAATAAAGGCGAGACACATTGAGTGGTGTAGGCTACACTGCACCACGGATTGAGGCAGAGTTGACTCATAAAAATCACATATGACCCATGGATCATTTTTATAAAGTATCAACACAATCCGAATACGTTTGGTCGGTTTTCCATATGCCAGTTGTTTTTACTTAAAATGATGTCCATTTTAAAGAAAAGAGAGACAATTAGAGTGATACCAACCACAAAGTGATTCATATTGAGGCGGGGTTGACTCTTACACATCAAAAATGACCAATGTATAATTTTCCTAATGTATAAAAAGAATCCAAATATGTTTGGTCAGTTTTTCGTATGCCAGTTGTTGTTTTCACTTAAAATGATGTTCATTTTAAACAAAAGAGAGACACTTTGAGAGGTTCCGGCCACAACGTGCTTCGTATTGAGATGGGGTTGACTCGTACACATCACATATGACCCATGGATCGTTTTACTAAAGTTTCAACAGAGTTTGAATGAGTTTGGTCAGTTTTCTGAATGTCAGTTGTTGTTTTCACTTAAAAAGATGTCCATTTTAAACAAAAGACATACAATTGGAGTGATACCGGCCACACCGTACAATGTATTGTGGCGAGGTTGACTCGTACATGTAAAAAATGACCCATGGATCGTTTTACTAAAGTATCAACACAATCTGAATGCTTTTTGTTGGTTTTCCATATGCCAGTTGTTGTTTTTACATGAAATCCTATCCATTTCAAATAAAAGTGAGACAGTTTGAGTGGTGCCGGCCACACCGTGCCTCAAATTGAGGCGGGGTTGACTCGTAAAATTCAAATATTAGCACGTCGTGACTGAGGCATGACCGTGGTGTGACCTTGGAGTGGCCACAGTGTGTTGGCCCGGTCCAACGACATTCACGGGGCAACATCTTCCGGCCAGGAGTAAAGGGAGCAGGATGAGGCGGGGCAACATTCCGGTTGTCACCTCCCTCCCCATTAACTATGGGTGGGTAATTTATCTAAAACTCTATCTATATATCATACATCAAATTCTAACAAGACTACGAACCACCACGGGGTGTCATCCTAGAGCAGGACCAAATCGGGGCGTGACCGCGGCGTGACCGCGACGTGACCACAGCCTGACCGCGGCGTGTTGGCCCGGTCCAATGACATCCACAGGGTAGCATCTTCCGGCCAAGAGATAAGGGATCAGGAAGGAAGCAGGGAAACATTCTAGCTGTCGCCTCCCTCCCCATTAACTATGGATGGGTAATGTATCTAAAACACTATCTAGGTATCATACATCAAATTCCGACAGGACTACAAACCACTGCAGGGTGACCGCAGCGTGACCGCGGCGTGACCGTGGCGTGATCGCGACGTGAGCACGGCGTGAGTGCGGCGTGAATGCGGTGTGACCGCGGCGTGAGGGCGGCATGACGGCGTGACGACGTGACCGCGACGTGACCTCGGCATGACCTCGGCGTGACCGTGGCGTGACCGCGGCGTGACCGCGGGGTGACCGCGGCGTGACCGCGGGGTGACCGTGGCGTGACCGCGGCGTGACCGCGGCGTGACCGCGGCGTGACCGCGGCGTGACCGCGGCGTGACCGCGGCGTGACCGCGGCATGACCGGGGCGTGACCGCGATGTGACCGCGACGTGACCGCGACATGACCGCGGCGTGACCGCGGAGTGACTGCGGCGTGTTGGCCCGGTCCAGCGACATCCGTGGGGTAGCATCTTCCGGCCAGGAGCGAAGGGAGCGGGAGGAAGAGGGACAGATTTAAGGTATGAATGTAAATCACTATCTTATAGAAATCCTACACTGAGTTCGCTCAAGTAGACATAGAATTATTGAATGATGAATCATGGATAAGTGGTTTGAGTTTGAAAGTGATTTATGTTCCTTTATTGGAAACAAAATATAAAGGGGTAGATTTCTAAGCTCAAGAGATGTTTTTAAGATGTTGAGTACTTAAGGAGATAGTTGATACAATAAGTTCCCTCTAGCATGTGGAATTTTTCTAGTGAATAAGGTATTGATAGTGTTGAAGTAGATGTGGTTAATGTGTTGGTTTTTTTGTCAATACAAAAATCATGTTTCAAATCACTTAAAATAAGATGTCTTAGATGATTTGAAGGTTTTTGAGAAGGTTACAGATGATTGGAGTTGATTTGAGAAGGATTTGATGTTATTTGGAAGGCTATGAAGTTTGAGTTGAAATGTGAAGGAGTTCTTCGTAGGGTACACCCGGATACTAGATTTCTTAGGGTCCCCAATACTGGATTTCATAGGGTAAAACCTGATGCTATTTTGGGTAGAGGCATGGAAACATACTAGGGTACGCGTAGATCAACGTAAGGTACAATAGAATATCAAGGTAAACTGGACCTTGTAAGATTCCTTTGTAATGGTCATGAAGCTCATAAGGTTCCTTCGCAAAGTCTTCAAAGTTCATAAGGTACAATGAAGAATTCATAAGGTACATGAAACTTATGATTGGATCTTCAAAAGGAGCACCGAAGGAAAGAGAGACTTTGTAGGGTACAATGATCCCTAAGATGAAACATAAATAGGTATGAGTTGAGCTAAAATGAAACCTACGCACTAGTTCAGACAAGAATTACTAGGAATCATACACCCAACACAAAGCATTTACAAATTCATTCACTTCACCTAAACATGACAATTTCATTTATAATATTCAAAGGGTGAAAAGAAAATTGACATGGTAAGGAATATGCCTACTCAGGCAATGTAATTTGAGCTAAACGAGTTTGATAAGTCAATTTATATTATTCAATGAAAACAAAAACTAACTATCCACAAAACAAACACCAACAAGAGGCATATGGAAAACTCAAACCAAATCTAAACATGATACAAATAACTATCACTACTCTTTGGTTTAGAAGATAGCGCACCACCGTTGGAGGTGTTTTATTATAAAATCATGGCATTTATTTATCACAAAATTCATTTAATTATATTTAACAGTTATTCTAAAACTCATTCAGCACAAATCAAATGCAAGAAGTTAAACAACAAGATCAACATAACTATCACTGTGAGTTTTCGCAGACAATGCACCTCAATTGGAGGGGGTTTATTATAAAAACATGACTTTATTTATCAATTGAAATGATTATATAAAATAACACTTATTCAAGATATGCATGTCAATATAATTAAGCATAATTATGAAATAAGGTGAATACAATTTAAAGCATTATTGAATTAAAGAGACTAGGAGAGGGACCCTACCTCAAGGTGTAACCAAGCCATCCACTTCGGCTCTTGGAGATTTCTAACTAAAAGATGATGCTCCCCCACTGGGTATATGCACCTTCACACACATTCAAGGACACCTAGCCCCTATGCACACACCTGCATGGCCATGAGCATGTGCAAAGGGATCCTTACACATATGCTTATATGCATATACCGGTATCCACTCACCTGCGTATGCATTTATATATATATACTTGGGAACACCTAGCCCCATACGTGCATAATCATTTCCATGGCTGACTATACACATAACGGGGGAACCCACATACATATACTTACTTACCTATGCACACGCAGGAGAGTCACCCTTGACTTGGTGACTCGAAACCAATGAGCAGGGATCAACGCACTACACAAAGGATATTAAGAACCTTAAAACACATAAAGGACCCTACGTAACCAGTGAAAAACCAACTAATAGAATTAAAGCCTTACCTCAATTGGAAAGAACCAAATCCACCCGAACCAACACAAAATGATCCAACGCCCTACCAAAAACAGAATATGGAGTCAAAAACATTGAAATTACCGAAATATATGAGGTGCGAGACAAGTAGTAATCATAGAATCTTACCTCAGATCAAAGCCGGCGGACTGAAACAATCTGAACCCCTTCTGGCCTCCTTCGTAGAATATAACTACTCCCTGTCCATAGAAACCAGTAAAAGACCTAAGTGGCCAATGCGATAAAGAAAATAAAATAAAAACTAAACTAAAACATACCTGTCTCCTGTGACTATACATGTCACCACCCAACATATAAGAACCACAGCACCACATGGGTCGAATCATGTTCCTGAAAGCAAGGGGGAAACAAATCCATGTTTCAAAATGATACTATCAAAAAGTAAATTCCTATTAATTAAAAATTAATCTTCTTATAAATGGTATATAATTAGTTTAGCTTGAGTTTCAGCTTAGTTTGGTTTTATTCAATACATGTTTGTCTGAGAAATTACACGGCTACACCATTACTAAAGGGTCAAGATAGGTTGTGGCGTAAAGTTATTATGGAATGGAAGGATGAATACATTATTATAAGTGATTCCAACTAATCATCATTGACCAAAACTTCCTAGATGAGCTTAAACAAGCTAGATCTTGAGATCTCTTAGATATTGAGTAGGAAAAATTGTCAGTGATTGAATATGAATCAACATTCACTAATATGGTAAGTATATGTCAAATCATATGATTAATATAAGGCTTAAGGCATGATGATTTGTGATGAAACTATGACTAATTATGTGATCATGGACCAATCTTCTGATTTTTCTCAACTATATATTTGTGGTTTGTATGATGTCTTTGGAAAATATAGGTTTTACATGAACATGGAAGGGGAGTTATTTAATTACTCATTCAAGTGGAGGGAATACATCATTTAGCAGTTAGAAGAAGAAGTATAATCACCTCCATGGGTGATCAACCATTACTTAAATGAATTGTTTCTTTAAATAAGAATTCTTATGTATATAAAGACAATATTAAGAGCCTCGATAGACCCTTAAACACTAAAATGATTATTCGATCATATATTTACAAGGGATTTATTATAACTATGTTCCATGGGAGTCATGGAGTCTAATGACGGTAAATGAAAGTAAATAGATTAACATAGTAGACCTATAGATATGGTGTTCACAAGACACCTATGTTTAGATAAAATTCTTTAGTCATTTTATGGAAATAAAATCACCCTCTCACTAGGTCTCCAAGTGGATAAGATATTGATTGGGATATGAGTGGTCTTACATATGCCTTATAATTTGGATGACATGTGTATGGACTGAATGAGGTTTTTGATCAAGTAAAATATTCCTAAGAGGATTGGGCCTTATGTTGATAGTTGTGGCAATTGTACATCTAGTGTTTGATGAGGAAATACTTATGAAGATGGATTGGAATATTGGTGGGTTATTAGAGTGGGATGGTCCCTCAGAGTCAATAAAATGTATTATGAAAGGTTTTACTTCATTTAATGATTCAAAAGTTCAACTAAGGAGATCAAGGATGAGATGATAGTGTGAGTATTGGGTATTGTCACAAATATTGGCATTATAATGCCAAGAGGATTGGTGTGTTAGTGGGGCTGGGTTATAATACATGATTTTAATGAGGTTCCTGACTGGATTCTTGAGAATATAATCAAGGAATTTTCGACATGCTGAGAGAAGACTATAGTGTGTGGGATGAGGATTATGGGGTAATCCTCGAGAGATGAGTCTATACTATGTGACTGAGAGAATAGAAAACAATATTATTGATATGATTGGGTGAGTGGCCAACCCATGCAAAGAGGATATGATGTATGGAGACACTTGGGGTTATTTATGCTATTTCATGGAGACATTTGAGATTATTTAATGACTCCAACATACACCGGAAATGTTCTCACATAATGTTTTTGAAAAAAAATCCATCTCATGGAAGACCCGAAGGCTACTCTAGATTCCAATTTTTCCTCACAAAAACAGGTGAGAATCCTCAACTATTGACCATAAGAAAAAAAAGAGAGATTTCATAGTCAAATAAGGGGTGGATAAAACAAACTAGTAATTGCATAATCAGAAAAGTTACCACAAGGACAAGAAATGAAATGTAGGATCAAATAAGTGACACCATGAATAAAATTATAATTTAAAGATGTAAAAGGCTCTAATAACCCTATTTAAACCTCCAACCCTCATAAAACACAAAGGGTTTTATAAATTTGGGACCCTATAATAGATATCTCGCAAACAATTAATGTCCTTTAGAATTTAAAATAAACTTTAAAAGGAGAGAAAGGGGACCGAACATCCACCCAATGAGATGACTCCCAAGAATCTCATTATATAAAGAACATAGCTTCACATCAAATGAACAAGGTTCATGACCATGCAACATCATTAAATAACCAAAATGACACTCTCATGTGAGATTCCTCCCAAAAAAGGAAACATCCATTAAAAAACATCACATTGAAGAAGAGAAACGATCTCATCAAATAGTATAAAGTCAAACACATTGTATCAAAAAAAAGGAAACAAGAAAATAATATAAATAAGGAAGATCACCCCTCAAAAAAATTGGGATACTAATTATAATACACATGTCCTACAGTTATTGGGTTTCACGTATGCAAATGTGGAATAAAAAAACATTGATTCAATGTACAGGTGAACTCAATGATGTATTGTTGAATCACCCTCCTTTGGATAATTTTGTAAAGGCATGAATCATAAATAGATCTAAAATAAATCATATAAAACATTGGGAATTAATGGTATATATCCTGAATGAATCATATAAATACTAATAATAACTCATAATTAACCTGAATTCAAGCTTATAGAGAGTTATAATTGATGCTTACACAGCAGAAGGGGGATTTGTGAGCGACCATGAGCGGGGAGCTGCGAGCAGTGAGTGGGAATCAGGATGGGAGGAGGGTAACTCAAGGGGGATGAGAGAAGTGACAATAACAGGAGGAGAGGAGCAGCCCTGTAGGGTTTGGATAACTGTGGCTTGAAGGGGGATGCATGAGTGACGATGAGCGGGGAGCAGCGAGTAGCGAGCGGTGATCAGTGAGCGGCGAGCGGCGAGGGGTGGTCGGGATGGGAGTGACGAAGAGGGGAGGTCGGTATGGGAGTGGCAGTGAGGACGGGAGTAGTATGTGAGTGGTGCTGAGGGTTTGGAGAAGTGTAGCATAGGGATAGGAGAACTATCCCGATGGTGAAGTGATTTTAGATAGATATATCCCAACGGTTCATTTGAACTGTCAGGGAAAACTGGTCCATATGACCTATATGCCAACAGTTTATATGATCCATTGTCATAGGGTATTTTTTCCAATGGTTTTAATAAACTGTTGGGAAAAAAACATTGGTATAGGTGGAATTTCCACCAGCGCATCTCCAGTGATCAACGTAAGAATTCTGCCGAGACTTCACAGTATCCATATGCTTCTAAATAAAATAGTCCTTCTCAGAAGTCTCTTAAAAGATACATGGTCCTAGTAAAGCCACCTCACTTTCCTCTAGCCAACATAAGGGTGATCAACATGACCTACCATATAAATCATCGTAAGGTGAACTCTGTATTGTCACCTAATAACTATTATTTTAGGTGAACTCAATCAAAGGAATGTGCCTCTCCCAAGATCCCACAAAACCTAGGACATATGCTTGTAGCACATCCTATAGCACCTGTATTGTACACTCTGATTGACCATTAGTCTGAGGGTCATATTTTGTGCTTAGAAGCACCAGTGTACCCAATACCCTCTAGAAAAGTTTCCAGAAACATGATGTAAAGAAAGTGTCCCTATCCAAAACAATAATGTGCAGAACCCCATGAAGTCATACTATCACTTGGATATACAACCTTCCAAGATAATCAACACTAAAGGTCTCTTTTATTAGAAAGAAATTATCAACCTTCATGATCCTGTCAAAAAAAAAACCCCACACCATCATTAACTCGAGGTGACCTCTGTAAACCAGTCACAAAATTCATTATGACATCATCCCATTTCCACTCTATAATAGGAAACTGCTATAAAATCCTTACTAGAATTTGATATTTTTTCATCTCCTACTGATAGGTGAAACACCTCGTAACAGAACCAGATACCTTTCTTTTCAAACCCAGCCACCAGTACTGATGGTGTAAGTCATGATACATCTTGGTGTCTATGGGATGCACTTCCCAAGATGAAGCGTGAAACTCTCGTATAATCTATTTTCATATATCCATTGGAACCCAAAAACATCCATGGATATGTAGTATCTTATCCTCACCTACCATCCTATATGAGGTGGATCCTTACCTACCACACACTCCCGTAGGACTTATCCCTCATAATCTGATAACTACCTCATTAGTAGTCTATCTAATAGGGTATAAGTCACAATTAATGATGATAGATATGTCTGACCCAACCTGTCATTCACCTCCAGATGCATCTTAGAGAACAACTCCATAAACTTCCACTCACTACTGGCCTATTTTACTTCCTATATATGAGTTTTCCTGCTTAGTGCACCTACCACTGCATTACCTTTACCAAGCATGTAGGAAATCTTGAAGTCAAAGGACTATAGGTACTCCAACCACCTTCTCTACCTCATATTAATATCATGTTGTGTAAAAATATACTTGAGGGTTTTATGGTCCATGTATACCACAAAATTCTCTCCCATTAGATAGTGTCTCCAATAGTGCAATGTGTGAACAACTGCAGCTAGCTCCAAATCGTGTGTCAGGTAATTCCTATCATTTGACCTCTACTGCCAAGACTCATACTCAATGAATCTACCCCCTACATCATCACTTCCCTAAACTGATACCTGATGCATCATAATACATAATGTAGCTCCTGCCCTACTCTGGAAGTATCAGGACCGATGTTGATATCAACCTTCCTTTCATCTCGTAAAAGGCAGTCTTCTAAGAGTCTGACCACACAAACTTCAAACCCTTCTTAGTCAAGTCCATCAACAGTGCTTATAAGCATGAGAAGACCAATATGAAACTCCTATAGTAACTAGCTAGCCCAAATAAACTATGTATATCCAAAACATTCTTGTTCTATTCCTAGGAAACTAAAACTTTCACCTTCTCTAGGTTGACTAATACTCCTATCTCTGAGATGATGTGAACCAGTAAGTGAATCTAATCCATAAAAAAGTGGCACTTTATGATCTTAACATATAACTGATGATCTCTCGGTGTATTAAAAGTGATCTCAAGATGGTTGTCATGATCATGTCGATTGTGAGAATACATCAAGATATCATCCATGAAAAACCACCATAAAAGAGTCTAGGTAAGGATAAAACACTCGGTTCATCAAATCCATGAAAGATGCTATCACGTTCATGAGACCAAATGAAATAACTAGATACTTGTATAGAACATTCATGATATTAAAGGCCATATGAGTTATTCCTATAGGTTGAACACGTACCAGGTGATATACTGACCTCAAGTCAATCTTTGAGAATACTCAGGCTCCTCAAAGCTGATCAAATAGGTCAACTATCTATGGGAAGGGATATGAGTTCTTAACCATTAGCCAGTTAAATATCTAATAATCCATGCATATCCTAAGAGTTACTTCTGCATTTTTTGCAAAAAGGACTAGCGAACCCCATGGATAAGTACTGGGTTGAATAAACCCTTTCACCTCCAAATCAGCTAGCTACCTCTTGAGCTATTGAAACTCCATCATATCGATTTGGTAAGGAGGGATGGATATTGGTGTAGATCCTAGAACTAGCTTGATGGAGAACTCAACCTCTATATTAGGAGGTAACCCAGAAAAGTCATCCAAAACACATCCTTGAAAAGATCCACCACTGGAGGAAAGACTGCCTAACTCACTCCTTGATCATCCAAAAACAAACTAGCGATATGAGCTGTCATTCTATATAGCCCATGATTCTTGAGTCCAGTTCTAATTTCCTAGAAAACCCATTCACCCTTGTGAGTAAACACTTCACCCTATGGTGATCTGAAAGTCACCCTCTGGTGATAGAAGTAAATGTTATCTCGATAAGCTACTAACCAGTCTATCCTAAGAATGACTTCAAACACAATCATCTCGAGGACATAAAGATCCCAAAAGAAGTGAAGCCCACCAACCTCAATGGGGAACTCTTTTCACTGGTTTACACCCTCCATTCTGATTCCTAATGGTGTATCTACATAAAAAAATTCTCATTATACCACAAAATAAGCCTACGGATTTTCACCACAGGTGCAGATATGAAACTATGAGATGCACCTATATTAAAGAGAGTAGATGAAATAGTAGAGACTACTAAGATCGTACCTCTCACTATAGATGGTCTAACACCCTGATCCTCGGGGGCAGGATGTACAAAAAAGAACTGGCCTACACCATGACCATGTAGTACAACCTCACTACCCAGAGTAGCTCTACTCTGATGTCTCAGTGTAACTAGTGTCTATCTGCCTCTTTCATAACCAACACTGCCTCATCCTGAATGACCATCAGTGCTCCAAATCCCTGCCTGACACAGAGATGAGAAACCTGATCTCGAACTTGGTGTCAGAGCTAACCCCTACCACTCATATCTGGAGGTAAAGGTCCTACAAAACCACTACATATGTCCCATTATACCTCAAGATCGACACTCAACTAGGTTGAGTTCACACTGATTCTTCATGTGGAATTTCTTCCACACTGGTTACAAAACACTGAGATGCAAACACTCACTGCCTGACTGGTATTCATCTCGCATGAAGCCTCAAAATTACGTTTTCTGCTTAAATACATAGAACCACTAGGTCGTGAAGTAGCACTTCCCTTCTCTATTCCCTAGATCCCCTCAGGTTCTTCTCTGAAATTAGTTCCTGATTCATAATTTTAGTGATAGAGTTCAACCTAAACAGATTGAATTGAGATTTGAAAACTTGTCAGAGAACTTCCTCAAAGTGGCTCACTCTCAACTGCTCATCAACAAGCTACATCAGTGCAAAATGATGCTACACTATAAAGAATGGTGAGTACTCCATAACTGTCATCACACCCTGCTTCAGATGCATGAAATCCCTAGGCCACTCTACTCAGAGAGTATCATGGCAAGAGTAGTTGTAGAAGCATGTATAGAAATTAGTCCAACCCATATCTCTCATCCCATCTAACTGGTTCAGAATACCCCACCAGTGCTTTGCTTCTCCATGTAGCATATAAGTTGGGAACTTGACCCTCCTCTTAGAAGGAATCTCTAGATGCTCTAAAATAGATTGTGTGGTCTTAATGCATAGTTCATTAGCCTATGGACCTCCATCCCCCCAAAAAATGGGATGATGCTGCTGTTAGAATACCAATGTTAGCTCAGCCATAGTCAAGGTAGGTTGTGGTGCCCCTTGAAAAGTCTTCATATAGTGAAAGAAGACCTCGGGGAAGTTTTCCTCATCACCTATGTCCAGAAAACCCCTAGTGCTGGAGCTGGAACTAATGGAGGATCAATTGGTATCCCATGGTCCACCAAATCTGGTGTGTGGTCATCACCCCCTCACAACGTACCACTAAAGGTTGTCATTATGGAATGTCTCTACAATTCCAAACTCACACATCAGAAAATAATTATATCAAAGTCACAACTCAAAAGAGAAGGATAGGTCAGAACCCTCATAAAATCAAGTCATAACCCAGATCCTCCTCCTAAATCCCTGAATATATAACAAACAACCACCAAACCACTAGAAAAAATGCCTATTTGCCACTCAAAATCTAGTCTAGGTCAAGTATCTATTTTCAATTTCATTTCATTTTCATTTAATTATAATTTTTTCAAATGATTTAACTGATGGTCCACCATGTTCTGATCCATTAGAGCCCATAACACCACCTGAACCAAAATTTGATGTTCATATAATTCATACCATATCTTATTCAGTTCACTTTTAAACAAAAGAGTCAAAAGTTGCATCATTTCCCAGTCCATAAGGGCCCATACACCTTATGAATTGAAAGATGATGTCACTTTCCTACCCACTACATGAAATCTATCACAACAGTAAATATAGCCATCACAACACCTATCACAACATCATGTAATGAGTAATGAATCCTAAATGGCATAGTATAATGCATGTAATGTGATTTATAAAAAGTTCTTATATGATTCATGAGATGGAATACCCTCATATCCTCAGGTTGTAATATAAATACAACACACAATTGCATCAATAGTAACATCATAAATCATGTGTGTCACCCAACGGTGAAATCAAATCAACTGCAATAGTCAAAATTCTGAAAATAACCATTTAATTTGGGTAAATTTGGATTTTCCATATATGGGGGTAGATACGCCCAAGAAAAAATCATTACCGAACTCAATTTCCTTCCTATACCTATCTATTGTCACAAAATAGTAAATCAACCCAGAAATGAAACACCTCTGATACCACTTTGTAATGTCCCAGACCTGGATTCCATTTAATAGTGCCCCAATCCCGATTGGCTACATGGCCTCAAGAACATCTCCCCAAATGTCAGAGACTGCCGACTATTAGTGAGAGACTAGGTGTGTAAGTGGGGGGATTATTCCCTCATTACCCGAGTATATCACAATGGAAGTCAATAACATATAGATAACAGAAGTAGTAAAGAAAATTGACAACAAATACATAGTAGGAATAGACAAGAATATCAAAATATGGCTCATATACAATGATGCAGATGATACATTTATATATAAACCATCCAAAATAGGTACATGGAAATACAATGCAATACAATCATTCAAAATTAAGAAATACCACAAAGTTCTAGTAGCATCACAAGCCTTATCTGGGTCCCATGCTCTCCTGCTTCAAAGCAATGATCAACAACATGTACTCAAGATATTTCCCCTACCATTATCTATAACTATATAGTCTATTTGGGTCCCCAAGGAGGCCCAAACATGGTGTGAGATAAACATCCTAGTAGGTTTCCACCCAGAGATCTATACAGTTCTAAGTAGCACAATACAATAAGCTAAATAAGTGTAAGTAAGAAGTAACATAAGTGTGAATTTTCATGGAATATGTCTACTACACAAATTAATACCAAATAGAATTTCAAGGATCCCTACAACAAGAATTATCTCATAACAAAGCAGCTATAAGAAAATTAAACAAGTATCACAACCTCACTGTACATCAATCCATATCCAACCCACATGGACTTTCCATATAAAGAAGCCATATAAAAAACCCACGACATTACCGTACAAACAAATTCATATATCCCATGACCGTGCCATATAATTAAGTGTATCAAAATTTCCATGGTATTTCCATATAATTAATTTTATCAAAAGTTCCATGGACTTTCCGTATAATGAAGTATAGACCGCGAAGGGCCAGATCCAAGGTGTCGAAGACCAAGGCATCCTCTTCGAGTCCAAGGAGCATCTCAATGGAAACTCGATAAAGGAATTGGTTTGAGTCGTATGAGCATGTGTAAGGACATGTCCTACATGTGTCCAAGAAATTCATATATAAGGGGTAGCAAGGCCTGAGGCATCCCATGGAATCAATACACATAGAGAAAACTCTATCTAAGGTGTCCACTACTACATTCCAGATCTATAGAGAGCTATCCTTGGAATCTATAAAAATATACATCTATTTCATATCATAAAAAGTTCAAATCCATATGATTATACCCAATCATATAATCCATTTCATTTAAATCAATCCACGTGGGTATACCCTCCCATTTATCACCATTAACCATTAAACACATCACATGGGTATACCCACCCATTTATCATAATTACTGACAACCCGCTTAAGGTATCTAGAAACAACCAATGAGTATACCCACTCATCTAACAATTCCATTTAAAAATTTAGTCAAATTTGGCATGGAATAATATGATAACACAAGTAAAGATGTCAAAAAATCTCCAAATCATGTAAAAAAACTTCATTAATTACATATGAGCTTATTTAAAATAAAAAAGCTTGAGAACACGCCCCTTAGGTAGTTCGTCAAAGGTCCAAACCAAATAAAATACATGGATAACCCCATGGAAAAACTCTGATTGGGGAAAATACCACCAATGCATCTCAAATAACCTAAGGGGATCTCTAATAGGTCCTACTTCATCTATCTCAGATTAGAATCTAAAAAATGGGCTCACGTCAAAAAGTCCAGTGGGTGAAAAAAGGCTGATAGATATATAAAGCATCAAAAGTGGAAATAAAAGTATAGAAAACCTACCTTAGCTCTGTAGTGGAGTTCCCATATAGTATCAAGTCTAGATTCACCTCGTTTTAAGAGATATATGAAGAAAAAATGAAGAACAAGAAATTAGGGCATACGAGCCTAAACCCAAACAGTGCAACCATTACTCTTAAGAATCAAGAATGACTAAAAAGGAAAAAAGATCTGACAAGTGTGGTTTCAATGAGACAGATATAAAAATAAATGGAGTTTGGTTCTGCAAATGGGAGAAAATCCTACCCTAGGCTCTTCTTGGTTTCCTTTGTATACGAAATATGGCTGAGGGATTCCAATTTTTAAAAAATAAGAGGCCACAACATCATTATAAAAAAACTTAGTCAGGAAATTACCCAATGTTAAATTTTCTTACATGGAATGTAACCCCGATTTCCATTTTATAGAAGAGAAAACCTACACATCATGAAAGGTCCTAGCCACACCATTACATGTTTTGAATTGGATTACATGACGTGTATCCCAATTAAACATCGTGTAATTAGAATATATGTAGTACACAACCCTCCTACCTCTTCTTTCCAAAAAAATATCAAATGTCCCATGACCTGACTTAGGGTCTAAACCAAAAAAGAAAGTAAACAAGTGTTTAAATAGAAAATAAATGATCTGTACCTCCAGAAAAACCCAGGATCTTACAATCCACTTTCCTTGGTTAGTCTAACCTATTCCTTATCTTCATAGCCTAAAAATATTGTACTATACTATGATCTAGATACTGGTTCACCAGTGGTTTAGATCCAACCACATTCTTATAATCTTCCTCTTGTGGGTTTCTATGACGCTGACCAAGTCCCATTTTCTATATCCAATAGAAAATTCCATAAGTCTCACTCTCTAGTAACTTAAGGATCAAAAATTTCAAATTCTACCGCATCATATATCATAATATTGCTTTCCAAATTTCAACATTTTCCATGTTTAACTATTTTTTAAAATTTCACCATACTTTTTAAAATCATACAATTTTCAAAATACCACAACCATGTTCTTTTCGATATCTTACATTTTAAAACAATTTCAATTTTTTTTTTCAAAAATCAACATGTTTGCACAAAATCATAAATGATTACTCAAAATGAAATATTCACTTCTAGTTGGAAGTCATTCTATCAATGTATGTCATGATTGTTTCATTAGATAAACCCATGAAAATGAGATTCCAACTCATATTAGTGTCTCCAAAACACTTATGTACCCTACTCCCTAGGAACTTGAAGTTCATCATAAAAAGGTTAGGTATGTATTTTTATGCTGTATATTTCAAGTCCCAAAAATACTACTCCTTTTTACCATCCCAACCCAAGTACTAAACAGAATGATTGTTTAATCCAAGTTCAAAAAACTTATAATCTTTGTCCCAAACGATTTTAGGACTAACCAAGACTGATTACACTTATAAGTCAAGGACCAAACAATCTGATAACACTTGTAACATCCCCCCCTCCTCATTGTCTTGATTCAAGGTGGAATTTCTACATGGCCTTAGGTGATATCCCCAAGAGGCCAAAGGCTAGAAATAAATTCCAAGGGCTTCATTAACAAATGGGTGATAATTTTACCTTTAAATATAAAACAATCACACCCCAATATTCCATAATCAAAACTACTATATGATTCATGGTAACATTTTAAAACGAATCAAAGTAATATCATTGATATCAAAACCAAACTATAACATAGTACCATATTAGAAGAATAATAACATCAAAGTACATAGTGAAAAACAAAAAAAAAACAAAAACTAAATACTCCAAGACATAACTCCAATCTCCAAATCTAACTCCTTGCCTAGGTATCATGAAGAAACACTAAAGAAGTGTGATGTTTTACCTTTACTTGTATCCTAATAGATAATATACGCAAAATCACCAATGTGCCAAATCAAGGGTGAGTAATGAAACTCAGTAGGATTTCCCCAAATTACTTTCCTACTCACGCCACTAGGATAGAACAAGTTATCACATTTAAATAAAAACATTCAAAATAATTTCATCAGTTTATATCAAATCCATGGAAATACCAAACCAAAGCCGTTTACTAATAAAAATAGTTTTCACAAAAATAAAAAAAATAATTCTTCAAACCATTTCGCATTCCTTTTTGGCATACCCATTCCATGATTCACATACACACCCACACATTCATGCCCTAGTGATAGTTACAAACTCATGAGCTGTTTATCATCCATCCATTAAGTCATCACTAAGTTTCCAATCTCCTTATGCCCCAATGACACACGACCCTTATCTAGGGTCACTTCCCTTTATACCCCAATGGTACATTCCTCTTATTCAAGGTCACATAGAAAGAATGAACTCACATAAAACCATGTACGTAAAAACTATTTCAAATCAACCATTTTAAGTATTTTTAATAAAAAAATTCTTTTATTGAAAACATTTCAAACAAAACATTTCCATAAATAAAAAAACAATATTTTAAAATAAACATTTTAAAATTAAGAAAACAAAGCACTTTGCACAACAAATTTCCCTAAATCCTTTAATCCACAAACCATCACTAAAGAAGGTTTCTACAAAACTTTTCATATCAATTTCACAATCGATTTAAAGCAATTTAACAAATTTGAAACTAATACATGAAGTTATAATAATAGGAGTAGAGAGTGAATACACTTACCTCATGAATTATGGAAAAAATGAACACAGACACGAAAACACCCACAAAACCTGGTTACATCTCCAAAAAATCACCTTAGATCTCTTCTCTTAACAAAAAAAAGACAAATATAACTATTATTGGCATAAAAAACCATAGATCTAACCACAACGGTGATGGATATCAATATGAGTTATATTGATATTAGAACTGAAAGAATAAATTCTAGATGGCTCTATTACAAGAGGGGTGGGGGTCAAATTTTAATTTAATTTTTTTAGATTAAAACAGTTTAAACTAAACCAATAAAAATCATATTTAATTAAAAATATCAGATTCGAACTTGGCCCTTAGTCCGATTATCAATGTACCGTAATCAATATGATTCCAATAATATTAGAGTATAGAAAACATAATTAAATAAGATTATATTAAAATATAGTTAAACATATTGTATTCATAATGGATATGATTATATTGTATTTTATCAGATTCACAGAAAATCAAGTTAATAATAGATATTGTATTTATTTAAATTAGAAACATTATAATAAAAAATTTTCAAAAAATCACAACGGAATAAAAAACTTGTAAGAAACAAGTAAAATGATAATAAAAATATAAGAATTATTTATAGATATTTAAAAATAATAGATCTCTTTTATCCATAAAAGTAAGGTAGCTAAAAACCTTGGCTAAAGGTATCTCTTATTTTATACTTATAATCAATTCTATCTTTCCTCAGCATGTAAATCCCTCAATATTATGATCAAATTCTCTTTCTACATATCCTTGGTAGCCCTCAATATGATGGATTGGCTCAGTATTGATATCCGCTCAAGCACTTGATTAGAAGATTAGATTCTCCATCTTGATATCCTCTCAATCCCTCAATCGTAATAATAAATTATATGCACAATTATTGTGAAACATAATTCTTATGGGGACAACCTGACAAGGTTCTTTTAAGAATACAAAACTCTAAACAATTACAAAAGAATAAGAACAACATGTTAACACTTTATAATCTTTAGATATCTCACACAATGAGAATTTTAAGATGAATAGATTTTCATTGTATCAACTAATGCGAACTCTTAAAATGATTGGGTATTTATATGTGTATTTAGAATGGTAATATTTCCTTCCAAATGGTCATATTTTCTCCTAGTTTTTAGCAACGAATGGGAAAAATTTCACTTGACATCACATACCTCTATGGAATAACTGAATGTCTAATGGTGTATTTATTTTACACCATTACAGTGTAAAAGATGTTCCATTATGATAGAAATTAGTTTTACATATTCAAAATTTTAACTTAGTCAGTCTGATTGACTTTATTATAAATGTAATTATAATAATATCTATGAGTATGAATCTATTGCTCATCAGTTCTGACATCAGTTTGATTATAAAGACTTTTTTTGTATGAAGGAAAGATAGTAAGTCTTTCATTTTATTTGATAAATGTGATTCCAATGTTTGTCATATCTATACCCATTATTATAATCGTAATGAATAATGTTAGTTTATATTCATGAATATTTTAAAACAAATTCTAAGTATGGTAAAAGTATATTTTTTCTACCAAAACATTCTAAAAAACAATTTGGACATAAATTTTTTGTAATCAAGTATTTAAGAAATAATTTGTGATTCGAAAAACAAAAAGAATGTAAAATTCATAAGTGTAAATTTTGACTCAACAATCTCCCCTGTTTTGGAAATCACAAACCACAAAACATAAATAATGAATAACTTTGAAAAAAAATCACAATCCATTTACTTTAAAGAACTTCATATTTGAAATTAAAAATTAATTTATATCACCTCCTAAGTTAATAATTCATCTGAATATCATGATGAATATAACTAACTCCCCCTTAGGATAAATGCCCTCCCTAAGGACTTTATTTTCATGTTAATAAAATATTATCTCTTTTAAGAAATAATTTATTCCCCAATATAGAGAATTTTCCCTTATGAAATTTTTTTCTCCCCCTTTGAATAATTTATACTCCTTTATGATTTACAAAAAGAATGGGGAAAAATATTTAGTTTCCTAAAAAGCGTTAGAAAAATAATTGTAATAAAAAATATAATAAACTCCCTAATCATCCAAATAAAATGAAATATTTTTCAACCAATCAAAATTAGAAAAATTCAAACAAATCGTAATGGGATGAAAAATTAATTCATTCATAAACATGTTTTTTAAAATACAAAGGCGATTACAACAAGAGTTCAAAAGAGAAAATATTTTAATATTTATTCATTAAGGATTTCACAATAGAATCAATCTTCTTGAACTCCTTTTTGTCTTCTTAATGCTTTGCAATGATTTCATATTGACACTGATTTTTCTCTTCTTAGATCTGAAGTGTTTCTTCAAAAACCTCATTATTATTATTCAAATCCATGATTTAATCTTTGTAATATATGAGTCTTGAAATCTCTGATTACAAATATTTTAATTTCCCATTTAACTGTTTCACCAGTTTAATTGGGTTAAAAAAACGAATCTCTGAATTGTTACAAAAATTTCACCTCATCTGTTAAAACTTTAGATAACTTGTTGATAGATTTTGATGATTCATTAAAAATATTATTCATATATTCAATAGTATCTTCACATGTCTTGACATCGACATCAATATTATGAGGTAATTTCACAACTTTATTGCATTCCTTATTATGAGCTTAAGAACTTTCTTGAGGAAATTTGAGATTAGTCTCATTCCATATTAGCCTATATAATAAAGGTTTAATGGATTCTATTTCTTGAATTTTATTTTCATGAATCAATTCAACCTTGTATTTTAGTCTTGGAAAGTATGGAATTGTTCCTTCAAGTCTCTATAAAGCCTGAATAATATAATCAACTCCTTGCACTATAATCATATTCACTAAATCTGATACTTTAATATTAGGTTGTTGATGATGACTGGTTCCATTTTCCACTATATTTCCTTTCCTTTTATCATCTTTCTTTGAGATGGATTTTTTAACTCCACCTCCAAATTTATTTCAATTTGAGATTTCAATGATCTTCTCATGATTATTATCAGCTCTATTACCTTTTTTCTTTAGGTTTTGACCATTCTCAACTTTTTTAGATGAATATTAGACTTCATCCTTTGAATACAATTTTTATTTCTCATAACTTTCTAGTTCACCATCCTTATTGGTATTGGAAGGTAGATCTGATGATTAAGACTCTACTAATTTTAAGAACTTCTTGAATTGAGCAATTTCATAATCTTCTTCATCTTCATCCTCTTTTTCACCTTCATATTCATCATTTTAATAATCAAAAAATTCTTCCTTAATATACTATTCTTTATACTCACTCTCTTCTTGAATAAATTCCCCTTCAATTTCTAACTTATAAACTCATACAATATCTTCCTCCATTGATTTATGATACATACCATGGAGCTATTATTATGATATTAAATCTTCCTTACCATTAGTGTTGATTTTGATGGTTTTTATTTTCATGTAAATGATTATTCATCAACAAATTCACCATTTCCCTTATCTAAAACATAGGCAACTTCAACAATAAAAACTTCAGTTTCATGTAAATTCAATACATAATATAGATTTATTTTTTCATATTGAGATGGGGGAACAAACAGAGAAAAATTACTTGAATCTATTTCTCCTAATTTCATTAATCTAACATATAAAATATCTTATATTGACTTCTTTTTTTTTTCTTATTATTTTTTATTTATTCTTATAGAGTATTGACAACATTAATGTTTATAACTAATATTATACTAGATTAATTCCAATAACTAGATCCCCTTCTTTATTTTTGGCATTATTTCTAATCCATTCATGTCTTACTTAATTTAACAATTCTTTTATTTATTTTGTTTCTTTGTAGGAGAAGTCTTGACTTATATTTTTTTATAAGCACTATATTAATCTTTATTCTTCTTCTTTTCATTACCCTACTTAGTTTTCTTTGATGGTTCTGTTTTTGAAGAATCACTGAAAGATATATCAATAAACATATTTGATTCTTCATAAAAACTAAGATTTATCTTTTTCATGGTATCATCACTAAGGAATTGGATTTTAAATATCTTTAGAGTTTAATTATTTGTAATGTTTAAATTGTTCATAGATTAAATACTTAAATTGATTAAAAAATATAGAAACATGGTAATTTGAGACTTAATAGATCTAGTATTATTGTTGCTGATGGTAAGTAAGATAAACCTGATAAGATCTATTTTTATAATATTCGTAAGAAAATACAAGATAAAAACATCAATAACCTTTAAATTTTCACTGTTGCATTTTATCAGAATAAGGAAACCTTGAATCCAAAGGGATATCACTCAAATATATAGTATGAGATGATTCACCTTCCAAGCTTTTTCACAGTGATCAAAAAATGAGTTCTCTATATTCTTCGTATTAAAATAACCAATATTATGTGGTAACTTGTGGGAAGGAAAAAGGGATTCTCCATCCGATGGTAATTTGAGCATACTAAAAACTTTATAATATGACATTTTTTTACCCTTTGTCATATATCATGAAAGATGTTTTTTTTCATATTCTATGAAAAACATAATAGTTGTATAGAAATTTTGAACAAGATTAAGATAAATTAGATCAGAATCCTTATCAGGATTTCCTACACAAATTGACTCCTATCCCTATAATTCTATAATATATCTCAATTATGATTCATACATCTCATAAAAATATCTTTTAACTAAAATTTCTTGAAAAACATACCATGGGTTTGAATCCTTATCATTCGATATTGTATTCAGATATTTGACTGGTGATTCTGACATATGGAGAAATTTTGGACTAGTGAATTTTGAGGATGGAGCACTTCTAGGTAGAAAGAGTGATATTTTTGATGTGGGACACAAGGGGTTCCCGTTTATATAGGCAATAAGAGAGACAATTAAAATACCAAACCAAATCTAATGGTCGATAATAAATTTTATTTGAAATTAAAGTAGAGAATGATCCAATGAAATATTTAAAGAAATTTGAGCTCTTGAGGCTTTATAAAGAAATTATCATATTGATACAGAATACGAATTTGGAAAAATTTCAAAAAAAGTATGAAAAACAAAAAAAAAATCAAAGTATTATAAAAACAATGTTAAAAAAATTATAATTAAGTAGTAAAAACAATTAAAAAATAATAATAATAAATTTTGGAGTTGGAAGGGTTTACCAACGATGTTCTTCTTGACTTTTGTAAACTAATTATATTAAAATAGTTTTAATAGATTGAATAAAATAGTTTTAATATAATAAATGAATACAGATGTTTTAAAATTATTTTTTAAAAATTGAATAGAATAATTTAGAAATAAAAACTTATTACAAAAAAATACATGAATCTGAAAATTTTTAAGAAAATATGAGTCTAGGAAATCATTATTATTTTTTGAGTCTGATTATTATTTTGAGAATAATTAGTGTAAAAACTTTATAATGAAATACGAGTTTTGAATCTCATTACAAAAATTTTTAGAAAACTATTTTTTTTTAAAATTTTAAAATTTGAAAAAGAATAAACATATGTACCCCCTATTAAGAGAAGTAACTTAATATAGGAGATGGTTAAACAATAAATAGATATGAAAGATAAATTTACATTAATCACTCCTAGATTCACATTAATATACTCAAATCTATCAGAAGTTAACGATTATTTAAAAACATCATCATGTTTTATTTGCGTTTTGAGAAATTGTAAAATGGAATCTTATTTAAGTGTGTGGTCCCTAAGAAAGTGATTCCTAATATCTATGTTTCTTGCCTAAGATTTATGTGAAGGGTTCTTACATAAATAAATGGCACCAGTATTATCACATAGTATTTGAGTTGTAGTAAAACTCATTCCATATTCTGTGATTGTGTATTGAATCAACAATAATTGAGCATAACAACTTCCAATTGCTACATATTCGGCTTCAGTAGTGTAATGTTCTACTGAGTGTTGATTCATATAATACTAAGAAAATAATGAATCTCATAAAAAATGAAATTTTCCTGAGGTAATTTTTTTATCCATTCTATAGCAACCAAAGTTAGCTCCCAAAAATATTTATAGTTCAAAAACATTTCCAGAAGAATAGAAATTTCCTAAATCCATAGTTCCCTTAAGATAATGGAAAATTAATTTTAAAAATTTTAGATGGGATTATTTTGGACTATATTGATATCTTACTCATAATAATACTAAAAACATTAAATCTGGTTGACTTGTTGTCAAGTAGAGTAAATTTCCTATGATAACTTTAAAAATCTTTTGATCAACCGGTTGCCCAAACTCATCAAGATCCAGAGTATTTGAGGTACCAATGGGAGTACTAATATTTTTAGTATTATCATATCAAATCTTTTTAAGAATATATTTAATATACTTATGTTGAGATATATAATATCCTTTTGTTTTTTGAGATATTTGAAAACCTAAAAAGTATGTTTACTCACCCATCATACTCAAATAAAACTCATATTTCATAAGATTCACAAAAGAATATGTTTAATATTTTTGAGTTTATCTGAATATAATGTCATAAAATATATTTTAAAATCATATTTTTTTTGTTAAGTTTTTTATGAAAGGAGTTGGATTAGAATTTCCCTTAACATTAATTTTTTTGTAGAAAAAATCATTTTAACCGATCATAACAAGCTGTAGGTGATTGTTTAACACCATATATGTATATAGAATGTCTATAAATTTATTCAGGATGTTTTTTATTTTCAAAACCAGGGGTTTTTTCAACATAAAATTCCTCTTGAACATATCTATTTAGGAAATAACACTTCAAATCCATTTGAAAAAGTTTTAAATTAAATAGTGTTGTAAGGGAGAGTAGAATACGTATAGCTTCAAGTCTAGATACCAATGCATATGTTTTGTTATAGTCCATACCTTCTTGTTTATTATAACCATTAGATAAAAATAATTTCTTTATTTAAAATAATAATTCCTTTTTCATCACATTTATTTTTGAAAACCCATTTTACTCCAATTATAGAAGTTTTTTTAGGTTGTTCAAACACGGTCTATAATTTGTTTCTCTTGAATTCATTTATATAATCTTGAATAAACTTAATGAAATCCCCATCAACTAATGCCTCATCAGTATTATTAGGTTAAAATTGAGAAAGGAAAGAAAGATATTCAATTTCATTCCTTAATAAACTTCTAGTCCTACCAGGTTGATCAACATCACTAATGATAATATCAATAGGATGATTCCTAGGATACAATTGATTCCTTGGGTTTTGAAAAGGTTGTTCTTCAATATAAGGTAAGAAATATTCCTATGGAATAACTTCAGAAGAAATTTAATGTGTTTTTTCCTTATAATAATAATTTTATATAATAGTTTGAAAATCAGTTTTAGAAATAACATCCAAGGATGTTGGTTGGGGTTATTTGAAAACAAAAGGGACAGTTTCATCAAAATTTACATGTACTGTTTCCTCAATTGTACAAGTATTTTTATTAAAAAATCTATATGCCTTATAATTATTAGAATAATATTAAAATATTCCTTCATTGTATTTGGGTGATTTTTTTTAATTTATCCTTTGTTTTCAGGATGAATACCTTGCATCAAAAAACTCTCAAGTAAGAAACTTTTGGTTTTCAACTATTCCAAAAATCATAAAGTATTTTATTAAGAAAATTCCAAATTAAAAATAAATTTATAGTATAACAGGTAGTTATAAAGGGAAGGTTTTTCACAATTTAAACTTTGTGTACAAAAGTTCTAAAATAAAAAAAGGCTTCGTATTTCTATGTGAGAAAATAAACCCATGTGTATCTAGTGTAATCATCAAACAAGACATATAAATAATATTTTCCCCCAATAATCCCAATTTTCATAGGATCAAATAAATCCGTGTGCACTAACTATAACACAATAGTAGTTGAGACTTTACTAATAGATTTAAAACTATACTTATGTTTCTTATCATATTTAAAAGGGTCACAAACTTTTGAAAAATCAAATCTATGTTTCTGTAGATCCTTAACAAGTATTTTCTAATTTAACATACAAAGTTTATAAGGTCATAGTGTCGTCGACTTCTATTTCATAACAAATAATGATATTCTATTTCACTAAGGCAAGGTATGTCTTGGTTCCTAAGGTCTTTTAAGTTAAGTGTATAAACATTCTCATGCTGATTGGATTAAAAAATGTTTTCATCCTTGGAATTGTGTACTACACATTTATCATTTCTAAAATTTACATGGTAACCTTCATCACATAATTGAGTTATTCTTATAATCTTGTTCTTAAGACCTTTAAAAAATAAAACATTTGAAATTTAATCTTTAACAATAAGAAAAATATTACCTATACCAATAATCTCTCATTGATCATTATCTTCAAAGGTGACTTTTCCACCTTTAATATTGATGATCTTTTTGAATTTTTTTTAGCATTAATATTATTGGAACAAACACTATCTATATACCATGAATTATTTTTTTATACATTCTTTCTTTTTCTAAAATTAAAAACACTAGACTTTGAAAACCCAAACCTTATTGGGTATGATTGTGTGAGTTTTTTAGAAATCCACATTTGTTTAGAAAAATATTATTTGTGAAAACATAAGGATTAAAATTTATTAATATAAAAATTATTTTTCCAATTTCCTCTACTTTGACATTTAGTACTAAAGGGTGAACTTTTTGGAAAACATAATTATTTTTGAAAATAGGTTTTCATGGGTAAACCCCATTCCAAAATTAGTACCATGGGGACAAATTTTTTTGTACATTTTTACAAAATTTTCTTTACAAATTGTAAGGTTTTACAAAAGTTTCTTTAGGGAAGAAATTTATGATTTTAGTTTTTTATCTAAATACATATCCTTTTTAGTAGAAGTTTTTGGAATTGAGTTTTTGAAAACTAGTTTATAAAATTTATTTTTCAAAAATCACCTTTTCTAAATCTTTAGAAATTGTATATTTTTTCAAAATTATATTTATCAAGATCTTTAGACATACTTTATATTTATTTTTATAAAATAACCGTTTTATAATCAGTTTTATCAAGTTTTTTTTTGCAATTTTTTCAAATCCCATTTTCTATAATTGTAACAAAACAAGATAATTCATCATTAGAAGAAAGTGTATTTTCTTATGTTGGGGAATATTATTCATATGAATATATTGGATCCTTATCATCAAGAAAATTATCATTTAAAGATAAGTTTGTAAGGTTATTTGTATTGTGTACCTTGGCTATAAGATAAATATTTTATTTTGGTACTCTGGAAAGAAGAACAATGTTCTTCTGTCTGGAACTATTATTATCAGAAGATTTATATAAGGAATATCCCCCACTTTCACTCCAAAAATAATTAACTTTAATTAATTTCTTTCCTTTTGACTTATAAAACCTTTTATGATTCTTTTGAGAATGTATTTATTTTTTATATTTCCTTTTTATCTTTTTATGATCCTGTCTAGTCACGACCCGACCCTACTGGTCTTGAGCCACGACTACCCCAAGCCCGCCTCCATAGGCCAGGGGCTGGCGACAAACGCCGAAGGTGTAACAATCTTGGGGAGGCCTTTTCCTAAGTACTTGTACACACGCACACAACCTAATCATTGCAGAAGTGTAGAGTAACAAGGAAACAAAAGTACAAACAACTATAACCCAACCACAGTCATGAATCGACTTCAAAGTAGAACAAGTAAAGTGCTGAAAAGTACTGACAAGATAACTGAATATAAAAATGAAAAAACACGTGCCCATCCCGAAAGGTGCAAAAACTGGGAAATAGGTAAACAAAAGTAAACAGTTGGTGAGTCTCACACCTGAAGGTCCTACTACGTCCACTGAACGCAGCCCAAGCTCCTGTGTCCTCTACGCCCCTCTGTTGTATTGATCGACCTGTCCGTCGTCTGCAAGGGTACACTAAGTGCGGGCAAAGCCCAAGTAGGGGTGAGTATAATGATACACAGTAGGATGCCCCAAAATATTGAGGGAGAAAAAAAGGAGGTACTAAAATGGTGAGCAGTAGACATAACAAAGAACAGTCTAAGAGTACAATAGAGAGAGAGTTTAGCACAACCCAATAAAATAAAGGATGTAGACTCGTCTAAACCAAGAGGGGATAAACACGGAAAGCACGTGGCATACCCTGCGTGTCTTCACCCCTCCTAGAAGGAGAGTAACAGGACCCAAGGAGTGAGAACCAAAGTAGGGTGTATATATATATGCTTAACAAGAAACCTGAACGAGTGTGTAAGGAGATCTATATCTCCAAGATCATCCAAATAAAAGCCACCAATAGTTCTAAGGATGTCCATCACTGATGCCCAAATGTCCCTCATGTCAAAGTTGTCTCATCGCTAAACCATATAACCAAGGGTCATGTTCCAGTAATAATAGAGACAAGTTAATGACTTGCCTCATAGAAAGGGCTGAGTCAGAAAGAAGTCACTGGGTAACCCACTGCCTAGCCCCACTGGAGGGTAAACCCTAAGGTCAATGGGTAACCCACTGCCCAGCCTCACTGAAGGGTAAACCCTAAGGTCAACGGTTAAACCATTGCCCAGTCTCGCTGGAGGGTAAACCCCATGGTCAACGGGTAACCCACTACCCAGCCCCACTGAAGGGTAAACCCTAATATGCCGGTGGGTAACCCACTGCCCAGCCCCGCTGGAGGGTAAACCCAGAATTGGTCCAATAACTCCACACTACCTGTACCATTACTGGGTGTCGCTAACATCGTTACCGTGCATTGGTTTGGAGTGCATCAAAAGAACCTCTGACCAACACCCTTTCATGTTTCTACATTTAATGAGATCTTGAAAGAGGCTCTGTACGCCCAAATATATTACATTGTTGTAATCCTCACAAAAAAACATGCGAGATAGACTATTTACTTGCTGGAAACAGGCTACCAACAAAAAGGTTATTCAACCCCACTTTGTGCCCATACGATGTCTTGGGGGCCCACACCTCGGTCCAGAAAAAAAGTCGGGCGAACTGCACCATAACGATGCTCTTGGAAAAACAAGCCCAAATGACTATTCATTCTCCCCGAACAAATGTCGGATGAAAAAGTCCCAGTACGCTACACACAGCTTAAAAGACGACCCATGGGGCACACGACTCAACTTCGGCATCAATGCCTGCAACCACCCTGGACTACTTCATCATGATGCCAGGGTCACAACACCGCTGACAGCGCCTAAAACAGACTCTAGATGTGCTCGCGCCATCCGAAACAAGGATCCCAGCGAGGGGCTAAGTAATGACTAACGAGCGTATCGCGCCACCGAGCTCTCTTCTCAAGAATTATAAATCACCGAAACCATATCAAAACCTCTGTTCTGATCCGATGATCACGTCGCTGTAGACGGAACGTGAATCCAAAACTAAGTTAGCAATTTAAGGGAATTTTATCACCAACAGATGGAGATGGGGTGGGACGGAACGGTTTGTCTGGTCCACACCCCTTAGACCGACGGTCCACGGTTCAGCCTCCCAGACTGCCCGGTCCACCGTGGCCGGCAGTTCACTGCACGGGCTACGCAGCATTACCCAAACTGGCATGAGCCAGTCCGGATTTTCCCCCATGAGACCCACGTTTCGCGGGTCTCAGTTGCTCCTAGGGTCACGTTGACCCCGGTCTCGTGCCGCCGCTTGGGAAGCCCAATGCGCTGTCGCCTGGGCAGCCCGCAGCGTCACCACCTGGACTCACCGGACCGCCCTGGAACCACCGCAAAACAAGGGTTTGACCAGAAAACTTCTCGGGGCCACCCTTGATGCCCCAGGACTCGGATTTTCGATCATAAAAGAGAATTGGAAAGCTCCGATCGAACTGTATGGATCTATGGACTCCGCTAGACAAATAAAAGGAAATTACACACTAAGATTTGAGTTCAAAGAAGTTGCAGAATTTAAAATAACTGAAAACACACGACCCTACCTCGCAGGGCATAGCCCATCACTTCACAAACGATCCGCCGGAGCCGCAATTGCCTTGGAGAGGTGGGGTAAGGATCTTGAAGATGGTGGATTACTTTGTTGGTAGAGATTCTGCCAGGGAGAGGTTATAAGGGGAAGAAGGGAGGGGTGGAGGTGTTTAAGTAGGGAAAAGAATTAATTAAAATTAATTAATTCTTAAACACCCACCAGTAGGCCCGCACTCGAACTCTCGATGGGGTCGGGGTTAAGCCTCCTATAAGGAAAAATGGACATTATCAGTGCAATGACGGTCTCAGAAGTTTAATCTGAGCCTCTGTTTAGAAGTCATAAAGTTCACGCCCGAGGCCGCTAAATTACGAAAACGCCCCTGGTGGCGTTTTCCACAGAAGGGCCGCACCCGCTAAAGTTACACCCCTCCTAGGGTAAACCGCACTCTTTAGACTCAACGGTGCCCTCAGTTTTCTTATCCGAGCAACCATTTAAGTGTTATTATGTTTATTTGGTGTGCCTAGTGTGAACGCACTTAATATTTAATTCCGGCCACACCGGGGCTCGGAATCACACGCCGTCTGAATGCCCTGCTCTGGAATAACATCAAGAAAATTTCAAAGTCTCACAGGCTCACAACCCGGGTTCTTAAATCATTCCCTCCTTCACATTTTTCATCGCTAAAAAACAAAACTACAAAAACAACTCGGGATACTGAGCCTGCATCTGGTTCTCCCATTCCCAGGTACTCTTCTGCACCCTCCCGTGCTGACACAACCCATGAACTAAAGGAATGGTCCGTCCATGCAGAGTCCGCTTCTTCCGGTCCTCAAACACCACTGGGTGCTCCACAAAGGTGGATCCATCCCCAATGTCCAGCTCTCCCCAGTCGATAACATGCATGGGTTCATGCACATATTTCCTAATCTGCGACACGTGGAAGATGTCATGTACCCTCTCCAGTTTTGGAGGTAGAGAAAGATGGTAGGAAACCTCACCAACCCTATGAATGATCTCAAAGGGCCCAATGAAACTTGGGGATAATTGGCCTCCCTGGACAAACCTCCATGTTCCCCGTCATGGGGAGACTCTAAAAAAGACATGGTCCCCCTGCTCAAACTCCAAAGGCCTGCGACGGCGGTCTGGATATGAATTATGTCTACTCTGAGCCATCCTCATTCTTTCATGAATGACCTGTACCTTCTCTGTCGTCGGTCGCACCAACTCTAGGCCCATGAGGGAGGTATCCCTAACCTCCATCCAGCACAACGGTGACATGAAGTGTCTCCCGTAGAGGGCCTCAAAAGGTGCCATGCCGATAGTAGAGTGGTAACTATTATTATACATGAACTCCACCAAGGGAAGGTGATCCTCCCAGCTTAGGAAAAAGTCTAACATGCATGTCCTGAGCATATCCTCCAACACCTGGATAGTGCGCTCGATCTGCCCGTCAGTCTGGGGGTGGAAAGTCGTACTCATCCGCAGTTGAGTCCTGAATTCCTACTGCAGGCCTCACCAAAATCACGATGCAAACCGCATGTCACTGTCGGAGACGATCGTTGAGGGTACTCCATGAAGGCAGACAATCTCCCGAATGTACAACTACCATAGAATCTCCACCGAATTCTACTCCCTGATGGAATGGAAGTGAACCGACTTCGTGAGTCGGTCCACTATCACCCAAATGGAATCCTGGCCCTTCGCTGTGCGTGGAATGCCTGTGATGAAGTCCATAGATATGCCATCCCAAATCCACTCCAGGATATCAAGGGGCTGCAACAGCCCTACCGGAACCTGATGCTCTGCCTTCACATGCTGACAGGTAAGACACCGAGAAATGAACTCAGCTACACTCTGCTTCATGCCAGACCACCAAAACTTCCGCTGATGGTCTCTATACATCTTCCCCACACCGGGATGCACAGCCAAGGGATAAGTGTGGAATTCCTACATCACCTCCTCCCGCATCTCCACTGGTACTACAACTCACCCTTGGAATAGGATCTCGTGATTCCCTCCTTCAGAATACCCATCGGGTGTGTCACCCGTTGATATCATATCATGCATTACCTCACTGTCGATATACCCAAGTTAGGACTCTCTCAAATTCTCAAGGAGTGAAGGATTCAGAATCATCGACTGAAAAAAGCCGTACCCTCCTTCTCCATCATGGTCAGATGTAGGGAATCCAACTGCTCTGAAGCTTCCCGCACTTGATGAGCCTGGGACTTCCTGCTAAGAGTGTCTTATACTATGTTTCTATTCCCTAGAGTATATACTATCTAGAAATCATAGTATTGTAGAAACTCCATCCAACGCCCCTTCCTTAGATTCAAATCCCTCTGATTGAAGATGTAGTTGAGGCTCTAGTGGTCTGAGTAGACCACACAACACACAACCAGAAGGTAGTGTCTCCATAACCTCAAGGTGAAGACTACTGCTTCCATATCCAAATCATGAGTTTCATAATTATTATAATGGGGCCTCATCTTCGTCGACCTATATGCAATCAATGCCCACTGCTGCATCAGCATGCACCAGAGCCCAACTTCTTAAGCATCATAGTACGACACGAATTCAAAGCCCTCTCTGGCAGCCTCAACACTGGAGCACTAGTCAGCCTCTACCTCAACTCCTCGAAGGCCTTCTAGCACTGATCAATCCAGGTGAATGGTCATACATTCCACATCAATGCGGTCAAAGGGGTAGCAATCCTGGAGAAGTCTTCCACGAACCTCCTATAGTACACTACCAAGCCAAGGAAGATCCGCTCCTCTAATGAAATCTTGGGGGGATCCTAAGCAAGCACTGCCTCTATCTTTGCGGGTTCTACGGCTAAAACTTGTTCCGAAATGACATGCCCCAGAAATTGAACCTCATGAATCCAGAACTGACACTTTGAGAGCTTCCTATATAGCTGGTGCTCCCAGAGTATGTCTAGGACCATCCTAAAATGCTCCGCATGCTCCCCCTCCGTCGCAGAGTATATGAGTATTTCGTCAATAAAGACAACCACAAACCGGTCCAAGTACAGCTGGAAGATTTGGTTCATCAAAACCAAAAAAATGGCGGGGGCATTTGTCATGCCAAAGGGAATCACCAGAAACTCGTAATGCCCATAACGACAACAGAAATCCAACTTCGTGATGTCAGGCTCACGAACCCACAACAGGTGGTAGCCGGATCGAAGGTCAATCTTGGAGAACCACTTCGAACCTCTCAAATGGTCGAAGATGTCATCAATTCTCTGAAAGGGTAATTTTTCTTTATTGTGGACTGATTCAGGTGACGATAATCCACACAAAGTCATAGGCTCCCATATACCTTCTTCACAAACAAAACTGGAGCTGCCCAGGGGGACACACTGGGCCTGATGAATCCCTTATTATGAAGGTCCTCCATGTCGTAGCTCCCAATGCTCTGTTGGTGCCATCCGATAAGACGCACATGATATCAGTGTAGTCCCCGGCTACAAGTCAATGCAGAACTCCATATCTCGCCTCATAGGTAGTCCTGGGACATCCTCGGAAAATACGTCCATATAGTCCTCTACAACAGTAGGAATCCAGGTGCCTGTAGCATCTGATTATCTGAGATCCATGCTTTCCAACTGATGATAAAAAGGCTGTGGTCTCCTAATCAGAGGACGCGTCTGCTCTACCATGAGGTCTCGTTCACCAAGGATGGTGAATCTCGTCCCATCAGAATGAACGCATCTGACTCATCTGCAACAACAGTCGATTTGGGCGTGAAATATAGAAATCCAATCCATGACCGGGATGATGTAGTAAGGTTCCATAATGATGAACAGTACGGCCCACATGAAACTGTCTCCTCTAAACAATAGCTCACACTATCTGCAAAAAAGGTCACTAACGAGTCACTCCATGTAGGAACCTGAAGGCTAAGCACGGGTGTCAGCGCCTCTACTCTGAGCTACGACTCCCACACCAAAAGAAATTACATAAAAGAGTGGATGGAGCCTGTGTATACTAGGAACAAAGAAAGTGTAGAGTAAACACAAATCATACCTTGGACTATCTCACATGATGGGGGGTCACGAACACCCATATCCTGAAGCTGCCCGCGACCCCTACCGCCAGCTCCCTGAGCCTGGCATGGGATGCCCAGTGGTGGTGGTGGAAGGACCTCAAAATTCCATCCCCCACCTCCCGGAACTACCGATATTCCTGCACCACCTCCCTGAGGACCACCCTGTCCTCGCCTGGGAGATCCCTGGTTATGGCGCTGCCTCTGCCGCTGCGGTGCGCCCACTGCCTGCCACGAATGCTCGGTAGGCCTGGCCGGGCAGTCTCATGCTAGGTGACCCCGTCCATTACAATCATAGAAAAAACTCCCTCATTACTACCCCAGTTCTCTACGACACCATTGTGTCGTACGACCCTTCCCCTGAGTCTACACACAGAAGTGTCTCCTCGACTGAGGTTCTTCTCTCTGCCGCTTGCCTGCTACCAAAGACTCTACTCTGAAGCGACTACTACTAGGCCCTACCAGATGGCGTCCCTTAGCCAAGAAGATCTCTGTCAAGAGTGCCCACTCCATCACCCTGACATAAGTAGGGATGCACATGGGTACTACACTAGCACGAATTTCCCTGTGAAGACCCTGCTGAAACTTCCGCGCTTGGAAGTAACTATCACAGATCATATCCTGCGAGTAGAGTGTCAGATCGGTAAGCTAGGCTGAGTACTGTGCCATGGTCATCCCCCCTTCTTCAGCTCCATAAGCTTTTGAATCGAAACGAATCATAAACAATATGGGGAGTACTCCTCCCAGAAGAGCTGCTGGAAGCTATCCCACGTGAGAGATGACTCGTCGTGGGTCTGCATAACCAACCCCCACCAATGCCCAACCATCCTGAGGAAAAGGCTAGTAGCAAGGGCTGCCATCTGGTCCGCTGTTGTCCGTACCAACCTGAAAAGTCAGTCCACAGACTCTATACAGTCTTCCACTGCCTGGGGATCCAGGTCCCCGCGGAACTTCTGCGGCCGCTAAAGTTGGAAGTCTGGGAGCGCACTCAGCCTCGCTCAACCACGACCTGTGCTGCCAGTACTAACTACCACTGTCCAGATGGAGGGGCCACTTCTGAACCAATGGGTGAAAGGGGATCACGTGAGGGTCCCTGAACTGACGCCTCGTTGCTCTCCATGTCGTCATCACAAACTGGAGAGGGTAACCTGGCTGTTGTCATGGGGGCATCCTGAAAATTACCAAGGATTACCACGATTAGATGAGCACATATATTTATATATATCAGTAATAAAAAAGGGTATATGACTAAGAAAAAAGACAGTCAAAGACTCAATCCTACCAGATTCATGTTTCAAAGTTCCCTGCAACAAATGTCTGAGTGCGCCGAGTCAACAAGCGGGTTATCAGGGTCCTGGTGAATGGATACATCGACCGCCCGTATCATCACTGCATTCCATAGCCTAGGAGATGCTCTCGAGACACATCCAAAATATTTCCCTAAATCCCAACCAATTCCTTTTTAGGGACGTCCGAACAAAGCCCCAAGGAATGAACCACCTCTTATACCACTTTTTCACAACCCGACCCTACTGGTCTCGAGCCGCGACTACCCCAAGCCCACCTCCATAGGCCAGGGAAAGGCGACAAGAACCAAAGGTTTAAAAATATTGGGGAGGCCTTTGCCTAAGTACATGCACACACACACACAACCCACTCAATGGAGAAGTTCAGAGTAATAAGAAAACCAAATTACAAACAACTATAACCCAACCACATTCATGCATCGACTTCTAAGTAGAACAAGTAAAGTGCTGAAAAGTACTGACAAGATAACCGAACAGAAAAATGGAAAAACACGCGCCCATCCCCAAAGGTTCCACAACCCGGAAATAGTTAAACAAAAGTAAAAAATTGGTGAGTCTCACACCTGAAGGTCCTACTACGACCACTGAATACAGCCCAGGCTCCTGTGTCCTCTATGCTCCTTCGTAGTATTGATCGACCTGTCCGTTGTCTGCAAGGGAAAACCAAGTGCAGGCAAATCCAAAATAGGGGTGAGTATAAAGATAATCAGTAGGATTCCCTAAAATCTCAAGGGAGAAACAAAGGAGGTACTAAAATGGTGAGTTCTAGACAGAACAAAGAACAATGTAAGAGTACAAAAGAGAGAGAGTGCAGCTCAACCCAACAAAATAAAGGATGTAGACTCATCCAAACCAAGAGGGGATAAACATTAAAAGCACATGGCATACCCCACGCGTCTTAACCCCTCCTATAAAGAGAGTAACTGAACCCAAAGAGTGTGAACAAAATTAGGGTGTATATATATATATGTGCTCAAAAAGAAACCCAAAAGAGTGTGTAAGTGGATCTCTATCTCCATGATCAGCCCAGGAAAGGTCACCAATAGTTCTAAGGATGTCCATCACTGATGCCCAAATGTCCCGCATGTCAAATTTTTCTCATTTCTAAACCATACAACCAAGGGTCCCACTCCAGTAATCACGGAGAAAAGTCACTAACAAGCCTCATAGAAAGGTCTGAGTTTGAAAGAAGTCACCGGGTAACCCACTACCCAGCCTCGCTGGAGGGTAAACCCTAAGGCCGATGGGTAACCCACTACCCTGCCTTGCTGGAGGGTAAACCCTAAGGTCAACAGGTAACCCATTACCCAGCCTCGCTGGAGGGTAAACCCTATGGTCAACGGGTAACCCACTGCCCATCACTACTAGAGGGTAAACCCTGATATGCCGATGGGTAACCCACTTCCCAGCCTCGCTGTAGGGTAAACTCGGAACTGGTCAGATAACTCCGCACCACCCGTACCATTACTGGGTGTTACTAACATCATTACCGTGCATTGGTTCAGACTGCGTCAAAGGAACCTTCGACCAATGCCCTTTCATGTTTCCACATTTAATGAGATCTCTAAAGAGGCTCTACATTACCAAATAGATTACTCCATTATAATCCTCGTGAAAAAACACGCGAGATAGACTATTTACTTACTGGAAACGGACTCCCGATGAAAATGTTATTCAACCCCGCTTTGTGCCCATACGACGTCTCATGGGGCCCACATCTCGGTCCCAAAAAAAATTTGGGCGAACTGCACCATCGTGATGCTCTCGAAAAAAAACGCCAAAACGACTATTCATTCGCCTCGAACGGACGTCAGATGAAAAAGTCGGAGTACGCTTCACACAACATAAAAGATGGATCGTGGGGCCCACGCCTTAACTACGGCTTCAATGTCTGAATCCACCCTGGACTACTTCATCATTATTCCAGGGTCACAACTCCGCTGATGGAACCTAAAACAGACTCCAGATGTGATCGCGCCATCCGAAACAAGGATTCCAGTGAGGCGCTAAGTAACGCTTAACGAGCATGTCGTGCCACCGAGCTCCTGTATCGAGAATTAAAAATACCTGAGACCATATAAAAACCTTCTTCAAATCCAGGGATCATTTTTCTGCAGACGTCATGCAAATCCGACACTCAGTTAGCAATTTAGGGGCGTGTTAGCGCCAACGGACAGAGACAGGGTGGGCCAGACCGGTTCGGTCGGTACACCCACCTTAGACCGGCTGTCTGCGGCTCGGCCACCCAGACCACCCAGTACACCATGGCCTGAGGTTCACCACATACTCCACATGACTTTACCTAGACTGGCATGAGCCGGTCCAGATTTTCCCCCACGAGAACCGCATTTTGTGGGTCTCGGTTGCTCCCGGGGTCGCGGCGACCCCTGTCTCACACTGCCTGCCGACTGGCGAAGCCGACCGACCTGCCCGCCCGAGCCTGCCGTGCCACCACCTGGGGAGCCTTCTGTGCCACCACCTAGGCATCCCACCATGCCTCTGCTTGGGGAGCCCACCGCGCCGCCACCTGGACTTTCCGGACCGCCCTGAAACCACTGAAAAAACAAGGGTTTGGCCTGAAAACTTTATGGGGCCACATCGGACGCCCCGAGACTCGAATTTTCAATACGAAAAGAGTATTATAAAGATAATATAGAATCCCACACATCTATGGACTCTTATCTACAAAACTATGGAAATTAGACACTATAATTTGAGTTCAAAGAAGTTTTTGAATTTAAAAAAATGAAAACGCGCGACCCTACCTCGCAGGGCGTAGCCCGTCGCTTCACAAACAATCCACCATGGCCGCAACCGCCTTGGAGAGGTGGGGTGAGAAGCTTGAAGATGGTGGATTCTTTTGTTGGGAGATCTTCCACCAGGGATAGGTTCTAAGGGGAATAAGGGAGGTGTGGAGGTGTTTAAGTAGGGAAAAGAATTAATTAAATTTAATTAATTCTTAAACACCCACCTGTAGGCCCGTACCCGAACTCTCGACGGGGTCGGGGTTAAGACTCCCCTAGGAGAACTTCCATGTTCTGAGCACAAAATATGTCTTGGAATTTTAATCTAATCCTCCATTTAGAAGTTATAAATTTTACGCCCGAGGCTGCTAAATTATGAAAACGCCCCTGGTGGCATTTTCCACAGAAGGGCCGCGCCCGCGAAAGTAACTCCCCTCCTTGGGTAAACACCACACTCCGGACTCAATGGTGCCATCAGGTTTCTCATCCGAGAAAACATTTATGAGTTATTCTGTTTATTTGGCATACCTAGTGTGAACACACTTAAAATTTAATTTTGGCCACACCGGGGCTCAGAATCACACACCATCTGAACGCCCTTCTCTGGAATAACATCAAGAAAATTTCAATGTCTCACAGGCTCAAAACCCAGATTCTTATAGGTCTGATGTGTCCAGTTTTCTTACATTCATAACAAGTTATTTCAAAATATTTATTATCCATTCTTTCCTTGTTAAATTTCATATATTGATACTAAAAATAATTTTTACCAACTATATTGTTCATCCTTTAAGAAATATTATCTAGTTAATTTTAATAATGTTCTGATGAACTCAAGTCTGATTGTATAAAACTTTTTTTCTTTTTGGATGATTTCACTATTTTCTCTGTAGATTGAACTTTAGGGGGTAAGGTAGATGTTGTAGATAAGGAAACACCACCATTTTTATTTTTCACTTTTTCAAAATCTCATTTCAATTTACTCTTATAATTTATAAGAGTTCCAATAAGATCATCTAAGGTAAGACTACTCAATTTTATTGTTTCATAAACTGCATTCCTCTTAGACTCCCATTCATTTGGAATGCTATGAACAATTTTATCAACAAGGATTTCATCTTCTAATAATATTTTTCACCAATAGTTTGTAAACTATTTATGATAGTCATAAATCATTGACAAGTCTTGGAAACTGATTCACTTGGGAATAAATTGAAATCCTGACAGTATTCTCTTAGAATTTCACTAATAGTTTCAATAACTTTAGATGTACCAAAATGTGTAACCTCTAACTTCTTCCAAATGCTATTATCAGCTTCACGTGATAATATTTGGCTATAAATTATTCTAGTCATGGAACATTACAAAGTTTTCCATAATATATAGTTAAGTTGATAATATTATTTACTTGATTGGTAAAGGCATAAACATCCATATCTAGAATCTTATAATTTTTAGTTAGCATCAAAAAGTTATCAACTCCTATGTTGATTATAAAAGCCTTCATTCTTTATCCCTTATATTCAGAATCATCACAATAAAAAATTGGTGGTATATTAGGATTAATATTATCAATGGATCCAATATTATGTCCTTTCATATTAAAAGAAAAATATTATTTTCCATAAACACATTAGTGTAATGTAGATTTATAAAAAAAAAATTTATAACAAAATTTAATAGACTTCCAGTAGTAAAGAGATAAAAACTTATCAGGTACTTGAGCAATGGAATCCTTATCTTATACCAATTTTTGGATATCAATATGAGTTATATTGATATTATGATTGAATGAATGAATTATAGATGGCTCTATTGTAGGGGGTGAATTGTAGGTTAAAAAAATTTAGTTTAAAACAATTTATACTAAAAAAATTCACAAAACAATTTAATTAAAAAGATCATATTCTGGCTTGTCCCTTATTCCGATTATCAATGTATCATAATCTATATGATTCTGATAATATTATATTATAGAAAACATAATAAAATAATATTATATTAAAATAGATTTAAATAGATCGTATTCAAAATGAATACGATTATATTAGATTGTCTTGGATTCACAACAAATTCGATTAATATTACAGATTGTATTTATCGTATTTAGAATCATTACAAAATACAATTTCAAATAAGAATAGAGGAATAAAATACTTATAAGAAACAAGTAAAAAAATAGAAACAATATAAGAATGAATTATATCTATTTACAAAGAATATATATATTTTACCCTTAAGAGTAAGATATCCACAACAAGCAAGTCTATCTTTCCTCACCAAGTAAATACCTTAATATAATGGCCGACTTTTCTATTTACCTATCCTCAGTATCCCTTGATCCAATGGATTAGATCTGTCTTAATATCCCCACAATCCCTCGATCAGAAGACATGATTCTCCATCTTGATATCCCCAGAATCCCTTAATTATAATCACAAATGGGACACACAATTATGAAGTAAAATAATTCTTAAGGGGACAACATGACAGGTTTCCCATAATAATACAAAACTCAAAAACAATTACAAAAGAATAAAAATAATCCATTCATGATTTTTAATCTTCAAATATCCCCGACAATGATAATTTGAAAATTGATCGATTTTCACTGTAGTAACTACACCCAATTTTTCAAATGATATGGTATTTATAGGTCGTCTTCCAATGGTCATATTTTCAACCCAATGGTCACATTTTCTATGAGTTTTTCACAACACCATGGTCACATGACACTTGATATCTCATACCTCTATGGTGTAACTGAATGTATGAAGTCGTATTGATTTTACACCATTACATTGTAAATGATGTTCCATCACAATAGAAATTAGTTTTCCATATTCAAAATTTAAACTTTTTCAGTCGGATGGACTTTATTAAAAATTTTATTTTTTTAATCTCTATGAGTGTGAATTTGATGTTCATTGATTCTGAAATTAGTCCGATTATAAAGACTTTTTCAGTATGAAGACGAGATAGTAAGCCTTTCATTTGATCAGATAAAGGTGGATCAGATGTTTATCAGATCTATACCCATTCTGATGATCGTAATGAATAATTTTAGTTTATATTTATGAATAGTTTAGAACTAATTTTATGTATGATAAATGTATATGTTTTTTACAAAAAAAAATTAAAAAACACATTGGACATAAAAATTTTGTAATCAAGAATTCAGGAATGCGTTTGTGATTTCCAAAACAAATGGAATGGAAAATTCATAAGTGTAACTTTTGATAAAACAAGCGGGCTATATCTAAGAAATCAAGAAAGGTAAGACAAGTATATCTCAGGAAAAATACCAAAAATGAAGACTTACTAAGGGAATCGGGCTTTAATGCACCAAGATTCACCTCTAGATTGCTTTTAAATTAAAGGGGAGAGACTCCAATACATTTGGGAGGAATAAAAACTGTCTTAGGGTTAGAAATAGTAAAAAAGATGAGGTTTAGAGGTGAAAACGAGTAAGATACACTTTTTTAAGATCTAAATATTAAACCATTCATGGTTAAGTCACATTGTTAGGAAAACTATGCACTAGCTGTATGCCAGCTTCTACTTCAAGAATCACCTCACACAGTTGGCCCACACGGTTAGACAAACAATGCAACAACTGTGTAACATACCTCTATCCCAATTTGCATGGTTTTCACTTGGTGGTTGGACGATCTGATTAAACTGTGCACCTAACCGTGAACCTACCTAAAAGCCCCTATATCACTGTGCACAATTTTTATAGGAATTATATGGTTTCCACTAATTGTACTCAAACCATTCACCTTTATAAAAGCCCCCAAAACATTCCAAAAGCCTTCCATACCCTTCAAAACTTCACTCAAACACATTAAATACATAAAAAGAATAAAGAAATGGTTACTTACTTGAAACTGGGGGTGCTACACCAACCCATCACATATTCTTTATCTAAATGAGGGTGACTTAGAGGTTGTTGTTTTATTTAAGGGGAACTATATTCATTTCATTGATTGGAGCATGAAGGTTCTATGTGGAAGGTCAGTTACTCTAGTGTGGGTGCTATGGAACCAAGACTATGTACAAGATGAGACTTGGGAGTAGGAATCCAACATACAAGCTTATTGGCTAGAATTATTCTCAAATGCTGATCGACCATTCCCAAAAGAGAAACTCTAGGATGAGTTGTTTTGAGCAGGGGGTTGTATGATACCAACTTTTCAGAGAGGTATCGATAATTTAAATTACTACTTAACCCTATTAGTTTACTATAATAAAATTTACCAATAGTTAAGGGAGGTTCAGGAGCATCCAAGGATTGTTTGGATCTCAGATCTTTGGTTTTTGGAGGATACAATTGAGGCACACAATTATAATATGACTTGTTCTAACCGTGCCCCTCAAACTATGCGACCTTATAAGGGTGACACATGGTTTGTCGAATTCTATAATGGAATCTCATATTCATGTGGGGTACTTTAGAGAATGATATAGGGATCCACATAGGCTGCACATGGTACATTAAATCTTTTTCCTAGCCTATGTGAGGGGGTAGGTTACCTCAGACAGTGCTGGTGCACATTCGATGTGCATTTTTTCCCAACATGCAGCCAAACCATGTGCCCTTTAAAAATGGATGAAATAACCATTTTCCCCTCCTTTTAAACCAAATTCTTCCTTTTATTTTCCCATTTGTTTCCAACGCCTCCTCCCTCATAAAGAGAGGTTCCATTTATCCTTCACCTAGGATTTGAGATACCTTCTCCATTCAACATCTGATTCAAGCATCATTAATCTTGTTGGATCACAATTGTTAAGTACTTAAATCCTCTTGCTTCCTTTATCATTTTTTCCAATATATTAAATTCTATTTTTATATGAGTTAATATGTCTTATTTATAAGGTGTTTGTATATTATTCCAATTTCACCCATTTTAGCCCAGATTAAAGGCTAATACTGGAAAATGATCCTCTTTCCCATTATGATTCACACCGAACCGTCTGTGAATTACCAAAAAATTGAGTAAATTATTTCAAATTAGGAATCCCTTATTAGAGATAATCCTATAGACCCTTGTTGTCATCAGAGGTACCTCAACAAGTACCACCCTTATAGTGTATCGATTAAATAATCTTGACACTCATAAATGAATGCATGAACTAAACCATATTTTAATTATATTTGGTTGTTCCTTAATTGAAATGTTAGAATTAATTATGTGAAATAGAATCATTAAGACCATGTACCTTATACCTTGATGAATTAAGAGTGAGGCCCATGTCTAAAATGGATTAAATAAATAGTGAATTTTACATGGATACTTCTTTTGGACTTAATTAATTTATTAAATTAAATGTTTAATTATTATTATTTGACCAGGGATATTGGTCACTATGTAATGTTTAAGGTAATTGTGAACATGACGATTCATGGACCCTAGACATTGGAGGTTGGAAATAGAATTTCACATATTTTATCGAGACATTATACATGGTTATTCACACTCTGTGGTTAAGATATTAGGCATGAAGACCCACATCATTGATTCAGATTAATAGACATTATGTTTCATATCCCCAGATGAATATTGGGCTAATACCCTTATCTAAATATTGGGATTCTTATGATTATACGTGGACTCTTTGGTTACATGCCTCAATTCTGTGCTAGAACTACTTATATATATATATATATGTTTATAAAAATACAAACACACACAAACACAGATATATATATATGTATATATATATATATGGTGACACAAATTCAGAGAAATTATGGATTGGGATGAAGCAGGCATAGTCAATTGGGTGTCCTCTAAGAACCTAATCTGACTTGTTTCTCAATTACATCGCTACTTTATATTTGTTATTCCAGAAAAATGCTCTTTTTTATACAATAGATGGATTACACTAGATGTCATTGGTGGTGGCCTAGTAAGTTTTCTCACACCGTATTTGGGCCACCAATTGTTACTCAAATAGATCTCATGGATATAGGTAGGGTCAAAGGGAAGTTCCCAAATTAGGATGCTCAATTTTTTATACTTGGATGGGGTACGGGGGAAAAAGACCAATCATATGATTGATATGCTATTTGAGATATCTTTTAGTCTTTTTTTTAATTTTTGTATAACATATTATATATTTCCACTGCTCTTTTTACCCTATATTCCATTTTTTATAGATTATGGATATGATATCATTTTATATAAGGCACTGGTTATTACTACTTCTATCTATTTATGTTCGCTCGGATGCTCACTTATTCCACTATTTCTCATTTATTTTATTTCTTATATTTATTCATTTATTATACCATTTCTCTCTACTATGATTATGATTGTATAGTATTCCCACCATACCATGACTGACCATCAATTCTAGGCTTTAGCCTCTAGATTATGATGTAAAACCTCAATATTTCATAGTACGTTATCTCTTTAAAGTAATTCAATAGCTTACGCTACACACTACACCGAGTTCGAGTGCATGATGACTTACCAAAATAGTCATTAAAAAAGTGGTTATGAATAGCAGTGACTGAATTTTGAATTTTGAAAACCCCATGAAATTTTAGAAATCATATTATGTGTTTTTTAGACATAATACAAGAAAAAAAATCAATTTTTTCTGATAAAAGAAGTATTTTTGAAAAAATGAAAATTTACCACCTTTTAATAGAGAACCCTTTTTAAAACCAATATTTTACACTCTTATATATTCATTTTATTGAAATTAAATTCTTATTTAGAAGTGGGGCATAAAATTTAGTTTGGATAAATTTTTGGTACATTTCTGAAAACTTTAATATTTTGTATAATAGTGAAAAATACAAAATTATAATTGAAAACATTTATTTAATTGAAATAATTTATAGTGTTAAATTATGAATTTGAGTAGTTTTAAATTAAAATTAGATTATATTTTTATCATTTAATATAATGTAGTTAATTTGATATAATTTCATATTTAAATTGTACATAAACACAAGACAATCTTTTGATGGTTTTTACTTCTTAAAAACCCTCTTTCTGGTTTTGACAGTGGGAATTAATTTTAAATTAATTAATGCAACACATATGTTTTTAATTTGGTAAAATAGACATCATTTTTGGATTTGGAATATCAAAATTATCTTAGGGTGAATTTTTGGTATTTTTCTGAAAACTTTCAATTTTTGATGAATAATGAAAAACACTGCGTTATTGTTTAATACTGACTTTTATTTAAATAGATATTATTTTTATTTAAATTTATTTTAAAGTAAAGATAGATACACAATACCTATATTAGTTCAATGTTATTCATTGGAGTCATTTTATAATAAGAATAGACGTATAAAATTTTATTGAATTTTTACCATCTTTTACCCACCTTCTAGGCACATTTGCAAATTTTCATAAAATGTAATTTTACCGCTTATGTAAATTGAATTTCAAAAATCCAAGAGACATGGTTGATATAAGTAAGTAAAATTTGGTTCAATATGGTGAAAATAATTTTTAGTGAATAGTAACTTTTGAATTTTATTTACCACAGTTAAAAGTAAATAGGGTAATGAATGGTAAAAATGATATTATAATTATCCTAACATAGTTCCTAATTCTATTGGATAAGTATATTTCATCCAATGAATAAAATATGATCCTTTTGGTCTGCTTGGATTAGATTAGTACATTTATTATTATTTTATTTAAAGAAGAGTTAAAAGTGTTAAATTCAAAGTTTAATAACTAAAACATTTTTAATATAGGGTTATACATAAGATAAATTCAACTATAAATATTAATTAGAAAGATAAAAATATTTTCTACATAATGGTTTTTTATTTACAATTTTTAGACATTAAATAATTAAATTTATTTATGAAATAATGATGATGCAGTAATTACCTTATTATTGAAAGATTAAAATAACTGATATTATAAATATTAATATAATTGTAAATTTAGACTTTTGATGTATTAATAGAATTTTCTATGTTAATATGTCATGTTATGGTTGATTAAATAAATTTTTTTTCGAAGTGATAAAGTTTTTATGACTTTAACATAAACAAAATACAAAATAGTGTCAGAATTGACATAAATGAGCTTAAAAAAAATACTATATTATTCATTAATATAATATTTCTAAAAATATAAGGTTTGGCCAAAGGACTTAGATAAGGTTATATATATAACTAATGAACCACTTGGGTTTCTCTTGTATTTTAATATTAATCTTATTAACCATTTGTTATAATAATACAAGAGGACATGGTAAAAGTTAAACTATTTAACTAAGAGTCAAATCTAAAAGATAGAGTTAATATGGTGACATAAACATATCTAAAACATATTGGTTGAGATTATTTCTACCCATACTCATCTTAGATTATATATAAATCAATTATAATCCATTATAAAAATAAAATGATTTTATAATAAAATAATATTTCAAACTTTTTCTAAAGTGACCATCACCTCTCTTATAAAAGGGTACTTCCCCTTATCTCAAAATCACACTTACAAAGCCATTTGTCTCAGCAAAAACCTGATTAAATATCCTACCAAATACTTCTAATTCAAACTATAGGCCTTAATTTGATCATAAGTCAACCTATGGATAACTTTTGATCAAATTAAAAGGAAGAACCCGAAGAACAGGTAATTACTTCATCACCTCTTTCAATGTTCTTTTCTTCTTCCACTTTCTCTTTCTTTGTTATTTCCATACCAAAATAATAAATCCAGTACCTTGTACATACTGTGATGTTATTATAAATATGGTACAACCATACTCATTATTTTATCTATCCTATGAATGATAATGTCACTATGTGTGCATAAGCACGACTTACCGTCTCCATACTGTGGTGTAATTTGTTATTCAACACTATGTTATTTGGATTAATTTAATGATGAGTAATATGAATATAAATAATGAAAATAAAATTATATTTTCTCAGTAAAATTAACATACCATCCAATACTACACCTTTTAATCATTAATGAAATGATATCGTTGCTCGTGTGTGTATACAGCTTACCTTCTCCACGACGCGATGAGATTCATTTCTAGGTTCACCATTCAACGATGACTATAAAAATATATATTATTAATAAGTATGTAATATATGACATAATAATGATACTATATATATATATATTTATGTATATATGTACTTACATATATCTTATTTAGTTTCTTCCGTTCAATAAGATATGAAAATGGAAACAACGTTTATGCATACGTACGACCTACCGTCTCCAAAAACAGTATTTTCCATTTCATATATATATATATATATATATCTATTATCCATATTTATATTCTAAATATATATTATATATAAATCATATTTTATATTTTGGAAGTATTTAAATCACGATTTAAATGATACGATCAAGGATAACTAGTTAAAACACGTACGATAAAGAAAGTGATTATTACCGGAAATGTTAAATTAACATGGAAATAATTATAAAATGTGGAGTATAAAGTCATTAATGAATCATTTATGATATAATAAATATGAATATGGTTATTTTATAATTTAATAACATACTATGGTCATTATACCAAAGGTTAAACATACCCTCGACCAAAGAAAAGTGCAAAGTAAGTGTTAATTCCTCAATCTCATTATTATGAGAGATTGTTTATGTGTAAGTATTTACTGGGAAATTTTTATCATCCATGTACATGTTTCATAAAAAAGTTTTCAAAATATTTTAAGGTGTTGTGGAAGGGACACTTTATCAATATCATCATTTTAAATGTTTTAATGATTTATTTTTCTAAATCTTTTTAATTAATGTCCACGTTTTAAAAATTATTTTAAGTATTTATTTATATAGACATGATTGTTTTAAAATGTTAATTTTTTTCATAAGATTCAAAGTGTTAAGGAAAAATTTGATTGAAACATCTCTTTTAAATGAATTCATTTATAAATGCTTGACTTTTAAATGATTTCACAAAAAGGGACATTTCTCTCAATGAGTTTAACTGATCAATTTGAACTACATCAACATCCTTTACTCGATATGATTCTTGATTGAGGTTGATTTATTATATTAAAATATTCCATATTTTATTGAATGGATTATGATATGTTTGACTGTGGATGTGCTATTTTTATACCATTTGTAGTTTATGGTTAAAGTATTAACATTTTGTATGGTAGTTTTAATATGAATTTTTATGTTATGTTTCAACATTTTCATATGAGTAATGCATTGGAATTAGTAAGTGATGGGTGGAGCCTGCTATAGCTCCTCGATGCATCAGAAGGTCTCATGAGAAAAACTAGTGTCTTGGCACAAGGCCTTGAAAAAAATATTATTTTAAGTCTTAGCATGAGGCCTTGACTATGTGGTTATGGTTTCCGACATTATGCATTTTCTCATTATGAAATTAATTATTACATGTGATTATTCGACTAGTAGAATATCCACATGCATGTATATATGATAATGTTTTATTTATTTTTTCCATATTATTTTCAAGTTTACGTTTAAAAGGATGTTTTTTTGTTACACATCTTGCCTTAAAAGTTTATAGCTTCCGCTAAATTATTTACCCTTACCGAGCATCTGAGCTCACCCCTTATGTTTTGTTTTACCAGGATTCCAAGAAGTGTATTATGTTTGATATTTAGGGTTAATATAGGGTAATAATGGCGTTATTAATGGATTATTTATGTTGTGTTTTATGTTTTAATGTTTAATATAACATTCATGTATGTAATCTATTTTCTAAGATTACTAAACTGATTAGTCCTTCAGAAATTGATTCCTGGTAATCATGCCAATGTTTTAAAATAATGCATTGGCTCCAGGATTCTGGGGTCGGGGAATTAAAGTTGGTATCAGAGAAAGTTTAGTACAAACCATGGAAACTATATTTAGAAAAAAACTCTGATTAGATAACATTATCCTAAGATATACTTTGAGGATTAGGATAGAAGAACTTCTTAGAATTTTGGTAATGTAGAGATTTTGTAAATTTTTCAAGCAATACATCCCTGTCTGGATACAAGCAGGTGGAGGTGGCTCTATTATAGATGTACCTAGGAGTGAATACTCCAAGAAGGAGTGAAAACTTTGATAAGGAGTTTTGGTCTTGACCTTGGGTATCTTGGTACACAAAAATGGACCTTACTGCACTCTTGGTTATGACACTCTCAGGGGATATGCTTTGGATAATTCACATTTTCTTTAAAAATCATTATGAAAGATTTATGAGTAACTACCTTCTCAAAGAAAACATTTTTTTATTATTATAGATTATATTCATAAAATGTGCAATTTATGTTAGGTATTTTACAAGTTTTCAATTATGCAATGAGATTCATGAACTAACCTATTTTATACCATTTTTTAGAAATGGTTCCCATTAGATGGAATGATAACTCCAAAAATACACACGATCCAAAGAGTAAGAAGGATCATATATTTCATCGTATTAAGACAATTTTTAGAAGGAAAATAGTCTTCCACGTATTCTCATCATATGAAGAAATAATATCATATATTAACAAGATAAGTGAATAATTATCTGAGTCCTATGGCTTTGAAGGGAACCAAGAGAAGAAAAGGACGGTAGAGGGAAAGATGGATAAATAGAATAGGGGAAAGAAGGATTTTCCCATATGTGATAATTGTGGAAAGAATCACCTTGGTAAATGACTGAAGGTAATGAGAGTTTGTTATAAGTGTAGAGAAAAAGGAAACCAAGTACGTGATTTCAAGGGTGAGAAAAAGGTTTCAAATGTACAATACTTCATCAGCAAGGAGTTGGGAAACTACGTGAATCAATGTCCATAACATTAGAGTATGCCCCAAATGATTCTATTGGATAATAATCAAGTTATGATACTACCACAGATGAAGAGGAATAACGAGTTTTATTATGTTGTTATTAAAGAATTATTTCATTTTAGTGTTGTATCAATGATGTACCGGTTATATAAATTATGGAAATAAATAAGGATTGTACTACAATATATTTCATTGAGGTTTTGAGATTATATGGTTCTAAGAAAAGTGACTCAATAGAAATTTAAACTTTTTGGAAAATACATGGTTGAAGGAAAGATAATCCTTAATATGGTTCTGATATTGAGGTAATGATTTTGGAATAAGATATGATTGATTTGGATAAATTATATTTTATATTCTTGATTACCTTGAAACTAATTAACTGATTATTTATTCCATGATTGTTGGAGTTTACAATATCTTTGGATATAAAGAGTGTATCCAGTATTCTATAAGGAATAAGGGAGCATGAATGTAATCAATATGGTTTTATGGTAATTTTGGTTGTTACCGTGTTTTAAAAGAATACAAGATGATGGTATTCACATGTTATTACATGGAAAAAAATATCTTCATTATGTTTACCTTCCTTATATATTTTGGACTCTATGTTTGGAAAGAAGTATTTTGGATAATTATAAAGGTTAGAATGGATTAAGTTTGACATTGGATACTTTTGTTAAGTTTAATTTATTTCATAAGATTATTTTTGGATTGTTGTTAAAAGGACAACCCATAGGTCGGGCTTCAACCCATCACGTCTGGGAAGGCAGCGAGACTTGAACCTGCAAACAAAGGACGAAAAGTGTGAATCACCTACGACTAGCATACATGATGTCCTGGATTTTATAATGTAGTTTTTAAAAGGTCCGATAGATGAATTATACATTCGTTTTTTTGTAACCTTATTCAATTAAAATAAATAGAATATTTTCAAGTTTTATTAACTTTTGGAGTGAAAGATGTGTTTGTGGTAGTAATTAGTTAAAGGATGGAACTATACTTGTTAAGTATATTTTTTTCTCTTATTCTATAAAGAAATAAATTCTTAAACTTTAGGTAAGGGATCTTAAAACCGAGAATGTGTTATCCTAATACCTTATGTTTTGTTGAACCGATGATATTTTAAATCATCTTATATTTATGGCTTTGGTCCCCTCAATTTTAAACTTGTTTGTGATTGATGACCTCCATCACTCACAATAAATATTTATGTTTTCCCTCAGATTATGTGTTTATAATTTCCACCAATGTTATCCTATTCGAAACCCTAATTTGGTGGTGAGTTTTTCATTTCCCTTTCCCTCTTATTAAGACTAATTTTTTTAAACCTATTTCTAATGCGGTTTTTCCAAAAAGGTATTTTCTATTTTAAAACTTTTATTTTTGGAGAACAATTTCAAATTGTGAGGATAAAATTTATTGAGGGAGGAGAGAATGTAACCCCCAAGTATTTCATAGTATGTTATATCTTTAAAGTAATTAAATAGCTTACACTACACGTAACATCGAGTTTGAGCGCACCACGACTTACCAAAATAGCTGTTCAAAAAGCGGTTATGAATAGTATTAACTGAATTTCGAATTTTAAATACTCCATATAATTTTAGAATCCATATTATGTGTTTCTTAGACATAATATAAGAACAAATTCATTTTTCATATAAAATAAGTATTTTTCCAAAAAATTGAATTTTACCGTCTTTTAATGGCGAACCATTTTTAAAATAAATATTTAAACTCTTATATATTCAATTTAATGAAATTAAATTATTTTTTATAAGTGGGACATACAAATTTCGTTTGGGTAAATATTTGGTACTTTTCAGATAACTTTCATATTTTGATAAATAGTGAAAATACTAAATTGTAATTGAAAACAAATTTTTAATCGAAATAATTTATAATGTTAAATTATGAATTTGAGTAGTTTTAAATTATAATTAAATTATAATTTTATAATTTCATATAATTTGGTTAATTTTATGTAATTTTACATTTAAAATGTATATAAAAACATGGCAATATTTTGATGGTTTTTAATTCTTAAAAAAAAGCTTTCTGGTTTTGGCAACGGAAATTAATTTTAAATTAATTAATATAACTCATATGTTTTTAATTTCATAAAATATATATCATTTTTTGATTATTAAAATAAAAATTATCTTAGGGTAAAGTTTTGGTATTTTTTTTTCTGAAAACTTTTAATTTTCAATGAATAGTGAAAAACACTGCGTTATTGTTTAAAACTGACTTTTTCTTAAATAGTTATTATTTTTATTTAAATTTATTTTAAAGTAAAAATAGATTCATAAAAACTCTATTCGTTCAATTTAATTCATTTGAGTCATTTTATAATAATATAAGATGTATAAAATTTTATTTAAATTTTTAACGTCTTTTACCCACCTTCTAGGCACATTTGCAAATTTGCATAAAATGTAATTTTAACGATTCTGTGGAATGAATTCCAAAAATACAAGATACATGGTTGAAAACATTAAATAAAATATGGTTTAATAGGATGCAAATAATTTTGGTGAATAGTAACTTTTAAATTTTATTTACCATGGTTAAAAGTAAATATGACAATTAAAAGTAAAAATGATATTATAATTACTATAACACATGTAATAATTATATTGGATAAGTGTATTTAGACCAAAATCAACATTATTAATAAAATATTTTCATTTTGGTCCACTTGGATTAGATTAGGACATTTAATATTATTTTATTTAAATAAGAGTGAAAAGTGTTAAATTCAATGTTTAATAAATAAACCATTTTGAATATAGGGTTATACATAATATAAATTTGACTATAAATATTCATTGTAAATATGAAAATATTTCATACATCATGTTATTTTATTTATAATTTTTAGACATTAAATAATTAAATTTATTTATGACATAATGATAATGCAGTAATTACCTTATTATTGAAAGATTAATATAATTGATATTATAAATATTAATATAATTTTAAATTGAGACTTTTGATTTATTCCAAGAATTTTATAGGTTAATATGACTTGTTAGGGTTGATTAAATAATTTTTTAAGTGATAAAGTTTTTATGAATTTAACAAAAACAAAATACCAAATAGTGTCAAAATCGACATAAATGAGTTTTGAAAAATATAATATATTATTAATTGATATAATAGTTATAAAAATATAAGGTTTGGACAAAGGACATAGATAAGGTTATATATATAACTAATGAACCACTTGGGGTTATGTTGTAATTTTATAGTAATCATATTAACCATTTGTTATAATAATACAAGGGGACATGGTAAAAGTTAAACTATTTAACTAAGAGTTAAATCTAAAAGATAGGGTTAATATGGTGACCTAAAATTGTCTAAAACCTATTGGTTGAGAGTTTTTAGACCCATAAACACCTTATATTAGATATAAATTAATTCTGAGCCATTAGAAAAAGAAAATGATTTTATAATAAAATAATATTTCAAACTTTTGGTAAAGTAACCATCACCTATCTTATGAAAGGGTACTTCCCTTTCTCTCAAAATCACACCACCCAAGAAATTTGGCTTGGCCAAAACCTTATCAAATATCCTCCAAACTACCCCAATTAAAACTATAGGATTTACTTTTATTATAAGACAACCTAAAGATCCCTTTTGATCAAATCAAAAAAAAAAGAACCCGAAGAATAGGTAATTACTTCACACCTCTTTCAATGTTCTTTTATTCGTCCACATTCTATTTATTTGTTATTTCCACAAAAAAATAAAAAATCTAGTGCCTTCTACATACTATGATTTTATAATAAATATGGTACAACCATACTCATTATTCTATATATCCTATTAATGATAATGTCACCATGTGTGTGTATGTAGGACTTATCGTCTCCACACCATGGTGTAATTTGTTATTCAACACTATGTTATTTGGATGGATATAATGATGAGTAATATGTATATAAATAATGAAAATAAATTGATAATTTCTTTTTAAAATTAACATAACATCCAATTCCACACATTTTAATCATTAATGAAATAATATTGTCACTCATGTGTGCGTACGACTTACCGTCTCCACGACGCGATGAGATTCATTTCTAGGTTCACCATTCAATGATGATTATAAAAATATATATTATTAATAAGTACGTAATATATGAAATAATAATACTATTGGAGATATATATATATATATATGTGTGTGTGTGTGTGTGTGTGTATGTATGTACTTATGTATATCTTATTCAGTTTCTTCCTTTCAAAACGATATGAAAATAAAAACAACGTTTATGCGTACGTACAACCTACCGTCTCCATAAATGGTGTTTTTCCATTTCATATATATATATATATATATCTATTATACATATTTATATTCTAATTATATATTATATATAAATCATGTTTTATATTCTGTAAGTATTTAAATCATGATTTAAATGATACGATCAAAGATAAAAAGTTAAAACATGTACGATAAGAAAAGCGATTATTACCTGAAATGTTAATTTAACATGGAAATAATTATTAAATGGGTAGTATAAAGACATAAATGAATCATTTATTATATAATAAATATGAATATCATTCTTTAATAATTTAATAACATACTATAGTCATTATATAGAAGGTTAAACATACCCTTGACAAAAGGATAGTGCGAGGTAGGTGTTAATTTCTCAATCTCATTATTATGAGAGATTGTTTATGTGTAAGTATTTAATGGTACATTTTTATCATCCATGTACATGTTTCATAAAAACGTTTTCAAAATATTTTAAGGTTTTTTTGGAAGTAACTCTTTATCAAGATCATCATTTTAAATGTTTTAATGATTTATTTTTCTAAATCATTTTAATTAATGTCCATGTTTTAGAAATGATTTTAAGGATTTATTTATATGGACATGATTATTTTAAAATGTTAATTCCTTTAAAAAGACTCAAAGTGGTATGGAACATTTTGATTCAAAAATAATTTTTAAATGACTTCCATTATAAATGTGTGACTTTTAAATGATTTCAAAAAAAGTGATATTTCTCTCAATGAGTTTTACTGATCATTTTCAACTATGTCAACATCCTTTACTAGATATGATTCTTGATTGAGGTTGATTTATTATATTAAATTATTCTATATTTTATTGAATGAATTACGATATGTTTGACTGTTGAAGTGCTATTTTTATACCATTTGTGGTTTATAGTTAAAGTATTAACATTTTACAATCTAGTTTTAATAATAATATTTATGTTATGTTTCAACATTTTTATATGATAAATGAATTGGACTTTGTAAGTTACGGGTGGAGCTTTCTATAGCTCCTCGATGCATCGGTAGGGTTCATGAGACAAACTAGTGTCTTGGCATAAGTCCCTGACAAAAATATTATTTTTAGACTTATCATGAGGCCTTGACTATGTGGTTAAGGTGTCCGACATTATGCATTCTCACATTATGAAATTAATTATTACATGTGATTATTTGACTACTAGAATATCCACAAGCATGTTTATATGATAATGTTTGATTTATTTTCTCCATATTATGTTCAAGTTTATGTTTAAAAGGCTTTTGTTTTTATTACACATCTTTCCTTAAAAGTTTATAGCTTTCGCTAAATTATTTACCCTTACTAAGCATCTGAGCTCACCCATTTCTTATGTTTTGTTTTCCCATGATTCCAGGAAGTGTATTATGTTTGATATGCAGGGTTAATCTGGGGGAATAATGTAGTTTTTAATGGATTATTTATGTTGTGTTTTATGCTTAAATGTTTAATGTAACTTTCATGTATGTAATCTATTTTACAAGACTACTAAGTTGATCAGTCCTTCAGTACTTGATTCCTTGTAATCATGCCAATGTATTAAAATAATGCATTGGCTCTGGGCTTCTAGGGTCGGGGAGTTACATATGAGGAGGAACGATTGAGGCCATGTGGCCAACCAGATTGGTCACTTATTTATGTACTGGTCCTAGGATAGCATAACTTCTTGGATACTTGGATTTTTTGAATAAAAATATTCAATGAAGAGAAGAATATAAAAATCTGATTATTTTTGAGATGATTTAAAAGTGATTGAAAAGTGATATTGGATATAAGTGAAATCACCATTGTCTATAATAGACTTGCAGAGTTTGAGAAAGTTAGATATATTGAACAACTTGGAGAGTTATCATTGAGATAAGATAAAAGAAGTAATGATAGATAAAAGTGTAAGAATCTTTCGATGGATTATTATGCATGAAAAGTAATATTATTTTTAAATAACATCCATTGTTTTATGTTTTGAGAATTATAAGTTTGAATATAGAATTAAAACAACAATAAAGGCTTATTAAATTACTGAGAGAAGAGTATTTAAATATTTAAATAATTTTAGAATGTTGTTGAATAGATTTGGAAATATTATTATGGGTTTTAAAAGTTAATTAAAGTGGTTGGAAGTGTTTTTAATTGATTAGAGATTCTATAAAATCATTTGAAGTACTTTTGATCTTTCTTGAAGAATTCCTGAATTATGATTCAAAGACCATAAATCAAAAAATTCATGGATTTTATACAAGTAACTCAACGGAGTTTGATCAATATGTAAAGGTAATCTTAGAGAAAAGTAGAAGAATTAAAAAATGAATACATATGTAATATATTTTATGGATTTCAATGAAAATGGTCTATGTATTGAGTTCTCCTGTATACATAAGAATTTTTTTTGATATGTAAGATTTTTTTTGGAAGTCATCCAAATATATATTAATGAGAAACATATTATGATGGTGCATAAGAAGTTTAAAATCACGTGTCAAAATCATTTGAACGGTGTGTAATTTTTTTGATGCTCAAGAGGAAATGCCGTTAAGTAATGAACCTTACACAATGAATGAGATACTTTTTTTTAAAGCACAATTTGAGTAACATCAAATATAGTATCCCAAATCCATTGTTTACTTTATTATAATGAGATATGATATAAGGGATATTACCACTTATTATCGAAAAATTTAGATATATTGTTAAACTAGATATATATTTTTCTCATATTATATTAGAAATATAAATACATATCATAATAAACATTATGAGATCCTTTATATAATTATTAATATCCTTATTCATATCCAAGGGAATAGAAGAAAATAGAGGGTGATATTAGAAACTTAGTAAGGGTTTCATACAACAAAATCTGTCACGAGTAAAAAAAAATAATTAACATGGAACATTGGATGATCAAAAAACATTCCACTCAATCGATAACTTGAGTTCAATGAGAATCCATGAATAATATCTATATAGAAGTCACTTTGATAATAAAAAATGAATTCTTAATAAATAAAATTCATAAGTTTGTGAATTCTTGATCAAGGAATATCAACCAAGAAATCATGAATCTTACCCTCATGTCCTCTTAACCATGTCATTTTCATTATGTCAAGGTCTCTTAACTAAAACATTATTATTTTACGTGTATTTAAACACCAAATACCCAATTATTATGACATGATCCTACATCCTCAACCTATACATCAAGAAAACCTATTTTTTATCATGAGACCTATTGATGCATCAATATGATATTTATAACTGGGTATTACCCATCACCTTCACATCCATTTCATTAATTATATTTTTAACAATCAATAAAATTAATTCTAAAAATTTATGATAACAAAACAATTATCACTATTGAATCTAGTTTTTGAAACATTAATACTTCATTATAGTAAAACATGCATATAAATAATAAGGATGAAATCATTGGATAATATCCCTAGAAACTTTAATGGTTATTGTCTTAGTTAAAAATACCTTTAAAGTATCACCTGAAAACTTATTTAGTAAAATACCATTTTCACTTTGAAATCATTTATTAAAATCTTAAAATTTTAGAAATATTAAATAAAAAATTTTCTTTGAAAATAACTTTTGAATCTTATAAACGAATCTTCAAAAAATGAAGCCGTCATGATGGTTTGAAATTCTATTCATACTATGTTTGTTAAAAAAATATTCCTTTCATATTTTTGGTAAAAAGTAAAAAGTATCCTATTAAGTAAATAAAAATAATATTACTTCTAAAACATTTTTAAAAAATTAAATCATGGGTAAAAATGGATTTAAATAACTATAGTGTAATATTAAGAAACAATCTTGAAAACATTTTTGGAAAACATTGATATGGAATAAAAATATTTCCAACTAATGTGGAAATAAGGTATGTTTTTCATAAAAACATTTCCTGATATTTTGATGTACCTAAGAGAGAAAAATAGCACTATTACTTTAAAATTACTTGAATAATAAGAGGATAATAAAATTAAATGGTTTATCTGATAATTATTATAGAATTTCTCTCAAATGAAATTCAAACATAAACAATCCCAAAATAAAATGACATTGTAAAATAAATACCTTACCGTTTTCTTATATTTTGAATCCTAACCCCCATGAAAGGAATAATATCAAGTGAAACATAAAATACCATGAATATAAAAGGATTAATGATATACCATATTAAATGGATATTATATATTCCTATTAAAGAAAAAAGTGGTGAATATGACATATGTCTTATAGAAACAAAAGTGAGATGAGAAAACCATTACCTCAGATCTGATTTGCTTTATAAGTGATTTAAACCTTCAGTATAATAAATTCAAATTTATTATAATTATAAAAAAACATATACAGAATTATTATATCATATAATATATAATTATAACAGTTCAATACTCATTTATTAATATTTTTTATTGAATTAATCATTTATTAGCGTTAGCTGTTTCATTTTTTCATAAGAATATTGATTCAGTAGTTCTAGTCCTCATACTTTGATCATGGTTCCATAATCATCAAAATGTTATTCATGATAGAAATATAATATATATTAATTATATATATATATTTATATTCATCTATAAAATGTAAAGATACAAAAATTAATTACGCCATTCATGGAGATAGTAGGCCATTTGTATGCACAAACAATTTTCTCACTTTTTAACGGATGGAAAGAATGAAAGGTAAATAATAAATTTACTCTATAAAATATTTAATATAAAATATATATTAATTAAATATATCCTTATTACCATCCATGTAAAGAGGATATTAAAAACCTATCACATAACTTTGTGGAGGTGATTTTCTACATATATGCATGAGCGATGCTATCATTTTCTGAATGATTGGAAGGAAATAATGTAGATATGATGTTATAATTAAAAAGGAATAATTATGCCATAAATATCATATATATTAATGAGTTATATCTTTATAACTATCCTAGAAAATTTTTGATGAATATATAATTACACAACTACGTGTAGATGGTAATTTGTGCGCACATATGAGCAATGTTTTTCTCTTTCTATAGGATGAAAAATAGATGGAAAATGGTTATACCATAATAATAATATCATATCAATATATTTAAGGTATTAGAGTTATTAATTTATTATAGTTACAATATATTTAGAGGAAGTAGAAGAATAAATTAACTTGAATGAGTTAGTAAAGATGATTACCTCTTGTTCGGTAGACTTCCTTTACATCCCTTCTTAAAGACCTGTGGAATAGTCTTTCAAGTAGACTAGAACCTATTAATCATGGATAGATAATTTTGTAAGATAATTTTTAAGATTTTTATCAATTTAGGTTTCTAAATTTTGTGTAAAGAAAATAAAAGTGGGGCGTCCTTTTATAAGTGAGGGTAGGGGCACTCTTATAAATACTTAAAGTATTAAATTAATATAAATTAATATTCAGAAAAAATGGATCCAAAATAATATAATAAAAATATAATATGAGTATGAGTTTATATCCTTTAATGTAATAATTTCATTACCATTTTTTATTTTTTTTTCACCCTTATCCTTTATTTTTAAGCCTCTATTAAACTTTTTGACAATTATAGTGATATCAAAGTTTCTTACTATTTAGGGGTTAAGAATATTACCAATAAAAGAAAAGTGACCCATAAATAGACCATGATTTATATTTTCAACAATATCCCATTAAATTTTCTTAGTAGTGTATTTTTATGAATTTTAAATTATTTAATAAAATATTGTTTATTATAAAATATCCTTAATGTTATTTATAGAAATACATGAAATATTATAATATAATATGTGGCTGACTCATGTCAAATGGTTGGAACATGATATTAATTTAAAGACAAGGAAGAAATGGTATTATTATAATCACCTAATCAAATTCATACAGGTTTAGATATAATATTAAACCATATGTTTTGGTTTAACCCCTTGGTTAACCAATTTTATTCTTAACTTTGATAATGACTTTTTTAATATTAAAGTTTTAGAATTTTACTTATAAGGTAAAAATTGACTTATAAATGTAAAATGTATATAATTATAGACCATTTATCATTATAATTTACAATTTTAAATATTTTTATGATTTTAAATGATTTAATAAAATATATCAATCATAAAATAATCTTAATGTAATTTTAAGAACTATTCACATAATTTGACTTTGAAAACAGTAAAAAAATAATGGAATAAAAATATAAACATATAAAAAATATTTAATATGTGATATTTATCTAAAATATTCATGTCCCACAATAATTCACCCAAATTGTATTAATTTTAATATTTTTAGTATTCATTTTTTTATTTTCCATTAATTGAATAAATTCTATGTTGGCGTTGCTTAAACATTTAAGGTAATTATTAAATCATTAAAAATTAAAAATAATTTACTATGATAAAATAATTAATTTATATTTCAAATAAAAACTTATAACCAAACATATCTTCTTTTTACCCATATGTAAATTTTTTAGATATATTAAAGTCAAGGGAGTGACATTTTGTAATTATTATTTTCTTAAAAATAATATAAATATAAAAATAAAAGAAAAACGAAACCAAGTACCCATATATTAAATTAATGGATGGAAATGGCCAAAATATATACATAAAATAGTATAAATTAAGGTGTTATAGAAATTTTAAAATCTTAACCTAAGTTTTAACCATATTTAACCTATTTTACCCTTAGTGAGGTGACAAAAATTTACCAAGGTTACTATTCTTTATGGAAAAAAATAAAAGTGTCCTATTTACCAAATTTAAAAATATTAATTCAAAATATTTAATTCATTTTTCAATATTAAATTCAAATAATTGGAATAATTTAAATTAAAATCAAACCCATAAAACACGATGAAATATAGTTTTCTAGGAAAAATGTTTTCTAAATAATAAAATATTTATATAAATAAAATATAACAAAAAAAATACAATGAACATAATATTATTATTAATACTATAAATGAACTAATTTAAATTTTTAAACCATTTTAATGAAAATTTACTTTGTAAATAATTTAAATGAAAATACAGTTTTCGATAAAATTATGATCTTTATTATTCATTGAAAAATAAATATTTTCAAAACATTATAAAAAATTCACCCCAAGATAATTTTAACAGAACCATTTAAAAAATTAATATTATTTTTTAAAATAACATTTTTAATATTGGAAGAAATTAATTAAAATTTCCTCACACAAAATAAAAAAATCATTTTTTTAAGAAAATACATTTTTGAATTATAAAACAACTTCACTAAAAATTGAGTGAGTATTTAATAAGAATTAATCAATAAAATTTAATTGAGTAGGACCATTATAAATATATTTTCTTATTTGGTTACTCATTCATTCCCTCCAATTCAATAACTAAGATGTCACATTTAAATAATTATATTTTTCATAATATATCTCAATTCGCTTTAACCTCGATATTAGATGTTTAAATAACTATTGAAGATTTAAAAATATTTAAATAGAAATATATCTAATTTTTTTAAAATGTTACATTCAACCTCTATTAAATAAATTTCACCCTTAAAATTTTATCTTGGTCATGAATTATTCAACCTTTATTGAAAAACCACATCATACAAAGGGGTAATAAAACTTCTTTTGAAAAGGGAAAGTGGGAAACAAAAAGGTTATATGAAATATCACAAATTCTGGTTCCTATATAAGGATAAATGTTGTTAGAAGTTAAAATATAGAATTTAAATAGAAGACTATTGTACCAGGATTAATATAAACTGATAGAGAACATGGTTACAAAAAATATAATGACCCCAAAACCAAAAATTAGCGAGGGGTGAAAAAACTTGCAATTTATTATAAATAAAGGTAAAAGTATAATTTTTTTATTTCAATGTCCCTTTCCTATTTTATTTTATGAATTATCTACTAATTATTAAACCCTAAAAAACTAAATTAATTCCAAAAATCATGATCATTTCAAATCTAAACATAAGTATAATGACCATTTTGTAATTTGGGAGTAGTTTTTCATATTAAAGGAAACCACTCAATAACCAGATTCCTACTAGGTGTATTGATTGATAATTAAGTGTTTATAATTCTAGTTTATGATTATATATCTATGAAAATAGTTCAAATATCTAAAATTATATAAATAATGAGTTTATAATACCTATTATTTTAACTTAATGGATTTTTTACTTCTGTTGTAGTAATTACATAAACTTGTATTTCTACCTCTAAATTCTTGTATGGTAAGTTCCATTTATTATTAAGACTTTGTTTTGAATTATTACATTTCTATTTATAGGTAAATCATTAGATAGAAGTGGTTTATTTATCTTCCTTACATTCCAGATCCTTACAAACCCTTTCTTATCACTTGAAACAAACTCCAGTTCCCATTAAACTAGTACCTAGGTGTTTCTTTCCAAAATTATTATATATGGGATGTTATATCCTTAACTTATTTAACATCCCCACATTTATTTATTATTGGAAGTTATTCATCATCTTATTCTCTTGATTTTATTTTAAAATATATAATATGGATAATTCTTTCTCCATTCTAATGGCACTTGATACAATATCATCATATGTTGAAAAAATTTGGAAGACTGATTCCATATGTAGGCTTAGATTAAACACATCAAAGAAACAAATAATCTTACTTTTCATATTACAAACATATTACACAACATGTCTAGATAATCTTGTAAAGTCTACCTCATACTAAACAAAAATTTCTTCTTCCTTATATATTAGATTTTGGAATTTCATTCCCATATCATCTCATTTCTCTTTAGGAAAGTATTTTTGAAAAAATGTAACTTTAAAATTTCTTAATTCCATTATTAATATTTCACCAACCAATTTATTACTATATAATAATAACCACCATTAATCAACATCTCTATTCAGATAATAAACTAAAGGAATAACATTTTCACTTTCATTACTTCCCAAATCTAGGAATATTTTTATAAGGGAGTTAATACACTGTTCAAATACCATTGGATTTGTAGTTCCATTAACATATGGAGAATTATTTTAGTGATTTGTTATAAATAATGTTATTTACAGAGTAGAACAACATGTTTTTCTATACTGGTAATGTTATTCATCATAACAAAAGTAAACTGGCCTAATATTTTCACAGTCTTCTTAGTTTCCAACATCAGCTGTATTGTCTTAGTTATTAGGGAAATACATACATTGAATATGGGTATTTATTCTATTTATTCCATTAAGAACCATCACTAAAAAATAAAACAAACTATTTTAGGTCATAAACATCATGAATATTGTGCAATAAATTTAAAAACTATGTATGGTAAAATTTCTCAATTACTATAAGATAGTATTATAATTCACATGTTATCCATGTATATTTAAAATATAATTACCAAGTTTCTTACTAATATTCCTTCTATTCCAACTATAAAATTCCCAAATCTAGTAAACTAGATCCAGTGTTTACTTTATTATAATGGTATAAGATATGAGGGGTCTCACTATGAAATAATGACCATCTTAGTAGTCTTTTCAAAATAGATAATACATGATTCACATATTACATTATAAATATAAAACCATAGTACAAGAAATATTATTTTATCCTTTATATAATTCATAATATCCATATTTATATCTATGGTAAAGGAAAAAAATAAAGGGTGAGTTCAAATGTTCAATATGAGTTTCATACAATGGAAACTATCATTATTAAATAAGAAATAATTAACATGGTAGAGCAGATAATCAAAACACATATTATTCAATTGATAACTTATGTTCAATAAGAATCCATAGATAATATGAACATAGAAAAAACATGGATAATTAAAAATTAATTCTAAATAAAGAATTTAATAATTCTATACATTCATTATAAACATATATCAACCAAGAAATCATGAATCTTTTCATCAAGGCCTCTCAACCAATAAATTATCATTTCACCATGGCCTCTCAACCACTAAATTATCATTAATGGACACGGCTACATCAAATAACAAAGTACAATGAAATGACCTTATAGACTCAAACTATACACAAATCTAATTTGTTTTGACTCATAATACCTATGAATGCATCATGAGAAATTTCTATAATCAAGCCCCACCCACCACTTTCACTTCCTATGTATTCCTTATATTTTGAGTGATCAATTCAATTTATTCTAAAAATTACTTATAAGTAAATAATTTTCCATATTGAATCAAGAATACGGAACATAAATACTTTATCACTATAAAACATCCAAAGAAAAAACAAAGATGGTATCATTAGATTATATCCTTAGTAATATCAATGAGTGTTGTAATAGTTAAAAAGTCCTCTAAAAGATCACAAGAAAATCACTTGAGGATAATACCATTTTCACTTTGTAATCCTTTGTAAAAATATAAAATTATCCAAATTATTAAATAAAACATTTTATTTTAAAATAACTTTGGAAAATTTTAAATTATTCTTTAAATCATTAAGTGGTCATCAAGGTGGGAAATTCTATTCACAACGTGCATGTTAAAAAAATATTCCTTTTTTATTTTCGGTAAAAATTAAAAAGTACCTAGTTTAGAAAATGAAAAAAATATTCATTTAATTTTTTTATAAAAATTAAAACATGGGTAAAAATAGATTTAAAAAATCTTATGGTAATATTAAAGAACATTCTTGGAAACATTTTTAGAAAACATGGATATGGAAGAAAATTATTTCCAACTAAATGTCTATTTTTATTAAAAACATTTTCTTAATATTTTTATGCACCCAATAGAGGAAAATGGTACTATTACTTTAAAATTACATGAATAAACACAGTAGAATAAAATTAAATTGTTTTATTAGATAATTATCATATAATATCCATTAATGGAAATTAAAACATAAACAATCTCGAAATAAAATCAGATTGTAAAAGGAATACCTTTCCGCTTTTGTTTCTTTTGAATAATAACCCCATGAAATAAATAAATTCAAATGAAACTTTAAATAAAAATTAATATAAAGGGATTCATGATATAACATATCAAAGGGATATTTTATACATAACATGAAAGAAAAAATTAGTGAATATTGCATATGTCTCAGGAAAATAAAAGTGAGACAAGAAAACCCTTACTTAAAATATGACTTTTTTTAAAGTGTTATTATCCCCCAATATAATAATTTTAAATTTATTATAATTATATACCATAACCATATATATATTTATAATTTCATATAATATCTACTTATAACATTTCAACACTTGTTTATTAAATATTCATATTTAAAATCATTTTTTTGAGTGTTAACTATTTTGTTTTTTCACAAGAATTTTGGTTTGGTAGTTCTGTTCCTTGTACTTTGATCATTGTTACATCATATAAAATTTTTTATTCATGATATAAATATCATATATATTCATTATATATATATATATATATATTCATCCATAAAAGGTATATGTAAAAAATGAATTATACCGTCCATAGAGATGGTAGCCCGTACGTACGCATAAAAACTATTTCCACTTTTTGATGGATGGAATGAAAGGAAGGTACATAATAATTCAAATTTGAAGGAAAATTATTATATAATATATATAATATATTTTCATTATATCTGTATTTATTACCATCCATGTAAATCAGACATGAAAAATGGATCATATTGCTTCGTGGAGGTGGTAGTCCACATGTACGTATGAGAAACATTATCATTTTCTAACAAATTGGAAGGTAAAAAGGTAGATATGATATTTTAATTCCAGAATTATAATTATTTCATAAAAATAATATATATATATCACTTCTATATTTATAACTATACAAGTAAAATGGTGATGAAAAATAATTTACACAGCTACATGGAGACGGTATTTCATATGTATGCATGGGAAATAAATTTATTTCTATAAGACGTAAAAGAGATGGAAATGGGTTTCAATATAATAATAAGAACATATCATCATATTTATGATACTATAGATATTATTTTAGGATTTTTACAAATATTTAGAGGATTTTTAGGAATAAATAAACTTGAAAGAGTCAGTAAAGATGATTACTTATTCTTCAAGAGATTTCCTTTAAACCCATTCTTAAGGACCCTTGGAATGGTCTTTTAGAATACCAAAGCCTATATTTTAAGGATAAATATGTTTATAAGATAACTGGGTAGGTTTTGGTTGAGTTAGGTTTCTCAAAGTGGTGTAAATAAAATAAAGGAGGGGTGTTCTTTTAAAAGTGAAGGGAGTGGACCTCATACAATTACATAAAGTATCAAATTAATATAAATTAATTTTCATAAAAAAATGGAACCAAATTTATATAATTAAAATATTATATTTGGATGATTCTAAATACTCTCATATAATTAAATTTGGATAATTTTTGGTTTTTTACCCTTATCTTTTAGTTTTAACCATATGTTTACCTTTTTGACAATTACCATGATATTAATGTTTTTTACTCTTTAGGGGTTAAGAAATATACCATAAAAAGTGACACAAAAATGGACCATGGTTGAAAATTTAAACTATATACCATTTTCTTGGGAAAATATATTATTTTTATGAAATTTAAATCATTTGATAAAATATTGTTTATTATAAAATATCATTAATGTCATTTTTGGAAATACATAAAATATTATAAAATAATATGTGTCTAACTCATATAAAATCATTCCAAAATGATATGGATTAAAATGTAATGAATATATGGTCTTATTATAATCCCAAAATCAAATTTATTAGGTTTATATATAATTTTAAACCTTATATTTTGGTTTAACCCCTTAGTTATCCTATTTTAATATTAACTGTGGTAATGAATTTATTAAATTAATGGTCTATAATTTTACTTATAAGTTAAAAGTTGTTAATAAATGGCCAATGAAAGAAATTTTAGACCTTTTATAATCCTAATTCTCCCTTTTCAATATTTTTTATTAAGTAATTTAATAAAATATATTTACCCAAATTACTATTAATGTCATTTGAGGAACTGTTCACACTATTTTACGTTGAAAACTATATGAAAACAATGAAATTAGAATATAAACCATTAAAAAATTCTATAATATGTTATATTTATCTAAAAAATTCATTTAACACAATAATTAACCCAAATTTTATTACTCATAATATTTTTAAAATCATTTATTTTATTTTCCATTAATTGAATAAATACTATGTTGGTGTTGTATAAGCATTTAAGGTAATTATTAAATCAAAAAAATAAAAAATAAATTTTTATAATAAAAAAATGAAATAATATTTCTTGTAAATGTTTATAACCAAACTTATTATATTTTCATCCTTACGTAAAATTTTAATATATATTAAAGTCAAGAGAGTGAAATTTTATATTTATTCTTTTGTTAAAATTATATAAAGGTCATAATCAAATAAAAATGCGACCAAGTGACCATATATTTGAGAATGGGTTGAAAATTTCTAAAATACACCCATACAATTAGATATATAAAAGCTATAGATAAATTTTAAATCCTTAACACAATTTTCTATCACTATTTTATCTATTTTACCCTTATAGTGGTGACAAATATTTACCAAGGTTACGATTCACAATAAAAAAAATAAAAGGGCAATATTTACAAATTTTTAACCTAATTATTCAAAATATGGAATCAATTTTTCAATATTAAATTTACATTAGTGGGAGAATTTAATTTAAAATTAAATACAAAAAATACGATGTAAAACACTTTTCCAAAAAAATGTTTTTGAATTATAAAACATTTTTATACAAAAATACAACATAAAATTAATTGAAATTAACTTAATTGGATTATTAATAATATTAATAAACTTATTTTAGTTTTAAAACCATTTTAAAATAACATTAAACCTTTTAAAATCTTTAAATGAAGAGGCAATTTTCAATAAATATCAATATTTTTCACTATTTATAAAAAATCATTTTTTTAGAAAATTATTAAAAATTATCTATGAGAAAATTTTAACATGATTATTTAAAAAATTAAATATTTTTTAAATAAAATTTCTAAAAGTGTAAAAAATTAATTATAATTTCTATTTATAAAATAAAATAAAAATCATATTTGAATAAATTTCATTTTTGAAGTATAAAATGACTTCACACTAAAAATTGATTGAGAATTTACTAATAATTAATCAATTTATTTTTATTTATTAGGATCTTTTTACATATATATTATAATGTGGGTTATTATATTCATACCCACCAATTCAACAACTAGGTTATCACATTTAAATAATAATATTTTTTACATAATATCTCAATTTGATTAAAGCTTGGTGTTGCGTGTTAAGATAACTATTGAACACTTCAAATTATTTAAAGAAAAATATACATTAAAATATCAGGATGTTACATTAATATATTTGTAACAAAAATAAGCGATTTTTAAGAAATCTTATTTCATATGTAAGGGTTTTTAGTTGAAAAAATTTAAGGATCTTGAAGTTCTAGAAGATACTTGTAGTGGTAAACCCAGATGATACAGAATTTGTTCTTTAATGTATAAAACATCAAGATTATTCAATGAGGAACCCTAGAGTCACACTACCAAATCTAATAATAAAAAATCAACATTAAAACATTTTCCTTGATACAAAGTGATATGAACCTATATTAATTTTATAACGTTTCCTTAAGTTAAAATTTACATATCACAAATAATCAAAAAATCACATGAATTGAAGGTTTAGTGTCTTGCAGGATAATATATATAATAAACTTAGTTTATGATACTCATGAACACTTATCTATAATAAAATTTGCACTAGAACCTCTTAAAGACCTCTCAGAAGTTATACTGATCTTCATAATCTTGGAAATGGAAACATAAGATTTGGGTGATATCAAATGCTCAGTAAGGGAGAAACTCAACAATATTTCATCAAGGGTTAAATTATAATCATATAAGAAAACATGGGAATGAGATAACAATGAGTCATGATATAAGTAAATGTAATCTCAAACAAACAAACATATACCATGGAAAAAGAGTTTGGAACATTGAGATAAAAAGCATGAATCATGGAGAATAACTATAGGCATATTTCATTGAAATTAAACATGAAATTGAAACATTTGGCCCACAAATAATAATGAAGAATAATTAAATTGTGAAAATATTCATTCTTTCTCTCACATTACATGTCCATGTATCCTGTTGTGAAAAAAATATATCCATGCTTCTTACTGTGAACAAAAAAAATCCACATGCTATATATTGTGAACCAAAAAATTCCCACAATGTATCTTTTGGAAAAAATAAATGACCATAATATATATTGCGTACAAAAATTCCCATTCTATATATTTTAAAAAAATTCCCAAAATCAACATCATTATCACATGTGATATAAAACTTTAACCAATTCATTGGAGGGATTTAATAAAACCAAACCATCTCATTGATTTATCAAACCAAAATCATCTCATAATAAAAACCATAAATAATTGTACTATAAGATCATAAAACCTTGTGTTGAATTTGGTGTCCTAGAAAAAAATAGTTTATACTTTATATTTTCATTTATATTCAATTAATTGAATATTAATTATATATTATTATATATTGATCATTATTCTTCAAGAGTTTAATTTGATAATATCCTAGGTTTTCTGTTGCATTAAAATAGGTCATAACAGTTCCCTACTATGGTGATAACCTTGAGAAACTATGAAAATATCTCTTAATTTTTTTATCCTAGAGTTTGGATGATGAACTATGATGGGGAACATAGTTTGTTAACTATAAGTTACAATTTATCATAAAAGTTTGAGGCTTTATCTCATGAAGTTCATGGATAGTAAACTTTAATATGTGTTATTATGAGGATAAAACCATCAATAGAAATTCCACATGTTTACGTGTCATTGGAATTCCTATTTATGAGTTTGTGTAATGTTCCTTAGAATTTAAGATTATTATTAATACATATCAAGAATCACATACATAGATGACTTGATGAAACCAATGATGCACTGTGTTTATAATAAGTAGGATACTTTTAGTATGCTACAATCAGTTTTTTATCAATTAGTAGGTTAAGGAAGGATTTTTCCTTTCCATTTATAGAAATTGATATCTTGAACATTTCATTGGAATTAAAACATTACAGTAAATTCCATGTAGATGGTGATGTATACTAGTTCATTGCAGATAATCAAAGAAAGATATGTCATGAATTATGGTTGATGATACAAGTATGAACCGTACTTGATGAGATATCATGAAAAAGGAGTATATTTCACAATACACACTCGTATGCAGTTGTTGAAGTCGTTCCATTAAATTTTTCCACTTTGGTACCTTGAACCATTATTATACAAAAATATAGTAAATTAGGAATGATCACATAATTCCAATGGGGAATAATTCTTAAGGGTCACACATTAATAACTTAGGTATATCTTAATTAAATTATACTTGAATTTAATTATTGGAATAAATATTATTATGAAGTCTGAGAAATAATTTTATTAAGGATTTATTAATCGTATAATGTAAATTAATATTTTTTCATAGTTTAATTATTTAATTACATATATATATAATAATTAATTAATTTATTAGTAAATTAATAAGCAAATAATAATAATATTTATTTGGACACTCAATAAATGTTTAGGAGGATAAGAACCCCGATATGATGTCTGGTGATAAATATAAATTTTTAATATTGTAAAATAATATTTATAGTTTCACCAATTAGTATACACCATGAGAAAGTAATTATAATATTACATGAATAATTTCATTTAAATCTTTAATATATTATTAAGGGCCTTTGAGAAATTAAATTATATTTTAATCATAACCCTAAATCTATAAATAAACGAAAATGCCTATTGTTTTAGGGTTAATCGATTATTTGAGAATTGTTCTGCATAATGAAATCTAATGTTCACTATCAAGACTAAAGAACTCTCTAGATTTTATTATATCAAGCCCGAGAGATTTTCCTCCCTCACCCTATTTCTCAAGAGTGAGAGTGCAGGGGTGATTTTTCAAGCATGATGGAATCTTCATAACGATCAAGGTGAACACCTCAATATAATCAATACACCATGCTAGAACTTGATAATACTTTGGCATTGTTTAGATATTAAAGGAGAATGTGTGGATCACCATTATCGATATTCTACACCTTAAACCTTCAAGTGAAATAGTGGCAGATCGAAAGGGTTTTAGATGATCCTAATCCAATATTAAAAATGATCTCAAGATTGAGGTATTCTTTTTTTTTTGTATCTATTTAAATTTAGTATAAATTTAATGTGAAAGATTATCTTGGTTCCAATGTGTGTGTCATGTTTTATCAAACAAATTTTCTTTGGTCATGGATTCCACACCATTTACATCATAGAATATTAGTTAAATATGAAAATTGCTGAGTCGAGATATGACCCAATAAGAACTTACACTGTGACTGGAAATTTTAAGTGGTATTAGACAAATCAAATCAAAATTTATAATTATTTAATGATTATTTATCACTTACACATTTAAAAGTTAGATTTCATTTCAATTTTTAATCCATTCTTAATCTATTATCGAGATCTCTTCATCATACTCTTCGAATCTCACTCACATAATCCATATTAGTTAATAATTAATAAAGAATACTTATGAATAACTCATTAGGAGGTTCCAAGAACTATGATTGGATAACACAATCTTCTATGGCATGCACTCCTTTATCACATAATGTGTATCTATGTTCAGTACCACTAGACACCTGCTTGAAAATTGGGTCATCATGTAATGATTATATGTCCCCTGTATTAAATTCAAAAAACATGTATACTAGCTAGGGTGGAACATGATTTTACTATATAATAAATCGTATAGCTTGTATACATGTTGTGTAGTTCACATGTTTTCATGGCATAAAACACATTTTCAAGATGTGTATTATAATTAATACATCATGTCTATTTAATATATAACACATATATTTTGGAATTTATATAACTATGAGGTAACATGATGTGTATCCTTTATATATGTTGTGTACCACATAAATTTCCATGGGAATTACACACTGAGTCCCTAAATGTGCATTGTAGAAATTCAGTGTAGCAGTATAATCAGCTTGTGGCTAGCATGCACATGTCTTGTACATCACATATATACATAGAAATATTACAATTAATTAATTAATCAGTTAAAACTCATAAAATCGAGTTCCAAGAGTCCTTTAATTGACAACACACACCAATAATTAGGTTTTATATTATATTAAAATTTTAATTAATTTCACATAATATTCAAAAAATACAAGTCATGTATGGTCGTTTCATATTAAACACTCAACATGAATTAATTCATATAGAAAATGAAATGTTCATGTGTTCCATGTTTCATTAATATGATAGTACATTCCATGAAATTATGACACATTTTGTGTACTCAATATATCACATGAGTGAATTATATATAACAATGAACATAATTAGTAGTTTATATAGGTACTCACCGAGTTTCCTCTAAGTAAAAATCTATTTATTGTTTTTATTAATTTTAAATAAAAATAGATAATTTATTTTATTTAAAATCATAGTGGATGGAAATATCTAATATTATTGGATGGAATAAGATAAAGTGGATTAATTTATTAGTAATATAAACAATTAAATTAGTTCATGCACATTTTATCTTACCAAAGTATAAATTGAAATAAATTCTAGCTAGCTATTCTAAATGTATAGTTGTTAGATGTGTATAAATGGTTATGATATTTAACCACACCCAAGTATGTTTTAGTTTTATTTAATTAAATTTTATTTCACAAGTTTTCAATTATCAATTATAAAATTTAATATTATGTCTTTCATGTCATCCATCCATCCTTTATTATGTAGGACTTGTAAAGACATTTACTCTAGTACCCCAGAGCCAGTGGCTGATTTATTACATTGACATAATATACAATTGATCTCATCCTAAATAACTAAATAGTTTAGTTTTCTTGGTAAACTATATTCCAACATAAATCTCACATTACATTTGAAAATATAAAATATTACTAAATATTTTATTTGAAAACATCATTATTCTCCATAGAATTTCCTTTCATATCATTCATACTAAAATTCTTAGAATCTTGGGGAAAGAAAAAAAATAAAGGGTAAGATTATATGATTATAAAGGTTTATGTACAATAAAATTTATCATATAATTAATAATACATAATCAATATGGTAAGGTAAACAATTGAAAAACCATTCCATTTAATCAAAAAATTGACCATGAAGAATAATATAGCATGAAAAAATGATGGTGAAATAATTCCATATAAATAATCACATGAACTTAAAACTTATCCACATATAACTATTCAAATAATCTCATAGAAAAAAATAACTAATCTCATAATTATGGAATCCATAATGCCATGCATCTTAAACATACCTTCGAGTCCTTATTGGAGGACATTTAATATAAATAGGCAAGGCCTTGACAATATACCCAAACTACATTGTCTCATGAGACCTACTAATGTATTGAGGGGTTATTTCAGGAACCACCAATCATTTACTAAGTAAAATTCATTCATCATATGAAAGAGGTGAATAAAAATTCAATACATAATCAATATATATTTGTATTGGAAAACAAGCATACAAAATGTTAATATTTCCCCAGTAAAACTGACCATAAACCATCTTAAGAATGAATAAGGATAGAATCATTATAATATTTCTCTAGGGTTGTATAAGTAAAATAAAGGGTTATTATCGTTGATGAAAAGAAATATGAAAAAAATCATTAAAAAAATCTTGAGGAAAATACATAATTCACATTGAAAATAAATTTTAAAAACTAAATATTTATAGAATACAAGGATTTTTTTTTCTTTAAACAGAAGCATAGAATATTTTAGAGTAATATTCAAATAATCTAGTGGTTATGTTGACAAGAAATTCCATTCATTATGAATATGATAAAACAAATAGTTTTTTCACATTTTTATAAAAAAATAAAAAAGTACATAATTCAAAAAATGATAATATGATTCCTTTGATTTTTTTTATATAATTCAAAACATGGTTAAAAATTAATTTAATAAATCCTTGGAAAATAGTAAAGAAATTCTCAAAAATATTTTAAATAAAAAATGGACGAGGAATAAAAAAATTCTCGATCAGATAAAAAAAGTCCGCTTTTATTAAAAAAAATTCATTTGATATATTTAATACTTAAAGAGAGGAAAAGTAAACTAAATTTTTAATTTATAAAAATAAATTTTGTCCGAATAAAGTAAATTGGTTATAATAAATAAATAATTAATAATTTCCCCAACACATACTTAAATCTAAATAATTTTAAATAACAATGAGATTTTGAAATAAACACTTACTGCTTCGGTAACTTTTCAGTAATAAATTGATGGAAGAAATAACTTCAAATTAAAATTTATTATCAAAAAAATAAAAATATTCATGATATATCATGTCAAAGGATTAATTTTTACACCATATAAACATAAATAGGCACATAACAACAAATATGTCTTAATGAAATAAAATTGAGATGAAGAACCCTTATAAAGACAATATCATTAAAAAAAGAATTAATCAATCAAATGATTATGTGTATCACATTTAAATACACACTAAATAAATGAAAATACATCATAAAAAATTAGATCCCATTTCACACATAATCATGAGATAACATATTCAATGAGATTGAAGTATAACCTAATGAATAGAAATTGAGTTATGAAACCCATTACCACTTGGTAACATTCAATTCAAATCCCCTTGGATGAAATAATTTGAATTGATATTTAATATAACATTAAGTATTAATGATTCTATATATAACATGTAAAATGGTAATATATACACCATATAAAATAAATTAGATATATAACACCAGAATATTACTTAATAAAGGAAAATTGAGATGAAATCCAGTAACTCAAGTCTGAAACATCATGTATGTTCATTGTATTACTAAAAAATGAACTCATGTTAATTATTTACTTACTTAATAAACATTTAAAATTTTATTTTTACTTTTATTTTATTTATTACCTTGTTATATTTATTTATTTATGAATTATGTTCACGCCAGATGTTTTAACGATATTCAGTTCATAAGTCCAAAATTGCTTCGGTAGGTTGACTATAGTAAAATAAGTAATAATTCTATCATATATTGAGAAATAATCATTAAATAATTATAATTTTTATACATAAATTATAATTTTAAAACCAACCATGAAATATGGTCATGAAAAATGATCTATGTTATAATCATTGAGATGGTAAACCACACTTATGCCTAAGTAAAATTTCTGTTTTTCAATGATCAGGATGGAAAGAGGTTAAGTATTATTTTATATTTAAATAATTATAATTGTATCATAAATACGACATTATTTATTTAAATAAACTTATCTATATCATTCATATTATGTGGTGATGCAAAAATGAAGCACATCCCTTCGTGGAGGTGGTAGTCCACATGTACACATGAATGACGTTATGATTTTTCAATGGATAGAAAGGAAAAAATTTGAATTATATATTATATTTTAATAATGTTAAATTTATCACAGATGTCATATAAAAATATTTAATCCATCATTATAACCATATGTGAGAGGCGGTGATGTAAAATGAATTACATCGGTTCACGAGGTGGTAGTTCTCCGTACCCATGAATGAAAATTTTGTTTCTCATTTAATGAATGAGGTGATGGTTATTCCAATGAAATTAAAATATCTAATTATATGAAATATATAGTTATTATTATTTTATCACATTTTAATATATTTGAAGGAGTTATAATAACAAATAAAACTAAAACATTCATTTAAAAACTATACATATTCTCCAGGTAACCTCCAATGATTCACACCTTAATCCCTCTAAGGTTGATATTATTCTAAAAGTAATAACTATATCATGTGTTAAGGGATGTTAAGAAGTATTTTAGGTAGTTATTGAGTGAACCAAATGGTTATTTAAGTGTAAATAAAATAGGAGAGGGGATGTCCTTTTATAATGAGGGGAGGGGCATTCCTGAAATTTATTAAAGGATTAAATTAATATAAATCAATTTTCACGTTAAAATGGATCAAAATTGATATTATTAGAAGATAAGATGAATATTAGTTGAACCAATCTCATAAAATAAAATCTAGACATGTTTAGGTGATGTTTTCACCCTTATCTTTTTTGTTTTAACCATATATTAACCCTTTTGATGATTACCATGATTTAAATTTTTTTTACTCTTCAGGGGTTAAGATAGTTAATATAAAAATAAAATTGGCCCGTAAATAGGCCATGGTTGAAATTTTCATCCATATCCCAATTACTTTCCTAAATAAATATTTTCAGGGAGTTTAAATCATTTAATAAAATATTACTATCACTACCGCAAATATGGTCTTTAAAAGTGCTAAAAAATTCCATTTAAAGCACTAAAAAAGCACTGCTAATCTTAGAAAAGATGAAGGGGTCCCTTTTATCAGTGCTAAAAAAAGTTCTAATAAAGACCACTTTTATTAGCACTAAAAAAAATCACTGATAAAAGTTAAAAGAATTAAAAAGAATTAAAAAAATTTCTATAGGTCGTATGGAGGTTTTAACAACTCTTTCCCCCCTTAAATAGTGCTATGTGTAACACCCCGAGCTTCCATGATACGCTTCTCATTCAATAATGCAATAGCTTTCATTGTATGCAACTTCGAGTTCTAACACACCGCGACTAATCAAAGTAGCCGTTATGAATAGTAATAACCACTTTTTAAAATTATAAAATTTTATATTTCAAAATGGACTTCATTTTTGGATTCAGAATAACGAATTTAGCCTATGTTGAATTTTTGGTATTTTTCTGAGAACTTCTAATTTTTTATGAATAGTTAAAAATACTTAAAAACAACTTTTTTAATCAAAATAATTTATAGTGATAATTTATACTATTTAGTTATTTTAAAGTATAATTAGAATATATTTTTACCATTTTATCCAATGGTGGTCATTAGAATTAATTTAACATTGAAATTGGACATAAACAATTGCCAATGTTTTGATATAAATTGTTTCTTAAAAACACGCTATTTGTTGTGATAGCGGGAATTAATTATAAAATTAATTAATGAAACATATATGTTTGGAATTTTGTAAAATAGAAATCATTTTTGAATTCAGAATATCAATTATAGCTTAGGGGGAAATTTTGGCATTGTTCTGAAAAACTTCAATTTTTGATGAATAGTGAAACCACTAAGTAGTAGTTAAATAACTGATTTTTCGTTTAAATGAAATATTACCACTTCTGTGATTTGATTTTCAAAAATCCGACATACATGGTTGTCATTAATAAGTAAAATGTGGTTCAATGAGATTAAAATAATTTTTGGTGAATAGTAACTTTTAAGTTCTTAATCGCAATTAGAGGTAATTAGTGTAGTTTGAGGTAAAAATAATGTTTTAATAATATGAGATGAGCTTGACACATGTCCTACCCTCATTGTATGTGACATGGTCGACCAAGACAATACATGGGTCAACTTGGGGACCCCATGGAGCCACTTTAGTTGGAAAATGACATAAATACCTTTTGTTTAATGTTAAAGTAAAAAATGACACAAACATGAAATGTTTTACTAAAACAATTTTTACATGGGGTTATACAAGTCATATTTTTGACTATAAATAGTAATTGGAAATATAAAAAGATTTCCTACATCATAGTATTTTTTTTATAATTTTTAGACATTAAATAAATTAAATTATTTATGACATCATTATGATGCAGCGATGACCTCATTATTTAACGATTTTAATAAAATGAAAAGATAATGTACAATCCAAGGTTTACACTTGTAAAAAGACTATTGGATGGGTAGATTTAGAACCCTTATCACCTTATCCACGAATTATATAAGTGTGGGATCTTTAGAATCCGAAAAGCATTGTATAATAATGTAAAATTTCCTTACTTTCCAAGAGTGCCCCTCCTCTCCTCTTATAAAAGGCCCCCACCTCTACCACCAAATTCACACTTTCAAGCCATTTGGCTCGGCCAAAATCTACCCAAATACTCTCCAAACTTCCCCTTCTTACTCCTAGAAGCCTCACTTTGGGCATAACTCTTCCCAAGGAAGCCTTTGGCTCAAATCAAAAAGAGTTACCAGATTTTGAGGTAATGTCTTCTCTAATGTTGTTTTGTTTTATTTTTCTTCTACAACCCCCTAAACTCTTTTTATTCATTTATTTTGTAACAAAACCAGTATAATAAATATACTAGGATGTTGTTATAAGAAGGATTCGAGCTACACTTACACACACCAACATCTAATGGTTAAAGAACATACGGTTTCTATGGATGGCGAATTTCTGCCTCACGAAATGATGATTGTTCAACACTCATATAACACCTTCAAAGGTGGCCATTAAGATGTCACTATGTTTATATATGATATATAATATGTTTATGTTTTACTTATTCTTCTGTATTTCTCATTTATTGATACTTTATGATTTCCATTATGGGTAAACGCGATAATTTCATTTTAGGAAGTGCGGACTACCGCCCCCCTCAAAGTGATTTGAATCGTTAATTCCATATGTGGGATGTATAAAGGATGGATTAAATGGTATTATACAATATATTATACTGAAATTATATTATACATTTATATAATTATGATTTCATTCCATTAAATACGAAATATAAATGAAAGTAGCGTTCATGCGTACGTACGGCTTACCGTCTCCATGAACAGTGCATTTCATTTCTTACCTCTAAATGTTACGTAATATTATAAATGAATGTATATACTGGATATATATGATATATATGACATCTAAATAATGAATATAATTCTGGATATAATGGATATTCTACCACATAAACAACTTGTAATTATAAGAAGTTTATTGTTGACTCAAGTACCAAAGATCGACAAAACGTCCGTTATTAACTTAAATAATTACATAATGTTCATATCATTGTAATAAGTGATATAAAAAGGATAATGAAATTGAAAATGGTTCTTAATAAGGTATATATTAACTCTAGTTTATTATTCAGGAGGTTAAAGAACGGTTGAGTCAAGTCAGACACGAGGTAAGGGAATTTCTTAGCCCAACTTCCATTCTTTGGGTTAATCTCCTACTTTCAAATTATGTCATCATATTATTATGTCCTATTTTGTATTTTTACTTTCTTTATTTGTACCTATAGTGAATACACACAATAGATCTATTTTATTTAAAAAAAAATGATCTTTGTAAGGACTTTGTCTCAATCTCCTTTCATTGAGGCATATTTTGTTTTATACACAACTTTCTTTTATATGGTGTATAAAGCCCTTTGACTTTTATGTTTATTCAAAAGGAATATTTTTTATATGAAGCATTTTACTAAACGACAAAAAGGAATTTTTTTTGTCGTACGTATGCGGCGATAAAGACTTCTCCGCCGCCGTGACCATTATTTGAGTTTCGGCTTCCTCTACAAGCCATACCTTTTTTTAAAAAAGAAAAATAAATAACATGTTTTAACTTTCTTTTATTTTGGTATTGAAAATGGTTTTGAAAGAGTTTTTATTATATCAATGTGTTGTATTGATATCTTGTGATTGAAATGTGGAAATTTTATGGTTCCTTTATGCATGTTTAATGTGATACGATTATGTTATAGTTTATGATATGTTTAAACCTATTCATATGAGGAATGCATTGGACTTAATAAGTGACGGGTGGAGCCCTCTATAGCTCCTCGATGCATCGGTAGGTCTCATGAGACAAACTAGTGTCTTGGCATGAGGCCTTGACAAAATCTTATTTGTGGTCTTGGAACGAGGCCTTGGCTACGTGGTTATGATAGTCTGGCATTATGCATTCCATCATTATGAAAGTGGTTATTGATATTGCATGTGATTATTCGACCAGTAGAATATCCATGTGAATAAGTAAATGGAATTATCTCATTTTACTTTTTCCATATTATGTTGAAGTTCATGTTTAAAAGGCTTTTGTTTTAGTTATACGTTGCCTTAAATGTTAATGTTTATTTATGAAAGCTTCCGCAATATTGTTATCCTTATTGAGCATCTGAGCTCACCCCTTTCAATGTTTTAATATTTTCCAGGATGTGAAGAAGTATTTTATGAATGACCTGCAGGGATAGTCAGAAGAGGATATGAGTGTGGAATATGAAGACTTTGTTATTGTAGTTTTTCACCTTATGATGTAATGTAACATTTATGAATGTATCTAGTGTTTCCAAGGGTACTAAACTAATCGGTCTTTCGAGACTTGATCTTTTGTGATCATTCCAATGTTACGAAGTAATGCACCGACTCTGGGTAGCTGGGGTCGGGGCATTACAGTTGGTATCAGAGGCATTTTAGTTCTATCCTTGGAAGCTAGATTTAGATAAACTCTGATTAGAGCACATAGCCCAAAGATAGACTTTGAGGATTAGTATAGAATAACTTTCTAGAATTTTGTTGTTGTAGAGATTTTGTGAACTTTCCGAGTAATAAATCCCTGTCTGGATACGAGCAGGTAGAGGCGGCTCTAGCACAGATGTACCTAAGGATAAAACCCGAAAACACCGCTTTGAGCTAGACTCGAACGAGAACTAGTTCACGACAACGGGCCTTGCTGTACTCTTGGTTACGACACTCCCGGGGGATATGCTTAGGATAATTCTCGTTTTCCTTATAAACCACTATGAACGGTTATGAGTATATACTTCCTCAAAGAAAACCTTTTTATGATTATGGATTATATCCATAAATAGTTCAATTTATGTTAAGTATTTTATAGGTATGGAATTATGTATCTTGATTCATAAACTAATCTAGTTTATGCCATTGTATAGAAATGGCGCCTAGTGGAAGGAATGGAAACCGTATCAATGCACGCACTCCGTGAAGGGATTTCCCTCCTTCTCAAGATAATTATTGTGGATCTGGAGATACAACTGGTGCTGATCAACTTATTACCATACTGGGACAACTCACTCAGGTTATGAATAATAACCTTACTCGTATTGAGCACCCTGATCCGCAACGTGGAGGATCAATGTTAGACCGCTTCATGAGGTAACAACCACCAACATTTGATGGAGTTACAAATCCATTAGTAGCTGAGAAATGGATAAACTCCTTAGAGAAAATATTCCATGCCTTGGGGAGTAGCGAAAGGGAGAAGGTTATCACGACAGTTTACCACCTCACTGGAGATGCCGATCAATGGTGGTCATTGATTCAAAATATAAAGGAAGATGAAGATGTATCATGTATGGAATAGAGAGAGTTCAAAGATCTTTTCTTAGAAAAATACTTTCCACATGACCATCGAGCAGATATGGAAAGGAAATTTTTGAGTCTGAGACAAAAGGAGGATGAGAATGTCGTAAAGTATGAGGCCAACTTTACAAGGTTAGCGAGGTATGCTGCAGATTATATACGTAACCCAAGAGGTAATATTGATCGTTTCTTTGATGGGTTAAAACCATTTCTCCGTCGAGCTTTAGTATCACAATCGTTCTCAACATACGAAGATATTGTCTCATGTGCTATCAAGACAGAAAATGAATTCTCTAAGTCTTATGACAACAAAGTAAAGCAAGAGAAGAAGATAACGGTGGAACAAGAGATAGATAAAGGGAAAAAGGGAAAGAAGGATTTTCCATTATGTGATAATTGTGGGAAGAATCATCCTGGTACTTGCCTAAAAGGAATGGGAGTTTGTTATAAATGTGGGGAAAAGGTCACCAGGCGCGTGACTGCAAGGGAAATAAAGAGGCTATCAATGTTGAATGCTACAATTGTAGGGAAATGGGGCATTATGAAAATGAATTCCCTAAGAATCAGGGAATCTTACCTCAGAAAAAGCCAAGGGATAAAGGACAATCTTATGCTGTTACTACAGTTGAAGCAGAATAACTAATGTATTGGTGCTTTTGGACTCATGGATTATATTCTGGTTATTAGAATAATGTGATATATATATAAAGATTGTACTGCAGTACTTGTTGATTTCAGTAAGGTTTTAATATGATGAAGGTACTTATATTTTTAGTATGTGACAATAAGAGAAAATTTACTTTGTTTGGGGAATCTGATAAATTGATTTTGGAATTAAGAGACCTTTTAGAGAAAGTCCGGACAGAGGTATTTTGGATAACTATAAAGGTTGGAGTGGATTAAGTTGATCTTTGGATAGTATTGGTTAAGGTTAAAAAATTTATGAAGATTATTTTTGAATATTATAATACTATAGTTTTAGGAAAAGGACAACCTGCAGGGTGGGTCATAACCCGTCGCGTTGGACAAAGCTGCAGGAATCGAACCCACAATCATAGTGCGACATGCCTTTATTTCCTACCACTAGCCTATAGGAAGTCCCTGGTTATTACAAAATAATTTTACTAATCTAAATGGTATGTGTTAATATTTGGAACCTTATACAATTAGGATAAATAGAATATTTTTGAGTTGTATTACCTTTTAGAGTGAAAGATGGGTTTGTGGTAAAAATTTATTAAAGAATGAAAGTCTACATGACAAATATGTATATTCCCTTACATTCTTAGTAAATCTCCTAAATAAATTCCTCAACTTTATAAAAGTTCACTCAAAACAAAAATGTTGTCGGTTAACTTTTCCTACTGGGGAATCAATGATCGTTTAACCAATCACAAGTTTGTGATTTTCTTGTAGTTAAACTTTCTCCTAATCCTGTTTTATATAACTCTCCATCAGAACTTGATGGTTTGTTTCTCCTCCATATCCATATTTTCATAGAATCCTAGAATGGGCTATCTCGGGTGACCTTTGTACTTATCTTGCTTTCTTTTAATGTTATATATTTATTAACATTATTTCTGATGTGGGTTTTCCACAAAGGTATTTTCAATTTTCAACCTTTTATTTTCAAAGAAAAATTTCAAATTGCGAGGACGCAATTTATTGAAGGAGGGGAGAATGTAACACCCCTATCTTCCATGATACGCTTCTCATTCAATAATGCAATAGCTTGCATTGTATGCAACTTCGAGTTCTAACACACCGCGACTAATCAAAGTAGTCGTTATGAATAGTAATAACCACTTTTTAAAATTATAGAAATTTCATATTTAAAAATGGACTTCATTTTTGGATTCGGAATATCGAAATTAGCCTATGTTGAATTTTTGGTATTTTTCTGAGAACTTCTAATTTTTTATGAATAGTGAAAAATACTTAAAAACAAATTTTTTAATCAAAATAATTTATAGTGATAATTTATACTATTTAGTTATTTTAAAGTATAATTAGAATATATTTTTACCATTTTATCCAATGGTGGTCATTAGAATTAATTTAACATTGAAATTGGACATAAACAATTGCCAATGTTTTGATATAAATTGTTTCTTAAAAACACGCTATTTGTTGTGACAATGAGAATTAATTATAAAATTAATTAATGAAACTTATATGTTTGGAATTTTTTAAAATAGACATAATTTTTGAATTCGGAATATCAATTATAGCTTAGGGTGAAATTTTGGCATTGTTCTGAAAAACTTCAATTTTTGATGAATAGTGAAACCACTATGTGGTAGTTAAATAACTGATTTTTCGTTTAAATGAAATATTACCACTTCTGTGATTTGATTTTCAAAAATCCGATATACATGGTTGTCATTAAGAAGTAAAATGTGGTTTAATGAGATTAAAATAATTTTTGGTGAATAGTAACTTTTAAGTTGTTAATCGCGATTAGAGGTAATTAGTGTAGTTTAAGGTAAAAATAATGTTTTAATAATATGAGATGAGCTTGAAACATGTCCTAACATCATTAGATGTGCCATGTCCGACCAAGACAATCCATGGGTCAACTTGGGGACCCCATGGAGCCACTTTAGTTGGAAAATGACATAAATACCTTTTATTTAATGTTAAAGTAAAAAATGACACAAACATGAAATGTCTTACTAAAACAATTTTTACATGGGGTTATACAAGTCATATTTTTGACTATAAATAGTCATTGGAACGATAAAAAGATTTCCTACATCATAGTATTTTTTTTATAATTTTTAGACATTAAATAAATTAAATTATTTATGACATCATTATGATGCAGCGATGACCTCATTATTTAACGATTTTAATAAAATAAAACGATAATGTACAATACAAGGCTTACACTTGTCCAAAGAATCTTTTATGGGTAGATTTAGAACCCTTATCACCTTATCCACGAATTATATAAGTTTTGGACCTTTAGAATCCGAAATGCATTGTATAAAAATGTAAAATTTCCTTACTTTCCAAGAGTGCCCTTCCTCTCCTCTTATAAAAGGCCCCCACCTCTACCACCACATTCACACTTTCAAGCCATTTGTCTCGGACAAACTCTGTCCAAATACTCTCCCAACTTCCCCCTATTACTCCTAGAAGCCTCACTTTGGGCAGAACCCTTCTCAAGGAAGCCTTTGGCTCAAATCAAAAAGAGTTACCCGATTTTGAGGTAATATCTTATGTAATGTTGTTTTGTTTTATTTTTCTTCTCCAAACCCCTAAACTCTTTTTATTCATTTCTTTTGTAACAAAAACAGTATACTCAATATACTAGGATGTTGTTATAAGAAGTATTCGAGCTACACTTACACACACCTACATCTAATGGTTAAAGAACATACGGTTTCTGTGGATGGCGAATTTCTGCCTCACGGAACGATGATTGTTCAACACTCATATAACACCTTAAAAGGTGGTCATTAAGATGTAACTATATTTATATATGATATATAATATGTTTATGTTTTACTTATGCTTCTATATTTCTCATTTATGGCATACTTTATGATTTCCATTATGGTTAAACACGATAATTTCATTTTAGGAAGTGCGGACTACCGCCCCCTCAAAGTGATTTGAATCGTTAATGCCATATGTGGGATGTATAAAGGATGGAGTAAATGGTATTATACACTATATAATACTGGAATTTTATTATACATTTATATAATTATGATTTCATTCCATTAAATACGAAATAGAAATGAAAGTAGCGTTCATGCGTACGTACGGCTTACCGTCTCCATGAACGGTGCATTTCATTTCTTACCTCTAAATGTTACGTAATATTATAAATGAATGTATATACTGGATATATATGATATATATGACATCTAAATAATGAATATAATTCTGGAGATAATGGATATTCTACCACATAAACAACTTGTAATTATAAGAAGTTTATTGTTGACTCAAGTACCAAAGATCGACAAAACGACCGTTATTAACTTAAATAATTACATAATGTTCATATCTTTGTAATAAGTGATATAAAAAGGATAATTAAATTGAAAATGGTTCTTAATAAGGTATATATTAACTCTAGTTTATTATTCAGGAGGTTAAAGAACGGTTGAGTCAAGTCAGACATGAGGTAAGGGAATTTCTTAACCCAACTTCCATTCTTTGGGTTAATCTCCTACTTTCAAATTATGTCATGATATTATCATGTACTATTTTGTATTTTTACTTTCTTTATGTGTACCTATAGTGAATACACATAATATATCTATTTTATTTTAAAAAAATTATCTTTGTAAGGACTTCGTCTCAATCTCCTTTCATTGAGGTATATTTTGTTTTATACACAGCTTTCTTTTATACGGTGTATAAACCCCTTTGACTTTTATGTTTATTCAAAAGGAATATTTTTTATACGAAGCATTTTACTAAATGGAAAAAAGGAAATGTTTTTTTGTCGTACGTATGCGGCGACAACGAATTCTCCGCCGCTGTGACCATTATTTGAGTTTCGGCTTCCTCTACAAGCCATACCTTTTTTTAAAAAAGAAAAATAAATACCATGTTTTAACTTTCTTTTATTTTGGTATTGAAAATGGTTTTGAAAGCATTTTTATTATATCAATGTGTTGTATTGATATCTTGTGATTGAAATGTGGAAATGTTATGGTTCCTTTATGAATGTTTTATGTGATACGATTATGTTATAGTTCATGATATGTTTAAACCTATTCATATGAGGAATGCATTGGACTTAATAAGTTACGGGTGGAGCCCACTATAGCTCCTCAATGCATCGGTAGGTCTCATGAGACAAACTAGTGTCTTGGCACGAGACCTTGAAAAAATCTTATTTGTGGTCTTGGCACGAGGCCTTGGCTACGTGGTTATGATAGTATGGCATTATGCGTTCCATCATTTTGAAAGTGGTTATTGATATTGCATGTGATTATTCGACCAGTAGAATATCCATGCGAATAAGTAAATGGCATTATCTCATTTTACTTTTTCCATATTATGTTGAAGTTCATGTTTAAAAAGGATTTTTTTAGTTATACTTTGCCTTAAATGTTAATGTTTATTTATGAAAGCTTCCGCAATATTGTTATCCTTACTGAGCATCTGAGCTCACCCCTTTCAATGTTTTAATATTTTCCAGGATGTGAAGAAGTATTTTATGAATGACCTGCAGGGATAGTCAGAAGAGGATATGAGTGTGGACTATGAAGACTTTGTTATTGTAGTTTTTCACCTTATGATGTAATGTAACATTTATGAATGTATCTAGTGTTTCCAAGGCTACTAAACTAATCGGCCTTTTGAGACTTGATCTTTTGTGATCATGCCAATGTTACGAAGTAATGCACCGACTCTGGGTAGCTGGGGTCGAGGCATTACACTATGAATCCCCCCTACTTGCCCCCATACACCCCTCCCACACTAGCATGCCCCACCCCAACCCCAACCCTTTAACAGTGCTAACAGCACCTGCATAACCCTTCAGCACTGCGTGCACCCCTGCCCCCCATGATTCGAACTTGAGACCTCCCACTGTACGCCTAGACCCTTTATCACTCTTCTATATTGCTTTGGTGTCCACTTAAGGATATATCTTTTTATTTCTATAAATATTTAGTTATATTAATTCGTATATTAATATATATTTATATTAATATATATATATATATTTATATTCAAATATATATTTAGTTATATTAATATATATATATTAATATATTAATATATATATATTAATATATTAATATATATATTAATATATATATATATATATACATGTATAGTTATATTTATATATTAATATATTAATATATATTTATATCTATCTATTTATATATTTTTAGATATATTTTTTTATCCGTATATTTATTCGTATATTAATATACATCAGTTTTTAATATAGACCCACACAAACACACACACACATTATATAAGTGTATAAATATTCATATATTTGTATTTTTAATAAAATGGATATTATTTTTTTATTTGGATAAGCATTATATATTGAGAAATATAATTTATATGTAAATAATTTTATTTATTTATTTATAAAATGAAAGTTCTTATGTGTGAATATATAAAAAATATGTTTATAATGTTATATATTTGATTATAAAAAATAGTAAATTGTGAAAAATGATAAAATTTCTAATCCATAATATCATTATGAATGTAAAACCTTGGAATATATTCATTACCCACTAAAAAAGGGGAACCCCCCCTTAAACGTGGCTGAAATTCCATCGAATGTTAAAATATTTGGGCATCCAGACTAAAAACTCAGTTTTAGAGGCCTTCTGGGACATTTTTGGCCTAAAAAAAGCAGTGAAAAAGGTTACCCTAGTTATGAAGGCATCGATATCATCACAAGATTTGATTTTATATGCTATAGAACTCAAATGGACACCCGAATCAAAAGTTATGACCATTTGAAGTTTGAGTTATGTTTTCAACATATTTTTGATCTTTTATTAATTTTTCTATTTTTTATGTATTCAAATTTTTATTAAATGACTATTAATTGATGATAATTAGTGAATTATTAATTAATAATATTTTTTAAAATATTTTATAATCCATTTTCCCAACATATCTTACATATTAAGTGAAAATTTATCTTTATACTTATCTAAAAAATATTTTAAAAATATATATTATATTTATATCAATATAAATATACTGATATATTTATATATCAATATATTATTTGTAATGTTTTTTTGAAAAATACCCTTTATCAGCACTAGTAAAAAAATGTTGATAAACCCTCTTTTTATCATCCCATCTAAAAAAACCCTGATAAATAGGGCCCCTTTCATAGCCCTGATAAAGGGAAACTTTTAATAGTTCCTTTGTTAGCGCTGCTAAATTAGTCCTTTATCAATTTTTTTTAGAACTTTTAAAGGGTAACACTGCAAAAACCCTTTTTTTGTAGTAGGGAAAAAATATAATTAATGTCATTTTTGGAACATTTCATTTTATTTGAATTTGAAAACAACATGACATCAAAGGAATTTGAATATAATCCATTAACACATAAATAAAATGTTATATTTATCTAAAAAATTATTAGAATAAAATAAATCATTCAAATTATATTATTTTTAATATTTTTAGAATCATTTTTTTTCTATTGATTGAATAAAAACTGTTTTGGCGTTGCGTAAAATTTTTTAGGTAATTATTTCATCACTAATTATCATAAATAAATTTTCATTATAATAAAATTTATATTAAAAATAAACATTTATAGACGAACATAATTTTTTTTATCCCTATCATAAAATATTAAAGATATTCAAATCAAGAAAGGGACATTTTTGACTTTATCTTTTACTTAAATATTATAAAGGTCAAAATCAAAGAAATATGAAACCAAGTTTCCATATGATACAAAATTTGATGGAAATGGTTAATATAAACCCCTTAAAAAGGATAAAAAAAGTGTTAAGGCCATATTTTAGTCCTTATCATATTATTTTTAACCTTAATTACATGATTTTCCCTTACTGCGATAATAATTATTTCCTATAGTAACCATTCATAATGACAAAAAATAAGAGGGAATAATTTAAAACATTTAGAAATCATAATTAAAAATATAATATATATTTCTAAATATACAATATATATAATTTATAGAAATTAATTGACGATTAAAACACAAAACACAACAAAAAACAGTTTTTCAGTTAATGTATTTTTAAATATAAAAATGTTTTTATACCAAATTAAACTATAAAATTGATTAAAATGAACTAAACTGGATTATTAATAATATAATAGAACTAATTTTAATTTGAAATATTTTTATAACAAAATGTAACTTTTTACATTCATGAAACAAAAATACAGTTTCTTTAAAAAATTAGCATTTTCACTATTTACTGGAAAATCAGTCTTTTTAGAAAAATACCAAAAATTCACCCTAAGATAATTTTGATATTTTGATTTAAAAAATTATTTTAATTTTATCAAATAACTTCTCTAAAAGTTTCAAAAATTAAATATAATATTTACTCATAAAAAGTAATAAAATTATTTTTAAAGAAATGTTTGTAAGCATAATATAACTTTACTAAAAATTGAATTATTATTTCCTAATAATTAATCAATACATTTGTTCTGAGTATGATATATATATATATATATTATTTGGTTATTCTTATCCATACCGACCAATTCAATGACTCAGTTAGAATTGTTATATCTAAATAATAATATTTCATGGTTCATTTAAGCAAGGTGTTGTGTGTCACGTATACTACCGAACATAAATTTATTCTTTTAAAATATTGGGGTGTTAAAATATTTCACCCTTTAATAAATTTTTTATCCGAGTTTGAAATTTTTCTAGATATTAAAGGGTATGATATTTTAAATTTTCTTTGTTGAAAACCCACATTGTAAAAAGGGTTAATAAAACTTCTTCTTGAAAAGCAGGAAAGGGAAATACGTAGCTCCTTTGGAATAAAAAATAGTTTTCTAAATAGGATAACATTAGAGAGAAGTGAAAATATATACATGTTGAAAAAAATAATTTATAAATAATCATGGCGAAATATTAAGAATATTTATCAAGAGAAAGTGAATGATCAAGATAAATTTAACAACCACAAAACCATAAATTAACGAGGTGCGAAAAAGAACATCGATTCATTGAACATGAATGTAATAGGATTTTTTTTGTTTCAAGGTACTTTTCCTAGAGTTTAGTAATTACTTTACAATATATACTAGAAATATAAGTAAATATACTTACATGATAATTATAATTTTATCCTTTAATATATATCCACCACAAACTCATCTTTTTACCCGAACAATGAGTATTCAAGATGAAATTTTCAAGCCTGTAGAATTAAAATCAACCTCATTATCCATAAAATGATGTTAAGATAATCATCTTATCTTTAAATAATAACGAAAAATAAATGGTTAACACAAGGTAAGATAATATCTAATGTGTATAAAACTTATCATTTAACTCCAAAATTTCCATAATAATAATAAAGGTTCCACTCATATCAATTTATAAATAACCCCAAATCCAAAATAACCAAAATAACCTTAACATTAAAGAATGTTTTAACCTCAAGGGTGATCTCATATCTTTCATATAACATCTCTAAATATTTAATTGGATTCTTCCCAAATAATCCTTTTTATGTTAAATAACATGTTAAATATAAAGGTTACATATAACTCAACCTGAATGAAACATCTCCAAAAATATCATTAACCAACATGGTAAATCTTATAATTTAGTGAAATTAACTAAAATATAATGAATCAAATTTAGATAGTGACCTAAATAGTAATCCTTATCTTGACTATAAATATATCTGAAAATATCACCTTGTTAATGAATCACTTTTCATCCATCAAGATTATCTATATCCCACTATCCAATAGTCCATAATTAAAAAAAAATAAAATCATATACTAACCCAAAGGGTTATTTAAAACTCAATATATATTCTTCTAAAAACCCATCAAAAGTTTCAAATCACCTCAAAATCCCATCACTTAAAACCTCAAAAGGGGTATCTATGCATTTGAACTTAAAAAACATGGTGGTATCCATAAATAGTAGGCAAAACTTTTTTGAAAACATAAATGACTTAAAAATTAACACAATTCATATTAATCAAATAAAATCACAAACTATTGAATATATTCCATAAATAAAAAAATGTAATAAATTTTTCTATGATGTCCTAAATCACATTTTTATCAAATCACCAACCATTTTCAAGGTCACCAATAATATCTCATTAATTTAAGCAATTAAAACAATCTCTTTAACCAAACTAAACAATATTACCTTTCCATTAAATCACTTTTATTATTTTTTAGTACAATTCAAAATATTTTTTCAAATCCTTAATGAAAACCAATATGAATCAATCGTTAGATTATTCCTAATTTTTATATCATGAATATCATTGATATAACAATTATAAAATATAGTTATTAAATTCCAATTTAGAAACACATCATTCCTTCCACTTCAAGGATTAACATGGCAGAAGTCTCTCATTGGTCTAAAAGTTTCCTCCTAGATTAAAGAATTTACTCGAATAATTCCCATATTCCCCACATATAATATATTGAAATATAAATGAATCTGTATGATGAAATTTATTTATTTCCAATGTACTCGTCATTTTTCCTCAATAATTTATTGATCTATGATATTATTTTCCACACAAAAGATATTTTACTATTTGTTTGAGACATTCTCCAGGGCGTCTCTATCCAAATTTATGACATGATGGAATTTAATCCTTATTTACTCCATGTTCTCCACCTCCCAATCTCTCAGTGAACTCTATCATTATATTATTTGGTGGTTTTAAGAGTATGTTAATATGAATATTGTTAATCATATACCATGACTATTCAATAATCACAATCAAAATATCTTTCACTCTAGAAATAATCACATTTGGTTACCCATAATTACCAATTTTTTCATCACATTTAATGTTTTAGTGGTTACTTCGGGTTTAATCTATTGACTGAAACTGAAAAGAATAGTATGTGAAGTAATAATCATAGTGTAAAATCATGAAATATCATTCATAGGATCTCTAAATCATGACAAATTAGGTTTTACCTAGGTTATCCTTGGTTATCATCTATTAAAATAATTTATAATGGTTCATAAATAAAATTTGTGTTCACCCAATAATATCCACCTGGAGTTTCAAACTAGTTGTATAGGAATGTCACATTCACCATTCACCAGAATGACAGAAGAGATATACTTGAAAAACATTGTTTGGGGTTATTACCCCATGATGAATCAAGGCCAAAACCAGGTCCACTTATAGTATCCAAATAATGATATATTTTTAGAAAAATAATATAATATATTCATTAATAAAATTTTAAGATGTTAACCTTTACTTTGAAATTTCATCAAATTCAGTCTTAGGGTTATGTTCCCTAATATATGTTTCCCTAAATCTAGTTCCTCAGGATTCTAATAAACTTTTTCTGATACCAACTATAAATACCCCACACCCAATATTCCAGATCCTATGGTTACATTATTACATTAGTATATGATAGAAGTGATCACATCCCAAAGGACCAAATAGTTTAGTTTTATTGGTATACTGTATTTACACTTAAATACCACATTACATTTGAAAATATAAAATATAAAACAATATTTTCTTTCAGAACATCATATATATATATATATATATAATTTCCTTGAATATCATTCATATTACAGTTCTTTGAATCCCCGGGAAAGGAAAAAAATGAAGGAGGAGATTAGATTCTCAGTAAGTAATATGTACAATGGAATTTACCATAGAATAAATAAGAGATAGTCTATATGAAAATATAAATATCTAAAAACACATATCATTTTATAAAAAACAAGATCCCTAAGAATAATATTGTAGGAATATATTATAATCAAATAATTCCATATAACTAATCCCATGAACTATAAACCTATCCATGTATAATTATTCATATAATCACATGGACATCAATAACAAATCACATAATGAATAAATGCATAATTTCGGACATGTTAAATATACTTTCATGGCCTCATGCGAGGAAATTTTACATAAATAGGTATTTCCATGAACAAATACCCAAACTAGTTTATCTCATGAGACATACCGATTCATAAAGGGTCTATAACGGGCCTCACCTATCAATTAATATGTCCAATTCATATTTCATAAGAAAGAGGTGAATAAAAAATCAATACATAATCAACCTAAATATTTGTATAAAAAAACTAGCATACAAATTGTTATTATTTCCCCAGTAAAATTTATTATAAACACTTTGAATAAAGAATAAGTATGGTGTCATTAAAAATATCCCAGGTGGAGTATAAGTAAAATAAACATTTATTGTCATCGATGACTATAAATACCTTAAAAATACCGTTAGAACCATTCATGAGGAAAATACATTTTCACTTTGAAAACCACTTTTAAAAACTATTTTTTTTGAATATTAAGAAAATACATTTTTTAAATATAGTAATTTAAAATTTCAATGTAATATTCAAATAATTGAGTTTTCCTGATAGTAGAAATTCCAGATATGTCAAACAAATTAAAATAAAGACCCCTTTAACATTTTCAAAAAATTTAGACAGTAACTCATTCAGAAATAGACAAGATGATTCCATTGAAACATTTTTATAGAATGTAAAACATGGGAAAAAATCGCTATAAAAAATCCCAGTATAATAGTAAAAACATTCATGAAAACATTTTTAATAAAATATAGACATGGAATAAAAACATTCATTACTGAATAGAAAGAAAAGTTGATTTTTCTTAAAAACACTATTTCGATCTCATGAGTTCCTAAAGCGATGAAAATAAAAGAAAAATTTTAATTTATATAAATAAATATAGGGGAGTAAAATATACTAGGTTTAAGATATAAATATATAACAATTTCCCTAGGGGATAATTAAACACAAACAATCGTGAATAATGATGATATTATCAAATAAACGGTTACCGCATTGGTAACTTTTGAATCGTAGGATTTATGAAAGAATAACTTCAAAAGGAATTTTAAATATCATGAACATATATATATTCATGATATATAATGTAAAAGGATTATTATATAAAATAAATAAACATAAATAGGTGTATAACATTAAAATATGTCCTAATGAAACAAAATTGAGATGAATAACGGATAAAATTATCATATCTTTGAAGTGAGAATTAATAAACAAAGTGATTATGTGTAAAAAATGTATATCCATAATTAAAAATTGTAAATACATTATAATACAATAAGAATTCATTTTACATTTAATTATGTTGTAATATAGTCAATTAAGTATAATTATAACAAAATGAATAAGAATTGAGTTATGAAACCCCTTTTTAGTTGGTAAATTTCTTGTCAAATACCCTCATATGAAAAAATTTGAATTAAATTTTAAAATAACATTTAGTTTTAATTATTCATTATATAACATTTGAAATTGTATTGTATACACCATATAAAATAAATTAGGTGGATAACATTAAAATATGCTTCAATGGAGGAAAATTGAGATGAAACCCCTTACTAGTGGTCCGACTCATAATTTACATTATTTATATTTCCGAATTATATACTTATGTTAATTATTTAATTTCTTAAGAAAATTTTTAAGTTTATTATTTCTTTTATTTTATTTATTACCATGTTATATTTTTTTTACTATATTAATTAAGTTCATGTCAAGCAGATTGATTATATCTAGTTCATATTTACAAAACGACTTTTGTAGGTTGACTATAGTTAAAGTTTTTGTTGTTACATCATATCCAAAATAATAATAATTAAAAAATAATAATTAAATAATAATAATTTTTATACATCAATTTTACATTTAAAATCAACCATGAAATATTGTTATGAAAAATTTACTATGTTACAATCATGGAAACGTTATGCCATACGTACATATGAGTAATGTTTCCATTTTTCAAAAATCATATTGGGAAGAAGGTAAGTATTATTTTTATCTTTATATAATTATATCATAAATATAATATTATTTATTTAAATAAACTTATATATATCATCCATGTGATGTGGTGATAAAAAATTAACCACATCGCTCCGTGGAGGCGGTAGTATGCACGTACACAGGAACAATGTTATTATTTTTGAAAGTATGGAATTAAAATAAATTAGATGATATATTATATTTTCATAAAGATAAATATATAATTAATATAATAACTAAATATTAAATCCAAAATTATAACCGGCCATGAGAGGTGGTGATGGAAAATAAATTGCATCGATTTGCAAGGCGGTAGTTCGTCGTACACATGAACAAAAGTATCGTTTCCATTTTATGGAAGAAGATATAGATACAGTAAATTGCATAAACATAAAAACATTCGAGTATATACAACTTAATTTTGTTTTTATTTCATCATGTTTTAATAATATTTTAAGGAGGTAGAAGGAAAAATAAAATTAAAACATTCAGTTAAAACTATACCTCTTCATCGGACAACCTTTTTTACATCACGCATGAATCCCTATAAGTATGATATTATTCCCAACACAAGGCCTATAGAATATGGGAAGTTATTTAATGAATGTATTTGGGTAGGTTTTGGTTGAACCAAATAGTTATTTATGAGTGAAGAAAAGAGGAGTCAGGGTTTCCTTTTAAAATTAGGGGAGGGGCACTCTTGGAATTTCTTAAAGTATTAAATTATTATAAATTAATTTTAATGTTAAAATGGATATAAATTTTTATAATTATAATATAAGATGATTATTAGTATAAATACTATAATCCAATAAAAATTAGACATGTGTAGGTAATTTGTTTACCCTTATCTTTTTGTTTTAACCCTATGTTAACCCTTTTGATTATTTCCATGATAATAATGTTTTTACTCTTTAGAAGTCAAGATATTTAATATAAAAGGAAAATCATATAATAAATGGAACATGGTTTTTAAACCATATCCCTATAAATTTTATTAATATAATATTTTTAATAATTTTAAATCATTTCATATAATATTATTATAAAACATCATTAATGTCATTTTAGAAATAGTCATTTAATTTAAATTTGAAATCAAAATTATAGTAAAATAATTATAATATAATCCTTTAAAACATCCTTAGAATGTTATATATTCATAAAATTTCTTTGTAACATAATAATTCATTAATATTATATTAATTTTAATATTTTTAGAATCATTTATTTTATTTTTCTGTTAATTGAATATACAATCTATTAGTGTTTTGTAATAATTTAAGATAATTATTTCATAACCAAAAATTAAAAATAAATTACCATTATAAAAAAATTATTTATATTTAAAATATCAATTTACAATTAAACAATTTTTTTCGTCCCTATCAAAAGCTATTATATATATTAAAATAAAGAAAGTGACATTTTTGACTTTATCTTTTACTTAAATATTATAAAGGTAAAAATAAAATAAATATGGTAAAAATTTACAATATTTTAGAAATATGTATATACATGGCCAAACTACACTCATAAAATGGGATAAATTAAATTGTTAATAATTTTTTAGTCCTTATCATATTATTTTTAACCTTAATTACCCGATTTACCCTTATTGTGGTGACAATTATTTACTGTGTTTAATATTCATAATGATAAAAAATAAAAGAGGACTACAAAAAAAATTTCAATATATTGATATAAAATATGGAATAAAATTTTCAATATTCAATTTCTATAAGTGGCTAAAATTAATTTCATATAAAAACCCAAAACGCAATAAAAAATAGTTTTTTTCATTAGAAATTGCCTCTTTTATGTATGAAAACACTTTTATACCATATCAGGCCATAAAAGTGATTATGATGTACTCAATTAGATTATTAACAATATAAACTTACTAGTGTAACTTTTAAACCATTTTAAAACAAAATATAATTAGTAATACGAAACGGGCGGGCCGGGGTGGGGCGGGCTAAGCCAGCACGGGTTTGAGCCCGTGCGGGTTTGTCCACAAAAGCCCGCATATAATGAAAACAAAATATTTCAAGCCTGCCCCGCCCCGCATAAACCCACGGGTTGCCCGTGGGCTTACCTAAATTTATAAAAAAAATACTATTTATAATCATTTAAATACTGCATTTTTTATCATTCTTAAAAGTATTTGTGGGGAGAAGTATGAATTAACAATAACTAGAGTTTTAAAGGATGTGATGGAACATTTTTTGTGGGTTAATGGTGGAATGTGGTAATTTCGATGTGGTGGTGAATTATTGCGATAGAAAGTAGGTGAGTGATCGATGATGAGTGATGAATGATAATGTTTCCTGTGTAGTGATGTGAACAACTAAACCCGTGAATGAAAGAAGTCTCTCCAGGTAACGACTAGTTTCAGAGGATGTTATTAGTATTTTCACGAGGTTCTATCCAATTCTATTAATAAAAAAATAAAATTAAATAATAACATAATTAAATCGACCTAATAAATATTATGATTGTAATAACTCTTATATAATTGAAACCATGCGCAGGGGCGATGAGTTACATTTTTCAAGAGATGGGTTGACACACCATATGAATATGGTTAATAATTACTATATAAATAATATAATATCATATTAAAATAATATAATATAATATTAAAATAATAAATATAGGCCTATTTGAAATTCACATGTGAATAAATGGCGAATTAATATGACCATTACGGTGAGAAATCATATGTCACCATTTAACCATTATTTTTTTATTAAGAAAATTAAATGTTAAAGAAAAATATATTGTAAAAATAATATATTTTTTTTTAAATTGAGCCCGCGGGCAAGCCCGCAACCGCGCGGGCTCATCCCGCATTAACCCGCACCCGTGCGCGCTCAACCCGCATTGGCCCACACTCTAAATGGTCAATTTTTTTTTGGCCAGCCCCGCCCCACATCCGCCCCATACCCGCAAATCCCGTGGGCTACGAGCCCGCTTTTCGTCGCTAAATATAATTTTATAAATTCATGAAACAAAAATACAGTTTTCAATAAAAATCATTTTTTCTCTAGTCATAGGAAAATTAATTTTTCAGAAAAATTTTAAAAAGTAAACATTAGGTAATTTTGATATGATTATTTTGAAAATAAAGTTCATTTTATCAAATACATTTCCTAAAATTTTAAAAAATTAAATATAAATGTATCTAGTAAAAATCAATAAAATCATTTTTGAAAGAAATGTTTTTAAGCATAATATCACTTTACTAGAAATTGAATGATTATTTCTTAAGAATTAATCAATTAATTTTTATTATGTAGTAAATTTATATATATTTCATATTGTGGTTATTCTTATTCATACCTTCCAATTCAATAGCTATGTTATAACGATCAAATTTAAATAACAATATTTCATAGTTTGTTTAATCTTGTTGTTGTGTGTCGTACACAGTATCAAACTTAATGTTGTTCTTTTAAAATACCAGGGTGTTATATGAACTACATGTCCAAGTTTATTTTAGGTAATTACACTAATCATCCTTTCACTTATGTGTGATTTATAAAACATATATAACAAAAGTAGTATCCAAAGGTGTTTGGAGTCATTTCAAGCTGGCACTGAGGTAGAGGTTATTCAAGACATAACCCTGGAGAAAACAACCTGAGTGATACATAAGTACAAAATTGGGATATTTAAACTCATGAAAAGACTGATACAAGGAGTTTCCCTTTGGTAAATAGGTTTACTTATGTAACGTCCCGATTCCAGTAGCCACCTAGAGGCACCCCGTACCCGGTTGGTTACATGGCCTCAAGCGCATTTCCCCAAATGCCAGAGGCTGCTGACTAACAGCGAGGGCCTTGGGTGTGATAGTGGGGAAACTATGCCCTCATTGGCAGAGTACACAACGGAAAAGAAAAAAACAAATAACAACAATAGCAGAAGCAGTGACATACATACACGGGTAAACGATAAACATCGGAAGACTAACAAATAAAAAACTGGAGCCGGAATATATGTAAATGATGCATGATACATATATGTCTAGGAAAACAGAAAAAACAGTCACAATGCTGATCACAGTACTAAGCCCAAGTACAAAAGAAAAACAGATGAGTGACTCCTCAGCATCGCAGGCCTCAGCTTGGTCCCATGCTCTCCAACTCCACATCAATCCAGAACTTGAAGTAGAAAGGCGCTTACCCTTATCTATACCTACAACAATATAATCTTCTTGGGCCCAAAAGCATGGCCAAAATAGGGTGTGAGATACAATCCCAGTAGTCAATCACCCAATGATCTGTGCCTAACAGTCAATGAATACAAGGAAAGTAAAAGTGCAGAAATCAGTAAACAGAAAAGCACACAGCAGCTACAATCCACAGTTCTAGCATATAAAGTACACACATGAACAACCAACAAAATGTAGATAATAGGTAACCCTCTGGGTAGCTATCACATCCTAACCCCTATGGTTCAACCTACAAGTACTAGAAACCCTTTAGAAGGCACACTCAGTCTCAACCCTCTCGTTCAGCTAAGAGTAGACTTTCTGAGGAAGCACTCACCATCAATTACCCCTATAGTATCGTATCGTACTAAAGGCTCTTTGGGGAAGCACTCAATATCAATTACCCTTGTGGACCGCGTTGAGGAACTACAGACTCTCTGAGGAATCACTCAACGTCAATTCCCCCTATGGTCTTGCAACGTAAATTAAAGACACTCTAGAGAAGCCCTTACATCCATTATCCCTTTGGTCCATACACTAGGTTCTCTCAGCCCTGTGTAATATAAACATGCATGACGCACATGTATCTCCCAAGTAAACCTCAAGAACTACTTGGATATTATTCTAAGGCTCAACAGAAAAACAACACAACAGTTCCACTATCCTACAACTAGGCATGGAAACTGCCATAATTCATAACACGAAAAGAAAGTACAACAAAAATCCAGAGTACAGCAAAAACTACTATATTCACAAAGGTAAACCTCTACTATAGAAATCAAGCAAGCAAGCAATCAATCAAGGGAAAAACATAAAAACTCACAATTCTCGTTTAAGGGAATTGGAAAAATTGCACAAAATTTTCAAATAATTTCTACAGAAAGGCACAAAACACCTACCTCGATCCTAGGAGATCGATATGCATGAACAAAGACGAAAAATTCTCCTTATAACATCTTAGATATGAGAAAACTTCTGAAACACATAATCCACGATAACTTGAGAATGAGGAGGAATTGGAAAACAAGGCTCAAGCCGAAGGGAGAACTCGACACTGCGATTCCAACACAATCAACGGTGCTCGAATTGGAGAACGGACAGAGATGTGGGGGCTCGTCTAAGATTCACGGATCCTCGGTGCTCTCGGATGGACCGAACCTAGAATAAGACCTTTCTGTGCGTCATGCGCTACCCCAGACCATTTAATGAAAAAAAAAGAAAGTACACGGCATATACTTTTAAAGTACACGTTGTGTACTAGGTTTTTTCCGTACTCTGCTAAAATCAACCTCCACATCATCCCTACACACCGTGTGTGTGGTCCGGACATGGCCAACAGACTAATTTTAGAGGGAGAAGTGAACACGGCGTGTACTTAATTTTTTTTCAGAAACTCCATTTTTCTCAAAAACTCCAGAAAAAGGAAAGGTGTACCTGAAACGAAGATCCGGGTTCTTACAAACTTCCCCCCTTAAAGAAATTAGTCCCCGAATTTCAATAGCGATGCGCAAAAAAAGAAACCCCGAACAGCTCCGACCACTGTGATCGTACAAAGACCTCCCTCTCCCAGGTCTCGTCCTGTACTCGCCCATGCTGCCATAACATCCGTACAAGAGGGACAGACCGTCCACATAGAACCTTTGTACTGTGATCGAAAATCTTGATGGGATGCTCCTCAAAAAATGCATCCACTTCGAGTTCAACCTCCTCGGGCTGAAAGACATGAGACTGGTATGGAAAGTAACGTCAGAGCTGAGAGACGTGGAAGATATCGTGCATGTCCCTGTACCTCTGGGGTAGCTGCAACTGATATGCGACCGTCCCAACTCTCTCCAAAACCTCAAACAGCCTGACGTACCACGGTGAAAGATTACCCTTATCCGAATCCTCTTTTGTCCCAACATCGTTGCGACACGCAGAAAAACCTGATCCCCGACCTCGAACTCCAGTGGTCGTCTCTTTTGATCAACATAAGACTTCTGCCGAGACTGTGCTGTAGCTATCCTCTTCCGAATCTGCTCTGTCTACTCTGAAGTCTCCAGAATAAGATGAGGTCCCAGCAAAACTGCCTCTCTTGCCTCCAGCTAGCATAAGGGTGATCGGCATGGCCTACCATAAAAATCCTTGTATGGTGCCATCTGAATGGTCTCCTGGAAACTGTTGTTGTAGGAAAACTCCACAAGGGGAATATGCTTCTTCCAAGAACCGCCGAAGTATAGAATGCAATCTCGGAGCATATCCTCAAGCACCTGGATCGTGCGCTCGGACTAGCCATCAGTCTGGGGGTGGTATGCTGTACTCAAAAGTACCTGTGTACCCAAGGCCTTCTAATGTCCCTGCTAGAACCGAGAAGTAAAGCGCACATCCCTATCTGAAACAATAGAGTGTGGAACTCTATCCAGACGAACGATCTCTCTGATGTATAACCGTCCCAGATCATCAACAATGAAGGTCTCCTTGATTGGAAAGAAGTGTGCGCCATTCATGAGTTTGTCAACAAAAACCCAAAAAACATCATTACCTCGGGGAGACCATGGCAACCCTATCATGAAGTCCATCGCGACATCATTCCACTTCCACTCTGAAATGGGTAACTTGTGTAAAAGGCCTGCTGGTCGTTGATGCTCCACCTTCACCTACAGAAAAGTAGAACTTCTCATGACAAAACCAGCAACATCTCTCTTCGTACCTGGCCACCAATACTGGCAATGAAGATCCTGATACATCTTGGTGATTCCAGGATGGACTGCCCAAATTGAGGAATGAAAATCCCGCATCAGCTCCTCGCGTATGTCTGATGGCACCCATACGTGTCCCTGGAAACGCAGGATCTCATCCTCACCCACTGTCTATCTAGGAAGAGGGTCCTCTCCTGACACACTCTCCCGCAAAACTAGGCCTTCTGAGTTTGATAGCTACCTCATATATACCCGATCAAGTAGTGTAGAGGTAAAAGCTACAGAAGATAGAAAAGTCTATCCCTATCTATTGTGCACCTTCAGATGCATCTCAAAGATTAGATCCATAAGCTTCCACTCACTGCTGGCCTCCTGAACTACCTGAATCTGAGTTCTCCTGCTCAACGCATCTGCCACTGCGTTGTCCATTCCCAGCATATAGGCAAAGCTCGAAATCAAAAGACTGAAGATACTCAACCCACCTGCGTTGTCTCAGATTCAGATCACGCTGAGTGAAGATATACCTGAGACTCTTGTGGTCGGTGAAGACTACAAAGTGATCTCCCAGAAGATAGTGTCTCCAACAGCGTAAGGCATGAACAATAGATGCCAACTCCAGATCGTACGTCAGTTAGTTCCTCTCATGTGGCCTCAACTGCCGAGACCCGTACACAACGACTCCATCTCCCTGCATAAGCACATTGCCTAGTCCGATACTTTAAGCATCGCAATAGACAATATAGCTCTTTCCTGGCTCTGGAAAGACATGTATCAGTACCAACGTCAATATTCCCTTCATCTCTTGAAAGACTGACTCACAAGAATCTGACCATAAGAACTTCTCCCCCTTCTTGGTCAGACCTTTCAATGGTGATGCTCTGTGTGAGAAGTCATGAATGAAGTGTCTGTAGTATCCAGCCATCCCTAGGAGACTCTATACCTCCAAAACATTCTTTGGATGCTCCCAGGAGAATACAACTCTCACTTTCTCTAGGTCCAAAGATACTCCTGCCTCTGAGATGATGTGACCCAAGAAGTGAATCTGTTCCATCCAAAAGTGGCACTTCGAGAGTTTAGCATAGAGCTGATTCTCTCTCAGTGTACTCAGAATGATCTCAAGATGTGTGGCATGGTCATGTAGAGTGTGAGAGTACACCAAGATATCGTCCATGAATACCACGGTGAAGGAGTCCAAGTAAGGATGGAACACTCGGTTCATCAGTGCCATAAAAACTGTAGGCATGTTCGTGAGACCGAACAACATGACTGTATACTCGTATAGACCATACCTTCTCCTGATGGCTGTCAAATGTATATCGGATGATCTAACATGCAACTGATGATAACTGAAACTCAAGTCGATCTTTGAGAACATCTGGGCTCCTCGAAGCTGATCAAAGAGGTCATCGATCCTCGACAAGGGATATCGGTTCTTGACCATCAACTAGTTCAGATTCCGATAATCCACACATGGCCGAAGGGTACCATCTGCCTTCTTCACAAACGGAACAGGTGAACCCCAAGGAGAAGTACTGAGTTGGATGAAACCCTTTGCATGAAACTCCTCCAACTGCTTCTTGAGCTCCTGCAACTCAGGTGTATCCATCCTATAAGGAGTAATGGACACCGGTGTAACTATAGGCATGAACTCAATAGAAAATTCTACCTCACACTCCGGAGGAAAACTCGAAAAGTCTTCTTGAATGACGTCCCTAAAATGATCCACCACCAGAGGAAATTCCAACTGTGAAGTACCCTGATAATCCAGATAAGGACTAGCAATCTGAGTTATCACCGTTCCTATCCCATGATGCTCAAGTCCTGCTCGACTCGCCTGAACATCCCATTCACCTCTATGAAGAAAAGATTCGCCCTCTGGTGAAACGAAACTCACTCTACGACGATAACAGTCGACGAATTCTTGTAAGATAACCAACTAGTCCATCCCAAGGATGACATCATAGCCTGTCATCTCTAGGACATAGAGATCCCATAAGAAACGATTCCCTGCAACCTCTAGAGGGAACTATCTACACTGACGTAAACTATATGTCCTTGTCCCCAAAGGTGTGTCTAGTGTCAATGAGTCGGCAGAAGAAATGACATAGATCCCAAGGCTCTCCACAATAGCAAAGGAGATGAAGCTATGTGTAGCACCAGTATTGAATAGAGATGAAGATAAAACTGAGTCTACTAAAATTGTACCTCGAATTGTAGAAGGTCCGGGATCCTACTCCTGATGGGTCTGTTCCACGGCGAAGGAATGGTCTACACCGCGGCCCTGCGACCCTGCCTGACCGCTCTGAGCTGATCCACCCTATTGACGCTGAAAGACTGGTGGCTGACCGCCACAACCTCAACCTCCACCTCAGCCCGAATGGCCAGAAGAACTCTAGTTCCCCAACTAGTGAGAAACTGGTGGTGCTGTTTCCGAATGAGGAGTCATATAAGAACTCCTTCCACTAGCTGTTGGTGAGAAAACCTAGAAGAAACTCTGAAGGTGACCCATCTTGCCACAGGATCGGCACTCCACTGGGTCTCTCTGGCATTGCAGCCTCGTATGCCCACTCTTACCACACTTGTAGCATACAACCTATCTACCAAAAGATGTATCTCGCCTCCTCAGGTCACCACGCGAAGACTCCCTATGGTGTTTCCTACTATCAACTAGAGTAGCACTAGCTCTGGAAGCAGAACCGACCTGGCTCGCAGCTCTAGGGTCTCTCAGATTGCGCTTTGCAATCAGTGCCTGATTGACGATGAAAGAGATGGAAGTCAACTGTAAGAGTTTGACCTGCGAGAGGATCTCCCCCTGAGACCATCCTTGAAGTTCCGTGCCATGAACATCCCATCTCCACCCATAGGGGTGTAAAACACTGCATCTCGATAAAACGAGAGGAATACTCCATAACAGATAGAGTACCCTGCTCTAGACTCATGAACTCCCGGGCTCGGTCGGCCCTCAGTGTCTCCAGGTAGAAGTAGTCATAGAACACGCACTGGAACTCCTCCCAAGCCATAACCTATTGATGCCTCGCCTGTGAGATCACATACCACCACCTCTTGGAAGAGTCTCGGAGAATGTAGGTAGCAAGATTGAACTACCTCTCTGGAGGCGTCTCCAGATTCTCGAAGATAGTTAGCATGTCTTCCAGCCATGACTATGCAGCCTATGGTCCTCCTTCCCCCGAGAAAGTAGGAGGATGCTGCTGCTAGAAAACCCACGTCAAGTATGCCATAGTCAGGGCAAGAGGCAGTGCTCCCTGAAAGGTCTACATCATCCTCAAAAAACCTTCCCTGAACTATGTATCAGTGCCTGCAACTGGTATGACAGCCGGTGCCATGGCTGGCCTGACTGGAGGATCAACAAGAAGTCCCTGATCAGCCATATCTGGCATCTGATCCCTGCCTGACGACCGACGTATATCTAGAGGACGTCTCGGAGGCATAGCTCTGAAAGATAAAAAGCACACCTTACACCAGAATTAACAAAGACATCGAACACAAGAGTACAAAACGAGAACATGCGAAGGAAAACACACATGTTTACAAAACACGACTACATGATGTGTATAAAAACTACACGGCGTGTCTTCTTAAGCCACTGACATGGGCGTGTAACCCTGCCCGAAAGGTCATGTAACACCTCAAAATACACGGCGTGTTGACCGCACACACAGCGTGTACTTGAAAACTATTCCCCTTCCCATGTCTCTTTACACATCTAACCCACACAGTCCAACTTAACCCGAGACTACACGACGTGTTCTAAACAACACAGAATGTACTAGACAAGGCTTCGGTGGCCCGTGTTGTTAAATACACGACCGTCTACACGGATGAACCTTACAAAGCGTGTTACAAAAAAACACGGCGTGTATAGGTGAAGGTGACACCATCCCGTGTTGTTCGTGACATGGTCGGGTACCTGAACAAGACTACACGGCGTGTTCCAAAAAAAAACACGGCATGTCTAAGAGAAGGTAACGCCGACCCGTGTTGTTCATGACATGGATGGGTACCTGGAAAGGACTACACAACGTGTTCCGAAAACAATACGGCGTGTCTAAGAGAAGGTAACGCTGACCCGTGTTGTTCATGACATGGCCAGGTACCTGGACAGGACTACACGACATGTTCCTTTACAACACGGCGTGTTCCACTCGAGCTTCCCCGACCCGTGTTGTTAGTGACACAGCCGGGTACACGGCTCCGAACTACACGACATGTACCAACCGTACACGGTGTGTTCCTGAAGTTATTTCTACAATGGTGTGTCCCTGCTCACTTGGTCAGTGACATGGTCTAAAAACTACACGGCGTGTAGTCAAAAAGTATATGCCGTGTATTCTGGGTTTATCTGGGAAGTAGCTCAGAAACTGCACAGAAGCCCAGAAAACATAGAAAACAAGTCAAAGAGGTGCCAAATTACGATTCATGAGGGCCCATACTCCCTGAGAATCAAAACTTGGCATTCATTTAAGCAAAGTATAATATAAACAATAATCTAACAAGGCAACAGAGATTCTATCAAGCATCTATCACAACAACATATATAATATACACAAACTCTATCACAACAGCACACAATTGCTAATGCACCCTAGATGGCATGGAAAGAGTTCATGGCATGTGATTTCTACAAGTTCCTATATGATGCATGAGATGGCATACCCTCATTTTATCAAGTTGCAATAGAAATAGAACCACAATATTCCAGACAATAACAACACAAAGAATGTGAATTACTCTAGGTGAAATCATATCAAACATAAAATCTCAAAACCAGCAAACTGCAATAAACGAGGTAGTATGGCTTTTCCCTGTACAAGAGTTAGCTACTCCCAAGAAAATCTTAACACCAAGTACCAAATCTGTCATATCCCTAGCTAAAGGCTCCAAACTGTAAGTCAAGAGAAAAGAACACCTCTGATACCACTTTGTAACGTCTCGGTTCTGGTAGCCACCCAGAGGCACCCAGTACCCGGTTGGTTACATGGCCTCAAGCGCATTTCCCAAAACGCTAGAGGTTTCCGACTAGCAGTGAGTGCCTTGGGTGTGATATTAGGGAAACTATTCACTCATTAGTAGAGTACACAATGAAAAAGAAAAAAATCAAATAACAACAATAGCAGAAGCAGTAGACATACATACATGGGTAAACGATAAACAGAAGAAGACTAACAAATAAACAACTGGAGCAGGAATATATGTAAATGAAGTATGATACATATATGTCTAGGAAAATAGACAAACATGTCACAATGCTGAATACAATACTAATCCCAATTACAAAAGAAAAACAAATGAGCAATTCCTCAGCATCGCAAGCCTCAACTTAGTCCCATGCTCTCCAGCTCCACATCAATCAAGAACCTGAAGTAGAAGGGTGCTTTCCCTTATCTATACCTACAACAATATAATCTTCTTGATCCCAAAAGCATGGCCCAAACAGGGCATGAGATACAATCATAGTAGGAAATCACCCAATGATCTTTGCCTAACAGTCAATGAATACAAGGCAAGTAAAAGTGCAGGAAGCAGTAAACAGAAAATCACACAACAGCTACAATCCACAATTCTAACATATAAAGTACACAAGTGAACAACCAACAACAAGTAGAAAATATTAGTAACCCTCTGGGTAGCTCTCACAGCCTAACCCCTATGGTTCAACCTACAAGTACTAGAAACCCTTTAGGAGGCACACTTAGTCTCAGCCCCTCTGGTTCAGCTAAGTGTAGACTTTCTGAGGAAGAAATCACTGTCAATTCCCCCTATAGTCTCGTATCGTTCTAAAGGATCCTTGGGGAAGCACTCAATGCCAATTCCCCCTGTGGCCCACGTCGGGGAACTACAAACTCTCTGAGGAAGCACTCAACTTCAATTCCCCTTGTGGTCTCGCAACATAAATTAAAGACACTCTCGAGAAGCCCTTACATCCATTCTCCAATTGGTCCATACACTAGGTTCTCTCAACCCTGTGTAATATAAACATGCATAACGCGTGTGTATCGCCAAAGTAAACCTCAAGAACTACCTGGCTATCATTCTAAGGCTCATATGCAAAATAGCACAAAAGTTCCACTATCCTACAACTAGGCATGGCAACTGGCATAACTCCTAACAGGGAAAGCAAGTACAGCAAACATCCAGAGTACAACAAAAACTACTCTATTCACAAAGACAAACCTCTACTATAGAAATCAAGCAAGAAAACAATTAATAAAATGGAAAACAGGAAAACACATAATTATCGTTCAAGGGAATTGTCGAAATTGCATAAAATATTCAAAGACTTTCTACATAAATGCACCAACCACCTACCTCTATCCTAAGATATCGATATACGTGAACAACGACGACTGATTCTCCTTAGAACGTTGTAGATCTGAGAAAACGTCCGAAACACATAAACCAAAATAACTTGAGAATGAGGAGGAATTGGAAAACAGGGCTCAAGCAGAAGGGAGAACTCACCACTGTGATTCCAACGCAATCAACAGTGATCGAATCAGAGAACGAATGGAGAGGTGGTGGCTCGTCGAAGATTCATGGATCCTCAGCGCTCTCCGATGAACCGAACCTTGAAGAAGACCTTTCTATGCTTCAGGCGCGACCCCGGTCCATTTAATGAAAAAAAAGGCAGTACACGGCGTGTACTAGGTTTTTTCCGTACTCCGTTAAAATTGGCCTCCACATCATCCCTACACACCGTGTGTGTGGCCCGGACATGGCCAACACATAGATTTGAGCGGAAAATGAGTACAAGGTGTGTACTAATAAAGTACACGACTTGTACTTCGAAAATTTCCAGAAACTCCATTTTTCTCAAAAACTCTAGAAAAAGGAAAGGCGTACTTGAAACGAAGATCCAGGTTCTTACAACTTATTGTCTTCTCAATAAATTTACCACTAGATAATCTATAAATAATGTCATTTATTTTATTTTTTTCTTATATATTGTTTATTTTATGTATTCAAGACCAAAATAAAAAATTATATAGATTTATATGAATAAAAATATTTAAAATAAATGTATTTTGATTAAATAATTTATCAGAGCATGGTTAATCCCTTAAGTAAAATAATTTTAATATTAACAAGACATGTAAAAGGATAAAACAGGAAAATTTATGCATAATAAAAAAATTCCTCAAATAAATATCCAATGAGACTAATCAATCCATTAAATTATTGATAATGAAACTATAACACACCAACCTGGATGCACCTTTAAATTGTTCTCTTGGATGATTGACCATTGAGCCTTAGGTACACCTCCACATATGCCAAAAGATGTCGACTAGTAGTGAGGGTGTAAAGAGGTGATAGTGGGGAGGATATACCATATGGTGGTGACAATAATGATGATGTATATGTATATAAACAATGGAAAAGGACCACAACACATTAGAAGAAATAATATTACTCAACATAAGAATATAACAATAGTAGAATAAACAATAATTTCAAAGGCCTAAATACCATTTGTAGCTGTAATATTCTATAATAGATCAAAAAAGAAATAAATAAGTAGTCAATGTTTCTTACGACTGACCATCAGTACATACATATATATAACATGATGAAAATATAAAGAAACACCATTTTATACAATAACCTCCAATTTCACTTACCATTTATTCCATGCTAAGAGTACCACTCGATCACTAAGGTCCATCTCCCGAGATTGGATCCTTAATTGATCTCAAAAGTTTAAAGTCTACATGCATCCCAAGGGGCCTGTATAGGGTATGAGAATAAATATTAGTATTCCACCACCAACATGTGCCTGTATTACATTCATAATTATGTATGTTTATGTGAAATATAAAAAAAAGGCATTAAAAAACATTAAAATTGACACCCACTTCTCTTGTTCTCAACATCCATAAGGAAGTGATCACCTGATTTATCCATCACAAGTGTAAGTTTAGATGTGTGAAACCAAATATATATATATGGAAGATATCATATATATATATATATATATATATATTCAAAGTGGTGAGTATCCATGGCCCAAATCTATAAGAATACCCAAATGAATATCAACCTATGTGAACCCTCAGGTTCCACCTAAAACCATGTCACCCAGCACCATGTGCCATCTATCAAATATCCTACATCCATACAACACGCCCATGAAAAGTATTCAGTCTCTCAGATCTCATCTCAAAAACCCCATCGTCTTGAATTCTAATGTACCGAGGCACAAAAATATCTTCCCTATAAATAATAATCACCTCCGACTCAACAATCGACATCCCAAGCCACAAAGATATCCATCCCCTAAATATCCAAGCCTAATGGCCTCAATAATCCTGATGAGCCTCAGACCCTAATAGACTGTAACATCTACATAAATCGACAGTCTATAACCATTCATGTGGACTTCTAAGGTGATCACCCCAATGTATTTGATGGTCTAAACCATCAAGTAAGCCACATAATTTACAGTGGCCTCCACCCTTAACTATTGGTCGACACCACCTCGATCTAAGTCTTAATCACATGCACATGATTCTTATGATGTGTCGAAAAAAAAGGTGATTAGAAATCCATAAACATACCTAAGCCACATATTACAGATCCTCGAGCACCTGTGATAATATCGCTCATCCTGATGGTCATCACCATCTCAATATCACAGGGGCCTTTCCCTCATCCTAAAGACCTCATCGTCTCAACCAGATGACCATGTCATATCAACCTATGATAAACAACACCCATATATCCTGATCCATGCCCAAATTGAAGAACTATATTGCCTCAATATGATGATTTACATAACCTAAATCCTCAGGCCTATCCCATCATGTTACTATAAAACTAAGAAATTCAATTTTGTTTAATAAATATACCGAGCCTAAACTAGCTTGGTTGGTCTAATATCCTTACCTAACTTGACCAATTGTAGTGGAGTAAGAGCACGCCCATAGGCATCTCATATAATCAATTTAATAATTTAAATACAAGAAATCAATTAATAAGGGTATCTCTTAGTCGACCCATAGGTTGTAGATACAGAAAACCTATAAAACAACCGCAAAATCAAAGAGAAATTTTGGAAACACTTACGCTATATTCATAGGCACTCATTCATCTAACATTGGCCACTAAATCAACATGTATTGGAAGAAAATGAATTTTTAGACAAACTCCATGAAAATTGTTTAAAGGATCTCACAAAGATTCAATATTCCATGTGGAGAGATAAACATAATTGAGAAGATAGAGGATTAAAGGTCTCATCGAGATGAATCAATTGCCACCAATGGATTAAGGATCAGAGTTTGGATTAATAAATTAGCTCACAGCTTAGGATAGAGAATAATTTGAGAATCCCCTATATGCAGTTGAAATGAGAGAAAGAAGGAGGAAAATTAGATATAGGATGGAGGATGATTTTTGGAATTTCACCCAAAAAAATGAGTTGCACAATTTGAACACATTGTTTGGATAATCATGTTCCAACCATTCAGTGATCTCTATCTAAGCACCACACACGAATGGTCCAGAGACATGGTTTTCCAAACCATACATAAACTGTGAGGAAACCATATGTTAAAAGCTGTTGAGGCCTCCTAACACTGTTCTCCCCCTCCCGAATGGTTTAAAAAACTATTTCTGGTGCCCATGGTGGGATGCATGGTTTCTCTTAGGATGAAGCATGATTTTTCCGAATAGTGTTCCTCTGTTTGTGCTTTATTGAAACTAAGTTTTTGGGCCATATCACACCTGAAAATGACTCAAAACTTTATGGAACTTTTTGGACCTTAAAAACTATCTAAAAATAGGATGTGGGTCAATAAAACTCCCAGAATTAGGTTATGAATATCAAAAAGAATGTTGGATTGCTCACCAAACCTAAAAATTCAAGTAGTTTGGGGAATTTATGACCCTCTAAAAAACTGAAGATATTACAATCACCCCAAATTAACATAGCCCATCCCCAAACTATTAAGTTTTACTATGAGATGGTACGAACATATCTATATCATTACATAAACCTGGTCTACCTCAGTTATTAAGTCATAGGACAAATCCTCTCAAGGTACTACCCGTATTAGGAGTCACCTACCCGATCACATCTCGACCCAAAACAAGCATCCAATGGTTCCACTAACTATCCATAGACTCAAAAGTCCTCCCATGATGCATAATCACTGCTTCACCTTATCCGGTACTCATGTCATATCTAACACTATTCAAGTCCTACATCTCATCAGATTCACATAAGTACCTATGGAAAACATGGAACTCATAAAAACCCACATCATATATAAATATGCATTTCCATAAAAACCATGATGCCTCAAAACCTCATACGTAACCCACATCACATCGATGCCTAGATTCCTATGCACATCACATAAATCTCACATCGAATCAATTACCATAATAAATCCATATCACCTCCTATATATATAATGCATCATTACCGATGCCAACCTACTAACCAATATAGGGTTAGTTCAAAGAAACATCCATTCACCTTATGCACTAAAACTAGAAAAATCCCAAACAAAAGTAACTTCGATCACTCCCATGACACACCTCTCACTATCATTGACTCTCCAACCTACTCTGACCCTAACATCTCAATAACATGCACCTAAAATGAAGCCTGAAATCCTAAAGTGTGACTTCCCTATAGAGATATACCAGATAACAGCGATTGAACCCACCAATGGGTCCTACTATCTCTTCCATGACCTCCACATGTATCTAAATCCCAATTACCAACTCCTGGTATGACTTTTAGTCCTACCTCAGATCCTTGAGTTTAAATTGGTGTTTGACTCACAGATGTCTAGGAAGGATTCCTATAGAACCTCTCAAGATGCACAATCTGGAAACATGCTCAGCCCTTCTTTAGAGGCTTCTCACACTGAGTCCATGCATGTCTTAGCTTCCCATACTAGAAGCACAATTTTGAAGACAAACTCTTTAGTGGTATACCTGAATCTTTATCCTTACTACCATGCTGAGATTCTTCATTGCCCCACTTCTTCATACCTAAAGAGTTTCCCCTAAAATCACATAATGCCATCACCCAGATCAAATATGACCAGTCTATCTGATTTCTTCATCTATCAACACTTTATTGAACACATCTGGAATGGAAGACAACATGATGATATTGACTTGTATCGTGATGGAATTTTGCAATCCATTCTAAAAATAGCACTCCCTAGTAATGTTGTCACCTACCATAGTAGTTGAAAGACCTGACAAGTTAGAAATGTTTGTTGTATAATCCATGATAGATTTATCCACATGATGAAGATTCATGAACTCATGACCCCTCTCCGCCATTAGCATATCCGAAAAGAAGTGATTAAAGAACCTGAATTTAAATCCTTCCAATATAGTCCCTCATGTCTTCTATCTTGAATGTGTATATCCTACCAACACTTTGTTGGTCCTCTAAGAATGTATGTAGCCAGCTTCAACCTTCATCCTGAGACTATCTCAAGCAGGTCTAATATATTCTGTAATGAATTGATCTAGTTTCTACCACCTGTGGTCCACCCTCACCGGAAAATAGAGGTTGGTACTGGGAGTGGAACTCACAAGTCAATCATTCCATAGATGGATCTACTCCTTGAGCACCTCATTCAATAACATGTATGGCATGAACTAGGCTTTCCCTAAGTTTTTCATCTATCCATGGACCAAGTTATTCTATCTTTGGTCGTCCTACTTATACCAAAGCCTTTACCTATGGTTCATGATCATCCCGACCCTCCAGGGCCTCATCCCAACCCTCAAGGGTCTCATCCTATGTATGCTCATACGACACCATATCATAGCTCTCCGAACAATACATTGGATCCCATCTATATGTTAATTTTATGAATACCAATACAATGTCAAAACATCCATAATAGTATATATATCAATGATAGGGAAAGATATAATGGGAATCACAATCCCATCACCTTTACACTCCCCTGTTGCACCATGGCTCATGACATCTAGCCTTAAGCCCCCCTACGTACCCATATCTGAGGTAGGTATCAAATATCATTCAGAATTATAGACCCTTGACAATCCCCATCGGAGTCATGCATCAAATATAATCTGGCCTTATATAAACATTAATTCCAATAATAATGCCATATATTACATATAATTTGAGGTTTAAAAGTAAAATTCTACTAAATAGGATATACAAAAAAAAATGTTTATCTTATTTGTTGACACTTTAATTAGCTCACCCTTATCATCATACCTTCCTAATCATACCAGATTCATGCCCATATATATCTTAAGAATATAGAAACACACACATATTTTATTGGAACCACATTCCTGGGATGGCAGAGTAGAATTCCACAAAAGAAAGCTAAGTAGGAAAACACTATTTAGCTTCCTTTGTTGGAACATTAAACAACCCAACCCCTATTAATGAAATCAAGGTTCCCAATGAAAATTTGAATAAAAAACACATAATATGAGTCTAAATTCCTATCATTAGGCATAAATCTCCCTTTCCATATTGGTCCAAGGTTTAAAATCCATATAACATATAACTACCACACCCATGTTTTCCACCCAAGGTGGAAATCAAATAAACTATCAACATCACACAATAGGACATCAAATTACCACCCCTAGAAACTTGGATTTGCCTGTATGCATGAGGATACAGACACCCAAACACGGGATTTATACATAGTCCCAACTGTATCCTAGCATCCAATATACCATATCCCAAATAGTAAGACAAAATAAAGAAGATAAAACTACTGTGATACCATTTTTAGCGCCCCAAGACAAATTTATATTTAAATGGTTCTCTGGTCCGATTGACCACTAGGCCTTAGCCACTGACACGCACGTCGCAATGCATGCAAATTTGCAATATTTATTTACCTACTAACTACTGTAGAAGTGGCGAGCAGGGTCGAATCACAGAGAGAATGTGAGTAGACACTAGAAATGTCCTTTTGGAGGAATGTTCAGGCGGATGGGCTTTAATTGTGTGATTAACAACTAAGTTCTAAAAACTAAATGACTATTTTAAAAAAATGACTAATTAAATTAACTAAAACTATCTAAGTGAACTTAGCTATGAAATAAACTGGCAGAGATGGAAGTGTCAGAGTCGTGATGTCCGTTCAAGTGCATGCAATGTCAATTATTTAATTCCCATATTTGAATATTTATTTATTCAATAATCACTGATTCCAAATTTAATCAAAATGTCATCTGGTCTCGTTCTCTGATGTTAGAAAACATTCTAATTTTCACACAAATTATTTATCATTTCGTTCTCTGTCCTGAAAAATAATTTGTGCGTCCTTATAGTGCTGAATCACTTGGTGAAATACAATGACCCGTTTCTCACAAAGTCGAAGTATCTACCTGCGTTGAGTTCGCTTAAATGAGATTACTTATTAGGTATCACTCATGCAAGTTTGAAGGAGAGCGCACACAAAATATTAATTTTTTCAATTAATATATTTATTTATTCAAAATTCGATCGCGCGCTTGATCGAATTCCAGATAAATAAATTCTCTGATGAACTCCCGTTCGTGATTACTTATTAGGTATCACACGAACGAGCACCAAAGCACGTGTGCAGAGCACAAATGACAATTAATTTAAACGCAGATATAATTAATTAAATAAACAACCAATTAATATTAATTTAAAAGGCAATCAAACGTAGAAATAAATTAAAGACATGCATTCACCATCACTTTCGTCACAACTCCGACACAAATGAATTAGTCTGCCATCGCGACGACACAGCAGCACATAAAATAATAAACAGAAATCACCGTGCTCATGTCGTCGTAATTGTCACCGCAGGACGCCGTCAACGATCGCAAAATAATAATCATCGCTCCGCTCTGTGCAGTCGCTGACGCCACACCCGAATCAAACCACCGCGTCGCTGAAAAAAAATGTTTTGATCTGCGCTTGCTCTCGCCGTGCGACGTGAATCTCCGGAAGCTTAGACGAACCACCGCGCACGTCGATGATGTGTCCGAACCTTCGCTGCGCTTCTGGAATGGTGAAGGTGTGGTCGCCGATTATTGTGTTGGGCAGCGGCGGATGTCAGTGGCCTGTTTTGCACCTGCCTAACAGAGGATTATGTGGGATGAGCGGGGTGAGGGAGAGCGGTGGGGAGCGGGTGGCTGCAGGCGTCGGCCAGCGGCGTGGAGAAGGGAGGAGGGGTGCTGTGTGCGTGAAGGCCGGGGCTGGGTGAGGGAGTTGGGGGCGCGGGTGAGAGGTGATGCCCGAGTCAGGAGATGAGATGCGGGTGAGTGGAGGAGTGCGGCAGGAGATGGGATGCAGGTGAGTGGAGAGGAGGCGGCCAAAGGTGGCTGGGCAGGGGGTTCGGCGGGTGAGAAAGGGGAGAGGGGGGTGGCGTGGATGAGTGGGAGAGAAAGGGGAGAGCGGCCGGTCCAAAGGGGAGAGGAGGGTCGCGGGTCCAGCGGGAGAGATGCAGGGAAATAGACTGCTTGGAGATGAGGGGTCCGGCGGGTTCGGAATGGAGAGAAAAAAAAAAGAGAGTGGGGGGTGGAATAGGTCAAAGAGGCGTGGGAATAGGGGAGAAAATAAAATAAAAATGTTAATTTCAAATTAAAAATAAATTAATTATCTAATTAAGTTAAAAAATGATATTAATAAATAATAATATATTAATGCACATGTAATTAAATATAATATTACTATTAAATATAATAATAAATTAATAACAAATATTATTTTATTAATGCAACAAAATAATGAAATAAAATAAAATACAAATTAAAATATACATACTAATAAAAATTAATAAAATAAACTAAACTAAAATTAGAGAAAATAATAATAATAATATAGTGTTAAATATGATATATAAAATTAATATAACTAATAGAAAAACTAAATTACTAATATAAGTATATAAGTTAACTAAAAATTATCAAAATATCTAAATTACTACAAAACTACAAAAATAAACTAAAAATATAAAAATTGGTTAAACTAATTAATTAAAACTATGTTAGAATATTATAAAAATACATGTAAAATCCATGTACATCAAATCCCCCACACTTAAACTTTTGCACTCCTGGGCAAAACAATCAGAAAGAGAACACAAGTGGACCCATAGACAAATCAAAACATCGAAATTACATGTTCAAAATTTTCCAATCTCTTTCCTCATAATATATCATGCTTCATTTAAAACTTTAGTTTCAAAAACAATTTTTCTTTCAGTTGCATTTTTTCAAAACAAGTATGTGCACTCATCAATCATGTGACCTACCTTGCCATTACACTCATCGCTCGAAAAGATTTGATCAAAGTTTATCTCAGTTCTCATACACATGCAGGCTTACCATAGGCTTTCCATGAATTTCACATCTCCACTAGTGGAAATCAAAAGAATGTACCAATCTCAAGGACTTTACATGAGGTTCAAATGTTTCTGAAGCTGTGGGACGGTGGGTTAAAAAAATATTGACATCTTTTTGGTAAAAAGGAGGGTTGAATCTTGAAATAAATGCATGATAAGTCAATCTAAATGTCTCCCTAAAACTCTCGCTCCCCCACACTTAAAACACTGCTTGTCCCCAAGCATTTGATAATCCAATGTTTCACTCTCTTTTTTACACAACTCACTCAAATAAGATGAGTAGGAAAAACAAGTGAGTATCAGTTCCAAAACCCCATGAAATAAATGTCAGACAATAATCCCAAAGAAAGGTACACAAGTAGCGTATACGATGTAACATCTCAATGAAGGTAGGTCATATAGAAAACTTTCTAGTTCCTGGAGTAATGGATCATCACTTTAATAGGTATCCCCAAAGTCGAGGGTTACCGCGTAATGACCACCAATGTACCCATTGTTGGAACTGAAAAGGGTTCTATATTCCTATATCAAAATAATATGAAATGAATGTCGCTACTGTAAAAAAGAACTCAATGATCAGGATGGAATAATGTCAATCCATGTACATCAAATGACTCACTGCCCCTCGAAGAACCCTCTCCATGAGTAAGTCTCTCTCCCCCACACTTAGATTGAAATCATCATGCAAAAATACAAGAAATTGGTAGGGAAGGGTATCGGCTTGGGCTCATCCTAAAAGGCTCCTTCATGGCTTCTAAGGGCTATACGAAGGAGAAAATGTTTGGGTGGCTCAGTGGGTAAACGGGGCTAAAATATCAAAAATATGCCTCGATCATTTTAGTACAACTTTAAAAAATTCCTATCGCTTTGATGGAAAAACATGGAAAGTTCTAGAAGACAAAACATGGTTGAGATTCCCTCAAGAAATAAGAGAAATAAGAGATGATTGTAAAATAGCTCAGAGTCCTCACAGGTATGGAAATATAATTTTGGACAGCACAGATGATCATGAGTGCGAATAAGTGTAAAAAATATACAAGTTTTTGAAAAACATTTTCGAAGCATGAAATAATATCAGCAATCATCTAAGTCATGAGAGAAAGGATCAGATAATTCCAAAACAAGAATCAGGTGCTCAAACTGCCTAGGGACACAAGTGGTATGTTCCCAACTGTGTTGCGATAAGAATACAATAGCTTTTATGTGGGTTCATCAATGACAGGAATGTTAGTTTTTTTTTCAATTTTTTTTTTATTTTTTTTGTTTTGTTTTTTTTACATGGTGTTTTTGGAAGCAAAAAATATGGAAAAAAATAGAACACTTCTCTGTGTAAGTGCAGATTCATGCGGAGAGGTTGTTTGTATCTGATGAAGCTCCAGAAATGGTATACCTGTAAAACCTACACATTGACAACACATACTCGCATCATATCAAAGAAGTCACACCATAATAAAAAAATTGTGGATGATAAAAATATTTATGATGAATTTAAATCCACTACTGTGCTGGGAGAAAATAGATTGTTGTAAATGCATTCCATTTTATTTAAAATAAAACTAAATGAAATGAAATCAAATGCAGTGAAAAGAAAACAAACAAATGATGGGTTGCCTCCCATTGAGCGCTAAGTTTACTTCGTCTTCAGCCAGACGTTATTGAAACTCCACCAGGATCGAATGGAAATGTAAACCATTCATCTGCTTCTTTTTCAGTAGAAGCACGGAATCCATTCGTTGAAGAAGAGTTTATCCTGCAAGCTGCACAAAATCTCAACGAAATCTTGTTAGAATAATGGATGTGTGGAATGAAATGAAAATATGCCAACTCACAAGGGAATGAATATACCTCACCTGAAGAAAGACTCATCGAATTGTTGAATTTTGGGAAAAGGTTGTCAATGGAAAGATCAAGAAGATTACCTCCTTGAACATACACAAGTGAAAAAGTTCCATTACTAGACTCCTTCAGCGGTCGGCTTATATCCATCATATCCTTGAATGTAGTATCTGGGTTGATGTTGTATCCTAATTCGTTTTCACACCCAACCACTAGCACGGGGAAATATACTGGTTTCCAACTCAATTCATGCTCGATGGTTTCATTGATTGTGCCATGGTCAAAAATATTGTTAGCATATGTGGGTATTTCAAGTGAAGTGTTTTCAACCTCGACGCATGGAGCAAGTGGCGCAGGATCAATTGGAGCAGATGACTCCATTGTGTCAAGAATGACATCTTTTTCAATTTTTTCTTCTATATCACCCTCATCATTTTTCTCTGTTGGTGCATGTGTCACCACGAAATCAGGATCCTCCAAGCAATCCCATTCTTCCATTGTTTCTATAAAATTATGACTATTATCTACCACCAATGCTGATTGATTCTTCGACTCCAGAAATGTTTCAGATGTCTCCATTTTAGAAAAAGTTTCAGACTCACATGGATTTTCAGAAAGAGGTGATTCAATGTCATTTGAAGTGATGTCCTCTTGAGTGTGGCAATCTATTGTTTCTTGGTTCGATTCTGAATCTATCATGGTAAAGAATGGTCCTAGTTCAATGTCCTCTTTATCCTCAAAAGGTGCAGTTTGATATACATTGAATGTGTCCTTTTTCACTTTGGGATGACTAGGTTGTGAATTCACAGAAGGACATGAAATCACATTTTCTGAGGGACCATTATGTTCAACAGGGCGGAAGACCAAGCTCTAATATTCTTGAAATGTGATTAGATTGGAAGAATTATTTTGTGATGGAGGGGAGTCATCAATTGTATGATAAGAAGGCAGATCAATCCCATTATCAGACTCGGGACATAGATGTTGTTCAAATGGAACCTCTATTGCTCTCTCCTCAAAATAATTGTTTTTAATTAGATCATCAAGGGGTAATGAAGCATCTAGTTCGGAAATATGATTCATTTGATTTACTAAATTATTCAATTTATTTTCTAGATCTTTTGTTGAGGAAAGCAACTTTGCACTGCATTCATCTTGAAGTTCAAACCTCCGATTGGTCTCAGTGATAGCACAATGCAACATGTGTTCAATTATTGAATCATTTGTTTGACATGAATTGTCAAGTTCTAAATTTTCTGGAATGCATTGACTTTGAAAATGATTAACAGATGTATAAGGACTTGTTTCATAGCATGATGAAATGTTCTCATATGGATCATAGCATGGACTTGAATAAAGATCATTGAAATAAACGGGATTACCTGGATAGCTCATGTGCGGTGAAGCATTATATGTCATCCCTTGAGTCGGGGTTGCATAGGGCGGATACTGGTTGTAATTGTGTGGTGTGGCCCACGTCATTCCGAGCTTCTGGGTGTCTTGAAAATTCCTGCAATGAAAAATTCCCAGAGTAGTAATTTTTTTTTAATTAATTTTTTTTTTAATTTTTGACCTAAATTACTCTTTTAAAGGAACTCCTAATGCTACTATTCTCCCCGGCAACGGTGCCAGACATTTGACACGCGCGTCGCAACGCGTGCAAATTTGCAATATTTATTTACCTACTATCTACTGTAGAAGTGGCGAGCAGGGTCGAACCACAGAGAGAATGTGAGTAGACACTAGAAATTTCCTTTTGGAGGAATGTTCAGGCGGATGGGCTTTAATTGTGTTATTAACAACTAAGTTCTAAAAACTAAATGACTATTTTAAAAAAATGACTAATTAAATTAACTAAAACTATCTAAGTGAACTTAGCTATGAAATAAACTGGCAGAGATGGAAGTGTCAGAGTCGTGATGTCCGTTCAAGTGCATGAAATGTCAATTATTTAATTCCCATATTTGAATATTTATTTATTCAATAATCACCGATTCCAAATTTAATCAAAATGTCATCTGGTCTCGTTCTCTGATGTTAGAAAACATTCTAATTTTCACACAAATTATTTATCATTTCGTTCCCTGTCCTGACAAATAATTTGCGCGTCCTTATAGTGCTGAATCACTTGGTGAAATACAACGACCCGTTTCTCACAAAGTCGAAGTATCTACCTGCGCTGAGTTCACTTAAATGAGATTACTTGTTAGGTATCACTCATGCAAGTTTGAATGAGAGCGCACACAAAATATTAATTTTTTCAATTAATATATTTATTTATTCAAAATTCGATCGCGCGCTTGATCGAATTCCAGATAAATAAATTCTCTGATGAACTCCCGTTCGTGATTACTTATTAGGTATCACACGAACGAGCACCAAAGCACGTGTGCAGAGCCCAAATGACAATTAATTTAAACGCAGATATAATTAATTAAATAAACAACCAATTAAAATTAATTTAAAAGGCAATCAAACGTAGAAATAAATTAAAGACATGCATTCACCATCACTTTCGTCACAACTCCGACACAAATGAATTAGTCTGCCATCGCGACGACATAGCAGCACATAAAATAATAAACAGAAATCACCGTGCTCATGTCGTCATAATTGTCACCGCATGACGCCGTCAACGATCGCAAAATAATAATCATCGCTCCGCTATGTGCAGTCGCTGACGCCGCACCCGAATCAAACCACCGCGTCGCTGAAAAAAAATGTTTTGATCTGCGCTTGCTCTCGCCGTGCGACGTGAATCTCCAGAAGCTTAGACGAACCACCGCGCACGTCGATGATGTGTCCGAACCTTCGCTGCGCTTCTGGAATGGTGAAGGTGTGGTCGCCGATTATTGTGTTGGGCAGCGACGGATGTCGGTGGCCTGTTTTGCACCTGCCTAACAGAGGATTATGTGGGATGAGCGGGGTGAGGGAGAGCGGCGGGGAGCGGGTGGCTGCAGGCGTCGGCCAGCGGCGTGGAGAAGGGAGGAGGGGTGCTGCGTGCGTGAAGGCCGGGGCTGGGTGAGGGAGTTGGGGGCGCGGGTGAGAGGTGATGCCCGAGTCAGGAGATGGGATGCGGTTGAGTGGAGGAGTGCGGCAGGAGATGGGATGCGGGTGAGTGGAGAGGAGGCGGCCAAAGGTGGCTGGGCAGGGGGTTCGGCGGGTGAGAAAGGGGAGAGGGGGGTGGCGTGGATGAGTGGGAGAGAAAGGGGAGAGCGGCCAGTCCAAAGGGGAGAGGAGGGTCGCGGGTCCAGCGGGAGAGATGCAGGGAAATAGGCTGCTTGGAGATGAGGGGGCCGGCGGGTTCGGAATGGAGAGAAAAAAAAAGAGAGAGGGGGGTGGAATAGGTCAAAGAGGCGTGGGAATAGGGGAGAAAATAAAATAAAAATGTTAATTTCAAATTAAAAATAAATAAATTATCTAATTAAGTTAAAAAATGATATTAATAAATAATAATATATTAATGCACATGTAATTAAATATAATATTACTATTAAATATAATAATAAATTAATAACAAATATTATTTTATTAATGCAACAAAATAATGAAATAAAATAAAATACAAATTAAAATATACATACTAATAAAAATTAATAAAATAAACTAAACTAAAATTAGAGAAACTAATAATAATAATATAGTGTTAAATATGATATATAAAATTAATATAACTAATAGAAAAACTAAATTACTAATATAAGTATATAAGTTAACTCAAAATTATCAAAATATCTAAATTACTACAAAACTACAAAAATAAACTAAAAATATAAAAATTGGTTAAACTAATTAATTAAAACTATGTTAGAATATTATAAAAATACATGTAAAATCCATGTACATCAGCCACGCCTCCCCATATACCAAAGGCTGTTGACTAGAAGAAAGGGTGCAATGAGGTGATATTGGGGAGACTATACCCTCTGATGGTGATACTAATAATGATCAATATGTATATACACAAAAAAATGACCAAAACACAGTAGGAGAAACAGTACAAATCAACATAAGCATATAAAAACAAAAAAGTAAACAACAAGACCAAAGACCAAAATACCATTTGTAGATATAAAATTATATAATAGATAAAACAAGAAATAAATAAATAGTCAAGGTATCCAATGGTCAACCATTAGTACATACATACATATAACATGCTGTAAGGAAAAGTAAAAATAAGATGATGTTTGAACGTCCAAGGTACCTTGACATCCATCCCATACTAAGCGTACCACTCTATCACTATGGTCCATCTCCCGATCCTAAATCCTTACCTGATATAAAAATCATAAGGTCTACATGCATCTGGAGGGGTCTTTGTAAGTTGTGAGAATAAATCTCAATAGGCCACCACAAACAATTTACCATCTTACATCCTTAATTACTCACATGTATCTGAATTATAAATAAAAATCATCACACACACATTAAAATAAACACCCACTTCTCTTATGCTCAAAAGTTACAAATATTTATTCGCCTACTTTATCCATCACCAATATAAGTCATAACACATGCTCTAAAATATATAAATGGTATACATCATGTGTCTACATACATATATATGTATTCTTAGTGGCAAGGATCCATAGAATAAATCCCAAGGCATTACTTGATGAATACCAACCTAGGTAAACCCTTATGTTCCACCTAAAATCATGTGACCCAGCAGCATGTGCTATCTGTCAAATATCCTAAATCCATAAAAAATTCCTAAGAAATGTTCCTGGTCCCTCGAACACCATATTCGAAATACCCATCATCTCAAATCCCAACATACCGAGGCACATAAATATTTTTCTTCTAAATAATAATCACCATTGGCTCAACAAATGACATCCTAATGCATGGATATATCCTTACCCTCAATATTTTGTCCCAACAATCTCAAGAATCACAGTGAGCCTTAGCATCCAACCAATGGTCTCTTCACTGTCAACCAATGGTCCATTACAATCTATATGGATTTCTTCATTGATCACCCCCAATGTATCCAATGGTCCACACCATCACCTAAGCTGCATAAACTATGGGGTCCTCCACCCACAATGAGTGTTCAACACCATCTCAATATGAGACCTAACTTTGTGAACATGACTCCAATGGTGTATCGACCAACAAACAGTGAGCGAAAATCAACAAACAAACCAAATTCACATCATCTAGAACCTCATGCCCCTCTAAACATGTTTCTCATTCTGATGGTCATCACCATCTAAATATCACACATGACTTTCCCTCACCATGAATACCTCTTCATATCAATCTGATGACCATGTCATTTCAACCTATGATCAACATCACCCATGTATCACGGGATATTCACAACTCAATGAACTACATTTGCTCAATCAAAGTGATCATCATCAACTCAATCCTCGGGCCAATAACATTAAATTACCACAGAACCAAGTAATTGAATTTAACTTAATATTCAGACCCGACCTAAACTACCCACGTTGGTCCAAGCCCCTTAACCAGTTGACTAGTAATAGTATAGTAGGAGAATGCCCATAATAATATCATATAGTCAATTTAGTATTTTAATGACTATGAATTAACCATAAGGGGTATTTCTCAGTTAAACTGAAAGGAGTATATAAATCAAAGCCCTAAAACAAATGAATAATCAAGGATAAATCTAGGAACCACCTTCCAAATACTCATAGGTTCTCACTTTTATGATATCCACATCTAAGTTGAGCTGAATCAGAAGAAAACAACATTTTATACAAAAATACTAAAAATAGGGTAAAAGAGATCGTACAGATTTAACATCCCATGTTGCGAGATAAATAGAAAAGAGAATATAGTAGACTTAAGGTCTTATCGAGATCAATCCATAGCCACCAATGGATCACGGATTGGAGTTCAGATGAATAATTTAGCTCAAATTCTAGAAGAGAGAAGAATTTGGAGAAACCCCTTTGTGCAGTGGAAGTGGGAAAAAGGATAAAAATTAGATAGAATATGGAGGGGTATTTTGGTAATTTCACCTAAATAAATGAGCCTCGTGATTTGGGCACACAGTTTGGATAACTGTTTATCAATCATGTGGTGATCTCTACCTAAGAATCACACTTACATAGGCTAAGCACATGGTATTAAAAACCATGTGAAAACCGTATGAAATATCTTTTTTAAACACTATAGAATCATTACATAGTTATGATCCCTACCTACATGATTTGAAAAACCATATCCAGTGCCTAAGGTGGTCCACAAAGGTTTTCCTTGGATACTACATGGTTTTTCCAAACCTTGTGCATATATTAGTGCTTTCACAAAACTGAGTTTCCAAGCCCTATCACACCCTAAACTCACTCAAAACCCATGGAACATTCTGAGATATAAAACTTGCCTAAAAAAATTCCTTGGATCAATCAAACTCCTAGAATTAGTTTTCTCAGATAAAAAATAATTTTTTCCCTCTCACCCAACATGAAAATTCAAATAGGTTGGGGAATTTCCAACCCGCTCAAAAACCTGGGATGTAACAAAAAACCATAGAACTAAGCGTTGATCTAATACTCATTAGGACTCTTACTTTTATTGAGAATTTATTATGAAAGTTTTGGGTAGTCATAGCCAAGTATACACCAAAATATGTATACCTCACTATACTTGATGTCATTTAGAGGAAAGTATTAGAGAAACCTAATTGAGGGTTTCAAAAATGAATATTCCACTCAATGGATCAAGGTTCTATAAGTCCAAAATTGTAAATAACATACCTACCTAAATAACTTAAATTAATCAACTAAACCCTCACTTGGATTATGAGAAGGTTCATATAGATCTTTTCCACTATAATGTCCATGAAACTATACATTACAAGTAAAATGGTGAGGGATATAGGGACTTAATAAAATACTGTGAGACATATAATTAAATTTATTTTGGATCATTTTTTTAATTATAAAATTATTAGTAATCTTCTCTAAATTCTTGTAGAATAAAATTGAATGTCCAAAAACCAAAAACCTATCCCTATGAGTAATATTGGATAATGAATATCCTTATGGCGTAAACTTACAAGAATAGTACATGTACTTTCACATTTTACAAAAAAAGGAACGTAAGTTATATGTATCAGAGTACCTATTTCCTAATCTTCTCATTATAGAGGTGAGTGAGGAAGAGTTAATTATATGTGAAAAACACATGGATGATACACTAGATGTCCAATGTTAAATGTTGTCTTCCATGTATTGTGAACTATAAATATCACATGAGTCTATGGATACATATGAAATTTTCATTAATCTCTATCATATTTATTAGGAGAAATAAAGATAAGGACAATTTGAGATACCCACGAAACTCTTCACATGAAAGATTATATAAGGTGCACTAGTTGTACTTCACATAGTGAAAATAATTGACCACATCAAGAATTTTGAAATTTTAGGTTATAAACTACCAGATGAATTGTGAACTGATCTCATTCTCACCTCACACCCTCAATGATTCTCAATATTTATTGTGAATTTCATTAAGAAAAATAAAGATATGTTACTCTACAAATTCCGCAACATAATTCACTAGGATGATAAGGAACCAAAGCCTGAAAATTATTCTATCCTTATGGTAAGTAAGAGGAATGGAAAGAAAAAAGTACCAATACAAAGTCTAATTATAAGGCTTCTAGACAACTCCCTTCAAGGAAGAGAAATATCAATGGTGTAGAGAGGGATCATGACGATATATTTTTTTTGATGTGGAAAAAATGTACATTAAAAAAATTGTATAGTGGGAAGAAATCATGGACATGATTCAGGCATGTTCATTAATCAAGTGTAATATTATAAATTCTATAAATTAGGTATTGGGTAATGTATGTGGTTCTCATATTTGTTTAAAATACAGGATTCAAGTATATTTTGAAATGTTGTGTGGGGTGAGGTGGATTTGTGGTAATTAAATGGAGCTAAGATGGTAGTACTAGCTATTGGAGACTACCACCTCACTTTACTAAAAAAATGATATTCGTTCATCATAATTATTATTACATGCTAGGAATTACCAAAAATATTAGTTTTTTATCTAAATTACAAATGCAAGGTATTATTTTCATGCTCATAAATTAAATTTTATTCTTTATTAAATAAATCATATGGTATGGTAAGACACATTTACATAATGGTCTTTATGTATTAGATTTTGAGACCCTAATATTAGAAATAAATAATGAATCTAGTTAACACGACTTATACAAAACTCGGTTGTGGAATCATCAATTAGGTCATGTAAATTAGAAATGGTTGACTAAGTTACATCAAGATAATTATATAGATTCATTTGATCTAAAACCACTTGGTATTTTTCAAGAATGCATACAAGGTAAAATGAATGAAGCTCTATTTAATAGAAAAGGTGAAAGGGACATAGATCTTCTATAGTTGGTTCAAATTGATGTGTGTGGACCACTCTTAGTTGAATAAAGGTGTGGGTACTCAAAATTCATAACTTTTACTAATGATTTTAGTAGGTGTGTTTATTTCTACTTAATGAGGTACATGTTGGAAAACTTTGAGAAATTAGAAGAATTAAAGATTGAGGTTGAGAGCTATCTTGATAAAAAGAGTAAGAAACTCCTCCTGGAACGTGGTGGAAAATATCTTATTCAAGTATTAATTGACTATTTATGGGTGTATGATATTTTATCGCAACATTATCCTCCTTATACACCCTAGTGGAATGATGTAAGATAAATGATGAACCAAGCATTATTGGACATGGTGAGGTCAATGAAGAGTCATTAAAATATTTCATTATTATTTTGGGGATATACATTACAGGAACAAAAAATCAAAAACACTAAACCAAGTACTAACTAAAGTGGTTGAAAATATTCCATACCAATTACAAAGTGGAAAGAAACCCGTATTTTCAAACTTATATGTGTGGGGATGTGAATAATTTGTCAAGGACTATTTAGGATACAAAGTTGACCCTTGAGGAACAAAGTGTATCTTTATACCCTAAGGAAATAAATAGAAATACCCATCACATAAAATGTTATTGTATCTATACATACCATGCTCCTTGAGAGGGAGCACATCTATAACAAAAATAGTGGGAGAAAGATAAACTTAAATAAATTCCAATCATTGGATACATAGGAGTTGGTAGAAGAAAAAGTTTTACAAATTCCCATGGAAGAAACTATTCCAGAGACACAAGTAATGTGTTACATTACCCAAGAGGATAGAGAATATGAAAGATACGATTTTCTATCCACTGAATATGGTGACTCATTCCTAGTAGATAATAATGTTCCTCTAACATCTAAGAAAGTATCAAGTGGAACAGATGATTCCAAATGGAAAGAGCAATGAATTTACAAATAGATTACATGTACCAAAACGATGTCTATATTTTAGCGGAACCTCTAGTTGATGAAAATACTTTTATTTTTAAATGGGTATTCAAGAATAAACTGCACATGGATGTTCAATTAAGTCCCCATAAATAAATAATTATTTCAAAAGGGTACATACAACATCAAGTAATTAACTATGATAAAACGTTTTCCACAGTCTTCATGATTAAATCCATCCTAATTCTACTTGACATATCAATATACCATGAAAATGAGATTTGGAAGATAGATGTCAAAAAAACCTTCCTTAATGGTAACCTTTATAAATACGTCTATATGACACAACCATAGGTATTTATGATTCCAATAAATTCTAATAAATAATGAAAGTTTTAGATATCCATTTATGGATTTAAACAAACATCCAGGTTATAGAGAATTCATTTTGATGAATCCATAACAGAATTTAGAATCATAAAAAATGAATGTAATCCTTGTGTCTATAAACAATTTAGTATGGTGTGCTCATTTTACCAATGGTATATGTTGATGATATTTTAATTATTATAAATGAGATACCTTTCTTAAAAACTGCCATGATGTGGTTAAATACATGCTTCTCCATGAATGACTTGGTAAAATAAGAATATGTTGTCAGGATTAGGATCCATCATGGTAGATCCAAGATTCCACTCAGTCTATATCAGGGTATACAAATTGAAAATATATTGAAGATGTTATATATATGTAATAATCTAATAAGGGATTGTTTCTTTTGTCACATGATATCCATCTTTCCCAGAAATTGTGTCCTCAAAGACATGGGGATTGATAGGTAATAGAAATGATTCCATATACATCAACAATTAGATTAGTCATTTATGGAATATTGTGTACCAGGATAGATGTTTATTATACTATAAGTGCATTAGGATTATATCAGGAATATCCTGGAGAACACCACAGAATGGATGCCAAGACTATCCTTAAGTATCTGAGGTTAACAAAGGGTATATTCATGGTATATGGAGGAGGTGAGGAGCTAGTCATCATGGTATATTTTGATTATATATCCCAAATAAATCATGATGATATAAATTCACATTCTGGATGTGTATTAAATAATAATGGTGGAGCTATGAGATGGAAGAGATCAAAGAAGGTCATGGTTTCTGACTCTACTATAGAATTAGAGTATATTTAAGATTCTGATATAGCTAAATAAGTAGTGTGTATACAAAATTTCATCCAAGAATTGGATGAGGTAATAAAGAATAATGTACCTATCACATTTTACTATAATAATACGATAGTTGTAGCTCTCTCCAAATAATCTAGGTCACATCAGAAGAAAAATCATATACTCCAAAAGTATCATCTCTTGAGGAATTTTTTCTCAAAGTGGTGAAGTTTTAGAGAGCATCATTTCTAATAAAGACAACACGACGAATCTTATAAAAACCCTTGTCTCTATAGAAACATGATATTTATGTGAGATATAACTAAAAAAATCCTTAGAAGTTGGCTCTAGGATAAGTGGGATTTTATGGAGTTGGTGTCCTATAACCAACTAGTTTGTACTTTGAATTACTACTATTATTCAATGAATTTAATATTATATATATATATTATCACATATTTATTATTATTATATATGTATTTAATGTGATAATATCCTAGGGTATTAGTCATATCAAAATAGGTCACAACAGTACCCTGTTAAGATGAATACCATAAGTTGATTTGTTTATATCTGTTAAATATTTTTTTCCTATGATAAGGATGGAAACATTTACGGGCAAATAGTTTTCTAACTATCAGGTGTGATTTATTGTAATATGGTGAGGTTTCATCTCATGAACTCTATACTTGGTAATCTATAAGATGTGATATTATGAGGACAAACCGTCCAAAAAGAATTCCACATGTTTATGTATAATTGGATTTCCAATATTTTAGTGCATATAATGTAATTAGATTTTAATAATAATATCATTAATATATATCATGACTCTTATACTTATATTTATTGAAGAAACTCATGATGCACAATGTTCACTCTAAACATGATAGGTTGGGTATGTCACAATCAGTATGTTATTATTGAATTTGTAGAGGAAGGAATTTTATTTTCTATTTATTAAAATTTATATCTCAACCCCTTGATTAGAATAGAACCGTCAAAATAAATTCCATGCCCATGGTGATGTAGAAAATATTATTTAGTATAATAAAGGAAATATATGTTAAGATTTATCTTGATGACATAATTATGAAACATGATTTATAAGATATCAGGAAAAAGGGATTATATTACACAGTGAACACTCATATGTGGTTTTTAGTTTTTTGATGTTAACTTCTTCCTATTGGGTTCCTTAACTTTTTAATAGATAGTAATCTTGGACTTTAATCAAGTATAACCAATGCCAATGAGAAAGAATCTTAGAACATCACACACTCAGTGTTTATGTTGATCTCAATTAAATTCTAGTAGAATTTAATTATTATAATAAATATTATTCTAAATTCTAAAGAATAATTTTATTCAAGATTTATTGAGTACATAAATTAAATAAATATTTATTTTCAAGGTAATTATTTATTACACAGTTATATAATATTTTTTTATTGAATAAATAATTAATAATAATATTAATTTGGATATTTTATAAATTTTGAGGAGGATTAGTGTAATGAACCATATTTTTTATAAATGAAATTCCCTTATGAATTAATATATAACTCATTAAGGAATGTAGATATAGAAAACACATTCACCATTCACCATTTTTTATTTTTAACTATTATAAAATATATCCATAATTTGTATGTTGGGATTAAAATACTATTAAGCATCATAATATATGTTAATAAAGATATTATATAGTAATTGTTAATATTATTATATATTAAGGGTTATAATAAAATATAATTGACACATAAAGTAGAAAAAATGACCTCAACCAGTAGAACTGTACCCCATGAAACCCATTTGTTGGAACTTATGAGGGAGATGTCATCACATCTGTTTTTCCTTGACCAAGTCCAATCCAGGATTCAACATCTAAAACTCATGTGAAACCATTTATGGGAGAAGTTTACTCTTATAAATATCACTTCCCAAATATTTCTTGTTGAACCACCCCATGAAATCACTACAATCTCACACCTTACCTTTAGGGCATACACTGGTGTAATATAGGGTTATGTATCTAGACCCTAGTAGTGTGAATTTTTATATTTTATTTTTTATAAATTAATTAATATATTGACCCCTTTTCATTATATCTTTATACATATATATAAGATTATATAATGTGTTTAATAAAAATTATATTTTGGTATGATGAAACTAGAATTGTATTTTTGGGAAATATATAGTTTCAATTAAAAAAATATTTTTTTATAAATTCAAGAATTTTGAAATAAAAATTATTTTCATGAAAATTTCTTATTAATTAATATTTATTTAAATACAAATGACAATAAAATTTTATAAATACCAATGTAATTAAGATAAGTGTCAAAAATTTATTATCATCATAAAAATTAGTATTTTATAGTGAATAAGGATGATTATTTAAAAATGAAAGTTATCATATTTTAAAAAATATATTTGCAGAATAAATATCATTTTTTTAAATAAGAACATCAAAATTATTAAATAATTAACTTTGTATTATTTTTTGAGATAGTCATATTTTCGGGTAAAAAATATATACATTATAAATTTATTATATGTATTAGGACATCATAATGCTCTAAAATTGATATAATAAATAATATAACAGGAATATACAACCAAAAACTGGTTTTAAATTTATATTATTGTTTTTTTGAAGTTATTTGGTTAATTTTACAAACCTATAATGAATCCTATAAAACCTATATTATATTTTAAGGTTTTTAAAATAATTATTTATAAACATGAGTGACTTAAACATCAAAAATTGTATTATTTTAATATGTTAGTTTATTAAAATAATAAAATAATTTTATTCACTCCTCTTTGTTAGAAACCGTGGGAAAAAACAATGGGAAAGTTTGTATTTTTTATTATTTTATTACTTAGAGTCCAAAACCTATGTTTAGAAATTATTACAGAATTCCAATCTCTTTTTATATATAAACACTGAAGATCCCTTTCCTATTCTCTCCAAACCCATTGATCAGGAAGTTAATTTTAATCTTTATATCTAAATCCCTTCCAAGGAGTTTTTATTCTCTTAAGATGGTCCTCCCATGGTTTTATAAGAAACCTCCCAATTTAAGAATTCTCTTCCTCTTCCTCTCTATTCAAGTAAATTATTTGTATTAATTCTTTTTTATTTCCAAATTTTCATGTTGACACATGTTTTTACACATCCATTTACTATAATTAATATTACCATGTAATGATAGACCACCTTGTACTCTCATTAACCCCTTTCATAAACCATAATATACATAAGTTATGAAGTTTAAATTATTAAATGTTTTTCCATGCCAAAATTTTGTGTTGTTAATAACCTTACCCATTAACACTTAAGGGTATTAAACTATTTGTACCTATCATTTATTTATTGAGGACTTCCATGTTTTTAAACCACACTCCTTAATCATGGGATTCAAATTATAGAAATATGTTCTTATGTGGTATGACTTATGTGGCACCAAAATGCATGTATATGATATGAATGTAATGAGTGATACTGGAATAATATAGCCCTCTAATGCACTAGTTAATGTTTTTGTCTCATGAGATACCATATATGGTGCCTGGGTGGTAATACTAAGAACACTATGTCATAAGGTCTTAGTGGTTATCCTTGACTTATGCTTATGATGTCATGTTTTATGTTGTTTTCAAATTCATATGATTTCTTGATGTTATCATATTATTTCATTAACTGATCTTCATGATTATGATTCAAACATTTTTATTGAAATATGTTATTCCCCATGAACCACATGTACTACTTTACTCCATGATTATCTTTGATTATTTCCTTATTGGGAATTATATCTCACTCCATTATTATGTACATCCCTAGGTCATCCCTTGCAGTATTTTAAGATCAATGAAATTTAAGGGAATGTTACAAAGTATTAATAATGTCATTGTACCCCTGTTTCATGTTGCTGTGACATTTATCCAATTTCCCAAATAAACTAGGCCTCTTGAAGTATGAATTTTATTATATGTATCCTTATGTAATAAATCATGAAATAAAGTGTATAAAATTTATGTGTTGTCATAAAAAGTAGACCAAGATGAGACCTGATGATAAATATTACATTCAAATATGGTAAAATAATATTTATCGTTATACTAGTTATCACATTCCATGAAATAATAATAATAATAAGATTACATGGAATGATTTTATTTAAAGGATTAATATATTATTTTAGGCCTTTGTGAAATTAAATAATATTTTAACCTTGACCCTAACTATATAAATAGAATAATATGTCTATTATTCTTGGGTTCATTTATTATTGGAGAATCATTGTACATAATAAAAAATATAGATCTCTCTCTCAAAACTGAATAAAGTTATAGTGTTTCTTCTCTCAAGATCATGAGATTCTCCTCCCTCCTCCTCCTTCTCAAGAATGAGAGTGTAAGGACAATTCTTAAAGAACAAAATAATAGTAATTGTGGTCCATTTGAACACAAAAATATGACTAATACACTATCCCAGAACACAATAATCAATCAACATTGTTTGGAGATCAAAGGAGCTTGTGCAGATCACTACTAGAGGGATATAATACATGGATCATACAAGCGTAACGATGATAGAACAAAATGTTTTTAGATGATCAATATATTTCTTGAATAATTATCTCAATACCAAGGTATTATTTCTTTATATTTATTTAAATTACTTTTATATTTAACATAATATATCCTCTTGGTTTTGGTGTGTTTGTCAAGTTTCATTAGAAACATTTTCATTGGTCATGGATTCCACATCATGTACATAACATAATAACCACTGAATCCGATAATTACTGAGTGAGACCGGGCCATAACAAGTGCTTCTTATATGTGTTGTGAACAAATACAATTCCCACCCTATATATTGGTAACAAATGAAATTCCCATTTTACATGTTGTGAATAAAAAATTCCCATGATATACTTTGAAAAAAATAAAAATTCCCAAGATGTATGTTACAAAAAAATAAAATTATTTTGTTATATGTGGTGAATAAATAAAATACCCACTCTCAATATAATTATTACATGAGATATCTAACTTTAAAAAATGCATTGGTGGGATTTAATAGACCCAAACCATATTAGAGCTTTATTAGATCCAAACTATATCATAATGAAATAAATACATAATTTTTTGACAAGATCATAAAACATTTATAATTATATCATAGTTTTATTAACTTTTGGTAAAGAAACGGGCTTTATAGAAACCTCTTTAAAATACCTTCATCACAAGACATCTAGATAAATAAGGTGGATTTTATGATTAGAACATATCCCAATTTCATCATATTATACATTAAAGGTTGTTGAAATATATATATATAATACCATTTTAATATTATTGGATAAATCCTTTTGAAAAGAAGAAGAAATAACCATTTCTAAAATGCTGGAAAACCCTTTAAAATTTTTTCCATTTAAAACAAAATAATTTGATATCAATATTTTATTTTAAAAATTACCGCTTAAAAACGAATAATATTTTTCAAAAAACAAATTTTATAAAATAAATATTTATTCAAAAACCTTATTTGAGACAATATAAAAATACTGAATAATTATTTCCCCAAAACACGAGCCTTTAAAATCTATTTTAAAACCAATAATTTCTTTTTAAAATTCAAACTCTTAATTTTAAAAAATCTAAAAATATTTCAATTTATTTTTAAAAAGATTAAGAAATAAATATTTTAGAAAACCATTTTAAAACACAGAATTTGATATTTTTAAAGTAGAATTCCCAAAATGGTGAAAGAAACTATATAAGAGTTTTTATATAACATATTTACTATTATTGTAAAATATAAAGATATAGGACACATTCTAGTCATTTTCAAAACATTATAGTGATAATTTTTTAAGACATTGAAATTTAATATGAATATTCAATAATGTATCCATGAAAATGAAATAATTTTTTTTGAATTAAATGTGGAGTGTAAGATAAAACATATTATCATGAAAGAAAACCATATTAAATATTTACTTTTTTTAAAAAAATCCACATCATAAAAAGGGTTAATAAAACTTAATTTTTAGAAGAGGAAAAAGGAAATATATATGTCAGATGAGAAAAAAAATGAGTTTATAAATATAAAATATGACATTGGTAGGAAAAGAAAATATTGACAATGGGGTTATACCGTTGTTGAAGAGTACGAGAGTTATTTTTAACAATGATATAATTTTTGAGGAATAAATTAATCAAGGTAAAAAAATTTAATTAAAAATTTATTCTCCCTATAGGGGAAGAGAATATACCATGAAATAGAATCTTAATATGGAAGTAACCAAGATTGGAAGAAATAAGTTCAAGAAGAGGAATTATAACTTAATAAAGGGAGTTGAGTTAAAAAAGGCCTTTGAAACCTAAGAAAATTTTTAATTGAAAGCCCATGAAAGATAGAATGTGATATGGCATTGTAAATAACTTAAAATAAATTAAAATTATGAAAAAATAAATCCATTTCCATTACATACACCACATAAGGAAACAATTGGTTAATACACACCAAATATCAATGAAGTAAAATTGAGATTAAAAACCCTTACCTTTATCCCCATATAGTTGAAACATTCTATAACCTAATGTATAAAATAATAAATATATTTGTCAAATTTTTAAGAACCTTACTCATAAATATAATCTTTTTTAAAATTCATTTATAACCATTTATTATAAATATATTTGTTTTTTATATTTTATTTTCATCATCAAATTTTATTAGCTTCAATTATTTATTTAATACTAGTTTTGTAATGGATATGACGATTAATATTTATAGATAAAAAATTAATAATTTAGATATCATTATAGGTACTATAATATATGTTTTATAACAATTTATAACTTTATAATATCATTTTGGAAATATTTTAGTTATTAATCGTGATGATGAAGTTAGGGGGCAAGCTTGTTTCAGTAAATTTTTAACGAATAAATAGTTCTATTAATAATAAGTTAAATATTAATTTAATCCTTGAAATACCATAAAACAAAATTATTTTATCATTAATGTGTAATGAAACCATTATTTAAGTTTCTATAGTCACCCATGAAAGAAATTTATAGCATTTTTAAGTAGGTTGTTAAACCGACCCAAACAAGAACAATATATATTATATTGATGAGTATGGTTAAGAAGGTGATTTTTTCTTGTAATATAATTATTAAATAATAATAATGATATTATTTTTTTTATAGTTGTTAAAAAGGTTATAATAGAGTTTTATAAATAATAAAACACCAGGGAGAAAAACAAAATATGTCAGTTATGTGGATGTGGTAATCCACACATACATACAGATTGTAATTTCATTTTAACATTTATTTTGTGGAGGATAAGGAATTATTTATAATTATATAATATTAATAAATATATAATTTTATTTTATATGTACTTTTATTACCTTTTATGTATGTTGGTGATGGAAAATAAATCACATTTTTAATGGAGGTATTAGTCTACACGTATGCGTGGCAACATCTTCATTTTTTGATTGGTTTTGGAGGAAGGTATAAAATTGAAATTATAATAATATAATAACATTTAAGTATGTTATTAATAATTATGTTATCACAATTTCATGTATATAATAATTTTTAGGGGTTATAAGATGAAAATAATAAAGAGAGCTCGGTTGAGAAAATTTATTCTCCCTTTGGATGTTCTCTATTAGGTAACACTTTAAGGCACCTTGTATAGTATTTTTGAAATGAAAAGGATTATAGAACATATGGAGAGATTTTAAAAAATACTAGGATATATTTTTGGTCAATATAATTCTTTTTAATGTGTAAAGGACTATGGTTGAATTGGTCTCTGTTTATAAGTGTATAAAATATAACTTTCATTAATACCCATTACTTTTTAGTGATGTGATGAAAATATTCATGGACAATGACTCCAAAATTTTTAAATAAGGAATTTTGGGGTTATATAAGGTTTATAAACCCTCTAAAATTAATTTTAACAAATTTTTAAACTTTTCAGGTCTTTTACCACTATATTTTTACATTTTACCATTTTGGTTTTTACCTTGATAACTAGTTTTTACCAAAGTAATTTATATTTTAGTAAACATATATTGTAACCATTATTACCAATTTTTTATATTATAAACCAAAATTTAATATTTATATAATATAAATAGATTTATAAATAATATAAAATTAAATTTTAAATTAAAACATTTAATATATAAGAAAGTTATTTTGTAGAAAAATTGGGTTTTTAACATTAAGTATTCTTAATCTTATATGACATTAATTACCAACTAAAATGGTGTTAATATATTTTTATACATATTTAAAAATCATATAAAATTAATTATATAATATAAGAAAAATTAAATTTATTAAATAAAAATGACGAAAACATTAATAGAACAATTATTGGAGAATAACCATTTCACCATTATCATGGTTATCAACATTAATCTTAGCATTCGTAATTTTATAAATAAAATAGAAATTGAAGTTTTTATATAATATTATAAGTTTTATATAAAAATATTAAATACATTTTCTAGATCTATTTTCCATAAGTGATGAAAAGTAATTTTTTTAATATAAGTGAATAAAAAACAGTTTTAGAGTAAAATATTTCTAAAGATTATTAAATGTTAAACAAAGATTTTATAAATTCAACATAGTATTTTTAAATTATTTATTTTAATATATAAATATATATATTTTATACAAAAAAGTTTCAATAACTTTTAATTCATTTTTGTATTATGATAATTTCTTAAAAGTGACATTATTTGCAAAATCGACATTTTTTTCAACATTCACCTAAAAATCAACTATTTTAGAAATATATAAAAACTGAAACCTAATATAATTTTTAAATTATGAATAAAAAAATAATTTTCATTTTATGAAATTAAAATTCCAATATTTTTAAATTTATCTTCTAAATGAAAATACAATATATAGAGAAAAAATTATTTTATAAAAAAATTCCATTTTAAAACATTAAGTGCTATTAATCCTATTTTTCATGATTTTTTAATTCAATATAATAACATTATTTACTAGTGTTTTCATTATTTATAAATTTTATCAATAATATTCATCTAATATGTCATGGATTGTTTTATTTTAGTATTGCATGTGAAACAATCTATTAAATATAGTATTATTTTAGACAAAAAATATATTCAAAAATATCACCTTATTGTAATATCCTCCTATTAAATAAATTTAACCCACAAAAATTTAATTAATACTCACTAATAAATTATTTATGAGTGTCCCTATAGTATAAATGAATCAATATTTAATTTCTAATCAGTTATCTAAATTTCTGTAATAGGTAAGACTATGATTTTTTTTCAAAACATTTTTCTTTAAAAGTTTTTAAATACATACCATTCAGATATCAAATTTCAATGATCCTATTACCAACTAAATAATAAATCCAACATAGTTATGATTTTATATAATAAAATTCAAAAAAATTATCTTATGAAAACCGAATCCTAAGATGTCTTCTCCAATGACACCTTTATTTCAACCTATGACATATTTGTTTCAACTATGACATCATTGAAACAACCCATCACTCTTTCAGTTTAACCTTGGTTATCAATGGTCATATTCGCATACCACATTCCAATATATTTAATTCCATTTTAATGTTTTATAATGAGAATGTGAATTAACCAAATCAAATATCCTGAGAGTGTCTAGCTAGGTGTGCAGTCTTATTCCCAATCATCGTGCACTGAGTGAGGATCAAGTTGATACTCGACTGAATTTTTTATGGGTGATTACCCCTAGGCACATCCATACTACAATCACATCCACTTTCCAGTATCCTGACATGTATTTAATTTCAAGTAAAACTACATACTCAAAACTTTACCAAAATTTCCAGATGTTATCCTATAGTTATACTCACCCTGAGGTTTTTAACTAATTTCTTCAATTCCTAATCCTCTAAAATAACTAAACTAACCCTAAAAAATAACTAAACCCTACTCTGATACAAATAAAGGTACCCCTGACTTTCACTCCCATATCTATTGCTAAAAAATACATTTTTAATCACCAACCTTGATTCAATGTGAGATGAATCTATATTTATTTCATAATATTTCCATAAGAAAAAAATTTACATGTCAAAAATAGTTACAAAATCCCAATATTAGAAGGTTTAGTGTCTTTTAGTATCAATTACATGGAAAACTTATTTTATGATAATTTTTATGATTTCTCTATAATTGAAACTAATGTAGACCCCATTTTAGACTTCTTATAAGTTATACTCATCTTCTTAATTATGGGAATTGAAACATAAGAATGAAGTGAGATAAAAATCTCATTAAGGGAGAAAATTGGCAAAATTTTATCAAGGGTTAAATCATAATGATCTGAGAAAACATGAGAATGAGAGAAATATATTATTAAAAAAACATATAACAATTAGTGATCTTCAAAATTCATGATATAAGGACATGTTATATCAAGTAAACCAAAATATTCCTTGGAAAAAGAGTGTGGAATCATGATTAAATAATTATGATCCATAAAGAAGAATCATAGGCATATGGCATGAAAATTTAAATTACCCATGAGATATAGCATAATTTTTGACTCCCGCTAATTGAACATTGGAAAAATTATAGTTAGAGAAAATACCCAAAGGAAAAATATCATTATTCTGACATAAAAGGGAAATAAAAAAGAATGACCCACTAGTTATCAATTGGTCAGGTTACATGATCGTATAACCTTTAATAAAACACAAAATTACATGGATATTACATTATGATCATAGGAAGAATCAAGGACAAGATGGAGTGGCTATCCATGCCGATGTGTGCGTGCCATCGCATGATATAGGGATAATAATGTGATGTACCAGAGATGCATGATGTTTGAACATCAAAGTCCCATGATTGTTGAAGTGGGTAATTATGGGATGATCACAGAACCACTATTAATTATAATATTCCCTTAAAGTTATGCGATAAAATCCCTGACAAGCTAACAGCAAAACACAACCGATCAGAGATATCTTTGATAGGGACTTTTGAAGAGTTCTCTAAGAAACCAAACTTTGTACAATATTTTATCATGTGATCCCCTTTCAAAATCACACTATGATGGAAACATAATGTTATTCCCTCATGAGAAGAGTTCATGTGATTACGTATCCATACAAACTATATATGAGCCCTTGGAAATATGATTCCATATCATGTAGACTCCCACAAGATCCTTCATAAAAAATCATCCATGTCATGGTTTTGAGGAAGCTAGTAATGATGGGACGATCATACAGTCGTTGGTTTTCACATGACTTCCCTTGGAATCATATTATGACCCCATGACAACCAGATCTTCATGTGGTCACATCCACATAAGGGTGGATCACCCCTAATGTAAATGTCGTGTGACATGATAAGGAAAAGTGACCATCCCTGGAGAAGTTCAAATGTGGTCTCATGACCTAATGATGATCATATGTTGTTTGTGGAGTTTTATGACTATCCCCATGATAATTAAGATTTGTAACTCATCCATATAGACTGGTTGTCCTTAAAAATGTTGGAATGTCATCGCAGACCCAGGATTGATCCCACAATGTCCAAAAGATATACAAAAACTGTAATCCAAGGGCCTCAAACCTGAAGGGTTTCCCATCATGGGAGGATCACACGATCGTTGTTCTATATGTTACACCGTATTTTGTCATTTTATGGCCTCAGTATAGTCATACTGACCACAAAAATCTTGTAGAGTCATGAAACTGTTTCTATGACAATCAGGACATGTGACCTGGCCAAGTGGAGCATCTATCCCAGACAAGATTGGAATTCCATCACACAATCTAGGTTTGATCATGTAATGTCCAAAATATATACAACAAATGAATGCCAATGACTTCCATCTAATAGGGTTTTCTATGATGGGAGTACCACATGATCATTATTCTCCATGTGATTCCCTCTTATGTCACACAAAAACCCCTTATGACAATCAAGTCACATGACTTGACTAAGCAAAGATGGTAATGATAGTACTTTCTCCCAATCGTTGTTCTTTACAAAATAAAGGGGAGTACGTCATTGATGACATATGAATTGGTTATATGAAGTACATTAGACATCACAAACCTGTGATGATGATCCTTTCACTGACTCAGCAGTATCTACATGTATTGTCCACCGAGCATGAATCACATAGGATTAGAGACATGCGAAGATTGTACCATAGACATGATAAATATGACCCAATATGGGCCTCCTTTCAAATTTAATCCTAATTACATATTTTCTTCGCTCATAGGGGAATATTACCAAAAAATATCTCAGAGAAACATCATATGCATAAGACATATTTAAAATTATTCTATCATACCTTTCAGAACACAAAAAATTAACACAAAACATTGATTTTGATTTCTATTTTCACAAGATATGTAGGAATCCTCTTTTAATTAAATCTCAATTCCAAAATAGAAACTATATTCCTCTATAGAAAGAGACTCTAGAGTGCCAAATTGCATGGATTTAAAATACATTAATCCCCAAAATTATCACCACTAAATAATTATGGGTAGAAAGATGGAGAAACTATGTTTTTTATAGATGTTTTCATTGATAGTATTCCCTTCTACATGTACCTGTATTAATATTGGAAAAATTCAACACTCAATCATATTTAGAGAAACTGATCCTATGATGTGATCTTGGAAATATTCACAAAAATATATTAAATCTATAAGATATGCATAGAGTATGAAGTAATTATGTCCCAAAAGAGTGTGTTGAGACCAACCTCCCATCCTTTCGATGAATGTCAGTTCCTAAGTATCATTGGTAAGAAACTCAGATGACCGTCTACCTTTGGAAAGTAGGAATGTAGCCTATTATAGACGTGGGAGCCATTGGTTGGTTCCAAAAGAAAAATAATATAACCCAACATGAATGGATTCTTATACTATATTTAACCCCTCAAAATTGAGCATCAATCCCCATTAAATGTTTTTAGGATGAACAAAATCTGTAAAACTTATGTGAATATTTCAATAATTAAATGAAATTGGGTATCCCAAACATTAGATCATTTTGATTTGCACATTTCATGCAATCAAAATGGATAAATTAAAAAAAAGAATAAAAAATTGTGTTACTCATGCATAGAATATTGAGCATGTTTCTTACTTGTGATGCTACACTAATTAGTGACCATGTTTATTGTTGTCCTTATGACTGTATATTCTGTTCTCATAAAGTAAAATTTGATCCAATGCTAGGGAATTATCAAGTAAAAGTTATTGAATCACTTTGGTAACAAATAACCCCACAAATATAAAAACACCACCACCTACTCAAACCCTCAACATCAAGTAGAAAACACGATGGTCAGAGAGTACCCTCAACATAGTATAATTATGACCCTATAGGCTTCAAGAAGGGGTAATCAAGCACTAATTTCCATAATCTATCCTCACTCAAGGAAGACTACAATGAAACTAGAAATGATTGTCGCCACTACCAACCGCTTCCGGAGACCATCCACAAAGTAAAATAATCAAAATATTCCTTACCTCAGGAAAGTGGATCAAGGAGTTGACAAAACTCTATATCGACTTAGGATCCACATAGGATGTATCTTGTTAACTGTCACCACCAATGTCATTCTACCAATTCCCATCAGTTTCATGGTGAGAGCGATACCTGATAGGTCACATCCCTAGATGCTCAAATCTGGGCACCAATGATATGTTTCTAGGTGTGGAAACCTAGGAACTGGGAAGGGTGGTTCCATATTCAGATGATGGGCAGTATGCAGGCTCATATCCCTACTCACCCAAACCATGTATGTTAGCATATCCCAACAACAAGCATTGGGCTGAAAAATATCCCCGCCCCCACACATGAATCCCATTGGTATATTTTTATGGAACAAGGAGAAAAATAGTGGGAATATATCCCTAATTCAATCGAATAGTTCTTTTAGTATGGCCAAGTGACGGATAGCATGCATTCTTATGTTTCAACATACACCCTTATGAAGTGACAATTCATTTTGGTTACAATGTAGGATCTTCAAAGAATTATTTTGAAAATGATATAGGGATAGGAACATATTCCTTTCCAATAGAAATAGTATCATTTTTCAATGATCAACATGAATAGATGAATACTTTGGATCAAGTTCATATTCTTGATCCCATCCAAGAGGATCATCGTTATATTATGATGAAGGGTGGGGCCCTAAACCATACTAATTTATCCCCTTATGATTATATTTCACAAACCTAGTTTGGAAATTACATTAGGAAAAGTGAATATTCCAATTAAAGAAATAAATTGGCTTGCTCCAAAGGTAAAATATGACCGGTCTCATATTCACATTCTGATTGGGGTTTATCAATCCAGTATGGTAATCATATAAGGTTAGGCTCATAACCCTTTCGTAAAAGATACTTGGTATATTCCAATAACTAACAAAATCCAAGTCTATATTTCTAATCTCTCCAATAAAAGACTGTACCAACATCCTTTAAAGGCAAAAAAGGATGAGTCAAATATTTATTCTCTAATCCTATATGCTTTTCAGTATATTTTGGTGGGAATAAATATTTGAATTAGGCACACACCCCCGATTATACCAGAGTTGACTAACATATCCCATTAAACACCCAAATATAGGATCATATTCCCATAAACATATATTATATCGCCATCATACTCATGTATATTATCGAAATCGGCCTTATATTCTCACAATAATAAATGGTCATTGACATATTCTGGTCACCACTATGTAACAGGCTTATACTCCTTATACACCAAAAAATGGTAGGTCTTCATATTCCAGTCATGATAAAAAATGAGGCTCATATTCCTATTAAGCTTGATTAAAGTAAATTTGAGGAAATATAATTCATATATGCAGCACCTTAAGGGTCCACCAACTCTTAATTTGAAGCAGAAGGTGACAACTACCATGATAGTCCTACTCAGAAAAGTATAAAGATAGAGTACATGCGTCTTACTCCTAGAATACTCTATAGATGACCTCCCCATAGTGATATATCACCTAGATAAGGAAATCATCCCCTTTTCAAGACACCTTCATATAGAGAGGTTCTTGAATCAACAATGTTAACCATATGTAGTGCCTCATAAATCACTAGAAACACGTCACCTTGGTCAGTAGGTGACCTAGATAATTTAATTCTATGTTCTAACTAGATAGAGGAATATACCTATAAGGAAGAAGGGGCTGGAATAGATATATGGAAGGAGATAAAAAACCCTTGAAACTATGTTTTTGACCATTTCTAATTTTATTATGAAGTCTCAAATATGCTAAACGAGGAATTCATACCATACTTATGGAAGATCATATGAGAAACTATTCAATGACTAAAGACTAAGAAAATCCATTATCAAGGGTATGAATATCATCTCCAAGACATAAAAAAACATTGTTGTCAAATAGACCTAAATTCTTTCTCTATGGCCCAAGACACATAGTCAGAAAGGCACGATAAAAGCCTATATAAACTTTTCCTCCAATGTCTAGTGACTCTCCAGAAACAAACTCTAACGCCCCGACCCCAGTTACCTAGAGTCGGTGCATTATTACATAACATTGACATGATCACAAGAAGGATCAAATCTCAAAAGACCGATTGGTTTAGTAGCCTTGGAAATACTAGATATATTCATAAGTCTTACATTACATCATAAAAATGAAAACTACAAAAACATATTTTCTTCATATTCTAGACTCATATCCCCACATACTATCCCTGGAGGTCATTCATTATTTACTTCTACATACCCTGGAAAAAATAAAACATAGAAAAGGGGTGAGTTCAAATGCCCACTAAGGACAACAATATAGCAGAAACTTTCATAAATAAGAATAAACATTTAAGGCAATGTATAACTAAAACAAAATCCTTTTAAACATGAACTTAAACATAGTATGGAAAAAATAAAATGAAATAATTCTATTTACTTATTCACATGCATATTCTACTAATCGAATAATCACATGCAATATCAATAACCACTTTCATAATGATGGAATGCATAATGCCAGACTATCATAACCACATAGCCAAGGTCTCATGCCAAGACTACAAATAAGATTTTGTCAAGGCCTTGTTCCAAGAAACTAGTTTGTCTCATGAGACCTACCGATACATCGAGGAGCTATAGCGGGATCCACCCATCATATATTAAGCCTAATGCATTCCCATATGAAAAGGTTTAAACATAACATAAACATTCATATTAAAACTAGCATACGAAATGTCAATACTTTCACCATAAAATATGAATGGTATAAAAATAGCACATCCACAGTCAAACATATCACAAAACCTTCAATACAATATAGAAGTTTTTTATCATAATAAATCAACTTCAAATAAGCGTAAAATCCATCAAAGGATGTTGACATAGATGAAATCAAAACTCTTTTTAGAGAAATATATCTTTCTATTTTGAAATCATTTAAGAGTCATATATTTATGAAATAAAACATTTTCTTTGAAAATATTCTTATAATCTTGTAAGGGATACTTCGACGATTTTATATCGGCGGAAAATAACCGCACCTGCCATATAAGTTAAAAAAAACATTCTTACCTTAATTCTGTCGAAAAGGTTAAAAGCACCTTGTTTGGAAAACGACGGAAAGATTCATTTATAAACCTCTTATAAAAATTCAAAAAAGGTTATAAATGACTTTAACCCATATTATTTTAAATAGTAAAATCTTTTTGAAATACATTTCGATGAAACATGGATGTGGATGATAAAGAAATCCCAGTAGATAATTACGTATAAACAACCTCGGATAATGAAGAGATTGCGAAATAACCCTTACCTTGTACTTTTCCTTGGTTGAGGGTAGGTTAACCTCCTGTATAATGGTGAAATAATTGTTATTAAATTATACAAGAATCATATATATTAATATGATATCATATATGATCTTTTAACACTGCTTTGTTAATAATATCTTAGTATTATCGTTGTTTCGGGTGTTAACTTACTCGTTTTCTTTTATATGTTTTGTTACGTAAGCCATGTTTTTCATGGATAGGTTGTATATTATTCATATACAGAATAATATCAAGTCCTTAAACATTATTTTTAAATCATAAAATGATAATTATACATGAATGGATACGATGGAGAATGAATCTCATCGTGTTCGTGGAGACGGTAGTCCGTACGTACGCACGAGCGACAATATCATTCTTTTGATATTAAAATAATATATAAATAGATGGTATATCATCTATACAAAATAATTAACATGTTATATATATTATTTAAATGAGTTACACATCATTATTATACCAATCCAAATAATAATATATTGAATAACAATTACACCACGACGTGGAGACGGTAAGCCGTACGTACACACGTATGGTGAAATGTTATTCAAAGGGTGGATAAAATAATGAATATGGTTGTACCATATTAATAATAACATCACATTATATATAAGATACTGGAGTTATTATTTTAGAATGGTAATAACAATGAATGAAGAAGTGGAAGAAGAAAGGAACTTGAAAAGGGGTGGTGAAAACATTACCTCTTCTTCGGGTTCTTCCTTTTGATATGATCAAAAGGGCTCCTTAGGTTGTCTTTCTGATCAAACTAAGGCCTATAAGTTGTATTGAGGGAAGTTGGGAGAGTATTTGGGTAGATTTTGGCCGAACCAAAAGGCTTTGAAGGTGTGAAGAAATGAGAAGGAGGAGTGCCCTTTTATAAGAGGGGTGAAGGGCACCTTTGGAAAAGCTAGAAATATTAATTTATAATAAATTCATATTAGGTTTATAATGGCTCAAAAGTGGATTATTTAAATGTTAAGGTGGGGATGGGTCGAAAACTACTCAACCAATAGAATTTAGACAGGTTTTGGTACTTATATTAACCTTATTTTTAAGTATTAACTCTAAGTTAATTAGTTTCACTTTTACAATGTCTCTTTGTATTTTTATATTATATGGTTAATAAAATTATTATATACATATAAGAGACCCCCAAGTGGTCCATTAATGATATAACTATCATTATATAAGTCTCTTGGACGAACCTTAGATTTTTAGGAATTTAATATCAATTAATAAGATAATATTTGTTTTAAAAAACTCTTTTATGTCAATTTTGACACTATTCAATAGTTGATTTTTGTGAAACTCATAACAGAATTATTACTTCAAACAAAGTCAATTAAATCAATAATAATATGTCATATTATCCTATAAATTTAGTTTAATTCATTATAAGTATCAAATTATATTTATTTGGGTATTTATAATATCAATTATTTTAATTTGTCACTATTATGGTAATTACTGCATCATAATTATGTCATAAATAAATTAAATTATTTAAAGTCTAAAAATTATAAATAAAATATAATTATGAAGGAAATATTTTTATATTTCTAATTAATTTTTATAGTCGAAAATCCAACATATTTAACCCTATGTAAAAATTGTTTTTCCAAAAGATATATGCTTATGTCATTTTTGTACTTATTTTAACTTAATTAAAATAAAGTGTCCCTATCACTTAAAATTGGAACCATGGAGTCCCAAAATCGACCCAAAGATGCCCATGGTCGGAAATGTATCCACCAATAAGGTTAGGACACGTTTTAGGGTAATTCAGTATTATTATAATATTATTTTTAACCCTTATTTTCCGGATTTACCCTTAACCATGGTAAATTAAATATTTAACGCAGTAATTATTCAAAATGTCTAAAAATAAAAGTTACCTATTTACAAAATTTGAACAGCCTGATTCTAAATATGGAATCCATTTTTCCTAATTCAAAACACAGAAGTGGCAGAAATTAATTTAAAATTAATTCCCGTTGTTAAAACAAAAAGCGTGTTTTTAAGAGATAATAACTATCAAAAGATTGACACTTGTTTATGTCCGGTTTTATTGTAAAATTATGTTCAATGACCAACATTGTATTAAATGGTAAAAATATATTCTAAATATAATTTAAAACCACTCAAATTTATAATTTATCACTATTAATTATTTTGATTAAAAAAGTTGTTTTTAATTAAAATTTAGTAATTTTCACTATTCATCAAAATATTAAAGTTATCCGAAAAGTACCAAAATTTTACCTTAGGCTAAATTCGATATTCCGAATCCAAAAATGAAGTCCATTTTAAAATATAAAATATATATAATTTTAAAAAGTAGGTATTACTATTCATAACAGCTAGTTTGATTGGTTATGGTGTGTTAGAACTCGGTGTTGCGTACAACACACGCTATCACATTATTCAAAGAGAAGCGTACCGTAGAATCTTGGGGTGTTACATTCTCCCCTCCTTCTAATAATTTTGTCCTTGAAATTTCTAGAATACTTGTCACATGAAAAGACTCGGGTGGTTCTTCATCATAAGTTCCTCGGGTTCCCACGTTGCCTCTTCCATCTTATGGTTTCTCCACAAAATTATTTACCAGACGCGTCATCCGGTTTCTCAGTACTTGTTCTCTCGTATCACGAATCCTGATGGGCTATTCACAATAATACATATCGAGTTCCAGTTCTAATTATTCATAGGTGAGTACATGCGTTGGGACAGGCATGTATTTCCTCAACTGAGATACGTGGAACACATCGTGAACCTTGGAGAGACTTGGCGGCATTGCCAATCAGTAAGCTACAGCCCCAATTCGTTCTAGAATTTCGAAAGGTCCGATGTACCTGGGACTCAATTTACCTTTGTTACCAAAATGTATGACTCCATTCCATGGAGATACCTTCAGGAAAACATGATCACCGACTTGAAATTCCAAATCCTTCCTTCGGTTATCGGTATAGATCTTTTGTCTACTTTGAGCTGCTTTGATGTGATTTTGGATTACCTTCACCTTTTACATCGTTTCTTCCACAAGTTTTGGGCCTAAAAGTTTTCTTTCACCAACGTTATCCCAAAAGGTTGGTGTGTGACATCTCTTTCCGTATAATGCTTCATATGGTGCCATCTAAATACTCGAATGGAAGCTATTGTTATAGGAAAATTCTACCAGAGGTAAATACTGATCCCACATACCCTGAAAGTCATGTGACCAGGATCTCAACATGTATTCTAAGGTTTGAATAGTTCGTTTTGATTTTCCATCTATCTGAGGGTGGTAGGCAGTGCTCAAATGAAGTTCAGTATCTAGGGATTTCTGAAGACTCTTCCAGAATCTTGAAGTAAAAAGGGGATCACGATCAGAAACAATCGATAGGGCTACTCCATGAAGTCTCAAAACTTCATTAATATATAGTCTTGCTAGACGTTCCAGTGGTATATCTTCTCTTATATCAAGAAAATGTGCTTACTTGGTAAGACGATCAACAATAACCCATATTGAATCATTCCTTCTAGGAGTCTTTGGTAGCCCCATGACAAAGTCCATCGTAATATTGTCCCATTTCCACTCCGGTATGGGAAGAGGTTGCATGAATCCCCCAGGGTGTTGCCTTACAGCTTTCACTTGTTGACAAACCATACATCTTGACACAAAATCAGCAAACTCCCTCTTCATATTGTCCCACCAAAAATGTTCCTTCAAATCTCTATACATTTTGGTGCTCCCAGGGTGTATAGAGAAATTAGAACTATGAGCATCATCCAGCAATTCACTTTTTAGATCAGGTATATCGGGAACACAAAGCCTCTTCCCGAATTTCAAAATTCTATCTTCATATACAAAGTCTCTCAGTCTCCCATATTTCACAGCTTTAATCTTCTTTTGAAATTCTTTATCATCGGTTTGAGAACTCTTAATCCTTTCTAGTAAAGAAGGTTTGGAAACCATTTGAAAAAGCATTAATGTTTCTCCTTCCCTGGTTATTCCCATGTCCATCTTCACTAGATCCGTGAAAATTGGATCCCTTTCAATTCTAATATTGTTCAAAACTCCATAATCTTTTCTGCTCAAAGCATCTTCCACCTTGTTTGCCTTCCCCAGGTGGTAGTGTATCGTGCAATCATAATCCTTGAGTAATTCAAGCCATCTCCTTTGCCTCATGTTGAGTTATTTTTTTGAGAAATATACTTCAAACTATTGTGATCAGTATAAATCTCACATTTTTCACCATAGAGGTAGTCTCTTTATATCTTCAAAGAAAAGATCACAACTACTAACTCGATATCATGAGTAGGATAGTTTTGTTCATGAATTTTCTACTGTCGTGATGCATAGGAAATAACTCTATCATTCTGCATTAGGACACAACCAAGTCCTTTCTTTGATACATAACTATAAATAACGAACCCTTCATTCCCCGATGGTAGAGTCAATATAGGATAATTGACTAATATTCTCTTCAGTTATTCGAAACATTCATCACACTCTTTTTTCCAAACAAATTTAACCCCTTTACGTGTGAGCTTCGTTAATGGGTTAGCCAATCGGGCAATATTCTGGACGAAACGTTGATAATAACCTACCAAACCAATAAAAATACGTACCTCAGTTATACTCATAGGTGATAGACATTCTTGGATTGCCTTGTTCTTAGAAGGATCAACAGATATTCCATCTTTAGAGACAATATGGCCAAGAAAAGAAATCTCCTGAAGCTAGAATTCACACTTGCTAAACTTCCCATATAATTCATGCCTTCTCAGAGTCTTCAAGATAATGCCCAAGTGATTTTCATGATCTTAGTAGCTTTTGGAGTATACCAAGATATCATCAATAAATACCACAAAAAATTCATCGAGGTACTCCTTGAAAACTCTAGTCATCAGATCCATGAATACAGAGGGTGCATTAGTCAATCCAAAAGGCATTACAGTAAACTCGTAATGCCCGTACCTGGTTCGAAATGCTGTCTTCGGAATCTCTTCCTTCTTCAAACACAACTGATGGTATCCAGATCGAAGGTCAATCTTTGAAAAGTATTGAGCTCCATGCAGTTGGTCAAATAAATCATCAATGTGTGGTAGGGGATACTTGTTCTTTATTGTTATAGCATTGATCTCCCTGTAGTCGATACATAACCTCATAGATCCGTCTTTCTTTTTAACAAAAAGAACAGCGGCTCCCCATGGAGAAACACTAGGGCGAATAAATCCCTTATTACTCAATTCCTCTAGTTGTTTCTTTAGTTTAACTAATTCTACAGTGGCCATTCTATAAGGGGTCTTTGATATAGGCCTTGATCCAGGAATTAAATCAATGGAAAACTCAACTTCTCGTTCTGGAGGATGTCCATGTAAATCTTCCAGAAATACATCTAAAAATTCTTTCACAACAGGTACATCCTCTATCTGAACATTCCTTTCCTCACCCACAGTTATTTCATTCTCTTCCTCCCCAATAATTGAATTTAGTTGAGCTACTAGGGGTGGATCTAAATAAGAATTAGATGGTGACGATCCTGCTCTAAAGATAAGGTGTTCCTTATCATCATCATCAAGAATCGTAACCACTTTCTTCTTACAATAAATCTTCGCATCATAGTCTGAATGCCAGTCCATACCGAGGATTATATCAAACTCAATCATAGGTATGATGAAGAGATCAGCAGATAAAGAACATTTATGTGCTCTAATGGGGACTGATTTACAAAACATTGTTGCAATGATACTTCCCTTAGGAGTTTTAACTGACAACTCCCTTGTTAAATCAAATTGTAAATATCTAATTTTTTTTAGCAAACTGGTAAGATATGAAACAATGCGATGATCCCTAATCAAATAATGCATTTTCTAAACTTGAGGAAACCATTAAATTACCTGCCACCACGTCTTTCGGAGCTTCTACCTCAGCAGTAGTGATAGCATAATCTTGGCCTTGATCCCTTGGCCTTTTCTGAGGTAAGTTCTCCTAATGCTTAGGACATTCATTTTCATAATGCCCCATCTCCCTGAAATTGTAGCACTGAACATTGGTAGCTTCCTTCTTCCCCTTGCAATCACGAGCTTAGTGGCCTTTTTCACCACACTTATAACAGACTCTTATTCCCTTCAAGAAAGTACCGGGGTGTTTCTTACCACATTTACCACAGGATGGATATTCAACCTTTCCATTCTTCTCCTTATTTCCATTCCCATATTGATCAGCAGGTCTCTTCTTCTCCTGCTTTGCTTTAAAGTCATAATACTTAGAGAATTCCTTTTCGGTCTTGATAGCACATGAGACAATGTCTTCGTACGATGAAAAGGATTGTGAGACTAATGCTCAACGGAGAAATGGTTTTAACCCATCAAAGAAATGATCAATCTTACTTCTTGGGTTACATATATAATCTCCAGTATACATTGCTAACCTTGTAAAGTTAGCCTCATACTTTGCAACATTCTCATCCTCCTTTTGTCTCAGACTCAGAAACTGCCTTTCCATATATGCTCGGTGGTCGTGAGGAAAGTATTTTTATAAAAACAAATCTTTGAACTCCCTCCATTCCATATTTGATACTTCATCATATTCCTTCGTATTTTTAATCAATGACCACCATTGATCAGCATCTCCAGTGAGGCGGTAAACTGCCATGATAACCTTTTCCCTTTCACTACTCCCCAAATCTTGAAATATTTTCTCTAGGGAAAATATCCATTCCTCAGCTACTAAGGGATTTTTACTCCCATTGAACGTTGGTGGTTGTTTCCTCATGAATTGATCCAACATTGATCCTCCACGCTACAGATCAGGGTGCTCCATACGGGTAAGGTTATTATTCATAACCTAAGTGAGTTGTCCCAGTATGGTGATTAGCTGATCGACACCAGTTGCATCACCATCTCCACTATAATTATCTTGAGCAGGAGGGAAATTCCTACAAGGAGTGCGTGCATTGATATGGTTTCCATTTCTTCCACTAGGCTCCATTTCTAAACAATGGCATAAACTAGATTAGTTTATGAATAAAAATACATAATCCCATACTTATAAAACACTTAACATAAATTGAACTATTTATGGATATAATCCATAATCATAAAAATTTTTTCTTTGAGGAAGTATATACTCATAAACCATTCATAATTATTTGTAAAGAAAATGCGAGTTATACTAAGCATATCCCCCGGGAGTGTCGAAACCAAGAGTGCAGCAAGGCCCGTTGTCGTGCACCAGTTCGCGTTCGAGTCTTGCTCAAAGTGGTGTTTTCGGGTTTTACCCCTAGGTACATCTGTTCCAGAGCCGCCTCTACCTGTTCGTATCCAGACAAGGATTTATTGCTCGGAAAACTCACAAAATCTCTACAATACCAAAATTCTAGGAAGTTCTTCTATACTAATCCTCAAAGTTTATCTTAAATCTATGTGCTCTAATCAGAGTTTATCTAAATCTAGATTCCAAGGTTTGTACTAAAATTCCTCTGATACTAATTGTAACGCCCTGACCCCAGTTACCTAGAGTTGGTGCATTATTACATAACATTGGCATGATCACAAGAAGGATCAAATCTCAAAAGACCGATTGGTTTAGTAGCCTTGGAAATACTAGATATATTCATAAGTCTTACATTACATCATAAAAATAAAAACTACAACAACATCTTTTCTTCATATTCCACACTCATATCCCCACATACTATCCCTGCAGGTCATTCCTAATTTACTTCTTCATACCCTGGGAAAAATAAAACATAGAAAAGGGGTGAGCTCAAATGCCTAGAAAGGATAACAATATAGTGGAAACTTTCATAAATAAGAATAAACATATAAGGAAATGTATAACTAAAAAAATCCTTTTAAACATGAACTTAAACATAGTATGGAAAAAATAAAATGAAATAAGGCCATTTACTTATTCACATGGATATTCTACTAATTGAATAATCACATGCAATATCAATAACCACTTTCATAATGATGGAATGCATAATGCCAGACTATCATAACCACATAGACAAGGCCTTATGCCAAGACTAAAAATAAGATTTTGTCAACGCCTTGTGCCAAGAAACTAGTTTGTCTCATGATACCTACCGATGCATCGAGGAGCTATAGCGGGCTCCACCCATCACATATTAATTCTAATGCATTCCCACATGAAAAGGTTTAAACATAACATAAACATTCGTATTAAAAATAGCATACGAAATGTCAATACTTTCACCATAAACTATGAATGGTATAAAAATAGCACATCCACAGTCAAACATATCACAAAACCTTCAATACAATATAGAAGTTTTGTATCGTAATAATTCAACTTCAAATAAGTGTAAAATCCATCAAATAATGTTGACATAGATGAAATCAAAACTCTTTTTAGAGAAATATCTCTTTCTATTTTGAAATCATTTAAGAGTCATATATTTATGAAATAAAACATTTTCTTTGAAAATATTCTTATAATCTTGTAAGGGAAGCTTTGAATATTTTATATCGGCGGAAAATAACCACACCCGCCGTATAAGTTAAAAAAACATTCTTACCTTAATTCTGTCGAAAAGGTTAAAAGCACCTTTTTTGGAAAATGACAGAAAGATTCCTTTATACACCTCTTATAAAAAGTCAAACAAGGGTATAAATGACTTTAACCCATATTAATTTAAATAGTAAAATATTTTTGAAATACATTTCTAAGAAACATGGATGTGGATGATAAAGAAATCCCAGTAGATAATTACGTATAAACAACCTCAGATAATGAAGAGATTGCGAAATAACCCTTACCTTGTACTTTTACTTGGTTGAGGGTAGGTTAAACTCCTGTATAATGGTGAAATAATTGTTATTAAATTATACAAGAATCATATATATTAATATGATATCATATATGATCTTTTAACATTGATTTGTTAATAATATCTTAGTATTATCGTCGTTCCGGGTGTTAACTTACTCATTTTCTTTTATATGTTTTGTTACGTAAGCCATGTTTGTCATGGATAGGTTGTATCTTATTCATATCCAGAATCATATCAAGTCCTTAAACATTATTTTTAAATCATCAAATGATAATTATACTTGAATGGATACGATGGAGAATGAATCTCATCGCGTTCGTGGAGACGGTAGTTCGTACGTACGCACGAGCGACAATATCATTCTTTTGATATTAAAATAATATATAAATGGATGGTATATCATATATACAGAATAATTAACATGTTATATTTATTATTTACATGAGTTACACATCATTATTATACCCATCCAAATAATAATATATTGAATAACAATTACACCACGACGTGGAGACGGTAAGCCGTACGTACGCACATATGGTGACATGTTATTCAAAGGGTGGATAGAATACTGAATATGGTTGTACCATATTTATAATAACATCAGAGTATATATAAGATACTGGAGTTATTATTTTAGAATGGTAATAACAATGAATGAATAAGTGGAAGAAGAAAGGAACTTGAAAAGTGGTGGTGAAATATTACCACTTCTTCGGGTTCTTCCTTTTGATTTGATCAAAAGGGCTACTTAGGTTGGCTTTCTGATCAAACTAAGGCCTCTAGGTTTTATTTAGGGAAGTTGAGAGAGTATTCGGGCAGATTTTGGCCGAACCAAAAGGCTTTGAAGGTGTGAAGAAATGAGAAGGAAGAGTTCCCTTTTATAAGAGGGGTGTGGGGCACCTTTGGAAAAGATAGAAATATTAATTTATAATAAATTAATATTCGGTTTATAATGGCTCCAAAGTGGATTATTTAAATTTTAAGGTGGGTATGGGTCTAAAACCACTCAACCAATAGAATTTATACAGGTTTGGGTACTTATATTAACCTTATCTTTAAGTATTAACTCTATGTTAATTAGTTTCACTTTTACAATGTCTCTTTGTATTTTTATATTATATGGTTAGTAAACATACTATATACATCCAAGAGACCCCCAAGTGGTCCATTAATGATATAACTATCATGATATAAGTCTCTTGGACGAACCTTATATTTTTCTCAATTTAATATCAATTAATAATATAATATTTGTTTTAAAAAACTCTTTTATGTCAATTTTGACACTATTCAATAGTTGATTTTTGTGAAACTCATAACAGAATTATTACTTCGAAAAAAGTAAATTAAATCATTCCTAATATGTCATATTATCCTATAAAATTAGTTCAATTCATTAAAAGTCTCAAATTATATTTATTTTGATATTTATAATATCAATTATTTTAATTTGTCACTATTATGGTAATTACTGCATCATAATTGTGTCATAAATAAATTAAATTATTTAAAGTCTAAAAATTATAAATAAAATATAATTATGTAGGAAATATTTTTAGATTTCTAATGAATTTTTATAGTCGAAAATCCAACATATATAACCCTATGTAAAAATTGTTTTTCTAAAAGATATATGCTTATGTCATTTTTGTACTTATTTTAACTTAATTAAAATAAAGTATCCCTATCACATACAAGTGGAACCATGGGGTCCCAAGAACAACCCAAAGATTCCCATGGTCGGAAATGTATCCACCAATAAGGTTAGGACACGTTTTTGGGTAATTTAGTATTATTATAATATTATTTTTAACCCTTATTTACCGGATTTACCCTTAACCATGGTAAATAAAATATTTACCGCATTAATTATTCAAAATTTCTAAAAATAAAAGTTACCTATTTACACAATTTGAACATCCTGATTCTAAATATGGAATCCATTTTTCCAAATTCAAAACACAGAAGTGGCAGAAATTAATTTAAAATTAATTCCCGTTGTTAAAACAAAAAGCATGTTTTTAAAAGATAATAACTATCAAAAGATTGACACTTGTTTATGTCCGGTATAATTGTAAAATTATGTACAATGACAAAAATTGTATTAAATGGTAAAAATATATTATAAATATACTTTAAAAACACTCAAATTCATAATTTATCACTATTAATTATGTTGATTAAAAAAGTTGTTTTTAATTAAAATTTAGTAATTTTCACTATTCATCAAAATATTAAAGTTATATGAAAAGTACCAAAATTTCACCTTAGGCTAAATTCGATATTCCGAATCCAAAAATGAAGTCCATTTTGAAATATAAAATATATATAATTTCAAAAAGTAGGTATTACTCTTCATAATGGCTAGTTTGATTGGGTATGGTGTGTTTGAACTCGGTGTTGCGTACAACACACGCTATCACATTATTCAAAGAGAAGCGTACTGTAGATTCTTGGGGTGTTACACTAATCACTGAAGCCTTTTCATATATCTATATTTGAGGATTGGGAGAGTATGGATCATTACACTTTACCCCATCCATAAGAAAACATAACCTCCTAGACATGTAATCCTACAATGTCATTTCCATAGGAGAGATCATGGAATTGAATAAGGCATGAGACAATTGGTCAATCCTGTGGAGCTACCCGACTTTGAAAACATAAAATCACCCATGAGTAAAGGGATAGGGTTTCAAATAGTCTTCTAAGACATATGGAGTCTTAGAATTCTTGAAAAACACTTGTAATAAGTGACTCTTATCATGAAAAGACACTATAACCAACCCATGCACAAGTGAAACTATGACAAATAAGGAAGATCATGATGGACGCTTCCATGGAAACCATATAGGAGAAAACCCATACCACAGGGTTGGGGGTATTTTCACCGCCACCTCTACCCTAGGGTCATTAAATTCTATGGGGGTCTTGAAGAAATAAGCAGTGGATCCAAATCAACCTAACTCATAGGGTAGGGGGAATTTGTTTCTCATCCACCATCCCAGGTTTCATCAGATGCTCAACAATAGGATCAAAGTGTACCACCAAAATCCCTGAATAAACCCCGTCACATAGGGATGGGGAATTTTTTCATCTCCTATTAGGAGATCAGAATTTTACAAGCTAGGTAGTAGTTTCCAACTACCGACACCGCAACCATTCCTCCTTCCATGCAAGATACCCCTAACTTTTTGGGCTCACATGGAAAGAATGGTTGGAGTCTCTCTCAAGGTCACTATTCGTAGACCAAAATAAGAAGAGTGTTTGGGAAAGAAAATTAAACCTTGAAAAAGTCATAATCCAAGATGTCCCAATATGATAAAGGGATAGAGGGAAGACCCCTATATAACACTAAAAATGGAAGAGAGTGGTATAAAAATAACCTATTTTTTTAAAGAATTATGGGTTGATAAATACTATCTGGTATGCCTTAATGAACATTTCCACTATCGATCCGAATGATAGTATGAACCGATACACAAACACTAGGGAGAGAAATGTGAAAATAAAACCTCAAGAGGTGAATGATACTAATATATAAAATAAGGCTTCATGTACGTGGAATCATAAAAAGAACTATATTCCAGGAAATCTAAATAATGAGTTTCCACCTCCTTGATGAAATTCCACCAAGGATATAGGGAACACCATGACACATCCCAATCACCATATAAATGGAATAATACCCTCCACTGAAGAACAACTAGCACAATATGAGAGTGAGTTACATAACCTCATATGGATCAATGAGTAATTACTCAATGGAAGTATTACCATTGGGTACTACGTTTATGTAGAAGTAAACATTGATCCTCACACACACCAAGAGGGAGATGATCTTCTTGCAAGGATGAAATATAAGCCTCAGGCTAGCTCTAGATCTAAACAACCAGGTTTCATGAACATGATAATTAAGGGATAACATTATTTTACCACATTAAAGAAATGAAACCCTTATTTCTGTTAGGGAAAGTTTCCATTTTGTATAGAAGCCACATAGTAGGGCCCATTGTAGGCTGGGAAGAAATATTTCATCAATTAATCTATTAATTTAGCTCCAAGAAAAGAAGAATGATGATCATCAACCTAAACTATTTAAAATTGAATGAAAATGTGAGAGTCTCCAAATTTATATTCATATGTAAAGGTATAAAATACTCACTCAACATTTTACTCCCTAAGGAGTAGTTTTTCAATCATTGCAATGAGAACCTACATGATTTGATGCTACATACACCTTTGACACCATTGAAATAATTGGGTAGATTCTAAGAGTTCGCTGAAATGAGATAACATATAGAATATTCCATTTAGTGAATCAGGGCCTAATCCCAAACCATGGTAATGACATAATGGAAAAGGTCTAGAAAATAAAAAACTAAAGCTATCACACTCAATACAGTAACAGTTTATACTAGAACAACTAGGAAGGCCCTACATCACCCATCACTTCTCGCTGAGAAACAATAGTATCCAAATAGACATCGATTAGAGGTAATGTGAGATCAAGCTTTCCCATGGTTTGAGGGAAAAAATAAAAAAAATTATTCTTTCCTAAAGGAAAAGGTTTCTAGTTATTTTTTTATAGCTATGAAGAACAATATATTTAAGTTCCATTAGCCTAGGAAACCCAGTGAGGTCGACTTCAATGATCTTCCTAACTAACGACCTTTCCATAGGAGACTAGTTCACATAATCTAGGATTTATTTGTTTTTGAGGACATGATCCAAGGTATGATTTATTATGATGATGTAATATTGGTAAAATCCCTCGTACAAGTGTGCTATGTGACCACTAACCAACCAGAAGAAGAAGGTGACTGATAAGAATTCACATCTAGGCATGTACATAAGTTTGACAATTGGATGACCTAAAAGATAGTTTATTGAGACTACACCACCCTCATAGAATAACTTCATAGATCGGTAATGATCCCAACACCTGAGGTTATTCAATAAAATGCACCTCTTATAGGTATACATAACCATTAAAAGCTGGAAAAGTCTCAGAAAAAGTGTCTTATCCAACCCGAACATGGGATCTGACTCTCACTGATATATTCCCCTCATCATTTGGAGTATAGGAATCATCCTACCAAATATAATCCTCATTATATTTAGATCTTATTTTTTGATTGTTTTAATATTAATCACTTAAAAAACCATTTCTACAATGATGATTATACCCATAAACATGAGTTCCCTATACTTAAAATAGGAACGAGAGGCTAAGGTCACAGATGCAAATGGAATAGTTGAAGGAATGGTTATAAATGAAATCAATATCTTGGAAACATACTAGATGAAGCCATATATGTAGCTAAGACCCATGGGAAAGAGCTTTATCAAACCCAACAGGATTATCAAGATGGATTGAAAACTTTATGTAGTCGTCCAAACCTAATTGTTTTGGTTGACTGTCTAGAAGATGTATAATTGTATGATCATCCCCCAAAAATGGGTAGACCAGTTCAACCCATGATATTATTAAAAAAATGTGATCTCAAACTCTAGTGAATCACCAAGACAATCAACCTCAAGCACTTCAGCTCCCATGTCACATATAAAGAAGAAACATCATATTGGGAATCACAAACCTTTGGCATCAAAATATGAAATTTTAAAAAATTAGTGTATGTACAATCCAAGATATTAATACTAGATAAAATATATATTTAAAAATATCTGAAGGAGGTGTTTATCGAGGCACTTTAGAGTCCCCAAGAGTTTGAGACAAAACTAGTCACATATGAGGCTTATTTAGTAGAAACTGATATAGAAGAATATCATGAAACATTATCATTCATGGAGAAAGGTCATTAAGAATCTATTCAAGGAAATATCAAACACTTTAATGTTTCTTGAGATATATATAATATAGACATCCTATGAGATCGGGTGGATAGTGGATGTGGGATCAATCTTATCCTGGTCCGAACGCTCAGACACTTCGGATACAATGATGATAATTTGTATCCAACAGAGATGTATATTCAAGGGTATGATAAGAGAGATAAAAGTCCCCGCTGAATAATAATTATCAATAATGTAGGTTCCTAATGTCTAATGTTGAGTTTGTGGTTATATAATATCCTACCCTAGAGACCTTTTGTTTATAGCCACAAGATAGTTCCATCAAAATTTCATCAATCTTTAAAATACCCCATCAAAGGAAAGGTCAGCATTCTATGCGATAATAACACCCCTTTGAATCTTTTGAATCTTGATACGATGAGGAAAGATTATACTAAATGGAAGGAATGTAGCTAATTATAGAGGGTGACATGAAAGTCTCCACACCCAACGGATTAAGGAATTCTCCCCAAAACCCATGAAGCATGATCATCAGAGAATATGTGTTTCCTATAAATTTGATTAAGTTAGTAGATATACTCCTAATAGGATATCTTGGTCAGAAAACATTTCTATCCCATTTCTATGCAATAATGGCCATACCAGTTGATATGGGCCCATCAAAATAAAGTAGAACAAAGGATCTATCTATGCTAGAAAATTTCTATACTATGTCAATGAAAATTCAGAGTTCCCCTAGGATATTCCCTATAACTTGGTATTTCTATACCTCTCCTACCCATAGTGGTGATGTAAAGGAAAGAAATAATCTCCAAAATATCACCACAACACCCCTAGTAGTTTATGGTGTCAATGCTTCTTCTGGTTTCCTTCCATCCTTCATCATGGACAGTGATACCCCCGTACTATCTACTGTGGATGAACATAATACCACTAACAAAAAGATGGAAGAGGAAGAGGATGACCTCAGGGACACCCCTCTATCTTTTGAGGAAAGTGTCTCCACTACTATTGATGAACTCATGTAAGTAAACCTGGGTACAAAAGATGAACCTTGACCTATATTGATTAGTTCCTACATGCCTGTCAAGGAGAATGAGATGTTTATTTCTCTTTTTAAGAGGATTATATATGTGATTTCTTAGAATTACATGTATATGCATGAGATAGACCTCAATATAAAAAATCTTAATCTGGGCCTTCTAGGTAACCATCGAGGTTTCGAGAAAGCAGTTAGGAGAATAAAACCCTCTCATGCTACAAAGGTATAATATAAAGTTGAAAAACTGATGACATCCATCTTTATACAAGAAGTGCAGTATATAAAATGGATTTAAAACATCATTACTAATATGAAAATGAATGGGTAGATTAGGGTCTGCATCAATTTAATTGATCTCAAACAATACTACCCCAAATATGATTTATTAGTACCAATCACTGAACTCCTAATCAATGTGATGATGGGATTAAAATCACTTTCCTTTATGGATGGGTAATTTGGGAAAATGTAGATCAAGATGTCACTTAAAGATGAGGATGACACTGCCATTAGATCACCTCAAGGGATAATTTTTTACCAGGTAATTATATTCATCTTAAATAATGTCAACACCTACTATCAATGTTCTATGAACCATATCTTTAAACCCTTCTTGAGATTAACCACACAATTCTATGTCGATGACCTGGTGGTTAATTCTTGACACCATTGTGACCAATTCGTTGATCTTAAAACAATACTTTGAAAATTGTTGGAGCATAGTTTGAAGATGAATCCTATAATGTGTTATTTTGTGGAAATGTTAGAGAAATTCATTGTATTTGTGGTATGCCAATATGGAATCATTGTTGATCTAGAAAAAACTAATTAAATTATTGAGATTCCACCTCCTCAAAATCGTAAAGTGTTAAGAGGGTTCTAGGGGTGTCTCTCTTATATTAAGAGTTTTCTAGCAGACCTGGTTAGAAGATGTCTCACCTTTACTAGTCCAATAAAGAAGGTAGTTTTTTACTACTGGGATGAGTACTAATATTTTTTGAAAATCAACCATTAATTTACTGCATCCACCAGTATTAATGATCCTAGCAGAAGGAAACACACTCATTGTATAAGTAGCCTCCATATAGCGATCTCTCATTACTATCCATACATAAAAAATAATTCATGAAAATAATATTAGGTACTATCTAAACTAAAAATTAAAAGATACAGATACTCAATATTAGGATATCATAAAGAATGTTTTCACACTCATCTTCATGGTGAAAAATTTGAGGTATTATTTATATCATCAGGAAATTCAATTGGTCTCTCATATCCACACACTCAAGTATATTATTATCCTCCCTATGATGATTATGAATTTGGCCTAATGGAAAATTATCCTGCAATAATAATACATCCAATTTGTGTTAGAGAAGTTAGTAAAAGTGTAGGCATTAGCTTATTTTATTGCGGCACTTTCTACACTATAAAGCACTCTAGTGAACACCAAACTCCCAGATGAGAAATTATTCTATAACCATGACCCCCATGAGCATTGGAGATATATTTTCACAGGGCCTCTCAATGTTGAACATGAATAAAATGAAAAAATAATAGATCAATTGGTTTGGTTTAGGGATTGTTTTTTGTTTCCCCAAATAAGAAAATTTTTACCTACTTTTTCATGCTGTCCAAATGTTGCACTAATAATGAGGTGGAATGAAAATCCTTTATTAAAGGCTAGGATATAGCCCTATAGATTCATATAGACTATCTAAATGTAAAATGTGACGTCGAGATGGTGATAAAATAGATCACGAGAGAATATTCTATAAATAATTAAGAAATGACCCCTCTTAATGGCTATGTAGGGAGACTGAAGGTAGAGTTCCATTTTGAAACAACACCACATCACATACCTCAATAATAGAATTATCATACTGATACACTAGCCAACATATCCAAAGTCTTATCTGATCCTAACCAGGATGAGGTAGTCTTATGATTCATACAATAAAGGGTAGTCTCACTAGTCATCATCTATGACATTGAGAAAATCAACCAGGTCAATGCTACCCCAAGGGATGACTACCCAAAATCCATTCATGGGTGGATGGACGCTATAATATATTACCTTAAATATGAAACTCTTCCACCAGATTGGCCCAAAAATGAATAGATCCAATATCAAGAAGTAAAATTCACACTTTAGGATAGGCTAAATGAAAATAAAAACCCTATAGATGATGCTTTGATGGAGTCATCCTCAGATGTATTATTGAATGAGAGGTCCTCACCATCATAAAAAAAGTATATGTAGGCTCCTGTTATAATAACTAGTCCAAAACCAGGCTCTCCAACCAAATTAAGAGGATTTCTTACTTCTGCACGGGGAATGGATGTTATCAGGCCATATCCCCCATCTATAGTTGATAATTTTATATGCATCCTTTATACTATAGAATTATCATAGAAATGGGTTAAGGCTATAGCCATGAAGGAATTTATAAAAAATAGTATCATAAACATTATGGAGTCCATCATCATTACAAAATTTGATGGAACCAAGGATTTTCTTTGTTGGAAATGGAGTATGGTTTGTGTTTCTTGTCAATCCACATTGGGTTGATCAAGGAGTTTTCAAGGAATCCAGTATTACGATTGAGACTAAAATCATTATTGAAGGTGGCACAATTTTCTAGTGTTTTACTAATTTTTGGGCCTCAAATCCAGAAGTTTTTTTGGAAAAGGAAGAGTTTCAGTGAAGAAATGGAGGACCGTGAACCATGTTCTAGGAAAACATAATGGGTTACAAAATATGGTATGATGAATGTAGAACTGCAAACCATGAAGTAGGAATGGTATGAAGACCACGTAGGAGGAATAATTCATGGAGCAAAGAATGTTCGTTGGAAGGATTACGGTTCCCGAAAGGCTAATTGTTTATAGGATGGCATGCCATTTGTGAAAACAAAGTGGAGTTTTTGAAGCCATGAAGGGTGTTTTTTTGGAAATGAGGTGGTGATTTTTGCCGCTGTGTAGGGAGAATGGGGGTACGTGGACCGTGTAGTGGATACAGTTCATGGGATATGCACAGTATGTGGTAAAGGAGGTGCACTGTCGAAGATTTGGTAAATATTGGTTTAGTAGATTATGTAGATATATTTTTATATATAAGGATCACTAATCCCTTCATTAGGGGGTTCATATGAGATTAAAAATCTGAGAGGAGAAATCTAGTAGTTCACAAGAATAAAACCTCAAAATGGATTTATTTAAAAAATATAAAAGGAATTCGGTGAAGTCCATAACAGTTCAAGAAAGATAGTACACAGAGGAAGAAGGTCAATTCATGAAAGATAGTTCATGAAGGAGGAGTTGGTCTACAGAAAAAAATTTGTACTCAGATGCGGTTTATGAAAGGCATTACATGGTCGTGGTTTGTAGAGGAAGTATATGGAGGATGCCTCGTAATATGTGGAGTAAGAAAGTACATGGAGGAAGCATCACAATACACAGAGAAAGGCAGTACATAGTGGAAGAAGCACGATACACAGATGATTAAGCACAACTCGCAGAGGAAGAACTCATGGTACGTCGTGCAATATGGTTCATGGAAGAAAAAGATCAATACTCGGAAGAACATTTTACAAACCAATAGTAAACAGAAAAGTAAAATATATCTACAGGTAAAAAATTACTTCAACAGAGCATCTATATATAGTTAAGGATGCATGATTTAATTCAAACCCATTAAAGTGACCTTCATGTCAATAAACTGAGTACAAATTCTTCCCAATGTAGTGATCAAGGGGGAGTCAACATAAGTGATCTGAGTGACATAGTGTGCTGTCCCTAAAACCATGTAAACGTAGTTCACCTGGCATAGACAGACTGTGCTAAACTTTTATACTCCAAAACTAGTGAAGATTAATTATCTTTGGTACAACTGAAAACATGTTGGTGTATGATCCTTGGATGTATCCTTTAGTGGTGAACCAAGAAAAAATGACGTGTCTTTTCTTTGCATGTGGTTGTTTGTTTTTATTCACATTATCATCAGACATGTTTAGCAGGTTCCTACCAACGTGGGAACAAGATCCATAAGTTTAAAATTAAAAGTTAACACCTTGATTCACCCCTTGTAATGCCCTATCCCAAGTTACCTAGAGTCAGGGAATTATTATATAACATTGGTATTATCACAAGTGATCAAGTCTCTAAAGACTGATTAGTTTAGTTTCCTTGAATGTACTAGATACATACATAAGTTTTACATTACATCATTAAATAAAGAAAAAAAACTGTGTTCCCTTTGAACACACTCATATACTTTGGCCTATCCCTACATGTTAATCATAATATACTTCTGCACATCCTAGGAAAAATAAAACATAAGAAAAGGGTGAGCTCAAATGCTTAGTAGGGATAACAATATAGAGGAAACAATCATAAAAAAGTATAAACATTTAAGGAAATGTATAAGACTAAAATAAAAGACTTTTAAACTTAAACGTCAACATAATATGGAAATGATAAATCAAATAATTACATTTACTTATTCACATGGATATTATACTAGTCAAATAATCACATGTAATATCAATAGCTAATTTCATAATGATGGAATGCAAAATTCCAGACATCATAACCACAAAGTGAAGGCCTCATGCCAAGACTACAAAAAATGATTTTCTCACGGACTTGTTCCAAGACACTAGTTTGTCTCATGAGACCTACCGATTCATATAGGATCTATAGCGGGCTCCACCTGTCACTTACTATGTCCAATGCATTCCTCATATGAAAAAGTTGAATCATAATCTAAACATTCGTATTAAAACTAGCGTATGAAATGTCAATATTTTAACCACAAACCATGAATAGTATAAAAATATCACATCCAAAGTCAAACATAAGTCATTAAATACAATATATAATATTGTATTATAATAAATCAACCTCAATCAGGAATAATGAAGGATATTGACATAGATGAAAATAATCAGTAAAACTATATGAGAGAAATATCCCCTTTTCTAAAAAACATTTAAAAGTCTCACGATTTATCAAGAAGTTGTTGAAAATAGATTTTTCAATCAAAGTGTCCCATAATACTTTGAAAAATTTAAAATTAATTTTAATTTTAAAACATTCATGTCCATATAAATAAATCCTTAAAACCATTTTTAAAACATGGAAATTAGTGACAAACATTTAGATGAATAAATCTTTAAAAAATTTAAAATTATATTTTAGTTAGAGTTCTTAACCAGATGAGAAAAAATTGAATAAAAATATTTGAGGTAATAAAAACATTATAATATCATGAGAAGAAATGGATTCATGATATACTTTGTAAAAATAGAGTATATTCCCCATATTAAAGTGAATTGGCGCATAACAACAAAAAAGTCATAATGGAATGTAAATTGAGATGAAATCCCTTATAAAGACTGTATCCTTAGTTTAAGGATTAATCAATGACATGATTATGTGTGAAAAATATAAATACACTCAATATTATTGGATATTTAGTGTAAATAAATCAGAGTACAATCACACATATTCCTGTAAAAACAACACCAATGACTTGGATGTTCAACTCAATGAATAAAAATTGAGTTAAGATTACTCCTATCAAGTTTATATCATTGACTTGAGAATTTATCAATGGAGTGATTATGTGTATCAAAAGTAGATCTAAAAAAATGGGAGTGGAAATTACTACATTAATGAATTAATAGTTATTTCACACATAATCTTGGATTAAAATAATCAATTAAGTTTGTGTAAAACCTAATAAGTGGAAATCGAAATTAGAATTTCCCTTACCGATTTGGTAACTTATAAAACATACACCCCATGAAATAAGGAACATACAATAAAGATGTAAATACCCATAAATTAAAGTATATTACACAAGTAATTCAATCATGGGTAGTACATACACCACACAAAAGGAAATAGTGGTAGTATAGCATGAATCTCACGGGAATAAGAAGTGAGATGAAAACCCATTACCTTGTACTTTTACTTAGTTGAGGGTAATTTAAAATCATGTATAATGGTAAAATAATTGTTTTTAAATTATACAAGAAACACATGCATAAATATGATATCATATATGATCTTTTAATATTTCGTTGTTAATGATATTTTTGTAGTATCATTGTTTTGGGTGTTAACTGATTCGTTTTCCTTTATATGTTTTGTTACTTAAGTCATGTTTGTTATGGACAGGATGTATTTGATTCATATATAGAATTATATGAAGTTCTTAAACATTATTTTTAATCATAAAATAAAAATTAATCTTGAATGGTTACGACGGGGAACACAATCTCATTGTGTTGTGGAGATAGTCAGCGGTACGCACGCACGAGCGGAAATATCATTATGTTAGTAGAAAAATCATATGTAATTGGATGATATATTATATATACAGATTCATTAACATGTTATATTTATTATTTACATAATTTAAAATCATTATTTTACCCATCCAAAAAATGATGTGTTGAATAACAAACTACACCACAACGTGGAGACTGTAAGCCGTACTTACGCACATATGGTGACTTTGTCATTCATAGGATGGATAGAATAATGAATATGGTTTTACCATATTTATAATAACATTAAAGTATGTAAAAGGTACTGGAGTTATTATTTTGGTATGGAAACAACAAATAAAGATGAATTGGAAGAAGAAAATAACTTTGAAAGAGGTGATGAAATTATTACCTCTTCTTCAGGTGCTTCATATTAATTTGATCAAAATGGATACATAGGTTGGATTTATGATAAAATTAAGGCATATAGGTTCTAATTAGGGTAGTTGGGAATATATTTGAGTAGGTTTTGTCCAATCCAAATGGCTTTGGGGGTGTGATTTTGAGAGAAGGGGAAGTGCCCTTTAATAAGGGAGGTGAGGGTCATTTTAGAAAAAGCTTGAAATATTAATTTATTATAAAATTATATCCACATTATAATGGCTCCAAAAAGATTTATTTCGAGGATAAAGTGGTTATGGGTTCAAAAACCCTCAAATAATATGTTTTAGATAGGTTTAGGTCACCATATTAAACTTATCTTTTTTGATGTAACTATTAGTTAAATAGTTTAACTTTTACCATGTATTCTTGTCTTATTATAATAAATGGTTAATAAAAATTCTATAAAAAGACAAGAAAACCCCAAGTGGTTAATTAATTAGATATATATCACTATATGAGTCCTTTGGCCTAACTGTAGATTTTTAGGAATATTATACCATTTAATAATATAGTATTTGTTTCAAAAACCCATTTATGTCAATTTTGACACTATTTAGTATTTGGTTTTTTTAAAAGTCAAAAAAAGTTGATTACTTCAAACCAAATAAATTAAATCAATCCTAAAATGTCATATTAACCTATAACATTATTTTAATGCATCCATATTCTCAATTTACATTTATTTGGATATTTATAATATCAATTATTTTAATCTTTCATTAATAAGGTAGTTACTACATCATCATTGTGTCATAAATAAAGTTAGTTATTTAATGTCTAAAAATTATAAATAAAATATCAATAAGTAGGAAATATTTTTATATTTCTAATGAATGTTTATAGTCGAATTTATCTTTTGTATAATTCTATATTAAAAATGATTTTGTTATTAAACATTGAATACAACACTTTTAAATCCTCTTTAAATAAAATAACAATAAATGTTCTAATCTAATCCATGTGGATCAAATAAGATAATATTTTATTTCTAATATTGATTTTGGTATAAAAAATGTTGTACAATAGAGTTAAGACATGTGTTAGGGTAATTATAATATCATTTTACCCTTAATTACCCTATTTACTTTTAACAGTGGTAAATAAAATTCAAAAGTTACTATTCAAAAAAATTTATTTTTATCCTATTGAAACAAATTCTATTTAATTATTTCAATCATGTTTCTCAGATTTTTTAAATTTAATTGAAATAAGCGTTAAAATTAAATTTTATTCAAATTTTTAAATGTTCGTAGAAGGTGGGTAAAGGACGTAAAAATGTTAAACAAAATTTTATACATCTAATTTTATTATAAAATGACTCCGGTGAATTACATTGAACATATATAAGTATTATGTATATATTTTAACCTATAATAAATTTAAATAAAATAAATAATTATTTAAATAAAAAGTAGGTTTTAAATAATAACGTAGTGTTTTTCACTGTCATCAAAAAATGAATGTTTTCAAAAAAATGCCAAAAATTCACCCTAAGATAATTTTGATATTACAAATTAAAAAATGATATCAATTTTACCAAATTCAAAAAATATAAGTTGTATTAATTAATTTTAAAAAATATTCCCGTTGTCAAAACTAGAAAGCGGGTTTTTGAGAAGTAAAAAATATCAAAATATTGATATATGTTTATGTCCAATTTAAATGTAAAATTACTTCCAATGACAAAAATTGGATTAAATGATAAAATTATAATATAATTATACTTAAAAATCATTCCAATTTTTAATTTAACACTATAAATTATTTTGATTAATAAAGTTGGTTTCTATTAAAATTTAGTATTTTTCACTATTTATAAAAATATGAATGTTATCAGAAAAGCACCAAAACTTTATCCAAACTAAATTTTTATGTGCCGATTATAAAGAAGAAGTTTATTTTGTCAAATTTAATATATAAAAGTTTCAAATATTGGATGTAAAAAAGTATTTCCATTAAAAGGCGGAAACATTTCATTTTCTGAAAAATACTTCTTTTATCTGAAAAATTGAATTTGTTCTTATATTATGTCTAAGAAACACATAATATGGATGTTAATATTATATGGAGTATATAAAATTCAAAATTAAGTTAAGACTATTCATAATCATTTTTTGAATGGCTATTTTGGTAAGACGTGTTGCGCTCGAACTCGGTCTTGTGTGCAACGCATCTATTTAATTACTTTAAAGAAAATAATTTACTATGAAATTTTGGGGTGTTTCATTCTTCCCCCCTTTTGGAAATTGAATCCTCACAATTTTAAAATTGGGCTTGGGAATTTCATTTAAAGTGACACATTGAAAAGAGAGTCAATTAAAATATCACTTTAAAAGAAAGAAAGAGAAGTGCAAAATTCACCTGAGATAATCCATACTAGGATTACATGTAGAAAAAAATGGATATGAAAGATAAAATAAGTGTAAAGTTCAGATGGGGAGTGATAGAAAATATGATCAGGAAAAATTTAACAATAATAAAACCACAAACTTGTGATGGGTTAAATGGTCATTAATTTCCTAGTAAGAAAAGTAAACGGACAACATTTTTTTTGTTTTAAGTTCCATTTCATAAAGTTAAGGAATTTATTTACGAGATTGATTAAGAACATAAAGAGATATACTTACTTTTTAAGCAGAGTTTCATCCTTTAATAAATTTCTACCACTAAATCATCTTTTCACCAAATGATGAGTATTCAAGATGACTTGGTTACACTTGAAGTGCTAGAATCAACTTCTAGAGAGTCACACAATCCACAAAGGTAGAACTATATATTTCCCTTGTCATCAAAGATTATACAAAATAAAATGGTTAGTACAGGATCAGATGATCCCTGAAATGGAAATCCTTTATAGAAATAAATTCTAATCTTAATTTCCAAAATTAAACAAAAAATATCCAATGTTCATTAAAGACCATTCAATAAAAAATTGTATTTAAAATCCTTCAATATAATCCAAACAATGATTGAAACCCAAAATGTAGAATAATTTAATCACATATTCATTAATATTAAATCTTAATATTTATCTCCAAATGACATGAACCACTCTTAATGTCTCATACATAAGTGTAATTAACCAAATCACATATTATCTATGATAGGTTAATCATTTCCATTAATAAGCTGATTCTCTATAAAAAACCATAGATTCTTCCAAAATAAAAAAATCCACCATTACTCTGAAATTAAATCCCATATTATTTTATTTTCCTTAGGAATATAGTGTTCCCAAGAGATAAAACGTATTTTAAAATGAAATTTATCACTTAATCAGTAAATAATTTTTCTATACTAAGAATATTAATTTGATAAAACATAAGATCCCAAATAATCATATTATTGATCAATAAAATCATTTAACTAAAAATAATTAGTCATACTAACCAGGGACATTACATAGTCCAGTGGTAAGTGATAAATCACAATCGCACTTTGGTTGTGGGTTCGATTCCCGCATCTTTTTCCGACGTGATGGGTTGTCACATGGTCTTTGTGTTGTACTTTTCAAAAACTATATTTTATAACATTCCGAAAATGTGTTAAATTTCTCAAAATGACTATAACATAATTTAACCACAAGTGTTATCTCATACCTCACATTTTTATCCCAAAAATTAATAACCTGTAATTGCCTCAAATTAGAGGATCATATAAACCGAGATAATTATTTATAACTATATCCACAAAAGAAAAGATAATTATTCCTCAAATAACATTTCCACCTAATAAACTATAGGGTTACACATACAAGAGAAAAGTATTCCAAAGTAATCCCATCAATAAATATCATTAATACTTCAAAACATTTCTCCATCCATTTATTTCCACATAGGTTCTTCCTTGACCTAGTGGTTATCCTATAGAATAGGGCATTGACTCGGGTAATTCCCAGGTCCCCAGCATTTATGGAAAATTATTATAAATGGATTCTTAGGATATTTTTATTTTCTTCCATAATACTCTTCATTTTCTCGACATTTCTTTACTTTGTGTCTTTATTTCCCACATATAAAGCATTTATTTGTTCCATTGAGACACTTTCCTAGGTTTCTCATTCCACATTTCCTGCATGATGGAAATTTAACATTCTTTTCTATATGGTCTCCACTACTGTAGATCTTATCATCCTACACCTTTCACTTCTTTTTTGAGTTTGGGGGTCGGTTAATGTATATATTGTTGATCATACTGTTTGAAACCTTGTTTGGAATGAACACAATGAATTTCAAACCTATCAACATTCCATTTAGTTACTCATTTCCACCATCATTCACAACTTGTACATCATGGTCAATGTTACTATGAAATCCTTGGAATCCAGCCATTGGCTAAAACTAAAAAGAATAGTGTGAGTAACAATAGTTATTAAATCATTTAAAGAATATCATGACACCTTATTTTCAATCTAAAACACCTTAGTATTAACCAAGGTTATTTATTCTTATCTTATATTAAAATCCCTCAAATTGGTTTTTAAATAAAATGTGAATTATCATAGGCATATTCTCTGGGAGTGTTGTAACCAAGAGTGAATCTAGGCCCATTGTCATGCACCAGTTCCCGTTTTAGTCTAGCTCAAATTGGCTTTTTCAGGTTTTACCCCTAGGTACATATGTGCCAAAGCCACCATTACCTGCTTTTATTTAGATAAGGATGCATTTCTTGGAAAACCCACATAATATTTACATTACCAATTTTTTTGGATGTTCTTATATACTAATACCCAAATTCTATCTTAGGGTCGTATTTTCTAATCATAGTTTTTCTAAATCTAGTTTCCAAGGTTTGTACTAAACTTCCTTTAATACCAACTGTAACACCTTAACCCTAGTTACCCACAGTCGGTGCATTATTACATAAAATTGGCATGATCACAAGAGATCATGTCTAGAAATACCTATTAGTTTAGTAGCCTTGGAAGTACTAGATACATACATAAGTTTTACATTACATCATGAAATAAAGAAAAACAATACTGTGTTTCCTTTGAACACACTCATATCCTTTGGACTATCCCTATAGGTTAATCATAATATACTTCTTCACATCCTAGGAAAAATAAAACATAATAAAGGGGTGAGATCAGATGCTCAGTAGGGATAAAAATATATAGGAAACTATCATAAATAAGCATAAACATTTAAGGAATTGTATAAGACTAAAACACAATCCTTTTAAATTTAAACTTCAACATAATATTGTAATGATAAATCAAATAATTCTATTTACATATTTACATGGATATTCCACTAGTTCAATAATCACATGTAAAATCAATAGATAATTTCATAATGATGGAATGCATAATGCTGTACATTATAACCACAGAGTCAAGACCACATACCAAGACAAAAAAAAAAGATTTTATCAAGGCCCTGTTCCAAGACACTAGTTTGTCTCATGATACCTACCAATGCACATAAGAGATATAGCAGGCTCCACCTGTCACTTAATATGTCCAATGTATTCCTCATATGAAAAGGTTGAAACATAATCTAAACATTCGTATTAAAACTAGCATACGAAATGTCAATATTTTAACCAAAAACCATGAATGGTATAAAAATAGCACATCCACAGTCAAACATAACTCATTCAATAAAATATGGAATATTGTATTATAATAAATAAACCTCAATCAAGAATAATTAAGGGTATTGAAATAGATGAAAATAATCAGTAAAACTATTTTATAGAAATAACCACTTTTCTTGAAAACATTTAAAAGTCTCTATATTTATCAAGAAGCTATTAAAAATAGATTTTTGAATCAAAGTGTCCCATAACACTTTGAAACATTTAAAATGAATTTTAATTTTAAAACATTCATGTCCATATAAATGAGTCCTTGAAACCATTTTTAAAACCTGGACATTAATGAGAAATATTTAGAAAAATAAATCTTTTAAACATTTAAAATGACATTTTAGTTAGAGTTCCTAAAAAAATGAGACATTATTGAATAAAAAAAATTGAGGTAATAAAAAAATATAATAGCAAGAGAATAAATGGATTCATGATATACTATGTCAAAGTACAGTATATAAACCATATAAAAGTGATTTGGCATATAACAACAAAGAAGTCTCGATTGAATGTAAACTGAAATTAAATCCCTTATAAAGATTGTATCATTATGTTAAGGATAAATAGATGAAATAATTATGTGTGAAAAATATAAATACATTCATTATGATTGGATATTCAGTGTAAATCAATTAGAATACATTCACACATATTCTTGTAAAATCAGCACCAATGACTTGGATATTTAACTCAATGAATAGAAATTGAGTTAATATTGATCTTATCAAGTTAATATCACTGAATTGAGAATTTATAAATGGAGTGATTATGTGTTAAAAAAGTATATCCACAAAAAGGAGAGTGTAAATTACTACATAAATAAATAAATAGTGATTCAACACATAATCTTGGAGTAAAATAATCAATGAAGTTTGTGTAAAACCCAATGAGTGGAAATCGAAATTAGAAATTCCCTTGCCAATTTGGTAACTTAAAAAACATACAACCTAGGAAATAAGGATCATAAAATGAAGATTTAAATAACCATAAGTTAAACTATATTACACCAATAATTCAATCCTGGTTTGAACATACACCACACAAAAGGAAATAGTGTCAATATAGCGTGAATCTCACAGGAATAAGAAGTGAGATAAAAACCCCTTATGTTGTAATTTTCCTTAGTTGAGGGTACATTAACCTCCTGTATAATGGTGAAATAATTGTTATTAAATTATAAAACAACCACATACATAATTATGATATCATATATGATCATTCTTATATTGCTTTGTTAATGATATTTCAGTAGTATCATTGTTTTGGGTGTTAACTGATTCATTTTCATTTATATGTTTTGTTACGTAAGACATGTTTGTTATGGATAGGATGTATTTGATTCATATCTAGAATGATATTAAAATTTTAAACATAGTTTTTAATCATAAAATGAAAATTATTATTGAATGGTTACGATGGGGAATGAAATCTCATCCCGTCGTGGAGACGGTAAGCTATACGTACGCATGAGCGACAATATCATTCTATTAGGGGTGAAATCATATGTAATTGGATGGTATATTGTATATAAAGAATAATTAAATTTTTTTATTTATTATTTAAATAATTTATACTCATTATTATTCCCATCAAAATAATGAAGTGTTGAATAACAAACTACACCATGATGTAGAGAAGGCAAGCCATACATACGCACGTATAGTGAATTTGTCATTCATAGGATGGATAGAATAATGAATATGGTTGTAAAATATTTATAATAACATCAAAGTATGTATAAGGTAATGGAGTTATTATTTAGGTATGGAAACAAAAAATAAAGAGGAAGTGGAAGAATAAAATAACTTTGAAAGAGGTGATGAAATTATTACACCTTCTTTGGGTTCTTCATTTTGATTTGATCAAAAGGGATACTTAGGTTGGTTTTTGGATAAAATAAAGTACTTTAGGTTATATTGAGAGTATTTGGGAAGATATTTCATCAGGTTTTTACCAAGAAAAATGGCTTTGGTGGTGTGATTTTGAGAGAAGGGGAAGTACCCTTTTATAAGAGAGGTGAGGGTCACTTTAGGTAATGATTGAAATATTAGTTTATTATACAATCATATTCTATTTATAATGACTAAAATAGGATTTATTTTGAGGATAAGTTTGGGATGGGTCGAAAACCTCTCAACTAATAGGTTTTATTTAGGTTTAGGTCACCATATTAACCTTATATTTTTTATTTAACTCTTAGTTAAATAGTTGAACTTTTACCATGTATTCTTGTATTATTATAATAAATGGTTTATAAAATTCCTATAAAAAAACAAGAGAACCCCATGTGATTAATTAACAAAATATATATCATTATATGAGTCATTTTTTCAAAACTTATATTTTTAAAAATATTATATCATTTAATAATATAGTATTTGTTTTAAAAACCCATTTATGTCAATTTTTACACTATTTAGCATTTGGTTTTTGTGAAAGTCAAAAAAACTTTATTAATTAAAAAAAAAAAATTAAATCAATCCTAAAATGTCATATTATCCTATAAAATTAGTTTAATGCATTAAAAGTTTCAATTTACATTTATTTGAATATTTATAATATAAATTATTTTAATCTTTAATTAATAAGATGATTAATGCATCATCGTTGTGTCATAAATAAATTTAACTATTTAATTTATAAATATTATAAATAAAATGACATTATGTAGGAAATATTTTTATATTTATATTGAATATTTATAGTCGAACATATCTTATGTATAACCATATATTAAAAATATTTTAGTTATTAAAATTTGAATTTAACACTTTTAACTCTTCTTTAAATAAAATAATAATAAATGTCATAATCTAATAAAAGTGGATCAAAGAGGATCATATGTCATTAAAAAGGTTTATTTTGGTCTAAAAACACTTATACAATTAAATTAGGACATGTGTTTGGGTAATTATAATAATATTTTTACCTTTAATTACCCTATTTACTTTTAATCGTGGTAAAAAAATTCAAAAGTTACTATTCAAAAAAATTATTTTCATCCTATTGAACCAAATATTACTTACTTATGTCAAATATGCCTATCATATTATTTAAATTCAACTCACAGAAGCGGTAAAATTACATTTTATGCAAATTTGTAAATGTGCCTAGAAGGTGGGTAAAAGATGTTAAAATGTTCAACAAAATTCTATACATCAAATTTTATTATAAAATGACTATATGGAATTAAATTGAACTTATATAGGTATTATGTATCTATTTTTTCCTAAAATAAATTTAAATAAAATAAATAATTATTTAAAAAGTAGGTTTTAAACAATTATGTAGTGTTTTTCACTATTCATCAAAAATTGGAAGTTTCCAGAAAAATACAAAAACTTAATCCTATGCTAATTTTGATATTAAAAATTGAAAAATGATTTCTATTTTACAAAATTAAAAACTTATAATTTTTATTAATTAATTTTAAAAAATATTCCCATTGTCAAAACCATAATATGGGTTTTTTAGAAGTAAAAACTATCAAAAGACTGTGGTTATATCCAATTTAAATGTAAAATTACTTCTAATGAACAATATTGGATTAAATGATAAAAATATAATTTAATTATAATTAAAAACCATTAAAATTTATAATTTAACACGTTAAATTATTTTGATTGAAAATGTAGTTCTCAATTAAAATTTAGTATTTTTCACAATTCATTAGAATATTAGTGTTATCAGAAAAGAACCAAAAATTTATCCAAACGAAATTTTTATGTCCCATTTATAAAGAAGAAGTTTATTTTTTCAAATTGAATATATAAAAGTTTCAAATATTGGATTAAAAAATAAGTTCTCCATTAAAAGGAGGTAAAATTTCATTTTTTAAAAAATATTTATTTTATCTGAAAAATTAATTTTGTTATTATATTATGTCTAAGAAACACAAAATATGGATGTTAAAATTATATGGAGTAAATAAAATTCAAAATGAAGTTAATACTATTTGTAACCATTTTTTGAACGCCTATTCTGGTAAGTTGTGGTGCACTCGAACTCAGTCATGCATGCAGTGCAAGCTATTTAATTAAGTTAAAGAAAATAACTTACTATGAAATAATGGGGTGTTACACCCCTCCCCTATTAGGGTGTTCTGGGGTCCTTCATGATTCAGCTCTCCTCACATAATAATGATGTAAAATGGAACCAACTTCTGTTATTATGAGTTGAAGAGGCTATATCAGGATTATAACCTCAATTCACACTGTTCATATCACTATTATGTCGAAAAAAATGGTAAGATAGTGTAATTGAATAATACTCTCTCAAATATATCAAGAAAATGGAGCGAAAATTCAACAAGGATTGGGTAGACAAGCTCCTACATACTTTATGGGCCTACTGTACCATGAATGATATAACTAAAAAAGAATCCTCATACTAATTGGTTTATGGAACAAATTTTGTATTACCCATAGAAGTTTGGTTTCCCTCACTCCAAACTACTATCCGTGGAAAAGTCTCAGAAGACAAACAATCATAGAAGCAACTCGATGAGTAATAATGACTCAATGAGATAATGTTATGTACACTTCATGTAATATAATGAAACTTTTGGCTTCTTAATAGAAACCTTTTATCCATTATCCTCCTCCTTGTTTTGTAGTTAATCTATGATTGGGTAATGTCCTGAGGTCTTTGAGAAGCTTAAATATGATTAAGTGGGTTTTTGGTAATGTTTCTTCTAATACAGGTGGTACCACACCGTGGTCTGGATGGATATGCTATTGGGTTTTTATGGAATCAAGGGCACCAAATAGAGAAAATTGGTTCACTTCAGTGATTATAATCTTTAGAGGTTTTACGATAGCCTTCACCATGGAAGACTATTTGTGAAAGACATGCCATGATGACTTACACCATAACATAGATCCTTCTTATTATTCAGTTTCAGATAGATGGTACAACTGTTCATATAACCTTCAACCTTTGAGAGTTAAGAATTTAAATGGCTAGTTTTGAAATTTATTTTTAGCCTTAATTTTATTTTCCTAGAGGGGAATTCATGTGTATTTAACAATGTTTTTGTTTCACAAATATCAAACCCTTGTAAATAGAGCTTTAACTTCACTATTTTACATCATTACAAAGTTCTAAAGTTATGTAGAGATGAATACATGATGAAATTCCCATTCTACACTACAAAGGTTGGAGTTTCATTAAAATTATATATCATATTAATCTTTCTTGCATCATATAGGTTGATAGTCAATACTCTTCACATTTATGTACCCTATCTTTCAATGTGGTGGTTACCTCTACACTATGGTGGTAGTTTTTATTACACCTCCATTCATCAGTTCTTTTCTTGCACCATGGAGCCTTCTAGACTTCCAAAAATCCTTACAAACACACATAAATACTTCCATCAAATAAAATTGATCATTCGTAATAATTGTTTATATCCATTGTCTTATTTATCCTTGATTAACTCCAGAACCCATGACCTATTCGATTGGAATCAGTTTATGGAGTATTTAGTGATTGATTATGTTACGGTTGGTGCGAGATTGTGGTTCAGGTGAGAAAACATTCATAAAACCTTAGCATTGACATTTACAAACTTGAGGTAGATATTTTCTTAAAATTTTGAGTTTTTTATAGTTTGTTAGCATGATATGTTGTTTTGGATTAATTAACCTATGCTTGATATGAGTTTCATGTGGGTGTGTGAGTGTCTATGAGTCCTGTTTGATTATGACCATGTGATTATGTTTGGATCCTGGCATTTAATCATGGTGTGCCTTATTGTTCCCTGCTACCACATGTTTTTCTTATTATTTTGCATAGCATGTGGAACTATGTTTGAGTAATCGAGAAGATAAAGTGGTGCCTTGAGGTTGGTGCGATGTGGTCCAAATATCCTTAAAGGTGAGAATGGATAACCTTGTAGAGGGATGCAAATAAGTGGCTAGTTAACTAACTTGACACAATACAAACATCATTAATGGTGGGCATGGATATCCCTATATATGGATGTGAATAAGTTTCTAGATGGAAGATACCATCATGGGATTGTCATTGGCTTGGGACATGGGTGTTTAAAAGGAAATTTGACCGGGGATTGACCTGGAGGAATGTGCAATGTACCTAATGAAAATCACCATCTGGGTGGGATGATATGGGTTAGATTAATGGTAGTACTTGATTGAATTAACTAAAATACTTACCAGTAATGAGACAAAGTATGCGGGGATAGGTTAGCTCATGATGAATTGATATATGTATGATTGTATGAATATTTTAGCATTTAGTTATGCCATGTCATACATTTTTGTATATATATATTCCACTCATGTTAAGGAATAATTGGTGGTTTAATATCAATTCGTATACTCACACCATATTCAGGTATTTTTGTGCGCTTATATATTTCAAGACTAGAGACATGAATAAGTAAAAATTCCCTATGGTGAATGACTAAGTAGCGAAGTACAGAGCTGATAACATACCTAGACATGCTCAAAAGTACCCACTATTTATTTAATTTTTACCTAATGTTTCATTTACCTAGTTTGGCATACCACATGGGAGAACATATCTCTTATATGAAATATATTTCATATTTTTTTCCACAAGATTACTTTGATTATTTATTTTCGTGATTATTATTATTATCTAATCCATGATATGGTACTAGGGGTATAATCATTCCACTGATGGACTTAGACCCTCTCTGCTAGTTGACTACCTCTTTCATATGGGGAGGCACACATAAGTCCATGTAGCATTCTGACTTGGACATGGTGGTTTAGGTTGGGATGTTACAAAATGTTATCAGAGGTCTGGTTTTCTTCTTTTATTTTTAGACTAAACTAAGTTATGGTAGTAAGGATATAGTTTTTTGGGACTCGTAACATGGTGTTTATATATTCCTAGCCATTAAATGTGTAACATATCTCTATGTTACCAAGGATATGATTGCTTTTGCCACTAATTAAATTCCCCTTGGGTGACTCACAACATCTTGATGTGTGTTTTTTGATATTTTAGGTTCATTATTGAAACATTATTAGGAACATAGTTCTACATGTTATATATGTACATATTTTTGTGATGTATAATAGTTATTTAATTTATTACCTTAATTTGTGAAATCTATTCCGGATAGTTTTTCTACAATAGTGTGATGTGTCTTTTTCGATTTAATGAGTTTGACTAAGAATTATATTGTGTTAGTATATATATAATTACTATGAATAATGACTAAGGATAGAGACTAGGGTTAATACTAGGAGACGTATAGTTTGGGTTGCACGTAGAATCCTAAGAAATCCTTTTTGTGATCCCATAGTCTAGTTAGGAATTTTTTATATTTATGATGTTATTAAAGTTGAAGATGTTCTACCTCAAACATGTTTTATTGGACAGCAAGGTACAGTAGAATAGGATGCCCCCGTGTCATAACTCGCAGTGTAAGAGGATGTGCCCTAACATGCTTTTACATTGGAATAATTGATCCATGACATATATCTCATTCATCTGGGATTATTTCAGATGGTTAACGTCCAAGGTAGATCCACTCAGAGGACTGTGACAGACCATGATTGGGAATTAAATATCCAAAATCCTCTGGTGTTCTAGGGTACTAGTGGACCTCATGATTCATAGGATAAGATATATGTTATTGAGTTCATTTTCGAGCTGGTACAAACTCTTTAGGAGGGCTGAGTGATTTTGGTGACCTTTATGTTCTGAGGAAATTCTGGGAGATAGTGGAAAACCATGAGTCAATGTTGATGATAATTGGACCTTACTTGGGTGACCATTATGGAATTGTTTCTTGAACACTACTTTTATTAGGCGATGAATTTGTACCATGACAATGCGTTCATGGAGTTATAATGAGGTTTTATGACTGTCTCTGCAAACTCTACTTTGAATTATGGAGTTACTTATATTTGATCATTTGTTGGTAGGGATTGAGGCACAAAATTATTTTTAATTTAAAATAAGACTTCAAATGTATCTTAACCACCAGGTTAGGGGATATGAACTGATGTTGTAATCAAAGGTACTTCTTAAGCCCTAATCATTCAGAAGGGGATGGAGGAGTACTAGGAAGTAGGTTTACTTATTACCCATGGAGGACTAGTGACTGAGATTTATCTCACTACTACATGAGTTTCTTCTGAAAGCAAGAATAGAAAGGTGGACCAGGAGAAGCACAATGATATACAGCTATGATAGAGTAGGACTTATTCAGTATACACTGTGGGAGATTATTACAACTGGTGCTAAAATTGTTGGAAAATGGGGAATTATAGTATTTCAAGTAGGAAATATTATGTGGAGTGCCACAATTTTGAAAATCATTGAGTATCTTTCCAAATGGTATCTTAGACGGGTACTAGGGGATCAAGGTAAGCTGGGAGTGGAGGACCTCATCAAAGGATGTAGACTTCTTAGATGATGGTGACTCAGGGATATGGTTGTAGATATAAGATGGATCATGATTACGTAGTAAAACAGGTTTTGGAAGATGATAGAGAGGGTCAATCTACTATTTGTGGTATATTATTAATCATGTACACTTTATCTACTACCTTGTTTGATACTGGTTCTTACTATACCTTAATTTCCAAAAAATTAATTACTAAACACTACCTAGAAATCAAAATATTCTATGAGTTAGTATCCCTTGATACACCATTGGGAATGAAAGTGGACCATATCTAATGATTAAAAGAGTGTTAAATAGTCACATAAACCTATAAAAATATACCACAATTCATGATTCTAGAGATGAAGACCTTCGATGTGATTCTTATAATGGATTAGATGACCAGTTTCTATGTTCACATTGATTTATATCAGAGACATGTGTCATTCAATTCACTAAAGGGAGAGAAGTTAATGAATATTAGAGAGTGAAAACCGAGGGTAGGTAGAGTTGGACCAGATTTGTGTCCGCTCAGGATGGTAACAATATAAATTATGTGCTTTTCTATATTAATTCGACCAGTGAAAATCCCCCTTGATATTTATTCCAGTCATGGATTTCTATTAAGAAATATTTCTTGATGACATCATAGGACTTCCCCCTAATAAAGGAGTTGAATTTGAGATTGATTTCATGGTGTCTGCACATACCATTTTGATACCCTTTTTTTATGGTACAATCCAAGATAAAGGATATCAAATTAAAGAGCGAGGAATTGAAGAAGAAGTGATTAATATGGCTAGTTAATTCATGGTGGGGCGTACCTATTTTTTCCCAAGAATTCATATGACAGTCTTTGACTCTGCATTGATTACCAAAATATGAACCAGGTGACACAGAATAACTGATATCAAATTCCAAGGATCGATGATTTTTTTATTAGTTATAGGTATCTTGATTTCTCTTCAATATTGATCTAGAAACAATCTATCACTAACTGTGAGTTAGATAAGAGAAATTTTGGATATGGTGTTTCAGAGTAGGTATAGGCAGTATGAGTACTTGGTGATTCTTTTCCAGTTGAATAATGCACTAGATGTGTTCATAAACCTCGTGAACAAGCTCTTCCACAGATATCTGGACTCATTGGTATTGGTGTTTTTTAAAAACATCCTCATATACTCACCAAACATAGAGAAGCATTCTAGACAACTTGATATAGTCTTGAGTTAGATTTTTGAACAATGTCATTACTCTATCCTGTCAAAGTGTGGCTTATGGATGTGGGAGTGAGATTATTGGGGTATGTGGTGTCCAATATAAGTGTATCTATTGACCTATAGAAAATGGAGTTAGTGATGTCATGTACATTTCCACATAATGTATCTCACATAAGGACCTTTTATGGTTTATTAGGATATTCTGATGATTTATTTAGGAGTTCTCCTGAATACCAACACCTATAATAGAATTTATGAAGAAGTAAGTAAAATTATAGTGGTCAGACCACTGTGAAGAGGCATTCCTTGAATTGGAGTGGAGGTTGATGATAACTATAGTACTGAAATTACCTGAGCCTGATATTATTTATGAAATGTACATTGATGCATCAATCAATGTTCTATAAGTAGTGATGATATTGAGAGAGAAGGTAGTGGAATATGGATCTCATCATCTATGACCCCATGAGAGAGACTAATACACACATGACAATAAGTTCAAAGTAGTGGTTCTTTCTATAAAGTGTTGATAAAATTATCTCTTTGGTGAGAGGTTTTTTTATATATACTGACTATTAGAGCCTTCACTATATCTTCACACAACAGTTCCTGTATCTGAGATAGAGGTTCTGGGTGGAGTATCTACATAAGTTAGAATTTCAGATCGATTTTTCACCTAGAAATGGTGACATCATTGCATATAATATTATCCATAATACACCAGTTGTGTAGGATCTTGATGATAAACCTTCATAGGAGCAGTGAATCTTGATGATCTTGTTGGATTATTAGAGGATAGATGCTTCAAAGGACTAAGGATTGATTAATTGTTCTCCATTCATGACCACGTATTCTTTTTTAGATTGGGAAAATACAAGACTAGATATTAACCTACAGTGTGTTGTGATGAGGGAATGACTAACTGAATATGATTCAATGTTAGATTGGTCATTGAGCGATGGTGATTTGATCCTCATACATGGTATAGTAGTAATCCCTGCACCCATTAGAGAGGAGATGATATAAGATTACCATACCTCTAGATGTTAAGTACATCCAATTGAGGAAAAGTTGTACCATGATTTCATATAGAAATTTTGGTGGCTAGAAATGAATAGGGACATTACTGGGTTTGTCTCTCGATGCCTTAGGTTGAGCACTAATTTCCTAGTGGCTTTCTCTAGGAACATTCAGTTACCATACTGGAATGTAAGTGAATCATCATTCCCTTTTTTACAAGGTCACCTAGGATCCCAATGAGTCATGATGATTTTTGGGTGATTTTCAATCGGCTAATTAATTTTTCCCACTTTTTATTGATTTAATAAACTAACTCAGTGGTTGAGCAAGGAAGTATTTATATCTATGAGATCAAATGCTTAAATGGAGTTCCATTGAGAATTGTTTCTGATATTGATATTCATTTTATGTCATAAATTTGGTAGGTATTGCAGAAGGCCCTAGGTACTTTTCTGAGATTGATGTAGCATACCATCCTCAGATAGGAAAATGGTCTAAGAGGATGATACACATATTAGATAATATGCTTTGAGCTTGCATTATAGGATTCATTTGAGGTTGTTATGATCATATAACATTGATTTAGTTTTCATAAAACATTAATTAATAAACTTCAATTCATATATCATCATATGAGGCTCTATACAGAAGGTCTTGTTGTTCACTAATTTGTTGGAATGAGGGAGGTGTGCCGGTAGATGTTGGGACCATTTTTGTGAAAGAGACCTTTAAAAGAGTGAAACTAATTTAGAAGTAGTTGATCACCACCTAGACAAAGAATAAAACATATGATGATTACAATAGGATACTTTTAGAGTTTACCATGTATGATCATGTTCCCTTGAGAGTGAATCCCATGTTAAAACAATAATGTTAGGGGAAGACAGGAAAGCAAGAACCACATTCTATAGTACCCTTAGAGATCACTGAACTAATTGGGACAATATAGTACCATATATACCTTCCTCTAAATTATCTAGGCATGCATGACGTGTTCCATAATTCTCAACTTCGTAGGTACATTTATAATCATACACATGTTATAGACTGTGAAGACATTGAGTTGAAACCATATGAATCATATTTGGAGTGTCTAGTGTTGATTATAGATTGGAGTAAGAAATGCCTCTGAGAGAACATGGTACCACTCATCTAGATTCATTGTTATCATGGAAATATCCAAGAGGAGCCTTGGGAGAGGGAGGCTGATGTTTGAGCATAGTGGATTGGATTTTCTGAATAGGAACCTTAGAGATGCTTCTCAAGGATGATTATCTTTATAGGAGTGAATTGTAATACAGAAAACTTTTGGCTCCTTAATAAAAACATTATACCAATTCTTATCATCTATGTTTTTGAGTTTTTACATGTTTGGGTAATGGACTAAGGGTATTAAGAAGCTTAAGGATGCTTAAGTGTATTTTTTAAAATCTTTTGTTCCAAAACAGGTGGTACCACACCGTGGCCTAGATGGATGCATCATAGGGGTAATATGGAATTAAGGCCACACTAAATATGAAATGACTATATTGTAGTGATTCCCAACATTTAAGGTTTTACTAAATCCTTTTCCATGGAAGGATATCCATGGAGGCTATGTCGTAGTGACATACACCATTCCACATTGCTGTCTTTCACGTTTGTTTTTTATAGTTAGTAAAACCATTCATCCATAATTTATCCTTTGGGAGTTGTGGATTTAAACGGACCATTACAAAATTGATTTGGGGCCTCCATTTTAGAATTCAAGAGTGTAATTCCTAAGGCTTTAATGAGGGGGTTTCCACATGGATCGATCCAATACACATAGAATTTTCTCATCTCTCTTTGACATCACTCCATATTTTGAATGGGTTGTAGAGATGACTCCGTGTCACAATTCCCATATCATGCCACATAGATTTGAGTTTTTTTATGGTATTATTATGTATTAATATTTCTTTAATCGTGGAGGTAAAATTATGGAACTATCCACCTCGCAGTACCCTATCAAAACTATGGTTATTACGTATATGTCATGGTGGTAGTTTTTAGTATACCTATATACTATTGTGATTTTCATGCATCTTGGATCCTTTAAGACTTTTAGGAAGCCTTCCAATCGAACTTGAAGCTTTATATTAATAAAAATAAATATTGGGTAGGAATTGGTTCTGAATTTTGGCATGTTTATCCTTACCTTACTCTAGAACCCATGTCATATTAGATTGGAATAAAAACTATGAGTCTTTGGCAGGTGATTGTGTTTTGGTTGGTGTGTGAACATGGTTCAGGTGAAAAGAAACTTCAGTAAACCATGGTGTAAACATTGATAACTTTGATGTATAAATTTCCTTACCATTTTTGGTCATGTATATGATTTTGACATGATATATTATTTATGGTTCATTAACCCATGCTTGATATGAGTTTCATGTGGGTGTTTGAGTGGCTATGAGGCCTTCTTGATTATGACCATGTGATTATGTATGGATCTTAATGTTTAATATTGGTGTGACTTGTTATTCGTTGTTACAACATGTTTTTATTATTGTGTTTCATATAAAGTGGGATAATGTTTCAAGAATATAGATGATTAGGTGGAGCGTTGAGGTTGGTGTGATGAAATCCAAACATTATTAATGGTGGGAATGGATATCTCTATCGTGGGATGTGATTAAGTGGCCAGTTAACCAATTCGATGCAGTATAAACATATTTAAAGGCTGGTGTGGCTCTCCCTATAAGGGGATGTGCATAAGTGGCTAAGTAGAAGATACCTGTATGTGATTCCCATAGACTTGGTCCACAATTTTTTAAAGATATTGATGATCGAGGATTGAAATTGTGGAATGTGCAACATTCTTATTGAAAGTCACTATCTTGATGGGGTGATCCATGTTACAATAAAAGTGGTACTTGATTGAATTATATGACATCATTATTGGAAATGAGCCAAAGGATGTGGGGTTGGGGTTCATGGAGGATTGGTCAATGCACTATGACACACAATATGAATAGTTGAATGATTATTTGATCATATAATTATTTCATGGAATACAATTATATGTATATATATTCACTTATATTAAGAAAACATTGGTGGTTACATACCATGTCTTTTAATCACACCCTACTTGAGTATTTCAGAATGATTATAGATTTCATGATTAGAGAATCAACAAAGGGAAAGGTCCCTATGGTTGATGTGTGAGAAGAGGACTACATTGATGGCAGTGGATCAAGATAGAATCTAGAGAACCCACTACTTATTTAATTATTACATGTTATTTCACTAACTTGGACGAGATTACCACTTGGAAGCCCTTATCTATTATATGAATTATATTCCATATTTTTATTATTATTGATTACTCTAATTATTTATTATATTGATTATTATTATCATCTTCTCGATGACATGATACTGAGGATATAGTCTCCCCTTTGACAGACTTAGACCCTCACTACTATTTGGCAGCCTCTTGTATATGAGGAAAAATGTATGAGGTCATATAACATTACATACAAGACTCAGTGGTTCTATTTGGGTTGTTACACTATATAAATTTGAACTTCATTAAGATCGGATTTCACATGACTTTAAAAAAACAGTCTACCTCTACTTGTTCCTTTAAGGAGAATTGGTAATAGTACTCAAAACCCCGATAATGCTAGGGATGAGAACCCAAAAGTTGGAACCTAAATGGGAAGTTCCCTAATTCATACATAAGGTATATTAAAACAAATATCAATCATTGGACACAATTGATGGATAACACATTATGCCTCCCACTAACACATGCATTATTAATAAATAATTTGCAAAAAATTTTGGATGCAAATAAGGCCTAACATAAATAATTTATACTGCATAGCCCCCCAAGGTCCTATTGCATGACCTTAAAAAGTAGGATACCCATTTACTTATAGCATTATGTTAAAATACAAGGAACACTCCCTAGTAATATGATGTTAAACTATGTGACATCCTAATTCCTCACTACGTGACTTCAAATAGTATAGTGATCCCTATCACAATACCTTAAACAACGCAACACAAATTTACTTTATGAGACCATCCTCCAATTTTATGCATGAGACCGATCTGTGTAAAAGGTTTCTAGTGTAGTTTTTTTCCATCACATGCTATGTTTTCCCCAATAACCCTACATGAGAACAAATTAGACTACCTTTCTTTCAAAACAAAAACATATTCCCTATCAAGTTTTCTTCTTTCTTAACCCTTGAAACCTATTTAGTGAAATTAACTTTATATGATCCATATTTATTCAAAAAATAAAATGAATCTTCCTTATGTAATATTCAGATCTATATAGAGACTAAAACATGTAGAACTATGCAAGTCTTGATTCCCATCATTAGGGGATTCAAAGTGATGTTTGGATCCTAAATTTTAGGCCCAACCTTGAATATTTATCACATTAAAATGTGTTCCCTGATATGAAACAAATATTTATAATGATTTCTTATCAAATTAAAATTTTAATTCCCCCATATATTTCTTATCATGAATTCTATTGAGATTTAATCGAATTCCTATCCATCTCTTGTTTGTCTTGCTGATCATGATTCATATAAGTCAAAGAACATAGAAAGAAACTCTGATTAGTGTGATTGGGATACGTTTTACTTAAAGATAAGGAGCCACATAATTTTTGCATGATGTTAAACTGTATAAAATTATGTATTCACATTGAATAAATCTTCCATTGTGATTATTTTTTTACTCAATAATCACATGTTTGATCCCTTCTCTTTGAAAATCCGTTGATACATATTGGAGAAACATTTAGGGTAAGAAAAATATTATTAAATATTATGTTCACCATGATCCAACTTTACACCCATGATATCTGAGTTAATACCAACCGATTCCTTGAGTGTATATTCTCTTGGAATTTGGTGAACCCTAAGCCCACATAATCTTGGTTCTCCCTAGTAGCATATTGGTAATTGGGTTAGACTAATCTAAAGGGACCCCGACATGTTTCCCTAGAGAATAACACAATTACTAAAATCTTGTTACTAGGGGATGTTTTGGTCCCAGAGGAGAGTCCACCTTAAATATAGGATCTATTTTCTGGACTGTGTGACATTCAATATTTTTCCAATACTAATTGATGAGTTGTACCAACCGGTCTCCACTTCCCATTGAATCATATATTTTTGGGTTATGATTTACAAATACCATAACACAACTATTCAAGTGGTTTCATATACCCTTGATGTTACACATATCTGCATCATACTAATTGTAAAAGAAATATTATAACATCATATTCTAGTACCCTTTTGTTTCATGGAATATATATCCTCTAAAGAACCAAATTCTCTAAGTTAGACATTCCTCTCGGCAATCAAACTTGGTCAAATCTGCACGAACATAAAACTTCATCCCCCCTGGTCACCATCACATAAAATTAAACTGTAAAAATTCACCATCCCTATAATATGATGTGAAATTATGAGTTGAGAGTCCATCTTGTATGGATCTAAAATTTTCAAAATAAATCACTCATAGTGGCCAATTTTGTCCCATACATGAGAGATAAATCCATGTAATAATATTTGGTACTTGATATACCTACAATAGAGATAATCAATACACACTATTTCTTTCATAAGATCCATATTTGTGAAGGTAATTTTACCAAAAAGATCTATGCATGGCTTGATTCTTGCTATCATATGACATTTAGTGATTCCTGGATCCCATAATTCTAGGCCCAAAAACAATACCACGAAAATAATAATAATCCCCCAATCCTTTTTCATGGGACTCATCTGTATAGGTCATTTTGAATATAATCATTATGCATGGCTTTATTCCAAACATCATAGGATACATAGTGATACCAAAATCCCTTAATCCTTATCCCAACCATGATGCCAAGAAAAAATAATTCCACTTTTCTTGATCATGAGTCTGATATATATAGGGAAATTTTTTACTATGAAATACACGCGACTTAATTCCCTACACATTATAATATATAGTAATGTTTGATTTCCCTAATAATGGGATTGGACACAATATTTAAGAAAATAATACCCCATATTCCTTGTTTAGGAGCCTTACATATGAAGATAACTTTGTTTTTTTCAAGAACTGCATATGTATTGTTTCCTTCTATCATAATATTCATAGTGATTCCAAGATCCCCTAACCATAGGTCCATCCAAAATGTAAAATAATGTCCTTTACCTATATATAGGTCAAACATGTGTAGAACGTTTTCTCTATAAGAACTATATGTGGCTTGATTATTGATATTACAGGATATGCTATGAACCCTAGATCCCCAAATCCTAGTCCCAACTATAATAGAAAATTTAATAAATAAAATTCCTCATTCCTTGCATATGAGTAAGATTTATGTAGGGGACCATTTTTATTTAATAACAACATGTGAATTAACACCAGACCTGTTAGGATATGTAGTAACATATATGTGTATTTTCTTATTCCAAACCATAATATTTCCTCTATCACAACCTTCCTTGGGTTTTGGTCCAAATTAATATTAGTTATCCATGTTTGGAAAAAATACTATGAAGATCCCACCATAAGTAAAATCCTCTCCCAAAATGATATCCCTTCTCCTTTATAGTACATTCGATAGTTAGGGATCAATAAATCGTGTGATAGTGGATGACCTCTGTTTTTAGTAGTAACAAGACCCTATCCCCAACACAAAATACCAATTTTTGTGAGGTAAACATTATTAAAATAACCATTAATGACTTGATTTATATTCTCATAGGATACACTGTGATGGCCGGATTCTACACCTTAGGCCCAACCAAAATCTCCAAAAAAACTACCCTATCCCCTTATGTATACAAGATAGATCTATAATGATATATTTCTTAAAAAATTTATCCACATTACATGAATTTAAAATGATTAAGAATAGTCTAGTTGTATAAGGCTGTTTTTACTACACATGAGTCCTATTTATACATTTATTTCTTATATATTTTTTAGATTTATGAAAAAGGGACCCCAAATTATAGCTATTTACCAATTATCGTATGCAAGGATGAAAATTACTCCTACATTTTAGAGGGAAACCCCCTTCTTGGAATGCTGGTATAAAGGAACACAGTAAGAGGGTTTGGTAGAAACTGCAAGAATATTGATCCTTAGTGCTTGGTGCTGGTGTTTTTGGAAATCCCAAAACATATCTCATTATGAGGGGTGTTCTTCCAAAGGGAGGTCCATCATCATAAGGTCCATGAGTATACTAGTTGAATTGGCGACACTAATAAAAAACTGCTATGAATATCCCTCCCTTCGGGTGCTGATGGTCTCCTCTCCTATAGCTCATCCCCCATACCTATGTTTCAGGGTCACTGGGTTTGGTGGATTCTCTCTGCTATTGGCCTGACGTTGAACACAGATGGATCATGCATCTTCAGGAGCATGCTCAGTGGATAAGTAGTTCACGACAATATGGGTTGTGTGGTGTTGGCCTTCATAGTATATTATGGTAATGGCACCTCCATACTGGCAGAGAAAAAGGCAGTTCTTACTGGCCCCATCCTTTGAGATCAAGCGAACATCCATACTTATGAAGTTAAAATAGACTCCATGGTTATTCATGATTCCCTCTAGGAAAAATGTCCCTCACCTTGTCCCATTTCGTAAATCACCAGGAAGTGAAGGAAAATCCGTAATAGAAATGTAATGGTTACCCACACCTGGAGAGAAGGGAACAAAGTTGCGGAAAACCTGACATCTTTGGCAGAACAAGGCTCTAACGTCATGAACTTACTTAAATTTTCTCTCTTAAAACCAGAGGGGGTTAACCTAATTTGATGGTATTCCCTTGGTCTACATTACCTCAGGACTCCCTAGGCCCTGACTTCCTTTCCTATCTCCTTTTTTTTCTTTCTTGAATAAAAATGAACTGATGATTATGATATGATGTTAAAATACATTGAAGAATATCATTTCACATGATATTAAACTATACAATACTTATTTCCATGTTGTGTGATATTGAACTACATAGCAGGATAATTCTTGCTACATGATGTTAAACTACACAGACCATCATCCATTATCACTCCTTATCAGAGGAAAATGATAACCCGACCCTGGTAAACCAAAATTTGGGGTGCTTAAATCATCTTTCAAAGAATGTCAATATATAAATCACAGTCCATGTCTTAAGAATCTTGGATTTTTTAAAAACATCCATCAACCTTGGAAAAGAGTGAGGCACTTATTCTTGTCCATGGATGTGTCAAATAATTATAGGTTCCCTTAATCTATCAACCATAGGTGTCTCTTACTTGGAAGAATAGACCATCGATCCATATGATCCCCGAAAGCATCATAGTGAACTCGTTGCCTTAGTGTGATTCATGATCATTCCCATCATGTTTATCCAAGACCATTACAAATGATTTGATAACCTTGATCAATGATTTACAATATTTTAATCCCTTATTAAAAAGGGTTTTGGATTACCCCCAACCTTGTAAATTATAATTAAGCTACTATGTAACACTCCCCTGATAGAGGGTCCACATTTAATGACCATAAACTGTGTGAAATTTGGTCAAATATGTCTGAACGTAAACTATATCCTTCTACGGTTTAGATTGCAAGACCAAAAACTACTAGTGAAATAGACAAAAAACTTATTCAGCTAAAAACCAATAAAGGGAGGTCTGGTCAAAATTTAAGAAACCACTCACTAATATATTCATCTCCCATGTTTAATTTTTTTTAGAGTAAATAATTGGCACAAAGCATGTGGGGTTTATCTTATGACCCCCAAAAATGATTATCCATGATTATCGTACCTTTTTACTCTAGAAAAAGGTTAGCTCAATTATTTATCACATCCCCTCACCATGATAAAGTTTTCAGTATACAATGACACAACTTTTAGGGTACTCTTACACTTCTTGAATATCATGTTTTCCATAAAACAACTTCATATCATTGAATTCTCAGCCGATACACACCAATTTCATGATTTAATATAATTCTCATGAAATCCAATAACCTTGAGTCATTTCTCTTTTCTCTACCCTTTAGCATATTTGTAATAGGGACTGACTGATCTTAAGGGACCCTACAAGTATTTTATGGTGAATTTCAAAATTCCCTATAGATTGTGCTTAGAGGTTGTTTTGATCAAAGAAGATATCCCCCAAACCCATGAGCTGTTTCCCTAACTGTGTGTGATAATATCTTATGCTATTACTAATGGTCAACCTGTGTCCATATGTCTGCACTCATTGATGGCTTAGATATTCCAATATCATTATGTATAGATTCCACAACCAAACTATTCAAGTGTATTATATATCCTCAATGTTACATCACCATATATTATACCCATTATTGAAGTAGGAGTGTGATATCTCATTCTTGAAAATACTGGTAGTCCTTATCATGTGACTCTAAACGACATGATTTATAGACCCAAGCTTCTGGACTATGAACTGAACACCCCATTTTCTAGGGAAGTCCATTAACTACCCCTAATGTTCAATTACCCTCCCTAGATAGTCTTTCCTCCATAAAATACTTCAAAATCCATGTTTTTAAATCTTCGTAAACCTCCCAAAACCCATGGAATGTAGTGGGGAACATTATACTTGACCATACACATGTTAGATCTAGATAAGTGACTTTGAAATGTCAACAAGATCTATATCCTTCTTGTATGAAAGGACCTCCAATAATCGTGAGCCCTGACAACATCACAATAGAACTCAACACATTAGTGTGTTTTTTGTGATCATCCTTAGAATGACTACCCCATCTCATCTTCCTTAATTTAAAACCCTTGAGATGTAATTTACAACCAATATTCCAACTATCTTATTTTATTGGACATCCTTGACATCACATCACCACATACCATACCCATTCTTCCGTAAGGATGCAGGGTACTAGAACACTTCATGAATATTTATCCTTCATAATCATTAGAAAGGATTCAGGGTTTGAGAACCCTTCAAAAATATACATCCTTCATAATCATCGACAAGGATACAGGGTTTCAAAACCCATCATGAATGACCGTCCTTCATAACCTACTACATGTATCAAGAATTTAAATTTATATAATGTTCAAGCAATATGACCATAAAATATAGTATCATGGGGTACAAGAGGTTTGACCTAAAATAATATCACCTCACTGGTCCAGTGCACATGAATTTAAACCGCCAATTAAAAGAGAAAGATTACTATCTAGGTTAAAAACCCGCAAAGGGAAGTTTAGGTAGAAGTTAAATCTTTACTCGATAAAAACACATTTTTTTGTTATATAGGAAAATTAAAACACCTAAAAATATATATAAAATAATAGAGGAAAAAAACATGTTAGGATAAAAAACTGTAAATGGAATCCAAATAAAAAGATAATTCATCTCCCACTAAGCTTTCCTTTTTTAAAACTGAGGCAAAAGTATGTGTGATAAAATAAAAAAAGACATAAAAAATTATGTGGACCATCGTACGACCCAAGTAGTAGTTAATATGTTCTTACTATTCCCATATTCTAGAAAACATTTAGAGCACCCCCTCTCCATTACAAATTTACCAAGGTCATTACTTTGACCCATATGATTTCAAAAATAATCACACTAATACATTAATAAGGTAATTTTTGTCAATGATAATTTATGATCCTTTCTTTAAAAAAATCTATAGTGACTTGAGTATTAAATTTTGGATCCGAATTAATTAAGTACTACAGAAAAAAATTATGTGTTTAATGGTCTATATGATATTAGTTTATTAATATTCCATGCATATAGTTAATGGAAAAGTGGAATAAAACAACACTTGAGATTTGAAAAAAAATTCTTACTAAAAATTCAAAATAAAAGAGATGGGAGGAATCTCTATAGTTTAAATTATCTCCCATGACTTTGTAGAGTTAATAAAATATGATAAAGATAAAATATGGTCTATTGAGTTCTCTATGTTAGTAAGATTCCAACAGGAGGCATTAATTGCATATCGAAGTTTTTCCTTCTCTATTTCATCCACTATTTCTAAAATATAGAGAGCCTTGATCAAAGAGAATAGATCATGAAAGTCTTTTTAAGAGGTATCTAATAATGAATATTTATTTGAAATATCTACCTTCACAAAAGCTATGAATGATTCATGTATAACTATATGCGCGGCTATGTTTCTCATTTGATCACGTAACTGAGTGATTTTATTATGTTTTTTTCTAGAACACCTCTTTGGCTTATGTTGTTGATTGGATAAAAAAAATTCAATCATCAAAGTTTCACATGTCTCATTCATGACAAGGTAGTTTCTTCCAGGTCAGAATTATCCAATACATAACTTCATATAATATGTGATAGTTAATGTCTTCTCCCCCAGTTAATGTAAGAGTTAGTGTATGCATTCCCCTTGACTACAGAGTTCCTTTAAAGGAGATATATTGATTAAATAATGAATCACATACAAGGCTCATCTTCATATGACCATGTATCATGTACTCTTCGTAGAGGGCATGAGTGCACGAGGGATGTTTACAGAGTTATACTTGTGTATAAATCCCACTATGTTAAGTACCAACTCATCCAATTAATAAGAATATGAATTGGCCTCAATTATCCTATCTTTTCCAAGAATATTATATAACCCTACTTTGGTCATGACATCACCCTCTATTGGTATATAGGGGCTAGTTTTACAAAAAACTCCACCTCTACATTATAAGAGTAATAATCATGATAAAGGAATTAATTTTAAGGGCCTAATGAGTCCTGAATTAGTTCCATTATGACTATTACCAAGGGATTTAGAGAGGCATAAGGTTCAAATACTTTTATAATTATTTGGCTTAGTAAACCAAGTGGGTAGGATTCCACCTAATCTTGGGAATAGTTCTGAGATAGATATTTAGGATAATATTTTTGTGGTAGAGAGATATTGTCAATAGTATCTTCATATGTCATCATAAGCCATAATTAACAATAAATCCTAGGATTCTGTTTTCCTTACACTCCAGCAAATGTAAGATAAGATGCCTTCTTAGTGTATAAGAACTGATCATCAAACCAATAAGGAGAGTATGGTTCAAAAATGACTAGTTTGTCTAAAAAATCTATAATAACCCCATTATGAAGTGAGACATAATATGAAATATCATAAGGGGAACCAATACCATTTTTAATGATTATCCCCAAAGGTGAGGATTATGAAATGAAATTGAAACCTTTATGATTTATCAACATGTTGACAGCCTCATCAATGTTTACTATAATTTACTTGACATGAGAGTCATTTAGATGCTATTGGAGGAACATGGAATGAGGGATATCAAAGTTATTTTGATACCTGTAACATAGAAAGTGCTCACCTATATTACTAAATTGCAACTAGTAGGGCCTTCTAATCTAGTAAGGGGTATTTACCTATTGAATGTGTCCATGAAGTTGAATCCCCACTAGGATGGGGGTCTTCCTTTTCCCAATCAATCTTCTATCACCAATGTACCGAACCAAATTACCATATGTGAATCCCCACATGGGAAAATACATCTATTTATAAACATTGCTAAGAATCTTTCCAGACAATGAATTGAAGACATGTCTGGTTTTACCTTGTAGCCCTATGAGGTGTATTCACCAACCTATGGAATTACATAATAAGAGCACTCACTATCCCAAACCTCTCAAGAGGGTTAGTTATGAGGGTGTACTAGTTGGATGAGACCCACTTCAACAAAGGAATATTGAAGTAAATGATTGAGCATAGGTTCAACTCCCTTAGCATCTCTATCACAATGGTGAGCATATCCCGAGTTAATGTTGGAGTCTGTTTAGGGTCATCACAAATGTTCACAATAGAAAGGATCTCATCATACTTCTACCTAGTAGAAAGTATTCCCCTAAGATGGTGGATGTCCCATCGGCTAATTCATACTTCCCCTTGGGACAAGTGAAAACTATTGGTTCTAGGACAATAATGATTGAAATGTTCTCAATGAAGATTTGATATATGGTACACAAAAAACTACGAGATCCAATTTTGCACATATATTTAAATAGTGTTAATTTGAACAAAATACTTTGTTCAACTTTTATTAACTAGGAATAGTTATGTTCATTCATAAAAAATGTTACCACTTTGGTGTAAATTCCATTTTAAACTTTATATGACTTTCAGATTGTCTAAAATAGAGATAATTATATTTGAGTAATTATGATTAATAGATTAATGAATGAAATAAAATTATTTTGGGCTCAAAGGGGAGTGTTTTAATGCACATGAAGACCCTGAAATGGCTGTAGAATAAGTTGGATATGTACAAAGACAATTTACTAGATATGGTTGAGTGAAATATTATGTATGGGTTAAGGCATGACAATTTCATCTATATTAATGAATTTATATAGTGAAACAATGTGTAATATAGTATAATTCTGAAGATCAATAAGAAGAAGACCCTTTATAACCCCATTTTTTTGATAAGACATGATACTAGGGATCAGTACTGCGGTTCACAGTGATCATTTCCCTACAACTGGGCAGAAAAATGATGTCCTTGAGCTTGAAGCCATATAGACTAAGGTATAAAAAGAATGCATTAGAACATGTATAGATTTAAAGGATCAAAGAACCATGTGACTCATCTTGAGTCATGTGATTATATGGAATGGGATGCATTATGCATAGTGCATAATGAATTATGAATCATACTATCATGTGACTATAGAAAGGTCATGAGAATCACATGAATAATTATACAATTGTGAGACTAAAAATTTTATCATGAGAATCATCCAAAACATTCCCATATCCACGGATACATTTCACAGTTTGAATTAGTTACCTTTGTTCAGTCAATGGCTTGTTTATGAAAGTTGTTTGGAAAATGTGTTTATGTGATCCATTCTCATGTTCTATTCATATAGAGAGATAATGTGATGAGGAATCATGAAGTAAAAATGTGTGAGTGAAATATTTTGAGAGCTACGGATGTTTAGATCATAGTTTAAATGGATATACTATCAGCTTCTTATTTATAGGGAATCTCAAGGGATACAAAATGTCTCTCAGAAGACCAAAAGTAATCTAGAAGTCCACTGAGAATAAGCCCAAGGGACTCATGATAGAATTTTCTTCCTCATAACCAATTCCTTTCCATTTATTTTATATTTTACTTCTAAGGGGTGGGGGGGATTTTTTGACACCCACCAAATGAACATTGGAAAAATTAGAGTTGGATAAAATACCCAAAATCATAAATATCATTATTTTGGCATAAAGGGAATGAAGACAAAATAAAACACTAGAGATAAAGTGAACATGTTATGTGATCACGTAACTCTTAATGTGTTATTTGATCATATGTATCTCCCATGATGATGACATAACACATCATGGATAATGTAATGTCGTTTTCATTAACAAGGTGTGTGTGCCATCACATGATCTAGGAATGATCACGAAATGTACCAGGGACACATTATGGTTGAATATAAGAGCCCCCCAAGGATCTAGGCATGTAATGATAGTCCAATATGATGATCACTATTCTATATGCGATTACATTGATTTCATGTGATTAAATGTATGAAAATACGACGAAACATCTTGGCCGAGCAAGGATTCCCTTGATAGAATATCTAGAAGAGTGCTTCGGGAAACCATTATTTGAACATGATTTAAACGTGTGATCCCCTTTCACAAACAATTGATGATTAAAATACCATTGTATTTACTCATGTGAATCATTCCTGTGATGGACTTAGGAGACACTATCTATATAGCCTGGATATGATCCCTTGGACATCTACTTCTTTATCACACAGACCCATTGTGAACCATAATACAACCTTGGCCATGTGATGGGTTTAAGGAATCTAGTATTGAATGCATGATAATGAGATAAAAAAATTTCACATTACACCCCTTGAAATTACATGGAAACCCCATGATAATCGACTCTTCATGCGGTCAAATTCGCATAAGGGTGTATCATCCCTCACATAAAGGTTGCAAGACTTGACTAGTCTAAGAGGCTATCCAAGATGAATTTATATTATGTTCACATGACATAATAATGAATACAAAATTCCCGTTGAGTCATTTTACCGAACCCATGACAATTAGGATGTGTTAATCGACCATAAAGAGCTGCTATCCCAAACAAGGGGGTAATACTATCACATGATCCAGTCTTGATAACATAATTTCCAAAAGAAATTCAGATTTCGAATGCAAAGGGTCTCCAATAAGAAAGACTATCCATGATGGGAGGATCATGTGATTGTAGATATCTAGATGATTTCCACTTTAGTCATTCAATGACCCCATGATTATCAGATTGATCATGCGATGCCCATGGAGTCATGCGACCTACCACATGACAATCAAGATGCACTACTCGGTCAAAAAGAGTAGTTATTCCTAAAAAGGTTTGAATGACATATCATGATCAAAGGTTTATCATGAAATGTCTAGATGACATATGAAGGCCGAACACCAAGTGCCTCTAGCCACCAGGGCTGTCTATGATGGGAGGATCACATGATCATTGGTCTTCATGCAATGACCTCTTTAGTCAAGCAGTGAAACCTTTTGATAATTAGGTCACATGAATCGAATTATAAAATATGGTAATGATTTCTTTGAAATAATTGTTATTTACATGGTTAAGGGGATGATGTCACTGATTACATCTGACTTAGTTACATAAATCACATGATAGATCATCGACTTACCCAGATGATCGTTCTGATTAATTAAGTTGATCTATGTGTCTTGTTCTCCAAGAAAATGAATAAAAATATAGGGGATTAAACCTCTATAAATACCAACCTTTGTACAGAGAAATTCATGATAGGAAAAACATATAGAAATTTTTAGAGTGGAGGGATCATGCGTTTAAAAGAATATTCCACTTGATAAAGTTAGGTGACTACCGTAAGATAATGTTAAAGAAGAATGAGTTGTGAAAGGGAATATTACAATATAAACCTAAATCACACAATATCATGATATAAAAGGGTCATGATATTGTGGGATGGACTCTTGGTCATGAGACATGTCATTGAAATTACCAAATACCTCATTAGTAACGTTATTGCATGGATATTATATCCTTATGTGCTCATGTGACTCTACATGATTTACTAAAATTGAATGACTACTCAAAATTTATATGGAGTGAGTCACATGGTCATATTTATGTGAGGTTCATGACACCATGAAACCTGTATGACTCATAAGTGTTCCAGCTATGTTCTTCTATGTCCTCTTTCTCCCATAAAGTCCATTCCCCTTTAATTTCCTATTATACTCTCAAATATGGGATTATACAATGGTATAAGTCCCTAGGATCCCTAAAACCCAGGGAAAAAAAATCCACTTAAGGGTAATAATCCTCATATACCCATCATTAGGTCATAAATTCAATGAACTGTGAGTGACTTGATTCTTATTATAAGTTGGATACATAATACACCTTCCTAAGGTCTGAGCTTCACATCTAACATTAAAATCATGTATTTCCTTATGGAGCCATATACTTCATGGGTATTTTAATCATATTTTACAAGGGATAACTCAGTGTTTATTCCCCACTCAAATATCAAGATAACCTTAGTGTGTAAGCATCTCTGAAATATTAGGGAGACCTTAGTGTGTAAGCCCCACTCAAATATTAGGACAAACTCAATGTGTAAGACCAGCTCAAATATTAGGGTAACATGAACGTGTAGACCCCACTCAAATATCTGAGTGACCACAAAATGTAATCCCCAATCAAATGAAATGCGTCTAATATAAATCTCTCTCTTATTTCTCACACTAATCTTAACTCACATGGGCTTAGATAATAGTTACAATTGTGCCATCTACAGGATACAATTACCACAATATGGACCTCCTTTCAGTTGTATGAACGATTACACTTTTTCATCCTTTTTAGGGATATATTATTGATGAAATATATCAGGGAAACATCATGTGTATAATCACTAGTAAAACATTGGTTGTCATATCTTTCATAGAATAGAAATTTAATAAACTATGTGGGTTTGGATTCTTGTTATCATTGGATATATCAGGTGTCTATTTTTGGTTCAATCCCAATTCCAAAACACGAACTATATCCCATGAAAAAATAAACTCTAGAGTTTTGAGTCACATCGTGTTAAGATATAGAAATACCCCAAATCATAATATCTTTGTATTAATAGGTAGTATGACAGATAACCTATGATACAAATAGATGGTGTCATTGATAGGACACCCTTCTGCATGTACAAAGATTCATATCGTTTAAAGTCAATGCCCGATCATTTTTCTATGGAAACTAGTCATGTATCAAGTTCTATAAAAGATGAAATATCATATCTAAAATCTATAATAGATTCATAGATTAATAAATAATTCACCAAACATGGTATGATGAGCTTCACCTCCCATCATCTCTTCTAATGTGATATCTTAAGATTCATTTGTAAGAAACTCATATGAGTAACTACCTTTTGAAATAAGTACCATATACTGCTACAAAAGTGGGATTTTTGGGTGTTTCTAGAAGAAAAATAATGAAACCCAATATTAATTTATTTTGAAACTATATTGAACCCCCCACAATCAAGCGTCAAGCCCCATAAAATATTTTTGAGATGAAATAATAACAAGGAACATTTGACATAAACATAAGCATAAGTACTCATTATATTATGAACCAGTTAATTCCTTTTCTCACATTACATTATAAATAAATAAAATTTATAGGTTTCATATTCTGAAAAAAGAAAATTTCCATTCTTCCTATTGTAAACAAATAAAATGACCAACTTATATTTTGTGAAAAAATTACTCCACTGTATGTTGTGAATAAGAAATACTCGAATGCTATATATTGTGAATAAAATAGATTCCCAGGTTTTATGTTATGGGAAAAATATTCCATTTTATTCATTGTGAATAATAAAATGACCACACTACATTTTTTGAATAAAAAAAATTCCCATACTATATGTTACAAAGAAACAAAATTCATATACTCAAATAATTATCACATGTGATATCAAAATTTTAAAAATACATTGGAGGTATTTAATAGCACCAAACAATTTCATTGATTTATCAGACCCAAATCATCTTATAATGAAAACCATATATAATTATGACATAAGATTATAAAATATTCTTATATTCATCATAGCTTAATTTATACATGGGAATGAAATGGGGTTTATAGAAAATTCATTAAAAAATCATCATCACTATCCATCCAAATAATTAAGGTGGATGGTATCATGAGGAAATATCCCAAGTACACCATAAAGAATATAAAAGGATGTTTAAATAGGTGTAAAAATACATTTTATAATTCTTGGATAAATCACTTTTCAAATAAAAAGAAATATCCATTTTTGAGATTCATGAAAACACCTAAAAAGTGTTTTATTAAAAATAATTAATTTGGTCATGATATTTTTTTTTAAATTTTCCCTTAAAAAATAAAAAAGTTATTTGAGAAAAAAAATTTATAACTGAAATATGTTTTCAAAAAATCCCTTTGAGAATACATAAAAACACCGAAAAATTATTTCTTAAAAGAACCACTATTTGTAATACCCATTTAAAATTAAGAATTTATTTTTATAACTCTAATTGTTTCTTTAAAAAAATATTCAAAAATATTCTTTTATTTTCAAAATTTTTCAGAATTAATAGAATTTTGAAAATTATTTTTAAACAAGTAATGTAATATATTTAAATGATATTTCTCATAAAAATTAAAGAAACCATTGAAGAGTGTTTTAAAAATAGAATAAAAATTATTGTAAAATATTATAGTATAGGCCACATTCAGAATTCACTTTAAAAATGGTTAAATGATAACTTTTGAAAACTTTTACTTTTATAAATAGTTTTCATTCATGGATACATGAAATACCCATAAAGGGTTTTCAATGGAAATGTGGAGTTGAACATAAAATATATGATCATGAAAGAAAAAACAATTATAATATTTTAAAATACTTTGGTTAGAAGACCACATATTAAAAAATGGATAAATAACATTGTTTTTTAAAATAGGGAAATAGAAATGTAAATTTTACTTGAAATTAAACAAAATTAGGTTTCCAAATATAAAGGATAACACTGCTGATAATAGAAAATATATACAAGGAGGGGAAAATAAAATTAAATAGGATTATAAATATTCTCAAAAAAGATATAATTTTTAAGGAATAAATTATTCATGGAAAAATATTCTAATTAAAAATTAAGTCTACCAAGTGGGGATGAATATATATCATAAAATAAATTATTATATTAGAACCAACCATGATTGAATGAAATATGTTTAAGAAGAGGAACTTACTACTATAAATATAGCTAATCGACATGAGGATATTGCCATAATATGGCTTGGCCATGGTAATAGCCCACATATAGAGATGGATTTCCTAATGATTATGGCTAAAGGTCCCTTATAGCCACTATCTATCCCTGATTACGGGTATAGGGGATTCCTGCACCCCTATATAAGAAACCATTCCCATGTAAAGGGTTTGTGAAATATTAAATTCAATTTTTTTAAATGTAAAAAATAATTAAAATTTTATTTAATAAATCAGTAAGATAATTTTAAAAGTTATTTGGAACAATTTTTATAAGACATGGTTTTGAAAAGAAAATGATTTTTGACCAAAGAGAGAAATGATGTCAGATTTTATTAAAAAAATCTCATTCATTTTAAGTAACAAAGAGAGGAATATGATACTATTACTTGAAAACTTCATGAATAAATATATGATAATAAAATTAAAGGGATTTACAATATAATGATCAAATAGTTTCTGTTAATTAACTTTTAAGTATAGATAATCTCGATTAAAATGAGATTTAAACATAAATGTCTTACAAGGATCATAATTTTGAAGTGAAAATTAATCAATGAATTAATTATGTGTATAAAATGTAAATATAAATAAAATAAGTGAAAAAACATAGTCAAAATCGTTTTCACACACAATCTTATAATGTTAAAGACAATGAAGAGTAATATAACTCAATGAAAAGAAATTGAGTTATGAAATTATGTACCACTTGGTAATTTTCAAGTAAAATACTATTAGATGAAATAATTAAAATTAAAACATAAAATACAATTAATAATTATTTATTAATTATATTACATGAAAATTCTGAATATATATACCATGTAATGTGAATTAGGAACATAACATTACAATATGCCACAATGAGGAGAAATTGAGTTGAAGTCCCTTACCTCACAATTACTTTTAGTTGAATGTGATTTATCATACTGTATTATGGTTTTAATCACATTTTTAATTTATAAAATAAAAATATTCATATTTATTATATCATATATGACCCCCTTACGACATTTTACCACCCATTTTATTAATAATTTTTCATTATTTTCATTATTTTGGGTGTCAATTTCCTTTTTTTGTTGGGTATTTTTTTCCATAAAAGATCAATTTATTATATGTATGATATAGATCCATAATCTTCATAGTAATATTAATGTTAAAAATATCATATTTACACATTATATAAATTTTTACAGTCATTCTTTAATGTGGTACATGAAAAATTAATCGCAGCACTTTGTGGAGACGATATGACGTACTTACACATGAGCGATGATATAATTATATTAATGAGTGAAAGGGTAGAGAAGTGTATGGTATATTAATTTTCAAGAATTTATATCATGTCATATATATACAATATATTAATTAAATTTATCCTCATTACCTTCCATATAAAGAGTAAGTGAAAAATGAATCACAACGCTTTGTGATACGGTAGTCCACAGTACACACGACTAACATTATTTTATTTTATATAGAATGGAACACAATAATTTATATGTGATATTAAAATTAGATATGTATAATAATATCATAAACATAAAATAAATATTTTAAATCCATCATTATATCCAACCTTGGAAAGTGGTGATGGAAAATGAATTACATCGGTTCGTGAGGCGGTAGTCTGCTATACACATGATCGATGACTTCATTTCTTATTTGATGGAAGGGTAGATAGTTATAAATCATGAACTTAAAATAATAAAATATCATAATATTTAAGATATTGATGTTATTATATAATTATGTCCTAATAATATTTAAATGAGGTGGATGAAGAAACAAAATAAAAATAATTATTTTAGAATGTTATATCTTCTTCAGAAAACTTTTTTAGGTTTGTAGAAAAATCATTCCTATTTTTGGTTTTTGATCATAAAAATTAATATAGGATTTTTATTTTGTTAATGATGTGATTTTGAAATTTATATATTGAACCAAATTTATCTACATGTGTTAAGAGGGGAGGAGAGTAGGTGTTCTTTTATAAGTGGGGGAGAGGACACACATGGTAATGTTTAAAAGATAAAGTGATACCCATGTTTTTATTATAAAACAAGCCTCTAAAATGTGTAATTATAAATTATTATAGGTTTTAAGGTCTAAATATGTCCACAAAATGAAATTTGAAAAAGTTATGTGTCATTTAAACCCCTGTATTCTTAGTTTAACCCCCGATAAACCTATTTTTACCTTAACCGTAATAATTAGTTTTTATGCCCTTTTGTATTAATAATGGAAAAAATTAAGTTTAAATAATTATACAATATAAATTATTCAAATTTGAAATATTTAATCCATTTTTATAAATTTAATTCACAGAAGTGGAAGAATCCAAAGTGAAATTATACCCTTAGACGCAATGAAAAAACGAGTTCCCAAAGAGAAAATTCTCATAAGTATAGAAAGTTTTACTATCAAAATTAAACTATAAATTGATTATAATTAGATAAATTAGTTAAATTATAATATAATTGGAATAATTTTACTTTAAAACAAACTTAAAATATAATTTAACCTTTTAAATTATTTTAATCAAAAGGTTGTTTTTAAAAAAAATTAGTATTTTTCATTATTCATCGAAAAATAAAACATTTAAAAAATAACTAAAATTCACCTTAACATAATTTTATATGATTATTTAAATAGTTAAGTTAATTTTATTAATTAAATTTTATAAAATTGGTAAAAATTAATTTTAAATTATGTTCCCAAAGTGCGACTAAACCGTCTTTTAGAAAAATACAGTTTTTCAGAAAGCATTTGTTTTTTAAATTTTTCTAATTTTATTTTTAATAAATTTATAACCAAAATTTTAATAATTTAGATAGTAATATTTATAACCACTAATTTAATGTATAGGTTTTAAATTTATACTATATTATAGTTTATTTAGACTCTGGCTTGAGGGTTACGCACGATATCAAAGAGATCGAATTTATTCAAAAATATATATATCATAAAGTCTCAAGGTGTTAAATTTTCATCTAAGATTGATGTTTTATGAAATATATTTTATCAAACCCAAATTTTTTTCTTTTAAAATATTGGGGTCTTAAATTCTCTCCCCCTTTAATAAAATTTTTCCTCACAATTTAAACTTGATCTTGATAGTCAAGGGTTTTACATTTGGAAATACCATTTCTGAAAAATCCACATCATAAAAGGAGTAATAAAACATACTGTTGATAAGAGGTAATTGGAAATACTATTGTCCTATGGAATAACACATTACCGGGTTTCCCAGTTATAGAACATAGGTAGTAGGTAAAGATATATAAATGTAATAAAAGTGTAAATAATTATAGCTAGTGATAGAGATCATTGATCGCAAGAAAGTTAATAATCAATGGAAAGTTAAGGACCTCAAAAATATAAATTTTTGTTGATTTAAAAGACAATTTTATTCATTGGATATGATTTTAATATGATATATTTTTTAAGTTCATTTTTCCTAAATCCGGTGAATTATTTTAATATCTATGAATATAAGGAAATATACTTACTTGATATCTTTCTATTTTTTAATAAAAATTTTATCCTTTGGTTATTCTTCAATAAATTTCCACTCCAGATCTTACTCCAAGAAATGAAAATCCAAAAATAATTTTTATTCCTAAAGAACCAAAATTAACTTTTAATGGATCATAAGATCTATAAAAGGGTGAAAAGTCATTTCACCCAAATCTAGATATTTTACAAAACCAATATGGTTATAAATATTTCCAATATAATACATTAATATCTAAACCTCAATATTAACACCAATGGTTTAACATTAATATTTGTTTGCTAAATAATTTAAGTAAAAAAAATTACATATTAACTTCAAAATCATGTATTCCAATGGTAGGTGATAAAACTTTATCATCCTTCAGTTGTAGGAACAATCCCCATGTCCTTATCCAGATGCAATGTGCTTTCACCCATCACGTGGGTTGTATTTTTTCCAAAAATATATCAATATAATTCTTATAATGTTCCCAAATTGCAATGAACCATAATTACTGCAACATGAATTTATGGTGAATCTTAATGGTTACTGATAAATTTAATCTTAATTCCAAAAAATTTAAAGGTATTCCTCCTCAAATAACTCTTTCATATAATAAACCAATAAGTTTTATTCCAATAAATGTTTTCCAAAAATATCTTTAATCATGTTACATTTTGACCACATTTGTTTTCAAAATATGTTCTTTAAGACTTTGAACTTAAAATATAAATTAAACTCATAAACCCATGATGATACCAACAACTATAAAGTTAATAAAGACATACCATAAACTAATATTTAACACATTCCTTATATGTTTCTTGGTTATTATAAACAAATACAATTGGTAAAAATACTTATATAATTTAATTCTTAAAACCAAATATGTAAATACTTATATTTTTTTATTTCAACATATGTACTTATTTATTATAGGGGTTGTCCATTATAAGAGGGCATTTACTTAGATAATTCATAGGTTCCCTATATTTAAGCCAAAGAAATAAAAGTATATCCATAGAAATTAATTTTTATCCTTTCATCATACACTTCATTTTTTCTCGGTAATTCATCACTTTATTCCCTTCCTTTCCACACATAAAATATTTTTCCATTCCTTTGAGGAAGTTTCTTTTTATTCTCTTTAAACATTTCTGACATTAAGGAAATCAATAATTCTCTTATTTAGTGAGTCCAAGAGTTGGTTAAGGTATAAGATGTGAATAAAATTTATCGATAACTAATTAGGCATAATCATGATATGTTTCAATCCATTAATTATACCATTTGGTTTCTCATATTTACCATATTTTCCTTTATATTCAATGTTAAAACGATTCCTTCAGGTTCCATCCATTGAGTAAAACCAAAAATCATAGAGTGAGCAACAATAACCATAATGGGAAAAGAATATAATAATTTATAGGATTTCGAAATAAAGAAAAATTATATTTAGTCTAAGAAATATTCATTTTAAACTATGTTATTAATTTTCATCATATATTCAAATCGATCATAATGGTTTGTCAATAAATTGGGAATTATCCTCCGAATATTCCCTGGGAGTGTCAAAATTGGTGATGAGTAAGGCTTGTTATCGTGTAATAGGCAACACTCGAGTCAATACCAATACAACTTTTTTAGATTTATTACCCCTAGTTACATATATTCAAGAACCATTTCCAATTTTATTATACTTGAAGGGATGTATTTTTAAGAAAAACCACATAGTCTATACCTAACCAAAACTTTAGGATGCTCTTATCTACTTATCCTAAAAGTCCACCCTAAGGTTATATTCCCTAATTTATGTTTTCTAAATATAATTTCCAAGGATTGTACTAAAAATTATATGATGCTAAATATATCAACCCCAAACCCAGTAGATCATTAGGAAAATAACAGGTTTAATTCATTAATGATTTGAAATACCAAAAAAATGTCATTTAAAATATTATTGACGAAAATCACCTTTTAACTTGGAAAATATTTTTTTAATAAAAAATTTCAAAAAAATATGAGAATAATTTTATTTGAAAATAATCTTTGAAACTTATAAAAAAATATTTAAAACATTTACTGGTCATGATAGAGAAAATTATATATACATGTCATACATGTTAAAACAAAGATTCCATTCATATTTTCAGTAAAAGCCAAACGAGCCTTGTTTAGAAAAAGACATAATGTTTCCTTTAATTTTTTTTGTAAAAATTATAACTTGTGTAAAAATGTTTATGAAAAATAATTTGGTTAATTTAAAAAAAATAATTTTTTTTAGAAAACATGGTTTTGGAAGAAAACTGATTTTTGATCAGATAGTGAAATGAAATATGATTTTATTAAAAACTTTTTCTCAAGAACTTTTTGTACCAAAGAGTGGAATATGGTAATATTACTTGAAAAATCAATGAATAGATAGATTATAATAAAATTAAATGGTTTTATCGGAAAATTATCCAATGGTTTCCTTCAATTTAATTTCAAGTATAAATAATCCTCATAAAAATGAGTCTGAAACATAAATCTATTACAAAGATTCTAACATTGAAGTGAGAGTTAATAAATGAATTGATTATGTGTATAAAATGTAAATACACATAAAATATTATAAATAAAACATAATATAGTCATAATTATTTACACACATTATCTTATAATGTCAAATACAATGAAGAAGTAATATAATCCATTAAAAAGAAATTAAGTTAAGAAATTCTCTACCACTAGGTAATTTTTAATTAAAATACCATTATATAAAAAAGATAAATTAAAACTTAAATTACCATTAAGTTTGAATTATTAATAATATTACATGACTAATTGAAATATATACACTATGTAAAACAAATTAGGTGTATAACATTACAATATGCCTCAATGAAGGAAAATTGAGATGAAGTCACTTACCTAATGATTCCTTTGGGTTAAATATAATTTAACTTAATATATTATTATTTTAAAAATTTTTATTAGTTATTAAAAGAAATATATTAATATTTATAATAACATATATGATCCCATTATTACATTTCGTCACCCATTAATAATATTTCATTATTTTCATCGTTTTAGGTGTTAATTTCGTTATTTTCTCATTTTTGTTTTGTCATGAAAGTTTCAATTATTGTGTATAGGATATATATAAATAATCTAAATAGTTATGTTAATTTTTAAAAAATAATATTGATTCATTGTATAAATTTTTATAATCATTGTTGATGTTTGGTCATATAAAATTAATCGTATTGTTTCGTGGAGATGGTAAGTCGTATGCACACACAAGCGACAATAATATTCCATTAACGAGTGAAAGGGTTGGGAAGTGTATGATATATTAATTTTAAATAATTTATATAATTTAATAATTTTCCCATATATTCATTAAATATATCCTTATTAACATCTATGTAATGTGTAAGTGAAAAACAAATAACTTGTCTTAGCGAGGTTGTAGTCTGCTAATCACACGAGTGATGTTATTGTATTTTAAACAGAATGAAACACAAGAAGGTGTATGTGAAATTAAAATTAAATAATTATAATAGTATCATTAATATAATGTAAATATTTTAAATCCATCATTATATGAATCATTTAAAGGTGGTGATGGAAAATGAATTACATCGGTTCACGGGGCGGTAGTCCCCCATACACAAGATTAGTGGTTTCATTTTCAATTTGACAGAATATAAGATTTATATAGGTCATTCCCTTAACATAATATAATCTCAGTATATATAATATAATGTTTTTAATATATAAGTGTGGTTTAATAATATTTTAATAATTTTTAGGAAGAAAAAAAAATGCTAGTTTAAGAACATTACCAATTCTCCAGCCAACTTATTTAGGTTTTCATTAAAAGACATCGTAGGTTGGATTTTTGATCAAAAAAGGGATCTAGTATTTTTATATGGGACAAAGTAAGTAATTTTTAAGGTATTTTCTAAACTAAATTGTTTTTGTAAGTGTGAATAGGGGGTGACCTTTTATAAGTGGTAGAGAGGACACACATTTAATTTCTAAAAAGATAAAATGATACCCATGTTTTTCTCATTCCAAAAGGATAAAAAATGGGTTATTAAAGAACTTAAAAGGTTATAAGGTATAAATATGACCATAAAATTGGTGTTGAAAATATTTTAGGTCATTTTTAACCCATATATTCTTAGTTTAACCCCCAATAAACCCATTTTTACCTGAACCACGATAAATTTTTTATACTAATTTTACTATTCATAATGGCTAAAAATTAAGTTTAAATTATTAGATAATATAAATTAATATGAATATAATTTTTTAATTCTATTTTATGAATTAAATTCATAGAATTTTAAGAATCAAATTTAAAACTATATCCACATTCTTGATGAAAAAGAGGGGTTCCAAAGATAAAATTCTCATAAGTATAAAAGGTTAAAATGAAAAAAATTCAATATTAAATTAATTAAAATTTACTAAATCAGTAAAATTGAAATATAATTGAACTAATTATGATTTAAAAATAATTTTAAATATATATTAACCTTTTAAATTATTTAAATGAAAAGGAATTTTTAATAAAATATGTATTTTTCACTATTTATCAAAAAATGAAACATTTTAGAAAAATAAGAAAAATTAAACCTAAGATAATTTTGATTTGATGATTTAAAAAATTAATTTCATTTTACCAAATAAGTTTTCTAAAAGTGGTAAAAATTAATTTTAAATTATGTATGTATATCAAGACTAAACCATCTTTTAGAAAATAAAATTTTTAGAAAAAATTTATTTATATTTTAAATGATTCTTATTTTATTTATAATCAATAAATTAAAAGAATATTTATAATTTAGTTATTACTATTCATAATCACCAATTTAACAACTAGGTTATAATGGTATAATATATTATTTTTCATTTATACTCAGGGTTGTGTGTTTTGAAAGCTATCGAAGGCGTTAAATTTATTTAAAAAGAAACATATCATTAAATCTTGCGATGTTACATTCTTAAACAGGATTGGTGTTGCACATCATATACACCATCAAACCCAACTTTATCCTTTTAAAATATCTAGGTGTTACATATATATAATTTTATAATAATAATTAAATATATTTACAAATTAATACACACACACATGAATACACAGATATATAGATATGAGAGAGAAAAACCAACCTTTTTTAAAAAAATTGTAGCCATGGTCACTGATTGTGGATATGAATCATTGGTTCCATATTATAGCACTAAAGAATATATAAATAGAAATAACCTCCATAGATAGTTTGACTATGGCTATATGCTATGGACAAGAAGAGGAAACCTATAGCCATGGTCACCGACTGTGGCTATATGTAAATATGCACTTGTGATTACAACTCAATGAAGGGTGATGTGTTAACAAAGACCCTTACAACCTTGCTACCTTTTGAATTGCAAGCACTTAAATGAAATAATATGATATAGATATGTAAATACTTTAACATGATTTGAAATTTTGGAAAAAATAAGTTCATTTATATTATATACACCATAGAAGGTAACAAGTGGAAAATATGCATCATATCTTTATGAAGAACAATTGAGAGGAAAATCCTTAGCATTATTCTCAAATAGTCGAAACATGCTCTAACATCCTATATAAAATATTAATTTCTTAATCACATATTAATTAATATTATTCATTCCTATATCGTTTTATGAAGACCATTTATAATAACTTAACATAAATATATTAGTTATATTTTATTTTCATCATTAGATGTTATAAGATTCAATTATTTGTTTATTAGATATTTCATAATGGTAATATTTATTATTGTTTATAGATTAAAATATCATCATTTTTTTGATCCTTTTATGTACTAGAATAGATTTTTTATACTGATTTATAATTTTATAATTCCATTTCAAAATTATTTTAGTTATTATTCATGACTATGATGTTGGTGGAGAGCTTGGTTCGATAAGATTTTTAAAAATAAAGAGTGGTATTAATAATATGTTAAATATTAATATAATCCTTATATAACCCTAAAAAACAATATTTACTCATTAATTAAAAATAACACTATAATATATGTTTATGTATTCATCCATGATATAAATTTACAGCATTGTTCAATTATGCGGTTAAATCGACTCAAGCAAGACCAAACAATAATATTACAGTGAGTTTGGTCAAGAAAGTGATTCATTTAGAATAATATCATTATTATAAGAGAATAATGATATTTGTTATATTTATTATATTTTAAAACCATGTTATAATATATGTAGATAAATTATAAAATAGTAGAGTGTAAAATAAAATACGTCACTTTTGTAGTGGTTGTAGTCCGTACATATATATATGCACCATTTTAATTTTCAATAGATTATGATGAAAATATGGAATAGTTTAAAAATATAGAATATTAATATTATTATAAATATATATATTTATAATTTAAATAGTATTTTATAACTATACATTTAATGTGGTGATAAAAAACCATATATATTGTTGTTCATGGAGGTAGTAGTCCGCACAAACACCTGATGACATCTTCATTTTTCAAATGATTTTGTAGGAAGGTATAAATTATATATTTCATTAGTATAAATAAATTTAATATTATTATCAATATTTATGTTATCATAATTTCATGGATAAAATATTTTTGAGGTGTATATGGAGAAAATAATTATGAGAGCTCTGTAGGGAACTTTACCTCTCCGTTTAAACGTTCTACCTTGGGTAAGACCTTAAGGATTATTATATTGGTATTTTGGAAAGTCCAAGTATTATAGGATGTAGGTAGATATTTTATAAAATAATGAGTATATTATTTTTTTAAATATTTATTTTTAATGGGTAGATAAATGTTGTGCAAGTGATCTCCTTTTATAAGTAAATGAAATGGATTTATTTAATAAATTTCTATTTATTTTTCAATGATGGTATACCATTATTCGAGGCTAAATGGATCCAAAATTGGGAAATAATGAATTTTTGGGTGATATGAAATCAATAAGTTATCTAAAATTCATTTTCAAAATTTTTTTAAACATGTTTCATGTCTTTTACCAAAAGTTTTTTTTTACATTTTACAATTTGGTTTTTTACCATGGAAACTAGTTTTTAACAATATAATTTATATTTTATTAAAATTATTTTATTACCATTAATAAAAATTTTCATTTTATGAAACAAAATTTAACCTTCATTTAATATAATTAAACGTAAAAATCATTAAAAATTAAATTTTAATTTAAAAAATTTAATATATAGAAAACTATTTTGTAGAAACATGTTGTTTTTAACATAAAATGTTCTTAATCTTATATAACATTAATCAAAAATTAAATTAGTTATAATAAAATTTCAAATATATTTAAACATAATATAAAATTCATTATACATAATAGAACAATTTAATTAATTAGATAAAAACTTCACAACATTAATAAAACAATTTTTGAAAATAAGACTTTCACCATTATCCTAGTAATTAACTTTAATATTTGTAATAATTATTTTATGCTATGAAATATATTTTAACTTGTTAAATTATATTAAATTTTTTATTTAAAATATAAAATAAATTCATTTTATATGGAATTTTTACAAGTGATGAAAAATAATTTTTTAATATAAGCGAATAAAAATAGATTTTAGTGTAAAATATTAGTTAAGTTTGAAAATTTTTAAAAACTATTTTTATAAATTCAATATAGTATTTTAAATTGATTTATTTAAATATATAAATATATATTTTATTTAAAAAAAGTTATAAATTTTTTTCTGTTATTTATGTATTATGATAATTTCATAAAATTATTGGTATTAGTATAATCGATATTTTTTCAAAATTCACATAAAAGAAATATTTTAAAAAATAATCAAAATTCACCCTAAGATAATTTCTACCAATTTAATTCCAAAGGGTAGTAAATTTTAAAAAATTAAAATTCTAAAATTTATTAATTTATCTTTTAAATGAAAATATAATATGCAAATAAAAAATCGTTTTATTGAAAAACATCCTTATAAAACTTTAAGTGTAATTAATCAAATTTTGAATATATTCAAAATTGATAAATTTTTTATATACTAGGGGTTTTATTATTATAATATATTTTTAATAATTTAAATCAAATATATCATGAATCATTTTAGTTTGGTGTTATGTATGAAAAGGTTTGTCGAGCAATGCATTATTTTGGATAAAAATGTAATCCAAAATCTCAGAGTTTTACAATCATTGGGATTGAGATTCAAGATAATAAGAAGATGTTAAAACCACGAACAAGAATACCATTATGTGAATCATATTTGAGAATGAAATAATATCCAAAGGTGGTTTATATTTTTTAAAGGAGTTATAACATGAATAGAATTACCACACTATGGTAACTATGAAATTGTCTGATGATAAAGGCCACAAAAATGTTGAATGTGTGGTGGATTATTCATGATTTAACTTAATAAAGTAATCCCATGGTTTTAGATTCCATACTATAATGATATTTTTATGCTAAAATGGAAATTAAAATGCATTTATATTTTTTAGAATTTTTGGAGAAGTATAATTCTAAATATCCTGGATTTTTGAATAATTATCCTTGAATTGGATTAAATAATAATTTTGAGTATTAAAAAACATCTATAAATCAAGGGATATTTCCCTATTTTAATACAAAAAATATATTCACTTTTTTATAAATATAAATTAAATAAAAATAAATATAAAGTTAGGTGGATATGATATAATATTTTCTTGAAAAGAAACATTGGATATCAAATAGAGTGAATCTGATGCAATATAGTAAAATAAAAAATAGTGAAATAAAAAAAAAGAATAAGGTTTGAAGAATTTCCAAAATACATAACTATATCATAGGAGATGAATTGATAGAGGGAGAGAAATGTGATATTTTTTCTATCTATATTCTATATTAATCCACTTAAATGTTTAAGAGCTACTGTGATTGAAAATCACACCAAGATAAAGTTGAAAAATAAGTTTGAAGTATATGATACTATTTCATAACATCTACTAGATGTTGAAGACCTTTTCATGGGGGAAATTATATGATTATTATGATATATTAACAACTGTAGTATAAGAACGATCTTTTTATCAATTTTTTTTGGATGGAACCTTTGTAAATTGTTAGGATATAGTATAAAGATCACAAATATTCGAATATAAAACCAAGCTGGAATAGTTTATGATTTTTGATATATAGATGAGTTGTATTTATTAAAGGAATCTAGTGAATATCTAGGTATTTATGGGAACCAAACACATCAAGAAGTAGTCACCCACATTTTTAGATAACCTTATAAAAATCCCAGTGTGATTTACAATCCTTTAATTTGGTTACATTTGGGTAAAGAATATAATTTAAAGAAAGAGTGAATTTAATATTTTAAGTTGTCAAATAGGTTAATTTGTGGTATCAATTTTACAAAAGGAATATTTTTGATTAACCCCTCTTAGTGATGAATCATATAATACTAAGTAAATACAATTTTTATAAGACAAATCCATGTACCCTATGAAAGATCTAATCCTAAAATATATTAAAGATAGGAATTTTTTTTAATATAATAGGTTTTACAACATGGGATAGAAATAAATATCATTAGTTGAAGAATAATATGACACATTTTCTTCTAGAACAAGGCCTTAATGTTATGTATGATTCAATAGTTGATTTTATTCTAGTTGAGAAACATTATTCTATGAAAATTTTTAGAGTTGGTTCCCCAGAACCAACCACATTATAATTTAGATTATATTTATATATTATAATATATGAATTAAGAAAAATACATTATCCTAGATCACCTCTCACATTGAAATGGTTATAAAAATTCCCCACTACGATGAGAACCTTGTAATGATATGATTATATTATTAGACTATACAATCTATAGTTATATGAAATCTTCTTACATGACATATAATATGTATAATATTCGGTTCTAGATACTTATAAAAGGATGAGACTTCATTTCATGATGTTCTCACTAGGAAATATCCAAGACCAAAGATTATAAGTATAGACACACTTGTATGAATTCGACATATTACATGTCACTAAGTATTTATTTCCACAAATATTTATAATGATCCAAATACTTCATGATTATTATTAATTTATATTATAATCCATTTAATTATATATATTTATATAAATCACGATGACAAATGATCATGATTAAGTTTTATAAAATGGATGTGTCATCAGTGAGATGTTGTTAATGTCTAATTCAAGGAAGTATGTTTTCCTTATAACATTATGGATATTTATATCTTATGCCTTTAATTGAAATGAATTATTTGAACTAAATTAAATGAACATTTTGTGTTGAAAAATTCATTTGAATAAGTCAAAGAAAGATATATTATGAATATAAGTTTATCAAGAAAAGTATAAAAGCTACTTGATGAAATATTGAGACAAAGTTATTATATTAAACTGTGAAAATTCATGTGTGGTTGTCTACATGGTAACATTAACTACTTCCTCTTGGGTTCCTTTTTGTTTTTATTGATGCTGATGTTGGACTGCATGTAAAACTGCCTAATGCCAATATGGAAGAGGTATAGAAGGTCACACACTTAATGTCTTGGCTACCTTTATGTTTTTCTAGAGACTGATGTTGGAATTTAGGTAAAACCACCTAATCCCACTAAATAAGAGGCCTAGATGGTCACACACTTAATGTTTCCCTTGTAATAAATTAAAATATTTTTGAATTTAAAATTTAGGCAAAATATTATTCTCTAGATCGAGGAATAAAATTTATTCAGTATTTATTTATCACATACATTGAGTCACTAGTTTATGTTATTTGAATATTAAAATAAATATTGATTTCCCAGACCTTGAATATAATTCATTATTTATCTAATGAATAATGTATATTGTTATAGGTTTAGTAAATATCAAGAATGGTCAACAGGATGAGTAAGTCACTAATAAATGAAAATGATATACTAAATATCATTTAAGTAAATATTAATATTGATATTTATATTATCCATAAGACCTGTACATGTCAATAAAATAATAATAATAATAATATTATTATTAAATTAGGGGCTCAATAAGGATTAAATATTGACTAAAGGAATTTGTGAAATTAAAAATCATCTAACAATATCTTTATATGTATATTTATAGGATTATATAATTTTAAGGGGATGAAAGTATCATTTTGTTGTGCCGGACAATCTTCTCTATAGAGAATCATATATCATTGAATAAATTCACTATGGTTTTCTCTAATGCATGTGAGAATATATTCCACATTCATCTCCTATCAAGAATAAAAGAACAAGAATCAATCCTTAAACCATAGATGATTTCGAGGAAATTAAAGGGAGTGATGTAAGGTAATTAGAACTACCACACTAAAATCCATAGTACCATCAATGATGCTTTGAGTCCAAAAAGGAACACATGGATCACCACTTGATGGATTCTACTTTGGGTCTTCTTAATGAAATAATGGCATAACCAAAAAAGGCTCTAATTATTAATATATAAATCAAATACATAACCCATGATGAAGGAAATTTTTTGTAATTAAATTAATTGTATATTTGATGTGTAATATCCTCTCTATGGTTCTAGGATTCTATTATTATGTTTCTTAAAAAATAATCAAGATTCATGTAATTATTTATCATGTTATTTATATTTATTCATTGGATTCGATGATAAACCATCATTGTGCATACACATGACCAACTTTCTCTTCATTAGAAACTGGTATCAGAGTATTCATGTTCAAATTTATAATTATTTATTAAACAATGATTAATTTACACATTTTATATTCCATTTCCTTTTTATTATGTATTAATTTGAAAGTCAATATTTTTTATTTTTTACCCATACATGACCAAGAATAGGTTGAAACCACATTATGAGCAATTTAAGAACTGTTTTGAAGGTGAAAATATTATATCTAAATAACAAAGAACTACATGATGTGTAGCCTAAAGGTATATGATATGTATCAATTTTCAATGCACCAGGAAGAGTCAAAAATTCATTCTAACAAATATTGTAATAAAAACACATGGTGTAATTATTTATTGTGTGTGGAATGAGCCATACTAGTACAAGAATTTTAAAGGGTTTTGGATTTTTTAAACATTTTTAGGGGTTTTAAGGGTTTTTAGAGGTTTTAGTGGGTTTTAAGGGTTTTATGTTTTTTTGGAGAAACAAAACACATGTAAAAGAAGACAAAAATACACAAAAAATTCCAAAATACATGATAAAATTTCCCAAAAACATATTAAATTTACTACCCTTTTTATTTGGCATGTAAAAAGTGTACACTCCATTTAGTCCATGAATTTTCATAGTTTAAATTTCATGGTTAAATACTTATTGTGTATTTATTACAAGACACCTAGGATTGGAAGCTGTGAAACATGAATGCTACATGATGTGTATCTTGACTATACATGTCTTATACCTCATAAATGTATGTGGGAAAGTATATGACTAGTACATATATGTGTGTCATCTATTTATAGTACACACTATGTGATAGGTTTTATAGAATATTAAATGAAAAATTAATTTCCATATAAAATTTTCAGTAAAACACTCTACATAGTTCCCACACATAGTATACTCCATGTGAATTAAAATAATTAAATTAAATGTAATAAAAGATGTGTCTATGTCTCATTTATTAATATTACACACTATATAATTACATGACACGCTAGGTATGATACTTGCTATGTGGGTGAATAGTAAATGATTAGAACCATGAAGGGTAGTTCAAACAGGCACATACGATGTGGTCTTCAAGTACACACCATATACTTAACTAATTTAAAATAAATTTAATTTTATTAATTTTGTTAAAACTATTTTGGATGGGAACATATATGATTGTTTGGATAGATATAAATAAAAATAATTAATTAATTAGCATGATAATTAATTGATTTGGGTAATTTTTGTTAATTAATAACGATTGAAATGAAAGATAATTTATTAAATGTGTATTCATTTCAAGTATGTCACTAATCATAATTTTATTCTGATCTATGCATGTGTCAAATTTATATTAATTTAATTACATCAGTTTTATTATTATTAAATTTAAATGATGTCATATGGGTTATCTCTCCTGACTCTATTATGTAGGAGTTTCATGTCCTTGTTTTCATTTATGTAAACCCAATTAACTAATAAATGGTTAACCTCATCTATATGTGAGAATAATAATATGTAAAGGATGAATATCTAAGGAAAAAAGATGGTTTAGAGACTGATCCAATATGAAATCAACCAGAAAGATAAAATTTTGGTGGGGGAATACTAAAACTCAATCCTAGAATAGCTCAAGGAGTTTATTCCGCAAGTATCATAGGTTGAATTATTGTATTTTGAATAAATAAAACATTATAAATATCATTATAATGTTATTTTATATAATTTATTTCTATCTAAGTGCATGGTTAATGTTTATGGATTATTTTTGGAATCACAATATAAATTACATAACAAGAATGAAAGATGAAATTAAAATTAATTAGATAAAGATAAATTATTTTATCATGGTTTAGTTAATAATTTATATAATATCCCTATAATATTAAAGACATTTAAAAGGATAAAATAATTAAATTTACACAAAATAATGGAATACCTCAAGTAAATATTATGCTATAAAAACAATATATTATTTGAGTTAAGATATTCCCATAGTTGAAACCAACATGGTGGGTTGACTTAAACAAAAATATATCATATTTAAAACCTTTTACTCTTAAATATAAATTTTGAGGCAAGTGTTGAGTAAATACAATTTAGGATTTTAGGATTGGGGAGTCCACTCATTGGATTAATGAGATGAATGCTAGTAGTTGGAAATACCACATACCTAAACACATTCTTATAATTTCATGGACTTTGTTTGGGATATAATAAGGGAAATATTTATCCCTTACAATATAATTCCTATATGAAAATTCATTATAAGACTAATAGTGATAGAATTTTGGAATTGATAATGTATCTCGAGACAAATAAAATAAAATTATTTTTCCTCACATATTTTTTAATCAAGATAAAGTACTTTTTTATATTTTATATTATTATAATAAAATGTATAGTTTTTTGACAATGCTATCCCTATAATCAATTCCATAGAAATAAAACTTCATTATTGGAAGTAAGTTCCAAATTTGGTATACACGATTGTACATTATTTTAATCCATGAATAGGATCACTACATACTAGAATATTTAATTCATGACCTGTTTTCTAAAGAGGTGAGTGATGAAGAGATCACTATCTATAAAAAAACATGGATGATGTGCTAGATTTCTAGTGTTTAATGATTTCATAAACTAATAAAGAAATCATGAAATTTCATGTGAGCATATATTCTTATTTAGTTATCAATAATCATCATGAATTTTATTATAACTGATCTAGAAAAGAGAAATTTGAAATCTCTAAATAAGTATTTAAACGAAAAATTAGAGAATAAGTGACACTTGGACCTCATATTGTAAAAATTATTGGCTACATTAATCATCTATACATTCTAGAATTGAAACTACCCAATGAGTTACACCCCAATATAATTCTTTCCTCACTCCATTAAATATTATTAATATTTTTATTAATTTCAATATGGATAACATTGAGATGTTTATCCCATATATAACTACTCCACTTCTCTAATTGTAAAATGACATGAAGTAAGGAAATCCCTTTATACTTATAGAAAAAAGAGGAAAATCTAGGAAAAAAGCTCCAAGTATAACATTATGTTTAATGATTCATCATAATTTATTTTCACGAATATGTGGATAAAGGGGAAAGTATAGGGACATGATATTGTCCATTTCACATGTAGGATTAGGGGATACTATAAAAAGAACTACACCACTTAAAATAAGAATGGGGGAGGTTTATATGCCTTCATTATCATGTTAAATATATCTATTTCTATAAATTATGTATTAGATATAGCTTCTGGTTCTCACATTTGTATATAATTACATGATCCATGTAGATTTTGAAGGGTTTCATGAGGTGAGTTTGATTTAGGATCCACTAATATAACTATTATCATTGTAGTATCTATTAGAGACTAGCATCACACATTGCCTCTTGGATTGATCATGGTTTTAAAAATGTTTTATTATGTTCCATTAGTTACAAAAACATTATTTATATAAATATGATTGATACATATAATGTTATTAAAAAATTAAAGAATAAATGTTTCTTATTTCTTAATGATCGAATATGTTATGTTTATGCACATCTTAATTATGGTCTTTATGTATTGAATTACATAGACCAATTACTATAAATTGATAATAAATTTTTTTTATATGACTCACATCACACCCAAATGTGGAATCACCAACTAAGTCATTTAAATGAAAAGCGCTTGGCTAAATTATACAAAGATGAAAATTTTTAACCTTTTAAACTAAAACCATTGGGCATATGTCAAACTTATTTTACAAATAAAAGGCCAAAGATCCATTTCATGGAACAACGGAAAGGGAAAAAATATTCTTTAATTGGTTTATACTGATGGGTGTGAACCTTTTCTAGTTGAAGATAGGGGTTGATATTCAAGCATCATAAATTGCACATATTACTTTAGTAGATATGTATATTTTTACTTAATGATATATAAGTCAGATCCCTATGATAAATCCAAGGAATATAAGAATGAATTTTAAAAAAAATCACTAAGAAGATAAAGAAACATTGCTCAAAATATGATGTGGACTATATAAACTAAGAATTCAATGATTATATATTGGATTTTTGGATTCTATCCCAGATAATTATTTATTATAAACCATAATGGAATGTTGAAACAGAAAGGAAGAATCTATCCTTGTTGGATGTGATGAAATTAATAATAAGTCATGTAAGTCTTCCATTATACTTTTATGGATATTCGTTATAGACAGTGGCACATATAAGAAACAATGTTCAAAATAATAAGACTAATGGTATTCCATATGAACATTTGTGTAGAAGAAAATTGATGCTGTTGAATTTATGAATGTGGGATTCTAAATAATTTTTTTCATCTCCTTAGGAAACAAAATTTTATCTCTAAGAACAAAGTGTACCTTTATAGGATATCTTAAGGAAAATGGTGGATATTAATTATAAGAACCTTCATATATGAATTTTGGGTTCAAATGATGAACCTTATTTCTTAAAAGGGGTCATATCTCTAAAATAGATAGTTTAAACTAAATGAATTTTTATGAAATCATTATCCAAGATACATATGAGTTTATACATAAAAATATTATAAAACATCCAATTTAATAGAATTTTATAGAGACACAAGTACTACATAGGAGTATAAGACAAGTTCAAGATCCTAAAATATATGTTTTTCTCGTAACTGAAGCTGGGAAATCATTATTCAATGGAAATAATGATCCTGTGACCTATCAAGAAGTAGTAAATGACATATAAGATTCTAAGTGGAACTAATCTATGAAATCTACACTAGATTCAATATAAAAAAACCATGGTTGAAATTTGGTCGATCCTATCGTGGCTATAAATACCATTAGATGTAAATGGTTATTTAAGAAGAAACTAGACATAGATAGAGATTTCCAAACCTATATAGAATGACTTGTTAGAAGAATCATGAACATCATGTGAGAAACATAGGAACAAAGTTCCTTAGAAGTTGTCTCTAGTCCAAGTTGGAGTATATTAGAGTTTGGTTTATAGAAAAAAATACTTTATACTTTTTAATTTTTTTCCATTAAAATATATAAATATAAATAAATTATTAATCCCATATTTAACATTATCCTATGAAAATTTAATGTGATAAGGTTATAGTGTATCTATCACATTGAAAGGTCATAACAGTTTCCTGGTATGATGAGAACCTTGAACTGTTATGATGATATACTTAAACTATATGTCCTACTATCATATGAAGAAATAATATGGAAAAAATATGATATAGAATACCAGGTGATCAATAAATATAAGTGGATGATACTTAAACATATAAAGTACGCACTTTTTAATTTCCATGATCGAATATTTTTTGGACATACCAAATAGTATGAATTATATATTTTACATATCATTGGATATTCCTACTTAAAAATGTGTATAATGAATGAAATAATTTAAGATTATTATTGATATATATAATTAGTCATTAAAAAATATGTATTACCTTAAACCATGATAAGAAATGTTCAGGATGGAGTTAGGTACAATTGGTGCATCACAAGGGATATGTTATTAATGAATAAGCTGAGAAATGATTTCTATCTTCCTTGTTTATGGTAGTTTATATCTCATCTATTTTATTGAAATAATTTTATCAAACTAAATTTCATAGCCATGGTTTATGGATGTCTTCATTTTAGTAAATAAAATAAATAGTTATCAGCCATATAAGTTAATAACATGAGTATGAAACATGGATGATTAGATATCAATCCAAAGTCATTATATTACACAATGAGTTTTAGTATGTGGTTTTGGATATTGAGGAATTAACTTCTTCCTCTTGGATACCTTTACATATTTCTTGATAATGATAGTGTACTTAAAGAAAATCCACCAAATTATCGAAGGAAGAGGGCTAAAAGGTCACCCAATTTTTGTTTGTCATGAACTGACCATTCGTGGCTCACGCCACAACTCCCCAAGCCCACCTCCTATAGGCCAGGGTATGGTGACTAGCAATGAGTAGATGTATCACTAACATGGGATGCATTTCCTATGTAACTGTATGCACAGACACATCTCCAAGCTCACAAAATTATTAAATGTAAAAACCAAAACCAAACGATGCATGAATACATCTACATCCCAAAACCAGAGTACAGTAGAAGCATTGAAAGCTAAATAAGGGAAAAACAATGCCCACCAATAAAAATGTAAAAGCACCCCACCTTCTCAGAAGGATGGAATTGTTTTCAACTAAAATTTATGAAAATATTCTTAAAAGAGCTTTGATAAACACCATAGTCTATCTAGGTCACTAAGATCCACCTTCCTTGGGTCCTCCATGGACTCCATCAAAAGGCATGTGGCCTGCATAAGACAAAAAACATGCGAGAGCCAAGACCGTGCATGGGTGAGTATAAAAATACATAGTAGAAACCCCAAAACCCCAAAAAGAAAAGGGAGAAACTAAAATCCAAAAATCCTCTTGACCTAGCCACAGGGAACCCCAATCGTGATAGAAACTCTATATTGAACCATCCGTGACTGTACATGAAAATTCAGGTTAGTCTATAAGGGGTGTCAACCCCAACATGTGTGAACACCACAAGGACTCCCAGAAATCACCTAGATATACTATTATCAAACTCCAAGTCTCAAGAGGTTCTGAACCTCATATCTAATAATAGGGTTCTCATCGTAGGCTCTAACCACAACACAAAGCTTGGAGAACTCACTCCATGATCTCAACCATCCCAGATGTCACCCCTCTAATTGAAAAACTCCACTAGGAACAACCCTACCATTCCTAATGGTTTGTATGAGAGAAAGTGCTCCATTCGGAACAAATCACTCGGTCCATCTCTAGTTCCCAACACCAGAGGTAATGTCACCATTACCGTGTTCCCAACATAAAATAATGATACCCTAGTGAAGAGGCCCGCCCCTCTGCAGTAAAAATAGTTGAGGAAGCAATTATCAAGACTATGCACCACATGCATCCTCTCTAAAAAAAGAAAACAGAGGGACCCACACCTCGCCACAACCATGCAGTTAAGGGAGTACTTCTCCTAAATGACCCACAAAACCTATATCACTCTTTTTTGGAATGGCATACACCTCAGTCCATCTAGGGAGCACTAAATTCTATATAGGTATAATTCATATTAATTATAGGGGCCCAATTCTCATAAATGTATCCCACAGTCGAGGGATCTCCAACTCCAATGGAGATCCCGATCCCCACTACTACTTAGAGATAGGGGAGTACTAATACGTAAGTGGGGACCCATGCACTAGAATGACATGGGATTACAACTTAGAGAAGGTAGGACCCACACCATGATACGACAGGGGAGTACAACTCCATAGATCGATGCACCACACCCTAACCAAGTTGGGGGTACCACTCTATAGCTAGAGGACCCACACCCTGGTATGAAAGGGGAGTAATAACTCTTTTAACTCATTCACTATGGGGGACCAACACCCTAACTCGATAGGAGAGTACTGACCCTAGGATTGAGGAGCTTCTACCTGACATGATATGGGAGTACCGACTTTTCCATAACAACACGTATAAAGGACCAACGCCCTAATATGACAGGGGAGTTCTGATTTCTAGGATAGAGGACCCTATCTTTGGCACAAAGGGGAGTAGTGAATCTGCCTATAAGTCTTATATAAAGAACCCAAACCCTAGAATGACAGGGGAATACCATCCATCTTTACAAACATCATAGGGAAACCCACACCCTAATCCATTTGGGGAGTAACACCTTGGAAGGAAACTACCCAAAGGTAACAAAACTGAGAACACAAAATGTGGAGTCTTATATATACCTAATTAGAGATGTAATAGAAAACTTATTCCATATTATATCAGGTGATTTCCAGTCCCAATGTCTCTCTACACGAACCTCACTGATCTCTAACATCGACTCAGAATTGCTACACAAGAATCTTGCTCGATTTATGCCACCTCTTATCCCATAATACATAATAGAGGCCACTATAAAGTTCTATGTTGAAAATCAATTATAATATGCTACTCAAAAGACTAAATCCGGATCCCAGAGAAGAAGATATAGAAGGCAGGATATCCCAATGGTATCTCCTTGGAGTATGCGACGTGCACCGGGGCACACACGACGTGTGATCCCACCCGATAACCTCATCGTGTATCATATATACATGGATTAGCAACCCATTTAGGGGTAAAAATAATGTAGAGGAGGTATATTCCATGACCCTCATCACTTGACCCCTGGCCATATTCCCCTTCTACACAGACCAGCCAACCATGTCCCTTACACACCGTGCATCCTATACAACATAGCATGTTCCGGATAAACAACCTCCTGACCATGTAATTTTCCATTTTCCATGTACCAGACCCCATGTATCTGTATCTTGGACGTGTGTTAGTACACATCCATTTGTTTTCACACAACTCTCCCAAGACATGTCCATTGATCAAATGGGTTTGGATACTACACACCGTGTACCCTGTATACACAACATGTAGTCCCAAAAGGTCATATTAACTGAAAGGGAATAGCTACAAGGAATGTTTCACTAAACTGCACACCGTGTAGAGGGTAATTCTAGTCAAGAATCACTTGAAAAAATCCTCCAATTCTCCCCATCTTACCTTAAAACATATATATATACCTAGAAAAGATCTCAAACAATTATATTTGGGATTTAGAACCTTAAAACAATTCACAAACAAGGGGATCGAGACCCAAAATCAATTCTTTCTACCTTGTTGGTGAAACATCAAAGCCTTGGATGAATAATGACACCTGGATCATGATTCACCTTGATCTGATGATGATTTACATTAGAAACAGAGATCAGAAACATCTTGCTTTGTTAGTTTGGCATTGCTTTAATTCATCACCAAATGGAGGAGGAGAGAAGGGGAGGATATGGGCTCATATTTTATTGTTTCATTCACACCGTGGTTTGGGGGGGATAAGGAGTTGGTTTTAATTAAATGAAAACATTTAATCCACTTTTCATACCATGTCACCAAAATGTCCCTCGATTGAAACCCCTCGAATGGATAACCATAGGTCGCGCCTAGGGTAAACATGATGTTCCAGACTTAATCGCGGTCTTAGAAATCTGATATAAGACCCCAAATAGGATTTATTTATGTTCCAAGAGAAAATGTTTAAAAATGAAAAAATATATGTAATATTATTTATATCGCCACACATAGGCTCCTAGTTCCCTGAATTCTCATGCCGACTCAGTGCCAAGATTTGGAAATATTCTCCAGAATATTTCATGGTACTATATATTAAAACCTTAATCATTATATTTCCCCAAACTTGTTATTTTTATCCCCAAAAATAAAAATCCTTAGAACAATGGAATAAACTGATCTCTCCACTGGACTCTCATGCCAAAGATCTCATAAAGGGTTCTCGTGCTACTTACAAGTAAACAAACAAGAAAACCACCTAGATTAAACCACTATTTTATCCAGATTATACCAGTCCAACATCATTCAACAAATGGTCACATGTATCATTATCTATAACTGGTGGGAAGGGTCCAAGCACAACTGTTCATCTGTAGTCATGGGTTCTAGCAGTACACCACCTCGCTAACATAATGAAAATACTAACAGAACCCCATAGTTACCATCAACCCCTAGATGTACTGTACAAAATCCTCCTTAAACATTTTTTCATTTAAGGATGACACTAATCATTTATGGGTATTTATGAACCAAACATGGCTACCCAAGAGTAAACACTAGGACTTACCAGGCCCTTCATCTACGAACCTCCAATTGTAACCGATCTCGCCAAAATAGAAATACTTCCACACCCACTAGTGGAATCCCAGCTTAGCATTGATGGTTGAAAGATAATCCACACTGCGGAAACATCATGGGGTATAACTCCACTGATATGAAATGATTCTAAGAAAGGATCTCCCTCTATCAAGGATACCATGATATAGGGGTTGAGGTGGAAACTATGTTGGCATGGTCATGACCTATTTCAAAAATCCATCGCGTATCCCCACCCTAAACACACAAGTCTAAGGAACTCTCTACTACACCTTTATAATATTCTCTTTGGGTGGAACTGACTCACTCACACATTTTTTCTGGTATCACAAAAATGTTTTTCAGTGGAGAAAGTGTCCCCTTACTCTTGAGTTCAAAGCTACGTCAAACTGCACCACATCCTCCTAGAGCATGTTGTGTACAAATCTGACACAAAACAAATGAGGGAACTAATAAGAAAAATTCTACCCAAATGCAGAATGGGTCTTACTGGTCCCTCTATGTCAACTTACAAAAATGGGTTCTACCTATTCCTGACGTCACCCTAGTTAAACCTCATGAGTAATTATAAAGGAATGAGTACCAAAACAACTTCTAACAATTACTTTAGAAAGTATAATGAAAAAGGCCATACCTATATTCATCATTGGAGATTCTGGGTCAAAGGCCTCTATGGACTGTAGTTATCCTCTCCCATGTCCTCCAAATCCTTGAGCCGATTGTAGACCACCTAAGGGTGGTGGTATAATTACCTAAAACAACCTTACTCCTATTGATACTATTCCATCTCCTCCACATCATATGCCACCTCAGGAACCTCCTTGTTCCAAGCGCCATATCTTCCACGGTGGCTCGTCAGCCGACTACTTCTCAGTAGCACAGTGGATCAAAAAATCCCTATTGAAATTTCCACAGCCGACGTATGTGTTACGTAACCTATAATATGGTTGAATTGATACACAATGATGCTCCTACACTATAGACCCTCTAGTCTATATCTGGGCATGGGTTTACCTCCTGTGCTATGATACTGTTACCTATCGTCTTCTAGATCACACAGGTACATTAGCCTCCTGACCAATGCTATTGGTAACTTCCACATATTCCTTAGATAGAAATATTTCTAGCATCATAGCTCGCTCCAACACTCAAGAATTGGTGGGAATGCATAGTGGAATCACAAATGCCCTAATTTAAGGATGATAGATCAAATCAAAGGTCTTTTATTTAAAGAATGTATCCCAAACCTTGTCCAAGGAGCATCATGACAAGTCTGTGAACCTCTCCGAAAACTCCTCCGCTATCATGCTACCCTTCCAAAGATGTAAAAGCTCTTGGATATTCACTGATCACAATGTGGATGGGTAAAAAATTTCATTGAAGAGTCACTCAAACTCTTCCCAAGTGATATTAGCCTCGTCAAGAGACTGTATCACCAAAATCTGTTATTGACCTTCAAAACCATGCAAAAGTCTCACTGTTAGGACCACTATCTGATTGGGAGGTGTCCTCACTATGTGTAAATCTTATGTGACTGCCTCAATCCAATATTTTTTTCTTGGGGATATGGATCACCCTGGTACCTAAGAGGCCACTACTTTTGGAACTTATGCAGCCCACTTAGAATGTGCACATCCTCTACCAGAACTACCAGTATAACTTTCTTCTCAACAGGAAATGTCACTATCGGTAGACCACCTAAAGATAATATATTAGAATCAGTGCCCTACACTAAAGCCTCATCATCAGGCATATTTTCATTATAATCACACTATAGAATCTTATCAGGATGTCTTTGTAAAGGCATCCTAAAATAGAATCAAGATGTACCATGGTAAAAGAGTATATCTAGGGAGCCGAATCAAGAAGGATAGAAAAAACCAAAACTCAGTCCTATATGATACTTTTACCCTTTATTTTATAGTGACCAATGTCCAAATGTACCATGTAGAAGATCCATTTATCAGAGTCCTGGTGAATTGATACATTTACCACCACACTAACATTATAACCTCCGGCCTGGGAATCGAACTTGAAAGATACTAACACCATCGTTATGAAACCCAAGCCATGATCATGACATTGTAGTCAAAATTTGGAACTGACCTCCCTCTAATACCACTCTTTCACAACCTGACCTAAGGAGGCTCTGGCTGCAACTCCCCATCCAACCTCCAATAGGCTAAGGGTTGGAGACTGACATCAAGTAGGCATATCACTAACATGAGAGAAATTTATTATGTACCCGCACACACATACACATCTCCATGCTCACAAAATTCAAAAATGTAAAAACAAAAAGAAACTGATGCATGCATACATATATATTCCACAACTAGAGTACATAATAAGTACTAAAAGAAAAATAATGGAAAAGAAACACCAAACAAAGAAAACTATAAAGCGTCCAAACTTATCATAAGGAGGGGCTCACAATCAATTGAAACTGCCACATAGATCCTCAGCCAAGATCTATAAACAACTCAATATATCTAGCTCACAAAGCTCTACCTGCCTTAGGTCCTTTGTGGACTCTATCAAAAGGCCTCTGGTATGCATAAGACACAATACATGTGTAGGAAAAGCCCATCCATGGTTGAGAATAAAAATACTCAATAGGTTCCCCAATAACCACAAAAGAAAAATGAATAAATAGGAATACAATAATCATCTCGACCAGCCATAAGGGAACACTAATTGAGAGAGAAAATCCATCTATAACCACCCTCAGATGTACATGAAAAGTTATCTTGGCATATAAGGGGTGTCCACCTGACATGTGACAACATCGTAAGGACTCCCATAAATCACCCATATTTACTAGTCTATGACTCTAAGTCTCATGAGGTTACAAACTCATAGAAAACAACATGATTCTCTTTGTAGGGTATAACCATAACAAAAAACCAAGAAAACACACTCCACGAGATTAACCTTCCCAAATAAAACCTTTCTGAGAGATACACTTCATTGGGAACAACCCTGCCTTTCCTAATGGTATGTCTGAGAGAACTTTCTTCATTAGGAACATCTTATTAGGTCCAGCTCTAGTTCCTGCCACCAGAGGTCCTATTGTCATTACCTCAATCCCTGTACAAAATAATGAAACCCAAGTGAAGAGGACTACCCCACACCACTTCATATAGTTGGGGGAGAACTACTCTAGACTATGCATATAGTTAATCCTCTCTAAAAAGAGAGAACATAGGAATCCACACCTTGTCACTACCCCGTAGTCAAGGGAGTACTACTTCTAACTCACCCAAAAAACATATGTTACTATTATATGGAGTTTTTTTCTCCTTAGTACATCAAGGGAGTAGTAAATCACATCTTGGTATCTTTCATATCAAGTATAGGGGCCTTCTATTCATAGTTTTATCCCACAACTAAGGGAGCTCCAAATACAATGGAGGACCCACTCCCCACTGCTACTTAGATATGAGGGAGTACTAATCCATATGTGAGGACCCATGCCTTGTAATGATAAGGGAGTGCCACTTAGATAAGGGAGAACCTACACCATGATATGATATGGGAGTACAACCCCATAGATTGAGGACCTACACCTTTGACCGGTAGGGGAGTACCACTATGTAGCTAGAGGACCCATACTTGGATATAGACAGCGGATTACTGACTCTAATAGACCATTAACTATGTGAGACCAGAACCCTGACATAGAAGGGGAGTACTGACCGTAGGCTTTTGGACCCACTCCCGGACAATATAGGGGCGTACCGACTATGCCGAAACAACACGTATAGAGGACACATGGCCTGATCTAGCAGGGGTGTACTAACTCTTTGGATAGAGGACCCCTCCCTGAAATGGTAGGGGAGTGCCAAATCTACTAATACATCTTTTATGGTTGACCTACACCCTGGAATGACAAGGGAGTACTGTCCATCTTCATAAACATCAATGAGAAACCCACACCTTAATCTATTAGGGGAGTAACACCCCCAAAGGAAACTCACCAAAGGTAAAAAAAACCAATCCCATGAATTTGGGAGTCCTGTCTCTTCCTTAGAAAAGATTTAATGGAAAACCCACACCCTAGTTTATTAGCGGTGTACTAGTCCCAAATTATCTCTATACGAACCACATTGATATCCAACATCGGCTTAGAATAGATTCATAGAAATCTTGCTCGATTTATGCCACCTTGTATATTTTAATTCATAACAGAGGCCATCATCGCATTCTATATAGAAAATAACTCAGGATATGCTACTCAAAATCATGAATCCAAATCACGTAGGAGAATATACAGAAGTCGGAAGATCCCAATAGGATATCCTGGGAGTACACAGTGTGCAACGAGTCACACACGGAATATGATCCCACGTGATCAATAGGCCAAGTATCTTTCATACAAATATTAACAACCCATGTAGGGGTACACAATGTGTATAATAGGTACACACCATTTCCCTCATCACTTGGCCCCAAGCTGTGTTCCCCTTCTACATGGACTAACCAACTGTGTCCTATACACACTGTGCATCCCATGACTAACTCAAGATATGTCCCATGCTCACACAATTTAGGGAACTACACAGCTTGTAACCCCTTTACACCGCATGAAGTCCAAAAAGTTAATCATCCCAAAATAAAAAGAGCTACATTGTGTTTGTTACTAAACTACATGCTGTGTAGATGGTTATTCTAATTAGGATCCCATATAAAATTCCATGATTCTCCCTAGTTTACCCCGAAACCTGCAGATCTACCAAGAAGGGATCTCTAGCAATAGTATTTGGGCTCTAGAACCTTTAAAAAATGCATAAACAAGGGTATCATGACAAAAAATCAATTTTATTACTTATTTAGTGATACAATGAAGGTTTGGATGAATAATGATATCTATATCGGGATGCTCCTTGATTTGATGAATATTTTTGACAGAAACTGAGATCGACAACACCTTGCTTTGTCGATTTGGCATTAGTTTCATTCATTTCCACATGGTGGAGTAGAGAAGGAGAGGGGAGGTTCTCTTGTTTGATTGTTTCATTCAAATTAAGGGTTTGGGGGGATAATAAATTGGTTTTAATTAAATTAAACAAATTAATCCCCCCTTACACGCCACGTCACCAAAATGACCCATGACCGAAACTACCAACGCCAACAAACTTAGGTCATGCCTCAGGTAAAAAGGACATTCAAGACTCAAATTTGGTCTCAAAAATAAGATCTGAGACTTTAAATAGGAGTTATTTAAATTCCAAGTGAAATTGCGCACATGTGACAAATATATATTCTATATTTTTAATATATCTGCATCGAGGCTCCCTGGGCCCCGGATTACCATAAAGACTTAGCACCCATATCTATAAATATTATTCAGAATATTACAATATCTTATAGGTCAAAAGTTGAGTCATTACAGTTTTCCCATTTATGTTAATTAATTTATGTTTAAATTTAATTATTAAAATGGATATTATTATCTAGATTGTAGAACGTTATTTATTTCAAGTTTATTCATTGTATATATTCAGTCAGTATTTTTAGTGTGTTTAATATTAAAATAAATATTTATTCTCCACACTATGAATATAATTATGAATCCACAGACCCTCATTCCTAGATCTAGTGTTAAACACATATTATTTACATACTGACTTTTATATAAACTATAACAACCCATATATAATTAACCCATAGTTACATTATTTACAGCAAGAATTTCATTTACATACATTACCATGAACTTTTTGGTTTATAGTTTTATATAATTAGGAAAACGATTACATTTTAAAGGAGTAAAATTCCATAGAGTGTATATTATTCCAAAAAAGGGGTTCTAAAAATGACACATCCATTTCATTCATAAAACACGAATTTCAATTAAGGTGACTCATGATAACTAAAATATTGACCTTTATAGAGTTTATACACATCCAAATATTCTATAAAATCATTTAAAAATGTTGTATGAGATAATAAATATCAATATGACATATAAAAAGATTTGAAAATCATTAGTTCATTGAAAAACAATAATTCCTATTGGAAATAAAATCTTCTTTATATTATAATCTTTCATCTCAAATAACCAATTACTTATAAAACCGACTTAATCGACGATAGATTTTCATAAAACATGTTTTGAATAAAACATAAAGGGGAAAAAATAATCATGAATATTACATGGTCTTTAACATTCATACCACTCTTAAAAAACCCTTATAATCACATTTACAATTAAATAACCTATATCATTAATTCTATCATATTTTCTTCAGATAATAAACCATTACCCAGTGAATTAAAGGACTATATTAGTCCAAAACATCATTATTTATAATTATTAAGAACCAAAACATGAATAAGACACACAAGGTCTTACACTTTCATCATTAATCTACTAAAAAATACATTCTAAACTATAGTCATGATAACATTTGGTTATCTAATAACATAATTGGAAATATATTTTCATTGATAAATATTTAGCAAGAAAAACTAATAAAAAAATGGGAAATTATTTTTATTTATAAAACCATTAATAGTAAAAAAATAAGATTCATAACAGTGAATGTTCATAATGGTTGGGAAGGTCACTCTTGTGGTAAATACTAAAAATAATTATTTTCACACCTTTATATAGAAAGTGAAAAAAAATATATGGAAAATGTTAAAAATATTATCTGTAATTTTTTTAATGAAAGTTAAATACGACATAAAATGAATTTAATAAAATATTTATGTTCAGGGAAAATAATTCCTGAAAGAGTTCAAACATGGAAGATAAATTATTAAAATAAAAACTTTGAGACATTTAAAATAAGGTTTAAAATAATAATCTATTACCTCTATTATCAACTCACTTTATATGTCCAATAACCTCTCAAGTAAAAAATTATATTAATTATTTAATTTATTAAAACACTTTTTCATGTTCCTTCACTTATTATAATTCATTTTATTTCATTTATTATCCTTTTTTATTTATTTTATAAATTTGTATAGTTCACATTGGTTGTTTTGGGATCATTTGATACATAATCTCCAAAGTTAATTCATCATCCTAGTAATGGTAAAAATTCCTTATAAAATGATTCCATAAGATTTATACATTTCAATTTATAGGATTACAATCATTCTATAAACAAATGTTTTCAATATCTTATTAAATAGTTACTTTTATGTTAATATTTTTTGATTAGATTATTTTTCATGGTTTAAAATAATTCTGAATTTTCAGTTTTAATTCTATTATTTTGATGGATATTTCAAAATTATATAAGTTTAATATATATTTAATAAAATTTTCTGATATTTTTATGGATTCCCATAGTCATTTTATTAATCTTTAGGTGATGGTTCATGGAGAATACTTAAAAATTTCTATTATTATAAAATTGGATTTTATAAAATAATTGAGTTTATTAAGAAATTTAATTATATATAATAACATTCAATAACAATGATAAAATAATAAATTTATCATTATTATATAATATTACTAGAATCTATGTTTTCTTAATCATTTTTGACACATACATTGTATCATCGTTCATGTTGGAGGTAAAACCAACCCAATAAAAACATGTTATAATGACTGAATGAGTAAGAATATTTTATTGTATAGTAATAAGATGAATTTTATAAAAGAATAATTATTTAAAGAATATATTATAATATTTATAAATAATATTATATAATAGATTTATGAGAATTATAATTTAAATACAATGGTAAAATGTTATTTCCTATAAAGTGTCTAGTTATGCTAATTTTAGGTAGTTAAAATCGATGACAAACTTTGATTGTTAATTTTATTATATAATTGAAAATTTAACTTTATATAACAGTATTATTGTCACAAATATAATATTAACAAATTAAATAAATTTTTATAACCATCCATGTAAGGAAGTGATGAAAAATGATATCCATTTTTATAGTGGTGGTAGTCTATATGTAACACGTGTAAGGTTTTTCAGTTTTCAATTGATTAAAAAAGGAATATAATGGTTTTTATGTCTACGTAATAACATTAAATATATTAATTATACTTATTTAATTATATTATTATTATTATAAAATATTTTTATGATGTGGAAGAAGAAATAAACATGAAAGAACATAGTTAAGACAATTGTCACTTCCATGGATATCCTCCTCTAGGAATCTCATGAAGACTACTTAGATTGATAATTTAGGAAGACCAAAAAACATAGGTCATGGGTAAAGATAGTTGGGAATTATTTTTAATTCTTTTTCATGTTATGTTTCTCGTTGTGTGTGAATAAGTGAGGTGTTGATGGGCTCCAATTATAAGTGAGTGGAGTGTAACTCTTGCAAATAATTATTTTATTAATAAATAATAAAATTCATACTGAAATAAAGTGGATCCAAATTAAATAAAATTCAATGATACAATTGTTAAAGTCAATAATACACTTAATAAATCATATAGTGACATGATTTTGTGATATTTTAAGCCTTATAAATTAGGTTTACCCCTCTTAAACTCTTTTAACCTTTACCAGGATGACAAACGTTTACTAAGGAAACTTATTATTATATGAAAAAATTGAAATTAAACCTATTAAATTATTTTAAAATTATGAAATTAATATGTTTATGAAATAATAATAGGTTTTTGGCTTTAATAAAAATAAAAAAACTAATGGGTCATTATGAATACTAAATTAAATGAAAAGATCCTAAGAATAGTTTTTATTAAAAATAAATACCACTTAATTTATAAAATGTCAACCATTGGTTCATAAATTAAAAATATTATTTTCAAATACAATATTTTTCCCCTTAGACACATTTTTGGTCAATAAAATGTTATCATAATTTTTTTTATGTAATGCCTATATCATTATGATTCCGTAAAAGTTGCGATTTTGAGTAAAAGTTGTATTTTCCACTATTCACAATTTTTTTGTAATACAAAAAGTTCATCTAGAAAAAATAAATCCCTTTTTTATAAAATTTAAATTTTAAAATATATAAAATTATTTTTAAATAAAAACATATAATTCATGGGAAAAGTGATTGTTTAAATTAAAAAAAATATTTTTTTTGAAAAGAAAAAACAATATCATTATTTCATACCACAATAAAATTTTTAATCATAATAAGTATGAATATAAATTTATATAATTTTAATGAATGTATATTTATAAATTTCTAATAATTAAATAATTATTAAGATGGATAAAAGTTTTAATCATATAAAAAAATACATTAAAGCCTTAAATAAATTATATTTTATGTCATGAAGTGAGCATAATAATTTTAAATATATATTGAGTATCTAATTGATTATATAATATTTTTTGTACCATTATATAATCAAATATACATTTTTAAAGTAAATGAATATTTTCCTAATCATAAATATTAATAAACCATAATGTTTATATCTTATTAAAAATAACTTGGTTGTCACAAAGATATTTATTTATTTTTAAAATAAATAATATTTATTCTTCTAATTTATGTAAATATTGAAAAACATGGATGGTACAAGTAAGGTATTGGGTAACTGGATGGATAAAATAAATAAAATTTATATAAATATAAATTTATTAGTTGATTTTTATTTTATCTAGGAGATATACATGCATCTCAAAAATAATAATAACAATAATATTATTAGACTTGGGGTTTAATATGAACTAAATGATTGAATAATGGCCTTTTTGAATGTATCAATATTATAATAATAGCTCTATATATACCTTATTATACCATTTCTTTTGGTGTGTGAGAATCATTTTGTTTTCTACAACATTCTCATCCCTAGGGAATTCTCCCTAAATGTAGAACTTCCTTATGGTTTTCTCTCAAGGTTGAGAGAATATCTTCCATCTTCCTCTTTATCTCTAGAATAATTGAACAACAATCAATCATTTTACCCCAAAGTATTGTTTGGTGATAAAAGGGAGTGATGCATGTTAGTCACTACCACTACACTAGAACTTGAATTGCAATCGATGACACATTAAGATAAATTAAGAAAGTGTGGATCACCACAAGAGGGTTCTACTTTGGACCATATTAAATCTAACATGATACAACCATAAAAACGTTCTAGAAATAAAACTTTACACTAAATAAAGAACCCAAGACCAAGGTAATTTCATGTAATTAAATTTATTATTATTATAACATGAAAGATACTCTCTCGTGTTCTAGGATTCTTTTGTTATGGTTCTTTAGATATAATACTTATTCATGTCCTTTTTTTATTCATATGATTTATTAATTTTATTTATTATAAAATGTTCAATTGTCATATACCTGATTGAATTATTCTATGACTGATTCTATTTTAATGATATTTTTCTAATTGTGGTTGAATATAGAGAATATGAATTTTGTCAATAGTAGTGGTGTTACAACATTCTATTTCTAAAATTACCATGTTTAAAAGAATATGATGATATAATTTCACATCTATCATGGAAATATAGATATGGGTACTTCTATAATAGGTTTTACTCTAGTTGTGAAAGATTATCCGATGACATTTACTTACATAATGAATTTTAATATTGATAGAAAAGTGATGAATTCAATTCTTATGTCATTATCTAATGGGGTTTCTATAATAGGTTTTACTCTAGTCTACATTTTTTTTAGCTATCATCCTTTGAATGACTGATCGACTAGATGTCCCATGCAGGGATGCACTGGCCTGATACTGATAGAAATTCCGTACCATCTGATTCTTCTAAATCTAATAGCTCTACTATAGTGAATATTCCCTCTTTAAATCCTCCTATAGAGCTTTTTTGCTTTGTAGAATTTTTCTAGTCACCTTTTCACAACTAGTGGCCTCAAGGCTTTGAGGTGGCCCAATGTCCTGAAGGTGGTCTGAAAGCCTTAGTGACTTAATGTCCTGGGTGGTCCGAAGGCCATATGGACTCTAGGTCCAAACCAGTAGCCTGAAAGTGAATAGTTCCTGCGACTATAATACCAAATAGTAATGACTAAAATAACTACTACTGTACCTGCTACACTACCCCAGAAATATTCCTTCGCTCGGATTTGAACCTGGGTCTCATGGATGTACTTGAAGAGTACTCACGAATTGGGATGAGGCTCATGTGCAACAAGTTGACAGTTTTAGAATACATTAAAATAATGAATGATCATGATGAAAAATTTACTATAAATGGATTATAAATGAGTAATAAACAATATAGGTGTCTTAAAGATGAAAATACCATGAATAATTTGAAATAATATTATGAAAAAATATGGATGTGAAAGCTGAATCTTCTCAAGATATAGTGAAAATAATCCCAAATAAGAAAGTATAAATTGTTCCTATTTATTCTAATGTTACTAAATTTATTTAATCTAACAACGTGTATCCTAAAACAATAACATGACTTTTATGGGTTGAATAAAGTTATTAGGAACCCCCTCCTATATCAAGAGTATTTGGAGGCTATGTAAAGAGGAACTATTCTTCAAATACAAGAAAATAAGAACCTCATAATGCGCATAGACAACCAAAAAATCATTAGAACCAAATATATATTATTATGGAAGACCAAATATCAATGGTTTTTGTTTTTGTTGAGGAAACATTAGGAATAAATCCTATAGTTTCTTTTCTACCATGTGATTTCCTTGGAATTTTTCTGAATCAAGGGGAAAAATCCTTAAATTAAATAAGTATCTATATGAAAAGGAGCAAAATTCTTACGATAAAGAAGTTTATAATTGAATGATCAATAAGTATGTCTACTAAAAAAATTGTTTTTCCTAAATAAATATGTGAAAATTTCAACCAACACAGTCACTATTCTAAATAATGCATAGAAACTCTTCTGAGAAATACCCTATAGGCTTTTTGAGATATGAAGGTTCAAAGAAGAGAGATAAAACCTGACCAATTTGGTCTAAGAAGTTTGTGCCAAATAATAAAGAAAGATTAATCACAAGAATGTGAAAATGATAAGGCCAGTTAAGAAAATACACATGAAGAATCCAAATTTCATGAAATCTTATCTAAAAGTGATAAATATTTAACTTATGATATGCTGATAGAGATATATATTTTTAGAGAGAGAGAGAGTGTGTGTGATAGTGAGAGTGATAGTGAAAGAGAGTTAGAGTGAGAGTGATAGTGAGAGGGAGGGGGAAGGACAGGGAGATGGAGAAGGAGATAGTGACTGAGATGGAGAGAGATATTATGTGAGGGGGAGATAGGAGGAGAGAGAGTAATATATTTAGATATATAGAGAGAGTGGAAAATAGCGAGTGATAACAAGATAAATAAACACAGAAAGATAAATCATGATAGGGAGAGAGAGGGAGAGATTGAAATAGTGAGAGATAATGAAAAAGAGAACTAGAGAGAGAGAGATTATATGTGAAAGGTGAGGAGGGGTGGGGGAGAGCTATAGAGATATAAATATTGAGATAGGTAGGGAGAGAGAGATCAAGAGTGAGTGAGTGAGTGAGTACGATAGAGAAAAAGAGTAAGAGATAGAATGAGTGGGAGAAGAGAGAGTGGTAGATATATTGGGGGGGGGGGGTAGAGTGGTGGGGGTGGCATGAAAGAGAGATAGATATAGAGGAATATAGAAGGATATGTATAGAGGGAGAGAGTGAAGGAGAGGAGGGGTGGTATGGGGTGGGAGAGGAGAGTTTATATAACCATGCTTGGCTAAACTCCCCAAGCGGATATGATAGTGTTGTCTTGCATGAAACTTCTTTTAGAGTCTTTGTATTTCATTTTTTCTATTTTTATTTTTCTTTAAAATATTTTCTATAATGAAGGAATCTCATATCTTCAAAACTATTATAGATTATAGTTTAATTTATAAAATCAAATAGGGGTTTCTCACTATTTAAACTTCTTAGATGAGTTATTTTCATTGAGAATAATGAGTTTAGATATGTTAAATTTCATAGATGTCATTTTACTTTTTAATGATAATAATAAGAGGATTAACACCCATAATGAGGTCTTGGTGTGGTATTTCTAAATATTTAGGTGTTCATCTAGAGTTTATTGGTTTAGTATTGATACATTCAATTTGTAAATATAGTTTAGGAAGAGGAATAAGGGAGTGTATAAAGGTTAACAAAAGTCCATAAATATGATTTTTAAAATATAAGGTTCAGAATTATTTTCAATATTAGTTTCCTTTACCTTTAAAAAAATTAATCACTCATTTATTTTAATTGAATATGTTTATTTTATTTTATTTTTTAAAAAATTCTAAATTCTACAATTTTTTTTCAGAAACAAGAAAATTGAGATTATTTATAATATAGTTTTTAATCTCATAATAAGACAACCCTATGATCAATATATTATATTCTATAAGGTTTAATAAACTTGAAAAGGTAACATGATATCCCCCTTTTTAATTGGATCCATTTCTAAAATGTTTTTCTATGTTTTTAATTGTTTTTTAATGTAAGTGAATTAATACCCCAATTTGTTTCCCTTAGATATTGAAATTGACTGAAACCACCACTATTAATCTATAGATATTATGATAGTATAAATTTAAACCACATTTATTGAAAATAAATAGAGAATAAACGTTAAAAAAATATAAAATGGAAGATAATGGAACACTAATTAAATTGGATTCATCATACGAATCCAATCAAAAAATCCTACGAGATACCTTGATGCACCTAATGACTTTTAAATTAAATATTGTTTTATTAAAAAACATTAAAAATTCAATAGAATTATAGGAGTTTCCCACACAACCATATTTAATTATTTATTTACCTATGTGATAAAATGGAACTAAAATATTCCACTAATGAAAAAAATGAAATTGGGAGATTGTCCTTTTTCAATATATTGTGTTGATAAAGATTGGTTTTCTCAATTCATAGTAAACTTAGATTTGAGAATGAAATGAATCAAAGAATATTTTTTTGGAAATTGTATTCCTTGATTTTTAAATTTCAACAATTATGAAACAAAATTTATTAATTATACTACTTCAATTTAAAAATTTACATGAATAATAGGAAATATTCAATATAAATTATTTTAGTTTCCCCTTACATAAAATTTGTGAATTTTTTTGATACAATATTTTATGAGGAACTTTTTATTTCTTATAGTAATATGATAAACAATGTTTTATGAAGATCATTACATGATAAAACCATAGCTGATTCTAGTGATTTAATTGAAAATATAAAAAATGATCATCATTTAAGAATAAGAGGCCTACATCATGTTGAAATTTCTGTACAAGTTACCACTTAAAATTTTTAAATAACATGATTTTTGAGTTAACTTAGTTTTTTACCACTATGTTTATATCAATGATGTTTTCCAAAACCCTACAGTCTCAACCCAAACATGAATCTAGTTTTAAATTTCAATTTAATTATGGAATTTGTGCTTCTAATAAACATATTATTGATTAATATAATCAAATTCATGAAACTTATAAAAATTTAAATAGTTTTTTCATTGATACCCATCCAATAAAAAAAATAAACATCTTTTTAACATAACCAAAATTTCAACCAAAACTGGAATAATTAGTCTCAAGAAATATTTAGATAGATTCACTAGTAAAATAGATTATTTTAAGGATAGTTAAATAATTCTGAACCAAGATACTTCAATGAGAAATATAATACTCATGTTGAATGAAATTTTTAACTTGAAAAATCTATTCAGAAATATGAAAACATCCTTGAGTAAAATTTGAGGTAGAATAAATAAAGATAAACCCATTGGTGACATTAATGTGTCAAATAATAAGTTATATTTGTAGCATAAAAAAATCATATCAGTGGAGTTTTTTATTCATAATCTCAGGTGAATCCCGAAGGAAAAGGGAAAGAAAATGCGACTTCCATAGAACTTTGGTTGGGAGACAAGATTAATAACACGTGAAATTGAAAATTCCAACTCTAATTCTGTACCCAAACATGTTAAAGAGTGTTATAAACCTCATTAACCTAGATTACACCCAATTTAATAAAACCCAACTATTATTGAGAATAATGAAAATTTTAAACCTAATGTGAATGAAAAATAAATTAAAAAATTATAAATGTTTCTTTCATAAAAAAAGACATATTATATAAGAATGATAAGATCATTTTATTCTAAAAAGAGTTCTAAAAATGGTTTGGAAGTGTACAAAATACAATTAATATATCTTAAGAGTAGACAACCAGTTAAAAATAATTATAAAATTAAATTACATAAATAATCTTTAGTGACTTTTAAGAACGTTCAATTCAATATTCCTTTGACTGATGATATGTGACAGAATTCATGATATTAAAACTTTTTGAATGAAATGTGTTCACATAAAAGGAAATTGAAGGAAGGATATAAAGTAATTTTACGGAGGAATGTATCCTCTAAGATTAAACTTTCTTTTCCTATGAAATGAAAATACCCATATAATTTTAAAATTCCCTACACCATATGGGAGTGAGAATTCAAGGATGTAATGTTAGAATTAAGTGTTTTCTTAGTGTTATTATCCATTATATTTATTCATATTTATAGGATCGAAAGATGAAACCCGATGAAAGTTTCAACCTATTATCCATCTTGAGTACCATCAATCCTTCTAGAGTTAAAACAGATATTTTGGTATAGGTTAGAGACATTATTTTTCCTACTGTTTCTTATGTTTTAGATATGGAAGATGATAGTTTTTAGAACACATCAACCCATTATTCATGGGATAACATTTTATAAAACTTCTATAAAACATATAATAGTGGATTATTTTCACTTGATTTTTTATGATATCTAGTTTATTTAAATATTTTTAAATCCCTGAAACATATAATAGTGGATAACTCATCTCCTCAAGTGAAAATGATTGATTGGTTTTACAATAATTTATTACTTGATTTTATATATAATGAACCACTAACTCTTTTTTATAATATAAATAATTCCATGCTTTAGAATCAAATATATATATGGGAAAAATAATACATGTAAACATAGTGAGAAAACTAAAACTTCTACTTATAAACCACCTCATTTTGAAAATGATGCCTTTAAATTTTGTGATATTATAGAAAATATAGAGAATGATTAATGTTTTATTTATTTAGAAGAAGTTATAATTTTTGGATGTTCTAACAAGGTTGAGAATGTTAAACCTATAAAGAATACTTCATGGTAACCTGATATTTCTAAAAATATTACCTTCATGTTCAATGAAATTATTGAAATTTTGAAACATACTAAACTGGATAATTTTTTTCAAAACAATGATAATTTTTTTGTGAATCCAATTTTAGTTATTTAAAACTATAAAAACCATTTTTTATAATTATGATATTGATTTTTTTTTCAAATATATAATTTTTAATGAAAATTACTCTTATAAAAAAATTATTGGACAACCCACTGCACTAACATCGATCTAAAATAGGATCATTCTAGTATTGAATTAGTTGATGAAATTTATTCTTTTTAAGTCACATAAACAATCTTTTACAAATAAAAATAACACATATTACTGAAACCACAATGTGGAAATATAAAATATGATTTTTTTGGGATAATAAGAAACTCCCTATCATTATTTCAAAATTAATATAAAAGACAAAGAAACCAACTATCAGGAATACTTAAAAATAAATAAGGGAACTTATTCTAGAATTTATTTTATTTAACCAGAATCAATCCATCAATTTCCATACATAATATTTTGTTATCAAAAAATTACAAACCCCTGAGGAAATTTCAAAAGATAATGAACCAATAAATTTAGAAGTTATTAAAGGGGAATTCAACACCATTTTTTCCAATGGAATAATTTTATTCATTTATAATAGATAACGATATATTACAATATATGTGGTTCCTAAAAATATTGGGTTTATAATTTTAGATACTAAATATCATAAGCTTGCTAATATTAGGCTTCAATATAAATATGTGATGTTAATTTATTATAGGAAAATCAAATTAGTGACAAGGATGGATCATTTCACCCTTAACATTATTTACCGTGTACTTGAGATATTAACTGTATAGACCAACTATTTTTTATTGATGTATTTTATGGTTACTTTAAAATTCACATATAACCAAATGATCAAGAGGAAAACACATTCACATGTTTTTTGGGGATTTTTAATAGATAATAATTCTATCTAGTTTGTGTAATTCTCTAAGAATTATTCAAATGCATATCTTGATTATTTTTTCCAAAATCTATATAAATCTATATAGAAGTTTTTATGGTTGATTTTTAATCTATAGACCATCTTTTAATTTGTTTTGAAAAATTTGGTTTTTTAGGATTAATTAATTCATAAAAATCTTACTCTAAATTTTGAAAAAAGTTTTTCATGATAAATATAAGATTATTTTTTGAAAATGTTTTCTCCAAGCATTCAATAAAATGTAAAAAGCCCTGTTTGTGGTCACTTCTTCATTTCCATGCACAAAAATAGTGAATTATGTGAGATCATTTCTTATACATGTTGGTTTTTATAGAAGATTCATTGAATATTTTATCAATATAACTTTACCTCTATAAGTATTTCTTAAAAAACAACAATTTTTCATTAATGGGAGTTTTAGGAAATAATTTTAGACTTTAAAAAATTCAAAAACCCCACCTATTGTTCTACAAAAAAATGGGAACTACCGTTTGAATTAATGACTAATTCCTCTAATTTTTCCATTAGGAAATTTTTGAGTGAAAATATAGAAAATAAATCTCATGTGACTAATTATGAATTTAATAATTTAGATCAATCTTTTAAAAACTACAGAAAAAATATATAGAGATATTGGATGATATTTTTTTAATTTAGAAAAGTCTTGATATTATATGTTTGGATCAAACGTGATTATTTTCAGAAACCATTATATAAGCATATTTTTAATGAGGAAAAATGATGTAATTTTTTTTATTGTTATAGATTTTATTATTTAAACGGTTTTATATTGAAATAACAGATAATTAAGGGAGTAAAAATCATATAGATGACCATTTGAGCTTATTACACATTATTTTTGATGGAAGGATTCATGTTTTTACACCCATTAAAAATGATTTATTTATAAATAATTTCATAATATTTAGAGTGAGACACCATGGATTTTTTATCTTGTGAATTATTTGGATTCTAATGATGTGGTACACTAGTTATGTAATAAATAATATCTTTGATTTTGAGTGATCAAAATAATTATTTTTTGGATGACTCTTGTGGTACATTAGTAGTTCCCAAATAATAAAATATACATTACAAATTATAAGTTTCAATCTATGCTTAATGTTTTTTATAAATGAAATTATGTATGAGAATTTTTATCTCAAATAACAAATATAAAATAAATTGATCCCTATATGTATTAGTCCACAATTTTAATAGATGATTTTTTATTCTATAAAAAATGAAAAACATTCCAATTGTAGTGTAATATTTCAAAGAGAAATGAAATTCCTCAATAAGTCATTTTGTTTGTTGATTTATTTTATTTATGTTGTATGCATTTCATGGGAAAATTTTCTAATTCTTTTTGATATCGTTACATATTTCATCTTCCAATTATGTTTCAATGTGGGTGTTGTATATACTCACTAGAGCTGATTATGAAAATGTTTTTTTCCATGTTATTAAAAGTAAGTCTATTATCTAGATTTTCATTACAATGTTTTTAATTATGAATAATGGTACCCACTACTATAATTGAATTTTAGAATCTATTATTGATAAATATGGAGTTCATAATTGGGTTTTTTTATCCTATCATCCACAAAAATATGAAATGGTTCAGTTGTTTTGTAGATAAATTAAAAATGTTTGTGAAATAACTATCCAAAAAAATATAATACATTGGAGTTTTATATTAGATTATGGAATTTAGACTTATAGGAATTTATTGAAAACTAAAATTGTAATGTCATAGTTTATAAGTTTCATGGATGTTTTTTAGTTAATTATTGAGTTTGAACATAATTATTTTTGGGCTATTGAAACCTATAAGTTGAATTATTTTTTTTCTTGAAAAAAATGAAAATTACACTTACACAACTTTTAAGAGATAAAAAATTATTATAAATCTCAATGATATAAAAATTTAAAACCATATATTTTCATGATTGAATGAACCTCAACAACGAGTTCAAGGGATGAGACATTTTGAAGTTGTTTGAATAAAAAATAATCTTTTTCCAGTTAAATATAATTCTAAATAGTGAAGGCCATTCATTATTACAAATGTTTTTAAATTTTAAGAATCCCATATTAAGGAACCAAGTAAAGAAAAAAAATTCAAAATAAATGGTTAAATATTGAATCTATTTAGGGAGAAATTTTAGGAACTTCTATAAGAGTAGGTATACCTTCATGAATATGTGTACATTTGAAAAAAGGTTGTTTCTATACATTTCATTTGTTTTTTCCATGAATTTTTGAATTTTTTTATATAACCATTTGTACAGTGATAAAATTTTACAAAATAAGTATGTTTGTGTGTTAGATTATATCCTTTGTTATAATAGTTTTTTGAGTGTGTACATTTTAAATTATGTTTTTTTATTTTATTTTTTTCTAATCTTCTTTTATTTTGTGTTTTTATTATTCTAATTTGTTTTTGTTTTTGAAAAATAATGAGTTTTAAATTCATAAATTTATAAATTTTTAACCCCATATCAATTAGTGATATTATTTTATCCATGGAATTTAAATTAAAGGAATGCTTAAATTACCTTTCTATAGACTCAAAATTTTGGGTAAATCATATAAATTCAACTGAGATTCAAATCCCATTCTATGTATCACTGTCTAAATTTTGAAATCACATTATTAGGAGGACACTAATTATTTTGTAGACATATTATTCACTCTAAAATCTCTTCTTGATGATACTAAACCATTCTTATTTAACAATAATTTTCTAATTTTTTGTCCAAAACTAAGATCTTTATGGAAATTTTGTCGACATGATTGGGGAAATTATTTATTTTTAGAAGCCTAATTTTCAAGTAAATCTTCTATTCAGTCCTTAAATTTTCATTTTATCATTGTGATCCTTTATAAACACATTAAAAACATATTTGGATACCACATTATAATCCGGGAATTTTTGCCTAAACCTTATCTAAAAGTAAAAATGAATGATGATGTTGAACTTCTGTGGGATGGGATTATAGCATCCCACATAAGTGAAGATCCTAATTAGATGACATGATGAAAATATTTAATTTAAATAAAATCCCAAGACAATTTTTGGTTAATAGTTTTATATAAATAGAAAAAATATCATTAAAAACCATGTCTTTTTAAATTAATGAACATTTTTCCACTATATAAACAACTAATTAGTCCATAACATGTATTCAATCTATCCCAAAAATTATTCACATATGACAGGCCTCTAGACACATCTTTCACAATACTTTTCTACATAAAATAATAAAAAAGAAACATAATAAGGGGTGATTTTATATTATCAATAAATCTAAACATAAGTGATAATAATAAAAGATCACAAGTGATCATAAGAAAGAAATTTTGTTACAATCCATATATATAAGAAAGTTATAACCAGAAAATCATAGATCATAAATAATTACATAAAATAATAATGAAGAATGAAGATGGAGTATATCATAGAAACAGTCCATACTTAAGATTTTTGGCCCATCCATAAGAATAGAAATAGTAACATAGTGGACAAGGATTCACTCAAAAGTTTCTATTTTTGGATCAGGCTTCAATAAAATATTTTCAATAGTGGATTATTCATCACAATATGTTTTCTATTTTGGATTGGTCATAAATTCTCATTTAATAATTATCTCATGAGATGTAAGGAATTAACCAATTCATTAGTGGGATATATAGGGAACACCTATCACCAAATGATTAAAAGGACACATATGTTGCAGAATAAAACATCTAACCACAACATCATTAAAAAGAAAGAATAAGAATAAGTTTCATAAAAATTTAAAATGAAAATAATTCACATTTTATTGAATAAAGGACAAATTGAAGGAAAATATATTTCATTCAAAACATTTTAAATAATACCTTGAATAAAATTGGTTTCTTATCCTTTTTTAATAGATTCATGTAAATATATCAACAACATGATAAAACCATGGAAAATAAATGGGTATCCAATGAAATCTAGTAACTTTATAGGTAAACACCATTCATACAAGATAAGAATACATATGGTATTTAAAAAATATAAATAAAGGGTATATGGTTAGTTTAATAATTAATCTGATCAATTGATTCATGGAATATAGGTGAACACCCATTAATAAAATTAATAAAAAATTATGTATTCATAAAGTAATTACATTAGTATAAAAATTAAGATTATAGACAAAAAATAGTTAGAAAATAAAAAGGAAATGATGAATCATTATTTTGACACTAATAAACATTTCATATGACATATAGAGAAAGAAAGAAGATGGTTGAAAAATAATATATCCCTAGTGTAAAAAAGGAAACTTATAAAAGATATTTATATAGAGGAAACAAATACATACAAATTATATTTTCAAATGATATTACACAACAAGGGATCAAGAATATATTTATATAATATTTCCATTTCAGTCCCCAAAATTATATATATATATATATAGAGAATAAATCATATAAAATATCTCCAAATATTTTAAATCCACTTTATTATTAAAAGTAAAATAAAGGTAAAAGTGTGAATGTAATTTTAGAAAATATTTTTAATATTGACGTAAAAGAAAAAAAATCATGTCACTTTCAAAGGTAAATTTTGAAAAACTAAATTGAAATATTTAAAAAAATTACTATTAAATCGAATTTCAAATATTGGATCCGTGAAAATGACATGATTTTTTCTGTAGGCAATGTGGATCCAAAGATAAAACACTTGATAATTAAAGTAAAGGAAAAAATTTAATACTTTGAAAATACATTTGTTTAAAACCCACATTAAAAAATTAATATAACATTCTTTTTAATGAAACCAAAATTTACTAAATATTAATATAAAAAATACAATATAATAATATATTTCGGTAGGATAAGCTAATCATGGACTAATGGAGTTCCATATGAATCTTTATAACCCAAAGAATAGATATTTTATTTATCAATATCACTTATGAGAAACCTATTATATAAAGAATGAAATATTTTGAAAGGATATTATGTGTTAAAAATGTAATCAATTGGATAATACCACATAATATAACCAAAGATAATAATTTACCCAATATATATGTAATAATTTTAAGATATTGATCATAACTAAATGAATGAAAATTGTGTTACAAAAAATTCATCTAGGGGTAACACTTGAGTCAAAATGTATTAAAAAAAATAATTTGATTTGGATTAGTATATACAAAGAATTACAAGGAAATAAATTATAAAACATTCATGGGATATTAAATAAATATGACCCCATAAAAATTATATATGATTCCTAATATAAATCATGTCCAAACAAACATAATTGAGACATAAAAACCAATACGTCATTTATAAATTTTGAATCAAAACCCCATGAGATATAGAAATTTAAATTAATAATTGAATATCATGAAATATGAGAGATCCAAGATACATAATTACAATGTGGAAGTATTTTCATAATGAAAAAATGAAACATGGTGTATAATATAATCATGTCTAAAGAAATTCAATTTTGGGACAATGAACCCTTTACCTTATTTCCCCATTAGTAGAATTCACTATAAGATCCTATAAAAAATAAAAAACTTAATAAATCATTTAATAATCTTCCTTATATACATAAACTTTTAAAAAACTTAATATACAATTATTCTCTATATTTATATTAGTTGTTATATATTTTTGATATCACATGCCAATAATATTTGTCGTTTTGAACAAGTCTCATAAAAGTTGTGTAATTATTCATTAATCTCCCAATGTTTATCATTATTAGAATATTAAAGGTACAATAATTTATTATCTATTGTTATTTATAAAGTTATAATTTCATCTTATGTGAGTTTTTTGTTATTATTATTTAATGTGAAGTTGATGATAAGCATGTTTCAATGTTTTTTTATAATGAAAGATGGTATCTTAATTATGACCATAATATTAATGTTACCATTATAGATCCCATAAAAATAATTTTTTGATTTTTTATATCATATAATGTCATTAATTTATTTCATACACTCATCCATGATATTATTTTATGGGATTCTTTATTTGGGAGATCAAACTAACCCAAACAAAAACATTCCATAATTTATTGGATGATTATGATGTCGTTAAGTTGTAATATCAATATAAAATAAGGATAAGGATGTTATATTTTATTTTTATGTGTGGAATATCTGAATTTTAATGAATTATAAATAGAATATAATTTATATAAATCCATTACTATGAATGAAAATATTATTTTCTTATTAGAGTTCTTGTTTTAAGATAATTAATTTTATAATGATTGTTTATTGTTCATATCATTAATAGGATGTTAAATTTATTTCAAAAGAACCTTAATAATTACAAAAAAATATTAATACTTTAAATCAATTCTCATGAACGTACATTTAAGGTAGTGATGAAAATAAAAATGGAAATAAATCATTCCACGGAGGCGGTATTCCACACATAGACATTAGTAATGATTTCATTTCCCATAGAGTGTGGAAATAGATTAATATGGTTTGTAATTTAATAATATAAAATATATGAAAAATATAATACTTATATTTTTAATTTATTAATTGTATAATATTTTCATGGTGGTTAAGGGAAACAAAACACTTTTCATTATGGACACAACAGTCCACAGAACGCACGAATGATGGTTTTATTTTTCCCAATGGAAAAAGGAACAATGGTAAATGATTGTACCATAATAATAATATCATAAAATTATGAAAATTATTACAATTTTATCATTTTAATATTGTGTAATATAATTTGAGTAAGAATAAATAGAGATAAATAAACATAAATGAGAAAGAATCAGTTAGAAATTTATACCTCACTTCTCGGATTATCTACATTGAAAAGAGGGTAAAAAGTTTTATGGATGGTAATTTTAGAAGAAAGTGACATATTAAATGTGGATATTATTGTTTTTAATAGTTTTAGGTAATGTTTGAGAAAAAATAAGTGGGTTGTGGTGTGAGTAAAGTTTGGAGAGTAGTGTGTCTTTTGTAAATGAAAAGAGATGTCACATTGGTATATACCCAAAACATTTTAATAATGGGATGTAGATATCAGGTAAAGTGGATAAAAAATTGAGATATAAACTTATATGGTTGATCCACTCCTCAAATACTCAATTTAAAACATTTTTTAAACATGTTAGGTTCTTTACCACTTAGGTTACTCATTTTTAGCATTTTAGTTTTCAAAACATTAACTAGTTTTTACATAAAAAAATTAAATTCTATACCCAAAAATTAAGTGGAACTTATTATATAATATACACCCATTGATTAAAAATTAAAAATTAAATTTATTTGATTCAATTTCAAAACTGGATAATAATTAATATTAAAATACTATATGTATAATGTATAAAATTTTTTTTTTGAAAGATATAACATAAGTTCAATGATATAAAATATGTGTTTGTAAATTAAAAAAAATATGATTAAAATTATAAATTCAACTATAAATTACATATTTGGTTATAGAAAAAGTTTTCGTGAATTTATAATTTATACAGATATAATAATAATTTTATCAAATTCATGTTATTTGTAAAAATAATATGTCACATTATTCACCTAAAAAGAATCATTTTTAGAAAGATCCAAAAAATTTATTGAAAATAATATTCAAATTCTATATCTAAAAATGAAGTTTATTTTTTAAAATTGAATTTCTTTAATTTTTAATTTTAACTTTAAAATAAAACCATAAAACACATTGAGGTAATGTTTTTATGGGAAAATATATTTTTGAAACAGAAGTTACATTATTTTTAACTTCTATAAAATAGTAACAAAGGTATAATTAATCAATAAATATTATATTTTTATTAAAATAATACTTTAATAATAGTATACAATTTTTTTAATAAAATGTATAGATTATAAAAATGTAGATTTTTAAGAAAAAAATTTAATTTAGTAAATTTATATAAGATATAATTTTTATATATAAATATTTATATTAACATTTTTCATAATCCATTTACCCCATTCACACCTACTAAATCAATAACATATTTTTTTCAAATATATTTAATATTTAAAATATATATATTGTGGTTTGATTTTATTTTTATGTTGTGTGTGGAACAAGTTATTAAATGTTATTAACATAAGTAGTTGAAAACATATATTAAAATCTCGAGTCTTTATATTTCCCTCATTAATGAATTACATCCTCCAAATTTTAATTACTCTAAAATATAGAATGTAGGTGAGTGCGTTTTTATAATATTTGAGATATAAATTCTAATATGAAATCTAACTTACACTCCTAGACTATATGAAGTTACTTCTCTTCCCTTAAACAATATTATCCATTCATACAATCATTTATCCAAGAATAATTTATTCTCTATAATATACCTTTCTCAACTATTTTTGATTCTTGATGAAATTAAACAATAGTAAAATAAAACCTTTATTTAAAAATTCAATCTTATATTCAACCACTATCTCATAAAGCTACACTAGTAAATATATATCATAACCCCTAAAATGAGATGAACCTCACCAAAAATATTGTGAATAAAATTTCAATCCCCAAGTTAACAATACTTTCTAACTTATTTTTCTCAATACTAGTTAAGTCTTTATTACCTCAAAAAATAATCATATATTAAACCTATGAGTTATGAATAACTCAATCACATATTCTCTTATAGTTATCCTCTAAAATATAACCATTTCATAAAATCATTTTTCAATTTTACTAATACCATTAAATATAATCTTATATACTTCTAAAGAGAAAATAATGAATATCAATCCATATATTTTTCAAGAAATATTTATAATTTAACATAATATCATAGAAAAATATCAATCACTAAAAAAATAACTTGGAGTATCAAGAATTAAATTCTATTAAGATATCATCCTCACTACATTTGGTAACACTTAGATACTTATATTTTTTTATTATTCAATGGTTCTCAACCTTTTAAGTATGTTTCCTTATTTGATTGTAAGATATAGTGGTTTCTATATATATAAATTTATTAGCTTAATTTTTTGATTTTTTTAAACCAAATACTAAATCCAAATTAGCTTGGACAATTTACAATTGAATCAGAGTAAATAATAATATGTATATGAAAAAACAATATTCTATAATGAAAACTTCATGTCATCCTTTAATGCTTATAATTAAATATATTTTTCTTTAATTTAGGTTATCTTATATCTCTAAACCTAATAAGTTCAAGTAATAAGGTACTAAATCATTTATAATGGTTCACAAAGAGATTGTGGTAGAAATAGAATATCCCTCAGATTTGTTATGCACCATGGGATGATTGATTTAATACCCAAAATTCCATTTTTAGGGTTACTAACCAATGGTACATATATTCATGAGTCTATATCCACTTTTTGTATCTATATATATATTTTATTTCAAATAAAACCACACAAACTCTACATTACCAAAATTTCAATTTGTTTTCCTATACTTTGACTTATCCCATAGAAATATCCCAATAGATTTCAATAAAGTTATCTTATCCTAATACTCATAATATTACCTCAACCCAACTAAAGGGTTTTTTATACCATTAAAATTATATTCAAACACAATTTATCAATCATTAATAAATTTTATAACTCTTAAATTTTCCTAAACCAATAACATCAGAATCTACAGAGTTATGTAAACCTTGTTATTATACCAGTTATACTATCTTTTAGACATGACCATCCAAATAAAAATGATATATATAAAATATTTAATTTCCATACATTCTCAATACCTTTTAGTTTTATAGTTTTAGATAATAAGGAAAAACATTAAAAAATAATACACATGTCTATTTCAACTAATGAACATTTTTACCACTATAGAAACAACTGCTTAATCCATAAAAAGTTAAAAAAATCTCCCAAAAATTATTCTCAGATGACACCATTATAAAAAAAATTTTAATTATTAATTATATTAATAACTTGAGGAAAAAGTAATATAAGAAAGCGGTGAGTTCAGATGCTTAGTAAGGGTGCACAAAAGTGATCACAATCAAATATCAGAAGTGAGCATAATATATGAATATGTTCACAATCAAGATACATAAGAAAGTTATACCCAAGGATTAGAAGATAATAAATCATGGAATAACATGACAATACATCATGAAAATTCTATATATCATACAAATAATGAATAATTATGATTTTTGGTTCATTTATAATCAGATAAACCATAACATATTAAATAAAAAATTACTCACTTATATTTCTTAGTGGATTAGGATTGACTAATTTTATTCTTTTATTAGATCTGGAATCACATCATGTTTTCCATTTTGTTTCAATAATACCTACTCATTTTACCATTATATTATGAGATGTAAATCTTTACCTATTTAATTTTCAGAAATATATTAGGCATGCCCATCACATATTGATTAACCCTACACGTGGGTTCTACAAGAAAACATATAACCATCATATCATGAAGACCATAAAATAAGAATATATATTATAAATCTTTCAAATGGAAACCATTCACTTTTATATAATAAATAACCCATGTAAATAAGATGGTTTTCATTATACACTTCATAAATAACCCTTGTAAAAAATTGGGTTTTGTATCCATTTTAAATGGATTCACATAAAGAATTTAACAACATGGTGAACCCATAGAAAATAAATTTGAATCTAGTAATTTCATGTAATATTCTAGGTAAATAACATTCAATCAATATAATAGGTCATATGATATTTACACAATATAGATAAAGGGTATAAAATTAGAGAAAGAGTTTCCCCAATAAATTAATTTATAGAATCTAGGGAAACAACCTTCAATCAATGGAATAAAAAATAGGGTATTCATAGAGGAAATACATTGGAAGAAAAATTATGGTCATACACCTGTTGGAACTAAGGACATTTTTTTGCTGAAAAGAAACATGGTTTGGGTTTGTTGTTAATCCTATCATGGATGATAAGGGAGATTTCAAGGAAAGGAATCATACAGTTCAAGTCATAAGAAGTTTTAAAGGTGATGTCATTTCCCAGTGTTTTCCAAATTTTTGGGTTCTAAAATTTGGGTAATGAAAAGCACTGAGAAAAGTGGTTTGTCTTGAAGGTTTCATGAAAATATATAAAATTCATGAGTTTCATAGAGATAAGATTCATGAAGTGTGTTTCACAATGACGTGAATATTTTTACGGTTTTCTCTGGGATTACAAAACTAGATTTATGAGTTGTTCTTTTCGGTGGTGCTTTGCAGTAGTGCGAAGGGTTTTGACGGAGATATCTGAGGTTACGATGATAATTGAGAAGAGAAATATGTGTCGCGAAGACATTTTTCGCTGATTCGGATTTCACTCCTGAAGATGAGGAGCTCCGTGTTAGACCATGCCTATAAATTAGAGGCCAACCCTTTTCATTCCAGACAATTTGAAGAGAGAAAATCCAAGATCTCTTTGAATTCTAAAAGCAAGGGGTACTTCACAAATCAGATTGTTCTATGTGAGTTTGAGCTTCATGAAGAGACTTTTAAAGTCTTGAATAATTCCAATGCTTCTGAGTCATTGGATATTCATGAAGATGGTGTGTCCAACATTGGATCTTTGAGATTTTTGAAGTAGGTATCTCTACGAGGCAATGATCTCTGTGAAGGGTTATTGCTATGCGAGGCAGTGAGCTCTGTGAAGGGTTGTGCACTGCCATACATAGAAACCTGTGAAGGGTTGAGATTTGAGAAGGGTCTGTGAGATGGTCTGTTTTGAGTATCAGTGTTGAGTGGTCTAGGATTTAAGTGAACATCTACTTAGGTCTTCGATGCAAGAAATGTCGCATGATGGATAGATACAAACACTTCAATGCCAATATATTGAAGTGACCATAAGTCGATTAACCAAGTTAGACTTTTCTCATAGTAGTGAGCTAGGTTGAGTTTGTAGAAGTGCTCTGAGGGAAGCAGTGAGTCATCCCTGAACTTTTGTAATGGAAGTGTGCTTGACACAGAGTGAATGTGACCAAACTCTTGTACTTCACAACACGTGAAGATTATTGGATTTAGGTATGACCAATACTCTGTCGTCATATTCTCCTTGAACATATCCCTTTGTGGTGAACCAAGTAAAAGTGTTGTTTCATCTACTAACTTTCATTTTACTGATAGATTTAACAAGTTCCCACCAACATGATAACAAGATCCACACATATTAAATAAAAAAGTCCACACCCTGATTCACCCCTCCCCTCTTAGGGTGTTCTGGGGTCCTTTAAGTGGTATCAATGGTAGTTTTCTGGTGTTTGATCTGCCTTATAATATTATGGATAATTCAACCAATGTTGGGGGAGTCCCCCTCTTTGATGGAAGTAATTTTAAGAACTGGAATAACATAATGCTATATCATCTAAGATCTCATGGAATGGAAGTTCTATTTGCTACTGTGCAGGGAATAAAAGTTACTGATCCAACATGGCTAGAAATGACTTATGTAGAAAAGAAAATTCTTGATATACATGCTAAAGTGAATAATTCTCTCATCTCACCCCTTTTTGATCATATCTATCTAATGGTGGTGAGTTACACCTCAAAAAAGTCTATGTAGGATAAACATGAATATTTTTATAAAGTATATAGAAATGTGGAGGAGGTGAAACTACAAGTCCTATAAGATAGTTTTGAAGATATGAAGATGCATCCTAATGAGAATACTAACTCCATCAATCGAATTACTAAAGTGGTTGGAGAAATTCAAGGTTTATGTGAATAAATCAAAGATTTTTATATTTTATTAAAAATATTGAGAAGAAATCCAACCCTTTACAATGAAATGGTAACATCTCTAGAGGAATGATATCTTTCCAAACTTTCTCTGGATGATCTGCTGAATATCCTGGTGGAATATGAAATGAGAGTCAAGACAGAAGATTCTATGACTCGAGTGAGAAATTAAATGGCATTAAAAACCAAGAGAAAACTGAAAATTTCAAAAGATATTAGTGATTAATATGATTAAGAAAAAGAAATTATTTCTGTCACTTCAAAGAAGTTCTAGAATGGAAAAGTTAAATTTAAAGGGAAGTTACCTTTTTTTGATTTTGCTGTGGGAAAGCTGGGTACATTTCCTCTTAGTGATCAAGAAAGTTCGAAGATGAAAAAACTGAAGGTGAACACAATGAGAAGACTTAGAAATAGTTTTTTAAAAAGGGTGACTTCTAATCTAGAAATAAAGTATAGATGGAGATTTTTTTCTGTGAAGAGGAAGATGATGATAATGAATTCTGTAAAGAAGAACCAAAATTTTACATTGGAAACCATGCTTCCATGATGTATACTATTGACAATTATGAACCATCAACTAATAAATCTAGATATAAACAGCTGACATATAATTCTCTCCTATGTTATATCTTAAGGTAGATTTTGGTAAGCTTGAGAATAAGTTTAAGAGATGAATTAAGTGGAAACAAATGGTGGAAGAATAATCACAATATATTGATCAGCTTGAAGATGAAATTGAATAACTAAAAGAACTTGTAAAAGTACAGTCATTAATCATTCAAAAGACATATTATGTAGTGGAACTAAAGATTAGAATCAATGAATAATAAAAGTTTATCAATGACCTTACCTTGAGATTCAAGGAGAAGTCCAAAACTATTAAGGGACGTGAAGAAGAAGTTGTTAGTCTTAGGAGTATGCTCAAAAGTGAATCTTGTTCAAAAGAAGAAAAGAAGAAAATAGAATTTATAAGGTTCTTAAATGTTGATCTAATCGAGATAGAAAAAAGAAGTTCTTATGGAGTTGAAATTATTTTTAGTGATCAAAGACTCGCACGCATGGGAAACACTGGAATCAGTTGTGATGCTGAAATATCAAATGATGCAAATAAAATGGACCATAATACAAAAAGATGAAAGTTTATCATGTTTCAAAATCACAAGAAGCACTGAGAAATAAACCCTAAAATAAAATTAAAAGGAGAATAGAAGACTATACTTGAGTTTCTAGGAATAACAGGTAGTCAAAATTTTTTTCGAAGGAAGAAGAAATGAGGGAAAATAGATGTGAGAAGACATTTCCTCTCATGAAGTGTCAGTTTTATGGATATCTGGGTCATACTATGTCATATTGAGAAGAGGCGATGAGCTATCTAAATGGGGGATAGCTATGAGTTCAACCAATGAGAGAAAATACATATCCTTCTACTTACAAAAGAAACAATTCTTATAGATAATGTTTTTATTATTCTAACTTTGTCCATAAATCCATTTATTGCAGGTAGAGGAGGGACATGGACACCATTTACCGAAGACGGAGACATGTCAAAGCTCATCAACAAGACATTTTTTCTATTTCAATTAGGTTTTCTCCACTGGAAGAAGATTTTGACTTTGAAGGACCCATGTACATAGAAGAGAGAATTGAAAGGCCATATGTGTTCTACACTCAATCCAATGTCTCATAGAATGAAAAGAAGAAAATTGAGAAATCTAACCTTACATATTTATCTCTCAAAGCTACTAAAAACAACAACAACTCGATTCTTGATAGTCGATGTTCATCTTATATGATAGGTAATGAAGACTTGTTAATGAATGTCAAGAGGAGTTTTGATGGAACAATATAGTTTGGTAATGATGAAGCTCTAAAAATCAAAGGTAGTGGAAGTAATGAACTAGAAAATGGAGAAATAAATAAAACTGAAGTCCTTTATGTGGATGGCCTATATCATAATCTCCTCATCATGATTCAAACCTCTGACTTTGGACTTATAGTTACTTTTAATCAGAAAGGATATATTATCAAGGGAAAGATAAATAATTCAATTACAAAAGGATGCAGAACAGACGACAACCTGTATTAGGTTTATAGTAAAGAAAACATTTTCTACATGACTGTTGAAGAATAAAATAACATGTGGCATCAAAGATTGGATGTCATAGATCAACAAGTCATTGAGAATATATAAAAACTAAATATTGTCATAGATATTGCGAACATGATGAATGAACATGAAAAGTCATGTGATGCTTGCATCTGGGGGAAGTCGGTCTTCAGTTTATATTTTCCAAAGAAGAGAAGGGTATCTCATATTCTTAATATCATTCGTACAGATGTATGTGGCCCGATAAATGTTTCCATAACCTAGGGAGAAAGTTACTTTTTCTATTTCTTAGATTATTACATTATAATGGCATGTGTAATTGTTATACACGGAAAACAACAAGTGCTTGACAGCATGAAGACATATCATTGAATCACCAAGAATTATACTTGACGAACAATCAAAGTGTTGCAATATAAAAATGGAGGAGAATACACATCCATTGAATTTTAAAATTAACTCGGGAAGCATGGGATATAACAGGAGGTATCTTCAATGAGAACTCCCAAAAAAATGGAGTTGTTGAGCACAAGAATCCATAGGTAAATAAAATGGCAAGAACTATTCTTATTGAGAGTCATATTACTCGTCATTATTGGAAAGAGTCTATTCAAAAAGTTGTGTATATTCAAAATTGAACAAGGATTTATATGGTTGAGATGAAGGACCCATATGAATTATGTAATGGAAAGAAGTCCTATTTGAAATATTTTTCTGTTTTTGGAAGTAAATGTTTCATCAAAAACAAATAAGGGAACCAATGGAAGTATGATAACAATTTATATGAAGTAATTTTCCTCGGATACTCAATGAATAGATAATCCTAAAAGTGTTTCAATAATATCATGGGAAGTATTATGGAAATAAACGATGTTAAGACCATCGAAGTGAAAACCAAAAATTCTTCAAGGAATTCATATGAATATGTGATAGAATATGAGGAAGAATGTGAAAATGGATAAAATAAAAATAATAAAATAAAGTAAGGTGTATAAAATTATCAAGAGACACATCATGATATTGAATCAGAAGAAAAATTTAAAGAGGAAACCATGGATGGAGAAAATTTAGTTTAATCTTAAACAAGGAATCAAAGAGTATAAATTGATCAATCCAAAATTATTAGGGATTGGACTGCACCCACACAGATGAGGAGAATAATGAATAATAAAAAATATGCATTTATATCAGTTGTGGAAGAATCCTCATTTGAAGAATCTACAAAGGATGAATCATGGGTGAAATCCATGAATGAAAAGTGAGATCAGATTGACAAGAATCAAACATGAGACTTAGTCAAGAGACCCGAAGGTCACAATGTGATTGGTATGAAGCGGATATTTATGAATAAGTTTGATAAGGATGAAAATGTGGTAAAAAACAATTAGTTCTTGGTTATTAAATTTTAATAAAAAATTGAAGGCATTGATGATGAAGAGACATTTTATCCAGTAGTAAGACTGGAATCAATCAGGTTTTTTGGGCCATAGATATGACAACCCTGATTTTATTACAAACATAAACATGATTTATTACATAAAACTTACCTTGATAAAACAAAGAAGATAGAGAGGTTTAGTTACTTTGGGTCTTAGGATCATTACATAAAAACATAAAACATTACATGAAACATCTTTATTGAAAACTTCCTTTACATGACCACTACATTCCCTCGTACTTAGCATTTCATTGGATAACCTGAGGACATGCATAAGAAAAAGGTGAGCTATAAAGCCCAGTAAGGGAGTACACATTGAATAAAATGATAAGTAAAATACACGTTAGAGAATAGTCATATCAATAGAGTATAAAAGAAACATGAACATAAAGGCCTGATAAAGCATGATAATCATAACATGGAAATGTGGAAACAACACTTAACATTGAATTAGCATGAGCCAAGGCTCATTGCACATGGATCATGAGTAAATCCTCATTGCACATAAAGCATGAGTAAAACCTCATTACACTTGAATTATCATGAGTCAACAATCATTTCACATGACGTATCATGATACTATACTTTACCCAATGCATTGGAGTTCTATAAAGGCGCACCCTTCTTAAACATTTCATTTCATGCATAAGTGTACCACATAGATCATAACACATGGATTCATAAAACATAATCATTTATTCAACAATAAAGGAATGTGGAATTCATACATGAAACTTTGTAATCAATAAGTAAATGTTCATAAAGGTGAACACCCTTGATGGAGAAATGAGCATGGTATCCACTACACAATGACATTGGCTTAGAAAATCGGTGCGATTTCGGCAGCATAACGACATGACATAAGAATTCATAAAAATGGTTGGTGAGAGAGAAAGGGGTTCCTCATAATATTTAAATGTAATTTAAATTAATTAGGTCATATAGATACAAGTACCAACAATTGTAATGAAATTTATATTCATGATACAAAATTATTTCTTGAATGTAAAAGAGGAGAGAGAAGTTCCTTTCAGAATTTCGGCATAGTAACAGGTGTACATGGGAGGCATTTAATGAGAGAGAAAGGGGTCTCCCATAAATAAAACATAAATAGGGAAGTATGAGGGAGGTTCAAGACCATACCACAACATTCATAATTGAAATTAAAATGGAAAAACAACATAAAGAAAATTGGAAAAAAATGAGAAAGGAAGAAAAAACCCTTACTTGGAAGTGTGCAACCCAAGGCTAGAGAGAGGCTTGTGAGAGGCTTCTTGGGAGATTGGGGAACCTTGGGAGGATTTTAGAGACCCAAATCATGAAGTACATGGAAATTAAATTACTTATGTGGAATACTTAGTAAATAACAAAATAAAACAGACACACCAGGACCGTAATAGTTTAGTGTCTTTGGAAACTTGGAATATAAACTTCTAATCATGTTGAAAGATCTTCAACAACTCCCATAACGATCTATCCCTTTTTGTTTCCTTAACTAAAACCTTTCTTTATTTCCTGGGGAAAACAAAACATAAAAAGGTTGAGCTCAAATTCTCAGTAAGGGAAAACATAGAGAACATAAAACAATCCATAAACATTTGAAAGAAAAAACTTGAACATGAAATTTAAACATCAAAATATTGAGCAAAGACATAAATCATGGAAGTACGTAAGGAATATATCATAATTTAAAATCAACCATGATAAAATATAATGCGAATAAAACATGTAATTTTGGAAACCATTCATCACATGTTATTATTTCCATAGTAGCCACGAAATTGCTGCCAAGACCATCTTAGTGGACAAAGTCCCTTTCTGAATCGAGTTCACTCATCGTTTCAGTCATGTAACACTGAACCAGATTAACTTACCATTCCAGCAATGTCTATATCATGATATATAAATCTTTACCCAATGCATTGGAGGGAGATATAGGTCCCACCCATCTCGTAATGAAATCATTCTTACTTGTGCCACAAAATAAACATACCTTATTCATAATAACCCAACAAATAAAATCGGTTTCATAAAAATCATCCCATCATAACATAATCCATATAAAAGATACGGATATCATTTCATAATAAGAAAAGTGAAACCATGTAAATCATAGAGACATGATACTTGAAACATACACAGATGAAATAATGTCATCTTAGATGAAAGCTGGTTTTGATAAAACACTTGAAATGAATTCTTGAGGAAAATATCCTTTCTTCTTAAAAATCATTTTCTTTTCACAAAATGTCATGAAATTTTAATAGAAAATTATTTTGTTGAAAATATTCATGAAATATTTTTGAGGAAGCTTCATGAAAATAAGGCTTTATAAAACCGTAAAAATCCGTTCATGTCGTACAAGTTAAAAATAACATTCTTCTCGTACTTTTGCCGGAAAAGTCAAAAATGTACCTCGTAAAAGAGATATTCCATACATACCATGTAGTAAAAGTAAAAAATGGGTAAAAAGGACATTAAAAATACAAGAAACAATTTTTAGGGAACATGGACATGGATGAGAACAATAACCCCAGTAAATACTTACGAATAAACAATCTCGGATAAGAACGAGATTGGAAAAGTTATCCCTTACCTTAGGTCTGATATGCTTCATACATTTCAGAACCTCTTGTATATAGATTTAAATAATTTAAATGACTTATTACAGAATAATATTCACTGTTATGATATCATATACGGTTCACTTATTACTTTATATTACCCGTTCTTTTTTAAGTTCCATGTTAAAGCAGCGTTTTGGGTTAAATCGTTTTATTTATCGTACGTGTTTGGACTTGTTTTTCTTGATATTATTACTTATATCCGGATTTAAATAATTAAATAATGTAAAAAATGATTTATATATAATATATATTCATTATATACATACATATATATATATGATAGGTCGATTAAATGGAATGAAATATACCGTTCATGGAGACGATAGGCCGTACGTACGCATGAACGCTATTTTCGTTTCCTTATTGAATTGATTGAAATTAAGTAGATGACCTACATATATATAAACATAAATACAGTATCATTATTATGTCATATATTTCATTTCTACTTATTATATATACTTTATAATAATTCATGAATGGTTAACATGGAGAATGAATCTCATCACGTCGTGGAGACGGTATTCTGTACGTACGCACGAGCAATGATATCATTCCCATGATCGTCGAATAGAATTTAAGTGTATGTATAATATTTCAGAAGCAATATTAATTTTCAATAATCATATATAGTTATTTATTTACACCATTATACCCATCCAAGTAAGGTGGTGGTCAAAAACAGATTACACCACGGCGTGGAGACGGTATTCCGTACGTACGCACGCGCGGTGATTTCTTTTTCCATAGGATGGATAGATGGTGAAATAGGTTTGTTTCATAATTATAATAAAATATCTGTATATGAGTGATATTGATGTTATTACTTCATAATTAAACAACTAAATAAGAATAAGAACAAGATGAAATAAAGTTGAACGAATCGGTAACGAATATTACCTCTTTTTTCGAAACGCCTTTTTGAAACCTCCTTTTAGGGCACTATGATTGGTCTTTGAAGAAGAACATAACCACTAGGATGTTTATAGGGAAGTGTAGAATAGAAATTGGCAGGATTTTTCCGATCTTGAAGGCTCAAAGTGGTGTGAGGAAGAGAGGGAGGAGGTTCCCTTTTATAAAAGAGGAGAGGGGCACCATTGGAATAACAAAAAATATTATTTTATTATAAAGTCATATTCGGTTTTTAATAGCTCCAAATTGAGTTATTTCTAAGCTAAGGTGGGTATGGGTCGAAATACTCTCATCCAATAGAATTTAGACAAGTTTAGGTTTCTATTTTAACCATATCATTTAGATTTAACTTTAAGTTGAATAATTATTCTTTTACCGTGTCTTCTTGTTTTCTTACACTATAAGGTTAATAAACTTACTATAACAAGCCAAACGAACCCCAAGATTTTTATTATTAATATATATAACTATATCTAAGTCATTTGGCAGAACCTTATATTTTTAGGAATAAAATAACAGTTAATAATATAATATGTTTTTTAAAAACTATTTTTTGTCAATTTTGACACTATTTGGTAATTGATTTTTGTGAAAATCATAACAGAATTATTAGTTCTAAAAAAGTTAACTAAATCAATAATAACACGTCATATTAACCTATAAAATTTGTGGAATTCATATAAAGTCTCAAATTACATTTATTTGGGTATTTATAACATCAATTATGTCAATATTTCATTAATAAGATAATTACTGCATCATCATTGTGTCATAAATAAATTAAATTATTTAATTTCTAAAAATTATAAATAAAACACAATTAAGTAGGATATCTTTTTATCTATCTAATGAATATTTATAGTCTAATTTATCTTATGTATAACCCTATATTAAATATGATTTAGTTATTAAACATTGATTTTAACTATTTTAACCCTTCTTTAAATAAATTGATAATAAATGCCCTAATCTAGTCCAAGTGGGCCAAAATTGTCATATGTTATCCCTAAGGTTGGTTTTTGTCGAATTAAATTTATCCAATAGAATTAGGACATGTTTTAGTGTAATAATAATATCATTTTTACAGTTAATTATCCTATTTACTTTTAATCGTGGCAAAAAAAGTAAAAAGTTACTATACACCAAAAATTATTTTCATCTCATTGAACCAAATTTTAGTCCTTGGCATTAACCGTGTCTCTCAGATTTTCAAAATTCCACTCACAGAAGCAATAAATTTATGTTTTATGTGAATTTGCAAATTCTCCTAGGAGGTGGGTAAAAGACGTTGAAAAGATTAATAAAATTTTCATATATCTAAAATTATTATAAAATGACTTCAATGAATTAATTTGAACTTATATAGGTATTATGTATCAATTTTTACCTAAAATAAATTTAAATAAAATAAATCATTATTTAAATAAAAAGTCGGTTTTTGAATAGTAACCCAGTGTTTTCACTATTCATCAAAAATTGAATGTTTTCAGAAAAATACCAAAAATTCACCCTAGGCTAATTTCGATATTTTGAATCCAAAAATGAATTCCATTTTTAAAGGTAAAATTTATAAAATTTCAAAAATTGGTTATTACTATTCATAACGGCTAGTTTATATAACATATCGTTGTTTAGCGAAACTCGGTATTGCGTACAACACACACTATCGTGGGAGGTCGGAATTGCGTGTAATGAAATCCAATCCAGGGATGCGTGTTGTGCAAGCTCCATTTGGTGTAGCGTACAACACAAGACATTACTGAAATTTAAAAAATATTTTTCATAAAATCTCGGGGTGTTACATTCTACCCCCCTTAAAATGAATTTCGCCCTCGAAATTCTTCTGGGTTAGAAATGGTTTACTACTAAAAAGTTTTGTTAATATAAACTGACATTATAAATAGGAATGCCAAAACTTGGCTTTAAAAACTAAAGTATGAAATGTAACGGTTACCCAAATTAACTAATCACTGAGATTCCACATAAGAGAACATAAATGAAAATATGGATATGGAAGAGAAATTTAACCGTCATCTTCTGATGGAGAGTGGTATAGAACATGGCTATGAAAAATCAAATAATCACAAAGCTTTATATTTGTGATGATCTAGGGTACCATCTGATTCGTTGGATATAAGGGAACTAGGACAACATTTTTGGTTTTCAAGATCATTTCCCTAAAGTTGAAGAATTTGAATTAGAATAAATACTTACTTTATTTTGGTATAATCTCAACATTGTTCAGGCCTTGAACAATTTGCACTTCATCTCTTTAAGAATTGAAGTTGAATTTGTCTTTCGAGAAGTTTTAGCAGATCATGTGATAGAATGATAGGTCATTCCATTTGTCTCTAACGTAAGTTAGCAAAAGTTATATACATAATTCCATATATGGTGAGATTAATCATATATGGTTCCAAAATGGACTTATAATTCATCTATCATCCTGTATAATAAAATAAAACTAGTTTTTACTAACCAGGGACTTCCTGTAGTCCAGTGGTAGGAAATAAAGGCCTGTCGCACTTTAGTTGTGGGTTCGATTCCCACAACCTTTTCCGACGTGACGGGTTGTCACTCGTTCTGCAGGTTGTCCTTTTTTCTCTAAAAATAAAACACTGACTTATATCCTACATAATCCATTCCAATATTTAGGCTTATCCATAATATTGCAGTCCATTATGATATTATAGTGAAAATGATTACCAGCGATTTCATATAACAATCATGTTAATACCATCGTTGATCCCCATATATCATAAGATATGTCTTGTTGGTCACATTCCAAACATTAGAAGGCCTTAATCATGTATTCTCTTGAAAAATGAATACCCATTCAATCTTAGTGAAAAAATGAGTGCTGTCAAATGTTAACTCTTTCCACATACCAAAACACCAAAATTATATATACTCAAACCATGATATAACTATTTCCTTACATCAGTCATGAGCTCATGAATACTGTCAAACATTTCATTTTCTCCTTATCCCTTCATTATGCGCATATCATCTTCTTTCCAAAAATATCTCAATGACTTTCCATGGTTACCGGTACCATAAAATTATTGAAAACCACAATAGACCAATACATAAATATTCTAATATTCCATGATACTATATACAACTTTATTTTGGTATCCCATTACATAAACACTTAATCATTCCACCACATCGTTTTCATCACCAATAGTGATCGCATGTGACATCCCTTTGTCCTTTTCCTTAAGTGGTTTCTCATGTCGATCATCATTAACCCTTGGATTAGGGCATTGATTAGTATAATGCCCCGTTTCATTGCACTTGAAGCATTGAAGTGTTGGTGGTGCATTCTCTGCAGTCTTTTCTTTATTCACATCATTAGAAACCCTTTTTCCATTACTTCGACACTCAACTGCTCGATGCCCTTCTTTTCCTCACTTAAAACATTTTCTAGTCCATTTAAGACAATCTCCACCATGATTCTTTCAACACTTTGAGCATAAGGAAACATTCATCTTCTTTTCACCATTATTTTGAGATTTCTCCTTGAACTCCATCTTTCATTTCTTGTCAAAACCATGAGATGGATATGTAACACCAACTTCTATTTCTACCTTGATAGCACAATGCACAATTTCTTCATAGCTACTGAAGTCTCTTATAGATAATGTCCTTCGATGATTTGGTATTAAGCCACGGAAGAATCGATCAACTTCACTTTCAGGTTGGATGATAAAGCCAGATGCATACCTTGCAAGCCTTGTAAAATTCACTTTGTATATACCAACAAATTCATCATCCATTTTCTTTAGTTCAAGAAACTCCTTCTCTATCTTTGATCGAAGAATAAGAGGGAAGTAATTATTGAAAAATAAGTTCTTGAACTCGTCCCATTCCATGGACTCAATTTCATCTCTTGGCCTCGTATTCTTGATAAGATTCTACCATTGATCAGCTTCACCTTCCAAACGATATACTGCTAAGATGAATTTATCATGTTCATAACATTGAAGAACTGAAAATAACTTTTCCGTGGTACTGATCCATTGTTCAGCAACAAGTGGATCAGAAGACCCACTGAAAGAAGGTGGACGTTGCCTCATGAAGGACTCAATAGAATATTGTCCCCTTCTATGATCATTTGGATGTCCAGAATGATTCATAGCTTGTGTAAGTATAGAAATAAGAATTTTCACTCCATCTCCCATAACATTTGTTTGTTCAGGAGGAAAATCATTGCATTGTCCACTACATAGATCAACACGGTTCCTTCGGGATCCAGGCATCATCTAAAACCCAAAAAGAATAGTGTGAGAGGAAAAAATCATGCTAGGGAAAACAACACAATAAAGGGGGTTTACCTTAAATATCTAACATCTTAGGTTTAATTCTAAGATTGTTACCATAATTCTAGGACTATAACCTATACTTATACTTAACCTTAGGGACATCCCTAGGCATACCATAGAAATATCTCTAGGGATCTCACTAAAGTTCTCGCATCCTAATTTCCAAAGGTTGACTAAACCTTTCCACTGATACAAACTATAGTGACCCAAAGCTTTACGTACATGGAAATTATATTAATTTTGTGGAATACTTAGTACATAACAAAAAAATAGACACACAAGGTCCGTAATAATTTAGTGTCTTTGGAAACATGAGATATATACTTCTAATCATGTTAAAATATTTTCAACAACTCCCGTAAAGATATTCCCCTTTTTGTTTCCCTACTTAAAGCCTTTATTTATTTCTTGGGGAAAATAAAACATAAAAAGGGTGAGATCAAATGCTCAGTAAGGGAAAACATAGAGAACATAAAACAATCCATAAACATTTTAAAGCAAAAACTTGAACATGAAATTTAAACCTCAAAATCTTGAGCAAAGAAATAAATCGTGGAAGTACGTAAGGCATATATCATAATGGAACATCAACAATGATAAAATATAATGGGAATAAAAAATGTAATTGTGGAAACCATTCAGCACATGTTATGATTTCCATATTAGCCAAGGCATTGTTGCCAAGACCATCTTAGTGGACAAAGTCCCTTTCTGAATCGAGTTCACTCCTTGTTTCGGTCCTGTAACACTGAACCAGATTAACTTACCATTCCAGCCATGTCTATCTCATGAGGTATAAATCTTTACCAAATGCATTGGAGTGAGATATAGGTCCCACCCATCTCATAATGAAATCATTCTTACTTGTGCCACAAAATAAACATACCTTATTCATAATAACCCAACAAATAAAATGGGTTTTATAAACATCATCCCATCATCAAATAATCCATATAAAAGATATGGATATCATTTCATAATAAGAAAAGTGAAACCATGTAAATCATAGAGACATAATACTTGAAACATACACATATGAAATAATGTCATCTTAGATGAAAAATGACTTTGATAAAACACTTGAAATGAATTCTTGAGGAAAATATACTTTCTTCTTCAAAATCATTTTCTTTTCACAAAATGTCATGCAATTTCAAAAGAAAAGATTTTTTTTTGAAAATAGTCATGAAATATTTTGGAAGAAGCTTCATGAAAATAAGGCTTCATGAAACTGTAAAAATCCGTTCAAGCCGTTTAAATTAAAAAAACATTCTTCTCGTACATTTGACGGAAAAGTCAAAAAGTACATCGTAAAAGAAATATTCCATACATAACAATTAGTAAAAGTCAAAAACGGATAAAAAGGATGTTAAACATACATGAAATAATTTTTATGAAACATGGACATGGATGAGAATAATAACCCCAGTAAATACTTACGAATAAACAATCTCGAATAAGAACAAGATTGGAAAAGTTATCCCTTACCTTAGGTCTGATATGCTTCGTACGTTTCTAAAACTCCTGTATAATGATTTAAATAATTTCATTGATTTATTACAGAATAATATTCATTGTTATGATATCATATATGGTTCACTTATGACTTTATATTACCCGTTCTTTTGCAAGTTCCATGTTAAAGCAGCGTTTTGGGTTAAATCGTTTTATTTATCGAACTTGTTTGGACTTGTTGTTCTTGATATTATTACTTATATCCTGATTTAATTAATTCCAGAATGTAAAAAATTATTTATATATAATATATATTCATTATATACATATATATATATGATAGATCGATTAAATAGAATGAAATACACCGTTCAGGGAGACGGTATGCCGTACGTACGCATTAACACTGTTTTCGTTTCCTTATTGAATTAAATGAAATTAAGTAGATGAGATACATATATACACACATAAATATAGTTTCATTATTATGTCATATATTTCATGATTACTTATTATATATAATTTATAATCATTCATGAATGGTTAACATGGAGAATGAATCTCATAGCGTGGTGGAGACGACATTCCGTACGTACACACGAGCGATGATATCATTCCCATGATTGTGGAATTGCATTGAAGTGTATGTATAATATTTTAGAATCTATATAACTTTGTAATAATTATATATAGTTTTTTATTTACTCCATTATACCCATCCAAGTAAGGTGGTGGTCAAAAACAGATTACACCACGGTGTTGAGACGGTATTCCGTACATACGCACGGGCGGTGATTTCGTTTTCCATAGGATGGATAGATGGTGAAATAGGGATGTTTAATAATTATAATAACATATCAGTATATGAGTGATACTAATGTTATTAATTCATAATGAAACAACTAAATATGAAGAAGTAGAAGAAGAAATAAAGTTGAAAGAATCGGTAACAGATATTACCTCTTCTTTCGACAAGCCTTTTTGAAACCTCCTCTAAGGGCACTAAGATTGGTCTTTGAAGAAGAACAGAACCTCTATGATGTCTCTAGGGAAGTGGAGAAGAGAAATTGGCATGAGTTTTCTGATCATGAAGGCTCAAAGTGGTGTGAGGAAGAGAGGGAGGAGGTTCCCTTTTATAAGGGAGGAGAGGGGCACCTTTGAAATAACTAAAAATATTATTTTATTATGAAGTCATATTCAGTTTTTAATAGCTCCAAATTGAGTTATTTCGAAGCTAAGGTGGGGATGGGTAGAAATCCTCTCATACAATATAATTTATACAAGTTTAGGTTTCTATTATAACCTTATCATTTAGATTTAACTTTAAGTTAATTTTTTTTTCTTTTACCGTGTCTTCTTGTTTTCTTACACTATAAGGTTAATAACCATACTATAAAAAGACAAACGAACCCCAAGTTGTTTATTATTAATATATATAACCTTATCTAAGTCATGTTTACGAACCTTATATTTTTTGGAATAAAATAACAATTAATAATATAATATTTGTTTTAAAAACTATTTTATGTCAATTTTGACACTATTTGGTAATTGATTTTTGTGAAAATCATAACAGAATGATTAGTTCGAGAAAAGTTAACTAAATCAATAATAACATGTCATATTAACCTATAAAATTTGTGTAATTCATAAGAAGTATGAAATTACATTTATTTGGGTATTTATAACATAAATTATGTCAATATATAATTAATAAGATAATTACTGCACCATCATTTTGTCATAAATAAATTAAATTATTTAATGTCTAAAAATTATAAATAAAACACCATTATGTAGGAAATATTTTTAGATTTCTAAATAATATTTATAGTTGAATTTATCTTATGTATAACCCTATATTAAAAATTATTTAGTTATTAAACTTTGATTTTAACTATTTTAACCCTTCTTTAAATAAATTAATAATAAATGTCCTAATCTAATCCAAGTGGGCCTAAATGGTTATGTTATTCCTAAGGTTGTTTTTTGTCGAATTAAACTTATCCAATAGAGTTAGGACATGTTTTAGGGTAATAATAATATCATTTTTACCCTTAATTACCGTATTTACTTTTAACCGGGGAAAAAGTAAAAAGTTACTATTCACAAAAAATTATTTTCATCTCATTGAACCACATTTTAGTCCTTGATATTAACAGTGTTTGTCGGATTTTCGAAATTCCACTCACAGAAGCAGTATAATTTAGTTTTATGTGAATTTGCAAATTTTCTTAGGAGGTGGGTATTAGACGGTGGAAAGTTCAACAAAATTTATATATATATAAAATTATTATAAAATGACTCCAATGAATTACATTGAACTTATATAGGTTTTATGTATCAATTTTACCTAAAATAAATTTAAATAAAATAAATAATTATTTAAATAAAATGTCGGTTTTTGAATAGTAACCTAGTGTTTTCACAATTCATCAAAAATTGATTGTTTTTAGAAAAATCCCAAAAATTCACCCTAGGATAATTTCGATATTCTAAATCCAAAAATGGAGTCCATTTTGAAAGATAAAATTTATAAAGTTTCAAAAAGTGGTTATTACTATTCATAACAGCTAGTTTATATAACATATCGTTGTTTAGCAAAACTCGGTATTTCGTACAACACACGCTATCGTGGAAGGTCGCGATTGCGTGTAATGCAAGCCAAGTCAAGGATGCGTGTTGTGCAAGCTTTTTTTGGTGTAGCGTACAACACAAGACATTCCTGAAATTAAAAAGAATATTTTTCATAAAATCTCAGGGTGTTACAAGGATTATAGAGAAAGTAGGGCAGAGGTTGGACGAACTCTAAAGGATTTGAGTGAAGAGGAAGTGGGAGCTTGGGTGGGTTTATATAGGAAAGGTGAGGGAATTATTTATTATTTAGGTTTGGGTCATCTTACATTAAATTAATCCAAAACACAAACCATCCCATGGTTTTTGACCATGGTTTTTGGAAAAGGGAAGAGGAAAACAATATTTTATAAGGCCAATGTCCAAAATTCTTAAAATAATAAGGCTGCTTATGTGGAGGTGAGTCACACTCCCATTGAAATTAATTTAAAAAGACAAGGTGTTTAATAAGTCTTGAGGGGTCCATTAATGCTTTGAAAAGTAAGTCAAATAGAGACAAAATCACATTATTTTATTGGTAAAACATATATTGGCCAAACATAAAGATTATAGTATCTTATTAAATCACTATTGGGTCTTTATGATGTCATAAAACACATTATATATTTAAACGGTATTTAATTTTTACCCAAAAATTTGACTGTCTCAGAAAATTATGAAAAATTCACTGTTGGATAATTTCGACGTCCTGATTCTAGAAATAACATTTATTTTATCTAAATAATTTTCTAAATATGTTAATTTTAACTTTTAAAATAAAAACCGACATTTATCGAAAATTCACAGGTTTTGACAGAAATGGCTTTCAAATCTTAATAAAAATTATAATTGCATTCATAAAATTAAAAGATCAATTATATTTAATAAAAATTAATCTAATAATAATAATTATATTTTATTAAAATATTTTTTAATTCACAAATACCTTAATTTAATAAAATTGAATTTTTAAATAAATAATAACTAAAAACACAATTTGTACTTTAAAAGCTATTTACAATGTATCAAAAATGACAAGGAGGTATATTAACTATTATAAAAATAATAATACACATCACCATAGTACTAGAGATTTGTTACATAACCCCTTAAAACATTCGCATAAGACCTAAGGGTAAGGTGTTCGATTGTAACAGACTCTTGGGGTGGCTCAGATAACATCGCTCGAGTGGTAATCTCTATCAACTTCCACTTTTAATGTAGGCGGTCCCGTTTGAGCTTGAAATAATGAATCTCAGCATGGGCTTGGTAAAGAGCGAAGCCCATGGATGCTACCTCTTTTCCGAGTTCTGAAAAATGGGCTTCGTATGGAGCAATTCTTCTGGATGAGGCCATCGCTTCATTTTCTGAGTAAATTGGATTTGTTAAAGTCCTATATTTATACTAATCATGTGATCACTGTTCAATGACTATATTAGCAACTATCAATATTCTTAACATAAAACCAAATAATTTGACAAATTATAAAAATATTTTTCATAAAGAGACCTTTATCTAGATCAAGAAGGATTTTCCATTAATGAATCTTTGGGTCGTTACAATATTCCCCCCTTAAGAAATTTCACCCTCAAAATTTTCCTTTTCCCACACTAAAACATATGTGGGTAACTCAGCCTCATCATTTCCTCCGATTCCCATGTCGCTTCTTCAAACTTGTGGTTTCTCCACAACACCTTGATGCGGGGCATTGTCTTATTTCGTAGAACTTTTTCTCTACGATCTAAGATCTTCACTGGTTGATCCTCATAAGAAAGATCATCTTCCAATTGTACCACCTCAGAATAGAGTACATGTGAATGGTCCGGTATGTACTTCCTGAAGAGGGATACATGAAAGACATCGTGTACTTTGGCCATGGTAGGTGGAAGTTCTAGTCGATAGGCCACAGCTCCGCCACGATCAAGAATCTAGAAGGGGCCGATGTACCCTGGACTTAAGTTCCATTTCTTTCCAAACCTCATGACCTTATTCCACCGAGATATGCATAGAAAAACCATGTCTCCAACATTAAACTCAAGGTCTCGTCGACGGCTATCTACATAAGTCTTCTGTCGACTCTGGGCTGCCTTGATATGCAACTGAATAGTTTTCACTTTCTCCACCATTTCTTCGACGATTTCTGGTCCAAGCAGCTTATGTTCATCGACCTCATCCCAACATGCTAGTGTTCTGCACCTTTTCCCATATAGGGATTCATATGGTGCCATTTGTATGCTTTAGTGGAAACTATTGTTATAAGAGAAGTCAATCAGAAGAAGATGTTGATCCCATCCTCTTTTAATGTCCATTGAGCACGCTCTCATCATGTACTCAAGTGCTTGGATAGTCTGCTCAGATTGGCCATCAGTTTGAGGATGATAGGCCGTACTGAAGTTCAGTTCAGTATTCCGAGCATGTTGAAGACTCTTCCAAAACATAGAGGCGAATATTGGATCTCAGTCGGACACAATAGATAGTGGTACTCCATGAAACCTTACCAATTCCCTGATATATATCCAGGCCAGTTGATCCACTGAGAAATCTTACCGGATAGCAATGAAGTGTGCAATCTTTGTAAGACGATCCACAACAACCCAGATTGCATTGTTGCCTTTGGATGTCCTCGGATGTCTGGTGACAAAGTCCATGGTGATGTTCTCCCATTTCCATTCTAGTATGGGAAATGGTTTCATCATCCCTTTATAATTCTTCCTTTCTTCCTTCACTTGCTGGCACACCAGGCACTTTGATGTATATTCAGTGATATCCTTCTTCATATTATCCCACCAAAAGTTTTCTCAGAGACCTCGATACATCTTTGTGCTCCCTATGTGAATAAAGATATTTGAACTATGTGCGTCATCCAAAAGTTCTTTCTTGAGCTCCAGACTTTATGGAACACATTGTCTTTTCCTAAACCGCACAATTCCATCTTCATTAACATTAAACTCCGATGATTTTCCCTTTTTGATAGCTTCCACTTTTTCTTGAACTCCCACATCATCCTTTTTAGCATCCTTTATCCTTTCCAAAAGATACGTTTGATAAATCATTTGTGAAAGGATTGATGATGTTCCCTTCTATATGATTCCCATGTCCATCTTCATCAAGTCTAAGAAGATTGGATCCATCTCAATTATCATCATTGATAGAATCGCTAGGTCCTTTCTACTTAGGGCATCTGCCACCTTGTTCTCTTTACCAGGGTGGTAATGTATTGAACTTTCATAATCCTTGATGAGCTCTATCCATATTCTATGGCGCATATTAAGCTCTTTCTGTGTGAAAATATATTTAAGGATTTTTTGGTCAGTATATATCTCACATTTATCCCCATAGAGATAATGTTGTCAAATTTTCTAGGAAAATATCACATCCGCAAACGCCAGATCATGCGTTGGATAGTTTCTCTCATGGATTTTCAACTGCCTTGAGGCATAGGATATCACTTTATCATTCTACATCAGCACACAGCCTAATCCCTTCTTTGAAGCATCACTAAATACCACAAAAAGTTCCCCACTTATGGGTAAAGTGAGAACAGGCACAGTGATAAGCCTCCTTTTCAACTCCTTGAAGCTTTTTTCGCATTCATCACTCCAAGAAAACTTTACTCCCTTTCGAGTTAGCTTGGTAAGAGGGTTGGACAATCGTGAGAAATTTCTCACAAATCGTCGATAATATCCTGCTAACCCCAAGATGCTACGAATATCTGTTACCGATGTTGGCCTCAACCATCCCTCAACTTCATCTGTTTTGGAGGGGTCCACAGATATCCCATTGCTTGTAATGATATGGCCCAAGAATGAGACCACCTTCAACCAGAACTGACAGTTGCTGTACTTTTCATAGAGCTTCTCCTTGCGCAAAGTCTCTAGTACAGTTCTTAAATTCTCCTCATGATTCTCCTTGGTTTTTGAGTATATTAGAATGTCTTCTATAAATACTACCACAAATTTGTCGAGGTAATCTCTAAAAACTCTATTCATTAAGTCCATGAAGATTCCTGGAGCATTAGTGAGTCCGAAAGGAATTACTATGAATTCATAGTGCCCGTATCTTGTGCATGAAGTAGTCTTTGGGATATCTTTCTTCTTCACCCTTACTTGATAATATCCCGACCACAAGTTCAGCTTGGAGAAGTATTGTTCTCCACGCAGCTGATCGAACAAGTCATCAATTTGTGTGAGAGGATACTTGTTCTTTATCATGATTTTGTTAATTTCATGATAATCGATGCAAAGCCGCATTGACCCATCCTTCTTCTTGACGAAGAGGACTGGTGCACCCCATGGTGAAGAACTTGGGCATATAAACCCTTTATCCAGATTCTCCTGTATTTGTTTCTTCAAATCTTCATGCTCAATAACAACCATTCTATATGGAGTCTTGGATATTGGTAATGCCCCAGGTATAAGTTCAATTGAGAACTCAACATCTCTTCTAGGAGGAAGACCAGACTGTTCCTCTCAAAACACTTCCACGAATTCCCTCACAATAGGAATTTCTTCAAGGATGGTTTCTTCCTTGGACTCAATCATCTGAGCCAAATACGCGTGCTCATAGGGCAGTAATATCCATGCCTGAGATGATGGAGCTAAATGAGATTCATATTCCACCTGACACTTGTAAAGAATCGGGGGTCGATTCTCCATATGGAGTGTGATTTCCCTCTCCTGACAATTTATGTTGGCTCTATATAAGGAAAGCCAATCCATGCCAAGAACTGCATAAAATTACACAAGAGGGAGTATAACGTGGTTCACCGGGAAATTCAATCCACAGATTAAAATAGGGAAGGACTTATATTCATGGGATGCAATGATTTCCCCACCCGTCGTACTCACCAACATATTCACTTCCATGATTTGTGGTGGTGCTGGGATTGTTATACTAAACTTTTGAGATGTAAAAGAATGCGTAGAACCTGAATCAAAAAGTACGTTTTCTATTCTTGAATGAATAACTAGCGTACCTGTCACCACTTCGTTGTCAGGGTTCACTTCAGCAGAAGTGGTGGAAACATCTCTTCCTTGCTGCCTTGGAGGTTGTTGGTTGCCTCTGAAGACCCATAGATTAGGGCACTGATTTGAAAAATTCTCCGGTTCTTTGCATTTTTAGCATTGAACAACACATTGAGGTTCGAACGGAGCATTCCTCTCCTCTTTCACAGCCACAGGTCTTTCTTGCCGACAGTTAACAGCTAGGTGACCTTCCCTTCCACACCTGAAGCATTTCCTCGTCCCCTTAAATAAATTTCTAGGGTGCTTCTTACTGCATTTTTGGAAAGTGGGGTGCTGGATCTTCTAAGCACCGTTGGATTTATCCATCGGACCACCAGCATTAAAGTCCACCTTACTCTTCTTGTCCCCATGATACCCCTGTGATTCCCCGATATCCAATTCGACCTTGAGGGCAATCAGACAATTTCCTCATAGCCATCGAAGTCACGGATCTCTAATGCTTTCTGCAAGCTAGACTTTTGCCCACCAAAGAAGCGGTCAACATTGCATTAGGGGGTAACGACAAAGCCGGAAGCGTATCATGCAAGCCTTGTGAAGTTTTCCTCGTACGCTCCAACAGATTCATCTTCTTTTTGCTTGAGGGAAAGGAAGTCCCTTTCCATCTTATGCCTAACGGTGCGCGGAAAATATTTATCGAAAAACATCTTCCGGAAATCCTTCCATTCTAACACCTCGATCTCCTCCTTAGGCTTCATATTTTTGATCAACGTCTAACAATTGATCAGCTTCACCCTCCATACGATAAGCCGCCAGGAGAACCTTCTCTTGTTCAGAACATTGAAGGATGGAGAATATCTTTTCAATGGAGTTGATCCATTGTTCAACAATCATGGGATCAGATGATCCACTAAAAGTAGGAGGATTTTTTCTCATGCAGCTCTTGATAGCGACTTGTTCTTTCTTAGGTGGGGTTGAACGTTCCTCTTGACCCGTGTTTCTATTAAAAACATGAGTTAGCTGAGAGAGAAGAATGACAAAGTTTTTGATTCCCGATCCCTTTGGATTGGGCATCACATTAGTACAATCATCACACAGATCTTCACAACGGTTCTTAGCCCGAGTCCTCCTATTACCGTCCATTGGCTGGAATAAATGGAAAGTTAGGGGTAACACATAAAGGGTAATCCAAAGACAAAAGTTGATGACTTATAAATCATCTTTTTTTTCCTTAACTCATGAGTCTATAGGATTCAATCTAGGATTTTCATGATCTACTTTCTAACATATATTCGTAGGGGAATTTTTTTTAATTCCCTTAATAAGGGTTCATACAAAGCTTTTGAATTTATCAAAACATATCCCCAGGGAGTGTCGTAACCAAGTGTGTAACAAGGCCCGTTGTCGTGCACCAGTTCCTGTTCGAGTCTAGGTCAAAGCGGTGTTTTCAGGTTTTACCCCTAGGATATATCTGTGCCAGAGCCACCTCTACCTGCTTGTATCCAGACAAGGATGTATTTTTTTGATAAACCACTTACTCAGTACTTACCAAAACATAGGGATGTTTTTATTATACTTAGTCTTGTCTCTAAGGCTTTACTAGGGTTTTCTAATCCTAATCCCAAAAAAATAACTAAACCTATCCTCTGATACCAACTATGACAACCCTTATTTTATTACAAACTTAAACATGATTTATTACATAAAACATCACTTGATAAAACAAATAAGATAGAGAGGTTTAGTGTCTTTGGGGATTAGGATCATTACATAAAAACTTAAAACATGAAATGAAAAATCTTTATTGAAAACATCCTTTACATGACCACTACATTCCCTCATACATAGCATTGCATTGGATAACCTGAGGACATGCATAACAAAAAGGGTGAGCTATAAAGCCCAGTAAGGGAGTACACCTAGAATAACATGAGGAGTAAAATACATGTTAGACAATAGGCATATCAATAGAGCATAAAATAAACATGAACATAAAGGCATGATAAAGCATGATAATCATAACATGGAAATGTGGCAACAACACTTAACATGGAATTAGCATGAGCCAAGGCTCATTGCACATAGAGCATGAGTAAATCCTCATTGCACATAAAGCACGAGTAAACCCTTGTTTCACTTAAATTACAATGATTCAAAACTCATTTCACATGATGTATCAAGATACTATACTTTACCCAATGCATTGGAGCACTATAAGGGCGCACCCTTCTTAAACATTTAATTTCCTGCATAAGTGTGCCACATAGATCATAAAACATGGATTTATAAAACATAATAATTTATTACACGATAAATGAATGTGGAATTAATACATTAAACTTTTTAATAAATATGTAAATGTGCATAAAGGTGAATACCCTTGATGGAGAAATGGGCTTGGTATCCACTACACAATGGCATTGGTTCTGAAAATCAGTGTGATTTCTGTTGCGTAACGGCGTGACATAAGAATTCCAAAAAATGGTTGATGACAGAGAAAGGGGTTCCTCATCATATTTACATGTAATGGAAAGTAAGGAGGTCATATAGATACATGTACCAACAATTTTAATGGAAGTTAGATTCATGATACAAAAGTATTGCCTGAATGTAAAAGTGGGGAGATAAGTTCCCTTCAAAATTTCGGCGTAGTAACGGGTGTACATGGGATGCATTTAATGAGATATAAAGGGGTATTCCATCAATCAAAAATAAAGAGGGAAGTATGAGTGAGGTGTGAAACCATACCCCAACATTCATAAGTGAAACTAAAATGGAAAAACAACATAAAGAAAATTGCACAAAAAAGAGGAAAAAAGAAAAAACCTTTACTTGGAAGTGTGGTTCCAATGGCTAGAGAGAGGATTGTGAGAGGCTTCTTGGCAGCTTTGGGAACCTTGGGAGGATTCTAGAGAGTGTAGGGCAGAGGTTGGACGAACTATAAAGGCTTTGAGTGATGAGGAAGTGGGCGCTTGGGTGGGTTTATATAGGAAAGGTGAGGGAATTCTTTATTATTTAGGTTTGTGTCCCCTTACATTAAATTAATCCAAACCAAAAAACATCCCATGGTTTTTGGAAAAGGGAAGAGTAAAAAATATTTTATAAGGCCAAATTATTAACTTCTAAAAATAATAAGGTTGCTTATATGGAGGTGAGTCACACTCCCATGGAAATTAATTTAAAAAGACAAGGTGTTTAATAAGTCTTGAGGGGTCCATTAATGCTTTGAAAAGTAAGTAAAACAAACCCAAAATCAAATTATTTTATTGGTAAAACATATATTGGCCGAAAATAAATATTATAGTATTTTATCACATCACTATTGAGTATTTATGATGTCATAAAAGACATTATATATTTAAACAGTATTTAATTTTTACCCAAAAATATGACTGTCTCAGAAAATTATGAAAAATTCATCGTTAGATAATTTTGACGTCATGATTCCAGAAATAACATTTATTTTATCTAAATAATTTTCTAAATATGTTAATTTTCCCTTTTAAAATAAAAACCGACATTTATCGAAAATTCACGGGTTTTGACAGAAATGGCTTTCAAACATTAATAAAAATTATAATTGCATTCATAAAATTATAAGATCATTTATATTTAATAAAAATTAATTTAATAATAGTAATAATATTTTATTAAAATATTATTTAATTCAAAAATACCTTAATTTAATAAAATATAATTCTTAATAAAATAATAACTAAATACACTATTTGTACTCTAAAAACTATTTACAATGTATGAATAATGACAAGGAGGCATATTCATTATTATAAAAAAATAATATACATGAACATAGTACTAGCGATTTGTTACATAACCCCTTAAAACAGCCACATAAGACCTAAGGGTAAGGTGTGCGATGGTAACAGACTCTTGGGGTGGCTCGGATAACATTGCTCGAGTGGTAATCTCTATAAACATACACTTTTCACGTAGGCAGTCCCGTTCGAGCTTGAGATGATGAAGCTCAGCTTAGTCTTGGTCAAGAGCGAAGCCCAAGGATGCTACCTCTTTTCCGGGCTCCAACAAATGGGCTTCGTATGGAGCAATTATACTGGATGAGGCTATCACTTCTTATTTTTTTCTGAGTAAATTGGATTTGTTAAAGTCCAATATTTATTCTAATCATGTGATCACTGTTCAATAGATATATTAGAAACGGTCAAAATTAATAACATAAAACCAAAGAAGTTTACATCTTATAAAAATATTTTTCATAAAGATACATTTAACTAGATCAAGAGGGATATTCCATTAATGAAACTTTGGGTCATTACAATAGAAATCTAGAGAGGTAATAAAATTTAACAAATGGATGTCAAGACAACATTCATAAATGGAGTTTTGGAAAAATAAGTGTACATAGATCAACCCATGTGTTTCTTTCTCTGGAAATGATGAACTAATGGTTCTCAATTTAAATAAATCTCTCTATGGCCTGAAATAGTCTCCACGATCATGGTACTCTCAGTTGGACTCTTATATGAGAAAGATTGAGTTTAAAAGAGGAGGAGTGGATCCGAATCTCAATGTGAAGAATTCTCAAAAGGATCAATTCATTGTATTGGTATATGTGGATTATATTATTTTCAATGGAAGTAGGCAAGGATCAGTGGATGAATTTTCCAATCACATGAAATCAGAATTTGAAATGTCCATTATTGGTGAACTCATGACGTTTTGAGGTTGTAGGAGATTCAGAAGAAGAATTACACTTTCATTTCTCAGGAAAAGTATGCAATAGAGCTATTGATGATATTAAATATGCATGATTCCAAACCAACGTTGACTCCAATTGTGTTTGGAAAAAATCTCAGGAAGCATGAGTAAGGGACTTATATGGGTCCCTTCATGTACATAAGAATCATTAGAATCCTCTTATTCATAACAATGACATGACAAGATATTGTCTTTACAACTTTCTTTACAGACCAATTTTAGGGTAATATGAAGGTAGAATATATGGGTGAAATGAAAAGAATCATGAGGTACATTCAAGGTACTCATAATTATGTATTTTACTTTATTGTAGGAAGAGAGTGTGAACTATCAGCATTTTCTAATGTGGACTGGGTTGGTTGGGCGCCCCCTTCCAGCGGGCTGAAACTCAACATGGATGGTTTCTTTAGAAATAGATTAATGATAGGTGGAGGGGACCTGCATGATGCATACAGTTCTGTTATTGTGGCATTAAACTCATTCTATAGCCCGAGTTCTTCCCTGGGGGCGGAGGCTCGGGCACTACTTACTGGTCTCTAAGTTTGCAGGGAACGTGGTCTTGAGGTGTCAGAAGTTGAGTCAGATTCTAAAATTCTGGTGAAGATTATCCAAGGAAGGCATGGGATTCCATGGGATCTGATTTACATTATCAGAAGGTGTGTTAGGGAAATTTCTTCGGGAGAAGTCATTCGTCATACCTGGATGGAAACTAACTTCGTTGTAGAAACTCTTGCAAGCCTCAGATGCCTAGAAGAGGGACTTACCATTTTTTACGGTTTGGGGTCTCTTCTATAGGAGTGTCAAATATTTGTGTAGAAAGATTCTCTTGGCTTACATTATTTTCTACCCCCTTGAGGGCCCTTGGTAACAGAGGTACTAGGCCTTTCTCTAGAAGATAATAAAAAAAGTACTTTTCAGTCAGTTACTTTGGATGAATTAACAACTAACTGACATAAGTGATGAGGTGATACAAACAATGGTGATTTAATGTGATAACTAGAGAACAATTGATCTTACGAATAATCATGTTCATCATTCTCTTATGAAACGTATTTAGATCACATATCACTTCATAAAAGAAAATGTTGAACAAGGTGTGATCAAAATAGACCATGTGGGAAATAATGAGAAACTGGATGACATTATAACCATGCCACTATCGGTGGCTATGTTTGAGAAACAACGGTTGAACCTCGGTGTTCAGCCACATCCCAGTGCATACAGAGGTTAAAAGATTCCCCTCTCCCTAGTTGTTTTAACTATTTTAAATCTAATTTTGGAAATGATGACAGTTTATGGGGGAGATATGAATTAGGGGAGCATGCTTATTATACAATACAAGTCAAGATTCAGATCATTAGCTTTACTACTAATGGGGAAGAATGGATAAATTCAGTGGATAGTGTTTTATTTCTTTATGATATAGGAAATATGGAGAATAGAAAAATCCAAAAATGAATCTATAGGTGAGATGGGAAAATAATGAGAACTCAATTAGAGTCCTTTATCTTGTTTTCTACACTAATAATTACTCACGTAGACTTAGAGTGATGGCTGAATTGTTTCTTGAAATTTCTGGTTTTGATCATAGTGGGAGTATCAGTGAATTTATCTGATGTTTTTCCACAAATCCAAATGGGGATATTGTTGTAACCAAGGATGTTCTTTACTGAAGAGGATCATGGTTTGCGTTTGTCGTCAATCCTTTCATGGATGATAAGGGAGATTTCAAGGAAAGAGATTATATAGTTTAAACTATAAAATTTTTTTAAGGTGATTTCATTTCCCAGTGTTTGCCAAATTTTTGTGGTCTGAAATTTGTGGAATGATAAGCATTTCAAAGATGGGTTTGTCTTGAAGTTCTTATGAAAATATTGAAAAGGCATGAGTTTCACAATGATGGGTTTCATGAAGTGTGTTTTTTGAGGACATGAAGATTGTGATGGTGTGATATGTGATTACAAAACGTGATTTGCGAGTGGTGCCTTGTAGTGGTGCTTTGTGGTGGTTCTTTATGGTGGTGTGAAGGGTTTTGAGGGAGAGCTATGCAGTTATGATGATCATTTAAAAGAGAGAGATACACTGTGAAGACGTTTCTGGCCGATCTGAATTTCATGCCTAAGGAAGTGGGCCTTCGCATTTGACTATTCCTATAAATAAGAGGCCACCCTCTTCATTCTAGGCGATTTGAAGAGATAAAATCTGGGATTTCATTGAATTCACAAAGTAAGGGGTGCTTTGTGAAGTAGATTTTTCTATGTGATCTAGAGAATCAGGAAGAGAATTTTAAATTATTGAATGATGATAAAGCTTATGAGTAATGAGATATTTTAGAAAATGGGGATTTTCTCATTGAATTATTGATCTTTGAGAAGTAGGCTTCTCTACGAGGCAGTTTTCTCCACGAAGGGTTGTTGCTCTGCGAGGTAGTGAGCTCCATGAAGGGTTGTGCTCTGCGAGGGAGAGAAATCTGCGAAGGGTTAAACTTTGTGAAGGGGATTTATGAAGTGCTATTTTGAGTCTTAGTTTTGAGTGGTCAGTGCTTTCAGTGAGAATATACTGAGGTCTTTGATGAAAGTAGTTTCTCATGATAGAAAGAGACAAGAACTTTAATGCCAATATATTTAAGCGACCTCAATGTTGATAAACTGAGTTAGACTTCTCTCATAGCAGTGAGGTAGGGGGAGTTTACGGAAGTGCTCTGAGGGAAGAAGTGAGTCGTACCTGATATTTTGTAAGGGATGGGTACCTGGTATAGTGTGATTGTGACCAAACACTTATACTCCATAGTTGGTTAAGATTAGTGGATTTAGGTACGACCGACACACTGTCGGTGTACGCTTGTTGGATGTAGCCCTTTGCGATGAACCAAGTAAAATTGTTGTTTTATCTCCTTGATTATATTTGACTGATATATTTAACAAGTTTCTACCAACATGGGAACAATATCCATAACATTAAAAAGAAAATATTGACATCTTGATTCACCATGCCCCTCTCAGGGTGTTCTGGGGTCCTTCAAAACAAATAATAATTCTTAAAGACAAAGGAAACGATAAATCGTTCCATTAAATGAAATGAACATTAAATAATCTATCTAGAGTGAAAAGGTAGATGATTATATAAGATCATATCTATAGTGTAATAAATAAAACATAATACGAAATAAAATATAAGAAAAAAATCCTTGAAAAAGTTGATTTTAATGGTATCACCCAAGAAGGGATCAAGAATTGGATTGTTTGATATTGGGAGTTAAATATCCCGAATTATAAATAAATATATTTATTTAAAAACAAAAAATATAACATATATCTCATAATTGTAAAAAATTCGGAACATGAAAATGAAAATATAGGTGAAAATATAAAATATAATTTATAATTTTTTTAATATTGACATAAAATAAATAGAAACATGTCACTTTCAAAAGTAAAAATTGAATAGGTTTAGTGACATATTTTTAAAACTTTTAATTTAAAAAACAATGTGAAATTATAGATCCTTGAATTTTAAATAATTTTTTTCTATAGGAAATGTGGATAAAAATATAAAAATTTGGTAATGAAAGAAAATGAACCCTTTTAATACATTGAAAATTCCTTAAATGAAATACCATATTTAAAAATCAATAAAACCATATTTTTATTAAAACATAATTTTACCAAATATGATTATAAAATACCATTTAATCATATATTAGTTTTTGAGAAACCAAGAAGAATTGAATGGGGTTAAATATTAAATGATATAACTCCAAATAAATAGATTGAGTTATTATTATCCCTTATGAGAAAAATACTTTATCAAGCATAAAATATTTAAATAGGGATTTTTTGTTTGAAATTTTAAAAAATTATTGAATACCACATAAGAAAATAAAATGGATGATTTTTCCCACTTATATGAAATAAGATCAAGATACTTTTCACATCTCAATGAATGAACATTGAGTTACCATAAGCTCTTACAATTCAGGTAAAAATTGTGATTAAAATTCATTTAATGAAAAGAAATTAATTTTTATTAGAATATAACAAGAATTATATGTAAATAAAGTATATAAATGTCTTGATATATTAAATAAATATAACTTTATACAAAGAAAACATGGTTCATAACATGTATCATGTTTCAAAGAATCAGAACTTTGACCAAGAAAACCATTATCGCATTTGTAACTTTTTAATAAAAACCCCATGAAGAGTAGAAAATTTCATAGAAAATTTAATATTAGGAAATAAAATATAATCATGAAAAAGAATGATAATGGAATATAACTTTCACCATGAAAAATAAAAAATGGTGTATAACATTAACATGTCTCAAGGAATTGATTTTTTTGGAAAATAACCCCTTACCCTATTTACCCACTTAGTCAAATTCACTATAACATTCTATATAAATAGCATAAATATCTTAATACCATGTTTCATAAAATTATTCATATACATAAACATTTATAAAATTCATTTTTTTTTTCTATAAATATATATCAGTAAGTTATTATCTATTTTGGATATCTCGTGTGACTAATCTTGATTGTTTTGAACTAATTTCACAATAATGGAGTTGTTATTAATTCTTATACAAATATTTTCAATTATTTTACAATTATATGTAATATATTTTATGATTTACAGTTATTTATAAAGTTTTAAACTAATTATATTGGAGTTCATAATTATGAATCTTGAAAGTGAAATTGGCGACAATCATGTTTGAATGATTTTTAATAATGAATAAAAGTATCTTAATTAATGTGTTTAATATTAATGATACCAATAAAAAACGAAATAAGAAAATAATATAATTGTATATATATATATATATATATATTATATTATAATTATTTTTTTCTCATAGTCATCCATGATATTATTTTAAATCATTTTTTATGTTAGTGGTCAAACCATCCAAAACAAAAACATACCATAATTTAATGGAATATTATGAGGGGGTTCAGTTGTAATGTCACTATAACATAAGGAAACTGATTTATATAGTATTTATTAGTGTGATATATCATAATTTATAAGAGTTATACGTGTAATATAACTTATATAAATCCACTAATTAGAATGAAAAGATTGTTCACCTCTTAGTGTGTTTGTTTTATGATGGTTAATTTTATAAATGTTTTTTTTCATATCATTATTATTTATTGTTTTTTTCTTAAAATTATGTTAATAATTATATAAAAATAATATTTATCAATTAAACTCATTATCATGACTGTCCATGAAGGGATATGAGGAAATGAAAAATGGGTATCAATCATTCTTTAGAGATGGTAGTCCACACATATGCATGGATGATGATTTCATTTTCCATAGAATGATGAAAATGTGTATTATAATTTTTCATTTTAGTATCTAAAAATATTTTATAAATATTATACTTATATATTAAATTCCATATTTTTACCAAATTTTTATGTCAGTGAAGGAAAAAGAAACACGGTGTGTCGTGGATGTGACAATCCACACAACACAGAAATGACAATTTGGTTTTTATTAATTGAAATAAAAATGTGGTTATTGATTATACCATAATTATAAAAATATAAAATTATAATAATTATACTTTTTTAATATTTTTATATTTTCAAAATGAAATTTTAGGAAGAAGAAGTGTATATAAATAAATATAAATGAGAAATGAGGGGTTCAGAATTTATACTCACTTCTTAAACTATCTCATTTTCAAAGGGTTTTAAGCCTTTTTGGGATTGTATTTTTTAAAGAAAAGAACATCTTGAACGTGGATATTAATTTTTATAATAGGGATAAGATTATTTTGGGATAAATGATGTGGGTTTCGGTGTGGGGTGAAGTGAGTATATGAGTGACCATTTTATAAGTGATAAGGGATGAGATTTTTGTAAATACCTAAATGTTTTTAAATGATTTTAAGTCACTATGAACGAAATTTTGTCAGAAATTGATAAATAATGGATAGGGGAAGTGATAAGGTATATAAATACATCAATTATTCAATTAGAAACAAGTTGTGTTACATTTTATTAGGAAACATTTTTACCATTTTGGTTTTCATTTGAGTAACGAGTTTTTAGGTATATAATTTATCCATTATTCCCCAAAATTAAATGGCCTTTATCATGTAATTTTAACCTAATAATTCAAAATTTAAAAATAATTTTATTTTATTCAATTTATAATAGCATTAAAAATTAATTTTAAAAATACTAAATGTAGAATTTATTGAAAACAATTTTTTCAAAAACATTACTTATGTTCTAAAATTCAAAATATAGATATATAAATTTAGACCAACTTTTTTAAAATTATAAATTCACTCCTAAAATACATATTTTGTATTATAAAATGGTTTAATGAATTTATAATTCATACGTAGATACTAATAACATCATAAAATTTATATTATTTATTAAAACAACATTATTCATTATTCACCCAAAAATCAAACTTTTTAGAAAAAGAAAAAAATTCAACTTATAATAATTATGAAAATTTAAATCCAAAAATATTTTTTTATTTTTTCAAATTCAATTTCTAAAATTTTTAATTTACAATTTTAAATAAAATCATAAAATACAATGATACTCTATTTTTATAAGAGAATTACATTTTAAAATAATAGTTGATTTTATTATGAATTTCTATAAATATTAAATAAAAGTTTTCATTAATAAATTAGTATTATATTTTTTTTAAAATAATCATTTAACAATAGCTTATATAGTTTTATTTTATAAAAAGTAAAATACATAAAAATATAGATTCATAGAAAACTATTTAATTAAGTAAATTAGTATAAAATAACATTTCATATATAAATATATATATTAAACAATTTAACAACTCTGTTACTACTATTCATAGTAACTAATTCAATTTCTAGTTTTTGAAGCCATATTTAATATTTATAATATATATATATATATACTACTATCTCATTTTAGTTTGGTGTTGCGTGTAACGAATACTATCGAAGATATTTGACTTAATTACAGGAAAACCTATATTAAAATATTAGGTCATTATAGTTCTATTATATTGTGATTTTTAATATAATTTAGGTCTATTTTAGTGGGAAAATGAAAGGATGAGATGTTTTTTTGGGTGTTGAAAAATTACATCCTACATGATCTATTTGAGGGAAAATTAAGAAAAAAATGTTTAAAAACAACCATCTATATTGAAGATATCAGAAAAGAAAAGAAAAATTAGTATTATGAAGCTAAAAATGAATCAATTTAATGAAGGGATATGAAGACAAACCACTATTATATAATTCAAATAAGTCGTCAGTGTCTTTATAAATCTATTTTATAAATGATTGATATATCTAAAACAATAGGAAATACACAAAGTCTGTTTAGTGGATATAATGTTTTTATAGAAACAAAGATTTTTTGGACTATCCTGTAGTATTTTAAAGATGTTTAGGGATAATTAATTTCAGTCAAGAAGATGTTAAAATCATTCATGTGTGTAAACATGTATTTTTATTCAAAAATAGCCAAACCACCTTATTCTACCGTATATTTGTTGACGTTAAAATCGTGTAAAAAAGTGTCCTATAAATATCCCTAGAAATTCCTCATGATAAAAACAAGATATTTTATCATTTTCATGGATATATAATAAATTATAAAGTTGATAGTGATCCTTTCACGTTTTTGGATAAGAAAAGATTTTCTAAAAATTTAAATTTTAATGACGGAAGAAAATTTCAAAAATTTCAATGCCTTGTATACATGGGGGGATAAATTAAGTTGTAACTCACTGAATAAACTATGTAGAGCACTGGAAATAAATTTTATTAAATAGACATAATGATTTTTTACTTCTTGGTGTAAAATTAAAGGATCTCAAAGGCATCTGTTTTGAAATTCTATTGTTATTTATTTTGATGCTCACCTATCCTGGACTCCAAATCTTTAGTATGGGATAATTAATAGAGTAAATATTATTATAGCTTTTAAAATGTATTTTAAATAATATATCACCTCTATTTTAAGAATTTAAAAAGAACTATATTATTTCTAGTATTTAGATATATTTTTGCAATTACTGTTAAATTGGATCAATTCAATGATTTAAGGTGTTTTAATTATTTATTATATTAATTTATCAAGAAATTTATTTAATTTTGTTTTTAGAGAAAAGTTTATCTTTTTATTTTCATGGTTGAATTTTTTCCATGCTTGGGATCATATTACATTCTTTGTGAGTTCATATGACTCTTAAAGGATTCAGTTAGTCTTTTGTGAGTATCGTAAGTCTTCATGGAAGTTATATAAGAAATTTTCCATTTCAAATGTCTCTTTTAGGATATATTAATTTGATTCTATAAGAATTTTGTATATAAAATGTCTTCTCAAGATGTTTCATATGACTTTTGTGAACTGTAATACTTATTCAAGAATTCTATATAAATTTCATTTCCAAGGTTTTTTGTCTTTAATTTTATATGAATATAGAGTTCATATGAAATGAAATTATAATGATAAAATGAATTATGACCGATATGAAATTCTCTCTTATGTATTTCAAAACACTAATCCTATATGGCTTTTTTTTATAACACTTCATAAGTTTTACAAAATATAAATTTATACAAAAAATGGTCAATGTATTTTTATTTAATTACATTGTCAAATTTATAAGAACCTTTTATTTTCTACTGTATTATTTTATATTAATCCACATGAATTTATTTTAATAAGGATAAAAAGAGTTGAAGGTTATGGAATGATTCATAGGATAATAAAATCTTAGTTCACATGGGTGTTTAATACTAAAAACTCATACATGTGAAAAATAAATTGATGTTGTTTCCACAAAGAGTTGATCATGAAAAAGTATTGTTCTTGTATAGTTCTTCCCAGGAAGATACCTGAAGTCAAAAAATAATTTCAAATAATTTTACCTCTATCATATTTATATAATTATGTAGAGAGAAATTGATACAAATAATGATACAGGGTGCTAGATACTGGAAGAGTGATTTACATAAACCATTTCATATTTTTGGATCTCAATAGAGAAGGTTATTGATAATGATATTGAGATAGATAGTGATATATATTTATATATTTATATATGTGAGTTGATTTATCAATGCCTGGTTACACTTCCTAGGAGACCGTAGCAGTGGACACCTACATACACATTCCTTAATAGACTTTTTATGTCACTGTATATTGTTATATTTTTATTGAAACCATGTTATTAAATGAAATTGATAATTTTATTTTATAAATAATTATTATTTTTAACTATTTTAGAATATGTATCCATTTATTAAAATAAATTAGCCTTTATCACTATTTAAAAATCATAGGTGAGGTCTTTCCTTTGAGCTTAGTCAGTTTAGTCAGGTTCAATTACTTGAAGATCTTTAGACTTTTCAATCACCTTAATAAAAGGATCAATACCCATACTATAGTTTTTCTAAGGTATTTAGGTATATTTATGTGTTCACCTAGAGGTGTTTTGGTGATCATTAAAAAATTAATATAGTTAAAATATTTTAATAGAAGGAAGAAGGGATTGTCTAAGGGTTAACACTTTTGAACAAATTATTTCTTCAAAATCATTTTTAAATAAATATTTTCCATCCAACATTGACCTATCTTTAAAACATTACATCTCACATTTATTTTAATTTAAACATTTTTTTGTTTGCTTAAATTATATAAAAAAAATTCTAAAATCAACAATTAAGGTTTTTAAAAAAAATGTGGCTATCTTTTGAACTTAGTTTGCAACATCCTAATGGGAAAAACCAGGACCACTATACTACATTATTTAGGGTATAAATGATTTAAAAAGGTATAAAAAATAACCCCTTATTTAAATACCCTTATAATATGTATGTTTTGATTCTGGAAACTTTCTCCTCCTTACATAATAACTTACCATAAGAAAAATTTCTCCCCCATAACAATAAACCTTAGTTCCATTTTATACTTCAGTAATCATTATTATCATTAGTAATTGTCCAAAAGAAAACAAAAAGAATTAATTTATCATAAAATGTATTTTAAAATATTAGAACATTTGATTCTATTTTTAAAAACCCAGACACTTATATAATAATTTATTTTCATTATGGAATTACATATTTAAATTCCTTATGAATGTATAATGAAATAAGTGGTATTTATAGAAATTATTCAATCTATAATAATTTAATATTAACCTCATCTATGAGATTATAATTTAAATTTATGTATCTTATAAGTGAAAAAAAGATATATTAATATCATGTATTAAATAAGTATATATTTTGAAAACGATAAACTTAGTGTTTGTATTTTTGTGACAGATAAATATATATTTAAAATTTTATATTTAATATAATGATTTAAATAAAAATTTATATTCATAAAATATATTCATAAATTTATATATTTTTTCTTATAATTTTAGTATAATTATATGAGACTTTAATTAATTTTTTTTAAAGTGTTATAAAATCAGTTATAATTTTAAAAATGACATTTTTCAAATAAATGATGATTTCAATTATAAATTTCATTTCTCATATTCAGAAAATTGTTTTCATAAAATATAATTCATTTTTCAATTCTACACATTGAAAAATGGTTAGGGTGAAGTTTTGGGATTTTTCTGAAATAATTGATTTTTTAGTGAATAGTAAAATACGGTAATTTTCAGTATATTGATATTATATGTTAAATACATTATACATTGAATTATCACTAATTTAATAACAAAAATATAAAATATTCATTCATTAATTTAATATATTTAGTTATAATTCTCAAAATATTCCATGTTTTGATACAAAATAACAAACTAATGAATAAAATGATAAAGCAAAACACCCATCTCCTCCAATATAAATATCACTCCTCACCACCTCTCCAATTAACTTCCCAAGACTCTTACCCATGACTAAGGGATACTGGTCTCACCAAAAGGTCATAACTAAGTGCCTTAAGAAGGTTCTCAAGGAGAATAATTATAGAGGTAAAATCCGTTTTCATTTCATTTTATTTTATTTTAATGTTTTTCTATTATTCTCTCCTACAATACCCAAATCCAAGTGACATAATAACTATAGTATCTTATATATACTATAATTTAATTTTTTTAATGTAATATCCATCAGAAAACCTCTCATATTGTCTTCTTATTTTTAAAAATGGAAACATTGTTCGTGATATGTCAATTTACCGTCATCGTGGACGATATGTTTTTATTTTAATTTACCACCTTCAAATATTTTGTATAAAAAAATTATTATAGTTTAATAAGGTTTTATTATAAATATTATATGTTATATAATATTCTAGAACCAATATATAAACATGATATTAAATAAAATGTTATAAGTTAGTGATGGTTGTAAAAACCGCCCAAATAAATTAAATAATTTTCGTTACAGTTTCATCTAATGAATCATCCAAATATAAAAAGAATATATATGGTAATATTTAAAATTATTAAATCATATTAATACAATTTAGTTCCACTTTTTAATTTTTACTTCCATTCCACAAGAAAATTCGTATTGAACCATCAATGGAAACCATGAAATAAACATACACGAAACAATAAAAATAACAAACTATAATCAATATATGGGTGGGAAGATGTCATAAGAAGGTTATATAACGAATTATAAATATAAATATGGTTCGTTAATATATTAATAATAACTCTAAACCATCATACATGATTTTTTAACATGTTTTAATTAAGATGGATCCGAGGTAAGGGGATTTTCCTTAAAAATAATCTTTTAAATTTCTATTTTTACAAAATTCCAGAGGAATGATTTTATGATGAAAGTATTCTTATTTTTTGATTATTTTATGGTTTTTGGAATTTTTTTATGCTGAAGTTTTATACCTGTATCTCCCTCTAATACATTGGGTATGTTTATGTTGGAAGTTTTCTGTAATAGTTATTCCCAGTGTAATTGAGATGGTTACATCATACGGTAGACGTGAGTGTTACATTGTAAGGTGTCTGTGAGGGTTATAATTCTTATGGTATCCATGAGGGTATTAATATATATAATTAATTCACTACGTTACCTAAATATTTTTTTTATGTTTTCTATTTTTTTTATAGAAAATCCCATATATTAATAAGTTAAGTATATTATTTTTTTGGGTGATAATTATTCCATTGTGAAGATGATTTCATATATTTATAAGTATTCATGGACTAATTATTTTCTTTATTTTATATAACTTACTGATAATTTTATGATTATCCAAATATTTAAAATGTTTTTCATATGTTTTAAGGATTTTTAAGTTAAAATATGAAGCGAAGATAAATGTCGTGAAGATTTTTCATGAAAATATTTCATGTTTTATTAAAAAAAATATTATAGAAGAAATGGATATAGTTTTAGTAGTATCCAATTTGTTTAATTTTGAGTAGATATGTATGAATAATGTCCCAATTATTTAAAACATTAAACTTATAAGATATTTGAGAATGTTATAAGTGTATTGTAGTTGAATTAACTAGATTATGAAATATATAAGGCCATGTACTGAAGTTGGAATTAGAGCATGGTTTAGATAACTTTAGGGGTTAAGATGATGACGATAGAATACCATTAATTATTTTTAACTTATAGTTATATTGAAATGATATACAATTTAAATATTACCATGTTACTTCTTCTAATATATGTCTATTCAAAATGGTTTTCAATAGAATAAATAAGGAAGCTAAAGTAGGATGACACGAGGAGGATTGTATTTTTTGAATCTGCAAAATGGAATATTGGGACTTGGAACCATGTAGTTTGTGACAGTAATGGTTGAGTTGATTCAGGACATAAATGGCGGTTAATCCATGTAAGAGAAAATCTTGAACTAGAAAAAAGGAACATGAATATAGTGAAAACATTTATGAGGAAAAATCTTCATGCTTTTAGTGGATCTTCTCACTTAGTGGTGTCTGAATGGAAGATTGAGGACCTCGAGATGATATTTTATGTCATGGGGTGTTCATATAATAATTTTTTTTATCTTTATATTTACCATTTTCAAGGTTAAGCCAAAAAATGGTGGTCAATGATCAATAATATCAGAGATAAAGAAGATATTGATATCTTAAAATGGGGAGAATTTACGAATTTTTCCTTAAAAAGTATTTTCTTAATCTGGTTCGACTTAGGATGGAGAAAAATTCATTGATTTGAAACAAATGGAGAAAGATTTCATGGAAATATAAGAAGAAAATTTCACTCTATTGGAATGGTATACTACAAATATTATTCTAGATCTTGATAATAAAATCAATATTTTTTACTCAGGATTGAAGCCAAGACATCCAAGGGAATTGGATTCTTGTGAATTTATATGTTATGAGTAACTTGTTTGGTGTGATGGGTGAGTATAAATTGAGTTTTATGATGATTATGATTACTATGAAAATAAGTAGAATAAATGGTTTAAATGATATAAAATGGTTAAGAATCAACTAAATAAACCGAAAGGTAAGAAAGTGTAGTTTTGAGTTTGTGGGAAGTTCGGTAAAAAGAACATTGGGGAATGCCTTCACAAAACTGGGATGTGTTTCCAATTTGGTAAGTCTGGACATATGTACTGATATTTCAATGAAAAATATCTCAGTCTAAGTATGATTAATTATGATAAGATAATAATAAAGTGTTTCAAATGTGGTGAGATAGGAAATTATAAAAATACCTTCCTAAAGATAGACCTGAATTATGGAAATCTACCAGACTATAGGTACAAAGGTGTAATGAATTCCTTTGTGACTACTTAAATAGATTTTAGGCTATCCAATGAAGTGATATCATGTAATTTGTTTTTTACTCAGAATTTTATAATTTTTTGTTTGATATGGGGTCTACACATTCCTTTATTTATAATAAATTTTATTTTAAATTGGATATTTCACCATAATAAATGAAATCATAACATATGGGAAATACACCATGGGAAATACTAAAGTAAAAAAACATTATAAGAATCATCCTATTGTTTTTTTGGGAAATAAATTAACTTCAAACCTTGTTGTTATTCCCTTAGTAGGGTTTCATGTCATTCTGTGAATGGAATGACTTTCTCTTTATCATCTAAGATTAATTGTAGAGATAAATTTTTTTTTCTAGAAATAGTTTTAGTTTGCATACATGAGTGAACCCATACAATGGATAACATACTAGGAAGCTAAGAAACTTTTAAAATATAGAAATGGAACTTTTGTTTCACATATTTTTTAAAATGTGGGAAATGTCTAGATTAACGATGTTATAGTTGAAAATGAATACATGAATGTTTTTCTTGATGAGTTTCTAAATGTTATACCTGATCAGGAAGTTGAATGTACTATTAACTTATTTCATGTTTCTAAGATAATTTAAAAACCCCCTTATCGAATGGTACAAGTTGAACATCGGTAATTGAAAAAGCAGTCACAAGAGTTTCTTGATAAGGGAATTATTCATCCTAGCACTTCACTATGGAGTTCTCATGTATTGTTTGTTAAAAATAAATATGGTTCCATGATAATTTAAATTGAGTATAAATATTTAAATAACATTAAAATTAAGAATAAGTATCCATTTCTACATATTTAGGATGTGTTTGATCTACTACATGGAGCTCAATATTTTTCTAATATTATGTTGAGATCTGGGTACCATCAACCGAAGGTGAAGAAATATTCTATTAAAAACCATCATTCCAAACTAGATATGGGAATTATTAGTTTTTTGTTATTCTCTTTGGTTTGAAAAATTCCCCTACTATATTTATGGACCTTATTAATAGAATATTACGTGAATATATGGATAATTTTTGTTGATGATATTTTGGTGTTTAAAAAAATTTATGTGGATCATGATAAACATTTAAGGATTATTTTGCAAACCTATAAATAAAATAAGTTATACTGGACATTTAGAAAATGTGAGTTTTGGTGGAATGAGATTTATTTTCTTTGGAATACTATAAATAAAGAAGTTATAATAGTTAATCCTACAAAAAAATGTAGTTGATGAAAGAACAAGACAAAAAAATGTTATCAAAATTTATTGTTTTCTTAGATTTGCAGGCTATTACAGATGGTTTGTTAAGACTTTTTCATGATTAACTAGCCTACTAACTAAGTTAACATGAAAAGGATTAAATTTATTTGGAAATAAGTCTATGATTTCTGTTTTCAAGAACTTAAAAAAATATTGGTGAATGCTCTAGTTTTGGCCATGCCTTTTAGAAAGAGATATTTTATTATCTACATTGACACTTCATTGAAGGGAATTTGTTGTGTTATGATGTAGAATGATCTGATAATTTTTTATTATTCAAGACAAATGAAACCTCATGAGTGAAATTATCCCACACATGATCTAGAATTAGAAAATATGATTTTAGCTTTAAAAATATGGATAAAAAATTTATATGGAGCCAAATGTGAAATATATACTAACTATAAAATTTTGAAGTTTATATTCACACAGAAGGAATTGAACAGGATGTAGATAAAATGGAATAAAATTACAAAGGATTTTGATTTCATAATAAATTACCATCTAGGAAAAGAAAAAATGTGGTAGATGGATTTAGTCAAAAATAACATGTATAATTAACCATGTTATGTTTGGAAATTAAACCATTAAGTAATGATTTTATGATTTTTGGATTGGAATTTGTTTATGAAGGAAATTTTTCCATCTTGTTTCAGGTGTTAGTGAAGTCATCTCTGTAAGACATAATTAAGAAAGTGTAGAAGGAAAATCATGAGTTACAAAAAAGGTAGAATTAGTCAAAAAAATGTTTTGTTTCCATAATTTAACATTGATAAATTTTTTATTTTATGATTTACAAAGAGGTTATGTGTTTCTTGTGATTAAAAGTTTTAGAAAAAGTTATTATGTGAAGCTCATAGTTCTTCATTTCCAATTCATCATGGAATCACTAAGATTTACAAAGACCTTCAGGAGTATTACCGGCGGGATTGAAAGAAATAAGATATTGATGATTTTACCATGAAATGTTTAACTTATAAAATGGTAAAAGAAAAGTAAAGACTACCAAATGGGATACTTCAGAATTTTCTAGTTTTAGAGTGGAAATGGGAAAATATTTCCATGGAATTTGTAATGGGACTACCAAATACTTCTCAAGGTAATAATGGGATTTGGGTTATTGATGATCGACTAAATAAATCTTCACATTTTCTTCCTATTCCAGATACTTTGTCTTTAGATCAAATTTCAAGAATGTACCTCAAATAGATAGTTAGTTTACATGTTGTTCCTCTCCATTATTTCTGATTATGATCCCAGGCCCACCTTTATCTTTGGGAAAGGCCTTTATAATTTATTGGGATCTGAATTAAATTTCAGCACAACCTTTCATCCTCAATCTAATAGACAGTTAGAGAAAAATATTTATACATCGAAGGATATCCCTCTATCTTGTTAAATAGATTACAAGGGAAGGTGGTATCAATATATTTATTTAGTTTAGTTTTATTATGACAAAAATTTTCATTCTAGTATACAAATGACACCTTTTGGGGAATTATATGGATTGTGGTGCTAGACTCCAACATTTTGGGATGAATTTTGGGAAAGTAATTTCATGGGACCCTAATTAGTAGAGGATGTAGTTGAGAAAGTGAAGATGATCCAACAACACATGAGGATAGCTCAGTGCAGTCAGAAAGGTAGTGTAGATAACTGAGGAAACAATTTTATTTTCAGGTAGGTTATCATGTTTTTCTTAAAATATCTCTATTGAAAAGTTTTATGCATTTTCTTAATAAATTAAATTTATTCCCACGATTTATTTTCCCGTTTGAAATCTTGGAGAAATTTGTATTGGTTTCATACTAAGTAGCCTTTCCTTTTAGTTTATCTCTAGTATATAATGCTTTTTATGATTCAATGTTAAGAATGTATGTTATAGATTCATCTCATGTTTTGACCCTAAATGTTTTTCAGCTGGAAGAGAACCTTTCTTTTGAAAAGAAACCTATTCAGATTCTTGATTTTATAGGAAAATTATTAAAAAATAAGTTAAGTCACTATGTTATGGTTTTGTGGAGAAACCACATTGTTGAAGAAGAAATATGAGAATCTAAAAATGAGAGGAATGAAAGGTATAATTACTTGTTTTATATGGAAATAAAAATCATGCGGACAAAATTTCCAAAAGTTGGGGAGAATTTAACAACCCATGTACTTATAAAATAATTAGTTTTCATTCCAGAATTAAATAGTTAAATTCATTATAAATTTATAATTAAATAAGTGGTATTTATAGAAATTAAGGAATCTATAAAAATATAATAGTAACCTCATCTATGAGAGTATAAATAAAATTAATGTATCTTATAAGTGGAAATATGATATATTAATATCATAAATGAAGTAAATAGATGTTTTGAAAATGATAAATTATGTGTTGGTATTTTTTGTGACACATAAATTTTTATTGAAAATTTATAATTAATATAATGATTTAAAAGATAATTTAGCTTCGGGAAATAAATTCAAAAATTAATTTTTTGTCTTATGATTATATGATAATTTTATGAGACCTTAATTAGTTTTTTAAAGTGTTATAAAATTAGTTATAATTTTAAAATTATTATTTTTTAAATAAATGGTGATTTTAATAAAAAAAATGGAATTTTTAATTTTTATAATTTTTTTTCATAAAATAAAGTTCATTTTTTAATTCTACACATTAAAAATTGGTAAAATTAAAATTTTCCAATTTATCTAAAATAGTTTAATTTTTTGTCAATAGTGAAATAAAATAACTTAGAGTATATATATATTATAAGTTAAATAAACAATTACTTGAGTCTTCACTGATGTAAGTACCATATTATCTAATCGTGCTTCATTATTTTAATATAATTATTGATAATTTTCAAACTATTAATAGTATTGAGCAACAATAATAAACTAATGAATAAAATAAAAAAAACGTCCTTATTCTCCACTAAGTGCCACCACCACCACCTATTCTATTCACACTTAAATACTTATTTCTTATTTAATTTAATCCCAATTACCTTCCGAAGACTCTTCCTCATGTCCATGACCTTATGGTATCACCAAAAGTTTAAAACCGAGTGCCTTAAAGAGGTACTCAAGGAGAAGAATTCAAGAGGTAAAATCATCTTTCATTTTCTTTTAAATTTATTCTCTTTTCTTATCATATCTTCACCTCACCTCATCCAATTGACATGATAACACCTATCTTTTTCATATACTATAATTATATTGTGTTAATGGATATCCACCATTAAACCTATCCTCCTCTCTACTTATTCTAAAAAAATGAAAACATCATTCGCGATGTGTTAATTTATCGACTTCGTGGATGATGTGTTTTCATTTCCCTTTATATCCTTTAAATATGGTCATAAAACCATTATTATGTTTAGGTAATATTTTTTTATACATATTATAATTTATATAATCTTTGCGAACTAGTATATAAATATGCTATTAAATAAAATGATATATGTTTGTAATGGTCATAAAAATAGCCAAAATAAATTAAATTATTTTCATTAATGTTTTATATAATTAATTGTAATCATATTAGAAGAAATAATGATATATGATATTATTTTAAATTATGGATTAATATTGATACCATTTCATTCCACTTATTTATTTTTTCCATTCGACATGAAAATCCATAATCAACCAAAAATTTAAACCATAAAATTAACACACATGAAAAAATAAAAACAAAAAAATATAATCAATATACGGGTGGAAATATTTTATAAGAAGATCTTATAAGGAATTATAAATATGAATATTGTTATTTAATATATTAATAACACTATTTAAACCATTATACAATATTTTTTAACATATTTTATGTAAGATGAACTTGATGTAATGAGCTTTCCATAAAAATCCTTTTTTAAATTTATGTTTTTACTAAATTCAAAAGGAGTGATTTTATGATGAATTTATTATTGTTTTATGACTATTTTATAGTTATTGGGAATTTTTTATTATGACGGGTGGGACATATATATCCCTCTAATTCATTGGGCATGTTTACGTAGGAATTTGACCGTAATGGTTCTTCTAAGTGTAATTGCGATGGTTACATCATAAGGTAGCCGCAACGGTTAGATTTTTGAGGTTTCCATGAGGGTTACATATCATACTGTATCTTCAAGGGTTATAATTTTAAATAAGTATTTCCCTAAGTTACCAATTCTTTTTATGATTTCAATATTCTATGTAAATTATTTTTTTCACCATTTAAGTATATGATACATTATAGGTGAAAAGTTTATCTTTATGAAAATGGTTTCATATGTTTATAAGTATTCATGGAAAAAATCAATCCTTTTTTTTGCCCCTTACTGATCTTTTTTTCTCATCCAAAATTAAAAAAAAAGTTTCATAGGGTTTAATGATGGGTAAGAGAAAAAATGAATCCAAGATGAATGATGTAAAGATTTTTCATGAAAATATTTTATATTTTATTAGAAACTATTATATTTTTGAAGAAATGGTTACTATTTTAGGATTACACAACTTTTATTTTTTTGGGATGATATGTATGAATTGTGTACTAATTATATAAAACTATAATCTAAAATATCTTTCGTAATGTAATAATTGTATTATAGATTAATTAACTAGAATATGAAATGTATATGGATGGGTCCTTATAATAATAATTCATAAAAAATATAAGTATAATTAAATTAGTAATTTAATTTTTTTATTGTTATTTTTCAATCTATTTATCTATCTTTCTCGGTAATTTTTCTTGGACATCTTCTTTCTACTTCAGTGATTCAATCTCACGTTGAAGTTTCTTATTATGAAACTCCTTTTACTGTATTTATTTTTCCATCCTTTTTAAATATCAAATGTTTAATTAACATTCATATTTGAATCCGACGAGATTAGAATTTATCTATTGTATTTGGTTTTTTATTTTCTTCTATGATCATATGGATTGAGCTTGTATAATTTATTTTTCCATAATACTTTCCCTTGTATTGATCTTCGAAGGAATATAAACTTCTTTTGATATCATATACATATGTGATGTCTATATAAGTTTATATTCCTCAAGATGATGAATCATCATATTGACTTTATTAAGATTATTATTATTGATGTTATATCCTTAAAAAATAAATTTTTCATAGAAAAATAAATATTGTGATGAATCTAATATATAATATCCGTCATTCAAGCTCTATAATAAAGGAGTTCTATTTTATTGAGTGATATTTTATATTTGAAAAAAATATTTTATAAGGCCCCAGCCTTAAACATTACTTAATCTTGAGTTACTTCAAGAATACACGTTGAGGATATTTTCAGTTTTAGAGTTTTAGAGAATTAGATCATAAAACATGCATTACATTCCACATTTAAACAAAGTGGTTACATAAAAGATATTACTCATTTTTACCATAAAGTGAATCATATTTAAAATAAAACATGGATTCTTTCTTGACACTTCCTTGACACTATCATCAGATCATGTACGTTTCCCTTGACCTGTGAAAAACATTTCAAAAACTTGGGATGAGCATAAAAAGAACAGTAAGGGATTTAAAAGTACGAAATGAAAACATTAGTCCATGTACTAAATCATACTTTACTCATAAAACATAATCACTTTAACATACCTAATTAAATCATGAATAAATCATAGAAATCATAATACATAAAGGTAACTTGAGGCATTCATAACATTCTTACGTAGGGAGTAACCCTCATGGTTACGTTTGGAATACACATCACAATATATTCCCTAAATCTTTTCAGAGAAACCTTAACGTTTAACTCCTTCGCATTACCCAATGTATTGGAGAGCTATATCGGGCTCACCCGCCCTTAGTTTATCACGGAACCACCTGTCTTCATAACAATGCCCAAGAACCATAACATAATCGTATCACATAAAACATGCATAAAGGAAACATAAAATTTCCAGTTTTCAATCAAAAGTTATCAATACAACACATTTAAATAAAAACTTTATGAAAACCATTTTCAATACCAAAGTAAAAGAAAAGTAAAACATGGTATTTATATTTCATTCAAAAAAAGTTATGGCTTGTGGAGGAAGCTGAAACTCAAATAATGGTCACGGTGGCGGAGAAGTCGCTGTCACCGCATATGTATGACAAAAAAATATTCTATTTTGTCGTTTAGTAAACGCTTTATATAAAAGGTTTCCGTTTGGATAATAGTAAAAGTCAAAGGGGTTTATACACCGTATAAAGGAAAGTTGTGTATAAAACAAAATATGCCTCAAGGAAAGGAGATTGAGACGAAGTACCTTACAAAGATCATTTTTTAAATAAAATAGATTTATTATGTGTATTCACTATAAGTACACATAATGAAAGTAAAAATACAAGATAGGAATTAATAATATCATGACATAATTTTAAAGTAGGAGATTAACCCAAAAAACAGAAATTGGCTTAAGAAGTTCCCTTACCTCATGTCCGACTTGACTCGATCTTTCTTTAATGTCTTGAATAATAAAGTTGAGTTAATTTCTACTTGATTAAGAACCTTTTTCAAGTTCATTATTCATTTTATATCACTTATTACCATGTTTTGAATATTATGTAATCATTTAAGTTAATAACGGTCGTTTTGTCGATATTTGGTACTTGAGTCAAAAGTGAACTTCTTATTTTTACAAGTTTTTCACGTAGTCAAATATCCATTATCTCGTGAATTATATTAATGATTTAGATTTCATATATATCATATATATCTAGTATATACTTTCATTTATAATATTACATAATCATTTAGAGGTAAGAAATGAAATGCACTGTTCATGGAGATGGTAAGCCGTACGTACGCATGAATGATACTTTCAATTCTATTTCATATTGTATGGAATGGAATCATAATTATATAAAGGTATATTATAATTACTGTATAATATCATATATAATATCATTAACGCCATCCTTTATACGTCCCACATATGGCATTAACGAATCAAATCACTTTGAGGGGGCAGTAGTCCGCACTTCCTAAAATGAAGATATCGCGTTTACGCATAATGGAAACCATAAAGGTATGCCAAAAATGAAAAATACAGAAGCTTAATGAAAACATAAACATATTATATATCATATATAAATATAGTGACATCTTGATGGCCACCTTTGAAGGTGTTATATGAGTGTTGAACAATCATCGTTTCGTGAGGCAGAAATTCACCATCCATAGAAACTGTATGTTCTTTAACCATTAGATGTAGGTGTGTGTAAGTGTAGCTCGAAAACTTCTTATAAAAAAATACTAGTATATTAAGGATATAGGTGTTGTTACAAATTAAATGAATAAAAAGAGTTTAGGGGGTTGGAGAATCAAAATAAAACATAAGAATACAAGAGGAAACTCTACCTTTAAAACGGGTAACTCTTTTTGATTTGAGCTCAAAGGCTTCGTTGTGAAGACTTCTACCCAATGTGAGGCTTCTAGGAGTAATATAGGGATGTGGAGAGACAACATGGGAAGGGGTTGGCCGAGCAAAATTCTTGAGAGGTGTGGGTAAGGTGGTAGAGGTGGGGGCCTTTTATAAGAGGAGAGGAGGGGCTGTCTTGGAAAGTTATAAAAGGTTACTTTATTAGAAAATGATTTTCAGATTTTAAAGGTCCCAAAATTATATATTTCTAGGATAAGGTGATAATAGTTCGAAATCCACCCATACAATAGGTTTTTTATAAGTTTAGGTATTAGATTTTACATTATCTTTTCATTTTATTTAAATTGTTAAATAATGAGGTAATCGCTGCATCATCATGGTGTCATAAATAATTTAATTTATTTAACGTCAAAAAATTATAAAAAAATATCATGATGTAGGAAATATTTTTAGATTTATAATTAATATTTATAGTCAAAAATACTACTTGTATAACCCCATGAAAAAATTGTTTTTGAAAAACAACTCATGTTTGTGACATTTTTATTTTAACATTAAATAAAAAGTTATTAATGACATTTTCCTAACAATGTAGCTCCATGGGGTCCCCAAGTTGACCCATGGATTGTCTTGGTCGGCCATGACACATCCAATAAGGGTAGTACATGTGTCATGGTCATTCCATATTAGTAAAACATTATTTTTAGCTTAAATTATACTAATTACCTCTAATCGCGATTAAAAACTTATAAGTTACTATTCACCAAAAAATTTATTTTAATCCCATTGAAAAATATTTTACTTCTTAATGACAACCATGTATGTCGTATTTTTGAAATTCAAAGCACAGAGGTGGTAAAATTTCATTTAAACGAAAAATTAGTTTTTTAAGTACCACTTAGTGGTTTCACTATTCATTAAAAATTGAAGTTTTTCAGAAAAATACCAAAACTTCAACCTGAGCTATATTTGATATTCCGAAATAAAAAATGATGACTATTTTACAAAATTAAAATCATATAAGTTACATTAATTAATTTAATATTTAATTCCTGCTGTCAGAACAAATAGCGTGTTTTTATGAAACAATATATATCAAAAGATTGGCACTAGTTTAAGTCCAATTTCAAAGTGAAATTAATTCCAATGACCACTATTGGATTAAATGGTAAAAATATATTCTAATTTAACTTTAAAACCAATTCAAAAGATAATATAATCATATAAATAAATTAGATTAAAAAGAGGTTTTGAATTAAAATACAACATTTTTCACTATTCATTAAAAAATGAACTTTTTTGGAAAAATACCAAATATTTACTCAAAGTAAATTTGGTGTCCCAATTCTAAAGAAGAATTTTATTTGGTCCAATATAATGTATTAGAGTGACCAAAACTATATTTAAAGAGGGTTCTCCATCAAAAGGCGATAGTTCGACCTTTTAGTGAATATTAGAGTATTTATGCCTAAAATTGAATTCTTTTCATATTTTAAGCCTTTATACTTTATTGGATAAATGTAAAAACATTTAAAAAACATATATAACCATATTTTAGTTATTTCTATTCATTCCCGCCAATACAACGGCTACGTGTTAACTACCATTTAAAATAATATTATTTTATTACTAGTGTGCAACGTAAGATTTCAAAGAAACTCTTTGTTGCGTATCAGGTACACTATCGAACATAGAAACCCCTTTAAAGTAAAATTAATATTTAATTCATAAGTATTAATAAATATGAAAATGCTTTATTCTTTATTTACCTGGGATGTTACATCCTTCCCCCTTTTGGGATTTGCATCCGCACAATTTTATTCACTTATCAAAATAAGTGGGGGTATTTATCCCTCATAGCATTTTCAGATTCCCATGTCACCTCTTCAACCATATGGTTTTTCCAAAAATCCTTTACCTGGTGAATTACCTTATTCCACAACACTTTCTCTCTAAGGTCAAGAATCTAGACTGGTTGTTCTTCATAAGAGAGATTCTCCTCCAACTGAACTACCTCTGGGCTCAAAACATGAGATGGATCTGGCATATACTTTCTCAAAATTGAAACATGAAAAACATTGTTTACCTGAGATAAACTCGGAGGTAATGCCACTCTGTATGCAACTGATCCAACTTTCTCTAGAATTTCATATGGTCCAATGAACCTCGGAATCAGCTTTCCTTTCTTACCATATCGCATCACACTTTTCCATGGTGAAAGTTTGGGAAAAACATGATCACTTACCTCGAAAGATAGATCCTTCCTCCGGTAATCCGCATAAATCTTCTGCCTTCTCTGTGCTTTTCTCATGTGTTTCTAAATCAACTGAACTTTTTCTGCCATCTCTTCTACCAATTTTGATCCCATCAGCTTCCTTTCACCCACTTCATCCCAAAAAGCTGGAGTTCGACACTGTTTACCTTATAATGCCTCAAATGGTGCCATCTGTATACTATAATGAAAACTGTTATTATAAGAAAACTCAACCAAAGAAATATGGTGGTCCCAACTTCTCTGATAATCCATTGAACAAGCACGTAGCTTATCCTCGAAAGTCTGAATTATTCATTCTGAATTCCCATCTGATTGAGGATGAAAAGCTTTACTGAAATTTAATTCAGTACCCAACGACATCTGAAGGCCCTTCCAAAAGTTAGAAGTAAAACTGGAATCACGATCAGATACAATGGATAGAGGAATTCCATGTAACTTGACTATCTATTTAAGATACAAATGGGAAAGTTGATCTAGGGAAAAAGTATCTCGTATACCAAGGAAATGAGCAGATTTAGTCAACTGATCAATAATAACCCAGATTGCATTATTACGTCGAGGTGTCTTCGGAAATCCCACAACGAAGTCCATGGATATATTCTCCCATTTCCACTCTGGTACTGGTAAAGGATGAATCATCTCTTTCGGTAACTGCCACTCTGCTATTACCTGTTGACAATTCAAACACTTCATAGTAAAATCAGAAATATCCCTTTTCATTCCGTCCCACCAGTAATAATCCTGAAGATCTCTATACATCTTAGTACTGTCTAGATGAAATGAAAATGGATAACTATGATCTTTACATAACAACTCTCTCTTCAACTGTGAATCACAAGGCACACACAATCTCGTCCCAAATCTCAAAACACAATCATTATCAAGGTTGAATTCAGGCAAATTACCCTTCTGAACTAGCTCTACCTTTTTCTGCAACTCGCTATCTTGATTCTGTGCTTGCTTAATTATTTTTGATAGAGATGATCTCACTGATACCTGAAACAAGACAGAAGAACTTCCTACACCAACAAATTCTATGCCAAATTTCATCAAATCCTTAACCAAATGATAATGTTCCACATGCAACATTGTTAATGAAGCATTACTTGTTCGACTCAAAGCATCAACCACATTATTTTCTTTTCCCTGATGGTAATGAATTGTACAATCATAATCCTTGATTAATTCTAGCCATATCCTCTGTCTCATGTTCAATTATTTCTGAGTGAATATATACTTTAAACTTTTTTGATCGGTATATATTTCACACTTTACTCCATAAAAATGATACCTCCAAATTTTTAAAGCGAAAACAACTACAGCTAATTCCAAATCATGTGTAGGGTAATTTACCTCATGAGTTTTCAACTTTCGTGAAGAATAAGAAATTACCTGATCATTCTGTATTATAACGCAACCAAGTCCTTTCAATGAAGCATCACTGTAGATAACAAACTCACCATTCCTGGAAGGTAGTGCCAAAACTGGAGAATTCACCAATCTTCTTTTCAGTTCCTGAAAACAATCATCATATTATTTTGTCCAGATAAACTTAACACCCTTCCGAGTTAGCTTAGTCATTGGACAAGATAACCGTGAAAAACTTCTAACAAACCTTCAGTAATAGCCTACCAAACCAAGGAAGCTACGAATATCAGTTACATTTGTGGGAATTGGACATTCTTCAACAACCTTTGTTTTTGCAGGATCAACAGTTATTCCATCTTTAGAAACAATGTGACCAAGGAAAGAAATTTGTTTCAACCAAAACTCCCACTTTCTGAATTTCACATACAATTTCATTTCTTTTATGGTTTGAAAAATAACCCTTAAATTTCTTTGATGCTCCTCTTTACTTTTAAAAAACACCAAAATATCATCAATGAAAACAACCACAAACTTATCCAAGAACTCATGGAAAATTCTATTCCTAAGGTCCATGAATACAACAGTTGTATTGGTTAACCCAAAATGCATTACTACAAATTCATAATGGCCATATCTTTTTCGAAACACTGTCTTCCGAATATCTTCTTCCTTTACCTACAACTAATGTTACCCCGATCACAGGTCAATCTTTGAAAAAAACTGAGCTCCCTGGAGCTGATCAAAAAAATCATCGATATGAGGAAAATGATACTTGTTCTTAACAGTGATATTATTAAAGGCTCTATAATCAATGCAATGTCTCATAGAACTATCTTTCTTTTAAACAAATAAAATAGGATCACCCCATGGTGATGTGCTAGGTCGAATGAAACATTTCTCTAATAAATCTTTCAATTGCTCCTTCAAATCTAAAAGATCAATTTGAGCCATTCGATAAGGGGGTTTTGAAATTGGCTTAGCATCAGGAACTAAGTCAACAGTAAACTCAACCTCCCGATCTGGTAATATTCCAGGAAACTCATCAGGAAAAACATCAGGATACTCATTTTCCATTGGCACATCATTACTCTGAACAGTTCCTTTGTTTTCAACAATATGTGCAAGGTAACATTCATTTTCAACTTTTAAAAGTTTCTCAGCCTCTTGATATGTTATCAACATTAAGGGTTCATTCTTGTACACAAACTGAAAGTATTTCTGAAAAGAAACTTCTTTAGCTCTACAATAAATCTTAGCATGGTAAATAGAGAGCTAATTTATACTCAGGATAACATCAAACTCTACTAGAGGTAAAAAATAAGGTTTGAAAGTAGGTTCTTTCCACAGCTAAGGATAAGAAGATTATTATAAATTCTTTTTTCCTCAACATTTACCCCAGGGGTTTTTACCACATGTTCAGGAGTCATTTCTTGAGATGGTATTCCAATTTTACTAGAAATGTTTTTAGAGATGAAAGAATGTGTAGACCTCGAATCAAACAACACACTAGCATAATCTGAAAAAACAAAAAAAGTACCTAATACAACCTCATTTGATGGCCCGACATCTGCTGAAGTAGTTGCAAAGGATTTAACCACCCTTTTCTGCTTGTAGTCTAACTGCTTCCCATCACTCGAGCTATTTTTCGGACACTCGTTTGCATAATGACCCATCTAATTTCACTTAAAACATTTCACTAACTGTAAATCAAATTTTGTCTTACCATCACCCTGATCTTTTTCAGTGCAATCATTAGCCTTATGTACCATCTAACCACATCGGTAGCACTTTCCAGAATTCATAAGACATTTCCCACCATGCCTTTTACCACATTTATCACAAACTGGAAACTTAGTTTTCTTACTGTCAGACCTTTTTGAAGAATTCTTTCCTTTCTCCTACCACCTCGGTCTCATCTTCTACTTGTTGTTATAGAACACATGATCATCGAAAAAATCCATTTACACCTTCTCAGCACATCCAACAAGCTTTTCATAACTATTGAACTCGAGAGAAGCTAAAGACATTCAATATTTTGGCTTTAATCCTGAGTAAAAATGATTGATTTTACTATCAAGGTCTCGGATAAAATTTGGAGCATACCTTGCCAATCGAGTGAACCGTTCTTCATAGGAATCCACTGAGTCTTCCTCTTTCCTCAATTCCAGGAATTGTTTTTCCATCCTAAGTCGAACCGCCTTAGGAAAATACTTCTCAAGAAACATACCTTTGAATTCATCCCAGTCTAGAGCATCAATCTCATCAGCATCCCTGATATTTTTTAACCATCGACCACCACTGATCTGCTTCACCCTCCAAACGGTAAATAGTAAGACTAACCTTTTGATTGTATGAACTCCCCATGACATTTAAAATCTTCTCCAGTGATTTACTCCAACCTTCATCTAGCACAAGGTCAGATGATCCCCTGAATGATGGGGGATGTTGCCTCATGAAATGTTCCACCACTGACATGTTCCTCTGTGGTTGATCTGGCTGATCTCATGCATGGATACCACCACCATTTCTTGCTTGAGTCATCTGCGCCATTACTGCAACAAACTATTCAGTTCCAATTCCGACCATCTCAGGATGCTGATTCGGAAGGTCATTTCCTTTTGTATGCCTTCCTAGCACTACTTCCCTGTTTCCTCTGCGGAAAACCATTCTGAAAAAACATGTCTCAGATGAAGCAACATGGTAATCTTCAAATGCTATATCATTTAAATTTGAACAAAAAAAATATTTTTGGATAATAATTTAATAAAATTCTAACTCCTAAAGTTAAATAAACCAACTTCTGATACCAACTATAAGTCCCAAACCTTAAACATTAGTTAATCATGAGTTATATCAAGAATACACGTTGAGGATCTTTTTAGGTTTAGAGTTTTAGAGAATTAGATCATAAAACATGAATTACATTCAACATTTAAACAAAGTGGGCACATAAAAGATATTACTCAAATTCCCATCAACATAATCATATTTTAAATAAAACATGGATTATTTCTTCACACTTCCTTGACACTATCATCACATCATGTACCTTTCCCTTGACCTGTGAAAAACATTTCAAAAACATGGGATGAGCTTAAAAGGCTCAGTAAGGGATATTAAAGTATGAAATGAAAACATTAGTCCATGTAAGAAATCATACTTTATTCATAAAACATTATCACTTAAACATACCTCATCAAATCATGAATAAATCATAGAAATCATAAGACATAAAGGTAACTTGAGGCATTCATAACATTCTTACGTAGGGAGTAACCCTCATGGTTACGTTTGGAATACCCATCAAAATATATTCCCTAAATCTCTTCAGATAAACCTTAAAGTTTAACTCCTTCACGTTACCCAATGCATTGGAGAGCTATATCGGGCTCACCCGCCCTTAGTTTATCACGGAACCACCCGTCTTTATAAAAATTCCCAAGAACGATAACATAATCGTATCACATAAAACATGCATAAAGAAAACATAACATTTCCACTTTTCAATCACAAGTTATCAATACAACACATTGATATAAAAACTTTATGAAAACCATTTTCAATACAAAAATAAAAGAAAAGTAAAACATGGTATTTATATTTCATTAAAAAAAGTTATGTCTTATAGAGGAAGCTGAAACTCAAATAATGTTCACGGTGGTGGAGAAGTCGTTGTCGCTGCATACATACGTCAAAAAAAACATTCCCTTTTTTCGTTTAGTAAACTCTTTGTACAAAAAGATTCCTTTTGAATAAACATAAAAGTCAAAGGGGTTTATACACCGTATAAAGGAAAGTTGTGTATAAAACATAATATGCCTCAATAAAAGGAGATTGAGACGAAGTCCATTACAAAGATCATATTTTAAATAAAATAGATATATTATGTGTATTCACTATAATTACACATAATGAAAGTACAAATAAAAGATAGGACATAATAATATCATGACATAATTTGAATGTAGGAGATTATCCCAAAGAACGAAAATTGGGTTAAGAAGTTCCCTTACCTCATGTCTGACTTGACTCGATCGTTCTTTAATGTACTGAATAATAAACTTGAGTTAATTTCTACTTGCTTAAGAACCTTTTTCAACATCATTATTCCTTTTATATCACTTATTACCATGTTATGAACATTATGTAATCATTTAAGTTAATAACGGTCGTTTTGTCGATATTTGGTACTTAAGTCAAAAGTGAACTTCTTATATTTACAAGTTGTCCGTGTAGTAAAATATACATTATCTCAAGAATGATATTAATGATTTAGATTTCATATATATAATATATATCCAGTATATACATGCATTTATAATATTACATAATCATTTAGAGGTAAGAAATGAAATGCACCATTCATGGAGACGGTAAGCCGTACATACACATGAACGCTACTTTCATTTCTATTTCTTATTATATGGATTGGAATCATAATTATATAAAGGTATATTATTATTAAAGTATAATATCATATATAATATCATTAACTCCATCCTTTATACGTCCCACATATGGAATTAACGAATCAAATCACTTTGAGGGGGTGGTAGTCCGCACTTCCTAAAATAAAGATATCGCATTTTCCCATAATGGAAACCATAAAGGTATGCCAAAAATGAAAAATACAGAAGCTTTAGGAAAACATAAACATATTATATATCATATATAAATATAGTTACATCTTGATGGCCACCTTTGAAGGTGTTATATGAGTGCTGAACAATCATCGTTTCGTGAGGCAGAAATTCGCCATCCATAGAAACAGTATGTTCTTTAACCATTAGATGTAGGTGTTTGTAAGTGTAGCTAGAAAAATTATTATAACAACATCCTACTATATTGAGGATACTGTTTTTGTTACAAAATATATTAATAAAAATAGTTTAGGGGGTCGGAGAAGCAAAATAAAACAGAAGAACACAAGAGAAAAGGCTACCTTTAAAACGGGTAACTCTTTTTGATTTGAGCTGAAAGGATTCCTTGGGAAGACTTATGCACAATGTGAGGCTTCTAGGAGTAATATAGGGATTTGGAGAGATAAAATGGGCCAGGTTTGGCCAAGTCAAAGGCTTGATAGGTGTGGGTAAGGTGGTAGAGGTGGGGGCATTTTATAAGAGGAGAGGAGGGGCACTCTTGGAATGTTATAAAAGGTTACTTTATTATAAAATGATTTTCGGATTTTAAAGGTCCCAAAATTATATATTTCTAGGATAAGATGATAAGAGTTATAAATAAACCCCTCCAATAGGTTTTTGAAAAGTTTAGGTCTTATATTATACATTATATTTTCATTTTATTTAAATCGTTAAATAATGAGGTAATTGCTGCATCATCATGGTGTCATAAATAATTTAATTTATTTAATGTCGAAAAATTATAAAACAAATATCATGATGTAGGAAATCATTTTAGATTTCTAATGAATATTTATAGTCAAAAATATTATTTTTATAACCCTATGGAAATTTTTTTTACCAAAAAAACAATTGTTTGTGACATTTTTATTTTAACATTAAATAAAAAGTTATTAAGGACATTTTCCTACCAAAGTGGCTCCATGGGGTCCCCAAGTTGACCCATGGATTCTCTTGATCGTCCATGACACATAAAATAAGTGTAGTACATGTGTCAATGTCATTCCATATTATTAATACATTATTTTTACCTTATATTATACTAATAACCTCTAATCGCGATTAAAAACTTAAAAGTTAATGTTCACCCAAAAAATTATTTTAATCCCATTGAACCATATTTTAAATATTAATGACAACCATTTATGTCTGATTTTTGAAATTATGAACACATAGGTGGTAAAATTTCATTTAGACGAAAAATCAGTTTTTTAAGTACCACTTAGTGGTTTCACTATTCATTAAAATTTGATGTTTTTCAGAAAAATACCAAAACATCAACCTAAGATATATTTGATATTCTGAATTCAAAAATGATTTCTATTTTACAATATTAAAATCATATAATTTACATTAATTAATTTAATAGTTAATTCCCGCTGTCAGAACAAATAGCGTGTTTTTATGAAATAATATATATCAAAAGATTGACACTAGTTTAAGTACAATTTTAAAGTGAAATTAATTCCAACAACCACTATTGGATTTAATGGTAAAAATATATTATAATTTAACTTTAAAACCAATTTAAAAGATAATCTAATCATATAAATAAATTAGATTAAAAAGTGGTTTTGAATTAAAATACAACATTTTCACAATTCATTAAAAAATGAACTTTATCGAAAAAATACCAAATATTTACAGAAAGAACGTTTTGATGTCCCGATTCTAAAGAAGAATTTTATTTGGTCCAATAGAATGTATAAGAGTGACCAAAACTATATTTAAAGAGGGTTCTCCATAAAAAGGTGATAGTTCGACCTTTTAGTGAATATTAGAGTATTTATGCCTAAAATTGAATTCTTTTCGTATTTTAAGCCTTTATCCTTTATTGGATAAATGTAAAAACATTTAACAAACATATATAACCATATTTTAGTTATTTATATTCATTCCCTCTAATAAAACAGCTACATGTTAACTACCATTTAAAATAATATTATTTTATTACTAGTGTGCAACGTAAGATTTCAATGAAACTCTTTGTTGCGTATCAGGTAAGCTATCGAACATAGCAACCCCTTTAAAGTAAAATTAATATTTAATTAGTAAATATTAATAAATATGAAAAAAATTTATTCTTTATTTACCTGGGATGCTACACATTTAAACCTTTAAAAGTAGATATCCTATTACAGTATTTAATAGTTTATTATGTATTGAAGTATAATGTCATGAACCAACACTAGATTACCCTGAACTGATCACCTATGCAGGCCCACAACAGGCTTAAGAGGCATTCCCGATCCTCTACGGCTGGAAACTAATACCGAGCATCGAGAATACTTAGTTGGGAATGATTTAACCCATGAAAAATATATAAATAAATATAAACAACATGAATAAAAATAAACAATCTAATTGTACAAGAAATAAAAATAAATGACTAAACATACCTATGAGTGACCTCATGGTTAACCATAAATCACATAACCACGCTCTCCCTGAGAGTGATCCAAAATCAGTAGAACCTGGAACTGAAAAGATAGTGTGGGCACAATCCACGAAATACTTAGTAGGGATACCAAAAGAAGAACTATTTCTTATGAATTAATTTAAAAATAATACCATGTCATGATAGTTTAAAATACATATATTTAAAATATGGTTTTTATTTATTTTTAAAATAAGTAAAGATTTAATAATTTAAAAAGAACTATTTTCATATACTTTTTTAAAAAAGTTTCCAAAGAATTAAATATTTTCTAATAAATCAATTTTCAAATAAGAAAATATGGTAATGAAATATCTTAGTGAAACACAAGCAGTGAAAAAAAGTATAAGTAAATAGGTGTTTATATAATAATATCTAGTGGAAACATAATAGTTGAAGTGATTTTATTAAAAATATAAAATAGGGAAATTAGAATACATATGAGTCAAAAATATTGGGATATAACTAGAGACCATGTAAATATACCCTAGATATACTCGCTTCAGAATCTATCTTTCAGACCATCTATGCGATCTATAGATAGCAACCAACCTAGCTTCTCTCAACTAGCCTCAGTAGTGGCACAACCCACTTGGTCTTTCCTTTTCATGGGGATGTTGTCTGTCTAATTGGGACTTAATATAAAACCACAATTAGCTCCCACGATGATGCTTAGGATTCCATAATAGTATAATAAAGTATATGTTAGGAGGTTATCACACGCATGACACTAAGAAAGTTTCCAATGTACATGACTATCTCACTTTTCGACATAGTTCATGCAGAGAATAACTCTAATTAGAAGAAAACCATGGGGGTTCCCCTCATACAGAAATCATTTTATGGAACCAATTGGGCTTACAAATCATGAGAGTTCAGAACCATTTTCAAATAAATACTTATAGAATCCAAATAAGTGTTACCACATTTAATGAATCATCATTTATAAAACCAATCAAACATTTAAAGCACTTTACATTTTTCAATACAATTTTGAAAGAATATATTAAAATGAAAACTCATGATGCAAGTTAAGGTAAATTATGTGTAACAAATGAAATTACCATTTCTATGTTCCACAACTAATTTTCATACCATATACATACCACATAATAATAAAAAATATTTGTAATTTATTCAATAAATCAATGAGTTCAAATTAATGGCTCGAACCTGGGGAACATACCTCAAAACATGCTACCCTTGATAATAGAAACTCGAATCCACTTCAATTATATCTATGGAAGAATGTGTTACACTCCTTTTATTTTTATACAAACATGCACATAAATGTATTTATATAAATACCCATTGTTGCAATGCACATATTCCTCTCTCCATGAAGGAATATGCAAAATAATATATATATATATATATATATATATATATATATGAACACACATACATCTTACCCGTGTCTATGTGTGTGAAAGTCACCATCATGAATGATGACCCAAGACACCCTAGAAAAATAATATAAATCCAAAACCTTAAAATTAACTAACTAAAAATTGGATAAAAAATTAGAATGGAAGAACACACGAGATTTTAATAAAATTCATATAATAATCCCTATAAAAATTATAAAAAACTTATGAAATATTAAAAATACCCATTCAGACTTTAAAAATCAACAAAATTATTTTTTGGGGAAGGGAAGAACACATTTTTCAAAAATCAACACGAACTAATGGATAAAACCAAGGAAAATACGGGTTGACACATAATTTCATCTATGAAGATTCCAAAGTGACTCATAATAAAATTATTTGATATAATTTTTTTTCAAAACAAAAGAAATAAAATTTCCCAAAATTAAATGGATGGGAATGGGGAAAATCAACATATGAAATGCAGAATCAAAATGAAAAGGTTTTGAAGCTTTGATCATGGGTTGAAAAAGAACTAAAGCGGAAACCACATACCCTATAAAATCAATGCCATAATAAATCGACATAAAAACACATTAAGGTTTTCCATGACTGATGTAAAGAAACATAGAGGAGAATAATGAAAGAAAATAGAAAATGGAGGGAGAATGATGCGTGTGTGGGGGAGAACGATGGGGTCTGGTCATGCAAGGGAAAAGGGAAGGGTGGATACGACCGAATAGGGATGAGAAGTAAGGGATTTAAATTATTATTATTATTATTATTATTATTATTTTATACTAAGAGGGACTCGCACGGTTTTGGTGAAATTCTTACAAAACTGTTTTCCATTTATTAGGAACCCAGGGCTACCACATGGGTTGGGCTACCACATGAGTTAGTTTCACAATTTAAAAAAACAGATGCCAACCATGAAAAAATTATCTTACATGAATACCGATTCTTCTAAATGGTTTTCTCATGGTTTGGCCAATTGTACAACACACTAAAAGATATATTTTCAAAATTTTCCCTTATTAAAATAACTAAACCACCGAAGTAAAAATATAATTTGTTAAATAAATATAATAACTATTAAATAAGGGTTAGGGTGTTACAATTATCCCCACCATGACCCCTTATATCACTATAAATCCATCAAACTCGAAAAAGAAGACACACATAAGTTAACTAGAAAAGGTAACCACACAAATAATTCCTAACTACTCAACTTCTGAATTTACACATCATACCGAACAACCTTGATCAAATAAGACAAAGAGTAGACAATCATAATGGGTATACCCACCATTTAAATATTCCTAGAGAATAGTGGATCCGTACGGTAAGGTTAATTAAATAAAATTTCTACAAAACACAATCTAATATCCAAAATGAGTGGAATAACAAAAAATCTATGACCAAAAGAACATCCAAAACACCATTGTAACAAACACTTACTCTTGATGGCACATACACCCAGGGTGAACATAGATGTTAGGTCCTAGACTTCCAGGTACCACTTTTTTCCACACAGACACATAGTGTCCTACCTGGGGCCCACTAAATGCCTGAACAGATCATCAGACTAATTAATGTTCCCACGTGCCAACACTTTTTCATTTAGTGTACTTTATCCTCACTCACACAAACTCGAGGAAACTTATGAGGAGGTAAACCATCTTGATCACTACTACATGAAATGAATGCTAAACTATAGATTTATAATTAATAAGTATATTTAAAATAAAGGCGCACCTTGTTGACCAGAGTCATGTCATTTATTCATTTAACCCTTTATCATTTAGAGCTGCTACACAGACGATTGAAAAAAACATATTCTTGTAAGATGGTGATACTGATACCTAATTTTATATAGATTGCATAAATATAATTTCAACTATAACTGGTTATTTTATTTCATATGATTTCTCTCCCATTTCATGAAGAATTAGTGAAATTGATTTAGTATATGGTTTCACATAAATATTTATTGCCTTATTTTTCCCTTTAACTGTCTAAATATCCAAGAAAGAAAATGTATTCCATGGATTTTACGCCTTTTTATTTATATACCCTATAAAGAATAATGTTAGTAGAATTAATTTGGATAAATTAGATGTTATATATTGTGTCTTATTTTGTGTCATAATTCTTTTTTTCCATCGTAGTCTCTCAATTATTTAATTTTCGCATTGGTTAATCCAAATAATAAACACTTTTTCTATTTTAAAAAATTCATATTTTATTTATCCTCTTTATAAATTTTAATATTTTATTTATATTACATTTTTAACTTCTCTAAATTTTCCTAGAGAGTTAATGATACTTTTTCTTTATTCTTTATAGAATTTGCAGCCAGTAGTTCATCTATATTTTTACTCTTTTAATTTAGTTTATAAAGTTTTTTCTTATAATACGTACATTTATCTTTATTCTAAAATATATGTTATGTGGAATCCATATCATCATCAATAAATTTTTCTACATATATTCATAAAATAGATTCTTCCTTATAATTTTTCTATTAATTAGTGAATTTTATTTAGAGGTTAGTGGGGTTGCTAAATTCTTCATTCTGATTGTACTTAGTGTCTTTATAAATTTTTTAATTAAAATACATGAGTATTGAAAAAATTTCAACTTTAATAAACCTATAAATATTTCCTTAAATAAATACCACATGGGATGGAATATATTAAACTTATTTTTTCTATAAAGAACATCCAAAACCTAAATATCATTTTTTATAAGTATCATTGTCTCATTTTATTAGAAATAAAAAACCATGAATCCATTGAAATACTATTCTAAATTCTATTTCATGATAATTAATTTTATAGAATTTTTATTCAATCATTAAAATATTATTCACCTTATTTAGCTTAATAAGATATCTTGAATCATCTGCATGTTTATATGAAATAAAAAGAGGTTTTCTTTCTAGTGTTAGTCAAACTACTTGTAAAAGCTTCTTCAGAGACATTTTGATATCATATCCTTAAATAGTAAATAGAAATTTATTTTATCCTTTATCATTCATAAATGAAATAGCTGAATAGATATTTTAACAATAAATTGGTAAAATATATGGAACTTGATACTAGTTTGTGTGATAAATTCCTTACCTAGAAATTTGATAACTTATTAATATAAAGACACACACTTTTTACCTTTATAAATAAATGAACCTTCCATGAAATATCTATATCTCAATTATATTTTATTATTATTATATTATGTAATAGATAACAAAATATTAATATGATGATCTAGAGAAAATTAAATAGATATTCTAATCAAATGTCTATAGATAGAATATGGGGGACCACATTTCTTTATATATAAATCCTTGATAATGAAGAGTTATTGATCTCAAAGTCAAAGTATCTATATATCTATATAACTCAAGATAAAATCAATTTTTAAATTTTAATTAAAAAATATATCCTAAAAAAATTAAATTAGCTAGTCACTAGTGACATTTAAATATTAATGAAATAATAAAAAAAGAAATATAAAAACAGAATGATTTTATCGGGATTTATTCATTTAAAAAGATAAATATTAATTAAATAAATTCCTTTAAAAATTTATATTTGGAGATATATAGAGGATAATATTATTCCATGTAAATTAGTTTTGAAATATTTTTTTGAATACATTTTTATTTTCCATTTTAAGAACATCTAGAATATATGTTGTACTATTATGTAGAAAAATGTAATATGAGGTTATTATTATATAGTTTCTGTGGTTTAAGGATAATCTCTCATTGATCCTACATAATATTATATTGTGTACTATTACCCAACACACAAAAATATATTATTAGTTACATGTATCATATAAGATGTACCAAGTACTTTGGTTTCTAGTACTCATCCTTTTCAATGAAATAAATAAACAATATAAATTTGGTATACATAATTGTATGGGTCCCAAAATTTAAGTGAATAAAACATGTGAAATAAATATATGTCCAACCTTTATACATATAGATTCTTTAAGTTCATTAAAAATAAAATCTCTAATTTTTTTAAATGTTTTTTCTTATGTAGAGAGAATATATAAATCTAATGTCCTCCTATATTATGTTTTGTAGAAATTGGATCACTTTTAAGAAAAAAATCTCTAGATTACTAATGTAAATTCTGATAAAAAGTATATAAAATAGTGGATTTACACAAAGTAAGTATCCAATATCCTATAACATTATCAAATTTCATCCTTCTTAAAGTAAAATTAGATAACAACTTCTTACTATATTTTATTTTTAATGTATGTTTTACAACTTCATTCTGATCTTCAAAAATTAGTTATATAAAAATAGGCTTGGATTTCAACACATAAGTAATCCTCAAAATAACTTCGCATCTTTATCTAAGTATACATTAATATTGTTATAATTAATAAAAATATTCATATATATTTTTGACACATATGTCATAAAATATCTAATTTCTTTAATTTTGTATAAATCCATTTTTTCAGTATCCCAAGAATAGAAATAATAATAATTAAAAGATACAATTGAAATGAATTTAAAAGTAAATTTTCCAATAAAACATCTTTCCTTTTGGGGAATTGTATCATAGAATATAGTGATATACCATTTATCATTACTAACAAAATCACTATAGAAAGATAGATCTTCAGTAATACTCTAAGTGTTAATGATTCTTATAACATTGATTCCTTTATATTAAGTATATTTTATTTACTCATTATCATTATTTCCCAAAATTGGTCTGTTTGGAATGATTCATCCTAGTTTCTTACATTCATAGTAAATTACATTTCGCAAATCCTTTTTTATCATCAATTCTTATAGAACTATCTTTTTTTATTTTTCTTGTTTTTTTAGAAATTATTTTTTTGAAACAATTTACCCATACCCTTTGATAGCTGAGTATATTTCCCTTTAGTTGAATTATATTTTACCATATTCAAATAATATTTAAAATAATTATTTTATGTAGAAAATATAAAAATTTAGATATATTTACAGCAAAGGTAATGGAATTATTTTATTTTTGTTATTCAACATCTCTCTCTAGTATATTCTTAAATTTCATTAAAGTTATGAAATAATCATTTATACTTAAGCTTGAATGATGATTTGCATCATTAATTCCTGTTATTTTATATTTCCTTTATTTTTGAAGCATGTTAATAATATTTTAAAATAAATAATCATCATTAATTTTATTTCTCCAAGTGTCTATAAAAAATTCCTTACGGTTATAAATCTATGATGCATTGTAGAAATGAAATCTCATTTAAAAAAATCCATTTCTTACTAATATATATGTGACATAGAGATTCTAATTTCAAAAAAATTCAATGTTTTGACGCGAGTAATGTTTATTTTATTTGATATTTAATTTTCCTTCTCAGTAGAAGAAATAATACTATAGATATTTCAGGTCAAAAAAATGAGAGTTTATTTTGAATATTATAATTACACAAATACTAATATTTTCCTTCTCAAAAAATTCAAACTTTTTTATTTGATATCATTTAGATTCTTACCATCATCTGATTTTTATACACCATAGTGTTAATAATTAATGTATTCAAACCACCTCTCTAATATTTATATTCATAGCTATAAATGATGTGTTTTCAGCTAAGATTTAAACTATTGAAAGTTTTGATAGGAAAATTACTATCCATAGAAATTTTTTTTCCACTTTTTAAATTAGTATAAGAAAAATGTAAATGATTGAAAATGGATAAGATAAAAAATATAGAGACAAACTTTGATAGCAGATATTATCCTATTATTGTAGCTTCAAGGGGTCGGTGTGGAATAATGTTTTATAAATCTTATTAAAATATTCATCTCAAAGGAGTGTTGTGTTCTGAAGATATAATATTTTGGAATATAATTTGAGTAACAAGAAAAATTGAATATAGAATAAAATAAAGTAATAAGAAGATAAAAACAATCCAAATTAAGTGAAGTTATCTAAACAAATACAACATAAAATAAGAAGACAAAATGTAAAATTATTCAATGAAGTTACAAATAAAAATCAATAATCTCAGAGAAAATGATTATAAAAGGATAAAATAGTTCCTATCCATATAAGTCTTCACTTTAGAACCAAATCAATTGAAGAATAAATAGTCATATCTAAATGTATGATGTTTTGAAAGAGAGACACTTTGATCTAAGTGTCAGATGATTAAGAATTTAACCTAGGGATTCTTAAAAAATGTTTATGACTAAAATTCCCATAAAACATAGTAGATTAAATGATGAATATCAAATATTAGTAACCCCAAAAAATATTTTACCTAAATAGATATTAATCTCATGATCTTTTCCGAAGAGTTTCTTTGAAAAATATGTATAGCTAGTTCATAACTCAAGGATTCTACAATCAATAATTGGAAGCACAATTTCTTTTCCCTAGAACTTTTTCAATCATATATCATTAGAATGAAAAATATGATGGAGAAACTAAGCGATTTTATAAACAAACTACCTATGAATGTAATAAATCACATCATTATAAAAACTATTAAATATGGAATATTTGAATCACTAAAATATTGAACACCACTTGAAAGTAAGATTTTTTTGTATCTAGTCTTTGAGGTCTCTGTCCTTATTTTTATAAGATGTATAGAATGAAATTGTATTAGGTTTTTTGAGAACCTCCGGATGAAAAATTTATCTCTAATGATTATGGTTTCTTTAATATATTATACAATTTGAATAAATGGGATGAGTAAAAATTCAATAGGTTGGAGAATGTATCAGCCTCATAATTAGCTTGTTCAGAAGATAATGATTCAAAAGATAAAATTATTCTACAATTTAGAAGATACATATCTATAAACTTAAAAACACACATTATTTAAACATATGAAACATATAGATTTTATTGTGATAAATTGAAGGACCCAAAAGAATCCCCTTAGGAAAATTATAGTAGCATCCCTGACCTGATTATCCACCCGAAGAGTGATATCAGGCTTGGTTTCCCTAGACATAGACACACCTACCTATACCCCAAAGGATTACGACTATAATTTAGTGGGTATATGAGTTATAATGGGGAAAATATACCATTAGGGGATTTTATAATACTAGTCTGAGTAAATATATTTGACATGAAGTTGAAATAAATACTTAGTAGACTCAAACAAAACATGTTAAAGGATTAAGAACAATAAATATCATTAAAAATACAAAGAATAATTAAATAAGCAATGAAAATAAATAAAACAAGAAAAAATTAAACTTGTAGAAAAAAACAGAACAAAGAATGCATAAGAAAAACTTCACATATAATACAATATCTATAAGGGGTCGTTAATGGATGACCAAAGTTGCTATATACATTTAAATACATGATGATATAGAAAAGTAAAATAAATTAACACTCAAAAGTTTTAATAATAGAGGTATGAACCTCAAGTTACATTTCCAACATACCATACCAAGAACTACTAAGGTCCATCTTCTGATGCTGATCCCTTATTTGAATGCCACATCATCAAGTCTACACGCATCCTGAAGGGACCGTGTAGGGTGTGATAACATGTATCCATAGGATAAATCACAAGTGTTCATACCCTAGATAAGTGTTTAAGAAGGTTTGAAATAAAATAAGTAAAACATTGAATGCATAAAGTAAACACAGATTTCCCTCGTGATCAATAGCCAACAAGAAGCAATCACCTACCTCAACCAATGCCAAAATCACTAAACTAGAGAGGATCCTTGGAATATGGCCCATGGTTACCCCTAAAGTAGAATATCCTAGGTGAACTCTCAGGTTCCACCCCAACTAAGTTACCTAAAACCATGTTTCCTTGACATATTGTGTCTCAATGAATCACCAATGTCCTAAAGGAACACACAAATAAAGTAACTGGTCCCTCAGACCCCTACTACAAATCATTCACTGGCTCAAATCTAGACATTCCAGAGGCACATCAACATATATTATCAAATAAGAACCTCTATAGGATAATATTACAATGTTTCTAGGAATGGTGATATCAGTCCTCCCAAAATAGTCCACACCCAACGACCTCTTGCATGGTGAGTCTCTGCTCCCAAACGATAGCCTTAACACTATCACCTGAAGGTTCATCACCTTCTATATGGATTTATAAAATAACAACCCCAACACAATTTTCTAATACCCACAACTAGGGGCCTCTAACCAAAATATTGTTTGAAACCACCTCGTCATCTGAGTCAACTGTTTAGAACATGACTCTAATCGGAACTTTGACCATCACAGGTGTGTGAAAATCACTAAATTAGAATCTAAGACACATATAACTAGAACATAATGACTCTATGAACAAATCACTCAAGTATGATGGCCATGAAATCCAATATCATGGGTTATTCCCTAACATGATGACTTTATGCCTCTACTGATATTTATGAAACCAACCCAGTGATTACATTACACAAGTATATCCAGGATAATACCAACCGGACAACCACGTCACCTCAATACCAATGGACATGCCATCCAAATTCCTTGGGCTAATCTTATACTGATCCTATGAATCACATCACCTGCAATTCAAGCATTTGATATATATATATATATATATATATAAGTATATGAAATTTAAATAAACATACAAAATATTTTTAATGAAATTGAATTGTACAACTTGAATCAAATGAGAAATTCACTATAATTTAATTTACAAATCAATTTAAATAAAACAATTATATTTAATTTAATTTAATATCTCAAATTTAATGAAATAATTTAAATCAATTAAAAAGTTAAAATTAAATGAAGAACACACCCTGACCTAGCACCCTAGGTGATTGATGAACTCTAACCCAACCTTACTTGAGAAAATAAGGTTTGGGCATGCCCAAAGGAATCCCATTAGATTATAAGTTCAATTTAACATCATGAGATAATAATTGAAATGGTACCAATCTAATTCACAATGGTTTATTGAAATTTGTTCCCCCAAAAATCCCAAAAAACATGAAAAAGGGTATTCACCACCTACTTTGGACTCGTAGATGTAGACATGTATGGTATGTGCCTCTAAGTCAAAACCTTTCAGAAGAAATCAGAGTTTTTACCAAAAAACATGAAAATAAGGTAAAACAGCTTAAGTAGATTTATAATCAAGTGAGGAGAAATTAAAGGAGAAGCGGGGAATGTGTGAGAAAATACTTATCGAGGAAGTTCCAAAAAATGATAGATTTGAAAACGGACCACTAACGAAGATGATGAATTAATCCAAGAGAAGGATATGAATGGAGGCTTCCTCCACTACTATGCATGAACCACAAGAGAAAAATGGGAAAAATAATAGGAAAAAGGGAAAATAAAGGGAGTGGTAGAAAAGTATTTTTAACCCTTTAATGGGGAGGAATTGTTAGATCACTTGGTTTTACAAACAATGCAGAAAATATGTGACACCCATTGTCCAAATCTCCAGGTCTTCATGGTTACCCTGCATGGTTTGAAAAACCATATGCAAATCTTCTAGGAGAACACTGAAAAAAATGAATGTATGGCTGCATGATCATTCCCCTTGACTTGTATAGCTTCCCAAACTATTCTCATGCTCAAAATAGGGCACATGATTCACTATATGAGGCCGTAAGGTTTATGTAAACCATGAACCTAAACCTGGAACACGAAAACTTATTTTTCAGTCCTTAAACACTCTCTAAACTCTATTGAACTTGTAATTCACTCTCCAAGACTCTAAAAATATCAAAAAACATGATATAAGGATTACCGAACTCTTGGAATTCATTTTTGATCACTGAAAAATAAAAAGACACCCCCACTAATTCAAAAAATTAAAATGGGAGAGGTTTTCGATCTGGTTCAAAAACTCAAGCCTTTAAAATATTCCCACTATAACAAATCACATCCCCATGCCATAAGAGAAAATAAAATGATTGTACTGAACATACCCAACATGTTAAAAACTAACCCGATCTAGACCAGTCTCAATGAAAATTTCCAAATACCTCAAGGGGATCACCACCTCATAAGTGACCTACCCTTCTCTCATCCCAACCAAAGATCAAATCAATAAATAAGTCCATAAACAATATCCTAGACTCAAAAGTTATACCATGATGAATCGTCACTCTTGCTGCTTTTCGGGTGCTCCTGTGGCATACCAGACACCCATCTAAGTCCCGCACCACATCGGTTCCCATCTCGTGCCCATGTCACACATGGCACCAAAGAGGTCCCACATCTCAAAATATGATAAAAATATACCTAGTGCATCACACATCATTCAAGTAATACATATCATAATCTCCAGATGCCAACACACCTCAGGTAACTGCATCTTTTTGATGTCATGATTCCAATGTACCTTAATAATCGTGCACCCAATGGTGGTGATATAATAAACGCGGTTCTACACACGTCATATATACATAAAAAATTTGATTAAATGACAAGCTACTAACCACAAATGAGTTATTCCATTTATACATCTTGTGCCCCTAATTCACCCAAAACATACATGCCTCACCTGGCAATGCTGAAGAAAAACCAAAACATGACTACACCTAGGGCATATCTCAAACTATCATTGGCTCACCAACATTCTCAACCCATAGAATCTTCCTGACATGCACCTATCCTAAAGCTTGAACCCTTGACTCCGGACTTTCCTATGATATTGTACCATCCCCCATCCACTGTCCCCACTACTCGGTCCCACTATCTCTACCACAACATCCGCATACAGTTAAAGCCCAGCTACCCTCACCTAGTACTAATCCCAATCAGAATTCAGAATCATGATTCTATCCCAAACCTTAAATGACAATATCCTATAAATATTCCTATAGAACCTCTAAATATTCTCAACCTTACCACATGCCCGACCATCCTTTGGAGGCTGCTCACATTGTGTTAGGACATGTCATGGATTACCACAGTAGAAGAAATCCAGTGAATACCCAGTCCAAAGTGGTCTTCTAGAGTCCTTGTACTAAACTCCATACTAGAAATAATCACCAAACCTCTTCCTACCATTTGAAACACTATTACTGAAATCACCTGACACTTCAGCCTGGCTCGATTTGGCACTATTCATTAGGTTTTCGTCGACTATGAGTACCTGGTTCACCGCCTCTGAGAATGAAGAAAATCTAAAGATTTTTACTTACACTCCAATAACATGCCACAAACCATCATCAAATCACCTCAACGTTAAGGTGTCATCTCTCACCATGTTTGGTTGAATGTGAGAGAAATAAGTGACCATTTTTTCATAGTCTATAGAGGACATGACTCCCTACTAGAGGCTCAAGAACACTTGAGCTCTCTCTTCCCTCAGCATCTCTAGGAAGAAGTGATCGAACAACCTAACCTAATATTACTTCAAGGATATCCCATCACGCCTTTCTTCTTAAAACTACATGTTGCACAAATGCTTTTATGGTCCTCTAATCATGTAGGTTTCTAGTTTAAACCTCTTCCTTGGAAAAATTTCTACCTGTTGGAAGATTATCGGCATCGAGTTGATCCATTTCTAAGCCACCTATAGGCCACCCTCACCATGTAAAACTGAAGGGTTCTATGACTATAACTACCAAGTAAGATACACCATAGGTGTAATTTCTCTCTAATCACCTCTATTGATACCATATATCACCCAAACTAGGCTCTATTTGAGCTGATCATCAAGTCATTTCCCAAACACTATAAGATCTGGAAGCTTTCCCTCCTGTACAGGATCCTAAGACTGACCTGAACCTAATCTTGCTCGGCATGACCCATAGGTGTTCTAACCTAATCAGGATCTAGATATACCTTGTCCTCACATACATGATGACCCATCCAATCCATCTAGTTAGAAACCCACTAAATACCATCAAAATGGTCCAACATCCCACTTATAACATATATATAAAACAAAGACAAGAAAAGTAGTTATAGGTAGTCAATCCTAAATAACCTTACTATTTCCTAGCTCAACTATTCCATATGAAATATTAGCCTCATGAACTTCTTACCCACCCTTAACAAATCCATGAATCAAAATTACCCCAAGCTATGTCCATCCTAAAAACAAACGTTGCCTCAAACCGATTACCTCATTGCCCAAATAGTGATCAACATCACCCCATGTCATTGTACCTACCTTATCTCAAAATATCCATGCCTATATATACATATAATAATATCATGTCACCTAGAATAAGATTTTATATACCAAGTAATATTACATATGAAAATCTTTTTTATGGAACAAGAATACATCTAATTTAAAACATCCTACTACGTGAATAATAAAAATCACTCACATGTATTAAAATAACACCTTGCCTCACAAGGAAAAGAATTCACATCTAATTCCTTACCATACCAGGAAAAGGATCCCATATCACAATAATTAAAAATTCACATTTCAATTAATCCACTCCATGTGGAAATCAAGCCAACTATAAAATGGAGAAAATAGAATAGCAACTCCCATCCATGGTAACTTGGTCAGTCCCTCGTACATGGGGCTATAGCACCTAATAATGAGCTATGAATACAGTTCCAAAACACATATTCTACAGTATACCATAACTCAAATATTAATACAAGTAGAATAGAAATGAAAAAATATTCTCAATATCACTAGTATCCTGCCAATAACCTATACTAAATTCTAGTCAAGAACTACTAAGATAACACTGGTAGCATCCCTTACCCAATTAGCCACCTGAATAGTGATATCAGGCTGGGTGACACTGATCATAGGTGTGCCTACCTGTACACTAAAGGATGATGACTAGAATCTAGGATGTAAATGAGTTATAGTGGGGAGACTATACCCTTAGGGGATTATATAATACTTTTCTGAGAAAATATATATAACGTACATCAGAAATAAAGACTGATCAGACAAAAACTAGACCCCCAACAGTAGAATCATAATAAATATCACTAAATAACATTAAAATAACAAAACAAGTAGTGAAAATAAATAAAACAATCCATCATACCACTTGTAGAAACAAAAAATAACAAAGCATGGATAAGAAAAACAGACCATACAATATAATATCTATAAGGGGTCACCAATGGATGACCAAAGTAGATACATATATTTAAATACATGATGATAAAGAAAATAAAAGGAACGGTAAAATCAAAAGTAACTCCTGTAAATGAAATAATATCATGGTCCCTTTCCTATATTCCATGCCAACAACTATTAAGGTATGTCTTCTATAGTTGCTCCCTTTCATGAAGACAACATCATAAAGTCTACATGCATCTCGAAGGGCCTGTGTAGGTTGTGAGAACATGGGTAAATAAGATACCACCTAGTTTATCATACCCAACGTAAGTATTTAATAAGGTGTGAAATATAATAAATAAAAAAACACATTCATGAAGTAAACACAAACATCCCAAGTTCTCAACGGCCACTAGGATTCCATCACATGCCTCATCCAAATACGATATAATACAACTCAAGGAATATTATATATCTTCACATATGATGTAAAACTTTTCAATATATCTCCAAATATGATATAATACCTTACATATCAATTTATCTTTCTCTAAACAAAAAAAACCTTTCTCCAATAAGCACCATAAGATCAATATAAAATATCAAAAAAAAGAGTATAATTAAAAATAGACAAAATATTTCAAAAATTATGGCCAATCCATCATAAGAATAAAATAATATATTTTCATCTATAACAAGAATATGTTTCTAGAAAATAAATCTTCCTTTATATAAAATAGAAAACTATACACATCATCTAATGTTATCGGACCTCTCACTTTAGTTAATAACTCTAGTGGCAATCCATGCTATTCTATTTAAAGTTATAACCCATAAACATAGGTAGGGGTTATAAATTTAAGCGAGGATCTAATATCAATCAAAATATATTTAAGAGTAGAGTAAATTAAAATCATACCTCAAACATCTCTTGGTACCTCCACTTGTTGAACTTTTATAATCATAATTTTCCCTTTGACAACTTCTCATTCTCATCCACTCTATTTATTTACTATAACAGATAACTAGTCAATACTATAACAAGACACTCCATTCCATCCTCTCATAAAACATCACTATTATAGTGGTCTAAATGGGTATCTATCATATAATTATAGTTGAAACTATAACTAAGGAGATTTAAGAATTTGGGGTGGTGGATTTAAAATAATAAAACTCTATATAAGCCTTATATGAATACCCTATGAATATGAATACATAGACTAGTGATGGATTATACCTCCACCAGAGAAAAATTGAAAGACCTAGGTCAGACCAGATGGCTATATACTGCCCATTATAGGGAAATGAGATCTCCTAGGTAACCAACACCCATGGACTTGAATAAACCAAGATTTATTGGAAAATCAACAAGGTTTTTCTATAGATTCACTCAATGAAATTACTTTATAGGTATTACTAAGAAAAAAATCCCGTCCCTGTCAAAAAATTATTTCCCATCCCTGGATATATATATATATATAATTAAAGAAAAGATCCCAAAAAATGGATATCGGGTTTAATGCTCTGTAAAAATTTTGATCTCTCAGTATTTCATCATTCATTAAATCCTAGGAATAAATTATAAATTTAAAAAAACTTTTGAATAAAAAACTTCTATGTTGTATCACAAAGGATCTTACTTTGGAACACACCTAAGAGTCACCAATAAGAACCCTACCCTAGATGAATCTTGTAACTGAGTCTATCTAATCATTGACATATTACAATATCCCAAACATAACAACCAATATTAAAATTAAATCCTAAAAAAACTCACCTTTAAAAGAATATAGATATTATCCATCATCTACATTAGCTAAAAGAATATATTTATATATTCTAACTAGTGGTAAGTCTCATAACTATTATCAAACAACATATAATTATACAATATATTTTTCCATAAGCCTCTCAGGGTTGACTTACAAGCCTGCCTTACATCCGAATATATTCTTTAATTCATATCCTTAGGTGCTTCATACATCTCGTCTTATGGAAACTCTTAATGGGTTTTCACAACTAGGATAACCACAAATAGATAAAAAAATATCAATATTGGGATATATATATATAAGGATTATATAACCACACCATCACATCATTAACCCCTACACCGACCATCAACCTAAGAAGAACACACATGATTATTATAATATAAAACCATATTATTCTTGAAACTACACATATAAAGATTCCTATTAGTTATTATATAATTCCCTAAATATTAATGTAACACTCAAGAATATAGAAGCCTAGATCAGATATTAGTATTACATTATTGTCAAAAATTAAAGGAGTTTCCACATGATCCAACAGCTTTGTAATATTGGAATAATATATATATACATTAAATTTGAAAATATAATATTAAAAATGAACACATTGTGATAATATAATTAGAAATTCCATAATTTCCTTGAAAATTACAAATAGTTCTCATCTAGGATTCTTGAGGAAAGAAAAAAACGGTGATATTATATTCTCAGTAAGGAGTAGCATATTAAGAAATATTTCATAAGATAAACATGGAATTAGTTATATGTTTGAAATAAATGAAAAAAACTAATCCATAATCAACTAAAATTGAGGGAATTCAATATCCTTGACAACAAATTAAAACATAGTGAACAATAATCATTGTTCTCATATTAATGGAATGCATACTGTTTGATATAAAAACATACTATCAAGGACTTATTATAAGAAACTATCTTATTATTAGAGGAGTCATAAAACAAAAAAAAAACCTTTTTTTGTAACATGATACATATCAATGAATCAAATGGATTAATCAATTTGGGCTAAAACCAAAACCCAATTAAGTCTGATACATTCCCCAAAAGAGGCATGAAGAATTTTAATACCCTTCCCTAAGGGACCTATTTCTGAATAAAACATGGATATCCATATAATGTGAAATAAAAAATCAAATACTTCCTCATTTAATATAATAATGTGTATGTCTAGGAGAACATCCCTAATCAACTTAGAATCCATGAGGGTATTGTCCATGTAACATGATGTACCCTCATCAATGAAATAAATGGGTGTGGGTACTTTTAATGTGATGAGTTATCAATAGAAGATAATATCTGCGTTCAATGGGTTTCATTAGTAGGAGACGTAGATAATGGAAGAATTATCATTTATCATGTTTAATTAAGAGAGTGTGAATATTCCAAATAATATCACCTGAGAGTTTCTCCCAAGGTGTAAGGTATCATGACCACGTTGTACATCTGAGTGATGATTGAGTCAATTTTAAAACAACCATTTTCTGGGTGATTACCATTATGATAATATTTTAAAAAACATAATATACTTTATAGTATATATAAAGTGCTCTATTTTCTAGAAAATTACACACATTTTTACTTTACAAGAACATAGGATGGGTTTTCAACCAAGGAAATACTGATATTTATAATGTTTCTAAGACCACTTTAATGAAAAGAATACAATAGGGGGATAAAAATATATAATTCTAAAACCCTTAAATTTAATTATTAATATGGGAAAAAGTATTATATGGAAATATATGCACCACACAAAAGAAAATAGGTGTCCACTATAACATGTGTCCTAAAGAATGATAATTGAGATGAAAAAATTCCCATATAAAGCTTTTGTAGAAATTAAATCAAAATCCGTTGTAATATAGGGATTAAAATTTATATTAAAATTCAATTAATAAAGGAATATTATGATATTCCAACTCAAATAGGCTATATATACACAAAATAATAGAAGTTACGTGCATAATACCAAACATGTCCCAAAGAGAGTAATTTGATAAAAAACCCCTTATCTATTATCCTCAATTCCATTAATGTACTTTAACATACTATACAACAAACATAACCATCTTAATTAATTTATTTAAAAACATAATCATTTCCATTTTCCTTTAATCTTCCCATAAATAGTCATTATCTACATGAATACTATCAATTTTTTACATCAGGTGTTTACAGTTTTGATCATTTGAACGAGTTTCATAATAGTGGTGTCCATATTCATTATTCTTCTTATTTTAATCATTAATAGGTAATTTAATTTACTATTAGTAATTATTTATAATTAATTATGAATTATCAAATTCCTATCATGATTTTATTAGTCTTTATGCTTGAAGATGAAATCGATAACAAGCATATTTTGATGATTCGCGAGGATGGAAGTGTGTTTTCTTAATTGATGAATCAAACATTGATAAAATATATCTAGAGGAAAAAATAATAAATTCTAAATTCATGTCATATTATACTAGTAATTATCTTTCCATATACAATCATGATATAAATTCATAGTAATATTTATGAATGTAGTTAAGCCGACCCAAACATGATTATACCCTAATTTAATGAATGATATTGAGGTGGTTTTTTATAATAGAATTATACAAGAATAATTTTGATCTTATTTATTATTTATTAGTTTGATATATCAAAATAATAAGTAATTATAATAATAAGTAATTTCTATGAAAATATTACACAATTTGAATAAATATTTTTCTTTTTAGTACTCTCTTCTAAATGATTAAATCAACAATGATCATTTTTGATCATATAATGTAAGATACTAGGCTTTTTTGGAGTTATATCATGTGTGTTTTTAGGTAATTTTTGAGGTTTGTAAGTACCTTTTTTTTGGAGTAGTGGTTTGGGATGAATTTGGGTGAATTGTTTTAGAAAAACAAATAGATAATTGGCTGTGCGCAGTTTTCACACAGTTTAAAAAAATCTACAACTAAACCATGCCAAATGTGAAAACCAAGATAGAGAGGTCCAAATAGTTTGCACACAGTTTGAAAAACCATGCGACTAAACCATTTCAGCCGTGAAAAGTTGGATAGAGAGGTATACACAGTTGGCACACGATTTTCCCTAACCATGTGCCTTTTCCCAGGAAAATGTGCACATAATATTATATATCATAAAATATATTTTTAAAACCACCAGAACCCCCAAGAATCCCATATTTTTACCTTGGATCGGGCTTGAAAAATTCTAGGTGATCTCAGACCCTACCAGAGGGAATCTAAACTGATTTGAACATCAATCTTCAAGATCAAAAGCCTGGATTGAAGATTAGATCTTTTCTCAGTAAGTGGATTTTATTCTATCGTTTCTCCTATTAATTATTATATATTTAATTGATCCATTAATGGAAGATCTCCACCATTTTCATGTATCTAAACCTATGAGTTGATATATATATCTGGGATCATAGATCTAGATCTAGATTTTCAAGATCTGGATGCCTTTGATCTTAATTTTGGTTTAGGTATTTATATCCGAAGCTTGATCGATGACGTTGTGCAACTCGAATTTTGGGGATTTACATTGGACTAACACCCATCAATAAACTAAGGTAGGTGGTCTAAATTGAACTCCCATATTCATGGATTTTATTTTTTAATGTGATTTTATGGATTTGATATGTTTCCCTAATAATTGATTTCATAAATTAGAGTAATTAGGAATGTGGAATTGACTTGTGATTGCCTTATTGATCAATTGATAATTAAATCATGAGACACATGAAGGTTGGTTTCCCAAATAGATATTTTTTTAGTGATTAGTTATAGATTAATATACTATAATTCAGATATTTAGTTGAATTTTTTTTAAGATAATTAATTGGAGAAATTAATTATGAAATCATGTTTTTCTATGTAAGATAATTAATAGTGAGAATTAATTATATGCCATGATGTTGATCAAGGATAATAAATTATGAGAATTAATTGTGACAAGTTGAGATTTGACATGGATAATTAATTGTGATAATTAATAATGGAATGAGAATTGTGTTGATTGATTAAAAATTGATGAATTCATTAATGGGTTATGTGCTTAGTTAATTGTTGAGTTAACTAATAGACTTTTCAATGTTTAACTAATCATTGGATTAGTAATGTAATTATCTGGATAATTATTGTGAATTAAATAATGATTAAATGGATGATATTTTTGTAGTGTTATACATGGCGTTCTAGACTAATTAAAAATAGGGACTTGGACATGGTGTTCCACCCCAATAGTTATCCAAGCTTAAGATTTTGGGGTGCTAGGAATGACGACCTATACCAAATGAGATATGAAGTTTTAGGATTAAAGACCTACACTAAATGAGATTTGGGGTTATTTACACGAATTTCATTCCCAAATTATTGATAATAATGAATGATGATTCAAATGGAAAACATGAATCAAAACCGGTCCTAATGTGATGATTAAAGATTAAATGACAATGTGATAACTGTTTAACAAGGTATTTTATTTATTGCTTCATAAAACTACATACACTATCTCTTGAATGTACTTGTTTTTGACACCGTTGGAGGTGGCCTACTATGTTGTGCTTACACACTGTTTGGGTCACCTGATCAACACACGTTTAGACTTTTTGGTTACAATCCAGGATAAGGGAAAGGCCCTAGGATAGGTTTCTATTTAGGATTAGAGCATGGGAAAGGGAAATAGAAATGGTTTGGGACCCGCTTGGGAGTAATTGTTTCTTTAATTTTAGTTTCATTATACACACTTGACATTCACATTATCATAGCATGTTTTACCTTTTAGTTGATTATTTTATTCTCATGTTTTGAATATCATATGACATGGTGTTGTTTTGGTTATTTATATGCTTCCACAATTGGCTATTGTTGTTTACTTTTTTTGGTGTTTTATTTTGATAAAATAGGGTATAATCTCCTCAATACCAACTTACCAAACCCTCATTTCTAGTTGTCACCCTCTGGCGTACGAGGAGGCGTGCTTGAGGGTATGAGGCTAACCGACATGGGGTACCATTTAATGGAACCCAGGCCGAGACATCACATATAATTAATATTTTATCCATTTATTCATACGTTAACGTTAATTTTATAATAATAAATATATTTATCCTTTAATTCAAGCATTATATCCATCCTTGAAAGGTGGTTAGGGAAAATGAAACACATTTCATCATGGAGGTGGTAGTCAGCACACTGCATAGTTGACAATTTTGTTTTGGTTAAGAGAAATGGGAAATACTGTTAGTGTTAATTACACAATATAAAAAATTTAATATATAATAAATAAAATATTTATCAATTAATACTGTAATTTTTTTTGGAATGGAAACATAAAAGAACAATATGTTAGTAAAAATAGTGAACCAAAATTAAGAACTTTGGGTTTCTCTAAGAGGATTCCTTGGAATGGAATGTATTGGGATAATATATTGTCCCTAAAATCTCAAGGGAATGAAGTAATATTACAGTTTAAGTAAAAATGATATGGTTTCAAGAGGAAACTTACATAATCCCACCTTTTTATTTCATATCTTGTCATTTAAATCATATAAACAAGGGACATTTTAATGTTTAGTTTCTTGGAAAAAATTCATATAATACCAGAAAAAACCTTATTATAATCCACTTGAAATGATTCAGCATAGGTTCATCCTATATACATTTACTGCATCTCTTAACCTGGGTACATACATCAAAGGAAAGGGTGATCATGAGGCCCAGTAAGAGAAAATAAGAGAAATAATTTACATGTGATTTTGAGTAATATCAATAAGAACATGAGGAATATAATAAAGGAATGTTAAAAAGAAAAATGGGAATATAATAATAAAAATAATTCTAATAATAACATGGAAATGTTGTGACAACAATTAAATGACACATTCATAAGCATATCACAAAGTTTTATCTCCGATGTGTCATACAAATTACAAAGATTATTCACTAATGTATCGTAAAACATGTCATCTCTAGTGATTGAATTATTTACCCAATGAACTATAGTGATATCATAGTGAACCCTTTATATGTATTAATTTTTATGTGATCCACATATATCATAAAAAACATTTCATAAATAAAATGTGGAGAAAAAAAGGGACAAGATTCATAAAACAATTATGGCATTTTAAAAATTTCTTAAAGATAAGATCTTTATGTCAATTATAACCCACAAAAGATGAATAAGGGTTCCATAAAAACATCAAAAACAATTATAACAAATACCCCAATGACCATGATTCTCATCAAGGCATCATGACCATACAATCTCAATATCAAACAATATCAAAATTGGTAAAAGATACATTTATTCCCCCTTACCCTTTCAATTTAGATTAAAATGATTATTTATCTTTATCAAATTTTATATACAATATTCCCAATGATAAATAAGAACATAATACCTCCTATATGATACCATAGAGTGACAAATTAGGGATACCCTACCCAAAACATATATTTGTAATCTGTTATTCATGGTTTAAATAAGAGGTAAACCACCACCAAGGACTATAATGAAGGAGAACAAGCTTACCAACCTATAATATGATAAACACATCACATATCGTACCAAAAAACCATAGAACCATAGGTTTATTAACATCATCATTTTCTCAGATGAAGAAAACAGAGGAAAAAATTGAAATACAAGGAGGAATCTCACCTAAACTAACATGTATCGACCCTTTATGTTTGGGGTTGAAATCTACTGAAAGGGCTTGAAAGGTATCCTTGGGAAGCCCATAAAATGAGATAAAATATGGTATAAGTATAGGGTCTATCGGGGTATAATAATTTATAGGTTTTCTATAAAATATAATACCATGGTGAAACCCCTATCACTATACCACTGAACTGCTAAAAACAAAGGGGTCTACGGTGTAGTGTGAAGGAGCACGATGCAGGATGGATGGTGAAAGTGGATTATAAAAATTGTAGGTATCTCTATGACTGAAATTCAATAAAAGGTTTAAATAACATGATTCATATAAGACCACTACACCATAAACCTCGAACAACTAAAAAGGGGTTACAACATAAACACATTCTCTATAACACAAGACCTAAAAACCACAAAGGGGGATACGACATAGACCATCCAAATGGTGAAACTATCCCCAAAAAAGTAGAACCTCTAAAAATATTCATTTTGTAATCTACTTCATACTCATGTTACAATGCCCCAACTATGTAGATTTTGACAGAACCCAAAAACATACCCCATGCCACTACACCATATCCAAAACCCTAACATTGAAGCTATGCATATTTTTATAGTAGCACTAAAAAACCCCCTAAATCCTCTATGATATAACTAACCTCTTCATGCCACAACTGTCTCTTCTCCACATTCTATCCCATGATCCACGCCATAGAGCTCCCTTGAGTTGAAGTATGAGCTCTATCTCCTCCTTTTTCATCCAAACTGCTTAGAACCTCTTTCGAACACCTTCACCACTAGAATTACCACAAAGTATCTAGTCAAAATGATTGAATTGTTACATCAGATATATCTTAAATTATTCTATCCCCCAAGAATAAAAATTAACCTAGAGGGAGGGAGGCTTAAGGGTCTACACAACCATACAATGAGATACCTCTGAATGATCTCATTACAAACCAAACATAACCTCTCAACCACAAAATTTAACACCATCCTCCAACAAATATTCTCACACAACAACATCACCTTGAACCATCCTTAAACCACCACATTTTACACCTTAACATTTACACCACCATCTCTACCTCCACAAATCCCATGCCAGTTATCACCAAATCCATCACTAAATATATCTAAAAGCATGCTTGTTAAGGAATTCCGTCTCCCTTTTTATTATATTATCAGATTTCGGTAGGAATGACACTCTCACATGGTTTTAGTCAAATCAAATTATAAAACTTGTTGATTAAGAATTATGTTTTCTCCAATTCGTATGTTTTAAAATTTAATCACCCATTACATCATCATGGGAAATTAATTCATATAAAACAAATAGATAAAAACCCAAAACCAATAAGGTAAAGAACAAAAAATAAAAAACTAAAAAAACTATAGTTATTGAGCATGATTCTATGTATCATGCTCTTAATTACTCTCTTCTAGGCCACCATACCGCCAAAACACATAAACCATAGGAATTTTTCATCCACACAAAACCATCTTCTAATTATCTTATATCTTTACTAGTGGCTCCATGAACGCCACATAATTATTGATATCCAACTATCCCCAGTAAATATCCTGGGATTCATCATAAAGATACCGATGAAAGCTAAAGAAGTTGAAGAAATCATGAATCCTGTCCAGTCATGGTGGAAGATCCCAATGATAATCAACCTCACTATCTTGCCACAATAACTCAGATGGTTCATCAAAACATGATGAGAACGTAACCCCTACTAAACCTCCATGTCCCATATCGAGTGGAGACTCTATAAAACACTTAGCATCCATCCATGAATTCCAAGATCCTCTTACTATGTTCAACATAAGATTTTGTCTAGTCCTTAACTGCTTTCATCCTCTCATGAATAGCCTTAACCTTCAATTCCATGCTCTTCACAAAATTAGGACCAATAACTAACGAATCCCCAACCATGGCCCAACACAATGGAGAACAACATGACCTATCATAAAAAACATAAAATGTAGAAATTCTATTGGATTCATTATTACAATAATATTAAGAAATTTCAACCAAATGAAAGTGTTTTAACTAAGATCTTATAAATTCCAAGATTCATACCCACAAAACGTCCTCTAGCATTTGGATAATCCTATATGTCTTTCCAACTATCTGTGGGTGGAAATTTGTGCTGAGGCATAACTATGTGCCAAAATAATGCCACAATCCATTACATAATTGTACAGTAAAAAAGAATATAGACATGAGATAATGGACCTCAAGACCCCAAGAAGCTCCACCACCTCATTAACATACCTCATCACTAAATCATTAAGGATGTTTGACTCCTTGTTCACTGGGAAGTGAGAATATTTGATCAAATGATCCATGATTACAGAGATAAAATCACAACCCCCTGGAGCTTGGGTAACCCCATGACAAATTCCATTGATATTTTATCCTATTTATACATATAAAAATCCAAAGGATATAAAAAACATCAAGAAAAATTGTGCTCTGGTTTTACATACTGGAAAACTAGACATTGTAAAAACTCTTCAACCACCCATTTCATCCTAGGCCACAAAATCTAAAACCTTTAAAATATGGTTTTTCTTGGATACCCCTTGTTGTAAAACTAAATGTGAATTGTGAAACTCATGAAGGAACCCCTCATGAATCACCAATGAAACAAACTACCACCCCTGAAACAACATCTAGTACCAAATATCCTCCAAACATCCATGTAGATCACCACTATGGAAAAAATGATTGTGAAACACCTATTACTTCATTTACCCCCCTCTAAGACTCCCCCACATGACGCATTAGAGGAGGATCCACTGTCATCTAAAAAAATAGACTCTACCTCTATCAACCCTTTTATCCAACCACATGGAATACAACTACTCTATTACCTTCCCAGAATCTCTAGACTCATGAACAAAATCCTACCAAAATTTATTTATCAAAGAATCATCCAAAAAATTCACCTTTATTATGGTGAAGAAGATCTCAGATTCATAATCCTAAAAAAAATTCAACCCCCTAGAATTTTTCATATTTAGATTGAACTATGAAAAGGTATAATACAAGATCATGTGATCACTAATGAACAACATTTCTCCCCAATGTGGTAATGATGCCATAACTTTAGTGAAATCGAAACTGCTATTAGATCTAGATTATATATGTAATAATTATTATTATCAGGGAATAAATACCTTTATCCAGAAGAGATAACCACTTTTGATGTAATAATACACACCCAAAGGCTTAGCGAGAGACATTACAATACCCCTAAAACATCTAACCCTTTTATGGGAGTTGAAGTGCTAGATAACTGATCAAAATCACCTTTAGATTGTAAAACACTACCTAACATTGATCAATCAAGAAAAAATATTGGTATTTACTGGTTAGTGTTATAAATAAGGAAACAATATTTAAGAAATTGAATATAAATCTCTGGTAATAACCCACATGGACTAAGCAGCTGTGAACATTTACCACATTCTCGGGTTCTAAATAAGAAAAAAAATACCTCAATCTTGGTTGGGTCCATGAATAAACCTGGTGGGAGTCCACATGACCAAGGAAATTCACACCTTGTGTCTAGAACAAACACTTGGACAACATTCCATTGAGATGGTGGTGTCGTGGAAATTGTAAAAGAACTCTTTTTTGATTAGAATACTCCTCTTATGAATTCTAGTAGACACAAATTTCTTAGATGAAAATTACTAAAAACTACTCTAGGAATTCAAGGAGCATGGAGTTCATGTTCCCCATGAACATAGTTGGTTCATTCATGACACTGAACAATATGATCAAAAAATCAAAGTGCCTATACCTACATCTAAAGGATGTGTTTGGGACATCCTTCACCTTCAATCCCAAATGGTGATATACTAACCATAGATCAATCTTGGAAAACTATATATCCTCTCCCAATTGGTCAAAAGAATCATCAATACTTGGGAGGGGGTATATATGCTAAATCTTCAATGGATCCTACCTTTGAAATTCTATACACATCCTCAGACCACCATGAACCTTTGTGGAGAATAACGTTGGGGAACCCCAAAAAGAAATACTAGGATGGATGGAAACCTTCTACATCAGATCATCAATATAAATCCTTAACTCTTGAAACTATACTGGTTTCATCCAATAAGGTCCCATTAAAATTGTAGAAACACTATGCTACAAGTTAAAACAAAATCATGTTGAGGGGGGTATCATTACAAAATCCTCTGGAAAAAATCCCGAAACTCCCATACAACCATGGGCCCTCCTCTATCCTATAATATTCTGATTCGATTTAAATATAATCCATAAAACAAGTAAGTGGATACACATGTCTACATCCCACTTGATATCTTCAATCTTCAATGGAAACCACATACTGACCATCTAAATCAGAGTACATAACTCACCTTTAGAAGTAGTCGATAAAAGCATGAAAAAAATACAACAGATTGATGTTAATAATGAAATTATATAGTTTTATATATAGCAAGAAAATATACCCACATTACTGATGTAAACCCATCATCATTATACACCCCTGACACACATAAAACAATATGTTTTGGCCTATGACTGGAATAATAAACACTAGAGCCACAAGAAGCCTCTCTATATCTAGTTCTAGAGAATGAAATTGTGTGGGTTCAATAAATGAGTGAAAATCTATTGAATAAAACAAATGAAAAACAAGTGTTGAAGGAAATATGAATGAAAGTTGAAATATATCTGTCCCCCATAGTGATACTTCCACTACTACATGAAATTGACCAAGCCTAAATCCACTACATCTCTTCTAATGTCAAACTCTACATCCATGCTCAAGACAATGTCTCTAAAGATGATGAACATCCAAAGGTTTACCTCTACCTTCCACATATCCTCTCAATGGAGCATAAATCCACTACCAAAAATAATAGAATGGTCTCAATGTAAGATTATATTGAGGATAATGTTTAACCTTTTCACCTCCACCATACTGAGTATGAAGAATCATGGATTAATGAAACTAATAATGGCTATAAACCCTAAATAAAAAATACACCATCCCAAATCCCCCAGGAAAAATCATGAAACAGATCCCCCCTTATCACTAAAAAGGAATCTACGGATTTCAACTCCCCACTAGTAAAAAACATGGAAACAATGTTTTCTATGGACTACCACTAATAAATATTCTCCTCAAGAAACCCTTTCTGTTCCCCTATAATATTAAAAATCTTTACAAGTGCAAGTGCTTGATGATCTCCATCCTCTTTTGAACCTCCATATATGTTTTTAATGTAAAAGGATTAACAACCCACAAGATATATAGATAGAGTACCTATTCAAGATTTATTTCATGGGGATGCTCATAAAGAAAAAAATTTAGGGTGAAATGAAAATGTTCCTTGAACTTGATTCCCAACTCTCCTGCAAACATATTCCCCTGCTAAAGAGAGAGAATCTACCGAATCTCCAATACATTCATGGTTCATGAAAGGAACTCTTCCCATAAGTTTTCATGAAATTTGACCTATGGAACATCTTCACACTTCCACTAAATAAAGTAAATCATCCACCACTGACACACAACTCCCCACATTATACTAACTATCCAAGGGACCCAGAACTATGTGAGGGACTAGATGAAACTGGAAGAGAACTTATGCTCCACCAACCAACACTATATCTTTATATGAGAGAAACTACCCTCATACTTACCCAAAAGACTACATCTGAAATGTGAACAACATTTTATAGTAAAAATTATCCTCTTCAACAATATCACCCCTTTAGAGATATACCAGATATACCTACTGAACTTCCATTACTTAAACCACATGAGAATGATGATCAGGATCCATAGATGATTGGGAAACAAGTATTTCCTATGTCTGATATTATATAATTTTATTAATATTTTTTAATTCATTTTAACATTCCCAAAACCACCCATACAAGAAGGAACACAAGTAAATCATGAAGCATGTACATCTCCAATGTCCTTATAACGAATATAGCTTCACCTCACTGTTATAGTTGGTTACCTACAAACAAATAATTTTGTAATTAAGACTACATGTATATTAAAATATGTCAATATTAATTTAAATATATTATCACATATTGATTTTTCTTCAACATAAAATTTATGTGATAATATTCTAGAGTATATGCCACATTGAAAATGGAATAAAATATTTCCACTCTGATGAGAGCCTTAAAATGGTATGGAGATATTATTAAAACTAGGTCTACATCTGTATAACATACTATGAAAGGGAATATTGTATATATACTCTCAGGAACGAGTAATCATAAGTGCATGAGGCTTATTCTCATGAAGATCATAATATTAATCTCCAAGATGAGTGATTATAATGATATAATTGCCAATAGGAATTCCACATGTTTTGGTGTCATCATATATTCTTAGATATGAGCATGTGTAATGCTCCATATAATTTAATATTATAATCAATACATTTAATGACTCACACACTTTTATTTACTTACAAAAAACATAGTGCCACATGTTGGGTGGAAGTATGGTTTGTTGGGTGCCTAAAAAATGACATGTTATTAATGGATTAATTGAAAAAGGAGTTCTCCCTTCCATCTTTATGGAAGTTGATATTCTATCCATTTGATTGAAATATAATTGAATAATAAATTCCATTATCATGGTGTAATTATATTTACTTCACATATTCATAGAATCACATATAAAATATATAGTTTGATGAAACTGATTCATAACCTATATGACGAGATATCGAGATAAATGGATTATATTACAAAATGATAGATCGCATTTGGTTTATGATATTAAGACACTATATTATTTATCTTAAATGCCTTGACCCATTTTTATAGATTAATATTGTACTTTATGAGTACCTGCCCAATGTTAACAAGAAATAATACTACAAGGTCACAAACTATGTTTTTTTGTTAATATCAATTAAATTTTATTTGGATATAGCTAATATATTAAATATTATTCTCATGATTGAAGAATAATTTTATTCATGTTTTATTGATTTCAGAAATTATATAAATATTTATTCATCATATTATGAATAAAATATTTAAATTTATTTTATTGAATTTTTAATAAATATTTATTCAATGTTTTTTGGATAAAGATATTTATTGATGAATAAAATTGTTATTCAGCTATACAATAAATGGAAATGAGTTTAAATAGGCCAAGACCATGTATGGTGATAAATATTAATTTAAATGATTGTAAAATTATATTTTTTATATAACAAGTTAGTGTACACACCTTATAATAATAATAGTAATATTATTAATATATGAAATAAAGTTTAATAATGATTATAATATTATTTAAGGTCCTATACTTAGTTAAATAATATTTTAACATAAACCCTTATTATATAAATATATTATTCTGTCTTTGGTGTAGGGTTAATAAAAAATCAAGGATATATAATCATCGTTCCCAATAGACCCCCTCTATATCCCTCTTCAATTCCTCCTCTATTATTACCAATAATGAGAATAAATACATCATGTTTGAAGGATATTTGAAAGATCAAGATGAACAAAACAAGAAATTTGATTCTCCACACCAGCACCTGAATATCAACTATTGTTTATCAAAGATCAAAGGATCACATGTTGATCGACACTAGATTAATTCTAAACATTAGTCTTTAATGCGAATCAAAGGTAATATTAAAGGGTTTTTAGAAGATTAACATTATCAACATAGAAAGAATAATAATACAATGTAATAATTTAATCCTGATCAAAGTAAATAAATAATAAATTTAATTTGAAGGATCCTATCTGGGATTCTAGGAATATCTAAATTGAATAATATTTTAATTTAACACACACCAAAGGAATTTTCAAAATTCTTGGAACCTATAAGTGGAATTAGAGAGGTGACACCATAATTTTATAATTACTTAATAGATTTTTGATCAATATGCGCAATCATAGTTGAATTTTTTATTTCATATTTTTGTACATTTATTTGATTTTAATTAACATATTTTCAATATTTTTATTTCTTTTTCCATGACTCATAGTTTATTAATCACAATAACAAATGAAGAATGATTGGATATCCCATTGGGATATCTTGATTATTTTTTTAGATGACAAGGGATTACATGACATGTAGCGAGAGTACACGCCATATACCCAAGTGCTCTGCATCTGGGTGTGTCTCTAGATATAGAATGTGCGAAGAAAAATTTTCACATATTGTGTTTTTTTCAAACAACTTGTAGACGATAAAAACCTAGTAAACTGGATGTATAATTACATGACATGTACCTAGAATACATGTTCTGTAGTCTACATGCATTATTAGGGAAATTTATGCAATACATGTGTCATTATACGAAGTAAAAACCATGTGATACTAAAAACCTTGTGAATTAATGAAAAACAGAATGTGTATGTAGTTACCTAGATTGTAGATCATCCCTTCCTACTTCCAAAACATTGAGTTATTCAGAAACACGACATGATTGATACAAAACATGTAGCTGGTCTATACATGATGTGTAGTCAAGATCAATGAACACACCGAGTTCTTCGATAAGTTACAAAGAAACACAACAAGTAGTTGGATTGTATATTCTGTGTAGTCTATCAAAGGCACATTACTATATATATAGTTGTGTAACCTAGGCATATGACAACCGAGTTATATTTTGTGTACCTCATATGTGTACACCATGTAGTCTCATAATAAAATAAATAATTTAATTAAATTAATTTTAAAATTTTGGTATTAAAAATGTATTTTATTGATTGGTATACATGGAATGTTTGATAAATTAATAATTGTTTTAAATAATTTTAAATTAACTATTAATTTTTTATAATAAGAATTCAATTATTGGTTCTTCCATTTATTTTCTATGATTTCCATTAATGATTGGTATCTCCAAATTAATTCATTTTCCCATTACGAGGAAATAGAATTAATTTTTTAATTGATTAATTAATTAATTGAAGCACATTTTTATTAATAATAAACAATATATATAAATTAAATTTAACTTGATTACATATTAATATACATTGTATGTATGACAATTCCAATGTTTGGCCAAGAAAAGTGTATGTGTTGGACATTTTAATTTAATTTATTTTATGAGTTTGCAGTTATTTAATATGAGATTATATTTTATTTTATGCATGTTATCCATCCATCCATTATTATGGAAGACCCTTGTGTCCAAGGTTATTTATGTAACAGCCATGAACTAATCCATTAGTTCCCCACACTTGTATGCACGTTATAATTAATTCTAATTAATTGAGTATCCCAATGTGATTAGAGGCTGTTCAAAAAAGAACCATAATGATACCAACTTAGGTGATACATTGGGAACACTAAAATCACATATATAGTAAAGGTACCACTAAAATAACATTTCATTATATACATAATTTTTATAATTATAGTAAAAATAATATCAATGGTGAGTCTTATATATATTGAAAATTATCCATTATTTCGTCTAATACATGTTTTCAAAACAAAAGAATGACAATTAATACAAATCCAAACTAACTTTTCTAATGGATATCATATTAATAGGAATATACAATTAATCTATTCAGACACCACCACAAGTATTTTTTGAATTTTTTTTGTTTAAATATGGACTTATCTACAAATTAACATTAAAACACTAAGTTTCATATGAATTAATGATCATATGGCCATTTTTGATTTTAACAACAAGTCAAGATCGACTAGATTTCTATAAAGGAGGACTATATTTTTGAAGATAGTGGGAGAATGATTATCTTATATGATTTAAGGATCTGGATGCACATGTATTGACATAAGAATACTGGAGTACACACAACATATTAGGAGTATTACATATAAAGGAACATATTAGTAAGAATTTAGAACCAAAGAGGTAGTTTATGTTCCCTATGGTGGGTGATACATGTATTATTCTTACACAATAAATATTCCTATAATTAAATAGTAAATGTTAGTATGATAAGGATTAAATGTATGTATAAATTCAATAAATGGGATACATGTATCATGTTTTATGGACTACCCATTTTCAATGTTACCAAGACCTAATACTACTGGTGAGTATTCAAGAAAAACTAGACATGGGTGGTTCAACACTGTTGTAATAAATAATGATTTATTTTTGAATGGATGATTCTATAAAAAAACAATGCACCAATCATCGTGAATAAAATCCTTCTTGAATTCTAAATTTAAAATCTTATTTCAATGATCATAATATTGGGATATTGATTGGCAAGGCTGCCTCACTTAGAGGAAACCTTATAATAGATTTCTTTGTGACATGACCAAAAGTATTACCTATGGTATATGTCTACTAGGCGTTCATTAAAAGTGTGGGTGAAATAAATAAATTCCCATAAGATATGCATATTATCTAAATAAATTTATGAATAAATTATGCATAGTGATCATAGAATTTTTTTTAAAAAGAATGAGTGAAAAGTATCTCTATCTGGTTAGTTGGAACACTATAAATATTCATGATATATTTCTGGAAAGGATAGGGCAAATAAATCTTCTATCCTACTAGTTTGTTAAGGATATTGAATGAAATTTCTCTAAGTATGTATTAAAGCTGTATCTATTTTCTACGAAACAATATCTACAAATATATATCCATGATTTTTCTAAATTTAGTCACATTACATATATTAACTATGTATTGAAAAATAAAAGTTGTTAGAAATCAAAATCAAATTTTTGTTGGAATATAATATTTCAACAAGAATATACACAGGAATATGAAGATATTACTGATATTGATACAATCTAAAAAAATTAAGTGTTGGGAATATACTTATATTACAAGATATTTACTAAATTCTTATATTAATAATACATGATGAAGAGTATTTAAATATAAAATAGATCCGACACGACGTCATTGACTTGTAGTTAAAATTATTGGACAACACTTTCCAAAGTAGAACTGGATGATTTTATGGTGTTTAGAGAAGTGGGAATATTAGTGATCAAGTGGATTGAACACTTGTCTTTATTTATGTCAATTTCATATAGTATTTACAAAAAGTATAAGGTAATGTGAAATAAAAACATAATTACATCTAGTGGTTTTTATATCTACAATATCTGAGTATATTGAAACTTCTGATGCAGCTTTAAGAGTGGTTCAACAATGCCCTGTTCTGATATTAGTTTATACAAAATTAATTTTTTGTCATTTTTTATTATATTTGACTATCGATTTAGTCACGATTACAAGACATTGATATGAGAAAAATACATAGATACTCAAATATATCACTAATTAATGGATTTTCTTAGGATAATAATGTTATAGTAAATATATTTTCTTCAAAAATGTGTGAATTTTTCCCACCCTATCCATAGAAAAATGGTAGGACTAGTACATTTATATATACTTATAAGAATCATGTTTCAACATGTGATAACTAACCAGTCATTATTAGAAAGCTATAATTAAAGTGGGAGTTTATTAGAGTTGGTGCCCTAAAGCCAACTAAATTTGTACTTAATATTACATGTATAATAAAAAATGAGAATATTAACTTAAATATATTATCACATATTGATTGTTATTCTTCATAAAATTAATTTTATAAGTTTTTACATTTTTTTTTGGACTGAAAAGGAAAAAATAGTTCCCCAATATGATGAGAACATTGAAATTATATGAAGATATTCTCAAAACAAGTTCCATGAATAGACAATGTACTATGAAAGAGCACATAGTACATATATTGTCATATGTTTGTACTCATAAGACAATGAGGCTTCTTCTCAAGATGTTCTTACCTGTAAATCTCTATGATGAGATATTTTGAAAACATACCTGCTGGTAGGAATTCCAGATGTTTATTATGTCATAAAATATTCCTATATATGACTATGTGTGATGGTCATTGGACTTTAATATTGTCACTAATTTATGTCCTGAATCATGAACTTAGATTTACTGGAAAAAATACCACACCTTATATTGGTGGGAAATAGGGTACGTTGGGTGCATCATGAATGAAATGTTACTATTGGATTAGTAGAGGAAGGATTTTCCCTTCTATATTTCTAGAAGTTAATATCTCAACCCTTAAATTGAAATATAACCATCACATAAATTCTAGGTACGTGGTTTAATAGAATTTATTTTATATTGTTAAAGAAATATGCATCAATCATATAGGTTGATGACACATATGTTAAAACTTCTCAATGAGATATTGAGATAGTGGGATTATATTACAAAATGATCATTTCTATATGGTTGCCAATGTTGTGAAATTAAGTTCATTCTATTGGGTTCCTTGACCCAATTCTAGATTGTAATATTTGGATTTAGGCTTTCCTACCTAATTCCAACAATAAAGAATCCAAAGGATCACACACTAAGTGTTTCTGTTGATCTTGATTAAATTATATTTAAATTTAATTAATCAAACAAATATTATTATCCATACTTAGGGAATTGTTTCTAGTTTTATTCAATGCACAAATTAAATAAATATTTATTCATCACTTTGTGAATAAAAAATATTTATTTATTTTATTGAATATTAATTAAATATTTATTCAATATTCTATGGATATTTATTTTTTTTATGAATAAAATTTTCATTCGGAAATTTAATAAATGCTTAGGAGTTATAATAGACCAAAACTGTGTATGGTGATTAATATTAATTTACAAGCTAGTACAAAAAAAAATTAATGCACAAGTTAGCACACACTATAAAATAATAATAATGATAATAATATGGTAATATTCTGTGGTGTTTGAAAAATATTATATTATTATTTATGGGCCACAACACAATTAAATAATATTTGACCAATACCCTAGGTCTAAAAATAGATTTTTATGTCTATTGGGTAAGGTTAATAAAAATCGAGGATATAGAATCCTTGTTCACAACCTAATTATATCTATCTCTCTGTCTCTTTAATTCCCCTTCTCTTCCGATCATGAATATGAAGAACTCCTCCAATACCAATGAATCTTGGAGTGATCAATATGAATAATTAAAGACACTTGATTCACCAAACTATCACCCAAAAATCAATAGAAATTTCTCAGAGATCAAAATAGCATGTGTGGACCACTGCAAGAGGGATTCTATTCTTGAATCCTTATAGTGAAACGAAGGTAATTTGAATGTTTTTCTGAAAATATCAACAACATTATCAAATAAAGGATCCTAAGGAAATTTAATAATTTTTTCCTGATGTAAATAAATTATTTATAAATTTAATGTGATAGATGTTCTCATAGGCTTTGGGGAAAATCTAACTTAAAAGAAATTTTAATTTAACAGCCACCAAAGGTGCTTCCACTATGCCCAAAACCTACACTCACATAGTCGTTTGGCTAGCTTATATTACTTATTCTAGATCACCAGGGGCCCAGAAATCCTGTGTCCTAACCAGTCTTCTATGGCTTATGTCGTGCTCCCAGTTCAACTAACATTATTTCCATACCATAAAATACGTTTCAAATGGATCTTAACTCCAAAATTCATCTTATCACTCAAAAAAGCCTCTTATACCACTCTTTCATTCCCCATCCCTCCAAAGGTACCCCTCTTGGGATAAAAATGAGGGAAACAAGTTATTAACCCTCATGTACCTCCTCAAGTATCCCCCTAAATAGCAACTATCAATGAGGGTATATAAATCTAAAAAATTGTAGGCATTGCCCTATTTAATAATAGGATTGAGAGATAAGATAAATAAACCAAAAAAAATCCATAAAATTATATATAAAGGAAACAAAAACCATCCCATAATGAATTTATAATTTAAATAAAATCAAGAATCTAAAAACAAATACCCAATAGAAAAGCTAGTGTAGAGACATAACAGAAGTCCCAAAGACTGATACAGAAAGGTCCCACACAGTCTTATAAGTCCTCCATAAAACCTGAAAATATTTTTTATATTCGTAGGGAAGCATAAATTTATACTCAAAATAATATTACCCAAAGTATCCCATGAAGTTGTGAAGAAGAGAATAGTGATGCACCCTTACGAAAATAGAAAAACCAACATCACTTAAGCTGATCAACTGAACAAAACCATCATAACTAATGAAAACTAACTAAATAATTCATCCAATTATAATAACATAATACGAAACAAGTTGATGAGGGTACCACACATTTGTTTCACACTGGGATGCCACTCTCACACCCCAACGACATACATTCTAGTGCTCCCATCAATCAAGTATAACAATAATACCTGAACTCACCTAGGCTATCACATCACATCACATCATATATCACCCAAAGACACATGGGCCATCACACCACATCATATCTCACCTAAAGACTCCTATGACATCTCATCACATCACAACCGTAACCAGAATAGTTGGGTAATGTGAACATGAATGAAGTTTACCTCATGCACTCCTCCTACAAAAAAGTACCCCCACCATATGCCATTTCACCATCTCATCAATCAGCCACCACTATTTCACTTTGGACTTATGGATATAAAAAACAATGAGAATATAACTCAGATGGAAGATAGAGAACAAAAGATGGGGCAACTATCCATTTATCCTCACTAAAGGGATATTAGGAAAGAAACATAAAAAAATTTGATTTTTTGCATCAATTTCTTGACATGGGTGATGTGATTATAGAAATAACCATTAATATACAATGATCACACACACACACACTCATATAGCCACCCACAAGGAAAGTCTATTAGTTCGCAACATAAGCACTGACCAACTCACAACATCAACACCCATCCTTGCGACACAACCACCTTTTCTATAATCACTAAATAAACAATTACACAAATCAAGACACATGATACAAGACACATTTAATATTTTTTATCAATTTAATCCATTTTTATGATTTCTCATTACCAACCAATTTTCATTACCCATCTCACTTATCAAAAATGTGACATCAACCACAATTAACCATAAAACCCATTTATATTCCATTAATTAATTAAACACTCAAACCATTCCATTTTCATTCATTATTGAGTAATTAATTCCAACAATACTTAGGAGCTGGCATATCCCAAAACCACACAACATAAATGACCAATCTTATTTATTACCATTTCAAGATAATGAACCCACATTGCAACTATCTCACAACCACACCAACTTTCCATTCAACAAACACCACATCATAACTACCATGTACTACATCCACTTCTCATCAGATCACTTACTCATATCCCAAACACACATCACCTCCACACAACACAAGGACACATCACAATTTTTTTAATAATATTCACACAACATTTTTCAATTTTATCATGTTTATTTTGAGCACATACACTTGTTTAGTCTAATGGAATTATCAAACATGAAATAATTTATATGAATAAACACTTCATTAATCAGATGTAATAAGTTAAGAAATTACATTTCTAGATGATATAAAACAACCACACAATAAGGGTTCAATAAACACATCAAGCACATTGAAAAAAAATCCCCTAACAACCATGATTTTCAAAAAATTATCAAGACCATTCAATATCATAATAAAATAATATCTAAAGAGGAAAAACATTCATTTCATTACCCTTCCCCTTTAAATTCTAATTAATCTAATTAATTTTTCTTTTTAGAAAGGATATACTATCTTTAAAAAGATAAATAAGAGTGTAATCCCTCCAACATGATTCAACTAAATGTGAAAAAGGGATACTATACCTCAAACAGAGATTTCTAATATGCTATAAAGGTTTATAATAAGACGAAAACCACCACCTAGCACCACAATACATGATAACAACCTTACTCTCATATATCATAGTTATCCCATCACATATCTTCCTAAAACATTATTTAAACCCAATTTTTATTGAAAAGGAATTTCCCTAACAAAGAATAGGGATTACAACATGGAAATACAAGGAGGAACCTCACCTAAACCACCATAGATCGATACTATTAGGTAGAGGATGAAATAAAATGAAAGTGGGATGAAATGACTCCTTGGTTCACACTTGGGTCTCCCTAGAAATGTTAAAAAATATTAGAGAATTATAGGTTTATAAGGGTTTTTATAATTTATCATTGGTCTATAAAATATAAGACTATAGTGAATCCAATACCACTACACCATAGATCTACTGAAAATGTAAGGGACTACAATGTAGTTGGAAGGACCAGGCTACAACTTAGCTGGTCAAATAAACCACCTAAAACTATGGCTATCTATTTTTCATAGATATGATAAATGGCGTAAAATACCATGTTGCAAATAAGGCCACTACAACACATACATCCAACAAATAGATAATGCTTATGTCATAACCAAATACGCTATACAAAAGGATATGAAAACCAAGAAGTAGAATAAATTGCAACCCTTCCTCAGAGATTAGCTACCACCAACAAAATAGAACCTATAAAAAACTACACCTAGAACTCTACATTCTGGACAAGTGATCACAACACATTTGTGAAAATTTTGGAAAAAATACAAAACTTACCCTAGACAACTGTGCCATAGCTAGAACCCCAACACGACGACTATAATAATTTTAAAAGTGACACAAAAAACCACTTCCTGAGACTCTATGTCAGATTTGACCTCTCAATGAAATAGTTTCATCTCCTCTATGGTGTAGCCCATGTTCCATGCTAGAGAACTCACTTGACCAAAAATCTCAGCTCCATCTCCTCACTTTACCCTTTAAATTTTACAAAACATCTCATGAACACCTAAAACACATGAATTTTCATAAAGTAATGGGTTGGAAGATCTGAATCCTTACATCCCACCAAAGTAACATCATCCTAGAAATTGGACTATATACATGATATTGAAAAAGTGTTAATATTTCTTTCCCATAGATTCTTTAGGATCCTTGGTTGCCTCTTCTAGTTTGTGATTTCTTCAGATGAAATTCACTAATAGTGCTTTTCAATTTTGAATCACCTTCTCTCTGGTGTGAAGACTCCAGATATGATTTTCATTATTGGTAATATTAGGACCTAACTATTTACACTTATATGTGAGCACTTGAATTGGATTTGATATGGATTTACTTAGTAATAAAACATGGAAGACATAAAGTACTTTAGAATAGAAGGGATTCATAGACAAATAGAAAACTAAATCCCCTAATTATTGCAAGTATTTTAAAAGTCTCAATTTACATAGATCTTAACTTTCCCTTTTTACCAAATTATTACAACTCCCATCCATGGTGAGACCATAAATAATACAGGTTTCCTAAACTAAAACTAAAAGAACCACCTTCAATAATTAGAATAACTATTTTTTTTCTACTTTGTGTTACTTTAATGTGATCCCAAAGAGTAAAAACATTAATATGTTTCTCCTCTATACGATCCTTGATATCTAAATTTATTTATCCAACTTTATCCCAACAATTTGGAGTACAAAACCACTTACTATAAAATTCATCATATGGTACAATTTGAATGCTCAAATGTAACATATTATTATATAAAATCACACCAATGGAAAGTCAAGATAACATGATCTAATCATGTTTTACCAAGTCAAGATAGTACTTTTAGACATCCCATTAGTTTGGGGAAGATAGGTGGTTATTAAATGTTTCTCAATACTGAGATCCCTTTGAAGACTCTTCCTAAATATCCATGTGAACTAAGGGTTATTATCAAATAAAATCAATTGAGGTTCGATATGAATCCTTATTATTTAATTGATATAGATCCATATTTGAGATTAAGGGGTATATATTCTCTTATTTTAAGATATGATAAGACTTAGTATGAAGATCAATGATGACCCATATAATATCATTATTCCATGGAGAATTTGGGAGTATAATGAAAAATTCAATTGTAAAATTTTCCACATTATTTTAGCTATAGGCATGGTTTTCATGACTCCCTTTGGATGTTTTTTAAACCTTAATATGCAGGTTTTCTATGAAACTAGAAACAGACTCTACAATTTCCCTATTCATACAATCCCAACAAAAAATATTCTATTAAATCCTAATACATATTCATAATAGAGATGTCCATATTCATTATTATTAAAAATTTCATAATTATTATTTAATTTAATATACAGTTAAGGATTATTTATTTTTATTTATTATGTTTTAAATTACTTTCCTGAGTGTTTTGTTCTTTATCCTTTAAGATGAAATCGATAACAAGCATGTTTCAACGATTCTTGACAATAAAAACGTGTCTCTTAATTATGGAATTATATAATAATATATATAAATTTCTTTAAAAAAATATTTAGACACTTATATTATATTATATTAGTAATTATGTAACCATATTCATTCATGATATAAATATAAAGTATTGTTCAAGTAGGTGGTCCAAATGTCCCTAGCATGAACATACCTTAATTTAATGTATGATTATGAGTTATTTTTTGTAATATCATTATGAAATAATAATATTTATCTTTTTTAGTATTTATTAGTTTTATATGTCAATATTTTAGGGAATTATATGAATATTTAATATATATGAAAATATTACACAATTAAATAAAATATTATCCACTTAGGACACTTGTTTAAAATAATTTAATTAGTATGATTTCTTGTTGATAATATCATTAATAGGATCCATATTGTTTCATAAAATATATTTAATTATATCAAAACAAAATATTTAACCTTATTTCCATATAGATATCTAGACATGTAAGGTAGTAAAGGAAAATAAAACACAATGCGTTGTAGAGGTGGTAGTCTACACAACACACAAATGATGGTTTTGTTTTTCTTCAGGGAAGGGGAAATATGAAATCTTTTTTTTCAAATGTAAATCATTGGAAGATATATAATAATAATTTCAGATCCTGAAACATAGATTTGTGATATTATGAGGCCCAGTGAACCCAGAAATTATTTAACAAAAATATTAAATAAATTAATATCACACGTGAATAGTTTTCTAGAAATAGTGGTGTTTCTCCCAAATGGGGATTCATATGAGAAATATGAGATATTTTTGATTCATTATTGAGTGTTGTCCCCTAAGAATGAAAAAACGTATGTCGGTGTGAGGTGTTTTTTAAAAATGTTTTCATGGTCAAAAATAATGAAATTAATTAATTATTTTTAGCTCATTTACCTAACCCTGCCCTTCTTTAAAAAAGAATATGGAAAATACCCATGGTTAGTTTTAAAACCCTAAGGATTAAGAGGAAGAATTTAGAGGAAGTAATGGGGAATGGTGAGGATAGATCGAGGATCATTTTTGAAAACAAAGTTTAATTATTTCATTAATGATAATGACATATATTAGTTCATCATTAGTGATCGATCTAACCTGAGGTAGGAAATTGTTTTCAATTTTTATTTCCCATTTTTTTATCCCACAATTAATGAGAATCTATTATTCCAATAGTTTTATTCACAGATCGATCATTCTTCTGGGTTAGAGTTTATTTCTTCCAAGTATTTAGAGGAATTTATTTTTTCATTGTTATTACTCTCTATTCCACATTATAAAGGGATTGTATTGAGGCCAACCTAATAAAAAATTAGGTTTTCTTGTTATTTTTGTTTTATGAATTAATCCCTTTTTTATTCGCATAATTCATCACCAATATTTCTTTGGATAGTGGTCTAATGAAATATAGGGTATTCAATTTTTGTGGGGCTATAATTTGGTGTAATAGATTGGAATTATAGATGTGGTTTGAGATCGTGGGTGAAATTGATGTGCGGAAATGGAAGTGGATTTTTAGAGGTAGATCAGAAATGGAATAGTGTTTTCTTGATTCATGATATTATATGTGATGATGATACGATGCTATAGTAGTGATTCATGATTGGATTTGATGACCGGATTCTAGAAAATGGTGATGGAAAGGACGGTAAACCCCGAATCCTTTATATCTGAGCCCGATTTTAGATAACGGTAGAAGAATTGGAATATGCATAGAAAAACCATGAGATTATATAAAATCCCACCTTACATGATGTGTACCTGAAGAATACTCACAGTGATGGTTCCCTAGATAAAACAACATGGTTTTTGTGTAAAATAAAATATCACATGTAGCGTGGTTCCTACCACACATTGTGTGATCCTATGCTCAAAACTGAGTGTGTATCCTGGAGGACACACTTAAAAAAATAGAGTCAGTCACATGGGAATAATCATAGTATATGGGAATGAACCAATACTCGGATATGACCAAATACACGGGCACAACCACTGTACATTGGCATGACCTGAAGTACACATGCATGACTAGGTGTACATGAGAATATAATATAATAACACTAAGTTCTAGCCCATCATTAATACATTATGTAACCATAAATTAAATTGCATTTATATATAGGTTTAAATTCCATTTGAGATGATGAGACATGGGTAGACCCCCGATAAGGTGAGACACATCATGTACCACTAGTATAAAACATTCATTTTTATAGGGTAGTTTAAGTCCCTCTATATCTTTAGTATAGATCAGGTTTTGTTGAGTGTGATCCCTTGGTCCTTCCCTGAATGGTTACAGTGTGACATTAAGTCCTCAACATAGTATTATGATCCCTTCTATGTTCTATATTTCAAAATGAGTTCACAGTATCCCTCCGTAAGGCCTGGGGTGAGATCCTTTATCATAAAATTATTATATGGTGTTCATGGTATGAGCATGACCACTGTTTATAGGGTATTGATATCGTATCTTCTATATTGATCTGATAAGAATGGTTCCATCCACCAGTGGTCCTAGGTGTGATATTATCTATGAGAATCATGATCTTCGGAGATCCCTCAATTGCATTGTAAGGGACCTGATCATGGTAGCCCTTATCTTTGTGAGTTTTGGGTGTTTTATGTACCCATAAGAGGTTACATGTTATTTAGAATTTTTTTTGGAGGAAATGAGGGTGACACTTTAAAAATGGTATCGCTATAGATTGGAGGGGTGAATAGAGTTCTAGTACTAGTGTATGTGACATAGTGGATCCATTCTGAAACACTTGATAGATCTGGATCAGTAAAAAAGATACACAATTTTCAGTCATAACTACACCGTGGAGGTTGATTTTAGTGTAGACCCCACCTTGTGGGAATTAGGCGGATGAATGGAATGTTCTTCGGTAGTGTAGCGGTCCTCGAGAGCTACTAACTTTTTAGGACTGGCTACAATGATGAGATTAGGGTTGCATCGTATCCTCCTAGTTCACTTTTACAGGATATTACCTTGATATTATGATAAATAGTTGACTAATGACTACAACATGGTCTATGGGGATCATACTATATAATTCATGTTTTTTTAATAGGATATGGTTTAGTCCTAGGGGTATTACATAATATTTATTTTTTCTTGTGGGAATATAAATATCCTGAGACACCCCAAACAGGGCTTCATTCCAACTCCATCATCTTGATCCCTTGGAATCCAAGGGTGATTTTGAGCTTCTTTGATTCCCCTTTCAAACAAGTTTCATCTTGGCCTTTTTTGTTTGATCCGTGGTGATCCAAGGTACGTTATAACACTATTTTCTAGAGTTTTCTCTAAATTTTATATCTTTTCCTCAAATTTCTTCTTAATAAGATTTTCGTTTTCATCTCCACTATTCATATTGAGTTTTCCTTTATCATTTTTAGTGTTTTAATGGAACAAAATATTGAAGAGATCATAGTTTTCTCATGGGATAGATGACTAGAGAACGACAAAATTGATCTGTTATCATGTGAAGAATATTAACCCCTTTGAGGTAGGGGATTCATTAATTATCATATTAATTTATTTATAATCATAAATTTAATGGTCTTATCCCATTTTATAGAAGTGTAATTAACCTAATAAATATTTAAAAATATTAATAACTAATTGGATAAAAAATGAATGTTAATGTTTCTATTCAATTATAATGGTTTGTATATTGGTTTTTAGACAGTGTGATATCTTTACAATGATTTCTTAGCATGTTTTTATTATATGTTATACATGTTTAAATTGATAGAAAAAGTTAATTAATGTAAATCATGATTAATTTTTAGTTGCATTAGAAAATAAATAGGATTCGTTTTTAATAATATTTTATTTTTGGTAATTTGATGATATTGAAATTGAAAAAATATTCATGATTAATTGAATATGTTATTATATATATTCCTAGAATTGATAAGGAATTTGAATCATGTTAATGATTTTTTAGAATGATAATAACAAGGAATGTAAATTGAGTGTTTTTCTTCTTACAATTTGATTAAACTAGAAGCTTATTATAGAGAGAATGTTTAACTTTTGAGGGAACTTATAGTTGATTCATTAGTTTCCCATAGTTGGAACTTGTGACTAATTAATGGGATAATTTAATATGTAAAAAAACTCAGTATTTCATAAATATAAATTATCGGGGATGAGAGTTCCTATTGTTTATAAAGGCTGGTTTCCTTGTGTTAGGGGTTGTGAGAGACTGTTTACATGTGAAGGTTGAATTACTTGTTTTTAGGGCCTAGATTTCCATTTTTACTATGTTTTTTATTATTTAATTATGATATTACATACATGTGATATTTTACATTTTCTTTATTATGAGCCTGGGATTAATGATGTGATATGGCTTGGGGATGCTATGATGATGTGGCAGTAGTTGAAGTTTATAATGGTGAGACACATCGGGATATACATGATGGTGTTGGGGATAATACCACAAATGGAGGAATATGATAAATATACACTTACCCATTGATGTTCTTAAAGCTGAATGCTTACTGATGTGAATCTTTTTAATTGATGATGGATGTGTGTCTTGTTTACCTATATTCCTTTCCCCAAAAATAAATGTAGTTTCATGAATTTGGTTACATCTTTTATTGGTAGGTTAGGATGTTTTCCTAGAGTACCTGGATTTATGGAATGTTGTTAATAATTGTTAATAAATGAATTAACCCATGGGGTTGGTATAGATGGAATGAAAATGAATTTATCTTGGGAATCCTTGGAACTAGTTTGGATTACCCCAGGAGAGAATTTACGTCACTGTGATGGTTATTGTAATGTGTTTCTGGAATAATTTTGATGGTCAATAAATTTATAATGAATGGATTAACGAATAGAAAAAATTTATAGGAAATATTTTTTTTAATATAGCTTGTTAAATGCTTATGTAATTATAGAATATCTAGGTCTTATCTGTGGCATATAAGATTCTAAAGGATGTTGGATGTAGTTGATTTTGAGACTAGGTTATTCCAATAGTGTGGTTGTGAGAAATATTATATCATGTATATTCTATGATCTAATATGATACCCCACCCATGTTGGTTTAGTTGAATATAGTGACCCTCACTTAATGTGATTATACATTACATAATTTTAACTGAATACTTAATACATTAAACAATCAAAAACCCAAAGTCTGTATTAGTTTACTGCCTTTGTAAACTAGGAAGCATAAACACTGGTACATAAGTGAGCTACATTATCTCCCACTTGGTTCTTCATGAATAAAAACCCTATTAGAAACAATATACATAATAAATATCTTCATAACCTGGAAAATTAAATTAAATAAGGGTGATATAAAATTCCCAGTATGGGTAAAAAAGGGAAATATATATGCATAATCTTTAGAATAAGGGTTAAATAATGTGATCATAACTTTATAAGATCATACCATATATATCAAAGTTTATAAACATAAATCATGGAATAAATATTAGAAGTTAATAAGATATGAATCATAATTTAATATATAGAATAATAAATGATTGAATAACATAGGAATAATACATGGAATTGTGGTAGACACATATGCATATAAAAATATTTCCATAGTCTTCAAGGCTTAATGCCAAGGACATATTAGTGTAATGGGTTCACTCTTCAAACTGTCTTGGTAGTCATGGTTTACTCCCATGAAAATATTGGTATTTTAGGTTCACTTTCAAGACCATATTAACAGAAAAATTCCTTTAATGAACCAAGTTCATTCCCCAATCCAACCATGTATATCGTATAATCTATAAATCATTACCCAATGCATTGGAGGGAGATATTGGTACCACCCATCTCATAATGAAATCATACATATAGGCACCACTATATCATAAAATTTCATCATATCATAACCTATGAAATGAAATGGATATAAAAAAAATAAATTATATCATAAACAGTATAAAAGTGATAGCTTTCATGATCATTTCATTAATGAAAAACCCATGAAAAGTGGTAGTTTCATAGTAATTTAACCCATGAAATAGAAATAGGTTTTATAAAAATCACTCCATAAAAACATAAACCATTCAGGTAAATAATATAAATAAACCATTTGGATAATTTCCCCATAACATAATGAGTAAAACTAATAGATTCTATCTTATATGAAAAATAATTTGGAAATATATTTTAAAAACATTTCTTGAGGAAAATAACTTTTCTGCTTTAAAAAACACTTTTTAAAACACTATATCATTTTTGAAAAAATTATTATTTGAAAATATATTTGAGACCTTATAAAGTAATATTTTATGACCATAAAAAAATTATTAAAATCATTTTTCATAGAAAAAAATCTTAATATATTATTTTGAAAACATTTTTGATATCATTTTTGAGAACATGATTTTTTGAATAAAATATATTTCCGACCGAAGAGAGAAAGAAGGTTAGAATTTATTAAAATAAATTCTAAAATATATTAAGATTAAAAGAGTGAAACAATGATTAAAATACATGAATATATCATGAATTACTAGATGATAATACAATATATTAGTTTTCTTGAATGATGGATCATAAGATTTCATAAAGGGACTCATAATCATAAAAAATCCTGATAAATGATGTGATTGCGACATCAAACTCTTACCACTTTGGTATCTTTAAATAAAACTATCTATGTAAACAAATTACATTATATGAATCATGAAATTAAATTATAAGAATTATTTTCATGATATAAAAAGTCATAAAGAAGTATATACACCTTGTAAAATAGTATAGGTTCATAACAAAATATGTGTCTGAAAGAAAGAAAAATTGAGACAAAAATAACTTACTGATTTGGAAATTTTTGAACCGTAAAACCCCATGAAATAGAGATAATAAAATGGGTATGTAAATACTAATATATTTAATGATAATAATAATATATTACATTCATGGGAAAAATATATACCAAAAAAATTAAATTAGTGGTGGATAAGACTTAAGTCTCGTAGAAAAAAGTGATACTATAAATTCCCTTAACTTTTGTCTTGACTCTCATAGTACTCATTAAAACTGCATGTATAATAAATACATGTTTATTATAAATATTTATCAGAATAGTATTCATTAATACAATATAATATATGATTTTATTATGACATTTTTTACCTCTTTATTTACACTTCCACATTAAAGTTACGTTTTGGGTAATAACTGCTTTGTTTTTTGTATGTGTTTTAAATTGTTATATTTTTGGTTATTTTAATCATATAATGATTTAAAAATATCAATAAATATAACCTTGAATTAAATATAATATATATTAAGTATAAATTTATTCATAATAGTCTATAAAATATAGAAATATAAAATTAAATACATTATTTTTGAAGAGGGTATTCCATACATACGCATGAATATTGTTTTCATTTTCTTGTAATATTGACATAAATAAAGTGTTTGATATATTATAATTATAGTATAAATATTATGTAATATATATTATATAATTTCACTAAATCCATCTTTAATACATTATATTTAATGTGTGAATGAATCACATCTCTTTGAGGGGGGGGGGGGGGGGTAGTCCACACATCTACTAACGAAGTTATTGTATTTCCACAAAATAGAAAAAATGACGGTATATTCTATATAATAATTAAAAAATCATTAATAAATAATAAATCTCATATATATAATATAAAAATATAAAGACGATTATTATTTAAAACCATGAAAGGTGTAAATGGAAGAACGAGCGACATGGGTCCTGAGGCAGTAATCCGCCGTACACACAAACGATAATTGCATATCCCATTTGATGGAAGTGTGTATGCGTGTAGGTAAAAAAATTATAATTAGAAAATCATATAATATTATGTTAACTGAGGTTATTATATAATAACGGAGTAAGAATATCTGGAGAAGATAATATAAGTAAAACAAAACAGTTTGTGGAAGGATGTTTCCACTTCTTTGTGTAACTCCTTTTGGTTTGCACCAAAGGGATTCCTTGGATGGATTTATGCCCAATGTATAAAATATAGGATAAAGGGAGGTAATTTGGGAGGATATTTGTCAAAATGTTGGATGATACAAATAGCTTGATTGTTTTATATAAGTGAGGGGTGTGGGTGTACTTTTATAGAGGAGGAGAAGTGGCATTCTTGTAAATATAAAAATGAAAACACTATTGAGAGGTCTCCCTTACATAATGTGCCTCCAATAATGGAAAATATTATATAAAAGGTATTAAATGGTATATATATGGATAGAAAAATAATTTTTTACATGTTTAAAGGTCATTTTTTCTTTTATGATTAATGTTTAACCACCAAGTAAACTAGTTTTTGTCTTCATGAGTGTAATTAATTTTAATAACTTTCACAAATATTTTTTGTTAAAAAAATAGTTTGAACGTAATATAAATAATAAATTATTATGATTTAAAATATTTAAAACATTTCCACAAATTATAATCACATAATATGAAGAAAATAATTTAGAATTAATCCCACAGACGTGTCACGACAATAGTTCTTAACTGAAAATATTTAAAAGCATGAAATGTTTTTATATCCAATTTTAATGTTAAATTGGTTCAAATGACCTCAATTTAATTAATTGATGTTAATTTATATTATTATTTATTCAAACTAAATTAAAATATAATTTAACAATATAAAAAATTTTGATGAAAATGTCATTTTAAATTAAAACTCACTATTTTTCACTATTCATCCAAAAGATGATGCTTTCCAGAAAAATATAAAAAAATATACCTTTGAAAATTTTGATACTATGTAATCAAAAAATAAGTTTATTTTATAAAATTTTATTTAAAAGAGTTTCTAAATTTAATTTTATTATTTTTCACAAAAGGACATAAAAATGTGTTCATTTGATAAAATAATAGTTTCAAACATAAAATGACTTGAAAAAAATATATATGTTTTTTATAAATATTTTCTATTTATATAAAACCATTATAATTTTTTTAAATTAGTTATTACTATTTATATTACTATGTTAAATGACTATGATATAACTATCTCATTTAAATAATTATAATAATAAAATTCTGTTTCGTAGAAACTCAATGTTGCGTGTAACACAAGCCTAGTTAGTTCTCCATGTAGAAAATATTATCTTGGTGCAGAATATAATGAAATATTAACTTGGTTTAGTGTTTAATGAAAGACTCAAATAAAATTAATTTATTAAAAAAGGTTCATAATAACTTGGGGTGTAACATTATACCCCTCTGAAAATGAATTTTCCCTTAAATTTCAACATTTTGATACAAAATAATGAGGATACTTATGACTCATCATATACTCAAGTTAACACCAAGACTCTTGTAACTGGTTATTTATCCACAAAAAAATTAACCAGAATAGTTGTATTGTTTCTTATAACTTTTTTATGTATGATCTAGAATTTCAACTGGTTGTTCCTTGGAAGAAGGATCTTTCTCCAGTGGTATAGCATCTGAGTTCAGTGCTTATGAACAGTTAGGTATATGCTTCTTTGGGAGATAAACATTCAACACATCATGGAATTCAAAGATATTTTTTAGATATTCCAAGAGATAGGATACCATCCCAATATGTTCAATAATTTAAAAACACTGATATACATAGGGATTAGTTTACTTTTTATCCTAAATCACATAACCTTCTTCTAGGGAAAGATTTGTAGAAATACCTTCTTTCCAAATTTAAATCATAGATCACATCGATACTTATCAATATAAAATTTCTACCAAATTTGATATTCCTTGATATTCTGCTGAATTAATCTAACCTTATTGACCATTTCTTGAGTGATATCAGGTCCCAATAGCTTTATTTATCCAATTTAATCCTAACACATTAGCAGATTACATTTCTTCCCATTTAGGTATTTATAAGGTTTCATAAGAATAATTGAGTGAATGATATTATTTGAATAAAACGAAAGTAGAGGAATTTTTTGATGGAAAAAACCTTGTAAATCTAGAGAAAAATATCTCAAAATATCCTTTAGAGTTTATATTGTTCGTTCAGATTGACCATCCATATGAGGATGATAAGAAGTACTAAAAATAAAATTTGTAAGAAGGTATTGTTGTAGTCTTTTCCCGAACATTGTGGTAAACCTATAAGCTTGTTCAAATATAATTTAATGTGGTAATCTATATAACCTTACCACTTACTTAATTTATATCCTTGAAATATGATCTAGAGATAATTATTCTCTGATAGAAATGAAGTGTGATGATGTAGTAAGGAGATCGACTACAACCCATATATAATTAAACCTTTTATAGGGTTTGGAGATACCAACAACAAAATTCCTAGTTATTTTATCCCATTTCTATTCTGGTATGGGTAATGGATGAAACTTCCCCTTGAAATTTTGTCTTTCAACCTTAACATGATGGCATACAAAGGACTGAGATATCTACTCTTTGATATCCCACTTCATTCCATCCCACCATAATAATTCTATCATGTCTCTATACATCTTCGTACTTCCAAGATGAATTGAGAATGATGAAATACGAGATTCTTCTAATATATCCTTCTCCAAATAAGGTATAAAAGGAACATAGACACTGTTCCCAATCCTTATCATTCCATCATGATTTAAGTTAAACTTAAGAACATTTATAACATTCTTCTGTAGTTCGACATCTTATTTATACACCTCTTTAATCTTCACATATATAGAGGGTTAAATATTAAATTGAGAAAAATAATATTTTCCATTCCATCAGGATTTTTAGATTTATTGTGTGAAAATATAAAAATATTGTATCTTTCATGATCCTCATCATGGATAATATAGCATGATCCTTTTAGCTCAAAGCATCGACCGCCTTGTTTGCTTTCCCAGGATTATAATGTATTGAGAATTATTAATCCTTTATTATATCTAACCATCTTATATGGTGCATGTTCAAATCATTCTATGTGAATATTTATATTAATAATTTATGACCGGTATATATATATATCACACTTCTATCCACAAAGATATTATATTTATATCATTTATGAAAAAAACTGTATTTAACTCTAAATCATGTGTTGGGAAATTTTTCTCATGAGTCATTAACTTTTAGAAGGAATAGTATATAACTATGTTATTATGTATAATAACACATACCAATAAATTATTGGATGCATCTGTATTAATCACAAACCCTTATGTACTATAGGGTAATGTAAGCACAGGTGTGATAACTAACCTTATCTTCAGTTCCCTAAATCTTGTATCACATTCATCTGTCTAGAGGAACTTAGAACCCTTATAAGTTAATTTGGTCAAAGGATTAGAAATTTTGGAGAAATTCTCTACAAAACAATGATACTATAAATCTAAATCAAGAAAACGATAGATATTAGTTACCATGGTTAGTCTGGGACATCATTCAATAACCACCTTCTTTGATGGATCTACTGTTATACCCTCTCCTGAGATTATATGACCCAAAAATGAAATGTTTTTTAGCCAAAAATTCAAACTTTGTAATATTTTCATATAGTTTATCCTTCCTTAGGATCTTTAGTATAATTATAAAGTGTTCTTTATTCTCTTACTTCCTCTTTGAATAGATAAAAATATCATCTATAAAAACTACCTTAAACTGATCGAGGAAATATATAAATACTATATTCATCAAATCCATGAAATAAAAAGAAAATTAGTAAGAACAAAATGTATCACTATATACTCATAATTTCAATAAATTTTAAGAAATTATGTCTTCGGTATATCATCCTTGACCCTCAATTGATGATATTAAAAATCGAGGTCAATCTTTGAAAAGTAATGATCTCCATAGAGTTGATCAATCAAGTCATCAATATAGGGAAGAAGATACTTGTTCTTGATCATGATCTGGTTCAAATCCAAATAATCAATGAAAAGTTTCATTGATCCATATTTATTTTTCAAAAAAGAATAGGTGAATCCTAAGGTGACATACCTGGATGAATGAATACCTTGTTATGGGATTCTTGTACTTTCATATTCAATTCATGCAAATCAATTGGGGCCATTCTATATGGATTCAATGAAATTGGTTTGAAACTAGGTATGAGTTCTATGGAGAATAAAACATCAGGATTTTGTGGAAGACTAAGAATCTCTGTCAGAAATACATCCATAAATTTATGAACAATAGGCATATCATCGATGTTGATTTCTCCCCAACCATTCTAGAAAAATAGACCCAATGAATGGTAATTAAGAACAATACACAGTATAAAATCTTCATATTAATTTCATACTTATTATCAAATTTATATATGATCATAGGTTAGTTTTAGATATCAAACATAACTTACCTTCCTTGTAAATTGATGTGGTCTTTATACAATGAAATCCAATCCATGCCTAAAATGATATCAAATTCAAAAATAAGAAGAATGAAAAGATTTATAGAAAGAATAGTCCCACAAAAATTAACTGGAGATGAATTATATACTTGATATTGAATAATCATACCATTAAGGTTTTAAAATGATAATTCCACATCTAATTGATTGGGTGGAATATTAATACCCTTATACAATTATTTAGATATGAAATATTGGGTATATGTATAATGAAATAATACATTAATAGATCTAGAGTGTATGGTAAGTGTACCTTTCACCACGTCATTATCAAACCCCTCATCAGAAACATCGATAACATGAGATTTACCCCTGTCTATCAGCTTAAGAGGTTACTGATGTCAATAATCATCATTTACTTTCTATTTTGGCCACTGTTTAACATAATTCTAATTCTCCTAAAACTTTTAGCACTGAAGTGGGGGAGGTGCATTATCTGAAATTTCCCTCTATTCACATTATTATTAATTCAATATTAAAATTTCTGAATACCATCCTTTCTATAATTAAAACATTTATTAGACACGTTAAGACAATTTCCTCCTTGATTCTTCCCACACTTTGAGCATAAATAAAAGATCGTCTTATTCTCTGCATGGTTTTTAGATATTATTTTTAACTCCATTTTACATTTCTTATAAAAAAATGATATTGATACGTAATTCCAACCTTTATTGAAAAGCACACAATAACTTCATATATACTAAAGTATCATAATTCTAAAACCCTTATGTGAATTTGATTTAAGCCATTGTTTCACTTATAAAAATTACTTTTGGCATGGATGATAATACCAAGAGCTTTCCTCAAAAGTCTTTTTAAATTTGCGTTTTAGGTACCAATATATTCATCCTCCATTTTCATTAACTGAAGGAACTATTCAACAATATTTTTTATAAATAATTCGAGGAATGTACATATCGGAATATAAGTTTTTAAACTCCTACCATTCCATATAGTCAATTTCATATTTTTATCTAGTATTATTGATTAGAGTCCACCACTAGTTAGATTGACCTTCTAATAGATAGATAGTCAAAATAAATTTCTCATGTTTTGAACACTTGTGAACAAAGAATTTATTTTCAATGGTATTGATCCATTGTTCAGAAACCAGTAGATCAGAAGAGCCACTGAAAAATGGTGGGAATTTCCTCATGAAGGACTCAATAGAATTTTTCTTCCATATTTCTCTCATTTATATGTCCAACATGATTCATAACATGATAATGTTGGGTGAGCATAAAAATGAGATTTTTCATTCCATCTCCCATAAAATTTCAATAATTAGGAAAACAATAATTTTATTAACCATCATACCTATTATTGATCCGGTTACATTGGATTTTATCAATTGACTAAAAAAATCATAGACTAAGAAACAATAATCATATCAGGGAACCATAGAATTTTGAAAACCCACTTATATGAGGTCTAAATTATGAAATATTCATTAATGTATGAAACCTTATGTTTATCCTAGTTTAATAATAGATAGTTTATTAAAATTTTATGATTTTCAAAATAATATCCCTCATGACTATCAAATAAGGTGTGAAGTAAGGTATGTTGTCATGCACTAGTTCCCAATCGAGTCTAGATCAATACAGAGTTTTTAGCGTTGTCACCCCTATGTATATCTGTTCCAGATCCTCATCCACTTTTAGTATCTAGAACATGATTTATTTATAGAAAACCTCTCACTATAACCTTTAACAAAATTAAAAAACAGTTTCCTATTATTGGAATCATCCTTAGAATCATCCTTAGTGAATTTTTCTAGGGGATCTCACTAAGGTTTTATCATCCTAGTTTCCAAATTTTAACAGTAATATTTCTTTGATACCAACTATAGTGACCCTTGGGTAACATAAACATATAATTATATCATACCCTATGTAAAACAGACAAGATTCATAATCATTTCATCAAGGCATTACTTATGAAAATAAGCGGATTTCATAGCCTATAACCAATGAAATATAAATAGGTTTCATAAAAATAATGCCATAAAAATAATTCATTTAGGGAAGGAATATAAATGAACCATTAAGAAATTTCATAGAAATGAATGAGTACTGAAAATGGATGTCATATTATACGAAAAATATGTTATAAATACCTTTTAAAAAAATCTCTAGTAATATATCATTCTTCGTTAAAAAAATACTTATTAAAAATAAAACATTTTTTAAAACTTTTTCTTTGAAAATATCATTGAAAAATGATAAATAATGATTTTAAAACACAAAAAAATTTAAAATACTTTTTTCCTTGAAAATATGATTAATATTTCATTTTAAAAACATTTTTGAAAACATTTATAAAAACATTTTTTTTGAATAAAATAGATTTTCTACTTGAAAAGACCCTAACATGGCATACTTGGACATTAAATTAAATTTTCAGAATACTTAATATTAAATAAATAAATGCCCAAATATCATATTGGTTTAGTGTCTTTGGAAAATGGGAAACATAAAAAACTAGTTCATAAAACATCTACATCGTCTCATGCATTATCCATCATAACTAGAACCCCATTTTGGACACATCTTACTTGGTACACTTTTTCAAATTATGGGGAAAATAAATAAATGTGTGAGCTAATATGCATAGTAAGGTAAACGAGGGTGATATTTAAGCATAAACAAGAGAAAAAAGTGTATGAGAATGCGATCATAACAATAGAAGATCATGCCCTGAATATCAAAGGAAGCCTTGAATCATAAGGAAAAGAGAATATCAAAATTCATAAGATCATAACATTAACATAAACTTAAAATTATAGAATACACATGAACATAGAACTATGTGATGTTTTATAAATATTACCAGATTTACTCATTAAATAAAGGACATGAAATAATTCCCCTAAATATACATATAGACATGAAAACCAGGTCCACTCATAAAAATATTTACATGAAAACCAGGTCAGTGCATAAAATTGTGAACATGAAATTAGGTTCACGTATAACACACATAGCACATGAGTTAACCACTTTAATAAAATGAACTGAAATGAGATACAGGTTCCACCCATATCAGAATAAAATTATTCTTATGTTTGTCACAAAATCATAAATCTTTCATCACAATATAAACCATGGAAAAAATGGGTTTCATAAATACTATTCCATCATGTCCTAATATAGGGTAAACAACTGAATTTCATAAATAGAATAAACATAATCAAACAATTGGAATATTATGTATTTTTATAAATAATTTTATCTTATATGGAGAATAATTTTGATAAAATACTTGAAATTTATTATAGAGGAACCAATACTTTCTTCTTAGAAAAAGTTTTCATTTATTAAAACACCACACAATCTAAAAAAATTCTTTTAAGATAACCATGAAATATTATAAGGGAAGCTTTATAGAAATACGGCACCATGAAAGTGTGAAAATCCTCTCATTCTATATAATTTAGAATAAAATATTATTCTTGTAATTTTTTTTGAAAAGGTAATAAGTACCTCGTTTGAAAAAAAAAACGATTCATTCAAAACATTGTATTCAAAGGTAAAAACTTAGTAAAAATGACTTTTAAAATCCATAGAATAATAGTAAAAAATTTTATGAAATAATTTTTAGAAAACATCAATGTGAATGATAAGTTAAACCTTGTAAATACTTACATTTAAATAATCTCAAATAATAATGTTATTTAAAAATTATCCCTTACATAAAACCATAAAAAAATTCTTTTTGAAAAAAATTGAATTAACATAAAAAACGTCCTTTTATATTCCCTTTTATATCCATATAAATAGTTATGTAAAATAATATACTAAATATTGAAATGGAGAAAGGATCAATTCTTTAAACATTCAAAGCGTCCCATACCACGTTGAAAATTTAAATCATATACCCAATATCTTCAAATGAATCATTAAATACCATGAAGATAACTATATTCATGAAATAAAATATAACATGGGTATTACATATACCACACACAAGAAATAGGTGGTGAACATGGGTTATATCTCACGAAAATTAAATGTGAGACTGAATTCTATACCTTAGGTCTAAAACTATCCACACGTGTCTGAAACTCCTTTCTAATTGTTTTAAAAATATTATTAATTTATACAAGAATATTAATAATATTTATGATATAATATATGATTTTTTTATTAGTGTAAATCAATTGTTTATTAATAATTCCATGTTAATGAAACGCTTCGGGTAATAATCGCTTCGTTCATGGTATGTGTATTGACAAGTTATTATTGATCATATTACATAGATAATGATTTAATTACATCCAAAATGTATAAATTGATTTATATATCATATATATTTAGTATAAAAATATATATAGTAAATAGAAAAATGAAATGGAACACACTGTTTATGGAGACGGTGGGGCGTATGTACCCAAGAAAACTGTTTAAGATTTCATTATCATATTAAAATATTGGTAAGTGTATGATACATATGTATATTACAATTACAGTACCATATATATATATATCATATATGATATATATGTTTATTAACATCATTAGTTATACGTTCCATGTATAGCGTGAATGAATCAAATCGCTTTGAGGGGCGGTTGTCCACATTTCCACAAAATGATGTTATCATATATCCAAAATTAGAAAGGAAAGAAGGTATGTTTAATAAAAAAATTACAAAACATAAAATAGGTTATAATGAAAATATTAAAATATTATTTAACTAGAAAAATAGTTTTAATTCCATCCATTAGTCAGTAATGGTAAAAAAACAAAAACAATATTCATAGAGTTGATTAACCAGCATAACTTGGACACCAATTTCGTTTCATTGAATAAGAGGAGGGGAGAAATGACATAGATATGATATATTCTATTAGAAACATAAGAATATATTAAATAAATGATTCTTTAGTTATCATGAATTTGTGGATGAAGGAGTTTGGGAGAATGTAGAAAAAGAAAAAAAATAAGAGAGGTTCTTTAAGAAAATTAACTCTTGAATATCACATCCTTGAAATACCCTTGAGGGCCTTGGATTTGGTATTTTTGTGAAACAAGAATAAGATGCATGTGGGAAGAGTGAGGTGGATATTATTGGGAAGATATTTTGGGAGCTACATTGATTATGGGGTCAAAATGCGTAGATGAGGGGTGGTATTTATACTTGAGGAGATGTGGGGTCAAATGATTAATTTATTGATTATTTTGTATTAAAAGCTAACCACATTGAGGTGCAATTAATTTAAATGAATTAAAAATTAATTTAATGTTATGTATTATGTTTAGGGTTTATCCACACATAAAAGTTTCAAATTTTAGGTATGTTCAACCTTTATCTTTTAACTTCAAACCTTATCACAATTATACATATACAACAATAAATAATTTTTTTACCATGGTATGTATTTTATACCTAAAAATGAAAATTGACCTTATAACCCAATTTTTACCTTATTATTTTAAATTTTAAATCTATTTTACCTAATTATAATTCCATAAATAGGAAAATGATATTTAAAATTAATTCCACAAACAAAATGAAAACACTAGGTTTTAAAGTGAAACAATCAAAGGTTTGTACTATTTTTATATCTAATTTCAATGTAAAATTTAATAAAATGACATTAAATGAGTTTATTAAAATAATAATATCTAAATAAACTTTTAAACCAATTAAAAATATAATGTATCTTTATAAATAAATTATATGAAAAATTAGTTTTGAAAAAAAAATCCAAGATTTTTAACTATTGATTAAGAATGAAACCTTACAGAAAAATTTAAAAAAAAATTATACTAACATAATTATTTTGTTTCTATTTGAAATATGTAGTTTATTTTTACATATTAAATTTATAAAGGTGACAAAATTTGATGTAAAAAGGTTTCTCTATTAAAAGGTGGTAAAACTACCTTAATAAAAATATTTGGTTATATATGTGAAATGGGTATTTTTATTATCTTATGCCTATAAAAACAATTATATGAATATAAAAAATATTAACATGGATATATAACATATATATTACATTAAAATTACTCTCTAAATATAAATAATTTAATTTATTAGTATTAAAATGACTTGTGATCATAATAATAGTTTTCTATAAAATAATCCCTTTATTTTCATTTGGTTTTTATATATTTTTTGAAAATAATTTGTAACTATTTAATTCAATTTATTTTTTTTGAAAACTTTATATTTATATAAATTAGTTAATATTATTCATAAAATCTAATTTAACAGCTAGGTTACATCATATTTCAATAATATATCATTGTTCACTAAGCCTCGATCATGCGTATTAAGCAGGATATTGAGGAAAGTCTTTATTGTGTGTAAAGAAAGCTAACCCTAGTGTTCCATGTGGATATAGATAATTTTTATATTGTTAATGTAATCCAAAGATAGAGCTCTAATATAAAATACACTATTTTCAAAGTTACATGAAATGAAAAATATCAGAAAATTTAATTTAAGTCAAAAATAATAATTCAAAAAATCATGGGGTGTTACATTATACCCCCTTAAAATCAATATCTCCCTCAAAATTAATCTACGTTATCATAGGTTTAATACTTGAACGCTTCAATTATAGAAATCCACATCATAAAAATGGTCAGTAAAACATCTTTTTAAAAAGGAATTGTTAGAAGATAACAATTGCCCAATGTAAATCATGTGTAAGTCTCTATGTAAGAGAACATAAGTGATGATTTGGGTATGGAGGAAAATAATAAATAATAATAAATATTGTTAAAGATTTACATCATGATCCATTTTCCAAATATTTAAGAATTTTCATGAGAATATAAACATGTCTTTTTTATAATATCACCATTGTTCATGCCTTAAAAAATTACCCCTTTAGTACATATTCAAGGAAATGAGGTTGAATTTTTCATTCCTGAAGCGTTAGTAGATCATGTTATCCCCGAACAAAATGATAGTACATTACATATGTCTTTATCACAACAAAAATGTTAGAAAAAATTATCAAATATGCATAATTACACATATAGTGAGATAATAATTTAATCTCAAAATCATAATCTGGAGTTTAACTTATACAACCATAAATGGATAACCTTACAATCCTTCCAAATAATAAAAATCCAAAATTTTAGAAAGAGGTTCACTAAATATCCTTAAAATTTTTCTATTATAAATAATTTGGTAATTCATATTGGTCACATTCTAAACAAGTGAACCCCTTCATCATGTATACTCATGAGTCATGGAAATAACCTGAATGACCAGATATATTTATTGAAAACATGCATGTTTCCTTATTCTTAGGTCCAAAAAGTTATAAACTTTACCCATGATAACATAACCCACATGTTAATAAATCCTTAATTAGTTTGATGGTAACTAGTATAATCCAATTTATATATTCATATCCAACATATCGTTATCCAAATATCATTATCCCAACATTATGCTCATATTAAGGTTTATCATTTCCTTAATAATGTGTTTTCCAAAAATGTCCCCTGATAACCTCAATCACTTTTCAAGTTTATCAGTACAATTTGACATATACTCTCAAATCCTTATGTAAAAACTAAAATGGATCAATAAAAAGATGTTTAATTATTCCATAATACTATAAATTTACTTCCACAACATTATTCATCAATTTTAATACATAAACACACACCCATTCCACAACTTTTTTTCCTGTTCTCTACATTTCCAATAGTGATAGCATGATACATCCCTTTGTATTCTACCTTAAGAGTTTGCTGATGTAAATCAGGATCATTAAACCTTGTATTTGTTCCTTTGTTAGAATTATTTACATTTTTATTTCACTTGAAACACTCATTTGTGGATGGTTCACCAATTAGAGCATTCTATTTTTTCCCATTACATTGTTAGTATAATGCCTAATGCCCTTCTTTCCTAAACTTATAAAACATTTATAAGTACTCTTCCACACTTTGAGAATAATGAAAATATAATATTCTTTCCTCCATACTAGAAAGAGGTTCCTTTGAATTATATACTTCTTTTCTTATCATAACCATGTAATGGATGGGTAACATTAATATTCTTTTCGTAAGAAGAATATGAGGAAGGTACATAGTGAAAAATAAGTACATGATCTCATCCTAATTAATTGAGTCAATTTAATCTTGTTTCCTCATATTATTGATAAAGTTCCCCCACATATTCTCTTTACCTTCCAAGAGATATGTTCCTAACTTAACATTTTCATGTTCTGAACTGTGAAGAATGAAAGAAATCTTCTAAATGGTACATATATATTTTTTAGTAACTAGTGGATCATTTGTTCCTCTAAAAGAAGGAGTGTATTAAATTAAGAAGAATTTGAGCGAACTTTTTTACCTCCATTGGTCATTTGGAAGCCTAGTAGGATTCCTAGATTGATAAGGTTATGCGGTTATGGAAACAAGATTATGTATTCCAACTCTCATATCATTCAGTTGTTCAGGAAGACAATAATTTCATTGCCCATCGCATCCAGTATTAATGTGGTTCCATTGGGTTCTAGCTGTTTACTACAACCAAATTAATAGATTAAGATACAATTATACCAATGAGGGACCATATGATCATGAAACATTACTTATAGGATACCTAAATCATGAAACCTACTTTTAAATCTGTGAAACCTTAGGGTTATCCTTTGATACATACCTAAAAATATCCATAGAAACATCACTATGTATCTCACTTGGTTTCATTATCATACTTTCCAAAGGTTAACTAAACCTTCACTCTAATACCAACTATAAATACCCTAAGTTGGAGTACATGGAAATTACATTAATTTTTCAGAATACCTAATATTAAACAATTAGGTTCCCAAATACCATATTAGTTTAGTGTATTTGGAAACCGGGAAACAAAAATAACAACTTCATAAAACATCTAAATCATCTCCTACTTTATCCTTCATAACGATAACCCCTTTTTGGACACATATTACTTAATACCATTATTCAAATTCCAGGTAAAAGAAACAGAAAAGGGGTTACCTCATATTTTCAGTAAGTGTAAACAAGGGTGATATTTAAACACAAACATTAGAATACAAGGTATGAGAATGTGATCATAACATTATAAGATCATGACCTACATTGAAAGGTAAAACATGAATCATAAGTAAAATCAATTATCATAAACCATAAGATCTGAAAATTAATATAAAACATGAAATTGTGGAATAAACATAAACTTATAACTTTGTGAACATGTATAAATTGTAGTACCCCCAGTTTCTGGTATGTAATACTTTCTTGATGATTTTCATGGTTTTAAAGTGAAGGGTGACAAATGGGATAGTCGAGAGAACATTAAATTATGTTTTGAGGCAAAGGGGAAGTCGCAGGTGCGACCCACGTGTTGTCTAAACTGTGCGGCCAAACCGTGTGTAGTTGGCCCTTGAGGCAGTAGCTTCCGCACAGGCAGTGCACAGTTTGTCTAACCGTGCAGCCAAACCTTGGGTGGAGTGTCTGTCAAGGCAGTGCGTAACACACAGTTATCGCACGATTTGTCTAACCGTGCGAGAAAACCATGCGGCCACTTAAGCGAGATCCTATAAAGATGGATCTCACACGTTTTTGCCTCTATGTGGCTCGATTTTTGGATTAAGCGGCCCTAACTTGGGATTTTTCTTCTACTAAGGCCAGATAAGGTTCTCCCATCGTTTTGGAGGCAATTCGAAGGTTTCTCTTGGCGAATCGAAGCTGGATTCTTGAGGTATGTGATCGTTCATCTTCGTTCTTGACCTGTTTCATAGATCTACTTAGATATACTTCTCTAATTCTCTCGGTTTCTAAGATCTACACCGGTTATATGTAGATATAAGTGTGTGGATGCCAAATATAATGAGATTTGGTCTTTCTCTTGCTAGTATAAGAGATCTAAGGCGAGTTTTTGAAGAATCAACCAAGTTTTCTTGAGCGTTATTCGACCATTGTTATTTTCTTCAAAACCATTGAGGTAGGTGGCTTCACTCTCGACTCCTCTTGTTAGAATTGATTAAATTAGTTTCAAATTGGTTTATTTGAATGGTTTTTAGGGTGAAAAGCATGGAATAAATATTCTTTAGTGATGATCTATGGTTTTGATGTAATTGTGAAATCTTGGGGAATTTTTGTGCAAAGTGGATTTTCTTCTTGAATTTAAAATTTTGATTTAAAATTATGATTTCTGAAATTTTAAATGGTTTGATGAAAAATGGGTTTTCAATAAAAATGGAGTTTTATTGAAATGGTTTGCGATTGAAATGACTTTGATGGATTTGGTTTTCAATAAAAAGGAATTTTTATTGAAATGGTTTGGAATTGAAATGGTTTTGATAGAAATGGTTTTCAATAAAAAGGTGTTTTTATTAAAAGGGCGCTTTAGCATGATTGATGGGAAAATTTCGTGTGTGTTCATATTTAATTTGATATATACAAGGGTTAAAAGTATCCCCCATCAGTGTTGGGAATGATAAGGGTTAGGGCTCTCCCCTGTCAAACATTCATATTGCATTTGTGACAGATAAGGGTTAGGGGTCTCTCCCATCAGTGTTGGGATGGATAAGGGTTAGGGAACTCCCCCATCCAGCATTCATGTGCAATTAGGTTGGATAAGGGTAAAAAGTCTCCCCCATCATAGTTGGGATGGATAAGGGTTATGGATTCTCCCCTCTTCCAGGTAGCATGCATGGTTTGTTGAATATGCTTGTGGAATGGTTGGGTATGGAAAAAAGGAATGTTTGTGAAATGGTTCTAAAGATTGTTTGGTTATTTTTATGGAAAATAACTTTCTGGGAAATTGGTTAAAATTTCTCTTGGAATTACTTTGGTTATGAATGATTTTGGAAACTTGTTTATATTTAGTTATAAACTACTTTTGAGAAAATGTTTTATATAAATTGTTTTTATATAAATGTTTCTAACTCCTCTATCCTAGTGGCATGTAGGGAAGTCATTGGAGAAACCTACTAAGTTTTATACTCCCCCTGCGTTGGCACTTTGTTGCCTTTGCAGATGTCATGTTCCGGGGCACAGGTAAAGGTAAATCATCTGACTTCTAGTGGCTTGTGGGAATGCTTGGGAGATGTTTTGGATCTTGGAGCTTGTGAAGCATGGAGTTTTAGTGTCTTCTGAGAGTCTTGAGTTTTTCATTAGTTGTGTACTTTGATTCTTAGTTTGGTCTTCCGATGTTATGTATTTTTATGTGGTTCAATATAAATGAAGTTTCATAGTTTTCATTATTTTAATCATGCATCATATAGTGAATGTTGTTTATGTTTAGTTGGTTTATAGGTTATTTCTTAAAGGGTAAACCGTCCCCCTACTTGTATTTGAAACCCTTCAGAATTTATTTTTAACCTTTAGCTTATTGGAGATGTCGCTTAAGGAATAGTAACGACTCGTTGTACTCTCAAGCCAATGTGAATTGTCGGGACATTAAAAATGGTGTCGGCTTGTTCAGTCCATTACTAACAAGTAGTCATCGATGTTCTTGGTGTTGACGTTGGAATTAATTCTTGTCTATTTCATTGGTCGAAATCTTAGATAAGAGTAGGATTGTCGGAACTTGAAATTTATAGCATAAAAGTATGTAGTGAACCCATTTATGCTGAACTTCACGTTACCATGATGTTGGGTATATAAGTGTTTTGGATACATTTCTAGAATGTTGGAAATCTCATTGTCATGGGTTTAGCCAATGAGATGAGCATGAAATGCATTGTAGAGGAATGAATTCCCACTAGGATTTCATATCTCATTGTGAGGACTGATTTGTGATTTTGTGCAAGGTGCGAATTTTTAAAAAAAATGCAGAAATTGTATTCAATGAATGATTTTGAAAACAGTATATTTGATGTATTTTGAAAATGGGTTGATTTTCAAAAGGCATGAGGAATGTTTTCAAAAATGTTTGAACATGGGGAAAAGGTCATTTTGAAAACAATGTTGTGATAGATAATGTGATATAATTTGAAATGCTAAGCCATCAGTTTCAAGAGAGTGATATTGACGGAGGTTGTTATTGGTTTAGAAAATGGCACCTGGTAGGAATTGTCATAACAAACCTGAAGAAGCTACGGAGAATGTGGTTGCACCCGAACCATGTGTGAACCAAGAGCTGGTTCAAATTATTTTCCAAGATTTTCATGCTATGGATACGATGAACTGAAGGAATGAACCAAGGCATGTGGATCATACCATTCAGTTCATGAAGCTGAATCCACCAAACATTTGGGGTGATGCTGAACCTGAGAAGGCGGAGGTTTGGCTAAGTATGATGAATCATATCTTCGATTTCATCGACACACAAGTAGAGTTGAAAGTAAAGCTAGCGATGCATATTCTTAAGGATCTTGCACGTCTGTGGTGGGATTTAGCTGTGCATGCTAAATTGGATAAAGAACTTAAATGGGAGGATTTTAAAGAATTGTTCAACAAACAATTCTACCATCAGACGTTCAAGATCCAGAAAACGATGGACTTCTTCAGCCTAAAACAACAGAGTCTCTCTATCACTGAGTATGTGGCTAATTTCATGAATTTAGTCTGTTTTGAACCAGAGGTTGCAGCAAGTGCGTCGTTGAAGGCACACTTCTTCAAATAAGGGATAAGGCAAGAGATTCGTTCGAATATTGCAATGATTTGTATTATGGATTATACAGAGATGGTGAATAGAGCCACTATTGCTGAACGTGATATCTCAGGATCGATGGGAGGAGGAATGATGATACCGACTGGAAATGGTGGAAACTCAAACTCTAGGAACAAGAGGAAAAATACACCTATTTCCACAGTGCAAGTGGAAATCAGTATCAGACAGCGGGATCAGTGAACCTTCCTCCACGACCCAAGACCAAAGAAGGTCATTTTCAATGTGGTTCCCTTGACCAAAAAAGGTGAGATTGTACAGATCAACCTAGAGTATGTCACAATTTCAAGAAGATGGGACATCTACAACGCTATTGGAGGAATGCTCTAAGGTCGGGTGCACGTGACACTTCTCAGGCATCACAAGAATTGTATGCATTGATAGGATGAGGACAGAAAAATCGGTCTTGTCCGTATAACAAAGCTAACCAAGGTGATTCTCAAAATACCATGACTCCTCAACTAGGAAAATCTCAGCAAGGAAACAAGGAGAACAGTGTAGTGACAAAACAATTGTATGGAGCTTAGTAGATGATTGTTGATGATCAGGCATGATCATCTATAGTGAGAGGTACGATTCTTTTGAATTCTACCCTTGTGCAAGTTTTGTTTCATACTAGTGCATCAAATTCCTTTATTGCTTCTCGTTCTGTTGACTTGCTATGTTTAAAACTATAAATGATGCATTCTGTCTGAAAACTATTCTTGGTGAAAGAGAATGTCAAACCTTTGTGTGTAGAGCATGTGCTATAAATGTTGATGGAGCTGGGTTAAAATGGGACTTCTCGATGTGGGACATGGATGTCTATGATGTAATCCTGGGTATGGATTGGTTGACAATGTTTAAGGCTCAGATCAACTGTTATAGGAGAAAGGTCAGTTTCGCGACTGAGGATGACATCGACCATCTCTTTAGAGGAGAAAGGATGGCAATGAAAGGTGCAAAGATCTTATTGAAACCAATGGTGGGAATGATCTCTTACCAACATGCAGTGTTGACTTTGGAATCAATGGAAGAGATTGAGAAAAATAGCATTCCAGCTGTTGTGGATAAATTTCTTAATGTCTTTCCCAATAACTTCTTAGGGTTACCGCCTCTAAGTGAAGTGGAGTTTATGATTGATATTATTCCATGGAACAGTCCTATTTCCCTTCCGTCTTATAGGATGGCACCAACAGAGTTACGAGAATTGAAAGTGTAGTTAGAGGAGCTGGAAAGAAAGGGTTTCATTCCACCTAGTACTTCTCCGTGGGCAACACAAGTGTTGTTTGTGAAGACGGAAGATTGATCTCTTCAGATGCGTGTTTATTATCATTATATTAACCATGTTATGATAAAGAATATATATCCACTTCCACGGATTGATGATCTACTCGATCAATTAAGGGGAGCTTAGTGGTTCTACAATATTGAATTGCGATCAGGATATCACCAATTGAGAGTTCGGAAGGAGGATATTCCAAAGACAGCTTTCCGAAACAGATATGGCCACTAAGAATATGTATTCATGCCTTTCATTCTAACAAATTCACCAGTAGTCTTCTTGGATTTGATCAATCAAATATTTCAACAATATCTAGATTCTTATATTATGGTGTTTGTTGACAATATCTTGCTGTATTCAAATACAAGGGCTGATCATGAGGTGCACATGGAAATAGTGTTACAAATACTGAGATATCATCATTTGTATGCCAAATTATCAATGTGTGATTTTTGGATACTAGAATTATGTTTCCTTGGCCATGTCATTTCGGAGAAAGGCATTTCTATTGATCCTAAAAAGATAGAAGCCGTTATCTCATGGAAACCACTAAAGAATGTGTTTGAGATACATAGTTTTCTTGGTCTTATTGGTTACTACTGACGCTTTGTGTGTGATTTATCATGACTAGATTCACTAATGAAAACTCTAACAAAAAAATAATGATCCATTCCAATTGATAGAATAATGTCAGAAGTCTTTCCAGGAACTAATATTTTGTCTTACATCGGCACCTATCTTGATCTTTCCAAAATCATTACAGGGGTATTTGGTGTATTGTAATGCTTCAAGATCAGGGTTGGTTTGTGTTCTCATGAAAAGAAATCATCTGGATGCTTATGGTTCAAGGAAGTTGTGGGTGCAAGAGAAAAATTACCCAACACATGATTTGGAGTTGGCTGTAGTCGTCCATGCTTTGAAAACATGGATACATTATCTCTTTGTTGAGAAATTTACTGTGTTTATGGATCAAAAAATCTTGAAACACATTTTATCAAAGAGATATTTAAATCTGAGGCAAAGGAGATGGATGGAGTATCTCTAGATGTTTTACTTTGACTTGATGTACACACCAAGAAAAGGGAATTCGGTGGAAAATCCATTGAGTAGAAAGTCATATGCACAGTTGGCGAAAGAAGCTTTAGATGAATGGTAGTTGATGTCAGTCTTTACCGACATGCATGTGGAATGTGAAGACTGAGGTGATGTTGCCGAATTCTTTTTAGATACACTTTTTCATGATTTAGTAAAAATGATGAAAGATGCACAAACATATGATGCAGAATGTTTAGTTATAAGTTCAAAACTCAATTGTGGGGAGACCATTAAGGGCTGGAAACTTGATGGAAGTTCAGTTTTTTGATTTAGAGATCAGATGATTGTACCTATGGTATTTTACTAACAACTCCTTCATTCTAACCACAATTGAAGATGGGATGTACACCAAAGTACACATAATATGAATAAGGCATTGAAGGCGGAGTTTTGGTGGAGCGGTATGAAAAGGAAGGTGGCCGAGTTCATCTCATGGTGCTTAACTTTTCAGCAGGTCAAAGCAGAGCATCATAGAACAGTTGGAATGTTACATTCTTTACCTATCCTAGTGTAGAAATGGGATCAGATAGAAGTGGATTTTGTTACAGGTCATCAAGGAAAGGTCTAGAAACACGATGCCATTTGGGTGATAGTGGATCTTCTAACCAAGTCGGCCCATTTTAGCCCTATTCGTGAAACCCATATGGTGGAAGATAATTACAAAATATTTATCTGAGAAGTGGTAAAGACGCATGGTGTACCATTTTGTATAGTCTCAGATAGATATCTAAGGTTCACATATCATTTCTGGAAATCATTACAGCAGGCTCTTGAAACTCAGTTGACTATGAGCACGGTGTATCATCCCCAGACGGATATGAAATAAGAGTGGATGATAAAATTTATAGAAGACATGTTGCGGGATTGTGTAATGGATTTTTGTGGCACCTGGGAGGATCATATACCCTTAGTTGAGTTCTCATACAATAACAGCTATCAATCCTCATTACGCATGGCTCCGTTTAAAGAATTGTATGGGAGTCCTTGTCGTTCTCCATTATGCTAGGTGGGAATAGGTGAAACTTCACTAGTCGAGCCAAGACATGTCCAAGAGACAAAAAAGAAGATCTATTTGATTAGAAAGAATATGGATATGTCTCAAAGTCATCAGAAATCTTATGCAGATCATCATCGAAGACCGTTTTCGTTCGTTGTGGGTGATGATGTCTTCTTGAAGATCTCTCCAAGGCTTGGAATTCATCATTTTGGGAAGTCGAGCAACTTATCTCCTAGATACATTGGACCTTTTTGAGACACTAGAATGGGTTTGAGAGGTGTAATTTTAGTGATAATTACCACCATGGTTTAGCTCAGTGCATAATGTGTTCCCTGTATCTTTGTTGAAAAAGTATCAGCCTTATATTGACCATGTGATCAGATGGGATCATGTTGACCAAGATCCGGATGATTCGTTGATACATATCCTGGTATGGATTTTGGTTAGGCCAGAGAAAGTCTTACATGGAAAAATCATCGGCCTAGTGCGGGTTTTATGGTAGCATGGTCAGATTCAGGAAGAGACTTGGGAACATGAAAAGGAAATGATAGAGAAGTGGCCGAAAATCGTTCAATTGGGTGAAGGTTTTCTACTTTCTGAGGATGGAAAGACCAATGGTTGGGAGAATGTAGTACCCCTGGATTCTGGTATGTAACCCTTTCTTGATTATTTTTATGGTTTTAAAGTTAAGGTTTAATAATGGGAGAGTCTACAAAACATTAAATGATGTTTTAAGGCAAAGGGGAAGTCGCACGGGCGGCACATGAGTTGTCTAAACCGTGCGGCCAAACCGTGCGTAGTCAGCCCTTGAGATAGTAGATTCTACAAGGTAGGTGCATGGTTTGTCTAAACATGTGGCAAAACCCTGCGTGGAGGGTCTTCCAAGGTAGTGGCTAATGCATAGTTTGCGCATGATATGTATAATCGTGCGATCAAACCATTCGGCCACATAAACGAGATCCTATAATGGTGGATCTCACGCATTTCTGCCTCTATGTGGCTCGTTTTTCTTCTTAAGTGGACCTAACTTGGGATTTTTCTTCTCTTAAGGCCATTGAAGGTTCTCCCATCATTCTGAAGGCAATCCGAAGGCTTCTCTTGATGAATTGAAGCCGTAATCTTGAGGTATGTGATCATTCTTTTTCATTCTTGATCGATTTCTTAGATCTACTTGGATCTACATCTCCTATTCTGTCGGTTTCTTAGATCTATGCCCGTTATGGGTATATCTATGTGTGTTGATGCCAAATATTATGAGATTTTGTATTGGTCTTTCTAGGAGAAGGGATGTAAGGTGGGTTATTGAAGAATCAACCCATTTTTCTTGAGCGTTCATCGACCGTAGTGTTTTTTTTCAAAACCTTTGAGGTAGGTGGATTCACTCTTGACTCCACTTGTTATAATTGATTGGATTAGTTTAAAATTGGTTTATTTGAATAGTTTTGATTTTTAAAATCATTGAATAAATCTTCTTTAGTGATGATTTATGGTTTTGATGTAATTGTGAAATCTTGGCGAATTGTTGTACAAAGTGGTTCGGCTTCTTGAATTTATAATTTTTATTTTAAATTATGATTTCTAAAATTATAAATGGTTTGATGAAATATGTGTTTTCAATAAAACTGGTGTTTTATTTAAATGGTTTGAGATTGAAATGACATTGATGGATTTGGTTTTAAAAAAATGAGTTTTATTGAAATTGTTTGGAATTGAATAGGTTTTGATGGAAATGGTTTTCAATAAAAAGGTGTTTTTATTAAAATGGTGTTTTGGAATGATTGATAGGAATATGTGGTGTGTGTTCATAATGCATCGGGGACAGACAAGGGTTAGGAGTCTCCCCCATCAGTGTTGGGATGGATAAGGGTTATGGCTCTCCCCCGTCAAACTTTCATATTGCATTCGAGATGGATAAGGGTTATGGGTTTCCCCCATCAGTGTTGGGATGAATAAGGGTTAGGGCTCTCCCCCATTAAGAATTCATGTGAATTTGGGTTGGATAAGGGTAAGAAGTCTTCCCCAACATGGTTTGGATGGATAAGGGTTAGGGCTTCTCCACTCTTTCAGGTAGCATGCATGGTTGGTTTCATGGGTTTGTGGAATGGATGGGTTTGCCAAAAAGGATTGTTGGTGAAATGGTTCTAAATCTTGTTTGGCTATTTTTCTGGAAAATAACATGCTGGAAAATTGGTTTAAATTGCACTTGGAATGCCTTTGGTTATGAATGGTTTTCGAAACTTGTTTATATTTAGTTATAAACTTCTTTTGAGAAGATGTTTTATATAAAATGTTTTTATATAAATGTTTCTAACTCTTCTATCCTAGTGGTGTGAGTAGGGAATTTATTGGGGAAAACTACTGAGTTTTACAGTCACCCCTATGTTGGCACTTTGGTGATTTTGCAGATGTCGTGTTCCGAGAAACAGGTAAAGGTAAATCATCTTATTTCTAATAACTTGTGGTGATGCTTGGGAGATGTTGTAGTGCTTGGATCTTACAGATCATGGAGTTGTAGTGTCTTTTGAGAGTCTTGAGTTTTTCATCTGCTTTGTACTTTGATTCTTAGTTTGGTCTTCTCTTGTTTTGTACATTGATGTGGTTTAATATAAATGAAGTTGTTTAGTTTTCATTGTTTTTCTCATGCATCATATAGTGAATGTTGGTTATTCTTGGTTGTTTTATGGGTTATTCCTTAAATGGTAAATCATACCCCAACTTATATTTGAAACCCTTAAGAATTTATTGCAAGCCTTTGGCGTCTTGGGGTGTCTGTTAAGGCCTAGTAATGACTCGTTGTACTCTCTAGGCAATGAGAATTTTCAGGTCATTACATAAATAATAATAGGTTCACTCATTAAATTAAGGACATGAAATCAAGCCCCTGCATATACATTTGGAAAAGGAAACCAGGTCCACTAAAAAAATTATGGGCATGAAAACGAATTCCACACATAGAATTTTCAACATAAAATTAGGTTCTTGCATAACATACATACCTCATGAGTTATCCATATTTATCCAATGCACTGAAGGGATATATAGGTCCCACCCATCTCATAATGAAATCATTATTACGTGTTCCACTGAAAAATAAATAATTCATTATAACATATCCCAAGAGATAAAAAGGGTTTCTTAAACAACATTTCATCATAATATAATCTATATTAAACAAATATATTTTATAAATATAATAAACATAATCAAACCCTTGGAATAATAAGGATATTAATAATCAATTACATAGTTGATAGAAAATCATTTCTAAAAAACACTTGAAATTGATTCTTGATGAAAATATCCTTTATTATTCAAAACTGTATTCTTTTCTTAAAAACCCATGAAATTTTAAAAGAAAATAATTTCATCATGTAATTACATGAAAACATGTAATAGAAGCTTCATGGAAATAAGTCATCATGAAAGTGTAAAACTTCATTCTTTCAATATAAGTTAGAATAAAACATTCTTGTCGTACTTTTTCCGAAGAAGTTAAAAAGTGACTCATTAGGGAAAAGAAAGAAAGATTCCATTAAAAACATATAGTAATAAATATGAAGTCAAAAAGGGGTTAAAAATGAATTTAAAAATCCCTAGAAAAATATTAAAACAATTTATGATATGATTTTTAGAAAACGTAGACATAGATGATAAATATATCCCAGTAAATACTTAGGTATAAACAATTTCAGATAATAACTAGATTTTGAAATTATCCATTAAATAAAACCTTAAAAGACCCCTTTTAAAAAATTATTTATTGTACATAAAAATTAACAAAATATTACCTTTATAATCACTTTTATATCCATATAAATTGTTTTGTAAAATAATATCAAGAATATTACAAGGGAGAAAGGATTAATTCATTAAACATTAAAAGCATACCATTCCACTTTGAACAATTAAATTATAATTCCAATACTTTCAAATGAATCTTTAAATACCATGAAGATAAATGTATTCATGATATGAAATATAATAGGTTTATTACATTCCCCAGACACAAGAAATAGGTGGAAAAGATGGCTTATATCTAAAAAAAATTAAAAGTGAGACAAAAATTCCCTTACCTTAGGTCCGATACTCTACATACTTGTCCAAAAATCCTGTATAATGGTTTTAAACATATTATTAAATTATTCCAGAATCATAAAAATATTTATGATATCATATATAATTATTTTATGACTTTATATCACTCATTTTTTAATAATTCCAAGTTAATGAAATATTTTGGGTAATAATTTCTTTGTTTACGTACCTGTTTTGAATTATCAATCTTGACCATATTACATATAAAATGATTTAATTACTTCCATAATTAATATAATGATTTATATATCACATATTTTCTATATATAAATATATATAATAGATAGATAAATGAAATGGAACACACCGTTCAGGGAGATGGTAGGTCGTATATACCCATGAATGTTGTTTCTATATTCTTTGTTGTATTATAATATTGATATGTGCATGATAAAAATTTATATAATAATTACAGTATCATATATATTCAATATATGTTACATATGTTTATTAAAATTATCCTTAATACATTCCATGTATAGCGTGAACAAATCATATCACTTTGAGGGGGCTGTAGTCCACAATTCCACAAACGATGTTATCATATATCCACAATATGGAAGGAATTTAGGTATGTTTAATATAAAATTTTCAGAATATGAAATAGGTTATAATGTAAATATTAAAATATTATTTAAACCGATAATATTTTTTGGAGCATCCATTAATGAGGTAATGAAAAAAGAAGAAAAAAAATATTCATGGAGTCGATTAACTAGAATAATAATTTCATTTATTTGAACAAGAGGATGTGGGAAACAAAATGGATATAAGATATTCCATTATAAAAATAAAAATATAGCATATACAAGATTCTGGATTTATCGCTAATTTAGAGATGAATGAGGCGAGGAGAAAGTTTAATAATAAGTGAAATTAATAGAGGTACTTGGAGAAAATTACATCTTAAATATCCCCTCATTGAAAACCCCTTGAGGAACTTAGATTTGGTATTTTGGTGAGACTAGAAGCAATTGTAAGTGAGTAGAGTGAGTAAGAGTGTTTTGGGCAGTTTTTTGATAAGCTACAAGGTTTCTCAGGTTGAAATGGTTAGATGGGGGGTGGTTTTTATATTTGAGGAGAGGTGGGTTGAAGTGATTAATTTGTTGATTATTTTATATTAAAATATTATCACATTAAGGTGAAATTAATTTAAAAAAAATTAAAATTTCATTTAATTTTTTGAATTATTATTAGTTTAGAACCAAACCTCAACCAACCATTAAATTTATCAATTTTAGGTATTTCAATCTGTTACATTTTAACTTTAACTTTTGTCACAATTTTACCTATACAATGATAAATATATTTTATACCATGGTAGCTTTTTAATTGATAAAAATGAAAATGATTTTATGACCTAATTTATATCTTATAATTAAAAATATGTAATTTATTTTACCTAATTAAATTCACATAATTTGGATAATTAGATTTAAAATCAATTCCACAGAGAAAATGAAAACACAGTTTTTTAAAATGAAATTTTCAAATGTTTGAAATGTTTTTATATCTAATTTAAATGTGAAATTTATTCAAATGAAATTCATTTTATTTATTTTAAGAAATTTTATCTAATTAAACATTCATACCAATTAAAAATATAATTTATCATTATATATAAAATAGTTGTAAAAGTTGTTCTGAATTAAAATCTAGGATGTTTGACTATTGATTAAAAAGTAAACCATATAGAAAAATACCAAAAATTTATCCTAGCCTAATTATTATGTTTCTATTTAAAATTTTAAAATTAGTTAGAAAATTTAAGTCTATAAAGGTGTGAAAAAATTATTTAAAAATGTTTCTCCATTAAAAATTTGTAATACTACCTTAATAAAAATATTGGGGTTTATTTGTTAAATTGGTTTTATTCTTTTATTATGCCTATAAAAACTATTGTATGAATATAAAAAATATTTACTTAGATATATAAAATATATATTACAATAGAATTAATTAATAATTATAATTATTTTATTTTATTTTATTTAGATTAAAAAAATTGTGATCCAAATAAAAGTTTTCTATAAAAATATACTATTAATATTCTTTTGGTTCTTATATTCATTTTTAAAGAATTTATAAATAATTAATTCATTTTATATTTTGTGAAAGCTGTATATTTATACATGTTAATTAATAATATTCATAAAATTTAATTTAATAGAAATGCTCCATCATATTTTAATAATATATCATTGTTCACTATTCCTCGATCTTGTGTGTTATACAAGCCATCAAAGAAAGTATTTACTGTGTAATGAATGCTAACCTCAGAGTTCCATGTAGCGAAAGATAAAATTTATTTATTTTTATAGTGAATGTAATCCAATAATAGTTTTTTAATATAAAATAAACTATTTTAAATGTTACATGAAATGATAAATATCAAAAAGTTTAATTTAATTCAAAAAACAATATTCAAAAAATCTTAGGGTGTTACATGACTGAAGAGACAAATAGAGTAAAATTTTCTTAAATAAATTTTCATGATCATATTAAGTACCAAGAATCGAAAAAATGGTTCTAATATGTGAAGATATATTCAATAAATAGATGATAAGAAAATTCATGAGTGTTCTTGATATGTGGATCAAAATATTTCCTCAATGGAATTATAATCATAATCAATCCCCATAAACGATGAAATTGTAGCATTAAACTTGTAGCACTTTGTTAACTTTGAATAAAAATACCCTAGTAAAAACTGAAATAAATAAAGCTTTAAATATCATTAAAAGTGGGATATTAATGATATAACATGTCAAATGTTAGTATATAAACATTGTAAAATAATATATGTGCATAACTAAACATGTGTCTCAAAAAAAGAAAATTGAGACAAAACTACCTTACTAATTTGGTAACTTTTGAACTATAAATCCCCTGAAATAAAGATCATAAATTTGTTATTTAAATAAACATAAATTAGATTATAATGATATTAGATTAAATTCATGGTGATTATATACACCACACAGAAGAATATCATGGTGAATATGGTATAAGTTTCATAAAAATAAAAGTGAGACTAGATATCCCCTTACATTATGTCTTGACTCTCATCGTACAGATTAAATAATCATGTATAATTAATATAGGTTTATTATCAATCTATTATAGACCCATATTAATTTATATAATACCATATATGATTTTATTATGTCATTTTATTACCCATTTATTAACACTTCCATGTTAAATTTATGTTTTGGGTAATAACCACTTTATTTTTCTTATGTGTTTTGATTAGTTATATTTCTGGTTCTATTAATTATATAATTACATAATAATATCCATAATGATAACCATTAATTAAATTTAAAATATATTCATTTTAAATGTATTCATAATAATCTATAAAAGATAGAAATATAAAATGAAATACATCATTCATGAAGACGGTATGTCGTACGCACACATGAACACTATTTGAATTTTCTAATTGTTCTGAAAGAAATAATTTAAATGATAAATGTCTTATAATTAAGATATAATTATTATGTCATATATATAATATAAATTCGCAAAACCCATCCTTAATACAGTTCATGTGCTGTGTGAATTAATCACATCACATTGAGGAGGCGGTAGTCCGTGCATCCACAAAAAAAGATACTGTATTTACACAAAAGGGAAGACCTAAAAGTATGTGTTATATAATAATTAAAGAAGAATAAGTACATCATAAATATCATATAAAAATATAAATTACATTATTATTTCCAATTTTTAATGGTGTTAATGGAAGAATGAGCGACATAGGTTTGCGAGGTAGTAGTTCAATGTACTCATGAACGATGATTTCATATCCCACTTGATGGAAGTGTGTAAGAGTGTAAGTAGAACACCTAAAATAACAAAATATAATTATATTTAGGGCGATTTTTTTCATATAATAACATAATTGTATTATTTTAGGGGGTGTATAATGAAAATAAAATATATTATCTTGTGCAATGATTTTACCTCTTCTTTGGATAACTCAGTTTGGTTTTCACAAAAGGGATTACATGGTCAGATTTATGACAAAAGTGGTGCCTCTAGGATGTAGTTACATAATTTAGGAGGATATTTTTATAGGTTTGGGATGAGAAAAATGGATTTATAGGTGTCAATAAGTGAGGGAGGTGAGTTCCCTTGTACAATGAGTGATGAGTAGTATTCTTTTAAATATAAAAAGGAAAACACTATTGAGAGGTATCCCTTACATAATGTTACTCGAATAATAGTTCATATTAGATAATAGATAGAATATGGTCGATATATTTCCAGAAATTGGATTTTTGGAATAATTTATAGCTCATTTATCATTTTTCAATTAAATTTTAACCACTAAGTAAACTTGTTTTTTGCATAATCGTTGTAATTAATTTTAATTAATCTCAATAATATTTTAGGACAAAAATAACATCAACGTAATATAAATTAAAAATTATTCTTATTCCAAATATTGGATACATATTTACAAATTATAATGACATAAGTGGAAGAAATTAATTTATAATTAATTTTGTAGACGTGTAGTGACAACAAGTTTGTTAAGGGAATTTTTTTAAAAGTTTGAGATATTTTTATATCCAATTTCAATAAGAATTTTTTTACAATGAACTAAATGGAATTAATTAATTTAATCTTTATCTAATTAAATCATAAAAAATTAAAATATAATTTAACAATATAAATAAATTTCCTAAAAAAGAATTTTGGAATTAAAATTCATGATTTTCACTATTCATAAAAAATGAGGTTTTTCATAAAAAATACCGAAAATCCACGCAAAGATAATTTTGAAATTATGAATTAAAAAAGGAATTTAATTTAACATATTAAATTTATAAAATTATCTAATAATTATTTTATTATTGTTCATAGAAAAACATAAAAAGTAGTTCACTTAAGAAGAAAGTACTTTCAAACATATAAAGACTTTAAAAGAAATTATATATTTTTACCAATATTTTTTATTAATATAAAACCATTATAAATAATATTTAATGATTAGTTATTACTATTAATATAAAAAAATTTATATTTATGTTATAACTATCTCTTTTAAATAATTATAATAAAAAAAGGTTGTTCCATAGAAACTCATTATTGCATGTAACACTTGCCTAGTCAGTGTTGCATGTAACACAAACCTATATTAGTGTAGAATATAAAAACGTCATAATTTAGTGTAACACTCAACACATGACATCAATGAAAATTAATTTATTCTAAAAAATGGTTTTTAAAAACTCGGGGTGTTACAAAGACCAACATCTTGTGGACTATGGGAGGGTGTTTTGTCTAGAATCCTAGTGGGAGGATGGATGGATGAAAACCACCAATTTCCCATTTCTCATCTTTTGGTGGTTTTATGTACTGGTATGAATATAAGTTTGTTTCACTAAATATATTTTGGTAAAAGGATGTTATAGATTGTGTTAAATTTTCACACATTTAGCTTCATAAATAGTATACAAAGGATTATTATAGGTTTTATTTTTATAAGCTATGATGGCTTGAGGTGCGTTACTCAGTGTGTAGGTTGTGATGGATTGAGGTATAATACCTGATGTCTGAAAACAATCATACAAGATATATAGTATATTTTAAACTAATCGATTATTATAAATTAAGATCTTTATGGGATTATGTAGTGATGTGATACACGAGGTTCAGGTTGTGATGCTTATACCTAGTGTCTACAGGTTGGATTATTTAAGAGATAGATAGTGAAGGATGTGTGATATTAGGACAAAGTTTTCAAGTAGTGGGAAATATGTATAGGGGCTCCCTTGTTGTTTACATAAAATTACATGATCTCTTATCTATGATAGTTAGTGAGAGATAGACATTAAGAAGTTGGGAACATAGTATAAATATTTAGGTGATGATTTAGTTTCACTATTATTCACTATGATTTTGCATGATTTCTTTATTTTTGGAATGAGATCCTCCAAGTAGGATTCAATTGAGTATATTGTTATGATCACCCAACATATATATAATCTATTTTTCAGGTCATAAATAGGAGGTTAGATATAAAGATGGATATTACCTGATTGTGTTTTTTTTCACGATCTATTTGGGATTTGGGGTCACTAGCAAGGTACCTTTTTGTTATATGAGTTCCTTTCAGTTGTTTTAATATTGTATGGCATTGAAAGTATTTACTCTATATTTATTTTATATTTGTTTAAGAAGATGTCAATTTGTGTATATGTATTATCTATCTCTTCCAAACATTCTCTTAGTGGTTAATTCCTCCCATTTTTATTATTCTTAAAGACTTGGTGATAGTTACTATCTCTTGGACTACTAGAGGCAGGACTTGAGCGGTCACCATCTTCCTTCTCTCATAGTCGTACAAGAGGCTTACTATCTTGGATGGAGGTGGTTATTAAAGAGTGGTATCAAAGGTTTAGGTTAAGGGATATGATGGTGTTTGGAGTTAGTCATAGGTGATATTTCATGGTTTTTTTTCAGAAACACTATCATCTAAGTTTAGTAAGTGATGTGAACCCGATAGACCATCCATGACCTGCCTATTTAGGGATCCCTTTTTATGTGATGCAAGTATCTTTAAATTTAACAATAATACTAATAGAAGTGATACAAGTTGTTAGAACCTAGTTTTTCCTTTAGTTATGTGTTTTTTATTTTTTTGTTAAATTCTTTTATTTATACCTAATATGGATGCCTAGTGAGGTTATGATGGAAAAAAGGGTGTCCAAGTCTTATTCGAAGCCCGTAACCCCAACTAATGGAAGAAACCACTAGGGAGAATGGTTAGTAGAAAACATGTATCCATGTATAGATGATTTATCCTAATAGTATGGGTTCTTTTTAGTGACTAGAATTGGGTTCATAGTTTTCCATAATCGTGTGCCTAGAGCTGCACCCCTCTACATATTCTCTATAGTTTCTAACAAAGGCATATTTCCCAGTTAGTGCACAATTTTCCAAATTGTGGACAGGAAACGTGAAGTTAATATCTTTGGATAGTGAATTATACATGGTTGGCCCATAGTATGAAACACTGTGTTGAAAAACCATGAGGACCTGTAAAATTTGTGTATAATTACATTTTTTCATATGGACTTATAATTTTAATACCACTCTTCCTTTCTTCATTCCATCTAAAATTAGCACCCATTTTATCCCAGTGGTTCTCCAATTCAAGTTCGTTTATGATTTGATCCAATTTCATCATCAAGACCCCAAATCAATCTCTTATTATCTCATTAGACAACCACTGATGAGTTATTTAATCATTAGGTTCCATTCTTTGTTTGACTTTCAAATAATGATTCTATTTTTATGTAGGCTCATATGCCCTATTTTCAGGTCGTTCATCTGATCCTTCATTTTCTTCCAATCCAGGGGAAACTAAGGGAAAATACTTGACGGGGAATGGGATATAGGATCGATGTAGGCGATCTATGTCTTTTCTCTAAAATTATAATCACTCATTAATTTATGTCATTATGCGCATGGCAGTCTCACTTGGTAATGATTCTAATATTCATATTCTTTAATTATAATTTTTTACATTGTGTTATAAATACCTATTCATACATGTTCTTTATGCCACTAGAGGTTTGGACCTCAATTATTTCCATATAATTAGAGTTCTTACCATGTTATTCCATTTTTATCATTATTGGTATTATCTAACACACCATTCGTGTGTGATTTTACTTTCCCTTGTTTAGGTAAGTGGTCCACCATAAATAAACAAGTATTTAAATTGTAAAATGGCCAGTGTATATGTATATATCACATAGATTAGATAAAGTATAATTCAATTTATTTGATATTGGTTTCATGTCCTCTATACCATGTATTTTTTAATGAAAGGTATCGAATAAACCTATTAAAAGTCATAAACTAAAGTGATAAATGGTTACGTGTCCTTGATACACCTTGTCATGTTTATTAATATGTAATGATCAAAGCCTTTTTAAATGATTAAATGGAATTAGTATTACATGAATATGGTTAAATATGTTATAAATTGAATAATTACAAGATTCCTATTATTTTGGACCTTTTTCATCTTTATAGGAATGGTCTGACTTGATCCAGACATGGATTTATAAAAGAATCCCTCAAGCACTCTAAGGACTCCATTAAGATTCATGAGAATATTTTCATTTGAGATACCAACCACAAAATATTTTTTTTGTCTTTGAAGATTCTTTCATATGTGTATCATTGATGATTAAACTGATATAATTTTTCAGATAATAGAATTACTTGGATACACTCCTTGGATGAATCTTGATGCCTTCAGACACATGACACCATGAGTTCACCCCATTGGACCCAATCATGCTTACTCTATGATTATGATGAATGATATGCATTGAATCAGTTATAATCATTTATAATGTATTGTTTTGGGTGAGCCCCTTGGATGACACTCATAAATCTTTGTTTCCAAACATCATGAGTTACTACTATGAGTTGGAAGTACCCTGAGGTCAAGGATTACTTATATTCAAATTGGAACCCCTTTATTATTATTATTATGATTTATTCTAGTATTTATGATAACTTCAAAAGTATTATCAACATAAAATGAATCGAAATTAATTAAGTGGTTACGTGTTCAGACACTGGATGAGGATTAAGTAGGTATGGGTAATTTATTTTTACTAACTTAATTTGTTATATAAATGATCATTGTTTCATTTTATATAAAAAGAATTTATTTTTATAGAAACTATTACTAGTGGACTACTGAGATTTATCTCACACCATATCTAGTCCAACATTGGTACCTAGAGATATTATATTATTACATGTATTGGAAATGGTAAGCATGTTTCATTTGACACCTAACATGATTGCTTCTATTAGAATTGATCATGGTAGTATATGATTGGGCCAATGATCAGGTTGCTTGGATAGTTTTTGGCTTCTTTTTGGTACTTCTATATAGTATGTATCATAAGTATTCCTCCTACCATGTATACATATTTTCTTATTTTTTAGATACAAACCATCACAATCATTTTTTATTTGATATAGTTTCCGATTTTTGAGATGGTTATTTATTACATGGATTATTATGCTTATTCTTCTTTTTTATCTATTTATACAAGATTTTTGTTTATTTGTCTACTATATCCCCACTATGCTTTACCCTCATATGAGGGAATAATATTCTCATGTATACACCCTTGGACCTCACTGATAGTCGATATCCTATAACATGTGGGGAGGTTCACTTGATTCCATGTAGCCAACTGACTCAGGGTAGTGTTTAGTGGCACTAGTGCCAGGATGTCACACACGTTGTGGGTTATAATCCTAGGAAATAATCATGCATAATTCTTATTTTCACACGTGTTTGAAATGGGTAAAAATTTGGATTAGTTAAACATTAAAATAATAAAATGAATGCAGGAATTAATTAATATCATGTATTACATATTCATGGTTTATGAGTCTAACCTTTTTTTATTCTTGTAGGAATGGCTCCAGGTTGAAATACTTATTTGATCCATGCTGATGATTTTTAGCAGGATGTTCCATCAAATCTTCGTAGAGTAGTGGTCAATGACGATGACGCTTTGAGTAGGAAATATTGAGAATTTAAATGTAATATTATAGAAAATTATAAGGGTTCCATTTTAGATTTAGTTACAAAATACTAGTTATATTATGTTTAGATAAATTTTAGTATGATCTCTAATTGGATGTAGAACTGAGTTTAATTGGGTTCAAAAATGCTATGTGGACTAGCGAGGTAGTGTTGGATCTTATTCCTTATAGATTTTGAGGATTTATAAGTATTATAGGAGAAGTTATAAGACTATTTCAAGATGTGATCATTTATTAAACTATGATTACTGTAGTCACCATAATATTCCTACCCTTCAATTGGAGATCCCCAATGTGTGGGAGTTTGGGATCCATTTCCAGACACTTATATGATATGCTTCCGAGCTATTACAGGTTGAGGAGGCTAGAGTGAGACATTTGGAGGAGGGTTTTTATTCTAAACATCTATTTTCAGGTCACCTTGTTTATATTTTCAACTTAACTTGATATACTATAAATAGAAGAGGTTGTTGAGATAATGATGGGTGGAGCTGAATTTTCTTGAGCAGGGAATCATCAGGATTTCTAGAATAGAAAATCAATTGTATAGGGTTATTAGTTTCATGGACATAAGTGTTTTTAATCAACCATGAGTTTTTCCTACCCCTCATAATCTTTTTTATTTGAGGGTGGCGGCCCTTAGACGTATTCCAAGGGATTGTATATCTGTTTTTTTTTGTAGAGAATGGGGTCACCAATAATGATAGTGAAGAAAAAATTTGAAAAATTATCTTGCTGGGTATTCCACTTTAGGTTCCCCCATTATGGAAGTTTCATTCGAGGTAGAAGTATTAGGGTACTCCAAATTTGGATTAATTGATATGATATAGAGTAGGGAGATTGCTACATTAATATTCCCCTCACCCTTAGAGAGTATAGAACGTTTATGTAGGTGGTTATTTTTAGGGCCAGAGAGGCCATAGAGAAGTTTTTGGTTAGATTCATGCTATTGAGTTTCTAGTGACGGGTGATCCATACAACATTCAAGGTACCCTTTTCTTTTTCTCTTCATGGGTTCATGATTTTTTTATTCAAGAGAAACACACACATTTATATTTCATTAAATTGTCCATGTTTTGGGACCTGGGGTAGAGAGACTTCTAGTTCCCTTGGAGTTGGCTACACTAATTAGAGGTTGAGTTAACTTATATAAATTATGTAGAATCTATGAGAATGTTCTGGGACCACACCAATCTATGGGAGACATCCTATGTTTACATATACATCAATATGAAAGCATCCTCGACATCTATTGGTTGTATTTGGTGTATATTATCATGGATTTATTTAGGAGGAAGGTTGAGTTTTATGATGCTGATGGAGATCCAACATTGTTCATTAGTGAGTAAGACCATTTAGATGGGTTAGATGAATTCTTCATTACTTTTATCCTTGATAGATTAGTTGATAATGAGTTCATCAAAGGTTTAGACAATGGTGTTTCTAAAGGTCATGGAATGGTATTGAAATTTCTTTCCTGATGAGGTTTTAGAATTGCTCCCTCAATGAGAGATCAAATTTGGGATCAACCTACAACTGGGTGTGTATCCTATTTCGATGCCTTCTTATAGGATGGTGCCTTTTTAATTGTCAATGTTATGCATACAACTAGATTATATATTTCTATGTGGTTTTATTTTTCCAAGTGCGTCACCTTGGGGTGCACTATTATTTTTATTAAAGAAGGTTTCTAGAAGATTGTATCTTTGTGTTGATTATTATCACTTTAATCAAGAGATAATGAAAAAAATATCTTATTCTATGTATTTACGATCTATTTTATCATCTAAAGGGATCAAGTTGGTTATCAAAAAATGATCTATGGTCTGGATATCCTCAAATGGTTGTAAAGGATGATATTACTCTAAAAACAACTTTTTATTGTCCTCATGGTAATTATTTATTTCTTTGGGATGGTGTCTAGTGTGATGAATTCTCTATCAATGTTCATGGGATTGATAAATTAAAAATTTATGGAGTTTATAGTAAAGGTTTTCTAGTTTTATTTGATGAAATATACATGTACTCTACTTCTAACAATGAGAATATAAATAATATGTGTGTTATTTTGTGAGTTATTCATTATCAAAAACTATTTGGGATGTTTTTAAAGCGTGAGTTCTGGTCTCGTGAATTTTGTTTTTATGTGAATGTGTTATCCTATAAATAAGTGGTTGTGGATCTAGTAGGGATAGTGGGTTTTGTTTAAAAAGAATCCCCCAATCATGGGGTAGAGGTGGGAAGTTTACTTAGTCTTGAAGGATATTATAGGAGGTTACTAGAGGATTTTACTTTATTTATGACTCTAATGAAAGTTGTGACTAGAAAAGATCAATAAATCTTCTGTAATAAATATTTTTGGGCATAACGTGAGTGGTATAAAGAGAAATTATTCAGTGATATAGTCCTTTGTTTTCTAAATGATTGAATTAGATTGGATATTTTCTATGATAAATAATTTTTTGGGTTGGGATGTGTTTGGATTCCATAGAGATTAGTTGTTTCCTATGGGTCTCATTAGTTATGTACCATGGAGTGTAACTATGAAACCCATTATCTTGAGATGGAAGCAGTTTAGTTTTCATTGAAGTCATTGAGACATCACCACATCAATGTGAATTATGTGGGTTTTACTAATCATAAGATCCAACATCGTGTCTTATCCTAGCAAGTATGGAACTTGAGATAGAGATGGTGGATGGAATACTTGTAGAATTATGAATTCAATATTTTATATACACCATGAGAAAGGAAATGTTATAGCAGATGCACTGAGTAAGAAGTCATGTAGTGATGTTGTGCATGAATCTGGAGCTTCCTAGAGAGTGATGGAACAACTCTTAGTGATGAATCTAGATATTGTATAGGTTGGAGGAAGATGTTATCTTTTATAGATAAAAATATAATAAAATTTGGTGTAAAAGGTGGAGGAGTCCCAACTAGAGGATTATGAGGGGATGGTATGGAGAGACCATGTTATTTTTTGGTGATTAATTTGATGGTTGGTCTAATATTAAAGAACACATGCCGTAGCTCTGTGTGATTATTTTCATCCCTTTTGTGATGTATGTGATGGTTCTTTGTGAGTTCTAAGGTTCACCCTTGTAAATACATCATAGTGTGACAAAGATGTACTGAGAACTGAGAGGTTAGGTTTGGTGTCTTAGGTTGAATCATAGACATGCAATGTTTTTGTCTTGATGTTTAGTCTACCAAAAGGGGGAGGCTAAGCATCTTGTTCATATTGGACGGCTCAAGTAATTATATATTCTCAATTGGAAGTGGGAGGATATCTCTATGGGATTTATTATCATCTCACAGTGATCTCATGGGGGATAAAATTATATATGGGTGATAATTGTTTGTTTGATGAAATCAAACCAATTCATAGTGATCTAGTAGTATTTCTCAATGGTGGTTTTGTTGAGATAGTATCTGGAGGAGGTGGTGAGACTCCACTGAGTATATAGGATGACCATCTTTGATTGATATCCTTGTTTTACCTCTAGTCTGTAGAGAGGTATCTGATATTATTTTTGTCCGAAATTATGAATTAGAAATGTTTTTTATCCACATACATATGGTCAATCAGAATGGGCTCTCCAGAATCATGAGAAACTGCTGAAATCTTTATTACTGAATTTTGGACGTTTTTTTAATAAAGAACCTACATGTAGTTCTTTAAAAAAGAACATCCACTCCACCCTTGGGATGGATTTATTTTAAATTTTTTACATCCGGTCATGAAATTCTTCATTGTGTTCTACTAATGTCAGAGAGGTATCAATTTTTGAGTTAGAGCTTGTATAAAACATGAAAGAGATGGTTTTTGTATTCTTGAGATGATAAAGGAAGCACCCGATCATCAAAAATCTATACCAGTCATAGGAGGCGACCTATGGAGTTTGACGTTGGATATAAAGTGTTCCTCAATGTGACTCCTCATAATGGGTAGTGATTGTTTGGTTGTGGGTGTAGTCTTTCTCCATGGTTTATTCATTTCGATGTGTCAGCTTGTTTTGGAGCCATGGAATATTAGACTCAATTTCCCCCACAATTGAGCCAAATAAATGATGACTTCACATTTCACAGCTCTTTCATTACCTTCATGATGACCATGACAACATTTATTATGGTGAGATTGATTTTTATGATTATACCAACTTCGAGGAGTAGCATGTGGTGATCCCGGACCTCCAAGAGAAGGGGTTGTGTAGGAATATTATTAATTTCATTTGTCTCTAATGATAAGATGATAGAGTGGAGGAGAGTACCTGGGAATGTGAGTGGTAGATACATACTCATTACCCAAAGATATTTTTTAGAACCCTGCTTCTTATAATTCTCATTGTGGATATTAAACCTTTTTCAATTTTATGATATGGTTTCATCTTTCTTCATTATGTGGATTTACTCTTGTTTTGAGAGGTATATTTCTTAGACAATGTTTAGGAGTAATGGTTTTTATATTTTTGAATTATCAATTATGATAATGGTTTGAGAGTTATATGATATAGGGGTTTGAATTCCAATATCTTATTAATTTGGGGGTTTTGGGATTTGGAGGAACATGTAGAAGGTTCCCAGTTGTTTGGATGGTGTTTGGATGGGGGGTCCACTATCAAAAGATGGAATAGTTGTGATGTGGAGGGAAGCATTTGAATGTAGTGCGAGTGGATGTAGCGTGGCGGATTCATGCTACAACGTAGGGTAACTTGGGTGGATATATAGGGATACATTTATATTAAACTACGTCCCACACTCCCAGATCCAATTCTGAAATCATAAACTTTACATTTACAACTTTTACACCAATAATTTTGACTAATTTTTCCCTATCTAAACCGTACTGAATCAAAAGAAAAAACAATATCACTTAAATTATCAATGACATTTTACATTTAGAGTTATAGAGAATTAGGAAAAAAATCTACATAAAAAATACCCATGTCATTAAATGAACATATCTTCCACTTAACCCAGAATTTCATATTTCACATTAGGACATCATCATCATCCATATGAATCCCTTTTAGACACAATTCTTTCAACATCATTTTTTATAACCTGGGGTAAAAGAAAACATAATAAGGGTGAGCTGAAATTATTAGAAAATGTAATTATAAGAATTAATAATTGAATTTCATCAATGAGATGAAGAAGTTCATAAGGGTTTGATGACCTAATAATATTGAATTAACGAATCATAAAAGAACTCATACCCATCATAACCCGAATCATTAAATATGAAATCATGTAAAAGGCCATAGTCATAAAAATCACTAATCATGATCAATTTAATATCAATATTGGTCATAATAAATATTATAAAATTTTAACAAGAAATTAAATCCCTTTTGGTAACTTGGAGCATCATATCCCTAAAACCCTTTAAAAAATAGTTTAATTGGAATAACCATACAACAGACTTCCAATAAAACCATTACCCAATTCATTTGACTGATATCTGATCACATCCTTCATTCAAGCTATTATGAGATTACCCAATGCTATTTAGGACACCCAATGTTTATATATAATTGTATTTCATGGTGATATCGAGGAAAATACATGTTAATTTTTTGTGGGATTAATTGATACTATTTAGGCCACCGCATGTTATGTAGTAATGGGATTACCCATATCTATCTAAGCCACCACATGTTATTCTGTAACAGGCTTCTTGGTGCAACCATTTCTCATGTATATTCAATAAAAACCATAAACAAGAATAAAGTACATATATCTTTCAATTAATCATAAAAATTGAAGGAAAAAATTAATATTTAATAACATGATTAAACCCTATAAAGTAAATGAGTTTTATATTAATCTCTTTGAAAAATGATTACCTGGTGGAAATAAAATGAGTTCCATAAGAATCTCCATAAAAAAATCATTATACATCTATAGAAATATGAGTATTGTATAAATAATAAATATATCTAGTGAGGTATAAGTAACTAAAAGTGTTTTTTGACATTGATTAATGATAATACCATTAAAATATTATAAAAAAAAATTCTTGAGGAAAATATTAATTTTATTTTGAAAAAATATTTATTAAAAATAAAAAATTTTAAAACTCTTTTTCATTGAAAACCATTTTTTTTCAAAATTATATCATAAAAACTCAAAATAGTCTTGAAATAAATAATGGTTATAAATATTTACATTATTTACAAGATAAAAAGAACATTTATTTGGCATTGTAAAAAGGTTACAAAGTGCCTTGTTTGGAAACATATGTAAAGGTTTCTTTCAATTTTTTTGTAAAACAAAAGGGGGTATTATTTTGAAAATGACATAAATATTCCTTTGAATTAATTTTTTAAAATTTCCTTTAATTAATGATATTGAATAATTTAAAAATTCTTTTGAAAAACTTTTTTATAAAATAGATTTCCAACCAAAGAGATAGATGAAGTCAGATTTTCTGAAAAATATTTTTCAAATTATTTATGTACTAAATATTTTATTTATGGTATTACTACTTTAAAAATAATTAATTTCCAGATTATATGAAAATTATATAGATTATTGAGATATATATCATAACATTTCATCATTATAAGAAAAACCATAAACAACCCCGATAAACGATGTGATTTTATCATATGACTCTATCCACTTTAGCTACATTGAATCATAATACAAATGAAATAATATAATTAAATTAAACATATAATATCATGAAAATAAGTTTATTCATGATTTAACGTATCAAAGGAGAAAAATATACAACTTATAATATAAGGTAGGTGTATAACCTAACTTACGTCTCAAATAAGGAAAATTGAGACAAAAATCTTTTAACGCTTTGGTAAAATTGAAACTGTAAACCCTATAAAAGAGATATCCTAAAATTCATAATAAATTACCCATTAAATTTAATAAAAATAATCATAAAATATACTATTGGGAATTATATACTCTGCTCAATTAAAATAAGTGGTGAATATGGGACACATCTCCTAAAAATAAAAGAGAGACTAGATAAACCCATAACTCATATTTAATTTTGGTGAAATGTGATTTAAACTACAATATAGTGATTTTAAACATGTGATTAAATTGTTAAAGAACTAAATTGACTTTTTTAATATCATATTATATTTTATTATGACATTTTATTACCCGTTTATTAATAACTTCATGCTAAATTTACGTTTTGGGTAATAACTGATCTGTTTTCCTTATATGTTTTGACAGATTATTTTGTTAGTCCTATTAAATTTATTATTATCTAATAACATTGAGAATGATAACCATAACATAAATATAATATATATTCAGTATATATATATATATATATTTAAAAATCCATACAATTTAGTGACAGGAAATGATATACACCGTTCATAGAGATGGTAGGGCGTATGCACGCATGAACGTTGTATCCATTTTCATATCTTATTGAAATAAAGAATAGTAAATGATATATATATATATATATTATAGTATATTTATTATGTTATATATTTCAGATATTTTTATTAAACCCATTTTTAATACATTTCATATAATGTGTGAACAAATCACATCGCTTCATAAGGCGGTTGTCCGTCGTACATTGTAAGTATGTTAAAATATTCTCAAAAAATATAAATAATGAAGCTATATGATATATAATAGTTAAATGGTATAAGTAACATCGTAAATATCATATATATTATTATTCCCATTATTTAAAGGTGGTAATGAAAAAACAAATGACATCGGTTCGTGAGGCAGAAGCCCACTATACACACAAATAATGATTTCATAACCCATTTAAGGAAATTCTGTGTGGTTTTAGATCAGAACGATAACATAAAAAATATAATTATATTAAAATATTGATTTTATTTTATAATCACGATATAAAAATAATTAAAGGATTTTATGAAAGAAATAAAATAATTTTTTTAGAATAGAATTAACTCTTCTTCACGTATCCTCTTTAGGTTTTCCTTATACAAAAAAATCTAATTGTATTAGGATATGGAATTTGGAAAGTTAATTTATAAAATTTTAGATCATAAAAAATTCTTGAGAGGTGTGAAGAAGCATGGAGAGTGAGTTCCCTTTTATAGTTAAGGAAGAGTGACATTCTGATAAATAATAAAAATATTCACTATTGGGAGTAAAATATTACTTCAAGTGGATAAAATATTCATAGTTAAAGGTGTTTAGGAATTATATGGTCTAGAAAAATCTCCATCACACAATTAAACACATGTTTTAAACATTTTTTTTCCATAACTCATAAATTTCATTATTTTTTCATTTTGGTTCTTCACTAAGGGGACTAGTTTTATAACCTAAGTAATTTATACATTAAGAATAAATTAGAGTGTGAAATTTATAGATAATATATACCCGCTTATTTTAAGTACTAAATAAAATTTTAAAATTAAAATATTTTATGTTTTTTGATTTTTTTTAACACAAGCATAAGTAATGTGCCAAAATACAATTTTAACCTAAACTGTGATAAGTCAGTTAGTATTAATTATGGGGTCAGTATAGGTATTATAAAATATAAATTGGTATATTAATGGAACATATTTGATATTTATTGATATTTAAAAATCAATTAATAGATGAATGGATTTTTTGTAAATTTATATTAATTAATAAAATATCATTTATTATAAAATAACATTGATGTCAATTTTGACATTATTCATTAAATTTATATTTCAAAAAATAAATATAATAATAAAATTAAAATTAATTAAGTTTAATTTTTTGAATCACTTTATTTTCATCTACAAAAATAATGTAACAAAATAATTCAATTTATTAACTTCACTTTAAATGTTTTTCGCAACATTTATTTTATTTAATTATTAACTAAATAATCCAGGTGCCGCCATTTCTTAAGAATTTAATGTAATTATGTCACCCATAAAAGTTAAATATAAATAATTTTGATAAAAATAACTTATTTAAAATACAAAATAATATGTATAACCGAAACAATGTTGTTTTTACATATCCATAATGATTTATAGAAATTAAAATGAAAAGGTTCATTTTCATCTTTTTCTTTACTGAAATTATTATATGGGTCAGTTTCATATAATAGATCCCCCAAAACATATAAAAATATGTCCTAAGGACATAAGGTTTTATAGTTTTTTATACAACATGTTTTGGACCAGTTTATAGGTCACTTTTCCCCTTAAGATTAAATTATAATTCATTTGTAAACACATTTTTACCATAATAATTGTAATTAATTTTAAATGATTTTACTAATCACATTGGCCAAAACTTAATTTGAGAGTATTAGACATTATAAATTATGATTATTAAAAATAATTAATCCATTTTTACAAATTCAATTCACATAAGTGAAAAAAATAAATTTAAAATTTATCTTGTTGGTGTGATGAAAAAGTGAGTTTTTAATGTGTAAAAGTTCAAATATATGAAATTTTTGTATATAAAAATTCAATATCAAATTGAAACCAATGAAATTATTTGTGTTAATAGATATAAAATTAGACTAATTTTTCTTTAAAATAATTAAAAAAATAATTTAATACTATAAATTATATAAATGAAAAAAAGTCTTCAATTAAATTTTAGTATTTTTGTGTATTCAACAAATTGTAATTTTTTTTCTGAAAAATACCTAAAATAAAAAACAAGTTAATTTTTGTATTAAAATTTTGAAAATGAATTTTATTTTTCCAAATAAATTTGCTGAAAAGTTTTATAATTTATTTTTAAATTATATGCATTAAACAGGACTAATGCTCATTTTAGAAAATTATTTTCTTTTAGAAAAAATTTTCGTTCTTCTAAATGATTTTTATTTTATTACTAATAAATATATAACTAATAAAAATGTATAAAATATATATTTTCATAAGTTATTTAATACTATTCATTACCTCCATTCCAACAGCTAGGTTATAATGATAAAATAAATCATGGGTCGTTTAAGTTCGGTGTTGTGTGTGGAATACTCTATCAAACATAAAATATTAGGGTTGTGTGTAATGGAAGATAAACTAATTTGTTCATGTAACAAAAGGTAAACATAGTGTTTCATTTAATTTAATTTATTTAATATCATTTTATTCTTTTAAAATCATGGGTTAGTACATCCTCCCCTGTAATAAAATGTCTCCTTGCAATTTGAGCTTTATCTTTGAAATCAATGGATGGAAATTTCAAAATAATTTTTAAACCCACATCATAAAAAGGGTTAGTAAAAAATATTATTGAGAAAATTTAAATAAAAGTTTTTTTTTCATATAGAATAACACATTACTAGGTTACTATATATACGAGTATTGGTGGAAAGTGAAGATATGAGCATGAAAGAAAAACCTAAATCCCAAATAAAAATATAGAGTGACTGAGATCATCAGTAATAATAATGTGACTAATCAACAGAATGTTAAAAATAAAAAACCATAAACCAAATATGTTTGAAAAAGGTAATTAATAATATCATAGGTGATGGTAATTGGATATTTTTTTTCAGGATCCTTTTCCTAGAGTTAAGGAATTATATTACCATCTAGACTAAGAGAATATAGAAATATACTTACTTGACGAGTGGATTTTCACTATTTAATTAGTTTGCAGAAAATATAATATATTTCTGTAATATTATATATTCACGATGAATTTTTCAATCCCTAAGGACTAAAATAAACATTCAATTGCCCATATTATCCCAAAATCATAATAATATATTCCTCTTGCCTTTAGAAATTATCAAATAAAATGGTTATAATATTGTAAGATAGTTCCTTAAATGAATACAACTTCATATAATATATTAATCTCCAAAATTAAATATTAATACCCAAAATTCAAACAAAATTATTCCATAAGTAACAATACTTAAAATTATTCTAACATTTCTCGATTTATTTCAAAACCCAAGTGTTATAAGGATTTTATCTTTTATTATCCCAAGGTAAATGACTAGTTATTCCTAAAATAAAATCTCATATTTTTAAGCATTAAACTAAATCTGTACCATTAAAAAATATCATATAAATGAAGACCTTGTGTTGGTAAGTGGTTTGTGTTATACCCTTGTCACTGTCCGATTGCGGGTTCAAGCCCCGTGATACTGCCAGATGCTACAGGTTGTTACTGGACCAATAGGGTTTTCATTTAACTTTAAACATGGATAATAATTCCTCCCTAATTAAACCTTATTGGTTATCCTAGGAGTTACAAATACATCAACTAGATAAAACAACTCTAAAATTTTCATTAATAACCTCAAAAGTATTACTACTTAGAACCCAAAAATGGGGTGTCTAAGACAATGAACCTGTGATCAATATTAATGTTATAAACCTTTTATGGAATCCATAAATCATAACATAACTTCATATGAAAAAAATCTTAAGATCCAAATTTATCTAAACCATCCTCTGATGCTAAATATATCCACCCAATCCCGGCACTCCCAGATCCTATACTGAAATCATAAACTTTATATTTCTGTCATTGATAATTATAATTGTAACCCATTTTTTTCCTAACCAAATGATATTACATAAATATTGAAATATTATCACCAAAAATACCAAGGAGATTTTAGGTTTAGTGTTCTAGAGAATTAGGAGAAACTTTTACATAAACAATACCCATGTTGTTAAATGAGAATTCATCACACATAACGTAGACTTTATTATTTCACATTAATATGTCCTTGTCATCAATATGAAATTGCATCTGGACATAATTGTTTCAACATCATTATTTATAACATGGGGGGAAAAGGAAATATAAGAAGGGTGAGATCAAAATCTCAGCAAGGTAAAACATTATAATTAATAATTTAATGTCATCAATAAGGGTAATAAGGACATAATGGTATAGAGACAAAATCAGAGTGTGAGAGTGAATCATAAAAGAACTCATACCCATAAATAAATAGATCTGGATATATAAAAATATGTAGAAGGAAAGATTCTTCAAAATCCATAATCACAATTAATGTGATATCAATCTTGAACATAAGAAACACTATAAACTCATAATATGAAATTAAAACTTCATTTGGTAAATTAAACCATCATATTAACAAAAATATTTCAAAAATCATATAATTGGAATAGACATATGTGTAACTTTAAACATAATCATTACCAAATGTATTACAATGTTTTCTGGATGCACCAATCGTTTAAGCTATTACAGACTTCCCCAATGCTATTTTATCCACCCCATGTTAATATGTTACTAGATTAACTGGAACTATTTGTGCCTCCTCATGTTACACTAGAATGGGCTAACCTGGTGTTATCAGGTCCACCCTATGTTATGCTATAATAGAATTAACCAATGCTATCTGGGCTACCCATGTTAAGCTATAATGGGATTACAGAACACTATCTCGTCACAACCATTTCTCATGTATAATTTCTAAGAACCAAAACATGAATAAAGTATATAGATATTTCAATTCTTGAGAAAACTCATAGAAAAAATAATAATTATTTCATAACTTGATTAACCCAAGGAAAATAAATGAGTTTCATGTATATATTTTTGAAACATGATTTACCAGATGAAAAGAAATAGTTTCCATAACAATATATTTGAAACAATCATTATAATTTAAGAGAAGTAATGAGGATGGTATAAATAATAAATATATTTAGTGTATGATAATTTACAAAACGTTTTTATGAATTTTATTCACAAAAATAACATTAAAAGATCATTAAAAGCATTCCTGAGGAAACTATCCATTTTATTTTGAAAAAAATCATTTTAAACCCCAAAACATTTTAAATTAATTTTCTTTGAAAACCATTTTTTAAAAAAATATTCTTCAATAATAATATCTTAAACATGAAAATTAATGTTAAAATAAATGATGGTGGTAAATCTATATATTCTATGTATGATAAAAATAACATTCATTTTTTAACTATATGAAGGTTAGAAAGTGCCTTGTTTTGAAAATGACATGAATTTCCCTTCCACATTTTTTAAAAATAAAATTAATATTTTTTGAAAATTATATAAATATTAAATTTATTTTTTATAAATTAATTTAATGAAACATTTTAAATAGGCTACAAACATTTTTGAATATGTTTTTTCAAAACAAATTTCTGAATGAGGAGAGAAATGAAGATATATTTTTTAGAAAACATTTATTCATATGATTTAAGTACAAAAGAGTAGGAAAATGGTACTATTAGTTATAAAACAATTAATAATTATAGTAGAATAAAATTCATTAGTTTATTGATGGATATATCATTATATTTCATCATTGGTAGTATAATCATAAAAAATCCCAACAAAAGATGAGAATGTAACATAATACTATGACAACTTTGGTAACGTTAAATCATAATCCAATGAAGTAAAATCATTAAATGAAACCTATGATATAATTATCATAATAAGATTCATGATATAACTTTTCAAAGTGGAGGAATATATTCCTTAAAAAATAATTTTGCTTTATAACATAACTTACATCTCAAAGAAGGCAAATTGAAACAAAAATCCCCTAAAACTTTCAAAACATTGAAACCATACCTTCCATGAAAGAGGGATAATAAAATGGTTATGGAAATAAAAATTTAATTTAATTATAATAATCACAAAATAAATTAAAAGAGAGTATATACACTACCCAGCAAAAATAAGTGGTGAATAAGGCACACATCTCATAAAAATAAAGGTGAGCCAAGAAAAACCCTTACCTCACGCTTCCCTTTGGTAGAATGTGATTTTAAATACAGTATAGTGATTTTAGGAATGTATTAAATAATTAAATAACCCAATTAAAATTTATAATATCATATATTATTATATTATGACATTTTATTAACTGTTTATTAATAATTTCATGTTAATGCTATGTTTCAAGAAATAATAGATTTTTTTCCATATATGTTTTGACATATTATTTTTTTTGTCTTATTAATATGATTATTATTTAATAATATTCATAATTATAACCATTATATATATATCATATATATTCAGTAAATATTTATATATAGTAATCCATAAAATTTGGTGATAGGAAATGTAATATGCTGTTTTTGGAGACAGTTGATCGTGCCTACGCGTGAACGCTATTTCCATTTTATTACCATATTAAAAGAAATTAAATTATATTATATATCTATATAATAATTATAGTATATTTTTTATGTTTTATATAATAAATATTTTTATTAAAATCATCAATGTTACATTCTACGTAAATCTTGAACGAATCACATCACTTCATGAGGCTATAGTCCACCATACACACGAACGATGTTATCATATTGTCACAAAATTGAAATAATGAATGTAAGTGTTACATAATTAATATAAATAATAATAAAATTACAAAAATAATATATAAATAGTATTTCCATCATTATTATCATCCATTAAAGGTGGAAATTAAAAAACAAACAACATCAGTTCTCGAGGCGGTAGTCTACCGTACAGAGGAACAATGATTTTGTATCCCATTTTATGGAAGTGTGCATGGTTATTGGACTTATAATTTACATAAAAACATATTAATATATTTAATATAGTTAGGTTATTATATAATAATTTCATAAAATTAACTGAAAGGAGCAGTGAAAGAAATAAAATAAAAATGTTTTTAGAAGAACATTACTTATTCTTCAGGTATCTTCCTTATTTTTTCACTAAATCCTTGAAATGTTGGATTTATGACAAATATAATTCTTGTAGTATAATGGGTGGGAACATTATTAGTGATTTGGGTGGGTTTTGTATGAGTCTAAAGTCTTTATAGGTGTGAAGAAGTGTGGATAGTGAGTGCCCTTTTATAGTTGAGGAGGAGTTTCAATCGTGTAAATACCTAAAAGTATTCACTATTGGGAGGTCAACAAAACTTAAAGTGGAAACAATATTGATAATATAAGGTGGATAGGGATTATATGGCCGATAAAAACGTCGACCACATAATTAAATAATTTTTTAAACATTTTTGTGCCTTAAATCTTAACTTTCATTATTTTTCTTCATTTTGGGTTTTCATTAGAGGAACTAGTTTTATAACCGATGTAATTTATCTATTAAGAATAAATTAAATTTAATATTATTAGATAATTTATAACCAATTATTATATGGCTAAAATTAAATTTTTTGAGTAACTAAAATCTTCTTTTTAATTAGTTTTAACATAAGCGTATCTAATGTGAAAAACACTGTTGGAAGCATAACTACAATAACAATGTTTTTATTAATTATGGGGTCAATATGTTCATTATAAAAGACAAATTGCTATATTAATGGAACATATTTATTATTTTTTAATATTTAATAATAACTTTAAATAAAATAGGTATTTTAGTAATGTTATATTAATTAATAAAATATCATTTATTATAAAATAACATTAATGTAAATTTCGACATTATTCATTTAATTGGAATGTAAAAAATATACATACAATAATGGAATTAAAATATATTAACTTTAAAATATTTACCATTATATATTCATATAAAAAAATAATTTAAATTAATAATTCCTTTTAATTATTTCATATTAAAAGTTTTTAGTATCATTTATTTTATTTAATTATTAGCTAAATAATCCAAGTATTGGAGTTTCTTTAGCATTTACTTTAATTATATAATCTTTAAAAAATATGAATTATAATTATAAAAATAAATCATTTTAATTTTAAAATATTATGTATAACCGTACCGATGTATTTTTCCCCTATCCCCAATGCTTTATAGAAATTAAATGAAAAAAGGATACCTTTTGACTTTTTATTTACTTAACTTATTTTATAGGTCACATTCACAAAATAGTGTCCCAAAAACATATAAAAATATATAATATGGTCATAAGGTTTAATATATGCTAATAAAATGGGGTTTGACATGTCTCTAGGTCATTTTACGACTATGTTTAATGCTTAATCCCTCGATAAACTCGTTTTTACCTCAATCTTTTTAATTAATTTAAATTTTTTTTGTAATAAATGTTGTTAAAAATTAATTTGACATTATTATAAGTTAAAATTAATATAATTGATAACATTTAATCATTAGTATAAAATTAAATTCATACAGGTGTAAAAAATCAATTTAAAATAAATCCTGCAAATGCGATGAAAAGGCAGGTCTATACTGTGAAAACTAAAAATGTTTGAAATGTTTTTATATCCAAATTCCACCTATAATTGATCCAATATAGAATAAATTGAATTAATTTATTCATTATTATACTAATTATACTTTAAAATTAAATTTAAAACTTAATTTAACAGTATACACTATTTAAAAAAAATAAATTTCTTCGTAAAAATATAGTATTTCTGAAAATTAATCAAAAAATAAATCTTTTCAGAAAAATTCCAAAAAATCACCCTATGTAAATTTTGGTATTATGATTTTAAAATTGAAATATTTTTTTGGAATATTTTTTCTAAAATGTTCTAAAATTAAATTTAAATCGTTCGGGCTAAGAAAAACTAATCCTCTTTTAAAAAAATAATATTTTATAGAAAACATTTTTGTTTCTTAAAATAACACAGTTCATTACTAATAAATTGATAACTAATAAATATGTGTAAAATATAAAATTTCAGATTTTATTTAATCATATTTATTTCTTCCATTCCAATGACTAATCTATAATGGTAAAATATATCATGGGCTTTTTAAGTTCAGGGTTTCATGTTGATTACGATACCATAAATAGAAATTCTAAGGTTATGTGTAATGTAAGATAAATAAAGAGTTTCCTATAATTAATGATAAACATAGTGTTTCATGTCATTTACACTATATAATATAATTTTCTTCATTAAAAATTTGGTTTGTTATAAATTTATTTTTAGGAATATCTATACAAGGAGGTAGACTATGGTGTATGCCATTCCTATTAGTTATGAGGCTGCATTGCAGAATAGGTTGCTATGGAATCACCTACTTTAAATGATACAATCTTTTTAGGGGTGATTTAAATATGGTTCATAGGGCTACAACATTTCCTATAGAACCACTTTCAAATAATCATACATTGATCTTTGGATGGGGAGTTGACTAGAGGGACTGTAATATGGTCTAGGAGGAGTAAACCATAGAATTCCTATTTTTCAAGAGGCTATGTTGTGGTCTGAGGGGTTTCAACATGGTCTTAAATTTTCATTGGTTCTATGAGTCCCCCAAGACCCCTAAACCTTGAATCTCTCCCAATCATTCATATTGAACCCAAAGTGAACAAGGTTAACTTTTGTGCATTATCAAAGGCAATTTCAATAGGGTTTGATCTCGACTTTCTATGTTTAGTCCCTGGTGATCTGAGGTACATTTTATCTCACTTTTCAAGTAGTTTATCTCGGTTTTGGTCTAATTTCCACTCATTTCTTCTTTCCGCACTTTTTAATTTTGATCTCTATTTTTCTAATAGATATTTAAATTTACATTTTATATTATGTTCATGGAAAGATGCATTTTAGAGATCACAGTATCCCTAGAGGGGATGTGATTAGAGATCCGTGATATCAGTATGTTCTCATGGAAGAAAGTTGACACCATTAAAGTAGGGGATTATTTAAATTACCTATTTAATTAAATAAAATAATATATTTATATTATTTCAGAACATATTATAAAATTGTAATTAACCTAATAAATATTGAACCAGGTTTATTAAGAATTGTGTAGTGATCATATGTCGATATTTCTGTACCATGATAACGATTTCTCTATTGTTTTTATAGATAATGTTCTATGTATAAAATGATTTGTTCCCATGTTGTTATTATTGGTTTTTCATATTTAAATTAATGGAAAATGGAAAATAATGTAAATCCATAATAATTTTTGGTTATATATGAAATTAAATAAGGGACCTGTTTAATTATCAAGTGATCTGGTAATTTTATGGTAATCAAATTGGCATAAAGAAAATGTTTAATTGAAAATATTCTTCCATGTGTTGATCAAATAAATAATTAACATGAATGTTTTTAATTTTTGAAAATATTTATAATAATAAATCATGTTATCTGAAATTTTTTATTCTTACAGTTCGATGAAATAGTAAACTTATGTTAGAGAGCATGTTTGACTTTTTATGGCTGTTATTTTTTATGACTTAGGTTTTACTCATTTGGAACTAGTGTATAATTAATTGGTTAATTCAATATTAAATAAGAAAATTGTTCTGTAAATATAAATGCTTGTTCCAAATAGTTCATCTTGTTTATAAAGGCTAGAAGCCATGTATTGGGGACCGTGAGAGGTTTTTTTCTTGTGAAGGATGAATATCCTATTTTTAGAGCCAATATTTCCCTATTTAATATGTTTTCATTACTTCCTCATGATGTTCTCTAGATGTGATAATTTCTATATGATGTGTTACGATCCAAGGATGGATGAGGTTGGGATAGAAAATGTGATATGGGATGAGGATTCCCAGATGAAGTGGCACCAGTTGACACCTACGATGGTGAGGTGCATTCGGAAATAAATGAGAGTGTTAAGGATGACACCATATATGATAGAATCGGAAGAATATTGGTTTACCCATTGAAGCAATTAGTGATTGAATATTTATGATATGAATTTGTTTAGTAGATTATGGATGGGTTGGTTATTTATCTAGATTCTATTTAGGCAGTTGGATTTTCTTGTTTGCATCCCTTGATGGATGCTTAATATATTTTACATGAGCAAATATATTTATGAAATGATGTAAACACTGTTTAATAAATGACTTAACCCTTGGAGTTTTTGTTTCTAGAATGAAAATGATATGATCTTGAGTAAATGTGGACTCATTTTGGATCATGCCTAGAGGGCATGTACATCAATGTGACAGTTAGTGAAATGTGTATATTTAATAACACTAGTCGTTAATTAATAGATAATTAATTAATCATAAAAAAATAATAATAAATAAATAATAAGTAATTTAATATATCTCTTTAAATACTTATGTTTTTATTGGATATATTGTTTTTAGTAGTATTAATGAAGAGTCTGGGAGAAAATAATTGATGTTGATTATAAGACAAGGTTATGCCCATAATTTGGCTATGGTCTATATTATATGGTTTCAGATGCTACCTCACCCATGTAGGTTAGGCAAACCATCACCCAATTTACTCTGGGAGGGTGTTTCCCTAACAATATAGTTGGAGGTTGGATGGTTGACAAACCACACTGACCCCACTCTATTCTCTTTCTAGTTTAATTTATTGGAATGCAGAGAAGTTTGTTTCTGTATATATATTTTTATTGATTGATATAATGGATTTGGGTGATTTCCCACACATGAATCTCAAAATATATTATCCAAATGATTATTATCAGTATTATGTGTAAAATATGTGATGGATTTAGGTACCTTACTTAGTGTATTAGATACAATGGATTTAAGTATAATACCCAATGTATGATACATGTCATTCAAGATTTGGTGGATCCTAGAAAAATTTCATTTACTATATATGGAGATATTTATGGTATGAAATGGTAATTTGACACATTATATTCTTTTTTTGATACTTAACCTAGGTGTCTATGGGATAACTTATTTTGTAGAGAGACATATCGGTACGTGCAAGGTTGGGGAAGAGAAGAAAACAAGTGGGGAAGCTGTTACAGGGTAACCATGTTTTTGATATTATATTGTATCCCATTTGGTATGTGATACTAGGTTTGAGATATCTATGGTGAGGCTTAGAACCTAGTATACATGCTTAGGTGATAATTTTGTTTAACTATTGTTCACTATGATTTGTCATGATTTATTTATCTTTTTAACAATAGGTTCTTAGGAGGTTCTACTGGGTATCGTTATAATCATCCCTTCATAGGATATTCCAACACATGTTGTGTATTATATAGATTAAATTCCATTTTGTGGTATCCTATGAGGACTTATAGAAGGTGGATCATAGTATTGGGATATAAAGAGAAATGATCCTTTTGGTGTTGTATTTGATAGTAGTCTCCACCTTCTATGTATTTTGGACTCCCTTACACTTTTTAGTGGAATTGTATTTGGTCCCTTTATCACTTTCAATACATTTTTATTTCCCTTGATGATGGATATAGATATATACATTAATTGGTATCATTTTGACTTTAATTTCAGCTTTCTATGATCTTGGAGATGTGTTCATGCATACATCAAATTTGGATAATGCCTCCCACGTGTGGGATATTTCTACTCGGTGGTAGTCACCAGTACCTAACATATTTGAGGTTGGATTTGGGATGACATAATCATCTTATCGTTGAATAGATGGTCCTTAGAGGGTCGGGTTGTGACAGAGCGGTATCAAAGTAGTTCTACCCAAGGACCAATGATTGGAGAATCTATATCTATGAGGTTGTATTGGTAGTTATTGTAAAATTGTCAAGGTATATCGAGTTCATTTTTATGATAGGGAATAAAGTGTTGGTGAAGTGACTACTGCACCCATTCATAGGGACTCTGATAAATTTGTTATTGAATCGGTACTTGTAAGAAATATTTGTAGGGAAATTATTGGTAGATGTATCATATATGAATGGGTTTTGTTTTCCATGTCCTTCTAGAGTCAACTCCCCATATATACTCATTAACCACGATATTTCTTGATTTTATTTTAGTATGCCTTCATGAATCCATCTAACTAGTATTTTACTATATAATGAAGAATATGATTCACTGAGTGATGCGTCTTCAATATAGGGTCCAATGCAAGAGTTAGTACATCTTGGTGGTTTTCTAGTTATTCCAGCACCTTTTGAGAAGTAGATTATACTGGGAGTACTGGACAAGGATGTATGTAGGCTGAGTGAACTCAATAAGTATTAATGAAATTTATGACCTTGTTTTTGGGGTGATCCATACCCTTAGGTAATTTAGGACTAGTTTGAGGTGGCTACTTGGGTTTTCTAACTTGTGATGAAAACTAATGATCAGATGGTAGTCCTAGAAGAGAGTCTTCTTCGGTTATATTTTGGGTGATGGTGAAGTCTGGTGACTCATCCACATGATTATACAACTATCTCTTTGTAAAATTTTGAGCATATTTTAGGGTGGAGTTCTATAGAGCCACATTGTGTTCAATGTGATTTCAAGAGCTTCTTTAGCTGTTACAGTGCAGTATGACTACGGTAGCATATTTAGCGAGGTTCACCTACCTTTCACAATACTCTCTGGATATGGTTTAAGATCCATTATCAGAGTGAAAACATTCAATAGAGTCTTACATCAATACATGAGTGATAAAGTGATATCTCTAATCATTCCCATATACGATGGAGTGCCTGAGGGTGATTTGTTTGTAGAGAGCATCATTGAAGATCATATATTAACAACGAGTGATGGAAGTGGGCATGCGGGAGTCGAGACCTTGAAAACTAGTAGATGATGAAAATATCAGGTATTTGGTAATTCCATACACATTAGGATACAGTCCTATGATATTAGATTAGTGGTTCAAGTCTCGGAGGATAGCTCAAATTATCTTAGATAGAGGTAGGTATTCTCTTATGATGATTGGGGACATCTTGCTTGATATTTTCTGACCCATCACACAACTAAGAGGGTGATAGATGATAGATTGACCATAAATAGATAAAAATAATATAAGGGAGGACCTCTTGAAATTAGACATCAGAGAGGAGTATGCATAGTAGCTGGATGTGGAAAATAGTTTAACTTGTTTCTAACACCACTCCATGGCGGTCTGTGCCTGGATATGAGATTTGGTCGTCAAGGATGAGTATAGTTGTATCCAATGAAGGCCTATGATGCTAAGTATCTGAATATGATCAGAGGAACGATATGTTTCATCTTTAATTTAGATACAACACTAATAGATAAGTTTAAAATCTACCATCTTCATTCAAATTCTCTCGTTGGAAACATAAAAATTCTGATTGACCCTTGGCTTGACCCTCGCTCTTAGAGAAACCTACCAGAGGGGAATTATTGATCGCATACATTTTTAATCAGTGTGACCAATATCTCATAGTGTAGATATTATTATGATGTCTATTTTTATACTAGATGATGAATTACAACATCATCTTGGTTATGGACTGACTATCCATGGTTCATTCCCATATTGACTATTCTAGGTTGATGATATGGTGTATCTATGGTAACAGATCGATGTATTCCTTAGTGAGTTAGATGGAAACCCAAGTAGAATAGGATGTGATCATACATATGAGGATAAAACTATTTATCCACTAATTGTATAGTATTACCATTGTATTAGTGGATTCTATGATCATTTAGTTTTTTATATTGGTGGTAGGGTGCACATATATTTTTTGAAAGACATTCCAACCTTAACACCTACCGAGAGGTAGAATTTTGCATAGATTTACATATAGGGATGTCCAAAATATCTAATCTAAATTATCATATGGATACTGTAGAGTTTAAAGAGTGAAAAGTGTAGTTAGATAACTTTTAGAGGAATGATGTTTTTAGACTAAGTGTTTTTTACCTAAGAAGTCCCAAGTTTTCTTATTTAAGAGGGAAGGCATAAGCTTGAGGTTGTGTGTGAAATATAGACACCTGAACCTGGTGAACATGAAGAATAATTATCCACTATCAAGTATTGATGAAATCTTAAATTATTTGAGAGGGTAAGGATGGTTCTTAAAGAGAGACATCAGATCATACTAGTACCATCTTTGAGTATGGGAAGAGGATGCACTAAAAATGATATTCAGATCTCCCTACAGGCATTATGAGTACATGGTGACTCCTTTTGGAAAAATGAAAGTCTCATTAGTTTTCATGGGACTCATGAAAGATATATTTATCCTTCCTTATATGAGTTTTTTATGTTCTTCATCAATGATATCCTAGTGTACTCATTATCTAAGGAGGAGCATACAAGACACCTACCGATGGTCTTGCACATACTTTGAGTGAACCAACATTATATGAAACTATGAAATTTTTATTTATAGATTTAGGAGGTCCAATTTATAGGCCATTTCTTCTCATTAGATGATATAATTTTATACCTAGTGAAGGTCTAGGTTTCATTTGTTTGGAATCCAATCAGGATCATGATAATGGTGTAGATCTTTTGTGGTTTGGTTGGATACTACAGAAGATTTATGCTTGATTTCACAAGGATATCTACACCTTTTCCTAACTTAAAACAGAAGGCCTTTCCATTAATTTTGGTAGAGTGGTTCTAGTAGTATTTTAAGGAGGTGAAACATAGGTTTAAGAATACGCCCATATTTATATTTCAAGATGAGGGTGTTGTGTATATAGTGTTCTGTGATGAATTATGGATAATAAATGGGTGTGTATGGATGTATAGGCATGAAATTATTTCTTATGGGTACCAAAATTTGAGACAAAATTAGTAGAACTGTGTGAAACATGATCTTGAGGATGTAGTAGTATTTGTTTCCAAAAGATTTGGCTATTCTTCCTTATGGGTGAGAGATCTATCACATATTCTAACCATAACAGTCCCGAGTATATCTTCTTGTAGAAGGATCATAAAATTATAAAAATTTAGTGGATATCATTTATCCATGATTTTTATTTTGGTATAGTATATACTCATGGGAAGGGAAACATATTTGTAGATTCTCCCAACATTAGTTCTTTTTCAGAGTTTTCAACAGGGGCATCAGAGTACTAATCTTTGTTATATTTTCCCCCATTGGATGAGTGTGGTGAGATTATCTATAGTCTATAGTTGTTACCCCAAAACTATTATATAGTTTTTGGGATTCTCACCATGGAGATATTGACTATGAGACGTTTCATACTCATATATCCACTGAATGTTATCCTGATGGATTTTATAAAGGTGAGGAGCATGTTGTTCTTATAAAAGAATGAAATATGGTACGAGTGACATTGAAATTGGAGGTTTATAGGGAGTTTTATACATCCACTTATAAGTATATCTATGTTTGGTGAAGCTATAACATGACCTATAATATTAGATCTGGTGGGTAGGTATGAAGAATTTTGTAGTAGATTTTTTCTCTTGATGCCTAACTTATCAGTAGGTGAAGCATTAACACTAGTTTTTGGAATGTTTAGCTCAACCAATTAAGATTCCAAAATGTAAGTAGGATGAGATTACTATAGACAATATGATGCGGATTCCATAGATGTCTAGAGGACATGATTCCATCTGGGTTATCGTTGACTGAGTCACTAAGTCAGCCTAATTTTTATCAATCTAAGAAAACAGTTAAGTAGAGATAACAAGAGGCCTTTATGTATAGGTGATAGTTTAGAACCATAGAGATACCTAGATTTTAGTTTTATAATATTCATATCACTTTATTTCATGATTATAGAGAGGACCGTAGGGGGATTTAGGGGTTTAGTTGAATTTGACCATGAAATATTACTCATAAACAAATAGGAAAACTGAGAAGATATTTCATGTTGGGGAGGACATTATTTAGGCATGCATGATGGATATTGGCCAAATTTAGATCAAATAAATTTGTTAGAGTTTCTCTACAACAACAACTACCATTCCATAATAGTTATAACCCCATTTGATGTTTTATATGGGTTTCCCTATATGGAACTACTAAGTTGGGATGGTCTAGGTTTTTTGGAACTAACGAGACACAAGTTGTTTTGAGATATGATAGAAAAGATTCAAATAATCTAAAGGTGGATGATGATTTTACTCTTCCATTAGAAGTCTTATATGGACAAATTATGAAGGCATTTGATGTTTGAGTATGGATACCATGTGTTCCTAAGGGTCTCACATCAACATGGATTATAGATTTTTTATAGGGTGTAAATTTATCATTAGGGTTCATTAGATCTTTTTAGATAATTCACAGGGTCAGTGAGGTGGCATAACTCTTGTGCCTAAAACAATAATTAGATCAGGTACATGATGTCTCCACATGTGGAAGATGAATATTTAGGTGTACGAACTATCACATGTTATCAAATGAAGTGAGATTCACATTGAGGATGGAGCTAAGTTCATAGAGTAACCATTAAAGATATAAGCTCAGTAAGAGAAGATCCTAAATGGATGAGAGATTCCCCTAGTGTGTGTTGGAGGTAGCATGTGAATATTCTGGAGATAGCCTAGAAATGAGAGACACAAATGCGTGATCTGTACCCATATATTTTTTTCATTTCCACTTTTGGTTTTTGGGGAAAAAATCCCTAAGGACGAAATTTTTTATCATTTATATTTTTTCCATTTAAATTATAGAAATATATATATAATTTTTTGGATCCATGTACAGAGAATATGTGATATTCTCAGGCCCAGTGAGTCTAGAAATTATTTAATAAAACTATCAAATATATTAATACCACTCACTCTCACACACACATACGGATCTAACCCAAGGTAGGGTATTATTTTCAATAGTTTAATTACCCTTTGGTTATTCCATTATGAATGGATATTAATTCTTTTAACAATTTATTTTAGAGGTTGATTGTTCTTTCAGGTTCGTGTTTATTTCTTTCTGGGATTTAGTAGAATCGATCTGCTGATTGTTATAACACTTCATTCATCATTCTAATAGAAAATATGTGTGGATAACCCAAACATAGACTAATTTAATTCCCCATTTTTGGTTTATGAATTTATCCCTCATTTCTTCACATTATTCATCATCGTTATTTCCTTTTCTGATAGTTAGAATAAAATACATGATATTTGATTATAGTGTGACCATTATTATGAGTAATGGATTGATACCGCTTGTGTGATTTTGGATTGAGGGTGGGATTGAGGTGTGGATTTGGTAATAGATGATCTAATGTATACTAGTACCATACTTATGTTTTCGTGATTTATGGTTTGATTTTAAATGATGATGCGACATTATGATGGTGATTCCCAATCAAATTTGATAACTGGATTTTAGAAAGCAGTGATAATAAGGCTTAGCCAACCACAAATTATCTATATCTAGGACTAATTTGTTACAGTATTACTAGAATCAAAATATATATTTAAAAACCCTAGGATTCTAGAAAATCCCATATTACAAGGTGTATAATTGAAAAACACTTACCGTGTGGGGAACCCAACTATGATGATAGGGTTTACATGTAGAATAAAATAACATATGTCGTGTGGTCCCTATAATATATAGTTTGACCTATGGTGGATGTTTAACATGTATTCTATAGGATACATGAGCACAAACATGGCCATAAACATAAGAATGTTTACAATACATGGGAATAACCTGATAATCAGACATGGCCCAATACACTAGCACAATCATAATACACAAGCATGTTCCGATGTACAGAGGCAACACCAAGTGTACACGAGTGTTGCCTGACTGCACATCAATTTCTGGAATGACCTCTATATTTCTTGTATCCCTCTATGAAATTCCATTTATATGGAGGTTTTCATCTTATTTGAGTCATTGAGATACACGAAGACAATCATGTTGTTGAGACAGATCATGGACCCCTAGGAAAGTCTTTGAAATTTTCTATCGTAGGGTGAGGCCCTCTATCTCTTTAGATTATACTAGGTTTATTTGAGTTTTATCCATTAGTGTCTTCCAATGTGGGTATGCTATTTCATTACATACTCATCATATGATTGTGACCCACTTATAATGTTTTTGTTTCAAATTGAATTTGTGGTATCCCTTAGTGAGATCTGTTGTGGGATCCTCTTTCATGTCATTGTTAGCTTGGGTTTTGTTATTGGTGTTACAACCTTACATTGGGTATAAAGACCTAATATTCATGATTGATCTAGTAGGTTTGGTGGAATCCTCTCACAGTCTAGGGTTTGATACACTATTTGGGAATCATGGTCTTTAATGAACCATATGTACATCATGACGAGGCCAGAAATACACAACCTCTGGGATGAGTGTCATCAGTGATAACATAGATAATGGAGAGAGTCCTCCTAGATGAGAATTACCTTGAATCATTAAAGAAAATCTTGTGGTGTGAAGTATTGGTTGAGACCTCTTGAGACGAGATATATTTTATGTGTATATCCAGTTGTTTTGATTATCCTTATGACTTAGATATTGACTATCATAACTATATATTGATGAGAAATTATTCTTGATTCTCTATTCTTAGTAAATTTGGGGTGTCCTTCTAGTTATTGTTATAATTACCCCTTCAAGGGCTCTGCCTACACATGTTGTATCTTATGCAGGTGACATTCCATTTAATAGTGTCCAAGGAGGACCAAGAGCAGGAAGAGTATAATATTAATCTAGACAGACCTAGGTTATTGTTGATGTGGAAATTCGAAATATTCCCCTTTTTCTGAGTAGGTTGGAATTTTTTTCACTTTTTGGTGGGATTTTATTTGTCCCCATCATAACTTTCAGTACATTTAATGTAATCTGATTTTAGGATATAGATATATGCATTCATTGGTCCAATTTGTACTTTACTTTCATCATTTCCTATTCTTAGAGATGTGTTAATGTATATAGGTATATAATATAATTTCTATCATCTAAAATATATTCCTACTTGACACTGGTCACCAGAACATGGTATATTGGAGGTGGGCATGGGGTTGTCACACCTGGCTTATCACCATCCAGAATGGAACTTATGGTTCCATTCGTGATAGAAAATGTGGTTAGTGTTTATATCCACAAAAGAAATGAATTATGTATACTATAAATACTTAATTAATCATATAAATTTTGGATAAATACATTTTAAGTATAAATATTAAAGGAAAATAACTTAGTAAAAGGATTCAACTTACATTGGGAACTTTGAGATTATCTTAGAAGATTATTTGAAATGGAAAAGAATAATATAAATTCTTTTGAATATTTGTTAAATAGAGTTAAATATTTTTATATAGGATGGAAAGAGGGTTAGGATTTAGGAAAATACAAATTTCTAGGGGTGACTTGTAGGGGTGGTGAGAGGACCCTTTTATAATTGGTGAGAAAGAATGTGTTTTAAATATTCGAACTTAGCATTATGGGATTACATGTTAAACTTTTAAAGTGGCTCAAAAAATATGAAATAATTAATTGGGGAAGATATAAGTTATATAAAAATTTTATACACTCAAATATAGACATGTTTTTATCATATTTCAATTCCATTAATCCCTAAATTATTACTTTTACCATTTTAGCGTTCACTATGATAACTAGTTTTTACATAATGTTACATAATCTTTATTAAAAAATATAAAGTGGTCATTATAAGATAAATTGGACCAATGGATTATAAATTTTAATTCCATTTTTTCAAATTCAATTTATATATTCATTTTTAATTTATTATAATATGAAAAATACATAATATATTAAATGTTTTTGAGAAAACATTATTTGTGTTCTAAAATATCAATCATGGCTTTGCAAAAAATAGATAATATTTTAAAGTATCAATTTTATAATAAAATTTTTTTCAATTAAAGTGTTTGATAAATGTCTAATTCATACATATATTCTAATATTTTCATAAAAGTAACTATATTAGGAAAATCAGTATATTGTATTTTCACTTAAAATCAATTTTTTTAAAATCCCAAAAAATATTTTTAAGAAACAATATTTATAAAGAATTTAAAATTGAAGTTTATTTTTAAAAAAATCTGAAAATCATAAATTGTACATTTAAATATACTTATGAATAAATGATATTTAGAGTGAAAATTGTGTGTTAGTTCAAGATATAGTGTTTAATTGCTATAGTAGAGTCTCATGTATTAGAATTGATCCTTTGGATATAGTGTCCTCACTTTGTTCACAAGGTCCCTCATAAATAAAATTTATTTTTTATTATAATTCACATACCATTTTCATGTCGTAATACTAAATTACCACCTATTCAATCATCACATGTGCCTACACCGAACCGTATCTAAAAAATTCTTAGTATAATACCATTATCTAATGAACTGACTTCACTAGGACTCAATGAAAGTCTAATATGAGTTTAAAAGTTTACCTCAGAGCCTTCCTTCAACTGTCCATGATAAGTGACTTTAACTATAAATATATTATCACACATATATGGAATTTATTACCCTTTATAAATGAATACATTTCTTTACCATGAGTAATATAATGAATTTACCGACCATAATACATAATAATATTTAACAACATTTTTTATGTCTTATAATTAAAATACATAGAGGAAAAAAACAACCATATGTTCTATTATCCTAACTATAACTCTAATGATATATAAAAAAATTCACCTCCTTTGATAATAATAATGTGTCCAAAGATAAGGTCACCCAACACTACAAATTTCTCTATCAAGATAATATAAAAAAATGTCTACATAAAGTATGGGTAAGCATATAATTATAATCAATTTGTTAATCATTGAAAATACAATATATATATATGAGAATAGAAGGTAATAATTCATCAATTTATGTAATAAAAGAACAAAAAAATAAATCTAAAAACATTTCTTAAACATCATTTTCCAAATTATTATATTCCAAAGAATATAACAATTCCAAATTACAAATCACATCACATTACACATAAAAAGTCACCATACAACAACCACTATAAAAAATTACCTTCAATATATATATCCAAAACCAATCAACTATCAACGTACACAAGTCCCATAGTAATATCCTTATGTATTTGTTCATCTACATATTGCTCAATATAATATCACCAAGATTAAGCTTCTATACACCATCCTGGAATGAACTATAATATTTTCATTCATTGGTTGTATATTAACCAGTTGTAGGGGCTCTAAATTATATTATAGGTGTTCACACTTAGGGAATCACCTTATAAGGACCAAACTTGTTCTTCTGGGTTCATCACTTATAAATGTTGTGCATTTTGTTTACAAAATAAACTGAACAAATACAAAAAATTTAATACATTAATGGAAAATTATATTATATGCTCTCTATAATTAGATAAATACCTTAAAACATAATATAACCATAAAAAATAAAATAAAATAAATAAGATGTATTCACATGAACTGCCTCTTCATGGAAATATACATAACAATGCAAATCCACTAAACTTGTGAAAAATAAGTTTTAAACAGATGGAGAGAAATTATTTTCCCTAGTAAGGGGTTTTAAAATATTTGGTTAATAATTATAAAATATTTATTCGGGAAAACTAATTTTTTATAAATAGGTATTAAATTTTTTAAATATAATAAGGTCATGTTATTTTGAAAACCATTTTTTAAAAAAATATTAATAATACATATAAATAATTCTTTTGATTTCTCCATTTCTAAATAATAATATTGAAGGATTAATTATGATACTTAGTAGTCCATAAGGAAACTATACGGACACTAAATCATATCCCATATTGGAAATTGTCCCCATAAGGTCATGGGATCACTCCCTATACCATAACTTAACATTCGACATTGTAGTTCCATTTTTAAGAAAAACATTTAATGGTCTTTAATTTCTCAACCATAATCCAAAACAATTTTAAAATCATACATACAAAAATTATTTTCTTTAATATAAAATAATCTTACATATATATTGACAAGACATAGTCAATTTTTTGAGAATTTATAAAATCAAACATAAGAGAATTCTGAGCTTATAACAATGGTACATATTAAAAATTCATAAATATAAATTCATAATAAAATAAATGAATACTTGTGTAAAATTTAATGAAATATTGATGATAAATTAGATGATGTCCATATATAATTTTTGAATGATATACGTAGATGAGAAAGGTCATATTTACATATAAAATAGTTGCTTTTAATTAGAAATATCACATAAAATAATAACATTTACCATTTATAAATAAAATATTCACATAAAATAAAAACAATAAAATGATTATATTCTCCCAGGGATATTTTATTTATGAAATAAATAAATTAAAATAAACCATTTAGATTCAAAAATATAATGTAAGTAATGAGAAAATAATGTTATTTTTTTTATTTTTTTAAATAGATTATGAGGCAATTCATTAAAACATTAATTCCTTGCATGATGTTGGATTATTATTATAGGGGTTTAAATCATATCTTAGATGTAAAATAAATATTTCTTTTCAAAACAGACTTGAAAATCATTACATGTTTCCCTAATAAAGTTTGAAGGTATAAATATACTTACAAATAAATTTATACAAATACATAAATTTCACAAATCAACATAAAACTCTTGCGTAACTATAAACATGAATGTTTTTTAAATGAAATCCGGATAAATAGTAAAATGATTATTTTTTTAAATAAACTTTAAATCATACCATTATATTATAAATATGTGTGTGTGTGTCGTGGAAAATATAACATAAAATGACAGATTAAAAGAAAATTAAAACCCTAGCATATAGATTAGAAAATAAGTGATTAATACCTTTTAATTATTAAAAGAAATAAATATAAATTCATATATATATATATTATTATTTATATAATTATTTTGAAATTAAACATAAACTCATAAAAATAAATTAAACCCTTACTTGAAATGAGCTATAAGTTTGCTGGGTGTTGGACACAAGGCAAGGAAGAAGGAGGGTACAACTTATAGAAAATAATTTGGCTGTTTCAAGGTGTGAAAAGGAGGGTTTAAATTAAATTTAATTACTATTTGTGTAATGTTGAGTGAATACTTTTGAAAAAAATTATATGACAATTTTGGACACATTTTTCCAATCATTCAAATAAAATTCATATATATATATATATATATATATGTATATTGTAATTTATGTTTCTTTGTTGAAATATTTGAATGGGATTCAGAAATTTACATAGGCTGGAAAAAGAATTCATAATTAGATTAATTCCTAAATAAATAAAAAGTATATATATATTTTTATTATAATAAAAACTTACAGTGGAATCCATTGATGCAAGTCAAGGATCAGATTAGAAAAAATAATAATCCCTGTCGTTTCTTTTGAGAACGTCGGAATGGGGCTGAGGTTCTAGAGTGATTATAATAGTGGAGGAGAAAAGGGTCCCAGAGGCATTTAAACACTGGTTTGAGGTCATGGAACAAGGGAATATTGGGAATACAATCAAGGATTGGTTAGATAGCTCATGCAATTTTGAGTAGATTAGATGATACATATCTCCTCTTCTGAGAATAAACTCATCACACATTGAATTGGGGGGTGGGGGTCGAGCACTTATTTATAAGTTAGAAAACGAATACATTCACTCAATGACACAAACACACACTGCACACTAGGAGCCTCATACAGGGGCTCCCACCCAAGCTTCGGCCCACCTATAAAAGGATCAATAAATGGGGGCCCCATACATAGGCCTAACCTGTGGGTTGTTTGAGCTGGGTATGCATTGGATATGACTCTACTGAATCGAGGGCATGGCCCTACATAGACTTCCCTTGGTTGGTTGTGTGAGGAATTATTTTTTTTTGTAGAAAAATTTCAAAACATGGGAAAATATAGAACATATCAATGTAACATTTTTTATAACATCCATTAGATTTTAAACCATTTTCATGATAAATTTATAATTTAAAACCAATTTCCTGGATCCATATTTTATATCTATTAAAGACTCAAATTTATATAATAATTTTGAATGTTATACTTTTAAAATATTTTTTTTATGTTATCGTCTTTGTTATTTTAAATTTGTATTTTAAATCCATTTGTATTTCTAATACATCGAATGGGTATTTAAAACTATAATGACTAAAATTTATCCCAATATCCACAAAAGGATTTATATATTCTATGTTTGTAGACATTCATAAAAAAAGATTCACCAAATTCCAATCCGTAGCTCAAAATGGTTCTATATATTTCTCTTGTTTTTAGCATCCTCACTATTTTAATTGATATTTTATTTTCTAATTTTGGAAGATCCATGAGAAGAGGGATACACATTCAGCCATATTGTGTTGATGGAATATTTTATAATGTTGATTCTAGGACTTTTAAAGAGTTTTCTAGATTAATCATGATCTCTTAGTTTGTAAATATGTAATATCATTAGTTGTTTATTAATAAAATTATTCATGATTTGTTATTAATTATTGAATTATTTTGAATTAACCAAATTTATATTCATAAAAATAATATTAAGAACAACAATACAAGTACATTATTAATTCAAGGTGTTACACTCCCCACCACTACCCATGTTATCTACACAGCTTTCGAACCTTCATGTCTCTCAATATATTATATAGTATCCTCCCTATAGGACTCTCCCCTACTTAAGATACATCATCACCACCACACAACACACATATATTATGATAATCCATATAATCCAAATCATCAATACTATCTTCTCCTCCTCCTAATAATAATAATAATAATCATCATCATCAACCACTTGATAATAATCACATATAAAAAACTATTTTCACATAACTAAATACAACATTTACATGACAATAAAATATCAAAAATGTATTTAAACCCCAAATATCTCTTTATTATTCCACCCAGGCCACCTCACAAACAATTTTCTAATGAGATATAATAACATGAATAGAAAAATTATACACACACACATATGTCAATATCACACCTTTTTATACTAAAATTCAGATCATAGGGAGAAATTACCTATGTAAATAAAATTACTTATATCATTTTTATATATACTATATACAACCACATAATTGTAAAACATACAATAATGTCTCTTTATTACTAGGCCTCATCATATACCCTTCAATTTCATATTCACAACTAAATATATTAGCACAAAAAAAGTATAAATTGGTCTTTCATAATTATTAAAATTCTATTACAACTATAAACTCATATAATTGTAAAATTATTCCACAATAATCAAATTGATTGACTTATCTTGGATATGGAACAAACCCATGCCCATGAATCACGACCTGTAGAAAATACACACAAAGATTTTTAACTCTTAATAAAAAAAAGTACCACAAGATTATAATTTAGCATGACTTTTGGTGTATATGGAATGCCACCCATTTAACACACTACCACTTTTTCCCCAAACATTTCTAACACTATGACCATTTTTACAGAGTGTGTCATGACCACTATTCTGAGTTTTTACAGCTTATACAAAACCATGGCCTATCATAAAGGTCATAAATGCATCTATATCATCTTTTTTTTTGTTTTCAACAATATTTCCATAGTTCAAGTTGAACATTAAATATGGTTAAATAATGTTTTTTTATAAATATCCATAATCAATATTTAACATAAATTTACACCATAAAAAATATTAAATTATTCATACTTGAATTATAAACAATAATAATCACCAATTAATTAATTTCTTATGAATATAAACAATTTTAAATTTCCATTCCTTATTTATACCCATCTATATGAATTTGAATTATATTATAATTAAATTATATCTCTATCCATTTACACTATCCAGTCCAATTATTTCTTAATTACAATGATCAATTTATCAAATAAATATTTCTATTTATTAAAAAATTTAATCTAGAATATTAATGCCATAAATTCAATTTTTATCTATCATTTCCAATAAAAATTTATAAATAGTACATACTTTGGGTTATTCTGAATTACCTAACCATCAGAGAAAATAAAAATCATGATAAATTAATAATGAATACTGAAATAGAATATAATTTCATGCCACCTTCCTCAATTCCCCAATAAAACAACCCTCTAATATTCTTTTGGTCACAACTATGTGTTCTTCTCCCCCATTTCATTGTTCTTTTCTATATTTATTCTTCACAAAAACACAATTTTTGTGTTTTCATCTCATGAAAGAAAAAAAAGAAAATAATGAATATGATATAAAATGACTGTTGGTAAAAATGATTCCCCTATATTCAATCAAATATTTTTTCACCCATTATTTCCTTTCTGTATCAGACATTAAATTCCACTACTAAAATTTCTCATTCTCTAATTTAGAACCATGTTGAAATTTGATTAATTCCTTGGGAAATAAAAGACTCTATAAAAAATAAATAATTCAACCTTAATCATCCTCTAATAATATAGGTCATAGCCACTACAAATATGTCACAATTTTGACATTATTTTTTTTAGGGAAAAATTAAAAAAACTGAATTAATTAAATGAATAAATAAATAAATTAATTCCCCAACAAGTCAACATTGATGGGAAATATATAATAAATTTTAAAATTACCAAAATAGACCTCAATGGTAAAAATAATATCCAAAATCCATCAATAAGTTTATAATTATATTCCCAGTCTAATAAAATTAATATTTATCCATTCATAGTAAAAAATCGATAAAATTTTACAAACTCTTAGAATTTAAATTTATGGATCTCTAAATATAAAATAAAAAATTGAAATAAGTTATTTATATATAAATAAATATAAAAATACCTTAAATTCACATTATATTTAATTTTTTTTATTTAATATAATTTTATATGAATTATTATATACATAATTAATGGTAATTATATGAGTGTATGTGTTTCTATATATATATATATATAATTTTAATTATATATCTATATCATAAAATATATAACCACTAATTATATATATATATATATATATATAAATATTAAAATATATTTAAATATAAAATATACAGTTAAAAACATTAATCCTAAAAATTTGTTATTAAAATTATATATATAATTAATGAAAAATATTACTCATTAAAAAGTCAATTTTTTTTAGTTTTAAATATGTTAGATAAAACACATATATGAATTTTAAAGTATATTTAAATAATATATATATATATATATTTTAAAATATATATATACCTATAAAAATAAATTTTACTTTATAATAATAAACAACTTTGAGTTATGGTATATATTATTCTACCCATTGTGTTAGGTGGGGAGTTAGAATCCCACCCCACTAAAAATGATTCAAAATTAAGGTTTCAGGTGTAGTGGTTGTTGTCATGGCCATGTGATGGACTTTAGTGGAAGTTTCTCTCATTGTATAAAATTTAAAATATTTTTAGAGATTTTATGAGTGTGGAAAATTATCATTGGAAAGTGTATGTTTTATCTACACTAAAAAATCTAGGATAAAAGAAAAATGTTATCAATGATAACATTGAACTTATAAGAAGATACTTTTTGTTAGTTTTTTTATCAATCATAAACAGAACATTACATTATCAAATATTTCAATATCACTATTTTTATGGACTTGATAAATCAGTTTTTTTAATTGATAATGTAGTGATATGTAGTAGTTTATTTTGTATAAAATAAATAACCTTTCTTAAAATTATTTACAAAATTTTTGTCCTTTTTAGTAATAAAAATTATTATGAATTCCAATTTCATTATCATAATAAATGAATGAAATTTAATCAATTTCTATTCTATAAAAGATTCAATGGTATTTTTTGTGATCTATGTTAACAATATATATTTGTATAATCATGTCAACTAGTTGTATCATAAAAAATAATACAGACTTTAGAACCAGTTTACGATCTATAGAAAATCGGTAAGAGGGGGGGATCAATGATCAATATACTTTTTATATTTCTCTTAATATAACCCTAACCACCAATTAGAGTGATTGTGATAATTGGTATTATCACACAAAAATCCACACTAATGAAATATTACATATAAGATTAAAAGTTTCACCTCTCAATGTAACAAGTCTATTCATTGGTGTGATTTTTATTCCACATAGATCACAATACCCAATGTCCTTGTGGTGATTTGGATTCCACCAAGATCACACTACACAAGAGAAGAATCATGTGATTACAATGTGGAGGGTATAAACTTAAAAATATTATTTTCATGTTTCTCAACTTCACATTATTGGATCATATAGACTAGTGCATCCAACAATTTACAATGATTAATAGATTGGGTAAGAATAAATAAGTATTCACCTGATTGACTATTATCAATATTTAGGGTGTTGTGAGAACTTAATGTTATTCTTTTATTTCAATGTAGAATGAACCCATTTGAATTTCATAAACAATAATTCATGAAACTACCACTATATAAATATTTAATATGTAAAAAATTATTTAGAATATATATGAAAAAAATTCTTATTCTTTTCATTATCTAATGTAAACATTATGGTCAACTCGTCTGATATATTTTTCATAGTATCCACAACAACACATTTATTCTTCTTTGATGAATATATATATTCATGATTTATCATGTGAATAATATTATAGATTATCTCCATTATTTTTATCCCTGCTTATAATAATATAGTTATAGGTATTCAAATATTAATTCATCTAATGTATCAAGTGTCTAAAAAAATCATTAGATTCTCTTTATAATTGATGAAATTATTACATATAATAAATATCACATAATATTATAATTTTTCCTAATTCCATCCTTTATAATTTTCATCATTTAATGAGAATGCATGAATTAACTATAATTGTGGCTTCCTCAGATTTTCCAAAATAATTTCCCCACATGACTTTATCCCTGCGCTTTCTTAATTTTTTCAAACAATGATATATCCTCTCATGAGTAGTTTATCTTTAAATATTTTAATTTCTAAAATAATATATATTTATATTATTTATGTTAAAATAATTGTCGAGATAAAAGCCTCAAATAAAATTCCCACAGAAAAAATTAATTATGATATGGTTTATTTTATTTTCATCATTACCCCTTCTCCTAGATTTTGAGATACTATTGTAGAATTCAAAACCTGAATAGCCACCCAAAAAGTGATATTGGGATGGGTTTCACTAGCCTTAGGCATGCCTCCCCAAATTCCAAAGGCTGCCAACTAGCAGTGAGGGTGTAAGCAGGTATAGTGGAAAGGCTAAACCCTATAGGGATAGATAATAATACTTGCCTAAGTATATAACATATCATGCATTGAGAAGATAAGGCTTAGTAGACTCGAACTGGACCTTCAAATCATTAACAAAAACAATATCAGATAAATAGTACAAGAGATATTAAAAGAATAATAAAAAAGTGAATAATCCAACAAACATGAAATACACACCACTTTCAGCAACCAAATAGAATAACATAAACCATAAAAGGTCATACAGATCAAGTAAAAAAGGGTTCTCAGGGCTAACCACTATAGATACATACAATATACAAAACAACATGATAAAATTAAAATAAATATACCCAAAAGAGAAACTCCAACTAGGCAAAACCTTAGGGTCCCATCCTAAACTCCATGAAAGTAGCTACTAATATCCATCTCTGGAGGATTATCCTTTACTTGAACATATATTCAAAAAGACTACACATGTCCCTTAGGTCCCGTTTAGGGTGTGAGATGAATATCAATAGAGTTCCACCCAATGGTGCATTCCAAGAATAAATTTTTTAAAAGGAATGATATAATAAATAAAGAAAGCATTTGAATGCATTTAAAATAAAACAAAAAATTCTATGGTGCTAAACAAACAATCAGAAGTGTCTCATGATTTAGCTAATGTTGGAATCTTTGAAGTAAAGAGGGTCTTTAGACCATATCCCAAGGTTGCACCGATGTCATATCAGAGGTGAACACTCAGGTCCCACCACCATCAAGTATCAGAAAACCTCGTGACTCATGACACCTCAAGTCTTAATAAGTACTGATGTCTCTAAGGGATTCCCATGAAATTTCATCAAATCCCATAGAAACATTCTTGAAAGCACACATTGGATAAAATCATGAAAAATAGAGGCAAACTGATACCTATCCTAAAATAAATATCTATGACCACGATCCCTATCACAGTGAGCCTCTTCCCCCAACCGATAGCCCCATTTCTATCAATTGAACATTCCTCATCTTATATGTGGATTAATATGACATGAAACCTCGATAAAAATACTATTTTTCACTACCAGGGGCATATACTAAATCAAGTGGTCAAAAGTATCTCTTCAAGGGAGTGAACCTGTGTGCTAACTACTCAATTTAGTGCTTTTTTCTATCACGGGTGAACGAAAATAACAAAATAAATATCCTAGGACACATCAACCGGCATCTACTTACCTTGCGACCTTTTTGCTCACATATGATGCCTTTGACATTCCAATATCATGATTCATGCCCAAACTGATGTCCTATATACCTAAAACTATGTCCTCTATGACCAATCGTGTGGTCAACCACACAAGTAATCTAGGTCAATCCCATCTAGATGATCAGCATCACCTCAATCTGATGGCCTAACCACCTCAAATCATCTCTGTCCAAGCCTATCACAACCTCATGGTTATATTATCAAGAACTTTTATTATCACAAGAATTTATATATATATATAGAAACCAATTTAAATAGCAACCAATTCAATACTGTTTCATTTCACAACTCAAATTATTGAGAAAGAAATTAAAACCCCGATACAAATTGGATAAATCTATTTTAAATAATAAATCTACTCTAAAAGAAAACCCAATTCAATATAATTTAATATTATAATTCCAAATTAAACAAAAAATTCAATTTAGGGAAAAACCCACTTCGACATAAACCCCAAAGTGGTTGAAGTCCTATAACTCAACCTCACACCTATGAAAAATGAAAAGGAATTCATAGAGGCATCCAATATAGTCTAATGATAAATTTAATATGAAGCATGAGGGGTCTCTCTCAATTTCCCAAAGTTGTGGTAAACGTCGCACCACCCAAATGCCTGAAAGAACACAAATCAAGACATGAACCACATACCTTGCACCCATGGACATATGAAAATCTGATATCAATATCAAATTCAAATCCAATTGGTGTATATATGAGTTTATATAATGTAACATGAAAATAGGGTGAAAATGCCCAAATATATTTAGGTGTCTGTGAGGTGAAGAAAATTGTATAGAAATATAGGTGAGGTTATCCATACTGGGGTTATTCTAACACAACCAATAGATCAATGAATGAATCTTTAATAAAGGAGATGGATCCAAAACAGGAGGACGAGGGATGTGGAGGGAGAAATTCTACTATGCGTGTAGCCAAGAAAGAATAAAGGTGAAAAGAAAAAGGTAAAAGAAAAATAAAAAAGGGAAAAACTAATCTTCCCTCATTTATTCTACCACACATTTTACCCCACAGTTTTGAAAACTGTGAGGTAACAGTGTGAGTTATAGTGCATAGGTACTACCTAAGTGGTAGTACCCATTTGGTATATTGCACAATTTTCATATTCCATGTGCAAAATGTGTGGTAGCTCACTGAAACCTTTAGAAAAAAGCCCACACAACCTTGAACCCTCCACACACAGTTTTTCAAAATAGTGATATATTTCAAAAATGTGCTACATGTTTAGCTGGAAGGAACCGCATGGTTTACCCTAAACCATGCACCCTTTCTCTACAACCCAAAACACACCATTTGGCCTCCAAAGATCCCAAAACCAAATTAAAATCACTTAATACACTCTCAAATCCTCTAGACTAGCCTAAATATATCATATAAATTTGATATAACTCTTGTAAATGAGTTATGATTAATGAAAAACAAGTAGCATAACCACTAATTGAAAATTTCATGTCTGGAGTGGTTTTTGACCCAAATCAAAAACTGAATATGTTATAATCTACAAAGTTTTACATAGATAATCTCTGAGAAAAAAAAACACAGATATGGTACCAAAAATACCCTTATGATTCAAAGAAAACCCATTCTAACCCAATGTCAAAGGTATATGTTAATTATGTCAAGGGATCTCCACATGAGGAATTGTAGAACATGGTCTCAACTGATCCAAAAATCAAGTCAGAGAATTTCCATCAACCTATTTACTAGACCCAATATACTCCTGTAGAGAATCATCACTCCCAAAAATAAAAAGGTGTTCTTGTGTCATACCAGACACCCAAATCACATCCTATAATGCATAAGTTCCTTCCTCAAGCCAATTCCACACATGGATCCAATGAGGTCCCACATAACTAAATATTCTTGAATAAGTCTTAGTTCCTCACACCTTAATAAATTATTACACTGTCATGGTTCCCAAATGCCTCACACCTCAAGTAACGGACATCCTGGATACCTTGATGACAAAACACCTTATAAACTCACATCCATCAATGTTCATGATTTCAAGAACCCCATAATCACACATAAATCAATGCTCAATTTCATAACCTGGTACCTAGAACTTCATATATATCACATCTAATATGATTCAAACCCACTGAACATCTTTGGGTCAATACATATACGGTGCTCATGTCCCTCGTTCACCAAAATAAACATGCCTCAACACAAAATGCTTAAAAAAAAGCAATCATGTCCATTCCCACAGTGTACCTCTAACTGTCATTAGATCACTATCTTTTTCATACCCTGACAGATCCAAACTGTGAAACATTCTTGAAGAAAGACTACATAATGCATGAACTCCCTACGGTGCTGATCTAGATATCAACCACTTACCCTAGTGCTTGTTCTTGCCTTGTCTTCCATGACTGGTGCATAAAGTTGAACCTCTACTACCCTCACCTGGTACCGATCCTAAGCTGACCCTAGAGGCATAAGTTTAGCCCCAAACATGATCATCAGAAGAAAGAATATGCTTCCTCCATAACCTCCCAAGAAGTCCAACCTATCCACATGCACGACACCCATTTTTTAGGCCTCTCACATTAATTATGAACAAGTCATGGCTACCCAAACTGAATGAAAACTACAGAATAGCCACTATGATGTGGTCTAGTCAAGTCCTTGGTCTAAATAACCTGATTGAACTCATCCCAACCTAATTTTCTACCATCTCATTTGTCACCGCTAAAATCACTTGAAGCCTATGTCTAGTTAATGTAGATGATTTTTGTCAGGCTTCCTTCATTTATGAGCACCTAGTTCAATAAAACATCAAATGATGCTAATCTAAAGATGTTTACTTACTCTCGAATGGTTTTTTATAAACTATCTTTGAAGCGCTTCACACTGGAGGTGTCATACCTCACCGTGTTGGATGAAAATCGAGATCACTCAATGAAGGTCGATGCATAGTCTATGATAGATATGAATCTCTATTGAAGGCTTAAGAAAAACCATGTCCTTTCAACACTCATAATATATGGGAAAATGTCCTCGAAGAATATATTCTCTAGATCATTCCAGGCTTGTTCCTTTTGTTTTCCAACCTTAACCTACGCATCCAAATAGCTCCTAGATATCTCTCTGAGTGTGTATGTCTCTAGCTTCACCCTCTTCTCGAGAGGCATCTCATGCTCATAGAATATCATCTACATGCTCTTGACCTACTTATCAACTACCTATAGTCCACCTCACACTGAAAAAATGGTTGGAGCTATGACTGGAACTCCCATGTAAGATACTCTATTGATGGAAATTCTCCCTTATAACTCTTGTAAATACCCTGTATAATCAATATCCGGCTCGACTAGAGCATCTCATCAAGCCATGAAACAAAATAAGTGAAATCTGGTACCTGCCCTACCTATATGGGAAACTGTACCTATCCATATCCCTGCCCCAGAACATATTCCTTATCTTCTAACATTCAGGGGTCTGAACCTAGTTGTGCTCTAATGACACCTTATTCTAAACATCCTGATGATTCATCTGGGATTTAAAGGTGGAAACCCATTGAATATCACCAAATAGTCAGACTTCCCATTTCATATATATATATATATATAATTCTAATTGAGAATGATTAAATGACCATTTTATTTGACTACCCTTATCCCTCCCCATTGCAACCGTGACACATGGAATCCTAGCCTCATGGTCTCTTTTCCAATACTAGAAAAACGGGCTACGACCACAGACCTATAGCCACAGTTTTAAAATAATGGCTATAGGGGGCTACGACCATGGTTATGTGGCCTATAGCCACGTTTTTAAAACTCTGGCTATATGCATTTTCTTCATGGCTTATAGCAACAGTTTTTAAAATTGTGGCTATAGCCCAAGCCTATGGCTAGGGTTATGTGGCTTATAGTCACATTTTTCAAAACCGTGGCTATAAGACTTTTTTCGCAGGGCTATAGCCAGGGTTTTGAAAACCGTGGCTATAGGTCTCCCACCCTTGCACGTGAGAAAAAATTTCCCACCAAAAAATGGCGGGAACAACTATTTCCATAGTTTTTAGGATACAACAATGGTTTTTAATAATATATATAACATATTATATATATAAATACACAAAATCTATGGTGTGTAGTGGTTAGGTCACTAGAACATGAAAGGAATGTGATGGGATCAAATCTGGATAGAGAAACATTATTTTTAAGCTACTTCCATGGTTTTCTTGGGCAATAGGCACAGTTAAAACCATCGAAATATGACACCTATTTCCACAGTTAAAACTGTGGCCAAAGGTAAACTTCCACAGTTGACAATAGAGACACCTATGGCCACGGTTTTCAAAACTGTGGCAATAGGCCACCTATTTCTACAACTAAAACTATGGCCATAGGTCAGACCCTACTACCACAATGATAGCACCCATAGTTGGGAAAAACTGTTGTTAAAGGCTATAAGCATGGTTTTGGGCCATGTTTTCACCTTTTTGAACCCTGGAAATTGCCCATTTTTTTAGTTGTGTACCCTCCCTCAATAGAGCCAAGTATCAATAAAATCATTGGGCCTCACCCATCTTGAAAACCATTATTGTATCAATTTGGTGACCGATTCCCCTAACCAGGTGATCAAAATAATCTCATTTCATGATACTTACCTCTTCTTATAAGAATTACACCCATTTTCTACATCACATGAAATTTCTTATATATATATATTACATGGAATATCAAATTAAACAAGGTATAAACAATTACATATTATGATATGTAACATTTATCTAGGAATTTAATTTTTAACACATGGTATAATCATTTTACAAAGAATACATGAATTTATAAATTTGAAATGCCCAAAAAAATTTCTAACAAAAGATAAACAAGTAAGAAAATACAACATTATTCACTGAGATAGGGTCCATATCTTATTTTTTCATCACGAGTCCAATGATCACAGGCCACAACCAATGAAAACTGCATTCCAATTAATCCACCAAGGTAGAAATCATATAAACCATAATCTGATAAAAATAGAGTAGAAAATACCACTTAAGGAAACATAGTTCATCCCTCGTCCATGGGGATACATGAACCCAAGCATGAGGTCTAAACCCAGTTCCAACATCACCTAATCTCTAGACTACCCTATCCCAAATATTATGACTAGAAGAAAAGAAAAGGAAAACTCGAACCAGACCCACAAAGTGGTAACACAAACAATATAAGATAAATAGTGGAAGTAATATAAACAAAACCAATATAAAGTGAATAAGAAAGCTGACATGACAGACACAACACCTATAACAACCAAATAGAACAACATTCTCCAATAATACGTCTTATAGATCAAGTACAAAAAGGGAGACCTTGGATAACCACTATAGCTAAATAAAATATACAAAACAACATGGTGAAAATGAAAGAAAGATAAACAAAAGAGAAACTACAACTAGGAACAACCTCAAGATCCCATTCGAAACTCTATGTAAGAAGCTACTAAGATCCATCTCATTAGGTTGATCCTTTACTTGAATATAAATTCATAAATACTACAATCATCTTAAAGGACCCGTGCAGGGTGTGAGATGACAGTAGGGTAACACCCAATGGTGTAACTAAGAATAAATGTCTAATTAATTGTGATATAATAAATAGACAATGATTTTCAATGCATTTGAAACTAAACAAAAAAATTTCTCTCATGCTCAGGAGCCACTATGAAACTTCACCTAATTTGGCCATTGTCGATATATAAACAGTGAATGTGGTCTTTGGCCCATAGTCCATGGTACCCTCGATGTCATATCCCAGATGAATCCTCAGGTTCCACCTCCATAAAGTAACTTGACACCTCATGCCTCTGGACACCAGATTCCTCAACAAGTATCGATGTCCTGAAGGCACACCCAATAAATACAACCCAGTCCCTTGGACCCCTTCTTGAAAGCAATCATCATCTCAAATTATAACAACCAAAGGAAGAGAGAAACCCATCCTCAAATAAATATCCAAGACCATGACCTCAATCATAGCGAACCTCATCCCCTTACTAATAGTATCATCATTATCAATTGAAGGCTCCTTACATTACACTGATATTTCTATGGAAAACACCCCAAAAACATTCCCATCATGTACTACCAGAGGCCTCTTCCCACTCAAGTGGTAAAAACTACCTCATCAATGGATTCAGTCCATGTACACACTACTCAATTTGGAACTTTAGACATCACATGTGAGAGAAAATCACAAAATAAATATCCTAATCTACACCAACAAACACCTCATTCCATCACATCCTTATCTCTCACATTTTATGGCCTTGCCATCCCAATATCATGGACCATGCCCAACCTGACGGCCTTGCCAACTCAAACATGTTCCTCAACACCCAATCCTATGGTAAAACCACTTATGAACTCTAGTCTATGCCCCACTAGATGATCAACATCACCTTAATCGGATGGCATAACAACCTCAAATCATTCTGGTCCAGGATCATGACCAACCCATGGGTATCATGTAATGAAATTATCTTATCATAATCATAAATATATGTTTAGAAACCAATTTTAATAGAAATAAATTCAATACTATAGAATTTCAAAACTCAAATTACATAGACAACTCTTAACCAACCTATTTAATTTTCCTAACTCAAATTCACATAATAAATACAATATAAAAGAATAACCAATTAAATATAACTGAGTTGAACTATTCCAAATTATAAAAACAATTTAATTTAGACCAATAATATACCTCAACATTACTCCCAAAGTGGTCGACGACCTCAAACATGACCTCACATCAATGAAATAGGATAGGTCATGACTAGAGGAAACCCATATGGTCTAACAATCAATTTAATATGAAGAATAGGGGTATAAATAAATTTCCCAAAGGCATGCTAAAAGCCACATCACCCAAACCTCCACAGAAACACAAATCAAGACTTCACCACCTACCATGGACACGTAGACATATGATATTCTTATATCAAGATATAATTCTAATCAGATTGGCATGGATATGAGTTTCCATCAAGTTCCCAAAAAATAGGGAGAAATGACTCAAATGGATTTAGTGATCCATGAGGCAAAAAAAGTGAAGATAGATATAGGTGATGTTACCCTTATCAAGGCGATTCCAATGCACCCAATGGATCGAAAAATTAATATCTAATAAAGGAGAATGATAAAAAAGATGAGGATGAAGAAAGTTGACAGATAACTCCTACTATGTGTGTAGACAAGGAAGAAGAAAGGGTAAAATAATAAGGTAAAAGAAAAACTAAAAAGCATTTAAAAAGTAATTTTACCAAATTTACCAGGACGCACGGTTTACTCACAGGGTTTTACAAACAATATTATAACCGTGAGAACTACAACGTATATGTACTACCTAAGTGTTAGTACCCATGCAGTTTACCACATGTTTTTCACTTACAATGCAAAAACCGTGAAATATATCTCTGAAACTTATATAGATGAGCCCACATGACTGTTCACCCCCCATGCATGGTTTTATAAAACAATGTGGTGGTTCAAAAACATTGCACACGGTTAGCTAGAAGGTTTATCATGGTTTACCCTAAACCATGCACCCTTTGACTGCAACCCAAAATATGCCATTTGGCCATCGATGCCCCCAAAACCAAACTAAAATCACCCAAGGAACTCTCCAAGCCTCTAGATTAACCTAATACCATCATATAAATCTAATGTAACTATTAGAATTGATTTCTGATGAACGAAACAATAACTAACATAACCACTAGTTCAAAAGATCAAATCAGAAGTGGTTTTGGACCCAACTCAAAAACTCAAGATGTTACAACCCTTGGCACTAAGACAACCATAAATACTTCGTAATGATATATTCTTAGTGTTACTTCATTACCTTTCAGAATTTCCAAACAAATTTTATTCAAACACATTAATTATTATCCTTAGTATAATGTTTATTTAGTGCAATTCATGTTTACACAACACCTACATGATTATCATATATGTTTATAAAGAAACACATCATGTTTATGTTGAATCAATTGATGATTACACAATATAGTTCATTATTCTTACAAATCCATGCATTATAAATTGTTATATAGATCATTTTACTGGTTCGACCATCGAGATTGACCACACCTACAAGAAAAAATGATCAACTGTATATAAAATAAATTGATTTGGAAAATGATCAGACATGTGAAGTAACCAAAAGAAATGTATTAATAATATGGGAAATTAGCTGCCCATTTGGATCAACTTCCTATACAATAAATCGACCATAAAGATTAATAATATTACCCATTATGGGACCACTTAAAGAGAACATCACTGGATCAACTAGAAATTATATACCATGTGAAGCTACTATCATGACACAATCTAGAAATTTTATACATTATTGAAATTGATCAAGATATTATTGAGTTAACAAACTTTAAAAACTTATAATCCTTTCCAAATAAACTATTCATCAATCCTTGAAACACCAAATTTTGAATATGATTTATACACTATAAATAAAAGATAACAGAAAAATCCTAACCATTATATATTCTCTTTTATGATTTTTTCATATTTTTGGTAAATAAACTTACCCTTTTTATTTTTTAACCATAGAACATAAATATCTTTAAAATATATCACATGTATAAATTAATAAACATTAACTAATTATATGATTATTTGAGAAACCATAGTGTAGGGAATATGAATGGTGAATAATAAAATCATATTATCCATAAGAAAATAATGATTTTCATTCATACATCTTCAACTATAAAACTATTTTAAGATAACCATTTATATTGAATAATCATTTAGTAATTCTAAGCCTACATAAAAGAACACATCCTACTAAAAAACACACCTTTAATAGGAATAGAAAATCACTGACTACCTTAGAGTGGTCAAATGTCCATGGCCTTTATCATTGCTAAAAAGTGCTGATAAAGGGTAGATTTATCAGCACAAATAAAAGCCCTGATAAAAGATACTATTTATCAGTTTTTTAAAAAGCATTGATAAAAGTAAGATTTTTCAGGGCATTTAATAGTGCTAATAAAGATAAACGTTTTAGCACATTTTTAAGCATCGATAAAGGAATGATTTATAATTGCCTTTGGAAGAAATGATAAATCATACTATTATTAGCACATTCAGTAGCACTAATAAAGGTAAAAAATGTAGTGTGTTGTTGCAGCAGACTAAATCACTAGAAACCAGTGCAGCGTGCTGCAATAACACAATGCATCTATTGAAATAGAAACATAAACTAATAAAAGATGATAAAAATACTCAAATTAATTTTATATAATTTCTAACAAAAATACAAGAAAAAGAAAACACTATAATAGAGTATGTCAGTTATTTTTTACTAAAATTAATGTAAATTTTGAATAATAAGGAACACTTAGAGTCTTAATGGTCACACCATGTGTCTAGTTTATTTCTTAATGATTATTACACTTTAAAAATTTATTATTGAAATTTTTCCTAATGTAACAAAACAATCAGAATTCATTTTCTTAGTTTTGAGTATGCCAACTGTTTTTTTTGATTAAAATTAATGTCAGTTTTGAATATAAAGACGTAATTTAAGTCACAAAAGTCACACTGTGAATCATATTGAGGTGACTATGATCCCTACACAAAAAAAATATATAATTATTGTTTTTTAATGTACCAAAACAATCTAACTACTTTTTACCTCTTTTGAGTAGGCAAGTTATTTTTTCCACTAAAATTAATTTCAATTTTGAATAAAGATATGAACTTGAAGTTATAACAGTTACACCATACATTAGATTTAGGAATGTATGAATTATATATTAAAAAAATGATTCATTTACCATTTTTATAAAGTATCAAAACAATCAGAATGTGTTTCCTCAGTTTTGAGTACGACATATGTTTTGTTTACTAAAATGGAATTTTAAACTGGAAACAAGCACATTGAGCCACACAAGTAGAATAATGTGTGGGATTGACATGATATTGATTCATACATTTTAAAAATTAATTATGAATCATTTTTACCAATTATCAGGACAATATGAGTTATTTTTTTCAGTTATCAGTGAGTGACACTTTTTTGTATTAAAATGTCGATATCACACTGATAACGGAAACATGGAGTCATACCCGTCTCATCGTGCATTTTATTAAGATTTTAATGATCCATAAATGTAAAAATTGATGTATGGATAATTTCCATAATGTACCAAAATAATATAAATGCATTTAATTGGTTTTGAGTATTCTGATTTGTTTGCACTAAAAATAATGTCAATTTTGATTAAAAAGACGTACTTGGAGTCATACTGGTCACATAATGCATCGAATTGAAGCACAGTTGAATTATACACATCATTAATGACTCATGGATAATTTTAAAAAAGTATGAAAATAATAAGAATGTGTATCCTCAGTTTTTAGTATAGCATGTGTGTTTTTACTAAAATGTTATTTTTAACTAGAAACACACACTTTGAGTCATATAGGTGGAATCACGTGTGGTTTTGACATGACATTGATTCATACATTTCAATAATGAACTATGAAAAATTTTCCCAAATTATTTAGACAATATAAGGGTGTTTTCCCTGTTTTTAGTGAGTGACTAGATTTTGTATTAAAGTGTCAATTTTAAATAGACAACAGACACATGGACTCATAATGGTCACACCATTCATAGTATTGAGGTTAAATTGATCCCTACATGTAAAAAATGAAGTATGGATAATTTTAACAAAGTAAAAAATCAATCAGAATGTGTTTTATTAGTTTTTAGTAAGCTAGTTGTTTTTTTTCACTAAAATTATTGTTAATTTTGAATAAAAAGACATACATGAAGTCATACCGGTCACACTATGAATCAGATTGAGGCATGACTGAATGATACACATACAAAATGAATCATGGATTGTTGTATTATAGTATCAAAGAAATATCAATGTGTTTACATGGTTTTGAGTAAGTCACATGTGTTTTTTTCTAAAATGTCATTTTAAACTGGAAACACCCACTTTGATCCATAAAAATGGAATCATGTGTAGGTTCGACAAGAGACTGATTCATACACATAAATAATTAATTATGGACCATTTAACCCAATTATCAAGATAATATGAGTGCGTTTTCTTGGTTTTCAGTGAGTGGAATGTTTTTGTATTAAAATGTAAATTTTAAATAGATAAGAGACACTTGGAGTCTTATCAGTCACACTATGCATCATATTGAGGTAAGGTATATCCCTAAATGTCATAAATGATGTATGGATCGTTTTACTAATGTAACAAAACAATCCGAATGCATTTTCTCAATTTTGAGTATGCAAATTGACTTTTTTCACTAAAATTATTGTCTATTTTGAATAAAAAGATGCACTTGGATTCATAATGGTCACATCGTGCATAGTATTGAAGTTATTATAAATCCTACACATCCCAAATGACTCATTAGTCATTTTCCAAACGTATAAAAAAATCGTAATTTTTTTTCTCTTTTTTGAGTACGCCACTTGTGTTTTTTATTAAAATGTTATTTTAAAGTAGAAACAAGAACTTTGAGCCATAATGGTAGAATAATGTGTCTAGATCAAATGATATAAATTCATAAAAATCAAAAAAATAATTTTGAATAGTTGTACCAAATTATCTTGACAATCCGAGTGTGTTTTCTCAGTTTTCAATGAGTGACACTTTTTTTATTAAAATATTAAATGTAAACTAATAACGGGAATTTGGAGTCATACTAGCCACAATGTTCATCGGATTGAGTTGAGGATAATCCCTATACATAAAAAATGTTGTATGGATCGTTTTCATAAATTACAATAACAACATAAAAGGTTTTTCGGGATTCTGAGTACACCAATTATTTTTTCACTAAAATTATTGTCAATTTTGATTAAAAAGACACACTTGGAATCATAGTGATAAAATAGCGCATCAGATCGAGACACAAATTTATTATACACATCCCAAATGACTCTTGGATCATTTTACTAAAGTATAAAAATAATCATAACATGTTTCCTTAGTTTTGAGCACACCACATGTTTTTTTACTAAAACAACATTTTAAATTGGAAACAAGCTATTTAAGCCATACAGAAATAATCTTGTGTGGTTTTGAAATAAAACAGATTCATACACATCAATAATAAATTAGGAATCATTTTAATAAATTATTAAGATAATAAAAATGTGTTTACTTAGTTTTCTTTGAGTGAAATGTTTTTTCATTAAAATGTCAATTTTAAACAAATAACGGCACTTGGAGTCATACCAGTCACATCGTATGTCATATTGAGGTGAAACTAATAACTAACACTCCAAAATGTTGTATGGATAGTATTTATAAATTACCAAAACAATATTAATGTGTTTAATTGGTTAAGAGTAGGCCAAGTCTATTTTTTAATTAAAATCCATTTTAAACTAGAAAGACACCCATGACTATTATCTTAAGTGACAAGTTTTGTCTACACTTTTAAAAAAAAAATTTAAAAAATAATTGTGTTATTATATTAATTATAATTTATTTCCCTACAATTTTATCATGTACAAGCCATCAATTATTTTCCTCCTCTGCATTGGTCTCTATCATGATCTTCGCCTCTACCTCATTCTTCATGCTTGTCTCCGACTCTGCCATCACTATCACCACTTCCATCACCTCCACATATTCCATCAACTATACCTTTAACTCCACCTACATGATTTCCCAACAATTTTATTGTTTTCACATCAGCGCATCTAAACAAATTGATTTACTCAATTATTATTCTCCCTGAGAATGAGATAAAAAATTATATATAAGCATAATGACACTAATTCTTCACACCAAAAATATCATTTGAAGGTCATAACTCATACTATATTATAAAAATATTAAGCAATAACCTAAATTTTTCATCACCATACATTCTGAAAATATGTACATTTCCACTCTTCTCTAAAAAAATTGATTTATTCTTTTGAGTAACTCTATTGTTAGTAATCTCTATAGTACTAAGAAAATATAGACAAACAAATGATTATGAAATAAATTTAATAAAATTATAATTACCTTCTGAAATTACCTATTGGGGGATGTTGTTCTTTTCATTCTTTATGATTTGTCTCATAAATTTGAAAACATAATATCCAAAATCGATTGCATTATCTTATTTCGAACACTACAAGAACATTAACCAAAATATTTTTTCTTGAAATGTTTTGATAGTTAAATATTTCTATATATAACAATTTTTTCCCTTTGTAGTAATCCACATGCTTTATCTTTCTTAACACTAACTTCATCCCATTATCTAGTCTGTATTTAGCGACTACCCCATACTAACAAAATTCTCATTAAAACACTTACCAAAAATATAATTTGAAGTTTTTCTACAAAATTTTGATTATAGTATATCACATATTCACAATAAACAACGTCTTGGTCAGTTGGTTGGAAATCTATGCATTAAATACAAAAAATATTTCTGGGTGTGTATGTTGACTGCTATCTACATCCAGTGCTTCCTTAAAAAACAATTAAGTAATGAAATAAATTAAAAATATATTTTATTCTATTAAATCATAGACTTTCCCCCCTTAAAATGTAGGCATCAAAAAGAGTCAATCGTTTGATGATTTTTTATTAAAAACTATGAGTGACTCATATTTTCTCATCTTTATTTATTCCTTATGCAATGTAATTTCTAGTGTAGAAATGATATAGAGATTTATGAATCCAAATTATGTTTCCCACTATCTTCCCTTTTTATATTTGTAATAAAAATTACTGTACAAAATATGACTAATTATGAACATCAATAAACATATTTATCTAACTATTTTTTTTTGAAATATTATCAAAATGAACCTTATGTATATACTCAAAACTAAGACTCCCATTCGTTCATAATTGAGAATTTAATTTATTTCTCAAGAATAATTCCTTCTATCAATAAATATTCATATATTTCTTCTTCATATTCATTTTATGATATAGTTTTATCATTAAATGTTGTATCTACATGAATTTTTAATGATAATAATTGTTTATATGGGAGTGGTGGGGAGAATGTACTGTCAAAAGGTTGTTTTTTTTCTTGGTCAATTCACTATATTTTTTTTATTTTACCTTTCATTTCTCTGTCGCATAATCTATCTATAATATCATACCTCCATCAGAACATTTATCATAAACAGTTACATATTTTTCATGTAATTTTTTTTATAGACATACTATGTGTATCATTATAAGATTATATAGCCATGCTATAAATGCTCCAATAGTAGCTTCAACCATTGTAATATTCAGACTATCAAGTGGAACATACAACTCAGCAGTTGGCTCATAGATACCTCAATCCCCAATATCATGTGATTTTTTGGGAGGGGTTGATTTTATAGCTTTTCTCGTGAGATATTATACATTATACCCATCACAACACAGTGGTTCATGGTTGTTGATTGTTAAAAATCACATACAACTGTACCCTACAGTATTATGTTAATATAAAGTTTTCAGAAGTTGTTTGATTCACATTTGAGAGAATTATTAATGAAAAAATTGATTACCTAAGATATGTTATCTGGTTAGAGGTAATTATTATCCTCAATGATAGTGGGACCACTTGTTTCATGTGAGGATCTTTTCCCTAACACCAATTTAATTTTATTTTTTTCTTATACATTGGTTTTCCAAAACAGACTACAAAATAATATCTTACAAAGAGTCTATTTGTGTCTATATTCATCTCATAATATTATATGTATCCTTTTGTGGGTCTTTCTTCTCCAAATGTATTTTAAGAGAGACTCTAAAACCTAATCTTCAAACATGACCATATTGTTCAGGCCACTTCAAAGATACTGAAAGCCTATTTTCATCTGGTATGTCCATTGCTGATTCTTGTGTCTAAACCATATAAAAAAATATGAATATATTTATTTTTATATTATATTGATATAAATCATAACGATATATAATTATTTCATATGCATACATGTTTATCGTACTTATTTTTTGTTTTCATCAACTAATATACACTTCTTATTTACATGACCCTCCTTCTATAGCACATAATGAGGGATAGAAGTGACTTTAAATTTTGAATCATAAATCTTCATATAAACAAATGAATATATGTTTCTTCATATCAGATAATTAATTTTTTTTTGATTTAAGTACAAACTAATTTATTCTACAATGAAGTTTACCCCCATCATTTCTTTATGATATGGGTATGTCGGTTTTGATAATTTTTTTTTATTTTTATCACACTTTTTGTTTCATAAATTATCAATTTTGAATCAAGTCGGATTAAATAAATATTTTCAAATAATGTATTATCGACCACAATGCACCTGAAAATATTTCTTCATAATACAATTACTAAAATCAGTCTATGTTTCCTGATTTATAATGTGAGCATACCTATGTGGTTGGTGGGGATTAATATTCCCCTAAACATACCTAATATGCAACTTCATTAGAAGAGTCCAAAAGCTATTATGTGATTTTCTAGTGGCCATTAAGACGAATATCACACAGAAATATTCTAAAATAAATGAATTCTACATGTAATAATGAATAATAAAAACAACATTCCATTAAATAATTTTCCATTAAAATAGAGAAAGTATATTGTAACATTACCATTATATCTTCCCAAATGATTTTTTGCATTATAGGTTGGACACGACACCATGAGTGAATATCAATCAGAAAATTCATCCTCTTTGTGACACGATGATAAATATCGAATTTTTACTTGTTAGGGTTAATAGGTTGGCCACATTGATTCCAAACGACCACAAATTTTATACCCCGACTTCTTGCCTTGATAATTGTATTCAAAACTATGATGTTTCATTGTTTTTGTTTTTTTCGTCAACAAGTTGTTGATCCCATAGTAATTCCGAAGTTTCATTATCAATAGTCTGTTCATCCTCGAGATTTGTAACATCATCATGTTTAGAATACATTGTTTTTATGAGTAGTCAAACATTTAATTTCTATTGAATAATAACAATATAATACACTCCATGCATAAAAGATTACAATTGCATGCATATTGCATGAAAATTGTTACTGTCTTGATCCGAGATATAATACATCAATACTACAGTATAAAGAACCTTCACTACCATTATTTAATCCATCCTCATATTCATGATTTCCTTCCCTCTCTTTATGATGGATTTGAGGATACTCATTACCTATTTCAAAATAGCCTTCCTCCCATCACTGTTAAAGAGGTATGTCATCAATGAACATGGGAAACATAATGACGGGAGGAATGATAGTTTGAAAGAGGGAGTCCAATCCATCATCAGGAGATGAAAGAAAATAAAGTGTCTAAGGATTAATGTGTCCAAGGAACCTACACTAATGGAACCACTCAAAAAGTCTCCTCAATTAAATAATAATTGGAATACATCCAATATAATTATCTTGATGAAATGAATCTGACCCCACCTACATTGTACATCACATCTGTCTACTCAAAGATTCCTAACCTTCAAATTTTGGATATTTTGTTTAATGCATCATAATATCCCTCAAATAACATGCATCCCTTTAAAGGGTGAATTTTTCAACTTATGCTAAATATTGATCTATAATGATTTGACTCTAATAAATAAAATGAATATATTCAATGGAATCATAAATTTATATTTATGATATATTACTATAAAATCTTAGAGGAACCATAGATACATCTCATCATTTAATATTATACCACATATATGGAAGTGTATCTAAAATTAACTCAAGGAATGTCCTACTCTACAACTAATAATGATATTATTAGTTGAAAAATATAATATTAGAGAGAGGTATCCATAGAGTTCATTCATATTATATGATGAAACTGTAATCATATTCCAGGACTAGTCTCACCAAATATGATATGAGATATCATATTTAATTTACCATATTTATTAATTGAGGTGATATTGTATTCCTTCTTTGATCCTCTATTTTCACAAAAACCATGGATAGTGTCATATTTTATGATATCATAAATTTTATGATATAATAGTTCAAATTCTTTGATTTTCTATATGTTAAACCATACGATATTTATTATCCATATATATGGTTGAATAAATAAATCCTTCATACCCTATCATATTTTTTTTTGACATAATACAATATGAAATTTATTTATTCGAAAAAATAATAGATTAATACATTGCTTCCTTGAAGAAATATTCTTTAATGCAACTTATGAGTTTAAGGGTATCATCCTATGCACATTATAGGGAAAAAACCATAAACATGGGACGATTTATCTCAAGGATAAATGTGAAAATAAAAAAATAAAAAAACACCAATGGATGCTTGTAATATAGTATCAGTGGAAAACATATTTAAGATTAAAGGGAATATGTTTGATTTACAAAACTGATGGAACAAAAAAAGTACTCAAGACTTTGAGTAGATTACACTAGATTTTAACCATAGAAATATTCTTGAGGGGCCTCGATCACTGAAGGAGTGATAATACCTTAACCTAGTGATAAATAGTGATGAGGGAAAAATTTAGGTTTACATATGTAATGAAAAAAAGGGTTAATTAAAATTTTGGGATCTTATCCCTTTATAGGGATTCTACATTTAATAAAGAGTTCCTTGAATATTGACCGTTATCTCATGGAAACTGAAAATTTCATCACGTTAGAGTACTTCTTCAATTGAATGTTTCAAAAAATGTTTCAAGCTATCTATGATTCTATTTATTAATAAAAATTGTTGAGAAACCATTTGCGAGATGTATCAAAATTCATTCATATAATATAATATATTTAATGCCCCACAAAAATCTACATTGGTCATGTGTTTTAGCCTTTGATAAAATTATATATAAGCTTAAATTTCCGATTATTATTCAAGGATATTATCAAATCTGATATATCTATCTTGTGAATTTTTTAAATGGATAAAAATGACATTGTTTATAGGACATAAAGATCCAAACCATAAAAATTATATTTTAATCTATTTTTTTATCTCTACTGTTATTCACCATGTTATAGGAATTTTAAAATTATTTCTTATCATATGAATTAATTGTAAATCTATTTTGATTAGTAAATCTAGCAATAAATTACTTCTCATAGTTTTATTGACCAACTATCCACCAATGGATAACTCACTTGATTTTTGGAAATACAGTATTTATATGTTGTTTTGTATTTCTAAGTTCATTAAACCAATGATTTCTTAACTTTATCCAATATAGGATATTTTAAAAAAAATATTGAGCATACATTTATAACTAAAGAGATTCCCCATCACTCTTTGTAACCGATGGTTAATGTTTAATAACAATATTGAATTAATTTTAAAAAAAACTCTCACAAAATGCATCACTAAAATACTTGTTGGAATATAACTAATTTATTCCATATTTTTTTTGAATACAATAAAAAAAATTTCATCAAAAGCATATATCTAAATAACACATTTCATGGTTTATCAATTTTAATGAATAAACAAATAACACAAAACATGTTTTAATGAATTTTATCTTTACCTTTGTCTCTATAAGCTCATCAACCATAAATGAGGGCCAAAACATGGAATCCACAAATGGTTATAAACCCTCATAATTAAGCATTCAAAATCTATAATCTAGTATATAAGATGAATAAAATTTGAGAAACTACATATATTCCGGAACCCTATATTATTCAAATGAAGAGAAAACTGAGGGGGGATGAGAGGTATCCTTGTTAATGTTGAGGGGAGAGTAAACTATATATGTGTGTGTCTCTAGGGAAAAATGGATTAGAAACTCAAATACATATGAATGGAGAAGAATAATAATAAATGAGGGAGACGATAGGGTTTGGTACTGGAGGATTTATAGAGAAGTTAGATCCAAAATCTATTTTATTTATCCATACATGCCCATAAACATATGATTAATAACCTTACCATTTGAAAACATTCTTATCTATCTTTTAAAAAATTGTATATGGAGAAAAACGATGAAATAAAACCATAGTCTTTGAACTTTAGTAGTGAAAAGAAGAGATGTAGAGTTCTTCATGTTTAAGAATAGTGCAAAAACATGAAACACAGAACCCAAAACATCAAAAAACAATTGAGGAAGATTAGAAAATAACCTATATTAGATTATAGCCTTGATTGGTTTGAGGGATCTTAGAGGAGTCGCAATAATAGTATAGGAGTTTCGCAGGAGCTTGAGAATCATGAATGACTGAGTCGTGGTTAGTGTTTTTTAAATAGATCAAGGAAAATTTTAATAGTGCTTTTAGAAAAGCGCTCATAAAGATCCATTTTATCAGTGCTAAATTTATAAGCACAGATAAAATGAATATTAATCAGCGCTAAAAAAGTGATGTTAAATTTTTATAATTATATTTATTTAAAAAAGATTATTAACATTTTATTATTATTTAAATAAATTTATTTTATTTTTATAATTATTTAAATATATATAATTATTTAATTATAATTATATAAATACCTTTTTAAAAAGTTATATTTATTTATCAATAATAATAATAAATATAGAAAATAAAATTTGTAGATATATTTATTTAGAAATATTAATTTAAAAATATATTTTTAAAATTATTAATGGATATATAATCTTAAATACATGCATTTTAAAAATGCGTGAAACTGAATAATTCAAAAGGAGTGCACATTAAATTTTTTTTAAAATAGTTATGTTTTTTTAATTGAATATATGTTATTAAAAAAATATGAATATATATATATATATATATATATTAATATATATGTGGATGAATATATATAGAAAATACTAAAACCTAGTAATTAAATAAACAAAAATAAATAATAAAAAATGATCACATTAAAAAAATAAATAAATAAATTTAAAAAATTAAAAATGAATACCCTAAATTTAGTATTAAAAACAAATAAATAAAATTGACCAATTAAAAAATTATATTAAATGTATCAGGATATATTGAAATTATAAAATATAATAAAATTTGAATAAATATCAAAAATATTAGGTATTTGTGTTTCTATTTATTGCGTAAATATATTTGTGTGTATTCTTGTATACAAATGAATTTACACACACATACAAAATACACACATGCACACACACACACACACACACACATATATATATGTATGTGAAATAAATGCAACACACGATGTCTGATATAAGTTAAATTGAAAAATCAAACAACATAAAAAAAAGAATAAGACAGTAATATGTTTTAATCAACGTATTATATATATTATACTTATTCATTTTATATAATAAATATTTAATATATACTATATTTAATATTTAAAGTATATGTATGTTAAATTTTATCATTTTTATCGATAAATATTTAATTAATAAAATGTTCCATATTATTCTTAATTTAATCATTTTTTTTTATTTTTTCGTTTTATTTTGGACCTTTATCAGTGCTAGAAAAGTGATAATAAAGGTAAAATATTATTAGTGTTCAAAATGTGTTGATAAAAATAACCATTTAACAACACTAAAAATAATGTTTTGATAAGTGTTTCCTTTATCAGTGATAAAATAATGCACTGATAATGGTTACCCTTTATCAGTGAAAAAAAATCACTAATAAAGGGCTTCTTTTAGTGCTAATAAAGATAGACTTTATAAGAGACTTTTTCTACAGCTGATAATTTTTAGTGCTGTTAAAGGAATGATTTATTAGCTTTGATAGTCTTATAAAAAATAACATTGAATAATAACAACATGTTGTGCATAATAAAATAATGATTTTCATTTATTCCTATTGAACCATCAAATTCATTTGAACTACCCATGTAACTTGTTATACACAAATCCTTGCATGCACTTCAGAAAAACAATAAATCAATTCACATATGAAACAAAAGATTAAATCAAAACTTATTGTTTTTAAAAACTCTATCTAAATATATGCTACTTGTTAATAGAAATATATATCAATCGATACTCTCACATACATACTCTACCCCTTTGAAACAACTCAAAGAGATAAGTATAAAGAATGTTTTATGTTTCTATTTATTACTTCCCCTTTAAAAATTATATCCAATGATAAAAAATGAGTGGTTATATAACAATATACAATATCCCAAATGAGGGAGAGTCTGAAGAACTATCAGTAACCGCATATTTTTTAATGCTTCTTTAGACAATCTCTTATTGAGCACATTATATATTTTTTAATTTATAAGAACATAATACAACACTAATTCATTCCTTAATAATAATCCAAGATAAAGTAATATTTAATATCAATGAAATTTCTATTAGAATATAGGATAGGATTCCAAGAAAAATCGATAGCGCATTTATTATCACATCCAAGAATATTGGGTTAGATCACTTCAACTTTATGATCTTATAACTGGATCCTCATCCACATTAGTTGGGTTCAAGTATTTTTAGCCACCACATAATCTACCTCCATAGTGCTCAAAGTGACTATGATTTTCTTTTTTTATTTCCAATACACACATACCATTCTCCATGATAGAAAACACTATCAGATATTGATATCATATAATCTATAAAACCTTCCTAATATGTATTAGTGTATCCAATGTGTTTAAGCTTCAATTCACTATCACATTTCAACAAAAAACCTATGGTACCTCTAATGTACCAAATAATAACATTTATTCCATTTAAATATGACTCTTTCGTACCACTTCGAAACCTATAATAAAGATTAATAGTATAAAAAATATGCTACCTTAAAAAAATATAAGTTAGACTTATAATAAGATTCTATAATTATCTTTGATTAATTTCATTTCCATTTTCATAATTAGATAGTTTTTTCCACAAAAAAATTCTCGTGGAATTTTTTTTCAATCCTTTATAATGATCTATTTTAAAATTACCCTAGCATACTTCCCTTGAGTAAGGAAAATATGATATTTCTCTTGGAAAATTTTTGTGTCAATAAAGTACCTCATTTCGCTAAGCATGGAAATTTAAAATAATCTCATAATAACCTTAAAAAAGTTATTATACTTTTATTCATTATTTTGAGTAAATATAATTTCATTTAATTAACAAATAACAAGAAGGGATACCTCATTTACAACTTTTATATAGACATTACTGTCCAATATTTTATTTCTAAAATTAATGTTCTTCAATGGGTATAATTTATCTTCTAAATCACCATTAACTATGTAAAAATTGAAATAAAATTATAATATCTTTTATTTAATTTTTGTTGCAATAAAATTAAAATTATAATGTGTATAATCCTTGTACCTGGTAAAAATATATCATCAAAGTCATCTACTTCAATATGTGAATAACCATTACACACCAATCTTAATTTATTTATCACCACTTCTCTTTGATTATTCAGTTTTTTAGAACACCCACTTTGTTATAATCACATTCATGTCTTCTGGTTTCTGAACATACTCTCATGTATCATTCTTCTCAATTTTTTCCAATTCTATATTCATATAAAGAAACCTATCTCGATGTTCCAATTAGTTTTCAATATATTTATGTTCAACTTAATATAATTATAACACAAAGATATTTTTTAATATATTTTTATTTAGTACATTTACAATATATGATAACTTAAAATGCATAAAAAACTTAAGTGAATAATGACTTATTAAAAAAATATAAAATGAATAAGTTAATATATAGCAAAATAAAATCAATAAAATTAATTATTTTGTAAAAATGTTCAATGTCACTTAAATAAATAATTTTCATCCTAGAGAAATTACTGTATGATTTTCATTGAATTTAAAATAATTATAAACTTGAATAATTTTGAGGAATAGTATAAATACGATTTATTGATAAAATTCATGTAGTCAAATAATGAAATTACACTGAAGATATTTCTTATAAATGATCATGAATGTTAGTCTTGAATTTATTGACTAAACGAAAATATTTTTTTAAACATTATTTATATTATAGATGTTATATTTAAAGTTAATTTATGTTATTTTGGGAATTAAATTTTCGGAAAATAATTATTTACATGTGTCTAAAAATAAATTACCAACCATATATTTTTTATCATTTGGTAATAAATAAATAGAACATAATTTAAAGTTAAAAAGAAATATTTTTTTTAGAAAACTATTTTTATTCACTTAATGTTTTTCCCTAATAAATTAAATTGATCAATATTTATGAATTTTTTTAATGAAATTTATCAATAATATATTCATTAAAATAAATTATAATTATTATAATGGGTTTCACAAGGAATGTAATATGTGTAAATATATTTTTATGACTAATAATGAAATTTTCTAAAAAGTATTTTCCCTGTGATTTTCATGATGGTTTTAAAATTAATTTATGAAATCATCTAGAAATTTAGTTTTGTAAAATGGTTTGAATAATTTTTAATATAATATTCATTTTTAAGCCCATTTTTATTTTAGTTCATAATCAATATTTACCATAGTAAATGTTAACCACCATAGTACGGTTTAAAAGAATTAAAGATGTGGTTAAACTTTTAAACAAGGCTTATTATATCATTAAAAATTATTTAATTACAATTTAATTAGGTTAATTTGACATTCCATTATCCTATATTTTAATCCTTCTCCATTGTGGGCCTCTTTCCCAAAATGTTTTTGTAAAGACCCAGAAATTTCAAGGAAATTTATTTCTTAATACTTTGGAATTTTATGAGTCTGCGGTTTCTGAAAGCACTTGATTCCAAGGCCCAGTGTGTCCGGAATCAATTTCTGAAGTTTTGTTCAGTTACATTCAGTAAACATACGTGCAGGTTTTCCTATCTTTTGAACCGGTGCTCGGAACTGAAATCTGAGGGCACTGATGAACTCGCAGCGCCAATATTCGCTTAAGTGGACCTTTAACATAAATGCGTTTTGTCGTATGTGGTAGTTAAAATTTGTGGATTCATTAAGAGCTAAATAAAATTGTTGTGTTAGAATTTTATTATAAGTGGAATTTATTTCCTCCAAAAGGAAGTTGGAGGTGGGGCCCACACCCCACCTAACTTCCCATGGGAGAATATAACTAAAGGTGGTGGGGCCCAAACGACCCCCTAACTTATCACCTCCCCTCAAATCCATTGAAACCCCCCCATTTAACTCCCCTTATATTTAATTGAAAACTCTCCCTTCTTAATTGCGACTCTTCACCTCTTTTTCTCTCTCCTATAAATTTTGCCAACATGTTTTCATTTGTTGATCAATTAATGAATTCACTTCTCTAATTTTTGAATATTTTTGAATTACATGGAAAGTTTATAATTATGGGGAATGCCTTACTTCAGTATTTTCTTGGAAAATATTTTGGTGGGGGAACCTTTTGTGAATTAGAGGAGCGTCGTTCTTCAACGAAGAACAACTCCGACGAAGAACGTGAAGGACTTCTCCATCTACACTTCCCCTAGGACGCACCCGAAGCTAATGGAATCTATATCCATATTCCACAATGCCTAACCTCTACGACGCTTGTCTTCCGCGACTCGTTGACGTGCTCCGCTCTTGAAACCTAGGTAGGGGGTTTGTGTAATTTAAATTGAATAAATTATACCGTCGTACTTTTTGAATGGTAGAGATAATTTTGGCCTCTTGATATCACCTAACTCGTAGGGTGTGGGCCGAACAAACTCTACCCGATGACCCTCCGTTGATCCACGTTTAATTTGGTGGCAGAGCGGTGTCAAGAGAGGCAACAGTAACTAGAATTGAACGAAGGCGACGACCGTGCGCCGACCGCATGCGTAAGAATCGCAGCCCGCAACCACGGGACGCTCGACCGAAGAAGAACCGGCCATAAAAAAGACAGCCAGGTCGAAGGATGATCGCGGTGCCACAAGGGGCGCCGCACTTCGAAGAACCATGGCACACGATCTGCGGGTCGCTTCGGAGGGCGAACCGGCCGACTCGTCAGCTGGCCGGGTTGGAGGAGGTCGTGGCACTACCTGGCGCTGCCTGTGGAAGAAAGCGGCCCACTCATGCTGGAGAAGTTGGCCTGCTTCAGCTTACCAGATATGAGGGCGGCATCACCGGTTCAGGAAAGCGGGGGGCGCCCCCCAGATTGCTCAGTCACCCAGGCCGAGCCCCACGGCCAGCCGGCTAAGCCGTGACCATCCGGGGCGTGCCGCGCTGGGCCGGGCTACGCCGTGCCGGGCCAGGCCGCGCCCCCTCGTGTTAGGCCATGTGATTCACCGGGCATGTCCGTACCACTTCCGGGTCAGACCCACCAAAACCGGGTTGAACCGACCCGTTATCCCACTGGGCAAAACGGGCCGGTCTCGTTTTTACTTAAATCTGAATAACTTCATGACCGTGCGTCCGATTGACGTGTTGTCTACGACACTGGGGCCCTTACGATAAGGCGGACCATTTGTGATGATATAACTGAGTTTTGGATGACTTTGGAAAAAATGGCCGGGTTGGTTCGAAACCGAAACCAATCGGGCCCTCAGAGTGGAAACACTTTTAACATAAGGACCGGACGTCCGATTGATGTTCCGTCAAATAAATTGGTTTCCTTTTGTTGAGATGGTTCTTTTGGCATACTCCACGTGGATTCAGATGATATTGGAGTATGTTCAGGTTGATTTTATCTTAAAAACAACATGGCCCTAGGAAATGAAAAACCAATAACTCACAGACCGGGTGTCTGATTGACGCATCGTGTATTGCGTTGAGACCCCTATGACAAGGAAGTCCTTTCTGATACTTCTACATGAGACTTCATGACACTTGGAGTATCATCTTGAGGCTCGTGGAGCGGACCCTCCCGGTTACGAGTGAGAAAATTTCAGAGACCTAGTAGCTGGCTGAGACTTGACGACTACTGATCGATCGACTCGGAGTGATTCGAATGACCCAGTGGGGAGCTCTTGGTTGTAGAAGTAGACCCACAGTGGAGGAGTGCTTGGTTGTAGCGGTAGACTCACGGTACTCGGCAGAAGGAGTACCTCTGTTGGCTATGAGGGGGAGTGTTTGGTTGTAGTGATAGACCCATGGTTGGAAGCACTTGGTTGTAGCAGTAGGCCCACAGTACTCGAGAGTTGGTGTACTTTCGCAGTCCAAGGATAGTGGGAAGCGCTTGGTTGTAGCGGTAGGCCTACTTACTTGACAGTGGAGAAGTTCTCCAGCATCCGTGGTTTCAACATCGTGAATAAAAATAATGGTTTGAGTTGAGTCAATGACCTTTTAGGTTTCCTCATGATTGAGATGGGTTACTTGATAACTTAGGTATATGTATGGGGATATACCTAAGTAATGGTTATCCGTTGAAATCATACATTGTGGTTTATCCTTGTTGAATTTTTTGAGACCTTGAGGGTCTTGGGGCCCCTACTGAGTATCATTACACTCACCCCTACACGAGCTATGCCCGCACCTCATTGTGTTGGATGCAAAAAATGGACAGCGCTGACGAAGGCCGAGAGTGCCGGAACTGGACGGTGCTAGGAGGTGGACACTCGGCGTGATGGCACACAGAGTGGACCGACAGACACAGAGTTCCAAGGAAGACATCTGTAACTACCCTTCATATAAGAACCTAGATGACGACCTCGGAAGAAAATCCAGGACCTGCTTTCATCTTTCAGCTATTTGTCTTTTTCAAGTGTACTTTCTTCTGTTGTAGTTGTACCTTTTTGTTGGGCTTGTATTTCTATCCCCTTTGTACTTTCAGCACACTTGTTATACAAATTTTGTTAGTGTTTTCTTATGCTTTTACTATGGTAGTGTGTGTTAAATTTTATAAAGGAAATGTCTTCCAAGTTTTTAGGTAATTACGCATTTGGTGCTAGTCACCAGCCCCTGGCCTATAGAAGGCGGGTTTGGGTTAGTCACGATACAGGCCCCAGGGGACGGGTCATGACAAATTTGTATCATAGGACATCGGTTCTACCATATAACTAGGACTATGATATTTTCATTTTGTGAAGCAATAGTGTTAAGGGTACTAAGTGCGGTTTTCAGTTCATAGAGTCCAGTGTTGGTGCGGGCATCCGACGTATCCATACACCAGGACCCTGACATCTTATTTCCAACTCAGTGCACGAAAACACTAATTGCATGTGTGTTTTCAAAAGATTATTTAAGTCAGCTCAAAACGGGGTCACCTCACCAGGTATAATCTTTGACTATGTCGCATCTCTTTCATTCAGGATGCATCCCCACAGATGACCAGCAAGGGCCCCAAGAGTTGTAAGTACTGACAAGCCACCGAGTGACGAGGCCTCAGTATAGGGCCCTCTTGCAGTTGAGGCACCAACGATACAACTTCCCGTTGGTCCATCGATGCCACTAGCCCCAGCCGTAAACGATGCACGCCTCTTGAGCGCGTTGCATGAGTTCCAGTGCGATAGGCCACCCAGGTTCCTGGGATAGATAGACTCGTAGGAAGATGAGGATTGGATGGAGGCTGTGGGGAGAGTCTTACGACTGGTAGGGACACCATTTTACTTTATTGTGATCCTTACTGCCATCCTCTTTCAGGCAGCAGCAGGAAAATGGTGGAGCCTGATTCTCCAAATGCATAATGAGGAATCACTTCTATGGGCAGACTTCGAGAGCCTGTTCCAGGCAGATTTTGTACCATCCACCCTTCAATGTGTGCATATATAAGAGCTACTACATCTGCAGGAGGGTAGAATGACAGTAGGGAAGTACTTTGTGAGGTTCATAGACCTCTCGTGCTACTCTACAGTTATGGTACAAGACCCGTTCTTCAGGGCCCAGACCTTCGAGCAAGGGCTCAAGCGAGAGATTAGAGCTTTAGTTGTTTCTCACAGCATCCCGACACAAACAGGTGTGTTGGAGCGATACCTCCTATTAGAGAGTTTCCATGCTGAGAAATCTCCAGCAGTGGAACCCACCACTAGTAGACATGTAGCGAAGTCTTCTGCAGCTACCAGTAGACAGACGATGTAGGGGTCCAAGAGGACCAGACCCACGAGTGGTCGACCGCATGACTCAGGATCGTGTGTGCGAGGCACCCGGGGCAGAGAACAACATAATAGGAGCGGACAGTGTTACTCCTGCAGCGGTCTTGGTCGCATGGCACATGACTGTCCAACCCGCCATACAAACGATCAACAGATAGATGAAGGACCTCCCAGGTAGGGGCAAAGGTTCGATTGAGGAGGACCGCAAGGAGTAGGAGACCGAGGCAGAGGAGTTGTCCATGCAGCTGGTGGTGGACGACGCTTCGAGGTGTTTCCACCACCACCACCAAGAGGTCCACCCCGACCACAGGGAATGGGTGTATATGGAAGAGCACATATTCAGTCAGCTGAAGCATACGACTATGGAGCTTAGGAAGTAGGTGGATAAGAGCAGGACTAGTTCCAGGAATGGAGGCATTTTTTCTTGGTGCTTCCAGCTTCCTTGTTGTTGTTGTTTGTGGTTTTATGGGTCTTTTTACTTCAAGATAAAGTAATAAAAGACACTTGTCCTTGTAAATATTTCTTTCCTTCCTTTTTGTGTGGTTTATACTAAGTTATTCTGGTCAAAAATATTGACACAACCATCACTTTAGAGATTTCTACTATAGGAGACCCAATGACCACACACTAATGCCGATAGTGTGACTCAACCCTTGGAGGAGAGATTAATGGTTGGATCTCTTAGTTGTAGTGTCGAGGCCTTAAGACGTCGTCCATGGCATGAATTAGTACCGTTCATGTCAGAATTGACAGTATTAGGCAACAGATGTAGTTCATCCAGGGGATGAGAATAGATTTCTCTTTTCGGTGGAGGAGAAATCATACAAGCTCTTGTAAATTGTAGACAACGAAGAGTGTAGACGAGATATTTTAAATTTGATAGTCTCACCCATAGTTCGTCGAGCGAACATTTTACGATTTACTCTAATATCAATAGTCTCAGGTGTATCTTCTCTCAAAAAGACCTGAACCTGAGATAGCGGTGATGGCTTGATTTCCTCCAGGACTATGACTTCGAGATAGTCTATACTCCTGGGAAGGGGAACGTAGTAGCAGATGCTCTCAGTAGGAGTTCAGACATTCATCTGTTAGGAGAGGCAAATGAGCAGCTGGTCACGTTGCTGATATTCTATGTAGATAGGGATGGTGTAGCCTATCTGCAGTCACTCCTCCAATTCTTCAGCAGAGTAGGCAAGGTAGCTTACTGCCTGACCCTTCCACCTCAGTTTCACCAGGTGCACGACGTCTTCCACGTATTTAAGCTGAGGAGATACCTGAACGGCCCGTCCCACATCATCGACCACAGGGAGCTGGACATCGATGATGGGGAGACATTCACAGAGGTCCCGGTGGAGATCGAGGATTGACAGGAGTAGGTCCTACATGGGTGGTTGATTCCTCTGGTGTCCATTCGCTGGCAGCACGAGAACCTCCAGGAGAGCACATGGGAGAAGGAGGCTCATATGCGTGTTCATTACACCCATTTGTTTCCCAAGTGTGTGTTGTAGCTTTATGGGGATATTAATCCCTGATATGGGAGTAATGTAAAGACCCGAACATTTCAAGGAAATGTTTTTCTTAATTCTTTGTAATTTTATGAGTGTGTTGTTTTTTACGGCACTTGATTCTGAGGCCGAGTGTGCCCGGAATCAATTTTGGAAGTTTTGTTCGGGTACGTTACGTAAACGTACATGCAGGGTTTCCTATCTTTTGAATCAATGCTAAGAATTGAAATCCGAGGGTACTAATGAACTTGCAGTGCAGGTATTATCATAAGGGGACCTTTATCGTAGTTGGTTTTTGTCGTACATGGTAGTTAATATTTGGGGATTCATCAAGAATTAAATAAAATTGTTGTGTTTAAATTTTATTATATGTGGAAGTTATTTCCACCAAAAGGATGTTGGATGTTGGTCCCACACCCCACCTAACTTCCCATGGGAGAATATAACTAAGGGTGGTGGGGCCAACACGAGCCCCTAACTTATCATCTCCCCTCAACTCCCTTGAAACCCCCCATTTAACTCCCCTTATATTTAATTGACAACTATCCCTCCTTAATTTTGACTCTTCACCACTTTCTCTCTCTCCCATAAATTTTTCCAACATGTTTTCATTTATTGATAAATTAATGAATTGACTTATATAATTTTTGAATCTTTTTGAATTACATGGAAAGTTTATAATTATGGGGAAATCCTTACTATAATATTTTATTGGAAAATATTTTGGTGGGGGAACCATTTGAGAATTAGAGGATCTCCTTTCTTCAATGAAGAACAACACTATCAAAGAACACGAAGGACTTCTCCATCGACAATTCCCTTCGGACGCACCTGAAGTCAATGGAATCGATGTCCATATTACTTGACACCTAACCTCTACGATGCTTGTCTTCCACGACTCGATGACATGCTCCGCTCATGAAACTGAGGTAGGGGGTTTGTATAATTTAAATTGAATAAATTATACCTTCGTACTTGTAGATTTCTAGCGATCGTTTTGCCCTCTTGATATTTCCTAACGCGGAGGGAGCGAGCCGAACAAACACGGCCCGACGACATTCTGTTGATACACGCTTAATTTGGTGATGGAAGCGGTGTCAAGAGTGGTGACAGTAATCAGAATCGAATGAAGGTGGTGTCCACGCGCCGACAGCATGCGGAAGAACCGTGACCCGCAGTTGCGGGCCGCTCGGCCGAAGAAGAACCGGCCGGCAAAAACCGGCCTGGCCAAAGGAAGATCGCGACGCCACAAGGGGTGCCGCGCTGCGGAGAACTGCGGCCTACATTCCGCAGGCCGTTTCGGCAGGGAAAAAAGCTGGCTCGTCAGTCGGCCGAGTTGGAGGAGTCAGCGGTGCCGCCTAGCCCCACGTAAGGAAGACAGCGGCCCGCCAAAGTGGGCCGCTCGCACTGAATAAGCCGACCGGCTTTGGCTGGACGAATTGGAGGGCGGCACCGCTCGACGCTGCCAGTTCGGGAAAGCAAGAGGCCACACCCCCCGGATCGCTCGGCCGGCCGGCCGAGCCGTGGCCCGCTGGGCTGGGCTGCACGACTCACCGGGCCCGATCGACCCTCTGTCGGGCCAGACCCTCCAAAACCAGGTTTACCCGACCCGCCAGCCCACTGGGCTTAACAGGCCGGACCCGTTTTCACTTAAATGCGAATAACTTCACGACCGTGAGTCCGACCGACCTGTCGTCTATGGTACTAGGACCCTTATGAAGAGCCGACCCTTTTGTGATTCTATAAGTGAGATTTGGATGAGTTTAGAAAAAATAGCCGGGTTGGTTTGAAACCAAATCCAACGGATCCCTCGAAGGGGAAAAACATATAACTTAAGTACCAAGCATCTAATTGATGTACCATCAAATATGTTGTATTCCTTTTGTTGAGACGGTTCTTTTGGCATACTCCATGTGGATTTAGATGAGATTGGAGTATGGTCAGGTTGGTTTTAGCTTAAAATTTAACAGGGCCCCTGGAACGGAAAATCCAATAACTCACAGACTGGAGGTCCGATTGACGCGTTGTCTATTGCATTGAGACCCCTATGAAGAGGTAAAACATTGTGATACTTCTACATGAGACTTTGTGACACTTGGAGTACCTTCTTGAGGCTCGTGGAGATGACCCTTCCGGTTACGAGCGAGCAGATTACAGAGACCTAGTAGCTGGCTGAGACTCGATGATTTCTTATCCATCGACTCAGAGTGATTCGGATAGAACAGTGGGGAGCACTTGATTGTAGGAGCAGACCCATGGTGGATGATTGCTTGGTTGTAGCGGCAGACCTGTAATAATCGACAGAAGGAGTACCTTTGTAGGCTATGAGGGGTAGCGCTTGGTTGTAGCGGAAGACCCATGGTGAGAAGCACTTGGTTGTAGTAGCAGGCCCACAGTACTCGACAGGTGGAGAACTTCAGAAGTCCAAGTTTAGTAGGAAGCTCTTGGTTGTAGTGGCATGACTACTATACTCGATAGAGGAGGAGTTCTCCAGTAGATTTGGTTTCAACATTGTGAATAAAAATCCAGGTTTGAGGTGAGTCAATGACCTTTGTATTTTTACTCATGATTGAGATGGGTTACTTGATAACATAGGTATATGTATGGGAATATACCTAATTAATGGTTATCCATTAAAATCATACTTTGTTGTTTATCCTTGTTATATTTTATGAGACCTTGAGGGTCTCGAGACATTACTGAGTATTGTTATACTCACCCCTACACGTGTTATGCCCGCACCTCGTTATATTGGATGCAGACAACAGGCATTGCTGACGAAGACCGAGAGCGCCAGGACTGGATGGTACCCGAAGGGGGACACTCGGCGTGACGACACACAGAGCATACCGATAGACGTGGAGTGCGGAAGAGGACATCTGTACCGACCCTTTAGGCAGGAACCCAGAGGATGATCATGGAGGACGATCCAATAGCTTCTTTCACCTTTCAGCTGTTTTTCTATTTCAGTTGTACTTTCTTCAGTTATAGTTGTACCATTTTGTTGGAATTGTATTTCTGGCCCCTTTGTACCTTCATTAAACTTGTTATGAAGCTTTTATTAGTATTTGGTTCCGCTTGTACTCTGGTAGTGTGTGTTGCGTTTTATAAAGGGAATGTCTTCCCAGTTTTTAGTGAATTACGTCTTTGGTGCTAGTCGCCTGCCCCTGGCCTATAGAAGGTGGGCTTGGGGTAGTCACGATACGGGCTCTGGGGGATGGGCCATGACAAAAGTCTATATAGTTTTTAATTAAATTGAATATTTTCAAGGGTTCCATACCACAGAATTATAAAATTGAACATCTTATCCTAACATATTTACATACATTGAGCGTTATATATTATCCAATACCTTCCCAAAATATCTTCCCAAAATTCCTACCCATTTCTTAGAGGTCATATTCTAACTAAAAGTCAATCCAAAGAAGGCTTAAGTTGTAAAACAAAGAAAGATACTCAAAGAAGAAGTAATATTCCTAACCAAGATCTTTTATGTTTACATCAACTTCAAATTCATTCAAAAATATTGTATCCATCATAAAATTATTAAATAATTATCATAAATATTATAAATTTCCATCTTCTTGATGGAACAACGATGATCGATTTCCTATATGTCAAATGGAAAATGAATGTGTTGATCTTGCATACGTACAGAATACTGTCCCCGGGAAGAGAAAATTTTCATTCTCTATAACTTCATCACATTGATAGTTATATCTATATATTTAATGAATATATATGATATTTATAACATAATAATGACCTTTTTAAGGAAAAATTATTATTTATTTTCCTTTATTTTCATTCACTAAAAAATGACACTATCATCATGTGTACGCACAGACTGCCACCTCTATGAAATAATATAGTTAGATATTCATAACCTCCAAACATGGATTTTTTGAAAAGTATATGTCATAGATAGATATTATATTAATGACATAACTATTATTTTATAACCATGACCATGTTAAAAGTACAAGAACCCTTAAACTGAAACATCCATGGAAAGCATACGAGTTAACAACCAAAATTTGATTTCAATGAAGAATTATTTGTAAATGGGTGATTGAAAATTATGAATGAATAAAATATGGTAAGATAAGTAAGAATATGGTTCTGATAATTATTTACAATAAATCAAAATTTATTATTGAGGAGGTTAGATTGTGTATGAATAAAGTAGGGACTTTTAGTAAGGGATTATTTTATGAAGCCACTTTTTTATTTGTATTTTTTATTCTTCAACTTATATTATGTATTTTTTTTTGTTATTTCAGTCATAAATCCTAAATATTTCCTAATAAAATAGTTATTTTTATTGTTTTCGTGTATTCTTTCCACATTTATCCTATTTGGGACTCAAAATGCAAAAGTAATGTTTTTAAAAAAAGATAACCTTATTTCATTGTTTAGTTCGGTAATATTTTTCTTCCATACCCATAATATTTAAAGGTTTAAAGAATGATTTTTAGACTCTTAAATAATTTTTTATTGTTATTTACAACCATATTTTACTTTATTTATAATGGTTTATAAATTAGTCTTTATTTTTTTTTCGTACGAATTATATTTGAGTCTTTACAAAAGTGTGAAAATAATTTTTTTATAATGCTTATCGAATGAAAAAAATTTCCCACCACAATGGCCATTTTTATTTATCATGATTCACATAGAAGTTTCCATGGGTTTACTAAGAAAATTAAATTCCAATTTTTCTAGGAACTTGTTGTTGTTATAAAGTTACCAAAAAATGATGTTTTCTCTTGTTTTTTGAAGAATATTTAAAATGTTTTAATATAATTATTTTTTACTCGTATTTTAGTATCCTTTATATATTATTTGGTATCAAGAAGATGATATTATGTTACCATTAAAATACTCTCTCTTGGTTTATTATGTTGTCGATTTATAATGGATTTGTTCTTGAAATATGTTTCTTTCTTATTGGTTAATTAAGAAATGATGAAAGGATAATTTTTATTATGAGCTTGAGTCTCAAATATATCATTTTCATTATTTTATGGGTGGCCCTGAAATTATTTGTCTTTCCAATTCATTGGTTAAATGTTTATATGTCATGATATTATATTGAATGTAATGGGGAGTGATCCAAATCAACTATAGGGATATGTCTGTTATGTTTATAGAAATGGGGAGTGAACCCAATTCAACATGGGAGTCTATCCACAATTATTTTATATTCTAGGAAGATATCATTAACAAAGTAAATGATTTTATATGATTTTGTGCACGGTATAAATTTTTTTATAATTATGTAATGCACTAAGGTGTCAATATTTATTATTGATGATTCCAGAATATTTTGACTCATGTATTTTGTTATGGAAATTCCTTATTGCATGAATCATGATTTACAATATATAAATTGTTGGGTTAAAATTTCAGATTTCATGATATTTATATCCTACCATTTTCTGATCTTATACTCACTTTTGATATTAAATTGGTGTATACAATTTTTACACCTATTGAACATTTGAGATCACCATTTACAATGCATCCATTTTTTCTAGGTCCTAATGAAATGTATAAAGTTGGGAATTTATAAATAGTTTATGACATGATAATGACATTGTGGGATATATTGAATACCATTATAAAATTAAAATTTTTATTAGAGAGCCAAAAAACCATAGGATAAAAACAAGGTCAGGATGGTGAAAAAAGTGTAACCTAATTGTATTAGGTCTAATAAGATGAGCATATTTTTGGGGAAGGGATAACATTCTAGAAAAATAAATAAAGGGTTTATTCTATGGGTACCTAAGAGGAAAGGAAATAACGAAATTTTTTCCCTTCATTCTATTTATAAATCACCTCAACATGGTTTTCCCAAAGTAGCATTCATCATTGTAGTTGATAAATATTTTAGCATGGAATATAAGTATGATATTGAAATGAATTGTGAATGATCAAGGAATATATTTCAAATAGCTAAAAAATATTTCTCCCATAAATTCATACATGAATCCCATTGATCAATGCCCATGCCTCTATAGGAAGGTATTCATAATGGTCAAAAGATCCAGTTTAGTCCTAGTTGACTGAACCCCTGAATCATGAACAACACCAACTCCCTCATGAGGCCATTAATGCATGACCCAATAGTACTGATATTGCGTCCCTTGATGAGGGGAATCTATTTATCCCATATTCCATGTTGATATTTTTTTTGGAGGTAAGTGATATTATTACAACCATACTCATTCTCAGGGAGGGAGCATTATCCCAATGCTTCAAGGGGAGGCCTAGTTTATCTCTTGTATATCAGATCTGGCCACTAATCCTAATTTATAACTGAAAATACTCTTATAATGGGCCTTGTTCCTAGCATTCAAAGTGCACCAATAACACACATCCCGAAAGATCACCCTCATTTTTCACTACTTCTTATTTACATTAATTCCATGATACTGTTTATGAATAAAGTTAGTGTTTTTTAAATCTAAAAACCCATCCTAAATATATCACCAAGGTCTCTAACACCCTAAAAACCCACTAACCTTGGAAGAACAAGTGATTGGATGATTCATCACTGGAGTTCTTGAAACATGTAAACTTTTAGGGTGTGAATTGTTGTATAATATAATATAATTTTATCTAAAATTATTAAATATGGAAGTAAAATATTCTTCCATCACATTATTTTATATTATAGTAGGTTTTATTTATAATTGAGGCCTAGGATATTGTAATTATGAGGAAGAGACTTTAGAAAACCTTTAATGAACTCAAAGTGATGTAACACAAAACTAAAGTGTCATAGGATGAGAAAATGGTGTTGTAATTTATGAAATAATAGGAATTATTTTCATAAATATAATATTTATCATACAAAATAGTTATTATTTATGATGACACTATGTTTTTTGGTTTTAGTCACTGGATGGAAGAAATAAGAATGATGCCCACAATGAATGTGATGGGTAATGTAATGTTTTTTCTCACGAGTTACCAAATGATATAGGGGCCATAATTCAATATATTATCACTATTCATACAAAACTATCTCAATACATGAATCATAATGATATTCCAAATTATAAAATGAATAAATAACACATTGTTGAGTCTTTCATGGGGAAACATCTACCATGTTTTAATGGGTCCTTTGTGCCATTAATTTTTGAGAAATGGAATATAACCATTGAAAATATATATAATATTCTCTATTTCACAGAGCATGAAATTGATAACTTATCCAATTATCATTTTCAATGTGAAGAATATATGTGTAGGAAACTTACTTAGAATATGAGTCAAGAAAATGAAAATTACTCAGGGAATGAGAGGGGTTTAAGAGGTCATTTTTCATTAAGTACTTTCCCCAAACACTTCATATGAGAAAGGAAGAGGAATTCCATGAGATAAACTAGATGGATGTTGATTCAATTGTTTCATAAAAAGAAAATTTTATAAGACTAGTGAGGCATGATTATGGTTTTATCATTGACACTAAAAGAAAAATTGATTGATTCCTCAGTTTCTTAAAACCAATCCTCCAAAAGGAATTATCCATTATTGACTTTAGTATCTAGGAATAAATACATGATGTGATCTTAGGGTATAAATAGAGACTGGTGAATCTGATTATTCTAATTATTTTGGGGACAAAAATACAATGATGTAGTTTTTAGGAAATTATAATAATAACACCCATGGAGGAAAAAAAATTAATCATCATTTATGTTAAAAGTGTAGAAACAAACTGGTTACAATTTCTTTAATGTTTTTGGTAAATATATTTATTTTGTAAAATAATAGTATTAATAAAATTAATGATTAAGAGATGTGCATTGGCCTATTAATTAAATTAATGGAGAGAAATATCCAATGAATTCCCCACCCACACTCTAGTTATTCTATTTCATAGAGTATGGGAATTATGAAAACTAGTGGATGAATTTGCGTGTTAATAATGAAAATCAGTGTTACATACCAATTAAGGTAAGAGACAAAGAGATATATCATATTATCACAACCACCTGATAGTTTTATAATAATGGTTTTTAAAGAACCGGTAGAGGATGTCCATCCAAAAAATTCCTAAAACTCGTTGCCACTGGCCCGGAGGGCATCATCGATCCCTTCAAGATGGTAATAAGTTCCTAGGAATCACTGGAACAAACTAGGTATGTATTTTTCCAATTATCAGAGTAAAAACAAAGTAGAAATATAATAAAAAATAGTAATGACCTATAGGTATGTTGAAAACCCATGCCAATGAAAAATAAATAGAACTTAAAACCTAATATAAAAATAAGAAACAAGTAAATAGAGGAAAAAACCAAAAAACAATTGTACCCCCCGGTCTCCCTCTCAAACAAGGAAATAATTCCCTTCCAATTGATTTTCTTCACCCACTAGAATCTATCACTACACTCCTTCATAAGAAAGTGATAAATACCTAACTATAGAAGATAAATCAAATAAAGTTCCACACATCATGGATTATTTGAAAAATAAATGTATAAACTACTAGATAATAGAAAATGAACCAAAAGCCAAAGTGGTAAAATAAATATAACCTAAAATACATCAACGCTCCCCCAATGATCTATAAGAGAACCGGAAACCAAAAAAATATAATAATATAGTCATGATAATATAAGAACTTATTAGGATAACTCTACTTGATGAATATATAGAAATTCCGTAGAAATATAGTTTAAAAAATTCTATATTTAACATAAAATTTAAATTAGGTTTTCAAATGATTTATGAAACCCAATAAAAATCATGATTTAAAACAACTATTATATTTACAAAATAATAAATAAAGATAGCGATACAATTTTAATGAAACCTTTAAAATAATTGATACAAAATAAAAATACTTTCACTCTTTTTTCAAACACTCATGAAAATCCCATGTTCATATTTTTTTCAATAAAAATAATTTCGTTGAACACTTAAAGAAAGCCAATAAATTTATCTTTTCCAAATATTAATTTAAACCCATTTATATATTGAGACATTTGAATGTAATCCAACAATAAAGACAACGAGATGACACACAAATCATAAGGATCATAAATAATATCTTAAGGAGAACCATAGAATATAAAATCTCAATTATAAAAGAATCGAAATGTCAACACATACTTGATATAACATGTAAGAAACACACATGATCAACATAAAATAATGTAAGTATAACATATCACACATGTCATGGGATAACACTAGAGGATAAAATGGGACATGTACATGTCGTGCATAGTGGGATAACTACCACTATATTAATGGCCACACATCCATCAACCAAATCACTCTATGTCAAGTCTCATCACTAACACTCCCACTAGATAGGTATTACATACAAATAGAATAAACTAGCCACTAAATAATCCACATTATCCTAGAAAAATTCAATTACTCTCTGTTTAGTATCTTAAGATTGCTCATGAAGTAACTAAATGAGGTGGTCCCTGAAAAAAAATCATCCCATGAAAATAACAATGCCAAACGGCTAAATCCATAATCAAATAATTCCCACCCCAAACACTTCCCTTCAAAGTGTCCCCAACTAATAAGAACATCATGAATCAAAACCAAACATCCATCACATATATATACAAAAAAATTATAAACATTATAAATGGGATCAATAATGGTACAATAAACTAATCAATCAAAAAATGCATCATAAAGTTTCAACTAGGCCTTTCACTTTTCACATATAGTATATATATATTTTAAATATATTTAAAAAACCATTTATATAGACAATATTAAATTCAATGGAATAACAAAATTTCCATAAAAAAATAATCTCAAAGTAATATCAATTTAATTTTAAAAAATTAATATCCCCAACCTTTTATAAACTATGTCATTAAAATTAATCACACACTTTATTTAAATATAATACTTACTTGAAATATAGTTTCAAAAATATTTTAATCTCTTTTGGAAGGAAAAACATGAATTTAATATAGCACATGGAATGAGAAAAATTTCCAGACAAAGTGGTTTAACATCTGGAAGACCACTACAAAATAAAAACCTAAATTCCATAAAATTATATTTTAAATGAGTAAACCGATTTTAAAGAGACATTCGAAAAATTTCACAAGCACTTTTAGTGTAGCTTGGGTCTATGCCAAGTGAACAATTTGGGTTTAACAAAATAAGATACTATATCATATAATATGTTTTTAAATATATAACAAAAGCTTTAAGATACATGAGAAATTTATAACATGAATAAAAAGGGTCATACAAAGATATAGCTACCTCAAAACAAATATGGGAGACCCAAAAAATTTCCAACTTTGATAGATTATATAGAAATATGAAATTGTATATCTCAACAATACCTAATTACCTTTAAATCAATCTAAATCGGCACCCCATGGGTGTTTCCATGTGAGGTCACAATTATTGAAGAGAAGATATCATGTAAAAAGAGAAAACAAGGTTAGTGGAGTTCTCATCTTGATTATTCAGCCCAAAAATGTGTATATCACATGTTAAATTACCCCAAATGTTGATGATGTAATGAAAGAGTCATGAAACTAAGGGGTATTGGCCTCAAGTTCTGCGTGTTTGTGATAGTGGATTCCGAGAGGGAGGGGGGCCACAGGTAGTGAGAGCTCGCACAAGGGAGGCCACTATACATAAGAAGGAGGGAAAGGACAAGGGTGTCACATGAGGATGAGGGCCACCTGGGGAGGCCACATGAACCATAGAAGAAGTTATAGGGGTTATCACATGATTAAGAGAGGTGATGGAGAGATGTATTTTAAATTTAATGGATTTAAAGTTAAAAATATTTAAAAAAAATAAAATAAAACTCAAAATTTTAAAACCCTAGGTAAACTGCATATGTATATAAAATAGTTTTCTTATTCGTGCACCAACCGTGCATAAGGAACTTTATAAGAAAACTCATTACTTAAATGTTTTCACTAAGGTCCACCCAGTGGTAAAAAAATATTCCGACCATGAAAAATGTTAGTGTCAACAACAAATGTGATTCACATGTTTATCACATAGTTTAAAAAATGGTGTAGAATACTTGAACCTTGGGTTGTACCCACTAAATGAATCACACAGTTCCTTTTAATGCTTACATAGTTTGAGCTTAACTATGAAAAACCCATGCAAAAAGGGAATATTTTTAAAAAAAATCATGTTTCTTGTTGAAACATATAGAAAACCTAAAATGATCCCCAATTCATCATATGTGATAATATAAAAACAAAGTGATAGTATGGGTGTAAGAAACACCACACAAAGACACTTTATACAAATAGAAATTCTTAGGTCCAACCAAAAGTAAAAAAGGAATGAATTTAAATAAAACTCATGAATAAAATAGAATCCACAAATAAAACTCAAACACAAATGGATAAAAACACATACACAAAATAATCTATAAGTAATAGATTCCTAAAATCAATATCCCCACCATTTAAAATTAATATAGAATAGTGTAAAAACCAAAAAAACTATCCACAAAACAAGAGGATTTCACCAAGAAACCGTGTTCCTAAACTCTCAATAGGGAATTCAAAAAACATCACTATCCAAGGACTACTGTAAGTAAAATTTTCCAAAACCACCAAGAAAAGGCATAAACATCAGACATCTTCTAGGATCCCAATCTAGATCACCAAAAACAATTTATCCAATCATGATGCCTAAAAAAATTCATTAATAAGAAGTGATGAAGATATGACCTAAGGTCACATCTGGAATATGAGGGATTTTAGATAAAAAAATCTAAAATATTTTCCCATATTAATCGCAATAAAAAAGACATCCCAATTGAATATATAACTCAAATAGAAATAATACTAATCCCCTTGTATACATACATGAACCCTATATTTTTTTCCTTATCCAAGGAAATAAAATGAATAATTCCATAAGGAACATTCCCACTATCCACTCCACATGAGGGAATCCATAAACTTTAAACAAAATGGAATGAAAAAATACCAAAAGGAACACCTATCACAATTAAAAACCAAATAAAAACCCAGGAAAACACTGTTCCAAGGCTTACCCAATCTAAAAATACTTTAATATCACTATGAATAAATTCAAAAATAGTCTAGCACTCACTAGGGGACACAACCAAATACTCTAAGGATGCACCAAATGAGTTCCACCCACCCATTGACCCTTAAATGCTTCCATGATCTTCCAAGGATAACATTATTAACTATTATTTATACAAATCAAAATACTTATTGAAGGAAACTACACATTCCACTAGAGTTGGATCATGGAAAATGTTAAATAAAAGGAATCGGGACCCCTAAGATGAACAATCAACAATTACACTAAACCTTCCTAGGGGAGGGGAGACATATGAAACAATATAAGACATATGCCCTTCCATGACCATATTTATAAAGTCACACTAAATTGTTCAAAACACTAATAGGACAGAAAAACTCAAGGATTTTTAATAAAATAACAATTTTAACAAAATTGATTTTTAAAAACCATGTAACTATTAAAATTAGACCTTATTTCATTAAAAAGAAAATATTATCCCTTTTACAATTCAACCCACAATCCCTTACGTGTTATGGTTAATTATAAAAATTTTCTAAGACTCGTTTCAAAACAGACACCACATGTTTTTAAACCAAAACACCATTCCATTTTTCGAAATGAAACACACATTTTACTATAAAAAATTGTCAAATCACAAAACCTTTTAAATTAAACTCACAAAAGGTAAACCGGAATGATTGATAACACCAGTTTCTCTTTAAAGAGGAAAAAAATCATTTAAAACATAGTGAACATGATATAATTAAATCAAGCACCGATAAAAAATTTATAAAATTCCCAAATGAAATCAATTTATTTAAAATAATATCATGAAATAAATCTCATATTACAAACCTTCCCTAAGGCTATTTTTTTAAAAAATAATTTTCTTGGGAAATCCATTTTTAAACACAAAATATGATTTTAGTATCACCTAAAAAAAGAATAATCAAAGGCATTACAAAAACATAAAAATAAATCAAAATTTTCCAACATATCACAAGAAAAAATATGACTCTTATATTGTTTCCTAAAAACATAGGAAATCCAAGGATCAAATGATCTAAATAGAAAAACAATTAGGATGCTAGATCTTTCTTGACTTGGAAACATTTTTTATAGACATAGTCTTATCATGAATTGGTTTCTAAAGAGTGTAAAAAATTAATTATTTGGTTATTTCATTTTTTAGGCCCTAAAATTAAACCTCATGTCTTGACTTCACTCATTTTCACCATCCCAAAACATCACATATGACCCTGAGTGTAATTCAACAAATAATGGTGTATGAGAAAAATAATGCTATTGAAATAAAACCATAATCCCAAAAAAAATACATAAAATAATAATCCAAAATAAATGAAAAATCCCAACATCCCATGGAATCATGAGGGTCAGAGTGAGAAATGGAATGTGATACTCTTTCCACACCTACCTCATAAGTCCAAATAACCTAATTCCAAGATACCAAACCCCAAATAGTAGAGGGATCTCCAAATTCTTTAGCATATATGAAAAACTATAAACAAAAGATGTGAGACCATTTCTAATTAATCATCCCAGGATGTCAATCCAATGGATTCACAAACTGGCCAGCCACTAACCTTAAGGGAATTATCGAACCCCACAGGCTGGGAACTAGTGCATGAGAATTATAGGAACACACATGAAAATGATTTTTCAAATAATTATATTTAAAGATAAAAAATAATGTTAATGATATTATGGAATGATTCTTCTTTACGTCTAATTTCCACATTGGTGAAAAATAAATAAAATAAACAACTTATTATTTGATATGGAATGTAGAAACAATTGTGATAACAAAAATCATTCCTCACCCTATGACCCCGCTATCTTGCAAGGAAAATATTCCCCACTAATGGATTTTATCTTTCCACAAGTAGCTATTGTTACCCACCATCCATATAAGGTAATAACATCCTAATTAGATAAGTTAAATCCAATATAGCGCCACTCTCTAATCATTCAATTAAAGGTAGATATTGATCCTACTAAATCAAGGAAAGGACACCCCATTTCAAATGAGATAAAATAAAAACAATATCAAATATTTATGTTCTCATCGATGTATCCTAATAAGAACCAGGTTACTACAACTAACATAATAATATTATAATGAACATATAATTACTCAATATTCCACCACTACCCATTAAATTTATGGAGATCCCTTAGTAAAATTGTGTACAAAATAATAGATTGAACATCAAGTATATAGCAGGTTTTAAATTCTTTATAAAAACTAATTTCAATAATACATTCAAACATCAATACTTTTTACAAATAAAAAACATGGATAATTATACATTTTTAATTAAATAATTAAAATGAGGAAATACAAACAAAAAAACATTTCCCAATTTTAAACCAGTCATGGAAATAACATTTTCATAATTATTTCATGGAAAACTCATTTATTTAAACTCTTAATGAAATATAAACCATTTAAATTTTCCATATATTAATTTCAAACTATTTAAAAAACCACACATTTGATACAAGACAATGCATAGATTAGGAGATGAAACACATGTCATAAGGATCAAACATACTATCAAAAGGTAAAACATTTTTCAATAAAGCTCCATCCTAAAATAACCGACTTGTATACACATCTATAATATAATAAGTAAGAAACTAAAATGATCAATATAATATAAAGAAATAATAAAAAACATAAATATAATTTGGTAACACCTGAGGGACTAATGAGACAAGTAAAACACACATAATGTGAGCTAAATATTGAAAGGTTAATAGTCACACATCAATTAACTGACTAAATCAAAACCTAGTCTCATAAATGTCTCTCCAACTAAAAAGGTATCTCATACAAGTTGGGAAAACTAGTTAGTGTGTTATATCAACTATCCTCACAAGGTCCAAAGACTTCCCACATAGTTTCATGGGGATCATCTTATAATAAATAATAGAGGAGCGCAATGATAAAAAAAATTCATCCAATTTGAAAAACAAATACCAATGACTAACAGCGTATTCATATCCTTCCCACCTCACACACATCCCCTATAAATATTACCAACTCATAAGCACATCATGAATCATAATCAATCATACATCAGATGGATATATATAAACAACGTTAACAGTACAAAGGGTGTCAACAAGGGAACAATAAATGAAAAAATCTAGAACCACATCCAAAAGTGCATATTAGGGTTTTCAATTATTGCATATATTTTATATATATTTGGAAATCCATTGAAAAAATACATATAAAATATAAACATAAATCCATGGGAAATCACAAACTATAATAATAATTACCAAATCAACTAAAAGGAACATCCATTTAATTTCTAAAAGGGTTACATCCCAATTTTTATAAACCATGCCTTTAAAATTAGTCAAAAAATTTATAAAAAAAGAATAAAGACTACAAATATATTTTTAGAAATATTAAAATCTATTTAGAAATGCAAAAAATAAATTTTATCTAGTGTTTTAAGTTTGACCAAGGTCCATGAAAATCTGTTTAACCTTTAGAATACCACATTTAAATAATAATAAAATGATATAAACTTTTAATTTCATAAGAAAATATTCCCAATGCTTAAAATAATACAAAGATCCTTTCAGGTAGTTTTACAAGCACCTAACATGAGGCATAATCCCAATCCAGATGAAAAATCTATTTGAAAGCCAAAATAAATCTGCTAAGTTATGTAAACTTTATATAAATTTATAATAATTCCTATAAAATTCACAAGAAATTTATTACATGAATTAAAAGTGGGGTTTATAGATACAATTATCTCAAATCGGTGGCTGGTGAGCCAAAACATGTCACCTTCGATGGAGGATACCCGAATAAGGGTGCATCCCAATGAACCATAATACTCCAAAAATCAATCCATATCATCACTCTAAGGTGTTTGTAGAGTTATGTAACAACGTGGGAGAATACATATTCATTTAAATGGATAAAATAAGGGAATATAAGTTCTCAAATTAATGATTTCCCCAATAAATGTGAAGATTTCACGTTGAATCAAAAAAATGGGAGAGGTATTAAGGAGGTAGGAGTGTGACCAAGGGGTCCTATCATGGGGTTCATGGTGAAAGTGAGAGGGTAGGAAATGAGGGAGGAGGTATTCTTGTAGGTGGAGATCAAGTAGTCGGAGGCCATCACATATGGGGAGGAGGGAAGTCATGTGAGGTGTTGCATGAGGAGGAGGGATGATTGATGGAGGACACACATTATATAAAGGAAGTGGGAGGGGGATATCACATGATGGATAGGGGTAATGGAGAGAGGTAATTTACTTTTAAGGTTCCTAAAAATAAAAATAATGAAAAATAATAAAATAAAGCTCAAAATTTAAGAATCTTGGTTAGACGGAATTGTTAGGCCGCATAGTTTTTATATCCTTGGACCAACCATGAATAAGGGATTACCTAGTAAAACCCCACCACTAAAAATATTCCCTAAGTGAAACATAATTTAAAAAACCATGTTCCAACCAATCAAAATGACATTGTCAACTACAAAGGCAATCCTCATGTACTTTTCATGGTTTAATAAAAAGTGTGCAATCTATGATCATTTGGCCAAACCCAATAGTGGAGTCGCATGATTACTCCAAGGAATAACATAGTTTGAGACTAACTATGCACAACCCTTACGTAGAAGTATTTTTTAAAAAAGTTCCCCAATTTTTAGGATAAAAATACAATTAAATTGAAATTAATCCTCAAATCATAAAATAATACAAAATAAAAAATCAAATGATATGGTGAGTGTCACAAATATGGTAAAAGGTAAAATTATCATACTCTCTAGAATTGAAAATGTATTATTTCATTTAATATCCACCCAATATTAAATATCTACATAATATTCAATTAGTATCACAACTCCAGCTCAGCCATTACATATTGAATTATTGATATAAACTGATAGTGGTATGGTGATGAAATCTAGTCTCTATATATCTTCTTCAATAGAAGTTTATTAGAATGTGTATCTGAATTTTTTAATTCCCCCTATTCTTGATTATGATTTCATTTTACAATTTATTTGATCTCTCTATATATTGAACATATTAATTTCTGAAGTAGTGAAGTCATGTTTGATATTTTGTAACAACCTATGATTGTCTATAGGTGAAAAGGTGAACATGAACTCCCAAAGAAAAATATTTCCATTAATATGGAATTTATACCAATTTATGAGGTTTTTTTCACTGAAATGGTTTGGAAGAATCTTAAAATTTATTATATTAATATTTTTTTGGAATATTCTGATTTATTTTTTGAAGAGTATAATAGTCTTTCCCAAAATTGTGATGTTGAATTTTAAATAGAAATCATACTTTTTTCTATGTATATTTCAAACAATACTTTTAGAATATTGCTAATAGAGTTTCAAAAAATGAAGAAGAAAGTATAGGGGAAAATATAAAATAGATTAATATTTCCTACTGAATCTCCATTGGGTGGACCTATCATTTTGTAGAGGAATAATGGGTCAATTAGTCTTCAAATTGATTATGAAGAACTTAACATAGTCACAATCAAGAAATAGTTTCCTTTACCCCATATTGATGGCTTATTTGATCAGATACATGGATATTAATAGTTTTATAATATTTAACTTCAATTTATATACAATCAATTATGGTTTATATTGGTGGATACATCCAAAAAACATCTGTATGAGATATTGATATTATAAATTTATGGTCATTCTATTTGGACATTCCAATTCCTCTACTATCTTAATGAATATAACAAAAAGTATAATTAGATATTACCTTGAAAAAATTGTGGTAGTATTTATAGATGATATTCTTATATATTACATATTAAATGAAGAGTATGGAGATCATTTAATGATTGCTATGATGAACTTGAGAAAATAGAAGTTCTGTATCAAATTTTGTAAGAGTGAATTATGGCTATATAAAGTATCATTATTTTGTAATGTAATTCCAAGAGTGGAAATATTGGTGGACACTTTAAAGATAGATCTTATTAAATGTTGGCTCAAACCAACCATTGTGACTATGGTCTAGAGTTTTCTTGTATTGGATATATACTCTTAACGCATTGTGAGATGTTTCCCATAGCAATCAAATATACTAACCATGTTGACATGGAAATGAGTCATGTTCATTTGGAATAATGAATATAAAGATAATTTCTGGGAAATGATGATAAGGATGATATTATAATAACCATGTTAAATACCCTAACATAATAGGGGGTGAATCAGGTTATGATAGATTACAACAATGGTATCTTTAGATATTTTTTCATCATTAAACAAAACTATATTATATCTCCTTCCCATATCAAGTAATAATATGAGAATTAAAACATGAAATATACACAAGAATTTTACAGGGTTCACCCACACTAGGATACATCAAATGGGAATACAAAATCATTGTTCCTATAAAAAAATCCACTAAATCTCAATGCCAATGCACGGTTTGAAATGGACTCACTATCTTTCTAGTTTTATAACCAATCACAATTTGAAAACCCAATTCTTTCACCATTGAAGTGTGATAAATGATTCTTTAATGGAAATTTCTATTGTTTTAAATCACCTCAATATTGTTTCACACATATATGAGTGTTACATGAAGTCCTTTTTCATCAACTAGATGAAATAAAATTCACTAAATGACATTTTCATTGCGGAGAGATCTTTTTTAAACTATTTATACTCCATACAAGACTTCTTAAGATCCTTCATGAAACCCATTGCACTGTGTAGAAAGAGTTCTTCGCAAGCGACCCCTACTTCACTGATGGACTTCACATCATGGATGATTGACCTGTTGCTAATGGGTGACCTTTTCATGATACAAATCCGTATAAACAAAACTCTTTCATGAACCATGCCTTCACAAAATCCTCCCTCATGAGCCACTTTCTCATTCGGGGAATACATCCTTTGTGAACTAATTCTTCATATACGAACCACATTTAGACATAGTAGAGTTCCTAAAATGATAATAATCTTTGATAAAATTATATCTCTAACTAATTATGTGATTGGGGTCATTTATTTAGGGAAATAAATCCCAAAAACCACTAATCTGAATTACTGAAATCTACATTGTGGATTTTCCATCACTGTAGAGTGCACTTACTTTGTGGTCCACATAGAAAATTTATTCATTAATGACACCCCATAAAACATTGTATTCCTCTTGAAAGAAATTTTCCCTTTTCAATGGACTTAATTCAATACATTCACTCCAAAAATGAAAATATCCCCTTGATATGATCTCACTATGCGGTCTGCATAGCACATAATCTATTGTGGTATCCTTAATTCACCACTTTTTCTCATAGAACATCGAGACTCCTTCTCATTCAACTTAGACTATCTTATATATAGAATCTATGAGTTTTCCAATTTCACTTTTTGATTCCACATACTCCCTATTCGGTTTTCCAATTAGTCTATGAGGAAACTATTCCTTTTCCCAAAGACAAATCTAGATTTTGAGGATGAATTTTTTTGAAAACACTGGGAAAAAGTTCCAAAATAAAAATGTATGTTTCTAAAATAGAAACCATTATGTATTGTTGTAAAATAGATTAATCAACCAAAATAATAATTCCAAAAATAACAAGGTTGGTCCTTGATTTTTTTACCAATAAAATCCAACTTTGGGTTTGTGGGAAACTCTTCAAAATTTTATACCACATAAAAGATCCTACAATCTTCAACCAAAATTCAATTTTTTATGGTTCTAGATAGTAAAAATGATTTAATCAACCCACACTATATTATCACATGATCCATGCTCAATGTGAGAGAGAATATTAACATGATAAGTTCATTAATGAATCCCTTCATTCCCATACTAGTCAACAATTTTCATCACGAACCCCATCTATACAGATATATGAATTTTGATCGATAATATTTAGCATCATCACATATAAAAATACCCATACTCCATTTCCCCAACCGTCTTCATTTCCCTCATTATCTTGATCAAGATATTTTGTCCCCTTTCTTCAATGAACCCAATCGCCACTCCATTGTGTATACAATATTATAAAGAATAGATATAAGTAAATTAGGGGAAAACACATCATAACATAGAGAGAGGGGGCCCCACATACACACTCTTTCAATTGTGGGGAGTTTAATGAATTCTAAGAGACAATCGATGTCACTCAGATGCCTATTTGGGTAAGGTTCTCATTATTATGTTTTCAAATTATAGTTTTATAGGCACTTACTACAACATCAAAATCTCACACTGAACTTTCTCCTTGAGAAAATTATACTATTTTTCAATGATCTTAGTTCATGGGAGATACACTATAATTTTTATAAGATTTATAGAACTTGAATTATCGAAATGGATTCCGATCAGATTCTTCACTATAATTCCCATATCATCAATATGTCACTTAATCAGTAATAATTGTGTACACGCTTGGGTATCCACAATATATTCATCTTCTATGGTGCTCAATGAAATGAAATATTGTTTCTTGCTTATCTAAAAAATATAAAATCCCCAAATATAAATTTCACCACCTAAAAATGATTTTCTATCATATGCTAATCTTTCCTAACCTGCATCTCTATAACCCAACAACTCTTTATAGTATTTGTTATTGTAAAAATAAGAAAAATCCATTATTCCCTTGATATACTGAAGTATTATTTTTACTTTATGTAATTAGATTTCTTTAACATTAATTTGATATTATGCTTCTTGGCATGTGGAAAAAACAATATCAGGTTGTGTCACTATTAAGTACAATAAACACGTAATGATTTTCCTAAATTTTGTAACCTAAACCACTTTTCCTTCATTATATTTTAACAATTTCATCTGGGTTGCTAACAGAGTCATAATAACCTTGGAATAATCCATTTAAAATCTTCCTAGAATATTCTTGGCATATTTAAATTTAGAAATAAATGTTTCACTCCTTTTTTATGTCACCTATAAACAAACAAACAATTCCAATTCTCTAATCCTTGAAATTTTTTACTCATTTTTCATTAATTCAAGAAAATTATTTGCCCTATGATTTATTTGATCCAAAAAATATTCTATTGATTACATACACTAACTCCTTTATCTGTTTATTATAGTAATTTTTTTATATAGAGATAGTAATCGACTCCACCACAATGAAATCTAAGATTCATAAAAAACAAATAAATCTTTGAATTATATACTATCAGGGACAAATTCCCTCCATATAGTGGATTCTTTATAAAAAAAACTCTATTATAATCTTCATCAATGAGAAAACCATTTTAATACTCAATATACACTTCTTATTCCAGAACCCCATTTAAAATTTCTTACTTGACATCCATCTTGAAAACATTGAACTTTCTTTTCACTACAATGGCCAAGTATAATCTCATTGTTTTATGCCTCTCAACAGGTAGAACTATTTCATAAACATATAAAACCTCTATATGGGAGTAATATTTTTTTTATAGTCTTGATTTTTTTCAAACCAATATCCCATATTTATTTAGTTTATTCAGGAATACCCATTTGGTCCTAATGAAATTCTTATCTTTTGGTCTCGAAATAATCTCCCATGTCTTATTCTTTTTTATTTGTTCAAGTTCTTCATTAATTTCTTAAACCAAAACATTATCTTGGGATGTTTCTTCAAAAAACTTTGTCTCTACATATGAAAAGAAATGTGTATTATGTAGAGACTACATCCCCCTTGTATGAACATGTTCCTTTTGATCTCTTATTTTGATATATCTATCATTTTCATCTTGAATCATTAGTCTCTTTGCAGATACAAGTTTATGTTCATCCTTTTCATTATCTAAATATTCTTTTGAATCATCATCATGTACTAAAGTGCCCCCGAATCATCATATCTCTTCATCACTATCCTCCTGAAACTGTTCATGTATTATCTAAATATTATGTTCATTTTTCTATCAAAACCACATAATTACTTTCTATAATATTTTCCATACACTTATTGAAACATTTTTATGATTCTAATTTTCTTTAGTAGCTAAGAAATATCAGTTCATATAAATGGGATTCAAACTTCCCATGTTTCTCTCTTTTGATAATGAGACACTTACCTCCGAAGACTCAAAGAACATCAATGTTGGATTCTTTACATACCATATCTCACATTGAGTCTTCTATTCCTTTGTAGATAATAAGGGCTTATTTGATATATAGACTGATGTTATCACTGTTTCATTCCAAAAAAATTCTATAAGTTAATTATCAGTTATCATTGTTCTATCCATGTTTTTATAATCCGATTTATTCTCTCAATAAATCTATTTCTCAGTGGAGTAATTATTACACAAACTTGGTTAATTTTACAATGTTCCTTGAGAAAATATTACACATGTCTATTTGTGAACTGTATTCTATTATCAATTCCTTGCATCTTCAATTTTTTGACCTAAAATCTTTTACACTTCCCTTTTATAAGTTGTTATAAAACTGAAGACCCCATACTTATGGGTGATTATTTATACCCATACCATTCTTCTAAAATCATCAATAAAGTGAAAAAAATATCTCCTCCCACTAATAGATCTAGTAAAATAATTCCACATAAATTAATATGAACCAAATCAAAAAAAATTTTTGACCATTTACAGTATTCCTTATACATATTTTTAATTAGCTTCCCTTGTTGACAAGAATCACATATATGGGTACGATCAAATGATAACCTAGGGAGATCTCGGGAAGTATTAAATTTTACTAGATCTTCCAGGGGAGTTTGGTTCAGATGACCAATATGTTTATGTGATAAACTATTTTCTTCTTACTAGTATAGAAATAACATATCTTCCCCTACAATCATAAGGTACAGATTCCACTTTATACTCATTCTCTGCAAAAAACTAAAGCGTCTTATTTCTTGATGATAGATAATTTCTTGGAAAATATAATGGCTTCTCCCAAGTCACATAATTTTATGAAACTTATCACGTTGTGACTAAAAACCTCAATAATAAATACATATAAAATTATCATCTATTTTTACCCCAAACAAATATTTTTATGAGCCAATAATATTTAGGCCCACATCATTACCAAATCTTACAATACCTTCCTTTTTAATCTAATTATTGTCATCAGATATTTATTCCCTTTATTATGGGAGGTGTCTCCAATAAAAATGATCCATATTATAGTGAGATATGATTCTTTAAAATAAATATCTACAACAATTTCGTATTCATATCTTTTACTCCTGATCTATTACTATGACAAATATTATTGCTAATGCTTAGACTATGATAGACCACACTTATCTTTTAATGCTACAAATTGATTCGGTGTTTTCATCTTATTTGATGATTCCTTTAGATTTTTCTTACAACCACTCTGTGTTTTTTTGGATGATTACTCTATATAGTTTATGTATAATATCTGGACATCTGTCCAAATCATCTACACAAAAAATAAAACCCTCAAATGATATCCTAGAATATTGAGCTTTGTATCGATTACTCTATTTCTCTTATGCCCTTTAAAATATTGGGTCTATAGAAAATAAATTTTATGAGTGTCCCATCCTTCCATAGTAATAAAACATAATATGGTGTGTATTGTTGTGTGTCACTAATACACCACTAGTTGTCCCTTTGGTTCATTGAATTTTTTTGTTATTATTCATACCCAAATCAATCATTAACATTGATGTAAACCCGCTTATTTATTACCATCACACCAAGTATTAAGGATGTAAATGAAATTATATATTATCTTCTTACACATTTGGATGTAGTAGTTGACATTCCATGGGATGATATAATTCCTAAGAAGAGAGTTCAAAAGGATTTTTGAGTCAGTTTCCACTGCTACTAGGTCAATGATATTTCATATGTAAAGTGCAGGACCCATCATCATCATCCTGTATTCTACCTACATAGGATATTCATAGCCAAAGGATTTAGTAAAGATGATAACTACATATCCCCGACCATCATGATCAACACCACCCTTACATCATACACATTTCATAAGATCTATCCATGTTGATTTTATTTCCATTCCAATGGGGGTGACCATAGATCCTCCATCTTGGGGGGGGGAGGGGTGTTTAAAGTAGTGTGGAAAACCTGGAGTGCAATATATATCTATGCGAAGATGCCTCCCTCCATTTGTAAATTAACAAAGACACATCGAGAAAAAGGTACCTGGTGCTGAAAATCACAACCAATATAGAGCACGTAACTCCATCATCCCAAGATTTATTTCTGGTCTACCAGATGCAGCAATAACTAAGAAAAATGATACAAACACATTCCTTCATTTTAATTTTATTTTTCTCCACTCCTTGAAACCACATATCTAATAGATAGTCATCCTAATATTCTTAATAATGGATCCTAATGAGGTATTCAAATGATATATACCAAACCTACTCTTTATTACACACTTAAACGTGATTTATTTCACAAAATTTAATATAATACAACTCTGAGGATCAAGATGTATAGTTTTAGGTAAATTTGTAACATTAAATAACAAATTTGTACATAAAACGAAACATCTTTATTGAGAAATTATTTTAAATGACCATAACAATCCTTCAAACTTATCATTGCATTTGATAACATAAGGACATGCATAAGAAAAGGGTGAGATATAAAGCCCAGTAAGGGGGAAAACAAAGAATAACATGAAGAATATAGTACATGTTATGTTATACTCATATCAATGAAGAATAATAGAAACATTAACATAAAGGCATGATATAGAATGATTATCGGGACATGAAAATGTGGCAACACCGTTTAACATGATATTAGCATGATCAAAAGATCATTTAATATGGATCATTAGTAAACACTCATTAAACTTGAATTAGAATGAGTAAAACCTAATTTTACATTATGTATCATGATACTAACCTTTACCCAATGCATTGAAGTGTTATCAGTGTGCACTCTTCTTTATTATTTCATTTCATGCATACATGTGCCACATTGATCATAAAACATGGAATCATTCAACGTAATCATTTTTTCTTTGATAAAAGAATGTGTAATACATACATGAAAATATATAATTGATAAGTAAATGTGCGTAATAGTGAATACCCATGATATAGAAATGGGCATGGTATTTACTACACAATGAATTTGGCTATGTAAATCACAGTACAAATTCGACTTTATAACGACGTGACATAATAATTCATAAAAATGGTTGATAAGAGATAAATGTGTATATAATCATCTGTAAATTAAATTTAATATAAGGGGGTCATAGAGATAAATGTAACAACATAGGTAATGGAAAATAGATGTATAATATAAAATAATTTCTTGAATGTAAATGAGGAAATAGAAATCCCTTATGGATTTTTTGTAGTGTAACAGGTGTACATGTGACGCATTATTGATAGATAAAGGGGAACCTCAACATTAAAACACAAGTAGGTAAGTATAGGTGAGGTTTGAAATCATACCACAACATTTTTAATTAAAAATAAAATCACATAACAACATTAATAAATTTGGACAAATATGAGAAAGGAAGAAATTCCATACTTGGAAGTGTGATCCCAAAGGTCTAGGAGAGGCTTGAGAGGGGATTATTAGGAGCTTGGGGAGACTTGTGAGGACTGTAGATAGAGAATGGAAGAGGTTTTTCTAGATCCAAATGGTTTTAGTGAAGAGGAATGGCAGATTGATAGGGTTTATAAATGAAAAGAGAAGGAAATCTTTATTATTTAGGTTTTGGACACCACACATTAAAATACTAAAAACCACAAACCATCCCATGGTTTTTCCCATGTTTTTTTCCAAGTTGGAGTGGAAAAAGTTATTCTATAAGTAAAATGGACGAATGTATTAAAATATTAGGCTTTCTTATGTGGATTTGAGTCGAACTATAAAAGAAATTATTTTAAAATGTTAAAATGTTTTATATGCCTTAGAGGGTCCACTGAGGCTTTGTAAAATAAATCAAACCTAAAATACAATTATTATAAAGGTAAAAAATTTATTGTCTAAAAATACCATTTAAACAATTTAATTACATCACTATTTTATCATTGTGATGTCATAAAACACATCATATATTTAAACGGTATTTAATTTTTACCAAAAAATTTGGCTCCTTCATAAAATTACGAAAAATTTACCTTTGGAAAATCATGATGTCCTGATAAGAAAATTATATTTATTTTATCTAAATAATTTTACAAATATGTGAATTTTTATTCTTAAAATAAAAACTGACATTTATAAAAAATTTATGGCTTTTGACAAAAAATGCTTTAAAACCATAATAAAAATCAAAATTAAATTCCTAAAAATTATACAACCATTTTAAAAAGTAATTTAGTAATAATAATTTATTAAAATATTATTTAATTTAAAAATCCATTAATTCATCAAAATAGACTTCTCAATTTAATATTAACTAAAAATACAACTTTTGATTTAAAAACTATTTACAACGTAACAATAATAAAATGAATGTATATTCATTTTTCTATACAAAAATAATGCACATAATCATTTTTCTAGGATCTTGGTACATATCCCCTTATAACACCTACATATTACATAAGGGTAAGGTGTTAGATTGTGACAGAATCTTGGGGTGGCTCGGATAACATCGCTCGGGTGGTAATTTCTTTCAGCTTCCACTTCTCTCGTAGGCGATTCTTTTAAAGAATAATGTGTTGAAGATCAATGTGGGCTTGGTCAAGAGTGAAGCCCAGGGACACCACCTATTTTCCAATCTTTGAAAAGTGGTCTTTGTATGGATCAATTATGATGGATGGGGAATTGCTTCCTTTGTATGAGTAAATTGGATTTGTTAAAGCCCTATATTTATACTAATCTTGTGATCACTTTTCGAAAAATACACTAGCAACGGTAACAATTCATAATGGTATTTTAAAATCCAAAAACATAAAATCAAAGAAGTGCATATGTTTTATATAACTATTTTACATAATAATAAATTTATTCAGATTAAGAGGAATTTTCATTAGTAAAAGTATTGGTCATTACAATCGTCCCAGTTAAGAAATTTATCCCTAGAAATTTCTTTTTCCCACACTAAAAGAGATGGGGGTATCTCAACTTCATCACTTCCTCCGATTACCACGTTGCTTCTTCATACTTTTGGTTTCACCACAACCCCTTGACAAGGGGCATTGTATTATATCTTTGAACTTTTTCAGTACTATCTAAGATATTCACTGGCCTCTCTTCATAGAAGATTTCATTCTCCAATGGTACCACCTCTGGACTGAGTACATGCCATGGGTCAGGTATGTACTTCCATAGGACTGATAAATGGTATACATCATGTACTTGAGATAGGTTCAGTGGGAGTGCTTGCCTATTGGCCACTACTCCAATGCGATCAAGGATCTCAAAAGGGATGATGTACCTTGGAATAAGATTTCCCTTGTTCCAAAATCTCATAACTCTCTTCCATGATGATATGTAGAGGAATACAATGTATCCAATATAAAACTCTAAATCACATCGATGATTATCAGCACAACTCTTTTTTTTATATTGAGTAGAATTAATGTTCTTCATAATGTTATTAACCTTTTCCACCATTTTTCAACAATTTTTGGACTTATGAGTTTTTCCTCTCCAACTTCATCCGAATATGCTAGTGTTCTTCACCTCTTCCCATAAAAGGCATAATAAGGAGCCATTTGGATTCTTGAGTGGAAATTATTATTGTAATAGAACTCAACCAAATGATGATGTTGATCCCATCCTCCTTTTAATTCCATTTAGCACGCTCGAAACATGCCCTCAAGTGTTTGGATAGTCTGCTCAGATTAGCCGCCATTTTGAGGATGATAATCCATACTAATATTCAGCTCTGTATTCAGTTCATGTTAAAGACCCTTCTAGAACATAGAGGTGAATCTTGTACCTAGATCAGATATAATAGATATCGTTACTCCATGCAACGTTACCAATTATTTGATATATATCCATTCTAGTTGATCCAATGAGAAATCTTCTTGAATTTCAATGAAGTGTGCAATCATTGTAAGATGATCCACAACATCCCAAATATCATTATTTCATTTGGATGTCTTTGGAAGTCCAGTGAAAAAGTCCAAGGTGATGTTATCCCATTTACAGGTTGGTATAGGGAATGAGTGTATCATCTCCTTAGACTTATTCCTCCCAGCCTTCATCTGCTGACATACTAGGAACATTGATGTATACTTAAAAATCTCCATCTTTGAATTATCCCACTAATAATTCTCTCGGATATCTCGATACATATTTGTGTTTCAAGGTGAATAGAGAAATTTGAACTATGTGCATCATCCAAAAGTTATTTCTTTAACTCTGGATTTTATGGAATGCATAGTCATGACACAAATAACAGAATCCCTTCTTCATTAACCTTGAACTCCGAGGATTTCCTTTTTCTAGTAGTTACCAATTTCTTCTAAATTCCCACGTCATCCTTTTAATCATCCACTAACCATTCTAAAAGACCTGGTTCATCAATAATTAGTGAAAGGATTTATGATGTTCCCTTCTATATGATTCTCATGTCCATCTTCATTGAATCTTAAAATATTTGATCCTTTTCAATTTTCATCAATGATATAATCAATGGGTCCTTTCTACTTAGAGCATCCTCCACCTTGTTCACATTCCTTGGGAGGTAATTGATTTATAATTCATAGTATTTGATCGTCTCTAACCATCTATATTGGAATATTTTTGACTCTTTTTGAGTGAATATATACTTGAGGATTTGGTGATCTGTGTATATTTCACACTTCTCCCCAAATAGGTAACATTGCCAAAATTTGAAAGTGAAGATTACAATAGCTAACTTCATATCATGTGTTGGATAGTTTTTCTCGTGAACTTCCAATTTCCCTAAATAATAGTCAATGAATTTTTCATTTTGTATCAACACATAGCCCATTCCCTTTATCAAAGCATCACTAAATACCACCAAAAGTTATCCAGTTGTGGGTAGTCTGATCATAGGCGTAGTGAAAAGCCTCCTCTTGAACTCCTTAAATCTCTCTTCACATTCATTACTCTATAAAATCATTAATCCCTTTTGAGTTATCTTGGTAAGAGGGTTTTAAAATCATGATAAATTTATCACAAATCAGCGATAATATCCAGCTAACCCTAGGTAGATATGGATATCTGTCACAAATGATGGCCTCGACCATCCCTCTATTGCAGCTATCTTGGAGGGGTCCAAAGATATCACATTGCTTGTGATGAAATGACCCATGAATTAGACTTCCTTCAACTAGAACTCATACTTCCTGTACTTTGAATAGATCTTATCCTTTCACAAGTTCTCTTGTAAAGTTCTAAGATGGTCCTCATGATCCTCCGTTGTTTTGGATTATATTATAATATCATCTATAAAGACTACCAAAAAAATATCAAGGTAATCTATAAATACACTATTAATCATGTACATGATTATTATAGGGACATTATTGAGTATGAAAGGAATTACTTATTATTTTTAGTGCCCGTACCTTGTACAAAAATCAGCCTTGGGTTTATCCTCCTTCTTTACCCTTACATGGTAATATATCGACCGCAAACCCACCTTGGATAAGTATTTTACTTCAGATAGATGATCGAGAAAGTAATAAATTCAAATAAGAGGATACTTTTTCTTTATCATCATTTTGATGCACTCACTATAATCAATGCAAAGGCACATTGACCCATCCTTCTTTTTGATGAAGACAACTGGTGTAACAAATGGTGAAGCACATGGGCATATAAACCCTTTATCCAGATTCTATTGTAGTTATTTATTTAGCTCCTCACGCTCCACAACCTCTATTCTATATGGAGTCTTGGATATTTGAAAATTCCTAGGTATAAGATCAATTGCGAATTAAAAATCTCTTTGAGGAGTAAGACTAGACAATTCTTTGCGAAACACTTCAGAAAATTCCCTCACAATAGGCATGTTATCTATAATGGTTGCTTCTTTAGAATCAATCATCTGAGCAAGATACATGTGTTAATAGGGCAGTAATATCTATGCTTGATATTATGGTGCTAAGGAAGATTCATCCTCATCCTTGAACTTGTACAGAATCAGGGGTGGGTTCTCCATATGGAGAGTGATTTCCCTCTCATGAAAATTCATTTTGGCTCTTTATAAGTAAATCCAATCCATGTCAAAAATTGCATAAAATTCCATTAGAGGGAGTATGATGTGCATCTTCAGGAAGTCCAAACTAAAAATTGTGATTGGGGATGATTTATATTCATGGGATGCAATGATTTCACCATTTTCCATTCTCGTATAAATATTTAATTCCATGATTTGTGCTGGTGTTGGTATTATTCTACTAAAATTTCAGGATATAAAATAATGCGTAGACAAAGAATCAAAATGTATGTTCTCTATTATTGAATTAATAAGTTGTGTACCTATCACCACTTTATTGTTGGGGTTCGCTTCTGTGGTAGTGATGGAAAAACAACACCCTTTATAACATGGAGGTTGTCACTTGTCTCTAAAAACCCTTGGATTAGGTAACAAGTTTGCAAAGTGCTAGGGTTATTTGTAGTTGAAGAAATGAACATTGAGTTGAGTGTTGAATAGAGTATTCCTCTCATATGTTGCCACCATGGTTTTTTCTTGTTGGAAATTAATAGACAGGGGCCCTTCTCTTCCAAAGCTAAAGAATTTCCTCTTCCCCTTCACGTAATTTCAAGGGTACTTCTTTTTGCACCATTTGAAAGTGAGGTGCTAGAATTTCCTAGCACCATTGTATATATCCATCAAACCACTATAATTAAATCCCACCATACACTTCATATCTCCATGATACCCCTACGATTTTCCGATCTCCATTCTGACATTAAGGGAACATCGGAAAATTTCCTCATTGATCTTGAAGTTATGTATTTCTAAGGATTTTCGTAAGCTAGGTTTTATCCCAACAAAGAAGCAGTAAAACTTGAATTTATGGGTAACAACAAAGACAGAGGCGTATCGTGCAAGAAATTTGATGTTTTCCTCTTACTCTCTAATGGGTTCTTCATCTTTTTTCTCGAGGTAAAGGAAGTACCTTTCCATATTATGTTGAAGTGTGTGAGGAAAATATTTCTCAAAATACATTTTTTGAATATAATTCCATTAAAACACATAGATCTTCTCCTTAGGCATCATATTTTTTTATCAATGTCCACCATTGACCATATTTACCATCCATATGATAATCAGACAGACATATAGTATCTTGTTCAAAACATTAAAGGATGGAGAAGATCTTATCAATGGATATGATCTAGTGTTCGGTGATTCAGGTATTGGAAAACCCATTAAATATAGGATTTCTTTGTCGCATGAAGATCTCAAGTGCAACTTCTTATTTCTAGGTGGGGTGAAAATTTCTCTTTACCCATGTTCCAATTCAAAACATGAGTTAACTATGATAGTATCGTGGCAAAGTTTGTGATTACTGCTCCCATCGAATTGGGAATCTCATTAGAAGAGTCATAAAATTGATCTTGGAATCTATTTTTATCCCATGTCCTCATATTAGCAACCATTGTCATGAATAAAAGGAATGTTAGGGGTAACACATAGAGGGGAATCCAATGATAAAAGGGATAACATATAAATTACATTTATTTCGTAACCTTATCTATGTTATCCATGATATAATTCCCAACATATATTCCTAGGGGATTTTTTTAATTACCTTAATAATGGTTCAAAATAAGCTTATGAATTTTTCAAAGCATATATCCTGGGAGTGTCGTAACCAAGAGTGCAACAAGACCCGTTTGTGTGCCCCAAATCTAGTTCGATTCTAGATCAAAGTGGTGTTTTCATGTTTTACCCCTAAATACATTTATTCTAGAGGTACCTCTACCTGCTCATATCTATACATGGATTTATTTTCATTATAAATAACTTAATAAATAATCAAAAAAATTTAGGGATGTTTTTATTATATTTGGTCTTATCCCTAATACATTCACTAGGGTTTTCTAATCGTAATCCGAAAATAACTAATCCTATCCTATGATACAAACTATAACAACCATGGTATTTATTACACACTTACACATGATTTATTACATAAAATTGAACTTTTGGAAACTTTGAGAATAGAGAGGTCTAGAGCCTTTTAAAATTAGGAACATTATATAACATCTTAGAACCCAAAACCCAACATCTTTATTTAAAACTTCTTTTACATGACTAGAACATTTATTCGTACTTATCATTGCGTGGGATAACCTGAGAACATGCATAAAATGGGTGAGATATAAATCCTAGTAAGGGAGTAAACATGGAATAAAATTAAGAATATAGTACATTTTAGGAAATAGGAATATCAATGGATCATAAGAGAAACATGAACATAAAGTCATTATATAGCATGATTATCATTAACATGGATGCGTGGCAACAACATTTAACATGATATTATCCTGAGACAAGGCTCATTGAACATAGATCATGAGTAAACCCTCATTTCACATGAATTATCATGAGTAAAAACTCATTTCAATTGATGTATCATGACACTAACCTTTACCCAATGCATTGGAGCACTATCTGGGAATATCCTTCTTAATCATTTCATTTCATGCATAAGTATGCTACATGGATCATACAAACTGGAATCATTCATCATAACCATTTATTATACAATAAATGAATGTGTAATTGATAAATGAACTTATATAATTGATAAGTAAATTTTTGTAAAGGTGAATACCCTTGATAGAGAAATGGGCATGGTATTCACTATATAAGGACTTTGTCTTGGAAAATCATGGTGTTAATTCAGCAGTGTAACAATGTGACAAAAGAATTCAAAAAAAATTGTTGGTTAGATATAAATGGGTATCAAATCATATGTAAATGAAATGAAAATTAATGGGGTCATATTGATACATGTTCGAATATATGTAATGGAATTTTGATGCATAAAAAAAATGTATTTCTCTAATGTAAATGAGAAAAGAGAAATCCATTACCACATTTTGGCATGGCAACTGGTGTTCATGGGAGGAATTAATGAGATAAAAGGGGTATCTAATAAGTAAAAAATTAGGAGGCCAGTATAGGGGAGGTGATAAATCATACCCCAACATTTATAATTGAAAACAAAAGGGCATAACAACATAAATAAATTTGGACAAATAGGATAAAGAAAAGAAATCCCTTACTTGGTAGTGTAATCCAAAAGGATTGGCAGAGGCTTGAGAGGGGCTTCTTGGGAGAATGGGGAATTTGGAATTCCTCTAGATAGATGAGGGAAGGTTTTGGTCATGTTAATAAATGGTTTGAGTGAAGAATAATGAGATATTGAGTGAATTTATATGGGAAAGGAAAGATAATTCTTTATTATTTAGGTTTTGGAAACCACACAGTATACTAATCATAACCACAAACTATCCAATGGGTTTTTCCAAATTGGAGTGTAAAAAATTATTATATATGGATAGTGTCCGAACTTATTAAAATATTAGGCTTTCTTATGTTGAGGTGAGTCACATTCTCCTGTAAACCATTTTAAATCGTTAAAATGTTATACAAGACTTAGAGGGTCCACTAAAGCTTTGTAAAATAAATAAAGAAAACATAAAATCACATTATTTTAAATTTAAATCATATATTTGTTGAAAATACCATTTATTTTATTTTATTGCTTCACTATTGCTTCATTATGATGTAACAAAACACATTATATATTTAAACAATAATTAATTTTTAACCAAAAAACCCACTTTCTCAGAAAATTTTAAAAAAATCACTGATGGATAATTTTGACATCATGATTCAAAAAATAATATTCATTTTATCTTAATAATTTTACAAATATGTGAAGTTTTTTACTTTTAAAATAAAAATCTACATTTATCCAAAATTCATGGGTTTTGACCAAAACAGATTTCAAATTTTAATAAAAATTACAATTGTATTCATAAAAATTATATGATAATTTAAAAAAGTAATTTCGCAATAATACTTTATTACAATATTATTTAATTTAAAAATCCATTAATTCATCAAAATATATTTCTTAATTGAATATTAACTAAAAAATACAATATTTTCTTTAAAAACTATTTACAAAGTATCAATAATAAAATGAATGTATATTATTTATTCTACACAAAAATTAATTCACATTATCATAATGATAGTGTATTGTTAAATAAACCCTTATAGCACCCGCATATGATCTATGGGTAAGGTTTGTGATGGTGAACGACTCCTGGGGTGGCTCAGATATCATCGTTTGGGTTGTAATCTCTATCAACTTCCACTTGTCCCGTAGACAGTTCCGTTCAATCTTAACATGTTGAATCTCATCATGGGCTTAGTCAAGAGAGATGTCCAGTGATACCACCTCCTTTCCAAGATCTAAAAAATGGATTTTGTCAGGAAAAATTCTACTATATGAGGCTATCACTTCCTTTTTCTGAGTAAATTGGATTTTTAAAGCCCTATATTTATACTAGTCATGTGATCACGGTTAAATAGCTATATTAGCAACAGTAACAATTTCTAATAGTATTTCAAAATCCAAAAACATAAAACTATATAATTTCATATGCTTAATATAACTATTTTACATATTAATACATTTAATTAAATAAAGAGGAATTTTTATTAGTAAAAGTTTGGGTCATTACATGACAACCACACCTTAGGATCCCAATCACTTTCTATGAATGGTTTCCTTGAATTTTATTCTTGAGGACCCGTGCAACAAGAAAATTTGGAATAAAGAATTATTCTCTAGTGCTTCACATGATCATCCATTGATAATACATCATTGTGTATGTGAAAATATAGAATTTTTTAGTTTAGTATGTACTTCTTTACCCAAAAGAGATTCACCCTATATGTCCAACATGACATAAGTATATTGAATTCTATAGTATTACTTCTTATAGAAATTTACTGACGATGTCCCTGTAAAAACAAATTTATCTAGTTTTAAGGACAACTCACTCAGATTAAACACTTCTATCTTAAATTATTCTAAACAATACCATTATTTTGAACTATGCTTCTTATTTTTGAATAAATTTATCTTGGTTCTTCTCCTACCTTTAACATTGGTCGAATAATTATTCTCTATAATTTTATCATCATCCTTATCTTCATCATGAACCATCTTAGGTAATTTTTCTGAAAGATTTAAAAAATTTCCACTTTGAAATAATTCAAGTGAATGTTTCCATTTGATATTTCATCTTCCTATCTGCATATTTTAGGATAGTAATGACATTAAAGCATCCACATTGTCTTCCTCTTGAATATATTATGTAGAGAGATTATTTATGCCTTGAATTACACTTCTTCAGACTGTAGATTTTCCACAACATCATTATCAACATTTCTCATCTTCTATGTGTCATGAGTACTATGTAGGATTTCCAAGGATAGTTACTTAGGATATTTATACTATATTATAGTGACATTGGGATTGAATTGAAGTGTTATTATTCTTATAATTCACTTAATGATCCTGGAAACACGGATAATTTCTCCATGACCATTCATGTCTTCCACAATAACATTCATTCGTTAAAAAATTCATCTACCAACTCATTGGGATGAACTCTCAAGTCATCATATTTTTTCATATAACTTGAAAATTTTCTTCTCAATATTTTTAATTTACAATATAGATATTTATAATTTTTTACCACATAGAATGTGATGAGTTATATAACATAACATTCTTATTTATTGTGTTAGGTAAGGCTCCACCTAAATCATTAATTCCTTTGGAATCAATAAATAATTATATATAATCTACTTTTGATAAAACATCATTGTCCATACTGGAATAAATACCATGAATTACAGCTATGAAAACATTTATACCCAATTATAGGAAGATGTGTAGAATCCTATTCTTCCATAGCTAATTTTTTTTCCATTGATGAAATGAAACCCTTTTTCATTAATATATCATATTTCTTCTATTTAGAGAGAACCAATTAATTTCAACTTTTTTCCTTTGATACCAATTGTTATCCCAACTAGGTTAAATACCTTGATATGGGGAGCGAATCATGGTATGAAAGATTAAAAAAATGGCCTCTTTGGATTATATTTCATCACTAAACAAAACACTCTTCTCTCTCCTTCCCATATAATAGAATAATATGAGTATAAAAACATGCATAAGACACAAAAGTTTTACTTGGTTCTCCCTCACTAGGATATCCAAGGATAATACAATGTCCATGTGCTTATATAATAAATACACTAAATATCACTACTAATACAAGGTTCATAATTGACTCACTATCCCTACTGGTTTACAACCAATCAAAATTAAAAATCACACCATTCCCTCCATGGAAGTGTTCTTAGTGCTTATTCATAGGAATATTATATTGTTATTATCACCTCATAATCGCGTCACACATATATGAGTGTTTTATGAATTCATGTTTTCTTTCGGTAGATGAAATACACATCACAACATGGAATTTTCCTTATAGAGATATCTTTATCAAACTATTTCTGCTCCTTCAAAAACTACTTAAGACCGTTCATGAAAACAATTTCACTATGTAGAATGAGTTCTTTATGAGCATCCTTCACATTGTGGATGACCATTTCATCACCGATGGAAGATTCTTTTCGTATGGTTGAACATTTCTAGATATAGTTCCTCGTAAACAAACCTTATTCATGAACGATACCTTCATGAAATCCTTTATCGAGAACCAATTTATCCTTAATAAAATACCTCCTTCATGAACCACTTATCCACAAAAACAACATTAAAACTTAGATAAATTATTCTAGGGATAGTCCTCTTTGATAAAATTCACTCTCCAATGAATGAAGTTATTAGGGTCCTTCATATAGGCAAAAGTTTAGTAAAAATTTCTAATCACAATTAACATACTCTCTTTTTCAGACTCGAAATCACCATGAAATGAACTTTCTATGTGGTCTAAATAGCACATTAATTCTTTTAAAACCCGCAGTAAAAACTACCTTATTCCCAAAAATGATGACCCTTTGTGATGACCTTAATTCACCACCTTCACTTTTTAAACGACAATCTCCTCTTGAACTGATCTATATATATGGTTTATAAATCACAAAATAAATTATGGTGAACTTAATTCAACACCTTCATTTGTAGAAGGTCAAGCCTCATTTTCGGTCTGCATAGTGCAATCTCTATACATAATCCATGACTTTTCTGATTTTACTTTACGTCTATTCATACTATCTATCTGGTTCTCGAATTCTGTTGTGCGTAGATAATTCATTTTCAAAAAAACAAATATATATTTTGAGGCCCAAAAACAGTAAAACACCATGAAACTAATCCACCATCAAAATATCTCATTCAAATACACTAAGCATTCTGTAATGCTATCAACTCACTTTTTAGACAAACAATACCATTCCAAAAACACTGAGATGAAACCTTGATGTTTGTTTACCAATTGATTCTTAGTATAACTATAATCAAAATACCCTACAATGGACAATGGTTTTCTCTTTATAGTGGTGAATAAATGAAGGTAATGGGATGTGTTTTCATGCTCACTAAAATGATGGTATCATTTGAATGACATCATTTTATGTTTCATTAAAATAAATTTCAAAATTTTGATTTGGAGATGTCAACACTCATTTTTTATAGATATGGAAGAATTGTATTTTAGGTAAAAGGTTGGATATATATATTGATCATAAAATCTTGAAGTATATATTCATACATAAAATATTAATATGCTCTAATTGAGACTGCTGGAGTCAATTAATGACCGTGAATGCACAATACATTTCCACCCTGGGAAGGAAAATAGTGTGGTTGATGATTTATATTGGAAGGACTATTCAACAATTTACATGATGAGGATTTAAAGAGATCCAATACTTATAGATTTATATTGTATGGATATTCCAATCAGGATCTGTAGATATAAATACTATCTTTTATAGATTGATTCACAACCGTCAATTTATATAAAGAGGAAAGATGCATAGAAAGAGGATGTAGAGATGAAAAATAAGGCAATGAATTTTACTAAATTCAATTAATATTGTGATGGAATTATTAGGTTTAACTACTAACTATGTGTCCTATCAATACCATAATTAAAGAAACATCATTTTGATGAAGCACATATATCTTCATTTTATATCCATTATGGATGAAAAATATGTTTAGGATCTAAAAGTGATATTATAATGGGAAAACATAAAGAGGGATATTGTGGAGTATTTATCTTGATACTTGGTATGTCAGTAAGTTAAGACTAAATGCCATATTCCTAAGGGGATGATGCAACCATTATCCATACATGTAAAGAAATGGGAAAATATCACCATGTATTTCTTCACAGGTATCCAAAAAACATGAAAGGTAATAACATTATTTAGAATTTTTTTACCACTTAATGAAGTCAACACATTTTATTTCTATCTCTATAAAATTTATTAGTTGAAAATAATTACTAGATATACATCAAGAAAGTTGTATGGATTAATAAAGTAGGACATTTAATTGAAACTTTTTGAGATTTGAGTTTTACCTTAAATTTATGGATAAGTATTCAATAAGAATTGAATATTGAGATAAAATTTAGAACTACATATAATCCTTATAAAAATGGTTAGTCTATGGGAATAATTAAAACCCTAGAATATATTTTGAAATATTATTCTATGGATTTAAAATTAATTTGAGATAAAAACTATAAAACCCCAACACAAATCACTTGGACCAATTTAGAGTTTACATGGCCTCATGTAAACCTCCCAAACATAAGAGCTTGCTGGCTAGTAGGGAGGGCCTAAATGGGTTTTTAGGGAGACTATATCCATAGTTTCAATATCCATGCAAAAAAGATTATATTAGAGTATAGATAAAAAACCCAAAATCACAACCAAATTATATCAATAATATTAATTTGGTAATAAATGGAATAAAAAGGATTTAAATAACATAATTCCAAAGATACATGAATAAGGTAGGTTAACAAGTGATTAAAGATAATAATAAAAAAAATAACAACAACCCTGATTCTAAATTGGAATCACCTCAGCCACCCAATCTATAACTACTCATCTTTCTGATAAACGACCCTTTACCATTGCTAGAACCTTGACTATAATGTTTTCACACATGCTAAGATTCCCATGCTGGTAGTGAGTATAAAACCAATGGGAAAAAATGAATCCTTAATATCAGTGAAACACTAAATAAAATTGTATTCCATGACAATAAGAAAACTTCATCAATAAAAAACCAACTTTTGAATCATCATACACTATCCAAGATACCACAAGCCCAGAAATTACCAACATAGACACTATGTTGGGAGTGATGTAATGTTTTGTTGCATGAATTTGATGATAGGAAACCAATCCAACATGAGATTTATAATGTAACATAAGTCAATCATGGATTTTGTTATGTCACAAGGCCGTCATGCTCCACTAATGATCTTAGGTCATACCACAAGGATGTCATGCCCCACTTCCCAATCTTCAATTTGGCCTTAGGTAACTCATTCCTACCATCTATAATTTAGGAATATTCTATAATCATCACACATCACAACACAAATTCTCTAATTAAAATTAATTAAATGATTTAACAAGTGACCCTAGGTCACCTGTTACCAGATAGTAAAAGAAAAAATTTCATAGGAAATGACCGATTCCACTTATGATGAGACCATAACAAGGAACAATCCTAATGTATCAAGAAAAGTGTCACAGTATAAAAATTCACCCATATAAAAATTATACTAATAATTTGTCTCATGGGATTAACAAACATCCATATGTGAATCATAACAAATAAAGTAATCAATCCAAAAAAAACCCAAACCAACGTCAAATATCATAAAATTAAATTAAATAGACGTTAATGGAAATGTAATAATAACTCATCAATGACAATGGACTATTATAAGAAGTGGAATACCAGATTAGGACGATTGACCAATGATCCCTTGAACTATACCCAATTCATATCTTGGGGATTCTAGATCCATGCTTTAAGAAGAATAAAATAAAAAGGGATAAAAATAAACTTGAATTACCCAAGGAGTACCACCATCATCGATAAATCCATATCCAACTAATATAGATTCAAAAATAATCTAGATCTAACAACTTATCCACCAACACATTGAGAAGTTCCCATTATATCACATCATAATCGATTTATTTTGATAGAATATCCTAGATCTATAATTTGAAACAATATGAAGAGAATATTTTCATTTGAATGGTTCAAACATACCAAATGAGGGTTTATAGATCACTCTAATCTTCAATAATGGAGGATACATGATAAAGTGCTCCAAATCTACCCTATATAGGATCTTTAGTTTGTTCTGGAAATTTTTGGGTCGATTTAAGAAATGGGGATATCCAAAGGGGATTAATGAGAAATAATATGGTCTCTATTAACTAAAATATTATCTAGTACCCATAGGATGGATTGTGGTTGGACCATGATTGTATAATAAATCTAGAAAGATATTTGAATTATTATACTTTTTACGGTCAAATGATGGAACCGTACCAACTAGATGGTGGAATCTACAAAAACATGAATCCAATAGCCATGACATAAACCGACTGGTGGAATTGTACTCTCTAGATAGTGACCCCCAACAACTTTTATACTAATAGTCTTATCGTCTTCTCACGTGTATTCTAACAAATATTCCTCAACACCTCTAATAAAAATCCAATGTAATTAAAATCTAGTAAAGTTATATTAAAATAAGAGTAAATAATACCTTCAAATTCAAGGATGTTTCAAATATCCACCTATAATTACTCCACATCTTTAAGAAGTGTATATAGATATTTTCTCAAATAACTTGGGAAAAAATCCAAAACATCATATTCCCACTCCTATATATCCTCTTTTATTTTCACTTAATACCACATAAATTGAACAAGTGGCACTATCTATCTTCATAACACTTTCTTATTTAAGACCAAAATCTAATCCAGTTGCTCCACAGATGATGCATCGAGTTTGAACTCAACATGACCACCATCAATCACATGAATAGGATTTAGATTGTAATGATAAATTTGATTCACATGAAACATGTTATTCATACAATAATATCTTGTAATAATATCTTTTTGGTATGCCACTTTCCTAATGCGCTCAACGATCTTGAATGGTCCATTAAAACATGGTGTCAAATTTCCATATTTCCACAATTTTCAATGGAATAACTAATGAATCACATGAAGGAAAACACAATCACCCATATAGAACATGATGGGTCATTTACTACGGTCAAATCATGGGAACTTTTTTACTCTGAGTGTTCACAAACTTTTTCTGAATCAACTACAACAACTCAGAGGCCCCCTAAACCAATCTCATCAAAGTGACAACTAAATTACCCACATAATACCAAAACAAAAGTGAATGAAATAGACATCCACAGGGATCCCCAAATGGATCCATTTAGATCGAGACTAAGTATTTTTATTATATATTTACTCTATGAAGTCAAGATTATATTGCCATTTTACATTGAAATATATAATACATGCTATGTAGATATCCTTTAAAATATATATCATCCTGTATAATTATCTGTTGTTCTACAAATGATACATTATACTAGTATTAAACCGAGTCCTTATTAATTTTTAAAATAAATTATAATATTGAGACATGAAATTTGTTTCTTGGTGAGACGCTATGCTCATATACACTCCAAGAATCCAAAATATCTATTATGTGTATAGTTATCATGAGACATTCACTGAATGAGTATCTTGAATGAAAGTAATTTTTTTAATTCAAAATCACTGTTGTGGAAAAAGTAGGAAACCAAGAAATTCCAAAGCCAAATTTCATCCAACATAAAAGGAACTAAAAACATTGTTGAAAATAAGGCTGTGATTGTTAGAATCACTTACCCGGTATAGTCCCCATTGAAGTGATTCAATATTCATAACTGATTGTTCCAGAATTAAGGCTTAAAAGTGGGTGGCTAGTTTTTCGCATGTCTAGATGTAATCCTCCACGTTGATCTTCCTTGCATTGAAAACATTTTCGAAAATAAAATTCTGTTTCTCGATCTAGTCCCTTTGGCCCTTCCTAATATCCATTCAAAACTCTCTTTCTAATTTTCTATCCACATCCACTATTAGGGAATTTAGTCTGATAGAGTCGTAAATCATTTCATCCTTAGAATGAAGAATTAGATCAAGGTATTTCAGTTTCTCTCATTCCATCTTCTCCACATAACCACCATGTTCTTGATATTTATTTTCCCCACACATTGTCTTAATCTTTCCCATTCTTATAGGGGAACCCAACTTGAATTCCAGGCCTTGAGGTCTTGGTTCAAACTCTATTCCCTTATCCCTACTAGTTGATATTGTTTGCACTGGCTTAGGCAGCTAGGATTAGTCATTCCTCCTTTTATTCCATTTTCCTTTAGTCGTAACGCAACACCCCAAATCATGGTACCCTAGTCCTTCTTCCACGTTGGGCTATGAAATCCTATAATTCTCTCTCCCTCCACACTTTTAGTAGATAATGGGATAGAAAACTAAACTTTACAATCATACAAATAAAGAACCTATTCTCCCAAGGGATATCTCTCTATTAATGGTGTATGAAATCTCAAAAATAAAGTATCCCCCTAGTCCAGAGCCAGGAGGGACGCCTCCATACCTCCATTGAATGACTGGCCTATTTCCTACTTTTAGACCAGACCTTTATCCACCAAACCATCAAAATCATTATCAATCTTGATGGGTGATGTATCATTTTTAGATTTGGACATGACCATTGCATTCACTTCATTCCCTATAACCTATATATTCTTCTAACCTGTTGGAACTCCCTCACATGTCACATGAGGAACACCTGCTTGATCATGGGACTGAACATAGTGTACTAAACATACTTTTATCCAATTGAGCCCCTCTTCTAAATATATATTGCTCTTTGATCTGGCTCCACCAAAACTAATGAAGGGGGCTAGAAATATTGGTTATTTTTTCCAAGAATGTATCACCCACCCCCTTGGTTTCCATTGAGCCTTGAGGATATTTTACAATAGACATGCGTTCATCTAGGTCATTCCTCAATCGATTGAAATCATAGAAAATATTCATATTACCATTCTTAATACATGGATCTTTCAAAAAATTATAGATCAGTGTTGGACCCTCATTACGAACATGGTCCACTGAATGAGTAATGACCTTCTCAGTACCATTAGCTTTAACCTCATGTATATAGACAATAGTGGGATGACCCAATCGTTTACAGGATGTATAGAAATCAACCCATTATTTGATGCATACTTGTGGCTTCCATTGAAGTTCTACTTCTATATCAATGGAAATGAAGTCTAATGGGGCTTTGGAGACACATATTTTAATAGAAATATATGGAGAAACTGGACGACATAGTGTACGAGTATAATGATCCAAACATAAGAAGTGAACCACCATGTTTTCAATAAACCATAGAATATACAAATTTTGAAAAGGAAGAGGTAATATGGGAAGTTTAAAACAAATCTATTCCAAAATTAGATTCCATTTCAGGTGGAACTCAATCTCTGAATGAAAAAGTGAAAAACTAAAGCCGAAGAAAGCACGATGGATGGTTTAATAGGCTGAAATCAGATCTTATTCAATAATAAAACTGATCAAAAGGAGACATTGGTCTAGGATCCTTACCATTTAAAACTCAAACAAACTCTAACATCCGAATACGTACCTGCCAACGATGTCCACTGAGAGACACAATTTACCAAAAAGAATCCACCAAATATAGATGAAGTGGATATGATGCATTAGTAAACTCTAGCGGGGATATCAAAATTCGAGGAACACTATTTTCATATAGTGTGACATTATGGAAAGTATCAATATCTAGAAAGCATGAAAGATAGAAGAGATAAGTGAAGGGGATGAAGAGTTAGATAATGGAATATGAATCAGCAGGGAAGGAACCGTCCCCTCTTAATGAGGGATGGGAGAGTGGTGGTGTGTCCATGACACCTATTCCATCCCTAGAGATTGGTGAGTCTTGTAAATCCACAAGCTAGTTTTCTACTGAATGAGTCTCTTGTTTTAGTAAGACAGGTGCCTCATTTTTCAACTGATTAATAATAAACCATACTATATCTCAACCTATAAGGGTCCTAGAAAACCCCAAAAAAATATCATCACCTCATCGTACTCACACATAGTCCTGGGAAGAGGATGATACAATCCAACTAGAATCCAATTTTTAACCATGATCTTATGACAAGTAAGTCAATGAGAGATGATACTAACAATATCCTTTTTTATGATTGGACACTAGAAACATCATCCTATATCATAGTGTATCTTAAATAATTCAAGATACACTACTGAATATGAAGAAAGAGAGACTCTCATCACTTTTTTTTGAAGTAGGAACCAACACCCAATCTTGAATGTAGATCATGCCATTATTATCCACAAACCATCTTGTAATTGGGTTGTTTCTAGCAATTCATTTCTGTATCATTGATCATTCAGAATCAAAATCCTATCAGTATTCCATTAAATTAATCAAGTTAGAAGTGATAACCGATTGATTACATGAAATCATCAGTTAATGCATAGATACCCCCATTTTCTAATCAACAAACAATACCATCAACTCACAAAATTCTTATGATGATATCTCTATAAGATATTACATATTTGTATTGAGACCATTTTCTGAAACATTCCCTTTCCCAAGACCATAAACTATCTCAAAGCCAAATTATTATAGGTAATTCACCCAACATCATGGAAAAAGGTTCATGTATCATAGAGATAATATATATATCATAATATCTTGTGGCCCATATAAATGACAAATCTATCACAAAAAACATAGTATTTCAAAAACAACATGGAATGAATCACCATATCTAACTCTAGATCAAGTATAAGGTTGTTCTAGTCATGGGGTCATAAATGAAGAGATCCATAGACAACTACATGATCTCTCTATGTCAAAAAATCTCCCATGACAGCACCTAAATAATTAAAATAAATCATACAACTACCCCATGTTTAGAAAAAATAAATATCATAGTTGATCTCAACATTATCTTTAGTTTTAGGAAGTAATCCTTACACTGGTATATTCACTCAAACATTAAACCATTCTTGGTAAGTCTAGTCATCATTTCCTTAAAATTGGAGAATTCATAGATAAACCACCTAAAATACATAAATTACCCAAGGAAACTACAAATATTAAAAACCTTCTTAGGATTTTACCATAATGAAATTATAGATAACTTGTATGGATCAATGAAAATAAGTGTCCAAGAAATAATAACCATAAGGAAATGTACCTAATGTATCCAAAAGTGACACATTAAGAGTTTAGTATAAATCTAATTTGATAAAATTTTATTTAATATGATCTCTAAATATCTAGCATACAATTATGTGGTCCATGAATATATCATAATATCATCAAGGAAAATAATGTTGATGGTGTCCCGATATGGGTTAAATATCATGTTCCAGAGAGGTATGAAGACATATAGAGTAGTCATTAACCTAAAGGGTGTCTCTATATAATCATACAACCCATATGTACTCTCAAATGTTGTCTTAATGATTTCATATTCTCTAACCAGATGCTGGATATAGCCAAAATGTATGTCAATTCTAGAGAACAACCAAGATCACATCTATTGATCGAAAAAATCGAAAATACTTGGAAACATATAACTATTATTAAATTTAACCTAGTTCATATTTTTATTATCCAATCGTACTAGAAGGATACCATCCTCCATGTTAGGGAAGAAAACATGGTCACCTTAAGGAAATGTGATTAGTCAAATAATGAAATTTTCCTCTAAATCCTCTAAATTTAGATTTAGTTATTTCAACTCGATTGGATCCTTATGGTAAGAATAAATAAATATCAAATGTTCTTATAACTTTACTTAAATCCCAAACTAAATTCTTATTTTTGGATGATGACCTTGAATTCAACTAGAAACACATATGTATAGAGATCCACTATGGAGGAAGAGAGGATGAACCTATTTTCTAATCTTCTATAAGAACTATAATCACCACCATCACTGTACTGGTTCCAACATGGCTATGTTCTTTTCCAACTAAAATTTATTACAAAACACACTCTCCAGCTAGGATATACTTCTCTCCCTTTGGATTTATGAAGGTCTCCTATCTCTAATAACAATTGATGTGAATTTGATTACTAGACAACCAATCCATACTGAAAATCACATAAAGTCTTATCATTTCTGAACCATAAAATCCTATATATGTTCATTGATAATAACTTCAATGAGAAACTCTAAAAAAATTTGATGATGATCTAACATATTTACCAGCCGTATTTTAAGAGAAATTAACTTTGGGAATAACTTAAATAATAATTCTATACCAACTACAAATTGATTAAATATTATAGAAAGGGAATCTACCATACCAAATAATGAAAGAGAGCGTGAAGATAAAATCAATCATATAAGATGAATTGTTAGAGGTCTCTCTCCACCATCATATGAAACCTAATAAACAACATAAACTTGCATTCATCAATTCCATGAATCTCCTTGTTCATCGAGTTCTGAAGAGTCTACATATTCTGTTGGGACCCACTTCCAGTTTTATGGCCCAACCCTCCTATAACTTACCATCTCCCTCTATGAGATTCTTCTAGCCGCAACCTTATATCCTAGGTCAACCTAGAAGTCCTACATGATCATAGTGACAATGATCTCAAATGTAATTGATTTATATTTCATATCTCACTAAACTCATGACACTTCCTCAGAGTAACTGAGTAGATTTTTGATAGTGTTCAATCTGTCTACAATTGAAGCACTACAGAACAACTTCTCCCCAAGAGGGAGCTGAATAAAAATTTCTATTCTCAAAAACGTCTTTAAATCCTTGGAAAATGTACTATAACTTTCTATTACTAATATTGGAAACAATAACTCCTAAAACTACTTGTGATACCACTCATTTGTCCACTGAGATTTGGAATAATGCCAACTACTCTATTATACCCCATCCCTTCTTGATCATGAGATCATAGTGAATCACATATTGTTGTGTATTTATATATATATATTTCTAAAATAAAGCCTCATCAATGTTCAAAGGATAATCTTGGACTACCAGGAATTTTGTTCCTTATTCCCATCCAAGAGTAGAGAAAAACAAACAAATACCATAAAATGTGTTAAATAATAAGACACTATCATCACCCCATGTTGAAGATCTATAAAATCTTAAGAAAGATATAAATTTATTATGTCAGGAAATAATTTATTTAATAAAGGGATTGATATGTTCTGACAAGTATGCCCTTCATTCCTCCCAACATGATTCATCAGACTCCAAAAATTGCGAGTAGGTCCCTGAAGCATAAAATCATTCACCCATCAATCAACCGGAGTCTAGACCAGGTCAAAGATTCCATATATGAATTATATCCAATCCATAGCATCATGGGGGCATCATGTTACCTTTAAGGATGGGGGATACTAAATATATAAGTCATGAGAATAATTGGTTGTCCTTTGAATACCCCCATGGGAAGCATCACACTAAACTAGAACATGAAGCAAGACACTAGTATGAATTTATTATGATTCCTAGAATATAGATAAAATACTAGATCAAGCTCTGTTGTACTTTTCATTTCTTTTAGAGGAGGTATAGGAGAATCCCCTGTTATAGGATCATCCTGAACCACATTCCATGTTGGTCCCATAAAATTATGTTGAGGAGGTATTATCATAAATACCAAATGAATGCTTAGAAATAAATTAATTAGATTAAATTACTAAATCCCCCAATAAATTTATGGGTATATATTTATGAATCAAATCATGAAAACTCATCATATAAGGATACATTTTTCTATATAACACAACCCCTACAAAAAACCCAATGCATAAACAAAGTCTCTAGTAGCATTATGTTAGTCGCATATATGTATATATAATAAGGATAGTATTTTATTGTTTAATAATTTAAATTTAAACACAAATATATTATAGAAATACAAAATAAAAATATGTTCTAGAATCTAATTAATAAAACACCAACTAAAGAAAGTAATAATGTAAATGACTTGTAAACTTATGTGGCTACTCAAGATACATGACTGCATTAAAATACCATAAACTGTAATAATATGACAATAATGAGGATCAACATGAAACTTTAAGAGGACAACTAGAAACATAAATCCAACCACCAATAATATAGAATTCCATTACATAAATGATTTCTAGAAAATTATTTGAATTACATACCTATGATCCACAAAACATATCTACTTTATACTATTCCCTAAATATTGTGATGAAGAAAAAAAAATACATTGATACCACTTTGACATGAATTGGTGTGTCTGAGGTAGAGTCTATCATAACCTTATGAACACATCCCATTTTTAGAGGGCAATGAATTATAGTGAGGGAATGAATGATTACATAGAGTGAGTATTAACTTTATGTCAATATTCATAGGACACGACCAAATAAAAATATAATATTGAACCAAATATCAAAAATAATAATTTAACAACAGTATACATGCCATATCAAAATGAATAGAAGGAGTCAAGAAAAATAATTCCAAAAATACCCAATTATGATAGATCAATTCAATTGATGAATATAAGAGAAAAAATGAAACACAAATACACTAAAATGGAGTATTTACTAGCTCACCATCACCACACCCACCACATCATAATATATATTTTATATAAAACACCATATAACACAAAAAACAAACAAATAAATGAAAAAAAAGAAAAATGTGGACTATGGAGGTATGAAATGGTGGATCCCAAGAGCATCCCCTCTAAATAGGTTCTCCCCCTCTAGAATCGGTAACAAAATATCTGGAGAAAAATGGGTGTTCACCCCATGGGTTGAAAATGAGGAAAGAAAGTTGACGACCTTGTTCCCCTCAGGCCACATATGAAAAATGTCATTGTTTTCATACTAGAGACAGAGGCATTTACTTATGATGTAGGATATGGACCATGGGGTGGGGAACTTACCTAACAAAGAGTTATAGATAATGATGGAGTCCGTTTCCACTACACCAAGGGAAATGTTCATCTGCCTGGACAGTTGGAGACTAGAAAGCATCTCCAGGTATTCAGTGTGTAAAGAATGACCCATTCCATAGTGGGCATAAAAAGAATCCATAAATACCCCCTTTTTATCATGTATCAACCCACCCCCACTCATGGTTCCCATAGTGCACAATCCATCAGTGTTCAATTTAGGTCCTAATGGATGCGGGTTCCATCTAACCCACTACCCCTTCTTTCCCTCACTGATGGGGTTTTATGATTGAATATGGTTTGAAAAAAGCCACCTAGTGGGGAAACCCTACCAACCTTTGCCATGGCCGACCAGATCCAGCAACAAACACTTATCCCTTGTAACCACCGCGCACTGGGAACAGGTGACCCCCTCAAAGATAGATTTGTTCCGAGCCATCCAAATGCACCAATAGGTTGCTTCCATGACCAATGCTCGAGCCTTCAACTCCACCCCTTTGCCGCCTGCACTGTGAAACCATGTCTCATGGAAGGAAGACTCCCTCTTGTCTGTGGATGCCCAGCCAGTGTAGCCACCAAGGTCCGACCATACTAAAGTGGACCAGTCTCCTATAAAAAACCAGGTGAACCACAGTTTCTTTCCTATGCATTCTTTAGCAGGAGAAACTTGACGCCATCTAAATACCCATCCATTTAACATTATCGTCTATTGAAATAGCATGATTCTTAATCCTCCAAATGAAGAAAATATATTTAGCTTTGTTTTCTTTGAGCCAGAGAGTTCCTCCCATGCATCATATTGGTCTAGAGTTATAAAGATCTTGCAGAAATCCTTTATTGAAACCCTACCATAACTCGAAGCCATGAAGACACACATATCCTAATCTTAATTCATGTTGATAAGTTCAAAAACATCATGATAGATACTATTTATAACCGCCAAAACAAAGGTGGGGTATATACTATCATGGTGGAAGGAAATGTTGGTAACCAGGCATCCTAGAAAACCCAGACACCCACCGGACCAGTTGTGGTGCCAAAAAGAGATCCTCTCTCTCCTAAAAATCCATCTTGATTATGGTTGTAGGGTTGAAATCAGCGGGGCCACCAGAGGACAAATAGATGCAACATGACCAGCCTAAAGCCCCTCACTATGTTTATTTCGTGATCCATAATCCTACCCCATGGAGAGTGGGCCTTGATAGTATCCCCGTCGAGCTTAGCATGCATGGAATAAAGTGTTCCCAAGAGCCTCATTATGTTGATGCTTCCCTCCTCCAGTTGCTTGGAGAGTCTCTCCCAAGAATCCCATTGGTGCTTCCCATCCGAATGAGCATCCTAGATAAAATAGACCATGATCCTATCAATACAAGAAAGCACAACCTTCTGGACATTAATGGTAGTAAGCGCATGGACCAGGATAGAGGTGAGGACGCTATTCACCAGGTGATCCTACCTCCAAACGATAAGAACATCCTCTTTCAGTTTCTAACCTGACCAGTAATGTGAACAAAAATATTCTCAAAGAAATATACTTGTGGATGTTTAGGGGAAACAGGAGCACCAAGGTAGGTTATTGAGAAAGAACCATGATTCATGTTCAGCTGGTTACTTAGGGAGGCGCTTCGAAAATCCGAGCATCAGTTTGTGATGTAGAAAGTACTCTCTCTCCATGTATTTTGTGATTATATATCTATTAAAAAATGAACAATGAACCCTTAAAAATAAGTGCAATAATATTTAAAATTATATTCCTATAAAATAGAGAAAAATACATAAATATTCAATAATGTTTTGAGTCATCATCCTCTAACAATGATATCGCTAAATTAGAATCTACCTACTTTAGCTCCATTCCTAAAGAGAATTAATTCTTGCTTCAATGAATCCTAGGATAGGCCAAAGGGATAACTTGAGACATGAAATAAACCACAATTATATCATGCCTCAGGTCATGTGTAAATGGAATCATGCCCATCCACATGTCTGTATCACACCACAAGGTCATCAAGACCTACTACCCAACAATAGGTCAGGAATTCTGACCATAATACCCTAAAATCTATTATTCAACACACAACTATAATCATCATGCATCATGTCACACTTGACCCCCCTCAATAGGATTAACCGATCCAAGAAGGTTCCCCCATTTAATTATTACCAAATAGAAAAGTATTTTTCTCATAGGCAATGAACACATCCACATACAAGGAAAACATAATATGGAACAATCATATAATATCCTGGAAAGTATTAAAGGTGAAACACACAATCGTATATGAAGAATAATAAGATAATTTCTCACAGTAAATATAAAAACCCTCATTGAATCATATGAATCATGGGTCTCACAACCAAAAAATATAGAAAACCATCTTATAACATTAAATTTCATAATAAGGACCTAAATTGTAAGTATTTATAACCTCAAGAGGGTTGACACCCAATAATAAAACTTTCACCAAGTCTTAGAACACAAACTAAAAATTCATATAACCATCCTCAATTTATCACATGAAAATTCTATAATCACTTTACAAGAATAAGAACATGAAAATGGGTTGAAAAACATTGGAATAAGCCATGGATAATCCTTGTTAGTTATAGATCTAGATCTAAATAGTGGAGAAAAATATTATCTAGATCTGAACACTAATCCATAAAAAAATGAAAAAGAAATCATAACATCACATTGGAATATATATCTATCTAGATTCTACTACCTGGATCTATTATTGGATCCAAGACAATGTTGGTATTTTGGTTAGATTGACTCAAACTTTCCAAACAAGACTTTCCAAATCAATCCTAATGTAAAGCATGGAGGATATGGAATAAAGAGAGGCAAACCCACAGTAGAGTGTATATTCAATTAACTTTAGATTAATATGGGTTGAGAAAATTAAGGTGTTATCATAAATGGGATTCATTATAAAATTACTGGGTAACCACCAATTAATATCATATATGGATCCCACTAGTAGGCTACCGGTTAGCTCCCAGCTGGCATGTAGCTCCAAATAGAGTTTGGGCTTACCATAAATTCCACTTACTAGCCAGTGGGTCTACAATACCTAGTTAGTGGGATATTGTGAAATATAGAGCCATTGGAGATTCCACCAGCTGGACAGTGGTGTTGTACAAGCTAATTAATAGTTCACCATGATCTTTTATGATACCAGTTTAACCTTAATATCATGAAAATATGGATACCAATTCCTCAACACCTATAATAAAACACCAAAGTAGAGATAACCATTAAATATATACTAAACTAGAGTAAATCATACCTTTAATTTCAAGGACATTTTAAACACCTTCATATAGTTTAATTCTCAAACAATAATAACATTAAGTCAAATATTCATATGTATCCTTATGAATCCCTATGTAGAAATAAGTTTACAAATCCATCATGTCGGTAAAATATTATATAATGAAATCTATTGGGACCAGATATAGTCGAGGGAATGAAAAAAAGGGTAGAGATATTCAATAATATATCAAAATTTTTAAAGTTAAAATAAAATTTACACTGACAATTGAAAGGGAGATATAGAGTTTGAAATTGATTACATGGTATTCAGATTAATATCTCCTTAGAATAATTTTATAATAAATTTAAATAAGAGTAAGCTGATCTCCAAATATATTGGTCCTTATATGATTCTTGATTGAACAAGGATTGTATCTTATCACTTTGTTATTCTACCGAACATCTCACATGTTTGTGATGTATTCTATGTATCTCTTTTTGAGAATGTACATACCTGATCCTTCACATGTACATAAATTAGAGGTTGTACCAACAGAGCATGATATTTCTTATACAAAATAACTTATGGAGATTCTAGACCGAAGAGATAAAGTGGTGTGGGAAAGGACCACTCACCTAATTAATATTTTCTAGTGAAATAATAATTTAAATTAAGCTACATAGGAACATGAAAAGATAATGAGGTAGATGGTTCCTCATTCATTTTTTGTGGAAGCATAATTTCGAGGCTAAAATTCTTATAAGGGTTGTAAAATGTAACATGTAAAGAATTTATAATATATTTTAATTTAATAAATTTGATGTGGTTAATAGATTGTGATGGAAAAATTCCAAAACTAAGTGAATGATTTACTTTTATAAAATATAAAATTTAATTCATTAATATATTGTCAAAATAAATTAATAAAATAATTTATTTTGAAAAAGGGTAAATGTTATATATGTAAATCCCATTGACCCTAGAGAAATTATTATGATTTTTTGACTTATGATTTATAAAAATTTAATATTTTTTAGGAATCCTATCAATAAAATACATTAATTATATTAAAATTATTAAATTAATTAATTACATTCAAGAAATAGTGGAAAATGATACAGAATTAGTCATGTAATAATTATCTAAACGAAAATATTTTGTTTGCAAACATTATTTTTACTATATTTGTTTTATTTAAAACTTACATTGTTTTATTCTAATAATTGAAAAATATGAAAATTATTTTTAAAACATATATAAAAATTTATTAGCATTAATGCAGCTCTTATTAAATGGTTAGAATTAAAGATCAAATAATTTGTAGGTAAAGGGGATAATTTTTTAAAACAAAGAATTTATGCGTTCGATGTGATTTTATGTTATTATATTAAATTTACCATTATTGATAAATTAATTTAATGAAATGTGGTTATAATATATTCAATAATTTAAATTAAATATATATAATGGTTTTTCTAAGAATGGAATAGTTACATTTCTATGTATAAAAGGTACATTTTGATGACCTATTTTCAATGTAATTTGAGTGATTATTTTAAAAGAAAATTTTTAAAACTATTTAAATTTTATTTAATAAAATAGTTTCTATTTCTAGAATAATAATGTTAGTGTTTTATCATAACGGAAAAGATATTTATGGTCATAAGAAATAGTTACCATGGTAAAATTTAAAAGGCATACTAACGTTCATAAGGGTTAACTATGGGGGTTAAACTAATAGACAAGGCATAAAATATATCTAAAACTTGTATAATTTTTTTGACACCTTATTATCCTATATTCTATTTTTTTCATTTAATTCTAAATTTCAAGGAAAATTTGTTTATGTTATATTTAAAAATTTAATATTTTTAAGGATTCAGTCCCTATACTTATAAAAAGAAACCTCTTATCCTAACTTAGTTATATATATTAGGAACCAAAAATCAACCAATACTTTCCAAAATATCTTAAAAACATTCCTAAAATATCCTATTATTCCTTAAATCACCAGTAGAGCATCATAATAATGATTATGGTGGAAGCCAAAGGAATATAATCAATGTATAGGTAATCATCTTACCATAGTTCCTTTCTGTTTACTTCATCATCCGACACCTTAAAATAAATTGTATACTTATTAATATAATTAAATTGTTATTATAAATATATGAAAATTATTTTATTCTATTGGAATATCTATTATCTATTTCTCATACAACCAATGGAAAATGAAATCACTTCTCATGCTATATACGGACTATCATCTCCACGATGTGACATGTTTCATTTTTCATCACCGCCACACATGGATAGTTATATTGATGGATTTAATGAATATATTTAAATTTTTGACAAAATTACTATTTAATAGAGTTAAATTATTATTTACCATCATTTATTTATATTCATTAAAAAATTATAGCATCACATGTGTGTACATGCGAACTATCACCTCCACAAAGTAATATAATTTATTTATCATCACCTCTTTAAAATTATTGTCATTTAAATGTTTATAATTTATATATATTATGTTTTTATTATAATTAATATTTATAACCATTAAAAGTTTTCAATTACAAGACATACCAATCCAAAATACCCATGGTAAAAAAATAGATAACACCGAAGTAATGATTTTAATGAACATTTTTTAATAATTTGGTGATTTAAAATTATGAATGAATACTATATGGTATGATAAGTTAAAAAATGGTTATTATATAAATTTATGACAATATAAGTTTATTATAGATGAGGTTATAGAATTTATGAAGAATATCATGACTTGTGGAAAGGGATTCTATTATAGTGGGAGTTTTATCGGGATTGTTTTTAATTCAATTTCCATTGGGGAAATTATATTTTATTTATTTATTAAAAAAATATATTTTCTTCTATTCTGGATAATAATTGTGTTTCATGAAATACATATTTATTTAATCTATTTGGTACTGAAAATAATAAATGGTTTTTTAAACAAAGATTGACACATTTATTTTTTTTGGATGGAAATATGCTACTTCCATGTCCATATCCTTGAATATCTTCATAGATTATTCTTTTATAATATTCAATGATTGTGTAAATTCATTTTCAACAATATTTGGATTTCATTTTTAAAACATAAAAATTAATGTTTTCAATTTTTTCCATAGTAGATATATTTTTCTTTTTAAAAAAGTTTAAATGAATATTTTTTAACATTTACCAAATGACTAGATTTTCTTATTATAATATCAATTATCCATTATCAAAATTTGTTGAAATGTTAACAAGGTTTTATAAAGAAAATAATATTTCTATCTATTGTTATTTTTTATTTGAGTAAATGTTACCAAAGGAAAAGGATATTTTCTTGAGTTTTTAAATGTTTATTTATAATTTGTTAATGGAAGTATTTTTTTCTATGTTAACAAACATTAAACATTGATTTGAATCCTTAAGGATGATATTTTATGATATTATCCACTTACTTTTTTCAAGATGATTTATGATAATGATGATAAAAGTATATTTTCATGAATCTCCTTGTTTTCCCAAATGCTAATTTTTCCATAATATAATGATAAATGTTATTGTGATCTTTTGGGACACATATTTATGGTTTCCATTATGTGATATGTGAGTCTAGAATTATATAACCATCTAAATAATTAGTGAAGGTTTGATTTATCATGGGATAATATGAAAGGAAATTGGGATTGATTTTGGTCTACTATGTGACCCTAACCACTATTTTTATTAGAATAAAGAGTGTACCAAACCTAAAATGGGACTCTATTTTTTATGATATGGTTTTTAAGATATAATTGATTAAAAAAGTGATTTTCTATTCCTATGTGTATAGTGAACCATTATTTTCATACATAAATATTACATATTTATAGATGAATTTTAAATACATTTCCAAATATATTCCCCATGACCATAAAGGTTTTGTGTATTTGAATACTACTTAGATAATAATATTATATGATGAAATTTATTTGAGTTCTACCACAATGATCTTACCACATATTACACTTCATAGACATATCCTACTTAATAACATTGTTTATAACTCAGGGAAATGAATCATAAGAAAGGGTGATATCAAATTCCTAGTAAGGGTAATCATGGGAGATAATAATATAACATGAGAATATGTGTATGAGAACATGATAGAAACATTTCAAAACCATACCTTGCATATCATAGATCATAAAATTCAGCCATGTAATAAATATTGGCAGTTAATAAGAAATGAATTTGAAAGGAATTAATGAACATAAGCCATAAGGACATAACATTAGAAAAAGACATAGATTTTTTGAGTACACATAAGATTAATATATGGTGAACATCTATAAATAGAAAATTATTCACTCATTATGTTAAGGACATGAAATCATGTCCTCGCATAACATTATGATCATATAATCTAGGTATATACATAAACATGTGAACATGAAATCAAGGGCACACATAGAATAATTATATCCTTAATTATTAATCATTACCCATCACATTTTAGGGAGATATATTTACCACCTATCACTATTTACAACCTAACTACCATCCTAGGTTTTAACATAAGCGTCGTCCTTAGTTATAATGTATCCACCATCATTGGTTATAACGTAACCAATAACCTTGGTTATAATATAACCATCATCACATTTTGAAAACCATAAAATCATGTTTCTCAATATCATAACACATTTAAAATATCATAAAAACGAAAAAAATGTGTTTCATAAATATTTTACCATAGAATAACTCGTGGTAAATAGTTGGGTTTTATAATTATTTCATCAATTCATCATAACATAACTTGTGGTAAAGAAAAAGGTTTTGTTAACGAATTCTCATCATAGTCATAAACTATACAAAGAAATAATATGGATAATATCATTTCATTTTATCAATATTAACCTCTATGTGACATTAAATTATGTCATCTTAGGTGGAAAATAATTTTGAATGGTCACATGGATCTTTTCTTAAGGAAAATAACATTTCAACCTTTAAAATCACATTATTAGAGCTAGAATTTATTTAAATATTATAGTAATAAATTTCATTGAAAATATAATTGGAAACATATCCTATAAGATTTAAAACAAATATTGGTCATTATGGTGGAAAATTCAGTCTAATTCATATAATTTAAAAGAAAACATTCCATTCACACATTGGTAAAAAATTCAAAAACTTCTCATTCAAAAAATAAAAAGAAGACTCCTTTAAGAAAACTTTGTAAAATGTAAAACATGGGTCTAAAATACATTAAACAGACTTTGGATAATATAAAAAACATTATTTGAAATATTTTTATAAACTAAGTACATGGAATCAAAAAGGATTTTCGACCGATGAGAGAAATAAAGTAAGTTTTCCTTAGAAATATTATTTTGGAATTCCAAGTAATGAATGGGAGGAAAATAAAAAGAAAAATGTATTATTATGAAATAGAAAAAGGATTATAAATTTAATTAATTTATTTAGATATGTATCACAATATTTCATCATTTTCATTATAATCATAAACAATCTAGATAAAAAATGAGATTGTAACATAAAAACCTAACCACTTCTGAAACAATTTAATTATAAGAACCATTAAAAATTAGAATCAAATTAAACCTTAAATAAAATTCGAATAAGAATATTAATTATATAAAATTAAAATGGGTCATTATATACACCATACCAAACAATCAATTTATGAATATGGCATATGTCTTATAGAATCAAAAGCGATACTATAAATCTCTAAAATTAAGTCTATAAATTGTTTTAACATGTTCAAAACACATTTATACTAAATATAGATTGGTTATAAATATTTTATAATAACATAATCATGTGTATCATTTTATATATGATTTACTTATTACCTTTTATCATCATTTTATTAACAATTCCTTGTTAAAATCATATTTCAGGTAATAATTGCTTCATTTTTCTTGAATGTTTTCATTCGGTAGTTTATGTCAAATTAATTTTATCATAGTATCATAATATATATAATTTTAACCATTATATAAATAAAAAATATATTCATTATATATTTATTTATTTTAATCCATAAAATTTAGACATATAAAAAGAATTTTACAACCTGTGGAGTTAGTAGGTCATACATTCGCATGAAGGCTACTTCCATTTCCTCGATTAATGAAATGAAGAAATTGTAATTGTTAATTAAAATTAATATAATAATTTTCATATCATATATATTCAATTAATATATCCTTACTACCATCCATTCCAAAATAAAATAAAAAATTTATCATAACACTTCATGGGGGTGGTAGTCCACATGTATGCACGAGCGACATTATTATTTTACAAATTACTATAATATAATAATATATTTATTATATTATAATTAAATAAGTATAAAACTTTCATAAATATAAAAAATAAACACTACATCTATCATTATCTCTTTCTTTGAGAAGTGGTTATGGAAAATGAATTAGATAGGTTTGCGTAGTGGTAGACCGTATTTCACATGATCGATGGTTACGTTTCCCATTTTATGGAAGAGAATATAGATATAGTATATAAAATTAACATTTAAAAAATACAATAATATGTTAAATAATAGTTTTAATATAAAATATAGTTTTAATATTATTTTATGGCGGTGGAAGAATAAATAAAACCAAAAACACATGTTTAATAATGTTACCACTTTTTCGAAGAACCTCTTTAGGTTTATTCCTAAATCCTTCTATGTTGGTTTTACTAATAAAACTAATTAATCTATGATGTGGTGATGGAATTAATTAAGGAATTTGAGAAGGTATTGGACAAACTAAATGTATTTTTGAAATGTTGGGGGGACATGATATGGGGTGACCCTTTATAAGAGGGCGACATGACACACTTGGATGTTTTCAAAACAAGAAGTTGTACCCACATTTTCACATGAAAAAAGGCTATAATATGTCATTTGATAAAGAATTTGATTTTATAAGGTATAAATATTTCCATAAAATTTTAATTGGGAAATTTTTAGTTTATTTTAACCCTTAACATTTTAGATTAACCCCCGATAAACTCTTTTTTACTTTAATAATGATAAATAATTTTTATTGTTTTCAAAATTCATTATAAAAACATATTAAGTTGAAAAAATTATATAACATAAATTATTTTAATTAATACTATGGAAAATATTTTTTTTTAAAAAATTCATATAAGTGGAAAATTTTAATTTAAAATAAAACCAGTTGATGTGGTGAAAAAAAAATTCAAAGAAAAAATTTCAAATGTATAAAATGTTTTCACATAAAAAGTAATTTTTTTCCTAACTATAATGACATAAATTGGAATAATAAATATATAATTGGACTATTTATTCTTTAATAATTATATTAAAACAAAATAATACTTTTAAATTCATTAACTAGAAATAATAGTTTTAATAAAAATCAGAATTTTTTACTATTCATCAAAAAATTTATATTTATAGAATATTATAAAAAAATAAATAAAAGATAGTTTTGACAGAAGATTTAAGAAATTAAATTTATTTTTCAAATAAAGTTTCTAAAATAGGATACAAATCTTATCTATATTTACTCAAAAAATTACATAAATAACATTTTTTGAGAAAAAATAATATTCAAAGAATATAAAGGATTTATTAAAAATTTAGTTATTTTTTAGAAATATGTTTTATTAATAAAGAAATAAATAACTTATAATTTTTTTTACTAATCATTCCACTATGTTTAATTTGTAGGTTATAATAGTCATGTTTCAATAATAATATAAGTTTTATATTATGGTTCGTTAAAACATGATGTTGCGTGTAACACAAAATTTTAGAGAAATTCAATTTATTAAAAAAAATATATTTCATAAAATCTCTGGGATTTACATTATACCGAACCTTAAAAATTAATTTCACCCTTAAAATTCTTTACCCTGATACAAAAAATGAAGATGCATTTTCCTCAACAGATCCCCAGGTTCATAAATAGCATCATCAAATTGGGGATTTTGCAATAAAATTTTGACCTGGTGAAAAGTATTATTTTATAAAACATTATCTATATGATCCAAAATATCCATAGGTTATTCCTCAGAATAAATATCATTATTAAACAGTATAAAACCAAATTATTGTTCATATTAATGATCAGATGTGTTTTTAATCAGAAGAGATAGATTGAATACATTTTTTAATTAAAAGAGGTTCGTTGGAAGCACCAACTGATAAAAAACCATCACCACTTGATCAAGAAACATAATAAGGGATAATATATCGAGGGATGAACTTTATTTCCCTCTGAATATCATAAAATTAATCCATGGAGATATTTTTTCAAAAACTTTCTCACCAACTTATACTCTTGATCATAAAGATGATTCTCAAAATAACATTTCTATCAAATATGAGCTTATTTAAAGTCTTTTTGAATTGATTAAAAATTAACCACCATTTACACAGTTTTCTCAAGTCTAAAGAAGGTTTATTCTACGAATTCATCCCTAAATGTTGTAGTTATACACTTCTTCCCATATAAACAATTATAAGGATCATTTTGAATGCTTTAATGGAAGTTAGTATTTTATGGAAAATCTGTTAGAGGATTGTGTTGATCCCAACCACCATTGAAATTCAGAGAAAAATATCTCAACATATGCTTTAGGGTTTGAATTATTCACTTAGAATGGGAAATTTTTTAGGATGATACGCAATTCTAAAACATAAATCTCTATTAAATATTTTGTGAAGAATTCTCCATAATTTTTACGTAAACCTAGTATCGTGATTAGATATAATAGAATCTGGTACTCCAGGAAGAATTATCACTTTGATGATGTATATCCGGAAAAGATGATCCATATAGAAATATTATCAGATAGCGATGAATTGTGTTGTATTTTTAAGGATATTAATTAAAAACAATATAGCATTATTACCTTTAGATTCTTTGTATAGTCTGATGAAAAATCCAAGGTTATTTTTTCCCATTTACATTATGGTATGGGTAATGCGTGTAATATCGCCTAATATTTTCATTCTCTCATCCATAACATTATGCCTTATCATGAACTGATTCACAAACCCAAAAATATGTCTCTTTATTCCATCCCATCATAAATACTACATTAAATCGTGATACATATTCATACATCCATGATGAATAGAGGGTGAATAAAAATGGGACTCCGATAACAACTCCATAAAAACTAGTATCAAGGGGACACAAACATGGTTTCTGAACCTTATACTTCTGTCACCATCAAAGTTAAACTTAGGATCATTTATATCCTTTTTCTATTTCAATACATCATCCTTTATCACCTCTTTAATCATCACATGGAAATATGATTAAAAAAATATTTGATAAAGGTAAGTTTTATCCTTTTCATTCCTGATTTTGATATCCATCCTTCATAAATCTATAAATATTGGATATTTTTTGATACTCATCATGAATAATCTAGAATGATACTTTGGACTCAAATAATATTCCTCCTTGTTTTTTTCCACATGGTTCTATTATATTGAGGAGTCACAATCTTTTATCAAATTTAACCATATTCCCTGGTTCATCTTCAACTCTATTTGTATGCACATATACTTTAAATATTTGTGATTTGTATATATATCACACTTTTCCCTTTAATGATAATATCTCAACATCTTTAATGAAACAATTACCATATTTAACTTCAAATAAAAAGTGTGGTAAATTTTCTAATGAAAATTTAATTGTTAGAAGACATAAACAATAACCATGTCATTATACAAGATAATGTTACTCAATTAGTTCTTATATTGATCCTTATATATTACAATCCCATCCCCTATAGGGTATTGTAAGAACATGTGCACTGACTAATCTTCTCTTATGTTCCATGAAAATTTCCTCGTATTCATCCATCTAGAGGAACATATATCCCTTCCTTGTTTACATGGTGAGTGGATTATATAGTCATTCTAAATTATTCTCAAACATTTGATAATATACATCCTTACCAAGAAAACATTAGATCTCAGTTTCCATGGTTGTTCTAGGCCAAATTTAAATTTCCTTCACCTTTGATTGACCCTCCTATATACATTCTCATAAGATTACATGACCCAAAAATGAAAGAAATATTATCCAAAATTCATACTTTGTAAATTTTATGTACAATTTATCCTGCAGATGGTCTTTAGTAATATTCTTAAATAATATCCATTCTCTAATTTTTTATTATAATATATAAAAATATCATATATAAAGACTACCAAAAATTGATTAAGGTATCCTCTAAGGACTCTATTTATTAAATCCATGATTATAGTAGAGATATTAATAATAACAAATGGAATTCGTGTATATTCACAATGTCCATAAGTTGTATTTTATGCTATATTGGGTATATCCTCATTATTTACCCTCAATTTATGACATAAAAAATGAAGGTAAATATTATAAATGTTTTGATATTCCTGTAGTTGATGATACTAGTCATCAAAATAAGCTAGATGATACTTGTTCTTTACTGTGATCTTGTTAAATTCATAAAGAAAAATATAGTGTCAAATTAATATCTTTTTCTTGTCAAAAAATTTAATAGGTTTTCCCTAATATAACAAATTTGTGTTAATAAATACCTTGTCAAGGTTCTCCTATAATTGTTTCTTCAATTTAGGAAACTCAATTCGGTACATTCTAATGGAGTCTTTGAAATAGGTGTGGCACCAAGTATGGTTTATACTGAAAACTCAACTTCATGATTCAATGGAAGACTTAAAAACTCTTTAATAATGACATCAACAAACTCCCACACAATAGGAATATAATCAATGTTGTGTTTCTACCAATCTATTGGAAATAAAACACACCATTTGAATATGAATCAAAACCCACACAATGGTTTTGATTTCAATCAGAAGTTTATATTTTTCATTGAACTAATAGATGATCACAAGATGAATTGGAATACCAATGAATTTCTTCCTTTCCTTCAAAACTGATTTAGAATTTATGAATATAAATCTAATGCATGCGAAATATAATATAAAATTGAACTAGTGGGAGAATAAAAATATATTCAAGAAGAAAATTCCAAAAAACATCAACTGCTGAAGAATCAAGGACTTAAAATATGATCATAATACCAATTGGAGTTTTTCTTACTAACTCAACATCTCTTCCTCGTGGTGGTAAGATGGTACCCTTATGTGATTTTTTTGATTTTAAAGAATGAGTAAATCAAGAATAGAATTATCCGTTATTAGTTAAAGAGTGGATGAAAAGTGTAATATTCACCATTTCTTTCTCATAAACAACTTCAATAGTTTTTACAAAATGATATTTCCTTTTTTTATTTGGGATTAGGATGATATTAACACTGATTATAAATAAAATATAGATTCTTTTACTTATTAGAATAATTCTGATACTCCTTTATTTTGAAGGATTAGAGCCTGGGTGGTGAATCAGTGGGTGTTTTAATTTCCTCCAATGTATCAAATAGTATTTTCAACACCTTTTTAAATTAACTAGATCTATAACATAAATTCTTACATTTAAAACACTTTATCCACCCAAGTAATTCCCACAATTTTTTCCAATATTTATTGCATGTATGGGACTGGAATTTCTTTCCATTTTGCTATTTTTTCAAGTTCTCATGAGACTTGATCATCATTTCTTTATCAATACCATGAGGATTGTGGGAAACTCTAATTTATATTTCTACCTTGAGTTTACATCAAACTTTATTTTTTATACTATAGTCTCTTATGGATAAAACCTTTTAGGGACATGGTTTTAAGCCAACAAATAATTGTAATTTTTTATTTTATGGTAGATTATTATACCAAAATCATAACATGCATGTCTTGTAAAATTAGTTTCTTAGGTACCAATAGATTCTTTATCTTTTTTTTTGAGTTCAATAAATTACTTCTCATTCAATATAAAAATAATTTTAGGGAAGTACTTACTGAAAAATAAACTCTTAAACTCATACAACTCTATAGATTTTATTTATTCATATTTCCCCATATAATGGACAAGAGTCCACTATTGATATGATTTTCCATTTAAATGATAGAAATTTTGCATTAATTTTTCATGGTATAAACACTCGATAATGGAAAATATATTTTCGATGGTAATGATACATTACTCGATAACTATTAGATCAGTGGAACCACTAAAAAAAGTTTAATGTTTCCTCATAAAGGAAACAATATAACATTGTTCGCTAATTTTATAATTTTAAAGTTGAACATGATTCATATCTTGATAGAATTATATGATAACATCAATAAGATTTTTCATTATAGATCCCATAACATTTACCTTCTCATGAGTAAAATTATTTCATTTGTTTTACATTCAACATTTCCATCATGATCGAGCCATCGAATAAAAAAAGTATAGTGTAAGAAACACTAATTATAGTGGGACATTAAATAATCATAGAAAATAATGTCTTTGATGTCTAAATCATTACACACTATTTTGCATCTATAACACCATAGGTTTGAAAAATTTAGTCAAATACTTCATGATGGACTATAATGAGTTGTGAATTTCCAAATCATATCCCCTGATAGTGTCAAAAAAGGTGTGTATAAAGGCCCATTTTTATGAACATAGTGGTGATCTACTATAGTTCAATGTACCCGTGGTGATGTTATTACCCAATGTTTTAAATTCTCTATATCCATGTCCACTTTTTTCATTGATATATTGATGTTTTATAGTAATAACACACTCATTTAATTACTATAACATTGGACATTCTCTTATACTTAGGATTATCTAAAGGGTTCTCACTATTGTTTTCATATCCATGTTTTCAAAGGTTAACTATAACTTTTCTTTGAAACCAACTACTGGAACACATGTTTTTTATCATAAATATTACATTTTTTAGATTAATATTCATCAAATTTCAAAAATACAAGCCCAATGATTACAAAGGTTTATTAGATTTGGAGACTAGCATAAAAATAATTTTATTTCATGATTGATTTTCCAAATATCCCCTAAAGATCTTCCCATATAGTCCCCTTGAAAGACATACCCCACTTAAGAACATTCTTCATAAAATCAAGAAAGAAGACATAATAAATGGTGAGTTAATAAGCTTATTAAGGGTAAACATTTGAGATATAAACATACAATAAGCATAAGGGTATGTTGACATGAAAATAAATTTTCAAAACCATACTATGTATCTCATATATCATAAAATCGAGTCATGAAATAAATATTAGTAGTTAATAATTCTTGAATCATAAAATAATGAATAAGAATGAGAATTAAGAACATAAGATTGGCATATGGAATATATTTTTCGCATAAACATGATCTTATAACATTATAAACACATATAAATAGAAATATATCCACACATTTTCACTACTAGAAGTTTTGGCTATAGCCATGGTTTGAAACATTGGCTATAACCCCAAAAACTGTGGCTAGTATTGGCATGGATAAAAGCCTATAACTACGGTTTGAACTGTGGCTACAACCCGCTAGTCGTAGTTTCAAACCGTGGTAGAAGCTTAAGCTAGACATTGCAATTAGCTGCAGTTTAAACTCTAGTTATAAGGATTTAGGCACGGTTTGAAACCGTGGCTAAATCCCATCCTATTTCATAAGAAAAAACCACCCTTAACCCTATACATACCCCCAACACCCACACACTCTCCATGTAGCATCCCCACACTCCGTTTGCTGCAGCCCACTACTCCCCCTCCAAGATAGCCCCCACACCCACATTGCAGTATCCCCCACCCACTTACAACAGTCCCCACCCCACTTACAGAAGCCCCCTCCCCCATGTAGTATCCCGTCACTCCCCTTCATGGACATCCCCCCCCCACACCCCCTTGCACCAGCCCCCACCCCACTTGCAATCTCCCCACCCCTTTGCAGCAGCCCCCACCCCCTTGCAGCAGCCCCACCTATAAAAGCAGATTACTCCCCTTCCTGGACAACACTCCCCTAGACACCCCCTTGGACACCCCCCTTGGACAGCCCCACCAACTAGACACCCCGACTAGACACACATGGACCCCCCTGGACACTCCCCGGACACCCTCCATTGGACACCCACCCTGTACACCCCCTGGACCCCCTAAACACCCCCCTTAAAAGCCCTCCGCTGGACCCCATAGACCCCCTAGAAACCCCCACTGGACACCACCCCCGGACACTCCCAAGACCCCCTAGACACCCCCCTGTACACCCATAGACACCCCCACTGGACCCCCCCCCCCCCCAGGACACCCCCTGGACCCCCCCCCCCAAGACACCCCCTGGATCCCCCTTGACACCCCACCCCATGAACACCCCTCTCAGACCCCCTAGACACCCCAATGGACACCACCTGGACACCCCCTGGACCCCCCTGGACACCCCCCTTAGACACCCCCCTTAGACACCCCAAGGACACCCCCATGGACACCCCCCAGGACCTCCCATGGACACCCCCACCCCCTAGACACCCCCATTCATGCATATACATTCATATTAAGAAAATTAAATAAGAAAAAGGAAAAGGGGAAACTGTAAACTGAGAGAATGTATAAAATATATTTTTCTAAACAAATATAAAGGTACAGGATTCAAAAGTGCATACACTGGGATCAACTATCCAACCATGATATAGAGTAGTGTCCGGACGATCGAATATTGAACACTTGAGAGTAAAATCAAAACCATTAATTCAACAAGAATGGTGGATTCAAAGTTAGTTTGATTATAAACCAAAAAAATGGTTATAAATGCCTTGCAAAAAATGGCATAAAATAACCATTACCTCTTGAATTTTATATTCAGTTCAATTCTAGATGCAAGTCATCGAAGCAAATCAATTACATCTGTTGTTTTCTGATGCTAGTTCCGTACATAGCATGCATCCCTCTCATACATACCAATACGAGTAATCAAAATGAATAAATGATCGAAAAGGAAAATCCATCAAGAAACCAAAAACAAGAATCCAAACTTTTTTTGAGCTCTTTCACCTGCATATATTCCTTGACAACCCCCTCCCCCTGCACCCCATAACATCATCCTGGACACTCCCCCTTGCTCTCCACCCCTACACCCTTTCCCCCTACACCCCCACACCACCTACACACTTCCCCCCATCCCCCTTCACCCCCTCCTGGACAACCCCCCACCCCCTTGCAGTAGCCCCCACCTCACTTGAAACAGCCCCAACCACTTGCAGCATCCCACCACTCCCCTTTATAGACAACCCCCCCCCCCACATTCCCCTTGTAGAAGACCCAAAACCCTTGCTACAGACCCACTCCTCTTTCTGTATCCCCCCTTACAGCAACCCACCAATCCCCTTTTTAGATAGCACCCCCCTGGACACCCCTAGGACACCCACTAGAAAACTTCCACTGGACACCCCCTGGGTATCCCCCCTGAATACCCCCTGGGTATCCCCCCATGACACCCCCTTGGACCCCCTAGAAACCCTCTACTAGACCCCCTTGAACACCCACCCCTACCCCGTGGACACCCCCGTGCATTTATATAAATGCATATTACGAAAAGGGAAATAGAAAAAAGGAAAAAGGGAATGTTTAAAATAAGAGAATGTATAAAATATTTTTTCTAAAAAAATATAAAGGTACATGATTCAAAAGTGAATATATGGGGATCAACTATCCAACCATGATACATAGTAATTTCTAGAAGATCAAATATCTGACACTCAGATGTAAACTCAAAATAATGAATTATGCAAGCATGGTGTATGCCAAGTCAATTAGATTAAAAACAAATTAAATGGTTACAAATTCATTGTAAAAAATTGTACAAATTAACCATTACCTTCTGAATTTATATTCACATCTATCTCGGTTTCAATTCATAGAACGAAATCAATTGCATAGTCTATGTTTTGTTGCTGCTTATCTTCACAGCATGCATCACTATCCTGTATACCAATACAAGTGATCAAAATAAACAAATGATCAAAAAGGAAAAGACATCAGGAAGCCAAAAAAAAGGAATCCAAACTCTCTTTTGCACTCTTTCACCTGCATATACTTCTGGAAACCCCCTCCCCCTGTACCCCTTTCCCCCCTCCTGGACCTCCCATACTGGACACCCCACCCCATTCACCCCAACACCCCCTCCACCTATACCCCCACACCCCCTGCACACTACCCCCAACCACCTTAACCCCCCTCTTAGACATCACCCTCCCCCTCCACCTGCTGTACACAGTCCCCCCACTCCCATTGCAGCATCCCCCAACCCCCTTACAGAATCCCACCAATTCCCTTCCTCGACATCCCGCCCGCCACTCCCCGTGCCACAGCCTCCACCCCCTGGAATCCCCTTTGCATCATCCCTCTACTCCCCTTTCTGGACACACCCTAGACACACCCTCCTAGACATACCCCCTCCCCTGCACCCCATGTACACAGCCCCCCCCCCAATTCTATAGACCCCACCCCCTTACAACAGACCACCACTCCCCTTCCTGGACAGCCCCCTCCCCCCACACTCCTATTACAGCAGCCCCACCCCCTTGCAGCAGCCCACCACTCCCCTTCCTAGACAACAACCCCCAAGAAACCACCTTGGACACCCCCCTGGACACCCCTTGGACCCCCTTGGACCCACCATGGACTCCCCCCACTAGACCCTTTGGACGCCCCCTAGACACCCGTAACAGGACCCCCCCCATTGGACACCCCCACAAACTAGATACCCCCATGCATTAATATACATGAATATTAAAAAAATTCAAGAAGAAAATGGAAAAAGGAAGTCCAAGAGAATGTATAAAATATTTTTTCTAAAAAATATAAAGGTATAGGATTCAAAAGTGCATACTTGGGGATCAACTATCCGACAATGATATAGATTAATGTCCAGAAGATAAAATATTTCACACTCAATATTAAACTAGAAATCATAAATTCTACAAGAATGGTGTTTCCCAAGTCAATTTGATTAAAAACACAACAAATGGTTACTAATGTCTTTCAAGAAATGGTATATAATAACCACTACCTCTTGAATTTTATATTCATGTCAATCCCAATTGCAAGTCGTGGATGAAATTCAACTGCATCGGCTATGTTTTGTTGTTGGTTCTCATCATAGAATGCATCCATATCCTGCATACCAATATAAGTCATCAAAATAGAAAAATGATCGAAAACGAAAAGCCATCATGAAGCAAACTATCTTTTGAAGAGGATTTAAAACAACATAAAACCACAGTTTCTAGTTACATGATTAGTAAATCAATTCTATGTGATTTTTATTCATGATGAGATGATACTTTTAGTGGTTTTTGTAATAATACCATTAGTTTAATTTTCTACTCTATTTATTAGTTTTCTTGTTAGGTATGATATAGTGTTTGTTCTATTATTAATACATTTACCTTTTTTCTCTAATTGTTTGGGTTTATTGGATCTTTATATTTTCAATATATTTAATACTTAAGGTGGAATTTTTTTTAATTTATTTAAACTAATATTCCCCCCTTGTAATAGGAATATAATAAATATTTGGGGATAACATTTGGTATCAAAGTAAGTCTCTATTTTTGAGACCGAGCTTGACCAAATCATCCTAAATATTCATTACTTTATCATATTTTTGATCATATCAGATTCCTTGCACTAACCTATAGTGGTGAATGTATTTTCCTTTTTTTAGAGTGGAAGTATTCCACATCAAATATATTGAAAATATTAATCATAAAAGATCACCCATAGTTGATGAAAATGATTGTTATTTCTGGAGATATTTGATGGAATCATTAATTATTTATATTGGGAGTGAAGTGCCAAGAAGTAATCAATATGATATGGAAATTGTCTTTATGTTGTACACCATTGATGATTGTATAACTTATAATGTCATATGAAAATTTTTGTGCATTATCCTTTCCATTTAAAAGATCAAAGGGGGGTTACTAAGTTGTGACTCGGTCATTAGTCAACTTGCCTACTTGGGAAATTCCATCTTAAATGTCTACTTCACTTAAAGTGTGTTTTTGTTCAAAAAGCTATTTTAATAAAAAGAGGGAAAACCCCTACATGGATATAAAAAGGGTCAAGTATGATGTGTGATTTATGGATAACAACTAAATCAAGTATATGTAAAAAATTAATGCAATAATTTCATGCAAGCTATACCATTGTGATTTTTTGCAGAAATCGCGTCTCCGTTGGAGGGGTTTTATTAAAAAAACATGACTTTTTTATCAGATGAAACAATTACCATAACTAAAAATTATTGAAGAATTACAATTTCATATAATATTAATTATGATGGAACCTAAATGAAATTTAAAATATTGTTTAGTTAAAGAGGCTAGGAGAGGGACCCAACTTCAAAGGAGCCTAGCCACACTCAGTGATAAACAATTTTATCAGCGACAACTCTAAGATGCTTCATCCATCCTCTGGTCATATGCAACTTTTCATATACACAAAGATGCCCTAAACATTATGTACATTTCCGCGTGGCCTTGAACACGCACAAGAGGATCCTTATATATAATCTCACATGCATAATCCTGTTACCACCCACACACGTATGATTTTTCTGTATATATACATATGAACAACTGGCCCCTTACATGTAATAACGCTTCCATGGGATGATATACATATAAAAAGATAAACTATTATATATATATCTTTACCTTTGCATATGTGTTGAGTCGACGTTGACTCTGGTTTCCACCCCACTCACGAACTTGTCCCAGGAGACTTCAACAAAATGCTAGTGATCTGATGAATCAGCTTTAATTGAACCTAAAAATTGAAGTGGGAGGAACATGATTAGTGATAAAGCCAATAATTGAAAATGTGATGATTATAAAAACATCAATACTTGAAGTGAAGGATTCCTCTCTAACAAGGATGCAACATATCATGCAGTTTCATTTCAGGCAATAATGACATGGAACATCCAATTTAACATCATACATTTATGAAATTAAATATGAAATTTACATTTTACACAATTATAACATAAGAGTATGTAATACATGTACATGACATTATAGTTTCTAAAATGGTAATCAATCATTAAGACAAGCATAAAATAGTTTATAAAAAATAATTATTTTCTAGATACATTAGAGATGGGTGAAAACACTTTTATGTTATGTGGGATTAGCATTTTCATGGTTTTCTAATACCTATAAAAATAATTATTTAACTATTGTATGTGTGGTGACTAGGGAATATTAATAAAATTCAATGTAATAGAACATTTATTGTATTTTTCATAGACAATATATACCCAATAAAAATTTTCTTCAATAAAAACTTCTGATATGTAACTAACACTATAGATGAAGACAATAAATTAGAAAAGGAAGATGAATGTGAGTAACTTCCAACTCAAAGAAATAAAAACACATAACATGAAACATAACTAAAAGAAAAGGATTCATATACGTACGTTGGTAAGCCCCATGATAGAATTGACTATATCCCCATAGGCAGATTTCAGAGCCATCATGACCTTAGACATGTAGACTTCATCTCGTGCCATCACCAACTCGATGTGCTTAGTTTTTAAGCTCCATGCTCAGGATTGCATTAAAAAAATTGTAATTAAATATAAATTAGAAATGTAGTTATGATATACAACAATACCCCCCCACTTCACACCCCCTAGCCCCTTCCCTGCAACCCTTCCCCCTCCCTTGCACTCCCCCTACCCCCTTCCACCAGCACACCACCCTTCCCTCTGTACACACCCCTACACACCCACACCCCATACACATCCACACCCCTTCCCCCTACACACCACATTGCACAACCCCTTCCCCTACCCCTTACTTGTACTATCCTGACCTGGATCACCTCTAGGATGGTGGCCGGACCGGTGGGTTACATAACCTCAGGCACATCGCCCCGAATGCTAGAGGATGCCGACTACCAGCAAGGGATATTTTGTGTCTTTGGGGAATACTATGCCCTAATAGGTAATAAATAATATCACCTTGAAAGTAACCGGCAATAATAATCAATAGCGGAAGCATGTAAATGAATAAACTGTAGCAGAAGAAATATTAACAAATACAACAGAAAGATTATAGCCAAGTTTGAAATCTCACAAAAGGATGTCATGCCATGATATTGGTCAAAACTAAAAGTATGAAAAACAAAAATCAAAAAGATAGCCAACTAAAAGAAAATAATCAAGCAGAAACTACATCATGAGCATGGTTCCGTCCACTGGCCCAATCTCTATCTTATGAAGTAATGAACAGTCAAGCATCGGAAGCATCATGATTCCCTTTGTCAATACCAGCGATCATGTAATCTTCTCAGGTGTCCCTGATGCTTGAGGAGGGTATGAGATGAAATCCCAATAGGCTGGAACCCACGGTGTCTAAAGCATTCCATTTCGTGTAGTAATAAAAATTTAGTGTGCCATTACATAATAATTCCATATAATTAATTTAAACACAATGAACTAAATAAGCTGGCTTGGGTTCCAAACGACACCCATGCCTAATCACATGATTCATCCTAAGATAGTAGTCTGAAAGGGTTCCTTTCAGAAAAATGCACAAACACGTATATATGTATATAACCTAGAATGAAATTTAAACAAGAAATAGGTATACCCCAAGCTTGTGCTTTGACTTGGGGTCTAAGTCAAGTGTAAAACAGGTGTACTACCACATATCAGAAAGATATCTCAATTACCATGAAAACTAAAATGGAAATAATATCAACCCTTAAGTGCATCATTTATTAAGGTTCAAGTTGAGAGTTGGAGTCTAAGCCCATCCTGAAGGTATCACTACGGAACATCCGTCAATTTATCCAATGCCATCGAGCCGGTCAAAGGGAATCTTTCAAAAGACCAAGTATCGCCTGAGGCATGGCTTTACCCTGAGTCTGTCCCGATCTCACCAAAAGGGATTGAGTGTCATTCGAGGCTAGCTTAGCCACATTTCCAATGGATAAGTCTTGATGGGACCTTTTGGAACCGGTATAACTAAAAAGTATTAGAAAGTCCAGGGAAGTCTCGGTCCGGCAAAGCTGACAACACCACTCTCCAACACATAGAGGTAACCCGTCAGAAAAGAGGATCTAAGGGTGACCCTTAATACGGGACCCACCCCTTTTCCCGTCCTAAATTTAATTAATGTTTTCACAGTAGCAGATATGACATAATCAGCATATAAAGTCGTAGCTTGAAAACTAACCAGATATACCCACATCACAAGGCATTAATTTAACAGTATAGCATAAAAACATTCAAGGAAATATACATATCATATCAACCTCAGCAGATAAAACACATTTAAATAAAATTCAGTTCAACATAACAAGTTCCAATGATCCAACAAATCAAGTTCATGTTAAAAGAAACTATTTATTAAATTTAATTACAATAAAAACGGGCTTTGAAGCACATACAATTAATTAAAGAATAAATTTGGCCAATGGAAGAATTCACTGATCATGTCAGAACACCCAAAGGGGTGTCCAACTTTGTTCAATAAATCAAACAACTATTCATTTAATTTAAAAAACAATAAAAAGGGGATGTGAAATTCCCGTAGCTAATCAAATTAGTAACACGACTGACGAAAAACTACACCGACTATGTCGGCATAGCCAAAGGGGTGTGCGATCTTGTTGAAAACATTCAAACAAATTAAATTAATATGATTATGGATGAAACAATTATTCTAAAACATTAAATTAATTAAAATGGTTAAAATTACACAAAGCAGGTAGGCACCGACTAACGGCCCAACAACGCATTTTTATAAATCGAAACGAAACGGAGGGAAAGAGAGTAGCAAACCTACCTTGTAGTCGTAGATGACTATATGATCTGTGGTGGGCTTGGATTTAACCTAAAACTGATGAAAATGAAGGATTTAGAAAAACCCCAAAATAGGGTAACAATATTCCGCGATGAACTGCATGTATATTACTCAATGAAAACACCCGTTTCCAATTTCACAATGTTGGCCTTTCCCTAAGGTTTACTTCTCACCTGAAGGCGAAGTAATCTGACGTCGGATGGAGGAGCATCGACCATCCAAAAGGTATGTTGGTTGATTTGGTAAGATTTAGAGGTGTGATGGGATGTGTGGGAGAGGGAGAGAGGAGAAGAAAAAAAGAAAAGAGAGAAAAGAAAGAAAAAAAGGAAAAGAAAATATGGGAAAAACAAAATATTAGGAAAAAAGGAAATAAAAAAAGATAAAATATAACAAAATAATGGAAAGGAAAATAATAAAAATAATTAAAAATAGGAATCCCCCATTTTAATTATTTATATTTTTCCCGTAACCCCCTCTTTATTTTATTTCGGAATATATTTTTATTTTTTATTGCTTTCATTTAAATCAACTTTAAATATCTTATAACTCTTACCCAATCCTTAATTAATTATTTAAAACATGAACATCGCGCCAATTCGAGATGTGGCATTTTTCATGAAACGTATGCAATTATTTAAATTAAATAAAAAGCTGCCCGAGATCCGCAGCAAGGTGTGGAGGCATGCTCCCTGGGTCACATAATTAATTAGACTATAATAAAGTAAAAAATGGATTGTACCTAATTAAGTGTGAGACTTTAAACTACACACCCCCACACTATCCCTTCCCTACCCTCTACCCCCTCCCCAGCACACCCCTCTCCCTGCCACACCCCCATCCCCCTTCCTCATTTCCTACACACCACATGCCCCCTCCCCTGTACTACCCCCTTTCCACTACAACCATCACACCACCTGCCCTTACTCTCTACACACCCACACCCATACCCCATTCACACCCCCTTCACACCCCTACCCCCACAGACCCCTACAATACCCACTACCCTACCCCCTCCCATACACACCCCTCCCCCTATTCCCTGCAAACCCACACCCCCTTCACACCCCCTACCCCTCCCCCCAACACTTCCCCTGCCCCCATCACACCCCCTTCCCTTGCACACCCACACACCCAGGCCCCTACCCCATACACACTCACTACCCCTGCGCCCCCTCCCCCTCCCCCCTACACCCCCTACACACCTGCAAACCACATGCTCCCTAAAATATTATACACCACAAAATCTACCAAACACTAATATCATTATATGGTACAATTCAATGTATGAACCAAGAATAAAATTTAAATCTAAAATGTACCTCAATATTAGTATCACCATAACCATCATGACCCTCAAAATCTCCTTTACAAACACCAACATAATTATCTCCTCCTCTCAGACCACCACCATCATCATGCACCTAAATCAATAGCAGGAGTAGAAGAATCCTCACAAACCCAAAGAAAATAAATGGGGACACATTTAATTAATGAAAACATAAATATGTTATCACTAAAATCAACAAATCAATCCATATTTATTTTACTCATACAAAATCATACAAAATGTAAAAATATAAAAATTTCAAGGATTTTAATGGAATTTGAGGGAATAAAACAATGAATTACGAGTAAAAATTTATGAAATTTCTAGTTTTATTACTCCCCAACACTTATTTTATTGAACTCCAAGAAAATATATTGTCTACTGGACTTACTAAAAATGAGTAACAACTGTAACACCCCAAGATTTCATAGTGTGTTATTTCTTCAAAATAATTCAATAACTTGCACTACACGCAACACCGAGTTCAATCACACCATGACTTACAAAAAAAAGCCATTCAAAAGTGGTTATGAATAGTATTATCTAAATTTTAAACTTTATATAACCCTTATAATTTTAGAATCCATATTATGAGTTTCTTAGATATAATGCAAGAACAAATTCATTTTCAGTATTGCACTTTTATCAACTTTTAATAGTGAACCCTTTTTAAATACAATATTTTAAACTTTTTGACTAAATGGGGACATCATAGATTTAAAATGAAACATCCCAATCTTCCACGGTACGCTCTCTTTGAATAATACAGTAGTGTGTGTTGTACGCAACCTTGAGTTTTAACACACACCATAACTAATCAAACTAGCCGTTATGAATAGTAATACCTACTTTTTGAAATTATATATATTTTATATTTGAAAATGGACTTCATTTTTGGATTCGGAATATCGAATTTAGCCTAAGATGAAATTTTGGTACATTTCGGATAACTTTCATATTTTGATGAATAGTGAAAATTACTAAGTTTTAATTAAAAACAACTTTTTTAATCAAAATAATTAATAGTGATAAATTATGAATTTGAGTGGTTTTAAAGTATATTTAGAATATATTTTTACTATTTAATATAATGTTGGTCATTGGACATAATTTTACAATTAAACCGAACATAAACAAATGTCAATCTTTTGATAGTTATTATCTCTTAAAAACACGCTTTTGGTTTTGACAGCGGGAATTAATTTTAAATTAATTTCTTCCACTTCTGTGTTTAGAATTTAGGAAAATGGATTCCATATTTGGAATCAGGATGTTCAAATTGTGTAAATAGGTAACTTTTATTTTTAGACATTTTGAATAATTACTGCGGTAAATATTTTATTTACCATGGTTAAGGGTAAATCCGGTAAATAAGGGTTAAAAAATAATATTATAATAATACTAAATTACCCTAAAACGTGTCTTAACCCTATTGGTTGATAAATGGTCGACCATGGGAATCTTCGTGTCAATTTTGGGACCCCATGGATCCACTTGTAAGTGAAAATGACACTTTATTTTAATTAAGTCAAAATGAATACAAAAATGACACAAGCATATATCTTTTTAGCAAAACAATTGTTACATAGAGTTATATACGTTGTATTTTAGATTATAAATATTCATTAGAAATATAAACAGATTTCCTACATAATGATATTTTATTTATAATTTTTAGACATTAAATAATTTATTTTATTTATGACACAATGATGATGCAGTAATTACTATAATAGTGAAAAATTAAAATAATTGATATTATAAATACCCAAAAAAATATAATATGAAACTTTTAATGAATTAAACTAATTTTCTATGATAATATGATATATTAGGATTGATTTAATTGACTTTGTTCGAAGTAATCAATCTGTTATGTGTTTCACAAAAATCAACTATTGAATAGTGTCAAAATTGACATAAAAGAGTTCTTAAAACAAATATTATATTATTAATTGATATTAAATTCCTAAAAATCTAAGGTTCGTCCAAGAGACTTATATCAGAATAGGTTCATCATTAATGGACCACTTGGGGGTCGCTTGGATGTATATTGTATGTTTATTAACCATATTATATAAAAATACAAAGAGACATTGTAAAAGTGAAACTAATTATCTTAGAGTTAATACTTAAAGATAAGGTTAATATAAGTACCCAAACCTGTCTAAATTCTATTGGTTTAGTGGTTTTCGACCTATCCCCACCTTAGCCTTTGAATAGTCAACTTTGGAGCCATTGGAAACCGAATATGAATTTATTATAAATTAATATTTCTAGCTTTTCCAAAGGTGCCCCTCACCCCCTTATAAAAGGGCACTCTTCTTTCTCATCTCTTCACACCATAAAAGCCTTTTGGTTCGGCCAAACTCTGCCCAAATACTCTCCCAACATCCCTCACTACAACCTAGAGGCCTTAGTTTGATCAGAAAGACAACCTAAAGAGCCCTTTTGATCAAATCAAAAGGAAGAACCTGAAGAAGAGGTAATGATTTTACCACCCTTCTCCAAGTTCATTTCTTCTTCCACTTCTTTTTCCTTTGTTCTTACCATTCTAAAATAATAACTCCAGTATCTCACATATACAGTGACGTTATTATAAATATGGTACAACCATATTCAGTATTCTATCCACCCTTTGAATAACATGTCACCATACGTGCGTACGTACGGACTACCGTCTCCACGTCGTGGTGTAATTGTTATTCAATATAATATTATTTAGATGGGTATAATAATGATGTGTAACTCATGTAAATAATAAATATAACATGTTAATGATTCTGTATATATGATATACCATCCATTTATATATTATTTTAATATCAAAATAATGATATTGTCGCTCGTGTGTACGTACGGACTACCGTCTCCACGAACGCGATGAGATTCATTCTCCATCGTATCCATTCAAGTATAATTATCATTTTATGATTTAAAAATGATGTTTAAGGACTAGATATCATTCTGGATATGAATAAGATACAACAACCATGGCTTATGTAACAAAACATATAAAAGAAAATGAGTAAGTTAACTCCCGAAACGACGATAATTCTAAGATATTATTAATAAATCAATGTTAAAAGATCATATATGATATCATATTATTATATATGATTCTTGTATAATTTAATAACAACTATTTCACCATTATACAGGAGGTTAACCTACCCCAACCAAGGAAAAGTACAAGGTAAGGGTTTACTTTACAACCTCTTCATTATCCAAGGTTGTTTATACGTAATAATCTACTGGGATCTCTTTATCATCCACATCCATGTTTCTTAAAAATGCATTTCAAAACATTTTTACTATTTACTAGAATATGAGTTAAAGTCATTTATACCCTTTTTGACTTTTATAAGTGGTTTATAAAGGAATCTTTCGGTCGTTTTCAAAACAAGGTCATTTTTAACCTTTTCGACAGAATTAAGGTAAGAACGTTTTTTTAAACTTATACGGCGGGTGCGGCTAATTTCCACCGTTATAAAATCTTAAAAGTTTCCCTTACAATCTTATAAGAATATTTTCAAAGAAAATGTTTTATATGGATCTTAAATGATTTCAAAATAAAAGGAGATATTTCATTAAAAAGAATATTGATTTCATCTATGTCAACATCCTTTGATGGATTTTAAGATTATTTGAAGTTGATTTATTAGGATACAAAACTTCTATATTGTATTGAAGGTTTTGTGATATGTTAGACTGTGGATGTGCTATTTTTGTACCATTCATAGTTTATGGTGAAATTATTTACATTTCGTATGCTAGTTTTAATACGAATGTTTATGTTATGTTTAAACCTTTTCATATGGGAATGCATTGGACTTAGTAAGTGACGGGTGGAGCCCGCTATAGCTCCTCGATGCATCGGTAGGTCTCATGAGACAAACTAGTGTCTTGGAACAAGGCCTTGACAAAATCTTATTTGTAGTCTTGGCACGAGGCCTTGGCTATGTGGTTATGATAGTCTGGCATTATGCATTCCAACATTATGAAAGTGGTTATTGATTTTTGCATGTGATTATTCGATTAGTAGAATATCCATGTGAATATGTAAATGGCATTATTTCATTTTATTTATGTCATACCATGTTGAAAGTTCATATTTAAAAGGCTTTTGTTTTAGTTATACATTGCCTTAACTGTTTATTCTTATTTATGAAAGTTTCCGCTATATTGTTATCCTTACTGGGCATTTGAGCTCACCCCTTTTCTATGTTTTATTTTTCCTAGGATGTGAAGAAGTAAGTTATGAATGACCTGCAGGGATTTTATGAGGGGTTAATAGTGTGGATTGTGGAAACATTATGTTGTTGTAGTAGTTTTTCATTTTATGATGTAATGTAAAACTTATGAATACATCTAGTGTTTCCAAGGCTACTAAACCAATCGGTCTTTCGAGATTTGATCTTTCTTGTGATCATGCCAATGTTATGTAATAATGCACCGACACTGGGTAACTAGGGTCGGGGCGTTACAGTTGGTATTAGAGGAAGTTTAGTACAAACCTTGGAAGCTAGATTTAGATAAACTCTGATTAGAGCACGTAGACCAAAGATGAACTTTGAGGATTAGTATAAAAGGACTTCCGAGAATTTTGGTATTGTAGAGATTTTGTGAGTTTTCCGAGCAATACATCCCTGTCTGGATACGAGCAGGTAGAGGCGGCTCTGGCACAGATGTACCTAGGGGTAAAACCCGAAAACCCCGCTTTGAGCTAGACTCGAACGGGAACTGGTGCACGACAACGGGCCTTGCTGCACTCTTGGTTACGACACTCCCGGGGGATATGCTTAGGATAATTCTCATTTTCTTTACAAATCATTATGAAGGGTTTATGAGTATATACTTCCTCAAAGAAAACATTCTTATGATTATGGATTATATCCATAAATAGTTCAATTTATGTTAAGTGTTTTATAAGTATGGGATTATGTATTTTGATTCATAAACTGATCTAGTTTATTCCATTGTTTAGAAATGGTGCCCAGTAGAAGGAATGAGAACTCCAGAAATGCACATGATCCAAAGAGAAGGAAGGATCATATCTTTCATGGTCTTAAGCTAGAATTTATAAGAGAAATAGTCTCCCATGTATTATCATCATATGAAGAAATAATATCATGTGTTTATAAGATACGTAAAGAGTTTACTGAGTCCTATGGCTTTGAAGGAAAGAAAGAGAAGAAAAGGATAGAAGAGAGAAAGATGGATAAAGCGAAGAGGGAAAAGAATAATTTTCCCATATGTGGTAACTGTGGAAAGAAACACCCTGGAACTTGCCTGAAAGGAATGGGAGTTTGTTATAAGTGTGGAGGAAAAGGGCACAAAGTACGTGACTGCAAGGGTAAGAAAATGGTTTTAAATGTACAATGCTTCATTTGCAAGGAGTTTGGACACTACGTGAACCTATGTCCCAGTCATCAGACTATGCCGCAAATGATGTTATTGGATAATAATCAAGTTATGATACTACCACAGATGAAGAGGAATGATTAGAGTTCTTATGTTGATTATGTCAATTGAGTGTTGTATCAACAATGTACTTGTTATAATAATTATGGAGTATATAAGGATTGTACTGTAGTACAATTTCATTAAGGACTTGAGATTGTGTGGAACAAAGAAAAGTGACTCAATAGCAGGATAAATTTTTGGAAAATATATGGTTGAGAGAATGATAAATCATAATATAATTCTGATACTGAGGTAGTGATTTTGGAATAATATGTGTTTGTTTTGGATAAATTATATTGGATATTCTTGACTACCTTGGAACTGATTAATGATTTGTATATTCCATCATTGTTGGGGTTTAAATCATTTTTGGATTAATGAAGTATATCCAGCATTCTATATGGAATAAGGAAGCATGAATGTAATCAATAAGGAATATGGTAATACATGATGAAGGTATTCAAATGCTATTACGGGGTAAAAAGGATCTACATTATGTTTACCTTCCTTATAAATGTTGGACTGTGAGTTTGGATAGAAATATTTTGGATAGTTCTTATTTGGATTATTTTGGATTTCCATAAAAGGACAACCCGGAGGTCGGGCAGCAACCTGTTGCGTCCGGCAAGGCTGCGAGACTTGAACCCGCAACCGAAGGGCGAAAAGGGTGTATCACCTACCACTGGCCAAGAGATGTCCTGGATTAAATAATGTAGTTTTTTTAAAAGATCTGGTAGATGAATTATAAATTCGTTTATTTTGGAACCCTGTACGAATAGTATAAATATAATTTTTTTACGAGTGAAAGATGAGTTTATGGTAGAAATTTATTAATGGACAAAACTCTAATTATAAAGTAAGTATATCTCCTTATGATCTTAGCCAATCTCATAAATAAATTCCTCAACATTAATAAAAGGAACTTAGAACAAAAATGTTTCCCTAAATGGTACCTTAAATCATCACTAATTTATGGCTTTGGGATTGTTGGCCTTTTCATACCCATGTTCTCTACCACTCTCCATCATATAATTGATGGTTAGATTTCTCCTCCATATCCATATTTTCCTACATGGAACCCTAGTATGTGTTATTTTCGGTAATCTTCATACTTTCCACTCTTTATTTTAAATAGAGGCCTCATTAATTCATTTTTCGATGTGGGATTTCAACTAAGATATTTTGAAACGTCAAAAATGTGTTATCCTAATACCCTATGTTTTGTTGAACCGATGGTATTTCAAATCATCATAGATTGATGAGTTTAAGGACCTCAATTTTATACTTTTTTGTGATTGATGACCTCAATCACTACCTATAAATATTTACGTTTTCCTCCAATTATATGTCTCTAATTGCCACCAATGTTCTCCTAATCGAGATCATAATTTGGTGGTGACCCTTTCATTTCTCTTTTCCTCATATTAAGAATAAATTTTAGTAACCCAATTTCCGATGTGGGTTTTCCCACAAAGATATTTTTTTTTATTTTCAACCTTTTATTTTCCAAGAACAATTTCAAATTGCGAGGACGCAATTTATTGATGGAGGGGAGAATGTAACACCCCACGATTTCATAGTGTGTTATTTCTTCAAAATAATTCAATAACTTGCACTACACGCAACACCGAGTTCAATCACACCATGACTTACAAAAAAAAAGCCATTCAAAAGAGGTTATGAATAGTATTATCTAAATTTTAAACTTTATATAATCCTTATAATTTTAGAATCCATATTATGAGTTTCTTAGATATAATTCAAGAACAAATTCATTTTCAGTATTGCACTTTTATCAACTTTTAATAGTGAACCCTTTTTAAATACAATATTTTAAACTTTTTTACTAAATGGGGACATCAAAAATTTAAAATGAAACATCCCAATCTTCCACAGTACGCTCTCTTTGAATAATACAGTAGTGTGTGTTGTACGCAACCTTGAGTTTTAACACACACCATAACTAATCAAACTAGCCGTTATGAATAGTAATACCTACTTTTTGAAATTATATATATTTTATATTTGAAAATTGACTTCATTTTTGGATTCGGAATATCGAATTTAGCCTAAGATGAAATTTTGGTACATTTCGGATAACTTTCATATTTTGATGAATAGTGAAAATTACTAAGTTTTAATTAAAAACAACTTTTTTAATCAAAATAATTAACAGTGATAAATTATGAATTTGAGTGGTTTTAAAGTATATTTAGAATATATTTTTACTATTTAATATAATCTTGGTCATTGGACATAATTTTACAATTAAACCGAACATAAACAAGTGTCAATCTTTTGATAGTTATTATCGCTTAAAAACACGCTTTTGGTTTTGACAGCGGGAATTAATTTTACATTAATTTCTGCCACTTCTGTGTTTAGAATTTAGGAAAATGGATTCCATATTTGAAATCAGGATGTTCAAATTGTGTAAATAGGTAACTTTTATTTTTAGACATTTTGAATAATTACTGCAGTAAATATTTTATTTACCATGGTTAAGGGTAAATCCGGTAAATAAGGGTTAACAAAATAATATTATAATAATACTAAATTACCCTAAAACGTGTCTTAACCCTATTGGTTGATAAATGGTCGACCATGGGCATCTTTGTGTCAATTTTGGGACCCCATGGATCCACTTGTAAGTGATAATGACACTTTATTTTAATTAAGTCAAAATGAATACAAAAATGACACAAGCATATATCTTTTAGAAAAACAATTGTTACATAGAGTTATATAAGTTGGATTTTAGATTATAAATATTCATTAGAAAGATAAAACGCTTTCCTACATAATTATATTTTATTTATAATTTTTAGACATTAAATAATTCATTTTATTTATGACACAATGATGATGCAGTAATTACTATAATAGTGAAAAATTAAAATAATTGATATTATAAATACCAAAAAATATATAATATGAAACTTTTAATGAATTAAACTAATTTTCTAGGATAATATGATATATTAGGATTGATTTAATGGACTTTTTTCGAAGTAATCAATCTGTTATGAGTTTCACAAAAATCAACTATTGAATAGTTTCAAAATTGACATAAAAGAGTTCTTAAAACAAATATTATATTATTAATTTATATTAAATTCATAAAAATCTAAGGTTCGGCCAAGAGACTTATATCAGGATAGTTTCATCATTAATGGACCACTTGGGGGTCTCTTGGATGTATATAGTAAGTTTATTAACCATATTATATAAAAATACAAAGAGACATTGTAAAAGTGAAACTAATTAACTTAGAGTTAATACTTAAAGATAAGGTTAATATAAGTACCCAAAACTATTTAAATTCTATTGGTTGAGTGGTTTTCGACCTATCCCCACCTTAGCCTTTGAATAGTCAACTTTGGAGCCATTGGAAACCTAATATGAATTTATTATAAATTAATATTTCTAGCTTTTCCAAAGGTGCCCCTCACCCCCCTTATAAAAGGGCACTCCTCCTTCTCATTTCTTCACACCTTCAAAGCCTTTTGGTTCGGCCAAACTCTGCCCAAATACTCTCCCAACATCCCTCACTACAACCTAGAGGCCTTAGTTTGATCAGAAAGCCAACGTAAGGAGCCCTTTTGATCAAATCAAAAGGAAGAACCCGAAGAAGAGGTAATGATTTCACCACCCTTCTCCAAGTTCATTTCTTCTTCAACTTCTTCTTCCTTTGTTCTTACCATTCTAAAATAATAACTCCAGTATCTCAAATATACTGTGATGTTATTATAAATATTGTACAACCATATTCATTATTCTATCCACCCTTTGAATAACATGTCACCATACGAGCGTACGTACGGACTACCGTCTCCACGTCGTGGTGTAATTGTTATTCAATATAATATTATTTGGATGGGTATAATAATGATGTGTAACTCATGTAAATAATAAATATAACATGTTAATGATTATGTATATATGATATACCATCCATTTATATATTATTTTAATATCAAAAGAATGATATTGTCGCTCGTGCGTACGTACGGACTACCGTCTCCACGAACGCGATGAGATTCATTCTCCATCGTATCCATTCAAGTATAATTATCATTTGATGATTTAAAAATGATGTTTAAGGACTAGATATCATTCGGGATATGAATAAGATACAACAACCATGGCTTATGTAACAAAACATATAAAAGAAAATGAGTAAGTTAACTCCCAAAACGACGATAATTCTAAGATATTATTAACAAATCAATGTTAAAAGATCATATATGATATCATATTATTATATATGATTCTTGTATAATTTAATAACAACTATTTCACCATTATACAGGAGGTTAACATACCCCAACCAAGGAAAAGTACAAGGTAAGGGTTTACTTTACAACCTCTTCATTATCCAAGGTTGTTTATACGTAATAATCTACTGGGATCTCTTTATCATCCACATCCATGTTTCTTAAAAATTCATTTCAAAACATTTTTACTATTTACTAGAATATGAGTTAAAGTCATTTATACACTTTTTGACTTTTATAAGTGGTTTATAAAGGAATCTTTCGGTCGTTTTCAAAACAAGGTCATTTTTAACCTTTTCGACAGAATTAAGGTAAGAACGTTTTTTTAAACTTATACGGCGGGTGCGGCTAATTTCCACCGTTATAAAATCTTCAAAGTATCCCTTACAATCTTATAAGAATATTTTCAAAGAAAATGTTTTATATGGATCTTAAATGATTTCAAAATAAAAGGAGATATTTCTTTAAAAATAATATTGATTTCATCTATGTCAACATCCTTTGATGGATTTTAAGATTATTTGAAGTTGATTTATTATGATACAAAACTTCTATATTGTATTGAAGGTTTTGTGATATGTTTGACTGTGGATGTGCTATTTTTATACCATTCATAGTTTTTGGTGAAATTATTTACATTTCGTATGGTAGTTTTAATACGAATGTTTATGTTATGTTTAAACCTTTTCATATGGGAATGCATTAGACTTAGTAAGTGACGGGTGGAGCCCGCTATAGCTCCTCGATGCATCGGTAGGTCTCATGAGACAAACTAGTGTCTTGGCACAAGGCCTTGACAAAATCTTATTTGTAGTCTTGGCATGAGGCCTTGGCTATGTGGTTAGGATAGTCCGGCATTATGCATTCAACATTATGAAAGTGGTTATTGATTTTTGCCTGTGATTATTCGATTAGTAGAATATCCATGCGAATAAGTAAATGGCATTATTTCATTTTATTTATGCCATACCATGTTGAAAGTTCATATTTAAAAGGCTTTTGTTTTAGTTATACATTGCCTTAAATGTTTATTCTTATTTATGAAAGTTTCCGCTATATTGTTATCCTTACTGGGCATTTGAGCTCACCCCTTTTCTATGTTTTATTTTTCCCAGGATGTGAAGAAGTAAGTTATGAATGACCTGCAGGGATTTTATGAGGGGTTAATAGTGTGGATTGTGGAAACATTATGTTGTTGTAGTAGTTTTTCATTTTATGATGTAATGTAAAACTTATGAATATATCTAGTGTTTCCAAGGCTACTAAACCAATCGGTCTTTCGAGATTTGATCTTTCTTGTGATCATGCCAATGTTATGTAATAATGCACCGACTCTGGGTAACTAGGGTCGGGGCATTGCAACAACTCATAAATATGATGTTCACACCCCTATCAGCTCATCAAAAAAATCGATTTCAGATAGTTTAAATTGTATAAACCTATATTGTCATTTGGATATGACAATTACTATTAATATAGATATTAAGATAAACTAATCTCATAAACCAAAAAAAATAACATTTTCAATCCTTGAGTTTCAAGATATGTGTACTTATTTTAAGCCAAAAAAATCATTCTTAAAAATGCCCAATTTATTATCATCATCATTTATTTTTAGTCAACATAGTTTACCAATTTAATCTTATTTAAAAAAACTCCAATGATAAAAGAATAATTTTTATTATATACATTAGATATACCTTGATATTCTCTATATAACTATGGTAAGAAAAAATTTCTCATCTCAATACATTCAGTTGGTGAAACTGTTTTATCTATAACCACCCAATCAATCAATGAATATCCCTTTCACAAAATTCTGACTATGAATTTTATAACATCTCCATTGTCATTAATTATATTTTTGAATACTTGTTTAGTAAATATGATATTTTTATCTATTATTTGTGGAAAAAATTTCTATTTTTCATTAGAATATATCTAATTTAACTCACAATTCATATATTTAATACAATTTTAATCATTGGATTCTTAATCAAATATTTTTTAATCAAATAAATAAAAGAGAGAATTTCTTTTAATTCTATACATCCACCAAGTTTATAATACAGCAGATTGGTCTCCCAAAATGTTCTCTTCATCAATATGTTTAGTTCTAGTAAATCAAATACTTCCACAATAATAAAAAATTCCTATATATCAAAAATTTCAATCAAGAGTCCTCGGCCTATAACAATAACATGAATTCATGTTATGATTATATGGTTCACCTATTTTAAATTAAATTACTTTGGTTTAATTATTTATTTTTTTATTATGTTAATGTATATGACCCTCTTAATAAAGTCAATGTATTACTAATTACACAATTTAAAATAATAATAATATAGAATTTTCTAATCCCTTACCTTAAATTATGCTTCAAAAAATCACATCATGAGAGTAAGGAATGTAGAATGGTCACACAGCCAAGAACACAAAGATGCTTATAATTTGAATGAAAAAAACTCTTGTTGACTTCAAAAACTAAATACATCAAATAATAAGGAATCCAAATACCATATACTCTCTAAGAATATAAAATAATAAGTAATGTAGAATAAAATTAGAGGGAATCACCCTAGATCTCAATGATATTGATCACATGAAGCTGTAAAATAATGAGGAGGGTCGCAAATTGGGGGAGGATGGAGGAGGAGGGCACCACCTTGAGAGTATGGTTGTGGATCAAGAGGAGGGTCGTCGTGAGGGGAGGGTCACTATGAGGATGGTCACTTTGAGGAGGGTCTTCGTGAGGAGGGTCACGATGAGGATGGAGCCGCTGTGAGAGGAGGGTCGCCGACAGAGGAGTGTTACTGTGAGGGGGATCGCCATCGAGGGAGGATGGAGGAGGATCCCAGGGAATCCCAATGGATTTTGATAAAAAAACTGAGGGTAGATTTTTGCTATGAATTTTAATTAAACCATCGTTAAAAACATTCTATAGCCACAGACCTATAAAACTGTGGCTATAGGTCTATAGATATAACCCATATTTTTAGTAGTGTATATTAATGACACAAAATCAGATCCTCACATAACCTTATGTACATATAATCTATGTTCATGGATAAATGTGTGAACATGAAATTATGGTAACAAATAACTTATTTCTCTCATGAGTTAACAATTATTACCCAATAAATTAGAGGGAGACACATTTCCCACTCATCCTCTATTATAATGCAACCCCCATCCTTGGTTATAATGTAACCACCATCATTTTTTATAATCGAACCGCCATCACATAATTATAACCATAAATATTGGTTTCAAAATATCATTAAACATTATTCATATCATAACTCTTTATATTAAATGGGTTTCATAAACACTTCATTACAACATAAACCATAGAAAAGAAACTGGTTTCCTAATTATTTCAACCATTCGTCACAGCACAAACCATAGGAAAGGAATAGGTTTCATGAAAATCATTTAATAATAGTCATAAAGCACAAATATAATGGATAATAATGGAAAAATCCGATCTCATACCAAGTAAATATAAACTGTCATCAGAGGATGTCATCTTAGATAAAAAGTGATTTTGAAAGATCACTAGGAACCTTTCTTGAGGAAAATAACATTTACAGAATAAAAATAATTTTTTTAAACTCTAATTTCTCATCATATTTTGGAAATAATTTTCTTTGAATATGAGATTAGGTACTTTTAATATATTATTTAAAAAATTGTGTGGTCATTATGACTGTAAATTCCACTCATGCCACATATAATAAAAAAACATTTCTTCCACACTTCAGTAAAAAATTCAAAAACTTATCTTTCCAAAATTGAAAAGAGTATTCCTTTTAAACCATTTTTAAATAATTCAATCATAGAATAAAATTACATTAAAAAATATTTTTATAATATTATAAACTCTATTTAAATAATTTTCAAAAAATATGGCCATGGAAGAAAAATTATTTTCAAACAAAGGGAGAAAATAAGTATGTCTTATATAATAATTTTTAGACTTCTAAGTACATAAAGGGTGGGAAATGAAATGAAAATATTTATAATAAAAAATAAATAGAGGATATTAAAATTGATGATGTTATTGAGTGAAATATCAAAAATTTTCATCATCAAAATCATAATACTAAACAATCACAGTATACAATGAGATTGTATCATAAATTACATTCCAATTTGGTATGTTTTTAATCATAATCACCATTAAATATTAAAATAAACTGAATAATTAAATATTATTAAAATAAGGATATTTTTATATATCATGTCAATGGGTTAGTTTATAAACCTCAAAAAATAAATAGTTGTTGATTATGGCATATGTCTCTTAGAATTAAAATAGAGACTTAAAATCCTTTTCATCAAGTATCAGATTTATTTTAACACATTAAAAAACAATTTATAATAAATATTGGTTTATTATAAATATATTACAGAAGCATAAAAATATATTTCATAACATATATTATTTAAATATATCCTTTTATCACCCATTTTTGATATTTCATTATTAAAATAACGTTTCTGGGTAATAATGGCATTGTTTTTCTTGTATGTTTTGGTTTGGTAATCTTGATATGATTACATGGAACATATTTACACAATAAAAAAAGTATTAAAGATGATATATATATCATATATATTAATTAATAATTTATTTAGGTCAATCAATAAAATTTAGAGATAGAAAAATAATTACACTATTCATGGAGTCTATAGGTCATATGTACACATGAATTTTGTTTCAATTTCATCGATAGGAAAAAAAGAAAGGTAAATATTAATTCACCATTATAGAATGATTTACATATTATATATTTTATATATATTAATTTAATCTATCCTTATTACAATATATTTAAAAATAAAATTAAAAACATATCAAATCGCTTTATGGAGGAGGTATTCCAAAAGTATTCAAGAGTAACATTGTCATTTTCCAACAGATTAGATGGTGAGAATTTATATTTTATATTATAATTATATAATTATAATATTATCATAAATATAATATCTAATCATTATGTATATCATTATCTCTATCCATGAGCGTTGGTGACAGAAAAGAAATTACATTGTTTCGTGAGGTAGTTGTCCTCCGTACACATGATCGAAAATTTTATTTCATATTTGATAGAAGGAGAGATGTATAAAGGTTATAAAATTTATATAATAAAATATAATCATATGGTATATATATTTTTAATTATATAATCATAGTTTAATAATATTTTAAGGAGATTTAAGAAGAAATAAAATAAAAACAGATGTTTAAGAATTTAACCTCTTATTCGGAGAACCTGTTTATGTCTATCCCTAAATCCTTATTCAGAGGGTTTACATATAAAAATAAGTCCTATAGTATGTCGGTATACATGTAAGTAATTTCTATTAGAGGTTATGGTCTGAAATAAATTTGTTTTATGTTTGAATAGAATTAGATAGTCTGTGGCCTTCTATACGTGTGAGAGAGGGCACCCGTGAAATTTTTGAAAAGAAAATGTTATACACACATTTTTCACAAGACAAAATGATAAAAAAATTGATAATTATAGAATATTTTATGTGATAAGGTCATAATATGGCCATAGAATAGAAATTTAAAAATATTTTGGGTTGTTTTATCCCTAATAATTTTAGTTTACCATCGGTAAACCACTTTTAAACATAACCAAAATTATTACTTTTTACCGTTCACAAAAATCAAGTTGAACATATTATATAATATAAATTATTATGATTAAAAATATAAAATATTTTTTAAAAAAATTAATTCATATATTTTTGAATAATTTAATTTAAAATTAAACGTGTAGTGTTGATAAAAAATATATTTTCCAAAAAAAAACAAAAAAGTATAAAAAGGTTTAACACCATATTCAATATGAAACTAATTACAATGACAAAAATTGGATTAATAAAAATATAATTGTACCAATTTTACTTTTAAACCCATAATAAAATAAAATATATCTTTTGAATTATTTAAATGAAAATTTAGTTTTTAATAAAAATTAGTATTTTTTTACCTTTCTTCAAAAATTAAACTTTGTTGAAAATTATCAAAAATTAAATCAAATATAATTTTGCCTTATTTTTTAAAAAAATTAATTTTATTTTTCTCAAATAATTTTTCTAATATTTTGAATAGTTTTTCTTACTATTTGTTTCATAAAAATAAATAAAAAATATTTTTTGATAAAAAAGGAATTATCGAAGCATATAAATGCTTTACTAAAAAATAAGTAATTTTTAATCTATGTGACTTATGTATATAAAACTGTTATAATTAATTTTTAAAATGTATTTTTTCCTATTCATACCATAAAGTTTATGTAAAATCTTATAATAACCATGTTTAAATGACAATATAAATTGTATATTGCGGTTCTTTAAATCTCTGTATTGTTTTTCAGAGATGATATTGAATAAATTAACTTGATTGGATAAAAAAATTCAAAAAATATTGGGGGTGTTACAATGTGTATTCAAAAAAAATATGAATTTTGATTATTATATTATTTCCTAGATAATGATTTGTTATTGATTATTATACACTCTTATAAATTGTTCCTTTTGTTATGAAAAATCCTTATGCTAAGACACATTATTTATGGTCTATGCTTTTTTTACAACTTTATAGGTTATGATCGTGATCTAATACATTATTCTCACTTATGATATTAAATTTATGTGCCTTTTTTATTACCCTTACTAAGTATTTGAGCTCACCCAATATCATGATTTCATTTTCCCCAAGTTATGTAGAAATGTATTAAGTGGGATATATATAAGAATGATACTATGTGAGAATAAATTTATTTGAGATATTGAAGATCATTCATGAAATAAGATAATTATGTATCAAGTCATCAAAGAACATAAACTTTTGTAGTTCTATAACATTAATTATTGTATAATATATCATTTTTTTCATCTAAAATTATGATATATATATAGACACACAAACATACATGTTATTCTAATGTTTCATTAAGGTAAGTAAAAAATGAGATGTTTTACCAAGATTTCTCCTAGTATGTACCTAGATAATATGATTTACTATGATGTTTATGCCTAAAAATCCCTTATATTACTTGTATGAGATGATGATATTATTACACATCACTTGAATTTCCAAAATCTTCATCTATAATCTATTTATTTTTAATAAATTCATCTCTTATTAAAATTTATTCATTTTGATTAACAAAAAAATATAATAATCAATTTTATAAATTTTCTTTCATATTGAACATTTTTCTTGAATTAATCAAATATCATCACATTAAAAGTAAAAATAATTTTTCCACTTTAATTTTTTTGGTATAGTTAACCTCCCCAATTTAGAGTATATGCTTTGAAGATCCCAAATACTCTTTTATTTTCCTATATCATAATATGTTCTTATTTTACCTTGATAACAAAAGGGATTATAATCTCATAATGCTACTTCAATTTTTGAGTTTCTTATATAACATATCAAAAGGGAAAATATCATAATTTAGACTACGTAAAAAATAGTTTTGAATGTAAACCTATTACCTAATAACGTGACTCCAATAACATTAAGAAATGTCACACATGACAAACATTATCTAAGCCATCTTAATTAATCATCTTTTGAACTGTTGAACGACACCATTTTTGTGTGTGTATGATGAACATAGTTCAAGTAAGATTCCATTTTTTTCTACAAATTATCTAATATCCCATTTATTCTCTTAGTTTCATTCTCCATTAATATCTTCTAGAGGGAAAATATAATCACTTTTTTATTACTTCTTTGATAAGTTATAATCATTATTAAGACCTCGTACTTACGATTTATAAACATGATACAATTAATTTGGGTTAAAGTATTAAGATAATTAATAATGTAATCATTTCCTTTGGTTGATTACTTCTTCATGGGTACACACACATCTAAATTAAGGTGCTCCAAAGGCTGAGTAGATTCAATCTCCATCTTCTTATATGTATAATTAAAAATATTTCCATTAGAATGTTTATCACATATAATCTATTTCTATTTTTACCAGAATAAAATAATGAAAATTGTATCTTTAGGTGAACATGTTCATCTTCTTTTGTCCACGATTTCCAAACCATTGATTACATAACTCATTCTCTCCATTCATTCTCAGAGCGCATGATTTTCCATTATCACCCACTTGAAATAAATTATATCTAGTACACTTTCTTTTTGCTACAAATATTACATCTTCATTATTAATAACTAATAACCTATCCTTTTAAAATAATATATTCAATTTCTTAATAAAAAATTATGAAATTATTATCAAACTACATTTCAATCCCTAAACATAAAAAGTGATTTTTGATTTTTGATTTTGATTTCTGGTAAAAGTTGATCCCACTTATTTAGATATTAGTGACACACCATTTACTGTGGTTACTAAAACACTATTTCATTTTTTATATCATTCAAATATTTTCAATCTTCTTTTATAGTACAAGAACATCCACTATACATGATTTATGGACATTCACCTTTAGATGCTTTCTGTGAAACCTATAACTAATGAGTTCTCCTTTACTTTTGTTTTTACTTTTATAAAGATTTGAGTATTAAAACTCTTAATTTTTTAGGATGATAGAAATATATTAATTTGAATTATAACCAAACTAAACATACCCTATATAGTCTTCTTCATGAATAATAAACATGTTATAAGAATTCAATTCCATGTTTGTAATATGCATCTAAATTTCCTTCATATGATTGGATTGAATCTCATAAAACTTTTCTTTAACAAAATTTATCACACTATTTTAATCATTAAATGTGTACCAATTTTTAACTTCAAAAAATATATTATTCTCATAATATTTTCTTTCTTTTTAAATTGTGTTTTGATAGTCATATGAGGATTTCGTCAATTCAAATTTAGTTTAAATAAAAATCTAAAGAATATAGAAGAAATATTTCATCCTATCCTTAACTCAATATTCAATACTTATTTTAATATTCTTCCCAAAATTAAAAATCTTATTTAATTTATCAATATATTTATGAAATTTAAATCTCTATTTGTTAAAAACTTTTTCCTCTCTATTGGATGACTAATTTTTATTCGTAAATATTCCAACATCTTTTTCCAATTTAATGATCTTCAAGAGATACAATATTTCTTTTTTATTTAGTAATAAATCTATATTATCTTCTTATTTATCACTTAAAACATTTATTTTATCATTGGTTTCTATTTTATCAATTACTTATTAAATTAATATGTTTTATCCTTCTTCTTCATCAGATGTCTCTTCTTCATTTTCACTTACACAAACTCCCTTTGAAATATTGTTTATAGTTATATCTTTAGACAAATTCTTCACACACTCATTAAAATAATACTTTTACTTATTGTATATATTATTTGATAATTTTATAGGCTTAAAATATTCCTCATCATCACCTTCTTTAATTTTAGATATAAGAAAATTTATAGAAAAATACCCAATAGGTTCACACCTAAAATATTTTAAGGAAAATATTTTCTATTACTTTCTATTATAATTTTACATTTTTCTTGATTTAAATGAAATTTTTCCAAAAAAATTTCCTATATATATTCATAAAGATATTAACATCTAGATTATTATTCAATTTGAACCTTATTATTTATCTTCTCTTGATTTGTGGATCTAAAAGGGATTTCCTTTTTTCTCTTAACCTTCTCCTTTAGAACATTTTCATTTCTCATTTTATAAGATATTAAAATAATATAAAATCATAAATGGATTAATATTATGTAGATAATTTTCTTTAAAATCAAATACTTTATCATAAAACCTATCTAGTAATATATATAAAATCATTTCAAAAATATCAGAGTCTTATAACTTCTCACCATATCCTTTGATCATGCTCACAATATTATATACCATTATGAAGAATCTATTGATTACCTCATCTTAATTCATCTAATGATATTAATAATTAAGTAATAACCCCTATTACCTTTGTTTTATTATAATATATAATATATATTTATTTCTTTATCATTCATAAATTAACTATGTGATGGGTAATTTAAAAATAATTTCTTGATTAACAATAGTTTTTCACATTTTTATTATCTACCACTACTATGGAAATACATTAAATACATGGGAAAATCCAATAGTTTTTTCTTATAAAGAGTCATAACTAATAGATAATAGGAATGTTAAAATGTTTTTATTATATATGTGGTAACTATTCTCATAAAATGTATGCATCCAATTATCCATTATAGATAAAATTAATAAGTGAAAAAAATTGTGCTAGGAAGGAATTTATAATAAAATCATCAAATAAAAAATTATGAAAAAGGTTACATCGCTCTCACAAAAAATATAGAAACACTACATGATCTATAGAATATCATTGAGTGGGGAGGTAAATGAATGATCAATATATTTTTTATATTTCTTTTTAAACAACCCTTTCCTCCTGCTAGAGTATAATTGGTAATTACTACTCACACACCCCAACACACACAAGAATAAGGGAATATAACATATTAATAAGGGTCACCTCTCAATGTGATAGTTATGTTATTTATAGAGATATTAATTCTTATAAGATCACACTACCCACTAGAAGAACCATTTGAGTACAATTTTTAAGGTATAACTTTAAAACTCATGTTTTCAGTTCACCCAAATATGATTCGGGGAATCCTCACACAAGATCACCCCACACATTACCATCATCAAAATATTGGTTAAAAATCAATATGAATTCATAATTTAGACTACTATTATATTGGTAGGTTTGAAGACTAAATATTCTTCATTTTTTATTGAATAGTATAAAAACAACATTTCAAATAACAATAAAAACACTACATGTAACTACCACTGTAGATACCCACACTTGACGTACATAGACATTAAATTAGCTTTTCAAAATATTTAATACATAAAAATAACAATAACACAAGGACCACAATAGTTTTCTGTCTTTGGAAACTCGGAAAAATAATATTCTAATCATGGTGAAAGATCTTGAACATCTCCCTTAATGATCTTCCACTTTTGTTTTCTTATCTAAAATCTTTCTTTATATATTGGGGAAAAGAAAAAATAAAAACGGGGATCTCAAATTCTCATTAAGGGTAAACATGGAGAACATAAAACAATCCATAAAAATTTGAATTCAAAAACATGAACATAAAGTCTAAACATCAAAATCTTGAGCAAAGACATAAATCTTGGAAGTACGTAAAGCATATATCATAAAGGAACATCAATCATGATAAAATTTCATGGTAATAAAACATATAATTATGGAAAACCATTAAGCACATGATATGATTTCCACAGTTTCCAAGGCATTGCTTCCAAGACCATCTTAGAGGACAAAGCCCCTTTCTGAATCGAGTTCACTCCTCATTCCAGTCCTGTATCACTGAACCAGATTAACTTACCGTTCCAGCCATGTCTATCTCATGAGATATAAATCATTAAACAATTAATTGGAGGGACATATAGGTTCCATCCATCTCATATTGAAATCATTCTTACTTGTGCCACAAAATAATCATAAATTATTCATCATAACCCAAAGAATAAAATGGGTTTCATAAACATCATCCCTTCATCACATAATCCATATAAATCAAATGGATATCATTTCATCATTATAAAAATAACATCATTTAAATAATAGAGACATTATACTGGAAACATAAACATGCTAAATAATTTCATCTTAGATATAAAATGGTTTTGATAAAGCACTTGAAATGAATTCTTGAGGAAAATATCCTTTACTCTTCAAAATCATTTTCTTTTCTCAAAATGCCATGAAATTTTAAAAGAAAAGGATTATGTTGAAAATAATCATGAAAACATGTAGAAGAATCCTCATGAAAATTAGGCGTTATAGAACCTTAAAAATCTATTCATGCCGTATAAGTTAAAAAACACATTCTTCTCATACTTTTGCTGAAAAAGTCAAAAAAGTACATTATACAGTAAACAAAAGAAAGATTCCTTCCATAACACAAAGTAAAAGTAAAAGAGGGGTGAAAATGACTTTAAAAATACATGGAATAATATTAAACACTTTAAGAAAATCATTTTCATGGACATGGATGATAAATATAACCCCAGTAAATACTTACGTATAAGAAATCGTGGATAAAAAAGAGATTACAAAATTATCCCTTACCTTATGTCCGATATGATTTGTAAGTATCCGAACCTCCTTTATAATGATCTAAATAATTTCATTGAATTATTACAGAATAATATTCATTGTTATTATATCATATATGGTTCACTTATGACTTTATATTACACGTTCTTTTGTAAATTTCATGATAAAGCAGCGTTTTGGGTAAAATCTTTTCATTTATCGTACGTGTTTCGATTTTTTGTTCTTGATATTATTAGTCATATCCAGATTTACTTAATTATAGAATGTAAACCATGATTTATATAAAATATATACTCAGTATATAAATATATATGACAGATTGATAAATGGATTGAAATACACCATTCATGGAGACGGTAGGCCGTACGTACACATGAATGCTATTTTCATTTCCTTATTGAATTGAATGGAATTAAGTAAATGAAACATATATGTAAATAAATCCAGTATCATTATTATGTAATATATTTCATGATTATTTATTACACGTATACATTATAATCATACTTGAATGGTTAATCAAGGAAAAAGAATCTCATCGCGTTCGTGGAGACGGTAGTCCATACGTACGAACGAGCGATGATATCGTTCCCATAATTATTGAATAGAATTGGAGTGAAAGATATAATATCTCAGAATATGTTTAATGTTATAAAAACCATATATAGTTATTCTTCACACCATTATACCCATCCAAGTACAGTGGTCGTGGAAAAAAGATTACACCACGGCGTGGAGACAGTATTTCGTACATACGCACACGCGGTGATTTCATTTTCCGTAGGATGGATAAAAGGTTAAATAGGGTTTTTTCATATTTATAATAACATATAAGTATATGAGTGATAATAATTTTATTACTTCATAATGAAACAACTAAATAAGAGGAATTAGAAGAAGAAATAAATTTGAAAGAATCGGTAATAGATTTTACCTCTTCTTCGACATGCCACTTTGAATCCTCTTCGTAGGGCACTAAAATTAGTCATTAAAGAATACCAAGACCTCTATTATGTTTCTATGGAAGTTGATAAGGCAAATGGGCAGGGGTTGTCTGATATTTGAGGCTAACAATTGTGTGAGGAGGAGAGGGAGGAGGTTCCCTTTTATAAGGGAGGAGAGGCGCACCTCTGGAAATCTAAAAAATATTAATTTATAATAAATTCAAACGGGTGTTAAAAACTTCAAAAATTAATCAAATTTGAATCTTAGATGATATAGTTTTTAAATCTCATCAACCAATAAAATTTTGACATGTTGGGAATTTATTTTATACATTATCAACTTGATTTATCCCTATTTAATCAATTTAATTTTATTTGTGGTAATAAGATTCTAAATTTTAAATTGTTATAAATAATTACTTATGTGTTGTGAATTGTCCATAATTGAATAATTTATGACATTTTCAACTATATAAATTTAAATTTATACTTTTTAAATATTTTTGGGACTTTTAAAAAATATTATATTATGTTATTATTATAAAATAACAATAGTGTCAATTTTGAAACTATTCTATTATTTGAATTTAAATAAAATCCTCATAGAAGATATGTTCGAACTAAAAGATTTAATAAATTAATAACATGTTATATTTATCTATAAAATTAGTGGAGAACATTAAATAGTTCATATATTATTTTTTTAATATTTTTAAAACCATTTATTTGATATTTCAATCAATAAAATAATTTAAACATCACTATTGTGTCACCTCTAATGATAATTATTTAATCCCTAAAAATTCTAAACAAATTCACATGATTTATATAATTTTATTATATTTCGGGAGACTAAAAATTTTCTATTTTTCATGAAGTTTATCAGTAAATTTAAATTATTATACTTACAAGATTTAAGAGAGTGACATGTTGTCACATTCTTTGGTTTTAATAATAAATAAAGTATTTTCATGGTAAAAAGCCCATAAAATTAATCTATTCTGACCATTAGGTGATATGGGTCTAATTTTATTTATCTAATAGAATTTATTCAGGTGTTAGGTTAATTTTATAATCTTATTTTTACCCTTAATTACCCGATTTACCTTTAATTGCAGTAAATAAAAATTACCGTAGTTACTATTCATACTATCAAAAAAATAAAAGTAACATATTAACATAATTTGGACCCAATGAATTCAAATATTGAATCCATTTTTAAAAATTCAAAACACAAAAGTTGTATTAATTAATTTAAAACTAATCCCGTTGTTCAAAAAACGGGTTTCAAAAGTTAAAACATTGCCAAAGACTGAAATATTTTTACCTATGAATTAAATGTAAAATTAATGGTAATGACATAAATTATATTAAATGGAATAAATATATTATATTAATACATTAAAACCATTCAATATTATAATTTAACAATATAATTTATTGCGATGATAAAAGTTGTTTTTAATTAAAATATTGATTGTTTTTACTATTCATTAAAATATGAAAGTTATCAGAATAATATGAAAAATTTATTCAATGTAAATTTTTATATCATTATTTTAAAAAAGAATTCTATTTTGTCAAATTGAACTTATAAAAATGTCAGAATCTAGATTTAAAGTGGGTTCTCCATCAAAAGGTGGCAAAACTGTATTTTTTGAAAAATAATTATTCTACTCGGAAAATTTATTTTGTTCTCGTACCATGTTCTAGTAAATGTGTAAGATGAATAATAATGTTTTAAAATTCAAAATTTAGTTAAAAATATTCATAATATGTAGTCCATAATAACATTATAACAACATATCGTTGTTTTGTGAAACTCTGTATTGCGTACTACACACGTTATCGAGGAAAGTCCCAATTGTGTATAACAAAAGCCAAGCCAGTGTTGTGGGTAGTGAAACATTCCTTTGGTGTTGCGTATAATATAAGACATAAAAAAATATTTCTCATAAAATCTCAAGGTGTTACATTCTTGGCCCTTTAATACGAATTTCTCCCTCGAAATTTGTCGGGGTTATAAATGATTTACTACTTGAACGTTTCTTTAATATAAACCCACATCGTAAAAAGGAATACTAAAACTTAATTTTAAAAAGGGAAGTATGAAACATATCGGTTACCCAGATTAAGTCATCACTGGGTTTTCACATAGGAGAACACAGGTGAAAATATGGATATGTAAGAGAAACCTAACCATCAAGTTATGATGGAGAGTGGTAGGGAAAATGGCTATGAAAAATCCAACAATCACAATGTCATAAATATGTGGTCATCTATGGTACCATCTAATTCATCATATATAAGGGCACTATGACAACATTTTTGGTTTTCAATATGATTTACCTAAAGTTGAATAATTTGAATTAGAATAAATACTTACTTTTTTTAAGTACAATCTCACCATTTTTCATGCCTTGAACAATTTCCACTTCATCTCTTAAAGAAATGAAGTTGAATTTTTCATTAATGAAGTGTTAGCAGATCATGTGGTATAATGATGGGTCACTCCATCTGTCTCAAACAAATGGTTAGAAAAAGTTATCAAATATACCTAATTCCATCTATGGTGAGGTTAATCATATATGATTCAAAAAATGGACTTATACTTCATCTATCATACCACTTAATAAAATAAAACTAGTTTATACTAACCAGGGACATCTTATAGGCCAGTGGAAGGAAATAAAGGCCTGTTGCACTTTGGTTTTGGGTTCAATTCCCACAATCTTTTCCGATGTGACATGTTGTCTCCCGTCCTGTAGGTTGTCTTTTTTTCCAAGACTTCACTATTATAACATTGCAGAAATAATATCCAAAAAAGTTCTTGCCTTAAAAAATACTATCTGATGTCTGAAATAATCCATTCTAGTCTTTAAAATTATCCAAAATACATCTATCCAATCTCATATTATAATGAAAATGATTACTAGAAATTTCATCAACCAAGCATGTGAATACCATCATTTATCCCCCATATATCATAAGATATATCTTTTTGATTGTATTCTAAACATGTGAATACCTTAATCTTGTATTCTCTTACAATATGAATTACCATAGAACCATAGTGAAAACATGAATGCTGTTAAAAGGTAACTCTTTCCATATACCAAAATCCCAAAATATCTATATACTCAAACCATGATATCACATTGTCCTTATATCAGTCATGAGCCCATTAATACTATCAAACATATTTTTTTCTCCTTATCCCGTCATTATGTAAAAATCATCTGCTTTCTAATAATTTTTGAATTTATTTTCATGGTTACCAGTACCATATAATTATTGAAAACCATTATAAACCAATACATAGATATTCCAATATTCCATAGTATTATAAATTAGATTCCACAACATTATTTTGGAATCCCATTACATAAACACATAATCATTCCACTGCATTGTTGTCATACTCAACATCACCAATAGTCATCGCATGTGACTTCACTTTGTCCTATTCCTTATGAGGTTTCTCACGTCAATCATCATTAACCCTTGGATTTGGGAATTGATTAGAATAATTCACCATTTCATTGCACTTGAACCATTGAAGTGTTGGTGGAGCCTTCTCGGTAGTATTTTCTCTATTCACGTCATTATAAACCTTTTTCCCCTTACTTTGGAACTCATATACTTGATGACCTTCTTTTCCACACTTGAAACATTTTCTAGTACCTTTTAGACAATGTACACAATGCTTCTTTCCAAACTATGAGCATAAAGAAACATTCACCTTCTTTTCACCATTGTTCTGAGGTTTTTCCTTGAACTCCATATTTTGTTTCTTGTCAAAACCATGAGATGGAAATGTTACACCAACTTCCAGTTCTACCTTGATAGAACAGCACACAATTTCATCATAGCTACTGAATTTTCTTATCGCTAATGCCCTTCAAAGGCTTGGTTTTATGCCACTGAAGAATTGATCAACTTTACTTTCAGGTTGGATGATAAATCCAGATGCATACCTTGCAAGCCTTGTAAAATTCGCTTCGTATATACCAACAGATTCATCATCCTTTTTATTAAGCTGAAGGAACTCCTTCTCCATCTTTCTTCAACGAATAATAGGGAAGTACTTATTGAAAAACATGTTCTTGAACTCGTTCCATTCCATGGATTCAATTTCATCTTGGGGCCTTGTATTCTTAATTAGTGTACTCCACTGGTCTGCTTCACCTTCTAAACGGTAAACAACTAAAATGACTTTTTCCTGTTCTGAACCGTGAAGTATGGAAAATATCTTTTTAATGGTACTGATCCATTTTTCAGAAACAAGTGGATTAAAATACCCATTGAAAGAAGGTGGATGTTGCCTCATGAAGGAATCAATAAAATATTGTTCCCTTATCTGATCATTTAGAAATCCAGAATGATTCATAGCTTGTGTAAGTGTAGAAATAATATTTTTCACTACATCTCCTATAACGTTGGTTTGTTCAGGAGGAAAATCATTGCATTGTCCATTACATTGATCAACACAATTCCTTCGGGTTCCAGCCATCGTCTAAAACCGAAAAAGAATAGTGTGAGAGGAAAAATCATGCTAGGAAATCAACTTAATGAAGGGGGAGTACCTTAAATATCTAACATCTTATGCTTAATTATAATATTTTTACCATAATTATAAGACTATAACCTATACTTATACTTAACCCTAAGGACATCCCAAGACATACCATAGAAATATCTCTAGGGATCTCACTGATTTTTTCACAACCTAGTTTCCAAAGGTTTACTAAAGCTTTCCTCTGTTACCAACTGTTGAGAACCACACTTGAAGAACATGGACATTACATTATTTTTTCATAATACATAATAAATAACAAAAAAAAACACACAAGGACAATAATAGTTTAGTTTCTTTGGAAACTCGGAAAAATAATCTTCTAATCATGGTGAAAGATCTTAAACATCTCCCATAAAGATCTTCCCCTTTTATTTTCATACCTAAAACATTTCTTTATATCCTGGGGAAAAGAAAACATAAAAAGGGTGAGCTCAAATGCTCAGTAAGGTTAAACATAGAGAACATAAAACAATCCCTAAACATTTTAATTCAAAAACTTGAACATAAAATCTAAACATCAAAATCCTGAGCAAAGACATAAATCTTGGAAGTACGTAATGCATATATCATAAAGGAACATAAATCATGATAAAATATCATGGGAATAAAACATGTAATTGTGGAAAAATGTTAAGCACATGAAATGATTTCTATAGTTGCCAAGGCGTTGCTGCCAAGACCATCTTAGTGGACAAAGTCCCATTCTGAATCGAGTTCACTCCTCGTTCCAGTCCTGTATAACTGAACTGGATTATCTTAAAATTCCAGCCACGTATATCTCATGATATATAAATATTTACCCAATGTATTAGAGGGTGATATAGGTCCCACCCATCTCATATTGAAATCATTCTTACTTTTTCCACAAAATATTCATAAATCATTCATCATAATCCCAAGAATAAAATGGGTTTCATAAACATCATACCATCATCACTTAATACATATAAAACAAATGGATATAATTTCATCATAATAAAAATCACATCATGTAAATAATTGAGAAATTATACTTGAAACATAAACATGCTAAATAATGTCATCTTAGATATAAAATGGTTTTGATAAAACACTTGAAATGAATTCTTGAGGAAAATATCCTTTATTCTTCAAAATCATTTTCTTTTCTCAAAATACCATGAAATTTTAAAAGAAAAGTATTTTTTTTGAAAATAATCATGAAAACTTGTAGAAGAAGCTTCATGAAAATTAGGCGTTATGAAACCGTAAAAATCCATTCATGTCGTATAAGCTAAAAAAACATTGTTCTCGTACTTTTTCCGAAAAAATCAAAAAAGTACGTTATATGGTAAACAAAAGAAAGATTCTTACCATAACACAATGTAAAAGTCAAATATTGGTAAACATGACTTTAAACACACATTGAAGAATATTAAAAACTTTATAAAAAACCTTTTTACGGACATGGATGAAAAATATAACCCCAGTAAATAGTTACGTACAAGCAATCTCAGATAAAAATGAGATTACAAAATTATCCCTTACCTTATGTCTGATATACTTCGTATGTATCCGAAACTACTGTATAATGATTTAAATAATATCATTGAATTATTACATAATCATATTCATTGTTATGACATCATATATGGTTCACTTATGACTTTATATTATCCGTTCTTTTGTAAATTCCTTGTTGAAGCAGTGTTTTGGGTAAAATCGTTTCATTTATCGTACATGTTTCGATTTGCTGTTCTCGATATTATTACTCATATCATGATTTACTTTATTCTAGAATGTAAAACATGATTTATATATAATATATACTCAGTATATAAATATATATGATACATCAATAAATGGAATGAAATACACTGTTCATGGAGAGGGTAGGTCGTACGTATGCAAGAACGCTATTTTAGATTTCTTATTGAATTGAATGGAATTAATTAAATGAAACCTATATGTAAATAAATCCAGTATCATTATTATGTAATATATTTCATGATTATTTATTACATAAATACTTTAGAATCATGACTGAATGGTTAATCATGAAAAATGAACCTCATCGCGTTCGTGGAGATGGTAGTTCGTACGTACGCACGAGCGATGATATCATTCCCATAATTATTGAATAGAATTTGAGTGAATGATATAATATCTTAGAATAATAATGATGTTATAATAAAGATATATAGTTATTATTTACAGCATTATACCTATCCAAGTAAGGTGGTGGTGGAAAATAGATTACACCACGGCATGGAGACCATATTCCGTACGTACGCACACACAGTGATGTCATTTTCCGTAGGATGGATAGAAGGTGAAATATGGTTGTTTCATATTTATAATAACATATCATTATATGAGTGATACTGATGTTATAACTTCATAAAAAAACTAAATAACAATAAGTAGAAGAAGAAATAAATGTGAATGAATCGGTAACCGATATTAACTCTTCTTCGACACACCCCTTTGAAACATCCTCTAGGGCGCTAAAATTGGTCTTTGATGAAGACCAGGACCTCTAGTATGTTTCTAAGTAATTTTATAAGAGAAATGGGAAGAGGTTTGATGATATTTAAGGATCAAAATTGTGTGAGGAGGAGAGGGAGGAGGTGCCATTTTTTAAGGGAGGAGAGGGGGACCTTTGGAAATCTAAAAAATATGAATTTATAATAAATTAAAAACGAACATAAAAACATCCAAAATTACTAAAATTAGAATCTTAGATGATATGAGGTTGTAATATCATCAATAAATAAAATTTATACATGTTGGGAATTTATTTTAAGCATTATAAACTTCATTTATCGTTATTCAATATATTTAAAATTATTTGTGGTAATAAGATTATAAATTTAAAATTTTTATAAATAATTACTTATGTGTAGTGAAATGTCCATAATGGGATAATTTATGACATTTTAGACCATATAAATTTTAATTTAACATTTTAATATTTTTGTTATTTTTAAACAATATTATTTGATTTTTTTTATAAAATATCAATAGAGTCAATTTTGACACTATTCATTTATTTGAATTAAAGTAAAATCCTCACAGAAGATATGTTCGATATAAAAGCTTTAATAGATTAACATCATGTCATATTTGTCTATAAAATTATTTGATCACATTAAATAGTTCATATAATATTTTTTTAAAAAAATTTAAAACCATTTATTTGATATTTCAATCAATAAAATAATTTCAACATCACTATTGTGTCACCTTTAATGATAATTATTTAATCCCTAAAAAATATAAATAAATTTACACGATGTAGAAAATTTTATTATCTTTTTGAAGACTATTCATGTATTATGTTTCATGAAGTTTATCACTAAATTAAAATTATTATACTTATAAGATTTAAGAGATTGACATGTTGTCACTTTCTTTGGTTTTAATACTACTTAATTTATTTTCATTGTCAAAATCCCATAAAATAAATCTATTCTAACCCTTAGGTGATTTGGGTAGACTTTTAGTCATCCTATAGAATTTTGGCAGGTGTTTGGGTGATTTTATAATCTTATATTTACCCTTAATTACCCAATTTACCTTTAACTGCAGTAAATAAAAATTATCGTAGTTACTATTCATAATATCAAGAAAATAAAAGTAACCTATTAACATAATTTGGACCCACTGAATTCACATATTTAATCCATTTTTCAAAATTCAAAACAGAGAAGTTGCAGTAAATAATTTAAAATTATTCCAGTTGTTAAGAAAATGGGTTCAAAAGTTTAAACATTGCCAAAGACTGAAATATTTTTACCTATGAATTCAAAGTAAAATTAATGGAAATGACGTAAATTATATTAAATGGTAAGAATATATTATATTTATACTTTAAAACCATTAAATATTATAATTTAACAATATAAATTATTACGAAGAAATTTTTTTTAATTAATATATATTGTGTTTTTACTATTCATTAAAATATGAATGTTATCATAATAATATGAAAATTTTATCCAAAGTAAATTTTTATAACCTTATTTCAAAAAAGAACATTATTTTGTAAAATTGAACTTATAAACATGTAAAAAACATGATTTAATGTGGGTGCACCATCAAAATGGTGCCAAACTGTAAATTTTAAAAAATACTTATTTTACCTGAAAAATTTATTTTGTTCTCATACTATGTTCTAGAAAATGTGTAAGATGAATAATAATGTTATAAAATTCAAAATTTAGTTAATAATATTCATAATGGATAGTCCATAATAACATTATGACAATATATTGATGTTTCGTGAAAGTCGATATTGCGTACTACACACACTATCGAGAAAAGTCACGATTGCGTGTAACGCAAGCCAAGCCAGTGTTTTGTGTAGTGAAAGATTCATTCGGTGTTGCGTATAACATGAGACATAAAAAAATTCTCATAAAATTTTAGTGTGTTACAACCACTATCTTCATCTTCTCAAAGAATACAATTATATAATATATATATATATATATATATATATATATTTGAGAATTAACTTCATATTCCTCTCTCTTTAAGGTGAACATTACAGTCAAGTAGATTCATATAATTTTTAAATTTTTCATGAAAATTTGTTTCTCCATATCCTATTAATGTGTATATTCATGATAAATCACATGAAAAATATTACCACATGTATGTATTATTTTCCAACTTCCCCAATACAATAATACAACAACAGATATTTAAATTTATTTTCCTTTAAGTCTCACATTTTGTAGATGTCCTAACACTTCTATTAATGAAAAATACAATAACCACATGTAGAAAATTCCACATACTATTTTCATTATTCAATTTTTTTTCCATGATAATTCACATTAATTATATAATTGATAAAAATATATGAATTAATTTATGAGTAAGCTATAGATATGTCTACCTGAATTTTGGTTCATAATTCTCCCTTAAAAATTCTTCTTATATCCTCTTAAATTTTCATAAAAAATTGAAATAAATGATTGAAAATATTATTGTAATTCAAAGATAATTACAAGGAATCATATTAATTTTTATTATATAGAAATTAAATATTTTTAAAGACTAAATTCTCAATTAAAACAGAAATTGAAAATTTCATTATGAAATGGTGTATTTTGTTTTGATCATTACACAATATTCTATTGGAGGCACCATAGGGACTAAAAACATATAAATATTTTATCATGGTGTAGTCTCAACATTCCATCATTATATTTAAAAATCATCTAAATAATCATTACACATAAAATTCATGATTATGATCTATATGATGTTCACATAGTGAATTTCATGTTTACACAAAACTTGTATGATATTCACGAAGAATAACATAATGTATTTTCTTAATCACATCATGATTACATATAATTAGTCGATGGTTACACGGAACTATATTCACTTTTATGCACTGAAGAATTTTAAATTTAAAATAAGATTAATAAAATTCATTTACCATGATTATCAAACACATATACAAGCTCAAAATATTAATAGTTTATAATTGACTGACTATGAGGATGATTAATCATATTAAGAGACATAAAGGAAAAGATAGACCACATGAATAATCGAATGCCTAGGAGGATCAACCACATGTATAATGAACCATCCTAAAACACATTGTCTTGGTCGGAGAGATCCATGAAATCATGTGAGAATCCTTATATGTAAGAGGATGTCAACTAGTAGTGAGTGTTCATATGGGGAAGTGGGGAGACTATACCCCCAAAATGGAAAGATATTTGTTAGAATCATATCATGAAAATATTAACCACATATGAGGGAAGAAAATATATAAATAATAACAATTATATAATAGATGAAATGTTAGGTAATCCGTAGTCACGCAAGTGATTTTTAAGGACCCCCAATTTGGAAGGTTAACCAATAGTACAATAATAGAAAGGAAATGGACAACACAACATCACTTAGAATTTTCTCTCAATTCCACATCCAGGCACAAGATCTATGTCCTAACTTCCTATCACAGGGCCCTTTACCTTTCCTAGATCCATGATCATGATATTTTCATGTGCATCAGGATTCCCATGTTGGGTGTGAGTATAAAACTCAGTAAGACACAACTAATGGATCTTGAACACATGCACACACACACACACACAGACATAGACAAACACACACACATAGCCACATATATAGGGTGTATACCAGAACATGAATGTAATGTATAAGTTAACAATAAACCAAAAAAGTGTCGGTTCATCATGTAATAACCAAGCCTCCATAGACCATAGTCCCTCCTCTTTCATAACTGTTCCCATAAGAATGAAAATATCAGTTACTGCATTTGTAGAAACATGACACATAGACTATGTATTGGTTCAAAACATAATTATCATCATTCATATGTTCAAATTTCATCATTACAGAACACATCACACACCAACATAAGGTGGTCAACTATCCTTGCTTGATGGTACCTCCACCTTTCATGCACAAAGAATTGGATCACAAATACCCTTTCATGGTCTTTCTCCCAAATTATCATTCTGACACATTGGATTCACTTTACCAAATCATGCTCTATTAACACATTTAATGAGCATGTATATGATAAAAATCTAGTAACATCAAGAGATCCATGTCATTGGAATTTTTCTCAACACCCATGATCCCTCTCAAAGGGGGTGTCTATCCAATTATGAGAAACTCAGCCATATTGACACCTAATGAAAAGTTTCATAGATAGAGTAACACCCACAAGAATGTCATATCATAGAAAGAAATAGTATTCTTATCAATCATGGTCCTCACAATGCTATACCCACACCCATAAGAAACACAAATAAATTTTGAATCTGAACACACATGATAAAATACCATAATATTATGCAAAAAACTACATACAAGGTCCTTGTATGATAAAAATTTTCATAACTCAAGAGTGATTCCAAAATCCATGTTCCACCAAGGGGATCATCACTCGTGTCACACCCACACAACAAACTGTATACAATGGTACACCAAGGCTTCCTTAATTAAAATTCTAATCCATCATAAAAAGTGTTTTAAAATAATATTCAAGATGGTAATCATAAAATGAGGGTATAACCACATCAACCTTCAAAAAGAGGTCTGTTATAAATGGAGAATCTAGATTCAACCAATCGAGTAGAAAAGATGATGAGATTCCCATGATCTTGGATCAATGTAAACTGTCATAAGAAGGTAGGATTCATCCAAGGCTATTTTTCAAGAAGGATAAACTTCAAAAACCATTTCCTGAAGTCAACTTGACCAGAAAAAATAGAAATATGAAGACGAAAAATTGATTAATAAATATAATAATGGATTAAAAATAATTAATCATCCCATCGTAGTAATCTCACTTGTATCCATGAAATGGTGATACTTCCTCTACAATATTAGTGTTTGAATAAACCATTTATAATATTAAAACAACCATTAATAAAATGTTGTGATTCTGACCATGGTCATGGTGGCCTCATTCACACCAAGATCAAGAAACCAGACATAGTGATCCTCTGTAGTATGGTGTTAAATATATTCCCATTCTAGACTCACTAAGCCTTATAAAAAGTTTTTAAGGCTGATATGGCTATGGCCCACAAGAGGAATCAAAATCATACATGCTCAAGACCTTAACCAGTAATGGGTATTCTAATAATCCCATTTATTATTGGTGGGTTTAGAGTATAAAATTACCTACACCATGGAATGTACCTTCCAATTATGCACCAAAAAATTCTCAAAACCCTATTTAAGCCACAAAGAAGCCTCTAACACTTTCAAAAACCAAAATAAACCACAACTATTATTAAGATTAGGTTCCTAAAATTATGGACTCTAGTAATACATCTTAAAAAACATATCATCATTGAGTAGTGTCTCCAAAGTGTTTCTCAAACATCTTAGTCCGTTGAGCCCAAACATCAAATTCCTTATCACACATCATTCTTTAGACATGATCATTTTTGAATTTGATTTAAAAAACTGGTTAAATATTATCCCTCAATACCTCATGACACAGGTCTAAAATTGTCTTTAAGGTCTCTATAAAGGATTCATCAGGTTCCTACTCAATGTATTTATAGTGGATTATATGTAGAGAATCAATATTTTGACACCAAAGTTGAGATCCGTGGAAGATTTTATATATACTTTGATAATTTGGAGGGAGATGTAATTTATATACCATTATTCTAATATGATCAGTGATCTAAAAAAATCACATAAATTGTGGTTCCAACATCCATTTTCATCATAAATGGGAATGATCCAACTGAGAAGACACCTAGAATAAAATCCAATAACCCTTAATAAACTCCATAGGTCGTATCCTTCATATGATATATGACAGCTATCTACTCTAAATGGTAACCTATAACTTCCTGATCAACTGCCCCATCTTGGAGGTCTCATACACCTGGCTTGTACTAACACATATGCGTTACCTACCTCATAAAAATACATTAGTTTTCAACGAGACTGATCATAAAAAGTCTTAGAGGGTGAAATATGAATTTAAAACATGATGTTATTATTTTATGTGAACTCCACTAAGACTAGATAATCATCACATAGTGTATTGAAGTATAGGATTCATTCTTGAAGAATATCATCCAATATTTAGATCTTTCACTACAACTATCCTTTAGTATGTGGATGATAAAGAGTTCTCATTTTTAACTGAATTCCCTATGGTTTAAGAAAGACCTTCCAAATCCAAAAAAAATGTGATCCTCTATCTTACATAATAACAAAAGGATATCTATATAGTCGAACATTTACCTAGAGATAAATATTTCCCAAGACATATATATATTTAGTCTCTCAGATCAACAAGAAATATTCCACAATTTCCATCCAATCAACTATCACTCAAAAAAAATTATAGACTTTTCAGGGACCTAGAAAACATTTTCATGATGTCCATAGTCACCTCATCCCACTTACATTGAGGAAAATTATGTATTCAAAGAAATTATTCTAGTCTTTGATATGCTACATTGACCTTCTGATAGGTTTGAATATAAGAGATAAACCCTACGATGCATGCCTTTATTTCTATCCACTAGATGTACTATCTAATATCTTGACACATCTTCATCAAACCTTGGAGTGTTTCCCACTGAGAGGAATGAGAGTACCTCATCAACAATTAACAAGTTATAGAAGTAAGTATGATTATTTCATGAAGAAGATCACACCATCACTCTCTATTGACCATCCTAGACCACTTCGTTCTAACCATTTAGGCATCCCTATGATTTCAGTATCTAACTCTTAAATGATATTTAACCTGTCCGCCAACATCAATGTGTTGAAAAAAGGAGAAAAATAAATTACCACATGATCCTCACATGATTCAACCAACCATTGAAATAATAATCTAGTCAATGAATAATTCTCCTTTGAAGGAAATTCTACATGCTCTTGTGTTTTCATACTAATAAAATCTACAACAACATTTCCATTTAATAAATTATAATCCATCTCAAAATAAAATATCTTCAAATAATCCACCTAATTGCACTTTAATATAGTGAATTCCTATTTAGTTAATATTTACAAAAAACACATGTTGTCCATGTGGATGAAAAATCTCTCACCGAAGAGATAATGGAGCCAAAAATTCAGATAAAGGACCATAGCTTCCAACACTATGTCATGCATATGGTAGATCTACTCATGTGTCAATAGCTATAAAGAACTATAAGCCACTAAATTATCCCTATATTTCAATAAAATCATAAATCCACACATAGGGAATTATATTTAAATGGATATCAAATCCCAAGATCTAGAAATATTAGGCTTAAAGATGTTGTCAATCCCTTCTTCAGGTCCAAAATGTCCTCTTTACAATAATTAGGACATTCAAAATTCACCCATTATTAGTTAACTCATTCGTAGGTGATGAAAAATAAAGTAATTACTAGATAGACCATCTATAATATCTTAAAAACCAAAGGAAGATTCTGATCTCAAACTCATATTTACACGGTGTTCCCAATGTTGAGAATGTATTGTCTCAATAATACTCTATAATATATGTTGATGTCGATGCACAAAAAATAACATTGTTTGTTATATAATGATGTTTTCTTGAGAGAGTTTTAGGTATTTATATGTCATAAGTTTATCTTAGTTAAAAAAGTTTAATGCAATTGGATATAATATGGATACTCCATTTTAAACCCTAAATTTAGTAAATGAATGTATGATTCATTATCCCTACATTATGTGGGAATGTTAATGATTGTTTATGTTCTCAAACCAATGCTACACTAAATATTTTTAGTTTTGATCGAAAACCCTATGTTCAGATAATTTACAAAAGTATGGAACAACAACCCTATATTGGATATTGGAGTCTCGAATTAATTTTCATACCCTATTTTCTAGAAATTGTACATATGGTTAATCAATGCTAAATTCAAGATTTTATGATCAAAAGGATAACCATATGGATCATTATCCCTACCTTAATTTTATTTCCAATGTTATGTAAAGATAAAACTATGGTTAAGTAACTATACATTGGTTGGAACCCTACACTATGAAGAGGAACCCTACACTATACGGATCAACCCTACATAGCCTAGTCATTAGCGGAGTTTAAAATTCATAATTTTATCTGAGTTTCATGCAATGATCCTAAAAAAATATCAGATGGATTCAAAATAGTCATGATCTATTCAATGATCCATTTTTATCATAGGAAATTAATCATATTTTTAATTGAATTTAAAACTGTCATGGTCAATTCAGATTTGAATTTATGTGATATTTCATGCTACATTATCGGACAAAGAATATTGAAATAGACCTTCTATATAATATATTTCCGAAATGTATCATTTAAAAATACAGGATATTCAAGTTACATATTTTTATATACAGTTAATTTATAGTGAAAAAACTTTCATAGTGTTTCTGCGATGAATGATGGACTTTTTAGAAGAGACTACACTTTGGAGACATACATGTTATACATCGTACTACTATAAAATTACTACAACTGTTTGTTGTAGTTATTATTGAAGAAAAATTGTAAATGGGATCACTTCTGAACTATACCTTCAGAAAGACATTAATTTTTTAAGAAGAATATCCATATACTTTCAGTTTATACTGCTACAACTTTGAAGAACAACCCGAATCGACAAATCAAACTCCATTGATTTATTAGAGTATCAATTAATCATCCTCAGTTGTGGTGGAGTATCAAATTATTTATCTATGATGTGGATAATCTAATCTATATTAATGAACCATAAGACATTCTAATTTGCCTTGATGTAAAGGTGGAAACTACCTACACTCAGTTATGGATCTGTGGTCTTATGATAAGAGGACCATTCCTGTTAAATTTACCAGGATCACAAATAGTGTGATAGGTATAGTGGACTAGGGGATATTTGTATTTCGAACCACTATTAAAAATGGTGTTCTTTATTTTTTTTATCACCTATTTGTAGTCATTAAAGAAGTAAAAAATTCATATCGGTATTAATCACAAAGGGTGTAAAAAAACATAATTGTGGAATATTTTTTGAAAAGACACAATTCACCCCCTCTTGTGTTACTTATATTATTCGATCCTGACTCCCAAGATAATATAACCTCTACATTCTCCAGGGCCATAGATATTTCCACCTCAGAGATCCCATGCCCAAGAAAACGTACCTCCTTCATCCAAAAGTGATACTTTTAGATATTGGCATAGAGTCAACGTGTTTGAATTGAAATCAAAACTATATCCATGTATCTAGTGTGAATATCTATTTTACATGCATATATGAGGAGATAATCAACAAAAACCAGAATTAAGGAGTCAATATATGGCTGGAATATATTTTTTCTGATAGCCATGAAAACCTATAGTGAATTTTTTAACCCAAAAGTGATGAAATTTTATTCACACATTCTACATATACTAATGATTGTTTTCATATTAATATCATTTCCATTGACCTGATGCTAGTGGTATCTTAATCATAGGACAATATTAGTGAACTACATCGTTCCCCATAAATAATCAAACAATTCATTGATACTAGGTAATGGTAATATATTCTTTTGGTCATTTATTTTATATTCTTATTGTATACACATAACCAAATAGTTTCATTTTCCTTATTTTTGAATAAAAATAGATCACCCAAATAGTTTTTATTATTATAATAAAACCCATCACCTTTAAATCTTCTAGTTTCATTATAAGTTACTTCAGCTTGGTATCTTGGATAGTGTCGTACAGTAAGGTGGAAACAATATTGTTTTCACTCCATGAATTTGTTTGGTCTCTAAATAAATTACACAATTATATATAATTCCAAAGAAATCATCAAGAAATACATATTGATAAAGGTTAACTATAAAAGGAAAAGTGTATAAAGATAATTCTTAATATACCAAAAGAAATATTACCGCAAATTTTGTTATGATGGCCCCAACATAGAAATGGTCCACTCTTATTCTTCATTATCCAACATACCATTCACTGGTAAGAATAATAATATATATGTTAGGAATAGTACATGGTATTCATTTCATATAGTATCCGATGTGTTCTCGATTAATAGTCAAATATCCCTTTCAAAAAATCACATAGAAACTAGTCATCTCAAGGATCATAAATTCAAAATCGGTGTTTATATCTAGCATGAAATATAACAAATTCTAGAAATACATTGACTGTATACACTTTATTTTTTAAGGGTGTTTCAAGAGAGAACAACTGATAAGAAAACTTGACTGGAAATTCAATCACAATAAGAACTTGAGAAGATATAAATTAATAGGATGCTCCTACTTCAAACAATATTGATGATAACATATATGTTATGAAGATTGTATAACAAAAAATTGATGGTATTTCACCAACACCAGTGGATCCATGGTGTACTACATAAAATATACCTACCTTATCTCAATGTTCCTTCCTCTAAGGCCCATAATTTAGATGTGTCATTGAAGTATAAGGAATATATATCCTCTGTTAAGGTCATGCACCTCTATTCTATCCCAACCTCATAGAAATCATCTAAAAAACCCTCAAAAAATAACTCTAGAGATGGACTTTCATACCACATAAGTGACACTCCACATGTGGTATTCCCTAGTTCTTAATGAGGTATCCTATTTTACCACATTTGAATCACCAGAAAGAAGCACCTCCCATATTTGGTGTTAAGAAATCCTCCTCTTCACTCATCTACTTAATTCCACCATAGAATAACCCCTCATCCATCCACTTACTACTATACTAAAAGAGTCACCCATAATATCACTAGGGTTTCCACTAATTGTCCCCCTGCATGTTGAAGTAATACACATGGTTCATTGATCCTCAAAACACATTTTGATCATCAAGGCCATGAAATTTCCCACCAGATTTGTTGTCCTAACGATGATCTTGAATTGTTGCCTTAGTTCTAAAAAAAATCTAATATAAAAATTTCTATATTTCTATTCCTTATTCTCATCCATGATTAGAGTAAATATATTAAACTCTATGGAACAATTTGAGTAGTTAGAGACTAAAATATTCCCCAATGAATCTTTATAAACACTTATTCATGATCTAACATTAGTCTGTATGGTAATAACTCTGTGAATAAAAGATGCACGAAGTCCCCACATGTAATACCCTCATTCATACCCACCTGGTACATCACAACCCACCATCTTTAAGTGGTTCCCTGAACTACAATGCAATCCATCCTTACTCATTCGTACTCTATAGTCTCTAATAGATCAAATAACACCTCCATTTGTTTAATATATTACTCAAAATCATGATATCACATAGTTATCAAGATGTATGGAGGATTATATAGACCCAATTACTATGAATAATTGAGCATTATCATTTATACACCTCCACATCGAATTGGATTTAACTAGATGACTTTGGGATAGAGTAGTTTCACTATGTGAACCACATGAACATGCACATAGGAATGATCAAATACATCATCCCATACATCATGTGGTGAGACATGGGGGTTATCCATTTCTAGAGAAATCTTATTTAGTTCACTAGGTGGTACTATATGATATATTTTTAGACAAAAGGTTATATAATTAAACATGAATTCTTAAAAAACATCAAACATTTTACATTAGATAAAATTCAATGTATTTTAAAGGTACGCACAATAGATTTCTATTTAAGAATCAATCCAAGGAGGCTATCGACAATGAAAAGGAATAACACTCCAAAGACAACCCAAAGGCTCAAACCCAGTTCTATATACCTTCACACTAGTCATAGTCATATATATTAAATCAATAAATCAAGAATACACAACTTCAAGTAATCTAGAATTTCAACACAGTATATCAAATAAGAAAAAATCAAGACATTTAATGAAATTAAATGTTATTCATAACAAGAATTAATAATATATATGACATGTGATCCTATGTACATAATCCAGATACATGTATTCTAATCAAACCTATAAACTGTAAGAATATACTCAAAATTTTATTGAACCCAATTATCCATAACTAGAATAATAGTACCATCATCATTAACTTAGAGAACTATCATATAAGAGTTGGATATGAAATTATATGACTCCCCTACCAATGCTACATACTTAATACTCCTTTTCAACATTCCCCAGACATATTAAAGAAGAAAATAAAATAAAAAACTGCATGGATTCCACATTTTAACAGCCTAACCAAAATCATCTAGTCTTCATTGGAGAGATACATGGAATCATTCATGCCTCCCCATATGAAATTGGTTTGCAACCAGTAGTGAGGGTCTGAATAGTGTAGTGGGGAGACTATAAACATAGTATCAAAATCTATACATCAAAATAATTTCATGAAATATTTTCTAACATTAATGGTAACATAAGAACAAAATAATAACATTTCTTTAATAGATGGAATTTTAGGAAATTCAATGTAAAACATATTACCACCAAGGACCCAGAATGATGAAGGTCAACCCCAAGCCTAGAAAGTGAAATAGGAAAATAAATAAGATACTATGGAATCACTTTAGAGTCTATCATGATATAAACTTGGAATACAAAGATCAACACCAACGTATCCATATCACTGGGCCATTTCCCTTTCATGCATCAATGATCATGAATTATATACACTCTTCAAGATGATTTCATAGGGTGTGAGTGTAATAGTTAGTAGGACATCACCAATTCATCCTTATAACATGTTTATATATACATAGGATACACAGCATAAAATTAATTCATATGTAAACAATCAACCATAAATGTTTTTGATCATTGCACACTAACCAATCTACCAAGAACCCTAGCACCACCTGATATGGGACTATGCCAATAAGGATATTAATTTTATTCCTAAAATGTCTTCAAATATTTCATAAGGTCCATATATGATGTTATCACCCTAAAACCAACAGTGACATGGCCACATTACAACTTTAATAAACAGCTAACACCCACCCTAAAAAAGTGGTTTGTCCTTTCATTAGGCTATGTCCACATGACATGACTGATGAATTGGATTAAAATAACCCCTAAATGGTCTATATCCCATGTTTTAATTCTGAATTATTTGATACACATAACCCGTACATGGACTACTCCCATGCCAATTGTATGTTTCCAAGATATACAACTAGTATAATCAAGAAATCATAGTCTTTGGGCTTTGTCAAAACACCAATTCTACCCCTTAAATAATCTTTCTATCTTTTAGAGAAGCTTAACCATCCTGATACAGAATGAATGTTAAACAAGCTACATAACACATAGAACCAAGTCATATCAAAGAAAAAAATAACCATTTATATTAAGAATGGTCCTCACAAATCCATGAACATGCCCACAATAAGTACACATCAAGTATGGGTCTCAGTTCACAATAGAAAATACCATTATAAAATTCGAAAAACCTTATATAAGGGAATTAGGTGTTAATAATCTTCCAACAACAAGAGTGATTCCAAAATACAAGTCTCACCATGGGGGACTTCACTCACGTCATTCCCATATGGAACAATCCCACATGTTATGGATTCCCAAGAACCAATTCCATTTGATCATAACAAGGGTTATAGAACAATATACATGAATGGAATCATGAAAATTTTGTAAAACAACATTAACTTACTAAAGGTGATCCATAATAAAAATTAAATCAAGATTCACTCAAGTGAGGGTAAGAAGTGGTTAAGGTCCCCATGGGCTTAATCATTGAGAACTGACCTGAGAATAATGAAACCACTTTAGGCCATTACTCAATATAAAAGAACTTAAAAACCCTTCCCAAGAGTCATTTGTATCAGAAAAAAGGAGAAATTGGAACATGTGGAGTCAATTGATAGGGGAAAAACATGTAAATAATTCATCATACACCCCTATTATTGTTCACACGTGCCTCTATTAAGAGGTATAAATTCCCCTAAAGGATCAGTGGATGAATCAACAGTTTGAAATATTAAGACAACCTTCACCACTGCATAATGATTCCCACAATGAATATAGTTTCCTCATTAATAACAAGAACATGAATAACATAGAGAACCTCCATGGAGTGGTTTCAAAAACATTCCCATTTTGGGCTCACCACCCCATCTACAATAGTGTATTGTAGATGATTTGGCCTTGGATCAAATGAGGACAGATAGTGCTAAATTCTTGAGACCACACCCACAATGGTGCATTTTGATAAGCCCATTTTACATGGGTGGGTTATAAGCACAAAATTTACTACACCAAGGACTGGTCCTTCCTATAGTGCACCCAAAAACACCAAAAACATTATTCAAGTAAGAAACCTCATGAATATCCCAAAACTGATTTAAACCATAAAAGACTCAAAATTACATAAATTTGACATTGAGTATGTTGTAACTCGTAGAATATATCTATCCTGAATATAAAATATGTGATGTATTTAAGATACCACAAAATGTGTCCATCAATGGATCAACTACAAATGACTTATTGGGTGAAGCGGCCATCCTCTATCAATCTAGAAATTTCATACATCACTCAAATCATTCCAGAACTCCTTGGGTGAATATGAAGGACATATCAACACTTAAAAATAGTATTAATCTAAATAATCATCATCACCCACTCACTTTCTCATCAATCAATGAATCACATGTGTTTTAATATGATTTATAGTTTGTTAAAATATAAAATATATTTAGAATACCCACTTGATATTCACTTCACACAATCTTAATTATTAGAGTCTACACATACTAATATAATTCTATTGTTCCACAAAACATCATTAATTGTTATGGGTGGTCAATGGTTAGAAATTAAAATTTTCTGGAAACTAACAGTAACTACTAAAATATAACATATAGGTATTATGGGGTCAATCCTACAGGGAATAAGTAAGTCCAACAATAGACTTAAACTAAATTGTTAGGTCTTTGTAAATTTTTCACTAAATTAAAAATGAAATTAAGATATTCCATTTAAAAAACATAAAATAGACATAAACTGAACATTAATTAAGTAGGGGGGATAAAGGATTGTAATTTTTTAACAAGGATTTTTATGCTTTGCTTAGAACACTTCAACCTCGCACATTAATATTATACAATTGAAAGTCATAGGACTACATAAATTAATTAGTTTAAACATTTAGCAAAAGATAATTAGATCTTGGATAGATAATCCATCTCGAAACGTAATAAATAAATAAATAAGGATCATTGTATTTTCTATCTAAAGTGAGAGGGGTAATTGACTATGTTTTCATTCTCCCACTCTCCTCTATCACATCATGTTTCATCCCATAATCATCATCATGTTCTATAGGAAATTAGGTAATATAATATTAACTAATATCAATGTGATTCTAATTAAAGTAGAAAAATTAAAAAGGAATGTTTAATTTTATGTCACTTGTTACGCATACCTTTTTATAAATTTCCTTCCTCTCGAGCATTTATTAGCTTCAGATGGTAATTGGTTTTTCATATTTGAATGAATTAGGAATATTAGATTAGGGAATAAAATAATAACCAAAGTAAATGTGATGTTAAAGTAAATAAATATTAATATAATGTCAAAAAACAAATCCAACATATGATTTCAATTATCATACAAAGAAAATAAAAAGAGAAATAAAATATAACTATTCATTTCATCGATGGTTGCAACCACTCATGCTTCTTAAACCTCCATATGTGTGATCTATTAATTTTAAACATAGCCAATCCATAAAGCATCAACCCCCAATTATTGGATGTTTATATTTTTTTAATATCCATTTACATATTTATACATCACCCCACTTTTTTAATTGAGTCCATGTATGCCCTAATTATATCCATGAAACTCTTAGAATATAAATGTTATAAATTTAAAAATATCTACTACTGGAATATTTTTTGGCATGGAAAAGTGTAAAAAATTATAGCCTCATCTAAATAAGAACTATTTTCACTACTTATATGAGAACTTTAATGTTGAAATACAATCCCATGTGGTGTAACCTACATTAAAAATATCTTTTCCAAGTAATCTCTTTTGAATCCCTTGGGATAAAAAAATTAGATATTATTACCTATAAATCTCAGACTCTGCTTAGACTTACCTTTCTTGTATTATAACTAGACTTCGTCACAGTAATAACAATGTGAAAAAAAGATCTTGTATAACCATTTTCAATGAAACATTCATTTAAGGTACTCTATGGTGTAGAAAAACCACAAAACAAAAACATGAATTCTTTATACAAATAAATACTTTATTCTTCTTTCCATGTGTCTAAAAATCATCACTGAAACACCCATGCAGCATAAAAATTGATACATTACCATATTCATGACCCAATACCATAGTGAGTCATCATGACTAAAACTATACTCTAACCACACTTTATTTACCCATGGTGAAATCCAGAATCCTACAAAGAAGCTTATATGTTCATGAAAACCTACCATAACACAATACAATAAAAAAAACCACACAACTCTTAATTTCATAGTTCGGACAATAACAATTCCTAAAAAATCACCCCTTACTTATCCCATGAAAAAAAAACTATTCCCCACTCATCGCCCCTTCATTTTTCATCCCACATGGGTGTATTGAACCTCCTCAGCTTCACCATGGCTACCTGATGGTCACCCAATATTTCAAGTGGCTTCCAATGGAGATATAATTCTTTGAAGTGATTAATTTTTCCAATACCAAGCTTCCAAAATTTGGAGATGGTGGTTCATGATGGATTGATGTCATAACTTGATGGTAGAGTCATGTGTAGGCAGTGACCATAAATGAGCAACGATGGAACAAAATAACATAGGCTCGAACGAAAAAGTTTTAGTTATTGTTGGATAATGAAGAACTTTATTTTTACCATATAATATATTTTGGACTAGTTAGAGAATATTAACAACAGGTTTCATGGAAAACACTTTCTATAATCTATCTATGATACTGAAATCTGTTATGACTTACCTATGTGTGACCACCCTACATGCATGTGGCATATCTAACGATTAGGATAGACCCCATACCCTCTCTCATGGAATGTACACATGTTCAACCTTGTATTCCCTTCATTAATACTTTGTAGAGATATAACACTTCATTCTAGACTTCCTTTATGGTGTGTCCCACTATAATTATTTGGTGTATTTTTTAATTTACCTTGGATGGACGGATGACAATGTTTCTAATTTATTTTTTTCTATATTATTCTCTAATCATTACTAAATTTTATATTGAATAAAAAATTTACAAATTATAGTGTTTTGAACCAAAAATAATCATTTCACCTAAAATCCATAACACAATCATAAAAATACATCAAACTTGTTTTTATAAATTAGATCACAACAAAATATAAATAAAAAGTATCATTTGAAATAATAAAATTAATGAGGAAATTATATACATAAATTAGGGCCATAAAACACACCCATACTTAAACAATTACTCATCCTTGATAAAAAACTAAACCACTACTTATAAAGAGTATAAACATAGGTAAGGGAAATTTTCAAAAAACAATTCTCATAAAACAACATTATAATAACTTTTTTATAGTAAATACTTTTAAAAAACTCATGTTTCTAAATCATAATTTCATTAAAATTTAGAATTAGATACATCTTTATTATTTTAATAACAATTTTCTACCCGTTATTAAATTTCCTTGCTAATTAGGATTTAACTCTCTAGAATGTGTATCACTCATCAATCAAGAAAATTTGAAATGGAGTTATGCTCAATTTTATGTAAGCGAATTCAATAAATATTATTCCAATTAATATCAATATCAACTTAGAATATAATATATAAAAATAATAAGGGATTCTTAACTAGGGTTCAATGTTCTATTTGGTATATGTTTGGAAGATAATGATGTTAAAAATAAAAAATGTATTTTAAAATAAGAGGACAAAATGTTTAATATAAAATTTTTGAAATTCAATTAATGCTAAATAAAATGACTCCATCCTTAAATAAGAGCATCAAAATACTCCCCAAAATCATATTAAGACTCACAATAATATGAATATTATCAATAATTACCTCTCGTTTTTTCCTTTATTTTTTTTAAGTTTTATTCTTGAGATAAGTCTCACATCAATAACCCAACCCCACATGATCACCATATTAGACTAATTTTAGTAGCTATAACAATACCATTATTCAATTAATGGTTATTATTACCTATCCAATACTCAACACAATTTTGTTTTCCAATATTTTTTTATTCTTTTTTAAATATAAGTAACAAAATAAAAAACTAACAGATTTAAAGAATATTTTTCAAATAAATAAATTGAACCAAACCCTTATATTCCATTTCAGCACAATAATATCAACAACTCTATAAAAATATCCAACTTCAATTTAAAATCTCAATTGAATGATCTTGTTTTAATACCCAATGAAATAGGGTAGGAAGGATAAATTGTCTTGTAACATAGCTGTATATTAAAGAATATTCATGATTTCTATAATTTAAAATGTATAGATATACGGTCGTTATCAAGTTCAAATGAGATCAAATAAAAGTAATATATTATGTTATCAATTTACAAGTAATTCATACTTTTCATATTTTGATAAGAAAACAAGAATGTTCTAGTAGGAAAAACATACCATTATTCGATTTCATCCCAATAACATCAATAAATATATGAAAATACCCACCCCACCCCCTTTAAAATATAAATTTAATGATCATGTATTAATACTTAAATAAATATGGTAAGAAGGAAAAATTGTATTGTAATATTTCTTCATATCAAGGAAAATAATGGTTATTGTGGTTTCAAAATTCATAGATACATGATACGTATCAAGGTCATGTGGGATCAAATAAAAAAATTGATGGTGTCAACCATGTTTAATAAATTATAAATCGTCATATTTCTACAAAAAAACAAGAATGTTCTAGTATAGAAACACGTCCCGAGGTCTCTCCTGAAATATTGTTTGAGAAAAATTAATTTAAAAAATGCTGTAGAACTCACATGTGAATTGTAATTAAATATGTCAAAACAACCAATCCATGGAATGAACATAGACAATAATTCCAATAAAAAATAATTTCTTAGCATCAATATCAAGAATTAAAATCATATAAGAAATCATTCTAAAACAACATAAAATTTGGAAAATCATGTGACTTTAACAAATGTACATCTTTATAATTCTCTTTTACGAGAATGAAAAAATCAAAATTCTCCAACATGTATAACGATATCTTCTATTTGATGATGTCTCCAAGGTTAGTGATTAAGGAGATAAAATAAAAATATGGGGTTTTCAAGGATTTTTCTCCAGACAGTTACTAAACATTTTACCTAATGTTCAACCAAAATAAGGTGGGTATATGAAAATATGGAATTTATGTTTAGAATAATAAAGGATAAAAAAAGAATGTAACGGAGAATTTACATTGTTAAAATAACATTGTTTACATGATCCCTAGTGGTGTTGATTTGGAATTAAAATCCTAGAATTGGTTGACTTTCTATTTTTTCCTTCCATGAATTCAGCTTTTCTCTTCTTCATGGATTAGTATTTTTGGACATGAAAAAATAGATTAATAAAGTAAAGGTTCACTTTCAATTCATTAAGGTTAAAATTTAGAAGGGATTCAACCTCGAACAATAAGATAAATAGTAATATAGAAATAAATATTAATTTTTAAACTAGATCATAAAAAGTATTTAAAACCCAGGTTGCCTCCCATAATCACTTTTTTATATGTCTTTATGCAAAAAAATTACTTCAGGTGTCATGTAATTGTAGTATCAAATAATATTAGCCAATATTTTTGTAGAATTTATTTTAAAATATTTTCATCCATGATGATTATGATTATTCTTCTCCATCGGTGATTCTTTATCATAGTTGGTGGTGGATTCTAGATTGTAGAAAAATTTGGGGAATGATCCATTAATTGCAAATCTAACTATACATGGAATATTTTGTATCCACTACTTCATATTCTTTTTAATTACGTAATTTTATACCTAATTATTGACTTTCATTAACCTAATTATCTTTTACATGTGTGAGAGGTTCCTCTTTTTTAGTTACTGTAAAAGATTTATCTTCTTAACTAGATGTTCGAGGTTCTTTTGTATTTATATTTTCAATGAACTATATACAATATTACATTACCATTTCATTTTCTTCATTTTCCTCATCTATATATTCTTTAACAAAACTATAAATTTTAGTGGTTTGATACCCTTTCTTAAGTTCATGAGGGTGGTATTTGATGATAATTTTACCATTATACTAGAAATATATATAATTCACTTTAGATATTTTTACCTTTCCAGTGTAGTACATATAACCCCCTAAATCTAGAAGTATCTTGAGTGGTCAAAATGGGTTGGTTATGAGACCTCAAGAAAGCCTCCTCATATTTCAGAGGTTGCTGAATAGAAACAAGGGTATGATAAGTATAGTGGAGATACTATACCTTATGGTTATAGAGTTAAAACATATCGAAATAATCAAATAATAAATAAATACCATAGTAGTGGAAATTATGGAAGCAATACAAAATAGTGGAAAAACCATAGAAAATAAAATTGGATAATCAAATAAATAATAAAAGAGTAATTTTATGATAGGTTTAAATGTAAATAAATTTAAATCTTGGAGTAATAAAATTAAAATAATTTAAGAATCAAAGATACTGAAATATCCTAGTCTATCTCCCCATGTCGGTCCCTTTTTCAAACTTCAGCCCATCCAGCAAGCAATAAACCACAGCAAGGTCCCTTTCCATTGTCAAATCCGGCATCAATGTAATATTCTCATATACTAAACAGAGGGCCGAATAGGGTGTTAGTATAACTCAATAGGTTTACACCACCATGTCTAAACATAACAAATATGATAATAAGTGAATATAATAATGCTATAAATAAGTGAATTAATTAATTAAATAATGAAATTAATACCACTTCAACCTACTTCGACGCTACACAATAATATCTACGATAATATCTCAAAACCATACCAACCATAACCATATAACCATCGAAAAACATAACTTGACTTGGGTCCATTCCAGAAATTCTTTGAGAATCATTCACAATGATTCCAACCATACCCATATGACCATGATAAAGCATCACAAAAATCTTGGAAAAAACCCTCTCTATAATAATTTCAAAAATTAACAATGTCTAAGCCCTATATATATTTATTTTAGAAATAAAATAAGGCTAAGATCAGTATATGAGAATTTTATAAATTAATTAGGTTTGAGCTCGGTATATAATCATTTCATCACGTGTCACTAAGAATATCCATTTATATAAGTTTTTTAGCATGTATCATGGCCAAGACAAGTATTTAATAATTTTATCATGTGTCACTTGACATAACCCTCTATATAATAATTTCAGCATGTATCAATGATAATAACCCTCTATATAAGAATTACAATAAGTATCACTAGTCTTAAGAACAAGTTTATCACACTATCACATCATAATGATTAATGTATAATTATGAAAATTAAAACTTATCTATCAATTATAAATTTCATTTATCATTTCATCATAAAAATAAATATCCCATTGAAATAAACAAAAAACCAAGTCAAAGTGAATATATATTAATTAGTCAACCAAAATCCATGCCTTGTTAAAACCACTTTAATCCATTAGTCAATTCATTTATAATAATGAGTCTGTTAATCCGAATGATATCCAAAATCAAGGTAAATAACTATTTTGATCCTAAGGGACTCCAAGAATTATTAGGTTTACAATTTAATTAATTTAGTCACATTTTATGTTGGTGAAATTGAAATATTGATCATACTTGACAATTAAAATACCATAGGGTTAAGGTTTAGACCCCATACCTTTAAATGAAGATAAATGAACACTTCCAGCAAGATTAACTGACAAGAACAGAGGTGCAGGTGATTGAAAGTAGAATACTAGATCATAAACAATAAATGTCAACCCCAACAATGTTCATTGTCAGGATATTGAACTATAATAGCTGGATATCAAAGGTAGATATTGGATAACCTAAACATAATTAATTACCAGGGGATGATTTACTCTAACGAATTGTCTGGAAGTGATGTTAGCACTACAAAATCACCAGGAATTCATCCTAGGTCAAGAAAGGAAAATCCTAATTGAATGAATTACGAAATATCAAATTCATTGAACACTTAAAACAAATACTCGAGATAAATACATGGCATGTAATACATTTACATACTCTATGATTGTTTTTTAAACAAATATGCTGAAAAACCCGTCACAGAAGATTATTATTTCACCCAGCTCAAATTTTACACATCATGTATGGTTTTCATAATGTCTAACTAATTCACACCCTACACTAGCTCATGAAATTTATTTTGGGAGTTAAAAGTCGTCTAACATTTAAACAACATATAATTTTGAAATAGATAGTTTTTAGCCTGAATTCTACATAAGGACCTAGAAAACCTCCAAAGTATTTGTAATCAAGGAAATCCCTCATAATACCATTTTAACATGTTTAAACCGAGACTCCATTAAATTAAAACATGCATAAATTCTTGAAATTTTGGTCATTTTCCCTAACAAAGGATTTGATTCTCCAGACAAGACTCAACCGAAAAGGCTCAAATGAAAAAAATCAAAGAAGGACATACCTGAAAAAAAAACATGATCTTTAAAACTCCCCAAAATATAACATATCTTTCCATTGATAATCCAAAAATAAATGTGGGGTTATAGGGAACAATTTTTTCCACTATTTACATATATCAAACTCCCTCTTCTAGGTATCCTTCTAAACATGCCCATGCTTCTACTGCACTCATACCATATATATAGTCATACCTCCGAGGTATGTTTATTTATAGTCCACAATCCTTATAAAAGGCTCCTCCATGGATGCATGAACAATAATATCTATATATACTACATCTATCACATGACAATGGTATGAATAATATCTCTAAATAAGTGACATGTGAAATATTTCATGTGTGGGAATGTAAAATCATGGAAGGGGTAATCGGTACACCACTAGACTGATACTATCCACTATCTCAAATGGCATGAATACCCTAGGTGCTAGCTACCACTATTTCATAATACGATCATTCCCTAACCAAGGTAACACTTGAAGGAAAATAAAATGGCCAACATCAATCTATAGAGTCCCACTCTGATGTAAAATGTATAATTTATTCATGTTTTTCTCAGTCCCCATCTATTGTCGGATCAACTAAACCTACTCAGATGTCTCATGAACAAGAGTTTTCTCAAGATGCATTGAATCACCTAAATCCAACCAAAAAATAGGTGAATGGAAAGACATTACACAGAAGAAATAAAAAGGGTCCATTTTATCAAATCATAGAATCTGTTATTATAGGAAAACTCCATGAGTTCTTTATAATGCTCTTATGAACAACCGAATTCCAAGACACAGGCTCACAAAATATCCTCGAGAACAAAAGTATTCTTCCCAAATTGGCCATAAATATAAGGATGATAGTTCTTAATCAAAAGAAATTACAATCCCAGATTCTTTTAACGACCTTTTCAGAATCAGGATATGAAATGATGATACCTATCAGAATCAGCACTCCATAGAAAACCATGCTGTAAAACTACCTCATGTATGTAAATATTTCCCAGATCCTCAACTCTGATGGTCTCCCTAATAGGAAATTAGTGGGTAGACCTAGTTAGTTGATCCAAAACCACACTTATAACATAATTTTTATTAATTTTCCTAGGTATTCCTCTCACAATATCCATAGTTCCATCATCCCACTTCAACATGGGAATGTGAAAATGATTAAAAGCCCTTCTAGTCTCTGAATCTCGACTTTGACATGCTAGAAAGTGAAATATCTCACAAAACATCTAGCTACATTCTTATTCATTCATTTCTACCAGTATTTTATATAAAGATCAGGATACATCTTGGTCCAAAAAGGATTCACCGACAATAGAGAAGCATGATACTCTTTCATCCACTCCCCACACAATCCCATAGAATCCCATACTCATCATTAAAAAATAATAGAATTTACACTACTAAGAAACATCCCAATGGTGTCTCCGCCCCATATAAAGTTTCTGATTGTACTAAGAAATGGAGACTTACTAATTTATTGTTCTTGATGTATTCCTAAAGCATGATTATAATAGATGTTGATGTTAGAGCCACTCGTCCCTAAGACTCCTAAATATCCATATGATTTTATGAAAAGAGAGCCATAATACACCACTTGTTGTAAGACTCCCACACTACCTCTATATGTTTACTTTGGAATAATAAATTTTCAATGATGTTTCCCTTTCCAAATGTATAATCCAACATAATGTTAATAGACTGTACATACTCCAACAACATCCTCTCATGAAGTTTCAGGTCCCAATCAAGAAAATGTATACTTGAGGCACCTGTATTATTTGTATACCACAATCCTCTCACCCATGAGATAATGGCCCCAATATTTCAGATCATGTACCAATGATGCTGAGTTCAAACTGTGAGTAGGGTCATTACTATCAAGTGGTCTCAGATATCTGAATCCATAACCACTCAATCCTCCAACATTCAAACTGCTCCAAGTGCCACTCTGGTTACATCACAGTACATGATATATGCTTTAATTTTCACATGTAAAGTGAGGATAAGTGATGAGGTCAACATAAATTTAATATCTTGAAAATATCTCCTTTATTCATCTAACCAAAAAATCATTACCCCATTATTAGTTAGCTCCGACATTGGTGCTTCTAGGATGGATAAGTCCTGGATAAAGCACTAATAATGACTTGATAAACACAGAATGTTCATAATATCAAATACATTCTTCGAATTAACCCAAGATACCACGCAGAAAAATTCTATTGATCCACTAACACTCATGTATCTAAGATAAGATGGACTATGAAGTTAATATTACCAATCTAGAAACTGCATTTGTTTAGCTTGGTGTATAGTTGATGCTCCCTTAATATACTGATGATGATTTGAAGAAGTTTTTCATGATAATAGGATGACTTGGAGTACACTGAGATATAATAAAAAAACCACAATGAAATGGTACAAAAAGGATTAAATATCATATTCATCAAGGCCATGAATAACCCTGGTAAATTGGTCAAAACAAATAGCATCACTATAAACTCATATAATTCATCCAAAAAGTAGTCCAAGGTATGACTGATGATCTCACCCTCAACTAATGGTATCCTGATCTCAAATAAATCTTGGAGAATATTGTTTCACATCTCAATTGATCGAAGAGATAATCGATATATGGAATAGGATACTAGTTCATGACCATCATCTTGGGAAATATATGATAATCCACACACAAAAACAAATTCCCATCATCCTTCTCAGTGAAGAGAACTGGAGAATTCCAAGGATATGTACTAGGACATATAAAACCTTTATTTCCCATATATTTCAATAGAATATTAAAAACATGAAACTCATCTGGTACCATTCTATAAGGTAGGAAAGAAATTTTCTATGCTCCCCACACCAACTAGATTGTAATTTCAATATCACACTTAAGTGGTATGCTCTATATCTCTTTAAGAAATTAATATTGAAAATCATCTACCACTAGAGGAAAATAATACTACTACATTCCACCATCATCTAGAGTTAGAATGAATATCTCAACTATGAGACAATCTAATATTCCATGAATTGGTCCCTCATGACTATCCTGAATATCCCACTCAACTTAAAGAGAATAGATTCCTCCTTCTAGTGATAAAATGATAACTCTCCAAATGTCATACTAGATATGTTCCTGGTATATAACTAACCAATATATACCAAGAATAAAATCAAAGCCTGTCATTTCTAGTAAAAATGATTCCCAAAAGAAATGGAATCCTCCAATTTATATAGAACACGCCTTGCAACATTTTATATTCTATAACCTCACTCCTGTCAGTGTGTCGATGTTCAAAACAGCATATAGAATTTCCACATCCAAGAGTGAACCCTTTACTAAAATGGCGTACAGAAAGAAATATTATTATCTCGTATATAGAAAACAAAATAAGGGGTAGATGATATAATAATCATACAAATGGCATTATACAGTTTTATATGCATAGTAGTCGAAGTAGTCTTCATAACATATAGGTAACTAGCCCTTATTCTTGGATCTCTAGCTTTAATAATATGAACCATACACTATTTTCATTCATGAATGAGGGTAACACGTCACCTATATTGACTTGAACATCTTTGTGAACTCCAACTACCTATTTAATGAGAAGTATTGAAGTCCTCCCCAGACATTGGTACCTTTCATATTCCCCTTCCACTTCCCTACTGCTACATACCCCAAAAAAACTCTATAGATGGACTAATATTCCATTATCATGTCACTCGAATTTGGGGTACAGATAGTGAGACATTATTTGGACCATCTTTTCACATTTATAGCACTACAATGGAATATAATCATAAAATGGATACCCACATCCCTGATTTCTCTTCTTATTGTTTCCTTGGATAAAAATTTTATAACGGTGCTTATTTCGACCAGAAGAAGATCTCAGAGTTAGCCCAGTTAAAATAGATTGACCAATTTTTGGATCCACTATTAAATTCATTTACATGATTATTTCCTAATTTATCATGTCTACAAAACATACCAGATAGAACACGTTCACCTACCATTAGAAAAAAAACATTGTGGAAGCTTCTCATCCTGAAGATCTCATCAGCTTCCAATGATGGAACAAATCATTTTAGGTCGATGAAACATTTAACATAGTCCAACACATACATGCCCTCTTATGTGATATTCATAAATCACAATCCTTTTCATCCCTATACATCTCAAGATTGAAATGGATCCATAACTTCATCTCGATGTTCTTCAAATATAACTTATCTTATTTCCTAACCTACTTTAGAATAACCCACCAAATCATTAATGGTCCATAAAAAATATATGAAAAATTTTAACCCTATTTTATGAGGGTGTCTCAAGATGCTTAAATATCATTTGGTTTGAATAAATACATAACTTTATTTCATGGGAGAATCCCACCCTAGTGAATGTAGGAAGATATTGTAGTAGGAACACACTTATAAGATAATACATCAAAGAAACAATGTAAAAAGTCTCTTTTTTCCAGGGATCTCATGACCCTCAATAATTTTTTGTGAAGATGAACATCCATACAATCCTTAGGAAATATAGGAAGGTTTGGTTCAACTGCATTAGGAGTGTGTTCATTTCCACTATCCTTACACTCATCTCAAAGATGACAATGAAGGATTTTCACTAGAATCAAAACACACACCATAAAAGACTAGTTATAACCACAAGGGCAAACACAATTTGAGATAGTAACAGAGAACCAATAATCTTATCCTCTTGAAACATAGATAAAAAGTGTTTGAAAAGGACAATAAAATTCATTTATTTCATTTATTGAGAATATATAACAAGAATATGATAACCCAATTCAAATATGAATGTATATATCACATAAAATAAATGTGTCCCTATCATGAAAAATTTCTTTCTAATATATATCCCTATATTACTATCATGATACATGAATAAATATCTCATTATATACTAATACATGAGTATAAATTGTAAGAGAAAAAAAATCATGAAATAACAACCTCACACAACTTGTGAATCACCTTATGCGGCATAACATCAACTGTAATAGGAAAATATTATAAAAAACAATCCCATCCATGGGAAATAATATTTTACCTTGTACATGGGTTAACTAGTCAATGAACAATATCATTTCCAAGCCTTAAAAAATAATAGTCACCTTTCTACCATTCCAATATAGTAATGAAATAAAAAAAATTATCCTTTGATACAACTTTTTGACATCCGTCGATCCAAAACTCTCTCATGTGGATGAAAATAGTTTTTATGCGTGACCTCAAGTGTGTCTCCCTATACTCCTAATGTTTAAAAATAGAATAAGGGATGTGATAAGTATATTAGGGATAATATAAAACTTGGTTAAAAAGTTACAACATAGTATAACAATCCAATAATAAATAAGTATCAGAGTAGGTTAAATCATGGAAATAAGAGAAAAATGGTGGGAAAAAATTAAAAAAAAATCAACTAAATATTCCAATAAATAAAAATAATAATGTAATGATAGAATGAGATGTAATTAATTGTCATGTAAGAAGTAATAAATGTAAATGACTAGAAGACACAAAGAAACTCAAAGGCCCTTGTCCCAATCCCCATGTCGGTCGCTTCCCTAGAGTCCAAACCATCAAATAATAAATTATCAACAAAAAATCCCCTTTACCTTATAAAATACTATATCAAGGTAATTTTATTAGGAACCAACTGTTGTATTGAATATGATGTGAGTATAACTCAGTAGTTCAACCCCACCATGTTTAGACATGATGAGTCTGAAAATAAGTTTTGAAATACTACTATAAACAAGTGTATTAATTAATTAAAAAATTAAATTATTTCCAAATATACATTATTTGGAACTATTACTGAATATCATTTGGAATGTCTCACAATCATACCATCAATAACCAAATTAAAATCGTAAAATATAACATAACATGGCACCATTATAGAACGTCGTTGAGCATGTATCACTACCATGTCAGCCATAACCATATAACCATGTTAAAACCTCACAAAAAGATGGGTCAAAAACCTCTGTATAAGCATTTCAACAATCAATAAAGGCCATTTTTGATACATAATAATTTCAACATGTGACACTAAGCATAGCGTACTATATAAAAAGTGCATCATATATCAGGGAAAATCCACATAGATAATCATTTGGACATGTGTCACTAAGAATATCCTTCTATATAAGAATTTTAGCATGTGTCACTGGGCACATCCTGCTATATAATCATTACAACATGTGTCACTAGGAATACAAACAATAATATCAAATTATAACATCATTAGGCTCAATGTATAATTATGAAAAATACTATTTATCTATCAATTACATATTTTTTAGCATTTGGACATTAAAAAAACATTCTAGTCATTTCAATAAAAAAACCAATCCATAGTGAATATATATTAAAAAATCACCAAAAATCCATGCCATATTAAACATACTATATTAAATTAGTCAATTCATTTGTAATAAATTTTTCCCTCACCCAATTGGTATACAAAATCTACGTTAATAACCAATTGGATCCAGAGGGAGTACAAGAATAATTCAATTTAACGATTAATTAATTTATGTTCACATTATGTTGTCAAAATTCCAATATTCCACATACTTTAAAATTAGAAAACCATATGGTTAAGTTTTAGACCACCTGCCTTTAACTGGACATCAACCAATGCTTCCAATAGATTTTTTGAAAAATAATGGAGGCATAGATGATCATAGGAAAAATCCAAGATCATAACTGATCAAGATTAAAAACAACAATGACCATGGTCATGATATTACACCATAATGTCCAGATGTCAAGGGGAAAGAAGAAAACACCAAAATAAAAAGACATACCAGTGATTTATTTTCTCAAATTAGACATCCAAAAATTATTCACGCACTCTAAAATTTCCAAGAATTTTTCCTAGGTCAATAAAGTCAAAGATGCATCGAAGGAATGATGAAATATCAAATCCATGACACAACTAAAAACACTACCCATGAAAAATACACATTGGGTAATCTATTTACATGTTGTGTATTTATTTTAATTTATATTCACCTAAAAACTCCTCACCACATATTATTATTTAACCTTTATTTTATGTTACATAATGTTTATGGTTCACATGAAGTGTAACCAATCACACCCTACACTGGTTCATGACATTCCCACCAATAGTTATATGTCTTGTAACATGTTCACGATGTTTAATCTCCCAACAAACAATTTTGAGCTAGTATTCTACATTATGACCCAGAACACCTCCAAATCCTTCCCAAGCAAGGGAAACCCTAATAAACCCATTTTATCACTTTTACACCTAAACTAAATTAAATTATAACAAACATACATCCATGAACATTAGGTCATTTTCCTTGAAAATGGCTCTCTATATCCCAACAAGACTCGACCACCAATGATGAAATGGAAAACTCAAAGCGGGACATACCCAAAAAAGAAGAGATATTATAGTACATGACATGGAAATTATTTGTAGAATATCCATCATTTAATTCCCTAATGGATTCCAGACTTTAAGTAGTAGTGACCTTTGTCTAAGGTGATGTAGTTCCTTCCTTTTGAATCCATTCAACATCTTCATTGAAGTATAGCTCCACATACACTTATTTTTTCAATACCTATTTAATAATACCTTTAACCTAGGATTTTCTCTCTCTTCCAATGACCATTTATTAAATGAGATACTTCATGGTTTTTCAAATTCATATGGAACGTTCAAGAGGGTGTTCTATTCAAAAACATCTGTTATAATTTCATTAAGTGTAGAAAATTTTTTCTTATTTACCTCCCTCTTATCTCTTCTAACCATGTTAATTTCTTTTCTCATTACTTTATATGTGTTCCATATAGTAAAAGGTACACTTTAATTAGTCATAGGGGATTCATACAACATATAATTTTTGGATACATTATTATCCAATTATTATTATTCTATAAGAATATTTGAATTATCCTTGAGCATCGGGTCATGTTTTTTATTTCCCTATCATTATTGGTAGTTCATTAATATATATATTTCATCAAATATTCTCATTGATGTTTCTATTAATACATTTAGAAATCTGATGATCCGTTGTAGTAATAATCCTCCAATGGGTCATCTTGGTTGTTCAGAAAATTGGGGGTTCATTTTCATAATCTATAATAAATGTCATTGATTTTTTTATTTTAGAATTTATCATACCCCTAAGAGTTATAATCATTCCACCACATTTATTATTGAGACTAGCATGGTGACTTTTCTATTTTCCATGCCATGGAATCCCTATAATACCTAGTGTACTCTAATGGTGATATAGCATAATAGATTTTTATTAAGTAATTCATCCAATAGAACAACACTATCAACCAGGAATTTAAAAAGAAACACAAATTAAAGTATGTGAAGAAGTGAAATAAAAATATAGAATTAGGAAATATAATTTGTGTAATAAATTTCCAGACCTAATAAACCAGTTTATCGACCATCACTAATTTAAATTGCGACCTTTGAAATGATACAAAAAAATATGATGTTCTTCAAAAAATCCTTGATTATCTATTTAGACTAATGTTTAAAATTTATGTTTTTTTCAACTATCACTAACGACTAAGTCATGACATGATAGTGGTATGGGGTTGATCTAACTGGCAGTAAGGAATCCTAAAAAAGATATACTATCTAATTATTTAGTCATTATCATTTCATCAAAAAATTAAAAAATGAAATTAAACTATAATAATTAATTAAACATAAACTAAATTTAAACTAACCTTAAATTAACAAATAGAGATGAAGAAAATAGAATTGGTTTCCCGGGATATTTTTTATTTATCAAGAACAATTCAACTTAAATATTCAATTAAATCTAATTAACATCTATGAGACTACTTGAATTAATTATATCAACCTATTAGTGTAAATTAATTCTACCTAGGGTGACCAATCCTTCTATCAAGGTACCCTATAACTAACATAGGGTCATTGAGTCCTGTCTCTAATGCAAGAGTTGGATTTGAATCTGTTTTCTCCCCCTAATCTCTTTCATCACTGAAAGATCCATCCCATAATTTTCATCTCTTTCCCTAGATGATTAAATTATATGATAATAATTAATATCTAAATGATACTAATTAAAAAAGAACAAATAACTAGAGAAAAAAATGTAAATACTTGTGATACGACTCCATTTAAACCAATTAATAATTCTCCTACACTACTAAACCACTCATAGTTGTTGTTTTATCTACCTAGAATGAATTAAGAATCACAGATAAGGTAGGAGAACAATAAATTAATGTAAATGTGCATTTAAAGTCAATAAATCACTCTTGAATTGATAGAAAACAATATATGATTTCAATTATCATTTAATGAAAATGGAATGATAAAAAAACCAAACCAAAAGGCATCATATATGGTTAAATCCACTCTTGATTATCCAATATCCATGAATATGATCCACTACACATACTCCTAGAAAATTCCTAAAGTGTTAATACCAACAATTGTGGTGTGTATCTTTTTGTTTTAATCTACAGGGGTAGATTTTTCCCAAATCCCTCCTTTATTACTGAGTCCATGTATTCCCTAAAAATATTCTTAAAACTCTTAGAAGATATGAGTTTTAATTATAAAACTTTCTATTTCTAGAATGTGACATGGCGTGATTAATATCACTCTACTGTAACCTTATCTAAATCTTATCCATTTGCACTACCTCTGTGAGTACTTCTACTAAATAATGCTATCCCCCTTAATGAAATATCATATCGAAATAGATCAAAAAAATCCTCTCATTTTAACCCATCAGGATCATACAAAAACCTCTTCTTTCCCATAGAACCTAACCTCTACATGGATGGAAATTTCTCACTTCAATAGATCGCCCATTTTATATCACAAAAAAAGGTTTTAGAAGTGCTAAAAAATCTTTCTTTTCCTCATCACCATTAACGAGGGGGTTCCCCTTTATCAGTTATAAAAAATAGATGATAAATTCCCCAATTTATCATTACTATTGTAGCATTGATAAATACCATCTGACCATGGTGTTCTATTTGAATAATATAAGACTACCAAAAATACACTTATAAAATATACAGAAATATACATGTATTCAAATAAATAATTTAATTTAAATAAAATTACCTTAAAAAATTCAAAAACCTGTACTATATAAATTTTAAACAATTTTTTTTATAATTACATATATAATTACTATCCACAATAATTTAAAAAAATAATTTTCCAGGTTCTTTAGCACCCACAAACCCCTCTAAAAAATGCTCGTCCATGGTATTAATTATAAAACAAACCACCCCAACTAGACTAAAATAATAAACATATATATGAAAAGAAATCATAAGTTAATAATACTATAAAAAATAAAATTAACATAAATATGAAATAATACATTGAAAAAATATCAATTTTAAATAAAAAGACACACTTGGAGATATAATGGTCACACTATGGGTTTTATTAAGCTAAGGTTAATTACCACACATCAAAAATTACATATGGATCATTTTCCTAATGTATCAAAACAATCCTAGGATGTTTTCACAATTTTAAGTATTTCACTTGTTCTTTTAACTAAAATTAATGTTAATTTTAAATAAAAAAGGCACAATTGGAATTTTATCTGTCACACTATTTGTCAGATTGAGTTTTGGATAATTCCTACATAAAAAATTACTTATATATCATTTTACTAAAGTATCAAATCAATCCAAATTAATTTTCTAAGTTTTATGTATGTCTCTTTTATTTATTTACTAAAATTTCATTGCAAATGTGAAACACAAACTTTGACTCATATCGGTTACATCATGTGTTGGATTTACGTGAGACTTATCGGTACACATCAAAAATGAATTCTGAATCATTTTCATTTAGTGATAGATGTTTTAAACTAAAATTCCAATTTTAATTTCATAACAAACACATTGAGTCATACCAGTCACATCGTGCATTAGATTTAGTAATAATTTATTCCTACACATCAAAAATGACTTATGGATCATTTTCATAAACTAAAAAAATAATACAAATGTGTTTTCGTGGTTTTCAGTATGTCACATAATATTTTTACTAAAATTAATGAATATTTTAAATAAAAAACACTACTGGAGTCATATCTATCAGAAAATGGATTTGATTGAGGTGAGGTTTATTCCTATACATAAAAAATTATTATAAATAATTTTACTAAATTATCAAAATAATACAATTGAGTTTCTTGGTTTTCAGTATGTCACTTTTTCTTTTCACTGTTACTAATCTCAATTTTAAACAAAGAGTCACACATAGAGTTATACAGGTCACACTGTAAACCCGATTGAGGTGGACATAATTTTTACATGTTTAAAATTACATATGGATTAATTTTTTAAAGTATCAAAATAAAATTGATGGATTTTCTTGGTTTTGAGTATGTCACTTATTCTTTTAACTAAAATTTCATTTCAATATTGATTCATACACTACGATTCATATCAATCACATCACGTGTCGGTTTGATGTGAGGCAGCTTTCTACATGTCCAAAATGACATACAATAATTTTTCCTAAATTATTACAAAAAATCGATAAACATTTTCTTGGTTTTTAGTGGGTGAAACTTGTTTTGAAAAAAATATCATTTTGAAACTGATAATGGATAATGTGAGTCATATCAATCACATTGTTCATTATATCAAGGTGAGGTTGGTTACTAAATGTCACAAATTAATTATGAATCATTTTTATAAAGTATAAATACAATCTGAATAAATTTCATTGGCCTTCAGTATGCCACTTTTCCTTCTAACAAAAATTAATGTCAATTTTAAATAAAAGGACACACTTAGTGTCATAATGGTCACACCATGTGTTAGTTTTAGGTAGTGTTGATTTCTAAATGTATCAAATTACATATGGATCATTTTCCTAAAGTATTGAAACAATATAATTTGTTTTCTCAGTTTTCAATAGGTTACATGTTCTTTTTACAAAAATTAATGTTTATTTTAAATAAAAAGACAGACATGGAGTTACAATGGTCGTACTGTGCATCAGATTAATGTACATTTTATTCTTACATGTCAACATTTACATATAGATACTTTTTAAAAAGAATCAAAACAATCCTAATTTCTATTATTAATATTTAGTATGTAACTTGTTTATTTTACTAAAATTAATATAAATTTTAAATAAAAAGAGACACTTGGAGTTATACCGGTCACACTGTAAGTCAGATTCAGGTGAAATTGAATGATTCCAGTTTAAAAAGTACTTATGGATCTTTTTAAAAAATAATAAAATAATATAATTAATTTTATCTGTTATGAGTATGTAACTTTTTATTCTTACTAAAAATTAATGTCAATTTTAAATAAAAATACACACTTCTAGCAATAAAGGTCACACAATGAATCATATTGAAGTATATTTGATTAATACACTTCACTATAGGATTATAAATCATTTTCCTAATGTATCAAAACAATAAAAATGTTCATCTTGATTTTCACTATGTGACATTTTATTTTTACCAATATTATTATCCATTTTAAGTAAAAAGACATAATAAGTGATATATCGGCCACACCAAGTGTTGGATTGAGGTTAGGATGAATCAAATATGTCAAAAATGACTTATATATCCTTTTTCTAAAGTATAAAAACTATCCAAATGCATTTTCTTTTATTTTAGTATGTCACCTGTTCTTTTTAATAAATTAATGTCAATTTCATATAAAAAGACACACTTTGAGTTATACATATCCCACCTTGTGTATTATGGAGGTGTATATTCATAATAAATGTTCCAATGACTTATATATATTTTTACTAATGTATCAAAACAATATGGAACTATTTTCATGATTTTCAGTATATCATATTTTTATTTTTACAAAAATTAATGCCAATTTTAAATAAAAAGACATAATTGGAGTCATATATGTCACACCATGTCTTGAATTGAGGTGAATATGATCCCTAAATTTCCCAAATTTGTTATGGATCATCATATTTAATTATACAAATAATATAAATGACGTTTCTCATATTTCAATATGTCATTAGTTCTTTTTACTAAAATTCATGTCAATTTTAAATTAAAATACACACATGATGTAATATTGGTCTCACTGGGGGTCATATTGAGGTTTATTAGTTTATTAAAAATCAATAATTACTTATGTATCATTTTATAAAATTATCAAAACAATTTAAATTAATTTTATTGGTTTTCATTATGTGACTTGTTTTTTTAATAAAATTAATGTCAATTTCAATTTAAAAGGCACACTTTGAGTCATCCCAGCCACACCATCTATCAAATATAAGTGAGGCTGATTCCTAAACATCACTAATTATTTATGGAATAATTTAATAAAGTATCAAAAAAATATTAATGAATTTACTTGGTTTTGTGTATGTGATGTGTGTTTTGAAATAAAATTTAAATTATATACTAAAAACATATAGTCTGAGTCAAATCGTGAACATTTTACATCAGTTTAGGTGTGGATTACTGATTATGTGATATTTTTTTCTTTCATATATTATAAAAAGATATAGAAAAGGGAGAAATTGTTCCATTATAATAGAAGATAAATCTGATGCTCCGTGAAACACTTCACGTTTCATGTAGTATGTGGTTTTCTCTTTCATCGGAAAGGAACTAATTATTTATTTTATAGATTGTTGCAAATAATTGACAAAATAATATGAATTCCCAAAATATCTATGAAACAAATAAATATTTATTAGATATAAATGATAAGGAAATTAGCTTAAAAATATTAGAATAAATGTCGACAAAATTAATTAAATAAATAGTAATAGTTCAACTTTTCCTAATGGTTTTATACATTTTGACCAATTTTATCAATTTATTTATATCTCATAGATGAAATTTCATTAGAAATGCGTGGAATCCTCTATGATACTTTACATAAAGCATTGATATTAATTTCTGGCTGGATTCATATATTATAAATTACCTCAAAGAGGGTTGATGAAGGGTAATCAAATGTTTCATTATTTTATTTGTTAGCAAAATAATCAAAGAATATATTACTTTATCCAAATACCTTCCCAAATTAGCGCATTAATTGTGGTCACAACATGGTTCTGTGAATCTACATCAATTGGAATGCATAGCTAAGTGATTAGCCCTATGTAACTATTAAACATTGCCTTATTGGGGTTATTAGGGAAGCCATATGAATTCTTATTGACCTTTATTTTGATGCCTTTTTCACCTTAAAATGTTTTATAACACCTTATTTATATGGTTCTACTATTTTTATGGGACATCAGTTATTCACCATCTATCATTTCCTCTTGTTCAACATTATCTATATGTTGTTTCTTGGGATTGGTATCATCGATATGTGTGGAAGGTCGCTGTTCCTTTTCACTTAGAGAATAATTAGGTTGAGAGACTTATTTATCTTATTGATTGGTTTCATAGGCATGTGATGAAATTCGTTGTTCTTATTCATTGAGATAATAAAAATGTTATGAAGCCTATTTTATATAATGATTGGAAGTATCAACATGAGGAGGGGAAATTATCTATAGAATATGTTCAACATTTAATTTAGATTAAATAAATGTAGCAATGAAGAAATAATAATATCATTTAACAAAAATTATATTACAATAAATATATCCAGATTAGTGAACTCTCTTTTTTGATAGGATTTGACCCCTCTATCATGTATCAACATCCCTTCATTATGGTCTACACTGAGATACAATGACCCATCTATATTAGGACCACTGCGAAATAATTTTTACATCTCGATGAAAGGGTCAACCTCAGTTGAATTTTCATCTAGAAGTTCAATGGTTTTGGTCAATAACAAAATAATTGACCACTTTCAGTTTTTAGGATCTTGAACAAAAAATATTTATACTCAATTTTATTCCATTTTAATATGTTCTCCTTTATACCCTTTCTAACCGAAATACAATTTCAAAAATATAAATTAATGAATTTTAAAATCATTCATATTATCAACCCACTTTCATTGTAAAATGGGAACATGGAATGTTTTATAATCCAAATCACATATTTTTTCTGATGATGAAAAAGTAATAAATATTTTCCTAAAGTTTATTTCTGTTCTTGGTAACAGATACAATCATCGCTTCATCCATAAGTGTAACTCCAATATTTTTTATGGTACTTCATTTATCATGTTCATTTTTATTGAACACAAAACCCTTAATTACATTACTATTTTTTTGATAATACATGCACATTTGGTCCTCATGGTAGCCATCAAATTCATTCTAGAATTTAATCAATATTTTCATAAACTCTGTAAATTTTTTTTCTTGAGACCATACTTTTAGCTCTTTATTATATGTTATCGATATCTAAATTTAAGCCATGTGTGGATTCAAATTACTATGAATTTGTTTATAGATTTCAACATATTGGGAATCCTCTAATTTGTTATTTAAAACGTAATGATGTGACTAATCCTGATCTTTAATAATGATTGAAACAACATATATTCTTAAAATTAATTCTCCTACAATATTCCCAGTGGGATGATATTTTGGTAGACCAATGATTTCCATACTGGATATGTAGCTAGTATAGAATTCAATAGATTCCTCTAAAAGATATTTCTCTGTAATAGACCCTCTATCCAAATTTTATTTTTGACATACCATTTTAAAATATTCCTATAATATTCAATAGGGTACATACATCTATAATGTATAGGGCCACATAGTCGATCCTCCCTCACCAAGTGAACCATCAAGTGAACCATCAAATCAATGAATGTTCGAGGGAAGAAAATTTCCAATTCAGATAGTATGACCTCAATTTCCTGTTCAATAGTTATAAATTTCACCGAGTCTATAACATTTCTGCATATATCTTTGGACAATAAATAAATCTTGGTCAATTTATAAAAAACAATATTTTATGAAATGAAATGAAAAGGAATGTACATTAGATCTTGCATCAAAACATGATATCCATGTTTATTTAGACCATTTAAATTTAAATAAGTCATTGAAATGATATTTTTCATATTCGTTGAATACACCTTGGGAACCTTTACATCATTCAATAAGTTTCTAAACTGATATCTCTCCTTTATGGAATGAGTGTATGAAGCTTGGGGAAGAAAAGTCCATTTTCACCATTCATTAGGGCCAAATCTTCATGTATTCCTATGTTAATCATTTCAACCAAACCCTAATTCCATCCTTTGTTTTATCAGGTACATTTAGTAACATTCCAATGAAAATATCAAAAACATATATTTTCATCATGCATATCATCAAGAAAATTTATTATGTAAAAACAATTTCAAATATGGTAATTAAAAAAATAGATCTTTTTTCCCAACCTGTTTTCATAATGTTTTTTTAGAAAAGAATAACCAAAAGTAGTGTCTATATCTTTTAATTTCTCAAACAATTGATAACATGTTATTGGATACATTTCTGTATGTTTTCCTAAATTCTCATTGAATGATGTCATCCAATACTTGTACATATGTTTTTGGGGTAGAAATATATGATGTCCTAGAAGCACAGTCTTCAGTGATTGTTCTACTTAATGGATTGTGTACCTTGTTCACAAATATAACACCCATGAGTTCCTTTGATGATATATCTTGATAAAATTTCATATGTATGAAAGTAATTTATCATCCCATACAATATATATCTCAATTTCAAATGTTTATTTATTTAATAATCATAAAACATAAACCTTGAATCCAACAATAATTTCAAATCATTGATCAATGGAGTCAAATCAACATCAATATCATTAACTGATTTCTTTTTTCCTAATATAAAGCAATATAACATAATGTATTTTTTTCATGCATAAGCACAATGGTAAGTTATACTTTTCTAAAATAAGTGGCTATTTATTGTGATTTCTTATTTGAAAAAAAGGATTCACTCCATCTGTAGATTGTGCAAGATGGTGGTTCCTCTCCTCATTTACAAATTTAGGAAACTCATGATCAATTCTCTCCAACTGAGGAGAGTCTAATGGGTGATGGAGTTTACCATCTTTATTTCTTTCATATGTGTGCCACAATAATTTCCTTCATTAATATCACTTAAATATAATTACTTAAACCTATGAATGATTGTAAATTACTATTCAAATTTAATATGACCTAATTTATCTTTATTTAATCGAAAATTTTCGAACATTGGGAAATATTTAAGTAATTTTTTTTGTCCATAATATATAGTATACAATCATCTGTACTTGAATGAATTCATTCAAATATCATACCCATCGAACATAGAATCCGTTTCATGTCATATGTTCGACTGGGAAGCTCATTCTCTTCTAGGAACATATCATTCAAAAGAGAATGTAGTTCATTAAAATTTGCATCACTTAATCTATTGCCTGCTTTTAAAGTATACATCTTTTGTATCATTGAAAATTTTGTATATTTTTTGGAACAAATATAATGTGAAATATTTTAACAACATTTTAACTTCTAAAATAGATTATTACAATCATGAAGTATATATTAAACTATCATTTTCATTTAATTTATATAATCTTCATCATCATTCACACTTGTATTCAGAACCATGATAAAGTATTTTTCAATGTACACGCTTTTAACCATACGAGATGATCTATAAAACGAAGTGTTATCCCAGTTACAAGATACATTAGCTTATTCCATACTTTTATTCTAAAATTTATAACTTTTATCTATTCCATGATAGATCAAGTTATCTTCCAAATCAATTGTTTTAATTAGTCTTGAATCACAATAACATAAACAAGGAAAAAATTATTTGGGAAGGTTCATATAAATTATCTTTTAAAATAAAAATGAACACTTCAAACTCATCTTTATACTAGTTTGTATTATGTTTGGCATCCATAAATTATCTATTCATATCCATCCTATTTTATTCTGTAATATTAATATCTAAAAAAATAAATTAATACACAAAAGGGGACTTTCAAATAATGTGAAACCAATATTTTAATGTTTCAAAAAATTTCATTATTATTTGAAGGAAATGGGAAATTGAATTTATGAAAACAATTACTCTATTAGCGGTATGTGTTATCCATTGAATTCATCCACAATATTCACTAGTACCTGGTGTGAGATGACTACTTATCAAAGTAGTTTAAGAAACATAGGTTCATTTCCAGACAATATGGTGGATGATTCTCAAGAAAAAAAAATTAGATAATAAAAATTCAAGAGATGAAGTTGATGAGGATGATAGTTATTATTGATTTTTTACCTTACATTCATACCCTTTTAATCTTAGAAGAAATCATAGTTAAGATTTAGTTGTGAAGGAATCACCTAATTTAAACATTTTTGTTATGTTAGGTGGAAAGTGGGTTTAGAATTTTCAATGGGGTTAAAAATTAATTCATCTTTTGTGGGAGTGATGTCATGATGGATATTTTATGGGCTATATAGAGTTAGTGACATTCCATTTCTATGGTGTTATTATAAATCTATACTATCTAGGAGGTGATATTCTGTGTATCTAGGAGGTATCTGAAAGTAAATATGATCATATAAATAGAGATAGTACCCTTTGTCATTACACATGGACACATTTATAAATATAGATACTACTAATTACGTTTATAGATCATAATACATTATAAAAAACCAAATAATCTATTCACACTAATTTAAAATAAAAATCACCATTTGAAATTCAATTTGATGACTAAAAGACCACATATTTATAACATCATTGAAATAAAAAATATCATCTTCATTCTGAAAATTTATACAAATCCAATTTATTAACTTTTAAGATAAGTAATTTACACTCAAAATACCATTAATAATAAAAAACCGATAAAAATATGACCAATGATTGAAATAGTGGAAAAATGATATATTATTTAAAACCATTTTTTAATAGAAAATATGGATATGTAATATAATAATAGTTTCATAAAAAATTATAATATTCTTTTTAAAAATATTTTGGAAACTAACATAGAATTTCCATTTATTATGTTTATACTAATATTTTCAATCAAAAGAAAAGTGATCAAATATCATATCTTTCACAGCACACCTATTAAGTCTATCAACATTTACTAGTAGCTGAACCTTTTCTCTATCATTATGGAATACATCATAGTTTCATTGAAGTCCAAATATAATGATATGATAACATACTTGTTTGTGAGTAAACCATGGTTTACAAATTCAATTATAAAAAATAATCAAATAAATTCCACATTAAATACATTTTTGTACGTGAAATCCAAAAAAATATTTTCTAATTTTGAAACTCAATCAACACTAAAGTAAACATATACATCCAACTTCTATCATTTATGATTTTAAAAATAAAATATTTCATATAATAAAAAAATATTAATTATTCAAATTAATTTGTAGAAAATGTAATATTCATATTAAAAAAGTATAAATTTAATAAAGTATAATTTATAGAATAAATTTTTTTGAAACTATAAAAGTATTAAACTATTGATAAATTATGAAAATTATATAGGTATAAAAGTATAAATTACAAATGTATATATATTTATATAATTATATTAAATTATATATGTTTATAGATTTATAAATCTATATATAATATATAAAATGAAATATATTTTTAAGAAATATGCTATTTTAAGTGAAGAGTTGTCCACACCATGGATTTATGGTCACACCATGATAGAAAAATGTAAAGGTTTATCGATGTTAAAATATGATTTATATTTTGGAAAAGCATATCTTGGTGGATCTAATTGAATTTTATTTTACTAATTATTTTCATATATTAATAATGATGAACCTAAATATAGGAATCAATAATAATGTTTATTTTAAAAATATAGTAAGACATTCCTTTATCAATTATCCTTTTAAGTACAATAAATTAACTTTTAATTGAATTTTATACAAATAAAAAATCCTTCCAATCCTATTACATATAATTAAATAATAATAATTATTATTTAGATTTTTAAAATATATAACTGGATTTAATGATAAATCAAAATCTCCATTTGAATAAAACATATAATGTTATACGAAATTTCAAAATATATTTAATATTTACATTTTAAAAAATATTAATTAACAATTATTGTTATTTTATTTTAGTTGAAACCGATTGTATTTTATTAATATATTTTATATGATGAATATATATTCAATTCATTAATTTAATGTTCCAACTATAATATTCATTTTAAAATTTTAGAATTATTTCAAAAAATATTTTTAAAGAATATATATTTGAAAATTTAAACACATTATATTAAATTCTTAGTTAATAAGAAATATACATGTTAAAAAATACATATATTTTAATACATTGATTATTTTTCTCATTTCATTTTTTTATATAAAACATATTTTCCAGGATCAAACTAAATTTCACTTCACTAATTTTTTTTTAAATATACATTGATAAATTCAATTTAATCTATCAATACTAAAATTTAACTATAATACTTAACTTGATATAATTAAACAATATCAAATATAAAATGTAAATTTGGGAAAATTTTATGGGTTGAGGAATGATAGGTATTAGGAACCGTTTACTATATGCCTCAGTTACATGATCCGGTGATCTCATTTCATCCATTCAATCATAGGAAAAACAGCTACATTTAAGATCAACCAACTGAATCTTAATCATGAAATTTGAGAACATAGTAACCTGATTTCCTAACCCTAATCCTTCAAAAAGACACTCTAGTTATACTAATCTTGATTTATCCCACCCATGGACCCTCGAACTCACATGGAGCTCCCACCTTCCCTCATGGTATTGTTTTCATGTAAGAAATATGTAAGCATGGGTGGTGCAATGTGATTCTGGGGGTTGATGTGGTGTAGGGATTCATGTGGTTAAGGGGTGGTGTAATGTGGTGAAAGGGTGTGATGTTGGGCAGTGATTAGTCACATACCATAGATTTGGGGAATAACTCACATGGGATGTCGCTGAAAAACGAGTATAGTGGAGGCAGTAGGTTTCAGTGAGAACAGTGATGTAACAGAAATAGGGTTCATGAGAGTTTGAAGGTCTGTGAGAGAGAATCATATAGTTAGTGTTATTTTATAAGATCAGGTAATACATTTATTAGCACTTTCTACGAGGGGTTGATAAAGAGTTGTTTTAAATCAACACTAAAATAGAAAGCCTGGATAAAACTACTCTGTATCGGTGCTAAAACAAGTCGTTATTAGCTCTAAAATTAAAGTAATGATAATGATCTAAATGTAATAATTTATTTATATTGTGATATATATTTATTAAATTATATATATATATATTTATAATTGTAAATGAATATATTTAATTTTTTTTTATATTTTTATAAAAATTTGTATATATTTAGAAATATTTGTATATATTTATAAATATATGTATATAATGATATATATTTATAAAACTATAAATATAGTAAATGCATTTATTGTAATTTTATAATTATTTTAATTTATTTATTTATGTTTATAATTTCAATTATAAATAAATATTTTTATAAATATTTTTAAGTAAGTATAAATAAATTTTATATTTATATAATTATATACATATATATTTAAATTTTAAATTATAGTAAATGTATTTATTGTCGGGTCTTTAGGTTTTTAATGAGTAGGTTATTCGATGGGTGGTGGGGAGGCTAAGACCTACTCATTGGTGGAGAGGCATATGTGTGTGGTATAGTAGAATTGTACCCCTAAGTAGAATATATATATATATATATATATATTAATTGATAATTATATTAATTATAAAAATAATAAAATATTTATTATTAAGAAAATTATTATAATTTTATAATTATATATATATATAATCTTATAAATATATATTTTTTAAATATATAAATATAAATATATATATATGAATTATTAAAAAAAATATTAATTATAAATATGTATTTCTAAAAGAGTTTATATAAATAAAAATTATGTTTGAATATAAATATAATAATTTTTAGATATATAAATAATTTTTAATTAATTTTATTTATCATCGTTATGAGTAGCACTGATAAAGATAAACCATTATCAGCATTAAAAAAAGTTATGATTTAGGGTCCACCTTTATTATCTCTTTTTCATGGCTGATTTACTTTTATTTATTCTTTTTTCTAGCACTGATAATGGTGCACTTATTATTAGTGCTTTCTGATTAGCATTGATAAAAGTAGATTCTATTTTTTGTCGATCTATAGTAGTGTGTTCTTTTTGAAATATGCTCCAATGTTCGAGAACCTTTACGGAATTAGATATTGTATAACCTTTTCCCAAGACACTTTCATTTCATTAACCTACCAGATATAAACATACCCTATGTCACTACCATAGAAACAACTTTACATAGTGCCACCCTTTAAGAGTGGTTAAAAAACACTAATAAAGGGGGTACCATTATCATTTCTAACAAAAATGTGATGATTAAAGGCACTTTTAATAGTGCTAAAATAGTTCTGTTAAAATTACACCTTGGTTAGTAATTTTTTAATGCTGATAAAAGAATCCCATTTATCAGTGTTATTTTAGCACTGTTAGACAAACCACCTTTATATGTTCTTTTTTAGTTTCATTGATAAAGGGAGGTCTTTATCAACATTTTTTTAATAGTTCTTATAAAAAGATATATTTTAAAAAATATCATTGAAAAAAATATATAAATATTTAAACATATGAATATATTTATATTGATATAAATATAATAAATATATTCTATATATGTTTTAGATAAGGAAAAATATACATTTACACATAATATATAACATATTTAGTGAAAATTTATTCTAAAATAATTAAAAATTATTATTAATTTGTAATGTGCTAATTGTTATCGAGTTATTGTATTTGAATGGCCATTTGAACACACAGAAAAAATCAATAAATGATTGAAAGTAAGTTGATAATGTATCTCTAAGACCAAACAACTATAAATTTTGATATAGGTGTTTGTTGGAGCACTACCACATATCAAATCAAAGATTGCAATGAGCTCTTTGCAGAACTAATAGGAAGGAAACCCCTGCCACATTTTCAAAGACTAAAAGGCCCAGAAGGCCTTCAAAATTATGTTTTTAGTATGGTTATCCCAATTTCTTTTACAATCAATGGACTTTTAGCCTCGTTTAAGGGGGAATTTTCCTACTTTTAGTGGGCACTGATTTTATTTTCAAGGATTACATTCATATTTATTTTAATGTTTTTTTAATTTTATCATTTTTCATAATTTAGTTTTTTTATAATCATATTATAATAATATATACATATTTGTTATATATTCACATATAAAAATTTAATTTTATAAATATATATGTAATATTATTTAAATGTAAAGTTTATTTATAAATATATAATCCTTTTCTATATAAAAATTAATAAGCATGAAAATATTTTTTCGTATATAATTAAGGTATATATAATGTTTATATATATAAATATATTTGTGTGTGTATTGAAAATCAAGTATATATTTATCTATATATTCTAAAATATGTATATAAGTATAAATATGAATAATTATAGTTATAAATGTGCGCACACACACACACACACACACATATATATATATATGTATTTCTAAACAAACATAAACACACGGATAACATATTTTGGAAATGTATTTAGATATATATATATATATATGCGTGTGTGTATTTAAATATATATAAATGGATAAAAATTGTAATATATATATATAGATATATAGATATATCATAATAGATAGAACAGAATAATATAGTTTGGTAGAAAAGGCGCCAGAGTATGAGGGGGAGGTCTAAGGTTTGAAACTCAGCAAAGACATGTATGTGTGTGCACAATTGAATAAGGTTCTTAGGACTATTAAAGGGGGGGGAGGGGATTCCTGACAATGTTAATGGTGTGGAGAGGTTAGATGAGAACTGTTAAACGGGGGGGGGGTTTGGATTGAGAACTAATAAAAGGGGTGGTCAACCCTCCAATTCAAATAATTTTTTAAATTGTTTTTGTTACCTTCTTCAGTGTTATTTTAGCACTGGTAAAAGGATCTTTTAGCAGTGTTAAAAAACATAATGATAATATTTTTTGTTATCATTGTTTTTTAATGTTTAAAAAAGGGGACTTTATTAGCACTTTTTTAGCAATGACAAAAGGGATCCAATTTCAATGGAGAGGAGGACAATAATGCTTTTTTACCAGTATAAATTATCATTTTCATAGTTTTAAAGGCCATATCTGTAATGTTCTATACTACAAAAATGTAATATATATAAGATTATTATATTATTCAACCTTATTAATGCACCAAAATTTCTATTATTGCACTCATAGAGAACATAAAATTGAGATTCTACAATATGCATGATCCGCGCATGATAGTGCATCATCATGAAAAAACATTTCCAGTAACTATCATGTTTTTTTACATTGTTAAATCCCAAATTCTATGACCGTGATTCATAGTTAATGGAAACCAGAAATGAAACTGTAAAACAGGTGATGGAACAAAACTCTTTATTACATACTGATAACAAATATCAATGTCTAATACCTCACCAAACACACATCCCCCATAACACAAAACTAAAACCTGGACATAACCTTCTCTTCATTCAATTTTATTCTCAAATTCATTCATCCACCTCCTCAACCTTACAGTGGATTTCTGATGGACTCCCAACATCTTTAGTGGCCTCCTTTAGTGATCTAAACATTTACCGGGTTTCATGACATTGATTTCTAATAATTACATGTTTGGAAATGTTGGTTCTTGATGTCCTAGTGTGAATTCGTGATGGTAAAGACATGCGTAAGTGGCAGTGGGAAATGAATGATGAATGGAAACACATAGTGTGGCACGGAATGAAGATATTTTGTTAAGTGGTGAAAAGTGATGGAATTAATTAGTTTCGCATCACACTTCTATAGTGGAGAGGGCACATAATAATAGATCCCATGTAAAATGATGGATAGAAGGAAGCAACTTCAATGATCTCTATCACAACAACCCTCTCGGAATTCCACTCCACAAAAATAAATCACCTCCACATGAAATTCTATGACCCCCTATCTCTCACTGGGAATTCTAAAAAAACTACTTTTGGACTCCCATATATTGTATCATTCATGGTTCCACCTCTCACTAATACAGATATGACCTTTTACTGTATGAAAAAGGATTCTAACAGTGCAAAAAAATATCTATTAATCACAGTGCTGATAAAGGGGGCCATTATCAATGATCTAAATAGCACTGATAGTGGACGAACTTTTTGTATGTGTTTTGTTAATATAACAACACACCCAAAAAAACCAATAATTTCAAACAATTATATATAAATTAAATTTAAATCATGATTACAAAAAATTCTCTCCCATGGTATATATAAAAAACCGATATATACATTTCAAACAATTTTTATATAATTACATTAAAAATTATCTAACAATCATTTAAAAACATTAATGATTAATATTTTGACACCTTTGATCCCCTCTAAAAAATGTCCATCCATGGTATCAATTTCTGAAAAAATCATCTCAACCTAATAAAAAGATTCTACCTATACAAGAATTCAAATACTATGTTAGTAAAACTATAAATAAATAAATTAAAAATTAATATGAAAGAATACATTAATAAATCATCAATGTTTATTAAAACAGACACATTGTATGTTATTTAAATCATACCATGTTTTTTATTGAGTTGGCGTTTATTCCTACACATCACAAATGAGTTATGGATCAATGTCCAAAAATATCAAAATAAACTAAACGTGTATAATCTTTTTTGAGTACATTTTTGTATCACTAAAATTATTGTTAATTTTAAATAATGAAATATTTGGAATTATACTAGTCACATCATGCATCAGATTGATGTGTGGATGATTCTTACATAATAAATATTAATAATGGATTGCATTCCTAAATAATCAAAACAATACTAATTCATTTTCTCAATTTTTAGTATGCTACTTTTGTTTTTTTTACTAAAATGTCATTTCGAACAACATGCATGTAGTTTGATTCATACCGGTCACATTCTACATATTTTTGATGTGATACTACTTAATAAATGGAACAAATGAATTATTTATAAATGTCCTAAATTATTAAGACAATCAGAGCTTGTTTTCTTCGTTATCAATGATTGAAACATTTTGAACTGAAAGTCAATTTTAAACTGGTAACAAGCACTTTTAGTCATAACAGCCACACTGTGTGACATATTGAATTTTATTTGGTTATTACATTTTATAAATGACTCATGGATCATATTACTATATTTTGAAAACAATATGAATGTCTTTTCATGGTTGTTAGTTTGTCACATTTCTTTTTTACTTCAATTAATTTCAATTTTAAATAAAAATTCACACACAGAGTCATAAATATCACATTTTCCATCAGATTGAGGTTTGATTGATTCCTACACATAACAAATGACTCATTGATCATCTTCCTAAAATATCAAAACAATATGAATTCTTTTTATCAGTATTTAGTACTTCACTTGTTCTTATTACAAGATTTAATGTTTATTTTAAATAAATAGAGACACTTTGAGTTATACAAGCCACACAGGGCATCATATTGAGGTGAAGTTAATTCATACTCATCAAAAATTTCTTATAGATAATTTTACTATATTATATAAAAATACACAAGAGTTTTCTCTATTTTTAGTATGCATGTTGTGTCTTTTTACTAAAATGTACTTTCTACTTAGAGACATGAATTTTGAGTCATTCTAGTCGCATTGTGTTTTGGTTTTATATATGACTGCTTCATACACATAACAAATGACTTATTAATCACTTTACTAAATTATCAAGATAATAAAAGCATGTTTGTTTCGTTTTCAGTGAGTGAAATGTTTTGAAATAAAATTTCAATTTTAAACTGATAAAGGACACTTCTAGTCATAATGGTCACACCATGCATCGCATGGAGGTTTTTTTATTACTACAAGTCAAAAATGACTCATGTATCATTATCATATAATATAAAAAGAAGATGAATGAATTTTCTAGGTTTAATGTCTGCCACTTGTTCTTTTTTACTATAATTAATGTCAAATTTTAAGAAATAGATACACTTTGAATAGTATCGGTCAGACGGTGCATCACATTAAGGTGTGGTTGATTCCTACATAAAACAATTAATTTATGGATCATTTTCCAAAAGTATAAAAACAATAAAAATTTATTTTCTATGATTTCAGTATGTCACTTGTTATTTTTACTAAATTTAATGTTAATTTTAAATTAAATGAAAAACTATTATAGCAGTCTCACTGCGAATCGAATAAATGTGTGGTTTATTCCTACATGTCGCAACTGACTTATGGATCATTTTCTAAAGTATCAAAACAATACGAATGTGTTTAGATTTTTTTCAGTATGTCACTTGTTTAGTTTACTAAAATTAATATCAATTTTAAATAAATAGAGGCACTTCAAAATATACATATCATACTGTGCATCATATTGATGTGAATTTGATTCATACATGTCACAAATGAGTTATAGATCGTTGTAGTAATGTATCAGAATAATAAGAATTTATTTTATAGGATTTTAGTATGTCACTTTTTCTTATTACTAAAATTAATGTTAATTTTAAATAAAAAGACACACTTAGAGTTATAGAGGTCACACCATGTGTTCGTTTAAGGTTCAGTTATTTCCCACATGTCACTAATGACTTATAAATCATTTTCCTAAATTATTCAGACAATATGAATGCACTTTTATGTTTTTTAAGTATATAAATATTTATTTTCACTAAAATTAATGTCAATTTTAAATAAATAGACACATTTAGAATTATATTGTTCACACCATTCATCATATTTAGGTTAGGTTAATTCCTACACATCACAAATGACTTATTCATCATTTTCTGAAGGTATTAATAAAATTTGAATGTCTTTTATTGGTTTTCATTATGCCACTTGTTCATTTTTCTAAAATTATTTTCATTTTAATATAAATAGACACACATGAAATTTTACTAGTCAAACCATGAATCATATTTAGGATTAGTTGATTTATACACGACAAAAATGTGTTTATAATCTTTATCTTAAAGTATCGAAACAGTAAAAATGTGTTTTCTAGGTTTTCAGTATGTCACTAGTTCTTTTTTAAAAAATTAATTTCAATTTTAAATAAATTGATACGGTTAGAGATATAGAGGTCACACTATATTTTATATTGGGGATAAGTATATTCCTACACATCAAAAATGAATTATGGATCATTTTCCTAAAGTATCAAAATATTTTGAATGTGTTTTCATGGTTTTCAGTATGTAAAATATTGTTTTTCCTTAAATTAATGTTAATTTTAAATAAATAGACACACTTTTAGTCATACCGGTCACACTATGCATCATTTTGAGGTGAGTTTTACTGAAAAACCTCAGAAATGACTTATGGATAATTTTCTTAAAGAATCAAAACTATCCAAATTTATTTTCTCAGTTTTCAATATATCATTTATTATTTTTAATAAAATTAACATCAATTTTAAATAAAAAGAAATAATTGGAGTCATATTAGCACATTGTGTATCATATTGTGGTACATTTGATTCTTACATGTCAAAAATGACTTATAAAACATTTTCTTGAAGTATCAAAACAATATGAATTAGATTTCTTAGTTTTGTGTATGTTGATTTAGTTTATACTAAAATTTATGTCAATTTTAAATAGAAATAAGCACTTGGAGTCATACCTATCACAAGGTGTGTCATATTGAGGGGAATATGATTCCTACACATCCCAACTTCTAAAAAAACATTCAATTTAAATGTTATGATGATTTTCATTACCTTTATTTATCAAAGTGTCAACACTGTATATCGATTTGATTTTCATAGCAGAAAAACATTTATTAATTTTTTAATCCAAGAGAGTAGAGGAAGCTGATGTTCTTATTATACTAATAGAAGTCAACAAAATGATCACATTAGCTTCCTCCATGCTTTAGTTTTTCAACATGAAAGGGTTTTTGGCCAAAAAATTGACCCTATTCAGTGTTAGTAGCTCGAAAAGGAGAAGAAATGGAAAGCATAATGATCCATGAAAGAAACTAATTAAATGTAAGATAAAAATTATAATGAAATTAACTAAGAAATTGTAGATAAAATGATGGAAAAAATAATTAAATAAGTAGTAGGAATTCTCCGTTTCATGATGGTTTTATACATTCTTAGCCTCTATTTATTTGCTTCCATTATCTCAATTGTAGCCTCAAAGCCCGATCTCTCACAACCATGAGAAGTTTCATACAACCCACCCCAAATTGAATAATGGAATCCACCAATATAAGAAAAAAAATACTTATGTGAGTAATAATAATAATCAATAAATTAAACATAAATAGGAAACAATCAGTTACTTCTTTAAAAGTCACATATTTATGCTATTTATTTATATTATCTCATCAGATATGCTGCCCATTCATTTTAACAAATAATCTATATCATTTCATGAATATGATTATTTTAGACAATCTTTGTAGTACTGGAAAAATATAAATACACAAAGAATTAATAAATATTTTAAATGAAATTATAATTATCTTTGTAAATACCTCTTTAGGGATGCTAGTCTGTTCATGGAATATGATCTATCTCATAAATTTACAAATATAATAACAGTAATTTTTTCCATTTATTTAATTTAAAAACTGCATAAAATGTGATAAAAATACGTATTTTATTTTCATATGAATTTTTTTATTTAAATATTATTATAAATACCATGATACAAGTCTAGTTATAGAACTTGTTTGCATCCTTATGCTTAGCCCCATGCCTCACTCCTTGTTTTTCATGATATTATTGCACCACACTATCATAACAGAATTATTATAAAAAATTTAAATTAGATAAATTGATATCTATTTGTAAAATTTTGGATGTAGTGTATTACCAATTGAAAAACTCCATCATGTGTGGTCATTTTGTTGGGTATCTATGTAGTGAATCCAAGCACTACTGGAAAAAAAGCCTATACCCACGGTTCAAAACCGTGGGTATATCCCCCAAAATAGTAGGTATAGCCTATACCCATGGTTTTTGGAACCATGGGATGGAAAGGCGTCACAATAGAGGTATTCACCTATACCCATTGTTTACTAACCCATGGGCATAGTGACTGAATAGTGTGGAACAATGATGTATTTACTGTTGTCAAACCATAGGTAAAAAATGATGAAAATCGTCGTTGGCCAAATTCGAACTCGCACCTCCCACATCCAGCACAAACATTGACCAACCGAGATAATACCGCTACTGATATATATTGATACTTTTATTTTAATATATTAATATAACTACTATAATTGAAAAATGAGGATATGTGGGGTTTTGAACCCGCGACCTGTGTGGAAGGATTTCACGGACTACCAAATATCCTAAGAATATTATTGGTTTATATATATACGTCTCTTTACTAATATTAATATTACTAATATATTTGAAAATAACGATGTCGCGGGATTCGATCATGAGACTTTCCCATGCAAACAAAGGATCTAAACCAACCAACCTAAAGAATTTATACGATTTAATATTTCTATCCGTATAGTTATATTATTTTATATCGTCTTCCCACCAATTTTTTTTCTCTCCCATAGAAATGTTTGTTCCAGCCATAACACAGGAAAGTTATACCCACAGTTTTGAAAAACCATGGGTATAGGTCTTTGAAAAAAATACCATCTATACCCATGGTTGTCAAAAACCGTGGGTATAGTTCTGCAGAACAACACCTTTACCAACAGATTTTCCAAAACCGTGGGTATAGATTTTAAAAAAACCTATACCCACGGTTCTGCCAGGAACCATCGGTATAGGGGACCTATACCCATGTTTTTGGAGAACCGTGGGTATAGGACCCCATACTATTCCTATACCCACAGTTTTGGGAATCCATGTGTATAGACAGGTCCTATCCCATAGTTGTGCACAAAACCATGGGTATAGACCCATTTTCTAGTATTGAATAAATAAACCATTATTGTATCTAAATTGACCACAATTAGCATTCAGTGTTTCCTAAAACAAAAATAAAGGAATATGTAATAAAAGAAATGAAAATCTATGTGATATGATTAAATTGTAGAGTTTTAACCATTAATTATTGGTATCAAGAAGAGTCAAACATCTGAATGTTTTCTTTTGAATGATTTGACCAGGTTTTCCACTATTTCATCCATTAGTTTGGATTATATTTTTGTTTCCACTATAGTGGTTGCATAAGGACTAACGTCTCCAAATTTTTTTCATAGGGGAATCCCTTTAATTTTTAATTGATATATATGCCTACCAAAAATATGAAATGTAATTATTTATAATTAACATAGTATATTATCTTTTAGAAATTCAAATCATGAAAACATACCTCATGTAAACATTTAAAATTGAGGTTCACAACCAATCATAATTGAGGATTTAATTTACATCCTAAATTCCAATGTAGTCTTCAACTTCCTCTCTATACATATTTCATTCAGAATAAAATATAAAACTACTGTGATTTTGTAACTTTGTATCCACGTGAACCGTCAGGGTTAATAAATTCAAATATGGAATGGGAGGGGTAAAAGTGATTTCAGAAGATCTTTTCAATCATTTGGATGATCTATTAGATGTATTTGAGTCTTTATCTCATTTCACCCTTTACCCCTCAATTATTATAGTTATATTCACCGGTTTATACATTTTTAATGAATTATGAATGGTTTAGATTGAAAAGAAAATTGGAAATGAATTTCTCCTTGTCGACTTGTTTTTTACAAGAGCTAACAGCCATGAGATGAATATTTCAACACCGTGGTCAACCATATGAATATCATCTTCATGAAGTGGGATCTGTAACTTGGTGCTCGACTCATGATCTATTCTAATCACCGCTACCAGATGAATTTTTGGAAGTGGTCTATTGTGTAGACTATCATCTTGGATTTTGAACAATATTGTATCGCTTTCTATAAGTCAATGGCTGGGTGTTTATAGATATAAATCACAATAATTTTTACCTATTATAATAACAATACAGGAAAGTATAAGTGTCTACCTAATTCCCATTTCATATAAATAATTATTAGAATATTTATTACCATGACTATGAATCTTTAAGGAGTATGGATCACCTGAAAGATGTTGGAGGGGAGTGATCTTTAAAAAACGATTGTCCTTAATTTGTTTCTTCTATTTGACTCTCCACAATAAAATTTACTAGTATCTCTCTCTATAATTAAAATTGTTTTTAAGGGTATATAGTATTTATTTTATTTGTTTTATTTTTTAATCTTTATCCTCCTCTTTTTTTTCAAAATATGTTTGGTGTGTTACCCCAAAATTCACACCTCTTATGCGACTATAATTCTCTAGCAACTTCAACGCCACTAATAGTAGACGTTCATCCAGTACAACTATTTCTAATTCCTATGATATATTTAGATAGAAAATATAGGAAAATAAGTAACGATTATAATGTAAATGTGATTTAAAGAATAAAAAATTCATTATATTTCATACTTATACATTTTTCCTACACTTTTTTCATGTTTTCAACTATAAGTAACCCATCATTATTTACACATGTCTCCTTCTATTTCACATGGCATGGGATACAAGTGGATTTGGATTTTGAGTCATCAATATATTTATAAACATAGGAACACAATTTTTTTTTAAAGTCTCATAAAATATTATGGTAGATTTGAAATACACAGCAATTTTTTTCAAGTGAAGTGTACCCCATACTTGTTTTATGGTTGAGGTGAGTTATTTTTTATTCTCTCCCCTTATTTTTCGCACTCAATTTATATTTCATAAATATTTTTTTAATCAGAGATATAATTACATGTATCATCAAATAGTGTATTACAAGACAAAATGTACCTGAGAAGACACCTCTTCACTAGATAAGGTAAATGCATCCCATACATCTCAGGTTATCATGTGTGCATACATATGCGATGGGTGAAGGTTTATTTTTCCTTACCATATATAAGATGATAACTTGATAAAATTTTGAAAAATCTTCTATGAATCTTTCTACCAAGCATTAATACATATTTTTTGTAGGATTTATCTACTATAAATGCACTCTCTAAGGGATTACGAAGAGTAAGTCGATGTTTCATTATTTAATTTTATTTTAAGATAAGTAAATGATATCATAATGTCACTAATATATATTCCATGTTAGTGTCTTATGTTTAGAAACAACATGATTCCACAAATCTACATAATTTAGAATGTGTTGTCGAGTGAAGATTCCAATGTAACTAATAAACATGGATTTTTTGGGGTTAACATTCAAGCCCTGGACATTCTATTGGACCCTATATTTGCTGCCTTTGATTTTAACATTAATGATTTTTTCCAAAACCATCAAACTACGGTGGTCCAATTTTTTATGCTTCATCAATTCATCATCTCCTACCATTTCCTTGGATTTAACTTCATCAATATATTGTTCTTATGTAGTAGTAGAATCAGTATGTGAAGATGATTGTTGTACCTATGTAATAGGATCAACAATAGGTTGAGAGACTTATAGTTCCTTAGTATTGGGAGATGAAACACATGAAGAAGTCATTACATGCAAATGTGATTTAACATTTAATTTATATTACATTAATGCATTAGTGAATAGATATTGACATGAGTTAACACAATGTATATTACAAAAAAATATAAACTAATTATTGAAATAACATTTTTTAATGGTTAATGGGATTTGACCACTATATAAACTATTAAAATTCTTTTATTGTTGTCTACTCTGATATACAAAACACCATATATATTGTGACCACTGCGAATTGATTTCAAATGACCAATGAATGGATCATACATAGCTGAATTTTAATCTTAACATTTAGTGGATTTGGTCAATAATAGAAATATTTACCACTTTCTATTTGTTGAATCTGAAACATAAAATAATTGTCTTGTCTATGATTCCATTATAGATAGTTTTCCTTTATACCCTTCTTGACTGAAACCAACTTTGCAAATCCCAACTCATCTATTTTAACAGCAATCCTGTTATCAATCCACTTGTATTTAAATATAGGCACTTTGAATGTGGTATAATCCAACTCCCATATTTATATTATGATGTCAAATTATGACATATTTGTGTAAATTTAATTTCTTTCCATTGTACCAGAAACATATATTACTTCAACAACAAGTGTAACTCCTGTTTTTTATTAATACATTCTTCATAATGTTAAATTGTATAGAACATATAACCATCAATTACATAACCATTCTAAGATAATGTATACACACTTGGTCTTCCATCTAACCATCAAAGTAATTTTGAAATGGAATTTGGATTTTCATACAACTCTTTAATAATATGTTCTTGAAACAATCCTATAGACGGTTAATTATTTGTATTTAATATCCATAATTCATCCCTTGATGTATTGAAATTCATAATAATTTCTTTGTGGCTTTCAACATATGGGGAAACCTCCAAATTGTTATGAAAATCGTAAAGGTGGGCCTTCCCCTGATCTGTAATATTGATTGTGACAAAATCTCTTCTAGAAATTCATTCACCCACAAGCTGCCCACTGTAATGAGATATTGGTAGATCAATGCTTTCAACACTAGATAAGTATTCATTTAAAAATTCAATGGTTTCATTAAAAATATTTGACTACATAATACAACCTTCCATCCAACTTCAATTTCTGACATATGCTTTCAAAATCATTATATACCGATCAATAGAGTACATCCATCTATAATGTACATTACCACATAGTTGAATATCTCTCACTAAGTGAACCATAAAATGAACTATCATATTAATGAATGCTAGTAGAAAAAACATTTCTAATTCATATAACCTAAAAAAATTCTCTTCCCATAGTGAAAAATTTTGTTGGGTGTATAACTTTTCTTTATAGAAATTTAAAGAAGACAAGATCTTGGTTAATATATGAATGGAATTCCTGGAAAAAAACTAAATGTACAGTTATAGGAATTAGATCTTGAATCAAAACGTAGAAGTCATGTGATTTCAGACCCTTTATCTTTAAATCTGTCGTTGACACAATATTCTTTATATTCATTGAATACCCCTCTATAACCTTTATTTCCTTTAATATGTTGAATAATAGATAATTTCCTTTATTGGAAAGAGTGTAAGTAGCTGGAGGAATAAATGTTTGTTTTCAACCTTCACTGGCTATAACTCTTTTCGTATTCCAACATCAACAAGGTCCAAATTGACCTTAATTCCATAGTTTGTTTTGTAGGTTAATTTAGCAATATGCCTATGACACTATCAAAAACAATTTTTTAACATGCATAACATCATGGAAATGTCAGGAATATAGATAATTCAAATATGATAATTCAAAAAACTGATCACTTTTTTCAACTTTTTTTCATAAAGGATTTCAAAAATTGTCTTTCAAATATAGGGTTCACATATTTCAGTTTCTAAAATAGTTCATCACCTATTAGTGGAGACAACATTGTACATTCCTTTTAACTTCAATCTAATGATGTTGTCCAATATCAGTATTTATTCCATCAGGGTAGAAATAAGTGATGTCTTAGAAAGATAGTCTTTAATGATGTCTCATCCTAATTGACTTTGTTCCTTGTTAAAAAATAAAAAACCCTTGAGTTCATTTAAATTTATATCCTAAAAAAAGTATTTAAGATGGAATGTAATTTATTATACCATACAAAATGGATCTCAATGTAAAATATTCATTCTCGTAAGCATTATACAATGTAACACCCAAATCCCAAAAAAAATTAAATCATCGATAAATGGATCCAAATAAACATCAATATCATTACCCGATTGTTTAGTCCTGAAATAAGGATATATAACAAGAAAAATTTTAGTTTCACACATAACCATTGTGTAAATTTCTAATTTACTAACATAACCAGCCCTGTACTTTGAGTAATACTTTGAAAACCAAAAGGATTCACCCCATCTATAGGTAACACAATATGAAGGTTTCTCGAATAATTTCGAAATTCGGTATATGTATGATAAATTATCTTACATAGAGAAGAGACTATCAGGTGTCTTAATTTCCCATATTTATTTCTTGTATTCGCATTCCACTTCAATTGCCTTGTAGTCTCCTCACTTCCGTATAGGCGCCCAAACCATGTAATGTTTCGAAAGTATCATAAAACATTCATTAAAAATATTCATATTTATTGTATCGAGAAGAAAATTATTTTTGGAATTATATAAGTTATTATTGGTTCTTGTGAAACAGTATAATTTTTTTATAGGAGTATATTCATGAAGAGATCATACCGATCCAGAATAAAATTCCTTTTCTATCATAAGTATGTCTTAGGAAATCATTATCTTCTAGAATCCTGACATTAATAGAGTAAGTAGTTCCATTAAACTAGCGTCCATCCATATATTTCATAATTTCCAATTATATAGATTTAGTACGAATGAAGATGCTGTAAATTTTGTGAAACCGACATACAATTGTGTCTTTTCACAACACATTATCTTGTCAAAAAAATTTGGATAATCACAAAGTTTATTTTAAGCTTTCCTTGTCTCTTCCTCAATATGATCTTCATCCTCATTCACATCTACAATCACATTGTTGATACAATATTCTTTATTTTCCATACTTTTAATTGTATCATATGATCCATAAAACACTGTGTTATACCAGACACTAGAAAAAATCTCTTTTTTCCATGATTATTCCAACATTTATGACTTTGGTATCTTCCCTAACAGATCAAGTGTTCTCCGAACTCCTCTGGACTAAATTGTCTATAATAACAACTATTTAAACACGAACACAAGATTTTATAAGGGTCTAGTGCATGATATATTTTATATTTGATGAACTCTCTAACTATATCTTCATACTATTTTGTCATACCATTGACATCCAACAATTCTTTACTAATACCAATAATATTTGATACAATAATATTAATATTTAATAAAATAAATACACAAAAGGGGCCTTTAAAATTAGTCGAAATAGACTTTTAAATGATTTTTATTAATTCATTTTGTTTCATATGACTCATCCCCTTAGTATGTAACACGAAACCCAAAAAAAAAAATTGTATAGGACTACCCTAATTTAAATCATATAGGTGATTGTGGATGCAAAGTAGGATTATGTTTTGAAATGGGTTTAAAAATTTATTCAACGTTTTTAGGATTGAGGTCATGATGGATTTATTATGGGTTCGATGGATTTAGTGACATGCCATTTCCATGGTGTTATTATCAATCTACCTTCCACCCTATATAGTTTAATGGTTTTCCTAATTATTAAAAAATATAAACTTAAAGGATTATGGAAAAAATAAATTTTATATGTCATTTGAAAACTATTTATAAAATCACACTTGAAATCCCATTAAAAAACATACCATTTAAAAAAATCACTAAAACTACACACCCATTAAAAATAAATAAACAAGTTCCAAGAAATCTATCACAAAACCACAGTTACTTTTTTTAAATCATTCAAGGAAACATCACAAACTGATAGTCTATATCATTTATAATTAGCTACAACCCTATATATTTTAAAAAATTTCATTTAAAACTTCACACAACCCTTGTTAAAAAAAATGACATTAAATATGCTTTCAAAATACTCACATCCCTTTATGAAAGCCAATCGGCTGAGTCGAAAAACCATTTGAATGAAACCTGAGTCCATTCTAAGTGTTTTAATCATTTTAAATCTATTTAAAACCAAAAAGGGTTTCTTGAACACATATAATTTTTGAAGAAACATTTTTAAAAACATGAATCATTTTAATAGATACACTTTGGAATTTTCACAAAGACATAAATCCAAAGAGAAAAACTTTATAAAAGATACATGAATAAAAAACCAACATTCTATAAAATATAAAGCTATATAAGGTTTACACATGATCCATAATTTGAAGGTTAATAAGTAATAAATTTATTTCAAAGAGATTAACTTTATTATAGATATCTTAATATAAAAAAATAAATATTGTCTCTTTATGTCCTATGGTGACATCTACATACCATTATCAATATATCTTCAACATGTTTCTATGGAACACCACCATAAAAGTGTGACCATTTTATTTTACATATATCATAGGAAACTAATTCTATATATGTCATGACCCATCCTCAGGGCCCGTGCTGTGACTACCCCAAACCCACCTTCCATAGGCCAGGGGCTGGTGACTAACACCAAGGCATAAATCCCGGTAAAAAGGGAAGACATTGCCTTTGTAAAGTAAACAAACACACAGAGTAAAAAAAGCAGTAGAAGTAAACAGTAAGTAAAATCTGGTACAAGAGTAAGTGCGGAAAAGTATTTGGGCCAGTATACAAACCCAAACTGAAAGTAAAGTACAACTCGAAAGGTAAAACAGCAACTGAAAGGTAAAGCCGCAACGACGAGCTGTACACTGGGAATCCCACTTGAAGGGTGGGTATAGAAAGCCTCCACTACTCCTCGGGTCTAGCCTACCGCTCCGAGTACGTCCCGCCCAGTGGTCCACCTCCAGGTACCGTCCTTCTCTGCAAGCCTCCACCACGATCAGCACTATCAGTCGTCTGCAACCAACACAATGTAGTGCGAGCATAGACCATGCAGGGGTGAGTATAAGCTACTCAGTAGGGACCCTGAGACCTCCGAAGGTCTTTCAAAATCCACAGAGGATAAACCAAAAAGGAAAGATACAATCATGACGTAACATCCAACACTGCTTAGGTATATGCCCATACATATACATAAGTCTTCAATTCCCATTAGGCTCCAACATCCGTGCCCAAGTACAACCGAGTCCACACAGGAAAGAAAATGTATTCCACACAGGAAGGAAAACGTAATCCACACAGGAAGAAAAGCGTAATCCACACAGGATAGCGCCTCACAATTCACACAGGAATGTAAAACATGATTCAGCTCACACAGATATACATCTTCGAAAGACGATAGAGATGATCACTGATCCATGTAAGTCGTCGGCCCACAAAGAATCTATAGGTACTAACCCCCGCAAAGACCCACATAGGATCAGACCCACACAGGATCTGTAGGCGCTGGATCACACAGAACCGTTGAGCGCTGACCCACAAAGGATCAGACCCACACATGATCAATATCACAGATCCACACAGGATCGCTCAGTGTTGTACTTGTCGTTGTTGAATCCACTGAGGATCTCTGCACAATCGTCGTTGTAGTCACAGTAGCTTTCACAACCAACTCTAGGGTCCCCGCACACAGCAAGCTCATTCGGGAGGGTCTGCTCCACGAGCCGAGAGGCTGATACATCAACTGACACAAAGTCCAGAGTTGATGTATCCAAAAGTTCCGTATCGTCAATAATAACTCAACGTCGCAGACGACGCGTCAATCGGGCGCCCGGTCTGAGAGTTATTGGCTTTTTCGTCCCACGGGCCCAATTGGTTTTTAAGAAAAAACCATCCCGACCGTACTCCACCTGTGTCCAAACCTCGGGCGGAGTAATCCAAAAGACCCGTCTCACTAAGAGGAATCCAACAAAGTCGACGGCACATCATTCGGACGTCCGAAGCTCAAGATATGAGCGTTTCCGCTCCGAGGGCATGGTTGGTTTCGTGTATGAACCAACCCGGCCGAACTCAATGTAATCCAAAACCTTGAGTGCAATATATCGAAATGACCGTCTAGAATCAAGGATTTCATCACAACTGACGGTGCATCGATCAGTGGTCTATAGCCCATGTTATTGGCAAAAGACCGAAGACGGTCCGAAAACGGGGGGTTTCGGGCCCGGACTGACCCGGCCCGAGACCCCCCGGTCGGCCCGAACCGGGTCGACCCGCCCCAGGTCCGGGGTCGGCCCGGCCCGGCCTGGGCACAGCACGCCCATCGCGCTAGCTGGCTCTGCCAAAGGCCGAACCCTTGGCAAAGGGGGGGGGGGTGCCTGCCCCCTTCTGTAACTGTGGCACCCCAATTAAGGGGGGGGGGAGTTTTGTACAGCCGTCCGAGGGAATTAATTCCCCCAGTTCACCTTTGTCTCGGCCGGCCCGCACTGGCCAGCCGGTTATGCCGACAAGGACCGGCGACGGCCGGTCCTTCCTCCATCGCCGACAACGGCGGCCCGGAACCGGTCGCCGGTCACCCTGCTTCACCGCGGCCCGGAACCGGCCGCGGTTTGGTTTTTCTGGCGTGGTGCGATGGCACCATGCCCCTCCACCGTGGCCCCGCTCTGGCCGTGGCGTCTTCGGTTTTCTTTGACACGGTGCGACGGCGTCGCGTCCTTGTTCTTCTTCACGGCGCGGCGCGACGGCGCCGCGAATTACTTTCCGTGCGATTCTCGCGTGGTGCGATGACACTACGCCATTCCTTCCAATCCACAAAGTATCAAACAAGGATAAAGTGGAGGGCCAGCCGTGTTTTTTCAGTCCGACCCCCTCTCGTTAAACGATAACATTTAGTCGTATAACCACGAAGAACGACAAACTAGAAATCAAGAACGGAAAATAATTAAATAAATATAAACCCCTACTTTGATAAAAGAGATAACGAACGTCGGCATCGCGAAGCGAGGATTCGAAGACGTTGATAGAGATTTCGTCGCGGAAAACCATCGCGGAAGAGACGTCGTGGAAGAATAACGTCGTGGAAGAAGAATGTCGTGTTGCTAGTCGGTGTCATGGTGGACGGTCTCCGAGGGCTCGACGCTCCACGTCAGAGATCGTTCGTTCTTCGCATTCTTCGTCAAAGAGAAAGATGTTCTTCCCAAAATCTCTCAAAGACAAATCTCTAACAACAAAATAAAATAAGCTCCTTTCTTATTTTATTAACACAACAAGCCTTTTGAAATTCATGGGTTTGAATTTCTAAAACTCACATTAAACTTACAACATTAAGGACATAAGTTTTTATCTTAAGTTAACAAAACATAATGGTGAGTTGAGGGGGTTAGAGAATATGAAGGGGTGGGGTTCATGTGGGCCCCACCACCCTTATAACCTCCCAAGGGAGGTTGGGTAGTTACCCCAACATCCATCCAAAGGATAATTCACTTAGAGTAAAGTAAAAATTGTAGAATAATTATAAATTAAACTTCTATAATTTTTATCATCAACTCTCGTGAAAACGCAACTCCGAAACATGTGTTCTTAGGAAATTGCCGGTGCTACGGATCCATCGGTTCCCTCGGAATTCAATTCCGATCACCGGTTCAAAAGTTAGAAAAACCCGCTCGTTCGTTCACTGAACGTACCCGAGCTAAACTTCAGATTGAAGTTCCGAGCACACCGGGTCTCGGAATCAAGTGTCGTCTGAAACTACGTTCTTGTAAAATTCCAAAGAAAATTAAGAAAAAAATTTTACTTGAATTTTACGGGTCTTTACATTACTCCCACATCAGGGATTTACGTCCCCGTAAAGATACATCGAAAGCTAGGGAAACAAATGAGGGTACTAAGCAGGCATCTGAGCCTCTCGCTCCCAAGTGCTCTCTTGGAGGTTCCCGTGCTGCCATCTGATGCGCACTAGAGGAATCGACTATCCACGTAGGACCCACTCCTGTCGATCCTCGATCTCCACTAGGACCTCTATGATAGTCGCCCCGTCATCAACGTCAAGCTCCCCATGGTCAATAATGTGCGTCGGGGCGTGCATGTATCTCCTCAGCTGAGATACCTGGAAGACGTCGTGCACCCGGTGCAACTGAGGTGGTAGATCCAGGTGATAAGCCACCTCGCCAATCCTACTGATGACCTGGATTGGTCCGATGAAGCATGTAGACAACTTGCCTCCTCGACCAAATCTCCGTAATCCATGTCGAGGTGAGACACACAAGAAGACGTGGTTGCCATCCTCGAACTCTAGTGGCCTCCGCCTCCTGTCAGCATATGACTTCTGCCGTCTCTGAGCTGTCCTCATCCGCTCCTGGATGACCGGGACCTTCTCTGTCGTGGCCTAGACCATCTCTGGTCCCACAAGTGCTGACTCCCCAGGGTCTCTCCAGCACAAAGGAGATCTGCAAGGTCTGCCGTACAACACCTCGTATGGTGCCATCCCGATGGTGGAGTGGTAACTATTGTTGTACGTGAACTCCACCAAGGGTAGGTGGTCCTCCCAGCTGTGACCAAAGGAGAGGACACATGCGCGGAGCCTGTCCTCGAGAGTCTGAATGGTCCTCTCCGTCTGACCATCCGTCTGAGGGTGAAAGGCTGTGCTCAGACGTAGCTACATCCCAAACGCCTCCTGTAACCCTTTCCAAAGCTGGGAAGTAAAGAAAGCATCTCGATCAGAGACGATAGATGATGGCACACCGTGCAGCCATACAATCTCTTGAATGTAAGGATGTCCCAATCTCTCCACTGAGCCCTGATCTCTGATAGGTAAGAGGTGAGATGACTTGGTGAGTCAGTCGACAATCACCCAGATAGAGTCGTGACCTCTGGAAGTTGGTGGAAGTCCAGTCATGAAGTCCATATATATCCCGTCCCAATTCAACTCTGGGACCTCCAAGGGATGTACCAAGCCTGCTGGTACCTGATGCTCTACCTTCACTTGTTGGCAGGTGAGGCATCGAGAAACGAACTCCGCCACAACCATATTCATGCCTGGCCACCAGTGCTGTCGTCTGAGATCCTGGTACATCTTCGCCACTCCATGATGTACCGCCAAAGGAGAAGTGTAAAACTCCCTCAGCACCTCCTCCCATAAAGTGACTGGTACCAAGGTACATCCTCTGAAAAGGATTTCATGCTCTTCTCCAAAGGAGAAACCATTAGGTGCCTGTCCTAAGGATATTTGTGCATGCCGCGTCTCACAGTTAGTGTCCCCACGCCGAGCCTCTCTGACCCGCTGCAGTAGTGGAGGAGTGACTGTGAGAGACTGATGGAATGCTGCTCCATCTCTATCCACAAAGGATATCTGCAAAGAGGCTAGCTGCTCTGTCTCCTCCTCAAGTAGCTAGATGCCCGTCCCCCTACTAAGAGCATCGGCTACCACATTCCCCTTCCCAGGAGTATAGACTATCTCAAAGTCATATTCCTGGAGGAACTCGAGCCATCGACACTGTCTCAGATTCATATCCTTCTGAGAGAAGATGTATCTGAGACTCTGATGGTCAGAAAAGACTGTAAAGTGCTCGCCCATAAGGTAGTGTCGCCATGTCTTCAGAGCGAAAACCACTACTGCTAACTCCAGGTCATGGGTAGTGTAGTTCTACTCATGCCGCCTCTAATGACGTGATCCATAGGCGATCACTGCCCGCTCCTGCATCAGGACACATCTGAGCCTGGTCCCTGATGCATCGCCGTAGTCTACGTACCCTACTCCCTCCTTAGGCAAGCTCAAGATATGTGCGCTGGTCAATCTCTGTCTCAGATCCTGGAATCTCTACTGACATCTGTCTGACCACACGAAGGATTTCCACTTCTTCGTCAAAACTGAGATTGGTGCCGCAATTCTGGAGAAGCCTGGCACGAATCTCCGTTAGTATCCAGCTAGTACCAAGAAACTCCGCACCTCCGTCACGCTCCTGGGTGGCTCCCAAGCTAGCACTACCTCGATCTTCATAGGATCCACTACAACTCCCGCCTCAGATATGACATGACCCAAGAAGTGGACCTCATGTATCCAAAACTGACACTTCGAGAGCTTACCATAAAGCTGGTTCTCTCGGAGTGTGTCTAGTATTACACGCATGTGGTAGGCGTGCTGCTCCTCAGTCGTCGAGTAAATCAAAATGTCGTCGATGAAGACCACGCCAAATTGATCGAGGTATGGATGAAAGATCCTGTTCATGAGGGCCATGAACACTGCTAGAGCATTGGTTACACCGAAAGGCATAACCAAGAACTCATAGTGGCCATAATGACATCTGAAGTCCATCTTCTGCACGTCCTCGTCTCGAACTTTGAGCTGATGATAGCTTGACCTGAGGTCTATCTTTGAGAACCATCGTGCTCCCTTGAGCTGATATAAGAGGTCATCAATACTCGGTAGCGTATACTTGTTCCTCATTGTCACCTGGTTCAGGTGACGATAGTCGACACAAAGTCGCAGGCTCCCGTCCGCCTTCTTGGCGAACATTATCGGGGAAGCCCAGGGTGAAACACTGGGTCGGATGAACCCTTTGCCCTGCAAGTCCTCCAACTGTACCTGCAGATCTCGAAGCTCGGCGGGGGCCATCCGATATGCTGGAGTCGATATCAAGGCTGTCCTGGGGTAGAGGTCAATATAAAAGTCTACCTCTCTGCGAGGAGGTAGCCCTGGAACATCGTCGGGAAAGGCGTCCACATACTGATCCACCACTTCAGGAAAACCAGGACTCTGCACATTAACTGCCCCTAGGATGAGGCTAGCCAACTGATGAGTGATGAGCTGTCCTCTCCTCTGCATAAGTCCATCCTGTGCTGCGAAGGCTCCCTTCTCTCCGGTGAAGGTGAAACTACTCCCGTCAGTGCGTACACATCACACCTTGCGCCTAAAACAGTCAGTCTATGCATGGACCGTAGACAACCAATCCATGCCCAAGATGACATCATAAGGCCCCGATGCTGCTACAAAAAGATCCCAGCCGAAGCTCTCGCCTCCTAGAGTAAGCTCACACTGCCGGCACCAGTGCGTAATCGTCGAGTCTGCTCCCGTAGGAGTCTCTAGCCGTAAGGATCGAGCCAACGACTCTGTCAGAATCTCCGTGCTCCGAACAAGGGCAGCGACTATGAAAGAGTGACTCGCTCCTGTATCTATAAGTAATGCAGCAAGGGTGGAATAGACACAGATAGTACCTCGAATTATCTCGTGCGCGCCGTGGTCGTAGGCCACCGCTGCCTGGAGCTGTGCCTGTATCTGCCCTCCAGCTCCCTGTGGTCGGGGTGGACCTCCGGGTGGTGGTGGTGGTATAGCCTCAAAGTGTCTCCCACCACCTTCCGCTCGGCCAGCTCCTCTACCTCATCCGACTTCTCCCTAAGGACCACCACGGTCGACCCTCTACCTCTGCCTTAGTGGTCCCTCAACCGTGTGCTGCTCCTCGGCACGGCGGGTCGGGCAGTCACGAGCGATGTGGCCCTGCCCGCCGAATGAGTAGCACTGCCTGCCTCTCAAAAGACTGGCTCTTCGCTGTGTGTCCCGCACTGCTGAGCCAGTGTCCTGAGGTCGTCTGCCTGAGGGTCTGGTCTGCCTGGACCCATGAGTCATTGGTCGACTGCCTGCTGCAGAAGTCTCTGCTACGTGCTGCCTTGTGGTGGGTCTCAGCACTGATGTACACTCAACAAGAAAGCTCTCGATCAAAAGGGCTCGCTCCAGTACTCCTGTCTGAGTCGGAATGCTGAGGGAGATCAGCGATGCCCTGATCTCGTGTCTCAATCCCTGCTCAAAGGTCCGAGCCCAGAAGAATGGGTCCCGTGCCATGTCTGTAGAGTAGCGCGAGAGATCGGTAAATCTTTCCGAGTACTGGGCAACCGTCATGCTGCCCTGCCGCAGCTGAAGAAGCTCCTGAATGCGCACCACACGGAGGGTGGTTTGGACGAACTCAGAGCGGAAGAGGCTCTCGAAATCTGTCCAGAGAAGAGATTCCTCATCATGCACCTGGAGAATCAAGCTCCACCATCATCCTGCTGATGCATGTAGTAGGCTCGCTGTAAGGATCAACATGAGGTCTGATAGTGTCCTCACTAACCAGAAAACTCTCACCACTACCTCCAGCCAGTCCTCGGCTTCCTGGGGGTCCGTCTCCCCACGAAACCTGGGCGGTCGCTGGCATTGGAACTCATGCAGTGCACTGAGGCGACGTGCATCGTCAGCGGCTGGAGCTGGAAGCATCTGTGGCTCGGTGGGTAGAGGTACCGCCGGTGCCACTGCTGATAAAGGGCCCTGTACCGAGGCCTCGTCACTTGGCGGGATGTCGTCACGTACAACTCTCAGAACCCCAGCTGGTTTCCATCGTGGGGCCATCCTGAAAAGGAAACAGGTGCTCCACGGTTAGAACAGTATACCTGGTGAGCTGAACCAAAGTAATCACAAAGAAAAACATGAAACACACATGCAATCAATGTTTTCGTGCATTAACTCAGAAATCAGAAGTCAGGGTCCTCGTGTACGGATACGTCGGCCGCCGCACCAACACTGGACTCCCTTGACTGATAACCACACCCAATACGATAAACACTATTTCTTCACATAGAAATGATCAGAGTTCGCGGTAGAACCGAACTCCTTTGATACCAATTTTTCACGACCCGTCCTCGGGGCCCGTGCCGTGACTACCCCAAGCCCGCCTTCCATAGGCCAGGGGCTGGAGACTTTCACCAAGGCGTAAATCCTGGTAAAAAGGGAAGGCATTGCATTTTTAAAGGAAACAAACACACAGAGTAAACAAGCAGTAGAAGTAAACACTAAGTAAAAGCTGGTACAAGAGTTAGTGCGGAAAAGTAAGTGGGCCAGTATACAAACCCAAACTGAAAGAAAAGTATAACTCGAAAGGGAAAACAACAACTGAAAGGTAAAGCCGCAACGACGTGTTGTCCACTGGGAATCCCAGCTGAAGGGTGGGTACAGAAAGCCTCCACTGCTCCTCGGGTCCAGCCTACCGCTCCGAGTACATCCCAACCAGTGGTCTACCTCCAGATACCGTCCTGCTCCACAAGTCTCCACCACGATCAGCGATGTCTGTCGTCTGCAACCAATACAACGTAGTGCGGGTATAGCCCGTGCAGGGGTGAGTATAAGCTACTCAGTAGGGACCCCGAGCCCTCTGAAGGTCTCCCGAAATCCACATAGTATAAACCACAAAGGAATGATACAATCACGAAGTAACATCCGACACTGCTTAGGTATATGCCCATATATATACCTAAGTCTTCAATTAACATTCGGCTCCAACATCCATGACCAAGTACAACCCAGTCCACATAGGAAATCAAATGTATTCCACACAGGAAGAAAAATGTAATCCACACAGGAAGCAAAGCGTAATCCATACAGGATAGCACAACACAATCCAAACAGGAAAGTAAAACAAGATTCATCTCACACAGGTATACATCTTCGAAAGACGATAGAGATGATCGTTGATCCATCTTAGTCGTCGGACCCACAAAGGATCTATAGGTACTAACCCTCGCAAAGAACCACATAGGATCAGACCCACACAAGATTTGTAGGCGCAGACTCACACAGAACCGCTGAGCGCTGAACCACACAGGATCGGACCCACACACGATCAGTAGCACTGATCCACACAGGATCGCTGAGTGATGTAGTCGTTATCGTCGAATCCACTGAGGATCTCTGCACAATCTTCGTCGCAGTACAGTAGCAGTCACATCCAGCTCTAGGGTCCCCGCACACAGCAAGCTTGTTCGGGAGGGTCCGCTCCACGAGCCGAGAGGCTGATACATCAACTGACACAAAGTCCAGAGTTGATGTATCCAAAAGTTCCGTATCATCAACAGGAACTCAACGTCGTAGACGACGCGTCAATCGGGTGCCCGGTCTGAGAGTTATTGGATTTTTTGTCCCACATGCCCGATTGGTTTTTACGGAGAAACCAACCCGACCGTACTCCACCTGCGTCCAAACCTTGGGCAGAGTAAACCAATAGTTCCGTCTCACTAAGAGGAATCCAACAAAGTCGAGGACACGTCATTCGAACTTCCGAAGCTCAAGATATGAGCGTTTCCGCTCCGAGGGCCCGATTGATTTCATGTACGAACCAACCCGACCGAACTCAAAGTAATCCGAAATCTTGAGTGCGATATAAAGAAACGAACGCCTCGAATCAAGGATCTCATAGCAACTGACGGTGCGTCGATCAGAGGTCTGTAGCCCATGTTATGGGAAAAAGACCGAAGACAATCCGAAAACGAGGGGGTTTCAGGCCCGGACAAACCTGGCCCGAGACCCCCCCGGTCGGCCCGAACCGGGTCGACCCACCCCGGGTCTGGGTCGGCGCGGCCTAGCGCGGCCTGGGCACAGCGCGCTGGCTGGCTCAACCAAAGGCCGAGCCGTTGGCAAGGGGGGGGGGGGCGCCTGCCCCCCTTGTGTAACCGCGGCCCCCCAATTAAGGGGGGGCCGTTTTGTAGAGCCGGCAAGGGGGAATTAATTCCCCAGGATCTCCTTTGTCCCAGCCGGCCCGCACCGGCTAGCCGGTTCTACCAACAAGGACCGGCGACGACCGGTCTTTCCTCTAACGTCGACACCAGTGGCCCGGAACCGGCCGCCGGTCACCCTGCTTCGCCGCGGCCCGGAACCGGCCGCGGTTTGGTTCGTCCGGCACGGTGCGACGACACCGCGCCCCTCCGCCGCGGCCCCGCTCTGGCCGCGGCGTCTTCTGTTTTCTTCGACGCGGCGCGACGGCGTCGCGCGTCCTTGTTCATCTTCACGGCGCGGCGCGACGGCACCACGAATTACTTTCTGTGCGATTCCCGCGTGGTGCGACGGCACCACGCCATTCCGTCCAATCCACAAAGTATCAAACAAGGATAAAGAGGAGGGTCGACCGTGTTTGTGCGGTCCAACCCCCTCTTGATAAACGATAACATTTAGTCTTATAACCAAGAAGAATGACAAATTAGAAATCAAGAACGGAAAATAATTAAATAAATATAAACCCCTACTTTGATAAAAGAGATGACGAACGTCGGCGTCGCGAAGCGAGGATTCGAAGACGTTGACGGAGATTTCGCCGTGGAAAACCGTCGTGGAAGAGACGTCGCGGAAGAAGAACGTCATGGAAGAAGAACATCGTGTCGCGGGTCGGTGTCGCGGAGGACGGTCTCTGAGGGCTCATCGCTCCACGTCAGAGATCGTTCGCTCTTCGCGTACTTCGTCAAAGAGAAAGATGTTCTTCCCAAAACCTCTCAACAACAAAACTCTAACAACAAAATAAAATAAGCTCCTTTCTTATTTTATTAACACAACAAGACTTTTGAAATTCAAGGGTTTGAATTTCTAAAACTCACATTAAACTTACAACATTAAAGACATAAGTTATTAACTTAAGTTAACAAAACATAATGGTGAGTTGAGGGGGTTAGAGAATATGAAGGGGTGGGGTTCGTGTGGGCCCCACCACCCTCATAACCTCCCAAGGGAGGTTGGGTAGTTACCCCAACTTCCATCCAAAGGATAATTCCCTTAAATTAAAATAATAATTGTAGAATAATTATAAATTAAACTTCCACAATTTTTGTCATCAACTCTCGTGAAAACGCAACTCCGGAACAGGTGTTCCTAGGAAATTACCGGCGCTACGGATCCATCGGTGCCCTCAGAATTTGATTCCGAGCACCGGTTCAAAAGTTAGAAAATCCCGCTCATTCGTTCACTGAATGTACCCGAGCGAAACTTCGGATTGAAGTTCCGTGCACACCGGGCCTCGGAATCAAGTGCCGTCTGAAACTGCGTTCTTGTAAAATTCCAAAGTAAATTAAGAAAAAAATTTCCCTTTAATTATATGGGTCATTACGATATATGAACCAATTCATATATGTTAATTGATATCAAAGATCTTAGTAGGATATCTTCAAATATTTTATACGATTCATTTTTTTAGTAAAAACTATAAAAATATAGTATTTGGGAAAATAATAAAAATAATTTTATTACCTAGGGTGATTAAAAAAACAAAAAAAAAATATTTTTTCTTTTAAAGTAAATATAATTTACCAAGATAAAACCATAAGATAAAATAATAAAATATCAATAATCAACCATTAATGGGTATCTACAAAAGGCCTAAGAGATAATCAATTTTGGAAATTTAAGGTAATCATCACACATGAATGTTGGTGCAAAACAAATGAAACACAATCAACTCACTATTATTGAATTCATCGAGAAGGAAATTCTAGTAGCTGATGTGAGACATATGATAAAGGTACTATAAATATGTGAGCATAATATTATAAACCATGTATATAGAAATCCCAAATCATTACCTAAATATTCTAATGATGTTTTTCTAAAATCTCAACAATAAAAATCAATGAGACACATTTATAAAGGTTTGATGACAATGTGGTGTAACATTCATTAAACCATCTACTTACACATCAAAATCCATAATTAAACATGAAAAAATTTCAAATATATATTATAAATAGAAAAGTGCATTAAAATGAACATGTAAATAAAATAAAGAGATTTTTAATTGAATAAAAAAGTCATTATGTTTTGAAAAAATATATTAAAACTTGATTTTTTTACTTCAACAATAAATCATACTATTGATATAATTACAATTCTTCCCAAACGAATTTAAAAAATTTATCCACCCTAGGCTATGTAAAATTGATGAAAGAGTATAGAATCACCAAAATTGTATGAGTTGAATTGAAAACCTAGATTAAAATGATGGCAGATAAGGATAGACAGTGACTCCATACACCCCAGACAAAAAACCATCCATGTTTAAGAATATAATTAACCATTTATTTGAATTACATGTCCATTTAGAGAAATAGAAACAAGAAAGAGGAAATAAGAATGCAGAAATAAGATCATACCTTAGATTTGTACGTTCGACGATAGTAGTAGGGTCCAGCGGAGGTTGAGTTGTGGTCAGCGGTGGTAGTAGAGGCCGCGGAGGTAAGCAGCAGAGTTGTGTTAGTGTGGACAACGACGATGGTGTATGTGTCGACGAAACTAGAAGGAGCGAAGGGAGAAGAGGAAGGGGGTTGTGACGACATAAGAAAGTAGAGACATGAGGCACCAGCAATAATGGTCAAGTTCTGCAAGAGCATGAGGATGAGTGGTGGTAGGGTATTGAAAAGGTTTGATTTATAATAAATAAAAGGCATTTATCAGTTGTTTTTGTAAGGTGATGATAATGATAGGCCTTTATCAGTGCAAAAAAGGGCTGAAAATGGCATCTTTATCAACAATAAAATGATAGCGCTACTAAAGACACAATTTGCAAGTGGTTTTTTAGCGTTGATAAAGGCCTATCATTATCAACAGCAAAAAGCGCTGATAACGCTATAATGGTAATAAGTATATATTTATTTAAATAATTTCAAAATTATAATATATACAATAATTAATATATATATATATATATATTTATAAAACTATAATAGTTGTAATAATTGTAATTTTATAATTATATAAATAAATATATTGTTATAAATATAAGTAAATATATATTAAAGGTATTTGTATATAATTACTAATTTATAATTTTAAATATAATAGGTTCATGTTTATAACATGAATCATATACCTAAGTATATATATAATTATAAATGAATATATATATATATATTAATATATAGAAATTTATATTTTTAAAAAATGACAATAGATTTATAATTAAAAAAAATAAATAAATTCATATTTATTTAAATAATTATGAAATTATAAATTAAATTATATATATTATTATAATTTCATAATTATTTAAATAAATATATATTTATTTATACTTATCACTATAAATAAATATATATTTATTTAAATAATTAAAAAATTATAATAAATATATATAATATATATTTATTATTATTTCATAAGTATTTAATTAAATATATATATATTTATATTTATGACTATATATATCTATATTTATAGTTATAAATAGAACAATTATATTCATTATAAATTTATAATAATATATATATATATATATTATTTATAGTTATAATTATAGTTATTTTTATATAAGTATAATATTTTTTATATATTTATAAATATATTTATATATATTTGTAAAATTATAATTACTATAAATATAATTGTTATAATATTATAATTACTTAAATGAATATTTATTTTTAATTATAATTATAAATAAATAAATATATGTATATTAATATATTAATATATATATTTATAAAATTATAATAAATATATTTATTGTAATTTTATAATTATTTTAATATATTTATTAATATCGTTATAATAATAATTATAAATAAAGAAATTTGAAAATTATTTCTATATAATTAAAAATTTAAAAAATATATTTATTGTAATTTTATAAGTATTTTGAGAACATCAAAGGTTCATGGGTATAACATGAATGAATCATATTAATGTCAATTTATTAATGAAATTCATAACAATTAATACATAACATATGCATTTATATATCAATGTAATATAGGTAATCTTAACATTTACAACAAAACATACAATCACACCCACAAACAAATTTTATGATCATATAAGATCAATTATAATCATGCATCAATATATAAATATAAATAATGACAATTGATATCATCATTATCTCAAGGAATATATATATATATTTATTCACTAAATACATATACATATATATATATTTATAATTATAAATATAAATATATATATTTAAAAACTAAATATATATACACTACTGGAAAACTAACCTATACCAATGGTTTGGAACTGTTAGTATAGGCCTCCAAACCGTTGGTATAGCCTATACCAACGGTTTGGAAAACCGTTGTCAAGTAAGTCGTTGGGATAGGTCTATACCAACGATTTTGGGAAAAATGTTGGTATAGACCTATACCAACTGTTTTAGAAACCGTTGGTATAAGTAATATGAAAATATATGCCAACTGTTTAAGAAACCACTGGTATAAGTAATATGAAAATATATGCCAACGGTTATGGAACCGTTGGTATATGTATTTCAAAAAAAACATTCGCTGGGATTTGATCCCAGGATCCCTAGTTTATCATTGAACGAGTTAACCACTAACCTAACATGACATTTGTGAACATGATTACATAAATATATATATATATGTATTCTCATAATTATTTTAAATTTTGATTTATATAATGTTCTCGGTAAGAAGAACTGATAAAATATCAATGGATCTATACCAATGGTTGTCAAAACCGTTGGTATAGGACTATACCAATGGTTTTGACAACCGTTGGTATAGATTTTGATCCTGGATTTAGATTCTGGGTGGAGGTTGATTCCTGGGGGACCTTTCCCAACGGTTTGGCCAAACCATTGGGAAAGGTGACCAGAAAGGGGACTTTTCCCAACAGTTTGGCCAAACCGTTGGGAAAAGTGGCCTCAAAGTGGGCTTTCCCAATGGTTTGGCCAAACCGTTCGGAAGGGGAACACATACCAACGGTTTTTACAAACCGCTGGTATAGAAGCATTGAGAAAAGTCATTTTTCTAGTAGTGATAATTATAAATATTAAAAATATATTTATCATAGAAAAAAATATTACAATTTTAAAATTATTTTAATATATATATATTTATGTATAAAATTATAAATACTTTTTAATATATTTTATATATATTTGAATTAATAAAAAATATATATTACAATATATCATATTTATGTTAGTTATAAACATATCTTTTTTAATTAATGTATATAAATAAACAATATTTTTGAATATAAATATAATTATTTTTTTATAAATTAATAATTTTTTTATTTAAAACATTTATCAGTACTAAAATTAGCAGTGATAAATCTAGGGATTTTTATCACTTAATAGATAACCGTTAAAGGGTATATCTTTAATAGCACATGTTTTAGAACTGATTAATGTGATCCTTATTAGCACTTTTAGATAGCGTTGATTAAGGTGTGGTAAAAAACCTACATGTGTTTCCCTCAAACTAGGAACCCAACCCATTCCATTACATACCTGGAGGGAATTCTCGATCCCCACGTGCTGGCAATGAGCACCCGGGCATCGAACAACACAATATAGGGAACTATTTCACCAAACCTGATCAAACACATGACATATATGTATAAAAAAAGAAGGAAACTACAAAATACTAACAAATATATATTCTATAACAGTTAGAAAGACAATGGAAACAACAACTAGAAAACAGTTAAGAACTCCAAAGGACATATCCAACTACAAATGACTAAAACAAACAACTACTCCAAGTGATGATTTGGATGAACTCCCACCATCTCACCACTACCTAGCCAACTCAGTTATTGTGAAACATCGTCACCTTACATTTCCCTGTACTGGAACACATAAAAAGGTCTACACACCACCAAAGTGGTGCGAAGGGTGTGAGCTAACAGGCTCAGTTGGATCAAACCATGGTGTTCCATATCAAGTCTATGTATAAAAATTATCATATGCTTATTTTAAATAAAACATGGCATGAATGATAGTGAAGTTTTCTATAGAAACCATGGTAAACATTTACCTTTTATCATAGTTTAACAAAAAGAAGGTATATCAATTTCAAATCATATTTTCCACATCAAATTTCTTAGGTATAAACATGAAAATCAAGGAAAAAACAACAAAGCCAAGAAATATAAAATAGAAGCGCATGAATCAATACCAAGGAACACTATTGGTCACACTAATAGACTAATCATACTATAATAAATCAAGTGCACAATCTAGTTTATAGAACATAAACCTAGGAGGCAGAGGAATACACCACGAGTAAAACCCCTGACAATGTCAATATCCATCCCAATAATAAACATGCCTAAAAATAAATTAAATTACTATGAGAAATCCTATTATTAATCACAAAACATAGTTGATGGAATAAATCTAAACCTCTACCTAGGTACCCAAGGTAACCCATGTGCTCATTTTTAGAAATAAATATCTTTGTTTCAAAGTACCCATATCCTTTTCATTTATTGAAAACCAGGGAAAAATCATTTATCATCAAAAACCATTTTTGAAAACACACAAATATTTATTCCAATATAATAAATCAATTTATAAATCAAGATAAATCATGATATTTGTCATTGGCTAGAGATAGAACCACCCAACTCAAAATCTAGGCCACACACACCAGCAACTGGATCCACCAACAACGCAATCCAACAACACCAGTGGAGACCCTATAACCCAATCCATAGACCATATAGTTGATTTAATTGGAAAATAAAAGGGTCATTAGGGAATAGGAAACCACATACTGTAAGAATGAAATCCCTCTACACCATGACAACAAGTAACGACCTTTAGAATGAGATCACAAAATGGTTCTTAGAATAATACAATAGAAAAGACCAATTAAGATCAATGGATATGATAGCATATCCTAGGGGTGTTACAGGGATCTATGACAATAGAGAAGTGGAAAGGATACTCACCCAAAGAGCTACACTACAATTGAAATAGAGATCGAGTGCCGATCAGGACAATCTAGGAGAAGCTTTTTCTCTCAGAAACACACAGGGAGAGCTCTAGGTTGAGGGTGAAGAATCCTAGAGAAAATAACTGAGCCAAACTGATGTGCATGTGATATAAAAATGGATGTGGTCCATTTTCAGAATTGTAATATTGTTACACAACATGTAATCCAGGGTGTACAAGTACGATGAATATTTTGTCTCCTTGGATTAAATATATGTTATTGAAATAATTCATGATGTGAAACCACCCTTCAAGATGTGTAAATAGTCACATTGTGAATCCACTTTCATGGCTTGTACCTATCAAAAATTACACAGCATGTAACCTAGTTACATGGATTAAAATCAATATGCATCATGCAAAAAAATATGGTTAAAGATAAAACCACAAAAAATCCTTGTATTCACCATTATTGGTATCCTTCCAATTTCAATGGAAGGGAAAACCAAAATAAGTACATTGGTGTACCTAATAAAATGGTAAAGTGATGTTACAAATTTACCACCATAAATACTCTCTGGGAAGTCATGTGGAAGATGTGATCCCTGGAAAAATTTGAGACCACTACTCCCTCATCAATGACTCACACTTCCAAGTCTCAAGAGAATCTGATACTTGTTTCCATTGAACTGTCACCAATGAAAAAACTTCCCATGCATTAATTTCACATTAGTGTCAACAATATCCACGGTTTCTCCAATGTTCAAATATCTGGCTCTAACTAAATTTATACTAAAACCAGAATGTGAGAGGGATGAGGATGGTATTTATTGAGATTAGACATGTGGAAAACATTATGAATAACTATCAATTGAATAATCAATTCTAACCAATAATAAACTTCTATAAGATTATCAATGATCTCAAACGGTCCAAAATATCTCAGAGCCAACCTTACCTGCTTTCTAAGTCCACAGTGACCCAATCAAGGATAAAAATTTAAGATAACATAGTCATCTACGGAAAACTCCAATTTTCAACGTCGTCGATCCTCATACAATTTCTATTGACTATGGGTTGTCATCATACATCGATGTACATTCTAAATCATCATGGATGTCTCCTAAACCAATCTGGGTTCAACTTGAGATAATTCCCCCACCTTATCCTAGAAAAGAGGTGATCTACATGGGAGACCATGCACCACATAAAAGGGATCAATTAATATCAATGAATGATAACTATTATTGTAAACAAACTCAAAAAGTCCCAGATGGATATACCATGATCCTATTAAATCCATGACACATGCACAGAGCATATCCTCCAGAATATGAATTACACGATTCATCTGTAATTCTATCTATGGATGATAATATATTCTTAACATGACTTGAGTACCCATTTCCCCTAAAAGACTTCTCCATAACCACGAGGTAAACTTGGGATACCTATCTGAAATGGTAGAAGAAAGACTCCCATGTATCCTCACAATCTCATGCACATATAGTTTACCTATATCTTCAACATTAGTGGTGTATTTGATAGGAATGAAATGACAAGAATTCATCAATCGATCAACAACCACCCAGATAACATTCGATCTTCAAGAACTACATGGTAATTCAAAAACAAAATCCATGGATACCTTTTCCCATTTCTATATCAACACCGGAAGAAGAAGAAGAAAACAAGAAGGTTTCAAGTGCTCTGCCCTTATCTGTTGGTGGGTGAAACAGTGAGAAACCAAATCCATGATTTCATGATTCATACCCGAACACCAGAATCATTGTCTCATGTCATAATACATCTTTGTAGTTACTGGATGAACAATCCATGAAGAGATGTAACAATCTATCAAGAAATACCTAATCAAATATGTTGGGATGATAATACTTTTATCGAAGTGAGGCATACCATTTAAATAGAGAGACAAGGCCAAAATGGTCTTCCAGCCATTAAGACTTTCTAAAATTTAAAAAAACTCAACATCCTACTGTTGAATCTATGAAATAGAATCCAAGAGAGATGATGATAACTAAACACTCATCAGAACCATACTTGAAACATCATCCTTATAATTTAGGTCCAACTGAGTGAAAATACCCGTAAGGTTCCACTCCTCCTTTGATTCTAGAACAACATGTAGTGGTACATTCATGATAAGAGTGTCAGCAATGAAATTTTCCTTTCATGGGGCACATGCGATATCGAAATAAAACATCTGATTGTATTCTAACCATATTCTTTGTTTGGGATTCACTAATTTATGAGAAAAGGTATAGATCATTCATTATAATCATAAAAGACATTGAACTGTTCCCCCAAAATATAGTTCCGCCAAAATTTAACAACATGCATGACTGTGGAAAGCTCTAAATTTAGAGTGTGGTAATAATTTTTAGGTGGTTGAAGATTATGAGAGACATATGCTACCACATGGTCATAATTCATAAGAAACCATCCAAACAAGAAGAATTAGCATCATAAAACACCACATACCCATTTTTAGGCTAATGTAAGATCAAAATATGAGATGATGTTTGAATACTATTCATTTCATCAAAAGAATATTGATACACATCCTCCCCTGTGAATTTCAGTTCATTAATATTAAGATAATTCAAAGGTGACACCATCTTAGATAAGTCATTGAAAACCTTTTGGTAGTATCCAATAAGACCAAGGAAGCTTCATATCTAAAATACATTTTGTGGTTCTTTCCATGAAAAAAAACATTACCTTCCCAAAATCAATTGATAAAACATGATCATAAATTTTATGCCCCCAAGAACTTTACTTCAAGAATATAGAAACAAAATTTCAATTGAGTTTCATACAAAATGTGAATTCTCAAAATTTCAATAACAATACACAGTTGGGGATCATGATCACACACGTCTTTTGAATAATCTCGAATTTCATCGAAAACCACTCCCAAAAAAGTGTCAAGATATTGATTAAATATATGATTCACCAAATACAAAAAAAATTGTAAATGAATTATTTATATCAAAAGGAATCATAAAATATTTATAATGGGAATACCTTCTCTTAATGTCTGTCATTGTTATATAAAACTCTTGAGCTTTGAGCAGATGAAAACCCGACTGAAGATCAATTTTTAAAAACCACTTTTCCACTTTAACTAATCAAGCAGATCATCCACATGATGAAAATGATATTTTTTCTTAATCGCTACCATGTTCAACATCTGATAGTCCACACACAACTAAAGTAAACCATAGGGTTTCATCGAAAAGAGCACCATAATTTCCAATGTGAAATTCTAGGGAGAATGAATCATTTTTAAAATAGGTAATCCTATTAAATTTTGAGATCTCTCATCTCTTCCAGTACCATATAATAATAATGTATTAATATTATCTATGTACCTAACACCAATTAAATAAAAAAAATTACCTATCTCTTTGGAGGAAGACTAGACAAGTCTTCCAGTAAAACTTCAAAAATGTCTTGAACATCAAGAGGGAGATCAATAATAAAAGATACATCATCAGTATCCAACATAATAGAAGCCAAAAAATCCCTAATCTCTGGGTGGGAATGTCCTACATGGCCATACCTCATATGAAAATCTCCCCAAAACACACAAGAGATCCCATTAGCAACAAGAAATGAAACTTACCAATGATAAAAATCAACCATAGTTTGATGAGCGATAATCCAATCTACACCAATAATGAGGTTGAATAGATCCCTATAAAGAATGAAAAATACTTGATCAATATCGCATCAGGTATTATTAAAGAAAATAATGAAACTAAAATCCATGATCTCTCCTCTTGCCAATAGGTGTCACTGACTCCATTATAAAGGATATAAGTTATGTTTTATGTTTAAGAACATCAAAGAAACAGACATGTATAAAAGAGTGGGAGGCACCGGTATCAATGAAATAGATATCTACCGAACATGAGACAAGGGTAATACATCCCTCTATTGTCGGACCTCCATCAACATCTTCTATACCATAATCCTCTATGTGAAAATGCATCACTATTGATGCCTATGGTTGGATCCCTATAGTCTTTGAAGCTTCTGACTACACATCAGTAGCCTGTGGAGCCGACGAACCCTGAACATAACTAGGAATATTCATACCCTGAATAATGCACTAAAAGTGTCCAATGCATCCACAATTTGTATATTGCTATGTAGGAATATGATAAAAATATCTTAATTTTTCACCCTTTACACACTGATAGCAAGTCAGAGGCACATTTCCACCTGCAACGACTAGTGTAGATAAGGCACATTACTAAGACCCACCTCAACCACCTCTGAGATGATCCCTTCACATCCTTTTCTTCCCATTCACGCTAATGAGGATATCAAAATATGGGAGAGAAGAGGTTGTAAAGATAACCTTTCCTTCCATATTCATCTCTACCATTATATCTCTATCCACTATATCCACATAGGTAGAGAGTTTCAACATAAACACCTATGATCTAATATCTGTTCTCAAACCCTACAAGTACATCTGTTCTATCTGCTGGTCATTATTAACCACATCTAGAGAAAAATAGATAATCTCAATGAATCAGTTGGTGTATGCCAATACTGAACACTACCCATATTTTAAAGATAATAATCCGAAGAATTTTACAGCGTAATGGCCTTTGGGAAGAACTGATGAAATAATAGGGTTTTGAAACCCTTTCAATCTAGCCCATGTGTCTATCTGCTTGGACCTTATAATCTCACCATCGCTAACTGGAGCCCTCGAGCCTAGATATTGTACAATTTACCTTGATATTATTAGGTGTTTCTAGAAATTCAACGATATGATCGATACTATCCAGCATATCCTCCACCTCTTTAGGTTATTTCATTCCCTTAATGAGCGATGGATTCTCATAGATGAATTCCCATGATTGACCTCCCTCTCTCATCCAGTTTTAGGTTGTAACTGAACAACAACATTCAGAACTCACATTACATCTTGATAGGTAGCATAGAATACTTGTATGATAGTCTCAATGAGATTCTGATATATTATAGGAATCCCTTGAGGAACATTAGTTGCACCCACCTGAGTAACTCGTGAAAGATGTCTCAGAGGCATACTACTACACACTGAAACATGAGAACGACCATAAAACTTAAAAAATATCAATTTTTTCTAGAAAAACAATAAGTATAAATATATATTTAAAAGTAAAACCTATAGTAGAGATAGAAATCCCAAAATCCCCTAGAAACTTGAGTCTCATTATGAAAAGAGCTTATGAGGAACTTATCACACCATACCTCTCATGTCTTGAAAAATACTATATCTAGTATAACAGACATCCTATGATGAGAAATATTAAGAAAATACATGCTTTGAGACCAAATTGTAATGAACCAACCCTGTTTTCCCTCCAACCCGACACCTGACCCTTTCTGTTACAATCCCAAAAGGTGTTCCCGATCCCTACTGGCTAGCGACAGGAACCCGAACATCGAACAACTCAACAAAGTGAACAATTTCTCAGAAAATGATCAAATACAAGGCATATATGAATAAAGAAGCAAGGAAAAAACAATATAAAAATGAATATATATTCAATAACAATTAAAAAGATAATGTAAACAACAAATGGAAAGTAGTCAAAAAATATAAAGTACAAGTCCAACTATAAAGGTCTAAAACCAGAAACTATTCCAAGTGATGGAATTGATGAACTCCACCCATCTTCCAAGCAGCTACCCAACTCAGCTGACATGAAACCTCATATCCTTACTATTTTTTATTTCCTTTCACTACACTAGAAGACATATAAATTTCTACATACCACTAAATTGGTTCACATTGTGTGAGAAAATAGGCTTAGTAGGATCCAACCCAGGTATTCCATATCAAGTATCTGTATAAAAATTCATATACACTTGTTTTAAATAAAACATTGCATGATATGTAGTAAAGTTGTTTTGTAGAAAACATGGTATACATTTCCCTTTTAGAATAGATCTAAAACAAAGATGGTATATCAATTTCAAATAATATTTTTAACACAATCTTTCCTAAGGATGAACATGAAAATCGTGGCTAAAAACATTCAGTCAATATAAAACAAAATTAAATGCATCAGTTCCAAGGAACACTATAGGTTAGGATAATAGTGTACCCGTACAACAATAAATAAATTGTATAATCTAGTTCATAGAACCCATTCCTAAAAAGTAGATGAATAACCCATGAGTAAACCCCCTCAAAATGTTAATATCCTTCTTCTAGAACAGCAGGACTAGGAAACCAAAGATATTCCCATGAAAAAGCCTCATGATAATCACTAAAAATAGATTATGGTCTCAAACTAACCCTTACACCTATGTACCCAAGGCAAACAATATTCTTATTTTCACAAATCAATTTCACTATTTTAATGTATCCTTATCCTTTTCATTTATCAAAAAACATGGTAAACCATTTCTCTTCAAAAATCCTTTTACAACACACATTAATAGTCATTTTATTTCGATAAATCAATTTATAAAGTAAGAGAAATAATGATAATTATCATAATCTTGAGATAGAACCACCCACCTCAAAATTAGGGTCTCACATGCCAGCAACAAGATCCACTAAAAAAATCAAACAACACCAATAGAGACCTTATAAACCAATCCTCACAACATATGATTGATTTAATTGAAAAAGAAAAGGGTTTCCAGAGAAGACGAAACCACATACCTCAAGAACGAATTCCCAATGCACCATGAACGATAAGAAACAACCTCTAAAATGTGATCACACAAGTGATCATAAAATAGGAAAAGTGGAAACACCAAATCAGATCAAGAAATCTAATAATGTAACCTAAGGGTGAAACCACAATCTATAGAAGTGAAGAAGAGGAAAGTTTAATCACCCATAAATATTAACCATTTTTCAATAGAGATTGTGTACTGATCAGATCGATCTAGAAGAATATAAGTCTCTTAATAATTCTCAGGGAGAGCTCTAAGTCTAGGGTGAAGAAACCTGGAAAAAATAACAAAGATAAGACTGAAGTGCCCATGTTTTAAAACTAGACATAGATAGGTTTACGATGTGTTATCATGTTATATTCCATGAAATCCTTGGTGTACAAGTACACCAACAGATCCATCACCTCGGATTTAAAATCCATTATTTAAATAATTCATAACATGAAACCACTCATCATGATGTTTAAGCTTCCATAGTGTGAATCCCATTTCATGGATTGAACCCAAAAAAAATTCCACGATGTTCAAATAAGTAACACAACAGGAAATCATTATACATCATGTAGAAAAAAAAGGTTAAAGATAAAATCCCAAAGAATCTCTAACTTCCCCATTATAGGTATCCACCAAAAACCAAAGGAGGGGAAAACCCCAACAAGGTTAAGAGAGTACCTGATAAAACAATAACGGTATGTTATAGGTGTGGATTTTATAAGAGCTTTCTACTTAGTTATTATAAAATCCAGTGCATATTTTTATTGGATCTATAGAAGTGTGTTCTGTCTAGACCCCTCTTAGGGATTGGCAGTTTCTATCCCCAAATCGATTTCTCTGATGTCCTTGGGTTGAGGGATTTCATAGTTTCAAGTCTATTTTCCCCTTTATTCTCTTATGGACTTTACTAAATCCTCTATTAATTGTAAATATTTCCAATTATATCCTTTTTAGGAAAATATTATCCTTTGACTTAAAAATAATCAAAAAAAAATATAACATAATTAAAATTATTTTTGTCCCAAGAAATAGTAAAAAAAATATAAATCAATAAAAAGTGATTTTAATTAACAAAATCAATATTAATGTCCTCTAATAAATATTTTTTTTAAACCACTTTTAAAAAGGGTAAGTGGAAACCTTCACAACCTAGCCACCCCATTACAAACTCATACCCAAATTGGAAAAGAATAATTCAAATTCAAAAAAAGAGAATTCAAATTTTAAAATTTGAAATATAAGACCATCACATCCAATGATTGATCCCCAAACCCATCATAGTAACCCTACAATTACACATTTCCTCCTCGAACTAATCATATAAAATCAATTCCATGAATCATTTCCATTTAAGCCACATTAATTCATAGTATAATGAGTTCCTTAAAATATTTAGCTATCAATATTCAAATAATGAATGATATGAAATCACCCCACCTTTATCCATTGAATATCTCAATTATCGCATGTTTTAGAAACATTGAGCCTTGATCCAAAAGACTGTCCCTCACATATAGCCAGAACATAGTGGCCGACACAAACACCGACTGAAATTAGCTCATCCAAAATGGAATCATTAGTATACCAATGAAATAATAAGTAAATCATCTGAAGAATAACCCACAAACATTGAAAAAGTTGTCACACCATTGGCTTTGTCAAAAATGGAGTGCAATAAAAATGAAGAACCACCACTGAGAGAACCTCAAGAATGGGTGAAATCCACCACAATTCATGACTCCTGAAACACTCCACCACCCCAAAAAACATATACCAACACCTTATCAAAAACCATCTCAAAAAACCTACCTTCGAAGGGGAAATATACTTGAAAGAAGGAGAAAAGTAAGGGCAGGGATGGCCTCCACAACGCCCCCTGATGAAGCGAGTACTTGAAAAAAACAAGAAAACATCTTCACAACCCCATTCAACTAAAATATAACACAAATCCATTGAAAATGCATTAAATGAGAAGAAAAATTTTCATCTTATGTAGAACAAATCCTTCAAAATGGAACCACTTTAAGTAGAATTTCAAAAGAAGAAATAGAACATGAGAAAGGGAAATTCTAAAGGAGGAAAAAAGAAGAAAACTAAGATTGTTGCAATATCTGGCAATAAAGATGAGTAAAACCATCATTGTATAAGAAGAAGAAAAATGAGGTGAAAAGGAGGAAACCCTAGGTATTTATTATAACCATCACTTATGAAAGAATACAATATCTTATATATTATTTCATATGTTCTAAATTATTTAAATTAAACCTAATAGATTAAATAAAAATAATAAATTTTATATATCTCATTATATAAACACATCATATTCAACTAAACTAACCATGGACAAAATATGTTTAATCCATCTCTATCATTGAAGTAAATGTAGTTTACTATGAAAAGGATAAATTAAATGTTGGTTGAGAAAATAAAACTAATTGAATAAAAATATTCCTAAACACCAATATTTATAATATCCATAGGGTTGGTGTAAGAGAGGTATCAACAAATAATAGTCTACATGTATAGTTTTTTGTAACATTGTGTAATGGGGATTAATATATAAAATATTTAAATAATTATATTAATGAGATTAAATGTAAAATTCCATATGACTTATACTAAAAAATTAGTAAAGAAAATATGACTTGCTTGTGAATTTTGTGTGAAATTTATACTCATAAAAAATCCTAAAACACTTCTAGAAAATAGGATTTTACACCCATTGATTTTAGAATATATTTCTCATTAAATAAATAGTAGGATTTTGACAAATTGAATGACACACAACATCGAACATAAAATGAACTATGATGCATTATAACATTGTTTCTAAATTGAAGAGTATTAATAAATCTAGACAAATTATAAAAAAATATTTATAATGGTTTTATAAAATATATGTACATTGATTAATTCATAATAAATAAGTACCCATTTTTCATTAAAAAAAATTTATGCATCAAAAATAAATTTAATTCAGAAAAGGATTTTATTAATTTTTGAGAGAAAATATTATAATTAATTTCATTAAATATTATAAATTTTATTAGATAAAAAGGATATCATTTTTGAAATTAATATATTAATATTATCCTAAGGGGACATTTTGGGACTTTTTTGAAAATATATATCTTTCAGGGAATGGTGATTTTTTTTATTTCTATAAAACTGTCATTTATTTTTATTGAAAAGGTAATATAATGATATGACTGTGATACTATAATAAAATAATAATATTTTAATTATAAATTATGTAATTTAATATAAATAAATCATCTTCATTATTTATTTTAGAATACATTAATTTTTAGATGTAATAACACATTTGTTTAAAATATGTTTTTCATCGCGTTTTACATATTGATATTTTTATTGACATCTAACACTTTTATAAATTGAATCATGAAAAATTGATTCATTATTTTTAATTAGGATGATCAAATTTATTAAATGGTTCCCTTTTATTTTTAGTCATTATAAATAGTGATCATGGTAAATAATTTTCATTTAGGTAAGGGTAAAAAGTGGATAAATGGGATAAAAAATTGAGATAGGAGATTAAAAATTTTATAAAATATTCCTTCAGCCTATTTTATAAGAATATTTCTCCCATGATGAACAATTTTTTTAATATTTAGAAACATGGTTAATTTTTTTTAGTATAACCTTGTCTTATTTTAAAAATTGTATAAATATAAAATGATAATCTCTTAAATTTAATATCTATATTATTTTTATATTAGGATAAAAGGTTGTTATTTTAGTAATAAATGTTTATTTTAAATAATTAATTTTTCATTATGTTAATTTCTTTTTATTTTTATTGATGAAATAATTACATTAAATGCTTATGCAATGCTGTCACAATTTATTTCAAGTAGAAGAAAAATTTAATATATGATTTTAAAAATATTAAAAGTAAAAAAAATTTGATGAAAGATTATGTATAAAATATTTAATATGAAAATACTATATTGTTTTAGTTTTAAATATTTTTATTCTTATTTTATTTCTATCTTGTTTTCTTTAAAATCAAACTATGTGAATAATCCCAAAAATGAATTTAATGGCACCTTATGTTAATTAATAATTTATTAAGAGATTTAAAATAAATAATGCCTTTTATTGTATCATGATAATTATATAATTTATATTATATCATAATTGTTTCATTTATGGAATAATTTATATTTTATGGTTAAATTTTTTACCCCTAAATATTAGAAAACTTTAACGTCATGATAATATTTAAAAGGGTTAATGTGGCATAAAACTACGAGGTTAGGGTTAAACGATAAACTAAGCCATAATAAATTGTAATAGATGATTAGATTTTAAATTATAATCAATATATATAATGTATAAATTAATTTTTTTTCCACATGAACTTGGAAATTAATTAATATTAATTTAATAATTTAAGTAATTCCAAGGGTGTCTCTCCCCTCACAAATAAAAGGAAACCTTCTCTCCCAACTTATTCACAAATTATGATCAGTTTATATCATCCAATAACTACCATAATACACTATTATATTCCTTCCCCAAGTCCTAGATATATTTTTTACACTCTAAAATTTCATTCTTTCAAGGCACAAGCTGTAAGATAAAGTTGGTTTCTTAACAAAGAGGTAAAACTCTTAACTGAGTAATTTCAATTTCATTTCTTCTTATACATAATCTAAATATTTTGTAACCATAGTATAATAATTAATAAAGTGTCATATGTATACTTATATGTTATTATGATTATAGTATATCCATTTTCTGCATGTTTTCCATGGTATGGGCAATGAAAACCTTGGTCGTGCATATGTACGACATATCGTCTCAACATATAGGTGTAATTTGTTTTTCATCCCCATTATAAATGAATGTTTATAAATATATAAATATTTATTATTTGTGATATTTATGAAATAATTATAATTATTTAAATTTAATATATCATTTACCTTATTACCATCCACCTCATTAAAAAATGATAACAATTTTTATGCGTATATGTGGACTATGACCTCCATGAAATATTGTGAAACACTTTTCACATAATAATTTCAAGGATGATTATAAATATTTATTTAATTTAAATGTATTATTTTTGTATCATGATCAACATGTTATATATAATTTAGTCATGAACAAGATGTATTGAATGAAACTATGGAACCAAAACAAATATTAAAAATAAATTAGATATCACGTTGAACAAATATTTCAATAAAGAATTGTTGATAAATGGGTGGTAAGATGTTATAAGTAAATCATATATGATATGATATATATTATTAAATTCATATAATGGATTTATATTAAATATATATTTATTATATTTTATGTTTTAAGGTGTATAAAGTATTATGAGACTTGAGGTAAGGGATTTTTCATTAAATATCATCTTAATTAACATTAATTATGATTGAATTTTAATTGAGGGAAAATATATGGTCCATGTATGATAAAACCAATTATTTTCATTATAAATTGGTTGTTTATATAATTTTTATGTTTTAATACCATTTTCTTTATTTTTTACTCAATTTTGTTTAGAAAATGTTTCAAGGAAAATCCATAATTGTTTTTCCTCTTTCTAGCTCAAAAAAATCTCTTTCATATATATCTTTTTTAAAATGTTATCCATAATGTTTTCTAATATTCTTCAATTATTAAATAATTTCAATTTACCTATGTTTTAATTTTTACAATAATATTTAAAAATATACTTATTTTCATTTTTGCGAAAGGTACTTTGTAATGAATGTATGAAAAAAATCGTTTTTAATAGTTAAAACATGAATGTAATTTAACAACATAATGGACACTAAATTATTTAAATATTTCTTTATAAATTTACATCATTATTTAAAAATGAACTTTTTTCCATGGTATTTAAAAAATGGTTTTATTTTAAATAAGATAATTCAAAATAGAAATGTTATTTATCCAATGAAATCATACTGTGATCTTTTAAAAGTATTTTAATCAATATAAATATCCATTGATGAATATTATTATTAATTAGGATATACTCTAATGATTAAATTAAATATATTTATATGGATTGATTATTATCAGTTTGACTGGGGAATGTATTGGCATTCCATATTCTTGTAATTCCAATAAGAATATTTATTGATTATTAAGGCGTGTCGATTAAGTTGTATTTTTTATTCATATTATGAATAAATTAAAATTATTAGGTGTTGGGTAGGAACCATATCTATATATCCATTGTATTTTTTGTTAGGTATCATGAGAAAAGTTTTTATGGGTATTTGGCCAAGGCCTTACCCTTTTCTGTACGATATATTGCAATGATGCATTGATTTTATGATTGTGAGTCTTGTGATAAGGGCTCAATTGTATGTTTAAGATAATTTAAAATATGAATTTCACAATTATGAAGGTAATTATCTATTTCAATTTTATTATTTGAATAATTATGTTATCCAATGATGAGTTTAGAGTTTGTATGATTATGTATATAACTTTAATTGATCATATTTTACTGCTTCTATATTATTCATGTATTTTTTATTCTATAATTGATCTATTTGTATGAATTCCATTAATGAAGATTTATGGTCAACACTTTCTTATGTTTCCTTTCCCGTGTATCCTTTTGATTGTACTATGATTGACATATAAGGATAATATTGTGTGAAAAATATTGTTGTGAAAGAAAATTCTATGTTGTATTTTGTGTTTCAAATGTAATATATGATTCAATAATGTATCTTGTTTACCAAGACTAACAATATATTTGGTCCCATAGTATGAGATCACTTGTACATAGTGACAATGAGAAATTGTAACCAATGTATCTAGGATACTAGATAACGGGTCCATATAGTTAGTATCCAAACACATTTAGTAGAAACCTTTAGTGCTGGATTTCATAAAATTTTGATTAGGGAATATAAGATTTTGACATTCATAGATGATATGCTTAATTTTAGGATACTATCTTAATTTTTTTGGTAAGGTTAATATTATGTGATTATTTTAGAAATAAATCACTGTTTGGATACTAAAATTGGATTTGGTTTTGGAACACACACATATAAGAGAAATATCCTTAAAGGTGTTAGTTAAGTATATCACAAAGATTATTTTGGTTCATGGTCAATGGGTTATTTTTGTGAAGTTGGGTTAATTAATATTTTCATTTCAAACCAATACAAAAAATTCTATTATATTTTTATTACATTCCCAAAGATTCCAAGCTTGTTATTAAAAGTTTAAAAATGTTTTTTTCAATTTGTGTTAGGTATTGAAATGGATATGGAATTATACACCATGATTCATAATGTTATGAGAAAATATAGTTTATCCAATTATTTATAAATGGATCATAATGGATGTATTGGAAAATTTTCTAACACCCAAAATAAATGTAGGGATTTGTCTCAAGAGAAATCCAACATGGATGGTGCTAGAGGTGAGAAGATTATGACTATATAATGAATATTTGTCTTAGATTAAGAAAAATTACCATACCCCTATGGAATGACAAATTTATAAACATCATTATTAATTTATATTCAACAAAAAAATGTTGTAGAACCATCAAACATTAAACTAAATTAAATATCTATTAATATATGCAAAATGGATCAAGTCCCTGAAAAATACATTTCTATCTTTGAGAAGTAATGAAAGATATTATTTTATTCTAGAATTGTATTTTATAAATTCATATGTTGATTAACAATGGTCATTTATTCAAAAAAAATTGGAGGAGGACGTATATTGAGTGGAACGAAATATTTTTAAAGAGATCGTAATTGAAAAATATTTTCCTCATGAGTAACGAGTTTACATGGAATGTAAATTCCTCAATCTATGGAAGAAGGAATGTGAAAGAGTTGTTGATTATTGAGAAATATTTATAATATTTTCAATGATATATAAACTATTTAAATAATTTGTAACTTATGATTTTTTATTTCTTTTCTGGGATTAATTCAAGCCTCTAAATGGAACTACTCTCTAAAACAACTTCTTCATACGATGATATAGTATCATGTTCCATCAGGAAAAAATATGAATTCTTTAATTTATATACTTCCAAATGAAATACAGATAAGCAGTGAATAAAATTTCAAAAATAAAAAATAAATTAGATAATGATATATAATGGAAGGATGGAAATTTTTATATGTGATAATTATGTAAAAAACAAACAATTATTTTCTTATATTAAATGATAGTTTTATTAAAGTGTATGGATAAATAATATTAGGAATGTGAATAAAAGAGTAAAAAATACTCTTATATTTAGTGTTTCAAATATAATAGTATGGGGATATATAAAAAAGTACTAATTTATCTAGGGTATAAACGTTAGAAAATTCTAAGAGAGCTTGTCCAAGCTTATGGAATTACTATAGGTGAAGTTTAAAACCCTTAAGTTTGGATAGAAAGTACTTTTATTATATACTAATTATTTATTTGATTCAAAAACTAAAAATTATTTTATACGTTGTGATGATATAAAATCCTCCTTTGATATTCATAGGAAAGAATTATCAATCATGATACATAGTAAGATTATGGTTATCAAGAAGTTTCAAATAAGATGAAAAACACTTCCCTAGTTTCAAACATGGTAATTATACATATTTTTGGATTTGGAATAATCTATATATATGAATTTTATTATTTTTTGAGGATTTTAGAGTTATGAGATGGCACACAAAATAACATAGGGAAAACATTATAAATTAAAAAAAGTTCATCCCTTTTTCCATTATTTTTGATGAATGGATAGTCATATTTATTAATTAATGATTTATGGTTTTGTGGTCATTAACTTTCACATAATCATATTATTTACCACCATATACCATTCCTTTTATTTTATTCCGTCTCTTCCATATTTTTATTTTCTATTCCCACTAATGATTTCATTAGTTGGGAAATTAATTATATGTTATTTTAGATAACCATTAAATTTATCACTTCCCCTTTTCAAAGGAAGTTTTAGTATTATTTTATATGATGAGGGTTCTCCATAATGTATATTCAAATAGTGAACCTTTGATCACTAATAAAAAAATTATAGGGAATAATTTATTTCATATGGGTAGATTGTACCAGCTTGATATTTTAGAATATATTTATCTTCAAATAAATTGTATATTTTTGATATCTTTCTTTACATACAACACCGAGCATAAAATGAAATACGATATATGATTACATATTAATTATGATGATTAGTTTGAATTATAAAAACAAAATTATAAAAAATATTTATAAGGTTATAATAAAATTAAAATGGATTTATTAATGCATAATAAATAAATTCTCAATTTTCAGTAAAGTCATTTTACGAATAAAAAATAAAATTTTCTCAAAAATGGATTTTTTTTTTGTAAAAATATTGGAAAAACAAGGATTTTCCATTTGTTACATGAAAATATTATATGAATTATTTTTGGAGCCAGGTTCTAAGACACACATAGATTCTAAATCCTGTAGATATAATAATTAATATTTGGGAAATAGTAAAAATATTAATATAAAACATGAAAAAATTTCAAGAAAATGATGACTAACTCACAAAAAAGTTTCATATTAGAAATTATAGGAATCCGTTAATTTATAGAATGTAATTCACTCTATAAATGAAATAATATTTAGTTTCTTTGGGAGTTTTGGTAAAGTGCACCCATTGGAGAAATTTTAGAAAAAATAAAATAAATTCATTAGATTGGCGCAACAACCAATTTTACCTATAAATACAATATATTACTCAATCCCTAGTGTTATATAGAAAACATAGTGATTTAAAAAAGCTATTGGAGGACTATTGAAAGTTGAAATCAAAAAGAGATTAGATCAACAATCATGTTCCTACATAGTTTGTGGATATGTCCAATGATATAAATTTAGGACTATTATTCACTATTGACTAATATAAAATCCAAGGAATATCATTGTCCTGTGTGATTTTATTATAAACTTTTATCTTAGACTAATTTGGATCAATTCAAAAACATGAATATTTTTAGGCATCAAAAATAGATTTATTTATAGTGGATTTAATTGTTAATTGACTATTTTCCTATTCATTATTCTAATTATTTTACAACGAATCGAGAATGAAAAAAAAGGATGAGGTTTATTACTTACATGTTATCTTTTATGGATTTCCCCTTAGTTTCTTCACATGATCATCATTTATAATTTTTGTAGCCTGTGTTTTGATGAATACCAGGTATGTGATCGTTGTATGGCCATTTTTAGTGTAAAAAATCAATATCATGGATGTATTTGATGGTCAAAGATGAAATTGAGGTGTGATGATGACATAGTACAATCATAGGTGTAATAGAATAGATATATAGTTTCTATTAATCTTAGTATTAAAATAATACTACGGATAGTGTGTGTGGGTGTTTCCGAAGTGGTTTTGAAGACCATATATGGATCTATAGAAAAGAGAGTTTCATACTACCAGTGATCCATGATTCCCTAAATGGAATAACTTTGCCTATTGTATTGGTGGGTACATGGAACATATCTATGGGATAAGGAAAATCCCACTTTACAAGACATGTAATCCAGAGATACCTGTCACGTGGGACACACTTTGCATTGTTAGGGTTTCCCTGGCGAAACCTTCTTATAGTTTGGTTGCCTTTCTGAGTATATATGAATTTTCTTCCATTGATTGATATATCCATGTTATTAGTTAACCATTATTGATGCTTCTTGTTTAATGTTTTCTGAGTTCCCTACTAAGTATTATTATACTCACCCATGCATGAGATCTACATGAATAATTCACATGTCATGTTTATGATTTCCCATTTAACGATGTCCTGGTAGGATAGAGAGCTGGGGGAGTATAGATTGAGCTAGAAAGACCTAGGTGTTTTCCAGGTGGTTTCATTTGATATTAGTTTCCACCTTTTGAGTAGGTGTGACTGTCTAAATTTTTTTGGGCTTGTTTTTGGTCCCTTATCAATTTATTTATATTAATTTTATACTCTGATTGAGGGATTAAAACTTTATTCATGCATCATTTTTAGTTATTTTACACGTCATCATTGCATGGGCACAGATATGTGTGAATCTGTTTAAGAAACTTAGGATAATACCTCCCAATTTTGTGTTATGGCTACTCAGCACTGTTCAGCTACTCAAAGCCTATTAGAGGAGAACATCGGTTAGTCATGGTCCGTGTCATGTTGGGCCAGGTCAAGACATATTGGTATCCGAGTTGTTGGATCTAACATAGGGATATAATATGTGATATTGGTCTCGGTTTTATGGAAACAATGTTTTGTTCTTAGAGTTCATATTTTAGGCCATGGACTCCAATATTGGTGAGATGACCCTAGTATCCCTTCCTTATGATTGTAATCACATTCCATTCAACTTGGAACATATAGAAAATAGATGTGGGGAAGACTTTGGTACAATAATCATATAGAATTGTGTTGTGTATTCCATGTGATTCTTAAGTAAGTTACCCATATATATCTTTCACCGTGGTGTGTATTTTTTATTTATAATTCCTCATCTAAGACAACCAACCCAGATTCTATTACATGATCATGTGGATAATCCATGAAGTGATGAGGCTTCAATATAAGAGATTATACCAAATATAGAACATCTATGTATTTTAACATCTATACCACCATCTGTTGATTAACAATCAGAATATGAAATGATGGACGGGGATGCACCCAAGATGAGTGTGTTTAATCAGTTCAAGAAGGAATGATCTCCTAGGTTTAGGGGTGAGCAAATCCCCTAAGTGGATGAGGACTAGATAAAGGTATTCAATTGAGTTTTCCATCTTGTGGGAATTCCTCCAGATTAGATGGAGGTCCTCATGGTGAGACTTATTTAATTATCATCAAGGAGATGATTGATTATGATGACTTAGTCACATGACATGATAGCTCTCTCATAGTCATACTTTGAGTGTTTTTACAGGGAGATGTTTTATCCATCCATGTTTTCATAAGTGTGTTTCCACGAACTTCTGTACATGTAGTAGGGTTGTATTTCTATAATGGAGTATTTTGGGAGGTTTACGGATCTCTCATGGGACGCCATATACATAGTGCATGATCAGTTCTTCAGATCATGTACCTTTGAGAAAGAATTATACTGAGACATTAGGGACTCAAAGATATATCATCGTATTTCCACTTATTATTTAGTTATTGGGAAGGCCTTAGTGGTGGGGACATTCTTGGAAGATCAGACAATGATAATGGGTTTTGGTAGTGGATACACAAGAGTTTATACCTTGGAAGAAGGTATCAAAAAACAATATGAATGATCCAGTAATGTTAGACGCTTTATAAAAAGACCATAGGATAGAGGATCAGCAATTATTGGTTATTAAGATGGGTCAAGTTAGCCAAGGGATAGGTGGTGAATCTCTCGTGAAGGTTAGAGGAATCTTTTAGGCCATTGTACAACCCATTATAATGATGATCAAAAGATATTTTTTGGACCACTGAGGTAGATGAAAATTTTGAATCAAGGATTCCATAAGGCGGAAAACATGGAAGAGGGAAATTAGAGCTGCACTAGGTGGTCGAATGTTTGACCTATTAACACCACTACCATCATTTTCTCCGTGGTAGGATTATGAATATGGGGGTTAGGGATAAGGCTAGCTAAAGGCTATGAGGACCTATGAACCCAAGTCTCCAAGAATGATATGAGGTATGGTCTCTATATTTTATAACTTATATTAAGTAACGATAGTCATCGATAAGAGTAATTAATTTTTTTCCACGTTGATATTTTGAGAAATGGAGTTTCTAATTGATCCTCTAGTTCAAAGATTCTTCTTCGACACTCTGATAGGGGGTGACTCTAATATTGAACACATTTTATGACAGTGTGATCCAATGCTTGAAGGATAGAGCTCCATGTGGGATATATTTGTATTAGTAATAAATCCATGTTAAATGAAATTAGTTATAGATTAGATATCCATAGCTCATTCCCAGATTGGTTGTTTTTGGTGAAGGATATAGTGTGTCCACAGTGATGGGATTAGGATTCACATTGATGGTGAAAAGGAAACCGTAGAGGAGAAGGATAAGATTAGGCATAGAATAATTATATTGATTACTCATTAGTTAGATATAATAAATCTTTGAGTAGTGGATATTATGGGCTATGAGTTCCCTATTATGGTGGAGGAATATGAGGAATCCTTTCCTGAGAACGTTCTTAGATTACCTCTCCACCAAGAGTTAGAATTATATATTGAATTACAAAATGGGATGAAATCGATATCGAAACCAGCATATCAGATGGCTCCAATTGTTCTTTTTGAGATGAGGGTGTAGTTAGAGGATTTTTTGTAGAAGGGCTTTGTGAGTCCTAGTGTTTCCCCCAAGTAAGTACGAGTATTTTTCTCCGAAAAGGAGGATGGGAGCTTGAGGATTTGTGTTTATTACCAGTTATTGAAAAATCTGATCCTGAAGAATAATTATCCACTACTAAGGATCAAATAACTGTTCAATCAGTTGAGAGGGGCATGTGGGTTCATAGAGATTGACCACATATCAATTTATCACCATATGTGATTACGCAATGAGGATATGCACAATATGACATTAAGCTGTCACAATGTTCACTATGATTGCATGGTGATTCCTTTTGGAATGAAAAATTCTTTATAAATGTTCATGGGACACATGAACCAGATCCCTTAGCCCTTCTTATACTAGTATGTCATGGTCTTCATCGAAAAAATCCAAGAATGCTCAGAATCAAAGGAGGAGAACATGAGACACTTGAAGATGATCTTGGACAGACTCGAAGAGAACCAGCTTTATAGGATGCTCTCAGTGTATTAGATTTGGATTCAGAAGGTCCACTTTATAAGAATCATCATCTTAGAGATATGTGTATCATTGAACCCAGATAAGGTTGATGTATTGCTAGATTGGGAGACACCCAAGAGTGTTAAATAGGTTCGGACTTTCCTTTGGATATTAGGGTAATATCATAGGTGTGTACCTATTTTCTACAAAGTGGAAGAACCCTTGAAATATTTAACATTAAAGGGATAACCATTTTTATAGATGTAATGGTTCCAATTTTTTTTCAAGAGATAGGGAAGATACTGAAGAGATCCCTCATCTTTAGATTTATGGAGGGCTTTGTTGAGTACATAGTGTACTACGATGTCCTAGGGATTGGACTTGGTTGTGTACTAATGAAGAGTTAGGAAGTGATTTCCTATGGTTCTAGGTAGTTGAGACCGCATGAGAAGAAATATGTTACCCATGATCTTGAACTAATATTGGTAGTATTCACCCTGAAGATGTAGCCAACCTACCTCATGGGTTGGTGATTTATCATCTACTATGACCATAAGTGCATCGTGTATATATTCTCAAACAAGGATATAAAATTGAGAGAGAGATGGTGGCCTGAGTTCATCCAAGAGTATGCATTCAATATTTTCTATACTCATGGGAAGGGGAACGTGGTGTAAGACACTCTTATAAGGATATATTGTTAAAAATTGATAGTTAAGGTGTTAGATTAGTTAGTCTCATTACATGTATAATTAGTGAAAATGGTTAGTACTCATATGATCATTTGATCGTTGTTTCCCTACCAATTTTATAGAATTATAGGGAATCTCAACATATAGATACATAATATGATTACTTATAAAATCAGATATCCCTTGGTTGTAGGCCTAATTAGTTTTCTGAAGGTGGGTAGCAAATTATCATTTTTAGAGGATGGATGGTGGTACCCATGATATTTCTGAAGGAGGTGTTAAGGAAGTTTCATACACCTTTCTTGTGAACATCCTGGTGTGTTAATGATGTACTAGGACCTATGAAATTAATTTTTTTGGCCATGAATGAAGGGGTGTATTGTAGAGTTTGTCCCTTAATGCCTCACTTGTAAAAAAGTGAAGGATGAATACAAGGTTGGAACCAGTTTATCTCAACCCCCGGAGTTGTTAGAGTATAAGTGGGATGGGATATACTTGTACTTTATATTGGGGTGACTATGTATTTATAGATGACATGATTCTATATGGATGATCATAGACCGACTCACCATGTTGACCTACTTCCTATATATTTGAGAAAATAATTTTGTATAGATACTAAAATTCTTGTATGTGAAAGTGGAAGTATGAAGTCATGGATTTCCCTCAAAGATCATTTAATAACATTATTCTTTCTTTTCATCATGATAATGGAGAGGATTCTTGGAGACCATTGGGACTTCTTTTCCATTTGAGCATGAAATTTTACCACCAAATTGATAATAGTCTATTTAGACTATTCAGAACATGGAGGACATGTTATGGGATTTTGTGATAGAATTTGGTCATTGTTTAGAGGATCACCTACCCTTTGTAGAGTTTTCATAAAATGATAACTACCATTCCACTATTGGTATGGGACCATTTGAGGACCTATATGGGAGACTCTACAGGAAACCCTTTTGTTGGATGATCATGGTGAGTTAGAACTCATGGGACAAGAGCTACTGTGAGCTACAAAAGAGAAGTTGAAGATAATCCAAAATAGGATTAGAATTGAATGAAGATATCAAAATCCCCATTCATACTGACTAAGGATGATTCTAGAATTCGTGGAGGGAGACCATTCATTCTCGAGGGTCTCACCTTGATGTGAATTATAATGATTTTTTGTGTGTGGTGGAAATCTATCAGTGAGACTCATTGAAACTTTCCAAATAATACATAGTGTTAAAATAGTGTCTTATATTCTAGTTTTATCAACACAATTATTCCATTCACATGATGTCTGCCACATATTTCAACTGATTAGGTTTGGCATAACCCATCACATTTTATTGAAAGCAAAAAGATGGACATCACGAATGGGGATACGATTGAAGAGTACTAAGTAGAGATCAATTTTATTTAAGAGAGGATTCTTCAAGGGGGTTCAATTCTTCTAATAAATGTCTGGTGGCAGCATAATAATTTTTAAGAGAGAACATGGTTGTGGGAGAACCAAATGTGAGCTTTGTACACTCATTTTAAGCTGTTTTTCTCTTTTTGGGATGAAATTACCTAAGGTGGGGAGAGCATTATGAATAAATTTTTTTCATGTATTAATTTATATTATTATTAGGATTACATACATATATAGAAACTAAGATAATGTGAGATTCTGAGGCCTAATGATCTGATAATTACTAATTGGAAAATAATGAAAATAGTAATACCACGCACAAGATGTTTTCTTAAACAATTTGAATAACTCATAAAAAAATTGGCCAGATCCAAGACATAAGTCCATAATTGAGTTTAGAGCATGGGGTTTATCCTAGTAATGATATTATATTTTTCATCATCATGTTTTTTGGTAAATTTCATTTTTTGGAGAAACTAAAAAAATAAATAAATAAACTTTTTTATTTTTTAGTTTAACACAATGTCCCATTTCCATAATTAATACAAGTATTTTCCTCAATAACTATGGTTATACATATAACCTAGTGATTGAGAGGATCCATTGGAGATGATATATTAGTGGATTATAGGAAGTCCACATCAAATTGAGGATTGTGCACCTTTAGAGTTAATGGATCTCTCCTGCGATGGAAACAAATGATCGTTCTTCATCAGCGATCGATCCACAATCTACAAAGGATGTTTGATTTGTGTGATCCCATACAATTATTTTATCCTAGTCAGATACAGATTAACTACATAAAAATGAATTGGTTCTCACATTTGTTATATATATATATATATTCAATGTGATTTTATTCTTTATTTGAATATTTCCTACTTTGTCCATCTAATTATTCGACAAAATAACAAGGATTAAATGAAAAAAGATGAGGTTCATTCCTCAAATGTTATGGTTTTTGGATTTCTCACCCATTTCTTCTTTAGATCATCATTGGTAATTTCCTTGGCATATTATTTGATGAATACTAGGAATATGATCATTTTCCAACCATTATTCAATGAAATAGATAAATATCATGGGTGTGGTTCTACATCAAGGGTGCGATCAAGGTGAGGTGATGAAAGAGTTTGATTAAAGGAATATTAGAATGAATTGATAGTTCCCATTCATCTCAGTTTGACAGTGTAGCTATGAAAATCGCTTGTGGGTGCTTCCAATGTGGGTTTTAATCCTAGATTTTGATATTTGGTAATGAGAGGGTTAGATGACCCTCGATCTGTGATTCCATATCTAGAATTGCAACAATAGAAATAGTGATGGAAACGTAGAGAAGATCCATGAGTTCTAGAAAGACTTTTTATATATAGCATTCAATCTAGATATACATGTTACATGGGACCGTATTTGTGGTTCTTGTCTTTCTGTAGTGAAGATAATGATCAAATTCCATTTGGTTCCTACAAAACACTATGTGAACCCTCCCTAGTGGCTTAACGTGTAGCCTGGGGTGCATGTGTAGTAACATGCCCAGGTACATAGGGTGGTACATTATCAGTTCAGGAGTACACATACACATATAAATGGAATAACATGGGTGACAAAATACCTCTAAATTCAATGTACGTTTTGGTACACACCACAAATATGGATGTTTATATTCTATGTGAGGTAGCATCACACGGGGAGACCAGGGGTAGGCTAGAAATATCATGTACCCATAATACATATGGTGTACCACTCTTGAGGGTATTTAGAGCCCCATGTTTCTTCAGTTTAGAAAGATATCGGTTAAGGGTTCTTCCCTTTGTCCACCCCCTCGAGGGAACAATGTGGTATTACATCCAAATCTCAGGATTATGATCCCCTTTAGAGGATGATTCTCAGATAGAGTTTATGGTGTCCATCCATGAGACTAGAGTTTGATCCTCTATCACTCCTTCTTAAACCCTAGGAGGGGTTCATATAATTATCGTGTCCTCCATGTGAGTGGAATTAAACCTCTATATAGTATTCTTTTACAGCGGGGTTCTTTTTATCATTTTTATATGATCCCCAACGTAGCGGGTTGATTTGGATTAGGATTATAGTGTCCCCCAATAGTCTTGGGTATGATCCCCTTTTTGAGTATCAAGGTATTCTAAGACCGATAAGTTTTATTTGTCAAAGACCAACTATTATGAACTCTTGGAGGAGTGTTTTCGATGTTAGCATGGATCGTTTAGTAGGTTATCCTGGAACAAGAATGGCTTAGAAACTTTGAGCAGAATCCTGTGGCTGATAGTTTGGTTGAGACCTCCTGGAGGCACGATGTCCTTAATGTGTATATCGAAGTGTTTTTAATACGATTAATATATCCTTTTTATGATATGGAAATTTTTTATGATTGGTGTTTAGTGTTTTTGGTTTGTCCAATTAGTTATTTTTATACACACTCATACATGTATATTCCCATACCTATCATTCCTTAGGAATATAATGACCCATTTGACATTGTCTTAGGAGGAAAATGAGATGATGAAGGATAACATGAGTCATACATAGAAGAAAAATGGATGGTTTCATTTGATATTAGTCTTCAAGTAATATGTAGTTTATATTCTATGTAGTTTTTGATTGGGCTCATTTTTGGCTCATTATCACTTTCATTACATTATTTTCATACTCCGATTATGGGTTTGTAGTTTTATGATATCATCAGTTTTAGATGTTTTACATTTCAAAATTGTATGATCATGGATATGTGATCATATTTATAGGTACATTAGGATAATTACACTCATGTGTTTTATATTCCAACTCAGTGATGCTCGCCAGCCCCTAGCCTATTAGATACGGGCTTGGGGTAGTCGAAGTTCAATACCCATCGAGCCGGTTCATGGATATATTGTAATTAATTTCTTCCACATTTATAATTTTTTTGGTAAAAATGATATTATTTTTTAAATCATCATATGAATATTATCAACAACTCTAATTTTTTATTTTTCTAAAAAGATTAATTTTTCAGTTAATAATGAAAAAATACTGGTTATTGTAAAATTATAATTTATTTTATTTTTAATGATATTATAATTCTTTTAATTTGATCCAAAATTAATAAAATTATCTTTTATTTATAAAAAATCTAAGTAAATACATAGTAATTTACTTCATTCTTTTTTTAATATAAGATACTTTTTAGGCATAAAAAATCATTTTTCTAAATAATGTTTTTCATCCCATATTACAAATTTATATTTAAATTTATTTCTTCCAAGTATAGAAATTTTATCTTGAAAAATCGATTCCATATTTATAATTATTAAGATGAATTTATTTATTTATGTCCTTTTTATTTTTGATCATTATCAAGAGTAACATTGGAAAATATTTATCACTTTGATAAGTGTAAAACAAATAAAAGATGTTTAAAATGTTGGGATTGGGCTTAGAAATCTCTATAATATTTTCCTTTAATATATTTTATTAGTGGATTTCTGTAACTGACATCCATTGTTCGAATACATAGAAAACTGTATAAATTTTTATTTGAGGATGAACTATTATTATTTTAGGAAAAGGTTAAATAAAAAATGTCACACTCTTGAATTTAATATCTAATACTTTATTATAATTATGAAGGGGTAATGTATGATTATAAAATATTATTTGAAATATTAATTAATATTTTTATCATATACATTTTTTTAGTGATCGAATAATTACCTTAAATTCCTACGCATCACCAACACAATATTTAATTAACCAATAGAATATTAAAATAAATTGTTTTAAAAATATATAATGTAATATAGTTTGGTATAATTATCATTTTATATTATTATTTTAAAAAATTATAACATAATTTTTTTGTGTTAATGGTTTTAATTAAAAATACATTTCTCTTTTGTTTTCATTAAAGTCAAACTATGTTAATAGGCCTCAAAATGACATTAATAGTATCTTATGTTAATTAATATTTTATTAAATGATTTAAAATTTATAAACACCTTAAATTTTGACAAGTGGAAGATATATGGTCTATACTATCATTTATTTTCCATTTATGGTACACTTTCCATTTTACAGCTATATTACTAATACCTAAATTGTAAAAAAAATTGTTATTGTTGTAATAAACAAAAGTCTTATTGGGGGGTTAAAACTGAGAGATACAGTTTCTACCATCACATAAAATTGACTCAATATTATTATATGATAGGATTTAGACCTATAAACATACTATAGTTATAATAGATCAATTTTTCTGTGAACAAAAAAATTAATTTACATTGATTTAATACTTGAAGTAATTCTAAGGGAGAACCTCCCCTCGCTTATAAACGGTTACATCCTATCCTTACTTATTAAAAAAGTGATCTAGATATAGCTCATCCAATTCATATGCTATTACCAATTTATCTTCCTTAATAAATTCTTATATCTTCTATTTTTTCTAAAATGAACATCCTTACAAATCATAAGGTGTAAGCCAGAAGTGGTTTCTCAATGAAGATTTATAATTCTTAATAGAATTCATTAAAATTTATAAATTATTATAATTCTTGTAAATATTTTTTATCCATACTAAAATATTTAATATATTATCAAAAATATTCTTATAATTTTTATTATTATTAAGGTACAACCATATACACTTATTTTTTATCCTATGAAAAAAGAAAACATCCCTCGTGCATATGTACGACTTACCATATCCACCTAGTGATGTAATTTTTTATTCACCATTATATATGTATTTTTATTAATATGGATCTAATGAATATGTATATGATATTTATGGCATAGTTATGAATATTTAAATTTAATATAAATTTTACATTTTTACCCTTAAACTCATAAAAAATGATTGCGTCTCTCTTTCTTAAGTGTGGACCACCACCTCTATGAAACCATGTGTATTATTTTTAACATATGAAAATCATGGATGATTATTTTTATTTATATAACTAATATATATTATATTTAAATCATTAATATCATATTAATGATTATGTAACCATAAGGAATATGTAAACACTGAGACTAACGGACCAACACTTAAAGGAAAAACGGATCATGTATCACCCTGAAAAATGTCTTTAATAAATAATTGATAAAAACGAGCGATAAGATGTCAAAAGTAAATAACATATGATATGATATAAATTATTATGGATGAATATTTTATTTATAATAAATCTAAATTTTTTATACTTGACAGTTGAATATGTGTGAAGGAATATTCGACTTCATGTAAGAGATTTATATTTCAATTACATTTTAATCGAGATTGTTTATGATTAAATTTATACTGTGTGAAATAATATGGACTTTATCTAATAAAATGAATTCATTTTCCCTTTTTATATTTCTATAATTTTTATTTTTATACTATTTTAAGTCTTTTTTACTCAAAGTGGTTCATAAAATGTTTTTAAGAAAAGATGACCTTTTATATCATCTTTTGATTGGAAAACCCTTCTCTTCCATATCCATGATTTATAAAAAAATAGAATAATGATTTTGAAAATTCATTAATCATTATTTATATTTTTGTAGTAATTTTTAAATTTTTACACAAAAATTAAATATATTCTTCATGTTTTTTTGTATTATGGTACTTTTTACCAATGGAGTGAAAAAATAATTCTCTTAATATTTGTGGGATGAATTAAATTTATGGAAATTAAGAATGATAAATTATTTATAGCTTTATTTAAAAGTTTCCATGGTTATTTTGAATGAAAATCTATTACTTTTTATTATGTAAATATTTTCAATTTAAAAATGCTATTTTAAATTTAAAAGGGTATTCTCCATATGAAATATTATTGTAATCTTTTAAAAGTATTTTCATATATCTCAATATAATTTGATGAATATTATACATAATGAGGATGTAAAATAATTTTATAATCCACTATACTTATTTATCTGGATTATGATCATTTTGACATGGTAATTTATTGAAATTCAATGTGCTAGTTCTTGTAATACAAGAAATTTATTGGTTATTATGGCATGTTTATTTAGTTGTATTGATTATTCATATGGAATATGCATTGGAAATATTAAGTAACATGTGGTGATTAGAATTACATATACCCTTGATGCATTGGTATGTCACATGAGACAAAATATATTTTTCATTGGTCAAAATCCATATCCATTTATATGAGGTGTATTTTAATGTGTATTTGATAGTGTTTTTATATTTTATTTAAAAAATGCCACGACAATATGTTTAATTTGCATGATATTTTGAATTTAAATATTATTAAAGAAATTATTGATTTCCATGTTATTTTTTGAATATCTATGGTATCCATGGATTTGTTTTGAGGTAATGTGATTATTTATAATATATTATTTGATTATATTTTAGGCCAAAAAAATTATTAATTCTTGATTTATTCTCTAAATGATTCCTCTATATGAATTCTCATACTGAGCATCTAATAGAACCCATATATTTTTTTCTAATATAAGATTATGTTTACTATGATTGATATTAAAGGATATAGTGAATGATTATATTTTAAATTTAAGAACAATGTTTAATTTTATGCTTTAAATCCAATTTGAGACGAAAGTATATATTTAGAATACCAAGACTAGTAAACAAATTTTACCTTGTTCTAAGATTGATTATATTTAGTAACAATTTAATCAAGTATCCACCATCTTTGACCTTCTAGATAAGGGGTATTTACACATGACATTCAATGACAATCATCAATTCTATAAAGGTTCTTTGATGGGTGATTTATAATTTATCAATCATATGAAATGTTAATATACATAAACAAATGATATCATTATAATTACCATTTTTAGTAAAAACATGATACATTTTTAAAAGAGTAATATTTACATAATATTAAAATATTTTGAAACATAGAAAAAACTAAATATAATAGAACATGTCCCATAAAATATCCATCACACAAGGAAAATAAATTCCAAAAATTTATTCTTATATTTCTAGGGTCTGAAAGGATTCAATGAATTATCTATTATGGGAACATGATAAATATATTGAAGAACCAATTCAATAATTTCTCTAATGATATCATGTATATGAATACTTTGTTTAGTCCTTTGCCGGGATATAATATCAATATTATAATACATAGATGTATTATTGTTACGATTAATATTTTAATATCATGAACTAACCACTGTTTAGAAAAGAGATTTAAGGTTAAATATAATTCTCCACAACAAATAATATAGAGATGAATATTTTTTTATTATATAATCATTATTTTTTGGTTTCTCAGTGAACTCTTCAAGATAATATTTTTAATATTGAGGCATCTTCTTAACCCCTTATGGGATTTATAATAATCCTTGATAGTTTGGATAATTGTATTATTATAGCACTTATAACGTGTTCTTACAGACCTCCAATGAAAATTAATACATACTTATTCAGTCTCAAGTACATAAATAAATTCTTAATAATGATCCAATTTCTTTAAATAGGATTAAATTTTTTTCAACATGTGTGACATCCCTTGTTTTAAGAAAAAAACATTATATTCAATAGATTACATGATATGCTAAATCGAGCATAAACTAACAAATAAATTTTATTATTTAAATGTCACCATCATAACCTTGATTTTGGAATGGCAGGAATGAATAGTATCATTTGAATTTTGAAAATATGGTTTACATATGTTTAAATAGTGATTCATTGGTCACCAAATTTATTAGAAATTGAAATAACAACCAATTGAATATAAAGGATGTGTTTTTATGAAAACCTATTTAAAAGAGAATATTTGTGAATATAAAATAATATCACACATTATGGATTTTTATATATTATATATTCAATGTAATGTTTTAAATTCATATTATATGTTTTTTAGATATGATATAAAAACAAATTCATATTTTTGGATAAAATAATTATTTTTCTAAATTCAGTTTTGCCAAATTTTGATAAAGAATGCTTTTTAAATTTAGTTTTTACACCATTATATATTCTACATGAAAAAAACATCTTCTTTATAATCGGGTAATCATGATTTCTTTATTCTGAATTTTTGATATTTTGAAAATTACTATCATATTTTGATGAAAATTAAAAATATGCAAAATTGTAATTTAAAAAAACTTTATACAATGAGATAATTTATGTGGTTAAATCATATTATTTAATTGTATTAAATTATAAATGGAACATATTTGTATTATTTAATACAATGACGGTCATTGGAAGTAATTTCACATTTAAATTGGGCATAAATAATGTCAATCTTTTGATAGTTTTTAATTCATAAAACCCACTTTTTGGTTTTCGAAAAAAGAAATTATTTTTAAATTAATTAATGATACATATGTGTTTTAAATTTGAAATCATAAAGATCAAATTTATTAAATATTTACCATTTATTTGTTGATAATTTGAATTGTAACTTTAGTAAATATTTTCATTTACCATGGTTAAAGGGTAAAAATGGTAAATAAGGTCAAAAAATAATATTATAATAATATTAAACTACCATAAAACATGTTATAATACTATTTGATGAGAAATTTAAAACCATGGGCCTCCTTGGGTAGATTTAGGGACCCCATAGAGCCACTTGGGTGTGATAATGAAATGTTATAAGAGTTAATTTAAATTAAAGAGAAATATAACATAAATAGGTATTTTTTACGAAAAAAAAGTTAATATAGGATTATATAACAGTTCTCTTTAAAAATAAATTGTAATTAGAAATCTAAAAATATTTCATACATCTGGATATTTTATTTATAATTTTAGCAAATTAATAAAATAAATTTATTTATGACACAATGATGATGCAGTGATTAATAAATTAATGAAAGACTCATAAAATTATATCATAAATATTAAAATAAATGTAATGTGAAAATTTTGATGCTATCCATAAATTTTTGAACGATATTGAAATATTTTATTTGATTGAATTCCCTTTTTTAGTAGGTATCAACTTGTTATGACTTTAACAAAAATCAGTTACTAAATAGTGTCAAAATTAATATAAATTAGTTTTTAAAACAAATAATATTTTATTAAATTATATAATAGTTCAAGAAAACTAAGATTAGTCCAACTAACTTATAAAATGATAAAACTTTCATCAATGAAACACTTATGGTTTTATTGCAATTTTATAGTTACTATTGTTACTATATATTATGAAAATAAAGGAAGACATTGTAAGAGTTAATTTTATTAACTAAGGGTGAAACGAAAATCATATGGATAAAAAATTATTTAAAACTTGTCAAAAAATTATTTTATGATGGTTATTCTAACCATAATCATCTTATATTTTATATAAATGAGTTAGAACATTTTTAAACCTATAATTATTTTATAATAAAATAATATTTCAAGACTTTCTCTAAAGTACCCCTCCTCCCTCTTATAAAAGGTCACCACCACTATCCACTTACTAACACCTATAAAAACCCTTGAATCATACAAATTAAAAAAAATAATCTCCCAACATCCCTCTCTCCATCTTATAATCCTCACTCTAGGCAAAAAGAAAAATTCAAGAAATCCCTTTGTCTCAAATCAAAAGAAGTTACCCGATTTAGAGGTAATGTCTTTTCACAAGCTCCTTTCAATTATTTTTCTTCTCCAATCCCTATGATTTTATTATGAATTAATTAAATAAAAACACCATTATAATTAATATATTTGTATTTATTTATTAGTGGTATTATAATTACACTTACACACACCTCCATTTAATGGATACAAACATACTATTTCGGTGTACGATGAATTACTGCCTCACGAAACGATGATTATTCAATTTTCTCCTACCACATAAAATGGTGGACATTATGATGTTAATTAACTTATATATGATATATATTATATTTATATTTTCCCTATTCTTCAGTAATTTTTATTTACAACATACCTTTATGTTTTCCAAAAATGTTTACATACGATAATTTATTTAATGAAGTGCGGACTACCGCCCCCTCAAAGTGATACGACTCATTCATTCCATAAATAGAAAGTATACAAGATGGTGTTAGTTAAATTATGTAAAATATATTACATACATATATATATATTATAATTTAATTATAATATACCCATGTAGCATTTAGTTTTCATTTATTTAATATGATAGAGAAATGAAAGTAGCCTTCATCCAGGCATACAGCCTACCATCTCCATGAATGGTGCATTTCATTTCAAATATCAGAATTTTATGGAATATTATAAGTAAAAATATAATGGATATATATGATATTTAAATCATGAATAATATTCTGAACATGATAGACTTTTTATCACATCAAAAATTTACATCAAAACATGTTCATTTTTGACTCATGTACTGAATATCGAAAAAATGACCAATATGAACTTAAATAATTTTATAATCTTTCTAGCATGGTAATAAGTGATATAAAAGGAATAATAAACTTGAAAATGGTTCTAATGAAAATATAAATTAACATAAGTTTATTATTCAGGAATAAATGAATGAATGTGACAAGTCAGAGTCATGCTAAGGGAACTTCTAAACCCAATTTCCATTCATTGGGTTAATATTATTCTTCATGATTATGTAGTTATATGAAAATGTGAGAAATGAATTTTGTTATCTTATATTTTATTTATAATTTATTTATGTTTAGTTTGAGCTAATACATATAATTGATCTATTTTATTAACAAAATCATATTTGTAATGGAATATCTTAACCCAATTTTCATTATTTAGGTTGATCTTCTACTTCTTGACTATGTCATGCTATGATTATGTGAGAAATAAATTTTGATATATTATAATTTATTTATGATTTCGTTATGAGTATTTATAGTTAATACACACAATTAATCTATTTTATTAACAAAATGATCATTGTAATGGAAATCTTAACTCAATCTCCATTTAATGAGTAAAATATCCATGTCATTGATATTGTTTTTATAATAATATATCTGATTGACCGCTGATTGTTTTACATGTAATATCCACTTATATTGGGTGTAATTATATTTTTGACACATAATTATGCCTTTGATTTATCTGAAATCTAATGATATGATCTTTGTAAGTGTAATGGCTCGAAGTTTTGGGGTCCATTACGTGGTGAAAATATGATGTTTGGGGTATTCTGGGTGGTCTGGCAGGCCATCCAAGCTTCTTAGTGAAGCTTAAGACTCCTAATGGTAGCCTCAGCCTACAGTTAGCCTCGGCCTACCGGTAGCCTTAGCCTACCGGTACCTCGGCCTACCGGTGGCCTCGGACTACCGATATCCTCGGCCTACCGGTACCCTCTGCCTACTGGTAGCTTGGCTTACCGGTGGCCTCGGCCTACCGGTAGCCCCGGCCTACCGGTAGCCTCGGCCAACCGGTAGCTTGGTCTACCAGTAGACCTAGCCGACCAGTGACCTCTCCACGGTTTTTCCAGTAGCACCTTCTTTTTGCGCGAATTGGTTTATAAACCATGTTCTGACCCCTTTAAGCCTGTTTTAAATCCCATTAATGGTGTTTAATTAAATGACTGGTGAGTCATGCTCCTAAAATGGGAAACCATGCGTTTTGGTCATGCGTTTAACTGCATTTTCAGAAATACCTCTAACACATCCTGTGAGGAGTCCTTGCTTGGTTAAGGAGGTGTGCGTCGGTTTTAACTACCCCGAAGGGAAGGTACCTTTTAAGTTGGACGTGTGGGGTGGCCCAGCCGTATGTTCAACCCACGATCCCCCTTCTTCCAAGATTTCGAGTTTTCCAAATATCTTAACCATCTTGGGGATATTGTATCTCAGCCTTTATAACCTAAAGGATTCTCTTCTCCATAGGTTATGTTTTCTCTATCACCCTGCACTCAGAATACCCTTCCTCCAGATGATTTATACACCTGTGATGTTTTCCTTGATCACGTTTCGTGGAGTTCTTGGTACTCCTGATTTCCAGTTTCTACGTGAGGACTTAACGTCGATCCTTGATCAATCATGTAGGGATATTTCCTTTGTCACTCCTCCTTGTGTATCATGCGGGTTGGGTGTTCTATGGTTCCCATGAGGTAATAAATCAATTCTGTAATTAAGATAATAACCGGTTAAATAACTGGGACGAGGAAGTTTGTTAATTTTGTTACTTGTTTTACCCATGATTTCCCTATGATGTTGTTATGAATTGAATGGGCTTATTCCTAATAAAAATATTGGCCATTGGGGGCCTTTTTTGTGCATCTATGCTATGCTATGTATTATTCACCGTCTAGTGAATGTGAATAATGTACGAATCAGTAATACACATAAACATGGTTGTTGAATATGAATGCCCATAACCTTGTGTGATCACCCCAGTTAAACTAAGTAATATAAAATAATGAATTCTGAATGCTGGGATGGTTCAGTTCTGAAATGGGTGAAGGCGTGAATGGGTTTGTTATGGATGGGTGAACATCGGGGCTGTGAATGGTGTGGTTGGAATGACATGAGTTGTTGTGTGGTTTTAGTGGTGTTTGGAAGCATGACTGTAGGTTGGGTTGTGAACATGAATAAAAGTGGAAAGTTAATAATGAACTGGGTGGAATGGTAATGAATAAATTTGGGGATAACAAATGGTTATTGGGTTTTTTCGTTGGTTTTAGTTTTTCGAGGGTTTCCACTTATCCCACTTTGATGTTATTATTTACAAGAGAACTGGGTGTGAATGCTTAAATTACCCGATGGTTTTCCTTCCAGCTTTATTGTTGTTTCATCTATGATTGTGCCTGTTAGTTTCCCAGTAATGAAGGGATTAACTCATACTGAACTGTTATAAAATGATAACTTGAATAGGGAAACTGGGAACTGTTTGTTGTGTGCATTTTTTTAGGCAACAGTGCTTGGGTACCTACTTGTATCTGTTTGAGGAGCCATAGGTTGGGTTGTGTGTCCTTATATGTATGTGTAACTGTATGTTTGGTGTTTAGTCGCACCCCACCTGCATTGGGAACTTAGTGTTGGACACCCCATCTCATGGGGAAGGGTGTTTCCCCCATGTTACTCTCCTTCCTGCTCCCTCTTCCATAGGTTGTGATGGCTGGAGGCGACCTTACACCCAAGACTATTCAGGTTGGTTTTGATTGGTGTGTTATTATCCTGGGACTCTTCAGGCGGGTTTGTTTTCCCATGTGTCATTGGGATGAGGCCCAGGTGTATGCGGGTAGGGATTGATGGTTGTGAGGCCCAGGTGTGTGTGGGCAAGAAGAGCATGGTAGCGTCAGGAGATTTGTCGTTAGAGAGGAGAAGCTAGCTAGAAGGGGAAATTGTGGTGCGAGATACCCAAATGTTTTGTTCCTTACTATTGTCATACTTCTTGTGTTATTTGGTGAGTGTGGCCGGTGAGGTAAGATAGATAGATTCCTTGATAGAAGATGTTTCTTTTTCTTCTCACGGGACTTTAGGTCGTCTCCCCACTTTTGTATGAGAGCTTTAGGTTTTCCGACTGAGTATACTTTGTATGGTCACCCTACGTTTACTTTCAGGTTTCTTTGAGGGCTTCGGAGGTCGTGCGAAACCTTACTAGTCTGGACGTTGGATTTTCTCATGGTCATTGTTGGATTTTGGTTAGCCTTTTTTCTTTTCCTTTTGGGTATTGTACTTTGGAGTCCTTGTTCTTTGTTTAGTTTTATTATTAAAACATGAATGTTGTTTGGTTTTTACCTAGAGTTTTTTATACTTTTTGGTGTTTTGTGTTGAATCATTCTTTCTCCCAATCATGGTTAACTAAAAAGGGTAATGCCTCCCATATTGTGAAAATGTTATAACCTTGGTGATAGTTGCCGCTCTGGGGCCTACTGAAGGTGGGACTTAGGGGTTCATTATCTCACCTTCAACTTAAAGAAGGAAGGGCTTGGAAATCTTTTGTCCCTTCCCTCCATTCCGTGAAGGCGGGTCGTGAGAGAGTGGTATCAGAGGAAAGGTTGGTGGATAGGATGGATTCTATAGTTAGGCATAGTGTGGATTGCATGGGATTGTAGGGAAACAATGTTAGGTGATCTTGGTACGTGAAATAGACCAGGGAGGACCGGTTAGGACATGAGATTTTAGGGCCCCCCGTGATCCGATGTAAGGACTCTTAGCCTATCAAACGACCAAGTGAGAGTACATTTATTATCAGGTAGAGACCCTAGGGAAGGTACATGCATCATATTGATTGTGTTTTAAATTGATTTAGGGCACCTTGGGGAGAAAAATTTATTACTTCTAATAATAATTCCCTTGCTACCCGGGCTTAGGTATTCTTTTTTTACCTTGAAGCTATGGCACCCGGATGTTATCCATGAGTGACTCGGGTGGTTGAGGCCCAGTGGATTGAGGCAGTTGACTAGAAAAGTGTTGACCGAGATGAAAAGGATGACATGTGGCAGAGGAATCTATGCTCCTTATAGCGACAAACCCTCGAGAAGTATGAGGTCAGCGTTTTTGACTCAGTAACAGAGGGGTGGCTCGAGGATCTTTCCATCACCTTCTCTTTGATCCATTCTACGAGGGAGTACTAGGTTCTGTTGGCCGTTAGTCAGCTGAGAGGAGCAGCGCGTCAGTGGTGGACACTTTTCTTGGGAGATAAGACAGAGGCAGAGGTTTCATTGGCAAGTTTCGAGAAGGAATTTCGTGAGGAGTTCCTCTCCGCTACGGAGAAGGCTGAGAAGAGATAGGAGTTGCTCTCCCTTCAGCAGGGAAGCATGTAAGTGAGGGTGTTGGGGATCAAGTTCAAAGATCTCTTGCGCTTTTCCTTAGATCTCTTTCCAGATGAGGATTCTCAGACAAGACGGTTATAGGAGGCAATTCGTCCTTCTCTTCAGTACGATGTCACTCCCTTCACTCTTTCGACATACCTAAAAGTACAAAACAATGACGAGAGAGTAGAGAGGATGCAATCTAAGGGAGGCACATCACAAGAAGGGAACCAGCTATGTTCATCAAAGGGGAAGGTATTCAGCAGCAGGTCTATAGTGACAGGGCCTTCCAAGTTTCAATAAGCAGGGATTAGGCCTAATCAGTTCCAGTCCCGAGATTCCGACCCTCTCCCCTTTTCTACAGGGCCAGGAGCGAAGTGTTTCTCTTGCGTAGTTTTCAAGAATGCCCATATCAGGTTTCATACATGAGCTCTACAAGGTGGAGGTGGGCAGTTTCAGCACCTGCCTTAGCATCATCCTTTGCCGGAAAGGCCTTTCTAGCAGCAGCAGCAGGCCCCTGACCCTCCGAGGGACAACCTTGCGGGAGGAGACCGACATTAGGGTGCTCGTCAGGGACCTCGACCAGGGCGTGGTTGAGGAGGTGGTCGACAGCAGCGAGGCAAAGGAGCTGGGCGTGGACAGTTTCACGCCGCAGAGTTAGTAGCTCTGGTGGGACCAGAGGTCATTCAGTGTACTATCAGTATATTCAGCACTCTTTTTTTCCTTGTTTGATTCGGGAGCTTCACACTCCTTTGATACACCCGAATTAGCCCAAGCTCTAGGTCTGGATGCCGAGAGAATTTTTGTGCCCCTAGAGTTGAGACCACCATTTGGGGTTCAGACCAGCATATCTTACTTTTTCCGAGGATGTAGAATGATGTTGGGACCACATCAGTCCAGTGGAGACCTTATTTCATTGCAGATGCATCAATACGATGTCATTCTAGGCATCAACTGGTTATTCTCCGTGCATGCAATCATCGACTGCTATCAGAGAAGGATTGAATTATCCAACGAAGATGGACGACGTATGTCTTTTGTTGGGGAGAAGAGTTATCAGGTGGGGAGTCAACACATGGAGCCACTCCTTTCTATGATGGATGGGGTGTCAGTGGAGTTGGCAGATGCAGTAATTATGGATGTCCAAGAGGTCATAAGAGAATTCCCTGATGTCTTTCCGGATGAGGTTGTGACTCTACCCCCTCAACGTGACGTTGAGTTTGGGATAGAGTTACATCATGGTGCCTACCCGATCTCGATGGATCCTAATCAAATGGAACCTTCTGAGTTGCAGGACTTGCGAATTCAGATTGACAATCTGATGGATAAGGGCTTTGTTCGACCTAGCGTGTCGCCGTGGGGTGCTCCAGTTTTTTTTCGTAAAGAAGGAAGATGATAGTATATGACTGTTCATAGACTACCTGAGGTTGAATCAGGTGATGATCAAGAATCATTACCCCCTACCGAGGATAGACGATCATTTAAACCATCTGTGGGGAGCAGGTTGGTTCTCTAAGATCGATATGTGGTCTGGATACCGCCAGTTGAGAGTGAAGGAAGGTGATATCTCGAAGATGGATTTTAGGTGCAGATATGGCCACATTGAGTTTTTGGTCATGCTGTTTGGCGTTATGAATGCACCAGCTATGTTCATGAACATCATGAACTCTTTCTTCTGAGAGTTTCTAGACCAGTTCTTTGTGGTGTTCATCGATGACATCCTTATTTACTCAAGATTAGAGGAAGAGCACGTTGAGAATCATATGCACGTTTAGGGAGTCCTTAGACACCACAATCTTTATGGAAAACTGTCTTAGTGAATGTTCTTAACATGAGAAGTACATTTCCTTGGACATGTAGTGTCTCAGAGGTGAATATAAGTAGACCCGTCGAAGGTCGAGGCAGTCGTTTTATGGGAAGCACCCAAGAATGTGGAGGAAGATTGTAGTTTCCTAGGTTTGGAAGGATATTACTGGAGTTTTGGGACCAAATTCTCTCGAGTTGCAGCTCCGTTGACATCTTTGACTAGGATGGATCAGGCCTTCGTGTGGAGTGACCAGTGCCAGATAGCTTTTGGCTACCTAAATGAGAAGCTGGTTAGTGATCCAGTACTCAGATTACCAGCGGAAGGGGTGTTGTTTGAAGTGTTCTGTGATGCTTCTGGCCTTGGGAAGGGATGTGTGATGATGCAGCAGCGAGGAATTATCTCTTATGGGTCTAGGCAGTTACATCCTCATGAACATAACTATGCCACCCACGATCTGGAGCTTGCGTCCGTGGTGTTTGCATTGAAGTCGTGGAGGCATTATCTCATCGGAGAGCGCATTGTGGTCTTCTCAGATCACAAGAGCATGCATTATGTCTTTTCCCAGCGGGATCTGAACTTGTGGCACCAGATATGGGTTGAGTTCCACCAAGACTACGACTTCGAGATCTCTTATACTGATGGAAAGGGTAATTTTTTGGCCGGTACCCTGAGCCGGAAATCACAGAAGGAAGTAGTTCGGGAATCTGCAGAGGCTTGGAGAGCGATGGAAGAGTTAGCGACCTTTCATTTGGATGAAAGGGTGGAAGGTGGAAGAGGATGTCTGTTTCTGATGACTTTAGTTTCCTCTTTTCTGGTGCAGGTGGAAGAGTCTCAATGTGGGGACTCAGAGGTGGAAGTGATGCAAGATTGTTTTTATCAGGGAAATGCTCCCGAGGGATGGTTAGAGGATGGGCATCATGAAAATATTTTCCACGGAAGGATTTTTTGTTCCTGAGATGATGCATAAAGGTTTCCTCCACAAGTTCCATGGCTCAGCTTTAGCGATACATATAGGGGTCTGAAATATGTACCTAGGCCTGAGGGGACAGTTTTGGTGGCTCGGGGTAAAGCGGGAGGTGGAATAGTTTGTGGCTAAGTGCCTAGTGTGTCAGCAAGGGATGGCTGAACACCGTTTTCCAGGAGGGTTGTAACAACCTTTAGATGTTCCCAAGTGGAAGTGGGATGACATGTCAATGGAATTCATCACAGGGTTACCCAGGGATCAGGGAGGCTATTATTCCATTTGGGTAGTGGTGGATCGTTTGAAAAATTCAGCACACTTCTAGGAGATTAAGGAGTTGAGCCCGGTGAGCACCTTAGCCCAAAGGTACGTCGATGAGGTGGTGTGGTTGAACGGGATTCCGAGCTCTATTGTCTCTGATCGAGACATGCAGTTTACCTCACGATTCTGGAGGGGATTACAGCATGCCTTTGGCACCCAGCTACGCCTTAGCACTGCTTTCCACCATCAGGCAGATGGGAAAACATAATGAATGATCCAGACGTTGGAATACATGCTGTAGGAATGTGTTATAGATTTTGGGGGATCATGGGTATGAAAAATGCCTCATGTGGAGTTTTCTTATAACAATAGATTCTACTCCAGTATTGGCATGAAACCGTTTTAGGCCTTGTATGGAAGGCCGTGTCGTTCACCCGTTTGCTGGACAGAGATTGGGGAAGCAGCTGTTCATGGTCCGGAAGTGGTGCAGGGCACCACTGATAAGGTTCTTCTCATGCGTGAAAGGATGAAGGAAGCCCAGGACTGGTAGAAGTCTTATGCTAATCGTATGAGGAGGCCCTGGGAGTTCGAGGTTGAAAATCATTTGTTCTTGAAGGTTTCCCCTCAACGTGGGCAGCAAAGGTTTGGGAAGGGGAGAAAGCTCTCCCCTAGGTTCATTGGACCATTCAAGGTGTTGGGATGAGTTAGTGAGGTGGCGTATCAGATGGTGTTTCCACCTCAGTTGGAGAACGTTCACAACGTCTTACAGTTCTCCCAGCTTCGTCGATATCTACACGAAGACTCCCACGTCATCGATTGGGAAGAGTTAGATGTTGAAAACTATGCGAACTTCATAGAACGACTAATCAAGATCAGGGATCATAAATAAAAAGTGGTTCGTGGAAGAACCATCCCCTTCGTTCATGTGTTGTAGAGGCATGGTGGCCTGGAGGAGAGCACTTGGGAGTGGGAGGCCCAGTTATGCATTCAGTACCCAGAGCTGTTTTGAATTCCTTGTTGTTGTTGTTGTTCTGAGATTTGTTGAGATGTTTCACCATATTCTTTAATATATGAAATGATTGTTCTGCTTATTTTGACACAGAATGTGTGATGATGGGAAACCCTGACTGCTAGTCAAGGTGAATTAATGTGGATGAGATTAAACCCGTTCGGGTGAGTCAGTTCCACCCAAAGTGGATAATATCCTGACATATAGGAAGGGACTCCCTAACTCAAGTGTTGAACAGTGTGATCCTTGTTCTTGTTGTGAATGTTTGTGGTTGATAAATCTTGGGGATTATTCCTGGATGTAGGGGGGTTCTGTTCCAGCTTTTGAACAACTCAGGAGTTTTCCCCTGAGAATTATATTTAGATGGTGGTTGTTTAGACCCCATTTTTCTCCTTTCTGGTTAGTTCTTATATTCTCGGGGATGAGAATAGTTTGAGAAGTATCTGATGTAATGGTCCAGGGTTTGGGGCCCATTACATGTTGAAAATATGATGCTTGGGGGAGTTCTGGGGGGTCTAGAAGGCCATACCAGCTTCTCGGTGAAGCTTAAGACTCCTAACGGTAGCCTCGGCCTACCGATAGCCTCGCCCTACCAGTGGCCTCGGCCTACCGGTATCTCAGCCTACTGGTGGCTTAGGCCTATCGGTGGCCTCAGCATACCAGTAGCTTGGACTTCGATGGCCTCGGCCTACCGGTTGCCTCTGCCTACCGGTAGCCTCGGCCTACTGGTGGCCTCGGCCTACCGGTAGCCCCGATCTACCTGTAGCCTCAACCAACTGGTAGCTTGGTCTACTGGTAGACATAGCCTACGAGTGACCTCTCCACGGGTTTTCCAGTAGCACCACCTTTTTGCACGAATTGGTTTTATAAACCATGTATTGACCCCTTTAAGCATGTTTTAAAGCCCAATAATGTTGTTTAATTAAACGATTGACGAGGTACCCTCATTAAATGGTAAACCATCCGTTTTGGACATGCCTTTAACTACGTTTTCCGAAATGCCTCTACCACATCCTATGAAGAGTCCTTCCTTGGTTAAGGAGGTTTGCATCAGTTTTAACCACCCCGAAGGGCGGGGACCTTTTATGTTGGATGTATGGGGTGGCCCAACCGCGTGGTCAACCCACAATCCCGCTACTTTCACGGTTTTGAGTTTTTCTCCATATCTTAACCATCCCGGGGATGCTATATCTCATCCTTTATAACCATATGGCCTCTTTTCTCCCTAGGTTTCTTTTTCTATATGACCCTGCGCTTGGAATACCCTTCCTCCAGACAAGTTGTACCCCTGTGAAGTTTTCCTTGATCGCGTTCCATGGAGATCCTGCTCCTCCTGATTTCCAGTTTCCACACGAGGACTTAACGTCGATCCTTGATCAACCATGTAGGGATATTACCATTGTCTCTCCTCCTTGTGTATATTGTGGGGTGGGTGTTCTATGGTTCCCACGAGGCAGTAAATTAATTCTGTAATGAAGATAATAACCGGTTAAATAATGGGGACGAGGAAGTTTGTTAATGTTGTTACATGTTTTTACCCATGATTTCCCTATAATGTTGTTATGAATTGAATGGGATTAGGCCTACTGAAAATAACGGTCATTGGGGGAACTTGTTTGCGCATATATGCTATTCTCTATTTTACGCATCGTCTGGTGAATGGGAATCATATATGAATCAGTTAAACACATAAACATGGCTGTTGAATATGAATGCCCATAACCTTGTGTGATCACCGTAGTTGAAATAAATAATATAAAAGAATTAATTATGAATGCTGGGATGGTTCAGTTCTGAAATGGGTGAAGGGGTGAATGGGTTTGTTATGGATGGGTGAACAGCAGGGATGTGAATGGTGTGGTTGGAATGGCATGAGTTGTTGTGTGGCTATGGTGGTGTTTGGCAGTAGGACTACAGGTTGGATTGTGAACATGAATTAAAGTGGAAAGTTAATAATGAACTGGGTGGAATGGTAATGAATTATTGTGGGGATATCCAATGGTTGTGGGGTATTTCATTGGTTACAGATTTTCGAGGGTTTCCACTTATCCCACTTTGATGTTATTATTTACAAGATAACCGGCTGTGAATGCTTAAATAACCCAATGGTTTTCCTTCCTTATTTATTGTGGTTTTATCTGCGATTATGCCTATTAGTTTACCAGTAATGAAGGGATTAACTAATACTAAACTGTTATGAAATGATAACATGAATTGGGAAACTAGGAAATGTTTGTTGTGTGCCTGTTTTTTGAGGTAGTAGTGCTTGGGCAGCTGCTTGTATCTATTTGAGGAGCCATAGGTTGGGCTTTGTGTCGGTATATGTATGCGTAACTGTATGTTTTGTGTTTAGTCGCACCCCACCTCCATTGGGAACTTAGTGTCGGACACCCCATGTCATGGGGAATGGTGTTTCCCCCTAGTTACTCTCCTTACTGCTCCCTCTTCCCTAGGCTGTGATGTCTGGAGGAGACCTTACACCCAAGACTCTTCGGGTAGGTTTCATTTTTTGTGTTGTTAGCCTGGGATGCTTCGGGATGGTTTGTTTTCCAAGGTGTCTTCATGATGAGGCCCAGGTGCATGCATGTAGGGATGGCTAGTTGTGAGGCCCAGGTGTTTGTGGGAAGGGATGTGGATGGTTGTGAGGACCAAGTGTGTGCGGGTAGGAAGAGCATGGTAGCGTCAGGACGTTTTCCGTTAGGGACGAGCAGCTATCTAGTAGGGGAAATAGTGGTGTGAGGTACCCAAATTTTTTGTTCATTACTATTATCTTACAACTTGTGTTATTTGGTGAGCGTGGTCAGTGAGGTGGGATGGATAGATTCCTTGAAAGATGATGTTTCTTCTACTTCTCATGGGACATTAGGACGTCTCCACCCTTGTGCACGAGAGATTTAGGTTTTCCTACTGAGTATACTTTGTATGCTCACCCTAAGTATACATTCAGGTTTCAAGGAGGGATTTGGAGGCCGTGCGAGACCCTACCAGTCTGGACGTTGGAGTTACTGTTGGCCGCTGTTGGATTCTGCTTAGCCTTTTTCCTTTCCAATTGGGTATTGTACTTTGGAATCCTTGTACATTTTTCAGTTTTATTATTAAAACATGGATGTAGTTTGGTTTTTACCTTGAGTTTTCTATACATGGTGGTGTTTGGTGTTGACTCATTCTTTCTCCCAATCATGGTTAACTAAAATAGGTAACGCCTCCCATATTGTGAAAATGTTATACCCTTGGTGCTATTCGCCACTCTGGGGCCTACTGGAGGTGGGACTCGGGGGTCATCATCTCTCCTTCAACTTAAAGAAGGAGGGGCCTGGAAATATGCTATCCCTTCCCTCTTTTCGGTTAAGGCGGGTCATGACAGTAAGGCATTTCATCTCAAATTACATTCCATTATGACATATTTTTTGTTATGCTCCAAATCACATTTATATGGTGTATATAGTGCCCTGTGACATATTATATCATTAATATCCTTATTATCGGGATAATATCAGTTTTGTTTAATGTTATTATTTATTTATATTTATTCAGGTACTTTCTCAAGTGGTTAGGGACCCTTTAACTAGAACATTATTTTAAATGTTTTAATGATTTAATTTTCTAAATATTTCCCATTAATGTCCATGTGTTCAAAATAGTTTTAAGGATTTATTTATATGGACATTAATGTTTTAAAATTTGAATTCCCATAAATTTTTCAAGTTGGTATAGGACACATTGATTAAAAAAGACTTTATTAAATGTTTCAAATGGTTTTAGAAATGGATTGAATATTTTAATATCTTGAATTTATTTTATCTGATTGATGAGTGAAATGTTGATAATTTTAATCTTTTATTTGTTATGATTATGTAATAGTAATTTGAAATTTCACAGGTGGTTACGTGATAAACCAAATACCAGTGGTTCCATGATAATTTTATAGCGGTTATGTATGTGATATCTCTCTAATGCGTTGGGTAACGTGATGATGGTAAAAATTAAGGTTTCAACTATGTGATATAAGGAACATACTATGATGGGTATTCCAAACATAACCATGAAGGTTATTCCCTATGTAGTTTTGAAATCTAAAAAGTATGTATGTTATGGATTCCATAAGTTAGATTTATGAATTATGATTTCTATGAGTTATTAAAAAATCTTATGTTTTCATGATCTATATTAAAGAGATTATGTTTTACGAGTGAAAAGTATGATTTCATTGATTTGTATGTATTTATGGACTAATTTTTTATTTACTTGTTTTATATCTCTTACTGAGCTTTTTATGCTCATCCCATGTTTTTGAAATGTTTTTAATAAGGTATACGGAAGGGTAACAGAAAGTAATAATTCAGGAATATTTATATAAATAAATGTATTCTTATTTTATTTAAGGAGTTTTATTAGTGTAAAAAAATTGGATAGAGTATAAGTGTCTACTGTGAAATATTTGATATATAATAGTTACGACCTAATTCTTTAAAACTCTAACGCTGAAAATATTCTCAATGTGAATTCTTGACTAAACTCAATATTATGTAACTTTTAAGGTTAGGGCCTTATAGTTGGTATCAGAGGAAAGGATTAGCAAATTGGGGAGATTATGAAGTTTTCTTAAGGGTTAGGAATATCTTCAGGGGTTTATAATTTGAATGTAGATCATAAGTTAAATTTCATTAGAACCCCTTTTTTGGCTTTATGATCTAAAATATTGAGTTGACTAATGGAATTTTTTAGGGACAGATATTTTTGAGATAGTTATGTGTTAGTAATTGTGAGGATGAAAAATGAAAGGTATAGAATAACCATTGAGGCTAAAACATATTATCATTATTTTTGAGGATTTTTGCTCATTTTTTTTAATGTTATAATAATTATATAGTTTTTGATAAAGGAAAATACACAGACTGTTTGACAAACCGACATGTCAGAAAAGGATATAGGAATCTAACCATCCTAAGGAGTGCTAGAATAATTTATCACTTACCACTAGTCTATGTGACGTCCCTGGTTAGTATGACATATTCTTTTTAAGTTAAATGGTTTTATGGATCAAGAATAAATTAATTTTGGTAACTTTTGTTTTATCAAATGGATAAACATAGTATAGGGAAATGATTTTGTGACTAACTGATAAATGTTATTTTGGAAGGTGTTCTCTATTTTGAGAACCCTATATGCCTATGGAAAATAGAATACTAAGGGATTTCATTTGGGCTGTAATGGTTGAATTTTATTATGGAATAATCTTTGTTTTCAATGTGGACATATGGTGATTTTATATATTTATGGAAATGATTATCCTATCATGGAGAATATGTGTTTAGGTTAATTACTTTTAAGTATGATAATTTATGATTAATTGATGCTATTTGCTGATAAATGATAAGATTTTTCATAGAAGAATATATGATAAAATTCTTCTAAATTTTGGTTTTTAATCTTAGATTGGATTATTTTGATGAATTTTAAGGACAATTGTTTATTTAGTGGTCTTTGTAGAACTTTGGTTATTGATTGTTGAATTTTGGAGATTAAGAGTAGTATTTCTTTTTGTAAAGGATTGTTCTTTTGTGGGATTATCTGATCCGGTATAAATCATTTTGGTTTGGGTTAATTTCCAAGGATAGATAAAATATATAGATTATCATTTTTGAATTATGTGATTCTCTAGAAGTTAATTCCAGTGCTTCAGGTGTGACCGAGTATTCTTGAATACTCATCATTTGGAGAAAATACGAGTTTATGTTAGATATTTATTAAAGTATGAATCACTGTATGACAAGTAAGTATGTTTAATTATTTTTTTAATACATATAGTAAAAAAATTATTCAAATTTATGAAGTGGACCTTAAAATAAAAACATTGCCTCATTTCGTTTCCTACTGTGAAATCAAGGATTTTTTATCCCATCACATGTTTATGGTTTTATGTTTGTTAAATTTCTATTGATCGTGTTTTCTATCACCCTCCATCAGAACAGAAAACACAGTTTTGTTCCATATCCACATTTTCCTACATGGAATCATAGTATGTGTTATCTTGGGTGACCTTTGTACTTCTGTTTAATTCATTTAAAGTGATAGTTTTATTGACTCTTTTTCTGATGTGGTATTTTCAATGATTTTTCTAAGCCCAATTTTTAAATTATGAGGATTAAATTTTCAAATGGGGGGAATGATGTGACATATAGTGTTTTAATAAAGCGACACTATATTCAATATAATATAAGATATGCTACATCAAGCTTAAACAAACAAATAAATTTTATTATTTAAATGTTACCATTACAACATAGCCATTGGAATGGAGGGAATGAATATTATCAACTGAATTATGAAATTATGTTTTAAACATGTTTACATAATGATTCATTTGTTACTGAATTAATTATAAATGGAAATAAAAACCAATTGAATATAAAGGATGCATTTTTATGAAAACCTGTTTTGAAGAGAATAATTATTCTTATAAAATCATATAACTCTTTACGGATTTTTATATCTTATATATTAAATTTAATTTTTATAATTCATCTTATTTTTTGTCTATATATGATATAATAACAAATTCAAATTTTCAAACAAAAAGGCATATTTTTCTAAAAATGTAGTTTGACCGCCTTTTGATGGAGAAAAATTTGAAATTTAGTTTTTGAAACCATTATATGTTTTATTTTAATCAATAATATTTTTCTTTATAATCAGGGAATCAATATTTACTTTGATTATTTTTTTGATATTTTTCTGATAACTATCAGGTTTTGATGAGTAGTAAAAATATGTTAAATTTTAATTACATAAAAACATTCTCTATCGAGAAAATTTATATTGCTAAATCATTTTATTTAATGGTATTAAAGTATTAATGGAATATATTTTTATCATTCAATCCAATTATGTCCATTAAATTTAATTTATCATTTTAATTGGGCATAAACACATTTCAATGTTTAGATAATTTTTACTTCTTAAAAACACGCTTTATGGGGACGACAACGGGAATTAATTTTGGATTAATAATTAAAAATTATATGTTTTGAATATCAAAAAATGGATTCCATATTTGTAATCACAAGATCCAAATTGTGTAAATAGGTACCTTTTATTTTTAGACATTATGAATATTAACTTCAGTAATTATTTTTATTTACCATGGTTAAAGGGTAAATACAACAAATAAGATTAAACAATAATATTATAATAATATTAAACTACTGTAAAAAATTCCCTAATCCTATTTTATGAGATATTTCCCACAATGGGAATCCTTGTGTCTATTTGGGGACCCCATAGAGCCACATGGGTGTGATAATGATTTGTTATAAGAATTAATTTAATGTAAATTGAAATATAACATAAACTTGTATATTTTACTAAAAAAAATCATCTAGGGTTCTATAACCAATATATTGGACAATATATAGTCATTAGAAATATAAATATACTTCTAACATCATGATATTTTATTTTTAGTTTTTTACATTAAATAAAATATTTATTTATGACACAATGATGATGCAGTGATTACCTTATTAATGAAAGATTCAACAAATGATATTATAAATATTAAAATAAATGTAATTTGAATATTTTGAGGCCATACAAATCTTTTCTGGATTATATTGACATATTTTATCGCCATTAATTCCTTTTTTTATAAGGAATCAATTTTTTGCAACCTAAAAAAAAATCAATTACTAAATAGTGTCAAAAATGGCAGACAAGAGTTTTTAAACAAATACTATTTTATTAAATGAAATAATAGTACTAAAAAATTAAGATTCTTCCATCTGAAATATATAATATTAAAAATTTCAATAATTATCCACTTATGGTTCTCTTGGAATTTTATAGTAACTATAGTTACCATATATTAGGAAAATACAAGAAGATATGGAAAGTGCTAATGTTTTTAAATAAGAGCTAAACAAAAAATATTAGGATAGAAAAATATTTAAAACATGTATAAAAATTATTTAATGATGGCTATTTGAACCAAAATTCTCATATATTATAGATAAAGTTAATTTATACCATTTGAAGCCGAAAAAAAATTTATAATAAATTAATATTTCAAGACTTTCCTAGAGTGTCCCTCCTCCCTCTTATAAAAGGCCACCACCTCTACCCACATAATCACACCTGTCAAGCCCATTGGATCATACAAATTCTAAAAACATAATCTAAAACAATACCTAACTTCCTTATATAATCCTTACATTAGGTAGAATGAAATTCAAGAAATTCTTTCGGTTCAAATCGAATGAAGTTACCAGGTTTAGAGGCAACACCGTATCTCAAGTTCCTTTCATTTATATTCTTTCTCCACTACCTATACTCTTTTTACTACATGATTAAATAAAATAAAGAGTTTTAAAAATATACTAGGAATTTTTTATTAGAGTAATTCTCATTAAACATATGAAAACCACCATCTAATGATTGCGAACATACTGTTTCTGTGTGTGGTGAACTACTGCCTCACAAAATGATGATGGTTCAATTTTATCCTACCACATTTCATGGTGGAAATTATGATGGAACAATATTTATATATGATATATATTATATTTATATTGTCTCTATGCTTCTATAATTTTTATTTACATCATAACTTTATGCTTTTTATAATATGTAAATATAATAATTTCATTTGAGGAAGTGCAGACTACCTCCCCCTCAAAGTGATATAAATCATTCATCCCATACATGGAATGTATAACATATGGTGTTAAATAACTTATGTAACATATATTACATAGATATTATACTGAAAGTATAATATATCTATGTATCATTTAGTGTTCATTCCTTTAATATGACAAATAAATAAACGTAGTGTTCATATGTTCGTACGATCTACCGTCTCCATGAACGGTTCATTTCATTTTTTATCTCCAAATGTTATGGACTATTCTAAATAAATATATATAGATATATATTATATTTAAATAATGAATAATATTCTATAGATTATGGAATTTTGGTCACATGGATAATTTATATCAAAATTAGATCATTTTCGACTCAAGTATCGAATATCGACAAAACGATCGATATGAACTAAAATAACTATTTAATTTTTATAACATGGTAATAGGTGATATAAAAAGAATAATAAAACTGAAAATGGTTAAAAATTAAGTATAAATTAACCTAAGTCTATTATTAAAGAAATTAAAGAATGAACGGGATAAGTCGAAGTAAGGGTAAGAGAACCTGTTAACCCAATTTCCACTCTTTGGGTTAATCTCCTACTTATTGATTATGTTGTGCTATAACTATGTGGGAAATAATTTTTAATATAATATATTGTATTTATAATTTATTTATATGTATTTATAGTGAATAAAAATAATAGATCTATTTTATTAACAAAATTATCTTTATAATGGATCTTCTAAACCCTATTTCCATTATTTAGGTTGATCTTATACTTGTTGACAATGTAAGACTATGATTATTTGAGAAATATATTCTGATATCTTATCTTGTTTTTATACATTTATTATTGTAATTTATAGTTAATACAATTAATTGATCTATTTTATTGATGAAATTATCTTTTTATAGAAAACAATAACTCAATATTCATTAATTGGGTTAAATATCTATGTCATTGGTTTTGTTTTTCTGGGAATATGTGTGAATGGCCTATTATTTTTTTACACTTAATATCAACTTATATTGGGTGTATTTATATTTTTCACACATAATTGTGTCATTGATCTATCCTGAATCTAATAATATTATCTTTTTAAGGGATTTCATCCCAAATTTCATTCCATTGAGACTTAAATGTTGTTATGCACCAATTCAATTTTATACATACTTCCCATTGACAAAGTATATCATTAATATCTTTATTCTCATGATATTATAGTTTTTGTTTAATATTTTTATTTAATTATTGTTATTCAAGTATTTTCTCAAGAGGTAAAGGACTTCTTAACTAAAACATTGTTTTAAATGTTTTAATGATTTAATGTTCTAAATATTTATCTTTAATGTCCATGTTTTCAAAATGGGTTTAAGGATTTATTTATAGAGAAATTAATGTTATAAAATTTTAATTCCTTTAAAAATTTCAATGTGGTATGGTAATATATACTTCAAAAATCTTTGTATTAGATGTTTTAAATGGTTTTGGAAATGGATTGAATATTTCAATATCTTGAATTTATTTCTTCTGATTGATGAGTGAAATGATGATAATTTAAATCTTTTATGTGTAATTATTATGTAATATTACTTGGAAATTTGATGGCTAGTTACATGATAAAACAACTACGAATTGTTCCATGATAATCCTAGGGTGGCTGAGCCCATTATTTCTCTCCAATGAGTTGGGTAACATGACAGAGGTAAAAGTTAACGTTTCTCCTAAGAGATTTAGAGAATATACAATGATGGGTATTCTAAACATAACCATGATGGTTACTCACTATATACCTTTGCGAGCTACAAAGTATTTATGTTATAGATTCCACAATTTACCTTTATGATGTATGATTTCTATGAGTCTTTCATAAATCATATTATATCATGAGGTATGATAAAGATATTATGTCTCATGAGTGAAAAGTATGATTTCATTTATTTGTATTTATTTAGGGACTAATGTTTTATTTCCTTATTTTATATCCCTTACTAATTTTTTTATGCTCATTCCATGTTTTTGAAAAGTTTTTTCACAAGGTATATGAAAGGGTAAGAAAAATCAAGAATTCAAGAATATATATCAATAAAATAATTATTATTTTATTTAAGGATTTTAATTATTATAATAAAAAATTTAGAGAAGAAGTGTATACATTGCAATATTTCAGATGTAATAGTTATGACATAATTATCTAAAACTCTAAACATGAAAAGAACGTCAATATAAATTCGGGACATAACTCCAAAGTATGTAATGTTTAAGGCTGGGGCCTTACAAGATGCTTTTTAAAATTCACAATAATTATCAAATTTATTATATAAAATGACATTCATTATTGATCAAATTAATAAATAGATTTTTTTTTAAATTTATTATTTTTTAAAATTTTAAGAATATCTGATATTGAAATGTTGTATTAATGGAGTATCATGGCTAGTTGCAATGAAATTGGTAAAATCAAGGGTTATATTATCTCAGATGTAATTTTTAATTACATTTTCACATATATAATGTATTATATTATTTTCTGTTCATGTCTCATGGAAATTATAAATTTAGAGAGATGTTATTAGAGGTATTATAACTTTATGGTCTATTACATGGTCCCCAAGACAATGAATTCATACAATAAATGGATTTTTTTTATCTTTTAATAATAACTTATTTGGACCTATAGATTATACATTTTAAAGATGAAATTTTAATTTTGAGGTAGGTAAAAATGAATGGTCTCCAATTTGATCATGAATACCATGCAACATAAAATTACGAATAGGATATAGTTAAATGATTTTTGTTTTAACTACCTAGAGAATCTATAAAATATCTTATTATTCTCCTAAAACATCCTTAATGATTCCCTAAACTTTTTATTGTGATATTAGATGTGTCACATATTATTATATATAGATCGTTAGTATGGATTAAGGATTTGACACGAGATATTAGGTAAGATCCAAATCCACTTTCTAATTCTTGAATATTGTTGTTCTCTCATTCCCCTATGAGAGATCTAGACTTGGTAATGTTAATATATGGTTATATGTGACTAAATTTTGATTAATCATTCATATTTATAGGGATTCTAGTGATTTAATCTATTATGATATTTTAGATATCAGATTTCTCAAATTCTAACACAATACTTTTAGGATGATAGATTTAATAATTTTTTTTGAAATTTAATTATATCATATAATGTATTTATTAGTAAATATTAAACATTTATTTAAACTTCTTGATTTTATGGAATCATTATTTTTTGATAAATTCATATATTTGGAAAAATAGTTATTTTGATATAAAAAAGGGTTTTTATTGATTTTAGGTTTTTATATCCGAGGAAGTTTTGAAACTTAAAAATGGGGGTTTTTTAAACGTGATTGAATTTTTAATGGTTTATGTTTATTTTGAAATTTTTTAATTTATGGTGATTCAGATTGAAAATGGATTTTTATTGTTTTATAGATCTAAGAAATTTAGATAAGGCTTTTAAAATTAATATGATTTATTATATTTTGGGATAATGGGTAGTTTTCATAAATGTTATCTCGAGAAGAAAAATAATTTTATAAAGAGATAAAAAATAGGTTAAATTTTTATTCTTCAAAAAATTATGGATATCTAATATATTATAAATTATTTAGCTTGGGTTCTTGGGTTTGGATTAGTTTTTATAAATAAAGGCCTTATTGAGGAAATACAAATATTTTTAATTCATATCCCCACATGTTCACTTCAATTGATATATAGATATGGTTAATTATTCTTTTGGGAACGGAATGACTCATCATTTTTAATTACTAGGTCATAAACCTGTATTACTAAAATATAAATAGTTCTTTCTGGATTGGTCTAGAATAAAATTATCATTTTAAAATTTTGTGCATTCATGTCATATTTTCTTTGATGTCATAACACCCCAATATTTTAAAAGGGGAACATCATGTTTTTTAGAGTCTATGACATGAAATAAAAATATTATATGATAATTTAAACCCTTAAAAATTTAAGAAACATTTAAATTTCAATAAATTCAATATCTTAAATATATTTCAATTAAAACAACACTAGTTCTGAATGAAACATTGTACTCTATTAAAATGTTTTTATTCAAACATTATTTTTATAACTTAGACATCAAATTGGATGGTATAAATATCACCAACTATATAATAAGAATTATATTTTTTTGAAATGTGTAATATAAATAAAATTTATATTTATCAGTTAGAGATAAAATTAGAACCATTGGAAAAAATATTTTATGAAAAAATATATTTTTGTAAAGAGCAATTTAAATGTGATTTGTACACATAATTTATAATTAATTTTTACCAATTTTATAAAACTTATTTTCTGAATTAATATTAATTTATTAAATAATCATATCAAAAATAGCTTTCATTTAATTTTTTGGTTTTTTAGAAAAGATTCAATTTTTTGATGAATAATGTAAATTACTGAATTTTAATTAAAAACCACATTTCTATTCAAATTATTTAAAAAGTAAAATTATATTTAAAAATTAGGTTTGAGGAAATATTAGTTGAATTATATATCTATTAATCCAATTTTGGTCATCACAATCAATTTTATATTTAATTTATATACAAAAACATTGTAATCTTTTAAACATTTTCTCTTTCAAAACCTGATTTATTTTCACATATGCGAGATAAATTGTAGATTAAAATATTTATATTCTATGAATATCATTTGGATAAATTATTACAAACATTAAATAATAATAATTTATATTATCTAATATGTTCTACTTAATTTTTGACCATAATGAATTATAAAAACAAAAAAAATTATTTTGTGTGGTTAAGGTAAAAATTGGTTTTCCTTGGGGTTAAACTAAATAGATAAGGGTTTGAATGGCATAACAGCTTGTAAAAATTATATTGGATAGATATATTGCTACATAATAATTATTATTTTAATATATAGGGTTATTTGGAAGCTTTTTTTCATGTCAATTACATCATCGTTTTGGATTCATTTGGGAAATTTCCATGTAATTTTGAAGAGGGTTCCCGTTACCCACTTACAAAAGGGAACTCCATATCCTAACATATTCCAAAATCTCAAGCCCTTTGACTTGAAAAGACTATGCAGAATATCTCTGAACATCCATTTACATAATTTATATCTTATGTTCTTCCCAAAATACCATCCCTGTCATCCTTAAGAGAAGATCAAAAATGAGATATCTCTTAGAGATTGTAATTATCTTAACTATGTTCTTTCATCTTATTTGTTGTTTCAAAAATAATTTATTTATTAAATCTACCAATATAAAAAACCAATTTATAAAATATATTGAGTTTTTATTATGATGATTTAATAATATCTATTCATATCCACTTCCATCAAAGGGGAAATAAAATCTTCGATCATGTGTACAACAGACTACCTATTCGCAGACCGATGTAGTTCATTTTCAATCACCACCTCTCAAGGATATATATAGTGATGTATTTTCCAAATTTATATTATAGTAATGATATTATTATTCTTATGTATTTTTAATATTCTCTATATGTTTTTTATATTCCATTTCTCTTCAAAAATTACAACAATGCTCGTGTATACGATATACTACCTCCTCACAAAGCAATGTGTTTTTTTCACTTATCCATTACATGGAATTTAATAAAGACAAAGTTAAAGATTTTATGTTATATATATGATATTTTATTTACTATTTTAAATTAATATATTGTTCAATTCATTACCCTTTCTCAATTCAGTGAAATGATATTGTGACTCAAGCATAGTATGACCTACCGTCTCCACGAAGTGATGCGTTTAGTTTTTAATTTCCAAATAGAAAAAATGTTTTTGAAATTTATATAATGGTTAAATATTATATTTATTACATTATATTCATTTTTTATGTTATATATATATCAAAATATATATCCAATTATCGTGCACCATAACATTCCTAACAAAACCCACATGAGGAAACAGGGATATTAAGACATGAAACAATGAAAATAATATAATATTATTAACAAAAGGGTAGTAAAATTTGATAACAAGATCATATATGATATAATAAATTTGATTATTGTTCGTTTATAAATTAATAACTTGATTAAAACCATTATACTGAAGGTATAAATCGGTACAAAGAAAATAAGAGCTAAGGTCAAGGAGTTTTATCTAACTTTTACTTTTGTGAGACATACACCATATTTACACCTTATTTATTTTGTGTCGCATATATACTACAGATTTTCAATGTTGTATCTATAAAGACACAACCTTAAAACATTACATAATCTTGAATTAAATGGATATTTCAGAATGAGGATCTTTTCGGGTTTAGAGTTGTACATAATTAGTCAATAACTATTACATTACATCTCAAAATTTACAAATAGAATTTTTTACTTAGTTTCCATTTTTTCATAAAATAAAAACTCTTGAAAAAAATAGTCATGTATAGTTCGATGTTTTAGATAGAATTACATTTCCTGGATCCCATCATTAACCCTATTCATCTTTATGTCTTACGAAAAACATTTCAAAACTTGGGATGAACATAAAAAGTTCAGTAAGGGTTATTAAACAATGAAATAAAACATTATTTCATCAATACATAAATAACATAATATATTTAGCATACCTCATGAAATAAAATATTTATGAATAACACATAGTAATAAAAAATTATAAAGGTTACTTGTGGAATCCATAACATACTTAAGATGTATCATTCACAACTATTTAGGGAGTTACATTTGGAATACCCATCAATGTGTACTCCCAAAATCTCTTAGGAGAAACATTCAAGTTTACCTCCTTCATGTCAGCTAATGCATTGGAGATCTATCTCAGGCTCACCTGCCCTAGTTTTATCACAGAACCTCCCATATACAGAAACAATGTCCAAGAACCATAACATATTCACAACACATAAAACAAACATAAATGAAAGATAAAATTTCCACATTTCAATCAAAATATATCATTTAAATATATTGAAATTGAAATTAAATTATCAAAACCATTTTAAATACCAAAATATGTAAAAATTATATGGTATTTATTTTCCTTTTAAAAACATTACGGCTTTTTAATGAAGCCATAGATCGAATAATACCCGAGGAGGTAGAAAAGGTCGTTGTCACCGCTTATGATAAAAGAAACATTATTTTTTTCGTTTAGTAAAATGGATCATAGAATAAGATTCCTTTTTAATTAAAGGAAAAGTCAAAGGTTTTTTATACACCATATAAAATAATTTCATGTATGAAACAAAATATTCCTTAACGAAAGGAGATTGAGACGAAGTCCCTTACCTCGTGTCCGACTTGACCCGTTCCTTCCTTAAACTCCTAAATAATAAAATAAAGATAATTTATACTTTATTAAGAACTTTCTTAATATTTATTATTCAATTTATATCATTTATTACCATGTTATAAACATTTTGCAGTCATTGAAGTTAATAATGGTCTTTTTGTCGATATTTGGTACTTGAGTAAAAAATGAACTACTTTTAATTACAAGTTGTTCATGTGGTAAAAATTGCATTATATCTAAAATTATATTCATGACTTAGATATCGTAGATATAATATATATCCAGTATATATATGTATTTATAATAGTCAATAACATTTTGAGATAAGAAATGAAATGCATCGTTCATGGAGACGGTAAACTGTACGTACAAATGAACTCTACTTTCATTTCTATTTTTTAAATGGAAAGAAAAATTAATGATAGAAAGGTATATTATAATTCCATTATAATATCATATATAATTTCGGTAATTGCATCTTTTATACATTCCATTTATGGTACGAACGAATCATTTCACTTTGAGGGGGCGGTAGTCTGCATTTTCTCAAATGAAATTTTCACATCTACCAATTTTGGAAATCATAATGGTATCACATCAATGAAAAATAAAGAATCCAAATATTGTATAAATATTATATATTTTTCATATAAATATAGTTCCATCTTAATGGTAATCATGAGAGGAGGTAGGATATAATTGAACAAACATCGTTTCGTGAGGCGTTAGTTAGTCATCCACAGAAACAGTATGTCCTTTACCCATTAGATGGAGGTGTGTGTAAGTGTAATTTTAATCCATCTCATAAAAAAAACTTGGTATATTTTGGATACTGGTGTTGTTATAAAATAAATTAATAAAAAGAGTGTCGGGGGGTGGAGAAGTAAAATAAAAGAAAAGAACTTATGAAAAGACGTTACCTTTTAATCGTGTAACTCCCTTGGGTTTGAACCAATAGGATTTATTGAAGTGCATTATTCCTAAGTGAGGGATTATAAGAGGAATCAAGGGATATGGGGAGCATAATTGAATAGAGTTTGGACAAAAAAAGGGGCTTTAGTGATGTGAGTAATGGGTTAGAGGAGTGGGATTTTTATAAGGGGGAGGAGGGGCTCTTCTAGAATGATTAAAAATATTTTTTATTATATAACGACTCTCGGTTTCTAAAGATCCAAAACATACTAAAGATGAATATAATATTAGTAAAGACTCGTAAAATTGAAGGGAAATTTTTTCTTAATTTTCTTTGAGATTTTACAAGAACGCTGTTTCTGACGGCGCCTGATTCCGAGGCCCAGTGTGCCCGGAATTAATTTTTGAACTTAGGCTCGGGTACGTTCAGTGAACGAACGAGGGGGTTTTTCTAACTTTTAAACCGATGCTCGAAATTGAAATCTGAGGGCACCAATGAACTCGAAGCGCCGGTAATTACTTATGAAGACCTTTTCCAGAGTTGCATTTTCTCAGGACGAGTTGTTTAGTTTTGTGGATAAAGACTTCCGAGAAATAAAATTTGTGCATCTAATTTTATTTCTTTAAAGTTGTTAAATCCTAAGGATAGAGGTTGGGTGAAACTAACTAACTAAGTGAAGTTAAATGTGAGGTAGGTCCCAAACGATCCCCACCCCTTCAATTTCCTTAACCCATTAACTCTTCCCCTTAAAACCCCCTTGTATAAAATGATGTGACTTCCTTTCACATTAAATACGTACCAACACTTTGTAATTAAGGAGGTCAACCTCTTTAATTAATTTTGATATGATTAGATTGAATTTTGAAGTGGCTTGTATTAAATAAAATAATAAGGTATCTTATTATTTTATTTTGGGGAAAGCATCTTGGGTGGGAGCTCTGGAGTTTTTGGGGAAGAGCACCAACTCTTCGATGAAGAATGCCTCCGACGGAGAACGCGAAGTCATCGACGACGTACCTTATCTTCTTCTTTCTACGTGTCAAGGGAGGAGACACCACCGTGGGAAATGTCGCCATCGACAACGACTCTTCCTCCGATGACAACGGAATCGGCACCGATCTTCCGCGATGACTGATCATCGCGACGCTTGCCTCCTTCTGCGGCCCGATGACATTCGATGTCTTTTCGAGGTAGGGGTTTTGTCTTTACGTTCGGATTTTAATTAGACGTTCTTCGATATTAACAACCATCTGTTATCAAAATAATGGAGGAGGTCAGACCGCACAAACACGGCCTAACCTCCTCCCCCCTTTTATTTTTTTGATGATAATCTTCGTGGCTTGAAATGGAAGCGACGCGGTGTCTTCGCACCGCGCAGAATCAAGGGAAAATGCGGCGAAGAAGCACGACGCCGTTGAGGCTGAACAAAACAGCGGCCGGAGTCGGGGCCACGAAGGCGATTCAAAGACTCTGCTGGTTGATCATTGTGCGCGGATTGAAGGGAGATGAAAAAATAGGCCACAAAGTAATTTTTAAAGCCTCCATAGTGAAGGTCGGGTCCCGAGAGGACCGTTGGCGAAGGCGGCGAGAAAAACAGACCACTAGAGCGCATCCGGTGGTCCGCAGAAGGCGGCGGCAGCGCGCCACGCCTGCATGGCGGCGTAGGGGACCAGCGGCGGCGGCACGCCACTACAACGGAACTGCCGCGGCTGAGCTGCAGTGGCGGGCCGAACCGGAACGACTTATCCGTTCTGGAGGCAGAGCGGTGCGGCTCAATGCCACGCCGGTTACGTCGACCGCGGGGGTTTGAAACTCCCGCACCAGCTGGCCACGCGGGCGCCGCGCCAGCGCCAGCGCCATGCTGGGCCGCCCGGGCCGGGCTGGGCCGGACCGCGCAGGCCGGTCCCAGCCGCGCCATCCGGTCCGGGCCGCGCCCAAACGAGCCAGAACTAGACCTAGTTCGGGCCGACCCAGGGGGTCTCGGTCTGGGTCGGACAGGGCCCAAACCCCCTTTTTTTGGGCAGTTTCCGTTCAAACGCCCATATCTTGGGCCACAGACCTCCGATCGATGCACCGTCAGTTTCTTAGAGATACTTGGATCGAGGAGGTCGTTTCGGTAAATTACACTAAGGGGTTTAGAGAACATTGTGTACGGCCGGGTTGGTTTGTACCTGAAAACCAACAGGGCCCTCCGATTGGAAATGATTATATCTTGAGCTTCGGACGTCCGATTGATGTGCCGTTGACTTTGTTGGATTAAAAATGATGAGATGGAACTTTTGGAATACTTCTCCTGAGTTTTAGATGCAGTTGGATAGTGGACGGGTTGGATTGTACCCAAAATCGAACCGGGCCCCTGGAATGGAAAAGTTGATAACTTTCAGACTGGACGTCCATTTGATGAACTGTCAGTGGCATTGGTGATCACACTGAGAAACGGTCCCTATGAGTATACCCTATGAGAGTTCGGGGTACAGTTGAGAAACGGCCGGGTTGGTTCGCACACGAAACCAACCGGGCCCCTAGGACGAAAAGGCTAATAAGTCACAGACCGGGTGTCTGATTGACGCACCGTCTATTGCGTTGAGACCCCAATGACAAGGCGGTCTGTTGAGTTAATTCTTCATGGGACTTTGAGATACTTGGAGTATTGTCCTGTAGCTCGTGGAGCGGACCCTCCCGGAGATGAGCGTACGTAGTACGTAGACCGTGTAGCCGGCTGACACCTGACAACTGCTTGACCTACTCGACTTGGACTGAGTCGACTAGCTCAGTGGAAAGAGAACTACTTTGTTTGGGTGCATACCCATGGAGGACAGAGCACTACTGTGTGACAGTGCAGACCCGCGGTACTCGCCCGGAGAGTACCTCTGCAGGCTATTAGGGGGTGTGCACTATTGTGTTTGGGTGGTATACCCCGGCGGGAAGCACTAATGTGTTTGGGTGGTTGACCCACGATACTCAACAGGAGGAGTACCTCAACAGTCTTAGGTTTGTTAGCAGTACCTCGGAGTCGTGACAGGACCATTGTACACTCTAGAGACGGGGCTCTTCAGCAGTTATGGTTTCGATAATGAAAATCCTGGTTTGAGCTGAGTCTATGATCTTTTTGTTTACCTCATGATTCAGATGGGTCACTTGATAACTTAGGTATATGTATGGGCATATACCTGGGTAGTGGTTATCCGTTGATTTCATAATCTATGTGTTTCCTCATGATTGAGATGGGTTATTTGATAACTTAGGTATATGTATGGGTATATACCTAAGTAGAGGTTATCTGTTAAGATCATTCATTGTGGTTATCCTTGTTGGATTTAGTGAGACCTTCAGGGTATCGGGGTCCCTACTGAGTATCATTATACTCACCCCTGCACGGGCTATGCTCGCACCTTGTTGTGTTGGTTGCAGACGACGGGCAGCGCAGACAGTGGCCGAGTGTTCGAGGACTGGACGGTACCCGGAGGTGGACCTCAGGACGAGACAGTATCCGGTGGTGGAATTCACGATGAGACGACACTCAGAGGAGGTTGACGGGCAAGAGCGTTGTGGAGGCTATCTATACCTACCCTTCAGGTAGGATCCGTGGTGGACGATCCAGGAGTTGCGCTATCTGTACCTACCCTTGAGGTAGGATCCGAGGAGGATGACCCATGAGCTTCATCAATTCATCTAGCTTTTTGTCTTTTATGTAGTACTTTTGTTCAGTTGTAGCTGTACTTTATATTGGGTTTTTATTCTAGCCCTTTTTCTATTCAGCACATCCTTTTGTACATAGTGTTTACTTCATCTTTTATTCTGTGGTGTTTTGTTTACTTTTATAAAGGAAATTCCTTCCTAGTTATCGGGATTTACACCTTTGGTGCTAGTCTCCAGCCCCTGGCCTAGGGAATGCGGGCTTGGGGTAGTCACGACACAAGCCCCGAGGACAGGTCGTGACATATTGGTATCATAGGAGTCGGTTCTACCGCAGAACATATAACTCTGATATTCCCTTTCTGTGAAGCAATGTTGTTAATGGTACTGAGTGTGGTCTTCAGTTCAGGTAGTCCAGTGTTGGGGCGGTGGCTGACGAATCCATACACCAGAACCCTGACAACTGATTTCCGACATTGTGCACGAAAAACACTGATTGCGTGTGTGTTTCCAAGAGTTATAAAGTCAGCTCCAACCAGTTCAGCTCACCAGGTATAAATTGTTGACTGTGTCGCATCTATTCAGGATGTCTCCACGCAGACAGTCAGTTGGAGTTCCGAGAGAGTACTTGATGACGGCCCACCGAGCGAGGAGGCTCTGGTGCGGGGCCCTTTTTACTATGTTGGAACCCTCGGGTGGTGTACCAGAAGCACCATCACCGGTTGGGCAGCAGATGCCACCAGCCTTACTAGTGAACTGTGCACACTGGCAGAGCGCGTTGCACGAGTTCTAGCAGCAGCGACCTCTGAGGTTACGAGGCGAGGCAGATTCCCAGACAGTAGAGCATTGGCTAGAGGCGATTGCAAGAGTTTTCCTCCTAGCCGAGACATCAGTAGAGTGGATGGTGGACTTGGATACTAGTGTTTTCCAATGAGTGACCATGAGGATGGTCTGCATAGTGATGAGGCTTCATTATGTGGACTGATGCCTGAGATAGTTCCTTTGGGTAGTGTGTCATCTATACATCACTACTTGTTGGTCTGCAGTTACAAACGGCAGTACCTGTAGGTGACACATGTAGGATTACTACCGTACACGTGTTCCAACATCAGATACCCTCAAGTTCTGAGGTGAGCCCGAATCACAGGCAGCTGAGAACTGGCTTGAGGAGGTGGTTGAAAGTTTTTCTAGAGCTTATACTCCTTCGGCATGATGATGTTTTAGTAGCTGAGTAATCATCGAGGCGTACTGATCGTTCTTGGTACTTGATGACTACGATATGATCAGTTCCTTAGAGCTCGGACCTCTGAGAGATGTTTGCTTAAAGGATATCCGAGTAAGCATTCTCTTCTCTATGCATTCCTAATTATGTTAGGGTGCTAGAAAGAACCTTTTTGGTTGAATGTTCTTTGGCTGATCAGTTTTACCCAGTTAATGTTAATAGTGGGAAGATGCGAATTGGCATCAGTCTCAAAGACTTGGATGTGTAAAATGTTTCAAGATGATGAAGTGTCAAGGAAAGATGAATCTACAGATTAGCAGAGGTGGATGCAGATCTAGGAGAACAACATGTGGTGGTGTACATTTTAACATGTTACAAACACCCGCCTTTGTTGTCCCCGCCAGGCATAGGGAGATGGATGGAAGGGGAAGAGATTAGTTGCATGCGGTCAAGGAGAGTGACCCGATGGCTCTAAGAATGATTCAAGGGGCAGTCTGTGTCCGCTATTAGCTGCCGCAGTAATAGACGTTGACATGAATCATTTCTTCCTTCCACAAATCTTGTCCCAGACCTATAGTTTCTGGTAAGCCATAAACTTGACCCTCATGTCTGAAGATACCTTGGGAGGAGACTCGATAATCACACATACGCCGATAGTGTGATCTGACCCATGAGGTAAGAGTTTCGATTGGAATCTCTTGGTGGCAGCGTCGAGGCCTTACGATGTTGGTCTGAGTATGGATTGGATCCACAGTTCATATGCAGATTGACTGTATTAGGAAAAAAGGTTGTGGTTTATCTACAACATTGGGATGGGGTTTTCCTTGGTCAGCGAAATGGAAAGCCCATGCAGCATCGGATGGAATCATGCATAAGAGGGTGCATTCGATAACTCAAAAGATGGCCAAACATACTTTTGTGGAAAAATTCTCTAGAGTTGCGGTACCACTTCCAGCAGAGCTTTCAGGAGCTGGGTTGATCAGTGCGCCCAACCTATGGGCGTTGGTTACATAGATCACAGCGACGCATTAGGGACCAGACTAGGGTGTGTCCTAATGTATAAGTGGGCAGTAATCGCCTATGGGTCACGTCAGAGGAGACTGAAGAGAGCTGATAGGAAGCCTATAGAGTTCAAGGATGAAAACCACGTCCTTATACAAGTCTCGCCTCGATGAGGTTTACGGTGATGTGGCCAAGGCGACAAGTAATCTTCGAGGTTCAGCGGACCTTTCCAGGTCCTCAGCTGGGTAAGCGATGTGGTTTATCGCTTGACCAGTCCACCTCAATTGCACCGAGTGCACGAAAACTTCCACGTATCTCAACTGAGGAGATACGTGCTTGACCAGACGCATGTCATCGACCATAAGGAACTGTACTTTGGCGATGGGGTGACTTTTGCGGGGTTCTAGTAGAGGTTGAGGATCGACAGGGGCGGATCCTATGAGAACGGTCGATTCCTTGGGTTCTCCTTCACTGGCAGTACGGGAACCTCCAGGTGAGCACAATGGAGTGAAAGGCTCATATGCATGCTCAGTACCGGTTTTGTATCCCTAGTTTGTGTTAATGCTTTATGAGGACGTAAAGCCCTGAAGTGGGAGTAATGTAAAGAACCATCAAATTCAATGGAAATTTTTTCTTAATTTTCATTGGGATTTTACAAGAACACAGTTTCTGACGGCAACTGATTCCGAAGCCCGGTGTGCCCGGAATTAATTTCCGAAGTTAGGCTCGGGTACGTTTAGTGAACGAACGACCGAGTTTTTATAACATTCAAACCGGTGCTCAGAATTGTAATCTAAGGGCACCGAAGAACTCGCAGCGCCGATAATTTCTTAAGAAGACCTTTTCTAGAGTTGCGTTTTCTCGGGACGAGTTGTTTAGTTTTGTGGATAAAGACTTCCGAGAAATAAAATTTGTGCAACTAATTTTATTTCTTTAAAGTGGTTAAATCCTAAGGATGGAGGTTGGGTGAACCTAACTACCTAAGTGAGGTTAAATGTGAGGTGGGGCCCGCACGAACCCCACCCCTTCAAATTCCCTAACCCCCTTAACTCTTCCCCTTAAAACCCCCTTGTATTAAATGATGTGACTCCCTTTCACATTAAACACATGCCAACACATTGTAATTAAAGAGTTCAACCTCTTTAATTAATTTTGATTTGATTAGTTTGAATTTTTAAGTGGCTTATATTAAATAAAATAATAAGCTAGCTTATTATTTTATTTGGGGAAAATCTTCTTGGGTGGGAGATCTTGAGTTTTTGGGGAAGAGCACCAACTCTTCGATGAAGAACGCCTCTGATGGAGAACGCGAAGACACCGACGACGTTCCTTATCTTCTTTTTTCTCCGTGTCATGGGAGGAGACACCACCTCAGGAAATGTCGCAATCGATGACGACTCTTCCTCCGATGGAAACAGAATCGACACCGATCTTCCGCGATGACCGATCATCGCGACGCTTGCCTCTTTCTGCGGCCCGACGACATGCGACGTCTTTTCTAGGTATGGGTTTTGTCTTTACGTACGGATTTTAATTCGACGTTCTTCGATATTAATAGCCATCTATTATCAAAATAACGGAGGAGGTGAGAATGCACAACACGGCCAAAACTTCTCCCCCTTATTATTTTATTGATGGTTATCTTCCTGGATTGAAATGGAAGCGACGCGATGTTGTCAAACCATGCGGAAACAAGGAAAAATGCGGCGAAGAAGCGCGGCGCCGTCACGCCGTGCCGTTGAGGCCGAACGAAACCACGGCCGGTGTCGGGACAAAGGATGCGATTTGAAGACTCTGCTAGTTGATCATTGTGCGCGGATTGACGGGCGATGACAAACGAGGCCGCAAAGTCATTTTTGAAGCCTCCGCAGTGAAGGTTGGGTCCCGAGAGGACCGTAGGAGAAGGCGGCGAGAAAAATTGACCACCAGAGCGCATCCGGGGGTCCGCCGAAGGCGGCGGCAGCGCGCCTCGCCGGTGCGGCGTTGCCGGCAACCGGTGGCGGCAGCGCGCCACCGGAACGGAACCGCCACGACTGAGCCTTGGCGGCGGGCCGAACCGGAACGGCTTATCCACTCTGGAGGCGGAGCGGCGCAGCTCAATGCCGCGCCGGTTACGTCGACCGCGGGGGTTTGTAACCCCCGTAACAGCTGCCCACACAGGCGCCACGCATGCCGAACCGGGTCGTGCCATCCGGGCTAGGCCGCGCCCAAACGGGCCGGAACCGGACCCGGTTCGGGTCGACCTAGTTCGGGTCAACCCAGGGGTTCTAGGGCTGGGTCGGACCGGGCCCGAACCCCCTATTTTCGGGCATTTTCCGTTCAAATTCTCATATCATGGTCCACAAACATCTGATTGACGCACCATCCATTGCGTAGAGATCCTTGGATCGAGGCTTTCATTTCAATATATTACACTCAGGGTTTCAAAAAACATTGTGTACAGCCAGGTTGGGTTGTACCCGAAAACCAACAGGGCCCTCGGAGCGGAAACGCTTATATATTGAGCTCCGGACGTCCGATTGACGGTCTGTCAACTTTGTTAGATTTCTCATGATGAGACGGATCTTTTGGAATACTTCGACTAAGTTTTGGTTGCAGTTGGATAGTGGGTGGGTTGGATTGTACCCAAAATCCAACAGGGCCCCTGGAACAGAAAAGCTGATAACTTTTAGACTGGACGTACGTTTGACGAACCGTCAGCGGTGTTTGTGATCACGCTGTGAAACGGTCCCTTTGAGTATACCCTATGAGAGTTCGGGGTAATGTTGAGATACGGCCGGGTTGGTTCGCATACGAAACCAACCGGGACCCTAGGACGAAAAGGCTAATAACTCACAGACCGGGCGTCCGATTGAAGTGTCGTCTGTTGCGTTGAGACCCCTATGACAAGGCGGTCCTTTGAGATACATCTTCGAGGGTCTTTGAGATAGTTGGAGTATCTACCTGTAGCTCGTGGAGCGGACCATCTCGGAGATGAGCGTACGGAGTACGAAGACTGTGTAGCCGGCTGAGACCTGACGACTGCTTGACCGACTCGACTTGGAGTGAGTCGACTAGCCCAGTGGACGTAGCACTACTTTATTTGGGTGCAGGCCCATGGCGGACGGAGCACTACTGTGTAACAGTGCAGACCTGTGGTACTCGTCCGGAAAGTACCTCTGCAGGCTATTGGGGGGTGTGCACTACTGTGTTTGGGTGGCATACCCCGGCGGGAAGCACTGCTGTGTTTGGGTGTCTGACCCGCGGTACTCGATATGAGGAGTACCTCAGCAGTCTTAGGTTAGTGAGCAGTACCTCGGAGTCGTGATAGGACCACTGTACACTCCAAATACAGTGCTCTTCAGCAGTTACGGTTTCGATATTGCAAATCGTGGTTTGAGCTGAGTCTATGATCTTTGTGTTTACCTCATGATTGAGATGGGTCGCATGATAACTTAGGTATATGTATGGGCATATACCTAGGTAGTGGTTATCCATTGATTTCATAATCTTTGTGTTTTCTCATGATTGAGATGGGTTACTTGATAACTTAGGTATATGTATAGGTATATACCTAAGTAGAGGTTATCTGTTGAGATCTTTCTTTATGGTTATCCTTGTTGGATTTAGTGAGACCTTGAGGGTCTTGGGGTCCCTAATAAGTATCATTATACTCACCCATGTATGGGATATGACCTCATCTTGTTGTGTTGGTTGCAGACGACGGGCAGCGCAGACAGAGGCTGAGTGTTCGGGGACTGGACGGTACCCGGAGGAGGACCTCACGACAAGACAGTATCCAGTGGTGGAATTCACGACAAGACGACACTCAGAGGAGGTTGACGGGTGAGAGCGTTGTGGAGGCTATCTATACCTACACTTTAGGTAGGATCCCTGGTTGACAATCCAGGACCTGCGCTATCTGTACCTACCCTTCAGGTAGGATACGAGGAGGATGACTGAGGAGATGCTTCCATTCTTCCAGTTGTTTGTCTTTTCTGTTGTACTTTTGTTCATTTGTAGCTATACCTTCGATTGGGTTTGTATTCTTGACATTTTTCCTTTCAGCACTTCCTTTTGTACGTAGTTTTTACTTCCGCTTGTATTCTGGGGTGTTTTGTTCACTTTTGTAAAGGTAATGCCTTCCCAGTTATCGGGATATATGCCTTTGGTGCTAGTCGCCAGCCCCTGGACTTTGGAAGGCGGGCATGCTGTAGTCACAGCATGGGCCCCGAGGACGGGTCGTGACAATAAGAATCTTGTTCGAAATAAAATCATACAATAATAAATGAACATGATTTGAAAATTGTTTTATGTTTTATAATATTATTTATTTAAATCATTCATTAATGAGGTAAACACTAAATCATTATTGTGTCACAAATAAATTTTATTATTTGATGTCTAAAAATTAAAAGAAACATGACGTATTAAATCTTTTTAGATTTAAAAAAATATTTATATTCTAAGATATAACTTATATAACCCCATGTAATAATTGGTTTAATAAAAGATCTATGTTTTTGTCATTACTTTAAATCAATTAATATAAAGTGTCATTATCACTCTCAAGTGACTATAGAGGGTTCCAAAATCAACCCATGGATGCCCATGGTTGGAAATGTATCTACCAATAGTATTAGAACACATTTTAGGGTAATTTAATATTATTATAATTTTGTTTTTATCTTGAATTACCCTATTTATCTTTAACCGCGGTAAATAAAAGCCAAAAAGTTACAATTAATCAAATAATATGTTTATCTTATTGAACCACATTTTAATTACTAATAACAACCATGTATTTCCAATTTTTGAAATTCAATTCACAAAAGAGTTAATTTTCATTTAAATGAGAATGTTGGTTTTTTTAACTACTACTCAGTGTTTTCACTATTCATCAAAAATTGAAGGTTTTTAGAAAAATACCAAAAAATCAGCCGAAGAAATATTTGATATTCAGAATTAAAAAACGATGTCTATTTTACCAAATTCAAAATAAAGAATTTACATTAATTAATTTAAAATTAATTTTTTTGTAAAAAATCGTATTTTTAAGAAATAATAACTATCAAAATATTGGCACTGTTTTATGTTCAATTTCAAAGTAAAATTATTTCCAATGACCAAAATTGGATTAAATGGAAAAAATATAATCTAATTAAACTTAAAAAAAGATAATGTAACCATATAAATAAATTATATCAAAATGAATTTATTAATTAAAATATTGTATTTTTCACTATTCATTTAAAAATGAACATTATCAGAAAAATACACAATTTTAATCCAAAGTAAATTTTGATGTCTTCATTCTAAAAAAGAATAATATTTTAGAAATAGATCATATAAAAGTGACAAAAACTAGATTTAAAAAGGGTTTTCCATTAAAAGGCAGTAAGATTACATTTTAAATAATATTAGAGTATTTATGCTTAAAATTAGATTCTTTATTATTTTAAGCCCTTAAAATTTATTTGATAAATGTAAAAACATATAAAAAATGTATAATAATTATTTAGTTAGTTGTGTTAATTCCTTCCATTATAATGGCTAGGCATTACCAATCATTTAAAATAATAATATATTATTATTTTTCTGTATGACTCAGCATTGTGTGCACATTAGACTTTGAAGAAACCCGTTGTTGCATGTCAAGAACTCCATCAAACATTACATCCCCATTAAATTAAAATTAATATTTAATTAAAAAATTAATAATTCTGAAAATGTATTATTCTTTATTTACTTGGAATGTTACATCCTTCCCCCTTTTGGAAATTGTGTCCTCCCAATTTTTATTCCCTTATCAAATAAGTGGGGGTATTTATCCCTCATATCATTTTCAGATTCCCACATTACATCTTCAGCCATATGATTTTTTCACAAAACCGTTACCTGAGGAATTACTTTATTCCGTAACACTTGCTCTCTTCGGTCATGAATCTGGACTAGTTGTTCCTCACAAGAGAGATTGTCTTATAACTGAACTACCTCTGGGTTCAAAACATGAGATGGATCTGGCATATACTTTCTCGACATGGAAACATGAAAAAAACTGTGTACCTGGGATAAACATGGATGTAAAGCCACTATGTAGTCAACTGATCCAACTTTCTCCAAGATTTCATAAGGTTAAATGATCCTCAGACTCAAATTTCACTTCTTACCAAAACACATCACACTTTTCCATGGAGAAACCATGAGAAAGAAATGATCACCTTCCTCAAAATAAATATCCTTCCTCCAGTTATCCGCATAACTTTTCTGTATACTCTGAGCTTTTATCATGTGCTTCCGAATCAACTGATCTTTTTCTATCATCTCTTCTACCAATTCTAGTCCCATCAGTGTCATTTTACCTACTTCATCCCCAAAATCTAGAGTTAGTCACCAATTCCTATATAATACCTCAAATAGAGCCATCTATAAAATGGAATAAAAATCGTTATTATAAGAAAAATTATACAAAGAAAGATATTAGTCCCAAATTCTCTGGTAATCTATTGAGCAAGAATGTAACATATCCTCCAAGGTCTGAATTGTTCCTTCTGACTACCCATCTTATTGAGGATGTATATGTATACTAAAATTTAATTCAGTACCCAATTACTTCTGAAGGACTTTCCAAAAGATTGAAGTAAGACTGGGATCACAATTAAATACAATTGAGAGGGGAACTCCATGAAACCTGAATATCTCTCTAACATACAACTGAGAAAGTTGATATAGAGAAAATTTATCTTGAATAGGAATGAAATAAGACGATTTAGTCAATCGATCAACCATAACCTAGATTTCATTATTACCTCGAGATGTCTTTAGTAATCCCACAAAAAAGTCCATGGATATAATTTCCCATTTCCACTCTGGAACCGATAAAGACTAAAGAATCCCTTTCGATAACTATCACACTACTCTAACCTTTTGACAAGTCAAATGCTTCAGAGTAAAGTCATCAATATCTATTTTCATTCCATCCAACCAGCAATACTCCCGATGATCTATGAACATTTTAGTATTAGAAGGATGAATTGAAAATAGAGAACTGAGATCTTTATATAACAACTCATTATTCAACTTTGAATCACAAGGCACATATAATCTCTTTCCAAATCTCAAAATACAATCATTATCAATGTTAAAATCAGGCAAATAACCCTTCTGAAAAAACTCTACATTTTTATGCAACTCACTATCTTCCTTCCGTGCTTTATTAAATATGTCTGATAGAGATGATGTAACTGAAACCTGAATCAAAATCGAGGAATTTCCTACACGAACAACTTCTATCACAAATTTCACTAAATTATTAATCGAATGATCTTTTTCTAAACGTAACATGGTTAATGTAACATTACTTTTCTGGCACAAAGTATCATCCACTTTATTTTATATTTTTAGATGGTAATGAATCATTCAATCATAATCCTTGATTAATTCCATCGATCTCCTCTGTCTCAGGATCAATTCTTTCGGATTGAATATATACATCAAACATTTGTGGTCAGTATATATTTCATATTTTACTCCAAAGTGATGATGCCTCCAAATTGTTAAAGCAAAAAAAAAACAACAGAATCGAATTCCAAATCATGTGTGGGGTAATTTAACTCATGAGGTTTCAAATGACATGTAGAATAAGCAAATACCTGATCATTTTGCATTACAACATAACCACTTTCTTTCAATGAAGCATCATTGTAGCTAACAATCTCACCATTTCTCGAAGGCAATGCCAAAAATAGAGCATTCACCAATTTTCTTTTCAATTCCTAAAAACAACAATCCTCTTGTAATTACCTGATAAACCATGGAAAATACGAAATATCAGTTATATTTCTGTGCTTTGGCCATTCTTCAACAAGTTTTGTTTGATAAGGATCAAATGTTATGCCATTTTTTGAAACAATGTGACCAAGGAATGAAATTTTTTGTAACCAAAACTCACACTTTCTAAATTTCCCATACCGTTTCTTTTACATTAAGATATAAAATACAACCCTTAAATTACTTTAATGTTCCTCTTTAATTTTAGAAAAAAACAAAATATCAGCAATGAACACAAAAACCATTTATTACCTGATTCAACTGATCCATCACGGAAAAAACTATTCAGTTCTAATTTCGACTATCTCAGGATGCTAATATGGAAGTTCATTTCCCTCTGTATGCCTTCCCATCATCACTACTATGTTTCCTCTATGTAAAAACATTATGAACACAAAAATATCTTAGTCAAAGTAACACTGTATTGTATAAATGCAATATCATTTCAATCATACCATAAATTAATTTATAAATATTAATTTAACAATACCCTATATCCTAAAGTTTTCTAAACTAACTTACGATACCAACTATAAGGACCCCACCCTAAGACATTAAATAATTATGAATTAAATTTATTGTTCACATTAATTATATTTTCTGGTTTATATATTTATATAATTAGGCCATAATTATTACATTACATCTAAAAAATTTCAAAGTAGACAATTATACAAAATTTCTATTTTTCATTAAACAAACTATTGAAAAAAAGTATTGTGTGTATTTCCATGTTTTAGATAGCATGACTTTTCTTTGATCCCTTCCTTGACCCTATTCATTTTTATGTCATGTGAAAAACATTTCAAAACATGGGATGAGCATAAAAAGCTCAGTAAGGGTTATGAAACAAAGAAAGAAAACATCAGTTCATCAATACATACATAACATAAGCACTTTAACATACCTCATGAAATCATAAGATTTATGAATAACACATAGTAATCACAAATAATAAAGATAACATGTGGAATCCATCACATAGTTACGATATAGCTTTCACAACTACATAGGGAGTTACATTTGGAATACCCATCAAAGAATATTCTCTAAATCTCTTAGGAGAAACATTCACGTTTACCTCTACCACATTAACCAATGCATTAGAGAGATATATATGGCTCAACCACCGTAGATTTATCATGGAACCACTTGTATAGGTAAACGATGCCCAAGAACCATAACATATTCATAACACATAAAACAAACCGGAATGAAAGATAACATTTCCACATTTCAATCAAAATATATTATTTAAATATATTGACATAACAAATCTATTATCAAAACCATTTTCAATACCAAAATATGTAAAAGAGTATATGGTATTTATTTTCCTTTTAAAAAAATTACAGCTTGTTATGAATCCATAAATAAAATAATACTTGTGGAGGTGGAAATGGACGTTGTCACCGCTTATGTTAAAAGAAATATTATTTTTCATTGTTTTGTAAAAATAATCATAGAAAAACATTCCCTTTGAATGAAATGAAAATTCAAAGGTGTCTATACACCCTATAATTGAAAGTCATGTATAAAACAAAATATGGCTCAATGAAAAGAGATTGAGACGAAGCCCCTTACCTCGTGTCCATCACGACCCTTTCATTCTTTAATATATTGAATAATAAAATTTTGTTAATTTCTACTTTCTTAAAAACATTTTTCAAGTTTATTATTACTTTTATATAACTTATTACCATGTTATAAACATGATTCAATCATTTAGGATAATAATGTCCATTTTCTTGATATCTGGTACTTGAGTCAAAAATAGACTTCTTATAATTACAAGTTGTTCATTTGGTCAAAATTCCATTATCTATAGAATGATATTAATGATTTAGATATCATATATATCATATATATCCAATATATATATATGTATTTATAATAGTATTTAACATTTGAAGATAAGAAATGAAATTCACCGTTCATGGAGACGGTAAGACATATGTACGCATGAATGCTACATTTATTTTTATTTAATATTTAATGGAAAAAAACTTAATGATAAATAGGTATATTATAATTAGAGTATAATATCATATATATTTTCTTTAATTCCATACTTTATACATTCCACATATGGCATGAACGAGTTATATCACTTGAGGGGGCGGTAGTCCGCACTTTCTCAATTAAAATTATTGCATTTACCCATTATGGAAAGCATAAAGGTATGATATAAATGAAAAATATAGAACCATAGAGACTATATAAATATAATATATATCACATATAAATACAGTTATATCTTAATTGCCACCATGAGAGGTGGTATGATATAATTTTACAATCATCGTTTAAGGAGGTGTTAGTTTGTCGTCCACAGAAACAATATGTTCTTTACCCATTTGATAGAGGTGTGTGTAAGTGTAGTTCGAATAATTATCATAAAAACAATATTGAATTTATATGATACTGGTGTTGTTATATAATAAAGGAATAAAAATAGTTTTAGGGGTTGGAGAAGTAAAATAAAATAAAAGAACTTAAGCGATGAAGTTACCTTTAAATCGGGTAACTCGCATTAGTTTGAACCAAAAGGGTTAATTGAAGTGCCTTATGACTAAATAAAGTCTTATAGGAGGAATAGAGGGATGTAGGGAGCTGTGTTTGAAAGAGGTTGGAGGGTCCATGGGGCTTTAGAGGTGTGAGTAACGGGTTAGAGGTGAGGGATTTTCATAAAGGTGAGGATGTGCTATTCAGGAAAGTTTAAAAATATTATTTTATTATATAATGATTCTTTGTTTGTAAATGGTCCAAAACTTATTAATGTTTATGATATGATTACTCTTGTCCGAAATGAAATCATCCAATAAGAATTGGATAGAATTTGGATATATTTTTTATGTTTTATAATGTTATTTATTTAAATCATTCATTAATGAGAAAACACTACATCATTATTATGTCATAAATAATTTTATGTATTTGATGTATAAAAATTATAAAAAAATACCATGACGTAGAAATTTTTTTTTCTTTAAAATGAATATTTATAGTTGAATAGATAACTTATATAATCATAAGAAATAATTGATTTACCAAAAGATATATGTTAATGTCATTTTTGTCATTACTTTAAATTAATTAATATAATGTTTCATTATCACTCTTAAGTGGCTAAAGGGGGTCAAAAATATACCCAAGGATGTTGATAGTTGAAAATGTACCATCCAATAGGAATATGACACATGTTAGGGTAATTTAATATTATTATAATAATTTTGACCTTGAATTACCCTATTTACGTTTAACTGCGGTAAATAAAAGTCAAAAGTTACTATTACCCCAAAAATATTTTCATCTTGTTGAACCAAATTATACTTACTAATAAAAACCATGTATTTCAAATATTTATAATTCAAGTCACAGAAGCGGTAAAATTTCATTTAAATGAAAAAGTTGGTTTTTAACTACTATTGATTATTTTCACTATTCATTAAAAATTGAAGGTTTTCATAAAAATACAAAACATTCAGCCTATGAAATATTTGATATTCTGAATTCAAAAATGATATTTATTTTACCATATTAAAAACATAGAAGTTTCATTAATTAATTTACAATTAATTCCCTGTTTTCAAAACAAAAAATCACGTTTTTTAAGAAATAATAACTATTAAAAGATAGACACTTGTTTGTGTCCAATTTCAAAGTGAAATCACATCCAATGAACAAAATTGGATTAAATGGTAAAAAGATAATATAATTAAACTTTAAATCCAATTAGAAAGATAATCTTACCATATAAAAAAATTAAATTAAAAGTAGTTATGAATTAAAATATAGTATTTTTCACTATTCATTAAAAAATGAACGTTATCAGAAAAGACCAAAATTTCATCCAAATTAAATTTTGATGTCTAGATTCTAAATTTTTTTATTATTTTTAAAATAAAACATATAAATGTGACAAAAACTGGATTTAAAAAAGGTTTTCCATTCAAAGGTGGTAAAACGCCCTTTTAAATAATATTAGAATATTTATGCTTAAAATCATATTATTTCTTATTTTAAGCCTCTAAAATTTATTAGATAAATGTAAAAACATTTAAAAAACATGTATAATAATTTTTTAGTTGTTTCTATTCATTATCACCATTACAACGTCTAGGCATTAAATACCATATAAAATAATAATATATTACTATTTTTATGTATGACTGAACATTGTGTGCAACATTAGACATCGGAGAAACCAATTATTGCATGTCTAGTACACCATAAAACAATGTATCCCCTTTAAATTAAAATTAAAATTTAATTCACAAATATTAATAGTTATGAAAATGTATTCTTCTTTATTTACTTAGGATGTTATAGTATCATTAATTAATTTAATTTAATGGTATTTTATGATTAATTTCTCATGATTTATTTTATTTTGATTATGTTACAAGAGTTTCCAAAGTGGTAAGGATTTATTTCACAATCTCATCATTATTCAAGATTAGTTTTTATTAATTTTTACATAGTGGAATTAATTGATATTTATATCTAAAAAGATTTTTTTTTATTATAAACTGTTTATTCATGAACGTTTGAAAAAAATAGTACTATTTATCCACCCTTTGGTACATAAAAATATTGATAAAACGTTTTTAATAAAATTTGACAATATTTACTTCTTTTTTTTGAAATGCCTTTTCTCCAGAACCCCTGATTTCCAAAAATATTTTTAAAAATAATTTTAACCATTTAAAATTTTTTTATCAATGAAATATTTACCCATATTTACATTTTATAAAAATATTTTAAAAGGAATCTTTTTTTTCGAACAATGAACATTTTTATTTTACCATAAATGTAAAAGGAATAATTGTTTTATCATGTAAGAAATTAAATTACATTTCCTCCATCATGAACATGACATTTTTTAATGACTATTTTAAAATACATAATGGTTATTCTCTAAAAAAAATATTTTTTAAAATGTTTTGGTAAATATTTGTTTTAAAAAGGAGATTTTAAAAATTATAGTATTTTTTCCACAAGTGTGTATTTACAAATATTTTAGGGTATTTATATTAATCAATGATAACACCGTTTACTCTTTCTCAAATAGGTATATGTTTGAATGAAACCATTATTATTATATATCATGTTGGTTTATGATCAGTTTTTCTAGGGGTGTATTGTCTTGATACCATTCAATTTACTCTAGGTGTTTTATGATTATGTTTCTTGAATAGAGAAAGTAATTTCATTTTTTATTTTAGCTTAAATACGATTTTTTTTTTGTAAATTATAGTTCATCATTTTCATAAGAAGAATGAATTATAATCAGTAAGTTATGGGTGGGGCCCAATATAGATATTAGATACATTGGTAGATCTCATGAGAAAAACTAGATTGGGTTTTGGTCGAGACCATACTCATTTTTTAGATTCCATTGAAAAATGTATGGAAATAATAGATACCCAAGAACATGGCCTCCATGATATGTTTTATGTTTCTAGAATTATGAATTCCTTCATTATGAATTTAGTTATTGGAATTTCATGCTATTATTCAATTGTTTAGAATATCCTTGATAATGATTCATGCTCATGTTCTTATTTTTATGGAATTATTTTATCATTATTTATTCCTTTAATATTAATTTCAAGTTTTCGATTAAATGGAATTTTTTTCAGTTATTTAACCTACCATATTTATGATAACTTATTTATTAATATATTCTATTATATGTTACCCATTACCAAGAATCTTTTCTTACCACTTTCATTGGTATTATTTTACCCAAAACATGAGAAAGTATTTTTTATTGATATTCAGAGATACTCTAAGGAAGATAATGGAATTATGAAAGAAAATTATGTCTGTAAATTATATTTTAAAAAGTAATGTGAATTTAAATTATTTATCTATTTTGTTAAGAATAAAAAAATATTTGTCACTTCAGAAAATGATTCCTTATATCCTATTCCAATATCAAAAAGTAAATACCAACTCTAGGGTATTGGGGTCGAGGAACTATAGTTGGCATCGGTGGAAGTTTAGAAGAAAAAATGGGAAATAGATTTTGGAAAATATATATTAGGGATCATAAAGCTATTATAGTATATGAGGATAAGTGTATAAGAATATTGTAATGTTTTTGTAACGAATATATTTTGTGAATTTTACTAACAAATACATTCCTATTAGGGTAGTATAAGTGAAATTTGTTCTAGAAGAGAGTTACATAGGGGTAATTACATTGAAATGGTTGCATTGGGCTTGAACCAATCATCACCTAGTACATGAAGATGGGCCATGCTGTGAACCTAATTTGAAACTCTCTAAGAATATTCTTAGGATAAATCACATTTTATTTGTAAACTACTGTGAATGACTGGAAAATAAATATATCCTCAATGAAATCAAGTTTATGAATATGAAATTAGCTATGAATAATTTTTTTCAATTTTTATTTAGTATTTCCATAATTTTGGGATTATAAATTATGTATCATTATGATAATATCGAATATAGTATATTCCAACATTTATAAATGGAACCTAGTAGATGGAATGAGAACCACATCAATGAAAATAATCAAAAGAGTAATAATGATCATTACATAGACATGCTTAAGACAATATTTAGAAGGTAATTAGTCTCCCAAAAAATTTAATCATATGATGATAGATTATCATGTGCTTACAAGATAGACAAGGAATTATTTTAGAATTATGGATTCAATGGGAAGAAAAAGAAGAAGTGTATATAAGAGAAAAAGATAGATAAAGTTAAAATGTGAAACACGTATTTTCCCACATGTCATAATTGTGGAAGGAATAACTCTAGTAACTTTTCGAAGTTGTTGGGAGTTTGGTACATGATTGGAGAGAAAGTCCATCCCACTCATGATTGAAAGGGTTGGAACAAAGATTCCAATGATATGTGATTAAACTGTAGGGATATGTGGAACAATTAATATTAATTCCACAATAATAATGGAAATATAAATTATAATAATCTAATGGATGAAGGTAAAGATTATCCTATTTCCACAGAAGAAGTGAAATTGTTAATGTTCTTGTGTTTGAATTTATGAATTTTTTAATTCCATTATTTTATTAATGATAGACTGGTTATATGAATTTTGGAATATATAATGTTTTTATTTTAGTAATTTTTCATTATGTATATCGAATCATATGTTGAATGACATTAATGTCCAAGAAATGTGATTCAATTATAAGATAATCATTTTGGAAACACATGATTTAGGGAAATATAATCCTATGTTTTTTCTTGATTTAAAGATAATGATATATTGATAAAGGCATGAAATATATAGACGAATAAAATTGGATAGTCTAGACTACCTTGAATCTAATTAATTATTTTTCAAAATGTTTTTTATGATATCATTTATGGAGTAAAAAATTTGTATTTAAGAAATAACTCATATAATATGTGTTTATTTAAAGAATAAAGATGAATTCATGTTTTAAAAATATATTTATGGTAATTAAGGTTATTACTATTTTTCATGTTTGGTATGTGATGATTAATAGTGCATTCATGTTGTTTGGGGGAATTTGGTGAACATATTTCTAATGTTTAGGATCTTAATATTTTGTAAGGGTCATAAGGTTAACTATTTATTAAATGGTTTAAGATAAAATTTATTTGTGGTTTTATATATTAATGTATTACTTCACCATATGAAGATGTATGCCTATTGGATAACTTGTAAAAACCATTTTTATAATAATTAATCAAGATCAGTGGAATGTCTTATCATTATATTATTGATCTTATGATCGATTAAATCTTAATTTTAGTGATTTTAGAATAGAAAAATTCATACTGTATATTCATTTATTATAATAATAAATAAAGTTGAAGATGATTGAATAAAAAAAATATTTAAAAAATCCTATACATAGAGATATATCAAGTAAGTATATTTTCATATATTCTCAATCGAAATATTATATAAATATCTCATCCCTAAGAAAAGGATATTGAAAAAATGTTATCCTAATAAATTCACTTATCTTAAAATGATGGCTCTTGAAATGATAAAAAATTTATAGTTTTTAGGTACTTAGCATTCCATTAATCATTCACATTATTTAGATCAGAAACCTATACCAATCTCTTTAATTACTTTGTCTTTTCTTCCATATAAATATTTCCAATTTCTAATAATGATATCTTACTTATAAACCTAGTTATGTGTTTTTAATTATGACTTTAATATTTCACTTTATATCTTATCCACAGGATGTTTTATCAACCCTTATCTGGATTTTTAAATTTCATTTAAGGTATATTCAAATATAAAACCCTAGTCACTACGATAAAGATTATATAGTGAGGAAAAAATTTATCTGCTAGTTGGGGGGAGTATATAGAACTTCAATATTTTAGAAGGAAGAACATCATGTTCAATAGAATATATAAAATTTTCCACCAATCTTTGAAGAGAATGTAACACCATAAAACAATGTGATATATTTATTTTAAAATAAATTCAATCTCTTTGATATCTTTCAATGCATACAAAATCGAGATTGAATGAGCCATGATACTCTCAAAAAATGTAATGACCCTAAAATTTCAAGGATATTTTTTTTCTTAAATACATTGGAATTTTACGAGTCTGCGGTTTCAGACGGCACTTGATTATGAGGCCCGGTGTGCCCAGAATCAATTTCTAATGTTTTGTTCGGGTACGTTCACTAAGCGTATGTGCAGGTTTTTCTGTCTTTTGAACCGGTAATAGGAATTGAAATCTGAGGACACCGATGAACTCGCAACGCCAGTATTCTCTTAAGGGGTCCTTTACTGTAGTTGCATTTTATGCGGGTTGAGAGTTAATTATTTGGGTATTTATAATAAGTTAAATAAAATTGTTTTACAAAATTTTATTTATATGAGTTGGTTATTTCCTACAAGTGGGTGTTAGGGGTGGGGCCCAGACACACATAACCTCTCATGAGAGGATAAAGTGTGGTGGGGCCCACACGAGGCCCCAACTCCTCAACTCTTTTAAACTTCTCATTAACACCACCTTTAATTTTTTTGATAACTCCCCCTAATTTATTTTGGTGGAGCCTCTACACAATCCACCCTACCCTCATTAATGTTCCAAACTCATCAATTTAACTATGTGAGCACCCTTAATTAATTGATTCAATTTGAATTAATTCGAAAGGCATGGAAATAATATTTTAATATGAGAGGCCTATTGTTCATTTTGGGTGGGCTATTATTCTCTTTGGTATGGCTCTGGAGAAAAAAAATGAAAGTGTTCTTCTCTGATAAATAAAACGAAGAACGCTCCACAAATCGAAGGACGTGAAACAACTTGATCCTTTCCTCTTCCCCCAACATCAACGGAATCAACGAATCTTCCTCCAATGTTGATGGGACGACATCGTTCTTCCGCGACTCCCGACTACCGCGATGCTCGTCTTATGTGGCTCGGCGATGTGCGACGTCAATTACAAGGTAGGGGGATTGTTTCAATTTGAATTGAATAAAATTGTTCTCTATCCCTCTTTGAAACAATGTTTTATATTTGACCTTTTGTTACCACCTAACGCCGAGGGCGCAGGTCGAATGAACACAGCCTGACGACCCTCCATTGATCCTCATTTTATTTCAATGGAGATGGTGATAGAAGATGTGGCGACGACCAAAGAGGACCGCGACACCGGGTTCTGCGCGAAGAATGAAACACCATGACCCACAACAGCAGGCCGCTCGGCCGACGAAGAGACATCCGACTAAACCGGCCGGACCGAGGAGACCGTGCCACCACAAGGGGCGCCGCACTACGGAGGACTGTGGCTCGCACTCTGCGGGCCGCTTCGGCGGGTGAACCGGCCGGCTCGTCGGCCGGCCGGGTTGATGAACCCCGCGACACTCACAGGTGCGGCGTAAGAGGACCGCTGCCCGGCTATGTGGGTCGTTCGAGCCGGGAAGAGCGGCCGACTTCAGACGAATGGAATAGAGGGTGGCGCCGGTGATTCGGGAAAGCGGGGGGCTGTGCCCCCCACATCACTCGACCACTCAGGCCGAGCCTGCAGTCGGGCGGCGCCGCGCTGGGCCGGGCCACGCCGCACCGGGTTAGGCCACGTCATGATGGGATGGGAAACACCACGTTGAAATGGGTTGCACCGCTCCGGGCCAGGCTGCACCGGGCGGGGCTACAACGGGACACGCCGCGCCGGGCCGGCCCGTGCCGCGCCGGACCGGGCTGCGCCGCGCCAAGCCGAGCCACACCGGGCCCAGCCATGCCGCGCTATGCGAGGCCGCACCATGCCGGTCCGGGCGGGGCTGTGCACTTCACTGGGCCGGTCCGACCCCAGCCGGGTCGGACCCGCCATAACCGGGTCGACCTGACCCGCCAGCCGACTTGGCTTAACATGCCGGACCCGTTACACTTAAATGTGAATAACTTCAAGACTGTGCATCCGATCGACGAGCCGTCTAAAACACTAGGATCCTCATGATTAGGCGGTCCTTTTTCAATACTCTAACTGAGTTTGGGATGAATTTGAAAAAACAGTCGAGTTGGTTCGAAACCGAAACCAACCGGGCCCCTGGGGTGGAAACTCTTATAACACAAGGACCGAACGTTCGTTTGACGTTCCGTCAACTACTTTGGTTTCCTTATGATGATATGGTTCTTTTGGAATAATTCACTTGAGTTTTGGATGATTTTAGAGTATGGTCGGTTTTGTTTAATCTAAAAACCAATCGGCCCCCGGAACAAAAATGTCAATAACTCTCAGATCGGCCGTCTGATTGACGCGTCGTCTATTGTGTTGAGACCCCTATGACGCAGCGGTTCTTTTGAGATACATCCCCGTTAGATTTAGTGTCACATGAATGTATCAACCAATATCTCATGGAGCATAACCTCCAGGTGATGAGCGAGTATATTTTATTGATCTAGTAGCTGGCTGAGACATGATGACTGCTGGTCGATAGACTCAGAGTAATTTGGATGGCCTAGTGGGGAGTGCTTGGTTGTAGCAGTAGACCCATAGTGGAGGAGCGCTCAGTTTTAGTGGCAGTCCCGCGGTACTCGATAGAAGGAGTACCTCTCTAGGCTATGAGGGGGAGCGCTTGGTTGTAACGACATACCCATGGTGGGAAGTGCTTGGTTGTAGTAGTAGACCCACAGTAATTGACATGTGGAGTACTTCAGTAGTCCAAGGTTAGTGGGAATCACTTGGTTATAGCGGCAGACCCACTATACTCGACAGAGGAGGAGTTCTCCTGTAGCCATGGTTTCGACTTCGTGAATAAAATCCTGGTATGAGCCTAGTCAATGACCTTTCTGTTTTCCTCATGATTGAGATGGGAACATGATAACTTTGGTATATGTATGGGAATATACCTAATTAATGGTTATCCGTTGAAATATTACTTTGTGGTTTATCCTGGTTAGATTTTGTGAGACTTTGAGGGTCTTGGGGTCCCTAATGAGTATCGTTATACTCACCCCTGCACAGGCTACACCTGTATCTCGTTGTTTGGGAAGCAGATGACGTACAACACCGACGAAGGTCGAGAGTGCTAGGACGGGATGGTACCCAGAGGTGGACTTTACAACGTTTTGTTTAATGGTGGAGTCTAAAGGATGTGGAGTGCTGAGGAGACCATATATACCTACCCTTCAGGCAGGAACCCAGAGGACCATCCAGGAGTTGCTTTCACCTTCTAGTTGTTTTTCCCTTTTTAGTTGTATATGATTTTAGTTGTATCTGTACTTTACAGTTAGGTTTGTATACTGGCCCATTTACTTTTCAGCACATACTTTTGTACTTTGTTTTATTTAGTGCTTTCTTCTGTTGCATTCTCTGTTGTGTTTTTTTACGTTTATAAAGGCAATGCCTTCCCTTTTTATCATGATTTATGCCTTTGTTGTTATCGCCAACCCCTGGACAATGGAAGGTGTGCTTAGGGTAGTCACAGAATAGGGCCCGAGGATGATTCATGACAAATTGGTATTAGAGGAGTCGGTTCTATAGCAGAACTTGAGACTCTGATCTTTCTTTCTGTGAAGAAATAGTGTTAAGAGAACCAAGTGTGGTTTTTAGTAATGGAGTCTAGTGTTGGTGCGGCGGCTGACGTATCCGTACACCAGGACCATGACTACTGATTTCCGAGTTATAGTATGAAAACACTGATTGAGTGTGTGTATCAAAAGTTTTCTTTATGTAAGATCAAACCAGGTTATCTCACCATGTATAGTCTTTGACTGTGTGACATCTGTTTTCTCCAAGATGCCTCCCCGCGAATGACCAGCTAGAGCCCCGAGACTTATACGTGCTGACAGCCCGCCGAGCGATGAGACCTCAGTATAGGGACCTCTTCCAGTTGAGGCACCAATAGAGGCACCAATGGTACCACTTACCATTGGGCCACCGATGACACCAGCCCCAACATCAGAGAGTGCACGACGATTGAGAACATTTCATGAGTTTTAGCACCAGAGGCCACCCAGGTTCCTGGGAGAGATGGACCAACATGCGGCTGAGGATTAGCTAGAGGATATGGTGAGAGTTTTTAGGATATTCGGGACACCAAGATACTACATATTGATCCTTGTTGCCAGCCTCATTCAGGTAACAACATCAGGAAGATGGTGGAGCTGGATGCTCCAGGTCCACAACTAGGCGACACTTCTCTGGGTAGACTTCGAGATCCTGTTTCGGGCAGAGTTTTTCCCAGCCACCCTTCAAGCTGGGCGGATACATGAGCTACTTCATCTACCGGAGGACATCATGAGTGTAGCTTAGTACTCAATGAGGTTCACTAACCTCACGCGATACTCCAAGGATATGGTACGCGACTTGTTCTTCAGGGCCTGGAACGTTGAGCAGGGACTCATGCGAGAGATTAGAGCTTCAGTTATCTCCCACAACATCCTGATGTAGACGGGGGTGTTGGAGCGAGACCTCCTAGTGGAGAGTTTCCTTACTGATCATTCTCCAGCATCAAGACCCACCATTAGTCGACATGAAGTGGAGTCTTTTGCAGCTGATAGTAGATAGATGATGTAGAGGTCCAATAGGACCAGACCCACAGGTGGTCAACCACATGACTCAGGATCGTGTGTGGGGGGCACCCGGGTTGGAGAACGACTTACCAGGAATGGACAATATTACTCATGTGGCGGGTTTGGTCACATGGGACGTGACTGTCTAACTCTCCATACTGACAATCAGTATATTGATGAAGGACCTCCCAGGTAGAGGTATAGGTTCGATCGAGACAGTCCACAAGGAAAAGGCAGACGTGGCAGGGGAACTGGCCATGCAGATGGTGGCGGACGATGCTTCGTGGTGTTTCCCCCACCACCACCTGGTGGTCTACCCCAAAAGCAGGGAACATGTGTACATGGGATAGCACAGCTTCAGGCAGCTAACGCATATGACTATAGAGCTCCGGAAGTAGGTGGACATGGGCGGGACTAGTTCTAGGCATGGAGGAAATTTTTCCTGGTGCTTCTAGCTTCATTAATGTCATCTTTGTGGTAGTTTTGTGCATTTTTACTTTGAGCTGCAACAATAAAATACACTTGTCCTTGTGAAATTTTCATTCCTTCCTTTTGTGTGGTTAATACAAAGAGGTTCCAGTTAAAATTTTTGACTTGACCCTCACTTTTGAGATTTCTACTGGAGGAGACCCAGGGACCACACACAAATGCCGACAGTGTGACTCAACCATTGGAGGCCAGCATAATGGTTGGATCTCTTAGTAGTAGCATCGAGGCCTTACGATGTCGTCCATGGAATGAATTAGTACCATTCATGTCAGGATTGACTATATTAGGAAAATGTCATGGTTCATCCAGGGGATGAGACCAGATTTATCTTTTCGGCAAAGGAGAAATCTTAGCAGCTCTTGTATGACGGAGACGAGGAATGGTGAAGTCGAGTTCTTATAATTGGATAGTCTCATCCATAGTTTGATGAGCGAACGATTTACGATTTAATCTAATCTCAATAGTCACAGGTGTATCTTCTCTTAGAAGGACCTAAGCATGATACAGTGGTGATTGCTTGAGTTCCTCCGGAACTATGACTTCGAGATAGTCTATACTCCCAAGAATGGGAAATTTGTTACAGATGCGCTCAACAGGAGGTTTAGTTTTCACCTGCTAGAAGAGCACATGGGAGTGGGAGGCTCAAAATGTGTGCACAGAACCCACCATTATTTCCCTAGTGTGTGTTGTATATTTACTGGGATGTAAATCCCTGAGCTGGGGGTTATGTAATGACCTAAAAATTTCAAGGATAGTTCTTTCATAAATACTTTGGAATTTTACGAGTCTGCGGTTTCTGAAGGCACTTGATTCCGATGCCCGGTGTTCCCGAAATAAATTTCTAATGTTTTGTTTGGGTACGTCAAGTAAACGTACGTGCGAGTTTTTCTATATTTTGGACCGGTACTCAGAATTTAAATATGAGGACACCGATGAACTTGTATTCTGTGGCTCGATGAAGTGCGACATCAATTATGAGATAGGGGTTTTTTTCAATTTTAATTGAATAAAATTGTTCTTCATCCCTCATTGAAACCATGATTTATCTTCGGAATTATGTTACCGCCTAAAGAAGAGGGAATGGGCCGAACGAACACAGCCTTCTGACCCACCGTTGATCCTCAAATTATTTTGATGGAGACGATGATAAAAGAGGTGGCGACGACAGAAGAGGACCGCGAAACTGGGTGTCGCCCGAAGAAGGAAAGACCGCGACAGATAACCGTGGGCTGCTCGGCCGACGAAGAACCGGAAGGCTAAAGCTGGCCGGACTAAGGAGACCATGATGCCACATGGGGCACCGCACTATGGAGGACCGCAGCCCATGCTCTGCGGGCCGCTTCGATAGGAGAACCTGCCAGCATGTAGGTCGGCTGGGTTGATGAAGGCCGCGACACACGAAGGTGCTGTGTAGGAGGATCATGGCCCGCTCGAGCCTGGAAGACCGACCGGCTTCGGCCGACAGGATATGAGGGTGGAACTGCTCAGTGCAACCGGTTCATGAATGTGGGGTGTCGTGCCCCCCTGCAACGCTCGGTCACCCGAGCCGTGCTGCGGCCAGACAAGCCGGGCCGCGCCCCACCGGGGAGGGCCACGTCACGCCCGGCCGGGCCCCGCTGGGCCGGGCCGGGCTGTGCGCTTCAACAGGCCGGTCTAACACCGACCGGGTTGAACCCAGCAAAACCAGGTCGACCTGACCCGCTAGCCCACTGGGATTAACGGGTCGGGCCTGTTATGCTTAAATGCGAATAAATTCACGATCGTGCGTCTGATCGTCATGCTGTCTATGGAACCAGGATCCTCATGACGAGGCAGTCTTTTTTCAATAATGTAATTGAGTTTTGGACGAATTTGAAAAAATGGCTGATTTGGTTGGAAACCAAACTCAACAGGACCTCCGGAGCAAAAACGCTTATAACTTAAGGACCAGACTTCTGTTTGAGGCGTCATCAACTATTTTGTTTTGGTTATTGATGAGAAGGTTCATTTGGCATACTCCACTTGTGATTCGGACAATGCTAGAGTATGGTCGGGTTGGATTGAGTCTAAAAACCAACAGATCCCCTTGAACAGAAATGTCAATAACTCTTACACCGGGCGTCTGCTTGACGCACCGTCTGTTCCATTGAGACCCCTATGACATGGGTATTATTTTAAGATACTTCCATGTGAGATTTCATGACACTTGGAAGTATCAACCAATAGATCGTGGAGCGGACCCTCCCGGTGACGAGCGAGCAGATTGCAGAGACCTAGTAGCTGGCTGAGACTTGACAACTGCTGATCCATCAACTCAGAGTGACTCGGATGGCCCAGTGGGGAGCACTTGGTTTTAGCCGCAGGCCCATGGCAGAGAGGCTCTTGGATGTAGTGGAAGAATCGGAGTACTCAACAAAAGGAGCACCTCTGCAGGCTATGAGGGGGAGCGCTTTGTTGTAGCGGAAAACCCATGGTGGGAAGCCATTGGTTATTGCAGCAGGCCCACAGTACTCGACAGGTGGAGTACTTCAGTAGTCCAAGGTTAGTGGGAAGCGCTTGGTTGTAGATGAAAGCCTAATGTTCTCAACAGAGGAGGAGTTCTCCAACAGTCGTGGTTTCGACTTCGTGAATAAAATCCTCGTTTGAGCTGAGTCAATTACCTTTTTGTTTTCCTCATGATTGAGATGGGTAATTGATAACATTGGTATATGTATGTGCATATACCTAAGTAATGTTTATCCGTTGAAATATTACTTTGTGGTTTATCCTGGTAAGATTTTGTGAGAGCTTGAGGTCCTCAGGGTCCCTACTGAGTACCGTTATACTCACCCCTAAACGGGCTACGCCTGCACCTCATTGTGTTTTATGTAGACGACTTACAAAAATGGCTGAGGCCGAGAGTGCTAGGATGGGATGGTACATGGAGGTGTAATTTATGACGTTTTGGTTCACAGTGGAGTCTAACGGACGTGGAGTGCTGAGGAGACCATCTGTACCTACCCTTCAGGTAGGAACCGAGAGGACGATCCAGGAGCTACTTTCACCTTCCATCTGTTTGTCCCTTTTTAGTTGTACTTTCTTTTAGTTGTATCTGTAATTTATATTTGGATTTGTATACTGGCCCATTAACATTTCCGCACATACTTTTCCACTCAGTTTTACATAGTGTTTTCTTCTGTTGCGTACTCTGTTGTGTTTGTTTACTTTTATAATGGGAATGCCTTCCCTTTTTATCGATATTTATTCCTTTTGGTACTATTCACCATCCCCTGGACTATGGAATATGGGATTGGGGTAGTCATGGCACAGGCCCCGAGGACGGGTCGTGACATAAAACATTTTTATTTAAACGTTATTATTATTATTCGATATCCATTAAATTAGAGTGTTCAAATATTAATTAATAAATTATGAAAATTATATGGTTTACACCTATATAAAATAAATAAATTTATATCTATTATATAGGGATAAAATTAAAAACATTTAAAAAGGAGTGTTTTCTAAAAAAATTTATTTTTCTAAAAGGTGGGTTATTCACAATTTGTGCATATAATTTAGAATTAATTTTACCACGTATAGAAAATAATTTTTTTTAAAAATATTATTTTTTATTCTGAATATAAAAATTATGTTTGGGAGAAGTTTTTGTATTTTTTTGAAATGTTTTATTTCTTGAGGAATAGAAAAAAAATACTGAATTTTAATTGAAAAGTACGTTCTCATTAAAATTATTTATAAAGTTAAATTATATTCTAAATTGGATTTAAATAGAAATTATTCCCAAAATATTTATATATTAATCCAATTTAGTTCATTTGAATAAAATTCTTATTGAATTTTGATATTAAAACGTTATAATTTTTTTGAACGTTTCTCTTTAAAAACCTACATTCCCTACTTACTAGTGGGAATATTTTGAAATCAAAATATTCTAATTATGTGAATGGAATTTGGAAAAATGGGTTTAATATTCTTAATAATAACATATATATATTATATATTATGTTAAACTTAATTCTTTACCACAATGACTAGTAAAAAAATATGACCTATTTATCATAGTTAGGGTAAATATGGGTTTACATTGGGGTTAATCCAAGAAAATAAGAGTTATAAAGACCAAATAACATATAAATTTATTATTTTCTATAAATATTTCTATATTAGACTCCAAAACATAGAATATAGGGTAATTTTGAAGATTCATTCATTTGAATGGCTTTATAATTTTGGATTCTTTTAGGAAATTTCCAAGTAATTCATAGAGGATTCATTTTCCCCACCTATATAAGAGATCTACCTAAGATACCATATTCACACATATAAATCCATTTTTTAGACAAAAAACTTCTAATACATCTCTAAAAAAATACTTATACATATTATAGAGCTAATTTTACTCCCAAAAGACCATCCCTAGGGTTCCAAATAAGAGATCCAAAAGAGGTTTCTCTTAGAAACAGTAATTATATTAACAAAGCACTTTCATTTTCATTAATCTTTTTCCAAAATAAATTATGTTTTAAAACGTAATATATAATAATTACAGTATATAATATATAATCATATATTATTAAGATTATTGAATAATATTTATTATTCTCTATTTCCATCAAATTGGAAATGAAGTCATAGTTCGTGTATGCGACCGACTATGGCCTCTTGAATATATATTGTTTGTTTTCTATCACTGCCATTAAAGTATAGAAATAATTATTTATTTAAAAAATTTATTTTATATTGATGATATTATTATACTTATATAACTTTTATATCCAAATTTATTTTTTTACATTACGTTCTGTTTTAAATATTACAATGTCACTCGTGTGTACGAGTGACTACCGCCTCTTGAAATGATGTGATTTATTTTTCAATTATACTTTAAATGGAATGAAATAAGGATAAATTTAATGAATATATGTGATATATATAATATTAAATATTTTTTAAATTTATATATCATCCACTTCATTACGATTTACTCATTAGGGTAATGATATCATCGCCCATGCGTATGTACGACATACCGTCTCCACGAAGTGATGCGACTAATTTCCCATATGGAAATATAAATAATGGTTATAAAAATTTATTTATAAATTTAATATTATATTTATAATAGTATTATAATTTTGTAGATTATATAAATATACATGTACCCTATGCCAATGAACCAGAATATTTATGAGAAAACATAAATGATAAAACAAGGCAATTAACAATAGAAATAATGAAAATATTGATATATTATTAAAAATGGTATAGTAATATGTTATAATAGGATCATATATGATATTATAAATATATTTATTGTTATGGTATAAATTAATAACATTATTAAACCCATTATAAATTTGTTATGGAGATGTATGAATGAAATTATATCTGTGGTAAAGGATTCTCATCTAACTTTTACATCCATGAGACATATACCGTATTCACCACCTATTTATTTTGTGTGGTTCATATAAAGAAATTTTTATATTTTTTATCATTAGTTAATATATTTTGATGATTTTAATGTTTAATTTATTTTAGTTTCTTTTATAGGGATTATGATATAAATGATACCAAAGTATTAAGGGTATATTTCACAGTCTCATCATTACTCGAGATTGTTTTTTCATACATTTTACGTGGTAGAATATTTTGACATATCCATCTTAAAATAAATTTATGTTATTCTATATAGTTATTTATAAACTTTGTTAATTAATATTACCCTTTGGCAACAATTTAGAACATAAATTTATCTAGAAATTGTTTTTAAGAAAATTCTACTATATTTGTTCACTTTGGTCAGAAATCAGTTTTCACTAAAACCCATATTTTATAAAAAGGATTTAAAAAAATTTATTAACCCTGTAGAAAACATTTATCATATAAATTTTTGCCAATTTGTTCTTCTTAAATTTTTTTTCAAATAAATCTTAATTTCTCATTCAAAATAAATCTTATTTGTATTTTAAAAAAAAAATATAAAATGAATCATTATTTTAAGGTGTACAGAATAATTTGTTTTTTCAGGAATCATAAAAATTAAATGTCTTAATTATTATTTTACATTAATAATACAATTATTATCTATGAAATGTATTTTAATTTTTTGAACATTATGTTTTAAAAGATTCTTTCTAAAATGAATGATATATTTTCCCAAAGTATGTCTTTATATATATTTTCTTTTATTTATATTAATAAATAAAAACAGTCCATTAATATTTCTCCAATGGGTATATTTTTTAATTACACCTTATGTATTATCTATTTGTATGGTTTATTATTAGTTTTTCAGTGGATATTATATATTGATACCATTCACTTTACTCTCTATTATTTATGATTGTTGTATTCTATTGGGGAAAGTATCTATATTTTCTATTTTAGTTTAAATAAAAAATTTTATATGCATTATGTTTTGACCCTTTTGTATGAGTAATGAATTGGACTCAGTATGTGGTGGGAAATGCCTTCTATATCCCCTCGGTAAACTGGTATGCATCATGAGAAAAAAATAGATTGGGTTTTTGGAAGAGGACTTTCAAATATATATATTTTTATTGGTACAAGGCCTAGACTGTATTAGATGTCTTGGAATAAATAAAAGATGATATATTTTAGATATACAAAATTATGAATTCATTCCTTATGAATTTACTAATTGATATTCCATGTTATTATTTGATTTGTTAGAATATCCATGGTTATGTTCCAGGTTCATGTGATTATTTCTATGGAATGATTTTATAATAATTAATTCCTGAAATATTATTCCCAATTTATTTAATAGATTGAATGTGGTTCAACTATTTACCTTGTAATATTAATTATTCCTTATTAATTCATAGATTCCTCATCATTGTTATCATTAAAGAGTATCTGAGCTCACCTATTTCTATTGTATTATTTTATCTATCTTACATGGATGTATTCTATGATTGATATGTTGGGATATATTAAGTGGAATACTTGAATTAAAAAAATCTTCTTCATGTATATTATTCATAAAAATGCGATGTGAATTCCAAGTGTATATATATAGCGTACCAAGGAAACTAAACCATTCATCTGTTTAGGATGTGATTCGTTGTATCTTATACAATTGTAGCAATTTAGACACCAACTTTATGCAATTGCGGTTAAAGTGCTAAAATGGTTTTCTAGAAAAAGATAATTATTTAAATATAATCATTATATATATTTTTTAGAATCATTTTTATTTTGACTGTATCATTTTGGATTTATGTTCTTGAGGGAAAATTTATCGCAAAATATTTCTTTATTCCCTTTCATTTTATGAGAGACCTTAGATATCGAGGAATTTAATTTCATAATATAGAATCATGGATTAGGAAACAAAATATGGGTAACCTAGTTTGGGTGTTAAATAATGGTATCATAGCATGGATTTTCAATTGAATCATAAAATTTAATTGTAAGCATTCATAATATGTATTTTGGTACATTAAATGTTAAAATAATAATATTTATTTTACCATTTTTTGTGAGATTTTAGTTACAGGGATGTTCGGGTAGAATAATATGACAATAACAGCCTTGTGGATTTTTTATTTGTTTTATATTAACCCATTATTTATTGAGATAATTCCCTATTATAGTCATATAGAATATTATATCACATGACCATGATATCAAGGAAGTGATTTTCTTATGTCAAAAGGGATTTCGAAAGACTCAACGATTTTTTTTCAAATGTAATTTTGAAGTAGTAATTATAAAAAGTTGTTCTAATGGGTTTGAAAATGATTTTAGAAATATAATTAACATTAATAAATAAATATGAGTCTACCAAAATATTGTTCAAGTTGTAATAAATTTTTTAATAAATTATTGATAGATTATGTGATTTTGAAATGGGTTACTGTGTGTTATATTACGATGTATCCTAAATATGTTTTGGTTTGATAAGGATGAAGATTATAAAAAAGCAGACCTATTGATCCCCAGATGGTGAGAATGATTATTCTAATTTTTTTTTGTTATTTGTAGCTCTTATTATAAGGATTGGGTGATGGATGTGGATCAGGCCTCATTATTTTAGATTCAAAATGCATTATCATTCAGAGGAAATGTTGGACCAGAGCAGGTAAAGGAGTGTCTAGTGAAGATAATTCATATATTATTTTTTATAGATATATAATAACCTAAATATTGATTTTGAATATAATATTATTGAGTGAATAATGTTTTTAGAGTTGATCATGGAAATGTGGTTTCATTAAGAAATTGTATAGATGGGATTTTAAGAGATATCTAATGATAACTAATTTATGGATGAGTTAAATCTAGATAATGTTTAAAAATTACTATAATTTGAGAAATGAGATTTTATAACTATAGAGTATGCATCGAATTTCCACAATTGTATGTAATGTGTTATAAAGTTAGTGAAAAAAGATAATCTAGAGGCATGTAACATTACTTTATTTTATTTTGACTAGAGATATTGTTAAGGATTATATACTAAGGCTACCAACTTATATAAACAAAAATTTTTGGGTATCCTTATTAGAGGTGGACATTACAGGTACCTATAAGTAAAGATATATTATTTCTAATATAGATATTATAATAAAATATATTAGTAACCACATGTAGAAATTAAAAAATTTAGAATGAAAATTATTCATGTTATACTCTTGTATCATTCAATGAAAGTGTCCAGTAAATATGTTTCTAGTGTGATGGAGTTGGACAACCAAGGTTAATATTTTTTAATAATTTTTGTATTTATCTCACATCTTAGAAGTTATGCCACATAAGAATTTATTTTTGTTGGTTATAATGCATAATTGGTGATTTTTCACCAATCTAGGTGTAATGGTCAATGATATTGGTATATCAGTCAATTATGATGCAGTTGGGTATGCATAAATGATGAGAGAGACATTATTAGGTAGAGTGGATGGCCACATCACTAGTTCAATAAAATAAATTTTTATTTTAATATAAATCAAACGAGACTAATAGTGATGAGGTGTAATCTATGTTAAAAGGTACAATTATGAGAGATTTCATGATTTGTTTTAAATTATTTGATTTTAAAAAATCACATTCATTTATCGTGGAATGGTTATTTGATAAATTATTATAATACATTAATGAATTATATATTCAATGAAATTATACAATGAAATACATATATGGATTAAATAATGGCTGAATTTCACATTTTTCTTAATTATGATTAGCATTATTGAAATTTCAAGGTACTTCTTTGTCATAGAGATGAAAATGATTGACATGATTATTTAGGTAGTTCACTTGAATATATTTTAGGATTAAATTTACTACTATAATCAAAGATACTTCTTCATAGAACCAGATATAACTATTTACAATTTCATGGGAGAGTTTAATATCAAATTGAGACGGGTAGTTCTAAAGAATGGTGATCTTGTCCCTATGTATTTTTAGATGATAAATATTATTTTTTTATAAATGGATTAAAATATTAACCTATACTTCAAATAATAGTGTAATTATTTGTATATATTTATCTAGAATACCATTCTCGATTAACAATATAGAGGGACAAAAATTGTTTCCTTTATTTACTTCATAGGACGATCCCTATTTCAATATCATCATTTTACAATAAATTTTTGGAAATATTGTCATTAAAGGAATAACTAGATGACCCTTAAAAGAAGGGGTCTATATTACTAAGTGTTTCACATTCAGTAACAACTATACTATTTTATATAAAGACTAATAGTAGCTTTTGTATATGTATTTTCTATCAGATGATAAATCCTATAAGGTTGAATTTATTTTACCTGACTTAAAAATTTATTTGATCAATATTATGGATATAATTTTATGTCAAATATCAACCTCTTGTATTAAAAGTGTTAGTTAATGATAAATGAGTAGAATATGCTAAAACAATATTTTTAATGTTGATAGGGCCATTTTTTGTTTTTATTTAGGCTAATTTTAGATTCCAATGAACCATATTTATTTATATAAATAAAGAATAATTAATATATATATACATGTATACCTTTATTTTGGAACTTATTTTTGACATACTAATATATGATATATTGAAGGAAGAACATGTTTGACCCACAATAATCATTTTACATATTTTTAATGCCCACAGACTTTATTAAAAATATTCTAAAATCCAATTATGGATTCACTATGTGAAGGTAAATATAATTTTTTATCTAATAAAGGACTATTAATTGATCCTACAATGGTGGACGCTTTCATTGCATATAAAAAATCTAAAGATAGACTTTTTTGTTTAGGTTTTTATTACAATAGATTTGTTTAATTTTTTTGATAATTGGACCTGAATATAATAAAATTAATATGAAAGTGATTAATATATTATTATAATGTTAAGAACTATATTTTTATTTGTGAAATAAATGAATAAACCTAATCGAGGTCAAATTTTGATGCTACAAAATTGAGGATATTTTTATAATGGATACTGTGAAACCCCAAGATTGCATTTAAAATGTGATATAAGGAAAGTGTGTTACATTTTGTAATATGAGTCTTGGAATCTATGAACCCATGATAAATATTACTCAACACATAACTTATAATTAGGTTATATTCTTCATGGTTCAAATAGTTAGAGGAATAATTTCACACCCCACCCATTTTGAGGTATAAACCTCAGTTATTTTTTGTAATGATTTTTTTTTATTTTTTAATGTCAGTGGTTCTAGTGGAGGTTCATGGGTTAGTTTTGAAGAGTCAATCCCAGTTTTTGTAGGACCCCGGACACCCTGAGAGGGGAGGGGTGAATCGGGGTGGCACCTTTTTCTTCTTTTAGTTGTGGATCTTGTTCCCACGTTGGTAGGAACTACTTAAACCTGTATGATGGATATGATCAGCAATTAAACATTCACATGCAGAGACAGATGACACAACTATTTTTACTTGGTTCACCAGTAAGGGCTACGTCCAAGGAGTATACGCCGACAGGTTGCCGGTCGTACCTAAATCCACTATGCTTCACTAGCTGCGGATACAAATGTTCGGGTACATACACTATGTCCCAGGCTCACTTCCTTTACAATTGTTTAGGGATAGCTCACTGCGTCCCTCGGGTCACTCCCGTTGACTCCCCCTGGCTCACTGCCGGTGGAGAGGATCACCTTCTTCCTCTTCCTAAGCTCACTGCTCTTGGAAGAGATTCAGTCAAAGTTTATAGACCTGTAGGTCTCTTCATTTTAATGAAGGAATGCATCTTCCTCTGTATGTAGATGCTCTGTTGAAGTCCAACTTTCACCCGCAGATGAATCTCACTTTGCACCGGATGTACCGGGCAACCTCAATTTTTACGCGCAACCCTTACGGTGTCTTGCGCGCAATTTCTATGGTTTGCGCGAAATTCCTTTTTCGCGCAACTTCCAAATATTACGCGCAGCCAGGAAACTGCCTTGCGCGAAATTCACTACTCTTGCGCGAAATCCACTTTTCGCGCAATCTTCCTTTTACACGCCAATCACCAACTTTCTGCGCAGCCTTTTCTTTTCACGCAAACTAACTTTACGCGCAAACTTTAAGTTTACGCGCAGCACCCTTTCTAACTTCAATTTCGCGCACCAGAGCTCGGGTATTTTCTATGTCTTGAACTCTCGTGAATGGAGGAGGGTCACCGCATATTTATAGGCAAAATCGACCCCACGTGAAAAACCCTCTTTGAGCGCGTAATCCGCTTTGATCGCGAAATACAAATCTTCCGCACACAACCATTTTCCGCACACTCCTCCATAATTTTGCGCACCTCATGCCTTTGCCAATTTCCGAGCTTCGGACCTCGAAACATCTTTTGCGCGAAATACTTCATCCGCTATTTCGCGCGCCACTTCAATTTTTCGCGCACGCCTCCAAAATTTCGCGCGCCTCATGCCTTTACCGATTTTCACGATTTCGGCCTTGAAACATCTTTTGCGCGAAATACAGTTTCGCGCAACCCGCTGTTTTGGGCGCCACACTTCAAGATTTCGCGCAACCCGCTAATTTTGCGCGCCCACTTCAAGTATTTCGCGCAAGCCTCTTATATTTCGCGCACCACTTCCTTTTTGTGCGAACCTCCTTTTGCAGACAATCCATGTCTTCATTTTCCGATTTTGAGGCCCAAAAATTTGGCAAACACTGGGAAACAGCGCCACCTTGTATCTGCTCTTTTTGTACCGCCTCTAGGTCATCCATTCCTCTGTCGAAGTTCATGAATCAAACATAGATCGTTGATAGATCAAAGAGTGAAGTCATGATCTTCTTATCACATGTTGGAGGTATTTTGACAATAGAATCCACCAGTGAGCATTGATTACCAATAGCAACTGATTCTTGATGTGGATAGTCAAGATTTGTCATAATCTTCTTATCACATGTTGGAGGCATTTCAGCTTTAGACTCCTCCAACGAACATTGAGTGCAAGCATCACTCATTTCATTCTTTTGTGAAGTCTCAATATGTGTGTTCTCAATCTTGGTCAACTGAGCTTCCAATTTTTGACCCACAATATTGAGGATGATCTTCTGATCTTCAATCGTGATCATTTTCTCTTCACAAGTCTTCTTCAACCTTTCAACCTCATCTTCATGCATCTTAACTTTGTTTTGTAACAAAGAGTCAAGTTCCCTGAATTTAATGGAAGTTTCTTCCAAACAAAAATTCTTGACTTCATTGCTCTTCATCAGCTCAGCTTCAAGTGCATGGATCCTTTCTTTTAAAGTCTTATTGACTTCCTCTTCTTCTTCAAATACTTTCACCCGTTTGATGAGCTTCATACTTTCCATAACTTTTATTTCCAACCATTTTTCCATATTGTCAGCTTCCCTTTCTAATCGATTGATCTCAACCTGCATAGATTGGAATAGGCTACAAATAATAGCAACCCTTTCTTCTGGAATATCATGCAGATATGTTCTGAGTTTTTCCTGAAAGACCGAATTAGGGGTATCATCCTTTCCTCTGGATGAGTTCTGAGCCACCTTCTTGATACTTTCCAAGCCTAATGTTTCTTCATTATTGGAATGGCATGGAGAACAAGACACTATATCTTCTTTGGATGTGGGGGACTTCTTCATCATATTCTTCTCTTTCTTTTTCCTATTTGTCAAAGTCTTGGTGGATATAGATTTCTGCTCAGAAATGACTGCGTCATTATCAAGACTGCTCTTCATTGTTGACTCTAGGAAAGAAACTCAAATCCTCTTCTCAATAGAATTACTGGAGAATATCCAACATACGTTAACCTTTCGCTCTGATACCACTGTTAGGACCCCTGGACACCCTGAGAGGGGAGGGGTGAATCAGGGTGGCACCTTTTTCTTCTTTTAGTTGTGGATCTTGTTCCCACGTTGGTAGGAACTACTTAAACCTGTATGATGGATATGATCAGCAATTAAACATTCACATGCAGAGACAGATGACACAGCTATTTTTACTTGGTTCACCACTAAGGGCTACGTCCAAGGAGTATATGCCGACAGGTTGCCGGTCGTACCTAAATCCACTATGCTTCACTAGCTGCGGATACAAATGTTCGGGTACAGACACTATGTCCCAGGCTCACTGCCTTTACAATTGTTTAGGGATAGCTCACTGCGTCCCTCGGGTCACTCCCGTTGACTCCCCCTGGCTCACTGCTGGTGGAGAGGATCACCTTCTTCCTCTTCCTAAGCTCACTGCTCTTGGAAGGGATTCAGTCACAGTTTATAGACCTGTAGGTCTCTTCATTTTCATGAAGGAATGCATCTTCCTCTGTATGTAGATGCTCTGTTGAAGTCCAACTTTCACCCGCAGATGAATCTCACTTTGCACCGGATGTACCGGGCAACCTCAATTTTTACGCGCAACCCTTACGGTGTCTTGCGCGCAATTTCTATGGTTTGCGCGAAATTCCTTTTTCGCGCAACTTCCAAATATTACGCGCAGCCAGGAAACTGCCTTGCGCGAAATTCACTACTCTTGCGCGAAATCCACTTTTCGCGCAATCTTCCTTTTACACGCCAATCACCAACTTTCTGCGCAGCCTTTTCTTTTCACGCAAACTAACTTTACGCGCAAACTTTAAGTTTACGCGCAGCACCCTTTCTAACTTCAATTTCGCGCACCAGAGCTCGGGTATTTTCTATGTCTTGAACTCTCTTGAATGGAGGAGGGTCACCGCATATTTATAGGCAAAATCGACCCCACGTGAAAAACCCTCTTTGAGCGCGTAATCCGCTTTGATCGCGAAATACAAATCTTCCGCACACAACCATTTTCCGCACACTCCTCCATAATTTTGCGCACCTCATGCCTTTGCCATTTTCCGAGCTTCGGACCTCGAAACATCTTTTGCGCGAAATACTTCATCCGCTATTTCGCGCGCCACTTCAATTTTTCGCGCACGCCTCCAAAATTTCGCGCGCCTCATGCCTTTACCGATTTTCACGATTTCGGCCTTGAAACATCTTTTGCGCGAAATACAGTTTCGCGCAACCCGCTGTTTTGGGCGCCACACTTCAAGATTTCGCGCAACCCGCTAATTTTGCGCGCCCACTTCAAGTATTTCGCGCAAGCCTCTTATATTTCGCGCACCACTTCCTTTTTGTGCGAACCTCCTTTTGCAGACAATCCATGTCTTCATTTTCCGATTTTGAGGCCCAAAAATTTGGCAAACACTGGGAAACAGCGCCACCTTGTATCTGCTCTTTTTGTACCGCCTCTAGGTCATCCATTCCTCTGTCGAAGTTCATGAATCAAACATAGATCGTTGACCACAACTCTTGAACTCGACATGTCACCATGGAATCTCCTTTGTCAACAAATTTGTATGTCATTTGTTTGCTTTGTCAACAAGCACGATCACCTCAACACAACTTCTTCTTGGTGATCTGTATCCTTCAGCAACTCTTTGGCTTTTATCACAAACTCCACTATTGTGATATGTATTCTTTGAAGGAACAACTTTAGTACCATTATCATCTGATACAATGTGATGTGCATGGCCATCTCATAATTCAACTCATTGGCACATTGTCTTCTTCATCAACTGTCATGATCAACTTCATGCAAAGCATGTGATTCAATCCGTCAAGAAGTCTCTAGCATGGTTCTCATGCAATCATGAGTAATTGCATGGTCTTCATCCAAGAACCTCATTCTTCTTTAATCATCCTCGAATGGATTACTCCTCACATTCTTCATTGTTGTAAACAATGTATCACCTTTGACACATGTTCTTTGAACTTAAGATCAGCACAACAATAATCTGAATCACCACTCCTCTACTTCATCGGAGTATTTCATGATCACCTTCATTTTGATCTGCATTGACAACTATTGACAACAAATACAACCTTATACACAATGTGGTTCCAACAGTTTTTACACTTTTATCTGGATGGAAGAAGTGACCTGGTACTTAGAGGGAAAATATTAGGAAAATATTAGGCTTATGTTGTAATATCCCCAAATGATAAAGGGTTAAATGACTAAATGATATGACTCATGTCAACAAGGTGCACCTTCCTTTTCGGGAGTCTGTCTGATTAGAACTCCACAGTTAAGCGTGCTTGGCTTGGAGTAGTGATTAGGATGGGTGACCCTCTGGGAAGTTTCCTAGGGTGTGTGTGAGTGAGGACAAAGCACACTGGAAAGGACATGTGTTGGCCTATGGGGACTATCATAAGTCAGATGACCCGTTCAGGCACGTGGGTGGACCCTGGGGTGGGCCCCACGTGTCTGTGGGGGCAACCGGTGGTACCTGGTGGGCCAGGACCCGACGGCCATGTTAAGGCGGGGTGTCTGTGCTTTCACCAGGGCCCGGTTGTCACATTTGGTATCAGAGGAGGAACCCAACCTTAAGTGCGCGGTGCACTGCCTGGGTTGAGATGTAGGGCCCACAACGAGGGCGTTGTGCTCTAAAGGGGGGGGGTGATTGTAACATTCCCAAATGATAAAGGGATAAATGACTAAATTATATGACTCATGTCAACAAGGTGCACCTTCCTTTTCGGGAGCATGTCTGATTAGAACTCCACAGTTAAGCGTGCTTGGCTTGGAGTAGTGATTAGGATGGGTGACCCTCTCGGAAGTTTCCCAGGATGTGTGTGAGTGAGGACAAAGCACACTGGAAAGGACATGTGTTGGCCTGTGGGGACTATCATTAGTCAGATGACCCGTTCAGGCACGTGGGTGGACCCTGGGGTGGGCCCCATGTGTCTACGGGGGCAACCGGTGGTACCTGGTGGGCCAGGACCCGGGGTGGTACCTGGGGACTGTCATTAGTCAGATGACCCGTTCAGGCACGTGGGTGGACCATCGGGTGGGCCCCACGTGTCTACGAGGGCAACCGGTGGTACCTGGTGGGCCAGGACCCGGCGACCATGTTAAGGCGGGGTGTCTGTGCTGTCACCGGGGCCCGGTTGTCACATATGTGGTAAGGGGTGGTTCTAGAAGTGACATTGGACACCTGATTCCCCTTGAATAGGTACCCGGTTTGATGATAGGTACATGGCAGAGTCTGAATAGGTAACTAATATCCTCTATTCAATTTGGTTATTTTTTTAATAATTAAATTAATTTTATATTTAATTATTTTAAAATTATATTTCTGTAATTACATCACAACACTATGATCTTCACCCCTCATGATCACCATTCATTCTTAATTTTCATATGTTTTTATATAATATATTGGTCCTCCATTTCGAGTAATTTCTATACCAAGGTGTCAGCATAGGTAAGGGTAACTCTTACTTTTATGTATATTCCCTATTTATCTTAATATTTTCATCTCCAATTGGTTATCCCTAATTTCAAGTCCAATGGTAGGTTTTGTGAGTTATTTGGTCTGAGGATAAATTATCCCATAGTTTATATTGATTATGATCATAGTAGGTCATATTAGGTGGTCCCTAATATTTTCCATCGGGTTTTATGAGCATTGTGTGTTTTATAAAAAATTATAATATTCCAACCATGTTTTCATTTCCTAAAATTATCATAAATTTTTTACTTTTTTTCATATACCCAGAGTGATAATGAATAGGGATTTGAGTTATCCTTTTAATGGTATGTCTTGAATCCATGGTTATATTTTCTCATACAACCAGTGTGAGGAGTTACGAATTTCAACTTATAACCAATGATTACATTCTATTTTTGAGAGAGGTTACATTATTAAATTAGGAGGTATGCCATAACATTAATCATGGTAAATATTCTTTACGGTGACCTAGAACAAGGGCGATTAATAGTGTTATATCCTACACATAAATGATTTTATCACTGGAATATAATCTGCCATATAATTGTTCATCACCATTATTCATCCACTCTTAAGCTGTTTTGGGATGGTGGTGACTTATCCACCCTTGGAGTTGATGTGATGTAGTGGTGAAAAAGAACCTATATAGTGGAGGTTATTTGGATATGTGGAATCCACTCAGAGGATGTGTGATGGGAATATTATAGCCACATGTTGGGTGTAAGATGGTGATAGGGTTTTCATTGTAAAGAGGTGTGAAATTAACATACAATTTACCAATAAGATATAGAATATTGATATATCATAAGAAATCAAATATTTAATGGTGATAAATCATTCAATTGGACTTTAAAATGTTCATTTATTGTATATAGAAGATATGTGATTATGATTTGTTGATCATTCATGAGTTTTTTGTATTGTGATTAATCTTTAATGATCTTTATCAGTTTAGGTGTGATGGATCATTAATTTCTTTTCTATTTTTATACAATTAGTGTCTCATCCCATTCCGACACTATACAAATCAGGAATTTTCGTACATTTTTTGACATTCAAACACTCCATTATCTAATTTTATTACATTTCAAAATAAATTATTATCATTTCATGTATATATATTGAACTCATATTTAAATGATTTGATTAATTACACTATTATTAGTGTCCCATTGAGTTGTAGAGACACCGTCTAAATGAATCCCAAAGATCATATAGACATCATGGATTTTAGGAATACTGTTGGAAAAGAAATTCATTGCATGGAAATGTGGTATTTGAGTATGGGACAAAGTACTTATTTTCTTGCAATAATTTGGGAAATTCCGCTCCTTCGTGCTGGTGGGGTCGGAGGGATACCGATTAAAATGTTGTTTCCATGAAGATAATTGGGACAATTCCCACAAACCTCTTCACTAATCCTTTGGAACATGAAGAAGCACTCACCTTGGATTATCTCGAGGTTGATCCAAGAGTCTCAAACTATGACTGATGAGTTGATGAAATTTTTTCCATGTTGAAACAGTATTTGGTTTGCTTCAAGATGATAACCCGAACCATTAGAGATATTAGTTCCCCCATAGTTCCGTGATTTAGTAATATGGTTAATGACGAACATATGTATAATGGACTAGAGAACAATAAATGTGCTTCTACAAGTGGTGATAGAAATAATTTATATTCATGGGTTCTTGCTGAGGTTCAAGAGTTTACTAGCCTGAATTCACCATTTCCTATGAGTTAGGGGTGGTCTGACTAACATGAAACACCAATTATAATTAAGATCCAAATCTATTTCACTACATTGAATGGAAATGTAAAGGATAATTATGAACATAAGGAATGAAAAAAAATACATTTTGATATGGAAACAAAATCAGGTTGGGTCAAGGTATTCATAATAGAATGATCTATGTGACAATGGAGAAGTCTGCAAACCAATGAAGCACAATGAGAAGGACTCCAAATGTACCTTGATGATTGGGTTTAGATTTTGGAAGGAAAATATTGCTAATCTCATTCCAAGGAATTCTCCATTCCACAAAGGGAAGGGGGAAAGCATGGACTCAAAAATATTACTCAAATATTCCTAAAAAACATGTAACTAGATATTTAGTTAAGGGAAAGATAAATGGTACAGAAGCAAGAAAAGGGGACTCAATAATGGGTAAAGGGGTTCTGAAGATCTATTTTAATCCAGGTGAGCATATTTCAATCATGGAATGTAATGTACCACAAGGTGAATTCAATTTATAGGGCTAGAATATTGTTTATATATAAGTATTGAACACGATTGGTGGACAATTTGTAATGGAGAATAGAAAATTCATAGAGATTTTTATTAACTACAAGGTGTAAATGTTATAATAATCCTTCCATATTAATTCATCTAAGGAGGATGAAAATATAATCAATGAGAGAATGAATTTTGTAATGAATAATATGGGGAAATGGATGAGCATAAACAAACAATATCTCATTTGGGAATAGGTTTTCAATGAAAGGAAGGTCACATTGGAGGAATATATATAAACCGGGGAAATGATGGATATGTATTTTGATGCTCTTTTAAAAGATTATCTAGATACCTAGGTAACCACACTACAATAGAGGATATATTGGGTGGTTGAATCTAATAAACATATTCTTATATTTAAGGATTTTGTGAGCTCCTTTTGTAGTTATCTCCTTTGTGCTGGACATGTTTGGTTTCTCTCTTTTTCCTTAAATGTTCCTTTGAAATAAAAACATACTTTTTAGTCTGTTGGATTGTTGGAGTAGAAGAAAGGATTAATAGGGGAACTAGATATAGGTTTTTGTATCATGTTCATTAAATTAATTTCCCAGAACAAATTTTGTATGTGATTAGCCTAGGAAAAATCTTACTTCTAATGTATTATACTATGATATTATACTGTGGTGTTGATTTCAACAGTGTATTATTATTTTACTTTTCTATGGATTAATCAAAAAATTAATTTCAATGTTATAGTGTTTATTATGATTTATTATTTATTGTTTACTATTATTTTAATTATAGTTATCAATACTAGGCATTATCGTTTCCCCATGATGAATTATCAACTCACACTTCTCATTAAATACCACTAGAATACAAGAAGGTATGGTTGATCTAACATGGAACCTCTAATCTTGTTACTAATTATCTAGTCCAGGGAAAGACATTTCAATGTGGTATCAGATCCACTATTAATTTTGAATAAATATTTATGTATAAGAGTTATAGGTATGATTTAATATGACATTATAAAATTATATGGACATTATACCATGTATTAGTTGGCCCAAATATAGGAAAAATCCATGTCACCTCAGAAAATATTGATGGTCATGGGTTTTATGTTTTATATTTTATTAATTCTATGAAATTTGAAATGTTATGTACTTTATATTATTTAAATCTTGGCCTAGGGTGAAAATAAGTGATTAATCAACATTTATTCATGGTATGTAGAAATCTTATTTTATTTAATAGTTTTTTTATGTTTGATACGGTAGTTATGATATAGAGCTTATTTATATGAAGGATAAATAATTTTTTTTAGTTTATTGATATATAAATTATCTGTGTCACCCTATATGATTGAACACTTTTTTATCTATTGATATGATATATGATGATTGGTCACAAATAACTATGAGAATTAGAAACTAACCCTAGAGTGGGTAGGCCATACTAGAATTATTAAAATATGTATATAATTCATGTATCATATGATGTGTTTTTGTATAGAGTAGTAGAAAATATTTCATATAACTTCTTTATCTAATCATTGATTTCATTAATTTTGATATTGCTATTTTTAGTCATATATTTGTAAATATAGTGATATTCCATCACAATGACCTCCATTAATATTTTAAGAGGATAATGCTGAACATACCCCATTAGAGGTGGATATTTCACCTCCCATTTCCCCAGCAACTCATATCATTTAGAATCACTAAAAGTGTATATTTAATGTTTTTCAATGTATTAAACATGGGGTATTGAGAGATAGACCTTCCATTTCAGATCTATTTAAATAGTTAGTTATTTGAAAAACACTACTGATTATATATATGGGAGGTACAAATGATACATAGTTATGGATTTACTTAATAAATAAAATGTTTGAATAGAATGGTACAATTTCAGATTGGATTGTGGAGTTCCCTACTTATATGCCTCATGAACCAGCTGAGGAATGACGTGATATCCCTGTTTGGTCTGATCGACTAGTGGTAATGAATCAGAATGATTCTAGTCCCATTTAATCAAGAATATTCTCAGTATGTCCCAATCGAAAGACCTATCCAAAGCGTCCATGTATATTTTTCAAGGAGTAATGTAAATTATGTATGATACTACATGATTTAGTAATTTATTTTATTTTCACACTTTTGTTTGTTAGTGATGTGACTAATAAACATGTTCATTTAGTGGATGGATTAATATATTATATTCAATCTTACGTTGTTTTTTCTCAAGACATCATTTTTTGAGGTTGTGAGTCACTCCCTCATTATTGGTGGAATCCTAATAACGGGTTGGCCACCAGGATGATATGAATCCTCTAAATGATGTGGATAGTGATCATTAGGATGTAGAAATAAGAAGGATAATTAGTTTTCATAAGGATATGAAATATATGTAGGTTATTATAGGGGTTTATTTGTTACCATAAGAGGGAAGTCATTTTTCAAGCACTGCCTATGAAGCCAGCATGGATAATATTTGATCAAATTGTGATAGTTCATCGATGTAGTACAATTGTATTGATATATGAGATATTTCTATAATTTTTTAGTATTGAAACATTATCAAATATAGGACATTGTTTTTGTCATACTCAAAGACAAGGAGTGTTTCATTGAGTTCCACATTACACTGACATTTTGGTTTCCTTATTACACATAGGCATGGAGAAGTGCATTTTCACCAACGATAATTGTAGAAATGAAAATAGGGAGATGCCCCAAATGAATGTCAGGAAATGAGATATTACACTGTGTTTGGTGAGATTTTAGCAAAAGAAAATAAATGATTTGATATTTAAAAAAAAATAATATAAGAAATGATTCTGATTTCTCTCCTTGCGTTTGGATCAATAACATAGTAAAAGAAAAGGAATGATTTGGATTTCTCTCCATCTTGTTTGATGAAATTTTATAAAAGAAAAGAAAAGAAATTCTATTTTGATACATATTGAATTTAGGGATAAAATTGAAATTTTAAAATATTATCAACCCTCCACCATCATTTCTCTTCAAATCATCACAACTTTGGGGTGATTTAAAAACAATAGTATGAGAGAAATCTATTTCACTCCATTTCACCCCTTATCATTTCTCTCCCATTAAAATTATCTTTTCAAACATGAAAATCCAATTTGTCCTCTCAATATGATTTCTTTTATCTCTGTATCATCTCTTCTAAACAAGCCCATAGAGTAAGTTATTATGTCTGTTATTATCAATTGAGAAGATTATTATAGATCATAGTGAGGGGTTATCGACTATTCATGGTATTATTATAGATTTATATACCATAGAAGAGGAAGGATCATTTCTCTCCTGGGTATCGCTCTAGAGAACTATTCACCATCCCTTCCCCCTAGGGTTTCTGAGTCCTTCGGATCTGCATGCCTTAAGCTCGATTATTGTTCTTGCTGTGTATGTTTTTTCAATATCTTTCCCCTAGCGTGATCAACTTTTGGATGGGTGAATCTTTGTTTTCCTCCCCCTATGATGCTTGTAGAGATTGAAGGCTTGGTGGTGCTTGTAACTTAATTCTCTCTGATCTACCCGGATTTGGTCCCTCGGGTAGATTTGAAGGCTATAGTGTGGGTTTGACCCATCCAGTGTTTTCATAAGAAGAACAGCAGTCTGGACTTCAAAAGGTTCCTTTATGGGATTCTCTTACCCTGGTTCTTACATGATCCTTGAACCCCTATTTTTCCTCAATCCACGACATTCAGATTTGCAGGAGGTGGTCGTCTAGCTATTCGGAATTGGCCAACATCAATTATGGATAGGGTAGATTGAAGACTAGGATGCATCTAGGTTTCCTCGTGGTTGTACTTGGAGATTATTGTTTTGTTTGTTGGGGGGAAGTAGTGATTTTTGGGTACCTCTGCAGAAAGATTTTGTGTCTGACCTTGGAAGGTCCTGGGAACCACTTATTCTGTGGTGGTTGGCTTTGGTTGACAGATGACGATGATATTTGATGATTATTTTTTTTGGGTATGTAAATTTATGAGATTTTTTCTCTGCTTTTTGAATGTTTTTAGACTTATTTTTTTTATGAGATGAAAATGTCTCTTTTTATACTAGAATTAGTTTCATTACATTTGGTCATAGTGTAGCTTGACTGTGCTGTATGGTGGGCAACCTCTTTTTAGGGATGGGTGTGTTGACACCCATCATCAAGCCATCTATACTCTATTTTTAATGGATGGGTTCATGAAAAGATTTTTCTTAGTGAGATATTTTGGTCTTGAGTTGTGTTGCATTAGGAAATGTTCTGATATTTACAAGAATTGTGGGGTGGGTGGCACAAAAGGGAGATAAATGTGCAAGAATCAACCGTCCATCCTTCTCTAAACATTTTTATCTGTGTGAGAGGGGTTCTCTACTTTATTGTGCTGACATCACAGAACTTCTTGGTAGGGGGGTGACACATTCTCTTAACCAATATCACTGCTGAATTATCATTCATGGGTGTGGGGGAATGAGACTCTTTACCTCATTTGACATTTTCTCTCTTCAATATTGTTGCTCATCCTTCAAGCTTGTCCATAGTGGATTTTCCATGGTGTTTGTAATGGGTTTCCTATTTCCAATTTTTTTAAATAGGTTTGTATGTTTTATTTTCAATAAAGGGGGTTAGACCCTCAACCTGTTCAAAAAAACTACCATTGATTCTATTATATTTGGTGCATGTGAATTACATTCATTATTATTTTCCCATATTTATGGGGATCTGGGGATTGTTTTTGTGAATACATTTACTCCAGTAGCCTAGATATGGTGGTTAATTTTTAAAGTTGGTAATATATATAAGTGGTCACATACGAAAAGAAAAATTAGTTTAGTAGTCTTGTTAAACTAGATATGAACATGCCTCCATTTTTTGTTAGAATGAAAATAAAAAACATAGTGAGTGTTATTTATTTTTATTCTTGAACTCATTTTGCGATTCCTTCTTCATATATGGGGGATAAAACAAAAATAATGGGTGAGTTAAAATGCTTAGTTAGAGTTACATATAAAGAAATATATCACAAATACACGAGTGATAATCAATAATTAAAGGTAAATAACAAAAACACATATAATTTAATAAATAATTTGATCACAAAGAATCATATATATGAAATAAATTATGATCAATTAAATACATATAAACAATCACATGATATTGAAAATTTTCAATGCATATTATGACTATCCAAATAATCACAGTGAAATCAATATCTAATTTCATAATTATATAATGAAAAATTATAAACATTATAAACATACCATTAAGGCCTCGTGCCAAGACACATTACATAAATGGGTAAGGCCTCGACCAAATACTAAAAATAGTTGGTCACATGAGACCTACCGATCCATTGAGCTTCTATAACGGGACCCATAAATCAGTTACTAAGTCCAACACAATAACCATTTGAAAGGGGAGATTAATAATTCAACAAATAATCAACAAAAAAAATAACATTGAAATGATGGAATAAAAATGTTAATATTTCCACAGTCAAACTAATATTAAAAATTCCAAATAAAAAATAAGAATGGTATCATTACAATATTTTCGCAGTGGATTATATGTACTGTAAAGTGTTATTTTCATAAATGAGTGTAATACTATAAAAATGTCATTGAATAAATTTTTTGGAATATACACATTTTGTTATGAAATACTCTATTAAAAATTAAAATTTTCATGAATATTAGGGAAAATTTTTTATTTCAAAATAAAATTATAAAATGGATGAGAAGGATTCAAATCATTTAGCAGTCATGATAGCGTGAAATTCAATTCATGAAGTAAAAGTTAGAAAAAACATTCCTTTCACAAATTTGTATGATAATTCCAAAAGTATCTCATTCAAAGAAAGGAATGATGCTTTTTAAACCATTTTTTTAAATTAAAACATGGGTAAAAATGAATTTAATAAATATTTATAGAATAGTAAAAATAATATTTATGATTTGCCCAGATCAGTGTGAATTACTGAAATGAGAAAAGAGTGAATGAGTGATCCCTTTAATCTTTTTATAATTTTATTCTTTTCAGATAAACGTCTATGGCTGGTTAAATCCTCAATCTACTCTACTTGTGTCTCTCAGCCTTACCTATAATGATACAATAAATATAAAGGCACTAAACACAAGGATTTACATGATTCATTTCAAAGACCTACTACTTTCTGTGTTTGTTATTCTCCCCAACACAAATTCTCCACTATAACCTTATTATCAATTACAATGGATGATATAGAATCCCATTATATCTCTCACGAGTCCCAAACGAGTTTCTTTATACTGCATCCAACAACATTACTAGAGTCCCACTGGCCCGCTTTAGAGTCTCATTGAAGTCTTATTATTTTCATTAAATATCACAGGGTTCTTCTTACTCTCAAGTCACAGAAGCAGCTTCCTTCTTAGTTATCTTATTCATTGTAGATTCATCATATGCTCTTCCAACATAGGCTTTCTGAATTACACTTTCCTATGTATCTCTTCAAGAATCTTAAAAAACCTTTGGTATGGTTTGTTGGCCTTGCTCAATAATTCTGATCACCTTTTTTATCAGTCCTTATTGCTACAATACTCGAGCAATTCTGTATTCTTCTAATGAAGACTCGAACTCACTTCTATGTTTGGAAGCGGTGCACACAACCTCATCAAGAATGAAAGAATGATTCTTCACCATATCATCTATTTATTCCTTCTTCGATTATCAAATATTTCCAACTCAGTTATTGGATCTTCTTTAATTCTTCTCAACTTCAGTCTCAATACATATTCACTTGATGCATGGAATTCATGGAATCCAAAACATCTTGTTTTTACATTTCAATATTTTCTAACATGTTCATGTGTTCGGGCATGATTACATGCATTTTTAACATGTATTTTTTCAACCATAGCACAAACTATTCTAGTTTAGGTTCAATGAGTGCATCTCATATATTTCCATATGCATTGTCTATCTTATATTCTTCACTCAATATTCACACATATAATTCCTTCTTTCATGGTTATTTTCAAACACACACATGATGTTTAGTTTGGGTCCAATGTGTGTTATTCATGTGCATGTACTTACTTCATGGTTCAACTCACATATTTGTGTTTCTCAATGCACATAAAATACCTTCTTCATTTTTGTATGGGATTGCATGAATTCTTAACTATGATGTTATGGTTTCTGAACACAAACTGTCCACTCATTTTCCCCTCCATCTTATTTCTCTACTGGAGTACACACACACTATCTATATCATATCTGTTCATCTTCAAACCTAAATTGGTATGGGATTTAGAACATGTTCTCATACTCCTTCACTTGTTCACACACAACTTGGGATTCTTCAATTCATGCATATATGCATATTCAAACAGCCCATATTCATTCCATCTTCTTCAAAAAGAATCCCCTACAAAAAAAATGGTTTAAACATGATAAACTGAGGGTTTTACTGATCTTCTTTGTATAGGATATGTTCACATGTGGTTTCTTCTTCGTGAAACCTGATTTGTTCATAGTTCAGATGTCTTTAGAGTTTCTCAAACAAAAAATCATAAACTAGAAGTGTTTCATGGTTCTGGATGTGTTTGCGTAAATAAGGGAGGTGCAATCCACTGTTCCGATAAGTCTCTACATACCATATTATTCACAAAATTACTAAAGAGTAAAATTCACTTGTTTAGTGCCTATGGAAGTATTCTCCTTTGAATAATATTATCACGAGGAGACCTTCTCCCTTTTAAGAAGCAGGAGCTGCGCGAAACCTCTCTACATGATGCACTTTTCTTTCAAGAACAAGTGCTTTCTATCAATTTGAATCAGTACTTGAATGAGTGTATGGAATCATCTTTTTATAGGCATGGATCATAGTATAGATAAACATTCAAATTATTCATGAGATTCCGAAATAGTCAAATATTTGAATTTATGAGAACTTCACCATCGAAATATTAAAACACAAGATAAGATTTTACAAATTAATCGGTTCATTTATCTTCAACACCAGCTTCTTGATTTCAGGTTGTAATTATCATCACGTTCATGAAAAAAAAATTTTTTTGTAGAACATCCTATCAAATGGTCCTTGGCCCGGCCTCCTTCAACCACGTTTTCACCAGCCTATGCATGTTCTTCATGTTATAATTCATGTATGAAGATCTATTTTCATGTTTGAGCTCATAGCATACAGACGACCCTCATGCATGGAGGTTTGATTATCAATGATGTATGAAGATCAATCAAAGAGGAGAACCTTCATCTGTAGAAAAAATCAGCATCGGGAGGCACTAAGGATGAAGAAGACACATTTCGAGATCATTAGATAGTTCTTGTTTAAAATGGATATACACAGGATGCATCAGATGGTGTGGATTTGATCACGAGATGTGGGATATGATGTCTGGTTGAGATCTCAGTGAGATCAGATGAATTACCTTGATTGCGTCTATGTTTTCTAAAATCCAACCCACATCAAAATGGAGATGTGGATGTTGTGCAATATATAAATCAAGGATTTCCGCAATAATTATATATTACTCCTCCTCCCTCGATGGCAAAACCTCGTACCATTTTAACACTTCGAACGTGTTCAACGCCAAATCTATACTCAATTGTGGGAGTTCTATTCTCCCACGATACAGGGAGGATTTTCCCCATGTGCTCCAGCGACTTATACACAATCTGCTCTTGGCCTATACCGAACCGATCCCACCTTCGGGCTGGCGGGGGATCTTTCCCTCAGCATGGTTGACCTTGTGTCCCACAAGAGATCGGGTCAAGCTGGTTTGACTAGCGTTATGGTGTCCCATTTGTTTAGTGATCTACAAAAAAACATAGAATAAAATCCATCGCCTCCTTACAATTCAAACCCACCTTTGAATACTTAATCCTAGGCATAACTCATCTTCATCTTCAAAATTGATTCTTCTTTATTCCTTTCTTTTTGGAATAAGGATTCCAAAGAACATCACTAATCTTCCTTCATCTAATCGTGGATGAAGCTATTCATCAAATGTTGTAAAAAAGTTTCATTCATTGAAAAATGTATTCGAACATAAATTCAATTCTAAAATTGACTGACTTGTTATGGATTATGTCCAAGAATGACATCCAATGTCATTTCATATTTATTATCCATGTTATATAAGCTTTGGAACAACTTCCCCTCTTCAATCATCATCACCACTTCATTACTACATTGACATACACATATTTACAACTTATTGACAAAAAATGAAACAATATTCTCTAAAATACCCACTTTGTATTTTCTTCTAAATAAGTTAAGCACTCTTTATATGGGTCATTATCTGTGCCAATATTTTCTCCCCATTATTGGCAACCAAATGAAAAGTTTTAGTGGGGTCTGTTCAAAAACAAGTTCTCCCCCCTTTTAAATAATTTCATCATGAATATTACTAAGAGATGGATGATGTCACATGGTTAACTTACCAAATATCCTTTAGGTAATCAACTATAAATATAGTTGGTCTAACCGAGTGTTTAAAACAAGAGAGGTATGACAAAGCTTTTCAAAGCTATCCATAAACAACCATGCATGAGAAATCATGCTTAGAACGCATCAACTCTTATCCTAGGGGTTGTAAATAATCATATTTCTCAATGAAATGATAAATACTATACATAACTCAACAAACATATTAAAAAATTCAACTGAAAAGGTAAACATCCCCCCATATTTTCATCAATAAAGCACTTCCCCTTTATTGACATGATAAATACAATTAAGAATAAGCGATGGAAGTGTGATTGAAATACCTCAGGTTTCAACTTCACAAGATGTTATTACTTTCCATATTTTTAATGAAATAATCATTGATATCATCTCCTTCATATTTTTCCCCTCAAGGGGTGAAATACCTTTTATTAACCATTTTAAAAAATATCATCAGATAATCATCAAGATATTCTAGTTGATAATATTCCATTTTGGAACATTCAATGTATTTATCAAATCATGAATAATCAGTCCGACTTGTTGTTCTCCACATTACTAATTCAATTCACATCTTAAGATTGACTTTCACCTTTAATTTACTACAATGTAATCACACATATTCAACAAAAATATATGTTAGTAAGATGGAAAACATGTGAGATTTTTAATAGGAGCAACAAGGCTGGGAATTTCCTCCCAACCCAAGAACACCTTTCCAATTATCTGTAATGTGTCTGGTACTATTCGTGCCGGTGTGTCCTCCTTATTTGATACTTTGATCGTTTATTGTCATCATGGACTCTTTAATTCCATTCAACTTCATGTTTTGTGGATTGTTTGTCCTCGCATCTTCTAGTTGTGAAGTAGCTTCCACTAGTGCATGTTTTTCAATGTTCAACATCTTTAGTTTACCTGAAAAAATAGTTGTAAATTTTTTTTCCATGATTTCCAAACTTTTATCACCTTCCACACAACACTTGTGAGACACTTTTATTGTCATGTGCTGAAAACATCTCATGAAATTTGACTTTTACTTTATTTTGAATAACCTATTTTCCCTTTTCCTTTTCTTTAGATAGTACTTCATCTTCAACTCTTTTTAGTTTTATAGAAGTTTAAAATTGATTAGGACAAATAAATAAACACTCCTTGTTAAAAAATTATGGTTTGAGGCTTCCACATGGATTCTTCATTATTTTCAAGTTACATTTTTGGGAAACTTATCTTCAATAAATCCAGTATTCTCCTGGATTGATTGTATTTTTAAGTTCATATTCGTTCCATTCATTTCCATGGATTGATAAAAGTAATACATGGTATAACATTTCATTCCATTGTAGAAAAATGTTTTCATGGTATTGCTTTTGGATCCCAAACCCTTCAATTTAATGGATTTTGAATCTATGGTCTTCTCAACATTCCTCCTTGAAATATTCTTGGGAGAATTTTTTTTGGACCATTCTTCTACTTAATTCCCATGGATGCTTCTTCCTCCTTATCTAGCTTCACTGATCTTCTTTTCATATTATATTTGGATACATGTTGAGATGTAAATGTACCAAAATTTTGACCACTTCCATAGAATACATAACAGATATTATCAAGAAATCCAAATCTTTTTGCAGTATATATATGATTCTGGATCTGTGGATGTTGCATCTTCCTCTTTGGCATGTCCCCCTTGATATGTGATTCTTTAGTGCTTTTTCATTTTGATGATTGTACCAACAATCTAGTTCACAATTCCCAATCTTATTATAGCACCAACATTGACCCACACACATTGAAATTTTAATATCTTTTGCATAATATTGTTGGGTCTTATTATTGATGTGTTGTGCTTTATATTGGGAACCATCTTCCAAATTATTATTCGCATCCACCCTAGTCATGGTTGTAGGTTCCACACAACCGTTCCTCATCCATACTTGATTATAATTGTTCTTCCTAACTGAAGTATTTTAGGAAACACACATGGAAACATGGGTACAAAATGGTATGGATGGTACATGTTTTTTGGAGGATGTTTCCATTATATTAAAGGATGATAAATCACTTCTTTTAAATCATAGTTCTCAATGCAAGCTTGAGTGGCAACATATCTTCTCTAAGTTTTTTTGGGAAGTTCTAACTTGGGGTGATTGCCGATTTTTCAATATCACCTCCATCTCAAAAAAAATCATGTTGAGGGAGTTCTTCTCATCCTCGACTGATCTCAGATTACTTTCCCAAATTTCATTTGCCTCTTCATTTGTTCTTCATGAATGTTTATTAATTCTTGCAATGAAAATTCAAGCTCATTTGCCTTGTTAGACTTGTATTCTAGTTGAGTAGCTTTGATATCCATTGAGACTTTTCACAACTTTTCAAATCCATAGAATGCTCATACAAATACAATCTAAAAGAATTAATTCTCACAAATAAATCCATGTAATTATTCAGTAACTTGAGAATGTATTTCATTGAAAATAGAAATTAATTATTCCTTTTCTATCACTAGTTTTGTGAGACTGTTGGATTTACCAGCCCTTTTAGCCAATGCCTCTTCCATGGCATCAACTTCCTCTTCTAGGTGTAATTTTTCATCTTGAAGAGCACTAATTCTAGCATCAATATGTCTTTCCACTTTTATAGGGATTTTATTCATATGATATTTTAGTAAAGAATTAAGATCAATAATTTATCTATAATCAGCACATATTATTAATGCTTCATTAGAGAAGTTAGAATAATAATAAAAAATTATCCCATGTTGTACCATTCAGATTACATTCTGTAGAACGTGTCACCCCAAAAGTAGTATGCTTATTCGTCATATTACATGACTATTTATTATTTCTATTTTATAATTCTAGGATGCTATATCCATTTGAGGTTACTCACACATTTTCTCAAATCATCACTTCATAAAGACTCCCATGGATCTTTTAGAGGTGATCATTATTGTGATACCAATTGAAGTGCCCAGATCAGTGTGAATCATTAAGAGTGGGAGGGGGTGATTCAGGGATCCATTTAAACTTTTCACAATTTGATTATTTTTAATTAAACCTCTATTGATGGTTAAATCCTTTATCAAATCATATTGGCTCTCTCAGCCTTACCTCAGATGATTCTGTAAATGTAATGGTAACGAACAAAATGATTTACAAGCTTTGGTTCAAAGACCTATTCCGCACTGTGTTGGTTATTCTCCCCAAAACATATTCTACACTATAATATTATTATCAAATACAATGGTTGATAAATATTCCCAATGTATATCTCCTGATTCCCACATGAAGTTCTTTATAGTTCTTCCCACAGTATTACCAGAGTCCCACTAGCCACCTCAAGAGTCTCACTGATGTCTTCTTCTTTCCCTTGAATCTGATAGGGTACTTCTAGCTCCCAAGTCACTCGTGAAGCTTCCTTCTTAGTTATTTGATTCAATATAGATTGATCTTATGCTCTTCCCATATAGTCTTGATGAATCATATTATACTATGTATCTCTTAAAAAATCTACAACATCCTTTGGTAAGGTTTATTAGCCTTGCTAAATAATTCTGATCACCTTTGTGATCAGTCCTTAGTGAAAAAATGCTGGGGCAATTCGTTTTTCTTTTAATGAAGACCCAATATCACTCTTATCGGTGCATGTTGTTCACAAAACCTCTTCATGAATTCAAGAATAATTATACACAATATCATCTCTATATGTCTTCTTGGATTCTAAAATAACATCATCTTGGTTATAGGATCATCTTTAATTCTACCCGACTTCAGTATGAGTACTTATTCACTTGAATCATGGATTTCATGTCATCCAAAACTTCTTGTTTTGATATATTAATAACTTCTTACATGTTCATGTGATAAATCATGGTTTCATGCATGAAATACATGAAATTTTTCAACCTAGAAACACATAATCATAATTTAGGTTTAATGAGTGAATATCAGGTTCTTGCATATGCACTTTCTATCTTATTTTCTTCACTGAATATGAACACAAAAAATTCCTTCTAATTTGGTTCTTTGTACAAACAGACTGTCCATATTATATATGATCTTCTTCAAACCCGAATGGGTATAGGCTTTTGAAAAAATTATCCTCCTCCTTTACATGTTCACACAAAACATGGGAATCTTCAATTCATGCATGTATGCATATGAGTACAACCCATATTCATAACTTCTTATGAAAAAACAATCCCCTACAAAATAGTACGGTATAAACATGAAAAATTGAGGATTTCAATGTTCTTATTTAGGAATGAGATAATCAAGTGTGGTTTCTTAATCGTGCAACCTGAGTGTGTCATGTTTCAGATAACATGAGTATTTCGCAAAAAAACTCATGAACTGGAAGGGCATCATGGTTTGGGATGTGTTTGCATAATCAAACTAGGTTCAATGCACTATTCCCATTAGGCTTCACGTACCATATTCTTCACGAAACAACTCAAGAGTTAAAATAACTTGTGAGGTGCCCATGGAAGCCTTCTCCTTCTTGTAGGATTATTGAAGGGAGGCATTCTCTCTTCACAGAAGCAGGAATTTCACGAAACCTCTATGAACGATGCTTTGTTCATTTAGGAACGAGAGCATTCTCTAAATTTTCTTCAAATCCGAAATCTGTCTAGGGACTCATCCTTTTAAAAACATGGATCATAGTATATCTACACGTTCAAATTCTTCATGTGATGCCATAGGATTCAAATAATTGAATTCCCATGATCATCATCTTTGAAATATTCAATAGTGGGATAAGATTTCACAAATCAATCAGTTAGTTTCTCATCTAAAGATTCTTCTTAATTTTAGATTTTAATTATCCTCACGTTCATGAAAAGATGAGCACATGAAAAACATATCCTCCAATGGTTCTTGGACCAACCTCTAAAAACTGCATTTTCCTCGACCTACATAGGTTCTTCATGTTATATTTCATGCATGTAAATCTATTTTCATGTATGAGTGTGTAGAATTATGAAGATCCTCATTAATGGGGGTTTGCTTGACAATGATGGTCGAAGATCAATCACAATGGAGAGGATTCATCTACGGAGAACCACGACATCGAGAGGTTTGTAATTTGAAGATGAAATAGTTTGAGATCATCAGATAGTCCCAGTTTAAAATGGTGAGACGCAAGATGCCTCAAACGGTGTGGATTTTCTTTTCCGACATGAGATGCGTTGTGCAGCAGAAATCTTAGAGATATCATATGAACGTCGGAAATTTTAAAATCCATCCCACATAAAAATAAAAAAACAGTGGTTGTGCGGTATATTAATCAATGCTCGATGCACTGATTCCAGATTACTCCTCCTCCCTCCATGGTACCACCCCATACCTTGTTCACCCTCTAGGCTCACTCTGCGCCCATTCTATGCTCCCTTGCAGGTGCTCTCTGTGCCCAAGCTACATGTGATATTTTCCCTATGCACTTCATTAACTTATACAAGACCTGATCATTGCTCGCACCTAACCGATTACACCTTCGGATTGGCAAGGGCTGGTTCCCTCAGCATGGTTGACCTTAAGTCCCACATGTGATATAGTCAATATGGCTCATCTTTCTTGAGGGTGAACCATTTTTTTAAGTGATCCACACAAAAAAATAGAATAAAATGCATGGAAACCATACAATTCAAACCCACCTTTGAATAGAAATCCCCATGCATAACTCATATTCATCATCAACCATGGTTATTTTTTATACTATTGTTTTTGGAATAAGGATTCCCAAGAACACCACTCATCTTCCTTCATCCAATCATGGATTGATCTATTATTCAACTGTTGTATCAAAGTGTCATTCATTAACACATGTATTCAAAAATAGGATCAATTAAACAATCGTCTAATTTATTGTAGAGAATGTCCAATCATGACATCCAATGTCATTTAATATTGATTCTCCAAGTGACATATGCGTTGGAATAAGGATTCCAATGAACTTCACTCATATTCCTTAATTTAATCATGGATGGATATCCTATTTAGATGTTGTATCAAAGTTTCATTTATTTAAACATGTATTCGAACATAGGATCAGTTCAACAATCTTCTGATTTATTCTAGAGAATCTCCAAGCATGACATCCAATGTCATTTAATTTTGATTCTATAAGTGACATAAGATTTGGAACAAATTTCCCTCTTCAATCATCATTACAAATTCATCACTACATTTAAATACACATATTGTCACCTTATTGACAAAAAATGAAACAATATTCTCTACACATTAGAACATTTCATTAAAAATATGGATATAGAAGGAAGATATTATCAATCCAGTAGAAAAACTTTTCTGGTTCTCCATAAAAATGCAATTTAGGTATCTTGAGTACTTAAATAGTATAAATTAAAACAAAGAATTAATATTTCTAGAAATATACATATTAAAATAAAATTTATTATGGTTTAATATAAAAAGATAAAATAATTCCCCTCTCAAATACTTAAATATAAACAATCCTTAGCAATTATGGGATTGTGAAATAAACACTTATCATATTGGAAACTTTTGAATCAAATCCCTTATTAAAGAAATAACCTCAAATGAATATTTAAATACATTGACTATTAATATATTAATTATATCAAATATAGATGAGGTGGTATATATAGATCATAAAAATGAATAGGTAATTATAGTAAATAATTCTCAATGTAGTGGAAATTGATATGAAATATCTTACAAAGTCCATATTTTTGAAGTGAGAATTAATAAAATAAGTCATTATGTGTAAAAAATGTAATGATACAATTTTTTAAAAACAAATTCATAAAACCTTATATTATTTCACACATAATCAAATCATATCATATTCAATTAAGAATTAATAATACCCAACATAAGAAATTGATTTATGAAACCCCTTACCTCATGTACAAATTTCATCGCACATGTTCAAAACTCATGTATAATGAATATAGATATATAATAAATATCTAAAGAACCAATAAAATATATCTAATTCCCTATATTATTTACCTATAACTATTTATCACCCTTTTTTTGACAATTCATTTTTAAAATCACTATTACATGTGATCACTGCTTCAATTTTCATGAATGTTTTTGTTCGGTGGATTTTTTATTGTAATTTGATCATGCTTCGATGACATACAAAATATTATTAATTTTAAAACAATAATCTATATTTATATCCAATATATTTATATTCAGAGTCATATATTAAAGATATATATAGAAAAAATGGATTACAATGTTCATTGAGACAATAGGTCGTACATATGCAAGAATGATGTATTCACTTTTTAATAGATGGGAAAAAAGAATGGTAAATACCAATTCAAATTAGTTGAATAATTATTATATCATATGAATAATTTATATTCATTTAATATATCCTTATTACAATCCAAGTAAATTGAAATAAAAAAATCATAGTGTTTCGTGGACATGGCAGTCCACACTTACACCCAGATTATGTTATTTTCTTCCAAATGATTTGAAGGTAATATGATAGGTATGATATTCTATATTAATAATAACAATTATTCAATAAACATCATATATTATTATTATTTAAATCTTTATAGCAATATTATTCATGTAATAATGATAATAATCACATTGTTATGTGGATATGGTAATCCATACATTTGATGAAGTAATGTTTTCTCTTTTTGTATTATTTTAAAGGGATTTGAAATGAATATAAAATAATAATAATAAAGTAGTAGTATATTAATTATATCTTATTTTTTATTTTAGTATGTTTAAGACATTTTTATAGGAAGTATAAGAAGGAATAAATTTTAATGAGTTTGAAAACAATTACATTCTTTTAGAGAAACCTCAATTGGATTCTTTCTTATGGATAGAAAGGTTTGTATTTTTGGTATACTAGCACCATTATAACATATATAAGGGTTTTTATTATATAATTTGGCATGGTTTGTTCGAGATATATTGGTAAAAGTTGTTTGAATAATCCAGATAACATTTGTCCTTTTATAAGTGAAGGGATTTGTATTCTTTGAATTTATTAATGTATTAAATTTATATAATTTAATTTTTATTAAAAATGGATCAGAATTGATATAATTATAATATAAGATGATTATTAGTCTAAATAATCCCGACCAATAAAATTATCATATTGTATACACTATCAAATATAAGGTTAATTTAAAATATCATGGTTTTACATTATATTATCCCTAAATAAATTTCACCCTTACAATTTTATTTTGGTCATTAATGGTTTATCCATTTTTGAAAACCCATACAATAAATAGGGATAATACAACTTCCTATTAAAATGTGGTGAAGATAAACAAGAAACTAATCAAAAAACCACGTTTCTTAATATAATAACATTAGAAAGATGTGAAATTATAGAGGTTGAATTGTAACCTAACACCTAAAGATTAATATACAGTGAAAGAGAGAATTATTATAATAAATTTATCCTCTAAAATGAAATAAAATTTTAATGGTAAAAATGGATATTTATTAATTAAAAATTAAGGTAATATGATTTTTTTTTATTTCAAGATCCTTTTTTTAGTGTTGAGGAATTACTTTATCATATAAACTAAAAAAATAAGGAAATATACATAATTGAAAAGTCTAATTTGATCATTTAATAAATTTCAACCATAATGTAATCCATTAGCCAAGGGATGAGTATCAAAGAATATTTTTTAATACCTAAATCTCAAAAATAAACTTAAAACTAATCCCATAACCCAAAAAAGGATGACAAGATATTTCTACTTTTTATAGACATTAACCAGAAATAAAATATCTATAACTAGGTAAGTGAATTCCAAAAAATATTAAGCCTCTATATGATGAAATAAAAAATGAATCTAAAAATACTTGATAGTAATAACCCAATTTTAACTTATATCGTTGGATAAATAACGAACCTTAAAATTCTTCAATATGTTTACAATATATTTCAAAACCCAAAAATTAGATAGATCTGATCACATATTCTTCTTAGATTAATAAAATGTTAGTCTTAAATAAACATTAGTAAGTCATATACCTGAATATTAATATTCTCGAATCATATTACATTTAAAATATGATAATCATTTCCATAAGTTACCCGAATCACAATTAAGGCACATTAAAATTATATATGATGCTAAAATATAATTCATAATTTAATCCTCAAATAAAATCATATTCCATTTTTGATGAATCCAAATATTCATTAAACTTCATAAAATATTAACTAAATAAATTTTACATTGAACCACTAACCAATTAAAGGTCACTGACACTATCCTATTTATTTTCTCCATATTAATACTTTCTTTTCCCAAATAAACATTATTATAATACCACTAAATCAAATTTCATGGTCTTCAATACCTTTTAGTATGTGTTTAAAAATCCCCAAATTAATATATTTTGGAACATCCCTTTTGTGTCTCTTGATTCTAATATATGGAATATCACTGATAGAAAAATTATCCATCATTGTTCTCACAAACTTGTACTTAAATACTCCCATACATATGTTATAATTATTTACATAGAATAAGGACTTATTTGATCTAGTATTTAAACCGTTGAATAAATATTTTTATTGGATAATGTTCATATTTTCCACACATAAGGCATTTAATTATAAATGGTACCTTGGGATGAAAATGAAATCTGCCCATAAAAATTTATTTTCCTCAATATTTGATTGATCTATACCTTTATTTTCAACACATAAAATGTTTTTCAAATCTTGATACATAATATTTGGTGTCTATTTAAACATTTCTGACATGAAGGTAATTGTGTTTTCTTTCCTTCATGATCTCCATCACACTAGTTCTCAACAAACTATACCCTTCTCTTATTTGGTAAGTGTGAAAGATGGTTATGGTATATGTCTAAAAAAATATATCTTAAAAAAAATTGTGAATAATGACAATATATTTTACTCTAGTAAGCATCCAATTTTGTTTCAAATAATCACCACATTCCCCATCACATTCAATGTTTACATGATTCCTCCTATTTCCAATAATTGAAACTAACCAAAAAGAATAATATATAAAATAATAACTATAGTCTTAGACAACACAACCACTACCTTACAAGGATTTTAAGATGTTATAATATACATAACCTCATAATAAATTTCATTCACATTGTTATGTTCCATAAACTATGTTTTCCTATATCTAGTACCCAAGGTCTCTACTAAACATTCTAGAATACAAATCGTAATCACCCCAATTATAGTATCCTAGAGATAGTGGTTACTATATTAAATTTTTACTATATAAAAGATATAATATCCCAATGGAATGAGTAGTTTAGTACTCTTGGTAAAATAGATACAATCATGTATCCAATATTACATTTGAAATGAAATATAAAATGTAGTTAATGTAATTATTCTACATCCACAAACTCATTTAAATATTCCTTCCACATATTATATGGGGAGAAAACAAACAAAGGGTGATCTCAAATTCGATGTAAGGGTTACATAAAATGGATTCAATAATATATAAGAATGATATAATAAATATGTTAGGGTAAATAAATGAAAATATATTTTATTTAGTTTATAAATTAACAAAGAAGAATCACAAGTTTGGAATAAATTATGATCAATTTGTTCCATAAAAATATGCTCATGTTCTGAAAAATTATACATGGATATCATAACTATTGAAAAACATCACATAGAAATAAAATAATAATCTCATAATGATTTAATTCATAAGGCCATACATCATAAAAATTTCATTAAGGAATGATGCTAAGTCATCTTACTTAAATGTGTATGGGGTTTACCAAATACCCAAACCAGTTTTCCACATTATATATATAGATGAATTTAAAGGCTATAGTGGGATTATAGGAACACTTAATATATATAATTCATTCATCATATGTAATGGGATATTGAAAATTTAATACATAATAAACATAAAAATTCATATTGATAAACTAGAATACAATATGTAAACACTTCCCCAGTGAAACTGATCCAAAACCATTCAAAGAAAGAATAATGATGGTATCATTACTATATATTTATAGTTGACTGTATGAGAATAAAATTTTATTATACTTCATTATATATAATGACCATAAAAAGATCATTAAAACAATTTTGTGAAAAATCACGATTTCATTTTGAAAACCATTTTGAAAAACTATGAATTTACAGAATATCTGGTAAATAAATTTGCATCAAATTTTCCATGTAAACATGTTGAGTAAGACAAAAATAAATTATTAGTAATTATAAAATAAAATTTATATATTTTTGAGAATGTTAAACAAATCCTTTTACATTTTTTATGAAAATTCAAAAATCTTCCTCATTAAGAAAATACATATATGATTCTTTTTATACCATTTTGTAAATGTCATACATGATTAAAAATTTCTTTAATATGTAATTGTAAAATATTAAAAATATTCTTTGATTTTTTTAAATATGGATATTGGGGAAAAAGATTCCCAATCAAGTAAGAAAATGAAGACGAATTTCCTTAAAAACATTAATTATCTCTCTTGAGTACAAAAAAAAGATAGAAATGAAAGAAAAACATATAATTTATAGTTTAAACCATAGTAAAATAATTTAATTAAGTCTTAAGATAAATTTATGAAATTTTTACCCAACTAAAATAGTTAATCATAAACAATCCCAAAAAAATGATGAGATTGTGAAATAAATTATCAACGCTTTGGTAACATCTAAATCATTACCCCCATGAGAAAAAGCACATAAAAAAAACATTAAATACCAAAAATATAACTATATTTTTGATGTAAAATTTAAAAGTGTTAGAAGATAAAAATCATAAAAATAAGTTAGTGCATAATACCAATTATGTCTCAAGGGAGTGGAAATTGAGACGAACTCTCTTACAAAGAATAGACCATTTAAGTGTTAATTAATCAATAAAGTGAGAATGGATAAAAAATTTAAATACCCATGAATGTTTTTGTAGAAAAAATAATATAATAATAGGTCATTTCACACATAATCAATGAATATCAAAGATAATGAAGGAGTAATACAACACAATGAAATAAATTCATTATAAAACCCCATAACATGTGTTCAACATCCATAATACATGTTCAAAACTAATGTAAAATAAATATACATTTTTTATAATTATATTAATGAAAAATATTCATATATATCATACCATATATGATTTACTTATGTCCATTTATCTCATTTTTAGTAATAATCCTTTATTATAATTGTAATTTTAAATGGAAGATTCTTCATTTTTCATGTATGATTTAGTTTAATGGTCGGTCCTTATATAATGATCATGATTACATAATCTAAAAAATGTTATAAAAGGTATAAATATCATATATATATAAATAAATATATCCAATATAATGATATTTTAATTGCACTCTAAAATATATATAGATCGAAAATTGAATTTCAATGTTCAAAGAGATGGAATGAAATATGTACACAAGAACACAATGTTCACTTTTTGACGGTTGGAAGGAAATAATGGTAAGGAATAATTTTCCTTCACAGAATAATTATTATATAATATAAATAATTTATATTAATTAAATATATTCTTATTAGTATCTATGTAAAATGTAAATGAAAAAACTCGAATCACTCAGTGGATGTTAGAGTCTAGACATACATATGAGTGAAATTATTTCTTTCCAAAAAATTAGAAGGAATGAAGGTAGGTATGGTATTAGAACATCAGAAATATAATTATTTCATAAAGTTAATATATTAATTAGATCAGTATTTGTAACCATCCATGTCTTTTAATAATGTAAACAATCACATCATTTCACAGAGACAGTAAGTCCAACATACACAAGAGAAATGTTTTAGCTCTTAGTGTTGGTATAAAATATATTGAGTAAGTAGAAGAAGAAATAAATATAAATGATTTGTAAAAATAATTTCCTTCTATTAGGGAAATAAATATTGGGTCACTTAAAATGATAGAAGAATTGTTATTTTTGGTGGACCAGAACCTCCAAAATATACCTAATGATGTTGATAATTAATGTGGGAAGAGGTTGGTGGAGCCAGTTTGATCAAAGTGGTTTGAGTAATTGAGATATTAGTGTCCTTTTAAAAGTTGTAGGAAAGGTTTTATTGAAATTTATTTAATTATTAACTTAATATAAATTAATTTTCATATATGAATGCCTCAATTTTCATGTCGTTACAATATATAATGATTATTCATTGAAATACTCCCAACTATGAAAATGTGAAAAAGCTTTGGTTATTTTTTAGAATTATTTTTTAGTGTTTACCCCACCTTGAACCTTTTTAACATTATTTCAATATTAAAGTTTCAAACCATTTAAGGGTCATGATTGTTACTATAATAAAAAGGCCCATAAAATTACCATGGTTGATCTTTCTTACCCTACATAATTTTTTTTGTTGAATGAAATATTTTAGGAATTTTAAAGAATTTAATATAATATTATTTGTTATAAAATATTATTAATTTATTCTTTTATTAAATTATTTTAATATGAATTTCAATACATCAATACAATTGGGTATTAAAAAATAATCCTTTAAATATTTCCTAAAATGTCATATATGTCTAGAGAATTCATGGGAAACAATAATTCATTAAATTTATATCACTTTTATTATGTTTAAAATAATTTATTTTATGTTTCTATAATTGAATATATTTTGTATCAATGTTTTGTAATAATTTAAGTTCATTATTTCATCTCTGTAAATTAGAATTAAATCACAATGATAAAAAAAAATTAGTTTCCATTAAAATAAATATTTATAAACGCACATAGATTTTTTATCATAGTGTCAAAAATTTAATGATAATAATACAAAGAGAATGTCATTTTTGAGTTTTCATTATATAAAAAAATATTAATGTCAAAAACACATTCAAATGGAACAAAATCTTATATATTAGAATATTGGTTAATTATGGATGAATGGTTTCATAAATTCAAATTAAGGTAATTTTTAGTTTTAATTTGATGTATTTATCATATTAGTGTTAACCTTAATTACCTAATTTGCACATACATTGGTGACAATTATTTACTATTGTTACTATTAATAATGAAAAAAATGGAAATTTTTAAAAATTGTGGATCTACTGATTCAAAATATTTATTCAATTTTTAATAATTCTATTTATATTTTTGGAAGTAATTTATTTAAAATAAAAACAAAAAACACAATGAAAAATAGTTTTTAAGAAAAATACATTTTTATTTATAGAATGGTTTCTTACACAATTCAACCCTAAAAATATATTCCAAAAAATTAGATATATTATTAATAATAAAAAAGAATTAATTTTACTTTGAAATAATTTTAAAACAAAATGTAACTTTGTGTATTCATGAAACAAAAATAAATTTTTGAATAGAATTAAATATTTTATCATTATTCTCGGAAAAATCAATCTTTTTAGAAAAAATGAAAATTTAAACCTAAGATATTTTTATATGGTTATTTGAAAAATGATATTATCTTTATAAAATAATATTTTTATATGTTTTATTAGTTAATTAAAATATTTTATGATGAAAACAAACAAAAATAATTTATGAGGAAAATTTATTTCTAAATTTTAGAATAAAATTACTAAAAATTAAATTCAATTTCTTAAGAATTATTCGATGAATTTATATTGACTTTGTCCTTTATATATATATTTTATTATTTAGGTAATATTATTCATACACATGAATTCAATGAATAGATTATAATGGTCATATTTAAATAATAATATCCTGTAGTTCGTTTATGGTCGATGTAGCATGTTGTATACACTATCGAACAGCGTGTTATTTTTAAATATTCGGGTGTTACAATTTTAGAGTATATATATGTGGTGATGTAAACTTATTCACCCAAAACGGTGTGATGTGAGTGTATTTATATGTTTGTGTAGTTTTATAACATGATTTGTGGGTTTAGTATTTCATAGGATTTCTTAATGTTTGAGAGGCATAGTTTCTTTTTGATCCTATTGATTTAATTGGGACTCCACATTGGGAACAAATAAACATCTAAAATTGGCTGGTATCTTTCTAATATATCATCATTATCATTATTCCACATTAGATTATAGGTATCTCTAGTAAAGGCAATATATACCCAACCAGTAGTAGATGGGGAGATCTCATCCATGTTTTCTTGGACTATTCTTGGAGATAAGGTGACACAGTGGTTAGAAATATCTCTAATGGTTGAATATTTTTGGGGTGTTTACAATGAAGATTTATCAGGGTTAATTTATTGGTGAGATATCACATTCATGATTGAGTATATTCTAGACATGAAGACAAAAACCATTTTTCCATATAGGGGGGATCATCTAGATCTTAGAGAGATTAATGGTTAGCTAGAAGACCTTGGAGTTTGAAGTGCCCATGTGTGAACTATATTTATTATAAACAAATTTCACTAAGAGTTGGATTTTGAATGAACAATTATGATTTTATGTTTTAAATAATTTTTATTTTAAATAATATATTTTTCCTTAAATCCGAGAATATTCAATGACTTTCATTACAAAAAACACTAAACAAATCATGATACAATATATAACCGTTGAAATATAGCTATTGAATTGGAGGGTAAAAATTTCGTAAACCAATTTATGAAATAAATTATTATATAAAATAGATTCCATTTTTAACACTAATTAATTGATAAAATAATTTTTTATAAATATAAAATATTAATACTTTTTGCTAGAAATATATTTTCTTCTAAAATTGTATTTTTACAAACTTTTTCCTGATAAACAAATTATTTTATATATAAGATATATTTTTGGTATGAGTAACGTACATTTTGATACAAATAATTTATTATCAATAATTTTATTAGTATTTAAAGAGAATAAAAATAGAGATGTTTAATAATTTGAAATCATATTTTTTTATAAAAGAATTTTATATTATATTTTATGATTTTATATAAAAGTTAAATTCTAAAACATTAGAGGTTTTATTTTATAAAATGATATTTTTTTGGATTTATCACAATTTCATTATCATAGTATTAAATTTTTATAATTTTTTGAAATAAATGAAATTTTTGTGAATAATGAAAATATCTTATTTTACTAATATAATAACTTTATAATTATATAATAAACATTGATATGTTTATAAACCTTTTAATTTATCAAATAAGGGTTTTTTTCTCCCAAATATAAATTTTATGTGATAAAATGGTGTTCCTATTTTTTATTATGTGGTAAAAATAGTGTGATCCAGGATATTTCATTTTTAACAAATTAAAGTATATTACGTTGGTAAAAATTACCTTGCATGTTAAAATAAAAAATGGTAAATGTAGAAATTATAAGAGTAAAATACATAAAAATATGTATAAAAATATGTGATAATGAATGGTTAATGGATTTTAGACCTTATCATATCCCACACTCAATTCTTGTATTATACTATTATTCTTGACATATAGACCATTTTCTCTCCACAAATTATGTTAACATATTTAAAAAAATCCTATTCTCCCAACATAGAAAAGTGTACTCTCACTACCCCATAAATACAACACTGAAAATAGGTTTTATCGGTAAGATAAGATCGTTTTAATTCCCTATATTACTATTCATTTTCATTTATATTATATTAATATGATATGGAAATAAAACATATATTTCAAAAGAGTCTTTAAAGGAAATACTAGGATATCAATGTGAGTATTTCTATCATAAACTCTTTTCTTTTATTTATTACATTCCAAAATAAAATTTTATATTCATATTTTATAACATAATGATAATTTTTTAGTGAATTTTTTTATTCTAATAGAAAAACTGTTAACAAAATTTCCCAGTTTCCATGAAAAAAATTAAAAGCGTCATTTATGCATTTTGTGGAATACCAACTACATAAAAAGACATATATAATTTATTACCACTATATATATTTTATTATTATAATGGTAAATTTGAACAATGAATATGAAACATATAATATAATTATTATTTTAAAGATACTAATTATAATCAACTTCTTTCCCTCACGTTCTCTGGGTAATGAAGATATTAACCATGCATTGTGTGTATTATCACCTCTATGTAGAAACATATGTCATTTAAAATATTTTTTTCTTATTCAACAAAAATTATTAAAATATTCATTAAAAATTAAAAATATCGATATAATATAATAATAATAATTTTATAATAGAATTATTAGAAACAGAAATCATAAATAATCATACTCATCTATTAATTATGTTGTAGACAAGTTTGGTCTAGTCTAAACACATATTTGAACAATGTTATAAATTAATATCATGAATGACTATGATAGCATAATTATATTTAATATAAGATATGAATTTAAAAATAAATATTTTATTTTAGTCCTGGAATGATAAGATTTATATCTAAATTATTAATTTAGATACCAATGTTCACTAGATAAAAATCATTGATAAATACTTATCACCAATTTTGTCCAAAACAAATGTAACAAAAACTGACATATAATGAAATTATAATATTATAAATAAATATATAAAACCATTTCATGTACCTTTTATGACATGGGGATTATGAACTTCTAGAAAATAATGAATATCATTAATGATATAATGGAAGTATTCAAGATGAATAGGATCAATCACAATAGATATTGATAATTGATAACAACTAATCATTATACTAATAAATTTTTCATATAAATTTTATGTATAAATTATAATAGATATCAATAAGGTTTTTAAATAAAATATAATTATATTGATTTTTGATATATATGAGATTATTGGTCATTAGTGGAAGTCTTGAATTAAGATATAGGTTTTTGAATCTCAGTTTTTCTATATTGGTATATGATTTCTATTCACAACATGTTCCTTCTTTTTGTGGTGTATTTATAGTACATGGGATTACTTTTTTCATAAATTTCATGAAATAAAAATTATTATTAAATACATATCATTTTATTCTTTCAATAACTTTCAATTGAAAATAATGCAACACAATAATTGTTATTGTTAACTCAAAACCCTTCTTCAATAGGTCATAAGATCCCATATTTAATATCTTAATTATATGATTAGATTTCTTTAAAATAATATTTAAAATTTATCTTTATTTAATCTATTGGTTGATGTTATTTTATAACACAACGTTGTTTCCCTAATTAATTATCTTCTCAAAATGTATATTATTATTGAGAATAATTGGTATCATCATTAATGATGGTTTCCTCGCATTTTCCATAATTTCACATAATTCTAATATTCTCCTTTTTGTGTTGGGAAATAAGTATGTGTTATATCATTTTAACAGAATTATTTCCCTTATAATATTTTCAAATTAATTAATATTTTTTCACTTTTATGATTTGGGGTAAAAAGTTGTTTCAACCATAAAAGGTAACTTTTAATCCACCATCATTATTTTTAGGTTACTCATTATCTTTCTTTTTAAACTATTTCCTCTATATTTTACTTTTCATTTATTTATTCCATATTATTTATATATGTAATATATATATATCATGTTTACACTACATTTCTTGCGAAATACGAAATTTTCTGTAAATTTCATTTAAGAGAACATTCTGATTTTTTATTTCATTATATGTCTCACCTCCATAAAATCTTCTTCTCATGAATAGATTTTGAAATCATTACTAATTTTATGGGAAAAAACGCGACATTATTCTGGTTTAAAGTATAATTTTTTCCTTTATTTCCTAAAAATATCATTTTTCTCATTTTGAAAATCATCACCTAAGTGAATTGTTTTTATTGATACCTATCATTGATCCATTTCAATAATTTTACAATATTAAAACTCAAAATAGAAGAACTTTTTTCTTAATTAGAATCTGATAATTCAAAAAGGATTTAATTCATTCTCTTATTCCTAAACATTATGATATAGTCTTTAGTTATCCATTGTGATTATATTATGAAACCCACCTCATTCTCAAGGTGTTTATCATAATTATTAATCATGTAAAATTTCTTTTCCTTAAGTGGAACACTTACTATTTCACATATTTTGATTTTCATTATGTGACTGATGGGACAAAAATTATGCATACCTAAAATGCATTGGGTAATGGTTTTATCTCATAAGAAACCATATACGGTACACGAACAATTAACCAAAACAAATACATTTTGGTTATGCATGGTTCAATAATTATATAGATTATCAATGCATTGGTAAAATATTCAAATCTCAGAGGATAATATGAAAGATAATAGAGAGTGAACTCAATCCACTACAAGACTCTACCCACTATGTTTACGAGAAATGGGAGTGAATCCAATCAACCATCATACTCTTTCCAAAATGTTAGTCTTGGTAGGGATCCTTTACTCATGCTTATGATATCTTATTTTTCTAGTTTCCCAATATTTATGCTCAATTGATTTTCTGATATCAATTCATCATGAAAAATTTCCATGACTAGATCACGCTCTTATTCCATATTATATGTATATTCTTCTGAGATGACTTGTTTTATAATCATCAATTAGTGTCAACTATTATTGTTAAATGTTTATTAATAAGAATTTTCTCCCAAGATCATGTTTTCCATATGTTTATGAAATCAACCTTGATGACATATTGATGAGATTTTACTTTACCATGAATTAGAGGTCACCCATTGAAAATATTCTCACTTGGTTATGAATATGGTTTTAAGTATTGTGAATTATAGAAGGGATTCTATTGTGGCTCAATTATAGAGAAATATTAAGGGTTTTATAAAAAAAGGTTACTAAAGTAATTGGTCCTGAAAGACACCAAACCAAAGACTTTCTTTGAGTTGTGCGATATTAATTTGAGATATGATGTTTAAAATATGGTAATGATGTAAATAAATACATGTTTATTTTAGGTAATTATATATATGTGAAAAAATGAGATGTTTTAGTTATAGTTTTTCGTTAAAGAATTTGTGGAAATAGATTCAAAAAACCTTAATACTTGTGGTGATTATAGAATTATTCATAATTATTAAAATCATGTGGTATTTTTTTTGATAAGCGAAAATTTTCTACAACATGTTAAAGAAGGAATAAATAATTCCATTCTGTAATTGGTAATTAAATGAAGATGACTTCAACCTGATATATATATATATATATATATATTGGTATGAGTTTTTGGAGGATACTACCTATGCAATTCATTTAGTGTGTTACTCAGTTATGAGAGAGCCTATAAAATGTGACCACATTGGCTAATCATATGACCAGGAAAATCCACTTATTTGTTTACTCTCCAACCAACTTTTGATAGCCCAATATTTGTAATTAGAGATATCAAGTAAGATCAAAGTGAGATACAACATGTGACCAGAGAATATGACATGAATTGTTTATGCATAACACATCATAGAGAAAAAATTTTACATGAAAAGGTGTGTAGGTGTGATAGTGGGTTAGAGTGGGAATGTGCGACCCATTAAGATATTGTATAGTGTATCTGGGAGTTGAATATAGTTTCACAGTCATTTTAATTACAACACATATAATTTATAAAGCTTCTATACCCCCATAAATATTTTCTATGTGGAATTCGTTTATGTACAAGAACAAGTCACATATTTTTTTTAAAATATCTAATGAATCCAGTCCATTTAATCTGATTGATGTTCATTATTCAATTGATTTTTCATTCCCCATATTATTCATTTTTATCAAGATATTGTTTCATGAAAATTGTAACTTACCTAATATATAAATATCCACTTAATGAATGTAAAAAATTTAACTGACAACATGAAAAAAGTCTCATGCTACTTTTAGTAGATCAATGTTTGTTAACCATATATGTAATATTTAATAACCACATAACCATAATATGGGTAACCATGAGATTCTACATACCAAAATAAAAAAAAGATACAATGTGGCTAAACTACCTCTACTGATCCCTTATGAGGCCCATCAATTAAATGAATCAATGAATGATGGACTATGAGATTATGCGAGTTGTAAAAAGTTCATAAATTCCATGAATAATAGACCAGATTTAATATATGATTAAATATAGTGAACTCATGTATATATCATAAGAATAAAGGTCTCCATTCATATAACATTTGTGAATATGGGAAAACTCAATTGATCTTCCATTAAAAATGTACACATATCATATGTAAGAGAAATCCATAGAAATTTTGTGAGTTAATTACTTGATTAAACATATTGGAATTTCATATACCACCTTGATCTTGTATGCATATTTATCATGTCAAGATTAATTATGAGACTGAAATGGAGATTCATGTGTACTTATATGATCACATTTTAAGGAGCTCAAGCATTGTTTACTCAGAATAAGCTAACTTGATTGATGAGTGTGACCACATGGTTTGTTACCTTATTGAAAATTAGTTCAACATTGTATGTTAGTGGAAAAATATTATAGATCGATTTACATAACCATGTGAGATTATGTATTGTATAAGAGGATAGAACCAAGTCCATTAAGGTGTTTCTCTCTTTTCATAGAGATTTATGTATATTTTTTCAGGAAATAATATGCATTCTGTATACACTATTCTCCTTTGGATGATTTGATTATGGTAGATTAATGCCCATAATTTTGATGAAACATATGAATTCCTTGTATAGATATTTGTTTAGTGAAATAACAGACAGAACATGGAGATTAATGAATATTAATGAGGCCACATTATACGAAATGTAGAGATGTAGATGATAATAATTTGATTTATGGGTTTGTGAAAAAGTAGTGGTGAGAGTGTTTATATCCTTGACACTATTTGAGTAGGTATTGATATATTGGAATCCATAATATCATCACTGTAGTGACCCCAACCCCAGTAGCTAAGAGCTCATTGGATACTTTTTAAATTAGAAGAAGATACGAGTTATTGCATCCTAAAGCTCAAAATGGTTTAGTAATCTTGAAAAAATAGATAAAAACATGAAATTCACATTACATTTTGAAAAATAAATTACAAAAATAATTTCACTGAGTCTACCACTATTACCCATTTTTGTAACCATACATATCCTTTATAATATAATTATTGAAATCCTAGGGAAAATGGAACATATAAAAGTGGTAAGATTAGATTATCCATAAGGGTATACATCAGAAGATATTATAAATAATCCAAAAAGATTATGGAATGGTGATGAACTGAAACACATTACATCTAATCAATAAACTAAGCATAATATTGAAGGAATAAAAAATTATTAAATTATTCCATAAAATCTTGAGAATGAAACTTAACAATGTATATTCTAGTAGTCGAATAATCTCAAGGTATATCAATAACTAATCTCATAGTGAAGGAATTACTAATTCAAACCATCCTAAACATATTGTCCAGGCATTGGCTAAGGCACCATATATATCTTCGTAATATATTTTCAAAATCCCAAACTAGTTTGTCTCATGAGGCTTTCTGATACATCGAGGTAATATAGTGGGCCCCTCCTAACACTTACTAAGTCTAATGAATTCATAGATGTAAAGGAGTGAAACATAATCAATATTGGAATTAATAATAAAAACTAGAATATGAAATTTGAATATTTTAACCATAAATTATGAATGGGATGAAAATAGAACATCTATAGCCAAACTGAATCACAAACCATTCAATGGGATTTAGTAAATGATATCACAAGAGATCAAACTCAATCAATTATAATATCCAACAATGGATGTTCACATAGATGATAATACTCTAATAAAATAATTAAAAATTTATTGAGATAAATAACTTGTTTTACATTGATATCATTTATTTAAAAGTTATATAAAATTTAAAAGAAAACTTTTTCATTAAAAAGAATCTTGTCAAATTGTAAAGAAAGAATTATGACATTGTGGTTTCATGATAGTTTAAAATGCCAATCATGATATATAATTTAAATAAAGACATTCCACTTGTATTTTTTATGAAATATTCATAATTTAAATCATTTTTAAAATTAAAAAATTATTACTTTCAAACCATTTATAAAAAGTTGAACATGGGAAAAATAAATTAAACATTTCTAGGTTAATAGTAATAATATTTTGGATTTTTTTTTAAAAAACATGGAAATGGATGATAAATATATCCCAATAGATACCTACATATAAAAAATCTAAAATGATAATTTGATTGTGAAATTTACACATATATTGCACTTTTCATTAGTTGAACATGCTTTCCTTCATTTGAACTACTTCATTTTCCAATTATGGTTTTGTTGTGTATGCCCTTTTTTTATGCATAGGATATATTTATTTCATCTCAAGAATTATTTTTAATTACAAGATATTATATTTACTCATTATATACATTTTTATCGTCATTCTTGAATAGTTAACATGGAAAATTAATCACATCACAATGTAGACACAGTAGGCCGTACATACGCACGAGCGACAACATCATTCCCTCAATGGTGAAAGTGTAATTAATTTGAATATATATTAATTATACATAATCAGTATCATGTTATATTTACTATATATATATCTATTATTTTCATCATTATATCCATCTTAGTAAAGTGGCGATCAAAAACAAATTACACCAAGGTCTGGAGACGGTAAGCCATTCGTGCGCATGTGCGATGCTTTCGTTTTTCACAGGATGGTTAAATCAAGGAATATGGTTGTACTATAATCAAAATAAAATATAATAAAATATATTATAAAAAAGTTAATACTTTATAATGGAAAAACTCATGATTAATAAGTAGAAGAAGTAATGAATTTGAATAAGTTGGTAAAATATATACCTCTTATTTAGTTGGCTTCCTTTAGATGACATCCTTAGGGATCACGATTTGGTTTTTTTTGGAATTGCAGGACCTAAATTACATGGATAATGATATTAAGAGGATAAATTGAAGGTTTTTTAAAGATATAAGTGTCAAATTAATGTAAATAAGTGAGGGAGGAGGTACCATTTTATAATTGAGGTGATAGTCACTTTTGGAAACTCCAAAATATTAAATTAATATAAATTAATTATAATGAAAAATGGATCAAAAGTGAGTTATTTAAAAATTATGATTATTATTAGTGTAAATACTATCAAATGATAATTTTTAGACAAGTTTAGTTCTCATAGTTACGATTATCTTTTGTTTGTAACCCTTATTTAAACACTTTAACTATTAATGTGACAAAATGTTTTTTACTTTTGAAGGTTATTATAGTTACAATAAAATGAAAAATTAAACTCAAATGAGACATTGATTACATTTTTAACTTTATCCAAATAATTTTTATAATTTGATATTATTATTAATTTTTTTATCATTTAATAAAATATTATTTATTTTAGAGTATCATTGGGGTCAATTTTGATAGTATTAATTACTTTAATTTGTATAAATAGCATAACAACATGATAACATTGAAAAAAAAACGTTATTACATTATTAATATGTCTATGATATCTATAAAATTCTTTTTTGTCATTAATTATTTCATATTAAATTTATATTAATATTTTTAATAACATTTATTTGATATCTACATTAATTAAACAACTACTATATCATCATTGTGAGAGACATTAATTTAATTATTTCATAAAAAAACTAAAAAATTATTATTATGGAAATAAATATTTTGTCTTTAATATAACTATTTATAGTACAATTTATCTTTTGAATAACCATATATATAAAAATTTTACGACTCATAAAAAACACGAGTATGCTATTTTTTACTTTCCAAAAAATAAAATAATGTAAAAGTCATAATATGCTCTAAATGGTTCAAAGAGGCCACAAACTAGGCCTAAGGGTGATTTTATTTTACAATAACTTATCAAATTAATTTATGAAAAGAGTTATGGTAATTTTATAATACATATAATATTATTTTTATCCTAAATTACTTGATTTTAGTTTAACCGTGTTAATTAAAAATTACTAATGTTACTATTAATAATTTCTAAAAATAAGAGAAAACTATTTAAATATTTTAGACCCTATGATATCAAATATGGAATTTATTTTTTAAAATTCCAAAAAAATAATTTATAGTAATTATTTTAAAATTAATCCCATTGATAGAATGAGTAAATGAGTTTTAAGGTTAAAACATTCAAAAGATTTAAATGTTTTAATTCTAAATTCAATGAAAAATTTATTCCAATGAAATAAATTAGATTTAAAAATAAAATACTAATACAATTATACAATAAAACAAGTCAAAAATATAACTGAACACCATAATTAATTTAGATTAAAATTCAATTATTAATTAAAATCAAAACATGAATGTTGTTAGAAAAATACCAAAAATTCAACCACAGTAAATTTTGATATTAAACATTAAAATAAGAAGTTTATTTTGTCAAATATAAACTACATATTTTTTCAAAAAAAATATTTAAAACATGTCTTTCAAAAAAGGTGAAAAATATACCTTTTTAAAAATATATCCTTTTATGCCTAAAATTGGTTTTATTCTTATATTAATCATAGGATGATTATTGGATGAATTGGGAAACATTTTTTTGAATATATAGCATATAAATTTTATTAATATATTTTTTAAAATTAATTACTTTAATTTATTCTGATAAAATACCATTATAGTCATAAATATAGTTTTTGATAAATATATATCCTTTGCATTCAATTGTTTTTTATTTTCATTTCCAATGAATTAATTTCATAAACATGAATATAATTTACTTTTTTAATTTAGTTAATACAACTCAAAAACTAAAACTTAACATATAGTTTTAAAATAAAAATATTTAGTTCTATAATGCAGTTCATTTCAGTTCAGTTCCACGTGCAATGTATACTATCGATGAAATTGAATTTATTTTAGAAGAGACATACCAAAATATATATTTCCCAATTCAATTTCCAGTAAACTATCTATATTTCCAAAATCAATATTCACATTAGATTACTCAAAACAAATAATTAGATCTTAATGTCACATTCCCCATATATGAACAACATAATTATCTTAAAACCATTAAATAACTCTTTTATTATTCCAAATCCTTAAATAAGAACTAATGAAGTATATTCCTTATATATCCCATCATTCTTATAACATGAATATCATAAAATATTCTCATGTAAGAAAACATTAATAATTATTCTTAGACTATAGTGACATCATAATCATGACCTTGATCCCTTTTAATTTTATAATCTATATTTCCTCAATGCTTAGTACATTCATGTAAATAGTGTCCCAGATCTTTGAAACTATAACACTACACATTAATGGATTCTTTATTTCCCTCGGAATCATGATCCCAATGACCTTTCTCTCTACACTTATGAAAAATTCAATTCCATTCAGGATAGTGTGATTTGTTTCTTCCCATTATTATCTTATGTTGGAATATCCTTCTTTCCCTTTTCCCCATTATCTGTCTCCTCATCCATTATTATATTATTCCCTTTCTTTCCCTTAATGTCATAATACAGAAATAATTCTTTCTATATCTTGATAGAATAATAGATTATATCTTCGTATGATGAGAAATATTAGGAGAAAATATTCCTTTAAAATAATAGTTTTAACCGATTTGAGAATCTATCAATATTTATATTAGAATACATAAGAAATTCGTGGTCTGACATTCAATCCTTTTTACTTTTCTTTCATATTTAGAAATTTTCTCATCCTTCTTTTTCCTTAGATTAAAGAATTATCTCTCCATATTTTCTCAATGATCACAAGGGAAAAAATTGTATACAAAAAATTTCTTCAAATAATTCTTCTCCATGTCATCTATTTCTTCATGCTCTTTAGTGTATTTAATTAGTGACCACCATTGAGCTACATCTTCAAAAGGATGATAAAATTCCCTGAAAACGTCTTCCCTTTTGTTACATCAAAATTTAAAAAATATATTTTCTATGTAACATATCCATTACACAGATAAAAATAGATTTTTAGAACTATTTAATGTTAGATGTTTTTATCTCAAGTTGTGGTATAAAATTATTCATTCATATTGTGGATTAGTATCCTCTATATAGTTAAGGTTAATTGTCATAACATGATTTATCTATCCCAACTTGGTTTTAAGTTGTTTAGCACCATTTACACCTCCAAATCCAACATCATTACATTTAATATGAGGGAAATACTTACAAGTTTTACACACATTTATAATAATTCCATTCATTCCAATAGGTACCATTTATAAACAATTTAATACATGAAATTTTATCATAAAATTTTGAAAAATAATTTATAATATCAGAACCTGTGAATAAAAAAAACCTTAATTACATATTTATGTATAACATATCTCTAAATAATATTCTATGTTTATTTGGATATTTTCAAAATAAAATTTATAGTATTTATCTCCCTAATTTATTTTTTCCTAAATATAGTTCCCAAGGTCTCTACAAAAAATATGTTGTGATGCCAAATTTAATAATCCTGGGTGTAGTATCCCATTGCTGGTGCCTTATTATTTTGAATTGGAATATGATACAAGTGATAACTTCCCAAAGGACTAAATTATATAGTTGTCTTTTTAAACTATATTCACACTTTAAATTCAAATTATATTTTGAAATATAAAACACATAAATAATTTCACTAAGTCTTTTATTACTTCCCCTTTGCATAGACCTACATATCCGTTATAATATACTTTTTTGAATCATGTAGAAAATGAAACAAATGAAATGGTTGTTCTCAAATTCTCAGTAATAATATATAGTGTAAACTATCATAAAAATAAATAAATTATTATAGATAGGTGATGAACTGAAAACATGCATTTTAATTAATAAACTGAGCACAATATGATATGAATGAAAAGTGATCAAATAATAACACAATCCCATAAGAATGAAACTTAACTATGTATATTATTATAGTCAAATAATAACATGGAATATCAAAAAATAATCCCATAATGAGGGAATTCATAATGCATGACATCATTAAAATTATATCAAGGCTTCATCCAAGACACCACACATAATTTGGTAAGACATTTGCCAAAACCCAAACTAGTTAGTCTAGTGAGACCTATCGATGCATCAAGGGGATATAGACGTCCCCGCATGAAAAATATTAAGTCAAATGTATTCCTATAATGAAATGGGTGAAACATATTTATCAAAACCATTTTTTAGTAACAATATTGAGAAATGTGAATACAATAACCATAAACTATGAATGGTATCAAAATAATACATCCATAGTTTAACTCAATCCTAACCTATTAAATGAAATATTGTAAGTGATTTCATAAGATATTATCCTCAATAAATAATCATATCCAATAAAGGATGATTACATAAATGAAATTACTGTAACAAAATAATTAATTTTTTTTGATAAAAATGATTATCTTTTTATTGAAATCAACTATTTAAAAGATGGAACAATTTTAAAAGAATAATTTTCATTGAAACGGTCATTGTAAAATTTTAAAGGATTATTCAAGATATTACGGTTTTATTAAAGAGGAAAAATACACTCATGTCATATAAAGTTTATAGAAAAAATCCTTCTGTATTTTTGTAAAAAATGTCAATAATTACCTCTTTTGAAAAAAAAGACCAATTTCAAAATATTTTATAAAAAATAAAATGTGGGTAATAAGAAGCTAATTTTTTTTGGATAATAGTAAAAATACTTTTGAATTTTTATGAAACATGGACATATATGATTAATAATAATTAGTATATACTTAGATATAAACAATCTCGAATAATAATTAGATTGTGGAAATAACCCTTACCTTACACTTTCTTTTAGTTGAACATTCTATAACCACATGTATAATGGTTTAAAGAATTTATTATTTTATACTATAACTATATTCATATTGATCATATCATTTATTATCCCCTCATATCATTTTGTTAATAACATTTCATTATTAACCTTGTTTCGAGTGTTTTCTACTTTATTTTCCTATGCATGTTTTGTCCTGTATGTCTTGTTTTTTATGAATATGATATATTTATTTCAACCCTATAATAAAATAAAGTTAATAGATATAATATTTACTCATTATATAAATTTTTAGAATCATTCATTGCTAGATAACATGGAAAATAAATCACATCATGTTGTGGAGATTGTATGCTGAACGTATACATGAACGACTATATCATTCCATTAATGGTGAATGCGTAAGGAATTGGTTGGTATAGTAACTATAAAGAATAAATATAAATTTTTATGTTATATATATATTTATCCACTAGTTCCAACATTATACACATTAATATTATGTTTTGATGAAATAAAGTACACCACGGTATGGAGACGATAAAACGTACATACGCACTCGCAGTGCCTTCATTTATCATAAGATGGATAAATAATTTAATATAGTTATACCCATAAAAAATCATAGAATATTATATATGAAATTTTATTTATTAATTTATCATGTAAAAAATAATGAATAGGAATTAGAAGATTAAATTTTCTTGAATAAGTTGGTAAAATAATTTCCTCTTCTTTGGTGGACTTTGTTAGATCAGTTCCAAAGGGATCTAGATTTGGTCTTTTTAAAAGACCAAGACCTACATAACTTGTATATTGATGTAATGATTAGAATTTTTTTAGTTTCTATTCAAGATATAAGTCTAATGGTGGTGGGAATAAGTGAGGGAAAAGTTTACCTTTTATAATTGATGTGAGGGGAACTTTTGGATACACTCATAGTTATAAATTAATATAAATTAAGTTTCCATTCCAAATTGCAAAAAAGTAATTTAGTTTTAATATAATATGTTAATGTGTCTAAATAATCTCATAAAATAGAATTTTATAATTTTATGTATCATTAATACCAATATATTTTGGGTCTTACCCTTATTTAGACCCTTTAACTCTTACCGTGACAACTTGTGTTTTTACACATTAAAGGTTAATATAGTTACTATTAAATAGAAAAAGAGCCATAAATGTGTCCTGAATGAGATTTTTAAATTTATTCCAATAATTTTTCAATATTTTATATTTTTATGAATTCTATATCATTTCATAAAATAATATTTATTTTTAAATATCATTTGTGTTATTTTTGACACTTTTCATTACATGACTTTTTAAAAATATAATGACAACATGATAACTATAAAACCCCTTTAATAAAACCATAATATATATATTTCATATATAAAATTATTTTATATCATTAATAATATGAAAATTATATTTATTTAAATATTTTTAATATACTTTATAAGAAATGACAATTAATTAAAAAATTGATGCATCACCGTTACGAAAGAATTTAATTTAGTTATTTCATTGATTCAAATTAAAATTTAATTATCATAATAAAGATAAAAACGTTATATTTACAATGAATACTTGTAGTCTATGTTATCCTCTAAATAACCATATATAAAAATATGTAACACTTGTTAACAACATCAGTATGAAAAATTTGACTTTCCTTTAAATAAAATAAAATAAATTAAAGGATGTCATCCATGTGGGTATAATAGGCCATAAAATCCGGAAAAGGAATCTTTTTTTGACATTAATTCATAAAATAAAATGATGATAAGTGTTAGGGTAATTTAATAATAGTTAGAATATTATTTTTACCCAAAATTACCCAATTTTCCTTTAAACTTATTTATATATAATTACTAATTTTACTATTAAAAAATGTACAAAAATAAAACCAAATTCAAATATATTAGACCCACTAATTCCAAATATGGAATCCATTTTTCAAAATTCAAAAAAAATTAGTAATTTATTTAAAAATAATTCTGTTGATGGAATGAGAAAGCGGGTTTTCAAATTAAAAAATTTTAAAATATTGAAATGTTTTTATATCCAAATTAATGTGAAATTGATTAAAATGAACTAAATTATTTTAAATAATAAAAAATAGATTGATTTATTCTGTACAAATAATAAAAAATATAACTCATCACCATCGATTAATCATACTAGGAAGATATATTTAATTAAAAAAAACATGAAGCTTGTTAGAAAAGTACAGAAAGTTCCAATAATATATATTTTTCTATACCACATTAAAAGAAAACGTTATTTTTTAAAATAGAAATTTTAAAAGTGTAAAATACTTGATTTAAAATAAATTCTTCATCAAAATTTAGAAAAAAAACATTTAGAAAAATATTACTATTTGTGAATAAAATTCATTTTATTATTATCTTAACCGATCCAACTTATATGATTAATTTAATTTTTTTTATTATATAACTCTTAAAATTCATTAAGATAATTCATTAAAAGTGATTAATGTAATTTATTATGATAAAATAACATCTTGGGCATATATATAGTATTCAGTAAAAAATACATTATATTCAACAGTATTTATTTTTATTTCCAATAAATTCATTTTTAAACATTTATAAACTAGATTTTCATAATTTTGTTAATTATATTCAAAATCATCAACATAACTAATAGTGTAAAAACAATAATATTTAATACTATATTTTTGTTTTTTATATATTGTGTCATGTGAAACATATATTATCAAATAAATTGAATTTATTTAAGAAGACACATATCGTAAAATATTGGGATGTTAAAATCACATTGAAATGTGTGGTTTAATATTATATAGCATGTATGTAGTTCCACTTGTATTCGTGTAAAGTTTTAATGTGATTATGATTCTAATCTAGTCTTAATATATAATATTTCATGACGTATTTATCATGATTTATACTATTGATCATGTTAAGAAATATGTAGTGAAGAATATTAAACCCAAATGTTATCGAAGAATCCATGACCCCTATTATGGTTCATGTTCACATGAGGATACATTAGTTACATATGTTATTTTTATGAATATAACAATAGGATTTAAATTCATATGAATTATTATGGAATAAAGTGGAAGAAATCCATGATAATCAATGGAAGAAAATATTGAGGAAATTAGTACATGTTTTATAAATTTTTGATAGGAGTTATATAACAAAGAGTAACTAATATTTAAAGAATAAATTAATTTTATGGGGTGTATAAATGAATTGTATACATAGTTTTTAAAATACAACATGAGGCTTTCAATCGATTCATTAGGATATATAATAAAAATTTTATCTAATAATTAAATGATATTAAAAATATTAATATTATAATGAATTTATATTGCTAAAAATATAAAAAATATTCATGTGGACACTTTAATATAAATGTATTCGAAATGAGGAGAAAAACCATGATGGATATTTTGAGAGACCTTGGTACAAGAATGAATCATAATACAACTGTGTTTATTAAAGTGACATAATCCAATACATTTAAGAGTTCTAGTTTTTTGAAGAATAAGAATATTAAGGAAATGAGAAAAATATTTTTGGTAATATTGAAAATATCATTTTTTGAAAACATGTTGAGAAGATAGAATATTATATTACTATGTGAATTCTTTCATGAATGAGTACATCATCCAAAATATTAAATGAATAATAATAAGGAAAAATCGCATGAAGTTATGTTGAACAGATCCCATCTCTTAATGACTTTTCTAAGTTTTAATAAGGACTTCTAGAGAACTGTTGGTTCTTGTATAAATATAACCATACTATTTGGGATCTAAAATCTATGGGATTCTATATAACGAAAGTGGATAATACATAACCAAATTTATTAATAACATATAACTACACTCTTGATTAGTAAAATAATATATTGATAATAAAAATCACAACTCAATTATACATTAGTATGTAAAGAAGTTTGTTTTTTGTGTGTGGAATCATCCCTTATAATTACCATTGTGACTTTTACCTTCTTATTCTGCTTTAGATTCATTGGTGAGTGTGAGACATGAATTAATAGTTCCAAATGTATCAACCGAGGTAGTGATTAAAATATTATTGGGGTAATTTATAAGTAGAGAAAATTTCGTATAAGGGGAAACCTTATTGGCCCCATCTCAAGAGTTATTTTAATCCATTGGGGTCTATAGGTTATATTAGAGCTTATCCTGGTTCACATATAACATATTAACCACACGAGTTGTCTATAATTACTCAATCCATTGGTTGGAATTATAGGTCCAACCAACCATATAAAAATATTAAACATATCTGTTCCACAAGATCATAAAACATTCATCATATCAAAACCTTGGAAATGAAATGGGTTTCACAAATAATTCACCATAACATAACCAATGGAAAGGATATGGGTTTCCTAACGACTTATTGTTTTCATAATAAAAATTATCCATCCAAATATATATTATGGTTGGTTTACATGAATAATATCCCAAAAAAGATATAAGTAACATCAATGCACTTTAACATTCTTGGAATATTATTTAGAATGATCATAGGGAAATTTTCTTGAGGAAAATAAATTTTCCATTTTAAATTAAATTTTCATTAAAAAAATAGTAAACTCTTAAATGAAAATATTTTAATTTAAAATGAACTTATAAAAAAAGGAAATCTAGATTCAAATAATTAATTACAAATTATAAAGTTAAAATATGTTCATTTCTTATATGTTTTAAAAAATATCTGTTCTATATTTTTTGATGAAAAAGTCACATAGTACATCATTTGTATGAAAACAAAAATTTTCCATAAAACCATTTTTCTAGAATTCAAGAATGGTTAAAAATAACAATAAAAAATTGTTGGATTACAGTAAAAACTTTTTCTGAAAAGATTTGTATGAAACCAAAAAATGGAAGAGAAATGATCCCCAACATAGACTTAAAAATGAAAAATCACGAATAATGATGATATTATGAAATAAATCATTACCTAAAGACTCAACTTTCTTCATTCATGTTCAAACCTTCTATATAATAACTATTAATTTATTATAATGTATTAAATGACCATATACGTAAAATAACATGTATAATTTCATTAGAACACCTCACCACATGTTTATTAATAATGTTTTCCTAAAATTACTATTCCGGTCGGGTGATAAATGCTTCTTTTTCCAAGAATGTTTCAGTTCAATAGTCCCAACCCATATAATTTCATCATAAACAGATAATTTTATGAATTAAGATCTCAATATATATTAATTAAATCATATTTAATATATTTTGATTAAATTATATATAGAAAAAGGAATTAAAATGTTCATAAGGATAGAATGTCGTATGTACGCATGAACGATGCATCCATTTTTTGACTAATGGAATGGATATATAGTAAATAATAATTAACCTTTATAAAATTATTATTATATATTATATATCATATATATTCATAAAATTAATAATTATTACCATCTATTTGTGATATAAATGAAAAATGAATCATGTCACATCGTGGCTATGGTAGTCTATATGTATGTTCATGTGATACTTTCAATTCTTATTTTATTGAAAATTGGGTTTATAATTGTTTTTTCATAATAAGAATAAACATAATGAATAATTAAGACACATAATTTATTTTTTAAAAATATATAATAATATATTTTAGGAGGTAGGAAGAGTGGAAAACAAAGTGATTGGTTAAAGTGATTAAATATTCTTCGAAATGAATCCTTTTGATCACCTAAAATGGGCTCTAAGGTTAGTCTTTTTGGAATGAAAGAACATATAAAATGTTAATAGGTATGTTAAAAAGATACTTTTTAAGGGTACTATTGGGTTAGAATGGAAACAATGGTGCAATTAAGTGATGGGGATGTGTCCTTTTATAATTAAGGTGAGAGCCACTTTTGGAATTTGTTAAAAAAACAAAATATGTCTATAATAGAGATAAATACCTCCAGATCATCACGAATTAAACCATGTGGTAGGATAAGATTAAAATATTATAAAAAACAAAACTTGGATTTTTTTAAAGGTCAATTTTAAACATTTTAGTTTGGTTTAATGCCTTAAATAACCAATTTAACATTAACCGAAGAAGAAAATTTTTTCCAACATAAATGTTTATAATTTTACATATAAGGTAACTATTGACACATTAATGGATAACATATGAAATTTTATGTCATATATTTTTATATTTATCTTTATTTATTGCTTCTTTGTTTTTTAAATAATTTAATAAAATATGATTTTCAAGAAACATAATTATTGTCAATTTTGACACTATTGATTACGTTGAATTTAATAAAATTAATTTAAAAATTATAATTAAAACCAATTATATTAACACATCCCTAAAATATCATTTTAATGTTGTATATTTTTAGATAAATAATTATCTCAAATTATAGAACTTTAAATATTTTTAATATCATTTAAATGATTTTTTCATTAATTGAATAATTACTGCAACAACCTTGTCTAAGTATTTATGGTACCAATTTAATTTCTGAAAATTTTAAAGAAATTTAAATTAGGAATATAATTTCACATGGAAAATATTTAATATTAATATCCATTAAAAAATAATTTTTTTATATGAATGCATAAATGATATTTTAAACTAATAAGGTGACATTTTGTTACTTCCTTGGGTTTAAATAATAAAATTAAATTATAAGAAAAAGTATATGCTAATATGATATAATTAGAGTATAATGAGTGAATGGTCGAATTAAATTTCTCTAATAAGAATAAAGGTTTATAATTATGGACTTATCACATAGTTTTAACTCAAATCTACCTAATTTATCCTTTACCTAGGTGATAAATTTTACAATGCTTACTAATAATTTTGACCAAAAATAAAATGGTACAGTTTAAAAAAATTTCCTAATGAATAAAAAAATTGAATCATTTTTTCCTGATTCAATTTGAATGAGTTTAAGGAATTACTTTTAATCTAAATACGGATAATGTTAGAAGAAATAATTTTTTGAAAACTGCCTCTTCAAGCACCAAAAAGTACATATACCAAAATCATGTAAAATGATGATTAAAATAAAATAAATTTAATTTTATATAATAAAATAAAACGTATTTAACTTTTATATTATATTAAAATCATAATGTTAATTTATATATACACAAAAATGATAGTTTTAAAAAATCATTATTTTGGAATATTCACCAAAAAATCAACCTTTTAATAAAAGTTCCAAATCATCACCCAATGATTATGATGATATGTTGATTTAAATAATGAATTTCAAATTATAAAAGATATTTTATAAATGTTTCAAAAATTTGTTAGAATATTTTAAAAAAACATTTATTTTTAAAATAAAACATATTTTTTAAGAATAAAATGACATTATTAAAAATTGAGTGATTAACTACTAAGTATATATATCTAGTATTGAATTTTTATATAATCCATAAAGTTTTTAACACTATTTATAACCTATAGTTTAATATCTAATTAATAAAATTAAATAATAATATTTTTAATAGTGTATCACGATTTTATTAAACCCACAGTTTCATGTAATACAAGCTATCAAATAAGTAATTTATATATGGAAGAAAAATTATATAAAATCCTTGGGTGTATCATTTCCCTCCATTTAATAAATTTCATCCATGAAATTCTTTAAAAAAATCAGTGGTTTTTAATTTGAACATTTCTTAATATAAACCCACATCGTAACAAGGTTTAATAAAACATCATATCGAAAAGAGGGAAAGGGAATTAAAAAGGGAATATGAAATTACACATGACTAGGTTTTGAGAATGGTGAAAAAATTTGGTATGTCGAAACATTGATATAGAAGAAAAACGTACCCATTCGGACGGATAGAGTGTGACACAGATCATGTTTTGGAAAATATTATCCAATATAAAACAATAAACTTGTAATGGGTTAAAATACATTTGATTTCCCTATAAGAAAATTAAACAAATAATTTTTTTATTTCATGGAACTTTTTCTAATGTCAGGGTATCCTATTAAAATATTAGTAAAACACTTAAAATAAATTTAGTTGATTTCTTTGTTTTTATGAAGATAATATCATCCTTTTACTTAATCTCAATAAATTGGATCTTTATTTTTGTACATAGAATATGGTGGAAATACTTGGGGATAAATATTACCTTAAAATCAATTCATTACATTGATCATATTTCCATAACATTACACATATTGTAAATAATATTACACTAATAATATTCTTCACCTTTTAAGTGACAGACACTTTGGAAAACATTTCTTGGTCTATGCACTGATGAACTTAAGATATATTTTCCATATCATTGATCCATTTATTAGAAACTAGTTTATTAAAATACACATATAATTGTGGTGGTTTTTGTCACATAAAATATTCAATTACATATTTCTACCTCCTTTGGGAATTTGATTGTTCAACATGATCAGTGTTTCCACCAATATCTTGTTAGAATATAGTGAATGTATTCACAAGATATTTCATCCTAGCTCTTAATTAATTTTATTCCTCGTGAGGATAGTTGTTGTCTTGGTCATCACATTCTCTGTTCACATGATACATTTTTTTTAAAAGCTAATGCTTTGGTCAAAGACCAAATCATAATTTATTGATAGACAAAAAACAAATTACAAAATGCGAAAGGATGGGATTTTTTTATAGTCTCTATAAAAAAGATATAAAATGTCAGAAGGGACATCATCCATCCAAGTCATGCCTTGATGGACCCCTTTGTTGGCTAGAGCATCAGCAAGGGCATTTGCTTCGCGGTAGGAATGAGTAGCTATATATTCAAACCCATGGAGCAAATTAAGGCAGTTCATCCAAGGAGGAGTTAGAGACCAGGCTAGATGAATGTTGCCATTCCAGATTGCATGAATAATAGTGGTTGAATCACTTTCAATCAACAACTTTCTCCAGCCTTTCTGAATAGAAATTTCAACAGCATTAATGACGCCGAGCATTTCTGTCTCCAGGGATGAGGAGTGACCACAACCAACAAAGAAGCATCCCTGTCATTGACCAGCTGAGTCTCTGAAGATAGAACCACAACTGGCAGGGCCAGGGTTGCCTTTAGAAGCGCCATCAACATTCACCTTGATCCATCCTGGCATTGGTGATTGCCAGAACACTTCAAATGATCGTTTAGGCTTTGGGAAAATGCCAGGAACATGGTGCTGTCGGAGGATCATAAAATCTCCAACAGAGTTGTTGCAACAGTCCTTTTGAATTGAAGCCGCTTCATGAATCTCAATAATAATTCGAGACTTTCTTGAATTAAGATCGAGAGAATGATTATTTTGAAAGATATCATTTCTAACATACCATAGAACAAATAGGAGCTCCGCCACTGCTACAAGAAACAGATTTTTGACCTACAGGGAAGCATCCTGTCTAGTGCAATTAATTAGGAATAAAGAAATTGAGTCATCAATGTGTCTCTTACAATTAAAAAGATCAATGATGTAATTCTAGAGAGCAGAGGCCGTCACACAAGATAGAAAAAGATGATTATTATCCTCCCTATGTTGGTTACACAAATGACACTTAGAACAAAGAGAAATGCCACAGATTTGAAGACTAGTTTCAGTAGGTAATCTATTATGTGCGATCTTCCAAATAAGGGTAAGCCTCGAAGGCTTAATCCAGGGTTTATTAAAATGATTCACCCAAGAAAAATTAGATTCATGGTCAGAAAAATTGTGATTATAAAATATTTTAGAATCTAGAATACCATTAACAAAAGGTTCCCAAACAAGAAAGTCCCCAACAGAAGAGAAAGTATAATTCTCAATAGATTGAATAATAGTGTGAGTAATGATATTCATAGGACATACTATATAATCCCAAAACATTATTCATGGGATATTTAAATTAGGGGACATTACATTCAATCAAAAACTCTTTAGGTTTTACCTAGGCTATTAATAACCAAAAAATTATGAATTTATGATATTATTAGACCTATCTATAGGGTATATACTAATGTTTTCTCTTCTTAGTTTCCAAAGGTGAAAAAAAACTCTGATAACAAATATAATTCTGAAAACATTTAATATATAGTTATTATATATATGTAAATGAACATTCATTACATACCATTTTAATCTACACCATAATCTTATAGATATAGTGCCTTTAAAAACATGGTCACATAAAAAACCTGTTCATAAATGATATATATAATCTAGAACTATGTTATTCATAACTTGCACCCATCATAGACACATTATTTATAAAATCTCTTATTAAAACTTGTGGAATTGAAACATAGGAATGGGTGATATCAAATGAAAAATATTGGTAATAAAGGAAGATATCCATAATCACATAAGCAGAACATGATCATAACGGTGTGAGAACATGAATTTAAAATTTGAAACCATCACTTTTCATACTAAAGATCATAATTTTGAGTCATGGAATAAATATTGGTCATTCATAAGAAAAGAATCATAGATGAAATAATGAACCTTAACTATGATATCATAACATTGAAATAATACATATAATTTTAACATAAACATAAAATTATAACATTGTGAATATTTATAAATAGAAACAGGTTCAGTCATTAAGTTAAGTACGTGAAATAATCCCCTCTTATAAACAAAAAAACATGGTAACCATGTCTATACATAAAATTGTGAATATGAAATTATGTTCACACATAAAATATTTACCTCATTAGTTATCCATCTTTATCCAATGCATTAGAGGGAGATATAGATCCCACATGTCACATAAATTAAATCATAAATATATATATATATATATATGTGTGTGTGTGTGTGTGTGTGTTTGTGTTTGAGTGTGTGTTCCAGAAGATTATAGAACATTCATTATATTAGAACCCATGAAATGAACTGGGTTTCATAAACATTTCATCATAGCAAAACCTTTGGAAAAGAAATGGTTTTCATAAATATTTATTCTTTTCATAATAAATATAAACCATCGAGAGAATGAATTACGATGTAATCCTTGAATAATATCTATTGTATAGTATAAGTTACATAAATGAATTTCATCTTTTATGGTAAATTATTTTAAAATAATACATGGAAAATTTTTGGAAGATAATAAATTTCCCAGTTTAAAATTACTTCTATTTAAAGAAAACAATGATCTTTTAAATGAAAACATTTCATTTAAAAATAGACATATAAAATTGTAAAGTATGGTTCCAAAAATTAATGTTTCAAGATGGTGTAAAACTAACCATTCCATGTAACACCCCACGAGTTTACAATATAATACTTTTAGAATAAATTTAATTACTTAGATATTTTTCGATGCACACAACACTTGGTAAAGAAAACACGATAATCTATTATTTATGAATAGAAATAATTATATTTTTAACAATATATGTTTTTCAATTATTCATTTGTTATATATTTTTTGTAAAAAAATATTATAATAATTTAATAGAAAAATAAATTACTTCTAAAAAATTGCATTATTTCTAAAAGTCGGTTTAGCAATGCTTCATTAATAAAATTTAAAATTAACTTTTCGCAATTTTAAAAAATTATTTTATAAAATGATATTAATTTTTTAAATGATTTATCAAAATTATATTAGGGTTATGTTTTTCATTTTTATGAAATGATTCATTTTTTGATGAATAGTGAGAAATACTGAAATTTAATTGAAAACTTCATTTTTGATTAAATTATTTATAAATAGAAATTATATATAAAATTGGGATTAATGTAATATTATATTAATTGTGTAAATATTAATCAAATTTACACCATTGGAATCATTTTAATAATTAATTATAATATATAATCCTTTCAAATTTGGAATAGTTTTTCTTTGAAAACATGCTTTCTAATCATGTCAACGAGTTTAATTTTAATTTATAATTTCCAACACATATGAATGGAATTTGAAAAAAATGAATTTCATATTTCGAATTATAATAATTTATATCATCTAATAACGTAAACATAATTTTTTCACCCCAAGGAATAATAACTATAATAAAAACTATTTACCATAGTTAAGGAGAAAATGAATTTACCAAGTGTAAACTAGAAAGATAATGGTTAAATTTGAATATTTTTTAAAATATATTTTCAAGTCATATCTAGTCCCTGTTATAAAAAATTATGGATAATAAATCATTTTGGACCCCTTTTTAATTTAAACAAATTTTGGTACACCTTTTTCTTTTAAAAAAAGACAATGGTGCTACTCACCTCATTTATAAGAGGCCAGCAAATATCATCTATTATTTATAAATTAAAACCCTTTTTCAGAAAATTAATAACAATATGACTTCGAAAATTATATATTTTCATCCAAAATTCGTTATTTTTTTGATAAATTACAAATAGGAAGGTTTTTGTTTAAAATATAAGGATGTTACTCGAAGAAGAGGTAACATTCTTTAATGAGAGTTTTTATTTTATTTATTTCACCACCTAAATTATGTATTCTTAAACCGTGATGATATAATTAACATGGAATATTCAATACTATGAGATGTTGTTATATAAATTAATTACCTATAGTAATACCCACATCCATAAAATGGGTTACAAAATCATTATTCATGTGAACAACAAACTATTTCACCAGAAATTGATGCCATTTGATTTTCCATTACCACTTCTCATGATTGGGTACAATGATAGATATAATGTAAATATATATATATATTATTTTTATAATATAGTTATAAGTATTTTTAATTGTATAATATAGAATTTATTTATTTTCATTCTGTAGTTGATACGATAATGTCACTTTTATGTACAGTGGACTACCACCTCATGAAGCTGGGTGATTTATTTTTCTCAAATAATTTACATGGAAGGAAATAAAGATAATTTAATGATTATATATCTTATATATGAAATAAATATGATTTTAATGAAATAATTATTATTCCTAATAGTTAATATATCATTTCATTTTTTATATTTTTACTTACATAAATTTGAGAAAATCATTCATGTACTTGTGGAAAAGCACCTTCTCAAAGAGATGTGGCTCTCATTTCATCACCACACCACATGGATGATACATATAATTATATTAGAAGAAATTGTATGGTATTTATTATACCATGATAATTTTTTATTCATAAAATATCACCTATCTACTTTCAATAATGATTGCTGAAAAATGGAAACACTACCTATGAGTACGTACGAACTACCTTCTCCATGAAGGAAATATATTTAATTTTTCCATAACATCATTCATTATTGGTATTAAAATTATAATTTATGGGGAAATAATATAATTATTTCATTATTATTATTTTATATTTGATATAACTAAATAATATTCCCAAGAACCAGAACCTTTATGAAAAATCATTTATGTGAAAACAAGGCAAATAACACCCGAAAAAATAAAAATAATTAATAATTATTAATGAATGGGTGATAAGATGTTATAAAAAGATCATATAAGATATTGTAAATATTAATATGGTTATTTTATAAGTTAATAAATGGTCCAAAATAACTATAAATTAATGTAAATACCTTTTAACCAAAAGGAAGTGTTAGGAAATGGGTTTTTAACTAAATTTCCATTCATTGGGTCAAATGTCTACTTAATTGATTATGTCATGTTAAGATTATGAGTGTAATGAAATTTTATTATTTTATGTTTAATTTAAATTTTTTAATGTGGATTTTCCTATGAAACACAAAATCAATTCATTTATTAAAAACCAATTCAATGATGAGATCTTTGTAAGGTTCTCCATCTCATTTTTTCTCAATCAATGAATATTGTAATGTTACACACACAATTTCTTTTATATGGTGTTTATATTGACACTTTGAAATTTAATATCATGATTAATTACTAATTAATGTTATTTTATATTTTAATTTTAATTATTTTATCAAATTATAATCGATATGAATATTACAATGTGGTAAAAGTTAATATCCAATCTCACTTTATTTTTTGATTGATAACTTTACCTTGAAACTACCACTTTCATAGGATAATTTTTTATTTTAAATTACATTTATCTTAAATATAAATTTTATTTTATGATTGATATTATTATTTCCTTAAATATATACCATTTTTACATATATATTCTTTTTTACTTTAATGGTTATTTGATTTACTAGGGAAATATAGAAAACATCATATTCTTTATTCAACATGGATATTTACTGAAAAAGAATATTGATCATGAATTAAAGAGATATTTTTATATATGAGGATTTATTTCAAAATTTAGATACTGGTGGGTACCATTTATAGATATCCCCATGATGAATCAACATTTTCCATGAGACAAATCAGTTGTCCAAATTAAACAATTTTTTATATGTTGTTTGGAACTATCTTGATGGAAGTTATTTACTGTAGAGGAATCATGATTCTTGAGATCACGACATCAAAAATTAATCATTTACATCGTTTAGAATAATGTTATTATTACTATCCATGAAATTTTAACAATGATATTATATATATTCATTTCATTCTCTATTATTGATTTAATGGAATGTGTTTTTTGTTACTTTCCTTTCTATATTGGTGTTGTATTATCTCATTAGTATATCCATATTATTTATAAAATTGAATGTGTGTTAAGTTATTTAAAATTCCATATTGATGATTACATATGTATTTATGATTTTTTCAACTACATGTTACCCTTATTAAAAATTGTATATACCTTTATTTTTTTTCCTTTCCCTAAGATATAATGACGAATTATGAAAATTAATTTTTAAGGATGTAGTTAATTTGAATTTTTATGAATTATGTTTTATTATACATTCCCAATGTAAAATGGGGTCATATTTTTATCTAGTTCTCCAAAAATAAACAATTGATCAGTACTTTTAGATTTGACCCTTTGAATCTATAATAACATAATAATGTAGACACTTTCTCTGAGCTACTAGTTTTGGGGTTATTATAGTTGTTATCCGAGGAAGTTTAATAGAAACCTGGGAAACAATATTATGGAAAACATTGAAAAGAGAAAATAAACCTATGATATAATATGAGGCGAAGAATATAATAATATTTTATGGTTTTTAAGGATGATATCATGTGGTATTTTCTTAAAATATATCTATGAATGGATAATAAAAGTGGACATGGTTCTAGAACAGAGGTAACTATGGGTTATAACACTAAAAATGGAACATTTAAGTTGATGATATCATCACTGTTGCATAAAAGTATGCCTTAATTTACATATGGTTTGAAATATTTAGTTGATATTATCAGGATAACTGAAATTTTATGTAAAAGAAATTATAAAGGATTTAAAAATAAATATATACTAGAAGAAACCAATTTTATTATTGTGATATTAATAATGCATACATTTTAATTTTAGATTAGTGTTACAACATAGATGGACTTCTTGATTATGAATTTAAATTCATAATATAATTATCTAATCCTATATCATATATTTTTTAGAAAAGTTTCATAGATGGATGAATAACATCAATACTCTTAGTCGATATGGGGATTTCCCCGAAGAGAGCTGATACAGCTTGTATTGGAACTACAAAAATTATTGCTATATAAGTGTAGCATAATAGATTTATAAAAATAAACCGTATCTATATGGAGAAACCTATTCCATAACATGAATCTTCTATGGTAGGTCACTTCATGTGATAGAAAGCCCTATCATTTTGTGGTACAAATAATCCAATAGATAAAGAAAAATGGATTAAGTCTATATATATGTCATTTATGTCATTGAGATGTAGTGAAATAGAAAACCATACACATGCAGTATATTTTCTCAAAAGAAAAGGATGATCAATGATGGTCATTGATCTAGAACAATTGAAAGTAATTGAAAATATAACTCAAGGAATTAAATTTTTTTAAGAATGAATATTTTGAAAAATATATTCTACTTGAGAAACAAACTGAAATGAAGAGAAAGTTCATAAAATTAAATTAAAATGATTATTTTTTTTCAATGTATGCAGATAGCTATAAAAGTATATTTAGGTAATCTATGGATAGAATACACATCATGGAGTTCATGTTTATCCATTTCATGGATGGGATTAAGTTGATTCTATAAAGGGTCCTATTATCCCAAAACGTTTTGTCATATTGTGAAATAGTATTATATTCTATAAAATCAGAGTAAGAATTATATTTATCATTGATATTTAATGGGAATGACGAGTATAATAATCCATCCTAACACCATGAAAAATAGAATGAATAAACGAATAATAATATAACTCCTCCATTTACCTCTTGAAAAAATAATAAAAAGAATCTCATTGGTAAATTATTTAAGGGATTGAGAGTTTTCTATAAGTGTATAGATAAGGCTCACACAAAAAAATAATGGAATGTGATAAAACAAAAAACATATATTCGATGTTTAAAATGTAGAGTGTTAAGGGAGTCTACCACAAAAGAGTCGTTAGGGAGAAGGCCAAGCTTATGTGATCACTACAGTTGTAGTGGGACATCCCAATCATGTGGAGGTTGGTCCTCTAATCTTATCTTAAAATTTAACTAATTCCATATTTTATTTACTATCCTCTTATTATTAAATATCTACCTAGTTTTGCAATAAAATTATATTTTTTCCTTGTAATTTATGAATGGATACGTTAGTCAGTAATCATAATTGAAGTCTCACCATAACAAAGATGTGTCCTGAATTCCCCATTGTGAGACAGAAATATTTCTTATTTTCTAACCGTATTATCATATATATGGTTGAATTTAATATAATATTTGGTATGGATGGGATTTCAAAATTTTGGGAAAAAATTTATTTCAAGAAGAATGAAAATATTATTTTTGTGCAAGATTATTAATATATTAACTTTAGAGTAGAGACTTAATCATTTGATTCATATATAGATCTACCCCTTTTAGCTCTACTGAATAAAATTCCTAGGGATTAAGTGGAAAAAAATCTCTTTATTTAGAAATCAATATCCAAATTTAATATATTTCTATTTTACATGAACACATTGTTGTATTTATTAAGTAATTACATAGAAAACACCTTGAGTATGAAGTTTATTCATTTATTTATTTAATTGATGATATAAGACCAATATCAAAGACTCCCTATTGAAAGACCACTATGTAATTAGTGGTGTTGAAGAAAAAACTAGAGGATATATGTAATAAGGGATTTATTTTCCCTTCTATTTCACCATGGGGAGACAATGTTCCATTCCTTAAAAGAAAAGATATATCCATGAGACTATGAATTGATTATAGGGAAATGAATGCTAGTATAACAAATAAGAAGTATCCTCTTCCTCACATTGATGATTTAAAAAATAAAATTCATAGAGACCAATATATTTCAAAGATTAACCATCATTCTAGGTATCTTAAATCGAGAGTAAAGAAGTATGAAATTTTCACGAAATTTTTTTAATCAGTTATTCCCACACATGTTTACAATAATCCGATTTGGATTTACTATTGAAACATCTATTTTTAGGGATATAATTAACAATTTATTCATGGAATATCATTATGATCATGTTTTGGTATTCATTAATGGTATTATGGAATATTATTAGATCTATGAGGACTATGAGAATCATGGGTGCAACATTCTCGAGGTTTATAAATGGAAAGTGTTATTTGAGAAATTTAATAAGTTTGATCTATAGATTCATGAATATTATTTCTATCAAACCCTAACCATTTTATTTTCATTATTTTATTATTTTATTGGATCTCGGTCTTTTGGTTGAGGTAAAGGTTGAGTTTGAAACATGAGTTTTTTATTTTAAGAAGGTTTGGGTGGTTTTTGTCCCTGTGAATGGCTTGGGAACAATTTGGGCCAAACCGTGGGAGGATATAGGAAAACCATACCCCATGTTGTTGATGCCTAAGGTATAGTGCACAACTTGAAAATATTTAGAGGAACCCTTATAGAAATCATTCGAAAAGGATATGTAATTTGACAAAGACATTTTTCATAGTTGGTGCTTTGTTTCGGAAATCGCACAATCAGCCCAAGCAGGTTTCCTCCCCTTCCCATAGGGTTACCATGGTTCGCACATTGTTTGGTAAATTGTTTAGACAAACCGTGTGGATTTATATGGTTTCTCAAAAAGATGATAATTCCTTTTTCCTTCTTTATGTTTTAATCCCAATCCACCCATATCCTCTCCCTAAGGTTTATATATCCCCTTGGGAGCCTTAGGGGGCTTCATTAACACTACCTCCTTGAATCCTTGGAAGTAATACTTAAATATCTATTTGGATTTATACTTTGGGTGTGCATATTATTTAATAGTATTCGTTATTCCTCCTTATAGAGTTTTTTCACATCCATAAATTTTTGAGGAAGGTGTTTCCATGTATTTCCTTTTTGAAGGATACCATTAAAAGATTGATGATTCATAGTTGATTTATAATTTTAATATTCTTTCTTCTAATGTGTTGGTATGATTTTTTTTGAATTTCCATTGTGCTGGTATTATTAATATGGATTCTTAAATGGGTTTCTATAATAATTTATATATTTATATGCATGTATGGTGTTTTATTAAATTAAAATTGTCCTTTTAATGTTAAAATTGCTACTTTTGGATTTTTTGTATTTGTTGGGTTTTGAAAAATTGGGTTTCATGTGAAGGTGTGTTGTGTGTTTAGTTTCGGTGCCTATATAGGGGTTGATCTTGTATGTGAGATCCTTGTGTGTGGAGTGACTTCTATTGTGATTCATTGAAATGTTATTTGGTTATTTTATTGTATTAAAAAAAATTGTCATTGGAAGTGGGCATATGCATATGTAAAAGGGGTGCACATATGGATAGTCTCAAAAAAATTTATGGATTTATATAGTAAATGTACCTCTCAAACCTAGTCTCAAAAATTCTCCTTATACTTTTATTTTATTCCCTAATCTTCTCATCTATGAGAGACCCACTTGGGTTTCTCGTAAATCGATCACCCCAGATAATTTGTGGCATGAACCGAAGTGAATTTCCTATCCCCATGGGATAGAAACTAGCTTAATGCATTAATATAGTACAAAAAGGGGACAATTTATCTTAATAAATAAATAAGGTAACTAAATAGCAGCAAGATTCCAAAGAAGATCAATATATAAACAAAATTGAACTGAATATCATTAACACAAGAAGATGAAAAATACAGATGAGCCATACTATACGACCAACCATATAAGAAGACCAAAACAACTGCATGTGACCCCATGAGTCACTCTCAAACAAATGATCAACTGTCACCCAAGATGACTAATCTCAAGCCGAAACCTACACAATGGATAAAAACAAAAAATAACTATAGGCGTGAGTATTAAAACATATTAGGATAACACCATTATTTATTCTCAACATACATCCTTTAAAAAAAAGAAACACCAATTTCAAGTTTTAAATACAATATATAAATTATTATTCTCTACACATTTTACATAACAAAAATATACAACCCATAATCCTCATTTATTTATCAAAACCAAAATCATTCCATTAGTGTGACGTTTACATTTTAAAAAGGGAATTGATGATTTAATTTTCATTTTTCACAAAGGACGGTAAAATTTTTTTCTTTAAAAATAGTCTTAGTAATTATTTCTAAAACCAACACATCAATTCCAAGAAAACACTAGACAAAAGGGAACGATGATGACCATATAAAACGGTAAATTCAAATAAGCATACAAGAATCAAACACATCACTTCTGCAACTAAGATCCAATAGACATAAGTGAACCCATGTGATCAAGAATAATCCAAAAACATAATAATACATGAGACCCCTCCATGGTAGTATTCCACACATGATGAAATCCAAAACTCCATAAATTCCAGGCCCCACTAACCCTGTAAAGACCAATTGTCCCAATACCATATTAATAAACCCAAATATATCCACCTATTATGGGATATGAGACAGTTCATAACCTATCTAGTGCAAAAATCATTCTCAGAATATTGTCTCACTATTCCAAGTTCCCATGTCACATGTATAAATGGGTTGAGCCAACCAATTCCAGTAGATCATCCAATTAAAAGAATATATAATATTAACATAATAACATGAGTCACCCTAAGTCACCCCAAGTAACGAACTCATGCCATAGAATAAATTGAACACAAAGTGCCTGAATCGGGTAACATAGATAATGGATCTAAAATATTCTATTGTGATGAAATAACTTCCATTATACATATACAAGGTATGTGAAACATCGAATAGAGTTTTTCATAATAAAAAAATTCACCATTTTTACAAAGTATCCTAGATGGCCTATAATAATTTACCGAAACCAACATTTATCAATGACAAAATAAACATTTCATAAGGGGTGTAATTTTTTTCCATTTCACAATCATTTACAAAACCCTCTTAAAACATTCACACTACACTTTCATGGAAACCCATTTCTTATTAAATTTCCAAACGGTCCATTCATCGGAAACACATTCCAAAAAACCCTAATTGAAATTCCTATAACCATTATAAAACCCAGAACCACTTGGGAAACCCTTATAAGGAACCTAAGACATCATTTATCATAATAGTAATATATTTAAGAAACCCCAAAACTTTCTTCTTACCTTAGAAATTACATATAAAATCCAACTAGGAATTTACTCAAGGACATGGTGTGTGTTGTTTAACACAAAAATTCCATTTATCATAAATCAAGGCATAAAACACCCTTTTCACATCCAATAGTTAAAAAAAGAATTATACATCAATATTTATAAATCAATGAAGTTGTTGAATGCATGAAACAAAAAATTCTTAAATTAAAAATGCAAGTGCACGGTAAAACCTACTTCATATCCATAGCGCAATGACAACACATCACCAAAAACATTATACGATCATTCAAAAACCACATATCTACAAATATAAAACCAAAATGAAAGAAAAAACCATCATAATATAAGTGAAAGAAAAACCCTACATTAACTTGACCATGGGAGAATAGAGAAACCAGAAGGAATGAGTGGAAAAGGGAGAGGGAGATGAGATGATGGGTTTACTGTGAATTATCCAACCACACCCTTTAGGATTTCGACTTTAAATAAACCTAGATGGAAGTGGTAGGATTGAAGAAGAGGGGATATCTATCCTAGGGTCATAGGAGCCTCATGTGGGAAGATTAGAGAGATATGGGTTAAGAACATGAATGGTGTAAACATGGAAAACCCGAAGAATTTTAGCCTGGGTAAGGTGAAAGGTTAGGCCGCACTGTTTACAAAACTGTGCGCCAACCAGGTGGTATCCACTACCCATGTATATATCAAATAAATTATTACTTAGGAGTGAAATTAAAATCCATGTGCTTAACATTCCATAGGTTTTTTACTTTCATCATAGTTACCTAGGTTCAGTCAAGCGGTTAATCAAACCATACTCCAACCATGCTCAATGTAGATCCTAGCCAAATTTTTAAACATTTCCCAAAAAGATACATACATAACCAAGGGAAAAACCTATGACAAAAAAATAGAAAATGTAAAACGTTAAAAATATACACCTGTCACACCTATATCTCAAAAAAAATACGTAGATTTCCATCGAAATAGATACTAAGTCAAAACATTGAAAATTGGATTTGAAAAATCTCCCCACCATTAAATCTTTCTGGCCCTGGAAAACCACAAAAATTAGGATTCCACATTAAAATTATCCCACCTCATAATACAAGAACATTTCACCCACCATTAACGAAACTCAATCCCATTTCCCAAAATGAAACAATAACACACATCTAATTATCTAGATCCAAGGAAGGATAGAGAAACCAAATCCATAACCAATCCAAAAAAATATAGCTAGACCTTCTCCCAAGAATTCGAATGCTCACCTAAACCAAAGTGGAAAATGAAAAATAATTAGCTTAAAAGGTTCCAATTCAAGTAGATCAAACTATAACCAAACCATAAATAGATCACTAGAATAGGGGATGCTGGAATGGACTCCACACTATTAGAAATAAACTATAAACTGATATATTTTTAAGAGAGCACTTAATGAGACCCATAGTGGGTCTCCAAACAATTAATGACCATCTATGAACGACCAAAAGAAAATTAAACATGTACCATAACTGGGCCTTTCACAAAAAATAAAAAACAAAACTATTCCACCATGACAAACCCATGCTAATATGGACACATGTTATGAATAACAAATCATGTTAATTTAAACTACCCACTCCCAAACATATGGGACTAAGTATAAGCTAAAATATCATCCACGGACAAAAAAACCTAGCTCACGGTGAGGGTAAGAAAGGGTCCCAATGATTTTAAAACTGAAACCACAGCCGGTAACCACCCATCACTCTTCACCTATGGAATGATAAAATCCCAGAATGAACCAGATTCACCTAGGTGGTCCATAGAAGAATAGTAACTAGAAACTGTCATCCATGAAGGTTTAACCAAATACATCGTGAGAGGGATTTTCCCACCATGATTTTTGCAATAAGAGGAAATTCACCATGATGAAAAACCCTAATAAAAACACTAGAACTATCACACTTCAATGGAAATGGAATGAACACAGCCAAATTAACCAAGCCCGTGGGATTCCTAACTTTCTACTAGTTGTACTCCGAGACCTATGGTTGGAGATCTAATGTACGAAGCATCTATTACCATATGGTCATAAGCTACTAATCTCTAACTGAAAATACATATTATAGTTTCACTTTTTTCCACATAAAAATCTCAAGGAGAAACAAATCATTTGGACACACCATGAAATTCACATCTACATACAACACACTTTAACCACAACATGGACTTAAGAATACACATCACCATTCTCTCTCACTCCAAATGAGGAGTAGACTGAATAAGGATCATATAAAAACACACCAAACTTCACAAAAACAACTATTATAACTAATATAATTATCATAATAAAAAAAAATTATAGATTGAACCCAAAAAACTCTCCATTACAACAAACGGTATATGGACTCATTCAAAGAGGTGGATTTAACTTTTTAAACCCAAAAACGAAATACTTATGTTGATTTAACAAAATTCTTTCCAATGGATTAACATCTGTACCAATACCAAAACATCCAAAACATCTATATTAGGACAAAAAAGAAACAAGGAAACTAGGAGATATTTTAAAACTATCTCATTAACCCAAAACATGATGTATAATAAATAGAAACACTAAGGGAAATTGGCCCAAAGGCTTCCAAAAATCATTTCTAAAATCCTTCTAAGACACTTCTTCATGGCTGAACTACGAAAATAATATCAACATGGGATTCAATAAGAGTGTCACTTCTATATCGTGTGGAAGAGCATACCAAATAAGAAACACTTCCCAAACACAAGAAAACACACCAAATAACCATTGGATTACAAAAACACCATAACTTATATCTTAATAAACTTTTGGAAAATAAAATATCCTGGTGGATTTTCAAACTCACCAATGGTGTTCTATCGATTATCACTCCCATTCGTATTTCTGTACCACCTCAAGCATCTATCCACCCTTCCATAATAAGAATCACCCCCATTTCCACAAACCCCCACACATGGGATCACCAATGAGAACACCAAAGGCTAAAACAAAATAAACTCATCCTAAAATCCAATTCATTTTACCAATTTAAAATGTCATGAAACATTCAAAGGATCACTAACCACTAAGTTAAAAATTCAATTTCAGAATCAATCATCAATCCATTTCACCATACATGACATTAAAATCCTATAAATTTCGATCAAAGTACTTTTTATTGAATTATGTTTTTTTATAGAATCTCATCAAACCTCATTTCATCAAAACAACTTGATTAAAAAATCACTTCTTTTCATTTAAAAAAACTTCTAAAATGAATAACAAATTTCCACAAACCCCATGAATTGATTAATAAATCCCAATTTGGTGAAAAAAAATCAATTTTACACCCAATGCATCATTTTAATAAAAAAAACTTCCTCATGTCCTCCATAAGGTTAATTATGAAAATAAGTTTTTTCCACATTACAAAATCCCTCCATTAACATTAAAACCACATTTTCACAATTCTAACACAATTGTTTTTGAATTAATTTTCATAATTCAATGACAGGTCGAAGAGTCTCATAAGAGGGAACTAGTGATGGTTGGTGACTTGACCATACTGTTAGTGGCCATATGACAAACATATAACCAATACGAGAGCTTTCTCGGATCACACCACTAGTTCCACATGGATTTCCATGTCATGTGAACTCAAGGAGACCACTATCCTGACACCCCATTCATATCCCAATAACCAAACAATCCTTAAATACCAAAAAACTAACAAAACTAGAATTCCCCATGAAACTCAAGGATAAGAATGAACAAGAGTTATTGCAACACTTCTCACACCTACCTATCAAGTCCCAAAAATCCAACTCCATCTATCCTAACATCACAATGTAAAAAAAAATTCTTTAAAAATTAGTGTCTTCTATGATATGACCACTTATGATAATATTTTTTCATCAACCTTCCTGGGTTGATCTGGAATCGGTCACCCTAGCCGATCCGTGGAATGACTTAAAGGCCACTCTTGATCCCCACAGGTTGGAATCTAGTGTCAAGCATCAGAAATGTACAAAGAGGTAATGATTTGTCACAATAAATAAGTAACGGAACTAAAAAACCTCAAGTTTCACAATAAGATAAATATATTAAAAAAACCAAACTGAACATTATATACACAAGAATTTAAAAAATATAGTTTAGACACACAATAAAACCAACCAGACAAGAAGACTACACCAATTCAGTCGAAATCATACATCATGCTCCAATTAATGATCCACCATCTCTCAAGGATACTAAACTTAAGCAGAAACCTGCAAAATGGATATAAACAGAAAAGAACTATAGGCGTGAGTATTAAAACTGAGTAGGCTTGGACGATTATCTATTTTTAATACCCCTCATTTAAATTAAATAATTCATCAATTCAATGTATAATATGTAATATTTAAAAGTACCATTTTATACACATTTTACATTAAAATAAATTACATCCCATTTCCCTTATTCATTTATTCAAACAATTCTCATTCCATTAGTGTGACATTCACATTTTAAAAAGGGAATTGATGCTTTCATTTTCAATTTACACAAAGGTTGGTAAAAAGTATTCTTTAGAAACAATATTTATAATAATTTTTATATCCAACACATCATTTCCCATAAAACACTATAAAAAATGGCACAATAATGATCATATAATAACGGAAATCAAAATAATCATACAACTATCACACTCATCACTATTGAAAATAAGATCCAATATCCATAGGTGAAACCAAGAGATCCAGAATAATCCAAATCATACTAATACATAATACCCCATCCCACCTATCATGAATCCGAAGATGATAAAAAACACCATAAAACCCCAAACACTCTTACTTAGGATAAACCGAGGGGACCAATCTCATAGTAATAAACCCAAATATATCCACCTACTATGGGACACCAACTATTTCATTACCTAGACAGTGAAACAATAATTCTTATAAAATTATCTCAATATTTCAGGTTCCCCTATTTCACCTATAAAGGGGAAGATCCAACTAATTCCATCCAAGCATCCAATAAAAATCATATATAATAATAACACAATAATAAAATTTACCTCGATCACCCTAACGAACAATCTAATTCCACAGAATAAATATAATAAAAAGATTCCTAACTAAGGAACTCTGATAATGGATCTCAAGGATTCCACAATAAGTATATCCCATACATTATAAATATTCAGGGAATGAGAAACATCGAAAAGAGGTTTTAATAATAAAACATTTCTCCATTTTACAATGTTTCCAAATAACCTTTTAAAAATTTCACTATACCAACATTTATCTGTGATACAAAACATTATTTTCATAAAAGGCTGTAAAAACACCATTTTCTATTACAAAATCAGTTACAAAATCCTCTTAAAACATTCAGATTACACTTTTAAGAAAACCCATTTATTATAAAAGTTATAAATGAGCCATTCATAGAAAACACATTCCAAAAGACCCTAAAGGCCATTCCCAATTTCAGTAAAAAACCCCAAAACAATTGGGAAACACATATAAGGGACCCAATACATAATTTATCATAATTCAAATATATTGAAAAAACCCAAAACATGCTTCTTACATCGAAAATTACTCATAAAATCAATGCATCCATTTACTTGAGAACTTAGTTTGAGTTATTTTACAAAATGATTCCATTTATCAGAAACCAAAGCATAAAACACCACATTTCTCTAAAAATAACTAAAAAAGGATCATATATCAATATTTATTAATCAAAATTGTTTCAAAAAATCATGAAACTAATTATTCATAAAATAAAAAATAATTTTCATGGGAAAATCTACCTTGGATTTATGGACGAACAATAATGAACCAACAAAAACAACCCACGTGTGTTAAAAATCCATGATCTATGCAGATAAACCCTTAATAAGAAAAAACCCTAATAAATAAGAAGGAAAAATAAAACCCTAGGTCAACAAGGCCATGTGATTAGAGAAAACCAAGATGGAATGAGAGGATAAAATGAGTGATATGAGGGGATGGGTTTACCTTGAGTGATTCAACCAAACCATTGAATATTTTCACTTAAAATCATCCTAGAAAGAGGTGGGAGGATTCCGGAAGAAATAAGTGACCTCGAATGGTTGACCGAGCTATATGGGGAAGGAGGAGAGTGATTTGGGTTAAAAAACCAAAATGGGTAATCTTGGAAACCCTAATATTTTATGTCAGGGAAAGGAGCATGGTTAGGCGACACATTTTACCAAACTGTTATCAAACCATGTGGTATGCATTGCCCACGAATGGATTGACCCCATGGTTATCTAGAATTTACATCATGGACATGTTCTTAATGTGTGTTATGTTTTGTACCTACTGCATGGTTTCCATGGTTTAGACTCATAGTTTATCAAACCATGCGCCAACTGTACTTATGGTACTGCCAAGAATATTTTTTCCAGAATTCTCCAAAAAACCCAAATGATCCAAGTTACAAAAAAATAACACAATCTAGACAAGGGGGCACTTAATGACCCAATATCCACCACCTGTATCATGAGAAAAAGTTTTTGATTCCCATCTAACTAGCTCATATGCCAAAGCATGAGAAACTAGGTGTGATATCATGTCAAATGATCCCTTTAAACGAATAAGTGTTTTATAAATGGTTCCTTAGTTCCAAAATGACATAAATGGTGGTTTCTAAAGGTTTTTTCAATATTATGGAACTTTTGAAATCTTGGGATGTGAATTGGTGAATAAAAAATATAATATCTCATTTGTAACCTTTTGATTATGTTTTAGGTTTTCATCTTAACTTTGGAAATGGTTTTGGAAATGGAATTTGAAGTGTAAAGGTTAAGAACAATTGTAACATTGTTAAGTTTTGGAATGTCTTTTTTAAACTCATTAAGTGTAAGCTTTGTTAAAACTTATGAATGGATTGATGTTTGTTGGGAAACCCATGGTTGAACGTCTAGTGAGACGGCCTCCACATAGGTGGTTCTAGATTTTGGATCGGGAAATCATGATGTCATATGCATGTTAGGGTTAATTCTAGTCCTATGATGAACTCCCAATTATCAATGTACTATTATCATGGTATTGATGAAAATCATCTAGAAGGGTTGAGAGATGATTTCTTGACGGCCCTGATTAGAAGGACTGATACCCCTAAAATTGTTGAGAGTCTATGTGGGATGTTCTATAAATAAGGACAGTTTAGATCTACCAATTGGTTATTGACTATGGAGTAGTACCATATGGTGGTAGTTTAGTAAAAAAAGAGTAATTATAGGGATAATTTATAAATATTTTTATGAAATACACATGATTTTTGTTGTATGTATTGTTTTGTTTTGCTACACTAGGATTATTTTCCCTATACGTTTATTCCTTCTTGTTCCGTTTTCATTTATTTACAGAATAGATATTTTTATCACCTCATATTGATTTTTGTTTGGATTTTGGTTTTCTAAACTATTTCATGGAATGAAAAAAAAAATTAAAAAGGAAATATGTTTTTTATTCTTAAAATTAAGAAAACCCTATTTTTGGAATGTATTTTAAACTAACAATTCTGGACAATTTTGTGAAAGTAAATGTTTGGATTCTATTATAATTACATAGTGATTTGTTTATTCATATGCCCTACTTGTGCCACTCAGTATTGGTATACCAATGATGTTTTTATAGTTTCAGATTGTGGTTATTGTATTCCCTTAATGAAGGTTGGTCTTATTGATGGTTGTTCCCTAGAGGTCACATGGAGATCAATTCAGGGTTTTTTTTATTTTAGTATTTTATTAGTTTTTTGGTTTGATCATTATTAGTCGTATTGGGATATTATTGTCATATTTATTGTATTAAATGTTTTTCTATCCTTCTAGTTTTACTAAAAGACTTTTTTAGTTTATTCATATCCATTTAATTTTTGCGCTAAATCCTTCCAACATTGATATATTTGATGAATAATTCAAATTTCAAGTGAGGGAGGATGGGTAACACCTTTAACGACTTGTTTTGAGTTGGGACGAGTGTCATATTTAAAAAAATCTCATCCTAGATTGTGAAAAAATGGTATGATTGTATCCCTTTTATATTTGAGGTGTTTGGTAGTTGGAATATAGTACTGTTTTGACCTGAGAATTAGGTAATGAAAGGACATCACAAACCCTTTCAAATTAGGATCCTAGAGCTTCTAAGGGTAGTTTGATATTTGAGTCTTTTGTCTTTGTTTTCGATTTTTGGTTGGGTGAATGAAAATAAAAATATACCGATTTAATAGGGTGGGATTACAGGGGGTAGAGAATCATGTGGAGTGGATGTGTATGTTTTAGAGTTATTATTATTATTGGTACATGATTGGGGCAAGATCTACTAAACCATATAAATAGGTTAGGTAAGAAAACAAGTTCCCCATTTTGGAGGGTTTTATTTTATTGATCCCTTGGTTGATTCTATTAAGAGTGAGTATTTTCATAGAATATTTTTCATTAGCGTGAGTGGGTTTGAAATGGAAAATGTCTTTTGGGAATAATTTTTTTTAGAAGGAAAGAGATTTAATAGTTTTTTTATTTTAAAAGTAGGTTTTTGGATGTATAATTTAGGGTTTTAAGTGGTTTTTTTATTTTTAAAATGGATTTGTACAAAATTGGTTTTTAATTTAAAATGGATGTGGTGGTTTTTGGAATATGAATTTTGGTCGATTTGGTGATGATTGGTTTATGTTCGTGGGGTTATGGTTTGGAATGACCTTATTTTTTGTGGATTTTTGGGTGTTTTTGATTTTAGTTTTTTTTTCCTTTTTTTATTTAGAGTATTCCACATAGAATGTCCCGGTGGTTTCCACTGAGTCTCACCCAATTGCTGGACCTTCTCGAACTCCAAGTAGAGTGGTGGAGTCGACTTCCTCATGGGGTCTTCAATTATTCCTTGTTATTGATGTACATTTTCGTCTTTGTAGTGGGTTGAGAAATATGAATTCATTTTTAAGTCATTGGGAACTTCTAAATCTGTGAGCAAACACATCTTTCTAGGTTCATTTTTATGTATGTGTTTGAATCTGTAGAAGGTGATCATTCATTCCATCAACATTGCAAGTTGGGTTGTCTGGGAAAGTGCTCAAGATCACTTTTATCTGATGGTTTTACCTTAGGAGGTGAATGAGATGGATTTGGTGCATCTCTTGAGATTTCAAAAAGGACAGAGGTCAATGAAGGCCTTTGTTGATCATTTTGAGGAGATGGATTCTGTTTCTCCTGAGATAGCCTCAAATGATCATATGAATGTCCCTCTATTTTTCTAGGGAATATGATTAAGGATTATAGAATGATTTCTCTCATCCAGATAAGTAATTTTTGGAAGGCTCATGGATGAGGATTTTCTAGATGAGTTGGTCCATAGAGTGCAGTACGTAGTAGTTGAAAGTCTAGTTCCCCTTGGCGGTCATGATGGTTCCCCATATGGAGAGTGTTTTGTGCTACAAGAACATATTCTTGAGGGATTTCATTTAATTGTTCCAAATTCCAAATTTTCAGACCATTTAGTCCTATGTTTCCAATATGTCCAGTTCATGCATAAAAGCTATCTTTTATAATACTCTGAAGTCTTTTCGATGATGTGGCTATTTGGGTCCCATGGAGTAGTATCGATAGAAGTATCACTTGTTGAAGAAGAGGTATGAGTAGGGGCCTATCTACTCTTAATTGTTTGGTAGGATATGCTTCATGAAATATGGCCTCTAGCCATAGGCCTCTTAGTGAATCTCTTTATGCTATGAGGGATCACTTGGGGTCTGAGGCACCATGATCCATATTTTTATTCAGATAATGTAGATGACTCAATTTAAGTCCCCTAATTTCGGTTTAAATTTTTCTTGTAAATATATCAATTTTGTAAAAATATTGGTGGTATCATATTACAGGTGGATTGGTAGTATTTTTATTATGTAAATCTATGCCTCATTTTGATAAACCAGTGTGGATATCATTTTTTTATCAATTTTAGTTTTTATTTTCATCTAGGTTCACTTTATATATGCTATTATCTTGTGGGAATGATGAATAATAATTGGGGTTCTCTTATTTGTTTGATATCATTCTGTGGGTTTACACTTATGTCATATTTTTTGGGGGGAGTTCCCAGTGTCTGTGATGTTTGGTCCATGCTAGGAGTTACACATTCAGCCTATGAAATCCAGTTCTTAATGGGAGAGGATACCTTTCATGGATGTTGTTATGGTTTCATCTATATTTGGTTATTTCCAGTTGGATTTTTAAGGTGGTGATAAACCGTTTTTCTTCTCTCCCCATGGTTCTCTTTTTTGTATTTTATTTAGATTTGGTTGGGTTTGACATGTGTAGCTGAAATGTTACACCAAGTTTCATGGCTGTTTTTTCATTATTTAGTTTTGAGATCTAGTTAGGTTCCTAAAGATTCTAGGTGAATTTTTTGGGAAGAAAGTGTTTCTTTTAGGGATACTTTTTCCACCGCAACCATGATTTTTCATTTATTTTATTCTTTTATTGGTTATTAGTCCTTTAGTTTAGGTTTGGGTCATGTTTCTGGTGTTAGGTTTTGTGTTCTGGAGATTTTTTTAGCACAATTCATGGTTTTGAGCATAATTTAAACTATAAATACCATGGAAAAAGGAAAAACATTTAGAGTGTGGTTGTTGCATGTGGAAAAGTGAACAAATTTCTCATGGTAAGATGAAACCATGCATCGGGTGTTCAAGAAGGCTCTATAATTTGATAGATCCATTTTGAATGGTTGGTACACTCTTTCCCAAACCTTTTGGCCAGCCTTTTAATGTCTCTTTCCCTTCCAGTAGGGTGCTCGCAGTTTGGAAAACCATGTAGCATAACCCTGTGGCATTCCCAGGTGTCTTAATAATATTACATGAACTTTTTACCCCTATATTTTTAACCCCCAATCCACTGATCTCCTCTCCCTCTTATTTATACGACCCCTTGAGAGTGGTTGGAGTCTTCCATCGCTCTTCCTCCTACTATACATGGTGCTCTTCCTTGAATATTTGTGTTTATTTATCCTTGAGGTGTTCACATTGTTTCTCAGCCATCATTCTTCAATCTATAAGAGTCTTATATCATCCACATGTCATTGAGGTAGGTACATACCTCCATTCCCATTCTAAATCATACCTTTGAATTTCTGAGATTTTTTAGTTGGTATCTAAATTTAATATTCATTCTTAGGATGTTTTGGTATGAATTGTTTTGGGGTTTCCATGGTTGTAGTTCAATTAAAATGGTTCCGTGAAGGTTTTTTTTCTAATAACACCTATATGTATAAGAATGTAAATTGATTGATGAAATTTTAATTAAACTTTTTTATTGAAATTTGGTTCTTTGGGATTGTGTTTTCTCATTGTTGGGTTTTATAAAATCTATTTTCATGTGAATGTTAGTTATGCATGAGGCTTGTGTGCCTATCTAGAGTTTGAGATTATGTGTGAGGTCCTTGTATTTGGTGTGACTTTGTCTATGATTATTTGAATTGGTCTTATGGTATTTTCATGGTTTACTAAGTATGTTCCATTGGATATGAGAATATTAATATTTTTTGGGGGTGTACATATCGATAGGGTCAAAAATAGTAATGTATTTGTATAGTAATTTTCCCTTTTGAACCCTATTTTGAAAATGCTTCTCCTCCTTTCCTTCTCTTCCATAGCCTCCTCAACTAAAATGGTTCTTTAAGACCCATATGTTTTCTCTAAATGGTTAGATAGTTCCAAAATAATTTGAATGGTGGTTTCTAAATTTATTTTCTAAATTAGTACCCATTTGGGATCTTTGGACATGGATTGTATATTAAATGATATAAAAACTCAGTTGTCACCTTTTGAGAATGTTGTATGTTTTATTCTTGGATTTAAAAATAGTTATGGAAATAGAATAGGATGCGTAACGTTTATAAATTTATTGAAACATTGTGATTTTTATTAAATTATTTTTTAAACTTATGATGTGTTGGACAAATTTTCACATGGGAATAGTTTCTTACATGATAGGAACTCTATAGATGACCTTAGAATGAGAGGGCCTTTGTATAGGTGCTGTCAATATTTGGGATAAGTAAGAACAATGAAATCATAGGGTTATGGTTAGTTCCACATGTGGGATGACCTCCCCTTTCCACAATTAATATTATCATTGGATCAACGGACATCATCTAGAGGGTCAAGTGATGGTTACTTGATGGTTCTGATTATATGTATTGGTACCCCTATATTTATTGAGAGGCTGAGTGGGTTGTGCCACTAGTGAACCTATTTTAGAGTATCCAGTTGGTTATTGACTATCGAGATGAACCATACGATGAATGGTGATACCAAATTGAATACATATACAGATTGCTTATAGATATATTTTTGACATTAAAATTATTATAATCTATATGTTTTGTTTTATTTTACCATTGTAAGATTATTATCCCTTTAAGTATCTTCTTACTTGTTATGTTTTCCTTTATTTTTGAAATTAACCATTTTATTACATGGTATTGATTCTTTTTTGGTTTTTGGATTTGAAAACTGGGTTTTATAATGGATTTTTTTTAAAAAGGAAATATTGTTAAGATTTTTAATATTATAAAAACCAATTTTTTTAAGGTATTTCAAACTATAATTTTAGGATTTTTTTAAGAAAGACATGTATGAATTATATGGTGGTTACCTACTAAGTTATTTATGATCACACCCTATATGTGGAACTCAACATCAGTATACCCGATCAGTTTTTCAAATTTTGGGTTTTTCTTCAGATTTTCCCTTATAGTTGGTTGGTATTATGGTTAGTGGTGACTAAGATGTTACGTAAAGATCTAGTATGGTTCTAGTTCAATTTTATTTCTATTTTTAGTTATTTAGTTTTATCAATTCATATTATATTGGGGTACATTTGATATATTTATTATAATCAATGTTTATGGATCCTCTTGGTTTTTCTGGGAGCTATATTTTAATTATTGTTATCATGTTTATTTACAAGTAAAATCATTCATATAGTGATATATCTATTTTCCCATGCTATTTATCAGTCTTGGAGGATAGGGAAAGCCTCTCAGGCTTTATCATGGGTTGATTTGGGTGTCAGGTTGGATGGATACCTGAACTATTTTGTGACACATTTAATATCCTTATTCTCCTTTGGTATGGAATCATAATTGACCGTTTGAAGAAAAAGTCATTTAGATAAATACCTATGCCAATGAGCATAACTAAGGTAAGTAGTTTCATAGAATCGGTAGGTTACTATCAACGATTCATTCACAAATATTCTCAATTAGATAACTCATTAAAAAATCATACATATAAAGGGGTTCAGGATGTTTTTATAACAGAATGTGATGAATTATTTGGTAAACTAATGATGATATTGGTCCATTAATTTTTTTAATATAACATCTAGAAAATATCGGTTTGAGATATATAGTAATGAATCAAATAAGGGACTTGGTTGTATCCAAATGAAAAATGACAATGTTAGTTCATATATATCAAGGAAATTGAAATAAACATGATTTTCAGTTACTAGCTGTAATATTTGCATTGAAAATATAGAGACATTATCTCTATATTGAAATATTCAAGACCTACATGTATTATAAATGAAAAAATAAAAATTATCATAGAAATTACTCAATATGAGACAAAGATGATAGCTCGGGCGATTCAATAAATATTATTTCTCAATAGACTACCACATTGAGAAATAAAATATGGTGCAAGATACATTTATTTGGAAATATTATGGAGTTTTAACCCAAATTATGATTGTGAAGGAGAATATGTTCATGGATCTTATAAATGTGGATTCAAGAATTATTAAGAAAGTGGAGAAATAAATCATTTTTTAAATTATTATGTAACTATATTTATTAGAATAGAAAAAAATTACTCAGACTAATGATAAAAAAAATTGATAAGAAAATTGAATCTTTCAATAATGAATAATTGGAATACTTTGTTTTTGAATAATGTGTTTGTAAATTTAGACAGTGACCACATATTCAATCTATTCTTGATCTAAATTTTTTTTGGAAGTTTATTATTGTTAAATTTTTTATATACACCATGACAGCACAAATAAGTATTAGAAGTTGAGGGATTCATTTTTTTTGGGATAAAATGAACTAGAAATTGATGATTATGATTCAAAATGTTTGGTTTTTAAAAAAATAAATTCAATGAGACCAAATACTAGAGGATTAACACAACCTATTATTATTAATTTGTGAGAATGGGATAACATTAAAATGAACCTTTTTATAAGTCTAACAAATAATCCTATAAATAATGATGAAATATGTCTTATCATTGATTTTGTAACCAAATATTCCCATTTTTTTATCTATAAGAGAATATTTACCTATAGAGTCTCTTGAAGGGATATATATTAATGATGTTTTAGGACATCAAGGGAAACCATATTCAATTGTCTTAGAATGAAATCCTTGATATAAATTGAACTTATAGAACCTATGTATATTTATAAACTTATTAAAATGCATAAATTGATGGATAGTATGAAAGGATTATTCATAAAATTTAATAAATGTTGAAGTCATGAATACAAGACATTAATGGGATGTGTTTTGGGTATTTACCTTTGGTATAGTTTTACTATAATAATATATTCCATTCATGTATTAAATAGAGTTGTATGATGAATTATATGGATATATATATATCATAATAAAAACTTTTAGGGTGAAGTTGGTGAAATGATGTTTTTTGTCTCAGAACATGTGGAAGGCACATCATTAATCATAAATGATATTCGGGCTCACATAAAGAAAATATCAATGTTGGATACAATTTTATGCTTATAATTGGATGAATGATTTGAAATTACAAGTGAGTGATCATGTTTTCTTGAATGTATCTCCATGTAAGAGTATTATAAGGTTCGATATGAAAGTGAAACTTAGAAATTTTTACATCAGGACCTTTTAAAGTCATGAAATAATGGGATTTTTTTCTTATCATATTTAAATATCACCAAATCTCAGGAATGTATATATCATGTTTGATATATCATTCTTAATAAAGTACATACCTGACACAATGCATCTTCTCATCTCTGATGAAATGAATTGGAACTTGATTTATCTTACTATGTATAACCCATGTAGATTCACGATACTAGAGAGTATCTATTGAGTAATTACGTGACTAATTTGGTAAATTTAATTTGAAGAAATCCAAAATAATTGTATGCCATATGAGAAAAATAAGATGTTATGAAGAAGAATGACCCTCATCTATTTAGAAAGAAATATCCTTGAAATTTTGAGGATTGTTATATTATCTAATAGAAGAATTTATCACCAAAATAATTTAATATATATTTCTCTTATAATAAATTTAATTTTTTCAATACCTTATGATGCACACAAAACTAGGATTAAATTAAACATGATACTCTATTAAATTAATATTTAAACATTACTATAATTACATAGTTTTTAAATTAGTGGATATCAATTGAACTAGCTAGATTATTAAAAATATATTTTTCCCAAAATTTTAATAGTTTTATATTTTTTGGAAGTAAAATTAATAATCATTTAAAAGTAAATGAAATGTTTTTTTGAAAAAAAAAATTATTTTTTCTAAAATTTTCTATATTCATGCCTCACACGAATAAATTAAAATTAATTTTTACGAATTTTATAAAAATTAATTAGTAAAAGTAAATAATTTTTTAAATTATAATATCTAAATTATTTATGGGTTAATTTTTTTTTATATTTTTGAAATGTTACATTTTTTAATTAATAGTGAAAAACACTGAATTAAAATTTAAAAATTACTTTTCATTTAAAATTTGTATAATGATAAATTATATTTAAAAAATATTAGAAAATAAAATCAGGTCAATTGTATATCTATTAATCAAATTAATTCCATTTGATTCATTTTCATATGAAAATTGTATATAATAACTTTGTAATCTTTTGATCATTTTTTCTTTGAAAACAAACTTTCTCGTCACATATGTGATATTAATTATATATAAAAATATGATAAATCTATGAATTTAATAGGAAATAATATGTTCTATATTTTTACCCTCATAATATATATTATATAATAAGTTCAAATTAATTTTTAACTATAATGAATAGTAAAAATAGAAAAAATTATTAACCCCAGTAAAGGTAGAAATGGATTTAGCTGGTTGTTAAACTAGAAATATTAGATTAAAATTTACATAAAAACTTTTATAAAATCTATTTTATATCTATATAATTACCATATAATTTATATGTATGATTAGTCCCCAATTTTTTACCATTTTGGGATGTGAAAAACATGGGTACCCATTATTCTTTCCAAAAATTACAACTATGCCACTCACCTCACTTATAAAATGACACCCTTATCCTGTATTATTTACACATTAAATCCATTTTTGTTATATATTACCTATAAAATTTAATTAGAAACTTCTATATAATAATATATATGAGAATAAGTTTTGTAAGAGAGCAAACTAGGAAGACTTTGTTTTAAATATAAGGAGGTTACCTGGAGAAGAGGTTACAATCTTCCATAAGTATTTTTATTTTATTTCCTCCCCCAATGAATATAAATGATTATCAGAATTTATTATATAATAATATAAAATTATTACCTAATAATAGATGATTTTTTATAAATTTAGTGATCTACAATCATCCCGAGATCCAGTAAATGGGTTATGAAATCAGTATTCATGTGTACAACAGACTAGAGCCACACGAACAGATATCCTTCATTTTTCCATTACCATCTCCCACAGTTGTGTATAATGATGGATATAAAGTTTATATATATATGTATAAATTTTATTTACAACATAAATATATATATATTCACTATATTATATATAAAAAAATTTACATTCCATTTTTTATGGGATAAAACAATATTTATCATGTGTACGACGGACTACCGCCTTGCAGAGCGATGCGATTCATTTTTCAATAAAACATTACATTGAAGTTAATAAAGACTATGTTAATTAATATATATTGTATATATGAAATAATTATGATATTCATAAAATATTTATAATTCTAAAAAAGATAATAAATAATTATATTTGTTACCTTTTTGCTCAATTAGTGATGAGAACATTCTTCGTGTACGTGTGGACTACCTAATTCATGAAGATATACAAATATATTATCATCACCAAACCATGTGGATGATATATATATATAATTATATTTAATTATATAATATGGTATTTATGATATTATTATCATTATTTAAAGATAATATATTACTTACCTTTTTTTATAATGATCACTGAAAAATGGAAATGTTAACCATGCATACATACAATCTACTATATCGACAATCATAACATACTTAATTTTTGAAAATCATCATTAATTATTGGTCATAAAATTATAGTTGATTTATAGATATGTTAATTATTTTAGCATAATTTTTAGGAATACAATGGAACAATATAATATTTAGAATAACGAGAAAGTTCATAACAAAACATGAATGAGAAGACAAAGAAATTAACGCAAGGAAAAATTAAGGAAATGATTGAATATTAACCAAGAGGAGATAAGATGTTATTAAAGGATCATATATAACATTATAAATATTAATATGGGTTAATCTTCTAATTAATTTATTATGTAATGCTAAGCTTACATGTGTGATGAACATTAATTATTTTATGTTGCATTTACAGTTTTTTTTCTGTAGATTTACATTTTATACCCATAGTCAATTGATTGATTAAACCCAAATTCATCTATGTGATCTTTTCAAGGTACTCAGTCTTAATTTTTCATCATTGAGGCATATTGTAATTTTATTCACATAATTTCTTTTATGTGGTGTATATATATCCCCTTTGACATGTAATATCATTATTACATAATAATTATTGTTAGTTTACGTAACAATTTCAATTATGTAATCCTTGTTTATTTCACATAAAAATTACCATGTGGTAATGGTTATTGTAAAATCCCACATAATTTTGTGATTTTGAACATTTTCTTAGAAAAACGACTTTTTTATTTTCATTTTTCCATTGGTCATTAAATTTATCTTTAATATCCATATTATTTAGTGATGTATACGATTATTGATTAAACCATATAATTTTTTACATATTATTTATAATTTAATGGTAATTTTATAATTTAGGGATATATATATATGTATTTATATACTTTACTCAATACCAATTTTTTGTTGATAAGGGATATTATTGAAGAATTAAATCGATTATTTTATATATTAGGATTGATTTAGATATGAAGACATGGGTGTGTTCCAGTTAGTGAGATAACTTTGAAATATACACATGTCTCATGAGAAAAATCATTTTTCCGTATTAAATGGGTTTTACTTATAGTTTTAAATTGTATTAAAGAATGAGATTGATGGTAGAGGTATCACGATGCCTAAGATCTCAACATCCTATATTAAAGAATTAACTTTATTGAGTATACAATAATTATTTTTATAATCCATGATATTTTCACTTGGATTTTATCTCTAGATACATTTCATTCTCAGTTCTTAATTAAATGGAATGTGTTTTCAATTATTTTCCTTAAAATATTGATTATTCTTTATAAAATTATTATATCCATGTTATTTATTAAATAGAATGTGTATTATGTTATTTATCATTTTATATTAACTATTTTTTGTTGATTTATGATATCATACTCTATACATAACCCTTATTGAGAATTTCACCTCTGCCTGGTTTTATTTTATTTAACAATGATGTGAATAATAATTATTGGAATGATTTTTCTAGGATAATATCCATTTTGTTTTGTTATGGATTATATTTTATTTTCTATTCCAAATGTAAAATGGATATGATTTATGTATTTGGTTCTGCAAAACTACTAAACTAATCGGTCATTCAGGATTTTACCATTTGTATCTATTCCACTATAATAATGCAGATGCCAGATCTGGGCTAGAAGGGCAAGAGTTTTTACACGCTTTAGATGTTAAAAAATATTCCTTCTATATTTTTTCCTCAAATAATTCACAATGTAACTCATTTGTAAAAAAAATTAAATTAAAAACAATTTGTAAAAATTAAAGTATAAAATAAAATGAATTTGGAAAATTATATTAGAATATTACAAACGTTTTTTGAATACATTTTTTAAAAAAATGGATATTGAAGTGAAATATTTCCCAGTGAAGACTTAAACACAAACAATACCTAATTATGATGATATTTTAAAATAAATCTTTACCTCAAGTCTCACCTTTTCTATCTCATGATAAAAAATAATTTGTAATAATTAAGTTATTAATATACATTTATTGAATAACCATACATTTTTAATAATATTTATTATTTTTATATGACACCTTATCACCTATTTATTAATAATTTATTAATAAATTCACATTTTTTTTGTAATAACTCATTAGTTTTCGAAGCATGTATCATTTTGGTAGTCCCAAAACAAAGAAATATATCATATTTACACCATTTCTATAATTTTTATCATTATATATATTAATTATATTATTATTTATAACCATTTATAAAATGTATTTATAGAAAAATAAATTACACCATTTATAGAGACTATAGGTCATACATACGCTTGAATGATGATTCAATTTTTCTACTAATGAAATGAAATATTAGTAAATAAAAATTCAACATTATAAAATTACAATTATTTCAAATTTATCCTTATATCCATCCATGTAAAATATAAATGAAAAATGAATTGCATCGCTTCTTGGATAAATTAGTCCAAATGTACGCAGTAGTGATACTTTAACTTATTATGTAGTAGGAAAGAGGGTTTATAAGGGTGATTTTATAATCATAATAACATTTGATCATATATTTAATGAAAAATTTATTATTTTATGATAAATATCATAGATTTAGAAGGGTAAATAAGAGTAAAAAATGACATGATCAGTTAGAGAGATTACCTATTATTCGAAATGACTCTTTTAGATCTCTTCTAATGTTATATTGGGTTGGTATTTTGGGAAATAAATCAACTAGATAATTTTTCTATGAAAGTGGATAAGGAAATTTTTCATATTATTTTTATTATATACAACTCAATTTTGTGTAACAAATCGAGGTAGGTGGTGTACTATTACTATTGAGGTGAGGGGAACATTAGGAATCTATTTTATGAAATAAAATATAATAAGAATAATCTAGAGAAAAATACATACAGATGGTCATTAATTGTTTTATAGGGTATTACATGGTTTAAATATCATTAAAATAATCAAATTTTCATAGGTTTATGTTCTATTTGATACCTCATGTTTTTTTTAACCCCTTAATTAACCTAATTAAGATTAAACTTGGTAACACATTTTCACCATTAAATGTATAGAATTTTTCATATAATGTAGCATTTGAATTATAAAAGTAAAAAAGATTAAATTTTAGAACATAAATTATATAATTTTATTTATTTAATATTTTTTTGGTTTTTTAAAAAACTTAATAGAATAATAGTATTATAAAATATGATTATTTACATTTTTGTCACGATTCATTATGTTGACTTTAATAACATCATGTAAAAACATATAATTTGAAAAAATAATTTTGACACATCCAAATAATTTAATAATCATATATAAATTTGTTGTATCACCTTATTATACCTAATTTTAATACATTAAATATGTTAACATCATTTATTTTATTTTTACATAAATTGAAAAAATAATATGTCATCATGGTATGAGTATTTAAGGTCACTATTAAATAACTAAAAATTATTGATAATTTAATATTAACAATTTTATTTTATAAGTAACATAATTACTATTAATATTCTTTCATCGCAAATTTTTATCACTATGTGATCTAAACAATTATATTTAAATCTAAGAATGTGTCATTTTATTACATCCGTTGGTTTAAATAATATATAAGTCATTTTCTTGGAAGAGTATTTTTTAGAAACACTAATTCTAGACAAAGGTGATAAGGGTTGAAATTAATTCATCTTATTATAATTAAGATGAATAATTAGGGCCTTATCAGTTAGTTTGACCTATATTTTATCGATTTACCCTTTGTAGAGGTGATATATTTTACCATGATTAATATTAATTATCACAAGGGATACATATAAAATTTTTACCTCTTGATTCCATAAATTGAAGTAAAATTTCATGATTCAATTTATTGAAGTTTCATAAATTAATTTTCATATAAAGACGTAAACCAGAACAAAATACATTTTTTTTAAAAATTATGTTTTAATGCCCAAAAATGTAATTATAAAACATTATGTTTAATAATGATTAAAATGAAGTTATTTATATTATAAATAAATAAAAACATAATAAAATTAGTTATATATTAAATTCAAATCACAACGATACTTCATTTGAATGGTAGAGGGGTAGTTAAACTGTACTAAAAATAAGTCGGGGAGGGTTTGTTCTAGCGGTGTCTGATCTTTAGGGCCTTCAGTGTTATGTACTAGATTATTGGCCTTGTGGAATTCAGGTAATTTATGGTTCCCATTTAGACCAATTAAGAAAAATTTAATTATCAAAAATAAAATTAATATGTAAGGCATTCTATATTTCAGGCAAAGAAAACCAAATTTTGAGGAATAAAATGAAATTACTAAAAACGGAGTTAATTACTACTAGGATTTTATATTTAGTATTATTTTTTATATAATTCACAATGTAGCTAATAATATTCATTACATATAATTTAATATCTTGGAAATAACATTTAATAATAATATTGTAAATTATATTTTGTTGTTCACTTAATCATTTAGTTGCGTGTAACATAAAATATAAAATAAGATTAATATATTCAAAAGAACAATTTCACAAAATATAAGGGTATTATAATAAACCAAAAAATAAATAATAAATTTTATATTCATTGATTTCCATGGTTATAAAATTTTTGCGTTTTTAGTTTTTCAGATGTTAGAATATGTCTTGGAGGTAAATAGAGAGTATGAAGTTATAAATTTGATTTTAATGAATAAACAAAGATGGTAGGTCTCTACCATTCCATATATGGAACATATGTATGTCATGGGGTTTTTATATATTTCTAGATGGGTATATGGGGTTTCTTATTGTCCTTATAGAGAATATTATGTAATATTTTATGACTATGTTTTTCTTATACTCATTTTGGTGGTCATGGTTATGGGTTTGGATTGAAAATATTTTTGTAATCCACAGAGAACATTGAATTTCCAATTTTTGGTGTTTAGGAAAATTGTTCCATGGACCATAGAAAATTAGTTCATATTCATGGTATCATTGGTAAATTGAAAATGTAAATATAGGTTATTTTATGGTGGTTTTTGGATTGAATAAGAAGATCTAAGGACTATCATTATGGTCATATGGGCTATTCCATTGCGTAATTAAAATTACTTTTTAAATAGTGTAATGGTTTTTGATTAATGAGGATTAAAAAAATTGATGATAAAGGTTTTTATATTATGGTTAATATGGTTCCAATACCATGTGGTCATTCCATCACCATACTATGTTGTGGGAAACAAATATAATATTACATATTAAACCATACATTCCCTAATTTATGGCTGAAAAACACTCTCTATCATTTGGTATATTCTTGTATTTGGGTCAAAGGTAATGTGTCTTCGAAACTGGTGGAGTGGGTTTTGATTACTATGGTAGAGGAATTAATTTACACACATGATGTTTTTTAGTATTGGATAGATTAATTTTCATCATGTAAATACCTAGGACACACTATTTCAACTTTTCAGGGAGGGAATATAGAGGATCCTGACTGATAACCATTTCATCTATATCATTCTAATACACATGAAGTAGATCAATTGGGTTAAAAATATTTATCATATACTGATTCCATCCTGAAATAGGAAAGTCCCATTAATCTCAACCCGAAGGTTACAACGACCATTAAATGTTTGAGAAATGATTTGGTTGGGTCTATTTCGACATAGAAGGTTGTGTCTGAACGAAGGGGTATTTAGGGGGAATGTGATATTAGAAACATGAATCCAAGAATCACTACAAAAAATCATTTATCCTATACTGATGTAGTTAAAATGGATATGGTTTGGTACAGATAAAAGCAACAATAAATTAATTTTCATCGAGTTATATTGAACTTAGATATTTTGAGCATGAAATGTTGGACTGGAATAGGGACTAGGTAAAGGCTATGAAGATGTCTTGTTCCAGAATGTCCTACATAAATATATGAATTTTCCATCATTTTTATGGTTTTTAAAAAGAGGCTCTATCCCAGGAGAATCCAGACTCAATTTTGGTAGTGATGGACATCCCATGTCCACAACTAGTGAATAATCTCATTGAAGGGAAAGGAATTTGTGAGGAAGAGTTAAGAGATGAGAGATCCAGCTTAGTCATAGTTGTTAGTGTGTAGGGTAATAATATTAGAGGTATCTACTTCAATATAAAAAATAAATGGCAAAAGGGAAACTAAGATTCTTTGTGTTACATTTTAATTAATGAAAATAAATAAAATGTGTATAAATATTAATCAAACTTACCTAAACCGATGGACACTAGGTGAGACAAGAATATAAGGGTAGAATAAAGGGATTATTTTTTCACTGGTAGTGACCAAATAAAAGAAGGTATTATTGTTGAAAATTACACTCTTAGTGTTCTGAACACTGATTTTGGTGTTCTTACTAAGTTGGTTCTTGATGTTTCAAAGTATTCATATAGTAAGGACGTAGAAAAGAGTATTATGTCCATAGATATTATCATTAAATCAAAGGAATAAATGATGTAAGGGACTATATATATTATAGTTTCATAAGAAGATGATGATAGGATGTATGGAAGAATTATTATATTTGTTACAAATAAAGAGCATTGTGGGTGGACCAATAAGAAAGATCTCATCTATATTCCAGGTTTTAATGAAAGGATGATATAAACTATGGAGTAACTTTAATCGTGGGATAAAATGGACTTCCATTTTGAAGATCTTATAAAGGATGAACTGTATATGATGGTATGTACTCATTATTAGAGTTCATAGAGGTATAATACTTTTGGAATTCTCAAAATTACTTTAAATGATTTTTTATTATGTTTTGAGACTGTATGATTATTTGTTAACTCTGGAGGTTTTACGATATTCCATAAATATGTTATTAAATGATGTTTAATTTTTATTATATTAATAATAAACCCATTAATTATTATGAATATTAATTTTCATATTAATATTAAAAAATTATTGTTTGTGAGGATGAATAATGTTGTGAATAGAAGGTTTTTGGAACTATTTTCCTTATGATGTCTGGTTAAGGATGGTTGGGTTGTTTCTAAGGGAAATATGAATGTTTTTGGAATTATGATGGGGTAATATTCAGGAGGAAATTATCATCACTGTTTTTTGTGATGAAATTTTTAACATTTATGTGATTACAATTTATTAATTGATGATTCATATGAAATTATTTTATTTATTATTTTTAAAAATTATCTAGAAATATGATAATATTGTTAAAAATTATATTATATTATTGGTTTTATATTGTTTTCCATTATGATGATTTATTTTGCGGGATGTGATATTCTAGGTGGATGTTATGTAAGTGGATTTTTTTATTTTAACAATATGTATAGTTTTCTTTTTCATATCAAAATAACAGTTATGTTGTTGTTGTTATTGTAGATGTGAGGTCCTTTAGGTGGTTATCTGTAGATTCTTTACATCAACATAATACTATTAGTGGAATGTTTATATCGAGGAGATATTATTATGTTGAATTTGGAAATTTATTTATAGAATTGGTTGAAATATTTTATTCATGTTAGGAAATTATTTATGTTTATTATTATGATTATGTTATAATTATATATGTCATTAGATGAGGATTTATTATTGTTTTTCAATTAATTCAAACGATGTTAGAGGGAAAACATTATTATAATTCTTATATGTTCACCATGATAAGATCTATTATTTTTTATAATCCCAACATCATACTGACGGTGGTTTTTAACATTATATGTTTGGTAATGAAGTGGGCTAGTACAGATTAGGTCATTACTTTTTGAGAAATCTATGGATTTTTTTGGAAATAAAAATTTGGAGTAAATTGATAATATTTTTCTAGATGATGTTTTTTGTTTTTGGGGTTATTTTATTTTTATAGAGTAAGTAATTTGTACTTTAAAATGATAATTCCTCCCATATGTTGTTTTATATACCCTTTATTGAAGTCATAACTCTATGCCCTATCTGAGGCATGCTTCCTGGATCATTGTCAACCATGTTTCTGGATCAAATGTTATCCAAACATGATCAATTTTTTATTGAATGGTATCTGATTAAATTTTATATGATGTATTTTTCTATAGGAATAGGTGAGGATGTCATGGGTTAACATGGTTTTCATATTACATGGAAAGGTGATGTGAAAGAGAATAGAGAAACTAGTGAGGGAAACGGAAGGACATTGTGATTCTCTATACGGACTTCGATTGACTATGAATCATTTTTAATGGGATACTGTATTAGTTATATGGTATTAATATATATTAAGGCTCATGATTATTATAATATTATGTTGTAATTATTGTTTTTGTTACAATTATTTTTTGATCATGTTGTTATTTGTGTGAATATTTACATAGTTTATTGGTTGTGAATTATATATTTTTTGGTAATGGAGCCTATATATTAGAATTGTGTGGTAGATTAATAGAGAGTAAAAAGAAGCATATTTATGGTTGTCTAGGGGTGTACCTATCTTTAATTGCGTTGTTGAGAGTTGCTCTATGGGGGGTATAGTGGAATAACATGAATAATGTTTTGGTTACTATTTTGGATAAAGAAAAAAACGTGATAGAGGAATTGGAAGTAAATTTTCATCTTATGTAAATGGTTTAGGGGAATTGTGTTACCTTGGTTGAATATATGTTTTTGTGTGGGGGTTATATATTATGTGATTTTTTATCACTGTAATTGTTACACATATATGGTATTGTCAATAATGTTTTGGAAGAAGTTCTCATAGGTATTTTATCTAATACCATTTGGGATAATAATAAACATAATAATTTTTCAATTTAATAACTAAGTTACAATTTTTTGGCATATAAAGTGAATATTGTGAGACTGATTAGAATTTATTCAGGGTTTTGAGATGACGAGGAGAACATATCTCACTACACTAATAGATGAGTATGACATGATATCCATAACCTATAAAGTTCAATAAAACTAATGTTATATTATGAATTCCCAAGAAGGAAGAGATTAATAAGAAGACATCGGAGTGAATTATTATGATAGTATGTGAAACGGGATTTTAGAGTATGGTATGAAACTCATAATAGGTCAAATTCATCATAATAAGACATATTGTTTCATTAAGGGTCTACTTAATTTTTACTCCCACTCATCACATAATAAGTCCAATGCATTCATCATGTGAATAAATAATAAAAATTAATTACATGCCTTAAAAATCAATAAATCTCAGTATGGGAAGAACTGGAATACAAAATGTTAATAAACTTCATAGTCAAATTAATTGTAAAACATCTAGGGAAATATGATGGATGGTATAATTATTTCATTCGTGAATATTAAAATTGTCAAAGGATGCAGACATGGGTGAAAATACTTTAATGATGTCAATTAGAAATTTCATGTGGAAAAAGACATTTTCACTTTGAAAACACTTATCTAAATTTTAAATTATATTCCAAATATAAAATAAAATATTTTATTTTAAAATAATCTTCTAAAAATATAAATTAATCTTCAAATTAATTAGTGTTAATGATAGAGGAATATTTTATTCAGGCTTTATATTTTTTTCCCTTCACACTTCTCGTAAAATTTTCAAAATGTACATCAAACTAATAATGAATAAAATATTAGTTTCAATCCATTTTTAAAAAACAAAACAAGGGTAAATATACCATTGGAAAATTTTAAATAATTTATTTTAGATATTTTAAGGAAAATATGGTCATTAAAGAGAAATATTTATAAAAAAGTAGAAAATACATGGTCATTTTTACTTAAAGAACCATTTTGGTGTTTTCAGTACTTAAAGAGTGGAAAATGAAATTAAAAAATTTAAATTTCCATAAATAACTAGTTTATATTAAAATTAATTTGGTTCAATATATAATTAGTAAATAAAACACCGTAGATAGACTAAAAACAAAACAAATCCTAAATAATGACGAGATTTTGAAATAAACCATTACCTCATGTTTGAAATCCTCCATATGTGTAGGACGATCCTGTTTAACATATATATTTATTTTAATTTCTATGATATGAACATATTCATTTATACCATACCATATATTATTTACTTATTTCTTTTATCACCTGCTTATTGAAAATTCTTTTCTAAAACCACTCTTCCGTGTAATATCTCCTTCATTTTTCATGTATATTTGTGTTCAATTGTTTCAGTACTTTTAATTTTATCTTGGTTCCATCATATATAGAAATATAATTATGAAATTAATATCATATATATTCATTTTATATTTATTTATTTTAATTTATAAAAAAATAATATAGAAAAATGAAATAAACCATTCATAGAGACGGTAGGCTGTACGTACACATGAACACTATTTTCACATTTTGACGGATTGAACAGATGAAAATGAAATAGAAATTATACCTTAGAGAATAATAATTATATCATTTATATTATATATGTTAATTAAATCTATCCCTATTATAATACAATTCAAAATAAAATCATACATAAAACACATCACTTTATGGATGTGTTAGTCCACACTCACATACGAGAGACACTAATGTTTTCCAATATATAGAAATATAAAATTGTTGATGTGATATTATAATTATTGAAGTATAATTATGTCATAAATAACATATATATATATATATATCAATTTCATCATTATACCCATTTTTTAGATGCTCTAATGAAACTATAATTACATCCATTCGCAAAGAGGTAGACCGTTGTACACATAATTGATAGTTTCATTTACAATTTGAGAAATTGGTAATATATATAGGCAATTAAATTAATATAATTAAATATAATTATATAGAATATAATTTTTTTCTTTAATCATTCACAAGGAAGATATTAAGGTGGTAGTGGAAGAGAAAATGAATACACTTGATAATATCTATACATATTCTTCAGACAACCTCGTCAATATTATATCGACATCCTTCAAAGGATATGTTTTTTGATCAATCCAAGGAATCTAATACATAGTATTTGATATAATTAAGGTATTTTGGTATCTATTAGATGAATATTCTATTTTTATATATATATTTTGGGTTTGGGGGCGCCCTTTTACCAGTGGGGGAGAGATCACACTTGGAATTTTTGATAAGATTAATATATAATAACATCTTACTCCGTAAATTTTTTCAAAAATAGTACATTATATAATATTACATGAGATAGGGTTTAAATATAGTTATAAAATATATTTAAAACAATTTATTGGGTTATTTTAACCATTACCTATTTAGTTGGCCCCTGATAAACCTTTCATAACCTTATATATTTGGACATATTATTTCTGCTTTCACCATTAATTTTGAAAAAAAATATAAGTTGAACATATTATATAATTTTAATTTTTTATTCCAAATATGGAATAAGTTTTATCAAATTATATACATATATGTGGTATAATTTAATATGAAATTAAACCCACAAAATTAATGAAAAGTGGTCTTATATAGAAAAAGTTGTCTAATGTTTAAAAAGTTATCATATTTAAAATATACATAAACATGATTCAAATGAACTTAATTTTATTAATAATAATTTCTATTAAATTATAATAAATTTTAAACCATTAAAAACAATACATGGTAAATTATTTTAAGGCAATGTCTGTTCTTAATTAAAAATAGTACTTTTCACTATTGATTGAAAAATTAATCATTTCTGAAAAATTATAAAATATCCACTATATGATAATTTTTACATGTTGGTATCAAAAAAGAAATTCACATTTTGAAGTAACTTCTTTAAAATTATAAAACAAATTGTTTAATTTTACTATAAAAATTATTAAAAAACCTCTTAAGGAAACAATAGGTTTTTGAAGCATTTGATGAATTTAATACAAACATATTTTCATTATATGAATCCATTATATATATTTATAAATTTGGTTATTGAAATTAATAATTATAATTTAATGGTTATGTAATAATGGTATTTTATATTATACTTCATCCAGATTAGGGGTTGTGTGTATCACAAGCTATCAACGAGGGTAAATTTATTAAAAAAGAAATATATCATAAAATTTTGGGTTATCACATTATATCCCCTTTAAAATTCAAATTTCCCTTAAAATTTCATCACTCCAATAGAAACAATGTGGAATAATTCTATATCATCACATCATCGGTTTCCCGACATTCTTCCACAAATTTAGGGTTTCTCCATAAAACATTTACCAGGTGAGTGGTATTTTTTCATTGATATTTCTCTATATGATCCATAATATCCACTAGTTGTTCCTAAAGAGTTAGATATTTTCCTTGGACAATAAATTCTAATTTTATTACATGTGATGGATTAGGTATGTAATTACTCATGAGAGATACATAGAATACATCATGATCTTGAGAGGGGTTTAGTGGAAATTCTATGTGATAAAAAACCATCATGATACATTTGAGAATATATAAGGGTCCAATATACCTAGGTATCACCTTTCCATTATTTTAGAAACCCATTAACTTTTTCCAAAGAGATATTTATAGGAATACTATATTACTAACATCCAACTATAGATCCTATTTATGGTTTTCTTCATACCTTTAAATTTGATCGGTCTTTATGCGCTATTGAATGGATTTAGCGTTCTAATACATTTCTTCAACTAGATGTGGTCTCAATAGATTTATTTCTATACCACTATCCAAACATATTTCTGTTATACACTTCATACAATAGGAGTCTTCATAAGGATTCATATGAATCGTCATGTGAAAGAATTTATTATATCATATTCCACCAAAAGAAGGTTTTGATCTTAACCACAATTAAATTCTATATATAAATCCCAAAATATATATTTTATAGGTTTTGTGGTTCTCTTAGATAGAAAATCTATCTGATTAGGTTAAGAGGTACGAAAGCTAAATTCTATATCATGAACTCGATAAGCACTTTTCCTAATCATCATGAAAAAATCACAGATCCCAAATAAGAAAAATAGAATGATATTTTCATGAATACTTACAAACTGCATAATGTATGTAATGGAAAGTTGATGAAGAGAGAAATAATTTTTAAAAATAGTTAGTTTTTCTAAAATTTTAAGGTGATCAACTACAACCCAAATGAAGATATAAATTTTTGACATTTTTTGGGATTATAAAAAATATCCATCGTGATGTTTTCCAGATTCTATTCTATTATGGGTAAGTGTTGTCTCATCTCCATATATTTTAGTGTCTTAACTTAACTTTTTGACACATCAAGAACCAATATATATACTATTTAATATATATCTTCATTTTCCCCAAGAAATAATCTTCTGGATCTATATAAAACATTTTTACTTCCTGGATGAATAGATATTTATGAACAACGACCATCATCTGACACATCCTTCTTCATGTCTGGGATTGAAGGGACGCATGATAAATTCCTAAAACCATATTATTCAAGTATTCTCATGGTTGAAATATTTATCATTGTTCACCTTATTCTACAATTATATATCTTAGTTCTACAATTTCATTATCATTTTTTGGATGGATGTTTTAACATTCACCTGATAAAAGTATGATCTTTTTCCTTTAATCATGATTTCCACATCCATATTTTATAAATCCATAAATATTTTGTCTATTTAAGTCCTGATCATGGAAAAAAACCATGGTATTTTCAACTCATAGAATGAACCCCCTTGTTTTCCTACCCAGGTTGGTAATATATTAATAAATCATAATAGTTGATGAAATACAACAATATTTTTTGGTGCATATTCAACTCCTTATGTATAAATATATACTTCAAGATTTTGTGACCTGTTTATATATCACATGTTTCACTATAGAATGAATTATCCAAATCACAAAAGAAAAACTTATGGATACCAAAACCAAAACATGAGTCTGTTAATTTTTCTCATGATTTTTCAATTGGTGAGAGGTACATGTTATCACAATGTCATTTTTCATAAGGAAACATTTCATTCTCTTATTTATTATATCACTAACGTTTAAAAACCCTTATCCACTATCGGGTGGTGTATGATTAGATTAATTTACCATCATTATCTATGGTTCTTTAAACACTCTCAACATTCATCATTACATAAGAAGTTCATCGTATTTAAAGTCAACTTTGATTGTATATTACAGTTTCATGAAAAATAAATAAAAAAGAGTCAATAATATTTTTCCACCCAAAGAAAACTATGGATTTAAGTTACTATAGATGGTCTAGGATATTTCTCAATAAATATTTTCTTGTAAGGATCTGATGATATACCCTCACACGAGATTAAATTACCCAATATAGAATCAAAATGAATCCAAAATCCACACCTGATAAATTAACATAAAAATCGTCCTTCCTTAGGGCCTTCTGCACAATTTTCAAATTTTATTCATTATATTCCTTATTATTTTAATATATATGAATATCATCTATAAATAATTCTCCACACTGATTAAGGTAATCATTAATGAGTCTATTCATTAAATCCATGAATATTATATAATAATTGGTAAGTCCAAATGAAATTATTATAAATTCATATCGACTATACCTTGTACTAAAAGTTATATTGTGTATATCAAAAAAACCCTTAATATTGGGATCCTTAATAAAATAATTTCTTTATTTATTCATTCTCTTGTTCTTTATTTGAATTATATTTGGTAGACCATTAATGTTTTTGGAGGCCTTAAATTTCATTTTGAGGATTTAGTTCATGGGGGTGGGTGCCATGCCATAGCTTAAGTGGATATGCTATAGTAGGGGTATCCCACAACATAGAGGATATCACACATATGTAGGGGTATTATTATAAGGATATTTAACCACGACATTATTTATGTAAGGATTTTTTGAAGACTATGCCACTATTTCTTAGACCATGGAAAATAGGCCTCTCCTCACATTAGTTACAAATGACTTGTCAACCATGAGTCTTTGGGTGTTGAATCATTGAACAAGTTTTTATCAATTTAATAAGAGGAATCCGTTTTAGAAATTATGAGGGGTATTAACATGGGTATTATCATGAGGATTGGACCCCAACATTCACCGTATATATACATAATTTTATCACTTCATTTAGAAACATCTTATAGTTCCAAAGGTCATTATAATATATATATGAACATAGTCATATTACATGCACTAAAATGGTGTATTCCCCCTATAAAAACATGATTCTTCACTCAGGTATAGATATTTAATTTTCAGTTTATGTATTTACTTAGTTCCTAATAAAATGCCTAAAGAGTTAGAAACGGTTCTGAGGGTGTCTGGGGATTGTTTGGAGCTCAGAACACCTCTTTTTGGGAAAACATGTCATGTTGCAAGGTTCACACACAATTTTCCTAACCATGCAGTTTGTGATTTCTTTGGAAAGTGGCACCTCACACAATTAGCCCACGACCATGCATCCAAACCGTGTGAACGCCCCTTTTTCCTAGGTAACCATGCATGGGTGCGGAACTATTTGATCAAACTGTGCAGAGGAAGACTTTTCGGGCAGAACCACCTCACACGGTTTGTGCACGGATTGACAAACCGTGTGGACAAACCGTGTTCAGGCTAAAAACACGTGTAAAATGACAAAAACACCATTAATTTTCTATTAATACTTTCCCTTCCTCCCTAATCAGAGATTATGTGGGATTGACATAATTATCCCTAATTTTGGAGCATTTTGATGATCCAGATATGGAATCAAGATATCTCCTTCATTTGGTATCCGATCAAGCTTCCACTCATAATGATGGATGTGAAACCACAGGTACTGGAGTTCCCCTTTGCCATTCTTCTCCTCTTTCACTCTCAGCCTAGATATCACCATGATATCATTTTCACATTTTCTTAGATCTACAATGATCTGAGGAAAATCAAGGTCCAATACTTGAGGAGGGGAGTCATAAAACCCTAAGGTGGGTGGTCTATAACATGTCAATAAAGTTAATTGTTTTTGGGATATTTGTGTGGGGTCCACCAATTTCGTTGGAAATCTTTTCTTAAATTAACATGTCGTGATTATACTAGTTAGAAACATAGGGTTATGATCTTTCCAAATATGTGATTAATTGTTAGTGGTTACACCCACAACTCAATCCGCCTCATGCTGGAGGTTATTCCATAACTGGGTTTTAGTGTTCCGGCATCTTTGAGCCACCGTTCAGGTGTGCCTTTGTTTGATCTTTCTAAAGGTAATACTCCTTATAAGAAAGGGCTTGTTGTTAAAGATAATTGCATAATGGCATGTACCAAGTGTGCTCACCACTTTACCTGCCTAAGGCAAGTTCATACCAATTTTTATTAAATGTAAAATATGAAATATAAAATGTCAAGTATACTATGTATATAACATGTCCTTATTAAAATAGATTGAATAATGGAACCATGTCTATAACAACCCTTTCCAGGTTGATGTTTGGTATCAGAGTGAACAAAAATAATTGAATAAGCCGTAATGGATAACTATGACTTGATTAAATGGTTGACACACTACTTGGAAAATCCATACTAATGGAATAAATGGCTTGGACCAATAGTTTCAACTCTACATTACCCATCCACACTAATGGAAGGGAAGATATGAACCACATTAAATATTACATGATTACAATATCAAATAACAATATACTAACTCAATATCACTTTGGATTCATAAAGGACAATACCTTGGGTCTCGGGAACCACATTCATATTCAAGGATACAGTTTCCTTAGTTTGATACCCACCTAGACTACAATTATTGTTTATTCCTTGCATTATAGGTATACTACCATTGGGTCCCTTTATTTATTACATGATACCATAGATACACTCCTTGGATCCATTATCGACTAGTAGGTTCCATCGTAAAAGCCCATCATGCCCAAGTCTTTTCTTAGACTCGTTTTAACATGGTATATCACCTTAGACTTATTAGGCACCTTATAGCGGAATTCCTTGGATTATGCTACTTGGATTAAACTCTTACCCCTTAGAGAGACTCAATTACTACAGAGTTAGCTTTCTGTGAGTCTTCGTTGCCTTTGTTTTTACCCTAGGACTCCCTCACTAGATATCATTGCCTGGTTGCCTCATTACATCTTGGGACATTATCTACTTATACTATTAAGAGATGATGTCAGTGTTGGCTATGCCTCACAAGACCTATTAACATTAAATGGTAATTGATTAATTACTGAATTGGTTACATGTTCATACACCAGCCGAGGGCTAATGAAGGTACTTGGTGATTTAGTTATATTATTATGGTTTTTTACTTTATATAAGCATGCCTGTACATTGTTATATTCGATTACATGGTCCAAATGTTATAGACACCATTGGTGGTGGCCCACTATGATTTTTTTCACACTCTCTATGGGTTCCGTTTAGTACCCGGAGTTGATTTAATGGTTGTAGTTATCGACAAAGGGAAGCATGCACCTTCCAATACTTTATTTTTGATGATCGGGTGGAGCATGATAGTAGATGACCATGTAGGATCTTGGGATTCTTTGAGTAGACTTTGATTTCTTTTACCTATTGGAACATTTCATTATTATTTTCTTGTATCCATGCTTTATAGTTTTCTACTAAAATGACCTTACATCATCACTATTCTCGTTGATACAGTTATTGTTATTATTGTTTGTATATGTCATAATTTTTCATTCCCAATTTATCTATATTTCTTCCACTGTTTACTATTATTTTATATCTCATCCTTTGTGGTACACTCTACTGGGGAGGGAGTATTCTTCTCATAGAAACACCCGATGTAACACCCCTATATTTTATTCTTTTTAATTTATTTAATATCTTATATTGTACACTACACCAATACTATATTGCGCTATACGAAACATTGTATTAGCTTGTAGTATACACAACATTAATCTTGGATCGTGTTACACACAATTCCAAGTTCGTTTGATAGGAGTTATTTTACGCAACATTGAGTGTATATATATATATATATTTAATGTATAAATGAAATATGGTTGGATTCTATTATACGCAACAACAGATGAATATTGCACTACACGCAACCCTGACTTGGCTTTCATTACACGCAATCGTGATCTTCCACGATAGTGTGTGTTGTACGCAATACTGAGTTTCACTAAACAACGACATGTTATTAAAATATTATATTAACTAGCCGTTATGAATAGTAATACCCACTTTTTGAAATTTTATAAATTTTATCTTTCAAAATGGACTTCATTTTTTGATTCAGAATATTGAAATTTTCTAAGGGTGAATTTTTGGTATTTTTCTGAAAACTTTCAATTTTTGATGAATAGTGAAAACACTAGGTTACTATTTAAAATGGAATTTTTATTTAAATAAATATTTATTTTTCTTAGATTTATTTTAGGTAAAAATTGATACATAATACCTATATATGTTCAATGTAATTCATTGGAGTCATTTTATAATAATTTTAGATATATAAAAATTTTATTGAACTTTTCACCGTCTTTTACCCACCTCCTAGGAGAATTTGAATATTTACATAAAACATAATTTTACCTCCTTTGTGAGTGGAATTTAAAAAATACAAGAGACACAGTTAATATCAAGGAGTAAAATTTGGTTCAATAAGAAAAAAATAATTTTTTTGTGAATAGTGATTTTTTAGTTTTATTTACCACGGTTAAAAGTAAATAGGGTAATGAAGGGTAAAATGATATTATTATTACCCTAACACATGTATTAATTCTATTGGATAATATTAATTCGACCAAAAACATCCTTAGGAATAAAATATTACCCATTAGGTCCACTTAGATTAGATTAGGACATTTATTATTATTTTATTTAAAAAAGAGTTAAAATAGTAAAAATCATAGTTTAATAACTAAAACATTTTTAATATAGGGTTATACATAATATAAATTCGACTATAAATATTCATTAGAAAGATAAAACGATTTAATACCTAATGGTATTTTATTTATAATTTCTAGACATTAAATAATTTAATTTATTTATGACACAATTGTGATGCAGTAATTACCTAAATAATGAAATATTAAAATAATAGATATTATAAATACCCAAATAAATGTTATTTGATAATTTTTATGAATTACAATAATTTTATAGGATAATATGACATGTTAGTATTGATTTAATTAACTTTTTTCTAAATAATAATGCTGTTATGATTTTTACAAGAATCAATTACCAAATAGTGTCAAAATTGACATAAAATATTTTTTAAAACAGATATTATATTATTAATTGACATTATATTTCTAAAAATCTAAGTTTATGCCAAATGACTTAGATAAAGTTAAATATATTAATAATGAACCAATTGGGGTTCTTTTGGCTTGTTATAGTAATTTTATTCACCATATAGTGTAAGAAAACATGAAGACATGGTAAAAGTTAAATTATTTAACATAGAGTTAAATCATATGATAAAGTAACAATATTAATTTAAACTTTTATAAAACATATTGGTAGAGATTATTTAGACCCATTACCACTTTATCTTTGAAATAAATCAATTTTGAGATATTAAAAACCGAATATGACTTTATTATGAAGTAATATTTTAATTTTTTTCTTAAGGTGCCCCTCTCCTCTCTTATAAAAGGGCTCCTCATCCCTCTTCTCTTTACACAATTCTGAGCTTTCAAGTTCAAAAAACCCCTACCCATTTCCCTTCTCAACATCCCTATAAACATTATAGAGGTTCTGGTCTCCTCAAAAGTCCATCTCTAGTGCCTTAAGAGGATGCTTAAAAGAGGTGCGTCGAAGAAGAGGTAATCTCTTCTATCGATTCATTCAAGTTTTCGTTCTTATTAAACTTCTTATAATTTAGTTTTTTCATTATAAAGTAAAAACATAAGTTTCACTATTATAATGATATTTTATTATAAATATAAAACAATCCCATTTCACCTTTTATCCATCATACGGAAAATGAAATCATTGTGCGTGCGTACGCACAGAATATCATCTCCACACCGTGGTGTAATCTGTTTTTCCACCCCCACATTACTTGGATGGGTATAATGGTGTAAAGAATAACTATATATAGTTATCATAACATCATACTGATTCTGGGATTTTATTTCATCCACTCCAATTCAATTCAATAAGTATGGGAATGATGTCATCGCTCGCGCGTGCGTACGAATTACCGTCTCCATGACGCGATGAGATTAATTCTCCATGTTAACCATTCAATAATGTTTATAAAGTATATATAATAAATAATAATGAAATATATGACATGATAATGCTACTGGATTTATGCATATATATATATGTAAAATACTTACTTCCATTCAAGTTAATAAGGAAAGGAAAACAACGTTAATGCGTACGTACGACCTACTGTCTCCATGAATGGTGTATTTCATTTAATTTATCTATATATTATATATACATATATACTGAATATATACATGATATATAAATAATCATTTACATTATATAAGTATGTAAATAATGATATATTTCCTAATAATATCAAGAACAAAAAGTGCAAACACGTACGGTAACTAAAACGATTTACCCAAAACGCAGATTTAACATGGAATTTACTAAATAACGGGAAATATGAAGTCATAGGTGAACCATATATGATATCAAAAGAATGAATACAATTCTGTAACAAGTCAATGACATTACATAAATCATTATACAGGAGATTCAGATACGTACGAAGCATATCAGACCTAAGGTGAGGGATAGCTTTTCCAATCTAGTTTTTATCCGAGATTGTTTATCTGTAAGTATTTACTAGGGTTATATTTATCTTCCGTGTCCCTGTTTTCTAAAAATGGTTTCATATATGTTTAAATTCCACTTTATTCATTTTTAACTTTTACCACATGTTATGGATGGAATATTTCTTCTGTTTACCATACGAGGAACTTTTTGACTTTTCCGACAAAAGTACGAGGAGAATGTTTTTTAACTTATACGACATGAATGGATTTTTATGGTTTCATGACTCCTTTTCTTAATAATGATTACTCTAAAATATTTCCTAACTATTTTCAAAAAAAATCATTCTCTTTTAAAATGACATGGAATTTTGTGAAAAGAAAATGATTTTGATGAAGAACAGATATTTTCCTCAAGAATTCATTTCAAGTGTTTTATCAAAACTATTTTCCATCTATGATGATATTATTCAGTATGATTATGTTTCAAGTATAATGTATCTATTATTTAAATTGTTTTATTGTTATTATGATGAAATGATATCCTTTTGTTTTATAGAGATTATGATATGATGGGATGATGTTTATGAAACCCATTTTATTCTGTGGGTTATTATGAATAATTTATGTTTATTTTCTGGCAGAAGTTAGAATGATTTCATTATGAGATGGGTGAGACCTTTAACTCCCTCCAATGAATTGGGTAATGATTTATATCTCATGATATATACCTGGATGGAATGGAAAGTTAATCTGGTTCAGTGATATAGGACTGGAATGAGAGTGAACTCAATTCCATAAGGGACTTTGTCAACTGAGATGGTCTTGGCAGAAATGCCTTGGCTATTATGGAAATAATACCATGTGATTAATGCTTTTCCTCAATTACATGTTTTATTCCCATGATATTTTATCATGAGTGATGTCCTATTATGATCTATGCCTTACTACCATGTTTTATTACATTGTTCAAGATTTTTATGTTTAAACATTATGTTCATGTTTTTAAGTTAAAATGTCTATGGTTTTTTTTATTTTCTCAATGCTTACTGTTTCTCAGAATTTGAGCTCACCGTTTATATTTTTTCTTTTCCCCAGGATTTAAAGAATGGTTTTAGGTAAGAAAACCAAAAGGGGAAGATCTTTATAGGAGATGTTGAAGATCTTTCACCAGGATTAGAAGATTATATTCAGAGTTTCCAAAGACACTAAACTGTTACGATCCTTGCGTGTCTATTTTTTTATGTATTAATTATTCCGAAAAAGTAATGTAATGTCCATGTACGTCAAGTTTGGGGTCTCTATAGTTGGTATCAGAGGAAAGGTTTAGTCAACCTTTGGAAACTAGGATGTCAGAACTTTAGTGAGATCCATAGTGGTATTTATAAGGTATGTCTAGGGATGTCCCTAAGGTTAAGTATACGTATAAGATATAGTCCTAGAATTATGGTAACGATATTAGAATTCAGCCTATGATGTTAGATATTAAAGGCACTCCCCCTTTATTTAGTTGTTTTCCTATCATGATTTTTTCCTCTCACACTGTTCTTTTTGGGTTTTAGACGATGGATAGAACATGAAGGAACCATGTTGATCAATGTAATGGAAAATGCATTGATTTTCATCCCAAGAAACCAAATGTGATGGGAGATGGAGTACAAAATTATATTTCTGTACTTACACAAGCTATGAATCATTCTAGATTTCCAAATGATTAGATAAGGGAACAATATTCTATTAAGTCTTTCATGAGGCAACATTCACTATCTTTGAATGGGTCTTCTGATCCACTAGTTGATGAACAATGGATCAATACCATTGAAACGATATTTTCCATACATCATTGTTCAGAACATCAAAAATTCATTTTAGCTATTTATCATTTAGATGGTGAGTCAGACCAGTGGTGGACTGTAATTATGAATACAAGGCCCCAAGATGAAATTGAATCCATGGAATGGGAAGAGTTCAAGAACATTTTTTTCAGTATGTAATTCCCTCGTATTCTTTGAACAATGATGGAAAAGGATATCCTTGAGCTTAATCAAGAAGGATGATGAATCTACTAGTATAGATAAAGCGAATTTTACAAGATATACAAGGTATGCATCTAGGTTTATCATCCAACCTGAACGTAATGTTGATAGATTCTTCAGTGGATTAATACCAATTTATCGAAGGGAATTAGCTATAAGAGACTCTAGTAGCTATGAAGAAATTGTGCGTTCTGCTATCAAGGTAGAACTGGAAGTTGGTGTAACATATCCATCTCATGGTTTTGACAAGAAACAGAAGATGGAGTTCAATGAAAAACCTCACAATAGTGATGAAAAGAAAGTGAATGTTTCTTTATTCTCAAAGTGTGGAAAGAAGCATGGTGGAGATTCACTACTAAAAATCCAGGCTATAGCCACGGACCTATAGCCACTGTTTTATAGGTCTGTGGCTATAGATTTTCTATTTCCACGGTTAAATTCCATCTTCGTGGCTAAATCAATAATACACCGCGAGCATCATTTTTTCCCAAGAGGTATTGGGCTCCTCCTCCTCCCCTGATCCACAACCATCCTCCTCATCCCCTGACTCACACCCCTATCACCACGAATCCCTTCTCCCTGACGACGTCTCCTCCTCCTCACAACACTCCTCTCCTCCCCCGATTCACAGCCCTATCACCGCGCAGCCTTCCTCCCTGACGGCGTCTCCTCTTCCCTGCAGCCCTCCTCCTCCTCCCCTGGTTTGCAGCCCTATCACCATGCAACCCTCCTCCCCGATGAAGTATCCTCCTCCCCGAAGAACTCTCCCACAACGGCTCCCTCCTCCCTGACGACCTCTTCTCAACGGTCTCACCATTTCCAGGTAGAAGAATATCTCTCTTCATGCAATTGAGTTCGGGTGTTAGGGTGGCGTTTGTAGTATGATGGATATGTATTTGATATGGTTTGGATTTTTCTTTGGGGGTTGGGGTTTGTGGTAATCCCCCATGTTGGTGGTTCTTGTTGGGGGTTTTCTTGATGTTTTGAAGTAAAACTCTCGATATAGGGAATTTTGGTGATTTCTGGGTGATATGATTGTGTATTTTCATTAGGAAGTTTCTTTTTAGATAAGTTAATGGTGTGGAGGGATTCTATTTGAACGGATTGGAACTCTATAGGATATATAGGTGAAACAATAAGTTTCTAAATTCAAAGGAGATGAATCAGAATGTATAAGTACATTTGATCAAAAAATAATAAATGATGAGGTTTTATGGATCGAGTTTCATTCCCTCTTCTATGAGAGGCTATGGTAGATTTACAGAATAAGAGCATGTTTTGGGGATTCATGGAGCTATATCATCATTGGAATCAGTAATGGAGTATGCCACTAAATTTAAATGGTTTATTCATTTGATGCCATCCTTCAAATGAAATTTATTCATAAAGGAATTATTGTTTTTAAATGGTCTTATGTAATCATTATTGGCATGAGTAGCATCCTTTTATCTGGAAACCTACTAGGAGATATTCAATAAAGACCGAGCTATCTATGTAGATACATCCATTGCATTAGAAGGTTCACAGATAAGGATGGAAACTAGGTAAGAATGAATTTTGGTTGGTGAGCCTTAGTATGAAGGTGACATAGTAAATTTAATGAGTAATATCTCAGCTCAATATTCGAAAAATAAATGAATCGTGGACTACTTATCATGTATCAAGAATGTGCATGTATTCCCTTAGTATTGGGATGGGAAAAATAGGTTTCATGTATGTTTCGAGAAGTGGGTTTCTATATTTTTTTATTGCGATAAGCCATCCTAGGTGAAGTGACTTTTAGTACCATACTTAATATGGTATTTATAAAGTTATTAATATTTTCAATAATTTGGATTTCTCTATTTAATATATTTTAATGTGTTATTTTTTTGATATAATGTGTCTTTGAAATATTATAGTTTTTAAATGAAGAATTTTTGTTGAGATTATTGGGCTAGGATCTTTTATAGTGATCATAATTTGATATGAGGCACTAGACAAGTGTACGTAGGATTGATGATGGTATCGATAATATAATAATGGGGAGATTCATACTTGTCCTTTTTGAGTGAAATCCATATCAAGGGATGGTAATCATTATCAAGGTTGTGAAATGTATGAACTTAGATAGTAAATGGATGAATTTAGTGTCTGTATATGGATGTTGGATGAACCATAGTTGGTTCCAAGACCACACCAAAATTAATGATTTACCCATAGTGGTTGGTATAGTCAGTGTGTTCAGTTAATTATGAGGAGTTTATATTGGTAAATATGCTATTTAGAGATTATTTATTTCTATGATGTCATTGAGATCAATGTTTTGGATTAAGTATCAATATTTGATATTGTAGTGGGCTAGTTCTTGAAAATTCTATTCTGGAGTTTGAAAGGGATCCTAAAAATGGTACTCTAAAGGTTGTTGAATGTGTGTGTGGAAGGGATACCAAGTAGTCCAAATTGTTAAAAATTTATGACATAGATTCCATAATAATAATAATTAATGAAAGACAAAAGGAAAAAACCAATTATCCCATGTTCAGAAATAGTTTCTACAAAGAAGGAATATAGAATCAAGAAGAAGGAAGATATTTCACCAAAATATTGTCTAATCATATTAGAAAACTAGTTTGAAAAATCCAAGGGGATTGAGTAAGAATAAAAGAAGGAAAATTATCTACTTTGTAAAATTGATAAATATATATAATCTAATAATAAAGGTGAATTCTAGAAGAAGAACATTATAAAAAAATGAGGTTTCAATATAGGGAATTAAGAAAGATAAAGCCATGAAGAGTTTTAGGTATTTTATACATTCCAAGAATGGATTTTCTAGGTTAAGAACAATGTCAAATCCCTATTTATGGATTTTAAGTGATGATGGAGGTTTACTTTATACTCATATTTTGGTGATTTTTGATTTTTGAATAGGCAATTAAAGGTGATGTTTAAAAAATAAAGAGCTTTATTAATGATCATGTTATTTAGTATTGGGATGTACATATCAATTTGAATATTATTTGTTCATTGTTGGTTATGGATTCATGTATCATTTATCATGTACAATTGAAACACTTATCACATATATATAAGAAGTTGTTATATCTCATTTCTTTTCCTACAATTTTCTTATAGGTGGTTTCTTATGATAAGACCGGTTCTATCCACCACCATCGAAGACAATGAGTTCATGATTTGGGTAATGTTTATTCCATTTTTATTCTTTTGCCCGATTATAATTAGGGGTTTTTTGATTTTTGGGTTCCTTATATTTTTGTTGTGTGTTTTGGATTTCATTGAGGTGGATTCGAGTTGCCATTGACGAAGGCTTAGATGTGTATAAATAGGTAGGCATATGCATATATAAGTTCCCCTTTTATATATATTCACTCATGGAAGTATGAATATATATATTGGGGCTATGTGTGCTTATATATAGATATGAAAAATGCATACGCGTTTACGTGTAAAGGGGTATATGCAAGTATAAAGATATATCTAAGGAACCCCTTGTTCATATTTTTCCATGAAAATTTGTACATAGGGGCTAGTTGTCCTTATATATATGTATAGTTGAATATGCGTGCAAGCTAAAAAAGGAAGATTTGAGTTGTCTTCATCAAAAGAAAACGTGCCTTGATGTTGAGGTATGGTCCCTCTCCTAGCCTAGTTAATTCAAGAATGTTTTAAATTGCATTTAGTTGCTTTCTTAATTTTACCTTATTAATTTTTCATGTTTTAAAGTTCATTTATTTGTCTATCATGTGGATTTATGGGTTATCTTTAGTGATTTTACAAGAACTATACACCATCTTTGAGTTGAAAGGGATCAGCTTCAGCTACACCTTATGGAGAAGATTCTTTTTCACCGTGTGTAGCATGGATTTAGAGTAGCACCGATAGGTCTTGCTGAGGAGTAGGTTATGGTCATGGTAGTCCGATCCCTAATCAATAGCAATGCCAGAAGAGTATTTATAGTTGTGGTAGTCCATCTGTTTAATAGGGTTGTGGATCATGTCAGTTTCATGCTTTACAACCGATACTTGAAGATCAGTCTATGGGGCCCTCTACAATACAAGGTACTATTCTATTAGCCACTACTATTGTCCCTAGTTTTTTTGATACAGGTGATTCAAATGATTTTATTTTTGTATCTACTTTGGGAGGCCTCCTACTAGTGATAAAATATCACTATGGTTTAATGACCCTCGATACACAATTGGGAATATGGAAGGAGGGAATATGTCAGTGTAGGGATTGTCCCCTTGAGGATGGCAGTTACCCTTTCTTGTGGAATCTCATTGTTCTCGAGATGATGGACTATGATTTCATTCTCAAGATGTACTGGTTAGTCCACCAACATTGCTTTGTAGACAGTTATCACTGAAGGGTTTCTTTTACATCACTTAATGGAAGCATTTATCTTGGAAAAGGCGAGTGGGATTTCTAGATTGGGTGTGGTACAGAAGAAACATGCGCTAGGTGGAGTGACCACCTTGATTTGAAATCATTTCATGGAGGAGAGGGGGTTTTTTCAAACTGATTTTTATTTTACAGTTGATCATTTTAGGGAAGTGTTTCCAGATAGCTTTTCTTGATTACCTTATAAGAGAGAGGTAGAGTTTATAATTGAACTTATTCTACGAGCAGCTCTAATGTCCATTCCTCTGTACAGTATGGAACCTACTGAGCTTAAGAATCCAAAGTGGTAAATAGAGTACTTAGAGGCCAAATGTATTATATATCGAATTACATCATCTTGGGGTTCACCCGTGCTTTTTTCTAAGAAGGTAGATGATACTCTTTGTTTACTCATGGATTACAGAAGGATGATCTAAAGTGTGGTCAAGAACCATTATCCACTTCTTCAAATAGATGATCTCTTTTCCCAACTCCGAGGAGAAAAGGTGTTCCCATAGATCGACCTGAGATCAAGTTATCATCAAGTGCATGTCAAACCATCAGACATACCTCGTACATCTTTCTGTAGCATGTATGGTCTGTATGAGCATCTTGCCATGTCGTTTGGTCATACGAATGTGCCTAGCTATTTCATGGCTTTGATGAATCATGTTTTCCATTGCTAGTTGGACTCTCTTTTTTGTCAGGGTTTTTATGGAGGATATCTTGGTGTATCCACACACTCTTAATGACCATTCCAAACATCTTGAGATCATTCTGAGTACACTGGAAGAGCCTCAACATTATACCAAGCTTGCTAAATGTTAATTTTTGTTCGACAAGGTCCACTTTTTTTATAATTTTTATTAAAATATTGTTAAGTATTATTTTAAAACAAAATAACTTGTTTTTTAAATCATTAATCATCTATAAATGTTAAATTTTTACTATATTAAAACATCTTTTTACTCATTCAGTTGATCTGCCATATTCTTATTTGGATCTATTGAACTACATTAATGTATAATTCTAAAATGTTTACTCATAAATTAATAATAAAACATTATTTTTGATTAAATGATAAATTAACGATTTATTTATGTTTTTTTTTCATAAATCATTTATTTTTGTATTCCAATATCAATCCACCAATAAATTGATTTTTTCTTTTCTTTTTCAATAATCAACAAAATGAATATTATAAATAATTATAAATGAATGATTTACATAATAATAATGAAAATTTCTTGGTAATATATAAATATTTCAGAAATATAAAATTAATATTTTTAATTCCCTAGAATATTTGGTACATTACTTTGTGAGATGTGTGGTGTTTGAGGTGTTTGGGGGATGTCTAAGGTGTTTTGGCGACATATGAGTCACAAAAATGGGAAGTCATTTCAATAGTTTGGAAAATTTACAATTTTCAAATGGTATATCATTCTAGTGGTAGATCATTATAGTAGTAGCACATTCTGGTAGTATCTCAGTATTATGGTAGATTATTCTAGCAGTAGATCTTTCTTCCGATGCTTTACTAAAAGTGACTCAACTGGTGGTGACTCGCTGGTGATGACTCATTGGCAGTGACTCATTTGGAGGTGACTCGCTAGAAATGACACTACTGGAGTTGAATAACTAGTGGTGACTCATTTGGAGATGAGTCTCTAGCTGTGACTTGTCTAGAGGTGGTGGTGACTCATTTGAACAGTTTTCCAAATTCCTATAATTTTACATATTTTTCCATGTTTTCCCTTTTGACATCCCTTTTTGTCATAAAATGAGGTTGATTCCATATTTATATGGGATTGAATCCGTTTCAATGTGTATAAATAATATCATTTATTTTCTAAAAAATTGGATACATTTAATTCGTCAAGATGCGTGGTTTATTGTGGTCCTCATTACTGAAAATTCTAAGCCATTTCAGATCCCATGAGTTTCGAATCTGACCCTTCTTGGCCGAAGATCTTCCATTAGTCCATACATTCTACCCATTTTCTTCTTTCCTAATTTCTTTTGGAATGGGATGCTTCAAAAAAATATTCACATTTGAGTTGAGTAAGATATTATTTCATTTAGTTCGTGTTTTCCCTAGAGTTCTTACGGTTTCATTTGTGCTCGAGTTTTGGTGTGACGAGAATGTATTGACCATCTTCCTTCCAATTAGGGATCCATTTGTCTCTATTTTATTTGTGTATCATGTGGGGTTGGTATATGAATGTATCATTTGTGTATATTGTAGAATACAAACATAATAACGATAATTTAATATGTTAAACATCAATATATGGGGTTAGGAAAAGTGATATGTTCTGCTTTGTTATTTTCATATATTGTTAATGTATGGACTATATGCCTACGAAAAACCATGTTTTTTGGGGTACCTTGGTTTCATAGTAAAATTTAAGAAAGCATTTTGGGCTGCTTCTAGTTAAACAAAAGCAGGGAAATTGTTAACCATTTATATTCTACTGAAATAAATTGATTCCATAGGATTCTATGGATTCTATGATAACACCATAAATAATGTGAAATTGAATAATGGATGCCCTACTAAATCTAAAAGAATGTACTTATTTGTTACGTGTTGTAACCTATTTTTGTACATTTTTTTGTGATATGGGTTAGAACTGGAGATATGCTGAAGGGTATATGATTGTATTGTGATATGTGGGGGTAGTGGATGAGATGTTTTATGTAGTGGGGAGGTGTTTATTGTAATGATACATGTGGATATTTAGAGGGGATAAAATGTATATGGTTATACAGTTGGGCAGTATGATGGTTATTGTATGGATATGCATCACAGTTGTAATTAGGGTGTGTGGTTGTGAATAAGGGATGATATGGGAGTATTGGTAAGAGAGTAATGGGTTGTTGGGTGGTGCTACTATCTATATATTTGTTTTGGTATTCTGTGAATTGGTTTTATTTATTGGGAAGAATTTGGAAAAATGGTTTGATTGTAATAGAATGTGGAATGTGAATAAATAATTAATGAATGATAATATGATGGAGTATTATTGAACTAATGTGTTGTTAATATGGAATTATTGGATATTTTTTAAATCTATTAAGCAGCTAAATATAGATATAAATTATAATTTGGTTTATGGTTTGTGTTCTCATTTTATTTTTTTTCTTCTTATGAAATGTTCTTGGTTCTATTAAAACAACCTTTTTTCAGAGGAATTAATTATGTATGTTAGTAATTTTATATGGATATGTTCAATGATGAAATTGAGGAAGGGTTGTGTTGATTAAATTGATGATGATTATGTATCATCTAAATGGTTGGAATTAAGATATGAGATATCCTTATAAAGGAATTGGGATTTTAAATGAAAATTTATTTCGCAAATCATCTCGATGATAAAGTTGAAATTGTTGATAAAATTGAAAATCATGTATATGGTTTAATGAATGACAATGAATTATGGGTTGTGCCTCATTTGTGTGTTTCTAGGAATTTAAAGGTGGAAGAGAATGTTTGAAATATATGAGATGATTATTCCTTGTTATAAACCCATAATACAGGCCTATGTTCTATAACACTAAATATACATGCACTATATTTTCATTGTGATTTTTTAGCACAACCCACCCTAGTTGAGAACTACGTGCCAACAACCACTATTATCATGGAGGAGGGTGTCGTTCCAAATCATACTGGTGGGAGGAGGGATGGAAGGCCACCCTTTCTTCCAAAATCCTTCTTCTAGGTGGTGATAACCTATGATTATTCTTGAAGGTTGTAGTTTTTTAGGCCCAATTGTTTCCAGGTGAGTTGTGCTTCCCAAGTATCTGTGGGATGAGGTTTTTTTTCTTCCCAAGTGTCTTCGGGATGAGTTTTTTTAGGCCGAAGTGGTTGCAGGCAATATCTGATGTGGTTTGTGGCCTAGGTGTCTGCAGGTGAGATGAGATGTGTTTTTGAAAACTAGATGTCTGCAAGTGTTATGTGGTTTGTTATGTTTGGAATAGGTGGGAGTACCATGACATTTCTTATTATGGTGCGAGTGCAGATAATTAGTGGGAAAGTGGTGTGGGGTACTCAAAAAATAAATGTGATCACATTTTAGGCTTTTTCACTAGGTGTTCTACCTGTCAGAAGGTGAAGGTAGAGCACCTCAGAACTGCATGCTTGTTACAGTCACTTCCAGTCCCAATATTGAAATGGGAAGATGTTGATATGGATTTTTTAGTAGGCTATCCTAGGTCAATGAGAGGTAGAAATGCTATCTGGGTATTCATTGACCGACTAACGAAGTCATCCCATGTCATTCCTATTTGGAAGATTTTCTATTTTGATGAGCTGTGAAGACTGTGTAACACCCCAAAATTTCATAGTAAGTTATTTTCTTTAATGTAATTCAATATCTTGCGCTACACGCAACACTGAGTTCGAGCGCACCACGACTTACCAAACTAGCAGATCAAAAAAACTGTATGAATATTATTAACTACATGTTGAATTTTATATATTCAATATAATTTTAACACCCATATTATGTGTTTCTTTGACAGAATATAAAACAAATTTAATTTTTCCGATAAAAGAATTATTTTCATAAAATTATTTTTTTCTTCCTTTTAATGGGGAACCCTTTTTAAAAAAAATATTTGATAGTTTTATATATTCAATTTTAAAAAATAATCATCTTATTTAGAAGCAAGCGATACAAATTTTTTTTGGATAAATTTTTGGTTATTTTCTCATAACTTTTATATTTCAATGAATAGTGAAAAAACTAAATTTTAATTGAAAACAAATTTTTTTATAAAAATAATTTACAATTTCAAATTATATATATTAATGGATTAGATTTATAATTAGATTATATTTTTATCATTTAATCCAATTTTTTTCATTGGAATTAATTTTACTTTTAAATTGGACATAAACACATATCAATCTTGTAATATTTGTTACATCTCAAAAACCAACTTTTTGGTTTTGACAACGGGAATATATATTTATTAAATTAATTAATAAAACTTATATATTTTTAATTTGGTAAAATAACATCATTTTTGACTTTTGAATAACAAAATTAGCTTTGGGTGATATTTTGGTATTTTTCTAAAGACATTCGATTTTTAATGAATAGTGAAAAACACTGTTATTGTTTAAAGCTGATTTTTTATTTAAAAAATTATTATTAATTTAAATTTATTTTAGTGTAAATAATAGATAAAAAATAGTTATATATGTCCAATTCAATTCATTTAAGTCATTTTATAATAATATTAGTTATATTAAATTATATTGAACTTTTTAGCGTCTTTTAGTCACCTTCTTGGGACAACTACAAATTTTCTTAAAACATAATTTTACCAATTCTAAAAATTAAATTTCAAGAATCTTGGAGAAACGTTTTACATTAGTAAGTAGAATGTGGTTCAATATGATGAAAATAATTTTTTAAGAATAGTAACTTTTGAATTTTATTTACCACGGTTAAAATTAAATAGATTGATTAAAGGTAAATATGATATTATAATTACCCTAACACATGTCCTAATTCTATTGGTGAAATTTATTGCAACCAAAATCAAACTTAGTAATAAAATATGATCCTTTTGATCATCTTGGTTTATATTAGTACATTTGTTATTATTTTATTTAAAGAAGAGTTAAAATTGTTAAATTCAATGGTTAAAAACTAACCCATTTGTAATATTTGGTTTTACAAAAGATAAATTCAACTAAAAATATTAATTAGAAATATAAAAATATTTCCTACATCATCGTATTTTATTTATAAATTTTAGACATTAAATAATTAAATTTATTTATGACAAAATGATAATGTAGTAATTTCATTATTAGTGAATAATTAAAATAATTGATATTACAAATATCAAAATAAATGTAAATTGAGACTTCTGATGCATTAAACGAATTGTATAGGTTAATATGACATGTTTGGGTTCATATAATGTTATTTTTTATAAATAATAAAGTTTTATGACTTTCTCAAAAATAAAATACTAAATAGTGTCAAAATTGAGATAAATGAGTTTTTAAAACAAATACAATATTATTAAATGATATAATATTCCTCAAAATATATGGTTCGTAAAAAGGACTTATATAATGATGTATATTTCATTAATAATCTACTTGAGGTTATCTTGGAATTTTATATTATTTTTATTAACCATTTAATATAAAAATACAAGAATACATGGTAAACTTTAAACTATTTAACTAAGAATTAAATCTAAAAGATAATGTTAACATGGAGACCTAAACATGTCTATAACCTATTGGTTGAGAGGATATAAAACCACCCCCATATTATAATCTTAATGAATCCATTTTGAGCCATTATAAACTGAAAATTATTTGATAATAAAATAATATTTCAAACTTTTCCTAAAGTGATCCTCACCTCTCTTATAAAAGAGTACTTCCCATCCTCTCAAAATTAGACTTCCTGTAACACCCAAAGATTTTATGAGAAATATTATTTTTAATTTCATTTATTTATTTTGTTTTACACTACACCATGATTAGCTTGCGCTATATGCAACACCATTTTAGCTTGTAGTATATGCAAACACTATTCGTAGATTGTGTTTCACGCAAGAGGGTCCATCCTCAATTGCGTGTGTTGAACGCAATACCGAGTTTCACTAAACAACAATATATTGTTATAATTTTATTATAAACTAGAATTTATGAGCTTCTTTATCCAAATTTTGAATTTTATAACATTATCATTCAAAATTACACATTATCTAGAACATGGTACGAGAACAAAATATATTTTTCGTGTAAAATAACTATTTTTAAAAAAAATGTAGTTTTACCTCCATTTAATAGCACACCCAAATAAAAAATATTTTTTTGACACATTTAGGAGTTCAATTTGAAAAGAATAAACTTATTCATTTCAATAATTATATAAAAATTTACTTTGGATAATTTTTTAATATTTTTTTGTTAACTTTCATATTTTGATTAATAATAAAAATTTGCTAAATTTTAATTAAAAACAACTTTTTTCTTCAAGATAATTTATATGGTAAAATTATAATAATGAATGGTTTTAAAGTATAAAAATAATATAAATTACCATTTAATATAATGTAAGTCATTATAATTAAATTTAAAATTAATTAATAGGTAAAAACATTTCAATATTTTGTAATGTTTTAACTTTTAAAACCTGTTTTCTCAATAGTGTGATTAGTTTAGAATTAAAGACTGCAACTTCTGTGTTTTAAATTTTGAAAAATAGATTCCATGTTTGGAATATTTATGTTGAAATTATGTTAATATGCTACTTTTAATTTTTAGACATTATGAATATTAACTACGGTAAATTTTATTTTCTACAGTTAAAGGTTTATCGTGTAATTATGGGTAAAAATAAGATTATTACACCCTTCCAAAAATTCTATTTAATGAATAAAAGTAGACCCATATCAACCAAGGGTCTGAATGGATTCATTTCATGGACTCTTGACCATGAAAATAATGTAATTTTTATTAAAACAAATGAAAATGACAACATGTCACTCTCTTATATCTTATAAGTGTAATAATTTTAATTTATTGATAAAGTTAATAAAACTTTGAAAATAAATGTCACAAAAAAGATAAAAAATTTATCTAAATCATGTGAATTTATTTATAATTTTTAAGGATTAAATAATTATCAATAATGGTGACATAATAGTGATGTTGGAATTATTTTATTGATTGAACTATCAAATAAAAGGTTTTAAAAATATCAAAATAAATATTATATGAACTATTTAATGTTCTCCACGAATTTTCAAGATTAATATTACATGTTAGGGATTTATTAATTATTTTGGTTGGAATATATCTTCTATGTGTATTTTATTTATATTCAAAGAATCGAATAGTGTCAAAAATGACACTATTGATATTTTATGAAAATAACATATTATTAAATTGTTTAAAAATCACAAAAATATATACAAATATATATGGAAGTTTATATGGTCTAAAATGTCATATAATATCCAATTATGGAAAATTCACAATACATAAGTAGGTATAATAACAATTTAGAATTTAGAATCTTATTACCACAAATAAAATTAAATAGATTAAATAAGGATAAAACAAAATGATAAGGTTTAAAATAAATTCCCAACAAGTCTAAATATTATTGGATGATGATATTAAAACCCTATCTCCTATCATCTTAAATGTTGTGTCATTTTGGAGGTTTTTAGGTAGATTTTTAGTTTACTGTAAATTAATAATTTGGTGGATTCCAAAAGTTCCCCTCTCCTCTCTTACAAAAGGTCACCTCCTCCCTCTCCTCTTCAAACAATTTTGAGCCTTCATGCATGGAAGAACCCTATACATTTCTCTTCTACACTTCCCTTGCAATAGTCTATAGGTATGGTTTTCTTTAAAGGAAAACTTTAGTGCCCAAAGAGGAGGTTTAGAAGAGGCGTGTCGAATAATAGGTAATATCCTTTACCGATTCTTTCTAATATATTTCTTCTTCTACTTCTTCTTATTTAGTTGTTTCTTTATAAAGTAATAACATCAGTATAAATAATATACTGATATGTTATTATAAATGTTAAACAACCCTATTTTACCTTTTATCCATCCTAAAGAAAACAAAATCACCACACGTGCGTACTTAGGGAATACCGTCTCCACGTCGGGGTGTAATCTATTTTTCCACCACCACCTTACATGGTTGGGTATAATGGTGGAAATAATAACTATATATTATTATTATAAAATAATACTAATTTTGAGATATTATATCATCCACTCCAATTCCATTCAGTAATTATGGGAATGATATCATCGCACGTGCATACGTACAGATAACCGTCTCCATGATGTGATGGGATTCATTCTCCTTGTTAACCATTCATGAATGATTATAAAGTATATATAATAAGTAATCATGAAATATATGACATAATAATGCTACTAGATTTATTTATATATTTATTTCATTTACTCTTATTCATTTTAATAAGGAAATGGAAAAAATGTTCATGCATACGTACGTCATACCGTCTCAAAGAAAGGTGTATTTCATTCCGTTTATCGATCTATTATATATATATTCTGAATATATATTATATATAAATCATGATTTACATTCTTGGAGTAATTAGTCATGATCTATGTAATCGTATGAATAATTACAAGTCAAAACATGTACGATAAATGAAACGATTTTACCCAAAACTCTACATTAACATGGAATTGACAAGTGAAAGGCTAATATAAAGTTGTAAGTGAATCATATATGATATCATAAATATTATTATGGTTCTATTATAAGTTAATAATATTTTTAATCCCACTCTACTAGAATCTCAGACACATATGAATGAAATTGGACATAAGGTAAGGGATAATTATTCCAATCTTGTTCTTATTTGAGACTGTTTATTCATAAGTATTTACTGGGGTTATGTTTATCATCCATATCCATGATTTCTCAAAATGTTTTCATAAAATGGTTAATATTCTTCCATGTATGTTTAATGTCATTTTTAACCTTTTTTAACTTTTACCACATTGTATGGAAGGAATCTCTCTTTTGTTTACCATATGAGGTAATTTTTTACATTTTTGGAAGAAGTACGTGAATAATGTTTTTTTAACTTATATGGAATGAATGGATTTTTATAGTTTCACGACTATTTATTTACATGAAGCTTCCTCTACAATATTTCATGATTATTTTAAATTTTTTTAATATTTCCCAACATTTTGAGAAATGAAACTGATTTTGAAGAAGAAAGGATATTTTACTCAAGAATCCATTTCAACTGTTTTATCAAAATTATATTCCATATAAGAGGATATAAGTTTATGTTTCATCCCCTGTTATTAAATTTATTTTATTATGTTACGATGGGATTATTTTTATGATGTCCTTTAATGTTATATGGACTATGTTATGATGTCATGATGTTTAATAATCCCATTCTATTACATGGGTTATGCTATGATGTATGATTTATGATTTGATGGCTCAAATAAGAATGGTTGCATTATGAGATGGGTGGGACCTATACCTCCCTCCTATTCATTGGGTAATGATTTATATATCATTATATAGACATGGCTAGAATAGTAAGTAAAATATGATTCAGTAATACAGGGATGGAACGGCTAGTAAACCCGGTTCAGGAATGGGCATTGTCCACTATGATGGACTTGGCAGAAATGCCTTGGATACTATGGAAATCATATCATCTGCTTCATCATTTTCCACAATTACATTTATTATTCCCATGCTATTTTTTCATGATTGATGTGTCTTTATGATCTATTCCTTACATACTGCCAAAATTTATTTCACAACTCAAGATTTTGATGTTTGAACATTATGTTCATGTTTTTAAGTTCAAATGTATATGGTTTGTTTTATTTTCTTATTGCTTACCCTTACTAATCATTTTAGCTCACCCTATATATGTTTTATTTTCCCAAAGATATGAAGAAATGTTTTAGGTATGAAAATAAAAGGAGAATATATTTATGGAGGATGTTGAAGATCTTTCACTATGATTAGAAGATTATGTTCCATGTTTCCAAAGACACTAAACTATTGGGTCCTTGGGTGTCTGTTTTTTTATGTATTAAGTATTCTGCAAAAGTAATTTAACTTCCATGTATGTCAAGCTTTGGGTCTCTACAGTTGGTATCAAAGGAAATGTTTAGTTGACCTTTGGAAACTAGGATGCGAAAACTTTAATGATATACCTAGAGATATTTCTATGGTATGCCTAGGGATGTATGTAAGGCTAAGCATAAGTATAGGTTACAGTCCTCTAATTATGGTAACGATCATGAATAATTAATCCCATGTTATTATATATTGAATGTACATTCCTTGATTATATTGTTTTCCAAGTATGATTTTTCCTCTCACACTATTCCTTTTGGGTTTTAGATAATGGTTGGAACTCAAAGGAACTGTGTTAATGATCAATGCACTGGGAAATGCAATGTTTGTTCTCTGGAACAACCAAATGTTATTGGAAATGGAGTGAAAAATACTATTGCTATATATACATAAGTTATGAATCATTCTGTACTTCCAAATGAGCAGAGAAGGGAACAATATTCTATTGAGTGCTTCATGAGGCAACATCCACCTTCTTTCAGTGGGTCTTCTGATCAACTTGTTGCGGAACAATGGATCAGTACCATTGAGAAGATATTTCCCATACATCGTTGTTCGAAAATGAAAAACTCATTCTGTATATTTATCACATAGAAGGTGAAGTAGTCCAGTGGTGGACTCTAATTAAGAATACAAGGCCCCAATATGAAATTGAATCCATGTAATGGGATGAGTTCAAGAACATGTTTTTCATTAAGTACATCCCTTGTATTTTTCAAACAACGATGGAAAAGGAGTTTCATGAGCTTAATCAAAAGGATGATGACTATGTTGGTATATACGAGGGGAATTTTACAAGGCTTTCATGGTATGCCTCTAGATTTATCATCCAACCTGAAGGTAAACTTGATCGATTCATCAGTGGCTTAAAACCAGGTCTTCGAAGGGCATTAGCTATAAGATACTTAAGTAGCTATGAAGAAATTGTGTGTTGTGCTATCAAGGTACAACTAGACATTGTTGTTACATATCCATCTCAAGGTTTTGACAAGAAACGAAAGATAGAGTTCAAGGAAAAGTCTCAAAAAATGGTGAAAAAAGATTAATATTTCATTATGCTCAATGTTTGGAAAGAAGAAAGGTGGAGATTGTCTTAAAGGGACTAGAAAATGTTTTAAGTGTAGAAATAAAGGTCATCAAATAACTGAGTTTTGAAGTAATGGGAAAAAGATAGCTAATGATGTGAAAAGGGAAAAGACTACATAGAACGCACCACCAACACTTCAATGTTATACGTGCAAGGAAATGGGGAATTATGAAAACCAATTCCCTAATAGAAGGGTTGATGATGATCGAAATCAAAAACCACTTAAGGAAATGGACAAAGGGATGTCACATGCGATCACTATTGGTGATTTTGAATATGACAATGAAGTGGTGGAATTATTAAGTGTATATGTAACGAGATTCCAAAATAGTGTTGTGGAATCTCATTTATAGTATTATGGAGTATTGTAATATCTATGTATTGGTTTGAAATTATTGTATGGTACATGTAACCATGAAATGTGATTGAAATATTTTTGGAAAGAAGATGATATGTGCATAATGAAGGGATATAGAGAAACTAATATATTTGATAGTATTAATGAGCTCATGACTTATATGAGGACAAAGTGACATCATGGTTTGAGTATGTAGAAATTTTGGGATTTTGGTAAGTGAAAAATAATTTTCTTTTGACAGCATTCATGTTTTTACTAAGGTTCTATGGTAAGTCATGTTTTCAAATAATACATGATTAAGGTATTAACATGTTTGAAATATGACCAACAAGATATATCTTCTGATATATGGGGGATAAATGATGGTAATGACATGCTTTGTATATGACCTCTCTAGTAATATTTTTCTTTATACTATGAGATTGGACAGAAGTATTTTGTATAAGCCTTAAGATTAGAATAGGTTAAGTTAGAAATTAGATAGCATTGTTTAAGGCTAGATCATTTGATATTGTTTCTGAAATGTTAGAATAGTATAGTTTTAGAAAAAGGACAACCCATAAGACGAGTGAAAACCCGTCATGTCGGACAAGGATGCGGGAATCGAACCAAAAACTGAAGTGCAACATGCCTTTATCACCTACCACTGGCCTACAAAAATACCATGGTTAGCATAAATTATCATTATTTTATTTAGCGGTATGATAGATGAAGTATAAGTCCATTTATGGAATCATATATGATTAATATCACCATAGATAGACTTATGTATATTTAATAACTTGTGATAGAGATAGAGGGAATGACTTATCATTCTTTCGCATGATCTGCTAACAGTTCAAGAATGAAAAATTCGACATCATTTCTTAAAATAAGAGATGAAGTAAAAATATTTCCTGGAATGACCAACAATGATATTCCATTTAAATCAAGTAATTATATCTCATTATGCAAAAATTTGTCAACTTTAGGAAATAGATCTTGAAAACCAAAAATGCTTGTCATAGTACCATCATAACTCATGAATAAGACGGCACCTTACATCATCAAAAATTTAAGGCTTTGTGATTGTTGGTTTTTTCATATCCATGCTCTCTAAAACTCTCCATTAAAACATGATGGTTAGATTTATCTTCTATATCCATATTTTCACCTATTTTCTCTTATGTGGAAACCCAGTGATGAGTTAATTTGGGTAACCGTTACATTTCAAACGTTAGTTTTTAAAATTATATGTTTGTATTCCTTTTTACGATGTGGGATTCTATGAATGAAACTTTCAAGTAATAAATCATATATAACCCTAACGAATTTCTAGGGATAAATTCCTTTTACGGGCTGTGGAATATAACACCCTAAGATTTTATGAGAAATATTATTTTTAATTTCATTGATGTCTTGTGTAGTATGAAACACCATGATTAGATTTCACTATAAGAAACACAGTATTTTCATGTAGTATACTCAAAAACTATTTCTGGCTTGTGTTGCACGCAAGAGAGACCATCCTCAATAGCATGTATTGTACGCAATACTGAGTTTCAATAAACAACGATAAATTGTTTTAATATTATTATGAACTAACTGTTATGAATAAAAATAACCAAATATTTAATTTTATAACATTATCATTCATCTTACACATTATCTAGAAAATTATATGAGAACAAAATAATTTTTTTGGGTAAAATAATTATTTTCAAAAAAATGCAGTTTTGGGGCCATTTGATGGAACACCCATGTTAAATATAGTTTTTGAAACATTTATGAGTTTAATTTTACAAAATAACATTATTAATTTCAATAAGTATAAAAATTTTACTTTGGATAATTTTTTTATATTTTTCTGTTAACTTTCATATTTTGATGAATAGTAAAAATGAGCTAAATTTTAATTAAAAACATCTTTTTTCATCCAGATAATTTATATGATTAAATTATAATATTTAATGGTTTTAAAGTATGAATAGAATATATTTTTACTATTTAATACAATTTAAGTCATTATCTTTAATTTTACATTGAATTCTTATGTAAAAACATTTCAATCTTTTGCAATATTTTAACTTTTAAACCCCATTTTCTCAACAGCGTGATTTATTTAAAATTAAATACTACAACTTCTATGTTTTGAATTTGGAAAAATTTATTCAATATTTGGAATCAGTAGGTCCGAATTATGTTAATAGAAAACCTTTTATTTTTAGACATTATGAATAGTAACTACGGTAAATTTTATTTACTACGGTTAAAGGTAAATCAGGTAATTAAGGGTAAAAATAAGATTATAAACACCTTACAAAATTCTACTAGATGAATAAAATTACACCCATATCACCTATGGGTCAGTATAGATTCATTTTATGGACTTTTAACCATGAAAAGGATGTAATTATTATTAAAACCAAAGAAAATGACAACATGTCACTCTCTTGTATCTGACAAGTGTAATAATTTTAATTTAATGATAAACATCATAAATCATAGATCATAAATAGCCTACAGAAATATAATAATCTTATATACATCATGTGAATTTATTTATAATTTTAATGGAATAAATAATTATCATTAATGGTGACACAACAGTGATGTAGAAATTATTTTATTGATTGAAATATCCAATAAAAGGTTTTAAAAATATCAAAATAAATATTATATGAATTATTTAATGTGATCCACTAATTTTAAAGATTAATATTACATGTTAGAGATATATTAAATATTTTGGTTTGAATATATCTTCTTTTTGGATTTTATTTAAATTCAAAACATTGAATAGTGTCAAAATTGACAGTACTGATATTTTATAAATATAACTTATTATTAAATTTTTTGCACACAAAAAAATTTATAAAAAATTAAAATTAAATTTATATGGTCTAAAATGTCATAAAGTATCAAATTATATACAATTCACAAGACATAAGTGTGTATTTATAAAAAATTAGAATTTAGAATATTATTACCACAAATAAAATTAAAGAGATTAAATAAGAATAAAACAAAATGATAAGGTTTAAAATAAATTCTCAACAAGTCTAAATTTTATTTTTTTGAGATTACAACCCTATATCATCTCATCTTATAATTTGAGTCATTTTGGAGGTTTTTAGGTGGGGTTTGAGTTTATTGTAAATTAATATTTTAGAGGTTTCCAAATGTGCCCCTCTCATCTCTTATAAAAGGGCTCCTCCCCCCTCTCCTATTCACAACATATTGAGCTTTAATGCTTGGCCAAAACTGATCATTTCTCTTATACACTTCTTTAGAAACATATTAGAGGTCCTGGTTTTCTTCAATGACGAACTTTAGTGCCCTAAGAGGAGGTTTAGAAGAGGCTCGTCGAAGAAGAGGTAATATCCTTTACCGATTCTATGAAATTTATTTCTTCTTCTTCATACTCTTCTTTAGTTTATTCATTATAAAGTAATAACATAAGTATAAATAATATACTAATATGTTATTATAAATATGAAAAAAACCTATTTCACCTTCTATCCATCTTATAGAAAACGAAATCACCATGCATGCGTACATATGTTATATCGTCTCTTCGTCGTGGTGTAACATGATTTTCCACCACCACATTACATGGATGGGTATAATGGTGGAAATAATAACTATATATGATTATTGTAACATAATACTAATTATGATATATTATATCATCCACTCAAATTTCATTCAATTATTATGGGAACAATATCATCGCTCGTGCGTACATATCGATTACGGTCTCCACGATGCGATAAGATTCATTCTACATGTGAACCATTCAAGAAGGATTATAAAGTATATATATTAAGTAATAATGAAATATATGGCATAATAATTCTACTGAATTTATGTATATATATATATGTCATTTACTGCCATTCAATTTAATAAGGAAATGAAAACATCGTTCATGCATACGTACGGCCTACCGTCTCAATGAACAGTGTAATTCATTTCATTTATCGATTATATATATATATTATGAATATATATTATATATAAATCATGTTTCATCTTTTTTAAGTAATCAATCATGATCTAAGTCATCGTATGAATAATTACAAGTCAAAACACGTACGATAAATGAAACGATTTTATCCAAAACACTGCTTTAACATGGAATTGACAAATAAAAGGTTAATATAAAGTTGTAAGTGAATAATATTGGATATCATAAATATTATTATGGTTCTTTTATAAGTTAATAATGTGTTTAAACACACTATACAGGTGTATCACACACATATAGTAGAAACTGGACATAATTTAGGTGATAATTATTCCAATTTCATTCTTATCCAGGATTGTTTATTCGTAAGTATTTATTGGGGTTATGTTTATCATCCATATCCATGTTTTCACAAAAAAAATTCATTAAATGTTTACTATTCTTCCATGTATGTTTAAATCCATTTTTACCCTTTTTTTCTTTTACTACATGGTATGGAAGGAATCTTTCTTTTGGTTACCATACGAGGTACTTTTTGAATTTTCCATGAAAAGTATGAGAATAATGTTTTATTACCTTATACGACATGAATGGATTTTTACAATTTCATAACTCCTTATTTCCATGAAGCTTCCTCTATAAGATTTCAAAATTATTTTCAATAACATTCTTTTCTTTTAAAATTTCATGGCATTTTGAGAAAATAAAATGAGTTTGAAGAAGAAAGGATATTTTCTCCAAGAATCCATTTCATGTGTCTTATCAAAAATATTTTCCATATAATTTAATATAGGGTTATGTTTATATCCTTATTATTAAATTGATTCGATTATGTAATGATGTAATTATTTTTGTGAAGTCATTTTTTGTTATATGGATTATGTTTTTATGGCATGATGTTTATGTATCCCATTCCATTACATGGGTTATGCTATGATATATGATATATGATTTTGTGCCACACATAAGAATGGATACATTATTAGATGGGTGGTACCTATATCTACCTCCTATGGATTGAGTAATAATTTATATCTCATGATATTGACATGGCTGGAATGGTAAGTAAAATCCAGTTCAGTAATATAGGGCCAGAACGGCTGGTAAACCCGGTTCAATAATTGACTTTGTCCACTATGATGGTCTTGACAGTAATGCCTTAGATAATATGGAATCATATCATGTTCTTAATGGTTTTCCACAATTAAATTTATTATTACCAAGATATTTTATCATTATTGGGGTTTTGTTATGATCTATGCCTTATGTACAACCATTATTTATTTCACAACTCATGATTTTTATGTTTAAACATTATGTCCATGTTTTTAAGTTCAAATGTATATGGTTTGTTTTATTTTCTCCATGTTTACCCTTACTGAGCATTTGAGCTCACCATTTATATGTTTACTTTTCCCCAGGATAAAAAGAAAGGTTTTAAGTAAGAAAAAAAGGGGAATATCTTTTTGGGAGATGTTGAAGATCTTTCACCATTATTAGAAGATTATGTTCCAAGTTTTTCAAAGACACTAAACTATTACGGTCTATGGGTGTCTTTTTTTATTATGTATTAAGTATTCCAAAAAAGTAATGTAACGTCCATATATGTCATGATTTGGGTCTCTACACCTCCGAAGCCATTTGGATCATCCAAACCGTTCTCAAATAACCTCCCAACTACCGTCAATTGAACCTATAAGCCTTAATTTGATCATAAATACAACCTAAGGTGAACTTTTGATCAAATAAAACGGAAGAACCCAAAGAAGAGGTAATAATTTCATCACTTATTACAATGTTAGTTTCTTATTCCTATTCCTCATTCATTGTTTTTTCCATATCAAAATGAAAACACCAATACCTTATACATACTATTATGTTATTATAAATATGGTACAACCATATTCATTATTCTATCCATCCAATTAATGACAATGTTACAATACATACGTACCTACGCCTTACTGTCTCCACGTCGTGGAATTGTTTTTTATTCAACACGTCATTATTTGTATGGGTATAATATTGAGTATAACTGGACTAAATAATTAATATTACATGTTAGTTATTTTTTATATATAATATACCATACAATTACACATGATTTCACCACTAATAGAATGATATTGTAACTCATGCGTACATACGACTCACCGTCTCCACAACACGATGCGATTTTGTTCCCCATCGTAAAAATTCAAGAATAATTTTCATTTGATGATTAAAAATTATGTTTATGAAATTAACATCACTCTGGATATGAATCAAATACATCCTATCCATAACAAACATGACTTACCTAACAAAACATATAATGTTAAATGATCAGTTAACATCGAAAACAATGATACAACTGAAATATAATTAACAAATCAATATTAAAAGATCATATAAGATAGAATATTTATGTATTTGGTTCTTGTATAATTTAATACCAATGATTTCACCATCATACCCGAGGTTATCCTACCCTCTACTAAGGAAAAGTACAAGGTAAGAGGTTTTCATCTCACATTTTATTCCTGTGAGATTCATGTTATATTAGCCAGTATTTCCTTTTATGTGGTGTATGTACGTTCCATGACTGTATTATTTGTGTAGTATAATTTAATTTATGGGTATTTAAATCATAATTGTATGATCCATCTTTCATGGGGTGTATGTTTCGTAAGTTACAAAATCTATAAGGGAATTTCTAATTTCATTTTACACTCATTGGGTTTTACGGAAACATCATTGATTATTTTACTCTGAGATTATACGTGAAATCAATATTTATTTATTTATGTACTAATTTATACTACCCTTTGTGTGGATATAATTTTTACAGACATAATCCCTCCATTGATAAATTCTCAATTCATTGATATGAACTGGATAAGAGTAATCTTAACTCAATTTTCATTCATTGAGTTAAACATCCATGACATTGGTATTTTTTACATGAATATGTGTTAATGCCCTTTGTTTGATTTATAATTAATATCCAATAATACTGAGCATATTTATATTTTTCACACATAATTATTTCATTTATCTGTCCTTAACCTATGTATACAGTCTTTATAAGGCATTTCATCTCAATTTACATTCCATTTACACTTCTTTGTTGTTATGCTCTAATTCTCTTTTATATGGTGTAAATACTGAACATTGCAATAGTATATAATGAATCCCTTTATTCTCAAGATATTATTATGTTTTTATTACCTCAATTATCTATATTTAATCTTCTCTCATTTTGTTATGAACTCTAACTAAAATATCATTTTAGATATTTTGGAGGTTTATTCTTCTAAAAATTTCTCATTAATGTCCATGCATTAAAAATGGTGTTATGGATTTGTTTATATGGAAGGATTGTTTTAAAATTAAAATTCCTTTTAAACGTTTCAAAGTGGTATGGGACACTTTGATTCAAAAATCTATTTTTAATAGCTTCTTGATAAATAATGATACTTTTAAATGTTTTCAAGAAAAAGTAGATATTTCTCAAAAATAGTGCTACTAATTATTTTCATTAATGTAAATATCCTTCATTATTCTTGATTGAGAATGATTTATTATATTATAATCTCCCATGTTGTATTGAATGAGTTATGTTTGACTATGTATGTGCTATTTTTATACCATTCATGGTTTGTGGTTAAAAAATTAAGATTTTATATGATAGTTTTAATACGAATGTTTAGATTATGATTCAAAATTTTCATATAGGGAATTCCTTGGATATAGTAAGCGACTTGTGGTGTCCTCTATAGCTCATCAATGGATCAGTATGTCTTATGATAAAAAATAATGTCTTGGCAAAGGGCCATGACAAAAATTTTATTTTTAGTCTTTGCACGAGGCTTTGACTATGTTATTATGATGTGTAGAATATGGAATCCATTATTATGGAATTATCTATTGATATTACATGTGATTATTCGACTAGTATAATATCCATGATAATTAGTAAATGAAATTATTTGATTTATCTTTTCAATATTGTGATGATGTTTATGTTTAAAAGGATTGTGTTTTAGTCTTATACATTGCCTTAAATATTTATGTTTTATTATGATAGTTTACACTATATTGTTATCCTTACTGAGCAACTAAGCTCAACCCTTTCTTATTTTTTTCCCAGGATGTGAGGAATTATATTTTGATTAACTTACAAGAATTGGATAAGGGATATGAATTTGTTCAAAGGGGACACAATGTTTTTGTTTTTCCATTTCATATTGTAATGTAAAACATATGTATCTATCTATTAATTCCAATGCTACTAAACTTATCACTATTTCAAGAATTGATCTCTTTTGATCATGCCAATTTTATGTAATAATGCACCAACTCTTGGTAACTGGGGTCGGGGCATTACATACTATATTTCCATGAGATCGTATGACTACAAAAGGTTCCACATACTATCGTTTCGTATAGGGATTCTCATTTCAAATCATGGTTCTAGTAGTGTTTGCATAAATCTATGAGAACTCAGGTGCATCTAAGAAATGCTTTTCACCCTGAGACCGATGAGAAATCAGAATAGACAATACATGTTTTAGAGGATATGCTACGAGCATGCATACATGATTTTAGCAGTTCTTGGGAGAAGCATATTCCTATCTTTGAGTACACATATAATTATAGTTTCTAGGTGACTATTCAAAAGGATCCCTTTGAATACTTATATGGTATGAAATTATATTCACCCTCGTGCTGGATAGAGGCAGGTGAGTCAGCCATAGTATGTCCTCGTCTTGTTTATGAAACTTCAGAACAAGTCCGCCTAATCAGGAAGCATATGACTACTACTCAGTTTAGATAGAAATATTATTCCAATCTCTATAGAAGTCCTCTTGAGATAGTGGTTGGGGACCATGTTTTTCATTGGGTATCACCCTGTCTTGGTAATAGATAGTGAGAAAAGCAGGGTAAGCTATCGCTCCATTTCGTTGGGCCATGGGATATTCTAGAGAGAGTCAGGAAGGAATAAATTCGGTTGCTACTACCTCAGAGGCACCGTGCCATGAACGATGTATTTCAGGTCTCAAATCTTTATCAAAATCATGTTGAATCCTCTCATAACTTTTATCACGACGAAGTTGAGTTAGATGCCGATGATACCTTGGATGTGTATCCAGTACACATCATTGACCAAAGCACGAATGACGAAATTTTGTCCCTCTTTTATGAGTGCTTTGGAAGCACAACTGAGTACATGATGAGACTTGGGAGAGGGAGGCCAATTTACATAGTCAATGGCCAGAGTTGTTCTCAGACAGTGTTTCCTTACCCTTTGAAGGGGAACTCGGGGGGGGAGTTCTTTTATGTGGGGATGGTTGTAAGAAACTGGTTTTTCACTCAGGTATGTATCCTTAATTTTCAGTATAAATATTTACTTTGGACCTAACATAGATTACTAATGAGTTAGAAAAGGTTATGAGGCTGTATGGGGCTTTTTTGGATTTCAGAACACCCCTTTTTTGGAAAACAGTTATTATTGCACAGTTTGTGCACAATTATTGCTCCATTTTCCTAACTGTGCATGGGTGGCTCATAGTTTGATCAAACCGTGTGGAAGAAGACTTTTTAGGTAGAACCATCTTGCACTATTAGTGCACCGTTTGGTAAACTATGTGGACAAACCATGAATAGGCTAAAAACATGTGTTAAATGACTAAAATACCGTTAATGATATATTAATACTTCCCCTACTTCAGTAATTCGAGTTTATGCAGGATTTACCTAATTCTCTCTCATTTTGGAATTTTTTGATGATCTAAACATGGAATCAATAGATATCCTTCATCAGAAATCTGTTCAAGCTTCTGTTCATCACATTGGATATGAAACGGTATGTACTCCATTATTCTTCTCTTTCACTCTCGAACTATATATCTACATGGTAGATATTTTCACCTTTTCATAGACCTACTATGATCCGAGAGAAATCAAGGGCTGATACCAAAGGAGGCGAGTCGTACAACCCTAATGTGGGTGGTCTATAACTCATCCCTAAAGTTCATCGATTTTGTGATATTCGTGTGGGGCCCATCGGTTTTATTTGAAACCATTCCATAAATTAACATTCCATGATTATAATCATTATAATAGTATGGTTATGGTCTTTCAAAAAATTTGATAAGTTTTAAGTGGTCAAACCCACAACTCAATCCACCTCATGTCGGTGGTTATGCCACAATTGGGTTTTAGTATTTTTGTATGTTTGAGACCCCATATAGGTGTGCCCTTACATTACCTTTCTAAAGGTAAAACATCTTCTTATAAATTTCTTTTTGTTAATGATAATTGCATAATGGAATGTACTATGTGTGCTGAACATTTGACCTGCTTATGGTAAGTTCTTATAAATGTTTATTAAATGTGAAATATGAAATATAAAATGGAATGTATACTAAGTATATAACTTGGCCTTATTAAAAGATATTGAATAATGGTTACAAGTATGTCACATCCCTTTTTATGTTGATGGAAGGTAGAGGAGTGAACCTCAATAAATTAATAATCATTAATGGCTATCTTAGACTTGATTTAATGGTTTAAACACTACTTGTCCTGTACATGCAAATAGAAGAAAATGCTTGATCCAATAGTTTCAACCCTACTTAACCTATCCACACTAATGAAAGGAAAGACATGAACCAAATGAATTATTACTTGATAAAATATTAAATAGGAATGGACTAACTCAATCTAACCTTGGATTCCGAGAAGAGAAATCCTTGGGTCTCGGGAACCCCATTCTGATTCAAGGATACAATTTTCATAGGTGGATGCACACCTAGACTCTAGTTCTTTTCTATTACATGGATACCCTGTATACTTCTGTTGGGTCTCAATATTTATTACAGGATACCTTAGATACACTCCTTGGATCTAGCATCAACTAGTTGGTTCCATGGTGAAAGACCATCGGACCCATGTCATTGCTTAGCCACATTTTACCTTGGTCGACCACCTCGGACTCGGTAGGCACCTTATTGTGGAATGCCTTGGATTACGCTAATTGGATTTTAGTCTTACCCCTTATCTAGACTCAGATACTACATAGTTATCTTTCTACAAGTCTATGTTACCCTGGTTTTTACCTTGGAACTCCCTCACTAGATATCGTTGTGGGGTTGCCTTTTTACATCATGCGAACTTCTCTACTTATACTACTATGAGATGATGCAAATGTTGGCTATGCCTCGTGTGACCTATTAACATGAAATTGAAAATGATTAATTAATGAACTTGTTACATGTTCAGACACCGGCTGAGGGATGAAGCATGTACTTTGTTATTTAGTTATATTGTACTACTTCCTTTACTTTATATATGAATTCCTGCACACTATCATATTCCATTACATGGGCCATATTCTATAGAAAATATTTGTGGTGGCCCACTGAGATTTATCTTAAACCCTCTCTGATTTCTATTTGGTTCCCGTAATAGATTACATGGTAGCAGGTATCAACAAAGGGAAGCATGAATCTTCTAATACTTGATTTGTGCTGATAGGGTGGATCTTGATAGCAGATGTCCGAGTAGGATCTCTGGATTCCTGGAGTATAGTATATTTTCTTTTACCATGTGGAACATGTTATGCTTATTATATTGTATCCATGCTTTCTAGTTTTCTAGTGTCATGACATTACATAATCACTTTTCCTATTGATATAGTTATTGTTCTTCTTGTTTATCTATAACATCAGTTAACTTATGATATTTATCTATATTTATTACCCTATTTACTATTCATTTATATATATTATATTGTGATACACTCTTCTAATGAGGGAATAGTCTTCCCATAGACATACCCTAGGCCCTTGCTGCTAATTGGAAGCCTCTGGCATTCAGGACGATGTGCTTGGGGCCATGTGGCCCACCGGGCTCGGTGCATCGTTAAGTGGAATTTGGGTTTGGGTCACCACATCCCCATCCTAGTTATACACAAAAAACTAACATTATACACCATGTAGGACCACCTTCGCTGTTCTCTATACCATAGTTTCTCCATAGAACAAATTGTGGTTTCTTTCCAAGTACACTGTTGCACCATAGTGGTTATCCATATACCATGTTGTGGTTTCTATAACACTTCCACACCACTACTACATCCTTGTGTTGTATAGTATACCAATTTATAAGATAATATTATAGGATAGATTAGAGTTTTCATGGGTTTTACCTCTAGTTTTTTGTTTGTTATAATCTTGTTAATGATCTCCTTTCCTTACAATTGAACCCATAACAAGTAATATTGTCATTGGTTTTAGTATCTTTGTTGTGTGATATTTTCTCTTTGTATGTAGTCATGGTTCAGGTGATGACACCATCAAAATAACTTGATGCCGAAATTGAAAACCATACAATATAAGGTTTCTTACCTTTTGGGAATGAATTTTCACTTGTTTCCATAATGATTATTTGTGTTGGAATAATTGATTGCCATGATTGATTTTGATAACATATGGTTGTGTGTATCCCACGTGACCAATTGAGATATGTGATTACATGAGATATATTGGTGTATCTTATTTCCATGTTTTATGACGATCACATGATATTATGTGTGATGATATATAATCATGATGATTTGATATACGTGCCTTTTATGATTTAATCTACATGTTTGTTACCATGGCATGTGGTTTTTATTGGCATTTGAGATAGGTGGACAATCATGACATGATATATCCCTTATATGGGGAGTCAGAATGACTTGTGAAGATTCTGATGTGGGACTTGACCATAGGGTGGTGGTATAAGGTGTTTATAAACACAATGTTGTGGATGAACTCAAGGTACCCATCTATGTTTTGAGTACCATTCCGTAAAGGTATCCAAGTTCACAACTATGGGACATAGAGTAACATGACCTATTAGATTGATAGATGATGTGAAGTAGATTGATCAAAAAACTTTGTGAGGACAATGTATAGGGGATAGTTTCATTATTACATAAGGCTTATGCTATCCTTGTGTAATAGAGAAAACGCAGGGAAAACCAAGTGTTGAATGAAGCTTGCTTAGCGCATGGACACATAATTTTGGATTGTATATTTATGGAATTAAAATTTTACTATTACTATGTCATTAAAAAGTTACACTTGAGAAGATTAAGACAAAGAAAACATTACAGTTTCCTACTAGGTCTCTTACTCACAACCTACAATGGAATTTTTGTATGCTTTTAGATTTCACGAGAAATATGATAAAGAGAATGATCCCAATGGAGAACTGCTGAGTAGATGAGGATGTAGTAAGTAGTGGGACGAGATAAACTATGAATGAAACCACAATTATTTTATTTATTTATGTCATTTTATTAAATTTGTTAGGGTTTCCACATTATGAATTTCTTTATTTATGTGACATGTATTCCATTGATTTTGTTTTTACATTTTACTCTAATTATTTATTATATTGTTTTTTGTTTTTTTATTCTTGGACATGATATTGAGGGTATAGAAAATCCACTGATAGAATAAAAAATAACTACTATTTAGAAACTTGTTACACATGGGGAGGCTATGGGAGGCTATGTGGGTATTTTTTACAAACCTAGCAGTTGGGGTCAAGGGGTTACAATATCCTTTTTCTAGTCTATTAACTGATGAAATCATGATGAATGATCAATTTAGATGAAATATATGGATCCTTGTAATTGATCAAATCAGTTATTAATATGGGGTTGATGATAATTTTTCTTAATATTGATCATGTTATGTTCCTAATAATCAATTCAAAGACACATAGACATCTCTTTCTTCATAAAAAATAATAGTTTCTTTCCCTGGTGAAGTATAGGGCCAATTGAATCCCCTTATAAATTATCATGAGTTTATTATACATTATTTAACTCAATTAAGTAAATTTATATATGTAATCATTGAATTATTCATATACCCACAAATAATATCCATTTAGAACTCAACTTCACGATTCGATGGGTGACTAGAAAGTCCCTAAAAAATACATAAGTATATTTGTCAATTATAGTGACATTTTAAATATTTAGTTTCTCCATAAGAATTTTAGGTAAATATACCTCTTGAATAGGTCGAAAAATGTATATGATAGATGTAATTTCTATTTGGTGTTTAGGTTTATCCTCGTAGGGATTGAGGATTAAAGGTTGATATTGAATATCATATGTATCTTTCCTTCATCAATAATTGATATGGGATATATACCAAGATACCTAATACATACTAAAAAATATATAAAAATAATCTAGATGAATAATATATATATTTATAGAATTAAGTATACCATTAAATTATTCAAAATAATATTTATCGACTTCATATGAGGCCATACTACAATTATGAGTGTTCACAACCCACTAAATATCTAATTATTAAGGTGGAGATTTGATACCCATAGAAAATTATTTAGATATAAAATCATTTTTAAAACTATAAATAAATAATTTATTTTTAGTTCTAGAGTTGATTATATGTGTACCTTTACCCATGTTACTGGGAACATACACATGAGTAGTATTATTTGATAATCTTGTACTTCTCCCTTTGGTTTAGTTTATCGTATGTTCCCTTTATTTTTTTTTGAATTTGTTGGAATTGTTACTTATAAAAATACAGTTAATGAAATTCAATTTTATTGATTCTCACTTACCCTTTAATTCATGATCATGATGACATTTTCCCTCAAACTTGATGAAAACTGCTTTTCCTTTTAGGCATGCTGTTATGTGTTATTTCACACTGATATCACATGTTGAAAAATTCCTCTTTCTCCAATTCTCATCATAATTTTTTAGTCCATAATCGAATTCTTCACTTTCAGTCATTGAAATCCATAATACATGGAGAATTATTTCTCTATCTTCACATCAAATGATATTATGTCCTCATATAATGATATTTTTTGAGATACTAGTGAACATTGATAGATTTGATTAAGCCATCAAAGAGATGGTAAATATTTCTATTTGGAATACATATGAAGTACGTTACATGAATCAATAACCTTGTAAATTTATATTTATAATATGTAACATTTTCAACTTCATTTTCTATGAGTATAATGAATTTCCCAATATATCTGCTCATAGTTGGTGTAGAGAATATTTTTCAAAAAAAGAACCATAAGATCTTTTCATTCCATGCTATCTATATCCTCATCATCATTAATTTATTTAACCAATTAAAACCACTAATTTACACCGCCGAGAGATGGTAAACAAAAATGAAAACCTTGTCCCTTTAATTAGTTCCCAAAGTGAAAAATGTATTTTGTATGTAACATATAAATTTCACAGCTACCGTTGTATTTCTATCCCATTGAATGAAGAATGTTTTTGATGCATAAAGTTGTCTAACATTATTACTCAAGACTATATATGAGTATTATTCTCTATATGATATTAGTTATTGACTATAACCTTAGTCACCTAACCCAATATAGGTATATATATTTTCACCTCCAACTCTATATTTGTTAAATTTCCTAGTAGATAAACATATACATGGATTACATGAATTGAAACAATTTCTATTACATTAGACAGGTTCCATTTTAAAATAATGTATTATAATAGATTAGATCATAACATTATGAATTATAATGTATAATTTCAGAAATAGTGAATCATTTGTATTAAATTGAAAAATTTATTAATAGATAATATTAAAATCATAAAAAAGGATTCATGGATAATAGTCTCAAATAATAAAAAAAAATTCAAATCCTTAATAGTGTTTTTAAAATAAAATTTGAATGAACGTAATAATATCACTCAGGATTTTCAAAATAGATATTCAGTAAAGTAACACTATTTGTGATCCAAAATGATATCTGAGATATTATATAACCAATAATTTGGAGATAAATAAACCCAGATGCATTTTTTCCAAAAGTTTATCTACTTGTACTATCCATACATGGGTGTATTTCTTATAAGAAAATATAACATCTAAATTACCAAAAATAAATAATGTTATCATATACATAGACATATCCTAATGGTAAATCATAGGGTCACATTCCATAATCCATGTTTCCTAAAACCCGGTTTCAATATTTTCCACTAAAATTTCTCGAATACTAAATATGAGGACCCCAAACCTAGTTTCTCAGTGTAAATGGAAAAATTACTACATTTTTACTAGATATAGGTGACGACATCCTAAAAAATAAAAAAATAATTTAATTTTCATAGAAAACTATATATATAATTGAATGTCACATTACATCTGAAAAATTAAAATATAGTAAATTATTTTCTTTGAGAACAACATTTTTTCCTTTAACGTATCCATACCTATCAATCATAACCCATTTCCAAGACATCTAAATCTTAACATCAAGGATTTATCACAAGAAAAATTACATTAATGGGTAAGGCCTTAGACAAATACTCAATATAGTTTATTTTATGAGTCCTATCAAAACATCAAGGGGCAATGTAATATTGATCCCCACCAATAAAATAATAATATTAATGAATTAATTATATTAATGATTAATAAATCAAAAAACAATATGCCTTAAAAATCAATAACTGCCCATATTAGAAGAACTAAAATATGGAATATCAATACCTTCCCCAATAAAAATGATCATAATAGATATAGTAGAACATGGTGTATTAAAGCATCAAATTATATCCTCAATATAATATTTAACAACTGATGTTGGAATAGATGAAAATAAATTAAAAAGATCACTAGAAAATTTGTTGAGGAAAATTTCCTTCTCACTTTGAAAAACATATTTAATATATATAATATTTCCTAAATAATATGTAATAATTTTTTAAATTAATACTTGAATTTTAAAATGTAAATTTTAATGAATGGTGTGGTTCTGATTCAAGAAAATTTTATTCAATCATTATAATAAAAAATAATCCATTAGCACTTTTATAAAAATTTAAAATGATACCTTGGTCAGAAAAAGAAAAAAAAAGTATTCTATTTGAATATTTTTATAAGAAGTAATTAATGATAAAAAAATTGTTAATAAATCATTTTATATTGTATTAAACACTTTTGTTGATATTTTAATGAAAATATGATCTTGGAAGATAAATATTTATGAATGAGAACATATGTTTTCCTTATAAAATATTTTTGTATCATGAGTACATAAATAAAGAAAAATAAAAGTAAAAAATTTTAATTTATATAAATAAATAGAGTATAATAGAATAAACTAGGTTTAATAAAAATGGATGAAATAATATTCATAGTGGATACCTAGAAATTAATAACACTGAGCAATGATGAGATTATGAAATAAACCCTTACTTGAGGATTTACATTCTTCATATGTTCTAGGACATCCTATATAATAAATATAGATGAATTATATTATATTATATAACTATAATCCTATATATCATATCATATATTATTTACTTACAATATTGTGCACTAGTTTGTTAACAATTCTTTGTTAAATCACTATGCTATGTAATAACAGATTCATTTTTCATGTATGTTTTGATTATATAGTTTTAGTCATTTAAAATTGAATAAAATTCCATATTATAATGATATTTATTCATAATATAAATATTATATATATGTTTCAAATATTTATTTAGAGTAATCCCAAAAATATTGATACACAAAATTGAATTACAATGTTAGATGATATGGTAAGTTATATGATTGTATGAACACTATTTTCACTTTTTGAAAGATTGAAAAAATAAATAAATATATATTTACCTTTATAGAATAACTATTTTATCACATATATCATATATATTTATTAAATATAGAAAAATTTACTTAGATGAGAATATAAATTGAAAGACAAACCACATCGCTTCACAAAGGTTCTTGTGCACATGTACGCATGTGTGACATAGTCATTTTTTAAATATATAGGAAGGTAAGAAGAAATATGTGATATTAAAATTTCATAATTACTTTAATATCAAAATTATAATATATATATATATATATATATTAAATCCTTATATTCATCTGTTAGAGGTTTGGATGAAAACAAAATTACATTGGTTTCTGATGAGGTGGTCCCCTGTACATAAGATCGAAAATTTCATTTCCCATTTGATGAAAGATGAGGTTGATATATATAATTATATTAGCATAAAAACATATCCATATATTTAATATACTACTATTATTAATCATCATAGTTTAATAAAATTTTACCTGTGAGAATAAGAAATAAAATGATTACGCATGGTTAAGAACTATTCATATTCTTCAGACAACCACTTTATGTTTAAACACAATGACTTATTTGGAAAGTCTTATGATCCAACCATGGAATATAAGTTATATGGGGGATGTAGATATGTGATTTTGGTATAGTAATTGAAAACCATAAGTCTCTTGAATTATGGATTAGAGATGAGAGAGGGTGCCCTTTAATAAATGGGGAGAGGGAACACTTAGAAATTTTCAAAAGTATAAAATATAATAAAATATTATTCATATAAGATGGTTTTAAAATAGACCATTAATAATGAAATTTGTTTATTGGGTTTATATGTTGATATATATTATAATTTAGGAAAATGTTATGTTTTTAACCCATTTATCTATAGTTTAATCCTTAGTAAACCTGTTTTAAGTTTAATAATGGTAACATATTTTAAATATTTTTACTATTCATTATATATATAAATGTATTTAAACTAATTAATTAATATTAATTTTATTTATTCTAAATATGGAATCCATTTTATCAAATTCAATTCATAGATGTGGATGAATTTAGTTTAATCATAATCCCCCAAACACAATGAAATGAGGTTTGCAAAAGGTTTTTTTTGTATTAATTGTTTTTATATAAAAAATCAGAATAACATCGATCCCAAGAACCTCAATTTAATTAATAATAATATAATTGATCTAATTTTACACATAAACCTATTTTTTTAAAAAATAAATTTGTAAATTATTTAAACTAATGTAATTTGTTTATAAAATTCATGATTTCTATCTTAAAATGAAAAAAGTATTTTTTAATAATATTCTGAATAATTTTTTCTATGCTAATTTTGAAACTATTATTTCATAAATGATGATAAATTTTAAACACAAATTATTTTAAATTTGAAAAAAAATAATTATATTATTTTTATACAAAAATAAATAAAATATATTTGGAGGAAAAGTAATTCTTGGATGCATATAATTATTTTACAAATAACATATTTTCTTTATATAAAATCTTCATAAATATTTACAAAATGTGGTTATTAGTATTATTATCTCAAATTTAATTATTAAGATATAATTCTATATTATATTACGGTTCATTTCATCTTGAGGTTGTGTGTATCATAAGCTATCAAATAGATTAATTTATTTTTTAAAAACATATCATAAAATCTTAGTGTGTATCCGAATTCATGAAATGTAAGTTTATGAGCTATAAGGAAATGAGTTGGTTAGTGCTATGGACTTTATGTTTTTAATCATGATTATATATATTTTTATTCTTGTGCATCTTATAAAATTTTTATTCCTATGTTAGTATATTGGTTAATTTTTTTTATTAAAATGAATCATCCACCACATTATTAGCCGACCCAATGAGATACCAATCAATTTTTGAAACATGAATAAGGGTGTAAATTTTTAATTTGGGTAAAACATAGGATATTTGATATCATTTTAATGGGTATGAAAGAATTAAAAATCATATATGGCATGTAATGGTTATAGGAAGTATGGTATTTTAGTGATTATCATTAGATTATGGTGAGATACATAAGTAAAAATAAATCCCCTAAATTATTTTTTAGTGAGATTGACCCAATTAATTTGTTTTAAAATATAGAGGCAAAAACAGTTGGTTTTCATTTTATGAGGTTAAATAAATATACAATAGATGAAAAATGTACATTTTTTTATCTGTGGTGATTTGTTTCATAAATTTATTTATTTATAAGATGATTTTTAGTGGCCTATATTTCTTCTATACCACTATTTTGAGGTTTTATAGGTGTTGTGAGTTTGAAAAATGAGGATGGTGGTAAAATAATGACATAAAGATGATTTTTAGATGGTATTTTCCCCCATTAGATGAATCAAACTATGAATCATACCCATTGTTTTATTATTTATTAGAAAATAGTGCTCAAGGAATAAATTTTTCATTAGTTCATTATATCATGAAAATTATGACACAGTATAAAATATTATAGTGTAACAAGTTGGATCACATATTGATGTTTTATCTATGATGTTTATGAGTTACTTTTGAATGTAATGGATAATTTTTGCAATGTTATTTACATAGTTACTATATGATGTGTTTAATGATTCCATTGTCATTAATGAGATGATTAATTGGCATTACAAATTTTAGTTTCATTGAATAATTATTTTCTAGGTTTTCACCATAACGTTTTATTTTTGGTTTTCAAATTTTCTAAGAGTATATTTCAAATTCAAGTATGGAGAAGGATTGAATTATCAAATAAATGTATTTGGCCATTGTAATGTGATGATCTATATTAACCCATGATATTCATTATAATAAATAATTCATTAGAAAAATAGGAGTGTGATATATATATTAAACATGGATATTGGAGATGAATTTAACTTAATACCATTTTGCATTAACACTATTCTTCACACTATTATATATCCAAAAAAAATTTAAACTCACATAAATTCATAAAATATTTATAATTTCATTTATTCATTATTTTCCCTTGGTGATTTTTGGGATTTTTTAGGTTTCATTAAGAACCTCTTCAATGTTGTCTTTTTTTTCCTTACCATGAACCAATATATACATAAAATTATATTATTCTCCATCATTCTTTTTCTTTCATTTTAAATTATTATTCTTATTCACAACATCTATAATTGGGGGTGTTTTATTTGTGGTTGAGGGGCTATTTTTACAGGGGTCAATGTGACTTAGGGTTGTTGGAAGATACGAGTTAGTTTGTTGGTGTCTAATTATTGGTTTCAATAAATTTTAATATTGTTTCCTTGAATACATAATCGATTTAAATTATTAATGCTCTCTCCTTTTTATATACTTTTTTTCTTCACAATTCTCATGGTTTATCATTATTAATACGACCAAAGCATAATCATTATAGAATATTAAGTTTTATTCATGAATTTAAATTTTCTCATATTGGGGATCTTTTTAGGATTATATTATAATATAATTATGAAAAATTTCATAGATAACATCCCAAATTACAATAATGTGTATACTAATAAAACAATATCCCATTATTATATAATATAAAAATTATAGAATAAAACATGGTTTAATTTCATGATCAATCATTAAAAATTTCCCCTTGATCTCATCCTGATCATTATTCTCCATTAAGTCTTATGAAAAACATTTTAAAACACTCCAGGAGCACAGAATATTAATATGGGAATTAAAAGGAAATTAAAATGTTAGTTATTGAAAAAAAAAAAAACTTGTGAAAAATAGTTTCCTTGGAGACATAACATTTTACCTATAAAGTTATATATCGTTACTTTAAATATATTATTTATTTTACCATTTGAAACAAATTATTTCAATAAAAACTAATTTTAATGCTTATAAACTTCATATAGATACCTTGGGAGATCACCACATAGAAACTGTACCGAATCCTTATATATTGGAATAACCATACAACCAGCTTCCAAAATAATTCTATGGAGAACAAAATCAATACCCAATGCATTAGTGTTATATCTATGAAACCCAATCATTTAAACTATAATTAAATAACATAGTGCAATATTGACAGACCCATAATTTATAATTTCCAAGAAGCACGTCATGAATATTTCAAATATAATTTCGATAACATGGAAATGGAATATATACAGTGTTATGAAAAACCATAAAAGAGGTTTTTTTGTACATAAAATACCCTTAAAAATTAAGAAGTTCCTTAATCATAAAAACCATAACATAATGTTGTTAAAAACTAAATATAATTATAATAAGTAAAATATTGTTATATAATGTCAAAAGGTGGTATATACATCTTATATGATAATAATGGTTCATAACATCAAGAAATTTCTAAATGAAAGGAAATTAAGATGAATTCCTTAACCTTGAGTCTGATTCATCATGCATGTCCTTTAATTTCATGAATAATAAATATATATTAATTACTTAAATTACTTATATTATTTTAAATTCTACTATTCTTTTTATACCACTTATTAATTTTTTTAAAAATGAATCAATTAATTAAGTGGACAATGGCTATTTTGATGATATTCAGTACATTAGTCCAAAATGAATTTGGTATGATGTCAATACTCAAAGTGGTGATTTTAACATCATCTATAAAATAAAAAACATGAAATTATTATCATTTTTATACATCAATTATACTTTTAAATCAAACTATTATATATAGTTAGGAGAAATGAACTACGTTATAATCATGGAGACGATAGTCCGTTCTTATGCATGACTGAAATTTCCATTTCAAATGATCATTTTGGAATGAAGTTACATATAATTTTATCTATAAGAAATTATAATAATATAAATAATATCATAGAAATAATTTAAATATACTTCTTTATATCATCCATGTGATGTTGTGTTGAGGAATGAATCACATCACTTCATGGAGGTGATAATACACAAGTGTGCACGAATGACGTTATCATTTTTGTGTGAATGGAAAGGTATGTAAATAAATGATATATTATTATTTTATAATGATTAATATTTCATTAAACTCATATATAAACATTAATTACATAATTATATCCAGTATTGAGAGATAGTGATGGAAACTGAATTAGATCAGTTTACAAGGTGGTAGTCCTCCATACACACAAATGAATAATTCATCCCCAATTAGATGAAAGTGGAGAAGGAATTAGGTTATTATATAATCATAATAACATATATTTATATTTAGGATATAATATTTATTATTTAATCATGTTTTAGGAGTATTTAAAGGATGATGATTAAGAAATAAATTATATACACTTAACTAAAAACACTACCTCTTTCTCAGACCTCCTTCTTTTCAAAACACCATAAAACCACTAAAGATGTTGTCAAATCATAAATAAGAGACCTAGGATGTAGTGATGGATTTTAGTAATTTATTTTTGAATATATTATCCAAAACCAGTATTTTTTTATTTGTGTTGAAATTAGAAGTATGGGTTCCCTTTTATAGAAGAGGGGAGGGGTACCCTTGGAATTATTACCAATATTAAATTAATAATAATTAATTTCCCCATAAAACATGTCCAAATTAATTAATTTCAAATATGTTATTAATATTATTAGAAATAATTTCATGAAATAAAAACTAGACAAGTTTTGTTGATTTTTTTAATTCTTATCTCTTTGTTTTAACCATATTTTTCTTACTATGATATCATGAAATTTAAAATTTGAGGGTTAATATAATAGAGATATAAATATAAAATTAGCACTAATGAGTCATTGAAAAAATTTATAGATATATAACTATGACTTTCATGAAATTTATATTTTTAAAATTTATATATAATTTAATAAAATATTATTTATTTTCAAATATCAATAATGTCAATGTTGACATTATTTATTACTTGACATTATAAAAATATCTTAACAATATGATAAATTAAAAAAAAAATATTATCAAACATAAATGACACAATATATTTTTCTAAAAAATTATTATATGAAATTAGTCATCTCAAATAATATTTATTTTTGTATTTGTAATATAAATTTTTCGATATTTAAATTAATTAAACAATTAATGCATTATTATTGATTGAGCCGTTAATTTATTAATTTATTAATTAAAAACTACAAATAAATTATTATGAAAAATATAAAAATTTTATATTCAAGAATAATCTTTATAGTCCAACATATACAATATATAATCTTATAGAAAAAATATATCACATGTTAAAATTAAAAGTGCAACAAAATTGACATATTTTTTTAATATTATATTATAAATATCATAAGCCCATCTAAGTGGCACTAAAAGATTATAATTTCTCCCCAAGGATGATTTTTTAGAAATAAATCAAAAAATAAAACAAATAATAGTGTTAGGGAAGAGATTTTCAATACATATAATATTATTTTCACCCTTAATTACCCAATTTTGCTTTAACCGTGTTAAAAGAATTTCTAGTTCTATTATTTAAATCATAAAAAAATAAAAGGGGACTTATAAAAACTTTTTTTACTTTGGTATTATAAACAGTCAATCTATTTATAAATATTAAGAATTCATGACGTTTTGAAATTTATTGAAAATTAATCCCCTTGGCCAAATGAGAAAACATGTTTTTGAAGTAAAAATGTTCAAAAGTTTACAAATATTTTATATCAAATTTCAATGTGAAATTGACTCCGAAAACAATAATTTAATAAATTTTTTAAATATTGATTTAAATATAATTAAAATTCAACTAAATTGATAATTTATTAGAATAAATTATTTAGATAAAAAATCATTTTTCAATAAAAATGTAATTTTTTTAACTATTCATCAAAACATGATTCTTAGAAGGAAAAAATCAAAAAAAAATAAAATTAATTAATTATTTATATTCTTCTCTAAAAGAGGAAGTTTATATTTTCAAATATAATTTTTAATATTTACAAAATCTATATTTAAAAAAAGTGTGACATTAAAGGGATGAAAACTTCTATTAGAAAAATACATTTTAAGCGTAAATGATTATTTATTATTATGTTATGCATCTAAAATCTATTTTATGAATGTAAAAAAAATTAAAAAAAGTGTATGATTATTATGTCCTTACAAGAGATGTTACATTATTCCCCCATTTTGAAATTGCATCCTTGAAATTTTATTCACTTATTAAATAAGTGGGGACATTTTTCCATTATTGGATTTTTAGACTTACATGTTGCCTCTTAAACCATATGGTATATTGGTAAAACCTTAACCTGATGAATCCCCTTATTCAAAATAACATTCTATCTATGTTCAATTACATAAACATGATTGTTATCATAAGTGATATTTTATTCTATGTTAACCACCTTAGCGATGAAAAAAATGAGATGATTTTGGCTTATATTTCATTGACATTAGAAAAAGAAATACATTGTGTATCGAAGATAAAATGATAGGAAAATCCATTTAATAGGATACTAATTCGAATTAATCCATGATTTCATAGGGTCCAATGAAAAATGGAATCAACATCCCCTTCTTACCAAAATACATCACACTTTTCATTGGAGAAACTTTGAGAAAGGAATGATCACCTACCTTGAAAGAAAGATCCTTTCTCTGGTTATCTACATAATTTTCCTACCTGATCAAGATGACCTGATTTGTCTCTAAATATAATGATCTATATCTAACATTCACTCTACCAAATATTTTCCCATCAATATCCATTCACTTACTTCATCCCAAAATTTTAGTGTTCGACAACATTTTCCATATAATTCCTCAAATGGTGCCATCTTTATACTAGAATGAAAACAATTATTATAAAAAAATTAAATTAAATAAATATTCTGATCTTAAATTCCATGGTAATCCATTTACCAATAAAGTATCATATCTTACAATTTATAAATTGTTTGTTCTAACTATCCATCTGATGGAGGATGAAAATATATACTCAATTTTAATTCACTACCAAGTAACTTTTGAAAGTACTTTAGAAAAAATTAAATGTGAACCAGCAATCAATATCAGATAAAAAGGAGAGAGGATAATATTGTAACCTGATATTAATTTTTAGATATAATCGGGAAAGTTGATATAGATATAAGGTCTCTCGAAGAGGAATAAAATGTGCATAATTTTTCAGTCGATCAACAATAAACAAAATGAAATTGTTAACTTGAGATGTTTTTAGAAATATAACTAAAAAATCCCTGAAAATATTTTCCCATTTCCACTCTTGAACTGGAAAATTTTGAACTGCCCCTTTTATATTATCACCCATTATAATTTTTACCAGTAAATATTGTCTTGTTAAATTCTATAATATCTATATTCATTTTATCCCACTTGTAATACCTTTCAAGGTCTCTATACATATTAGTACTTCCAGGATGAACAACAAATTGAGAACTATGAGATTTACATTAAAAATTTCTCTAAAAATTTGAATCACATTGAATGCATAATCTATCCCCAGATATCAAAGTATAATCTTTATAAATGTTAAATTCTTGACACTTAACAAACTCTAACATTTTCTACAACTCATGGTCTTCCTTCAGTTCATTCTTAAATCTTTCTGATAGAGACGTTTACAATGATACATAAAATAAAATAGAAAATTTCATACACTAAAAAATTTCATAAAATCATTGACCAAAAGGTGATGTTCCAAATATAAAATGGTCAGTATAGCCTTACTTTTTTGACTCATAGCATCAACCGCTTTATTTTATTTTCTAGAAAGGTAATGAATCATGCAGTCATACTCATTATTTAGTTTGAGCCATATTATCTAACTCATATTCAATTACTTTTTATAGAATATATACTAAAAGCATATATGATCTGTATATATTATACATTTTACTCCATAAAAATGGTGGCTCTAAATTTTAATGCTAAAAACAACAACTAATTTGAAATCATGTGTAATCTAATTTAACATATGAGGTTTTAACTAATGTGATGCATAAAGATTTTACTCAATAATTCTTCATTAGTACAAAACCAAGTCCTTTGAATGATGCATCACTATAGATGTAATATTCACTATTTCTAGAATTCAGTGCCAAAACTAGAGCATTCATTAATCTTATCTTATATTTATGAAATAAATAATCACATTATTTTTTCAAAAATAACTTAATGCTTTTATGAGTTAACTTAGTCAGTAGTATGATTAACCATGAAATGTTTTCAACAAATATCTAGTGATGTCATTTTAAAACAGGAAAACTATGAATCTAGGTTATTTATGTTGATCTTTTCCATTCATTAACAAATTTGGTTTTATAAGGATCAACAATTATGAAATCATTAGAAACAATGTGACCATGGAATGAAATTTATTACAACAAAAATTAACAAATGATAAATTTTAGATAGAGTTTCATTTATTTTAAGGATTTCAAAACAATAAATATATACATATTATGCTCTTATTTATTTTTAATATACACTATAATCTCATCAATGAACAAAACTAAAAAAATATAACAGAACTCATAAAATACTCTATTCATAAGATCCATGAAAATAGAAGAACAATTAGACAATCCAAACATCAGAAATACAAATTCATAATCCCCATATACAGTATGAAACACAGATTTTAGAATGACTACTTCATTTACATTCAACTTATGGTACCCTGAGCTCAGATCAACCATCGAATTTTTTTCCTCCCTTAACACGATCAAACAAATCATCGATCTCAGGTAAAGGATTTTTTTAACAGTGATGTTGTTCAAGGATATATAATCATTAAAAAGTCTCATTGGGCTTGTAAAGACCCGTAAAATTCAAGGGAAATTTTTTCTTAATTTTCTTTGGAATTTTAAAATAGCGCGGTTTCTAACGGCACCTGATTCCGAGGCCCAGTGTGCCCGGATTTAATTTCCGATGTTTGGCTCGGGTACGTTTAGTGAACGAACGAGCGGGTTTTCCTATCCTTTGAACCGGTTCTTGGAATTGAAATCGGATGGCACCGATGAACTTGCAGCACCGATATTCTCTTAAGGAGACCTTTTCTGAGGTTGCGTTTTATGCGGGATGAGTGTTAGTTTTGGGGGGAATTAGAAGAAGTTAAATAAATTGTGGAACACAATTTTTTTTAACTTTGTTGGTTATTTCCTACAAAATGGAGTTAGAGGTGGGGCCCACATACACATAACCTCCCTTGAGAGGATAAAGTGTGGTGGGGAACAAACGAGCCCTAACTCTTCAACTTCCCTTAAATGCCCCAATAACTCCACTCTAATTAATTTGACAACTTGTGTTATTAATTAAGATGAGTTACTTAATTTCAAACTTTTGAAATTCAAAGTGGTAAGGATGTGTAAATAAAATAAGGCTTGGACTTATTTTATTTTGGTTAGTTTCTTTTGAAACCTTGAGAGGATTGGAAGCGTTCTTCATCTTCTTCTTCCTCGACAAATAATGCGAAGAAGACCATCCTTCAATGAAGAACTTCTCCGCCAAAGAACATGGTTTTTCCGCGACGCCGTATCCGCGACGTGACGTTCTTCATCCGCGTTGTCTCTTCCGCGGCGGTTTTCCGCGACGAAATTGCCATAAACGACTTCGAATCCTCACTTCGCGACATTGACGTTCTTTCCCCGCGAATCCCGACCTCCGCGACGCTCGTCTTCCATGGGTCGTTGACGAACGTCGTTCCTGAACCGAGGTAGGGGATTATTGTTAATTTATTTCCGTTTTTGATTCTAGCATGTCGAACTTCATGGTTAATTGACTAAAATGTTATCGTTTAACGATAGGGGGTCGGACCACACAAACACGGCCTAACCCCCTCATATGTTCACGATTGTTTCTTTGTGAATGAAACGGGATGGCGTGGTGCCGTCGCACCACGCGAGAATCTCTCGGCAAGTATTACGCGACACCGTCGCGCCATGCCGAGAAGTCGAACAAGAACACAACGCCGTCGCACCATGTCGAAGGAAGTTGAAGGTGCCGCGGCCAGAGCGGAGCCGCGGCGGAGGGATGCGGTGTCGTCGCACCGCGCCGGACGACAAGGGCCGCGTTCGGTTCCGGGCCGCGGTGGAGCATGGTGACCGGCGGCCAGCCGGGCTGCCGATGTAGGAGCCGGAAGGGGACCAGCCATCGCCGGTCCCATTGAGAAGGAGCCGGCCGGAAAAGAGAAAGCTGTGGGAAATAAATTCCCCCGGCCAGCTTCAACGGCCCCCCATTATGATGGTGGGGGGCGTGGTTACACAAGGGGGGCATGCGCCCCCCTCTTTTTTTCCAACCGCTCGGCCGAAGCCGAGCTGGCAGCGTGCTGGGCGCGCTGCGCTGAGCTGGACCGGCGCCTGGCCGGTCTGCCAGGCCGGGCCGGGCCGGGCCGCGCTTGGATGGGCCGCCCCGGTCTGGGACGGTTCAACCCGGTTCGGGCCGACTGGGGGGTCTCGGGCCGGGTCGGTCCGGGCCCGAAACCCCCATTATCAAATTGTTTGGGTTCAAATGCCCATAACTCGGGTTACGATCCTCCAAACGATGCGCCGTCAGTGGAGATGCGATCCTTGGATCGAGACGGCCGTTTTGGTATATCGCACTCAAGGTTTGGGAATACTTTGAGTTCGGCCGGGTTGGTTCGTACACGAAACCAACCGGGCCCTCAGAGCGGAAACACTCATATCTTGAGCTACGGATGTCCGATTGACGTGTCGTCACCTTTGTTGAGTTCTTCTTAGTGAGACAGATCTTTTGGCATACTCCGCCTAAGGTTTGGACGCAGGTGGAGTATGGTCGGATTGGTTTTGCCTTAAAAACCAACCGGGCCCCTAGGATGAAAAGGCCAAAACTCCCAGACCGGGCGTCTGATCGACGCGCCGTCTGCGACGTTGAGTTCCTGATGACGATACGGAACTTTTGGATATATCAACTCTGGACTATGTGACAGTTGATGTATCAGCCTCTCGGCTCGTGGAGCGGACCCTCCCGAACGAGCTTACTGTGTGCGGGAACCCTAGTGCTAGCTGCGACTGCTACTGTGACTGCGACGACGACTGTGCAGAGATCCTTAGTGGATTCGACGATGACGACTACATCACTCAGCGATCCTATGTGGATCAGTGCTACCGATCATGTGTGGGTCCGATCCTGTGTGGGTCAGCGCTCAGCGGTTCTACGTGAGCCAGCGCCTAAAGATCCTGTGTGGGTCTGATCTTGTGTGGGTCTTTGCGGGGGTTAATACCTATCGATCCTTTGTGGGTCCAATGACTTAGATGGAACAGTGATCCTCTCTATCGTCTTTCGAAGAAGTATACATGTGTGAGCTTAATCCTGTTGCTTTCCTGTGTGGATTGTGTAGTGCTATCCTATGTGGATTACGTGTTTATTTCCTGTGTGGAATACAAATACTTTCCTGGGTGGACTGGGTTGTACTTGGGCTCGAAGGTTGGAGCGTATTGGGATTGATGAATTAGGTATATGTATGGGCATATACCTAAGAAGTGTCGGTTGTTACTTCGTGATTGTATCTTTCCTTTGTGGTTTATCCTTTGTGGATTTTCGGAGACCTTCGGGGGTCTCGGGGTCCCTACTGAGTAGGTTATTTTCACCCCTGCACGGGCTATGCCCGCACTACGTTGTGTTGGTTGAAGACGACGGGTAGCGTTGATCGTGGTTGAGGCTTGCAGAGCAGGACGGTACCTGGAGGTGGACCACTGAGTGGGAAGTGCTCGGAGCGGACGGTGGGACCCGAGGTGCAGTGGAGCTATCTGTACCCACCCTTCAGGTGGGATTTCCAGTGGATAGCTTGGCGTAGCAGCTTTTACTTTTCAGTTGCTGTTTTTCCTTTCAAGTTGTACTTTACTTTCAGTTTGGGTTTGTATACCGGCCCACTTACTTTTCCGCACTTATAGTTGTACTCTGTTTTCACTTAGTGTTTACTTTTCCGCTTGCTTACTCTGTGGTGATTGTTTACTTTACAAAGGAAATTCCTTCCCTTTTTACCAGGATTTACGCCTTGGTGGTAGTCTCCAGCCCCTGGCCTATGGAAGGCGGGCTTGGGGTAGTCACGGCACGGGCCCCGAGGATGGGTCGTGACAAATTGGTATCAAATGAGTTCGGTTCTACCGTGAACTCTGATATTTTCTATCTGAAGCAATAATGTTTAGCGTATTGAGTGTGGTTATCAGTCCAGGGAGTCCAGTGTTGGTGTGGCGGCCGACGTATCCGTACACCAGGACCATGACTTCTGATTTCCGACTTAATGCACGAATACATTGATTACGTGTGTGTTTCAAGTTTTCTTTGTGATTACTTTGTATCAGCTCACCAGGTATACTGTTCTGACCGTGGCGCACCTGTTTCCTTTTCATTATGGCCCCACGACGGCAGCTAGCTAGGGTTCCGAGTGTCGAGCGTGACGACAGCCCACCGAGCGACGAGGCCTCGGTGCAGGGCCCTTTTTCAGCAGTGGCACCAGCGGTAGCACTACCCGCCGAGCCACCGATACTTCCAGCACCAGCCGCTGACGATGCACGTCGCCTCAACGCACTGCATGAGTTCTAGAGCCAGCGACCGCCCAGGTTCCGTGGGGAGACGGACCCCCAGGCAGCCGAGGACTGCCTGGAGGAAGTCGTACGAGTTTTTAGGCTAGTGAGAACACCAGCAGACCTCATGGTGATCCTCACGGCAAGCCTACTGCACGCAGCAGCAGGACGATGGTGGAGCTTGATGCTCCAGGTGCACGATGAGACATCTCTACTTTGGAAAGGATTTGAGAGCCTCTTCCGCTCAAAGTTCGTCACAACCACCCTCCGTGCGGTGCACATTCACGAGCTTCTTCAGCTGCGGCAGCGCAGCATGATGGTCGCTCAGTACTCGGTGAGATTTACAGATCTCTCGCACTACTCGACCGACATGGTACGGGACCCATTCTTCCGGGCCCTGACCATCGAACATGGATTGAGACACGAGATCAGGGCATCGCTGATCTCCCTCAGCATTCAGACTCAGACAGGAGTACAGGAGCAGGCCCTTTTGATCGAGAGCTTTCTTGCTGAGTATACACCAGCGTCAAGACCCACCGCAGGGCGGCACGTAGCAGAGACTTCTGCAGCAGGCAGTCGATGGATGACTCTTGGTTCCAGGCTGACCAGATCCTCAGGCAGACGACCTCAAGACACTGGCTCAGCAGTGTGGGGCACACAGCGCGGAGCAAGTCTTTCGAGAGGCATATAGTGCTACCCGTGTGGCGGGCAGGGCCACATGCCTCGTGACTGCCTGACCAGCCATGCCGAGGAGCAGCAGATGGTTGAGGGACCACCGAGGCATAGGCAGAGGGTCAACCGTGGTGGTCCGCAGGGAGGAGCCGGACGAGGCAGAGGAGCTAGCCGAGCAGCAGGTGGTGGGCGACGCTTTGAGGCTCTACGACCACCACCACGATGAGGTCCACCCCAACCACAGGGTGCTGGCAGGCAGAGACAGGAACAGCTCCAGGAAGCGGAGGCCTACGACCACAGTGCGCTAGAGATGATTCGAGGTACTATCTATGTCTATTCCACCCTTGCTGCAGTACTTATAGAAACATGAGCGAGTCACTCTTTCATATCCGCTGCCCTTGTTCGGAGCTCAGAGATTCCGACAGAGCCTTTGGCTCGATCCTTACAGCTAGGGACTCCTACGGGAGCAGACTCGACGATTACGCACAGGTGCCGACAGTGTGAGCATACTCTAGGAGACGAGAGCTTCGGCTGGGATCTTCTTGTAGTAGCGTCGAGGCCTTACGACGTCATCTTGGGCATGGATTTGTTATCTATGGTCCATGCACAGATTGACTGTTTTAGGCGCAAGGTGCGATGTGTATGCACCGACGGGAGCAGGTTCACCTTCACCGGCGAGAGGGGAGCCTTTGCAGCACAGGATGGACTTCCACGGAGGAGAGGAAAACCCCTCACTCATCAGTTGGCTAGCCTCATCCTAGGAGCAGTTGATGTGCAGAGTCCTGGTTTTCCTGCAGTGGTGGATCAGTTTGCAGACGTTTTTCCCGACGATGTTCCAGGGCTACCACCTCGTAGAGAGGTAGACTTTTATATTGACCTGTACCCCGGAATAGCCCCAATATCGACTCCAGCATATCGGATGGCCCCCGCTGAGCTTCGAGAGCTACGGGTACAGTTGGTGGACTTGCAGGGCAAGGGGTTCATCCGACCCAGTGTTTCACCCCGGGCTTCCTCGATATTGTTCGCCAAGAAGGAGGACAGGTGCTTGCGACTGTGTGTCGATTATCGTCGACTGAACCAGGTGACAGTGAGGAACAAATATCCGCTACTGAGGATTGATGACCTCTTTGATCAGCTCAATGGAGCACGGTGGTTCTCGAAGATAGACCTCGGGTCAGGCAATCATCAGCTCAGAGTTAGAGACGAGGACGTGCAGAAGACGGAATTCAGATGTCCGTATGGCCACTATGAGTTCTTGGTTATGCCTTTTGGCATAACCAATTCTCTAGCAGTGTTCATGGCCCTCATGAACAGGATCTTTCAGCCATTCCTTGATCGATTTGTCGTGGTCTTCATGGATGACATTTTGATCTACTCGACGACTGAGGAGGAGCACGCCTACCACTTACGGGTTTTACAAGACACACTACGAGAGCACCAACTTTATGGTAAGCTCTCAAAGTGCTAGTTCTGGATACGTGAGGTCCACTTCTTGGTACACGTCATTTCTGAGGCGGGAGTTGTAGTGGATCCTGCGAAGATCGAGGCAGTGTTATCTTGGGAGCCACCCAAGAGCGTGACGGAGGTGCGGAGTTTCTTGGGTATAACCGGATACTACCTGAGATTCATGCCAGACTTCTCCAGATTTGAAGAACCACTCTCAGCTTTGAAGAAGAAGGGTAAACCCTTCGTGTGGTCAGACAGATTCCAGTAGAGCTTCCAGGAGCTGAGACAGAAATTGACCAGCACCCCTATCTTGAGGTTGCCTGAGGAGGGAGTAGGGTACGTAGTCTACTGCGATGCATCAGGGACCAGACTTGGATGTGTCCTGATACAGGAGCGGGCAGTGATCGCCTATGGATCACTTCAGTTGAGGTTGCATGAGCAGAACTACTCTACCCATGACCTGGAGTTAGCCGCAGTGGTCTTCTCTCTGAAGACATGGAGACACTATCTGATGGGCGAGCACTTTACAGTCTTTTATGATCATCAGAGTCTCAGGTAAATCTTCACGCAGAAGGACCTAAACCAGAGACAGCAGCGATGGCTCGATTTCCTCCAAGACTATGACATTCATATAGTCTATACTCCTAGGAAGGGGAACGTAGTGGCCAATGCCCTCAGCAGGAGGACGGGCATTCAGCTACTTGAGGAGGCGACGGAGAAGCTATCCTCTTTGCAGTTATCCTTCGTGGATAGAGATAGAACAACCTTTCTTCAGTCTCTCACAGTCACTCCTCCTCTTCTACGGCAGGTCAGAGAGGCACAACGTGGGGATGCTGACTGTGAGATGCGGCGTGCAGAGATATCCTCGGGACAGGCACCTGATGGTTTTTCCTTTGGAGCAGACCATGACATCCTTTTCAGAGGACGTACCATGGTACCAGTCTCTTTATGAGAGGAGGATCTGAGAGAGTTTCACACTTCTCCTTTGGCGGTACATCCTGAAGTGGCGAAGATGTACCAGGATCTCAGACGACAGCACTAGTGGCCGGGCATGAAGAAGGTTGTGGCAGAGTTCGTTTCTCGATGCCTCACCTGCCAGCAGGTGAAGGATGAGCATCAGGTACTAGCAGGCTTGGTATAGCCCTTGGAGGTTATGGAGGGGATGTGGTACGACATATCTATGGACTTTGTGACTGGACTTCCACGCACTTCCAGAGGTCACGACTCAATCTGGGTGATTGTCGACCGACTCACCAAGTCGGCTCACTTCTTACCCATCAGAGAGCAGGGATCAGTGGAGATCTTGGGATGCCTTTACGTTCAGAAGATTGTGCGGCTTCACGGTGTTCCATCATCTATCGTCTCCGATCGAGATGCTCTCTTTACTTCCCAGCTTTGGAAGGGGTTGTAGGAGGCATTCAGGATGCAGCTACGTTTGAGCACAGCCTTTCATCCTCAGACGGATGGTCAGACGGAGAGGGCAATTCAGACTCTCGAGTACATTCTCCGCGCATGTGTACTCGACTTTGGTCGTAGCTAGGAGGACCATCTACCCATGGTGGAGTTTTCATACAATAACAGCTACCACTCAACCATCGGGATGGCACCGTACGAGGCGTTGTATAGCTGACCTTGCAGATCTCCTATGTGCTGGACAGACCCTGGGGAGTCAGCACTTGTGGTACCAGAGATGGTCCAGCCCACGACAGAGAATGTCCAGGTCATCCCGGAGCAGATGAGGACAGCTCAGAGCTGGCAGAAGTCATACACTGACAGGAGGCGGAGGCCACTAGAGTTCGAGGATGGCGACCACATCTTCTTGCGTGTCTCACCTCGACGTGGTTTACGGATATGTGGCCGTAGTGGCAAGTTATCCACACACTTCATCGAACCCTTCCAGGTCCTCAGCAGGATTGGTGTGGTGGCTTATCGCCTGGGTCTACCACATCAGTTGCACCGGGTGCACGACGTCTTCCACGTATCTCAGCTGAGGAGATACGTGCACGACCCGACACACATCATTGACCATGGGGAGCTTGACATTGACGATGGGGTGACTTTTTTGGAGGTCTTGGTGGAGATCGAGGATCGACAGGAGAGGGTCCTACGTGGACGGTCGATTCCTCTTGTGCGCATCAGATGGAAGCACGGGAACCTCCAGGAGAGAACTTGGGAGCGGGAGGCTCAGATGCGTGCTTAGTACCCTCATTTTTTTCCCTAGTTTTGATGTATCTTTACGGGGACGTAAAGTCCTGAGGTGGGAGTAATGTAAAGACCCGTAAAATTAAATGGAAATTTTTTCTTAATTTTCTTTGGAATTTTACAAGAGCGCGGTTTCGAACGACACATGATTCCGAGGCCCGGTGTGCCCGTAATCAATTTCCGAAGTTTGGCTCGGGTACGTTCAGTGAATGAACAAGTGGGTTTTTATATCCTTTGAACCGGTGCTCGGAATTGGAATCGGATGGCACCGATGAACTCACAGGGCCGATATTCTCTTAAGGAGACCTTTTCCGAGGTTGCATTTTATGCGGGATGAGAGTTAGTTTTGGGGGGAATTAGAATAAGTTAAATAAATTGTGGAACACAATTTTTTTTAACTTTGTTGGTTATTTCCTCCCAAAGGGAGATAGAGGTGGGGCCCACATCCACATAACCTCCCTTGAGTGGATAAAGTGTGGTGGGGCCCACACGAGCCCTAACTCTTCAACTTACCTTAAACTCCCTAATAACTCCACTCTAATGTTTTTGACAACTTGTTTTATTAATTAAGATGAGTTACTTAATTTCAAACTTTTGAAATTCAAAGAGGTTAGGATGTGTAAATAAAATAAGGCATGGACTTATTTTATTTTGGTTATATTCTTTTGCAACCTTGAGAGGATTGGGAAGCGTTCTTCATCTTCTTCTTCCTCGACGAAGAACGCGAAGAACACCGTTCTTTAACGAAGATCTTCTCCGCCAAAGAACATTGTTCTTCCGCGAAGCCGTATCCGCGACGCGACATTCTTCTTCCTCATCATCTCTTCCGCGACGGTTTTCCGTGACGAAATCACCGTCAACGACTTCTAATCCTCGCTTTGCCACGTCGACCTTCTTTCCCCGCGATGCCCGACCTCCGCGACGCTCGTCTTCCGTGGGTCGTTGACGAACGTCGTTCTTGAATCGAGGTAGGGGATTATTGTTAATTTATTTCCGTTCTTGATTCTAGAATGTCGAACTTCGTGGTTAATCGACTAAAATGTTATCGTTTAACGAGAGGAGCCACGGCGGAGGGGTGCGGTGCCGTCGCACCACGCCGAGAAGTCGAACAAGAACGCGACGCCGTCGCGCCGCGTCGAAGGAAGTCGAAGGCGCCGCGGCTGGAGAGGAGCCGCGGCGGAGGGGTGCGGTGTCGTCGCACCACGCCGGACAACAAGGGCCGCAGCCGGTTCCGGGCCGCGGCGGAGCATGGTGACCAGCGGCCAGCATGGCCGCCGGTGTCGGAGCCGGAAGGGGACCACCACTACCGGTCCCGTTGAGAAGAAGCCGGCTGACCAGGTCGGGGCGGCCGGAAAAGAGAAAGTCGGGGGAAATAAATTCCCCCGGCCAGCTTCAACGGCCCCCCATTATGAGGGGGGGGGGGGGGTTACACAGGGGGGGCAGGCGCCCCCCACTTTTTTTCCAACAGCTCGGCCGAAGCCGAGCTGGCAGCGCGTTGGGCACGCTGCGCTGAGCCGGACCGGCGCCGGGCCGGGCTGGGCGGACCCGGTCCGGGACGGGTCAACCCGGTTCGGGCCGACCGGGGGGTCTCGGGCCGGGTCGGTCCGGGCCCGAAACCCCCGTTATCGGATTGTTTGGGTTCAAATGCCTATAACTCGGGCTACGGACCTCCAAACGACGCGCCGTCAGCGGGGATGCGATCCTTGGATCGAGGCGGTCGTTTCAGTATATCGCACTCAAGGTTTCGGAATACTTTGAGTTCGGCCGGGTTGGTTCGTATACGAAACCAACCGGGCCCTCGGAGCGGAAACGCTCATATCGGGAGTTACGGACGTCCAATTGACGTGTCGTCAACATTGTTGAGTTCCTCTTAGTGAGACGGATCTTTTGGCATACTCCGCCTGAGGTTTGGACGCATGTGGAGTACGCTCGGGTTGGTTTTCCCTTAAAAACCAACCGGCCCCCCTGGGACGAAAAAGCCAATAACTCTCAGACCGGGCATCCGATCGACGCGCCGTCTGTGACATTGAGTTCCTGATGACGATACGGAACTTTTGGATACATCAACTATGGACTATGTGACAGTTGATGTACCAGCCTCCCGGCTCGTGGAGCGGACCCTCCCGAATGATCTTGCTGTGTGCGGGAACCCTAATGCTGGTTGCGACTGCTACTGTGACTGTGACGACCACTGTGCAGAGATCCTCAGTGGATTCGACGACGAAGAGTACAACACTTAGCGATCCTATGTGGATCAGTGCTACCGATCATGTGTGGTTCCGATCCTGTGTGGGTCAGCGCTCAGCGGTTCTGTGTGAGCCAGCACCTACATATCCTGTGTGGGTCCGATCCTATGTGGGTCTTTGCGAGGGTTAGTACCTATCGATCCTTTGTGGGTCCGACGACTTAGATGGATCAGTGATCATCTCTATCATCTTTCGAAGAAGTATACCTGGGTGAGTTGATTCATGTTTCTTTCCTATGTGGATTGTGTTGTGATATCCTGTGTGGATTACATTTTGCTTTCCTGTGTGGAATACGAATACTTTCCTGTGTGGACTGGGTTGTACTTGGTCTCGGAGGTTGGAGCGTATTGGGATTGATGACTTAGGTATATGTATGGGAATATACCTAAGCAGTGTCGGTTATTACTTCGTGATTGTATCTTTCTTTTGTGGATTTTGGGAGACCTTCGGGGGTCTCGGGGTCCCTACTGAGTAGCTTATACTCACCCCTGCACGGGCTATGCCTGCACTACATTGTGTTGGTTGCAGACGACAGGCAGCGTTGATCGTGGTTGAGGCCTGCAGAGCAGGACGGTACCTGGAGGTGGACCACTGAGCGGGACGTTCTCGGAGTGGAGGGCGGGACCCGAGGTGCAGTGGAGCTATCTGTACCCACCCTTCAGGTGGGATTTCCAGTGGACAGCTCAGCGTAGCAGCTTTTACTTTTCAGTTGTTGTTTTTCCTTTCGAGTTGTACTTTACTTTCAGTTTGGGTTTGTATACTGGCCCACTTACTTTCCCACACTTATAGTCATAATCTGTTTTCACTTAGTGTTTACTTTTCCGCTTGCTTACTCTGTGGTGCTTGTTTACTTTACAAAGGCAATGTCTTCCCTTTTTACCGGGATTTACGCATTGGTGCTAGTCGCCAGCCCCTGGCCTATGGAAGGCGGGCTTGGGGTAGTCAGGGCACGGGCCCCGAGGACGGGTCGTGACAGGGCTATATTTATTTTTAACGAATAAGATATGATCACCCAATGTAGATGTTCAAGGTCGGATGAAACCTTTCTCTAATAAATCCGGTAATAAATTTATCAAATCTAAAATGTAGAGACCCAAAGCTTGATGTACATAGACATTACAATACTTTTTCGGAATAATTAGTACATAACCAAAACAGAAACACAAGGACCTCAATAGTTAAGTATCTTTGGAAACATGGAACATAATCTTCTAATCGTGGTGAAATATCCTCAACATCCCCCATAATGATCTTCCCATTTTTGTTTCCTTACCTAAAATCTTTCTTTTAATCCTGGGAGAAAATAAAACATAAAAAGAGTGAGCTCAAATGATCAGTAAGGGTAAGCATATATAAAATAAAACATACCATAAACATTTGAACTTAAAAAAACACGAACATTAAAAATCTTGAGCAACGACATAAAACATGGAAGTACATAAGGTATGGATCATAATGGAACATAAATCATGATAAAATAGCATGGTAATAAAACATGTAATTGTGGAATCCATTAAGCACATGTAATGATTTCAATAGTAGCCAAGACATTGCTGCAAAGACCATCTTAGTGGACAAAGTCCCTTTCTAAATCGAGTTCACTACACGTTATAGTCCTGTAATACTGAATCAGATTAACTTACCATTCAAGCTATGTCTATCTCATGAGATATAAATCTTTACACAATGAATTGGAGGGAGATATAGGTCCCACCCATCTCATAATGAAATCATTTTTACTTGTGCCACAAAATAAACATACATCATTCAAAATAACCCAACGAATAAAATGGGTTTCATAAACATCATCCCATCATAACATAATCCATATATATGAAATGGATATCATTTCATAATAAGAATAGTGAAACCATGTAAATCATAGAGACATTATACTTAAAATATACACATATAAAATAATTTCATTTTAGATGGAAAACACTTGAAATGAATTCTTGAGGAAAATATCCTTTTTTTCTTCAAAATCATTTTATTTTCACAAAATGTCATCCAATTTTAAATGAAAATGATTTTTTTGAAAATAGTAATGAAATATTTTTGAGGAAGCTTCATGAAATTAAGGTATTATAAAACCGTAAAAATCGGTTAGTGCCGTATAAGTTAAAAAAACATTCTTCTCGTACTTTTGCTGGAAAAGTCAAAAAGTACCTCGTAAAGAATGATTTCATACATACCATGTAGTAAAAGTCAAAAATGGGTAAAAAGGTCTTTAAAAATACCTGAAAAAAAGTAATAATTTTATGAAAACATTTTGAGAACATATGGATGTGGATAATAAACATAACCCCAGTAAATAATTACGAATAACAATCTCAGATAAGAATGAGATTGGAATAATTATCCTTTACCTTCGGTACAATTTTCATCGTAAGTGTCTGAAACTCCTGTATAATGATTTAAATAATGTTATTTACTTATTACAGAATCATATTTATTGTTATGATATCATATATGGTTCACTTATGACTTTATATTACCTGTTATTTTGTAAATTCCTTGTTAAAGAGCGTTTTGGGTAAAATAGTTTCATTTTTCGTCCGTGTTTTGGCTTGTAGTTATTAATATGATTACATAGATCATTATTTATTAATTCCAGAATATAAAAAATGATTTATATATAATATATATTCATAATATACATATATATAATAGATCGATAAATAGAAAGAAATACACCGTTCATGGAGACGGTAGGCCGTACGTACGCATGAACGTTGTTTTCGTTTCCTCATTGAATTGAATGGAATTAATTGGATGACATACATATATATATATAAATCCAGTATCATTATTATGTCATATATTTCATGATTACTTATTATATATAATTTATAATCATTTATGAATGGTTAATCATTGAGAACGAATCTCATCGCACCGTGGAGACGGTATTCCGTACCTACACACGAGCGATGATATTGTTCCCATGATCGTGGAATTTTATTGGAGTGTATGTATACTATAAAAGAATCAATATCACTTTAAAATAATCATATATAGTTATTATTTACACCATTATACCCATCCAAGTAAGGTGGTGGTGGAAAATAGGTTACACCACGACGTGGAGAGGGTATTTTGTACGTACACACGCGCAGTGATTTTGTGTTCCATAGGATGTATAGATGGTGAAATAGAGTTGTTTCATACTTATAATAACATATCTGTATTTGAGTGATACTGATATTATTACTTCATAATGAAACAACCTATGAAGAAGAAGTGGAAGAAGAAATAAAGTTGAAAGAATCGGTAACGAACATTACCTCTTCTTTAAAGCGCCTCTTTAAGACCTCCTCTTAGGGCACTAAAATTGGTCTTTGAAAAATATCAGGAACTCAATGATGTTTCAAGAGAAGTGTAGAAGATAATTTTTCATGTTTTGGCCTATCTTGATGGCTCAATTTGGTGTGAGGAGGAGAGGGAGGAGGTGCCCTTTTAAAAGAGAGGAGAGGGGCAGCTTTGGAATTCTTAAAAATATTAATTTATAATAAATCTAACTCCACTTAAAACCTCCAAAAATGAATCATATTCGAATATTAGATGAAATAGGTTTGTAATATCATCAAACAATCAAATTTAGACATGTTTTTATCTTATTTTAAACCTTATAATTTTGATTTATCTTTATTTAATCTACTTAAGTTTATTTATGGTAATAAAATTATAAGGTATAAATGGTTATAAATAATCACTTATGTGTTGCTAATTTTAAATAATTGGAACCTTTATGACATTTTGGACCATATAAATTTCAATTTATAATTTTTAAATATATTTGTGATTTTTAAACAATTTAATAATATGATATTTTTATAAAATAACAATAGTGTCAATTTTTACACTATTCATTTATTTGAATTTAAATAAAATCTAAACAGAGGATATATTCAAACTAAAATATTTAATAGATTCATAAAAGGTCATATGTATCTATAAAATTAGTATATCACATTAAATTGTACATATAATATTTATTTTATTATTTTTTAAAACCATTTATTTGGTATATCTCTTAATAAAATAAATACTACAACATTATTGTATAATTATTTAATATACTTATTTATTTCATAAAAATTAAAAATAAAATCCTATGATGAAGATAAATATATTTAATTTCATAATAACACTTTTACTCGAATTTATCATCTTAAAATAACAATATTTAAATTGTTATATTTATTAAATTATGAAGGTTACAACATTGGCATCATTTAAAATAAAATAATATAAGTGTCATAATCGCTTTTATAAGGATTCAAATGGTCAATTATTCGACAATTGGATGATTATGGTTTACATTTACATGAACAATAAGTTTTTTTCAGGGTTTTGTGCATTTTATGGTCACTATTAGTTTAATAAAAACTATATTCTTCATTTTTCACTAGATAAACAATTTCTGCATCACTATTGTGTCATAATTAATGATAATTATTTAATCCCTAAAAATTATAAATAAATTCATATGATGTAGATAATTTTATTATATTTCTGGGGACTACTCATGTTCGATGATTCATGAAGTTTATCACTAAATTAAAATTATTATACTTATATGATTTAAGAGAGTGACATGTTGTCACTTTCTTTGGTTTTAATAATAATTAAATTATTTTCATGGAAAAAAGTCCATTAAATGAATATAATCCGACACTTAAGTGATATTAATCGTCTTTTAGTCATCAAATAGAATTTTGGCATGTGTTAGAGTAATTTTATAATATTATATTTACCCTTAATTACCCGATTTACCATTAAAATGGTAAATAAAATTTACTGTAGTTACTATTCGTAATTTCCAAAAATAAAAAGTAGCCTATTAACATAATTTGGACCCAATGATTCCAAATATGGAATCCATTTTTCTAAATTCAATACAAAAATGTTTCAGAAATTAAATTGAAATTAATCTTGTTGTTGAAAGAAAACGGGTTTTTGTTTAAAACATTGAAAAAGATTGAATTGATTTAACCTACGAATTCAAGGTAAAATCAATGCTAAGGACATAAATTATATTAAATGGAAAAAATATATTATATTTATACTTTAAAACCATTAAATAGTATAATTTAACCATATAAATTATTACAATGAAAAAAGATGTTTTTAATTAAAATATAGCATTTTTTTACTATTCATTAAAATATGAAAGTTATCAGAAAAATATCAAAACATCATCCAATGTAAATTTTTATATCCTAATTAAAAAGAAAAAGATTATTTTGTAAATGTGAACTTATAAACATGTAAAAACTAGATTTAATGTGAGTGTGCCATCAAAAGGCGACAAAAATGCATTTTTTGAAAAATACTTATTTTACCCGAAAAATTTATTTTCATCACATAACATGTTCTAAAAAATGTGTAAGTTGAAATAATGATGTTATAACATTAAAATTTTAGTTAATAAAATTTATAAATTCTAGTTCGTAATAAAATTATAACCATATATCTTTGTTTAGTGAAACCTGATATTGCGTACAACACACGCTATCGAGGAAAGTTACGATTGCGTGTAATGCATGCCAAGTCAGGGTTACGTGTTGTGAAAGAATCCTTTGTTGTTTCGTATAACATAATCCAACCATATTTCATTTATACATTGAATATATATATATATATATATATACTCAATGTTGCGTAGAATAAATATTATAAAACGAACTTTCAATTGTGTGTAACACAATCTAAGAATAGTGTTGTGTATATTTCAAGATAATACAGTGTGGCGTATAGCACAAGATAAACTTGTTGTAGCATAAAAAACATGACATCAAATAAATTTAACTGAATACTTATCATAAAATATCGGGTTGTTACATTCTATCCCCCTTAAAATGAATTTCTCCCTCGAAATTCGTCGGGGATATAAATCGTTTACTATTCATAGAAACCCACATCGTAAAAATGAATACTGAAACATAATTTTAAAAACTAAAGTATGAAATGTAACGATTACCCAAAGTATCTCATCGCTGGGTTTACATATAGGAGAACATAGGTGAAAATATGGATATGGAAGAAAAATATAACCATCAAGTTCTGATGGAGAGTGGTAGAGAACATGGCTATGAAAAAGCAATCAATCACAAAGACATAAATTTGTGATGATCTAAGGTACATCTGATTAATCGGATATAATAGCACTAGGACAACATTTTTGGTTTTCAATATCATTTCCCTAAAGTTGATAATTTTGAATTAGATGAAATACTTGCTTGATTTTGGTACAATCTCACTTTTGTTCGTGCTTTGAACAATTTCCAATTCATCTCTTAAGGAAATGAAGTTGAATTTGTTATTCGTGAAGTGTTAACAAATCATGTGATAGAATGATGGGTCATTCCATCTGTTTCAAACAAAAGGTTAGAAAAAGTTATCAAATATACATAAGTCCATCTATGGTGAGATTAATCATATATAGTTCCTAAAATGGACTTATACATCATATATCATACTGAATAATATAATAAAACTAGTTTCCACTAAACAGGGACTTCCTGTAGGCCAGTGGTAGGTGATAAAGGCCAGTCACACTTCGGTTGTGGGTTCAATTCCCACAACCTTGTCCGACATGACGGGTTGTCAACCATCCTACATGTTGTCCTTTTTCTAAAACAACATTACTATCAAATCCCATCAATAATATCGAAAAACTTCTATCCATAAACAATACTAACTTATGTCTATCATAATCCATTCCAATCTTTAGTATTATCCATAATACTGCAGTCCACTCTCATATTATAGTGAAAAAGGTTACCAAAGATTTCATATAACAAGCATGTTAATACCATCGCTGATCCCCATATATCATAAGATTTGTCTTGTTGGTCACATTCCAAACATTCGAAGGCATTAATCATGTATTCTCTTGAAAAAAATGAATACCCATTGAACCTTAGTGAAAACATGAATGAAGTTAAAAGATATCATTTTCCACATACCAAAATCCTCAAAATTCTATATACTCAAACCATGATATTACTTAGTCCTTATATCAATCATGAGCTCATGAATTCTATCAAAAATTTTATTTTCTCCTTATCCCTTGATTATGCGCATATCATCTGCTTTCCAAAATATTTGAATCACTTTTCATGGTTACCGGTACCATAAAATTATTGAAATCCACAATAGACTAATACAAAAATATTCCAATACACCATAAAAGTACCTCAACAACATTATTCTTGAATACCAATACATAAACACTTCAATACATCCTCTTCAATGATTGTCCTAGAATAAGTCCTTCCTTTATTTAGAAGTAAATTTTTAGGTCAGGGCATTGAGTTGGGTAATTCCCATGTTCTCCACAATTAAGATATTGAACTCCACAATGGTCTGTCATTCTAGGTCCCTTTTCTCCACACAGATAACATTTTTCCCTCCATTTGAGGTATTCACAAAGGTTCTTCTTCCCTTATTTAGAAATCTCAATCTTCCTTTCATTATGCTCCTCAACATGCGAACATGAATAAAAGTATATATTCCTCTTATTTGATGAATTAGGAATACCACTAAATTTCACCTTGTTAATCATATATCGCGATGACTGATTTGGCATAATCACAAAGTCTTTCTCTCTAGGAATTACACAATTTTTTTGATCATAGTCACCAATTTTTCCATTGGATTCAATGTTAACCGAATTCCTTCTGGTTCCCTCCATTGACTAAAACACAAAAAGAATTCTGTGAGAGGAAAAAATCATACAAGGAAAATAACATAATCAAGGGGGTGTACCTTCAACATCTAACATCCTAGGTTTAATTCTAATATCGTTACCGTAATTCTAGGACTATAACCTATACTTATACTTAACCTTGGGGACATCCCAAGACATACCTTAGAAATATATCTAGGGATCTCACTAATGTTCTCGTATCATAGTTTCCAAAGGTTGACTAAACCTTTCCTATGATACCAACTGTAGATACCCAAAGCTTGAAGTACATAGACATTACATTACTTTTTTCGGAATACATAGTACATAACAAAAACAGACACACAAGGACCATAATAGTTTAGGGTCTTTGGAAACATGGAACATAATCATCTAATCATGGTGAAAGATCTCCAACATCTCCCATAATGATCTTCCCATTTTTGTTTCCTTACATAAAATCTTTCTTTTAATCATGGGGGAAAGGAAACCATAAAAAGGGTGAGCTCAAATTCTCAGTAAGGGTAATCATGGATAAAATAAAACATACCATATACATTTGAACTTAAAAAAACATGAACATTAAAAATCTTGAGCAACGACATAAAACATGGAAGTACATAAGGCATGGATCATAATGGAACATTAATCATGATAAAATAGTATGGGAATAAAACATGTAATTGTGGAATACATTAAGCACATGTAATGATTTCAATAGTAGCCAAAGGCATTGCTGCCAAGACCATCTTAGTGGACAAAGTCCCTTTCTGAATCGAGTTCACTCCTCATTCCAGTCCTGTAATACTCAACCGGATTAACTTACCATTCCAGCTATGTCTATATCATGAGATATAAATCTTTAACCAATGAATTGGTGGGAGATATAGGTCCCACCCATCTCATAATGAAATCATTTTACTTGTTCCACAAAATAAACATACATCATTCAAAATAACCCAACGAATAAAATGGGATTCATAAACATCATCCCATCATAACATAATCCGTATATATGAAATGGATATCATTTCATAATAAGAAAAGTGAAACCATGTAAATCATAGAGACATTAAACTTAAAACATACACATATAAAATAATTTAATTTTAGATGGAAAACACTTGAAATGAATTCTTGAAGAAAATATCCTTTTTTTTCAAAATCATTTTCTTTTCAAAAAATGTCATCCAATTTTTAAGGAAAATGATTTTTTTTGAAAATAGTAATGAAATATTTTGTAGGAATCTTCATGAAATGAATGCATTATAAAACCATAAAAATCCGTTCTTGCCATAGAAGTTAAAAAACATTCTTCTCGTACTTTTTCGGGAAAAGTCAATAAGTACCTCGTAAAGAATGATTCCATACATACCATGTAGTAAAAGTCAAAAATTGGTAAAAACGTCTTTAAAAATACATGAAAGAAAAGTAAGAATTTTATGAAAACATTTTGAGAACATATGGACGTGGATAATAAACATAACCATAGTAAATACTTACGAATAACAATCTCGGATAACAATGAGATTGGAATAATTATCCCTTACCATTTGTCCAATTTTCTTCGTAAGTGTCCGAACCTCCTATATAATGATTTAAATAATGTTATTGACTTATTAAAGAATCATATTCATTGTTATGATATCATATATGGTTCACTTATGACTTTATATTACCCGTTCTTTTGTAAATTCCATGTTAAAGAGCGTTTTGGGTAAAATAGTTTCACTTTTCATTCGTGTTTTGACTTGTAGTTATTCATATGATTACATAGATCATGATTTATTAATTCCATAATATAAAACATGATTTATATATAATATATATTCAGAATATACATATATATAATAGATCGATAAATGGAAAGAAATACACCGTTCATGGAGACGGTAGGCCATACGTACGCATGAACGTTCTTTTCATTTCCTCATTGAATTGAATGGAATTAATGTGATGAAATATATTTATATATATATATAAATCCAGTATCATTATTATGTCATATATTTCATGATTACTTATTATATATACTTTATAATCATTTATGAATGGTTAATCATTGAGAATGAATCTCATCACGTCGTGGAGACGGTATTCCGTACGTATGCACGAGTGATGATATCGTTCCCATGATTGTGGAATTTTATTGGAGTGTATTTATACTATTACAGAATCAATATCAATTTACAATAATCATATATTGTTATTATTTACACCACTATACCTATCCAAGTAAGGTGGTGGTGGAAAATAGATTACACCACGACGTGGAGAAGGTATTCCGTACGTACGCATGCGCGGTGATTTCGTTTTCCATAGGATGTATAGATGATGAAATAGGGTTGTTTTATACATATATTAACATATCCGAATATCAGTGATACTGATTTTATTACTTCATAGTGAAAAAACCCTATGAAGAAGAAGTGGAAGAAGAATTAAAGTTGAAAGAATCGGTAACGGACATTACCTCTTCTTTAAAGCTCCTCTTTGAGACCTCCTCTTAGGGCACTAAATTTGGTCTTTGAAGAATACCAGGACCTCTAGGATGTTTCTAGGGAAGTGTAGAAGAGAATTTGTCAGGGTTTGTCCGATCTTGAAGCCTCAATTTGGTGTGAGGAGGAGAGGGAGGAGGTGCCCTTTTATAAGAGATGAGAGGGGCAGCTTTCGAATTCTTAAAAATATTGATTTATAATAAATCTAACCCCACTTAAAAACCGCCAAAAATGACTCATATTCAAATATTAGATGACATAGGTTTGTAATATCATCAAACAATCAAATTTAGGCATGTTTTGATCTTATTTTAAACCTTATCATTTGGATTTATCTTTATTTAATCTACTTATGTTTATTTGTGGTAATAAAATTCTAAATTTTAAATGGTTATAAATAATCACTTATGTGTTGTTAATTTTAAATAATTGGAACCTTTATAGAATTTTAGACTATATAAATTTCAATTTATAGTTTATAAATATTTTTGTGATTTTTAAACAATTTAATAATATGTTATTTTTATAAAATAACAATAGTGTCAATTTTTACACTATTCATTTATTTGAATTTAAATAAAATATAAACAGAGAATATATTCGAACTAAAATATTTAATAGATTCATAAAAGGTCATAAGTTTCTATAAAATTAGTATATCACATTAAATAGTTCATATAATATTTATTTTATTATTTTTAAAACCATTTATTTGGTATATCTCTTAATAAAATAAATACTACAACATTTTTGTATAATTATTTAATATACATATTTATTTCATAAAAATTAAAACATAAATCCTATGATGAAGATAAATATATTAACTTTCACAATAATACTTTCACTCTAATTTATCATCTTAAAATCACAATATTTAAATTGTTATATTTATTAACTTATGAATGTGACAACTTTGGCATCATTTAAAATAAAATAATATAAGTGTCATAATCGCTTTTATAAGAATCCAAATGGTCAATTATTCGACTATTGGATGATTATGGTTTACATTTACATGACCAATAAGTTTTGGTCAGGTTTTTGTGCATTTTAAGGTCACTATTAGTTTAATAAAAACTATATTCTTGATTTTTCACTAGAAAAAAATTTCTGCATCACTATTGTGTCATAATTAATGATAATTATTTAATCTCTAAAAATTATAAATAAATTAATATGATGTAGATAATTTTATTATCTTTCTGTAGACTACTAATGTTCTAAGATTCATCAAGTTTATCCCTAAATTAAAATTATTATACTTATAAGATTTAAGAGAGTGACATGTTGTCACTTTCTTTGGTTTTAATAATAATTAAATTATTTTCATGGAAAAAATTCCATTAAATGAATATAATCTGACCCTTAAGTGATATGAATCGACTTTTAGTCATCCAATAGAATTTTTTCATGTGTTAGGGTAATTTTATTATATTATATTAACCCTTAATTACCTGATTTACCTTTAACTATGGTAAATAAAATTTACCGTAGTTACTATTCATAATTTCCAAAAATAAAAAGTAGCCTATTAACATAATTTGGACCCACTGACTCCAAATATGGAATCCATTTTTCTAAATTCAATACACAAAAGTTGCAGAAATTAAATTAAAATTAATCCTGTTGTCGAAAGAAAACAGGTTTTTGTTTAAAACATTGCAAAAGATTGAATTGATTTAACCTATGAATTCAAGGTAAAATCAATCCTAAGGACATACATTATATTAAATGGTAAAAATATATTCTATTTATACTTTAAAAACATTCAATATTGTAATTTAACCATCTAAATTATTATGATGAAAAACGTTGTTTTTAATTAAAATATAGCGTTTTTTACTATTCATTAAAATATGAAAGTTATCAGAAAAATATCAAAATATTATCCAATGTAATTTTTTATATCCTGATTCAAACGAAAAAGTTTATTTTTTAAAATTATACTTATAAACGTGTCAAAAACTAGATTTAAAGTGAGTGCGCCATCAAAAGGCGGCAAAAATGCATTTTTTGAAAAATACATATTTTACCCGAAAAATTTATTTTCTTCACATAACATGTTCTAGAAAATGTTTAAGATGAAATAATAATGTTATAACATTCAAAATTTAGTTAATACTATTCATAACGTCTGGTTCTTAATAATATTATAACCATATATCATTGTTTAGTAAAGCCTGATATTGCGTAAACCACATGCTATCGAGGAAAGTTACGATTGCATGTAATGCAAGCCAAGTCAGGGTTGCGTGTTGTAAAAGAATCCTTTGTTGTTTCGTATAACAGAATCCAACCATCTTTCATTTATACATTGAATATATATATATAAATATATACACTCAATGTTGCGTAGAATGACTATTATAAAACGGACATTAAATTGTGTGTAACACAATCTAAGAATAGTGTTGTGTATACTTCAAGCTAATACAGTGTGGCGTATAGCACAAGATAATATTTTTGTAGCATAAAACACATGACATCAAATAAATTAAATAGAATACATATCATAACATATCGGGTTGTTACATAAAAGGTCCGCCTAAGCCATTTGATTATGGGGATTAGAAAATTTCTTATAATCATCCACTATGTCAAAAATATAATCAGGATATCAATCAATAATAACACCATGAAATTCCTATTGAAAAAAATCAATGTATTCATTTACTACCAGAACATCAGAAATTTAAATAGTCTATTTATTTTCAACAATAAAAGATATGTAAATTCCATTTCTATCATAGATAAATCTATCAGCTTCTTGGTAAGTTATCAAAGGTATAAAATTATTGAACAAAACATTCATATATTTTCAATTTATTTTATCTTGATAAAATAAAATAAAATCCATACCAAGAATGATATCAAACTCTACTATGTCCAGTTCAACAAGATTTTCTAGATAGAATATCTCACTGATAACAATAGGAAGATTTATATAAATATTAATTTTCTTTACTAATACCTCCCAGAGTTTTGACAAAAATCTATTTCAAACCATTATATAGATATATTATAAATTCATGTGCATGTTTATCATAAATAATAGAATTTGAATATCCAGATATAACTAGGGTATTGACATAACTCTAATACACAACTAGCATTCATGTCCCCACTTCATCAGATGACCCAATATGAATATTTGTAGTAGAAAAAACTTTCATACTCATATCAATTTTCAGTCATCAAAATATACATATTTTGAAACAATATTTGAAATCTTATTAGTACAAGGACCCATCTCATTATTGCTAACACATATCATCCTTGAAATTTTACCTGTTACCCCATTCCTCATGATTCTTTTCCTCGCATTGATGGGTTCTGTGGCCAAGCATTCTACTTTGGTAACACTTACTTATCTTCATAAGACATTCCCCACAGTGATTTATACCACACTTATCACAAGATTGTAGGTTAATTTTCATACCTCTATATTTTTTAGTTTTATGATTCACATCACGTTCACTCATGTCGCTACATACTATCTTCATTACGGGGAACATTGGAGTCAAAAAACTCCATCTCATCATTTTCATCACAACGAAAAATATTATTGTATAATTAAAATTCTTTTGATACCAAATCTATTCGTAAACCTAGTTTTAATCATATTTTAAAATCAATTAATTCTTCTACCAATGTCCTAAATAAAATTGGACACATACTTGTATAATATTTTTATTTTTCCATCATATGAAGCTACAAAATCATAACATTTGTTTATATAATTCTATAAATTTTATTCCAAATTGGAGTTGAGAAACCATAGTGAAATTTTCTCAAGGAAAATATCATCAAATGTTTCTTATTCCATGGAATAAATATCAACTTTATCTCTAGTATTCTTAACCAAAGATAACCATTGATCAGTTTTTCCTTCAAAAAGATAAATGACATGGGTAACATTTTAATGTTCCAAATATATCATGACATAAAATATCCTATACATGGAATTGATTAATCCTTTATCTACCATTGAGTTTGATGATCTAAAAAAATATGACAGATGATGCCTCATGAAATTATCCACAAAAGACAAGATTCTTTATGTTAGATCAGACTCTTCGCTTGCTTGGATACCACCACCATTTATCGGGTGATTAAACTTATTCATCACTGTAACAAACTATTATATTCTGATTATGACAATGTAATTATGTTTATATGGAATGATATATCCCTCTCAGTTCCTCTACACTATAGATTTCTTATGTCCTTTGGGGGAAACCATTCGAATATACATATTTTAGATGAAGAAACATGGAAATTATCAATTGGTTAACCATTTTAATTTTTTCATAAAGTAACATATTCAAAGTAATTTAATTAATATTACCATAACCAATATATTTAAATAAAATAAACTTTGAAACCAAATATAAATCTGCAACCTTAATCATTTTATAATATTGTTTTTATTAAATAATTTACAATCTCTCATATTGAGGATCCTTCCAGGTTTAATGTTTTAGATAATTAGAAAATAGTTATTACATAACATTCCAAAATATTAAAAACATTTTTATAATAAAACAGTATCAATTTCATCCCAAATATAAACATTTTAAAATAAAACATGGTTTCTTTTTCATGGTAAATCATAAAAAATTTCCCCTTGATATCATCCGTGTCTCTAATATACCTTAAGTGATATAAAAAATATTTTAATAACTGGGATAATAAAAAACATAGTAAGGGACTTAAGAGAAATGGAAACCATTATCTCATGAATAGAATTAAAACCCATGAAACAAAATTTCATTAGAAACATAACATTTTACCTATAATGATTTATATCATTACTATAGAGAGTTCATTTAATTTACGACAAAAAAAATATTTCCCATAAAAAATAATCAGAGATTATAGAATATTCATTTAGGTACCTTGGTACATCATCAAAAAGAACACTTATAGATTATAAAAACCGTACGTTTGACTTTAGATATAATACTCCAGAGAACAAAATAATTACCCAATGCATTGGAGCACTATATTTTTGCACCCATTATTTAAGACATAATGGGATTACACGATGCTATCTAGAGCACCCATCATTCGAAATGTATATTAAAAACATAATTAATATTTCAAATCTCATTTTGAAATCATTTACAAGGAATAAAAATAGTTTTATAGAAAACCACAGAAGAGGATTTTTGCAATGAAAATCCCCTTATCACTTAAGAAACACCTGAATCCTAAATACCATAAAATAATGACATTAAACCCCAAATATAATGAGAATAGGTAAATTTTTTATACATAATGTCAAATAGGCTATATATACACATTATAATATAATAAATGTTCAAAACATCAAGAATTTTAGCAATGAATTGAAATTTAGATAAAATCCATTACATTGTGTCTGATTCACCATGTTTGTCCTTTAATATCAAGAATTAAAATTTTCTATTAATTATTTACTTGAAATGAAACCCTTTAAATTTTATAATTATTTTTATATCACTTATTACTGTGACATCACAATTAATTAATTATTTAACTCCATGTTGGTGGTTTTGATGATATTTGGTACATTAGTCCAAATTTTTTTTATGATGTCAATAGTCAAAGCAATCATTATCCCATAATCTCAAAAAATAATATTCATGAAATTATGATAATATTTATAATTAAGTAATAATTTAAAATCATTTTATTATGTATGGTCATGAAAAATGAACTATGAAAAAATCATGTAGACGATGGGTTGTTCGTATGCATGAGCAACATTTCCATTTTTAATTTATAATTTTGGAATGAAGATAAGTATTGTTTTATAATTAATGAAATAAAATAATATGACTAATATGATATTAAGCATTTTAATATACATTTATATATCATCCATGTGATGTGGTGATGAAAAACATATAACATCCCTCCGTGGAGGCAACTGTTCACATATACACACAAAGAACGTCTTTATTTCTATGTGAATGTAAAGGTAAGAACATAAATTATATATTATGAATTAAAAATCATAAATATTTCCTTAATATCATATATAACCATTAATTCCATCAATACAACCAGTATTATGAGACGGTGATGGTAAAAAATAATATTGGTTCATGAGGTTGTAGTCCTCTGTACATAAGAACAAAAAATTAACTTATCATTTGATGAAACTAGTGATGGATTCGAATGATTATATTAACATAATAACATCTCAGTATATTCAGGATAATGTATTTATTATTTAGTTGTGATTGAGTAAGACTTTAATGATGTTTATGAAGAAATTATACTGAAACACTTAATTTAAAATGATACCTCTTCATCAGACCTCCTCTTTTCCTAACACCACAATACCACCGAGGGTGGTGTTATTCAAGTTTTGATTATTTTTTAAATACTTATATTTTGGTTTTAACCCTTTTAACACTTACCGTGATATGATTTGATTTAAACGTTGATAGATAATATAATTAATATAAAATCCCAAAAAAAGAGTAATTGAATGAATTTTAAGACTTATCAGAATAAATTTCCCTAAATTGATATTTTTGGAAATGTTATATCATTTAATAAAATATAATTTATTTTTGAATCATAATAATATCAATTTTGACACTATTCATTAATTGACATTTTGAAAATATCATAACAATAAAGATAAATTCAAAAAAATACTGATAAAACATAAATAACATGAAAGTGCATATAAATTTTTTTAAGACATTAATTTTCTCAAATTATATTTATAGTAGTATTTTTAATATCATTTTTTTATATTTCCTTTAATTAAACAATTATCACATCATAATTGTGAAAGCCTTTAATTTAAGTATTTTTTCCTATAAATTTTCAAATAAAATATCATGATTAATATATAAATATTATCCTTGAAAATTATATTTATAGACAAATAGATCTTATATATAACCCCATAATAAAAATATTTCAGTTATTAAAAGAAAATGTAAGGAAAAATTTACTTTTCATTGAATATAATAATATAAATGTCATAATATCATTGATGTGGATTCCCATGGTTATACTTTTAGACCAATCATGATTCTGGTTGACACATAGTCATCTAATGAAGATAAGACAAGTCTTAGGGTAATTTTAAAATAGATATAATATTACTTTTTTTCCATAGTTACTTGATTTACCATTAAATGCGTTTAAAAAAATTACTAAAGTTGCTATTAATAATGAACACAAATAAAAATTACCTATTCACTAAATTTGGGCCTTCAAATTCCATATATGGAATGAATTTTTCAAAATTAAAAATAAGAATTTTTTTTAATTAATTTAAAATTAGTTCTCATGATTGAACAAGGTAACCTATTTTTTTAAAACTAAATATGGTGAAAAGTTCAGAAATATTTTAAATATAATTTCAAAATGAAATTGATTTCAATGAATTTAATTACATTAATTAATAATTTTTTCTCTTGAACAAACATTAAAACTAATAAAAAATCTAATCTAACAACATAAATTATTTTTATTAAAAATCTATTTTCAATAAAAAATTCATTATGTTTTCACTATTCCTAAAAATATGAAACTTAGCAGGAAAATATAGAAAATTATACAAAAGTAGATGTTGATTCTAAACATCCCAATAAAGAATTTATTTTCACATATAAAATTTATAAAATTTATAATATAAATATTTAATTCAATTGTTCCATGAATGTTAGTAAAACTGCTTTTTCTAAAAATACCTTTTTAGGCATGACACTGGATTTATTCTTATATTATGCCTATTAAATATATTGGATTAACTAAATTTTTTTCTAAAAGAGTTTAATATTTTTATATAATTAATGGGTTTTTATATTAATTTGGGTTAATTTATGAGAATAACATAATAATGATAAAAAACCTTATATAAATGATCTTGTGGGGGTTTAACAATAATTTTTTACTAGATTACGTTTCAGTTTTCCTAAATTTTTATTAAATTATGATTTTTTTTACCATGTGCATATTATTTATTAACATGTTTGAAACATATATTTTTATAATTTAAAAATTTATTTTAATGGGAGAATGAAGTAAAATATATGTTTTTTTTCTGATTGTTGTTATGAACATTCTATGGTTGGTTGATGTAGTAGAGGAGAGTGTGACAATAGGGTATATGTAAATTTCATAGTAGTGTATAGAGTATTATATATCAATATAAATTTTTATTCTTGAGTTTTAGAAATAAATAATTATTGAATGAATTGGAAATATTAATGGGAAATGGGTTATATAGGGAAAGTGAATTAGTTAACATAATTAAAAATGTTTTGAGGTGGTTTCTAAATACATTTCATTTACCAATATTTTTTAATATAATGTATCACTGTATTATTAAAGATAGTGTTTCTATAATTTAAATGTATCCTCTATAAAAATTAAATTCATTAATGGTGAATAAATATGGATGTGGATTTGAATGTGGTAATATGGTATAATTCGTTTCTTAACATTTTATTTTTTGTTTTATTGAGTATTTAGTATTGGAAGCAATTGAGGATTCATGGTGGGGATGCATTATTGATTTTATATTGTTGTATTGATGTTTTTATACACTGTGGATCTTAGGATTTGTATTGTTTGTTATATTTTTATTTAATGTAGTCTATGATAATTCTTAAGTTACAACACTCCAGTTGGATCATATTATTGAGTAAAATTTGATTTTTTGGGTTTCTCATGCAATCAAAATTGTATATGATAGAGTGTATATGAATATATAACTAGTCATTATAAATTTTTCTATCATAATGACATAATATGTATAAAATCTGATGAACTATGGTTACAACTCACATAAGTGATATGATGTATTTATAGTGGGGTAGTTATATGGTAGTTATGTTTTTTTAGGATATTATGTTGTATGAGTATGTGCTATGTTGATATGGATTAGATTAGATCACCAAATAGTTTTTCATTGTATCATGAGGTAAAATATAAATTTGGAGATGGGAATGTGGGGTACATTCTAATTTGTTATTATGTATACTTCCTTACATTACTTTTATAGTTTCATTGACATCGGGACCTCATAAGGTTTGGATAATAATTGACATGAAATATGTAATGAGGTTATTTTTATAATTAATCCCTAAAGATTTAGTATTCCTCTTCAAAAATTGCATGAGTGATACTTGATAGGAAACTTATGAGTAAACTTATGGAAACTGTCTTGTTTTTTATATAAATTTTTTTAGAAATTTTTCTAGTTGATTTGGTTTTTAGAAAAGATTTTACAATTTCATTTTATAGTGATATTTTATTGGTTGAGTATCTTTATTCGGATATATGTTTTATTTAATTATGTTATTGGAATTACATATGTATGATGTTTCACTCTTTATTAGAATTGTGATATTTTAAATATTGTTTGATAGATTGGATTTGTGGGTTTTTCTTGAGGGTAATATTTTAATTATGGTTTTTAAATGTATATTTGATAACTTATAGTTTAATTTCTAGAACAATTATAATTAGTGATAATTACTTTGTGTCACTCTTATATTTACTGCTAGCTATGTTGGGGTTCTGTTTGAGGGGCATGTGACATAGTGTTATCAAATTTATGGTTAGAAGTTAATATGGTGGTTGGGATTAACAACTTTTGAGCATTATATGGGATTGATAGGGTTGTATGATTATTAAATCTTGTTGTCTATTTTAAATATTTGGGACTATAAATAATTCAATATGAGCTAATACAATTGAATTTTAGGGTCTAAGGCTTACTAAACATAATAATATTTAATCATACTATTTATAGGGTAAAGAGATATGTTTGATTATTGCATCATAATTGATTAAATAATAATTTATATTAGATAATATTTAGGGGATTTGAAATTAGTTTAATTGAATGGATTAAATTAATTCTATATAATGGGCCTATTAGTTCACGTATTTTGTTCAAAATGATTGCTGTAATGTATCCACATGTTTTTTATATGGGATAGGGGAAACCTGGTATTCAAATTTATTGTATTTTAGTCAATTTGGATTTGAATGATTCATTGTGGAAGTGATTTCATTACATGTAGCTATATGTACTATAGAAATATGATAGGATAATATCTGATTAGAAGATATTGTGGTGGTTAGAGGATCATTAGATTTTTTAGATTAATATAGTTAAATAAATAACATTTTATCACATTGGATACAATCTTATCATGATAAGTGTCTTATCAATAGTAAATAAAATTTCTTTATGGTTGTGTTGATTCATAGTGACCTTGGGATAAAATATGTAGTTTGTTTGGGGTTTATTTCAATTCATAAAAATTTAAAGTAGCATGAAACCATGTGTTTCATTCTCTTTCTAATTGAGTCTATGTGTTTGAGATATTTCTATTTAGTATAAGGATCTTCTTCACTCTACTTTTAATCATTTACCATATGAGGTGTGTAGGGAATGAAAATTTGAGATAGATTTACTTAGAGAGATACAACACTATGTTACACATTTTATATTATCGATATATCTAGAGTTGTTGTAAAAGGTGGAGGTGGTATAAAAGTTTTTACTAGGGACCAGTTATCCTTGAAATGGTATATATAAAAACATCCAAAGTAGTTGATAAATTAATATTTGGTCCTATTTTTTCATATGGTTTTTCTGTTTTTTATAGAGGGGAGTTAGTCTCAACTATTTTATTCCCATTTATCTAGTGTTGGTACTTATTGGGAATATAATAGAATATATATTGTGTTTTTATTTTCATATAGTGGTTACAACCATTAGAAACTTTAATTCATGTACTTCCATGGCTTCATGGATGATTACAATATTCGATTTTCTATAAAACCCCAACATTAGTTTCGTCATATTCCATATCGTATAAAAATGGTCCTCTAGATTGTGGGTAGCTGAGAAGAGAAGAATTATGTATGTAAGAAACTTGGTAAATTTATCATCCTCTAGGATATAAGGATATTCTTGGTTTTAGGGGTCAATTTCATTATGATTTGTAAGGAAGAGAAGTAAGTAATTTTTAGTTGTCTGCTACATAGAATATTTGGAAAACATAAATTTATACTTCTTAAGAAACCATATTTTTATGTTCTAACATGATCTATTTTCAATTATATTTATGAAATTCACACTCTATTATTTCACTTTCCATGGTCAAATATATAGGTCTCAAGAAGGGGAGAGAATGTATTCCATTATTTTTTACTCTCTCAATTAGAGGTAAATTATTATTGCTTGTGGTGTTTTGGTTCTATGAGGTTATGTTAGAAAACCATTTTTATTTACAATAGTTATTTCAATTATAAAAATAACATTAAGCTTCATTCCTTTTAATTTAGTGTCTATATTTTTCTATGAATTCATAGTTAGAATTTGATTAAGAGATAGTTTCTTTAGTGTGTATGGGGAGTGTGTTGTGTCATTTTGAGAGAACATTAATAAAATGAATCCTATATATTTTGTGACTCATTTTTTCTCTATTGATAGAGTCAATATTGGGATATGATAAAGTTTGGTTTTCTATGTATTACAGAGTCTTTTATTTTTTACTTTATGTTTTACCATAATATGTTTTAATTTGACCAACTTGATTTGATATCTAGTTTCACATAGATTTACATCCTTGAAACTCTCTAATAATTTTTTCACATTGTAATATTATAGATTATATGTTACTATATTTGTTGATTTATATCAATGGTCTATTACATAAAAATTAGTCGTGAATTTTTTTATCCCTTTGGGGGATCCATTGTTATTCACATTGGAATAATACAATATTTTTTTGTGCATATATTTTTGTGGATAAAATCCAGAAATTATAAATAACTACAATCCAAACAAATGGATTAATAATTTATTTGATCAATTGAATGACATAATCATTTTATCATTTATTTATTTATTGTAATGATGTAAACTGATATATAAAAAGGATAATGGTATAAAAAATAATATTTTAGGTGTTTTTATAGACACTTATTTTATGATGCTATTTAGTGATACAAAAGTAAAATATGGTTTCATAGAACTACATAATTAAGTGGTTCATGATTTCATGTATTAGTATAGTTTTGTGATCATTAACAATGTCATCATGCATTTGATATTAGCGGAGGGTCTTGCTCGGAATTTTAGGGATAATTTAGAATTACTTCAATGTTATTATAATTTTAGGAATGTATCAAATTGTATGTTTGGGATATAGAGGTACATTTACATTGGTATGTTGTGCATTAGTATATAGCTTCAATTGATTATTCATCGATTATGTTAGATTATTTTTAGGCTTATCCCTCAATTAGGGAAGTGGTTTGTTCTATGTTTGGTGTTCCATGATATTGTATGAATTTTATGTTTGAGTTCTCTTAGAACCTGGCTCTTTTGATATCATTTTCTATGATGTGTCGGTACATCATAGAGATAGATTAGTTTTAGAAAATATTTGGGAATTCGAATTAGAATATGATAATTTTGACTATTTAATTTCTAATAAGAGTATGAGATAGGTTCAAGGTATTTTTCGATTTTTTCCATGTTTTATTGGATTTTTTATTTATTTATAAACGTTTTTTTTGTTATATATTCCATAACCTTTATCTTCCACTTTATTTAGTTATTCTATAAATGATTTTGAGCTTCTAGAAGTAGTGTTCATTTATATGTTTTTGTGAACTTATCCCATTCGTGTGTGTTTTTTGGTATTTATTGGTCAATAAAGTCAGTGATATATTTTCTCCCATAATATTTTAATGAATTTTGATGGAAGTGGATGGATTTGTTGTATGATTCTAACATTATGATATTTTAATCACATAGAAAATATAATCTGTTCACTAATTGTTTGAGTATGATGTCACATGGATTTTTTCTGATTCTAAAGATGTATAATGGGTGATGTAACAATTTGTATCATTTTATATCAATATATAGGAAGTGGGTAGTGTGGTTTTATAAAACTAGATTACATTGTATTATTCTTTTTCACTATAGGTAATTTATTCTTATCCAGGTAATTCTGAGGTGGAGCTATAGAGTGATTATCTTATATGTGGGGATGATCTATGGTTATGTCGAGAGTGTGATCAATATTAACTATTGTGTCTTGTTAATGTATATTATCTATTTTTGAGGTAAGAGGTAGTTTTATAGAAAATTAATAATTCAAATATAGTCTTGTATCCTTGTATATCGAAGATGTACCATGCTTTGAGGAGCCAATCATGGTTGTTTGGGATGATGTGGTTTTTGAGTTAGATCACATCTGAATGTTTGGTATGTTAGCGGGTGAAAGAATTTTACAAATTTTCATCAAATATTAAAAATTCATTAGTCATTTCATAGTGAAAAATAGAGGAAATTTTGATGAAATTTTTCATTTGACTATTTATTTTTGTGAGTGTGATTCTAAATAGGTGGTTTTGGATAAATTAATGATGTTAAATCATTTATTACATATTTGTGTATCATTTTTGGTGGATGAATTGATATGGATGTTTTTAGATGAGGTGGTGTTTCTTATAGAGGATCCAGGTATGATTTTTTATAATGAAATATACTTTTAGTACATAGTTATTACATCTATGTAGATAAACATTCATTTAATAAAATTTCGATCTAATCCATAATTGTGTTGGTCTAGCGCCTTTGGAAACATGGACACACAAATAACTCATTAATAAATTATCTATATCATCTCCCATAAATTTCATCATAACTATAAGCTTTATTAGAAAAATTATTTCTTAAATTGTTCTTCATAATCTAGGTAATGAAAACATAATAAAGGTTGAGATCAGATTCTTAGTAAGGGTAAAAAATAGAGATATCAAAAACCACATGTGTATAAGGGTGTGATGACATAAAGGTAAAATTTGAAATATATACCATGTATATCATATATCATAACAATGATCAAAGAAATAAATATCATTAGTTCAAAGTACATGAATCATAAAATATTAACATAATATAAGCTATGAGATGATAACATTAATATATATTAAGTAGTTGTGACATACATATAATATTATAACTTTTTGAACATGTTTAAATGGAAACAATGTCACTCATTAATTTAATTAAATGAAATAAGACCCTTGAATAATCTTATGAACATAAACCAGGTCAAAAAATAATCTTATGAACATTTAATTCAGGTACACACATAAACATATGGTTGTGAAATCTATGTCTACATATAATGTTTTTTTCATAATTTTTTTTCTTTCATAAATCATTTACTTCATGTGTTATCCATATTTGACCAATGAATTTTATGAATATATAGGTCACACTTTTCACTTAGAAAAAATCATACATATGTGTCCCACTAGATCATAAAAAATCATCATCTCATAACTCATGAAAAGAAAATATTTTCATCACAATATAACTCATGAAAAAGGTAATGGGATACATCAACATATTTTTACCTTAATCATAAACCATCTTGAAAAGGACAAAGATAATATCCGTGGATCATATCCCTAGTAAAAAAATTAGGTACCCTAATTTTTTTACCTTATATTGAATAGTTTTTAATGATCACATTGAATCATTCTTGAGGTATATAACATTCCCTTTTAAAACATATTCATTTTTTTAAAAAGATGAATGATATTAAATGAAAACATTTTCATTGAAAAATAATCTTGAAACCTTTTAAATAAATATTAAAATAATTAGAATGTCATGATGGCGGGAAAATACTCTCATATAGTACAAGTTAAAAATATTCCTTCAGTATTTTATTTAGAAAGGTCACGACGAACATCATTTTGATGACAATAAAAAACTCCTTTGAAACCATTTTATTAAAAATAAAACATGGTTGAAAATAGAGATAAATTTTTATAAGAATAGTAAAAACCATATTTGGATCTATTTTTTTAATAAAGGGACATGGAATAGAAATATTAACTAGTAGATACATAATCATAAACATTCTCGAGTAATGATGAAATTGTGAAAAAAATCCTTACCTCAAGTCTCACAAATCCTCATTCACCTCAGAAAAGATTTTTTATACATATGGATTTATTATACATTTATTCCTTTAAAATAGCTATAAATATATAACCATTTATGTTTTATTTATTTTATATTGTCATCTTTTTATTATTAATTTGTTATCAAAATCACTGTTCTGGGTGATGACTTCTTCATTTTCCAAGTGTATTTGAGTTCCCTAGTCCAGACAATTATACATTGATCATGGTGAAATAATTTAGAGAATTTTAATCATAGTTAAAAATAATATATATTAATTATATAAATATTAATAATCATTCCAAAACCAAATAGATATAAAAATGAATTAAACCATTCATAGATTTGTTAGGCCATATGTACACATGAACAATGTATAAATTTTATACTAATGGATTGAAAAAGGTAAATAATAATTAATATCAAATTAATTATTTTTATATCATATATATAATATAAAATCATAAAATTATTCCTAATTACCATCCATGTGAAATATAAATGGAAAATTAATCACATCACATTATGAAGATGGTAGTCCATAGGTGCGCATGTGAGACTTATCATTTCCCAAAAAATTTGGATGATAAAAAGAGAGAAATGATACTATAATTATTTAATTATAATTACATAATTAATATCATATAAAAACATTAAAAATCATTATTTCCATACAGAAAATATGGTTAGGAAAAATTAATTGAATCACTATGTAGAGATGGTAAGGCATATGCATGAACGAGAGATACATCCACATCATAAAAGATGTGAAACATGGTTTATAATGGTGATTAAATAGTAATGATATCATTTTAAAATATTTACTACATTATTAATATTACTTTCTTATTAATAACATAGATTTGGTGGTGATAATGAATAATATTGTAAGAAAATGGTTATTTAGAGTGAATAACTCTTCTTCAAAATGAATCCTTTAGATATCTTATAATGGGGCATATGGTATATAGTTTTAGAATAAGAAAATAAAATTAATATTTCTATGGAAAATTAAATTATATTTATGTTGAGTATGGTTGATATTTAAATATTAATGTGGTTTGATGAAGCGATGAAGGAGGCGTCCTTTTATAATTGGGGTGAGGGGAATGTGTGAAATTTCTTAAAAAATGTAATAATAATATTTCATAGAAATACAATTCAATATAGTCATGAATGATAATATAGTTTAGGATATTGTTTAATAAACATCATCTTATACAATTTGGATATGTTATTGTTCCATTAAAAACCTTATATTTTTTAACCCCATCATTAAATTATTTTCACGTTAAACATGGTAATATATTTTTCACTATTAAAATTTTATATTTTTACATATAATGAACCTATTTAATCATAAGTAGATAAGTTATTAAATTTTGATAAATATAAAATCTCATTTGTTCTTATAAAATATTTGTGTGATTTTTTGAATAATTTATTAAAATATTATTTTCATGAAATTTCATTATTCTGAATTTTCACACTATTCATTACATTGACATTAATAACATCATGAAAATACATATAAATATTTTTTTAAATATACCCACAATATCATGGAAATATAGAAAATTTCTTTCTAAACTTAATTATCTCAAATTATAAAAATTATAATATTTTTATTATAATTTATTAGATTTGTCAATAAATTGAATAATTACTACATTATCATTATTTATGTATTTATGCTAATTATTTAATACTTGCGAATTATTAATAAATTAAAATATTTAAAATAATTTCCTTTAAGTAAAAAATTAATATTAATATACATTTATAACTATTTTCCCCATATTTGAACATATAATTAATATTTAATACTAAGAGACTAATATTTTTTACATCTATTGATTATGATAATATATAAGTAATTTTTATATAAATGTGTCTATAAAAAACCAAAATTAGAGACAAAGGTGATAAGGGTTGAATTTTATTCATTCAATGACGAATATAAATTAATAATTATGGGATAACAACTTAGTTTTAACCATTAATTTTATATGATTGACCCTTTACGGAGGTGGTAAATTTTACCACCGTAATAGTTCTTTTTGACAAAAAAATAAAAAGTATTATTTAACTAATTTTTACACAATAAATATATTGAGATTTTATTATAATTGATTCATATTTATAGCATTGTAATAAATTAATTTCACTACGGGAAAAATGAGTATTTGCGACGGGTTATTTGCAACGGGAATAGATCCCGTCGCAAATAGTCCTGTTAAAAACTTATTTGCGACGAGGTTATTTACCCGTCGCAAAGAAGAATCCTTTTGCGACGGGACAGCTTTCCCCGTCGCAAAAGGACTGGCGTGGTTTTCGCGCCAAATCGCGGGAAACTTATTTGCGACGGGGGAATATTCCCGTCACAAAAAACCAGTGGCGGTAAAAGGTATTTGCGACGGGAATATTCCCCCGTCGTAAATAGTATGTCGGCAGGTGGTTATTTGCGACGGGACCCGTCGCAAATAACTATTTACCCGTTGACCGTAATAAATGTCGGCTAAGGTATTTGCAACGGGTCCCGTCGCAAATAATCTAACCTATAAATAACCCCATCCGTTTTTTTCAAAACATTCTCAAATTCCATCTTCTTCTTCTCTCAAAGTTATATTTCTAAAGTTCAGTTTTTCTTCAGTTTAATTTTTTTCTCCGGAGCTGATATTAATGTTTTGAAGAACGATCAGAGCAGATCAATTTTCAAGGTATTTATGTTCAATTTAATTTAATATTTATTTTTAATTTTTTATTAGTTTCAATTATTCTTAATTAGTTGTAATTTAATTATGTTTATATTGTTTTATTACTTAATAAATTTAAATTATTAGTATTGTTCATAGTTAATGGTAATTAGGAATAATTAGTAATAATTTTTAATAATTAAGAATAAATATTAATAATTAGTAATAAATACCAATAATTAGGGATAATAACATTATTACATTATTAGTCTATTTAATTTTTAATATTAAAATAATATAATTTTTTATATATATACAGTTCTCTTTTCATCTGTGTGTTTGCTGTCTTCACATGTATTATTTGTATGTGGAGATAGAAAACGCACAGATGAAAGGAGAATTGTATATAAATTAGAAAATTATATTATTTTAATATTAATAATAAAATATATTAATAATGTTATTATTTGTAATTATTGGTAATTATTCCTAATTATTGATAATTATTCATTTAATTACTAATAATTAGGAACAATTATCAATAATTATTAATAATTAAGAATAATTAGTAATAATTAGTAATAATTACCAATAATTAGTAATAATTTGTAATAATTACCAATAATTAGTAATAATTACCAATAATTAGTAATAATTACCAATAATTAGTAATAATTACCAATAATTAGTAATAATTACCAATAAGTAGTAATAATTACCAATAAGTAGTAATACTTACCAATAATTAGTAATACTTACCAATAATTTCGAATAATTACCAATAATTAACAATAATTAGTAATAATTAGTAATAATTACCAACAATTACCAATAATTACCAATAATTACCAATAATTACCAATAATTACCAATAATTACCAATAATTAGGAATAATTAGGAATAATTAGTAATAATTAGTAATAATTAGGAATAATTAGGAATAATTAGGAATAATTAGTAATAATTACCAATAATTAGTAATAATTACCAATAATTACCAATAATTACCAATATTTACCAATATTTACCTATAATTACCAATAATTACCAATAATTAGTAATAATTACCAATAATTAGTAATAATTAGTAATAATTAGTAATAATTACCAATAATTAGTTATAATTAGTAATAATTAGTAATAATTAGTAAAAGTTAGAAATAATTACCAATAATTAGTAATAATTAGTAATAATTTGTATTAATTACCAATAATTAGTAATAATTACCATTAATTAGTAATAATTACCAATAATTAGTAATAATTAGTAATAATTACCAATAATTAGTAATAATTACCAATAATTAGTAATAATTAACAATACTTACCATTAATTACCAATAATTATCAATGATTAGTAATAATTATCAATAATTACCAATAATTGGTAATAATTAATAATAATTACAAATAATTAGTAATAATTGGTAATAATTAATAATAATTACTAATAATTAGTAATAATTATTAATAATTAGTAATAATTAATAATAATTACCAATAATTAGTAATAATTACCAATAATTAGTAATAATTACCAATAATTAGTAATAATTTACAATAATTACCAATAATTAGTAATAATTAGTAATAATTAGTAATAATTAGTAATAATTAATAATAATTACCAATAATTCGTAATAATTACCAATAATTAGTAATAATTACCAATAATTAGTAATAATTACCAATAATTAGTAATAATTAACAATAATTACCAATAATTAGTAATAATTAGTAATAATTAGAAATAATTACCAATAATTAGTAATAATTACCAATAATTAACAATAATTACCAATAATTACCAATAATTAGTATTAATTACCAATAATTAGTATTTATTACCAATAATTAGTATTTATTACCAATAATTAGTTTTAATTACCAATAATTAGTATTAATTACCAATAATTAGGAACAGTTACAAATAATTAGGAACAATTACCAATAATTATCAATAATTACGAATAATTAGTAATAATTACCAATAATTAGTAATAATTACCAATAATTAGTAATAATTACCAATAATTAGTAATAATTACCAATAATTAGTAATTATTACCAATAATTAGTAATAATTACCAATAATTAGTAATAATTACCAATAAGTAGTAATAATTATCAATAATTACCAATAAGTAGTAATAATTATCAATAATTACCAATAATTAGTACTAATTAGTATTAATTACCAATAATTAGTATTAATTACCAATAATTAGTATTAATTACCAATAGTTAGTAATAATTACCAATAATTAGTATTAATTACCAATAATTAGTAATAATTAGCAATAATTACCAATAGTTACCAATAATTACCAATAGTTACCAATAATTACCAATAATTACCAATATTTACCAAATATTGGTCAATATTTACCAATATTTACCAATATTTACCAATAATTAAAAATAATTACCAATAATTAGAAATAATTACCAATAATTAGAAATAATTACCAATAATTTGGAATAATTACCAATATTTACGAATAATAAAATTAGTACATTATTTTTATATTTTATTATTAATATTAAAATAATATAATTTTCTATATTATATACAATTCTCTTTTCATCTGTGTGTTTTCTGTCTCCACATGTAATATTCGCATTCTTTTTCCAAATTTCAACCTACTCGCCAATGGAGAGGTGAAAGTGAATGCAAATATTACATGTGGAGATAGAATGTTAAACACACAGACGAAAGGAGAATTGTATATAATATAAAAACTTTTGTTATTTTAATATTAATAATAAAATATATTAATAATGTAATAATGTTATTATTATATAATTAATGTTTATAAAAAAATTATATTAGTATTATTAAAATAATAAAAAATCAATATAATATTAAAATTATCAATATTTGTAACATGTTTTGCTTTATTCTCAATATATTCAATCTTTACTTGAGTGTTTTTTCTAACAAATTATTCAAAACCAGTAATGATTTTATATTTTATAGAGAAATATGGAACAACGAGATCGTCAACAATCATTATTAGGTGACCGCATATGGATAAATCAACGTAGAAATCCAAACGGTTCTGGTTTAAATCCAGTATATGTTGAGGGTGTGGAGACTTTTTTATCATTTGCGGCATCAAATTCAGAATTTGTTTCAGAAGGCAAAATAAAATGCCCTTGCAGAAAATGTGCATTGAGAACGTTTGACACGTTTGAAAAAGTGGGAGAACATCTCTTGCGTTTTGGTTTTCAACCAGATTATGTTTTTTGGTATCAACACGGTGAACGCAGTTCCAGAGCAGGTGATACCAACTTGATTTCAGATCCATCCCAGTTTCAAGATTTAGTAGATGATGTTGCAGGTTCATCTGGTCAACATATAGAAACTCCGGCTGATATAGCTTCAAATCTTGAGTTGGCACCGTCTGAATTTTATGAGTTGTTGAAATCTGCTGAGGATGCATTATATCCTGGCTACAAGACGAGAAAATTAGAAGCAGTTGCAAAATATATGGCTATCAAATCAGATAACGGAATGTCAAACACCTGTTTTGAACAGATATTTTCTTTGCTGAAAACACTGTTACCCGAAGGAAATGTTTTACCTGCAAATTACTATGAGAGTAAGAGGCTGGTTCAAAATTTGGGACTTACTTGTCAGAAGATTCATACATGTTCAAATGACTGCATTTTATATTCTGGGGAAAATGAGTCGTTCGATAGTTGTCCTACATGTGGGCAACTGAGATATAAAGAAGGACAACACAGGAAGTCTGGTTTGATTCCTGTAAAATAGTTGAGATATTTTCCGGTTACATCCAGACTTCAGCATTTATTCATGTCTAAGAATACAACGACAATGATTTCATGGCATAAAGAGAATATTTCAATCGATAAAAGCTTGAATCATCCAGCCGATGGTGATTCCTGGAAACATTTTGATAGAGTGCATCCATCCTTTGCTTTAGAAGCTAGAAATGTTCGACTGGGCCTTTCCAATGATGGTTTCTGTCCGTTTGGATCTTATGGTAGTCAATATTCATGTTGGCCTGTTTTTTTAACTCCGTACAATTTACCTCCATGGATGTTGATGAAGGAGCCATATATATTTTTGACTTTACTAATTCCAGGACATCCGAAGAAAAATATTGATGTTTATTTGAAGCCATTGATTGATGAAATAAATTTATTGTGGAGTACTGGTGTCAGTACATATGATGTTGCAACGAAACAGAATTTCATACTGAGAGCAGCATTGATGTGGACAATAAGTGACTTCCCAGCTTATGGGATGTTATCTGGCTGGAGTACACATGGTCAGAAATCATGTCCTTACTGTATGGGAGATAACAAAGCATTTGTGCTCATTCATGGAAAGAAACCTTGTTATTTTGACTATCATCGCAGATTTCTTCCAGCTGATCATCCTTTTCGCAGAAATAGATCTCATTTCAGAAAAAGAACAGTTGAAAGGGATGGACCTTAAAAAATTCTATTAGGTTCGGAGTTAAAATCAGTTGTATTTTCATTACCTCCCATCACTTTTGGTCCCACAATAAACCAACAGAAAATTGCTGGTTTTGGGAAAGAACACAATTGGATTAAACGTAGCATATTTTGGGATTTTCCATATTGGTCTGATCTGTTGGTCCGAAACATGTTAGATGTCATCCATATTGAGAAGAACTGTTTTGATAATTTGTTTCATACAGTTTTGGATACGCCAGGAAAGAGAAAAGACAATTTAAATGCACGTTTAGATCTTGCCCAAATTTACAGGCGTCCAGAATTTAAACTATTTGAGAATGTCCGAACAGAAAGGTTACTGAAACCAAAAGCAGCTTATACATTGTCTAATGAAAACCGTTTATTATTTTGTCAGTGGATTACAGATTTGAGACTTCCAGATGGTTGTGCTTCCAATTTGGGTAGATGTGTAAAGAATGGTCATATTACTGGATTAAAAAGTCATGATTGTCATGTTATAATAGAGAGACTACTACCCATTGGATTAAGAGGTCTGTTGAATTCTGTGATTTGGGATTCCATAACACACATGTCTCTTTTTTTTTCGGGAAATTTTTGCGGCTACGGCAGATTATGATGCTCTAGGAAAACTTGAAAAAGATGTTTTTGTATTTATATCTAAACTGGAAAAAATATTTCCGCCGTCTTTCTTCGACTCAATGGAACATTTTATGTTACATTTTCCATATGAAGCCAAATGTGGAGGTCCAGTACAGTTTTGATGGATGTACTAATTTGAAAGATGCATGCAAAAATTGAAAAGAAAAGTACGTAACAAAGCATCTGTTGAAGGATCTATTGCAAAAGCTTATTTTCAAGAGGAAATATCTTTTTTCTGCTCCCATTATTTTGAATCTGAGTATCCTTCAAAACACAACCGATTGGGACGGAATGAGAGAAATAGTGATGAAATCGACAATCAATTATCTATTTTCAACCAGTCAGAGCTTGGTTTTGGTGGAGTTTATGAACGCTGACTTTCAGATGATGAACATCAGAGAGCTTATATGTATGTTCTGCTCAACTGTGAAGAGATGAAATCAGTTGTACTGTAAGTGTTTATATCACTTATTCTATAATTTATGTTACAGTAAATAACTTTGGTTATTATATGTTGTATGATAATCATATCAAGAAACAAATTCCATAAATTACAGTAGCTGGTCTCGAAAAATGTCGACTGAAAAATTTCTCTCAGTGGTTTCAAAAACTGGTAACATAAATTCGTTATCTTTTAGCAACTCATTCAATGTATAGTTTACAATATTGATAATTATTTCACAAATTTTCAGGTGTCTCGACATGCTGATAAAATTGACAAATGGCTATGTGTATTGAGTAACCCACAATCCAAACTTGTTAAAACTTATAATGCATATGTGGTGAATGGATTTCGATTCCACACACATGCATATGGGGAATCGAAAAAAACAATGAACAGTGGAGTTAGCTTGAGAGGATCTCATCATCGAGAAAATGAAGTTGACTTTTATGGCATACTTGATGAAATCATTGAACTCTGTTATCTTGGACAACATTACATAACCATGTTCAAATATCGGTGGTTGGATAAAGAGAGAGGCGTGCGTGTTCATCCAACTCATGGAATCATCGATATTAAATGTAAAAGTGTTATCGCAGTAAATGAACCATTCTTATTGTCTCAACAGGCATATCAAGTTTATTACGCAAAGTACTGTGCAACATCAAGAGAATTGACTGATTGGTGGAGTGTAATAAAAATCAAAATCGAGACAATCAGTTTAGTCAAAGTGAATGTGCTTTCACTGATGTGAAAAGAATTGAATTTTTTCAAGAGAGTACTCAAAATCAATCTTTTTTACAAAGAGACAAGAGTATCGATGACGACACCCCACATTTAAGAGTCGGTGATGACAATGATGTTAATGATTTCACATATGAATTCGAAATGGTAAGAGATGAAGCAACTGTAACTTGAATGGATATCGATGATGTTGAGGAGGAATATGAAGATGACATTGACATATATAAAGATGATGATGAAGATGAACACTGATAGCATTTCATGGTATTTATATACAATCATAATATGTATATATGTATATATAATAGTAATTATCAATTATTTGCTAACATTAATATTTTCTATTTCAGATGGACGACGCCACATTTCGTGAGTTGGCGGATGCTGACCTGACTTTCGATGCGGATGAGTTGCTGACAGATGACCCTCAGCCTGCAGGCGCTCCAGGGAGTACGCGGAGGGGGCGTGGTCTTGCACGATTGATGATTCCTGACCCCGTCCCCGAGCGACGTCCACGTCTTGGGTTTGATCCACACACACGGAGGTGTGATAACCTATGTGATAACCTATGGATTTGACTAAGATTTCATTAATCTATTCACATAATAAATGTTTATTATTTTTTCAGTTTTCTGCATATAGCATTCGGACCGGGCAACGATATTTTGCACAACTATTTCACTCAGATGTGGACCACATGGGAGCATATTTACATTGATGTGCAGCAGGCCATGTTCGGCCATTGGTTGGTACGTACGTAAATATATAATTTTTATTTTGAAAATTATTTCATTTCAAACTTGATATTTTGATTTATTTGTAGGGTTTATGGTATCCGATCGAGGATACCATGCGTGACGCCATCCACGAGACATGAGAGGTGGCCATGCGTGATCGCCTTCGTCAGTTTTTGCACAATTTAAGAAAAGCTGCGATGAAGAAAGCAGGAGTGTCAGATTTTGACGAGTCATGTAGAGCACACCGACCAGAGTATATTTCATCCCATGTATGGGATGGATTATGTGCGCACTGGTTGAGTGGTGCCTTTCAGAGGAGATCATCGGTGGGGAGACAGAATCGGGGGAGACAGGAGGTGACTCATCGAGCTGGGAGTCGTTCTTTCAGTACTCATAGACAGCATCTGTTACGTACATTATTTATAAATATTTTAAATAACTATAAATATTAAGAGTTTATTTTTTATTCTTATAGGCTGTCGAGCACCCCGATATTACAGATTACGACGTATATCGGAGGATGTATAGTGATCCTGCTTCTGGGGAGCTCAGAGGTGATCGTCAGCATCACATCGTGGTCAGTATTATTTGTTTTCAAGTTTAAAAATTAACTGCATATAATATATTCAAAATTTTAATTTTAAATTGCAACTATAGGAGTCATATGAGGCCGCAGCATCACAGGCCCGACCTAAGAGTCAGGCCGAGTCATCAGATCAGACCACTGCCCGTCAGTTTGATGAAGCAGCATGGATGAAGGCCACCCAATATGCCTTCGAGAAGAGCCGGGTAGTTGGTATCAGCTCTCGACTGACTCCCGGAGATTATTATGACAGTGCTGCGATGTCGGCGTCCAGCTCGAGAGGAGCTCGTGCATCTTCTTATACTACACAGTATGAGGATCAGTTGCGATCTCAGACTGCACAGATAGAGAGTCTCCAACAGGAGCAGGAGCAGATGCGTCAGCAGCATGAGGAGGAGCGTCGACGCCAGCAGCAGCTGTACGAGGAGCATGCGAGTCGGTGGCAGCAGCAGCATCAGGAGCAGATGGAGTACATACGCCGACTCACTCATGCTTTAGGGATGGAGTTTCCTCCACCACCATCTGCAGATCCCCCACCTCCCCCCTCCTTCAGATTAGAGATTGTACTTATGTTATAAAATTTGTGAAATCAAATTTTTTTTTTCTATTCGTAGTTTCTGTCTCATTATAAAATATTAATAATATTATATTTTTAAATAACAATATTAATATGAATAATAATATTATTTATATTTTACAATATTAAATTTTATATATATATTAAAATTTTATAATATTATAATTTAATTATATTTTTTGTAATACTTGAATTATTTTAATATTTCAATGTAAAATAATTTTATTATTTTTATATTAATTAAAATAAATTATTAATATTTTTTTTATTTATGAATTATAATTATAATATTATTATATTAATTAAATCATTTATTAATATTCTATTATTTTTTATTTTTTAATTATAATTCTATTATTATTATATTAATTATAATAATTTATTAATAATTTATTATTTTTATTTGTGAATTATAATTCTATTATTATATTAAGGAAAATAATTTATTAATAATTTATATTTTTTATTTTTTTTATAGTATTTACGACGGGATACTATACCCGTCGCAGATACTAGTATTATTAATAGTTTTTTATTTTTTTAAAAAAATCGTTTTTGCGACGGGACCCGTCGCAAAAACTATTTATAGTATTTGCGACGAGATACTATGACCTTCGCAAATACTAGTATTATTAATAGTTTTTTATTTTTTTTTAAAATAGTTTTTGCGACGGGTCTCGTCGCAAAAGGTATTTGCGACGGGCCCGTCGTAAAAACTATTTTAAAAGTTTTTTACAAAAATACGGAGTACTATTTCTGACGGGGAGAATGACCGTCGCAAAAAACGGCTTTAGCGACGGGCCCGTCGCAAATAAGTGTTGTTGCGACGCCGTTTTCAGCAACGGGCTATTTGCGACGGGCCCCCGTCGCAAAAATCCATTTGCGACGGGATCCCGTCGAAAATTTCCCGTCGCAAATACCTGTTTTTCTAGTAGGGTTTTAATAAAAATGTGTAAAACACTATATAAAACAGTTTTTAGAAAAAATCCTTTTTAGGAACACAAATGTACTTATAGAAAAATCATGTAAAATGGGGATTAAAATTAACTTAATTATATTATATATATTAAAATAATACTTTTGATACTTTGGAACAAAATTAAAATCATAACGAAAATATATATGAAAAGTAAAATGACATTTTTATAAAAATCAGTATTTTTTTACTATTCAGAGGAAAATCATATTTTTTAATAAAATACCAAAATATAAACCAAATATAGTTTATATATGTTGATGTTAAAAATATTATTTATTTTAAAAATAATATTTTCTAAAATTTCAAAAAATTATTTCTAATATTTTATCACAAAAATCAATAAATGTTCATTTATTTTAAAACCGTATTTTTGGAAAATAAAATGTCCTTACTAAAAATTGAGTGATTAATTACACACTATTTATATTTATAAGAAAAATTTTATATAATTAATAATTTTGTTAATATTATACATTACATTGAATTTAACAACTAGGTAACTATAATATTTTATATAATATATTGCGGCCTAGTTCAATTCTAGTTTTCTTGTGACACAAAATATCAATGCATTTAAATATATTTGAATGGAAAATATGATAAAATATCAAGGTGTAACATTATTTTAACCTCATTATTTTTTGGATAATTAATTGTTTTTAATATTATTTTTTTAATGTGGAAACCCACCTTCTGAATTTGTTTTAATCAAACTTCCCTGGGAAATGAGAGAAAAATAAGTATAAACATCATCTGAATAACACATAATTAGGTTTCCAGATAAGATAACATATATGGGAAGTTAAAATATTGATATGAAAGAAAAAATAACTCCAATATACTGATAGATATTGTTGACGTTCATGGTCAAGAGAAATTTCAGTTTCACAATACTATAAATCTATTACGGGTTAAAGGCCCATGATTTCTTGGTAAGAAATATAAACGGATACCATTTTTAATAATGGTTATTAATGATAAAAAATAATTATGATGTTATATTATTAATAGGATAATTAATAAGGTTGTCACTAAAAATTTCTAGTCATTGTTTCAAATATATAACTAAAAACATCTCTGATACCAGTTATAATAAGATAAAAACTTAATATAGAGTTATTACATCTAAGTATTTAATCAATTTTTAGATAACATTTTGATCCATTCCAAAATCGTATATGTAAACAACCTTTAGATACTAGGAAACAAAATAAAATTGTTCATAAATGAACTATATCATATTATACTATGTTAATCATAACAGGAACACATATTGGAAATATCATTTCTAAAACCATTATTAAGACATAGAAAAAGGAAATACAAGATCTGGAGAGCTCATATGATAAATTGGGTAACAAGAGAGATATCAGTAATCAAATGAGGATAAGGGTGTTAGAATATAAACATATCCTTTCAAATATATATCCTTTATATAAAATAACATAATCTGGAGTCATGAGATAATGATTGGCATTTTTTAATACATGAATAAAAAAGTATTAAAGAACGTAATCCAAGAGAGAATAAAATTAACAGAAGGAATGGATTTAGGGAATACATACAATCTTATAATGTTAGGAAAATGTATAAGAATAAACTGAATTAGTCATTATGTGAAGGACATGAATCATGGACCCCTCATAACCTTATAAAAAAAGAACCATGTCCATGAAATCTGGGTCCACACATAAAATTGAGAACATTAAATTAGGTTCATGCATAATATACTTAACTTGTGTGTTATAAATATTTACCTGATGGATTGGAGAGAGATAAAGGTCCTACCCATTACATAATGAAAATGATACATATTCTTTCCACAAAATAATAAAACGATCATCATGTTATAGCCTATGTATTGAAAATATCTTCACTAAGGTGAAAACCCTACGAACAGGAGTGAGTTTCATCAAAATATTTTCATCATAAATATTAACCATCCATAAAAATAATGAGGTTGGTATCCTTGGATCATATACCTAGTAAAAAATAAGTGTCATTAAAATATTTCTTCTTAGATGGAAAAATTATTTTTAAAGAACACTTTGAATAATTCATGATGTAAATAACATTACAATTATAAAATCACTTATCTTTTTAAACTGATTATTGGTTATAAATGGAAAAATTTCAATTTAAATAAAACTTGTAAACAATTAAAGGAATATTAAAATAATTAATGATCCATGATGGTGGGAAAAGACTCTCATTCCATATTAGTTAAAAAATAGCCATTCAGTGTATTTTGTTTTTTGAAATAAAAGAATGAACTTTGTCGAGAAAATGGAAAAAATATATTGTTAAACAATTTTTTTAAAATAAAAAATGGACAAAAATGAATTTAATTTTTAAGAAAATACTAAAAACCATTTTTTATTTTTTATGAAACATGGATGTGGAAGATAAACATTCTCCAAGAGAGGCATAAAATTAAACAATCCCAAATAATGTTGAGATTTTAAAATAAAACATTACCTCAAGTATTGAGTTACATAACTCATTATTAAATCCCATTTTAAATAAATATGGATTTATTATAAATGGATTACATAACCATGTATCTATCATAATAATAATTTTTTTATTATACGATCTTTTTTCTTGTCAATTATTATATTTTTATCAAAATCCCTATTCTGGGTGATAACAACATCATTTTCAAATCATGTATCTGTTTGGTAGTCCTAACCCTTATACTTTTTTCATGTTGCAATCATTTATAAAAATATTATCCTGGAATAAAAATAATATATATTAAATATATACCTATTTATAATCATTTTTAAATAGTAGAGTTTTAAAACTAAATTACACCATTCATAGAGATGATAGGCCACACATAATAATGATCTAGGTTTCTATTTTTTTTATAATGATATAAAATAATGGTAAATAATTATTGGAGAAAGGAGGTTTCCATTTATAATTGAGGTGAGGGGAAATTTTGGAATGAATTAAAAATTATATATAAAATAAGAATGTTTAAATCCAAATACTTCCCATTTTTCTAGTATTCGATCCTTCTATAGGATTTAGAAGATATATCATCATCTAATAAAATTTTGACAGGATTATGTTATATTTTAAACCATATATTTTTTATTTAACCCCTTAGTTAACATATTTTATCATTAAGTCTGGTGATATATATTTCAATTTCACATTTTTTTTATTTTATATATAGTATTTCATTTAACTCAAAAATTGGAAAGGGATGATATTTTTGACCATATCATTTCATCATTGTCCTTATTGACTATTTTTTATTAATTTTAATTATGTAATAAAATATTTTTTTTTCATAAAATATAATTATTTTTCAATGTTGACACTATTCCTTAATTTTCCTTTAATAACAACACAAATAACACATAAACATCTAACCAAATATATTTCCACATCCCTAAAATGCAATTTTAAATAATAAAATTCATGGACCACCTTAAATATCTAAACATATAATACATATAATATATTTAATATAATTTATTATATCTCTACATAAATTAAATAATTAATAGATCACTGTTGTATAAGTATTTAACCAAATTATTTAATCTTGAAAAATTATAAATAAATTTTTATCATGAATTTAATTTCCATAGGAAAGAAATTAATATTAATATTCATTATTTATGGATTTTTCTCTCTATGTGGACACAAAAATGATTTTTTAAACTAAGAGAGTGGTATTTTTTTTGTAACTTTGATTTAAATAATATATAAGTCATTTTAATAGGAAAATTATGATTAACAGACTCAAATTAGAGAATAAGGTTTCAAGGGTAAAATTTAATTCCGCTAAATATAATTGAAATTAATATTTAAGGATATATCTCTTTGTTTTATCCTTGATTTATCTAGTTTATCATTTACTATAGTTATAAATTTTACTAGAGTTACTATTCATTTATGTTATGAAAAAGTTGATTTAAGGTTATTTCTTTGTGTAGTCAAATATGTTTGTAATGATTTTTTCTTTCATTAGTAGTCAAGAAAATAAATCACCATGCTTTTTAAGAATTTTTGATATAAAGAAAGGAATGAATGTTTTCAAATAATTAAAAAATCTGATTTTTTAATAAAAAAGATCCATGGTTTTAGTTTTTCATTTTGAAGATGATTTCTAAAATATTTTTCTTCCATAGTCACTATGTACCGGAAAAGATTTTTTTTATTGGTATGAGAGAATTTATTAGAGTATTATAGTCTACATACTAATTATGACGATTCCTTTGTGTTCATGGAGATCTCATAAATTACATGTTTTTTTAGAATCACGTGATGTGTGCCACATGAAAGAAAGGGAGAAAAGATGATCAAGTTTTATAAATTTGATTGATGTGTGGATGGAATATAATAAAATCATAACAATATAATTCATATTATACTATTGAAATATCAAAAGTTCTGAATGTCATATGGATGTTATGATACCAGATGATGTTTCTGAAAGAAGAAAGGTTATGAGGATGATGTCTTTCAATCTATGTTCATCAATGTGAGGTTCCCTGAATGCAGAATTGTTTATAAGCTTGGATGTTTTGTTTTAAATAAGGGAAGAAAAATATAATGATTTTTAGTCGAAACAATATTCCAAAATATTCAAATCATCTAAGATAGAAGTTGCTAAATTTTGAAATTTTATTTGTACTATTATCAGAGATGGAAAGAAGATTCTACTGGAACTGGTACTTCAGACGTGGTATTCCATAGATCAAAATAAAAAAGGCATGTTTTTGGATGTAGATATGAAATAAGAGTATTTTAGACTGATAAAAATGATTATGATCAATAATTCATCCAACCATTTTTATCAGGTTGAAATGTGTTATAATTGGGTTAAGAGAAAAGGTGCTCTCATATATTTGTCAATTCATTAAAGATTCATCATTCCAGAAGGGATGCCGATTCATTGGACTGGGATTGGCATGAATACATCATATTGGGAAAGATACAGATCCATCAGACATAGACTGATACTTATAACTTCATCGGATACAAGAACATCAGTCATAAGAAAATAAGAAAATGAGAATGGTTTGGGATGTTTTGAATAACTGTTTGTCGGAGGGAGATTTCCAATTACTTAGAATATGAAACTATGTATATGGAATATGGTTTTCAAATTTTTATGCTTTTTAGTATGTAAAATTATTTTTAATTTTATATTTCGTAGAATTATTATAGAGAAACGTATTGAGGAGTTTCCTTTATTACAAATTTTTTCAACACAATTGGAATTAATTTATTTAAAATTTTTTATCCCAATGAAAATCAATGGATAAGAATGTGGTTTTAGACTAAATATTTGATAGAATGTTAAAAAGTGGATATTTTATTTAATATTAGAGACCGTTCGAGAAGGATCATGATTAGTTGATAAGAACTAAAGAACTCAAAGATGAAGGAGAAATGAAAATTAAATTTGATGATAAGGAATGATTAATAAGTAAGAAATAAAATGTAATTTTACACACATTATTCTATTGGATCAATAAAAAATATGAAGCAATTAAACATTACATTATGAGGTTGGAGTATCATTCATGTGTGAAGAGAGGATGAGAAATCGTAAGAGTTTTAGAGAGAAGAAGTTTCAAGATAGAGTTTTCCTGAATAACATTTCAAAACAAACGAAGAAAAAGGGAGATCATATTTAGTGGTAACTAGATCAGAAAAATAAATCAGGCAAATATTTATGGGGAATGATTCATGTGGTTCAAAATTGTCTCTATGGAGTTATTTAATTTTTGCTTTTTGGACTAAAAAATCATAAATAATAATCAGATTGATCCATCAGAATGAGTTTTCATAACATAGTCCAGAGAGGTTGTTTCTACCTAATTCTAAGTAGAAATGTAAATAATTAGTGAAGGATTCCTATAGAAGATGATAAGGATAAATAATAACATATTTTGAATCTACTATTTATGGTTTCATTACATGTCCCACAAACATATATTATATTATTTGTTCCTGAAGAGGCACATGGACTATTGTACTAAACATAGTGCTAGAGAAGTGTAAGGGTATATCATATTAGATGTATCGACCCAAAATGATTATTTTCTAGTGGATGTTGTGTTATTTGTTTATTTCTAAGGCATTATAAGGTTTTATCTATTTTTTAGGTAGTGAACCTTGTAAATACTTCTGTCCCTATGGATGCGTGATAGAATCTGTTTTTCAAAATTTAATTTATCTTTAGCATGTTTACAATGTTATCATAAAATAAATAATACATAAAATATAATGATATCACAAATTCACCCCCCATATCAATGATACATTCAGTTTGGATAAAAAATATAAATCAATATCATAGGAAATGTTTTCTTCATTTACTCTTTACAAATGTTTTTGAAGAGAAAATGTTGTGGAAAATATGAATTGTTTGAATAAAAATTGGGATTTATTTCTTAAATGTCATAGAATAAAATATATGTAATTATTAAATGTTGCATCATCTAATGAATCATGGTTATGATGTTCTAGAAGAATTATCATATGGATTCCATCATATTGATAAAAAAACTATCAAATCTATGCATAAAAATAATCCTAATAATGATGGAATAACGAAGAATTATTTACCCTCATCAGTTTATGAAAGTGAGTTTCTATGAATGGAGAGAGTTTCTATTGAAAAACGTATATGGGAAATGTTAAAGAGAATTTTTGAATTCTATTCAAAGGTAAAAAAAATCATGTGAACATTTTGTAGGGTGAAGTATGAAAATTTAGAAATGGATGAGTATGAATCTATTGGAAACTTATTTACAATGGTGAATGATATTTTAAACACCATAATATGTATTAGGGAAAATTTGGAAGACTCAAATAATGATGAAAATATATTTATAATTATTCTTGATATGTTTGGTGAAACATTTTCATACCGGGAAGATATATTTCCTAAAACTCTATCATTGGATGATCTTCATAGTACTATCATTACTTATGAGATTTAAAGGGAGAAAGTTATGAATTGAAAAGTATCATTTAATTGAGAAATGACATTCAATACATCCAATAATGGAAAGTATATGAATATTCTTGAATAATAAGAACATGAGGATTCTGAATATCAAAATTATTTATATAACAATATTGATAACTTTTTATAGTTGATTTTAAAAAACTATTAAAAGAGGTAATGGAATGTATTAATGGAAAATTCACATGAAATTCTTTTAATGTGGATTGGTTCTTCACTATGCTGTGAATTTCTCCTTAATAAATAATTACTACAATAGTGATGAGTATTATATAAGTTAGGGCAGGTAAGGGAAGATGCATGGTGATAAATTTATATCATCATCAAAGGGAAAGTATAAAATTTTTTCAAAATCCAAAATGAAAATATATTTATCTAAAGATAATGAAGATTAATATAGTGAAACTGAAAGAAAAAAACATGTAGTGAATTATGTAGAGAAATTTTTTTTATTGTAATGGTTATTGATTAAGTTGTTGGTATTATTTCTGAAAAAGAATATTATATTATTAAATTATATTTTAAGTGAGAATTGAAATGATTTTTCACAAATATTGTTGACTAGAAAAATAATCATGTTGTTGATGAAGGAATGTTCTACAAAAATAATTCAAAAAATTACTCCTATATATAAATTTGGGTTACTTGTAGAATCTTGTTGTGTAAATAAGTTTACTAAGGATCATAATAATTGGAATTAACTTCTTGATGTCAATTTTATGGCAATGTAATGAGAGTAAGATTTTTTTTTCAATGATATCATTATAAAACATATCAGAGAGTTATAAGCATAAAAAATTATATATTTGATGATAGTGAATGTTATTGAAAGGGAAAACCTAATATGGAATAAAAGTTATATTACATGACTGAAAATAATATTGAAATTTTTTCTGAGAAAATAAAGATGGGAAAGTCAGGTATGCCAGAAAAACAACAATGATTATATGTCAAACGTTTAAAAAAAATTATTCCTAAATTTTTTTTTATAATTTCTAATACTGATTAGTCTTGAAAGAAATCCACGTTGAAGAATAAGACTCAGGGTGATAACAACATTTATGGTGGTCAAAATATTTCGAATTAGAATGAAAAGAAAGTTGATGAGAAACATGTTCAAAACTCAAGATAACAAAAAAAATAAATATGAAAGTATTACTTTAATGGGTTATTTTGGTATTGTTGGGAATTTTATCATATCTAAAGTATTTTTTCTTTTAATCAACAAATTTATAACCATTCCTCAAATTATAAATGGACAATTTTTATGTGGAGTTAATCATATCAATGAAAGAAACAAGAGTAGGATTTTTTAAAGAAATATGAGAATGATGTTATGAAATTTTAAAATATATTCTCACAATAGATGTTATTTTTTAATGTTTTAAACAACCTATAAATTTTGTAATAAGATGTATTTTTTTGTTACCGACAGATAAAATTTTATAGTATTTCTTTGATGATGATGTTGAAGGATAACAAAAGTATCTAAAGGGATATTATTTTAGAAACTGATATAAAATCACTAAAATGAGGACAACCTTGGCTCTTGAATAGTGTGTGTTCTTCTCACATGACATGATATTTCACATTATTGAAGAATTTGAAATATTTATTAGTTAGAATAGTGAAATTTTGATATAATGAATCTCTCAGAATAAAAGGTGTTGGATAAACCATCACTATAGAAGAAAATATAAAATCAATGAATATATTTTTTATTGATGTGTTGAAACACAAAATTCTAAGTGATACTAAACTTTATGAAGAGATAAATAAAGTTTTTTTAAAAAGCATATACTTTTTGAAAAATTAGATGAATTTGGAAAAACTATTACAAGGGTGCAATATAAAAATGCAGTTTTTTCTTGGTGGGTGAAGTTCAAAACTCTTGTAGCCTAAGGAAGATAGATGAAAAAATTGTAGAAAAATATGTTGGGACATATGTGTAAGAGAAAAATTATCATGTTATCATAGTGAGATAGTGTTCATAGTATTACTTATTTTCCATGAATTAGAGATTGGTGTTGTATGATTTATCATCAAAGGAAGATTACAAAACCAATTTATAAGAAATTTGATATTAGTTCTTCACGACCTTTGGAACTTATTCATTCTTATATTTTTGGAGGATGAGAAAAAATAAAATGAATGATATATGAAATTCATTACATTAATTGATTATTTTTCTATCAGTACTTATGTTATGCATTTGAACCATATATTATACGATATGTAGATGTTTATGTTTTTTAGGAAAGAAGTTGAGAAAGAACGTGGTTATTCTATAAAGAAGTTTATAATGGAAAAAGTTGGTGAACATAATAATGAATAGTTAAAAATTAATATTTAAAACGTGTAATTAATCATGAGTTTAGTACACCATACGTACCAATAAATATTTGGTTACTAAAATGAAGAATACAAGTTTTGTTGAAATGTGGAGAAATATGTTTCTTGAACATGTTCCCTCTCAATACATTTAGAGGAAATATATGAGAATTTTTTTTATATTCATAATAAATTTTCATATAGGACATAATTTAATATTACTTATTATGAAATGTTCAATGACGATGTTCCATTTTGAAACACTTAAGTGTTTTTAGGAATCCCCACATCATAAAAACAAAGGTGGAAGCCTTATAATTTTTATTCGGAGAGGTGGATATGGAATGATTCTTGTATATGATATTGATGGAAGATGATATAGATATTTCAAAAAGAGATAAAATATATATGTTGACTTCACATATGCTAATGTTATTGGAATGAATTAGGAATCCAATAATCAAACCTAATATGATAATGAAGATGAATATAGTGATAGTATTTTTGTAAATATTTCTGACAGGGATGAATTTTTTTTAGTCAAATGAAAGAAGTTAAATCTGAACCAGCTATTTATAAGGATGATGAATAATACAAAACTTATAATTCTAGGATGATGAGGCATGTGGATGCTGAAATACATAATTTGTGATCAAAATGAAAAGGATAAAAAAAATAACCTAAAAAGTTATTACACATACATTTTTATATTCAAAAGATGTGATGAAATATGTGAAATATTATTTTGATAATTTTTAATGGGTTTTAGAAATGAATGAAGATTTGGATCTGATTGAAAAAATAATACATTGGAATTCATACCAAAACCAAATGAAATTTTTTTATTGGTACAAATTGGGTGTTTCAGAAGATGTTAAATGCTGATGGTGAAATGATAAGAAACAAGAAAAGTTTCATGTAAAAAGGATACTAAATGATATAAGGAAATGAATTTTATGTGACTTGTTCATAGTTTTCAAGGTTATAAACAATTATAATATTTCTTTCTATTACTGCACAATAAAGATTCATAAACCATCAGATGGATTTAAAGTCAATATTTTCTAAATGGGGAACATGATGATGAATTTTATTCTGAATTACCATATTGGTATTTAATTTTTAATTATTAATATTAGTTGTGTAATTTTAAAAAATATATATATGTGATGGCACAAGCTATGAGAGTTTGGTTTTCCAAATTGGATGATTTCTTAAGAAAGATGAATTTCAAGAAAGGAAGCATTGATAGTAATCTATACATCAATGAAGATATGAAATTTTCAAAATAGTAATTGTATATGTTGTTGATATAATATTTTATATGAGTGATGAAATAAATTTTGAATATTTTTCTAAATAGATGAACGATTAATTTGAAATATCTTTTCTGGGTAAAATGAAATACCTTCGTTGGGTAAAAATATCACAAATTATGAAAAACATATTTATTTGTCAATAAAAGTATGAAAAAGACCTTATTAAGAATTTTGGAATTGAAAATTCAAAACATATTTCAACAAAACATTAATTAGGTACCAAATTAAATAAATATAGAGATAGAAAAGAAGTTTAATCCATTGAGTGTGATGGTTTAAAGACATAAGAGAGGTCAAGCGGATTAATTATTTGGGATAAAAGCCCTATAACTAATACTACATAATGACCCTATCCTTCTTCATTAAATTTTTAGGAAACTATTATACAAAATTTTGGGAAAATTTTAATTTTTTGTTTAGTTTTGGAAATGTAGTCACATTTGATGGTTAATAGTGTTGAGATTACTTTATTATTTTGTGAATTGAGTGAAAAGTAAATTTAAAAGTCCGTTTTTAGAGTTTAGAGGTTGAAAATGAGCATAATTTCATAGTTTAAAAACTACCCATTATTTTTCAAAGTCTAATAGAAATTGTTGGTCGGAGTGGTTTACTCAAGAGGGGGGTGAATTGAGTACCAATTAAAATTTCTATATTTAAAAACAGTGTCTTAAAGACCCCCAAATAAAATAATAAATTAAACTGTAGTGAATTTATATTAATGTAGAGATTTTGTTAGGTTCTCAAGGGATTGATTAATTCCCAGTTAATCAACACAGGAGTGTGTGATTATCTTTTGAAACTAACTTACTAATCTACTCTTAACATAAACACTTGCTAATTTAATTATCAAAGTAACATTAAAAACAGTATTGGTTTTAAAGTGATTAGCAGCGGAATAAAACTTTGAAATAGATGGCACAACAATGTAACCAAGAGGTTCAGTCTCAAGCCGAGACTTAGTCCTCTCAAAAGTTTATATAAAAATGATCCACACCCTGGATCGGGGTTCAACAGTTTACAACTGTCCAGGTCCAAGACCTCTACCACTGTTCTTCGTGGGAAACAGTACAACAGCAACCAGCTGTCCAGGTCACACACGACCTCTACCACAGTTCTTCGTGGGAAAGAAAGAATGAAAGAGTTTTGTAAGGATTTACAGATCCTTCAGTTTGAGTACAGGAGACAGTGTATGTGTTAGATATAGCAGATAACACACACTGCTCGAAATGAATGGTAATAAATCACAGAACAAGAGATGTAGAGTTTAGAGATGGTTCTGGTGATTTCAGTATAGCTCTGGACTCCTTTGGATTAGATTAGAAGTGAGTCTGAGTCCTCTTCTTGTTTCTGTTGAGAAACAGAGTGTCGTATGCTCCAGGTTCACAGGTGGTGAGAATGTAGTCGATGAAGTTCTTCTTGTAAGCACAGAACACTCCTCGAGTATGCTTGATTTTCTGTGAGCTTCTCTGTGTTCCTCTTGTGCTTGTGTCGCTTTTGGTATAATGGATGCACCGCACTTTTCTGGTTCACTTCTTGTTTTCTTTTCACGTTCGCGTTCGCATCTCCTATTTTCTGGTATGTAGTCTTCTCGTATTTATCTCTCATCAGGGGACAGAAAAGATTTCTTTTCAGCAGGTACGAGGTACGGGTTCCTGACATCCGACAACCTTTATCAGATATTTGACAAATCATTAAAATGTATGATATGACCGTTAGATAGATTAAATATAGGAAATAAAGAAATTCAAACAGTGAGTTGAGTGATCGGTAGGTAATCAGCATCGGTAGCTTGAACATCGGTAGCTTGAACATCGGTAGCTTGATGTCATTAGTTGCTTTGACTCTATCGGTGGCTCTATGCGTTGGTTGGTACATGCATCGGTAGCTCCATGCGTCGGTAGGTACATGCATCGGTAGCTCCATGCGTCGGTGGCTGCGAGTCTATCGGTAGCTTCGTCCATCGGTGACTTATTCCATCGGTAGCTATTTTTACTTACACCGGTAGCTCTACGTTTGTATCGGTAGCTGTATTTATAAGTACATCGGTAACTCTATGTTAAGTCTATCGGTAGCTGTCTGTTGGTAGACTAAGTCTATCGGTAGACTGGTTACCGGTAGCTCTTTATCAGTAGCTATAGGCAGATTACTTATCTGTTTTAGGCAGAACACATCCGATTGTGTTTGAATCAATTTAGAACTTGTATGAACATGGATAAATGATGATTAACATATTCCAAAGACTATTTAAAAAAGATGTTATTGGATTGATCACAGATTGGAAAGAATTAAAGTATAGATCAACAATACTTAACAATATCATAGAGGATGAAGACATAATTGGGATTTTCAACACAAATAAATACATGATTGAGATTATCAAAACAGGTGAGGTCAACAATCTCCCCCTTTTTGATAATCACAATTTATGATATTGGCATTTAACATAGTGAAAATATAATAGTAAAGAGTATAATATTGAATTCAATTTTCTCAGAGAGAACAGCATCATAGATACTAGAAATAGTATGATATAGACATAAGTTATCAGAGGTAAAAAAAATAAGGTACTATATAGACATAAGGTATTAGAGATAAGAATGGAAACAAAACAAAGGATAATGTGTTTCCCCTTATGCCTTATTTTTCTCCATGGAAAATATTTCTCATTTTGTTCTCATTCTCGTATAAAAAGTTTCTCCCCCTCTCTTATTGTTCTCCCCCTTTGTGATAATCAAAAATGGGGAAAGCATATATATAGATATATATAGAGGAGAGAAATAAAACAAAGAGAAGTAAAAAGTGGTCTGTATTATAGTTAGTCAAAAAGTACAACAAATACAGATTACACAGGAGTCAATTCTCTGAGCTTGCTCACTTGTTCTTTGAAGGCTTGAGTGACTGGAGGGAGCTTCATGTGTTCCAACATTAGCTTGAAGTGGTGTTCGAGTTGATGCTTGGTGAAGATCTTGGAGAAGTAGTAGTCCACTTTGCTTTTTATGGCTTCTTGAGAAGCAGAGGATTCTCGCATAAAATCTTGAACTATCTTCATGATTTCTCTGGAAGAATCCCTTGTAGAAAGCACCACTCGGCTTAACTCTGATGAGTCCCCAGAGCCACTGGTAGGAATAGAACCAATCTCCTCCTTCAATATTGCTCGAACTGAGTTCATATCAACTGATGGTTTGGATGTGAGAGGGCCAAGAGAGAAAGAAACAGTTTCTTTAAAACTCTTTGACAAACCACTGATTAGGCTTTGAACTTGAGAGTCTTGTAATTTAACATGATCCTTCACTGAGGTTTTGAAACTTTCAAACACTGAGACAAACTGGCTAACTACACTCTTCACATAGGCTAGATCCTTGTCAGCTTGAGACTTGGAGCTCATATAGGAATACAAAGCAACCACTGATGTCTTGAGAGCTTCCAGATCAGCTTCGATTCTTGAAGACTGAGTCTGGCATTCTTTCACTTCTTCCATAAGCTCAGACATAAAGGAAGATAAATTACAAGCCAGAGATAGCTCGAAGGATCTCTCTAGCACTTTCATTTCTTCATAAAAGCTTTCCTTCATCTCAGCAACTGAAGCACTGAATGATTCTTTTATCTCATCCTTCATGGATTCAAGATCTGATTTGGAGACAAAATCACTTGAGACAACTGCAGCAGATCCCCTTGCTGAGGCCAAATTAACTACCGAAGTAGTCATTATTGAATTGATTGAGGATGCAAGAGAGGTTTCCATTAGCTTTACTTCTTCAACAAAACTGGATTTGAGGTCCTCTTTCAGCTTAGTCAAATCATGAAATCTGACCACATCATCTGGCAACAACTCAGCAGCAAGATCATAATTGGTCTTTGGTCTATCCACAGACATCTCATTGTTAGAATCTGGATAATCTAATCCACAGAATATAAACCCTGGGTCTTCTACCCAGTCTCCAATCTCAACAGCTACTGTTACATTCCCAAGCACAGACCGATGCTCCCCCTCAATGGGTGCATTCTCATGTATCACAACTGCCTTTTCTGCTGGCCGTTCTTCATCAGAATCTTCTACCACAAGTTCTACAGGAGCAGCATTTAGAAGATCTTCTGATACAGGTACAGCTTCTTCTCTATCTCTTTCTTCTTCAGCAGCAGGTATAGCTGAGTTTCCAATTAAGGGACTCATACTTAACCTACCAGAAGCAGGCGATTCAACTGCATTTTCCTTTTCCTCTTCTTCTTGGTGAGGTACAGACTGGTCTTCCTCATAAGTAGGCAAAACTTCCTCTACTTTTCCTTTCCTAGAATAAACCAGTTCTGCAACAGGACTTGGGGGCAAGTCTGGATCTCCTCCAACATCCATAGGAGTTTCTTCTTCTTCTTCTTCTGTCTCATCACTATAAGCAGGTTCCTCTTCATCAGGTCTTAGACTCGGATCTCTCATATCCTTTGGTCTTGAGGGATAATCCACAGGATTAAACCTATCATAGATTTTCTGATCATCACTGACCCATTCTCCCTTCCATGGGTTCCAGTTAATTTTCATATACTTGCAAACAGTCGAGGTGATGCAGAAATTGTTCTTGACTACAACTGCCTCATCCTGAGACTCAGCTATTTCTTTCACTTTTATCATCACTGAAATCAGCTTGGCAAAGAACAAGGCATTGGTCTTTGACTTTGGTCTAATCATGTCTTCCATTTGAAGCATCAACAATCTGCACAGATTGACTTTTACACCATGTCTTAGCAAATGAAGAAGATAGATATCTTGATATCTCAGATTTGCAAAATCTCCTCTCCTCGGTATTAACACATGCTGAACAAATTTGAAAAGAAGTCGATTCTCTCCATCCATTTCAGCAGCTACCACTTGCCTTTGATTTCCATTCCCAGTCAGCTCTTGTAAGGCGGTCTCATAATCAAAAATGTCACTACTAGGTGGCATTGCTCTTGACACATACCCAGAGACACCTTCATGCGGTACTTTTAAACATTCAGCCCACTCTGCTGAAGAAAAAGACATCTCTTTTCCATTTACAAAAGAGCTTACCCGATTCTCATTCTCAGACTTCTCAAAGGTTACAAACTCATAGAACTTCTTTACCAATTTCGGGTAGTATGGGCCATTGTTATTCGAGAAACAATCCACCCATTTCTGGTCTTCCAGAATCTCGAGCACTAAGGATTTGCTAGGCAGTAGCCATTCCACGCACAATTCCTTCTCGATTACTATATCTCTATTCTGCAAGTGAGGATTCACTGGTCGCCTTCCCGATCTAGTTTTGACTTCACTAACACTGGCTTTAAGCTGTGTCTTCTGCTTCTTGGCATTTGGTTCTGCACTTTCATCTCTGACGATAGGAAGCTTGGTTTTTGCCATCGCGGGTTTAGGGTTCTTGGTCGATTTGGATGCTAAGGTTCGAAGGTGAGATATTTTGAGCTCGGTGAGGTAAGAAGTGGCTTAGACTTAGTTTTATCATTTAGGAATTCCAAATAAACGATTAAAATAGAGTAATAAAATAAAATAAAACGATTCGTATTCTTGGCGGCAGACAGAAGCTTTAAACTTTGCATCGGTGTGAGTTAATCATCGGTGAGAAAAACAAATCGGTGAGTGTTATACATCGGTGAGAATTTCTACGTCGGTGAGAAACTTACATCGGTGGGAATTTTCACATCGATGATAATTTTCACATCAGTGAGGATTTTCACATCGGTGAGAATTTTCACATCAGTGAGGATTTTCACATCGGTGAGAATTTCACATCAGTGAGGATTTTCACATCGGTGAGAATTTTCACACCGGTTGTGATTAAACATTCCCAGTTCATGTCTTATGAAACTTAGCCTATCCGAACTTAAAGGTTTAGTGAAAATATCAGCCAATTGATGTTCAGTGCCAATAAATTCAAGAGAAATATCACCTTTTTGATAGTGATCTCTTAGGAAATGGTGTCTTACATCTATGTGTTTGGTTCTAGAGTGAGATACAGGATTCTTAGAGATGTTTATTGCACTGGTGTTATCACAGTTGATTGAAACATGTTTAAAAACGTATCCATAGTCCAAAAGAGTGTGTTTCATCCACAGAATTTGTGCACAGGAACTACCAGCAGCTATATATTCTGCTTCAGCAGTAGATAATGCAACCGAGTTCTGTTTCTTACTACACCAAGAAACTAAGGATTTTCCAAGCAAATGACATGTTCCTGATGTGCTTTTTCTATCTAGCATACAACCAGCAAAGTCAGCATCTGAATAACTCATTAACTCAAAGGATTGTCCTTTTGGGTAAAACAAACCTAAGTTAACCGTGTGTTTGAGATATTTAAAAATTCTTTTAACAGCAAGCAAATGAGATTCTTTTGGGTTAGCTTGAAATCTAGCACACATACACACACTAAACATAATATCAGGTCGACTAGTAGTAAGATAAAGTAAACTACCAATCATACCTCTGTAATTTGTTTGATCAACTGGTTTCCCAGTTTCATCTGTGTCCAATTTACAGGTAGTGCACATAGGAGTTTCACTTTCCTTGATACTATCCAGACCAAAACGTTTTAAAAGATCCTTTGTATATTTACTTTGATTCAAAATAATACCATTTTCATTTTGAAATACTTGAAATCCAAGAAAGTACTTAAGCTCTCCCATTAAGCTCATTTCAAATTCATTTTGCATACTTTTTGAAAAATCAGTACATAAAGAGTGTTTAGAAGATCCAAAAATAATATCATCAACATATATTTGTACAACTAAAACATCTTTAGAAATTCTTTTAATGAAAAGAGTTGGATCAGCAATCCCTTTAGTAAAACCTTTTGAAATAAGGAAATTGCTAAGTCTATCATACCAAGCTCTTGGTGCTTGTTTTAAACCATACAAGGCTTTAGAAAGTTTAAAAACTTGATTTGGAAAATGGGGGTTAGCAAATCCAGGTGGTTGTTCTACAAAAACATCTTCAATTATAAAACCGTTTAGAAATGCACTTTTTACATCCATTTGATATAACTTGAAATCCAGATGTGCAGCATATGCAAGTAAGATCCTAATGGCTTCTAGTCTAGCTACAGGTGCAAAAGTTTCCTCATAGTCTATGTCTTCTTCTTGACTATATCCTTGTGCAACTAGTCTAGCTTTATTTCTAACTATATTTCCAGATTCATCTACTTTATTTCTAAAAACCCATTTTGTGCCTATTGTCAAAGTGTCCTTGGGTCTGTCAACTAATTCCCAGACTTTGTTTCTTTCAAACTGATTTAATTCTTCCTGCATAGCTATTACCCAGAATTCATCATTGATAGCATCATTGATATTTTTGGGTTCCAGCTGTGAAAGAAAGGCTTGATGTTCAACCTGGTTTCTTAGAGAAGCTCTAGTTTGTGTTCCTCTATCCAGATTACCAACAACAGCTTCTAAAGGATGATTCTTTAGAATCCTCGTTGATCTAGTAAAGGTTGGACTAGAAATTTCAGGTTCATCTATAGGTTCGGGTTCAACAGAAGCAGATTCTGGAGAAAGTCCAGAACTGGATACTTTTATAACAGGTTCTTTAGATTTATCATTAAGGTCCAGAATAGATAAGTCTTCTTCAAGGTTTTCAAGAGAGGTTTTAGGCTCATGTGGATCAGTTTCATCAAACTTGATGTGAACAGATTCTTCCACACATTTGGTTTTCTTATTGAATACTCTATAGGCTTTACTTGAAATAGAGTAACCCAGAAAAACTCCTTCGTCACTTTTGGAAGCAAACTTATCCAGATTATCTTTAGTATTCAGAATAAATACTTTGCAACCAAAAACTTTAAATTAATTAACCTTAGGCTTTCTATTGTTCCACAATTCATAAGGGGTTTTCTTAAGAACAGGTCTAATCAAGACTCTATTAATAACATAACAAGATGTATTTACAGCTTCAGCCCAAAAATAAATAGGCAGGTCATATTCATTGAGCATGGTTCTAGCAATTTCTTGAAGAGTTCGGTTTCTTCTTTCTACTACACCATTCTGTTGGGGTGTCCTAGGGGCAGAGAAGTTATGAGTATAGCCATTGTGTGAGCAATAAGATTCAAAATCTTGATTTTCAAACTCACGACCATGATCACTTCTCAGGGTCTTAATCTTGAGTCCACTAAGATTTTCTACAGACTTGGAGTATTTAACAAAGTAAGAACAAGCTTCACTTTTGTGAGCTAGAAAATATACCCAAGTATATCTAGAAAAGTCATCTACAAGAACATAAACATAGTGCTTCCCATTTAAACTAGAAACTCTTGATGGTCCAAACAAATCCATGTGAACCAATTCAAGTGGTTGAGAAGTTGAAACTTCATTCTTTGATTTAAAAGAAACTTTGTGTTGTTTTCCCTTTTGACAGGGGTTACACACTCTATCATTTGGGAATTCTAACTTAGGTAGGTCTCTAACTAGGTTTTTCCTAGAAAGTTTTCTAAGTGAGTGAATGTTGCAATGTCCTAATCTTCTGTGCCATAGCCAAGATTCTTTATGAAAAGCATTCAAACAATTAATATTCTGCTTAGCTAAAGAATTCAGATTAACAGCATAAACATTTTCATTTCTTAAGGCAGAAAATACCAAAACATTCTTAGAATCAAAAACTTTGCAAGAATCATTTTCAAATTTAACATGAAAACCATCATCACATAACTGAGAAATACTTAATAAATTGTATTTAAGGCCATCAACAAATAAAACTTTAGAAATCAAAATTGAATCAGTGTTACCAATCTGGCCTAGGCCGATGATTTTCCCATTTGAGTTATCACCAAAGGTGACAAAGCCTCCATCAACTTTTATTAAACTCTTGAAACAAGAGAAGTCTCCTGACATATGTCTTGAACATCCACTGTCCAAATACCATGTCTCTTTACAGGAGCTCTTTAAGCAAGTTCCCTACAAAACAGATTTAGATGGGAGATGATTTTGGTACCCAGATCTTCTTGGGTCCAGACAGGTTAGCCAATAACACTTTAGGTACCCATATCTGTCTAATGGATCTCATATAATTTGTAGAATTGACATGCTTTGAAAGATAAACTTTATTAGATCCATAGCTATGTATATAACTGGTTGAAGCATATGAAGTTCCAGAATTACCTTCATTCTGTCCAGATTTAGAAATGAATCTAGTTTTAGCAATTTTCCTTTGTCCAGGTTGGTATCCTATACCAGTAGTATATTTAGGTGCTACTTGCTTTCCTAGCATCTGTGTTAGAGTATTCTTGCCATTGGTGAACTTCTCTAAGTCTTTTCTAAGTTGCTCATTTGACAGTTTCAGTTCTGTATTTTCTTTTAACAGTTGAGCATTTTTCTCTCTTTCAATAGTGAGTTCGGTTTTAACTGTAGTGGTGAGAGCATGCTGTTTCTTTAATGACTTGTATTTATCCTTAAGTTCATTACATGTCTCTTCCAGCATATCACAGTATTCAAACAGTTCAGATTTAGACATGTTATCACCTTCAGAATCATCTCCAGAATAATATGACTTTGAAGCAGGAGTTTCAGCAGTTACCTCAGAAGTGTTTGCCATAAAGCACATGTTGGCTCGATTCCTTTCAGAGTCTGAAGATTCAGCTTCACTTGTCCTGTCTTCTGAAGCACTCCAAGTAGCCTTCATAGCTTTCTTAAACTTATTGTCCTTATATTCATATTTCTTTTTATATTTCATCTTTGGACAGTCGGCTTTAATGTGTCCTTTTCTCTTGCACTCATAGCAGACAACATCATCTGACTTGTCATTCTTCTTCCAGTCCCTTTTCCATTTGCCTTGGTGATCATACTTACCCTTATAATTTGTTTTTCTGAAGAACTTCTTTTTCCTATAAAATTTCTTAAATCTTCTGGCAATGTGAGCCATCTCAGCATCACTGTCAGAATCACTTCCACTGTCTTCACAGCTTGAACTTTCAACTACAGCTTGAAGCTTTTCCTTGTCCTTATTCTTTGAGGTTGAGGATTTGAAAGCAACAGACTTTCTTGCAGGTTCATTGTCTTCCTCTTTGTTCACTTTAAGCTCTTCTTCATACATCATCAGCTTGCCAATTAGTTCCTTGACAGGTAGAGCTGCTATGTCACAGGATTCTCTGATTGAGACAGACGTGCCTCTCCATCTATCAGGTAGACATCTCAAAATTCTCATAATTTGTTCCTTCGATGAGACATCCTTTCCCAGTGAGATCATTGTATTGACAATTTCGTTGAACCTGAGATACATGTCAGAAATGGGTTCATCAGGCTTCATTTTAAAATTATCATACTTGATAGTATAGGTGTTCAATCTCATTTCTTTAACATTAGTTGTTCCTTCATGAGAAACAGCTAAGGTATCCCAAATTTCATATGCAGTTTTACATGCAGAAATTCTATTAAACTCTTCATCTCCTAGAGCACAGTATAAGGCATTCATAGCTTTACAGTTGTTATTGTAGGCAGTCTTTGTAGGTTCATCCCAAGTAGATCTAGCAGTAGTGGGAATTTTGTATTCAGATTCAATAGCAGTCCAAATATCAAAACCTATGCTTTCTAGATGAATTTTCATTTTCAGTTTCCACTGAGCATAATTAGTTCCATTGAAGAAAGGTGGCCGGTTAGTAGCAGCACCCTCAAGTCTATTGTCCATGATGAGAAAATTTTAAAGAGATAAAAATTTAGAAATAACAGAAATTTTAAGAACTTTAAAATACAACTAAAATCACAGTTCAAAAGCAGAGTACTTTTAGAAAGTATTTTCAACCTTTGATACCAAGTGTTGGTCGGAGTGGTTTACTCAAGAGGGGGGTGAATTGAGTACCAATTAAAATTTCTATATTTAAAAACAGTGTCTTAAAGACCCCCAAATAAAATAATAAATTAAACTGTAGTGAATTTATATTAATGTAAAGATTCTGTTAGGTTCTCAAGGGATTGATTAATTCCCAGTTAATCAACACAGGAGTGTGTGATTATCTTTTGAAACTAACTTACTAATCTACTCTTAACATAAACACTTGCTAATTTAATTATCAAAGTAACTTTAAAAACAGTATTGGTTTTAAAGTGATTAGCAGCGGAATAAAACTTTGAAATAGATGGCACAACAATGTAACCAAGAGGTTCAGTCTCAAGCCGAGACTTAGTCCTCTCAAAAGTTTATATAAAAATGATCCACACCCTGGATCGGGGTTCAACAGTTTACAACTGTCCAGGTCCAAGACCTCTACCACTGTTCTTCGTGGGAAACAGTACAACAGCAACCAGCTGTCCAGGTCACACACAACCTCTACCACAGTTCTTCGTGGGAAAGAAAGAATGAAAGAGTTTTGTAAGGATTTACAGATCCTTCAGTTTGAGTACAGGAGACAGTGTATGTGTTAGATATAGCAGATAACACACACTGCTCGAAATGAATGGTAATAAATCACAGAATAAGAGATGTAGAGTTTAGAGATGGTTCTGGTGATTTCAGTATAGCTCTGGACTCCTTTGGATTAGATTAGAAGTGAGTCTGAGTCCTCTTCTTGTTTCTGTTGAGAAACAGAGTGTCGTATGCTCCAGGTTCACAGGTGGTGAGAATGTAGTCGATGAAGTTCTTCTTGTAAGCACAGAACACTCCTCGAGTATGCTTGATTTTCTGTGAGCTTCTCTGTGTTCCTCTTGTGCTTGTGTCGCTTTTGGTATAATGGATGCACCGCACTTTTCTGGTTCACTTCTTGTTTTCTTTTCACGTTCGCGTTCGCATCTCCTATTTTCTGGTATGTAGTCTTCTCGTATTTATCTCTCATCAGGGGACAGAAAAGATTTCTTTTCAGCAGGTACGAGGTACGGGTTCCTGACATCCGACAACCTTTATCAGATATTTGACAAATCATTAAAATGTATGATATGACCGTTAGATAGATTAAATATAGGAAATAAAGAAATTCAAACAGTGAGTTGAGTGATCGGTAGGTAATCAACATCGGTAGCTTGAACATCGGTAGCTTGAACATCGGTAGCTTGATGTCATTAGTTGCTTTGACTCTATCGGTGGCTCTATGCGTCGGTTGGTACATGCATCGGTAGCTCCATGCGTCGGTAGGTACATGCATCGGTAGCTCCATGCGTCGGTGGCTGCGAGTCTATCGGTAGCTTCGTCCATCGGTGACTTATTCCATCGGTAGCTATTTTTACTTACACCGGTAGCTCTACGTTTGTATCGGTAGCTGTATTTATAAGTACATCGGTAACTTTGTGTTAAGTCTATCGGTAGCTGTCTGTTGGTAGACTAAGTCTATCGGTAGACTGGTTACCGGTAGCTCTTTATCAGTAGCTATAGGCAGATTACTTATCTGTTTTAGGCAGAACACATCCGATTGTGTTTGAATCAATTTAGAACTTGTATGAACATGGATAAATGATGATTAACATATTCCAAAGACTATTTAAAAAAGATGTTATTGGATTGATCACAGATTGGAAAGAATTAAAGTATAGATCAACAATACTTAACAATATCATAGAGGATGAAGACATAATTGGGATTTTCAACACAAATAAATACATGATTGAGATTATCAAAACAGGTGAGGTCAACAGAAATTATGTGGATAAATAACCATTATGCTGTCACAAAATGTCTGGAAGGTAGAAATAATAAATCTTGTACATAGTTGTATAGAATTTTCTTAAATTTTTATGGAATTAAAAAGCTAATTTTTGATTATCCCTTTTACTCCACATCCCTCCTACTCCTATCCACCACTTTCAAGGAAATTATTCTTCTTCTTACTCATTATCTTTCCTATACTCATGTTCTATCAACTCTAATGTATATTTTATAATGGATTTGTTGGATATTAAGGCGAGATAAGACCTCCTTAACTGTATTCCATGTTCTTATATTATTTTTCATCTTATTTTATGTAGTCAGAGGGTTAAAATAAAATATATATCACCAAAATCATGGGATTATATCTTTAAATCACATGTAGTTATTTCTTTGGATAATGGTAACCCTGGTAAGTTCATTTGTGATGTTTATTCATTGTTTTTATATTTATCTATATCATTAAAAATCAATTTTTGGTTCTATGATTAAAGAAACTCATTCTTGGATTTTTGGGCTTGTTAACCTTGGAACTTTCTTTTGATAATTTGTTAATATAATTAATTTGGGGTACGTTCAAGGATATAATGTATCGTCATGATTTTCATTAATATAATGTTTATTTACATGGGTTTCTTGTTATGTATGATTATATATTGAATCATTTATATATTTATGGAATGTAATTATTCTTTGGGATCTTGATGGAATATTCTTAAATTATATCCTCAATAATAGTGGTTTCCCTCATATAAAATTATTTAGGTATTGTTCTATATTCATATGGTAATGTTTTTCATAATATAACATCAAAAAGTAATATTTTTAGATAATATGAAATAAATTTATTTTGTGAGTAGAGTTATAAAATATATAAATTAAAATGAGGCTTCGGCCCCAACCTTTAAAAAAATATATTTTTAATGATTTTGGGTAAAATGAATAGTTTTAGTATTATATTTATGAATTTTTTAAACATGCAGAGGTTGATAAAACTTATACTAATTTAGGAATTATTTTTCATGATCCATGTGTAAAATTGATACATATCACTTTACTTTTTATCACACAAAAAACATACATTTCAGAATATTAATCATGATATTGTTGATTATGAAGTATAGAATAATTAGATGTAACATCAATCCTAAGTAGAAAATGTAACAGGATTTTATAGTATATTAATTCCAAATTACATCCGGTGTATTTTATCATTTTTTGAAATATCTAATTGGGTTTTAGCGATACAATATACATGTGTAATGGAATAAAAAACATTTCATACCTAGTTACTAAAAAATCATTGTAGGGATATTAGAAATTACTATATAACATTAAATTTTTTCTTATAATTTATTATAAAATATAGAAGATATTAAAACATAATATGTGGTGTATAATGTTGAGAAATATAGTTATTATGGTAACCATTAAATAGAATTATTCCTTGTTGTTACCTTATTAATTAAATTTAATTTAATTATTATATCCCATGTAAAAGTATATGAATTATATTTCAACAATCCAAACATAACATCGGTTAGGATTTTCATCATTGGGAAAGTGAAGGTGAGGTTGATTTTAAGTTGAAAATAATGATTTAGTATTTTGAGGTTATAGGTTTCTTAAATGGGGTTCAAAACACAAAGCAAAAGGTGGGTTTAAAACCCATTTTCTTTTTTATAACCCTTCATATCAAATGTTGTAATTATAAAATTATTTCCACTTTAGAATAAATTTTTAATATATTTTCTAATGTAAAAATTAAAATATAGACAATTTAATAATATAAAAACATAAAAATATATTTTTATTTAGAAAATATATCATTGTAGAACATTGTGGGGAACATTATATTTAAAAAATATTTCTAATTAACACATTTGAATATTTATCTAGGATTTTTAATGTATGTAATGACTAATATAATAACCATATTATGTAAGATAGTTAGTGTACTATTCTCGCATAGAAGTGGTTACCCTTATTTTTCCCATTTCCATGTCTAAATGGAGAGTAGTGAACCTTAAGATAAAAGGAAAAAGCTGACCTATATATAGAAATCCATGATTATAGAGTGTTTTATAATGTTTATTATAATTTAATTGAAGAATAGTATTACATGATGTCAATGTTGATGATTCCATTATATTCTATGGTTTTCATTTATTTATATATACTTTATGACATAATAAAATGTATCTATATATGTTTATTATTTCACATCATTATTAATACATGTATATTGATTGATATTTTTAGAAAATTAATTTTTATATACTTATATCTTATGTTATATATATATAATGTCTTATAAATCCTCATAGATGACCTTTTTGATGATGTGGACAATGTCTGAAAAAATAATTAGGTATACCCAGTTTTATATTAGTTGACTCACTAAAGAGGTTGATGTGTAATAAATCACTTTTTACATATTCAAATTAACTAATTATCAATGATTTGTATCAAGGATTCCTGAACTCGCTCCCCCAACACATTTCCCATTATATGATGGGTGTTTTACCATGAATCATTATAGGTATATCAATTCATATACATTGGTTCATATATTAAATGTGTGATATTGTATTCTTGACTATTTTGATATGAATCATAGAAGCCAATACTGATAGATCCTAGGTTTTTGGAACTGTTATTGAAATAGTTAGTTTAGATATGGACCCCTAATTAAAATGATTTATTTAGTTATATACTTTTATTTATTATTCATAATATTTTGTATAATACATAAATTGTTTCAATGAACATTTTATTTAAATATATTTTTCATATATATTTATATAAACATGTATTTTGATATAAAATATTGAAATAATGAAATTTAATATATATTGGAGCCTTCATGGAAACCTTTAGAGCATGTTGTTCTCAAAACTTGCATGTGTACTTTATTGGGTGTTCATTAACAAAATTTATATTATAGGTATAAGAAGGTACTAGAAAATATATAGAATCCTTTTTTCCCACATGCGTTCGATGTTAGAACGAGATATGTTCGACAAGATCCTTGTACTTGATGATAGAGATGGAGTTTGACACATATTTATGAATACTAGTGACCTATTTGAATTATTTTAATTTATATGTGTCAATTCTTATTTCAATATGAAATTAATTACATTTATATTGATACATTTTTTTGAACTAAACTCTATGGGTAAATAACCTCACAATAAGACTATAAGACTCATAATGATATTCCCCACTTCCTAAGGATCTTGGAGTTCTCATGGGGTGATGTGGAGGCATAATTTAGGTTCTATATGGATGATTCAGGACACAAATTTCACAAGATTTTCTAATTACTTTTGGAAAGAATAATATTAAAAAACATAGGTTGTGTAAGGATCAATCCATAAGCATTAAACTTTCAAGTGTTTTTGAATTAGAATTGAATTCAAGGATATTTTATGTTTAGATTTGAGAAAATCATGTTAATAAATTACAATGTAAACCCATAAGTTAATGGTGAAAAAATATAATCAGTATCCATGTTTTTCCCAAAACAGAACTCATGAAAACAAATAATTATTTATTTCTTGAACCATATTTACAAACTATAAATATAACTTTATCATTTACGTTACAGATCTAGTGATTTTTTTTAAAAGGTGTGATGAGTAAAAAAAGCTCTGTAAGGGATATAAGAGAAAGGAAACCAGTAGTCCATTGAAAAAAATGGAAACTCATATAATGTTTACTTTTATCTTAAATGTAATTTAATCATGCAGTATAAAACATTTCCACTCAAAATGAACGTATGAATTTTCCAAAAATAGAATCACTAAAACCTATATTAAGAAATTAAAACATATTTCAATTATATAGATAATCATTTTTATTAAAGCCTTTCAAATCAATTTCTATTGGAATAACAATATGGTCAACTTCCCCAAAATTCACTCATTAAAATGGAATAACCATATGGTTAACATAAAAAATATCATTTCCCAATTAAGATATTATGGGCTTACTAGGTGTTATCTAGGCCACCACATGTAATGATATAATGGTAATTTTCGAAGCTATATGGACCACCCCATGTAATTATTTAATGGGGGTTCTTAGTGAAATCTAGTAAACACCATATTAATATGTAACAGGCTTACCCGACACTATTTGGGGTCACCCCATGTTAAGCTATTACAGTATGTCCCAGTGCATTCAAGGCCACCCCTTGTTTAATTATCATGTACCACATAAATTATAAAACTTTTTATGATAATATATTGTTACCATTAAGTATTTATAAAACTCTTTTAAACTCGTAAGATAATAGAAATGACCATTCTTTTAAAAAATTATTTTAAAATCAAATCACAATTCACATCACAGAGAAACCATTTTATTTGAAAATTAAAAAAGAAAACCTATAAAGGAAGCATTATATAATTAAATATCACGATTATGGGAAAATCATATCATTTATTAAAACTTATAAAAACCTTATTATTTTCTTTTTTATGAAGAATATATAAAATAATTTTTTATTAGAAATAATTTCCCTTGAAAATATCATACCGTTATAGTGATCGTTAATTAAATGAATAAATTAAGTGTTTTCATATATATGGATATAAAAATATTAGAATTACAACATAAGATAATCAAAAGTATTTTTGAAAATAATATTATCATGACATAACCATTGAATAATACGTTTATGTCAATGAAATAAAATTTAGTTAGGAATTACCTTACCTTGAGTTCCTTTTTGTCAAAAATGTACTTTAACTTCCTTTTATTCAAAAAAATATCCATTTCTTAACACCTTAGTACCATTAATAATTGTGTTTCGCCTAGAATAAGAGATAAATAAAGTGAGTATGGATTCTTGGAAGGTATTTGGGTAGTGCATGGCCCAACAAAATAAGTTATTATGTGTGGAAGGAGAGGATATGGGGATCCCTTATCTAATAGAGGAGAAGAGGACTATTGAAAATTATCAATATAGTAAAATAATATAAATCATTTTTCCTTTACCAATTTATCCAAACTATTTATTTAAAATATAAGATGTTGATTAGTTTATATTAATTCATTAATAAAAATTTAATCATTTTTGGGCTATTTTTTAATTTTTATATTTTTGTAACCCTTATTTAACCTCTTTAACTCTTACCCTAAAAATTTGTTTTTACTCATTGAAGGTTAATATAGTAAATATAAAATTACAAAAGAACCATAAATTAATATTTGATGAAATTTTGAAACATATCCAAATATTTTTACAAAATTTGATATTTCTATAAATTTTATATAATTTCATAAAATGTTATTTATTTGAAATTATACTCAATGTAAATTGTGACAATATTCATTAAATTAATTTTAAGAAAAATAAATAAGACCATAAAAATTATAAAAAATTACTATAAAACCCCACTAAAATTTCATGTTAATCTATAAAATTTGTGGATTACATTAATTGTTTTTTATTATATTTATTTTAATATTTTTAGTATCAATCATTTGATATTTACATTAATTAAAAAATTACTCCATCATCATTGCGTCATCATTTATGGTAATTATTTCATCACATAATTTTTTAAAATAAATTACCTTGATGTAGATATATATTTTATATTTATATTTACTCGTTATAGTTGCTGATATCTTCTAAATAACCCAATATTAAAAATTTTATTGTTATTAAAACAAAAGTATTCCATCATAAACATTTCATTAATATAAAATACTATAAAGGGATTAAATTCATCCATCTATATCCTAGAGGACATAAAATCATCGTAATGATTTTTCAGTAGACCATAAATCATCCAATAAAAGTAGGACCTCTATTAGGGTGTTTTTTATTCTTTATAATATTATTTTTACACATAATTACCTAATTTACCTAAACGTGATAATAAAAAGTACAAAAGTAACTATTCATATTGTCCAAAAAATAAATGATCATTTTAACAAATATGAAGCTTTTGATTAAAATTAGGTATCTATTTTTTAGAATTTAAAACAGTGAATCTTCTAACATTAATTTAAAATTAAAACCGTAGACGGAACAAGAAAGCGCGTTTTAATGTAAAACTTAAGATATTTGAAATATTTTTATATCCAATTTTAAAGTAAATTTGATTCCAATGATCCAAATTGGATTAAAAAATATAAAAATGATATATTTACACTTTAAAACAAAATAATAATATAATTTAACCCTATAAATTATTTATAATAATAAACACTCTGAATTTAAATAATTTATTTTTAGTATTAATAAAAGATTGAAACTTATTAGAAAAATACCAAAAATTCATCCAATGAAAATATTGATATTATAAATCAAAATTCGCGGTTTATTTCATGAAATATAATTTATAATTGTTTTAATATTTAGATTTAAATCAAATTCTCTGTCAAAATGAAACATAAGAGTCATTAGAAAATTACAGCCTGTTAAGAATAAAATTTGATTTATTCTACTCTTATGTGTATAAATTATATTATCCAAATGAAATCTGATTTTATTGAATATATTATATATAAATATCATTAATATATATGCTTAATAGTGGTTAATTTATTTTATAAAATTCCATTGAGAGAAAAAATTAGTATTCAATTAAAACACATCATTTATATTAAATTGGTTATTATATTCATGTATAATTTATTAGTAACAAAAGAAATAAGTATATAAATATGTTGAAATAATATTTTTATAATTTCTTTAATCCTATTCATACATTCTATTCTAACTTATAATTTATAATGGTAACATATAAATAATAATATTTAGCTTCTCATTCTGGATCAATGTAGAGAGTTGCAAGGACCTGTTTTTTCTTTGAGGTATAGATAATGTATTTTTACACCAATTATCTATTTGAATTTCAAAAAATCCTATATTTTGATTGAATATGGTGGTCATAGTTTTAATACGGGTGTTCATGGCTCATTTAAATCCAGCAACACATCTATTAGGATGAAAAAGTCGTGAAAAAATGTTAGTGAAAATCATGAGTGGTAGGTCGCAAGGATTGACAAACCATGCAAGGAATGGGAAGTGATCATGAGAAGGCCACAAGTATGGAAAAAGCCATGAAATTTGGGCCACATCTCCATGTGACAACCACTATAATTTTTACATTGTGGTTTCACACATTTTTTGTAGGGTCAGTCAAACTGTGTTCGTAATCCATGTGGGTTACCCTTGCCTACATATAAATGTGTATGGTTGGTGCATGGATTGAAAAAATATATCCTCAAATATTGAGACCCATTTAATTTGGAAACTTTTATAATTATAAATTATATTAAAATACTTGTAAAGAATTAATTTTTTTTCTCATTTTACTCAATTAAGAACAACTACTCTCATATTTTTAATGTCTTTAATGACTATTTTTAGATTCGAGGAAAATTATTCATCAGATCTACAAGTTGAAGGTTTTACATATCATTGGATCAATAAAGGTAAGATATTGATTAATTTTTATCTAATCAATGTTCTTAGGGATATAAAATGGTATATTTAGGTGCAAGAAAGTATTCCTTATTATTTGTTTCTTCATCTGTTCATAGTTTTTAACCCAATATAAGACAAACCAAGAGTTGATACTATATGATCTGTCATACATGGACCTAAGTTAGGTGGTCTCGTTATTTTTTATTAATATCGAGTGATTTATATATACACCATTATACCACACACCCAATTCTTAGGTGCATCCTTAAATTGTATTTTGATGCTTGAACTGAATTTATAAGAATGGAATGTGTAATAAAAGTGGACCATCATTGAAATTATAGGTTGAGGAACATGAATGAAACTACCTTTTTTGGGGTGTTGTGAATTTAAATTGTTTATTTGATGGTGTATGTACTTTTACACCTTCAGGTGTTCCCTTTTCAAATTTTCTATGGGATGTAAATTGGTAATTTTAATTTTTTAATTGAATTGTGACATCATTGGTAGATGAGTTGACTAATGGGAAGGGTTGAAGTGAGAAGGATCAGTTAACCTTATTATAAAATTACTAGTTTAGGGTTTGAATTGTTATTTATATACGAATACCTAGGTGATTTAAATAGATACTATGACATGAATTATGTATATAAGGAATATATTCTTGATATAATATTTTTTCCCTTGAGAATGTTTGAGATGAAATTCTTATAGATTGGCATGTTCCATTAAGCACCCTTGTGGTGTGGTTTTAATTACAATGTTCTTGGTTTTGAACTTGGCATGTTAAATGAAATTTATTTATTGTTAATGAAGTGGTCAAATGATTACTATCGAAGGGTGACACATGGATTCATATGGGAATTCCATGGATGTAATCATTTGGCTATTGAAATCTAGGCTCAGGTGATACATTGTTCTCTAAGGATAGACTCATTGAGAATTGGAGTATTATATTTCAAGTAAAAATATGATTCCTTATGGATTTACAAGGATGTACTCAGGATAATATGATTATATATGCCATGGGTGATACTTATTCCCCCTTAGTGGACCTCAAAGGATGGACTCAAGTGGATGATACATTGTTCCACACCTAGTGAGATTCACGTATTCTTTAGAGGTTTGTGATGGATGTTATCATAGGGTGTTGGTACATATTACACCTGGAGTGATATGTGGATTCCAAACAAGGAATACCATTTAATAGATCCGGTTCTATGTTGTTAAATGAACATTAATATAAATGATACATGCCCGATAGTTCAATCAGATACTTAACACTTAAATATGTAGATTAAATGAATTTGATTAAAATGAGAGCCTGGAATATATGATGTTATCTTTGGAGTACTTCCTTTACCTATTTCATTTCATCCTATATAATTTTTTTTATATATTCATTAAATGATTATCACCTAAACTTGGATGGTTTCCTATAGGGATTATATCTCACAACCCATTTGGTCTAACTTTGTGTACCCAAACATAATATATGATTGTATATGTTGATAAGGGAATATTCCATAATATAGGTCCTTGATTACTACTAGGAGAAGGGAATCTTGGGATCAAGGTAAGGCCTATTATATAGAAACCTTTATCCATTTTTTTCCTCTGTTCCATGAGGTTTACATATTCTATGTACACATATTTTTGGATACATTATTAGAGAAAAATTACAAGTATCATAATTATTTTATGATATCTCTTCTAGAATTTCTTATATACCAGTCTTCCCCTATTTATTTATTTTCTATATGATTTAATTTGTTCTCTACTTGTATGTTGTTGATATTTTGTTATACTACACTCTCATGATGCATTCATAATCTCCCCATAGACACACATAGGTCCATGCTTCTAGTTGAAAACACTGGTGTATTGGTAGATGTGCTTGAGAGATGTGGGCCAACCAGGATTGGGGAACTGTGGAGTGGTATCTGAGTCTGGGATGATAAAAAATTTAGTCCAAGACTTTTTTTTATAGTTTTCATTACTATTTGGCGACAATATAATGGGTTATGATAGAATAGTAATTTTTTAATGAGTATTACCTGGGCGTATCTTACCCCCATACAAGAAAATATAAAATTGCCTAAAACTAAATTGTTTTTCTTGGATTGTTACTATTACTGTTGATTAAATTCCACCATCGGGTGATGCAATTGAATTGTGATGTTATTATTAATATAATCTTTGTAAAATTGTGTTAAAACCTTATTAGATAAGGGTGATTCATCTCAAGCATCATATAGGAATACTTTGGAATTAAATGCCAAGAATTATTCCGTGTCATATATGATTCATTACTTATTCTATGTTGTTGTGATATCTATTTTGGTAGGTGTCACACCCCGACCACATATACCTTTATTTTACTTCTTTCTTGGTCCTGATTTAAAATTTTTCGAGGTTTAGTTGTGTCGGCGGTCTCGCACCGGTGCGCGGTCATCGCATCGTTAGCGATGATCGTGCGTTCGGCCCGGGTAACTATGTGTTCACCCGGCGTTTCAAATATTAAAGTTTTACGTTGACTTTTTATTATTATTACTATTTGAGTTGCGTTATTATTATTGTAGTTATTTTTCGTGTATAAGTATATATATATATATGTCTATATATGTGTATGTTTATACATATGTATATTCTTTAATACGTTATGTTTATATATGTATATATATATATGTATATATATATATGTATATATATATTGTTTATATGTGTATATGTTTATATATATGTATATATGTATATATATTTCTATATGTGTATATATATATATATATATATATCTTTGTATATGTTTAAATATACGTATATGTGTCTATATCTATATATGTGGGTGTGCACGCGCGCGCACGCGTGTGCAAACATTTATTTTCAAATGGTTTTAATATTTTAAATTTTTGATTAAAGATAATTATTATTATAAATTTTCTAATTATTAATATTAATTTTTTCTATATATCGTTATTAATTTTTAGGATTTGTTTTATTTAATTACGTATGTTCAATATTTTTATTAGTATATTATTATGATTATAGTATTTTATTATTTTTACATATTACTATTAATATTAGTCTCATACTATTATTTATATTTTTATTGTATTATTATTATTATTATTATTATTGTTGTTATTATTATTATTATTACTATAATCATATATATATATATAAGGACCGAAACCCTATTTTTCCCCCCTAACCCTACTCCCGCAGCCGCCTCCCTCTTCTCCCCTCTCCTGTCTCTCTCCCCCCGTTTTTATTCCTCTTTTTTTCTCTGGTTTGTCCAACCTGCGGCTTCCCCGGCCCTCTCCGCCGCTCGCCGTCCCGCCGCGCCAAGCCGCCGGCCTCCTCGCCCAGCCACCGTCCCGGCTTCCCCGGCCCTCTCCGCCGCTCGCCGTCCCGCCGCGCTAAGTCGCCGGCCACCGCCGTCCTCACCTCCCATCTGGTGGACCTCCGTCCCGCTCCCGTTCTGCCCCGTGTGCCGCGCCCGACCACCCCGCTGCCGTCATGCGCGCCCCGCGCCGCCCTCCCTGACCGCCGCACCTGCAGCTCTGACGTCCGGCGACCCCTCCCGTGCGCGCGAACCCCCTGTCCGGCTCGCCGCTCCCCTGCCGGCCTCGTCCCGGCGTCCCGGCCCCTCCGCTGCGCCAACCTCCTGCTTTCCTCTTCTTCCCCAGCCTCGCCGGCCTCCCGACCTCCGGCGCACCATCTCCCTGACCCCATACCTCCATCCGGCGACCCTAGACGCCGGCCCGCACCCCCTGTTTCGGCTCCCCCTCCCGCTCCATTGTGAGTTTTGTTTTTATTTTCATTTTGTTTTTTTATATAACGTTTTAATATTTTTATCATGTTAATAATAATAATAATAATATTATATTATTATTATGTTATTATTATTATATGATTATTATTATTATTTTGTTAATATTTTTCTTATTAACATTATTATTATTATTATTATTATCATGTTATTAAGTTATTATTTTTATTATTATTGCTATATTATTATTATGATTATTTTATTATTATTATTATTATAATTAATATTATCCTATCATTTTTATATTATTATACTATAATTATGCTAAATAATCATTATTATTATCATTATATTATTATTATTGTGATTTTATCATTGTTATATTATTATTATGTTAATATTATTCTATTATTATTATTTTTATTATATTATTATTGTTATTATTGTATCATTATATTTTAATTATGTCATATTATGATTGTTATTATTATTTTCACATTATTATTACTCTGGCATTCACTTGTGCTTTGTTAGGGGTTTTTTCATCAACTTATATTTGTTTTTGGTAGGTTTAGGATTTTAGGACCCGCGCAGGGAATTTCCGAGAGAGCGCCATCGCTGCGCCTTGTTTCTGAGGTTCCGCCGTCTCCGCGCCTCAGTTTCAAGGTGAGAGTTTCTCCCCGACGCTTGGTTTCGCATGCTCTAGTGAGTTTTTGTATGTGTCTGAGTCCTTCATATCTATTATGCAGAGTGTTGGACTTTATCACGTGTCTTAGGACACACGTCGTGTCATCGCGCCTTGGTTCCAAGGTCGTTTTACCGCTGAGCTTGGATCTTGAGGTAGGTCTCCCTTTTCACTCACCTTTAAATTTAGAATTTATTTACTCCTTGACTTTTTATTAAGTTTCAGTAAATTTAAAAGTATTATTAAGTTGTTATCTATAGTTTGGTGATCTGCTGATGATAAAAGTTGTTTTAATTCTAGCGTTTCATTAAAAGCGTTTTCTTGGATTTAATTGTGTGTTTCCATGGTAGTGTTGCTAGATGGTTCTTCCTGAATAATGAAAGACATGTTAAATTGTGTCTTGAAATGTTTTTAGCGTGTGTAAATTAGTAGATGTATTGATAATAAAAAAAATTGTTTCTTAGGACCTGGATTAGAGAAAATGACTGTATGTCCTATAAACTAGATTTTGGAAACTTAAAGTGTGGTTCTTGGTTGACGAGAAATGTTTTCCTTTGTCGCGTGAACAAAAGTTTGGATTTCATTTGAGAAATGGTGTTCCTTCAAAAAAATGATTTAAGGCCCGTTTGGCTCTTGATAAAAGTGGGTGCGTTTGGATATTGGAAAATGATTCTACTTGTGGAACCAGTGTGTTTCGGGTTTAATATGCCGATTTGTGTTTCTTAAAAAATGTTCTAAGTGTGTTTCTGGTTTTCAATGGCATGGCGTGTCATATCCCTTTGGAAATGTTTTAGTGTTAAATGTTAAAATTGAAAGTGACATGACGGCCCGGTTGGCACTTTAATAAAGGTGAAGTGATTATACACACAGATATATATACGTACTTGTGAGGGAATTTCTACAGGGGGACTTCCCTTCGAGGGTTGTCGTGTAGCGATGTTCGTGTAAGGGGTTGGCAAGTGCGGTGAGATGAGTCACGCGTGCGAGGGTCTCCCACTTACACAGTATTACTAAAACCACCATGGGTTCCTGGGCGTCTTGTAGATTATCGAGTGACGGTTGCTTGCTAACCCTGATTAGACGGGTTGGTAACCCCTTGAGTCGTAGACAGGCCAGGTGGGATGTACCACTTGTTGGCTATTAGGGCGGCCAGTTGGTTATTGACTGTGGAGTACCATACCGGCAGGTAGTCTGAACCCGAGTACGTCTAGGGGTTTTCTAGGGATGTTCAGGATCGCCCATGGTTATTGCTGATAAATTCTGGTTTATTTTTACTTGCACTTGGTTTTCCTTGCCTGTTTACCTTTAATTGCACTTGTTTTCCCTACTTGCTTGCTTTCAGTCATATTTCACAGCCTATACTGTTAGACTTTGGGAAAAATGGTTTTCAAATGAAAATGCTTTATTCTCTTTGGGTTAGATTTGAAAATGTAACACTTTGCTTTTCAGAATGAGTTTAAAACTAATGAAATGGAACTAACTTTTGAAAAAGAATAAGGGAAATGTCTCGTGTTTGATTTTCAAGTAAAGCATTATGAAAAATTACTTTTATACATTATAGTTCAAACCTGGATTATGTAGATTCTATATTTACTAGAAGTGCATTGTGATTTGTTGTGGGGCTCACCTACTGAGTACTTTTGTGCTCACGCCTATCTTTTACCTTTTCAGTTGCAGGTTCTTTGTGTTCAGGTTTTCCTGGATTGAGTCGCTCAGTGAGGGAGTGACGTTGGTTGTAGTTGGGTGGTGACCCGCGAGGTCACATGGAGGTATGTCGTGGTATATTTGTTTATGTCTTTAGTGTTTGTCAGTTTGTTTAGTTTATATTCTTTCTTTCGATCCTGTTTTTTTTAGTTTGGGCTGAAATCGTTCCCAACGATCAAAATTTTAATGCCCGGCACTTGTTTCCATCCCGGGGGGATCGGGAACGCCCCTCGGGACTTGCCGCGGACCGGCTCGGGTGACCGGTTCATGGTCGACCCGGGCTGGTTCGTGAAAAAATGGTATCAAAGGGGCAGGTTCTTGTTATTTGGGTTGTTCGGTAGAAGGAGATTAGGACTGTCGGAACTCGAGGGGTAGGTACGGGAAGAGCGTCGTGAACTCTTTCTCACACTGATCTTCGAGTTACCAAGGGTAGTTCAGGAATTGTGTCCTTGTCTTTCCTTGTTTGTCTTGGATTAAGAGATGATAATGGAGTCAAGCCGACGTTACATCGTAATTTCACATGGAGTAGTGACCCATGTGGAGTCCGAGTACGTCGTTTGAATTCCTCCTAGTGGTCGACGCTGACTTGGGACATGACCCACTACCATGTCGCCAGGTTGAGTGTGACTACTAGTCCCTCATTTCAGTGATTGATGCAAATTTGGATGCTTCTTTTGTTTTGGTCAGTGTAAGTACATTGTTGGAAATGAAAAAGGGTTTTGGAAAAAAAATTTGGACTAGTTTTTTTTAAAATACTTTAAATGTCTGAAATGGGTTTTGAAACTGAAATCTCTTGATTTGGAAATCTATTGTTTTCTTGGAATTGGTTATGAATTATTTGGGGAGAAACTTCATGTCCTCCTTATGAACGTTTGCACATGTGTGAGAATGCATTCAAAATGCATGTTGGTGCGAGTATTAATTGACAGTAGATGAAGACATGTGCAACGGTTCATGAGATTTCCTGGGTGTGTATTTGAAATTAATGGCTTGACCCTGTTTTCTAAATCATTTTTAAAGGGGAAACGGTTTTGGAATGTTTTGGTTTGAAAGTGGATTGGTTTTGGAAAGTAGTCTTGAAAAAAAGGGTGGTTTTATAATCTAAAATAAAAATGGGATTTTAAAAATGAGATTTTATTTTGGGTTGTGTTCGTATTTGTTTGGTCTTTGTGTTGACTGTTTTTGATGAAGCGCTTTTATTGAGGTTGCTTCGGGTTGATATTGGTTTTGGCCTTGTGTTTTATATGTCGCTCAGGAATGCTGCCCAGAAAGGTCTCTAAGGTTTCTGATAGGTCATGCCCAGTTTTTGGTCCTTCTCAGACTTTGCCTATTCCCCATGGTTATCAAGGTCCGTTAGAGGCAGTGGAATGGCTCGAGGAAGTGGTGTGTGTCTTTAGAATGTTGGGAACTCCCGATAATGTTAAGGTTCATACAATTATGAAGTTGTTCGGGGGTCCAGCTCTGGACCAGTGGAAGGTGGTTGCCCCACCATCGACGCAAGTTGAAATGACGTGGGATGTCTTTAGAATTGTTTTCATCCAATGGTTTGTACCTGAGGAAGTGAAGCTGGAGAAAAAGAGAGAGCTTGTGAATATTCAACAAGGCCAACGTACGGTGAAGGCATATGTTGACCATTTCAAGGAACTGATTTCCTTTTCTCCAGAGGTAGCGTCGCATGAGCTCATGAAGGCCTCTCTTTTCACCGGAGGTCTTCGTCCAGAGATCAAGGAGCGAGTCCTCCCTTCTAAAGACCTTTGTTTCGAGAAGCTGGTGGAGGAATCTTTCTTGGCTGAGTTGGTTTCCGGTGTGCAGGTGATTAATACTTCAGCGTCCCCCGTTGTTCGTAAGAGTTCCCCCTCTGGTGAGGAAAAGGTTCCAGAGATACCTGTTCCTAAGGAGTTATCTCCCTTGGTCCCAGCTTCCAGTTCATCAGACCGTTCGATGGTATGCTATCAGTGTGGTCGTTTCAGGCATTTAAAGTCGTCTTGTCACAACCCTCTAAAGACGTGTCATCGATGCAGTTGTCTGGGTCATTTGGAAAAGTTTTGAAGGAAGCTTTGGTTGAAGAGGACGCTGTGATGGGAGAATGTCAGTACCTGATTGTGAGGCAGGAGATGCTTCAGCCATCAGAGCTCCAGCCACAGGTCTTGGGGTGAAGCTCGCGCACATTCAGGAGTTCCCAGGGTTGTGAAGCCTTGGTCCAAGTTCTGTCTTCCGTGTTGACGAGGGAGAAATTAAAAACCTGTTCATAATTGTTTTCCTGCTATTAGAGTTCCAATAGCGTTATAAATGCGTTGTTTTTCTCTAAAGTGACAATGGACTTGCTCTATGATAATCTAAGCGGACTTGTCGTGTGGACATAATATTCTGAATCATGTGTCCTTCTTAAAAGTGTGTTTGACCCTCGTGTGGGTTGACCTTGTTGTAGTTATGTTGCCGATGTGGTTATGTTTCGTGGAATTCGGTGGATCATGTCTCCAATTTAATATTGGTTAAATGTTTTTCTATGGGTTTTCCCTGGTGTTGAAGGTCGTTGAATCTAGTCGAGGATTCAATGTCTTGACGGAGGTGTTGTTTTAATCATGCTATAAGAGTTGGTTTGAATTGGTTGGGAGTTCCCGCGTCGACCCCCCCCCACTTTTCCTAGGGTTGTCTATTTAGATGGTAAATATTTCTGCACTAGTTGAGTTCTTGTGGTGGGGAGAACCCCTTAGTGTTCTCCCCTCAACCTCGGACTCCAGTTTTCTCTTGGATGGGTCGGGTGTGACCTGTGTGGGGTAAGGTTATCCTGAAAATCTCAGTTCTCTTCAGTTCCTTTAGTTCTGTTTGGGCATAGACTTGGATTTTGGCTGACTTGTGGCTTGGTGACTTTCTGGGGGCAGAAAGTGTCTGTGGTGGGGAGAATTGTCAGACCCCGACCGCAGATACCTTTATTTTACTTCTTTCTTGGTCCCGATTTAAATTTTTTCGAGGTTTAGTTGTGTCGGCGGTCTCGCGCCGGTGCGCGGTCATCGCATCGCTAGCGGCGATCGTGCGTTCGGCCCGGTTAACTATGGGTTCACCCGGCGTTTCAAATATTAAAGTTTTACGTTGACTTTTTATTATTATTACTATTTGAGTTGTGTTATTATTATTGTAGTTATTTTCTGTGTATAAGTATATATATATATATGTCTATATATGTGTATGTATATACAGATGTATATTCTTTAATACGTTATGTTTATAAATGTATATATATATATGTATATATATATTGTATCTATGTGTATATGTTTATATATAGGTATATATGTATATATATGTCTACATGTGTATATATATATATATATATATATATGTTTTTTATATGTTTAAATACATGTATATGTGTCTATATCTATATATGTGGGTGTGCGCGCGCGCGCGCGCACGCGCGCAAACATTTATTTTCAAATGGTTTTAATATTTTAAAATTTTGATTAAAGATAATAATTATTATAAATTTTCTAATTATTAATATTAATTTTTTCTATAAAGCGTTATTAATATTTAGGATTTTTTTTATTTAATTACTTATGTTCAATATTATTATTAGTATATTATTATGATTATAGTATTTTATTATTTTTACATACTATTATTAATATTATTCTCATAATATTATTTATATTTTTATTGTATTATTATTATTATTAGTATTATTATTATTATTACTATTATCACATATATATATATATATATAAGGACCGAAACCCTATTTCCCCCCTAACCCTACTCCCGCAGTCGCGTATCTCTTCTCCCCTCTCCTTTCTCTCTCCCCCGTTTTTATTCCTCTTTTTTTCTCTGGTTTGGCCGACCTGCGGCTTCCCCGGCCCTCTCCGCCGCTCGCCTTCCCGCCGCGCCAAGCCACCAGCCTCCCCGCCCAGCCACCGTCCCGGCTTCCCAGGCCCTCTCTGCCGCTCGTCGTCCCACCACGCCAAGTCGTCGGCCACCGCCGTCCTCACCTCCCGTCCGGCGGACCTCCGTCCGGCTCCCGCTCAGCCCCTCGTGCCGCGCCCGACCCCCCCGCTGCCTTCCTGCACGCCCCGCGCTGCCCTCCCTGACCGCCGCGCCAGTAGCTCTGACGTCCGGCGACCCCTCCCCTGCGCGCGAACCCCCTGTCCGGCTCGCCGCTCCCGTGCCGGCCTCGCTCCGGCGTCCCGGCCCCTCCGCTGCGCCAACCTCCTGCTTTCCTCTTCTTCCCCAGCCTCGCCGGCCTCCCGACCTCCGGCGCACCATCTCCCCGACCCCGAACCTCCATCCGGCGACCCTAGCCGACGGCCCGCACCCCCTGTTTCGGCTCCCCCTCCCGCTCCATTGTGAGTTTTGTTTTTATTTTCATTTTTGTTTTTTTATATAACGTTTTAATATTTTTATCATGTTAATAATAATAATATTATTACTATATTATTATTATGTTATTATTATTATTATATGATGATTATTATTATTTTGTTAATATTTTTCTTATTAACATTATTATTATTATTATTATCATGTTATTAAGTTATTATTTTTATTATTATTTCTATATTATTATTATGATTATTTTATTATTATTATTATTATAATTACTATTATCCTATCATTTTTATATTATTATACTATAATTATGCTAAATAATCATTATTATTATCATTATATTATTATTATTGTGATTTTATCGTTTTTATATTATTATTATGTTAATATTATTCTATTATTATTATTTTTATTATATTATTATTGTTATTATTGTATCATTATATTTTAATTATGTCATATTATGATTGTTATTATTATTTTCACATTATTATTACTCTGGCATTCACTTGTGCTTTGTTAGGGGTTGTTTCATCAACTTATATTTGTTTTTGGTAGGTTTAGGATTTTAGGACCCGCGCAGGGCGTTTCCGAGAGAGCGCCATCGCTGCTCCTTGTTTCCAAGGTTCCGCCGTCTCCGCGCCTCAGTTTCGAGGTGAGCGTTTCTCCCCGACGCTTGGTTTCGCATTCTCTAGTGAGTTTTTGTATGTGTCTGAGTCCTTCATATCTATTATGCAGAGTGTTGGACTTTATCACGTGGCTTCGGACACACGTCGTGTCATCGCGCCTTGGTTCCAAGGTCGTTTTACCGTCGAGCTTGGATCTTGAGGTAGGTCTCCCTTTGCACTCACCTTTAAATTTAGAATTTATTTATTCCTTGAATTTTTATTAAGTTTCAGTAAATTTAAAAGTATTATTATGTAGTTATCTATAGTTTGGTGATCTGCTGATGATAAAAGTTGTTTTAATTCTAGCATTTCATTAAAAGCGTTTTCTTGGATTTAATTGTGTGTTTCCATGGTAGTGTTTCTAGATGGTTCTTCCTGAATAATGAAAGACATGTTAAATTGTGTCTTGAAATGTTTGTAGCATGTGTAAATTAGTAGATGTATTGTTAATAAAAAAAAGTGTTTCTTATGACCTGGATTAGAGAAAATGATTGTATGTCCTTTAAACTTGATTTTGGAAACTTAAAGTGTGGTTCTTGGTTGACGAGAAATGTTTTCCTTTGTCGCGTGAACAAAAGTTTGGATTTCATTTTAGAAATGGTGTTCCTTCAAAAAATGATTTAAGGCCCGTTTGGCTCTTGATAAAAGTGGGTGCGTTTGGATATTGGAAAATGATTCTACTTGTGGAACCAGTGTGTTTCGGGTTTAATATGAAGATTTGAGTTTCTTAAATAATGTTCTAAGTGTGTTTCTGGTTTTCAATGGCATGGCGTGTCATATCCCTTTGGAAATGTTTTAGTGTTAAATGTTAAAAATGAAAGTGACATGACGGCCCGATTGGCACTTTAATAAATGTGAAGTGATTATACACACATATATATATATACGTACTTGTGAGGGAATTTATATAGGGGGACTTCCCTTCGAGGGTTTCCGTGTAGCGATGTTCGTGTAAGGGGTTGGCAAGTGAGGTGAGATGAGTCACGCGTGCGAGGGTCTCCCACTTACACAGTGTTACTAAAACCACCATGGGTTCCTGAGCGTCTTGTAGATTATCGAGTGACGGTTGCTTGCTAACACGGATTAGACAGGTTGGTACCCCCTGGAGTCATGGACATGTCAGGTGAGATGTGCCACTGGTTGGCTATTAGGGTGGCCAGTTGGTTATTGACTGTGGAGTACCATGCCGGCAAGTAGTCTGAACCCGAGTAGGTCCAGGGGTTTTCTAGGGATGTTCAGGATCGCCCATGGTTATTGCTGATAACTTCTGGTTTATTTTTACTTGCACTTGGTTTTCCTTTCCTGTTTACCTTTACTTGCACTTGTTTTCCCTGCTTGTTTGCTTTCAGTCATATTTCACAGCCTATACTGTTAGAATTTGGGAAAAATGGTTTTCAAATGAAAATGCTTTATTCTCTTTGGGTTAGATTTGAAAATGTAACACTTTGCTTTTCAGAATGAGTTTAAAACTAATGAAATGGAACTAACTTTTGAAAAAGAATAAGGGAAATGTCTCGTGTTTTATTTTCTAGTAAAGAATTATGAAAAATTACTTTTATACATTATAGTTCAAACCTGAATTATGTAGATTCTATATTTACTAGCAGTGCATTGGGATTTGTTGTTGGGCTCACCTACTGAGTAATTTTGTGCTCACGCCTATCTTTTACCTTTTCAGTTGCAGGTTCCTTGTGTTCAGGTTTTCCTGGCTTGAGTCCCTAAGTGAGGGAGTGACGTTGGTTGTAGTTGGGTTGTGACCCGCGAGGTCACATAGAGGTATGTCGTGGTATAGTTGTTTATGTCTTTAGTGTTTGTCAGTTTGTTTAGTTTATATTCTTTCATTCGATCCTGTTTTTTTAGTTTGGGCTGAAATCGTTCCCAATGATCAAAATTTTAATGCCCGACACTTGTTGCCCTCCCGGGGGGATCGGGAACGCCCCTCGGGACTTGCCGCGGACCGGCTCGGGTGACCGGTTCAGGGTCGACCCGGGCGGGTTCGTGACAGTAGGCATGTCTGCTGTTGTGATAGGTATATTAGAATGTTTTATGGTATGAATTAGATGAAAACCATAAATTTTTCCATTAAATGTATGGACCTTCAAGGATTGGAATTTGGTTATCCATTGTTTCGGCATTTCATATTGAAAATAAGAATAAGTGTGAAATGAGGATGAATGAAAATGAAAATGAATCTGAGATACTTATAAAAGAGAAATTGACCTCAAACCAAGCTTAGTATTTGGAAATAGGTTGTATCTCTTTCTTATATATGATGTGTACATTTCTAATACCTAACTTGAGGAGAAGTAATGTTGGTGTGTTATTATAGAGTATGGAATGTACCTACCATGATTAAATATTTTCTCTTCTGAGCTACGAAATTTTATAACACACTTGAATTGAGGTTTGTGTATTGAACTATACAGTAATTCCAACATGATGACCTAAAATCATACAACAAGAGTGTGGTGATGATCATAGTATATATTTTCTGGGGGCATGCGCTACCAGTGGATCCTCCAGTAGTACTAGCTATGGAAGTAGTAGTTTTACCATACACAGGTTATGAGAGATAACACTATGACAGGTAATTTCACTTTATATCGACTGTTCATGGAGAACCATCGCCTATAATGACTATGGTAGAGTTGACATGTGAGTTTCTGTAGCAGTATTCATGAACATTTTTAGTGGATGACAGACCATAAGACACAGAGTCATGGCTAGAGGCCATGCTATATATATTCAACCACCTAGAGATGATTTCTAAGAGGTAGGTAAATCACCCTATGTATAAGCCGTGAGATTCCAACAAGAGATGGTGGGATGCTATCACTTTAAAGGTTCACTAATGGGGGATGTCCTAGAGAAATTTTTCATATGGAATTATATGATTATTTATATCCTGAGACGTTGAATGCCAATAGAAATCAGGTATTCTCTCTCCTAGATCAGAGAATGCAATCGGCTATGGATTACTCTGCCCGTTTTAATAAACTCTTGTGTTTAACATATATTGTCATTGGTGATAAGTTATCTAAAGAAATAAGATTCAATGATGGTTGTAGAGACCCGAATATTGACGTACATTGACATTACATTACATTTGCAGAATACTTAGTACATAACAAAAACACACACACAAGGATCGTAATAGTTTAGTGTCTTTGGAAACTCAGAACGTAATCTTCTAATCATGGTGAAAGGTCTTCAACATATCCCATAAAGATCATCCTTTTTTATACCTAAAACCTTTATTTATATCCTGGGGAAATGAAAACATAAAAGCGTGAGCTCAAATGCTCAGTAAGGGTAAACAAAATAAATATCAATCACATCATATTCATAAGAACTAACGTTTTGGAAATCTTAACCTGCAAAAGAGAGCATAATTTCATAACATGGGATAAATCATAGTAGTGAAATGAAATCCCAATAATCATAACCTAAAACATGAAACATTGTGGCATACACACATAATCATAGAGAATCATATCTTATTAGTCAAGACTCATTGCCAAGACTATCTTAGTGGACAAAGTCCCTTTCTGAACCGAGTCACCCTCGTTTCAGTCCTGTTTCACTGAACCGGTATAACCTACCATTCCAGCCATGTCTATCTCATGAGATATAAAATCTTTACCCAATGCATTGGAGGGAGATATAGGTCCCACCCATCTCATAATGATACCATTCTTATCTGTTCCACAAAATCATCAACCATACATCATTTAATAACCCATGTAATAAAAATGGGACTCTTAAACATCGTGACATCATAAAACAATTCATATAAGATAAATGAATTCATATAAATAATTCCCTCACAACATAATCAAATCAATTTAAAAATAGGGATAAAAACAGAACCCTTTATTATCTTATATGGAAAATAATTTTGATAAAACACTTGAACTCCATTCTTGAGGAAAATATCCTTTCTTCTTCAAAAACATTTTTCCTTTCGTAACACGTCATACAACTTTAAACTAAAAGAATTTGATTAAAAATAAACTTGAAAACTTTTAAAGGAAGCTTCTTGGAAATAATGTTTTAAAAATCCATTCATGCCGTATAAGTTCAAAAAACATTCTTCTCGTACTTTTGTCGGAAAAGTCAAAAAAGTACCTCGTACGAAAAAACGACAAAAGATTCCTTTCATATCTTTTAGTAAAATCTCACCGAAAGGTAAAATTGGATTTAAAAAAATAGTAGGTGGATGGAATTAATATTAAATATTGATGAAACATGGATGTGGATGATAAAATACACCCCAGTAAATACTAAAGTATAAACAATCTCGGATAAAAATGAGATTGTGATATTTCCCTTACCTTAGGTCCGACATGCTTTTTAAGTGTCCGAACCTCCTGTATAATGATATAAATAATGTTATTGACTTATTCCAGAATCATATTCATTGTTATGATATCATATATGGTTCACTTATGACTTTATATTACCCGCTCTTTTGTAAATTCCATGTTAAAGAGCGTTTTGGGTAAAATTGTTTCATTTGTCGTCCGTGTTTTGACTTGTAATTATTCATATGATTACATAGATCATTATTACTTAATTCCAGAATATAAAACATGATTTATATATATATATTAAGAATATACATATATATAATAAATCAGTAAATGGTAAGAAATACACCGTTCATGGAGACGGTAGACCGTTCGTACGCATGAACGCTGTTTTCGTTTCCTTATTGAGTTGGATGGAATTAAGTAGATGACATAAATATATATAAACATAAATCCAGTAGCATTATAATGTAATATACTTCATTATTATTTCTTATATATACTTTATAATCATTCTTAAATGGTTAACATGGAGAATGAATCTCATCGCGTCGTGGAGACGGTAGTCCGTATGTACGCACGAGCGATGATATCCTTTCCATAATTATTGAAATGAATTGGAGTGGTTGATAAAATATATCAGAATCATTATTATGTTATAATAACTATGTATAGTTATTTTTTACACCATAATACCCATCCCTGTATGGTGTTGGTGGAAAAGCAGATTACACCACGGCGTGAAGACGGTATTCCGTACGTACGCACGCGCGATGATTTCCTTTTTTCCGTCGGATGGATAGAAGGTTAATTAGAGTTGTTTCATATTTATAATAAAATATCAGTATATGAGTGATACTGATGTTATTACTTCATAATTAAACAACCTTAGAAGAAGAAGTGGAAGATGAAATAAAGGTGAAAGAATTGGTAACGGAAATTACCTCTTCTTTGAAGCGTCTCTTTGAGACCTCCTCTTAGGGTACCAAAATTGGTCTTTGAGGAAGACCAGAACCTCTAGGATGTTTCTAGGGAAGTGGAGAGGAGAATTGGACAGGGGTTGGCCGAGCTTGAAGGCTCAAAGTTGTGTGAGGAAGAGAGGGAGGAGGTTCCCTTTTATAAGCGAGGAGAGGGGCACCTTTGGAATAACTAAAAATATTATTTTATTATAAAGTCATGTTCGGTTTTAAATAGCTCCAAATTGATTTATTTCGATGCTAAGGTGGGGATGGGTCGAAATCCTCTCATCTAATAGAATTTAGACAAGTTTAGGTTCCTATTTTAACGTTATCATTTAGATTTATCATTAAGTTAAATAATTTTACTTTTACCGTGTCTTCTTGTGTTCTTATACTATAAGGTTAATAAAGTTACTATAAGAATACAAACGAACCCAAAATTGTTTATTATTAATATATATAACCTTATCCAAGTCATTTGGACGAACCATAGATTTTTGGGAATAAAATAACAATTAATAATATAATATTTGTTTTAAAAACTATTTTATGTCAATTTTGACACTATTTAGTAATTGATTTTTGTGAAAATCATAACAGAATGATAAGTTCGAAAAAAGTTAATTACTTAAATACTAACATGTCATATTAACCTATAAAATTAGTGTAATTCCTAAAAAGTCTCAAATTATATTTATTTGAGTATTTATAACATCAATTATGTCAATATTTCATTAATAAATTAATTACTACATCATTGTTGTGTCATAAATAAATTAAATTATTTAATGTCTAAAAATTACAAATAAAATACCATTATGTAAGAAATCTTTTTATATTTCTAATGAATAATTACAATCTAATTTATCTTATGTATAACCCTATATTAAAAATGTTTTAGTAAATAAACTTTGATTTTAACACTTTTAACCCTTCTTTAAATAAATTAATAATAAATGTCCTAATCTAATCCAAGTGGGCCTAAATGGTCATATTTTATTCCTAAGTTTGTTTTTGGTCGAATTAAACTTGTCCAATAGAATTAGGACATGTGTTAGGGTAATAATAATATAATTTCTACCCTTAATTACCCTATTTACTTTTAACCGAGGTAAATAAAAGTAAAAGGTTACTATTCACCAAAAATTATTTTCATCTCATTGAACCACATTTTCTTACTGACATCAACCGTGTCTCTCGGATTTTTGAAATTCCACTCACAGAACTGGTAAAATTAAGTTTTATGAAAAATTCAGTTTTTTTAACTACCACTTAGTGGTTTCACTATTCATCAAAAATTGAAAGTTTTCAGAAAAATACCAAAAATTAGGCCTAAGCTATATTTGATATTATGAACTCAAAAATGATTTCTATTTTACCAAATTCAAAACATATCAGTTGCATTAATTAATTTAAAAATTAATTCCCGTCGTCAAAACAAATAGCGTGTTTTTAAGAGATAATAACTATCAAAAGATTGACACTTGTTTATGTCTGGTTTCAATGTGAAATTACATCCAATGACCGACATTGTATTAAATTGTAAAAATATATTCTAAATATACTTTAAAACCACTGAAATTAATAATTTATCACTATTAATTATTTCTATTGAAAAATTTGTTTTTAATTAAAATTTAGTAATTCTCACTATTCATCAAAATATGAAAGTTATCCGAAAATTACTAAAATTTCACCCTAATCTAATTTCGATATTACGAATCCAAAAATGAATTCCATTTTGAAAAATAAAATTACAAAATTTCAAAAGGTGGATATTACTATTCATAACGGCTAGTTTTAATAATATTTTAATAGCATATTGTTGTTTAGTGAAACTCGTTATTGCGTACTACACATGCTATCAAGGAAGGTCGTGATTGTGTGTAATGCAAGGCAAATCAAGGATGCATGTTGTGCAAGATTTTTTTGGTGTAGCGTACAACACAAGACATTAGTGAAATTAAAAAGAATATTTTTCATAAAATCTCGGGGTGTTACATTCTACCCCCCTTAAAATGAATTTCTCCCTCGAAATTCGTCGGGGTTATAAATAGTTTACTATTCGAAAGATTCTTTAATAGAAACCCACATCGTAAAAAGGAATACCAAAACCAATCTTTAAAAAAAAGTATGAAATTTAACCGTTACCCAAATAAACTAATCACTGGGTTTCCACATAGGTGAAAATATGGATATGGAAGAAAAGTCTAACCATCTTGTTCTGATTGAGAGTGGTAGAGAACATGGCTATGGAAAAGCCAACAATCACAAATCCATAAATTTGTGATGATCTAAGGTACCATCAGATTAATCAAATATAAGAGTACTAGGACAACATTTTTGGTTTTTAAGATCTTTTCCCTAAAGTTGAAGAATTTGAATTAGAATAAATACTTACTTTATTTTGGTACAATCTCACTGTTGTTCGTGCCTTGAACAATTTCCAATTCATCTCTTAAATAAATGAAGTTGAATTTGTTATTCGTGAAGTGTTAGCAGATCATGTGATAGAATGACGGGTCATTCCATCTGTCTCAAACAAAAGGTTAGCAAAAGTTATTAAATATACATAAGTCATTCTATAGTGATATTAATCATATATGGTTACTAAAATGGACTTATACTTCATATATCATACTGCTTAATACAATAAAACTAGTTTCTACTAAACAGGGACTTCCTGTAGGCCAGTGGTAGGCGATAAAGGCCAGCCGCACTTCGGTTGTGGGTTCGATTCCCACAGCCTTGTCCGATGCGATGGGCTGTCGCCCGTCCTGCAGGTTGTCCTTTTTCTAAAGCTATATTACTATAACATCCCATCAATAATAATGAAAAACGTTTTATCCTAACTTATGTCCAACATAATCCATTCTACGCTTATATAAAATACTTCGGTCCAAGCTCATAGTATAAAGAAAATTGTTATTTGAAATGTCATAGAACAATCACGTGAATTCCATCATTTATCCCCCATATATCATAAGATATATCTTGCTGGTCAAATTACAAACATGTGAATACCTTAATCATGTATTCTCTTGAAGAATGAATACCCATTAAACCTTAGTGAAAACATGAATGCAGTTAAAAGTTAACACTTTCCACATACCAAAATCCTCAAAATTCTATATTCTCAAACCATGATATCACTTAGTCTTTATATCAATAATGAGCTCATGAATACTGTTAAACATATCATTTTCTCGTTTTCCCTTCATTATGCACATATCATCTTATTTCCAAAAATATCTCAATCACTTTGAATACCACATTAGACCAATACATAAATATTCCAATACTCCATGATACAACATTATTTTGGAATCCCATTACATAAACACTTAATCATTCCACCACATCGTTGTCATATTCAACATCGCCAATAGTGATCGCATATGACTTCTCTTTGTCCTTTTCCTTAAGTGGTTTCTCATGTCGATCATCACTAACCCTTGGATTAGGGCATTTATTAGCATAATGCCCCATTTCCTAGCACCTGAAGCATTGAAGTGTTGGTGGTGCGTTCTCTGTAGTGTTTGCTTTTTTCACATCATTAGAAACCCTTTTTCCATTACATCAAAAATCAGCTGCTCGATGACATTCTTTTCCACACTTAAAACATTTTCTAGTCCCTTTAAGACAATCTCCACCATGCTTCTTTCCACACTTTGTGCATAAGGAAACATTCATCTTCTTTTCACCATTATTCTGAGATTTCTCCTTGAACTCCATCTTTTGTTTCTTGTCAAAACCATGAGATGGATATGTAACACCAACTTCCATTTCTACCTTGATAGCACAACACAAAATTTCTTCATAGCTACTAAAGTCTCTTATAGCTAATGCCCTTCGAAGACTTGGTTTTAAGCCACTGAAAAATCGATCAACTTTACTTTCAGGTTGGATGATAATGCCAGATGCATACCTTGCATGTCTTGTATAATTCGATTCGTATATACCAACAGATTCATCATCCTTCTGCTTCAGCTCAAGAAACTCCTTTTCCATCTTTGTTCGAAGAATACGAGGGAAGTACTTACTGAAAAACAAGTTCTTGAACTCGTCCCATTCCATGGACTCAATTTCATCTCTTGGTCTTGTATTCTTGATAAGATTCCACCATTGATCAGCTTCACCTTCCAAACGATATACTGGTAAGATGACTTTATCATGCTCAGAACATTGAAGAACTGAAAATAACTTTTCAGTGGTACTGATCCATTGTTCAGCAATAAGTGGATCGGAAGATCCACTGAAAGAAGGTGGATATTGCCTCATGAAGGACTCAATAGAATATTATTCCCTTCTCTGCTCATTTGGAAGTCCAGAATGATTCATAGCTTGTGTAAGTATAGCAATAATATTCTTCACTCCATCTCCCATAACATTTGTTTGTTCAGGAGGGAAATCATTGCATTGTCCATTGCATTGATCAACACGGTTCCTTCGGGTTCCAGCCATCGTCTAAAGCCCAAAAAGAATAGTGTGAGAGGGAAAAATCATGCTAGGGAAAACAACATAATAAAGGGGAAGTACCTTAAATATCTAACATCTTAGGTTTAATTCTATGATTTTTAGCGTAATTCTAGTACTATAACCTATACGTATACTTAACCTTAGGGACATCCCTAGACATACCTTAGAAATATCTCAAGGGATCTCACTAACGTTTTCGCATCCTAGTTTCCAAAGGTTGACTAAACCTTTCCTCTGATACCAACTGTACAGACCCGAAGCTTGACGTACATTGACATTACATTACATTTGCGGAATACATAGTACATAACAAAAACACACACACAAAGATCGTAATAGTTTAGTGTCTTTGGAAACTCGGAACGTAATCTTCTAATCATGGTGAATGATCTTCAACAAGTCCCATAAAGATCTTCCTTTTTTTATACCTAAAACCTTTATTTATATCCTGGGGAAAAGAAAACATAAAAGGGTGAGCTCAAATTCTCTGTAAGGGTAAAAAAAATAAATATCAATCACATCATATTCATAAGAACTAACGTTTTGGAAATCTTAACCTGCAAAAGAGAGCATAATTTCATAACATGGGATAAATCATAGTAGTGAAATGAAATCCCAATAATCATAACATAAAACAGGAAACATTGTGGAATACGCACATAATCATAGAGAATCATATCTTATTGGTCAATACTCATTTCCAAGACTATCTTAGTGGAGAAAGTCCCTTTCTGAACCGAGTCACCCTCGTTTCAGTCCGGTTTCACTGAACCGGTATAACCTACCATTCCAGCCATGTCTATCTCATGAGATATAAAATCTTTACCCAATGCATTGGAGGGAGATATAGGTCCCACCCATCTCATAATGATACCATTCTTATGTGTGCCACAAAATCATAAACCATACATCATTGAATAACCCATGTAATAAAAATGGGAATCTTAAACATCGTGACATCATAAAACAATTCATATAAGATAATGGAATTCATAAAAATAATCCAATCATAAAATAATCAAATCAATTTAATAATAGGGATAAAAACATAACCCTTTATTATCTTAGATGGAAAATAATTTTGATAAAACACTTGAACTCCATTCTTGAGGAAAATATCCTTTCTTCTTCAAAAACATTTTTCATTTATTAACATGTCATAAAACTTTAAACTAAAAGAAGTTGATTAAAAATAAACTTGAAAACTTTTAAAGGAAGCTTCTTGGAAATAATGTTTTAAAAATCCATTCATGCCGTATAAGTTAAAAAAACATTCTTCTCGTACTTTTGTCGGAAAAGTCAAAAAAGTACCTCGTACGAAAAAATGACAAAAGATTCCTTTCATATCTTTTAGTAAAATCTCACCGAAAGGTAAAATTGGATTTAAAAAAATATTAGGTGGATGGAAATAATATTACATATTGATGAAACATGTATGTGGATGATAAAATACACCCCTGTAAATACTAAAGTATAAACAATCTCGGATAAAAATGAGATTGTGATATTTACCTTACCTTAGGTCCAACTTGCTTTGTAAGTGTCCGAAAGTCCTGTATAATGATATAAATAATGTTATTGACTTATTCCAGAATCATATTCATTGTTATGATATCATATATGGTTCACTTATGACTTTATATTACCCGCTCTTTTGTAAATTCCATGTTAAAGAGCATTTTGGGTAAAATTGTTTCATTTGTCGTCCGTGTTTTGACTTGTAATTATTCATATGATTACTTAGATCATGATTACTTAATTCCAGAATATAAATCATGATTTATATATATATATTCAGAATATACATATATATAATAAATCATTAAATGGAAAGAAATACACCGTTCATGGAGACGGTAGACCCTTCGTACGCATGAACGCTGTTTTTGTTTCCTTATTGAGTTGAATGGAATTAAATAGATGACATACATATATATACACATAACTACAGAAGATTTATAATGTCATATATTTCATTATTATTTCTTATATATACTTTATAATCATTCTTAAATGGTTAACACGGAGAATGAATCTCATCGCGTCATGGAGACGGTAGTCCGTACGTACGCACGAGCGATGATATCATTTCCATAATTATTGAATAGAATTGGAGTGGATGATACAATATATCAGAATCATTATTATGTTATAATAACTATGTATAGTTATTTTTTACACCATAATACCCATCCATGTAAGGTGTTGGTGGAAAAGCAGATTACACCACGGTGTGGAGACGATATTCCGTACGTACGCACGCGCGGTGATTTAATTTTTCCGTAGGATGGATATAATGTTAATTAGAGTTGTTTCATATTTATAATAACATATTAGTATATGAGTGGTAATGATGTTATTACTTCATAATGAAACAACCTTAGAAGAAGAAGTGGAAGAAGAAATAAAGGTGAAAGAATTGGTAACAGAAATTACCTCTTCTTTGAAGCACCTCTTTGAGACCTCCTCTTAGGGTACCAAAATTGGTCTTTGAGGAAGACCAGAACCTCTATGATGTTTCTAGGGAAGTGGAGAGGAGAATTTTATAGGGTTTTTCCGATCTTGAAGGCTCAAAGTTGTGTGAGGAAGAGAGGGAGGAGATGCCCTTTTATAAGGGAGGAGAGGGGCACCATTGGAATAACTAAAAATATTATTTTATTATAAAGTCAAGTTCGGTTTTAAATATCTCCAAATTGATTTATTTAGATGCTAAGGTGGGGATGGGTCTAAATCCTCCCATACAATAGAATTTAGACAAGTTTAGGTTCCTATTTTAACCTTATCATTTAGATTTAATATTAAGTTAAATAATATTACTTTTACCGTGTCTTCTTGTGTTCTTATACTATAAGGTTAATTAACTTACTATAAGAAGCCAAAAGAACCACAAATTGTTCATTATTAATATATATAACCTTATCTAAGTCATTTGTCCGAACCTTATATTTTTAGGTATAAAATAACATTTAATAATATAATATTTGTTTTAAAAACTATTTTATGTCAATTTTGACACTATTTAGTAATTGATTTTTGTGAAAATCATAAAAAAATGATAAGTTAGAAAAAAGTTAATTAAATCAATACTAACAAGTCATATTAACCTAGAAAATTATTTTAATTCATAAAAAGTCTCAAATTATATTTATTTTAGTATTTATAACATCAATTATGTCAATATTTCATTAATAAGATAATTACTACATCATCGTTGTGTCATATATAAATTAATTTATTTAATGTCTAAAAATCACAAATAAAATACCATTATGTAGGAAATATTATTATCCTTCTAATTAATATTTACAATCTAATTTATCTTATGTATAACACTATATTAAAAATGTGTTAGTAAATAAACATTGTTTTTAACTCTTTTAACCCTTCTTTAAATAAATTAATAATAAATGTCCTAATCTAATCCATGTGGGCCTAAATGGTCATATTTTATTCCTATGTTTGGTTTTTGGTCGCATTACACTTTTCCAATAGAATTAGGACATGTGTTAGGGTAATAAAAATATCATTTCTACCCTTAATTACCCTATTTACTTTTAACCGTGGTAAATAAAAGTAAAAAGTTACTATTCACCAAAAAATATTTTCATCTCATTGAACCACATTTTACTTACTGACATCAACCGTGTCTCTTGGATTTTTGAAATTCCACTCACAGAACTGGTAATATTAATTTTTATGAAAAATTCAGTTTTTTTAACTACCACTTAGTGGTTTCACTATTCATCAAAAATTGAATGTTTTCAGAAAAATACCAAAAATTAGGCCTAAGATATATTTGATATTATGAACTCAAAATGATTTCTATTTTACCAAATTCAAAACATATCATTTGCATTAATTAATTGAAAAATTAATTCTCGTCGTCAAAACAAATAGCGTGTTCTTAAGAGATAATAACTATCAAAAGATTGACATTTTTTATGTATTCTTTAAATGTGAAATTACATCCAATGACCAACATTGTGTTAAATTGTAAAAATATATTCTAAATATTCTTTAAAACCACTCAAATTAATAATTTATCACCATTAATTATTTCGATTGAAAAAGTTGTTTTTAATTAAAATTTAGTAATTTTCACTATTCATCAAAATTTGAAAGTTATCCGAAAATCACCAAAATTTCACCCTAACTAATTTTGATATTACGAATCCAATAATGAATTCCATTTTGAAAAATAAAATTACAAAATTTCAAAAGGTGGTTATTACTATTCATAACGACTAATTTTAATAATATTTTAATAGCATATTGTTGTTTAGTGAAACTCGTTATTGCGTACTACAAATGCTATCGAGGAAGGTCTCGATTGCGTGTAATGCAAGGCAAATCAAGGATGCGTGTTGTGCAAGCTCATTTTGGTGTAGCGTACAACACAAGACATTAGTGAAATTAAAAAGAATATTTTTCATAAAATCTTGGGGTGTTACAATGGTCTTAGGTATGATATATGATAACAAGAGAATGTATTTTGGCTGACTACCATTTTGTAATTCTGAATCTAACATTTATCACAGGGCGTAACCTAAGAGAGAATTTAGATGTAATCCAGAGTGGTTAGAAATATCAATCCGGTACTAAAATGATTGGCAGTAGGAAGCATCACATGGATCTTCCACATGGTGATATCAATAGTCATAGAACACAATCATGTATTTAGGTGAGGTGATACTAGTGAAGTAGGCTGAGACATATTTGGCCAAAGTGTACGAGGGACCTAGTCGAGTGATTATCATGTGGTAAGATAGTCCATTGTTATAAATTTTGAAGAATGTTTTCACTCACATCTAGTTAGAGAGGTTATGCACCAAATCAATGATCAAGAGTGGGGTCATTATCTTCTCATTAGGCATGGAGTTGTAGTATAGCTAGTGATTGAGATGGGGTGGTTATCAGGGCCATGGTAGTCAGACCCTATTTTTTAGTGATATCATGGTGGACCTACATATGTTATCGAGGAATTGTCATAGAGAAACGATACATTCTAGGTATATGCAGTTCAAAATAAAATTGAGGTGTAGGATCATGGATCTTATACTATCATAAGAACTATTCTATTAGCCTCTAAAAAACATATACACATTTTTATTTAATTTATTCTCATACCATAATATCTTTTCCTCTTATAGATATCCTTGGTCATAGTTTTTAGACCTATAATGATTTTGTGATTCATAAAACTCTGTTATGAACTATAACTGAGGATGAACATTAGTTTATCGATTGAACCTCGAGATTGTTGGGTATGACTTTATATGGGACATATTAGTCTTAGAGATGTTAGGTTTTAATCTCATCCTCTGGATGTACTTGTTGGTCTTGTTTCATGCATTCATTGATTGCTATTTCTATGTGTGACCTTGACATCACCAGAGGGATGAGAGATTATTTACATGGGTGAATCTGATTTCCATGTTATGTGAGATGGATCCAAGCATCATGGGTTGGGTGGGATGTCAACATGTATAGAGAAATATATATCTGGATGATCAAGGAACACATTAAATGGATTTTCTCCTTGTGGTTGATCATTTCAGGGATATTTTACCTGAGGAACTTTTAGGGTTTACTCTAGTGATAGTGGTATATTTTTCTATCAATCTAGTTCCATGAGATACACCGACATCAATTCCTCTTTATATGATGGATACTCCAAAGTTGCAAGAGATCAAGAAACCTATCAGGGATTCATAGAAAATGGATTTTATCTGACAAAATATATCCCCATGGGGTATTCCATTCCTTTTTGTGAAAAAGGTGAGAATAACTATAAAGATATGCATGGACTAATGGAAATTAAACCAGCTAACATTTAAGAACTAGTATCCTCCACCCTTGATAAATGATCTCTTCAAGAAGCTCCAAGGAGCCCGGGTCTTCACAAATATTGATTTGAGATCTATTTATCATCAAATGCAGGTCCAACCATCAGTAATACCTCACATTTCCCTTTGTATTAGATATAATATATATAGTATTTGGTTATTTAATTTGGTCTTATGAAAACTCTAGAAGTTTTCATGGAACTGATGTTCCAAGAGTACCATCCATATCTGGATTCATTTATAGTGGGTTTGGTGGATAATATATAGGTGTATTCTTATAATTGACATCACCATTCCATATATGTTGAGAATTCATTGAATAAACATAGAGGGAATCAACTATATTCTATACTAACAATGTGACACTTTTTGATGGATCATATTCACTTCTTGGGTCAAATCATCTCATAGGAAAGAGTATTAGTAGATGTAGAGAAGTTGAGAGATGTAGTTTCCTATGAGCATCCCATGAAGGCATGTATGGTAGAATATTATTAGGTAATGGTGGCAACTATACAAATTTCATATATGAATTATCATTATTATTATCGCTACAGAAGAGACTAATGAAGATGGGTGTAAAGTATGTATGGATTGATTCATGTGAAAGGACCTTTCATAAGTTGAATGGAAGATTAATTTCAGTGTTGATACTTATTTTTTCATCACTAGGAAAGAGTTACACTATGTAAAATGAAACGCCATGTATTGGGATAGGATTAGTTATTTTTATTGGAGATTGAGTTGTGGTGTATGGTTCTTAGATGATGAGGCCAAAATATGGGAATTACCCAACACACAATTGCATGTTATCTGCATTTGTTCACACATTGCATCACTGGATGCATTACTTGATGGAAGAGTATTTTTTGGTGTACACAGACCACAAAAGACTCATGTACATATTTAAATAGTGTTATATAAATTAATGTATTCAAATGTGGGTTTAATATCTTTAGTAATTTGATTTCAATATTGGATACATGATTTCTAAAGGAAATGTAGTGGTCGATTCATTGTGTAGGAGGACTCAAACACCGAATGTTTTGTTGGATAGTAGCGAGTTGTAGCTCATGGATTTATTCTATGAGAATCACTTGAATTTTCAAGATAGTACAATACAAAATTTTATCCTCTTTAGTTTTTACCACTACCATGTTGGATTGAGAGAGGATAAGGTAGCTATTAGACTCAGAATTCATAGTCAAATGAGAGACTGTGTAAGGTGAGGGCCCACCTCTTGCGTGAACCCTATGCTAGGATAAGATCCTTTGAGAGAATAGAAATGTAAGGGATTCATAAGACATGTGTGAGGAGCGGATGCTGTATTTTTATGATTCAGCATGTGAAGTGCACCTCGATGTCATTATGTTGTATCGATATTTACAACACCAGTACTAATGGTCGGGTATGAATTTTTTTGTATATGGTTTTTTCATGAGATGTTACACCTTTATTAAAGTGAAGACGAAACAACAAATGTCATCTAGACTATTACATCATATCCCTATCCTTGAGTGGAAATGGAATGATGTCATGATTGATTTCATGATAGTTTTATTGAGGTCACCATAAGGTAATGATGTCGTATGGGTTGCTGTTGATAGGCTCATCAATGTTTAATATTTCCTTTCAATCAAGGAAAACATCATCAGGGTTGATCATGGATTGATATATATCTATGAGATAGTATATATTTATAGAGTCCCACATACTATCATTTCATATAGGGAAAAATGATTTACTTCTTGTTTCTGGAAAGGGATACTAAGGGTGTTAGGTATAGAGGATCTTGTGAGCACAACATTCCACCCCCATAAATATGGATATTAAAATAAAATTATTAAAGTGCTACAGTACATGCTATGTGCAAGCATCTTGTATATTGGGGGCTCTTGCGAGAGGAATATACCACTTTCAAAATTTTCCTACAATAATAATGCTCATGATACTATAAATATGGAACATTATGATGCTCTAAATAGTAGGCTAATCTGATCACCCCAATGTAGGTTAGAGGAAGGAGATGAATATATTCTTAGACCTCATCTTGTTTAGGGGACCACATAGAAGGTGCAGATGATTAAAAAATATATGGATACTGCATAGTATCATCCAAAATCACACAATGATTGCCACAAATGACCTATATAGTTCAAGTCCAGGGATCTATTTTCCTTACATGATTAACTGAGGCTTGGAAAAAATAGAATCAGAATACATGGTAATATTTCACCCTGATATGTCAGGCTATTTAGAATTCTCGATAGAGTCGATCTGGTATCCTATCGGTTGCAGTTTTCTCATTTGTACTAATCCATTCATGATGTCATCCATGTTTCTCAACCGTGATATAACTATTAAAACCCATATCACTTCTTTCCAAATGAGGAGGATGAGTTACAGGTTGATGCGTCATTTGAGGAGAATCTTATAAGTTTTGTGGATTGTAGAATGAAGGTTCTTTGAGGCCAATTTGTTTCTCTAATAGGGGTTCTATTCTAGTATGACTGAGTGATAGACACGACCTGGGAGAAGGAGCCCGATGTATAAACTTAGTGGGTGGAGTTATTCACATTTCATTGTTCTCTACCCATGGGTGGAAAATTGAAGGAAAAATTTCCTGGGGGGTGATTTTAATAACTCGATTTTTCTTTTTTGTACAGATCATTTATTTTTTCCTCAATTAGTAGTTTAATAATTTTGAAATAGACTTTTATAAATTAACATGGAGGTTATAAAGGTTAAAGGATTTTTTGGTGTTTTTTGATGATTGGGAAAAAGACATAACACATGGTTAGTGAGAAAACATGTAGGGAAGGACGGATGGTTTGAAAAACAGTGTGAGGAATCGGTAGAGTATGAGGAGGTCTCACTGTTAGATTATACATTGTGATATAGGCCACATGAAAATGGAGAAACCACTATAATTTTAAAAGTGGTGTTTTCCATGGTTTCAACATGACTAATCCAACCATGAATATAAGCTGTTATTATACCCCTTTCCTATACATGACCATGCATGGATGGTGATTTGTTTGAGAAATCATGCACTCAAACTATGTGATCCCTTAAATTTATATAATTTTGTAATTCTAAAAAAATTAAATCCCTTTATACCATAATTTTTTCTCATTTAATTAAATTGAGCACAACCTATCCCACTTTGGAAGCCTTTATGGACTATTTAAATATTCAAGATAACTTTTATGTCTGATCTCTAAATCAAATGTCATTGATCTCATTTGATCAAAAACAGAAATATACTGAATCATTTTTTCCCGTTATCAATTTTTATGGATATCAATTTTATTATTTATGTATAGTATTATATGCCCTATTATTAGGTTCTTCATCTATTCTTTGATTTATTCCTGGTCTGATCTGAATCATGAGCTGATACTGGATGAGACATTAGCCACATACCAAATGTAGAACATCTCTATATTTTCATTTTAACTCATGTTATTTTTGTATAATCCATTATTCATCACACCCTATTATCAAGGTACACCTTAAATTAGATTTTTATCCTTGAATTAAATTGATATGTGTAGCCTGCGTAAATAATGAGGCCCATTATGAACGTTATTGTTTGAGGAACTTGAATGAAAACACCAATTTGGATGTGTTGTGAATTTTAATGGGACATTCGATAATATTTTTACTTAGACACCTTGAGGTGTTCCATTCACCCATTTTCCATGGGAATTCAATTTCTAATTATAATCTTTTTAATTGAATTATGAGATCAATGGTAGATGAATTGACTACGATTAAGGGATTACGTGACCATGACCCTTTCCCCATGTCAGGAAATTTATACTTTAAGCTTCAATTTTTCTTTATATGTGAATTCATGTTTGATATCAATAGATAACTTTTCATGTGGTAGCCGTTTAAAGAATGAGATTATTATTATAATTTTTTCCCTGGTATTATTTGAGAGGCAAGCTTTCTAAGCATGGTCTGTGCCTTTAGCCTCACTTGGAGTGATGTTTGAATTAGAAAATTCATTTTTTTACCTTGGATTCTTAAAATAAATTTATTAGATGATAATGAATTGATTAAATGCTTATTATCCATGGTTGATACATGGATTAATCTAAAAATGGCATGGAAAGACTCATTTGGCCATTGAATTTTATGCCCTAGTGATATTTTTTAATGGATGGACTCAAATGGGATTTGGATGTTATAGGGAAAGTGAAACTTTGATTCCTTATAGATTCTAAAAGACAGAATCATGGGAACATGATCATACATTCCATGGGTGATAACATCCCCACCTTAGTAGACTGTAAATGAAAAACTCTAGTGGTTGAGATTCTATAACATACCTAGAGTGATACCATGGTTCTTGAGTGGTTTTACATGGACATGGTAATAGGTTTTTTGTTAATATTACACCTTGTGTGATACATGGATTTCAAATTAGGAATGAAATGTTTGGGATCAGGTTATAAATTGATAAATAAATGAATTTTATTATGTCACCCATCTACCAACCCAAAGTACAAGCTTGGAATTCGGTCTTGATTTACAATTATGGATGGCAAATTTAGACATACCTAGATAAATGTTCTTATAGGGGATACTGGACTTATTTTTAGTTCTCATGACCTATAAATTACATGATATTTAATTTATTAATTGACATCATTATAAATGATACCTGCCTAAATTTTAAATCAGGGTCTTACTGCTTAGTGATTTTGACTAACTTAATTTTTTATAAAATTAGCGAATGGAATTATGGGAAGTTTAATATTGACTAAATCCTTTACTTATTATATTTATTCCTACACACTACTGTTATATATATATATATATATATATTCACTAATTCATTGGATCATGACCATGAGGGGTTTCTTACTCTGATTATATCTCAAACCTTGTTTGGGATACCTTTGGGTGCCCAAATATATTATATGATTACATGGGTTAATAAGGGAATGACCACTAATACATGTTTTAGATTAGTTTTTAGAGTAGAGAATCATGGGACCATGCTTGGGCTTGAAATGAAAGTTAGATACTATTGTCCATTTTTTAATTTTTTTATGTTTTGTATACTTGATATGTATGCATGTTTTGGATAAATTTTTAGAGAATTATCACATGTATCATAAATTTTTAGATATCTTCTAGAATTCCTTGTATTTCAGTATTGAACTCTTAATTTTTTGTCTCCGTGATTTAATTATTCAACGAATTTAATTTTATTGATATCCTTGGTGCTACACTCTAGTGATGAGGTCATAGTCCCCCCACGTACACACATATTCCATCACTTCTAGTTGGTAACAACTAGTATTTGGGGTGATAGGATTGTGTCCATGTGTCTAATCGGACTTAGGGAAGTATTTAGTGGAATTTGGATCTGGGATGTTTCATATTTTATGTATCCTATCATATATAGTGTTACATTTAAAGAACTTGTGATTTTAAATTCAACACCATTTAATAAATAGTTTCTTCTAAAATTGAACTCGACATTGGTAACAATGGTTCAATATTTAAAATACCTTTTTAGAAATCCATCATGACAAAAACAATTAATAAAAAATCCAATTTATATAAAATAATGATAATTTTGAAGGTTAGTTGAGATAGAACATACCATGGTTCCATGTTGAAAATCATAGAAATGTAAGATAAAAATAAATATCATGTTCTAATAAAGAGTGATTGAGAACATGATCCTGAGAAAGTAAACAATCAAAAACCCATAAATCCGTGAAAGGTTAAAATGTATTTAGGTTCTTAGTATGGAAAGTAAATGGTTAAGATTTTGATATCAGAATACTTTTCATAGATTTGAAATTTTTTTACTACCTAGACTATGAAGTTAAGGAAACAAACTTACAGGAAAATTATGGGTTCTTCATGTAATTGATTTTCACAAATAACTTATCTTTGTCTCCAATCAATTAGTACATAAGATAATTTTTCCACACATGAAGAACATGATTCATAATAATTAACAATCAACTTTTTATAATTTATTATATGTTGAAATTAACCAAATCTAAACTGGTTTGGATAAGTAAGATAATTCCAAAAAGAGAATAAAAATTTATACATTGAAAAATATTTTAATTTCTAAATTTCAAAATCAATATAAGTAGATCAAAATTATCATTAAATAACCATCTTATAAATTCATAAAAAATAAATGACTCTAAAAATACATTTAGTCATCTAATAATTTTATTACAAGAATCCACAAAAGAAATTTTAATACATTGAACATATTATCAACCTCAAAATTATAAACCTATGATGATATACATAAGTATTAAAAATACATCTTTATCTCTAATGCTTCATGAACCATAATTTAATACCAAATGCAATGACCCAGCATTAAAAATTACATATTATCGGGTTTTAGAACAAGAAATCACATTCAATAAACTTTTATGTCTATATTTTTAATGAATTAGTTCAAGACCATACAATGTAAACCCAAAAATTATAGGTGGAAACTTATACATAGTATCCATTTTCTCCAAAAAACTCTTCAAATCAAAACATTATTTATTTCATGAAATATCTTCACAACTCTAAAAATTACTTCATAATTTATGTTACAAATCTTGGGAAAAATATTTAAAAATGTGTGAGGAGAAAAAAATCTCATTAAGATATACAAGAGAAAAACCAAATTAGTCCATTGAAAACATGAAACCTCATATAACATTCACATTTATCTTTGAATTTATTAGGGATAATAAAATAAAACATTTCCACCAAAAATACCCACATATGTATCTCTAAAAAAACCATTAATATCCATATCAAGAATTTAAAACCACTTTTTGTGACATAGAGAATAATTTTTGATAAAAACCATTGAAAACCATTTCAATTGGAATAACTATAAGGGATAAATCAAAAAATGTCTCTCTTGCAAATGGAATGACCATATGGTCAAATTCAAAACTTTTCATTACCCAATTATGATATCACAAGCTTACCTAGAACTATTTGGAAAAGTCCATAGTTCGTTTCAAAGAGATTACCCGGTGCTATTTGGACCACTCCATGGTAAGATGTAATGAACATTCTCAGTGTTATATGGTCCACCCCATTTTAAGCCATAAGGTAATTTCTAAACCCAATCTGGTCCACCACATGTTATGTTGTAACAGGCTTTTCTAACACTATTTCAGACACCCCATGTTATGCTGCAATGGAATTTCCCCGATTCTATATGGGCCACCCCATGTTTAATTATCAAGTACCATATAATGAATAAAAGATTTTATTTTTTTTATTTTTTTTTATAATAAATCATTTAATAAAATATTTTAAACTCCTAAGATAATCAAAGTTACATTTCTTTTTTAACAAGTACCATTAAAATAAATTCACTATGCTCATCATAAGGAACCAATTATATTCTAAAATTTCCATGAATTAATATGAAGAAATAATTATAGAATTAAAGATTCATAATGATATGAAAATCCAATCATTCCATATATGTTATAAAAAATATTTTCAAATTTTCTAAATAGAAAAATTAAAATATTTTCTAAAAGAACAACCCATGAAAACAACCTTTCATTCATGTGATCATTAATCAAATGAATCGATCATGTGTATTCACTGCAAATACATATCAAAAAATTGGAAATAAAAATTAGGAAAATAAAAACTCATTTAACAAATAATCAAAGATGATATATCCAATTAAGTTTAATTTATATTCAAATAAAGTTAATGTAGTTAAAAATTACCTTATATTGAGTTTTTTTTTGTATTAATTTATCTTATTGTTTTCATACAATCTCTTTTTATTAAAACTTTAGGATCACTAAGGATGGTGTTATGCCTAAAATAAAAGTTTTCGATTATAGGGGGAGGATTATAGTATGGGATTTGGGATGATCATGGCTAAACTAAATCGGTTTTGAAGTGTGACAAGAAGAGGAGAAGAGGTTCACTTTTATAAGAGAGGAGAGGAAAAATCCTATAATTATTCAAAATACAAAATTAATATAAATTAATTTTCTATTTAGAATAGATGACGAATTAATTATTTTGATGATAAGATGATTATGGGTCAAAATAATTTCATAAAATTAAATTTAGAATAATATTGTATATTTTTTAATCCTTATCTTTTTATTTTAACCCTTATTTAACCTTTTTAACTCTAACTAGGAGAACATGTATTTTTACAATTTAAAGGTTAATACAGTTATTATAAAATTCCAGTATAACCATAAATGAATCAATTATGAAATTTTTAGTCCTAACATTTTTTTTCACCATGTTTTATATTTTTATAAAATTTATATCATTTTATAAAATATTAATAATTTTAAAAAATCATTAAATTCAATTTTAACACTATTAATTACTTTAATTTTTAAAAATTTCATAAAAACAAATTTAATTTGAACTAATTTTTCTAACAACTCATTGAGATTAAAAATCATCAAAAAAAAATTGATGGCTTTAATTTTACCAAATTATATTTATTTTGATATTTTTTATTATAATTAATTTTATATTTCCATTAATTAATCAAATAATTAATCATCAATGTGTCTAAATAACCATGTATTAATAATGTTCAGAGTTATCAAATCATTAATGTTACATCTTTGAATTTTCTTTAAAATAAAATATTATAAATGCAAGAAATTCATTCAAGTTAATCCAAGAATCACTAAAGTCAGAAAAAAAATTATTCTAGTTAAAATAAACTCATTAAATAAAATTAGGATAAGTATGAGGCTAAATTTGTAACATATTACTCCAAATATGATATCCATTTTTTAAAATTAAAAACATATAATTTTATATCATTACCTTAAAATTAATCCTATAGACTGAATGATAGAACATGTTTTTAGAGCGAATTGTACAAAATCTTGAAATATGTTTATATCCAATTTCAATGTGATATTAATTAAAATGAAAAAATTTTGAATAAATGATATAATATTGAACTAATTATATATATAAAAAATTAATAATATAATTTTACACTACAAATTATTTATATGGAAAAGTTGTTATCAATTAAATTCCATTATTTTTAATTATTCATCAAAACATGACACTTATCACAAAAAAAAATTCAACTAAAGATAATTTTGATATTTCAATATCAAATAAAAATTTTATTTTCTAAAATATATTTTTTAAATATATAAAAATTTAGTTTTAAGGAATGTTTTCCATCAAAAGGTGTCAAAATTACCTTTAAAAAATTCATATTTTTGGCTTAAATTATTATTTATTCTTATCTTATGGCTATACCATCTATTAGATTACTGGAAATGATTTTTTTGAATAAAGTATATATAATAATTATTAATATATTGGTAATAGTGATTAATTTAATTTGTGAAATTCATTTGTGGGTATGAAAATAAATTTTCATAGAGACAAATCCTTTATATTCAATTAGTTTTTATTTAAATTTATATTCAATTGGAATCAAATGAATTAATTATGTAAAAAAAACTAAAAGATATTTAAATAGTTTGGTTAATTGTTTTAAAACCCTCCATTCTAATGACATGGTTATAAGATTTACATTATAATAATAATACTTAGTTTTTTGGTTAAACTCGATGTGGCATATCACGTATGCTATCGATCATCATGTTTCTTTTAAAATAAAAAGGATTCCTTTGGTTGTACATATATTATAACTAATTAAAGGTTATTATAGTGAATAATTAGTATCCTTTAACTAAAATCAATGATCTGTTTGAACAATTTAATGAATCTAGTAACTTTTCTAAGATAGATTTGCTGATGGTGTATCACCAGAGGAAGTTGAAAGTTAAATATATTTAAAAATATATATTATGGTATCAATAAAATTATTTATAGTGTATTTTGATTCCATTTGGTGTAAAAATTTACGAATATCTTTTATGGGGTTGATTTATTGGGAATTAAGGCACAATTATGGTATTTATTACATATTATTTATTGATGACATTTTGTTTTTTCTAGGACCAAGGAGGATTATAAAATATATATAAAGAGTTTGATTTGCATCATTTAAAAATCTTAAGTTAATTATCAGTAAATTTTATTTATCAATATTGAAGAGTTTTAGAGCCATAAAGGATTAAGGTGGTGGTTACTTAGAATGTTCCAATGAATTTAACTCAGGTATGAAATTTTCATGGATTAGATGGATATTATAGTAGGGTTGTATCCAATTTCTATGATATTTTATTTTCAATAGAATATTTCTATCAAATTTACATCATCATGTCATTTTAAATTTTTTTTCATGGGGGGAAATTTTGGTAGAACACCCATCCTTAACATATCCAGGGATAGAGTAATTATGCATGTTTACTATGATGAATTTCTTCATGGGAAAGGGTTTGTGTTAATTAAAGAGAGAAAATTACATTATTTTTATCCATACAGTTGTTACATAACAAATTGTAATATATTACTCATGTTAATTAATTTGGTGCATGATATTTTTGTTGAATCATTAATGGAATTACCAGCATGAATATTTCATTATACTATACACTAATAATAATATATTTTTATAAAAATTATTATATAGATATCTGAACCATCATAGGTGATGTTTGAGATAGATTCATTTGGAATATGAGTTTTTTATTTCCATTAAACCATGAAAAAGAAATAATTTAGATTATTCATTAAACATGAGTTTTAATGGAAGTATTTTTAATGATAAATGATATTGTTGTAACATGAATATAAAAAATGAATCCTTTCACTTGAATTTGGATAGTGTTATTGGTTGGTTCTATTTATCACCTGTGATAGATAATTTATTTGAGAAGTTTTTTTTGTTGGTATTGGTATTTTAGTTGAACTGTTTTTGTCTTAGATTCCCCCTTGTTAAAGGGTTATGCTTGGGAATCATGTTCCGGCTCGATTGTCACATCCTCTTTTATATCACTATAGGGTGTTGGAGGATATATATATATTGATTTTGTGACATGATTTCCTAGTAAGTTATTAGAATAAAATAATATATGGGATGTTTTTGGATGATTTTACAACTCATTAAATTTCATATATGTTTAGTAATAAACCATGGTGGAGGAGTTCTAAAGAATATTTGTTGAAACAGTGATATATAATTTTAGACATCCAAGGATAATTATTTTAGAATGAGATCATAATTTTTCTATAAAGTTGTAAAAGGGGTTGAAACATAATTTCGTATCACTAAAATTGTTTAGGGATAAATTTATTTCTTATATGGATGAAAAAACGTAAATGATTGTACCAAAAATAATAAATATAATTTGTAAATTTGTAATTTATTTTAGAGGTGGATGAGGAAAAATATATTTTATTGAGTATTCTAATTTTTCTGGACTTAAGAGGGATACATAGACTAGAGACGGGTGAATTATATTTTTTATTAAATAAGTTGAATTAATGAATTTAATCATTATTTCATAGGAATATAATTAGTGAAATAAAAAAAATAGAAAATGAAGAGATAAGATATTTATAGTGGTTTAGATCTAAATGGCCATACTCCACTCTTCACTCCTCCCATGATATAAGAGATATGAAATCCACTATAACTAAAATAATTGAATCATATAATTACTTTTTCTCACCTAGATTCACAACCCAATTTAAATGACATACCCCTGGAGGCCTAACCACAAATTTAAATGTCTTTTTCTTCCTTAGTCTCAACCCGTCAACCTTTCCATTTTGACTGGATGAAAAAAAGTTCCCAGACTGTTGTTTGGAAGTGTCGACCTTGTTGCCTACATATTATTAGGTAGTATCTCCAATTTTAATTAATGAAAACTAAAGGAATATATAATGAAAAAAAATGAAAACTAATAAAATGAAATAACCAATGTCCATGATTCGATGCATCATGAAATTATCTAGTAAAAAAGAAACAACCATTTCTAGTTTGACAGGGAGCAGTAGTTGATCACTAGAAAAATATATCCCATGTACAATTCAATAATATCTTCAACCTCATGTATCTTTTATCATATAGGTCCATCCAATCCATGTATATATATTTTCTTTTCTACATAACTCCTTTCAAATATAAAATTCCTTCCATCTTTATTTTCCCAATGAAATAATTTTGAGTTATACATTTTAATATCCTAGGTAATAATCCATGTGTAAAATTTTTATACAATAGGAAAATATTTTCTTAAATTATTCATAAATATTATGTAATAAAATAAATACTATACAATCTAACACATTAGGAAAATTAATATAGTATTAAATAACAAGAATTAATATATAAGGAATACTACATGAAAAAAACATTAGGATTCATTGTTCATATTTTATATGATTTGATTTCTAATATTTTAATTCTATAAAACATCAGTGAGAATATTAAATCCCTATAAATTGGATTTAAATAATATTTGATTAATCATTAAAAACATATATAATATTTTCATTGATTATAGAAACTTATCAAGTAGTTAACGAATGAATAAAACATAAACAAGGATTATAATATACATGAATAAAATGGAAATATAATGTATTATAGAATACCTAAACTATTTCAGTTTTTTACAATAACACATAAAAATTATCATAAACACATAGGATAATTACCATTGTCGATTTTTATGTAGTATTTTTAATCTATGTATGTAAATTTATAAACGTGAATCTACATAGATGATTTACATAACTGATTTTATATAATCAAATCCACTTAATGTAATTCATGGAACTAATTCAAATGTCTGATTTCACCTAGGTGTATTCACATAAGAGAATTAATGTAGCCATTTTAGATAATTTTAATGTAGCTTAATTCACACAATTGGATATATAAATTCAAAAAATAGACTGACATATAAAATTTCAAACAAAAAACAATCTATCTAAATGGATGAATTAAATATTTGTTCAATTGACTTATAAATATAAAAGTTCATTATTATTCTAAAGAATCAATAATAAAATTTATATGAATTCTATAGAGCATTTAATCGTCAAAACACTATACAAAACTATTTTTGGGATGTTTTAGTGAATACAACTAATAAATTATAACGTAATTTAAAACATGATAGAAATCACGTTAGATATTTATGTCTTAAATTAGAATGGAGAGATCTTTTCTTTATTTTTTGTAAAATAAGAATAACATTCTTGAGAGTTTTCTATCCCATATTATTACCAAAAAAATAAGATAAGTTTTTTTGGTATAGCAGATATGTATTTCAATAGTTGCCTATGGAAATTTAAATTTGGCTATATAGATTTCATGTTTTAAATGTGGCGAACTATTAAAATTAATGTGTATATGATACCTAATGACCCAAAATGACTCATTTATCTTAGGAAATCCCCATGTAATTTATAGAATATTTTTTGAACAATAAAACAAGAAATAAAATTTTATTTTAATCAAAGAATAATAATATATAATCAAAGTGAAACAATCATTAATAAACACATAAGTCAATGTATCAAGACCCTTAAAGGAAATAAAAAAAACATAAATATTTATATTTATCAAAACACAATGGGGTTCAAGGATCAACTAAAAATTCTCCCCCTTTTGGATAATTAAAAAATCAAGTATAATTTCAAAACCACTACCCATTTTTGAAATTATCAAAATGATAAAGCTTCATAAGAAAAATTATTTCTTTGGAATGAATATATTTATCACTCTATATGTTTAATATATTCTATTTCAAAAAAATAGTATACAAATTGTTTAATTATTTTCTAATTATTTTTATTTCAAAATTTCAATTGAGGAGACACTTTTAAAAATATATAATATTAAAATATTTTGGTGAAAAATAATTACGTTACCTTCATAAAATTTAAATATATTTAATATAAATGTTCAAAATTTATGTTCACATCATTTGGTTTATTTATGAAGTCTTAAATAAGTAGTATAATATACTAATAAGATTATATGTTAATTAACAGTAATCCCGATTTTTTTTTTCTAATTTAACAAAATTCATATAAATCTAAAAAACTATATATATAAATACCCAGACTCCTCTAAATTTAATAAATTTAAATTTAAACTATAATATCCATAATAAAAAGTTCAAATATTATTTGCTCAAATTTATTAAAATCTAGGGGCATAGAAAACTAATTATAAAGTTGATTTTCTATATAAAACAATTATAAAAATATATTTTCTTTTAGAATTTTATCTCTGTGAAAAGAAAATTTAGAATAAATGTTCTTATTCCTAAAAACCATTTAAGGTATTTTTAGAAATAATAATAGTGTAATTATTATAAAAAATAAGAACATTAGAAAAATTTAAACAAATCATAAAGTGGTTTCCAAATAACTAAATCTTAGGTACAACATGATGAAACATCTGTATATTTTTATTCAATTGATAAAACATAAATAGATTTTAATTTATTTGAATCCTATTAAAATAATTAATTACCATGTATATATCATTAATACTTCTAAATGAGAATCAGAATAGCATATAAAATAATTTTTTTTTGGAAGATTAAAATATAAAAAATACCCAAATTAACTTTAACATATATAATGATCATTTTTCATCAATATAATATTTCCATCCTTATAATCACTATGATATCTATCGCACATGATAACTCAAAACACTAAATTAGACCTATAAGAATTGAAATATAACAGACATCCAAACATGTTTATATAGGATCTAACATTAACTGTAATACTACAATAATTTTATAAGATTGATTTTTTTAATTTATTTGAGGATTTTGTTTTCTACACCATTATAATATTGTGCTACACATAAAAATGATATAGCTTTTTATATATGCAACACTATTCTTGGCGTGTGTGACACAAAATTTCATGTTTTTTTGATTGAATTAATTTCACGCAAGACCGTGATTAATTGAACAACTATATATTATTATGATACCTTATAAACAAGAAATAATAATGGTTTCTATTAAAAACTTAATTATGAAAATATTATTTACACATGTATATATAAATATTCCTATGGTTAAAATTAATAAAAAATTAAAGTAAAAATATTATTAAATAAAAGGAAATGTTTTTTACGAAAAACTGTTTGAATACATATAAGTGAGTTTATGAAATAATATAATCAGTATTGATGGATTTTATTAATGAAATATATTTTTAATATATCTAATTTAATTTTTAAAAGTAATATTATACTCTTTTAAGATATCATATAAGAACACAATCATGTTTCTAGATAAAATAAGTTTTAAAAAATACAGTTTTACCGCCTTTTGATGGTGCACCCATTATAAATATTGTTTTTGAAACCATTATATATTATATTTTAAAAACAAAACATCTTTTTTGGAATAATGATATAAGAAATTACTTTGAAGGTATTTTTGATCTTTTTTCTGATAAGTTTCATGTTTTCTTGAATAGTAAAAATATACTAAATTTTAATTTAGAAAAACCATTTTCATCAAAATAATTTATATTAGTAAATTATATTATTTAATGCTTTCAAAGTTTATATAGAATATATTTTTATAATTTAATATAATTTTGGCCATTTTCATTAGTTTTACCGTGCAATTAGATTTAAATAAATTTCAATCTTTTGTAATGATTTAACTTTTAATACTCGTTTTTCATTTATTCAACAAGAATCATTTAAAATAAAATAATGTAACTTCTATGATTTGATTTTTGAAAAATAAACTCTATATTTGGAATTAGTTGGTCTATGTCTTGTAAATATATTGCTTTTTATTTTTTAGGAAATATAAATAGTATCTTCAGTTATTTTTATAATTAAGTAAATAACATAAATTTGATAATTAAGGGTATTTATAATTTTATAAAATTACATGAAAAATGTACTAATATTATTATATGATTTAATTTAGGCCTAAATAATTCTTTAATCTTAAAGATACACTTTATAATCCACTTGGATTAGATTATGACATTTAATATATTTTATTTAGAGAAAAGTTAAATATGTCTTACACAGATTTTAATAACATTATCAATTTTAATATAAGGATATACAGACGAAAAATTATATTATAAAAACTCATTTGTAATATAAAATTTAGTTTTTATCATGGTAATTTTTTTGTAATTTTAAAGATATAAATAATCACTTTAAAGTCATATACATAGATAATGTAGAAATTGTATAATTGATGAAGAATCAATGAAATATTTCTAATTAAAATGAAAATAACCAATTAAAGACAAAAACACTTTCAAAAATCATATTTTTAGATTATATATCTACCCAAATCATCAAAGGTTCTAGTTATGCACCATTTGAATCCATATGAAAATAATTATGACACTTATAAAATTTAATATAATGTGGTGTAAAAGTGATCAAGTTCATGTTTTAATAAATATAATATTTTTTTGCTGGATTTTCTAGATGGTATATTAAAATATAAGTATTCATATAAAATTTAGAACATTTATCCTCATAATAGTATTTTATTAAAATATTCCCAATAAATATGTATATTTAATAATTATACATAACTGATGTAGTAATTATTTTATTAATGGAAATATCAAAATAATGTTATTAAAAATATTAAAATAAATATAATCTTGGATTATTAATGTATAAAAATAATTATATTTAATACCTTGACCCCTTATTGATATAATAAAATTTTTTTTTTCGAGTTTTACATTTTATCTTAATATTTTAAATAAGCCATGAAATGAATAGTGTCAAAATTGACCCTATTTACATTTTGTCAAAATATTGAAATATTAAATTATTTAAAAATATTTCTCTTTCATTAAAATTTATAATAATAACTATATAGTGGAAATTATTTATGAGGTTTTCATTTATAGTCTAATTTAAATTAAATAGGTGAATATTTCACCCTTTTACTATTGAAATATTTATTAACTTTTATTAAAATAAAAGAGAAAAAATAAGTGTTAGTTCAATGGATAATGTTTAAATTTATATAAATAAACATCTAAAATTTATTAGGTTATTGTGTTACTACATTATTTCATCTCATATTCTAAAATAAGACATTTTTGAGGTTTTTGGATATGTTTTTTTTAAATTATGATTTTTGGAGATTCTAAAGCTGTCCCTAACCTCAATTATAAAAGGGAAAATCCTCCCTCATTTCATCACATCACATTGAGGATTAACTCTCATAAATACCCTACCTATTTCCCTTATAAACATTACAAGTCACATTTTCGAGGATCTAGTCTTCTTAAAAGTCCAAATCAATTACATAAAGAGAAGTCTATGAGGAGCTCTCCGAAGAAGAGGTAATCTTCTTTACCAACTCTCTCAGGATAATTTATTATTCTATATAATCAGCATCTTTTCTTCCCATTATAATGTAATAAATTCAGCATCAGCTATACAATGATATTTTATTATGGTTTTGTAACAACATCATTCCACCTACTATCCATCTTACAAAAAATGAAATCACCACACCTGCATTTGTATGACTTACCGCTTCCACACTATGGTGTAATTTATTTTATAACCACCTCACGTGGATGGGTATAACAATACAAATAATAAGTATATATGATTACTATAACATTATATGTATTCTTTAACAAAATATATACAAAAAAATTCCATAACATTTCTCAATTATTGGAATGATATTGTCACTCGTAATATGTACGACCAACCATTTGCACGATACAATGTGACTCATTCTCCATGATCTAAATTAAATAATGAATTATATAAATGTATATAATGAATAAATATAGTATATAGTATATTAATATTATTATGAAATGATATATCTATTAACTAAGAAAATTAATTATATTTTATTTGACAGAACATGCGAAAGGGAGTGAAGCAGTTAACACTGCAATGAAGCATAATAATGAAATACTATTAAATGGATATTAATATGATCATATATGATATGATAAATTATAATATGGTTTTATAAAATATTAACAAAATTATTTTATCCATTTTCTAAAATTTATAATGCATACGAAGGAAACCATACCTATGGTCTGGGATAATATCTCAATCCTATTTTTATCAGAGATTATTTATTGATATGTATTTAATGGTTTATTTATCACCCATGAACATTTTTTCTAAAAATTATTTAATAAAATGTTTTAATATTTTAATATGGATGTTTAATTTAATTTTTACCCATTTTTTTTATTTTTACTACATGGTTTGAAAAGAATCTTTCCGTTTTTTTCTAAACGGGGTACTTATTTGACTTTTCCAACATAAGAACGAGAAGAATATTTTTTAACTTATTCAAAATTAATAGATTTATACTCTTTCATAATGTATTATTTATCTTATATTTACCTTATAAGATTTCATTCTTATCTTCAAATAAAATTATTTTCTTTTAAAATTTCACTACATTTTAATAAAAGAAAATATTTTGGAAGAAGAGAGGATATTTTCATCACAAAAAAATTTATAGTTTTTTATAAAAATTAGTTTCCATATAATATTACATTCATTAATAAGGATATGTTTCATGTATATTATCCATATAATTAATGTGATTGATTATGATTATTATGGAATGATAGTTATGAGATCCATTCATTTTTATATTTTATTTTGTGATGGAATGATGTTTATGAAACCCATGTTATGTCATGGGTTATAATATGATGAATGATTTATGTTTTTGTAGAACACAAATGTATGATTTTATTTTGATATGGGTGGGACCAATATATCCGTGAAATGTATTTGGTATGTTATTATAACTCATGTGGTATATATTATATGTGTGAACTTGATTTCATGTTCATAATTCTATGCATGGACCCGGTATTCATGTACATATTTTTTCAGTGGACCTGGTCTCCATTTCCATATATTTAATAAAGGGACTAATTTCATAACCATAATTTAATGAGTGAATATGTTACTATTTATACATGTTCCAAAAGAAACAATTCTATTTTTATTCCACTATTTTTGTCATTATGTAAATTTTATGATCCTATAGATTATGTTATTTGATTTCCATATGAATAATTTTTACATTTAATACAAATGGAATGTTATTTTAAGGTAATCATCACATTCTCATACCATTTATGTTCATGTTTATGTTTTCATATCACCATTTTTTACTCTTATTGAGCGTCAAAACTTACCCTTTCTTATTTTTTCATTTCCCCACATTATAAATAATGGTATTATATAAGATTAATAAAGGGGATCATCTTTGGGGGAAAATTTAAGATCTTACATTGGACTTTATGTTTATGTTCCATGTTTTTAAAGGATGTAAACTAATATGGTGTTTGAGAGTTTGTTTTTTAATTTATTAAATATTCTAAAAAATTTAGGTAATGTCTATTTACGTCAAGCTTCTGTTCTTATAGTTGGTATCAGATAAAAATGTTATTTAAGATTTTGAAACTAGGATATGAAAAATTTAGTGAGACCCCTAGAGATATCTCTAAGGAAAATTATTGGTATTTCATAAGGATAACTATATTTATAGGTTACAATACTAGAATTTTGTTAACAATCATGAAAAACACATGATTAAAACTAAGATACCATATATTTAAATATTATAAGTAATTTTCCTTGGATATGTGATGTTAATCTATGATAATTGTTTCACACACTTTGATTTATGGTCGTAGTAAATATTTAGAACTTGATAGAACTGGGTAAACATTTTATTTTTCAGACCTAGAAAGTATGAGAATGTTGAAAATCAATTTCCTAAGAAGAAATAAGATGAAGATAAACCTGAATTTTTAATTAGTATTGGTTATACTAATGAGGATAATTATTTTATAAACAACATGTGAAAGGTATGAGATGTTCATGTATTATATCATTACATTAATCACAATAAAATTTATTATATTATGGTTGAGGATCCTAAATACAATATTCCTATTTTAGGAATAACTATGATGATGGATCCTCATTAATGTTTTATGAATAACGCATGATGATTAATGTGTATATGTTTCATATTTCATAGATTATGTTATAAAATTCATGAAATAACTGTTTTTAGTATATGTATTTTCATAATGGATTAGAAAGGATATGTATAATAGTTATAAATACATAAAAAATATATTTTAGTGTATGTTTCCAAATATGGAAATCACATGATTATGGGAGAGATAACCATTAATATGTCTCTTATGTTAAGAAAATGATGTTTGGGTTAAGATATAATGTATATATGAATAGGAAAATTATATGATAATAGTTTCTTAGGATCTAATTATGAATTGTTTTTCAAGAGGGTTGTGCTATAATGGATGAAGTGTACAACTTCATGGGACATGAGGAATATATCCAATAAGTTTTGAAATAAGAAAAAAAATTCTTGTTTTCAATATGGATATATGATAATTTCGGTTAATACGAAGATTTACAAGAATAATTGATATAGGTGTCCAAATGATTGGAATGTGACAAAAAAGTGGTACATTATGATATTTTTGGGTTAAATGTTAAGCCGAGTTAATGAACCAATTTAAAAAGTTTTGTATTTTCAAATATCAGAATAATTTTAACGTTATAAATTTATATATATATATGTTAAAATCGAGATTAATTTTTTTATATTATTGTATTACTTCACTATAGGTGGAATTGTGCATACTTGGTAACTTGTGCAAACATTTTGTTGTGATAAAGATAGATGGAATGATCTATCATTATATATATTGATCGTATGATCATAAAATGATTCAAGAGTGAATAATTAAATATCATTTATTTGAATAAGATATAAAGTGGAATTTTTTGAGGCATTATCAATGGTTAGATTTTGCTAAAACCAAGTAAATATATCTTCTAATAAAAATTATTCAACATTAAGAAAAAAGGATCGTTGTGTAAAACAGTTTCATTTTATCATCCTTTATAATGATATCAATGAAATCTTTCATGCTTCTTTATTTTATGATTTTTTATTGTTTACATTCTCTAGATCATATAGTTTTATATGAGCAATGATATTTATCAGTATCTATGATTATTTATGCTTGACCTCCATCACCAATACTTCATATATATACTTCTATATAGAGACATAGTTATGATTTACTTTGTGTAACTGGTATTTTAAAACAAATTGTTTTTAAAAAATAATTTTTATTCTGAATTTTTATGATGTGAATTTAAATTAAATAGGCTTTGAAGTAATAATTATTTTTTAATCCAAATGAATTTTGAGGTTGAAATTCATTTTATGGGAGGTAGAATGTAACACCCCAAGATTTTTATAAGTTACAATTTATTATTTTCAATGATGATTTATATTGTAAAATACACTATGTTAATATTTCACTGAATGAAATACCGACTTATCTTGCAGTATACACAACACTATTCTTGGATTGTGTTACGCACAATTTCATGTTCTTTTGATAGAATTCATTTCAGGCAAGACTTAGATTAAGTGAACAACTAAATATAATTATGAAAACATATAACCTAGTCACTATATTGCTGATTATTAACAATTAAATTTTAAAAATATACTTTACACATGTATATTTAAATAATTACTTGTTGAACAAAAAATTATAAATGAAAATTAAACACTTTTAAAATAAAACGATTTTTCTGAAAAACTATTTGAAAATAAATAAGTGAGTTCAAGAAATAATAAAATCACACTTAATGAATTACATCAATGAAATATATATTTATTATATCCAATATAATGTTTAAAATTCATCTTATATGTTTTATAGGCACGAGATAAGAACAAATTGAACTTTTTGGATAAATGACGTATTTAAAAAAAATGTAGTTTCACTGCCATTTGCTGGTGCACCGATTTGTAATATATTTTTGAAACATTCATATATTTTATTTAACAAAATAACTATCGTATTTATTGGATGGATTTTTTATATTTTTATGAATAGTTTCATGTTTTGATGAATAGTAAAAATATAATAAATTTAAATTGAAAACAAATTTTTTTTTTCAAAATATTTTATATGTTTTAATTATATTATTTATTAATTTTTAATTATAAATAAACTATATTTTTATCAGAAAATATAATTTTGTTCATTTTCTTTAATTTTAAATTAAATTTAGATATAAAAACATTTCAATCTTTTGAAATGTTTTAACTTTTAAAACCTTTTTTTATTATGAAATGAGTATAATGTATAAATTAATTTATAAAAAATCTATGTTTTGGATTTTAAAAAATTGATTCCAAATTTGGAATTTGTTGGTCCAATTTATCTAAGTATCTTTCTTTTATATGTGGTCATTATTAATAGTAACTTTAGTTATTTTTACTAAAAAGACGAAACGGTAAATTGGATTATTAGGGGTAAATATAATGTTATAAAATTAAACTAACAATTTCCCAAATATAATTTTATGAGATAATTTCTACTTAAATCATAATTGGGTTGGAATGGTACCCTTTCTAATCCACTTAGATTAGATTAGGACATTTAATATATTTTATTTAAAGAAAAGTTAAATATGTCTTACACAAATTTTAATTGTATTATTATTTTTAAAATAAGGGTATATTGAAGATTAATTTGAAAATAAATATTTATTTGAAAGATACATTTTTTTCATTATCAAGGTGATTTTTTTTAATTTTTAAGAAAGAAATTATCATTTCATATTTTTATACATTGATGATTGATAAATTATTTAATTGATTAAAAATAAATATTTTTTTAATAAAAAGATAATAACCCTTAAAATACAGAAAATATTTCCAAAATATTAAATGTCTAGTATATCTTGACCATAATCATGAAAGTATTTAGTTATTAACAATTTTGATCTATATGGAAAATACTACGACACTTATAATATTTTATTTAAAGTAACACCAATGTTGTCACATTCATGTTTAAATAAATATTACAGTTTTAATGTTGTATTTTCATGACGATATATTCTCATATAATTATTATTATGAAATATAGAGTATATATGTTCATAATTTTATTTTAATGTTAACTTGTTACTGAAAAATATGTATACTTTCTTTTAGCATAAATTGATGGTTTAAATATTTTATTAATTGAATGATTACATTATGTTTATGAAAAATATTAAAATAAATATAATTTTGGATGATTAATATATCCAAAACCATTTATAGATAATGGTGTCCTCATTTATATAAAATAAAATATTTGGTTCATGGTTAAACTATTATATTGATATTTTAAAAAATCCACCAAATTAACAGTTTCAAAATTGACAGTATTTATATTTTGTCAAAATAATGTATTATTGAATTATTTATAAATCATAATTTTTTTAGAAATATATAATAATTATAATATGGTGGAAAAGATTATAAATTTTTCATTTATAGTCTAATTTATATTAAATAATTGAATATTTCAGCCATTTAATATGGAAATATTTTTTACCTTAATTAAAAATTAAAGAGAATAACTAAGTGTCAATTAAAAGAATAATGTTTAAATTGATAGAAAAAAGTATAAAATTTATTTTATTATGGGATTACAACCTTATGTCATATGAAATTAAAAACCAAGATATTTTCTATGTTTTTAATAGTTTTTAATTTTATTATTAAATTAATATTTTTAGTGATTCCAAAAGGTACCCCTCGCCTCAATTATATAAGGGAACCACCACCCTCATTTATTTCCTTCACATTGGGGATTATGTTTCAGCCATCCCCTACCCATTCACATTTTCAACTTCCCTAGTCACATTCTAGTGGTTCTTAGCTTCTCAAAATATCAACTCTAGTTCCATTACAAGAGATCTATAGCGAGATCGCTGAATAAGAGGTAATCTCATTTACCGACTCTCTCAAGTTAATTTATTATTCTATATCCTCTTACATTGTTTATTCTATTACAAAGTAATAACATAATTATTAAATATATAATTATATGTTATTATGGTAATGTAATTACCATATTCCACCATCTATCCATCCTAGGAAAAATAAAATCACCACACGTGCCTACATACAACTTAACGTCTTCACACCGTGGTGTAATATTTTTTCAACACCATATTACTTGGATTTGTATAATTATGGAAATAATAAATATATATTATTATTATAAAATTATATATGTTATTAAATAATATATACACCATCCACTTTCGTTAACATTTCACAATTATGGGAATGATATCCCCGCTCTTGTACACGGAACATACCGTCTCCACAATGCAACGCGACATGACACATTCTACAAGATCTCCATTAAATAATGAATTATATATATGTATATAATTATTAAATATGATATATATTATATTAATATCATTTTGGAAATGAAATAACTACAACAAATGACGATGAATCATAACTTATTCATCAAAAAGTGCATAAGAAAAAGAAGCAGTTAACATCTGAAAGAAGTGGAATAATGAAATATTATTAAACAAGTGTTAATATGATCATATATATATATATATCATAAATAAAAATATTGTTCTGGAGTAAGTTAATAAAATTATTTAATTACTTATAAAATATTTCTGGCTACATATGATTGTACCCAAACCTAAGGTAAGGGATAATTTCACAATATAATTATTATTCGATGTTTATACAAAAGTTTCTTCAAGAGTATAATTATAATAAATATATTTATTTTTTAAAAATAAGTTCATAAATTTTTGTAATATTTAATTATATATTTTTAAATTCATTTTTCTCAATTTTTTACTTTTTACTACATTTTTTGAAATGAATATTTATTATGTTTTGCAAATGATGTACCTTTTGACTTTTCTGACATAAGTATGAGAAGAATAATTTTTAACATATATGACATAAATATATTTTTACGCTTTCATAATGACATAATTACATGAATATTACATTATAATCTGTAATAATTATCTGCAATGAAATTTTTTTCTTTTAAAATTTCATGGCATTTTAGGAAAAGAAAATGTTTTTTATAAAGAAATGATATTTTCCTCACGAATCATTTTCAATTGTTTTATGAAAATTATTTTCCTTCTAATATGACATCATTTAATAAGGATATTTTCAAAATTAGTATCCCTATTATTACTATGGTTTATTATAATTAATATGGAATGATATTTATGAAATCCATTAATTTTCTATAGATTATTTAATGATGAAATGATGTTTAAGAAAAAAAATTTATTTCATGGATTTAGATATGATGAATGATTTATGTTTTCTGGAATATATATGATACATTTATTTATTTTAATTGTGGGACGTATATCTCCCACCAATTCATGTGGTAGTTATGGATTACTCATGAGGTATATATGTTATGTGTGAACCTAATTTCAAGTTCACTATTTTATACATGGGACTGGCTTTCATGCCCATGATTTTATTAGTGGATCAAGTTTCCACATATATATGTTTATTTAGGTGGCTGATTTCGTGTCATTAATTTAATGAGTGAACATGTTACTATTTATACATGCTTATAAAGTTACATGTTCATTTTTATGCCATAATTTATTGATTTATGTCAATTTTATGGTCTTATGGATTCTGTTCAATGATTTTTATGATTCAATATTACCTTTGATAGGAATGGAATTACCTTATAATGTTATTATCAAACTCACATTACCTTATTGATCATGTTTATGTATACAAATCACCCTTGTTTAGTAATATCAAATCATTGAGCTCACCATTTTTTTTCCTTTAACTAAGTCATAAATAATGGTTTTAGTAAGTATGACAAAAAGAGAGAGATTGATAAGGGAAACATAGTAGATATTTCACTAGACTAAAAGGTTTTCTTCCACATTTCAAATAAAACTAAACTATTGTGGTATTTATTAATATACTTGATTAATGTATTAATTATTCCATAAAATTAAGGTAACATCCATCTACATGAATTTTGGGTTGATATATAAAAAATTATTGACTTATGTAAATTTAATTTTGAAGTAGTAGTCATGGGAGTATTTTCACTTATAGAAGAAAATAACGTAAATCCCCCAAATAAATATTTAGAATACATAGTCTAAGTCATGAAAATACAAAAATTCATTTTAAATATTTATAGACCATGGAAGTATCTAAATTCCATCATTATACTCATATAAAAAAGAAATCATCAAATTTAAACAATCATTACAAATATTCTCATTTGATGATACCAAAATCATATAATCAACATAAATTTGAGTAACTAAAATATCAATTGATCATTTTAATATAATCAACATAGAATCAACCATTCATTTATTAAAAAAATTCAAAAGAAAACCTTTCAACCTTTAATTACAAGATTGATGTGGTTCTTTGAGACTATAAAAACCCATCTATAGATTACAAATATGATCATGATAATTATAACTTTCAAAAACATGGGATTTTTTAATTAATTATTTTGATATATAACCATTTCTAAAAGTGGTTTTGAGAACCACATGAAATAATTAATAATAATTAAGAGATGAATAATAAAATAATATCTTAATAGCCCTTATCCTTGATATAGATGAAAAGTATTCCTTAAAATAAAATATTTTTCATGATAGTATCTTTGTATAATTAATTAAACCCTATTTTTAATTGTATTTGTAGAATCATCATATTTTTTTTTGAAAACTAATTTTTTTCCCAATTATATGAGAATACTTTGATGGGAAAAATAAATTTCATACTTTATTCCATGTAAATAGATTCATCTCATCTTGCACAGACAAGTAACAAGAGGTGTTATCTAAAGCCTCATCAATATTCATTGGTTGGAAACTAGAAATAATATCATGATAAGAACAAACAATTAAAAGAAACTTCGACGTTTTAATATTTGAATCAACATCACCAATGACATTATACCAGGGAAAATCTATATGAGTGGTCAAATATTTTTCATTAATATGTTCATATTAAGAAGAAATATTCTCCCACAAAAAATTAGCATGTTTATCTAAGTTAATTTTACTTCAAAATTAAATACTCTAAATTCTTCCTCATGTTGAATTATATCATCATCTCATTTAATTAGTTATTTTTCATCAATATTAACATGAATAGATTCTTCAACCATAATTGTTATTTTATTTCATATACTGTATAACTTAGAGTTATTTGAATATCGTAATAATAATACTTTATCATATTCTTCATCAAACTTATCCAAAGCATCCATATTATTAAGAATAAAAATATTACAACTAAATAGTATAAAATATTCATTTTTCAGTTTTCTTTCCTTCAAATCCCCATAATATGTATTTTTGATTAAGGGTATTAAAATAATTATATTAGTAACATAGAAAAATTAATCAAATATTTTTCATAGAAATATTTAGGGAGAATAAATAAATTTTAAATAGTTCTATCCATTTAATAATGTTTTATATTTTACATTAAAGTACATTAGTTTATTATGTTGTGATACAGAATTTTTTTTGAGAAACTACCCATTTTCATTATTGAATTGAAGAAATTAATTATACTTGAATACAACATCATGGTCACTTATAATTTAATTAAAGAGGATTCCGTTTTTTAGTCTGTACAAATTTGAAAAATGTGATAAACCATAATAATGTTTCATTTTAAATTCTAATAAATTAAACCCATGTATATATAGTGAAATAATAAATTATAAGAAAAATATATCTTTTATCACTGGAACTAGCAGGTTTACTTGGAAAAAATGAAATGAAATGAATGAGATATATATCCCTTATAAAATATACATAATTAACTAACATGAAAATGAATTTGTGTTTTTTAAATTTTATGTAATATTCCCATACAGAGGAACTGTCTTCTTTCAATTTTTGTAGCTGTAGAACACTTTATTTCTAGGAAATATTATGAATCAACCTAAAATTATCATGTCCCAACATCCTATGAAAAAAAATCTATTCTTAAATTAAAATATTTAAATATATTATATTTTCATCGTTTAATTTCAAAATAAAATTGAATAAATGTTTATTCTTCAATTTATATAAAATGAAAATATTATCCTTTAAAATAATGAATTTACCAATTTAAAATTTAAAAAAATTATACCATCTACAATTTAGAAATAATTATTAAATCATGTTTTATTCCATCATTATTTAAATCAATTGAAATAATAATAGAATTTAAAATTCCTCCCAAACCAAAACCTTTTACAGTTTCTTTATAATTTTCACCAAACATATAATTTTTTCCATCACATTTATTGAATGATTGAAAATTTGATACAAAACCACTCATGTGTCTTGAGAATTCACTATACATATACCAAGTATAATTTGTGTTGATATGGGGATATTGTTCCTTGAAAAATACATTGAAGATATTTTTGTTACCAATGAGAATTTTCATCAAATGGGATTAGAATATATATTATTTTAAATGAAAACTTATTTTAAATTTTAGTCTATAATAATTCATAATGATAATGATTTTTAATTTAAGGCCTTATTATATCCAAAATATTTTGTAAGTCTCATGGAACAATCATTAACATAATTATAATTCATCTGAAATATAAAAAATGTTGAAGCATATATACATAAATTAGTATTTTTATTAAATAATGTATTGTTAATTTTTGTTAAATTATTATCTTAAATAAGACCAGATCTCAGTGATTTCGGTTTATTAAAAAAAAATTTTATCAATATATTGTAGCATAAAAAAGTACGATTTGATGTTAAATTTTCAACTTCATCATTGATCTATTCCTTCAACTTTAGTCCAATAACAATATTAATTATTTCATATTCAGAAAACATTGAAATGAAATAAAATTATATATTGAATATATCATTTTATTCAAGATATTTTTTCAGATTTTAATTGTCAATTTCTAGATCTCATTAAAAATAATTTATTTCATCAAGGATATAATTAATTTGATATTCACTCTCCTTATGAACATCCTTATGTTTTCTCTTAAGGTTCATTTATAAATCATTGACCTTTTCAAATATATGTTCAATTCCACGAATTTCATTAATAAATTCATTAATAGTGGATTTTTATATTAATATTCCCCACATTTATAATATGTGGAGCCTCATACCTATTTTTTTGTGTCCATTAAACCCATGTTTGCATCCTTTTTGCAGAACCATACTCTGTAGTAGTACACGAGACAAAAAAAAACTCTATATGGGTGACATTACCCAATATTCATTCTTATATTTCTTCCTCAAATTTTAATTATTTAATTAGTCTTGGGAAATCAGGCTTGATGTTTTCCCTATTCTTTTGCTAAAAAAATTCATCTTAATAATCATTAGAAATAAAATTATGTTTCTTATTCTACTTTTGATTATCATTAGGATAGTCTTTCTAGGATCCCCTAATGTAGAAATTCTTACATATACATCCCCCTTATATCATAAGTCTTATAATTCTTGTAATTTCTCCATAACTACAAATTGGAAAAGAATGTGAAGAAATATTTGGTTTAAAATAAATTCTATTAATATTTCAATTATATTATTAAATAATATTTTTATTCTCTAACTCATAATTTAATAGTGACCCAATAATCTTAGAACGAATATATTCCTTAATGAACATACTTTCATATATATTTAAAATTTCATCATTCCATTTAATATGAATTTCTATATGTACACTTTCATGAGAAACAAAATTTTTCACCCTTTCTCCGAAATAACTCATACCATTTACAATAATAGTTAATCTATGAATCATTTGATTAAAACTGGAATATTCACCCATTTTAAATTCATGATATTCAGATCGTAACATACCTAAAATAGTTCTAATATGATTATCTATACCAAGATGTGAAACTTTATTAATTTTTTTATATGTGATTAGAATTTTTACTTAATGAAGTATGATTTTACAAATTCCTTTTTTTTACAATTTATAATATCAATCCCCCGTACTTCCAATCATATTTAACCAAACCATCTTCAACTAGATATTCATATTAAATTTTTATAAATTATATGTATTTTTCATGATAGTCCAAGGATCAATTCTATGTTGCTTTAACAAATATTCAATGTAGATTTTACTATTTCCATAATTGGTACAATCAAAATGAGGTTTTTTTAGGTATCCGTCCATTATTTAGACTTGGTTGTTCCATCATAAAAAGGTTCTTTTCCCATGAATGTTAAGTCATTAAGGGGTTTGTAATACAAATAATATATATGTTGAGATTGGTATATAGCTCTGATTACATTTTTTTTGTATGGAGTAAAGATTGAAATAAATCCAATAAGGGAGTGAATTGGAATTTTATTTCAAAAAATCGAAATACTAATTTTAATGGTTATATAAGATTAATTATTCACAATTAATAAGAAATAATTAAAAAAACATACGATATTTTTATAGTGGTTCAGATCAGAGTGATAATACTCAAATGTTAACCCCTGTAACGAACTAACCAGAGATACCATCTAAGCTGACACACAAGTTGATTCGCTAATAACCCGAAGAGCATTCCCAATTTCCATGGTCCAACAAAGATCACATAGGCATTAAATAGATAATCATTGGGAACAATTTATCACACAAAAAACTATAAAAAATAAGTACAATTTAGAAACATAAAAATATATATATCAAACAATACATACATATCATGTAAGAAGAGACACTAAAAAATCAAATTAGAACATAACTACTGAAACCTATATCCGGGTTGTCCAAGACCACCCACAATGTTCCAATCACACAAACTTGGTGTCACGACCTGCCTTCACCAGGATGAGAGAAGGGACATCAGATTTCCAGAACCTTCCTTCTTCAAGTTGAAGGAGTGATAATGACCCTCGAAACCCACCTTCAATATGTCCTAGAGTGGAGACTAGCACCAAGGGTATAAAATCACTCACAAGATGGAAGGCATTCCCTTTTTCATTAATAGGATCAGGAGATAAAATTGTAAAATTCCAAAAAAAAACAAGAATGGAAGTAAATGTAAAGTCAATGAACAATTCCCACATGCATGATATAAAAGTGAATGCCAGAAAGTACAAGGTGTCTACAAAAGTAAAGTACCAAAAGATAAGGAAACAAAAACTTCAACAGACCTAATTCCCGGGCTAGTATGGTCCGACACGATCACCGAAGTCCTCCTAGAAACCTAAAAACATTTTTATATACGTAGGGTGAGAATACAAGTATATACTCTGTAGGAAAACCAAATACCCTCGTGCACAAGTGGGAATGCATGGTAATGCCCTGTGAGAAAGAGACAACCAAGACCCTAACAAAGTAAACTATCCACCCAAGCCTCTCCAAGGCACACTCCCCAAATAACGTAAGTCAGGTAATTTATAGTAATAAAACATCGATGTTTGGGTACCCCGCACCTCTATCCCACTGGTTATTGAAGACAAACTACGCATCGAACCAATCCTTCCATTCCCGTCGCAGTCCCACTTCGATACCCTGCCTGCACACACCTGGGTCACAACCACACATCCCGCCCACATACACCTAGCCCACAACCACACATCTCTCTCGCAAACACCTGCTCCACAACCGCTCTCCCGCCCGCAGACACCTGGGCCACAACAACCACATGTAACCATGCCCGCAAACACGTAGTTCAGAACAAACACTGCCACACCAGAAGACACCTGGGCCTCATCCCGAAGACACATGGGAAACAACCTATCACAAATTCCTAGACAACCACCACACTATCATGCCTGAAGGTTCTTGGGATAATAATGGACTTCAGGCCATCACAACCTGCCCGAAGATACTTGGGCTATCCGAGAAAAAGAGAATAAAGGAGCTAATAACGAGCCACTAATAGGAGTGTCGGAAAAAACACCCTCCCCCATGAAATGGGGGTGTTCGGCACTAATTTCTCAATTTGGGTGGTGAGAGAATACGAAAAATAAGAACTATAAATATATGTATATGAAACATTCCCTCAACCAAATCTAGGGTTTCCAAAGACAATCCAAGAACAAGCACACTCATCCCTATTCATAGGAATCACACTGCTCATAGCTGAGTCACAACTCATCCCTAGAACAAATTCCAATTTATGCTTTTCTTGCTTCCATGTACAAGAAATATCATTTAAATAATGTTATGCACTACTGGGAAAATAACAACATCAACACAAATCTGGGAAATATAGCCAAAAAAATTAAACATTCACACCTAGTTCTCTTGTAAAGTCACAACAACAATGGGATAAGTGATATCCATCGAAGTACTGGAACCAAAGAAAACCCAGATATACAGCCCCATGTTCCCAAAATCCAGGAGCCAATGGTTTCTAAACAACAGAGGATTCCACCCCAATACGAGATATAAGAAGAGTAACCACAGAACCTCAAATTCACAAACAACAAAAGTACAACAACATGGGATCCCATCCCAACCCGTATCACCCCAGCAATCATCCCGTGAAAGAAACAACAAAAATCCTACCACTAACACAAGGCATGACCATGTAGGTATTTTTATATTTAAATGATTTAACACACTTCATGGTTTTAATTCCACTGTGCTTTAACCAAAGTTATCAAAAAAAATGGTTGATCCTGGTGCTTTCAATTTATTTAACCGAGTATACATAATTAACCAATTCCATGTAATAGTTATATAAACATCCATGAGCACCAAGGTTCAATAGTGCATAGAGAGAGACCACCAATGACCATGATTTTCAGTGAGCACATGCTCGTACAATTCACAACACATAACAATATAAAGAGTACAACAGAACATCGATCACACCCCCCCTTTCATTCTTTAAAGGTCTGTTCATTATCTTCGTTATGTTTGGTTTCATCAATTTCCACAGAGGCAAAAGCATGCCCACACTGCATGATACAAAGAAAGTAGAGACGAAGGAGAAAATACGTACCTGGTTGCTCAAAGATCTAAGTTCCAACTCCGTATCAGGAATAGGGGATGCACGACTAATAGGGCTCCAGCATAGGTGCACCACTTGCCTTAGGAAAAAGGACATCAGACACACAAGGAAGAGATGAAGACTATCTAAGAGGAAGGAGAAGAAAAAAAAATCCAACGTGATAAATAGATGAGATCCAAAAGTTATAGGAAAAGAAATTTGAACGCCTTAGATGTCGGATCGTGGTTCAACCACGCACTTGGGTGGTTACACACGACTGAATTAATTGTTATTTAGTTGGGAGGATTTTTTGGATTTTTAGATATTAATTATGGGAGTAAAATGGCCTTGAAATGCTTCAAAAGGATAAAAAGTCCTAAAAGAGGCGTTCTGGGAAAGACTGTATAAGGAAAGACCCAACAAGGCTGGATGACACCAATCGGTCACACCGATCGGTCTCTCCGATCAGTCTCGATGATTGTTCATGAAAAAATGAGGTGTGAAGCCCCTTAGGGTCCTATAATTTTGGAAAGGGATGGAACATGATGTTCTGGGCCATTAATTCAGATACCTCTCAAACTATTATCGCCCATGAGAATCCATAACCAGACCTGAAGGAAAGAGGGGGTTCGAACAACCACCCCGGAAGATACCTCTCTAGAGTGAACCTCTCCGACACAGGAACACCTTATCTCTTGAACAGTCACAGTCATCCAAATTCTCCTTTCCCTGTGCGACCACGTAAAAAAAGACTAACCCGTCCAACCATGTGGGTGAGGGGTTTCTCTTCCTCCGTGTTAAGTGACTATTCTCTTTGGGCAGCACTGATTCGCCCACACGAGTTTAGGTGCATCCACTTTAATTTGTCCTATCTAGGAATCAGGTCCTCCCCTCGCCATCCTTTAGTACACATCACACACATTCATAGAAAAATAAAAATACACATCCCATAGTCAACAAGGTAAAGCATTACATAGAAAAATGTGCTGACAAAACAGGATAGAACAAAAAACAACTCTAGGCACTGGGCACGCATATGTGCTTCTCTCTCCTAGGTACTCTCCTCGAGCCCACTATGCCTCCATAACATGCGAACCAATGGGATGGTTCATCCTCGAAGATCCTTCCCCTCAAAACCCTCGATCATCACTGGTCGTTCAACTAAGGTTGCATCATCTTCAATATCTATCTCTCCCCAGTCGAGGACGTGTGAAATGTCATGCAAATATCGTCATAGCTGGGACACATGGAATACATTGTGTATCCTTAGTAGGGGTTGTGGTAGAGCTAGCTAATAAGCCAGTTCACTGACCCTCCACAACACTTCGAAGGGTTCAATGAACCTGGGAGAAAGCTTACATCCCCTGTCAAACCTCCGATGTCCATGATGAGGTGATGCCTTGAAGAACACGTGGTCCCTGACCTCGAATTCCAATGGTCATCTCCTATCATATGCATATGACTTCTTCCGGTCCTGATCCACCTTCATCCTCTCTGGTATAAGCTTCACCTCCTCCGTTGTGATTTGAACCACCTCCGGGGCAAGAACACCCACCTCCCCGACTTCAGTCCAGCACACAGGTGAGCAACACGACCTTCCATATAGGGATTATAATGGAGCCATTCCAATGATAGAGTGATGGATATTATTGTAGGTGAACTCTACCAGAGGCAAGTGTCGCACCCATGATCCCCCTAAGTCCATGACGCATGCTCGCAGCATATCCTCCAAGGTCTGGATGGTTCACTCTGTCTGCCCATCTGTCTGGGGGTGGAAAGCAGTGCTAAGGCACACATGGGTGCCAAAATAATGATGCAAAACCCTCCATAATCATAAGGTAAATCATGCAACCCTATCTGAGACTATGGACCTCAAAACTCCTTTCAACCGCACCACCTCGTCCACATACCTCCGTGCTAGAGCATCCACCCCACTCGACTCCCTGATCACTAGAATGTGAGCCGAATTCGCCAATCGGTCTACTACTACCCATATGGCGTCATAGCCTCCTTGAACCTTGGGTAGCCCAATGAAAAAATCCATCGATATGTCATCCCACTTCCACTCGGGGACATATAAGGGTTGCAACAAACCACCTGGAACACGGTGCTCAGCCTTCACATGCAGACACACTAGGCACTTGGCCACAAACTCTGCCACCGCCCGCTTTACCCCGGGCCACCAAAATTGTCTCCTCAGACCCTGGTACATCATGGAAACTATTTGGTGTACTGCTTGGGGTGAGTTGTATAACTCACTAAGAACCTTTTCATGCATCGCCTTTGGAACAAACATCTTCCCCTGGATGAGGATCCAATTCTGACCATCCTCCGTCCACCCTTCCAGAGCATCACCCTGGTCAACTCGGTCATGCATCACTTTGCACTTTGGGTCTCCCCACTAAGAATCCTCCAATCGCCGCATCATAGAATATTGCACGGTCATATGATACCGGAAACCTCTTCCACTATCCATCCTCGCATCCAGGTCCAAGGCATCCAACTCCTCCATCGCCTTCCAAGCGTTTCCCGACTCTCAGACCGCATCCTTCTACTTACTCCTGCTCAAACAATTGGCCACTACATTCCCTTTTCCTGAAGTGTAAGAAATATCGAAGTCGTAATAATGGAGGAACTCCATCCACCTTCATTGTCGTAGGTTAAGGTATCACTGGGAGAAGATATACTTCAGGATTTTGTGGTCCGTGAAGACCACAATGTTCTCTCCATTGAGGTAATGCCACCCAACCTTTAGTGCAATAACGACTGCTACGAGCTCCAGATCGTGGGTGGAATAATTATTCTCGTGGGGGAGTAGTTGTCTAGACCCATAAGAGAACACTCCTTGTTGTTTCATCAACACACACCCGAGGTGTTACCATGAAGCATCACAGTATACCTCATACACTGCCCATTCTTTTGAAAATCTCAGCACTCGGGAACTCACTAACTTCTCCTTCAGATAGCTGAAGGTTGCCTCACACAACTCATCCCATATGAAAGCCCGATACTTCTTCGTCAAGGGTGTCAAATGTTCTACAACTCGGGAAAAGTTTGGTATGAACCTCCGATAGTATACTGTCAGCCCAAGGAAGCTACGGACCTCTGCCACGTTCTTGGGTGCTTCCCAAGAAACAACTACCTCAACCTTTGACATGTCCACTGATATTCCCTGCTCGGACACCATGTGTCTAAGGAAGTGAACTTCATGGGTCCAGAACATGCACCTGGACAACCTTCCATATAGATGGTTCTGTTAGAGGACCTCAAAACAGTCCTCAGGTGCGCAGTGTGATCCTCCTCTGATCTTGAGTGGATAAGGATGTTGTCAATGAACACGACCACGAACTGATCCAGATACTCCCGGAAGATGGAGTTCGTAAGCCCCATGATCACATCTGAAGTGTTCGTAACGCTGAACGACAAGACCACAAACTCGAAGTGCCCATATCTGCACCTGAAGGCCGTCTTCGGGATATCGTCCTCCATCACCCTCAACTGGTGATATCCAGACTGCCGGTCGATCTTCGAAACCATCATGCCCCTTTCAACTGGTCAATGAGATCGTCTATCCTTGGAATAGTGTAGCGATTCTTGACCATTACCAGATTCAGTCTCTTATAGTCTTTGCAAAGCCTTAGACCACCATCTTCATTTTTCAAAATCAACACAAGAGAACCCCACAGTGACACACATAGCTGAATGAAACCCTTCTTCATTAGATCGTCAATCTGGATTTGTAACTTCTTCTGCTCAGAAGGTACCATCTGACCGGGAGCCATTGAAATCTGACGATCACCAGGCTGCAAGTCTATCCCAAACTCAACATCATGTCGAGGGGGTAGAGTCCTCACCTCCTCTGAGAAGACATCCATAAACTCACTGAAGATCCATGGTACCTCCACCATCTCTGCATCCACTGACTCCACTGATAGACCACATAACAAGGAGAGGAGGGGTTCCTCTCGCCTACTGCCCTTCTGGCTAGCCCAATCGCTGGTGAAAGTAACACTTCAGCCAACTAAGTCTGAAGACATGACCCTTCATTGGAAGCAGTCGATGAAGGCACATACATATAATAATAATTCAATTCCTAGGATGACATTGTATGGATGTATCTGAAATAGTAGGAGGCCCCTGACTGACTGATTAGGCCCTAAAACCAGTCTGCATCCTTGACAAACATTCAACAAGCTGATATGACCTTCGACTCATGTGCTCACCACCATGGGCACTGGAAGTCTCTCGGCATCTAGACCCAATGCACGAGCTGGAATGGGTGAAACAAAGGAGTGCGAAGCTCCGGTATCGAACAAGAAATATGCAAGGGTACAAAACAATCTGATCGTACCTCGAATGACCTCTAGACCTACTAAAACCGCTTCCTCCATGGCGTGAAACTACCCACGCTCACCTCCTATTCCCCTCGGCTGTCGGCCACCTCTCCGACCATGCCCTGGTCGAGGTCCCTGTGGAGCGCCCTGAGGATGGCCTCCCCCTGCAACATCTGCCCTCGGAAGAGCGGGAGCTCGCTGATGATGTTGCTGCTACTGGAAAGGCCTCGCTGAATACTGCTACTGCTGAGGCGGGTGTGGAACCTTCCCACCACCACCGTAATTCAGTCTACCCGGGAACTGATTCTGAAGGTGCACGTGGCTCCCGTAGACGAAGCACCTCATCCCTGGTCCCGAAGGGAAATGGCGAGGGCCGTGAGATCGGAACTGTAACTACTGGGTCCTGCTCCCTGCCGGTCGAAACCTAGAGGGTTCTGATGCTGGAGGCCTGGTTCTGAAGGCCTCCCCCTTTGATGATCCCAGCTGGATTCCCTCTCGTGACTCATCTCCCAGCGTGTGCATCCTATCCACCACATTTTCCTTCTTCTCAACCTCCATTTATGTCAGCAAGGTGAAGGGGGTAACAACGTACTGGAGGGAAGGTAGGAGCGCCTCCTATAAACATCTCTCCCAAGACTCCTCATCCAGAAAGTGGTCTAGATAAAACTAGTGGAGATCCTTGAATTTGATCCCCAGATCCCTTACTCACATACTCTCCTGTTGGAGGGAGATTAGATCTTTCCTCTTCTCATCTTTCATCGTAGAAGAGAGGAATTCTGCACGGAACTCCTTCTCGAAATCATCCCATACCGCCTCAGCCTCTCTCATATACCCCAGGTAGAGCGTCCACCACTAACGCATTGCTCTCCACATCTCGCTCACGGTCAGAGCAACCCAGTACTCTGTCAGAGCCTGGATCAAACCGAAATCTATCACCAGTTCCTATAGCCAACTCTCCGTCTTCATGTCAGGGGTGCTGCCCTCATACTTTTCAAGGGTCTGTCGCTGGAAGGCTCAAAGCACCTTCTGCCACTGGTCGTCCTCCTCCTCTTGATCGGCCACGTCAACCTCCTGGGCCTCGATCACCCGCACCACTTTTGGTGGTCTCCCAGGTTCTATAACTACAAGGTAAACAAGGAATGCCTAAGCCCATATAATGCACAATTTTATTCTTTAATTTTCATAGAATTTTTATTTATTTAAATCCCAAAACACCCTAGAAACATGAGAACATAAGTCATTATGATGCATGTACCTTTCCTAGGGTCTCTACCCTGCAATCAGTGTATCCTCACATGGTCGTTCGGTAGGTCCAGAGTCCTTGCATCAGATCACGGGGGGCCCTAAAATCCTGTGTCCTAGCCAGTCTTCCCCGGCCTAATTCACGCATCAAGGTCACCCAACACTGTTGGCCTACCATCCCATTCAATCCTCACTGTTCCTAACTCCAAACTCCATCCTATCTCTTAACCTGCTGACTTTGATACCATTCTATCACGACCTTCCTTCACGAAGATGAGAGATGGGACATCATATTGCAAGACCCTTCCTTCTTCATGTTGAATGAGATATAATGACCCCCAAAACCCACCTTGAATAGGTCCCGGAGTGGCGACCAGCAACAAGGGTATAGAATAACTCACAAGATGGAAGGAATTACCCTTTTTCTTTAATAGGATCGGGAGATAAGATGGTAAAATTCCAACAACACCAATATTGGAAGTAAAAGTAATTCCATAGAACCATTCCCACATGCATGATATAAAAGTAAATTCCAGAAAGTACAGGGTGTCTACAAATGCAATGTACCAAATGAAAAGGAAACAAACACTGCAACAGTCCCAATGCCTGGGCTAGTATGGTCTGGCACGATCCCCGAAGTCCTCCTGGAAACTTGAAAATAGTTTTATATATGTAGGGTGAGCATACAAGTATTATCAATTGGAAAACCGTAGACTCTCATACACATGTGGGGAGGCATGCTAATGCCCTGTAAGAAAGTGACACCCAAGAACCTAACAAGGAAAACTATCCACCCAAGCCTCAACAAGGAACACTCCCCAAATAATGCAAGTCAAGTAAAGTATAGTAATAAAACATCGATGTTTGGGTACCCCGCTCCACTATCCCACTGGTTATTGAAGACATCCTACGCATTGAACCAATACCGCCATTCTCTCTGCAGTCCCTCTCCCATACCCCGCCCGCACACACCTGGGCCACAACCACACACCCCACCCGCAGACACCTCATCGACAACCACACATCCCGCCCGCAAACACATGGGCCACAACCGTTATCCAACCCACAGACACCTAGGCCACAACAACCACACGTAACCATGCCCGCAAACATCTAGGCCAGAACAAACACTACCACGCCCGAAGACACCTGCACCTCATCCCGAAGACACATGAAAAACAACCTTCCACAAACACCTGGCCAGCCACCACACTAACCTGCCCAAAGCTTCTTGGGATAATAATAGAATTCAGGCCATCACAGCCTGCCCAAAGATACTTGGGCTATTCAGGAAATGGATCAGAAAGGAGCTAATAACCAGCCACTAATAGAAGTGTTGGGAAAAACACCCAACCTTATGAAATGGGGGTGTTCAACACTAAGTGCTCAATTTGGGTGGGGCGTGAATAAGAAACATAAGAACTAAAAATATATGTTTATGTAACAAGAACTCAACCCAACCTAGGGTTTCCAAAGCCAATCCATGCACAAGTACACTCGCCCCTATTCATAATGAAGAACACTGCCCACAGCAAAGTCACAAATCATCCCCAGAACCAATTCCCATTTAAGATATTCTTTCTTCCATGTTCAAGTAATCTATTTTAAATAATGTTCTACACTACTGGGAAGCGAACATCATAAGCACAAACCAAGGAAAGACAACCAATGAAAACTAAACATTCACACCCAGTTCTCTTGTATAGTCACAACAAAAAAGGGAATAGTGACATCCCTCGAAGTACTGGAACCAAAGAAAACACCAAGATACAGCCCCATGTTCCCAAAATCTAGGAGCCAACAGTTTCTCAACAACAGAGGATTCCACCGCAATTCATGATATAAGTAGAGTAACCACACATCCACAAATTCACAACCAGCAATAGTACAAAAAAATGGGATCCCATCCCCACCCGTATCACCCTAGCAATCAGCCCATGAAAGAAACAACCAAACCTCTACCACTAACAAAATGTAGGCCCATGCAGGTATTTTCAGATTTAAAAAATTTAACACACTCCACGGTTTCAATTCCACTATGCTTTAACCGAGGATATCACAGAAATGGGTTGATCCTGCTGCTTTCAATTTTTTTAACCCAGTATACATAATTAACCAATTCCATGTTATAGTTATTTAAACATATAGGAGCACCGAGGTTCAATAGTGCACAGAGAAAGCCCACCAACGACCATGATTTTCAGTGAGCACAGGCCGATACAATTCACAACACATAACAACATAAAGAATACAACAGAACATCTATCACACCCCCTTTCATCATTTAAAGGTAACATCATAATCTTCGTTATGTTAGGTTTCATAAATTTCCAGAGAGGAAAAATCATGCCCACCCCGCATGATACAATGAATGGAGAGACGAAGGGTAAAATACTTACTTGGTTGCTCAAAGATCGAAGTTCCAACTCCGCATCAGGAATAGGGGATGCACGACTTGTATGGCTCCAGCACTGGTGCACCACTTTCATCGGGAACAAAGGACGTCAAACACACAAGGAAGATAAGGAGACTATCCATGAGGAAGGAGATGAAAAAAAATCCAGCGTGATAAATATATGAGATCCCAAAGTTACGGGATAAGAAATTTGAACACCTTGGAAGTCAGATCGTGGTTCTATTACACGGTTGGTTGGTTACACATGACTGAATGAATTGTTATTTTGTAGAGAAGTTTCTATGGATTTTTAGATATTAATTATGGTTTGAAAAACGGCCTTGAAATGCTTAAAAAGGATAAAAAGACTAAAAGAGGTGTTACGGGAGAGACTATAGAAGGAAAGACCCGACAAGGCTAGATGAAACTGATCGGTCGCGCCGATCGGTCACGCCGAAATGAGGTGCGACCCCCCTTAAGGTCCCGGAATTTGGCAAAGTGATGGGCCATGAAGGTCTGGGCCAATACACTTGGTCACCCAAGCACGAACTCACGAAGGGAGGTGAGACAACAAATACCATCTATAAGATAATAAAGGGTGCAAACACCAAAGGTACAAGCAGTGTGTGTGAAAAATATCCAAGTAGGATTCCACCAAATATTATATTCATTTACATAATAATAAAATCTAGGTGTGGTAAAAGAGGGTTATAATTGGGAGAGTATGTTTATTAGTTTAAATATATAGTTTTAAACTTTTAAAATCATCTATTAAACTGAACCTGTAAAACATGTAATTTACCCATTTAAAACATAAAAATTTTCATGAGAAGATTTGAAAAATGTATCACAAGATAAAGTAAGGTAATAAAGATAAAATTTTAAAATATGCACCTGATATATAAATATGAAGAGGAATCATTACCATTAGGTCATGGTGCATGAGGACAACAAATGAAGCAAGAAGGGAAACTCTTGTTACAGATGGTATAATAACCAGGAAAAGAGCTTTATATTTTCTATAAATAGGGTTTTCATTTTAAAAGTATATTTCAAAAAATCATAATTTACATTTAAAATTATATAAGTACTTTATGAAAAACCATTACTTTCCAATTAATTTAATATTTCTAAAATTTTGACTTAATCAAATATTTTATATAAAATAGTATATACAATTTCATAAGGCATGTAAAAGTGTTAACAATAGATACATATGAATACATTCCAAATACATCCAATCGAGCAACATGGTCACACATCACAAATGTACAATAATCTAGAATATTGAGCTCCAACACTATGAATGGAAAAGTATGTACATACACCCCTTAAGGCCTAAGGTAAATGGATTCATCACCATCACCAAATAAATTAGATGTACCAATATGTTGTTTTAGAACATTGTAGAATCGTAAAGTGACACCCAAAATGACGCACTAAATACCATAGGCTTTCATGTATTGGAGTACAGAAAAAATGATGAGATTTTAATTTTATCAAAAAAATTCAATTCATCCCATTCTCCATTTATAATATACAACTTTTCACTTTAAAAACCATAAAATATGTTTTTAATCAAAACATTATTTTTCACTAATATTAAACCCTAATGTCACCATAAAACCATTTTTAATAATTTTCCAAAAATATATATTTTTTATCAATTTACGATTTAATTTGACAATCATATTACTCAATTAAATTCAACAATATAATTTTCAACCAATTCCACCAATGTCATAACAAACCCCCAATTCAATAGAATTGGGTATTTTCACACATTTCTATCAAACAACTATTAAAAACCTTTTTGTGAAAATTTCAACATTAAAAAATGGTAACCTCCCACATTCATTTACTACTAATCTTCATAATTCCAGTCGGGCTATTAAAATAACCATAAATTCATTCCAAATCCTTTTGAACAATTCAATATTCAGAAGTGTAATAATAAATGCATTCATTCACAGTGCAACAATAAATGACTAATGGGCCATTAGAAATGTCATTTATTTCAAAAAATCCATATCACATTTAAAGTAAGTATTACAATTCAAAAAGGGCTGTATATATTTCAAAACATGGGCCTACACCCTCTTTCCATGAAGATAAAAAATATATTACAAATAAACCATGAATATCATTTTCTAAAAAGTTATAAAATAATTTAATGGTTGTTCATGGTAATTTAATAAATTCATTCATTTGAAACTATTTAGAAAACATCATATTGTTCAGTTCAATTAATTTAAATCATTTATGTTTATTTCTAAAATCAAAACCTGTACAACGACATCAATTTCACAAAAAAACACTTATATTTTCTTTTAAAATATATTCAAACACTAATGAATTTTTTAATTCACAAAAAGGTGATATATATCGAAGTCAAAGACATTTACTTCATGACATATCCAATTCCAAGAAAAATTAGACAAAAATGATTTTATGAGAGATTAAGAGGATAAAAATCATAGAACATGTATCAAAAATCATTAAACATGTACATATATATTATTTAGAAATAATGAATCATAGAAAGAATAAATAGAATAGAACTACATACTTGTAATTTAAGGAATCCAATCGCAATGAATCTGAGAAGTGTCACCTTCCAGGGTGATCAATGGATCTAAGAAGATAGATCTTGAGAGATGAGAGAGGAGATACTATATCTTTAATTGCTCATAAATCCATCAAGATCCATAAAAACTCATGGATTTATTAACCATTAGGAAGAAGGAATCACGAAGACAAGGGATACCATGACCAACAAGACATGAACTCACTAGAATATGATCACCACTTAGATTGTCGATTTGATTCACCAAGAGATTGGGTTAGTAGAGCCAAAGTTTTTATATAAGGCTCCTAGTACACTAATTATCAGATTATTGTGAAGTGGGATATGGTTGTGGTTATTTAGGGGTGTCATGGGTCATTAATTACAATATTCATGATATAAAATACAGAGTACACAATTTCCTATGTAAATTCGCATAGTTTTCACAAGCAGTGCATCCAGAACAGAGCCCTTGGAAGTGTTTTACAGTTTTTATGAACACATTGTCAAACCATGTGCCCACAATGTAGCCCCCACTATTCAGGCTGCACAATTTTTTCAAACCTTGCTCAAACCATTCACAAACAGTCAAAAGGCCCAAAAACCACCAAAAAAGACTGAAAACCTATAGAAATAACCCTAGAAGATACCCAATCCTTTGGAAATCAAATCAATAGGTAAAAATATTGAAATAAAAGAAACATGATGTTATAACATCCAAACCATAGGAATTTTTTTCCCTAGAAAGATCACATCCTGAAAGATAGAACACGAGAACATGACAAGGACTCCAAAACATATCTTGCGAGGTTAATGGTCCATGGTCTTAGAGTGAGAATCACCAAAAGGTAAACAAGACAAACAACTTGTATATCAAAACAACCAGATCCAAAAACATTTCCAATATTGGGAAATATTGGAGAGCTCATATAGGTCTCCTTGCAATTTGAGATTCATAAAATGGTGTATCAAAAGAACAGAATGTCCCCTAAACAAAAATAAGAGACATAAACCCCTCACCATGGTGAACCATAAAATTTCAAACATCTATAATAAAGGTAAATATCTAACAAGGATTTTTATTATCGGTAATTACTAAATAGTAACATAGGTATTTTAAAATAGATCATAATACCACAATGATCACATTAAAAAAATCCCATCATGACCGTGTGACTGGTACATCAAAAATCCACAACATATTAGTTAAACAAGAACATTAAAAATTTATATCCATGTCTAAATGGAAGGAGAGCAAACATGAGGACCACTGCACAAAAGGGCACTACAATCTCAAAAGAGATAACATCTGATATATAAGAAATTATATCAGACCATTAAGTCAACTAAGAGGAACATAAAGTAAAAAAACAATATGGAAAGAGCAGGAAACCATTATTACATCACCAACCCAAAAAGGAACGAAACCATGTTCCACAATATATTATAAAAAATATTCAAAAAATCGATAGGATACAAGAAGTAAAATTTAAAATTTTTCCTCGCTATCATCGGAAAGAACAAGATGGAAAATAAAAACTCCTTAAATGTGTGAAAGTCATGAATCCAAGGCCTATGTATAGAGCCTTGTTATAATGAAGAATTTTATTCCCCTCATTTAAGAGTTGAAATTTCTGTCTGAATTCTCTTTTTCAGATCACCCGACATTTAGAACCTTATTATGTGACCTAAGTGGCCACACAATTTATAAACTATCAGATCTTTTGAACATATATTCATAGAATAAGAAAGTGATAATCATCAGAAATACATGGTAGGTAACATATTTTTTCAAATATGGATGTCCTTTATTAACTGAGGAAATGGAATTGTTCCCTTCACATTGTTTCACTAGCTTTATTTCAGTTGAGAAAGCCTTATCGTGCATATGCTGATAAGAATTCAACCCAAACATAGGCAAGGTAAATAGATAGACATGGTGGAGACCTTTTATAAAAAAGGAATCATTAATAGAGTCATCACCAACTATATTAGGTATGAAACTAACCAAACATGATAATTACATAACATACACTATAATCCATAGCTTGTCTTGACCAAAACCCAAGAACTCCGTAACATTCTCCTTCTTCATTTCCATTGGATATTTGTACTAAATGAAAACTAACATTAAGAATTCCCATAAAATTACTTCACACATACTGGAGGTAATTACAAGTTCCCACCACTCCTGGCTAGGTCCATCAAATAAGGATGGAAGTTACATGACCTTCAAAGATTTAGGAGTCTTTACTGTTATAAAGATCACATCAACTTCTTGAAGCAACTGAACTACCCCAAAAGAACCGCGTTCACATTTATGTGAAGGTAAAAAATAATCTAGGAATTCAAGGATAGGGTTTAATTGTTGAAAATTCTTTGGCTCAACCACTCGATATAGATTCTGGTTAGACCCGTTGACAAGGGATTTAACTTCTAGAAAACATGATGAACTACACCAAGGACCAAACTGCAGGACCAACATTATATATTACCTGAAGGCCATTCTGGGAGACATTTATAAATATCAAAATGCACAATAAGGTGAACTCATGCATTAAATAATACTTAGAAGATCAAAAAATCAGTTAGAAAAAGTCACAACCCATTTCAATAAAAACCATATTGACTTCAAAATGGAAAAATATTTTTACATTTATAAAAACTTACTCTTTAATTTCAAAATGAAAAATATTGTGATAAATAAATATTGGATTCCAACACCGTTTACTATATGTTTTTTACATTTCTATGGTTTCAAAATAATTGATCCCCCTTTTTTTCAAATTAAAAAAACATTTCCATCAAAATATATTACAAACCAAAATTTATTCTTGAAACATTGTTTTACCACATAAAATAATTATCTTTAATATTTTATCCTTCAGACTGAACATTTCATAAAACTCAATTTTGGTAGTTGAAAACAAATCTAAAATTACTTAACCAAAACATATTTTTAGACTTAATTTTGATTTTCATACAGGATTTAATGTTTTCCACAATGGAATAATTTTGAAACAAAATAAAAAATAACATGAAACAACCCACATCCATAACCCATATAACACACCTCACATAAGTGAAGTCACATGTATTAAAATAGATACAGATTAATGTTTAAGACCATGTTTTAATTGTATGAGGCTTGGTCTTATGGGCTAGTAAACCACACACAAACCTCACTACATTTGAAGGTTGGATTTCTAAGTCAAGCACACTGATTCCTCACAGTTTACAAGACCGTGAAAACATGGTGCCACTATGGTCAACCATTCATTCTGGTTTAAAAACTCGTAAGAGATTCCTCAAATCAATGATAGTCACATTGGTAATATAAATATAACATATTATAAGTAAACCAATCACTCAAAAGAAAAACTCAAGTCCAAATATCCATAGTAAGTCAAGTAACACCTTGAAGGGGTGGTGATCAAGCTATCTCTCACGAACTACATCTTTATGCCTGACACATTATTAATCTTTTTTCTATCGTGACTCACCCCAAATAAAATAATTATTTTAGAGGAATGTATTTTCCATTATAGAAATACCTTCTCTAACACCATTTGTAATGTACGAACCCAGGACACCATCTAAAATAATACCAATGTTGATTCTCTAATATCCAAAAGAGCATTCCCAATCTCTACTTATGGGCAACAAGCACATGGGTGTTAAACGTATAACCATTGTGAAATATTTCTCCCACAAAATATAACAACAACAGAGTAAAATAAGGAAAAATCATTCTATATATATCAACCAATATATACCCATCAGGTAGAAAGAAAAACTATAAATTCAATGATGAACATAACAACTAAATCCCATCTCATGGTGGTTCATGACCACCCACGGTGTTCTAGGACACCCACCCTTAGTCACCAAAGACTGAAATCATAAATGGAGGAGAGACAATGAAATATATATATATATGATAATAAAGGCTTTGAAAACCAATGGTACAATCTGGTTGTGAGATTATGTGGATTAATTTAAAAATAGAGTTTGAAACATTTAAATCATTTATTAAACTAATCCTGAAAAATGTACCATTTAACCATTAAAAAACTAAACATTTTCTTGAGATGATTTGAAAACCGTTTCACAAGAAATAGTATGGTAATCATGAAAAATATAAGAATTACCACCTGATAAGTAATTATGAAGATGAATAAATAAAATAAATTCAAGCTGTGTAATGACATTAAATAAAGAATGTAGGGAATATATAGTGCCATATAGTATAAAAACCAAGAAAATACCATTTCATTTTATATAAACATGTTTTTTCAGTTCAAAATCATATTGAAAGAAATTTTTATTTATACTTAAAATGATGGAAATACCCTAATCAAAATCATTTCTTTTCAATTTATGGGTTATTTATTAAACAAATGGCTTAATGAAACATTTTATATAAACTAGTTTACACAATTTTACAAGAAATGAAAAAACGTTTTCAATAATGGAATATTGATACATTACATATAAAAACAAACAAGAAACATGGTCATGTGCCACATAGGTATGATAGTCCATGCTATAGAGATCAAAAAATGTCACCGAAAAATTATGTACACATTCAGATTTAGGCATATGGCAAAGGGTTTCATCACCATCGCATATGGAATGGGATGTACTGATAATGATGTATTAGAACATTGAAGAATCATAAAATGCCACCAAAAATAACTCAGTAACTATTTATTTCCTACATATTCTCAAGTAAAAAAACAATGATGTGAAATTCATTTTACAAAAAAATGAAATTAATCCCATTTTCCATTACAAATATTCTAATTTTATCTTTAAAACCATAACATGAGTTTTTAATGAAAACATGCCTTTTCACTATGATGAAATCGTAGGATCCCCATTAAAACATTTTAATGCCATGTTCACAAATATGGAATTAAAATCGACTTACTATTCAATTTCTAAATCCAATTACACAATTAAATTCAACAATTTAATTTTCAATGATTTCCAACAATTTCATAATAAACCCCAAATGAAACGAAATTCAGGTTTTCACAATTTTCAATCAAAAAATAATTCAATTTTTTTACTATTTAAACATTCAAAAAGGGTAACCACCCACAATCATTCTCTATTAATGAAAAAAATTCCAAACATGCCATAAAAATAACCAATAATTCATTCCAAATCATTTAGAGTAATTCAATATTCATAAGGGTAATAATATTATAATCTTTTCATAATGCTTAAATAAAATCCCAAATGATATTTTAAAATAATCATTTATTTCAAATCATCCCTAAATAATTTAATGTAAGTATTATAATTCAAAAAGGATTAATAAATTTCAAAACATGTGATTACATTCCCTTTTCATGAAGATAAATAATTTATTACAAATATCCAAAGAAAATCAATTTTCAAAAGGGGTAGAAAAATTAAAAAGGGGTTCTTGGTCATTTAATAAATTCATGAATTTGAAACTATTTAATGAACATCTAATAGTAAAAATATATCAATTCAAAAATTGGATATTTATTTTGAAAATCAAAACTCATCCAAATCCTATAGTTTCACCAAAACATCCTTTAAAGGATCATTTAAAATAATTCCAAACAACCATGGAAGTTTCCAATTCAAAAAATTTTGACAGAAATCAATTTCAAGTACATTTAATTCATCCAATATTTAATTCCAAGGAAAATTGGTCAAGGAATATTTTATAAGGGATTAAGAGGATAAAAATCAAAGAACACATATTTGAAATCATGAAACATGTATGTATGAATTATCATGAATAAACTAATAAAAAAATAGAGGAAGATAATTGAATCCCTAATCGGAAATTATGGAATCTAATCACAACAGATCCCAGATGTTTCACCATTAATGGAGATCAATAGATTAAAGAAGATAGATCTTGAAAAAAGTCATAGAAGATCCCAAATATATAATTCCTAATCAATCCATCAAAATCCATCTAAATTCGAGGCTTTAAAAACCGTTATGAAGAAGTAATCATAAAGATAAGGGACATCAATGATCAATTTGAAATGAACTCACCGGAAGATGATCACCACTTCGATTGGCGCTTCGATCCATAAGAAGATATGGTTGGGAGAGCCAAAATGCATCAGGAAGGATCCCAGAACCCTAACGATCAGATTATGGTCAAGTGGTAGATGTTTTGGGATATTTAGGGGGTTTTGGGTAATTAATTATATTTTTCAAAGATAAAATAGTGTGATTATGGATTCTGGAGTTATGTTTCATGGTTTTCACTCACCGTGTGTAAACCATGTGCCCAAAATAGAGCCCTTTGATGTGTTTCACGATTTGGATGAAAAGTTTTTCAAATGGTGCAATAACTTTTTAACCCCCAATTTCTAGGATAATCATTCTTTTCAACCCATGCTCGTACCATGCACAAACCATGAACATGACCAAAAACCCCTAAAAGTTATGAAAACTCTATAAATTTCCCTAGAAGACACCAAATTATTTTGAAATTGAATCAATGGGTCAAAATAAATAAAAACAAGAAACATGATGTCACAACCCCTCTCATGAAATGAATGAGATAACCACAACTATAATTTTAATAATTGAATATGACAATTAATCATTTTACCTTTGAGCCACTGTAAAATTAAATTCTTTTTTCAACCATTGAGGCCTAAACACAAACTTACCATATTTTTAAACATAATGGAATAACCCAAAATCACTACCTTTTATTCCATGAGGTATAACCTATTGGTTACTCTTTCATGGGTGTCAGAACCTTGTTACCTAAAATTTATATTTTCTAAAACACATTATATATACAAAAAAAGAAAAAGGATGAAGTAAATTATTATAACTAGAAGATATATTCATGGATTGAGAATGAAATAATTTGAAGAAAAATAATCTGTTGATTCTATGTTGGATGAGAGTGGTAGATGATCACCTAAAAAATAATTAGTTATACAATTCATGAATATCTTCATCCTCATGAGTATTTTATTCCCCCATTCTCTCCAATACATTAATATAGAGATCCATTCTCATTGAATATTTCAAACATGAAATCCATTACTTCATTATTTTTTAAGAAAACTAAATTTTAAATTCACATGATCATTTCCAAGGTAAATATACCTATGTAAAATTTTCATAAATGGGAAATATATTTTATTTAACTCTTCTCTTTTATCGTGAGAAAATAATAATAAAATATACATGGTAACTCATTAAAAAAATTAACATAGTAGTAAATAAAAATTCTTAATACATATAGAATAATCATTGATAATAATAAAGACATAAAATTCACATTTCAACTGATATGTATTTTGGTATTTCAGTTCAAAAAATTATGGCTTAAATATTTATTCATTCTAAATAAAATGTGAATAAATTTAATTCAAAAAATAAAACCTTTAAAACTATTCTAATGGCTATTACATAATTATTGGATAATTTGAGTATGAATAAAATAGTAATAATATTTATAAAAAACAAGCATCAAATAGAAATTTGAATATATATATAAAAATTTATATTTTAATGTTTTTCAATATCCCAATGAAATTATTAGAACCATGTAAAAAATCTCATGAATATGATTTTCATATTTCCTTTTTATTCTATATAAGGGAATTAACATATTAGAATATACACAACTGATTGATATAAGAAATTTCACATAAGATAATTCTTTTAAGCGAAATCCCAGAGCTATCTTACATATCCAAATTCATTTAAGTGAATTCACATAAAATAAATAATATAGCCATTTTATTTATGAAATTTAAATTTACTACATTTCACATCATTAAGAAATCATGAAAATAAGAAATATGTTTCATGTATCTAAATACTGATGTTCCTATTTATCAAAAAAGTGAACTGCTGACATAGCTAAATTGACATAACCGATTCTATAAATTTTAAAAATAGATTGAATTATCAAATTTTTTATTAAAAAATGTTGTCTAAATAGAATAATTGTATTTAGGTCCTATTGAGTTATATTTATACAATATAATTATATTTTCAAAAATAAAATTATCAAATTAATCTTTTTATATAGCTAATCTTATCATTAAAATAATGAATAAAACCTATTATAAAAAATGAATAATTCCTAAAAAACAAGCAGTGAATTGTATCCTAACTTAGAACATGATAAAAATAAATTCCTGGTTTTATGTTACATAATTAAATATTGATAATTTTTTTTCTTTCTGTCCCAATAATAATATATTAATTTGGAGTTCTGAATCCCATGATAAATTAATAATAATTTATGTGACTAATTTTTGTAATGTCAAATATGTAGTCTAGAAATTGGCTATGTGGATTTAAATATGGCTAGGTGGATTTCAATTTGGCAATGAGGTGTATTGTAAAAAAACATATTTTAATGACATTTAAAGATACTTGAGGAAATATTTATCTCATTTAACCAACATGAATATTGAAAAACATATTTTTAACATTAAAAACATGAAATATGATTATATTTTTATCAATTAATAATACAATATAATCAAATTCAATAACACATTAATAAAAACACAAGGAAAATTATAAAGAGTCTTAAGGGAAATAAAAACCACATAATCATTGTAATTGTAAAAAAACAATTTTCTTAAGAAGTCAGTAAAAAATTCAAACATCAAATTTTTTTCATCTAGTGACATGGATCATTTTATATTATTTCATGGAATACCTTGTACATATCCTTTAAATTTGAATAAGTGCAATTAGTAAACAAATATTCTTCTATATTTAGATTAGTTTATTCAACGAAATTCTAGATAATTCATATGTAGATGAATGGGGATTAGGGACAAGAAGAATCATACGATAATAATAGGAGAACTATATATTTTTAGGGTGTTGATCACATATTTCGAATGGGTAGTCAGTATCAGGGGAAATATAGGTTTTAAAGATATAATTTTCTTTCCCATGTTCTATATAACAATTTGAGGTTATCAAGGTGGTTTTTAAAGTTTTATATATTTTGGGACATTATCATTTGTCAATGAGTATTCAAAAAATATTACATATATCTGATCCCCAGTAATATATTCATGATATCTCCCATTTCATTAGTTGGGGTGATTTGGGAATTGAGGTGAATGTAACATTTGTAGAGAATCTAGTTGCGATATAGTGTCACCATGTGAAATATTATACAGACACATCATTTCAATAGTTCATTATTTATAGAGGCATTTTTTATTATAGTAGAGTACATTGAAGGGAGAATCATAGATTTATTTGTGATATCAATTAATGTTTTTATTTTATTATATTGAGTAAATACTATTTTTATCTCTCCCATGTTGGGTATTTATTATAATAGATATATTTATATTTGAGAGATACCTCATGGAATTATTTTATTATGGTTTTTTATATTCCTAGGATTTTTTTGGATTCATAATTAATAAACATTTAATAAGAATATCACGGTGAGAAATTAATTATATGGAAACTCTACATTATGGGAATGAAGTTTTGGAGATGTTCGATGGGATATACGAGAATACTATATAGAGATAATTAATGGAATTTGGTTTTTGGATGGAAACATACCATGATCTGCCTCCATATTACATTGGTATCAGAGTATTTTATGATTTAGTAGATTTACCATTTTGGTGTTTGGTTATATGTTATTTATAATTCCTATTTTGGTAAAGAATTTTTCATGATTGGATATTATTAATTAGTGGTCCTTATTTTAGATTTCATTGTTTTAGGTTATGTTTGGATATATTTATCACTGCACTAGGGATAATTGAAACTCCCATTTTGGGTATTGTTATGGATTATTCAATGTCTAAAAGAACATTATGTCATTATTTTATAATGGATGCATCATGACAAATGAGTGGTTGGTAGAGGTTGTTAATTAGTGGTTTTTGGTTTGTGTCGAATGATCGAAGGACCACATATGTTATCATATGGAATGGTCTTTGTTATAACTCAACGTTGTCCATAATGAATTATAAAACATTGATTAATAAATAAATATCCTCTTTTTTTTGGTTTGTGATTCTATATCTATGATTACTTAACACCACCGCAATGTGGTTAGTCTCTCACCACATTGTGGTATGGTCACCTGAAATAGCATTATAAATATATCCATAGTATCTGAACCACTAGTCTTCCATTAAAAACATTTATTTCATATAGAATCATTTTTGTGTTTTTTATATTCCATGGTAGATCCTAAGCCTTGTATTTTTGTGATCAATATTACATGACAGATGTAATTTTCATTTTTTTACCATTATTTCATGTTATTATTTATAAATAAAGTAAAATTAGTGTAAATATTTGGTTTTCAAACATTTTATTCATGATAACTGAATAGGATTGATGATTTTGGTTGTTTAAAGAACAATTAGTGTTTATCAATAGATTATACTTCCCTAATAAAAGGTGATATCTCTGAATCCTCATTGTATATAGGGGATTATAACATAAATTTATCACCTGGTAAATGAATTGATTTAATGAATTTGATGTGATGATTGAAAAATGATTTTTATCGTTAGAATTAAAGAATCAAAATTATAAATGATTAAAAAAATAGATTTACAAGGAGAAAATCACTAAGTGATGAGATAGTTGAAGATGGTAATATCAAATTAACTATACCAAAATGACATGTCATCATCACTAAATATTGTACCATATAAAAATGAGATTAATTTACCAATCAGGGGAATAAAATTGGGGGAAACAAAGAAATATAAATAATGGGAAAAAAACTCTGTTAATGGGTGGATTGTTGGGAAATAAATTTAGAAAAAAATCAATATATATAATTATTTAATATGCATTCCTATATATTGGTAGGATGAAGGTAATATTCAAATTTTTATTATAAAAATCATAAATGGATAAAAATGATGACACAAAATAATTTCAGTTGAGAAAACCACACCAGATATATTAAAACCAAAATCTAATAAACATCATTACTACAATTGGGGAAATATTTCATAGGATGAGATCATTCATGATTTTAGAAAGGGGGTTTCAATTCCTTTTTCTATAGATAAATCACAATTTATGGTCACCAGAAATATTTTTTTCTCAAATAAGTATAAATAATTAATTGATGAGGATAATGTATTTAGTTCCAAATCCCATTGTACTAGAACAAAATGAACAAGAAATGATGAATATCTAGTTAGGCTGTCCACATCCTCTATGTTTTAGAGTTCAATTCCATCAATTTATTCAATATATTTAAATGAGTCAATATCATTTTATTCATCAATATTATTAAACGGTGAACAAAATATTATATGTTCATTATTATGATGTTTAATATCAATGTATCTCATATTTTATTTGAGGTTTTTGATATAAAAATAATATACCAAAAAATTTAAAAAATATTTTTTATTAATTTAAATTTTTACTAAGTTAATTATTCATTACCCGCCCAAGGAAAAAAATTTCAAACATAAACATCAATTATTAAATAACCATTCACAAGGTATGGGTTTCCATGAATGAGACATATCTCAACACCCTCCACCATGTCTAAATAAATACAACCAATAGGAAAAATTCATTTATCGCCATTAAAAAAATATCCTCCTAAATACCCAATGTGTACTTAATTGATCTTTTTTATAGTTTTAATCTTACTTAATTTTTTATGTTTTTTAGTCCGATCCATTTTAATAATATAAAAGTAATTATGTATAGACTCACCCCATTAACAAATTAATCCATTCTAAAAATAGATAGTACATATTTAAATGGTTTGGATCAATAAAATGGATCATAATGTTGTAGATAATGTTTTTGTTGTAGCACTATTGAAAACACGTCACTCAGAACGTAATGATTGCATCTTATAGATTCCTTTTTTTATCTAAGGTTTTCTGAATACTTTTTTTATTCAATTTTTCAATTGATAAAAATAAATTTAAATGGTAATTTAAATGAATAATTTTTTAAATACATAAATAAATATGTTTTTTTGTTCTATGTTATATTTCATTATTCCCCAAAATCTATAAAATTAATAAGCATAGTGATATTTTTTTTGTTCTGTTGAATATTTTTCTGTAATAACCAATTTTTATTTATTTTTCAAGTTATTTCTCATTTCATTAGATTTTTTATCCTCAATATTATTTTTTTGACATTATTATTCACATTAATTTTTTATTTTGATCAATTACTATCTTTGATAATTCACAAGTATTCATAAAATTTTTAATGTCATATTATTTTCTTCCACCCTTTAATCCATTTTAATTAAACCTAATAAAGGATTTCATGACTGGTAATGAAGTTAATTATTGATTTTTTATATTTTTTTAGAAAAATTAATTACTTAAAATCATTCCTATAATTTGATCTTTTAATTTGAAATCATTTTATATAACAATTTTTTAGGTTCATGATTATATTTACATATATATCATCATATAAAACATGGTATAAATATTCTAGATATACTACTAATAACTTATTTTTCTTAAGGTTTTTTGGGGTTTAACAAACTATTGACTGACCCAACAATGTTGAGAAATAGATTACAAATTTTGATTACATAAATTTTATATGTAAGAGTAGGTTGTGATTTACCTATGGAATTATGTTTCATAATTTTAGTTCATCAATTAGAAATTAATCACTTATTGGATTAAAAGTATTTGAGCTGTTCATTCTTTCTTTCGATTGGATAGTTGCTAGTGAAAATCATTGATATATAATAATAATTATGGGAATTATTTACTATAGAAAAATATGTCACCTTACATCATACATCAACATTAACCATGATATGATTGAAATAGAAACAAAAATAATATAATATATACGTATATAAATAAATCCTCTTTAATATAATATGATTTAATTTAGAAAAAACTACTAGTTATAACTCATGCATATGGATAATATTTTATCAATACGTATTAATGACAAAAGAGTATTCATCCTCATCATCAGATCACTAGTGAAATTGGGATATGAACCTACCATTTAAATACACACACTATATTTATCAATCCTCTAAATTATATTTTCTATAAGGAATATAAGTGAATGATTGGAAACTGTTCATACAAGGGTGATTATAAAAATATTCAATGTGGAAATCAAATGTAGTGGGAGTACCCCATAAGCAACATGTGTATATGTTAATCAACATTATATAATGTATATACATAAGAATAATTTAAAATCAATACACACACACACACACATATATATATATATATAACAAAAACCATGATCATTTTTTATTAATCTACCAATGTTTCACTTTTTCATACTCACAGACGTTTCATAGGAAATATGAGTCCTTATCATTCTATAGTAAATTAATGTCTCTAGAGCTAGAATCTAGATACATGCACACATTTCATAGGGAATTCAAATCTTCAAGGAAAGATATTAATACCTTGATAATGGTGAAAATTCACATCTCCAAGCCTACAACTATATATATATTCCCCTTAAGTTCCATAACTAATGATACTTATAATGAGAGATTGTAATGAATTGTGATCGACTCTAATCTCTATCTCAAGGAAGAGGAGTGTTGTATGTCAAAATAGTTAACATCCCTTGCATTTGTGTAATTATGTTAATTGATGAACCACTAATTTGTACATATCCTATCTTTATTGTTGTTGTATTTGGTATTTTTAGGAATTATCCTTTATTATCAATCCCACCCAAGATATGTTTGAGGAAGGACTTTTCATTAATTCCCTTATAAAAATATATAACATATCACCCCTTGGATCATTGATTGAGGTGGTATAGAAACATGTGTAAATTAGAGAACATATACTAATAAATTATTGATTAAAATAGAGAATGGTGACATTCATATAATTCCGACATTATATATATGATGATTATAAATGATATACAATGTCACTACAAATCTCTAATTATATAAATCCATTATATGTTGTATAACTTTATTGAGTTGATGAGTACACACAATCAATCACCTTAATCCCAACCATGGATCCCCTACAAATCTCACATTATTTCAAATGTAGTAATTTTAGAGTTTTAATATCATCTTCATAATTCTACTACATTTCCTTATAAAATAATGATATTGATAATTCAATAACCTAATAATTATAGTTTTTAAATTATCTATTCACTCAAATAGAAACATAAAATCTAACACTTTCTAGTTGGTAATCAGTAGATCTCTTAACTTACTCAAATGGTTTCAGAATTACTAGTTATTTATTTCCTATCGATAATTATATAATATTGATATGTTTTATTTTCTAATCTTTTAAAAGGACTCATGAAAACACATTTTTCCTGAATTTTGTAACACCTAGAGATTTTAATATTAAAAATTAGGATAGATAACATATATAATAAGCAATAACAATATTAGAAGAGAATGACGCACCCAAAAACATTATGATATATTTATTTTTAAATAAATTCAATATTTTCAATAGCTTGCAATGCACAAAACAACAGGTTTTAATAAAACATGATACTGAATGAAAATATTATTATTTAAACATGACCATTATAACATTTATGTTATATTAGAGAGTATGAATAGTAAAAATAAATTATGAATCTTTTATGGTTTACACATTCAAAAAATATATTTAATAGAAATATATTTATCAAAAATTAAATAAGAAAAATTTCAAAGAAAAATTTATGTTTTCTAAAATACTTTATTTTTTTAAAAAGGGGGTTTAGTCACACTTTAAACACATAAGTAAATATTAATTATTACCAATATTATAAAAATTAGTTTTAAAAAATAATCTTAATTTTCGAAACAAACTTATCAAAATTATCATTGGGTGAAAGTATAAAAAATAAATTTCCATTGTTTTGGTAAAAATAGTATCACTGGTTTGTTAAACTAAGATGATAATGGTTAAAAATTTACTGAAACTTGTTCAACACCGATGGGAGGGAAAATTATAGACCATAAAATATATTATTAAATAATTTCTTATTTTGGAGGCATTTGGAATAATAAAAATGTTGTTGTAATTTTTTTTTAAAATATGCCATGTGTGTCCTCTCCTCTAATAATTACTAAAAACTCCTATCCTATACTCATAACACTTAAAAAGACAATTGGTTTAGCCTAAAAATTTCAAAATCACTTCCTCAATCCTCTAATAATGTCCTAGAATGTTTTTTTATCATAAATCTATCATATGAAGGATTTTGTAGAAAACCTAAAGAGATCATATAAAGAAGTGATAACATTCTTTAACGATAACTTTTATTGTATTTCGTTCTACACCTACATCTAATATTATTTAATCATTATAGAATAATAGCACCAATATATTCAAAATACTGAAATTTTATTACGTTAATGGCATTTCTTATTTCCATATACTATTATATCAAATAAGAAACAAAATCGTTGACAATGTGTGTGAATAACTACCACCACATGAGCAGATGAAAATTATTTTTCATCAACACATTTCATGAATGAGTATAATAAAAAGTTTAATATATATATACTATATTTATTATATTATTATACCCATGGAATTATAATATAATATATACCTTCTTACTTTTCAACCCATTTAAAAATTGATAATGTCTCTTGTGTGTAAGACTGACTACCACTTCAAAAGGTGATGTGATTTTTTATCTACAAATTATAAGAAAGGTAATATAGAAATTTTTTAAAAATATATGATATTTATATGACATGATGTTAATTCCTTAAAATTTATATATTATTCATATCCCTAACATTTCACTCCTGAAGGGAATTATTTCATCATTTGTGAATACGTGTGACCTACCCTATTCACGAAGTGATTTGATTTATTTTTTATATCCAACCATAATGTAAGATTATAAAATTGAATCTACTAATTTAATATTATATATATAAAATTAATATAATTGTTTATATTATTGATATATATCTTATATACATGAACTAAAAATTTCCATGAAAAACAAATATGGGGAGAAAATTCAGTTAACAACTGAAACGATGAAAATAATTAAATACTAATAAAATAATGGGTTGTAATATTTTATAATAAGATAATATATAAAATTATGAAAATTAATGTTGTTTTTTATAAATTAATAACATATATAAAACCATTATATAGGAGGTAAAATAATGCTCAACTAAAATGAAGTCATGGTGTCGTATTTTTCCTCAATTTTATTTCATTAAGGAATATTGTATTGTTATGAACCAATTTTAATTATATGGTATGTAAAATGATAATTTTCTGCATAATATCATGAATTCAACCGAATTTATTGTATTTTGACTTTCAATTTCAATTATAAGGATATTTATAACATCCTGAGATGTTAAAATATGAACATCATATTTGATAGATTGTATAACATGAAACACCAAACATATAAAGACGTTTAACATCCCAATAAATACATTGTTTGTTCAGATATACATTTTATGAATACATTATGTATAATCCTAAAGTAGTGCCTAGAGAAGAAGACAAATTTCATATGATTTGTATTTATTTTTTTATTATTCCACCTTCTTAAAATATTATTAATTTATTCATATATAACAATGAACATATCTTACATATAATAGTATATTTTTAATGTAATTTCATGACCTAAAACTATCACCCTTCCATCAAACATGTCAAAAATTATCATTCTTGTGTACAATAGACTACTTTCTCACAAACAGATGTGATTCATTTTTCTATTACCAGATCTCATGGTTAAGGAATGATGATGGATATATGGAATATATTTTATGTTTATAACATAATTATACCTATGGATTAATTAAAAAAATATAAGTTTTTCACCTTTCTTTCCATATAGGATATGATATTTTCATAATTGTGTATGTCGGAATAATAACCTCAAGAATCGATGTGATTCATTTTTTACTAATTCATCAAATTAAAAGTGTTAAGTAAAAAGTTAGTGACTATATGTGATATAAATTAAATAACTTAAATTTTAATGATATATTTATCATTCATATGTGATAATATATATATTAATTTTTTACCTTTTCACTCACCCAATGATGATAACATCGTTCATGTATGTGTGTACCAGCACCATCATGATGTAATATGAATCTCATTTCATCGAGATATAGACTATATAGAAGTATATTTAATGGAATAAAATGGAATTTATGATATTATTAACAATATAGAATGAATAAATATTTTTTCCCAACATTCCATAATGATCATTGAAAAATTGAAACGTTACTCATGCGTATGTACAACCTATCTTCTTTATCATCGTAACGTACATTATTTCTCCTGACCATATTTTTTTATTGGTTTTAAATGTATAATTTATGTATAAATATGTTAATTAGATAATTATTATTAATTTATATATGTTAAAATAATTAACCATTTCACCACAGTCATCCTACTAATGTATTTATTGACACATAAGTAAAATATCATTGAAACATTTAATGTAATCATAATCAATTTATTAATCATATATAAAAATGTAATAAGTGATATAAATTGAATAAAAGTATCATATTAAAATAATAGATTTACATTTCAGGACGATAAAGAATGTATGAAATATGTCAGAGTCAAGGTATTGGTTTCTCATCTCTCTGTTACTTCAATGAGACATACACAATATTCAAAAATTATTTATTAATTTTGTGTGGTGTATATACATCCCTTTTTTTATGAAGATATGAATAATAAAATAATATCCTAATAGCCTCTATCCCTGAAATAGATACAAATGGTTCGTTAAACTAAAATATTTTTCTTGATAATATCTTTGTGTATTTAATCATAACTTATTTTTAATATTTATTTGTAGATTCTTCTTTGAAAACCTATTTTTTCCAATTATATGAGAATATTTTCATGGTACCACTAAATTTCAAACATTATTCCTAGTAAATAGATTCAACTAATCTTGAATATCCATGTTACAAGAGGCATTATATAAATCCTCATCAATGTTATTTGGTTGAAAACTAATAATAATATCATGATAAGAACAAACATTTCTAAGAAATTCTCAAATTTTAATATTTGAATCAACATCACTAATGACATCATTCATTGGAATATCTCTATGAGCAGTAAAATATTTTTCATTAATATGTTCATATTAAGAATAAATATTCTCCCACTAAACATTAGCATGTTTATCTACATTTATTCCACTTCAAAACTAAATACTCTAAATTATTCCTCAAGTTGATAAATATCATCATCAAATTTGAGGAGTTATTTTCCAACAATATTAACATGAATATATTATTCCACCATCATAGTTATTTTATTTCTTATATTGATTTCCTTAGAGTTATTTTAATATCATATTAATATGACTTCTTCAGATACTTCATCAAAATTATCCAAAGAATCTATATTATTTAAAATAAAAAAATTAAAACTAAATATTATAAAATATTTAATTTTTGGTTTTCTCCTATTCAAAAGCTCATAATTTTTATATCTCATTAAGGTTCTTAAAATAATTATATTTGTAACATTGAAAATGTACTCAAATATTTTTCATATAAATATTTAGTGAGATTAAATTCATTTTAAATGGTCCTATCAATTTAATAATGTTTTATATTTTACATTTCACGACATTATTTTATGATGTTTTGATGGGGAATTTTTTATTGAGAAACTACCCATTTTAATTATAGAACTGATAAAATTAGTTATACATTAATTCAACATCATGATCACTTATAATTTAATTAATTAGGTTTCCTTTATTATTTTGAACTAATTTATAAAATGCGACGAACCTTAATAATGTATTATTTTTAATTATAATAAATTATACCCATGTATAGCTAGTAAAATAATCAATAATAAGATAAATATATCCTATACCACTGTAACTAGAATGTTTTCATAGACAAAATTAAATGAAATTAATGATATATAAATTCCTTATAACTTATACAAAATTACCTAATATGAAAATGATTTTGTGTTGTTTAAATTTTAACTAATATTCCCATAGAGAAGAACTATCTTCTTTCAATTTTGGTATCTGTAGAAAATATTGTTTCTAGGAAATCTTATGAATCAACCTGAAATTAGCATGTCCCAAAATCCTATGATAAAAAATATATTAATAAATTACAATATTTAAACATTTTATATTTTCATCAATTTATTTAGAAATAATAATTCTAGAAATTTTTCTTCTTAAATTTATATAAAATGAAAAAAGTTATCATTTAAAATAACAAGTTTATCATTTTAAAATTTAACAAACATTATACCATCACATTTTTAGAAATAATTATTAAATTATGTTTTAGTCAATCATTATTTAAAACCAAAGAAAAAATAATAGAATTTAAAATTCCTCTCAAACCAAAATCGTTTACATTTTCTTTAAAAGTTTCACCAAACATATTATTTTGTCTATAATATTTATGGAATGGTAGAAAATTTCATATAACCCCACTTACGGGTCTTGAGACTCCAATATCCATATAACAAGATTAATTTGTCGTGATATGAAGATATAGTTCCTTGAAAAATATATTGAAGATATTTTTGTTACCCATTAGAATTTTAATCATATGGGATTAGAATAAAAATTATTTTAAATGAAAACTAATTTAAAATGATGTTTTATAATAATTAATAATGATTATGATTTTTAAATTAAGGCTTTACTATATCCAATATATTTTGTAAATCTCATGGAATAATAATTGGTATAATTATAATAAATATAAAATCTAAAAAATGTAGAATCGTATATAGATTAATTAGTATTTCAATCAAATAATTTCTTGTTAATTTTAGTTAAATTATTATCATAAATAATACCAGATGTCAGTGTTTTCATTTTATAAAACTAAATATTTTTATCATTTGTTTGTATCATAAAAAACACTTATTTGACTATATATTTTCAACTTCATCGTTGATCTATTTATTTAATTTTTGACAGATATCAATATTAATTATTTCATATTCAAGAAACATTGAAATGAAATAAATTATAAAATTAAAATTTCATTTTATTCGAGAGATGTTTTTAGATATTAATTTTTATCTTTTGGATCTCTTAAAGCACAATATATTTCATCATATATATAATTCATTTGATATGCACTCTCCTTATGAACATCATTATATTGTCTCTTAAGGTTCATTTATAATTCATTGACCTTTTCGAATATATGTTCAATTCCACCACCTTCATTAATAAATTTAGTAATAGTGGATTTTTATATTAATAGTCAGCACATTTATAATAGTTGGAGCATCTTACGTGATTTGATTAAGCCATTAAGCCCATGTTTGCGACCTTTTTCCAGAACCATATTCTATAGTAGTACTTGAGACAAAATTAAAACACAATCCAGACTCCATTACCCTATATTATTTCTTATATTTCATCCTCAATTTTTCATTCTTTCTTTAGTGTTTGTAAATCAGGTTTGATGTTGTCGCTATTATTTTTCACAAAAAATTAATCTTATGAATCATTAGAAAAGAAATTATATTTCTTATTCTACTTTTTATTATCCTTAGTTTAGTCTTTCTAGGATCCACTAAAGTAAACATTATTACTTATATATCTCCCTCATATCATAAGTCTTATAATTCTGGAATGTTCTCCATATCTCCATATTGAAAGGACTATGTAGATATATTTGGTTTAAAATAAATTCAATTAATATTTTATTTAAAATTTTCAATAATAATTTTATTCTCTAACTCATAATATAATAGTGACCCCATAATCTCAGAAAAAATATATTCTTTATGATCATACTTTCATATATATCTAAATTATAATCATTCAATTTCTTTGGGAGTTCCATATGTACACCTTCATAAAAAAAATATTTTTTATAGTCTCTTCGAAATAACCCGTACCATTTAAAATAATAGTAAATATGTGAAAATTTTGATTAAAAGTTGCATATTAACCCATTTTAAAATCTTTATATTCATATCTTAACATACTTAAAATAGTTCTAATATGTTTATCTATACCAAGATGTGAATCTTGAAGAATTTTTTATACGTGATGAGAATTTGTACTTAATAAAGTATGACATTACAAATTCCTTTTTATTTCACAATTTATAATATTTATCTACCGTAAATCCAATCATATTTTACTAAACCACCAACATCTAGTTATTCAGGTTAAAATTTTGGAAATTATATATATTTAATATGATTTTACATGGAACCATGCAAAGTAGCTTTAACAAATATTCCATGTAGATATTTCATTGTTCATAATAATTACAATCAAAATGAGGTTTTTTTGGTATCCATCCATTATTTAGACTTCTTTGTTCTATCATAAAAATAATCTTTCCCCCAAAAAAGTTATGCCAGGAAGGGGTTAGTAAAACAAATAATATATATATTGAAATTGGGATGTAGCTCTGATAACATTTTTTGTATGGAGTGAAGATTGAAATATATCCAAAAGGGGTGTGAATTAGAATGTTATTTAAAAAATTTTAAATAATAAATTTAATGGTAATATAAGATTAGTTAATCACAATAAATTAGTAATAATTAAAAACCAGAATATATTTTCATAGTGGTTCAAATCAGAGTGATTATACTCAAATGTTAACCCATGTAACTAACTACCTCGAGACACCTTCTAAGCTGATACATGAGAGGATTCACCAATAACCCGAAGAGCATTCAAAATTTCCATGGGCCAATGAATTGCACCTAGGAATTAAACATATAAACATTGGGAACAATTTCTCTCACAAAATAAGTGTAATAAATATGTACAATATGAGTATATATATATATATATCAAATAATATATTCATATAATGTACTAAGAGACACTAAAAAATGAAATTGGAATATAACCACTAAAACCTATATCCTAGTGGTCCAAGACTGCTCACAATGTTCCAACTCAGACACCCTTGGTCACCCAAGCCCGAACTCACAAATGGAGGTGTGAAAAAAAACCTTCTATAAGATAATAATGGATGAAAACCATAAATTTATAGGTAGTGTGTGAGCAAAATAGCCAAGTAGGATTCCACCAAATAGTGTATTCATTAAATTCATAATGAAATACATGTATGGTTAACAAGGATTATAATTTTGTGAGTATGTATATTAGTTTAAATATAGAGTTTCAAACATTTAAAATCATCCATTAAACTAAACATATAAAACATATAATTTCACCATTTAATACATAAAAATTTTCTTCAGAGGATTTGAAAAACGCATCACAAGCTAAAGTACATTAATAAAAAAATTGAGAATATGCACACGATATATAAATATTAAGAGGAATCAATACAATTAGGTCATTGTTCATCAGGACAATAAATGAAGCAAGAAGGGAAACTCTGGTGGAAGATTGTATAATAACCAAGAAAAGAGATTTCCATTATATATAAAGAGTTTTTTCATTTGAAAATTATATTTTAAAAAATAATTATTCACATTTAAATTATGGGATTACTTTAAGAAAAACCACTACTTTTCAATTTCGTGGAATATTTCTAAAAAAATTCATAATAATTATTTTTATAAAATAGTATTTAAAATTTTTCATGGCGTGTCAAATAGTTAACAACAGTGGCATATGTATACATTCTAAATACATTTAATCAAGAAACATGGTCACACACCAAATATATACGATAATCCAGAATATAGGGATCCAACACTGTGAACATAAAAGTATATAGATACACCCCTTTAGGCCTAACGTAAATGGATTCATCACCATCACCTAAGCAATGAGATGTGCTGATATGATATTTTAGAACATTTTAGATTCGTAAAGTTCCACCCATAGTGACACACTAATTAACTAAGTCTTTCAGGTGCTGAAGTACAATAACAATGATGGTATGTTCATTTTTAAAATAAATTCCATTCATCTCATTCTCCATTTAAAATATGGCACTTTCACTTTGTAAACCATAACACTAGTTTTTAATCAAAACATTCTTTTTCACCAAGATGAAACCCTAATGCCACTATCAAAACTTTTTTAATCCTTTTTCAAAAATATATATTTGAAATATATTTACAATTGAATTTCAAAAATATATTACTCAATTAAATTTAATAGTATAATTTTCAACGAATTCCGCCAATGTTATAACAAACCACAAATTCAATGGAATTTAATATATTCACAATATTCAAAAAAATAATAATTTAAAAACATTTATTAAAATTTCAACATTAAAAAATGGAAACCACTAACATTCATTCATTACTAATCATTAAAATTCTAAATGGGATATTAAAACAACCATCAATTCATTCCAAATCCTTTTGAACAATTCAATATTCACAAGGGTAATAATACGTGCAACCTTTCATAATGAATCATTAAAAAAAATGGTCCATTAAAATAATAATTTATTTCAAATCTTTCCTATAACATTTAAAGTATTTATTACCCTTAAAAAAGGACTGAATAAATTTCAAAACATGGGCATACACCCTCTTTCCATGAAGATCTATAATTTATTCCAAATAAATACAGATCATCAAGTTCAAAAAAGGGTTAATATAATTTGATGGTAGTTTATGGTAATTTAATAAATTCGTTCATTTGAACCTATTTAGAAAACATCAAATAAGTCAATTTAATAAATTCATATAATTGATGTTCATTTTTTAAATCAAAACCTTGACAAAGCCATCAATTTCACCAAAAAAACCATTATATGGTATTTTAAAATAAATACAAACAATTATGACATTTTCATAATCATAAAAAGGTGAGAGAAATAAAAGTCAAAGACATTTAATTCATGACATTTCCAATTTTTTGGAAAATTGGTCAAAGAAGATTTTATAAGAGATTAAGTGGTGAAAAATCATGGAACATGTATTGGAAATCACTAAACATGTATGCTAGAATTATCTAGAAATAATGAATCATAGAAAGAAATAAGATAATTGAACTATAAACGTGAAATATAAGGAATCAAATCACAATGAATATGAGATATGTCACCTACGATGGAGATCAATGGATTTATGATGATAGATCATTAGAGGGGAGTGAGGAGATATTATGTATTCAATTCCATATCAATCCATCAAGAACCATCAAAAATCAAAGATTTCACAACCATTAAGAAGAAGGAATCAAGAACATAAGGGAGACCATGACCATGAAGATCTGAACTCACTAGAATATGGTCACCACATCGATTAGTTCTTTGATTCACCTAGAGATTGGGTTTGGAGAGCCAAAATTCTTCTAGAAGGATCCTAGTACCATAATAATAAAATTTTTCTAAAGGGGGGTATGTTTGTGGTTATTTAGGGGTGTTTTGGGTCATTAATTACAATTTTCAGAAGATAAAATATAGAGTGCACCGTTTCCTTGGTTATGTTGTATAGTTTTCACTAGTTGTGCACCTAGAACAGAGCCCTTGTAAGTGTTTTATTGTTTGGATGAACACTTTGTCCAACTTTATGCCAACAATGTAACCCCCACTGTTCGGGCTGTAGAATTTTTTCAAACCATGCTCATACCACTAAAAAACCATGCACAGACCCAACCCCCCCTCCCCACCCCAAAGTCCAAAAACCTATAGAAACAACCCTAGAAAATACCCAATCATTGGGAAATCAAATAAATGGGTGAAAATACATTAAAATAAGAAATAGGATGTTATAACCAGCCCACCATAGGTCTTTTTTCCCCTAAAAGCATACAGTCTAAAAGATAGAACATGAAGACACGACAAGGACTCCCAAACATATCTTACGAGGTTAATGGTTCATTGACTTAGAGGGAGACTCACCCAAAGGTTAAAAAAACACAAAAATTCTAGATTAAAACACCAAGATCAAAACACATATCCAAACATGTGAAAGAGTGGAGAGATCACATAGGCCTCCCCACCATTTCAGATTCACCAAATGGTTTATCAAAAGAAAGGATGGTCCCCTAATCCCAAATAATAGACTTAAACCCCTCACAAAGGAGAAGCATAAAAGGTCATACATCTATAAAAAAGGTAAATATCTAACAAGGATTTCTAATATGGGAAATTACTGAATAGTATCCTCGGATTTTTAAACAATTTCTTATACCTCAATGATCTCATTAAAAAAATTCCATCATCACCATGTGACTGGTATATCAAAAATCTGCATCATCTTAGTTACACAAGTACATTACCAAATTGTATCCATGTCCCAATGGAAAGAGATCAAACATCAGGACCACTGCACAAAAGGGCAGTACACTCTCACAAGGGAGATCATCTGATATATAAAAAATGATCTCTGACCATCAAGTCAAACAAGGTGAACATCAAGAAACAACAAAAAATATGTCAAGAGAGAGAAACCATCATTACATCACCAATCCAAAAAGAAACCAAACCATGTTCCCCAAGGTATTATCTCAAATATCAAAAAAATAGACAGGGCATAAGAGGAAAAACTCAAACTATTTACTCTCCATCATCGGAAAGAACAAGATGAAAACCAGAAACTCCTTAAATGTGTTAAAGGATTTAATCCATGGAAGATTAATAGAGACGTGTTATAATTAATCATTTTATTCGCCTCATATAAGAGTTGAAATTCGTATCAAAATTCTTAATTTCTGATCATCATACTTATTGAACCTTATTAAGTGACCTAAGTGGCCACACAATTTATATACTCTGAGATCATTAGTACACAACTTCATAGAATAAACAGGTGATTCTCCTTGGAAACAGATGGTAGGAAACTTATTTTTCTAATATTGATTTCCATTATCATTAGAAGAAATGGAATTCTTCACATCACGTTGTTTCACTAGCTCTACTTCAGCTAAGAATGTCTTATCGGGCATTTGCTGATAATAATTCATCCCAAACTTTGGCATGGTAGATATACGTTCCTGGTAGAGACCTTTTGTAAATTTTTTTGCCTTAATAGATTAAAAACCAACATGATTAGGTATGATACTAAAAAAATGTGATAATTAATTGGCATACACTACAACCGATATCTCGTCTTGACCGAACCCCATGAACTCAGTAACTTTTTCATTCTTTACTTCCTCTATATGCTTCCAGTAAATGAAGAAAAACATTAAAAATTCCCATTACATTATTTCACACATACCAGACTTAATTACAACTTCATCCACTCTGGGCTAGGTCCCTCAAATATGGATGGAATATACATGACCTTTAATGATTCAGGAGTATTTATTTTATCAAAGATCACATCAACATCATGAAGCAACTAAACTACCTCAACATAACCTCATTCACATTTATATGAATGTGAAAAACAATCATGGAATTCAAGGATAGGGTTAAATGGTTGGAAATTATTTGGCTAAACCACTTGATATATAGTCTAGGTAGAGTCGTTGACAAGGGATTCAACATCAAGATTACATGATAAAATTCCCCATGGACCAAACTGTAGGAGCAAGATTATATATTACGTGAAGGAAATTCTGGGAGACTTTTCTAAACATAACAAAACATAATCATGTGAACTAATGAATTAAATAATACTCAGAATATCTCAAAATCAATTAAACAAAATCACAACCCATTTTTATCAAATCAATATTGATTTCAAAAGAAAAAATATTTTTTTTATTTATAGAACATTTAACATTCATTTTAATATGATAAATCCTGTTATAAATCAATTATAGATTCAAAAACCCTTTACAAGATGTTTTATAAATTTCCATGGTTTCTAAAATATTGAACCCTTTTTTTTCAAATTAACAAAACCATTTTCATAATAATACATTACAAACCAAAATTTGTTCTGAAAACATTGTTTTACCACATCAAATAATTATCTGTAATAATTTTTCCTTCATACCGAACATGTCATAAAACTAATTTTTGGTAGTGGAAAACAACTCTCAAATTTCATAACCAAAACATGTTTTAAGACTTAATTGTCTTTTTCATAAAGGATTTATAGTTTTCAAAAGGGAATAAATTCGAAACAAAAAAATTAATAAAATGAAACAACCCATATTCAAAACACATATAACCAACATCACATAAGGGAAGTAACTTATATTAAAATGGTTATGGATTCATGTTTAAGACATAGTTATAACTGTATGAGGCTCGGTCTTATGGGATGGTAAACCATACACCAAATTCACTACATTTCAATGTTTGATTTCCATGTTAGCCACACTGATTCATCATAGTTTACCAGAATTTGAAATCATTGTGCCACTATTGTCTTCCTTTCATTATGGTTCAGAAACTCATAAGTGATTCGTCAGATCAATGATAGTCTCATTAGGAATCTAAATATAACTTATTACAAAGAAACCAATCACCCAAAAGAAATAATCAAGTCCCAATAGCCCTGCTATGTCATGTAACACCATGAAGGGGTTGTGATCAAGCACACACTCACAGACTACCACTTGAGTCCTAACAAATTATTAATCTCTTTTCTACTATGACTCACCCAGAATAAAATATGTATTTCAAAGGCTTATATTTTCCTCTATGGAAATACCTTCTCTGATACTATTTGAAATATACCAAACTAGGATACCTTCTAAACTGATACCCCAGCTTATTCTCCACTAACCGAAAGAGCATTCTTGATCTATACTTGTGGGAAACAATCACATAGGCATTAAACATATAGCCATTGGGAAATATTTCTCCCACAAAATAAAACAAAAATAGTGGACAATGTGAAAAAATCATTTTATATATATCAAATAATATATACATATCATGTACAAAGAGAAACAAGAAATTGAAAGCAAAATATAACTACTAAATTCCATATCATTGTGGTGCATGACCACCCAACATGTTCCATGTCACCAACCTTTAGTCACCAAAGCCATAAATCATAAAGTGAGGGAGAGAATTAAATACAAATATATAATAATAAGGGTTGTGAACACCAAAGGTACAAGCGGGTTCTGAGTTAAAGTGTCCAGTAGGATTCCACCATAGATTCTATGTATTTACTTCATAAGGAAATTTAGGTATCTTAAAAGATGTGTATAATTGGGATAGTATGCGGATTTGTTTAAAAATATAGTTTCAATCATATAAAATCATTTATTAAACTGAACATGAAAAATGCACCATTTCACCATTTAAAACCTAAAAATTTTCTTCAGAAGCTTTGTAAACTATTTTACAAGATAATGTATGATAATCATGAAAAATATGAGAATTTTCACTTCATATGTGATAATGAAGAGAAATAAATAAAAATGATTAGAGGAGCATAAGGACATTAAATGATGAATGTAGGGAATTGATGGTACTATATGTCATTAAAATAAAGAAAATAACATTTCATTTTATATAAATATGTTTTTCATTTCAATAGTTTATTTTAAAAAATTGTGATTTAATTATCAAATGATAGAAAAAACCAAAGATAAATAATTGCTTCTAAATTGTTTTATTATTTATTAAAAAACTTGCTTAATAAACCATTTTATATAAAATAGTTCAATTTTTTTTCAAGGAATGAAATATAGTTTTAAAAAATGTAATCTGTACATATTCCACATAAAATCAAACAAGAAACATGGTCATGTTCAACATAGGATTGATAGTCCATGCTATAGGGATCCAATAATGTGACTAAAAAATTATGTACATATTCCCATTTGGGCATAAGGTGAAGGGTTTCATCATCAATTCCTATGGAATAGTTTGTACTGATATGATGTTATAGAACATTGTAGAATCGTAAATTGCCACCCAAAATAACTCAGTAACTACTTAATGCCTGCACATTCTCAAGTACAAAAACAATGATGTGAAATTAATTTTACAACAAAAAATTTAATTAATCCCATTTTCCATTCCATATAGTCCAATTTTATCTTCAAAAATCACAACATATGTTTTTAATCAAAACATGCATTTTCACCATGATGAAACCATAAGGTCTCCATTAAAACAGATCAAATCCAATTTCATTTATATGGATTTTAAATCGATTTACTATTCTATATAAAAATCATATTACTCTGCTAAATTCAAAAATTTAATTTTCAATGATTTCCACCATTTTCATAACAAACCTACAATTCAATATAATTAGGTATTTTTCACAATCTTCCATCAAACATTAATTCAAGACCATTTTATAGTATTTCATCATTCAAAAAGGATAACCACCCACATTCATTCTCTATTGATCAATAAAGTAACAAACATTCAGTAAAAATAACCATTAATTCATTCCAAATTCTTTTGAATAATTCAATATTCAAAAGGGTAATAATACCATAATCCTTTCATAATGCATAATTAAATTTCCAAGTGGTACTTCAGAATAATAATTTATATCAAAACATCCCTAATGAATTTAAAGTATAGGTTCCAATTCAAAAAGTATTGATTAAATTTCAAAGCATGGTATTACATCGTCTTTTCATGAATATAAACAATTTATTCTTAATAACAAAAAAATCAATTTCTAAAAGGGGTAACAAAATTTAAAAGGGATTCTTGGTTATTTAATAAAAGCACGTATTTGATATTTTTAATGAAATATCCAATATTTCAAATCAATTAATTCAAATAATAGATATTTATTTTGAAAATCAAAACTTGTCCAAATCATGCAGTTTCACCCAAACATCATTGAAAAGTTCATTTAAAATAAATACAAACTATCATGGAACTTTTCAATTCAAAAATAGGTGATAGAAAACAATTTCAAGGAAATTTAATTCATCCCATATCCAATTCCCTGGGAAATTAGTCATGAAATATTTTATGATGAATTAAGAGAATAAATATCCTATAACATTTATTTGAAATCATGAAACATGTATATATGAATTATATAAAAACTAATCTCAAAATGAAGGAAGATAATACAATTACCTACTTGGAATTTAAGTAATCCAATCACAACAAATATCAGATGTTTCACCTTTGATGGAGATCAACAGATCTATGAATATTGATCTTGAAAGAGGTGTGAGGAGATCCCAGATATACAATTCCAAATGAATCCTTCAAAATCTATCTAAAATCAAGGCTTTCAAAACCATCATGAATAATTAATCAAGAATATATGGGACAACAATAATCAATAAGAAATTAACTCACCACAGATGATGACCACTTCGATTAGTGCTTCGATCCACCAAGGAATCAGATTGGGACAGTCCAAATGGCTTTCGAAGGCTCCTAGAACACTAAAGATCAGATTATGGTCATGTTGTAGATGATTTTGGTTATTTAGGGAGTTTTGGGTCATTAATTGTATTTTTCAAATATAAAATATTAAGATCATGGTTTTATATGATAAGTTGCATGGTTTTCACTAACCATGCGCAAAAAATGTGCCTATAATAGATCCCCTTGAAGTATTGCACGTTTTGGATACATACATATTCAAAACATGCAGCAAACATGAAACCCCCAATGTCTAGACTAATCAATTTTTTCAAACCATTCTCGGATCATGTAAAAACTACAAACAGGACTAGAAACCCCCCTCCCAATGTTTCGAAAACTCCAGAAATTACCCTAGGAGACACCCAATAATTAGGAAATCCATTCAGTGGGTCAAAATAAATAATAAAAAGAAACAAGATGTTACAACTCCTCTCATGAAACGAAAGTGATAAAACCCACTATAATAATAATAACGAAATATTACAATGAATTTTTCAATCATGAAGTCATTGCGAAATAAGAAATATTTTTCAAACATGGAGGCTTAAACCCAAATTTACCTTATTTTTTTAACATGAAGGAATAACCCAAAATCACTACATTTCCTTCCAAGAGGCATAACCTTCTGGTTACTTTTTTTGGGTGTCAGAACCTAGTTACCTACACTTTATAGTTTGTAAAACACATTATATTTACAAAAATAGAAAAATTATGAAGTAAATTCATATAACTAGTATATATATTCTTTGTTTTATAGTGAAGGAACCATGAAATTATTTAATGTAAAAAAATAGATGATTTTATTTTTGATGAGAGTGGTAGATGATCACCTTAAAAATTATTCAGTTTTACATTTCATGGATATATTAAACCGAATTACTATTTTATTCCCCCACTATATCCAATACATGTATTTTATATTCACATGATCATTTCCTAGGTAAATATCCCTATAAAATTTTTTCATATTTGATAAATCTTTTATATTTAACTATTCCTTGATATCGTGTGAAAAAAATAAAAAACAATACAGAGTAACTCATTAGAAAAACTATTAAAAAATAAAAATAAAAATGATTAATACAAATAAAATACTCTTTGATAGTAATAATGATAGAACTTTCACATTTCAACTAATATGTATTTTGATATTTCAACCCCAAAAACTCTGGCTTGAATATTAATTCATTCTAAATAAAATGTGAATAAATTTTATTCAATATAAAAAACCATTAAAACTATTTTCATGGATTGTTACATTATTATTGTCTAATTGCAGTATGAATAAAATAATAATAATATTTATAAAAACATGCATCAAATATAAATGAGATTAAATATGTTGAATGTTATGTTTGGATGTATTACAATATCCAATAGAAATTATTAGTACCAGGTAAAAAAACTCATGAATATAATTTTCATATTTCTTTTTTATTCATTTTATGTGAATAAACATATTAGAATATACAGAACTAATTGATGTAACAAATTTCACATAATAGAATTATTTTAAATGAATTCCTAGAGTGGTTTTACATATCCAACTTCATGTAAGTCAATTCCTATAATGAAATAATATACCCATTTTTTTAAGAAATTTCAATTTACAATATTTCACTTCGTAAAGAAATCATGCACATAAGAAATATGTTTCATGTATCTAAATAACCTTGTATTTATTTCTCACAAATGTGAACTGCTGACATAGATTAATTGACTTGATATATTCTAAAAAATTTATAAATAGATTGAATAGTCAAATTTTTGATGTAAAAATGACTTCTAAATTGAATAATTATATTTAGGTATTTTTGACTTATATTTATACAATATCATAATATTTTACAAAAAATAAATAGTCAAATTAATCTTATTTATATAGCTCTAGTGATCATTAAAAAAAAGAAAACCTGTTCTGAAAAAAAAAATGCATAATTCCAACTAAAAACATGGAGTGAATGGTGTCTTTATTTACAACAAGATAAAAATGAATTCATGGTTTTATGTAACATAATTAAATATAGATAATTTTTTATCTTTCTATCGCAATAATAATATTTTAATTTTGAGTTCTAAATACAATAATATATTAAAAATAATAAAGGAAACTAATATTGGAAAATCAAATATGTGGTTCGCAAATTTGCTTTGTGGATATAAATTTGGCTATGTGGATTTCAATTTGGTTATGTGGTGTATAGTAAAAAACATGTCTACATGATATTTAAAGATACTAAATGACATATTTATCTCATTAACCCAGCATAAATCTTGAAAAACATATTTTTAACAATAAAAACTTGAAATATGATGATATTATTATCAAATAATAATAATATATAACCAAATTGAAGAACAAATTAATAAAAACACAATAGAAAATATCAAGATACTTAAGAGAAATAAAACCAACATAATCTTTGTAATTTTCAAAAATCAATGTTCTTAAGAAATGACTCAAAAATTCCAACAACTACAATAATTTTTCAAGTATTGACATGGTTCATTCAATAGAATTTTATGGAATACCATGTAAGTATCCATTGAATTAGACTAAATTCAACAAGGAAACAACAATTGTTCTATATTTAGTGTAGTGTATGAAAAAAATTCTAGACTATTCCTATGTGGATAAATGAGGATTAGGATCAAGAAGAATTATATTCTAATAAGAGGAGAAATATATTTTTTTTATCACATGTTTGAAGTGGTTTGTTCGTATCAAGAGATATATAGGTTTTTCAGATATAATTTTATTGTCCATGTTCTATCTATAAATATAAGTTTATCAAGGTGGGTTTTAACATTTTATGTATTTTGGGACATTATCATTAGTCAGTGAGTATTCAAAATATATTACATATATCTGATCCTTAATGGTATATTAACGATATAACCCATTCTATTAATTTGGGTGATTTTGGAATAAATGTGAAAGTAAGATTTTTGGAGAAGCTAATTGAGATATGGTGTCACAATGTAAAATGTTATACAGAAACATCATTCTAATTGTTCATCATTTATATAGGCATTTTGTTTTATAGTAATGTACATTGGAGGGAGAATCATAGATTTATTTTTGATATCAATTATTGTTCTTATTTTTTATACGGAGTAAATAATTTTTTATCTCACCGATTTTGGGTATTTTTTATAATATAGATATTTATATTTTAGAGATACCTCATGGAATTATTTTATTATGGTTTTTATAATCCAAGTAATTTTTTGGATATGAAATAAATATTTATTTAATCGGACTCTCATGGAGAGAACTTAATTTTATTGAAACTCTACGTTGTGGGTGTGAAGTGTCAGAGATGTTCAATGGGATATTCAAGAATACCATATAGAGAAAATTTAAGAAATATTGTGATTTGATGAAAACATACCATTATCTACCTCTACTACACAATGGTATCAGAGTATTTTGTGATTTAATGGATTTACCATTTTGGTTTTTGGTGATATAAGATTTATAATTTCTATTTTGCTAAATAATATCTCATTACTGGAGATTATTATTTGGTGGTCCCTATTTTCAATGTAATGGGTTTAGGTTTAGTTTAGATATATTTTTCACTCCCCTAAATATATTGAAACACCCATATTGGGTGTTGGTATGGATTATTCTATGTCTTAGAGAACATGATGTCATGATTTTAAAATTGAAGCATCATGAAAATGGAGAGATTTGTAGAGGTTCTTAAATGGTGTTTTGTAGATTGTGTTGAAATATCGAAGGACCAAACTTTTTATCATATGGGATGGTCAATGTTATAACTCAACATTGTCTATAATGAAGTAGAAAACATTTATTAATGAATTTATTTCCTATTTTTTTGGTTTGCGATTCAGTATCTAGGATTACCCAACTCCATCGCAATGTGGTTAGTCTCTCACCAAATTTTGTTATGGTGACTTGAAATTGAATTATAAATATATCTATATTTCTGCAACAACTTATCTTCTTTTAAAAACCATTATTCTTTATTAAAGTAATTTTTTTGTCTTTTATATTCTATGTTAGATCCATAGCCTTCAAATTTTGTGATCAAGATTACATGATAGTTGTAATTTTCATTTTTACCATTAATTCGTATTATTATTTCTAATGACAGTTATAACGTTGTACATATTTTGATTTTAAACATTTTATTCATGATAACTAATTAGGATTTATGTGTTTTGGTTGTTGAAGGAACCATTAGTGTTTATTAATAGATTATACTTCCCTAATTGAAGGTTATATGTGTGAATATTTATTCTATATAGGAGATTATAACATAAATTCATCACTTTCTAAATGAATTAATTTAAAAAAATTGATATGTTGACTAATAAATAATTTTTATCTTTACAATTAATTGATCTAAATTAAGAATTATTAAAAAAATTATATTTACATGGATAAAATCACTGAGTGATGATATAATTGAAGATGGTAATATCAAATTAACTGTACCCAAATGACACATCATCATCACTAAATACTGTACAAAATAAATATGAGAATAATTTACCACTCCGGGGAATAAAATTGGGTAAACACAAAAATATAACTGATAGGGAAAAAATAAACTCTGTTAACGGGTGGATTTTTGGGAAATAACGTTAGAAAATAATATATTTTTATTTAATATATATCACCATATAATGAAAGGCAGAAGGTAAATTTGAATAAAGTTTTATAAAAATAATAAATGAATTAAAATCATGATACAAGACAATTTCAATAGAAAAAACAACCCAAAATTTATTTAAACCAAAATCTAATAAACATCTTTACTGCAAGAGGGGGAACTATTTCATAGGATGTGATAATTACTGATTTTAGAAAGGGGGTTTCGATTCCTTTTTTTAAAGATAAATCTCTATTTATGGTCACCAAAAATATATTTTACTCAAATCATAAGAATTATTTAATTTATGAGGATAATGGATTTTGTTACAAATCCATTGGGATAGAACCAAAGGAACATGAAATGATGAATATCTAGTTAGGTTGTCCACATTATCTATGTTTTAGAGTTCATTTATATCAATATATTAAATATATTTTAAAGAGTAAGTATCATGTCATTCATAAATACTATTAAAAGGTGACATAAATAGTATATGGTCATTATTATGAAGTGTAAGATCAATTTGTCTCATATTTTATTTGAGGTCATTGATATGAAAATAATATACTAAATAATTAATCAAATAGTTTTTTATTAGTTTTAATGTGTACTAAGTCAATTCGTCATTACCAGCTTGATAAATAAATTTCTGAAGATAAACATCAATTATTAAAATACCATTATCAAGGTATGGTTTCTCATAAATGAGATATTTGTCTCCATACTCCTTCATGTCTAAATAAATATGGCCAATCAGAAAAAATCATTTATCCCCATTAAAAAAACATCCTCCAAAATAACCCATCTGTACTTTATTGATCAATTTTATAGTTTTAATATTACTCAATTTTTTATGTTTTTTAGTCTCATCCATTTTAATAAAATAAAAGGAATTATTTTTACACCCACCCCATTATTAATGAAATCCATACCATACATAGATAATTTAATTTTTAAAGGTTTGGAAAAATAAATTGGATCATAATGATGTAGATGATGTTTTTTATACCTCCATTTAAAACAATTCACTAAGAACATTATTATTGTATCTTTAAGATTCCTTTTATTTATCTATGGTTTGAACAATATTATTTTTTTCAATGTTTCAATTAATAAAAATAAATTCAAAAGGTAATTTTAATGAATACTTTTTTTAAATACATCAATAATTATTTTAGGTTTGATGTTATATTTCTTTATTCCCCAAAATATTGAAAATTCAAAAGTATAGTTATATGTTTTTGTTATATTGATTTTTTTTGAATAACCATTTTTTATTTATTTTTCTATATATTTATGATTTAATTAGAATTTTCATTATCAATATTATTTTTTTGACATTCATTCTAACATTATTTTTCTAATTTGACTAATAATTATCCTTGGTCATTCAGAAGTATTCCTAAATATTTTAATGTCATATAATTTTCTTCTCCCATTTAATCAATTTTAATTAAAATTCATAGGGAATTTCAAGGCTGGTAATGATGTTAATTCATGATTTTTATATTTTTTTAATAAACAAATCATGATTTAAAATCCATTCTAATAATATCTTCTTATAATTTGAAATTATTTTATTTAACAATTTTTCCAGTTCATGATTTTATTTATATCTATATGTTAATATTATAACTGGTATAAATATTTGGATATATTACTAATAACCAATTTTTTCTTAATGTGATTTTGGGGATTAACAAACTACTGACTGACCTAATAATATTTAGAATTGGATTTGAAATTTTGAATTTAGAAATTTTGAAAGTAACAGTAGGTTATGTATTATAAAAGAAATTATGTTTCATAATTTTAGTTCAACCATTAGAAATTTATCAGTTATGGGATTACAAGTATTTACCTTCAATTGACTATTGTCTTGTGAGTAGAATTCAATGTATCTTCAAAATTAATGGAATAATTTACTAAAAAACAATATGTAACCTTCCATCATACATCAACATCCACCATGATAAACTTGAAATAGAAACCTAAAATATAATATATGCATATATAAATAAATCCTCTTTAATATATTGTTATTCAATATAGAAAAAACTACTAGATATAACTTATTCATTTGAATAATATTTTATCAGTACATACAAATGACACAAGAGTATTCATCATTATCAGATAACTAGTCAAATTTATATATGACCCTACCATCTAAATACACACACTACATTCATCCATCCTCTTAATAATATTATCTATAAGAAAACTAGGTGAATGATGAAATACTATTCATATAGGGGTGATTATAAAAATATACATTATGGTATTTCAATGCAGTGGGAATACCCCCTAAGAATCAAATGTCTATGTGATTAAACAATATGTAATGTATATACATAAGTATCATCTAAAATTAATATATATATATATATATATATATAATACTATGATCGTTTAGGATTAATCTACAAATGTATCACTTTATTATGCTCAAAAAATAATAATAATTCATTAATAAAGAATAAAAAATACATTTAAAAATCACCTCATATATTCTCTGACTGATAATTCATCCTAGGTGCACTGATGGGGAGTTTCATAATGGTGTGTATGTATTTACCTTTTTATGAACTTCAAGAAGAAATATAGATAATTAACTATCATAAATGTGTCAATGTAAATATAAAACTCTAACATTCTATAAGAAATTAAAGTCCCTAGATATAGAATCTAAATAAATTTTCACATTTTATAGGTAATTCACATCATCAAGGAAAGATATTAATACCTTGATAATGGTGGAAATACACATCTCTAAATAGAAAACTGTATATATAATCCCCTTAGGTTCCATAAATAATGATACTTATATATAGAGATTATAATGAATTATGATCCACTCTAATCTCTATATCAAAAAAGAGGAGTGTTGTGAGTCTAATGAAATATCATCCTTTTCATTTGCATATTTTTGATAATGGATTAACCACTCATTTTCACATATACTATTCATATTGTTTTTGTATTTTTTATTTTTTATGAATTATCCATCATTATCAATCCCACCCAAGAGATGTTTGAGGAAAGACTTTTCATTAATACAATTCTCAGAACATATAACATATATCTCCCAAGATCATTGAGTGAGGTGTTATAAAAACATGAGTAAATTAGAAAACATATATTTATAAATTAGTGTTTAAAATAGAGTATGGTCACCTTCATATCATTCTAATGTTATATATATGATGATTATAAATTATATACACTATCACTACAAATATCCAATTATATAAACAAATTTTATGTTGAATAAATTTCTAGAGTAGGTGAGTACACACAATCAATAACCTTAATCCTAATCAAAGATCCCCTACCCATCTCACATGATTTTTTATATAGTAATTTTATATTTTCAATATCATTTTCATAATTCTACAACATTTCTATCATGACCCGTCCCTCAGGGCCCGTATCGTAACTACCCCAAGCCCGCCTTCCATAGGCCAGGGGCTGGCTACTAGAACCAAAGGCGTAATTCCCTAAACTGGGAAGGCAATGCCTTTATAAATTGTAAACACACACAACCATAGTACAACCAGAAGAAAAAACTATGTAAAATATGTATACAAGTGTACTGAAAAGTAAAAGGGTTTGGAAATATAATCCTAACATTAAAGTACAAGGAAAATAAAAAACGCGTACAACTAAAATACAAACAGCTGGAAGGTGTCTAACAGCTCTTGGATTGTGCACCATGGATCCTACCTGCATGGTAGGTATAGAAAGCCTCCTCAGTGCACCACATTCCTTCATCTCCTCTGAGTACCATCTCATCGTGAGGTCCACCTCTAGGTCTGAAGGCAGCATGGCCCAAGGCGACCCATCCTGAAGGCGGCCCGACCCGTGGTGTCCCGACATGATGGCGGCCCGGCGGCCCGGTCATCCTGGTGACTTGGTGGCCCGATGAGAGTCCGCTAGAGCTGCGACAATGGGGGGAACCGCATGCCCCTAGAACCTGAATGACATACCTGTTTGGGTAGAACCGAACCAGTGTCGGGTGGTGCCGGTTTGGCTCACGCGGGACCCGATGGGATCCCAGACCTCCCAGATGGCCCATGCGGCCAGCCGCTCCGCACCACGGCGCAGCGCGATGGCGCCACACCCCTCCACCACAGCCCGTCCTAGCTGCGGCCCTTATTTCCATCGTAGTGTGACGACATCACGCCCCTTCAGCACCGTTGTGGCCCCTCTAGTCGCAGATCAGTTCTTTGAGCAGCACGGAGGTGTTGCACCATTGTGGTAACCCATCAGCCTTGCTTCACTGGCTTTTTCACAGCCTCCTCGTTGCCGTTCACCGGGTGTACCATCTCCGTCCTCAACGAACACTAACAAAGAAAACAGGAGGGTCAGGCCATGCTTGTTCAGTCTAAAAGCGCCTCATTACAGTGGTATCATTCGGCTCTCGTTCCATAAATTTTTACGATGAATAATGATTAAAAAACAAATCAAACCCTCTACACTGCTTGTCGGGGTCGTTTGACGGAGTCACATGAAGGTGACATTATTCCGTCAACTTCGGAAGAGGAAGAATAGTACTTGTCATTGTCAGACGGGCATTTGAAGGTGACGAAGTCGAAGATGACGTCAGCGTTCGTTGTGAGCATCACTTCCCTTTCTTTGCCTCGGTTGAAGAAAGAAGAAGAAGGGGTCTATTTTCGGTTGACATAGCGTTCTTCGCATTCTTCGTTGAGAGGATGAAGTTCTCTCTCAAGTTTCCACCGAAAGGAATTGCCAACAAAAATAATGGGTTAAGACAACCAATTATTTAATTGTTTTCAAAAGAATTCAAAAATATTTTAATTAAATGAAACCATTAACTTAATTAATGGGTGGAGAGTTAGAAACTAAAAGGTGGGGGAAGGTGGAGAGGCTCCCCAACATTATGGATAGTTTTACCAGAATTCATTGGGGGTTCGAGGGGGGTAAAGGGGAGTTAGAATGGTCGGGTGGGCCCCAAATAATAATCCTCTCAATGGAGGTTATAGTGTGGTGGACCCCACATCAATCCTCCCTTTGGAGGTTTTAACACCAATATAAAATAAAGTTAAATCTTTTACATTATTCAATTTAATTAAAAACCCCAAGAAAATAACCTCTACTCTCGATAAAACGCAACTGCGGTGAAGGTCTCACAATGCAATCACCGACACATTGAGTTTAACGTTGCCCTAAAATATCAATTCCAAGCACCGGTTACAAAGTTATAAAATTCAGAACTTATGCTTACTGAACGTACCTGAAAAAAACATTAGAATTTTATTACGGGCACAACGGGCCTCGGAATCAAGTGTCGTCACGAAACTGCAGACTCATAAAATTACCATGTATTAAATAAAATTAAATAGGAATTCCAGGTATTTACAATCTCCCCACCTCAGGGCATTATGTCCCTGTAAGCTAAAAACTCAAACTAAGGGAACAAATGAGGGTACTGAGCACGCATCTAAGCATCCCGCTCTCATGTTCTCTCCTAGAGTTTCTCTTGATTCCAATGAATGCGCACTTAAGGTATCGAACATCCACGTAGGAACTGGTTCTATTGATCCTCAGTCTCCACTACAACCTCTATGAATGTCCCCCAGTCATGGAGGTCCAGCTATCCATGGTCGATGATGTGGGAAGGGTCATGCACATATCCCCTCACCTGAGATACGTGGGATATGTCGTGCATCCGGTGCAACTGAGGTGGAAGAGCATAGTGATAAGAACACATAGGCTACTCCACTGAGGACTTGAAAGGTATGATGAATCGTAGAGATAACTTTCCACCTCAACCAAATCTCTAAAGAATTCATTGAGGAGGGACCTGTATGAAGATGTGATCGCCATCCTAGAACTCCAGAGGTCTCCATATCCTTTCAGCATACTAATTGTGACTACTCTATGCAGTCTTTATCTGATCCTGGGTGATCTGCACCTTCTTCGTGGTAGCTCGAACCATCTCTGTCCCCACAAGTGCTGACTCTCCATGGTCTTTCCAGCATATTGGCGACCTGCATGTTCGTCTGTAAAAGGCCTCAAAAGGCGCCATACCAATGGTGAAGTGATAAATGTTGTTGTAGACAAACACCACCAATGGTAGTTGATTCTCCCAGTTGTTAAAAATGTCATGGACACATGCACAGAGCATGTTCTCAAGGGTCTGGATGGTCCCCTCAGTCTGACCATCCGTTTGAGGAAGGATGGCGGGGCTCAAGCGAAGCTCTGTCCTGAAACCTTCCAACAACCCCTTCCATATCCGGGAAGTAAATTATGCATCACGGTCCAAGACAATAGAAGAAGTTACTCAATGAAAAATCTCAATCTTTTGAACATAGAGGTTTCCCATGTTCTCTACTGGACCCTTCCCACTAATCGGTAGGAACTCGAACGACTTGGTGAGTTGGTTTACAATCATCCAAATGGATTCTTGAACCCTAGATGTGCGTGGAAGAACCTTCATGATGACCATGTATATCCCATCCAACTTCCATTATGGGACCTCTAAGGGATGTACCATGTCTGCTGGTACCTGGTGCTCTACCTTCACTTTCTGACAAGTGAGGCATCATGAGCCAAACTCTACTACCACCTTCTTCATACCAGGCCACAAATTCTATCGTCAAAGGTCCTGGAACATCTTTTCCACCCTTGGATGTACCACTAGAGGGGAAGTGTGAAATTCCCTCGACACCTCCTCCTAAAGTGAAAATGGTACCAAGGTACGTCCTCTAAAGAGGATGACGTGATCTCCACCTTCAGAAAATCCATCAGGTCCATGCCCTATGGATATCAGAGCACGTCGTGTCTCGTAGTCAGCATCCCCACGCTGTGCCTCCCTGAATCATTGAAGAAGTGGAGGAGTGACTGTAAGAGACTAAAGATAGGGTGCTCTATCCCAATCCACAAAGGATATCTGTATGGAAGCTAGCTACTCTATCATCTCTCGTAGCAGCTAAATGCGTGATCTTCTACTGAAGCATCCATAACAACGTTCCCTTTCCCTGGAGTATAGACTATCTCGAAGTCATAGTCCTAGAGGAACTCAAGCCAATGCAGCTGTCTTTGGTTCAGGTCCTTCTAAGAGAATATATACTTGATATTCTTGTTATCAGAGTACACATTACAATGTTTTCCCATCAGATAGTTCTGCCACATCTTTATGGTGAAGGCCACTACTGATAACTCTGGGTCATGGGTAGAATAGTTCTACTTGTGTTGTCTTAGCTACCGAGAACTATATGCGATCAATGCTCACTCCTACATTAGGACATATCTGAGTCTGGTATCTGATGCATCGTAGTAGACTACTTACCCTACACCTTCCTCTGGATGCCTCAAAATGGGGGCACTAATCAGCCTCTACATCACCTCTTGAAAGATCTCCTGGAATCTCTTTGACCACACGAAGGGTTTCCCCTTCTTCGTCAAGGCTGAATGTGGTGCTGAGACTGTAGAAAAATATGGAATGAATCTCCCATAGAATCCAGCCAATCCCAGGAAACATTATACCTCGGTCACACTTCTGGGTGGATCCCATGCAAGTACCACATCGATCTTTACTGGTTCCACTGCAACTCCATCCCCTGAGATTACATTTACCAAGATGTGAACCTCTCGAATCCAAAAATGGAACTTCGAGAGCTTAATATTTAGCTAGTGCTCTCTGAGTGTGTCCAGTACTACCTGAAAATGGTAGGCATGCTTCTCCTCTATAGTCGTGTAGATCAGTATGTCGTCGATGAAGACTACGACAAAGCAACTGAGGTATGGATGGAAAATATTGATAATGAGACACATGAACACTGCTGGAGCATTGGTTACACCAAAGGGCATAAAAAAGAGCTCATAGTCACCGCAACGACACCTGATGGATGTCAGCTGCACATCCTTTCCTCGAACTCTGAGCCGGTGATTGCCAGATTTGAGGTCTATCTTCGAGAACCATCATGCTCCCTTGAGCTGATCAAACAGGTATTCAATCCTCGGGAGAGGGTACTTGATCTTTATGGTCACCTGGTTCAAGAGATGGTAGTCTACACAGATCCTAATGCTCCAATATGCCTTCTTGAAGAACAAAATATGGGATGCCCAGGGAGAAACACTGGGCCCGATGAATCCATTCCCCTGCAAGTCCTCTAGTTGTACCACAGCTCACAAAACTCAACGGGGGCCATCCGATATGCTGTTGTAGATATCGGTTCCATCCTGGGGTGCATGTCAATGTAGAAGTCCACCTCTCTATGAGGAGGTAGTCCGGAGACATTGTTTGGAAAAACATATATGCACTGGTCTACCACTTCAAGATTAGTCGGACTCTCCACATCTCCTGCTTCGGGGTTAAGACAATCCAACAGGTGAGTGATCGGCTGCACCCTCCTCCGAGTAATATCATCCTTCCTATAAAGGTTCCCTTCTCGCCGGTGAAGGTGATACTAGTCCCATAAATGTATACACGCTGCAATTTTCCCCTAATACAGTCAATCTGAGCATTGAATGTAGAAAACCAGTCCATAACCAAGATGACGTCATAAGGCCTTGACGCCGCTACATGGAGATTCCAGTCGAGGCTCTCGCCTCCTATAGTAAGCTCACACTACTGGAACCACTGCGTAATCATCGAGTATGCTCCCATAAGTGTCTCTAGCTATAAGGATTGAGCCAACAGCTCGGTCGGAATCTCTGAGCTCTGAACCAGGGCAGTGGCAATGAAAGAGTGACTGGAAACTATTTCTATATGAATTGAAGCTAAGGTGGAATACACATATCGTCACTCGAATCATCTCCAGAGTGCCATGATCGTAGGCCTCAACTTCCTGAAGCTATACTCTTCCAGGTCCACCTGCTCCTTGTGGTTGGGGTAGACCTCCTGAATGTGGTGATGGTAGCACCACAAAACACCATCCACCTCGAGCTGCATGACCAACTCCTCTGCCATGTCCACCTGCGCCCTCCGGACCACCTCGATCGTACCTCTTCCTCTACCTGAGAGGTCCCTCAACTGTCTGCTGATCATCAGAGTGGCTAGTCAGAGGGTCACGAGACAAGTGACCAAGCCTGTCGTAGGAGTAACAATGTCCGCTCCTAGCATGACTGGATCTGTCTCCACTCTGGGTGCCCCGTAAAACCGATCCTGAGTCGTGCGGTTGACCACCTGTAGGTCTCTTCCACTTGGACCTCTATGTTATCTTTCTACTTCCAGCTTCATAAGACTCCGCAAAAAGTTGACTAGTGGTGGGTATCGCAGTAGGGGACTGCTCAATAAGGATACTCTACCCTGGGAGGGTGCCCTCCAACTCCCGCATCTGTGTCGGGATGCCGTGGGATATAACTAAAGCTCTGATATCAACATGAGTCATTGCTTGAGGGTTTGGGCCTTGAAGAACGTGTCCTATACCATATCAGTCGAGTAGCGTGAGAGGTCATTGAACCTCGCTGAGTACATAGTTATACTCATGCTGCCCTACTTCAGATGAAGTAGATCCTATATCTGCACCACTCGAAGGGTGTCTGGTACAAACTCTGCCCGGAACAGGCTCTTGAGGTGTGCCCCATGAAGTGATGCCTCATCATGCATCTAAAGCATCAGGCTTCACCATCTTCGTGATTCTTCCTGAAGGAGGATGGAAGAAATGATCATCATGAAGTTTTCTGGTGTCCCTACTAGTATAAAGACTCTCACCACAGCCTCCAGCCAATCCTCAACTGCCTGTGGGTCCATATCTCCCTGGAACCTTGGCGGCCTATGGCGCTGAACTCGTGCAGCACACTCAAATGGCATGCACTCTCTGCTGTTGGGGATGGTTGCATCAGTGACCCAATGGGAACTAGTATTGCCTGTGCCTCCACTGGTGCCTCAACTTGAAGATGGCCCTGTTTTGAGGCCTCGTCGCTCGACAAGCTATAAGTACGTACAGATCTCTGGGCTCTAACTTGTTGTCCGCTTAGATTCACCCCGAAGAAACATATGCGACACGGTCAAAAGACTAAACCTGGTGAGCTGACCCGGTTTGAGCTAACTTAATGAAAACTTTTGAAAAGACTCATGCAATCAGTTTTTTCATGCACTATGTCGGAAATTAGTAGTCTGGGTCTTGGTGAATGGATACGTCGTCCGCTGCACCAAAACTGGACTCCTATATCTGAAAATCACACTAGGTACCCTTAACACTATTTCTTCACAGAAAATAAAATATTAGAGTCCTATGTTCTGCAATAGAACCGACTCCTATCATACCAATTTGTCCCGAACTGTCCCCTGGGGCCCATATCATGACTACCTCAAGCTCTCCTTCCTTAGGCCAGGGGTTGGAAAGTAGCACCAAATGCATAATTCCCTAAACTGGGAAGGCATTGCCTTTATAAATCGTAAACACACACAACCAGAGAACAGGTGGAAGCAAAAACTATGTAAAAGCTATATACAAGTGTACTGAAATGTAAAAGGGGATGGTAATACATGACAACAGTAAAGTAAAAGGAAAAGGAAAAATAGGTACAACTAAAATACAAACAGCTGGAAGGTGTCTAGCATATACTAGATTGTCCACCACAGATCCCAGTTGATGGGTAGGTACATATATCATACTCAGTTCTCCACGTCTGTCCATATTCTTCAGATACCATCTCGTCGTTACGTCCACCTCTAGGTACCGTCCAATCCTTGCACACTCCACCTCAGTCAGCGATGTCTGTCGTCTGCATCCAACATAATGAGGTGCGGGCATAGCCCGTGTAGGTGTGAGTATAACGATACTCAATAGGGACCTTGAGACCCTCCAGATCTCACAAAACTCTTACAAGGATAACCCACAAAGTATGAAATCAATGGATAAACAATAATTAGGTATATTACCATTCATATACCTATGTTAAAATGTAACCCATCTAAAAAATGAGGAAAAAAACAATGGTCATTGACTCAGCTGGAACATGGATTTTTTTTCTTCGAAACCATGACTGATGGAGAACTCCTCCTATGTGATGTACTTTGGGCCTGTCTCGACACCGAGGCGATTCTCACTAAGCTTATACTACTAAGTTACACCTCCTGCCGAGTACCACAAGTTATCTTCCAAATACCGGGTGCTCCGTCCACTATGGGTCTGCCGCCAAATATCGGGCGCTCCCCCTAATAACCTACAGAGGTACTCCTCCTATCGAGTATCACAGTTCTGGTGCCAAATACCAGGCCCTCTGTCCGCCATGGGATTGACGCCAAATACCGGGCACTCCCCACTAGGCTAGTCAAATCACTCCGAGTCGAATCGGTCATGAAGTCATTGGGTCTGTCTGCTACTAGGTCTACACACTCTACCTGCTCGTTTCAAGGAGAATTCACTCCACGAGATACTTGTAAATACTCCAAGTGTCACAATGTCTAATGTCTATGTATCTCAAAGGTCTACCAAGTCATAGTGGTATCAACACAACATACGGCGTGTCAATCGGATGCCCGGTCTATGAGTTATTGACATTTCTGTCACAGGGGCCTGGTTGGTTTTTAGGTTCAAACCAACCCGAACATACTACAACTTTGTCCAAAACATAAGTGGGATATGCCAAAGGAACTGTCTCACTCTAATATTTCCGTCGCTATAGATGGTTCGTTGATCAGACACATGTGGCCCATGATACGAGCGAAAAGGTGTATTCAGGTTTGAAGGGTCAGGGTCTGGTCCGACCCAGTCGGACCGACCCAGTCCGTGAGTCCGACCCTATCTAAAGAGGATGCTCGGCCCGAAGGGGCCACCTCACCCAAAGGCGCGTCCTTTCCCGAAGGCCCGGCCTGGCCTGAATGTGTGGCTCAGTCCGAGGGCAGCCCGACCTGAGGCGGCCTGGCCCGACGTGGCCCGACCCATGGTGGCTCGGCCTATGGCCACCCATACTGAAGGCGGCCTGGTTGGCCCGAAAACCCGGTCGGGTGGTGCTGGTCCAGCTCATGTGCGACCCGATGGGGTCCCTCACCTCTCGGCTGGCCCGAGCTTCCAGCCACTGCCTAGAACGACGCGGCGTGATAGTGCCGATCCCTCTGTATAGTCCTCCTATTGGTCTCCACGCGGCGTGATCACATTGCGCTCCTCGTCTGACCGACGAGGACCGCATGGCTGTGGAACTTCCTTCCGGCGCATTTTGATGGCACCGCGCCCCTCTAGCACTGTCGCAGCCTGCCTGGCCACGACTCGGTTCTTTGCGCAACACGGTGGTGGCACGCCCTTTTGGCGACCCAGTGGCCTTGCGCCGCCGACTTCTTTGTAGCTGGCTCATTGCTGGCCGTCGCGTGTACCGCCTCCGTCATCAAAGAACAAGAACAAACAATAGGGGAGGGTCAGGCCATGTTTGTGCAGTCCGAACCCTCCTCGTTATAGTGGTATCATTAAGTTCTCATACGAGAAATTTGTCAGATGAAGAAATAGTACAAAAAAATCAAAACCTCTACCTTTCTTGTCGTTGTCATTTGACATAGACAAGGGACGGCGGTGTCATTCCTTCAACTTCGGAAGAGAAAGGGAGGTAATTGTCATGGGAAGACATGCATTTAAAGGTGATGAAGTTGAAGACGACGTCAATGTTCCTCAAGGGCGTCACTTCCCTTTCCTTGACTTGGTTGAAGAAGGAAGAAGACAACGTCGATTTTTAGATTAAGGTGTGTTATTCGAGTTCTTCGTTGAGAAGATAATGTTCTCTCCCATGTTTCCACACAAAATAATTGCCAACCAGAATAATGGGTTTAGCCAACCCATTATTTAATTGTTGGTAAAATAATTAAAAAGATTTGAATTAAAAGAAACCATTCAATTAATTAAAGGGTGGGGATTTGGCAATTAAAAGGCGGGGTAAGGTGGAGGGGCTCTCCCACATTATGGAGAGTTTTAACAAAATTAATTGGGGGTTTGAGGGGGTTAAAGGGGTGTTAGAGAGGTCGAGTGGGCCCCACATAATAATCCTCCCAATGGAGGCTATGGCGTGGTGGCCCCCACCTCCAACCTCCCTTTGGATTTTTAACTGCCAACATAAAATAATGTTAAATCATTAAATTAATTCAATTTAATTAAAAACCCCCAAAAACTAACTTCTGCTATCGATAAAACACAAATACATGGACGGTATCACTAAGAAATCACCGATGCTGCAAGTTCAACGGTTCCCTCAAATTTCAATTTCGAGCACCGGTTCAAAAGTTATAAAATTAAAAACATACGTTTACTAAACGTACCCAAACAAAATATCAGAATTTGATTCCGGGCACATAGGGACTCAGAATCAAGCGCCGTCAAGAAACTACAGACTAGTAAAATTCCCATGTATTAAAAAAATCCAATGGGAATTACGGGTTATTACAATTTCCTTCTCAAATAATCATATTGAAAATTCGATTACATCATAATTTTAGTTCTCAAATTATATATATAATTAAATAGAAACAAAAAATCTAACACTTTCTAGTTGGTCATAAGTAGATCTCTTGACATACACAGATGGTTTCAACATTCTCACTTATTTATTTACTATTTATAATATGTTCTATTTTTGAATCTTTTAAAATTACTCACGACAACACATTTTCCATGAATTTTGTCACAACCTGGGATTTTAATATATAAAAATTGGGATAGATAGAATATATGACATGAAATAACAATATTAGAAGAGAATGTCACACCCAAATGCATTATGATATAACTATTTTTAAATAAATTCAATATTATCAATTGCTTAAAATGAACAAAACCCATGGTTTTAATGAAACATGATACTGAATGAAAATTTTATTATTTAAATATAACCATTATAACATTGATGTTATATTGGAAAGTACGAATAGTAAAAAATAAATTATGAAAATTTTATGGTTTACACCTTTAAAAACATAATTAATGGAAATATATTGATCATAAATAAAATAAAAATAATTTCAAAGAAAAATTAATGTTTTCTAAAATATTTTATTTTTTTAAAAGGCGGTATAGTCTCACTTTAAACACATAAGTAAATATTAATTATTACCAAATTTATAATAATTAGTTTTAAAAAATAATTTTAATCATATAAATGTAGTTATTGAAATTATTATTGGGTGGATGAAAACAATTAAATTACCAAGGTTAAGGTAAAAATAGTTTCACATGTTCATAAAAGTAAGATGATAATGGTTAAAAATAGCCAAAAACTTGTCCAACACCCATAAGATAGCCATTTATATACCATAAAACTATAGTATTAAATAATTTGTTATTTTAAAGACTTTAGGAAAGATAAAAATAAGGTTGTAATTGAATTTTTTTTTTAAAAACAGTCCATGTGTGTCCTCTCCCCCAATATTTACGGCAACCCCTCTCCTCAGCTCATAACACTTACAAAGTCAATTGGTTCAGCTGAGACATTCCAAAATCACTTCATGAGTCCTCTATTAATGTTTTAGAACCATTTTTTGATCATAAATCAATCATATGAAATATTTTGTTGAAAACCTAAAGAGATCATTTGAAGAAGTGGTAACATTCGTTAACAATCACTTTTATTTTGTTTCTTTCAACACCAATATCAAATATTATTGAATCCTTATAGTATAATAACTCCAATATATCCAAAATACTGAAATTTTATTATGATAATGGAATGTATTATTTCGATATCCAATTCTATCAAATAGGAAACAAAATCGTTGACAATGTTTTTGAAGAACTACAACCACATGAGCTGATGAAAATTATTTTCCATCAACACATCTCATGATTTAGTATAATGAATTGATTAATATATATATAGAGAAACTATATTTATGATATAATTATACCTATGGAATTATAATATAAAATATACCTTCTTACATTCCAACCCATTTAAAAATTGATAATGTCTCTTGTGTGTAAGACAGACTACCGCCTCAAAAGGAGACGTGGTTTTTCAGATAAAAATTGCATGGAAGGTAATAAGGATAAATTTGAAAAATATATCATATTTATATTACATGACATAAATTACTTAAAATTAATTTATTATAAACATCCCTAAAATTTCACTCATTAAGGGAATTATTTCATCATTTGTGCATACGTGCGACCTTCCATCATGGCGAAGCGATTTGATAATTTTTTTATATCCAACCTTCATTTAATATTCAGAAATTTTATCTACTAATTTAATATTATTTTTATAAAATTAATATAATTATTGATATTATAGATTTATATTCTATATACAAGACAAGAAAGTTACATGGAAAAACACATATGTGGAAAGATTGTTGTTAACAACCGAAACAATGCAAATAATTAAAAATTAATAAAAAAATTGTTGAAAATTGATGTAATAAGGTAATATATTTTATTATAAATGTGAATCTTGTTTTTTATAAATTAATAACATACCTAACTCAATTATATAAGATTTCAAATCATGCTCAACCACAACGAGGTTTTGGTATTGTATTTATCCTCAACTTTTTATTATTGAGGCATATTGTTTTGTTATGGACCAAAAATAATTATACGGTGTGTATAATAATATTTTTTCTATATAATATCTTCAATTTATTCGAATTTATTGTATTTTTACTTTCAATTTGAATCATATGGATATTTGAAACATCCTGAGATGTTAAAATAGGAATATCATATTTTATATCTTGTATAACATGGAACACCAAACTTATAAGGAAGTTTAACTTCCTAATAAATTCGTTGTTTTCATGAAATACATTCTATGAATACTTTATGTAGAATCCTATTGTGGTTTCCATAGAAGTGGAATAATTCCCAATGATGTGTATTTTTTTATTTATTCTTCCACCTCTATAAAATATTCTTAATTCATTCATATATATCAATGACCATATATTACATATACAAGTATATTTTTATCGTATGTTCACGACCTACAACCATTACCCCTTCCACCAAACATGTCAAAAAATTATCATTCTTGTGTATGAAAGACTACTACCTCACAAACTGTTGTCATTCATTTTACTATTACGATATCTCAGGGTTAGGGTATGACGATTGATATAAGGTATATATTTTATGTTTATAACATAATTATAAATATTGATTAATTAAACAATATATATGTTTTTTACCATTAATTCCACAAAGGATATGATATTTCCACTATTCTTTATGTCGGAATACCACCTCATGAATCGATGCGATTCATTTTTCACTAGTGATTCAAATTAAAAGTGTTAAGGATAAAGTTAGTGAATATATGTGATATAAATTAAATAACTAAAATATTCACGATATATTTATCATTCATAAATGAGAAAATATATTTTTATTTTTTTACCTTTTCACTCAACCAACGATGATAACGTTGTTCATGTATGTGTGTAAAACCACCATCAAGAAGTGATATGACTCTCATTTGATCTACATATAAATTATATATAAATATATTTAAATAAATAATATGCAATTTATGATATTATTAACATTATGGTGTGAAAAAGTATTTGTTCTCCACTTTCCATAATTATCTTTGAAAATGGAAATCTTACTCATGCGTACGTGTGACCTATCATCTCCATGATCGTAACAGACTTAATTTCTCTTGACTAGCTTTTTTTTGTTGATTTTAAAAGTATAATTTATGTATAAGTATTATAATTATCTCATTATTATTAATCTGAATATGTTAAAATAAATAAACCTTTCCCCATAGTTGTCCTGCCAATGTCATTATTGACACATAAGTAAAATATCATTGAAACATTTTACGTAAAAGTAGCCGATTTATTAATCATATGTCAAATTTTAATAAGTGATATAAATGGGAAAAAAAGTATGTTAATAAATTAAATAATTAACCCAATTTAATTTTTCAGGAAGATAAGGAATGTATGTGATATGTCTGAATCAGGGTAAGGGTTTCTCAAGTTTGTGTTACTTCCATAACAGATACACCATATTCACAAATTATTTATTAATTTTTGTGTGGTGTATATAATTCCCTTTATTATGATATATCATGAATTAAAAAATATTCATGGTACTTAATATGTTGTTTGATGGTATATTCTTCATGGGGCTAATGATTCAAAAGATACTAAAGGGGTTAAGGTAACGTTCACAATGTCATCATTATGAGGGATTTTGTTTGTTTAAGAACCACATGGGGAAATATATTGATATTTCTATCATATGATAAAAATAGGTTCTTATCCTCTAGTTGTTCATGTACATTTTAATGTAACATTACCATTTTACCTCCCTTTATAATATAAAATTATATTGAAAATGTAATTATGAAAATACGACATTATTTACCTTTTAGTCGAAACTCATTTTTCAGTCAATTACATGATTTCAATTTTTTCAAAAATAATTTAAAATTATATGAATTATTTATTAAAAAAATACCTATTTTTTACATTTTACAAAATAGTTTTGAAATGAATATTTATTTTATTTTCAAACCAAGGCATATTTGGCATTTATAGAAATATTAAAATGAATATTTATCTTAACATACTATGAATGTATATAATTTTCTACGGTTAACACAAATAATTGTTTAAAAACATATAATATCGGTTTCAATGTTTATTAATAAATGAAATATTTTCCCAAAAATTGTAACTTTTATTTTAGAAAGGTGATTTTCAAAATTAAAATGTTGTTTTCCTCAAGAATGATTTTAATTATATATTTTTTTGAATTTATATTCATCAATGACATCAATCCTTTTATTGTACTTACGATACAATGGGTTCATGTTGTATTTAAACTTTCTTAAATATTTCTATGGGTGGTTTATTTTTAGTTTTATTGATGATATAAAATTATATATCCATTACCATATTACTTAGGATGGTGTATGATTTTTTATATTAATTAGTGTATGTATTAAAATTTTATTTTTTAGTTTCATAATATGTGTTTTTTATTATGTTTCAGCACATTCAAATGAGTGATGAATTTGACTTTTCATGGGATGGGTGGGTCATGCTATAGCCCCAAAATGCATATAACGGTATCATGTAAAAATTGAATTTTGTTTTGGTAGAGACCTTACCCATTTATGTTGATGTATTTCTATAATGACTTGATAAAATTACATGTCATTGGATAAGGCTTCGATTAAAATATTTATATGTCCAACATTATGCATTTCATTATTAAAAAATCAATTATATATATTAAATCTTATTGTTTTATTAGTTAGAATATATTATGTTATGATTCATGATCATGTGAATGTTTATATGGATTTGTTTTATCACAATTCATTATTTTCACGTTATAATAATGTTATTTTATAAATTGAATCTGATTCACTTAATTGAATATCCATATTAATTATGAATTACTTAATCATAGATTCCACCATACACTTACCTTTAAGGAGAATATTATTTCACCGGTTTCATATGTTTTATTTATCAAAGGATACATGGAAGTGTTTTTTGAATGATAAATTGTGATACACTTTGGGTGATAATAAATATAAAAAAGATAACACAATATTCTATTATTGAGTTTTAATTTTAATAAGATATTTATTTATTTATATAGTTTACCAGAATACTAAACTATTTTTTTCTTCAAGACATGATTCCCGATATATTATTCAAATGTAACAATATAGATACTAAATTTAGGCTAATAGGGTCAAGGGTGCTATAGTTGGTATCTGAGGAAGTTTGATAGAATCTTTGAGAACTATACATAGGAAAACATAGATTGTTGATCATAAACCTATGATATAATTTAATTATAATTATCGAAAACATCATAATGTTTTGATATGGAATATATTTATTTATCTTCATAGAAATATATCCCCATATGAATACTAGACATGGGCATTGTATAATCAATGATACACAGAGGGTTATAACTCAAAAAAGGGATCATTGGGTTGACCTGATATTCATATGGTTCATGAAAACAAGTCTTCATACATATATGGTTTTATATTATTAAGTGATATGATTTATATAAGATACATATTCATTAAAAACCATTATTAATGATTAAAAAAATATATCCCCAAAGAAACAATGTTAATGATTATGAGATTACCTATGCATAGGTTTTTCCATTTATGATATGTATTAAAATAGCATAGGGATTATTCATTTTTATTCATAATGATATGTTATAATATAATGTATTCATTCATTTTAGAATGTATCCTAGTATATGTAATGGGAACCATACCAGTACACATAATCTAAATACTAATAATTATCATTACATTGATGATATTAAGACAATATTTCAAAAGAATGTTGTCATCATGAATTTATCCACATATGATGACATAATATAATGTGATGAAAAAAGATATTGAATTATATAATTATTATAGATTTTAAGGAAATCATTATATGAATAATATTATAAAGAAAATGGTGGATAAATGGAAAAAGGAAAATAAGGATTCTTCTAAAAGTGATACTTGTGAAAAGAACACCATAGTACCTGATTAAATAAATATAAGTTTTAATAGGGGTGGATAATAATTCCACTATAACCATTATTAAAAGAAAAGAAAAATGCATTCCATAATTAAATTATTCAACTATAAGAATATGGGGTCACTACGCAAAATAATTCTCCAAGTGTCAATGGAATATACCTCCAAAGTAGCTGATGGATCAAAAAGAATATTTTTCTGTTACAAAAATGGAATTAGAATGATTAATGTTCTTCTATTTGAATAAAATATTTTCTTTATTTGAGTATTTTATCATTGATATACAAGTTATAAGAATTATGGAATTTATAAAATAATTAATTTAGTGCATTTTCATAATGGATGTGAAGGCATGTGTTTAACAATATCTATAAATAGGAAAAATGATTTTTTGGAATGTTTAACTTCATGGAAAACACCTATTTATGGGAAATATTACTCTTAACATATTCATAACATTGACATTAAAATTATAATATAAAAAGATTACTCACATAGATAAAGTAAATTGGACAGTGTTAACAACTTTCCAACTGATAAATGAATTATGGATAAGTGGGTTGTGCTATCAATTATGGAGTTAAAAATCACTCATTAGAATTAAATAAGATATTATGTAATATATGTTTTATTTGTGTAATAAGTAATCATTATTATTATTTATTATGTTCTATAGTAATTTAGGTTATTACCATGTTTCCTGAAAATACATGATGAAGGTATTAACATGTATGGTATATGATGATTAAAATTTACTTCCTGATTTTTGGGAGATTAATGATAAGTTCATTATTTAAATTTAGTGACCTTATTTCCAATATTTTTTATGTTAATTTTATGGAAGGTTCATAATTATAACCATATATGAAATGGTATTAGTTGAACTTTGGATGTGGTTTTAGATATTAATGTATCACTTCACCATATGATGATTTTATCATATTGGACAGCTGATGATTAATGTTTTTTTATCATAATAACTAGATATTTAATTAATAGATTACCATTATTTTATGAATCATACCATATATTAAAAATTCAATTTTAGTGCTTTAGACATAAAAAAAATCTTTGATATTCAATTATTATAGTATGAATTGATGTGTTAAATAATAAAAGAACAAGAAAAGAATGAAATTGTTCCCATGAAATAGAAATATATAATGTAAGTATATTTTTATATATTATTAGTATAGATTGTAATAGAATTCCTCAAATCAATGAAAATTATGTAGAATTTTTTTTTATCTAAATACCAATATTTATGTCTAATAGATTGTATTCTAAATCAAAAAAAAATTTATGGTTTTGGGGAACATATCATTTCATTGGTCATTCAATTTCTTAGGATCAGTGACCTCTATCTCCCTATAATTATTTATGATTTTCTTACATTTCAATCACGTTCAACAAATGCACCCTTAAAAAGAAACACCATTATATATTATTCTATATGAACATTGTATTTCTCTTATATTTTATTAATATGACAGATTATTAACCCTTCTCACAATGTGTGATTCCAAGAAGGGTATTTTTATTTGCACATCCCAAGAGTAATTCAATACTCTCGCAACAATTTTGGTTGCGGGGACATAATCTTCTAGGAATAAAACTGGGCGGGGGAGGCTTTGTGATGTCTAGTCTATCCGAAAAAATATATGACATTTAACCCTACAAGGATCATTACCTCATACATTCAGGTCATATCTAAACACACTCAAAATCATATTTATGATAAAATTAGTATGGTTGAAAACCAGAATAAATGTATAATCTTCGATTTTTCCAAGGCCTACAGAAAATCAATGAGCACATTTGAAGGTTGTGATGATTGGGGGAGTCTTATTGGGTGAATGAAAATCCTACCTAATTACAAATTCATGGAATGAAAGATTTGTAACTATGTACTTCTTTCTGATTTGGTTGTGAAATGAAAGGGGTTCAGCTCACCTCTTAGTGTTTGTGTAGTATGGTTCAATAGGATGAAATTATTCGGCATATTTTTCCCCAATGATAGTGGTTCCTAATGAAATGGTCACCAATTACAAATCCCATGACTTATTTCACATAAGTGACCTCCCATGATGTATTTAATCAAATATAGTATTGTGGGGTTACCAATAATGTGCTTGAGAGGAAGGCTTGGTCTCTTCTTCTTGTGGTAGGATGTTGGTGTATATGGAAATCAAAAAATAAATATTGAAACAATGCCCTCCCCAAATCTTCTATCACTGTGACTATGAAGACTGGGTTTTTTGTTTTCTAGTTTGTCATATCTTATAATGAACTGCGAAGAAGCAATTTCCCTAAGGAACTTTATGGAAAACAATAGTTATGTTCAATTATCAAGACACACTTATATGGGGGCATTGGGTGTGCTATCACCACCTAATCACGGGCTAAAACATAGTAATGACAGATCCTGTAGTTAGTGTTGTATGCGGGGGGGGGGATTATGAACTCATATGGTTAGGAGATCATTGCATCTTGTGCATTATATGGACACCGAGACTCTCTCAGAGCAGAGGATAATTATGTACTCAATGACCTTCACATTTGCTATACTAAACATATTTATCATGACTTAGTAGATATGGATTCCAAGGTAATTTATAACTGTATTTAAATTCATATATATACCACCTAATAGATTAGTTATTTGATTCATCGTTTTATTCCCCTCATCTCCTCAAACACCCAGAATCATCACACATGGAGAGAAGGCAATCATGTGGAACAATTTCTTACAACTAAGGATTCCAATGAGATTCCTCTTTGGCAGTTCATCAACACTTGATCCCTTCCCCCCTAATGTAATAATTTATTAATTAGGGATGCACATGAGTTATTTTATAAACCCCCTTGAGTGTTTTCTCTTCCTCCCTTTCTTGATTGTTTTTTGGTTTTCTGCACCTTCCTGTAAAAATTCATATTTTGTGTTAGTTTTTTAAAATAAAAATTCATTCACCACTAAAATCAATATTAAATTGCGAGGAAACAATTTATTTATTGCGGTATAATGTAACTCCCTATGATCTTAAAATATAAATATCTTATTCGATAGAATTTGTGAAATGAAACACCAAATGTAAAAGGGAATTTAAAAAGTCAACAATTTAGGTTACACCTATTCATAAATAAATTCATGGTCTTTGATATAATGCAATACAAGAAACACATGGTTTGAATGGAACATGATAATCTGTTAAAATATATTTATTTTAACATTAACAATATTACTGAGATACTAAATGTGTATTTATGAATAGTTATTACTAAAATTTAAAAAATATATGGTTTATACATGTATAAAATAAATAAAATGTATATGTATTTTTTAGAGATAGGTTTATAACTTTTTGAAAGATAGATATTTTTTTAGGAAATGTTATATTTCTATAAAATGTTGTTCATTCGTAATTTGTACACAAAATTGATGAATAATTTTTACCAATATTATAAAATTTATTTGAAGCAATTAAAATAATTTTTAAAATAACTATATCTAAATTTTCTTTGACTAATATTTTTGGATTTTATGAAAAGTTTCATTTTTTGACGAATAGTGAAAAATACTGAATTTTAATTGATAAATCCAATTTAATTTAAAATAATTATAATTTTAAATTAGATATTTATTATGTTTCAATAAAAATTAATTAAATTTTAAATCCATTAATGTAGTCTAAGTAATTTTGGTAATTTTCATACTATTTTTTATAATAAATCGTTACAAACATTCGAGAAATTTCCCATTAAAGACCTGCTTTCTCATCATGTCTACAAGATTAATTTTTAATTTAATATTGGAAGTTCCATGAATAGAATTTTTAAAAATGGTTTCACTATTCTGACTAAAAAAATGTATATTAACTGATAAGATAAAATTAATTTTTTACCATATGTAAAAGTAAAATATGTAAAAATTATTTATATTGGTTAATGTAAAAACCAATTTACAAAGGGGATAAATTAATATTATAAAGATTAGAATTACCAAAAAACATGTCTAATACTATTTCATAGCCATATTCAGACCATATAATGTAAAATTATTTATAATATTCCACTTTTGACTCTGGTTGGAATGTAAATAACATTGTTATAACTTTTTCATTTAGACAATTACTAGTGTTCCAATAACCATAGTTATAATTGGACACCCACTCTCTAATATTCATCACACCAAAAAACCCTTTTCTAGGCAATACCTATCAGATTAACATCAAAAAGTCATTACCCTAATCCCAGAATCATTTACTTCTCCAAAAATACATTCTAGGAATACATTAGGTATAACCTAAATGATGTCATCTAAGAAGATATAAAATTCATAATTATAATTTTTTATATTATTTATTATTACAGCTCCTTAAAATCTTTTTGATATACGGTTATCTAATAAAAACATATCTTAAGAAATAATCTTAATGAAAATTCAATTGCCTTAAACCATCACCACTTCCATTAAATGGTTTACAAAATCATCACTCGGGCGTGCAATGGACTACGGTCTCATAAACCGCTTTCATTCATTCTTCCATTAACACCTCCCATAAAAGGTTATTGTGGTGGATTTAAAGTAAATATATTATATTTTCATCATAATTTTAACTACATATCCATTGTATCATATATAATTTTTTATACATTCCACTCCATATGAGATATGATAATGATTCTCATGTGTACTATAGACTACTTCCTGAAGAAGCTATGTGATTAATTTTTCACTAAAATTTTACACTCAAGATGATAAGGATAATGTTACAAAATATATGTGATATAAATGGAATAATTATTTTATTATTTACATATTTATCATTATTAAATGGAAACACATCTTTTTTAAATTTTTTCACTCATTGAAAGATGATAACATCATTTGTGTATGTATGGACTACAAAATTCACAAAGAAAAGTGACTATATTTTCATCCCCAAATGGATGATATATATATATTTATTTAAATAAATAATATGGTATTTATCATATAATAATCATTCTAGAATGATAAAATATCAGTTACACACATTCTATAATGATCGTTAAAAATGGAAACGTTACTCTTGTGTTTGAACGACCTACCATCTCCATGATCATTACAAACATAATTTATCATTACCATAATTAATTATTGGTTATAATTTATAGTTTATTTATAAATATGATAAATTTTTCAAAATTATTATTCTATTTATTCGTAAATAAAGGACTCATTGAACATTGTCAACCTATATTTATAATTTTTTACACATCAAAGAAATATTATTAAAACATATGATGAAAAAAAAATATTTAATTAATAATATATATAATGATAATAAGTAAAATAAAAGGAACAAAAAAAATTTTAAATGTTTTTGAAGAAGATAAATTCTTAAAATATGTTTATTTTTTAGGAATACTAATAATGTACATGACTAGTTCGAATCAAGGTAAGGGTTTCTCATCTCACTTTTACTAACTTGAGACATACACCATATACACCAATTATATATTTTACGTGGTGTATATACCTCCATTTTTGTATTCCATATCATGAATTATATAATATTCATGATTTGTAATGTTTCATTAAATTATATTTGTATCTTGGGGATTATGATTTAAATGTTACCAAAGTGGTATAGGTTTAATCCACAATTTGACAATTATTAAGGAATGTCTTTGTTTAAGTCACACATAAGAGAATTATTTGAAATTTATATCTTATGATCAATATATTTTCTTATACTATGGAAATTACTTGACTTTTTCTTATAATCATACATTTTTATCTCGTTATGAATTTAAATGACTAATAAAATATTTTCAAGAAACTTCAAAATTAATTTATCTCACTACATTAAAATTATTTTTGGTCAAAAACCATATATTCTATAAATATTATCAATAATTTTAAACATTATATAAGTGATTTATTACATTTGTTTTTACCAATTTTAATTTTTAAATTTTTTTTGAATAGAATATTCATGTTGTCTTCAAAACAAGGAATATTTTTTTTCCAAAAAAATAAATGGATTATTTTTAATGTACTCAATATGTATAAAAGTTCCTAATCTCGTGACCAGTCCATGTTTTAATGATTACATTATACATTTATATTGATATTTTAAAAGTAATTTTTAAAATTTTTTTGTAAACTTTTAGATTAAAAAGGTCACTTAGAAAATAAAAAGGATATCTTCCCCAAGAATATTTTAATAATATAATTATATTAATTATATTCATCATGTACATAAACCATTTTATTGAACTAATGATCTACTGGATACATGTTCAATTTAAATCATCGTTATTTTTTATATGGAAGGATTATGATTTGGTTGATTAAGGATAGACAATTTTTTTACCATTCACCATTATTATATAGATGCATTATGATTATGTTTATCGATTGTGTAAAGTATTAACATTTATTCTGCTAGTTTTTCAGTATGAATGATTATTTTTATTATGAACAAATATATTAATATTTAAAAATAATTATTCATATTAAGTTGTGGGGATTACCTGATATAGCCCCTTAAAGAATCAGTAGGTCTCATGGGAAAATATTGATTAGTTTTTGGATGAGGAATTAACCATATTTATGTACATATATATTGGTATAAAGACTCCATGGTATTAGATATTTTCAAACAAGGCCTCGAAGGTAAGTTTTAGAGGTCCAGTATTATGAATTGCATCATTATGAATTTATTTATTGATATTTTATGTAATCATTATATTAGTTAGAATATCCATGGTAAAATTTCAAACACATATGATTATTTATATGGAATTATCTGATTCTAATTTATTCCTAGAATATTTTGATAATGTTATTTATTAAATGGAATTTTCATAATATATTTACCTTTCCGTATTGATTATTCCTTATTTGTACCCAGATTCTTTTATACACTAACCCTTACTGAGAATCTGATCTTAACCCTTTATTAAATTTTAATTTTCATAGGATTCCATGATGTGTTTTCTATTGAATATGCATGAATAATATAAGGGGAATAATAGAGCTCTCAAGTAATTTTTTTTTATTTTATGTTTTCAATTTTTATAAGAATTTATGTATATATGTAGTTTTTTGAGAATACTAATGTACTAAATATTTTCTAGTTCAATTCCCTTTATCTTGTTCCAATGTTATAGGGTAAACCCTGGGTCCATGTTACTAGGTTCGGGGAGCATCAATATTTGACTTCATGGTTACCAAGTGCTAATGAATTTTATAACTCAATTTTTTCTCAATTAGTTATATTACATCTTAATTATGTCTGATATTCTATGATTGTGTGCTTAATTAATTTTTAATAATTTATTTTATTTTATCAATGGTTTTATATGGATTTATATTTGACACACATAATAAATTCTTTGATTAATTATCACTTCAATATTATGATGTTTGTAAGGGTTTATTTATTATATCATTTTAATCAATACTGTTTATGCATCAGTTTCCATTGAGAGAAATTATTTTATCATAGTCTAGTATAACTAATTAATTTTATTTTCCTCCCGTAATCCATGACTTTTCTAGTAATGATACAATTTTCCACTATTTTTCAATAGTATTTTTAAATTTTTTGAATGAAAATTTCAGTTTATTTGTCTTTAGAAATAATCGTTTCCATCAAAATAAGGTTTTTTCTAAAAAAAATTTGAAATATTTTTTAACATTATAAAAATGATTTATTAGAGACATTTTTATTCAAGGTTTATTTTTTTATAAAATTTTATAAAAGTAAGCTTTATGTATATTTCTAAAAAATTAATTCCTTTTATAAAATGGTGAAAGGAATACTTGTTTTAGAATTTACTTCCTGAATGAAATTACCAACCATTAAAAACACTCATTTTTTAATGAAAAAATTTTAATTACCAAAGTTTATATTCAAATAATATTATTTCAACATATTATCTCAAATTCTTGTTTAAAAATACATTCAAAGTAAAATTTTTATTTTTTCTAATATTGTTTTAATAACATTTTTATTTTCTTTCTTTTCATTAATACAATTAACAATTTATTGTACATATAAGCCAATAGATATATGTTTTATTTATACTATAATTACTATTTAAATAAATTTATTTTTATAAGTTTTACTAGGTAATGTGTTGAAGTTCTCTATCTTTATTAATTTCAGTAATAATTAAATTTCAACATAAATATTCACATTCTTTTTATCATTAGAATTTAAATATTCATTAATTATCCAAATTATTTATCATCTATATATTTATTAATCAACTATATATCATTTCTATATATGTTATTTTACTTTCAACATTATAACAATGTGTTGCTAATTCATTTTTATTCTATGTTCGTTATTTGATATAAACATTTTATTAATAAATATCATAAATACTTAAATAAATCATTAAAAATATGAGGATTGAGTAAGACAAGTAGATATGGGAGAGGAATACTTATAGATAGAATCACGATTCATCTGTATTATTTTGTGATGAATTAGTCAACTATCATTATTTAACTACCTTTTTGGTGTATACTTACCCATCTGTTTTAAACTGCCCTGTGAAAGGTCACGATTGTAGAGGTATTACGATACTTGAGACCATGAAATCCAATAATTAAGATATTATTTCATTAGTAATTCATTTATTTTTATCCATGATATTTTTTAATGATATAATCCCTCGATGCATTTCATTATTATTTTATTGATTAAATGAGATGTAATATAAGTACTTTTTCTTTCTATATTTATTATTTTATATATTATTATGGAAGTAACATTATATAATTCAATGTGTGTTAAGATATTTAACATTTCATAATTTTTATGATTTTTTATTTATGATAGGTTTCACTATATTGAACCCTTACATAGAATATTATCTCACCATACTTTTTCCCTTTCCTCTAAATTGAATTAGTGTACTATAATTGATATTAAATGATATATTAGGGGAATAATGATAATCTTAAAAAATTTGGTTTTAATTTTTTGAATTCAAATTCAAAATGAGGATCATTTAAGTCTCATGATTACCAAAACTATTTAATTATTATCTCATTCATGATATGATCTATTATATTGAACTCTAATGTAGCATTGTAAACACTAGCTTTAGGATATTGGGATTAGGGTTTCTATAGTTGGAATCAAAGAATGTTTAGTAAAAATCTGGGATACTAGATTTTAAAAAAAGGGGATAATTCCCCATGATTTAATTTGAGGATAATAATATAAGATCATCCTAATGTTTTGTTAAGGAAGAGATTATGTGGGTTTTAGAAAAAAAATTCACCCCATATAGATACTAAAAGTGGGTATTTTTTTAGAGTAGGGTTTCTTATGAGTAATAAATACGAAGATTGTATATTGTTCTTGACCTAATATTCACATATTGGACGAAAATATTTCCTTCTAAACGCCTCTTATGGCCTTATTTGGGAAAATTATTTGGAAAATCCTCATTTTTTTAAAGATCATTACGGAGGATTTTCACAGATGATGAAAACAAATGATTTAAGTTAATCATATGATGTCTTATATTGAAAATACTGTTTCATGATTTAGAAATATGATAAATTATTAAATAGTTTTCCCACAATTATTATATTTTCCAAAAATATTATTTTTGGTTTTGGTTAGTGGCTAGAACACATAAGAATCTCTTTAATATTGAACACAAAGTCCAATGTGGTGACAATGAGAAAAAAATGTGACAAGGAATTTAGCTAAATATTTCATGATTATTCACAATTAGTTATCCTAAAGTATGTTTAAAATGATATATATTAACCAACTCCCATACTCGACAAATCTGAGAATGGTGTAGTTTCCCAAGATCTCAATTGGTGGAGACCGTTTAGGAAATAAGTTTAGATTTCCTTATTTTCATAAATGTGGATTGATAGATGAATAAAAATGACTCAAAGGAAATTTAAAATGTTTTATGTGTTCAAATTTATTTAATAAAGAAATTAATTGATGAGTAAAAATTAAGAGTAAGATATATGGGAATAAAGTTCATATTATAGATCAATTTATAGTTCATTATTCTAAATATGGAGATCAAGTTCGTAACCCATGTCAATTACATCTTATAAAGGTAAAGATATAGACCAAGGAAGTAACTATATTGATATAAAATGGTTTAATTAATTATATATTAGGTTTAAATAATTAAATTGTAGAAGTATTATTAGTGTTTTTGTTTTTTTAAGAATCATTATATATCGGAAAATTATTTAAAATATTAATAACATATATGTATTTGTTAACATGAGTGATATAGAAACTACCCTTGTTTTATGTGCTTAAATTTGATCATAATTTCAATGTCATGAAGACGACTTTTTATTTTTTTCGTAGAAATGTAACATGTTTAGGGATTTTGTTAGAAAAAATTCAATAGAATAAAACATGTTTGGGTAGTATATGAAAGAGTTATTTGAGGAGTAATAATTTTTTTGCCTTACAATAAATGGTATTGTTTAACATTAATGTTTTTATTATCTTATGTGTTATAGTAATTATGATTAATCAAAAAATAGGAGAATTATAGTGATTATAATAATATTGTTTCGAAAAAAGGACAACCTATATATAGAGAATTCCAAGGGGCTCAAACTCAGAACTAATGAAAGATAATTGTCTAACACCTACCACTAGAATACATTATGTGTTAGTCAATCTGAAAATATTTTTACTTAGTATATTTAATGGATAAATATTAATGATGATCTATAGAAGTTACTATTGAGGGTAATATATTAATAACTTATTCTTACTAAATTGGGTTTGGAAAATATTTATATAGATGATGAAATACATGTCACTATTTTATGGAAATTATGATATGTTAAAATTTAATGCTATTGTTTCAGAAAAAAAAATAATTTTGAATATATATTTCATTGAGTATGATATTAAGATGAAATTGGTCAAAGAAAACCCAACATATGGAATTGTGCTCTTAAAATAATATGATATCCACAATGTATGTTTTTATAGGAAAACAATTCATCTGATTTCAGAAAAAAAAAATCTACAAACAAAAATGTTATCCAATTATATTAATATATGAAGAATTAGTTAGTCATTTAAATCATAAAAGAATTATATATTATAGGTTATTAAAATTAAATTGATCATTAATTATTTTGTGACCAATGATCTCAATCACTCTCTATAAATATTTAAATTTTTCTTATTTATTATATCTTCACCTCCCACCTATGGTTTCTTATTTCGAATTCTAGGAATTTATTTATTCTAGATGATCTTTTTATTTTCATTTATATATTATAAAAAGGAAATTAATAAAAACCATTTTATAATGTGTTCTTTATAAAAGAAATATTTCCAACTGTAAAATTCTTGATTAACGAGATCAATTTTAATGTGCGAGGACATACTTTCTTAAAGGGAGGAGGAATGTAACACCCTGAGATTTTAAAAGAAGAAAATTAGGTTTGTTATAACATATGAAAGAAAAATCCATTCGTATAATGTGATTTAACACCCTGATACTTTTTGATATACTTATTTTTAATCAAAATCAATCTCTTTGATTGCTTATAATGAACCTAACCCCCGGATTGAACAAAACAATATACAATATTTAAATGTTTTTATTTGAACATGACCATTATAACCAAGATGTTATGATGGAGGGTATGAATGGTAATAAATTAATTATGGATATTATATAGTTCATACATTTATAAAATAAATTAAATAAATACATATTTATTTGAAATAATAAAAAATTTAAAGAAAAAATGTTTTGAAGAAAACATTATTTTTCAAATAGACAGTTTAGACATAATGTTCACACATAATTGAAAACTAAATTTTAAAACTATTAGAAAAAAACATATTAAAAAATAAAAATCATTTTTGAAAACTAAATTTGAAAATTATAATTTTCATAATTTTTAAATTTTTTTGTAAAAGATAATATTTTTGATGAATATTGAATAATACTGATTTTTAATTTAAAACATCATTTTCATTTAAATTAATTATGTGTAAAATTGTATTTTAAATTTGGTTTAATGTCAAATTAGTTAAATTATATTTAAATTTATATTTTAGATATTATTTTAGTAACTTTTTTATATAATTTTTTCCTATAGAAAATTATACAGTTAAATGTTTTTCTGTAGAAAAACCTTTTTTCGACGTGCCTGAGTGTTTAATTTCAAACTGAATTCATTGAAATCTATTAATATATTTTCAGAAAATGGATTCCATATTTATAATAAGATTAAATTATTTAATCTATAAGGGTAAATATAATTTTATGGTTTCATGAATATTAAAAAAATTAAAAAATAATTACTATAGTTAAGGTAAAAACGAGTTTATTGTGGTCAAACTAATGATCTATGTATTAGAAATGGAATACAAATTATAAAACACGCTTTTTATAGAAATATATATACTTTTTAACATATGGTTATATATAATTAACCATATTTTAATAACTTTGAAATATAATTATTTTTATCAAAGTATTGTTTTAAAAAATTCCATGTATGGAATCTCCGACACTTATAAAATGCCACCCCAGCCCTCCCCTCTTCCTACATCCATGTTCATATTGTTCCCATCAATACTGACCAAAATAACTTCCTTTATTACTTGAGTAATTTATAGATCCATTTTTTGTTCATAAATCCATCCTAGGATATCTTATGGTGAAAATTTAAAGACTTCATCCAAATAAGAGGAATCATTCTTAAAAGATTTCGGTTTATTTATTCCTCCACCTCGGTAAAATAATATCAAAAAATAAAATTATATAATATTAAAAATATCACATATAATAATATATTGTTATTTTATTGGAATACCCTCTATCAATATATTCTTACATCAAATGAGAAATTAAATTTTAGATTTTTTGTAAGGTGAATTACGACCTTGTAAACTGGTGTAAAACATTTACAATAAACACAAATCAAGATTGAATATATTGATGGATTTAATATATATATAATTATTTTTATATTATTATAATATTAATATTATATTTTCACATGTACCATCTTACCTTTCATCATGTTTTGAATATGATAATGTTGCTCATGTGTACCGGGGACGACCGTTTCTAAAAGTTATGTGATTTGTTTCTTACATACGCTTTATATGGAATTTAATATTGATAATTTTATTGAGTATCTATGATATCTATGAGATTATATATATTATTGGAAATTAGTATATCACACACCTTCATACCCTTACACTCATTAATGAATTGATATCCTTAGTCATTTTTACGTACGACCTACCATCACCACGAAGTGATGTGATTTATTTTTTTGGTTCATCAATAAAAAATGATTGTATAATTATATAAAATGATTAAATTTGATATTTATAACATTAATTTAATTATTTATATGATGTAAATATATCATTTACCTAATAAACCTAACATAAATGATAAAACACTCAAGATAGAATAAAGAAATTAACACCCGAAACAATTAAAATAATGAAGTGTTATTTATGACCTTGGGGTAAATGATATAATAAGATCACATGTGATATTATAAATAAATTTATGGTTATGGTATAATTTAATAACATTCATAAAAACATTATAAAATATTTAAAATTGGTTTTTGCCGTAAAGAAGCATGAGGCATGAGAAATTGTCTCAATTTACATTCATCAAGGAATATTGTAATGTTATGCACATGATTTATTCATACTGTGTATATAGGGCCAATTTTGTATTTAATAACCTTAAATATTAAAAAGTAATGGTATTTTAATTATTAATATTATTTATTTCATTGAATTTTATTTTAATTTATAGTTACCTAGTGGTAACAAATTCCATAAATCAATTTCCATTCATTGGGTTATAGTAGTTCTTCATCGTATTTAATGTTTTATGATAAAATGTGTAATTAATTATGATTATATTATGATTTATTTTAACTTTTTATATGTTTATTTACATTTCTAATTCATAATCATTTCTTTGATTAATTTTTACATCAAAATTTTGGTCATTCTAATGGATAATTTCACAATCTCATTTTTGTCGAGATTGTTTTAGTTTGAATTTACATTGAAGGATATTATTTGATTATTATTTAAAATAAAAAATTATTTTTTCATCATATTGTTATTTATCAAATTTTAATGTAGTTTTACCATTCATTTCTCTTTGATACATTAAAGTATTCTGGAAATCAATTTAATTAAAGTAAATCTAATTTTTTTCATTGGTCAGAAATATTTTTTAAACGAAATTCAATTTATCTAAAAATGTTTTTGAAAATATTGATAAAATTCTAGAAATGATATATTTGTTACATATTTACCCATGTTTTATTTTTTTTACAAATTTTAATGAAAGGAATATTAATTTCATTTTCCAAACAAGGCATGTATAGATTTTACAAAAAAAAGTTATAATAATATTTTTTATGCATGTATGACATGATCATAATTCCCCACAATCATGAACATTCAATATTTTAAATAATAATTTATAATTTTTATTTTTTATTTTGAAATTAAATTATTTTTAAAATATTTTTATTAAATTTAGTATTAAAAATATTTTTAAAGTGTAATGTTTATTTTACATTTGTGAAATTTTAATAAAAGTTTTATTGTATTTATATTCATAAAAAAATAAACCCTTTATCAAAATTATTATCCACATGGTATATTTTGTATTGATTCTATGATTATTATTTATCTAGATGGATTATGATTAGTTTGACTAGATAAATGGTTGAAATTCTATTTCCTGATTGCGTTTTGTAATCTTTTACTAACCTTTACAATATTCACATTCATGTTATCATTAGAAATTAAATTTCCAAAAAATATAAATATTATTTATCAGGGATATAATTGTTATTAAAATTATATATAATTTATATACATTTAAATTTATATGATTAAATGAGGGATGTATGGTTAATCTGTATTCCTAATCGATGGAATAATTTATTGATATGAAATGTAATTAAGGAAATAATCATTCAATTTATATATGAATAATTCAAAGGAAGGGTAGATATATGTTGGGACTAATTATAAATATCCCCTAGATTCATTTTGAGTATCAGGAGATGACTTAGTTGACTAGGCATGGTTAAATTATTTTTTTGTGTATTCCTACCCAACACATATAAACTATCTTCTGGAAGGTATTGACAGTAGAGGAATCCTGATACATTGGATCAAGACATAAAATAATGAAGAATTTTATTCTTTAAGAATTTAGTTATTATTAATAATTATATATTTTTTTTGATATTTTATTTGAATATATTCTATTATAATTTTATAGATTAAATTGATATTTTTTTCGATTGATTTTCATTCTATATTGATTGTGTTTTATATTATCCTAATTTTTAAATTATTTAAATTGAATGTTTTTTATGTTATTTTCATTTACATGTTGATTAGAAATATTTATTAATTATATTTTAGTCATTCATTAACCCTTAGAGAAAATTTGAGATCATCCTTAATTTAGTTTTGTTCCCAATAATCAATGATGTGTTCTATAAATTATATAAAATGATAATTTTGGGGAATTATGAAATTCTTATTTTTATTTTTTTTTCATTCAGATGTAATATGGGAATCATGTATATATATATATATATTACTAACAGCAATAATATTTTTAATATTTTATGATACAAAGAATTATATCACATGTTAATTTATGAAATTTGAAACCAACTCCATGCTACTAGATTTGAGGTTGAAACAACATTTTTAATTTGGAGATTCTTTTACATCACCTCATGTGACACTTATTAGTGTACTACATTGTCAAACCATTCTCATGTTTAACCCAAATATTTATCAAAAATATTCCTTAAACATTTTCTCTATGGTTCAACTGAGAATTAATTATTATAATTCAACCATTATATGAAAATTATTATAGAACTAAAAAATAAATTGGGAATAAATTAAACCATTTTTTTAATTTGAAATCCTTAGTCTGAAAATAATATTTCATTTTCATTACTAGATGAAAACATTTATAGTCATTATCACCCATTATAGTTCAACATCTTTGACTATGTTTATCTTCCTAATATATTTCACTATACTAATTGATATAAATTAGAAAATTTATATTATCCAATCAATTCCAGGTATTTCCACTATGAACATACATATTAATTATCACAAATTCTATAAATCATTACTTCCTATCTATGTTTTTATCTTAAAAAATTTATACATTATCTTATATTTATATAATTGTAGTTTCCCATTTATAATTCATAATATCCATTATATTTGATTTAATATTTAAATCCATTAGAATCATATTATATTTATAGTGATTTAATATTTGCATATTTAAATATTTCATATTTTTAAATGAATGTTTAATTCATAAAAAATAGAAACTTTCAAACAATATATGTCTAGTTTTACTGGATTTTAAATATAACATATTTTTATATAAGGAATGATCTTAAATATCTCCCATAAATATCTTCTGATTTATTATTATTTATATAGATACACTACCTAAACATTTTATCATAACCCCGAGAAAGGAAACATCTGAAAGGGGGATCTCTGATGCTCAATACGGGTAAAAATGGGATATGTCTATCGATGATCATATAATTGAATATAATTAGAATAAGGGAATGAATCCTTAAATATAACATAAAAATTTTATACCCAATTTATCATAGATCTTAAATCAGAGTGATGGAATAAAATATTATCATTTGAAAATATATGAATTAAAAGAGTAACAAATCATCATAAATAAACCATGAACCATATTGTTGAGCTCACCTGTTTTGATAATCTCAATCATGTATTCATATGTGTTGAAAATCCCAATTATGTTTTCATTCTCTATGATATTTTTAAGTATCATTGATCTATACTTTAATTCTTTCAAATCTGTGATCAAACCAATAATAACTTTTAAAATAGTCTTTGAAATATGTTAATTCTCATTTATCCATGTTCATACATGTTATAAATTAATTCTAACACAATCGGATGTGTTCTGCATAAAACAGATAAGTAATCTGCCTATAGCTACTGATAATGAGCTACCGGTACCCAGTATACCGATATACTTAGTCTACCGATAGACAGAGTCACCAATATACTTAACACAGAGCTACCGATGTGCTTATAAATTTAAGCTACTGACTTACAGACAGCTACCGATACAAACATAGAGCTACCGGTGTAAGTATAAATAGCTACCGATGGAATAAGTGTCACCGATGGACGAAGCTACTGACAGACTCACAGCTACCGATACCGACGCATGGAGCTACCGACGCATGGAGCTACCGACGCATGGAGATACCGACGCATGGAGCTACCGACGCATGAAGCTACCGGCGCATGGAGCTACCGATAAACAAAGTCAACAATACAAGCATGTACCAACCGACGCATAGAGCCACCGATAGAGTCAAATCAAATAATGAAATTGAGCTACCGATGTTCAAGCTACTGATGCTGATTATCTACCGATCACTCGACTCACTGTTTGAATTTATTTATTTCCTATATTTAATCTATCTAACGGTCATATCATGTACATTTTAATGATTTGTCAAATATCTGATAATGGTTGTCGGATTTCAGGAATCCGTACCTCGTACCTGCAGAAAGGAAATCTTTTCTGTCCCCTGTTGCCCGTGAGATAAATACGAGAAGACTACGCTGCCCAACGAGAGAAGTGTGTGGTGGATGAAATATACCAGAAACACAAGAAGAGAAAAACCAGTTCCATCAAGAACACAGAGAAGCTCATAGACAATCAAGCATACTCGAGAAGTGTTCTGTGCATATAGGAAGAACACTGAAGAACTTCAACCACTACATTTTTCATTGTCTGTGAACCTGGAGCATACCAAACTCTGTTTCTCAAACAGAAACGAGAAGAGGACTCAGACTCACTTCTGATCGAATCCAAAGGAGTCCAGAGCTACACTGAAATCACGAGAACCATTTCTAAACTCTACATCTCTTGTTCTGTGATTTATTATTATACTTTTTTGAGCAGTGTGTGTTATCTGCTGTATCTAACACATACACTGTCTCCTGTACTTAAACTGGAGGATTTGTAAATCCTTAACAAATTCTTGCATTCTTTCTTTCCCACGAATAACAGTGGTAGAGGTCGTGTGTGACCTGGACAGCTGGTTGCTGTTGTACTGTTTCCCACGAATAACAGTGGTAGAGGTCTTGGACCTGGACAGTTGTAAACTGTTGAACCCCGATCCAGGGTGTGGATCATTTTTATATAAACTTTTGAGAGGACTAAGTCTCAGCTTGAGACTGAACCTCTTGGTTACATTTGTTGTGCCATCTCTTTCAAAGTTTTATTCCGCTGCTAATCACTTTAAAACCAATATTGTTTTTAAAGTAACATTGATAATTAAATTAGCAAGTGTTTATGTTAAGTGTATATTAGTACGTTAGTTTCAAAAGATAATCACACACTCCTGTGTTGATTAATTGGGAATTAATCAATCCCTTGAGAATCTAACAGAACCTCTACATTAATATAAATTCACTACAGTTTAATTTATTATTTTATTTGGGGGTCTTTAAGACGGTGTTTTTTAAATACAAAAATTTTAATTGGTACTCAATTCACCCCCCTCTTGAGTAAACCACTCCGACCAACACTTGGTATCAAAGGTTTGAAAATACTCTCTAAAAGTACTCTGCTTTTGAACTGTGATTTTAGTTGTATTTTAAAGGTCTTAAAATTTATGTTATATCTAAATTTTTATCTCATTAAAATTTTCTCATCATGGACAATAGACTTGAGTGTGCTGCTACCAACCGACCACCTTTCTTTAATGGAACTAATTATTCTCAGTGGAAACTGAAAATGAAAATTCATCTAGAAATCATAGGTTTTGATATTTGGACTGCTATTGAATCAGAATACAAAATTCCCACTACTGCTAGATTTACTTGGGATGAACCTATAAAAAATGCTTACAATAACAACTGTAAAGCTATGAATGCCTTGTACTGTGCTCTAGGATATGAAGAGTTTAATAGAATTTCTTCATGTAAAACTGCATATGAAATTTGGGATACCTTAGCTGTTTCTCATGAAGGAACAACGAATGTTAAAGAAATGAGATTGAACACTTATACTATCAAGTATGATAATTTTAAAATGAAGCCTGACAAACCCATTTCTGACATGTATCTCAGGTTTAATGAAATATTCAATACGATGATCTCGCTGGGAAAGGATGTCTCATCGAAGGAACAAATTATGAGAATTTTGAGATGTCTACCTGATAGATGGAGAGGCACATCTGTCTCAATCAGAGAATCATGTGACATTGCTGCTCTACCTGTCAAGGAACTAATTGGCAAGCTGATGATGTATGAAGAAGAGCTTAATGTGAATAAAGAGGAAGAAAATGAACCTCCAAGAAAGTCTGTCGCTTTCAAATCGTCAACTTCAAAGAATAAGGACAAGGAAAAGCTTCAAGCTGTAGTTGAAAGTTCAAGCTGTGAAGACAGTGAAAGTGATTCTGACAGTGATGCTGAGATGGCTCACATTGCTAAAAGATTTAAGAAATTTTATAGGAACAAGAATTTCTTCAGAAAAACAAATTATAAGGGTAATCACCAAGGTAAATGGAAAAAGTATTGGAAGAAGAATGACAAATCAGATGATGTTGTCTGTTATGAGTGCAAGATAAAAGGACACATTAAAGCCGACTGCCCAAAGATAAAGTATAAAAAAAAATGTATATAAGGACAATAAGTTTAAGAAATCCATGAAGGCTACTTGGAGTGCTTCTGAGGATAGCTCTACTGAATCTGAAAGCTCTGAAACTAAACACAAAAATAAGGAAAATATGTGCTTTATGAAAAACACTTCTGAGGTAACTGCTGAAACTCCTTCTTTAAATTATTACTCTGGAGATAATGCAGAATCTGATTTTGATTCTGGAACAATGTCTAAAAATGAATTGTTTGAGTACTGTGATATGCTGGAAGAGACATGTAATGAACTTAAGGATAAATACAAGTCATTAAAGAAACAGCATGCTCTCACCACTACAGTTAAAACCGAACTCACTATTGAAAAAGAGAAAAATTCTCAACTGTTAAAAGAAAACACTAAACTGAAACTATCTAATAATCAACTCAAGAAAGACTTGTAGAAGTTCACCAATGGAAAAAATACACTAACACAGATGCTAGGAAAGCAAATAGCACCTAAATATACTACTGGTATAGGATACCAACCTGGACAAAGGAAAATTGCCAAAACTAGATTCATTTCTAAATCTGGACAGAATGAAGGTAATTCTGGAACTTCATATGCTTCAACCAGTTATATAAATAGCTATGGATCTAATAAAGTTTATCTTTCAAAGCATTTCAATTATACAAATTATATGAGACCCATTAGACAAATATGGGTACCTAAAGTGTTATTGGCTAACCTGTCTGGACCCAAGAAAATCTGGGTACCAAAATCATCTCCCATCTGAATCTGTTTTGTAGGGAACTTTCTTAAAGAGATCCTGTAAAGAGACCTGGTATTTGGACAGTGGATGTTTAAGGCATATGTCAGGAGACTTCTCTTGTTTTAAGAGTTTAATAAAAGTTGATGGAGGCTTTGTCACCTTTAGTGATAATTCAAGAGGAAAAATCATCGGCCTTGGCCAGATTGGTAACACTGATTCAATTTTGATTTCTAAAGTTTTATTTGTTGATGGCCTTAAATACAATTTATTAAGTATTTCTCAGTTATGTGATGATGGTTTTCATGTTAAATTTGAAAATGATTCCTGCAAAGTTTTTAATTCTAAGAATTTTTTTATATTTTCTGCCTTAAGAAATGAAAATGTTTATGCTGTTAATCTGAATTCTTTAGCTAAGAAGAATATTACTTGTTTGAATGCCTTTCATAAAGAATCTTGGCTATGGCACAGAAGATTGGGACATTGCAACATTCACTCACTTGGAAAACTCTCTAGAAAAAACCTAGTTAGAGACCTACCTAAATTAGAATTCCCAAATGATAGTGTGTAACCACTGTCAAAAGGGAAAACAACACAAAGTTTCTTTTAAATCAAAGAAAGAAGTTTCGACTTCTCAACCACTTGAATTGGTTCACATGGATTTGTATGGACCATCATGATTTTCTAGTTTAAATGGGAAGCACTATGTTTATGTTCTTGTAGATTATTTTTCTAGATATACTTGGGTATATTTTCTAGCTCACAAAAGTGAAGCTTGTTCTTCTTTTGTTAAATACTCTAAATCTGTAGAGATCCTTAGTGGACTTAAGATTAAAACTTTGAGAAGTGATCATGGTCGTGAGTTTGAAAATCAAGATTTTGAATCTTATTGCTCACACAATGGCTATACTCATAACTTTTCTGCTCCTAGAACACCCAAACAGAATGGTGTAGTAGAAAGAAGAAACCGAACCCTTCAAGAAATTGCTAGAACCATGCTCAATGAATATGACCTGCCTATTTATTTTTGGGCTGAAGCTTTAAATACAACTTGTTATGTCATTAATAGAGTCTTAATTAGACCTGTTCGTAAGAAAACCCCTTATGAATTGTGGAACAATAGAAAGCCTAAGGTTAATTACATTAATGTTTTTGGTTTCAAAGTATTTATTCTGAATACTAAAGATAATCTGGATAAGTTTGCTTCCAAAAGTGATGAAGGAATTTTTCTGGGTTACTCTATTTCAAGTAAAGCCTATAGAGTATTCAATAAGAAAACTAAATGTGTGGAAGAATCTGTTCACATCAAGTTTGATGAAACTGATCCACATGAGTCTAAAACCTCTCTTGAGAATCTTGAAGAAGATTTGTCTATTCTGGACCTTAATGACAAATCTAAAGAACCTGTTATAAAAGCATCTAGTTCTGGACTTTCTCTAGAATCTGCTTCTGTTGAACCCGAACCTATAGATGAACCTAAAATTTCTAGTCCAACCTTTACCAAATCAACGAGGATTATAAAGAATCATCCTTTAGAAGTTGTTGTTGGTAATCTTGATAGAGGAACACAAACTAGAGCTTCTCTAAGAAACCAGGTTGAACATCAAGCTTTTCTTTCACAGCTAGAACCCAAAAATATCAATGATGCTATCAATGATGAATTTTGGGTAATAGCTATGCAGGAAGAATTAAATCAGTTTGAAAGAAACAAAGTCTGGGAATTAGTTGACAGTCCTAAGGACACTTTGACAATAGGCACAAAATGGGTTTTTAGAAATAAAGTAGATGAATCTGGATATATAGTTAGAAACAAAGCTTGACTAGTTGCACAAGGATATAGTCAAGAAGAAGGTATAGACTATGAGGAAACTTTTGCACCTGTAGCTAGACTAGAAGCCATTAGGATCTTACTTGAATATGCTGCACATCTGAATTTCAAGTTATATCAAATGGATGTGAAAAGTGCATTTCTAAATTGTTTTATAATTGAAGATGTTTTTGTAGAACAACCACCTGGATTTACTAACCCCCATTTTCCAAATCATGTTTTTAAACATTCTAAAGCTTTGTATGGTTTAAAACAAGCTCCAAGATCTTGGTATGATAGACTTAGCAATTTCCTTATTTCAAAAGGTTTTACTAAAGGGATTGCTGATCCAACTCATTTCATTAAAAGAATTTCTAAAGATGTTTTAGTTGTACAAATATATGTTGATGATATTATTTTTGGATCCTCTAAACACTCTTTATGTACTGAATTTTCAAAAATTATGCAAAATGAATTTGAAATGAGCTTAATGGGAGAACTTAAGTACTTTCTTGGATTTCAAGTATTTCAAAATGAAAATGGTATTATTTTGAATCAAAGTAAATATAAAAAGGATTTTTAAAACGTTTTGGTCTGGATAGTATCAAGGAAAGTGAAACTACTATGAGTACTACCTGTAAATTGGACGCAGATGAAACCGGGAAACCAGTTGATCATACAAATTACAGAGGTATGATTGGTAGTTTACATTATCTTACTGCTAGTCGACCTGATATTATGTTTAGTGTGTGTATGTGTGCTAGATTTCAAGCTAATCCAAAAGAATCTCATTTGCTTGCGGTTAAAAGAATTTTTAAATATCTCAAACACACTGTTAACTTAGGTTTGTTTTACCCAAAAGGAGAATCATTTGTATTAATGAGTTATTCAGATGCTGACTTTGCTGGTTGTAAGTTAGATAGAAAAAGCACATCAGGAACATGTCATTTGCTTGGAAAATCCTTAGTTTCTTGGTGTAGTAAGAAACAGAACTCAGTTGCATTATCTACTGCCGAAGCAGAATATATAGCTGCTGGTAGTTGCTGGGCACAAATTCTGTGGATGAAACACACTCTTTTGGACTATGGATATGTTTTTAAACATGTTTCAATCAACTGTGATAACACCAGTACAATAAACATCTCTAAGAATCCTATATCTCACTCTAGAACCAAACACATAGATGTAAGACACCATTTCCTAAGAGATCACTATCAAAAAGGTGATATTTCTCTTGAATTTATTGGCACTGAATATCAATTGGCTGATATTTTCACTAAACCTTTAAGTTCAGATAGGATATGTTACATAAGACACGAATTGGGAATGTTTAATCACAACCGATGTGAAAATCCTCACTGATGTGAAATTCTCACCGATGTGAAAATCCTCACCGATGTGAAATTCTCACCGATGTGAAATCCTCACCGATGATTAACTCACACTGATGCAATGTTTTCTAAAACATCTGTCGGCCTTCAAGAATATGAATTGTTTTATTTTATTTTATCTTACTCTATTTTAGTCATTTATTTGGAATTCCTAAATGATAAAACTAAGTCTAAGCCACTTCTTACCTCACCGAGCTCAACATCTCTCACCTTCGAACCTTAGCTCCCAAATCGGCCAAGAACCCTAAACCCGCGATGGAAAAAACTAAGCTTCCTATCGTCAGAGATGAAAGTGTAGAACAAAATGCTAAGAAGCAGAAGACACAGCATAAAGCCAGTGTTAGTGAAGTCAGAACTAGATCGGGAAGGCGACCAGTGAATCCTCACTTGCAGAATAGAGACATAGTAATCGAGAAGGAACTGTGCGTGGAATGGATACTGTCTAGCAAATCGTTAGTACTCGAGATTCTGGAGGACCAGAAATGGGTGGATTTTTTCTCGAATAACAATGGATCATACTACCCGAAGTTGGTAAAACAGTTCTACGAGTTTGTAACCTTCGAGAATTTTGAAAATGAGAATCGGGTAAGATCTTTTTTAAATGGAAAAGAGATGTATTTTTCTTCAATAGAATGGGATGAGTGTTTAAAAGTACCACATGAAGGTGTCTCTGGGTATGTATCAAGATCAATGCCACGTAGCAGTGACATCTTTGATTATGAAACCGCCTTAAAAGAGCTGACTGGTAATGGGAATCAAAGGCAAGTGGTTGCTGCTGAAATGGATGGAGAGAATCGACTGCTCTTCAAGTTAGTTCAGCATGTGTTGATACCGAGGAGAGGAGATTTTGCAAATCTGAGATATCAAGATATCTATCTTCTTCATCTGCTAAGACATGGTGTGAAAATCAATCTGTGAAGATTGTTAATGCTTCAAATGGAAGACATGATTAGACCAAAGTCAAAGACTAATGCTTTATTCTTTTCCAAGCTGATTTCAGTGATGATAAAAGTGAAAGGAATAGCTGAGTCTCAGGATGAGACAGTTGTAGTCAGGAATAATTTCTGCATCACCTCGACTGTTTGTAAGTACATGAAAATTAACTGGAACCCATGGAAGGGAGAATGGGTCAGCGATGATCAGAATATATATGATAGGTTTAATCCTGTGGATCATCCCTCAAGACCAAAGGATATGAGAGATCCGAGTCTGAGACCTGATGAAGAGGAACCTATTTATAGTGATGAACCAGAAGAAGAAAAATAAGAAACTCCCATGGATGTTGGAGGAGATCCAGACTTGCCCCCAAGTCCTGTTGCAGAATTAGTTTAATCTAGGAAAGGAAAGGTAGAGGAAATTTTGTCTACTTATGAGGAAGACCAGTATGTACCTCACCAAGAAGAAGAGGAAAAGGAAAATGTATCTGAATCGTATGTTTCTGGTAGTTTAAGTATGATTCCTTTGATTGGATGCTCAGCTATGCCGACTGCTGAAGTAGAAAGAGATACATAAGAAGCTGTACCTGTATCAGAAGATCTTCTAGATGCTGCACCGATAGAACTTGTAGTAGAAGATTCTGATGAAGAGAATCCAGCACTGAATGCTGTTGTGATACATAAGAATGCACCCGTTGAGGGGGAGCATCAATCTGTTCTTGGAAATGTTACAGTAGCTGTTGAGTTTGGAGACTGGGTAGAAGAACCAGGGTTTATAGTCTGTGGATTGGATTATCCGGATTCAGACAATGAGATGTCTGTGAATAGACCGAAGACCAATTATGATCTTGTTTCTGAGTTGTTGCCCGATAATGTGGTCAGATTTCATGATCTGAATAAGCTGAAAGAGGACCTCAAAACCAGTTTTGTTGAAGAAGTGAGGTTAATGGAAACCTCCCTTGCATCCTCAATTCAATCAATAATGACTGATTCTGTAGTTAGTTTGGCCTCAGCAAAGGGATCTGCTGCAGTTGTCCCTAATTATTTTGTCTCTAAATCTGATCTTGAATCCATGAAGAATGAGCTAAAAGAATCATTCAGTGTATCGGTTGCTGAGATGAAGCAAAGCATTAATGAAGAAATGAAAATGTTAGAGAGATCCTTCGAGCTATCTCTGGCTTGTAATGTATCTTCTTTTGTGTCTGAGCTTATAGAAAAGTGAAAGAGTGCCAGAATCAGTCTTCTATAATCTAAGCAGATCTTGAAGCTCTCAAGACAACAGTTGTTGCTTTGGATTCTTATATGAGCTCCAAGTCTCAAGCTGACAAGGACCTAGCCTATGTGAAGAGTGTAGTAAGCCAGTTTGTCTCGGTGTTTGAATGTTTCAAAACCTCAGTGAAGGATCATGTTCAATTACAAGACTCCCAATTTCAAAGCCTAATCAGTGGTTTGTCTAAGAGTTTCAAAGAAACTGCTTCCTTCTCTCTTGGACCTCTCACATCCAAACTATTAGTTGATATGAATTTAGTTCGAGCAATGTTGAAGGAGGAGATTGGTTCTATTTCAACAAGTGGCTCTGTGGACTCATCAGAGTTGAGCCGAGTGGTGCTTTCTACAAGAGATTCTGCTAGAGAAATAATGAAGATTGTTCAAGACTATATGAGAGAAGCCTCTGCCTCTCAGGAATCATAAAGAGCAAAGTGGACTACTACTTCACCAGAATTTTCACCAAGCATCAACTCGAACACCACTTCAAGCTGATGTTGGAAAACATGAAGCTACCTCCAGTAACTCAAGCTTTTAGAGAACAAGTGAGCAAACTAAGACAATTGACTCCTGCCTTGGAGAAATTCATGGAGAAAAAAGATGATTTCATCTCTTCTATGGAAAGAGGAGGAGGAATTATTATGGATTTTAGAAATTTGTTGCTGCCCTTCTTGCATGTTGGTGCCAGAACAGTCATCATACCTCCTGCTTTGCCTGCTTCTACCTCAGCTGCTTCCATAGTCTAGCTGACTCCTGCTCAAGCTATTCGAAGCCTCCCACCAATGATCACCCAAAGATCTTAAACATCCAGGCCTGACTCTGTGTCAGTAGCTCAGCCTCCTTTCATCATTTCTGGCATTCCAAAACCTTCACCTGCATCCTCACCACCCGCACCTTCTTCTGATCCCAAAGGAAAATCTCACGTGGAAGATGTGGATTGATCCAGTGGCCAGGATTTTTGATAGGAATTCATTTGTATTCTGTTTCTGTACATTCTGACTGCTCTAATACAGAAGAACTCATTTTATTTCTCATGTTTTATTTGTCTCCTATATATGCTTTCCCACTTTCTGATTATCACAAAGGGGGAGAACAAAATGAGAGAATGAGGGGGAGAACAAAATGAGAGAACGAGAAATATTTTCAATGGAGAAAAATAATGAATAAGGGGAGACACAAATAACCTTCTTTTCAATTTTATCTCTGATATTATTATGTTTCTTTTTACCTTCGGTACCTTATGATTGTTACCTCTGATAACTTATGTCTATATCATACTATTTCTATTATCTCTGATGCTGTTTTCTCTGAGAAAATTGAATTCAATATTATACTCTTTACTATTATATTTTCACTATGTTAAATGCCCATATCATAAATTGTGATTATCAAAAAGGGGGAGATTGTTGACCTCACCTATTTTGATAATCTCAATCATGTATTCATATGTGTTGAAAATACCAATTATGTTTTCATTCTCTATGATATTTTTAAGTATCATTGATCTATACTTTAATTCTTTCAAATCTGTGATCAAACCAATAATAACTTTTAAAATAGTCTTTGGAATATGTTAATCCTCATTTATCCATGTTCATACAAGTTATAAATTAATTCTAACACAATCGGATGTGTTCTAAATAAAACAGATAAGTAATCTGCCTATAGCTACTGATAAAGAGCTACCGGTACCTAGTCTACTGATAGACTTAGTCTACCGACAGACAGAGTCACCGATATACTTAACACAGAGCTACCGATGTTCTTATAAATGTAAGCTACTGACTTACAGACAGCTACCGATACAAACATAGAGCTACCGGTGTAAGTATAAATAGCTACCGATGGAATAAGAGTCGCCGATGGACGAAGCTACTGATAGACTCACAGCTACCGATACCGACGCATGGAGCTACCGACGCATGGAGATACCGACGCATGGAGCTACCGACGCATGAAGCTACCGATGCATGGAGCTACCGATAAACAAAGTCACCAATAGAAGTATGTACCAACCGACGCATAGAGCCACCGATAGAGTCAAAGCAACTAATGAAATTGAGCTACCGATGTTCAAGCTACCGATGCTGATTATCTACCGATCACTCGACTCACTGTTTGAATTTCTTTATTTCCTATATTTAATCTATCTAACGGTCATATCATGTACATTTTAATGATTTTTCAAATATCTGATAAAGGTTGTCGGATGTCAGGAATCCGTACCTCGTACCGGCAGAAAGGAAATATTATCTGTCCCCTGTTGCCCGTGAGATAAATACGAGAAGACTACGCTGCCCAACGAGAGAAGTGTGTGGTGGATGAAATATACCAGAAACACAAGAAGAGAAAAACCAGTTCCATCAAGAACACAGAGAAGCTCATAGACAATCAAGCATACTCGAGAAGTGTTCTGTGCATATAAGAAGAACACTGAAGAACTTCAACCACTACATTTTTCATTGTCTGTGAACCTGGAGCATACCACACTCTGTTTCTCAAACAGAAACGAGAAGAGGACTCAGACTCACTTCTGATCGAATCCAAAGGAGTCCAGAGTTACACTGAAATCACTAGAACCATTTCTAAACTCTACATCTCTTGTTCTATGATTTATTATTATACTTTTTCGAGCAGTGTGTGTTATCTGCTGTATCTAACACATACACTGTCTCTTGTACTTAAACTGGAGGATTTGTAAATCCTTACCAAATTCTTGCATTCTTTCTTTCCCACGAATAATAGTGGTAGAGGTCGTGTGTGACCTGGACAGCTGGTTTCTGTTGTACTGTTTCCCACGAATAACAGTGGTAGAGGTCTTGGACCAGGACAGTTGTAAACTGGTGAACCCCGATCCAGGGTGTGGATCATTTTTATATAAACTTTTGAGAGGACTAAGTCTCGTCTTGAGACTGAACCTCTTGATTACATTTGTTGTTCCATCTCTTTCAAAGTTTTATTCCGCTGCTAATCACTTTAAAACCAATATTGTTTTTAAAGTAACTTTGATAATTAAATTAGCAAGTGTTTATGTTAAGTGTAGATTAGTAAGTTAGTTTCAAAAGATAATCACACACTCCTGTGTTGATTAACTGGGAATTAATCAATCCCTTGAGAATCTAACAGAACCTCTACTTTAATATAAATTCACTACAGTTTAATTTATTATTTTATTTGGGGGTTTTTAAGACGGTGTTTTTTAAATACAGAAATTATAATTGGTACTCAATTCACCCCCCTCTTGAGTAAACCACTCCGACCAACACATATGATCATGTAATATTTTTTTAGAACCATATTATGTTTGCAATATATTTCATATATAGAAGTTAACTACTGATACCATAAAATTGTAATCGATCAAGAAATAACACATTTTTTCCAAATAACAATAGATCAAGAGTCATCACCTGTTTCCCATAGTGGATCAAGGACATCAACTTGTCTCAAATAAAGGATCAAGAACATATATATTTTCCCCATAGTTATATTTTTATATGTAAAACATTAAAAAATGCGTTATATTGCAACATAAATCAGGGAACACCCATCATATAATGAAAATCTTACATATGTGTGCCAAAAATCATAAAACCTTAAACATGTCATCATAGAATAAACCAAGAAACTAAATGGGATTAATGAATATCACATCATCATAATCCAATAATTTATATAGTAATAAAAAGGATGTTATCATTATATCACATCCTTGTTAAAGAAAAAATAATTATCAAATGATTTTATTATATTTGAAATTTTTATTAATAGATTCTCTGGAATATTTCTTGAGGTAAATACCCTTTTCAATTTGAAATCACATATTTAAAATCTAAAAACTCCATAAATATTATGGACTTTTTTTCTCAAAAAAATGAATACATGAAAATTAATATTCCATTAATATTATGGGAAATTATATCCATCCCATATATGTTAATATAAAACAAAACTTCCATAGTTTTCTAAAAATTTGTAAAGTACATCAATCTAAAAATAGAAATATTATTCATTTATAAAATTTTCATATGATTTCAATCTTGGGTAAAAGTGTATCTTAAAAATCATTTGGGAATATTAAAGAATTTATTAAGGTGAGTCCCATAAATCATGGACATGGAAGATAAAGGATTTTTAACTATAGAGGGAAATGACACTATGTTTCTATAAAAACATTATTTTCATCCGATATATACATAAAGAGGGTAAAATGAAATGAAAATATATTCTTTTGAGAAATAAAAAAAGAATAATAATAATTAATTTTATTTACTAAAAAATTATTATAAAATTTTATCAACCAAAATTTAATCTTACATAATATCGATTAAAAGTATGATTGAAATATAAATTCCTTAGCAATAATATCGAATTTCAAAAAAAATGTTAAATAGTACTATTAAATTAATATAGATTTATTATAAATTTATTTTATAACCATACCTATAAAGCTGATACCATTTATGATTTATAATTTAAATATTATACATCTTTTATTATTAATTTGATGTTAAAATATATTTTGGGGGTGATAACTATTTTTCTCATGCATTTTTCATTTCAGCAGTCCTAATTTTTATACTTTGATCGTAATTGTGTCATTTAAATAATTTTAGTCAATGAATCAATATCATGATTTTCAATATATATATATACATATATGTTTATAAATGAATCTATCATATATATTAATTAATTAATAATTTTAGTAGGATGGTAAGAATTACAAACAGAAGATGTAATTTTCATTTTTTGAAGGATGTAAATGAAGAAATTAAAATAATAAACCAAAATTATAGAATTATTACTATGAAAATATATATCATATCTATTCATTAAATATATCCTTATTACAACGTATGAGAAAAGAAAATTAAAACAAATTACATTATTTCATGGAGGTGGTACAAAACATCGTACGAGTGACGTTATCATATTATAAAAGATTGGAAGGTTATAAGATATATTTGATATTATAAATAAATAATTATAATTATTTTAATAATAACATATACAAACATTTTACCCACCGTAATCACAATCCATGAATATTTGTGATGGAAAATGAATTATACTACTATGTGGAGAGGGAAAGACGTACATATGCATTAGCCATAATTTCATTCTCCATTTGATTGAAAAGAGGATGCATAAATGTGTATTCATAATAATAGTCAAATTTCATAACATTTTTTGTATTTAATTTATTTTTTTATGATAAATACCTTAAATTTATAGGATTAAAAATGAGGCCTGAAAATAATGTCACAGGTTACAGTTACTACCCCTTCTTTGAATGAACTGTTTTAGATATTTTATTATGGACTCTAGGGTTAGTATATTGGAAATAATTGCACAAATATAATATAACTAATGAATTTTAGATGTTAATTTTTTGTAAGGTAGATCAAGGAGGATCAATATACAGTAAAGAATAGAAATGAGCGGTGTCCTTCTATAAGGGAATGAGTGGACACAATTGTATTTTTGTAAAATATCAGTATATAATAAAATATATCTCAATAAAATGATTCTATATGGACATGTATGAAATAAATAGGATTTTATTTTAGTAATAAAATACATAAATTAAAAATTAAAATTAATTTTTACATTTTAATCCTTATTTTTTATTAACACCTTACTTATCATTTTCGACCATAATATTGGTTACAACTATTTAAATCATAATGGTTTATGTTGTAACATCCCAGGTAAATAAAGAATAATAAATTTTCATATTTATTAATATTTTCAAATTAAATATTAATTTTAATTTAAAGGGGTTGCTATGTTTGATAGCGTACCCGATACGCAACAAATAGTTTCTTTGAAATCGTACGTTGCACACTAGTAATAAATAATATTATTTTAAATGTTAGTTAAAACGTTGCCATTGTACGGGCAGGAATGGATAGAAATAACTTAAATATGATTATATATGTTTGTTAAATGTTTTTATATTTATCTAATAAAGGATAAAGGCTTAAAATACAAAAAGAATTCAATTTTTGGCTTATATACTCTAATTTTCACGAAAAGTCCACTTATCAACATTTGATGGAGAACCATCATTAAATATAGTTTTGGTCACTCTTATACATTTTATAGGACCAAATAAAATTCTTCTTTAGAATCAGGACATCAAATATTACTTTGTGTGATTTTTTGGTATTTTTCTGATAAAGTTCATTTTTTAATGAAGTGTAAAATGTTGTATTTTAATTCAAAACCTCTCTTTAATATAATTTATTAAGACGATTAGATAATTTTTGAATTGGTTTTTAAGTATAATTAGAATATATTTTTACCATTTAATCCAATAGTGGTCGTTGGAATTAATTATCCATTGAAATTGGACTTAAACTGGTGTCAATCTTTTGATACTTAATGTTTCATAAAAACACGCTATTTGTTTTAACAGAGCTGTTTAATTATAAAATTATTTAATGAAACTTTAATGTTATGAATTTGGTAAAATAGAAATCATTTTTTAATTTGGAATATCAAATATAGCATAGGGTGAATTTTTTGTTTTTTTTCTGAAAAACATCAATTTTTGATGAATAGTGAAACCACAAAGTGGTGGTTACAAAATTTGATTTTTCGTTTAAATGGGACTTTAACACATCTGTGTTTTGAATTTCAAAAATACAATTTAAATTATTTTAATTGTTAAGTAAAATGTGGTTCAATGGGATGAAAATAATTTTTGATGAAAAGTAACTTTTAAGTTTTATTAATCGCGATAAAAGGTAATTAGTGTGATTTAAGGTAAAAATGATGTTAAATAAAATGAAAATATCTTGAAACTTGTACTAACCCTATTGGATGAGTTATGGCCGACCAAGACAACCCATGGGTCGATTTTTGGTACCGCATGGAGCCACTTGGGTTTGATAGTGACATTTATGCCTTTTATTTACAGTTAAAATAAAAATGTCACAAACATGATTTGTTTTACAAAAAAAAATTTTACATGTGGTTATAGAAGTCATATTTTTGACTATAAATAGTCATTGGAAATATGAAAAGATTTCCTACATCATAGTAGTTTTTTTATAATTTTTAGACATTAAATATATTAAATTTTTTATGACATCTTGATGACGCAGTGATGACCTCACTATTTAATGATTTAAATAAAATGGAAAGATCATGAAAAATATAGGACCTAAATATGTCAAAAACCTATTCCATGGGTATATTTAGAACCTTTATTTCCTTATCCTCAAATTATATAAATGTGGGACCTCTTAAATCCGAAAATAATTTTAAAATAAAGTAATTTTTCTTTACTTTCCAATAGTGCCCCTCCTCTCCTCTTATAAAAGGCCCCCATCTCTGCCACTTTACCCACACCTCTCAAGCCTTTGGTTTGGCCAAGATCTGATCATTTTGTCTCTCAACATCCTTATACTCATCCTACAAGCCTTAACTTATGTAGGAAGCACTTAAAGAAACCCTTTTGGTTCAATCCAATGGGAGTTACCCAATTTTAAGGTAACGTCTTCACTTGTGCTCTTTTGTTTTATTTTGCTTCTCCAACCCCCTAAAATCTTTTTATTCCTTTATTTTGTAACCACTATAGTATATCCAATATACTAGGATGTTGTTATAATAATTATTCGAGATAAACATACACACACCTTCATCTAATGGTTAAAGAACATATTGTTTCTGTGGATGGCGAATTTCTGCCTCACGAAACGATGATTGTTCAACGCTCATATAAGACCTTCAAAGGTGGCCATTAAGATGTCACTATATTAATATATGATATATAATATGTTTATGTTTGACTTAAGCTTCTGTATTTTTCATTTATGGAATACCTTTATGGTTTCCATTATGTGTAAACACGATAATTTTATTTTAGGAATTGCGGACTACCGCCACCTCAATGTGATGTGATTCATTAATGCCATACGTGGGACGTATAAAGGATTGATTTAAAGTTATTATATATGATGAATTATACATATAAATGATGAATATAATTCTGGAATTAAAATATACATACCTATCTTTTAGTTTTAATTCCATTAATATGACAAATAAATGAAAGTGGAATTCATGCGTACGTACGGCTTACCATCTCCATGAATGGTGCATTTCATTTCTTACCTCTAAATGATTATGTAATATTATAAATACATGTAAATTCTGGATATATATGATATATATGATATCCAAATCAGTAATGTTATTCTGGATATAAAGAACCTTTGACCACATGAACAACATGTAATTGTAAGAAGTCCACTTTCGACTTAAGAAACAAATATCGACAAAGCAAACATTATTAACATAAATGATTACAGAATGATTATAACATTGCAATAAGTGATATAAAATGAATAATGAACTTGAATAAGGTTCTTAAGAAAATAGAAATTAACTCAAGTTTATTATTTAGGATGTTAAAGAATGAACGCGCCAAGTCGGACCCGAGTTAAGGGACTTCGTCTCAATCTCCTTTCATTGAGGAATATTTCGTTTTATACACAAATTTCTTTTATACGGTGTATAAAAAACATTGAATTTTAATTTTATGCAAAAAGAATCTTTTTCTACGAAGCATTTTACAAAACGTCAAAATGGAATGTTTCTTTTAATGTACGCTGTGACAACGACCTTTTCTGCCGCTGCGAGTATTATTTGGTCTTTGGCGTCCTAAGAAAGCCGTAATGTTTTTTTTAAATGAAATAAATACCATATACTCTTTTATGTATTTTGGTATTGAAAATAGTTTTTATAATTGATTTTTTATGTCAATATATTTATGTGATATATTTTGATGAAAGTTTGGAAATGTTTTCTTTCCATTATATTTGTTTTATGATTTTATATTGGTACTTAGACATTTGACGGGTGGTTACGTGACAAACCATATGACGGGTGGTGCCATGAATACCAGGACGGGTGGTTACGTTATAACCTCCAATGCATTGGGTATGGAAGTCAGCCGTATGTCTATTCCATTAAGAATGTATGGAAGTTGACTGAATGGCTATTCCATTAAGTGATATGTGTGGAAGTTGACCGTATGGTTATTCCACTTAAGTATGTTTATGTCCCAAGTTACCTTTATATGTTATGTGTTCTTTATGTGGGTTTATGGTTATACTTTGGTTACAAAAGGGGAAGTAATGATATTTTATTCAGTGAAGAGTTTTTACTACTTCATTATGGTGAAGGTATTACTTTGATAAAGTATACATGGTTTACTTGATGTTTGAAAAACTAACAGTTTTCATTCTTTCTGTATCCCTTACTGAGATTTTTATGCTCACCCCAGTTTTTTGAAATGTTTTTCACAGGACATAATGTGGAATAGGGTCAAGGATGGAATCAAGGGAAATTCATGCTATATAAAATGTGGAACTAGACATGTTTCTTTTTAAGAGTTTTCTTTTGGAAACTTAGTAGATGTGTCTACTTTGTAATCTTTAGAGATGTAATAGTTATGTTCTAATTCACTAAAACTCTAAACCTGAATAGATCCTCAATGTGAATTATTCATTTAATTCAATATTAAGTAATGTTTAAGGCTGGGGCCTTATATATGTATATTACCAAATATTGGAAAATTGATAAAAAAAATGAACCATGGATGATATTAAAAACGTAATTTAACTCACATAGACATATACAATTTGTTTTTATAGATTTTATATCATTTAATGAAATATTATTTATTATAAAATACAATCATTGTAAATTTTTAAGCTCTTCATTTAATTTGACTTAAAATTCACCCATATAATAACGAATTCAAACTATATTTTTCCTCAAAACCCTAGTATTTATTAAATATCTTAAAAATTCTCAAAACAATATAAATTACACAAAATATATTACCATTAGTTTTTTAATATCACATTTTATTCAATTAGATTAATTAATACTATTTTCCTGTTTCATAATAATTGAAGGTAATTATATGATTACTAAAAATTAGTAATAAATTGGGTTTATTAAAATTATTTAATTATTATAAAATTTACCATTAAAATTAATCCATAACATGTATTTCCGTAATTGAATACATAATAAATATTTTTATGTAACAGTGTTCCATTTTATATTTATATTTTCAAAAACTAATATAAAATTAAAAATCAAATAAAGAGTTTATAATTTTGATATTTTTTAATGTTTTGATAGAAATTTACACACTCCACTAATAGAATTGGATTATGTAATTTGGCATAAAAATTTATATCATTATCCCAATATTTTAATCATATTTTTCCAATTTTACCCATATCAGGGTAATTTTTTTTCTATGCCTAATATTCATATTTACCAAAAATAAAATTATATTATTTACCAAATAGTATAATCGTAATTTAAAATATAAAATACATTTTCATGATTAAATTTCTATAAGTGGAAGTAATATATTTTAAAATATGTGAGAAAATGTGGTGGAAAAGTTTTCTTTTTGGAAAATAATATTTTAAGCATAACATTAGATTTATTTTTATCCCATGCCTATAAAAGTATTATATTGATGTTAATTTTTTATTGAATATATAATATATTATTTTCATAATAATAATTTTAAAATATTTATCTATTTAATTTTTTAAGATAATAATAGAATGAAAATTTAAATATCATTAATCAGAAGAACATATCCTTTATTTAAAAATATTATTTATTTTAATTTCTAATTAGTTGGAAATAAATTAAATCATATATATATATATAACCTAATATTTCATAATTTATTAATTCGTATTTATATATATCAATCAAATGGTTAAAAGGCAATTTTAACATTTAATAATAATAATATAATGTAATATCACTGTTTGTTTAAACACATTTCTGCGTTTAATATAAATTATAAATGAAATTAAAATTATTTGGAATTTTTTTTTCATAAAATCATGGGTGTATACATTATAAACCACATAAAATAATGTTTTACTCCAAATTCCATTAATCTAATAGAAAAACTTAGGATATATTTGTTTAATTGAATCATCGGGTTCCAATGATTATTCATTGAATCTGTGATTCCTCTAGAAAAAATTAAATGGGATAATAGTCTTGTTTTGTAGCACATTTATGTTATGATCCAAGATATGTAATGGTTATTATTCATTATAATGATCATGCTCTAGAGGTATGACCTAGGAGTTCAGTACATGCAATAGATCAACTATGTACTTTCTCAAGAGAGATACCTAGAAAATATTATGCAAGTGAGAGGGGTTTGGTTGAAGTTTCAAGTGAAAAGATACATTCTTTACTAGATCAAGAATATTGAAAGGGATATTATACATAGGGATAATCATTCATGTTATTTTCAAAATCTCTTATCATTCTTCCATGGATTAATTAGAAGAAATACCTTTTCTCACACATCAATATCTTGATCACATCTGTGAATGTCAGCATAAATTTCATATAGAATCCAAGATTCTATTATGAGATTTCTTGTAAGCACATGACCTTATATATTACATATTGGAGTGAATTTATAGTAAAATTCAATTTATTATTGTCCCAAATATATTTTATGTAAATATTATTCGAGGCTTATGTCAAAAAGCATATAAGAAATCACATAAATTACAAGGTGGATCCTTCAACTGAGTTTCCATTTTTGCAACAAAAAACAATATTTATGATATAAAATGTTTTATTTTCATTAAAAATATTCAATTTTTTTCCTTGACCCCTTTATTTTCTTAACTCATAATTAATACCATATAAGATAAATTTTAAAATATGGAATGTGAAAAAATTATCAGAAATGGACATAAGTGGAATGAAATAAACCCTTAGTCTATAAATACTTTAAAAAAATTATTTTGTAAAAATAAAATTTTGGATCAAAATAAAAATTTTCATTACCAAGAAATAAAATTGTCTACCAAAATATTTTTTAAAAAAAATTTATAATCCAAACTGAATATCATAAAGGTATCTTTAATTTCATGAAAATACATGAATTGTTTTCACAAATTTATACTATACACCATTAAGAAGTATAATATATATTACCATAAATTTTTTATTATAATTATTTCTTAAAAAATCATAAGTTTCCCATAAAACTAAATTGAAATCATAGATAGATATTATATATTACTTTTTGAAACATTTTTCATATAACTCGTAAAAAAGGGATAATAAATTTAGTCAACTTCCATAGCTAATGCATTTTAGGGTATCACAGAGCCACCAATCCTTGGTTTATAATGGAACCACCCATCAATAGTTTGTAACTAAACCCCCCATACTTGTTTTATAACATATAAACCCTTATATGGTATATAATATAACCAACCATCATTACAAAAATTACTACAAACCATATAATAATAAAAAAATAATTTTTTATTATAGATTACATTCATAAAAAAAAATTTGAACACATTGGAAAACATTTCATGATATTAAAATATCCATTTCATTAGAAAAAAATAATGAAAATAAATAGAATAAATGGAATATAGGTTTTTATTTGAAAAAATTAAAGAATATTGAAATATAATAAATAAAATAAAATTAAAGTTACAACCATGTTATAACCACATGGCATTGTATACATTAAAATATAATATACATTTTTTATTTATTCCGAATATTTTCTATAAAATAAAAATAAATATTCTTGTTGTAATCCTTTTAAGAGAAATAAAAGTAGACCTAAAAGGTAATTTATAATTATTTTATTTTCCTATAATTACATTAATAAAAAACTTGTAAAAATATGGATGTGGAAGAGAAAGAGTTGGATGGGAAGAATTAAAAAAATGTATGTTATGTTGAGTTTAACTCTTCACATTCATTCTTTATCTTCTTCATTAATAAAAACAGGTTAATCATTTACCCGATTTTTAAAATTTTCATGTTTATTATTGAATATATTTCAATGTAATAATCATTTACCAGACCCATTAAATTCACAATAGATGTTTTGATGATATTCATATAATTTTTCTTATATGATTTTGGTATGTTGACTAGGGTCAAAGAAGTTATTATTTTGTTGCATCCTTAATAAAATTCACAGATAAGTGTCATGTTTGGTAGTCCATGGGGCCTCAAGTGACCTTCCCCATATTCTAGATGCTACCGATTAATATCGATGGTCAAAATAGTATATTAGGGAGACTATTCCCTCACAATTAGTGCACATAATAATAGTGTAATAACAATAAACATGGGAAAGAAAATAGAAATAAAAAAACAGAATTTGAATCATATAATAATAATATAAACAAGAAGGAACATATCCAGTATTATATATAAAATTTCGATAATGTTGTGATTGTATACCCAAATAGGGATACATGGGACACATTATAGCTGGAATGTGCAACATGAAATAAATAATAGATTAAAGATTAAAATTTGTGACCATTGATATAATGGGAATAATATTATTCCCCTACCCTTATGCCCCATCCCTATATAGAGAGTTAAAAATCTATTGCCAGGTGCTTCCCCTCATACCTACATGGGTCCCTACTAATGTTCATTTGGTAGAAATCGACAACTCAAAAAGGGAGTGAGACAAATTTTTAGGACACTACCAATAATATATTTTACTAATATAGAATGTTAATATATATGAATTAGTGTGTAGATATAATAGTTACAAATTTAGTCAAATAATCCACATCAGCTCTGGTTCCTCATGGGATCCCTGTTAGATAATAACTCCTTCATTCTAAGTTATTTTTTAATAATTATAATAGAAAAAATAATGAACAACATTCACTTTAATTATGTATGAACTATATTGAACTCTATTTCTATAAATTAGTTATAAAAATGATGGAATGTCATGTCCGTCAATTACCATAACTAGTAGGTATCATAATATCCATTAGCATGAAATAAATAATAAGGATAATATTGTCCATTGATTACTATAAATTAATATTTTATTTAATAACCATCAATTATGATAAATAAATATAGAGTTTCATGTCCAATAACTCTGAATAATTTTTTTTGAATGCCATGTCTGGTAATTTGAATTAAACAACATGGATCATCTTGTCCATTTTAGGAGGAAAACATGGGTTTTCATCAAAGAGATATTAAAAATCAAGGAAAAGGGACATAATCAATTCCATTTATTGATTTAATTCTATTATTTTAGCCTTATTACAGAAAAACAATAAACTTATTTGATATAATGCATTTTATTGGACAACACCATGCCAAAAACACATTAGTGATGTTTTATTCATTAGGGAATCCAAGGACATTAAGGATTGTAATTGAAATTACCAAAAGGTATTGTTCATAATTTCCTACCAAAAAAAATATTTAATACACTATAACACATGTAAATTGATGTTAAATAGTTAATTTAAGGGTTTTTTATTTTTAAGAGAAATAAGGAACGTCTAACCATCAATATAATGGTGACAAATAATAAACCCCAAAATAATTAGAAAAAAGGTACCTATTACCTTACATATATGGGTAGTAGGCTATTAATCCATTATCAACCATTATCATGTGCTAGAATGAGAGTAATCATAGAAGGATATTAATATCCTAAAAATAGCAAACACTAGCTCCCATGTATTAAAAAATGCATACAAAGAGTTAAACAAACAATGGAAGAATATAGATTGAAGAGAATTCTAAGAAGAATTAAACATTATGAATAGTGAGTAATTTACGTATCATATGATGGTGTTATTTATAATCCAAAATATATAAATGTTATATGTCAGTATTTTAAAATAATAATATATATGACACACATTCAATAGAAAACATTGAATTTAATCGAAATAGATCATATTATTGAAATATTACAATAATAATAATTACATTATTACATAGAAATTTAGTTATCAGGTATTAATATGATTAACTACATTACAAAATTAATCTAATCATACTGCCCAATATAAATTTATTTTTATATTCTTATGAAGTAACACATAAAATTTTACTAAAAGGTTTTATTTAAATAATGATATTTTTGAGAAACTATTATAATTAAATTTTAGTAATTTTTTTAATTTATTTAAAAAGAGAAAATAATTTTTTAAATCATTATATCTATATTAGATTATAGAGAAAATTTGAAATTCTATAGAAAATACTAATTTTATAGTGAATACTGAAAATGTAGATTTTTATAAAAATCTCATTTCTTTTTAATTAATTAAGTAAAATTATATTAAATTTATTTAAAATTAAAAGGTCAGCCACTCTCCCCTCCTATTAAAATATAAAGATCCCATATGTACATAAAATACCTTAAAAAATTATTTAATTCTATTTCCTCATCCCATATTCCTTTATTTGACATTAATTATAAAATTGAAATATTTTTGGTGCAACCCTAATGATGTTTTTTGAAGAAGAGGTAACATCCCCATTCGATCATTTTATGTTATTTTTTCTACCAAATTATTAAATGAGTATTACAAAATTTTGATATAATAAGCTATCTTTCATAAATATTACGATTTGTTTATTGATACGGTCATGACCTACTACAATCTCCTCTTACCTCAACTGGAGAGTGGAATAAAATAACCTTGCTACTGGGTATGAAAGATTACCACCTCCTGAAGTAAAGTGATTAATTTTTAATGCAATGGTAGAAATAATTAATTTTATATACTTATTATATTAGTTATTTAACAATTATTACAGAAAATTAATATATCATAATCTTTTTTACTTTACAAGTTACTAAATAAAGGACAATATCCTTCATTTATTTGATGATGTAAATTTTTACTATTTTACTAATGTGTGAAAATAATGGTTTTGTAACATATTCAACATGTATGAAATTACTAGTCCTAAAATCCATTAGTTTCATTAATGATCACATTATAAGATTCAATGATAATTTTCATAGAAACATATTTCCTCAATATATCATGTGTATTAATTTTTTCATAATGATTTTAAATGTAGAAATTCTATAATTCACAATAATGTTTTTTATATATTTTTTGAAGTACCATTATCTATAAAAAAACTCATTAATAATATGTAATTGTGAAAAAAAGCTATATATGTATCTCACATATTTAACTTGATCATTTTTCATTCAATTGGTGTAGAAATATGCACCATATGATCACTTCTAAAATTCCATTTTTATAAAATTTATTTTCGTTATGTTATGGAGCAAGATTATGAAGCATATTTTCTTTTCCTGGGTAATTCTGGTGTTCTGAATTATTATTTATTTACATTATATAAAACACATAGATCATAAAAATTTTATAATCGAAGTTACCAGATATCACTCTAATGCATTGATTTAATATTTAGTCTCATGAGGCATCATTTATGGGATTAGGAAGTAAACTTTAGCATTTTTCAAGCTTATTTCACTATATGGTATTTTCTAGGATATTGTCCTTGATTAATATTTATGTAATATTTTTTATTTCACATTTCCACTATTCAAAATTAATTATGATACCAAAATCTTAATATTTTTATTCTAAGTGATTACACATGTTATATATATTTTATTAATTCATGTTATATTTATGACTTATAGTTTATGAATCCTTATCATTTGTGTTCCCTTAACAGGCAATATAGATCACAATTTTCTTGTATGTATTCATGATGTAATGATATGTAGTTTTAAGAGATCAAATGGATTAATAATATCCTAGCGAAAAGATTTGTTTTCTATATTTTAGTTTCCTTTGATGTATTTTGAACATAGTATTCTAAAGACACATGGCCTCATGATCACTGGGTTCTAATTAGTAGATGTATGTATACAATAATATCACTATATTTTCAAAGGGAATTATTCACTTTTTTTTGTTTTTATAGAAAATTTATAGTTACCCTTTGAAAACTAGGATTAAAACAGATTTGTGAGAATCATATAGATAATTATATAAAATATTATAAGTATAGGAAAATATAATGAAGTCCTAGGGACATATAGAGATACTGGTATTCTATAAATTGCATCCCTGACTCATAAATACAAGTGGATTTTCATTCTATAACGTATGTACCTAGGGGAAATAAATTTGAGAAAGGTACAATGATCTTAAATCGATTATTACCTAGTATAAAGAAATTATCCTTACTGTGCTCCTATTTGACACTACTAGTGGTTTCTATAGAAATTAATAAATTCATTAAAACCATAATGAATAACATGATCAAATTATTATGATGTAAATATAAATAGGATTTATTAACTTGGTTTATGTAGATTAAAGTCTAGAAGCCTAGATATCAGGACATAAAAATAATTTATATGACGTTCCTTATAATTTATTGTTTTCATTTAGAATGTTAATTCATTCTCAAATTTATTCTTATTATATTTTTATTTAATTCATAGAAATAAGTGAAATAACTCCAAAAACCATTCTGATCGTAAATTTAATGATTTCTCTAAAGAGATGAAAAACTTACTAGGATAGATAGTTTGACATATTTTGATCATGTTAAATGGTTATCTCGAATTATGATCAACAAATCGAATATAAAGGAATTTTTAATTACATAAAAGTAGGAAAGAATAAAATTTCATTGATGTAAATGTTCTAATAATAATTAGGAAATGAATATCTAGTGTCATAAATGAAATTTTTTGTTAATATGTAGCACAATGTGTATCTCAAAAGGAGTGTAAGTGGGTTTTCTTTGAAAAGTAATAGGTATATTGCAATGAATTTATAAGTAATTAAATGAATTATTTGAGTAAAACTTATTCATTATTAATTTAAATGCCATAAACAAAGGGTTACCCCTATGGAAAGGAAGGAAATATTCCATACCAAACATTTACATGATGTATTTACCCATGGGGATCCTAGAATTATTATGTAAAATTATTTTTATCAATGGTATGTTGTTTATAAGAATAATGTAACATATAAGGATTATTTTTGATTATTTTTTACTTAGGGATGTTAAAGAATATCTTTAATGCTACTAAAATCCTAGGAATTCAAATTTTGGACAGGGGATATTTTTTGAAATGGAATAATTTGTATAGATAATCATAATAATTAAAAAGTTATTCGATGAGTAATTTTTATTTTGAATTTTTTAATTATATTTTTTTCGAGAGGTATATAAATTATGTTAATATAGTTTTATAAAAAATACGAATAACATGTTCGTTGACCACCCATAACAACCAGAAAGGCTATAGGTCTCCAACCCACAATCGTAGGGTGATAAAGATGAATGAACAACCATTGTTCTACATAATATACTTGTTAGCATGACATTATTTTTTACTTAAACAATTTGAAGAATAAATATTATGTTGATCAAATATTATTTTGGTAATCTATGCTATTTCAAGATAAAATTTTTTAGTTAAAAAAATATAAACCTCAGGTTTAACATAAATGATTATTTGTGATGAATTCTATTATGTTATTTAGATATATATGTTAAAGGGTTTTAAGTATAGACAATAATGGAATGGGTTATGTTGAACATTGGGAGTTACTATTGTGGTATTATAGGTTAATGTATTATATAGTTATAATTTTGTAATGTTTTTTTGCTTTATTAAACAAAATATATGTAGGTTGTTATTATTTTGTGGATTTTGTGATCAATTAGTATTTTATTTTATTGCGTTACACATAACAAATAAATATTGATTTCTCATCATTTGAATAAAAAATGATATTATAGTGGAATTAATTAATGGATAAAATTATATATTTACATTGTTATTGGTTAATATATTAATGTAATCCCTCAACTCTTGTAAAAGGATATTGAAACAAAAATATTTTCACGTTACATTCAAAACCGATGTTTAATTATTATTTTAAATCATTGTAGATTTATTTTTTTGAGGTAATTAAATTTCCCTTAATCATTTACTATATTTATATAAATGATATATATCAAAATATGTAATTATTTATAACATTATTCCATGTACATATAGTCACATTTCACCACTGTTCTCCTATGTGGAAACCTAGTTATTTTTTTACCTTCATATGTCCATTTCACTATTTTTAAGAGAAAGATTCATTTATCCTTTTTAAGATATGTGGTTTTTCACAAATAATTTTTTAATATCAAACCCTTGATTGTTGAGTTCATGTTAAAATTATTACAACACAATTTATTTATGGGTAGTATAATGTAACACCCATATATGTTTAATGAACACTATCTTTGATGATATATTTTACACCCAACACTATGTTTTAATGAACATCATTATATAATTCAAGTGTCATTATTTAAATAACATTTTTATAGCATATTAATCAATTTAGGCGGAATGCATAGGATTAAATTTTTCATGAAATTTATATAAAGGTACATAACAATATAAATGTATATATATTTTCTTAGTAATTAAATACATTATAATTTATCAAAACATTTATTTCAAAATTGATTTTTATATTTTTTTGTTAAAAAATATTATAAATTTATTTAGATGTTATAGATATATTAATTTATAAAATTAAATTATATTTTAAAATCATCATATGAATATTAAATTTTTTGGAAATATTTGGATTTTTTAAAAAAATTTAAATTTTCATTGAATAGTAAAAGTATATGTTTTTTTATAAAATTGTAATTTTTTAATAAATTATGATTATTTGATATTTTTAATCGATTTAAAATTTTCATAATAATAATTTTTTAAAATTAATTACAATTAATTAAATTTAAATCATTTTTATATTTGATATTTTTTTATGTGTAATCTTAGGTTAAAAAACACATTTTTCTGAAAACTATTTTATAGTTCATAATGTTTTTTTATTTTTAATAATAAAATAAACTTTAATGATGAATGATTTAAATAAAATTTATATTTTATAAATAAATATTAATCTAAAACCTTATAATTATTGTTACTTTTCATATAACTAATATGCGATCATCATTCCCTTAAAAAAATAAACTTTCTGAAAAATCATTTTTTGACATGTCTGCTTGTTTAATTTAAAATTAAACTCTGCCAATTCTGAGAGATTAATTTTGAAAAATGGATTCCATATTTGGAATAATACAAATTTATATTATAAAATAAGGGTAAAGATGTTTTTTAAAATTAGGAATAGTGAAAATAGTAATAATTAATTACCTCAGATAAGGTAAAAACGGGTTTACCGAGAGTTAAAGTAAAAAATATTTGTTAAAAATGTCCCAAAACATGTTTAATTAGAATTTTATGCTTATATTTAGACAATAAATGTTATATGGTTTAAAAATTGGAGGTTTTTGATCATTATGGTGTCTGAGAAACTATTTATCTTCAAAACTTCATTGTATTCCCTCACCAATACATATAAAATCCCACGCCTTCTTCACCTTTTCTCACTTCCAAAACCCATTTTTGTTTAGATAGTACCAACAAAATAACCTATTTAATTCTATAAACTAATAATATATGTTATATTTTGACAGAAAATTCACTATTGAAGGATTTTTTCAAACCTTTTGATGTTTTTTGAATATGACGTAACATCCTTAACTAAATATTATATTTAATTTCTTCTTCTATCTCATTAAAAAATTATTAACCAATGATGATATAATAACAAAGAGATATTATATATAATGATATTTTTATATTCTAATGGAAAGAACTATCATTATTTCCTTCTCCCTCAAATGGGTAATGAAACGATTGATCCTATGTATTGTGGAAATCCATGTCGTGAACTGACCAAATTCATTTTCAATTATTGTTTCTATCAGATTGATATAATGATGTATTAAATTTTTATATATTATATATATGGTTTTATTATTATAATTAAATTAAAATATACTATAAAAATTTATAATTTCCATTTAATTAGAAATGAAACACAATTTCCCAATTTTATGTTGTACTACAACTTCACAATCTAATGTGATTCATTATTCACTTATTCTATTCGTAGATGGCTATATAGATTAATTTTTTATTTATATATAGTATTCATGATGTGATGTGATTAATTTATCTTAAACATCACATGGATTGTATGTGTATGTGTATTTAAATAAATAATTTTATATTTATGATACAATTATCAATTTGAATAAAAAAAGAACACTTACCTTTTTCCATCATGATCATTAATAATAGAAATGTGAATCAGGTTTACATATGAACTTTTGTCCCCAAGATTGTAATATAGTTAATTTTTGAAAAATATAATACATTATTGGTTTTGAAGTCATAATTGATATTTATAAATTACAATTATTTAATGATTATATTTTTTGGGATGATTAAATAATAATCTCAATGACCTGGAACATTTTACCAACATGATTTTCGACATACGATTGATTAATCATTATTATGTCATATGTGAATTTAATTGTTTTATCAATTTAATATGACTTGGTACAAAATAAAATGAAATGAATAATAAACATGATTAATTTTCATAATAAATTAAATAATTAAAATACTTTTATTATTCCGTAATATAGTTAATGCAGAAGATTATTTTGTCTTGAGGTAATAGTTACATCCCAAACTTCCTTCACTACGAGAACTATTATTTTATGCACCCAATTTCATTAAAATTGTTTTTATAAATCTCCATTACATAATTTATCATGAATCCTTCATATTAAATAATATATTAAGTCACATTTCATCTACGAGAAGCATATGGTTTATCATAAAAAAGAACCTATGTAGTAAGGCTTTATTTCAATATCACATTTTATTCATGATAGTTTATTCTTAAATTTCTATTGATGTACATTATATGATTGTTCTATAATAAACTATTTTCATTTTATTTTTCCCTAATTATTAGTGAACTTTTCCTATAATATTAACATAATTTTTTCCCTATTTTAAATAAAATGATTGGGTCAATTTTATGTAAAATCATCTTTGATTTTTTTCATACGAAAATAATTTTTCTTTCATATCCATGTTTTCATAAAATGTTTTCATATTTTTTAAACATTAAAAAAATTATTTATTAAATTTATTTTCCCCTTGTTTTCATTTTTACAAACATAATTTAAAATAGTATTTTTTTTGTTTTTAGAATGGGATAATTATTGACTATTTTAGCAAATTGTGAAATAAATCTGTAATTTTGACTTATATGGAATGTATTGAATGAACCATAATCATTAAAATTATTTTTTATGAATATTACCATATAAATTTCATAGGGTATTTTCACTAATAATTATTTTTCAGTTATTTAGGGAATCATTTGTGTTTTCAACATTAATTTTAATGCGGAAAAGTTATTTTCCTTGAGAATGTTTTAATAATTTTCAAAGCACATCATCCCATCAATGAAGAAACCCATTAATGTTTTGGAATTAACAAAAATTATATATATATATATATATATATATGGATCTATCATATAATACCATCTTATTCCATCATCCTTTTATGGGGAAATAAATGACTCATGATTATTTATCAAATGCCTTCATTATTATATCTAATTTGGTTATAATATAAAATAAAATTATGGATCCCATTTTTTCCATGGGTACTTCATATTTTATTACTTATGAATTATTGAGATTATATGGGACACCTATATCATGAATATATTTATGATGTTTGTGCCAAAATACCGCTCCAATGAATTGATTAAATATTTAGTCTGATGAGGCATCATGTGTGGGACTAATCAGTAAACATAATTAGTTGTAGGACTTTTTCTAGCATTTGATATTATCTAAGAACTCACCCTTTAATAATATTAGTATGAGGTTTTTTATTTATTCCAAAATTTATATGTCACCATGATATTATGATACCTTGTTTTTTATGTTATGCTTCTATGCGATTACTCATGAACTTTCTCTTTCATTTTAGTATATTATATCATTGACCCACACATTGTGTTTCTTAATCATGTTTATTACATTAAATGAATTTATAGCTCACCCATTTATTTTATATATTCCTTAGGTAATTTTATTTAGTTTAAGGAGTTCAAATGTATTTAGTATCACACTAATGGGGAGAAAAAATAATTACATAATGTTCTTACTTCATATGACGTATTATGATCCTTGTCCTCAAAATAAACCAGGACAATCAATCATTGTGTTGTAATTAATGGATATTTATGTTAAAAATAAGGTATTAATATTTTTAAATATCATGGGGTACTATTGGAGAAGAGAGATATCATCAATGGTGGTAACTGTTATGTAAAATAAAAAGAATAAATTTTTAGTTTGAAAGAAATGGAGGCCAAAATGGTAATTACACCATTTGTTAATATGATTATCATGAATTTTTTTTGAATATGGGATAAGAATAATATTAATTCTGTTCATGGGTTCTGTAAGATAAATTTGTTAATTAATATCCCAATTTATGCTTTAAATTTGAAAAATATACTGTAAACTATAAATTTACACTTTAATATCTTCCTGTAAACAATGTTATGGTATCTTTTGATAGAAAATCGAAAAAATACCATTACATCAATCGATATATCAACCAATATCCATAAAAGACAAAAATTTAAAGGATCCATACCTATATAAAAAACAAGGAAGCCATAACCTCCCGTATTTTAAAAAAACTCAACCCTTAAATTAAATATCTAATGGTGGTGGAGCATCAACTAAAAACAGTTTTGGACCTTGAGCATTTTGGATATGCAATTTCTCACAATCCTTATCCTAAAGAAAACATTAATAATATAGAAGCCGTATTAGAAGAACTGAACTTCCCCAAATAACCATATTTATTTGATCCATGATTTGAATATGATGATCTTTAATAGAAGAATCATTTTTCCATTAAATAACCCATTGATCAAAATACCTGAAACATGTTTAAATACATACGATGTAGATGATAAATATGAAATACATCAGAAATACCCTTTTATCTATGAGGGGTGTTATATGATAGGAAACAACTAACACCATATCTAAAACCTCAAAAAACTGATGAAATGAGGTCATATCATATGATACCTTAGAATCCATAGATGTCCCAATCTAGGAGAGACACACAAGAGGACCCAATATCCCATCATAAACTCCAGTGTTCTGAGGCTATGATTGACATACACTTCAACCAAGATTGATCCATAATAATATTATTCCTAACATGTTTTTCATGATAGGAGTTCTACTTAATATGATGAGGTCCCTCTAGCATTGCTTCTTCTAACTCAATCCAATACAGGGGTAGAAAAAGATGACCTACTATATGGGATCTTATTAGGATACATGTATAAAATCTATTAGAATATATTATTGTACCTGAATTCAAAAGGATTTAAATGTCTCTCACAGGCCCCCTAATTGTCATGAATGAATTTATGGATCATGGAACACTTAGGTTATGTTGCTGTATAAAAAACCCTAGGTTTTTTAGTTTTTACACACAATTCCGAGTTTCTTTAATAAGATCTATTACACACAAGGCCAAGTTTTTACCATGCTACAATATACTATTAATATTTTTGAAAAAAATTATTACAGTTATCACTGAGATATTAGAATGAGAGTTATAAATAATATTAAATTAATTATAGAAATATGGTTTATAATCATTGATAAAAGTAAATATTTTTTATTAGTTAATAAAAAATGAAGTTAAAAAACCTACTAAAAATAAAGAATATGTTTGTGAGAAAAAATAACTTTAAGAACAAAAATTTATTTCATATTAAAAAATTGATTAATAAATATTTTTTAGAGGTAATAATAAAATTTTTATATTATATATTCAAAAAATGTTTTTCCATTCATCAAAAAGTTGTTATAGTCATAAAATAGAACAAATATCGTTTTAAGCATAACATGCATCATTTTTTCTGAACTGTAGTTTTGTCAGTAATTAATGGAAGAATGGATTTAAATATATTTTTTTTGATAATTATATAGATTATATTTGAACTAAATATTCATTATTTGAATTAATTATGTCAAAATTATACATGGGTCATGTTTTGGTATTTTTCTAAGAAGTTTAATTTTTCAAGGAATAGTTAAATGTACGATATTTTAATTGAAAATAAATTTTTTGTCAAATTTACTTATATAATTAAATTATATATTCATCTGGTTTAAAATATATTAAAATAAAATACAAATAATTTAATCCAATTTAGGTCACTGTGTAATTACTAGGCCATATGCGATGTCCCCAAGGTTCCAACTGATAAATGAATTATTTATAAGTTGGTTGTGCTATCAATTATGGAGTTAAAAAGCACTCATTAGAATTAAATAACATATTATGTAATATATGTTTTATTTGTGTAATAAGTAATAATTATTATTATCTATTATCTTCAATAGTGATTTTGGTTATTACTATGTTTCCAGAAAATACATGATGAAGGTATTAACATGTATAGTACATGATGATTAAAATTTACTACACGTTTTTTGGGTGATTAATGATAAGTTAATTATTTAAATTTATTGACCTTATTTCTTATATTTTGGATATTAATATTATGGAAGGTTCATAAGTATAACCATATATGAAATGGTTTTAGTTAAACTTTGGATGTGGTTTAGATATTAATGTATCACTTCACCATATGATGATTTTATCATATTGGGCAACTGATTCTTAATGTTTTTTTATCATAAAAAATATAGATTGAAGTAATGGATTATCATTCTTTTATGAATCATACCATATATAAAAAATTGAATTTTAGTTATTTAGACATAAAAAAATCATCTTTGATATTCAATTCATATAGTATGAATTTATTTGTTAAATGATAAAAGAACAAGAAAAGAATGAAATTATTCCCATGAAATAGAAATATATAATGTAAGTATATTTTTATATATTATTAGTATTGATTGTAATATAATTCCTCACATCAATGAAAATTATGTAAATTTTTTTTATCTAAATACCAATATTTATGTCTAATAGACTGTATTCTAAATCATAAAAAAATTTATGGTTTTGGGGAACTTATCTTTTCATTTATCATTCAATTTCTTGTGATCAGTGACCTCTATCTCCCTATAATTATTTATGATTTTCTTACATTTCAATCACGTTCCACAAATGAACTCTTAAAAAGAAACAAAATTATATATTATTCTATATGAACATTGTATTTCTCTTATCTTTTTTTAATATGATGTATTATTAACCCTTCTCACAATGTGTGATTACAAGAAAGGTATTTTTATTTTCAAATCCCAAGAGTAATTCAACACTCTCGCAACATTTTTGGTTGTGGGGACATAAATGTCGAGGACTAAAACTGGGTGGGGGAGGCTTTGTGATGTCTAGTCTATCTGAAAAAAGATATGACCTTTAGCCCTACAAGGATCATTCCCTATTACAATCAGGTCATTTTTAAACACACTCAAAATCATATTTATGATAAAATTAGTATGGTTGAAAACCAGAATAAATGTATAATTTGAGGTTTTTCTAAGGCCTATAGAATATCAATGAGCACATTTGAAGGTTGTGATGATTAGGGGAGTCTTATTGGGTTAAAGAAAATACTAACTAATTACAACTTCATTGAATGAAAGATGTGTAACTATGTAATTTCTTCTGATTTGGTTGTGAAATGAAAGGGGTCCAGCTCACCTCTTAGTGTTTGTGTTGTATGGTTCAATAGGAGTAAATTATTCTGCATCATTCCACCAATCATAGTGGTTCCTAATGATATAGTCACCCATTGGAAATCCCATGAATTATTTCACATAAGTGACCTCCCATGATGAATTTCATCAAATATAGTATTGTGGGGTTACCAATAATTTTCTTAAGAGGAAGGCTTGGTCTCTTCTTCTTGTGGTAGGATATTGGTGTATATGGGAATCAAAAAATAAATATTGAAACAATGCCCCCCCCAAAATCTTCTATAATTGTGACTATGAAGACAATGTTTTTTGTTTTGTAGTTTGTCATATCTTAAAATGAACTGGGAAGTAGCGCTTTCCCTAAGGAACAACATGGAAAAAAACAGTTATGTTCTTTTATCAAGATACACTTTTGTGGGGGCATTGGGTGTGCTATCACCACCTAATCGTGGGCTGAAACATAGTAATGACAGATCCTGTAGTTAGTGGGGTATGCGGGAGGGGGGGGGGAGGATTCTAAACTCATATGGTTAGGATATCATTGCAATCTGTGTATTATATGAACATCGAGACTCTCTCAGAGCGGAGGATAATGATGTACTCAATGACCTTAACATTTCCTATACTAACCATATTTATATTGACTTAGTAGATATGGATTCCAAGGTTATTTATAACTGTATTTAAATTCATATCTCTACCACCTAATAGATTAGTTATTTGATTCATCGTTTTATTCCCCTCATCTCCTCAAACACATAGAATCTTCACACATGGAGAGAAGGCAATCATGTGGAAAAATTTCTTACAACTAAGGATTACAATGAGATTCCACTTTGGCAGTTCATCAGCATTTGATCCCTTCTCTCCTAATGTAATAATTTATTAATTGGGGATGCACATGAGATATTTTATAAACCCCCTTGAGTGTTTTCCCTTCCTCCCTTTCTTGATTGTTTATTGGTTTTCTACACATTTTAGTAAAAATTCATATTTTTTGTTTGTTTTTTAAAATAAAAATTCATTCACCAATAAGATCAATATTAAATTGCGAGGAAACATTTTATTTATGGCGGTAGAATGAAACTCCCTATGATTTTAAAATATAAATATCATATTTGATAGAATGTTTGAAATGAAACACCAAATGTAAAAGGGAATATAAAAATTCAACAATTTAGGTTACATCTATTTATAAATAAATTCATGGTCTTTGATATAATGAAATACAAGAAACACATGGTTTGAATGGAACATGATAATCTGTTAAAATATATTTATTTTAATATTAACATTATTACCTAGAAACTAAATGTGTATTTATGAATAGTAATAACTGAATTTTAAAAAATATATGGTTTATACATGTATAAAATAAATAAAATGTATATGTATTTTTTAGAGATAGATTTATAACTTTCTAAAAGAAAGATAATTTTTTTAAGAAAAGTTATATTTCAATAAAATGTTGTTCATTCGTAATTTGTACACAAAATTGATAAATAATTTTTACCAATATTATAAAATTTATTTCAAGCAATTAAAATAATTTTTAAAATCACCATATCTAAATTATCTTAGACTAATATTTTTGGATTTTTATGAAAAGTTTCATTTTTTGACCAATAGTGAAAAATAAAAAATTTTAATTGATAAATCCAATTTAATTTAAAATAATTATAATTATAATTTTTATATTTATTAGGTTTCAATAAAAATCAATTCAATTTTAAATCCATTAATCTAGTCTATGTAATTTTGGTAATTTTCATACTATTTTTTATAATAAAACATTACAAACTTTGGATAAATTTCTCTTTAAAGACATGCTTTCTCAACATGTCTACAAGATTAATTTTTAATTTAATCTTGGAACATCCATGAACTGAATTTTTAAAAATGGTTTCAATATTCTGACTAAAAAATGTATATAAACTGATAAGATAAAATAAATTTTTTACCATATGTAAAAGTAAAATATGTAAAAATTATTTATAATTGTTAATGTAAAAACTAATTTATAATGGGGATAAATTAACATTATAAAGATTATAATTACCAAAAAACATGTCTAATATTATTTCATAGCCATATTTAGACCATATAATGTCAAATTATTTATAATATTCCATTTTTGACTCTGGTTGGATTGTAAATAACATTGTTATAACTTTTTCATCTAAACAATTACTAGTGTTCCAATAACCATAGTTATAAATAGACACCCACTCTCTAATATTCATCACACAATAAAAACCTTTTCGGGGAAATATCTATCAAAATAACATCCAAAAGTCCTTACCCTAATCCCAGAATCATTTACTTCTCCAAAAATACATTCTAGGAATATATTAGGTATAACCTAAATGATGTCATCTAAGAAGATATAAAATTCATAATTATAAATATTTATATTATTTATTATTACATCTTTTTAAAATATTTTTCATATAGGGTTATATAATAAAAACATATCATAAGAAATATTCTTTATGAAAATTCACTTTCCTAAAACAATCACCACTTCCATTAAATGGTTTACAAAATCATCATTCGTGCGTGCAATGGACTACGGTCTCATAAACCGCATTCATTAATTCATCCATCAACACCTCCCATAAAAGGTTATTGTGGTGGATTTAAATTAAATATATTATATTTTCTTCATAATTTTAACAACATATCCATTTTATCATATATAAGTTTTTATACATTCCACTCCGTATAAGATATGATAATTATTCTCATGTGTACTATGGACTACTTCCTCAAGAAGCTATGTGATTCATTTTCACTAAAATTTTACAATCAGGATGATAAGGATAATGTTACTAATGATATGTGATATAAATGGAATAATTATTTTATTATTTACATATTTATCATTATTAAAAGGAAACACATCTTTTTTTTTAATTTTTTCACTCATTAAAAGATGATAACGTCATTTGTGTACGTATGGACTACAAAATTCACAAAGACAAGTGAATATATTTCTATCACCAAATGGATGATATATATATATTTTTATTTAAATAACTAATATGGTATTTATCATATAATAATCATTCTAGGATGATAAAATATCAGTTACACACATTCTATAATGATCGTTAAAAAATGGAAACGTTACTCATGTGTTTGAACGACCTACCATCTCCATGATCATTAAAAACATAATTTATCATTACCATAATTAATTATTGGTTATAATTTATAGTTTATTTATAAATATGATAATTTTTTCAAAATTATTATTCTATTTATTTGTAAATAAAAGACTCATTGAACATAGTAAACCTATAAATATAATTTTTTACACCTCAATGAAATATTATTAAGATATATGATAAAAATAAAATTATTTAAGTAATAATATATATAATGATAATAAGTAAAATAAAAGGGACAAAAAAATTTAAAATGTTTTTTAAGAAGATAAATTCTTAAAATATGTTTATTTTTTAGGAATACTAATAATGTAAATGACTAGTTCGAATCAAGGTAAGGGTTTCTCATCTCACTTTTACTAACTTGAGACATAGACCATTTACACCAATTATATATTTTACGTGGTGTATATACCTCAATTTTTGTATTCCATATCATGAATTCTATAATATTCATGATTTTAATGTTTCATTAAATTATATTTCAATCTGGGGGATTACGATTCAAATGTTACCAAAGTGGAATATGTTTAATCCACAATTTGACTATTATTGAGGAATGACTTTGTTTAAGTCTCACATAAGAGAATTATTTGAAATTTATATCTTATGATCAATATATTTTCTTATACTAAGGAAATTACTTGCATTTTTCTTATAATCATACTTTTTTTTATCTTTATGAATTTAAATGATTAATAAAATATTTTCAAGAAACTTCAATATTAAATTTTCTCATTACATTAAAATTATTTTTGGTCAAAAAACATATATTCTATAAATATTATCAATAATTTTTAACATTTTATAAGTGATTTATTAAATATGTTATTACCAATTTTTATATTTAAATTTTTTTTGAATAGAATCTTCATGTTGTTTTCAAAAAAAGGCATATTTTTATTTTTCCAAAAAAATAAAAGGATTATTTTTAATGTACTCAATATGTATAAAAGTTCCTAACCTCGTGACCACTCTATGTTTTAATGATTACATTATACGTTTAAATTTATATTTTCAAATTATTTTTTTAAATTTTTTTGTAAACATTTAGTTTAAAAAGGTCACTTAGAAAATTAAGAGGATATCTTCCCCAAGAATGTTTTAATGATATAATTATACTAATTATATTCATCATGTACATCAAAGATTTTATTGAACTATTGATCTACTGGATACATGTTCAATTTAAATCATCTTTATTTTTTATATGGATGGTTTATGATTTGGTTGATTGAGGATACACAATTTTTTTACCACTCACCATAATTATATATATGCATTATGATTGTGTTTATCGATTTTGTAAAGTATTAACATTTATTCTGCTAGTTTTTTAGTATTAATGATTATTTTTATTATGAACAAATATATTAATATTTAAAAATAATTATACATATTAAGTGGTGGGGATTACCTGATATAGCCCCTTAAAGAATAAGTAGGTCTCAAGGGAAAATATAGATTAGTTTTTGGATGATGGATTAACCATATATATATATATACATATAGGCATACAGACTCCATGGTATTAGATATCGTCAAACAAGGCCTCGAAGGTATGTTTTAGAGGACCAGTATTATACATTCCATCATTATGAATTTATTTATTGATATTTTATGTAATCATTATATTAGTTAGAATATCCATGGTAAAATTTCAAACACATATGATTATTTATATGGAATTATTTGATTCTAATTTATTCCTAGAATATTTTAATAATGTTATATATTAAATGAAATTTTCATAATCTATTTACCTTTCCATATTGATTATTCCTTATTTCTACCGAGATTTTTTAATTCCCAAACCCTTACTGAGAATCTGATCTTAACTCTTTATTATATTTTAATTTACTTAGGATTCCATGATGTGTTTTGTGATTAATATGCATGAATAATATAAGGGGAATAAGGATTCTCTCAAGTAATTTATTTGTATTTTATGTTTTCAATTTTTATATGAATTTATGTACATATGTAGTTTTTCGAGACTACTAAAGTACTTAATATTTTACAGTTCAATTCCCTTTATCTTGTTCCAATGTTACAAGGTAAACACTAGGTCCAAGATACTAGGTTCGAGGAGCATCAATATTTGACTTCATGGTTACCAAGTGCTAATGAATTTCATAACTCAATTTTTTCTCAATTTGTTATTTTACAGCTTAATTATGTCTGATATTCTAAGATTGTGTGCTTAATGAATTTTTATTATATTATTTTATTTTATCAATGGTTCTATATTGATTTACATTTTAAACACATAAAAAATTCAAAGATTAATTATCACATCAATATTATGATATTTATAATAGTTTATTTATAATATCATTTTAATCAATAATGTTTATTGGTCAGTTTCCATTGAGGGAAATTATTTTATCCTAGTCTAGTATAACTAATTAATTTTATTCTCATCTGGTAATTCACGACGTTTCTAGTAATGATAAAATTTTCCACTATTTTTCAATAGTATTTATAAATTTTTTGAATGAAAATCTCAGTTTATTAGCCTTTGGAAATAATCATTTCCATCAAAATAATTTTTTTTTTCTAAAAAAAATTTGAAATATTTTTTAACATTATAAAAATGATTTATTAGAGACATTTTTATTCAAGGTTTATTTTTTTATAAAATTTTATAAAAGTAATCATTATGTATATTTCTAAAAAAATTGTTCTCCTTTTATAAAATGGTGAAAGGAATACTTATTTTAGAATTTACATCCTGAATGAAATTACTAACCATGAAAAACACTCATTTTTAATGAAAATATTTTAATTTTAAAAGTTTATATTAAAATAAAATTATTTCAACATATTATGTAAAATTTTAGTTCAATAAAATTTTCAATGTGATTTTTTTTCCAATACTGTTTTAATAACATTTTTATGTTCTTTCTTTTCATTAAAACCATTAACCATTTATGGTACATATAAACCGATAGGTATATGTTTTATTTATAGTATAATTACTATTAGAATAAATTAATTTTGATATGTTTTACTAGGTAATGTGTTGACATTCTCCATGTTTATTAATTACATAAATAATTAAATTTCAAGATAAATATTCACTTTTTTTTATCGTTAGAATTAAAATTTTTCTTATGTATCGAAATTATTTATCATGTATATATTTATTAATCAACTATATATCATTTCAATATATGCTATTTTACATTCAACAATATGTCAATGTGTTGGTAAGTCATTGTTATTCTATGTTCGTTATTTGATATGAACATTTTATTATGAAATATCATAAATACATAAATAAATCATTGAAAATAAGAGGATTGAGTTGGACAAGTAGATATGGGTGGGGATTACTTATAGATACCATCTCGATGCATCTGTAGTATTTTATGATGAATTAGTCAACTATCATTATTTAAATATGTTTTTGGTGTATACTTACCCATGAGTTTTAAACTGTCCTGTGAAAGGTCTCGATAGTAGAGGTAATACGATTCTTGAGATCATGAAATCCAATAATTAAGAAATTCCTTCATCAGTAATTCATTTATTTTTATCCGTGATATTTTTTGATGATATAATCCCTCGATGCATTTCATTAATATTTTATTGATTAAATGAAATTTATTTTAAGTACTTTTTCTTTCTATATTTATTATTTTATATATTATTATGGAAGAAAATTATATAATGGAATGTGTGTTAAGATATTTAACATTCAATAATTTTTATGATTATTTATTTATGATAGGTTTCAATATATTGAACCCATACAAAGAATTTTATTTCACCATACTTTTTTCCTTTCCTCTGAATTGAATTAGTGTACTATAATTGATATGAAATGATATATTAGGGGAATAATGATAATCATAAAAAAATTGGTTTTAATTTTTTGTATTCAAATTTAAAATGATGATCATTTAAGTATCATTATTACCAAAACTATTTAATTATTATGTCATTCCGGATATGATCTATTATATCAAAGGCTAATGTAGCATTGTAAACACTAGCTTTAGGATTTTGGGATTAGGGTTTCTATAGTTGGAATCAAATATTGTTTAGTAAAAATCTAGGATACTAGATTTAAAAAAATGGGGATAATACCCCATGATTTAATTTGAGGATAATAATATAAGATCATCCTAATGTTTTGATAAGGATGAGATTATATGGTTTTTAGAAAAAAAATCACCCATTATAGATACTAAAAGTGGGAAATTTTTTAGAATAGTTATTCTTATGAGTAATAAATATGAAAATTTTATATTTTTGTTGACCTAATATTCACATAGTGCAAGAAAATATTCCCTACTAAACACCTCTTATGGAATTATTTGGGGAAATTATTTGGATAATCCACATTTTTTTGCAGATCGTTACAAAGGATTTTCAAAGATGATTAAAACAAATGATTTATGTTAATCATATGATGTCTTATATTGAAAATATTGTTTCATGATTTAGAAATACGATAAATTATTAAATAGTTTTCCCACAATGATTATTGTTTCCAAAAATATTATTTTTGGTTTTGGTCAGTGACTAGAACCCATAAGAATCTCTTTAATATTTAATATAAAGGCCAATGTGGTGACTATGAGAAAAAAATGTGACGAGGACATTAGCCAATGATATCATGATTATTCACAATTATTTATCCAAAAATATGTTTAAAATGATATATATTAACCAACTACCATTATCGACAAATCTGAGAATGGTGTAGTATCCCAAGATCTCAATTGGTGGAGACCGTTTAGGAAATAAGTTTATATTTCATTATTGTTATAAATGTGGATAGATAGATGAAACAAAATGACTCAAAGGAACTTTAAAATTTTTTATGTGTTCAAAATAATTTAATAAAGAAACTAATTGATGAGTAAAAATTAAGAGTAATATATATGGGAATAAATTTCATATTATAGATCAATTTATTGTTCATTATTTTAAATGTGGCGAACAAGTAAGTTACCCATGTCAATTAACTCTTATAAAAGTAAATAAATAGACCAAGGAAGTACCTATGTTGATATAAAATGGTTTAAGTAATTATATATTAGGTTTAAATAATTAAATTGTAGTAGTATTTTTTTTATGAATCATGATATATCTAAAAATTATTTAAAATATTAATAACATATATGTATTTGTTTACATGAGTGATATAGAAACTATCCTTGTTTAATGTGCTTAAATTTGATAATAAGTTCCATGTCATGAAGAAAGCAATTTATTTTTCTGGTAGAAATGGAACATGTTTAAGGATTTTTTTAGAAAATATTTAATATAATAAAATAGGTTTGTGTAGTATATATGAAAGAGTTATTTGAGGAATAATAATTTTTTATCCTTACAATAAAAGGTATTGGTAAACATAATGGTTTATATTATCTTAGACGTTATAGTAATTATGATTAAACAAAAAATAGGAGAATTATAGTGATTATATTAATAATTTTTTGAAAAAGTTACAACCTATATATAGATAATTCCAAGGGGCTCAAAGTCACAACTGATGAAAGATAATTATCTAACACCTACGACTGGAATACATGATGTGTTGGTAAATATGACACTATTTTTACTTAGTATATTTAGTGGATAAGTATTAAAGATGATCTAGAGATGTTACTATTGAGGGTAAGATATTAATAACTTATTCTTACTAAATTGATTTTGCAAAATATTTATATAGATTATGAAATACATGTCACTATTTTATGGATATTATGATATGTTAAAATTTAAATGCTATTGTTTCAGAAATAAAAAATAATTTTGAATATATAATTCATTGAATATGATATTACGATGAAATTGGTCAAAGAAAACCCAAAGGATGGAATTGTTCTCATAAAATAATATGATATCAAGAAACAATTTTTTTTATAGGAAAACAAATCATCAAATTTTGGAAAAAAAATCTAGAAACAAAAATGTTATCATATTATATTAATATATGAAGAATCAGTTATTCATTTAAATCATAAGAGAATTATATTTATAGGTTATTAACATTAAATTGATCATTAATTATTCTGTGAACAACGATCTCAATCACTCTCTATAATTATTTACACTTTTCTTACTTTTTTATATCTTCACCTCCCACCCATGTTTTCTTATTTCGAATTCTAGGAATTTATTTATTCTAGATGATCATTTTATTTTCATTTATACATTATAAGAAGTTGATTATTAATAACCATTTTATAAGGTGTTCTTTATAACAAAAAGATTTCCAACTGTAAAATCCTTGATTAACGAGATCAATTTTAATGTGAGAGGATATACATTCTTAAAGGGAGGAGGAATGTAACACCCTGAGATTTTAAAGAAAATTAGGTTTGTTATAATATATGAAAGAAAAATCCATTCTTATAAAATAATTTAAAACCCTGATACTTTTTTATATACTTATTTTTAAACAAAATCATTCTCTTTGATATTTTATAATAAACCTAACCCCCGGATTGAACAAAACTGGATACAATATTTAAAAGTTTTCATTTGAAAATGACCATTATAACCAAGATGTTATGATGGAGGTTATGAATGTTAATAAATTAATTATGGATATTATATAGTTCACACATGTATAAAATAAATTAAATGGATATATATTTATTTGAAAAAATAAAAAAATCAAAGAAAAAATGTTTTGAGAAAAACAGTATTTTTCAAAAAGACAGTTTAGACACAATGTTCACACATAATTGAAAAACTAATTTTGAAACTATTAAAAAAATATTAAAAAATGAACTTCATTTTTGAAATCTAAATTTAAAAATTATAATTTTCATAATTTTTAATATTTATTGTAAAAGATAATATTTTTGATGAGTATAGAAAAATACTAATTTTTAATTTAAAACATCATTTTCATTTAAATTAATTAATTATAAAATTGTATTTTAAATTTGGTTGAAAGTCAAATTAGTTCAATTATATTTAAATTTATATTTTAGAATTTATTTTAATAACTTTTTTATTTAAATTTTTCCTATAAAAAATTATACAATTAAATGTTTTTTCTATAGAAAAACCTTTTTTTGACGTGCCTGAGTGTTTAATTTCAAACTGAATTAATTGAAATCTATTAATAGAATTTCAAAAAATGGATTCCATATTTTTAATAAGATTAATTTATTTAATCTAAAATGGTAAATATAATTTTATTTTTTCTTGAATATTAAAAAAAATAATTACTATAGTTAAGGTAAAAATGAGTTTATTGTGGTTAAAATAATGATCTATGGATTAGAAATGGCCTAAATATTATAAAACACGCATTTGATGGACATATATATACTTTTTATCATATGGTTTTATATAATTAAGCATATTTTAATTACTTTGAAATATAATTATTTTGATTAAAGTATCGTTTTACAAAATTCCTTTTATGGCATCTCCGACACTTATGAAATGCCACCCCACCCCTCCCCTCTTCTTACTTCCAAGTATATATTGGTTCCAACAATACTAACCAAAATAACTTCCTTTCTTACTTGACAAATTTATAGATCCATTTTTTCATCATAAATCCATCATAGGATGTCTTATGGTGAAAATATAAAGACTTCATCCGAATAAGAGGAATCATTCTTAAATGATTTTTGTTTATTTATTCCTCCACCTCGGTAAAATAATATCACAAAACGAAATTATATTATACTAAAAATATCACATATAATTATATATAATTGTTTTATTGGAATACCCTCTATAAATATATTCTTAGATCAAATGAGAAATTAAATTCTAGATTTTGTGTATGGTGAATTACGATCTCGTAAACTGGTGTAAAACATTTTCCATAAACACAAATCAAGATTGAATATAGTGATGGATTTAATATATATATAATTATTTTTATATTATTATAATATTAATATTATATTTTCACATGTACCATGTTACCTTACATCATGTTTTGAATATGATAACATTGCTCATGTGTAGAGGGGACTACCGATTATAAAAGTGATGTGATTCATTTCTTACATACGCTTTATATGGAATGTAATATTGATAATTTTATTGATTATCTATGATATCTATGAAATTTAATATATTAATGGAAATTTAATATATCATAAACCTTCATACCCTTAGACTCATTAATGGATCGATATCGTTAGTCATTTTTACGTACGACCTAACATCACCACGAAGTGATGTGATTTATTTTTTTGGTTCATCGATAAAATTGATTATATAATTATATAAAATGATTAAATTTGATATTTATAACATTAATGTAATTATTTATATGATGTAAATATATCATTTACCTAATAAACCAAGCATCAATGATAAAACACTCATGATATAATAAGGAAATTAACACCCGAAACAATGAAAATAATGAAGTGTTATTTATGAACATGTGGTAAATGATATAATATGATCACATGGGATATTATAAATATATTTATCGTAATGGTATAATTTAATAACATTAATAAAACCATTATAAAATATTTAAAATCAGTTTTATCCTTAAAGAAGCATGAGGCATGCGAAATTGTCTCAGTTTACATTCATCAAGGAATATTGTAATGTTATGCACATGATTTCTTCATATTGTTTATATAGAGATAATTTTATATTTAATATCCTTAAATATTAATAAATAATGGTATTTTAATTATTAATATTATTTATTTCATCTAATTGTATTTGAATTTATAGTTACCTAGTGGTAACGAATTCCAAAAATCAATTTCCATTCATTGGGTTATATTTGTTCTTCATCGTATTTAATGTTTTATGATGAAATGTACAATTAATTATGATTATATTATGATTTATTTTAACTTTTTATATGTGTATTTACATTTCCAACACATAATCATTTCTTTGATTAATTATTACATCAAAACTTTGGGTATTCTAATGGATAATTTCACATTCTCATTTTTGTCGAGATTGTTTAAGTTTGAATTTACATTGAAGGATATTATTTTATTATTATTTAAAATAAAAAATTATTTTTTCATCATAAGGTTATTTATCAGATTTTCATCTAATTTTACCATTCATTTCTCTTTTATACATAAAAGTATTCTGGAAAGCATTTCAATTAAAGTAGACGTAATTTTTTCATTGGTCAGAAATATATTTTCAACGAAATCCAATTTATCTAAAAATGTTTTTGAAATTATTGTTAAAATTATATAAATGATATATTTGGTACATATTTACCCATGTTTTACTTTTTTTACAAATTTTAATGAGAGGAATATTAATTTCATTTTCCAAATAAGGCATGTTTGGATTTTACAAAAAAAGTTATATTAATATATTTTAAGCATGTATGACATGATCCTAATTCCCCAAAATCTTGAATATTCAATATTTAAAATGATAATTTATATTTTTTATTTTTTATTTTTAAATTAAATTATTTTTAAATTATTTTTATAAAATTTAGTAATAAAAATATTTTTAATGTGGAATGTTTATTTTATATATGTGTAATTTTTATAAAACATTTATGGTATTTATATTCATAAAAAAATAAACCCTTTATTAAAATTATTATCTGCATGGTATATTTTGTATTGATTCTATGATTGTTATTTCTCTAGTTGAATTATGATTAGTTTGGATAGATAAATGGTTGACATTCTATTTCTTGATTATTTTTTGTAATCTTTTACTAACCTTTACAATTTTCACATTCATGTTATCATTAGAAATTAAATTTCCAAAAAATATCCATATTATTTATCATGGATATAATTATTAATAAAATTATATATCATTTATATACATTTAAATTTATATGATTAAATGAGGAATGTATGGTTAATCTGTATTCCTAATCGATGCAATAATTTATTGATATGAAATGTAATTAATGAAATAATCATTGAATTTATATATGAATAATTCATTGGAAGGTTAGATATATGTTGGGACTAATTATAAATATCCCCTAGATTCATTTTGAGTCTCAAGAGATGACTCAGTTGACAAGCCATGGTTAAATTATTATTTTTTGTATACCTACCCAACAAATTTAAACTATCTTCTGAAAGGTATTGACAGTAGAGGCATCCTGATACATTGGATCAAGACATAAAACAATGAAGAATTTTATTCTTTAATAATTTAGTTATTATTAATAATTTTATTTTTTAATGATATTTTATTTTAATATATTCTATTATAATTTTATAGATTAAATGGAAGTTGTTTTTGATTGATTTTCTTTCTATATTTATTGTGTTTTATATTATCGTAATATTTAAATTATTTAAATTCAATGTAATTTATGTTATTTTCATTTACATGTTGATTATACATATTGATTAATTATATGTTACTCATTAATTAACCCTTAGAGAAAATTTGAGATCATCTTTACTTTATTTTTGTTCCCAATAATCAAGGATGTGTTCTATAAATTATATAAAATTATAATTTTGGGGAATTATTATATTCTTATTTTTCATTTTTTTCATTCAAATGTAATACAAGAATCATGTTTATATATATATATATTACTAACAGTAATAATGTTTTTAGTATTTTAGGATACAATCACTTATATCACGTCCCAATGTATGAAATTTGAAACCAACTTCATGCTACTAGATTTGAGGTTGCAACAACATTTTTAATTTGGAGATTCAATCACATCACATCATGTGACACTTATTAGTGTACTACATTGTCAAACCATTCTCTTGTTTATCCCAAATATTTATCAAAAATATTCCTTAAAATTTTTATCTATGGTTCAACAAAAAATTAATTATTATAATTCCACCATTATAAGAAAATTATTATAGAACTAAAAACCAAATTGGGAATAAACTAAACCATTTTTTTAATTTCAAATCCTTAGTCTGAAAATAGTATTTCATTTTCATTACTAGATGATAACATTTATATTAATTATCACCCATTATCGTTCAACATCTTTGACTATTTTTATCTTCTTAATAAATTTCACTATATTAAAAGATATAAATTAAAAACTTTATATGATCCAATCAATTCCTGGTATTTCCACTATGAAAATACATGTTAATAATCACAAATTCTATAAATCATTACATTATATCTATGTTTTTATCTTAAAAAAATTATACGTTATCTTATATTTATATAATTGTAGTTTTCCATTTCTAATTCATAATATCCATTTTATTTTATTTAATATTTAAATCCATTAGAATCATATTATATTTATAGTGATTTAATATTTTCATATCTAAATATTGAATATTTTTAGATGAATGTTTAATTCATAAAAAATAGAAACATTCAAACCATATAGGTCTAGTATCACTGGATTTTAAATATAATATATTATTATATACGGAATGATCTTGAATATCTCTCATAATGATCTTCTGAATTATTATTATTCATAGAGATATGCTACCTAAGCATTTTCCCATAACCCCGAGAAAGAAAAAATTTGAAAGGGTGATCTATGATGCTCAATACGAGTAAAAATGGGATATATCTATCGATGATCATATAATTGAATATAATTACAAAAGGGGAATTTAACCTTAAATATAACATAAAATTTTATACCCAATTTATCATAGATATTAAATCAGAGTGATGGAATAAAATATTATCATTTGAAAAGACATGAATCAAAAGAGTAACAAATCATCATAAATAAACCATGAACCCTATGATCATGTAAAATTTGTTTAGAACCATATTATGTTTGGAATATCGTTCATATATTGAATTTAACTACTGATACCATAAAATAGTAATCGATCAAGAAACAAAACATTTTTGTCAGAAAACAGTAGATCAAGAGTCATCACCTATTTCCCATAGTGGATCAAGGACATCAACTTGTCACTAATAAAGGATCAAGCACATATATATTTACCCCATAGTTATGTTTTTAGATATAAAACATTAAAAATGCATTATATTGAAACATAAATCAGGGAACACCCATTATATAATGAAAAACGTACATATGTGTGGAAAAAGATCATAAAACATTAAACATATCATCATAGCATAAACCAAGAAACTAAATGGGATTAAAGAATATCACATCATCATAATTCAAAAATTTATAGAGTAATAATAAGGATGTTATCATAATATCACATCCTTGTTAAAGAATAATAAAAATCAAATGATTTTATTATATTTGAAATTTCTATAAATAGATTCACTGGAATATTTATTGAGGTAAATACACTTTTCAATTTGAAATCACATATTTAAAATCTAAAAATTCCATAAATATTTTGGAAATTGTTTAAAAAAAATGAATACATGTAAATTCATATTCCATTAATATTATGGGAAGTTATATTCATCCCATATATATGAATATAAAACAAGCCTTACATAGTTTTCTAAAAATTTGTAATGTACATCATTCTAAAAATAGAAATAATATTCATTTATAAGATTTTCATAAGAATTCAATCCTGGGTAAAAGTGTATTTAAAAAATCATTTGAGAATATTAAAGAATTTATTAAGGTGAGTCCCATAAATCATGGACATGGAAGATAAAGGATTGTTTTACTATAGAGGGAAATGACATTATTTTTCTATAAAAACAATATTTTCATCCCACATATACTTAAAGAGGGGAAAATGAAAGGAAAATCTATGGTTTTGAGAAATAAATAAAGGATAATAATAATTAATTTTATTTACTGGAAAATCATTATACAATTTTATCAACAAAAATTAAATCTTACATAATATCAATTAAAAGCATGATTGAAATATAAATTCCTTAGCTATAATATAGAATTTCAACACAAATGGTGAAGAGTACTGTAAAATTAATATAGATTTATTATAAATTTATTTTCAATCCATACCTATAAATTTCATACCATTTATGATTTATAATTAAATATTATCAATTTGTTATTAACAATTTGTTGTTAAAATCTATTTTTGGGGTGATAACTATTTTTTCAGGCATTTTTCATTTCAGCAGTCCTAATTTGTATACATTTATCGTGGATGTGTCATTTAAATAATTTCAATCAATGTATCAATATCATTTTTTTCAATATATATATATATATATACATATATGCTTATAAATTCTTTAAACATATATAATAATGAATTAAAAAATTTAGTAGGATGGTAAGAATTACAAACATATGATGTAATTTCAATTTTTTGAAGGATGTAAATGAAGAAATAAAAATAATAAACAAAAATTATAGAATTATTACTATGAAAATATATATCATATATATTCATTAAATATATCCTTATTACCATGAATGAGAAATGTAAATTAAAACAAAATACTTTGTTTCATGGAGGTGGTATATAACATCTTACGAGTGACATTGTCATATTATAAAATATTGGAAGGTTATTAGATATATGTGATATTATGAATTAATAATTAAAATTAATTTATTAATATCATATATAAACATTTTTCCCACCATAATCAAAATCCATGAATATTGGTGATGGAAAATGAATTATACTTCTACGTGGGGAGGGAAAGACGTATATATGCATTAGCCACAATTTCATTCCCCATTTGATTGAAAAGAGGATGAATAAATGTGTTCTCATAATAATATTAAAATTTCATAATATTTTGGGTATTTAATTTATTTTTTTATGATAAATACCTTAAATTTATAGGATTAAAAATGAAGCATGAAAATAATGTCACAGGTTACAGTTATTACCCATTCTTTGAAAGAACTGTTTTGGACCATTTATTGTGGACTCTAGGGTTAGTATATTGGAAATAATGGCACATATATAATATAACTAATGACTTTTAGAAGTTAATTTTTTGTAAGGAAGATCAAGGAGGCTCAACATACAGTAAATAATAGAAAGGAGTGTTGTCCATCAATAAGGAAATGAGTGGACACAATTGTATTTTTTTAAAATATCAATGTATAATAAAATATATCTCAATAAAATGATTCCATATAGACATGTATTAAATAAATAGGATTCTATTGTAATAATAAAATACATCAATTAAAATTTCAAATTATTTTTTACATTGTAATCCTTATTTTTTATTAACACCTTACTTATCATTTTCGACTATAATAGTGGTAACAACTATTTAAATCATAATGGTTTATGTATATTACTATACATTGAAAAATTGGTAAAAAATGAACCATGGATGACATTAAAAACGTAATTCAACTCACATAGACATATACAATTTGTTTTTATAGATTTTATATCATTTAATGAAATATTATTTTTTATAAAATACAATCATTGTAAATTTTGAAGCTCTTCATTTAATTTGACTTAAAATTCACCCATATAATAATGAATTCAAACTATATTTTTCCTCAAAACCCTATTATTTATTAAATATCTTAAAAGTTCTCAAAACAATATAAATCACACAAATTATCTTACCATTAGTTTTTTAATATCACATTTTATTAAATTAGATTAATTAATACTATTTAGGTGTTTCATAATAATTGAAGGTAATTATATGATTACTAAAAATTTGTAATAATTTGGGATTATTAAAATTATATAATTATTATAAAATTTACCATTAAAATTCATCCATAACATGTTTCTCCCTACTTGAATACATAATAAATATATTTATGTAAGAGTGTTCCATTTTATAATCTATTTTCAAAAACTAATTTAAATTTAAAATCAAATAAAGAGTTTTTGATTTTGACATTGTTTTAATGTTTTGAGAGAAATTTACACTTTCCACTAATAGAATTAGATTATGTAATTTGGCATAAAAATTTATATCATTATCCCAATATTTTAATCATATTTTGACTATTTTACACATATCGGGGTAATTGTTTTTCTTGGCTTAATATTCATATTTACTAAAGATAAAATTATATTATTTAACAAATATTATAATCATAATTTAAAATATAAAATACATTTTTCATGACTAAATTTCTATAAGTGGAAGTAATAGATTTTAAAATATGTGAGAAAAATGTGATGGAAAAGTTTATTTTGGAAAATAATATTTTAAGAATAACATTAGATTTATTTTTATCCCATTCCTATAAAAGTATTAGATTGATGTTAATTTTTTATTGAATGTATAATATATTATTTTCATAATAATCATTTTAAAATATTAATCTATTTAATTTTTTAAAATAAAAATAGAATGCAAATTTAAATATCATTTATTAGAAGAACACATCCTTTATATAAAAATATTTTTTATTTTAATTTCTAATTAGTTGGAAATAAATTAAATCATATATATATATAACCTAATATTTCATAATTTAATAATTCCTATTTATATATATCAATCAAATGGCTAAAAGGTAATTTTATCATTTAATAATAATAATATAATGTAATATCACTGTTTATTTAAACACATTTCTGTGTTTAATATAATATATAAATGAAATTAAAATTATTTGGAATTTGTTTTTCATAAAATCATGGTTGAATACATTCTAAACCACATAAAATAATGTTTTACTCCAAATTCCATTAAACTAATTGAAAAAATGAGGATATATTTATTTCATTGAATCATCGGGTTACAATGTTTATTCATTGAATCTCTGATTCCTCTAGAAAAAAATCATGAAAATAAATAGAATAAAAGGAATATAGATTTTTATTTCAAAAAATTAGTGAATATTGAAATCTTATAAATAAAAAAAATTAATGTTACAACCTTGAGAGAAACGCATGGCATTGTATACATTAAAATATAATATACATTTTTTTATTTATTCAACATATTTTCTATAAAATAAAAATAAATATTCTTGTTGTAATCCTTTTAAATGAAATAAAAGTTGACCTAAAAGGTAATTTATAATTATTTTATTTTCATATAAATAAATTAATAAACAACTTGTCAAAATATGGATGTGGCGGAGAAAGAGATGGATGGGATGAATTAAAAATATATATTATATGTTGAGTTTAACTCTTCACATACAATATTTATCTTCTTCAATAATAAAAACATGCCAATCATTTACCTGATTGTAAAATTTTCAGGTTTATTATTGAATATATTTCTATGTAATAATCAATTACCTAACCCATTAAATTCCAAATAGATGTTTTGAAGATATTCATCTCATTTTTTCAATATGATTTTAGTATGTTGACTAGGGTCACAGAAGTTATTATTTTATTGCATCTTTAATCAAATTCACATATATTTGTCCTGTTTGGTGGTCCATGGGGCCTTACGTGACCTTCCCCATATTCTAGATGCTACCGATTAATATCGATGGTTTAAATAGTATATTGGGGAGACTATGCCCTCACAATCAGTGTACATAATAATAGTGTAATAATAGTAATCAAAGGAAAGAAAATAGAAATAAAAAAATAGAACTTTGAATCATATAATATTAATATAAAAAAGAAGGAACATATCTAGTATTATATATAATATTTCGATAAAATTGTGGTTGTATAACCAAATAGGGATACATGGGATACATAATATCCGGAATGTGCAACATGAAATAAATAATAAATTAAAGATCAAAATTTATGACCATTGATATAATGGGAATAACCTTATTCCTCTACCCTTATGCCCCATCCCTGTATAGAGAGTTAAAAATCCATTGTTGGGTGCTTCCCCTAATCCCTACATGGGTCCCTACTAATGTTCATTTGGTATCAATCGACAACTCAAAAGGGGAATGAGATAAAATTTGTAGGACGCCACCAATAATATATATTACTAATATAGCATGTTAATATATATTAATTAGTGTTTAGATATAATAATAAAAATTTTAAACCAATAAACTACATCAGCTCGGGTTCCTCATGGGAGCCATGTTAGATAATAACTACTTTATCCTATGTTGGGATGACTCTAAGGAATTAATATTATTATTTAATAATTATAATAGAAAAAATAAGGAACAACATTCACTTGAATTATGTATGAACTATATTGAACTCTATTTCAATAAATTAGTTATAAAAATGATGGAATGGCATGTCCGTTAATTACCATAACTAGTAGGTATCATCATATCCATTAGCATGAAATAAACAATAACGATAATATTTTCCATTGATTACTATAAATTAATAAGTTATTTAATAACCATCAATTATGAATAATAAATATTGAGTTTCATGTCCAATAACTCTGAAGAAATTTTTTTAATGCCATGTCTGGTAATTATAATTAAACAACATGGATAATCATGTCCATTTTAGGAGGAAAACATGGGTTATCATCCAAGAGATATTAAAAATCAAGGAAAAGGGACATAAACCATTCCATTTATTGATTTAATTCTATTATTTTAGTATTATTATAGAAAAATAATCAACTTATTCGATATAATGCATTTCATTGGACAACACCAAGCCAAACACACATTAGTGATATTTTATTCATTGGGGAAACATTGGACATTAAGGATTATAATTGAAATTACCAAAAGGGATTGTTCATAGTTTCCAACCAAAGAAATTATTAAATACTCTATAACACATGTAAATTGATATTAAATAATAAATTTAAGGGTTTTTTATTTTTAAGAGAAATAAGGAACGTCTAACCTTCAACATAATGGTGAAAAATAATAAACACCAAAGTAATTTGAAAAAATGTACATATTACCATACATAGATGGGTAGTAGGTTGTTAATCCATTATCAACAATTATAATATTCTAGAATGATAGAAATAATAGAAGTATGTTAATATCCAAAAAATAGCGAACACTAGCTCCCATGTATTAAACAATGCATACAAAAAGTTAAACAAATAATGGAAGAAAGATGATTGAAGAGAATTCTAAGAAGAATTAAACATTATGAATAGTGAGTAATATAAGTATCAAATGATGGTGTTATTTTTAATCCAAAATATATAAATGTTATACCTCAATATTTTATAATAATAACATATATGATAGCACATTCAATAGAAAACATTGAGTTTAATCGAAATACATCATATTATTGAAATATTAATTTAATAATAATTACATTATTACATAGAAATTTAGTTATCAGGTATTAATATGATTAACTACATTACGAAATTAAACTAAATGTACTACCCAATATAAATTTATTTTTAAACGCTTATGAAATTACAAATCAAATTTTTCCAAAAGCTTTTATTTGAATAATGATATTTTTGAGAAACTATTATTATTAAATTTTAGTAATTCTTTTAATATTTTTTAAAAATAAAAAATAATTTTTTAAATCATTATATCGATATTATATTATGGAGAAAATTTTAAATTCTATAGAAAATACTGATTTTATAGTGAATACTGAAATTGTAGATTTTTATAAAATTATCTTTTCTTTTTAATTAATTAAGTAAAAATATATTAAATTTATTTTAAATTAAAAGGTCACCCACTCTCCTATCCTATTAAAATATAAAGATCCCATAAGATCATAAAATACCTTAAAAAATTCATTAATTTTACTTCCTCATCCCATATTCCTTTGTTTGAAATTAATTATAAAATTGAATTATATTTGGTGCAACCCTAATGATGTTTTCTGAAGAAGAGGTAACATCCCCATTCGAGCATTTAATGTTATTTATTCGTCCACATTATTAAATGAGTATTAAAAAATTCTCATATAATAAGCTATATTTCGTAAATATGATGACGTGTTTAATGATATGGTCATGACCTACTACAATCTCCTCCTACCTCAGCTGGAGAGAGGAATCGTTGATCTTGTGTACGATTGACTATCACCTCACAAACTGATGTATTTCATTTTCCATCAAAACTTCTTATGAAGATATATGATGATGTATTCATTTTTTATATATGATATATTTTTTAATATTATACTTTTTGAAATATAATATCATATATTAATTCTTACATTACATTTTATAGGGAATAAAATAACCTCGCTACTGGGTATGAAAGATTACCACCTCCTAAAGTGAAGTGATTCATTTTTAACAAAAAGGTAGAAATAATTAATTTTATATTTTTATTATATTAATTATTTAATAATTATTACAGAAAATTAATATATCATAATATTTCTTACGTTACAGGTTACTAAATAAAAGACAATATCCTTCATTTGTTTGACAGACTACTTCCTCATGAATAAATGTCATTATTTTCTACTACCTAATCAAATTAATGGTATATGTAAGAGTATTTAAATAAATATTTGGATATTTATGATAAAATTATCATTATACCAAGGTGAAATAAAACATTAATTTTTTCCATCATTATTATTAGAAAATGGGAATGTTAATCAGCTGTACATACGACCGACCATCTCTATAAATGTGAAGTAGATAATTTTTATAACCATAGGATAGATAGTTTTAAATGTATAATTTATTTATAAAAATGGTAATTATGTAACTATAAATAATATTTATTTCATTATATAATAATATCATGAACCTTGTTAAACATAGTTATTTTATTTTAGACACATGATATATTTATCAATAAACATTATAGTGTGAAATTATTATTCTTAGTAATTTAATAAAACATGGTAAAAAGTAAAAAGAATATTACTAAAAATTAAAGACTTATGAATATAGTTAAGAAGTATAATATGTTTATTTATGATGATGATATAGAACACACATGATGATTCTAGCTCAATCTAAGTGTTTCGTCTCAAACATCATTATTTGAGAGACATTTTCTTTTATTAACCTATGTTTCAAATGGTGCATTTAATTCTCTATTACATAATTTATCATGAATCCTTCCTTATTCATGATATTTTATGTCACAATTCATCTTATTCATTCATGGGTGTTTTTCTCCAAAATTACTAATGTGTTAATGGTTTATTTCAAAATAATATTATAATTGGAATAATATATTCTTGAATTACAACTGAAATAAATTATTTGACAATCGTATAATTAAACACATTCATTTTATTTTCCTCAATTTATTCATAAATTTCATATTTAATAGTAAAATTATTTTTTCCTTTTTGGTACTTAAAACATATAAGAAAATGTTATTTAGGAAAACTGACTTTAGTTATTTCTTCTAATGATACCATAATTTACTCCATATTGATATATATTTTCAAAATAGATTTCAAATTTTATAGATTATTTATAAAATAATTTTCTATCCATGCTTTATGATTATCTTTTTTTAAAAAGGAATCTTCTTGTAGTCTTATTGATGATGTAAATTTTTACTATTTTACCAATGTGTGAAAATAATGTTTTTGAAACATATTCAACATGTATGAAATTACCAGTCCTAAAATCCATCAGTTTCATTGATGATCACATTTTAATATTCAATGAAAATTTTCATAGAAACATATTTCCACAATATATCATGTGTATAAATTTTTTCATAAATATTTTGAAAGTAGAAATTATATAATTCACAATAATGTTATATATATATTTTCTAATGTACCTCTATCCATAAAAATATCATTAATGATATGTAATTGTGAAAAACATTATATATGTATCTCACATATTTAACTTGATCATTTTTAAATCCATTGGTGTAGAAATATGCGCCGTATGATCACTTCTAAAATTCCATTTTTATAAAATTTCTTTTTGTTTTGTTATGGAGCAAGATTATGAAACATATTTTCTTTTCCTGTGTAATACTGGGGTTCTGAATTATGATTTATTTACATTATATAAAACACATAGATCATGAAAATTTTATGATGTGTGTTACCAGATATCACTTCAATGAATTGATTTAATATTTAGTCTCATGGGGCATCATTTATGGGATTAGGAAGTAAACATTAGCATTTGTCAAGATTATTTCACTATATGGTTTTTTCTAGGATATTATCCTTGATTCCTATTTATGTAATATTTTTTAATTTCACATTTCCTCTATTCATATTACTTTATGATACCAAAATCTTAATATTTTTATTCCAAGTTATTACACATTTTATTTATATTTTATTAATTCATGTTATATTTATGACTTAGAGTTTATGAATACTTATCATTTTTGTAACCTTAACAGGAAATATAGATAAATATTTTCATGTATGTATTCATGATGTAACGATATGTAGTTTTAAGAGATCAAATGTATTAAGAATATCACAGTGCAAAGATTTGTATTCCATATTTTAGTTTCCTTTGATGTATTTTGAACATAGTATTCTAATGACAAAAGGCCTCATGATCAGTGGGTTCTAATTAGTAGATGTATGTCTATAATAATATCACAATATTTTCAAAAGGAATTATTCACTATTGTTGCTTTTGTAGAAAATTTGTCGTTACCCTTTGAAAACTAGGATTAAAACAGATTTGTGAGAATCATATAGATAATTATATAAAAAATTATAAGTATAGTAAAATATAATGAAATCCTATGGACATATTGAGATACTCGTATTCAATAAGTTGCATCCCTGACTCATAAGTACAAGTAGATTTTCATTCTAAAACTTATTTACCTATGGGAAATAACTTTGAAAAAGGTACATTGATCTTAAATCAATTATTACCTAGTATAATGAAATGATCCTTATTGTGCTCCTATTTGACACTACTGGTGGTTACTTTAGAAATTAATAAAATAAATAAAACCATAATGAATAACATGATAAAATTATTATTATTTAAATATTAATAGGATTGATTAACATGGTTTATGTAGATTGAAGTCTAGAGGCCTAGATATCAGGACATGAAAATCATTTATATGACATTCCCTATATTTTATTGTTCTTATTTAAAATGTTAGTTAATTCTCAAATTGATTCTTATAATATTTTTATTTAATACATAGAAATATGAGAAATAACTCCAAAAACCATTGCGAACGTAAATTTAATGATTTCCCTAAAGAGATGAAAAACCTACTAGGATAGATAGTTTGACATATTTTGATCATGTTAAATGGTTATCTCTAATTACGATCAGCAAATAGAATATAAAAGAAATTTTTAAATACAGAAAAGTAGGAAAGGATAAAATATTATTAATGTACATGTTCTAATAATGATTTGGAATTGAATATCTAGTGTTATAAATGAAAATTTTTGTTAATATGTAGCACAATGTGTATCTCAAAAGTAGTGTAAGTGGGTTTTTATTGAAAAATAATAGGTATATTGCAATGAATTTATAAGTAATTAAATGAATTATTTGAGTAGAACTTATTCATTATTAATTTCATTCCATAAACAAAGATTTATCTCTAGGGAACAGAAAGAAATATTCCATACCAAACATTTACGTGATGTATTTACCCATGGGGATCCTAGAATTATTATGTAAAATTATTTTTTTCAATGGTATGTTGTTTATAAGAATAATGAAACTTATAAGGATTATTTTTGATGAGTTTTTACTTAAGGATGTTAAAGAATATTTTTAATGGTAATAAAATCATAGGAATTCAAATTTTGGATGGGTGATATTTTTTAAAAGGAATAATTTGTATAGAAAAGCATAATAGTTAAAAATTTATTCGATGAGTAATTTTTATTTTGAATTTTTACATTATATTTTTTTGATAGATATATAAATTATGTTAATATAGTTGTATAAAAAATAAAAATAACATGTTCGTTGACCACCCATAACAACAAAAAAGGCTATAGGTCTCCAACCCACAATCATGGGGTGATAAAGATGAAACAACAACCATTGGTCTACATAATATACTTGTTAGTATGAATTTATTTTTTTACTTAAAAAATTTGAAAAATAAATATTATGTTGATAAAATATTATTTTGGTAATCTATGATATTTCAAGATAAAATTTTTTATTTAAAAAAATATATAAACCACAGGTTTATCATAAATGATTATTTGTGATGAATTCTATTATGTTATTTAGATAAATATGTTAAAGGGTTTTAAGGATAGACAATAATGGAATGGGTTATGTAGAAATTTTGTAGTTACTATTGTGGTATTATATATTAATGTATTATATGGGTAGAATTTTGAAATTTGTTTTGCTTTAGTAAACATAATATAAGGAAGTTGTTAATATTTTGAAGATTTTTTGATCCATTGGTATTTTATTTTATTGCATTACACATAAAAAATAAATATTGATTTCTCATCATTGGAATAAAAAAAGATTTTATAATGGAATTAATTAATGGATAAAATTATATATTTAATTTTTTCATAGTTAATATATTAATGTAATCCCTCAACTCTAGTAACAGGATATTGAAACAAAAATATTTTCACGTTACTTTCAAAATCAATGTTTAATTATTATTTTAAATCATTGTAGATTTATTTTTTTGAGGTAATTAAATTTCCCTTAATCATTAACTATATTTATATAAATGATATATATCAAAATATGTAATTATTTATAACATTATTACATGTACATATATTCACTTTTCACCACTGTTCTCCTATGTGGAAACCTAGTTATGTTTTTACCTTCATATGTCCATTTCACTATTTTTTAGAGAAATATTCATTTATCCTTTTTATGATATGGGGTTCTTCAGAAATAAAAATTCTAATATAAAACCCTTGATTGTCAAGTTCATGTTCAAAATATTACAACACAATTTATTAATGGGTAGTATAATGTAACACCTATATATGTTTAATTAACACTATCTTCGATGACATATTTTACACCCAACACCATGTTAAAAAGAACATCATTATATAATTCATATGTCATGATTTATATAAGATTTTGATAGCATATTAATCAATTTAGGCTGTATGCATAGGATTAAATTCTTCATAAAATTTATATAAAGGTACATAAAAATATAAATGTACATATATTTTCTTAGTAATTAAATACATTATATTTTATCAAAACATTTATTCCAAAATTGATTTTTATATTTTTTTGTTAAAAAATATTACAAATTTTTTTAGATGTTATAGATATATTAATTTATAAAATTAAATTATATTTTAAAATTATCATATGAATAATAATTTTTTAGGAAATATTTGAATTTTTCTAAAAAAATTAAATTTTCATTGAATAGTAAAAATATATGTTTTTTATAAACTTGTAATTTTTTAATAAATTATGAATATTTAATATTTTTAATCGATTTAGAATTGACATAATAATAATTTTTTAAAAATTAATTACAATTAATTAAATTTAAATGATTTATATATTTGATATTATTATATGTTTAATCTTAGGTTAAAAAACACATTTTCCTGAAAACTATTTTATAGTTCCTAATGTTTTTTTATTTTAAATAATAAAATAACCCTTGATGATGAATTATTTAAATAAAATTTATATATTATAAATAAATATTAATCTAAAACCCTATAATTATTGTTACTTTTCATATAACTATTATGCAATCATCATTCCCTTAAAAAAATACACTTTTTTAAAAATCATTTTTTGACATGTCTACTTATTTAATTTTAAATTAAACTATGCCAATTCTGAGAGATTAATTTTTAAAAATGGATTCCATATTTTGAATAAAACAAATTTATATTATAAAATAAGGGTAAATATGTTTATTAAAATAAGGAATAGTGAAAATAGTAATAATTAATTACCTCAGATAAGGTAAAAACAGGTTTACCGAGGTTTAAAGTAAACAATATTTGTTAAAAATGTCCCCAAACATGTTTAATTAGAATTTTATGCTTATATTTAGACAATAAATGTTATATGGTTTTAAAAGTGGAGTTTTTTGATCATTATGGTGTCTGAGAAACTGTTTATCTTCAAAACTTCATTGTGTTCCCTCACCCATACATATAAAAGGCCATGCCTTCTTCACCTTTTCTCACATCCAAAAACCATTTTTTAGATAGCACGAACAAAATAAACTATTTAATTCTATAAACTAATACTATAATTTATATTTTGATTGAAAATTCACCATTGAAGGATTTTTTCCGACCTTTTGATGTTTTTTGAATATGATGTAACATCCTTAACTAAATATTATATTTAATTTCTCCTTTTATCTCAATAAGAAATTGTTAACCAAAGATGATATAATAATAATATGATATTATATATAATGATATGTTTATATTCGAAGGGAATGAACTATAATTATTTCCTTCTCCCTCAAATGGGTAAAGAAACGTTTGATCCTTTATATGGTGGAAATCTATGTCGTGAATTGACCGAATTCATTGTCAATTATTGTTTATATCCGATTGATATAATGATGTATTAAATTTTTTTTATATTATATATATGGTTTAATTATTAAAATTAAATTATAATACACTATAAATTTTTTATTATTTCCATTTAATTATAAATAAAACACAATTACCCTATTTTATGTTGTACTACAACGTCACAATCTAATGTAATACATTATTCTCTTATTTTATTCGTAGATGGTAATATAGATTAATTTTTTATTTATATATAGTATTCATGATGTGATGTGATTAATTTTTTTTAAACATCACATATATTGTATGTGTATGTGTATTTAAATAAATAATTTTATATTTATGATATAATTATCAATTTGAATAGAAAAAATTACACTTACCTTTTTTCCATCATGATCATTAAAAATAGAAATTTTAATCAGGTTTACATATGACATATTGTCACCGTGATTGTAATGTAGTTAATTTTTGAAGAATATAATACATTATTGGTTTTAAAATCATAATTGATATTTATAAATTACAATTATTTAATGATTAAAATTTTTGTGATGATTAAATAATAATCTCGATGACCTGAAACATTTTACCGACATGATTTTCGAAATACGATTCATTAATCATTATTATTTCCTATGTGAATTTAATTGTTTTATCAATTTAATATGATTTGGTAGAAAATAAAATGAAATGAATAATAAACATGATTAAGGTTAATAATAAATTAAATTATTAAGATACTTTTATTATTCCGTAATATAGTGAATGCACAAGATTATTTAGTCTTGAGGTAATAGTAACATATCAATATTATTTATTTGAGAAAACTATTATTTTACGCACCCAATTTCATTAAAATTGTTTTTATAAATCTAAATTACATAATTTATCATGAATCCTTCATATTAAATTATATATTTAGTCACATTTCGTCTACGAAAAGCATATGGTTTATCATAAAAAAGAACCTATGTAGTAAGGCTTAATTTCAATATCACATTTTATTCATGATTGTTTATTCTTAAATTTCTATTCATGTACATTATATGATTTGTCTCTAATAAAAAAATTTCATTTTATTTTTCCCTAATTATTAGTGAACTTTTCATATAATATTAACATCATTTTTCCCTTTTTAATTAAAATGATTGAGTCATTTTTCTGTAAAATCATTTTTGTTTTTTTTTTCAGACCAAAATAATTTTTCTTTCATATCAATGTTTTCATAAAATGTTTTCATATTTTTTAATCATTAAAAAGATTATTTATTAAATATATTATCCCCTTGTTTTAATTTTTACAAAAATAATTTTACAGAGTATGTTTGATGTTTTTAGAATGAGATAATTTTTGACTATTTTAACAAATTGTGAAATAAATCCGTATTTTGGACTTATATAGAATGTATTGAATGAACCATCATCTTGAAAATTACTTTCTAGGAATATTACCTTATTATTTTCATGGGGTATTTTCACTAACAATTATTTTTCAGTTATTTAGTGAATCATTTGTGTTTTCAACATTAATTCTGATGTGGAAACATTATTTTCCTTGAGAATGTTTTAATAATTATTAAAGAACTTCATCCCATCAATGATTAAAACAGTTAATGTTATGGAATTCTCATAAATTATATATATATATATATATGGATCTATCATATAATACCATCTTATTCCATCCTCCTTTAATGGGGAAATAAATGACTCATGATTATTTTTCAAATGCCTTCATTATTATATCTATTTTGGCTATGATTTAAAACAACATTATGGAACCCATTTTTTTCAGGGGTAATTCATATTTTATTACTTATGAATTATTGAGTTTATATGTGACACGTATATCATGAATATATTTATGATGTTTGTGCCCAAATACCTCTCTAATTCATTGATTAAAGATTTAGTCTGACGAGGCATCATATGTGGGACTAATTAGTAAACATAATTAGTTGTAGGTCTTTTTCCAGTATTTGATACTATATAAGAACTCACCCTTTAATTATATTAAAATGAGGTTTTTTATTTCATCCAAAATTTATATGTCACCATGATATTATGATACCATGTTATTTATGTTATGCTTCCATGCGACTACTCATGAACATTCTCTTTCAATTTAGTATATTATATCATTGACCCACACATTGTGTTTCTTATTCATGTTTATTACATTAAATGAATTTATAGATCACCCATTTATTTTATATATTCCTTAGGCGATTTTATGTAGTTTAAGGAGTTAAAATGTATTTAGTATCACACTAATGGGGAGAAAAAATAAGTACATAATGTTCTAACTTTGTATGATGTATTATGATCCTTGTACTCAAAATACACCAGGGCTATCAATCATTGGGTTGTAATTAATGGATATTTATGTTAAAAATAATGTATTAATATTTTTAAATCTCAAGGGGTACTATTTGAGAAGGGGGATATCATCTATGTTTGTTACTCTTATGTAATCTTAAAAGAATAAATTTTTAGTTTGAAATAAATGGAGGCCAAAAGGGTAATTACACCATTTGTTAATATGATTATCATGATTTTTTTTGAATATGTGATTTGAATCATATGAACTCTGTTCATGGGGTCTGTAAGATACAGTTGTTAATTAATATCCAAATTTGTGATTTAAATTTGAAACATATACTCCAAATTATAAACATACACTATAATAACTTCCTACAAACAATGTTATGGTTCCTTTTTCTAGAAAATCTAAAAAATACCATTATATCAATCGATATATCAACCAATATCCATAAAAGACAAAAATTTAAAGGATCCATACCTATATAAAAAACAAATATGCCACAACCACCCCTATTTTTAATAAACTCAACCCTTAATTTAATTTCCAATGGTGGTGGAGCTTCAACTAAAAATAGTTTTGGCCCCTATGCATTTTGGATATGCAATTTCTCACAATCCTTATCCTAAAGAAAAGATTAATAATATAAAATCCGTACTAGAAGAACTAAACTTCCCCAAATAACCATATTGATTTGATCTATGATTTTAATATGATGATCCTTAATTGAAGAATCATCTTTCCATTAAATAACCTCTCGATCAAAATACCTGAAACATGTGTAAATACATACGATATAGATGATAAATATGAAATACATCAGAAATACCCTTGTATCTATGAGGGGTATTATATGATAGGAAACCAATAACACCATCTCTAAAACCTCAAAAAAACTGATGAAATGAGGTGATATCATATGCTACCTTATAATCCATAGATGTCCCAATCTAGGAGAGACACACAAGAGGACCCAATATCCCAACATAAACTCCAGTGTTCTGAGCCTATGATTGACATACACGTCAACCAAGATTGATCCGTAATAATATTATTCCTAACATGTTTTTCATAATAGGAGTTTTACTAAATATGATTAGGTCCCTCTAGCATTGCTTCTTCTAACTCAAACCAATACTGGGGTAGAACAAGATGACCTACTATATGGGAACTTATTAGGATACATGTATAAAATCTATTAGAATCTATTATTGTACTTGAATTCAAAAGGATTTAAATGTCTATCACAAGCCCCCTAATTGTAAAGAATGAATTTATAGATCTTGGAACACTTAGGTTATGTTTCTATATAAAAAAAACTAAGTTTTTCATTTTTTACACACAATTCCGAGTTTCATTAATAACTTCTGTTACACCCAAGGCTGAGTTTTTAACATGCATCAATATACTATTAATAATTTTTAAAAACAATATTATCATTATCACTATGATATTAGAATGACAGTTATGAATAATATTAAATAAATTATAGAAATATGGTTTATAAACATGGATAAAAGAAACGATTTTTTTATTAATTAATAAAAAATGAAGTTAAAAACCTACTAAATATAAAGGATATGATTGAGAGAAAAAAAATTCAAGAACACAAATATTTTTTATATTAAAAAATTGATTAATAAATATTATTTAGAGGTAATAATAAAATTTATATATTATATATTCAAAAAATGTTTTTCCATTCATCAAAATGTTGTTATACTCATAAAAAATAACAAATACATTTTTAAGCATAACATTCCTCATTTTTTCTGAACTATAGTTTTGTCAGTAATTAATGGATGACTGGATTTAAATATATTTGTATGATAATTATATAGATTATATTTGAACTACATATTCATTATTTGAATTAATTATGTCTAAATTATACATGGGTCTTGTTTTGGTATTTTTATAAAAAGTTTCATTTTTCAAGGAATAGTTAAATGTACTGAATTTGAATTGAAAATAATATTTTTTTCTAATTTATTTATATAATTAAATTTTATATTCATCTGGATTAAAATATATTTAGATCAAATACAAATATTTTAATCCAATTTAGGTCACTGTGTAATTACTTGGCCTTATGCGATGTCCCCAAGGTGCCAACTGATAAATGAATTGTTGATAAGTGGGTTGTGCTATCAATTATGTAGTTAAAAAGAACTCATTAGAATTAAATAATATATTATGTAATATATGTTTTATTTGTGTAATAAGTAATCATTATTATTATTTATTATGTTCTATAGTAATTTAGGTTATTACTATGTTTCCAGAAAATACATGATGAAGGTATTAACATGTATGGTATATGATGATTAAAATGTACTTCATGAATTTTGGGTGATTAAAGATATGTTCATTATTTAAATTTAGTGACCTTATTTCTAATATTTTGTATGTTAACCTTATGGAAGGTTCATAAGTATAACCATATATCGAATGGTTTTAGTTTATCTTTGGATGTGGTTTTAGATATTAATGTATCACTTCACCATATGATGATTTTATGATATTGGACAACTGATGCTTAATGTTTTTTTATCATAATAACAAGAAATTGAAGTAATTGATTATCATTCTTTTATGAATCATACCATATATTAAAAAATGAATTTTAGTGCTTGAGACATAAAAAATTCATCTTTGATATTCAATTCTTATAGTATGAATTGATGTGTTAAATGATAAAAGAACAAGAAAAGAATGAAATTGTTCCCATGAAATAGAATATATAATGTAAATATATTTTTATATATTATTAGAATATATTGTAATAGAATTCCTCAAATCAATGAAAATTATGTAGAATTATTTTATCTAAATACCAATAATTATGTCTAATAGATTGTATTCTAAATCATAAAAAAAATTTATGGTTTTGGGAAACTTATCTTTTCATTGATCATTCAATTTATTGTGATCATTGAACTCTCTCTCCCTATAATTATTTATGATTTTCTTACATTTCAATCACGTTCAACAAATGAACTCTTAAAAAAACACCATTATCTATTATTCTATATGAACATTATATTTCTCTTATCTTTTTTTAATATGATGGATTATTAAACCATCTTACAATGTGTGATTACAAGAAAGGTATTTTTATTTTCACATCCCAAGAGTAATTCAACACTCTCACAACATTTTTGGATGCGGGGAAATAAACTTCTAGGACTAAAACTGGGAGGGGGAGGCTTTGTGATGTCTAGTATATCCGAAAAAATATATGACTTTTAACACTACAAGGATCACTCCCTCTTACATTCAGGTCAAATTTAAACACACTCAATGTCATATTTTTTATAAAATTAGTATGGTTGAAAACCAGAATGAATGTATAGTATTAGGTTTTCCATGGCCTACAGAAAATCAATGAGCACATTTAAAGGCGGTGATGATTTGGGGAGTATTTTTGGGTGAAAGAAAATCCTACCTAATTAAAACTTCATGTAATAAAAGATTTGTAACTATGTAATTCCTTCTGAGGGGTTACCAAAAATGTGCTTGAGAGGAATTCTTGGTCTCTTCTTCTTGTGGCAGGATGTTGGTGTATATGGGAATCACACAATAAATATTGAAACAATGCCCCCCCAAAATCTTCTATCACTGTGACTATGAAGACTGTGTTTTTGGTTTTGTAGTTTTTCATATCTTATAATGAACTGGGAAAAAGCTCTTTCCCTAAGGAACTTCATGGAAAGAAATAGTTATGTTCTATTATGAAGACAAACTTCTGTGGGGGAATTGGGTGTGATATCACCACCTAATCGCGGGCTAAAACATAGTAATGACAGATCCGGTAGTTAGTTGTGTATGCGGGGGGGGGGGGGATTCTGAACTCATATGGTTAGAAGATCATTTCATTCTATGTTTTATATGGACACCGAGACTCTCTCAGAGCGGAGGATAATGATGTACTCAATGACCTTGACATTTCCTATACTAACCATATTTATCATGACATAGTTGATATGGATTCCAAGGTTATTTATAACTGTAATTAAATTCATATCTCTACCACCTAATAGATTAGTTATTTGATTCATCGTTTTATTCCCCTCTTCTACTCAATCACCCAGAATATTCACACATGGAGAGAAGGAAATCATGTGGAGCGATTTCTTACAACTAAGTATTCCAATGAGATTCCTCTTTGGCACATCATCAACACTTGATCCCTTCCCCCCTAATGTAATAATTTATTAATTGGGGATGCACATGAGTTAATTTCTAAACCCCCTTGAGTGTTTTCCCTTCCTCCATTTCTTGATTGTTTATTGGTTTTCTACACCTTCTAGTAAAAATTCCTATTTTTTGTTTGTTTTTTAAAAGAAAAACTCCTTCTCCACTAGGATCAATATTAAATTGCGAGGAAACAATTTATTTATTGTGGTAGAATATAACTCCCTATGATTTTAATATATAAATATCATATTTGATAGAATGTATGAAATGAAACACCAAATGTAAAAGGGAATATAAAAAGTCAACAATTTAGGATACATCTATTTATAAATAAATTCATAGTCTTTAATATAATGCAATACAAGAAACACATGGTTTGAATGGAACATGATAATCTTTTAAAATATATTTATTTTAACATTAACAATATTACCTAGAATGTAAATGTGTATTTATGAATAGTAATACCTGAGTTTTAAAAAATATATGGTTTATACATGTATAAAATAAATAAAATTTATATGTATTTTTTAGAGATATATTTATAACTTTATGAATGAAAGATAATTTTTTTAAGAAAAGTTATATTTCTATAAAATGTTGTTTATTCGTAATTTGTACACAAAATTGATAAATAATTTTTACCAATATTATAAAATTTATTTGAAATAATTAAAATAATTTTTAACATCACCATATCTAAATTATCTTAGACTATTATTTTTGGATTTTTATGAAAAGTTTCATTTTTTGACGAATAGTGAAAAATACTGAATTTTAATTGATGAATCCAATTTAATATAAAATAAATATAATTTTAAATTAGATATTAATTAGTTTTCAATGAAAATCAATTCAATTTTAAATCCATTAATCCATTCTATGTAATTTTGGAAATTTTCATACTATTTTTTATAATAAAACATTACAAACATTGGAGAAATTTCTATTTAAAGACCTGCTTTTTTATCATGTCTACAAGATTAATTTTTAATTCAATATTGGAACTTCCATGAACCGAATTTTTAAAAATGGTTTCAATATTCTGATTAAAAAAATTTATATTAACTGATAAGATAAAATTAATTTTTTACCATATGTAAAAGTAAAATATGTTAAAATTATTTATTATGGTTAATGTAAAAACTAATTTACAATGGGGATAAATTAATATTATAGAGATTAGAATTACCAAAAAACATGTCTAATACTATTTCATATCCATATTTAGACCATATAATGTCAAATTGTTTATAATATTCCATTATTGACTCTGGTTGGAATGTAAATAAAATTGTTATAACTTTTTCATTTAAACAATTAAAAGTTTTCCAATAACCATAGTTATAAATTGACACCCACTCTCTAATATTCATCACACCATAAAACCCTTTTCTAGAAAATACCTATCAAAATAACATAAAAAATAACTTACCCTAATCCCAGAATTATATACTTCTCAAAAAATACATTCTCGGAATACTTTAGGTATAACCTAAATGATGTCATCTAAGAAGATATAAAATTCATAATTATAAATTTTTATATTATTTATTATTACATCTCCTTAAAATCTTTTTCATATAGGGTTATATAATAAAAACATATCTTAAGAAATATTCTTTATGAAAATTCAATTGCCTAAAACCATCACCACTTCCATTAAATGGTTTACAAAATCATCATTCGTTCGTGCGATGGACTACGGTCTCATAAACTGCTTTCATTCATTATTCCATTAAAACATCCCATAAAAGGTTATTGTGGTGGATTTAAAGTAAATATATTATATTTTAATCATAATTTTAACTACATATCCATTTTATCATATATAATTTATTATACATTACACTCTGTATGAGATACGATAATGATTCTCATGTGTACTATGGACTACTTCCTCAAGAAGCTATGTTATTCATTTTTCAATAAAATTTTACACTCAAGATGATAAGGATAATGTTACTAAATATATGTGATATAAATTGAATAATTATTTTATTCTCTACATATTTATCATTATTAAAAAGAAACACATCATTTTTTTTAATTTTTTCACTTATTAAAAAATGATAACGTCACTTGTGTACGTATGGACTACAAACTTCACAAAGAAATGTGACTATAATTTCATCCCCAAATCGATGATATATATATATATTTTTATTTAAATAAAAAATATGGTATTTATCATATAATAATAATTCTAGAATAATAAAATATCAGTTTTATACATTCTATAATGATCGTTAAAAATGGAAACGTTACTCTTGTGTTTGAACGTCCTACCATCTCCATGATCATTACAAACATAATTTATCATTACCATAATTAATTATTGGTTATAATTTATAGTTTATTTAGAAATATGATAAATTTATCAAAATTATTATTCTATTTATTCGTAAATAATGGACTCATTGAACATAGTCAACATATAAATATAATTTCTTTCACATCATAGAAATATTATTAGAACATGTGATGAAAATTAAATTATTTATGTAATAATATATATAATGATAATAAGTAAAATAAAAGGAAAAAAAATTAAAATGTTTTTTAAGAAGATAAATTCATAACATATGTTTATTTTTTAAGAATACTAAAAATGTACATGACTAGTTCGAATCAAGGTAAGGGTTTCTCAACTCACTTTTACTAACATGAGACATACACCATATACACCAATTATATATTTTACGTGGTGTATATACCTCCATTTTTGTATTCAATATCACAAATTCTATAATATTCATGATTTTTAATGTTTCATTAAATTATATTCCTATCTTAGGGATTATGATTCAAATGTTACCAAAGTGGTATAGGTTTAATCCATAATTTTACTATTATTAAGGAATGTATTTGTTTAATTCTCACATAAGAGAATTATTTGAAATTTATATCTTATGATCAATATATATTCTTATACTATGGAAATTACTTGCCTTTTTCTTATAATCATACATTTTTAATCTCTTTATGAATTTAAATGATTAATAAAATATTTTAAAGAAACTTAAACATTAATTTATCTCATTACATTCAAAAAAATTTGGTCAACAAACATATATTCTATAAATATTATCAATAATTTTTAACATTATATACGTGATTGATTAAATATGTTTCTACAAATTTTGATTTTTTTAAATTTTTTTGAATAGAATCTTCATGTTGTTTTCAAAACAAGGCATATTTTTATTTTTCCAAAAAATTAAAGGATTGTTTTTAATGTACTCAATATGTATAAATGTTCCTAACATTGTGACCACTCTATGTTTTAATGATTACATTATACGTTTAAATTGATATTTTAAAATTATTTTTTTTAATTTTTTTGTAAACATTTAGCTTAAAAAGGTCACATAGAAAATAAAAAGGATGTATTCCCCAAGAATGTTTTAATGATATAATTATAGTAATTATATTCATCATGTACATCAACCATTTTATTGAACAAATGATCTACTGGATACATGTTCAATTTAAATCATCGTTATTTTTAATATGGATGGTTTATGATTTGGTTGATTGAGGATACACAATTTTTTTTACCATTCACCATAATTATATAGATGCATTATGATTATGTTTATCGATTGTGTAAATTATTAAAATTTATTCTGCTAGTTTTTCAGTATGAATGATTATTTTTATTATGAAAAAATATATTAATATTTAAAAATAATTAGACATATTAAGTGGTGGGGATTACCTGATATAGCCCCTTAATGAATTAGTAGGTCTCAAGGAGAAATATAGATTAGTTTTTCGGTGAGGGATTAACCATATATATATATATACATATATATTGGCATAAGGACTCCATGGTATTATATATCATCAAACAAGGCCTCGAAGGTAAATTTTAGAGGTCCAGTATTATACATTCCATCATTATGAATTTATTTATTGATATTTTTTGTAATCATTATATTAGTTAGAATATCTATGGTAAAATTTATAACACATATGATTATTTATATGGAATTATTTGATTCAAATTTATTCCTAGAATATTTTGATAATGTTATTTATTAAATGGAATTTTCATAATCTATTTACCTTTACATATTGATTATTCATTATTTATACCTAGATTCTTTTATGCACTAACCCTTACTGAGAATATGATCTTAAACCTTTATTATATTTTAATTGACATAGGATTCCATGAAGTGTTTTTTGATTAATATGCATGAATAATATAAGGGGAATAATGGAGCTGTCAAGTAATATATTTTTTTTGTATTTTATGTTTTTAATTTTTATAAAAATTTATGTACATATGTAGTTTTTCAAGACTACTAATGTACTAAATATTTTCCAGTTTAATTCCCTTTATCTTGTTCCAATGTTACAGGGTAAACACTGGGTCCAAGCTACAATGTTTGGGGAGCATCAATATTTGACTTCATGGTTCCCATGTGATAATGAATTTCATAACTCAATTTTTTCTCAATTTGTTATATTACAGCTTAATTATTTCTGATATTCTATGATTGTGTGCTTAATGAATTTTTATTATATTATTTTATTTTATCTATGGTTTTATATGGATTTATATTTGACACGCATAATAAATTCAATGATTAATTATCACTTCAATATTATGATCTTTGTAAGGGTTTATTTATAATATCATTTTAATCAATACTGTTTATGCTTCAGTTTCCATTGAGGGAAATTATTTTATCCTAGTCTATTATAACTAATTAATTTTATTGTCCTCTAGTAATACATGACATTTCTAGTAATGATACAATTTTCCACTATTTTTCAATAGTATTTATAAATTTTTTGAATGAAAATATCAGTTTATTTGCCTTTGGAAATAATTTTTTCCATCAAAACTATATTTTTTCTAAAAAAAATTGAAATAATTTTTTACATTATAAAAATTATTTATTAGAGACATTTTTATTCAAGGTTGGTTTTTATATAAATTTTATAAAATTAATCATTATGTATCTTTCTAAAAAATTATTTTCCTTTTATAAAATGGTGAAACAAATACTTGTTTTAGAATTTACTTCCTGAATGATACTACCAACCATGAAAAACACTCATTTTTAATGAAAAAATTTTAATTTTCAAAGTTTATATTCAAATAAAATTATTTCAACAAATTATCTAAAATTTTAGTTTAAAAAAATATTCAAAGTGAAATTGTTATTTTTCCCAATATTGTTTTAATAATATTTTTTGTTCTTTCTTTTCATTAACACCATTGACCATTTATTGTACATATAAACCTATAGTTATATGTTTTATTTATACTATAATTACTATTAAAATAAATTAATTTTGATATGTTTTACTAGGTAATGTGTTGACATTTTCTGTCTTTATTAATTTCAGTAATAATTAAATTTCAACATAAATATTCACATTCTTGTTATCATTAGAATTTAAATTTTCATTAAGTATCCAAATTATTTATCAAGTATATATTTATTAATCAACTATATATCATTTCTACAAATGATATTTTACTTTAAAAAATATGTCAATGTGTTGGTAAGTCATTATTATTATATGTTCGTTATTTGATATGAACATTTTATCAAGAAATATCATAAATATCTAAATAAATCAATGAAAATAAGAGGATTAAGTTGGACAAGTAGATATGGGCGAGGAATAATTATAGTTACAATCTCGATGCATCTGTAGTATTTTGTGATGAATTAGTCAACTATCATTATTTAAATATGTTTTTGGTGTATACTTACCCATCTTTTTTAAACTGTCCTGTGAAAGGTCTTGATAGTAGAGGTATTATGAATCTTGAGATCATGAAATCCAATAATTAAGAAATTCCTTCATTAGTAATTCATTTATTTTTATCCATGATATTATTTAATGATATAATACCTTGATGCATTTCATTATAATATTATTGATTAAATGACATGTATTTTAAGTACTTTTTCATTCTATATTTATTATTTTATATATTATCATGGAAGTAAAATTATATAATGGAATGTGTGTTAAGATATTTAACATTCAATAAGTTTTATGAATATTTATTTATGGTAGGTTTCACTATATTGAACCCTTACATATAATTTTATCTCACCATACTTTTTTCATTCCTCTATATTGAATTAGTGTACAATAATTGATATGAAATGATATATTAGGGGAATAATGATAATCTTAAAAAATTGGTATTAATTTTATGTATTCAAATTTAAAATGACGATCATTTAAGTGTCATGATTACCAAAAATTTTCAATTATTATGTAATTCAGGATATGATCTATCATATCGATGGCTAATGTAGTATTGTAAACACTAACTTTAGGATATTGGGATTATGGTTTCTATAGTTGGAATCAAAGTATGTTTAGTAAAAATCTAGGATACTAGATTTAAGAAAAATGGGGATAATACCCCATAATTTATTTTGAGGATAATAATATAAGACCATCCTAATGTTTTGTTAAGGAAGAGATTATGTGGGTTTTAGGAAAAAAATCACCCCTTATAGATACTAAAAGTGGGAAATTTTTTAGAATAGGTTTTCTTATGAGTAATAAATATGAAAATTTTATATTGTTCTTGACCTAATATTCAAATAGTGCAAAAAAGTATTCCCTATTAAACACCTCTTACGGCCTTATTTGGGGAAATTATTTGAATAATCCACAATTTTTTGCAGATTATTACGAAGGATTTTCACAGATGATGAAAACAAATGATTTAATTTCATCATATGATGTCTTATATTGAAAAAATTGTTTCATGATTTAGAAATATGATAAATTATTAAATAGGTTTCCCACAATGATTATAGTTTCCAAAAATATTATTTTTGGTTTTGGTCAGTGACTAGAACCCATAAGAATCTCTTTAATATTGAATTCAAAGGCCAATGTGGTGACTATGAGAAAAAAATGTGACAAGGACATTAGCCAAACATATCATGATTATTCACAATTTTTTATCCAAAAATATGTTTAAAATGATATATATTAACCAACTCCCATACTCGAAAAATCTGTGAATGTTGTAGTTTCCCAATATCTCAATTGGTGGAGACTGTTTAGGAAATAAGTTTATATTTCCTTATTGTCATAAATGTGTATAGATAGATGAAACAAAATGACTCAATGAAACTTTAAATTTTTTTATGTGTTCATAATAATTTAATAATGAAATTAATTGATGAGTAAAATGTAAGAGTATGATATATGGGAATAAATATCATATTATAGATCAATGTATAGTTCTTTATTTTAAATGTGGCGAAAAAGTTCATTACCCATGTAAATTACCTCTTATAAAGGTAAAAAAATTAGACCATGGAAGTTCCTATGTTGATATAAAATGGTTCAAGTAATTATATATTAGTTTTAAATAATTAAATTGTAGAAGTATTATTATTATATTTTTTTCTTTTAAGAATCATGATATATCGGAAAATTATTTAAAATATTAATAACATATACGTATTTTTTTTACACGAGTGATATGTAAACTATCCTTGTTTTATGTGCTTAAATTTGATCATATGTTCAATGTCATGAAGCCAACTTTTTATTATTTTGGTAAAAATGTAACATGTTTAAGGAATTTTTTAGAAAAAATTAAATAGAATAAAACATGTTTGTGTAGTATATGAAAGAGTTATTTGAGGAATAATAATTTTCTAACCTTAAAATTAAAGGTATTGGTATAAATTATGGTTTATATTATCTTATATGTTATAGTAATTATTATTAAACAAAAAATAGGATAATTATTTTGATTATATTAATATTGTTTCAAAAAAAGTACAACCTATATATAGAGAATTCTAAGGGGCTCAAACTCACAACTAATGAAAGATAATTATCTAACGCCTACCACTGAAATACATGATGTGTTGGTCAATATGACACTGTTTTTTACTTAGTATATTTAATGGATAAATATTAATGATGATCTAGAGATGTTACTATTGAGTGTAAGATATTAATAACTTATTCTTACTAAATTGGGTTTGGAAAATATTTATATAGATTATGAAATACATGTCACTATTTTATGGATTTTATGATATGTTAAAATTAAATTCTATTGTTTCAGAAAGAAAATATAATTTTGAATATATATTTCATTGATTATGATACTAAGTTTAAATTTGTAAAAGAAAACCCAAATTTTGGAATTGTGCTCATAAAATAATATGATATCTAGAAGTATGTTTTTTATAGGAAAACAATTCATTAAATTTTGGATAAAAAATCAAGAAACAAAAATGTTATCCTATTATATTAATATTTGAAGAATCAGTTAGTCATTTAAATCTTCAAAGAATTATATTTTATAGGTTATTAACATTAAATTGATCATTAATTATTTTGTGACCAATGGTCTCAATCACTCTCTCTAATTATTTACACTTTTCTTACTTTTTTATATCTTCACCTCCCACCTATGTTTTCTTATTTTGAATTCTAGGAATTTATTTATTGTAGATGATCATTTTATTTTCATTTATACCTTATAAAAAGGTGATTATTAATAACAATTTTATAATGTGTTCTTTATAATAAAAATATTTCAAATTGTAAAATCCTTGATTATCAAGATCAATTTTAATATGAGAGGACATAATTTCTTAAAGGGAGGAGGAATGTAACACCCTGAGATTTTAAAAGAAGAAAATTTGGTTTGTTATAATATGTGAAAGAAAAATCGATTCATATAAAATAATTTAACACCCTGATACATTTTGATATAATTATTTTTAAACAAAATCAATATCTTTGATAGCTTATAATGAACCTAACCCCCAAATTGAACAAAACAAGATATAATATTTAAATGTTTTTATTTGAAAACGACCATTATAACCAAGATGTTATGATGGAGGGTATGAATGGTAATAAATTAATTATGGATATTATATAGTTCACAAATATATAAAATAAATTAAATGGATATATATTTATTTGAAAAAATAAAAAAAATAAAGGAAAAAATGTTTTGAGAAAAACATTATTTTTTAAACAGACAGTTTAGACACAATGTTCACACATAATTGAAAACAAAATTTTAAAACTATTAAAAAAACATATTAAAAATAAACTTCATTTTTGAAATCTAAATTTTAAAATTATAATTTTCATAATTTTGAATATTATTTGTAAAAGTTAATATTCTTGATGAATATTGAAATATAATAATTTTTAATTTAAAACATCATTTTAATTTTAATTAATTAAGTGTAAAATTATATATTAAATTTGGTTGAAAGTAAAATTAGTTCAATTATATTTAAATATATATTTTAGAGTTTATTTTAATAACTTATTTATTTAATTTTTTCCTATAAAAAATTATACAATTAAATGTTTTTCTATAGAAAAACGTTTTTTCGACGTGTCTGAGTGTTTAATTTCAAATTGAATTCATTGTCATATATTAATGGAATTTCAGAAAACGGATTCCATATTTTTAATAAGATTAATTTATTTAATCTAAAATGGTAAATATAATTTTATGGTTTATTTAATATGAAAAAATAAAAAATAATTATTATAGTTAAGGTAAAAACGAGTTTATTGTGGTCAAACTATTGATCTATGGATTAGAAATGGCCTAAAAATTTAAAAAAACTCATTTTATTGACATATATATACTTTATAAAAATTGGTTTTATATAATTAACTATATATTAATAATATTGAAATATAATTATTTTGATTAAAGTATTGTTCTAAAAAATTCCATGTATGGCATCTCTGACACTTATAAAATGCCACCCCCACTCATCCCCTCTTCGTACGTCCAAGTAAATATTGGTTCCATCACTACTAACCAAAATAAATTCCTTTCTAACCTGAGTAATTTATAGATCCATTTTTTGGTCATAAATCCATCCTAGGATGTCTTATGGTGAAAATATAAAGTCTTCATCCGAATAAAAGTAATCATTCGGAAATGATTTTTGTTTATTTATTCCTCCACCTCGGTAAAATAATATCAAAAAACAGAAATTATTTTATACTAAAAATATCACATATAATTATATATTATTATTTTATTGGAATACCCTCTATCAATATATTATTACATCAAATGAGAAATTAAATTTTAGATTTTGTGTATTGTGAATTACGACCTCGTAAACCGGTGTGAAACATTTTCCATAAACACAAATATAGATTGAATATATTGATGGATTTAATATATATATATAATTATTTTTATATTATTATAATATTAATATTATATTTTCAAATGTACCATTTTACCTTCCATCATGTTTGGAATATTATAATTTTGCTCATGTGTACAAGGGACCACTGATTATAAATGTGATGTGATTCGTTTCTTACATACGCTTTATGTGGATTGTAATATTGATAATTTTATTGAGTATCTATTATATCTATGAAATTATATATATTATTGGAAATTAATATATCATAAACCTTCATACCCTTACACTAATTAATGTATTGATATCGTTATTCATTTTTACGTACAACCTACCATCGCCACGAAGTGATGTGATTTATTTTTTTGGTTCATCAATAAAAAATGATTCTATAATGATATAAAATGATAAAATTTGATATTTATAACATTAATGTAATTATTTATATGACTTAAATATATAATTTACCTAATAAACCTAAAATCAATGATAAAACACTCATGATAGAATAAGGAAATTAACACCCGAAACAATGAAAAAAATGAAGTGTTATTTATGAACATGTGGTAAATGATATAATAGGATAACATGTGATATTATAAATATATTTATGGTTATGGTAAAATTTAATAACATTCATAAAACCATTATAAAATATTTAAAATCGGTTTTAGCCGTAAATAAGCTTGAGGCACGAGAAATTGTCTCAATTTACATTCATCAAGGAATATTGTAATGTTATACACACGATTTCTTAATACTATGTATATAGAGCCAATTTTATATTTAATATCCTTAAATATTAATTACTAATGGTATTTTAATTATAAATATTATTTATTTCATTGAATTGTATTTGAATTTATAGTTATCTAGTGGTAACGAATTCCATAAATCAATTTCCATTCATTGGGCTATATTAGTTCTTCATCGTATTTAATGTTTTATGATAAAATGTGTGATTAATTATGATTATATTAAGCTTTATTTTTACTTTTTATATGTGTATTTACATTTCCACAAAACAATCATTTCTTTGATTAATTATTACATCAAAATTTTGGTCATTCTAATGGATAATTTCACAATATCATTTTTGACGAGATTGTTTAAGTTTGAATTTACATTGAAGGATATTATATGATTATTATTTACAATAAAAAATTATTTTTTCAGTATCTGGTTATTTATCAAATTTTCATGTAGTTTTACCATTCATTTCTCTTTGATACATAAATGTATTCTGGAAATCATTTCTATTAAAGTAGACGAAATTTAATTCATTGGTCAGAAATATTTTTTCAACGAAATCCAATTTATCTAAAAATGTTTTTTAAAATATTGTTAAAATTATAGAAATGATATATTTGGTACATATTTACCCATTTTTTATTTTTAAAAAAAATTTAATGAGAGGAATATTAATTTCATTTTCCAAACAAGAAATGTTTGGATTTTACAAAAAAGAAGTTGTAATAATATTTTTTAAGCCTGTATGACATGATCATAATTCCCCAAAATCATGAAAATTCAATATTTTAAATAATAATTTATAATTTATAATTTTTATTTTGAAATTAAATTATTTTTAAATTATTTTTATAAAATTTAGTATTAAAAATATTTTTTAAGTTGAACGTTTATTATACATTTGTGTAATTTTAATAAAAGTTTTATGGTATTTATATTCATAGAAAAATAAACCCTTTATTAAAATTATTATCCACTTGGAATATTTTGTATTGATTCTATAATTATTATTTATCTATATCAATTATGATTAGTTTGACTAGATAAATGGTTGACATTCTATTTCTTCATTATGTTTTGTTATATTTTACTATCCATTACAATATTCACATTAATGTTATCATTAGAAATTAAATTTCCGAAAAATATCAATATTATTTATCATGGATATAATTATTAATAAAATTATGTATCATTTATATACATTTAAATTTATATGATTAAACGAGGAATGTATGGTTAATCCATATTCTTAATCAATGTAATAATTTATTGATATGAAATGTAATTAATGAAATAATCATTCAATTTATATATGAATAACTCTTTGGAAGGGTAGATATATGTTGGGCCTAATTATAAATATCCCCTATATTCATTTTGAGTCTTAGGAGATGACTTAGTTGACTAGCCATGGTTAAATTATTTTTTTGTGTATACCTACCCAACAAGTTTAAACTATCTTCTAAAGGTATTGACAGTAGAGGCATCCTGATACATTGGATCAAGACATAAAATAATGGAGAATTTTATTCTTTAAGAATATAGTTATTATTAATAATTTTATTTTTTAATGATATTTAATTTGAATATACTCTATTATAATTTTATAGATAAAAAGAAAATTGTTTTAGACTGATTTTCTTTCTATATTGATTGTGTTTTATATTATCCTAATATTTAAATTATTTAAATTGAATGTAAATTATGTTATTTTCATTTACATGTTAATTGTACATATTGATTAATTATATGTTACTCATTAATTAACCCTTAGAGAAAATTTGAGCTCATCCTTAATTTATTTATGTTCCAAATAATCAAGGATGTGTTCTATAAATTATCTAAAATGATAATTTTGGGGAATTATAATATTCTTATTTTTTATTTTTTTTCATTCAGATGTAATACGAGAATCATGTATATATATATATATATTACTAACAGTAATAATATTTTTAGTATTTTAGGATACAATCACTTATATCACGTGACAATGTATGAAATTTGAAACCAACTCCATGCTAATATATTTGAGGTTGCAACATCATTTTTAATTTGGAGATTCATTCACATCACGTCATGTGATACTTATTAATGTACTACATTGTCAAACCATTCTCATGTTTAAACCAAATATTTATCAAAAATATTCCTTGAAATTTTTATCTATGGTTCAACTAAAAATTAATTATTATAATTCCACCATTATAATAAAATTATTATAGAACTAAAAAATAAATTGGGAATAAATTAATCCATTTTTTTAATTTCAAATCCTTAGTCTGAAAATAGTATTTCATTTTCATTACTAGATGAAAACATTTATAGTAATTATCACCCATTATAGTTCAACATCTTTGACTATGTTTATCTTCCTAATAAATTTCACTATATTAAATGATATAAATTAAAAAATTTCTATTATCCAATAACTTCCATGTATTTCCACCCTGAAAATACATTTTAATAATCAAAAAATTCTATAAATCATTACTTTCTATCTATGTTTTTTTTTTAAAAATTATTCATTATCTTATATTTATATAATTGTAGTTTTCCATTTATAATTCATAATATCCCTTCTATTTGATTTAATATTTAAATAAATTAGAATCACATTATATTTATAGTGATTTAATATTTGTATATTTAAAAATTGCATATTTTTAAATGAATGTTTAATTCATATAAAATAGTAACTTTCAAACCATATAGGTCTAGTTTCACTGGATTTTAAATATAATATATTATTATATAAGGAACGATCTAGAGTATCTCCCATAAAGATCTTATGATTTATTATTATTCATAGAGATATGCTACCTACACATTTTCTCATAACCCTGAGAAAGGAAACATCTGAAAGGGTGATCTCAGATGCTCAATACGGGTAATAATGGGATATATCTATCGATGATCATATAGTTGAATATAATTAGAATAAGGGACTATAACCTTAAATATAACATAAAATTTTTATACCCAATTTATAATAGATATTAAATCAGAGTGATGGAATAAAATATTATCATTTGAAAAGACATGAATCAAAAGAGTAACAAATCATCATAAATAAACCATGAACCATATGATCATGTAATATTTGTTTAGAACCATATTATGTTTGTAATGTATTTCATATATAGAAGTTAACAACTGATACCATAAAATCCTAATCGATCAAGAAACAACACATTTTTTACATGTAACAATAGATCAAGTGTCATCACCTATTTCCCATAGTGGATCAAGGACATAAACTTGTCTCTAATAGAGGATCAAGCACATATATATTTCCCTATAGTTATATTTTAGATATAAAACATTAAAAAATGCGTTATATTGCAACATAAATCAGAGAACACCCATCATATAATGAAAACCTTATATATGCGTGCCAAAAGATCATAAAACATTAAACATATCATCATAGGATAAACCAAGAAACTAAATGGGATTAATGAAATCACATCATCATAATCCAACAATTTATAGAGTAATAATAAGGATGTTATCATTATATCACATACTTGTTAAAGAATGATAAAAATCAAATGATTTTATTATATTTGAAATTTCTATTAATAGATTCACTGGAATACTTCTCGAGGTAAATACCCTTTTCAATTTGAAATCACACTTTTAAAATAGAAAAATTCCATAAATTTGTTGGAATTTTTTTTAAATAAAAATGAATACATGTAAATTAATATTCCATTAATATTATGGGAAATTATATTCATCTCATATATGTTAATATAAAACAAACCTTCCATAGTTTTCTAAAAATTTGTAATGTACATCATTCTAAAAATGGAAATAATATTCATTTATAAAATTTTCATAAGAATTCAATCCTGGGTAAAAGTGTATTGAAAAAATCATTTGAGAATATTAAAGGATTTATTAAGGTGATTCCCATAAATCATGGACATGGAAGTTAAATATTTTTAACTATAGAGGGAAATGACATTATTTTTCTGTAAAAACATTATTTTTATCCCAAATATACTTAAAGAGGGGAAAATGAATAGAAAATATAGGCTTTTGAGAAATAAAAAAAATATAATAATAATTAATTTTATTTACTAGAAAATTATTATTCAATTTTATCAACCAAAATTTAATCTTAGATAATATTGATTAAAATCATTATTGAAATATAAATTCTTTAGCTATAATATCTAATTTCAACACAAATGTTGAATCGTACGGTTAAATTAATATAGATTTATTATAAATTTATTTTATAACCACACCTATAAATTTCATACAATTTATGATTTATAATTTAAATATTATCAATTATTTATTAATAATTTGTTGTCAAAATCTATTTTTTGGGTGTTACCTATTTTTGTCATGCATTTTTCATTTCAGCAGTCCTAATTATTATACATTGATCATGGTTGCGTCATTTAAATAATTTTAATCAATGTATTAATATCATGATTTTCAATATATATATATATATACATACATATATGTTTATAAATTCATCGAACATATATAATAATGAATTAAAAATTTTAGTTGGATGGTAAGAATTACAGACACATGATGTAATTTTCATTTTTTGAAGGATGTAAATAAATAAATTAAAATAATAAACCAAAATTATAGAATTATTACTATGAAAAAATATATTATATATATTCATTAAATATATCCTTATTACCACGTATGAGAAATGAAAATTAAAACAAATTACTTTGTTTCATGGAGGTGGTATATAACATCGTACGAGTAACGTTATCATATTATAAAATATTGGAAGGTTATAAGATATATGTGATAAAATAAATAATTATAATTATTTTATTAATATCATATTCAAACATTTTACCCACCATAATCACAATCCATGAATATTGTTTATGGAAAATGAAGTATACTACTACGTGGAGAGGGAAAGACGTACATATGCATTAGCCATAATTTCATTCCCCATTTGATTGAAAAGAGGATGAATAAATGTGTTTTCATAATATTTTAAAATTTTCATAATATTTTGGATATTTAATTTATTTTTTTCTGATAAATACCTTAAATTTATAGGTTTAAAAATAAGGGGTGAAAATAATGTCACGGGTTACAATTATTACCCCTTCTTGGAAAGAACTGTTTTGGATACTTTTTTATGGACTCTATGGTTAGTATATTGGAAATAATTTCACATATATAATATAAATAATGACTTTTAGAAGTTAATTTTTTGTAAGGTAGATCAAGGAGGCTCAACATACAGTAAGGAATAGAAAGGAGCGGTGTCCTTCTTTAAGGGAATAAGTGGACACAATTCTATTTTTGTAAAATATCAATGTATAATAAAATATATCTCAATATATTGATTCCATATGGACATGTATTAAATAAATAGGATTCTATTGTAGTAATAAAATACATCAATTAAAATTTAAAATTATTTTTTACATTTTAATCCTTATTTTTTTATTAACACCTTACTTATCATTTTCGATCATAATAGTGGTAACAACTATTTAAATCATAATGGTTAATGTATATTACCATATATTGTAAAAATGATAAAAAATAAACCATGGATGATATAAAAAACGTAATTTAACTCACATAGACATATACAATTTGTTTTTATAGATTTTATATCATTTAATGAAATATTGTTTATTATAAAATACAATCATTGTAAATTTTGAAGCACTTCATTTAATTTGACTTAAAAATAACCCATATAATAATGAATTCAAACTATATTTTTCTTTAAAACCCTAGCATTTATTAAATATCTTAAAAATTCTCAAAAAAATACAAATCACTGAAATTATATTTCCATTATTGTTTTAATATCACATTTTATTCAATTAAATTAATTAATACTATTTCGGTGTTTCACTACAATTGAAGGTAATTATATGATTATTAAACATTAGTAATCAATTAGGATTATTAAAATTATTTAATTATTAAAAAAATTTCCATGAAAATTCGTCCATAACATGTTTTTCCCTACTTGAATACATAATAAGTATTTTTATATAAGAGTGTTCAATTTTATATTTCTATTTTCAAAAATTAATATATAAAAAAATCAAATAAAGAGTTTATAATTTTGACATTTTTGTTATGTTTTGATATAAATTTACATACTCCACTAATACAATAAGATTATATAATTTGGCATAAATATTTATGTCATTATCCTAATATTTTAATCATATTTTTCCTATTTTACCCATATCAGGGTAGTTGTTTTTCTATGCTTAATATTCATATTTAACAAAAATAAAATTAGATTATTTACCAAATATTATCATCATAATTTAAAATATAAAATACATTTTCTATGATTAAATTTCTATAAGTGGAAGTAATATATTGTATAATATGTGAGAAAATTGTGATGGAAAAGTTTTTTTTGGAAAATAATATTTTAAGCATAACATTAGATTTATTTTTATCTCATTCCTATAAAAGTATTAGATTGATGTTAATTTTTTATTGAATATATAATTTTTTTTTCAAAATAATGATTTTAAAATATTTATCTATTTAATTTTTTAAGATAAAAATACAATGTAAATTTAAGTATCATTTATCAAAAAAACATATCCTTTATTTAAAAATATTTTTTATTCTAATTTATAATTAGTTGGAAATAAAGTAAATCATATATATATATAACCTAATTTTTCATAATTTATTAATTCTTATTTATATATATCAATCCAATGGCTAAAATGTAATTTTAACATTTATTAATAATAATATAATGTAATATCACTGTTTGTTTACACACATTTCTGCGTTTAATATAATATATAAATGAACTTAAAATTATTTGGATTTTTTTTTCATAAAATCATGGGTGGATACATTCTAAACCACATAAAATAATGTTTTACTCAAAATTCCATTAAACTAATAGAAAAAATGAGGATATATTTGTTTAATTGAATCATCTGGTTCCAATGATTCTTCATTAAATCTCTGATTCCTCTAGAAAACATTAAATGGGATAGTAGTTTTATTGTGTAGCACATTTATATTATGATCCAAGATATCTAAAGGTTATTATTCATTATAAAGATCATTCTCTAGAGGTATGACCTAGGAGTTCAGTACATGCAATAGATCAACTATGTACTTTCTCAAGAGAGATACCTAGAAAATTTTATGAAAGTGAGAGGGGTTTGGTTGAAGTTTCAATAGATAAGATACATTCTCTACTAGATCAAGAATATTGAATGGGATATTATACATAGGAATAATCATTAATATTATTTAAAAAATCTCTTATCATTCTTCCATGGATTAATTCGAAGAAATACCTTTTCTCACACTTCAATCTCTTGATCACATATGTGAATTTCAGCATAAATTTCATATAGAATCGAAGCTTCTATTGTGAGATTTCTTATAAGCACACGACCTTAAATATTACATATTGGTGTCAATTTATAGTAAAATTCAATTTATTTTTGTCCCAAATTTATTTTATGGAAATATTATTCGAGGCTTATGTCAATAATCATATATGAAATCCCATAAATTACAAGGTGGAACCTTCAACTCAGTTTCCATTTTTTCAACAAAAAAATATTTATGATATAAAATGTTTTATTTTTATTAAAAATATTAAAAAAATTTCCTTGACCTCTTTATTTTCTTAACTCATAATTAATACCATATAAGATATTTTTTTAAAATGTGGAATGAGAAATAATTATCAGAAATGGACATATGTGTAATGAAATAAACCATTCGTCCACAAATACTTCAAAAAAATTATTTTATAAATATAAAATTTTGGATCAAAATAAACATTTTCATTACCAAGAAAAACACTATCTACCAAAATACTTTAAAAAAAATATTATAATCCAAACTGAATATCATATAGGTATCTTTAATGTCATTAAAATAAATGAATTGTTTTCACAAAAGAATAATATACACCTTTATGAAGTTTAATATACATTACCGTAAATTTTATATTATAATTATTTCTTCAAAAGTCATAAGTTTCCCATAAAACTCATTTGATATCATAGATAAATATTATATATAACTTTTCGAAACATTTTTCATATAACTCATAAAAAGGGGATAATCAATATAGTCAACTTTCATAGCTAATGCATTGAAGGGTATCACAGACCCACCAATCCTTGTTTTATAATGGAACCACCCATCAATAGTTTTTAACTAAACCCCCCATCTGTTTATTATAACATATAAACCCTTCTATGGTTTATAATATAACCAACCATCATTGTAAAAATTACTACAAACCGTATAATAATAAAAAAATTATTTTTATATATTACATTCATAAAAAATTATATGAACACATTGGAAAACATTTCATGATATTAATATATCCATTTCATTAAAAAAACATGAAAATAAATAGAATAAAAGGAATATAGTTTTTTATTTGAATAAATTAGGGAATATTGAAATCTAATAAATAAAATAAAATTAACGTTACAACCATGATAGAAACACATGGCATTGTATACATTAAAATATAATATACATTTTGTATTTATTCAAAATATTTTCTATAATATAAAAATAAATATTCTTGTTGTAATCCGTTTAAACGAAATAAAAGTAGACCTAAAAGGTATTTTATAATTATTTTATTTTCATATAAATACATTAATAAACAACTTGTAAAAATATGGATGGGGTAGAGAAAGAGTTGGATGGGAATAATTAAAAAAATATATGTTATGTTGAGTTTAACTCTTCACATACATTCTTTATCTTCTTCAATAATAAAAACAGATTAATCATTTACCCTATTTTTAAAATTTTCATGTTTATTATTGAATATATTTCTATGTAATAATCAATTACCTGACCCACTAAATTCCACATAGATGTTTTGAAGATATTCATCTCATTTTTTCAATATGATTTTGGTATGTTGACTAGGGTCAAAGAAGTAATTATTTTGTTGCATCTTTAATCAAATTCACATATAAGTGTCTTGTTTGGTGGTCCATGGGGCCTCAAGTGACCTTCCCCATATTCTAGATGCTAGCGATTAATATCGATGGTTTAAATAGTATATTGGAGAGACTATGCCCTAACAATCAGTGTACATAATAATAGTGTAATAACAGTAAAAAATGGAAAGAAAATAGAAATAGAAACATAGAACATTGAATCATATAATATAAATATAAACAAGAATGAACATATATAGTATTATATATAAAATTTCGATAATGTTGTGATTGTATACACAAATAGTGATACATGGGATACAAAATAGTCGGAATGTGAAACATGAAATAAATAATAAATTAAAGATCAAAAATTGTGACCATTGATATAATGGGAATAACCTTATTCCTCTACCCTTATGCCATGTCCCTGTATAGAGAGTTAACAATCCATTGTTGGGTGCTTCCCCTCATCCTTACATGGGTCCCTACTAATGTTCATTTGGTAGAAATCGACAACTCAAAAAGGGAGTGAGATAAATTTGTAAGACACTACCAATAATATATATTACTAATATAGAATGTTAATAAATATGAATTAGTGTGTAGATATAATAATAACAAATTTAAACAAATAAACTACATCAGCTCGGGTTCCTCATGGGAGCCCTGTTAGATAATAACTGATTCATCCTATGTTGGGATGACTCTAAGGAATTATTATTATTATTTAATAATTATAATAGAAAAAATAAGGAACAACATTCACTTTAATTATGTATGAACTATATTGAACTCTATTTCAATAAATTAGTTATAAAAATGATGGAATGTCATGTCTATTAATTAGCATAACTAGTAGGTATCATCATATCCATTAGCATGAAATAAAAAATAAGGATAATATGGTCCATTGATTACTATAAATTAATATTTAATTTAATAAACATCAATTATGAATAATAAATATGGTGTTTCAAGTCCAATAACTCTGAAGAAATTTTTTTAATTCCATGTCTGGTAATTAGAATTAAACAACATGGACAATCATGTCCATTTTAGGAGGAAAACCAGGGTTATCATCTAAGAGATATTAAAAATCAAGGAAAAGGTACATAATCCATTCCATTTACTAATTTAATTATATTATTTTAGACTTATTACAGAAAAAATTCAACTTATTCGATATAATGCATTTCATTGGACAACACCAAGCCAAACACACATTAGTAATGTTTTATTCATTAGGGAATCATAGGACATTAAGGATTATAATTGAAATTACAAAAGGTATTTTTCATAGTTTCCAACCAAAAAAATTATTAAATACACTATAATACATGTAAATTGATGTAAAATAATTAATTTAAGGGTTTTTATTTTTAAGGGAAATAAGGAACCTCAAACCTTCAATATAATGGTGACAAATAATAAACCCCAATATAATTAGAAAAAAGGTACATATTACCTTACATAGATGGGTAGTAGGCTGTTAATCCATTATTAACCATTATCATGTTATAGAATGAGAGAAATCATAGAAGGATGTTAATATCCAAAAAATAGCGAACACTAGCTCCCATGTATTAAACAATGCATACAAAGAGTTAAACAAAGAATGGAGGAAAGATGATTGAAGAGAGATCTAAGAGGAATTAAACATTATGAATAGTGAGTAATTTAAGTATCTTATCATAACATGTATGATAGCACATTTAGTAGAAAACATTGAGTTTAATCGAAATACGTCATATTATTGAAATATTACTATAATAATAATTACATTATTACATATAAATTTAGTTATCAGGTATTAATATGATTAACTACATTATGAAATTAATCTAAATGTACTACCCAATATAAATTTATTTTTAAACGCTTATGAAATAACAAATCAAATTTTACCAATAGCTTTTATTTGAATAATGATATTTTTGAGAAACTGTTATAATTAAATTTTAGAATTTTTTTTAATATTTTTTAAAAAGAAAAAATAATTTTTTAAATCATTATATAGATTTTTGATTATAGAGAAAAATTGAAATTCTATAGAAAATACTAATTTTATAGTGAATACTGAAAATGTATATTTTTATAAAATTCACTTTTCTTTTTAATAAATTAAGTAAAATTATAATAAATTTATTTTAAATTAAAAGGTCACCCACTCTCCCATCCTATTAAAATATAATGATCCCATAAGTTCATAAAATACCTTAAAAATTATTTAATTTTATTTCATCATCCCATATTCCTTTGTTTGAAATTAATTATAAAAATGAAATATATTTGGTGCAACCCTAATTATGTTTTTTGAAGAAGAGGTAACATCCCCACTCGAGCATTTTATGTTATTTATTCTTCAACATTACTAAATGAGTATTAAGAAATTATGATATAATAATCTATCTTTCGTAAGTATAATGATTTGTTAAATGATATGGTCATAACATACTGCAATCTCCTCCTACCTCAACTGGAAAGTGCGGTCATTGATCTTGTGTACGATAGAATATCACCTCACAAACTGATGTATTTCATTTTCCATAAAAACTTATTATGGAGATATATAATGATGTATTAATTTTTTATATATGATATATTTTTTACTATTATACTTTTTGAGAAATAATATCATATATTAATGCTTACCTTTTATTTTATAGGGAATAAAATAACCTCGCTACTGGGTATGAAAGATTACCACCTCCTGAAGTGAGGTGATTCATTTTTAACACAAAGGTAGAAATAATTAATTTTATACATTTATTATATTAATTATTTAATAATGATTATAGATAATTAATATATCATAATCTTTATTACCATAAAAGTTACTAAATAAAGGACATTATCCTTCATTTGTTTGACAGACTACTTCCTCGTGAATAAATTTCATTATTTTCAATTACCTAATCAAATGAATGGTATATGAAAGATTATTTAAATAAATATTTGGATATTTATGATAAAATTATCATTATACCAAGGTAAAATAAAACTTTAATTTTTTCCATCATTATTATCAGAAAATGGGAATCTTAATCAGCCATACATATGACCTGCCATCTCTATGAATGTGATGTAGATAATTTTTATAACCATAGGATAGATAGTTTTAAATGTATAATTTATTTATAAAAATGGTAATTATGTAACTATAAATAATATTTATTTCATTAAATAATAATATCTTGAACCTTATTAATCATAGTTATTTTATTTTAGACACATGATCTATTTATCAATAAACATTATAGTGTGAAATTAATATTCTTAGTAATTTAATAAAACATGGTAAAAATTAAAAAATATATTAATAAAAATTAAAGAGTTATGAATACAGTTAAGAATTATCATATGTTTATTTATGACGATGATATAGAACACACATGATGATTCTAGCTCAATCTAAGTGTTTCGTCTCAAACTTCATTATTTGAGTCACATTTTCTTTTATTAACTTATGATTAAAATGGTGTATTTTATTTTCTATTATATAATTTATCATGAATCCTTCCCTCTCGATGATATTTTATGTCACAATTCATCTAATTCATTCATGGGGGGTTTTATCCAAAATTACTAATGTGTTAATGGTTTATTTCAAAATACTATTACAATTGGGATAATATATTCTTGAATTTCAACTGAAATAAATTTTTTGACAATCGTATAATAAATCAAAGTCATTTTATTTTCCTAAATATATTCATAAATTTCACATTTAATAGTACAATTATTTTTCCCTTTTTGGTACATAAGACATATAAAAAAATGTTTTTAAGGAAAATTGACATTAGTTCTCTATTCTAATGATACCACAATTTAATCTATATAGATATATATTTTCAAAATAGATTTCAAATTTTATAGATTATTTATAAAATAAATTTTTGTCCATGCTTTACGATTATATTTTTTAAAAAAGTAATCTTCTTGTATTCTTATTGATGATATAAATTTTTACTATTTTACCAATGTGTGAAAATAATGTTTTTCTAACATATTCAGCATGTATGAAATTACTATTCCTAAAATCCATTAGTTTCATTAATGATCACATTATAAGATTCAATGATAATTTTCATAGAAACATATTTCCACAATATATCATGTGTATTAATTTTTTCATAATGATTTTGAAAGTAGAAATGCTATAATTCACAATAATGTTATATATAAATTTTTTAAAGTAACTATATCCATAAAAAACTCATTAATGATACGTAATTTGGAAAAAAATTATATATGTATCTCACATATTTTACATGATCATTTTTCATTCCATTGGTGTAGAAATATGTGCCATATGATCACTTCTAAAATGCCATTTTTATAAAATTTATTTTTGTTATGTTATGGAGAAAGATTATGAAACATATTTTCTTTTCCTGGGTAATTCAAGTGTTCGGAATTATGATTTATTTACATTATATAAAACACATAGATCATGAAAATTCTATGATGGGTGTTACCAGATATCACTCCAATGCATTGATTTAATATTTAGTCTCATGGGGCATCATTTATGGGATTAGGAAGTAAACTTTAGCATTTGTCATGATTATTTCACTATATTGTATTTTCTAGTATATTATCCTTGATTCATATTTTTTTAATATTTTTTATTTCACATTTCATCTATTCACATTACATTATGATACCAAAATATTAATATTTTTATTCCAAGTGATTACACATTTTATTTATATTTTATTAATTCATGTTATATTTATGACTTAGAATTTATGAATCCTTTTCATTTTTGTTACTTTAATAGGCAATATTGATCAAAATTTTCATGTATATATTCCTGATGTAATGATATTTAGTTTATGAGATCAAATGGATTAAGAATATCACAGCGAAAAGAGTTGTTTTCCATATTTTAGTTTCCTTTGATGTATTTTGAAGATTATATTCTAAAGACACAGGGCCTCATGATCACTGGGTTCTAATTAGTATATGTATTTCTATAAAAATATCACATAATTTTCAACAATAATTATTCACTATTGTATGTTTTATAGAAAATTTATAGTTACCATTTGAAATCTAGGATTAAAATAGATTTGTGAAATTCATATAGATAATTATATAAAAAATTATAAGTATAGGAAAATATAATGAAATCCTAGAAACATATAGAGATTCTGGTATTCGATAATTTGCATCCCTGACTCATAACTACAAGTTGATTGTCATTCTAGAACACATGTACCTAGGGGAAATAACTTTGAAAACGGTACATTGATCTTAAATCGATTATTACCTAGTATAAACAAATGGTCCTTACCGTGCTCTTATTTGAAACAACTGGTGGTTTCGTTAGAAATTAATAAAATAATTAAAACCATAATGAATATCATGATTGAATTATTATGATGTAAATATTGATAGGATTGATTAACATGGTTTATGTATATTGAAGTCTAGATCCTAAGATATCAGGACATAAAAAGCATTTATATGACGTTCCTTATATTTTATTGTTTCCATTTTGAATGTTAATTCATTCTCAAAATGATTATTATAATATTTCTATTTAATACATAGAAATATGATAAATAACTCCAAAAACCATTGTGATCGTAAATTTAATGATTTCCATAAAGAGATGAAAACCCTATTGGGATAGATAGTTTGGCATGTTTTGATCAGGTTAAATGGTTATCTTGAATTACGATCAAAAAATCGAATATAAAAGAATTTTTAAATACATAATAGAAGGAAAGGATAAAATTTCATTGATGTACATGTTCTAATAATGATTAGGAAATGAATATCTAGTGTCATAAATGAATTTTTTTTAATATGTAGCACAATGTGTATCTCAAAAGGAGTGTAAGTGGTTTTTCATTGAAAAATAATATGTATATTGCAATGAATTTATAAGTAATTAAATGAATTATTTGAGTAGAACTTATTCATTATTAATTTAAATGCCATAAAAAAGGGTTACCCCTAGGGAAGGGAAGGAAATATTCCATTCCAAACATTTACGTGATGTACTTACCCATGGGGATCCTAGAATTATTATGTAAAATTATTTTTATCAATGCTATGTTGTTTATAAGAATAATGAAACATATAAGGATTATTATTTATTAGTTTTTACTTAAGGATGTTAAAGAATATTTTTAATGGTAATAAAATCCTAGGAATGAAAATTTTGGATAGGGGATATTTTTTGAAAAGGAATAATTTGTATATAAAAGCATAATAGTTAATATTTTATTCGATGAGTAATTTTTATTTTGAATTTTATCATTATATTTTTTTCGAGAGATATATAAATTATGATAATATAGTTTTATAAAAAATACAAATAACATGTTCCTTGACCACCCATAAGAACCAGAAAGGCTATAGGTATCCAACCCACAATCGTAGGGTGATAAAGATGATACAACAACCATTGGTCTACATAATATAATTGTTAGTATGAAATTATTTTATTACATAATCAATTTGAAGAATAAATAATATGTTGATGAAATATTATTTTTGTAATATATGATATTTAAAGATAAAATTTGTTAGTTAAAAAATATATATAAACCTCAGTTTTAACATAAATGATTATTTGTGATGAATTCTGTTATGTTTTTTAGATGTATATGTTAAAGGGTTTTAAGGATAGGCAATAATGGAATGGGTTATATTGATCATTGGGAGTTACTATTGTGGTATTATATATTAATGTATTATATGGGTAGAATTTTGTAATTTTTTTTGCTTTAGTAAACACAATATAAGTAGGTTGTTATTATTTTGTGGATTTTGTGATCCATTAGTATTTTATTTTATTGCATTACACATAGAAAATAGATACCAATTTCTCATAATTTGAATAAAATATGATATTATAGTGGAATTAATTAATGGATAAAATTATATATTTAATTTTTTCTTAGTTAATATATTAATGTTATCCCTAAACTCTTGTAAAACTATATTGAAACAAAAATATTTTCACGTTACTTTTAAAACTGATGTTTAATTATTATTTTAAATCATTGTAGATTTAATTTTTTGAGTTAATTAAATTTCCCTTAATCATTAACTATATTTATATAAATGATATATATCAAAATATTTAATTATTTATAACATTATTTCATGTACATATACTCACATTTCACCACTGTTCTCCTATCTGGAAGCCTAGTTATGTTTTTACCTTCATATGTCCATTTTACTATTTTTAAGAGAAAGATTCATTTATCCTTTTTATGATATGGGGTTTTTCACAAATAAAATTTTTAATATCAAACCCTTGATTGTAGAGTTCAGGTTCAAATTATTACAACATAATTTATTTATGGGTAGTATAATGTAACACCCATACATGCTTAATGAACACTATCTTCGATGACATATTTTATACCCAACACTATATTTTAAAAAATGTCATTATATAATTCAGATGTCAATATTTAAATAATATTTTGATAGCATATTAATCAATTTTGGCGGTATGGATAGGATTAAATTCTTCATGAAATTTATATAAAGGTATAACACAATATAAATGTACATATCTTTTCAAAGTAATTAAATACATTATATTTTATCAAAACATTTATTTCAAAATTGATTTTTATATTTTTTTGTTAAAAAATATTATATATTTTTTAGATGTTATAGATATATTAATTTATAAAATTAAATTATATTTTAAAATCATAATATGAATATTAAATTTTTAAGAAATATTTGGATTTTTCTAAAAAAATTAAATTTTCATTGAATTGTGAAAATATATATTTTTTATAAAATTGTAATTTTTTAATAAATTATCATTATTTAATATTTTAAATTGATTTAAAATTGACATAATAATAATTTTTTTAAAATTAATTCCAATTAATTTAATATAAATCATTTTTATATTTGATATTATTATATGTGTAATCTTCAGTTAAAAAACACATTTTTCTGAAAACTATTTTATAGTTCAAAATGTTTTTTTATTTTAAATATTAAAATAACCCTTAATGATGAATTATTTAAATAAAATTTATATATTATAAATAAATATTAATCTAAAACATTATAATTATTGTTACTTTTCATATAACTAATATGTGATCATCATTCCCTTTAAAAAATTACACTTTCTGAAAAATCATTTTTTGACATGTCTACTTCTGTAATTTTAAATTAAACAATGCCAATTCTGAGAGATTAATTTTGAAAAATAGAGTCCATAATTTGAATAATAAAAATTTATATTATAAAATAAGGGTAAATAAGTTTTTTAAAATAAGGAATAGTGAAAATAATAATAATTAATTACCTCATATAAGGTTAAAACTAGTTTACTGAGGATTAAAGTAACAAATGTTTGTTAAAAATGTCCCAAAACATGTTTAATTAAAATTTTATGCTTATATTTAGACAATAAATTATATATGGTTTTAAAATTGGTTGTTTTTGATCATTATGGTGTCTGAGAAACTATTTATCTTCAAAACTTCACTGTGTTCCCTCACCCATACAGATAAAAGCACATGCCTTCTTCACCTTTTCTCACTTCCAAAACCCATTTTTGTTTAGATAGTACCAAAAAAATAACCTATTTAATTCTATAAACTAATACTATAAGGAATATTTTGATAGAAAATTTACCATTTACGGATTTTTTCCAACCTTTTGAGGTTTTTTGAAGATGATGTAACACCCTTAACTAAATATTATATTTAATTTCTCCTTCTATCTCATTAAAAAATATTAACTGATGATGATATAATAACAATAAGATATTATATATAATGAGATGTTTATATTCTAAGGTATTGAACTATAATTATATCCTTCTCCCGCAAATTGGTAATGAAACGATTGATCCTATGTATGGTGGAAATCCATTCCATGAACTGACCGAATTCATTTTCAATTGTTGTTTCTATCAGATTAATATAATGACGTATTAAATTTTTAAACATTATATTTATGGTTTTATTATTATAATTAAATTATAATATACAATAAAAATTTATAATTTCCATTTAATTATAAATAAAACACAATTTCCCTATTTTATGTTGTTCTACAACTTCACAATCTAATGTGATTCATTATTCGCGTATTCTATTCATAGATGGTTATATAGATTAATTTGTTATTTATATATAGTATTCATGATGTGATGTGATTAACTTTTATTAAAACATCACATGGATTTTATTTGTATGAGTATTTAAAGAAATAATTTTATATTTATGATATAATTATCAAATTGAATAGAAAAATTAACACTTACCTTTTTTCCATCATGACCATTAAAAATAGAAATGTTAATCAGGTTTACATATGAACTAATGTCACCATGACTGTAATGTAGTTAATTTTTGAAAAATATATTACATTATTGTTTTGAAATCTTAATTTATATTTATAAATTACGATTATATAATGATTAATATTTTTGGGATGATTAAATAATAATCTCAATGACCTAAAACATTTTACCAAAGTGATTTTAGACATACGAATCATTAATCATTATTTTGTCCTATGTGAATTAAATTGTTTTATCAATTTAATATGGCTTGGTAGAAAATAAAATGAAATAAATAATAAACATGATTAAGGTTAATAATAAATTAAATAATTAAAATTGTTTTATTATTCCGTAATATAGTGAATGCGCACGATTATTTAGTCTTGAGGTAATAGTTACATCTCAAACGTCCTTCTTTGAGAGAACTATTATTTTACACACCCAATTTCATTAAATTTTTTTTTATAAAACTCCATTACATAATTCATCAAGAATCCTTCATATTAAATTATATATTAAGTCAAATTTCTTCTACAACAAGCATATGGATTATCATAAAAAAGAATATATGAAGTAAGGCTTTATTTCAATATCACATTTTATTCATGATTGTTTATTCTTAAATTTCTATTGATGTACATTATATGATTTGTCTATAATAAAATATTTTCATTTTTTCCTTAATTATTAGTGAACATTTCATATAATATTAACATCATTTTTTCCATTTTTTAATTAAAATTATTGAGTCATTTTTATGTAAAATCATCTTTCTTTTCAGACCAAAATAATTTTCCTTTCATATCCATGTTTTCATAAAATGTTTTCATATTTTTTAAACATTAAAAAAATTATTTATTAAATATATTTTCCCCTTGTTTTAATTTTTAAAAGCATAATTTAAAAGATTATTTTTGATGTTTTTAGAATTGGATAATTTTTTACTATTTTAACAAATTGTGATATAAATCCATATTTTGGAATTATATGGAATGTATTGAATGAACCATCATCATGAAAATTATTTTTTATAAATATTACATTATAAATTTCATGGGGTATTTTCACGAATAATTATTTTTCAGTTACATAGTGAATCATTTGTGTTTTCATCATTAATTCTGATGCGGAAAAATTATTTTTCTCGAGAATGTTTTAATAATTTTTAATGCACTTCATCCCATCAATGAAGGAAACCATTAATGTTATGGAATTCTCATAAATTATATATATATATATATATATATGGATCTATCATATAATACCATCTTATTCCATCCTCCTTTGACGGGGAAATAAATGACTCATGATTATTTATCAAATGCCTTCATTATTATATCTAATTTTGTAATGATATAAAACAAAATTATGGAACCCATTTTTTCAATGGGTAATTCATATTTTATTACTTTTGAATTATTGAGATTATATGGGACACTTATATCATGAATATATTTACGATGTTTGTGCACAAATACCGCTCCAATGCATTGATTAAAGATTTAGTTTGACGAGGTATCATGTGTGGGACTAATCAATAAACATAATTAGTTTTAAGACTTTTTCGAGCATTTGATATTATGTAGGAACTCAACATTTAATAATATTAATATGAGATTTTTTATTTCTTCCAAAATTTATATGTCACCGTGATATTATGATACCATGTTATTTATGTTATGCTTCCATGCGATTACTCACGAACTTTTTCTTTCATTTTAGTATATTATATCATTGACCCAAATATTGTGTTTCTTAATCATTTTTATTACATTAAATTAATTTATAGCTCACCCATTTATTTTATATCTTCCTTGGGTACTTTAATGTAGTTTAAGGAATTAAAATGTATTTAGTATCACACCAATGGGGAGAAAAAATAAGTACATAATGTTCTAACTTTGTATGATGTATTATGATCCTTGTACTCCAAATACACTAGGACTATCAATGATTGGGTTGTAATTAATGGATATTTATGTTAAAAATAATGTATTAATATTTTTAAATCTCATGGGGTACTATTGTAGAAGGGATATATCATCAATGGTGGTTACTCTTTTGTAAAATAAAACGAATAAATTTTTAGTTTGAAAGAAATGGAGGCCAAATGGGTAATTACACCATTTGTTAATATGACTATCATGAATTTATTTTGAATATGCGATTCGAATCATATGAATTCTGTTCATGGGGTCTGTAAGATACATTTTTTAATTAATATCCTAATTTATGCTTTAAATTTGAAAAATATACTATAAATTATAAATTTACACTATAAAAACTTCCTGCAAACAATGTTATTATTCCTTTTGTAGAAAATCAAAAAAATACCATTTAATCAATCGATATATCGACCAATATCTATAAAAGAAAAAAATTTAAAGGAACCATACCTATATAAAAAACAAATATTCCATAACCACCCATATTTTAAAAAAACACAACCCTTAAATTAATTCCCAATGGTGATGGAGCATCAACTAAAAATAGTTTTGTCCCCTGAGCATTTTGGATATGAAATTTCTCACAATCCTTACCCTAAAGAAAACATTAATTATATAGAAGCCGTACTAGATGAACTGAACTTCCCCAAATAACCATATTTATTTGATACATGATTTGATTATGATGATCCTTAATAAAAGAATCATCTTTCCATTAAATAACCTCTCGATCAAAATACCTGAAACATGTGTAAATACATACGATATAGATGATAAATATGAAATACATCACAAATACCCTTGTATCCATGTGGGGTGTTATATGATAGGAAACAACTAACACTATCTCTAAAACCTAAAAAACTGATGAAATGAGGTGATATCATATGCTACCTTAGAATCCATAGATGTTCTAATCATGGAGAGACACACAAGAGGACCCAATATCCCAACTTAAACTCCAGTGTTCTGAGGCTATGATTGACATACACTTCAACCAAGATTGATCCATAATAATATTATTCCTAACATTTTTTTCATGATAGGAGTTCTACTAAATATGTTGAGGTCACTCTAGTATATCTTCTTGTAACTCCAACCAATATAGGGGTAGAATAGGATGCCCTACTATATGGGAACATATTAGGATATATGCATAAAATAGATTACAATCTATTATTGTACGTGAATTCAAAAGGATTTAAATGTCTCTCACAAGCCCCCTAATTGTCAGGAATGAATTTATGGATCTTGGAACACTTAGGTTATGTTGCTGTATAAAAAACACTAGGTTTTTCAGTTTTTACACACAATTCTGAGTTTCGTTAATATCTTTTATTACACCCAAGGCCGAGTTTTTACCATGCTAAAATATACTATTAATATTTTCTAAAAACATTATTATCGTTATCACTGAGATATTAGAATGACAGTTAGGAATAATAATAAATAAATTATAGAAATATTGTTTATAAACTTGGATAAAAGTAAATTTTTTTATTAATTAATAAAAAATGGAGTTAAAAAACCTACTAAATATAAAGGATATGTTTGTGACAAATTTTTTTTAAGAACACAAATTTATTTTATATTGAAAAATTGATTAATAATTATTTTTTAGAGGAAATAATAAAATTTATATATTATATATTCACCAAATGTTTTCCATCCATCAAAAAGTTGTTATAGTAATAAAAAATAACAAATATGGTTTTAAGCATAACATGCCTCATTTTTTCTAAACTGTAGTTTTGTCTGTAATTAATTGAACACTCGATTTAAATATATTTTTTTGATAATTATATAGATTATATTTGAACTAAATATTCATTATTTTAATTAATTATGTCAAAATTATACATGGGTCATGTTTTTGTATTTTTCTAAGAAGGTTCATTTTTCAAGGAATAGTTAAATGTACTAAATTTTATTTGAAAATAAAATTTTTATCTAATTTGTTTATATAATTAAATTATATATTTATCTGGTTTAAAATATATTTAGATCAAATACAAATATTATAATCCAATTTAGGTCACTGTGTAATTACTGGGCCTTATGGGATGTCCCCAAGGTGCCAACTGATAAATGAATTATTGATAAGTGGGTTGTGCTATCAATTATAGAGATAAAAAGCACTCATTAGAATTAAATAAGATATTTTTTAATATATGTTTTATTTGTGTAATAATTAATCATTATTATTATTTATTATGTTCTATAGTAATTTAGGTTATTACCATGTTTCTAAAAAATACAAGATGAAGGTATTAACATGTATGATATATGATGATTAAAATTTACTTCATGATATTTGGGTGATTAATGATATGTTCATTATTTAAATTTAGTGACCTTATTACTAATATTTTGGATATTAATCTTATGTAAGGTTCATAAGTATAACCATATATGAAAAGGATTTAGTTGAACATTGGATGTGGTTTTAGATATTAATGTATCACTTCACTATATGATGATTTTATCATATCGGACAACTGATGCTTATTTTTTTATCATAATAACTAGTGATTGAAGTAATGGATTATCATTCTTTTATGAATCATACCATATAATAAAAATTGAATTTTAGTGCTTTAGACATAAAAAAATCCTCTTTGATATTCAATTCATATAGTATGAATTGATGTGTTAAATGATAAAAGAACATGAAAAGAATGAAATTGTTCCCATGAAATAGAAATATATAATGTATGTATATTTTTATATATTATCAGTATAGATTATAATATAATTCCACAAATCAATGAAAATTATGTAGAATTGTTTTATCTAAATACCAATATTTCTGTCTAATATATTGTATTCTTAATCATAAAATGAATTTATGGTTTTGGGGAACTTATCTTTTCATTGATCATTAAATTTCTTATGATCAATGACATCTATATCCCTATAATTATTTATGATTTTCTTATATTTCAATCACGTTCAACAAATGAACTCTTAAAAAGAAACACCATTATCTATTATTCTATATGAACATTGTATTTCTCTTATCTTTTTTCAATATGATGGATTATTAATTCTTCTCACAATGTGTGATTCCAAGAAGGGTATTTTTATTTTCACATCCCAAGAGTAATTCAACACTCTCGCAACATTTTTGGTTGTGGGGACATAAACTTCTAGGACTAAAACCAGGCGAGGGAGGTTTTGTCATGTCTAGACTATCCGAAAAAGATATGACCTTTAACCCTACAAGGATCATTCCCTCTTACAATTAGGTCATATTTAAACATACTCATAATAATATTTATGATAAAATTAGTATGGTTGAAAACCAGAATAATTGTATAATCTTAGGTTTTGCCAAGGCCTAGAGAAAATCAATGAGCACATTTGAAGGCTGTGATGATTAGGGGAGTCTTATTTGTTGAATGAAAATCCTACCTAATTACAACTTCATGGAATGAAAGATTTGTAACTATGAACAATCTTCTAATTTGGTTCTGAAATGAAATGGGTTCGGTTCACCTCTTAGTGTTTGTGTTGTATGGTTTAATAAGAGGAAATTATTCTGCATCTTTTTCCCCAATAATAGTGGTTCCCAATGACATGGTCACCCATTGGAAATCCCATGACTTATTTCACATAGGTGACCTCCCATGATGGATTTCATCAAATATAGTATTGTGGGGTTACCAATAATGTTCTTGAGAGGAAGGCTTGGTCTCTTGTTCTTGTGGTAGGATGTTGGTTTATATGGGAATCACAAAATAAATATTGAAACAATACCCCCAAAATCTTCTATCATTGTGACTATGAAGACTGTGTTTTTTGTTTTGTAGATTGTCATATCTTATAATGAACTGGGAAGAAGTGCTTTCCCTAAGGAACTGCATGAAAAACAACAGTTATGTTCTATTATCAAGACACACTTCTGTGGGGGCATTGGGTGTGCTATCACCACCTAATCGCGGGCTGAAACATAGTAATGACAGATCATGTAGTTAGTGGTGTATGCAGGGGGTGATTCTGAACTCATATGTTTAGGATATCATTTCATTATGTGCATTATATTGACACCGAGACTCTCTCAGAGGGGAGGATAATGATGTACTCAATGACCTTTACATTTCCTATACTAACTATATTTATCTTGACTTAGTAGATATGGATTCCAAGGTTATTTATAACTGTATTTAAATTCATATCTCTACCACCATATAGATTAGTTATTTGACTCATTGTTTTATTCCCCTCATCTCCTCAAACACCCAGAATCTTCACAGATGGAGAGAAGGCAATCATGTGGAACAGTTTCTTACAACTAAGGATTCCAATGGGATTTTTCTTTGGCAGTTCATCATCACTTTATCCCTTCCCCCCTAATGTAATAATTTATTAATTGGGGATGCACATGAATTATTTTATAAACCACCTTGAGTGTTTTCCCTTCCTCCCTTTCTTGATGATTTATTAGTTTTCTATACCTTCTAGTAAAAATTCATATTTTGGTTTTATTTTTTAAAATAAAAATTCCTTCACCACTAGGATCAATATTAAATTGCGAGGAAACTATTTATTTATTGCGGTATAATGTACCTCCCTATGATATTAAAATATAAATATCATATTTGATATAATGTATGAAATGAAACACCAAATGTAAAAGGGATAATTAAAAGTAAACAATTTAGGTTACATCTATTTATAAATAAATTCATGGTCTTTGATATAATGCAATACAAGAAACACATGGTTTGAATGGAACATGATAATCTGTTAAAATATATTTATTATAACATTAACAATATTATCTAGAAACTAAATGTGTATTTATGAATAGTAATAACTGAATTTTAATAAATATATGGTATATACATGTATAAAATAAATAAAATGTATATGCATTTTTTAGAGATAGATTTATAACTTTTTGAATGAATGATAATTTTTTTATGAAAAGTTATATTTCTATAAAATGTTGTTCATTTGTAATTTGTAAAAACAATTGATAAATAATTTTTACCAATATTATAAAATTTATTTGAATCAATTAAAATAATTTTTAAAATCACCATATCAAAATTATATTAGACTAATATTTTTGGATTTTTATGAAAAGTTTCATTTTTTGACGAATATTGAAAAATTATAAATTTTTATTGATAAATCCAATTTAATTTAAAATAATTATAATTTTAAATTAGATATTTATTAGGTTTCAATAAAAATCAATTCAATTTTAAATCCATTAATCCAATCTGTGTATTTTTGGTAATTTTCATACTATTTTTTATAATAAAACATTACAACCATTGGATATATTTCTCTTTAAAGACCTGCTTTCTCATCATGTCTACAAGATTAATTTTTAATTTAATCTTGGAACTTCCATGAATAGAATTTTTAAAAATTGTTTCAATATTCTGACTAAAAAAATCTATATTAATTGATAAGATAAAATTAATTTATTACCATATGTAAAAGTAAAATATGTTAAAATTATTTATAATGGATAATTTAAAAACCAATTTACAAAGGGGAAAAATTAATATTATAAAGATTATAATTACCAAAAAAACATGTCTAATACTATTTCATAGCCATATTTAGACCATATAATGTCAAATTATTTATAATATTCCTTTTTTGACTCCGGTTGGAATGTAAATAACATTGTTATAAATTTTTCTTTTAAACAATTACTAGTGTTCCAATAACCATAGTTATAAATGGACACCCACTCTCTAATATTGATCACACCATAAAACCCTTTTCTAGACAATACCTATCAAAATAACATAAAAAATCCCTTACCCTAATCCCTGAATCATTTAGTTATCCCAAAATACATTCTAGGAATACATTAGGTATAACCTAAATGATGTTATCTACGAAGATATGAAATTCATAATTATAAATTTTTATATTATTTATTATTATAGCTCCTTAAAATCTTTTTCATATAGGGTTATATAATAAAAACATATCTTATGAAATATTCTTTATGAAAATTCAATTTCCTAAAACCATCACCACTTTAATTAAATGGTTTACAAAATCATCATTCGTGCGTGCAATGGACTACCATCTCATAAACTGCTTTCATTCATTCTTCCATTAACACCTCACATAAAAGGTTATTGTGTTGGATTTAATGTAAATATATTATATTTTCATCATAATTTTAACTACATATCCATTTTATCATCTATAATTTTTTATACATTCCACTCCGTATGAGATATCATAATGATTCTCATGTGTAATATGGACTACTTCCTCAAGAAGCTATGTGATTCATTTTTCACTAAATTATTACACTCAAGATGATAAGGATAATGTTAATAAATATATGTAATATAAATGGAATAATTATTTTATTCAATACATATTTATCATTATTAAAAGGAAACACATCATTTTTTTAAATTTTTTCACTCATTGAATGATGATAACGTCACTTGTGTACGTATGGACTACAAACCTCACAAAGAAAAGTGACTATAATTTCATACCCAAATGGATGATATATGTATTTTTATTTAAATAAATAATATGGTATTTATCATATAATAGTCATTTTTAAATGATAAAATATCAGTTACATACATTCTATAATGATCGTTAAAAAATGGAAATGTTGCTCTTGTGTTTGAACGACCTACCATCTCCATGATCATTACAAACATAATTTATCATTGAAATCATTAATTATTGGTTATAATTTATAGTTTATTTATAAATTTGATAAATTTTTCAAAATTATTATTCTATTTATTCGTAAATAATGGACTCATTGAACACAGTCAACCTATAAATATATTTTTTTACACATCAGAGAAATATAATTAAAACATATGATGAAAATAAAAATATTTAATTAATAATATATATAATGATAATAAGTTAAATAAAAGGAACAAAAAAATTTAAATTTTTTTTAAGAAGATATATTCTAAACATATGTTTATTTTTTAGGAATACTAATAATGTACATGACTAGTTCGAATCAAGGTAAGGGTTTCTCATCTCACTTTTACTAACTTGAGACATACACCATATACACCAATTATATATTTTACGTGGTGTATATACCTCCATTTTTGTATTCCATATCATGAATTCTATAATATTCATGAATTTTCATGTTTCATTAAATTATATTTCTTTCTTGGGGATTACGATTCAAATGTTACCAAACTGGTATAGGTTTAATCCACAATTTGACTATTATTAAGGAATGCCTATGTTTAAGTCTCACATAAGAGAATTATTTGAAATTTATATCTTATTATCAATATATTTTCTTATACTATGGAAATTCTTTCCTTTTTCTTATAATCATACATTTTTATCTCTTTATGAATTTAAATGATTAATAAAATATTTTCAAGAAACTTCAACATTAGTTTATCTCATTATATTAAAATTATTTTTGGCCAAAATACATATATTCTATAAATATTATCAATAATTTTTAACATTATATAAGTGATTTAATAAATATGTTTTTACCAATTTTGTTTTATTAAATTTTTTTGAATAGAATCATCATGTTGTTTTAAAAACAAGGCATATTTTTATTTTTTCCAAAAAAATAAAATGATTAATTTTAATGTAATTAATACGTATAAAAGTTCCTAACCTCGTGACCACTCCATGTTTTAATGATTACATTATATGTTTAAAATAATATTTTAAACGTATTTTTTTAAATTTTTTGTAAACATTTAGTTTAAAAAGGCCACTTACAATATAAAAAGGATATCTTCCACAAGAATGTTTTAATGATATAATTATAGTAATTATATTCATCACGTACATCAACCATTTTATTGAACTAATGATCTATTGGATACATGTTCAATTTAAATCATTGTTATTTTTTATATGGATGGTTTATAATTTGGTTGATTGAGGATACATAATTTTTTTACCATTCACCATAATTATATAGATGCATTATGATTATGTTTATCGATTGTGTAAAGTATTAGCATTTATTATTCTAGTTTTGTAGTATCAATGATTATTTTTATTATGAACAAATATAATAATATTTAAAAATAATTAGACATATTATGTGGTGGGGATTACCTGATATAGCCCCTTAACGAATCAGTAGGTCTCAAGGGAAAATATAAATTAGTTTTTGGATGAGGGATTAACCATATATATATATACATATATATTGTCATAAGGACTCCATGGTATTAGATATCGTCAAACAAAGCCTCGAAGGTAAGTTTTAGAGGTACAGTATTATACATTCCATCATTATGAATTTGTTTATTGATATTTTATGTAAACATTATATTAGTTAGAATATCCATGGTAAAATTTCTAACACATATGATTATTTATATGGAATTATTTGATTCTAATTTATTCCTTGAATATTTTGATAATTTTATTTATTAAATGGAATTTTTATAATCTATTTACCCTTCCATATATCTAACTAGATTTTTTTATGCACTAACCCTTACTGAGAATCTGACCTTAACCCTTTATTATATTTTAATTTACTTAGGATTCCATGATGTGTTTTGTAATTAATATGCATGAATAATATAAGGGGAATAATGGATCTCTCATGTGATTTTGTTGTATTTTATGTTTTCAATTTAAATAAGAATTTATGTACATATGTAGTTTTTCAAGACTACTATAGTACTAAATATTTTCCAGTTCAATTCCCGTTAACTTGTTCCAATGATAAAGGGTAAACACTGGGTCCAAGCTACTAGGTTCGGGGAGCATTAATATTTGACTTCATGGTTACCATGTGCTAATGAATTTTATAACTCAATTTTTTCCAAATTTTTTATATTATAGCTTAATTATGTCTGATATTCTATGATTGTGTTCTTAATGAATTTTTATTATATTATTTTATTTTATCTATGGTTTTATATGGATTTATATTTTACACACATAATAAATTCAATTATTAATTATCACTTAAGTATTCTGATCATTGTAAGGGTTTATTTATAATATCATTTTAATCAATATTGTTTATGCTTCAGTTTCCATTGAGGGTAATTATTTTATCCTAGTCTAGTATGACTAATTAATTTTATTCTTCTCCGGTAATTTATGACGTTTATAGTAATGATACAATTTTCCACTATTTTTTAACAGTATTTATAAATTTTTTGAATGAAAATATCAGTTTATTTGTATTTGGAAATAATCGTTTCCATCAAAATAATTTTTTTTCTAAAAAAATATTTAAAATATTTTTTAACATTATAAAAATGATTTATTAGAGACATTTTTATTCAAGGTTGATTTTTTTATAAAATTTTATAAAAGTAATATTTATGTATCTTTCTATATAAATTGTTTTCCTTTTATAAAATGGTGAAAGGAATACTTGTTTTAGAATTTACTTCCTGAATGAAATTACCAACCATGAAAAACACTCATTTTTTAATGAAAAAAATTTAATTTTCAAAGTTTATATTCAAATAAAATTATTTGAACATATTATCTAAAGTTTTAATTAAAAAAAATATTCAATATAAAATTGTTATTTTTCCCAATACAGTTTTATTATCATTTTTATGTTCTTTCTTTCAATTAACACCATTAACCTTTTATTCTACATATAAACCAATAGTTATATGTTTTATTTATACTATAATTACTATTAAAATAAATTGATTTTGATATGTTTTACTAGGTATTTTGCTGAAATTCTCTGTCTTTATTAATTTCAGTATTAATTAAATTTCAACATAAATATTCACTTTCTTGTTATCATTATAATATTAATTTTCATTAAGTCTCCAAATTATTTATCATGTATATATTTATTAATCAATTGTATATCATTTCTATATATGCTATTTTACGTTCAACATTATGTCAATGTGTTGGTAAGTCATTGTTATTCTATGTTCGTTATTTTATATAATCATTTTATTAAGAAATATCATATGTACTTAAATAAATCTTTGAAAATAAGAGGATTGTGTTGGACAAGTAGATATGGGCGGGGAATACTTATAGATACTATGTCGATGAATCTGCAGTATTTTGTGATGAATTAGTCAACTATCATTATTTAAATACATTTTTGTTGTATACATACCCATCTGTTTTAAACTATCTTGTGAAAGGTCTCCATAGTCGAGGTATTATGATTCATGAGATCATGAAATCCAATAATTATGAAATTCCTTCATTAGTAATTCATTTATTTTTATCCATGATATATTTTAATGATATAATCCCTCGATGCATTTCATTATTATTTTATTGATTGAATTAAATGTATTTTAAGTATGTTTTCTTTCTATATTTAATATTTTATATATTATTATAGAAGTAAAATTATATAATGGAATGTGTGTTAACATATTTAACATTCCATAATTTTTATGATTATTTATTTATGATAGTTTTCACTATATTGAACCCTTACATAGAATTTTATCTCACCACACTTTTTTCCTTTACTCTGAGTTGAATTAGTGTATTATAATTGATATGAAAAAATATATTAGGGGAATAATGATAATCTTAAAAACATTGGTTTTAATTTTTTTTATTCAAATTTAAAATGAAGATCATTTAAGTATCATGATTTTCAAAACGATTTAATTATTATGTCATTCAGGATGTGATCTGTTATATCGAAGGCTAATGTAGCATTGTAAACACTAGCTTTAGGATATTGGGATTAGGGTTTCTATAGTTGGAATCAAAGAATGTTTACTAAAAATATGGGATACTAGATTTAGAAAGAAATTCGGATTATACCCCATGATTTAATTTGAAGATAATAATATAAGATCATCCTAATGTTTTGATAAGGAAGAGATTATGTGGGTTTTAGAAAAAAAATTCACCCCTTATAGATACTAAAAGTGCGCTTTTGTTTATAATAGGTTTTCTTATGAGTAATAAATATGAAAAATTTATATTGTTCTTGACCTAATATTCACATAGTGCAAGAAAATATTCCCTACTAAACATCTCTTATGGCCTTATTTGAGGAAATTATTTGGATAATCCACATTTTTTTGCAGATCATTACGAAGCATTTTCACGGTAGATGAAAACAAATGATTTAAGTTAATCATATGATGTCTTATATTGAAAATGTTGTCTCATGATTTAGAAATATGATAAATTATTAAATAGTTTTCCGACAATGATTATAGTTTCCAAAAATTTTATTTTTGGTTTTGGTCAGTGACTAAAACCCATAAGAATCTCTTTAATATTAAATATAAAGGCCAATGTGGTGACTATGAGAAAAAAATGTGACGAGTACACTATCGAAAGAGTTATATGAGGAATAATAATTTTTTAGACTTACCATAAAAGGTATTGGTAAAAATTATTGTTTATATTTTCTTATATGTTATATTAATTATGATTAAACAAAAAATAGGAAAATTATAGTTATTATATTAATATTATTTCGAAAAAAGGACAACCTATATATAGAGAATTCCAACGGGCTCAATCTCACAACTGATGAAAGATAATGTTCTAACGCCTACCATAGGAATACATGATGTGTTAGTCAATCTGATAATATTTTTTATTATTATATTTAATGGATAAATATTAATGATGATATAGAGATGTTACTATTGAGGGTAAGATATTAATAACTTATTCTTACTGAATTGGGTTTGGAAATTATTTATATAGATTATGAAATACATGTCACTATTTTATGGATATTATGATATGTTAAAATTTAATGCTATTGTTTCAGAAATAAAAAATAATTTAAATATATATTTCATTGAGTATGATATTAAGATGAAATTGGTCAATGAAAACCCAAAGGATGGAATTGTTCTCATAAAATAATATGATATCAAGAATGTATGTTTTTTATAGGAAAACAAATCATCAAATTTCGGAAAAAAATCAAGAAACAAAAATGTTATCCTATTATATTAATATATGAAGAATCAGTTAGTCATTTCAATCATAAAAGAATTATATTTTATAGGTTATTAATATTAAATTGATCATTAATTATTTTGTGACCAATGATCTCAATCACTCTATATAATTATTTACACGTTTCTATCTTTTTGATATCTTCACCACCCACCTATGTTTTCTTATTTCGAATTCTAGGAATTTATTTATTTTAGATGATCATTTTATTTTCATTTATACCTTATAAAAAAGGTGATTATTAATAACCATTTTATAATGAGTTCTTTATAAAAAAAAATTCCAACTGGAAAATCCTTGATTAACAAGATCAATTTTAATGTGAGAGGACATACTTTCTTAAAGGGAGGAGGAATGTAACACCCTACGATTTTAAAAGAAGAAAATTAGGTTTGTTATAATATATATAAGAAAAATCCATTCTTATAAAATTATTTAACACCCTGATAATTTTTGATATACTTATTTTTAAACAAAATCAATCTCTTTGATAGCTTATAATGAACCTAACCCCCGGATTGTACAAAACAAGATACAATATTTAAATGTTTTTATTTGAACATGACCATTATAACCAAGATGTTATGATGGATGGTATGAATGGTAATAAATTAGTTATGTATATTATATAGTTCACACATGTATAAAATAAATTAAATGGATATATATTTATTTGAAAAAAATAAAAAAATTATAGAAAAAATGTCTTGAGATTTTTTTTTTCAAATAGACAGTTTAGACACGACGTTCACACATAAATGAAAAATAAATTTTAAAACTAATAGAAAAAACATATTAAAAAATAATCTTCATTTTCGAAATCTATATTTGAAAATTATAATTTTCAAAATTTTTAATATTTTTTTGTAAAAGATAATATTTTTGATGAATATTGAAAAATACTTATTTGTAATTTAAAACATCATTTTAATTTAAATTAATTAAGTGTAAAAATATTTTTTTTAATTTGGTTGAAAGTAAAATTAGTTTAATTATATTTAAATTTATATTTTAGAGTTTATTTTAATAACTTTTTTATTCAATTTTATCCTATAAAAAATTATACAATTAAATGTTTTTCTATAGAAAAACCTTTTTTCGACGTGCCTGAGTGTTTTACTTCAAACTGAATTCATTGACATCTATTAATAATATTACATAAAAAGGATTCCATATTTTTAATAAGATCAATTTATTTAATCTAAAATGGTAAATATAATTTTATGGTTTCTTGAATATTTAAAAAATAAAAAATAATTACTATAGTTAAGGTAAAAATGAGTTTATTGTGGTTAAACTAATGATCAATATATTTGAAATGGCCTATAAATTATAAAACACGCATTTTATGGACATATATATACTTTTTAACATATGGTTTTATATAATTAACTATATTTTAATAATTTGGAAATATGAATTTTTTGATTAAAGTATTGTTTTAAAAAATTCCATGTATGGCATCTCCGACAATTTTAAAATGCCACCCCTCCCCTCCCCTCTTCGTACATCCAAGTAAATATTGGTTCCATCAATACTTACCAAAATAACTTCCTTTTTTACTTGAGTAATTTATAGATCCATTTTTTGGTCACAAATCCATCATAGGATGTCTTATGGTGAAAATATAAAGACATCACCTGAATAAGAGGAATCATTCTTAAATGATTTTTGTTTATTTATTCCTCCACCTCGGTAAAATAATATCAAAAAATTAAATTATATTATAATAAAAATATCACATATAATTATATATTATTATTTTATTGGAATACCCTTTATCAATATATTCTTACATCAAATGATAAATTAAATTTTAGATTTTGTGTATGGTGAATTACGACCTCGTAAACCGGTGTAAAACATTTTCCATAAACACAAATCAAGATTCAATATATTGATGGATTTAATAAATATATAATTATTTTTAGTATTTTAGGATACAATCACTTATATCACGTCCCAATGTATAAAATTTGAAACCAACTCCATGCTACTAGATTTGAGGTTGCAACAACATTTTTAATTTGGAGATTCATTCACATCAACTCATGTGACACTTATTAGTGTAGTACATTGTCATACCATTCTCATGTTTAACCCAAATATTTATCAAATTTATTCCTTAAACTTTTTATCTATGGTTCAACTAATAAATAATTATTATAATTCCACCATTATAAGAAAAAATTTATAGAACTAAAAAATAAATTGGGAATAAATTAAAACATTTTTATAATTTTAAATCTTCAGTCTGAAAATAGTATTTCATTTTCATTGCTAGATGAAAACATTTATAGTAATTATCACCCATTCTAGTTCAACATCATTGAATATGTTTACCTTCCTAATAAAATTCACTATCTTAAATGATATAAATTAAAAAAATTATATTATCCAATAAATTATAGGTATTTCAATTATGAAAATATAATTTAATAATCACAAATTCTATAAATCATTACTTTCTATCTATGTTTTTATCTTAAAAAATTAATACATTATCTTATATTTATATAATTGTAGTTTTCCATTTCTAATTCATAATATCCATTCTATTTGATTTAATATTTATATCCATTAGAATCACATTATATTTATAGTGATTTAATTTTTGAATATTTAAATATTGCATATTTTTAGATGAATGTTTAATTCATAAAAAATAGAAACTTTCAATCAATTTAGGTCTAGTTTCACTAGATTTTAAATATAATATATTATTATATAAGGAATGATCTTGAATATCTCCGATAAAGATCTTCTGATTTATTATTATTCATAGATATACGCTACCTAAACATTTTCTCATAACCCCGAGAAAGGAAACATCTGAAAGGGTGATCTCTGATGCTCAATACGGGTAAAAATGGGATATATCTATCGATGATCATATAATTGAATATAATTAGAATAAGGGAATGTAACCTTAAATATAACATAAAATTTTTATACCCAATTTATCGTAGATCTTAAATCAGAGTGATGGAATAAAATTTTATCATTTGAAAAGACATGAATCAAAAGAGTAACAAATCATCATAAATAAACCATGAACTATATGATCATGTAATATTTCATTAGAACCATATTATGTTTGGAATATATTTCATATATAGAAGTTAACTACTGATAGCATAAAATCGTAATCGATCAAGAAACAACACATTTTTTCCAAATAACAATAGATAAAGAGTCATCACCTATTTCCCATAGTGGATCAGGGACATCAACTTGTCTCTAATAAAGGATGAAGAACATATATATTTTCCCAATATTTATTTTTTTAGATATAAAACATTAAGAAAAATGTTATATTGCAACATAAATCAGGGAACACCCATTATATAATGAAAACCTTACATATGTGTGCCAAAAGATCATAAAACATTAAACATATCATCATAGCATAAAACAAGAAACTAAATGGGATTAATGAATATCACATCATCATAATCCAATAATTTATAGATTAATAATAAATATGTTATCATTATATCATATACTATTTAAAGAATAATAAAAATCAAATGATTTTATTATATTTGAAATTTCTATTAATAGATTAACTGGAATATTTCTTGAGGTAAATACCCTTTTCAATTTGAAATCACATAGTTAAAATCTAAATATTCCATAAATATTTTGGACTTTTTTTAAAAAAAAATTAATACATGTAAATTCATATTCCATTAATATTATGGGAAATTAAATTCATCCCATATATGTTAATATAAAGAATCCTTCAATAGTTTTCTAAAAATTTGTAATGTACATCATTCTAAAAATGGAAATAATATTCATGTATAAAATTTTCATAAGAATTCAATCCTGGGTAAATGTGTATTTAAAAAATCATTTGAGAATATTAAAAAATTTATTAAGGTGAGTCCCATAAATCATGGACATGGAAGATAATTGATTTTTCACTATAGAGGGAAATGCCATTTTTTCTGTAAAAACTTTATTTTAATCCCATATATACTTAAATAGGGGGAAATGAAAGGAAAATATATGCTTTTGAGAAATGAAAAATGGATAATAATAATTAATTTTATTTACTAGAAAATTATTATACAATTTCATCAAAAAAAAATTAATCTTACATAATATCGATTAAAAGCATGATTGAAATATAAATTCCTTAGCTATAATATCTAATTCAACACAAATATTGAATAGTACTGATAAATTAATATAGATTTATTATAAATTTATTTTCTAACCATACCTATATATTTCATACCATTTATGATTTATAATTTAAATATTACCAATTTTTTATTAATAATTTGTTGTTAAAATCTATTTTTGAGGTGATAACTATTTTTGTCATGCATTTTTCATTTCAGCAGTCCTAATTTTTATACTTTGATCGTGGTTGTGTCAGTTAAATAATTTTAATCAATGTATGAATATCATGATTTTCAATATATATATATATATACATATATGTTTATAAATGCATCTAACATATATAATAATGATTTCAAAATTTTAGTAGGTTGATAAGAATTACCAACACATGATGTAATTTTCATTTTTTGATGGATGTAAATGAAGAAAATTAAATAATAAAACAAAATTATAGAATTATTAATATGAAAATATATATCACATATATTCAATAAATATATCCTTATTACCACGTATGAGATATAGAAATTAAAAAAAAATACATTGTTTCATGGAGGTGGTAAATAACATCGTACGAGTGACATTATCATATTATAAATGATTGGATGGTTGTAAGATATATGAGATATTAAAAATAAATAATTAAAATTATTTTATTAATATCATATACAAACATTTTACCCACCATAATCACAATCCATGAATATTGGTGATGGAATATCACTTATACTACTACGTGGAGAGGGAAGGACGTACATATGCAATAGCCATAATTTCATTCCCCATTTGATTGAAAAGAGGATGAATAAATGTGTTTTCATAATAATTTTAAAATTTCATAATATTTTTGGTATTTAATTTATTTTTTTCTGATAAATACCTTAAATTTATAGGATTAAAAACGAGGCGTGAAAATAATGTCATAGGTTACAGTTATTACCCCTTTATTGAATGAACTATTTTGGATCTTTTTTTTATGGACTCTAGGGTTAGTATATTGGAAATAATAGAACATATATAATATAACTAATTACTTTTAGAAGTTAATTTTTTGTAAGTTAGATCAAGGAGGTTCAAAATACAGTAAAGAATAGAAAGGAGCGGTGTCCTTCTATAAGGGAATGAGTGGACACAATTGTATTTTTGAAAAATATCAATGTATAATAAAATATATCTCAATAAAATGATTCCATATGAACATGTATTAAATAAATAGGATTCTATTGTAGTAATAAAATACATCAATTAAAATTTGATATTATTTTTTACATTTTAATCTTTATTTTTTTATTAACACCTTACTTATCATTTTCGGCCATAATAGTGGTAAAAACTATTTAAATCATAATGGTTTATCTATATTACCATATGTTGGAAAATTGATAAAAAATTAACCATGGATGATATAAAAACGAAATTTAACTCACATAGACATATACAATTCGTTTTTATAGATTTTATATCATTTGATAAAATATTATTTTTTATAAAATACAATCATTTTAAATATTGAATCTCTTCTTTTAATTTGACTTAAAATTCACCCATATAATATTGAATTTTAAATATATTTTTCCTCAAAACCCTAGTATTTATTAAATATCTTAAAAATTCTCAAAACAATATAAATCACTCAAATTATATTACCATTATTTTTGAGTATCACATTTTATTCAATTAGATTAATTAATACTACTTCGGTGTTTTATAACAATTGAAAGTATTTATATGATTACTAAAAATTAGTAATAAATTGGGATTATTAAAATTATTTAATTATTAAAAAATTTACCATTAAAATTCGTCCATAACATGTTTTTCCCTACTTGAATACATAATAAATATTTTTATGTAAGAGTGTTCAATTTTATATTTCTTTTTTATTAAATTAATATAAAATTAAAAATCAAATAAAGAGTTTATAATTTTGACATTTTTGTTATGTTTTGATAGAAATTTACACACTCCAATAATACAATTGGATAATGTAATTTGCCATAAAAATTTATATCATTATCCCAATATTTTAATCATATTTTTCCTATTTTACCCATATCAGGGTAATTGTTTTTCTATGCTTAATATTCATATTTACCAAAAATATAATTAAATTATTTACCAAATATTATCATTATATTTTAAAATATAAAATAAAATTTGCATGATTAAATTTTTATAAGTGGAAGTAATATATTTTAAAATATGTGAGAAAAATTTGATGGAAAAGTTTTTTTTTTGAAAATAATATTTTAAGCACAACAGTAGATTTATTTTTATCTCATTCCTATAAAAGTATTTGATTGATGTTAATTTATTATTTAATATATAATATATTACATTCATAATAATCATTTTAAAATATTTATCTATATAATTTTTTAAGATAAAAATAGAATGCAAATTTAAATATCATTTATCAGAAGAACATATCGTTTTTTTTAAAATATTTTTTATTCTAATTTCTAATTAGTTGGAAATAAATTAAATCATATATATATATAACATAATATTTCATAATTTATTAATTCCTATTTATATATATCAATCCAATCACTAAAAGGTAATTTTAACATTTAATAATAATAATATAATGTAATATCATTGTTTGTTTAAACACATTTCTGCGTTTAATATAATATATAAATGAAATTAAAATTATTTGGAATTTTTTTTCATAAAATCATGGGTGGATACATTCTAAACCAAATAAAATAATTTTTTACTCAAAATTCCATTAAACTAATAGAAAAAATGAATATATATTTGTTTTATTGAATCATCGGGTTCCAATGTTCCTTCATTGAATATCTGATTCCTCTAGAAAACATTAAATGAGATAGTAGTATTATTTTGTAGCACATTTATGTTATGATCCAAGATATATAAAGGTTATTATTCATTATAATGATCATGCTCTAGAGGTATGAACTAGGAGTTCAGTACATGCAATAGATCAACTATGTAATTTCTCAAGAGAGATACGTAGAAAATATAATGAAAGTGAGAGGGGTTTGGTTGATGTTTCAAGAGATAAGATACATTCTATACTAGATCAAGAATATTGAAAGGGATATTATACATAGGTCTAATCAATCATATTATTTCCAAAATCTCTTATCATTATTCCATGGATTAATTCGAAGAAATACCTTTTCTCACACTTCAATCTCTTGATCACATCTGTGAATGCCATCATAAATATCATATAGAATAAAAGCTTCTATTATGAGATTTCTTATAAGGACACGACCTTAAATATTACATATTAGAGTTAATTTATAGTAAAATTCAATTTATTTTTGTCCCAAATATATTTTATGGAAATATTATTCGAGGCTTATGTAAAAAATCATATATGAAATCCCATAAATTACAAGCTGGAACCTTCAACTCAATTTCCATTTTTTCAACAAAAAGTAATATTTATGATATAAATTGTTTTATTTTCATTAAAAATATTCAAAAAATTTACCTTGACCACTTTATTTTCTTAACACATAATTAATAACATATAAGATAAATTTTAAAATGTGAAATGAGAAAAAATTATCAGAAATGGACATAAGTGGAATGAAATAAACCATTTGTCCATAAATACATCAAAAAAATTATTTTGTAAAAACAAAATTTTGGATCAAAATAAACAGTTTCATTACCAAGAAATAAAATTATCTACCAAAATATTTCTAATAAAAATTTTATAATCAAAACTGAATATCATAAAGGTATTTTTAATGTCATGAAAATACATGAATTTTTTTCACAAAATTATACTATACACCTTTAGGAAGATTAATATACAATACCGTAAATTTTATATTATAATTATTTCTTAAAAAATCATAATTTTCCCATAAAACTCAATTGAAATCATACATAAATATTATATATAACTTTTCGAAACGTTTTTCATATAATTCGTAAAAAGGGGATAATCAATATAGTCAACTTCCATAGTTAATGCATTTAAGGCTATCACAAACCCATCAATCCTTGTTTTATAATCGAACCACCCATAAATAGTTTATAACTAAACTCCCCATCCTTGTTTTATAACATATAAACCCTTCTATGGTTTATAATATATCCAACCATCATTATAAAAATTTCTACAAACCATATAATAATAAAAATAAAAATATTTTATTTTTAAAGATTACATTCATAAAATATTATTTGAACACATTTGAAAACATTTCATGATATTAATATATCCATTGCATTAGAAAAAAAATAATGAAAATAAATAGAATAAAAGGAATATAAGTTTTTATTTGAAAAAATAGGGAATATTGAAATCTAATAAATTAAATTAAATTAAAGCTAAAAACATGAGAGAGACACATGGAATTGTATACATTAATATATAATATACATTTTGTATTTATTCATCATATTTTATATAAAATAAAAAGTAATATTTTTGTTGTAATCTTTTTAAAAGAAATAAAATTAGACCTAAAAGTTAATTTGTAATAATTTTATTTTCATATAAATACATTAATAAAAAACTTGTAAAAATATTAATGTGGTAGAGAAAGAGTTGGAAGGGATGAATTAAAAATATATATGTTATGTTGAGTTTAAATCGTCACATACATTATTTATCTTCTTCAATAATAAAAACAGGTTAATCATTTACCCTATTTTTAAATTTTTCATGTTTATTATTGAATATATTTCTATGTAATAATCATATACTTGACCCATTAAATTCCAAAACGATGTTTTGAATATATTCATCTCATTTTTTCAATATGATTTTGGTATGTTGACTAGGTTCAAAGAAGTTATTATTTTGTGGCATCTTTAATCAAATTCACAGATAAGTGTCATGTTTGGTGGTCCATGGGGCCTCAAGTGACATTCCCCATATTCTAGATGCTACCGATTAATATCGATGGTTTAAATAGTATATTGGGGATACTATGCCCTCACAATCAGTGTATATAATAATAGTGTAATAACAGTAAACAATGGAAATAAAATATAAATGAAAAAATAGAACTTTGATTCATATAATAATAATATAAACAAGAAGGAACATATCCAGTATTATATATAAAAATTTGATAATGTTGTGATTGTATACCCAAATTGGGATACATGGGATACATAATATCCGGAATGTGTAACATGAAATAAATAATAAATTAATGATCAAAATTCATGACCATTGATATAATGGGAATAATCTTATTCCTCTACCCTTATGCCCAATCCCTGTATAGAGAGTTAAAAATCCATTGCTGGGTGCTTCCCCTCATCCCTACATGGGTCCCTACTAATGTTCATTTGGTAGCAATCGACAACTCAAAAAGGGAGTGAGATAAATTTGTTGGACACTACCAATAATATATATTACTAATATAACATGTTAATATATATGAATTAGTGTGTATATATAATAATAACAATTTTAAACAAATAAAATACATCAGGTCGGGTTCCTCATGGGAGCCCGATTAGATAATAACTACTTCATCTTAAGTTGGGATAACTCTAACGAATTATTATTATTATTTAATAATTATAAAAGAAAAAATTAGTAACAACATTCACTTTAATTATGTATGAACTATATTGAACTCTATTTCTATAAATTAGTTGTAAAAATGATGGAATTTCATGTCCGTTAATTACCATAACTAGTAGGTATCATCATATCCATTAGCATGAAATAATTAATATGGATAATATTGTCCATTGATTACTATAAATTAATATTTAATTTAATAACCATCAACTATGAATAATAAATATGGAGTTTCATGTCCAATAACTCTGAATAAATTTTTTTGAATGCCATGTCTGGTAATTAGAATTAAACAACATGGATCATCATTTCCATTTTAGGAGGACAACAGGGGTTATCATCGAAGTGATATTCAAAATAATAAAAAAGGGACATAATCAATTCCATTTATTGATTTAATTCTTTTATTCTAGTCTTATTACAGAAAAATATCATCTTATTCGGTATAATGCATTTCATTGGACAACACCAAGCCAAACACACATTAGTGGTGTTTTATTCATTAGGGAAAATATGACATTAATGATTATAATTGAAATTACCAAAAGGGAGTGTTCATAGTTTCCAACCAAATAAATTATTAAATACACTATAACACATGTAAATTGAGGTTAAGTAAATAATTTAAGCGTTTTTTATTTTTAAGATATATAAGGAACGTATAACCATCAATATAATATTGAAAAATAATAGACCCCAAAATAATTAGAAAAAAGGTACATATTACCTTACATAGATGGGTAGTATGCTGTTAATCCATTATCACCCATTATCATGTGCTATAATGAGAGAAATCATAGAAGGATATTAATATCCTAAAAATAGCGAACAGTAACTCCCATGTATTAAACAATGCATACAAAGAGTTAAAAAAATAATGGAAGAAAGTTGATTGAAGAAAATTCTAAGAAGAATTAAACATTATGAATAGTGAGTAATTTAAGTATCATATGATGGTGCTATTTATAATCCAAAATATATAAATATTATACCTCAATATTTTAAAATAATACCATGTATGACAACAAATTCAATAGAAAAAATTGAGATTAATCGAAATACATCATATTATTGAAATATTACTATAATAATAATTACATTAGTACATAGAAATTTAGTTATCAGGTATTAATATGATTAACTACATTAAGAAACTAATCTAAACATACTACCCCATATAAATTTATTTTTAAATGCTTATAAAATTACAAATCAAATTTTACCAAAAGCTTTTATTTGGATAATGATATTTTTGAGAAACTATTATAATAAAATTTTAGTAATTTTTTTAATATTATTTAAAAATAAAAAATAATTTTTTAAATCATTATATCGATATTATATTATAGAGAAAATTTTAAATTCTATCGAAAATACTAATTTTATAGTGAATAATGAAAATGTATATTTTTATAAAATTCTCTTTTCTTTTTAATTAATTAAGTAAACTTATATTAAATTTATTTTAAATTAAAAGGTCACCCACTCTCCCTTCCTATTAAAATATAATGATCCCATAAGTTCATAAAATACCTTAATAAATTCTTTAATTCTATTTCCTCATCTCATATTCCATTGTTTGACATTAATTATAAAATTGAAATATTTTTGGTGTAACCCTAATGATGATTTCAGAAGAAGAGGTAACATCCCCATTCGAGAATTTTATGTTATTTATTCTTCCACATTGTTAAAAAAGTATTAAAAAATTCTGATATAATAAGCTATTTTTCGTAAATATAATGATTGGTTTAATGATATGGTCATGACCTAATACAATCTCCTCCTACCTCAGCTGGAGAGTGGAATCGCTGATCTTATGTACGATAGACTATCACCTAACCAGCTGATGTATTTAATTTTCCATCAAAACTTCTTCTGAAGATATATAATGATGTATTAATTTTTTATATATGATATATGTTTTACTATTACACATTTTGAAATATAATATCATATATTAATTCTTACCTTCCATTTTATAGGGAATAAAATAACCTCGCTACTGGGTATGAAAGATTACCACCTCCTAATGTGATGTGATTCATTTTTAACGCAACGGTAGAAATAAATAATTTTATATATTTATTATATTATTTATTTATTAATTATTACATAAAATTAATATATAATAATCTTTTTTACCTTACAAGTTACTAAATAATGGACACTATCATTCATTTTTTTGACAGACTACTTCCTCATGAATCAATGTCATTATTTTCTATTACCTAATAAAATGAATGGTATATGTAAGAGTATTTAAATAAGTATTTGGATATTTATGATAAAATTATCATTATACCACGGTAAAATAAAACTTTAATTTTTTCCATCATTATTATATGAAAATGGGAATGTTAATCATCCATACATACGCCCTACCATCTCTATGAATCTGAAGTAGATAATTTTTATAATTATAGGATAGATAGTTTTAAATGTATAATTTATTTATAAAAATGGTAATTATATAACTATAAAAAATATTTATTTCATTAAATAATAATATCTTGATCCTTCTTAAATATAGTTATTTTACATTAGACACTTGATCTATTTATCAATAAACATTATAGTGTGAAATTAATATTCTTAGTAATTTAATAAAACATGGTAAAAAGTAAAAAAATATTAATAAAAATTAAAGAGTTATGAATATAGTTGAGATGTATCATATATCTATTTATGATGATGATATAGAACACACATTATGATTTTAGCTCAATATAAGTGTTTCGTCTCAAACATCATTATTAAAGACACATTTTATTTTATTAACCTATGTTTCAAATGGTGCATTTAAATCTCTATTACATTATTTATCATGAATCCTTCCCTCTTCATGATATTTATGTCATAATTCATATAATTAATTCATGGGTGTTTTTCTCCAAAATTACTAATGTTTTAATGTTTTATTTCTAAATAATATTATAATTGCGATAATATATTCTTGAATTTCAACTGAAATAAATTATTTGACAATCGTATAATAAAACAAATTCATTTTATTTTCCTCAATTTATTTATAAATTTCACATTTAATAGTAAAATTATTTTTTCATTTTTGGTACTTAAAACATATAAGAAAATGTTTTTAAGGAAAATTAACTTTAGTTCTCTCTTCTAATGATATTTCAATTTACACCATATAGATATATATTTTCAAAATAGATTTCACATTTTATAAATTATTTATAAGATAAATTTCTATCTATGCTTTAGGATTATATTTTTTTAAAAAGGAATCATCTTGTAATCTTATTGATGATGTAAATTTTTACTATTTTACCAATGTGTGAAAATAATGTTTCTTTAACAAATTCAACATGTATGAAATTACCAGTCCTAAAATCCATTAGATTCTTTAATGATTAAATTATAAGATTAAATAATAATTTTCATAGAAATATATTTCCATAATATATCATATGTATTAATTTTTTCATAATGATTTTGAAAGTTGAAATTCTATAATTCACAATAATGTTTTTATATATTTTTTAAAGTACCTCTATCCATAAAAAACTCATTAATGATATGTAATTGTGAAAAAAATTATATATGTAACTCACATATATAACTTGATCATTTTTTATTCCATTGGTCTAGAAATAAGCACCGTATGATAACTTCTAAAATGTCATTTTTATAATATTTATTTCTGTTATATTATGGAGCAAGATTATGAAACATATTTTCTTTTCTTGGGTAATTCTGGTTTTCTGAATCATGATTTATTTACATTATATAAAAAACATAGATCATGAAAATTTTATGATGGGTGTTACCAGATATCACTCCAATCCATTGCTTTAATATTTAGTCTCATGAGGCATCATTTATGGGATTGGGAAATAAACTTTAGCATTTATCAAGATTATTTCGCAATATGGTATTTTCTAGTATATTATCCTTGATTCCTATTTATGTAATATTTTTTATTTCACATTTCCTCTATTCACATTACTTTATGATACCAAAATCTTAATATTTTTATACCAAGTGATTATACATTTTATTTATATTTTATTAATTCATGTTATATTTATGACTTAGATTTTATGAATCCTTATCATTTTTTCCCTTAACAGGAAATATAGATCACAATTTTCATGTATGTATTCATGATGTAATGATATGTAGTTTTAAGAGATAAAATGGATTAAGAATATCACAGCGGAAAGATTTTTTTTCCTTATTTTAGTTTCCATTGCTATATTTTGAACATAGTATTCGAAATACACAAGGCCTCATGATCACTAGGTTCTAATTAGTAGATGTATGTCTACAATAATATCAAAATATTTTCAAAAGGAATTATTCACTATTTTTTCTTTTAAAGAAAATTTATAGTTACCCTTTGAAAACATGGATTAAAACATATTAGTGAGAATCATATAGATAATTATATAAAAAATTATGAGTATAAGAAAATATAATGAAATCCTAGGGACATATAGAGATACTGGTATTCGATAAATTTCATCGCTGACTCATAACTACAAGTGGATTTTCATTCTAGAACATATGTACCTAGTGGAAATAACATTGAAAAAGGTACATTGATCTTAAATCGATTATTACCTAGTATAAAGAAATGATCTTCAATGTGCACCTATTTGACACTACTGGTGGTTTCTTTAGAAATCAATAAAATCATTAAAACCATAATGAATAACATGATCAAATTATTATGATGTAAAAATTAATAGGTTTGATTAACTTGGATTATGTAGATTGATGTCTAGAGGCCTAGATATCAGGACGTAAAAATCATTTATATGGCGTTCCGTGTATTTTATTATTTCCACTTAAAATGTTAATTCATTCTCAAATTTATTCTTATAATATTTTCATTTAATACATAGAAATAAGTGAAAAAACACCAAAAACCGTTGTGATCGTAAATTTAATGATTTCCCTAGAGAGATGAAAAAACTATTGTGATAGATAGTTTGACATATTTTGATCATGTTAAATGGTTATCTCGAATTACGATCAACAAATCGAATATAAAGGAATTTTTAAATACATAAAAGTACAAAAGGATAAAATTTCATTGATGTATATGTTCTAATAATGATTAGGAAATGAATATCTAGTGTCATAAATGAAAATTTTTGTTAATATGTAGCACAATGTGTATCTCAAAAGGAGTGTAAGTGGTTTTTCTTTGAAAAATAATAGGTATATTTCAATGAATATATAAGTAAATAAATGAATTATTTGAGTAAAACTTATTCATTATTAATTTCAATGCAAAAAACAATGGGTTACCACTAGGGAATGAAAGGAAATATTCCATACCAAACATTTACATGATGTATTTAGCCATGTGGATCCTATAATTATTATGTAAAATTATTTTTATCAATGGTATGTGGTTTATAAGAATAATGAAACTTATAATGATTATTTTTGATTACTTTTTACTTAAGGATGATAAAGAATATTTTTAATGGCAATAAAATCCTAGGAATGAAAATTTTGGACAGTGGGTATTTTTTGAAAAGGATTAATTTGTATAGAAAATCATAATAGACTAAAAGTTATTCGATGAGTAATTTATATTTTGAATTTTTTCATTATATTTATTTTGAGAGATATATAAATTATGTTAATATAGTTTTATAAAAAATACGAATAACATGTTCATTGACCACCCATAACAACCAAAAAGGCTATAAGTCTCCAACCCACAATTGTAGGGTGATAAAGATGAAACAACAACCATTGGTCTACATAATATACTTGTTAGTGTGACATTATTTTTTTACTTAAAGAATTTGAAGAATAAATATTTTGTTGATCAAATATTATTTTTGTAATCTATGATATTTCAAGATAAAATTTATCAGTTTAAAAAATATATAAACCTCATGTTTAACATAATTCATTATTTGTGATGAATTATTTTATGTTATTTAGATATATATGTTAAAGGGTTTTAAGGATAGACAATAATTAAATGAGTTATGTTGAACATTGGTAGTAACTATTGTGGTATTATATATTATTTTATTATAGGGTAGAATATTTAATTTTATTTACTTTAGTAAACACAATATAAGTAGGTTTTTATTATTTTGAGGATTTTGTGATCCATTAGTATTTTATTTTATTGCATTACACATAAAAATTAAATTTTTATTTCTCATAATTTTAATAAAAAATGATTTTATAGTGGAATTAATTAACGGATAAAATTATATATTTAATTTGTTCTTAGTTAATATATGAATGTAATCCCTCAACTCTTGTAAATGGATATTGAAACAAAAATACTTTCACGTTACTTTCAAAACCGATTTTTAATTATTATTTTAAATCATTGTAGATTAATTTTTTTGAGGTAATTAAATTTCCCTTAATCATTAACTATATTTATATAAATGATATATATCAAAATATGTAATTATTTATAACATTATTCTATGTAGATATTGTCAAATTTTACCACTTTTATCCTATGTGGAAACCTAGTTACGTTTTTACCTTCATATGTCGATTTCACTATTTTTAAGAGAAAGATTCATTTATCCTTTTTATGATATGAGGTTTTTTACAAATAAAATTTTTAATATCGAACCCTTGATTGTCGAGTTCATGTTCAAATTATTACATCACAATTTATTTATGGGTAGTATAATGTAACACCCATATATGTTTAATGAACACTATCTTCAATGACATATTTTACACCCAACACCATGTTTTAAAGAACATCATTATATAATTCAAATGTCATTATTTAAATAATATTTTGATAGCATATTAATCAATTTAAGCGGTATGCATAGGATTAAATTCTTTATGAAATTTATATAAAGGTATATATCAATATAAATGTACATATCTTTTCTTAGTAATAAAATACATGATATTTTATAAAAACATTTATTTTAAAATTGATTTTTATATTTTCTTGTTAAAAAATATTATATATGTATTAGATGTTATACATATATTAATTTATAAAATTAAAATATATTTTAAAATAATCATATGAATATTAAATTTTTAGGAAATATTTGGATTTTTCTAAGAAATTTAAATTTTCATTGAATAGTAAAAATATATGTTTTTTATAAATTTTTAATTTTTTAATAAATTATAATTATTTAATACTGTTAATCGATTTATAATTTACATAATAACGATTTTTTTAAAATTAATTACAATAAATTAAATTTAAATCGTATTTATATTTGATATTATTATATGTGTAATCTTAGGTTAAAAAAGACATTTTTTCTGAAGACTATTTTATAGTTCATAATGATTTTTTATTTTAAATAATAAAATAACCCTTAATGATGAATGATTTAAATTAAATTTATATATAATAAATAAATATTAATCTAAAACCTTATAATTATTGTTACTTTTCATATAACTAATATGTGATCATCATTCCCTTAAAAAATACACATTCTGAAAAATAATTTTTTGACATGTCTACTTGTTTAATTTTAATATTAACTATGCCAATTCTGAGAGATTAATTTTGAAAAATGGATTCCATATTTTGAATAATACAAATTTATATTATAAAATAAGGGTAGATAACTTTTTTAAAATAAGTAGTAGTAAAAATAGCAATAATCAATTGCCTCAGATAAGGTAAAAACAGGTTTACCGAGGTATAAAGTAAACCATATTTTTTAAAAATGTCCCAAAACATGTTTAATTATAATTTTATGCTTATATATAGACAATAAATGTTATATGGTTTTAAAATTGGAGGTTTTTGATCATTATGGTGTCAGAGAAACTATTTATCATTAAAACTTCATTGTGTTCCCTCACCCATACATATAAAAGCACATGCCTTCTTCACCTTTTCTCACATCCAAAACCCATTTTTGTTTAGATAGTACCAACAAAATAACCTATTTAATTCTATAAACTAATACTTTAAGTTATATTTTGACAGAAAATTCACCATTGAAGGATTTTTTCAACCCTTTTGAAGTTTTTTGAATATGACATAACATCCTTAACTAAATATTATTTTTAATTTCTCCTTCTATCTCATTAAAAAATTATTAACTGATGATGATATAATAACAATAAGATATTATATATAATGATATGTTTATATTCTAAGGGAATGAACTATAATTATTTCCTTCTCCCTCAAATGGGTAATGAAATTATTGATCCTATGTATGGTGGAAATCCATGTCTTGAACTGACTGAATTCATTTTCAATAATTGTTTCTATTAGATTGATATAATGACGTATTAAATTTTTATATATTATATATGTGGTTTTATTGTTATAATTAAATTATAATATATTATAAAACTTTCTAATTTCTATTTAATTAGAAATAAAACACAATTTCCCTATTTTATGTTGTACTACAACTTCACAATCTAATGTGATTCATTATTCACTTATTCTATTCGTAGATGGTTGTATAGATTAATTTTTTATTTATATATGGTATTCATGATGTGATGTGATTAATTTTTATTAAAACATCACATGGATTGTATGTGCATGTGTATTTAAATAAATAATTTTATATTTATGATATAATTATCAATTTGAATAGAAAAAATAACACTTACATTTTTTCCATCATGATCATTAAAAATAGAAATTTTAATGAGGTTTACATATAAACTATTGTCACCATGATTGTAATGTAGTTAATTTTTGAAAAATACAATACATTATTAGTTTTAAAATAATAATTGATATTTATAAATTACAATTATTGAATGATTAAAAATATTGGCATGATTAAATAATAATCTCGATGACTTGAAACATTTTACCAACATGATTTTCGACATACGATTCATTAATCATTGTTATGTCCTATCTGAATTTAATTGTTTTATCAATTTAATATGTCTTTGTAGAAAATAAAATGAAATGAATAATATACATGATTAAGGTTAATAATAAATTAAATAATTAAAACACTTTTATTATTCTGTAATATAGTAAATACACAAGATTATTTAGTCTTGAGGTAATAGTTAAATCTCAAACTTCATTCTTTGAGAGAACTATTATTTTACGCACCCAATTTCATTGAAATTGTTTTTATAAATCTCTATTACATAACTTTTCACGAATCCTTCAAATTAAATTATATATTATGTCACATTTCATCTACGAAAAGCATATGGTTTATCAAAAAAAAAGAACCTATATAGTAAGGCTTTATTTAAATATCACATTTTATTCATGATTGTTTATTATTAAATTTCTATTGATGTACATTATATGATTTTTCTCTAATAAAATATTTTCATTTTATTTTTCCCTAATTATTAGTGAACTTTTCATATAATCTTAAACATCATTTTTTCTTTTTTTAATTAAAATAATTGAGTAATTTTTATGTAAAATCATCTTTGTTTTTTTTCAGACCAAAATAATTTTTCATTCATATCCATGTTTTCATAAAATGTTTTTATATTTTTTAAACAATAAAACAATTATTTATTAAATATATTTTCCCCTTTTTTTAATTTTTACAATCATAATTTAAATGAGTATTTTTGATGTTTTTAGAATGAGATAATTTTTGACTATTTTAACAAATTGTGAAATAAATCCGTATTTTGGACTTATATGGAATGTAATGAATGATCGATCATCATGAAAATTAATTTTTTTTGAATATTACCTTATTAATTTGGTGGGTTATTTTCACTAATAATTATTTTTCAGTTATTTAGTGAATCATTTGTGTTTTCAACATTAATTCTGATGTGGAATAGTTATTTTCCTTGAGAATGTTTTAATTACTTTTAAAGCACTTCATCCCATCAATGAAGAAAATCATTAATGTTATAAAATTCTCATAAATTATATATATATATATATATGGATATATCATATAATACCATCTTATTCCATCCTCCTTTAATGGGGAAATAAATGACTCATGATTATTTATCAAATTCCTTCATTATTATATCTAATTTGGTTTTGATATAAAACTACATTATGGAACCCATTTTTTCCATGGGTAATTCATATTTTATTACTTATGAATTGTTGAGTTTATATGGGACACATATATCTTGAATATATTTATGATTTTTGTGCCCAAATACCGCTCCAATGCATTGATTAAAGATTTAGTCTAACGAGGCATCATGTGTAAGACGTATCTGTAAACATAATTAGTTGTTGGACATTTTCCAGCATTTGATATTATGTAGGAACACACCCTTTAAAAATATTAATATGAGGTTTTTTTTTCTTCCACAATTTATATGTCACCATGATATTATTATACCATGTTATTTATGTTATTCTTCCATGCTATTACTCATGAACTATCTCTTTCATTTTAGTATATTATATCTTTAACCCACAGATTGTGTTTCTTAATCATGTTTATTACATTAAATGAATTTATAGCTCACATATTTATTTTATATATTCCTTGGGTAACTGTATGTAGTTTAAGGAGTTCAAATGTATTTAGTATCACAACAATAGGGACAAAAAATAAGTATATAATGTTCTAACTTTGTATGATGTATTATGATCCTTTTCCTCAAAATATAGTAGGACTATCAATCATTTGGTTGTAATTAATGGATATTTATGTTAAAAATAATGTATTTATATTTTTTAATCTCATGGGGTACTATTGGAGAAGGGGGATATCATCAATGCTGGTTACTCTTATGTAAAATAAAATGAATAAATTTTTAGTTTGAAAGAAATGGAGGCCAAATGGGTAATTAAACCATTTGTTAATATGATTATCATTATTTTTTTTGAATATGGGATTCGAATCATATGAATTCTATTCATGGGGTCTGTAACATAAATTTGTTAATTAATATCCCAGTTTAAGATTTAATTTTGAAAAATATACTGTTAATTAAAAATTTACACTATAATAACTTCCTGCAAACAATGTTATTGTTCCTTTTGTAGAAAATCTTAAAAATACCACTAGATCACTTGATATATCATCCAATATCCATAAAAGACAAAAATTTAAACGATCTATGCCTATATAGAAAACAAAGATGCCACAACCACCCCTATTTTAGAAGAACTCAGCCCTTAAATTAATTTCCAATGGTGGTGGAGCATCAACTAAAAATATTTTTGTCCCCTGAGCATTTTGGATATGAAATTTCTCACAATCCTTATCCTAAAGAAAAAATTAATAATAAGAAGATATAATAGAGGGACTGAACTCCCCAAATAACCATATTGATTTGATCCATGATTTGAATATGATGGTCCTTAATAGAAGAATCATCTTTCAATTAAATAACATCTCGATCAAAATACCTGAAACATGTGTAAATACATACAATGTAGATGATAAATATGAAATACATCACAAATACCCTTGTATCCATGAGGGTTATTATATGATAGGAAACAACTAAAACCATCTCTAAAACCTCAAAAAACTGATGAAATGAGGTGATATCATATGCTACCGTAGAATCCATATATGTCCCAATCTAGGAGAGACACACAAGAGGACCCAATATCCCAACTTAAACTCCAGTGTTCTGAGGCTATGATTGATATACACTTAAACCAAGATTGATCCATAATAATATTATTCCTAACATGTTTTTAATGATAGTAGTTCTACTAAATATGATGAGGTCCCTCTATAATTTCTTCTTTTAACTCAAACCAATACAAGGGTAGAACAAGATGACTTACTATTTGGGAACTTATTAGGATACATGTATAAAATATATTAGAATATATTATTGTACGTGAATTCCAAAGGATTAAAATGTATCCCACAATCCCCTTATTATCACGAATGAATTTATGGATCTTGGAACACTTAGGTTATGTTGCTGTATAAAAAACACTAGTTTTTTCAGTTTTTACACACAATTCTGAGTTGCTTTAATAACTTATATTACCCCGATGGCTGAGTTTTTCCCATGCTACAATATACTATTTATATTTTTTAAAAACATTATTATCGTTATCACTGAGATATTATAATGAATGTTATGAATAATATTAAATAAATTATAGAAATATGGTTTATTAACTTGGATAAATGTAAATATTGTTTTATTAATTAATAAAAATTGAAGTTAAAAACCGGACTAAATATAAAGGATATGTTTTTTAGAAAAACAATTTAAGAACAAAAATTTATTTTATATTAAAAAATTGATAAATAAATATTTTCTAGTAGTAATAATAAAATTTATATATTATATATTCAAAAAATGTTTTTCCATTCATAAAAAAGTTTTTATAGTTATAAAAAAGAAAAAATACAGTTTTCAGCATAACATGCCTCATTTTTTTTGAACTGTAGTGTTGTCAGTAATTAGTGGAAGAATGGATTTAAATATATTTTTTGATAATTATATAGATAATATTTGAACTAAATATTCATTATTTGAATTTATTATGTCAAAATTATACATGGGTCATGTTTCAGTATTTTTCTAAGAAGATTCATTTTTCAAGGAATAGTTAAATGTACTAAATTTTAATTGAAAATAAATTTTTTGTCTCATTTACTTATATAATTAAATTATATATTCATCTAGTTTAAAATATATTTTGGTCAAATACAAATATTTTAATCCAATTTAGGTCAATGTGTAATTATTGGGCCTTATGCGATGTCCCCAAGGTGTTAACTGATAAATTAATTATTGATAATTGTGTTGTGCTATCAATTATGGAGTTAAAAAGAAATCATTAGAATTAAATAAGATATTATGTAACAAATGTTTTATTTCTGTAAAAAGTAATCAATATTATTATTATTTACAATGTTCTATAGTAATTTAGGTTATTACCATGTTTCTAGAAAATACATGATGAAGGTATTAACATGTATAGTATATGATGATTAAAATTTACTTCATGATTTTAAGGTGATTAATGATATGTTCATTATTTAAATTTATTGACCTTATTTCTAACATTTTGGATATTAATCTTATGGAAGGATCATATGTATAACCATATATGAAAATGTTTTAGTTGAACATTGGATGTGGATTTAGATATTAATATACCACTTCACCATATGCTGATTTTGTCATATTGGACAACTGATGCTTAATGTTTTTTTATCATAATAACTAGATATTGAAGTAATGGATTATCATTTTTTTATGAATCATACCATATCCTAAAATTTTAATTTTAGTTCTTTAGACATAAAAAAATCTTCTTTTATATTCAATTCTTTCAGTATGAATTGATGTGTTAAATGATAAAAGAACAAGAAAAGAATGAAATTGTTCCCATTAAATAGAAATATATATTGTAAGTATATTTTTATATATTATCAGTATAGATTGTAATAGAATTAATCAAATCAAAGAAAATTATGTATAATTTTTTTATCTATATACTAATATTTATGTCTAATAGATTGTAATCTAAATCATAAAAAATTATGGTTTTGGGGAACTTTTCTTTTCATCGATCATTCAATTTCTTGTTCTCATTGACCTCTATCTACCTATAATTATTTATGATTTTCTTACATTTCAATCATGCTCAACAAATAAACTCTTAAAAAGAAACACCGTTATCTATTATTCTATATGATCATTGTATTTATCTTATATTTTTTTTAATATGATGGATTATTAACCCTTCCAACAATGTGTGATTACAAGAAGGGTAATTTTATTTTCACATCCCAAGAGTAATTTAACACTCTCACAACATTTTTGGTTGCAGGGACAGAAACATCTAGGACTAAAACTGGGCGGGGGAGGATTTGTGATGTCTAGTCTATCCGAAAAAAGATATGACCTTTAACCCTACAAGGATCATTCCCTATTACATTCAGGTCATTTTTAAACACACTCAAAATCATATTTTTGGAAAACTTAGTATGGTTGAAAACCAGAATAAATGTATATCTTAGGTTTTTCCAAGGCCTACAGAAAATAAATGAGCACATTTGAAGGCTGTGATGATTGGGGGAGTCTTATTGGGTGAAGGAAAATCCAACCTAATTACAACTTCATAGAATGAAAGATTTGTAACTATGTACTTCCTTCTAATTTGGTTGTGAAATGAAAGGGGTTCAGATCACCTCATAGTGTTTATGTTGTATGGATCAATAAGAGGAAATTATTCTGTATCTTCTTCCCCAATGATAGTGGCTCCTAATGACATGGTCACCCATTGAAAATCCCATGACTTATTTCACATAGGTGACCTCCCGTGATGGATTTCATCAAATATAGTATTGTGGGGTTACCAATAATGTTCTTGAGAGGAAGGCCTGGTCTCTTCTTCTTATGGCAGGATGTTGGTGTATATGGGAATCACAAAATAAATATTGAAACAATGCACCCCCAAAATCTTCTATCATTGTGACTATGAAGACTGTGTTTTTTTTGTAGTTTGTCATATCTTATAACGAACTAGAAATAAGCGCTTTCCCTAAGGAACTGCATGGAAAAAAATATTTATGTTCTATTATCAAGACACACTTCTGTGGGGCCATTGGGTGTGCTATCACCACCTAAGCGCTGGTTGAAACATAGTAATGAAAGATCCTATAGTTAGTGGTGTATGCGGGGGGGGGGGGGGGATTCTGAACTCATAAGGTTAGGAGATCATTGCATTCTATGCATTATATGGACATCGAGACTCTCTCAGAGAAAAGGATAATGATGTACTCAATGACCTTGACATTTCCTATACGAAGCATATTTATCTTGACATAGTAGATATGGATTCCAAGGTTATTTATAACTGTATTTAAATTCATATCTCTACCACATAATAGATTAGTTATTTGATTCATCGTTTTATTCCCCTCATCTCCTCAAACACCCAGAATCATCACACATGGAGAGAAGGCAATCATGTAGAACAATTTCTTACAACTAAGGATTCTAATGAAATTTCTCTTTGGAAGTTCATCAGCACTTGATCCCTTCCCCCATAATGTAATAATTTATTAATTGGGGGTGCACATGAGTTATTTTATAAACCCCCTTGAGTGTTTTCCCTTCCTCCCTTTCTTGATTATTTATTGGTTTTCTACACCTTCTAGTAAAAATTTATATTTTGTGTTTTTTAAATAAAAATTCCTTCACCACTAGGATAAATATTAAATTGAGAGGAAACAATTTATTTTTTGCGGTAGAATGCAACTCCCTATGATTTTAAAATATAAATATCAAATTCAATAGAATGTATGAAATGAAACACCAAATGTAAAAGGGAATATAAAATGTAAACAATTTAGGTTACATCTATTTATAAATAAAATCATGGTCTTTGATATAATGCAACACAAGAAACCTATGGTGTGAATGGAACATGATAATCTGTTAAAATATATTTATTTAAACATTAACATTATTACATAGAAACTAAATGTGTATTTATGAATAGTAATAACTGAATTTTAAAAAATATATAGTTTATACATGTATAAAATAAATAAAATGTATATGTATTTTTAGAGATATATTAATATCTTTTTGAAAGAAAGATAATTTTTGTATGATAAGTTATATTTTTATAAAATGTTGTTCATTCGTAAGTTGTACACAAAATTGATAAATAATTTTTACAAATATTATAAAATTTATGTGAAGTAATTAAAATAATTTTTGAAATCACCATATCTAAATTATCATAGACTAATATTTTTGTATTTTTATGAAAAGTTTCATTTTTTGACGAAGATTGAAAAATACTGAATTTTAATTGATAAATCCAATGTAATTTAAAATAATTATAATTTTAAATTAGATATTAATGTAGTTTCAATAAAAATGAATTCAATTTTAAATCCATTAATCCAGTATATGTAATTTTGGTAATTTTCATACTATTTTTTATAATAAAACTTTTCAAAATTTGGAGAAATTTCTCTTTAAAGACCTGCTTTCTCATCATGTCTATAAGATTAATTTTTTATTTTATCTTGGAACTTCCATTAACAGAATTTTTAAAAATGGTTTCAATATTCTGACTAAGAAAATTTATATTAACTGATAAGATAAAATTAATTTTTAACCATATGTAAAAGTAAAATATGTAAAAATTATTTATATTGGTTAATGTAAAAACTAATTTACAAAGGGGGTAAATTAATATTATAAAGAATAGAATTACCAAAAAACATGTCTAATACTATTTCATAGCCATATTTAGACCATATAATGTCAAATTATTTATAATATTCCATTTTTGACTCTGGTTGGAATGTAAATAACATTGTTATAACTTTTTCATTTAAACAATTACTCGTGTTCCAATAACAATAGTTATAAATGGACACCCACTCTCTAATATTCATCACACCATAAAACCCTTTTCTAGACAATACTTATCCAAATAGCATTAAAATTTCTTTACCCTAATCCCGGAATCATTTACTTCTCCAAAAATACATTCGTGGAATACATTAGGTATAACCTAAATGATGTCATGTAAGAAGATATAAATTTCATAATTATAAATTTTTATATTATTTATTATTACAGATCCGTAAAATCTTTTTCATATAGGGTTATATAATAAAAACATATCTTAAGAAATATTCTTTATGACAATTCAATTGCCTAAAACCATCACTACTTCCATTAAATGGTTTAAAAAATCATCATTCATGCGTGCAATGGACTACGGTCTCATAAACCGCTTTCATTCATTCTTCCATTAACACCTCCCATGAAAGGTTATTGTGGTGGATTTAAAGTAAATATATTATATTTTCATCATAATTTTAACTATATAACCATTTTATCATATATAATTTTTTATACATTCCACTCTGTATGAGATACGATAATGATTCTCAGGAGTTCTATGGACTACTTCCTCAAGAAGCTATGTGATTCATTTTTCACTAAAATTTTACACTCAAGATGATAAGGATAATGTTACTAAATATATGTGATATAAATGTAATAATTATTTTATTCTTTACATATTTATCATTATTAAAATGAAACACATCCTTTTTTAAATTTATTTACTAATTGAAAGATGATAACGTCACTTGTGTACGTATAGACTATAAACATTACAAATAAAAGTGGCAATGATTTCATCCCCAAATGGATGATATATATATATTTTTATTTAAATAAATAATATGGTATTTATCATATAATAATCATTCTATAATGATAAAATATCAGTTACATACATTCTATAATGATCGTTAAAAAATGGAAACGTTACTGTTGTGTTTGAACGACCTACCATCTCCATGATCATTAAAAACATAATTTATCATTACCATCATTAATTATTGGTTATAATTTATAGTTTATTTATAAACATGATAAATTTTACAAAATTATTATTCTATTTATTCATAAATAATGGACTCACTAAACATATTCAACCTATAAATATAATTTTTTAGACATTAGAGAAATATTATTAAAACCTATGATGAAAATAAAATTATTTAAGTAATAATATATATAATGATAATAAGTAAAATAAAAGGAACAAAAAAATTTTAAATGTTTTTTAAGAAGATAAATTATTAACTTATGTTTATTTTTTTGGAAAACTAATAATGTACATGACTAGTTCGAATCAAGGTAAGGGTTTCTCATCTCACTTTTACTAACATGAGACATACACCATATACACTAATTATATATTTTAAGTGGTGTATATACCTCCATTTTAGTATTCCATATCATGAATTCTATAATATTCATGATTTTTAATGTTTCATTAAATTATATTTCTATCTTGGGGATTACGATTCAAATTTTACCAAAGTGGTATAGGTTTAATCCACAATTTTACTACTATTAAGGAATGTATTTGTATAAGTCTCACATAAGATTATTATTTGAAATTTATATCTTATGATCAATATATTTTCTTATTCTATGGAAATTACATGCCTTTTTTTTTATAATCATACATTTTTTATCTCTTTATGAATTTAAATGATTAATATAATATTTTCAAGATACTTCAACATTAATTTATCTCATTACATTAAAAAAAAATTTGGTCAAAAAACATATATTCTATAAATATTATCAAGAATTTTTAACATTATATAAGTCATTTATTAAATATTATTTTACCAATTTTGATTTTTCTAAATTTTTTGTATAGAATCATCATGTTGTTTTCAAAACGAGGCATATTTTTATTTTTCCAATAAAATAAAAGGATTATTTTTAATATAATCAACATATATAATTGTTCCTAACCTCTTGACCACTCCATGTTTTAATAATTACATTATACGTTTAAATTGATATTTTAAAAGTTTTTTTTTATTTTTTTGTAAACTTTTAGTTTAAAAAGGTAACATAAAAAATAAAAAGGATATGTTCCCCATGAATGTTTTAATTATATAATTATAGTAATTATATTCATCATGTAAATCAACCATTTTATTGAACTAATGATCTACTGGATACATGTTCAATTTAAATCATCGTTATTTTTTATATGGATGGTTTATGATTTGGTTGATTGAGGATACACAATTTTTTTACCATTGATCATAATTATATTGATGCATTATGATTATGTTTATCGATTGTGTAATGTATTAACATTTATTCTTCTAGTTTTTTCAGTATGAATGATTATTTTTATTATGAACAAATATATTAATAATTAAAAATAAATAAACATATTAAGTAGGGGGATTACCTGATATACCCCCTTAATGAATCAGTAGGTCTCAAGGGAAAATATATATGAGTTTTTGGATGAGGAATTAACCATATATATATATATACATATATATTGGCATAAGGACTCCATGGTATTATATATTGTCAAACAAGGCCTCGAAGTTATGTTTTAGAGGTCCAGTATTATACATTCCATCATTAGGAATTTATTTATTGATATTTTATGTAATCATTATATTAGTTAGAATATCCCTGGTACAATTTCTAACACATATGATTATTTATATGGAATTATTTGATTCTAATTTATTCCTAGAATATTTTGATAATGTGATTTATTAAATGGAATTCTCATAATATATTTACCTTTACATATTGATTATTCCTTATTTCTACCTAGTTTATTTTATGCACTAACCCTTACTGAGAATCTGATCTTAACAATTTATTATATTTTAATTTACTTAGGATTCCATGATGTGTTTTGTGATTAATATTCATGAATAATATTAGGGGAATAATGGAGCACTCAAGTAATTTTTTTTGTATTTTATGTTTTAAATTTTTATAAGAATTTATGTACATATGTAGTTTTTCGAGAATACTAAAGTACTAAATATTATCCAGTTCAATTCCATTTATCTTGTTCCAATGTTAACGTGTAAACACTGGGTCAAAGCTACTAGGTTCGGGGAGCATCAATATTTGACTTCATGGTTACCAAGTGCTAATGAATTTCATAACTCAATTTTATCTCAATTTGTTACATTACAGCTTAATTATGTCTGATATTCTATGATTGTGTGCTTAGTGAATTTTTATTTTATTATTTTATTTTATCAATTTTTTTATATGGATTTAAATTTTACACAAATAATAAATTCCTTGATTAATTATCACTTCAATATTATGATCTTTGTAAGGGTTTATTTATAATATCATTTTAATCAATACTGTTTATGCCTCAGTTTCTATTGAGGGAAATTATTTTATCCTAGTGTAGAATAACTATTTAATTTTATTCTCCTCTAGTAATTCATGACGATTATAGTAATGATACAATTTTCCACTATTTTTCAATAGTATTTATAAATTATATTAATGAAAAAATCAGTTTATTTGTCTTTGGAAATAATTGTTTCCATCAAAATAATTTTTTTCTAAAAAAAAATTGAAATATTTTTTAACATTATAAAAATGATTTATTAGAGACATTTTTATTCAAGTTTGATTTTTTTATAAAATTTAGTAAAAGTAATCGTTATGTATCTTTCTAAAAAAAATTTCCCTTTTATAAAATGGTGAAAGGAATACTTATTTTAGATTTTAAATCCTGAATGAAATTACCAGCCTTGAAAAACACTCATTTTTTAATGAAAAAATTTTCATTTTCAAAGATAATATTCATATAAAATTATATCATCATATTCTCTAAAATTTTAGTTTAAAAAAATATTCAAAGTGAAATTGTTATTTTTCCCAATACTGTTTTAATAAAATTTTTATGTTCTTTCTTTTCATTAACACCATTAACCATTTATTGTACATATAAACAAATAGTTATATTATTTATTTATACTATAATTACTATTAACAGAAATTAATTTTTCCAATTTTTACTAGGTAATATGTTGACATTCTCTATATTTATTAATTTCAGTAATAATTAAATTTCAACATAAATATTCACTTTCTTGTTAACATTAGAATTTAAATTTTCATTAAGTATCCAAATTATTTATCATGTATATATTTATTAATCAACTATATATCATTTCAATATATTCTATTTTACATTCAACATTATGTCAATGTGTTGGTAAGTCATTGTTAGTCTATGTTCGTTATTATATATGAACATTTTATTAATAAATATCATAAATACATAAGTAAATCATTGAAAATAAGAGGATTAAGTTGGACAAGTAGATATGGGCAGGGAATACTAATAGATACCATCTCGATGCATCTGTAGTATTTTGTGATGAATTATTCAACTATCATTATTTAAATACATTTTTGGTGTATACTTACCCATCTGTTTTAAACTGTCATGTGAAAGGTCTCGATAGTAGAGGTATTATGATTCTTAAGATCATAAAATCCAATAATTAAGAAATTCCTTCATTATTAATTCATTTATTTTTATCCATGATATTTTTTAATGATATAATCCCTCGATGCATTTCATTATTATTTTATTGATTAAATGAAATGTATTTTAAGTACTTTTTCTTCCTATATTTATTATTTTATATATTATTATGGAAGTAAAATTTTATAATAGAATGTTTGTTAAGATATTTAACATTCTATAATTTTAATGATTTTATATTTTTGATCGGTTTCACTATATTGAACCCTTACATAGAATTTTATCTCCCCATACTTTTTTCCTTTCCTCGGAATTGAATTAGTGTACTATAATTTATATGAAATGATATATTAGGGGAATAACGATAATCATAAAAAAATTGGTTTTAATTTTTTCTATTCAAATTTAAAATGACAATCATTTAAGTATCATGATTACCAAAACTATTAAATTTTAATGTCATGCAGGATATGATCTATTATATCGAAGGCTCATGTAGCATTGTAAACACAAGCTTTAGGATATTGGGATTAGGGTTTCTATAGTTGCAATCAAAGAATGTTTAGTAAAAATCTGGGATACTTGATTTAAAAAAATGGGGATAATACCCCATTATTTAATTTGAGGATAATAATATAATATCATCTTAATGTTTTGTTAAGGAGGATATTATGTGGGTATTAGAAAAAAATTCACCCCTTATAGATACTAAAAGTGGGCATTTTTTTAGAATAGGTTTTTCTATGAGTAATAAATATGAAACTTTTATATTGTTCTTGACCTAATATTCACATAGTGCATGAAAATATTCCCTACTAAACACCTCTTATGGCCTTATTTGGGGAAATTATTTGGACAATCCACAATTTTTTGCAGATCATTACGAAGGATTTTCAGAGATGATGAAAACAAATGATTTAAGTTAATCTTATGATGTATTATATTGAAAATATTGTTTCATGATTTAGAAATATGATAAAATTATTAAATAGTTTTTCCACAATGATTATAGTTTCCAAAAATATTATTTTTGGTTTTTGTAAGTGACTAGAACCAATAAGAATCTCTTTAATATTTAATATAAAGGCCAATGTGGTGACTATGAGAAAAAATGTGACGAGGACATTAGCCAAAGATATCATGATTATTCAAATTTACTTATCCTAAAATATGTTTAAAATGATATATATTAACCAACTCCCATACTCGACAAATCTGAGAATGGTTTAGTTTCCCAATATCTCAATTGGTGGAGACCGTTTAGGGAAAAAGTTTAGATTTCCTTATTGTTATAAATGTGGATAGATATATGAAACAAAATGACTCAAAGGAACTTTAAAAAATTTTATGTGTTCAAAATAATTTAATAAAGAAATTAATTAATGAGTATAAATTAAGAGTAAGATATATGGGAATAAATTTCATATTATAGATCAATTTATAGTTCATTATTTTTAATGTGGCGAACAAGTTCGTTACCCATGTCAATTACCTCTTATAAAGGTAAAAACATAGACCAAGGAAGTACCTATGATGATATAAAATGGTTCAAGTAATTATATATTAGGTTTAAATAATTAAATTGTAAACTTATTATTTTTTTTTAGTTTTTTTAAGAATATTGATATATCGGGAAATTATTTAAAATATTAATAACATATATATATTTGTTAACATGACTGATATGGAAACTATCCTTGTTTTATGTGCTTAAATTTGATTATATGTTCAATGTCATGAAGACAACATATTATTTATATGGTAGAAATGTAACATGCTGAAGGAATTTTTTTTGAAAAAATTTAATAGAATAAAACATGTTTGTGTATTATATGAAACAATTATTTGAGTTATAATAATTTTTTAGCATTAAAATAAAATGTATTGGTAAACATTATGGTTTATATTATCTTATATGTTATAGTAATTATGATTAAACAAAAAATAGAAGAATTATAGTGAATATATTTATATTTTTTCCAAAAATGGACAACCTATATATAAATAATTCCAAGGGGCTCAAACTCACAATTGATGAAAGATAATTGTCTAATGCCTACCACTAGAATACATGATGTGTTGGTCAATCTAACACTATTTTTACTTAGTATATTTAATGGATAAATATAAATGATGATCTAGAGATGTTACTATTGATGGTAAGATATTAATAACTTATTCTTACTAAATTGGGTTTGGAAAATATTTATATAGATTATGAAATACATGTCACTATTTTATGGATATTATGATATGTTAATATTTAATTCTATCATTTCAGAAATAAAAAATAATTTTGAATATATATTTCATTGAGTATGATATTAAGATGAAATTGGTAAAAGAAAACCAAAAGGATAGAATTGTTCTCATAAAATAATATGATATCAATAAAGTATGTTTTTTATAGGAAAACAATTCATCAAATTTCGGAATAAATATCTAGAAACAAAAATGTTATCCTATTATATTAATATATGAAGAATCAGTTAGTCATTTCAATCATAAAAGAATTATATTTTATAGGTTATTAACATTAAATTGATCATTAATTATTTTGTGACCAATGATCTCAATCACTCTCTATAATTATTAACACTTTTCTAACTTTTTTATATCTTCACCTCCAACCTATGTTTTCTTATTTCAAATTCTAGTAATTTATTTATTCTAGATGTTCATTTTATTTTCATTTATACCTTATAAAAAGGTGATTATTAGTAACCATTTTATAATGTGTTATTCATAACAAAAATATTTCCAACAGTAAAATACTTGATTAACGAGATCAATTTTAATGTGAGAGGACATACTTTCTTAATGCGAGGAGGAATGTAACACCCTGAGATTTTAAAAGCAGAAAATTAGGTTTGTTATAATATATGAAAGAAAAATAAATTCTTATAAAATAATTTAACACCCTGATACTTTTTGATATTCTTATTTTTAAACAAAATCAATCTCTTTGATAGTTATAATGAACCTAACACCCTGATTGAACAAAACAAGATACAATATTTAAATGTTTTTATTTGAACACGACCATTATAACCAAGATGTTATGATGGAGGGTATGAATGGTAATAAATTAATTATGGATATTATATAGTTCACAAATGTATAAAATAAATTAAATGAATATATATTTATTGGAATAAATAGAAAAATTAAAGAAAAAATGTGTTGAGAAAAATATTATTTTTCAAATAGAAAATTTAGTCACAATGTTCACAAATAATTGAAAACTAAATATTAAAACTATTAGAAAAAACATATTAACAAATATACATAATTTTTAAAATATAAATTCTAAAATTATAATTTTCTTAATTTTTAATATTTTTTTGAAAAAGATAATATTTTTGATGAATATTTAAAAATACTGAATTTTAATTTAAAACATAATTTTCATTTAAATTAATTAAGTGTAAAATTATATTTTAAATTTGGTTTAATGTCAAATTAGTTCAATTATATTTAAAATTATATTTTAGAGTTTATTTTAATAACTTTTTAGTTTAATTTTTTCTATAATAAATTATACAATTAAATGTTTTTCTATAGAAAACCCTTTTTTCGACTTGCCTCAGTGTTTAATTTCAAACGCAATTTATTGACATCTATTAATAGAATTTCAGAAAATGGATTCCATATTTTTAATAAGATTACTTTATTTAATCTAAAACGGTAAATATAATTTTATGGTTTCTTGAATATTAAAAAAATTAAAAATAATTACTATAGTTAATGTAAAAACGAGTTTGTTGTGGTTAAACTAATGATATATGGATTAGAAATGGTCAAAAATTTATAAAACACGTATTTAATGGACATATATATACTTTTTAAAATATTGTTCTATATAATTAACCATATTTTAATCATTTTGAAATATAATTATTTTGATTAAATTATTGTTTTAAAAATTCCATGTATGGAATCTCCGAAAACTATAAAATTCCACCCCCACCCCTCCCCTCTTCATATATCCAATTACATATTAGTTCCATTAATACTAACCAAAATAAATTCCTTTCTTACCTGAGTAATTTATAGATCCATTTTTTGGTCATAAATCCATTCTAGGATGTCTTATGGTGAAAATATAAATACTTCATCCGAATATGAGGAATCATTCTTAAATGATTTTTGTTTATTTATTCCTCCACCTTGGTAAAATAATATAAAAAAATGAAATTATATTATACTAAAAATATCACATATAATTATATATTATTATTTTATTGGAATACCCTCTATCAATATATTCTTACATCAAATGAGAAATTAAATTTTAGCTTTTGTGTATGGTGAATTACGACCTCGTAAATCCGTGTAAATCATTTTCCATAATCACAAATCAAGATTGAATATATTGAAGGATTTAATATTTATAAAATTATTTTCATTTTATTATAATATTAATATTATATTTTTACATGTACCATGTTACCTTCCATCATGTTTTGAATAGGATAACGTTGTTCATGTGTACAAGAGACTACCGATTCTAAAAGTGATGTGATTCCTTTCTTACATACGCTTTTTGTGGAATGTAATATTGACAATTTTATTGAGTATCTATGATATCGATGAAATTATATATATTATTGGAAGTTAATATATCATAAACCTTCATACCCTTACACTCATTAATGGATTGATATCATTATTCATTTTTACGTACGACCTACCATCACCACGAAGTGATGTGATTTATTTTTTTGGTTCATCAATAAAAAATTATTCTATAATTATATAAAATGATAAAATTTGATATTTATAACATTAATGTAATTATTTATATGATGTAAATATACCCTTTACCTAATAAACCTTACATCAATGATAAAACACTCATGATAGAATAATGAAATTAACACCCAAAACAATGAAAATAATGAAGTGTTATTTATGAACTTGTGGTAAATGATAAAATATGATCACATGTGATATTATAAATATATTTATGGTTATGGTATAATTAAATAAAATTCATAAAACCATTATAAAATATTTAAAATCGGTTTTAGTCGTAACTAAGCGTGAGGCATGAGAAATTGTCTCAATTTACATTCATCAATGAATATTGTAATGTTATGCACATGATTTATTCATACTGTGTATATAGAGCCATTTTTATATTTAATATTCTTAAATATTTATAACTAATGGTATTTTAATTATTAATATTATTTATTTCATCGAATTATATTTGAATTTATAGTAACCTAGTGGTAACGATTTCCATAAATCAATTTCCATTCATTGGGTTATATTAGTTATTCATAGTATTTAATGTTTTATTATAAAATGTGTAATTAATTATGATTATATTAAGTTTTATTTTTACTTTTTATATGTGTATTTACATTTCCAAGACTTAATCATTTCATTGATTAATTATTACATCAAAGTTTTTGTCATTCTAATGGATAATTTCACAATATCATTTTTGTCGAGATTGTTTAAGTTTGAATTTACATTGAAGGATATTTTTGGATTATTATTTAAAATAAAAAATTATTTTTTCATTATATGGTTATTTATCAAATTTTCATTTAGTTTTACCATTCATTTCACTTTGATACATAAAAGTATTCTGGAAATCATTTCAATTAAATTAGATGTAATTTTTTTCATTAGTCAGAAATATTTTTTCAACAAAATCCAATTTATCTAAAAATGGTTTTGAAAATATTGTTAAAATTCTAGAAATGATATATTTGGTAAATATTTACCCATGTTTTATTTTTTTCAGATTTTAATGAGAGGAATATTAATTCATTTTCCAAACAAGGCATGTTTGGACTTTACAAAAAAAGATATATTAATATTTTTTAAGCATGTATGTCATGATAATAATTACCCACAATCATGAAGATTCAATATTTTAAATAATAATTTATATTTTATATTTTTTATATTGAAATTATATTATTTATAAAATATTTTTATAAAATTTAGTATTAAAAATATTTTTTAAGTGGAAGGTTAATTTTATATATGTGTAATTTTAATAAATGTTTTATGGTATTTATATTCATAAAAAATAAACCCTTTATTAAAATTATTATCCACATGGTATATTTTGTATTGATTCTATGATTATTATTTCTCTAGATGAATTACGATTAGTTTGGCTAGATAAATGGTGGACATTCTATTTCTTGTTTATTTTTTGTAATCTTTTTCCAACCATTACAATATTCACATTCATGTTATCATTAGAAATTAAATTTCCAAAAAATATCAATATTATTTATCACGGATATAATTATTAATAAAATTATATATCATTTATATACATTTAAATTTATATGATTAAATGTCGAATGTATAGTTAATCTGTATGCCTAATCGATGCAATAATTTATTGATATGAAATGTAATTAATGAAATAATAATTCAATTTATATATGAATAATTAGTTTGAAGGGTAGATATATGTTGGGAATAATTATAAATATCACCTAGATTCATTTTGAGTCCATGGAGATGACACAGTTGACTAGCCATGGTTAAATTATTATTTTGTGTATACTTACCCAACAGATTTAAACTATCTTCTGAAAGGTATTGACATTAGAGGAATCCTGATACATTGGATCAAGACATAGAACAATGAAGAATTTTATTCTTTACTAAATATTTATTATTATTAATTTTTTTAATGATATTTTTTTGAATATATTCTATTATAATTTTATAGATTAAATAGAAGTTGTTTTCGATTGATTTTCTTTCTATATTGATTGTGTTTTATATTATCATAATATTTAAATTATTTAAATTGAATGTTATTTATTTTATTATCATTTGCATGTTGATTATACATATTGATTAATTATATGTTACTCATTAATTGACCCTTAGAGAAAATTTGAGCTCATCCTTAATTTATTTCTATTCCCAATAATCAAGGATTTGTTCTATAAATTATATAAAATGATAATTTTGGGGAATTATTATATTCTTATTTTTTATTTTTTTTCATTCAGATGTAATACGAGAATCATGTTTATATATATATATATTACTAACAGTAATAATATTTTTAGTATTTTAGGATACAATCTCTTATATCACATGCCAATGTAAGAAATTTGAAACCAACTCCATGCTAGTAGATTTGTGGGTGCAACAACATTTTTAATTTGGAGATTCATTCACATCACATCATGTGACACTTATTAGTGTACTACATTGTCAAACCATTCTCATGTTTAACCCAAGTATTTATAAAAAATATTCCTTAAACTTTTTATCTATGGTTCAACCAAAAATTAATTATTATAATTCCACCATTTTAAAAAAATTATTATCTAACTATAAAATAAATTGGGAATAAATTAAACCATTTTTTTAATTTCAAATCCTTAGTCTGAATATATTATTTCATTTACATTACTATATGAAATCATTTATAGTAATTATCACCCATTATAGTTCATCATCTTTTACTATGTTTATCTTCCTAATAAATTTCACTATATTAAATGATATAAATTAAAAAATTTCTATTATCCAATCAATTCCAGGTATTTCCACTATGAAAATACATTTTAATAATCACAAATTCTATAAATCATTACTTTTTATCAATGTTTTTATCATAAAAAATTTATACATTATCTTATATTTATATAATTGTAGTTTTCCATTTATAATTCATAATATTCATTCTATTTGATTTAATATTTAAATCCATTAGAATCAAATTCTATTTTTAGTTATTTAATATTTCCATATTTAAATATTGTATATTTTTAGATAAATTTTTAATTCATAAAAAATAGTATCTATCAAACGAGATAGGTCTAGTTTCACTGGATTTTAAATATAATATATTATTATATAAGGAATGATCTTGAATATCTACCATAACGATCTTTTAATTTATTATCATTCATAGAGATATGCTACCTAAACATTTTCTCATAACCCCGAGAAAGGAAACATCTGAAAGGGTGATCTCTGATGTTCAATACGGGTAAAAATGGGATATATCTATCGATAATCATATAGTTGAATATAATTAGAATATGGGAATGTAACCTTAAATATAACCTAAATTTTTTTACCCAATTTATCATAGATCTTAAATCAGAGTGATGGAATAAAATATTATCATTTTAAAAGACATGAATCAGAAGAGTAACAAATCATCATTAATAAACCATGAACCATATGATCATGTAATATTTGTTTAGAACCATATTATGTTTGGATTATATTTCATATATAGAAGTTAACTACTGATACCATAAAATCATAATCGATCAAGAAACAACACATTTTTTCCAAAAAACAATAGATCAAGAGTCATCACCTATTTCTCATAGTGGATTAAGGACATAAACTTGTCTCTAATAGAGGATCAAGCACATATATATTTTTCCCATAGTTATATTTTTAGATATAAAACATTAAAAAATGCGTTATATTGCAACATAAATCAGGGAACACCCATCATATAATGAAAAACATACATATGTGTGCCAAAAGATAATAAAATATTAAACATATCATCAAATCATAAACCAAGAAACTAAATGGGATTATTGAATATCACATCATCATAATCCAATAATTTATAGGGTAATAATAAGGATGTTATCATTATATCACATCATTGTTAAAGAATATTAAAAATCAAATGAATTTATTATATTTTAATTTTTTATTAATAGAATCACTTGAATATTTCTTGAGGTAAATACCCTTTTCAATTTGAAATCACATATTTAAAATCTAAAAATTCCATAAATATTTTGGAATTTTTTTTTAAAAAAAATGAAAACATGTAAATTCATATTCCATTAATATTATGGGAAATTATATTCATCCCATATATGTTAATATAAAACAAACCTTCCATAGTTTTCTAAAAATTTGTAATGTGCATCATTCTAAAAATGTGAATAATATTAATTTATAAAATCTTCTTAAGAATTCAATCCTGGGTAACAGTGTATTTAAAAAATCATTTGAGAATATTAAAGAATTTATTAACGTGAGTCCCATAAATCATGGACATGGAAGATGAAGGATTTTTAACTATAGAGGGAAATGACATTATTTTTTAGTAAAAACATTATTTTCATCCCATATATACTTATAGACGGGAAAATGAAAGGAAAATATATGTTTTTGAGAAATAAAAAAAGGATAATAATAATTAATTTTATTTACTAGAAAAATATTATACAATTATATGAACCAAAATTTAATCTTACATAATATCGATTAAAAGCATGATTGAAATATAAATTCCTTATCTATAATATCGAATTTCAACACAAATGTTGAATAGTATTGTTAAATTAATATATATTTATTATAAATTTATATTCTAACCATACCTATAAATTTCATACCATTTATGATTTATAATTTAAATATTATCAATTTTTTATTAATAATTTGTTGTTAAAATCTATTTTTGGGGTGGTAACTATTTTTGTCATGCAATTTTCATTTCAGCAGTCCTAATTTTTATACATTGATAGTGGTTGCGTCATTTAAATAATTTTAATCAATGTATCAATATAATGATTTTCAATATATATATATATATACATATGTGTTTATAAATACATCTAACATATATAATAATGAAATAAAAATTTTAGTAGGATGGTACGAATTACAAACATAGGATGTAATTTTAATTTTTTGAAGGATGTAAATGAAGAAATTAAAATAATAAACCAAAATTATAGAATTATTACTATGAAAATATATATCATATGTATTCATTAAATATATCCTTATTACCACGTCTGAGAAATGAAAATTCAAACAAATTAATTTATTTCATGGAGGTGGGACATAACATCATACGAGTGACGTTATCATATTATAAAAGATTGTAAAGTTATAAGATATATGTGATATTATAAATAAAAAATTATAATTATTTTATTAATATCATATACAAACATTTTACCCACTATAATTACAATCCATGAATATTGGTGATGGAAAATAAATTATACTACTACATGGAGAGAGAAAGACGTGTAGATGTATTAGCCATAATTTCATTCCCCATTTGATTGAAAAGAGGATGAATAAATGTGTTTTCATAATAATTTTAAAATTTAATAATATTTTGGGTAATTAATTTATTTTTTTCTGATAAATACCTTATATTTATAGGATTAAAAATACGGCGTGAAAATACTGTCACAGGTTACAGTTATTACCCCTTCTTTGAAAGAACTTTTTTGGATATTTTATTATGGACTATAGGGTTAGTATATTGGAAATAATAGAACATATATAATATAACTAATGACTTTTGGAAGTTAATTTTTTGTAAGGTAGATCAAGGAGGCTCAACATATAGTAAAGAATAGAATGGAGCAGTGTCCTTCTATAAGGTAATGAAGGGACACAATTGTATTTTTGTAAAATATCAATGTATAATAAAATATATCTCAATATAATGATTCTAAATGGACATGTATTAAATAAATATGATTCTATTGTAGTAATAAAATACATCAATTAAAATTTAATATTATTTTTTACATTTTAATCCTTATTTGTTTATTAAAACCTTACTTATCATTTTCCACCATAATTATGGTAAAAACTATTTTAATCATAATGGTTTATATATATTACCATATATTGGAAAATTTATAAAAAATGAACCATAGATGGTATAAAAAACGTAATTTAACACACATAGACATATACTATTTGTTTTTATAGATTTTATATCAGTTAATGAAATATTATTTATTATAAAATACAATCCTTGTAAATTTTGAACCTCTTCATTTAATTTGACTTCAAGTTCCCCATATAATATTGAATTCAAACTATATTTTTCCTCAAAAGAATAATATTTATTAAATATCTTACAAATTCTCAAAACAATATAAATCACTCAAATTAAATTACCATTATTTTTTTAATATCAAATTTTATTCAATTAGATTAATTAATACTATTTCGGTTTTTCATAACAATTGAAGGTAATTATATGATTACTAACAATTAGTAATAAATTGGGATTATTAAAATTATTTAATTATTATAAAATTTACCATTAAAATTAATCTATAACATGTTTTTTCTTACTTGAATACATAATAATTTTTATTACGTAAGAGTGTTCCATTTTATATTTCTATTTTCAAAAAGTAATATAAAATTAAAAATGAAATAAAGAGTTTATAATTTTTAAATTTTTGATTTGATTTGATATAAATTTACACAATCCACTAATACAATTGGATTCTATAATTTGGCATAAAAATTTATATCATTATCGCAATATTTTAATCATATTTTTCTTATTTTACCCATATCAGGGTAATTGTTTTTCTATGCTTAATATTCGTATTTAACAAAAATAAAATTAGATTATTTACCAAATATTATCATCATAATTTAAAATATAAAATACATTTTTCATGATTAAATTTCTATAAGTGTAAGTAATATATTTTAAAATATATGAGAAAAATGTGATGGATAAGTTTTTTTGGAAAATAATATTTCATGCATAACAGTGGAATTATTTTTATCTCATTCCTATAAAAGTATTATATTGATGTTAATTTCTTATTGAATATATAATATATTATTTTCATAATAATCATTTTAAAATATTTACCTATATAATCTTTTATGATAAAATAGAATGAAAATTTAAATATCAATTATCAGAAGAACATATCCTTTATTTAAAAATATTTTTTAATATAATTTATAATTAGTTGGAAATAAATTAAATCATATATTTAAATAACCTAATATTTCATAATTTATTAATTCCTATTTATATATATCAATCCAATGGCTAAAAGGTAATTTTAACATTTAATAATAATAATATAATGTAATATCAATGTTTGTTTAAACACATTTCTGTGTTTAATATAATATATAAATGAAATTAAAATTATTTGGAATTTTTTTTCATAAAATCATGGGTGGATAAATTCTAAACCACATAAAGTAATGTTTTACTCAAAATTCCATTAAACTAATAGAAAAAATGAGAATACATTTGTTACATTGAATCATCGGGTTCCAATTTTTCTTCATTGAATCTCTGATTCCTCTAGAAAACATTAAATGGGATAGTAGTCTTATTTTGTAGCACATTTATGTTTTGATCCCAGATATCTAAAGGTTATTATTCATTATAATGATCATACTCTAGAGGTATGACCTAAGAGTTTAGTACATGCAATAGATCAACTATGTAATTTCTTAAGAGAGATACCTAGAAAATATTATGAAAGTAAGAGGGGTTTGGTTGAAGTTTCAAGATAAAAGATACATTCTCTACTAGATCAAGAATATTTAAAGGGATACTATACATAGGGCTAATCATTTATATTATTTCAAAAATCTCTTCTCATTCTTCCATGGATTAATTCGATGAAATACCTTTTCTCACACTTAAATCTCTTGATCACATCTGTGAATGTCAGCATAATATCCATATAGAATACCAGCTTCTATTGTGATATTTCTTATAAGCACAGGACCTTAAATAGTACATATTGGAGTCAATTTATAGTGAAATTCAATTTATTTTTGTCCCAAAGATATTTTATGGAAATATTATTCGAGGCTTATGTCAGAAATCATATATGAAATCCCATAAATTTCAAGGTGGAACCATCAACTCAGTTTCCATTTTTCCAACAAAAAACAATATGTATGATATAAAATGTTTTATTTTTATTAAAAATAATCAATATTTTTTTCTTGACCTCTTTATTTTCTTAACTCATAATTAATACCATATAAGATAAATTTTAAAATGTGGAATGAGAAAAAAATATCAAAAATAGACATAAGTGGAATGTAATAAACCATTAGTCCACAAATACTTCAAAGAAATTATTTTGTAAAAAAAAAATATTGGATCAAAATAAACATTTTCATTAAAAAAATATAATTATCTACCCAAATATTTTTATTAAAAATTTTATAATCAAAATTGAATATCATAAAAGTTTCTATAATGTCATGAAAATACCTGAATTTGTTTCACAAAATTTTACTAAACACCTTTAAGTAGTTTAATATAAATTTCTATATATTTTATATTATAATTATTTCATAAAAAATCATATGTTTCCTATAAAACTCAATTGATATCACAAATAAATATTATATATAACTTTTCGAAACATTTTTCATATACCTCATTAAAAGGGGATAATCAATATAGTAAAATTCCATAGCTAATGCCTTGATGGGTATCATAGACCCACCAATCCTTTTTTTATAATGGAACCCCCCATCAATAGTTTTTAACTAAACCCCCCATCCTTGTTTTATAACATATGAACCCTTCTATGGTTTATAATATAACCAACCATCATTATAAAAATTACTACAATACATATAATAAAAGAAAATTATTTTTATAGATTACATTCGTAAAATATTATTGGAACACATTGGAAAAAATTTCATGATATTAAAAAATCCATTACATTACAAAAAAATCATGAAAATAACTAAAATAAAAGGAATATAGGTTTTTATTTGAAAAAATTAGGGAATATTGAAATCTAATAAATGAAATAAAATTAAAGATACAACCATGAGAGAAACACATGGCATTGTATACATTAAAATATAATATACATTTTGTATTTATTCAAAATATTTTCTATAAAACAAAAATAAATATTCTTGTTGTAATCCTTTTAAAAGAAATAAAAGTAGACCTAAAACGTAATTTATAATTGTTTTATTTTCATATAAATACATTAATATACAACTTTCAAAAATATGGATGTGGCAGAGAAATAGTTGGATGGGATGAATTAAAAATATATATGTTATATTGAGTTTAACTCTTCACATACATTCTTTATCTTCTTCAATAATAAAAACAGGTTAATCTTTTACCCGATTTTTAAAATTTTCATGTTTATTATTGAATATATTTCTATGTAATAATCAATTACCTGACCCAATAAATTCCCAATAGATGATTTGAAGATATTCATCTCATTTTTCCAATATGATTTTCGTATGTTGACTAGGGTCAATGAAGTTATTAATTTGTTGCATCTTTAATCTAATTCACAGATAAGTGTCCTGTTTGGTGGTCCATGTGGCCTCAAGTGACCTTCCCTATATTCTAGATTCTGCCGATTAATATCGATGGATTAAATAGTATATTGGGGAGACTATTCCCTCACAATCAGTGTACATAATAATAGTGTAATAATAGTAAACAATGGAATGCAAATAGAAATAAAAAAACAGAACTTTCAATCATATAATAATAATATAAACAAGAAGGAACATATCCAGTATTATATATAAAATTTTGATAAAGTTGTGATTATATACCCTAATAGGGATACATGGGATACATAATATCCAGAATGTGAAACATGAAATAAATAATTAATTAAATATCCAAATTTGTGACCATTGAAATAATGGGAATAACCTTATTCCTCTACCCTTATGCCCTATCGCTGTATAGAGAGTTAAAAATCCATTGTTGGGTGCTTCCCCTCATCCCTACATGGGTCCCTACTAATGTTCATTTGGTAGAAATCGACAACTCAAAAAGGGAGTGACATAAATTTGTAGGACACTACCAATAATATATATTACTAATATATCATGTTAATATATATGAATTAGTGTGTAGATATAATAATAACAATTTTAAACAAATAAAATACATCAGCTCGGGTTCCTCAGGGGATCCCTGTTAGATAATAACTACTTCATCCTAAGTTGGGATGACTCTAAAGAATTATTATTATTTAATAATTATAATAGAAAAAATAAGGAACAACATTCAATTTAATTATGTGTGATCTATATTGAACTCTATTTCTATAAATTAGTTATAAAAATGATGGATTGTCATGTCCGTTAATTACTATAACTAGTAGGTATCATCATATCCATTAGCATGAAATAAATAATAATGATAATATTGTCCATTGATTACTATAAATTAATATGAAATTTAATAACCATCAATTATGAAAAATAAATATGGAGTTTCATGTCCAATAACTCTGAATAAATTTTTTTTGAATGCCATGTCTGGAAATTAGAATTAAACAACATGGATCATCATGTCCGTTTTAGGAGGAAAACATGGGTTATCATCCAAGAGATACTAAAAATCTTGGAAAAGTGACATAATTCACTCCATTTATTGATTAAATTCTATTATTTTAGTCTTATTATAGAAAAAAATCAACTTATTTGATATAATGCATTTCATTGGACAACACCAAGCCAAACACACATCAGTGATGTTTTATTCATTAGGGAGACATAGGACATTAAGGATTATAATTGAAATTACAAAAATTTATTGTTCATAGTTTCCAACTAAAAAAATTATTAAATACACTATAACACATGTAAATTGATGTTAAATTATTAATTTAAGGGTTTTTTATTTTTAAGAAAAATAAAGAGCATCTAACCATCATTATAATGGTGACAAATAATAAACCCCAAAATAATTAGAAAATAGTTACGTATTACCTTACATAGATGGGTAGTAGGATGTTAATCCATTATCAACCATTGTCATGTGCTAGAATGAGAGAAATCATAGATGGATATTAATATCCAAAAAATAGTGAACACTAGCTCCCATGTATTAAACAATGCAAACAAAGAGTTAAAAAAAGAATGGAAGAAAGATGATTGAAGAGAATTCTAAGAATAATTAAACATTATTAATAGTGAGTAATTCAAATATCATATGATGGTGTTATTTATAATCCAAAATATATAAATGTTATACCTCAATATTTTAAAATAATAAGATGTATGACATCACATTCAATAGAAAACATTGAGTTTAATCGAAATACATCATATTATTGAAATATTACAATAATAATAATTAAATTATTACATAGAAATTTAGTTATCAGATATTAATATGATTAACTAAAATATGAAATTAATCTAAATGTACTACCCAATATAAATTTATTTTTAAACGCTTATGAAATAACAAATCAAATTTCACCAAAAGTATTTATTTGAATAAATATATTTTTGAGAAACTATTATAATTCAATTTTAGTAATTTTTTTAATATTATTTATAAAGAAAAAATAATTTTTTAAATCATTATATCGATATTAGATTATAGAGAAATTTGAAATTCTATAGAAAATACTAATTTTATAGTAAATACTGAAAATGTAGATTTTTATAAAATTCTTCTTTATTTTTAATTAATTAAGTTAAATTATATTTAATATATTTAAAATTAAAAGGTCACCAACTCTCCCCTACTATTAAAATATAATTATCCCATAAGTTCAAAAAATACCTTAAAAATTCGTTAATTCTATTTCCTCATCCCATATTCCTTTTTATGACATTAATTGTAAAATTGAAATATTTTTGGTGCAACCCTAATGTTGTTTTCTGAAGAATATGTAACATCCCCATTCGAGCATTTTATGTTATTTATTCTTCCACATTATTAAATGAGCATTAAAAAATTCTAATATAATAAGCTATCTTTCGTAAATATGATGATTTGTTTAATGATATGGTCATGACCTACTACAATCTCCCCCTACCTCAGCTGGAGAGTGGAATCGTTGATCTTGTGTATGATAGACTATCTCCTCACAAACTGATGTATTTCATTTTCCATCAAAACTTCTTATGGAGATATATAATGATGTATTAATTTTTTATATATGATATATTTTTTACTATTATTTTTTTTGAAATATAATATCATATATTAATGCTTACCTTCCATTTTATAGGTAATAAAATAACCTCGCTACTGGGTATGAAAGATAACCACCATCTGAAGTGAAGTGATTCATTTTTAACTCAAAGGTAGAAATAACTATTTTTATATATTTATTATATTAATTATTTAATAATTATTACATAATATTAATATATCATAATCTTTCTTACCTTACAAGTTACTAAATAAAGGACAGTATCCGTCATTTGTTTGACAGACTACTTCCTCGTGAATAAATGTCATTATTTTCTATTACTTAATCAAATGAATGGTATATGTAAGAGTATTTAAATAAATATTTGGATATTTATTATTAAATTTTCATTATACCAAGGTAAAATAAAAAATTAATTTTTTCCATCATTATTATCAAGAAATGGGAATGTTAATCAGCCATACATGCGACCTACCATCTCTATGAATGTGAAGTAGATAATTTTTATAACCATAGGATATATAGTTTTGAATGTATGATTTATTTATAAAAATGGTAATTTTGTAACTATAAATAAAATTTACTTCATTAAAAAATAATATCTTGAACCTTATTATAAATAATTATTTTATTTTAGACACATGATCTATTTATCAATAAAATTTATAGTTTGAAATTAATATTCTTAGTAATTTAATAAAACATGGTAAAATGTAAAAAAAATATTTATAAAAATTAAAGAGTTATGAATATAGTTAAGAAGTATCATATGTTTATTTATGATGATGATATAGAACAGACATGATGATTCTAGCTCAATCAAAGTGTTTCATCTCAAACATCATTATTTGAGACACATTTTCTTTTATTATCATATGTTTCAAATGGTGTATTTAATTCTCTATTACATAATTTATCATGAATCCTTCGCCCTTCATGATTTTTTTTGTCACAATTCATCTAATTCATTCATGGGTGTTTTTCACCAAAATTACTAATCCGTTAATGGTTTATTTCAAAATAATATTATAATTGGGATAACATTTTCAGGATTTTCAACTGAAATAAATTATTTGACAGTCATATAATAAAACACATTCATTTTATTTTCCTCAATTTTTTCATAAATTTCACATTTAATAGTACAATTATTTTTTCATTTTTGGTACTTAAAACATATAAGAAAATGTTTTTAAGGAAAATTAAATTTAGTTCTCTCTTCTAATGATACCCCAATTTACTCCATATAGATATATAATTTCAAAATAGATTTCAAATTTTATAGATTATTTATAAAATAAATTTCTATCCATGCTTTACGATTATATTTTTTTAAAAATGAATCTTCTTATAGTCTTATTGATGATGTAAATTTTTACTATTTTACCAATGTGTGAAGATAATTTTTTATAACATATTCAACATGTATTAAATTACCAGTCCTAAAATCCATCAGTTTCATTAATGATCACATTTTAAGATTCAATGAAAATTTTCATGGAAACATATTTCCACAATATATCATGTGTTTAAATTTTTTCATAAAGATTTTGAAAGTAGAAATGATATAATTCACAATAATGTTATATATATATATTTTAATGTACCTCTATCCATAAAAATCTCATTAATGATATGTAATTGTGAAAAAAATAATATATGTATCTCACATATTTAACTTGATCATTTTTCAATCCATTGGTGTAGAAATATGCGCCTTATGATCACTTCTAAAATTCAATTTTTATAAAATTTATTTTTGTTTTGTTACGGAGCAAGATTATGAAACATATTTTCTTTTCTAGGGTAATTCTGGGGTTCTGAATATTGATTTATTTACATTATATAAAACACATAGATCGTAAAAAATTTATGATGGGTGTTACCAGATATCACTCCAATGCATTGATTTAATATTTAGTCTCATGAGGAATCATTTATGGGATGAGGAAGAAAACATTAGAATTTGTCAAGCTTATTTCACTATATGGTATTTTCTAGGATATTATCCTTGATTCCTATTTATGTAATATTTTTTATTTCACATTTCCTCTATTCATATTACTTTATGATACCAAAATCTTAATATTTTTATTCCAAGTGATTACACATGTTATTTATATTTTATTAATTCTTATTATATTTATGACTTAGAGTTTATGAATCCCTATCATTTTTGTAACCTTAACAGGAAATATAGATCACAATTTTCATGTATGTATTCATGATGTAATGTTATGTAGTTTTAAGAGCTCAATTGGATTATGAATATCTCAGCAAAATGATTTGTTTTCCATATTTTAGTTTCCTTTGATGTATTTTGAACATAGTATTCTAAATACACAAGGCCTCATGATCACCGGGTTCTAATTAGTAGATGTATGTCTACAATAATATCACAATATTTTAAAAAGGAATTATTCACTATTGTTGCTTTTGTAGAAAATTTATAGTTACCCTTTGTAAACTAGGATTAAAACAGATTTTTGAGAATCATATAGATAATTATATAAAAAATTGTAAGTATAGGAAAATATAATAAAATCTTATGGACATATAGAGATACTGGTATTTTATAAATTTCATCCCTGACTCATAAATTCATGTGGATTTTCATTCTAGAACTTATTTACCTAGGGTAAATAACATTGAAAAAGGTACATTGATCTTAAATCAATTATTACCTAGCATAAAGAAAGGATCCTTATTGTGCCCCAATTTGACACTACTGGTGGTTTCTTTAGAAATTAATAAAATCATTAAAACCATAATGAATAACATGATCAAATTATTATGATGTAAATATTAATAGGATTGATTAACTTGGTTTATGTAGATTGAAGTCTAGAGACCTAGATATCAGGACATAAAAATAATTTATATGACATTCCCTATATTTTATTGTTTCTATTTAGAATGTTAGTTCATTCTCAAATTGATTCTTATAATATTTTTATTTAATACATTGAAATAAGAGAAATAACTCCAAAAACCATTGTGAAAGTAAATTTAATGATTTCCCTAAAGAGATGAAAACCCTACTGGGATAGATAGTTTGACATATTTTGATCATGTTAAATGGTTATCTCGTATTACGATCAACAAATTGAATATAAAGGAATTTTTAAATACATAAAAGTAGGAAAGGATAAAATTTTATTGATGTACATGTTCTAATAATGATTAGTAAATAAATATATAGTGTTATAAATGAATATTTTTGTTAATATGTAGCACAATGTGTATCTCAAAAGGAGTGTAAGTGGTTTTTCTTTGAAAAATAATAGGTATATTGCAATGAATTTATAAGTAATTAAATGAATTATTTGAGTAAAACTTATTCATTATTAATTTCATTCCATAAACAAAGAGATACCCCTAGGGAACGGAAGGAAATATTCCATACCAAACATTTGCGTGATGTATTTACCCATGGGGATCCTTGAATTATTATGTAAAATTATTTTTATCAATGGTATGTTGTTTATAAGAATAATGAAACTTATAAGGATTATTTTTGATTAGTTTTTACTAAAGGATGTTAAAGAATATTTTTAATGGTAATAAAATCCTAGGAATGCAAATTTTGGACGGGGGATATTTTTTAAAAGGAATAATTTGTATAGAAAAGCATAATAGTTAAAAAGTTATTCGATGATTAATTTTTATTTAGAATTTTTTCATTATGTTTTTTTCGAGAGATATATAAATTATGTTAATATAGTTTTATAAAAAATACAAATAAAATGTTCGTTGACCACCCATAACAACCAAAAAGGCTATAGCTCTCCAACCCACAATCGTAGGGTGATAAAGATGAAACAACTACCATTAGTCTACATAATATACTTGTTAGTATGACTTTATTTTTTTACATAAAAATTTTGAAGAATAAATATTATGTTGATCAAATATTATTTTTGTAATCTATATATTTCAAGATAAAATTTGTTATTTAAAAAATTATATAAACGTCAGGTTTAACATATATGATTATTTGTGATGAATTCTATTATGTTATTTAGATATATATGTTAAAGTGTTTTAAGGATAGACAATAATGGAATGGGTTATGTTGAACATTGGGAGTTACTATTGTGGTATTATATATTAATGTATTATATGGGTATAATTTTGAAAATTTTTTTGCTTCAGTAAACAAAATATAAGGAGTTTGTTAATATTTTGAGGATTTTTTGATCCATTAGTATTTTATTTTATTGCATTACACATAAAAAATAAATATTGATTTCTCATCATTTGAATAAAAAAATATTTTATAGTGGAATTAATTAATGGATAAAAATATATATTTAATTATTTCTTAGTTAATATATTAATGTAATCCCTAAACTCTAGTAAAAGTATATTGAAAAAATATATTTTCAAGTTACTTTCAAAACCGATGTTTAATCATTATTTTAAATCATTGTAGATTTATTTTTTTGAGGTAATTAAATTTCCCTTAATCATTAACTATATTTATATAAATGATATATATCAAAATATGAAATTATTTATAACATTATTACATGTACATATAGTCACAATTCACCACTGTTCTCCTATGTGGAAACCTTGTTATGTTTTTACCTTCATATGTCCATTTCACTATTTTTAAGAGAAAGATTCATTTATCCTTTTTATGATATGGGGTTCTTCACAAATAAAAATTTTAATATCAAACCCATGATTGTCAAGTTCATGTTCAAAATATTACAACACAATTTATTTATGGGTAGTATAATGTAACACCCATACATGTTTAATGAACACTATCTTCGATGACATATTTTACACCCAACACTATGTTTAAAAGAACATCATTATAAATTCATATTTCATTATTTATATAAGATTTTGATAGCATATTAATCAATTTCTGCTGTATGCATAGGATTAAATTCTTCATAAAATTTATATAAAGGTACATAACAATATAAATGTACATATCTTTTCATAGTAATTAAATACATTATATTTTATCAAAACATTTATTTCAAAATTGATTTTTATATTTTTTTGTTAAAAAATATTATAAATATTTTTAGATTTTATAGATATAATAATTTATAAAATTAAATTATATTTTATAATTATCATATGAATATTAAATTTTTAGGAAATATTTGAATTTTTCTAAAAAAATTAAATTTTCATTGAATAGTAAAAATATATGTTTTTTATAAACATTTAATTTTTTAATAAATTATGAATATTTAATATTTTTAATCAATTTAGAATTGACATAATAATAATTTTTTTAAAATTAATTCCAATTAATTAAATTTAAATCATTTTTATATTTGATATTATTATATGTGTAATATTAGGTTAAAAAAACATTATTTTGAAAACTATTTTATAGTTCCTAATGTTTTTTTAAATAATATAATAACCCTTAATGATGAATGATTTAAATAAAATTTATATATTATAAATAAATATTAATCTAAAACCCTATAATTATTGTTACTTTTCATATAACTATTATGCAATCATCATTCCCTTAAAAAAATACACTTTATGAAAAATCAGTTTTTGACATGTCTACTTATTTAATTTTAAATTAAACTATGCCAATTCTGAGAGATTAATTTTGTAAAATGGATTAAATTTTTTGAATAATAAAAATTTATATTATAAAATAAGGGTAAATAAGTTTTTTAAAATAAGGAATAGTGAAATTAGTAATAATTAATTACCTTAGATAAGGTAAAAACAGGTTTACCGGGGTTTAAAGTAATCAATATTTTTAAAAATGTCCCCAAACATGTTTAATTGGAATTTTATGCTTATATATAGACAATAAATATTATATGGTTTTAAAAGTGGAGGTTTTTGATCATTATGGTTTCTGAGAAACTATTTATCTTTAAAACTTCATTGTGTTCCCTCACCCATACATATAAAAGCCCATGCCTTCTTCACCTTTTCTCACATCCAAAACGCATTTTTTTATATAGTACGAACAATATAACCTATTTAATTCTATAAACTAATACTATAAGTTATATTTTGAAAGAAAATTCACCATTAAAGGATTTTTTCCAACCTTTTGATGTTTTTTGAATATGACGTAACATCCTTAACTAAATATTATATTTAATTTATCCTTCTATCTCAATAAGAAATTATTAACCGATGATGATATAATAATAATATGATATTATATACAATGAGATGTTTATATTCTAAGGTAATGAACTATAATTATTTCCATCTCCCTCAAATGGGTAATGAAACGATTGATCCTATTTATGGTGGAAATCCATGTCGTGAATTGACCGAATTCATTTTCAATTATTGTTTCTATCAGATTGATATAATAACGTATTAAATTTTTTATATATTATATAAATGGTTAAATTATTATAATTAAATTATAATTTACTATAAAAATTTTTAATTTCTATTTAATTATAAATAAAACACAATTACCATATTTTATGTTGTACTACAACTTCACAATCTAATGTAATTCATTAATCACTTATTCTATTCGTAGATGGTTATATAGATTAATTTTTTATTTATATATAGTATTCATGATGTGATGTGATTAATTTTTATTAAAACATCACATGGATTGTATGAGTATGTGTATTTAAATAAATAATTTTATATTTATGATATAATTATCAATTTGAATAGAAAAAATTACACTTAACTTTTTTCCATCACGATCGTTAAAAATAGAAATGTTAATCAGGTTTACATATGACCTATTATCACCATTATTGTAATTTAGTTAATTTTTGAAAAATATAATACATTATTGGTTTTAAAATCATAATCTCGATGACCTAAAACATTTTACCAACATGATTTTCGACATATGATTCATTAATCATTATTATGTCCTTTGTAAATTTAATTGTTTTATCAATTATATATGGTTTGGTAGAAAATAAAATGAAATTAATAATAAACATGATTAAGGTTAATAATAAATTAAATTATTAAAATACTTTTATTATTCCGTAATATAGGGAATGCACAAGATTATTTAGTCTTGAGGTAATAGTTACATATCAATCTTATTTCTTTGAGAGAACTATTATTTTACGCGCCCAATTTCATTAAAATTGTTTTTATAAATCTACATTTCATAATTTATCACGAATCCATCCTATTAAATTATATATTAAGTCACATTTCATCTACGAAAAGAATATGATTTATCATAAAAAAGAACCTATGCAGTAAGGCTTAATTTCAATATCACATTTCATTCAAGATTATTTATTCTTAAATTTATATAAATGTACATTATATGATTTGTCTCTAATAAAAAAATTTCATTTTATTTTTCCCTAATTATTAGTGAACTTTTCATATAATATTAACATCATTTTTCCCTTTTTAATTAAAATGATTGAGTCATTTTTATGTAAAATCATCATTGTTTTTTTTTTCAGACCAAAATAATTTTTTCATTCATATTAATGTTTTCATAAAATGTTTTCATATTTTTTAATCATTAAAAAGATTATTTATTAAATATATTATCCCCTTGTTTTCATTTTTACAAACATAATTTAACAGAGTATGTTTTATGTTTTTAGTATGAGATAATTTATGACTATTTTAACAAATTGTGAAATAAATCCATATTTTGGACTTGAAGTGCACTGTGTTGCATTTGTTGTCAATGAGGCATGAAGTTTTCGTGGAATGAATGGAAGTCAAGGAATGTCACTATGTGAATGACAAAGGTTGTGATGGTGTTGGTGATGAATGGAGAATGGCCATGGTACTAAGATGTGTGTCACCTAGGAGATTCACTAAGTGGCATAGGAGATGTGGTTGAAACATTCTCTAGTAATATCAGACGATTGTTGAGCTGCTCTTTAAGTTCCAAGAACTTGTATCACCTAGATACAATGTCACAACAATGATAGAAGACCATGCATTGTATTGAAAATGCATGAGGAGATTAAAGGAGATCCATCCACAATCACTGAGTTGATGAAGTGGATTAATGAAGTCCATGCACTATCACTAAGTGCATGTGAACATGAAGATGATCCAACTTGATCTCTGATTAGATCAATGAAGTTCATTGAAGAATTTATGTGATTAAGAGCTCGGTTGATGAAGAAAAAACCTTCAAGAATTTCCCTCATAAGTAATGAATATTTGTTGAGAAGGAGTGAGGAATTCAAATGAAGAAGAAGATGAGAAAAAATGAGGAAGAAGGCTTCAAGTGGCATTTGGCATATGGGGATACTTTGTTTTTATACAAAGTCTTTATTCCTATACTTAGCAAAAAATAAGGCCACCAAGGAGGCCAGCCGAGGGTCATCACCCAAGGCACTTGTGGGACTCAAGGTCACCACGCCCATGGGGAACCCTCAAAGGCCAGGGCAGCATCCTTGAGGCAGGGGCGCACCCGTAGGACACCGCATGGGCGCCTGGGGCACGCCCGGAGGAGCGCGGCAGGGGCCGTGTATAAGCCCCCGAGGGCACGCGGTGGTGAAGCCCGCGCACCCGAGGAAGCATAGTGGGCGCCAGTAGCGCGCCCGCAGGGAGCAGAGAGTGGGCGTAGAGCGCGCCCGCAGGGAGAACATGGTGCGGGGCGGCACCGTGCAGGGAGAAGTTCAAGTGAGGGGTTGAGGCGACGCTAGGGTGATAAAGCGCGGAAAAACAGCACGCCGATTCGATGTGGGACGCAGAAATTTCACCCGGGACAGATCTGAGCTGTCCGTCTCATCGCGCGCTGGATCGCAGCTTCTCATCCCATCTGCCGCGCGCTGCGATTTAATCTGGTCGTCCGATGTATCTCAAACGCTTGATCCGACGGCTCCCGGCTCGTCTCCTTCGTCGAGCCACCCCGAATCCACCCGCGAGCAGCCGCTGAACCAGGCGCCTTCCCGACGACGGTTTTTGAGTTCCCGGCTACCATTTCCGAAGCCGAAGGCTCCATTGAGATCGTCTGGCCTCTACGAACACATTCATGTATAAATATGAGTTTGCATGCGATGAGAAGAAGAATTTGAGATTTGGCCGAAGGCAAACCAATGGTGCCGAGGCCATGTGGTTTTCGTGCTTTGCATGCATGGGCCTAAACAGAGGAATGCACACGTTCCATGCACGTAGAGGTGAAAGAAAAGGAGGAAAATAAAAAGAAGATAGAACCCGCGTGAAACAGATGAGAAACGAGATTTGAAAAAATCTTTAAAGAACCGAAATCTTCGGGGTTTCGAAAGATATCTCACGCGGAGGAAAGAGGCTTGTACTGCCTATAAAAAGAGAGGCTGAACTCTCGTTTTTGCTTGCTGATCCTTTGTTGAAAATCCGGAGTCCCGTGAGAGCACCTTTGCCTCGCGAAGAAGAGCCTGCGCGCACACTTGCGCGGCAGTACAGCCCAGAGCTCCCCTAGCTCTGTTTGGTTCCTTTTGCGCACTTCTTGCACGAAAGAAGAAAGGGGAAGTCCCCTGCGCGCCTTCCCTTTGCGCGACAGGAAGACCCGAGGCAGCCGCAAGCACCTTGCGCGCCCTCGTGGTTTGTTGAGGCTTGCGCGACCAAGTGTCTCGAGGTCTTGCGCGCCCCTGTGCCATTCACCTTGCGCGCCCGAAGGCTAAGTGAAGACCGAGGCAGTACCTCATGTGTGAACATTGAGAAGGCCGAGCCTTTGTGCTTGTGTTCCAAGAAGACAAGAACACCCTACGGGCAGTGGGTGTGCAAAGAGGAGGAAGGCAAGGCTTGCACTTTGTGTGTGCATTTGAAGAAGAAGGCCGTAGCCCTTATGTGAGTGCACAGCTACGGGTTGTGTGCAAGAAGGAGTGGAAGACCACCACATTTGTGTGTGTGCAAAACAAGAGGAAGGCCGAGGCCTTAGTGCCTTGTGTGCAAAGTGAACAAGAGAAGGTCGTAGCCTTGGGTGTGTACAAAATGAGGAAGGCTTGCACCTTGTGTATGCAATTTGAAGAACACCCTTAAGAAGAGGAGAATAGGCCAAGTCATGTGTGTGCAACAAGTGAAGACCACAACTCAACCTATGTTGTGTGTGTGTGCAAATTAAAATAAGTGGCCGAACCTTAGTGTGTGTGCAAATCAAAGTGTGTACTCACTAAGAAGAAGAGAAGATATCCACACTAGTATATAACACACATTTATGTGTGTAATCAAAAGAGAATAAAGTGTGTGAAGTTTAGTGAGAAGGTGTGTTCTTAAAGTGACTACACCCTTTGAGGGTTTATTGCACCAAGAGGAGAAAGAGGAGAGTGCATGCATGCATGCATGCGCGTGCACACGTGAACAGAGCCAAATCAGTGGTGTGCATTTGAGTTGTCCAAGACCAGGAGGTTCTTGAAGAATTGAGAAGGCCATGCTATCAGTGCATGAGGATGAAGAGCTGCCATGCACTTAGTGCATGAAGTTGAAGTGAGTGAGACTGGACCAAACTGATGTTAAAGACAACAATTGTCTGAGTATTCAGTAATTGAGAAGAGCCTGATCAAGTGAAGTGATCAGAAGATTGTTGAGCAAGACCAACAGACCTTTTCAGAGGCTGTTGAAGATTCATGAAGAGAGAGGCCAGGTCATCCTGAGAAGAAGGAGATAAATCCTGAGCAAGACGAGAAGACCTGATCATCAAAAGTGATCAGAGGTACAGAGCAAGGCCAGCAGTCTTTATCCGAGACTGCTGAAGATACTTGAAGAGCTGAACAAGAAGAAGAGCTACTCGTGTGACTTGAGCAGCCAGGAGAAGACCCCTGTGAGACTCAGGGTGGAGGAAGTCTCCAGTGGGATTCTGGAGCAGGCCAGTGGGACTCTGGTAACACTATGGGACGCAGTATAAAGACCCTCCTGTGGGACTCAGGAGAGATACAGTGGGAAGCTGTATCGACCATTGTAATTCTAACAAGTTATAATGGGAGAATCCATGCTGGGAGAGCATGGCAAGGATGTAGGCCTTTGGTGCCGAACCTTGTAAATCCTTGTGTCATGTTCCTTTTCAATACTGCATTATCCGGGAAAGGTTTAGAGACATAAGAAGAGTGGATCAAGGCCTTAACAATCCATATAGGTTTAATTGATTAAGAATCAATTAGTAAAAAGTTTTAAAGAATCACTGATTCACCCCCTCCCCCTCTCGGTGATTCACACTGATCTGGGAACTTCAATTGGTATCAGAGGGAAGGTTACCTCTAAAAGATCCAAGGGAGTCTTTATGGAGTGAAGATTTGAGGAAATGAGTGACCAGCCTCAAATGGAGATATCTGCCAAGACTCGGAAAAATAGAAAGAAGAAACAGGCAAAGAAGATGAGGAATAAGGTTGTTGCAATCAGAGAAACTCCTTCTATGGAAAGAAATGTGAAAGTCACATCAGATGACAATTCCTTTTATCATTCTTCTGATGAAGCCTGCTCTAGCTGTGATGAAGATGGAAGGAACAATGATCTTCTAAATGAAATCAAATATCTTCAGAAGACAGTCCCCAAGGAAGTGGCAATGTGTATAGATACAGGCCTCCTTGATCTTCAAGAAGAAAAATTATAGCTAGAAGATGAAGCCAATTCTCTGTAAGTCCAATTGGAAAAAGGGGTTGGCATACCAACACTCTCAGAAAGCTGGTGAAGGCTAAAGATGAAACCGTATCTCTTTGTAATGAAAGATATGAAGACACTACTGAAGAATTGCAATGAAGCCTTTCTGAGAAATAATTCTTTAAGACTGTGGTCAAAGATGTTTTCCATGCACTGGAAAAGAGTCATAAAGTATAAATGGTTGTCAGAGATGCTCAACTCGAAGAAAAAGTCAAATTGGTGAAAGAGCTAGACAATTCATTGCAAGAATTGAAGAAGTTCCATGAAGACCAGATGAAACAACTGGTGGAGAATTGGGAAGGAAAGCTAAGAACTGTTGAGGATGAGAAGAACTCCCTCAACATGAAATACTTAGAACTGGAGGTGATATTGAATCATCTGCAATCACCTAAAGCTGAATCCTCCCAGTCAGCTGGAAGAAGACATGTTGCTACTCAAGTATGCTTTGAGCAGGATGATTCTAAGAGAAAGACATCCTCTAATAAAAGTGCAACATCTTCTAGAAAGAAGGTACCATCCATACTATCTTTTACTGATGCTTCTAATTGTGTTTCCACAAAAAGTGCAGGATGGAAGAATAATTCCAAACAAATATGGATGAAGACAGTAAAGAAGCAGAGCTCTCCTGAAACAACACAACAGGTCAAGAAAAGTACCCTACAATCAGAAGGACTGAAGAGGTCAAGATTCGTGGGACAATTCTGGTGTTGTAACAAGTATGGGCATTGTGAAAAGGATTGTTGGTACAATCCACTGAATGCCAAAGCACAGAGGAAGCCCATGCCAAGGGGGAGCAATCCAGAAGGAAGGAAGAAACATCCACAGGTCCAGAGACATCTGTTTACTGAAAATAGATTTGGATTACTTGAAAACATCTGGGATGGTTGCAAAAGTGGTCAAAGAGTTGATACATATCAATCTCCGAATGTATCCGAAGCTGGAATGAAGAGAAGATCACTGAACCTGGCTAAGAGAGATTCCTTGGGAAGCAAGCGGAAGAAAGTGGAAGATGCTCCCAAGAAGAGTTTGAATAATGAAGAGAAGTCCTTGGAATTGAAATCCAAGAAGGGTGATGCATCCAGAAGGACCACCAAGAAAACATGCTTCTACTGTGGAAAGAAAGGACACATCATGGACCTTTGTAAAGAATCCATGAAACTAAATAGAAGCAGACTGAACTCCAAAAGACAATCAATCCAGAAGAAGAAGGGATTGATTGAAAATAAGTTGCCTAAGAGAGGTAGCTTAGCAGCATCCAAAGAAACATGTGGAACTTCCAAAACCGAGGCCACTTTTCCAAATGATTTACTAGTCATATGGCCAAATCAGTTGCAACTTGCCAAAGATCTGCAAAAAGCTGAAGATAAAGTTCTGGCAATTGCTAAGGCAAAAGGGAAGAAGAAGATTTCACATGAAGATGTGTTTAGATCCACACCAGCACAAACATCAAAGAAGATCAGATGTGCAAGTGTGAAGAATGGTGAAAATGGGACATTTCGGTTGAGAGAATATTCTCAACCTTGTTGTTCACATTGATGAACCAAGGAGGTTCCATCGTATTCCCTTATACTATTGGTATTTACATGTGCTGACATTGCAGGGAATTGAAGATGATGATCATTCTCAACTGGAGGATGGTTTGGACAGAATGGAGTGCACCCCTTGAGGGGGAGCCAATCTGGAGAAGATGATGTTCTGAAATTAATATCATCTTGAGAAAGTAGATGAAAGGGGGAGCTTTATCTTTGCACCTGAACATTCTAATGTGGTTTGTGAAGTATGTGAAGGATTCATCAATTCATTGAATATCTGAAAAAATTCAACCCCTAAGCATGATCTCACATGTGTAGAGAATTGTGGAAAACATTGGATATCATGGTTACATCACTCTTGTTTTCTACACCGGGTTAGCCCAAGTAGACTTAGAGTTGATTTACTAAAGGTTCTTTGCTAAAGAAGAACATGTGGCATCATCCCTCTCTTAGTGATTTTCAAGAAGATGCTATTCAAAGGGAGGAAGATATTTTTGAAAGTGAACCACACCACACCTTTGCATTTGATTTCCAATAAGGGGGAGAAAATGTTGGCACACATATTGACCCATTCATATGTGCTGAAGTGGTGTATTGACAACAAATACAAAGGGGGAGATTGAAGTGCACTGTGTTGCATTTGTTGTCAATGAGGCATGAAGTTGTCTTGGAATGAATGGATGTCAAGGAATGTCATGATGTGAATGACAAAGGTTGTGATGGTGTTGGTGATGAATGGAGAATGGACATGGTACTAAGATGCGTGTCACATAGGAGATTCACTAAGTGGCATAGGATATGTGGTTGAAACATTCTCTAGTAATATCAAACGATTGTTGAGCTTCTCTTTAAGTTCCAAGAACTTGTATCACCTAGATACAATGTCACAACAATGATAGAAGACCATGCATTGTATTGAAAATGCATGAGGAGATGAAAGGAGATCCATCCACAATCACTGAGTGGATGAAGTGGATTAATGAAGTCCATGCACTATCACTAAGTGCATGTGAACATGAAGATGATCCAACTTGATCTATGATTAGATCAATGAAGTTCATTGAAGAATTTATGTGATTAAGAGCTCGGTTGATGAAGAAATAACCTTCAAGAATTTCCCTCATAAGTAATGAATATTTGTTGAGAAGGAGTGAGGAATTCAAATGTAGAAGAAGATGAGAAAAAATGAGGAAGAAGGCTTCAAGTGGCATTTGGCATATGGGGATACTTTGTTTTTATACAAAGTCTTTATTCCTATACTTACCAAAAAATAAGGCCACCAAGGAGGCCAGCCGAGGGTCATCACCCAAGGCACTTGTGGGACTCAAGGTCACCACGCCCATGGGGAACCCTCAAAGGCCAGGGCAGCATCCTTGAGGCAGGGGCGCACCCGTAGGACACCGCATGGGCGCCTGGGGCATGCCCGGAGGAGCGTGGCAGGGGCCATGTATAAGCCCCCAAGGGCACGCGGTGGTGAAGCCCGCGCACCCGAGGAAGCATAGTGGGCGCCAATAGCGCGCCCGCAGGGAGCAGAGAGTGGGCGCAGAGCGCGCCCGCAGGGAGAACACGGTGCGGTTCGGCACCGTGGAGGGAGAAGTTCAACTGAGGGGTTGAGGCGGCGCTAGGGTGATAAAGCGCGGAAAACCAGCGCGCCAATTCGATGTGGGACGCGGAAATTTCACCCGGGACAGATCTGATCCGTCCGTCTCATCGCGCGCTGGATCGCAGCCGCTCATCTCATCTGCCGCGCGCCGCGATTTAATCCGGTCGTCCGATGTATCTCAAACGCTTGATCCGACGGCTCCCGGATCGTCTCCTTCGTCGAGCCACCCCGAAGCCACCCGAGAGCAGCCGCTGAACCAGGCGCCTTCCCGACGACGGTTTTTGAGTTCCCGGCTACCATTTCCGAAGCCGAAGGCTCCATTGAGATCGTCTGGCCTCTACGAACACATTCATGTATAAATATGAGTTTGCATGCGATGAGAAGAAGAATTTGAGATTTGGCCGAAGGAAAACCGAAGGTGCCGAGGCCATGTGGTGTTCGTGCTTTGCATTCATTTGCCTAAACAGAGGCATGCACACGTTCCATGCACGTAGAGGTGAAAGAAAAGGAGGAAAATAAAAGAAGAGAGAACCCGCGTGAAACAGATGAGAAATGAGATTTGAAAAAATCATTAAAGAACCGAAATCTTTGGGGTTTCGAAAGATATCTCACGCGGAGGACAGAGGCTTCTACTTCCTATAAAAAGAGAGGCTGAACTCTCGTTTTTGCTTGCTGATCCTTTGTTGAAAATCTGGAGTCCCGTGAGAGCACCTTTGCCTTGCGAAGAAGAGCCTGCGCGCACACCTGTGCGGCAGTATGGCCCGGAGCTCCCCTAGCTCTGTTTGGTTCCTTTTGCGCACTTCTTGCGCGAAAGAAGAAAGGGGAATTCCCCTGCGTGCCTTCCCTTTGCGCGACTGGAAGACCCGAGGCAGCCGCAAGCACCTTGCGCGCCCTCGTGGTTTGTTGAGGCTTGCGCGACCAAGTGTCCCGAGGTCTTGCGCGCCCCTGTGCCGTGCACCTTGCGCGCCCGAAGGCTAAGTGAAGACCGAGGCAGTACCTCGTGTGTGAACATTGAGAAGGCCAAGCCTTTGTGCTTGTGTGCCAAGAAGACAAGAACACCCTACGTGCAGTGGGTGTTCAAAGAGGAGGAAGGCAAGGCTTTCACTTTGTGTGTGCATTTGAAGAAGAAGGCTGTAGCCCTTATGTGAGTGCACACCTATGGGTTGTGTGCAAGAAGGAGTGGAAGACCACCACATTTGTGTGTGTGCAAAACAAGAGGAAGGCCGAGGCCTTAGTGCCTTGTGTGCAAAGTGAACAAGAGAAGGCCGTAGCCTTGGGTGTGTGCAAAATGAGGAAGGCTTGCACCTTGTGTATGCAATTTGAAGAACACCCTTAAAAAGAGGAGAATAGGCCAAGTCATGTGTGTGCAACAAGTGAAGACCACAGCTCAACCTATGTTGTGTGTGTGTGCAAATTAAAATAAGTGGCCGAACCTTAGTGTGTGTGCAAACCAAAGTGTGTACACACTAAGAAGAAGAGAAGATATCCACACTAGTGTATAACACACATTTATGTGTGTAATCAAAAGAGAATAAAATGTGTGATGTTTAGTGAGAAGGTGTGTGCTTAAAGTGACTACACCCTTTGAGGGTTTATTGCACCAAGAGGAGAAAGAGGAGAGTGCATGCATGCATGCATGCACGTGCACACGTGAACAGAGCCAAATCAGTGGTGTGAATTTGAGTTGTCCAAGACCAGGAGGTTCTAGAATAATTGAGAAGGCCATGCTATCAGTGCATGAGGATGAAGAGCTGCCATGCACTCAGTGAATGAAGTTGAAGTGACTGAGACTGGACCAGACTGAAGTTAAAGATATCAATTGTCTGAGTATTCAGTAATTGAGAAGAGCCTGATCAAGTGAAGTGATCAGAAGATTGCTGAGCAAGACCAACAGACCTTTTCAGAGGCTGTTGAAGATTCTTGAAGAGAGAGGCCAGGTCATCCTGAGAAGAAGGAGATAAATCCTGATCAAGACGAGAAGACCTGATCATCACAAGTGATCAGAGGTACAGATCAAGGCCAGCAGTCTTTATCCCAGACTGCTGAAGATACTTGAAGAGCTGAACAAGAAGAAGAGCTACTCGTGTGACTCGAGCAGCCAGGAGAAGACCCCTGTGAGACTCAGGGTGGAGGAAGTCTCCAGTGGGATTCTGGAGCAGGCCAGTGGGACTCTGGTAACACTGTGGGACGCAGTATAAAGACCCTCCTGTGGGACTCAGGAGAGATACGGTGGGAAGCTGTATCGACCATTGTAATTCTAACAAGTTATAATGGGAGAATCCATGCTGGGAGAGCATGGCAAGGATGTAGGCCTTTGGTGCCGAACCTTGTAAATCCTTGTGTCCTGTGCCTTTTCATTACTGCATTATCCGGGAAAGGTTGAGAGACATAAGAAGAGTGGATCAAGGCCTTAACAAGCCATAGAGGTTTAATTGATTAAGAATCAATTAGTAAAAAGTTTTAAAGGATCACTGATTCACCCCCTCCCCCTCTCAGTGATTCACACTGATCTGGGCACTTCAGGACTTATATGGAATCTATTGAATGAACCATCATCATGAAAATTACTTTTTATGAATATTAACATATTAATTTCATGGGGTATTTTCACTAATAATTATTTTTAAGTTATTTAGTGAATCATTTGTGTTTTCAACATTAATTCTGATGTGGAAAAATTATTTTCCATGAGAATCTTTTAATAATTATTAAAGCACTTCATCCCATCAATGATGAAAACCATTAATGTTATGGAATTCTCATAAATTATATATATATATATGGATCTATCATATAATACCATCTTATTCCATCCTCCTTTAATGGGTAAATAAATGACTCATGATAATTTATCAAATGCCGTCATTATTATATCTATTTTATCTATGATTTAAAACAACATTATGGAACCCATTTTTTCCATGGGTAATTCATATTTTATTACTTATGAATTATTGAGTTTATATGGGACACATATATCATGAATATATTTATGATTTTTGTGCCCAAATACCGCTCTAATGCACTGATTAAAGAATTAGTCTGACGAGGCATCATGTGTGGGACTAATTAGTAAACATAATTAGTTGTAGGACTTTTTCCAGCATTTAATATTATATAAGAACTCACCCTTTAATAATATTAATATGAGGTTTTTTATTTCTTCCAAAATTTTAATGTCACCACGATATTATGATACCATGTTATTTATGTTATGCTTCTATTCGATTACTCATGAACTTTCTCTTTCATTTTAGTATATTATATCATTGACCCACACATTGTGTTTCTTTATCATGTTTATTACATTAAATGAATTTATAGATAACCCATTTATTTTATATATTCCGTAGGAAATTTTATGTTGTTTAAGGAGTTCAAATGTATTTAGTATCACACTAATGGGGAGAAAAAATAAGTACATAATATTCTAACATTGTATGATGTATTATGATCCTTGTACTCAAAATACAATAGGACTATCGATCATTGGGTTGTAATTAATGGATATTTATTTTAAAAATAATGTATTAATATTTTTAAATCTCATGGGGTACTATTTGATAAGGGGGATATCATCAATTTTTGTTACTCTTATGTAAAATAAAAAGAATAAATTTTTAGTTTGAAAGAAATAGAGTCCAAAAGGGTAATTACACCATTTTTTAATATTATTATCATGAATTTTTTTTGAATATGGGATTTGAATCATATGAATTTTGTTCATGGGGTCTGTAAGATACATTTGTTAATTAATATCCCAATTTATGATTTAAATTTGAAACATATACTGTAAATTATAAATTTACACTATAATAACTTCCTGCAAACAATGTTATGGTTCATTTTTCTAGAAAAACTAAAAAATACCATTAGATCAATCGATATATCATCCAATATCCATAAAAAAAAATTAAAGGATACATACCTATATAAAAAACAAATATTCCACAACCACCCCTATTTTAAAAAAAACTCAACCCTTAAATTAATTTCCAATGGTGGTGGAGCATCAACTAAAAATAGTTTTGGCCCCTAAGCATTTTTGATATGCAAATTCTCACAATCCTTATCATATAGAAAAGATTAATAATATAAAATCCATACTAGAGGAACTAAACATCCTCAAATAACCATATTGATTTGATCCATGATTTGAATATGATGATCCTTTGTTGAAGAATCCTATTTCTGTTAAATAACCTCTCGATCAAAATACCTGAAACATGTGTAAATACATAAGATGTAGATGATAAATATGAAATTTATCATAAATACCCTAGTATATATGAGGGGTATTATATGATAGGAAACAGCTAGCACCATCTATAAAACCTCAAAAAAACTGATGAAATGAGGTGATTTCATATGCTACCTTAGAATCCATAGATGTACCAATCTAGGAGAGACACACAAGAGGACCCAATATCCCAACTTAAACTCCAGAGTTCTGAGACTATGATTGACATACACATCAACCAAGATTGATCCGTAATAATATTATTCTTAACATGTTTTTCATGATAGGAGTTATACTAATTATGATGAGGTCCCTCTAGCATTGCTTCTTCTAACTCAAACCAATACAGGGGTAGAACAAGATGACCTACTATATGGGAACTTATTAGGATTCATGTATAAAATCTATTAGAATCTATTATTGTACTTGAATTCAAAACGATTTAAATGTCTCTCACAAGCCCCCTAATTGGAAAGAATGGATTTATGGATCTTGGAACACTTAGGTTATGTTGCTATATAAAAAACACAAGGTTTTTCATTTTTTACACACAATTCCGAGTTTCTTTAATAACTTCTATTACACCCAAGGCTGAGTTTTTAACATGCTACAATATACTATTAATATTTTTTAAAAACAATATTATCATTATCACTATGATATTAAAATGAAAGTTATTGATAATATTAAATAAATCATAGAAATATGGTTTATAAACTTGGATAAAAGTAAATATTTTTTCTTTAATTAATAAAAAATGAAGTTAAAAAACCTACTAAATATAAATATTATGATTGTGAGAAAAAAATTCAAGAAAAAACATATTTTTTATATGACAAAATTGATTAATAAATATTATTTAGAGGTAATAATAAATTTTATATATTATATATTCAAAAAATGTTTTTCCATTCATCAAAATGTTGTTATAGTAATAAAAAATAACAAATACATTTTTAAGCATAACATTCCTCATTTTTTCTGAACTATAGTTTTGTCAGTAATTAATGGAAGACTGGATTTAAATATATTTTTTTGATAATTATATAGATTATATTTGAAATAAATATTCATTATTTGAATTAATTATGTCAAAATTATACATGGGTCATGTTTTGGTATTTTTCTAAAAGGTTTAATTTTTCAAGGAATAGTTAAATGTACTAAATTTTAATTGAAAATAAATTTTTTGTCTAATTTATTTATATAATTAAATTACATATTCATCTAGTTTAAAATATATTTAGATCAAATACAAATATTTTAATCCAATTTAGGTCACTGTGTAATTACTAGGCCTTATGTGATATCCCCAAGGTGCCAACTGATAAATGAATTATTGATAAGTGGGTTGTGCTATCAATTATGGAGTTAAAAAGAACTCATTAGAATTAAATATGATATTATGTAATATATGTTTTATTTGTGTAATAAGTAATCATTATTATTATTTATTATGTTCTATAGTAATTTAGGTTATTACCATGTTTCCAGAAAATACATGATGAAGGTATTAACATGTATAGTATATAATGATTAAAAATTACTTCATGATTTTTGGGTGATTAATGATAAGTTCATTATTTAAATTTAGTGACCTTATTTCTAATATTTTTTATATTAATCATATGTAAGGATCATAAGTATAACCATATATGAAATGGTTTTAGTTTATCTTTGGATGTGGTTTTAGATATTAATGTATCACTTCACCATATGATGATTTTATAATATTGGACAACTGATGCTTAATGTTTTTTATCATAATAACTAGAGATTGAAGTAATGGATTATCATTCTTTTATGAATCATACCATATATTAAAATTTTAATTTCAGTTCTTTAGACATAAAAATCATCTTTGAATTTCAATTCTTATAGTATGAATTGACGTGTTAAATGATAAAAGAACAAGAAAATAATGAAATTGTTCCCATGAAATAGAAATATATAATGTATGTATATTTTTATATATAATCAGTATAGATTGTAATATAATTCCTCAAATTAATGAAAATTATGTAGAATTTTTTTAACTAAATACCAATATTTATGTCTAATAGATTGTATTCTAAATCATAATTTTTTTTATTGTTTTGGGAAACATATATTTTCACTGATCATTAAATTTCTTGTGATCAGTGACCTCTATATCCCTATAATTTGTTATGATTTTCTTACATTTAAATAACGTTCAACAAATGAACTCTTAAACAGAAACACCATTATCTATTATTCTATATGAACATTGTATTTATCTTAACTTTTTTTAATATGATGGATTTTTAACCCTTCTCACAATGTGTTATTCCAAGAAGGGTATTTTTATTTTCACATCCCAAGAGAAATTCAACACTCTCGCAACATTTTTGGTTGCAGGTACATAAAATTCTAGGACTAAAACTGGGCGGGGGAGGCTTTGTGATGTCTCGTCTATCCCAAAAAAGATATGACCTTTAACACTACAAGGATCATTCCCTCTTACAATCAGGTATTATTTAAACACACTCAAAATCATATTTATGATAAAATTAGTATGGTTGAAAACCATAATAAATTTATAATCTTAGGTTTTCCCAAGGCCTACAGAAAATCAATGAGCATATTTGAAGGATGTGATGATTGGGGTAGTATTATTGGGTGAAAGAAAATCCTACCTAATTAAAACTTCATGGAATGAAATATTTGTAACTATGTACTTCCTTCAGATTTTTTGTGAAATGAAAGGGGTTCAGATTACCTCTTAGTGTTGGTGTTGTATGGTTCAATATGAGGAAATTATTATGCATCTTTTTCCCCAATGATAGTGGTTCCTAATGACATGGTCACCCATTGGAAATCCAATGACTTATTTCACATAGGTGACCTCCCATGATAGATTTCATCAAATATATTATTGTGGGGTTACCAATAATGTGCTTGAGAGGAAGGAATGGTCTCTTCTTCATGTGGAAGGATGTTGGTGTATATGGGAATCACAAAATAAATATTGAAACAATGCCCCCCAAAATCTTTTATCACTGTGACTATGAAGACTGTGTTTTTTGTTTTGTAGTTTTTCATATCTTATAATGAACTGGGAAGAAGCTCTTTCCCTAAGGAACTGCATGGAAAGAAATAGTTATGTTCTATTTTGAAGACACATTTCTGTGGGGGAATTGGGTGTGCTATCACAACCTAATCGCGGGCTGAAACATAGTAATGACAGATCCCATAGTAAGTGGTGTATGGGGGGGGGGAATCTGAAATCATAGGTTTAGGGGATCATTTCATTCTGTGCATTATATGGACACTGAGACTCTCTCAGAGCGAAGGATAATGATGTACTCAATGACCTTGACATTTCCTATACTAACCATATTTAACTTGAGTTAGTAGATATGGATTCCAAGGTTATTTATAACTATATTTAAATTCATATCTCTTCCACCTAATAGATTAGTTATTTCATTCATCGTTTTATTCCCCTCATCTCCTCAAACACCGAGAATCTTCACACATGGAGAGAAGGCAATCATGTGGAACAATTTCTTACAACTAAAGTTTCCAATGAGATTCCTCTTTGGTAGTTCATCATCACTTGATCCCTTCCCCCCTAATGTAATAAATTTTTAATTGGGGATTCACAAGAGTTATTTTATAAACCTCCTTGAGTGTTTTATCTTCCTCCCTTTCTTGATTGTTTATTGGTTTTCTAAACCTTCTAATAAAAATTCATATTTTGTGTTTTTTTTAAAATAAAAATTCCTTCACCACGAGGATCAATATTAAATTGCGAGTAAACAATTTATTTATTGCGGTAGAATGTAACTCCCTATGATTTTAAAATATAAATATCATATTCGATAGAATGTAAGAAATGAAACACCAAATGTAAAAGGGAATATAAAAATTCAACAATTTATGTAACATCTATTTAAAAATAAACTCATGGTCTTTAATATAATGAAATACATGAAACACATGGTTTGAATGGAACATGATAATCTGTTAAAATATATTTATTTTAACATTTAAATTATTACCTAGATACTAAATGTTTATTTATGAATTGTAATAACTGAATTTTAAAAAATATATGGTTTATGCATGTATAAAATAAATAAAATGTATATGAATTTTTTAGAGACAGATTTATATCTTTTTGATAGAACGATAATTTTTTAAGAAAAGTTATATTTCTATAAAATGTTGTTCATTTGTAATTTGTACACAAAATTGATAAATAATTTTTACCAGTATTATAAAATTAATTTGAAGCAATTAAAATAATTTTTAAAATCACCATATCTAAATTATCTTGGACTAATGTTATTTGATTTTTATGAAAAGTTTCATTTTTTGAGAATTGTGAAAAATACTGAATTTTAATTGATAAATCCACTTAAATTTAAAATAATTATAATTTTAAATTAGATATTTATTAGGTTTCAATAAAATTAAATTCAATTTTAAATCCATTAATCCAGTTTATGTAATTTTTTTAAATTTCATACTATTTTTTATAATAAAACATTACAAACTTTGGATAAATTTCTCTTTAACGACCTACTTTCTCATCATGTCTACAAGATTAATTTTTAATTTAATCTTGGAACATCCATGAACATAATTTTTAAAAATAGTTTCAATATTGTGACTAAAAAATGTATATTAACTGATAAGATAAAATTAACTTTTTACCATATGTAAAAGAAAAATATGTAAAAATTATTTATAATGGTTAATGTAAAAACTAATTGAAAAGGGGGATAAATTAATATTATAAAGATTAGAATTAACAAAAAACATGTCTAATACTATTTAATATCCATATTTAGACCATATAATGTCAAATTATTTATAATATTCCATTTTTGACTCTGGTTGGAATGTAAATAACATTGTTATAACTTTTAGATTTAAACAATTACTAGTGTTCCAATAACCATAGTTATAAATGGACACCCACTCTCTAATATTCATCACACCATAAAACCCTTTTCTAGACAATACTTATCAAAATAGCATTAAAATTTCCTTACCCTAATCCCGGAATCATTTACTTCTCCAAAAATACATTCGTGGAATACATTAGTTATAACCTAAATGATGTCATGTAAGAAGATATAAAATTCATAATTATAAATTTTTATATTATTTATTATTACAGCTTCGTAAAATATTTTTCATATAGGGTTATATAATAAAAACATATCTTAAGAAATATTCTTTATGATAATTCAATTGCCTAAAACCATCACTACTTCAATTAAATGGTTTAAAAAATAATCATTCATGTGTGAAATGGACTACGGTCTCATAAACCGCTTTCATTCATTCTTCCATTAACACCTCCCATGAAAGGTTATTGTGGTGGATTTAAAGTAAATATATTATATTTTCTTCATAATTTTAACTACATATCCATTTTATCATATATAATTTTTTATACATTCCACTTCGTATGAGATACGATAATGATTCTCATGTGTACTATAGACTACTTACTCAAGAAGCTATGTGATTCATTTTTCACTAAAATTTTACACTCAAGATGATAAGGATAATGTTACTAAATATATTTGATATAAAAGGAATAATTATTTTATTCTTTATGTATTTATCATTATTTAAAGGAAGCACATCATTTTTTTATTTTTTCACTCATTGAAAGATGACAACGTCACTTGTGTACGTATGGACTACAAACATCACAAAGAAAAGTGACTACAATTTCATCCCCAAATGGATGATATATATATTTTTATTTAAATAAATAATATGGTATTTATCATATAATAATCATTCTAGAATGATAAAATATTAGTTAAATACATTCTATAATGATCGTTAAAAAATGGAAATGTTACTCTTTTGTTTGAACGACCTACCATCTCCGTGATCATTACAATCGTAATTTATCATTACCCTCATTAATTATTGTTTATAATTAATAGTTTATTTATAAATATGATAAATTTTTCAAAATTATTATTCTATTTATTCGTAAATAATTGACTCATTGAACATAGTCAACCTATAAATATAATTTTTACACATCAGTGAAATATTATTAAAACATATGATGAAAATAAAATTATTTAAGTAATAATATATATAATCATAATAAGTAAAATAAAAGGAACAAAATTTTTTTAAATATTTTTTAAGAAGATAAATTCATAACATATTTTTATTTTTTAGGATTAATAATAACGTACATGACTATTTCGAATCAAGGTAAGGGTTTCTCAACTCACTTTTACTAACTTGAGACATACACCATATACATCAATTATATATTTTATGTGGTGTATATACCTCCATTTTTGTATTACATATATTTAATTCTATAATATTCATGATTTTTAATGTTTCATTAAATTATATTTCTATCATGGGGATTATGATTCAAATGTTACCAATGTTGTATAGGTTTAACCCACAATTTGACTATTATTAAAGATTGTATTTGTTTAAGTCTCATATAAAAGAATTATTTGAAATTTTTATCTTATGATCAATATATTTTCTTATAATATGGAAATTACTTGCCGTTTTCTTATAATCATACATTTTTTATCTCTTTATGAATATAAATGATTAATTAAATATTTTCAAGAAACTTCAACATTAATTTATCTCATTACATTAAAATTATTTTTTGACAAAAAACATATATTCTATAAATATTATCAATAATTTTTAACATTATATAAGTAATTTGTCAATTATGTTTTTACCAATTTTGATTTTTAAAATTTTTTTTGAATAGAATATTCATGTTGTTTTCAAAACAAGGCATATTTTTATTTTTTCCAAAAAAATAAAAGGATTATTTTTCATGTAGTCAATATGTATTAAAGTTCCTAACCTCGTGACCACTCCATGTTTTAATTATTACATTATACGTTTAAATTGATATTCTAAAAGTATTTTTTAAATGTTTTTGTAAACATTTAGTTTTAAATAGTCACTTACAAAATAAAAAGGATAACTTCCCCAAGAATGTTTTAATGATATAATTAAAGTAATTATATTCATCATGTACATCAACCATTTTATTGAACTAATGACTTACTGGATACATATTCAATTTAAATCATCGTTGTTTTTTATATGGATGGTTTATGATTTGGTTGATTGAGGATACACAATTTGTTTACCATTCACCATAATAATATAGATGCATTATGATTATGTTTATCGATTGTGTAATGTATTAACATTTATTCTGCTAGTTTTTCAGTATGAATGATTGTTTTCATTATGAACAAATATATTAATATTTAAAAATAATTAGACATATTAAGTGGTGGGGATTACCTAATATATCCCCTTAAAGAATTAATAGGTCTCAAGGGAAATTAAAGATTAGTTTTTGGATGAGGGATTAACCATATATATATATATATATATTGGCATAAGGACTCTATGGTATTAGATATCATCAAACAAGGCCTCGAAGGTAAGTTTTAGAGGTCCGGTATTATACATTCCATCATTATGAATTTATTTATCGATATTTTATGTAATCATTATATTAGTTAGAATATCCAAGGTAAAATTTCTAACACATATGATTATTTATATGGAATTATTTGATTCTAATTTATTCCTAGAATATTTTGATAATGTTATTTATTAAATTGAATTTTCATAATATATTTACCTTTCTATAATGATTATTCTTTATTTTTACCTACATTCTTTTATGCACTAACCCTTACTGAGAATCTGATCCTAACCCTCTATTATATTTTAATTTACATAGGATTCCATGATGTGTTTTATGATTAATATGCATGAATAATATAAGGGGAATAATGGAGCTCTCAAGTAATTTTTTTGTATTTTATGTTTTCAATTTTTATATGAATTTATGTACATATGTAGTTTTTTTGAGACTACTAAAGTACTAAATATTTTCCAGCTCAATTACCTTTTTCTTGTTCCAATGTTACAGGGTAAACACTAGGTCCAAGCTATTAGGCTCGGCGAGCATCAATATTTGACTTCATGGTTACCAAGTGCTAATGAATTTTATAACTCAATTTTTTCTCAATTTGTTATATTACAGCTTAATTATGTCTAATATTCTATGATTGTGTTCTTATTGAATATTTATTATATTATTTTATTTTATCAATGGTTTTATATGGATTTACATTTGACACAGATAATAAATTCAATGATTAATTATAACTTCAATATTATGATCTTTGTAAGGGTTTATTTATAATATTATTTTAATCAATACTGTTTATGCTTCAGTTTCCATTGAGGGAAATTATTTTATCCTAGTCTAGTATAACTAATTAATTTTATTCTCCTCTGGTAATTCATGACGTTTATAGTAATGATACAATTTTCCAATAGTTTTCAATAGTATTTATAAGTTTTTTCAATGAAAATCTCACATTATATGTATTTGGAAATAATCGTTTCCATAATAAAAAATTTCTAAAAAAATATTTGAAATATTTTTTAACATTATAAAAATGATTTATTAGAGACATTTTAATTCAAGGATGATTTTTTTATAAAATTTTATAAAATTAATCTTTATGTATCTTTCTAAAAAATGGTTTTCCTTTTATAAAATGGTGAAAGTAATATTTGAAATTTTAGTTTAAAAAATTATTCAAAGTGAAATTGTTATTTTTCCCAATACTGTTTTAATAAAATTTATATGTTCTTTCTTATTATTAACAACATTAACCATTTATTATACATATAAACCAATAGTTATATGTTTTATTTATACTATAATTAATATTAAAATAAATTAATTTTGATATGTTTTACTATGTAATGTGTTGACATTCTCTGTCTTTATTAATTTCAGTAATAATTAAATTTCAACATAAATATTCACTTTCTTGTTATCATTAGAATTTAAATTTTCATTATGTATCGAAATTATTTATCATGTATATATTTATTAATCAACTATATATCATTTCTATATATGCTATTTTACATTCAACATTATTTCAATGTGTTGGTATGTCATTGTTATTCTATGTTCGTTATTTTATATGAACATTTTATTAAGAAATATCATAAATGTTTATATAAATCATTGAAAATAAGAGGATTGAGTTGGACAAGTAGATATGGGTGGGGAATACTTATAAATACCAACTCGATGCATCTATAGTATTTTGTGATGAATTAGTCAACTATCATTATTTAATTACGTTTTTGGTGTATTCTTTCCCATCTGTTTTAAATTGTCCTATGAAAGGTCTCGATGGTAGAGGTATTATGATTCTTGAGATCATGAAATCCAATAATTAAGAAATTCATTCATTAGTAATTCATTTATTTTTATCCATGATATTTTTTAATGATATAATCCCTCGATGCATTTCATTATTATTTTTTTGATTAAATGAAATGTATTTTAAGTACTTTTACTTTCTATATTTATTATTTTATATATTATTATAGAAGTAAAATTATATAATGGAATGTGTGTTAAGATATTTAACATTCCATAATTTTTATGATTATTTATTTATGATAGTTTTCACTATATTGAACCCTTGCATAGAATTTTATCTCACCATACTTTTTTCCTTTTCTCTGAATTGAATTAGTGTACTATAATTGATATGAAATGATATATTATGGGGAATAATGAAAATCTTAATTTTTTTTTTAATTTTTTGTATTCAAATTTAAAAATTATGATCATTTAAGTGTCATGATTACCAAAACTATTTAATTATTATGTCATTCAGGATATGATCTATTATATCGAAGGCTAATGTAACATTGTAAACACTAGCTTTAGGATATTGGGATTAGGCTTTCTATAGTAGGAATCAAAGAATCTTTAGTAAAAATTTGGGATAATAGATTTAAAGAAATGGGGATAATACCCCCTGACTTAATTTTATGATAATAATATAAGATCATCCTAATTTTTTGTTAAGGAAGCGATTATGTGTGTTTTAGAAACAATTTCAACCCTTATAGATACTAAAAGTGGGAATTTGTTTAGAATAGGTTTTCTTATTTGTAATAAATATGAAAATTTTATATTTTTCATGACCTAATATTCACGTAGTGCAAGAACATATTCCCTACTAAACACCTCTTATGCCCTTATTTTGGGAAATTATTTGGATAATCCACATTTTTTGTAGATCATTACGAAGGATTTTTACAGATGATGAAAAAAAATGAATTAAGTTAATCATATGATGTCTTATATTGAAAATATTGTTTCATGATTTAGAAATATGATAAATTATTAAATAGTTTTCCCACAATGATTATAGTTTCCAAAAATATTATTTTTGGTTTTTGTCAGTGACTAGAACCCATAAGAATTTCTTTAATATTGAATATATAGGCCAATGTGGTGACTATGAGAAAAAATGTGACGAAGACATTAGCCAAATATATCATGATTATTCACAATTAGTTATCCTAAAATATGTTTAAAATGATATATATTAACCAACTCCCATACTTGACAAATCTGATAATGGGGTAGTTTTCCAAGATCTCAATTGGTGGAGACCATTTAGTAAATATGTTTAGATTTCCTTAATGTCATAAATGTGGATAGATAGTTGAAAAAAATCACTCAAGTGAACATTAAAATTTTATATGTTTTGAAAATAATTTAATATAGAAATTAATTGATGAGTAAAAATTAAGAGTATGATATATGGGAATAAATTTCATATTATAGATCAATTTATAGTTTATTATTTTAAATGTGGCAAACAAGTTCATTACCCATTTCAACTATCTCTTATAAAGGTAAAAAAATAGACCAAGGAAGTACCTATGTTGATATAAAATGGTTTAAGTAATTATATATTAGGATTAGATAATTAAATTGTATAAATTTTATTATTATTTTTGTTTTTTTAAGAATCATGATACATCGGAAAATTATTTAAAATATTAATAACATATATGTATTTGTTAACATGAGTGATATGGAAACTATCATTGTTTTATGTGCTTAAATTTGATCATAAGTTCAATGTCATGAAGACAACTAATTTTTTTTATAGAAATGTAACATGTTTAAGGATTTTTTTATAAAACATTTAATAGAATAAAACATGTTTGTGTTGTATATGAACGAGTTATTTGTGTAATAATAATTGTTTAACCTTACAATAAATGGTATTGGTAAACATTATGGTTTATATTATCTTATATGTTATAGTAATTATGATTAAACAAAAAATAGGAAAATAATGAAGATTATATTAATATTGTTTCGAAAAAAAGGACAACCTATATATAGAGAATTCCAAGGGGCTCAAACTCACAAATGATGAAAGATAATTGTATAATGCCTACCACTAGAATAAATGATGTGTTGGTAAATCGGGCACTATTTTTACTTAGTATATTTAATGGATAAATATTAAAGATGATCTAGAGATGTTACTATTGAGGGTAAGATATTAATAACTTATTCTTACTAAATTTGGATTGGAAAATATTTATATAGATTACGAAATACATGTCACTATTTTAAGGATATTATGATATGTTAAAATTTAATGCAATTGTTTCAGAAATAAAAAATACTTTTGAATATATATTTCACTGAGTATGATATTAAGATGAAATTAGTCAAAGAAAAGCCAAAGGATGGAATTGTTCTCATAATATAATATGATATCAAGAAAGTATGTTTTTTATAGGAAAACAATTCATCAAATTTTGGGAAAAAAACTAGAAACAAAAATGTTATCCTATTATATTAATATATGATGAATCAGTTAGTCATATAAATCATAAAAGAATTATATTTTATAGGTTATTAACTTTAAATTGGAATTAATTATTTTTTGACCAATGATCTCAATCACTCTCCATAATTATTTACACTTTTCATACTTTTTTATATCTTCACCTCACACCTATGTTTTCTTATTTCAAATTATAGGAATTTATTTATTCTAGATGATCATTTTATATTCATTTATACCTTAAAAATGGAAACTATTAATAACCATTTTATAATGTGTTCTTTATAACAAAAATATTTCCAACTGGAAAATCCTTGATTAACGAGATCAATTTTAATGTGAGAGGAAAAACTTTCTTAAAGGGAGGAGGAATGTAACACCATGAGAATTTAAAAGAAGAAAATTAAGTTTGTTATAATATATGAAAGAAAAATACATTATTATAAAATAATTTAACACCCTGATACTTTTTGATATACTTATTTTTAAACAAAATCAATCTCTTTGATTGCTTATAATGAACCAAACCCCCGGATTAAACAAAACAATATACAATATTTAAATGTTTTTATTTTCATAGGACCATTATAACCAAGATGTTATGATGGAGGGTTTGAATGGTAATAAATTAATTATATATATTATATAGTTCACACATGTATAAAATAAATTAAATGGATATATATTTATTTGAAAAAATAAAAAAATTTAAGAAAAAGTGTTTTGAGAAAAACATTATTTTTCAAATAGATAGTTTATACACAATGTTCACACACAATTGAAAATAAAATTTTAATACTATTAGAAAAAAGATATTAAAGAATAAACTTCATTTCTGAAATCTAAATTTGAAATTTATAATTTTTGTAATTTTAAATATTTTTTGTAAAAGATAATATTTTTGATGAATATTGAAAAATACTGATTTTTAATTTAAAACAACATTTTATTTTAAATTAATTATCTGTAAAATTGTATTTTAAATTTGGTTGAAAGTCAAAAATTTTCAAATATATTTAAATTTATATTTTAGAGTTTATTTTAATAAATTTTTAATTTAATATTTTCCTATAACAAATTATACAATTAAATGTTTTCCTATAGAAAAACCTTTTTTCGACGTGCCTGAGTGTTTAATTTCAAACTGAATTCATTGAAATCAATTAATAGAATTTCAGAAAAAGGATTTTATATTTTTAATAAAATTTATTTATTTAATCTAAAATAATAAATATAATGTTATGGTTTCTTGAATATTAAAAAAATAAAAAATAATTACTATAGTTAAGGTAAAAACGAGTTTATTATGGTTAAACTAATAATCTATGGATTAGAAATGGCCTAAAAATTATAAAACATGCATTTTATGGACATATATATACTTTTTAACATATGGTTTTATATAATTAACCATATATTAATAATTTTGAAATATAATTTTTTTTATTAAAGTATTGTTTTGAAAAATTCCATGTATGGCATCTCCGACACTTATAAAATGCCACCCCCACCCCTCCCCTCTTCGTACATCCAAGTAAATATTGGTTCCTTCAATACTAACCAAAATAACTTCATTTCATACCTAAGTAATTTATAGAACCTTTTTTTGGTCATAAATCCATCCTAGGATGTCTTATGGCGAAAATATAACGACGTCATCTGAATAAGAGGAATCATTCTTAAATGATTTTTGTTTATTTATTCCACCACCTCGGTAAATTAATATCAAAAAATGAAATTATATTATAATGAAAATATCATATATAATTATATATTATTATTTTATTGGAATACCCTCTATCAAAATATTATTACATCAAATGAGAAATTATGTTTTAGATATTGTGTATTGTGAATTACGACCTCGTAAACCGGTGTACAACTGTTTCCATAAACACATATCATGATTGAATATATTGATGGATTTAATATATATATATAATTATTTTTATATTATTATAATATTAATATTATATTTTCAGATGTACTATGTTACCTTCCATCATGTTTTGAATATGATAACGTTGCTCATGTGTAATAGGGACTACCAATTCTAAAAGTGATGTGATTCGTTTCTTACATACGCTTTATGTGGAATGTAATATTGATAATTTTATTGAGTATCTATGATATCTATGAAATTATATATATTATTGGAAATTAATATATCATAAACCTTCATACCCTTACACTCATTAATGGATTGATATTGTTAGTCATTTTTACGTACGAACTACCATCCCCATGAAGTGATGTGATTTATTGTTTTGGTTCATCAATAAAAAATGATTCTGTAATTATATAAAATGATTAAATTTTATATTTTTAACATTAATGTAATAATCATATGATGTAAATATATCATTTACCTAATAAACCTAACATCAATGATAAAACACTCATGATAGAATAAGGAAATTAACACCCGAAACAATGAAAATAATGAGGTGTTATTTATTAACTTGTGGTAAATGATATAATAGGATCACATGTGATATTATAAATATATTTATGGTTATGGTATAATTTATTAATATTCATAAAACCATTATAAAATATTTACAATCGGTTTTAGCCATAAAGAAGCATGAAGCACGAGAAATTGTCTCAATTTACATTCATCATGGAATATTGTAATGTAATGCACATGATTTCTTCATACTGTGTATATAGAGTGAATTTTATATTTAATATCCTTAAATATTAAGAACTAATTGTATTTTAATTAATAATATTATATATTCCATCGAATTTTATTTGAATTTATATTTACCTAGTGGTAACAAATTCCATAAATCAATTTTCATTCATTGGGGTATATTAGATCTTCATCGTATTTAATGTTTTATGATAAAATGTGTAATTAATTATGATTATATTAAGCTTTATTTTAACTTTTTATATGTGTATTTAGATTTCTAACACATAATCATTTCTTTGATTAATTGTTACATCAAAATTTTGGTCATTCTAATTGATAATTTCACAATCCCATTTTTGTCGAGATTGTTTACGTTTGAATTTACATTGAAGGATATTATTTGATTATTATTGAAAATAAAAAATTAATTTTTCATCATATGGTTATTTATCAAATTTTCATGTAGTTTTACAATTCATTTCTCTTTGATACATAAAAGTAGTTTGGAAATCATTTCAATTAAAGTAGACGTAATTTTTTTCATTGTTCAGATATATTTTTTCAACGAAATCCAATTTATCTATAAATGTTTTTGAAAATATTATTAAAAATCTAGAAATGATATATTTGGTACATATTTACCCATAATTTTTTTTTTACAAATTTTAATGAGAGTAATATTAATTTCATTTTATGAACAAGGAATATTTGGATTTTACAAAAAAATGTTATATTAATATTTTTTAAGAATGTATGACATGATCATAATTCCCCACAATCATGTACATTAAATATTTTAATTAATAATTTTTAATTTTTAATTTTTATTTTGAAATTAAATTATTTTTAAAATATTTTTATCAAATTTTGTATTAAGAATATTTTTAAAGTAGAAAGTTTATTTTACATGTGTGTAATTTTAATAAAACTTTTATGGTATTTATATTCATAAAAAAATAAACCCTTTATTAAAATTATTATCCACTTTGTATATTTTGTATTTATTCTATGATTATTATTTCTCTAGATGAATTATGATTAGTTTGACTACATAAAATGTTGACATTCTATTTCTTGATTTAGTTTTGTAATCTTTTACTATCCTTTACAATATTCACATTCAAGTTATCATTAGAAATTAAATTTCCAAAAAATATCAATTTCATTTATCATGGATATAATTATTAATAAAATTATATATCATTTATATACATTTAAATTTATATGATTAAATGTGGAATGTATGGTTAATCTGTATTTTTAATCGATGCAATAATTAATGGATATGAAATGTAAATAATGAAATAATAATTCAATTTATATATGAATAATTCTTTGGAAGGGTAGATATATGTTGGGCCTAATTATAAATATCCCCTAGATTAATTTTGAGTCTCAGGAGATGACTAAGTTGACTAGCCATGGTTAAATTATTTTTTTGTGTATACCTACCCAACAGATTTAAACTAACTTCTGAAAGGTATTGATAGTAGAGGCATATTGATACATTGGATCAAGACATTAAATAATGAAGAATTTTATTCTTTATGAATTTAGTTATTATTAATAATTTTATTTTTTAATGATATTTTATTTGAATATATTCTATTATAATTGTATATATTAAATGGAAATTATTTTTGATTGATTTTCTTTCTATATTTATTATGTATTATATTATCCTAATATTTAAATTATTTAAATTGAATGTTATTTATGTTATTTTTATTTACATTTTGATTATACATATTTATTAATTATATATTACTCATTAACTAACCCTTAGTGAAAATTTGAGTTCATCCATAATTTATTTCTGTTCCCAATAATCAAGGATGTGATCTATAAATTATATAAAATGATAATTTTGGGGAATTATGATATTCTTATTTTTTATATTTTTTCATTCAGATGTAATACGGGAATCATGTATATATATATATATATATTACTAACAGTAATAATATTTTTAGTATTTTTGGATACAATCACTTATATCACGTTCCAATGTAAGAAATTTGAAACCAACTCCATGCTACTAGATTTCAGGTTGCAACAACATTTTTAATTTGGATATTTATTCACATCACATCATGTGACACTTATTACTGTACTACATTGTCAATACATTCTCATGATTAACCCAAATATTTATAAAAAATATTCCTTAAACTTTTTATCTATGGTTCAACAAAAAATTAATTATTATAATTCCACCATTGTAAGAAAATTATTTTAGAACAAAAAAATAAATTGGGAATAAATTAAACCATTTTTTTAATTTCAAATCCTTAGTTTGAAAATAGTATTTCATTTTCATTACTAGATGAAAACATTTATAGTAATTATCACCCATTATAGTTCAATATATTTGACTATGTTTATCATTCTAATAAATTTCACTATATTAAATTATATAAATTAAAAAATTTATATTATCCAATCAATTCCAGGTATTTCCACTATGGAAATAGATTTTAATAATCACAAATTCTATAAATCATCTGTCACGACCCGACCACGGGGCTCGTGCCGTGACTACCCCAAACCCGCCTTCCATAGGCCTGGGGCTGGAGACTAGCATCAATGGCGTTAATCCCGATAAGTGGGAAGGCATTGCCTTTATAAAGTAAACAAAACACCACAGAGTACAAGCGGAAGTAAAACACTAAGTACAAAGAGAAGTGCTGAAAATTAAATGGGCCAGAATACAAACCCAACTGGATGCACAACTACAACTGAATAAAAGTACAACAGAAAAAGACAACAGCTGGAAGAACGGAAGCATCTCCTAGGACGTCCTCCTCGGATCCAACCTGAAGGGTAGGTACGGATGGCACAGCTTCGGGATCTTCCACCACATATCCTACCTGATGGGTAGGTACAGATAGCCTCCACAACGCTCTCGCCTGTCAACCTCCTCCGAGTGTCATCTCACCGTGATGTCCACCTCTGGATACTGACTCGTCGTGTAGTCTGCCTCCGGGTACCGTCCAGCCCTCAAACACTCGACCTCCGTCAACAATGCCCGTCGTCTGAAACCAACACAACGAGGTGTGGGCATAGCCCGTGCAGGGGTGAGTATAACGATACTCATTAGGGTCCTCGAGACCCTGAAGGTCTCACTAAAACCAACAAGGATAACCACAAGGAAGATCTCAACCGACAACCTCTACTTAAGTATATTCCCACACATATACCTAAGTTATCAAGTAACCCATCTCAATCATGAGGAAACACAAAGATTATGAAATCAACGGATAACCAATACCCAGGTATATGCCCAAACATATACCTAAGTTATCAAGTTACCCAACTCAATCATGAGGAAAATACAAGGTCATAGACTCAGCTCAAACCGGTATTTTCATTATCAAAACCGTAGCTGCTAAAGAGACCCGTCTCTGGAGTGTACAGTGGTCCTGTCACGACTCCGAGGTACTGCTCACTAATCCATGTCTCTGAGATACTCCTCTTGTCGAGTACCGCGGGTCTGCTGCCAAATACATGGTGCTCCGTCCTCTGTGGGTCTGCCGCCAAATACCGGGCGCTCCCCCTAATAGCCTACATAGGTACTCCTCCGGTCGAGTACCGTGGGCCTACTTCCAACTACTAGGTGCTCTGTTCGTTGTGGTTCTGCCGCCAAATACGGGACGCTCCGTCCACTGGGCTAGTCGACTCACTCCATGTCGAGTCGGTCAAGCAGTCGTCAGGTCTCAGTCGTCTACACGGTCTATGTACTCCGTATGCTCGTCTCTGGGAGGGACCGCTCCACGAGCTACTGGTCAAAAACCCAAGTATCACAATGTCCCACGAAGATGTATCTGAAAGGACCGCCTCGTCATAGGGGTCTCAACGCAACAAATGGTTCGTCAATCAGACGCTCGGTCTATGAGTTATTAGCCTTTTCGTCCCAGGGGCCCGGTTGGTTTCGTGAGCGAACCAACCCGTCCGTATCTCGAATGTACCCCGAAATATCATAGGGTATACACATAGGGACCGTTTATCAACGTGATCACCAACGCCGCTGACGGTTCTTCAAACAGACGTCCAGTCTGAAAGATAACAGCTTTTCCGTTCCAAGGGTCTGGTTATATTTCGGGTACAAACCAACCTGGCCACTATCCAACAGCAACAAAAATTCGGGCGAAGTATGCCAAAAGTTTTGTCTCATCAAGAGGAATCCAACGTGACAGAAGACGCGTCAATCAGAAGCATTGTCTGTGAGTTATTGGCCTTTTTATTCCAGGGTCACTATTGGTTTCGTGAGAGAACCAACCCGACCGCACTCTGACGGCTTCCAAACCTCGAGCGGAGTAATCCAAAAGATATGTATCACTTAGAGGAATCAATAATAGTTGACGGCACGTCAATCGGACGTCTGGAGCTCAATATATGAGCCTTTCCACTCCGAGGGCCCGGTTGGTTTCGTGTACAAACCAACCCGGCTGAACCCAAAGTATTCCGAAACCTTGAATATAATATGTCAAAACGACCGTCTCGGTCCAAGGATTGTATCACCGCTGATGGTGCATCGATCAGAGGTCTGTAGCCCAGGATATGGGCATTTGATCGAAAGTGATCCGAAAACGGGGGGTCTGGTCCCGGACCGACCCGGACCAACCCCCCCTGGGTCGGCCCGAACCGGGTCGACCCATCCCAGGTCCGGGTCCAACCTGGATGGCGCGACCAGGCCTCGCCAGGGTGGCCTGGCCCGGCATGGGCACGTCTCGGCCCGGCCGGTGGGTCGGCTAGGCCTGTTACGGCCGAACGGAGCAGAGCGGGGCGCTGCCCCCGCATGAAGAACCACGGCCCTGCGATTGCAGCCGCCCGTGCCAGTGGACGCAGCGGCTGGCAGCGTCCCACCGCTCCCCTCTGGTCCCGCGGGGTTGCCGGACTGCGCTCCACTGCTGTGGCTTCAGTCGCGGGGAATTTTCCCAGCGGCGCTCCGGGCGCCGCCGCCCCCGACCTCCGGCGCCGCCGCGCCGGCGGGGGCTTCCGCGGACCACCAGACTAGCTCCGGTGGTCCGATTCGCCTGCAGTCTTCACCAAAGATCATCTCGGGGCCCGACCTTTGCTGCAAAGCCTTCAAAAAGTCTTTGCGTCTTCGTTTGTCATTTTTCGGCGCGGCACGATGGCCCCGTAGCTTGTTCAACTTCATCGGCGCAGCGCGACGGCCCCGTGCTTCTTAGCCCTTCCTCATAATTTCTGCGCGGTGCAACGGCACCGCTCCGCCTTTCACGTGCCGTAAAAAATTCAAACAACAAGGGGGGAGGAGGGTCAGTCGTGTTCGTGCGGTCCGACCTCGTCCCGTTATAATGATAGCAAGCGTCCATCTAATAGAATTTGACTTACACAAAGAAATAATTCACGGACAAAAACAATAATCCTCAACATCAATCTGCATGAACGAATGATCCACGGATCAACCTGGAATTGGTTGGTCCGTGCTCTTCGTTCTTTTCTCAAAAGATAAGAGAACAAAAAAATAAAATTCCCCTACCTTGTGCGAGATAGAATGGAGGTTCGTCGAACAAGGATTCGTCGCAGGAATAGATGTCACGGAAGGATACGTCGCGGAGGAACCGTCGTGATACACGGCGTCGCGTATTCGGTTTCCGGGAACTTGGCGTTCTTCATCAGAGACCGATGTGTTCTTCGCATTCTTCGTCAAAGATGAAGAAGTTCCTCAATCCTTAGCCTTTTTCTCCCCAAGATTCCTCCACAAGAAACTAACCCAAAATAAATTAAGCTCTCACTTAATTTATTAACTAGACATGAGTTTGAATTTCAAACCCACACACACATTAAAACCACTCCATTAATAACATAAGTTATAAATTCTTAAGTTATCAAATTTAATCAAGAGTTGAGGGAGATAAAGAATGTGAAGGGGTGGGGTTCATGTGGGCCCCACCACCCTCATAACCTCCCTTGGGAAGTTGGGTAGTTACCCACCTTCCACCCAAAGCCTTAAACCAATAAAAGAAAATAATAATTGTCGTTAATTTATAAATTAAACTTCCACAATTTTTATCATCTTCTCTCGTGAAAACGCAACTCCAGAAATGGCGTTCCTAAGCAATTAGCGGTGCTACGGTTCAATCGATGCCCTCATAATTTGATTCCGAGCAACGAATCAAATGATAGGAATTCCCGCTCGTTCGTTCACTAAACGTACCCGAGCCAAACTTCGAAAAATGATTTCGGGCACATCGGGCCTCGGAATCAGGCTCCGTCAGAAATTGCGTACTTGTAAAATTCCAAACAAAATTGAGAAAAAAATTTCCTTGAAATTTATGGGTCATTACATTACTCCTACCTTAGGGCTTTACAACCCCGTAAAGCTTCAACACAAACTAGGGATACAAAAACGGTACTGAGCACACATCTGGGCCTTCCTCTCCCATGTGCTCATTTGAAGGATCTCGTAAATCCAGTGAAAGCGCACCCGAGGAATCGTCCATCCTCATAGGATCCGCTCCTGTCGATTCTCGATTCCCACTGGGACCTCCGTGAAAGTCACCCCATTGCCATGGTCAACTCCCCATGGTCGATGATATGCGAAGGGTCGAGCACGTATCTCCTCAGTTGAGATACGTGGAAGTTGTCGTGAACTTGTTGTAACTGAGGTGGATGCGTCAAGTGGTAAACCACTACGCCTACCTAGCTGAGGACCTGAGAAGGTCCACTGAACCTCCGGGATAACTTTCCACCATGGCCACGTCTCCGTAATTCTCGTCGAGGTGAAACCCGTAAAAGGAAGTGATTGTCATCCTTGAACTCTTGAGGCCTCCAATTCCTGTCAGCATAAGGCTTCTGTCGGCCCTATGCTGTCCTCATCTGCTCTTGGATGACCTGGACCTTCTCTAGTCTCACAAGAGCTGCTATGATTTCTTTTTTTCCGATAATATAAATTCGGTCTCATCCCCTGGATGAACCAAATTCATTGCCTATTACAGTCAATCCTGAAATGAATGATACATTCATGCCATGGATGACGTCGTAAGGCCTCAACGTAACTACCAAGAGATCCAACTGTCACTCTCGCCTCCAAGGGTCGAGTCACACTATCTTCATCAGTGTGAGGTCACTATGTCTCCTCTAGTAGAAATCTCGTAAGTGAGGGTCAGGTCAACAATATTAATCGAGACCACTCAGTATCAACCAAAGAAAAGGACAATAAAGAAAACATAACAAAGATAAGTGTCTTTTAATTATTGTAGCTCATAGTACGAAGACATGAAGCATCTACAATCAAACATAAACAAAACTAGAGGCAACATGATCAATAGCCTCCAGGTCTAGAGCTAGTCCCGCTCCTGCCCATCTGCTTCTGGAGCTCCATGACCATAGGTCTCGGCTGCCTAAAGCTGACCCTCCCATGTCCTCCTGTCCCCTACGGTCGGGGGTGGACCTCCTGGTGGTGGTGGTGGCAACACCCCAAAGCGTCGTCCACCACCAGTAGCACGACCAACTCCTCTACTATGGACGCCTTCTCCTTGCGGTCCACCCTGATCAAACCTCTTCCTCTGCCTGGGAGGTTCTTCATTTAACTGATGGTCATCTGCATGGCGGTTCGGACAGTCACGTGCCATGTGACTAATTCCGCCGCAGGAGTTACACTGTCCACTCTCGGAAAGACTGTCTCTGACTCCACCCCGGTTCCCCCGCACAACTGAACCTGAGCCGTGCAGTCGGCCACCAGTAGGTCTGGTCCTCTTGGACCTCTGCGTCATCTGTCTACTGCCTGCTACAGAAGACTCTGCCACAGGCCGGCTAGTGGTGGGTCCTGCTGCTAGAGACTGCTCAGTAAGGAAACACTCAACTAAGAGGGCTCTCTCCAACACCCATGTTTGGATCAGAATGCTGTGAGAAACAACAAAAGCTATAATCTCTCACCTGAGCCCCTGCTCGAAGGTTCGGGCCTTGAAGAACGGGTCTCGTACCGTAACTGTGGAGTAGCGCGAGAGGTCTGTGAACCTTTCTGAATACTGCGCCACTGTCATGCTACCATGCCGCAGCTGAAGTAGCTCCTGTATACGCACTGCTCGAAGGGTGGCTGGTACAAAATCTGCTCGGAACAGGCTCTCGAAGGTTGCCCAAAGAATTTTTGCCTCGTCATGCATCTGGAGCATTAGGCTCCACCATCTTCTTGCTGCTGCCTGAAGAAGGCTGGCAACAAGGATCACCATGAAGTCTGCAAGCGTCCCCACTATCTTGAAGACTCTCACCACAGCCTTCATCTAATCCTCAGCCGCTTGCAGGTCCGTCTCTCCCCTGAACATGGGTGGCCTCTGGCACTGGAACTCGTGCAGTGCACTCAAACGACGTGCACCCTCTGCTACTGGGGCTGGTGGCATCGGTGGCCCAACGGTTAGTAGCACCGCTGGTGCCTCCACTGGTGCCTCAACTGGAAGAGAGCCCTGTACTGAGGCCACGTTGCTCGGCGGGCTGTCAGTACGAATAACTCTCGGGGCTCTAGCTGGTCGTCCACGGGGAGGCATCTTGAAAGAAACAAAAATGACATGGTCAAAAGATTATACCTGGTGAGCTGACCTGGTTTGAGATGACATTTAAAAACATCTTGAAACACACACGTAATCAGTGTATTCGTGCACAATGTTGGAAATCATTTGTCAGGGTCCTAGTGTATGGATAAATCGGCCGCCCGCACCAACACTGGACTCCCTGAACTGAAAACCACACTTGGTACTCTTAACACTATTGCTTCACAGAATGAAAATATCAGAGTTATAAGTTCTGCGATAGAGCAGACTCCTCTGATACCAATTTTTCACGACCCGACCATAGGGCCCATGTCGTGACTACCCCAAGCACGCCATCCATAGGCCAGGGGCTGGCGACTAGCACCAAATGCGTAAATCCCGATAATTGGGAAGTAATTTCCTTTATAATGTAAAAAAACACCACAGAGTACAAGCGGAAGTAAAACACTTAGTACAAAGAGAAGTGCTGAAAAGTAAATGGGCCAGAATACAAACCCAACTGGAAGTACAACAACAACTGAACAAAAGTACAACAAAAAAAGACAATAGCTGGAAGAACGGAAGCGGCTCCTAGGACGTCCTCCTCAGATCCTACATAAAGGGTAGGTACAGATGGCGCAGCTCCTAGATCATCCACCATGGATCCTACCTCAAGGGTAGGTACATATAGCATCCACAATGGTCTCGCCCGTCAACCTCCTCCGAGTGTCATCTCACCGTGAAGTCCACCTTTGGATAATGACTCGTTGTGTAGTCCACCTCCGGGTACCGTCCAGCCCTCGAATACTCGGCCTCCTTCAACACTTCCCATTTTCTGCAACCAACACAACGAGGTGCGGGCATAGCCCATGCAGGGGTGAGTATAACGATACTCAGTAGGGTCCCTGAGACCCACAAGGTATCACTAAAACCAACAAGGATAACCACAAAGAAGATCTCAACAGATAACCACTACTTAGGTATATGCCCATACATATACCTAAGTTATCAAGTAACCCAGCTCAATCATGAGGAAACACAAAGATTATGAAATCAACGGATAACCACTACCTAGGTATATGCCCATACATAATCCTAAGTTATCAAGTGACCCATCTCAATCATGGGGAAAACACAAGGTCATAGACTTAGATCATACCAGGATTTTCATTATTGAAGCCGTAACTGCTGAAGAGCCCTGTCTCTGGATTGTATAGTGGTCTTGTCACAACTCTTAGGTACTGCTCACTAATCCAAGTCTCTGAGGTACTCCTCCTGTCGTGTACCGCGGGTCTGCTGCAAAATACCGGGCGCTCCGTCCACTGTGGGTCTGCTGCCAAATATCGGGCGCTCCCCCTAATAGCCTACAGAGGTACTCCTCCGTTCGAGTACAGCGGGTATGCTGCCAACTACCAGGAGCTCCGTCCATCGTGGGTCTACTTCCAAATACCGGGCACTCCGTCCACATGGCTAGTCGACTCACTACAAGTCTAGTCGGTCAAGCAGTCGTCAGGTCTCAGTCATCTACACGGTCTCCAAACTCCGTATGCTCGTTTTCGGGAGGGACCGCTCCACGAGCTACTGGTCAAACACCAAGAATCACAAAGTCCCACGAAGATGTATCTCAAAGGACCGCCTCATCATAGGGGTCTCAAAGCAATAGACGGTGTGTCAATCGGACGCCCGGTCTGTGAGTTATTAGCCTTTTCATCCTAGGGGTCCGATTGGTTTCGTGAGCGAACCAACCCAGCCGTATCTAAACTATACCCCGAACTCTCATAGAGTATACTCATAGGGACCATTTCTCAACATGATCACCAACGCCGCTGACGGTTCGTCAAACGGACGTCCAGTCTGAATGATAACACCTTTTCCGTTCCAAGGGCCCGGTTGGATTTCAGGTACAATCCAACCCGGCCACTATACAACAACAACCAAAATTCGGGTGAAGTATGCCAAATGTTCTGTCTAATCAAGAGGAATTCAACGAGACAGATGGCGCATCATTCGGACGCCCGATCTGTGAGTTATTGGCTTTTTCATTCCAGGGGCTCAGTTGGTTCCGTGAGCGAACCATAATGACCGCACTCCAACGGCTTCCAAACCTAATGAGGAGTAAGAAAAAAGATCCATATCACTTAGAGTAATCCATCAAAGTCGGTAGCACGTCAATCGGACGTCCGAAGCTCATGATATGAGTGTTTCCGCTCCGAGGGCCCGGTTGTTTTCATGTACGAACCAACCTGGCCTAACCCAAAGTATTCTGAAACATTTAGTATAATATTTCAAAACGACCGTCTCGGTCCAAAGATCGCATCGTCGCTGACGGTGCATCGATCGATGGTTCATAGACCAATATATGGGAATTTGATCGAAAGTGATCTGAAAACGGGGGGTCTGGGCCCGGACCGACCCGGCCCAACCCCCCGAGGGTCGGCCCGAATTGGGTCGACCCATCCCGGGTCCGGGTCCGAACCGGATGGTGCGACCCGGCCCGACCTAGCGCAACCCGGCTCAGCCCGGCGCGATCTGGACCGGCCGGTGGGTCGGCTCGGCCGGTTACGCCTTCACGGCTTCATTTTTCGTTTTCCGGTGCAGCACAACGGTGTCGTACCTTGTTCAACTTCATCGTCGCGGCGCGACGATGCCACGCTTCTTATCCCTTCCTCATAATTTCCGCGCAGTGCAACTGCACCACACCGCATTTCACGTGCCGCAACAAATTCAAACAACAATGGGGGAGGAGGGTTGGCCGTGTTCGTGCGGTCCGACCTCCTCCTGTTATAATGATAGAAAGCGGCCGTCTAATAGAATTTGAATTACGGTAAGAAATAATTTACTGAAAAAAACAATAATCCTCAACATCAATCCGCATGAACGAACGATCCGCGGATCAACCTGGAATTGGTTGGTCCGCGCTTGTCGTTCTTTTCTCAAAAGATAAGGGAACTCCAAAATAAAATTCCCCTACCTAGTGCGAGATTGAACGGAGGTTTGTCGAATGTGGATTCGTCCCGGGTATAGATGTCGCGGAAGGAGATGTCGGGAAAGAACCGTCGCGGTACACGGCATCGCGTATTCAGTTTTCGAGAACTCGGCGTTCTTCGTTAGAGACCGATGTGTTCTTCGCGTTCTTCATGGAAGATGAAGAAGTCCCTCAATCCTTAGACATTTTCTCCCCAAGATTCCACCACATGAAACTAACCCAAAATAAATTAAGCTCTCACTTAATTTATTAACTGGACATGAGTTTGAATTTCAAACCCACAGACACATTAAACTCACTCGATTAATAACAGAAGTTATAAATTCTTAAGTTATCAAATTTAAACTAGTGTTGAGGGAGTTAAATAATGCGAAGGGGTGGGGTTTGTGTGGGCCCACCACCCTCATAACCTCCATGGGGATGTTGGGTAGTTACCCAACTTCCACCCAAAGCCTTAAACCACTAAAAGAAAATAAAAATTGTAGTTAATTTATAAATTAAACGTCCACAATTTTTATCATCTTCTCTCGTGAAAACGCAACTTCGGAAATGGCGTTCCTAAGCAATTACCGGCGCTACGGTTCCATCGGTGCTCTCAGAATTCGATTCCGAGCACTGGTTTAAAAGATAGGAATCCTCACTCGTTCGTTCACTGAACGTACTCGATCCAAACATCGGAAAATGATTCCGGGCACACCGGGCCACGGAATCAGGCGCTGCCAGAAACTACATCTTTGTAAAATTCCAAAGAAAATTAAGAAAAAAATTCCCTTGAAATTTCTGGGTCTTTACATCATTACGTTCTATCTATGTTTTTATCATAAAAAATTTATACATTATCTTATATTTATATAACTATTGTTTTCCATTTCTAAATCATAATATCGATTCTATTTGATTTAATATTTAAATCCATTAGAATCATATTATATTTATTGTGAATTAGTATTTGCATATTTTTAGATGAATGCTTAATTCATAAAAAATAGAAACTGTCAAACCATATAGGTCTAGTTTCACTATATTTTAAATATAATATATTATTATATAAGTTATGATCTTGAATATCTCCTATAATGATCTTCTGATTTATTATTATTCATAGAGATATGCTACCTGAACCTTTTTTCATAACCCCAAGAAAGGAAACATCTGAAAGGGTGATCTCTGATGTTCAATACAGGTAAAAATGGGATATATCTATCGATGATCATATAATTGAATATAATTAGAATAAGGGAATGTAACCTTAAATATAACATAAAATTTTTATAACCAATTTATCATAGATCTTAAATCAGAGTGATGGAATATAATATTATCATTTAAAAAGTCATGAATCAAAAGAGTAACAAATCATCATAAATAAACCATGAACCATATGATCATGTAATATTTGTTTAGAACCATATTAATTTTGGAATATATTTCATATATAGAAGTTAACTACTGATACCATAAAATCATAATCGGTCAAGAAACAACACATTTTTTCTAAATAACAATAGATCAAGAGCCATCACCTATTTCCCATACGGGATCAAGGACATCAACTTGTCTCTAATAGAGGATCAAGAACCTATATATTTTCCCCAAAGTTATATTTTTAGATATAATACATTAAAAAATGCGTTATATTGCAACATAAATCAGGGAACACCCATCATATAAAGAAACCCTTACATATGCGTGCCAAAAAATCATAAAACATTAAACATATCATCGTAGCATAAACCAAGAAACTAAATGGGATTAATGAATATCACATCATCATAATCCAATAATTTATAGAGTAATAATAATGTTGTTATCATTATATCACATCCTTGTTAAAGAATAATAAAAATAAAATGATTTTATTATATTTGAAATTTCTATTAATAGATTCACTAGAATATTTCTCGAGGTAAATACCGTATTCAAATTGAAATCACATATTTAAAATATGATGATTCCATAAATATTTTGGAATTTTTTAAAAAAAATGAATACATGTAAATTCATATTCCATTAATATTATGGGAAATTATATTCACCCCATATATGTTAATATAAAACAAACCTTCCATAGTTTTCTAAAAATATGTAACGTACATCATTCTAAAAATGGAAATAATATTAATTTATAAAATTTTCATAAGAATTAAATCCTGTGTAAAAGTGTATTTAAAAAATCATTTGAAAATATTAACGAATTTATTTAGGTGAGTCCCATAAATCATGGACATCGAAGATAAAATATTTTTAACTATAGAGGAATATGACATTATTTTTCTATAAAAACATTATTTTCATCCCATGTATACTTAAAGAGGGGAATATAAAAGGAAAATATATGCTTTTGTGAAATAAAAAAAGGATAATAATAATTAATTTTATTTACTAGAAAATTATTCTACAATTTTATCAACCAAAAATTAATCGTACATAATATTGATTAAAATCATGATTGAAATATAAATTCCTTAGCTGTAATACTGAATTTCAACACAAATGTTGAATAGTACTGTTAAATTAATATATATTTATTATAAATTTATTCTCTAACCATACCTATAAATTTCATACCATTTATGATTTATAATTTAAATATTATTAATTTTTTATTAATAACTTGTTGTCAAAATCTATTTTTGGGGTGATAACTATCTTTCTCATGCATTTTTCATTTCAGCAGTCCTAATTTTTATACTTTGATCGTGGTTGCGTCAATTAAATAATTTTAATCAATTTATAAATATCATGATTTTCAATATATATATATATATACATATATGTTTATAAATGCATCTAACATATATAATAATGAATTAAAATTTTAGTAGGATGGTAAGAAATACAAACACATGATGTAATTTTCTTTTTTAAAGGATATAAATGATGAAATTAAAATAATAAACCAAAATTATAGAAATATTACTATGAAAATATATATCATATATATACATTAAATATATCCTTATTTCCACGTATGAGAAATAAAAATTAAAAGAAATTACTTTGTTTCATGGAGGTGGTACATAACATCGTACGAGTGACGTTATCATATTATAAAATATTGGAAGATTATAAGATATATGTGAAATTATAAATAAATAATTATATTTATTTTATTAATATCATATAGAAACATTTTACCCACCATAATCACAATCAATGAATATTGGTGATGGAAAATGAATTATACTACTACGTGGAGAGGGAAAGATGTACATATGCATTAGCCATAATTTCATTCCCCATTTTATTGAAAAGAGGATGAATAAATGTGTTTTCATATTAATTTTAAAATTTCATAATATTTTGGGTATTTAATTTATTTTATTCTGATAAATACCTTAAATATATAGGATTAAAAATGAGGCGTGAAAATAATGCCACAGGTTATAGTTATTACCCCGTCTTTAAAAGAACTATTTTGGATCATTTATTATGGACTCTAGGGTTAGTATATTGGAAATAATATCATATATATAATATAACTAATGACTTTTAGAAGTTAATTTTTTGTAAGGTAGATCAAGGAGGCTCAACATATAGTAAAGAATAAAAAGGAGTTGTGTCCTTCTATAAGGGAATGAGTGGACACAATTGTATTTTTGTAAAATATCAATGTATAATAAAATATATCTCAATAAAATGATTCCATATGGACATATATTAAATAAATAGGATTCTATTGTAGTAATAAAGTACATCAATTAAAATATAAAAATATTTTTTACATTTTAATCCTTATTTTTTTATTAACACCTTACTTATCATTTTCGACCACAATAGTGGTAACAACTATTTAAATCATAATGGTTTATGTATATTACCATATATTGTAGAATTGATAAAAAATGACCCATGGATGATATAAAAAACGTAATTTAACTCACATAGACATATAAAATATTTTTTTAGATTTTATATCATTTAATCAAATATTATTTATTATAAAATAAAATCATTGTAAATTTTGAAGCTCTTAATTTAATTTGACTTAAAATTCACCCATATAATAATGAAATCAAAATATATTTTCCTCAAAACCCTATTATTTATTAAATATCTTAAAATTTCTAAAAACAATATAAATCACTCATATTATATTACCATTATTTTTTTAATATCACATTTTATTCAATTAGATTAATTAATACTATTTCGGTGTTTCGTAACAATTGAAGGTAATTATATGATTACTAAAAATTAGTAATAAGTTGGGATTATTAAAATAATTTAATTATTATAAAATTTACCATTGAAATTCATCCATAACATGTTTTCCCTACTTGAATACATAATAAATATTGTTATGTATGAGTCTTCCATTTTATATTTCTTTTTTCAAAAATTAATATAAAATTATAAATCAAATAAATAGTTTATAATTTTGACATTTTTGTTATGTTTTAATATAAATTTACACACTCCCTTAATACAATTGGATTATGTAATTTGGCATAAAAATTTATATCATTATCCCAATATTTTAATCATATTTTGCGTATTTTACCCATATTAGGGTAATTGTTTTTCTATTCTTAATATTCATATTTACCAAAAATAAAATTAGATTATTTAACAAATATTATAATTATAATTTAAAATATAAAATAAATTTTTCAGGATTAAATTTCTATAAGTGGAAGTAATATATTTTAAAATATTTGAGAATAATGTGATGGAAAAGTTTTTTTGGAAAATAATATTTTAAGCATAACATTAGATTTATTTTCATCTCATTCCTATAAAAGTATTAGATTGATGTTAAATTTTTATGGAATATATAATATATTATTTTCATAATAATCATTTTAAAATATTTATCTATTTAATTTTTTTTTATAAAAATACAATGAAAATTTAAATATCATTTATCAGAATAACATATCCTTTATTTAAAAATATTTCTTTTTCTAATTTCGAATTAGTTGGAAATAAATTAAATCATATATATATATAGCCTAATATTTCATAATTTATTAATTACTATTTATATATATCAATCCAATTGATAAAAAATAATTTTAACATTTATTAATAATAATATAATGTAATATCACTATTTGTTTAAACACATTTCTGCGTTTAGTATAATATATAAATGAAATTAAAATTATATAGAATTTTCTTTTCATAAAATCATGGGTGGATACATTCTAAACCACATAAAATAATGGTTTACTCAAAATTCCATTAAACAAATAGAAAAAATAAGGATATATTTGTTTCATTGAATCATCGGGTTCCAATGTTTCTTCATTGAATCTCTAATTCCTCTAGAAAACATTAAATGGGATAATAGCCTTTTTTTGTAGCACATTTATGTTATGATCCAAGATATCTAAATGTTATTATTCATTATAATGATCATGCTCCAGAGGTATGACCTAGGAGTTCAGTACATGAAATAGATCAACTATGAACTTTCTCAAGAGAGATACCTAGAAAATATTATGAAAGTGAGAGGAGTTTGGTTTAAGTTTCAAGAGATAAGATACATTCTCTACTAGATCAAGAATATTTAAATGGATATTATACTTAGGGCTAATCATTCATATTATTTACAAAATATCTTATCATTCTTCCATGGATTAATTCGAAGAAATACCTTTTCTCACACTTCAATCACATGATCATATCTGTGAATGTCAGCATAAATTTCATATAGAATCCAAGATTCTATTATGAGATTTCTTATAAGCTCACGACCTTAAATATTACATATTGGAGTCAATTTATAGTAAAATTTAATTTATTTTTGTCCCAAATATATTTTATGGAAATATTATTCAAGGCTTATGTCAAAAATCATATATGAAATCCCATAAATTACAAGGTGGATCCTTCAACTGTGTTTCCATTTTTCCAACAAAAAACATTATTTATGATATAAAATGTTTTATTTTCATTAAAAATATTCAAATTTTTTTCCTTGACCTATTTATTTTTTTAACTCATAATTAATATCATATAAGATAAATTTTAAAATGTGGAATGAGAAAAAAATATCAGAAATGGACATAAGTGGAATGAAATAAACCATTAGTCCACAAATACTTCAAAAAAATTATTTCGTAAAAATAAAATTTTGGATCAAAATAAACATTTTCTTTACCAAGAAATAGAATTATCTGCCAAAATATTTTTAATGAAAATTTTATAATTCAAACTGAATATCATAAAGGTATCTTTAATGTCATGAAAATACATGAATTTTTTTCACAAAATTATATTATACACCTTTACGAAGTTTAATATACATTACCGTAAATATTATAGAATAATTATTTCTTAAAAAATAATAAGTTTCCCATAAAACTCAATTGATATAATAGATAAATATTATATATAAATTTTCGAAACATTTTTTATATAACTCATAAAAAGGGCATAATCAAAATAGTCAACTTCCATAGCTAATGCATTGAAGGGTATCACAGACCCACCAATCCTTATTTTACAATTGAACCACCCATCAATAGTTTGTAACTAATCCCCCTATCCTTGTTTTATAACATATAAACCCTTCTATGGTTTATAATATAACCAACCATCATTATAAAAATTATTACAGACCATATAATATTAAAAAAAATTATTTTATTTTTATAGTTTACATTCATAAAAAATTATTTGAACCCATTAGAAAAAATTTCATGATATTAAAATATCCATTGCATTATAAAAAAATCATGAAAATAAATAGAATAGAAGGAATATAGGTTTTTATTTGAAAAAATTATGGAATATTGAAATCTAATAAATGAAATAAAATTAATGTTACAACCATGAGAGAAACACATGGAATTGTATACATTAAAATATAATATACATTTTTTATTTATTCAAAATATTTACTATAAAATAAAAATAAATATTCTTGTTGTAATCCTTTTAAAAGAAATAAATGTAGACCTAAATGGTAATTTATAATTATTTTATTTTCGTAAAAATACATTAATAAACAACTTGTAAAAATATGGATGTGGTAGAGAAAGAGTTGGATGGGAAGAATAAAAAAAATATTTGTTATGTTGAGTTTATCTCTTCACATACATTCTTTATCTTCTTCAATAATAAAAACAGGTTAATCATTTACCCGATTTTAAAAAATTTCATGTTTATTATTGAATATATTTCTATGTAATAATCAATTACCTGACCCATTAAATTCCCAATAGATGTTTTGATGATATTCATCTCATTTTTTCAATATGATTTTGGTATGTTGACTAGGGTCAAAGAAGTTATTATTTTGTTGTATCTTTATTCAAATTCATAGATAAGTGTACTGTTTGGTGGTCCATGGGGCCTCAAGTGACCTTCCCCATATTTTAGATGCTACCGATTAATATCGATGGTTTAAATAGTATGTTAGGGAGACTATGCCCTCAAAATAATGTACATAATAATAGTGTAATAACAGTAAACAGTGGAATGAAAATAGAAATAAAAAAAACATAACATTGAATCATATAATAATAATATAAAAAAGAACGAACATATCCAGTATTATATATAAAATTTTGAAAAAGTTGTGATTGTTTACCCAAATAGGGATACATGGGATACATAATATCCAGAATGTGAAACATAAATTAAATAATAAATTAAAGATCAAAATTTGTGACCGTTGATATAATGGGAATAATCTTATTCCTCTACCCTTATTCCCCATCCCTGTATAGAGAGTTAAAAATCCATTGCTGGGTGCTTCCCCTCATCCCTACATGGGTCGCTACTAATTTTCATTTGGTAGCAATCGACAACTCAAAAAGGGAGTCAGATAAATTTTTAGGACACTACCAATAATATATATTACTAATATAGCATGTTAATATATATGAATTAGTGTGTATATATAATAATAACAATTTTAATGAAATAAAATACATCAGCTCGGGTTCCTCATGGGAGCCATGTTAGACAATAGCTGCATCATCCTATATTGGGATGACTCTAAGGAATTATTATTATTTAATAATTATAATAGAAAAAATAAGGAACAACATTAACTTTAATTTTTTATAAACTATATTGAACTCTATTTCTATAAATTAGTTATAAAAATGATAGAATGTCATGTCCGTTAATTACCATTACTAGTAGGTATCATCATATCCATTAGCATGAAATAAATAATCAGGATAATATTGTCCATTGATTACTATAAATTAATATGTAATTTAATTACAATCAATTATAAATAATAAATAGGGAGTTTCATGTCCAATAACTCTAAATAATTTTTTTTGAATGCCATGTCTGGTAATTAGAATTAAACAACATGGATCATCATGTCCATTTTAGGAAGAAAACAGGTGTTATCATTAAGGAGATATTAAAAATCACAAAAAAGAGACATAATCCATTCCATTTATTGATTTAATTATATTATTTTAGTCTTATTACATAAAAAAGAAACTTATTCGATATAATGCTTTCCATTGGACAACACCAAGCCAAACACACATTAGTGATGTTTTATTCATTAGGGAATCATAGGACATTAAGGATTATAATTGAAATTAAAAAAAGAGATTGTTCATAGTTTCCAACCCAAAAATATTATTAAATACACTATAACACATGTAAATTGATTTTAAATAATTAATTTAATGGTTTTTTATTTTTAAGAGAAATAAGGAACGTCTAACCTTCAATATAATGGTGAAAAATATTAAACCCCAAAATAATTAGAAAAAAGGTACCTATTACCTTAAATATATGGGTAGTAGGATGTTAATCCATTATCAACCATTATCATTCTCTAGAATGAGAGATATCAAAGAAGGATATTAATATCCAAAAAATAGCGAACACTAGCTCACAGGTATTAAACAATGCGTATAAATAGTTGAACAAAGAATGGAAGAAAGATGATTGAAGAGAATTCTGAGAATAATTAAACATTACGAATAGTGAGTAATTTAAGTATCATATGATGGAGTAATTTATAATGAAAAACAAATAAATTTTATACCTCAATATTTTAAAATAATAACATGTATGCCATAACATTCAATATAAAACATTGAGTTTAATCGAAATACATCATATTATTGAAAAATTACTATAATAATAATTACGTTATTACATAGAAATTTAGTTATCAAGTAATAATATGATTAATTACATTAAAAAATTAATCTAAATGTACTACCCAATATAAATTTATTTTTAAACGCTTATGAAATAAAAAAATTAAGTTTTACCAAAAGATTTTATTTGAATAATGATATTTTTTAGAAACTATTATAATTAAATTTTAGTAAAATTTTTAATATTATTTAAAAAGAAAAAATAACTTTTTAAACATTATATCGATACTAGATTATAGAGAATATTTGAAATTCTATATAAAACACTAATTTCATAGTGAATAATGAAAATGTAGATTTTTATAAAATTCTCCTTACATTTTAATTAATTAAGTAAAATTATACTAAATTTATTTTAAAATAAAAGGTCACCCACTCTCCCCTCCTATTAAAATTGAAAGATCCCATAAGTTCATAAAATACCTTAAAAAATTCTTTAATTCAATTTCCTCATCCCATATTCTTTTGTTTGACATTAATTATAAAATTGAAATATTTTTGGTGAAACCCTAATGATGTTTTCTGAAGAAGAGGTAACATCCCCATTCGAGCATTTTATGTTATTTATTGTTCCACATTATTAAATGAGTATTCTAAAATTATGATATAATAAGCTATCTTTCATAAATATGATTATTTTTTTAATGATATGGTCATGACCTACTACAACTTCCTCCTACCTTAGCTGGGGAGTGGAATCGTTGATCTTGTGTACGATAGACTATCACCTCACAAACTGATGTATTCCATTTTCCATCAAAACTTCTAATGGAGATATATAATAATGTATTAATTTTTTATATATGATATATGTTTTACTATTATACTTTTTGAAATATAATATCATATATTAATGCTTACCTTCCATTTTATAGGGAATAAAATAACCTCGCTACTGGGTATGAAAGATTACCACCTCCTGAAGTGAAGTGATTCATTTTTAACAAAAATGTTGAAATAATTAATTTTATATATTTATTATATTAATTATTTAATAATTATTACATAAAATTAATATATCATAATCTTTCTTATCTTACAAGTTACTAAATAAAGGACATTATCCTTCATTTGTTTGACAGACTACTTCCTCCTGAATAAATGTCATTATTTTCTATTACCTAATAAAATGAATAGTATATGTAAGAGTATTTAAATAAATATTTGGATATTTATGATAAAATTATCATTGTACCATGGTAAAATAAAACATTAATTTTTTCCATCATTATTATCTGAAAATGGGAATGTCATTCAGTCGTACATATGACCTACCATCTCTATGAATGTGAAGTAGATAATGTTTATAACCATATGATAAATAGTTTTAAATGTATAATTTTTTTATAAAAATGGTAATTATGTAACTATAAATAATATTCATTTCATTAAATAATAATATCTTGAACCTTATTAAACATAGTTATCTTATTTTAGACAAATGATATATTTTTCAATATACATTATAGTGTGAAATTAATATTCATAGCAATTTAATAAAACATGGTAAGAAGTAAAAAATATATTAATAAAAATTAAAGTGTTATGAATATAGTTAAGAAGTATTAGATGTTTATTTATGATGATTATATAGAACACACGTGATGATTCTAGCTCAATCTAAGTGTTTCATCTCAAACTTCATTAATTGAGACACATTTTATTTTATTAACCTATGTTTCAAATGGTGTATTTAATTCTTTATTACATAATTTATCATGAATCCATCCCTCTTCATGATATTTTATGTCACAATTCATCTAATTATTTCATGGGTTTTTATCTCCAAAATTACTAATGTTTTAATGGTTTATTTCAAAATAATATTATAATTGGGATAATATATTCTTGAATTTCAACTGAAATATATTATTTGAAAATCGTATAATAAAACACATTCATTTTATTTTCCTCAATTTATTCATAAATTCCACATTTAATAGTGCTATTATTTTTTCCTTTTTGGTACTTAAAAAATATAGGAAAATGTTTTAAAGGAAAATTGACTTTAGTTATATATTCTAATGTTATCACAATTTAGTACATATAGATATATATTTTCAAAATAGATTTCAAATTTTATAAATTATTTATAAAATAAATTTATATCCATGCTTTATGATCTTTTTAAAAAGGAATCTTCTTGTAGTCTTATTGATGATGTAAATTTTTACTATTTTACCAATGTGTGAAAATAATGTTTTTGTAACATATTCAACATGTAAGAAATTACCAGTCCTGAAATCCATTAGTTTCTTTAATGATCACTTTATAAGATTCAGTGATAATTTTCATAGAAACATATTTCCACAATATATCATGTGTATTAATTTTTTCATAAAGATTTTGATAGTAGAAATGCTATAATTAACAATAAGGTTATATATATATTTTTTATGTACCTCTATCCATAAAATACTCATTAATGATATGTAATTGTGAAAAATATTATATATGTATCACACATATTTAACATGATAATTTTTCATTACATTGGTGTAGAAATATGCGCCGTATGATCACTTCTAAAATGCCATTTTTATAAAATTTATTTTTGTTATGTTATGGAGCAAGGTTATGAAACATATTTTCTTTTCCTGGGTAATTCTGGTGTTCTGAATTATGATTTTTTTACATTATATAAAACACATAGATCATGAAAAGTTAATGATGGTTGTTACCAGATATCACTCCAATGCATTGATTTAATATTTACACTCATGAGGCATCATTTATGAGATTAGGAAGTAAACTGTAGCATTTGTTAAGCTTATTTCACTATATGGTATTTTCTATGATATTATCATTGATTCCTATTTATGTAATATTTTTTATTTCACATTTCCTCTATTCACATTACTTTATGATACCAAAATCAAAATATATTTATTCCAAGTGATTACACATGTTATTTATAATTTCTTTATTCATGTTATATTTATGACTTAGAGTTTATGAATCCATATCATTTTTTCCCTTAACAGGAAATATAGATCACAATTTTCATGTATGTATTCATGATGTAATGATATGTAGTTTTAAGAGATCAAATGGATTAATAATATCACAGAGAATAGATTTGTTTTCCATATTTTAATTTTCTTTGATGTATTTTGAACATATTAGTCTAAAGACACAAGGCCTCATGATCACTGGGTTCTAATTAGTAGATGTATGTCTACAATAATATAACAATAGTTTCAAAAGGAATTATTCACTATTTTTGCTTTTATAGAAAATTTATAGTCACCCTTTGAAAACTAGGATTAAAACAGATTTGTGAGAATAATATAGATCATTATATAAGAAATTATAAGTATAGGAAAATATAATGAAATCACAGGGACATATAGAGATACTGGTATTAGATAAAATGAATCCCGGACTCATAACTATAAGTAGAATTTCATTCTAGAACATATGTACCTAGGGTGAATAACTTTGAAAAAGTTACATTGATCATAAATTGAATATTACCTAGTATAAAGAAATGATCCTTACTATGCTCCTATTTGACACTACTGGTGGATTCTTTAGAAATTAATAAAATCATTAAAACCATAATGAATAACCTGATAAAATTATTATGATTTAAATATTAATATAATTGATTAACTTGGTTTATGTACATTGAAGTCTAGAGGCCTATATATCAGGACATAAAAATCATTTATATGACGTTCCTTCTATTTGATTGTTTCCATTTAGAATGTTAATTCATTATCAAATTGATTCTTATAATATATTTATTTAATACATATAAATAATAAAAATAACTCTAAAAACCATTGTGATCGTAAATTTAATGATTTCCCTAATGAGATGAAAAACCTAATGGGATAGATAGTTTGACATATTTTGATCATGTTAAATGGTTATCTTGAATTACGATCAAGAAATCAAATATAAAGGAATTTTTAAATACATAAAAGTAGGAAATGATAAAATTTCATTGATGTACATGTTCTAATAATGATTAGGAAGTTAATATCTAGTGTCATAAATGAAAAATTTTGTTAATATGTAGCATAATGTGTATCTCAAAAGGAGGGTAAGTGGGTTTTCTTTGAAAAATAATAGGTATATTGCAATGAATATATATGTAATTAAATGAATTATTTGAGAATAAATTATTCATTATTAATTTCAGTGCCATAAGAAAAGTGTTACCAATAGGGAAAGGAAGGAAATATTCCATACCAAATATTTTCGTGATGTATTTACCCAAGGGGATCCTAGAATTATTATGTAAAATTATTTTTATCAATGGTATGTTGTTTATAAGAATAATGAAACTTATAAGGATTATTTTTGATTAGTTTTTACTTAAGGATGTTAAATAATATTTTTAATGGTAACAAAATCCTAGGAATGAATATTTTGGATAGGGTATATTTGTTGAAAATGAATAATTTGTATAGAAAATCATAATAGTTAAAAAGTTATTCGATGAGTAATTTTTATTTTGAATTTTTTCAATATATTTTTTCGAGAGAAATATAAATTATGTTAATATAGTTTTATAAAAATTACATATAACATGATTGTTGACCACCCATAACAACCAGAATGGCTATAGGTCTCCAAACCACAATCGTAGGGTGATAAAGATGAAATAACAACCATTGGTCTACATAATATACTTTTTAGTATGACGTTGTTTTTTTACTTAAACAATTTGAAGAATAAATATTATGTTGAAAAAATATTATTTTGGTAATCTATGATATTTCAAGATAAAATTTGTTAGTTTAAATAATATATAAACCTCAGGTTTAACATAAATTATTATTTGTGATTAAGTCGATTATGTTATTTAGATATATATGTTAAAGGGTTTTAAGGATAGACAATAATGGAATGGGTTATGTTGAACATTGGGAGTTACTATTGTGGTATTATATATTAATGTATTATATGGGTAGAATTTTTTAATTTTTTTTGCTTTAGTAAACACAATATAAGTTGGTTGATATTATTTTGAGGATTTTGTGATCCATTAGTATTTAATTTTATTGCATTATACCTAAAGAATAAATATTGATTTCCCATAATTTGAAAAAAATGATTTTATAGTGGATTTAATTAATTGATTAAATTACATATTTACATTGTTCTTAGTAAATATATTAATTTCATCCCTCTTATCTTGTAAAAGGACATTGAAACAAAAATATTTTCATGTTACTTTCAAAACTGATGTTTAATTATTATTTTAAATCATTGTACATTTATTTTTTTGAGGTAATTAAATTTCCATTAATCATTAACAATATTTATATAAATGATATATATAAAAATATGTAATTATTTATAACATTATTACATGTACATATATTCACATTCCACCACTGTTCTCCTATGTGGAAACTTAGTTATGTTTTTACCTTCATATGACCATTTCACTATTTTTAAGAGAAAGATTTATTTATCCTTTTTATGATATGGGTTTTTTCACAAATAAAATTTTTAATAACAAACCCTTGATTGTCGAGTTCATGTTGAAATCATGACAGCACAATTTATTTATGGGTAGTATAATGTAACACCAATATATGATTAATGAACACTATCTTTGATGACATATTTTACTCCCAACATTATGTTTTAAAGAACATCATTACATAATTCGGATGTCATTATTTAAATAATATTTTGATAGAATATTAATCATTTTAGGCGGTATGCATAGGATTAAAGTCTTCATGAAATTTCTATAAAGGTACATAACAGTATAAATGTACTTATCTTTTCATAGTAATTAAATACATTATATTTTATCAAAACATTTATTTCAAAAATGTTTTTTTTATTTTTTTGTTAAAAATGATTATAAATTTTTTAGATGATATAGTTATATTAATTTATAAAATTTAATTATATTTTAAAATCATCATATGAATATTAAATTTTTAGGAAATATTTGGATTTTTCTGAAAAATTTAAATTTTCATTGAATAGTAAAAATATATGTTTTTTATAAAATTGTAATTTTTTAATAAATTATGATTATTTAATAGTTTTAATCGATTTAAAATTGACATAATAAATTTTTTAAAAAAAATTAATTCCAATTAATTAAATTTAAATCATTTTTTTATATGATATTATTATATGTGTAATCTTAGGTTAAAAAACACATTTTTCTGAAAACTATTTTATAGTTCATAATGTTTTTTTTATTTTAATTAATAAAATATCCCTTAATGATGAATGATTTAAATAATATTTATATATTTTAAATAAATATTAATCTAAAACCTTATAATTATTGTTAATTTTTGTATAACTAATATGCGATCATCATTCCCTTAAAAAAATACACATTCTGAAAAATCATTTTTTGACATGTCGACTTGTTTAATTTTAAATTAAACTATGCCAATTCTGAGAGATTAATTTTGAAAATTGGATTCTATATTTTGAATAATAAAAATTTTAATTATAAAATAAGGGTAAATAAGTTATTTAAAATAAGTAATAGTGAAAATAGTAATAATTAATTACCTCAGATATGGTAACAATAGGTTTACCGAGGTTTAAAGTAAAAAATATTTGTTAAAACTGTCCCAAAACATGTATAATAATAATTTTATGCTTATATTTAGACAATAAAAGTTATATGGTTTTAAAATTGGAGGTTTTTGATCATTATGGTGTCTGAGAAACTATTTATCTTCAAAACATCATTATGTTCCCTCACCCATAAATATAAAAGTGCATGCCTTATTCACCTTTTCTCACATCCAAAACCCATTTTTGTTTAGCTAGTACCAACAAAATAACCTATTTAATTCTATAAAATAATACTATAAGTTATATTTTGACCGAAAATTCACCATTGAATGATTTTTTCAACCCTTTTGATGTTTTTTGAATATGACGTAACATCCATAACTAAATATTATAATTAATTCCCCCTTATATCTCATTAAAAAATTATTAACTGATGATGATATAATAACGATAAGATATTATATATAATGAGATTTTTATATTCTAAGGGAATGAACTATAATTATTTCCTTCTCCATCAAATGGGTAATTAAATGATTGATCCTATGTATGGTGGAAATCTATGTCGTGAACTGACCAAATTCATTTTCAATTATTGTTTCTATCAGATTGATATAATGACGTATTAATTTTTTATATATTATATATATGGTTTTATTATTATAATTAAATAATAATATACTATAAAAATTCTTAATTTCCGTTTAATTAGAAATAAAACACAATTTCCCTATTTTATGTTGTACTACAACTTCACAATCTAATGTGATTCGTTATTCACTTATTCTTTTCGTAGATGGTTATATAGATTAATTTTTTATTTATATATAGTATTCATGATGTGATGTGATTAATTTTTATTAAAACATCACATGGATTGTATGTGTATGTTTATTTAAATAAATAATTTTATATATATTATATAATTATAAATATGAATAGATAAAATAACACTTAACTTTTTTCCATGATGGTCATTAAAAATAGAAAAGATAATCAGGATTACATATAAAATATTGTCACCAGGATTGTAATGTAGTTAATTTTTGAAAAATATAATACATTATTGGTTTTAAAATCATAATTGATATTTATAAAATAAAATTATTTAAATAATAATTTTTTTGGGATGATTAAATAATAATCTCAATGACCTGAAACATTTTACCAACATGATTTTCGACATACGATTCATCAATCATTATTATGTACTATGTGAATTTAATTGTATTATCAATTTAATATGGCTTGGTAGAAAATAAAATGAAATGAATAATAAAAATGATTAAAGTTAATAATAAATTAAATAATTAAAATACATTTATTATTCTGTAATATAGTGAATGCATAAGATTATTTAGACTTGAGGTAATAGTTACATATCAAACTTCCTTCATTAAGAGAACTATTATTTTACGCACCCAATTTCATTAAAATTGTATTTATAAATATCCATTACATAATTTATCATGAATCCTTCATATTAAATTATATATTAAGTAACATTTCATCTACGACAAGCATATGGTTTATCATAAAAAAGAACCTATGTAGTAAGGCATTATTTCAATATCACATTTTATTAATGATTGTTTATTCTTAAATTTATATTGATTGTATGTTATATGATTTGTCTCTAATAAACTATTTTCATTTTATTTTAACCTAATTATTAGTGAACATTTCATATAATATTAACATCATTTTTTCACTTTTTTAATTATAACGATTGATTCATTTTTATGTAAAATCATCATTGTTTTTTTTTCAGACCAAAATAATTTTTCTTTCATATCCATGTTTTAATAAAAAAAATAGATATTTTTTAAACATAAAAAAAATTCATATTTTTTAAACATAAAAAAAATTATTTAATAAATATATTTTCCCCTTGTTTTAATTTTTACAAACATAATTTAAAAGAGTATTTTTATGTTACTAGAATGATATAATTTTTGACTATTTTAACAAATTGTGAGATAAATCTGTATTTTAGAATTATATGGAATGTATTGAATGAACCATCATCATGAAAATTACTTTTTATGAATATTACCTTAGAAATTTCATGGGGTATTTTCACTAATAATTATTTTTCAGTAATTTAGTGATTCATATTTGTTTTCAACATTAATTCTGATAAGGAAAAGTTATTTTCCTTGAGAATGTTTTAATAATTTTAAATGCACTTCATCCCATCAATGAAGAAAACCATTAATGTTATGTAATTATCAAAAATTATATAAATATATATATGGATCTACCATATAATAACATCTTATTCCATTCTCCTTTGACGGGGAAATAAATAACTCATGATTATTTATCAAATACCTTAATTATTATATCTAATTTGGTTATGATATAAAACGACAATATGGGACCCATTTTCTTCTATGGGTAATTCATATTTTATTACTTATGAATTATTGAGTTTATATGGGACACAGATATCATGAATATATTTATGATGTTTGTTCCCAAATACTGCTCAAATTCATTGATTAAAGATTTAGTCTGACGAAGCATCATGTGTGGGACTAATCATTAATAATAATCAGTTGTAGGACTTTTTCCAGCATTTGATATTTTATAGGAACTCACCCTTTAATAATAATAATATGAGGTTTTTTATTTCTTACAAAATTTATATGTCACCATGATATTATGATAACATGTTATTTATGTTATGCTTCCATGAGATTACTCATGAATTTTCTATTTCATTTTAGTATATTATATCTTTGACCCACACATTGTGTTTCTTAATAATGTATATTACATTAAATGAATTTATAGCTCACACATTTATTTTTTGTATTCCTTAGGTAATTTTATGTAGTTTAAGGAGTTCAAATGTATTTAGTATCACCCCAATGGGGAGAAAAAATATGTACATAATGTTTTGACTTCATATGATGTATTATGATCACTGTCCTCAAAATACACATGGATTATCAATCATTGGGTTGTAATTAATGGATATTTATGTTAAAAAATAATGTATTAATATTTTTAAAAATCATGGGGAACTATTGGAGAAGGGGGATATCATCAATGGTGGTTACTCTTATGTAAAATAAAAAGAATAAATATTTAGTTTGAAATAAATAGAGGCCAAAAGGGTAATTACACCATATGTTAATATGATTATCATGAATTTTTTTAATATCGGATTTGAATCATATGAATTCTATTCATGGGGTCAGTAAGATACATATGTTAATTAATATCCAAATTTATGCTTTAAATTTGAAAAATATACTATAAATTATAAATTTACACTATAATAACTTCTTGAAAACAATGTTATGGTTCCTTTTTCTAGAAAATATAATAAATACCAATAGATCAATCGATATATCAACCAATATCCATAAAAGAAAACAATTTAAAGGATCCATACCTATATAAAAATTAAAGACGCCACAACCACCACTATTTTAAAAAAACTCAACCCTTAAATTAATTTCTAATGGTGGTGGAGAATCAACTAAAAACTGTTTTGGCCCCTAATCATTTTGGATATGAAATTTCACACAATCCTTATCATAAATAAAACATTAATAATATAAAAGTCATACTAGAGGAACTGAACTTCCTCAAATACCCATATTGATTTGATCCATGATTTGAATATGATGATCCTTAATATAAGAATCATCTTTCTATTAAATAATATGTCCATCAAAAACATGAAAGATGTGTAAATACATACGATGTAGATGATAAATATAAAATACATCACAAATACCCTTGTATCTATGAGGGGTGTAATATGATAGGAAAAAACTAACACCATATCTAAAACCTCAAAAAACTGATGAAATGAGGTGATATCATATGCTATATTAGAATCCATAGATGTCCCAATCTAGGAGAGACACATATGAGGACCCAATATCCCAACTTAAACTCCAGTGTTTTGAGGCTATGATTGACATACACTTCAACCAAAATTGATCCATAATAATATTTATTCCTAACATGTTTTTCTTGATAGGAGTTCTACTACATATGATGAGGTCCCTCTAGAAATGCTTCTTCTAACTCAAACCAGTACATGGGTAGAACAAGATGACCAACTATATGGGAACTTATTAGGATACATGTATAAAATCTATTTGAATCTATTATTGTACATGAAATCAAAAGGATTTAAATGTCTATCACAAGCCCCCAAATTTTCAAGAATGAATTAATGGATCTTGGAACACTTAGGTTATGTTGTTGTATAAAAAACACTAGGTTTTTCAGTTTTTACACACAATTCCGAGTTGTTTTAATAACTTCAATTACACCCTAGGCCGAGTTTTTACCATGCTACAATATACTATTAATATTTTTTAAAAACATTATTATCGTTTTCACTGAGATATTAGAATGATAATTATGAATAATAATAAATAAATTATAGAAATATGGTTTATAGTCTTGAATAAAAGTAAATTTTTTTTTATTAATTAATAAAAAATGATGTTAAAAAACCTACTAAATATAAAGGATATGTTTGTGAGAAAAAAAATTTTATGAAAAAAAATTAATTTTATATTAAAAAATTGATTAATAAATATTTTTTAGATGTTAAAATAAAATTTATATATTATATATTAAAAAAATGTTTTTCTATTCATCAAAAAGTTCTTATAGTCATAAAAAAGAACAAATACAGTTTTACGCATAACATGCCTTATTTTTTCTGAACTGTAGTTTTGTTAGTAATTAATGGACGACTAGATTTAAATATATTTTTTTGATAATTATATATATTATATTTGAACTAAATATTGATTATTTTAATTAATTATGTCCAAATTATACATGGGTCATGTTTTGGTATTTTTCTATGAAGTTTTATTTTTTCATAGAATAGTAAAATGTACTAAATTTTAATTGAAAATAATTTTTTGTCTAATTTATTTATATAATTAAATTATATATTCATCTGGTTTAAAATATATTTAGATCGAATACAAATATTTTAATCCAATTTAGGTCACTGTGTAATTACCTATAAATTTTCATTGTCTAGAGTGTGAAACAAGTCATTACTCTGCCTTATGTGATGTCCCCAAGGTGAAAAAAGCTAGAAATAAATGTCGAAGGGTTTAAAATACATCTGGGGGATAATTTAATCTTTTAAAATTAACCAATAAACTAAACAACCATAGCACAACCATTAACTAAATGATCCATGAACAAAATACTGGCAACAAAACAACTTCATGTATCTCAAAACCACATCAAAGTGTATAATATGGGAAGAACAAACTATTGTTAAAGTAAATAGTAGATAAGAAACTAAATACTATCAATATACCACAATAATCTATTCTCCAAAATCTCCAATCTCCACAATAACTTTTCAACCCAAGTATCATGTGGTAGTGCTAAAAACGTGGGAAACATTATCTTTTTCCCTTTCCTCGAAGATAACATCTACAAAAGCACCAATGCTCCAAAATAAGCAGTGTGTGTAAACTCAATATGTTTTATCCAATGACTTCTCTACTCATTCCACCATGATTGAACTATTAGATCATTATATAAAACATTTTATTTAAAAAAATTTACAAAAACAATTTATAAACAAATAAAAACAATCTTGAAAACCAATTATAACCAACTGTATACAAATTTATATAAAAACAATTCCCATCATGTTATTTTCGATAAAAAACTAATCAAATCTTAAAAACCAATACTTATTTTAATTTTGGCAAATTAATTCTGTAGTTCACCATGCACCCACACATGCAAGCTCGTTCGACAATTCTATACTCATGAGTGGTATCTCATCCAATTACCTTCTATCTCAATGAAACACACCCCCGATCTAGGGTCACATAGCTTATACCCCAATGGTACTCGTCCCTTATTCCGGGAACATTAAACATGAACTCAAATAACTTCATGTATGCCAAACCATTCCAATCGATGAAAACAAACCATTTAAATAAAACTACATCTTTATTGAAAACTAATGAACAAAACAATTACAAAGAAACTATTTCATTTCCATAAAAAATACATTTTATTAAAAACATCGAAACTAAACAATGTTCCAAAATTCCTGAAAAATTCTTATTTTAAAAATGATACTGCATAACCAAAAATAATATCACTTTATTCAGAACACCCAATTTTCCTAATTTCAACAATTCACTAAACCATCACCAAAAAAGGTTTCCAACAATTCATACCCAACCAATTCACGATAAATTATTCATAAGTAAATCAACATGAATGAATACCCATCAATTATAATATGTGGAGTAGATAAAGAATCCTCCTACCTTAAGGGTTTTGACAAAAACCACAATGAGAAAAAACACATAGGAAAACTATGTCAATTCTTCGAGAACCCACCTTAGATATCTTCTCCTAGAAATATCAAGTCCAATTATCATCTTATTTGGAATCCAAGAACCCATATCTACCCATAACTAGCACTATATTAGAACACAACAGACGAGGAAAGTAGATCTATGTAGATCTATGAAACCGGTCAAGACCAAAGAATAAAGATAACATACATCAAGAATCCGACGTCAATTCACCAAGGGAATCATTCTAATTGAATAAAAAACACATGAAAGAGGTTATCCTACCTTCAATGTAGTGTAATCTATAATTGAGTCTATTTTTGGAAAAAATTATGGAGTAATAAAAAATGTGAATGAGATCTTATTTTTAATGATCTCATTTTGACTCTGCGCACAGTTAGGCAAACCGTGTTGTAGCCACTAGCTGAATTTCTTCCCCCCTACACGGTATCCCAAACAATGATCTAACTATTCTAGAGCTACTGCGTCAAAAGTACCACTGTACACTATTTGGTTTCATGATTATGAAAACCACGCGCCGCCCAGGAAACCTTCAGTTAGCCCCAGATACTAATCTAATGTTCTCCAAACTCTCCCAACCTCCATCCTTTAACTTTATAATCATAAAATTATAATGCAAGGGTTAAATACCATAAACTGGGGGTATTACATAGTAGAATAAATTTTATAATCAAATTTACATATACAAAATTTTTTATCTTTTGATCATTTTCACATTAAAAACATGTTGTCGTGTACCATATGCTAGATTAATTTTAAATTTAGTTTTTCCAGTGCTATGAATTTAATTTAGAAAAATTTATAGATTTATTTTTAGGACTAGTAATATTTATTTTTTGAATAATATAAATTTTTTACCATAATAATCAATGAAAATATTTAAGATTCTTTAACATGATTAAGGTTCAAATGTGATTTTGTGAATTACATGAATTTATATTAAAATTAATATAATAAACACATTTTATATTTATTGAATTAATTCGAATTATAATATAAATATTATGTCCAAAATTTAATAATATAGTTTTTTAATTATAATACTAAAGTCTAAATTACCTCGGTAAATACAAAGATAAAAGTTACCTTATTAAAAACTATAAAGATAAAATTGAGTAAACATAATGTCTATGGAACAAAATCATTAAAATAATATTCATTTTAGAGTGGTGTAAGTTTTTTATATACCATAATATTCCGAAATAGGATTTTTTTGACAATTTTGGAATAAAATGTGATATGTTTGACCTCCTAATAATGTATACATATTTGTATTTACCTGAACACAACTACCCCTCCACTATAAAAAAGGAGTTCTCCAACTAATCTTAATCACAACTATCACGACATTCGGATAATAAAAAACCATAAAAAATAAACTTCCTACATAATTAATCTCACCCTTCTATCTTGAATTTTGGATTAAGGAAAACCTTGGATTTCTTTTGGTGAAAAACAAAAGGAGTTACTCGAAAAAGAGTTCACATTCTTCAATGACCAGTTTGGTTTTATTGGTTTCCACACCCATTCAATTCATTCTATATCATGATTATATAATAACCTTGATATATTAACTACAATAGGATGTAATTATATTTGGGTCATGATTTACCACTTCAGACACGTCGTAGAAATGGGATACACAATCATTTTTCACGTGTACGGTGGAGTTCCACTTCGTGAATCGATGTGTTTCATTATACCAAGAGAACTTATTAAGGTTGCGAATAATAATTGAAACATATATTTTATATGATATTTATGTGATATATATAATTTATTTACTCTTATTTAATTTTAATATTAAACATGCAATTATACTTTCCATTTTTTTGCATTATGATAACATTATTTGTGAACGTGTGGACTATTGTCTCATCAAAATGATGCCATTCCTATATGATTTTCATGGAATGTATTAAAGATGGGTTTTAATAAACATAAGTGATATATATAAAATAATAATTATACTATAATGATAATATATATATAATTCGTTTTATTTTATTTTTTTCAAGACGATAAGAAATTGGAAACATCGGTTATAAATAAGCCGAACCTACAGTCTCCAGAAACAGTTGATTTTACTAGTTTTTTATTTATTTTTTAGGGTTTTATAAAGATGTATATAGTAATTATATATGATATTTTTATCCTATTTCAAATTATTTAAATAATTAAATCATCATATATTTATGTTGACTATAAATGCAATTCATAACATGTAAGAAAAATAGAGCGGTTATTACCCGAAACCTAACTTCACAAGGAATTGTTAATAAAAGCGTAATATAAATTCATAAAAAATATAATATGGGATTATATATAATAATTGGGTTCTCTAGTAGATTCTTAATAATCACATATTTTTTATATAGGGTTTTTGTATACGTATGACCAATGTTATGGATTATGTTATGGGAATTTCATATCAATTTTTCTATCTGTGAGATACATGTTATATTCACCACCTATTTCTTTTATGCAGTGTATATAATTCTTATGAAATTTTATATAAGGAATTTAATTTATTTAATGATATTATAATTTATAATTGATATTATTATTTCAGGGGGATCATGATTCAAATTTCACTCAATAAGTAAGAGGATTACTACACACACATTGTTTTTTGAGTGTGTTATGCCATATTCACAACTATTTTATTTTATGAGTTTTCTATAATGAACCTGAAAATACTATTTGAATTTTATCACTAATGTTATGGGTTTTTACATATAAATTTTTTATCAAGGTTTTATTGTGTTTATCATTCAAAATATACCAAATCATTAATGAATTTTTTTTCAAAATTTTCCTTCTTTAAGACCCATGTTATGATATAAACCGATATTATTTCATGAGGGGTATATAAAACCCCTTTAAAATTTTATATACTGAATATAATTTTATTAATGATATTTTTATCTTCATATAATGTTATTATTTAATCAGTATTATAATTCAACGTTACAATAGTGGTAAGTGTTTATTGCAATAATATCAAAATTAATTAGGATTGATTTTGATTATGATTAAATTGATGAAATATTATCATCAAAATATGAATTATACTAATGTATTTTATGCACTTATGGTTATTAATTCTAAATCCATGTTCTGGTACAATTTATCCAATCAATTCTACTTTTTATAGTTAAGAAAATGTTTTTTGGAAAGTCCATATTTAATTCTCTCTTCATTCAGAATATAGTTTTATTTATAAACCATGTTTTCTAAAAAATACAATTTTTGAATGATATGTTTAGATTTGATTCGAGTAAAATGATTTAAAATTATTTTTATTTATTAAAATTTTTGAAAATTATTTTCAAACCATCCTTCATAATTTTTAAAAGATATTTTCAAAGAATAATGTTTTTGAAATGTTTTAAGTTTTAATATATAATTTTCAATGTGAAAAGAATATTTTCCACTATAAATATTTTATATGATTTATAAATCATATAGATTATGTTTTGAAATGGGTTTTCAATGAAAAATATTTTATAAATTTTTTATCTATTATAGAATTAATTTTCAAATAAAGGTTAATTTATTTAAGAAATGCCCCATGTGATCTTTCAATATCCATCTCCATCTAAGATTACATCCCTTGAATTTTATTATGATTTATTAAGAATGTGATATAAGTATAATTTTATTTATTTATTTTATTTGGCATTATTTAAGGTGATAAGTTATTTAAGAAACCCATTTCTCTTCCCTGTGTTATACCATGATAAAATGATTATGAAAAATTCTTCCTTTAATAGGTCATTATCTGAGGAAATGATTATGAAATATGTCTCTGTTCCATAAAATCTTATAAAATTAAATATTTATGGTAACCATCTAGTTATGAGGGTTATGATATGATTTTTTTTACATTATTGCAAACTTATATATTATTTTATTATATGATGTGTGGGACCAATATCTCCCTCTAATGCAATGGTTAACGGTAAATGTTTTATGATATTATAGGGTACATATGTAGACAACCCATTCATATAAATAATGGTACATGGTTGTACATTATAATCATATAAATGAGGTTACATGGGTAGATATTCAAAGACTTTAATGTAGGGTACAAAGGATAACATGTGAAGCCTATAATGGAGGGTACATGGGTGGACATACCAAACCTATAATAGAGGGTACACATGTGGTAAGTCGAATCCAATAGTAGTTATATATGTTGGTTACCCAAGAATAACTTGTTATGAAGGTATTGGTGGACATCCATGACATTATATTTCTCATGAACGCATGTATACGAAATATTATATGTCTTATTCATATGTTATTGTCTCATGGGTCATGTTCTTGATTACCTTTTGATTTATGAATTATTATATACTAATTTGGACACCATGAACCATGTGTATAATATTTTATATATACAGTATGATCATCAAAATTTTTTCTCATGTCATCTTGACCTTATGCTCATGTTATTCTTACATATCTTATTTATTTACATTTTCAGAGAATCTGATCTCACCATTTCTTATGTTTAAATTCCCCTAGTTATAAATAATGTTATTAAGTATGAGTAATTCAAGGGAATATCTTTATGGGAAATATTGAGGATCATTCACCAAGTTAGATTATTGTGTTCCTTGTTTCTAAATACACTAAACTGTTATGGTTATAAGGGATGTACTTATGTAATGTGATGAATATTCACTGAATATGATTTAATACCCATGTATTTAAATTCTGGGTTGGTATAATTGTTCTAAAAAGAATGATATATTCATCCATAGGAAACTAGGATGGGAAAACAATAGAGATGTCTCTTTGTATATTTAAAAGGACATATATAAGGATGACTCTAAGGAAAATTCTAAGGGTGAACTACAATAAAGAAAGAATTACTAGAATTTTTTTAAAGGATTGAGAGTGTTGTTCATAAAAAATTACATATTTTTCTAAATAAAAAAATTTGATGTGGACATTCTTAATATTCTCATAGGGATAACAGCCATGAGAACATTTTATTGATCTAGACTTGAAATGGAAGTTTTACATGACAACCGGCCTTTCTGCACACATAGTTTGACACACAATGGGGATATGATTTGAAAATTAATATACACGTTAATAACTAGAATTATGTATTTAAATATAATATTTATATGAATAACCAAATATATACCTATGGTTTTTAAGATTAATGAAATTTTAGTCATGATTTTTACATCCTATAAGTTAAATTCAAAATTATTTGTTTTTACCTTATGATATATATTGCTCACACTATGCTTTTTGGTTTTAGTCAACAGTGTCATGTATAAAGATATAGGTTAAAAATGAACGTTTTAAATGTGGAGTGTATGGGAATTATGAAAATCGATTTTATATATGGAAATAACTTGATAAGAACCATGTAGGTGGCACATGTATTTGTTATACTTTCGAATATAATGGGACTGAAAATGACATGTGAAATGTATGGTATGTTCTCACAATAATATTTACATTAAACATTTAGAAATTATTTAATTGAGGTTTAAGAACCATATAACATGATTCATATTTCATATTCTACGAAATGGGTATTATGGAATAACATAATAATGTACAAATAATGGTTTAAGAATAAATGTGGATGATTAATGTGTATATGAATATGAATTCAAGAATTATATTATTTAAATCCTAATGTATTTATCATCTATTATGGATTTTTAAAAATATACTGAATCATGTATTTGAGATATAATAGTGATTTAATGAAATAGTGATATTTTTATTAAGGTTAGGTAACCCTTAAAGCGTTCCTAATGTTGATAAAATTGTTTTCATCATGGATAATGAGATAATTGATATAGATAATGTAAATTTGATATGTTTGATGGCCAAAAAACTAATAAATCAATTTTTGACAATGTGGTTTATTGTATCATCAATAGATTTTGTGACTGTCATGAATTTAATAAATATATCCAACCATCATTGGATTAGTAAATCATTCTTGTTCTCAATAGTTATTTATGGTAATCTAGATTATTACCATGTTCCATGAGAAATAATGATGATGGTATTCACATGTTTGGTATGTGAAAACCAATAACTACTTTATGAAATTTGGGGGATCTATTTTATGCTGATCATGAGAAGTTTAGTGAAATTCCGTATAATTTTTTGTACTTTCATCTTTTTTAAGGTTTACAAGGATAAATATTTATAGATTGATTTATGTTAAACCTCGAATGAGGATATATATATATTAATGTATTATTTTGATATATGAGTATTTATGAATATTTGATAACCTATTAATAATTTTTTTGTGATGTTAAATAAAGATATATGAAATGAATTTTCATCCAATATAGACCTTATGATCTATTAGTTTTTCAAGGAGAAATAATCACCTACATTTTTAGAGTAAGAGATGAATATTGGTCTAGGAACAAAAAAAGGTTGAGGTTGTTCATATAAAATGGGCTGAAATAAAGTAAGTATATCTTCATGTTAAAAATCATTCAACATTATTAAAATGTTACTCATGTAAAATCTTTCCCTATTATCATCATTTTTATGATATTTGTGACGTTTTTCATGCCTCTCTAGTTTATGGTTTTGTAAAGACATTAACCTTCTCTAGAACACCCACTTTATTGTGATTATTATTCGCTATCACTCCCTATCAAAAAAATATTTCTATATTTCTCTTCCATTTCGATTTTTTCACTAATGTTCTTCTATTGAAAAATCTAGTTTTGTGGTGATGTACACATTTACCTTTTCATCTTATTAAGAAGATGTTTTATTAAATCTTTTTACAAAGTTTGATTCAATGAAAGGAATATTATATTATTAAACCTTAGATGATCAAGATATATATTTAGGGTTAAAATGATTTTAATAGAGGTAGAATTTAACTCCTTGTGATTTTGGTAAATTTTTATTAGAATTAATTTAACGTCTTCAGTGTTTTTCATTTCAAAAAACATCATGTGTAGCTTGTAATACATGAAATTACTATGTTTGTATTTATCTCGTGAAACAAATTGATTATCTTTTTCTAATGCACCACTATGTTTGACTTGTGTTACTCACAATGCTGAGTTCTTTTTATACCTTGTGTTTCTTGGAATAGTCAGTTTTACAAAACTACAATGAATTATAAATATTATTAATATAATAGTATTATAGTTATCATTAATCTAGTGGAACTGAATAGATGAATAATTTTAACTAAATTATGAAAATATCATACAAAAAGTGTAAATTAAAATAAATATTGGCTTTTAAATTAATTAAAAATTAAAATAACAAACTAATAGAATATAACATATTTGTTTTTAAGAATAAATAATTTTATTCGACAAAATATTTTTATCTTAATAAAAAATATTAAGTAAAATTACCGAGAGGAAAAAATGTAATTTATATATTATAAATAAAACCAATTTTTTTACATTAATCCAATATGATTAATAAGAATAAAATAAAAACGAATCCATTTTTATGCATAATATGATACATTTTTCTAAAAGGAAATTTTGCTGAATTTTAAAAGAAATATTATTTTGAAAGTAATATTTGAAAATTTAAATATTTTAATTCATGGAATAATCTTTTTTTTTTGAATTATTAATGTTATACTTATCTTTTGGTGAATTTTATGTATTGTTATGAGAAGTCTCATTTTTTGATGAATAGTTTAAAATATTGAATTTTATTTAAAAAAAATATTGTTTGTTAAATATATATATATATATAGTAAATATATATTTGAATATTGTTTTAATGTATATTTAGATAAAATTTACAAAAAATAATCAAACTTAAGTCATTGGAATCAATTTTACATTGAAATTATATATGAAAACATTTCAATCATTTGAATATTTTCACATTAAATTCCCTATGCCTCGTACCGTCTGGGAGATTAATTTTCAATTTAAATTTTCCACATCTGTGAATTGAATATAGAAAAATTAAAATATATATTTTTATTCAGAAAAACATTTGTATTATAATATTTTATAAATTTTTTTAATCAGTAATAATTGCTGAAAACAGTTTTCATTAATTAACATGATTAATGTTAAAAGATAATATTTCTGCACACATGTGTTTATTTTAAAATTAATTTAGAAGACATATTGGATTTATATTTAATTAATTTTAATTAATTTTTTGAATAATTAGGTATAAATTATATTATAAATATATTCTAATTATATTAATAAATGATAACTGACCTTGGTAAATAAAAATATACATGTTACCTCAAAAAACTATAAAGATAAAATTGAATAAACATACAGACTAAGGAAAAAATTGAAAAAAATTCGTTTATTTTTAGTGTAGTGTATGTTTTTATTGACCATAAATTCCCTAAACTATATTTGGATTCAATTTTTATCACATGATCTAAGGGAGACATCCCAATCATGTTTTCTTTTTTGTATTTACCAGAATGCCACTACTCCTCCACTATAAAAAGGCAGTCACTCTCATCACATCATCACACATATCATGTATTTTTTTGATTTAAAAAAACAGACAAAATAATCTCCCAACATCCATAGTCTCATCCTAGAATCCTCAATTTTGGTAAAAAAACAAAGCAAGTCATATTGTGCAAATCGAATGAAACTACCCAAAGAAAATGTAACATTCCTCAATGGGAAATATTTTTTTATTTCTATATCCACCCATTCACTTTTTTATAACATGATTACATAATTACATAATTATCCTAAATATATTTATTTTTTAAGGCTAATACCTATGAATCCACACACTTTCATCAAATGGGACTGATAATCATTTTGTGTGTGTACAACAGACTACGACCTCACAGACCGATGTCATTGGTTCTTCAATTACCACCTATCAAGGATTAATATAATTTTTTATTTTAATTTATTAAATGATATATATATATATATATATATATTATAATTATTTTTTATTTATACTGCATTAATTATTATATAACACATAACTTCATTATTCATATTTGTTTGGAAAATGATAACATTGTTTGTGGACGTGTGGACTATCGCCTCATCGAAGTGACATGATTCATTCACACATTACATGGAATATATTAAAGACGTTTTTAATAAAAATATGCAATATATATAAAATTATATTGATACTGTAATTATAATATATTTTTATATGCCAAATTTACTTTTCATTCATTCAATACGATAGAAACATGGAAACATTGTTCATCTGTACGTACGACCTACCATCTCTACGTATAGTGTAATTAATTTCCTATTTATATGTTTTTAGATTACTATAAATAAATATATAATGAATATATATGATATTTATACCATGTTTAACATTCATTAAATAATGAAATCATGAACTATGTATGAGTACCATGAATTACAATTCAAAACATGTACGAAAAACATAACAGTTATTACCATAAACATAAATTTACATATAATTTTTAATAAATTGGAAATATAAAGTCGTAATACAACCATATATGGTTTGATATATATTAATATATTTCTATGTTATATTTATAATAAACATATATTTATTATACCAGTGTTTTGAAACAATACAATGAATGTTAAGAGTTACAGAATGAGAATTTCTTCTCACTTTTTATATACGTGAGATACATGTCATATTCACCACTAATTTATTTTAGGTGGTGTATAAAATGAAAAATGATATGTTATATCGTATTTTGAACTTATAAAATTATATTTAAAGATTTAATTAGGGTTATTTATTCATTACTATAATGACAAAAAAGTAACTCAAGTAACAAGGGAATTTCCAATCACAACTTGATATCTGTGAGACTTATGCAATATCTAGTAAAAAATTATTTTCTATGGTGTAAGTAATACCTATTAAAATTTTATATTTTTTCTATAATTATATTTTTGGGAATTTACATATCCATTTTATGATTTATTATTAAAGATTTATGTGTTTTAAAAGTTTCCAAATCAGAATGGTTTTTGTCACGATTTTCCACATTTGAGACATAGGATATGATATGAACATAAATTATAAAAAAAGGTATAGATACAACACATTTGACATGATAAATCATTATTATAATTATTTTCATGATATTTTAATATTCAATTAATACTATTATTTATTTTGGATCATGATTCAATTTCAACAAACCGGTAATAGTTTATTGCTACAATCTAATCATTTATCGGGATTTTTTATGATTACACATCCATTGATGAAATATTATGGTCCATATCTCATGAATTAACATTAATTTTCTTATAAAATGACAATTCATTCTATATCCTAGTAATATTACTATTGATTCACTAATTTTTTCATAATATAATTAAGAAAATGTTTTCATATATGTAAAATAATATTTCATTATTATTTTAAAAATCTATATTATTCCAAAAAAAGATTCCTAAAAAGGTTTTCAAAAACGTTATGAAATGGAATTTTAGGATTATTTTAAATTAATATGATTTTAAAAAAAATTTATGTTTTGAAAAGGGTTTAAAATTGCTTTCGATTCTTCCATTATAAGTTTACGTAGTTATTTTCAACAAAAAAGGTTTCCAAAATGTTTTATTCATTAAAAAGAGTTTATCAATGAGGAAATGATATAGTTTATGATTTAAAATGGGTATAATCTTGTGAAACCATTTTTATTCTTTCATTTAGTGGTTTATTTTATATATAAAAAGTTTTTATGAAACCCCTTTCTCTTCCATGGGTTATACCTTGATAAAATACATATGAAACCCACTTCCTTTCATAGGTTATTATCTGATAAAATGAATATGAAAGTTGTCTCTTTTTTATATTTTATGATATGATAACATGATTATGATACCCGTTTTATATGATGGTTTATGGTATGATGATTGTTTATGATCTAGTGGCACACGTATGTATGATTTTATTATGTTCTCGGTGAAAAATATATCCTCGTATAATGAATTTTGTATTTATAAATATTATATGGGCATAGAGGGTACATGGGTTGACAACACAAGCCTATAAAGGAGTGTAAAGAGGTGGAAATACCAAGCTTGTAAATGTGATTTTATGGGTGAAAAAACCAATCCAATAAAGGATGGTACATGAGAGAAAATCCAATGATGGTAGAGAATGGTAATGGATTTATATTCTAGGCCTTTAAAATATAGTAAATATTTTTTCATATTAATCCCAAAGTAGATATATTAGTGGTCAGCCCCAACCTAATATGTTATAATGGTATTCATGGATACACATGACATAATATTTCATATTATTGTGTGTATACCAGAAATTATATATCTAATTCTTATGTTATGATCTCATATCAATCTCTTTATTCCAATATTATTCACTCCATATATTGACCCAATTTTATTCCATAACTCATGTGTATGTTCTTTGATATGCAGGTTGTGATATTCAAATATTATTATCCCGTCTTTCTACCCTCATGTTAATATTATTCTTATGTATCTTTATTATTTACCCTCACTAAGAATCTAAGACCTCCCTTTATTATGTTTAAAATATAAAGGTTCTGAAGATTGGTTTAATGTATGATTACTAAGGGGAATGATATTTGTGGGAAACGTAGAAAATATATCAGTAAATAAAAAAATAGTTTACCATGTTTCTAGAGACAATACACTATTACGGTCCTCGGGAAATCACTTTTTCAATTTTCTGAATATTCATATTATATTTTTTAATTTCTAAATATGTTAAAGATGGGTATTTATATTTAAAACCTGAATCATATGCTTGGTCAACCATTTAGTTTGATGGTGATAATATGTACTTAGTATTATCTGTGAACCCTTAACCATCTCAAACCCATTCTAAAAATGAAATTTTAATCAATCATATCTTCCTGATATGATAGTGCATGGAAATCCATGAGGTAGTATGATCTCCCTGATATATATCCTTATAATCTCATTTACATAATTGGTAATCAAATAGGTATGCATAGAGTTACCTTTTCTAACCCACCTATGGTAATACTGACCATGGAACAACCCTGAGGTTGGATCAGAAAACTAGTCACAAAATCCATTGTGATGTCATCCCATTTACACTTATGAATGGGTAATGGTTTTAAAGGTCCTGCAATTCACGGATTATATTCCTTAACATAATGATAGGTTAAAAATAGGTTAATTAAAACATTTATCTATCTTTTAATCACTGACTACCAATACATGTGGTTAAAATTACAATACATCATGGTAATACTGGGATATACTGGAAATGAAGAGGCAAGATAATTTAACATCAGTTTTACTGGGATATCTGTGAGAGCACATAAATATCCATGAATGCACAATATATCAACCTAATCAATGAAAAATTTTGGAATTTACATCTCATACGACTAAGCCCTTGAGTTTAGAAATGTTTCTTATCTTCATTGTATCTGGAAGTGAGAACATCACTACCAAATCTATAAGAATAAGTAGTTTGTCTTTCTCCAGCATGTCAAGATGTGTTTCACAAAAGTGGCCATAAAATTTCATTCACTAATGGACTCCTGTACTTGTTAGGTATCTATTTTATAGATCATATATTAAGTAATTAAATTTCACATCCAATTTATTTAAGTAATGTAATAGTCAAAAGATTTTAGTAATTCTATCCACATTCATTGTAAGATATATATATCACACTATAGAAATATGATTATTAGGGTATTTTGATTTCACTAAACAGTAATCCAAACTCCCATATACAATTTCTTTGACTTATAAGGGTTGAAAAAAAAATTATTTATTAAGATAGTGCATTAGGTAATTCCAATCATGAGGTCTCAACAAATGGGACATTTACACCACAACTCAATCTTTGTGGATCAGATTGAATCCTAGCCAAGTACCTAACACATCGTAACAAAATATATAGACTCAAATTTAATTTTTTAAAATTAGTCATTACACTAATTTAAGACATACTTTCAAAATTAGTCATTACACTGATTTTAAACAATTATTCTAAAATTCTATGTTCTAATGGATACTATTTTCTAAGAGATAATGTGAATCGGGGTGTGAAATTCGTATATGAAGAATTATACCCTTGTAAATTTTTTATATTAATTTTGCTTCCTCAGTGTAATAAAAATAATATCAAGTTGGTTTTCATGATTGTTTCTAGTGTATGAGCACACTATGTTTTTTTCCTAAAAAGTATACCACATATTAAACAAGATATGGGTGGAAAACCATATATATACCTTAAATAAAAACTCTTAGTGTGTTCATAAAACAAAATGTATTGACTGAGTACTCACTCATGCCAAGTATACATTTAAAACTAATACACAATATATATAATAGTTTAAACCATAATTAATAATATCCCATAATCAAATAATTCTTTTAAAAGACCGTTGATCCTTATAGATTGTCAAAGAGGTCATCCATATGTGGAAGTAGATTCCATTTCTTAATCTCAAGCTGATTCTAATTACAATAATGAATGCCCAACCTGAGGTAACTATCTACCTTCTTGAAAAAATGTATAGGTGAAACCCAGTACAATGTAATTGGTTATATAAACCCCTGGAATTCTAATTCCTTTAACAATATCTTGAGTTACATCAGCTCAGTAGTATCCTTTAATAATTAATGTATAATGATGCTTCTCTAAAAATATCTCAAAAGTAAACTTGACCTCCATATCTAGAGGTATGCCTAATAAATCAAGAGGGGGGACACCCCTAATATGATTTACAATAGGGTTAATTCATCCCGATATGTTCCCCAATCAACCAGATAAATATTCGCAATTGGGGCTGTTAATCCTCCCAACAATCTCTGCTCAGGTTTATCTCATATCGATGGAAAATTCCACTCACCATTGAGAATATAGTTACTACCCTAAGATGATGTGAAATACACCCTTTTTAAATAAAAATAAACATGTGAATTGTAAGAAAATAAATAGTCTATCATGAGGATGATTTAAAATCATTTCATCTAGAGGATAATGAGGATGCGTATAATGAAATATTCACCCATCGTAAAGAAGAATTCATTACATTGGTGTACACTTTCTGATAAAATTAACAATAGGGAATTGAGTTTCATCAGTCCACCGAAATACTCGATCTGGATGGGAAATATTTTCCAAATTCACGATATATATAAAGGTGTTCGAAGATATTGTGTGAAAAAAAGAAGATAACAGAGTAGAGGCTACTATAATCATACCTCGAACCATAGATGGACCAGAAATCTACTCTTCATAAATCATTTGTATTGCATATATATGGTCTAGTTTATAGCCATATGTTATAGTCTGACTGACTTGGGATGAACAATACTCTTGGAACATTATGTCATGGTTTATCTTACTCAAATAAAACCACCTCCTCATCTTGAAAGACTAATAGTGGCCCAACTACCTATTTTAAATAGTTTCAATTATGACTCTCCAATAATAAGATCTAATATAGACCATATTCCAAAATGTATAGATTATAATACCATGAAAAATAATTTATTATCATCCATAATTCCCAAAAAACGGTAATCGATGGAGCTTATATCACATTAAGGATTTATGTTACAAGGGACCATCCTTAAAAATTATGTAATATTGAGTTAAACCATGAATTCACATTGAGGGTCTTTTTTGTTTTATATTTTTTTTTGTGAATTAGGTCGCAAATATTACATTACATCTCAAAAATTACAATTTAGACACTTTTAATATATCAAAAATATTCATAATAATAAACTCATTAAATAAAACATTAGTTCTTTTCATGATATACATGTTCTTTAATACTTATATTCTTTTACCCTTCCTTATACCCAGTGAATTTTTTTAAAAAAAATGTGATGAGAAAAAAATCATATTAAGGATTATAAGATATGGAAGGAAAACATTATTTCTTCAATACATACAAATCATGAAATCATTCTTCTCAAAAATAAAATATAATATCTTAAACATACCTCATGAAATCATAAGATTGATGAATAAAAAAAAGAAATTATAAATCATAAATCATAATGGTAACTTGTGGCATCCATATCACACTTACATTATAGATTTCATAATTACAATATGATTTATGTTTGGAATACCCAAAAGAGTGTATTCCCAAAATCACTATGGAGAAGCATTATCATTTACCTTTGTCTCATTACCCAATTCATTGGAGAGGTGTCTAGGGTTCACCCACCCAGGGTTTATTTGTGAACCACCCGTATTTGGATTATCACGTAACCACCCATCAAATTTCCAAGTACCGGTACATAATAATAACATATAAATGATTAAAATTATCAATATTTCACTCATAAATCACAAGAAATCAATTTAAGATATTGAAATATTCAATCCATTTAGAAATCAATTTAAAACAATTAATAAATATATATTTTTAATCAAAGTATCCCATACAACATTGAATCTTTTGAAATAAATTATCATTTTAAAACATTAATGTCCATATAAAGAAATACTTAAAACCATTTGAAAACATTTAAATTAATTATAAATATAAATATTAAAAAATATTAAAATGATGGTTTAGTTAAAAAGAACTTTACATCTTTAGAAAATACAAGAATAAAAATAATTAAAGAATAACATTAAAAAATCATTTAATATCCGTATAATAAGAAGATACATGAAATAATATGTCAAAGGGACGTATATACACAATATTAAAGTGAATTGGTGCATAACAATAAATAAGTCTCAGTGGAATATAAATCGAGATGAAATCCCTTACAATGATCGTATAAATAACATATGGATTTATCAATGTGGTGATTATGTATAGAAACCATGTATCCACACAAAGGGAACTAGACAATAAAGCATAATTAAATAAAAAGTGATTCCACACATAAGTTTGTTATAATATAATAAACAAAGTATTCGAAAAACCCAATGAGATGAAGTTGAGTTTAGATATACTCTTACGAAAATTCGAGAGTCGAACAACATCACATAAAAATTACGAAAATGAGTTTACGAGAGATAAAAAAGTATCTCATCACATGGAAATAAAATTTAAAAAAATAATGTTATATAATAATATATCCCTATATAATAATATGAAAAACAAATACATAACCTAAAATATTTCTTTGACTAAAAGAGGAGTGTGAAAGGTTCCCTTACCTTGAGCCTGACTCTTCACGTATGTTCCTTATTATTACTGAATAATAAACTTATGTTAATTTATATTTTCGTTAAGACCTATTTATAGTTTATTATAAATTCAAATCAATTATTATCTTTCTATAACAAGAAAATAATTATTCCATATCATATCGGTCATTTTTTCGCTATTCAGTAATTAATTCAAAAAAGAACTTGATATAATTATAAATAGTCCATGTGCTCAAAAGTACACTATATACAGAATATTATTTATGATTTAAATGTCATATATATCTAGTATATATGTACTTATATCCAGTATATATTTCTATAGAGGAGTCCATTACATTTGAATATATGAAATGAAATGCATCATTCATGGATACGGTAAGCCATGCATATGCGTGAACAATATTTTCTTTTCATTTTCATATTTAAAATAATAAAAAATTAAAAATAAATAGGTATATTATAATTTCATTATAATATACATTTTATAATTGTTATATAAGATTATTAATTCCATCATTTATATATTCCATGTATATCATGAACGAGTCATATCACATTGAGGGGGCAGTAGTCCGCACTTCCTCAAATTAAATTATCGTATTTATACATTATGGAAAGTATAAAGATATGATGTGAATAAAAAATAAAGAAAAAATTGAGAAAATATAAATATAATATATAAATACATTTCTATCATAATGACCACCATGAGCGGCCATAGGAGATAATTGAATAATAATATTCCATGAGGCAATAGTTGTTCGTTAATAAAAACAGTCTGTTCGTATCCATTTGATGGAGGTGTGTGTTACTATAGTTAGAATAAATCCCATAAAAACGTCATATTATATATAATATATAGTTTTGTTATAAAATAAGGGAATAATGGATGTTTAGGGGCTGGATAAGGAAAATAAATGAGAGATTTTTGAGAGAATACATTACCCCAAATTATGTAACTCTTTTTAATTTAAGCTAAAATGCCTTTTAAATTTTCTTCTACCCAAGGTTTGGATTATATGAGGAAAATATGGATGTTGGTGGTTATTTGGGAAGATGTTAAATGAGATAAGGGTTATTGAGAGGTGTCAGTAAGGGTTATATTTGATTCCCTTTTATAAGAGGGAGGATGGACAGTTTTTGAAGGTCTTGAAATATTATATTATTATAAAAAATATTTCAGTTTCAAATGGTCCCAAAGTCATTTATTTGAAATAAAAGATTCATTGGGGTTGAAAAGACTCAACCAATAGGTTTTATAGATGTTTAGGGCAAAATCGAACCTTATATTTTAGATGTAACCATTATTTTACTAAGTTGAATCCTACCATGTCTTCTTGAATATTAATTCTATATAGTTAATATCGTTACTATAAAATGACAGTAGAAGATTTGTGGTTTATTATTGAAATGTTAAACATTATCTATGTCACTTGGAAAAATCATTGATTTTTAGAACAATTATATCATTTAAAAAAAATTTATTTCTTTTAAAAACTCATTTATGTCAATTTTTATACTATTCAAATCATGACATTAAAAATCCATTAAAACGTTATTCTTTTGAAAAATCCTCAATAATTATAATATAACAAGTCAAAATCTTTCATGAAATTAATTTTTGGAATAAAAATTTTAATATAAATTTTTTTTAATATTTATAATTTCATTTATTAAAATTATTCATTATTAAAGTAATCACTACACCATCATTATGTCATAATAGTATTTATCAATTTGATATCTAAAAATTATAAATAAAATAATATCATCTAGGACATATTTTTATATTTTAAATTACTATTTGTAGTCTAATATATCACTTATATAACCTCATTTTATTTTTTTACTAAAAGATACATGTTTATGTAACATTTTTATTTACATTAAATTAATTCTTATAAAATTCCATTTTCACATCCATGTGTCTCCATGGGGTCCCCAAATTGACCCAAGGATTCCCATGGTTGGAAATATGTCATGAAATAGGATGTGGACACATATTAATGTAGTTTACAAATATTATAATACTATTTTTTACCCTTATTTACTATATGTACCCTTTAACCAATGGTAGATAAAATAATTACTGAAGTTACTATTTATAATGTCTATACATAAAGGGTAAATATTTAAAAAATTTAGACCTCCTGATAAATAATATAGAATCCATTTTTCCTAATTCAAATCATAGATGTTTCAAAAATTAATTTAAAATTAATTCCCTTTGTCAAAATCAAAATGTGGGTTATGAAGAAGTAATAACTATCAAAATATTAACATGTGTTTATGTCCAATTTCAAAGAAAAAATTAATTCCAATGACAATAATTTGATTAACTGATAAAAATATAATACAATTATACTTTAAAACTAATTTATAAGACAATATTAATATACTAATAAATTATATTAAATGTCAGTTCTGAATTAAAATGAAGTATTTTTAACTATTCATTGAAAATGAACCTTATTAGAAAAATAGTAAAATTTAATCCAAAGTGAATTTTGATGTCTTACTTCAGAAAAAGAATTTTATTTTATCAAATAGAATAAATAAAAGTTACAAAAAATAGATTTAAAAAAGGTTCTCCATCAAAAGGTAGTAAAATGAACTTTTTAAAATATTAGAGTATTTTAATGCATAAAATCAGATTCATTCTAAATTCAAGCCTACAAAATTTATTGGATAAATGTAATTTTTTTTATAAATATGTAAAATCCTAATATAGCTATTTATATTCATTCCCTAAAATACAATGGTTATACATTAAACACCATTAAAAATGATAATATTATTATATTAGTTTTCTCTCTAACATAATATTGTGTGCAACATATGATTTCACAGAAACCCATTATTTCCTATTGAGTACCCTATCAGAAAAAGTATCTTATTTTCTTTGAAATTAAATTTATATTTGTAAATTTTAATAGACATGAAAATGTATCATTCTATAAATTCCTAGTTCATTACATCCTTCCCCCTTTTGGTAATTCCGTCCTCACAATTTTAAAATTAGACCGGGGAACCTAATAGAAATACCACATCAGAAAAATGAGTCAATAAAAATATGTTTTTATAAAAATTAATGAGAACTAAAATGGTATCCCTAGATAACACATACTGAGATTACATTTAGGAAAACAAGGATACAGAAGAGAAACTAAGTCTCATTTTCGATTGATAGTGATTGAAACATGATCAGAAGAAAGACAACAACCAGAAAACCATAAAATCGTAATGACGTAAATGGTCATTGATTCCCCAGTAGTAAAAGTGAATGGAAATTTTTTTTGTTTTATGTTCATTTTCATAATGATTAAGAATTTATTAATGAGATTTATTGATAAAATAACGAAATATACTTACCTTTCATGTAGAGTTTCATCCTTTAATAAATTTCTACCAAAAACTCATCTTTTCTCCAATGAAATAATATTCAATATGATTTGGTCATACCTGAAGAACTAGAATCAACTTCTAAAAAATCAAATAATCCTCCAAATATTAAATATAAATTCATCCTATCTTAAAACATTAACCAAAAACAAAATTGTTAGTAAATATCAGATAATCCCCAAAAAAAAATCCTTTATAAAAAAAATACTACTCTTAATCTTCAAAATTCTACGAACAAACCCCAAAGATAATCAATGAATATTTGATACACAACTATCTTTATAATTATTTTATATAATTCAATCTAATATTGGAACCCATATCTCAAAATAATTTTATCACATTGTCTTCTATGTTAAATGATAAAATTTAAAACATTAACTACGTTTAATGTATCATAATAAAAAGTAATTTTCCAAATCACATATTCATAAAGATAGGTTAATAATTTCGATAAATAACCCAAATTGATGTATGTACGCAATAAAAAATATATTCTTCCAAAATAAAATTCATCTTTCACTACTCAAATGAAATCCCATAATTTTCTATATTTCTTAGGCATATAGTATCCCCAAAATAAAAATCGTCTTCCAGAATAACATTTTTCACTTAATAGCCACATCTTTTTGTTATAGCAAGGTTATGCATTTGATAAAATAGATGTTTATAAAATAGAATTATTGTTGATCAATAAAATTATCTAACTATAAATAATTAGTCACACTAACCGAGGACTTCACATAGTCTATTGGAATGTGATAAATCCATGTTGCACATTGGTTGTGGGTTCGATTCCAGTAGTATTTTCTGACGCAATGGGTTGTCACAAGGTCTGTGTGTTTTCCATTTTAAAAAAACCGTATTATTCCACTAACATTAATAAAGTGAGGTAAAATCCTTAAATATATCCACAACATGTTTTAACCTCAATGGTTATGTCATAACATGCATTTCCATCTAAAAAAGTAATAACTTGCAATTGCCACAAATTCAAGGATAATATAAACCCAAAGGGGTTTTTATCATTATAAAAACAAAATAAAAGATAATTCTTCCTCAAATAGAATTTTTCGCATAACAATCATTACGATAACACATATAAGAGAAAAGTCTTCTAAATTAATTCCATCAATAAAGGATAATTAATACTTTTAAACATTTCATCACCTAGATATCTAACATTAATGTAGAATTTCTAAAATGTAGACATCATAATGATCCATCGTTATCCTTGATCCCTTAACCATTTTTTCCAAAATATTCTTTAATACATATTCCAAATAATCCAAATCATGAATTATATCCTAATATTCTATAGTGTAAAAGCATCTACTAAGAAATAATTCAAACCATTCATAGGTAATAGTACGTTTTCTCATCATTAATTGGAATTGAATTAGGTTTTAGTAAAAAAAATATTTGAACATTCATGCTGATCCCATTAGAAAACCTTCTTCCTAGGAAATCTATTTTAATAATGAACATGCCCAACACATTTAAAACATTCAATTGATCCATCATAAATAACTTATTTCCCCTTTGTAGAGTAAATTGAATGCTTCCTTTTACCATGAGAGGTTATTTATTTATGACCTTCATTACCACATCTGTAACATCTTCCCATCCCTTTTAATAATTGCCCTTGGTTTTTATTTCTATATCATTGACACATAGGTTTTTTTAATATACTTACATTTATGATTATTACCTGAAAAACCATAGGGATTCGTTTCCCACATATATGAAGTCTTAGAAAAATCACAATGGTTTAAGTGGTCAATCATGACTCCAAATAGTTATTTAAGAATAACCACTCTAGTTCTCATCACAACTCATGTTTTATTTAGTTTCTTATTCATAAAACTACAAAAGTTTTCTTCAAATAAATTATTACTTTAGTCCATGTTATATCTATCCATTTACTAAAACCAAAAAATGTTCATTGTGAGTATATTAGTAAAAACATCATACACTATCTTAAGATGAGGGTAAACACAAATATATACTTATTCATGTTATCATAAACTTGTTAAATTTAACTAAAATAATAATGAATCTTTGAAAAATTTAAACCATAATGGTTATGTCAATTATACTTAAATAACACCATAACCTCTAATGTAATCTAAACTGACCTCAAATACCAACTGAAAGGCCCCAACCATAAAAATTACACAATATTATGATTAGTTATGAATTCACATTGAGAATATTTTTAGGTTTATATTTTTAGATAATTAGGCCATAACTATTACATTAAATCTCAAAAATTACAATGTGCACACTTCTACTCTATCCAATGTTTTTTCAAATAATAAAACTCTTTAAATAAAACAACAGTTTTTTTCATGATATAAATCTTTTTGAGTACTTCTATTCTCTTACCCTTGCACATATCATGTGAAAAACATTTCAAAAACAAGGGATATGGTTAAAAATCTCAGTAAGAACTATAAAATAAGTAATGAAAACATTATTCTATCAATACATACAAATCCATTAAATCATAATTCTCAATCATAAATCATAATATCTTTAATAAAACTCATGAAATAATAATATTTATGAATAATAAATAGAAATAGTAAATCATAAAGGTAACATTGGGCATCAATATCATACTTACATTACAGAATTCACAGATATATAGGATGTTACGTTTGGAATTACCAAAATAGTATATTACCTAAATCTCTTAGGAGAAACATTAATGCTTTCCCCCGTCTCGTTACCCAATGCCTTGGAGAGAAATCGTGGGCTTACCTACCACGGTTTTATCATGGAAACACCGATATTTGGTTTATGACGTAACCACCAGTCAAATTGCCAAGTAACATTACATAACCATAACATATGCAGATTAATATTATCAACATTTCACTCATCATTCACAAGAAATCAATTTATGATATTAAAATATTCAATCAATTTCGAAAACCATTTAAAATATTTAATAAAGATATTTCTAAGTCAAAGTGTCCCATTCCACATTGAATATTTTGAAATAAATTAACATTGTAAAAAATTAATGTCCAAATAAATTATTACTTCAATATATTTGAAAACATGTACATTAATGAGAATGTTAAATCTCTAAAACATTTATAATGACGTTTTAGTTAAAGAGTTCATCACTACTTGATAAAATACATGAATAAAAATATTAATATAATAACATTAAAAAAACATATAATTTCATTATAATAATGATATTTATGATATCATATGTCAAATGTAAGTATATACATCATATAAAAGTGTATTGGTGCATAACTATAAATAAGTCTCAATTGAATGTAAATAGAGACCAAATACCTTACAAAGACCGTTTAAATGACATAATAATTACTAAATTGGGTGATTATGTATAACAACAGTATATCCACACAAAGGGAAGTGTAAATTAAAAAATTAATTTATAAACATTTATTCCATACCTAATCGTGGTATAATATAATCAACCAAGTATACGTAAAACCCAATGATAAAAAATTGAGTTTAGAAATTCCCTTATGAAAATTAGAGATCCTAACAACATTACCAAAAATTTATGAAAATTAGTTGATAACAAAGAAAAGGGACCCTCATTACCTAGAAATAATATTCAAGACAATAAAGATATATAATAACTTATACTAATATTATAAAATGGAAAATAAAAGACATATCCTAAAAGAAGTCATAGAATCAAATAAGAGGCCGCTAGGTTCCCATACTTTGATTCTGACTCGTCTCGTATGTTCCTTGTTTTCATGAACAATAAACATAAGTTAATTTTAGATTTTATAGGAACGTTTTTCTTGTTTATTATTCATTTTATATCACTTATAAAATTTCAATAAAAATAATATGATTATTCAAGTTCATATCGGTCTTTTTTTTAATGATCGGTACTTAAGTCAAAAATGACCTTGTTATAATTACAAATTGTCCATTTGTTCAAAAGTCCATTAGCTCCATAATTGTATTAATGATTTAGATATAATTTATATACAATATATATGTATTTATATCTAGTATATATATTTTTATAATTTTCCATAACATTTGGATATAAGAAATGAAATGCACTGTTCATGGAGACCATAAGTCGTATGTACGCATGAATGCTACTTTCATTTATTTTTTATATTTAAATTATTGTTAAATAAATGATACATTGGTATATTATCATTAATTTATAATATATATGTTATATATTTTACATAATTTCATTAATTACATCCTTTATAGGCTCTATTTATAGCATGAATGAGTCATATCGCTTTGAGGGGGTGGTAGTCCGCACTTTCTCAAATGAAATTATCATATTTAGGAATTATAGAAAAAATAATGGTATATTGTATATGAATAATTAGAAGAATATAGTCATTATAAATATAATTTATATCATATATAAATACAGTGGCATCGTAATTTCCACTACGGGAGGCAGTAAGAGATATTTGAACAATCATCATTTTGTGAGGCATTTCTTTTCATATATCCAAATGTTATGGAAAATTATAAAAACATATATACTAGATATAAATACTTATATATTGTATATAAATTATATTTAAATCATGAATTCAATAATGGAGATAATGGACTTCTGAACAAATGGATAATTTGTAATTATAAAAAGGTCATTTTTGACTTAAGTACTGATCATTAACAAAAAGACCAATATGAACTTGAATACAGTGGCATCGTAATTTCCACTACGGGAGGCTGTAGGAGATAATTGAACAATCATCATTTCTTGAGGCAGTAGTTCATCCTCAATAGAAACAGTATATTCATATCCATTAGTTTGAGGTGTGTGTATGTTTAATTTGAATAAATATCATAAAACATCCTAGTGCACAGAAGATACATTTTATGTTATAAAATAATAGAATAATGAGAGTTTAGGGTTTGTAGAAGGAAAATAAATGGAAGATGATTGAGAGAAGAAATTACCTGAAATTGGGAAACTCCTTTTGATTTAAGCTAAAATTAATTATTTGATTGCATTATGCCATAATTAAGGCTTCTAGGAGTCATAGAGGTATGTTTTGGGATTATTTTGGTAGAGCTTGTATGAGTAATGGGGTATTTAATTTTGTGATTGAGTGTTAGCATTGATTCCCTTTTATAAGAGGGAGGAGGGGAATTTTATGAAGGTATTGAAATATTATTTTATTATAAAAATATTTTTAGTTATTAATTGTCCCAATGTCATCTATTTCAAAGATAAGATGATTTCGGGTCTAAAACCTCTAAACCAATAGGTTTGGACATGTCTAAGACACAAATTTAATATTATATTTTTCTTTAACACATACTTAACTAATTTGATTTTTACCATGTCTTCTACTATATTCATACTATAATATAAATTAATTTAATGTATAAAAATTATAAATAAAACTCCATGATGTATTAATTTTTTATCATTATAATGAATTTTTATAGTTGAATGTATCACCTATATAACCCCATAAAAATTTTGTTTAACAAAAAGATACATGTGTATGTTATAGTTTTCATTACATTAAATTAATTTTATTAAATGTAATTTACACATCCACGTGGCTCCATGGGGTCTGAAAATTGAACCAATCGTGACCATGGTTAGAAATACTGAATCTAATTGGATTAAGACACATTTTAGGGTAGTTTAACAATATTATAATATTATTTTTTACCCTTATTTTCCAGATTTATCCATTAAACATGGTAAATAAAATAATAACTGATGTTCTTATTTATAATTTCAATAATTAAAAGTTACAAATTTAATAAATTTGGGCGTAATGATTCACAATATAGACTACATTTTTTTAATTAAAAAAAACAAATGTTTTGGGAGATTAATTTAAAATTAATTCTAGTTGTCAAAACAAAAAATGTGGGTTTTTATGAAGTAATAAGTAGAAAAAGATTGTCAGGTGTTTTTGTCCAATTTCATTTTGAAATTACATCTAATGTCCATAATTGTATTAAATGATAACAATATAATGCAATTATACGTTAGAATAAATTAAAATTTCAATATAAATACAAAAATAAATTAGATGAATAGGTAGTTTTGAATTAAAATGCAGTATTTTTCAATTTCTATTAAAAAATGAACTCAATTAGAAAAATTACTAAATTTCATCCAAAATAAATTTTGATGTCCTACCTATAAAGACAAATTAAATTTTGTTAAAGAGAACATTTAAAAGTGACAAAAACTATATTTAAAAAGGGATTTCCATTAAAAGGTGATAAAACAAACTTTTATAAATTTTAGATTATTTCATGCATAAAATCGGATTCATTTTTATTTTAAGCCTCCAAAATTTATTAGAAAAATGTAAAACCCTTTTATAATTATGTAATATCATAATATAGTTTTTATGTTTATTCTCCTCAATAAAGAAACAATGAGTTATCTACCATTTAAAATATTAGAAATATTATATTTGTTTTTGGTCTAACTCATTGTTGTGTGCAACGTAGGATTTCATAAAAAACCATTGTTGCGTATCGAGTATGTTATCAAAACAATTACCCTATTTAATATAAAATTAAATTATTATTCATAAATATCAATTGATATGAAAATGTATCTTTATATAAATACCTGTTTCATTACACATGTGACCTGGTTTCCCATAGTGATCGAATACTATGAATCTACTAGTGAGGATATGTTGTTCACCACATCCGTGATGGAAACACTGAAAAAAATGATTCCTAGCACTGGTTGAAACACTCCCCATTATAGGTGCGGAAATTATGTTGACCAGAACATCATGATATCTCAAATTACGTACTATAATGTGTTCTTGGATCAATACACCTAATACGGTTGCCATCCAGAATAAATTCAACTAAATAATATGTCATATATGATTGGATCCTTGAATATCCCTTATTTGGACAACCCATCAACAAAAAATCAGTTTTAAGTGTTGAAGCTCCATTAAATGATCCAAATAATCCATTATAGATAATTTTCCCCACTCAATGTGCATAAAATCGTAGATCAATTAGCTCTTTATGTGTTATAATATACGTTACCATAGAATAATTTCTATATAACCCTCGTGACTATAACCTATTGATAACTACCATATATGATAACATCACACAATCTCTTTATGGTTCAAAGGAATGTTCTCTGTAATATGTAAACAATTCCAATATATGAAGTTTTAAATATAATTTTTTATGAAAACATGGATTAAGATAATATTAGAATCCCATTTTGATGATAACCATTTAATTTAACGATTAAATAATCAATCAGTTTCTTTTTATATTTTTATAAATTACAATCCAATAATATGTGTTACCAATGATAATTTATAAAGGAATAATATTTCCCTGTAATATTTTTTATGTTATATAACTACAATAAATCATCACATACAATATTATAGTGTAACATTTTATACTAATAATTTGATTACATAGATCACTAATCTTATTTTATAGATGTTCTAGAATTATAAATTCAAATTAGTATTCATTTTTTCGCATTCAACTAATGTTTATCATTGTGTAACAACAATCACGTAACTCAAACATATTATAATTTTTTATGTAATGTTCCATAATCATATAATGTGGTAAAAATTTATTTTGGATGATTCAAAAATGATAAAAAACAAATTATTTATCCATTTCCAACAAGAAACTTTTGTCAATTTATAGATATAACCTTGAATGTACTATTACATGATGTTGGAAATGCTTGTAATATAATAAAAAGGAAATGAAATCAACATTCCATATAAATATTGAGGTTCATAAAATAATAAATGAGGAAAATTTATCATTACTATGATAATTTAGGGGTAAATCACAATTTATAATAATAATAAAGAATTCCATAAATCAAGTGTTTCACCCAACAATTAAATAAAAAATAGTAATAATGGAAAAAATCTAGAACAACAGGTCTCATCCCATGAGACATAGTGTGTTTCCTATGTGTGGGTTAGCTACATAGAGTCACATGATCATTACCAAATTATGACACATTTGTAGTATCATGCCTAATAATCCCAAATAGTAATACAGAAGGAAAATATCCATTGATACTTCTTTATATTTTCTATGTTATGATTCATAAATAATTTAATAGTACAGTTAGCCAAAGTGCCTCAAGAACATCTTCCCATATCCTAGTGGTTTCCAAATAGCATCGAGTTTATAATATATTACCATTGGGAGACTATTCCCTCATGATCTGAGTGTCACATAATAGTAAAGGAATAATAAATATCTAAAACAAAATAAATATATTATAGTTGAAAATCAAAGCATCCATACATAATAAAACTAAAACAAACAATATCTGCTATTATACAAAAAATGATAATGATTTGATGTTTGTACACAAAAATAAGGATACATGTGATAAAAAGAATCATGTATGTTTAAATATATATATATAATGAATGAAATAATAAAGACTATATTCACTTTAATCAATAGAATATTCTTATTTCTTTACTCCCATGATCTATCCAACTATATAGAGGCAATATTCCAAAGCAATGTTCTTCCTTTTGTCCCTACTGACATTGATGAAGTCTATCGAGGTACTAATTAGTGTCTTGAAGGGTGTTTGATAAATTTAGTAGGCCACCTCCAATGATTCATATAAATAATCCAGAATGTGAATACATATGATGTACTATGAAGGTATAATAATAAAAAACGAAAACATTAAACACATCAGTCCGAGTTCTTTAAGATACCTCTATCTCATACTACCTACATTGGACTAAGCAATAATTCCAATAAGAAATTATTATTACTTAATAATAATAATAATAATACTAAAATAGTAATAAATTCAATAATAAAGTGTAGTACTTACCTATATAATGTATAATATACATGGAATTCCAAGTGCATAAATCAATTATAAATTTTCAGAAACATCATGTCCATGAATTTAAATAACAAATATGAATCTTCATGTCCATAAATATAAAATATTCATTAATGAGTGTCATTTACATAGATTACTTGAAGTTAATATTGATAATAATGTCTAGTAATTATAAATATTCATTATGGAGCATCATGTTTAAATTAGTATTTTGGAATTACATGTCCAATATTTATAATTAATCAAGGCGTATCATAAATTCAATTTTATAAGGTAAAAATTTGATCAAATTTTTATTATATTAAAAATACATGAAAAAAGGAAAAATCTATGCCATTTATTCATTTAATTATATAATTCATTTCATATGACTGATCATAATTCCATTAATTCAATATATTGAATTTATATATTCACATCCAAGAGAAACACACCAAATATATGTTTTGATGATAAGGTAAACCTTGTCTATTAGGGAATATAATTTAACTCAGCTTAATATGTAAAATAGTTCAAGGTTTTAAACCTCAAAAAATGTATAAGGGAACTATAACATATCTAAATCAAGGATAAAAAAATAAATATAAGGGTTTTTAAATTTTAAGATAAATGTTTAGAATGTTTGAAATATAGCATTAGAATGAAATATAATAATCACTTAATCATTTAAAGAAAATGTTATTGACAACACACATTATACAGTTCGTAGAATAATTATTCATTATTAGTCATTTCCTATCTCTATAATTGGAGAATTAGATAAATTGATTAATACCCTAAAAATATTTCATATTATCCCACATTTATTTAAAATGACATATGGTGAGATAAACTAAGAAAGGAGGAGAGTTTATTGAAGATCCTATCCAGATGTATTCAATATGATGAATGTTGAGTGATTCTGAGGTTGTATGAGGGATTTATCTCTAATCCTAGAGATTTATAAAAAGGGAATCTCCAATGGTGACTTATGTTATGTTAAAGATGGAGAATAAATTTTGGGACTAATATAAGAGGAGGGGAAAGGGTAATTTCACAGTTTTTTAATTGAATTATAGTTTTATTTAGGTTGTAAATAGTGGATTTGTGTCATAAATCCAATCTTCATTGTGCTTCCCGACCCATTTTTGACGTAACAATTCAATTTTTTCCTCAAATCTAAATATTACACTGTAAATTAAAAATTTAAAATGTATGTCTTCCCTATAGATAGATTTATACTCCCTTTTTTCTGCAACCTCTCAAAATCCCCCGTAAGTTCAACAAATCTGTCTACTAGGGTGAAAAAAATACTAAACATTAAAAGATCTATGCCTCTATGAAAAAAAAGATTTTAAGTTTACATCATCTCAAGAATAATAAACATGAAAATTTTATCATTATTATATATAAAATTTTCATAAAATAAATAATTCGAGATGGTTAGGAATAATTGACTCTGTTGAAATAATAATTATAGAAGGACATACACACACACCGGTAATGATTCTATATTTCAAAGATCATTGTACATCGAAGGAGTGTATTAAGAGATCGTTATAAAAATATAATTATTCAATTTATTCTATAGTATTTCCATGAAACACAAATATATATATCTTCTATGGGATGTAGTGATGAAGAAAAATCAAATATCTTCATGGATGTGATAGTATACATTCACCCACAAATGGTGAAATATTTTTTTTATGAAAAGGGAAAAATTTACATTATATATTCTATTTTAATAATGATAAACATATCAGGAATATCATATATATTCTCTAAATCTGTCTTTTCTACCTGCTATAAAAGGACGCGTGGAAAAACTATTTAAAACAGTTTGTGAGGTGGAAGTCTTCCATACACACAAACAATGTATATGTATGACATTATATGTATGAGAACATGGATAGAAGATATTACATATCATAGTAAAAAATAATTATATGGGATGCACAAGTTATATTATTTCATCATAATTAAAGAAAATTTGATGACATTAGAAAAATAATGAAAATTCTTAGTTAAGAATTATAACTATTATTTATTCAAATTCTAAAAGTATACACAAATATATTTACATGGATGTTTTTTTAATAAAACCAAGGTCTATAATAATTGGTGAGTAATTTTATAAACAGATTTTGTTAGTGACTTTACAATCAAAAAAAATTCATGATGTGTGAATAAAAGAGATTAATTAGTTTTATTTTTTAAGCGAAGGGTGGGGAACTCATGTATATTAACCAAATATTAAATTAGTATAAAATTATTTTCACATTAAAATGGATTAACATATTAAATTTGAAAATAAGATAAGTTTTAGTATAAATTATATCACATAATAAAAATATCAAATTTCTAAATGATTTTTTCAACCTTATCTTTTTTGTTTTTAACACATTTTAAACCTTTTTGACAATTAACCTTTTATTAATTATTTTTTCTATTGGGTTTAACTGAGTATATATAAAATGACATTTGGACCATAAAAGGATCATGGGGGATATTATTAACATTATCTAAATAACATATAAGAACGTAATATTTTTTATAGTTTTAAATCATTTAATATAATATTATTTCTTATATAATAATATTAATTTAAAGTTTCAAACTATTCATCTAATTGGTATATAAAAACTAAAATTCAATTATAGAATTAAATATATGTAATAAAAACCCCTATAAAATTTCATGTTTATGTAAAAAAATTGAGCACTATTAATAATTTGAATTATATTAATTTTAATATTTTTTAAATCTTCTTTTTTGTTTTTCTTTTAACTGAAAAAATATCTTATTGGTGCAACATAGGCATTTAATTAAATTATTTAATCCATAAAAAGTATAAATATATTACAATGATAAATCATAATTATTTATATTTATGATAAATATTTATATCTAATCATTTATCTTTCAAACAAAATGTAAAAAATTTAAAGATTATAAAACAAAGGGAAATGTTTTTTGACCTTTTGTTAAATATAATATTTTAAATGTCAAAACTATTTACATATGTAATAAATGACATATAATATAATTTTTAATGAATATGGATAAAATATACTAATACTATAAAATTAATTCTAGTTTTAGGGTTAAATTTTAGTCTATATAACATTATTTTCACCCCAAATTTACATATTTTACCATAATATTCCAAACATTTATACGATGACTATTATTTATAATAAATGAAAATAAAATAAAAATAGTTTTCAAAATTAGACACCTCCGATCAAAATATGGAATGAAACTATCAATTATTAATACAATATTGTTCAATATTAAGTTAAACTAAATAAAATCCATGATGAAAAAATATTTGTACAAAAATTCCAATTCAATAACAAAAGATGTTTTTATACTCAATTAAAGTATAAAATTCATTAAAAACTATAATTCGATTAAAATTAATCACAATGATATATTTAAATTTTACAAGTAATATAAAATATAATTTTACTTAGTATTTTCATAAAAAAAATGTAAATTTTAATACATTAGTATTTTTTAACTATACATCGAAAAATCAGACTTTGTTGAAATATATTAAAATTTAACCAAAAAATATTTTTGATATTATTATTTAATTTTTTTTTAAATTTTTTTTTTAAATTATTTTTAACATATAAATAAATAATTTATAATATTTTATCACAAATGATAACAAAACCCATTTATGAAAAAATACATATTTTGTGAGAATAAAATGTCATTACTAAAATGTAGATATTATTTACTAAGAAATAATAAATACATTTATCTTTAGTATAAATTTAATTTATATTTGATAATGTAGATAATACTTTTAATACCCTATGGAATAGCTGGGTTATATTATTCAATTGTAAATAACAAATTTTCAATGTTTTCTTAAGCTCAGTGTTGCGTAACATGTACATTTTAAAATATATTATTTCATTTAATAAAATAGTTATTAGATTTTTGTAATTAAAAAAATTATCCCCCAATATATTTAAATTATCCTAGAAAGAAGAGAATTTACATATGAAAAAACAATTATTGAAATCCCATATCATGTAATGAGTTAATAAAACATCATATTGAAAAGAAGTAAATGAAAATAATAAGGTAATCTTGAATAACCCATTATTAGGTTTACCAATAGAAAAAATTACCAGGTATTGAATATATATACATGATGGAAAAAAATTTTATGAATAATGATATAGAGTGACAAATATCATTCAGGAAGAGAATTTTAATGAACATGGTAATGTTATGGATCACAGAACCTTAACACAAAGAGTTGTGAAAGCTACTACAGTCTCTTTTTAAATGAATGTTATCGAATAATTTTTTTCATTCAAGATAATTTTCCTAGTATTGATGATTTCTTTTACCATCTAAACTACATAAAAAAGTAAATGTACATACAAGACTATTATAATTTCAATATTTAATCAATTTCCAAAACAATTTCAGCTTTTTATCAAAATTATGAGTAATAAAGATTAATTTTTTATTTCTAAATAACTAAAATAAACTTCTAATGAATCACATAACCCACTTAATGATAAAAATATATTCCTGTTACCATTTAACAACAAACCAAAAGAAAAATGTATATCCCAATTTAAAATAAATTTCAAAATTATTAAATATTCATATGATAAAATGAAACATTAATCTCTAAATTCTCAACAATAATACAGAATATTCCACAAACTTATTTCCAAAAAATCATTCATTATATTACCATCAAATTTTAAATCCCCAAATTTTTAATGAAATTGATCAAATATTCTTTTGAGATTAATTTATCATTTATTATAAATCAAATGTAATCAGACCTAAATTTATATACCTAAGAATGCATGTTCCCAAATAATTTTTTCAACAAAATATTCTAATAATTTCCATAAACTAAATATATCACCATAAAAATCACATATTTTTTCAAAATACAATTCATCTTTTATTTATAGAAAATAATCAAATAATATTTTATTTATATTATTCACACAAGGTTCCCAAAATAGATGATTATTTTTGAAATATAACTAAATCACCATGTCTCTTATGAATATCATGGTTATCTATAAGATAAAACATATATTCCCAACTTTAACATCATCATTATTTTTGAATTCATTTAAATAATATGATGCTAAATAGTACATCACATAGGATAGTGGTTAGTGATACACCATTATATACATATGGTTATGAGTTCAAGACACATGGACTTTTTTGACGCGTTGAGAATTCTCCCAAACTATGGGTTTTCCATTAATAAAAACAATGTCAATACAATTATTTTAATTCTCATAGATACATGATGAAAATACTCAAAAATTTCATTAATAATCAAATCACTTATTAACCTTTATGTTTTTCTATATATATTATACTTCCAAAAAATAAAATAACTATAAATGACTTATTCATTAACATCAATGAAATATTAAACTAAATATTTATTTAGGATTTTTTATATGTCCTTGAATTAATGTATCTAATAATTATAATATTCTAACAACACCAATTTTCAATGATATTGATTCCTTCCCACATATGTTTCCTAAATATGAAAAAAACTATTTTATATGACAATACCTCAGTGTTTCATTATTCTTATTATATTTAATATGTATTGTTATATCATTTAAAAAATAAAACTACTTAATAATTCTAAAAACACGATTCAAAAGAAAATCCATCAGTCTATATCATTCTGAAAACATTATCTATATTTTGCAATAAATTGCATTAATAATTTATTCTGATAATTAAAATATATAAAATCAGTCTTTTTTAATAATAAATGAAACCAAACCATGTTTCATACATAGAAAATAAAAAACATAATTCATACCTTAAATCTAGACATCATGGTTTTCGATTATTATATAGATATCCCATTTATCATTCAATATTAAATCCATATATAATGGAAAGTCAAAGTCAAGTACATGGTAGTATTTCCCTTCCTAAATGAGTTGGAAGAGTATACATTTTGATATCAAATAAAATGGAATCAATGATCCAATTAAATATTATTGAAATGAAAACATGTTGGATCGGTCAAATATTTTTTTATTTTTGAATTGGTATTTGAAAAATCAATCATAATTATTTGAAAAATATTTTTCCATGACAGTGGGAATTAGATAATATGGGACATATAACATGGTTGAGTGATATAATTTTTCATTCATCTTGATAAATGATCATTTATCTATATAAAATAAGAACATTAAAGCACTAAATGAAGTATTTTTTTTAAAATAAAAATGGTCCTTGTAAAGACCAAACCAATAGATATTATAAAATAATCTAAACTTCAAATCAACAAAAATAAACTAAAAATATTTAAAATTAATGTATTTTTTATCCACAGATGATTTCTATTACCTTTTATCAAACATCTAAAATAGTTTGTGAACATTATTCTAAAATATTCATTTCCGTTAAATATAATATATACAAATAGCTAAACCCAAAAAATATCTACACAAATATCATTAGTCACTTAAAATAACAAAAAAAAAACCTCCAAAGGGGTTTATAATATATTAATATATTAATATATATTAATCTTATTAAACCATGGTGGTATTTTTCACTAATATTATATCCTCACATGAAAACATATATATATTAAACGTTTTCTAAACAATTTCATTGATACCAACTATAAGGTCCCTGATTTTAAACATGACATATTTTAGTGAATTTTGAATATAATTCACTTTATTTCATTCCCAAATAACATTTCGGTTAGTTTTTTGTACAATTTTTTATACATCATACATTAGCAAAAAACTAAATTTCATGCTAGACACTTTAACCATATATAATTATTTCCCACAAAATAAACTTTTTATGATACAAATTGTAATTACTGTATAAAACATCATCAAAATTTAAAAATTGTTGTTATCCTTGTCCATAACAGTTCATCAAACCTCTATGAAGAAATTTTTAAAAAATTTATGTGAAACAAAATCCCACCAAGTAAAATAAAATAATAAAGAAACCCAATGTTAGTCCATGAATACATATAAAAACAACCCCTTTTCAGAATAATAATTTTGTTCAAAATAAACATTTTATTTTAAACAAAATAAAATACTCCGAAAATATTATAATAAAATATTTATTAAATATTTTTATGGAAAAATAAATATTAGGCTAGTTTCATATAATTAATGAAAAATACATGTTTTTTTGCCCAAATTTATAATTTACACCACTCTAGAGTAGAATATAAATTTTTTTAGAAAATAATCAACAACATATCTTTTTAAAGAAGAATATTTTACAATAATCACACATGAAGAAATGAACATTCAGGTTGCTCAATTGGGATTTAATTTTTCATATCACTATTACAAATTGTACAAATGATACAGAATACTTCTATACCCAATAAAACATAGTGATATCCAAGATCGACACATCCATGGTTAATAACAGAACCTCTTTTACATGGATTATAATAGTACAAACCATCCTCAATTTCTAATTTACACACAAATATATGGTTTATTATTTAAACAGAAATCATAATTTCAATATCCATGAACCATGACATAATCCTAAAACATATATTCTGGTAGTTTCCAAGATTTATTTCAAAAATATTTTTTCAGTACCCATAATAAAAAAATTCAGATATAGAAATATCTATTTTGTTTATAAAACTATTTTTTAAAATAATAAGAACATTTTAAATTGATATTTAATTTGAGGAAAATGTGGCATAATGGAATGGAATCAATATTTCTTGTATTATTTATGATAGTTGGAAAATCAATTGGCATCATAAAAATTAAAATATAATGTTCTTTTATGTTTTTCCCTCAAATAATCCCATATATAATATATAAAATTTATAATTTATAAAAAATTAATGTAATGTATAAATGTAAAATAAAATTTCCATTATTAAATTTTTATGATTATATAAAAACAATAATAATTTCTACTAAAAATATAGACATTTAAGGAGAGGATTTGGAAGGTAATATTTTAAAGAAGATATTTTTGTAAATAAATCCACATACCTTCACTGTGAATCATAAAATTTATTATTTATATTCATAAATCATAATAATATGTTCATTATTTAATTATTTAATTTCACGTTTCACGTTTATTGTTAATTTTACTTCAATATTATTATAAATTACTTAATCAATTTTGATCATATCATACATTTTGATCAAATTGTTATAAACATCCAAAATGAATTTGGTAGATTGAATATGGTTGAAGAGGTCATTATTACACCATATATATAATTAAAATCATGAAATAATTAAATTTTTTATATTTCAATTATACTTTTATAACCAATAATGAGATATGGTTAGGAAAAATCAATAATTTTGTAGTGATGGAGAAGTTTGGTCGTACGTTCACATGAGTAATGTTTCTACTTTTAAAAGATCATTATGTAAAATGGTAAATATTATTTTATATTTTCAGAATGATAATTATATCTTTAATAATGTATTATTTGATAAAGTAAACTTATATAAACCATATTTGCGACTTAGTGATAAAAATTTAATCACATCGCTTAATGGAGGTGGAAATCTACATGTATCCAAGGAAAAAACTTATATTTATCATTGAATGGGAAGGTATGAAATTGAATGATATATTATTTTTTAATAATTATTAACATGTCATGAATACTATATATATATAATTTTTTCTTACAACCATTCATAAAACAATGTTATAGAAAATGAATTACATTGGTTCGAGAGGCAATATTCTTGCATACACAAGACGGATGTGTTCGTTTATCATTCGATGGAATATGAGATAAATATATTTCATTCAACTTCAAAATAAAATTATATATATATATATGAGATACATATGTTATTACATCATCATAGATTGTAAATATTTTAAGATGTTATTACAAGGAAAAAATGAGTACATTAGTTAAGACGTGTACCTTTTCTTCGAACAAATTTTTAAGGTTTACACTTCATTCATTCTAAGGATGGTTTTATGATAAAAAATGGAATATAGGATATAGATAGTGATTTCTAGAATAAATTTATTATAGGATACTATAAACCAAAGGGTTATGAAAGTGTGAATAAAATAGACTAAGAGGTTCCCTTTTATAGGGGAGCGTAGAGACACTGGTGAAATTTATTAAAATATTAAATTAATTAAAATTAATTTTCACATTAAAATATAATAATAATTAAATTATTAGAATATATTATATTTTTTATTAAATATGATATCATACACTACGTATTGGACTTGATAAGATGGTGTTTTAACACTTTTCTTTTTAACCGATTTAAACCCATTTTGAGAATTACTTTTGTATTAAATATTTTACTCTTTAGGGGCCATGAAAGATACTATTAATGGAATATTATACCATAAATGTACCATGATTTATATTTTAAAACTATTTCAAAATAACTGGCTATAAAATTGGGTTTTTTGGTTTATCAGACATTTATAAAAGTAATTTGTTTTTTAATTATTTTTAATTTTAATTTTGGAATTATGATTTTAATTTAAAATTTAGAACAACATGAAATTAATATAATTATATTATAATTCAAAAAAACAATATTGTATTTATGTTTTATCAACGTAAACATATTAAATATTTATTTACTCGAATCGTATTACTTTTAAATTTTGGTTATATTTTATCATATTATAATTTTAAAGGAAGAAATAATTTATTATCATTATATTTTAATTCATGTTTTAGTGTTAAATTTTAATCCTTATGAAATTATTTTTACACTTGAATAACCCATTTTAAATTTACCATGGTAACAAAATTTACTATTATTAGTATTGATAATGAATAAAAATAAAAGGGACATATTTACTAAATTGTTTCATTGTGATTAAAAATATACAATCCAATTTTTAGTATTTATAATATAGAAGCCTTATATTTTTGTTTAAAATTAATCCTCTAAAACATTATGATAAATTTTTTAATTTAGAAATGCATTTTTAAGTAAAAAATTGTGTAAATATTAAATTAAAATATAATGTTAATTCTGAATACTATAATTGGAATATATTTAACAAAAAATATCTATTGAAAATTTTAATCTAATCCAAAAAATTTGACTCATTAAATTATTAAAAATTAAATATCAACTTCTAATACATCTATTTTTTTTACTATTATTTGATAATTAAAACATTTATTAAATATATTTATATTTAACCAAATGATTATTTTGATATGATGAATTCATAACATATATTATTTTTATCAAATAACATCTTGAAATGTATTGGAAATAGATTATTATTATATCCACCTAAATGTAATTTTTTTTTTGAAATTACACATTTTAATGAAAAAAATTACTTTAATAAAATTAGTTAATTATTTATTATTCATTAAAAAATAATTTTATATTTTGTATGAAATTTATTTATATTTCATTATGTAATTAATATTATTAATAACCACAAATATAAAGGTTGGTGTATAATGATTATAACTACATAATACTATTTCACATATTTTTATGCTTAATATCTTCTGTCATATATTCTATGGAATATAGTCTTTATATAGAATCTAATGTACTAAATTATACATATCCTTAGATATTTGTTTCCTGATGAAATTACTCAGAATATTCCTTCTGCAAACCATTGAAATAATGTTAAAAGATACATAAAAATATTTGGATGTCATACTTTGGAATAATGTTTTTTTATAAAAGTCCCATAACTTGAATTTGAATCATCACATACGTTAATTCTATTCATGAATAATAAATGTATATAAGTTATTTAATTTCCTAAGACCCTTATTAATATTTATAATTTCTTGTATTTTCAGGTTATACTCAATTACAGTATCAATTAATGTTAAATTAGATGTTTTGATGATATTTGGCTCAAATATCCAAAATTTCTTTGGTAGATTGACTGTAGTCAATGTGGTCATTATTAAATAATATATAGAATAATATTTATTAAATAATGAAATTTTTTATATATAATTTATTATTTTGTATATAATATTGTGTTATTTTTGTGATAATTAAAGTATATTAAATTATTAGAGACTATAGGTCGTACGTACATATGTGTAATATTTCATATTTTCAAATAAATTAATAAATATAAGGAAATTATTATTTTATCCTTAAATAATGATAATTAGATAAATAATAACATATTATTTAATTAAATAAATAGATATATACAAATAAATATATATATCTCTTTTATTTGATGTGGTGATGGAAAATGAATCTTTATTCTTTATGGAGGTGGCTATCCACAATAATGCACAAAAGACATCATCATTTTGCAGTGAATGTAAATTTAATAAATTAAATTAAATCTTATATTTTCATAATGATTAATATCAATATAATATTATATATAAATATATATATGTATCAAATAAATCATTACAAAAATCCAAAAATAAAATATTAAAAAAAATACCAAGGATCGCAAGCTGGTAGTCTGATATAAACTCGAATGATGGTATCATTTCCTATTTTAAGGAGTATAAGAAGGGTATAGGTTATCAATATAATAAACTAAAATCTCAATATATGATATATAATCGTGTTATTATTTTTATCATGTTGGAATAATGTTTGATGAATTATGAAAACGAAACGAAATAAAAACAATTAGTTTAGTAATACACCTCTTCATTGAAAAACCTCATAAGGTTTATAAAAACTATTCCTATGAATATTTTATGATTATAAAAAGTCTTATATAATTTGGAGTAAAATTTTATGAATTTATTTTTTTATCGGTTTGATTAACCAAATGGTTAAAAAATTGTGAATAATAAAGAATAAGAGATTACCTTTTATAATAGAGGGGTGGGGAACTCTTTGAATTTATTCATATATTAAATTATTGTAAATTAAATTTTCATATTAAAATGTATTATAATATATATTATTTGATTATAGGATGAATTTATGAATAAAAAATATCATCCAATAAAAATAGGAATAGTTTTAGTGATGTTTTTACCCTTAACTTTTTCAACATGTTTTAATCCTTTTTGACAATTTTCCTAGTAGAAAGTATTTTAGTGTTTAGGGGTCAATGGTGTTACCATAAATGGGGAATTATAAAATTAATGGATCATTAATGATTTTATAAACTCTACCCCCAAAAAATTTTAAGAAGATTTGTTTTTTTCTTGTTTTAAATCTTCCAATAAAATATAATGTATTATAAAATAACAATAAATTCAATTTTTTAAATATTTATTTTTTTGACATGTAAAACTAAAATACATAAATTTAATTATCATATCAGGTGTCCACACATACATAATATTTTAAGTTTATAAACCAATATTTTTTAACAGAATTATTCATTCAAATCATATTTATTTTACAGTTTTTAAAATCAGCTATGTTATTTTTCAATTAATTTAAGAAATACTATATCGATGTTGTGAATGAATTTATTGTGAAAATATTATCACTAAAAAGAGAAAATAAATTACCATGGTATGGGAAAATATTTTTATTTTATATGAGTATTTGAAACTGAACATACCTTGTTTTTATCAATATGAAAAAAATTATTCATAATTAAACAAGTATAATGATATGTTAACATTTCTTTAACAAAAACATTGGAAAGGTAAAAACTAAGGCCATATGAAAAATGTCATTTTTTGTAAGTTATTATTATTATGGATAAAATATAATCAAAAAATATAATTAGTTCATATTTTGGGGTTACTTTCTAGAACTTATAACCTTATTTTTACCCTCAATTATCTTATTTTACCTTTACATTGTTAAAAACGTTATTAACATTAATGTTTATAATGATTAAAAAAATGGAATATTGACCAATTTTTAAATTTCTAAGAAATAAATATGGAATAAAATTTTCTTGATTCAAAATATATAAGTGGAAGATATGAATTTAAAATAAAACTAGAAAACCGTGATGAATAATTATTTTTCAAAAAATACAATTTTCTTTCATAAATTATTATATAATATATTCAGGTAAGAAATTAATTAAAAATAATATTATTGGATTATATTAAATAAAAATACACTATATGAGTTTTAAAACTAATCAATAATATAATTTTAATTTTTAAATACATTAAATGTAAATGTAGTTTTCAATAGAAACCAAATTTATCACTATTCATTTACGAATCAATATTTAGAAAAAAATCTCTACATTTCAACATATGAAAACTTTGAAATGGATATTTCAACAATTTAATCTTTTTTTTCAATAAAAGTTACAATTATTCAAAAAAATAATTACTATATTTTACATAAAAAACAATAAAATCCATTTTTGAAGAAAATGTGTCTGTTGATGAATAATATGACTTTACTAAATTTATGTGATCATTTAATAAGAATTAATAAATATATTTATAATGAGTATTGAATTTAGATATATTCCATAACGTAGTTAATATGATTTATACCGTTTAATTTAACAACATGGTTATAACTATCACATTTAAATAAAAATATTTTGCATCTGATTTTTGGTGAGTATTACATATCTCATATGTTATCAAACATAATCATTAATTTAAAAAATTGACTGTAACATACTTAATGTCTTATAATTTCTCTATTATTCCCACGAATAGATCAGGCCTTTGGGACATTATTTCTCCAACAACATCCAAACAACTTGGACTTATCTACTTCATACTACTACGGGCCTAATATAGAGCCATATAAATGCTTATGAGAAATATTTTGTGGTTAGAATTCTCAACTATAGGAATGTGATGATCCAAACAAAATTTGAATTACATAGTGAACGATATGAACATATCCACTAGTGTTTAAATGGTTCTCTTTTATTGGCCACCCATATAGGGATAATAATTAGTGATGAATCAAAACTCTATATCCAAATCCCGCTAAAGGTTACTCCCTAACATCAACATAAAACATTGTTATGGATTAGATACAAAATAATATGGTACACCATGAAACCTTATCATTACATAAATTTATATTTTGATAAACCAATTAAGAGAACAATGTTCTCTCTTAGTAATGAAGTGTATTTAATTTATAAAGAGATTGATTGTAACCAAAATATCATTATTCCATTTAGCTGTTTTGGGGAGCCTGATGACAAAATGAAGGTGATATTTTCTCATTTCCATTTTGTTATGTGCCACTTTTTAACATCACCTTAGAATTCTGTCTCTCATCTTTAACAATCTAACATGCCATGAAATCAAATACAAACATTGAAATAACCCATTTGTGGTTGTCCCTCCAAAAATACTATAACGTAATGAATTTTATTAAAATTATTATTTTCATTTAAAAATTAATTATATAAATAAATGGGATTCAATATAAATTATGGTAAACCTATAATTATTTTTTATATAAATATTATAATTAATTTAAAAATAATAAAATATACATTTATCTATTTATGAATTTATTTTATTAAAAGATAACAATATAAATATATGAAGTAAAATAATAATTATAAATATATATATTATGCAGATTATGATAATTATTGAATTTTAAATACATAAATAATTTAGTTACGAATGATATTTAGTTAATTAAATTAGACCATATTTTTATGAAAATATTAATATTATCATATTTTTTGAATTTACATAAGTATTTTTTTTTAAAATGGAACAGTTTTTCATATATGTGAAACAAAACAAATATCTAAATCAAATGATAAAATGGTATAAAAAATAAATAAGAATCAGGATGTAAGGAATAGGGGGTTTGGATTCTTATTGGGTTAAGGGTCTTTGACTATGGGTTTTTACAAGAGATGGTAGCTCAAGCCATTGAGATCTAAAGGCTTCAAACCAAGGCCATGTATAGTAGTTGGGATCCCTATAGAGCATATCATGCTGTAAATCAGACAAGGTAATGGAGACTGAATGTTTTCATTGTGCTCTATGATGTGTTCAATTGTGGTTGAGGATTTGTCAGTTGTTGGATTTTGGCCATAGGTGATGGTAAATCTTGAGATTGTGATGGAGTTTTCAGTGTTTTTTGGTTTTGATCGTATTTGAAAAAATATTTAAAATCTAGAACTAGTGGATTATATATCATATATATTTTAGGAATGAATGCATTTTTTATTTTTAAGGTATCTGATTTTCATTGGTACAACTTTGTTCGCTCGATGTTTTCTCGGATTCATAATCACTTTCTTAGTACTCATTTTTTATTTTGAGGAATAATTTTTTACTTTCTTGTTTACTTTTTTATCATGAACAACATTTTTTTCTCTTTGGTTCTTATATAGGATAATCTGTCCTCATTATTAACATTTTGAAATGTTTATTTCATTGTTTTGTGGTTTTAGATTGGACTTGGAACATGAGTTAAATTTATATTGTTATATAGATCTCCATTTACTGGTAATAAAAATTGATAATGTCAATATTTTGGTACTTTTTTTGGATTGATCCTATTACAGTAAATGACTGTTTTGGATTTCTACGCCAGTATTTGGCGCTTCTGTTTATCTATTTGCATAGTAGGAATAATGGCTCCAAAACTACTTTCCTCTGTTGAAAAATATTTTAAATAGACCTTTTGTTAGTCTCTCTATGTATTCCTGTGTGTTAAAAAAATAAGAAGGATAAATTAATCAAAAAATTTCATTCTTCAATCATGTAAGGGTTTTATTAAAATTTATTTTCATATTTTTTCCTTTATTCTATATATAATCAAATTATTTATTTTATTTTTGGTTTTAGGAAAATTATGTTTTAATTAATTCTAAATCTATTACAATATTTTTTTTATTAGATATATATATATATATATATAATTCAGATTATAGAAAATAAATTTTAATAAATTATATAACGTATTGTTATTTTAAATTTTTTTATTCTTGTTCATATTTGTAGAAATCAAATTTCATGATTAAATTTAAGATATTATATAGATTATGTTTTAATGTTTCCACAAAATGTTATTTTTATATAAATTTATTATCTTCACTATATATAATAAATTTATTATTATAAGTAATGTCTTAATGTTTTGATGTTTTAATGTTCAAAATTTTCTTTTTCAGAAAAGGATATGTTTTTTTGAAGTAAACATCCACTACATAAATATATATACTGAAATTTTATTCAACAATGTTTTATTTACAGAATGAATTCATTCTCCTTTTGTGTTAAAAAATTCATATTATATATATTTATGTAAATAATTCATTGGGACATATATAATTATTTTTATTAAGTTCATAACTATTCATAAATAAATTAGTGATAAGAATATGTATTATTTAGATAATTATGAAAATAAAAAATAATAATTTCATGACTATACGAAATAAAATCATTTCACTATATTTTTTTTTATTATTGTATTTTCATGCATCTCAAATAGCCCTCATTAACTATTATGAATTTCAACATGTTATATTGAAAATAAGGATCTCTCATTTGATTGTAGTCATGAATATGTGTTATTTACAACATCGACATACCTTGCACTCATAATAAATTTATTATTTCAATTTAAATAATGCGATTTTCTTCGAAAATAATTGTAACAACTGAATATTTTAATAATGAAAATTCTTCTTGATCTAGATAAATGTATTTTTATATAAAGTGGTTATATAATATATTCACATCTTTGGTTTTATAATTTTTTATTTTAAAATATCATTATGAATTATGACCATTAAACAATGATAACACAAATATTATTAATATAGGTCTTTAACATATCCAATTTACTCAGACAAAGGATGCAATGGACTCATCCAAAAGAATTTCTCCATACTAATCCCATTTGTTAGAGCTCAGAAAGGAGGTGGTGTCACTAGGCTTCTCTCTTGACCAAGACCAAGCCAATATTCAACACATTAAGCTCGAGAATAACCACCTATAGGAGAAGTGGATATTGATAGGGATTACCACACGAGTGATGTTATCTGAGACACCCCAAGAGTATGTCACCATCGCATGTCTTACCCTTCAGTATTACACGAGTGTTATAAGGGGTTACGTAACAAGACCATAACACTAAGATTATGTACATTATTTTCTTATGTATAATGTACAAAAATTAGTCGTACTATGTAAATAGATTTTAAAGAAAAATGATCATTTTTTAGTTAATATTCAATTTAGAAGTCTCTTTTAATGAATTAATGGATTTTTTAATTAAATAAAATAATAATAAAATATTATCACTAAATTAATTTTTATTAAATAAAAATGATCATATAACATTTATAAATACAATTGAAATTTTTATTATGGTTTGAAAGTTGTTTTTTCCAAAACCCTTGAATATTCGATAAATATAAGTTTTTATTTAAAAATAAAAAATTTATTTAGAAAATTATTTAGGTAAAATTAATATTATTTTTGGAATCACGATGTCGAAATTATCAAATTGTGAATTTTTCATAATTTTCAGAGATGATTGAATTTTTAGATAAAAATTAAATTTTTTTAATTATATGATGTTTTTTATGACATCATAATGACCCATGTATGAACTAATAAAATAATTTAAATGAGTATTTCCAACAATATATTATTTAATATTAAAATAAACTGATTTTAGGTTTGTTTGATTTTTTTACAAATCATTAATGGACCCTCCCAGTCATATAAAACATTCAAAATTTTTTAATCTATTTCTATGATAGTGTAACTCACCACAACATAAGAAAGCCTAATATTTTAATAAGTTTGGCCATTGGACTTATAAAAACAAAATTGCCACTCCCCATTGTAAAAACCCATGGGCCAAAACTGTGGCCTTGTTTGTGGTTTTGATTAGTTTAATGAGTGGTGTCGAAAACCTAAATAATAAATATTCACTATCTATTCCTATATAAAATTACCCAATCTCCCACTTCTTATTCACTCAAAGCCTTTGGAGCTTGACCACTGTCTTCCCTATCTCAAGCTTATGGGATCACACTTCCATGTAAGGGATTTCATCCATTCTCATTTTTATCCAAATTTCATTAGGTTGTTATGTCATTTAATAATGAATTAAAAATTATGGGGTATAATTTAACACCTCCACAATACTTATCTTTTATTTTTAGAGGATTATAGGCCTATTAATCTCTCATTAATTCCTTCTATGTAAAATCGTTACTAGGTCTAAATTCCATATGGAATTTCTTTCTTCTCACTTGCATTAATAAATTATTTTATATTATGTTTCAAAATTACATTAAATATATTATTACATTATTTTCAATAACCCCCTTACTGTCCATTTCAAGTATAAATGATTATATGACCCTTTCACTATCATCAACCAATTTTTAAATTTCTACATGAAGTTATTATGCTACGAAAGTTACACCAAAATTTCCATACCCAAATCATCATGTAAGTGAATACCATACCCATTTATCTATCAAAGATATTCATATTTGTGAACATGTAATTGTTGATTGAGGACATAAATTTAGGTATTTTATATCTCTTATTCATTAAATAAATTATTATGTTTAATGAATCAATGTTGTATAATATATGTGGAACACTTATGTTTGAGATTAAATGATTAAGGAGGGAGTTCCCTGATTCCCCTCCAATGAATTGGGTAAAAATTAGTATCATGATACGTCTAGTGCAATGTGGGTTTACTCATGATAATACAAGTGAAATGATGGTTTACTCATGCACCATGTGCAATGAAACTTGGCTCATTCTAATATCATGTTAAATGTTGATGCCAAATTTCCATGTTATGAATATCATTCAATATCATGAATTTAAGTTCAAATTAATTTTAAACTTCATTGATGTGCCTATTTCCTAACATGTACTGTATTCTATATGTTATTTTTTTTATACTGCCTTAATTGGCATTATTGATCTCGTTTTTTATAATTCATGTCATTAGGTTATCCCGTAAAATTGCCATGACCCGTCCCTCGGGTCCCATATCTTGACCACCCCAATCCCAACTTCCATTGGACAGGGGCTGGAGACTAGCACCAAAGGCATAAATTCATAAACTGGGAATCCATTTACATTATAACAGAAAACACACACAACAGAGTACGAGCTTGAAGTAAAACACTAAGGAAAAATATATACAAAAAGTGATGAAAAGTAAAAGGGTACAGAAATACAAGACCAATATGAATCTACAAGTAAAAATGAAAAACAAATACAACTGAACAGATGTAAAGAAGCTACTGGGCTGTTCTCAAGGGATTCCTACCTGAATGGTAGGTACAGATAACAACTTCAGCACCAAATGTCTGCCAGTCTCCTCCATGTACCGACTAGTCATATCGTCCACCTCCGGGTACCGACTCTTCGTAAGGTCCACCTTTGGGTACCGTCCAGTCCTGCTACTTTGATTCTCAGTCAGCATTGTCTGTCATCTACAACCAACACAAAGAGATGCAGACATAGCCCATGCAGGGGTGAGTATAACGATACTTAGTTTGGACCCTGAGACCCTCATGGTCTAAAAAAATTCAACAAGGATAAACCACAAGTATTAAATCAACAGATAACCTCACTTAGGTATATGCCCATACATATACCAAAGTTACCAAGTAATCCAACTCAATCATGAGGTAAACAAAGAAGTTACTGACTCAGCTCTACTAGAATTTTATTATATGGATAGAAACATTTTGAACCCTCAGATGTTGGGGAACACCTCCTTTATTGAGTACAGTGGGCCTACCGCCACAGCCATGAACTTCCCACTAACCTTGGACTACTGAGGTACTCCTCCTATCGAGTATTGTGGGCCATCTATGTCATACAGATGCACTCCCCACCATTGGTCTGCCGCCACAACCAGCCTCTCCTCCACTGTGGGTCTGGTGTAACAACCAGGTGCTCCTCACTAGGCCATACGAGTCACACAAAGTCACTCGATCAGTATCGTCAACCCTCATACATCTAATAGGTTCCTGCACAAATACATGTTCATCTCTAGATGATCTTCTTCACAAGATACCAGATGATACTCCAAGTGTCATGAAGTCTAACATAGTAGTATCTGACAGGTCTGCCTCATCATAGGGGTCTCAACGGTATAGACGATGCGTCAATCGGACCCTCGGTCTATGAGTTATTATCCTTTTAGTCCCAGGGGCCCAGTAGCATTCGTGTACGATCCAACCTGACCATAACATAGCTAAACCTCAAACTCCAGTGTGGTATACTCAAAGGGGTTGTTTCAATCCATGAAAACCAGCGCCGCTGATAGTTCGTCAAATGCACATCCGATGCCAAAATATGGCCAAAGAAAGTAAAGGGATGGTAGTGTGCCCTTGTCCGGTCAGACCCGGTCGGACCGAATCGGCCCAAAACAGTATCGGATGACTCAACCTGGGCTGACCTAGTCAGCCCACTAGGTTCGGCCCGGTCCTCTGGGCCTGGCTCAGTGGACTGCAGGGGTGGTTCGGCCCAGAGGTCGCCACGTAGGCGTCTCGACCCGGAGGCCATGACCGGTTCAGCTATCACCTCGAGGGGCATGACTTGGGCGACTCAGCCTGGAAGACAGAGCCGATTTGGCTAGTGATGTTGTGAGGGAGACTGCTGGCCGACTCTGGGGGCCGGCGCGACTCAACATGTTTGGCCGGGAATGGGGACGTAGCCCGGCAGGCCGGGAGGGTGCCAAGAAGTTCGACAAGTGGGCCAGGAGGGCGCCGGGAAGGCCAGCTGGAAGCCGGGCAGGCCGGGGGTGGCTTGGGCAGGCCGTGACCGGGCATGGAGGGTGCGGCCAGGCCGGAAAGGCAACGGGTAGGGCGCCGACAGGGCACGCAGGGCGTAGGGCGCACACAGGTAGGCCGTGCGGGGTGCGGTCAGGCCGCACGAGGCATAGGAAGGCCGAAAAGGCGCCGGCCAGGCCTTGGACAGGGCACACAGTAGGCCACGGGGAGGTCGGTCTGCGGCCGGGTGGTGGTTGTGTATGCCGGTTTGGCATGGCTCGGGCCAGCGCGGTACGGCTCTATTCGACCGGGAGCACCGGTGCTCCACGAGGGTGACGTGATTTTTGAGGCTATAGGTAGCGCGACCTTTGTCATTGCTGCTTTTGTCACCTCGTTGCAGCTTCATTGTTACAATACCATATCGAAGAATTCCACAAGAAGGAAAAATTGATGGAGGATGTCAAACCATGATAGGATGGCATGTATCCTTCGCGTTTATGGTGATAGGGAACATTTCATAAGAATGAATCTCAATAACCATAGTTATCCAAAAAGGAGAGAAGAACAAGGCACTCAAACGAATTTAATCCCCAACCTTTGATTTTTCATTCGTTGTTCGTTGACAGAGTCATGAATGTTGGTCGTCGATGATTTCTCACGATGGTTGAAGCTTCTAGGAAGAAGTCGAAGAAGGACCAGCTTCCCTCGTTCTTCATTCTATGTTGGGAGGCGCTTTTTTCCTTGGAGTTATCATATTCTCCCAACTTCTCCTCTTCCCAAGCTCCACCAAAGTGAATATACCAATAATAGAATATATTTTAATCCTATTAATTTGTTCGAAAATTATTCAAATTGACTTAATTAATTAGGTATGCTCCTTTACTTAATGTGAAAGGTTGGCATAAATTTATTATGGGATATTGGCACCGATTAAATAAAGGGAAGTTGAATAGGTTTCACTTTATTTATTGCATCTTTGGAGTTTTCTCCATTTTAAGGGGGAGTTTGAAGGGGTTAAGTGGCCGGGTGGTCCCCACATCATTTATTATCAAATGAGAGGTTGAGTTCGGGTGGGACCCACCACCTTAACTTCTCATAATAGGTTAAGATGTGGTGGACCCACCTCCAACTTCAACGAGGAGGTTTTAATCACCCAACACTCACTTGGAAGCTCAAATAAAATAATGTGATCCAGAATTTATTTTATTATTTTCTATGAAAACCCAAAATCTATCTTTTAAACTCGACCCACTTCCATCGAAGTAAAAGTCCCCTTAAGCAAATACCGGAGTTGTGAGTATAACAGTGCCCTCAGATTTCAAATCCGAGCACCTGTTCAAACGTTATAAAATCCCACTTGTATGTTTACTGAACGTACCCGAACAAAACTTCAGAAATTGATTCTGAGAACACCGAGACTCAGAATCATGTGCCGTCAATTTTTGCGGACTCGTAAAATTCTACTGTATTTTAGAAAAAAAATTCCTCGAAAATTATGAATCATTACATACAATTCTTAATAAGAAGGAATGTGTTCTGCCATGTTAAATTTGTATTCTATAAATATGTATATTTCATGTTTTAAGTTGTTATATAATGTTCTTAAGCCCTAAAAGAAACTATAACTCTCAATCTTCTATTTTTTATTAAGTGAATATTTTATGTTATAAGTTATTATTATGTGTGAAATAAAGACAAGGGTTGTTATAATTATTAGACAGATGGATTTATTCAAACATTAAAATGATTAATTTTAAATGTTTATTTTATAATATTATGTTCCAAATGAAATTATTTATTGTCTATGATTATTTTAAGAATGCAAAATTATATGTGTAATTTTATACATAAGGTGCATTTAGTTTATTATTCATTTTAATTATGGCATATAAATAAGAGAATCAATTATTATGCTAGGGGTTCTCATAAAAATGGTTTTAGAAAATATCAATATATTTTTTAAGATATATAGTATTAAATTCTATTTTAAATTAACGAAAAAAATTTATGTTTGTATTTTTAAATGATTTGGGTTAGGATTGAGAAAGGAAGGTCCATAAAATGTGTTATTTAAAATTAGGTCAAGTATAATGAATATTACGTTATAGGGTGTGTGCTGATAAATCATTGGGGACTTTTTTCCATATGAGATACGACTAGTGGTAATATGTTTTTATTATGGAATTCCATGTATCAAGAATGACACATCAATAATTATTTTTTTTAATGGATAAAATCATAATGATCTTTTCATGTATAATTACTTAGAGAAAGGAATGGATTCCTATTATATATATAACTATTTATTCCATCGTCCAGGAAATCCTTATTTTAACTATTTATATTTATTAATGTGAGGAATTTCAAATTTTTTTTATTGGTTTAAAAAAAATACTGGGAAAATTAAATGCTAACTCATTATTTATATTTTATTTTATTTTGGTTTATTAGAGTTTCTGATGGTGTTATATTTGATTAAGTAGTTACCAGACATGATTTATTTTTTTCTTATAATTTTTTATGTTTTATGTCATGTATCTAATTCTCTAAACAATAGACCAATTAAATATCTTGGTATGTAATAAATGATGTGTATATGTTTAGTTTATTTTATAAAAATATATATAAACATCATTTGAAGCATCAAATATGGAGTTTCAAGCTTGGATGTTTCAGATTTTATTATAGAAATCGTCTTGAAAACATTATAGATTATATTTTTTCATATATGCCATATAGTATACTAGTTTATTAGCTCTAGATTACTTGATTATGAAGAAGGAAATTTAGAATTTTTTTCTAGAGTCTGATGAATGAATTTTGAGTGCATAATTCTTTTTAAGGGTGAAATAATATAACACACGGAGTTTTGATAAAATAATTGTTTCTATTTAATCATTAATAATTATAATAAATAAAATTATAAATAAATTAATGTAATCCTTTTATTATTATTATTATATATATATAGTTATATAAATTTTCATTGGTTTGAAAATAATAAAAAAAAATATTTATGTATGAAAAATTTGTATAAATTGTTTAAAATAAAAATATGTGATAAAAAAAATAATTATGAATATATATATATTTATATATGTATATATTAGTGAGATTTTGATAATTATTGAATGTTAAGAGCAATAACACTTTTTTTTAAATGAAATTTTGTAAATTAAATGAGAATTTATATTTAGAAAATTACTATTTTGCATATTTTTTTATGAATTTATTAATGTATATAATTGTATTTTCATATTAAATTAGAACCATATTTCATATATATGACATAAAAATAAAAAAAAAGTAAATTATTTTTAAAAAAAACGAATATGAATACAGGTAAATGGAGGTTAGATTTACTTTTTGGTTAAGGGGTGTCAACGAGGGGTCTTAATGGGATTCCCGAGATGAATCCATGGAGACTAAGAGGATTCGAGTTGAGGCCAATCATGACTGCGGTGATCCCATGTGAGTATATTGAGACAGAAATTAGGCTGAGAAAGGGAGGATGAATGGCATAATTGTTCATTGAGTATCGTTTGATCATAGTTGTGGATTTTTATGCAGTTATGGTTTTGGCATCAAATGAGGGTATATCTAGAAATTTTTATGGTGTTTTGAGTGATTTGGAGTACATTTGTAGTTCCAAGAAATCCCAAAATCAAGATAAATGGTTTAGATCCCATATCTATATGAGGTATGAATTCTTTTTTTCGTTTGTAGGTTTTTTATTTTATTGGTTATAAATTTATTTCTCTTTCTTTACTTCTCTTCCAGGTTTCTCTCCAAGTACTCATATTTTATTATAGGCCATTTTTTGTTTTTTGGTTTCTTTAATATTATAAAGAATAGTTAATTCCCAGTTTTCAATATTTTACAATGTTTCTATCTATGTTTTATGAATTTTATTTGGACTATGAATATGAGATCAATTTATTATTGTTCGCATATGTCCCTATACTAATAATATAAAATAGATTGAAACTATTTTATTATTCTATTTTATCTTAGATTTACCCTATCATAGTAAATTATTATTTTGGATGTTTGTGCCATTATATTGAGTATGCATTAAATGCATGAGTGTGTGGATCGATGTTTACAGTTTACGAACTATGGATATAAACAATTTAATCAATGTTTAAATATACTCTACAAACCTTTTGTCAGTATTTTTGATATAGAGTGTGTGTGTGATATAACAGAAGGAGAATGTATTTAACCATTTTATTTTATAATTAAGTAATGGTTTTATTAAAATTTATTTCCAAATATTTGTTTTGATTATGTAAGAAATAAAATCATTTGTTTTAATTTTTCTTTTATGATAATTATGTTTTAATTAAAGTTAATCTGATGCAACTTATGTTTTCATAATTCAATTTATATTTCATATTTTGTAACATTATTTTTAATAAATTATATAAGAGTTTATTTTGATCAATAATATATTTTAAAAAAAATTATAAAATCAATTTTCACTATTTATTTTAAGAGATTTTATATATGACATTTTGATGTTCCCTTAAAATTATGTTTTTATATAAATTACTAGTCATCGATATATGGAAGAAAGGGATTATTATATGATAAGACATTATGATTTGATGTTTTCATCTAAAAAAATTCATTATTTAGGGAAGAAAATTTTTTCATTGAAATTAGAATCCACTACATATATTTAATTTATGGGATTATATTTATCAATGATTCATTGAAGAATGAATTTATTATTCATTGTGTTATAGATTTCATGTTGTATATATATGGATATATATAATTTATTCAGAAATATATAGGTATTGTTATTATATTCATAACTATTCAGAAATATATTATTCATGAGAATATGTACTATTAACTATTTAGTAAACTGATGTTAAGAATTTCATAATATTGAGAAATAGAATGATGTCATCATCTTTTTCATGTTTATGTTTTTATTTTCATTCTCCAAAACGAAGGAACATAGAAAAATAATCTTATCATAATTTTATATTGAAAATACTGACATCACATTTCAATGAAGTCATGTCAATGTGTTATACATGACATCCACATACATTTAATTCATAATAAGTTCATGATTTCACATTAAATTTTATGGTTTAATTCTTTAATTATTAAGCTCATGGATTTCTTCAAACAATAAACTGTTTTATTTAAAATGTTTCCTTTATAATTTAATGTGATAAACATAATTAATTATTATTTATGATTATATTAATAAGTAATAATTATATATTCACTTTTAGATTAAATGTGAATTTATTTTATTATGCATTTTATTTCTGTCTTTTAAATTAGAACATATATTTTTAAGAATGTGACTCTTATAAAATGGTTTTTAAAAATCCTAGGATAATGTTCATCCCATTATGTAAGAAATTTTATTTTCTATAAAATAAAATAATTTTATGTATTTACTTTTCAAATGTTTTGGGTAAGGATTGAGAAATTTAGGTCCATCAAAAGTGGTTTGAAAAATTAGCACAAGTATAATGAATTTTATGTTATGGGAATTGAACCCATTAATCCTAAGGGGAAATTATTCCATATGAGTTATGGCAAGTGGATTTATAGTTTTATTATATTTTTCCATGTATCAAGAATGACAGGCCAAAAAAATATTATTTCCAATGGTGTAAATCACAATGATATTTTCAAGTATAAATATTTTGATTAATTAATGGATTTCTAATATATATATATATTTAGATTCCAATGTATTGGAAAACCAAATTTTATGTTATATATTTAATCAAAGTAATCATATTAAATGTAATTTTTATTTTTTTAATACAGAATACTGGGCATATTAAATTATCACCCCTTGTTATAATTTTTTTCTACATGTTTAGTAGGGTTTCCAATGGTGTTATCTTCAATTAAAGAGTTATCACATGTGATATATTTTGGTTTATTTATTTATTTTATATTGTTTTGGATAATTTTTATGTCATGTATCTGATTCTCCAAAATTATGACCCTTAAAATTTCTTGGTATGTAATAAATAATGTGTATTTATATATATTATTTTTTTAAAAAAAATGTACACAATATTTGAAACACTGATTCCATAAACATGTGATCATGGAGTTATATTTGGTATTTGATAAATGGTATATAAATGTTTTAAGATTAGATGTTTCAATCCATTAATTAGAGTATATGAGTTTATTAATCATAGTATTCTTGATTTTTAGGATGGAAATTGAGATTATTTTTTTAGATTCTAATCGACAAATTGTGAGGTAATAACTATTTTTATATTCGGGGGATAATATAACACCTTTACTTTTATTAAATGTATTTTTTTTATCTGAACATTAATAATTTAAATAAATGGTATTATAAATAAATTATGAAGACTACATTATCATTTTAATAGGAATATTATCATTTTTTTAAAATTCATAAAATATTTATTTATTTATTTATGAATTTAATTTGTAAATATTTTTCAATATAACTATTTGAAACAAAATCATAATTATGAATATATATTAATGATATTTTGATAATTGTTGAATTATAAATACATAATAAATTTTTTTAAAATGAAAATAAATTAATTAAATGAAAACATATTTGAAGAAAATTATTATTATGATTGTTGTTTTGAGTTTATAAATGTATATAATAATATTTTTATAACAAAAAATTTAACAGGTTTTTATATATATGATTTTAAATGAATATAATAATGAAATGAAAATATGTTTAAAAAATTAAATTATAATCGTGATTCATATAATAGGGAGTTCAATTTTCATTGGATTAAGGGGCATAAACCTGGGGTCTTTATTGGAGTAGGGAACCTATTCCATAGATACTAAAAGGCTTAACGCCGTGTCTTAAGACGGTTGTGGGGATCATTTGAGAGCACGTAGGGTCTGAAATTTCACCAGGAAAGGGAGATTAAATTCCTACATTGTAATCAGATGAGCGTTCTACCATAGTTTAGGAGTTTTTTCAATGGAAACTATAGATTTAGCAGCATCGATAAGGTTTTCAGTGTGTCGGGGTTTGACCACAATGTCGTGAAAGGTTAGAATAAAGAACTAATTGGATAGATCTCATATCTATGTGATGTAGGCTATCAATTTTCTTTTATATGTTTCTATTTTTCTTCTATATAACTTTGTTTCTCGTGATTTTCACTTTTTCATGGTCTCTATCCTAGTAATCATCATTTCATGTGGGCCATTTATTTTTTTGGTTTCTTTTGTATTATGAACAATAATTGTTTTTATTTAGTTCGCATATAGGATAGATATTCCCTATTTTTATAATTTTATAAAATTTTAGTCTTTGTTTTGTGTTTTTATTTTGAAATATGTCAAAGAGTTCAATTTATATTGGTCCCAAGAAGTCTTTGTACTTGTAATATCAAATTGATTACATCAACATTAATGGTATATTACTTCTTGGTTGACTTGTCCTTTATTTTGAGATTTAATAATAAACTTGAGTGTGTTTTTCACTATATACATAGTAGGAACTATGGATATAAAATCCTTTTTATCAGTATGAATATATAATCTTCAACCCTTTTATCACTTCATCTGAGGTAGCTTGTGTTTCTGATATAATAAAATGAACAATTATTTAGGATTTTTATTTTGAAATCTTTTATATGTGTTGTTAAAATATATGTTCAATTTTTGGTCCTTGATTTTGTAAGGAATAGAATTATTTATTTTCATTAATGTTTTATAAAAAATATATTTTAATTAATTTCAAACCTACTAAAACATATAATATTTTTAAATTTACATATGATATTATGGAACTTAATTTTTAATAAATTATATAAGAGATTATTGTTTGACAAATCTATTTTGTTTTTTCAATTTTACATAATCTATATTGATGATTAATTTTAAGAGATTTTATTTATTCTGATTTGATGTTCACTTTAATGTATATTTTTATATAAACTTATAAACTTCACTATGTATAATAAAGAGATTATTATAATGAAATCCTTTATGTTTTGATGTTTTTATCTTAAAAGATTCTATTTATAGTGAAGGATATATTTTTTTAAAATAAAAATCCACTTCAAAATAATATATACTAATATTATATTAATCAATGTTTTGTTGCATAATTAATTCATTCGAATTTTGTGTAATAGATTTCATGATATATATATACAAGTAAATAATATATTCAGGCATATATATATTTTAAATATGTTAATAACTATTCATAAATAAATTATTGAAGAGAATATTTTTTATATATTTTTTGATGAAAAAAAGTTAATAATTTCATACTTTTTTAAAATGAAATCATGTCATTATATTTTTCATTTTTATAATTAATTCTAATGATTATACAAGAGTGTGTAAAGAAATTTAATCATGTCATCATGTTATATTGATAATAATGACGTTTCACCTTCATGTATTTTTGGACAGGATTAATTCATAACATCGACATAACATGAATTCATAATAATTTAATGATTTTAAATTAAATATTATGATTTTCTTCCAAAATTATTAAGCACATTGATTTTATCAAACATGTGAATTTTTTATCTAAAATGATTCTTTTATAATTTTATGCATGGATCATAATTATTTAATTTTTACAATTATTTTATGAAGAAAAATATTTATATGCACTTTTAGATCAAATGTCAAATATTTTATTATTTAATTAGTTTATGAATTTTAAGTTATAAAATATATTTTTACGAATCAGATTAAAAAAATAGTTTTAGAATCTCTAATGAAAATGTATATGACATGTTGTAAGAAATATTATTTTATATTAAATAAAATAATTTTATGTATGTTTTTTTGAAATGTTTTTTGTTAGGATTGAGAAAAGTTGGTCCCTCGAATGTGTTTTCAAAATCTAGGACTAGTTTAATGAATTTTATGTTATCGGGAGTCAATACATAAATCATAATGGAACTTTGTTCAATATGAGTTATGACAACATGCCTTACAGTTTTATTATTGTCTGCCAAGTATCAAGAATGAGATGCCAAAAATTCTTATTTTCAAATGGAGAAAATCCGAATAATATTTTTCAGTATAATATTTTTGAGAAATTAAATGTTTTATAAAAAATATATATATTCAGATTCCAATGTTTTTAAAAACCTAATTTTAAATATATATATATATTTATTCAAAAGAATTATTTTAAATGTAAATATTTATGGTATTAAATATCATTACTATAAATATTAAAAGCATTCCCATTATTTTAAATTTATTTTCTACAACTATAATATAGTTTCCAATGTTTCTCTCTTCAATTAAAAAGTGAGTTCATGTGATATCTTTTTGTTTATTTCTATTTATTTTATACATTTTTTTCTTTTTTAAGGCAAGTATTTGATTTTCCAAAACCTATACTGGTAAAATCTCATGGTATGAAAAAAATGATGTGTATATTTATAGTTTCTTTTATAAACAAATATATATACAACATTTGAAGCATTGAATGAGGAATCACATGCATAGGTCATATAAAATACACATTCAAATATCATTACATATTCTTACTTCATGGAGAAAAGATAATGGTGAACAATGAGCATAATCCAAAAACTCCAACAAATATGGTGTAGAAAATACATATAAACGATTTTTTAACTGTAAAATTTTATAGTAAGAAAATTTTTTCATAGGGTATTTTCACATCATGATTTGTTGTTATGCATCATCCTTCAGTGTCCCTATCAACCTTACCTTGATATATGATTAAGGATTAATTTTTGGAGATAATATTTCTCCATTTCCATTTAGTTTTCTTGATCAATATTTATCAAATTCAAAAAACATTGGATCATTTTTATCCTTTTTATATGTAATCATTTAGGATTCCTTCAACCCAATGAAGCATTGGCCTTTTTCACTTTTCGGTGGTAGAAATGTATTGATTCATTATATTATTTAATATACTTCAACCATCTTCATAGATGCTTATTCCATAATTTTGGAGTGAGTGAATAATGTATTCAGTTATTATCAGTATATATATTACATATTTCTACATTATTATAGTGTATACATATATTTAATACAAAAACTACCATCATTAATTCCAAATCATGATATATGTAATTTTTATTATGAACTCTTATTTGTATTGAGGTATTATCAATGACCATATAATTCAACATGAGGATGCATATAATTCACTTATATGATGCATAACTATTGATTAAGAACCCACCTCCATGGAAAGAGAAATATAATCATATTTTCACTAACATAACTTTTGATTTTTGAAATGTTCCTCATATTCATTGTTTCAAAAGAACTTGTCTCACATCCTAGTTAAAATAGTGAGTGGATAGACATACATGAGAAAGTTTAATTATTTTGATAATATTAATACAAAACAAGATTAATATATATCATACTCATTTTGGATGGTCTTTGAAAATGTTAAATAACATTTTTTGAGTTCTCCACACATATACCATCAGTTGAGATTACATCACCCAAAATTGAAAATTAGATCAACCAAAATTTAAACTTGTTAAATTTTATAAACATTTCCACTTCTATAGATCATTCAATACAATTCATAGTTGTTATTAGTTACCTTCATTTCTATTTGAATCAATAAGAATATCATATATAAATTTTACCACAAAATATTCAAGGTAATGACTAAAAAAATATTCAACAAATCTATGTGGAATATAGGGAAATTAGATAGATTAAATTAAATAAAAATATACATAGTGTTCATACCATGTATTGAATGTCATTACAGGTATATCTACCTTTTTGACTGTTAATTTATGATATCTAAAACAATGATCATTCATGGAAATGTTTTGATTTCCATGAAGATGATCTACTATGGAATAAATATGGGAAAAAATATATTTATTCTTGATTTTCATCATGTTATGATTTAAATAATCAATACTATTTCTCAACGATCCATTTTTATTTTATAAAAAAGAATATCTACAACCAATGGTCACATGCTTAGTTGAATCAAAACATTATCAATATTTTCTTAATTTTAATTTTTTTAGTTACTACATATCAATCAGGACCATTATATAGAGTATTTAAAATGGGTATTTCACTGGGTTTTAGTTCTACTACAAACTCATCATTACCATTTTTGGGAATACAAGAATACTTTTATAGAATGAAAAAGTTAAACAATCAAAAAACAATAATATAATTTATGTTTAGATTCCCCCCACCAATATAAGATAAAAAACCAAATTTTAAATGAATTGAGACCCATAATTGAATGGAATTTCAATAATAAATTCAAATTTATCACCATACCCATTGATGATCAAAGGTTGGTTTAGAATATCAAAAGTGACTTCAAGATATTAGAAAATGTTGTATAATTTATTTAATGAAATCCAATCCATTATTAAATTAATGTTGAATTATTTTATAGGGATAATAATTTGATTTGAATGTATTATATTCCCACATAAATCTATTAGATGATATTTTAATACTTTTGATGAAATAAACCTACCAGTAGTGGTTTTCATTAGTAATTTTACATCTAATCAACGAGGATATGGATTAAAATTCTTCAGGAATTATTTGATTAAAAAATTCATATAACTAATATTATCATGGGTAATTTAATAATTGAGGACACTTATCACCACCTCTACTTAATCATTCTATCTTCAATCTGATATTAAAACGAATATTGTATGAATGAAAAACATTAATCCTTTATCAGAGTGATAAATAATGAAAAATCATTTGTATTGTGAATAAATATTGACACCAAATATTCATTCTATGACACCTACGGTATATCGATGAAATCCTTGATCAAATGTTATTTAAATCCATCAAATTGATTCAGATGAAAAACTTGAATTAACCGTATCATATACCCCAATGTTGTTAATCACAAATTCCAATAACGAAAAAATCACTATACACTAAAATGTATGAAAATATATGGATGTAATTTTTTTTAAAGGTATAATCCCCTAGATGAGTCTATGCCAAACCACATTTTCTAATAGTTACTAGATAAGGTTTTTTTCTAGGAATACCACATAATATCATTATTAATAAAACATTAGAATTTTATCCTATACTAATGATTATCCATAGTTGTTTCGCTGATTTTTTATAACCATAATCAATAATGATTCAATAAACCAATATCCGGATAACATTCATTTGGACCTAAGAATTTCTTAATGAAATAGTATATATTTTCAGAAAAATATTCAATAAATTTCACAAATAATATACTTAGTACCATAATGGTTTAGGGTATATAGAGAGTAGTTAATAAATATTCTTAATTCCTGAAATATCGTTAATATATTTTTCACATTCTAACCCTAACTAGAGCTCGATCCACAACTACGCTGAGCCTGCCTCCACAAGCTGAGGGGTTGAGAAAAGCACTAAAAAAATATCCTAAATTGGAGGACTTGTCATATTGTACCTATAAGCACACACGTGACCATATTAATGAAAAGGTGAAGAAGAAAAATAATAAAATTATTAAACATCTAATAAGTAAATAATGTATGTAAATCCTCTAGGGTGTACAAGAGTACGATAGTGAAAAATAAAAAGTAATGGTTAAAAATACACCACCAACTAGAAATATGTCCCAACCTAAAAAAGGAATGTAAAATACTAAGAGAGGCCATATCATGATCTTTTAGGTATTATAACCATAAACAGTCCAAAATACCTAGAATCCATAAATTCATCTAAAGTCACTGATGACATATCTACCATCTGTATAAGACACGACACGTTTCGGAAAATCCCATGTATGGGTGTATATATAAATTTCTAGTAGGACACTACAAAAGATATAGTGGTATCAATAAGAGATACAAAAGGAATATAATAATAGTATATAGTAAACAAGAAGCATCTCTAAACAAAATAATATAATGAGTAACCTCATCTAATAATAAGGGGCTCAACAGGACGTGTAGATGGACTACCCAATTATTATTTTCTATATATAAAAGGATAGTAACCTCATCCATCTATGAGAATATAAAAATGAAAATTATGACGCCTACCCCCATACATCTTCTCAACACTTGTAAATAGATTAACCCAATCTAAAATTATGGAAATAGATGTATATACATACATACATATATAAATATGGTAAGTAAAATAAGACCATATAAGAGAGTAAGGGTATATACATCCCATATCCACTCATCGGGAAATAGTATCCCGTAATTCATTATGACTAAAAATGAGCCTATAATCTCATGATTTTTCTTAGGAGAAAATAACCATGTCAGTCCAGAACTAATCAATATTCCTGAAAGTGGAGGGACCACAATAATTTGGAAGAGAAACAACGCCCAAGTAAAACAGGAGGGTTCCAACCATGTGGATAGATAGAGAACATATAAAATGTATCGAGATAAGGGTTACACAATAATTGTCAAAAAGGGACAAATGCTTTGCTCAGCTAGAGTGTTCCAGTATAACAGACTTTATAGGAACCATGCATTGTTCCAACAAGAGGGTTAGACTCTAATGGTATATGACCCATGCCCTACCCAGCTGGAGGGTTCTACTAAAGTAGTCTATTGGGGACCCATGACCAACCTAGCTAGAGGGTTAGACATTAGGATCTTACAGATAACCCATTTCAACCCCAACATGAGGGTTTCACTTGTGTCATGAAGGATGCATCCCTATCCCAGTTGAAGGGTTCCACTCAAAATGACTCTGGTGATCATGTGTTATCACAACCATTGTCGATCCTTACCTAAACAAGGACCATGCCTAAAAAATCAATCATCATATCTCAAAATAAAAAAACTGATAGAAAATCATGTTCTATATAGAAAAAACTCAATATTGTCTTTTCATAGGCCAAAAGTTGAGTACAAAAAATAGAGATTAGAGAGTTTTGTGTTTCTAAAAAACGAATAAGTGGTACACATATTGTTGGTGGACCCACGTGATGTATGGTACCTTTCCATCACATTGTCATGTCCCTATGGGTACAACACTCACTATTCATGATGTGACACATGATGTGTATGGTATCTACATTGTATTCCCAAGCCACTCATTGTAAATCTTGTGTGGTTGTCAAAGTCCATGTATCCATCTGGTATCCATGTACATCAGTAGATGATGTGCCTATTCACATAGGGCACCATTAGGGTCTCTTGCCTTGTCCGTGTAACAGAGTACATGGATTTTTCTTGGTCGTGTGCTCCAACACATGGTTCGTCCAAACAGGGAATTAGTGCATGATGTATATGAAGTCTACAGAGCACGTCATCCTTATAAATTCCCAAAACCCAAAACACTATAATATTATTGAAACATGTTGTTTTTTATCATGGTACATGACATATAGTAAATTTTATCATAGTTTATAATATTTGAAATCTGGGATTTAGTTCCAATATTTTTCTTATTATATTCCAAACTTGTTCATTCCAAAAAATGGTGGATCAAGACATGGATCATCATTTCTAGCCATGGTCTCTCAGAAATTCGATTCTATTATCACTTGGGGTTTTTTATAATCACAGAGCTAGCTATTTCACCTTACATCATTGTTTTTTACATCAAATAAAAGAATCAATCAACAAAAAACTAAAAAATAACCATGATATATAATTGATACATCGATCTTTCCCTCTTACATAATTATTCTTTAAATCTAGGAGTTCTATCAGGCTTGGTACCACCCGAATATCATGAACTGGGACCACCGAGATCTAATAAGTGATGAATGAAATGTATTTTATTGGGAAAGGTATCAATGAAAATTATTATCAATAACATTCATGATTTATTGGCTAACGATCATGAGTGGGTATATCCAAGGGTAGAAAACTAATGAATAATCAACTGAACCGGTATACTGGTGGATTCAATGTTAATATAATAGGGTAAAACCATAGAAATGATTGTTTTGATCAATCAATTTAATATTAAATAGGTTAATTCACTATTTTTAAAGTAATATATTGTTATGGGATCCTTCATCATCAAATTAAATTCTGACCAATTAGTGAAGGAATTCATTTCATTCACTGTGCTCTGATCTGTTCTGATTCAAATATTTTTTGTTATCCGATATGATCTAGAAATGGAAGGAAGAAGGAGATGATCAGGAATAATTTTATCTTTTAGGTAGATTACCTTTGAGTATGATACATAGAGGCATATTTATAAACATTTGAGTCTGGGAATAATATTAAATTATTTAATTTAATTTAATTAATTAACCATATTAACCTACATCCATCGGATAAGATATTTGAAAACATCATGATGACTTATCTCAAGTCGTTTATGGGGTAATTATCATGTTTTGGACTCAGATGTGGCCTCAAATTTCAGATCAACGCTTATGTTTATTATAAATCATGTTTTCTTAGGGAAATTGTGTGCCCAAAACATATAATATATTTATAAAATTGTTTCTGGGAACACTGGCTCTCGTAATCGGATGTCATCTCAGCATTTGAATCTAGAAATATATTTATAAATATTTATATTAATACAAGGAAAAATAGAAATATTCATTATTCTATCCTTTATTATTATTTTCCATAAAAACTAAAACTAATTAAACAACTCAGGAAACTGATCATGCATTTGGATCTCATTATCACATGAGTTCTTCTACATGTTATTGTGCCGCCAAATCATGATAAGAAAGGGTATTGCTCATCCACTTAGGGTCCTATCTTGTCGATACATTATTTCAACTTGGTGATCCACAAAGGGGGATTCACCCTCTATGTTCATGATAGCCCATCCAGTAACCTATGTAGGGTCATTCATGTATCTCCTCTATTTTCGACACATGGAAGACGTCGTGCAACTGCTCCAACCCTGTAACAAAAAGGGATGTATCACTGATCTATATATAACATAAGGATGAAGTTCAGGGTCTTATATAAAGGGACTCAAAAGGTAAAATACTAATAGTTTCTTGGTAGTTTTTGTTGTAAAAAATTATACCATTGGTATGTGATCCATCTATATCTGACTGATGTCAAACATGCAGGCCCTCAACATATCCTCCAACACCTTGATTTTGAGGTTTGTATGCCCATCTCACGTGGTGGAATGTTATAACCATCATCATATGGGACCATAATTCCTCCTTCAGGACAATCTATAATTGTGAAATGATCCATGCATCGTTATTAGACAAAATTACCATTACCACCCCATGAAGGGGTAAAATCTCCCGTACGTACAAATTCCTCAATCTCTCTATTGAACTCTGCTCCCATATAACAAAAAGGTGTTCCACCATTGTGATTTTTCCATCTATAAACCAAATTACACCATGGACCTTCGCTATTAGGGGAATCAAGGTCACAAATTCCCTTGATATGCCATCTAACTTCCACTCATGAGTGTCACAGAGTAGTAAAAAACCATCCATAACCTATTTCTCAGTATTCAGATACTGATAGGTGAGGCACCAAGAGTCGAACATAGAAACACATCATATCATTTTGGAAAAACAAAAGAACTGCTAAATTTATCAAATTATAATCCACACATTGCGATGTAATATTTGGAGAGATGTGTGAAACACTAGCATCACCTACTCCAGAATCATGGATGTAAACACCACATTTGTTGGAAAAATTATGACTTGGTTTTATCCTTCATAATATCAATATATTTAATTCCATATGGATAATTATTCATGAAATACCTCCCTGTAATTTTTTCCCAACTATGACTCTCTCACATGCTCAAGAAGTGGAGGAGTCAACACCATTGATAGTATAAATGATGCACCATCCTACTTCACTTGGGTCAGCTATAAGGACGATTACTACATAGAAGCCTCATCTACCATTAAATACCATGGAATCCTACAAGTAATGTATTCTACTTTGTTTCCCTATCATAGTTTATATACTATCTATAATTCATTTCATTGTTGGAACTATAACTAGTGACGATATCTTATGTTCCAATCTCTATTGGAAGACTCACCCCAGACATTGATGTTATATATAAACCACAATGCACCCTATGGAAGGTAGTTCATTCACATGCTCAAGTAATTTACTACTTATTCCATCTCTATATTAGGGGATGTGTATTTCAATTTTGGGGTACCAACTTTCTTAACCCATCTGAGATAATTGTGTTTCACTACATCAACATGCAACTGAGACCAAATCCTAAGGATTGTCAATACACTACAAACCCCTAACCATCCTATAGTTGTCAAAACATCAGATCACTCATCAGGAGCTTATCATAAAGCTTTTTGTCTCAAAGAAAAATTAAACCATCCTTTAGTGATCTGCATCATCTTCCTGTAATGTATATTATATTTTTATTTCACTGAGGAAGGAAACCAAAAAATAGTCCATGAATTTCTATAAGATACAGTTTATCAAATCCATTAACAGGGATAGGGAATTCTCCACACTAAAGGGCATCACCAAGAACTAATAGTTTCTATAATGACATCATAATTCCTTATTTGGATTATGAAACTCACAAACACTAAAACAGTGGTAGAAATAAAATAATGATATTAAAGAACCATATCACTCCACAAAAATATTAAAATATATATTAAATTCATGATAATGAGTATTTATTCATTAATGTGTCTTGGTTAAGGTGATGATAATACACACAATTCACAAGATACCATCAGCCTTTTTCATGAAAAATAATGGAGTTACCCAGCGGGAAAGACTAGGGCTGATGAATCAATTCACTAAAATTCCATACAAATAGATTTATAGCTCTGAATGATTGGTAGGGTCCATATGATAATCCACAGAAGATATTGGAGTGGTAACAAAATTCCAGTAGTTGAAAAATTAAAATTTCCACCTTAGAGGTAGTACAAGAACATACTCATGAAATATGTCTGTATAATCTTTCAAAAATGAGAAATTTAGATTATTGAAGATCTTATTGCACCAAGGGAAGTACTCTCTAACTGATGAGTTATGGGTTTCAGCCTACTAATCATAGAACCCACTCATCATTCAATGAGATCTCACTATCCAATAATAGTCAATCTCATTTCATTAGTGTGAAGAAATCTAACTATTCAATGGTGAAAGTGACTATATGACCAAAACATGGAAATAATATTCCATTACCTATATAAAATCATAGAATTCTATCATGGAGATGAAAAGGTCCCACACGAGATTCTCTCCACATAAGGATAACTCACACATCCAACAGAGAAAAGATACAGATGAAGTGTTCCCTATAAGAACCTCATGATAAAAACTCCTTCAACGTACCTAAATGGTTATCTATATCCCTCACACAAGGAGTGTATGGATGAAATAATTAATGGATCCTATGTGTTCTAATACTGAATAATCAGAATAAAAAACACATGTCATACTTCTGATCATATCTTGTGCTATGGGGTCATAATCCTTGAGAGCCTATAGCTGTTCATAGCCCCGATCGCTATCCCCCTAAGCCTGACATGAGAATCTTGGTGGTGGTGGTGGAATGATCTAATATCATAATCCACAACACAAAACTACTCCTCATCCTCTTCCTGTTTCTCCTTCATCGGGATCACACAGACCGTGCATAAGAGATCCATGATCATGGATCTACCTCTCCTGTGGCATCCCATAAATTACTTGCATGTTCTCCTATACACATTTGATTTGGGATTCACACGATTGGTGACCTCCCCCGTTATATGAAACGAAATTCCCCTCTATTAGGGGTCCTTTTGGACAATTTTTTTCTAATTCATCGTAAACAAATGTCATATTCTAATAACATTAGGATCTCTTGCACTGGGATCATGTTGAATGTTTCCTTATACCTGTTTTAGATGACTCATATATTTTATGCTCACATTTATATCTAGCTTCTTGGATTACTTATAAAATAAATATATCTATCACTACTGCCCACTCCAACACCGTAGCATCGGTGGGAATGAACAAGAGAACAACACTGAAGAAAATCATTCTAGGGATTCCCTTCTCAATAATTTGTGCTTGGATGTAGCTATACAATATCATATCAAATTATTATCATGTAATGTTTTCCAATCTCACAACATTATCATCTCTATCAATCCTCCCAACTATTGCTCCAAAAAATCCCAAATCCAAACTGATCATAGGTTTGCGAGGATGCAATCCTCATGGAACAAATGATGGATGGAGGGCCACAAGTTTGTCGATTCATCATGCATATGGGAAAGAAGACTCAAACGGTGCCCAACTTCCCCATTGAAAATACCATTTTATAGTAAAACCATCTAATCCCTTAGTGTTTAGATGCCTAAAAATAAAGAACACCAAATTCAGATAACCCACCACTACATGGAAATCAAAACTACAACAAAATCTCAGTTTCTTATATTACTGGAACACAAGAGGTCCGCTATGTCCATGTATATAATCATACTACTCTTCTATAATGATATACTTATCAAAATATGGAGGTTCTCTTACCTAGACAACTCAAAGAAAAATCCAACAGGATGGACCCTGAACTAAGGCCCTATCGCTCATCAATTTTTATATGATCTGGAAACAGTGTCCATACTCAGATGTCATTACAGAGGCATCCTAAAATTTTAATCTGGATGTAACATGATAACATGAGAATATATACACACATATATATATATTATAATGGGGAGACTGATGAAAATTGATAGATGAATAATTAGTAGTATTTAATGCATGTAGGATTTATCCCTACAACCTATGTCTCAATATGCCAATTTGATAAGCTAGTATTAATGGTCTGGGTAAATGGATATGTCAGATGTCGGAGCCGTCATTGGATTCCATTGATTGAGATCTGAACTTGAATAACATTACCACTATTTCCTTAATCTCAAGAAAATCCTCATAAAGGAACTTTTCCAAACAACGACTTAAGGAATGAACTATTACGATACCAATATATCACGACCCTTCCCAAACCAAGGATTTTTATGAATCTATCATAAGTACTCATCCATAGAGAAAATGGTTCCGAAAATAGTTGAAAGGAATATACTAAATGGGATAAATTTTTATAATGTACCTATATGAACACTATGGACCATCTTAATGCATATGTGTAGTGGAATAATGTTAAAATTATTCAATATCTATAGAGTAAAAAAATAATGAATATGTTATAGGGTTTACAATAGTACCATAATCAAAAATGAAAATTAATGTGGGAAAATAGATAGAAAACTAAAAATATGTCCAAATCTGAAAAATCTGTAATAAAAACTATAGAGATAGCCTAGCTATTGATCTCAAACCAATGACCACAGTACACAGTCCAAATTATGTAGTATCCCTAATCTTTTCTAATATCAGTACAAACCAATCCATCGTCTACATAAGATGTAAAACATGATAGGAAATCCCATTCATGAGTGAGTATATAAACACCCAGAAAGAAACCTCAAAAGGTGAAGGGGAAAATTAATATATGAAAAATGAATATAAATAATGTAGATAGTAAACAAGATTTATCCCAATTCGAAGAAAGAGACAGGGGAACATCATCAAATCACTAGGGGCACAACACAATGTGTATATAGACGACACATCGAGTTAGTATCATCCATAGAAATTGTGTAACCAAATCCAACCATGAGAAGATAAGCACAAAAAGTGAATGGAATGTCGAGTGTGTATTCCCAACCCATGGCAGGAGAGTAACCAAATACAATGTTATGGATATGGATGAATATAAATGCTCAGTTAAAGAAACCAAAATGGGAGAGATTGAATGCAACAACCAAACGTTTTGAAAAAAAAATTTATCCATGAAACATTTTGTTCCTACAAAACAACACATTTTATAATCTATTTGTGGAACAAAACTTTTCCTCCACTATGTTATGAATTTTAAAAAATATTCATCTAGAGTTGTGATCAATAAGTCATTTGGAGTCTGATATAACCAATTTGATATTTGGTGAATAGTAGCATACCCTTATAAATTGTAATATGAATAGTAAGATGACCATTATGAATAGTAAATATTTATATTATTTTATATTCATAAGGTAATAAGAAAATAAGTTATTAATTAATTTTTCAATGTTATATAAAACTAATTATGACAATAAAATAGTTCATTTTCCAATTAAATATTAATTTATTTAAAAATTAAATTAATAATATTCAGATTTTTTTTTTTAAAAAGAACTTCATTTTTGAATTATATACATAAAAACATGGTTTGGGTGAAGTTTTTGTATTTTTCTGAAATGCTTGAACTTTTTATGAATAGTGAAATACGGTAAAATACCGTATATACAAATTATCAGTTAAATACACTATTTATGAAATCATAAGTGATGTAAGGACACAAGGTTCGAACTCAAATGGACTTATTACTATTATGGGAAAAATGAAACAACAATATAGGTTTTCTTGTGACAAATAATAATATAAAGAATAAAATATTGAATATTTACTCCTCTCCACCACTATAAAACCCCCAATTACTCCCTCTTCAATTCCCTCATCTAAGCATTGAAGCTCCTCAATTTTCTGCTTAATTACCCTTCCCTAGTCACTCACCACATACAGGATTCTCATTTTCTTTCCAAAATACCAAAACCCCTTCTTTTAATGAGGTTCTCAAGGAGGTTATTACAAAAGGTAAATAATCTTTCATTTTCATTTAGGTTCATTTCAATTTATCTTCTTATCTTATTCTATACTAACCTCCTATGTACTAATGACGATGACTCTAGTATAATCTATATACAAGATTTATATCATTTTAATGAATGAACCGTTATCAATATTCATACTCTCTCTCTCTTTTATTTTATAAACGAAAACATTGCCTATAAGGTTCCAATTTACAACCTTCATGGATGATGAAGTTTTGTTCATAAATTTCCCTTCAATTACTGGTCTTGAATCCATTTTTATGGTTCAAATAATTTATAATATATGTATTATAACCTATTTAATATGCAATAACTAGTATGCGTACGTATTATTAAATCATATGACCCAACTTTTTATTAATAATCAAAATACCACTTAAATAATCTATGTGAATGTCATTAATATTTCATCTAATGATTCATCCTCAAGCCATGTATATAAATTATATAAATGAACATAAACACGTGTTAATTAAAATAAATAATATTTAAATTCAATTATGGAGATTTATATTTATTCCACAAAAACCCCATTACACAAAAACTAGTGTACTGATTATGAAAATCATGAAAACGAACACTTTGAAACAACATACTTCAACCCTATAACTAACAAATAAGGACATAAAGAAATTAATAAAATCATGATAAAATAAATACATGTATAATATTTTTTTAATTAATTTAATTATATGTCAAATTTCATAATCCATGACCTTAAGTTCATGATAGGAAACCATTCAGACACAAGGTAAGGGTTTTTCACCCGAACCCCCATTTACATCAGGGTAACTTTTATTATCTACAAAACTCAATTACATTATTATTCATTAATATATACACCTCATAATTTATGTTCTAATGGTTGATATATTTGTCCCAACCATAATCATTCCTTATTTTATGGGTAGTTACACGTTTTAAGAGTAACTTAAAAAATTATTTTTGAAATGCAAGCCCAAATCAAGGGAAATTATGAAATTCATACCGATTTTCAAGAGAACCATATAATCATTATTAGAATCCATTATATTTCTAAAATAACTTATTTAATTATGTAAATACTATATTACTTCACATATGGTTTTATACCATGTATTTTCCAATTGGAATCTTCTTTTTAAAATAAACGTGTTTTATCTCATGAATTACATAATGATTTTATGAGATTATTTTCATCTGTTTAAACACTCTTGTTGGTTATTATATATTATCTGGTTTAATCATTTATGATATCATAAAACATATTTTATTGTATTTTTTATGACATTTTTTATTGTGGATGTTCTATCCTAAACCCATTCACCAAATTTACACCGAATGATTAGTGTTTAAGATTAGTGTCTGGGGGATGTAATTTACATTTCATATTTCAATTTAAATATGAATGTATATGTTTTTTATGTTTTTCCCCAATAATATAAGAAATGAATTTGAATTATTATTGGAATGGTGGGGCATTCCATAGATTCTCGATGCATCGATATGTCTCATGAGATAAATAGACATGGACTTGGCTGAGGTCGTGCCCAATTTGAGATATGGATTTGGACGTGGCCTTAATATTTTTTAGATGTATTGGCTAAGGATTTGACAATATGTTTCAGAATGTCAAATATATGCACTTACCTGATTATGATTCTTGTAAATGAATGTTCATGTGGTTATTCGAATAGTAGAATTCCCAGGATTATGTTTTATTATGGAATTGTTTACTCAGCTCATATTCATGCCATAATGGGTTGAAGATTATTATTTGTAAAGTAATATGATTTTAATTATTCTCCATGCCCAATGTTTATGATTATCTTATCTTTCCCTTTATTTCATACACTCATTGAGTGTTTGAACTTACCCGTTTCTTATGATTCAGTTTTCTAGGATATGAAGTTGTAAATTATTAATGAATTTCATGCATAATCTAGGAGGCATGGACGATTATAATGGAATTAATTAGTTTTTTTATTTTATTTCATAATTTATTTTTGAACATATATATGTATCTTGTCTCCAAAATCTTATAACCTACTTTTTCTACCATGATGAATGTTCTTTTTTTAAATTCCAATGTAATAAAATAAGGCACTGACTTATGGAAACTATGGTCGGGTATATAAATTTGGTATCAAAGGATATTATGTAGACAACCTATACACTAGAATTAGATAACCTATTTTAGGGAGAAAATATATATCAATGTATTTGAGGGAATAACATACAATAACATCCTGGTATTTAAGTATGAAATATATTATGTGGATAATTCTGCAAAATACATCTCTGTATCGATACTATATGTTGAAGTGGTTCTTGCACATATGTACCTAGGAGTGAAAATTCCAAGGAGTTTCAGGCATGACACAGGGTATCTTAGTACTTGAAAAAATGCCATATTGTGCACCTGGGTTGGCCCTCCTGGGATATATGCTTAGGATACTTCACATTTTCGTTACAATTCATTATGAAGTATTTAAATGTAAATGTTTCCTCCACGAAACCATGCTTATGATTATGGAATTTTCCATGAATAGAATTCTAAATTATTATATGTATTTTTCGATGTCAATATTATAAATTATGATTCATAACCTAATCTTGTGTATGGAATGATTACTAAATGGTTCCTAGTCGAAGAGATAAAAACCATATGAATGCACTTGTCAAATTTAGGGATTTCCCTCTGATGCAAGATAATGATGTTGGATGTGGTGGTGTGAAGGGTGGAGAGAAACTTATAACTATTAATAGGATATCTAAATCAATTTATGAATAATAACCTTACCCATATGGATTAACAAGATCCACCACATGGGGGAGATTGTTTAGATTACTTTATGCGACCACAACCTCCATTATTCAATGGGACCAAAATCCCATTTGTAACTGTGTAGTTGATAAGTTCCCTAGATAAGATATTTATTGCTTTGGGATGTAATGAAACTGAGAAGGTTTTCATGCAAATTTATCGTCTATCAGGAGATGCAGATCAGTACCTTGTGTTAATCTAAAACACAAAGTATAATAAAGATATATATGAGATGGAATGTAGGGACTTTATAAAAACCATTCTAGAAAAATACTTTCCTCGTGTACAGTGAGAAAATATGAAATGTAATTTTATGAATATGAAGCAATATGAAGATGAGAACATCTAAAATTATAAAGTTAACATAACAAGGATATTAAGGTATGTTGTGGACTGCATAAAAAACCTGAAGAGATAGATTGAATTATTATTTTATGGCCAAAATCCATTCCTTTGATGGGATTTGGTCTCCCAAATTTTTTCCTCATATGGGAATATACTTTTATGTGCTATCAAGATAGAAAAAAATTCTCTATATCTTATGAATTTAAGGTAAAGAATGAGAATAAGAGGTTTTCTAAAAACTATGGAAAAGGAATTATAAAAATGGGGGTGAAGGGAAGATTTGAACTTCCAACCTCTGATAATTGTGGAAGAAACAACCATAGTTCATGTTTAAAAGGAAGAGGAGTATGATATAGATGTCGAAAAAGGACATATTTCTAGTGATTGTAAGGGGAATAAATAGGCCATTAATGATTAATTATAAAATTTTTGTGATTTAAGGCACTATGCTAATTATTTTCCAAAGCATCAAGGAAACATGCAACAGAAAAGGCCAAGGGTGCAAGGACTATCTTATGCGATCACAACCATTGATATTGATGTTTCTAATGATGTAGTGGTTGGTACTTTATTCATTTCCTCAAATTTAGATAAGGATTTATTTTATTTAGGATCATAAAATACTTTAATATATTCTCAATGTTCCATGAAATGTAGATATTTCCTGTATGATTTAATAAGGGAGTTGTCGGTTGAAACTCTTAATGGAAGTATCATTGCAACAAAGATGTAGTGGGAAGTCCCCATTATGGAATATAATATTTACTTATCTAAATATTTTATTTCAATAACCGTTATTAAATTTTATATATTACTTGTTATGGACTGTATTTGAAACCATGATACAAAAATTTATTACAAGAAGAAAGAGGTTACAATTATTGAGGATGATGTGAAATTTATTATCTTTAGGGAAGAAACATCACAATCTGAATCTCATATAGAACCAACCCTAGTAGATATACTGAATTCAATTATTGAGTAGGAAGGTAATTAAATAACTATGAGTGAGTATTGGAATGTACATATAAAGGATGTACCTACTGTACAACAATATGTTGACATATTTCCAAAGGATTTACCCGGACATCCTCTAGAGTGGGAAATTGAGTATTCCATTGACTTAATTCTTAGTTCAAGGACCATTTCAAAAAAAAAACCTTATAGAATGGCCACTTTGGAATTATTGGTACTAAATAAACAACTATAGTAATTGAATGTTAACAGATATATTCTCTCCAGTGTTTCTCAATGGAGATCCCCAGTTCTTTTCGTTAGGATGAATGATTGTTCTATGAGGTTGTGCATTGACTATAGAGATATAAATTCTATAACATTAGAGACAGAGCATCCCATACCTCACACTAATTATTTATCTGATCAAAATCATGGATCCCACTATTTCTCAAATATTAATATTCGATCAGGATTTCAACATTTGCTTGCGAAGAAAAAATACATTCCTAAAAAAACATTTCAAACCATGTATGGGCATTATGAGTTTACAATATTTCCTTTTGAAATGACTAATGTACCATGTTTTTCATGGATATAATGAATAGAGGTTTCAAGGAATATCTAGATGACATTTTGGTGGTGTTTATTGATGATATATTGTTACAATCTAAAAGATATGAAGATCATGAAAAACAGTCGTGAACTGTTCTCAAGACTTTTAGAATAAATGATTTATATGGAATGTTTATCAATTGTGAATTTTATATTAAATTAATTTCTTTTATGTGATACATTATCTCTAAATATTTACTATTTGTTGATCCTGTGAAAAAAATGGCTGCCCAAGAATGGGATACTTCAATTAACATATTTAAGGTACATAGTTTTATTAGTTTAGTAGGATATTATCGGCGTTTTGTTTATAACTTCACCCATTTAGCCAACCCAATGACAAAGAATACAAATAACGGGGTTATGTTCATATGTAAAATAGAATTTAAATAATTTTTTACATAATTGATGAGGAGATTAGTTTATTTTCTGATCCTAAAACATTGATTAGATAATGTTGGGTTTGTGATCTATAGTGATTCCTCAAATAAAGGACATGGTTGTGGATTTATGAAGAATAATATAGTTATAGCCTATGAATCAATGTTGTTGATAATTCCTGAGAAAAAATATCCTACTCATCATCTTGAGTTTGTATTATTAATATTTTCTATGAAGATATGGAGACATTATCTCTATGGAAAAAATGTTAGATATATAAGGATCACAAGAGTCTGATGTATATCTTCTCACAAAATGAACTCAAAATGAGAAAATGAAAATGACTCGAACAACTCAAGAATTATGATTGTACTATACAAAACCACACTAGAAAGGAAAAAAATGTAGCTGATTCATTGAGTAGGAGTTATCAGGCGGTTATCAACAAAATAATGATTGATAAGGATATTTTGAATATAGATATAGTGATGATGGATATATGAATTTTCGAAGAAAGTGAAACAACACAACTTTTTAATTTTTTTCCCAACAATATTTATTAGAAAGGATTAAAACGTCTCATGCTAGTGATGAGAACCATTAAAAAAATCTAATTCCTTAAAATATGGGATGATTGCTTACTTTTTGCGTAAAGATAGAATTCTGATATTTGGGAAGACAGTTTGTTATCAAGCTATACCAAAGCTAAAAAGGGAGTTATTGGATGATTCCAATAGTTATAATTTCTCTAAACATACAGTTAACACTAGTATGTATATATATTTTAAGGAACATTTCTGGTGAGATAACATGGAGAGAGAAATTGTGGATAATGTACCAAAAGTTTTTGTCTGTCAATAGATGCAGGTAGAAAGGTCTCATCCAAAAGGAGTAATGAAACCTATAACTATTACTACAAGGAAATGGGATGGCGTCACCATGTATTTTTTCACTAGATTACCGAAAATTCCAAGGAAAATTTATCCAATATGGGTAATTGTGGATTGACATACGAAATCTGAATATTTCCTCGCTATAAGGGAGTATTTTACACAAGAGCACATAGAAAGACTCCATATCAATGAATTTGTGGGTCTACATGGTGCACATTTCCCAATTGTGTCTGATCATGACCCACAATTTTCATTGAAATTATGGAAAAGTCTTTAGAAAGATTTTGATACTGAACTACGATTGAGTACTGGTTACCACACACAAACTGACGAGCAATCAGAGAGGACAATCCAAACCATAGAGGACATGTTGAGATAATGTTCCCAAGACTTCCATGGTTTGTGGGATAAATACTTACCTTTAGTGGATTTTTCCTACAATAATAGTTTAATTCAAGTATTCAAATGGTGCAATATATAACATTGTCTCGAAAGAGCAGTCGTACACAAAATTGTTGGGATGAAGCTGGAGAAAGGAGACTTATGGGTCCATAGCGTGTGTAGGAAACACTAGAGAAGGTACATACAATTAAAGGTCATATAAAAATGAAACAAAAAAGACAAAAGTGTTATACTTATAATCAAAGGATGGATCTATAATTTCAAGTGGGTAATCACGTTTTTTAAAGTATCTTGATCTTGGACGTGGAGGGAGTGTTGTGTTTATGTTTTTGATGTCATCCTAGTTTCCCACTTTATCCTCAAAAGTGATTTTGAAATAAAAATTTAATTTTCATTCTGTCTTAAAGTATCTCCATGGAATGGTGTTATAAGATTTTGGATGAAATGGAAAATGAGCACTATGTGCATTGGGACATTTGAAATTCTAGAGAGGATTGGAGAAAATTCATATCGTCTAGATATTCCACCTAGCTTATCCAAAGTACACAACGCATTCTATGTCTCATTTTTGATGATGTACATGCAAGAACCATCCCATGTCCTCACTTCTGCAGGTATAAAATTGTATCCTAATATATCTTACTATGAGGAGACTATTCAGATTCTAGAAACTAAAGAACAAGTGTTGAGGAATATGACGTATAATTTAGTAAATATAATTTGGAGAAATCATAAAATAATAGAGGCAACATTGGATACTGAGGAGCTTATGTTAAAGACCTACCAAATCATTTTGCGAGTTAACATTCTTTGAATTTTGAGGATGAAATTTTTATAAGGAGGGGAGAATATAACACCCCATGTTTTTAAAAATAAATATTTTATTCATGAAAAAATGTGTTCCTACAATATAAAAAATATTATAATCTATCTGATAAACAATAGATTTCCTCTAATATGTTTTGAGTTTTGAATAATATTTATCTAGAGTTACAATCAGTAAGTCATTTGGAGTCCAATAGAACCCACTTGATTTTTTTTAAATAATAAATACCCATATGAATATTAATATGAATTCTAATATTTCCCTTATGAATGTAAAATGATGGTATTTTTTGGGTAATACGATAACGAGATCTTAATTAATTTTTCAACGTGATATAAAATTTATTATACCTAAAAAAATTTATTTTCCAAATTAACTATTTAAAAAAAATTAAATTAATAATATTAAGAAAATTATATTTGGGAAATGGGGTTCATTTTTTAATTATATAAATATAATAGTATTTTGGGTGAATTTTATGGGTTTTTCTGAAATTCTTGAATTTTTTATGAATAGTAAAATTCGTTAAAATACCTTATATACAAATTATCTGTTACATATACTCTTAATGAAATCATATGTGATGTAAGGCCACATGGTTCAAATATACTTACACTTATTCCTATTAGGTTTCACTTGAAACAACACTATTGTTTGTCTTGAAAAAAAATTAAAAAATAATGATGAAAGTCTTCAAAATTTACTACTCTCCTCCACTACAAAACCCCCCCTCACTCCCTCTTCTCTTCACTCCAGTATACCTTGAATATCCTAAAAGTTTTTCCTTTTACCCATACCTAGTCAATCCCCACTTCCATGATTCTCTTGGCCTTTCCAAATGACCGAAATCCCTTCCCTTATGCAGGTTGTCATGGAGGTTATTACAAAAGGTAAATCATCTTTCATTTTCATTTACTTTCATTTCAATTTAACTTCATTTCTAATTCTATCATAACATACTCCATAAAAATTACCATTATTACTCAATTATAATATATATACTGAAATTATTTCATGTGAATGGAAGAACCATCATCAATATTATTACTCTCCCTCCCCCTCTCTCTTTTCTTTTATAAATGGAATCATCATCCATAAGGTTTCAATTTACATCCTTTGTGGACGACAAAGTTTCATTCTTCAATTTATTATTCATTACTAGCTATGAAACCATTTTTATGTTTAAAAAAATATATAATGTATGTATTATAAAATATTTAATATTCAGGGTCTAGTATACATACATATTGTTAAATAATATGACCAAACTAATTTATAATAATCCAAATACCGATTAAATAATCAAATTGAATGTCATTAACATTTCATCTAATGATTAATTCTTATGTATTATTAATAAATAATATAAATGAACATTAACACCTATTCATGTTAATAAATAATATTTAAATTCAATTTTGGACATTTACATCCATTCCACATGAACTCCATTACATAAAAACAAGTGTACCGATTATGAAAATCAAAAAAACGAACACTTCAAAACTATAGAATTAAATATTATAACAAATTCATAAAGACATAATGAACACAATAAAATTATGATAAAATAAATAAATTTCTAACATGTTCTTAATTATGTTTTCCAGAAGTATAATTTCATATTCCAGGACCTTATGTTCAAGAGCGAAACACATTCAAACTTAAGGTAGGTGTTTTTCACTTGAACCTCTATTTTCGTTTTGGTAACATTTATTATATACATACCATAATTAAATTATTATTAAATAATATTTAATCCTCTTTATTTATGTCTGAATGATCTATATATGTGTCCCAACCAAAATCCTTCCTAATTTAATGGGGATTTACATGTTTTTAGATGAACTTCCAAAATTACGTCGGAAATACAATCCCAATTCACCCGAATTTCTAAAAATTTTCCTCATTTTAAAGAGAACTCTATAATATGTTTTTAGAAGGAATTACCTTTCTAAAATAACTCATTTTATTATTAAAATACAATCTTACATTAGATCAGGTTTTTTATAAATCATTTTCCAAAAGAATTATTCTTTTCAAAATAAAATAGTATTTATCTCATGAATTATTTAATTATTTTAGTAGTTTATTTTCGTTGGTTTAAAAACTCATGTTTATTATTAGGTATTATTGGGTTTTATCTTTTATTATTCCATATAAACTATTAAATTGGATGGTTTATGAATATTTTTATTGTTGATGTTCTATCCTAAAACTATTCCCTAAATTTACACAAAATAGATTGTGTTTAAGCTTATGTTTGGGGAAAGTTGTTTACATTTCATATGTCAATTTCAATATGAATGTATATGTTGTTTATGTTTATCCTCACTCATATGAGGAATGAATTGGACTTATTTTGTGATGGGTGGGGCCTTATATATTCCACTGATGCATCGGTTTGTCTCATGATACAAATAGACCTTGACTTAGCCGAGGCCTTTACGATTTGTAGATATGGTTCTAGCTGAGGCCTTAGTAATTTTTAGATGTCTTGGACGAGGCCTTGAAAATATGTTTAATACTTTCCAGAATATGATCTTCCCTCATTATGAATCTAGTAATTTAATGTTCATGTGGTTATCCAACTAGTAGAATACACATGATTATGTTTTATTATGGAATTTATTTACTCAACTCATATTCCTACAGTAATGTGTTCACGTTTATTATTATTAATGGAGTGTGTTTTAAATTATTTACATTTCTAATGTTTATGTTTATGAAATCATCTATTGTATTTCTTACTCTTACTATGTGTTTTAGGTTATCCCTATTTTAGGATTCATTTTCGTAGGATACGAATGAGTAAATTATGAATGGATTCCATTTATAATCTAGAAGGCATGTATGATTCATATATCATTAAATAGTGTTTTATTTCCATTAATGATGTAATTATTAACTTATATATGTATATTTTCTCCATAATCTACTAAAATAAAGGTACCTTCTAGATGTATCTTCCTTGTTTATATGGTAATGTAACAAAATAAGTCACAGACTATGTGTAAATGGGGTCAATCCTTATAAAGGATATCTCCATCTCATAGTGTAGCCTAGGAAAGGAGTATCCAACAGTTCCAAAATTTTAACAACAATTCCCAACAACTCACGTGTTGGGAAACCATAAAATACACAATTCATGGCACACCTCATCATTATGCCGCAAAGTTGAGAGACCACAATCTCTAGGTATAGCATTTATACATTGGGAAAATAAGAGGTTTACATTTAGTGGATGGATAGAGGAGACATACCTTCTTCTAATAGTTGGTTTACACTATAATAGTCAATAAATTACCCATTCCCTTCATAACTAGAGGGTTAAACTCTGATGGTAGAGGACCCATTCCCAACTCAGAAGGAGGGTTCCACTATAGAAGTCTATAGAGGACCCCTACCCTAGTCCAATAGTAGGGTTCCACTATTATAGTAGATGATCCATTCCCATTCTAGTTGGAGGGCTCCACACTAAAATCATATAGAGGACTCATTCCTATCCAAGATAGAGGGTTTCATCCTAGGATTTTGTAATGGAACATGCCTAGCCTAGATGAAGTGTTCCACTATAGTCATCAAGGAACCATGACAAACCCAACTGGAGGATTCCACATTGAAATCATCTGGTGAATATGCAAGATCAATCCACCCATTGATTTTCATATTAATAATATATATGAAAAAAAATCATAAATCATATCCCAAACCCACAAATAAGGGAACCATCACTATATACATGGAAAATCTGTAAGAATCGGCTATTTGCAGACCAAATTGTAAAGACATGACCCCAGTTTCCATGGCCATGGCCTTATTTTATTAAATAGACATATGTGAAATAAATGCATATCCCAAAGAAACAAAATGGTATATTAGTTTTTTAAAACCATATATATATATATAATTTCATCATCACAACATGAAATGAATAACAATATAGAAATTCCATTGAAAACATCCTTAAAAAATAGGTTATCCCTACAAGTCATTCATATATTACTTCTTGACTTCCTAGGAAAATAAATCAAAAGAAATTGGTGAGATTAGATGCTCAGTAAGGGTAATAAATAATGAAAAATATATCATAAACATAAACATTATAAATGGTGAATAATTTAAAACACCTACATTTAAAAATGAACTTGAACATAATATAAAAGGTATAAGGGAAGAAAAAATTCCATAATGAAGCATAATCATGGGTATTTTTGAAGTCTAATAACCTCATGGACTATCAATTACTTGTTTCATAATGATACAAATTCCTAATATTATACATTCTAAAATATAACATCAAGTCCTCACCCAATACATTTGAATCGATTAAGGCATCAACAAAAACCATATCGTAAAATGGGAAAGGCATCAGCAAAGTCCATTTCTATTTTGACTCATGATTCCTTACAATGAATATAGAAGATATATCATGCCCCACTCATCACATAAAAATTACAAAGAATTCCACATATGAATGGGGATAAAATAAAACAATATATACATTTATTCTGAGACTAACATATGAATTGTTAATAATATTCCTCAAACAAAATAACTAAACATTCAGAGTATTATGGTTAATGGCTTCAAGATAGAACACCCATAGTCATACTAATCATAAACCATTAAAAAAATATGGTAGATGATATCATAAAATATTAGTCCTAATTAAACATAAGATACTACAAGTGTGTTGAAATAGACAAAATTACATTTATAAAATCAATGAGTAATTCTTGATATAAATACCCATTTACATTTAAAAGAATAGTTATTTTTAAAAAATACATGTATAAAAACAAAAGTCAAATAATATATTTTTCTCATAATAAAATATGTGATTCTATAAAAATAATGGTTTATAAAAATAGATTATATATTTTTCCTAAAATAGGTATCAATTCGAGAAATTCCCTTGAATCGGGAATGTATTTCGAGAATAAATTTTTAATGATTCATTAAAGACATTTAACTCTCCATAAAAGAAATAAGGATTATGGATAGTATAGATATATAGAACATTCAAACAGAATTTATAATGAGTACATATGTATAAATAAAAATTTAATTGGGATTAAGAATGACAAAGTTTAACCTGAAAGAAAATAGAGGTTCAGGTAGAAAACCCATACCTTATATATGAGTATCATCTGATCATGAACATAAGGTCAAGGAATAAGAAATTTGACATATAAATAAAATCATTACAAACTTATTATAAATATAATTAGTTTATAATAATTTTATTATGTGAATTTATAGGCTTATTAATAAGTTTAATGATTGAATTCCATTATTCTGGAGTGTTGGTTTCGTTGATTTTTATATTCGGTTCGCTTGTATAAGATTAACAGAATTCATGTGGAATAGAAATAATTATCTATAATTGGTTTTATACGATACCAATGAACAATTATAAGAATAAATGGTCATATAAATCATTTTTGATATATAATTATTATGATTTATTATTCTAATATTTAATGACAATAATTTATATTATTCTGGAAATATTTTTAATATTGTGAAGTAGTTTTGTTGTATATATTATTATTATTTATATATATGTGTTGAAGAACATTAATTAGGTTATAATTAATATATTATATTTTTATTCAACCATAAAAATGGTTTCATGAACTTAACTGATGGAGAAACTAATGAATAAGACTTCGTCGTCCATGAAGGTTTTAGATCGGCACCTCACAGACGATGATTTTGTCTATAAAATAAGAGAGAGATAGAGAGTAAGAAGAATGATAATTGTTATTAATATAACATTATATAATTCCATTTTATATATGATAATGGATTTATTAGCATCACTATGAAAGAGGAGGTGACTAGAGGATAAGAAAATAATGGAACTCGAAATGAAAATAAAACAATGTAGATGTGGATTTACCCCTTGAATAAACCTCTTTGAGAACCTCCTTAAGGGAATATTTTTTGTTATTTTGGAATAAAAAATTTATCATGGACCTGGGGCGGAAATATGAAATATTACTTGGGAAAAACGTTTGGTGATTCATGTCCTAGAAGAGTGAGGAGAAGAGGACGAATGGGTAGCTTTTATAGTGGAGAACAGAAGTTATTTCCTATTTTTAATAATTGTTTTATTATTTTAGACCAAGACTATTGATGTCCAGGATTCATGTGAATAAAAAAATAATAAGTTCATGAGAGTTTCAATGAATGTGTATTTACATAATCCAATACTCAAGAAATGATGCAGAAATTCATTTATTTAGAATATTTTGTCAATTATCAAATTTCTGTATTCATTAAAAATTCAAGTATTTTTGAAAAATCCAAAATAATCACCCTAACCATTTTTCTATGTTTAGAAAATAAAAATGAACTCCATTTAATTAAATGAATATTTCAAATAATAGAAATTTAGTATTTAAATTAAATAATTATTTACTTAGAAAATAAATATTTAAAATTTAAAACTATTTTTATAATACATTCAATAATTTACTGTGGTCTCATAAAATTATACTAAAATAATTAGAAAAATAACACTTTTTTAGGAATACATATTATTTAATTTATTTTTAAAAAATATTATTTAAAAATATAATTAAATATTTATTACTCACTAAAATACCATCATATAATATGAAATTTTAAAATTATTTATTCTCATTTATATGGTTCCTGATTATTATTTATATTTACATGGGTGATGTTACTATTCATAAGGGTACATTACCTTTCAAAATGGAATGTTCTTATTCGTAAGGGTATGTCACTATTCATAAGGATATGTTAGTATTCACTAAAATTGTATATTGATCCTATCAGACTCTAAATATCTAACTGATCGTAATCGTGTATGTCAGTTTCTAAAAATTCAAATCACAAAAGTGAAAAAAATATATCTAACAATCAGGATATAACTATCTCCATTAAATATCAAATATTTTGTTTCACATAGACATAGTGTTCAATTCAATCAATAATAAATTTATTTGTAAAAACATGTGGTGTTACATTCTTCCCCCCTTTTCAAAAATTTCATCCTCAAAATTTCTAGCTTTTTACATCATAAAAATATTTGGGTAGGTATTCATCATATGTTCCTTAGGGTCCCATGTTTGTTCTTCAATTTTTTGAATCTTCCAATGCACCATTAACGACTGAGTCATATGATTCCTAAACACATGTTCTTTAGTGTTCATAATCTTGATAGGATCCTCATAGTAAGAGAAGTCATGATCAAATTCTTTGTACCTAGGGATTAGTTTTCCTTTCTTTCAAAATATTATGACACCCTTCAATAATGATTAATTCAACAAAAAATGGTATACCCCTTGAAATTTTAAATCATTACATCAATTATCATCATAGATATTTTTCCTACATTGAGTCTCGTTGATATGGGTTTGACTATTCTTTACATTCAGGGTGGTTTCCTCCACATGCTCTGATCCCACAAGCTTCCTGTCACTAACTTCATCCCAACATGATGGTGTATGACATCTCTTTCTATACAATGTTTCATATAGTTCCATTTCAATACTTGAATTGAAAATATTATTGTAGTAAATCCACAACAAAGGTAACTACCGATCCCACAAACATTGAATGTCGAGATAGCATGATCACAACATTTCTTATAAAGAATGCATCATCTTTTCAAAATTCCCATCATTTTAGAGGCTAACAACAGTACTCAGACGAAGCTGAGTGTCTATTAATTTTTGAATACTTTTCAATTATTTCAATGTAACCTGAGGATCATGAGCATTCATTATTTAAAGAGGTCCACCATGAAATCCTAAAGCATGATGGATATATAGTGGTGAGTGGAGTTATAGTGGAAAATATACCCTTATAGAGAGTAAATGTGTAGATTACATAAGTCCGTCAATAATTACCCATAGTGCATCATTCTTTCTTGTAGTTTTAGGTAATACATTGAAAAATACATGGCGATGTCATCCAATTTTCTTTTAGGAATATGTAGTTGTTTCATGAATCATCTAGGATGTTGTCATCCTGCCTTCACCAGTTGATAGACTAAACATATTGATATATTATCAGAAAATTTCTCTCTTAATGTAATACCACCATAAACATTCTGTAAAATATCTATAAATCATAGTTCTACCAAGATTTATAGATATGTTCAAACTATGGGAATCATCAAATAACTCCCTTTTTAGCTTAGGTATAGCAAGAACACAAATCCTCTTCTCAATATTCTAATTCCATCTTCATATATCAATTCATCCAATATCCCATCATTCATATCATTAATTTTATTTTGAATATTGTCATCTTCCGAATGAGAAATTTTAATTTTTTCTCATAATGATTGTTGGCACCACAATTGAAAATGTAAGGATGTTTCACTTTATTTGGTGATTTCCATATCCATCATCTATAGATTGATGTACATAGAAACCTTGTCAATTCTAATTTGGTTTATAACTCTATGATATTTTATACTAAATGAATCATCTACCTTGTCTCCCTTTCCTAGGTTGTAGTGTGTGGAATAATCATAATCCATGAGTAACTTCAGCCATCTACATTGCCACATATTGAGTTATTTTTAGGAGAAGATGAATTTCAAGAAGTTTTGATCAGTATATATCTCATTTCTTTCGCAACAAAGATAATCTCTCGATATCATCCAAGAAAATATTATCGATACTCACTCAAGATTTAGAGTTGGATAATTCAATTCATGAATTTTTTATCTTCGTTGATGTATATGTTATTATTCAATCAATCTACATTAGCACTCATTTGTGTCCTTTCATCGATGCTTTAGTATCCATCCCAACACAACCATTCATCGATGGTACAATCAAGATTGGGGAATTTACTAATTTCCTCTTCAACTATTTAAAAATTTGTTCTCATTATTTTATCCATATGAACATAACATCTTAATGATTAATATCGGTCAAAGAGTTGGATAATCGAGAATGTTTTTAAACAAAACACCAATAATTTGATGATAACCCAATACAACAACATACCTCAGTTATGTTCATTAGAGTATTCCATTTTTGAACTACCCTTATCTTGGTAGGATCATCAAATATTACATCCTTAGAGACAATATGGCCAAAAAAAGAAATTTTTTGAAGCTAGATTTCAGAATTTTAAAATGTCCCATACATCTCATTTCTTCATCAAGTCATCAGAATAAGGCCTAAGTGACTCACAATATCTTCCATGATTTTGGATTATACCATGATATCATTAATATAGAAAAAAAATCATCAAGATATTCATTGAAACCTATAATCATTAAATCCATGAAAAAACACTGTTTTATTTGTCAATCCAAAAGGCATTACTATAATATTATAATATCTATACTAGGTTCAAAATGTTTTCCTTGGAATATATTCCTTCATCACATGCAACTGATGCTATTCAGATCAACGGTCAATCGTTGAATAAATTTGGGCTTTGTGAAGTTAATCAAATAAATCAACCATGATAGGTAGGGGAATCCGATTCTGTATAGTAATAGAATTGATGTCCTTGTAGAAAATTCACAATCACATAGATCCATATTTCTTCCTGATGAAAACAATATAGGATTACCTTTGAGAAACAATAGGTTGAATAAATCCATTATAACTAAATTCCTCTAGTTTTTTATCCAGTTATACTAATTCCACAATGGCTATTCTATAATGAGTCTTTATTATAGGCCTATAAGCATGAATTAAATCAATAAAAAACATAAAATCCTACTCTAAAGGGTGTTTGGGTTAATCCTTCAGAAAATAATCAATATATTTTTTCACAATATGTACAATCTCAATTTAAATATTTCTTTCCTCACGCACCAATATTGTGTTCTCTTACTCTCCATGAATTTCATAATGTAGTGCTACTTGGGGTGGATCGAAATAATTATTAGATGATAATGTTTCTTCCATAAAGGTAAGGGATTTTACATCGTAATCATAAATTGCAACTTCTTTATTCTTGCAATATATATGATGCATTATAATTTATAACCCAATCCATACCAAATATTATATCAATGGATATCATGGGTATGATGTTAAATTTTTCAATAAAGTCATACTTATGTGTCGTGAGGGTAATCCATTGACACATCATTGTTGTGATGATACTTCCAATAGGTGTTTTGATGGACAACCACATTATTAAATCAAATTGGAAATATATTTTTTTCATTGAATTCTATAATGCTATAAAATAATGTGATGAAATTGAATAAAATAAATAATTGTATTTGTTTGAGGAGATGATTAATGTACCTACCACCACATCATTAGTAACTTGAAACTCAATAGTTTTGAAAACATAATCTTATCCATTCTCCCTTGTCTATTTATGATGCACATTTCTTGGGCTCATTGTAAAATCATTAGCATAGTGCCATATATTTATATATTTAAAGCATTAAACATTTATAGATTATTTCTTTCCCCTATAATCACTAGTGTGATGTAATTTCTCTCCACACTTTTACCACATGGATTTTTATTTTTAAGAAGGCACCAGAGTGTTTCCATCCACAAGTATGCCATGTTGGAAAATTTACCTTTGTATTCATCCCGATATCTATTCTATCCTTTTCCTTCATAATCTTCCATTTTCTTCCAGTATATTCATAAGACATAAATAATTCTTTCTATATACTATTATCAACTAAGAGAATGTATTAGTATGATGATAATAATTTAGAGACTAGTTCCAATTAGATGAATGGTTTCAAACCATCAATGAACCAATCAATCATTCTCTATGTATAATATATATAGTATGAAACAAAAATTTCTAAACACGTAGTGTTGGATTCATAATTTTCCCCATTTTTATCATATCTCTCTCTATGTCTTAATAATTTCCTCTCGTTATCCACTCGTTGTTCATGAGGGAAATACTTTTCTAGGAAAATTTCTTTAAAATCCCTTAATTCTATTTATTCTAGGTATTTATACTCCATTTTGTTTTTAATTAATGACCAACAATAATACACAACTCCCGATAGATGACAAACCCCCACGAAAACCTTCTATCTTTCATTAAATCTGAATATAAGAAATATATTCATGCGGGTTTCATTCCTTCCATAAGAAGACATTTCTATATATTGGAATATAGTTGATTAGGTTATGGATCATAATGTATAATATAGACATACAAAAATACAAAACCTAAATTGAAATCATATTGATAGATAATTTTATAATAATAAATGCATGTTCTTTGAGAAAAAATAACATTGTATTCCTTCATAATGATTTGTAAAGAAAATATGAATTATTCTAGGAATATTTTATCTGAGATTCAAAAGAGGTATGCATTAAGGCTCATTTTGAGGTACCAAAATACACCAGGTTAAGCCCAAAACTCATTGTCTGAGTTATTAATCCTAGGTACAACTATTTCAAAACCACTTCCACATGTAGTATCATGAATGTAATTCCTTAAATAAAATGTTCCACATAATCTATTCCATTCCAAATTTACATTTTGTTCTCCCATGATTATCATAAAATAATTTCTTAGGGTTTTTTTCCATAATCTACATTTTATAAATCTAGTTTCCATATTATCTTTTAAACTACAATGATACTAACTATAAAGACCGAACCCAGTTTCCTGAAGTTGGTGCCTTTTTTATAACATTTGAATAATTATTAGAATCTAATATGCTAAAGGAATGTATTAGTTTAGTAGGTTTCAAAAACTATATACATTAATATGTTCAAAATTACATGTTGAAAGGAAAAAATATATGAACATTTAATTGAAAACATTCGCAACTTTTATGTTATCCCTACTAGTCATTCATAATTTATATCTTTACACCTTGAGAAAATTATGCAAATTAATGGTGTGAGATCAAATACTAAGTAAGGGTAAGAAAAACAGTTGAGGATATCATTAAAATAAACATTATACATGGTGAGTATCTAAAGACTCATTCTTTTAAAAATGAACATGAACATAATATGACAGGAATAAGGGAGGAATAAATAATGTCATAATAAATTATAATCAAAGGTATTCTAAATGTCTAATAACCTCATGGACTATAAATTAATTGTTTCATAATGAGGGAAATGAATAATTCCAAACATTTTGAAATATAATGTTAAGGTCTGGTCCATTAAATCTGAAAATGAGTGAGGCCTCAGCCAAAACTACATCTGAAAATAAGTAAGGCCTCAACCAAGTCCATATCTGTTTTGTCTCATGAGACCTACTGATGCGTCAAGTAGAAATATCATTACCAACATCACATACTAATTCCACTTTATTCATAATACTATTGAGGATAAATTTAAATTATATTTACCAACATAATGAAACTAAAAAATGATATTTAAATAACATCCCCCAAACATAAACACTAACCATTCATTGTTATATGGTGAATGGTTTCTAGATAGAAAATAAATAGTCAAAATAATCATAAACCATTAAATACACTATTTTAGATGATATCATAAAATATTAGTTCTAGTTAAATATAAAATTCAAAAAGTCAGTATAAATAAACAAAATTACCCTTATAAAATCATTGAGTAATTATTCAGAAAAAATAATCTTTTACTTTGAAAAGAAAATTTCATTCATAAAAATATATGATTAAAACAAGATGTAAAATAATATTTTTTTATAAATATAAAATCAAGAATTTTATAATAATAATGGTTTATAATACAGATTATAGGGTGCCATTGGAAATAGATATTAATTTGAGAAACTCCCATGAATCGGGCTTGTATTTCATAATGAATTTGTGAATAATCCTTTTAAAAAATCAATCTGTCTATTAAACATAGAAGGTTTATGGTCGTTAAAAATATATAGAAAACTCAGACATAATTTATGATGACTAAATACAAATAAATATTCATTTAATTGGGATTAATAAATAAAAACAGTATCCTGCAAGAAAATGGAGGTTCGCATAGAAAACCATTACCTTAGGTTCAAATATGTTCCACTCTTCAACTTATTGTCGAAGAATATAGAATTAAACTCACTAATAACTTCTTTAATAAAATATTGAATATTTATATCGGTTATAATAATTTTATTAATTTAATTTATTTACTTATTCATAAGTTATAAAACTGAATTCCATTATTATGTAGTGTTCGTTGGCATGATTTTCAAAATCAGTTCCCTTTTTATAATTAATGGTGTTCACATGGAATGGTTATAAATATAATTTTTTTTATTTATATGATAATAATAAAAATTTATAAAATTAAATGGTTATATAACTATTATTTTAATATGGTATGAAGATTTCTTATTAAGTGAAACATTAATGACAATAATTTAGATTATTTTATAGGAATTTTGAATATTGTGAACCTGTTTTGTTGTATGTATTAATATTAAATATATACCTATGTTAGAAAATTAAATAGGTTTTAATAAATATTATATAGTTTGGTCCAACCATAAAAATGTTTTAATTACCAAAACTAAGTGATAAATTTAAGAACGAGACTTTGTCGTCCACGAAGGTTATAAATTGGCACATCACAGACGATGATTTCAGTTATAAAAAAAGAGAGAAAGGGAGAGAGGGTAATAATATTGATAATGGTTGTTACATTAACATGATATAATAAAAGAATGTATATGATACTATAATTATAAATATCATTAAAACAATGGAAGAGATAATAGGATAACAAAAGAAAGTAACATGAAATGGAATTAAAATAAAGAAGATACACATTATCCTCTTGAATACTAATCATTGAGATCCTTTTTAAGCGAACAGGTCTTGGTAATTTTGCAAGACCAAGGGATACTGAACATAGTGAGGGAATATGTAAGAGTATTCTGGACGAACAATGTGTTGATTCAAATCATAGAGGGGTGAGGCGATGTGGGAGTTATGGGTGAATTTTATAGTGGAGGAGATTAGTTATTTAACATTATTTTAATCATTATTTTATTATTTTGGTTGAATAATATGAATATTATTGTTTATTGGGACTCAAAAATATATTAAGTGCATGTTATTTCGAACCAATGTCCATTTAAATTATCCAAGACTCAAGCATATGGAATAAATGCATTTATTTAGCATATTTCGTAAATTATCAAATTTCACTATTCAAGAAAAATTCATGCATTTTAAAAATATCCAAAAAAATATGCAAATTATTTTTTTTGATGTGTAGATTTTAAAATATGAGCTCAATTTTATCAAAATTATTTTCTAAATATGAGAAAATTAAAATTTTTTAAGAATCATTATTTGCATGAGAAATATAGATTTTATATTTTAAACTTATTTTATTATTCAATAAAAAATTAAATAAGATCACATAAAATTATCCAACAATCATATGATAAAAAAATTATTTTAGAATATATTTTATTGAAATTAATTTTATTAATTTATTGATTTAATATTTTAATCAAATAGTTATTACTCACAAAAATACAAAAACTTAATTTTTAATTTGTAAAATATTCACTCTCATTTATATGGTGCTTAAAATATATTTATTATTACCTAGATGAGGTTAATATTCAAAAGGGTAAATTAATATTCATAAGGTTAAGTTACTATTAATAAGGATAAGACACTATTGACAAAAAAAGTAAGTCAATCCTATCAGACCCTAAAAATCTTACTGATCACAACAATGTATGTCATTTTTTCGAAATTAAAATCACATAAACGATAAATTATATATAACCATGAGGTTATATCAATATTGTATAAATATAAATGTGTCTATTTTTATAGGCATAGTGTTGAATTAATTTTATAATAACATTATTTGTAAAACCATGGTGTGTTACACAATATCCGAGTCTAAATGATGGTGATTAGAGATTTTTATGTAACCCAAAAAGGGATCAAAGGGTACACGACATGTTAGGGTACTCAGAAGACTTTTTGTCCTACACTATCACTTGTCCATGTCCCTAGGGGTAAATAAATTTTAAACCATGTATGGATACAAAGTTTTTAGAGTGTCTACATGGGGTTCTCATGCCACTCCTAGTCCCCCCACAGTATATTTGGTTGTGTCTGTGTATACATCTCCTGTTAGTGTAATTATGTACACGAAATTGTTATTCACTTGGGTAGTCACCTATGTCTTTGGTCGTGTCTTTTTGCTCAGGCACGTGGTGTGTAACTTCTTGTTTTCACTTCCACATAGCTTATCCTCTCTAGGAATATAATCATTATGTGTAAGAAGTCTACGTGATGTACCATTATTATAAATTCCTCAAACCATAGTGTCCATAATATAGGGGCTAAATGTCGTGTGTTCATAAAATAACTCAACATGTAGTCAGGTTTTTCATAGTTTTAAAATAAGAACTATATGATTTTGATATGGGATTTATTCTTAAATTCCAACATTCTCCTTCCAGAAAATTGTGTATCAATCCATGGTTTATTGTTTCTTTCCATTGTTTTTTCTAAATCATATTCCATCATCCTGTGGTGGTTCCGTTTATGCACAACACATGACTCTGCCACCAAACATCATTGATTCAGTATTCCATAAAAATATATCAAGAAACCTTATAATTACCATGATATTTCCCTGATTCATTTATCCATTCCTCATAAGAAATTCTTCTTTTATCTTGGGTGTCTGATCGGGCTTGTCATCACTGAAAATTGTCTAACTTGGACCGTAGGGTCCATACAGTGATGAACATGATTCAATTATGGGTGAAAGGAATAATTCTATTTAAAATTATTTCCATGAACTGTTATCCACCTGTGAAGAATGGGGATATATATAGACAAAACACCATTGCATAATCAATTTATCGTGTACACGGTCTCATGCAATGTTTCAGAAATTACCAAAGTCCATAACAAGGATGATTGTGCTCAATATATGTAATAAAAAAGAGAATAATACACTCTTTTATGTGTTCTACATAGATATAAGATCATTATTTATCAAAGAACATGACCACCAATGATTGAAGGTAATCATTGTGCTTAAGACACTTTAATCTACTCTGATATTGAGATATATTGTCATTCGTTAAATCCTCCAATGTAACAGGGAATGAGAATATATATAGACATCCTACGGTTAATGCAAATAACCATGGAGGAATTTTCATAATAGCGGATTTTTAGATATTCTAGTTTGTATAATATAATAATTAATTCAATTAATTCAATTAATATAGTCAATTAACTAGTAGAATTTATGGCTAACGGGTGAGATATGTGAACCTGATGTGTTGACATATCTTAAGTGTCACCTAGGGTAAAAATTGCATTCCGAACACAACGATGGCCTTAGATTTAATATCCATGATTTATTTAAATATTTTTCCCATTTCATTAATAAATTGTTCTTGGAAAATATAAAATATTTTTCATATTTACATAAAATTAATCTTGGGGACACTGGGTCTCAGAATCACACACCATCTCAGCACATAGGTTTAGAAAATATATGAATTAATATTTAAAACTCCTATTAGAAAAAGAATAATTCGGTACATCATTTTAATAAGATCTTGACATTTAGAAGTCTTCATATATGTACCCAAATTAGACCATTAATCCGAACATGTGGAAAAGAAACACATGAATGTGTGATATTATATTATTATATTGGTAAAAATGGGAGATATCAATCGATGTTCATATTAATTCATTAAATAAGAATAAGGGTATGAGGTCATGAATTCAACTAATAGAGTTTTATCCATTCTATCATGAAATTTGACATGATTTATTTAATAATAAATTATCATTTCAAAATACATGAATCATAGGAGTTAAAAATCATCAGAGATCAATCAATAATAATAAGATCATGTCATAGAATTATTGTTCCATCATAAGTATTAAAAACAATTCACATTTAAAGGATAACTATCAAGACCATAATATCATAATAGATTAGGCATCAAAACCTACTTCACATATAATAACAGATCATGCATCATCACATGTTTTCCATAGTGAGTCGTGGACATGATATTGTTACCTAGAGTATATAAAGTGTATGAAATTTTTGTAATATTTATATACTTAGATATTAAACATTAACCATGGAATTGGATGGATATTGAATTATGGGTCCACCTATGAGATAATGAAAACTGTACTTCTGTTTTCCACAAGATCATACAATATTCCATATATCAGCATACCATAACCCATACAAAATAAAAATGTATCATAAAAATAAAATAATGGTAAAAATAATCTTTCTAGAGATTAAATTCTTATAGAATCATTTGTTCACATATCCAGTAATACATAATTATGATAAATGTAAGTTATAATGGAATAAAATTTCTTTAAGAGGTTCACAGGAATATAACATGATGAAAATTCACATTTTAAAATTAAATCAAAAATTTAAAATATAAAAATTCCTCAAATATTAAGGAAAATATTTTCATAAATAATAAACATTAAAAAATAAACTTTATTATTCATGTAATGATGAAATTAAATTCCATTCCTGCCATATATGTAAAAATTAAATATTAATTTCGAATTATTTTTAAAATTTATAAAATACCATTTTTTGATAATAATAAAAATATTTTATGATAAACCATTTTTTAAAGTAAGTAATGATTAAAAATTAATTTTTAAAATTAATTTATAATAGTAAACATATTATTGAAATCATTTTTAAAAACATATTTAATTAAGAAAGATGATTTTCAATCGAAGAGTGAAATAATGTAGATTTTCCTTAAAAAATATTATGGTATCTTATGTAATTTAAGATGGGAAGACGAAAAGAAAACATATGATTAAGAGATGCATCAGAAGTAGAATAAAAATTAAATTTATTTATTATATAAAAATTATATAATAAATAAATAGAAATTCAATCATATATAATCCCGTTAAAATATAATATTGTAACATAAATATATTTCCTTAGGTTTCGATATTCTACCTACATGATGGAAATGAATTTATAAATACAATATATTTATTATAAATTTATTACATAACCGTAATCTTATATTTCATAACATTTATTATTTACTAATGACATCATTTCACTTGTTTATTTATAATTCTTTATTAAAATTAAATTTCTTGGTGATAATGTCATCAATTTTATGCATGTTTTAGTTTCAAAGTCCCAATACTTGTAAATTGATCATTATTCGATCATATGAATAATTTTAATTTGGATAATGAATAAATATTTGATCATTATATAAAAATCAAAAGTCATAAATAAAATTTTGAGATATGGAAATAAATTACACTCTCTAAGGAGAAAATATGTCGTACGTATGCAAGCCATCTTTTTTAAATTTTTAACATAGGGTATGGAATAAAGGTAAATAATAATTCACAATTGTAGGTTAAATATTATAGAATATATGTCGTGAATATTAATAAAAAAAATAATTACAACAATCTATGTAAAATGGAACTGAAAAACAATTCAAATCACTTAATAGAGGTTGAAGTCCACACCTATTCTCAAGAAGCATTATCATTTTATTAAATATTCGATGGTAAGAATTTATATGTGATATTATTATTCAAAAAGTACAAGTATTTAATAAATATCATATATAAAAATTATACCCATCATAATAACCATTGATTAATTATGACGACGGAAAGTGAATTATATATCTATTTTGATATGTAAATCATTATGTACACACGAGCAATACATTAAATTTCAAATTGACGGGAAATTGGTTAAATAAAGGTGGATTCATAATAATAATATCATTTAATCTTATTTTGAGTAGAAAAGATTCTATTTTTTGATAAATAACATAGTTTCTGAAGAAGAAATATGAGAAGTAAATAGAATGTAACATCTCAAGGATATTACATATTCTAGGAGAGGACACAATTATATATCCTATGAAAGACTATATAGTTCTTTTGGGATGAATATAACAACAATAATGTGACTATGTATTTTTATAAGATAATTTTTTAGTATCCAGTTCAGATAGAAGACTACAAATAGTGTAAATAAGAGAACGGATGTGTTTCCTTTTATAAGGGAGGGAGAGGATACAGATGGAAATTCATAAAATAATATAATATAGTAATGTCATTCAAATGAAAAATGATTCAAAATGAAAATTAATTAAAATATATGTAGCCTATGATCAAAATAAAATCATCCAATAAAATTTAGTCTCTTATTTTTGTCATTTTAAAGTATGTATTTTTTATTAACCCCTTCGTTAATCATTTGGATCATAACCATGGTAATAGTAATTTCATTCATAATGGGATAATAATGTGAAAATAATTGGAAAATTACTCACAAGTGAACCATGATTTATATGTTAATTCATATTACACTAACATGGATGAATATAACAATGTTATGAACTTTAAATGATGTAATAATTTATTTTGAAAAAAGAGTCCTTTCCAAAAATTAAATTATTCTTTATTGATTTAAAATGTTCATATTACATGAGCATAAAATTGGGAGATTTATCACAATACCTTTTGAGAAGTGAAAAAAATTCCTATAGATACTTCATTATACCAAGAAAAATCCAAACCATTAACAAATTTATTCACAATACCATCCTATATCGAATTATCTTCCCTGAAAATATGGGTGATAATATGATTCAAGTAAATGAGAGAGTCCAAATAGTTTATCCAATGATTGATGAGGTTCCAAGTGAACTAAGATAGTCCCATCATAATGGATGAAACCATTATAGTAGAATCACTCTCATGAAAAATATCATTCCATCTATGACTCACAACATATTACACCATAAGAATAATGTCAATATTTTCAGCTTCATGTGATGATGGAAGACCACATGAACCATGGAAGTATCCATGAACACGCCCTCTATGATTTTTTATAAAAACACCACATCCAGAGGGACCTTTATTTTCTCTAGAAGCTCCATCAAAGTTAACATTTAATCATCCATCAAAGTGTTACTACCAAACGACATCTACGGTACCCTGAAATGGATAATAATTCCCTTTGACATCAATCCAACCAAAAACAGACTTTTCATTAACTATGTTAAAATAGAAATGATTCAGTGGTGTAAGGATTCAAAAACAACACCGTGAATGACTGATAAATCTGCACCAATTGTGAAGTAGAGTTTATCATGAATTTTTTTATATTGAGCATGTCAAATAAAATTCAAGATTTATGATGCATGGAATTGTAAAAGTTACATAAATTGGGAGAAAGTGCAATTTAATTCTAGCTATAGAAGAAATCGTGAATGTAAGTCATGTGAGGCAGAGAGACTTCAATGAAATTAGATACCACCTCTACATTGATGACGTAAAAAAATAACTATGAAACAAGGGGTCTACATCCTCCATATATGGATGACAAAGAACACATGAAGAAAAATGGAAAATTTTTTAGGATTGAAGATAATAATCAGTTGGATGTTTTTGATGAGCCAATCTCCAAACCAGAACTTACTAAGAAGGCCTGATGAAATTCCTATGTACATTCCCCATCCATTGAGATTCCATATTAAAAATTCAGGAAATCTTATAAAATTATGTGGAAGTCATAATGGCATTATTAGTAGGTTCCCATACCTAGAAATCATCCCTATTGAAAAAAGTTTCTATTATCTATACTAATAATGTGAATTGGAAGTGTACCCAAATCAACAAGATGATCCTTAGCAGTGACATGCATGTCAATAAGAAAATCCACATCCACATATGCTTGAAAAATGGTGCAAATAGTCTAATTGATTTTATAGAATAAAATAAGTATGTTCTTCCAAACTAACCATCTGGAATGAGAATCAACAGAAGCATTAATAGATTTAAAAGAATGCCACACAGATGAATTAGGATGATTAAATACTGCATTATTATGTCTATTCATGAATTTATTCCAATGTAATGTGAGGGTATCAGAATTACTATGGATTATTCTCCACATTAAAAATGTCTGTAAATAATCATTGAAGAGATCAATGTTTTTAATACCTAAACCCCCTACATCATATTTTTTACAAATATATCTCCATTAAACCATAAGAAATTTAATCCCAAGAATATTTCCATTCAAAATTGAATTACTCATAGAAACATTAATTCTATTTATGAGAGATATTGTCCATTTTCACTACGTAAAGAATATAGAAACATTGATACAATAATAGCATTGATTAAGAAATACGACCAGCCATGGCTAGAGTCCATTCCTTCTAAGTATGATGTTTCCTTCTGAAGATACTATGAATGTAAAAGAAATAATATGATTTTATACTCCCCCAGTACATAGGAACACCTAGATAGGTGAATGAGAGAGATCCCTTATGAATACCCAATTCCATAAAAATTTCAAAATTCTTAATAGTAGTGATATTTATACCGAAATAGAAAATAGACTTTCTCAAACTGATCTCCTATTTAGAAAATGTTTCATAGTGTAATAGGTCCCTTTTAATATTCTTTACGGTTCACTTATACCCTCGACTAATGAGAATGATATCATCAACATACAAAAAATGTGTTGGAGCAACAATTACACTACAAGAAAAAATAGGCTTCAATTTCCCAATGAAAGCCATAATATAAAGTAATATTCTAAGATTTCCCTATAAAATGATAAAAATTATACCATAATTTGTATCACCATTCATAACATCTCTATAATATTCAAAATAGCCCATTGGGGACCCAATAATAAAGACATATATTTGAAAATACCCAAAAATGGTTTTGACCCATGAAATAAAAAAAAGTCAAAACCAAACAATTGAACAACATTTAAGGTGAATCTACAATTTATAGTATCAAAAACATTTCTGGAATCAAGGTTAAGATTAATATTACCACCCCTTGTGGATTTCACAATATGGTTAACACATTATGAGGAAGTGATAAAGAAATCCTTAATGGACCGTACCATTATAAAACGAAATGTATTGGGAGAAACAATCCTACTTATAATTGAGGCCAAACTTATAGCCATGATCTTTTAAATAATTTTGTAAATTTTTTTTTGTTTAGGTAACCATCCTAATTATGTGATTTTAATTAGTATTCCCTAACTTTAGAATAAGAGCAAGAAACTGATCATTCAGACCATTGGGAAGGGAACCCCTTCAAATAATGAGTGACCAACCTGTAAACATTAAAGAAATTATTAAAAGGATAAAATTAAAATAAAAAAATTTAAAAATTCATATAATATATTATATGTTTATGAAAAAATAATGTTACAGTATTACTTAATAAAATTTTATTACATTTAATATTTTGAAAAATATTTATTTTTTCTTTCTTTAATTGATAATAAACTGTTTGGTGTTGCATAATCTATTAAGGTAATTATAAAAATTCTAAAATTTATAAATAAAGTTAAATAAATAAAATAAATTTATTATGATAAAATTGTTCAATTTTTACTTTTAGATAAATTTTATAGCCTAATCATAATGTTTTTTCAATATTTCACTATTTTACCCTTACATAGGTTATAAACATCTAGAATGATTTCTATTTATTTTTAACAAAAATAAATGTGACCTATCTACAAAATTATATAATCAAAAAAAATATGGAATCCTTTTTTCAATATTTAATTTTCATATTTTGAGGAAATATATTTTAAAATATGTGAGAAAGAGCAAATAATAACAATTTTAAAAAATTAATAATAAAAACTATTTTGTCATATCTCATTTATAGATCAAATATTCAATAACATATAAAACATTTTATAGATTATATAATATATTAATTAAATAAAAATAATTCCATAATAGTAATAAATTTATATTATTAAGATAAAATCATATTGTGCACATAAAAACATTTTTTCAGATAAAAAATATCTGTTATTTTTGAATATTTTTTATTTTCATTTATGATTAATTAATAACCAATGAATTAATTTTATACATTATTAAATCATTTTCATAAGAAATTTATAAAATACTACACATAACCACAAATAAAAAATCATTGAAATAATTTTAGTATCAGATCATAATTTTTTTATAGTTTATCTTGGTCTGTTTAAACTTGTTGTTTCATGTAACACACGATACCAAATAAATTTAATTTATCTAAAAAATATTTTTCATAAAATATAAGGGTGTTAAATTATACCCCCTGAAAATAATATTTCTCTTTAATTATGATTTTGATAAATAAAAATGGATATCAATATTTCATTATATCCCGAGGTTCCCTAGTAGCTTCATTAATTTTCAAATTCAATTTCTGAACATTAACTGATATAAAAGTCATATTCATATGAAGAATATCAAAATAATCAGATTTTTTTTTTGTTTTTCATCTATATAAAACCCATTCTCTAATGGTATGACCTTTGAGTTCATTACATGCGATGGATTAGGTATTTACATCATCATCAGAGACACATGGGAGACATAATGAGCTTGAGAGATTTTTGGTGGATCTTCCAACGGATAACATACCATCACTATATTGTAAATAATATTGAATGAGAAAATATACCAGTTTCTCAAATATCAGTTAATTCAAGATATCATAACCAAATTCTAGGGAGAAATTTTTAGAAATACATTTTCACTAACTTCAAACATTAGATCTCATCTATGATTGTTAGCATGACATTTATGTTGACTCGTAGACTATCATCTATGATGTTGAATTACTCATAATTTCACTTCCATTTTGTTTCTTAGCTCAGGTTATAGTATTCCAATTTATCCAACCTCATCCAAACATGTTATAAGTCTATAATTTCTACCATTTAGGGCCTCATAAGGAGATTTTTGAATTTTTCAGTGAATGAAATTATTATAATAAAACATTACTAGAGGAATGCGTTGATCCAAACAATGTTTTAATTCCAATGAACAATATATCATCATATAATCTCGGGTATGAAATGTTCTCCAATGGGTAAAAGTATATATGAGGATGATAATAAGTGATAAAACGTAATTCCATATCTTTTACAAGAAAGAGACTTTGTCATAACATTGAAGTAAACCTAGGATCCGAATAAAATATAATATATTTTGGTACATCATGAAACCCAACAACTTGTTAATATTTATTCTAAAAAGATGACTAGGATATAAATATTATCTGATAATAATGAAGTGTGCTGAATTTTTAAGGAATGTGAATACAACCTAAAAAACATTGCATTATTTATATCTTTTGGGGAGTCTGAAAATGAAATGACATGTGTTTTCACTATTTCAATTCTAGTATGGGTAGTGGTTTTAATATCCTATTTTAATCAAGTTTATCATTATTAAAATACTAAAATATAATGCACCATGATGCATAATTTTCAATATACCAATTAATTTTTTACCATAAATACTCTATAAAAAAACATCTTCATACTTTCCGGATTAATGGATAATGGTGAACAATGTACTTTACCAAAAAACACCTAATTCAAATCTAGTCTAAATGGGACCCATAAATAGTTCCTTAACCATATCATTCACCATAATAAATTTTTCACACATCAATGTTTTTCAAATTCATTTATAGAACACCATCTTCATTTTTTCCCTCTTTAATCCTTAAATGGAAATATTAGTGATCACTCATTTGAGATAGATAGTATATATCCCCTTATTTCAATAATTATAGATTTATTATTTTAAATTTTTTAAATAATGGATCTTTTGTGATTGTCATCACATATTATTTATTGTGATCCATTAGACTCTTAGAATATTCTATTATGTTCTCCTTGCCATTGTATAAATTTATTAACAATTCAGAATATCTAATCAGCTATAACAATATGATTTTATACATTTTTATACATTTTTCAATGAACATATACATTAGGAATTAATTATGACTATATATATCACATATGTTTCTACAAATAAAATGTCTCCCTATATTTAACACAAAAATTACCGCTACTATCTCAAAATCATGAGATGCATAATTTTACTCTTGAACATTAAATAATAGCAAGGAATAATCTATGGAAATGTCATTATGCAAGAGGACTCATTATATTACCTTCATAAATTAATCAATATATATTATTAAAAATTATTCATTGTAGGTTAATGATAGATGATGTACACTGTGTAATATTATCTTTAGTTCTTTGAAATTTCCTTCCCATTCATCCATAAAAATTAACATGGATCCCTTATTAGTTAAAATTCATATTTTATTGTTTATACATGAAATATGTTCCACAATGAATCAATAATATATATTAAAACTATGAAAACTATGAATCTATGTCACCTTGGTTTGTGTGGGTCAATGTTAAATAACTTCTCTCTATGAAATATCTACAAAAATAACCTTGATATTGAAAATATAACATAAGAATGAAACATTATGTAGTAAAAAATAACAATATTTAATTTTTTTAAATAAATTATAATTTCATAGGTCTTCAATACAATTATTAGGAAACACAAATGTTCTTCCTTTTTCGGTGATTATGTAGACACATGCATTATGAATACTTCAATAACTAATAAAGGTTATATTTTAAGACTCTAATAGTTAAATCCATGAAGATGTTTTCAGAATTAGTAAGACCAAGGAGAGTAACAATATATACATATTTTTTATAACTAGTTGATAATGTACTATTGGGAATATCCTCAATATTGAACATCAGTTCATTATATCCAGAGTGAGGATAAATTTAGAATAATTATTCACCTCTAAACAATTGATCAAATAAATATTTAATATATGTAAAAGGTTACATATTAATGATTAGGATCTTGATATGTTCTCAACAATCAATTAAGTGTTTCATCAATTCATCATCCTTCATAAAAAAGAACCAATTTAGCCTAATGTGATTCACATGTCCAAATGAATCCCCTATCAAGATTCTCATAGTATTTCTTCTTTGATTAATGCCACCAAATTATTTCCACTCTATATAAAGTGTTTCAAATAATTATAACACTAGTTATGAGTTATATTGAGAAATAAACAACATGATTTATAGGAAGACTGAAAAATCCACTAGAATTTCATTAATAATATCACAGAATAGGAATATCATCAATGATGAGTTTCTCCCCATACTCTTGAGAAAAATTCCCTTTTGAATATGTATTTAAACCCAAAAAATTGATTCAATTTCAGTTGGATTTTTATATTTGTAATTGAACCAATAGACCATTATATATTGGTTTTGAATATCCAATGAGACTTTACATACATATAAATTGATGTGTGATTTATGTAAATAATGATAATCAACTCCATAAATAACATTGAATGCAACTAGATGGGTAATAAATAGAGTTTTAGGAATAATATTCCCATTATAAATAATCAGAGAAGAATAATATACATGTGACAAAATAATAACAACATTATTTTTTTTTCATTACTTATTCGACCTCTAATCCTTGATGATATGAAAAAAAACTTCCGTATATATTATCTGATATAAATGAAATAATTTAATTAAACCCAAATAGGTTAATTCAAAATTTTAGTATACCTATCAAAACCAAAAAATACACAACCTCCCTTAAATCCATTATTAAAAACCAAATTATAAACATGATTACCAGACAACTTTTATTAGAGTGACCAATCATGAAAATAAATTCATTATATGTCAAAATATTGACACCTTTTTTCAATATATGAATCATTAGGTTATCTATTGGTCATCCCAGATAATTATCTCTACAAATCATTCAAACTGGTTCATAATGAAAATATGAATTTACCTAACTAAATCCTCTTGAAGTGTGAATCTTTACATTCTATAACGGAACACTCACTGTATAGTGGGATAATGGGTGAGATATATTGAACTATCCCTTTTCCAGGTTGTAACACTTAATGAATATGTGTCAACACTACATCCAATTTAAGTGTTTAGATAATGATTCATTTCTAGGAAAACCACAAAGTCTCTTCCTTTACAAATATTTAGGATGTTATCAAATAAGTTAACATATCCTTAAAAATATCAATAATTATATCTACATGTAATTTATAATTATTGATCAATCAAATACTATAATATAATCTTTCTAAACCCAATATTATTACACATAAATATTTAAATTATTTATAATAATATTCATTATGATTCATATTTAATTCCTTATGGACTATAATTCATTTTCTTATTTCGTCTCTAGATTAAAAATCTTCTTATGTCGTGATTAATATTAAATATTTATGATAATGATATTCCCAATTAAGAATATTCATACACATATATTTCATCAAACTGTCTACATATCATATTTAAAGGAAACATAATACAGGGTGATATCAAATGCTCAATAAATGTAATGATGGGAGATATCTATTTATGATCATATGGAATAATACGATAAAAAAAGTGTTTTTAATATTTAATATAACATAAAATGAATATATCTGATATATTATTAATTGTAAACATAATTTATGGCATAAAACTATAAAATTTCAATTGTTAGGAATCATACTATTGAGAAACAATCATAATAAAATAATGATCCATGAGTTAAATACAAAGAAGGGTGGAAATATCTTATGAATTCAATCTATTTGAAATTTCATAGGAAACAATCGAGAAGACTAAATAACAACAAATCAACGATTTTCACCAATTCCTCACATCATAATGTATGAGGAATGATATGTTGTTTCCCATAGAGGATCAAAAACATTAACATGTATCCATAGAGGATCATGAACATAAACTTATTTCCCATAGTCATAGTATGTGATATAAAACATAAAACAATTAATTAGAGGGATATATAATTGTTGGCCACAATTTTTATAATTAAAAAAATACATATGTGTAAAACAAGATAAGAAAACACTCAAAATATCATGATAGCATAACATATGGGAAGTAAATTGGTATCATAAAAATTTCATTATAGTAATAATAAACCATCCACAAAACAATCACGATGGTATAATCTGATATTATTCCAAGTAAATCGAAATTAACATAAATTATCTTATCATAAATGGAAATTCAGTTAGGATATTCACATTAATACGTAATAAGGATAATAATAATTTCAATTATAAATCTACTATATAAAATAAATAATATTCCCATATATTAAGGAAAAATTTTTAAATAGAAATTGTATTGCAATTTTTTAAATGCATATCAAGTTCATGATAGTGAGAAATTTTGTTTGTGATGTATAAATTTGAAGAGAAAATTTTATTCAATCTTTTTTAAAATGATTAAAATAAACATTTAAAAAATAAAAATAATAAAATAATTTCTGAATTTGTTAAAAATTAAATAATGTATAAAAAATAAATTCAAAAATCATTCTATAATATAAATAAAAATCTTGAAAACATTTTATGAAAATATATACATGGAAGGAAAAATATTTTTTTCCTGAAGAAAAAAATGAAGTCTATTTTCATTAAAGAAATAATTTTGGTTTCCTGAGTATGCAAAGGGAGTGAAATTAAATGAAATCATGTGATTTATATAGTTAACAATATGTGTATAAAAATGAAATGTTTTTATCAGATAATAATTATACTATTTTACTAATGGTAATTCAAGAACAAAAAATCTTAATTAAATATTTGTTTGAAATATAAATTGCATGCCTAAAGTCTTGTATTAATTCATAAATGATCAAAGCTATTTTATAATAAATAGATATTTATTATGAATTTATTAATGAAAAATAATAATTCATTTTATACCATTCATGATTTTTTGTGACATCTTATCACTTTGTGATTAATAATTTGTTATTAATATCACTCTTCTTATAGATAACTGATTTGTTTTTCCGGATATTTTTTGTTCGGTATTCGAGATCCTTGTACATTATTAAATATTTAATCATATAAATAAATTTATTCATGAAATAAATATAATATATGATTATATATATATATTTATATTCAACTATAAATGATTAGACAATTGTGATTTATATCATTAATAGAGATGGTACGTCATACATAAAGATGAATATTTATTTCATTTTTTAATGGATAGAAAAAATAATGTTAAATAATAATTAAAAATTCCCAAATAATTAGTATATATTATATAAAAATAAATATTCAATAAATATATGTTTTTTACTATTAATTTAATCAACAAAATTGACATACATCACATTACATTATTGAGGTTATATTCCACATGTACACATGAGCAACGTAACCGTCCTTCACAAAAATTATTTATAAAATGGTATATGTGATATTATAATTCCAAATGTATAACTATGTTTGAATATAACATATAATCATTATAAGAATTATTATTACCATCCACAAATAATGGTGATGTATAATAATTTTTATCGCTCGGTGGAGATGAGTATTCATATGCATGCGTGATCGATACAATCACTATGCCATTGATGGAAAATTTAGTGAATAAAGTGACCATAACATCATAATAAAAATCCGTACTATTTAATTTTTAGAAGTAAATATATTATTAAAAATACAAACTATTTAGATGAGTAAAAACAAAAATAAAAACGAAATTTATCATTTAAGGTGATTACCACTTAACGAAGGAAGTCTTTTGGATCTCCCCTTAGAGACAATGTTGATATTCATTTAGTTATAAAAAACCTCTATAATATTTCTAGGAATGTTCAGAAGTTAATTTTATATGGCGTTGTCTATCAATAAGGATTAATTTATCATTAATAAGAGAATGGTGCAAAATCATTTAATAATAGAGGCAGTATACACACTAACAATTAATAAAATATAAAAATATAATAATGTAATTTTCTAAAAAAATTATTTTAAATGGAAATGGGCTCATGGAAAGATAATATAGTCCAGATAAAATAATTCATTTAATTTTATAGAGGTTGGTACATTATTTTAAACCATATATAAATTATTAAATCATTTTTAATTATTTTTTACCGTAACAGATTTAACAAAAATTTTAACATTAAGGGGTTAATAATGTTAACCTAATTGGAAAAAATGTCCCATTTATGATCTATGATTGATATGTTCAACCATATTACATTACCTTAGTTGGATATTATATCATTATGAATTTTAAATAATTTAATAATATAATATTTATTTTAAATATAATTAATGTTAATTTAGAACAATTCATTTAATTTTAATTTCAATACACCAAGACATAGAAAGAATTTGAATGTAATATATTCACAAATTCTTAATATTTCATATGTATCTAAAAAATTATTTAACAATATTACTCACTCAAATTATATTACCTATCATATTTCTAATATCAGTTATTTTATTTATCAATTAATTGAAGTAATATCATATCAATTTTGTGTAAGAATTTACTGTAATTATATAACTAATTAAAATTATAAAAAAAAATAAATATGAAAATAATTTCATTGTGATAAATAAAAACATTATATGTTATTACAACATTATTTTGTCACAATATCAACACATAAGATATATTTAACTGTAAGAGTGTGATATTTTTTATTTTCAATTTTTTAAATTAATATGGAGGTCATATTAAAAGAAATATGATTCCAAGAAGAAACATATTCAGGAATTGGATTGTAATTTCAAAACACTACTAATCCAATTGGATATTTGAATGTTTTAGATAAATTTTAAAGTAATATCCTAATGTTTTTACTCTATTTTACATGTTTTACCATTACATTGGTAACAACAATTTACTATGATTATAATTCTTATTGAAAAACAATTAGAGGGTTCTATTTACCAAATTTCATTCAAATAATAAATTCTATAAAATTCATTATTCAAAATAAGTTAGTTACTTTGGGAGAAATGTATTTTAAAATACTTTTGAAAAATTCTCTAAAAACCATTAATTCTAAAAGGTTATTTCAAGCATAAAACTGGATTTATTCTCACCATGATCTTGCAAAAAATAGAAGATGAATATTAAATAATATTTCATAATATAAAATATGGATAATTATTCAATGTAATTTACCAATTGTGATAAAACTAAAATAAATAGATAAAAAACATTTCACAAATAAAAAAGTTTTTATAAAAAATCTACTTAATTTTGAAATGTTTATTATATTTTCTTATAATAAAATAATAATCAATGAATTCATTTTATAAATGCCTAAAACACAATATCTGATAGTTTTTTATATTTCTATTAACACATACAAATAAAATAAATATTGGGAAATTGTAACACAAAATAATAATTTTTAATACTATATCATGGTATATTTAACATCACATTTTCGTGAAACACAAGATATCAAATAAATTAAATTTATTGTAAAAAATATTTCATAACATATCAGGTTGTTATAATATTTTCACAATTAATTAAATAATTAATAATTAATTTATAAACCAATAAGTGACAACAATATTTATCAATATAAACCCTTATAAATATAAATTTTCATAATCCATTTTATATAACACTATGTTGTATCATCTATGATGTCATGAAGTACTGCTCCTATATTCTTGTGATACATTACTCACTCTTATGAGTAATTATTGATTTATATTCATTACATAATTTATTTCCTCATATATTATTATTCAATAATATTAATTATTATTAATATAATAAATATAATTTTATTATAACTAAATAAATTCTGACATATCTCTTTATTTATCAACGACCCCATGAATCCCCACACAATGGTCAATCCTGAACCATTCGATTGATATGTCCTTACTAATTTATGATTCCCAATGCTCTATTTTTTCACACATTAGGTTATCTAATCCTCAATTATGTGTAAGACTGGATTATGAGTGTAAAATGGTTATGTCTTGTCTACATAAGCCATGACTTGGCCTGTTGAGAAGTTCCATATTCCATCCAATCGATGGAATCAAATAAAACATAAAATTAAATTTTTTTAAATTCACATGCTTACATGGCCTCACAAATCCCTATTTAAAATCTTAGATAAAATAGATTATATCATCACAACATTTTTTCAGTTATCTATTAAATCATTTATATGATAAAAATCATAATAGTGTTACAAATAAATGATCCAATGGTATAGTAAATATTAAGCACATACATCATGTGTATCTAATAAAATATAGAAATTTATTTAAATCTATCATATTTATCCCTATAAAATATTTTTTGTGCCTAGTATATGTGAACACCTAACGATATACATCCATGAAATGGGTGAGCTAAATACTCATAAATCGGAGGAACATAAGAAATGAATCAACAATACATGGGAAAGTATAATCAGCATCATCATATCGTAAGCATAGGATAATCATAAAAATCATGAAGGTAGCATTTTTTAAACTCATAGAATGTGCCATTTTCATTATAATGAATCATTATTTCATTGTGGTCAATTACCACACATAGTTGTGAAAAAATATTACATCATGATCATGCATAATGTATCTGCATAAATTAAAACATCATCATAATAAATAAATAAATAAATATATATAGAATCTTTGAAATTAATAATAAAAATTATATTAGGTGATACATTTCATTACTTAATGAAATATAAGCCTATAAGATCTCTATCCCACCAGTCGCATCAAAAAGTATAATAATCATGCATTCAAAAAAATCATATAATAATAATCATCATCAAATAACACATGGAATGTAACTGGTATTATTTGGATTTTATAAATAATATATTAATAAATAATCTATGTGGTTATGAAACTAATTAGTTAAAATTTAACAGAATAAACAACATTATTCTTGAGCGAAGTGGAAGTAACTCATGACGAGTCATATAATTGTTTTGGAAAGAAATGGGTTTTTAAAAAAGTGTTGTTTTTAGTTTAGAAATAATTTTGGAAAGTTATAGAACATTTATATCCATGAAAATTAAATAAAATAATTGTTAAAGGAATGTTTTGTAATTTTATGGGATTATCTATACTGAAAATAATGACAACGCTAGACAACATAATGAAAATGAGTTTGGTTTTAGAATCCTCATACCTTATATCCAAATTCATTTATTCATTTTTTCCTCTAGATTGATAAAAATATTTTAAAAAACTATTGAACCATAACATAATTATGTTAAATAATTTTAATATTATTCAATTATAATAATTGTATTATATTTCAATAATTTTTGTTTGTATTGGTCATGCATTTTGATATGTTTTCATTAAAAGTATCTTATTTTATTTCAATATTTATATTTTTATAATGGTAATTTATAAATATGTAATATTGAATATATAGGATTAAAATAAATATATTTACACATTAATATATTCTAAATAATTTAGTATAACCATATATATGGGTGGTCAAATAAAATACTTCAGAAACATCATTGTTGACAGATAACATACCTTCATCAGGATCGTTGTCCAAAGGAGGAGAAATAGGGTTATAAAATAAAAAAATTGAACAATAAAATTTTTACATTAGTATAACATCATCAATATCATGTTACCATACTAAATATTTTATATTAAAATATCTTGTTCAGAAAAAAATTGGAAAAAATAGAAGATCTATAAAAAACAACATAAGAGTTGATAAAAACACACTCTATGCTTAGTGTTTCATCTCTTGAATGACAATAACAATCCTTGATTAGTGGGCTTCATTTAATATTGAACATACCTAAGTTTTATAAATATTTATCAAAGATTATTTGGAAAGATATTATTGTTATCTATCTGTAGGTGGATTAATTTTATAAATAGGGGGAGTGGGGTTATTTATAATTGAGTAAAAGAGTATGTTTCAGTTAAAATATTGAATAAAATACTACATCAATATAAAACCATGTAAAACTAATATTTTTGACATAATTAGACATAAATGAATAAAATAGAATTCTTTTATTACATTAATCTCTTTAATAATTTAAATTCAATAGTATAACAAAAATGAAATCGATAAAAAAGTATAAATTTTTTTATATCATCCATCTAACTTTCAAATTTGATATGTGATTTTTTTTTCTAGAAATCATGATTATTATATTTTAATGATTGATTTAAAAAATTATTATTTTTCCAATTCAAATTTTCTGTAAATAATTATGTAATTATTATGTCATCAATGATGTAATTCAAGATAGAGTGGTTAAATAAAAATTTCATTTTTACCACTCTCCTAAAAAATATATTATTTTTGAAAAAAAATAAAGCTTCTACAAATTTGACATGGGGTGTTAAAAATTAGATTAATTTTATCAAAAATATTATCTATGTTAGGTTATTATATTTTTTATTTTACAAATTCTAATTTTTACAAAATACCTTAATATATACATTATTAAAAATCAATATATATATTCATTGAGTTTATAATCATGATATTTATTTTTTGGTATTAAAATATTTATATTTAAATAATTACTAATGGTAAATTATATTTATACTATAATTAATTGTTTTCAGGTAAAATTACAATTCTAGTGGTCAGATTACTTTTTCCAATTATCATGTTACTATTATAGTAGTAACATTACAATTCCATTAGACACATTAAATCCTATAAATACTAAATATTCCATAATTTTTTATTCACCACAAATTTTCTCAAGTTTATATATATCCTTTTAATAAATTTTTCGTGGGTTAACCAATGTTTTGTTTCATTTCTATATTATTTTTCATGGGAGAGATCATTCTAGTAGACTGTGATGATCAATATTCTCCCATTATAGTTTTTTATAATATATATATATATATATTTACATTATAATTTTTATATTTTTAATGGATTTAGTTGTTAACTAATGTAACAATATTTATTAATTAAATAATGTGTTATTTTTTCTCAATGTTCTCCAAGTGTTCTTTTAGTGTAAATAGACATAAACTTGAGCCATATTTGGAGGAAGTGCAAGCCATTATGGAATTGATCTTATGAGATCAAGGATCTCGAAGGGGATACTTTACCTTGGGATATGATTCAACTTATTTCTAAAATTCATGTCTCCATTCCACTATTATATTCAAATAAAAACATGGTCTCCAACATCAAACTTCATGTACCTTCAATGGGTTTCACCATATATTTTATATTGAAATTAAGAAGATTTTATAGGTTATTGGGTGGATAAAACCTTGTCAATAATCTATTTCACCATATCAGGTCCACGTATCTTTTTTTCTTTCAATTTAATAAAAAAGTTATTGGGGTTATACATCACCTCCAAAATATTTCATCATATTGTGAAAATCAAACACAAGAGTGAAATTTACTATTTCATGTGAACTAAATTAATGGGTGATATTATTACTGTACTCCTTTAACACCCATTTAGAATGATCATAGAATGTCTGTAAATTTACCAAATAGAATTTTCACGTAAACATCACTTTGGGGTGATATACCAAAATAGAATGAAATTAATTATTCAGATCATGTTGAATACTTTTCCAAAATTTAAGAAGTGATCCTTTGATCAAGAACAGAGACAATCAAAATTGGAACCCCATGTAACCTCTCTTATTCAATTAGATACATCTTGTGATGTTGTTCAATAGGGATATCTTCTATAAAGAAGATGAAGCGGGAAATCATGGTGAGTTTATCCATTTTAAATAATGTCACATTATTCAATTTATATATCTCTAGGAGACCAATGAAAATGTACAAGGTGATATTTTTTCAATTCCACAAGAGTTTAAGAAATGGTTTCATCCTCCCCTAGACATCTATCAATATAATTTATCCGGAAAATATAACGTTAAGATTTGAGTTGTACCCAGTGATATCCTTCATTATATTGTACCACAATATGAGATATTAGATATCATAGTAAATAAATCTAATTTCCAAACTGAATCAGACTATCATCATTGACATAATATTTTGCAATATCCTATTATTTATGTATTTTACCTATTTTTTAATCTCAATATCATTTATTGTATGTCTTTAATATTTTATTAGATGGATCATTAGAGAATCATTTGAAAATTGTGGTATGTACTTACTACCATTATAGATTCTATATATATCATTTAAATATCAATTATGATTGGTCATTTATCAATCCACATCATGGATAGAGTAGTAGGTTCTTTTCTTCATTGAGATTCATATTCCTTGTTCGCCTTTCCTAGATGGTTTTGAATAGAGAAATAATAGTCCTTCATTAGTTCTAACATTATTCTTTGAAACATGTTGATCTCATTACATATGAATATATACATAAGAATATTATGATATTTATATATGTCACACCTCTCACTAGAGTGGTAATGCTAAAAAATATTCATTGAATATATCACATCGGCTAACTCCAGATCATGTGATTTGTAGTTCTGATCAGGGGTCATTAGGTTGTGTGAAGAAAAAATATATCATTTTTATGTTCTAAAAATAACCCAAAAATTTAATTGATAAATCACTTTATATAACAAAATTTTATCCACATGATGTTATTGTGAGTACATGAACATGGATTATCCCCATGTTGTGATGATTATCGCATTAAAAAAATTCTACTATTTTATCATACCTTAACATTATATATTTTAATTTTAACATCTTGGGTTATCTAGTAATTATTTTTAGATATTATATCGATTGATTTAGGACCAGGCACAAAGATGACGTGCGATTCGGAGAATCGGTGTTCCCAGAACAATTATTTGAATTTTATTTAATTTTTTAATAGAACTCATTAAATGTTTTCCTAAAAAAAGTTGATTCAATCCTTATTGGGTACCCAAATTAAATATTTGGGGTCACTATTGGACTCAAAACAAGAGTTTTACCATAGTTATGACATATATTATGTTCGCATGAGGATTCTATGAAAAAAATAAAAATAAAAATAATTGTAATTAAAATATTTTAAATAAAAAAAATATTATGAGTGGTCCAATAGCTTGTTTCCATTTCACTAAACCCATATTAGGATTCTAGTGTTATCACTATACCCCTGGAATTTATATGAGGAGTGGTGAAAGAATACACTTAAATGAATGACGAGGAATTGGAGAAGAAATTATAGATCAACACACCGAAGAAGTTGGAGGATCTCATCGATGATGTAAAATAAAGAGTTACTCATCAACGATTGATCCAAAGTCACTATAGAGAGTGTTTTCAATTTCTTTATTTTGCTATTCATTATTTACATGATGAACATGGGTCAATCCACAAATAGATTGATCCGCAGTTCATTTAGTGTTTTGGGATGTGTTATTGATGCATGATTATCAATATATTAGTTTACTCTCGTCATTTATCCTTCAATGAAGAAGGAACTGAGGCTGACATGAACGAAGGATATGGTTCGTTCTTTGGGAATTCATGGAGCATTTATCTCCCCCTTTCTTTGTGTTTTTCTTCATTTGATCCTCGTGACTGTGGATTGACTTTCCAAGAGGAATTGAACATGACTGTAAACCCCTAATTAGATGTTAGCTGAAACAGAGGCCAGATCAACATAGATTGCGACCCAAGGAACATTGTAGATATTTGGTTTTCAACGTTTTAAGCACTAGAGTAAATATGACGGGTCTTGAATGTAGTAGGGGTGGTGGGCAGTACCAAATGTGTGTGAGCTGGTGGAGTATCCTTGATCAGAGGCCACATGATGTAGTACGACACATTTTGGAACGTGGTGGCGGTCACTACGGGTGACCACATGAGAAGGCCAACCCGAAAATAGGCTGAGTCAGGTGAGTGGTTGGGGAAAATATGGTGGGCATGTTTGGTGAGGTAGTCTAGGAAATTCCAAATCGAGATGGGTCCAGTGGTCCAGGTCGACCTGCCAGACCCAGTTGTAAACAAAATATTTTGGTATAACCCTCAGGTCGAGATGGACGAAGGTCTGACATGGGTAGCCAAACCTCACCACTGTTGACTATGGTGGTCGATCGAGCTATCGCGAGGTTAGTCAGATCAGGAAGATTATCGATACCATATATTTTCATGGTTTTTGGACCAACTTCCTAGTCAGTTCATGACCTAGTGAAACCCCTTCTAGATTATTCAAACAACCATGCCTTTCAAAATGGACATATTTTTGATGATTGATTTCCAACATTATGGTCCTTACAACGAGATTATCATTTTGATATATTTTAAATTGGTTTTTTTCGAGAGTTCATGTGACCTTATTTCATGAGGTGTGATTTCTCTTGAAATAATCATTCTTTGGGAACACATTTCAATGGATGGTTGTGAACTATAGACTATGTGTCTTATGTAGACTATATTGTTATGGACACTATGTGACTTTTTGAGACTTAGTGTCTTATTGGATTGAGTATATCTATAGGTTCATTATATATTTTCTATAGATATATATCTATGTAGATATAACTAGGAATTTCATTATGGTATTCTATTGTTCTATTCGGTGGTGGTATTCCTTCTTGGTATTTCTGTTGTATTATTTCATGAAATTATTTTCTTTGGGGTATTCCTTTGTGGTATTACACTGTGATATTTTTTTGGTGTTTTAATTTATAGTATTCCTTCTTGGTATTTCCCTTTCAGTATTCATTTTTTTAATCCATGGTGGTATTCCATCATGGTATTTAACTTTTTGTATTTTTTTTTGTGTTAATCCATGTTGGTATTCCTTCATGGTATTTTATTTTTTGGTATTCCATTACGGTATTTCCTTTTTGGTATTCCATAGTTGTATTTCCTTTATCGTATTTCTATTAGGGTATTAATTTATTGTTTTGGGGTCTCCTAATGAGTATGGTTATAGGCACCCCTACATATGCATATCCTGCACGTGTTGTGGCTTGGGTAGATGAAAAACTCTTCGATAGAGTTCCAGGAAGACCAGGAAAAAGCAGTGCCTTGTGAGACCAGACAAGCCAACATGTGTTCTGGAATCATTTTTGAAGACAGTCCCAACACCTCTTACTTTATAGGTTGGTATTGTAACTACATACACTTTTATTTTGGTGGGCCTATTATTGGTGATTTATCGTTCCTGTACGTTCATTTTTTACTCTAGTTGTTGAACATAATGTTTTTCATGCATTGTTTACTTAGTGCATTTACATTTGATAATTTGTGGCTTAGATGTGTGTGAATGCGTATATATACTTAGTAAAATTCTTCCCATTCATGGAATATCCCTAATGAGTTATAATCATTATCCCCTACCTTTTTGGAGGCAGGTGTGGGGTAGTCACAACAAGTGCCCCCTCTCGGATGGGTTGTGAAAGAATGATCTAAAATAAGGTTAGTTCTACATCAGGACTAGGAGTCTAATAAGATGGTTTGTAGAAATAGTGTTAAGTGTTTTGAGTTTGGATTTCATGGAAAGGATTCTAGTATTGGTGTGGGGATGAAATATCTATACACCAATAGTATAGAAACCTACTTCTCGACTCGGTACATATAAACATTGGTTGCAAGGAAAATAATGTACATGCATCATATATTAATGAGTTGTGTCTTCCATGCCCTTCATGATTCAGCTCTCAATACATACTCTATTGATCATGTTACATCATGTTTTTTATAGGATTCCTCCACGGAGATAGCCTACCAAGAATCCATTCTATGATCATGAGGATGATCTTCCTAGTGAGGATGCATTGGTATAAGGGCATGTACCAAAGATAGCCCCTATAGGTAGTTTACCAACAATACCACCACCCATCATGATGTAGCTACTATCAGCACTACCAGCTGAGGATTCACATAGACTTATCACATTACATGTGTTTCGGAGGTAGGAAATCAAAGGATTTGGGGTGATCCATACTGCCAAAAACTGAGGAACGACTAGAAGATGTTACCTATTTCTTTTTTACTTTTGAGGAAATATTCATGAACAAGTTGTAGTCCGTTCTGTAAGTATTTTTTCGGACACTGCAGGGAGATGGTGGAGCTTAGTGACCCATAAACAAGATGAGATGAATATATAATTGGAAAAAATCGCATGCCTCTTTATATAGGAGTAATTTATATCCATGTTCTAGTCAATACCCACAAAAGAGGTTCTGTATCTACAGCAGGACAATTAGAAATTAGAGGAATATTCTACATGATTTACCGATCATCTGTGATACTCCACTGATATGGTACGAGACCCATTCGTTAGGGTGCATAACCTCGAGAAGATATTAAACCCTGAGATCAGATCATCCATGAAATCACATTACATTCCATCTTATGATGGGATACTTGATCAAGACCTATTTGTGGATATATTTATAGTCGAATATGCACTAATAGTGGGATCTACAATTAGGAACTAGGTTGCAGATACATCGAAAGAAGGTAACTAATGGTTGTCATAGGGACCCATTCTAATCACATTCTTTGGGAGGTCATCAGAGTACATAGGATCAGTGATGTAAGGATCCCAAGGAAGCACGAGTAAGTAGAGGGACGTGATGTGTTACTCATACGGTGGTCGTGGGCAACAACCTTTTATTTTACAACCCACCATACGACTAATCAAAAGTCAATCAAGGGTCCACTGAGGAAGTGGCCAAGGTGGGAGTAGGGTGGTCCATAGGGTGGAAGATGTGGAATGGGGAATGAAGGGAAAAAGGATTTGGCAGGATGTTTGAGGTATTACCACCACCAACCCCTAGTGGTCCACAATAGGAATATGGAGCTATAGTATATGGATGAAGCCCACTACATGTGATGAAGTCTTATGATCATGAGGCTCCAAAGATTATTAGAGGTATGACCTATTTCTTTTCCACCATAACCACAGTTTTGATAGGCATAAGTGCTAGTCATTATTATCATGCCATGAACCTTTCTCGAGACTCGGAGATTCTAGTTGAACTGTTGAGTTGACCCCTACTATTAGAGACACTTATAGGAGTAGATTTGATGATAAGAAAATAGTACCGGTAGAGTGACCTTACTCTTGGAGGTGATAGATTCAATTTGGATATCTTGGTAGTGGCATCGAGGCATTACAATGACATTATGGATATAGAATGCTTATCCATATTTCATGTTCATATTGGCTGTTTTAGGAATATAGTGTGGAGTGTCCATAGAGATGGGACCATGTTTTACTTTTTTGTGAAAAGGAAGTGGAGGAAGCATAGGATGACATAAAATATAAGAGGGTGTAGTCGATCCCTCCTTAGTTGGATGGACTGACCATTAGTGTAGTGGATTATTTGAGTCCATAGTTTCCTGTCGTAGTGAAAGAGTATAAGTATGTATTTCATGATGATGTTCCAGGATTAAATCCTCATAGGGTGGCAGAATTATTCATTGATATATTCCCTGTGATGGAACCGATATCTATACATGCATATCAGATGGCTCTCGTAGAGAATCATGAGCTATGTGATCAATTAGATGACTTATAGATGAAGGGATTCGTGAGACCCCATGTTTCACCCTGGGAAGCCCCAATTTTTTCTTCAAGAAGGAAGATGGGTGCTTGAGGTTATATATGTAATTATGGTGCCTGAACTAGGTGAAAATAAATAATACATATCCAATATTGATGATTGAAAAAGTGTTCCATTATTTTAATTGGTGTGGTGGTTCTAAATGATTTACCTCAGATCTGGATATCACCAACTATGAGTATGGGATGTGGATATTCCAAGTTGGACTTCAAAAATTATTATGACCACTATGAGTACTTGGTTGTGCCATTTTATGTGATGAACACCCTAACAGTGTTAATGAGACTCATGAACTAGAAAATTTATCCTTACATAGACCAGTTCTTGGGGAATATCCATTGGTGACATCGTAGTATACTCAACATCTTAATAAGACCACAATGGATACTATAGGATATTCCTATTCATAGCTTCAGATAAGCAAATTTACAGTAATCTCTTGATGTGTCAGATCTAGATTCTATAGGCCACTTTTATAGTACATGTTATTTATGAGGATGGAGGTGCAGTTGATCAAATCAATATTTAAGCGATGATTGATTGGGAAACACCCAAGAGTTTTATCATAGTGAAAAGTTTCATGGGTTTGGATGGGTAATATCTGATGTTTTTACACAACATTTACAATGTGGGGATATCAATGAAATCACTGAACTGAAAGGCACTACCTTTCATGTGGATGAACAAGATTAAGAAGAGTTTTCAGCAGTTTCTACATAGATTGATCACATCTCCCATCATGAGATTACTATAAATGGTTAAAGAGTATGTCTTGGTCTATAATGAATCCAGAACAGAGCTAGGTTGTGTCTTGATATAAGAGAAAATGGTGATTTTATATGGTTCACTACAGATGAGAATATAGAAGGAGAACTGTGTGACCCATGACATTTAGTAAGAAGCAGTAGTGTTTTCTTTGAATATGTGGTGACACAACAAGATGGGAGATCAATTTATCATATAATCTAACAACATGGGTCTCAATTACATATTCTCTTAGAAGAATCTAATCATGAGAAATATGTGATGGATAATTTTTCTCTAGCATAATGACATTGAGAATGTCTATACTCCTAGTAAGGGGAATGAGGTAGATGATTTTCCCCCTAAGAGATCCAGTTTGTAGTTAATGAATGAGGCATCAATGATTATGAAGTCATTTCAGATATCCATTATGGATTGGGAAGGAGAAAAATTCCACTAGTCGATGTTTTTTACTCATCAACTCTTACAGTGAGTCAGGGATTGATAGAATGGGGACACTAACAATGAGACATTACTTATCCAGATGTAAACATGAAGTTCCCCTAATGGATATTTAAATAAGGGGGTGCACGTAATTTTTTTCAGGTGGTGAAAAATAGTACTAGTAGTGTTATTTGATGAGGTTTTGAGTGATTTCCATAAATCCTCTTTGGAGGTACATCTATATGTTGTGAATATATAACAAGAATTCTGATGCTAGTTTTTGTGGCTACAGATGAAGACTAGATTTGCAGAGTTTATTTCTTGATGCTTCACTTGTCATAAGGTGAGTACAAAGAACCAAGTTACAATATGTTTAACTCAACCCCTTGAGTTTCTATAGTGGATATAGTATGAGATAACAATGAACTTAATGATAGGTTTACCACATAAGACCATGGGGCTTGATACCGTATAGGTTATCATTGAATGAATCACCATGTCAGCCCACTTCCTAAATAATAGGTAGAACAATTTATTTGAGATCACGGGACACCTACACATGCATGATATAATGAGACTCTAGGAATATAGTGACATTTATCATTTTTATTAAACATTTTTAGGTGTCTGGGGTTATCACAATAACACTAAAATTCCTCAATGGCATGGAGAATGAATCCTCTCAAACAAAATAAAAATGATTAGAGAACACATAATTGATGGTCACACCAAAAAATATGGACTATCTTGTCAACGATGATAACACAACAATTCCTCAAAACATCTTATACAAACTCTAATTATAGTGGTTTTTTCGTTGATTCTTTTCCCATTTATAATTTTCCATAATGAACGTTGGCCAATACCCAAACAAATTGATCCTTAGATTAGTCATTATTGTAGGATGTGTTGTTGATGTGGGATTTTTGAAATATTAGATTATCCTCTTCATTTATCCTTACAATACGAATGAACTAAGGACTACAAAAATAAATCCCAAAAATTGTTATTTGATCATTCTTGGTGCTTTCTCTCCCTCGTTGTAGGGGATTTTTTCTGTTTGAATTTTTGGAATGTGGGTCGACATTCTGGGAGGCTCTAAACAATATCAGACAATCATATTAGAGGAAATATGAATCAAAGTCCAAATTAGTGTAGATCAGGAAGTATGGATTATAGAGGTGTTGTAGTTTCAGATTGTGTAGCACTGTAGGTTATATGGTGGCTCGTAAAAGAATTTGGGGAAGTGAGTGGCAGTGACCATCAGACACGCGGTCATCTCTGTCTGAGATGGTAGGATCAGAGGCCATGAAACACCATTAGACACTGGGTGAGAAGACCATGCTGTCAATAATTCAAGTTGGTCATGTGATTTGGGTTAGGCTGGGGAGGTGTTTCGACTGTAACGACCCAATCTTTTTGAGTAGTATATTAACTTACTCTTATTGATTTAATAAGATGTTAATGGTTAATGCAGAAAGAGGAGTCGATGGCTTCATCCAGTAGACTCAACCCTTATGAAGCCCACTTATCAGAGCTTGGGAAGGAGGTAGCATCTGTGGGCTTCGCTTTGGACCAAGCCCAAGCTGAACTCCAGCATGTCACGCTTGAACGGAAACGCCTGCGGGAGAAGTTCAAGTTAGTAGAGATTGCTACTAGGGCAATGTTATCTGAGACTCCCTCAGATTCTCTCACCATAGCACACCTTACACTTAGGTATTATGCCAGTGTTATAAGGGACTATGTGATGAGACCCTAGTTTCCTTGTGTAATCCTTTCGGGTGAATAAATTGAGATTTCTTCCTTTAGTGATGTTTGTGAAATTTCAAATGTCTAGATAATTTTAGAATGTATTTTATTGATGAATTTTGAAAAAGGGATATTTTGAAATATATATGTAAACCCTAAATAACTAATGATGTGTAATGATTTTCAAAAAATGGTCTTCTACAAAAGTGTTCATTAAGGAATTTGGAGTCTAATAAGATCAACTTAATTTTTTATGAATAGTAAATTATGAATAGTGATTTCACGCTTAGGATTAGTAATATGACCAAATGGATTAGTAATTTCACTCAAAGAAAGTTTTAATATAATTTAGACACCTAGATTAAGTAATGTGATTCAATAAAATGGTTAAATAACGGTTTCATAAATTATTATTCAAATATTAGTTTTTTCGGATGAATAGTGTTTTTTAATTAAAAAATTAATTAAAAATAATTAGAAAATTATTTTTATAAAAAGGACATTATTTTTGAAATCAGAGCATCGATATTATGTTAAGGTAATTTTTGGAGATTTTTCTGAAAAAAATGAATTTTCGATGAATAGTGTTTTTATTTAAAAATTAAATTAAAAATATTTAGAAAATTATTTTTATAAAATGGATTTCATTTTTGAAATCATAGCATTGATATTTGGTTAAGGTGAAATTTTGGGATTATTCTGAGAAAGTTGAATTTTCGGTGAATAGTGAAAGTATAGTTTTTAAGTTACGGGTGTTTAATGACATCATTAAATGATGTATTAAGTATATATTCAATATGGTCGAATTATGAATAGTAAGATAAGGTGTGAGGTGTCCCAAGTGGCCAATACCATGGGCAAATACCATGGGCAAGCCCATGGTTTTGCCAAAACCACTAGTGAGGTGTCCCTTGGCCATTAATGCTTTGTCCCCTCACTTTACCTATAAATACCCACCCTTTCCTCCTTTAGTTTTCACTCCCAACTCTCCCCCAACGAAGTTATGGTCTTCTTACCTTCCAAGGAGTCCTCCCAAGGTGCCCCCAAGCCCTCAAGGTCCAATCCTTTGAGTTTCAAGAGTCACGTTTTAAGGTAAGGGATCCGACCCCTCTCTTTCTTTTCATGTAATCTCTTTTATGTCATTCCTTTTATGCTCCATGTTTTTATGTGAGAGGATGTTCTTTTATATTCCTCTTACTTCCCTTTCATGTTTATATGATGAGAGATCCCATCTTACTCTCATCATTTCATTTTATGAAAGTTTGATTGACGCCGTTAGGCTGCCGAATTTTTAAGGGATTCTTTCACCCTTCTCATTCTTTTCAAAGTTCTACTTTCATGTCAAGTCTTTCAAGTTATTTTTTATTATGTTGGGGTATGATCTCCATATCTATCATACTGATCTATTATGATAATATTATGAGGGACCCTATTTGATCTTGTCAATTTTTTTTTATTGAAGTTTAAGTGACGCCGTTAGGCTGCCGAATTTTCATAAGAGAAATCTAATTTTTGTCTTCCTTCCATGTTTTTCATTTCAAATGGTATGTCCTTCAGATTTCATTACCATTTCCATATATCCTTCTTATTCTGTCCCCTACTGTTTTATGGATCATTTATGAGTGGGTGACCCATGTCCCCTCTCTTTTCAATGTTTTCTAAAACCCCAAAACATAGCTGTTATGCTGCAGAATTTTCGTCTCAAAATGCCTCTCCCTCTTTTCTCAAAATTATTTTATGTTATAAAGTGAATACTCAAAGCTCTTATTTCTACAAGGGTATTCACATATATATCAAAATTTTCTATTTTAAATTCTGGGATTTAAATACATGAGATCCACTTTCCCTTCCGTGGGTTTAAAGTGCCGTAAAGATCATGTCTTTAAAGCAGTTTTTAAAACGTTATGATTATGAAATGAAACCCATTTATTTTATGCTATATGGGTTATTTATGAAATGTTTGATAATGATATATGTGGCTCACATGATAATAAAGGCAAATTTAAGGGTGCGCCCTGATAGCGCTCCAATGCATTGGGTAATGATGTAACCACTAGAGATTACAATTTTCATGATACCTTGGTGAATAAACTTGGTAATTTTCAAATGACACCTTGGGGATGGACCTTGGTGATATGTTCATGATTGCCTATGTTAAATGATGTAGCCACATCTTCAAGTTATGAAAAATGTTATTTTTATTATGAAATGCCTCATGATTTCTTTCTCATGCCTTAAAGTTCTTTTCATGTCCTTATTGAAGTATCTCAAGTTCACATGTAAAATGTTCCTCTTGTTTCCCTTACTGGGCCTTCTGCTCACCCTTTCTTTTGATGTATGTCCCCAGGTTATGAGATGCATAATGAACATAGGATGAACTAAAGGAGAAGCCTTTCAAGTGTTTAAGAAGAATGTTTTTATGTTTTTTTTTTGTATTATGATCCTTGTTTCCAAGACACTAAACCTTAATGATCCTCAGTTTTGTGTAATGTAATGAAAGTTTATGTTATAAAATGGAGGGATGCTATAGTTGGTATCAAAGGATGGTTTAGTTATTTGTGGAAATTAGGATATAAAAACTTTAGGAAGAACCCTATAGAAAAGTTTAAATATAGGAAAACTTCCTGGTATTTTGGTAAGTATTGAGTAAGTGGTCTATCAAACAAATACATCCCTATCTGGATACGAGCAGGTAGAGGCGGCTCTGGCACAGATGTACATAGGGGTAAAACCCGAAAACACCGCTTTGAGCTAGACTCGAACGGGAACTGGTGCACGATAACGGGCCTTGCTGCACTCTTGGTTACGACACTCCCGGGGGATATGTTTGGTTAATCACGAGCTTTTTATGAATCATTATGAAGGAATTATAGAAAAGTGTAATTGTATAAGCATGATGTCTTAGTTAAAAGATTCATAAATGAAATAAGTTTCTCACTAAGGTTTTATTCTTTTAGAAAATGGCGGGCAATAGGAGAAACCGTGCCTATGGTGACCGCAATGCACCATGTGATGACGGCCCTCCGATGGAAGCCGGAATGGAAACATTCATGCGAATGATGAACCAACTGACTCAAGTTATGAGTAATAACTTGAATCAAGCTGAGAGGCCGACCTCACCACGAAGGGAACAACTTTCTGTTGAGTCCTTCATGCGTCAACGACTGCCAACATTCAGTGGATCTACTGACCCATTGGTTGCGGAACAATGGATAAGCTCCATTGAAAAGATCTTTTCTGTACTTCATTGTTCGGAACAAGAAAAAGTCACCCTTGTTGTTTACCGCCTAGAGGGAGAAGCTGATCAGTGGTGGTCACTGATCAAAAACATGAAGCCACGAGGAGAGATGGAAGCTATGGAGTGGGATGAATTTCGGGGGATTTTCTTTAACAAGTATTTCCCTCGTTCAATGAGAACGAAAATGGAGAAAGAGTTTCTCGAGCTGAAGTAGAAGGAGAACGAATCTTACGGAAGCTATGAGATGAACTTCACAAGGCTTTCCCGTTATACCTCATGTTTTGTCATGGACCCTAATGGGAAGGTTGATAGATTCTTTGGTGGACTAAGACCTTATCTGCGGAAGAATCTAGCCAACAGGGACTATGATAGCTATGAAGAAATAGTTCGAAGTGCCATGAAAGTTGAACTAGATTTTGGGGAGACACAGTGGTCTCACAAATCTAATGAGAAGAAGAGAACTCTAGAACCGAGCCTGGGAAGAAGTTTTGATCAGGAAAGAGGTGGAAAGCATATGCAACATGCCACATGCAATAAATGTGGGAAGAAGCATCCGGGGAACTGCTTGATTGGAAGTGGCAAGTGCTATAGGTGTGGAAAAGAAGGCCATATTTCTCGTAATTGTCGTGGTGATGTGAAGCCTCAACTTCCCAACACTAACGACAGAGGAAAGATGGTTCTGGCCCTACCCGAAGTCACATGCTTCAAGTGTGGACAGCTTGGGCACTTTGCTAATCAATGTCCAAATCCGAGGGCGGTGGAGGGGAATCACCATCAACCTCAGCAGAGGCCAAGGGAGCAAGGTCGTGATTTCTCTATCACAACAACTGAAGTTGAAGTTCCGAACGATGTGGTAGCATGTACTCTTGTTGTCCTCTCAAAACTAGCAAGTGCTTTATTTGATTCTGGTTCTACGCATTCCTTTATTTCTTCCAAGTTTGCAAAGAATATAGAATCAATCCCTGAATTGCTTGTGGTAGAGTTGTCAGTCAAGACTCCAAGTGGGATTATCCATGCATCAACAGTGTTTAGAGACTCTAGTGTTTAATTTGGTGAGAACAATCTTATCGCAAATCTAGTAGTCATTCCCATGATGGAATTCGACGTTATACTAGGGATGGACTGGCTCTCAAAGTATAATGCTAAGATCAAATGCAGAAGTAAGGAAATCTCAGTAGTCTTGAATGAACGACCTACAGTTATCTTCCGAGGAGAGATATCCCGAACTGATCCCTATCTAGAAGCACCTCCTATAGCTTTCTTTATGGAGTTAATCGGTGATGATGAAGAAGGGAAAGGGAGCATACAAATTGAATATGTTCCGATTGTTCAGGAATACATGGATGTATTTCCTGAGGAGTTACCTGGACCTCCCCCAGAAAGAGAGGTAGAGTTCTCCATTGAACTCGTACCTGGGTCTCAACCGATATCAAAGACTCCGTATAGAATGGCAAATGTGGAGCTAGAGGAGCTAAAGAAACAACTCCAAGACTTGTTGGAGAAGGGGTTTATCCGACCGAGTGTGTCTCCTTGGGGAGCACCAGTTCTCTTTGTGAAGAAGAAGGATGGATCAATGCGGCTATGCATTGATTATAGAGAACTGAACGGGATCACAGTGAAGAACAGATACCCTCTACCAAGAATTGATGATTTATTTGACCAACTTCGTGGGGCTCAATTCTTCTCTAAGATTGACCTTCGATCTGGTTATCATCAACCGAGGGTGAAGAAGGAAGATATTCCAAAGACTGCCTTCCGATCAAGATATGGGCATTATGAGTTTACTGTTATGCCCTTCGACTTGACTAATGCTCCTGCTATTTTCATGGATTTTATGAATAGAGTCTTTAAGGACTACCATGATAACTTTGTGGTAGTTTTTATTGATGATATTTTGATATATTCAAATAGTCGTGAGGAGCATGAAGATCATCTGAGGGTTGTTTTGAAAACTCTACGGAAGGAGAGGCTCTTTGGGAAGTTCAGCAAGTGTGAGTTTTGGTTACAACAAGTGGCTTTCTTGGGGCACATCGTAACCAATGAAGGAATCTCGGTTGACCCTACAAAGACAATGGTTGTGGAGGAGTGGCCTCAACCCACAACAGTAACTGAGATTCGTAGTTTCCTTGGCTTAGCGGGATTATTATAGGAGGTTTGTGAAAAACTTTTCACAGATTTCTAATCCACTAACTAAGTTGACTCGAAAAGGGGTTAAGTTCATCTGGACAAAGTAATGTGAGGAAAGTTTCCAAGAGCTGAAGAAGAGATTGGTTACTGCACCTGTGTTAACACTACCCTCTATCGGAGAAGGATTCGTTATTTTTAGCGATGCATCTCTGAAAGGGCTTGGGTGCGTCCTCCTGCAAAATGACAAAGTAATTGCTTATGCATCTCGACAGTTGAAGATTCATGAGCAGAATTATCCTACGCATGATCTAGAGCTGGCGGCAGTTGTTTTTGCTCTAAAGATATGGAGGCACTATCTTTATGGGGAGAAATGTGATATATACACTGACCACCAAAGTCTAAAGTATATTTTCACTCAGAAAGAATTGAACATGAGACAAAGGAGATGGTTGGAGCTTATTAAAGACTATGATTGTTCAATTCATTATCACCCTGGAAGAGAAAACAAAGTCGCGGATGCGTTAAGTAGGAAAGATCCTCTTGTTCTGGCAACAATGAGAATCCTAGGAGATCCCTTGATTAAAGATCTAGTAAAACTGGACATGGGAATTATAAGGAAAGGGACATCATTAACCCTATCCCAAATGATTTCTCAACCTTCATTACTAGAGAAGATCAAGAAGGCTCAAAAAGAAGATCCTTTGCTGCAGGAGAAGTTCGAGGCTATAAAGAATGGGAAGTTCCCTGATTTCAATATTGATCAAGAAGGTGTATTGAAATTTCGTACAAGACTATGTGTTCCATCTATTCCGGAGATAAAGAAAGAACTGATGGATGAAGCTCATAGCTCTACTTTCTCTATACATCCGGGAAGCACTAAGATGTATAGAGACCTTCGTGATCATTATTGGTGGGATAACATGAAGAGGGAGATTGCCGATTACACTACAAGGTGCCTGGTGTGTCAGTAAGTAAAGGCAGAAAGACAACTTCCTAAGGGGGTATTACAACCGCTACCCATACCAGTATGGAAGTGGGATAATATCACCATGGACTTTGTAACTGGTCTCCCAAAAACATCCAAAGGAAACAATGCGATATGGGATATTGTGGACCGTCTCACCAAGACAGCCCATTTTATCTCTATTCGGGAAGATTTCTCTCTGGATCAGCTTGCCAAGATATACGTGAAGGAAGTGGTAAGGCTGCATGGGGTACCACTATCCATCGTATCTGATCGTGACCAAAGATTCACATCAAAATTCTGGAGAAGTCTTCAGCATGCTCTGAATACTGAATTGAATTTTTGTACGGCCTATCATCCTCAAACTGATGGCCAATCTGAAAGGACTATTCAGACACTTGAAGACATGTTGAGATTATGCTCAATGGAATTTAAAGGTGGATGGGATCAACACCTCCCATTAGTGGAGTTCTTCTATAACAACAGCTTCCATGTGAGTATTCAGATGGCACCCTATGAAGCTCTGTATGGAAAGTGGTGTAGAACTCCTACTTGTTGGGATGAAACTGGTGAGAGGAAGCTTCTTGGGCCTGATCTTGTGCAAGAGATGACAGAACAGGTTCATGCCATCCAACAACACATAAAGGCTGCTCAGAGTCGGCAGAAGAGCTATGCTGACAATCGTCGAAGGGACTTGGAGTTTGGTGTTGGTGACAAAGTCTTCCTTCGAATTTCTCCATGGAAGAGAGTCATGCGGTTTGGGAAGAAAGGGAAGCTCAGCCCTAGGTACATCGGCCCCTATGAAATCCTTGATCGCATATGAGCAGTGGCCTATCGTCTAGCACTTCCACCGAACCTAGCTCAAGTTCATGATGTCTTCCATGTATCTCTCTTGAGGAAGTACATACCCGACCCTTCGCATTTACTGAACCCAGAGGTGGTACAACTTGAACATGACCTCTCTTATGAGGAGCAGCCAGTGGAGATCTTGGACCGTAGAGACAAGGTCCTTCGAAACAAGACTACCCACCTTGTGAAAGTGTTGTGGAGGAATCATAAATATGAAGAAGCGACTTGGGAGCCTGAGGAAACGATGAAGCAAAAGTACCCTCACCTTTTCAACTAGGCCTCAAGTATAAATTTTGGGGACGAAATTTCTTAAGGGGGGAAGAATGTAACGACCCAATATTTTTGAGTAGTATATTAACTTACTCTTATTGATTTAATAAGATGTTAATGGTTAATGCAGAAAGAGGAGTCGATGGCTTCATCCAGTAGACTCAACCCTTATGAAGCCCACTTATCAGAGCTTGGGAAGGAGGTAGCATCTGTGGGCTTCGCTTTGGACCAAGCCCAAGCCGAACTCCAGCGTGTCAAGTTTGAACGAAAACGCCTGCGGGAGATGTTCAAGTTAGTAGAGATTGCTACTAGGGCAATGTTATCTGAGACTCCCTCAGATTCTCTCACCATAGCACACCTTACACTTAGGTCTTATGCCAGTGTTATAAGGGGCTATGTGATGAGACCCTAGTTTCCTTGTGTAATCCTTTCGGGTGAATAAATTGAGATTTCTTCCTTTAGTGATGTTTGTGAAATTTCAAATGTCTAGATAATTTTATAATGTATTTTATTGATGAATTTTGAAAAAGGGATATTTTGAAATATATATGTAAACCCTAAATAACTAATGATGTGTAATGATTTTCAAAAAATGGTCTTCTACAAAAGTGTTCATTAAGGAATTTGGAGTCTAATAAGATCAACTTAATTTTTGATGAATAGTAAATTATGGATAGTGATTTCACGCTTAGGATTAGTAATATGACTAAATGGATTAGTAATTTCACTCAAAGAAAGTTTTAATATAATTTAGACACCTAGATTAAGTAATGTGATTCAATAAAATGGTTAAATAACGGTTTCATAAATTATTAGTCAAGTATTAGTTTTTTCGGATGAATAGTGTTTTTTAATTAAAAAATTAATTAAAAATAATTAGAAAATTATTTTTATAAAAAGGACTTTATTTTTGAACTCAGAGCATCGATATTATGTTAAGGTAATTTTTGGGGATTTTTCTGAAAAAAATGAATTTTCGATGAATAGTGTTTTTATTTAAAAATTAAATTAAAAATATTTAGAAAATTATTTTTATAAAATGGATTTCATTTTTGAAATCAGAGCATTGATATTTGGTTAAGGAGAAATTTTGGGATTATTCTGAGAAAGTTGAATTTTCGGTGAATAGTGAAAGTATAGTTTTTAAGTTACGGGTGATTAATGACATCATTAAATGATGTATTAAGTATATATTCAATATGGTCGAATTATGAATAGTAAGATAAGGTGTTAGGTGTCCCAAGTGGCCAATACCATGGGCAAATACCATGGGCAAGCCCATGGTTTTGCCAAAACCACTAGTGATGTGTCCCTTGGCCATTAATGCTTTGTCCCCTCACTTTCCCTATAAATACCCACCCTTTCCGCCTTTATTTTTCACTCCCAACTCTCCCCCAACGAAGTTCTGGTCTTCTTACCTTCCAAGGAGTCCTCCCAAGGTGCCCCCAAGCCCTCAAGGTCCAATCCTTTGAGTTTCAAGAGTCACGTTTTAAGGTAAGGGATCCGACCCCTCTCTTTCTTTTCATGTAATCTCTTTTATGTCATTCCTTTTATGCTCCATGTTTTTATGTGAGAGGATGTTCTTTTATATTCCTCTTACTTCCCTTTCATGTTTATATGATGAGAGATCCCATCTTACTCTCATCATTACATTTTATGAAAGTTTGAGTGACGCCGTTAGGCTGCCGAATTTTTAAGGGATTCTTTCACCCTTCTCATTCTTTTCAAAGTTCTACTTTCATGTCAAGTCTTCAAGTTCCTTTTTATTATGTTGGGGTATGATCTCCATATCTATCATACTGATCTCTTATGATAATATGATGAGGGACCCTATTTTATCTTGTCAATTTTTTTTATTGAAGTTTAAGTGACGTCGTTAGGCTGCCGAATTTTCATAAGAGAAATCTAATTTTTGTCTTCCTTCCATGTTTTTCATTTCAAATGGTATGTCCTTCATATTTCATTACCATGTTCATATATCCTTCTTATTCTGTCCCCTACTGTTTTATGGATCATTTATGAGTGGGTGACCCATGTCCCCTCTCTTTTCAATGTTTTCTAAAACCCCAAAACATAGCTGTTATGCTGCAGAATTTTCGTCTCAAAATGCCTCTCCCTCTTTTCTCAAAATTATTTTATGTTATAAAGTGAATACTCAAAGATCTTATTTCTACAAGGGTATTCACATATATATCAAAATTTTCTATTTTAAATTCTGGGATTTACATACATGAGATCCACTTTCCCTTCAGTGGGTTTAAAGTGCCGTAAAGATCATGTCTTTAAAGCAGTTTTTAAAACGTTATGATTATGAAATGAAACCCATTTATTTTATGCTATATGGGTTATTTATGAAATGTTTTATGATGATATATGTGGCTCACATGATAATAAAGGCAAATTTAAGGGTGCGCCCTGATAGCGCTCCAATGCATTGGGTAATGATGTAACCACTAGAGATTACAATTTTCATGATACCTTGGTGAATAACCTTGGTAATTTTCAAATGACACCTTGGGGATGGACCTTGGTGATATGTTCATGATTGTCTATGTTAAATGATGTAGCCACATCTTCAAGTTATGAAAAATGTTATTTTTATTATGAAATGCCTCATGATTTCTTTCTCATGCCTTAAAGTTCTTTTCATGTCCTTATTGAAGTATCTCAAGTTCACATGTAAAATGTTCCTCTTGTTTCCCTTACTGGGCCTTCTGCTCACCCTTTCTTTTGATGTATGTCCCCAGGTTATGAGATGCATAATGAACATATGATGAACTAAAGGGGAAGCCTTTCAAGTGTTTAAGAAGAATGTTTTTATGTTTTTTTTTTGTATTATGATCCTTGTTTCCAAGACACTAAACCTTAACGATCCTCAGTTTTGTGTAATGTAATGAATGTTTATGTTATAAAATGGCGGGATGCTATATCGACCCCAACCAGAGCAGGTATGGTTGACCCGGTAGTGCGTGTAAGAATTGGTGGGTTATATCGGACTTTGTGGGTCAGGGAAGACTCAGGTCAAAGCCAAAAAATTGGATTGGTCAACCTTTGACCAAGATACTCTGTAGCCTCATCTGCTGGGGAACTATTGGACTAGGTGGTCGACCTCCAAGGTCATTCCACGGCCCACGAAAGCCCCTTCTGAAATTTTTAAATTACCAAAAATATCAAAACAGTCATCCGTTTGGTGAGCCATCAGTACTCTTTGGACCATTATGATGTGTTCTTTAGGAGAGTTCATATGACCTAATGGATTGATATGCGAGTTCTCATAGAATAGTCACTCATTGAGCAGTCATTTTTGTGTCTCACTATGATATATATATTGTGTGTCTTATAGAGGCTATGTGACATAGAGAGATAAGGTGTCTTATAGAGTTTCCATATATTCTGGAGACTATGTGTCTTATAAATATTTATTGTCTTAAATAGAATATTTTTATTTTTTGAGAAATTGTGTATTATTACATTGATTATATTTTGATGTTCTTAATATATTCTTTATCCATATATATATATATAGAGAGAACTATGCAATAATTTGTGGTATTCCATATTGGTATTCCATGGTGATATACATTCATGATATTTTTTTTCTGGTATTTTATCATGGTAGTTACTTTGTGGTATTCCACTATATTATTATTTTTGGGTATTAATTGGTGGTATTCTTTATGGTATTTCCTTTATGTAATTTTTCATTATGGAATTCCTTTATGGGATTCCAATGTGGTACTACTTGGTGTTATTACATCATGGTATATCTTTTGTGTAATTCCATAATGGTACATTGTTTGTGGTAATATTATGTAGAAATCCTTCATGGTATTTACTTTATGGTATTTTATTATTTGTATTCCATTATAGTTTCAAGGTGCCTTACTGAATATGGTTTTAATCACCCCTACATGGGCATTTCCAACACTATTCATTACATTTATAGATGATTGACTCTTCGACGGAGTTCTAGGAAGAACCAAACCAGGTAGTGACTTGTGATACCTAATAAGTGGAGGAGTTTTCTAGCATCTTTTAAAATGAAAGGCTGAGTTCCTCTAACATTAATGTTTGGACTTGGGTGGTAGACTCTTTTAGTTTTGTGGGCTTGTTTTGGATTTGTTTACTTTTCATTACATTCACTATTATACATTGTTGGTCCAATATAGTTAGATTCATTAATTTTATACTTATTTGTTTTATATATAATCATTTTTAGATTATAAATGTGTTCATGCGTACATGTACTTAGGAAAATACATCCCATTTTTGTGATATTTGTACTCGGTACAAGTCACTAGCCCCAGAACTATTGGTGGCGGGCTTGGGATATTGTCGATAAGTGGCCCTATCAGATGGTCAATGACATTAACTTACTAATAAGGATAAAAAATCATGAATAATTTATCTAAAACATCAGTAGTACCCTATTAATCAGTAAAACTATTGATTTAAATGGAACAAGTCGTTTACGATGATTCCCAATTTTTATTAGTCATTGAAGATACCTCATATATTCCCCCACTTTTGATCATGTTCACTAATAATGTGACATTCTTTATCTGAAATTAAATCATACAGAACATAACATAAAATTCATAGATTATAAATATTTCTAGAAAAACAATTGGTGATCTTCATGTTACTACATTCTATTGGAGTAAATGATAATATCATATATAAAAGCTACCATATTTTTTTCATGGTCGTCTCTAATGAATCTATTCATTATGTTCCTGAAAATTACAAGGGTATTAGTAAATATAAAGGAAATCACATTGTACTCAAATATCCCATAACTAGTATGAATGAATGACTTCTAAATATCTTCCTTTGTCACCATAAAATGACAATACCCAGAGTAAATATCCAGCTTTAAGAAGTACTGATAATATCATTGTTGGATGAACACTTATTCATTATTTCACAAGGGATACATGTTCTCTATGGTGAACTTGTTGATCTCTTTAAAATTGATACACATCTTCTAAGATCTGAGTTATTTTTAAAAGATCACAAGATCCCCTAAAAAATATTCACTGCGGTGTATAAATACCCATCCAAATTTTATTATCGCTACTTATTCAACTCATCAAATTAGAGCATGGATATCCTATAAAGGAATTTCTGGATAAGAGTGGCTCTATTTATAAGTTGTATTTATAAATTTACATCATGATCTAGGGAACATCAGGGTATGTATTATTGAAATAAATTAGTTTATTCCCTAAAAATTGCATTTTTTACATAGTTAATGTTTTCATTAAGTCAAAAATTTGGGAATGGTAATGTTCATAACATGGTTTAAATACCCACACCGTTGAGGGATTTTCAACGGGGGATTCATTATTTTCCAAGAATTTTTATAGGGGAAGTGTATGGTTTATAACATATAGAGAGTGTTATTTATCTCAATATATAAAATGTGCGCTATATAATGAGATCTAATCCTTTCTGTATATATATTCGAATACCACTAAAGGATGGATAACAAGATTCACTTGAATAATCATTTCAAATTCTTTAATAGTTGAATATTTTAATGGTTGGATTACAATGGCCACAACTATATGTGTTTTTATTGATATATATACTTCAATGAACTATTTTTCATGCACTGCATTACATTACCATTCACCTTTTTCATTGGTGGTTACTAAAATTTATTAACCTCAAAGAACCATTTTTAGTACACTATATTACATTAGTCCGATTATCTTTAATGTAAAATCACTGAACCCTGGGTTGTTTTCTATGATATTTATTCATTACATTGAGAATATCATATAACTTCATCATGTCTCATCAAAATTATTCAGTTTAGTGGAATTATCTCTCACACATGAATAACATATCCCTTATATTATAGAAATTTTTATTATGCTACATCCTATATTTTTGACATATGGTTTGTTAAATCCAATTTCCTTCTTTTTTTTTATTTTATCCACCATCATAAAAATCTATTTAGTTTGGTGTCCTTTTCTCCCACACTAAATAATCTATCTATATTTCTACTTTAGTTTATAATAATTAATGAGGTTTATTTTTAAAGACATTAGATTTTTCTATAGGGAACCAAATTTTTTTGCATTAATACTACATCATTTGAACGATAAAAAACATATTGGCATTACAAGTCCATGATTAGACAGTTCAATGTCTTATAAATGTTTGGATCGTGCATAATGTTTTACATTAAAAATAATATTTAAGAACATCTTTTCTATCTTCTTAGTGGCCCTCACATCCTCCGTAGTACAAGTAATAATCTTAGGATATACATCAATTAATGGAGTGATCAATAATCCCAATAAGAGGATGATAAATGGACATGAATTGGACTATCATGAGTGAGAATAATTATCATCATCATAATATTATCATTCTATTATCATCAACAACAAATTGGAAGTAATGGATAGAGTCATGGAATGTGAGAATGCACAAAAATTAATCATTATGTCTTAGTGGTAAAATTATACACATATTTTTTTATCAAATCTTCTATCATGTTCACGCACATCATATGTGAATAATCATAACATCATCATTGTGAAACAATATAGCAACATATTCATGCATATTAGCCATTATATCTTGAGATACATCACATTATTTTGTTTATTATAGGGTTATATAATTCTAGTCCACCCATCACATCATAACATTTATATAATCATTAGTGGCTCATAGAACATTTATCCAAAAAGTCATGAAGTATCCTGGAGCAAGAAAATGGGTTTCATAATGATTTCATAAATAATACATAAAAAAACTTTTTGGTTCCAAAATGATTATGTTAAATCCCACATGGACATAAAAACTCATTATTTTTAGTGAAAAATAATCATTTAAAGAGTATTAAATTATGATGTTATTGCAATTGATGTTACTTTGAAAAAAAATTGAGGTTTTTATAGAACCAATAATAAAATGGAAGGAATTTGTATGGAACTAATGTAAAAGGTAAATAAAAGTATACTGAGATATTATGAACATTCATTCCATGGATGTGAGTATCACCAAAATAATTGAATTGGGATCAAGAATCTCCTTACCTTAATTCAGGTGATATTTTGTCACATTTGAGCCTCTAGAATTATAAAATTATATTAATTAAAACAATGATAATTTAATAAATTATATTAATTTATACATCAATTTATCAATTATAATAATTTTATTATTTCCCATAATTTCAATTAATTAAATTCAATCATTTTTAAATCATATATTTCATATAAATTTCTCGTTTCACTAGGATTTTTATATTTCTATAAATGTAGTTTATACCTTAAAATAATTAATTAAAAAATATTATAATGAATATAACTAAATGAATATATATTAAAATATTTTATAATTTCAACCATTAATTATGGTTATTTGTTTTTACATGAATAATTCTCAATAGGTGATTAACCGATCATTGATGGGACATTATTGGGAGATCATTAAAGATATGTAAAAAAAATTATAAATGTAGTAATAATATATATTGAGAAGGTTAACATCCTTAATAAAATTTTATCATATTTTCTAATTAATCAATTTAATTTGTTTTTATGAATGTGTTAGTGGAAGATGAAATTGAAGTGGTAGAATAAATAAAAAAGAGAGACTAGTTGACCATATCATAATTAATCTGTGTTGTAACTTTTCTTCTACAACATTGTGACTCCATGGCAGTTAGATTTGAATTTATCTAGAATGTTCCTATCGATTATATGGGACTTTATAGGGAGTTTTTTATATATATTTCATTTCAATGAGTGAGAGGAGTATTTTTTTGGAAAGGGACATGTGTTATTTATATTACAGGAGAAGGGTATATTTAGAATGAAATATAGAATATAATAATATAAAAAAGAAAAAAAAAATTAATAGTTATTTTATGATAATATAAATAATATATTAATATAGTATAATGAGTTTAAGACATTAAATATCCATTATAATTCTTGTTCATTAGTTTATTAAAAATGAATGTTGAAATAAAGGAATGATGATATTTTAAAGAATCACTTTTTTACTTTAGACTTTAGAATGTTCATTTTTATGCTAGAAAATTTAGTTTATGATATTTTATTTAACCATTTATGTGAATAAATATATCATGGTCGAAAATATAGTTCTAGGATGTTTTATTTCATTATTACATCATGATTGATGTAATTTGATATACACAATTTATTTGAAAATCCATATTTTTACTCTTTACTAAAAAATTGGAGTATTTCTGAGAATTACCAAAAAATAACCCTAAGATAAATTTAAAATTATGTTTCAATTTTTTTTTCTTTTATAAGAATAAAATTATAAAATTTTGTATTTTAATTTTTAATATCAAAATAAATAGTTTTATAAAGTATTTTAAAATACAGTTCATAAAAATGTTCTTATATTTTATTTTAGTTTATTAATTAGGATATTTATTTTTTTTAGATTTTTAAATTTTATAAATAGAGAAATTAATCCTAAAAAATAATTATTTTATGAAAATTTATTATTTGTGGTAAAATTATTATTCCAACAATTAGATTACCATTCCCCATGTTGAGGTTATTATTCCACGAATCACATTACCTCTTATATATTGTACTCAATTCATTCACTCAATATTAAACTAAATTCCTTTAATGGTTCTATATACTCATAATTTATCTTGGTTTACTAATAATTTACTTCTTCTCTATATTGTTTATAGTTGGGGCTATAATTCTAGTATATATGGGAGATCCATTTTTTCCCATTATATATTTTTTATTATTCTGTTTTTACAATGTTTTAAGGATTAGAATATTAATTAGTATTATTTATAATTAATTAAAAAATATTTAGTAAGTAAACAATTTAATTGTTTGTTTCTATATATTTTTATGTTTATAATATTATAAAATAAAAAACACAATTATTCAGGATATTTTTCCCAAAAAACACTGGGTCATTCCATCCTTACAACCATTAGAAAATTAATTACCAAAATTTAAAATTAAATTCATAGTTGATAATAGGTGAGTGTACTTCTATTTCATTATTTCCTCTAGTTTTAATGTCACATCTCTATACATATGATTCTTCCAAAACACTTTGATGAAGTGCGATGTCTTGTTTCATAGAACATTGTCTATATGATCCATGATCTTAATTGACTATTCATTGCCTGAGAATTAATTCCCTAGTTCTAATATATCTCGATTAAATACATGTGAGGGATCAAGAAATTATATCCTCCTCAGTTATACATAGAAAATGTCTTGAACATGATCCATACATAGTAAAAGTTAAAGACAACATGACACTAACCCTATATGATCAAAGATCACAAGGGTCCAATGTAAAATGGGTTAATCTTATATTTTTTCCAAACCACGTGACTTTCTCTTATTGTGATATTTTAATGAAAAAATTACCTCCAACATCAAACTTCATGTACATTTGATGGTTGTTGGCATAGATATGTATTTTCAATTCAGTATATTTTATATTTTGTTGAATGGTTTGAACGTTTTTTAACATCTCTGGAAAAAAATTAGACAATGTTGTTTTTGTTCCCCAAGTTAATAATAACAAGTTAGATTTAAAAATCGCTTCCCATGTAGTGATTTATGTGGAACCATTTGAATATTAAATTGGAAGCTATTTTTTATAATAACTCATATTGGGTGAGATACTTATCCCATCGTCATTTAAATTCCATTATGCAAGATCTTAGAATTGGATCATGCATTTGAATAGTCCTTTCAGATTGAACGTATGTTTGGGGGTGATAGACTATACAGAATGTCAATTCTATACGGATATATTTTTGAAGACTTCTATAGAATTGTTAAGTGAACCTTGTATCATGATCAGATATAGTCAAAAGTGGTACCCCATTCATCCCAACCACTACCATAATATATATATCGTTGTGTTTTTCAAGAGAAAAATAACCCCGTATTGTGATAAATTGGTTAGTCATGGTGATTTGATCCACCAAAACCCTTATCACATTATCTCTATTAGATGTTTTCTGGTGACCATTTTCAAACTCAATACAGATATTCTACCATTTTCACTTGTTCATTTAAAATGGTTCCATCATCCCATTTTTATTCTATAACATTAATTAAAATTTCAAACATACAACATTCCATGAGATAAACTCTAAAATATCATTATTCATGTTTTACCACAAAATGTTTTTTCCAAGGCCATGATTCATCTTGGTATATCTAGGATGGATGGAAAATGACGATATATTTTCACTATCTCATCTCTTCTTCAATATCTTGAGTGATGAAGGAAAACAATGTCATATTCCATACTGAATCAAACAATCATCATCAATATGTAGCACTAATATATTCCCTTTGTTTACTAAAATGAAGTTATTTTTAACTATGAATAACTCATTTTTCATCCTTGTTATTCAATGGGATGAATTGTTAATAAATAATTTTGGAAAGGTGGGATGCAATCCCTAACATTATGAAATCAAAATCCATCTTTTATATTTATACAATGATGGATTCTTTCTCAATCCATATCATTGATAGATTAGTTTATTATTTTATTCTATGAGAATCATCTACCTTGTTTTCCTATCCCGGATTGCAGTGAATGAGGAAAAAATTTACCTTGATTACCTCAAATCATATTCTATAACACATGTTGAAATCCATTTGTTTTAATATAAATTATTTTCTCTTGTGATCAGTATATTTGTTCACACATCTCACCATAAAGGTAGTGGCCCTATATTTTCAAGGAAAAAAATCACATCTTCTATCTCTATATTATTCAACAATTTTTTATTCTTGTTGATATAAAACGTTTTTGAGTTATATAGTATCAATTTATCATCATACATGTGTACATAACAAAATAATTTATTGGACTCATAAATATTTATAAAAACATTATTCAATTTTTGGAAGTGTGAGTATAGTTTTAGTGATTATCCCCTTCTTGATATCATTAAGGAATTATTCATATTGTTCCATCCTAAAAAAATGTTCCACTTTTGACATTAACTTAAATATAGTGATAGGAAATCATGAAAAATTTCTAAAAAACAATAGATGTACCCAATTATCCCAAGAAACCTAAAAATTACCTTGAAAATAGTAGGTCTGAGACATTCTTAAATTTTATTTTTCCTTAATGGGTCCATAGAAATTCTCACACTAGTTATCTCATTCCCCAAGAATGTGATATGAAACATCCTTAAGTCACAGATATGAAACATAGTGTATATTTTTTCTATCCATATTTTCACAAACATAATTCAAAAAGACTCTTAAATTTTATGGTTTCTTTAAGATAATATTATAAGATGATCGATGTGAACTATGAAATATTTTTAGAGTTAGTCTTCAATGATTATATTTATCAAATCCATGAAAATTTGTTCAGAATTAGTATGTCTGATGGGCATAACTAGAAACTCATTGTACCTAAACCATGAACAGAAAGAAATAATATAAATATCCTCCATCTTCACCATTAGTTTATGATATCCATAATGAATATCCCAATTTGAGAATTATTAATCTCCTCATTGTTGATTGAACAAGACATAAATCATTGGATGCTGATACATTTTCTTTATGGGGATCTTATTGAGATATCAATAATTGAAACACAACAACATTTACCTATCATTATTCATGAAAATTGTACTGTAACCCCCATGGTAATGCATTGGGTTCATAAAACCTTTTTCCAAATGCTATTGTAGATGCTTCATTAAGTCTTCCAGTTCGATCATGGATATCTTGTGGGGGAATTTTGAGATTATATTTCCACTGGTTATGAGATCTATTGAGAAATATGACAAAAAATATGGGGGATGTTCAGGAAACTCTTCAAGAAATATATAATTATATCCCCTAACAATGGGAATTTACTCTATTTTAAAACCTCCCTCAGACTCAGCCATTATAGAATGGTATTATTCATCAGAGGGTATTAACACCCACCGAATTGAGGGATTTTCCCTAGGAGGATCATTATCATCCTTTCATTTTTAGAATACCATTTATTTGACAAGAATATGAACATAGATTTACTTATCCCAAAATGTGTTGTGTTATGTATACAATTATTACCAATACATTATTATTATAGTGTAAAATTACACAAAAGAAAGTATTATGAGATTCACATGAAGAATATTCCCATATATTCCAAGAGGTGATGATTCCAACTCTTGGGATTTAATGATTTAACCAATATAGATTATCATATATATCTCTACACCAAGGTATTGGGACATAGATTATGTAATTATAGAGAACATGAATGATATGAAGGATTGTACAAAAATAGTATAAAATAAATCCTTTTTCATTATTGATGGAGTAAGAAATTTAAAATATAAGATATAATTTTCATTCTCCACATCACCAGTAGTGATAGAATATAAATCCCCCTTCTCATTTTGATTTAGTGGTTAATAACATGCACTACCCTCAAGGGCTAGATGTTTACTTCTTTAGATTGGGTAGTTCCCTTTCTCCCAATAATTGAAGTATTGAACTGTATATTGTTCATTACAATGTGCCCTCATTTCCTCAATCATACTGGTTATCTTATTCATGTCTCTTCAAATTTCATGAGGTTTATGGACCTATCTCTATAATGTAATGCATTTCCCATTCCCTTTGAGAAAATTACCATGATGCATCTTCCTGTTTTTTTACATGTGGGTAGTTGGATAATTTTTCCTCCTTTTTCATCTGACCAACCAACATGAATATTCATCACTCTCCTCTTGTATCTATAATCATGGAACCATAATCCAAATTCCATCTCTTTTATGATTTCACATCAAAAAACATATTCATAACTCCCAATTTCTTTGATTTATTGAGAATTTTGAAGGCTAGGTTTAAAGGAATAATGAATAAATAAATTTTACTTTCATTATTTATAACATTACCAAGGCATATATTGCAAGACCTATGAATTTTTCTTCATCAATCATGTCATATTCACATTCTTTTAGCATTATCTATATGGATTATAACTTCATCTTTTTTCAAATAATTTTATCCATATATATTGTAAGAAATATTATCATAATGTCACCCTACTCCATCTATTAAATTTCATCATCTGGATGAGCTTTCTATAAAAACAAACAATATTGATAATATTCTCCATCTAAACGATAAACCATTGTATTCACATTGACTTATTTAAAAAATGGATCACTGAAAATATCATCTACAATGATTTAACCCACTATTCTGGGACAATTAGATCAAACACTCCACTAAACATTTGTGATCATTTTTGCATAAATAATTCAATGTCTAGTTTATCTTTATTGGTTAAAATAAGTCTTTCCACATGATTCAAGTAATTATTCATATCCTATAATTTATCGTAAAAAATTCATATATGGTTTTGGTGTCCATGAACCATAAAAATTAGAATGTCTTTTTGAAAATAAATGAATTTTCCCTCACTTGATTTTTTCTTTTGGTTCCTTTAATTTTATAAAATAGAAAAGGGTTGAACATAATTCCAGTAAAATGATAATGAAAGAATAATTTAATATTTTTTGAAATTATCTATAAAGGCATATCTAATAGGATCCCTTTATTAATCAATATTTTTAAAAGAAAACTAATGAATGAATACATGTACTTAGTTGTATACTAAGGGTTTTCAATAACGTTCTCTAATCATAATTCCCAAAATAAGTAAACCATGCTCTGATACCATCTTTGGGGACCCTACATTTTATTAAAAGACTATTAAATCATTTCAATGATAAAAAACATAATTCTGTTATAAAACCCAGATCAAATGGTTTAATGTATTTTGAAAATTATAGAGACACATAACTTTTACATAATAATACATAAACACTATCAAATTAATAACTATTGGAAAATAGAGCTATACCCAATGCTTTTCACAAAATCATGGATATAGGGACCTCTATACACATGGTTTTCCCAAAACAGTTGGTATAGGTGTTATATGGGAACCTATCCCCATGGTTTTACCTAATGTGTGTGTATAGGCACCTCTATACCCATAGTTTCTTGAAAATTGTTGGTATAGGTAGTGTATAAAATATTATACCCACGGTTTTGGAAAACCATGTGTATATGTTAGTTTTTGGAGAAATATACCCAATTTTTAAGATAAACTATGGGTATAGGGTTGATTTTTGAAAACTAATACCCATGGTTTTGTAAACAGTGGGTATGACGTTACCACTTTAGGACACGAAAAAAATTCACAGGGAAAAAATATTTTTTGTGGAACACCTATTCTCATGGTTTTCTACCCATATCCCCATTTCATATAAATATATAAAACTAAATATATATTTATATATGAATAATACTTATAGGCTAGTGGATAGGAATAAGAGGAATAAAAGAGCAGTCTATGGATCGATTCCCATAGCCACATTTTTTATCAAGGCTATTCTCATAGTTTAGAAAACCATGGGTATAGGTGAATGAAACATTGTCATGGTGACTGACACAGTGCACTAAACCTATCCCCATGGTTATCCTAACCATGCTTATAACTCTAGGGCTATCCCAATGCCTCGTGAGCCCACGGTTCCCTGAAACCGTTGTTATAGTCTACACTAACCTTTTTAGGGGCAATACCCATGGTTTCAAACTGTGGGTATAGGTCAAATTTCTAGTAATGAATACATCTGTATAATGTTAGTAACTCTCTCTTTATCCACAGTACAAGTAATCACATGATGATTTATATCAATGAATGATGTGCTCTAAAAGTCTAGCAAGAGGTTAAATAATGTACATTAATAAAAATAACAAGATTGAGGATAAAAATCATCATCATAAAATAATGATAGATTTACCATCAACATAATGGTATAATCAATGCATATATGCATGTAATGTGATAGTGGATAAAATGAACCACCATATCTTTAGGTTCAAATAACACACAATGTTTCAACCAAAACCAAAATCTTGGTCACACATAACATATGTGGATAATCACACAATGAATTTTTTTTAACAATTATTAAATAATTTTGATGCATTTTCACATTTTCTCATTAGATACATCACATTAAATATATCATTAGTGAGATATATGATTCTAGACCCACCCGACACAACATAAATTTAAAATAATCATGCATTCCACATAGAAAATATCTCAATAAAATTAAATAAGTTGACCCATATAGAATAATAGTGTGTATAGTGATTTCATAAAGAATACATTCATGAATAATATTTTATTTTTCTAAAATTAATAATTAAAATCATAATTAGACATAAAATATCATTATTCATTGGTGGAAAAGAAGTATTTAAAAAGAAATAAAATATGATGTTTTAGAAATTGATTTCACATGGAGAAGAAAGTGGGTTATGATAGAAAATATTTATTCTTAAGAATAAAATGTATATCCCTAAAGGAAAAGGGAGTGGACATTTTATAATAATAATATGATCATTCCTACCATTGAAGACAGAATTACCCAAAAAATTTAATTGGGTTTGAGAATCCCCATTACATAATTACCCAGTTATTTATTAAAATTTTTTCATGCTTGATTATAACCAAATATTTATTAAAACACTAATACAAAATTAAATTATTGATGTTATACGTATATTAATATATTATATTAATTAAATTATATTTGTTAATTTTGGTTGATTAAATTTAGGAGTTTTGATATCATATATTTATATAATATTTCTTGTTACTCTTTGATTTCTCAATTTTCATAAATTTAATTTAATAATTGGTATAATTAATTAAAAAACCTTATATTGAGTATCATTTTATTTTTATAGAATATATATATTTTATAATAACCATCCTTGAATATGGTTTTAGGAGTTTACATGGAAACCTCTTCCTAGGTTGTTACCTGATCATTGGATATTCATCTTCGGTAGATCATGAAATAACTATTTAAAATTTATATATATATTAGAATGATACTTATAGTGTAACACCCTATGATGTTGTGAATTAGTTTTTTCAAAATAGTATTAATTTTTTATATTATGCATTTTACATGAAAAAAATAGATAGATAGACAGATAGATATATATATATATATATATTAAAACACTTAATCAAAAATTAATTTCACAAATCAATAACTTGTCATGCACTACATGCAACACTTACTTAGCGTATGTGTCACACTACCCCAAATACTTCTACGAAACATCTATTTATTGTAATAATTATTTAAATGAGTTATTTATAACATATTAGTTACACATAGTTATACAAACAGAAATAACAAATTTTCACATATTATTTATTATTGTTTTGTATTGATAAAATAAACTAGTAATGAAATATTTTTTTTGGTAATGTATTTTTATTTTAAAAAAGACCATTTTCTAGATTGAATTTTTCTTAATTATTAAAATATTTTTGGAGACTTTTAGAAATTGAATTTTAAAACATAAATTTTAATATCATATTTAGAATTTTTAAATTATCATAGGATGAATATTTTCTATTTTATGTGAGATTTCATATTCTGATGAATTGTCACGACCCGTCCCCCGGGGTCCGTATCATGACTACCCCAAGATCGTCGTCCATCGGATAGGGGCAGGTGATTCGCAACAAAGGCGTAAATACCTAAACTGGGAAGGCATTGTCTTTATAACTGTAAACAAGCGCATTATAGTACAAAACTAGAATCAAAACACTAAGTAAAACTGTATACTCAAGAAGTGCTGGAAAGTAAAATGGGTCGGAAATACAAGCCCAGTTGGAAAGTATAATTACAACTGAAAGAAAGTACAACTGATGAAAAGTAAAGTAGCTACTGGGTCGTCTTCCAGGGTTCCTACCCGAAGGATAGGTACAGATGGCCTCCTCAATACACTATGTTCGTCCGCCCACTCCATGTATCGTCACACCGAGCGGTCCACCTCCAGGTGTTGTCCAATCCTGCTACTCTCTGCCCGAGTTAGTGTTGTCTATCATCTGCAACCAACAGAACGAGATGCGAGCATAACCCGTGTAGGGGAAAGTATAGTGATACTATGTAGGGACCCCAAGACCCTCAGTGTCTCACAAAATCCAACAAGGATAAACCACAAATTATAAAATCAACAGATAATGATTATGAAGGTATATGACCATACATATACATATGTTATCTAGTAACCCATCTCAATCATGAGGAAAACACAAAATTCAATGACTCAACTCAAACCAAGATTTTATTCTAGGGGGTAGTATCATGTAACAACCCCAGTCACAATGTCGGAACCTATGATGATGGTGTAATCCTCCTATATTGTCAAAAGTGGGCATGCCGCATCACACAGAGGCACTTTCCACATTCCTGGACAACTGTGGTGATCCTCTTATCGAGTACAGTGGGTCTGCTGTGTCATATAGAGGTGCTCCCCATTGTGGGTCTACCGCGGTCACACAAAGGTTCTCCCCCTCATAACTTGCTAAAAAACTCCTCCTGTTGATTATTGTGGGTCTACCACATCACACAAAGGTTCTACACACTGTGGGTCTGCTGTGTCACATAGAGGAGCTCCCCACTAGGCTAGTTGAATCACTCAGAGTCGAATGGTCAGCAGTTCTTGGGTAACAACTAGCTACTAGGTCTTTGTACTCTATCCGCTCGCATATGAAAGGATCCGCTCCATGAGCTACTAGCCAATACTCTAAATATCATGAAGTCGCATGTTGATGTATCTCAAAAGGTCCTCCCCGTCATAGGGTTCTCAACACAATAGACAACACGTCAATTGGACGCCCATTCTGTGAGATATTGGCATTTCCGTTCTAGGGGAGCAGTTGGATTTTAGGTTCAAACCAACCCAACCGTACCCCAAATGTGTAGAAAACACAACTGGGGTATTCCAAAATAACTATCTCACTCTATGATTTTCGTCTCCGTAGATGGTTTGTCGTTCGGATATTTGAATCCCACAATATGGGCGAAAAGGTGTATTCGTGTCAAATGGGATATGACTAAGGTCCACCCAGGTCCGTGGGCCCGATCTGGTTCGCGGGTCTGACCCTTCCTGAGGGGGAGGCCCGGCCTAAGAGCGGCCCAGCCCGAGGGCGGACAGACCCGAGGGGGCGGCCCAGCGGCTCGCTTGGCCTGGCTGGCGGCCTGCGTGGCCTGCTAGCGGCCCGTGTGGCCAGCCGGTGGCCCGTGTGGCTGGCGACGCCCTGCGAGGCCCTCCCTAGATGTGTGTGTGTGTGTGTTGGGGGGGGGGTGGGTGGGTTCTTGCGCCCCCACTGACTTCCGAACATAATCGGAGCTATGCGTCGGTTCAGTATCTCGTGGGACCAGGGGGGGTCCTGCCTTGTCCGACTGGCCGAGCAGCCAGCTAGTTCCACACCGTTGGCGGTCCGCCTGACGCCGACCGCTTCTTCTCCTCCATCGTGGCCCACCCTGGCCGTAACCTCTTCACCTCCACGAGGCGTGGTGGTGCCACGCCCCTTTTCCGCAGCCCTCCCTGGCCGCAGATCTACATCTCTACACTGCACAATGGTTCCAGGCCCCTCCGTCGCGGCTCTGCTTCTCCCCGCGGAACACCGGCACCGCGCCCCTCAGCCTCGGCCCGCCCTGGACACAACTCCCTTCTTCTCCTCGTGGCGCGACAGTGCCTTTCCCTCTCTTATTGTATGAGACGGCGGTGTCGCGCCATTTCGGCCACCCAGTGGCCTTGCACTGCCAGTTTCTTCAAAGTCGGTCAGATACCGTCCACCATTGCTTTTCCTACGTCGTCATAGAACAAGGGAAAACATTGGTGGAGGGTTGGGCCATGTTCCTGAGGCACGAGCTCTCTACGTTATGGTGATATCAATTGGAAAAATCATCACCCACAATTGAATGACATATAACAAAAACAAATTCAATCATAAAACCACCCCATACTTCATATTTTTGTTATTTGACGATGTTGCAGAAGGCGAACGTCATTTCTTCATTCACCACAATCACCACGCACTCCAAAATAAATCTCGTGAATCAGTAAGTGTTCAGGGTAGAAGACTGAGGAAGAAGTGTCACTGACTTTCTTCGCGTTCTTCATTGGCAGAAGAAGCATTCTTCGTTTGGAGAATTCTTCCTTCCTTGGGGTTCTACCTCCAAGAGCTCCTCAACTCTCCCTTCCCAAAAAATAATGTTTCCAACAAAATGAAATAATATTTTTTCTATTATTTTATTTATTGGGATGAATTCAAAATGTAGAGTTTAATTAATTTAGTTAACTCTCTTAATTAATAGGTTGGAGTTGGCTCAATTAATTTCCTGGTAATGTCATGGGTTTTCTCCACATAAATGAGGAGTTAATGGAGTTAAAATCTCGTGTGGTCCCCACCGAAAATATCCTCCCAAGGGAGGTTCTTCTCAGTTGGTCCCCAGCATAATTATCCTCCCAAGATAGGTTATGCACGAGTGGAACCGACCACCATAACCTCTCATGGGAGGTTATGGTGTGGTGGCCCCCACCAATAACCTCCTCTTGGAGTTTTTTAACACCTCAAATAAAAATAAGATAACATATTATTTTTATTTAACTTTTTATGTAAAAACTCAAAAACTAACTTATTTTCTCGGCCAACTGCCATCAAGCTGAATGTCTTCTCAACCGAATACCAGTTATGCGAGTTCAAAAATGCACTTAGATTTATGTTTTGAGCACCGGTTAAAAAGTACTAAAAACCTTCTCATTTGTTTACCAAACGTAACCGAACAAAACTACAGAAATGATTCCAGGAACATCGGGCCGTGAAATCAACCACCGTAAAAATTTGTGGAATCGTAAAATTCCCATTTATTGAAAAAAATTCATGGAAATTCATGGTCTATACATTTTCCCCACCCCAGGGCTTTACATCCACGTAATACACAACTCTAACTAAGGGAACAAATGGGGGTACTAAGCACCCATCTGTGCCTCCCACTCCTATGTGCTCTCTTGTAGGTTCCTGTGTTGCCAGCGAACACGCACCAGAGGTATCGACCGTCCACGAAGGACGTGATCCTGTCAATCCTCACTCTCCACTGGAAACTCTGTAAAAGTCACCCCATAGTCGATGTCATGTTCTCCATGGTTGATGATGTGGGAAGGGTCATGCACATATCCTCTTAGCTAAGATACGTGGAAGATGCCGTGCACCCGATGCAACTAAGGTGGAACTTCTAAGCGGTAATCCAACTCGCCAACTCAGATGAGGACCTAGAAAGGTCTGATAAATCTTTGAGATAACTTTCTACCTTGGCCAAATCTCCATAGACCTCGTCTAGGTGAGACATGTAGAATGACGTGGTCACCATCCTCAAACTTTAGAGGTCTCCATATCTTGTCATCATAGGACTTATTTCTACTATGTGCAGTCTTCATCCGCTCCTGGATATTTTGCACCTTCTCTGTGGTAGCCAGTATCATCTCTGGTCCCACTTGTACTGACTCCCCAGGTTCAATCCAACACAAGGGTGATCATTATGGTCACCCATACAAGGCCTTAAAAGGTGCCATCAATATGGTCGATTGATAACTGTTGTTGTAAGAAGACTACACAAAAGGAAAGTTATCCTCCCATCTGCGAATGAAGTCAAGGACACATGAACGTAGTATTTCCTCGAGGGTATGAATGGTCTGCTCAATCTAAACATCTGTCTGAGGATGGAAGGAAGTGATGAAGTGATGTTCTGTCCCGAAAGCCTCCTACAAACCCTTCCATAGCTAGGAAGTAAACCATGTGACATGGTCAGATACAACAGAAGAAGTTACTCCATGTAAACGCACAATCTCTTGCACATAAAGGCATCCCAAGCTCTCTACTAAACACTTCTCTCCAATTGAGAGGATGTGGGATGACTTTGTGATTCGATTGATGATCACCAAAATCGAATCGTGACCCCTGGATGTATGTGGAAGACCCATCATTAAGCCTATGGATATCCCATCACAATTCCACTCTAGGACCACTAATGTTTTTACTAATCCTGGGGGTACCTGGTGCTTACCTTCACTTGTGAACAAGTGAGGCATTGAGAGACAAACTCTGATACTAGCTTCTTCATACCTATCCACCTGTATAGTCGTCGAAGATCCTGGTACATCTTCGCCACTTATGGATGTACCTCTATAGGGGAAGAGTGGAACTCTCTCAACACTTCCTCCTGAAGTGCAATGGGTACCAAGGTACTTCTTTGAAAAGGATGATGTGCTCACCACCTTTATAAAATCCATCAGGTGCCTACCCTGTGGATATATGAGCATGTAGCGTCTCATAGTTAGCATCCCCACACTATGCCTCCCTGACTCACTGACGATGCAGAGGAGTGAATGTATGAGGTTGTAGATAGGCTACTCCATCCCTATCCAAAATGGATATCTATAAGGCAGCCACCATCTCTGTCAACTCTCCTAGTAGCTGTATACTAGATCCCATACTATGTGCATCCTCAGCAACGTTCTCCTTCCTAGGAGTATTGACTATCTCTAAGTCATAGTCCTGGAGGAACATAGACCAATGCCTCTATCTCAGGTTCAGGTCCTTCTGAGAGAATATTTAAATGAGACTCTTGTGATCAGAGTACACGGTAAAATGATCGCCCATAAGATAGTGCCGCCACATCTTCAAAGTGAAGTCCAATGATACTAACTCTAGTTCATGGGTAGCATAGTAATTCTCATGTTGTCTTAGCTACCGAGAACCCTTAGAAATCACTACTCACTCCTGCATCAGGACACACCCATGTCTGGTCCCAGTTGCTTCACATTAAATTACATACCATATGATCTCCTCCAGAAGCCGGAAGATGGGGGAACTAGTCAGCATATGCCTTAGTGCTTGAAAGCTCTCCTGGCATCTCTCTGACCACACAAAGGTTTGTCCCTTATTTTTCAAGGCTGATAGTGGTGATGAAACTCCAGAGAAGTCTAGAATGATCCTTTGATAGTATCCAGCCAAACCAAGGAAACTCTATAACTCTGTCACAATCATGGGTGGCTGCCACGAAATTACAGCCTCAATCATCACTAGAAACACTGCAACTCCAACCTCCGAGATGACGTGTCCCAAGAAGTGAACCTATAGAACCCAAAAATGGAACTTCGAGAGCTTACCATAAATATGGTGCTCTCACAGTGTGTCCAGTACTACCTAAAAATTCTAGGCATGCTTCTCCTCAGTAGTTGACTAGATTAGAATGTCGTCAATGAAGACTACGACAAATTAATTGAGGTATGGCTGGAAGATCTGGTTCTTGAGAGTCATTAACACTGCTGGAGTGTTGGTTACGTCGAAGGGTATAACCAAGAACTTGTAGTGGTAGTACCGACACCTGAAGTTTGCCTTCTACACATCCTTCTCTCGAACTTTGAGCCGATGATTTCCTGACCTGCGGTCTATCATCAATAACCACTGTAATCCCTTTATCTTTTCAAAGAGTTCGTCAATCCTCAAGAGTGGGTACTTGTTCTTTACAGTCACCTGGTTCAGGAAACGGTTGTCGACAAAGAGCTTCAAGATCCCATCCGCCTTCTTGGCAAACAAAATCTGGGAAGCCTGGGCAGAACCACTTGGTCGGATGAATCCCTTCCACTGAAAATCCTCTAGTTCTTCCCTCATCTCGCGAAGCTCAGCGGGAGCCATATGATAGGCTATAGTAGATATTGGTGCCATCCTGGGGTACAAGTCAATGTATAAGAACGCTTCTCTATGAAGTGGAATAATTAGGACGTCGTCAGGGAAAACATATGTGTATTGGTCCAACACTATAGGACAAGTCGGACTGTCCACATCAACTTCTCCAAGGGTAAGGCAAGCCAACTGATGAGTGATCAGCTGCACCCTCCTCCGAGTAAGTCCATCCTGTGCTGAAAAAGCTACCTTCTCACTGGTAAAGGTCAACCTGGTCCCATCCATGCGAACACACATCACTTTATACCTAATACAGTCAATATGAGCAAGGACTGTAGATAAACTGTCCATACCCAAGATGACGTCGTATGCCTTTGATGCTGCTATGAGGAGATCCCAGCCAAAGCTATCACCTCTAACAGTAAGATCTCACTGCCAGGACCAGTGCGTGATCGTCCAGTCTGCTCCCGTAGAAGTATCTAGCTGTAAGGATCGAGCCAATAGCTCCGTCGGAATCTACAATCTCTGAACAAGGGGAGTTGAAAAGAATGAGTGACTGGCACCTATGTATATAAGAACTACATCTAAGGTGGGTTAGATACATATCATACCTCGAATAATCTCTATAGAACCATGATCATAGGCCTTAGCTTCCTGAAGCTGACCTCTCCCCTGTCCACCCACTCCATGTGGTCGGGGTGGACTACCTGGTGGTGGTGGTTGTAACACCTCGTAATGTCGTCCCATACCAGCTGCATGTCCAACTCCTCTTCTATGTCCGCCTGCACCATGCGGATTGCCTTGATAGAACCTCTACCTCTACAAAGGAGGTCCCTCAACTGTATACTGATCATCTTAATGGTGGTTCAGACAGTCGCCACCCATGTGACCCTGCCTGCTGCATGAGTAACACTGTCTGCTTCTGGTAGGTAAGTCACATCTCCAGGTGCCCCGATCAACTGATCTTGAGTCATACATTCGTCCACCCATGGGACTAGTCCTCTTGGACCCCTGCATTATCACTCTACTACCATCTATAGAATACTCTGATGTGTGTCGATGAGTTCTGGGTCTCGCTTCTGGTGACTGCTCATAACAGAAGCTCTCCACTAGAAGGGCTCTCTCTAACATCCCAACCTGCATCGGGATGCTGATGGAGAACATCGATGCCTTGATCTCTCATCTGAGCCCATTCTCGAAGGGTCGGGCCATGAATAATGGGTCTCGCACCATATCTGTGGAGTAGTTCAAGAGGACTGTGAACCTTGATGAGTACTGTGCTACTGTCATTCTGCCGTATTGCAGATAAAGTAGCTCCTGTATCTGCACCACACGAAGGGTGGCTGGTAAAAACATTCCCCGGAAGAGGCTCTTGAAGTTTGTCCAGAGTAGTGTCCTCTCATAATGGACCTGGAGCATCAGGATCCACCATCTGCATGTTTCTGCCTAATGGAGGCTGGAAGCAAGGATCACCATGAAGTTAGCTGGTGTCCCTACTAGTCTGACGACTCTCACCACAGTCTCCATCCAATCCCCAGCCACATGTGGTTCCGTCTCTCCCCGGAACCTAGGTGGCCTCTAGCACTGGAACTCATCCAACATGCTCAAGAAGCATGCATTGTCTACTGCTGGGGCTGGTGGTATTGGTGGACCAATGGGAAGTAGTACCACTGGTGCCTCTGCTAGTAAAGGGACCAACACTGAGGACACATCGCTCAGTGGGTTGTCAGTATGTATGACTCTTGGGGCTCTAAATGGTCATCAATGTGGAGGCATCCTGAAAGAAATAGATGTGACACAGTCAGAAGATAAAATGTGGTGAGATGACCTGGTTGAGCTGGCATGAAGAATAATTCTGGAAACACGCATGCAATCACTGTTTTCATTAACTACGATGGAAATCATAAGTCTAGGTACTGATGTACGGATACGTCAGCCGCCCACACCAACACTGGACTCCCTGAACTAAAAACCACACTTAGTACCCTTAAGACTATTGATTCAAAGAAAATAATGATCAGATTTCTACGTTCTACAGTCGAACAGACTCCTCTAATACCAATTTGTCATGAACCATCCCCCAAGGTATGTATCGTTACTACCCCAAGCCCACCTTCCACAGGCCAAATGATGGAGACTAGCATCAAAGGCGTAAATCCCTATACTGGGAAGGAATTGGCTATAAAATTTTAAACAAACACATCAGAGTACACAAGTGGAATAAAAAAACTAAGTAAAACTGTATACAAAAGAAGTACTGGAATGTAAAAGTGTCCATAAATACAAGAACAAGAGGAAAGTACAAGTGGAACTGAAAGAATGTAAAATTGAGGAAATGTAAGGCAGTGACTAGGTTGTCCTATGGGGTTCCTACATGAATGGTAGGTACATATGGCCTCCTAAGTACTCCACATCCATCTGTCCGCTCCGTGTATCGTCACGCCGAGTGGTCCACCTCCGGGTACTGTCCAGTTCTACTACTCTCCACCTCAGTCAGCGTTGTATGTCGTCTACAACCAAAACAATGAAATTTGTGCATAGATTTTGAAGGGGCGAGTATAACAATAATTAGTAGGGACCCCGGGACCCCCATGGTATCAAACAATCCATCAAGGATAAACCAAAAATTATTAAATCAATAGATAACCATTAATTAAGTATATGCCCATACATATACCTATGTTATCTAGTAACCCATCTAAATTGTGAAGAAAACACAATTGTCAACGACTCAGCTCAAACAGATATTTCATTCTAGGGGGTAGTATCAAGTAACAACCCCAGTCACACAATCAGAACCTCAACTGATGGTGTATTCCTCCACTATCGAGTACTGTGGGCCTGCCGCGTCAAATAGAGGAGATTCCCACATTCTGGAACTATTGGAGCACTCCTCCTGTCGAGTATTGTGGGTATGCTGCGTCACACAACGGTGATCCCCAATATTGGTCTGCCGCGCTCACACAGAGGTGCTCAACTCGTAGCCTGTTGAGGTACTCCTCCTGTAGAGTATCATGTGTTTGTCGTGTCATATAGAGTCACACCCCACTATGGGTTTGATGTGTCACACGGAGGTGCTCCCAATTGGGCTAGTCGAAACACTATCAGTCGAATGGTTAGTAGTCGTCAGGTAACAGCCAGCTACTCGGTATCTGTACTCTATCATATCACCTCTCAAAGGATTCTCTCCATGAGATACTGGTCAATACTCCAACCATCACGAAGTACCATTTATAAGTATCTCAAATGGTCTGCCTCATCATTGGGGTCTCAACGCAATAAGAGGCATGTTAATCAGATGCCCGGTCTGTGAGATATTGACATTTCTGTTCCAGGGGAATGGTTGTATTTTAGGTTCAAACCAACACGTCCACACCCCAACTATGTACAAACCTCAAGTGGGGTATTCCAAAATAACGGTCTCGCTCTAAGATTACTATTTATGCTGACGGTTCATCGTTCGGACATCCGTTTTCACATGTTATGGGTGAAATGTGTATTCGGGTCAAAAGGCTTCGGACTAGGTTCAGACCCAGTCCGCGGGTCTGACCCAACCCGATTGGGAGGCCCGACCCGAGAGCGGACTAGCCTGAGCGGGCAGCCTTGTGGCCCACATTTCGAGAATAATGGCCCGTGTGGCCTACTATAGGCCCGTGTGGCTTGCTAGCGGCCCGTGTGGCCTGGCTGACCAGAAGATAGAGGCGCCCTACAGGGCCCACCCTAGCCGCTAGTGGGGGGGGATGGTGGTTCCGCACCCCCTTGACTTCCCAACAGAACCGGTGCTAGCTGCCTGTTCGGTATCCTGCAAGACCTGGGGGGTCCCGCCTTGTTCGGCTGGTCGAGCGGCCAGCAGGATCCACATTGTAGGTGGTCGACCCGATGCCGACCACTCATGCTCCTCCGTCAAGGGAACTTCACCTCTACATAGCGGGATGGCGCCACACCCCTCCGCCATGTCCCACCCTGGCCATGGATTTTCTTATCTGCACGGCGCGATGGCGCCCCACACTTCAACCGCTACCCGCCCTGGACGTGGATCCCTTCTCCTTTGCGCGGCGTGATGGCGCCTCACCCTCTCTTTCGCATGACACGGTGGTGTCGTTCCATTTCAGTGAACCACCGACCTTGTGCCACCGTTTTCTTCGTGGTTGGCTCGACGTCGGTCACCGTTGCTCTGCCTCCACCATCAATAAATGAGGACAAACAAAGGTGGAGGGTCATTCCCTGTTTTTGTGGCCCGAGCTCTCCACGTTATAGTGATATCAATTGGAAAAATCATCCCCCAACATTGAACGATGTAGAACAAAAACAAATTCAATCATAAAACAACCCCTACCGCGTATTGTTGTTCGTTGACGTTGTTGTGGAAAGAGAACATCATTTTTCCGTTCTCCATTTTTTTCACACGCTCCCAAATCTAGATCGTGCATCAGGAAGTGTTTGGAGAAGAATACCGAGGAAGAAGATTCATCGGCATTCTTCGCATTCTTCATTGGAGGACGAAGCGTTCTTCGTTGGGAGAATTCTTCCTTCCTTGTCTTCTACCTCCAAGAGCTCCTCAACGCTCCCTTCCTACAAAATAATGTTTCCAAAAAAATGAAATAATAGTTTCTCTTTTATTTTATATGTTGGGATGAATTCAAAATGTGGTGTTTAATTAATTGAGTTAACTCACTTAATTAATGGGGTGGAGTTGGCTCAATTCCTTGGTGGGGAAGGTCAAGGGTTTTCTATACTTAAATGATAGTTAAAGGAGATAAAATCTCAGGTGGTCCCCACCAAAAATATCATCCCAATGTGAGGTTATTCTTGGGTGGGCCCCACCACCATAAACTTTCATGGGAGGTTATGGTGTGGTGGCCCCCACCTCTAACCTTCTATTGAAGTTTTTAGCTACCACAAAGAAAAATAATCTAACCCTTTATTTTTATTTATCTTTTAGTTAAAAACTCAAAAACTAACATCCATTCTACATCAACTGCCGTGGAGGTGAAAGTCATTGAAAGAAAATACCGGCGCTGCGAGTTCAACGGTGCCCTCAAATTTCAGTTCTGATCACCGATTCAAAATTTATAAAAACCTACGTGTACGTTTACTGAACGTATCCGAACAATACTTAAAAAATTGATTCTAGGCATACCGGGCCTCAGAATCATGTGCCATAAAAAATCACGAACTCATAAAATTCTCATGTATTTAAAAAATATCACAGGAATTCAGGGTCTTCACAAGAATGGTGACAAATAATTCATTTTAGTTAATAAATACATTTTAATTTAAATAATTAATAATGTTAAAATATACATTTAAATTTTTTATGGTCAAATTATATCAATTATATATCTATTAATACCATTTATGTAATTATAATCAATTTCAATTTGAAATTAAATTTAAAATCATAACAAACTTTTGAACATTTTTCTGCTTTGATGACCCGTTATATCGTCTTGTGCACAAGATTAGTCTTTATCATAATTTTGATTCTTATGTGGATTTAATTTCAAAAAAATCATACAAAATTTGAATTAGTATAATATTTAGAGTATAATAATATAAACTAAAAAATTTTACCCAAAATATTTGTAAAATTGAATAAAATTTAATCACATCATTAAAGGGTAAATTAAACATAATTTGGGAATAAACATCAATATTCATGGCCCAAATGACCTATAAATATGTAAAAAACCCCAGTTTATGGTCATTATTCGAAAAAAATATATTATTGATTTTTTTCTGGTTTTTATTACTTTTTTAGGTAAGGAAATGTTTAAACCTTACTTGTTTGGAAAAAATATCACTGAGTCATTTTTGTTCCCTATAAAAGGACACCACATATCACACTTCTTTACATAATTAAAACCTTTTTTGATCAGACAATATCTGAACAATACGATTCTCAATATCTATCCCTTTCTCTTATAATCCATCCATTAGGCAGAAGCAAAACCAAGGTATCATTTTGGCACAAAGCTAAAGAAGTTACCTGATTAAGAAGTGACATCCCTTCTCAAATCCATTATTTTATTTTTCTTATCCACCCCAAGAACTCCCTTTATTCTATTAATATGTTAAAAAACCAGTGTAATAAATTTAATAAAACGTTTTTATGTAAATTTTTAGACCATAACAAACACACACCTCTATCTAATGGGTGACAAATGCACTATTTCTGTATACATTAAACTATTGCCTCATGAAATGATGACTGTTCATTTTTTTCATTACCACAAATCATGGTTGATATTATGATGTAAACATTATTTATATATGATATTTATTATATAATAATATATTTACAGTTATCTAACTTTTTTGAACATACCTTTATGATTTTAATTCTATGTAAATATGACAATTACGTTTGAGGAAGTGTGGACTACCACCCCCTCAAAGAGATACGATTTGTTCATACACTACATGGATTGAATTAAGGATGATTTTAGTTAATATATATATTATTTATTATAGAATAAAACTAATTTAATAATGGAATATACATATATTTAGTTGTCATTTTATTTCATTCTTTCAATATGATAATTAAAATGGAACAACGTTCATGTATACGTACAACATACCATCATCAGGAATGATGTATTACTTTTCATAATCCATTATTCTGTATATTATAATAATAAAAATATACTAGATTTACCATATATTGATATCATGATATATATTTTGGAATCACTATATAATTATAAGGGCTAACAAAATAACAAATTAAGAACCATGTCAAAAATAATGCGAATATTACCCAATGTTAAACGTTAACGTATGATCATTAACATTTGGGTAATGTAAGGTCATAATAAATCCTTATATTTTTTAATGTATAATATTACTCATATATATAATATTTATTACCAAAATATATTTATTATATTGGAATATTATATGACTACGATGATATTCAAGACACATTGTATGAGGATTCCATCACACTTTTTATTTTGGTAAGAGACATGTATTGTTTTATATTTTTACATTTTTTGTGGTGTATTTACATCCAATTATTAAATTATATGTTTCTAATACTTAAATTTTTTTTATTCAAATATCCATTAAATTATGATTCTTTAATTGGTTTTAAGAATCAAAGGATACGAAATCAGTAAAATAGTTTAGTATTAAATTTCATTCTTTGAGTCTAATATTTTTTCATGCTCCTAAACTCATTATTCAAGGAGTATATTAGTGCACTTTATATGATATATCATGAATTCAAAAATTTACATGATATTTTAGGGATTATTTTATTTCATTTTTTACAAAGATATTATGATCCCATGTTTACGTTTTATAATACTTTATTGATACAATCTCATCCCTTTTCGAGATTGTTTATGTTTATGATTACTTTAATGAAATTTTATGATCCATATATCAATAAAATTCATTCAATTTCATATTCTCTAGTTATTAAATATTTATTAATAAATTAGTACCATTTATTCCACTCTTTAGTATATAATATAGTTAAGAATGTTTTTTTGACAATGCTGGACTTTACAATCAATTCAGTTCTAAATCTATCTTCCATCAAAACATGTTTTCTAAAAAGGGCTTCCATGAATATTTTAACATTTTCCTATAGTTTTTAAATTAAAATTTCACCCTTTTTTATTTTACTAATCGCTTGAAATGAATATTATTGTCACTTTCCAAACATGGAATGTTTATAACATTTTTACCATGAAAAAGAAATATTCTTTTACCTGAGAAGACATGTTTGGGTTTATCCATTTTCCTTTATTTGATGTTTAAATTTCCTTTTTTAGAGGTTAATTTTTAATAAAATTATTTATAAAAGTAAATATCTGGTAAATTTGTTTTGAAATTGTTTTCTAGAATTATTTATACGTTTTCATTATATTCTTAATGAAATGGTTGTCAGAACATTTTCATGATTTATTTATATGATTTAATGTGTTTTTACAGAAAAATGTTTTTAAAATAATTTTTTATCGATTTTGTAGTTTTTGTTGGAAAAGGATTTAAAAATGAGTATATGTTGTCTTTATATGTTTTTAGGGTATTATCTAACAAAATTATTTTTAAATGGTTATATGTATTAAAAATTATTTTTCAAACAATAAAGTATATTTTTCTCATTATTTTTTTTGAAATATATTTCAAAATTATTTCCCCTCAATAATGACATTCGTTGGTGCTGATCATTACCTTATAGGTAATGATCTTAGGGATATATTCATATCCTTACTATGACTGGGTTAAGCCTAATGTCATGGTATTTAAGAAAACCATTTATCTTTCATGGGTTATGTGTATATGAATTATGTTTCTCTTCCACGTGATATATTCTTTTGAAACATTATTCTTTTCATGGGTTTTGATTTGATGAAATAATATTGAATCCTATCTCATTTCCCTAGGTTATGATATTATTTAATGTTCTTTATACCCATTTAATTTCATGGGTTATGATTTTATGTTTATAATTTTATTTTTTATTTTTATGGGTCATGATATAATAAATGTTTTAATTTTCTTGTGTAACATGTGAGAATTAATTTTTAGGAGATGGGCGAGACCTATATCTCCATTCAATTCAATGGGTAATAATAGATGATGCATGAGTTTAAATTTTATGTGTGAACCTAATTACATGTTTCCAATTTTATGCATCGACTTTGTTGCACATCGATTTGATTATGAGAGAACCAAATTACATATTCACAATGTTTTGAGCGAACCTTATTATAAGTTCACAATGTCATGTAAGGACCTATTTTTAGGTCCATTAGTTTTTTCATGAACTTTATTACTTGTTAACAATGTAACTCGTGAACCATATTATGTTTTTCCAATGTTTTTCATGGAGCTAGTTTTGTGTCCATAGGATTGTGAATGAACATAATTACATGTTCATAATGTTATAAATGACCCTTATTAAACATTCAGAGTGTTATTCATGGACTTGGTTTCATGTCCATCGGTTATGCGTGATCATTATTACATGTTCAAAATGTTATGCATGGACATATTTTCATTTCCATTAGGATATTCGTGAACTTGATTAAACATTCATAATATTTTTCATCGAAATAGTTTCATGTCTATAAGGTTTTTTGTGGACTTGATTAAATGTTCAAAAAGTTATGTCAGGACCTAGTTTCATGTCCACAAGTTAATTTTTTCACCTGATTTCATCTCATTTATGTAACAATTGATCTTTTTTATACTTATACATGTTCACAATGTTGTAAAACAGTGTTCATGCCACACATTCCATTCATTATTCCTATGTAATGATTTTATTAGTTATCCCCGTAATACTTTTAGGATCTATGTCTTATAAACTAAAGATCATTAATATGATCTCTAAAATGTTGGTTATGATCTTTAAATGTTATTCAGATGTTTTATACCCAATCTGTTCGTGTTATAATTACACATTTCCTTCATTACCATTACATTACATTTTATCTCACACCTTTGTTATGCTTCATTTCTCAAGGCTACGAAGAATGGTTTTAGTTATATGTCTTAATGATGATATGTTTTTAAAATGTTGGGGACAAATAATCATTTATTATTTAATCAATGCCAATACTTCTTTAACTGGTTAGAGGGAGACCCATTACATAGCCCAAAGGCCCAATGGGAATTTAGCCTAGTAAATGGCTAGTTGGCCAAAATGTAGATATTTATGGTAGATGTTTATGATATATCACTATGATAGAAGATTTTGTTTCCATGTTTCCAAACACACTAAACTATTACGGTCCTCAAGAATGTATTTTTGGAGTGTACCAAATATTTATCTAAAATGATCTAATATACATGTATGTTAATTACGTGTCTTTATATTTGGTTTCTGTGTAAATGTTTGGTAATCCCATGGAAACTAGGACGAGAAAATAATAGTGAGGTCACATGGTTTATTTCTATAGATATGTCTAGGGATGTCTCCTGGAATAATATGAAGTGTGAATCAAAATTTATGAAAAGTTTTGGGAATTTTAGTAAAGGATAGAGTGATTGGTTTCCAAGAAATACATTCCTGTATATATAATACAAGTGGATAGGGATCTAGCGCATATGTACCTTGGGTTAAGAACTCTAATAATATGTTCTACACTTGACAAGGGGTAATATAGTACAAGACATTTTCCCTTGCAACACACATGGTTTGACACTCCAGATGGATATGATTTGGGATTTTAAACACTCGTCATGAACCATAAAAATTATTTACATATATGTTGGCAATGAGTATACAAGGATGAACTTATAGTATCATATATTAAATATTGTGTCATGATTATGTAATCTCATAAGAATATATTCTCATGACTATTTGGTTTTCAGCAATGATATGTAATTCTCACAGTATTCTTTTTCGTTTTGTTTTAGAATGGCGACTAGAAGGAACTGTGTTATAATTGAGTCTAATGAAATATCTGGTGATTATGAGAAAATAAAATGGACAATGAATGGGGAGATAGATATTTTTATTATGTCGAATGATCTATCATGATATATGAATAACTATGTGAACTTTTGTGACATTCATAACAAATTTTATAATAGGAAGATGAAAATTTATAAATTTATAAAATATTTGGAGCATATAGAAATGAATATTCAGATTCATACATGTTAGGAATAAGGGAAGAATAAATTTTAATAGTACATCAAATGGAGGAAAATATGTCATCTCTCCCCAAAAATGGTTCATAAGGTGACATAATATTATAGAGTTCAATGTTTCCTCTATAGAAAACATGTGATTTACCCAACTGAATTACAAAACATAAGAATCTATATCTAATCAATTGAAGGTAACATTCCATTCCATCCATTCGAGGGGGGGGGGGGATTAAAGATTTTATGTATTTGGATCCATGAATTATGAATGTTGAATTGTTTAAGGATTATTCAGTTTATGTTTTTTTGATATGGATGTTCAAGAAAATGTTGAATAGTTATCATTGATATGATGGTGATTTAATGAGAAGGTGATATTAATGTGAGGTATAAGTTTATTTTAATGTTAACTTTTAATGTGTTTCAAATGTTAACAAATTTTGGATAAGGTAAAATTTGGATATAAATAAGTGAATTATATGAGAATAATTACCCTAGACCTATTAAATAATTTTTTTGAAGAAGATGTCAATGTAATCAAGAAAGATTTATAAGACTTCATGGATTAATAGAATATATCCAATAATAATCAGAATAATGAAGAATTCTTGGTTTCCAAATGGATTTATAGTAATTAAATTTCTTTCCATGGCTCAATGGAATGTACAAAAGGGTATTCACAAGAATGGAATGTGAAAAAAAAAGATATACATGGGATATATGGGTGATCAATGTTTTGATGATTTTCTGACATTCTTTCTAATGTTTTTTATTTTCATCATTCAGAAGTGTTATGAGGTTAACAATTTATGAAAAAATATTGTTAAACTATAGACGATGTTTGTGGGAATAATGTATTATATTAACATATGAGGATTTATGAATATTGGACAAACCTTGAAAATAATGCAGTGTTGATGATGATAAATGATATATGGGATGACATATCATGTGTCTCATTATCTATTAGTGCTTAAGGAATGAAAAATTTACGTTCCTTTTTAGTGTAATAGGTGTAGTGGATCAATGGAAAACAAATGGTGAGGTAGTTCTTAAATAAAGATAGTATATATTTTCATGAATCTTATTAAACATTATGAAAATTGATATTGAAACCAAAAATGATATCATATTACCTTGTTTTTTGATGAATCAGAAGGTCCCTTAGGTCATCAATGATTTATTGCATTGTGATTTTTAACATTTTTTTGTACTAATTTTCTACAAATATTCATTAGAAAATGATTGTAAAATTTATCTTCCATGTCCACATTTACACATCAAAACTAGGTTCTCCTATGTGGGAATTTCATTATGAGTTTTATTGGGAAATCATTATGGTTATAGCTTAAACTTTTTAAGGGATGTTTTATTATACATTTTTATGATGTGGGATTCTAGGATTGAATCAATCACGTCCTATACCTCTAGTAAACCTGAATAACAATGATGAAGAAATTAATTTTAAGGATTGTATAATGTAATGCCTCATGATTTTGTGAATTATTATTTTTCAAATTTATTTATCTTTTTAATAATTTTCATTTATAGTGACCCTTGAAATAGTTATATATATATATATATTAAAACACTATGTAAAATATTTTTTTCACAAAATACATACATGGATTGTGCTACACAAATTACCAACTATTATTTTTCTAAATGCAATACCAACTTGGTTGGACCCACCCGCAACACTGACTTGGCGTACGTTACAAGAAACACTATTGTTTCAATGAAACATTATTTTTTTTATAATTATTTAAATTTTATAATTATAATTAATATGTTAATCTTAGTTATTTTCATATTAATAAATAATTGTAATATATTATTTATAATTGTTTTTAAAGATAAATCATATTGGTAATGAATGATATGCTTTTTTTTAAAGTCATTTTATTATTAAAAATACCATTTTCTCAAATGAACCAATTTTCATAATAAAATTAACATTAGAAACATTTATAATTTTAATTTTATAAAATAAAATTTATTTTGGAATTTATAATGTTGAAATTAGAATATGGTGATTTTTTTTATTTTTTTGACAATCTTTATTTTTTATAAATAGTGAAAAATATTCTGTTTCAGTTAATAAATCCCTTTTTATTTAAATAATTATCAATGAAAAATTATTATTTAAATTTATTTGTTGTTAAAATTAGCTCAATTAAAATTCAATTAATACCATTTAGGTAATAATAATCAATTTCAAATTTTTTTTGAATATAAAACCATAAAAATCTTTGAAAATTTTCTACTTCAATGACCCAATATTTTGTCTTGTCTATGAGATTAGAAATAATATTAATTATTACACATATGTGAATTGAATATTAAAATAACATAATAAAAAAATGTATTCATATAATATTTATATTCTAATAATATCAAATATATTATTTTACCCAATATAATAGTAAAAGTGAATAAAATTAATCACAACGATTAAGATAAAATAAAGATTAATTTGGGACTAAAACTAAATATTTGGGTGGGAAATGACCTATAAACTTATAGAAAACCTATTGTATGGAAACTAGTAATCCATAAACTATAATATATTTATTTAGGTTAGTTTTTATGACTTTTATAGGGTAATAAGTTGTGTAAACCTAAATTGTTTTAAAAAATTCCATGTGAGTCCTTTTCATTACCTAAAAAGGCCACCGTATCTCTCTCTTCATCACATCTTTTCTCAAGTACATTCTTTTATTTTCCTTCTACACACCCTAAAACTTTTTTATTCTAAAATTATATATTAAAATCATCATCCTAAATATAATTTGATGTTTTTCTATAAATATTTCAAATTAAAATTACTCACACCACCCTTTAGTTAGTAACAGACATATTATTTCTATATTCTATGAACAGCTACATCACAAAATTATGATTGTTCATTTTTCAATTAACATATATCCAGGTGGCAATTATGATGGAAAAAACTCTCATATATGATATATAAAATATTTATAATGTCTTTATTCTTGTTTAATTTTTAATTATAATATACCCTTATGCTTTCTATCATATGTAAATATGATAATTTCATTTGAGGATGTGTGGACTACCCCCCCTCTCAAAGCGATATGATTCATTCATACACAACATGGATTGCATTAAGGATGGTTTTAGTGATTATATATTATATATATGATATCATCACGATATTTTAAGAATGATATATATATATACATATATTTCATCTCTTTTTTATCTTTAATTCAATACAATAATAAAAATGGAAACAACATTCATGTGTACGTACGACTTACCGTCTCCATGAACAGGGTATTCCATTTCATACTCTTATGTTATAAATATTATTATAATACAAATATAATTTATGTGACTTATACTTGTATCATGTTCTAAATTCTGGAATCATGATATAATTAAACGACCAACGACATTACAAATTAATACACATGTGAAAAACAAAGGGAATATTACCTAAAGTGAAAACTCAACATAAGATCACTAACAAGTAGATAATATAAGGCCATAATAATACCATATATGGTATTATGTATAATAATAGTCTGCTTTAATAAATGTTAAATAAACTTATATATATTATATAGGAATCTTGTAAGAGTACGACAATAGTCAAAACACAAGGTAATGGGGTTTTATCTAACTTTTTATTTTCATGAGATGCATGCAATGTTCTCTACTAGTTCAATTAGTGTGAAGTATTTACTAACCATGATTATATTTTATTTATATTACAAATAATTTTATGGGTATTAAAATATCCATTATTTGATCTTTCTTTCATCGGGATTATGTTTCTATTGTTACTAAATCGGTAAAATAGTTTGGTCTCAATTTTCAATCTGTGAGACTCATGTTTTGTTATTCACCTAACCACATTTTTCGAGGTGTATATACATCCACTTTACATTTCTATCATGAATATAAATATTTTAATTGTATTTTATTCTTCATTTAATTTAATTTCATTCATGGAGAGTATTTCCCCATGTTCTTATGTTATTAGAGTTTATTGAGATAATTTGATCACATATCATGATTGTTTATGTATATGATAAATGTGATGTAGTATTATGATCCATATCTCAAGCAAATTATTGATGCATCCACTCCACTATTTTTTCAATATTTATTTATATATTGTTCCACTATATTCCACTCAATGGTACATAACATATTTTAGAAATTATTTTTAAGAAACCCCCACTTTAACCGATATTCATTTGGAGACCTATGTTCATTAAAAAAATGTTTTCTAAACAGGGTTTCCATTAATATTATTCCATTATACTATAATATTTATAAGAAATTTGTAACCATTATTATTTTAAAAATATAATAAAAATAATCTTTGTGTATTCTTTTTAACAATGTATTTTATAACTTATTACTAACAAAAAAGAATGTTCTTTTTACCTCGTATGACATATCTAGATTTATCCTCTATCATTTAATGAATTCTTCCTTTGAATTTTTTAAAAGGATAATTTTTAAGAAAATGTTTTTAATTGGAAATTTCGTGGAAAATTTGTTTCAAAATGTAAAACACCATTTCTATATGATTAATTTTTTTTCAATATGCTATTGATTCTAATTTATATGTTTTCATAGTATTTTCGAAGAAATGGATTTCCAGAAATTTTAATGATTTCTTTATATGATTTGAATTTGTTTTCAACGATATTTTTTAAATGTTTTGAATCTTATTTTATTATTTTTCAAGGAAATTGGTTTTCAACATGATTATAAATCTTCTTTATATGTTTTCATGGTAATTTATAAGAAAGTTATTTTCAATTGGTTTTATATATTAAAATCCTTTTTAAAGTGTAATGGATATTTTCCATTAGATTTTATTGATAGATATTTCATAAATTATTTTACAACTATATTGATATCTGTTGATGAAACCTTTTCCCGTATAAGAATTTATCTAATGCTTCAATTCTTATCCTTTATATGAATGAGTGTTTCATAATGTCATGGAATTTATGAAACTCGTTTCTATTTCATGGGTTATGCATTTATGAATTCTGTTTCTCTTCAATGAGTTAAATTATTTTGAAACCCACTTATTTTAATTGGTTACACATTGATGAAATGATTTCTCAACCTATCTATTTTCAATAGGTTATTATATGGTGAAATTTATTTTATACCCATTTAATTTTGTTGGTTATGATTTGATGTTTATAAAAACCATATCATTTTATGGGTCAGGATATGATGAATGTTTTAGTTTTATAGTGGCACATGATTGATGTTTTTTTAAATGGAATGAGTGGGATCTATATATCCCTCCAATTCATTCGATACTGAAGGATGAATCATGATTATAAATTATATATGTGAATTTTATTATACATAAACAATAATATGAATGGACTTAGTTTCATGTCCATGAGTTTATGTGTGAACTTAATTACATGTTAACAATGTTATGAGTGAACCTTATTACATGTTCAAAATGGTATGAATAGACATGATTTCATGTCCATATGATTATGCAAGAAACATGATTACAGGTTCAAAATGTATTGAGTGAACCTTAAAACTTGTTCAGAATGTTATTTATGGAATTGGATTCATGTCCATAAGTTTGTATGTGAACCTGAAATCATATTCTCAATTTTATACATGAACATGATTAAATGTTCAAAATTTTATGAATGAACAGGGTTTCATGTGCATAAGGTTATGTTGGAACTTGAATTAATCAACATAATGTCATATATGGATATGGTTTTATGTACATAAGGTTATGAATGAACTTGATTATAGGATCACAATGTTATTCATGGACCAGGTATCATTTACATAATGTTAAGTGTGAACACAATTACACATTCAAAATGTAATGATTAGACAATGTTTCGCTTCTATAGGTTGATGTTGGGGCATGATTTATTTTATATAACATAATGAGTGATCCTGTTTCTACATATACATGTTTAATACATTATAAACCAATATTTATAACACAAATTTCATCTGTTATTCCACTATTATTATTTCATGAATTATTCTAATAATTCTATTATGATCTATGTATTATAAATTTCCAATATTGATTATGTTCTCTAATATTTAGTGTATGATTATCAAATGCTATTCTCAGTTTCTATACCCTATTTTTTCTTATTATGCTTACATATTTAATTTATTTATCATTATTGATCATTTGAGATCACCCATTACTTATGTTTAATTTATATTTTTTATGAACAACATGTTTGGGTAGAATTAATAAATATGTAGATCATTGTGGGAGATGTTATTGTACTTTTTCTAGGGTATAATATTTTCTTCCAGGTGTCCATAGACACTAAACTATTATGGTCCTTGAGTATGTATTTTGTAGTGTACAAAATATTTATCTAAAATGATGTAATATCCAAGTATTTTATGCACGGGTCACTATATACAGTAAATTAACGAGTTTAATGTATTGTTAAATAACATAATTATTAATTCTTATAATATACCTTTTTTAAAACGGTTGGTGGAAAAATATATAGATGAATAATTACATATAAAAATGAGACAGAAGTTGATGTAAACTTACATAATTATCAGTGTAGCTTATCATTTAGGACACAATAACCCCTTGGTAGTTGGTGTTGGGTTACTCCATAATTTCACTAAGGAATATATGGTGCTTAAGGGGGAGGATTTGGGCATAGATTCATTTTTTAATGGGTCACAGTAGATGGTTTCCATAGTAAGGGAGAGGTTCTATTTATACATGAGGAGTTGGGTATTTTTATAATAATATATTGAATAAAATAACATATCAGTGATATTTTTTTTGTATTTTCATGAAAATATAAATTATATATTAATGTAATATAATGATAATGATATCTTAAATAAAATTTATAATTATAATTCCTTATATTATTAAAAATAAAATTGTAATGATATAAAATTATTATTTTATGGAATCAATTTTTTACTTTTGGTTTTGGAGAGTTCTTTTTTGGTTGGTTAATTGTGTTTTTTCAATTTTACTTAACCATTTATGAAATTAAATATTACATGTAAGAACATAATATTATGGGAAGTACTATGTAATTATTACATCAAGAATGTAGTAATATGAGGTACAGTGGTTATGAGAAAAATAGTATTTTTACTATTCAACAAAATATTTATGTATTATCAAAAATTACCAAAACATATCCCGTGGATAATTTTTACTCATTAATTTAAGAAATGATATTATTTTTTTAAAAAAATTCTAAGAGGTTTAATATTAATTTTTGATACATAAATTATGTTTTTTAAAAAATATTTTAAAATATAGTTTATTAAAAATATGCTTATATTTTCTTTGATTATTTAATCATTATATTTTTTTATTATTATAAAATTAAAACATATATAGATTAATAATGAGAAATTTTATTTTAATTAACAATTATTATTTGAGGTAAAATTATTATTCCAACAGTCAGGTTGTTGTTCCTAATGTGCATGTTACTATTCCAAAAATCACATTACTTCATATTTATACCACTCTATTATTTAACTCAAGATTCAAATAAATTCTAATAAATTTTATATACTACCATAGTGTTATTTTTATATTTATATTTTTATTATTATCTATATTTTTTTCAGTGTAGTCAATGATTCTAGTGGATTGGGGTGATCAATAATTTCAAAATTTAGCTGTTAAATTTTTATTTTTTTTGTGACGTTGTTTTTTTTGGAATTTAAATTTGTTTCATTACTGATTGATGCAATAGTATTTATTAATTAAACAATGTTTTTGTTGGTTTATCTATATTATATGTTTATATTTTAATATAATGCATCACACAATTGTTCAGGGAATTTTTCTACTGAAAACACTTAGTCATTAGATTTTTCTTATAATCCTTGATAGATTCACTATTCATTTTCATAATATATAAGAATTACCTATCAATATTTTGTGAAATTTTTTTGATGAACTACATATTATGAAAAAAAAAACTTAAGGTATAATTCTATATCTTTGATTTCATCCTTTGTATTGGTATAATTTATCAACAACTAGAATTAATATGCTTCTTAGTATAAATGTTTTATAAATACTACAATCGTGTAAATTTCATATTTGTGGTGAAGAAAAATGTTATTCAACATTGAGTTAACCCACAATTCAATCACAATTGGATCAGAAGATTCTATCAAATGTTATTGGTATTGCGTTCCTAAAGTACTTTGTTTCCAATTGTTTGTTCATGGGATAAAGAAATCATTCTATATGGTTTAGGTTATTTTTCATTGAATGGGATAATTAGATTTGAAAAACCTTTATGTTTTTAACTCAGTATTCATTATTCTGAGAATACTATTTAGAACATCATAAAAATGTCTGTCTCATAGCTTTTTGGTTAGCATCCTCCTAATTTTAATTATTTTTTAGAGTATAAAATGTTTAAACAAATCATCAATGAATAAAGAATTAATAAAACATTAATTATATTGATAAATTTATCTAAAATTTCATATTGTATGGGATATATATGTTTTGATATTTTCTTCAATGATTCTACTTGGTTGTGTACCAATATTTATACTTATACTTATAGATTCACTCAATTTTTATTATAGTAATTAACTAATTTAATAAACAATCTCTATGATAAAAAACAATATATAATCTACATTATATTATGTAACTATTACAATATTTTTAAGATAAACAACATAACTATGTTACAAATCTAAGATTCAATGATTTAGTGTCTTTGGAAAATTTTTCCCTCACATCAAATGGATAAAAATATATTATAAAAATTTATTTAATTACTTATTCTTTATCAGTCAAAATGTCATATTATCTATAGTTTATTTTATCACATAAGAATATAAATCAATGAAAACAGTGAGCTAAAATATATATAAGTGAAGAAATAAGTGACCTATATAGATAAAATAATTAGGAGAATGACCAACATCATTTTATCCTAATAACATTATCATCATCAACATTATGAGTGAAAATTGTTTTAATGTAAAGGAATGTCGAGTATTAATTATAATTAAACATAATGTCATAGTGGTAAAATAAAATACATAGTTTTTGGCTAATCTATCATAATGCACTCACCTAACATATGCACATAAATCATAACATAATGATTGTGAATATCTATTGAATCCTGTTAATTCATGAAACCCATTAACTCATGAGATATATCATATAACCAAATTCATTTGATGGATGAAGAAAAAACTCAAGATGAGTCAAATATGATCTTTAGAATGAAAAGTATATTTAAAAGAATATTTGTATTTGGAATAAATAATATTTTTGATATGAAGAACATGTATACACCTAAAAAAGATAATTAAGGAATAGTGAAAATTCATTTTAGAAATATTAGTTTAATAATCATTCTCATAATGATATGAAATAAGGGTAACCCTAAAAAATGGTTGGGTTTGGGAATCTCTATTCCATAAATCAGTATTATATTGTCTATTTAATGCCACATGAATAATATAAATATAGTGATAAATATAGTGAAATTTAATTTTATTATGTTTACTGAGGTCACAATTTATCATTTAAAAAATATATATTATATTTATAAATTTTTTGTTGTTAGAGGTGAATCATTTTGATATAATTTTTCCGTAAAAAATACAACGTTATATTTTAGGTTTTCTATTTTCATCAAGGTCATTTATACAGAATTAATGTGAATTATAATATCTAAAAATATATATATTTATATTTTTACAAATTGTAAATAATTATTTCTATCAAATAATAATATTTTGAGTATAAAAGATGTTAGAAACATCCACATTGGCTGTTGGATGACCGTTATTAGGAATGTTGTCCAATGTAGAAGAAAGATAGATAGCAGATATAAATACTTTTAATAAATAAGTAAAAAAATTGGATAAATTAATTATTATAATTTTAATAAATCACATTATTAATATTAATAAATTTTTTATATATAATATATAAAAATGATATGAGAGGTGGAAAATGAGAGATGTGTTGATAAATTCTTACTCTTTTCATTGCTTTTGTTCTCTTGTATGACACTAGACTTCCTCGATCTAGGGTGTTCGTTTACCCTATAAAATCCTTAATATTTATAATTTCACAAAAGGGAGGACATTGGATGATATTTGTATTTGTGGGAAAATTATTTTACCTTGGGGAGGGATATGTGTTATTTATACACGATTAGAGGATAAGTTTTTAGATAATATATAAAATTAAATACTATATCCAATGTGTGACATTGGAATATGAAATTTTTTTTCCAAATCATTAAAAAATAAAAAATTTATGTTGGTTTGATGGATATGATCCGATTTATAGTCATAATTAATTCTATTATTAGGATAGAAAGAGGGATAAAATAAAATATTTTATTATGGAAATAATTTGGGTTTAGTCTTGGAAAATTAATTTCTTGGTTTAGAAATCATATTTATTGTATTTTAATGAATCATTTTTAAATGTATCATTCTTCCATAATCATGTTATATAAATTATTATGTCATTTTTACCACATGAATGATGTAATTAATGAAAAACTAGTTATAAATAATATAGTTTTTACGCTTTATAGTAATATTGAAGTATTTAAAAGAATTACAAAGAAATAACCCTTGGGAAATATCCACATGATGATTTCAAAAATGAAATTAGTTTAATCAAAATAATTTCATAACCTTTCTTATATTAATTTTTAATATAAATATTTTTTATTTTTATTAAATAGCATAAATATCTGTTAATTATAAATGAACTTATTTTTTTTTATTTTAGAATCTTGATATTTATTTCTCATCATTATAAGGTTTATATTTACCTAAAATAATCATGGGTAATATTTTTATATTATAGTTTACTATTTTGTGGTCAATTTACTATTTTGATGGTCATGTTACTATTCCCAATGGTCATGTTAATCATCCTAGAGCATAGAAGACATCTATATATTTCATAAAAAAATGAATTTGATGGGTGATATGGTAGTAATCCCTAAAAACCATGAAAAAGTAAAAAATTCATAATATATCATAATAATTTAACTATGTATCTCCTCAATGATTTAACTACTTCATGTATTTGGACACATAAATTTTCATTTTTCAACAGAACTATAGATAAAAATACAATTTGTAATTTTTAATCATAAAATATGTTATATAAATTATATTATGTTAGTAATTTATAATTATTAGTGATCTGATCCCAAAGAGACACTTTTACAACTATTAAAACATCAATAATCATGATATTCAGTGTATCTTCATATGAATGTGCGTGTCTTTCACAACATATTAAACCCATAACTTGAAAAGAATTTCCAACCACTACTTAAAGGACCATCATTCATTCTTTTTGAATGGGAACATTAGAGAATATTCTAATAAATAATTTCATCAAAACATTTACTCATTAACCACATTTATTGTTTTTACAATGAATTGTAGGATTGGAAAAACATAAATAAGACTTGATTTAAGAAACAACACAATCCCATGACCAACAATGCTCATAGGTGAAAAAACTACATAATAACAAATACTCAAATGAAAATGATGACAAAAAATTGAAAATATATAATATTTCATAAATTGGTCAAAATGATTTTATCCCAGATATCTCATTACTTTAAATTCTTCCCCTCTTAAAGGCACAACTCAAATAGTATCCAAGGGTACCTCCATGAATCTCCAATGTTTCTACATAAGAATAAATAGGGGTGTTTATAAGTCATAATTAATTTAAAGATCATTGTATTAAACAAAAAATATATAACCATTCAATTTTAGGCGATTTTGAATAATTATATAATCATAAATAGTCATATCATTTACTTCACCAATGTATCACTACTATATGTAACGAAATCCTCATTACAATTCTTATGACTCCAACCACTACATATATCTATAGTATGTATTATTATAGCTATGTGACATCTGTAAGCTTTAGAATATTTAATCACACTAGGATTATTTTATATCCTTGGATACCACTATGATATATTTATATGCATATATGGATATTATTCTATGGTATTACCGAGTGCATAAAAATATTCCATTAAAATACTCGAAGAATTATTCCCACAATTCAAGATGAAGGGAAACATCTCTTATTTTTTTATGGAGAATAACCTGATTACCTTTCATCTCCACTATAATCACAATAACTCTTAATAGATATAACCATGTTAACACAACACCCATTATTAACATGTTAATAATACATTATGAATTGGCATGTGACAATAAGTATTTCTTGTTACAGAGGGGAAGGACAAGTTTAATCATCATCAATCTACGGTGAAATCATCTAGAAATGAAAAATCAAATTTATGACCTTCCACTATTATATAATCAAATTAATTTTTTATATTTTATCATAATACACACTATCAAATATGATATAGGAGGATGTTTTCATTGAAAAATTACCCCAAATATTCTGGTACAAGATTAAAAATAGAGACAAACATGAGATAAGTTATATTAAAGAATCTATTGAGATATTCAATATCAAGATCTTCATGATACTCACAATAGGATAAATATATAATTCACATAATTACATATATTAATAATCAATAACAAGTCTAAAACGGCATTAGATGCAACATAAAACACTCTCATGTAGTTTTACCTTTATTGGATGGAAGAAAAAAAAATCACTATTACATGCCTTTTGAAGGTTTCAGTTATTTTTTATTAATGAGAAATTATATTATATAGAAAAATATATGTAAAACCATTAATTATTACTAGATACATCATAGATCATACCTTGTTTATGAGGTTATAAAATAAAATAAATTATCCAACATCAGAAAAAAAAAATTGAAGATATTCTAATCAATACAAACTCATTATCATAACCATTGAAGTGTATTAGATGTTTATAGTGAATGAAATATCCTAATAGGTGGATTAAACATTTATAAGGAAATAATTTCACAAAAGTGAAGAACTCAGAAAAAAATGAAATAATTTTCCATTTCTTGAAGAATCTAAAAAACAAAATAACCTGAATATTATATGAGATGGTTTAAATACATATAAATTCATCATCCAGAGTTGTATCATATAACACCATCTAAAATATTGATATCAACATTTAATAAAAAACACTAATTGAAACGGTATGTTATTAATCCCAAATAATCATTTAACACTATCTACTAAATGTTTTTTCATCCATTAAAAGACAATAAGGATAAGGCAGTTTATAGATATTGTCTAATATTGAAATATGTAGACAATCCATGGATGTAATCTAAAAAATTTTAAAACCATAAAATCATGAGTTATATATAATTATTTCTATATCCCACACTTTAAAATAATACATTATATTTAATGGCATGATTAATGTTTTTTAGTTAGGGACATGATTTAGAATACATTATCTAGTACATAAATTAGAAAATAATTTAATATAACTATATATACTAAAGAAACATAATAAGTCTTTATTTATTCTATCCCAACAACACTTACATGATCCCACCTGCATAATGCATCATTATTCTCTGATGCATGTTTATTTTATCCGAATTTATGAATTCGTGATCTTCCTAATACAAAATATATTATACTAGGGGGTACTGACTAGTTTTGATGAATTCATTCAATAATTGATGTAATTATCTTTAAAACATCCCATCACCAACTACCATAAATAAATTTACAGAATGATATAAATTATATATAATATAATAAATATTATATATATATATATATTGTTCATGATATAATGAGAAATGATAAAAATAAAAAGAATATATGTGACTAAAAATCATAATGATATGTTTCCACCAAATACTGATGACATGAGAGTGGTCATAATTGCGATTTTCCAATTCCTCCTATTAAATTAAATCACTTTCCATATCTCGGACCCATATGCAACCAATATTAACATTAAATAATCTATATGTAAATAGCTTGAAGGACATGAAAATTTTCACATATTGGTGAAAATAATTATACCCATCATGGTCAAATAAATTAGTGATATAATATAAGTATATTCTCCCATATAAATGCATAAAAAGTGAGTAAATTATAAAAAAAAGAGATGAGAAAATATATTAACATGAATATCAAGAAATTCCAAGATCATTAATAATTAATCTATGAATTGGTTACATCATCATTCTCATTAATTAAAATTTTTTCTTTCAGAACTTAAAAATTGATTTCACATTCCATAAATTTTTTTCTTGACTGTTAATTCAACATAGATCCACTAATCACAATATATTGGAGGAAATAAGAATAACAACCTATATATTGGAGAACATATGTGACCATATCAATTAAAAATAATTTTTGAAAGTATTTAATTACAATGTATCTCCCACAATGGTTTTAGTATTATGTTTTAGAGAAATGGGATAAAATATTAAATGAAAAAAAAATATTTTTTAACTAAATGATATTTTTACATGTATATAACATTATAAAATTAAACGGTATATAAAGATATAAATTTAATTTAAAGGTAAATACAACGAATTAATGATCATATAAAAAAAGATTTTTACACTATATATATAATAGTTATTCAATTTAGTTAATAAATTAAATAATAATTTGATTTATATAATCTATGTTTATACTAATAAATTAATGGAATTTAATATATAATGTTAATTGAGGAATGACACTACGAGATAAATTATAGTAATACACTAAATAACATTCGTAATGAAAAAACTCAATGATGAATTATTACTCATAAGAAGAATTAATGTTCTTTATTTGTCAAAATGAGCGTAATGATTCAATAGGTTTTCAGTGAATTATTTAGAAAAATAATATAATTTTTCATCAAAAACAAAGATGAGAAAGATGATTATCCATTAAAAATATTATAAATAAATTTAATGGAATAATAGAATATTCATTGAGATTATATAACCATGAATCTTGGTAACTATTTTTCAATATGATTCAAAATTTGTTTATATGAAACCATTTTAAAATATATTTTTTATTACATTTAAAAATAATACATAAGATACAAAGTAACAAATTTATTTTTAAAATATATATCCAAAAATATGTAATAAAAAATATTTAGATATATCAAGAAAATAGTTTTTATGTTACAAAACATAATTGGTTATTTAAAATGATACAATGGTTGTATAGACTAAACATGTATTTGACAACAGGTAATATATCCCTAAAAGTTAAACCCTTTAAATATTTTGAAACAAAATTATTGAAACACAAATTGTAAAATAAGAATAAACTACAATTTTAAATTTGGAGATGAGAAGATATAAGAGAAGTTGATGTAATCTGTATTTTTTTCAAGAATGAAAGAAAACATTTGTGAGAAGGTAATTGTAAATTTTAAGGAGAGATAATAGATGGTAAAATATTTGACCTGTTCATGCCAATGTATTATTTTTAATTGAGATGGCATTTCATCAATGAATATGACACTTATGAAATAATAAATAATCCCCCCAAATAATTGAAATTAAAAATGGTAAAAATGGGATTAAATGATAAAATCATCCAAGAAGATTATAAAAACATAATGAATTTATAACTCATGGATATGAAAATTGGGATGGGAAATACGTTACTGCTTAAGATAAAATTAAAATTGAAATCCATTTAAGGAGAAATATATTAAAAATGAACAAATAATTCAATTAATGAAATTTATTTCCAGGAATAATAAATCAAATATCTATCAGATACACAATAAAAATAAAATTATATTCATAATAAAAAAACATCTCAAAGAAACGACTTTTCTAGTGAAAATACCATTCAAATAATTTATAAAATATGATCCAAAAACCTTGAAAAAAATGTCATGCAATAGAAAATTATATATAATAAAATATAAAATAATCATTCTAATAAATTAAAATAAAATAGCACTTCAACAATAAGAGAAACAAAGTGTATAACAAAAACATGTATTGAGGAATTTAAATTTAAAACAAAGATCCCTTACCTTGTTTCACAACTTGTTTTAATGTTCTCTATATAATAGTATAAAAATTAAAAATATTTTTGTTGTTTATTTAATAAACCCAATTATATAGTTTAATTGTCATATACTACTTTTAAAATCATTTATTACGAATATATTCATTAGTCGTAGATTATTTTTACAGTTTGGAGTTAATAAGTTGGGTTTTTCCTCACATGCCTTATGATATCAATTTCAGAAACAATTCATTGATATCATGTCCATGATTTCAATATATGTTCATGAAATTTAAAATGAAACTTATATTTATTTATAATTATTTTATCTAATTCTATATTAATTTAGTCTTGTTGTAATAAAATAGAATCAATGTTGGCTTATTTTGTTAATTTTATAAATAAAAGATGTTGTTCAATAATAAGAAAAATACATAATATATCTTATATATAACCATAATCTACAAATTATTTTTTTATTATAAAATTATAATTTAAAATTTTAATTTCTCATTTTTATCCGTTATAGTGTTTCTTAACATAATCGATTTTTGTAGTTAATCCAATACAAATAAGAAAACATGACAATTTGATGGGTGTATATGGTTAAGAAGAAGTTTATTTTGACATAATATAATAATAATATAAGTATGAAGATGTAATTAATATTATATTATGGTTTTGACTCATATTTATGTATTTTTTGATAAATAATTAAAATATTGATGGATGAAAATTTTTAGTTTCGGGACATGGTTTTCTGTACATAATCATGATCGAACCTATTATATTTTTATAAGTTGGTGGGAGGGAAACAATAATGTTTCTTATGTTAATACAGAAAAATTTAATAATAGTAATAGTACTAAATTCATTATACTATTTTGGTCTTTGGAGTTGTAAATTAAGAGTATACAGATGAAAAACAAAAGCTAATTGAGCCTTACATTGAATTTTTTATTCATTTATTAGAAACATGTAATATTTTCATGGGTTTTATGAAATATTAAGGACCCAAGGCTCATGTGAGTTGGAGACAGATATAAAGTAGATAAAATTGTATATTTTAAGGAATATATTATCGGGAATGAGGGTTTCATGATATCATGGAACTGTTACACTTTAATAAGTGAAGAGAATTGTAATTTTTGTAGTATCAATTAGTTTTCATTAATGGAAAGTGTATATTTATGTAACAATGATTAAAAAGGAAGAAAATAAAAATTATATTTATTTATTAGTCATACTAGATTCTCCACCTATCACCTTAGAGTCAACTTGGTGTAATTTATGGACTTGTATTATTTAATTTTTTATCTTTTACACTAATACATTTTTACAATGGAAATAAATTTCAAACGTCAGAAAATACGTTTAATGAAAAAAATTTAAAAAATATAACATTAAATTATTTGAACATTGTGATTTAAAATTTAATATTTATATTATAAAATAAAAAATATTTGGTTTAGAAATTATAATTTCATTATTAATGGAAATAATGCATAATTTTTGTAGAATAACTCTGTTTTTCTCATGAAATTTAATGACAAGTTAATATTTTCTCAGTAAATTGAATCCAATGCATTAATTGGTTTACTATAAATTTTTTGGCATTAAAAACAAGATGAAAAATATTTACAATATATATGCTTAATTAAAATAAAAAAACAAAAACTATTTTAAAATTGGAATAAAATGTTACTTAACTTTTAATATTTAAACAAATATATTCTATGTGAAAAATAGTTTTTTAAAATAATATTCTTTACTTATTTTATTAATAATTTATATTTTTTTTTAAAATCAAGGTCATTTTAAGATATTGAATAATTTATTAAATTAAAAAATTTGGTATGGACTATTCATTTTACTGTTAAATTAATTGTCAATTATTTTAGAAAAATACCATAAAAAAAATCTTGTTAATTTGGAAATTTTAAATTAAAAAATATGTTCATTGTATAATTTTTTGATTCAAAAAAATTATATATTTTTCTTTTGAATTAAAATAAAAAAAATTATAAACTGGTTTTATTATAAATTTTTCAAAAAATTATGTTTGTTTAATAGTATTTCATAAAAATATATATTTTGAAGAATGTTAACATTCTAGTTTATATATTTATATATAGTATATTATTATACTAATCTTTTAATTGTGATCGGTATAATTTATTATATTAAATTAAAAACTATTAAGATATTAATTAGTTAAAGAACTTATTTATAATAGTAATTATATATATTTTAAAAATACAAAAAATAAAATAAATAATTTCTGTTTATATAATAAGAATTTTATTATTATTATTATTATTTAATTAAATTTTTATAATTATTATATGATCATTTGTATTCACTTGTGTGTTCTAAAGAAGCTATGAAAGACATTTTAAATTTAATTGATATAAAATATGGTGTCGTTACCTCCTACCTCAATATTACCACAAAAATACACAAATATGAAAATCTAATAATTGTTCAAATAAATAAATGTCAAAATCATTTTGAAAAAAAAATGTATGTATTGTTCTATATTCATTATAGATTCTAGTATGCTAAAGAAAATATAAATCCCAAGGGATAATTCTATATAGAAGTGTAGGTTATGAAATATGAATCTTTAAGGATATTTTTATATATCTAATCCACTAAACTCTCCATGATATGGGTAGGTGGAGTAGTATTTTTTGTTTCTTCATCATCCACACAATAATATACACTTGGGCTTTTGTGTAGTGGCTCCACTAAAGTGAATTATAATAATTTTCATTCACCTAAATCATATACTGGTGGAACTAATTATTAACACCAATCCATTCCATATTGTTATATCAGATGTGCTAATTGAGGAATTAACAATATCTAACAAGAAGTCACTTAATTTTTATTGGAATAAATTAGCTCTAACAATATTCTATAAATAATTTAAATTTATCAGTCTAGAGTAGTGGTTGTGTAGAATTACAAGATTTTATTAATCATCATTATTATTTTCTGATATCAGTGTTTGAGAATAAGTGTATTCATCTCAATATTTGTCAATCAATGTTGGAGGATGCATGTAATTGGGATCCACAACTACATCACATCACAATCTGTATTCATCTAAAAATGATGCTTCACATGTTATAAAATATTAGTACATAAAATCAATCAACTTAATCTTAATTAATTTCCTTATTTACCTCATAAGTATTCCCATGGAAAAATTCCGAGATGATATATCATGATTATTGGTATCCAAATGTCCACACACATAAAAATGTAATACTAAATAAATAATAAATGATTGATTGTTAAATAATTAACAAAATATAAAGATAATAAACTGAAGAAAATGATTGGGGCTTAGTTATTAATATAGGTCTTAATATCCTTAATTTGTTTCCACATTATCAATACGTTTCATGATATCAAAAATAAATAAATAATGTTATATATCATTAATGAATAATTCAACTAGAAAAATTAGAAATTTTCTTCTTACACATTATTCAGAAAATATTTTATTTAGAAAAACTGAAATAACCACAGGAAATATTCAATATTATCCAACATTTCTTATAGAACACCCAAATAATTATCTAAAATTTTCCTCTAACATATCTACTAAGGTTTAAGAAACCATTATTTATTATATATTTTCGAATTATATGACATTCATTTCTTCCCATTAATTCCATTTTCATTATACCACACCATTTTATAGGATTTTAATCTATGGTGTTATACCATTATTTAATTTTTCCTATTACCACACCAAGGTTATAAAATTTTGTACTTAGTTCTAGTTAGTGTTTGGGTGTAATATTATCTCTTGAGACATTATTGTTCCGTGTTAAAAATTTTGAGTTAATTTACTATTTATTTTGGGTATATGACACTCCCTTGGTGTTTCCCATTGGTTTGGGATAATAATGGAAGATTTTAGGCCAAACAATTTATGGCTCATAGTTCGCGCACAATTAGTGGAAACAATGCACCTTTGGACAAGTAATCTTGTAGTATATGATGGTTATGGTATTGAGATATTGTATTGATTCATTGTAGTCTGTCAAGGCATGCAGTCTTACCATGGGGTAGGTCAATCTTAAGAAAATAGGGGTGCACAATTGTGGCATAGTTAGAAAACCCAGGTGGGATGAATATGCATGATGTTGAGATCAATAATATTATGGTTTTACCATTATACCCTCAATCTAAATAAACCCCCACTCACCCATTTTTTTCCCAATATAAATTTACAACCCTAAGAATTTGTCCTCCAACCTCTTTCGTGTCTTGGGCTCGACTTTTGTGGGTGTTTTGGATAATTTTCCTCAAGAAATCTTAAATAAGTCCCTTATATCTTGGTTTTTCTCCCTTTTCTAAGGTTGTATTCCAATGTCTTTAGTATTATAAATATCTAATGGGTAGGGTATAATTGATTGGTTTATATATTAAACCATTGGTTTAGATCTTGTGTTTTTTGGTTTTATAAAGGCTCTAAGGGGTGGGATTGATGTGTGGTTAATGTTTTCCATGGTTTTATAGATGTTTCATCCCTCAAGGTACGTTTTTCCATGATTAATAATTGTTTAGTGAATTTAAAATTATTTTTTATGTGATTATTTTATCTTATGTATTCAATATTAGTTGAAAATTCATTTTTTGAAAAGATTCATTATGCTTTTTTATTTAAAATGAATTTTCAAAGACAAAGAGTCATGTTCCATGTGTGTTTATTATGTGAGATGTTTTTATGCAATGAAGGTGTTTAATATATTGTGTATATGATGAAAACCCCATTTTCAAATAAATTTGATATGATTATTCCTTAAATGTTATTTTCTAAATAAATTTGGGTGTAATTAGAATTTAAACCATTGTTATACTTCTTTTAGATGTTTTATAAACTCTCAAAGATGTATATTAAATTGAGAAATTGTTGTGAATCATTTATGAAAATATTTTTTTGGGTTTGTTTGTTTTCAAAATAGGTTATTTTTTGTGTAGGTGGTGATTTATTTTTTGTCTTGTGATTTTTTTCTTATGTTAATGTGAATGTGATGTTATATGTGATATGTGAATTGTGAATTTCGGACAAAGGGAATCCTATGGGACTAAGTGGGTGTACTAGGACTAGTATACTAGTGATTTAGAAGTATCATTCTCCCAGAATCTCATTGAGGGTTAAGTGATTATAAAAATAACTTAATATTGATGACTATTGAAGACCAGTAATATTTTTTTATGATTATCTACTCTAGTGGATTGTGAATGATAATGTTGTTCGGTGTGGTTAATATTCCACATTCGAATGAGACACGATGTCAATAGGTTCTCACTCTCAACTAGTGCATATATAGATTTCCCTTGACAATAAGCCTTATAGTGATACCATATTTACCGTCCCCATAAGGTACACATTTCATGTACTTTAAAATCATGCCTGTTTCTTTTGTAAATTATTTTCCATTAAATTTTTACTCATACATATTATATAAATCATTCATGTTGTATATATTATGATATTCATATCATAGAAACTTTTTGCAGGGTGGAATCCTAAAGGGAATGTGTTACACCCAACTTATAACATTGGGTGTATGTAGACTTGGTTAGGTTTGACACAGGAAAAAGAATATTGTTTAGAGATAGTGGTTTTCATTGATAGAGTTACTCTTTCTATGGCGTTGATGGCAGTAATGGCCTGAGGATGTTTTCCCCCTTTTCATATGGTTATTTTGATATATTTTTTTATTCCTATATAGTTTTTATCAAGTTTTAGTTTTTGATTAAATGTAACTTAGATAACTACGAAAATCTTTATACCATATTTGGTTAGGATTATTTAGTTCTTGTTTATTTATAGTGGTTGGTTGTTTATAACTATAAAGATAGTTGAAATCATTCCAAGTGTATTTTATTAATACACAATAATTATTTACTAGCTCGTGGGGATTAAGAACACCCTTTATACCTTTCCACGATTTGGGTTGGGTGTTAGGATAGATGACACTCCATCTTGGTTTGTTAAAAAAATGTTTAAGACCCAGGTTAGACACATTTGGGGTAATGATATTTTCATAAGAATATTTGTGTAATCGAATTAGGATTCTCAGGACCTGAGGATCTGGTTATGAGTAGGGTACGTAAATAGAACACCTCATGATGGGAATCGAGTTACCATGGGGAGTCAGATTTCTTTTGGTTTCTTTAGTTCTTACTGGTTGTTATGTATTGGGGAAATGAAAAGATAGTTGGGATAATGGTCCCCATGAGTACGCAAGGCCTATAAATGCATGTGTATTTAGGGACATGGTCTTAGAAAATTCTTCATGGTGATGGAGTGTTTCAAATATGGCCGCCAACCATATGTCTAATTCACCGATTAGACACTAGTTTCCCCCTTTGGAATTATCTTGTGAATTAGTTCATATTGATGTTTATTTAAATACCCTTGAATTTAATTATGAAAAAATGGTTTTAAGGGGGAAATTATTTGGTTTTAGAAATATGATCAAGGTCTTTTCAGAATCATTTATACGAAATCATTAATAAAGTGGGTTTGTATAAAAAATAACTTTTTGTAAATGAGGATGAGATTATGGTAATTGGATTTTTTAATCTAATCCTATAGTTAATCAAAAATTTTATATGGAAAACATGAATCATTTTAGGGTGGGGTTTTTAAATTTTTACTGCTACAAAAGAACTTTAATTATGATTGATTTGGCCTTTACATGCGCTAAAAAGAATTGAAAATTACAGTGTGGTTAATATCCTAAAACATTATCAGTGTTAAAAAAGAACTATTATAAGGTTCCCTTAAGAGTGCTTTTTTTCATGTCGTACAATGTAAATTCTAACAGTGCTTTTTCTCGGTGCTATTAAATGTGTCATTTAACAACACGCTATAGTGATGTTAAAGGGGACCTTTATCTAGCTTTTTTAACATTGATAAAAGCAGTTCTTTTAAATGGAGATTTATTAAGATGTCCATGAGTGTATGACCCTATTATCTGTAATCCCATGACCCCTTTAACAACAGTTAACCCCCTTTTATCAGAACATTCCACCCACCCCTTTATATGTTCTTTTCACCCCTACCAATTTATCAGGACATTGTGAATTTCCTGCGTCAGGCATGCTCAGCTAGATTCGAACGTTGTACACCTCCGTCGATGATGGAATGACTTTACCACAACACCATGTTGTTTTTCGGTCTATCTAATGAGACATTTATTTATTTTTATATATATTAAAAAATTTATTTAGATGTATTTATATATTTATTTTTAAATTCATTTAAAATATTCATGTGTGTGAGAGATAAGTATATACGTATATTTTTTTAAATATATTATATATTATATTCATTTAGATACACTAGAATATTATATAAATATAATTAATAAAATAATAAAAATATAAATAAATATTACATATTAAATAAATAAAATAATAATAAATAATAAATAATAATTGAATAAATAATAAATAATATTTAATAATAAATAATAAATAATAATAAATATTAAATAATAAATAATAAATATTAAATAATAGATAATACATAAATAATTAATAAATTAATTAATTAATAAAAAACTAAGATTGAATAATTTACAAATATATAAATAATAAAAAATTATGTAATAAATAATTACTAAATAATGAATAAATTAACAATAAATAAATAGAAAATACATATTAAATAAATAAATATACCCTAGAACCATATTAAACTATAAAAACACAAAAACCAATAAAATGATCATTAAATCTTATTAAGATTTACTTTTTATCTCCACAACCACTCAAATCGAAGATCTTGAAATGATAATTTATATGATATGTGGTATAATCCTAACAGATAGATATCCCAATTATGTCCATTGGAATTTTATGAAATTAGGGTCAACATCTAAAAACTCATATTTAGAGGCCTTCTGAACCATTCAGGGGGCCAAAAGGGACAATTCTCAAAGATATAGTCTTAGACCGACACAGTGTAGATCCAATTGTAGGATTTTATTTGATATGTATAGAGAGAAAAAGGACACCTAGATAAAAAGTTATTGTAGTTTGAATTTTCAGTTATGTTTGCAACATATTTTTCATCATTTATTATTATTTTTGATTTTTTATCTATAAATTTATATTTAATGACTATCACTCGACAATAATAAAGAAATTATTAATTAAAAACAATTTTAAATTAATTTATAAGCAATTTTCAATAAATATCTTATATATTAAGTGTCAATATATATTTACCCTATCTAAAATATGTTATAAAAATAATTTATTTTAATTATATTAGAATAAATATATAAATATATTTATATATTATATATAATTTTTTTTGAAGTATACAATAATATACCCTTTTAAAAAATTTCTTATCAACCGCCCAATTAATAGCTCCTTTTAGCACTGTTAAAGACCCTCTTTATCAAAACCTTTTTTATCACAAAATTAGTTTTTAAAAGAATTTTTTGTGAACAATGATAAATCCATAGTGCTGGATAAACACAATTTTGTAGATTGTCTATTTTAAATGGGATTTTTTGAACATATGAAATGTGTTTTGAATCATATAAATTGGTATTAAAAAATGGTTTTGAATGGGCTGAGCTGTTTTGGGATTTAGGTGTGTAGTTTGAAAATTGTATTTTATTTGGTAACTAATGAGATTTTGAAAATTTTATAAACATTTAAAATTTTATGTGGATTGAGAAGATGTAAGATGTGGTTGAATTTTTTTATTGGAAATTCGATATGTTTTTTTTGAACATTGTGATCTCCATCAGTGATCACTTTCATAGGATATGTTGAGAAAGTGAATCAGTGCCCGGATTGGAATGATAATATGCATATTTGACACTCCATGAAATATATTTGGTGGATTTGAAACCAATTAATATTATTTTATTTTTATCTTGTTATTTTAAGGGAAAAATGATGTTTTGATAAATAATGGTTTTAATGAGTGTTTCCATGTGATTTGGGAGTGTTTCATAAGTGGAGTCTAATGTTTGATAACTCTTTATTTTGTTTGGATGATGTTTCAATATTTAGTTTTTTCAATGTGTTGGTTTTGAAATAATTTATTTGTCTTTTCCTTTTTTTTCAGAATCCACTATGTAGTTTTCGATATTGTGTTCGGTGTTGTTTTTGGTGGGTTTTGGCCGATGGAATAGTGTGATTGAGTTCTTGATCTTCTGATTTTTCTAGTATGAAAACATACACAAACCTGATAGAAATTTCAATCGTTTTTATATGTAGTTATCTATTGGTTGACCCTCAAATTGATCAACCCATAGACTTTCTTCATGAATTTTCATAATTGAGTCATCCTATGATCATGTAAATCCTCTCAAATTGGATGTTTGAAAGTGTAAATTTGAACGAACCCTTGGTTTACTTATGTGTTCTATGTAGTTGAAGGTAAATACTCTCACCTCCTTGTTTGGACATCCTATATGGAATTTTTGAAGGGAATTTCATTAAGTCTGAAGATTTGGCATAATGATTTTAGTGTGGTCCACAGTGTTAAAAAGTCTTATAGGTCATCATCGATTTCTTTTATGTTTGGGATCAAGTTGTACGATTAGTGTTAGAAGTGTGGTCATGAAAATCTATTTGTTAATATATCGAAATGGTCTAATGTTTAGAGATATGTTTAATTTCTTTTTTCTTGTAATGATATGTTTTGTGTAATGATCATGTTTAGTGGGGTTTTATGTTTTCCTGTTTTCATTCAAAGTGCACATGTCATATTTTTAATCTTTCAAGGACCTATATTCTCAAGGAAGCAAGTTTTATCCCAGGAGTACTGAATTTATCTTCATTAAAAGGTGTTGTCTTCCATGGTCCTATTTTTTATTTCTTCTTGTTCAAGGTGTAATGGGACGAGGGATGTTCATCTTACATATATTTTTCATGGTGAAGTGCCATTTTTAGATAAATAGAGTTCCATTAAATGTAGTGTTCTCTTGGTTCAACATAGAACATTTTTTTAATTCTTATTGAACCATGGTAAGAGTTTTAATTATGGAATCAGATCGTTTTTCTATGAGGTAGAAGATGATTAACACATAAGGGATCCAAACATAATCCCCAAAGTAAAGATTTCACATAGTTAGAAATCCCTTTATGTGTGGGAGAACCTGGAATGGCATAAACACTTGCATTTGATGGGACAGTTCAAGAATATCTGTTGTAATTCATTGGTTTTAGAAGGGTCCAATTTTTTTAGTTGAGTCATAATGAAATCTTTCTTCCCTAATACCTATGTGGGTTGAAGGGTCCCACTATGGTTATAATTAGGCATGGTTTTCTAGATATATTGAACTTGAATGGTTGTACCCCTGCTGGTGTCAATCACCATGGTGTTTTCCTTTTGTGGTTATCCATGTAAATTAGTTTCAGTATTGGAATGTGCTTTTATGATGATGGTGGAATCCTATGCGGGTATAGAGAATTGTGTTGTGTCTACTGAATCATTTTTAGTTTCACTTGTTTAATTTTTTATTAAGGGTTTTATTGGGTTGTGTTTGTTGGTCCATGAGGTAAGCTCATTTTATGGCCCATGTCAGGATTCTAATTTCCTTCTATGAGAATTAGTTGTGTTTGTTTGTTCTTATGGTGGGGAGACCCACCTTGGGTCACATTTATAATTTCATCTGGGATAGATTTGTCCTAGTATGATTCAAATGGGGGGAGTCCATTTAGGCCACCCCATCAGGGTAATATAGTTTCATTTTTAGTGTTTTCTTGGTTGTGGGTAGCCTTGTTTGGAACTGCCCAATTGTTTTTGATTCATTATTGAGTAACTATTAGGGTAGGAGTGCACATATCGGTGTTGTTGAAGTAATATCAGGGATGTATTCATAGAGAAACATATTAGATTTTTTTAATTCTAGTTAAGGTATAATTTTGGTTTGGTGAAGTATGAAGTGTTTTCTGATTGAGGGGTTTGATTATGTGTTGTGAGGATTCAATTTCTTTAATAAATCTACCATATGTGATGTGGTATTCTGTGGAGGAGAATTTATATATTGGGGATCCGTTTCCATCCTCCCATGTTAAATCTTGTAAACCTATGTTCCCATTCATGGTGTTCTTACATAGTTTTATTTTGATGTTTGTGGTGGAATATAAATGATCTATTAGGGATTAACAATTCTGGTTTTTAGATCAATCCATGGAATGGCTATCTATGGGAGAAAATTTATATTATGGGAATCATTATTACACCCATGATTGTAAAATTTCATTCTTATTTTTGGATCAAATTCATGTCCCGTTTTTCACTCGAGAGTTGTGTGTGAAAGGATGTAATTTTTGAGTTAATTTTCTATTTAGTTTTTGTATAGGTCTATAATACTGGGTATTCCATGTGTAGTTTTTGAGAAAAAATTGATTTTTTTGTCTATACAGCATTTCACACTCAGTTAGATCATATTTAAGGGTTACTATACACCACTACCTAGGGAACCATGCAATAGGTGATTGTTTTAGATAATGTTCTATTGCACATCATCCACATGGTAAGTTAGGCCATGAAGGACAACTGTGCCATTAGTGGATCGTATGAAGAATGCGGTGCATTGTCACGAAATAATTAGATAGACAATGTAGACTATCCATGCATGTAGTCCAACTAATTAAAATGGTTGTTTTACGATTATAACCTCCTTCCAAATAAACCAAATTCACCTATTTTTATCCCCATGGGATTTCCTAACCTAGGAGTGCCTCCCTCTTTCTGTTTCCTCTTTTGGGATCCATTTTATTGAAGGGTTTGGATTGTATTGTTCAATAAACCCTCAAGTGAGTCCATATTGACTTGGTTTGTATCTATTTTCTAGGTATTTCTTCTACTTTCATCGAGGGTTCACATATCAAGTGAGTATAGTGTCATTTTTTAGGTTTTGATATTAATTTTTTTGGTTCGATCTTGATGTTATAGTTATGAATTTTCTTCTAAGGGGTGCAGATGAGGTGAGGTTGATGGTTTACACCATTTTATTAATTTTTATTAAATCAAGGTATGTGGTTCCATAAATTAATAGTCTATGAGAAATTTAATATGATATATCTATTTCTTAATTATGTTCTATGGATTATATATGTGAATTTAAAAAAATATAAGTATTCATGTTGTTTTGGTATTTAAAAATGAATTTTTATATAAAATTGTTCATGTTTCATTTGTGTTTTAAATGTCTCATTTTTAATGGAATGAAGCTCTGTGAAAATTATGTGTATATGATTTGAAACACATTTTGAAATGAATTTTATGTGATTAAGGAATAATGTTTTTAAAGTATTTATGGTGTATTCCTTGTGTAAAGTCATTGTGGGTTTCATGAATATGTTTTATAAACTATGCAAGATGGATTTGAAATTGTGCCAATGGTTCAAATAATTTTATATTTTTGTCATTTTTGTTTCAAATGAGGTTTTTGGTTGTGGAGGTGGTGGTTTATATTTTCTGTTTCATTTTTTGGCTAATGTGAATTTTGAATTCAGTAAAACGGGAATCCAAGGTGACTAGGTGGGTGGCCTAGAACTTGTATTTTAGTGATTAGGAACAGGATTTGGCCTTGATTCAACTTGATGGATTGAAGATTAAAACACTATCTAAATATTTATGATGATTGGTTACCACATGGATTTTGGATGATTCTCCACTATAGTATATCATGTATGACAATAATTATTTGTGTTGTTACTATACCGCATTATACTGTGATATGATGTTACAATGGTCCAAATTAGAGGTTATCTCAATAGGGATTTCCCATTACCTAGTTCTCTATAATGATATTGTATTTATCATTGGAATACAATAATCATTTTCATTACTTTAAAAGAAAGCATGTTTGTTTTGTAATTTTTTTACTTGAAAATTTTTATGGTCATTATTTTATAAAACTAACAAGTTGGTTATCTTACAATTATTATTCAATTGAAAGTTTAGTTGGGTGGAATCCTACTAGGCTTGAATCACACCCTACATTCACTTTTTGAGTAATTAAATTATGTTATGTTTTATATTGGAAAGGATAATGTGTTTGGGGATGGTGTTTGAGGTTTCTAGAGGTTCTCCTTGTGTAGTGTTGATAGTGGTGATGACCCAAGGGTGTTTTCCATATTTTCATATGGTGATTTTTGGATATATTATTATTTAGTTATTATTATATCCCAATTATTTTTTAAATATTATAATCATGAATTTGAAAACATTTTTTCCATATTTTTTTCAAATTACTCAGTTTTGGTTTATTTATTATTATTGGTTGTTTATGATTATTTATTCAGGTAAAATAATTCTGAATGTAATATATTGATATACATAAAATAGTTTACATATCATGGGGATCGAGAATAGCCTTCGGTCTATGCCACAGTCAGGGTCAGGTGTCGTGCTACATTGAACTCTAGCATGGTTCGCGACACTTGTTTACTTAAAGTATTAAATGTCATTAATATACTTATTTTATTTCCATCTATCTGTCCACAATTCACATAAAAATATTAACTCTATACCTTCATATAAATATTGATTTTAATATCATACAATTAACTATGAAGCATTCCAATATAAAAACACCATTCCTGAAAACCCAAATTCTCATCAGTGTAAATTTTTAATTATGTAGTTAACATACTATATTCATAATGTCCCAATAAATACATAATTATAATTTTCTTCAAAACATACATATCATCATTTATTTTTTAATTATCACACACTACCATTCATTTCATATCGAATCAATTAATTAAATTTATTATTAAATTTTGAATTATAAATCTCATAAGCTTTGTGAAAGTATTGTAGTGAAATTATTATAATCTTAAATGATTCTTTTTCTTTTTCTATATGACCAGGATGCATTGAATGAGTTGTGAGAAATAATTTTCACCAAATTTAATGGTATAGTTACTCACACATATGAATATTTTAAAATCCTTAGATAAGATTCAACATTAATTTAGTCAAATTTCATTAATAAATATCAATAAAAATAATTATATGATTATCCAAGAAATGGATACATTATGGTATTGTATGTAACATTCCACTCAAGATTTTACTCATGGTAACTTATGTCTTCTAACCTGACATGAAAATTCTCACTAACATTTTTTCATAGAATAGTTAAATTTCTTATATACTTATAATAATAATTATTGAACTAATCCAGTTATTAAAAGCAGAATTTATAAATCAATGATCTCATAATGATCAAATATCAATTATATTAGTGGTTTGATTCCAAAAGGAGTATGGAAAAATATTTATCATCTACTTTGGAGTTATAAAATTAACCCATTAACGATATATATAACTAACTACTTTGATGTAAGATACGGCACACCAATGATTCAAAAACATGCTTCCCTTGACTCCTCATGTTGGGCTCATCCAATGATCATCTAATACATTTATCTATATGTATTAATCAATTTTATTTCTCTATGTGTAAACAATTTATATTTTTGGAGCCATAATTTTCATGCCAATCTATAATTTGGATCGAATTACCATATCCCATGTAGTTCATTTGTTTTTTCATTCATGGATATGGATGATGTTGCATTCTCTACACCATATGATCAAATTAATTGGAAAACCATGATAATTATTTGGCTATAGTTTGGAATTTAGATACGGTAATATTGATTTATGAGTGATTCTATAGAGAAAATAACAATTTTCAGTTTCTAAAATGTCACAACACACATGTTATCTAGAGATAAAGGAATATATCTCCACCATTGGATATTATATTCATATGATTTCATTAGATTTTTTTACAAACCATGAACCACCATACATGGAAGTAGAATAGAATTGAAAACATGAAATGAACATGATATATCAGACCCTGATATATTATGACCGCCTAAAATCAGATGGGGAATTCTTTTCCCAAAATTAGATATTTGGTGGCTCATATAATAAGAATAAAGTTCTACAGTTGGACTAATATCTCTTGATTTACAAAAAATTTAACTCTAATTAGAGTTATTCCAAATATTATCGTTTCATCGTTAATGGTCTTTAATTTAATATATGATGGGTTTAGTGATACATTAAATTGATATATTCGTTAATTATTTTGGAAAATTCCATTGAACACATCATTAAGAATCCATAAAATACATAGTTCAGATTTTAAAATTTCAAAGGAAAATATGTTATAAATTAAATAAGGAACCAAATACATTTGTTTTAAGGAGTTATTTAAATTATAAATTATTAAAAAAATAGGATATAAATTTTATTCAAAATTGAAACACTGAAATTATTCAATCACACCTATTGACATAGATATTACATTATAATACCCCAATATCCCCACTAGTGGGTTTCTTCTATGGTGGAGACATTCATTCCAAACCACATCCCCCTATATTAATTTCAAATATATAAAAATAAATGGGATAATTTTTTCGCTACTAATTTATGATATTTTCAAAAAAATAATTACTTAAAAATATGTCCTCATCACAAAAGGCCATTGAAATCACATAAAAATAATTATACAACACCAACTGAAGGGTTAATATCACATTTCACATTAAAAAAACAAAATCACATCATAATATGAAAATTCAATAATGATAAATTTACAATTTCAGCATTTTAATGGATGTTGAATATTTTTTTGTAAAAATTTTATGGCGATCATCTTATCTACTAAAAAATATTATTAAATTCAAATTCATTCTCATAAATTATATAACATGGAATAATAAATTGAATTTCATTCATGAGCAAAGCCAGCTGTGGGTGACGATCCATACTATTAAGAAGTAACAAATGAAATATATTAAAGTGTTCTAAATAAATGTTTTTAATATTAGGAAATGGATATCCAATGTATTTTATATTATTATTTAAAAGTTTCATTGAAATTATTTCATGTTTTGAATAATATTTTGGGGTGTAGTTAACATTATGCAGGAAAAATATGTGAGTATCAATCTATGAGTTATTATTTAAATTTAATGAAGGAATATCATCTAATAGATCATATATCCACTTTGAATACATATTCCTAAGACACACTCTTGTTTAATTATGTAACAAAGACATAAGAATCCTGTAAAAACATTATATAACATCTTTATCATTTTCTAAAGAGGAATAAAAAGCTTTAATCATTTTTTAAACCATATCTTTAAACCTAATTAATCCCACATTCATGTTTTTTCAACATTATATATATATATATATTCATTTTGGTCCCTTTATGTCATATATATGTTTATTATTGTATTTTTTTTCATAATTATGATGTTTTATTGTATATTAATAGATGAGTTTTGATCATTTAGTGTTTTTGGAGAAACAGTTTTGGAAAACAGAATACACACAGTTAATATTATCCATATAAAAAACCTTTTGTAATGGATCTTCAATCTCCATCTATTATTTTAATGGTTCATGATTTTTTTATAACCATGATAGGGTCTATAAAAACAAAACATGTTAATGGTTTGGGTCTAAATGATTTATCATGAATTTCACAAGGTTTCTCTAACCATGTAGCTAATCCAAAGTAACTGTGAAATTTAGTTTTCATGGGATAAGATTTTAGTCATTTTTAGTTCCTATTTGGTCTAAGCATGTGGGATTAATATGAAATCCATACATGACTTTGGTAAAATGGATTATTATATTGATTTCATCAAATTATTTAACCTATAATATTCACCCAATTCTCTATTCTACTGAACGAAAATATCATTAACTCTCTAGGATGTCCTCTTATTGTAGTAATGGTGAATGTTTATCAATTAATATGGATCCCTTTGAGGTATGCATGTTTTATGATTTTTTAATCCTCATATTTATATATATACCTATTATATCTCATCTTATCCATGTCGCACAACCATATATGGGGTATTATAACTAAAGATATGGTATATATAGATAAGTGATGATGTTTCTATTAGATCTAGGATTTTGAGGAACAAATCTATTTATTTCTCATAATAATTATTGAAGGTGACATAATTATCTCCATTGAGGATGTAGGGGTCTATATCCAATGGATTATTTCTCAAAGAAAAAATGAATCTTTTTTTTACGTCACATATTTTTATTACATTATGAAATGAAAATTTTGATTTTAATAAGGGATAAATTAAAATTAGTAATTATTCCATGATATATAGCAGTGACGGAAAATGATTTGTTTTTTTATTTGTTGAAAATAGATTGTAATGACATTAATCATTTGATGAAATGATAAAAGGAATTGTTAAATATAATAACGTGGATTCTATTGAATGTAATGGTAAACTTCAAAATATGGGGGTAGCCTTGAAATTTAAAATTTTCTTCTAAAGGGAAATAAATGGTTTTTTAGAAAATTATTTTTAATATGAAATACATTAAAAAACTAGTTTTGTTCTCAAACAAGAACTAATGGTTTCATACTGAATTAATTTTTATATATTCTATGGATTTATCCGATTAGGATTTAGTGCATGAAGTATAATTTTTCATTTTGATGATTGTATCCCTATTTTTATGATAAATGATAGATGTGGAGGTAATGCAACATGAATTATTTTTTTGGTAAATTTAAATTTCCTTGTAGGTTAGGGTAGTTGTGACAGATGGAATGATGGATGATTTATTTTTCGGTATTTCTATATTTCTTATTTTGTCTCAGATTAGTTTTTTTATTTTATTTATTTCTCATGGATGTGAACATTTCATCCAAGATGTAATATGATTGTTTTATCTTTACCATTTTTACATGAGATATGTCGGATTTTTTATGTCAAGTAATTCTCATGGTTATTTATGTCGATTCAAAGGTGAATATCACCAGACTATAGTGATGAGGAATGCATTTTAGGCCTCAAGGAGGTCCATCTATGGCGATGTGTATGGTCAACCTTACATGGTATATAAAAAAATATAATATATTAATTTATCTATCAAAATATTTAATATAAGACATTATATTAGTTAGGGTTCTATAAGAGTAGATCAATGACATTTCTAGGAACAATGAATACATTATGAGTAGGTTCCTAGTCACCTCCATTCCTAATGCTACTATATTTTCCAGAGGAAATTGGATTGATTTTTCTTATTATACTTTCTGTTAGTTACGGTCTGATATGTTGACATATGAATCTCATTGTCAAGTTTTGGATTTCATAGGGGTTGTTCTATATTTTGGGTCTAAATTAAAAGTGTATTTACGTTTTGATGTCAACTTGGATAGCTTTAAAAATAATGTAGTGAATAAATATATGATTTTAGAAAAGTTATGGTTGTTGTGGGATTCATGGATCATTGATATCAACCATGTGGAAGGGAAATCCATGATTCTGTAATTTCATTCCTTTGTTTTTTATATTTGATGGTTCATTTATTCATGAGTTACTCTCCTTGATGAGAAACAAATAAATGTTGTTCTTGGGATATACTGATATTAGAATTATTTTGATTCATAATTATGGAGTGATTTTTCTTATGTCTACTTTATTACTAGTTTTATGTGTGAAAAATAGATTTCATAGAAAATTATATTATATTGAAATGTGAACAATTGATCAATGATTATAAAATTTTTCACTGTTTTTTTGATGATTTAAATATAATATTTTAATAATGAAAAAAAAGAAAATGTTTTGGATTTAAAAATGATTAAGGAACAATATATTAAAATATTTCACTATGGAATCATGTATTTAAAAAGACATAAATGATTTAGAATAAATATATATTTAATGTAAAATAATAAAGGATGTGATTTTTATTTAGATAAAACCCATGATTATTTTTAATATGTAATTTAGAAGAGTAAATGATTATTAATGTGGAATCATAAATCATTCTGAAGTCCAAAATTTACGAAAATTATTGTTTTATAACAAGAAAAGTTGATTAATTTATATAATATCAGACACATATAATATAATTATAATTGAAAATGAATCATATTTAAAGTTTATTCCTGAAAGGTAAGATATTTATTTTTTTGATTGAAAACCTTTAAAATTTTATACATTATATTTTCTAATTCAAATAATCATTTCCAATTAAAAATTTTTTTGTTTGTACATATCATTTTAAAATTGTATTAAATATTTTTCAAAATAAATAGTTTTTGAAATGGTTTCTTCCCTTTATGTCTGTGTGATTTGAAGTCGATCAAAACCTTTTTTTCATGGTTTTTTTTGGATTGAGAGTTTCTTTTTTATATAGGTTATCTGATATGATTTAAAGTAAATAACCTAATTATGGTCACATCTTGTATATATTGAGTAAGAATCTCTGAGGGTCATGATTTTACGTGACATGCTTTAATGAGAGTGGTATTTTCCTCATACTATAATAATTGTTCAGCTAATGAATGGGTTGGTGGGTGACATACTCTATCGTAATGTTCCATTGTAGATTTCATAGATAATTTCATGGATTTATCCAAGTAGTGGAGTTAGTAATGAAAATATTTCTCAAATTCAATGTATTCCTTGAGAGGAGTGGAATTATGGTAGAATATTATGATTTGATTGAAGAACCTTCTACATTAGCCATATAATGTTTAAACTAGATATTTTTTTGGGATAATATTATTTATTTGTGATATTTGAAATCATTTTAGGGTTTTCTATTTTGAATTTTTAAAATGCTGAGTTTCAATATTTAGAGTTGTTACTTTGACTCTATGAAAAATGTTACAAGGGATTAATTTTTGGTAAAATGATATGACAATACTTTTTTCTTATAATTATGAAGATGATAATACTTGGGTGTTTGAAAGGGTAACTATTTTTGTCTTAGTGAATAGAAATTCTATAGAATACAAAATATATTTTCATGTTGTCTACTAGACCATGTGATCCACTATGTTAAATCCTCTAAAAATGAGATTCCATGAATATAATCCCATTTACCATGACCAGAGACATGTAATTTCATGTTGAGGTTTATCATTATCTCAACCATCTCATTTATAGATAATATTGTTTGTATATTCTTATCTACATTGTTATATTCTAAAGACCATTTTGGTGGGTTTACATAATGTTATTTTAAAAATATCTTGGTAATTTTTTTGTTTCCTTGATGTAGTTTCCTGTTATATGGATGAAACTTGTGATATCATGTTGGTTTCACTATTCTTATCAGTGATATTGAGAAATTCCATTGAATTAAATGAAAAATACTAATTATATTATTATTATCTCTCTTATCAATACAATTTCTCATTTCCATATTTTTCTAGATTTAATATAAATGGTTGGGAGACACATGTTAGGATTTATTTACCTTTTATCCTACTATTATTTAATTCAGACACTTGGAATCCCATTAAATTCTAGATGTGTGGATAAATCCAACTCCTATCACTATTTCTACTATTTGAGTTTGAGTAATAATGATGTAACTATGATCCCTTACGTCTTGAGTTAGTTTATATTGTGATGTTAGAGAATTAGTTATAGATTGGGGATTTTATAAAATAAAACCTCTTAGAAATAACCTATCTCACCCTAAATTTGAGTTTATAGAAGTTTTATATACTCTATTCATGATGAAATTATATGACCTCATAGACATTATTATGATATACTTGGATGATATAATCTTATAGTGTGATTTTACATAAAGGATTCATACTAATTTCTAAAAGATTTTGGATTGATAATTTTAAATATGAATTATTAGTATTTTGAAAACACTCTGAAAAATAAGGTGTAGACATAAATGCATCTATAATAGAATAAAAAATGCAAGATGTGAATTATTCAGTGCAAGAAGGATATATAGTCAATAAATTTTTTAAAGTACTGTTAATTGTAAATGTGGGAATTTATGTCCCATGGTGATCATCTTGTGAGTATGCATATATATTCGTTAGAAATTAGATTCAGCTTGATCATGATGAATATTCTAGATGGAATTCTTTTTTCTAAATAATATATTTATGGTGGGGATTCCTCAATTGTTCCCCATTGGTTCATTTTTTCATCAGAGATAGTTTGTTTTTCGATTTAATCTTATCTCGGTTTAATATATTTTGAATATATTTTATGTTAGTATGAAAATGATATTTGTACATGGATAAGTCATGATTTAGTGTATCTATCGTTGTTGACAAGAACAAATCCACCAAATGAATAATTTTTTTATGATTCTATAGATTTTAGAAAAGTGAAATGAAACAAACAAATCGTCCAGTTTGGTTTTGAAATATATATTACAATATGGAGGTTGGATTAAGGATCCATAGGCCTCTTAAGTGAACATCAATAGACTCTTAGAGAACAAATATATATTATTTCAATTGATTATAAATTGATTTTCGAAATCATATCATATCTTCACTACCAAAGAAGATGGATGTGAAATCAGACCTTGAACGTTTGTATATTTAATGGGATTTGACAATAGTATGTACACCTTTGATTTTCAATTCATGTAGATTATCATTCATTACAAATAAAATATTGAATCAAATTGTAGTATGTATTGGGTTCTAATAGAATTTGTGAATGAAATTTAATTTTCATTTGGATAGTTGAGTGGAATGAATTGTCCATTTATTTTCAATATGATTCAGGAATGAATGAATGATTTTAGTTGTTTTGTGATTTAAATATTCCCTAGTTTAGTATTTAATATAATAAATGTTATTTAGATTCAATTAGTTGAAAAAACAATGAAGTTTCATTTGGATGGAATTGCATATCTTATTGATGTTAGAATATGATTTGTAATTTTTTTAAAAGGTTCGGGTCGAAGCCTCATTTTATTATTTAATGGAATGTTATATTTAGACTTGGTAGAGGGTGATCCATTACATAGCCATAAAGCCCAATGCCAACTGGGCTAAAAACTAGGCTTGAAAGCCAATTTTTTGGCCTAAAGGTCCCCTTAGTGAATAATACAACTAGAGTATGCAGACTGCAACAATACCTATTAAAGTACCACTACCGCTGCAGTTCCTACTACAGTGCCTCCACTTCTATAGTGTCACTACTGCAACTGTTCTACCACTTCTATAGTACAACTACAGTGCCCTGCTACAGTGCTTCTATATTATATGATATTAGCCCCTGCCCAGATTTGATCTTGGGTCCATTGGATTCCAAGTAGGAGCCTTTACTACTATCGTTGGCAAAAAAAAACATGTAAATTATCACTGTTATGATGAATAATTGTTTTAGGGTGATGTGAGTGATTTTATTTTTTTGTGATGAATTATATTTGTTTTGGGATATCCGGAATTTTATGTAGTTCACCATAGGTGTCATTTGATGTATTTTGTAGGTGATTTTATTTTTCCAGGGTTTTTACCTCATTTGGGACACTGTTTTTTGGGTAGGATTTGTATGATGGATGCATGATTTGGTGGCCTATTTGAGATCATTAATGTTCATGATAATGTTTTTTTCTAACTGGATGTGTCGTGTTTCCTGACTTTAACTCATGATATGATGAAATTTCCATAATTTTGGATGTATATATTGGACACATCACATGTGTTTAAAATGGAGTGTGTTGATCTTGATCCGGACACCTCAGTGCTTGTGAATCCATATAAGGTTATAAATCATAAAGACAAGGTTATTCATCATAAAAGGAGTCTTTGGGTCTCCGTATTATGTTGGTGTGTATAATATAGAATCATATATAGGTTTCAAAAAACATTATGATCCAGTAATTCACTTATATATTCAAAATACTAGAATCATGACCACCTTCATTGGAAATAATGTTACATTTTTATAGGTATGGTAATTCCCACCAAGTCATATAAATGTTCAAATTTATCTCTAGATTATCCCTTTTGAGGATCTTTATGTTTTCTATTGAAATGGGTATGCAATTCATAATTATAGGATAAATAGTGAGGTTTTATTTTCTATGCATATTTTTCAGAAACAGTGTAGTAACTATGTTAAATGTTCTAATATGTTTAATAGGTGATTCTAAAATTTTATTGAAGGATTTTTTAACCACTTAAGGGTAATTGAATAAAATAATATTGGATTGTTTTGTTCTATTGGTTATTATAGAGATTAATGTTTTTCTAATATTGATTCTATTCTGAGGTAATAATTAAAATTAATTCTTAAAGAATAGTTGTAACCATACTGTTAGCATATTGTTTTCCCAACTATGTCGCGTAACCATTATGCCCATCTGGGTTTCATAAAAAAAAATCACCTTGATTTCCTTTCTAAAATTAAACTATAATATCCCCTATGTCTCTCATTATCTCTAAAAATAATCTCCGTGATGATATAGTACTTTCTTCCCATGGTATGAGGGTAAATTCCATCGACATAGAATGATATCTTCCAGGAATGATTGTTTTGTTGTTGGTTTCTTCTCAAACATTGAGAACATCCTTAGATATTTCGTATAATATATATTTTTTAAAAAAATATGAACTCTGATGACCTGATATAACATTTATATGTAGAGATTATGGTTTTTATCATGAATTTTTAAAATTGTGGAACCAATAAAATCCTTTTTATCATTAGTTTCATTAAATTCATTGTAATCTCCATTAATGAGTTAGGTTTCTCTATTTTATGGATTATATCTCTTATAAAACATTAATTTTCATTTTCATTTTTTTGTCATATGAATCTAAATGGTTCTATGATTCTATGGGATAAATTTAAATTCAGCACCTTTAGTAGATATTATATGAAAATGTGAAATGATTTAATAATAATTTATTTAAAATATTTTTTTATTAACATTATGTGTTGGGGGAAAGTCCATATAGAAGATTTAGAAATATGGGATTATATTATCTTCTATTTGACGGTAATATTTAACATCAAAAATACATAGGGATACATATTCTTTTAGGGGCCCAAGATTAACTATTTTTCCAAGTGACCATGGAGTTCATTGAATTGTAATCATTGACATGAAGACTATTTTTTCATTGTTAGATGTAATTACCTATATTATTCTTCATTTACCAAATTTATTTCACTGAACTTTTTTCTATGTTATAGCCATTATTTTAATGAAAAATTATTTTATTTCTAGGTTCATAAGTCAAAGGATGTATATTTCCCTTTAAAATTAATATAATGGGGTTGTTTTTTTAAAAAATTTAGTTTTCACATGATCTGCTTTATGAAAACTATGATTTGGTGAAGCTAGAAAAAATAATTTCAAGGTAATTTTTTAATTTAATTTTTGTTATAATATTCGGTTTTATTTATATGACCCTTATTGTTTCACTGGGTATATTAATCCATAATGTTATAGGATATTAGAATATGAATGACATAATGTGGTATGGTAGATTATTTTAGTTGATTATTACATATTAGTTTGTTGTGTTGGTGGTACTAAATGATCACAAGAATGGTTTTTTATGATATAGGTTTAATTTTTATTAGATCAAAGATTATACTATTATTTTTTTTGATATTAATCAGGGATCTTTATCTTAATTCCTTATTGTAATCTCATTTCTTTGTTTATCTATTATTACATGGGACATGGTCTACTTTAATTCAATTATTTAATCACTCATATAGTTATGTATTTCAATACTAATTTCATTTTTACTAGCCTATGGAAACCAGAAAGATGCCACAAGTCCTGTTTTTGGGAATCATGGCTGATGTTTTAGGTCAGACTAGGATTGTTTGATTCAATTAATATGAAATATATTTATTATTAGTGTTGTGGGATATAAAGCCTGATATTTTGGAGTCTAATTTTATTTAAATAAAATGTTTCTTTTCAGAATATTTCTTTACATGAAAACAAATGTCCAAAATAATAACCATTTATTAATCATTTATAACATAACGATTAATTTTTATCGCATCAATAGTAATAAAAACATTATGAAAAAATATATGTATATGTTTTATATAAGGAAATAGTGTTGATTAATTTATAACTAATTTTTATATCTTAACCCACATTATAGTTCAAAAATTAATCTTGGGAAAATAACCATGAAAATAGTTAGTTGAGTATGTCTCAACCATCATTCTAGTTCATGTTGAATTGTCCATTACTATTCACTTTATTTGACCTTACGAGTGGATATTCTCTTGTCAATTCACTATTTATTTATGATACATTATGTTGGATTTCAATATAAAATGACCGTGTAAAACCTTGGTAAATCCTTAGGCATCAAATATTAAAAATAATGGGTCATTATTAAAAAATATTACAAGTAATTTTTAATGATTAAATAGTTCCTCACTATTACTATTATTTATTATACTATTCCCCTAGTAATTTGTCAATGGATTGATGATGAAGGAATTATTTTAATAAAATAATGTGATAGATGATATAGTGATATCACTAATGAAAATCCAAATGAAATGAAAAATTGAATGTGAATTCTTATGATTATACAAACCAAGGTATCTTGAGATTTAATTAATAAACTAATCATATGTTAGTTTTTAGATGAACCAAACAAAACAAAAATATAGTCTCATGAAGAACATAGTGGAATGATGATTTAACATCTTAAATATTGAGAATGTGGGACAAATAAACAAATAAAATTTCTCAAATATACAAGAATATGTTTTAGTTATAGAACATAAGGATGTATAGTAAGTAATTTCAAATGAAAATTGGTAATTTATGTTAAGGAAATAGATGGAATTTTTATTAGATAACATATCAAATAAAGTTGAATGTTTTAATGTGAAATGTATGACCATTATTCAAAACATTATCTTATGAAGAAAACTCATAAAAAGTAAAAACTAGGTTTTATAAGTAATGGTTTTGTTGTGGATCATTAAGATTCCATGATGTACATATAAATTCATGAATCATTTTAACAGTATTGGTTATGATAAATGGAAGGAGGATACATAAATTTATGTTAATGATTCTTAAGAAATGATTCATATTTCATATAGCAGGGATGATATATAATAGAATATGATTATAAATATTGGTCAATAGTTTATTAAGTAAGTATTATTATTGAATTGTTTATGTATAGGGATTCATGATTTTTTTAAAAGTTTTTTTATCAATTATATTATAGTTACACATACAATAAATTAATTTATAATTATAATACAATTTTCATTTCTTAAAGAATTCTAATTAATGTTTTGAATTGTGTGGATATGACAGAAGATTGACTTTATGGTAATTTGGTATTGTTGTAGTAAAAATTATAAGGGAAATGTAACTCTTAATATGAGCGTGATGTTGGAATAATAGTGTTGAGTTGGGAAAAAGAGATTATTTTTATTAATTAATTAATTTCGTTTGTATTGATGACCTTCTAATTTATTTATTATTTGATGAAATTTTTTATGATGATGTTTATTTCCTTTTGAATATATGTAATATATTTGATATTATTAGATTTTACTTAATAAATATCGAGAATGTTAATTCATGGAAGCATTTATGGTTCCATTGTAGTTTATTTTGATTAAGGTTATTTTTTGAATGAATTTGAATTATTTAAGAGAATATATGATCATGGTATTCAATTATTTAGTGTGTGACATTATAATTTTTTTATGTTGATTAAGGATAATGGTCAAAGTGATTTTGAAAATTTAGTAACCTTTTTATTTAATTTTTTAGTTATGATTTCTGATAGACATAATTTTATGAGATATTATGTCAAAATATTTATGGAATAATATAAATTGAATGTTTGGTGTTGTTTTTTATGTATTAGATATTAATATATCAATTAATTTTATAATGCTTTATTTGTATTGGATAACATGTGGGAAATATTTTTTCTAATAAATATCATGATTTATAAGGAATATATTTTCATTCATTTATAGTCCTTATGATCCATTAAAAATTAATTTGACTGATTTAGTGATGAAAATTCATCATTAATATTTATTTCATAGATTAAGAATTAAGATAGAAAAACATATTGATTGATGTAAAATCATCTGATAAAATTATGATTATGATATGGAAATAAAGGAAATAGTTATATTTTAATATTTACCCTATATTGATAGTAAAATAATTACCAATTCATTGTAAAATTTCCATGAAAATGAAAATATTTTACATTTTAGTATTATTTCTTGAGAAATGGTGGTCTTTCCACAACTAACATATTTACGGTTTTCTCATCATTAAAATTCTCATGAATATTTTCATTATCACTATAAATATTATTTAGGAATTATATTTCTCCTCCATGTAAAAATTTCACTTCCTAGTGCTTTATTTATTATATAATTACCTAATTATGTGTTATTTTGTGTATCATTTATACTTCCAACTAATCCGTTTTACGAGGATGTTTTGTTTTCATTTTGTAAAAGGAGTGTTTTGAAAAAAAGATATTTTCAAATATTGAACCTTTTATTACCATTATATAAATTTTTGGGATAAAATATATTTACTTAGGACACCAACATATTTAAAAAATATTTTACATTAAATAATATGTAACAGTTCAATCACTTTATTTACATGCAAGTTTGAGTCTAAAAGATATGTGATATATAAATAATTTATAAGTAGAAATTATATTGAATGTTATGAATAGTATTGATGAAATTATACAAAAAAATTAAAGTGGTTTTTAATATATAAAATTTATTTATTTATGAATTAAAAATAAGTACTCAGTGTTTAATAAATTCATTTTACGCCTTGAAAATATGTTTTATTCAAAAGTGGGTCTCATTCAATTTTGACCACATAAATAATAAATTATTTATAACAGTTTTTAAATAAAATTATATTTATAAATTAGTATCATCATTGAAATTTAAATTTCCAAATTATCTTAAATTCTTTTTAATTTATCACTATAATGCTTTATTTTTCATTAAAATGTAAAAATAACAATTTTCAAGAACTCCCATTTGGATTCAATGATGTGTTCATTTTTTATTTTATCTTTACAAAACATAATAATACATTAATTAAATGTAATAAAATCAATTATATACAAATCATTATTTTACTTTATTTTGGTGAACGTTTTTTAGCTTAAAACACATTATTATAAAAGGATTTGTTATGTTTTCAATGAGTTATTTTCAGAATAAATTAAAATAATAATTATTTATTAATGGTTCAAATTGAATTTGTGGACTATATATTCAAATATATATTTTTTCATTAATTTTATTATATTTATTGGGAATGTAATGAATTTAAATAACGTTTTATGTATAAAAATGAATATTTTAAACAAGATTTGATTAAATTTTTTATAGTTATTTAAAATTTAATTCAACCACATATAGAAATTTAATCCAATAAATTAGATTTGATATTTTGAATCATAATAATTATTATATTTTAATTTGGTCTACTAAAAATTCTGCTGTAGTGAATTGTAAACAATGTAAGATTTTTTAATCATAGTTGGGGATAAACTGGGTTTATCAGGGGGAGGGGGGTTAAACAAGGATATAATGGTTGGATTTGGACTGAGAAATTTCAAAATAATTTTTTGGATATATTTTTTCATTCTATTATACTAGTATTGAACACTTGGTCATTGGGAGACTCTATCTACAGGTTTTCAACTTATATCATTGAAATATTTTAAAACATTCCACGTGTTCCCCCTAACATATATAAATGAATATATTCTACCCATTTAGTTAAAAAAATTGTGACTTAATGATCGACCAAATCCAAAAGAGGTAAAAATCCATGATTTCTTCACTTCTTCTAAAATCTTATGGTTTTATCTTAAGACCTATCCTTCATGGATTACAAGAGAAATTTCATCCTTCACAATATATAATATTCTTTAATATATAAAAAATTTATGAATCATATGTAGTGAATAAATTTAGGTTTTATCATAATTATGGAACAACCATTTCAAAACAATACACTATTAAATGGGAGATGAATGTTTCACTGGTGTGTGTGGGAACTAATGCCTATTTGTAGTGATTCTATTAATTTTGCACCACCAAATTTGTTGTATGTACATTATGATTTATATAATGTTTATATATTATTTTTAGGATAAAATTATTCTTCTGGAATAATAATATGTCACATACTTTCATACAATACTACATGTTGGAAATAGATATTTTTTCTCATGCGTACATATAGACTACCTCCTCTATCAAGTGTCATGATTAATTTTTCATTTATTATTAACTAGGATGACAATAAAACGTTATTTAAGGTATATATGTTTTAATAATGAATCATTAATGATAAATTATCAATTAAAATTCTTTCATTCTTTCAATCAAAAGGTGGAAATAACACATGTGCATATGTATATATTATCATCCCCACGAAGTGATGAAATTACTTTTTCATCAAAACATTATATAACTGTTTGTTAATTTTAATATAATTAATTTATATAGTATTTATATAATTATTTAAATTATATGTATTATATAACTATGATCAATATAAAGTTATATGAACTCCAAAAAACAGAACATACATGAGAAACAGAGAACATATACCATAAATGGAAACATTAATTGAGAATTATTAGCAAATGTATTTTGATATGGTCTGAGAGGATCATATGTGATATTATAATTATGAATTTTAATCTGGTATAAAAAGTTTAAAAATATAAATGTATTTTACTAGTGATTAGAGAAATAAAAAATCAATATCGACATGTGGTATGTGTTTTTTTGACAAATTATCTTCATTAAGAAATGTTTTAATGTTATGAACAAATTTATTATTTCTATAGTACATACGAACTAAGAATTTAATTTTTAATAATACATGATTTAATATAATAAATTTATAGAACCATATTATTATGAATCTCTAAATTATACTCGGTTCAAAAAATCCTTAGGTTATGTGGTTTTTATCTCAATTTTCATTCAATGAGACATATTTGATGTTATTATCTGATATTTGTTTATAATTTGTATAAAATGACCATTTGAAATTTTTTATCATGTATTATTCATTATTAATTGAGTTTCTCGTTACAAGTAGGCTTCTATCAATGATGAAAATTTCATTTAAAAGAGACCAAATGAGTACAATTTAACCATATAATATTTCCCAATTGGGTATATATATCATGTTATACACCTATATTATTTTATGATTAATATATACTACCCCATTGATATATTATATTATGAATATCATTACGTTAATAGTATTTAAATATTCATTTTAAGTTGTTTTTGTGGGTGCTTTGAATCAAAATTTAGAAAATATGTAATTTTTTTATCTTATAATCCTATTTTTAAATGTATTTCTTATACTAAATTTCCAATGATGAAAGGATTTTTCTTTTTTCCAAGAAGAACCATATAAAATACTTTACCCAACATCATGAATATTCTTATAATTTAATTTTCCTCCATTATTTTTCTTGTTTATTTATAAAGAAAACATTTTCAATTAGTTTTTTGAAATTTTTTGATTTTAAATAAGTAAATTTGAAATGGAAAAGGGTGTTTTACACAAGTAATGTTAAAATGATATCATATAAAAATTTCCATATATTAATGTTTCATATGATTTACTAGATACCTGATGAAACATTACACTATTTTCCATTCCATGGTTGGTATATAGTTATAAAATGTTAATGAAACCTATTTTCTTTTCCTTGGGTTATATTTTATGGGATTATACATTTTTTAATAATACTTTCAAATAAATCGCAAAGGATTAAGATTATTTGATTTTTGATTCTATTATAATATAAGGATCGATGGTTACTCTATAAAAATATTATGGGTAATGACTTTATAACCCATGGTTGGGTGGGTGTGTTATGGCTCTCCAATGAATTCAGTAATGATGATAGAGATGAGAAAATAATAAGAGGAAATAGAGTTATTGAAATTATAAGATAAATTAGATTTAACTAGATTGGTGTTACTCTTAACAAAATTTTGTAAAATATCAGTTAGACATTTCCATTGTTGGACTTGTCTCGTTATGAATGTCTTCTAAGTGAACTATCATCGAGGAAGTGATTTTATATACTGTAAGATACAAAAATTTTATGGAGTTATCCTGCGTATGAATTTGGGTACATTTTGTTTTTTCATAAGTACCTTTTATGCAAATTATGGATTGGGGGATGTTTTTGTTAAGTCTATGTAAATATGAGGGAAAATAAGTTGTGCACGGTTGGAAAACGGGTTGTACAAACCATGTAGATGCCAAAGAAAAACTATGTGATATAATGGTTTTAAGGAGGTAGCATCAGCACTATTAAAGAATAGTTAGATAAGATGTGAAATGTGTGGATGTGACATTCCCCTATGAAAGAGTGGAAATCACATAGTTAGCACAAGATTTTTCTAAAAATGCATCTAAACTATGCGATGTGTTATAGTGAGATCCTATAATTGTAGATCTCACTCGTTGTAATATTTTAATGATTTTTCCTCCTTTTATATAGAGATAACTAAGTATTTCACATTGATAAGGGTAAGGGAAGGTTCTCCCATTGATCATAGGGGATTCCAAATCCATGAAAACACCATTCATCGAGATCAAAAGCATGAATTGGAGATATGCTTCTCTCCTGGTAAGTAGATTTCATTTAGATTCTTCTCTCTCTATTTCTCCTATATTTCCTTGATAATTTCATAGAAAAGATCCTCTATATATATGGATCTGCACCTATGTGGTGAGATCTAGTTCTTTTATTGTGGATCTATATATATATATTAACGATATATTGATGACTTTAATATTGATTTTGGTTTAAGGATTTAGATCTGAATGTTTTATCTACATCATTGTGCTGCTTGGATTTTGGGGGATTTCTATTGAAAAAATGTCTATCAACGAACCAAGGTAGGTGGTCTAAACCTAATTCTCATTGAATTGGAATTGATATGGATATTAAAAATTATTTATTTTTTATCATCCTCAAGAAATTTCTTTTCTTAAATTGGGTTAATTATAATGACCAATTGATTTATCGAAGCTTTCATGGAAATACATGATTAATTGGATAATTTATCAAGGGACCATGGTGCTTCCCTATTAGATAATTAATTTATTGAAATTTGTTATAATATATTGAGGTTTTAATATAGATAATTCAATGGGAAATTAACTATGAGATATTAAATTGGATATGCTGAAATAATTAATTCTGAATTAATTATTTTCTTTAAGATGATTATCAAGATAATTAATTTTGGGATTAATTATGAAGAATTGATATTTAAAATGAGATAATTAATTTGGAAAATTTATTATGGGATATGATTTGTGATGTATGTTAATTAATTAATGAATTAATTTATGGGATTCATCCATTTATTCAATTATTGTATTAACGAAAGGATTTGATGTATTTAACTAACCGGTTAATTAATAAGGGAATTGATGTGGATAATTAAGTGATGAATTAATTATGTGTTTATGAATGTGATCATGGTAATTATAAATTGAGAATTACTAATAATAACATGGTCATCAAACACCTGAGTAAAGAAAATGGGATTATGGCCATTCTAAATTGGGAAGTATACATAGTAACAATGTCATTATACTTACGAGTAATGTGAATATGAATGTGGTCACTCTGTTGAGTGGTATTATTGGTAACATTTTCATCTTATTTACTTTTTGAATATTGTTTACTTTGGAAATGTGGCCTATAAATCGGAAATTAATGAATGGAAATAAATGAACTCCATGTTATGGCCTGACATGATAATATTCAATCTCCACCATGAGTCGAATTAGGTATTGAGATATCATTGAACATTTATATCATCATTTTTCAGCAAGAACCATTTATTAATATATGATATTACATAGGTAACACATTACTATCTAGTATGAGTACATTGATTATTTTGTTACGGGTATCCATGGGGATCCTTGAGTTAATGTAGTTAGATAAGGATAAATGAAAATGTGATAAATTATTTATTATTTCATTGTAATTATTTCCATAAATAACTGAATGAACGATATTTTTACTAGATTCTTTTATCCACCGTTTGTGGTGGCATAATGAGTTGTAATCAAACATTATAAAGGCCACCTAAATGATACCTAAATAGATTATATTGTTATAGTATTGGATAATGGAAATGGACCAGAGATAGGTGGCTGATTGGGGAAGGAGCATGGAGAAGGGACCTTGAAAAGGTTTGGGAGCCATTTGTGGAGTCAGAGTTTTTTATTTTTAGTTTCATCACAGGCAATTGACACTTATATTTACATAACATGTTTAACCATTTAGTTGAGTATTGTATTTCATTTATTGTAATTATGTGACATGAGTATTGTTCTTGTTATATATTCTCACTACAAAAAAGTGACCTTTACCAGTAGAAAATTATCGACAGAAAATATATTTGTTGGTAAAAATGATTCATTCCAATAGATATTAAATCCTATTGATATTAACTGGAGATACCAACAATTATTTTTACTAACATATATATCTGTTTATATTATTATTTCAATACCAAAAAATATTTTATTAACATTTCAATCTGTTGTCATATCATAATAATACCAACAATTGATTTACCGATAAATGAATATGTTGTTATTAATTATCAATACCAACAAATATTTTACCATTATAAAAATCTATCACTATAAAAAATTCAATAATTTAAAATATTTTACATAAAATTGAATATATATATATATATGTATTAAACATTACAAACAAAATATAGTAAATAATATATATATAATCATAATCCTTATATAATAAATTTTTTAAATAAATTAGATATAAATTTGTGACTTTTTTTTATTAAATACATACACATATATGAAAAAAAACCACTTCTGGGTGACCCCCCCACCCCCCTGGCTGGTGGATGCCCCCCCCCCCAACCCAAAACCTACCTCTTGTTCTCCCCGTTTCTGGCCGGTGGATGTCCCCGCAATGTTCCCTCCGACCCCAGCCCTACGTCCTTACTACCCCCTCCATGTTATCCCCCTTCCCGTCCGGCGTCCCCCACCAAAATCATCATGTGAATCACCCTCCCTCTTCCCGATCGGCCTCCCCCTCTGACATCTTCACACAAAATCACCTCCATGTTCTTTATCAGCATCCTTGTGTGATGCCCCTATTAGACCTTTCCTTCCCAGGTGTTCCAAGACATTATCCATGATCTTATCCTTCATCGTCCACATCATTTTATACCGGCATCCTTGTAAGACCCCTCTCTCCCGGTGACCTAGATCAACCCTAGTCGTCTCCGAGATCCCTACCCATCACTCATTGTCCTTCCATCCCTCCCACAATATATTCTTTTATTTCAAGAACTATGTTGGCATCGAAGACCAAATATTTATATGGGAAGGAATTAGTGTAAATGATGTTGGTACCTCACCATTCTGTTGCGACTGTCACTGTATTCATTTATGGTCATTAAATCTGACCGAGTAATTATTTGTTTGATGTTTTTATGTTAGAAACCTCTCTTTGCCTTCTAACTAGTTCTATTTTTCAATGAATTATGGTATTTTCTATTTGTTTCTTCTTTGACAGTGATTTATTATGATTATCTCCTTTTTCTGGTTTTTGATGTGTGGATTTTTTTTATTTTAGGAATTGGGTTCACTGCAATGGACTTCATTATATGTAAGCTCTTTCAATCTAACGGTCTGATTATTTGTTTTAGATTTTCATATCTCTCTCTGTGTTGGATTCAATTATGCTCTTTTATGTTTGGGAAAGTGGGATGGATCTCTATATAGCTACGTGAATTCATTTATGAGTCCCTTCTCCTCATTTTAATGTATTCTTATAATTATTGGGCGATGAAAACATTGTGTTTACCTTTATTTCACCTTATGGGGTCATTACGGCCTCGTGACTCTATTGACATCACTCACCCTTTACTTTCTAACTTGGTTATATCTCATTTTGAACTTCAATTTTATAATATCATGTTTAATCATTTTTTATAGGTAATGTTATTGGAATAATCCCTTTGTACATCATTGAATTCTAATGTTGTTATTAATATTTTCAATTATCTTTTATGAATAGATGTTTTGATGACACCAACTTGGTTATAGTTTTTGATAAGGTGGATGATTTTTTAAGTTCAATTCATAGGATTACAGAAATCATAATGGTATTTTTATTTCTTTTATATTAGTTTTTATGTTCTTTCAATATAAATTAATTTGTGTAGGCTGATAAAAAATTATTTTGATCCAAAAACTATGAAATTTCTAATGTGTTTGATACTAGTTGACACTATTTTTCATGCTGGATTTTTTTTTTACATAATGTTTATTTTGGTTTCTTCAAAACAAGTTTGAGGTGTCAATTTATTTCATAAAAAAATTAAATTTGTCCATGGGACCTCATTTCATCACTAATCATTATGTTTTTTGGTAATGTTATAGGAATAATCTGATTGGACATCAATGACAACATGGATGTGTGATGATCTTTCTTTTACAGATCAATGTCTTCTATAGAGATCACCAAGTCCAAATTGAATATCATTAGATTAAATTTAGTTTTTCATTAGTTTTTATTCTTTTCATTGATCATTACTGTTTCAATTAATATTTTTTGTTATCTTTTGTGAATGTTTTGATGATGGAAACCTGGAAATTATGTTTTTTTCACTTGAAAATCATTATGTCGTGTCAATGAAATTCATATAAAAATTAACATTTGTCCTTGGGAATTCATTAAATAACTCATCCTATACCATCTATTGTTTAATCATTCATTTTTTTAGGTAATGTAATAAGAATAATCTATTTGGACATCAATGAAAACAAGTATGATGCTCTTTCATTTTTACATCAACCTGGTTGTATTTTTTAAAAAGAAGGTGGATAATTTTTCAAATTAAATTCCAAGCATAAAAACAACCATCATGGGGATTTTTGTTCATTTATATTACATATTATGTTCTTTCAATATGAATTAATTTGTGAATGTTGCTAAAAAATCATTTTGAGCCTAAAACTATGAAATTTTGAATGCATTCCGTTTGTAAATCAATGATAATAAGAAAGAGCAATGATATTTCTTTTGTAGGTAAATGGCTCTTCAAGAGACCACCCGTCCCGACTAGAATCTCATTAAGTCATATTTAATTTTTCATTAGGTTTAATTGTTTTATAGATCAATGGCTTCTCAAGAGACCACCCCACCTTGCTTGAATAGGTGTTTTTATGATAGCAACTTAGTTGTATTTTTTGATAAGGTGGATGATATTTTCAATTTAATTCTTGAGATAACAGCAATAATCAGAGGATTTTTCTTCATTTTTAGTTATTATTCAGATTTTTTCAATATTAATTAATCTATTTATATTGATAAAAAATCATTTTGAGCCTAAAACTGTGAAATTTCAAATGTTTCTGATCATATTTTCCACATCAAATGTTGGGGACTAATCATACTAACTACAGTAGATGGATCATACATGACTTTTCACACACATAATTTAGTAGACTGATCACACACACAAAGTACAATGTACTGATCATACATACTGTAGTACATTTCATGCACAGACTATATTATACTTGTAGCAGTACATCAAATATCATATCAGCAGAGTCACAAACAGACTATAGTAGACGATGCTATGATATATGATTATTGATGTTGATGCTATTACACACACATACCTTCACTAATATTCTAAATCCTATCTGTGATTCATTTAATAATTGTAATCTGTAATTACCAGGTAATCTATATAAAAATCTGGTTGTTCTATATATGTGCATTATTCATTACAATTCGTTGTCGGGTTATCTTTGTAATCACTACAACATATTATCTATAAAATATTATCTATGTATGATTCATTATTTGTAAAATATTACATCTCATTCATTACCTAGATATTTTTACATCCCATCCATTATCATTGTATCATTTATTTCAATTTTTTAACCATGAAAAACATTCAGTTGAAGGGGGGAAGAAAGCCTAAAACATTCCCCATGAACATGGGAAAGGGGGGTGTAAAATATAACCCCAAAATTCTGCACTAAAATCATTTCCAGTATGCTCTACTAGTATCCTTTTTACTAGTGTGTTCCTCCTTCCATCAAAGCAGTGCTTTCCATAAAATGGGTATTTTTGTGTTAACTAGTTGTGACATTGGGGAACAGATTCATCAGATTATTGAGTGCTTTTGGAAGGAATTTTTGGGAAAATAGGTAGCAAGTCCACTGCATCACATTATATGAAGAACTCATCTACATTGTCTTATTTCTTTCACATGTAACATGCACACTCACATCGAATGTTCAAGCAGTCTATCAGCTATTTCTACACTAAATCTTTATGAAACGGCGGTATGGGATTGGTTCATGTTTGTTGGCTATAATGGTGGCTGTAATTCACTATTTATATGTTATAGTTTTGGAATGTTAATGCCAGAGGCCTGGAAACTTGAGTTCAATATTGTTCTACTACTATTTGAAGATTCAAGGAGAATTATAGTGATTTCTCTTATCTATAAAAAACTGGTTAAACTATACATGAATGTTATTTCTACTTGCATATTTTCTCTATTTCATTGTACTTTATAAATTTTTTCTTCTTTAAAATTTGTGTATCATTCATTATAATTCATTAATGAAAAAGAAGAAGACGCCTCATGAAATCTGAAAAGAGTTGATGAATTTTAAATATACATGAATGTTATTCCCAGTTGGGTATTTTCTATATTTCTCAGAACTGTATACATTTTTTCTTCTTTCAAATATGTGTATAATTCATTATGATTCATTAATTGATACACATTATAATTCACACTTTTTTCAGATTTCATGAGGTGTCTCCTGCCATTTAATTAAGACGTTGCATGGCTCATTGGTTTGGCATCTAGGTTCTCATTTTGGATGATGTGGTGTGGGTCGCGTAGCTTGTTGATGGGAGTGAGGAAGCGAAAGAGGGGACTGACTTAGGATCACAAAGGGAAACAATGGAACATGCAACATCTCTTTCACCAGATCCATCCGGAAAGCGAGTACCAAAGTGAGTGGAGTGAACTAAGTGGATGAGGAATTTCATGCATTGATCTTGTCTCCAGTATGAACCATGACGATTGAAATTGATGCGTGGAACAAATTACTGATGAATTTTGATGATGTTTCATGTAACGTGTGTGTATCATGTTTGTTGGAGTTTCATGTATTTTCTTCATGTTTGATTTTTTTATTAAATTGTGATTGAGAACATTTTTTCATATTAATTATCACTATCATATAATCAAATTTTATAATTATATATAATAAGTATATTATAATTATATATAATAAATATATTATAATTATATATAATAAATATATAATCATTTTATATAATAAATATATTATATAAAATCATATTAATAAATATAATATATAATATTAGCAATAAATATTGAAATATCTAAGAATTATGTCTTATTTAAAATATAAATTACAAACAAATATTAATTATATTTATTAGTTATGATAGTTGATAATAATATTAACAATAGATAAAATTTTCTTGGAAATCTGTTGCTGAGCATTTTGACGAACATATATATTATCTATTTGTATTATTATAATTTCAACAGAACTGTTTTATCTGTCACAATAACATTTAGTGACAGAGTTTTTACAAAAAATTTAGTGACAAGAAAATTTCTTTTGGTAAAACGTTTTACCAACAGAAAATTCACTTTTACCGACATATATACTCCTGTTGGGAAAATATATTTAGTTTGTAGTGCCTTGTTCAATTGTTTATTTCCTTTAACTGGAATCGTATTCTAAAAAATGATGGTATACAATCCCTATAAATTTCTTTCAAATCCCTCGATGCTAGTAAGAAGCCTCCATCATATAGGGAGGTGTTCTTGCAGTCATGTGGTGAACCTTTAGGGGGCACCATTGAGTGGCACCCAGGATGGGGTGTTATAAATTGGTATCAAAGGTCCAGTTTTCATTCTTCTTATTTTGCCTTAATATTTTGGGAAATGTATAAATGATACTAGGAAGTGTCCTGGTCATTAAATGAGCTCATTCCTGGGAGTTTCAAAACCATCTAAAAGAGAAAACCCATGTACTCGGGGTGGTATTGTTGTTATTTATTTTTACTATTTCACTTGATTGATATTTCTCCTTGTGTGACACAGATGTTGTGTGATGTGATTATTATTTTGGAGAATGTTCTATTATTGATTCGTGTCCCAGAATGGAATTAGAGTATTTTCTGTATGAATCATTCTAGGCACTCAAGGTTATTGTGAATTGTATCATTTTAGGAATTCATGGGGAAATAGTCTATGGGTTAGTTTTCAAACATGAAATGTTTACTTTTTGTGAGAATAAAATGGTAAATGTTTACTAATGTCAATTGAGAACAATTTTAAAATGATGAAAAATGAGTGTAAATGGGTGTCTAAATGATAAAATTGATTATGATATTCTGTTTACCCTTGTTAAAAAAAACCTAGGTATATGATGCTTACATGTAGTGATAACACCTCATTTTTGATCGTGTGGCGAGGTTGGGGGAAAAGGGATTATTGTGATTATTTCCTATTATGTAAAATTTATATGGTTTTGTTATGAGACATGATACGTGTTTTTGGAATTGTATAGTGTTTTCCCCCATGACTCTTGTTGAGGGGATGACAGAGGGGCATGCCAAGGAATGTATTTCTACTTTGGGAACATGAGGCACCAATTATGCTAGATGAATTTAAAGTGGAGATGGTTCCACAGAACACCACTCACGTCATTAATTTCATGGAGTTACACATATGGTGGGTTGTCAAAACTATGTCTATGTTGACATGGAGGTTTCAGTTGAAAACCCATATGAATTTTACTATAGAGAGTGGACTAGTGGGAGATGAATTTTTATAAGAGTCCATTGAAAAAATTCATGAACATTTGGGGACTCCATCTGAGAGGATGTTCAAGTTGGAAACTTATATGCTATGAGGATCATCTATGTGATGTTAGTACCTTCAGGCATGAATCAGGGAGACTAAAAATATGTTATGGAAGGTCTTCATAGAGAGGTACCTGAATGACTTTTATCCAGTGTCTCTGAGTAAAGATAAAGATGATGAGTTCATGAATATGATAGTGGTAAACTTTTCGGTGATGGACTATGGTAGAATCTGCCTAGATCTAGAATGATTTTCTCCGCGTTTGACAAGAGATGAGGTAGCTACGAGGAAACATTTTCATGATGGTCTTAAGTTTGAGATTAAGTAATATGTGAATAGCATCAAGCTAAATAAGATTATAGAAGTGGTGGATTATGCTATTAAAGTTGAAGGGATCCAGAGGGAGGCTTCCAATACATGAAAAGAAGTTGTTACTGGACGATCATTGGGTGTGTCTTCTTGGAGAAGGAAGAACCATTACTACCTTAATGAGATCATGATGGGTGCTAATAAAGTATGTATTCCATCTTACTAACCGACACCGACTGAGCTTCAAGAGCATAAGAATCAGATGGAGGAGTGAGAGGACAAGGAATTTATCTATCTATGTATGTCATATCGAGGATATCATATTTATTAATCAATGATGTCTTATGTTAGTTTACTATTTTTTTGTCGATATCTAGACGTTGAACAAAATGGCTATGAAGAATGGATATCTTTTTTAATGTGCCAATGATCTTCTTGACCAATATAAGGAATCTTGTATGTCTTCAAATATTTATTTGAGACTTGGGTATCATCTATTAGGAGTAAAAAATTATTATATACCATGGAATGATTCCTTATATTGGTATGGCATTTATGAGTTTTTCAAAATGCTGTTTGGGATGAAAATTTCACCAGTAGTTTTTATGAATATAACTAATGTGATATTCTATATGTATATTTATTAATTTTTTTGGTTCCTATGGACGAAATATCAGTGTACTCTAGGTCTCATAATGATCATGCCCAATATCTTAATATCGTTTTGATTGCACTAAGAGTGTATTAGCTATCCGCCAATGTATCTATTTGTTAGTTTGTATTTATTAGGTACACCTATTCGGGAACATCATATCAGAGGAAGCAGTGTCATTGTACCTTGAGAAGGTTTAGGAATTGGTTTCATAGGGTCATCATTATAATTGTTTTGATATCTGAATATTTGTTGGATTAGCTAGATATTACATGAGAATTTCCCCATACATTTCCCATTTGGCATTAACAAATTCGAGCTTGACCAAAAAGGCAGTAAAATTTGAATGGTTAGAGTCTTGTGAGAGAGTTTTTCAATATCTTATGAACACCTAACATCGAAACTGAAACATATCATACATGAGTTGGGTGAGAAGTATACGGTTTATATTAATTCTTCTTAGACCAAACATACAGCTATGCTGATTTTGGAAAATCGAGTTATGGCGTATAGGACTCGTCAGTTGAGGCCTCATGAACAGAATTACCATAGACATGAACTCTAGTTGAACGCAGTGGATTATGCTTTATGTGTTGGATAAACTATAATTTTTTAGAAAATTTTATAGTTTATATAGATCAAAATATCTTTATGTATATATTTTCATAGAATGATTTGAATCTTCTATTATGAAGATGGGTATAGTATATAGAGTCCTTTGATTTGGAATTGGCATATACTCCTGAGTAGAGAAATTGTGTGGTTGATTCCTTGGAACGGAATACTCGTACTCAGATGGTACATGAGTTTAGTGCATAGTGAAAGATGATGACCTTGATTGCTAAAATCCATCTAAGGGTTAATGAGAGTAAAGAGAAAATGCATATATTTTAAATGTTGGTGGAGTATACACATTTGAGACGGATCATGTATAATAAAATGAGGATCCAACATGCTTGGAATTGAGGGATATATTTGAAGGTGAGGATACATATTCGGAATAGTTAATAGATGAATATGATATAACTTACAATAAGAATTATGGTGTTGTAGATATGGTCATGTGGGAGGAGATCATACGGGAAATTAAACCGTCGAAATCGTCGGTTCATCTAGGTGTAACAAAAATGTACCATGGATTACAATGATTGTTTTGGTGGACAATAATGAAAAAGGATAAATTGGTGTTGTGAGAATAAAAATAACTAGTGAATAGGTGAATGTAGAGAATTAACAACCCGGTGGTTTACTACAGCTGTTTCTCATCCCAGAATGGATGTAGGAGAACGTGAGAATGGATTTTATAGTGGTAATTCTGAAGAAAACTAGGAATAATGATCCTATTTGGTATGTTTTTGATCAATTTACTAAGGTAGAACATTTCATTACAATAAAGAAAACCATTATAGTTGAACAGTTGGGAGAATTTTATTTTTGGGGGATTTTCATTATTCTTGGAGTTCCCCATATGATAGTTTCATATCATGATTCCCATAACAATTTGTTCTTCTAAAAATGTAGGTAGAAAGCTCTTGGAAGACAAGTATTGTTCAGTATGGATTTCCATCCATAGAAAGACGAGATGTCAGAACATACTATATTAGTGTTTGAGGACATTCCATGGTCATGTGTTCTTGACATCAGAGGATCTTGGGAAAAGAACTTGGAATTATTGGAGTTCTCCTATAACAACAGTTTTTAGTAAACTATACATATGATACCATAGGAGGACCTTTATTGTTGGCTCTATAAGTCACTATTGTACTAGATGGTGGCTGGTGTCTGAGGTTTGTTGGCACCAGGTCTCATGCTGTCGTCATCTGATTTGGTACATATGATTGAGAAATGTATGGATTTATCTCAACGTAGACAGAAGTCGTATACTGATAGAAGGAGTTGAAAACAAGAGTTTATAGAGGGTGATCATGTGTTCCTTCAGGTGTGTCCAAGGTTGAGTCACCATATGATATAGACACACAACATGTTGTAACCCTAGTTTATGGACCCTTTGAGATAGTGGTATGAATCTGACTAATGGCGTACCAATTGTCTTATCCACAAAAATACATGTAGTCTTATTTAAACCATGAAAATTTCATTCACAAGATACCAAATGAGTAATATTATATGATATAAAATTTACCACATTGATATATATGTTATTTAAAACATATATATTCAATTAAGAAGAATATATACTACCTTATCTATATTTTATATCATGAACAACATTATGATAAAAGTATTTAAATATTCATTTTGTTTTGTTTTTATGGGCGTTATGAACCAAAATTTACTAATGATGTAATATTTTTATGTTATAATACCATTTTTACATGTATTGTGTATACATTATTTCCAATGTGGAAAGGATTTTTTTGGTGTAGAAAACCCATACAACATACACTACCCACCATCATGAATATGCTTACAATTGAATTTTCTTCCATTATTTTTATTGATTATTATTATAAAAAACATTTCTAGGATTTCTGTAATTTTTTTTGATTTTAAACAACATTTATTTTAATAAAATGGTTATTTTTCATAATAGATGTTACAATGAAATTTGAAATGTATTTCCATTAGTTAAGGTTTCATATGATTTACTATTAATATGATAAAACATTACCATATTAGTCCATTCCATGGTTGGTTTGTGATTATAAATTTTTAATGAAACATATTTTTTTCTAAGGATTATGTTTGATGGGATGAAAAATTTCTTCATAATATTTTGTAATCCAGATGAAGGGATTATGATTATTTGATTTGTTCTTTTGTTGTGATCCAAGGACGGATGGTTACACTATAAGTAAAGGATGAGTGGTGACATTATAAACCATATTTGGGAGGGTTCGTTATAGCTCTCTAATGCATTGGCTAATGATGGAATTGTTGGGAAAATAATAAGAGGAAATAGAGTTATTAAATATATAAGATAAAACATATTTAACTAGATGATGTTAATATTAATAAAATGTTGGAAAATATTAGGTATACATTTCCATTACTTAAATTTTCTCATTATGAATGTCTTCTTTGAGAACATTTATTAAAGAATTTATTTTATATATTGTAAGATTAAGACCGTTTGTATAGTTTTATTGGGGTTGAATTTTGGTGAAATTTCATTTAAATTATGTACCATTTATGGGAACAATGACTTGGGGTCAATTTGGTTGAAGTCTATGTATATATTGGAGAAAAGTGTATATTCACGGTTGGTGCACTGGTTGTACAAATCATATTAATTCCTATGAAAAAACTATCCATATCTATTATTTAAGGAAGTAGCAACAGAATGGTTAATGAATAGTTTGATAGGTCGTGTGAGGAGGTTGGGAAAATTCCCCCTTGATGTAGTTGAAAACAAATGGTTATCACACAATTTTTCTAACTTTATGACTAAACCATGCAAGGGTGTACAATGAGATACTAATGTTGTGGATCTCAGTAGTATTCAACAGTTAATGACTTGTACCTTCTATTATGAGTTAATAACAAGGAATTTAACATTTTTTAAGGGTAATGATAGGTTATTCCATCTTCCAAGATGGACTATATGTCCTTAAAATGCCATTATTCAAGATCAAAAATCCCAAATTGAAAATCCACTCCTCTCTAAGTAAGTGGATTTCATTCTGATGATTCGCCTATTCATTAATTAATGTCTTTTTGTACTCACACACTCTTAAGGATTCTTGATCGGTACCTAAATAGATGATATTAATGTGGGACTAGATAAATGAAAAGTCCCTAGGATAGGTTGAAGATTGGGGATAATCCTTAGAGGAGGGAACCTGACATGATTTGGAACACATTTGTGGAGTCATATTTTCTATATTTTTAATTTAATTATAGACACTTGATGCTTATATTGACATAACATGTTTTTTCTTTCAGTTGATATTTTATTTCTTGTTTGGTTAACATGAGCCATGTGTGTTTTTTTAGTTATATATGCATCACCAATTGTTTATTTATTCCCAATGGTGTCTCATTATGATATATTAGGGTATAGTCACCCCATGAATGACTTAACAGACCCTCACTGCTAGTCACCAACCATTAGCATATAGGGTGGTGTGCTTGAGGTCTTGTGGAGAACCAGCTTGATGCAGCATTGTGTAGAACCGAGGTTGGGGCGTTACATATACATATGAGATTGGAACATACTTGTGTCATATGGTTATGACATTTTATAATCGAAATAATGGATTGTTAATGAATTTATAGTCTTCTTTAATATGTATATTGATTAAAAAACTGTATGACGTGATTCATTAGAAAATATATTTGACTAACAAGGTGTGACTACTCCATGTTTTGATGTAGTTCTCATACACTCATATTTATATAATGATTACATTTGATCATTGATTGATATATATTATGAATATCTTTATATATAATCTAAGATCATTATTTATAATTTTTATAAAACCAATGTTATAATGAAACCGTTTATGTATGATATTCCTAAACGTTTTCTAGTTATGAAGAAATTAATTGGGAAATTATGTATATAATTTCTTCACTATTTGTTTATATATCGATGTATCTAAATATAATAAACATTTAATGTTCTATAGGGGATCATGTGGATATGTAATGAATAATATACTAAAAAGATTTTGTATTTTTTGTGTTTATTGTAATGTAAATATATTGAATATATATTGTAGGAATTTCGATTACAGTATATCCAAAACTAAACATGAATTTCAAGTATTATATTTTTATACAACACTTTTCATGATGTCATAATTAATGTAGTTATTAATAGAAGCCCATTATAAATACTCCCTGTAAAAATTTATCTTATTGTATATAGATTTAAAGTCTACAAATGTTTAGCATTGGACCATAGGAACAATGTATAGAGAGGTATACGGGTTCTATGTAAAGGGAGTCCCCTAAACATCCATTGGAAACCCCCAATAATTTATATATTAATGGGTTGTGTTTAAATTTTTATAAATTATTAATTAATTTTATATAAATTATAAACATTAAGGGGTCCCTCCCATACCCTCAATCAATAATGTATGGGGATTAAAACACTCTCTCATTCTCTTACGTTACATCTTATTATTATTAAAACATGTCAAATAAATATATAATCTTCAAGTATATTGAGGAATTTGATTTCTCATCGATATTATATCTATAGAAACAGATTATTTATTAAGCTATTTTTTATTCATCATTATTTTCATCCTTGAATAATTTTTTTCCCACCAACTATTTTGATATTATGTAATTTTTTTGTTGAATCAACCATGCATACTAGCAATGGATACCATTTATTGAATATTTTGGATGGAATATTTTATCTATGTTTATCTTATATTTAGATTAATGTCTAAAATGAAGATAATATTTTGTAAAAGGGAGGATGTGAATAATGAACAAACCATTAGTGAATTAGGTTCTATTACGATCTTGTGTGGGGTTCATAGTTACTCAGAATGATATACCTATTATATCATAGTAAATTTTTCTAAATTTCGATGTCATGGTTCGGTAATGATGCTCCATATAATGATAATTTGAAATAAAATGGGTTTTATAAATAAATTTAAATTATATACTCTATCACTAGATCCGGTGATTGGGTGTTAAAAATTTCTATATAAATTAATAAGAATCATCTATGTAATAAGCATGTGTAAGATGATTATCATTTATTAAATATAATCAAAATAATTGAAATAAGTTAATTTAATATATATTGAGTGTAATTATTTTTAAATCATATAGTTATTTATAATTTATAACGACAATTGTTTTGGATCTTTATTGAATGTTATGTGGTTTTTTTAGGTTATTGAATATTGAAATTTGTTTGCAGTCATATAAAGATTATAATATATTATTTTGAGTACCTAAGTTGAATTGATGTATTAATCCCTAATTAATAAATTTATTTATTATTTATTCAATGTTGAAAGATTTGGGATCTATCATAATCATTTTCTATTTGAATAATTTAATTTGTGATTAATTACATACCAATATTTGTTAGTGAACTTTTATAATGTTAGTTTTATTTAATATTTTAAATTTGGGACAGAACTATATTTTCTAAAAGTGATTTCTATCAAAGAGTGGGACATTAATTCTCTGTTGTTGGTTCATTTCTATATATGAAATAAGCAATAAAATTGATTTATAATTGTTTTGAAATGTATTAATAATTTATACATGAATATTTAAAACAATGTTTAAAAAAATTAACTGACATATTTTTTTTAGGGGTATATAATATTTATTTTATTATATTACCCTCCATAGAGAATAAATATATTTTTAATTTGGTTTTGTAATTGTATGTTATTGTTGGTACGTTATGATTTTTTATTAAATTACAAAGTGTGTGTGATTTATATATTATGATATCCATGTGTATATCTGTTGTTCTCTTTGAATTATACATCAAGATGGTTATGCATTGTCTTCATATATTTTTATAATAATAAAAAGAGTTATAAATTTAAAATCTAGGTTATTTAAGGAATATTAAATTTATATATGTGTGTGACCACTAAATAGATATTCATAGGAGAATTATTTTAATACATATCATTCATACCTTTAGATATAATTTTAAACTATAATATAGGCATCCCAATGTTAATGGGTTGGGACCTGATGCATAGATAGTTGTATTGAATCAGTTGTATAGTTAATAATGACCCACCTCAAAAAAATATTAAGGGATTGTTATCAGGTTCCCCACTAAAAAATACAATCATTAACATAATATTAACTATTTTTAAGTACTCTTTTTCCTATAAAGGAAGGTTTTTTGGGAACTAATTTTCCTTTAATGAGATGTTCTCTGAGAACAATTTTTTTATATAAAATATTATATAGGTTTAATAGTTAGTAATATTTAATATGGATCAAATAGTATTTATGTTCCCTACTTACAGATTCCAGGAAATGTTTAAATAAGGTATTGTGGATCTTTATTGTGATATGGAGAGCATATTAAATAAACATACTTGGGATATTTTCTTTATTATTTCACAACATTTCATTATTATTATACATTTAGATTATGTTTCATCATTTATTTTCTTATTGCCTGTTATATATCACCATAAGATTGTATATACATTTCGTTGAAATAAATTGGAGGTATTCGATAGCTTTCTTTACACGCAACCCTGAGTCTAAACATACCATGATATATCGTATAATTTAAAACCTATCCATTTGATATGACATTATGAATAAGATTAAAACCATATATATATATATATATATATTCCTTAATTAAAATTAATTTATTAATTATTAAAAAATAATCAATTATTTTTTTAAAAAGTCATCTCATTATTAAAAGTGTTATTTTAAACAAAAATGATTTTTATAGGTTTTAATAAATTTTATTAAAAATTAAATTCTCTTTAAAAAATACATTTTAATGAAATATAGTGTTAATTAATGAATAAAAATTCACAAATTACTTATCTTTTTGTAGGAAATTATGGTAAAATCATTTTAATGTAAAAAAGATTAAATTTTTGTAAAACTGTTTTTATAAGAGAAATGTGTTTTCATCATAACAAATTAAATAGATCATGATATATTGATTATTTTACGGAAATTTATATAATACATATTCAAGAAAATATTTTCCCACTCATTATATTGTTTTTAAAATTCATGGATTGGAAGTAAAGTTCATTTTTTTTTAAAATAAGATTTTTTCTAAAAAATGAATTCCATTACATTGTGTATTTTTATATTAAAATTAATATATATTAATTTATAAAGTATAAGATGAAAAAAATTATGAAATATATGAAATATGAATTTCTAATTTTTTTCAAGGATTTCACTTTCTATTTTGGTCAAATTTAGTAATAAAAATAGTAAATTTTATTTACAAATGTTATAGTTTTTACAAGTTTATTGGGGGGATTCATTGAGATAACAATAAAAATGATATTTATGATATTATAAATTTTATTAGATAATTATATTTTATCTATACTATCATTTATGTTTTATGAATTGGCTATTCGGTGTTACTTTTACAAGAAAATAGATTTATATAATTTAAATCATTTGATGAATTCCATGTGGGTCCCTATCATCACTTATAAATTGGAACATATTCTCCTCGCATATTCAAAATAATTTTGTAGTATAAATCATCCAAGAGAAACCCATGAATTTCGATTTCTTAATTTCATTAATTATTGAGAATCTTTACTTACCCCAAGAAAATCATACAAAGGATTTAGGTTTAATCACAATAATACTTCTCAAAGAAGAGGTAATCATCTTTACCAACTCATTCAAATTATAAATCTTATTTTAAATCATTTGAATATTTTATATACATACTAAAATAATGGATCCATTATTATAAATATATTGGGCTTATATAATGATTACATGATTACAATTTTCCATATACATTCTATCAAATGGTAAATGAATGTATTTTTCATGACATGTATTTTATTTACTCTATGTTCTGATATAATTAATTTTCCATCAAAAACTGACAGTAATATATATTATAAAGGATTTAATAATCATGAATTATATTTTTATATAATTATGTTTTTTTATGATAAATGATTATTTATATTTCGTTGATACTTTTTGTCATAAAATGAAGACAACATTCTTGCGTACGTATGCACTTCCATTTCTATAAATAGTATAACTCATTTTTATGATTCTACCTTTTTTTGATATTTATAAATATACATATTAAAAATAAATGACAAATTTATGTCTTCATATTATTTATAGAAGTGATATAACCGTAAAAAATTTGAATATACCATGACTACCAAATGGAATCACACATGAATAATAATCTAGTAAAAAAATAAGATAAAGTTAATTAATTATATTAAATAACTTGGTGATATGATATTATTATTACAGGAATTATGTAATTATATATATTAATATTAAACTGTTATAAATGTTTTATAAATTTTAATTTAGAATAAAAAATATTAATTTAACTTGGAAAAGATGTCATAATTGATATAAGTGTTTTGTGATAGAATCTCAATATTAATCATAATTACTTATGGTTTAACATTCGATGATTATTTTTTGATATATCTATCATAAATATCATAAAATATATTATCCTATTGTTAATTTTAGTCAATAAAATTTTTCCTTACATTTTATTCTATTATTTATCAAAATATATGAAAAAATATTTTGATGAAAACAGTCGTTACTCCCTATAAATCAAAGAAAATTAATTTTTCATGTATATAATTTATATGAAATGATTAATAATTATTTTAAAAATATAATAATATTTATTAACAATATATTTATCCCTTCAAAAAATATATAAGTTAATATATAAGTAATCTTCTTTCTATTTTCTAAATGAGTTACTCTTCATCAATGTTTTGATTGAAATTATTCTTTTATTATATACCACACAAAACAAATTTTCTATCCATCATGAATAATTATTGGATTGAAGATTATTTTACATTTATATCATTATATTTTTTAAAAAAATTCCTTTCGTAATAATCATTAAAATTCTGATTTTCAAAATTTAATTCCATAATAGAATTTTTCCCTACAAGAAATATCCAATGAAATTTTAAAGGTATTTTAATCTATGGAAACATACATTTATTTTTACTTATGATTATAAAGGGATATAATCTAATGATAAAAATCACATTCGTTAACTGGATGGTTATGTATTAAGCATATGTTATATTTATGAAACCCATTTTTCCCCCTTAGGTTAATCAATAATGAAATGATAAATATTATCACGATCTCATGGAATACCTATGAATTCTTTATAATTGTGTGATCGATGGGTCTGTTATATTCCTTTAACAAATTATGTAATGATTAAATTTTATGAAATAAAATTGTACATGATAGGATATATGAATTCCAAAGTAGGTGGATGACTAGTTAGAAAAAGACAAACATGTGATGAATATCTTTCCGTGTTTCCATGACATAATATTTACACAATTATGAATATTACATTGTTTGTGATAATATATTATAGAATGTTCCTTTTATTATGATATGATCACCTTTCTTATCATCTTTTATTTTTTATGATTTAATTATTATTAATATCCAATTTCTTATTCCATGATTATGATATATAAATTTTTTAATATTATTTTCAAATGTTATATCATTATATCACACAGTTATACATATATAATACTTATATATGATCATTGGCTGATATCTGACATGTTTACCCTTACTATTATTCTGAGATCAACCTTTATTATATTTATATTCCCATTATTGTGGTGAAATATTTTAATTTGGAGCTGAATTTGATGTGGCATAAAGATGATTTTTTTGGAGAGATGTTAACAGTCATTAATAAAACAATATTGTTATGAATCTAGGATTCAATGACACCAAACCATTAAATTCTAATGCCCTTTTTATATTAAGATTAATTCATTATCCATATAAAATTAAGTGAAACTTAGGTATGTAATTATTAGGTCAACCTTGTTGGTATTATATCATGGATTAATTTGTTTTATAGGATAGATTTATTGAATATTGTAGAAAATAAGGGTGGTAAATATCATAAATATTTTTTAAAGTATATATTGAGTAGTTTTTTAGAAAATACACCCCTATATGGATAATAGAATGTGTATACAGATTTGTCAAAGATTTAAAAAGGGGTAAAAACTCTGAAATGTGAATATTGTGTGTTAACATGATTATCACGAGTAAATAATAAGTGGGTCTAAGACTAAAAACCTAGATATACAGCCCCATAAGATATGTTTGGGTCAATTGATATTTTTATGAACCATTATTATGGATTTTAATATATAATTACTATTTATGACATAGGGTAAACCTGAGTTGTCATAGACTGAAAACAAACCATGATTTATATCTCATATGAATGACTGTTCTTGATTATTTGATTTATCATTGTGATTATTATTAATCAAATTATGATTTCAGTTTTACTCAATGAATATAACTAATAGGAATCATGTTAACATAGAATTTAAATACATATCAATGATTTCCTTCCTACAAAATTGAATGTTTTTATAGGTTTAATTATTTTTCTATAATCCTTATGTGAAATTCTAAATCTATGAATCATGATGACCATCAAAACGACTAATGGATGGAAAAAAATATTATTGATTACATAGTGAGGAAACATCCACCTTCTTTTAGTCAATCTATTTAACTCATAATTATTTGTAACTGGATTTGTACCACTAAACATATATATTCTATTATCCAATTCTTGTAATATGAAAATAATTTTTATTGTTAATCGTTTTTAATGAATAACAAATAATTATAGATTCTTACCAAGAACATGAGATAACAAGAAAAAATTATCCATATAGAATAAGATTTTTTTATGATGTTATTTTTAAATAATTAATATCCTTGTATTATTTATATGAAAATAGGGAATAGTTAAATGACTTAAAGAAGAGAGACTATAAATCCAGTCTTATCAATGAGGCCAATTTTAAATGACTTGTGATTTTTGATTTTGGAATAATTATCCAAAAATAATTAAATTAAATTTATTTCAAACTGAATTAAAACCAATTATCTTATAGGTATTATCCATAAGGGACATTAATTGATATGAATATATTATTTCATGGGATTTCTAGGTTGAAATCGTGATCAGAGTCACCCATTAATATCATATTTTGATAAGAAATAAAAGTATGAAATTCAATGTATATTATAATATTAATAACTATGGTTGGAAGATAAAAATATACCTTAATTCTAGATGTAGGAAAATATATATGGAAGATATTATCATTAAGGTATTATTAAATGATTTTTGTGTGATAAGTATGGTCACCAAATAATTAAATTTCAATGAGAAGAGAGAAAGATATAAATTGTTGGTAATTTAGTGATATATCTATATAATTATCCACCCACACTCAAGTGATAATAATGTTACGAGATTTGGTATTATACTAACCAGTGGATGAATCTAAGAGTAAGATATAAAGAAACTCATTATGATGATCTTAAGAAGAGAGGGAAAGGGAAATCTTAATTGATCAACAATGTAGATGTTGGTTATGAGAAATAATTGGTGAATGGTATACATACCATAGAAACTAAAATTTATAATATCTTATTGGATCATGATTTTACCCTCTCATGTATATCTGAATAATTTTTAAATGGAATCAAATTTCCCGCTAAATGATAAGGAGATGAATTAGTAGTGGTTACACCTAATTGTTTGATGATCACATTATATGTCAATAGTTTTTATATGATTAAATATTATTGGAATGTGATTCCTATAAAACATATTATTATACCTACTGTTGATTTTGGTATAATTTTTAACAAGGATTGGATATCTCTCTATTTAGACGATATCTATATCCATGATTATGATATATAAATTTTTTAATATTATTTTCAAATGTTATATCAATATATCACACCATTATACATATATTATACTTATATATGATCATTGACTGATATCTCACATGTTTACCCTTACTATTAATCTGAGATCAACCTTTATAATTTTTATATTCCCATTATTGTGGTGAAATATTTCAATTTGGAGTTGAATTTGAGATGGCATATGGATGATTTTATGGGGATATATTAATGGTCATTAATAAAATAATATTTATATGAATCTAGGATTCAATAACACCAAACCATTAAATTCTAATGTCATTTTTTATATTGATATTTATTCATTATCCATATATAATTAAGTGACACTTATGTATATAATTATTAGTTCAACCTTTTTGGTATTATAACATAGTTTAGTTTGTTGTTTAGGATTGATTTATTGAATATTGTAGAAAATAAGGGTGAAAATATCACAAATATTTTTTTAAATTATATATTGAGTAGTTTGTTTAGAAAATACATCCCTATATGGATAATAGAATGTGTATACAGTTGTGTCATAGATTTTAAAAGGGGTAAGAACTTTGAAATGTGAATATTGTGTATTAAAATGATTATCACGAGTGAATAATAAGTGGGTCTAAGACTAAAAACCTGGATATAGAGCCCCATAAGATATGTTTCGGCCAACTGATATTTTTATTAACCATTATTATGGATTTTAATATATAATTACTATTTATGACATAGGGTAAACCTAAGTAGTCGTAGACTGAAAACAAACCATTATTTATATCTCATATGAATGATTGTTCTTGATTATTTGATTTATCATTGTGATTATTATTAATCAAATTATGATATCAGTTTTACTCAATGAATAGAACTAGGAGGAATCATGTTAACACAGAATTTTAATAACATATCAACGAATTCCTTCCTACAAAATTGAATGTTTTTATAGGTTTAATGATTTTTCAATAATCCTTATGAGAAATTCTAAATCTATGAATCATGATTACCATCAAAACGATTAATGTATGGAAAAAAATATTATTTATTACATAATGAGGCAATATCCACCCTATTTTAGTGGATCTATTTAACTCTTAATTATTTGGAAATGGATTTATACCACTAATCATATATATTCTATTATCTAATTCTTGAAATATGAGAATAATTTTTATTGTTAATCATTTTTAATGAATAACAAATAATTATAGACTCTTATCAAGAACATGATATAACAAGAAAAAAATATCCATATAGAATAAGATGAGTTTACGATGTTATTTTTTAATAATTAATATCCTTTTATTATTTATATGAATATAGAGAATAGTTAAATGACATAAAAAAGAGAGACTATGAATCCATTATTACCAATGAGGCCAATTTTAAATGACTTGTGATTTTTGATATTGGAATAATTATCCAAAAATAATTAAATTTAATTGATATCAAAATGAATTAAAACAAATTATCTTATGGGTATTATTCATAAGGGACATTAATTGATATGATGATATTATTTCATGGGATTTCCGGGTTAAAATTGTGATCAGAGTCACCCATTAATATCATATTTTGATAAGAAATAAAAGTAAGAAAATCAATGTATATTATAATATTAATAACTATAGTTGGAAGATAAAAATATACCTTAATCCTAGATGTGTGGAAATATACATGGAAGATATTATCATTAATGTATTATTAAATGATTTGTGTGTGATAAGTAGGGTAATCAAATAATTAAATTTTAATGAGAATAGAGAACGATATATATTATTAGTAATTGAGCGATATATCTATATAATTCTCCACCAACACTCAAGTGATTATAGTGTTATGAGATTTGGTATTATACTTACTAGTGGATGAATCTAAGGGTAAGATATAAAGAAAGTCATTTGGGAGATCTGAAGAAGAGAGGGAAAGGGAAATCTCAATTGATCGACATTGTAGATATTGGTTGTGAGAAATAATTGGTCAATGTTATATATACCATAGACACTAAAATTTATAATATCTTATCGGATCATGGTTTTACCCTCTCATGTATATGTGAATAATTTTTAAATGGAATCAAATTTCCCATTAAATGATAAGAAGATGAATTAGTAGTGATTACACCTAATTTTATAATGATCACATTATATGTCAATAGTTTTTATATGATTAAATATTATTGGAATGTGATTCCTATAAAACATATTATTCTACCTACTATTGAATTTGGTATAATTTTTAACAAGGATTGGATATCTCTTTATTAAGACCATATTTATTTCCTTTTTTGGGAAGTCTCCTTTTATATTCTAAAAAAATATGAGGTAATTTATCGATATAGGATTGGATATAAACTTCTAATTTGGGGTTCATTATCACCATTAAAGATATTATTATTGTACAAGAAATGTTTGGTGTCATTGTAGAAATTTTTAATAGTCTTAATATAAATCATAAATATGAATTTTCAATATAAATTATTAATACTGCTACACATATTTGAGAGAATTCTTATTAATGGAACTGGTTAAGTTACTGGAATTGGTGTGGAAACTCTAGAAGAATATTTATAGTGGATTCATTCAACCAAGTGAATCATTATGGGATACTACCCTTATTTTTGATAAGAATAAAAGTATTTACATTAAAAATTCCATTGATATTTAGGTACCTATAGTGATCATGATCAATAAAAAGTATCATATTCCAAATGTTGGTTATTTTTATCATCAACTATGATGATCTATATTTTTTCTACAATTGAGTTTAATTTTGGATACTATCAATTGATGGTCAAAATTGCAAACATATCAAACGTAAATTCTTTATGTGGAATGAAAACTATGATTTTAGAGTGAATCAATTTGGACTTAATAAATTATCCTTTCTCCATTGGTATTTGATGTAGAGACTCGTCAGTTATTACATAGATCAAATTGTGGTAGTCATTATAGAAGATATTATTTTATGTTACAAGGGAAATAGAGAGTGTGAATGTCACTTGATAGATGTTGTGAAGATCCAAAGGCATGAGAAATATTATTCTATCTTTTATAATTATGGGTTTTGGTTATAAAATTTATCATTCCTATTTAGTTTGATCACTAGACAAGGTGTATAATGAAATACCTATTGGAAGAAATTCCTGGAAAATTGTCCATGAAAATAAATTTTCACCGAGATCTATAGTTTTCTAGGATTGAATATAAATTTACTTTTATTTTTTAATAATATTTTACATTTTTCTAATTCACAAACCAATTTGGTATGTAGTAGAGTTATGATACATCAGAATGATTAATGTGATTAAATTTTCAAGGGGTTGCATTGATTTTTTAAAACTAAACATGTACTTACACTAACATAATGTGGAGAAGAGATTATGATTTTTAGCGATTCCATAAATAAGGGTTTGGGACGTTTTATTACATTGAAAGAAATGGTGATAAATTACAAATATTTTTGAAAAGAATTACTCGGCCCTATAATTTTAGTTACTAATGATAAAAATATCATTTATGAAATAGTGGAATTTTCATTATGATTAAATATAAAACATATACACTAAATATAAATGTATAAATGTATAAATTTACCTTGAAATATTGGAATATTCCCAAGTGAAATTGGTAAGATTCGATTATAGATTTAAATATATTATTCTAATAAAACACTAGTAATACAATCTAAATGGATGGAGACATTTGTTTTACTAGATCATGATATCTTTTCTAATATTAGGATCTCAAAAGAACCTATATTTATGTATTTGTAAATGATGGTCATTAAAATCTAGAAGGATGTAGTGAAATAGTATCTTACTAAATTGAGTGTTAAACAATATTTCTATTTTATGATTCAAAAGGGGCAAAGGAATTATGTTGAGATTCAAAATATAGTGAGGAATTTTTATGATTTCATCCATGATTATGATGGAATGATATGGTTCAGTAATAGAGTATACATCCCTATTGTAGCAGAAATATAAAATATATTGTTGGGTAAAACTCATAGCTCATCATTTAATATTCATATTAGATGTCTATCAATGTATAAAGTATATAATGATCATTTTTGGTTTAAAACTAGATGACATATATTGCATAGAATGTATCTTGGTTCAGGGAATATCAAAATTCTAAGGTATAGTTATAATGTCTGATTGTATTTACATATATTTCTCATACCTATATAGAAATTAGTTAAATAAACATTGGATTTTATTAAATTACTCCATAAGATATCTAAATGGAATAATTCTTTTTGGTTTATCGTCAATCACCCTAAAATTGAAATATACTTTATTATATTAGTGAATATATCCCTCTTGATCAGCATGACCAGATATACATTAAGGAAGTAGTAGGGATACATGGAGTATGACATTTTATTATTTATGATTGATATTAATGGTTTACTGTCATATAGACATTCTATGATAGAACCATTTTAATCATATATGAGATGGTAAGATTATATTTTTTATATTTCAAAGGTTTTTGGATTCAAAAACATTATCTTATAAATTTATATTATAATATAAACATTCACATGAATAATAAATGGGATTCCAAAGAATCCATCCTTGTAATGAATTATAAAAGCTTGAAATCAAGGGGTAAAATTGGAGAATGGAATATAGTAATGCATAATATATATGGGGTAATGTGGGAGTAGGTTAGTATCATTATTCTACACATCTAGGTAGCTCAAATTTTACTGTTTAGTTATGATGATACTACTTTATGAGATATATAATTTGATTTTTTTCAGATGGTATTTTTATGAGTTTGTATATGGAATAATGTTACAAGGTTAGAGAGGAAGTGGAAACTAAATGCTTGGTAAACTATACAATTTGATGTTACTAATCAATTTGTGAGGGTAGCATATCACTTGGTGCAACAACCAAACCGATGTCAAGTTCATTATGTGTCCCATGTATCTCTTTTGATGAAGTACATATATGATCATTAACATGAATTGATATTAGTGTTTATACCACTATAATATGGTATTTCATATGAATAAAAACTATGGTAAATCTAGGATTATAGAAATAATGTTATATGAAATATGACTACTCACCTGGTTAACTTTCCCTGGAGGAATCTAATATTTGAGGATGATACATGGGAACATGAGGATGTCATGGAAAAGAATTCTCCTCATTTTTTACATCAGGGTGATGAGATTTCTGGTAAGAATTTTTTTTCAAGGGATATAATTTAACTCAGCCTGATTTTATATATATTTCTTTGAAATAAATCTAAATTATTTGATAGATTTATTTCCACGTAAACCCATGTCTAAATGAACCACAATATAATGTGAGATTTTAAAAAGATAGTAGTTGGATAAAAGCGAATTATTAGGATAAACAAAATTATGAAATTTAGTTGGAATATTTATTCATTGTATATGTATTTTTGACTAATGGATATGAAACAATCATTAAAATTTTAATAAAAAAATTTATTATTTAATAAAAATTTTCTTTAAGTAATGTCTTTTTCTGGGTATTGTGAATTTATACATTAAAATATATTTTTATCATCAATAAAAAAGTGATTTTAATGAAATGTATTGGCAGTATGTGTTTAAAAATTCACACATTAGTTATCAAATGGTTTGGAATTTTGATAAAATCATTTGATGTTTGAATTATTTTTTTAACAGAAATCAATTTTTATTTGTATAATGTTTTTTTTCATAATAAATTAAATAAATAAATTTTCATTAATGATGTTAATTAATATTTTTTGATAATAATCCCATTATAGATTTTTATATGAATCTTAATGTTTGTATAATGAATGTAACTGAAATAGATTTAATTATAGGCTTACAATTTATTTTATAAAAAAATGATGTTCTTTTTTGATTTGTGTGTTTATTGTATTTATAATATATACATGTCATGGAAATTGATATTTTTAAATTGGAAAAATTATATGGAATAAATATTTAAACATTAGGTAATGTAAACACTTTTTTTCCTAATGTGTAGTAAAAATATTATATAAAATTACCACGGTAAGGGTTAAGAAAATTTTACATGGGGGAGGGTGTTAAACAAAAATATAAGGATAAAAATTCCACATAAAATTATATAAATATTTTAGTATTAGAATATAAAAAATATATATTTTATCATTTATATAATTTCCAATATATAATCTTTAATGATAAAATAAAATAAATTTATTTTTAACTTCTTTGTAAATATTTGTGTGTCACTTCCAGATGTTATTAAAGGGTACATATTCTCCTACCTTTTTTCATAATAATTAATAAATCTAGTTCAAAAAATCACTACCCAAAAATGGTATTATATTAATTCCCATATTTCAAGATCTGTTAGTCTTACACTATTACCATGAAACAAAGGCATTTTTTGTATGCCAAAGGAGGTCTCTCAAATAATCTGTAATCTTCATTTGTGACTATATAAATGTTTATTTATTATTATTCATCCGTTAAATTTATTATAAATATCCTAAAATAATGGTTCCATTATCATAAATATACTTATATTTTATTACTGTTATGTTGAAAACATTTTTTGAATTCTTTCCAAAAAATGGAAAATGAATGTATCGCTCGTACGTATGTGTGGGATAACACCTGTACATTGTGACATGATTAAATTTCCATCACCACCTCACATTTTTGTATTAAATAATTAATTTAATGAATATTTATGATATTTATGACAGAATTATAAGAATATAATGGTAAAATTTTATTCTTCATTATTTTATTATTTTCAGTAGAGAAAAATTTATTTGTTCAAGTGTACGTATGAACTACTATATCTATGAAAAATATAACTCAATTTTCTATTTTTAAAATATATGGGTGGTTACAGATATATATCTATTGAATAAATTTTAAATTTATACCATGAATTTAATTAATCATATAATGGAAACAAAATGAATATTTGATGATCATAACTATAAAATTGAAACAAACATGAAAAACGAAGTAGTTAACACCATAAATGATGATGATTTAGAGTGATTTTTAATTAATGAGGGACATAATCATATAATTAACCAAAATATCATATTATATTGTCAATATGTTTTTAGTATAGAAATATGAAAAATTTAAATTTTTTTATAGGAGTTTAAAAGTACGTAAGTAAAAAAATTAGATATATGGTAAGGGTTTTGTGTGGTAATATCACTATTTACCAGGACTGTTAATGTATAAATATACGATGAGGAAATTAATTGAAATAAATCTCATAAATATCATTTCATTTATTTTCCTCTATTTTTTATGTTGATTTTATTTTTTATAATCAATTTCTTTTATGTGGGTACTCAAAAATCCAAATGAATATTTTTAAGGGAGACTGGATTTGTCTCCTTATTTGATCAAGAATATTTCTCATCAATGTAGATTTTTTTTACTTTTTTAAATAATGATTTTTATGACCTAAAACGATTTATTAAAGTTATATTTACCACTTTTTTAATTTCTAATAATATGTTTAAATAGAATAATATTCTATCTTTTTGAAATATGTACATTTTATCCACGGTACAAAATGAATCAATTTTTTTGTATAGGTCATGAAAAAAAATTTCCACAATCACAACTAATATTTTATTTGAAAAATCATTTCAATGTTTACAAGATTTTTTTAAAATAAAATTATTTTATAGACATCTATAAAAATTTAGTAAGAGAATCCATGAGGGTGGAATTATGTTCCGAGACTCGTTCATGATGCTATATGTACCTAGGAAAGTCTCACTGTCCGAATGGATCGTGACCAAAATTTTATAATGGTCACTATTTTTTTGACATGTTCATTATGTGACTAACTGGTGAACTTATCCTAGATATATTCATTTAATGTCAATTATTTCTCAATCAAATGCTTTTATTGTCGTCTAGAAAAACAAAGAAAAGTATCTAAACAATACACATGAGTTTTACTTAGTTCAGATGAACTAGTCTAAAACTAATGAGAACACACAAAAATTATGTCGATATTCAATAATATACTAATAATTACTATTTCAATTGATAAAATGATTAATCTATGGTTACACCATGCATGGATATCCTCTATTAAAAGATTTATTATCTGGCACACTGCCAACCAATAGTCACACCCACTTCCCCTCCCTCGAATCACAACATGAAGAGGAAATAAATTTAAGATGAGAGGCCAATACATGTCTTCACAATCTGATAATTGATATACTGATTAGATCACAATAATTTTAACTCTATTATTTCACAAACTATTTCTGAATATCACAATTTCATTAGTATCTCTTTCTACAAGGAAATAATATTCAATGAACTCAATCATAATTTGTAAAAATATTTATGAAGATCCCATAACATTCGATTTCCGGAAACATAATACTTTCATGGAACCATTACACCAATTTCGTGAGTAATTCTGAAAATTCATTAATCAATGTAATTTCATGAAACAAAAATTATTTCTCGAGACATAAAACATTTCATGAGTCTTTCTAAGCCTTCACGAAAATCACTAATCAGATTGAAAAAATTAATTTTTTCACAGAAAATATGTTTATAAAATCCTTCACGTAAGAAAATCAGCATGAAACCCAATCCCTAGTATAGAACCTTTGGATCTAAAATAATTCCCAATTAATAAAACAGGAAAGGAAAAAACTTATTTATATATGTTTTCTACCCTTATAATCACATTCATACTCACCCCGTCCTTTTTTTGATAATATTTATACACGTTTTAAAAACACCCTTTCTTGGTGAAACATTATTAAAATATTCCATTCTAGAAACTTCTCATATTCACATAATAAACTATATTTTTCCATCTGCAAAACATCCATTAATTGTGTGAATTAAGAAATTTTTAGAGTTTAAAATCATCTCATAATCACATAACATATCGATGTTTCACTTTCATAGCTATGTAGTATTTCATGAACCATTATTTTAAAAATATCAAAACATTATTGTAAAAAATGTTCAAGAATTTATTTAATTTTAGATATTTCCATGTAGCAGTACTGGAAATAAATCTTCCATGAATCTTGGCCCTTCCATTAAATTTTGGACCCATTTTTTTTAAAACCATGTGAAAAAATTCAACAATTAAATGACAATTTTCCATACAACATCTATAGTTCATAATATTATTTTTGAAGAATTTGTTACATACATAGTCGAGAATCACATTAGAACATCTATAACTTACATTTACATGATGAATCATTGTTTTGGGTCACCTTTTTATTGATATCTTCAACCCATCACTACGTGTTGTTATGATGGAAATTCCGAGATCACATATTTCGTCTTGTAAATCTCTATATTTCCCCTATCAGTAACGACACCATATCATGTTTTTTCTGAAATGTTGAAAAGAAAACAAGGTACCTCAGAAAAATATGTCATGTGGAACACCACATCTAGTAAACCAACCCAACAGTGTTGACCATGACAGGATTGACAATGAATCTGTCACACAACACAGGAAAACAATAAATTCTATTAAAGTCAGAAAAATATATCTCATTGGATCAATTGGAAACACATTATTAAATCATTTTCCTCTATTTCAAAAACAATTATTGAAAACATGTTTAAATTAACAATACATGAATATATATATACCTTCTTGTTGATTTTTTGTAGACAAATATCCTATATTCCATAATCTGTGGCATATGAGAAGGCCACTACTACAACACCACTTAAAAACTATTTTCATTCTGAAATCCTTCCATGATTTATGTTAAGTGAACATACATCAATAGTATAATAATTTTTTTTTATAAATTCTCATTTTACCCAATGAATGGTTAGTGCAGAGAAAACAGAGATGCATAATCACTTCTTTTCTAGAAAGGTACTGCACCTGGATTCTTGATCCTTCCACCCCCTCTCACATCAAATCCATATTATATACATGGCCGGGTAAAATAATTACTTCACTATCATCAACATTTTTATTCTAGTGTGGTTTTATTCATGTTAGACAACATATGATACCCAACTATGATACCCTTATTTTATTCTTGTTAGGACCCCCACGTAGAACCAAAACATTCTTATTATCTTTCATCATTTAATAACATGTGATTACAGGTTTTAGGAAATCATCCAACTCCAAAATCATCTTTTATTTGTAGCTAAATTCAACAAGATTTTCAATAAGAGAACATACCACATATAAAAGAGATGGAAATAATGCCTCTAATATTAATGAGTTGGGACTCATGGTAATAACTAATAGAAAATTATTATAATTACATCCAATTCCATTTCACTCACTTTTATTCAAATATATTTACTAAACATATAACATTATCTCCTTTAAAGGAAATAATGAAGATTTCATTTTTATCTATAAACACCAAACTGATACCAATTCTTGAAACTAACCCAAACTATCACAGAAAAAAATATTATAGAAGATATCATTAATTGAATATTTCTAATTTTCAAATGATGAAATGATAACTCATTTATTCAACTTTGGAGAACACATTCAGAAATGTGTATAGTAAAAAATTTCTTCTATCATAAATAGAGTGTAATTAATTGTTTTATTAGGATACCATTTTTTAATATATTCATCTCAAAACAGCCCCTAATTTTTCTCAGTTTTGTCATAAAATATAGTACTAAAATTCAACATAATATTTATCCATTTATACTAGCCTTTGATATCATTAGAAAAGTTAGATGATATAACATGTTACGACAATAAAACATGAAATATAAGAGATCATATTGTTTATCCATTCATGTTATTATACCTTTAAGATCCAATGTTAGATAGATTTTATTATATTAATATTAATTATTCATTGATCTCAATTACACATGACATCGGTTGGAATACGAACTCTTAATTCATGATTCAAATCATTCTAATTCCTTGTTATAACATTATTATTCTTTATGATTCATACTATGAGATTTGAAATAGTGTAATTTATTTATGATTTTTATTATTTTAATCAGTTGATAATCATGACAACATAATGTAAAAAATTTTAATCAGTTGATATGTCATCTCCAATGATTTTATCTCCCCAAAACCCTGAAACATGTCAACAATAGTCGGAAGAATGTATGAGGATTTTGGATGTCCATTGTGGACAACCACTTTAGTATAAAATAATATATATCTCATTTTAAAATTCATGGAAATTAATATCATCATCTAATAAAATTATTCTTCCTGGTCAATCTTAAAACAAATATTCTTTAATTATATACAAGTGGATCTTCTTTTTTGTGATGATAAATATGAAAAATACATTTTGAATATTTTATTTAGACTTCCACTTTCATATCTTAGGTATTAACTTTTATTTATAGTACATTTTAAAAAATCATATTACATGGGAACTCTTACTAACACGGACTTCCTCACATTTTATTCAGTTTATATTTACACCACACATATTCTTGTTTATTTTTTATCCCAATTTAGATTATTATCTTTCATAACCCACGTCATACTTCAATATCTCAATTCCACAAAAGTTACTTTTGGAATCCATTATTTTTATCAATTCTTTTCTTCCCATTCTAGTTACCCACATATCCTATATTTTAAAACCTCAATTATATCCTATTTATTAGGAAATAGTTTTACCTCATATGTTTTCATGCATGAAGGTTCATTACTTTCATTCTCATCCACCATTCTCATGGCGAGAGAAACTCTCTTCTTTCACAAGTTAATTTTCACTCATTCTTTACATGAGGGATGTTGTGAGTAGACTAATGGATATTCTAGATATATCATTCTATAAAATGAATTATTTTTATAAGAAATAGTAAACATGATATCCCATTAAACATAATTTACATTAGAGATATAAATCTTATCACTATTCACATGAATGGAAAAATTCATTATTTGGTGTTTAATTATATTTTTGATATAGTTCTTGGCTATATAACTATGGTTATCGTAGATAAAATTTCTCATATAAAAACCATAACTCATAAAGTATCACCTTGTTTGATATTTTATTGCATCATATTATCTCTTTCAATTAAGCCCTTCGGCTTCTTGGAAATGAATCATGATATTCCTCATGACTCTGTAACAATATCACTTAGTGGAGACATTCCACTACGTTTGATCACTTTATGTATTTACCAGAAGATTAACCTTAACTTCTTACTCAATATTTTTATCTCGATTCCTCCAAAGAGTAGGGGAATTTATCTTGGCTGATATAGATTTTTCACTTCTTACGATAATGATGAATGATACATCAGTTTAAACATCACAATGTTTTCTATTTCATTGAAGTATGGTTTTACAATGAATTTTTGAAGCTTGAACTCTTAAATTAACATTTTAGTCATGTGTTTCGAAAAATTATGTGTGTATTAAGCATAGTTCAACACTGAGGACGTCTCATATAGTATTAGTGAGTGGTAGTTCATAGATCTGATGTGACTAGAGTGATCTATACGGTTTTTGGATTTATACCATTTTATATAATTTTTATTTTTTTACATTTTTAATTATTAATTATAAAATTTTAATTTAGTTGTAATTAATTAACATCTACTAGTTTGGTTTTGGGTGATAAATTTTTCTTTCTCAAATGAGCTTGGAGAGACCTTGGTAATTATGTTTGGATGTTTGAAAAATAAAGGGAAAGCTTCCTCCGATGTAGGTGGTCTATCATACCTGATGATTTATAATAATACATGTTTATGGTAATATGTTGATTCTAAAGCATTCCATTATAAAATATTCCCCTATTTAAATTTAATCAATCATGAAAACTAATTTTTTTTATTATGGATAACTCTAGAGGACACAAATAACAAAAGTGAAGTACCTTCATGCCATTATGTGTTAGCTCAAACTAGGAATTTTTTTCTAGAGGATCTCAAGAGGGATGCCACTATTCCTATTATATTTTCGAGTAACGAAAGTTGGAGGCATCTATATATGCGTGGAGCTAAAGGATATAATGTATAATTACCCAGACTATGTATCAATTTAAGGGATCCTGGAGGGTGATTTAGTGTATGACCAATCCAGATCATGTGAGTCAAGGATTTTTGTAGGGATGGCATAAATTTTCACCATAGATCCCAGTACCAAACATGTAATCATATTGTGCTGCAACAGTAGTGGTTGGATTATTAATTTGACAAGCATTGTTATTTTATTTATTTATTCAAGTTGATATTATTGATTCATATATGATTACAAAACATGATTCTTACTATTTATACAATGATCCTGAGAAAATGAGATATATTATCTGAATTCTCAGAGGTAATGCCTATGATTTATATTCTAAAGCAATATGTTTGATGTTTACTATATCTGGATATCTAAAATTACATCATCGGTTCTATAGTGTGATCCCTATATAATGTATTGGTATCATTACAAGAAGTCTTATCATCACTGGTATGTCTCCCACCAGGGTTCTTAGAGGTATGTTTTTAGTACACTTTGGAACTCCTATTTGAGATACTATGATCTATTGGAGATGATCTGGTTGATTGATTCTGTGGATTATACCTAGAATTGAGTTGGAAATACATTACTATTATCTAAAAAAAAGTTTAAGAATGTGGTTATTGAGACATTTATTGAAGAAATTCTAAGTTATTACCATCTTTCAAGGATTAATTACATACATAATGACTAAGTGTGTTTCTTGTTAGGTTTTATCCTGTTCAAAATGTCATGATTTCTTCTACATTGAGATGTAGGACTCAGAAATTTGACTAGATTTATAAGTCATGATTAGTATAACCTCCATAATTGTTTCTTTTTTATATATTTTCTCTTCATTACATGGAATAATATATTTTATTGATTAGAGGTGAGCACAGATGATCATATGTTGAAGAAAAGTATCCTATAATGGTTTCATATCTATCTCAGAGACATTTCTGGTGATGGAAAAAGAAGGTATGTTTGATCAAGATTATAGACATAATGATCAACTTTAATTCACCCCTCATGAGTATCCTATCATCCAGCTCAATTAATTACTTATAAGATGTCCAAATAATTTTGATTATGGATGCAAAGATTCAGTATAGATTTTTTTAATTTTTTCAGAAGTTTCTCATCTAGGATGAGTACATTCCATGAGAATTCCCTTTACGAAATTGTCTTTTAGTCAACATTCAATTGCTAGATATTTTTATTATTGTAAAACTACTGAGTATCCCACATGTACAAACACAACATTTAATAGCTATGTATGGGAATTTATTGGTGTTTCCCTACTATGTTTTTACTCACACCTTTCTAAGTCCATAGTTGTAATGGGGTACCCAAGAAAATGTTAACTTATTTATATCCTCTAAATGGTAAGGGACTTGGGAATAATCATTTAGGTTGGTCTGTATATTGATATAGAGATTAATTATTTCAGTCATTTTTTTGTATGTAGTGGTGAACTATTATTTTATTTCTATATCACTTATTTAATATTTTACATGTGATCATCTGAGATTGTGATAATTTTTGTTTGTATGAAATTGCCTCTTTGGATTCTACACCATTTCAATATTTTTTTATAGATTTGATATATTTATTGTTTTCTCAATTTAATTATTTATTATTATTGATGATTTTTTTTATTTATAATGTTTTTTTACTATGATATATGGGAATATTCTACAAACTATCACAACATAGTCCCTTAGACCTAGTCATTAGCCTCTGGGATATGGGGAGGTTCCCTTGAGGGATTATTAAAAAACAGTTTGGAAACTGTTCATCAATTAATCCAAGTAGGTATGTGGAGATGTTGTATCTGATGTGTTTCATTAAATGATGTTATTCAATTAGTGATATGGTAGACATTGGTATTAGGTATGTGTTGGAGTCTATGCAAGTTTTTAAACTAGAACATCATGAACACTTATTTTGGAATGAATTGCAAGTTTCCAAGGATATGTGATTTATGATATTGATATGTGATATTATACATGATTATGATGTTTTATTTGATAGATTTACATGTTTTGTGGTTTTTATGATTTATTATGGATTTATGGATCTTTTATCATTGGAAACAGTATTGTGAATTATCATGGTTCATGGATTAATAATTGAAGAGATGGATTAGACATCATATGTGGAATATATGAGAAATATTTTATTTACTGGAGAAGGTGTGATTTTAGTAATCATGTTGAAGAAAAACATGAAATGTGTTAATTGAAATTTAAATTTGTATTCCCATAAATATTTCTTCTTTAATTATATTCAGTTATACTTCCATGAATATATATATAAACATATATATATATATATATATATATATATATTTATATATCCTAGTCATGTGAATCTATTGTAAGATGTTGAAAATGAGATTTATTAATCATTCCCTATACAAAGTATAGGTAGTGACCCTAGTGGGTCGAAAAGAACATAGTTCCTATGTGTTGAACCAATTTTGGGGTATGGTTACGTCGGATAGTTTTTTTAATTTGGTCATAAAAACCTATATGGTGTTATCAAATGTTTTGTGGAATAAAATTCCACATAACAAATTCATTTGATTCTTTTACAAAACAGATCATTGAGATAATTCTATGAGTGTATACTGTGGACCATCTTTGGTCAACGTGGATTGCGAGGTCTATTTAGCAGACCATTTGTGGGATTGTCATTTTCTATTGTGGTTAAATAATTTTTTAACTACATAAATGTTGTTTTTATTTCTAATGTTATTTTTATTTTACATAACTATGATTCATTTATATATATCTAGATGGATTGTTTAGTATGATACAAATAGTTAACTAAACATTTAAAGTTTAACCTTTAGGGTGCATTTACATATATTGTTTGTTGGTGAGGATCATTTATTTATATATTCAATGTTCAAATTATCACCCTCTATGGATCAGTTTTTCATAAGGATGCATAGAGTGGATCAAGGCATGGTAAAAGGACACATGGTTTAGGATTCCACATTGAAATTGATTTTTGATCCTTTTTCGTTTGTGAATTTTTTAATTTCCATCTTATTAAATTTTTTAGTGAGTGTTTTAAGCAACATTATATACTCATTTTCTATTCAATTTCACATGTCAAAACCCGTGACATTCGATAGTAGTGATTTGTTGAACATTAGGACAGGTGGTCAACTTAGTGACCCTGATGTGAAACTATAATTAGAGAGGTTATGTCGGTGGCCAAGAGTCCCTCGGTTATGAAGTAAACAATGGTTTTTTTTGTTTTTACAATTATTGTGGGAAAACATTAGTGGGGTATGGAATGTGTTCTTACATAATCATTTATTCGAAGTGATTATTGTTATGCCATTACAATGAGACTGATTCTTGAGGCATGAAAAGGGTTTTTGTTAATAGAATGATGATGTGTTATGATTCTGATAAGGTACCATGGGTTTTGGTGTTTCATTAATGAGTATGATGTGTAGAACTTTTCATGTGTATGAGTTTGTTGACTAATGGATTATTTTTAACTTCTTGATAGTATGGGGGTAAATGATCATGACTAGAATGATGTTGAGTTAGATGAGGTCAAGTAATAAATTATGGCATATGTGAGGTTTACCATTTTTTATAATTCTTTCAACATAGATAATGTTATGTTAAGACTTATCAACCATGTAGAATGTACTGATTTTACTTGTAAAGTTCCAATCACTGAATCATGATACGGGTGTTATAGAATAATAATCCAACTATATATGGTGAGTATAGTTCATTTTATTTTCACATATTAACAGTTCAATACTAAAATGTATTTGATCCACATGTTAGATTCTAAGGATTGGTGATTTTTAATGAAATTATCATAGGTGTGGGGACCTAAAATGTAGGAAAAATTAATGAATTTAATATTTAATGGGAAATATATTTAATATTTTTTGTTTTATGATGGAAATAATTGATAACATCACAATTTACCCATAAATTATAGATATTCATTCCTAATATCTTGAAATTATACTCATTATAATTATAGACCATCATATATAAATTATGAAATATATTTTTTTTCTTTGGTTTGATGAAGGGACTCCTCGGCTACTTAGTGTGAGGAACGGTATAATGTAATTCATATGGTGGGGAGTGTATCATTGGTTGTTTGAGGGTGGTGATCCTCATCCTTGTTGGAAATTCATCATTTTCTGTGGAAACAATTATCAAATGGTGAAAACAGGCAATGTTATTAGTTAGTACTCAAGAGTGAGTGAGTTTCTTTCCCAACCAGTCGTTATATCTAGATATCGATGAGGTATTGGATATAGTGATTGGTAATTCGTTATGGTGTGACAAAAAGGATTCTACCAAGGTAGGTAGTGGAATGTTTATTAATATATTTTGACCCTAACCCGATAAGTGTCTTGTGAGTATGAGACTAGTCACTGTATAATCATTTTGGATTTTTAATTTCATTGACTAAATGGATGCAAATATTTTTGGATTCCATGGTGAATTCTAGGTATAGGTTTGAATAAAAACAATGGAGGATTCAGATAATAGGAACGAGACATTAGGATTCGGTGTCCACCGATTTGTGTTGGATCATAAATATCATTGTGTTCATACATTGATATGATGATGGAAATTTCAAGAGATGGTTTATATAAAAAAATCATTATGAGTCAACTACCATATTTTAAAATTATTATTAGAAATGGGCATACTATGTATTGGTAAAAAGGTATAGGTATTGGGTTTGTATAGTGGATAAGATACTAGAGATGAATGTTATAGATAATAGTCACCCACATGTTATCTAGAAATGGTTACCTAATAAGGTTTAATGTGGTCAGTGGGAAACTGAATCCGGATTGATGATGGGATTAGTTAAATGTAGGAAAATATTTTGTCGGATCTTATCAAGGAAAATATAGTGTGACTGGGTTATTATTGGTCAATGAGAATTTGACCATTTCATAAAATAGAGGACGATGACTACCGTCCTCTTGTGTGATTTGGTGCAATGAGTTGGGAAACATTATTGGAGAATTATTATAGAACAAGTGGTTTATTTGAAAAGGTAATTCTATTAGTGTAAGTGTTGTGGATTTGAATTTTTCATTGAAGGAAATGATCAATGTCAGGGAGAACTAAATTATATTTGAGTAATTTGATGATGATGTTGTCATAGTCTAGTATATAAGTGATTGTGTAAGATTGAAATTGATTATTTGATAATGTTTATGAGAATTAGATCAGTTTTTTGGTGATATAATAAAAATATATTAAAAATGGATATTTTAGGTGCATTGGAAATTCAAGGAATAAATTTCATCATTGGGAGGAGATTAGAACCCAAGTATTTCAGTTTGATCATTTTAATTCCCACTATGACATTTTAGGGATGTTAGACATTATGGTAAGGAGGTTGTATGTTCCAATTTTTTCAAGTCATAAATTTTTGAAGGAAATTGAATGTTACAAAACTAGAGGGGTAAATTTTTTTAGAATGTTCAGAATTGAATTTTGAACGTTTTAATTCTTCAAAGGTATATTTCTATACATTGGATAAGACTGCTAGGCGGATCAGTGGTTTCATAAGAATCCATGGGTTTGTGTAATGAAGTTGATTTCTTCTAAATACAAACCCATGGCATATGGTTGGCGCATGGATAGTGATAACCATGAATCTAACCCTGAAACCCAGTGTGTATAAGCCCATCTGATGAAGGAATTCACATTGTTATCCATATAAAACCTTGTGGGTGACTATAATTTATAGAAAAAATATCATACAGTATTTTAGTGACTATTAAATTGTGGGTCATTCCATTGAATGTGGGGTGTTCTTTGGATAGTATAAAGACATTGTTGGTGCATAGTTTGGAAGACCATGTTCCCCAATAAAAGGTGAAATATTACCAATTCACCCACTATCCCTTAATGATTTTACCCAACTTTATCCCTCATTTCACCAAGAATATTATCTGCATGTTCCCACCTTCTTCTCGCATTCTCAATAGGATATACTCCATAATACTACTGTTTATAAAATTCATTTGGATCTTTTGAAACCCTAGAGGTGATTCATAGTCTCTGTTAGATTTTATTCTAAATATAATATCCCTCCTCTATCTTTTTCCCCCACTGAGGGTTTTAATACCTGATTCCAGAAAGGAATCGTGAAATTGGACATGACCAATATGAATTTTTCTCTTTTGTGTAGGTTGACGATTAAGGATTCTATATGGACATTATCCCATATTTTTTAAGGTATGTTTCTTTGATGAGTTTTAGTTTATTTATACCATAAATATATTTTTTATTGTTTTTGATTCCATTATTATGGACTATTTCTAGATAAATGTCGACGATATGTCATATGGTTTTTGTGAGTGTTATCTTATGATTAGGATGTCTTGATATATGACTGTATTTTTTTTAGAATTTGTAAATTTTAGTAAAAATTATTGTTTTGATTGTATTTTTATGATTAATTAATTATTTATACTATATTTATAATTAATTGACTAAAAATGGTTTTTTTGTGATTAATGAATTCTCATGTCTTGGATGAACTGTGATGAGCCTTGAAAGTTGCTTCTGACCCTTGGAAAATAATGTTAATAATTTGTATAAGGTAGTTGGTTTATCATACCTTCCCATTAGTAATAGTGAATATTTATTGTAGAAAGTGGATTATTTGGAACACAATGGGAAACACACCATATTTGAATTTAATATAAAATATTTTATACTATGTAAATTTGGTTAATTAAAATGGATGATGTGATAGATGAATAACAACCCGTATGCACTAGAATCATTCCATTTTATGATTATTGTGATGATAATTGTGTTCTATAAGATACCAGGATGGACACCTATACACATATTCTATTTTCGTGGAACTGAATAGGGATTCCCCTATTCATATATTTACCATGAAGATCCTCAGTTGGATTCCTCAAAATATATATCCATTTTTTGGACACTTGTGGGTTCCCAAGAGGATGAATGAAACTATTTTAATGCTTCTTCAGTTTGGGTAGAGTTGTTTCTTATTCCAATATTGATCTCATGCTAAACATGTCAGAATATGGGAATTATTCAGTAGTGGTTGGTTTAGGTGTTCATCCACAGTCACTCATTTATTTATTCTTCTACATGGTTATTATTTATGACATAATTATTTAGGTAAATGTTTTTTCATATCCATATAACGAGCTTGAATCAATGAGATATACTATATGAATTCCTAGAGGTATATCATTGGATATGGATTTTGAGCCTATCTATTTTATGTTTTTCATATAGATATTCTTAGAGGCACTTTGTTTTGTTTGACCAAAAAAAATTTCAGGATTGATTGATACCATTATAGGATTTCCATTTTTACTATTATTCCTCCCTTCATAGGATATATAGATACATCCTGGAGTACCATTCATAACCACCCATTGAGATACTCTTGGTGATTGAAAATGAACCAATCCTGTTATGTCTTGGATACTCTATATTATTTGGTGGTTACCCCATTATAGTCCTCTAATGACTTTTATGGGATAATATTATAAGCTATTTGTTGAATAGAAAATATTATATTAATACCGGTTAGGGATACATCCTTATATAACTTCTATGATGTCATCCTACTTATAGATTATATGTGTTGAAATATCGTGATTTCCGGTGTACTAAGACCTATGAATCATTAATTGGATAGGATTTACATTCCATGAGAGGAATGAGATCCACATCAGTGACATATTTACATGATGTTATGATATTACATGGAATCTATCAATTTAGTTACTAGAGGTTAGTGTGTGTGATCCCATGTTTAGGACATGTAACCCCATTTAGTGTTATAGCTTGCTCTAATACATTTATATGAATGGCCGAGGTAGGTATGGCCCCTCATGATTATGTAACCACATATCATGTTTATTACACCAAGAATGAGTGGTACAACATCCAACTCAATTCCTTATTATAATTACATCATGTGGAATGTGTTAACATACCAAAGGAACAATTTTGGATTTTTATCTAGTTATTTCTCATTTCGGTAGACCAAATTCCATGAGCATGAATTGTATGATCTTTTATTTTACATTGTCACCACCAATTATATATTTATATGATTTTCTTCCTTGTGAGTAAATATTAAATATATTCAATATATTTATTAGATATGTATGATAGTTATATTGTGGCAGACTATATATTTTTTCAATCACTCCCCAATAAACCCACCATTGAACTAGATTAACCAAGAATATGTTAACATGGTTTCGAGAACAAGATAACATAAGTATTACGACTTATGAAATATAATTTCTCATGTATATGTATCTCTGTCTGTGTGTGTGTCTGGAGATCAGGTGTGTGGTTCAAATAGCTATGTGAAGTAGATCTATGTACTTAATTTCTTTTTCATTAGATTACACCATTGTGTTTTATTAGAATAACGAGGGTTGAGTTTTGTATGCATGAGATGGTCATTAGGTACATTACTACATTTTATAATTTATTATAGCCTTGATAGTGTTATTATTTCTTGACATTTATTATTTACTACAATGAATTTTTTTTAAGTTATATTGTTTTCCTACTATGATATGAAGGAATAGTCACCCCAATTTCACACACTAAGACCTCACTCCAAATCAAAACCCTTAGACCTATGGGGATGTGGGAATGATTCCTTGTTTAAAATGGTTCTAGATAATATTTATCAAAATATTTTGGTTTGAAAAGAAATATGTAGTACATATATTGTATAAATTTTATATATATAATATATCAATGATAAGGTCAATAAAATAGTTATCTGGATGTTGCATTTTAATGTTTATATATGGGAGATTTATTCTGCATCTGTCTATATAAAGAGATAAAGAAGTTTCATTTTATGAGTTTTAATTAATGAAGTATTCTATTATTTTTCATGACTGTTGTAAGTTGTTTGAAATAGTTTTTATACCCCATACATTTAAATAAAATAAAATGTATTTAATCTTTTCTAGATAAATATTTTTATTATAGAAGTGTATGTATAAGGTATTGATTTATATATATGGGTTATCAAGGAAGAAAAATGATGTTAGATTATGGTGGAATTAATTATTTTTCATTATGTTTAAATAGAGATGTTAGAATTTTGAGACTTAAGATTGTTATGGGAGTTATAGGGTATCCTTTTTGTGGTTGTAGAAATTTTAGTTACCATCTATTATATTATTAATTCATATATAAAAGGAAGTGTAAAAATAATTATGAACTCATCACTATTGTCGATATCATGTGTAACCAAAAATTTATAGTGATTTAGATTGGCAACTCATTTCAACTCATACATTATCTAAAAGAAAATCGTATTTTTGGATGATGATGTGGGATAGATGGTTTTTATATTTTTTTATGGTGATATATTTTACATTGGTTTATAATTTAAAAATTAATTATATGATAATGCAATAAGATCCATAATATGTTTTTATTGTGTTTTTGGTTGATAAATTTTGTTTAAGTTGGTTTCCTAAGATAATTTTTTCTTCTGATAATTATTTTTCCATGTTATTTTATACACTTAAATAATGTTCTTTTGAATCATTATTTATGTGAGCTATAAGATAGATATTATGGTGGATTTATTTTTAAAATATTTATTCATAACAATTTATTCATTGATTTGTGATGAGATAAATATTCTCTTTTCACATAGACACATAAGGGTTTCTAAGGATTAATCTACTCAATAATTTAAATTTATTATTAATATATAATATGTTATTATCTAATATATTATATCATGTTGTCAAAATTTTCATGAATTTTTTTTGTTTGAAAAGGCGTTATTCAATGTTCAATAATAAATTTATAATTTTTTCATTCATTTATAGGTCCTAGAATTTTTTAACATTATTTTTTTCCTTCTTTTTATATCTTTTACAATTGATTATGTCATATAAAAGTCATTTTTTTGGGATTACTGGTTTTCTGAGGATTACATTGGAAATCCATTGGGATTTAATTTAATGGTTGATTTTGATTCTTTCTACATTTAGGGAAATATCATTTTTATTATATTATTAAACTAAAAATGAATGTCATATTTTTATATGTAATGGAATAAAATCATAATTTTTTTTACAAGTATCATTTTTAGAACATGATTAGTTACATAAGGGTTAAATCATGATTAAGTTGTATCACAGAATCTGTAATAATAGTGTTTTTTTCATGTCATTAAACTACCTTGAATAATTAATAGTTCATAGTGTGGTTTTTTTCCACCCATGAAGACATTATATAATAGGAAACAATGTGGGGACTTGTAAAAATGGTATATATCCTAAATACAAGAAAAAATTCACATATTTTATGGTATAATCATCTATATCAATCATAAAATAAAAAAATTACCTCAAAAATAAAAATAATTAAATGATTTATTAATGTCAATATATTGATTACAAAAAACTCAATGCCAACCTGATATAAATATTTATTAATGAATCCTCTTACCATAACTAGATCAAATCGTACATGAACTAAATTTTCTATCCCCCAATAACATTATATTTTCAATTTAAAAAAACTATTAATGAGTAATGGGTTGAATATAAAATTTTAACATTTATGATATATATATTCATATATATATTTATATGTCATGTGAATTGTCATAATAAATTCTATATGAATAATATATATAAATATAAATAATTTATTTAAAAAACATGGTAACAACTATATAAAGAAACATTATTTTGATGTTTTAAATCTCATCATTTACATCCCTACTAGCCTAATACTACAACCACCACACTAATTACCATCACATGATGTATAAAACTCTAATAAAAAGGATAAAACCCCCAAATAATAATTCTTCCTAAGATGTGTTATATATATAATAATATTAGGAAAGAAATATCATACATCCACATTACCATTTTAAAATTTCACATCCCTCTAGTCCCATCAATTCTATATAGTACTTTACCCCTTTTGAAAATACAAAAAAAACAAATAAAATAATGTTAGAAAAAAAAATTAATAAAAAAAAATGATATTTGGTATAAATTATATAAAATATCTAAATTAATATAAAAATATTTTTAATACAGAATAATATTGAAAAAAATCATCCATTGAAACTTCCTGTAAGCACAAAATACTCATCCCAAACTCTTCCCCAATATGAACATATCCTATACTGATGACCATCATCAAAATATTTCATACCATAAAACCCAATATAAAGTGAAAAAATTACATTAAAATTTAAATTTTAATAAATTAACTTCCCAAAATAAATAATGGATTTCACAAATATATTAATAAATCAAATCATTTTATTAAAAATTTATAGTTAACACTATGTTAAAAGTGTGTTTATATTTAGTAATATATAGTTTTTTCAAGGTATAAAGGGGCATATGGGTCCACTAGGTCATCCATGGAAAACCATTAGAAGGTAGGTGACCAATAGAGTACCCATTTTGGTTTAGTTTGGTTTTGAATTATATAAAATTTTATAAGAATCAAATACAAGCCCTCCCCCTTAGCCACTTGAAAAAACAAAAAATCCCACCTCTACCGTTTTTTGATCAATGTCCCCAATATTCTATTCTTACAAAGATATCCTTTTATTTTTGATTTAATGATCCATATATTATAGTAAATATCTATTTTTAATGATAATGTATAATCCATATATAATTCAATATTAAATTTATCTTAGATGCATTCAATATGAACATTGTAAATTGAATCTTTTTTTTATAATTTCATGATTTTGGGTGAATGAGGAAACCATTATTTGTGATATATAAGTGTCATTTTAAATAATAATAAGAAGTTACATAGGCGTTACATGGTTTGTGAACTGTCTAATTTTAATGGAACTAAGTAAACATGAACAAGTGTGATAATTTTGGCAGTCATTATAATGAAAAAAAAATCACTTTCACATTCAATTTGACAATTTTAAGATCACATTATAATTATTTAACAATGATTAAGAAAATATTATTATGTTTTACCATCATAATTAGAGTATTTGGGCTTGTTTTAATATATAATAGGTTTAATGATAGACTATCAGTGTATAGGGAAAAGGTACTTGTGATTATAGGTCTTATAGAATTGGTTGAAAACTATGTTTTCTATACCCATTAATATAATAATATTTTAAATATGGTAACACTACATCAGGGGGATTTATAGTACTCTTGATTATGAACAACCGTGATAGGCTTGGAAAATCGGTTTATATGTTTTCACATAGAGAACTCCAATAGTATTTTTAGTGTCAAGATAAACTACATAACTGGTGTTTAGTCATGCTGATGTTTGATAATGACTATATTTTATGGGTAACAATAGAACATATTTGAAGAAGTAGTAATAATGGATAAGTAATAATAGTTTAAATTTGTATTATAGGTACAAAAAATATATATTTGTAAAGAATTATTGTTGTGGAATAACATGCACAGTTAGGGATATATAAATGGATTTGTTACATGTTAACATAAATAAATAAATTTTCCACATAACATATGAATGGATTAATTTTGAGGAAGTCTTATTATTATTTTAATCACCACATGGAAACGGAATTTTGGTTTCTCAGAAGTAGTTAACATAGTGTAAGTCATTCAAAACCAAGTTGATTGGATTCCATATTAAAAAATGTTGTTGTTTGTTTAGATTTCATCCAAATTAATTGTAATTTCATGTCATGCTTATTTAAATTCGTTGAACCAAACAACTTATTTCAATCTACAGATCCACCAGACCTCAGGTATGAATCCTTGTATGTTAAAATCTCGTAAATTATAGCTAGAGTCCAAACAACATATGCATGGAGAAGGTTCCCTTAGTATGATATCCTTGGAAAAATAATATCAAAAATATATAATATAACATATATGAATAAAATTCCTAGAAAGTATATTATAATCATATATCATGTTTAAAAAATTTAATAAATATATTATAAACCATGCTCCGTGCATCGTAGGACTAACCAAATTAATAAGTATAAGAATATAAGTAAATAAAACTCAGGAAAACTCATTGAGATTATATTATTGTTCTAAACAAAGTTATAGGATACACTTATAGACAATACTTTTTTCACAAAATTTACTTACCATGATCATTGACCATGAAATTTCCACATGCATTGAGATTTCCGTACAAGGTGACAGTAATAAAATCAAGTATGAAACAACCAATTTTTCCTTCAAATAGGTCATAATTATGAATTGTCTATTTCTTGATAATAAAAAATTATCAATAAATAATTAACAACCAATGTTAGGTAACCTGTGTGGTAAAAATGAATCCATAATCCCCATACATACATGCATTAAGTCGTTACTAGAAGGATAATCATAGGATATATAAAATGATGAAAACAATCCAAGAGGCTTCTAATTATGTCACTCAATAGAAAAAAAAGAGTCATATCAAGCCTCTAAGACATAATATCATATCACTATCATTAATAAGTCTTACCAAACATCATTCCTAACATCCATCATTGGTCATGTATCTAGGCCATAAATCCACATATACACTTCAAGTCATACCTCTATGCCCTGATTCCCCAAATATTATGACCTCAGGTTATACACTTAGGTCGTTATGGAAATAAAATATCCTTAGGTCCATCATCTCTATCATTTCATGATATGAATAAATTTACTTTAAGGTATATACTTTTCAAGATTATCCATATGTTCCATGTTCCATGAAAAAAATAATGATATATAGTAACACAAATGATAGGGAAGTGCAATGATGGGAAAGAAAAGAGTATCATAATAAAAATTGGTATCAATATACTATTAAATGTGAACATAATCAAACACAGGAACATGTTAAAAATTAATTATCAAGTAATAAAGAATAATAAGTGTCCTTATATATAAACCTAAACTCACATGTGATCACAATCAATAAAGGATAATAATTTTTCCTACAAAACAACCATAGTAAAAAAAGGATCATACTCAAGATCCACAAATTGAAATGAAAATATAATTTATAGTTATTGATATAGACCTAAATTTTTATTCAAGGATAAAAGATAAAAAAATAACTCAATCATATGAATAATTATCTCACACATCATGTATTCCTAAACTTGTTATTATTTTAATAAGAAAGAGGATTAGAAATGAGACTAATGAAGCTTTCACTTTGAGAATTGTGGTTCCACAATAAAAATATTAATGATTCTATCAGTGGAACAAATTTGGAGGAATTTGAAAGGAAATTTCACTAAATAATGAAAGACATTGTTGATCCTAAAATGTATAGTGAATTTATTTTAAGATGTTAAAATGAACATTTGTAACACCCCAAGAATTTTTGAATTATAATTTATTGAATTATTTTATTCTTCTTGATATTATTAATTCCAAAAAACAGTAAAACTAGTTTACTTTATATTAAATAAATATTTTTTTCATGAATCATATGGAAACCATGTTAACCATTCCCTTCAAAAAACATAAATTTTACCTTTATCTTATAGAACATCTATATAACCCTATTTTACACACAATAATGACATTTTAGGATGGATTGTGGAAAACACAAGACCGAGTTTTAGAAAATAAAGATATAATATTGAATATAAATTATATGATAAATTAGTAGTTATGAAATGGTATAAATTTCTTATGGAGATATATGGTTCAACAAAATATAATATAAATTCATTGGTTAAAAATTAATCAAAAATGAATATGGAATCCTATTGAATATAACGAAAAATGTTGTTATACCATTAATGATGTTTACCATAATAAAATAAATTTACTGAAATTGTTCAATGGCATTAATGTGATAAATATTATATTAATCAAATATATTTTTATATTCATCTAATATAATTTATAGCCTTAATTTAATAAGAATCCCAATTTTATACTTAAAAACTAATATTTTTATAAATGTAGTATTACAACATTTTAATGGAGAACCCTTAAAAACTATTATTGGATTTGTATAGATTTATTATGTAAAAATAAACTTATTATTTTAAATATAAACATAAAAATTATGTTAGGATAAATTAATTTTATTTTTTTGTATTGTTTTATTTGTTAAATAATAAATAAAATTATTAAATTTTAAATTAATTTTTTTATAATTAATTTATAAGGATAACTTATATTTTTAAGGTTATATAAAAATTTAAATAAATCATGTTTTTTAAATTAATCTAATTAAGGAAATTAGAATTTATTTTACATTGATATTTTGTATAAAAACATAGCAAACATGTCAATGTTTTTACATTAAAAACATGTATTGTCGTCATGTTCACTTGTATTAAATTTAAACTCATTTGTACCACTACTGTAATTATAATAAGAAAAAATGTATTCCATATTTTAAAATATATATTTTTTTATATTTTCAATACGTTCATCATAGTTTTTATCAATTTTTTTAAATTATTTTAAAATTAAATACAATGATCAAGGAAAAATTAAGCTTAATAAGGGAACAAACCATAATCTCAAGCACTAGAATGACCTAGATACTTTTCAAAAACCCATTTTATGTACATATTAAAAACATTAAACATAAAATATTGAGTTAGGATTTTTTTTAATCAAAATAATTTTATATATAAACAACCTTAATCATAACTTGTTTTAAAAAAATTCCATGTTTGTCCTTTATCTTCCCTATAAAAGATCACAAGCTCCCCCTCTTCATCACAGTTATCAGACCAAAATGGATAGGATAATATCTACACAATAGACTCCCATAAATTACTCACTTTTTCCCTAAATCCGCTATTTTTGATGAAATAATTCCATGGAATTACATTGGTGAAAACCAAAAGGATATACCCAGTTTATAGGTAACACCCTCCAATAAGATCATTTTTTTTCTATTCTCCACTCCCTAAAATGTATTTATTCCATTATTTTTGGAAAAAATATTATCCAGAATATACTAGGATGTTTTTATGCTATGGGTTCACCCTAAAATTTCACACACATCCATCTTATGGGTATCAATCACACCATTTACGTGTACAACGAACTATCGCCTCACAGAAAGATGATTTTTCATTTTTCCTTTATCACATATCATGGTGGAAATTATCCTGGGAAATATGTTTATATTTTTTATATTCAATATATATTATCTATTTAATAATATTTAATCCTTTTTTCACCAAATAGTTTTATAAATTTCCTTTAGTGTAAATATGTTAATTTTTTTAGGATGTGTAGACGACAGCCCACTCAAAGAAATTTGATTTTTTCAAACACTACATGGAATATAATAAGGATGTATCTAGTGAATTTATATGATATATTTAAAATAATAATTCCAATGCAATGATATTATATACATATATTCATATATTACTTATTATTTATTTCATTCAATATGACCATGAAAATGGAAATAATGTCCATGCGGACATACACCCTACCGTTTTTCTGAAAGCTATATTAAATTTCACAAATCATGATAGTATATATTAATATAAAACTAATATACTGAATATAAATGATATATATATCATTTATTAAATTATAAAAATCATGATAGAATTATTATTACCAAAAAATGTTATAAATTTAGGCACAAGCGAAGAAAATATAAGATATTTGTCAATGGGGATCCTCAATATATAATTTACATCAGACATGTAATATTAACACATAATCATATCATATATGGTATTATATATATATTATTGTCATTTTACATTATTATAATATGATATTTTTTGTAAAATATGTTTGTACAAGTACAATAGAAGTCAAGACACAATGTATGGGAATATCATCCCACTTTTAATTTCCATGATATACATGATGTATTCACCACATTTATTGTGGTGTGTGTAATGACCATGTATGAATTAAATTATCCAACTAAATAAATTTATGGGTATTTGAATATCATTTTTATGATCCTCTTTTAATTGGTTTCATTTTTTGGATGATACCAAGTTAGTAAATTAATTGTGTCAAAATTTTCCTTCTTTGTGACACATGTCATGTTGTGAAAGTATATTTTTCCATGAGATGTATACAAATAATAAGAAATTTAATATAATGAATCTTCTTATTCTATGATATTTTATGCATAATTTAATTTTATTCTCTTAAATGGGTATTTTGGTTCAATGTTACAAAGTGGTATGAGTTTATGGAAATAATTCCATCACTTTTCAATATTGGTTATTATTATACGTCATTTGAGAAAAATTATGTAAACCATATCTCAAGAAAAATCAATAATTTTATTCTACTCTAATTATTAATTATATATTCATGTTTTTTTTAAAAAAAATCATTTCTTTGGTACAAAATATAGTTAATAAATTGTATTTATGAAATCCCGACTTTACCCTCACTTCGGTTAGAAATCTATGTTTCTTCAAACCATGTTTTCAGAAAATAAATTCTTCCAAAAATATTATTATATTATCATATGATCATTAAAATGCATTAGAACCAATGTTTTACCTAAAAAATGGGTTTTTAAATAAATGAAATATCATCTTATTTTCTAGTTGACTAACTTTTCGAAACTTTTTATGGTGCCAATAGATTGTTTTGTTTGTATAAATTTACCATCCATCATGACTGACAGTTCCATAATTCTTCCTTTACAAGATTAAAATAAAAATCAATTTAGAAAAAAATTTATTCATAATATTCAAGGTATTAATTATTTATTTGAGTGGTTTTTTATGATAATGGTTTTTAAAAATGATTTATGTATAAAAACGTATATTATATTTTTAAAGAGTTATTTATATTTTGTCAACATTTGTTTCAATAAAAGTTGTTTTGAAAATGTTTTCAAGATTTATTTTTATGTATTTATATTTATTTCCCTGAAAATTGTATTCAAATAATTTTATGATTTAAAAAAATCCATAATATAAAAGATACTTTCCTAAAAAATTTAATTAATTTTTTGAATTATTTTCATTCTTGGATAACAATCGATGGTATTCATAATACCTTTTTAGGAAATTAACCAAATCTTAAATATGTATTTGTTATATGAAGGGTTTGCGTTTTGATTACATGATTATTTTGAAAATTGGTGTCTCTTTTATGGGTTATATGTTTATGAAACCTATTTCCCTTCCACATGTTATATGATATTGAATCCCATTTCATTTCGGTGCTATATACCATGATGAATGCTTATGAACCCAACATCCATTCATGGAATATTCTAAGATGAAATGATTATGAAATATATATATTTTCCATAGTTTATAATATGAGTAAATTATTATGATAAATATTTCATTTCTTGGTTTTGATAGGATTTATATGATTCTAATCTACATTTATTGTTCATGGAATGATTAATGTCATATTTTATTGTGGTTTTTTCTTGTATGATTTTGTAATGTGATGGGTGGAAATAATATCTCCCTCCAATTAAATTGGTTATGATTATTTTTTATAATCTTATTGGCTACAGAAAATGAAATTCCAAGCCAGAAACAAAAGGGTACATAAGAGGACATCCGAATCGAAAAAATGAGTTTAAATGGGAGTAAATCCCATTTATGAAACAGGTGGGTACACATGAGGACATCCCCATCCCAAAACAAGATAGTAAATGGGATGAAATCCCATTCCCGGAATAATAGGGTACATGGTAGGATATCGTACTACTCAAATAAGAGGGTACAAAGGAGGTAATCCCAAGACCAAAGAAAGTAAATGGGTGATTATCAGAAGAAAATATGTTACAAATGTCATAGTAGAAAGCCTTGACATAAATTTTTTTATACATATGTATCCACCACAATTATATTTCTTAATATTATATTATACATTCATGGCTCGTGTTATTTATTTCCTTATTATTCATGTCATATAAATTGCATATATTTATTCCCTAATTCATGTTCATGATTATTAGTATGAATGGTATTATATTCTAATGATCATGGTCACATTCACATGCATTAATGTTCATGATATACTTATGCATTTCATATATTTAACATCAATGATCATTTTATCTAACCCATTTATTATGTTTAACTTCTCCAGGTTTTGATGAATGGTTTCTAAGGTAGATATACTAAGGGGAAATATCTTTTGGGAAACATTAAGGATACTTAACTATGTTTGAAGTATGTTGTTCCCTTTTTCCAAAGGAAATAAACTAATACAATATTTGTTTTCTATTTTTATAATGTATTAGGTATTCAAAAAAGTTATATATTTTAAATGTATATCAAGGATGTTCCATTATAACATCTATTATAAACAATGAGAATTTTTCCATCAACAAATATTCATCCTAATAGGGTTTATTGATAGGATTCAAGAAGAATAGGGTCTTAATGAAAATGATATATAATGACATACATTAAAATACCTATATTCATTGAGTAATTTAGCTCTAATCAAAACAAATATTTATGAAACAAAAAAGCCTAATCAATTCTAGTAACAATTAATTAATTAATCATTATATTGAATTGAAATTCGTTAAGTAAATAATATAATGTCTTATTATTGAATCATATCATTGAAAAATAGGTTGATGAAATGGGAAACCAGAAGAACATAGAGTTTGAAATAAAATACATAAATTTATGATCTTTCACCAACATTGATTCGTCTAAATCTAGATTTTTAGATGATAAACTCATCAGGGATGACCATAGGATTATCATAAATTGAGATATATTTATAAAAAAATATGAAAATGAAAAATTATACAATAAAGTCCATTTAAATAGTAATTAATTCCATTGACATAAAAAATTAATTGTATGAACATAGGGTTTGAAAACCACTTCATAAACCATGAACACTTTCTTGGATTTTGGAAAAGCTATATGGTTTGGTCGCACACTTTATTAAATAATAAAATAATCATGCTATTGGATAGTTGATATTTCCACATGGTTTGAAAAGTGATACAATATGTATTTTTAAAACCATTATCATTAACAATGTGGTACCTCTAGAGCCAATTCCTCTGGAAGGATGGCTTCTTGGAGAGTCGACAATGTTTTTGGAAATTAATCTCAGACTATGAACCCTTATCATGCATCTAAAAAATCCAATAAAAAATTAAAACCTATAGAACATAGCTTAAAAAACACATTTCTAAAAATAAATGACTCGACATAGAAACTAACTCATACATAAAAAAGATAAATATTATTTCATTATATTATTCTCCTCCAAATAGTTCTCATCCTTGAAAAGTGTCTATAGTCATACTACACAAAAAACTGGTTGAAATGTGCAGGGATATATTCCTACAACTATTCAATAATTATTCCTGGAAAGCATAATATCCATACAAGAGGTATTTTATTCCCTTATAGGATATTCTCTATCATGTATATAATCCACACTCGGGGATCCACTTTTAGGGTGTCAGGAAATATATCAAAACCCATTAAGTGAATGACATGTATACGATTAATTATGTAAATCCAAAGTGGAGCCACATGAAAATCATCATGTATAACATTATTATGTGAATGTAGATCTATATGGTATGACGCATTACCTATGTAAATAAATGATATCAAAGGGTCGACAATAAATTATGGATGACAATAAATTCATCTTAAAATATCAGTTTTGTAATAGGTAAATACTGTTAGAAAAAACTCGTCACAGATTAAAAAATATAGAGTATCCACCTACTAATAGAGTAGTTTTTCTTTCCTACCACGAGACGTAAAAATACTATTATAAATTCATTAAACTCATTCAATGTTATTTTTAACATTTTATGGCCACACTACTCTATTACAATAGCCCTATGAAAACAATGTTGGTATTGTCATGAAATACAATAAAGAGTCTCATAAGGTGGAATCAGAATCGGTGCATGAAAATTGTTATTATATGAAAAATAAAACCAAAATATATTATCATCTAATTATACTACTATTTATAAGGAAAAAGAACAGGGTATATCATCGATAATATGGATCACTGCATTTGAATGTATGTATATCTTCGGATATTACAATATGATCAAAATCATTTCAGTCCCTAAGGGTATGTACAATACCTAATAATACATCAATGTAAATCATGTATATATATCATATAATATTCATAATTTTTCTCCATTAATTAGTATAATCACAGTGACATACAACATTATAGTCTTATCTACAGAATGATTATTTAAATTTGGTATGAATTTGGAAACAATTTTTAGATGATCATTAACCACCGGGAGAGTGTCACAGCTGCCGAGGGTCTTTCAAATACACATCAAAAAAATACATCATGAATATTACCATATCTACATAGGAATGATATGTGGATGGAGAAGTCCACTAGGACATAGTTTCTAGAAATTAGTACATTTTAGGGAATGAAATCATGAAAAAAATACAACAATGGTCTTCATCCTCTCTAGACAGTAGACACCTCTCTTGAGTTCATGGAATACCATTTTCACTCCGTGATGCGCCAACCATTTAGTGGTGTGGAAATATGTAACCAACTCTTTCCTGATGGATGAAGGGACTAAAACACATGCATAAAAAAGGATAATATCATCATAATCCAATAACCATCTAGTTATTGGGTCATTGGATGCTGGTTGTTCTCCCATGACAACACACTCATGGTCGGAATACTAAATACCCTTCGCCCAATATAATGAAGAAGGTGTTACAAATAATGGGTTTCTTTTAATTGATCCATTATTATTGAAATCTTCAATCGTTCAATCTACCAAAAAAATAATCAGGTTCTAATGATCCTTCTATGTTTTTTGACCATGAATCTAAGCTTTCTATATCATTCAACTATGTGCATCTGTAACTATATTACCTTTACCAATTGTATTGGTCATCTTAACTTCAAATCTAAATAGGTAATCTTACCAATAACATTGAGAGACATTTTTCCACTATTTACTGATATAACATAAATTTATTTCATTCATATAGTGAAAAGTATTCTCACCAAAGAGATAGTTTCACAAACACGTTAATGTGTAGAACAAATATGCTAGCTTCCTATCATGGGTATGATATTTCCTCTAATGTGGTCACAAATGACATGACCCATATACTAATACCCATTATTCATAAATCAAAACTATCCTCAATAAAACAATTGATAGATTATATTAAATATATATCCATCCCCAATATTTAGGGGTATCAACAATAGTTCTATATTTAAAATATTCTTCATATCAATAAAAGTATCCCTAATCATGTGTTCCTAATTAAAATATACATATGTATTCTCCATCATAGTAATGAGTGTCAATATGTGGATGAAATAAATGTTAAAAATCCATTGTACCCTTCTAATCAATTATTCTTTTATCCAAAACACATTCTGAGGATGTATCTTGGACATCACTAGCTCAACCATTGCTGGTTCTACTAATAAAATGGCCTCAGGAAAAAATTATGAAAAATAAATAATCCTAAATCCAATAAGGAAACATTTATAGAATGACTTGTATCTTATGGTATTTAGGTTTACTATGGACTTTCATAAGATGTAAACAATGATTTTCTATGGATGTTGAGTGGACAATGATGACTTCAATGAAGACAAGGATGAATGAATTAAGATATATGTGAAAGATCAATTTCATGAGGGATATAAACACAATTGGTGATTTTTTAAATATATATTGAATGACCATGAACTTGTACAATTCTTTCATTCATTGAAACCCCATGTATGGGAAGTTATCTACTCAAACTATGAGTAAGAGATATGATGATTGGTGATCGATCTATGAGATACAATGGTATCCACTGAACATATTAGGGAGATCATTGATCCATGGACATATATGAATATTCTCCCCTATCACCACATTCAACTTATGGTAATATACATAGAGATGAATATTTCATTATTCCTACACATAAAAAAATATTTGGTCTTCATGAGTATGTAATTGACCTTATAAAACCCTCCCTACCAATTTATAAATATAGACATTGAGTTCCTTGAACTTGGTCAATTCCATAGAATAAGGGGATATTGAAGCCGGCTTCTCCCTTGGCATGTGTTGTATCTCAAATAGAACAACCCTATCAATGGAAGGTTCTATGAAGTAATCTAGAAAGAAGTACTGATAGAGATCCAAAACTATAGTAAAAGACAAAGGATAATCTCATAATCCATCTAAGAGACTCAATCCTATTTTGTATTCTCGGATCATCTAATGCCATCTAATTTTTATTGAAACTAATGTTATCTCAAAATAAAATTCCTCATTTGTCACAAAATTTTATCCCATGGGATGTACAAATGATACATTCCTCAAATAACAAACATTAATATATCAGCAGTTGGTCATTTAGTCTCTGACATGAATCCTATAGATTCTAATCATCTAATGAATCAATAAATACAACAAAGCCACTTAATTAAAAGTGACTATAGTACACTCTAGTCATCATACAGTATGGTTCATGTTCATGACCAATAGTGTAACATGTCAATGTAAATCAGAAAAAATCATGATCAATTTGGTCAAGTAAAATAGAATGGCTTATACACATAAAGGAATTTAAAATATTGATATTAGTAAAAGTACTTATAAATCTATAATTAATAAAGGTCATACATAAAATAGTTTAAATTTAATTATAACCATCTAGTGATGTTTAATCCACTTTATATAATCACTCCACCTTAGCTTATAGAATATATTGCTATGGTACATTATTTTTTGGAATAATCAATGTATAATACAACTTTTAGAACCCTATCCAAATCCCTAGTTCCTTGATATCATATACATTTATATCTTACTGAAGACTAACATAAAAAATATAGGATATAATTATGGAGTTACCTCACATCTCATAATTGATAAAACATAATATTGGGTGATGTTTATACCCAACAATAATATAATACATACCACAATTTAAGAAAATTAAATATCCTCTTGATATTGATGAAGAATCCATATTCAACCTCAAATGCTGGCTAATACCCAATTCCACATATATAGTGACCCATTATTTTCCTACATAATATTAAATCCTATTAGATGAATATTCATTACATACCTTTAGAATCTAAACCAAAACCCAATAAGTGTGTTGTATCTGGAAACTATATAAATAATACTCATTTTTATTTAATATATATCATTAATATAATATTATATATTTTATTTATTACACATAGCCTAATTATAACCTTCCATCTAGATCTGGGTAAAGCAAATTTAAGAGTATTTCAGCTAAGATGATATGTAAGTGTAAGCAAGGGAGATATATATCATTAAAGGATATGTTGATTACAAGAGTATGATAACATATTCAGGCGCATGTTCTTAGTATAAAGTATTCCTAAAAAGAAAATATTATATTGTAAGCACTAAAATAATATTTTTTTCTAGAAGTAAGGAAAATAATAGTATCAGAGTAGTTGTCATCATTCATGATTTCCAACATGGGAATATTGTATTATAATCAAAATAAACTAGTTTCATATGAACATAAATAAAAATAATAATATATATACCTATGATAATTGTTATAATGTTATCTTACTTAAACATTAACATGGAAATAAAGTGAATCAAAATCATGGAAACAACTTTTCCTATAGGAATAGATTGATTTTAATCATAATCAATCCTCAATATGTGAAGAAATATATTGAAAATAATGTTAATGGTTATAATAATTATGTATAAAATATCAATATCACCATAACTAATTCATTGGTTTTATATAATAGAAGAAAACATAACAATATCTCAATTCATTCAAATAAATGACATGATATCCTAAAACAAGAATCGTATCATCAACACATAACCTATGGAATATCAATGAGTTTTGTAGAAATGTAATGATAATAGTAGTACCATAACATACATAGAAATAAAATGGATAGTAACAGTGTAGAATATCCCAATTAGGACAATTGTAACAAACTTTTATGTTATTGGAGATGAAAACATCCTATAGAATATCACAACAATACCTCTAGAGGAAAATAATAAATTCTTTTAAATCATATATTAAAATAGAATATATTGAAAAAAATTGGAAAAAAAGTCTTTATAAAAAAATATTTTAATCTTGTAAAGGAATCGTTAAATAATTTTGCAGTCCTATAAGTGGTAAATTCTTCTCATTACCTACAAGTGAAAATTAAACATTCCTTTTAAACTTTTGCATAATAATTCATAAACTACATCATTGAGAAAATGAAAAGAATATTAATTATTTTTTTATATGGTCTATAAAAGGTTGATCTTACATTAAAAATTCATATCAGAATATTAATAAAATTTCAATATCTTTTTAGAGTAAACATAAACATTGATAAAAAATAAATTTCATCCAAGTATAAAAACATACACGATATTCCATATATTTTTCTCTATATTTATATACAAATGTGAAAAAAATGAAAGTAAAATATATATTATAAATAATGAATAATTTATAATAAAATGAAATTTAATTATATGATAAATATTCCAATATTTTCTTAATGTAAAAATACTCGTTAACATTCCTGATTAAAATAGAATTGATACACAAATACCTCACATAATGATTCTACATTCATCATATGTGTTCAAATGTCATGTGTAATAAATTTATATTTCATATAAATTCATTAAGGATCCATATTATAATCTATCATAAAAATTATTATTTAATTAATAAATCTTATCACCACTTTATTAACCATTTGTTATTAAATTCTATTTTATAAGTGATAATTGCTTCATTTTTCTTGCATTTTTATCTTCTGAAGTCCCAATAAAAAATAATTGGTCATAGTTCCAATATCAATATAATATTAATCATGATATAAATATTATATATATTATTCATATGTATTTATATTCATCCATAGAATTCAGAGAAAGAAAAAATGAAATATATTGTTCAAGAGGATGGTTGGTTGTGTGTTCACATGAATGTTATTTGGATTTTTCTTTAGAAAGAATTAATGAATTTAAAATAAGAAATATCATTTAGAGATTTCTTCTCATATCATTGATATCATACATTAAAAATCTATATCTTTATAATAATCCATGTTAATATAAAATGAAAATGAATAACATCGCTTTGTGGAGGTGGTAGTCCACAAAGACACATGATCGACATTATCATTTCATATGAATGGGAAATTAATTTTATATAAAAGTTATTATAATTACTAATGAATAAATTTTCTATTAATTTCATTATAAATATTAAATCATTCATTATATCCATCCGTGAAATATAGAGATGATAAATGAATTGCATTACTATGTGGAGATGGTAAGCCATACATGTGCATAAACAATGTTTTCATTTTCTATAGGATATAAAATATGTGGAAACTAATTTCATTTAAAAAATAACATCTATATGTATCTATGAAGCTTTAATAATTATTTTATATTGTATTTTATAAATTTTGATATGTTATATGAATAAATGAAATTAAAAATTATCAGTTATGAGTTATAACTCTTCTTTGAGAATCCTCTTTTGAGTTACATCTAAAACCATGAATATATAGTATTTTATAATTAAAAGATGATTTTAAAAATATTTAAATAAGATATAATAATAATATGGTAGGTTTTGGACGACTTATATTGCTCAATGACGTATAAAGAAAATATACAATGGGTTTTCTTTTAATATGGGTTAAAAATAAAAATATTTGAAGTACCAAAAATATTAAAATTTAAGTTAGACATTCAAAAACAATATAATTTCTAAAAAACATAGATTAAAATAAAAATATTATAAGGTCAAAATATAATAAAAATATATATTTTGATTTTTTTCATTTTAAATGTTAAATGTTTATTTAACATATCTCTTAAATTATTTTATTCTGAAACATTGTAATGATATTTTTTAGATTAAATGGTTATAATTGGTCGTATATCTTTAAATTTTACTCATTAATGACCAAGGGATGATATATTTCTCGCTTTATAAAACTAATTTTTGGAAACATATATTTTAATTATTTTAAATTAATTTAATGAAATAATTCTATCATAAATTACTATTAATATAATTTAACTTCTACATACTTATTTTTCAATAAAACAACTCGAATAAATTGAAATTAAAAAATTATCCAATAAATAAATTATAATATGATATAGTAATTCATAAAAGATAGTGAAGAATAGTTATTCACCAAAATTATTTAAATTCTAATATATTTTAAATCGTATATATTATTGTTATTCTAATGAAAAATGTACTATGTTGAAGTTTAATAATGATTTCACTTTATTATAAATATCTAAATATAAATATTAAATTACTATAATAAAATTATTAATTTATATTTCAAATGAAAATTTATGACAACACATATACCCTTTTTATCCATAATAAAACTTTTTAGAGATGTTAAACTCAAGAAAGTGGAATTTTTCATATATTATATTCATAACAAAATATAACACTCATAATCAATTAGGAAGTAAAAAATGTGTCTATATATCATGAAAGGAATGGAAATATATAATCAAAATAAACCCAATATGATAAATTTTTTTTAAAAATAATTTAAAATATTAATTCTAATGTTTTTACTTTATTTTAACGATATTACCCTTACAAAGGTGAAACAAATTTACTATAATTAAGAATCATAATGAAATAAAAAAATCAATTTAACAAATTTTATCCTCTAGATTTTATAAAATAATTATATTTTCAATATTATTTTCCTTTAGTGGAAGAAATTTATTTTAATATATGTGTAATAATGAAATTAAAACATTTTCATATAAAAGGAAAAATCAAGCACAAAAATGGAAAATATTCTAATATTTTTCCTCGAAAAATATTAGACTCATGCTAAAAATTTGATTAAATATATAATATATAAAATTCATTAATATAATTTTCCACCAGTGATCAAATTTATGTACTAATAAAAAAACAACATGGATATAACTACTTTTAGAAAAAAATATTTTTTCTAATTAAAATATTATTTACTTATATTTATTATAACATGATAACATATTAATTCATTTTATAAAATTTTTAATCAATAAATATTTTATAATTTAATTATTTTTATTCTTACCCTCTAATCTAATTTCTGTGAGATAATTGTGTTCTTCATTACGAGTCAATTATAATGAATATTTTTTACATTGAAGGCTATCAGAGAAAATAAAATTATTTAAGGAGAATTAGATCTTAAAATATCAGGTTTTTAAATTCATTCCCAATTAGAATAAATTTCAGCAATAAATTCTTTTACAGAGATACCAAAAATTGATAATATTTATTTTTCACCCCATTATTATGTCCCTAATATGATTTTTCTAATTTATTTTTATGGAAGAAAATTTTGACCCTCTTAGTGGTCCATTTTCAAAAAACCTTCTCTTTATAATATTAAATATCCATCAGATATTCATCGTATGATATATCATGATCCAGTGGTATAACCCAAAACTTTTTTAAAATTGAACGGTCTGGTATGTACATCACGAGTAGAAAATTACGGAACACATCGTGAACATGAGTGATATTCGGTGGAAACTATAAATGGTAATCTAATGTCTCAATAAGATAAATAATATCAAGGGTACCAACATTACTAGTTCTGAACATTACATTCATTCTAAACCTCCCAAACATATTGGAATGATAAATTCAATGGAATTCCATTTCACCTACAACAAAATCTAGATCTGAACAATTATTGTTATGATAACATTTATAAAAACTATGAGATGATAATATTTCATACATAGTGTAAAATATTTTTCATCCATTTACACATCTATCTCTTGTCCCAATAACATTTATACAGTATGTTTATCCTAGTATGTAGGGGTTATTCACTTCCCACAACTATGGGACTTATATAGATCCATCTGAATTCATGATTGAAATCTTTTATTTCAATTAAAAAAGATAATATGAAAGTGTTGTTCGAAACCACAATTGAATTATTGAGAAAAATATGGAATAATATCCTCCAAGGATTGAATAGATCTTTAATAAAAGATATATATCGTAGGATTATATGTTTTAATTAAACAGAAATTTTATCTTGATCCTGGAGATGACATTATTTGAAAATCAAGTAAAGCATTAGATATTTATCTGATAAAATAGATTATGGGGATCCATTAAATCTAAGAACTTTTTTAATTCATCACATGGAAATATGATCAAGAGATTAAAATTCTCTAATGGAAATAAATTGTTATGAATTTGTGAGGTGATTAACTATAACCCATATAATATTATATCTTATAGATTTTTTTTGGATTAAGAAAATGAAATACTTGGTAATGATTACCAATTTAAATTTTGGTATAGTTAATGGTTATAGTATAAAATAAAAAAATTATCCCATATAGAAATAAAAAAAAAATACCAGGAATCGAGATACATAATCTACAATATTCATTTTCATGTTACCCCATAAGAAATATTCCTTGAATTCAATGTACATATTTTTTCTTCTAGGATGTATTTAGAATATAAAAATAATTTATTTATCCAATAAATACATATTTTATTATAGTATATATAGAAGATAAACATGGTTATTAAACCATATCTTTTCATCATAGTTAATCCTAATGGAAGGATTATTTGTTTCATTATAATGAAAGTATACATCATATATGTTTTTCCTTTATAAACATCAGATGGTTGGATGGTTGAATAATCATTTGATCCAAATAATATTTCACCCATTCCTTTTAATTTCGAAATCCATATTTTATAAAACAAGAAATATTTTTTATTTTATGATTCTAGTCATAGATAAGCTATCATGACCATTTTGGCAAAAATCATCAGCTACCTTGTTCGACTTCGTAGGGTGCTAATATATTGATCAATCATCATCATCATTCAACACCAATAATGTCATCTACTACTTATTTAGATATATATGGTTGAATAGATACCTTAAACATTCAAGATCATTATATATAACTCATTGTTCTATATAAAATAAATCTTCTATATCATTAATGCTGAAATTACTCAAATTAACTCTAAATAACGAGTGAGGTAATTTTTCATATGAACCTTCATTTTGTGAGAGGAATAAAATTTCTCCATATGATTATAATGGATGGTGAATCACATTTTCTTATTAAATGATGAAATATAGATAATTATCTCTTATCCTAAGTACTTTAATGTAATAATAATTACACAGACTAACCTACGATTTAGTTCCATGAAATTTTTTTCACAATAATCTTTTAATGGAATATGGATCCATTTATTGTTAACATGTCGACTAGGTAGGGTATCCATGATGAATTCTCCATTAAGCATCGACAATATCTACCCAAACCAAAAACATATGTCTCTCTATCATTGTTTTTGGTCTAGGAAAACATTCAAAAACTTTTATTTTGTTTAACCATAGTTATAACTTCTCTTCATATTATATTACAAAAAATCAGTATTTTTCTGATTAAATTAACACCATAAAATATATCCATATGAATTCTAATTCTTGATGATATTTATTACAATTCTTAAGTGATCTTTATCACCTTTCATAGTATTCAAATTCACTATAATATTATTTATAATGTCTAATAAAATCTAATATATTTCATCTCTAATTTGTCTTTTAATTTAATCCATTAACATTGTGGGGGGATGATTAAGAAAATATGGAGTCACATTAAATTCATAGAGTCCATAACATGTACAGAATGTCTTCATGGGTATATCCCACATGACCCTCAAATTATGATATACATAATAATGGTCCATCATGGAAATGATTGTCTATCTCATTATTTGGTCATAAAATCCATCAATATTGGGAATGTAATGATTTTTATTGATTAGGTTCCACTTAGGTTCTCTAATATAAATAATGATCATTCACCTATCTTTATGATTAAAAAAATAATAGAATCACCCCAAGGTGATGATCATGGATAAATTGATCCATTGTCGAGATTCTCCTGGAGTCTCTCCATCGAATCCCACAATATAATAATGATCATTATATGGATTAATTGAACAATGTACTACACCATGCATGAGTTATTTTGAAAAATCAATTTGATAATTCGTCGGAGTGCTAGAAAACTCTTATAGGTGGAAATAAATAAACTCCCAAAGAATATGGAAGTCACCAATTGTGAGTTTCTCCCCAAAAATGTGAGATATATAACAGTGATGTATAGTAATTAAAATCCATATGATAGAAACAATTTCCATTGTTAGTTCTTATTCTTCTTCCACACCAATAAATGATCATAAGTTATTTTGGAATATTTAATGTTACATTCCATCTTCATAATTTTATATCTGGTCAATATATAGAGGGTCAATCAATACTATGAAATAGATCAAATTCAACTAGTGGGAGAGTCATCTAGTTTATAGACAGAAAATTCTTAGAAAATTCTATTGTAGAAGAGCTATAAAATTTAGATTTTAAATCATACCATTAAAGATGATTTTACCTATACCTCAACATATAAACAATTAGGTTTTGATATAATATTCCTTCAAACTTATTAATATATAAAATTTTGGGGTACTCAAGATTAAAATAAAACATGTTAAGTTACAAATTGGATGATATTTTTACCTTCTATTGTATCATTTTCTATATCTTCTTAAGTGGTGACTGAGATGGATTTTCTATTATAAATTTTCTTATGTGGTCATTATAGCCCACCGACCACATTTTCTCTTTGATTATGGAGTTGAGTAAGATAATTACTAAACATCATATATTTGAATATTATAAAATAATTGTTAGAATCTTACCTCTCCTAAATTTTATTTTATGACCTTTTTATTGTTAATTAAATGAATTTCCTTATGTATTTTTCGTTCCTTTATGTTTTGGAAATCACAAACACATTTTCCTATGGAAAATAATTTATTTATAAGAGATATTTTCTCATGAATAATTTTCAATCTATAGGAATTATGGTTAACTTATCTATGTTTTATGACACCTTATCAAATATTTTCTTAATCCAATTCTATCCATATTTTGATTAAGAAAAAAATCAGATCCTTATCTATAACTCAGAATCATACAGTTCTTGAGAATCTGATTTTTAATGAAATCAGAGTCGGATTTTTCCCAAAACTAGAATACAATTTCTTATGAAACCAGACTCTGATTTCTATCAAAATGTGACTCTAATTTCATTGGAAATCAGATATTGATTTATTCTAAAATAATACTCTGATTTCTCCTAAAATCCGATGTCAATTTCTCCTGAAATAAAACTATGATTTCTCTAGTAATCTGAGTCAGATTTTTTCTAAACATCGACTCTAAATTAATCATAATTTAGACTCTGATTACTATATAATTTAGAATCCAATTATCTATTATTTCAAAATCTGATTTTCAATATTCATTGAATATGTTAATCTCGATCGGATGAATCTGAGAAAAACATTTTATTTACTTTCAAAATTTCATTTATGTAATGTTTTGTTATATTAGATTCGATATGTGATAATGTTTCTTAAGTATAGTAATGTTTCTCATAATTAGTTATATAAATCAATTTCATCCAATATATTTTTACATAACTGTTTCCTAAGTTCCACTTGTATTGGTCCCTCCAATTTTCGTTGGGACATATGACTATTTGAGGTGGATTTCAACAATTGTAATTCATGACTTTAAATACCCATACATTTCAATGTTCGAGAGAAACATTAATGTGGAGTTTTGGTCAGGATATGATGAAATTTATAATGATGTGATACTCTACGAGAGAACTACATGATCTTCCTTGTGATATTTCTATAAAAAAATTATCAAGTAGAGAACAACTTGTTCTGTCATTGTAGTGTGAATCTAGTTAATTTTTTCCCAGTCGATGGCTTCCATGGATCATAAGGTAGTCATTTCAGTCACCATAATGATCAAGGTATTGAAAAGTTATTAAGACATATACCTATATTTATTTTGAGGCCTTACCCTTGTTGTGGTAAGACATATTTCCTTTAATTTTTAAATAATGAGACCTTTATCCAAGGTTATTGGATACCCTTCCCATTGGGATAAAATATTTCTTATAATTTTTTACTAGTTGTTTCTACATGATTTACTTCTACTAATTTTTGTTAAAGTTTGAAAGTTTTACATTTTTAAATATTATTATACTTTTACAAACTCTAACATATTAGATTCTATATTCATTATGGTAGATTAAATCCTTATGTAATCATATTTAATTATATTTATCAAATCATAATTATTAGATCATAGCCAAGTTAGTTTATTTATTAATAACTAAATAGGAATTCAAAATTCATCTATTTTAAATTTTTCAATTTTTTTCATAAGATTAAAAATGAATGTTTTTAATATTACAATTCAACCCACTCTTGTAACTGAAAAATATTTTCTTATTGTTAAGGAAAATAATTTTTTATGTTAAAAATCACTCCTACTGTAATTAAGATATCTATATACATTTTAATCCTACAATTATAATTAGATAATGTTTTTGAAATAATTATACTTACATATATGTTTTATTTGTCAAATTTTCTTTTTCATCATTACATGTTTCTGTTTTTTAATGATTTTACCTATAAGCTATTAGTTTATAGACCTTTTCTTCTAACTAATTTTATGGAAATTATTTTCTTTTAAAAATTACATGAGTGAACGTTTGGTAAATAAACATAAATTGTACCAAACATCCAGTATTTTATGGAAATGGCTATGAGTAATGGAGGTATATGCTAATGTATTTTAGTATAAATACAATTGTGTATAATTTAATTATGTTAATTGAAAATTACAAGATTCTTGAGAAGGAAATCATAAATTTAACCATTCAAAAAAACAAGAGTACGGACCTACCATTATGGTACAAAAAACTTTGTCATGTTCTCTGAATAATAACATCTATATGTTGATTTTATCATGTGAAGCTGCTAATATCATCAAACTGACATTAAATGTTACACATTTTGGGACATCCAATGTTATTGAAACAAGAAGAGATATTATTAGAACTGAATACCATGGTTTTATGTTTTCTTATGGATAAATTTTATGAATAGTTTAATAATGGTTTATGAATATTTTTAAAAACCTTCTGTCTATGGGGGAGAAAGGAATTGATGATGAGATTCCTACTGATAATATAATAGATATTATGTCCAATGAGTGGGAATCCAAAACCACAGTAGTTTATAAGAATTAAAATGATTCAACCATCACTCTTAATTAATTATTTGGGAATCTTCTACACCATGAAAATAGAATGGAGAGAGATATATATATCTATAAGAAAATGAATGGTAAATGAACTATTTCTTTCACTACTACATAAAATCATATGAAATCCAAGACTCCTAAAAGAGTTACTAGATAAAATATAAGAATGATACTATTATATTTGAATAATGTCATAGATAACTTTCTTAGAATTAAATCCCAATCTTAATGGAAGAATGAATAATATTATGGGAAATAACTCTTTCCAAAATAGATGCAAGAAGAAATATAGAATGGATAAGTAAAAATCAGAAGGGACTTATTATGAAAGCCAGATGCCATGTCATATTACAATAGACATTCTTATGTTCAAAAGGTAGAAAATAATGGATAGGAAATCAGAATGAAAATAAATAAAGTACTACAATTCTAGGGATGTAATGGCACTAAAAGATGAATAAACCTAGAGAGAATGTGGTGGAGACTATTTAAATTAATACTGGGATTTTGAATATCCTATATAGGTGAATATTGGTCTTACATACCAAATTCCTATTTAAAATCAATTCCAAATGGGTATGGTAAACATTGTTGATTCGTTAACCAATATTTCATTATGTTCTAATTATCTAAATGAAGAATATTATAAATCTTCGGATTATGATTCTTCCTCATTAGAAGATAATACATTATCTTATTTTGAAGAAGTATCTAGTTTTCCCATTTAACACGAGAATTAAAATAAAATGATCAATAAGAAATAAGATATGGAATATTCTAGAATCTATATTTTAACTAAATAAGTATCATATCATTTAAAAGATCTTGATCTAAAAACCCTAGATTTTAAAAATTATTCCAAAAACCATAAATAAGTACATCTGTAAAAGGATAAAAATTCTATGGAATGTGAAAATTTAATTTCCAAGTAATATGAATTAGATTCTAAATTCAGATTGTAATACTAATAAATCTGAGGATGTGAAATTAGTCATAAGACAAAAATATTAAATATTACCAATAAAAAACATTTGTTAAATATCAATAATGGAAAATATGGTTTTAATAAAATCCATTCACAACTTCATCCTATTAGGAATATTTTGGGATTTGGTTATTCTCACTTAAAAAATATTTTTAGTTATAACTATTTTTCTCTCTATAGTGCTCATCTCTACACTAAGTGTCAATGTGGTGGACATTATGAGAAAATATTCTCTTTGAATTAAACACTATAAATAGATTTTAAAACAAGCTCATTTTTATATGAAATTATGAATTCCGAATATTTTATTTTCTAACTTTTTTTATCCATAAATGTTTGGATTCTCGAAGTTTAACTATTTTAATTTTAGGAAAACACGTGATGTGCTAGAAATAATACAAAGTACATGGATGGTAGATGTTCCTGACACACGATTGGTAACAATAAATTAATTGAATATATTTTTAAGATGAATGGTGGAAATGTTACTTTCAGATATATGATCAATGAAAAATTATTGGTATATGTAATATTGTTCTTATTGGAAAATCATTAATTTCAATTGTTTATTTAATAATGGTCTTAATCACAACCTTATAAGAATAATCCAATTCTGTGATGATTGATACCATGTGAAATATTGTAATGATAAATTTCTAGTACAACAATCCAAGAAAAAGATTAATATCTCTACACAAAGGCATGAGAATTATTATTCACTATACTTAGAATACCATTGGAGCAATTAATTAACTTGACTTTGTGTAATGGAAGATCAATCATGGTTATGACCTAGAAGACTATGACAATATAACTATAGGAACTTACAAAAAGTTTCAATGAATATACTTCTTATGGATATACAAGATCATAGATTTTATTCTTAAATTGATTGTGATCCTTTTCAGTATCTAAACGAACATAAGTCAATATATAAATCAATCATGGATGTCTGAACATCTGATGCATTATTGATAATTCATAATGATCCTTTTGTTCTATCATAAACTAGAATTATTAGGGGAAAATAAAATTTATTTTAATTAATTTATGATTAAAGTAGATTTTCATGGGTTTATTTTCTAAAAAAATATATGAAATTTTCTTCTGTTAATTATTTTTTAGAAAAATATATTAATTATGAAAACTTTACATTGATAAGTTTTCATAGATTTCATAGAGAAGAATTTGAAATATCAGTTCATGAAACATTTTGTATTATGAAAGGAAATACTCAAAACATCCCAGCTCTATGAACTCATCAAAAAAATAGTTTTAATAAAATAATAACATGTACTGTTGAAGAGATAACATGAAAAATGTTTAGTGAATACTCTTTTTCTAAAAAATTTGTGCTAAACCGGTTATTACAGCTTGATATACAATAAATTGAGTTTAATCGGTCCCTTTCTTAATAAACAAGCTTATGTGTAATAGATTACATGAAAATATAATGATTTATACATCCAAGTATCTATATGATAAATATTCATCTTGAATACTATATATAATGTACATAAATTCACATCCAAATTTGATGAACCAATTTCTTAGTCTATTCCCTAATTATAATGTGAAATTTATTTTTTTCTATTTAAAGGGAACAATAGATTTATGAATTTTCTATTCATTTGGAAATGGTTTTGTTTTAAAAATCTTTTTGAATTATTACAATGGTGGATGTAGAATGGATATGAAAAGTACATATGGACAATTTCATTTAATAGGAGATTCATTAGTTTCTTGGCCATGAAGGAAAAAATACTCATTATCAATTTCCACTACAGAAGCTAAATACGTAGCATACAGATGTTGTGCTAAAGTGTTGTAGACACAACACACATTCATAGTCTATGGAATAATTTTTACCAAAACATATATAATTTGTGATATTACAAGTGCAATTTACCTATGAAAAAACTATACACATCACTATTGAGTAATGGACATAGACATAAGCTTCAATTTCATAGGGATCACAAACATAAATGAGATATAATTATTTAATTTATCAGAATCCAAGATTCACATATTGATAGGATTACAAAACCTTTACCCTTCGATAGATTTGAATACATTTAAATAATTTAAGAATGATAATCATAAGGTAATCATCCATATACAGATTCTTGTTGAAACCTATATCTTAGTATTAATATACTCATTTCTATAGGGAGAGAACATATATTTATTCTTTTATATTTTCATTCCTAATTTTTCCACATTTTAGGACATAATTTTTTTCGGACCAAAATTTTTTTGGAACCTAAGATGTTTTATTTCCCTAAGAAAACTAAGAGGAATAATACCAAAAAAAATTCTTTCTGTGTAATATAATGTGTATATTTCATTACCTATATCATAATAATTTATTTTTTGAAATATGGTATGTCAAAATATTTTTCAAACAAATCTATCAGATTTAGTTTCCATAAATCCAATTTTATTCTTTAGAACATCAAAAGACTATAACTAGTAAATTATTCTCTCGAATTGATATCAACCATCAGATTAGATGAAGATAATTTCAACTATTGAACTGACATGGGAAGATGAATATTTATGGTGATTCCTATACAGTGGGCCCCCCTCTTCATATCCCACATCGGTTTTCTCAGTGACTTTTCACCGTAACTCAATCACACTTCATGTTTTATGTTCATTTTCCCCTCCTCCTTAAACTCTGAATATTTCTTGAGATATTCTCATAGACACAGATGTATACCAACAAAGTGCTCAAAGATTCGATAATATTTAAGGAATGATTGTTGGACCCAAATTTCTCTTCCAAGTATAACTCTTTGTCATAAAAAATGAAAGATAATAATAGATGAGAATCTCTTTGTATAAAATTAGAAAAGAATCAATATTCAGTGTATGCTGATCTAATTTTATAGTTTTATGATACATTTAATTTTTAAGAAAATGGAGGAAAATAAATGTTTTACTTTAAGAGTTATGTATAAACATACTCTTTGTCTTACAAAAAGGAAAAAATAATATTATAAATACACAAAGAAAGAGAGTCAATATTATTTTTAAATAATGGGGCCGCAAAATCAATTATTATTAAAGAAAAAAAAATTAGGCTATTGAGTACGTTAGGCTTAAGGGAGTGAAGACTCCAATGATAGCACATCTTTCAACAAACCACATATTAGTGGACCCTAGGATGAAAGGTTTTTTGATTCCAAGTAATAGAGATAAGGAATCCCTAAAGATATGTGATATCACTATGATAGATATATTGGTGAATGCAAGAAAGATAATAATCATTATGCACATTATTTTATCAATCAAATACGTTAGTAATGGATTCATCAAATCTGAAATCCTGATGTACCATATAATATTGTCTAAGATCGTTGTCTTAATCTCAGTCTAATTCAAATTACCACGATACTCTATGTCCAAAACCAATTAAGATCATGTTGTTACGTAAGGATACATTGAGAAGGATGATGATTTTCTTCAGTGAAAATTTAGGATATTTCTTTGATCTTCTAAATATGGATTACAGTGCTGATAGTATCAAAAGAGAAGATGGATAATGCTCCACGACAACTTCCAAGAGACTAAAATCTAATGACTGGAATCATAAGAACAAGAAACAACCGTCGAAATAATATCTTCTCAGCTCATGTCCAAGAAGTAAAAGGCATTTTTCTTATATGGTTGTATCTAAATAGAGAGTGCTAAAAAAGATGATGAAGGAAGGTGATCCACATAGAATTAAAGATACTACTGAAGCTATGGCCATAAAAATCAAATAATTTGATTTTATTTGAGGAATAATAAAGAAAAGAAGTTAAAGAATAAAATATCTGAAGAAGATATTATATAAAAAATTTAAATTATATACCTGAAATGGCTCTTAAAATATTCAGGTACCAGAATTATTCTTGCAAGAACCCATGATTCCTCTGGAAACAGTGGAAACTGAGAATCTAGTAACATATAAGGGAATGAATTGTTTTTCATTTTTAAAACAAAAACATGATTTATATAAAAAACAGAATGAAAAAATAAGAATAATTAAAGAATGAATGTGATATTGTGATAATAATTGTATAGGAATATAAATCCAATGAGGTTCCATCTGAAAAATTGTGACAATAAAATTTCCAAGATTCTACCACCATGATAATTTCTAAAGTTAATTTTTTTTTATAAAGATAATATTTCCATGGATGAGGTCAATAATTTCCCTTCAGATGATGAAATTTTTAATAATAATATTGATTTAGATAATGGTGTATATAAACAAGATGATGTTAATGATGATAAAATATTCTAAGTTTCTCATGGAGAGCATGCTACTCATAATTTTGAGAATATAATATTTAAGAAAGAGAAAGGATAAGAATTTGTTGTCCATAAACCAAATAAATATGTTGTTGAAAGAATAAATAATGATATTGTTCTTTACATATATGAATAAAAAAGATAATAAGGATAATGATGCATCACCAAAAAAACCATCTGTTTCAGAGTCTTCCTCTTCATTAGGACACGATATTATGGTTTAATCCTTGAAGAAGATGGCGAACTCGAACCCTTTCTTTCGTAGTATTGATTAATTATTTCAACAAATTCAAGAGGAAATTATTCAGATGACCGAGTCTATAAAAACTCATATGGAAAATATTATAATACTAAAAGATGAGTTCAATACTTTTTTGATCAGTTATGATGCTCATAAGAGATTTTCAATGAAAAAACAATGCTGTCCAAGTCATTCGTAGATGATATTAATTTTTTTGAAGTTCTTGTTGATAAAGTCAAGGATTAATTTGAAAAATACACTGATAAGATCAAAAATATATCAACTTGTTTTTTTTATGAAACTGAAGTTTGATTGAGCAATCCCCCAAAAAAAAGTTAGAGCTATAAATGGGAAATTGAACTTTTTTTCTCTAAATATAAAAAGGGAGATGGAAATTGTGGAAGATTTGGCTGATAAAATCAATGTTCAGGAAGAATAGATCTAGTTGCAAGGTAAAATAGTTGTTTATTTGGAAGATAGAATCAATAATCTTGAAAGAATAAATCATGAACAGAAATATTTTCTCACGAAATATGATGATGATAAAAAATAAATGAAGATGTTCATTGCCACATTGAAGAAGTACATTCTGAATTAGAAATAGTTGGTTAGGTAAATTTTTTTTCAAATATGATATTTTTTAGTAATTTCTTTTATCACATTTGTTATATTAATTACATTTTATATCTTTGTATTGTTTCATCTTATCCATTTCCTAACATTTTAGGTACCATTTTACTCTCTCCATTCCTTTTTGAATATCACAGAGGGGGAGAAAATAATATTCAAAAAGAATATTAATATAAAGGAAGATAATTTCTATGAAAGCCGGTGATATTTTAATGTGTAAATCCTTAATTATGTTGAGTTATTTCTCAGAGAAATTCAAGAATATGATCCTTAGGTATTTCATAACAAATGGGTACGTGATTCATGTTCACCATGATCTATAAACAAAAAGTTAGATAAGTATTTTTTTAATATTCAAAAATGAAAAGCTTAGTCTTATTTTTTTTAAAGTTAGTTATGGTTTTCAAAAAGGATGTTATTGATGATTTAGTTTATATCTTTATGAATTTTTCATTCTATTATGTCTTTTAAATGAAAAACTCATTTTAATTAGGAAAATTTTCAGTATATACGAAAAATTTTCATAAGTAAAATTTTATTTCTTTATTAATGGTTTTACGATTATCTATGTTTTTCAATGTGTTTTATACAATTTTGTAAAACTATGTCTAACCATATTTTTCTTATGAAAAAAATGATCCTTATCTATAACTAAGAATATTATAGTTCTTGGGAATCCTATTAACCCTACAAACAAACATCAATTTCCCATCAAATCCGACTCTGATTTATCCTGAAATAATATCCTGATTTCACTATAAATTAGTCACCAATTTATCCTAATATAATTCAGTGATTTCTCATGAAATTATACTCAATGTACTCTTTAAATAAATATCTTATTTATCCTAAAATTAAACTCAAATATCTCATGAACCCAAACTCTGAATTCATCTGAATTGAGACTTTGATTTTCTCATAAATTAGAAATAAATTCTCTATTATATCTAAATCTTATTTCCAATATTTATAGGAACAAAATTTCACTCTCTATAGAATCTGATAAAATTATATTCTTACAGTTACCATATTTCATTAATGTAATGTTTCCATTTATCAGATCCTAAATTTGACGATGTTTCATAAGAATAGTAATGTTTATCATTGTTAGTTATTTAAAATTATGTCGTCTAGTATATATTAAATTACCCCTTTCCTGAGAGCCTTGTGAATAGTTCCATCTATAATTTTAGGAAACATTGATCACTATAGGAGGATTTGAACCATTTGAATTCATGCCTATAAGTACCCATCCATTTCAACTTTTTAAAAAAACATTCATGAGGAGTTTTTTTTAGAGATTTCAAAACATGGAATAAAGTTATACTCTAAAAATCTCAACATAATATAACATGTGTTATTGTTGTGAACAACTTGTTCAATTCGATAACATCATGTTCAACATACCTAGTGAAGATCTGATTTTTTTTGTTTTCAATCAAGGGCTTTCAGGGATATGATGACATGGGTTCAAATCACCTTATATATATAGGGTCTGTGGGGATAAGAAGAAATATACCGATCATGGTATCTATGGCTTACCAATGTGTGTGTAAGATAGATATTCTTGAAAATATAAATCAAGGGACCTTTATCAATGGTTTTTGGATACCCTACTCCTTGGGATAAAATTTTTCTTTTACTTTTTTAATTTTGGATGCGTGTTTTATTTCTATTAATTCTTGATAAAGAGAGAAACTGTTACTTTCATACACATTGTTATACTTCTTCAAACACTAATATATTTGATTCCAAACACATTATGCTAGAATAATTCCTTATTTAATTTCCATTATGTTTCATTATCGGATTCATTTTATCAGATCATAGGGAATAATGTTCTGTTTTTATGAAATAAGGAGGGATTTTGAATTAATATTGTTTAATTTTGTTAAATAATAATTTTCTTATGATTTAAAATGAATGTTTTTAATAATACATTTCACCCCTATTGTAACTAAAAATTATTTTATTAAGATTTAAATTGAATATTTTTATTATTTCAATTCACCCCTCTTGTAATTGAGAAATCTAACCACTTTTGAATCCTACATTTTCACTCATTGACAGTCTCGTGATCAATGGCCAATATTTTCACTTTTGATGAATTTCCTAGTTTTATTCAGAAAATATAATTAGTACTCTCCCCCAAATTTTTTATATGTAGATCCGTCATTGAAAAGTATCATTTGGGATTCCATAAGTATATATTTTTTCATTATTGGACAAAAAATATTTGATTAATTAGACTTCACACTCTCCATTTCATCCTTTAGAGAAAAGTGAATGATTTATTCATAGGTACTAAAGTCTCTTATGTATAACAACATTAAGTGAAATGATTTAAAGATACTAAAAAATCGATCAATATTGTTCATATGATTAATTATAAATAATTAATAATAACTTAAGAGTACTATTGTATTATCTTTATTGGTAAAAATCTATTCATCATTAAATTATTTATGCTCCATAAAATATCATTCCATATTAGTACGAAGGGTTAGAGTAAATTATTTTTTTATAAATACCCTAATAAACACTATTCATTTTATCAAGTTTATATATTCTTCTATTATAATGTTCTTGGTAGAATACATCCTTGATCATCTCCAGATTCTCTAAAATATATTTCATAGAATGCATTTTTATTTATTGTGAACTAAAAAATAAAAAATATTACTATCATCACATTCATCAATTTATATTAAACTAGTTGATTAGTAGAGCCATAGAAGGAGGGTAAAAGTTGTTTCATAAATGTTTCAATGGAATGTTTCATGTGCATTAGTTCATTTAAAATATCTTTATGATTTGAATAATGATTTATATAATGATAGTTTTGAGTTAACATAGTCATATGATATTGTATCTTAGACCCTAATCCATTTGGTATCTCTTCATGGTTTTCATTACATTGAAAATTATATTCATTATGATCATGATTTATTTTTATTACGACTATTTAGTAATACCCAAAACCATGTGTGTGCATCAAGAATGAAACAATTTTAGATAACCAATATATATTAAGGAAAATTATCTAATGATATTTACTAAAACATGACACCTTAGGGTTTACCTTTTTATCTATGATCAAATAATATTTAAATCCCTATTAATTGGTGAAAATGAAAATGTTATTTAACCCAAGACTATTCCCCTCGAGTTTCAAAGTAGTAGTTCCATAAGTTATAACCCTACATTCACTAGAATTATTGATGAGATATACTCAACCCAATATTTTCAGGTTTATTAACAAAATATGTGTATATGTAAAAACCACATCAACATATTATATATACCCAAGAATGTATTTCATAGAAAACGACTTAAAATTTTCCATAAAAAAATTAATTATTTTAACCTATACTAATACTTATCCATTGGAATTTCAACAATGATCTCTAATAATAATCTAAAAATATCAACCACAGCTTTCTTTGATACCAACGATAGAGACCCATATATTTCAAACATAAATAATACATCATTGTAGGTAAATATTAATTAAAAAAATATCCATACCTAATAGTAAATTATAGTGCTAGTGTTTTGGATACTACATAATAAACTTATCACTAAATGAATGTTCTTAAAAATAAACTAGAATAACGATCATATATATCACTCTTTTTATAGTTACCCTATTAGAAACCATCAATTAAAATATGGGGATGGAAAACAGAATCAAGGGGTGAGATAAGATTATTTATAAGGGTAAAAGAGTGTGAAAACAAACAATAGAGGTGTGGATGACCAAAAGGGTATGATAATATATTTACGGGGCATATTCTAAATGTCATATATTCATACCCATAAAATAGTACTTCAAAATAAATAATATAATTTCATTTGTATTGGTATGATAAAAAAGGAGTTAAGGAAAGTAATTGTCATTCAAGAGTTATAACATGTTCAAGTGGCATGAATATAATAAGAAATAACAATACTATTAAAATATATAAACACAATAATGCCCATAATTAATATTCTAGGTATGCCAAATAAATGACCATAATCAGACATAAAAATTCTAACAAAGCTATTCATAGTCATGATCTCTGCAATTTTTCTTAAGCGTAGAATGAATGTGATAATACTCAAACACTAACACAGACAAAAATATATCAAAATATATATTTTCAATCACATTCATGATTAGCTCCATCATATCATGATATATCAATATTAATCTACCAATTGCATTAGAGGTAAAATAATGAACTATCCAACATATTATAATAATTCTTTCAAATAATAGTCTCATGATCCTAAAAAATACATTATATCATCATATTACAACTCATGGAAAATAAATTGGTTGTATAAAAATATTGTTATTATAATAATTAAATGTATAGAAAATTTTTTTGTATAATATGATCAAATACTAATTAAAATATTAATGACACTAAATCTTTTTAAAATTGACGAAAAATAACTGAAAAGATAGTTGGAATATTTCATGAGGAAAAAACCATATTAATTTTTAAATTGTATGTAAAAATATAAAATTATTTAATTATTTAAGTAAAAATTTTATTTGAAAATAATCTTAGAAACATATAATTGATGTTTTAATATACAATGTTGATATAATGATATTAAAGAAAAAGGATTTTCAACAGAAATGTAATACAAATTCATTTTCCTTAAAAATATTTAAGTTTATTTTGTAATTTCAGTGAAGGAAATTATAAAAAAAATTATACAACATAAATAAATAAAATAAGAGAATGTGATATGTATTAAATAGATAGGTATCATATATTTTCTTTAATGTAAATTCAATAATAAAATTCCTAATTAATTTATGGTTGAATCATAAATCATGTTCCTTATGTCTCTCCTTTCTTCATTTGTGTTTGAACCTCCCATATAATAAATATTGACTTATTATAAAAGTATTACATTATAATAATCATATCTATCACATCTTACACGATTTAATTATGATATCCTATCATAAATTTATTGGCAATTTTTATTAAAATCCATGACGTTGGTGATAACTACATTATTTTCCTGCATGTTTTAGTTAAAAAGTACTCTTCCTTATATATTTTTGATGTTTTAATCATCTCAATAGTTTTTATAATGATATTGGTTTCATATATATTATTTATATATATTTATATCCACCGATAAAATAGAAATAAAGATGAAATTTCATACAAAATTCATGGTAATGTTAGGTCATATGTACATATAAACACCGATTCCATTATTCGGTTCATAGATAAAAGGAATGTTTAATAAAAATTAGCCTTTAAATAATAATTTTTATATCATAAATATTAAACCTAATATAATGGCTTGTACATTACTTTGACATTACTTTGTCAAACTCTGGCGTTTCAGGGTATCTATGACTGTGGTAACGTATCATCATGGTGTCACCTATCAGTGCCACCGACCAGCTTCACCGATCAACTCCTCAATCCCCTCCACTGATCCCATTCATTTATCAGCATCACTGATCTACTTCACTAATATACTTCACTAATTGGCTCCAACGATCATCTTCACTGACCAGCTACATTGATCAGCTCTACCGATCATCTTCATCGATTTTCTCCATCGATTGTCCACCGTGGAGTATCAGGTTTCTTTCCAGTTTCACGCCTGTTACATCTCCTTATACCATAAAACTTATTAAAAGCGACATTTCGATCAGTTTTAATCCATTTCTATACCCACTAGTCTTTCTTTCAAATTCCAATCTTCCCTGACTAGTTTAACAAATGAAACTTATTGTACAAACAACACATTTAGTCAAGACACAACCAATTTTTCAAGTACTTTGAAATGGTATATCTGATAACTCTTAGATCCGGCCTTTATCACCAATATATTATTCCTCAGGCTCTTTTGTTACATCTAAATATGCACGAAGTCCATATTCAGTAGATGAGTTGTGCAACCGTGCTGGATCCCTTCCTACTAAGACTTGGAGTCTTTGGAATTCTTCAATGAAAGTCATAGATCCTCAGTTTACAGCTCCAGGATAAAACGTCGCTCCATGATCATCTATTTAGTTTTTTCCCATTTCTCTCCCTTTAAATATGCACCATACATGGTTTTTATTATGACGATCCTTCAAGACCTATTTGAATATATCATTAACAAATAGAATGAATTGACCTTTTTCTATAATCTAGGGGTGGGAATGATGATGGTTAATTTGATGTGTAACCATTGTTTTTATAATTTGAATTTTATGACATTATTTCCACTAAAAAACATGGCCATTAGTGGTGCACAAATAAAGCTTTGTTTTCATGATAACACCATGATTCAATAGATGTAACAAATAAAATAACTAATCATGTAAACATGGATGGTTAAATTGATTCATAATAAATATGATCCCTTGTGTGATCCCTCCTGTTAATCAATGGTAAGGAAGGGACTTACAGAATGGTGTGGCTAAATTTTGAAAACTCCCTTACTCTGTTTTGGTAATATGAATAGTTGTCTGTTTGATGGTTGTGGGGTGACATGCATGGTAATTGAACCCCTATATGGTAGGTTACTAGTTTGTATGTCTGAGGCCATGTATGGTGTGGAGACTGTATGTTGGGGCTCGGTTTGGATCCATTACTTCAAGGGTTCTCACAGAACCCTTTTGATGTAGTGACATTACTAGAGAACCAGTTGTTAATGCTTAAATGTCACTTGGATGTTTCATTCAGTTATTATTTTTACTTGTGTATATTTTAGTAATATTCCTGGTATTAGAGGAATTTGTTTAATTGAAATCAATTTTTACAGAATAATGAGAATGGGTATGATGGGGAACTGTTTCCTTTAAGAAAACGGTTGTGCTCTGGTTGTGGTTGATATATACTTGTGCATGTTGGGATAGAAAAAAGAGTGGTTGTGTATAGGCTGGATGTATGTTTTGAAACACTAATAATATTATGTGTTCTTTTTTACCTATGTGAATAATATTTAGTTCTTGTATTTCTTATAAGCACCCCACCCATGTTGATAACATCATTCTGAAAACACTATTTCATGGGGGTGATTTTTTCCCAAGTTCCTATGAGTTTGTAGTTATTACCTATTTTTCTTCTCCATTTCCTAGGTATCCCAATATTATTTGGGATGGTTGTGATGGGATAAGGTTCATTATGGACCGAAATTTATTGTGAAGGGTGTCTTGTGGTGGTTGGACCAGGTGTGTGACGTATGTTTTGATTCCCAAGTGTCTTTGGGATGAGGCCCAAGTGTCTCTAGGCATGGTAGTGGCTATTCTGGGCCTTGTGTATTCATATGTGGCAGTGGTTATTATGGCCCAGGTGTCTGCGGGTGGGGTGTGTGGTTATGGTGTCCCATATGGTTGTTGTTGTGGGTTGGATATATGTGTGATTGTGATGGACAAAATGGTTGTAGTTGGGGGTGGTAGTGGGACTGCGGTGGAGTTTGAGGGGGAGGTCTGATAAGTAGGATGTCTAAATAAAAAGTGGAAAAGTGGTGAGTGGTACAAAAATATCAATGTTATATTTATACTACATTACGTAACATGTGTTATTTTGTGTGTTTTCCTTGCTGAGGTTGGGTGTGTAGTTACCTTTCTAGGTGTTCTGGTTACCACTCTTGTCATAGGGAATTAGAATGTATCTCATCTTATGCATTAGAGATTTTGGTTTTCCATTCTGACTATAATTTTATACTCACCCTACGTATATAAAACATCATTCAGGTTTTCAGGAGGACCTTGAGAACCATTTTAGACCTTACTAGCTCGAACTTTAGGAATTTTTATTAATAATTTTCATTCTTAGGGTACATTTCATCAGAGTTTTCTTGTACCATGTATCATATTATTTTGAACATGCATATGAAAATGGATTCTGGGATTTACATATAGTTTCTTTTTTGGGAGTTTATTGGGACATAACACCTTATCTACTAATCATATTTAATACAGAAGATAATTTCTTCCATTTTAAAAGAGATTCAATACCCTTGGTGATATTCGCCACTCCAGGACATATTAGAGGTGAGACTCCGGGGATATTATCGCTCCTTAAACTTGATGAAGGAAGGGTCTGGATGTTGGTTGTCCCTTTCATCAACATAGAAAAGGTGAGTCATGAAACTTATTAACTTAATCTATCATTATTGAATACTCTAAGATAATTAAATAAAATTAAAATCACATCTCTTTATGGATGTGGTAGTCGACAGATGTGGACAATCAACGTTACGATTATCACAAAATGTAATGGAAATAAGTTATATTTGATATTATAATTTAAATGTAATAATTATTTCATAAATCTCATATATATAAATATTTCTTACTTTATTATAACCATTCATTAAATATCGCGATGAAATATGAATTACATGGCTACATGGAGACTGTTAGCAGTATTCTTGCATGATCATTGTGGAAATTTTCAATAAGATGAAAAATGTAAAAAAAGTTTCTACTATAATCATAATAACATATCATTATATAAATAATAATTGATTTATTAGTTTATAATGGGTACCATCAATTGATTTAATGTTATGGATGAAATATAATTGAAAATTCATGGTTAATGGTTATACCTCTACGTTGAATAACCACTTTGGGAATACAAATTAATTCTTGAAGATAAAGAATTTTTTGGAAGGAGAAAAATTAATATTACATGATAAAGCTATCAAGTTTGTCATTAATGAATAGATTTTTTGATTTAGATGACTTAATGTGGTGTAATAAAATGTGAGAATAGTTTTTCTTTTATTAGAGAAAAAAATGTCTAACATGGAATTAGTAAATATATTAAAATATAGGTAATTAATTATGAAAACAAATTATACCAAATGAAATACTAAAATATATTTTCCATGAGGCATATATATCCCCACTAAATAAATTTTAGATAGGTTTTATTTTCATTTTGAACCATATATTTTGGATTAATTCCTAGGATAACCGATTTTATTATTAAGTAATAAAAAATATTTCTTATGATTAAACGAACATAATTTTGCATATAAGGTCAAATTTTACACATAAATTTCCAAGGGATGATATTTTTTACCACTTATAATCATACATGTCAAATTTATATATATATATATATATATGATTTTTAAAAAATATTATTATCATAAAACATGATTAATTTCATTTAATGTAGTATAAACAATATTTGAAATTGAATGAAACATTTAAACAATTTTATTTCAAAATAACCCATCAAAACAACTCTTATATGTCATATCATTATATTATATTCATATAACATAATTTTTCACCAAAAATTTGATATTTTAAATTTTTTTAAAATCATTTGTTTTAATTTTATATTTATTTACTATCTTTTTTGATAGTTTTATATAATCATTTAAGGTAAATATTTTTTATATAAAAATTATAAATGAATTTATAGGAAAAATAATACATTTTATCTTTAAGATGAACTTATATAAATTATATTTTAATCATTTTATCCTTATATAAAATATTTAGAGATAATTAAGTCAATATTATTTCATTTTCTATTTTTACATTTATAAATTTAATATAAAGGATATGATCAATGAAAAATTTAATGAATTAACCATATATACAAGGAATTTATGGGAATTTATGTACTTCATTTATCTAGTGGAAAAATTGAAACTGTTATAGGAATCTTAAATTTATAAAAACACGTGTTTCCCGTACCATGGTACCAAAAATACAGTAAGATTACTTTTCATATTTGCCTAAAATAAAAGGGGTATATTTACTAATATTGATAAAATTTATTCTAAATATGGATTCAATATTTCAAGATTCAATTTTTATAATTTGCAAAAATTATTTTAAAAATTATTGCACAAGAATTAATGAAAATATATTTTATAAAACAAATTATACATAAAAGAGGAAACATATTTTTATTCCATTCAAAAAAAATTATTAGATTAAGTTTTAGAATTTATTTAGTAATTAATATATAAATTACATAAAAATTAATCCACAAAAGTGATCAATAATATTTATTCATATATGATTCATTAAGTAAATAAAAGAAATATTGACAAACATATAATTTTTATAGTAATATGTTTCTATTTTTAAATAAAATTAATTTATAACAGAAGAACTAATTTGTAAATGTGAAAAAAAAAATTAGTTTATATTTCCCAGTTATCCCCACTAATTTAATCTATACATGGTAATAATATACCACATTAATGTTCATTTAAAACCTTCTCAATAGTGACGGAATTTTACAAAACTGTTGTGTATGATTCTTAGTCGAAGGTCTTAAACTATCATCTAATATCTAAATGATGGTTGATCTCAAAGTTACTAGCCTTCCACACCTTCATTATGGGAAAGATCTAGAAAATTTGTAGTATCTCATTTAAACTAGTGGAATATAAAGATACCATCATTGGTCTAAAATTTTACTCCATGAATGCCTATGATTATTCCAAATTCAGTTTATTGTTAGTGAATTTGTTGATGAAAAGGTTCTTTGTGGTATCCAATGTGATACCCACATGCCTCACAATGTTTTTAATCATTCCCCACCTTCTCCAAGTGGGTCTAATTAGCAAGAATGCTATGAATTCCACATTCCTTTACCTAGATGGATCAATAATGATGAATATACCCGTAATAATATCATTGTTGTTCCCTATATCCAGTGTTCCACCAGTGATGTAAAATGTTCCATGATGCGGGACATATAATCCCCATGGATGGTAAATAATATACCTTGGTTCCCCTCTACCTTGTTCATGAACATGTTTATGGACACCCATCAAAGGGTGGACTTCTACCTACAATAATGGGTAAGGGGCATAAATGTACCCATTTTGACCCTCATCCGTAAGATTTACTAGATAATGAGAATCCTCCCTAGTGACAACATCCTAGCGAACTTTAATTTGTGGTACAATTAGTCTATTTTGGGACATCATATATTCTTAGGATTTAAATAATCATTATCAATTCATGTATCATTAGATAGATCTCATTCATTATGTGTGAATAGACATCTGTTATCATTGGTGCCTACCAATATCTGATGTTGTTACCTTACTAGAACTAACTAATATATTTTTTGTCTAAGTGGTAATCAAATCATATGTGTTCATAACAATAAAATATACTCTGGTTCAACTAACTAATTCTAATGATGATATATCACAATATCAATTAAAACATATATACCACTCATAATTAAAATACCTATATACATAATAGCTTATATAATTGAGGATTTATATTAAATAACAACTAATTAGACTTTAATCAGTATATATATATATATATATATGGAAAGTGATAATACCAGACTAAATATGATTCATGAACTATATTGAAGAGTCACAGTTCTACCTAAAACATCAAACAATATTGATTTTCCCAATGCATCAATTCCACCTCCAAAATCATAAAAGGCTATTGATAAATGGTGAGGGTATAAAATATACAATGGGGAGTCAATAAAGTCATATAATAGTAAAATTAAAGAATAAAATATTTAGACTCCAACAGTGGGATAAATAGTAAAATATCAAAAATTACTAAACTGAACAAAAAAATTACATTAAGAAAAGAAATAAAAAAATGTCATATTGGATCACAATATTGAAATTATATACCACGCGATCACCCACTAAATCGATAATGTATACAGTATAAAAATTTTAAAATTTATACATTAGGGTCTACTATAAACCATGAGTTTAACGAGAAACATTGTCTCCTTGAATCAAAATCTGCATAGGTAAATCCCGATAATCCATATGAGTATCTCTTCCTAATAAATATACACTAAGACTTAGCCAAATCCACATTGAAACCATGTCTCCAACCTAATGTTAGATATCAGGTCTGTATATACACTAATGTTCACATATATGGGGTGAGATGTAAACCTCAATAGGTCACCCCAAATAGTGGACCCATAATATATAATCATAATATGTTTTTGCACATGTGGTATGATGGTATTAGGTGAAACAAAAAACTAATGATATTAATGATTAATCTCTATGAAAATAATATTAGATTAAAACGAGGAAATAATCTATCCATATGTTATAATATTCACCCAATATATATCAACGATAACTTCAAACAGTGCTATTGGATTTATAAAACATGGATATCAAAACCACCTGAGATCATGATCAATTATATGATCTAAATAGGATTTCAAAGATATCCAAATGAAAATACAAAAATGCCATACCCAAGGCTGTAAATAATGGGTTCCACATGAATAAAAAGTCTACTAGGATATAGGCATCCATTGGAATGATATAAACTAGTGTATAAAATCCTCATTCCACACTCTAGAGATTCATTAATGTATCTAAAGTCATAAAAAAAATTAGGCTCAAACACGTACCCCTCATTTACCACACCCTATGGTATCCATCTACATCGTCGCAACAGATTAAATATCACATAGAAACTATATAAAAAAAATATGAAGTATTAGTATCCATGTTATTTAGATCACAATAACATCCAAAAAATCAATAAATATACCCTCTGACCACAGAACATACTCAAGTAGAGGAGGTACACTCGTTTATATCATCCAATAACTCTCTATTATCATCTAAAATAATCTTTTTAATGGATTAGTCAAATATATAAAAACTCATATCCAATGACTAATAGGATATATCACAATGTTATCCTCCTCAAACCATTTGATTGACATGAAACTAATTCAAATGTGACGAAAAATGACCAATTGAATGTGGGACAATACAGCTGTCGAACCTACTATCCAAGACGATGAAAATCAGTATACTATTTGCAGTCCGTGGATTTTGAACTAACATATACACCCAGAAAGGAGAATATTTTGTATGATTCTTTAAGAAGGAAAACTCAGACTATGTTCATAAATGAGTCAAGTAGAGGGTGGAAGATGATGACTCTTTCGGATGAAAATAAAGCAGTGGTTCAAGAGAGCCTAGATAAGATAACTCTGGTTCCAGTAGCAGTCGATTCTACACTCGTGATACTTATCAGGGATCAGTGGTACGAGGATCCGGATTATTTAGACTTGTGGGAAAACATTGATGGTGGGTGTACACCTTCAGAATATATGTTAGAATGGTATGAGTTCATCTATGTGAAAATTTTGGTTGATGTTCCGACGAGCATGCGAGAGGATCCCATGTGGGAATTTCATTATTCAAAGTGCGAGGTAAATGAATCTGTGATAGAAATTTAATGTGACGTATAATGATAGTTTTGGTGGCTGATCATGAAAAAGTAAATAGAAGAGTCTGTGACAGGTTGTTTTGGCTGTTAGATTGTGAAGGCATAACATTAATGACCTGGAGGTCTATTTCAGTCGTTGCCTATTCCTAAATAGATTTGGGATGATATGACTATGGATTTTTTATAGGTCTTCCAAATATTCTTAGGAGGAATGATTCTATTTGGTTCATTTTTCATATAATTTCTAATGTATAATTTTTCTTTCCCATTATGGATACCTTCATAGTGGATCAATTGGGGGAACTATATGTTTGAGTGATAGTCCATTTCCATGGGGTGGCATGGTCTGTAGTTTCAGATCGTGGCTCATGATTTAATCAAAATATCTTGTATGGATTGATGAATTCACATGGATCTCTAGTTTTTTAGTACTTATTTCTACACACAGAAAGATAGTAATTCAAAGCATACCATAAAGGTGATAGAGGATATGTTGCAGGTATTTGTTCTAGAATTTGTTGGTTCTGGGGAGAAGGAATTGTGTCTAGTGAGTTTCTACGAAAAAACAGATATCAATAAACAATAAATATGTCAAAATATGGGGAACTTTATGGTATTCACTTTATATCCCCTCTATACTTGTTAGACGTGGGTGAGTCAGAGCTGTTGGGACTGAGTCTCATGCTAGAGACATCATAGCTTGTGTAGTTGATTCAAAAATGTATAAATATGACTCAGTGTCCAATGTAGTTATATGTTGATAAATAGAGATGACCCCTAGAGTTCATATATGGGGATGTTTTATTCCATCAGGTGTAACCATGGTGGGGAAATTGTTAGATATAGAGGTAGGGCATGTTGACAACTTGGTTTGTATGACTGTATTTGTTAGTTGAGAGAATCAAGATGGTGTCATACCGATTTTCCCTTGAAAATAAATTGTCTGATATACAAAATTTTTTCCCTTTTTAATAGCTTCATATATATATCATTAAACCTTATAAAGTGATCAATTCAGATAAGGTTGTCCTCAAAATATATGTATACTTTGAGGAGCATCTGATACGTGTATTTGATCACAGTGGGAATCTGTTGTGGGAAAAGACCATGCTGATATTTCATTTGTTATGGAATCAAGGATGTATCAAAGAGAAAAAATTGGAATGGAAATTAGATATGAGGGATTAATGGCCAAATATCATTGGCTCAGAATTGTAGGCAATTTATGGAGTGAAGCTAGAGGATGAGATATTATAAGGTGGAAATATTTTAAGATCCCAGTCTTCTATGGAGTCACATCGGACATCATTACAGGTACATTTTGTTGTTTTAAGAACCTCTGTTTTAGATTGGTCACATGGGGTTAATTTGTGTGGGTTGTTAAGAAAAATTAATGGATAGAATTTTTTTTCATTATTTTAATATAGTTTTAAAGACCATGTGTCTAAACCCTAGTAACCGTGCAACCGTAGGTACTGAGGTCCACATAGTTGTCGCACAGTTTACCCTTACCATACACTCCTTCCCATGAATCCATGGAAACAGGATTTTATAATTTTAAAACTTGTTTTTAAATAACATGAACCCCTGATACACCATTATTTTGACCTAGAATCAGGATTGACGTAATCAATAAGATCCCTGATTCTTCTAGAGGGATTCTAACATGATTCGAACACTGTTCTTCATGATCTGAATCCCAAATTAAATATCCTCTCTCTTTCTGATAGGTGGATTTCACCCCTTTTCTTCTTCCAAAATTTCTATAATCCTTATTTAATATTTTTATTAAATATCTCCACTATGTCCATATATCAAAACTTATATGTTGTGATATAGATATAAGATTGTGTATCTTTTTCTACAGTTTCAATATCATGATACCTTTGATTTTAATTTTTGTATTAGGGATTTAGTATTGGATATTTATAGACATTACTATGCCTATCAGATTTTTGGGATTTTTGTTGGCTTATATCCATCAACGAACTAAATTAGGTGGAATAAGTAAATCTCCCGTAGTCTTGGATTTTATGTGTAAGTGAGATTAATGATTTTCTAGCATCACATAGTAAATTATATCCTAAATTGGGTTAATTATGAATGTGCAATTGGCTTGTTGATTTTTTAGAGATATTGATGACTAATTGATGATTTAATCATGGGACTAAAGGGAATCCCAAATAGATAATTGATTTGGATAAAATGGTTTCTGATTTGTAATATTGTATTCAAAATATTGAACTCTTCATTTAATGATAATCAATTTTGTGGATTAATTACGAGACAATGATTTGGATTTGTCAAGATAATTAATAGGGGATTAATTATATGATGTGATGTTTGATTAAGAAAATTAATTGTGAGATTAATGATGAAATGTTGATATTCAGATTGGAAAATTAATTGTATAGATTTAATTATAGAATAATATTTGTGTTGATTGATTAATTAATAAATGAATTAATTAATGGATTGTGTACTTATGAATTTTTTTTGGGTAAATAATGGAAATTAATAAGATTAAATAGTCATTAGATTAGTATTGAATAGATGTGGTAAATTATAATGAGTTAATAAATTATATGAATGATTGAAAAAGTGAGTTCTAGACATCCCATTTTAGACTAGTTGATATTTTAGGGCATGAGACATGGCGTTTTACCCCAATATTTGATACAGGTTCTTATGTGGTCGAGTGGTAGACATGGGGATCTACACAGACTATGAAAGAGTGGTTTCGAACATGGATATCCACACCTATTGATATGTTTAGAGATAGACATTGTTTTCCAATCCAAACTAATGATAATAATAAATTTTTATTTGAATTAGAGACATGGAGCAAAGCCAATTTTAATGGAAAATTAATGAATGAATGACATTGTGATAAGGGTTTAATTGGGAGTTTTATATTTTCATATGTATAGTTATATACAAAATTATTGGGATGGAATTTTTTTATACATCGTTGCTGGTGGATTACTAAGTAATACTCATATGCTATTCAAGCCACCTAATCATCACCATAACAGAAAATGTTGTAGCAAGTCAGGATAAGGGAAAGTCCCTATGATAGGTTGTTATTTGGGAAAGAAGCATGGGTGAGGAAACCGAATGTGGATATGGATCCACTTTAATGTTTTTTTCTTTATTTTCTGTTTCATTATAGACACTTGACACCCTAATTGTCCTATAATGCTTTCCCTTTCAGTTGAGTATTGTATTTTCGATTTTTTATTGTTCAGCGACTCGGTTTTGTTATAGTTATTTATATGCTTCCACACTACTTTATTGTTTTTTGATTCCATTAGTGTTTTAATTTAATAAATGAGGGTTTATTTACCCCATTAATGACTTACCAGAACCTCACTTCTTGTCGACAACCTCTAGTATTTGAGGAGGCATGCTGGACGTTATGTAACCAACCGTCTCGAGGCACTGTTTAGTGGAAGTTGTGTTAGGAAATTACAATTTCAATGGATTATACTATAATTTAAAGTTTTTTAGGCTGGATAAGGTCTAAAAATACATAAAACAACTATTAAATGTTTAATTTTTTTCCTGTATATTAATATTTGACCTTTTAACTTTAACACTTGTCACAATTTTACCTATACAACGGTAGATAGTTTTTTTTACCACGGTATATTTTTGTATACCTAAAAATAAAATAGACCATATAACCTAATCGATACCATATGATTTAAAATATAGAATCTATTTTACCTCACCCAATTGACCTAGTTGATAAAATTATATTTATAATTAATTCCGAAGTCAAAATGAAAATGATTTTTTCAAATGTGAAATATTCTAATTCTATAATTGATTTTATATAAAATATCAAATTTAAAATTATTGTATTGACCTTAAGTAGATTTAATGAAAAAATATATTATATAACTAAAAACTAAACCCAAACAAATATAATTTTACCTCATAATTAATTTAAATGAAAATTTACTTTTGAATAGAAATCAATGATTTTTAACTAATGATTAAAAATAAAACCTTATAGAAAAATATCAAATATTATATCCTAACACAATTTATATGTTCATATATAAAATATGATGTTTATTTTGACATAATAAATCTATAAATGTTACAACAATTTTTTTGAAAAATGGTTCCCCATTAAAAAGCGTTAAAACCACCTTCATAAAAATATTGGTTTTTATGTGTAAATTTTTTTTATTATTATTTTATACCAATAAAAGTATTTTATGAATATGTAAAATAATTAAAAGGATATATAACATATATACTATGTTAAAATTACATATTTTTTGAAAACAATTTAATTTATCATTATTAAAAAAACTTGTGATCCTAATATTAGTTTACTATAAAAATATTATTTTTATATCCATTTATCTCTTATATACATTTTTATATAATTTGTAACTAATTAATTACTTTCATATGTTTTGAAAACCATAAATTTATATATTTTAGATATTAATATTCATAAACCATAACTTCATAGCTTGGTTACATCTTATATTAATAAAAATATCATTGTTTGATTTTCCTCAATCATGCTTGTTATGAATGCCATTGAAGAAAGACATTGTTTTGTATAATGAAGGTTATCCTTAGTATTCCAGGTAGATAAATATAAAATTTCAGTTTTTTGTATTGAATGTAATACAATATTATCATTTTAATATAAAATAAACTATTTTCAATGTTACATGAAATGAAAAATATCAAAAATATTAATTTACTTCGAAAAAAAATAATTCACAAAATATTTGGGTGCTACAACAAGTATCATAATAATTTATATATGAATTGTAATGGAATCAAGATAAATTAGGCCTTTAGAACATCAAATATCTAATCCTTCACTGGTTATAGATTTAGTATTCCATTCGTGGACCACATTAAGCGACATAAATCCATGATATCATAAATGGTTTATGCCTTGGGTCAGGACTCATGGTCATCATACCACAAATGTGGTGGCGTCAATTTATCTTCGTATGTCATAATTTCACTACCATTTTCTCAGGCCGATTTTTTCTATAATTTATAATCACAAAATTTAAACATATATGGTAAAACCATGTCCCAATGGTATACCTTTTCTATGTACAAAAAATAAATATACGAGTCATGGAGACACACATAATATTGTAGTGTATACAAGTGAATGATATGAATATCGTCATGAGGATTTGTACACATAATCATGTGAATGTGATCATTATGCATCATTAAAACATGATAATAATTCTTAATAATGCAATAATTAATCAAAATTGGTTTTCATAGCTACATATAAAAACAAAAGTGACCATCACAAATCAAGGTAAACATGAAAGACTACACAGGAATAATAATATAGAAAACATCCTATAAAAAAACCAAAATTGTAATGAATTTCATTCCTAAACTTTTTTTCTGATGAAATATTATTTTTTCAAGTAATGATGTTTGAACCATTATGCACAATAATATAGAACAAGATCACCTAGAAATGATTCCATAATAAGATTGAGTTGAATAAGAAATAAATTTAGAAGGGAGACTCAAGAAATCTCCAGGATGAAGAGAGTTTTACAACAATAAAATGTTATAATGAGTCCTTTAAAAGAACCAATATTGAGGTATGATATGGTAGAGGTATAAAATTAATTATATTCACAGTTATTTTGTGACTGAATCATGAATTTATTAGAATTTTAGAAGATAACCCCAGGTTTAGTTAATGAAATTTTCATCATAAAAAATTCAATGGAAATTTGATTAATGATTAGATTGCATAAGAATAGGTTATGAAGATTAATAATATATAATTTATACTCATGAAACAAACAACTTCCATGAAGAATTTATATCTATTAAGTGGGGTTTTCATTTACATGTTGAGTCTACCACCATTTTAGCATTAGTCCAAGAATTAATCATTAGATGAAATCTGTATTCATATATTATGTGTTACTACTATATATATATGTGTGTATTAAAATAAAAGGAAAGTTGTTTTTTATGAAGTAATTCTATATAAATGTTGTATTTATATAACATACCTAAATTCTTGATCTTTATCCGTATTTCATTCGAATGAATTGAGCTTTAGAGGTGAGAAACTTTTTAGGGAGGGCCATATGAGTCTCTGTAAAATGGAGAGACTCTTATATAAATAAAAATATTCAAAAGAATCATGAATGGATATATAAGGTAAATATAGATCATTAGGTTCTTGTTTCTAGGTTTTGACCACATGTTTTGACAAACAATGCATCATTTATTTAGCTATTATGGGAATAAAGTTGTGTTACCTATTTTGGATGTGTGGGTTTTCAAATGATGAACCATTAATTTTGTTAGACACTAAATATTTATACATGTTTTAAAGGATATCTTTCATGGATATAAAATTGTGAACTATATCCTTGTGCAACCCATTTTATCTGAATCTATTGTTTCAAAATTTTATATGGAATCCGCACAGTTAGGTTAAATAAGGATAATGAAGTACAATATTATAAAATGATGTAAGATCACCCGAAAACCATCTAAAACCCCTCATAACTCATCCCAGAACAAGAATTTCTCAAAAAATATGATTATAGTATATAATTAACTCATAATGAATAAAAAATATCTCAGTATGTTATAGTCATGGCACATGTACATATAGTATAATAAGAACAGTTTTCATATGGTTGTAGTGGATAGAGATAATTAATGCATGTTTTCTATATATGATTCATGTTTCACTTAATGTGGGATCTTTGCGTATATATCTATGTTTTTGTTGGTTACAAAATATGATATTGGTATAGGTATTTTTATGCATTACATTTTTTATATTTTCTCTATCTATATCAATAAAAATTTTATGTTCCAAGAAAATTATCTTTTAATGATGGTTTGGATGGTAGGGGATGACAACGAAACAATTTTATGCACGAGGTGGTTTTATTTTAGGGTAGGTTGATCTATAGAATCTATTTATCCATTATCGTGATATATATTTCCCATATTAGTTTGATTCAATTATTTAGACACATATTCTCTCCAATATGTGTTTTTTAACACATATATGTTTTTATCATTACCTTATGGATATCATTTGTGATATCCCCGTATATATTTTTTAGAAACATGATATCTCTTTATAGTGAATTTTGATTAACTACATTAATTATCATTAAGATGATGTTTTTCATGATCCACCCCTCAAATATAAATAAGTATTAGGTTCTATATATAGGAAAATGGGCCCAATCTTATTTAATTCACAAAGTAGTTTTTTAAATAGAGAGACACAGTAGTGTCTTCGAAAAAATCTACTAATTATAATTTTTTTAGACCATTGCTATTAACTTTAAAAAGTAATATTGGATATATATGAGTGATTATGTCGCCTATTTGGGAAATATTCTTTTTAATTTTTTTCATTAATTCGATGTGAATTGAAATCTTATTTTTATCTAGTATAAAATAACATAATTTATTTGGGAATATGTCTGAGTTCACTTTGGTGTAATTTAAAGGCATTTCGTACTCACAATGAATTACTTTATATAAGTTGGTTTCTATACCATTTTTCTAATATATATGGTAAGAGAGTGTTTTCATATGTGTTGTGGTTTCAATGTCTTGATTATGTTATACATACTACAATGTAGTGATGATAGATATATTCGTATGGGAATTCATTATGTATTTTATTTTATTTTTTTATACTAAATATATTATCATCATATTTGTTATAATATTATTTATTGGACTAGAAATTCACTACATTTACTAGTTTTTATTGGATAATTACATGTTTTTTACTACTATTATCTCATTATTATGATACCATTATTTTATGCGTGGTTATTTTGTTATGCATTATTATTGTATTATTATTTTAACATTTTATTCTTGAGATAATACATATATTATCATCATAATAATGATCATAGCTCCTCAAAATTGTTGGACTACCTTTAGAATATGGGGAGGATTAAATGAGGTTAGATATTTTACGGTATAGGTTATTTAATATAAGATAAGGTTTTAAAAGTGAAAGTAGAGTGTTATTTTTTTAATTTATGAAATAAGTAAATGGAGAACTTTTCAGACATAGATATTACATATCACCATTAATTTCCCAAATGAAAAAAAATTTGTCACATAACAAGTTACCCTGTTTGATGGATTTTTTTATTATATTTTTATAGTTTAGTTTTTATTAATGTGATGTATTGGTTATTAACTTATAGAATTACTATTATCCAAATGTTGTAAAAAGTGATTATCTATACATTAATCATGGTACTAGAAGTTATCATGAATATTCACAATACCTCTATTTAAACATTGTTATTAGGTTTTAAATTCATGTCGAAACTTATTGTTCAAATTATGATTTTTTATATTTTTTGGAAATAATTTTATTTATTTAAAAAAATAGGTTGAATTGTTATTTTATTTGATGAATATGATATTGTGAGAATATTAAATAACTAAACAATGGGTTTTATAAATCAAATTTTTTTCTATTCGTTATCATTATTCTATAGTTATGTGAAAGTGGTATATATATACACTAATAATGGGAGGGAATGAGCATTTGAAGCCTTATTTTTTTATTAAAAGAAGTGATAAATTTATTGGATATAGAATAATGTTTTATTTATGTTATTTATATATATATTAACAAATATCATAATCTTAGAATATTATTTTCAAATAGATATATGATTGTGATGAATTTACATTTCGTATAATAGTTGAAAAATTAAAAGGGGGCAATGTGGGATTCCATGGGGTTGTCTTAATATATAAATAATATAAGGTTATTTAGGTATTTATATATTCATTATTATCCATTGTATACATATCCCACTTGTGTGCAATTATGTGGTGCTGTTTTTGAAATATGAAACTATGCGTTATTCATGTTGTGATTATAGGGGTAATGTAGTTTTTGTATTAATAGGGATGTCACCTATGAGTTAGTTTGTTATTATATTCTATGAATTAATATGGTTTAGTTTCATTTTTCCTAATGATTGTAAAAAAAATAATGACCTATGATTAGTTGATAATTTTTAATTGAATCTTGAATTTGATTTATTCATTGGTAAAATATAATCATATATTTCTAATCAAATATTAATTTTATTAAATACAATGTAAATTATATCATAGGTAGTGGTTAGTGGGGTATCATTACAAAATAAGGGGATTCCTGAATAATTTTATAATCCATCGATATGTGATATATGAGTAGAGATCGATTATTCAAGGTGATAAAATTTGTCACTATAGGTTTTAACTCATTTTTTGATAGAAATTGATATTAACAAATAATAATATTAAACTATAATGGTTGGTGTTTTTATTTATCTCTACTAATATAGATGACAAATAATATATAATCATTAAAAATCTATTATGTGGTCAAACTGATGAGTTGTAATTTATATCAACTATAAATTTGGAATCCCTTATATTGGTTGGTGTTAATATGGGAGGTGTGATGATCATTTTATAACAATTAGGATTGAAGGAACATGGGTTATATCATGGTATTAGGAGAGAATCTATGAATCCTTTTTTTATAGTTTGTTAGATAAAATCCATTACGTTCAATTGAAATTATGTTAATTATAATAGAATGGGATTTAGAGATGGAACCATTTCAGTATCACCACAATATTTAAGAAGGGTTTCTATGGAAAATGATGAGGTTATCTAACATACTAATGGAAATTTATCTTGTTGAAATAATTTACAATCCATGTATTTCATTGATTAATTGATGGAGTGGTGATTTATGTGGAAAATTATAATAGAAACCATCTCATTGACATAATGCGACATTAATTATATTATGAATCATATTAAAAGATGTTATAATGTCTATTGTTTGATGTGGATTGATAATTATAAAAAATTACTTAATATACTGTCTTTAAATTAAATCATTCATTTCTATTTTGAAGCGATTATAGATCATTGATTGTAATAAGCCCTAGTAACATAGTGAAAAAATAGGTTTGGACCCCTGTAGGAGGTTTGATTAGTGCCATTGGTAATAGATCATGCATGTATAGTATGAAATAATTATTTGTTGAAAATTTAATTTTTATTACATAGAGATCATTTATGATGAGGCAATTTATATGATCAATGACCCACCATTGATTTTCTATGTGAAAGACTCCAATTTTATGTGAAAATTTTTGATCATAAAGAAACAAATGTCATGTATTAATATAAAAATGTTGGTTGTGTTTGTAAATGAATTATTTGATTACAAATTTGAGGAATATTGTTCATTTTTTAGATATTATTTTTGAGGATTCATCTATGAAATTTATGTATAGTTATTATGACACGCCCTATGATTTTAATAATCATGTCATTTTAATGAAATAAATGGTAATAATCAAAAATTATTTTTGTAATTGTTTAATGTAATTGAAAATGATTAAGAAATAAGTCTCACATGAAGTGAATTAAACTGAAAAACACTATATTCATTTAAAAATAGAATAGTACTATAAAAGGAAATACAACCACATATTTCACACCATGGGTGATTACCCATATAGAATGAAATACATCCATTAATATTTTTTAAATCAATAGGTTATCATTGAGTTAAAATAATAAAATATTCACGACTAGAAAATCCTATTTATCAACTTCAACCATTTTGATTTCCAATATCCATGAAAAATATATTATGAGAGTGACCACCATAAAAAGAGAAAACATAATGAAAAATTTATTATATGAATTATGAACTAATCTTTGTGAAGTGATATTGGAATGAAAAAATTATTTTGTAATGTTATATATATATGAATCTTATTTATCCATTGAAAATATGGTCTTTGGAAATATTTTCGTATTGAATACGCTCACTAAAAATATTTTCATTTTCGATATGGTAATTGGTTATATATTTAATATGTACACAAATGTTTTGTATTGGTAAGTGGTAAAAGTAAAATAGTATAACTCAAAATGAAAAAAAGCATTGTATTAAAATATTAAAAATAAATTTATTCATGTATTATATATATATGTTATTATTATTGTTCTAAAAATTTTATATGATGCATATATAAAAATTGAATACTTATTTTTATATCCACGAATAAGTATAGTATAATTATGGAGTATAAATAAATATTTTAATACTATTAGATGAATCATATTGAGTATAATTTTTTAAAAATAATTATATATTTATGTATTTTATATTTTATCCAAATATATTAAATTGAAAAAATGTAAAATATTATTATATATGATATAAAATATTACCATTATCTAATTTAAATTTTTATTTGAAATAATACAAAGTAAAAATTATTTTAAAAGAAAAATTAAATAAAATCATTTCATTATTATAAATATTTTTTCATTCAAAAATAAATTAATTTCTTTTAGAAAATAAAATAGATAAAATATATTTTTCAAATTTATAATTTAAAAAATACATTAAAGTGATATTTTTAAATTTTTCGAACAATATTACCTCTTCGTTGAATGGTCATATAAAATGATACTCTTACTTGTATTTAATAATTAATATATCAGCATGAATTATATATTTTTTGTAATCATGTTATAAAAAAATATATTAATATTATAATTTAAATTATTTGTTTTAAATTGATTATAAAATTTTAATGTCATATATATGATATTTTGGAAATCATTTTTAAAAAATTCATAGAATTATTTTAATGAAATTTTACCTTTTTTATTTTTGAATTAAATTTTGACACATTAAAATGTTTAATAAAAGAAATTTATTTATAAATTTGAATAATTATGACCATATTATATAATAATTATAATTTTTTTAAAGGAGGCTGAATTACCATGAGAAAAACTTATTACAATGATTAAACCAAAATTTATAAAAAAAAATTCTTAAGTGTTAAATTGCCTAACATGTAAAAAACATATGAATTTAGTTTTTGATGTTTCTATAGAACAAATCTCTCTTCCCATCAAATATGTCATAATTTTTGGAAAGCCTTCCTTTAGAGTGAATTCCCATTTTTTTAAGATTAAAGGTATTTAAAAAATTTGATAATTGTTCCCATATAAAATGGTATCCCCTCTCCTCAATTTCATTAAATCTAAAAACAACTATATTTGGGAAAAATTAAACCAAACCTATTTTAAATACTAGAATCAACCTTATTGAGGTTATGGTATTCTCCAAATATAATTTCTAAATGGTTTAACCAATGGAATAAAAGATAAATTTAATATAGTGAGGTATAGATTTGAAATATGTCGTTTATATTTTTAATTTCATATTTTTATTTTATTATTTATCAATTTATTTTTACTATATAATTATAATAACGTTAGGGTAATTATTATATGGGTATGTTATTATAAATATGTGACAAAATTATCAACCCTCCCATTTTTTATTGAGAAAATCCAAATCATGACTCGTAAGTTATGTGGACAACCTTCTCTAGGATGTATCATGTTTCATTTTTCTCTACCACCATGAAAGGATATTTTTAGAATGTTATTTCATATATAACTATTATATTTATTATATATCTCAAAATCTTAAATTATAAAAAGTAATAATTATTTTTTCTGCTATATAGAAAATTAAATCTCTATCTTTTCACAAATGTTGACCACTATATATAAAGAATAAATTATTTTAGTTTTTTATTTCATCAATGTATTAAATTTATAGTAAAGGTAATGGTTTTAAAAGATAAAAAAAATTATAATATACATAATTTTTTAGTAATGTAAATTAAAAAAACTATAAATAATATTAAGGATAAATAATAATTATATATTATCTATATCAAAAACGAAAAGTTTGAAGAAAAATTAATATATTCATATTATTTATTATATTACTCCATTTATTATTCACATTATACATTATAATTCTGATATATCACAATAATAGACAACAAATACAATCATTATTCATCAGTTATATTGATATTGTAAAATAATCTCCTTATTATAATTAAAAATCATGGTCTGTAACTGTTTGGGCCAGTTTAAACACACATAGAAATACATCTATGAAATTATATATTAAAAAATTATTGAAATATAAATAATGATATATTATGAAATAAATATTTAAATAATGGTTAATAGGAATTATATAAAGAATATATCAATATTTATCTCAATAAAAAAGTGAACACCTTTTTGGGTTAAAAAAATCATATAAGTGCTCCTATTGTTGATTTCATCATTAAGAATAAAGTGGGAAATTATCATTCCAAAAAATTAAAATCAAATAAATAATTATAGGTCATCCATTATAGAATCGTTAATGTAAATTTTCTTGATTTTCTTTGTAGGAAGATAAAATGCCACCACAACTCTTGTCGAACAAGTAAAAATTGTGATGACTATAAACACAATATGTGAGAAAATAATTAAAAAATAAATAATTTATATGTATATAATAAGTATAAATGAAATTTAAAATTATTTTCTGCTATGAATATAGTTATTAAATTATTTATTAAGATATTAATTCCAGTTATATAATATCATAGGGTAAATATTACTGAGTTATAAATAAGATAATGTTTTTGGTTTCTCATCTAAAATTCCAGGATCCATGTTTGATATTGTGTGAATTATATTAATTAATATGATTTTACAAAAATCAAATTTTATTCACATATTTCACAATTTTTTCTTGTCATTTTAATTTCATTATTTTCCTCTAACAAAGGATTGATTCCTTTATTAAAAATTCCAAATGAGTTTTACCAACAAAATATCCAATTCATTAAGTAACATCCATTATACAAATAATATACATTTAAATCTTTTTTGATGATATGATTAAAATATAAAATATAATTTTTTACTTTTTGTATCTAGGAAAATTATTTTTCATCCCCAAAAAAAATATTTTATGATAAATTTCGGAAATAAAATGTACTTTTGGTAATAATGACTCTCATTCGCACTAATTCTTATTTTCACACATGTACTCAATTTACATCCTATAAATGTCATCCTTTATTATTTGAATTAGAATATTAATTATTTTATATGACTCCAATTTTTTTTCAACCCCTTTTCAATATTTATGTTTCATAAAAATTTAAATATGTTGTTCTTATGACAATGTTATTTAAAAATCTTAATGAAAAGGGTTGTCTATCACTTCATGATTTTTTTTGTCTTACAATGAACATATTTTGTTAATATGCATGTACATTAAAATATACTTTATTTGGATGCCATTAAAATGTTATTGTAAAATGTTTTATCATTATTTTATGTAATTATTTTTTTGAATTTATTTTTACTTCATCTTTTATAAATATGATGAAACAATTCATTCAAAAAAAGTTGTATTTTGAATTATATTTTTCAATCATGATTTTTCACTAATTACGTGATTATTTTTATCAAAGAATATATATTTTTGGTATAGGAAAAATATTTAAAAAGTATATGTAATATATGATATGATATTTTATGTTTATATCAAGTGTTATTTGTGTAATGTTTAAGAAAATAATTATTTTTATGTGGCTTCATTAATATATTTTTATGAAATATTTTACGCAGATCACATATGCATAGATGATGATGGGTGTGGTCATGTATCACATTTCAATGTATTGGTTTAAATTTATATCTCATGATATAGTATGGAATAGAAATAATTAGTTTGTTCCCATTTCCCTTGGCTTGATGGGTTTCCTTACATTTTCCAGTATTAACATAAATTTTCTATTCAAAAAGGAAGGGGAATAATTTATTGTGACCCATTAATTTTCAAATTTAATATTAAATAATTTTACATTAGTATATATAATATATCATTAAAAGTAATTTCATAACCAAATAGTTCTTATATATTGAGAGACTAGAAAAATAAATATAATATTTATAAATGGTTTTAATATTCTCCCAAGAAGATATTCCATCAATTTACACTTCTATGAAATACCCTACAAAAACTACTTCTTTATAGCCTGGAGAAAGAAATCATAATAATGGGTGTTCACATATTATAGTAAGGGATAACATAAGAGATATCAATTCATAATCATATGAAATCATTGGATGTGTATATGGGTATTTGAAAGTGATCTTAAAATTTTTAAAAACACATACCCTTGAAATCAATGATCATAATACCTTGTAATGGTAAAATGGTTGAAATATCGCAAAGCATGAAACCCAAAATCAAATCTGAAAACCTGAAGCCTAAAAGAATAATATATAAAAAATTAAAAAGTTTGTGGTCAATTAGAAATAATTGAAAATAATTTCTTTTATAAATGATCATCATAAGGATTAATATTGTTTAGTGTTTTCACTCAAAAATACGTTATATCATTGGTATGTTTCAATTCAAATAAAATAATATTGTATAAGGTCCCTTTTTGAACTGAATTTACTCCCAATACCATTCATTATTATCTTATGAGATATCTATCATAACTGATTTCATTGGAGTGATATATAATTATAGTCCTCCTAGTAACATAATGATAATTATATATATATATATATATATATATATCTGTGTTATAGATTCTCAAAATACAAGAGGGAGGGTGAATAGTATACTTGAAAAACATACTTTGGAAGTTTTAAAGATAATTATGTTTAACAAGGTTAATCAATATAATTCATAAACCCTATTTATTCTAATAACTTTCTAGATTCTGGAAAATTGATTTCGAAAATGAAACATAACAAAAGTTTACAATGACTATGATTCTACATTAAAGCATATAAAATCCTATAAAATCAAAGAACATGTTTAAGGAAGTATATGAAAGTTATAATTTCCTTATCAATCATATTTACAGCGGAAAACAAAACTAAAACACCACAAATAAAAAGTAGTAACTCTTTTAACCCAAAGAGAAGGGTATCCAACAACCCTGGATAAAGGTCTCTTGATTTAAACATTAAAGAAATTATGTCTTACCCAAACCCCTGTAAGCCCTCAATTTGATGATCGGTATCTATCTTGTTATCCCCGCAAGACCTCTATTGGTAAGGAAATCAGCACATTTGACTTCACAACCTGAATTGTCAGATTTCAAGGAAATTGCTCCTCTGTATAAAGAAAATTTGTACAATGAAAAGTTTGAACAAGTCGTTCAAACATTCTTGAAATAAGCCTGAGAGTTTATAACACCCTACCTATCTAGAAATTACTTGAAAAGAATGAATTAAAATTTATGAATTTTCTGTCAAAAAAAGTTGTGAGCACATTCAAAATAGATCTTATTTATAGGCACGGCTTAAACAGTCAGCTCCCTTCTTCTACTGTCATATTTTTACTTGAATTCCGAAGGGACTTGTGAACGTGTGACTAAAAAAATGGTTAGTTGGTAACTGATATCACCACATCATTTTATAAAAAAACAAGTTTAATAAAAATATGGTTACATAAAAAATGTACAATATTCAGAGTGAAAGAAAATGAGAAATCAATGTCTAACAAAAAAATAATTCAGAGTCTAAAATACAATAGTATTCAGATTCTTTTTTCTAGGAATTCAGGACCTGAATTATATAGATTTTAGGTGTAGGAATATCAAGGAAATTCATATTCTAGATTCACAAGAATTTGGAACCAGAACATACAAAGTTCATAGTCAGAGTTCATTAGAATTTGGAGTCAGAACTCATAAGAGTTCAGAGTCTGAATTTAGAGAACTCGGATTTAGAACATAGAAATGTTCGTAACCGGAAATTGTATTCAGAATTCAGAGTTAGAACTCAGAATGTTCGTATATAGAATTTTGATTTAGAATTTGGAGTCAAAACTCAGAAAGGTCATAATGAGAATTATGACTCGGAATTCAGAGTCAAAACTCTGAATGTTCGAAACCAAGATTGTGATTTAGAATTCAGAGTCAGAACATAGAAAAGTTTGTATCCAGAATTCGTTGTCAGAATTCAGAGTCATAACTCAGGAGAGTTTGTAACCAAAATTTTGAGAATTCTGATCCTAGAACAGAATGCTTCATATCTAGGTATTTATAGGATTCTGATGTTTTGGTTTTAATCCGATTTTTACACTTTGAACAATTATGATATGGAAAAAGAAACATAGTAAGGATAAATTTCCTTGGGGAAGGAAATTTTCCTTAGAGTAGTAAAACAAGTGGTAAAAATAGATTTTCCTTGAGATAAGGTGTTTTTGATTTTCAAAACAAGTGGAATGGTAAAGTCACAAGGAAAGACTTAATGACTTATCAATCTCCCTCAATTATGAAGGATTGAAAAAGTCATAAGGAAAACATTATTGACTCAACAATATCCCCCTTTTTGGAAAGCATAAACATCCTTATGAAAAATAATAAAACTAATTAGAATGATTTTTATAGACTTTGCATATAAAACTTATCTCCATTTTTAAATTCCTAAATATAAATACAACTAACCCCCCTTTAGGCTTTGGAACACTAACGATCATATTCTAGATTTCTGGAATGAGAATTTTCATTATCTTGAGAATAGAAATCTTCATAATGAGAACTCCCCCTTAGATAATCTCCCCTTTCTTAGGGATATTTCTTCTTTTACATAGAATTATTTTTCCTTCTCCCCATTTGTGATTTTAAAACAGAGTTTGAGGAAATGGAAAAAAAATTTGGTTCCTAAAATATTAGTAAAAACATCCAAAGAAAAAAAGAACTACCATTTCATTATTAATAGAATAATTTTTACAAGGAAATACAGATACATCCTAAGATCTGATTTAGATCTATTTTGGATCTTTTTTCTTGGGCATATGCTTCTTCACGATGGTTATTACCTTCTTAAGCTATTTTTGTTCCTCCTCTACTTTCTTTTATAGATCTTTAATACTGTCTTCTTGAGATTTCATTGACTCTTCCTCAGCCTCCAGCAATTCATCTTGCTTCACCAGCATTTCATGAATTTCAATCCAGAGATCGGTTTATGTTTTCCACCTTTGGAAATAATAGCTCAGCTTCCCATTCATATCTTTGACATCATGAATCCGAGAATTTTGTTCATGATTTATGTTTTTTTCAAAGCTATCTGTAGGATCCTTGATTTTGGTGTCTTCAGTATCAAAATCTTCCATAATATATTCTTGAAATTGATCAAGCTCTCTCATATCTACAATAATTATAATCGACAAGTTGGTCATTTTCCTGCAGGATTTTCTGTGGGATTAATAGTTGATATGAAAATGTTTATGATCAGCCTAAATCTTTACACACCTATCCATGACCATGGATACAAAATCTGACTTCTGATTCCTGCTATGCTGAAGCATCTAGCATCTGGAGTGAATTGCTAGAAAGATCGGAATGGTATCAACCATCTTCTTCCGCGTTTGAACTAAAAAATCATGTTCTAAAGCTGATTACACCGAATCTGACATTTTTCGTAGAGATGGTTCTTCCTCTAGATCTACCATCTTCCTCTTAGATGATCCTCCATCTTCCTTCTTCCTCAAAAATTTCATGGTTGGGTTATCAACAACCACTTATTTCCCGTTGCTGATTCTTGGAATTGCTTCTTCCTAGGGAGATTCATGCTCACTACCTGAAATATGTACCATCTTATCTTCATCAAATTTTACATTTTCAGATTGTGCCTCAAATTCATCAGGAATAATAATGTCATGATTATGACTCTCTTCTTCAGACAACATGTCCACCTCCTCTTCAGCCTTTCTCATCAACCATAGGAGTACCATTTCTTGAGGATTTGGCTTGTGATGTTCGGAATGAAAATTTTTCAAAATCACTTTCCTTTTCTTTAAATTCTTCAACTTTTTTAATATGATCAGTTGTATCAGGTCCTCTTTCCTATTCATTCACTTCTTTTATAGCTTCTTTCACTTCAACATCCTTCTCTTTGGCTTTTTCCGGGGATATGAAATTTTTTCCCGGAGTCTCAGGAAAATGTTCTACTAGGAAAGATTTCAGTACGAGAATTTGTTCGAATGCTACTTGAGTAGCCTTCAAGAGAGATTGCACAATCTCTACCTCCGACAACCTTTTATTAAGATTCTTCTATTTGGCTTGCCTCTCACGCTCATCAGCAGATTTTTCATTCAATTCCTTGGCCTTAGCATGGTCTAGGTCAAACTGTGGCTCCCCTTTTTTTCTGTTCTTTTTATCATTGCACAATTTAGCAGCAACTTCATCTGGATACGCTTTCCGTTTATTGGGCTTTTGGAAGTGCGGATATTGCTTCTTTATCTTTAGGTGTTTTTTCTTCTTATTCCACTTCCTTCAACTTTTTTTCTTCCCAGCATTCTTTGATGGTTCACCCTCTTCATGATCCTTCGGAATGGAATCTTCATCTTCCACTGGATGATCAAAAAATTATATTGTCTCCTAAGAAAAGAAAACATTCATTCTCTTCAAGGTTTCATCACTGACTAACATCAATTTTCACTTCCTCGGCTTGGAAATGAAAGGAATGTTAAATTATTTAGGACATCGAACTATCATTTTGAAGAGTAGAGCATGATAATTGATAATATATGCTCTTAAATTCCCATTATTGATATTCCCAATCGTAATGAGAATATGCTTTATTAGATTGATTTTCCTTAGATTTACCAAAAAATATATGATATACATATCACTTTTCTTAAGAGTGTCCTTGTCACCCTTTATCAGTACGATGTGACGTTAAACCCGTAAATCTAGGATCAGATTGTTTGGAGACATATATAAAATATTTGTTGTGTTGACATCAGTAAGTCTAAGGAATTCCATACCCTCCACCTTGATGAATCTTCCTTGGACATCCTGTAATTTGTGGGTGCAGAATTCAGCTTCCCCTTTATAAGGAACTCTAACTATAATGGCTACCTTAGTGTAAGAGTGTTTATATGTATTTTCATAACTCTTCAAGGAAAAATTTTCTCTACCTTCTTCCTTAAAGAAACAAAATGATTCATAAAAATCTATAAGAAAATTCAGATACACAACATCCTGAGCTCATGTATATGATATGGATACACTCTCACATACATTAAGCCTAATATTATTTGAGATAATAGAGTCATAATTATAGAAATTTTTTGGGTGTACCAACCTCTCCCTGTAAATTTTCCACTCTGCAATTAGATTGACATAGGACATTTTAAGAGAATAAATTTCTGCAGACATTCAGAATTGGGAACTTTTGAAAATCCGGAACAAGATTTTTTAGTAGAAAATAGCTTAGACACGCAAATAATTTGAAAACCGATGTGAGACAACCATCAGGGGTCCACTTTATATAGGTGTTGAAGTGACAGTTTAGCTTCCCATCTAAACCCAATTGCTAATAAAACTTCTAAACCGATTTGATGGTTGAAATGATAGCCGCAAGGAAAAATATGGTTGAATCCGATATTTTTATGTTTTTAAGAGAAAACATTCGGATTTAAAGAAACTAGAATCTGAAAAAAGTTTAAAAAACAAAAGAAAGAAATAGCAAGTAAATGGTGATTATGGAAATTGAAGAAAAAATCATACATTTCATATTGTCAGGAGAATTATTCGTATTGAGGAAAATTCATCTTCATGGACATTAGATTCCAAAAAAACCAGAGTATGAAAATAAAATTGAGTACACAGATCTTCATTACTAAAATCTTCATTACAAAAAGCTTCATTACGAAAATTTGTAGTACGAAATACTTCTGTATGAAAATCTTCTGTACGAAAATCATCACGATGAAAATTTCAAGAACGAAAATTTTCATTAAGAAAATTTCAAGTAAAAATATTTTCATTATGAAAAATTCAGGTACATAAAATTGCATTACAAAAAATATGAAAAACCTCAATACGAAAAAAAAATAAAAATTTAATTAAAAAAACATGATAAACATCATTACAAAAAATATGAAAAACATCATTTCAAAAAATATGAAAAACTTTATTACGAAAAATATGTAAAAAAATGAAAAATTTCATTACGAATGTACTTCCCCTATGAAAAGGAGTTTATTACTGTAATGATATTAGTTCAACATGATGTTAATGAGTAGGATTACCTTATGGTTATCATATCTATCTTCTGTTAAATGTATTAAAATCTATTGGACGGTAACGATTTTCTGAAAATATCATCAAGTTGGTATTGTGTTCCGATAAATTGAAAAATGATATCTATTTTTTGTGTGTGGTCCCAAAGAAAGTGATGGATAATATCAATGTGCCTTGCACGAGAGTGATGCGTATGGTTTTTACTAAGAGCAATGGCACTCGTATTAGCACAATTTTTTTTTGTTTTGGTAAAAATCATACCATAGTCTGTGAGTGGGTGTTGCATCCACAACACTTGAGCACAACAACTTCCAGCTACTATATATTCATCTTGAGCAGTGGAAAGTGCAACTGAGTGTTGCTTGTTAAAAGACAAAGATACTAATGAATCTCTTAATAGATGAAAAGTTCTGAATGTAATGTTTCTATCCATTTTACATCCACCAATGTCAGTATCCGAAAACCATTTTTAAACAAAATCATTTCCAAAAGTATAAAAGAGTCATAAATCCATGGATCTCATTAACTAGCGTAAAATTCTTTTCACTACCTTTAAATTAGATTTCTTAAGATTGGATTGATATATTTCACATAATCATACTATGAACATTATGTCTGGATGACTAGCTGTCATGTAATGTAAACTTCTTATCATACTTCTAAAAGATTTTTGATCTACTGGTTTCCTAGCTTCATCGTGATCAAGTGTGTTTGAGGTAACAATGAGAGTACTTATAATTTTAGTGTTGTCATATCAATACATTTTAAGAAGATATTAAATATAATTATGATGGGATATATATATTCCTTCTGGTTTTTGAGAAATATTAAAAAAAAGAAAAATATTAACTCACCCATCATACTCATTTCAAAATCAGATTTTATTAGATTCGCAAACGAATCAGTTAAAGATTGCTGAGTTGAACGAAATATAATTCCATCAACATGAATTTGAACAATAATAACATTTTTCTTATCTTTATTTATAAAAAGGGTTGGATCTGCATTTCCCTTAACATATTTATTTTGAAGAAAAAATCTTTTAGGTCTATCATTCCAAGCTCGAGGGGATTGTTTAAAGACATACAAAGCTTTGGTAAGTCTAAAAATATGATCAGGCTATTTTGTATCTTCAAAACCATGACGTTGTTCAACAAAAATTCCATCTTGAACATAACCTTTAATAAAACCACATTTCACATCCATTTGAAAATGTTTTAAATTGAAGAATTCTACAAAGGCATGTAGAATATGAATAGATTCGAGTCTAGATACTAGAGCATAGGTTTCATTATATTCTATTCCTTTATGTTGATTATATCATTTAGCAACTAATCTAGTTTTATTTCATACAATGAATCCATTTTCATCACACTTATTTCTAAAAACCCATTTTACATCAATAACAGAATTTTCTTTAGGTCTTCCAACCAAGGTCCAAACATTATTCCTTTCGAATTAATTTAGCTCATCTTGCATGGATTTTATCCAATCATTATCACCTAAAGTTTAATCAATGATTTTTGTTTCTAATTGAGAAAGAAATTCTAGATGTTATACTTATTTTCTTATAGAACTTATAGTCCTTAGATGTTGATTTACATCAACAATGATAACATCACTGGGATGATTATTTAGAACCAAATGATTTGGGTTTTGAAAAGTTTTTTAGAAACATAGGGTTGGAATTCTTTTGGGGTGAATGTTTCAGAAGTATATTCTTGAACATTTTCTTTATCGGAATGATTTTCTAACACATGTTGATAATCAGTTTTTGAAAACACATCTGAAGATGTAGGTTAGGGATGTTTCAAAACCAAAGGATCAGTTTCATTAAATTTAATGTGTATTGTCACTTCAATAGTACAAGTGTTTTTATTGTAAACTCTATAAGCCATATAAGTTGTGTAGTATCCTAAGAAAATTCCATCATCAGAATTCGGTGAAAATTTAAGATGATTTCCTTTAGTATTCAGAATGAATACTATTCAACCAAAAACGTAAAAGTAGGAATGTCTAGGTTTTATACCATTTCATAACTCCTAAAGAGTTTAATTAAGAAAAGGTCTAATCAAAACTCAATTTATAGAATAACAAGAAGTACATACACCTTCAGCCCAAAAACATTTGGCTACTGAATTCTCAATCAACATGTTTCTAGTTATTTCATGAAGAATTATATTTCTTCTTTCAACAACCCCATTCTGTTGAGGTGTTCATGGTGCTTAGAAGTTATGAGTAATTCCTTTTCTACTACAAAAAGATTCAAAATCAGAATTTTGAAATTCTCCTCCATGATCACTATGAATAGTTATCAATGGAAGGTTTTTCTTGTTTTTGACTTGTTCTCTAAAACTTTTGAAATAACAAAACGCTTCGGATTTATTTTCTAGAAAAAAGACCCACATAAATCTAGTGTAATCATAAACTGAAACAAATACATAATAATTTCCCCCAATACTTCTTGTTTGTGTTGGGAAAAAAAGATACATATGCACTAACTATAATGCATCAGTGGTTTTGACTTCACCCACTTATTTTAAACATTATTTATGTTTTTTTCCATATTGAAAAGGGTCACAAACTTTTGAAGAATCAAATAAAAGTTCTAGTAGATCCTTAACTAATCTTTTATTAGAAAGTTTGCATAAGTTTCTAAGGTTACAATGTACTAACCTTCTATGCCACAACCAATAACGATCTTCCATTTCACTAACAAAAGATTGATAATGGCTTCTATAGTCTTCTATGTTTAGTGTGTATAAATTCTATTGCCTATGGGATGAAATAATAAACACTTCCTTAGAATTGTGTACTAATCACATGTAATTCCAAAAACTCACAAGGTATCCTTAATCACATAATTGTCTTATGCAGATGAGGTTTTCGTTAAAACCTTTAACAAGAAAAAAATTTGAAATAAATGTTTTCCCAAGAAGATTAATGTTACTTTCACCAGTAATTTCTCCCGGAGAATTATCTCTGAAATTTACTTTTCCTCCTTTCATCTTGATAATATTTTAAAAATAGTTTTTTTTACCAGTCATATGCAGAGAACATCCACTATCCTTGTACCATGTGTTGATTTTGGTACCTTCTTTATTTTCCTGAAAATAAAAATATTAGACTTTTGGAATCCAAACATCCTTAGATAAGAAATTATTAGACAAAATTTTTTTGGTATCCACTTTTTTTTAGAAAAATAAGCATTATAAAACCAATGAGATTGAACCTTATTTAAAGAGAAATTTTTCTTCAAATTCCCACCACTTTGACATTTAGTACAAAAGGGGCTCTGGAATGAATGAGATAATTGTTTTTGAAAACAGGTTTTCAGTGAGTATAACCTACTCCACTAGTATTTCCTTGATGCTTAATTTGAGAAAAAATCTTGTCAAAATTTTCCTTACTAGATGTCAAATTACTAAGATGTTTCTTAAAGGAATCTATTTCAGATTTTAATTTAATGACAAAATTTCTATCCAGAAGAATTATTTCCATAGAGTTAGATTTTTCCTCAAAAACACTTAATTTTAAAATAGCATTATAAATATCTTTTCAATATTTTTCCTTTTCAGAAATTACTTCCTTATGGTCATTAGAATGTTTTTCTAAAATATCATCCTTATCTTTATAATATCTAGAAAGGTATGAAATCTCGTTTGTAAGAAATTATTCTCTAGTATTAGACTTGTCCAATTTCATAGGAACTTTACAATTTATTGCTTCTAACAACAGAAAAAATCTTGATACATCTTCATACGACGGTATTTCTTTATAATATGTAGATGAAGTATCTTCATTAGAAGTAATATCTCCAGAATAGTAATTCTTGTCAAGAGATAAATTTGTTAAAGCCTCGATAGAGCGTACCTTTTCTATAAGACATGTATTAGGGAAAGAAGTAGTATCCATGAATTCGATATATTTATATGATGATGTGTCATATTTAGAAGAGTCAATTCCTCAAGAATCTCCACATCTAGCACACCAAGTATCATTTTCATTAAGACTTTTCTTGTGCTTTGAGCGATAGAACTTATTCTTGTTCCATTCTAAATTCCTTTACTTCTATTCCTTCTTTTTCAATAAAGGGAAATCAAGTCTGATATGACATGATCATATATATTCATAAAAAAGTAACTTCCCCATGTTTCTTCTCTTTGTAGTCTCTCTTCTTGAATTTATTCTGGTAGTTCTTCTGATCTAATATCATGTTTATTATCTGAGAATGATTATCTAATTCATTCTCATACTTCACTGTATCACTAGATTCTGATTGAATAGTAACATTCCTTGACTTAGATCTAGTAACTCTTTCTGGAGTCTTAGCTTTCATATTCATATATGTTGTTGTAAAAGAAACCTCTCCATTTCCATTCATCTTTTGGACATTATCAACATCTCTCTTTTTTCTAGTATCATTGTGAAGAAGGGTTCAAAACAATTCATATATAGAAATCTGGGTGACTTTCCTCTTCTCATCAGTTGTTGTCCTCTTGGACTCAAACTCAATTGGCATGATTTCTATGATTTTATCTACAAGAGCCTCATCATCCAAACATTTTTCTACCAGAGACCGTAAGCTATTAATGATAGTCATAAACATTTGCTGGACTTTGCTTATAGGTTCTTCATAAGGAATGTTAAAGCCATGGTATTCAGCTCTCAACACATCTCTTCTTGTCTCTATAACTTTAGATGTACCAAAATGTGAAACTCAAAGTTTTTTCCAGATACTATTTACAGCTTCACATGAAGATATTTTGATGTAGATATTCCAAGTCATGGAACATAAGAATGTATTTCTATCTTAAAAATTTTCATGATATTCTGATTTTTCATCATTTGTAAAAGTTCTCAATTCCTTATCAGGAATTTTATAGTCTCCTATCGGGATTAGTTAGTTATAAACTCCTATGTTAATAAAGAAACCCTTCATCCTATATCTCCAATACTCATAGTCATTTCCATAAAAAACAAAAGGTCTGTTGTGATTTAAATTATCAATAGAACCTACATTTAATCCTTCCATCTTAAAGAAAAACCTTGGCACACAAACTTGTTAGTAATAAATGTTTGTAAACAAGAAAATATATATCCAAAGAAAGGAAAAATATAGAACTAGATTATCTATAAGAAAAGGTGAATCTGAACATATGAATTGGAAAATGATTATTCCAAAAAAAATGAAGAATATGATTTCTTTTCAAATCATTGAAGCAAATTGTTAGATTTGTTTAGAGTACAATGTAAACCTATTTATGATACCAATTGTTGGATAAATAGATAGGATAGATATGATACTGATTTTAGTATCAAACTATGATGCAGATACTCAAAATAAAAGTGTGGGTGAATTATATACATTAAAAAATTACTTTGGAGTTTTTAAAGATGATTATGATTAACAAGGTTAAAAAAAGTAATTCAACAATCCTCTTGATTCTAATAAAATACATGATTCCAGAAAGTAGATTATGAAATTGAAGCATACCAAATGTTTACAATGACTATGAATCTACCTTAAAGCATATAGAATCTTATAAAATCAGGGTACACGTTAAAGGAAGTATAATAATGTTATTAATTCCTTATCAATCAGATTTACAGTGGAAAATAAAACTAAAACACTTAAAATAACAAGTAGTAACTCTTTTAACCCAAAGATATGGGAATCCAACAACCCTGGATAAATTTCAAATGATTTATACATTCAAGAAAGTCTATTTTAACCAAACCCAGGTAAGCCGCCAATCCGATTATTGTTATTTGTCTTGCTATCCCTGAAATCCCTCAATTTGTAAGGTAATTGACACCTATGACTTCACAACTCGAAGACTCTAATTTCAAGGATATCATGCCTCTACACAAATAAAATATTCATGAAGCAATGTTTGAAAAATCCGTTCAAACTTTCTGCATGAAACCTGAGATTTTATAAGAGCCTATCTCTCTAGAAATCACTTCAACAGCAAGTAAACAATGTTGTCAATGTTCTGTCAAAAAGGTTGTGAGATCTTTCAAATGGGCTCCTATTTATAGGCACGACTTCAACAGTCGGCTTCCTCCTCCAACGGTCATATATATCCTTGAACTCTAGAGGGGCATGTACACGTTTCACTCAAAAAATGGTAATTTAGTAACTAAAAGCACCAAATCATTTTATAACAAAACAAGTGTAAGCAAAATTTGGTTACGTAACTAAATTCCAATATTCATAGTATAAGTAAATGAGAGTTCATAGACTAACCATAAATGAATTCAGAGTCTAAAATAAAAAGGTATTTGGATTATGTTCTCTAAGAATTCGAAACCTCAATTATATAGATTACCGAAGTCTGAATATCAAGGAAATTAGGATTCTAGATTCAGAAGAATTCAGAACTCGAACATACAACATTCGGAGTTAGAGTTCATTAGAATTCGGAGTCAGAACTCATATTAGTTCGGAATCTGAATTCAGATAACTCAGATTCAGAACATAGAAATGTTTGTAACCAGAGTTTTTATTTAAAATTAGGAGTCAGAACCTAGAAAGTTCGTATCTAGAATTCTAATTCAGAATTCGGAGATAGAGCTCAGAAATTTTGTAACCAGAATTCTAATTCAGAATTCGGAGTAAGAACTTAGAAAGATCGTAACCAAAATTATGATTCAGAATTCAGAGTTAGATCATAAAAAAGTTCATATCTATAATAATTAGTCAGAATTTGGATTCAAAACTCATGAGAGTTCGTAACCATGATTCTGAGAATTTGAATCCTAGAACAGAATTCTCCGTATATAGGTATTTATAATATTCCGAGGTTTTGGTTTTAATCCAAATTTTACACTTAGAAATTTTTTTATATGGACAAATAAATATGGTAAGGATAAATTTACTTGGGGAAGGAAATTTTCCATAGAGAAGTAAAACAAAGGGTAAAAATAGATTTTCCTTGAGATAAGGTGTTTGTGATTTTCAAAACAAGAGGAACGGTAAAGTCATAAGTAAATCATTAATGACATAACATTCTCCCTCATGTATTAAGGAATGGATAAGTCATAAGGAAAACCTTATTGACTCATCATGTGTTCCGTGAGATCAGAAATATTTCATCATACAACATAACCCATGAAAAGGAAATGGGTTTCATAAATATTTTAACATTTCATCAAAGAACAACCATGGTAAAAGAAATATGTCTCACAAATATCTTATAAAAATAATCATAATCTATCTAGATAACAAATAAAAATAAATTATTTGTTTCAACTATCTCGTAAATAAAATTTATTTTTAAATGATGTTATCAAATCTGAATATATCATATATATATTACATGGAATCTTTAATTTTGAAAATAAAATTTCATTTCGAAATCACTTAAAATTATAAAAAAATTTAATTTATTATACGAAAAAATATCATCATAAAATAATATTTCACATATAATAGAATCATACAATCATTTATTAGTCATGAAGACATAAAAAAACATTTATTCCATGTATGATAAAACAAATAACCATAGAATTTTTTTTGTTAAAATGAGATAAGTACCTTATTTATAAACGATAAAGATGTTACTATTAAATAATTTTCATAATAGTGAAACCAAGGAAAAAATTACATTATAAATTCACAGGAAAGGTTTAGAAAAATTTATTATATAATTATTAAAAAATAGTGATATGGAATAAAATTTAATTTTCGATAAAAGGGATAAATAAATAAGATTTTCATTAAAAATATTTTATTTTTATATTTAGTACATAAATAAAGGAAAATTTTATGAAAACATATAATTTCAATTAATCAATTTATGAAAAAAAGTATTTATTTCCTTTAGTGGGTTACTCTAAAATTAAATTATCAGAAACGAAATCATTAAAAAATTATAATCATTTAGATTAAAATATAAAGCTGTTACATTATGTTTGATATTCTTTAAAAGTACTCAAACCTACGACATAATAAATAAAAATTTATAAGAGTAATATAACTGAATCATGTACATAATATGTGATCCAAATATAATATTTCAACCCCAAATTTTAATATTTCATTATTATAATATTCATTTTATTTTGTTACATATTTCATTTTTTAAGAGAGTTTTTCTTCAATAGATTCAGTCCATATACATATATCATGGTTCCATCATTTTCAAAATTCTAAAAATGTCAGAAATATAATATATATTCTATATATTTATGTATTTTTTTATAGTCATCCATTTAAGATATATATAAGAAAAATAAATTACACTGTTCATGGAGATAGTATTCCATACATACACAACATAACTATTTTAATATTTTTTCATTTGAATCAAATGAATGGAACATAATAAATCAACATTATACGATAATTTTTATATAAAATATACATTATATATTAATTAAATCTATAATTATTTCATTCCCAATAAAATACAGAAGACATATGAATCACATCGCTTGGTGAATATGGTTATGTAGACATGTTGATTTGCAACATTAACATTTTTTAATAGATTGGATGAATGGGATATTCGGTGGTTTCAATATAATAATAATTTATTTAACTTAAGATAAAAATTTATTTATTTTATGTTGGATACCAAATATTTATCCGACGTATAAGAGGATATAAAAATAAAAATTATTAGTTTAGAGTAATACCTATTTGAATAGAAACCTCTTCTGTATTGCACATTAATCCTGGAATGGTAATCCATTTCTCATTACTAGAACCAATAAAATTTTGAAACTAAATCTAAGAGGCCATTAGAGTGTCTCTTTTCTGATATATAAGGTTCAATATGTGTAATGAACCTTGTATAATTGGCGACCTTATATAATTGGGGGATGGGTAATCCATGAATTACATTAAAGATTAAATTAAAGTAAATTAATTTTAAATAAAACATGAAACAAAATTGATAAAATAAAAACATAATATAATATTTCATTTAAATAATATAATACAATAATATGTTAATATATGGAAGTTATTTTTACAACCTTATCTCTTAATATTAACCCTATATTAAAACTTTTGATAATTATATCGATATTAATGGTTTTTACTCTTTAGAGGTCAATATTGTTACCATGAAAAGAAACGGTGCCCCCAAATGTCTATAAATAACATTTTAATCTATATTTCATTAAATTTGATAAATATAGGTTTTTATTAATTTTAAATAAATTAGTAAAATATTATTTCTTAAAAATTATCATTACTGTTCTTTTTGAAAATACATGAAAAAGTATAATCTTACAACTATCTAAATTTGGTAAAATGTATACAATATAAAATCAATTAGAATTTAATTAAAATATTTTCCTTATGTAGCCATCCAATTTATTAATATTTTAGATATTTTTTTTGACATTATCCTTTTCTTTTACCCACTAATTAGCTACCATTATGGTTAATGGTGGTAAAGGATTTTCTTAATATTAATTTGTTATAATTTTACATAATTGGAAACAATTTTCATATAAATAGAAAATGAATGATGTTTTTGATCCCTTATCATCATTATTTTCCACCTGAAATTTATTTATTTTATATAATTTCATAAAATATATTAAATGTAGAATATTTTTAATGTCATTTTAATATATTTTCAAATAAATAGACTTTGAAAAAACCATGATAGTAATTAAAATGTAATTTAATATTTTTGAGCATACCTAAAATTTTATTTATCTTCAAAATTAGTACTACACATTAAATAACCACAAAATATTAATTTTATTTTTTTTAAAACAGTAAAGTGGCATTATTAGCTATATATTGTAATTAAATATTATGATGGTCAAAGATATTTCCAAAATTAAATTGAACAAATTATATTTGTTTGGATGCTTAATGATGATATATTATCATCCAATTAAATAAAATCAAGTGTTTGAATTAATTTCATTCCTTATCAAAGATGTTTTAACTGAAATTTTTCCCTTTTACCATTACCATGATGAAAAAAATTATATGGTTATTAATCATATTGTCAATCATTTAATTTGACCTTATAAACTAAAATAATTTATGATGGATTGTAATATAGATTAATATGTGTATTATATGGAATAATATAAAAGGGTGGTGAATTATAAGTTTAAAAATGTAGTATTTAAACAACACTAAATGAACTTTTTTTAAGATTTCTTAAACTAATACAATTTACAAACACAACAATTTACCCCCATGATCATGGATATGATAGATACGATATGTTATAATACTATATGTAATCTAAAAAATCATATTAAATTTAATATAATGGTCAGATTAATACAAAATAAAAATATTCTACCATACATCATATAGAATATTTAATACAATATGAATCTTATTTGAAACAATTACAATTGAATTGAATTTGAAAAGAAAGGGGACAAAATAAAATTCCTTTTCTAATACAAATAGCAACGAAAATGTAAAATTATTACAATTCGTTTACCCCAAAGTGAAGGGTATCATTTATCCTTGGATAGAAGTTCTATCTTACTATCACCATTGTAAGCCCTCAATACGATAATTGGCATGTCCGTTTTACTGTCATTTCAAGCCCTCGATTTTACAGGTAATAGGTATCTCGGTCATTAATACACTCGAAAGCCCATGATAAAATTATTGGTCACACCATCTACCTATCCCTGACAGCCATCGATCGTTATCACCTAACCTAACACATGAATAAGAACAAAGCACTTCTCGAAATACAAAAGCTAAGAATGTGCCATTCACATTTTGTAATTCCAAGTCTTTAGAACAAAGAAATAGAGAAGTCAAATCATCTATCTCTAGATCATGATAGAAGCTAGAGTTGATCAATAGTCTATATGTTCTTTTTTTCATAGATTCTAATGACCTCCTATTTATGGTCCTCAGGTTCCAACATTCATATTTCCTCTAACATCCGTATTTCTTCAGAAAACTCAGAGGGACATTCAAAACTAGCATTATAACGATCATATTGAAATAGAAAAAATGACATCATTTTAAGTAGTTTATATCAAACCCCTAGACAGAATTTTGGATAAAAAAGATATGAAAATGATAATCATTAGTACAACTGATATAAAACATGTTTTTTGAAAAAATTATGATATCTTGCATGTTATAAAATTATCACATGAGTAAGATTAATATTACACTATATGAAACACTATAATGTTTCCAAGTTGGTACAGTATATAATATGAGTACGAAGGATAGAGTTTTTATGATAAACAGATTTAGTACGATTGAAAGAGTTAGTATGACTGATAGATTTAGTATGATTGAAAAATTTAGTGCGATTGACTAAGTCGGTATGATAGGCTGAGTTAGAATGATTGACAGAGTCAGTACAATAGATAGAGTTAGTACGATTAACATCGTTAGTAAAATAAACATACAAACCTTATTCAAAGTCATTTATATGATAATTGAGTATAAAGAGATTTTTGTTTCTAAAAAAAGTCATAAATGTCATAAGATGACTTCTAACATAACAATCTCCCCCTTTATGGAATACACTAAATGCAAACTAAAACTAGAAATTAAAAACTTATCTCTACCTGAGTTATAAAAACTTTTTTGAATAAGAGGATAAATACCACTAATACCCCCTTAGGTGCAAACATTCCTAAGGATTTTATTCGTATATTTTTATTTTTCTTAGATGTATTATAATTGAATTATACATTAAAAACTCTCCCCAATGGTGAAACTTTCTACCCTTTTTATAAAACATTCTCACCATTTTTTTATTTAGAAAAAGAATAGGGTAACCATGAGTTTATTAAAAATTTTAGAGAGAAACAAAATGATAATAAATTGAAATGTAGACATATAGTTTATTGAATCTAAAATGATTAACAACTGTCAAAAAAAGTAATTATACAACAAAACATTTATTTGTTTTCTTTTTCTTTATCTTTCTTGATCAACTCACGAATGACAGCCTTCATCTAATTTATATATTCCTTACTTTCTGAAGTAGAATCATGGTGGGATTTTAGAAGCTCTTGTTGATCTGCAAAAAGTTGTCCCTGGTTTTTGATAATCTCTTCTTGAACCATGATAACTTCTTCAACAGTATAAATTCTGTCATGCAAATTCTTATTCTCCTGATTCAACACAAAATTTTATTTCTTCATCAAAACTAATTCATTTATTAAGGATGAAACCTTCAAGAAATTTCATTTCAAAACATTAATTCTTTCTTGAAACATATTTACAGAAGGAATATCAGCTCGGTGAGATTTTGAGATCTGGTTCAACCTATCAATAGTTTCTTTATTGAGATAATTAAAATCAATGGCCATATCATTTAAATTTATCCTTAAATCTTTGATTGATTCTTGATGTTCATTCACCGACCATTCGGTTTTGTATGTCTTCTTAGTCAAATTATTTCAAAACATTATATGAGTAGCTGAAATATCAATAAAAACATTTAAATAAGCTTATATTGGCAATGCTCCCTTTCTGATCTCTCTTATAGAAAATAATTTATTCCTTTTTTTGTCTATGATAAAATCAAAATTTCCATCAATTTAAATAAAATAAGGATTAGTCTTTTCAATTATTCTCAAAACATGAACAATTAAATCACTTTTCTTTAAGTAAATTGTGTGTTCTAAATCTGTATCACCATGGTACGATTCTAGATCATTTGATAAAATAGAGTCATTAGAAAGATGTTTTCCTTTTCCATTCTATTTTTACTTTTCCACCCTTTTTACTTTTTTAGCTCTTTCTACTTCCACTTTTTCACTAATAATTATTAATTTCTTAGTACGAGAACATTGAGAACCTAGATTATATGGATATGGAATTATTTCAGAATGGGATTCTAAATATTGAGCTGCTTCTTGATCAGAATGTGGATATTATTGTATTCCTTCACTTTTATTTTTAAGAAAAGATTATTCTCCACTCTTTTTAGAACATTAAAGAAATTCCAAAATAATGTATTCTTCCTCTTCTGCATATTCCAAAAAAATTTCAGCATAGTACTGACATTAGGATCTAACTTCTGAGAGAAAATAACTATTGGAGCTAATTCTAATAGAATTGATACTAATTAATTTTGTGCTGATTGATTTGGTGCAGATTCATCTGTCACATAAATGTCAAAGAGATTTGAATCATCATTAAAAAAACATAAAATTTCCTCATCATATTTTTACTATTCTAGCAAGGATTCACCTCTTTCAATTTTACATTTAGTGGAATATTATAGAACATTAAAATTTCAAAAATAAGTTTTCTATGAATAGACAGATACCAGATAATAGGCGACTTGATTGCTCCTGACATCCCATTCATGATGGTTTCAAAAATGTAACCAATTAGATTTACCTTTTTCATGTTTATAAGATAAGTCATCATTAAAATTTCAGAAACATTAATATTTTACCTATCCACTTTCATTGGAATTAGTAACTATTGAATCCAAATGACGACTAATCAAATGTCAGCAGAAATATGATCTACTTTTATTTTCTCCACATCTATAAGAAACAATGAATTTTCACCTCTTTCCTTGTTAAACATACCAACTTCTTTAGTTAGCTTATCAGATGGGAAAAAAGAATCAACTTTCGCATGAACATTTAAAAAGTGTGATGCTGATTTTACAGACATTGAAAATTTTATATCATACACAATGAAGTTAATTATCATATTCTTATCAAAAGACACTGTAATAAAGAATTTTTTATACTCTTAAATAAGAATCAGGTCTTGAGATACCGGAATTCCAATTAAAAGACATTCCTAGCATTAGAATAAGATAATCCTCTTGATTTTTGAGTCATAGATGTCAAAAAAATCATGTGAAACTAACCGTTATCTGAAAAAATCCTTCTCTGTGAAATTATTTAAATAAAATTTAGTAGGTGTGTTTACTGAAGAGTGAGACATAATGCTGAGCAGCAAAAGAAAAATAATTGTAACAAGTATTAATGAGGAGAGACAGAGCATCACTGAGAAATCTTGAAAAAATGGTGTGGGTTTGAGGAGGGTGGTCCTCTATTTATAGGCAGATTTTGATGATTATTGGTCTTTTATGGTTAAAATTAGAAAATAAATAATCAAATAGTAGAGAATAAATGTGGTTTTATTATTATTATTTTTTTTAAAAAAACTAAGAAAAAATGATATTGGAGGAAGATAATAAAAAATTAAGAGAGAATGTACCTATCTGATATTTCAAGTAATTTTTTGGTTTCATAGTATTTTGAGAGTAGAAAAAATTCAATACAATAATAAATAAATACAAATGAATATGAAATCGATGAAAAAGAATGTGAATACGATCGAATGTCATACCAATGGAAAAAAATTCATTACCATAGGTTTTTAAGATGATGCATTAAAAACTCATTACCGTTGGTTGTCAATCCGATGGAAAACAATGTCATTACACTAGGTTGTCATGCTGATGGATAACAAAATCATTACCATAGATTTTTTAGCTAATGTAATACATTGTAATTATCATTTGTTGTCAATCTGATGGATAACAAAATCATTACCATATGTTGTCAAGCTGATGGATAACAAAATCATTACCATTGGTTTTCACGTTGAAGGAAAACAAAGTCATTACCATAGGTTTTCAAGCTGATGGAAAAAATAATCATTACTATATTATTTCAAGCCCATGGAAAAAAAAGATCATTACCATATGTTGTGAATCCGAGAAAAAACCAACTCATTACCATAGGTTGTCAAGCTGATGGAAAAAGGAAGTCATTACCATAGGATGTCAAGCCAATGGGAAACAATGTAATTACAACAGGATTTCAAGATGATTGAAAAAATAATCATTACCCAATGTTTTTAAGACAATGGAAAACAAATTCACTACCATAGGTTGTCAAGCCGATGGAAAAAAATCCATTATCATAGGTTGTCAAGCCGATAGAAAAATCATTATTACCATAGGTTGTTAAGATGATGGATATAAATGTCATTACCATAGGTTTTCATTCCAATGGAAAACAAAGTCATTATCACATTTTTAAAGTAGAAGAAAATTAAATTCATTACCATAGGTGGTCAAGATGATGAATAACAAAATCATTACCATTGGATGTCAAGCTGATAGAAAACAAAGTCCATTCCATAGGTTTTCTAAGATGATTGAAAACAATGTCATTACCATAGGTTGTCATGTTGATGGAAAACTTATTCATTACCATAGGTTGTAAACCTCATGGAATACAAATAAATTTCCATAGGTTGTCAAGATTATAAACAGAAAGTCCATACAATAAATATAATACAAAAGTCAAAACAATAAACAGAACGTCAAAACAAAAAAATGTCAAAACAAAAAAAAATCAAAACAATAAATAGAATATCAAAACAAAATGTAATAATTAACACAAAAATAATGAAACAAAAAAAATGAAATAGGTAATGAATAGAAAAAAATATTGTCCCTCTTAGAATAAGAGTTATTTAATGTCAGGAGAAATAGAAAACAGAATGTATATGGGAATGAATATTTTAGTGTTCTCATTCGTAGATTCTGTTTAATGAATTCAAATCTAATAAAAGGTTAAAGTTTTATAGAAATTTCAGTATGTTATTCTTACATTCCAATAAACTGTAAAATAATAACTCCTTTCTGTGTGTGATCCCTAAGAAAGAGATTCCTAATACTTATGGGTTTTACATGTGAGTGATGTTCTTGGTTTTTCCAAAGAGTTATTGAAAATTTATTTTCACATATTATTTTAGTTTTGAAAAAACTAATACTATAGTCAGTTAGTGTGTGTTTCATCCACAAAAATTGAGCACAAACACATTCAGCCACTAAATATTCAGTTTGAGCAGTGGAAAGTGCTATTGAGTGTTTTTTGTTTCATTACCAAGAAACCAAAAAACATCCAAAGAAATGACATGTTATCGATGTACTTTTTTGATCAATTGTACAACCATAAATTTCGTCATCTGAAAAACATTTCAAAACAAAATCATTTCTAGAAGAATAGAAAAGAACTAAATCTATATATCATTTTGATTACCGGAAAATATTTTTCATAACTTTTATATGGGATTCTTTTGGATTATATTGATATATTGCACATAAAAATAATGAAAACATTAGGTCTTGATGACTCACGATTAATTATAACAAACTCCCTATCATACCTCTAAAAGATATTTTATCCACTGTTTTTGTAGTTTCATCATGATCAAGGATATTTGAGGTACTTATTAGTGTACTAATACTTTTAGTGTTGTCATATCCATAATCTTTGAGTAATAATTGGATATAATTATGTTGATATATATAGATTCCTTTTGGTTTTTTATAGATTTGAAAGCCTAGATAGAATATTAACTCCCTCATAATACTCATTTTAAACTCATATTTTAATAGATTTGTAGTAGAATTAGTTACAGATTGATATGTTGATCTGAATACAATGCCATCAGCATAAAATTGAACAATCAAAACATTTTTGTTTTTCCATTTTTATAAAAAGAGTTGGATCTACCATAATTTTTTCATAATTATTTTGTAAATGAAATATATTATATCTATCATACCATTCTCTGGGGGAATGATTAAGGCTATACGAAGCATTGGTACGTTTAAAAACATTATTAGGATTATTTGGATCTACAAAACCATGAGGTTGATCTAAAAAAACATCTTCCTCAACAAAACCATTAAGAAAAATCACATTTTATTTCCATTTGAAATAATTTTAAATTGATGTTTTCTTCCAAGGATAATTGAATGCGAATAGATTCATGTATAACTACAAGATCATATGTTTCTTCAGAGTTAATCACTCTTATTGATTATAGCCCTTAGCAACATGTCGTGCTTTATTTCTTAAAATGACCCCATATTCATCACATTTGTTTTTGAAAAACCATTTTACACCAATTTCAATTAACTTTTTAGGTCATTCTACTAATTTCCAGAAATGATTCTTTTAATTTAATTTAGTTTATTTTGCATTAAATTAATCCAATCCTCTTCACCTAAGGCCTCACTCAGATTCTTAGGTTCATATTGAGATAGAAACGCAAAATGTTATATTTCATTTCCCAAAGAAATTATGGTTCTTACTAGTTGATTTATATCACTAATGATATTATCATTGGGACGATTCATAAAAAAAAATTGATTTGGGTTTTGTAAAACCTCTTCATCAAGGAAATATAGAAAGTATTCTGGGGTAAATATTTCAAAAACATTTTCTTGATTATTCCTTTTATCAGAAGAGTTTACAATCATAGGTTGATAATCAGTTTTTAAAATAGATCAGTTGATGTAGGTAATAAATGTTGAAAAAAGGGTTCAATTTAGTCAAATTTAACATGTACTTTTTATTCAACAGTACATGTGTTTTTTTAAAAACACTATATGCCATAGAAGTTGTTGAATAAACTAGAAGTATTCCTTCAACATATTTGGGTGATAATTTATGTAGATTATCTTTTGTATTCAATATGAATACTTTGCATCCATATTCTCTGAAGTATGAAACTATTGGGTTTTGGCCATTATAAAATTCATAAGGTGTTTTTTTAAGAAAATGTGTAGTTAAATCATGATTTTTAGTATAACATGCAATACTTATAGCTTCAGCCCATAAATTCATAGCAATTGATTATTTACTCAATTTTTTTCTTGTCATTTCCTAGTGAATACAATTTATTCTTTAAACAACACAATTTTTTTTGAGGGGTTCTTAGAGTTGGAAAGTTGTGAGTAATAACATTCTATCTTCATAACATTTCAAAATACATATTTTGGAATTCACCAAAATGATCAATACATATATTTATCTATGGTAGGTTTTTCTCATTTTTAACTTGGGATCTAATGGTTTAAAAATAGAAAAAGGCTTTATATTTCTTTGCTAGAAAATAGACCCATGTAAATCTAGTATAGACATCAAGTGAAAAAAAATACATTTTATTTTCTTCCAATGCTTCTTGTTTTGGTAAGAATGAAAATATCCATGTGCACTAGCTGTAATGGATTAGAAGTTGAAACTTCATTGATTAAATTAAAGCTAATTTTATGTTTCTTTACATGTTGACAAAGATCAGAAACCTTTGAGTAATCATACATAGGATCCAATAGATCCTTAACAATTCTATTATTTGAATGTTTACAAAATTTTCAAAGGTTAAAGTGTCCTAACCATTTATGCAATAACCATGATTGGTCTTTTGTTTCACTTTAACAAGGTATTTCTTGACTCCTAAGGTCTACATAGTTAATAGTGAATACATTCTCATGCATGTGGGATGATAGAATGAATTCATCCTAGGAATTGTGTATATAACACATATCATTCCAAATATTCAAAATGTATCCATCATCACAAAATTGACTTATACTAATGAGTTTGTGAATCATACCTTCGACAAACAAAAAATTTGAAATTAAAACATTACCATGGAAGACAATATTACAAATACCAACAATATTTCATTGAGAATTTTCTCTGAAGGTAACTTTCCACATTTTGTTTCTATAATATTTTCAACGAAATATTTGTTTCTAGTCATGTGTCAGGAATAGCCATTGTCCATGTACCAAATTTTTTTTGTTGGTACACTACTTATATTCTAAAAAATTATCAATTAGTTTTTAGAACCCATATTATTTCCATCTCGAAATGTTAGATAAAATAATTTTTTGAATCCAATTTTGTTTTTCAAAATTAGCTTTATGGAAACCTGACGTTTCAGTTCTATTAAGAGAACAATTTATTTCGCAATGTCCACCATATTGAAATTTAGTACATAATGGGTTAGTTTGAGGAAAAAAATTTATTACTACAAATCAGTTTAGAATGAGTATACCCAAATCCAGACTTATTCATGAAATGTCAAATTTTGTAATACATCTTCTCAAAAGTTTCTTTTCGTATCATAAAATTTGACAAAAACATCCTTAAAGATAATATTTATGAATTTAATTTAATAACCAAGTTTTTATCTTGAGAAACATTAGTTTTATTACTAGAGTGGGTCACTAAAATTTATTTATCAAAAATTACATTTTTATGATCCATAAAAAGATTATTCCTTTCAGAATTAACATTATTAATGATTTTAAAATTAATTTCAAAATAATTTTTTTTATCAAAATCCTTTGAAATATCTGATATTTCTTTTATAAGAATAGTTCTTCTCAAATTTTTCTTATCATTATTTTTTTTGAGTTTGGACTTTTTATTCTCAAGACATTTAAAAAATCTAGAAACTTCACCAAAAATAGCTAAATTTTATTCTAGTGGGGACTATTCTTCCTCCAAAGAGTAATATATTTTTTCTCATCAAGGTAATTAGAAATTAAAGAAATTTTTTAAGAGATTCATATTTGTATACCCAAGCCATGAAATAGGTATTTTCAATAGGTAGTTTTCTTATTTGACCAGTAATTCTTCATTCAGAGGATTCATATTCTAAAGAATCATCAAATGAATCACCATAACTTGAAATATAAGTATCCTTTACCGTTCAAGACATTTTTTGTCTTTGAAATGTAATACTTGTTATTTTTTCTTTGAGAATGTTTCTTCTATTTTTCTTTTTTTATGCAAATGTGAATCTGGCCTAATATATCCTTCATTATTGTATTCATAATAGGTTAATTCTATGTATTTCTTGTATTTTATATCATTATTTTTTAATCTATATTGAAATTATTTCTATCCTAAAATCTTGTTCATTAATCAATCAATATTGGATAGTTTTTTCCTATATTATTCACTATTACTTGATTCAGATATAACAACATTCATTTCATGGTATCTTGTAACCCATTCTGATTTATTAGATTGGGATATAGTAGTAAAATCTACAGTTCCATTTCTATTCTTATTATTAATAAAATCATCATCCCTTTTCATTCTTGTCTACTGCTGTTGAAGAGTTCAAAATAACTCATCAAGAATTATTTGTGTAACATTCCAATTTTCATAAATAGTTATACTTTTAGATTCCCATACATTTAAAATTATATCAATTTCCATGCCTACAAGATATTTTTCATCAATCCATTTTTCTCCCATAGATTGTAAATTGATGATGATTTTCATAAATCTTTGCTGCACCATACATATTGTTTCTCCATAAGGAAAAAAGAAACCCATGATAATCTGCTCGAAGCATTGCACTTCTTGTTTCTATGAATTTAGATGCACCAATATGTGTGATTTCTAATTTCATTCAAATAAAATTTTTTTCTTCACATGATTATATCTTACTATATATATTCTTCGATATGGAACACAACAATGTATTTTGTAACTTGTAATTTAGTTTATATTCTTGCTTCTCTTGATTGGATAAAGTTGTGACTTCCTTGTCAGGAATTTTATATCCTCCAATAAGCATGACCATGTTTTGAATTACAGGATTAATAAAAAATTTATCCATTCTATCTATCTAGTACTCATAATAATTCCCATAAAAAAGAGGTGGTCTAGTTGGATTTAGGTTTTCAATTGATCCAATATTCATTCCTTCCATGTAATAAAACAAACCTTTTCCACTCCACATGTTAGTGTATTAAGTTGTTATAAACCAAATATTTGTTAAATTAATACAGATTTATTTTCAATGAAATTATATCTTGTAATTTAGATAAATGGTGGCCTTCTTTGATACCAATTTTTGGATTGTAATATAGATGAAAAAGTATATCAAATGGCACAATACAAGAGGGGGAGGTGGTTGAATTTTTTGTTTAAAAACATTTTATTTAAACACATATGAATAAACATAGTTTAGGAGGTATTAAACTAATACAAATTAAAACTAATAAAATTTACCACAATGATATTTGATCTGATAAATATGATATGATATAATAATATATGTAATGTAAAACAATCGTGTACTAATTGAATACAATGATCATAGCAATACAAAAGAAAAATATTCTACCATACAACATATATAATCAATTAATACAATATGAATCATAATTGAAAAAATTACAGTTGAATTGAATATTAAAATTAATGTGAAACAATAAAATTCCCTTTATAAAACAAACAGTAGTGGAAATGTAAAAGTATTACAATTCTTTTAACCCAAAGAGATGGGTATCATTTAACCTATGATAGAATGTTTTTCATACAACCACCTTGTTATTCCCTCAAAATGATGATTGGAATGTCCATATTATTATCATGGAAACACTCGATTTTATAGATAATCGACACCTCTGTCTTTCAAACACATTATGTTTTCATTTCCACGAACTAAAAATAAATTTTCAATAGATACAATTTTATACCAAAGGAGAAGAATATATTTCAGCAATCGCAAAATATTAACAGAAAATAAAATGTTTACCATATGGTATGATAGTATCAAAATTTTATAAACATTTATATGAACAAATAAAAAAATTTCAATCAAAATATATTTAATAAACCATCTATAAACTTATATTTTAAAAATATTATGAATCTAAAAATCCGAATAAATTTTAATAAACTCTTCATTAGAAAATATTTTAACCTCAATGTTGACCTTTTACATTTCAAATTACATCGCAAAAAAATTACTTTTATTACCCATAAATAATCATTCTTGTTAAACCAAATGTAAAAACAATGTTTTTCATCTACCTAATCCCATTGAATAACTTCCCTAAATACAATTAATAGCCTAAAAATCCTGAAATAATATTATACATTAGTTAACTTCTTCAATGTATCATGAATTAACAAGAGGTACTAATCATAATGGTAATAAATTTATTCATCTAAAATATATTATAAAATACCACATTGTAATTGAATCAGTTTTCAACAATCTTGATTATATATATACCATAATCTAAGAGACCATATTTATCCTAAAATTAAATTATATACTAACAGAATGATTTATTTAATCCTCAATAGAGTATACATTATAAAACCCTATAAATGTATCAAATCAACTCAAATACAATCACATAAAACCTCTGAATGGTATATATTCCATTGAAATTATAATCCTCCATAAAAATATAATCCTATTATGGTATCTATAACTCTAAAATACAACCCATTTGATAATATATATGTTTCAATAATTTAAAAAATTAATTATTCCAAAAAAAATCTATTACTATTTCCACAAATAAACAAATGTAATAACCGTCATCAATGATTACCTAAATCACATTGTCAACATATTAGTAAGAAATATAATGGTTTAAAAATATTACATTTAATTCATCAATTAAAATCTTTCCTTTATCCAAATTGAATATTATCACCATAATTGTAAACACATTTTTATGATAATCAATACCATTAATGATATGTTTTAAAATACTTAATGAGAAACTAATATGGACTAATCCCAAGGCATTTCATGATTTTTATATCTAAAATATTATTAATATAACACATTGACTATAGAATTAACAAAATCCAATACATAAAAAATCAATACATTTACTTTAATTATTTGAATAACATATGTCTTTCCTTGGTATAAAATTTAAAAATTAGATTAAGGATTTTGTAAGATAATTCCCTTCTTCCCCACACAGATAACATAGAACTACAAATTAATTGTTAATAGGAAATTGATTCCCTCCATCGATCATTCCATTTTTACTAAAACGATATTATGGTTTATTACTATTCATATAAAAAATACACCATATTCTATTACTATGATAAATTTATGTAAGATACTCCTCTAAAAAACATGATATTAAGGAATATGAATATTCTTTCCTCCATAGTGTTATTGAGACTCAATTTTTATCATCATAGGTGTGATAGAAAACTCACCATGGTTGAGACAATTAATCATATAATGACATAGAAAATTATACTTAATAACATGGACTCTCCATCTACATATATGACCATTTTATTCTCAATGAGGAAAATCAATCCATTAGCCATCCCATTCTGAGATAACATGATTCCCCATGGTTTTAGACATTATCTAAAACTAGAAATTATAGGGTGACAATCAATATTCATTATGATTAATTTTTAATTATCAACATAATTCATAGGATTTCTATATCAGGACACCATATTTTCTATATATGAAATAGTAGTTTGAACTGAGGAAATCCATAGTTATCAACAATTGAATAGTGTCAAATTGGTGTTATAATGTGAATTATCAGTATAATTTCCATAAATATTTTTTAACGTTATGTGCAATGAGGGAATATTATCCATTAAATTGAATGAGGAATGAGTTATTAATTGTAAAATTTTTTGTAGGATTATTACAAATTTATGAATTTGTGCTAAAATTACAGAAATATATAGTTTCTAGACATGGATGTATTGTTATGAAAATCATATAATCTTATTCTTACCAAAACATTCAGATTTTATCCTATTCATAATCATTCCAGTAACATTTTAACTAAAATTATCTAATCCAAGTCATCAATTTTTTACTATACCCTACTTAGATACAAACTATTCTGATGAATTACTTTAATAAAAAAAATATTACATCAATTTAAATTTATATTACTTATATAAAAATTAAAATCACATATGAAATGTAAATGTTTTTTTTCTTTGGAGACCTAATATATAAATATTTATTCATGAAAGTTATTATTTATTTTCCATAGTGATATTCACACATTAAATAATTATTTGATTTTCCTTAACTAGTTTTTTTTATATCATGGGGAAAGGAAACATAAGATAGGTGATCTCAGAAGCTTAATACGAGTAAAAAGTCAAGATATAAATTCATCATCATAAGAAATAATAATATATGAATAATTTAATGAGAAAAAGATGATATATTCTTAAATAAAATATACATAGAAAATTGGATATCATAATCTTGAGTTATGGTATAAATCATCACAGTTCATAACAAATGAATCATTATTGATTTAGTGATCATTAGCCTTGAGTGAATGAAATTGGAATAAAATATATGTTTTTTGGATAAATATTATGTTATAATATTATTTACTTAGTTAAGGAACATTTACAAGAATATCATATTTTTTATTTTCTCTTCCCAATCGAGTGTGTTCATAGTCAACATTCATTACCATGACTATCATAGTGGAAAATTTCTTTTATCGAACTGTGTTCACTCCACATTATAATATTTATTATCTCATGAGATATAAATATTTTAAATTTTTATTTTAGGGATTGATAATTTTATGCACACCTGTCAAATAATGAAAATCATGAATATGTGTTCCAAAAGATCATAAATTAGTTGTAAAAATCACAATATCAATAAATGTAACATGTGTCACAAGCATTTCAATATTTCATCATATAATATCCAATTGAAAAAAAATTACATTAATTGTTTTCATAATTATAGTCTTAAAACATATTGATAAATAATATTTATAATATATTATAGTATCATCACTCAAAAAACACATGATACAATATAGGATGATAGAATACATAAAAAAGTCCTTTTAAAAATATAATGGAAAATTTCATGACTAAAATATCCTTTTCAAATTGATGCCACTTAATTAAAATATAAAAAGATAAAAAAATTTTTTTATTTTTTAAATGAAATAGTGCTAAAGTCATAGGATTATTGAATGAATTGAGTGATTTTTATGGTAGGAAATTTCATTAATGTTATTTTTGTAAAAAATCAATTCATTCAATTTAATTTGTAAAAAGTCAAAAGTAGCTAATTTAAAAAACTTCATGAAATTTCATTATATACAATTTTTAAAAAAATAATTGTTTGTAAAACTAAAATTTAAATTTCATAATAAATATTAATGAAAATCTAGAATGAATATTTATTCAAAAAAATAATCGATGAAAAAAAATTAATCAAAGAGACAAATAAATTCAATTATAATTTATAATATAAAATCTAGCTCTTTAATATTATGGGGATGGAAAATTAAATAAAAAGATAATATCTTTATAAATTAGTAGTTTTTAAAAATATTCCTTGGATTCATGAGTTCTTTATATGAAAAACACATCATCTGAAAAATAATAACAAATAATCTGACTGAAAGTGGGATTGAAATATAAATCCCTAACCTAAAGTTTTATTTCCATTGAAAGTAATTTTTAATAATTTAAATCAAATTTATAATTTTTAATCTTATATAATATAATCATTTACATCATATAAAATCCACTTTTAAAATTTCAACTCCAATATATCTTGAATTCTTTATTGTTATTATCATTTTCGTCTATTAACAATTTCTTGTTCCATTAGTGTATATATTTTATTTTCATAACCATTAAATTTTATTATGGTCCAAAAGTTTTTATAAATTAAGTCATTATATAAAATATAATATTTATTCATAATATATATAGAGATTTATCCATAACAGATATGGATAAATTAATAAATTACACTATTCATGGAGATGGTCGACTATAAATTTGAATGAACAGTGTTTTTCTTTTTAGAACGATTGAGAAAAATAATGTTAAAAAATAATGAACCATTATAAGATCATTTTTATATCATATATATCATATATTTTTATTAAATAGATTCATATTCACATTTATGTCAAATGGTAATGAAAATTGAATCACATCACTTCATTGAGTTGGTAGTTCAAACATACATCCAAGCGTGATTATCATTTTGAAATGGATTGGAAGAAGTTGTATTTTGGTTTTCAAATAATAATAAGTATTATTTATAATATACAATATACTGAATATATTATTTTATAAATTTATCTGTGTATTTAAATGAGGGCTAATAAGATATAATTAAAATTTATTTTGTAAGAGGTATACCTCTTTGTTGAGAAACCTATGTTGGAATACATATTAAACAATGAAAAATTATCCCTTTAAAAATACAATAAGATATATAATATGGTGAGTTGATATAACAAGTCTTTATGTTTGGGGTTAGTAAGAATAATAATTTTTAATTTATTTTAAATTATGTTATATTACATTCAATGAAAATCCTAGTATAGAAAATCCTAGTATGTGAATTTATTTTAACGGATGTTATACTACCTTAAAAATATCTATAATATATGAGAAGTGATTCCCTTTTAAATGTGTGGTTAGGGGAACTATGGGAATTATAAAAAGTAGAAAAGTAATATTAATAAACATTTAATAGAAAAGAGTTGTAATTTTTTATTATTTGAAGATTAGATAATATGAATTGGAAATAATTTCATTAAAAAAATTTGGACTTGTTTTTCATCATTTTTAAACAGTTATATCATAGTTGTAACCTTCGACTTTACCTATTTATAATTATAATTATATAAATATTGTTTACACTATAGTGGTCTGTATGAATTCAATAAGTTGTCAAATAACACAAAAATAATCCAATGGGGATATTTTAAAATTCATTCTATCCACTTTTAAAAAGACATGTTTTAATTTTAATTCATTTATTAAAATGTGTTTTTATAAAATATCATTAATTTAATATTTCTTAGTACATGAAATATTTTATTACAATATATTTAAGGCTCATTTAAAACAATAAAAAATGAAATTTAATTGAATATAATGATAACATTATCCTAATATAATCATACAATCGTATTTTGAAACATTAAGACGTCATTTTAAATCATGGATTTTAGTTTAAACTCTTTCTTAACGAATTTTATTATTGATTAATGAAACTGAATTTTAAATTCAAAATAATATAATAAAAATTATATATTAATAATTAACCCATAAACGGAAATGTAATGAAATTTTAAACTGGTAATAATCCTTTTAATCACTTTTAATTTGTTATTAAAATTAAATTACTTGTTAAAATAAATTGAACAAGAAATACTATTAATGTCATTTAATGAACTATTTACATAATTTAAAATTGAGAATAAAATTATAGTAATAATATTAGAATATAATCATTTAAAAATTTACTAATATTTTATGTTTATCATAAAAATTAATTGTTATATTTAACTCAACCATTTAATATTTCATTTTGAGTATTGAGAATCATTTATTTCATTTTTCAATAGATTACACAAGAATTGTGTCGACGTTTCATATGAATTTGATGTAATTATATCATAAATTAAAATTAAAAAGAAACTACCATAATAAAATATTAATTCATATTTAAAATAATAATTTATAAATCAACATTCATTATTATAAATAAATGTTGTAGATTTTTTAAAATAATAGAGTGAAAGTTTCATCATTATCTAATATTTGAAGAATATTGAGAAACATATTAACTCTAAATTAAAAAAGGGTCATATGAATGTATTTTGGATGAGTATAAGTGATATATACTATTAAAATGAAATATAATTTAGTTTATTAATTTATTTTTAGCATTTTCACCTTAGTTGTAAGTATAAAAAATGTATTTTACCTTTATCATTGTAATAAAAATTTATTATGGGCATTAGTCATATATGAAAAATATTAACATTATTTCCAAATTTTATTTATTTTGATTCAAAATATGAATCTAATTTATAAAATAAAATTCAATAAACTTCAGAATTTAGTTAAAAATGAAATCAGAAATGCATGGTAAAAAATTGGATTTCAAAAATATTTATAAACATGTATACACAATTCTCTAATCCAAATTCAATAATAAAATTGATACCAATGAACATAATTATATTATTAATAATATAAATTAATTTTTTTAATTATTAAACTAGGAAAAAGTACACTGTAGGTCCTATAAGCCGTATTTTTTTCTCAATAATTTTTTTTTAATATATCTTTTTATTGGACAATTAAAATTTTCATAATGTTATAAAAATTAACCCTAAGATAATTTATAAATGCTGATTTGAATAATTATATTATATTTATAATATAATGTTTATATAAGTTCAAAAACTGTATTATATTATTTTCTCACAATATATAAATAAATCCCAATTTTGAAGAATTCTATTAAAAAATAAAATGAGCTTGCTAAATTGTTTTTTTTCTATTCATATATCAGTAATATTTTATTGACTAGGACCCTTACAAATATTTCATAATGAAATTTAATTTACTTATACCATCCTATTCTATGTAAATGTAATAGTTATTATTATTTTATTTCATGGTTTGTTTATGCTATGTGTTGTGAGTTCTATATGCAGTAATATATTATGTTATCTTGAAAACATGTGGTGTTACATATTGGGTTTTAGGATAATGGGTTTATGATGACATTTTTTTTCCACATTTCCATGTTTTCTATTATGTTATTACATAATTTCATCAAGAATATGATTTCAATGGTATTTGAGGTTTTCACTACTATACATTATTTTTGAACTATTACAAACATTTATTCCATGTGTGTTGGATTTATGATTATTGATTTTCATTTTATTCCATGTCATAACATTTACACATACATAAAAATATTTTTATTTTCATATATTTCAATATCTATAATTTTGATTGTAACATATTGTCTTCTAATAATTTAATCACATTTATGTCCTCCTCATGTTCTCCTTTTGGGATATGATTTGTAAGAATATGATATGTTTTTCCATTAAAGGGAATATACTCTCACTCTCTTCTTATGTTTTCTATACCCATGACAACAATATAATTTCATCTGATAATATATCATGAATTGGTCCAAGTGGAGAATGGTTATAAAGACATGTTATTATGTGGTGTAAAATAATATGTGTATATTGGTAATCTATGGGGCACAAAACCTGTAAGACATTATATTATGTGACTATTGTAAATATGTATTATATAAATATTTATATTAATGTATTAATGATGATAGTATTATCTTGGGGCACATTAGTTGGTATTAGATAATGGTATTGTCAAATTCTGTTTCTAGGTCAGTTATTTTGGGGATTTAATTAAATAACATTATTGAAAACTCTAAGGATAAGTATAAGTTTAAGAATATATGATGAATTTTTTTTAATATATTAATTCAATGCTTTTAACTAGAATTTCATCCCTATATTGATACTAAATTAGGATGCTCGATATAAAATAAATGCACCCTGGGGTACTAAATATTAAATGGGTGTGTTGGTTATTATCTTAATCATCACCCCGTGCACAACAATTAATCCTACCTAAAAACCAAGTATGAAAATCCAAGATAATATTTTTTGGTCCATCATAAGATATTTGTGAACTATAATTAATGATTTTCTAATTACATTAAGGGTTTATGTTGAAAAGAGTAATATTACCCAACTTAATGAAACCTTGGTAAACCAATGATTTATATTGATTTTAATAATGAATCCATGGGAAAATTTAGAGATATTTTAGGAAAAAAAATTTATGGTTATATTTATTTAATAATAAACTAAATTTCATTATATTGTTAATGTTTTATCACTCATATCAACCCTTTCATTTTTAGTAGTGTTTGGAACTAAAAATAACCTCGTTTACGAGGCGAAATTCATATATTACCTAAATGAACTGCACATCAAAAATGAAGCTATATTGAGATAAAATTTTATTATACCATGCCTTCTAACACAAAATAAAAATATCAATGTGATCATAGTAAAATTATCAACCACTCATTATAATATAGGGATGGAGCTTAATGAAAGATAACATGATGAATATGATGAATGAAAAAATATATTTTTTCTTGTATTTCATAAATGTTGTATGAAGTAGAAACTGAATAGCCTCAAGTGTTCTAAAAAATGCATTAATTATGGATGTATGGGTCATCAAGCATTGAATTTTTTACAAAAAAATGAACAGATCATTTTCCATAATTGAATGAAATATATATCATTCAAAACTACAATTAACAATTTACTGACTTATGTATGGGTAACATGGGAATTATCTAAGTCAATACCCTAATATAAGGAATATCCATTATGATCAGAATCACAAAATTCTAAGAATATGGGAACAATGGGATTCATATGAAATTACTATCCCCGATATCGACCTGGTTATTTAATGCTTAGTTAACCTCTGATCCATAGTAAAATTTTATTTGATGAAATTGATTATATTAACTCTATATTATCTATGATGTTTTCCATGATCATTAAATCAATAACACAATGATTTTATTTATGAAGATTCCACTTACTATATATTATTTTATTTTATATTGTATTTTGTTGGAATATTCATTGTGATAATATAATTAGAAATTATTTTAAAAAGTTTAATTTAATGTTAGTGATGTATTATTTACCTCAACTTTTTCGAATAATTATCACAAGTATGGAAAACACATTTCAAATTAAACTATAATATTATATAAATGAATATATGGTAGTTATTAGGTTATAGAAGAAAAACATATATGTTGGGTAATTATAACTATTAAAGAAATAATCACAACTCAATTGGATGGATACAAACTCAATATGGGAGAAAATAAAATTTTTTGAAAGATAAATGATTCCAATCTTTTTAAAGTTTATATATCCCTAGATATTATATCTCTATCTAAATATATAAATTATATTCCCATAAAAATATCTGGTGGAATGTAAGAAAATAGTTTTATTGATGTATATATATATAATTTATGTTTAGATTATTGTTTATAACCAATTATGAATGCTCTATGAGGTAGCATGGGTATCTGGGGTTTTTGGGGCTTGTTTAGTGCCTAAAACCAATGTTTTGGAGAAAAAAAGTTAGGACTCATATTGATGAGTAATATGGATACCAGGATGCATGATTTTATGAAACATTATGTGGATGGATATAGGGATACATGAGTCACACAATTTGAGGAACCCGTTTGGGGGGAGGTACACAACCCTGGAGAAAAATCAGAGTTTAAGAGTGGGATTTGGCCGAGTTTTTTCATGTTTAGGTAACGTTGGAACACTGAATGTCAAACCTATTATTTTGATGAAAATGATCAATTTTCTTATAAAATTGTTTTATCCTAAAATATATGTCACTTATCCTACCTTTTATAGAATATACAGTGTGCTAGCTCATCTTGGATGATAAACCAGAGGATTTGGTTTGGTTTCTCTATTTTAACACGAAATCAAGAGTAGTTCATCTCATTTTATCTGCATTAGTATGTATTAAAATCCTCTTTTCATGGTCTTCATTTACCTTGGTACACACTATTCTATTTAAGTGAACGCTAATATGTACTATTTTCCATTACTTCATCTTTTATTTCATTTTATTATTATCTAGGTTGAGGTATAAGATGATACTAGATATGTAGTCCACTACAGACCTACGTTATATGGTCTACGATTTTCTAGAGTGGATTGAAACATTATTGATCTAGTTTCCATTGTATGAAACACCAAACATTTTATATTTTCCCATAAAATGAATTTAATTTTTGAATTAAATATAACTAAATATATGTGGGATTCTATTTTTTTCCTTGAGGATTTTTTTGTTTTCTCCCAAAATAAGGCCACTCATTGGTTGAGCCTTATGATTTCCAATCCCTTTACATTAATAGTTCACATAAGGGCTGTGCATAATATAATTATTATCTAGAGGAAGGCCAATTATAAATAAAATGAAATGAATTGATTGATTAGGATATTTATTTCCACCCATTCCATTGTATACATGATTTCAATGGATTAACTCATTGAATATGAATTTTTATATGAGTGGGTAAACTCATGTAATGAAATTGAATATGAATTGTTTAATTATTGGTTAAAATCAAAGAATTTGAAATATTGAAATGGTTAAATAATTTAATAGTGGATTTTTACATTTGGAACCAAGATTGTGTTGTGGAATTAGTTATGTAAATGTTATTGGATGCATTGTACATTTACTGATATGTGGATATTGAGGTTTGGAATTCCATGGGACATTATACCCTTTTGATTTTAATTATTTTTTATCCTAATAGAATGATATGTTGTCATTCTCGTTGGGAACCACATTAAGTATAACCATTTTCCCATTAAGATTCATGTGTGACTTGATGAGGATGGCCTAGTTCAATATATGTTGGATATGGCCTTGTGGGGTCTTACTCTTATGAGTAGTCTACTCAACCATGGTAAATGTTATTTTATAGGTTATACGACATGGTCTTGAAAGATATGAGATATTTTGTATAATATATGGACACAAAGTTTACTTCTATTTGATTTAGTAATGCCCATTTATAGGGTATTAAATATTGTTTTGTATGGATATTTATGTTGATGTATAGTATCACTTATACTGTTTCATGTTATCTGGGATATTTACATTCAGTACTTATATACATGTTATATTTTTTAATATCTATTTTCTGGTATTTTAAAACAAGGACTTATTCTAGAGAGTATGGGTGGAAACCTACTCATATTGTATCTTACTAATTTTTGGGGGCACTATTGTGTACGTGGATAGACTATATTTATTTGGGTAGGGAATGGTTAGTGAATCGATAATTTGATGCATAACTTGTCACTTAATAGGATCATGGGAGCACCAAACTGAGATGAGACTCATAACAAAATTTTAAGAGTGTAAGTTTCTTGCAAATTTAATTTTTTTTAAAGAATGTCTTCTACACATTCCTTATATACCAATTTTGTATTATTTTTAGATATATAAAATTATTTCCATATTTTATATGATTTTGTTTATTATTTATATTATATTCATATGTTCTCATGATTCCTCTATGGTGGGTTATTGGTCAATGAATTTTTTTATTTCATTCATATATATGTTTATATACTGTCTAATTGATTTATGATTTATCCTAATATTGAATGTTATAATTATTTTCACAATTTCACACTCTACATGATGAAATAGTCTCCTCACGCACTCATCTTAGGACCCCACTCCTAGTTGGCAGCCTCTAGTATTCAGGGATATGTGTTTGACGCTATAGGACCCACTAGCTCAAGGAACAATTTAATGGAATCTGGTTTGGGAAATTACAAAAACATATCGAAGATATTTTAAATCGTTATGTAATATTTTTTGATAATTAAAATGGGATTACAAAAGAATTTAAATTTGGTATTAATATATACCAAGGAGTTGCTAACCAAAGAATAGGAGAAAGAAAAATTATCCAAATTGGAAATTTTGGTTTTTTGGGATTTGCAGATGTTAAAATTGAATTGATTCTACCATTTGATGATGCACATGAATTTTGATTATAGTATTGATACAATGTAGGATATATTATATCATTTCTCAATGAGATTATGGCATTCATGACAGGAATCATTATAAGAACCTTATAGTATTCACATTTCATGCATCAAGCAATGACATATAATGTGCATTACTTGATTATGTGACATTGATATGTGTGAATTTCAAGATTTAATTATTTTTTTCATATTTTATTTGTATATGGAACTAAAAATCATGAATAATACATAGAGAGACTATGATAACCTATGTATTGTTTTCCTGTCCATGTTTCAAAAAACACCTTAAATATCCAATTGTGGGACATTGATTCAAATAACATTTGTCGCAAGGACAATAATGTGTTATTTTATGAATAAAGTGGAATCAATATTTTAGAATAAAATATGTACATGGCCTTATGGATAGGACTTAATGAAATATATGGTTAAACAGATTAAATGGAAAATTTTATATAAATAAAAATATATACAGAAATGAATTGAAATTGATACTGTGAAAAATATAAATGATCATGACGTCGATTTATAGTGGGATTTAGGCCTTTTCCATTATTATTAGTACAACAATTCTTTCTTACCATTCCTAGATTTAAGATCAATACATGTGATATGATCTATTTATATTATTGTTTTGAAATTTCCTATTATTTTAGTTATGATCTTTTGATATTAATATTTTATGAGGTGTGTGTTTGGAATTGTAGAGACATTCCACCTTGAAGACCTCTAGTCATATCACAAGAAGGTAGTGATGACCATTCCCCATAGGAAGAGGTTTATGGTATAAGGTGGATCCTACGATATGCCTTATATGGAACCAGAGATTTTAGTAAATAGAGGCTCCAATTTATAGTTTTATCATGGGCTTTCTGCTTTACGTTGAATTTTTTAGAGTTTTTAGTAGTGTAACTCTTATATAGGGGAGTTCAAATGTGTTTTATAGATGAATCTCCAACCCAAATTTTTAGGGGATGGAAAAATAGCAGTTGCAATGTTCTGGTATGAGACTACTATTCCAATCATTGAGGATCTGATGAGACATATATTAAGGATATTGAATCTCACAACATATATTATTTAGGGATAAAAAAATTGTTGGTAGGATGTTTTGAAATGGCATGATCCATTTTTTGATATGTTTTGAATCGGATTTGAAAACAAATTATATGACCACATTATCCCTAATACTCTAATAGAATTTCAGGCAAGCGTGTTTATGAATCGTGAGGAAGTGACCTTGAAAACAGTGGATTATTTGGCACTCTTTACAGAGTTGCAATGTTTTTGTCGATATACATTTTTGATGAGGCATAAAAGCTGACACAATTTGATAAAGGTATCATAAATTCTATTTGACCTCCGGTAATCATGTTTAGGTTGATCATTATTAATGATATAATGAATCAAGTGACAAATATAGATCCTAAATTGAAAGGATATATGGGTGTAGATTATGGAAAATCAGCCTCTCGACCTAGTGGTTGTGCCACTAGTGGTTGGAAGATAACTTTTGAGGCTTACCATTAGTTGAGTACCGTCCACACCACTTAAGATAGCAATTTAGTTTTATTTCATTAGTGTGGTGGATGGATAAACAAGAGGAATCTATATTATGGTGATCCAATAGAGTGTTAATTTTGTAGGAGGATAGGTAAAATCAACATTTTTTATGGACATTCCCTCTAGAAGATAGTTGAAGGGATTCATCTCTAAAACTAGGTTAAACAATAGGTTACATAGATTCATATCAGGATGGGTGTTGAAGTGGTAATACTCATTTAAAAAAAGGTGGTGGTTATGGACAAGGAATCCATACTCCATTTATGATGATACAATAGAGTTGGCCTACTCTGGGTAGTGAGGTGGTGTGATAGGGCTACAGTTCATATTATATATTTTCAGGTATAGAATAACCCTAAGTAGTAGAGTTCCAAACTGTCTTTGGTGAGAGATATGATAATTGTAGCCACTAATATTTTATTATCCCTTTTTCACAAATATTTATTTCATTATTTCATATCATTACCTATTTTAGAGATACATGGGCTCATGATTCAAATTTATAATGGTATGATGATTTTTGAAGCTCCGTTGTCGATCATAATGATGGTTTTAAATTAGTGCATGTTGTTCCCATTTTGAGATTATATTGCGTGACATAATATGAAATATATTTTTCTTTGAGGGGATGAGTTTTTATGTCATAATATGGATATACTAGATTGTGGATATTCAATCCCATGTTCACTAATATCTCTAGAGGGATACCTTTTTATGACCATATAGAGGAGTTTATTGATAGACGACTAAATGGGGATTCTAGGAGAGACATTCATGACCAGAATATGTTCTTCTCTGTAGGGTGACATCACATATTTCTAGTTTGTATTTGGATGACCAGGGAGAATTTCAAGTGAACTTATATACAGTGGTTTATTATTTATGGGACATTTTCTAGGATGTGTATTCTAGTTTACCACATGAGAAAGTGTTGTTTTTCACTATAGATATATTTCCATGAGATATATTAGTATCGATCCCACCTTACAGTATTTATAATACAATGTTTCATGCTCATAGGTTAAATCTAAAGGTTATGGAGGTAAATATTTTATACTCCCCAGTAAATCTATGTTGGGGTTTTCAGTTCATTTTTGAGAGAGAGGTAGATTATACCTTTAGGTTTTTGTAGATTACCGGATATTTAATCCACTAATGGTTATGAACTAGTATCATTTAACACAAATAGATGCCCATTTTAATCATCTTTGATGATCTCAGGTGAACTCCAAAATTTATTTTAGATCTGAATATCAACAGTATCTTGTTCGACTAGCAAACACAGATCATACAACATTTTGTTTTAGGTATATTCTATATGAGTATTTGGTAGTTCCATTTGGTTTAACAAATGTTCCAACAGTTATCATGAAAGTAGTGAATTATTTATTTCATCCATATATGGATTAATTTGTGGTGGTTTTCATGGATTATATGTTGTTTTATTCTCAAAAATAGCAAGACCATTCCAAACATCATGAGATAGTTTTGGAAACACTATGAGAGAATCAGTTAAATGGAATGATTCGAAAGTTCCACTTCTAGATAGATAATTTTTAATTCTAGGATCATATTATCTCAAAGATGGGAGTATCCTTTGAACCAGTGAATGTGCAAGCTATTGTTTCCAAGGATAATCCCTATAATGATTTTTTTCATATATATTTTCATAGGGATAGATAGATATTTAAGGCATTTCATACCAAACTACTCACCCTTACCATCACCATTGATGGGATTTACAATGAAGGATGTGCAGTTTCTATTGAAATTTTTTTATGATACTGCATTTCAAGAGAAGAATGGGATATTGGATTCATCCCCGGTCCTGATTCATCTAGAGTAAGGTAAAATTTATATTGTGTACTATAATGCATAAAATATTGGGAATGAAGAAGTCAAAATGTAGCGAGTACTTTCATTGTGTATAGGGCTCACAATATGTGGTCACATGAATAGAATTAATCAACGTGTGGTATTTAGTTTTTTGTAGATGTTCACACTCTAAAATATTGGAGAAACTATTTATTGGGAGAGAATTTTTTGGTTTACATGGAATATAAAAGCGTCACCTAAATATTTACTAAGTATCATCCAAATCCAAATCAACAATGTTTGGGTGAGTGCCCAAAATATATTTGAATCGAGCATTCTTATACACTAAAAATGAAATATAATGTGGCCAAACCCTTGATAATATAGTCTTAGGTTCATGTAGTTCATAAGTCCAATAGAAAGAGGATTTTTAGGTACATGTTTTTGAGAAGTACAATAGAGGTGTAGGATAGCACATAGGGTAATTTTTTTCACCTTTCGATTTGTACTCAATATTTCTAGATAGAGTAAGGATGAGGTATTCTTTGGATTCAAGGGTCAGAGTTTTGAATGTGGGTGTGGTTGGTTGGGACCTACCTCTTGGTGGAACTGTGGGAAATGATGAGATCATGTGTCTTAATTTTCAATTTTGGGATTCAATGGACATACACAAGTGGATGGTAAAGGAGTTTTATGACTCAGTTTAGGAATTTTATCTAAGGAATTTCAATTTGTATAATTGATTTTATCATTTGTACTAGTGGCTATGTATAAACCAGGTGGTCACTAGTTTTTTTATGAGGTGATCTTCCTATAAAAAGGAGAAGGTGGAACATTAGTTACCAGAATGGATTTTACATTAGTTTCCTATTAACAAATGAAAATGGGAGGATGATGTGATGGATTTCAAGGAATTTTTTCTAAGGTATTCTCACAGTGGTGATGTTTTTGAGGTTGTTTTGGAAATGAACACAAAGTTTTCTCATTTCTTACTAATTAAAGAGACCATCATGGTACATGATATTATGCGGTTAAATATATCTGAGATAGTATGACATCGTAGATTTCATTACACAATCATTCTGGTAGAGACTCCCAATTTACATCTAGTTTAAATAAGATTTTTGAGAGGACATTAGGTGTATAGGTTATTTTGATTAAAATATATCACTCTTTGACTAATATCTAGTCATGTTATAGGAAGAATTTTTTTAAGACAAGCTACAAGAAAGTGTCCTTGATTTTTGGAGATATTTGGAGAGACATATAACAATGGTTTATTTTTACAACAATTATAGATATAAAGAGAATTTTTAGATGGAAATATATGAGGCTTTGTTTGGTAGGCCAATTACATAGACCCTTTGAAAGTATGTTGTTGGGGATGTATCATTACATGGACCATGTCTCATACATGAAACTTCTGAAAAGGAAAATTTTATTAAAAATTGTATATTAACTATATAGACTTAGAAAAAAATCTCTTGTACATTTCCCCATTTGACCTCCAGAATTTTTGGCCAGAGATCATGTATTTTTACATATCTCACTAAGGCTCAGAAAAATACGAAACCCGAGAGATTTTGTGATTTCACCTCGATATGTTGGGTGATTATAGATTATGGAAAGAGTTGGTTTAATGGAATATCAGATACAATTAGAGAACGGATTCCAATCCATGCATGATGTCTTCTACAAATATCACTTACACCACTATCACTCGGACCTGTCTCATTATCTACAACTATATGAGGTAGAGTTTCAAGTAGATGAATCATTTGAGAAGCATACAATTTGTATCATTAATAGTGGAATTCATGTATTTCATGGCTACTCAATTCCAATAGTATTGGTGATATAGTAGCATGAACAATAATTGGATTCTGATTGGGATGGATGTGATGATTTTCATGGTTTTTGATCGTATTTATTCTCATGTGATATTTTGAATACCTATGAGAGGGATATTTCTAGAAGAATTTATTTATATGGGAAATGTTATATTATACATAGTTTTTCATGATGTAATAATATATTTAATTTTAGTTGAAATTATTTTTTATGGAATAATATGAATATTGTTTCAGGTTATGGGGGTAGTGAAGGTTTTCAAAGTTTGATTTGAGTTAGAAGCATAGCTATTGTGAAAAAATTACAAGGTCACAATATTATAAGTAACCATGTGACATAATCATCATGGTTTAATGAAATAATATGGGATTGATATGAGACTCTAGGTGTTGATCTCTTTGAGAAAACCATGCGGGGTAGGATACGTAGCTTCACAAAGAATTGTATAGTTTTTATTGATGGATTTTGAACAATTTTCACAAATATTGAGAAACATTGTGACTATGTATTTTGAGAAAATTGAAATTTTTACCTTATAAATTTATTTAACATAATATATAATTCACTTCTCCAATTTTTTATAGATTATCATGGGTTGGATCACCTATTGAAATCTAAATCATATGTTTTGGTTTGGATTCACTATTTGAACTCAAAATAAAGAATCATTCATTTCATTGGATCTGAACTGGTAAGCACTATAATCCAGTTTACCATTGTGAGATTTACATAGTAAAGACTATTCTATTTAGGTATAAGATAATATTACAAATTTTTAGGATCATCTCTTATTCATCATGTTTCTTCTGATATGGATTGAGATAGAATCTAATACTGGACAAGAATTTTACAACAAACCTACAGAAGGATGTTTATACTATTCATGAGTGGTTTGATTCATTATATAGATATTTTCTATATTTTTGTAAACTATAATTCATCAATTAAATGTGACTAAACCTATAAATATTTATCTTCAGATACTTTATTTTTTTCGAACTTTTTTTCCAACGGAGGCCACCCATGGAGCATGACTTTTGACTTCCCTTTCCTTTCCATTGTTGAACCACAAAACGGGTGTGAGTATGATATTTATTATTTATTGGAAGCCCAATTATAAATAAAATTTGATTAAATGTTTTATTATAAGGTGATTTTCCTTCCATTCCAGTTTATACATGATGTGATTGGTTTAAGTCTAAAAATTTGAATTGTCATATGTGTGGGTAAAATCATGGTGTGAAATTTTATATAAAATTTAATCTGAGTGGGAAATATAATTTAATGTGAATTATTAAAATGGATAATGAATTGATTGATTAATGTTTAAATAGTATTAAATGAGTGTCATACACCATTTATTAATGAAGCAAAATTTGAATCCATGAACCTGTAATTCTTCTAGAATCTTGATTCCCATAGATTCATTGTTCCTTGATAACCAATGGATACGACTTGTTTTTGTATCATAGTGGAAATGGTCCATTGATATATATGTATACCAGAATTACAATCTAACTGAGTTACCATTAAGATGTTCCTAGTAATGGACAAGGATTACGTGGTTCATTATACACTGTCTCCGATCAAGAAAGGTTTGAAAAATATGATTTTATGGACCAGACATGGTAAATGTGACATTAAAGGTTATATGGTGTGGATGTGGATGATATGAGATATTGATTATTTGGTATGGACATGGTGTTTATATCCTTCTTCATTATTGCTTACTTGTTATTGTATTATTCCATATCTTTTGTAGAGATCCTTGTGTTGTTTTACAATATAACTTTTATGGTTACATTTTATCTGGGCACAATAAATTTAGTACCACTATACATGTTATATTTTACAATTTGATTTCACATGTATTCCTTACGCATGAATTGATATAGACACAAGGATTGGTGACTAACTAGTATTGTTGCTTGCACCCTATTCTAACCATCATTGTGTAACGAGATAGTCTACAATAAAGCTGGTAGGGACCGGGGCATGTGGCCACATTCCAATTCTTGACATGCTGCTTCTTAGGAGTTGTGAAGAACAAGACTGAGATAAGGATCTTGATACTCTATGGGGATAATATTTTTCTTAATATTTCAGTAATTTTTGATATATTCACTGTATTGGAACTATGAATACATTTTTTTTCTTTCTAGTAGAGGCATGACATGATTATCATATTTTTTATGATTGAGTTTCATCTTTTGATTATATTCATCTTATTCACCTAGTTTTGCAACAATAGGTTATTGGTCAGTGAAGTCTTATTTAATTAATTGTTTTTGATGTATATAGATTGCCTCATTGATTTAATATTTCCACTAAAATTAAAAATTATCATTATTCAAATGATTTACACTCTAAAAAGAGGGAATAGTCTCCCCATAGACACACCCTGGGCCCTCGCTGCTTTTTTGAAGCCCCTTGAATTCATGGTTATGAACTTGAGGCCATGTGACACACTATCTTAAGGTACCATTATGTATAATCTAGGTCAATATGGGACATTATTTATGTGAACTAAAATTATAAGTAACAATTAATCTAGTTGGTTGAGTAGAATGTAACATTTAATGTCTTTATGAATCATATTCCTTTAGTAAACTATTTATATATAATTATAAAATATTATTTTTCAATTTGTTTAATGGAATTGAAATTATTAGAAAATAAGTCAAATATTCAATAAACTAAATGAAAATCACTTTGGTCATTTATAAGTGTAATGTACAATAAAATAACATAAAACTATGTGCCACATGACATGGATTTTTAATCACCATAGATAAAATTAATACCTTAAAAGTGAACGAATCAATAGTAGAAAATAGATAAGAATGAATAAATTCTCCAGGACCAATAAATCTCTTGGATCAGCTACATCCTTGGGGATGAATACTTACAAAAAGAAATATGATAATGACGTTCACCTAAAATGGGGAACAAATTATGAAAATATATAATTTGAAATAAGATCTTTGCCTTATGATGTGTGAGTGGAAGAAGAAACTATTTCTTAATGATCATATATATAGAAATACTATATTTTTATTATAAATTTATTCATTTAAAATATGGTGGCCACAATTTTGGTTATTAAATATCTGGTCATTGTAGATATGGTTATTTTTCATATATAAAATAGTTTTACTAAATTCATGTATTTTAATGTGTAAAATAAAAACTATTACTACCCATAATGAAACAATATTAAGCTATTATAATATTAAATGTATATATTAATGATATTCAATAAAATATGAACATTAATATTGTTAAATTATGTCAATGGGTTTATATATACTTCAAATTGAGATTTTAATATCAATGGATTCATAAATATAAATTTTATAGCGTAGATGATTAATTTTATTTGTATTTATTAAAAGAAATTTTCTCCAAAAATAATATTATTTTTATCAAAGATAAATTCTTGTAATTATATATTAATTAATAATAATAAATGATATTAAAAATTATTAAAAAATCATTAAAAATGACCTAATATAGGAAAAAAAATTATAAATTATTTTGAAACAAAGAATACACCCGTAATATTCAAACTCGAATTTTTAATAAAATTAATTTTCAATTTCAATGATTTAACTTCACCTAAAATTAGTTTTTTATTTATATGATACTAGTTAGATAAAAATGACTTCATATTTTATTTTAAAATTTCATATTTATCTTTTCATGATTTTTTTATTTTTTTCAAAAATAATTGCTCTTTAGGTGAATTGTGTAATGTACACGTATTGTGGTTTTATTCCATTAGTAGTTTTAATTTATGACATAGGAATTTATGAAACCTTTAAATTATGTGAATTATAATTTTATAATTCTAATTTTATATTTATTAATAATCATTATTTTTGGCCTACCAATACATTTTTTTAAACACATGTAAAATTGTTTTTAAATGATCATTGAAAACAATATAAATTTTTCATTGTAAAGATTTATTATATCACCATAAAATTTTGATCCAAAAATATTTATTTCAAATTTGGAATCATTATTAAATATTTACATAATAAGGACCATTTTTTGTAGGTTCAGGATAAATTATCATGGTAAAAACTAGTCACCATGGTGAAAACCAATACTTTTAAATTTAGTATGCTAAGAGTTAAGGGTTCCACCTTGATAATTTTATTTTAATGTTGATTTTAGAGTGGTGGAATGACCATATATATTATAATATCCATTATTAATTATTTATGGATCCACATTCCCTGATGATCACTTACTATTATTGAATTTTGTTTAGTATTTATAAAATTCAGAATCATTAAACTTATAAAATGGGAAATCATAACATTACCACCCCTAACATAAAGCTTCGAATATGTTGAAAAAAATCAACCCACAAAAGTCCTATACACTATTATAGATTTTAGTTAGGTATTTTATTTTAAAGATATAATACCATAAAGGATCAACCGCCATTGAAAAGGCGATAATCTAGGAAGTGAGGTATTGATTCCAAATCACCCCCTCATCTTTCCCATTTTTATATGTATTTTTTCATTCTATGCTTTTTCAAAAATTTTTAATAACAGAATACAAATAAATATTAAAATTTAATTTTATAATAATACAATTAAAATAATTATACATTATACACTTTTTAGTTAGTAAAATAGAGAAAATAAATCCATTATTGCACGAACTACCATCTCCAGGACACAACATGATTACTTTTTTCTTTTTAAACCATTAAATTCTTGTAATAGTAGGGAATTAAAAGGACAAGATTTTGATTTTTATGAAATATTTTATATTCCAAAATGATAAATAATATTACACTTTCCCTCCATTATATATAATATTAAATCTCCATCCATGCATACCATTAGACTACAACCTCCATCAAATGATTGATTTTAATTTTTCATTTAATCGATGATTTATATAGATGGTTATAAGTGTGGGATTAATGTATAAATATTAATTTGATGATATAAATTGTGTGATATAAATATAAATTGAATTATTTATTAATAATATTGAAATTAAAAAATATTTATAAATGATCATATTTTTAAATAGGAAAGATAATATGTAAAATATCATATTATGTGATATTTTAAAATTCATTACATATTATTAAACAAAATTAATAATATGATATATCAATCTAGTAAACACAAAATATGATCATAGTTTTTATGGAATAATTTTATTTCAACTAAATCACCTAATAATCTTCAATAATCATGATATATTAAGTTATGGTTTAGTTTAACAACCTAATTGACCAAGATATTATATTATATGATGAATGAATAAGAAAACAGAATTAATGATATAATGTCTTATATATTATTTAAAAAAATATTTCTTTTTCTAATGAAACATTTTAATTTAACCAAACAATTAATATAACCACTTACAATGGATTAGAAAATCCTCGTAGTCCACTTTTTATGGAAATCATTATCAATGTTACAGAATTAAAAACTCAAAATTTAAAGAATAAAATTAATTGAAAATTTTAAATAATAAATTAATGTTACATCAGATAAAATATATTGATTAAATGTGGATAAATAAAAATTATCTACACCACCCCTAAAATCTAGTTAAACTTTTTAACCCAACAAACACATGATGCGAGAAAAGAGGTAATTAATAACTTTTATAAATGAATATATTAATTATAAAATAAATATATATTTTTTCTTAGGTAGGATTATTTTTTTAAAATTTTTCAATAATCTATTTATGTATGTATTTTGTGATGTTATATTTAATTTGACTAAGTCGGTAAACAATGTAAGGCTTTCATTGCCCTATTTTAAACGCAATGATATGTCATTAATATTATTATTTAGAACAAATTTTATTTAGTGTATTTAATAAATATTTTTATTAAAATAAGAATATAATTTTTTATTTCCTATGATTTTAATTTCATGATATCCCTGTAAATACCATTTGATTATTTTCTTATAAAATCCATTACTATTTCATTAACAAAATTTAAGATTCATTTGGTCTAAAAATTTAATACATGAATATAATCTAGATGTTTTTTAGTTCTGATAATTCTTATATTTTATTGGGGTTTTCCCTTGATTTTATATATTCAATTTAATTCACATCATTAATTACTACATCCTTGATAATATGTTTTCTGAATTTAAGGTGTAATGATAGTAAGAATTACTATGATTCATGCCAAAAATATCTTTTCCTCCATTTCCATAATATTATTACTACTAATATTCCAGGCTCTCTTGTGAAAGGTAATATGGATTATTTTATATTAATATCATAAATTTATTAATCCCTTATAAAATTTATTATTCATTATTCCCCTAATAATGTGTGTTTTCTGATACTATTATTTATAAATATTAATGAAAAGGGTTTCTATACATTCAAAATAAATGTTATATCTTCCAGTACTCATTTTATAATAACATATATACCATTTCATTGATATTTTTTTTGGAAAATTACCTTAATTGTTTTAAAAAAAATACACTTTCACTTATAAAATTTTTTGGTATTATAATTTTTAATATAACATTTATAAAAAATTTAATAATCGTTTCTAAAATATTTTATATTTTCAATTATATTTTTATGTTATGGTTTATATCTCCTAATGTGATATTTTTGTCCTCCAATATTTTTTTTATATGATCAATTTTTTAAAATTATGTTTTTTATAACAACTGATACTTTATGTTTTAGGTATGTGTTATTTCTTTAATGATATGGAAACCATTTTTTCATTTGCTTATTAAGATATTATTATAAATTTTTTTATGTGAAAGGCATATATATTTTTTCTGAAGGGTGGAGTCCAACATCACCCACCAATACATTTTATTAAGTTTTTACCTCCTTAGATATTCAGTCGGGGACATAATGTTTTTGTTCACATAGGTGTGGGCTTGATGGATTTTCTCACATTCTCAAGAATGAACATAATTCACTTGTTCATATATGTATAAGAATAGTTTGTTTCTAAAAACATATTTGGTGGGCATATGGTTTTTCTGAATTTGAATTATTTTTAACACATTATCCCAAAATATTATGATTTTTTTCATTTCTTTGAAATTCCATGTTTTCATGACTAATTATTATTTCTAATATATTCTAATCTTTTATATCATTCACACATGTTTATTTATTATTTATATGTAATTTATTCCATGTCAAATATTATATACATATTAAACAATATAGCTATGATATCATATTTATATATCAGGTATTACGGTGATAACATATAAAATTATGATATTCTATCAAGATATTTATTTCTCCATCCTCTTATTTATCATGTTTATGATATAGCACATTGTGAATTAAATTTTCATTATTAAGCATCTAAGGAAACTTATTTCTTAATTTTTTATCATAAGGATGTGAAGATGATTATATCAAGTGATATGTGGAAAAATATATCTAAAGGATAATTATTGGTGAGAAATGTTTTCAACTGACATAAAATAATATGTTTATGTAGATAATATTCTTGAGACGAAACATTTATATCCCTATATTGTGTTCCTATTTGTAAAAAGATAAATAAGTATCCACATAAATTTATAAACTCCCACATGTATGTGATAATTTATTTCCATTTTTACTTTCACAATTCCTATACATCACTGTTTATGAGAATGGTTTGGAATGAAATAGTATTATTTTATTTAAATAAATAGTGTTTTTGTTATAGAAATTGAATAATATTTAATTAATATGAAAGATAGACAATCATGATGGAATTAATTTTATATTATAATAAAATTATAAATAATATATATATTTATTAATATTATTTAATATTTTCATAACAATAAATCATTTTGATACATCATTTAAATAATTACACATCATAGTAATAAACACTAAATATGATCCTTATTATTCTATTATAATAACATTGAAACTTAATCAAACCATGATCATCAATAATCATGATATGTTCTTTTTTTGGTTATATAATACACATAATTTCCTGATACTATACATTTAAACTAGTAAATATTATGAGAGATGAAAACTAATGATATAATGTTATATTAATATATAAATATATTTTTTTCTTTATTTATTTACTCAATAATTTAGGAAACACCTTTTAATTGTTAATAAATTTACTAAAACCTTCTTTTTGTTTATTTTTTAATCATGGATATATAGTGAAACACCATTTAGGAGAATATTAATTTTCATAAATAATAATGAATAATCCATTTTAGTAACAAAAAAATAAATGGATTTATGGAATTTGGAAGAATAAATTATATAAAAACCAACCCAATAAAACTACTAAAATCATTAATAATTTCAATCCTATACTATGGGTAAATAGGTAAAGATTAACCTGTAACGCCCCGACCCTAGTTACCCAGAGTCGGTAAATTATTACATAACATTGGCATGATCATATGAAAGATCAAGTCTCGAAAGACCGATTAGTTTTGTAGCCTTGGAAACACTAGATACAATCATAAAGTTTTAAATTACATCAAAAAAAAAAATTCTTCATATCCCCTCATACTATCCCTGCAGGTCATTCATAAATTATTTATTCATAATCCTGGGAAAAAAATAAAACATTGAAAGGGGTGAGCTCAGATGCTCAGTAAGGATAAAATTATAGTAGAAGCATTCATAGATAAGCATAAACACTTAAGGCAGTTTATAACTAAAACAAAAGCCTTTTTAAACTTGAACGTCAGCATAAAATGGAAAAGAGAAAATAAAATAATGCCATTTACATACTCACATGGATATTCTACTACTCGAATGATCACATGAAATATCAATAACCACTTTCATAATGATGCAATGCATAATTCCAGACTATTATAACCACATAGCCAAGGCCTTGTGCCAAGACTACAAATAAGATTTTGCCAAGGCCTTGTGCCAAGACACTAGTTTGTCTCATGAGACCTACCGATGCATCGAGGAGCTATAGAGGGCTCCACCCTTCACTTATTAAGTCCAATGCATTCCTCATATGAACTGTTTTAAACATAACATAAACATTCGTAATAAAACTAGCATAGGAAATGTCAATACTTTAACCACAAACCATGAATGGTATTAAAATAGCACATCCGCAGTCAAAAATAACTCATTTGATACAATATCAAAGATTTTATTGTATCACATTAACCTCAATCAAGAATAATGAAGGATGTTGACATAGATTAAAATAATCATCAAAACTATTTGAGAGAAATATCCCCCTTTTCTTGAAATCATTTAAAAGTCACACTATTTGTCAAGAAGCCGTTTAAAAATTGATTTTTGAATCAAAGTGTCCCATACCACTTTGAAACTTTCAAAATGAGTTTTAATCTTAAAACATTAATTTCCATATAAATAAATCCTTAAAACAATTTTTTAAAACAAGGACATTATTGAGCAAGATTTAGAAGAATATGTCTTTAAAACATTTAAAAATGGTATTTTAGTTAGAGTTTCTAACCAAAAGAGAGACACTTGAATAAAAATAATTGAGGTAATAAAATCTTTATAATATCATGAGAATAAATGGATTCATGATATACTATGTCAAAGTACATTATATACACCACATAAAAGTGATTTGGTGTATAACAACAAAGAAGTCTCAATGGAATGTAAATTGAGATGAAATCTCTCATAAAGGCTGTATCCTTAGGTTAAGGATTGATCAATGACATAATTGTTTGTGACAAAAATAAATACACTAAATATGATTGGATATTCAGTGTAAAACAATCAAGGGACATTCACACATATTCTAGTAAAAACAACACCAATTAATTGGATGTTTATCTCAACAAATCGAGATTGAGTAAAAATTACTCTTATCAAGTTCATACCAATGACTTGAGAATTTATCAATGGAGTGATTATGTGTATAAAATGTATATCCACATAAAGGGGAGTGTAAATTATGACATAATCAAATGAATATTGATTCCACACATAATATTGGAGTAAAATAATCAATGAAGTATGCGTAAAGCCGAATGAGTGGAAATTGAAATTTCAAATTCCCTTATTGATTTTGTAACACACAAAACCTACACCAATGAAAGAAGGATCATACAATGATGATGTAAATATACATTAATTAATGTATATTACACAATGAATACAAACATGGGCAGTACACACACCACATGTAATAAAGAAGTGGTGAACAATGGAATTCCCACGGAATTAAAAGTGTGATAAGAAACCCCTTACCTTGTACATTTGCTTGGTTGGGGGTTGGTTAACCTCCTGTATAATGTTGAAATAATTTTTATTAAATGATTCATGAATCATATACATTAATATGATATCATATATGATCTTTTAACATTTCATTGTTAATAATATCATAGAATTATCGTCTTTTCGGGTGTTAACTTACTCATTTTATTTTATATATTTTGTTACGTAAGCCATATTTGTCATGGATAGGTTGTATCTTATTTATATCCAGAATGATATCAAGTCCTTAAAAATTATTTTTAAATCATCAAATGATAATTATACTTTAATGGAAACGATACAGAATGAATCTTATCGCGTTCGTGGAGACGGTAGTCCGTACGTACGCACGAGCGACAATAGCATTATTTTGATATTAAAATAATATATAATTGGATGGTATATTATATATAAAGAATAATTATCATGTTATATTTATTATTTTCATTAGTTACACATCATTATTATACCCACCCAAATATTAATATATTGAATAATAATTACACCACGACGTGGAGTCGGTAAGTCGTACGTACGCACGTATGGTGACATGTTATTCAAAGGGTGGATATAATACTGAATATGGTTGTACCATATTTATAATAACATCACATTATATATAATATAATGGAGGTATTATTTTATAATGGTAATAACAAAGAAAGAAGAAGTGGAAGAAGAAAGTAACATGAAAAGGGGTGGTGAAAATATTACCTCTTCTTCGGGTTCTTCCTTTTGATTTGATCAAAACGGATAATTAGGTTGGATTTCTGAACAAACTAAGGCCTATAGATTGTAGTGAGGGAAGTTGAGAGAGTATTTGTGAAGGGTTTGGCCGAACCAAAAGGCTTTCAAGATGTGAAGAAATGAGAAGGAGGAGTTCCCTTTTATAAGAGGGGTGAGGGGAACATTTGGAAAAGCTAAAAATATTAATTTATAATAAATTCTTATTCGGGTTATAATGGCTCCAAAGTAGATTATTCAAAGGTTAAGGTGGGGATAGGTCGAACACCATTCAACCAATATAATTTAGATAGGTTTGGGTCACTATATTAACCTTATCTTATAGTTTTAACTCTTAGTTAATTAGTTTGACATATCCCATGTCACTTTGTATTTTTATATTATATAGTTAATAAACATAATATATACATACTAGCTAACCCCAAGTGGTCCATTAATGATATTCATACCGTGATATAAGTCTCCTGGCCGAACCGTAGATTTTTAGGAATTTAATATCAATTAATAATATAATATTTGTTTTAAAAACACATTTTAGTCAATTTTGACACTATTCAACAGTTGATTTTTTTTAACTCATAACAGAATTATTACATTGAAAAATGTCAATTAAATCAATCATAATATGTAATATTATCCTAGAAAATTAGTTTAATTCATTAATAGTCTTAAATTATAATTATTTGGGTATTTATAATATCAATTATTTTAATTTTTCACTATTATGGTAATTACTGCATGATCATTGTGTCATAAATATATTATATTATTTAATGTCTAAAAATTATAAATAAAATATAATTATGTAGGAAATCTTATTATCTTTTTAATGAATATTTAAAATAGAATTTATCTTATGTATAAACCTATATTAAAAATGTTTTTGTAAATAAACATTGATTTTAACTCTTTTAACTCTTCTTTGAATTAAATAATAATAAATGCCCTAATCTAATCCAAGTGGACCTAAATGATAATAATTTATTCCTAAGGTTGTTTATGGTCGAGATACACTTGTCCAATATAATTAGGACATGTGTTAGCGTAATATAAATATCATTTTTACCCTTAATTACCCTATTTATTTTTAACCGTGGTAATTAAAAGTAAAAAAGTTAATATTCACCAAAAATTATTTTCATCTCATTGAACCAAATTTTACTTCTTGATATTAATGGAGTCTTTCGGATTTTCTAAATTCCATTCACAGAAGCGGTAAAATTATGTTTTATGAAAAATTCAGTTTTTTTAACTACGACTTAGTAGTTTCACTATTCATCAAAAATTGATGTTTTTCATAACAATGCCAAAATTTCACCCTAATATATAATTGATATTCCGAATTAAAAAATGATGTATATTTTACAAAATTCTAAAAATATAAGTATCATTAATTAATTTTATAATTAATTCCTGCTGTCACAACAAATAACGTGTTTTTAAGAAACAATATATATCAAAAGATTGACAATTGTTTAGGTCCAATATCAATGTGAAATTCATTATAATGAACTCCATTGGATAAAATGGTAAAACTATATTCTAATTATACATTAAAACCACTCAATAATATAATTTATCACTATAAATTATTTTTATTTAAAAAGTTGTTTTTAATTAAAATTTAGTAATTTTCACTATTCATCAAACTATAAGTGTTATCCGAAAAGTTCCAAAATTTCACCCAAGGATAAATTCGATATTCCGAATCCAAAAATGAAGACCATTTTGGGAGATAAAATTTATAAAATTTCAAAAAGTAGGTATTACTGTTAATAACGGCTAGTTTGATTGATGTGGTGTGTTAGAATCTCGAAGTTGCGTACAATGCACGCCATTGCATTATTCGAAGGGAAATGTACCGTGGAAGCTTGGGGTGTTAAATTCTACCCTCCTTCAATAATTTACATCCTCGCAATTTTTAAAATTGGGCATTGGAATATAATGGAAAGTCCCACATCGGAAAAAGATTCAATAAAACTATCACTTTAAAAGAAAGAAAGATAAGAACAAAGGTCACCCGAGATAACCCATATTAGGATTCCATGTAAGAAAACATGGATATGGATGATAAACTAAGTGTCAAGTTCTAATGGAGAGGGATAGAAATCATGATCAGGAGAAAGTTAACAATATGAAAACCACAAACTTGTGTTGGGACAAACAACCATTAGTCTCCTAGTAGAAAAGTAAATGGACAACATTTTTTTGTTTTAAGTTACATTCATTTATGATATTGACTATTAATATAAAGATATATACATACATTTTAGGTAGAGTTTCATTCTTTAATAAATTTCCACCACTAACTCATTTTTTTAAACGATGAGTATTCAAGAAGACTTGGTCACACTGGAAGAGCTAGAATAAACATATATAGAATCACATGATCCATACAGGATGAACTATATATTTAAATTGTCTTTAGAGATTAATCAAAACCAAAATGGTTAGTACAAGATCTATTGATCCCCAAAAAGGATATTCCTTGAGAGAAATAAACATTGATCTTAATGTCCATAATTAAACCAACAATACCCAAAAGTTAAATAAATACCATTCAATAATCAATTGTCCTTAAAATCCTTTAATACAATCAAAACTAATTTTTAAAACCAAAACTTATTACGAATGCAGTCTTCCACATTAAATTGTATCTCCAAATTTCATTAATTACTCTTAAAGTCACATACGTAAAAGTAATTAACCTAATCATTTCCATAAATAACCGAAATCATTATAAATCCACAATAAAAACATAGATAAAAATCCACCATTACTCCTCAAATGAAATCCCATACTATTTTATTTGCCTTGGTCATATAGTGTTCACACCAAAGAGAACAACTTCCAAAATAACATTTATCACTTAATCACCAAATCATCTTCCAATAGTAAGGGTATTCATTTGATAATACATATGATCCCAAATCAAATTATTAATGATCAATACAATCATTTAACTAAAAATAATAGTCACACTAACCAGGGACTTCACGTAGTCTAGTGGTACGCGATAAATCCCAATCGCACTTTGATTGTGGGTTCGATTCCCACAGCTTTGTCCGACGCGACGGGTTGTCACACGGTCTACATGTTTTCCTTTTCAAAAATTATGTTTTATAACATTACCAAAATAATATAAATTCCTCAAAATAACCATAACATAACTTAACCACAAATCTTATCTCAAATCTTACATTTTCATCCAAAATTATAATAACTTATAATTGTCTCAAACCCAATGATCATATAAAACAAAATGGTTATATATAACTATATCCACAATAGAAGAGATAATTCTTCCTCAAATATCATTCTCACATGGAAAACTGTAGGGTTACAAAAACAAGAGAAAATTATTCCAAAGTAAACCCATCAAAAAGGAGCACTAAAACTTTTTAAACATTTCTCCAACCATTTATTTCCACATACATCTTTGACCAAGAAAATATCCTATTGAATAGGGCATTCACTTGGGTAATTTCTAGGTCCCCTACATTTATAGCAAATGACTGTAAATGGATTCTTGGGACCATGTTTATCTTCTTCTATAGTACTCTTCGTTTTTCTTTGGCAATTATTCATTTTATGTCCTTCCTTCCCACATGTAAAGAATTTTGTGGTCCCATTGAGACACTTTCCTGGGATTCTCCTACCAAATTTCTTGCATGATGGAAATTGAGGGGTCTTTTCTCCATGTTCTCCATTGCTGGAGCTCTTATCATTCATCACATTTCTCTTCCTTGTTGAGTTCGGGAGTTGGTTAATATATATGTTGTTGATCATATTTTTGGAAAACTGATTTGGCATAAATATGACATCATTTATGCCTATCAACATGTCACCATATTCTCAATTTGAAACACATTAGGATTAACCAAGGAAATTTACTCTCATCTTATATATATAATACATTAAATTGTTTTGTAAAGAAAATGAAAATTATCCTAAGTATATCCCCCGGGAGTGTCGTAACCAAGAGTGCAGCAAGGCCCGTTGTCGTGCACCAGTTCCCGTTCGAGTCTAGCTCAAAGCGGTGTTTTCGGGTTTTACCCCTAGGTACATCTATGTGAGAGCTGCCTCTACCTGCTCGTATCCAGACAGGGATGTATTGCTGGGAAAACTCACAAAATCTCTACAATACCAAAATTCTAGGAAGTTCTTCTATACTAATCCACAAAGTTCATCTTAGGTCTACATGCTCTAATCAGAGTTTATCTAAATCTAGCTTCCAAGGATTGTACTAAACCTCCTCTGATACCAACTGTAACGCCTCAACCCTAGTTACCCAGAGTCAGTGCATTATTACATAACATTGGCATGATCACAAGAAAGATCATGTCTCGAAAGACCGATTAGTTTAGTAGCCTTGGAAACACTAGATACAATCATAAAGTTTTAAATTACATCATAAAAAACATCTTGTCTTCATATCTCCTCATACTATCCCTGCAGGTCATTCATAAATTATTTCTTCATAATCCTGGGAAGAAAATAAACATTGAAAGGGGTGAGCTCAGATGCTCAGTAAGGATAATATTATATTAGAAGCTTTCATAGATAAGCATAAACACTTAAGGCAGTTTATAACTAAAACAAAAGCCTTTTTAATCATGAACTTCAGCATAAAATGGAAAAGATAAAATAAAATTATTCCATTTACTTACTCACATGTATATTCTACTAGTCGAATGATCACATGCAATATCAATAACCACTTTCATAATGATGGAATGCATAATTCCAGACTATCATAACCACATAGTCAAGGCATTGTGCCAATACTACAAATAAGATTTTGCCAAGGCCTTGTGCCAAGACACTAGTTTGTCTCATGAGACCTACCGATTCATCGAGGAGCTATAGCAGGCTCCACCCGTCACTTATTAAGTCCAATGCATTCCTCATATAGACAGGTTTAAGCATAACATAAACATTCGTATTAAAACTATCATACGAAATGTCAATACATTAACCACAAACCATGAATGGTATAAAAATAGCACATCCACAGTCAAACATAACTCATTCGATACAATATGGGAGATTGTATTGTATCATATTAACCTCAATCAAAAATAATTAAGGATGTTGACATAGATTAAAATAATCATGAATACTATTTGAGAGTAATATCCCCCCTTTTCTTGAAATAATTTAAAAGTCACATTATTTATCAACAAGCCGTTTAAAAATTGATTTTGGAATCAAAGTGTCCCATACCACTTTGAAACATTCAAAAGGAGTTTTAATTTTAAAACTATAATGTCCATATAAATAAATCCTTAAAACAATTTTTTAAAACATGGACAATAATGAGAAAGATTTAGACGAATAGGTCTTTAAAACATTTAAAAATGGTATTTTAGTTAGAGTTTCTAACCAAAAGAGAGACACTTGAATACAAATAATTGATGTAATCAAAACATTGTAATATCATGAGAATAAATGGATTCATGCTATACTATGTCAAAGAACATTATATACACCACATTAAAGTGATTTGGTGTATAACAACAAAGAAGTCTCAATGGAATGTAAATTGAGATGAAATCTCCCATAAAGGTCGTATCCTTCGGTTAAAGATAAATCAACGACATTATTATGTGTGAAAAATATTAATACTCTAAATATGATTGTATATTCAGTGTAAAAAAATCAAGGGACATTAACACATATTCTAGTAAAAACAACACCAATGAATTGGATGTTTATCTCAACAAATCGAGATTGAGTAAAAATTACTCTTATCAAGTTCATACCGATGACTTGAGAATTTATCAATGGAGTGATTATGTGCATAAAAATTATATCCACAGAAAGGGGAGTGGAAATTATGACACAATAAAATGAATAGTGATTCCACACATAATCTTGGAGTAATATAAGCAATGAATTATGCGTAAAGCTGAATGAGTGGAAATTGAAATTTCAAATTCCCTTATTGATTTGGTAACATACAAAACATAAAACCCTGAAAGAAAGATCATAAAATTATGATGTAAATATACATGAATTAATTTATATTACACAATCAATACAAACATGGGCAGTACATACACCACATGTAATAAATAAGTGGTGAACAATGGAATTATCAAGGAATTAAAAGTGAGATAAGAAACCCCTTACCTTATACTTTTCCTTGGTTGGGGGTAGGTTAACCTCCTGTATAATGTTGAAATAATTGTTATTTAATTATTCATTAATCATATACATTAATATTATATCATATATAATCTTTTAACATTGCTTTGTTAATAATATCTTAGAATTATCGTCGTTTCGGGTGTTAACTTACTAGTTTTCTTTTATATGTTTTGTTACATAAGCCATGTTTTTCATCGATAAGTTGTATCATATTCATATCCATAATGATATCAACTCCTTAAAATTTTTTTAAATCATAAAATTATAATTATATTTGAATGGATACGATAGAGAATGAATCTCATCATGTTCGTGGAGATGGTAGTCTGTACGTATGCACGAGAAACAATATCATTCTTTTGATAATAAAATAATATATAATTGGATGTTATATCATATATACAGAATCATTATCATGTTATATTTATTATTTTAATGAGTTACACATCATTATTATACCCACCCAAATATTAATATATTGAATAACAATTACTCCACGACGTGGAGACGGTAAGCCGTTCGTACACACGTATGGTGACATGTTATTCAAAGGGTGGATAGAATACTGAATATGGTTGTAACATATTTATAATAACATAACTGTATATATAATATACTGGAGTTATTATTTTATAATGGTAATAACAAAGAAAGAAGAAGTGGAAGAAGAAAGGAACTTGAAAAGGGGTGGTGAAAACATTACCTCTTTTCGGGTTCTTCCTTTTGATTTGATCAAAAGGTCTCTTTAGGTTGGCTTTCTGATCAAACTAAGGAATCTAGGTTGTATTGAGGGAAGTTTAGAGAGTATTTGGTCAGCGTTTGGCCGAACCAAAAGGCATTGAAGGTGTGAAGAAATGAGAAGGAGGAGTGCCCTTTTATAAGAGGGGTGAGGGGCACCTTTGGAAAAGCTAAAAATATTAATTTATAATAAATTTATATTCGGGTTATAATGTCTCCAAAGTTGATTATTCAAATTTTAAGGTGGGGATAGGTCTAAAACCGTTCAACCAATAGAATTTAGACAGGTTTGGGTCACTATTGTAACCTTATCTTTTAGATGTAACTCTTACATAATTAGTTTGACATTTACCATGTCACTTTGTATATTTATATTATATAGTTAATAAACATAATATATACATCCCAGCGACCCCCAAGTTTTCCATTAATGATATAACTATCATGATATAAGTCTCTTGGACGATCCTTAGATTTTTAGGAATTTAATATCAATTAATAATATAATATTTGTTTTAAAAACTCATTTATGTCCATTTTGACAATATTCAACATTTGATTTTTTTTTACTCATAACAGAATGATTACTTCGAAAAAAGACAATTAAATCAACCCTAATATGTAATAGTATCCTATAAAAATAGTTTAATTCATTAAAAGTCTTAAATTATATTTATTTGGGTATTTATAATATCAATTATTTTAATTTTTCACTATTATGGTAATTACTGCATCATCATTGTTTCATAAATATATTAAATTATTTTATGTCTAAAAATTATAAATAAAATATCATTATGTAGGAAATCCTATTATCTTTCTAATTAATATTTACAATCGAATTTATCTTATGTATATCCATCTATTAAAAATGTTTTAGTAAATAAACTTTGATTTTAACTCTTTTAACTCTTTTTTGATTTAAATAATAATAAATGTCCTAATCTAATACAAGTAGACCTAAATGATAATATTTTATTCCTAAGGTTGTTTTTGGTCGAGATAAACTTGTCCAATAGAATTAGTACATGTGTTAGGGTAATATTAATGTCATTTGTACCCTTAATTACCCTATTTACTTTTAACCGTGGTAAATAAAAGTAAAAAGTTACTATTCACCAGAAATTATTTTCATCTCATTGAACCACAATTTACTTCTTGATATTAATCGTGTCTCTCAGATTTTCGAAATTCCATTCACAGAAGTGGTAAAATTATGTTTTATGAAAAATTCAGTTTTTTTAACTATCACTTAGTAGTTTCACTATTCATCAAAAATTGAAGTTTTTCAGAACAATGCCAAAATTTCACCCTAAGATATAATTGATATTCCGAATTAAAAAATGATGTATATTTTAAAAAATTCTAAACATTTATGTTGCATTAATTAATTTTATAATTAATTCCCGCAGTCACAACAAATAGCGTGTTTTTAAGAAACAATATATATCAAAAGATTTACAATTGTTTCGGTCCAATTTCAAAGTGATATTAATTCTAATGAACACCATTGGATAAAATGGTAAAAATATATTCTAAATATACATTAAAACCATTCAATAATATAATTTATCACTATAAATTATTTTTATTTAAAAAGTTGTTTTTAATTAAAATTTAGTAATATTCACTATTCATCAAAATATAAGTGTTATCCCAAAAGTTCCCAAATTTCACCCTAGGATAAATTCAATATTCCTAATCCAAAAATGAAGTCCATTATGAGAGATAGAATTTATAAAAAATTAAAAAATTAGGTATTACTATTCATAATAGCTAGTTTGATTGGTTGTGGTGTGTTAGAATCTCGAAGTTGCGTACAATGCATGCCATTGTATTTTTCGAAGGAAAACGTTCCGTGGAAGCTTGGGGTGTTACATAACCAATATAAATGAAGATAATTATTATAAATGATAATTATAAATATAATTGGTTATGACTATTTTGATTAAATTAATTATTTTGATATAAATTTTTATTATACTGGATCATAAAATATATCTCGACTATGTTGAGAAATATGGTAAGGGTTTCCGGGACTCATTATAATCTATATGATAAATGATAGAAATTTCTCACTATAAATTATTGTGTATAGTGTATTTATTGACCAATATATTTCACATATTAATATATATTTCATTTTATGATATTTTAATTTCATGATAATACCCTTACGATCATATGATCCTTTAATCACAAATCCATTAAGTGGTTCATTAGATAAATTTATGATTCTTTGAGTTGTTGTATTTATTATTTGTATATCAGTTTTATGAATTTAATCATCCTAATATTACATAATTTTATATCATTTATAAATTTTTTCAATGGGGAAATTATTTCAATCCATCCATAAATACATATTTAAAAAAAATTCCATATAAAAGTATATCATTTGTAACAAATACTCCCATTCTTACCAAGTGAATATTTTAATCCATGTTATCACTTTCCATCATTACAATGTCATTATCTAATTTAGGTAATAAAATATGGTTTTTCTATATGAATATTTAATCCATACCTATCCTTTTTGAAAAGTAATATTTAATATACATTTTATGATGTGGGTTCTCAATGAAATGAATTGTACAATATTAATGAAAAGGGTTTTATATGAGTTTAAAATAAAATAATTTATCAACCCATATAAATTTTATGAATACAATTATAAAAGTTTAAGGTTATGTTATATAAAAATATGATTAATAGTGTTTTTATAATCATCCTCTAATCGTTCTGAAAATATATTTTGAATATAATTTTCATGGAATCATTTATAATATTGTTTTATAGGATTTGTAAAAATTCATGAATTTTCACATTAGATATTTCTATATGGTTTTTCTTTGATGATTTACTAATTTCATCATCACCAATATTTTTTTGAATTATTTTTGAATAACAAAATAAATATACCTTATTTTATTTTATGTTTATGTAATGTGATGTTATTTTGGAATGACCAAGAAACTAAATATGTTACCATGGGTTCATTGTGATTGAATTGAGAATGATTTTGAGTTGTACAAATATGGTTAGATGATTTGTGGTGGGTTCTTATATGAACATAAAATTCATTGGTTTATCATTATATCACATGACAGTTTAAGGAAAGGACCTAATGAGTTTCATTACCCATGTGTGGGAATGATGGGTTTGTTCACACATCTAGGAATGCAAATAATGCGTTTTTTCACATAAAAATTTAAAATATTTTGTTATCTTGCATTTTTTATATTATACACATGGATGTATTAAAATTTTATTTTTATAATAATGTTATTAAAAACATTATGGATGCATTTCATTTCAATAAAATTATATGTTTTAAAATTAGAATGTATTTTTAATGTATTATGTACTTTATTATCATTATGAAATGTAAAATGATTATTGATATGTTTCTTGAGAAATAAAATAAATTTTACTATTCCCTAAAAATGTTGTTATAATTTATTTAGTTTCTAATTTTTTAATATCATCACTTTTCACATGCTCTTTTATTAAGATATTCAAGTCATACTCATCTTCGACACCATGTTTATGATCTAAATAATTATTATATTTCCTCTCATAAATAGTGTATGAGAATGATAAGTTGTTACTTTTTCCATTCCCTAGGTTATATAAATGATTACATTATGTGATATATCTAGAAATGTGTCAAGATGAGCTTGATTATGGAGAAATTTTTATAGTCTATTAATAAATAATGATGATGTAGTTAAACACTAAGACCCAAATCATTGATGTCATTATATTTTGTGACTAATTTTTAGATATATTTTATATAAAATTTCATTAATGATACATTTATGTTATTGAAACATTGTGTTGGTTAAAGTTGACTTTTTAATTTGTTTCATTATTGACATAATTGAACTATCTCCATATAAATTGGATAGAGAATTTTGTTATTAATCTTAGGATGTGTATAATATAGATATTATTAATTTTAGTATATATTTTATATTTTGAAAAATAATACATGTTTGGAAGTTGGTGTCAATAATCATATTATTTAATTATACCAATTTGATTATAACATCTTAATTAGAATGTGAAATATTGAAATGCAGTGTGAATGAAATAATAGTGTCATAAACAATTTGGTGCTAGAAAGGAATAATTTGATCTTTAAATATGGAATCAGGTATATTGAGATGGAATTTTTGGCCTATATTTATTTTTAAAAAATGTTACTGTTTACTATGGATAATATTATTGTTTTTTTTAAATTTAGTAATCATATTCTTCAAATATCTGGTTAATGTGATCATGTATTTTATGAAATAATTTACAACATGACCCATTTTATTCTATTTGACATATTGGAAATATAGTCATTATTTTATATTATTATTTTGAATGAAAATCCATAGGATATCAATTTTGTAGTGAAGTATGTTTTTTTGTTAGTGGCGTACACATTTTTATATTTAAAGTATTTAAAATATGGTTAGTTGTAAACTTTTTGTTATAGATTTAATTTTTGAGGCTAATGATATAAATTGGGTAAGAATTTTATATTTTTATAGTAATTTTGGAAATTATATATATATTTTTATATATTTTTGAATTAACTGTGGAAATAATGGTTACTAAGATATCCACAAATACATCCTTTTTCCCTCATTAGTCATTATATTATCTACTCTCCCAACGATCCATCTCATTACTAATATATGAGACTAATGTGGTTGTGGGACCCTAAATATATTTTTAATTGAATTCCCATGGTTTCATTAATTATTTTATTTTTCATGCCTATGTTGAAGATGACATTATGAAATATTACATTTTTATATTCTTTCTTAATATTATGTGAATGATTAAAAATTAGATAGATTTATTATAAGTGAATCACTGATATGTACATGGTAGGTGTTTAAATAAAAATTAATCATTAAATCATGGTTTATATGTTTAATTATTTACACATTCATGGGGGTTGAAATTATGTTAACTCGTATAATAATTAAGAAATGACAATGTTGATAGGTAATTTATGTAATGAATCATATGAGTGAAATTGAAATTTAAATCATGGTTATGTCCTTTAAAGATTTGTGGATACTATATCAATAACTAGAATGTGAAAATTTAAATTTTGGTTGAAAAAATATGTATTCAGTCATAAAATATTCTATTATAGGCATAAATATGTGATCTCGTATAATAGTTAGTTTGGGTAGTGCAAGTATATCCCAAAAAACATTAATTTAGATATATATTTTCCCAATTTAATATTCATGAAATAATGTTAATATAGTCCAATGGGCTTTTATTTCTCCTCATTATATGTTTCTTAATTAATGAGTGGTCTGGATTGTGGATTCTTTTGAGAGGATTATTTTATCCTTATAGAGGAGTCCTCCAAGAGTTGTTTGATTATATGAATAGTTATTTTTTGTATAAATATATAGTGCATGGTTTTTTTAGGGTATGATGAAGATTTCATTTTTTATGATCCATTTGATTGTGATTTGGGGACTAGGAATGTTGGGTCTTGAATGCTCTTTAGAATATTTTTTAAATATATTACATCATGGTAATTTTGAAGCATCCTAGGAATTTGTAAAATTTTCTTTTTTAATTAATCTATATAAAATATTTTTTATAATTTAATACAATAGAATATTATTTTTAATGAATTATTAATGAAATATGAATTTTTTTTAAAAAAAATATGTTTTGGATTACATGGTGAAGTTTACATTATAAATTATTATTTCTATTATTCAAGATAAAATATTTTAAAACAATTTTTTTTCTATGAATAAAAGTCATTATCTGTTATTTTTGTTAATATTTTAATCAATCCTTTTAATGAGATTTAATAAATTACAGGTAGTATTAATAAAAAAATATAGTAAATTCATGATTTATATAGAAGAATATTTAATATTATTTTACTGTTTTAAATTATAAAAGTATATTTAAAAATAAATTTTTAAAATAAATTTTAATTATTTCTAAAATATTATGTTTACTATCATAAAACATAATAATTATAAAATAGTGATATTTTTAATGTTAAATTAATTTTAAAATTATTTCAAAAAAATTAAAAATTAATCATTATTATTCGAGTAATGATATTTAAAAATGATTATTAATATTAAAAATATACTTATAAAATTTACTGAAAATTTTATTACTTGGTTCATTGATTTTAAATAGTTAACTTTTCTAAATTTAAATTATCTACATAAAATGAAATTTACAAAAAAAATATTTATCATAATACATAGTAATTATTACACGTCAAACATTTAGAGGGTACTTAATACACATAGATTACGAGGATAAAAATGAATTTTAAATAATTAATGTTTTTCAAACATTTTACCAAAATCATATCTAGCCATTTAATCCTACTTAGGTACCCTTATATACATTCATGAGACCCATGTTGGTAGCCCACTTAGAGTGGTCAATGCATGCCCAACTTGAGTAGCAAAAAAGGATCAATTCTCCTCACATGAGGCACAATCGTGGATATAGAGAATGAGGCTATGGGTATTAATGTTCAATGTTTATGTGTCACACGAACCATGTATTTAACTTTAGAAGAATTCCTACTTGGCTTATCTATAAGCCCTATCTGGTGATGACCCCATTATAATTTTCAAGGTATAAAATGAGATCTGTAAGAATATGTTTCATTTCTCTCCCAAATTGAAATTTAATGTGGAATTATTTTTCAACGAAACTATTCATGTGTTTAACATCTTAGTTAAGATCATGAACATCTAATAAATGATACATATTCTTCCAGAGGACATGCATCCATCAAAAGATTATCTTTTTCTCTTACAATCCAACCTGATATTCCATATTCCTTTCATCTCGAAATGATTTTTATTCTCCTCCTCGTTGTAGTGAATGAGTTGACCAAGATGAAGACCTATGTACTATGTTCTACACTATTGTCTTTTTCTTTTCCCATGGAAAAAAATCATCTTCGTGGGAAATGTTTATAAGTCTTAACATACAATGATCCTCAGCTACCAAAAAAACATCATCACTCTCAATTAATCTTGGATTATAGTACACACTCATATATATGTTTATCAAAATTTAAATAATATATTTCAATTTAAAATTTATCATCTTTTCATTTGGTTGTAAAAAAGTCAATTAATCTATTTAAAAATATTGGAAAATATGGATTTAATGCTCATAGAAGAGATCCATATCTTCTATACTGTTTTATTGAATCACAGATTTACCTAGAATCTTATTCCATTCCTTTCTATAACTATATATATATCATCTTACACTGGGAATTACCCTTTAATAAGAATACCAACTAATCATTATATCTATATTTACCATTGTTTTAAACACCCATTTGGAAGAATGAGATAACCTTTTTTAATTTCAGTACGTTTAGTACTTATATTTATATATATTTTATATTCTAATTTTAGGTTACATATTTCTAAATCGTTCAATTATGCGAGGAGGTAATTTCAGACACCACTCTATGTTAATGGTTGTAAGTTTATTTCAAAATTATTGTGTTTTTATACTTGATAAAATGTTTTATTTATATATGTGTGTATATATAAAAAATTATATATATTCTATTAATATTTAATTATATTAATTAGTAATTAATTTTTGTATGAAATGTTTTTTCTCTTCAAATCTCAATTTTTCTCATGTTGTTATTTTAAAATTGTTATCGTATAGTATGTTCTATTAAAAATTATAGATTTTTTATAATTTTATGTTTAATTTTTTTCCAAAAAAATATGTTAAGGTTATTCATTATTCTTTATTTTCATAAATTGAGAATATATATATATATATTTAAAATTATTATTTTAGGTGGCTAGTAATTTTATAATTCATATTACTTTATCTGAAGGATTCATACATTCACACCATTATTTTCTTAAAAAAATAATATTTTCAAAAAAAATATTTTGAATTAAAAACATGAGAATATATTATCATTAATGAAGGATGAAATTTTAATAATAATTTTTAACATGTTATTTACTATTTTAAAGAAAAATTATGATTTTTTGAATGAAATTTTAAAATATTTATGTAAACTGTTCCTTCATTAACATTCACTGAATTTTTGAAAAGACTAATTTTCATGAGATTTAGTTTCTCTAAAATCCTGTAAATGATTTCATATCAATTTGTATATATATATAAACATATGTAAATATATAATAATATATGGTCAAGTTTGAAAATTAAAAACTCTACTGAAAAATAGTTATATATATGTTAGGAAAGATCAAGATGTTTTAAAAAAAATTAGTTATTGATCATTTTAATCATAAAATGAATTTGGGGATTTAACCTATCCCTATATAATTGGTGGGCCCTATAAAATTGTTTTTTTAAAAGAACTAATATATTCAATAGAATGAATATGGGGAGGTTTCTATGTGATTCGCCCTATAAGTCTACATCTAAAAAAATAGTGTTCAAAACTATGTAGTGGAGAATTCATGAGTTACAGTAGCTGCACTATAGCTGTAATCGGTATTTAAGCTGGAACTATAGTTGTGGAGGTGTTATATTAGGTACTATAAGATACTAGTTATTGTAGTAGTATAATTCACTGAATTGTCCTTTGGGCTAAAAATGTGCTTTCATTCCTTGTTTTAGTGCTTCGTGACTATATGCCATCAAACCAATAAAAATAGGCCTACAGTTTATAGGTCTTCACCCTATGTAATGTGTACCCCTATACCCAAAATGAAATAATATCCTATTGTAATATGAAAAAGTCCCCTTATTACTGAATTAAGAAAAACAATGTTCAATAGAGTATAAGATAAGCAATATGAAGCAAAAAAGCACATCAAAATATTAATAATTTAGTTTGACCATTATAATATTGCAACTAAGATGGTGGTAATTAATTTTATTAAAATTATTATTAAATATATTATGCATGTATATATTGCTAAATTTTAAATAATTATTTGAATATAAGCACTCTATTTATATTAATTTCGTTTTTTTCCTAAAAAATTATATTTCATAAAAAATTGGGTTTCTAAATTTCTGTGGGAAGATGTTATAATTAATTTCTTATGTTAGAGAAAACGTATTTGAAAAAATAAATTCATTTATTATTGAGAGTAACAATATTATATTATGATGAAATTTTCATTGTTATTTTGAATGGTTTTATTTTTCTATGAATAGTGATAACCTCAAAACCATTTTGGAGAATTATCAAGCAGTTATGTGGGCTATATATGGGAATGAATAAATAATTTTTAAAACCCATGAAACATTTTCAAAATTCCTAGAAATGATACATGATTCACATAAGTGATATCCCATTCTTTAGGTTTTATTCCATTTCCTGAAACCCCAATAACCCATTGAATATTCTCTAACAATATGTGTCAAAAATAGAAATATGATGTTCAAGATTAGAACCAAGACCTTGCCCCACCCAAGGATGGTAATAATGATGCCATAAATCATATTTAATTGAAAACAATAGGTCCTACTGATTCATAAACACTTTATAGAGCCTACATTCGTAGTTTTAAAGGCCCTCATCATAACATTACTTCTTGAAACTCTAGAGGTACTCCTATTAAAATCCACCATGAATTACTCATTCGTGGTTTCGTAGTGATTAATCATAATGGAAATTATCATGATGAGTATAATAAAAATTGTCCTTTTGGATAGGTGATAGAAAATTATAAAATTCTACCTTTTTATATATTATACCCTGAATGTCCTCCTTAGGATATACAACACATATATTATCCCTACCAATTGATTTTTTAGCAATGATGATAGTCCTATATAATATGGAACACAGTATAATGGTATTCCCATTTTGATATTTTCATTCAGTAATAATTTACTCACCCTTCTGAATCATTTTTGGGAAATTCCTCATATTTTGATGGTTATTATAAGATATGACTAGAAGTGATTGATTCCTTATAATTAACACAAGATATTATTTCTAAACTAAAAGACAAACCATTGTAATGGTCATCCTATCAATAACCCTTGGTTCATTTTCAATCCACATGATAAAGAATGTACCCTCCAATCCCACAATCTAAAATAATGAATCTCAGAAATGTACATATTGGTCTAATTAGATGGAAGCATATCCATTATAATATGAAGAAAATTAATTTCAGGTTAAGACACAATTGTATATTGAATACATTCTGTCCATGGTTTACATATTAGATTTCCCTAAATACGATAATCTCTAGACATTATCAGAATAATGAATTCCAGAAATTTTTCTAAAACTATAAAAAACTATTCACCACATGAATATTAAAATCCTTCATTATTATGTATATAAAAATAAAGTTATTAAAATTGAATAATGTAATTATCAAAATTAAAATTCCCCTTCAAGCCATATGAATCCATAAATCCGGATATCAATGGGATAATCATCAATACATAAGATGTAATTCTTCATGATGGATAAATAAATTGATTATATATATACCCAATCAGACATTGATGTTATGAGAGGTTGAAAATCAGGATCATTTAATTTCACTTCGCTCCCCGATCCAAATAAACCACAAAATTAACTATCTATGCTATCATTGCTTATAAAGACCTCTAATAAGTATGTATTTATTATTACTAATCATACTCTCATCAATAATAGAGCCTAAAAAATATATGAAACATCCAAATCCATGAGAAAGATCCATTTATAAACAATTCCATCAAGCATTTAAAAATATTAAGACTCCGTCCAAATTATTGGATGAAAATAATTGAGTACCACTGATTCCATTATGATTAGGTGGATCATGTGTAAACAATAAAATTCACCAAACTCATTCTCAATGAAAGATGAATAATATAATGATATAGACATAAATTATGAATTCATGGAAAAAATTTGGAATCCCCATCCATCATAGATAGGGGAATTTTTTCCCAAAATACAGAATCAAGATAGATAAATGTAGTTTCAAATGATCCAAAAATATACAAAGGGGAACCCTAACCAGTAGGGATGGGGTTATTTTTATCTCAACCTCCTCCATGAAGGAAATAATCATTTTTCATTATTTAAACAGTGTCTCAAGATTGAACCACACAATTCATCCTATATTATGACCTTAAATCCCCATCGGGGATGCATTAGATGAATATGTAAGAACATTCTCTTTAGATTACTCATTTACAAGATGTTCAAAAATAATAATTCATTAAAAGGATATGGATGAGCTATATCCATATACAAAGTTAATATATCAACGAGTCATTTTTTTCGGATGATAATATCCCTTTCAAAAAATAATTTTGAGAATCCTATGTCATATAATTCATATATTATAGGTGAACTTGATTGGATTTATGAATTAGTGAACATCATTAGAATCACTCTTATAGATTCTAATGAACAAGTAGTTGACATAGAATATTATGTTGAATCTGATTCTATTTAAAGTAGGTGCCACACTGATGTACTTCAAGAATGTTTGTGAAATATAAATGACAATATCACCAACAATTTGGGGGTTCTAGTCGATGTTCTTCTACACCCACTAATATAGATTCTATAAATGTAAATTTTTTTTCATAATTACATCCCATCATTTTTTCAAAAGAGATAACATGATTAAATTAGTTGAGAGGGTATATAAAAATTATATATAAAAAAGGTATTTATGAAATTGAATAGGGAATTACTCAATTGAAATATACATCTAGATAGGTCCCTCAAGAAGATCCTCATAATACCCTACTAGAAAAAATCCATTAAGTAAAAGGTATCATCAAATTGATGAAATTAGAGATTGAACATCTTCCCTATGTGTGGTATAAACAACCAATATAAACGGTCTCCATGTTTGTGAGGAATCAAGAATTTCCCTCATAGCCCCAATAGCTTACTAACAACTAGAAATTGAAGAATCAATAAATCATGTTGAATCTATTTTCCCAATTCAAGATCTTACATATTAATGCATTATCACATATATCTTTGACTCTATTGATTCATTTGAAGCCTAATTGAAGGAAATGGAAAAATTATGTGCACATGTACAACCAAATATTAATTCTTACACATAATTAGTGGAATGAAAATTTCCCCCATAAATTGTTTTGAATCATAATTTTATGAAAATCAATGTCTCATGGGATCTAGAACAACATCAGAAACACATTATTTGTCGATGTGATCCCATGTTGGAAACTCTTGAGTATAAATAAGGATGCAAAACCATGCATTTCATGAAAAACCTAGAGTTACCGCACATTGTTTGTTATATAGGTTAATATCCAGATCAATCAAATGATGGAATATTATTCAATGAAATTTTCACTATAAATTAAAATATTTTATTCGTAAGATGACATTACCCAACCATTAAATTTTAAAACAATGAGTAATTGAGGGTGCCAGAGAATTTATTTCTGTGGTTGGGTTTAAATTACTCAGTAAAAATGCAACATCTTCAAGATGACTTGTTATGTAATTTCATTTAGTACAATCATGATGAGATGGAAATCACACTTATCTTGGAAAATGACTAGGCATATTTCACGATCATTCCACTTTTGTACGAAGGATATAATTTTTTAGTTTTTTGAACAATATAAATGTATCTGAATGCACCAATAGCTCTGGTTAATAAAAATGTTAGAAAAGAACCTGCATATGTCTCCTAAAATTCATCTATTAAATTGGCACCATTTCAAATGTACTCTCCTGATCACATGAAACATCCCCCAAATAAAAACCCAACACTGAAAAATTGAGGGTTGAATTTGATAAAATTGTATAAATCCTCATAATTTGAATATTGAATGAAATTTTTTTTCTCATCATGGATTGAATGATCTTTAATGATATCCTATAAATGATGTATGATTATAGGAATGTAAATAATGGTAAATCATTAGAAAAAATGGAAAGTTTTTTCTACCTCTTTAGAGAAATAATGTGAATGAAATGAAGTACTATGTAAGAGTACACATAGGATAAATGTTTGAATAACTTGATATACAATCAATCATACTCATGAAATCCTTTTGAAAAAATTAAATAATAAAACAATTTCCACCATTCAACTAACGTGGTATGAAAGGCATTTTCTACACTACAGTATTCCAAGAGTCGATAATATAGGAATTGGATTATCCAAATTAATAAAAATCAAGTAAAAAATGATTAATATATAAAATACCAAATCTCGTTTTTAACTCTCTCATATTTCATGCCTCAGGTCTCGAAAGAAGAATTGTCGTCCCACCTAATGGTACCTTGTAAATTTTCCTACAACGTTGAATCCTCATCATATAAATAATTATTCTCTCATTTGATCAACTTCTTACATTAAATGGATCCATTTTTTATTGTTAGTATATCGATGAACATGAGGTCTCTAGGAAATTCTATCAATCAATGGTAGTGGTCATAAAATTTGAGGAGATAGTGGAATACATAATAATGGTTAGACCAAATCATCTACCAGTACTTCCAAAATATTCGTTTTTTATATTGTATATAATAGAAAATCCCATCAAAAATTGTAATATCAACTATAATATTAACCCAAATTCAATAAGATTCATATATTCCAAATTATTTATAATGATCAGTTGGAAGGGGTGTTGTAGTCTAAATAGTCCATACTAGTGGGATGGCCAAGGAGACATAATCCAACAAATAGGGGAAATTACGTTAAAATATTTTCAACCACCTAATTTTATACTATAAGAACATCATTAACTATATTGTAGTAATGAGTAGTATACCACTATAGAGAATCATAGACCGTTAAATCAAATTTTGACACCAAAATATAATTTATGTAGTTTTATCTAGACAATCAATTTCAAAGGATTCTAGTTTTTTAATACATCTATGTGATGTTAATTTATAGTTACTATTGATCCCTTAAGTGTTTTTAGTTAATGTAACTTATTTTATCGTATATTATCTTGAGAATGACTCCATGATGTCCCACACATACATATATTTCAATAATTATGATATGTATACTATTATAGAGGGAAAATAAGTCCCTTGTGATTATTTGGTAGACAATATGACATTAAATTATGACATTATTTTGTAAGTAATTTTCCATGATTAAATATAATTCCAATATGACTTATTAGTTCATTGCGATATTATAATGAATTCATTTTTTCATCTCTTTTGACACATATGTGGTATGAAAATATCATATGAAAACCCCATGGTTGGGTCTAGATCAGGAAGAAATTTGGGGAATTAATGTCTAATTCTGAATTATTGGACATTATATGAAATAAAAACATCAATATCCACTTAGGATGAACATGGATTAAAAACCATGTAGTGATCCCTTCATCATATAAAAAAGGCTTCAAATACTATATTAATAAGAAAATTGTGTCCATACAAGGGGATAAATCTCTATCTGAACCATTCTAATCTCAATAGACTAATATAATATTTTAGTAGATGGTTGGGAAACTATCCTAGCTGATAACAATGATTGGGTTTTTATGCAAAATATTTATGATATAGTCTTGGTAAACCCAATCAAGGATCCAACGAATGAATATTTTCTTACCTTAAACCAGGTAAAAAATAATTTTTCAAAATTGGGAATGGTTCAAATGGAATAGGTTCTCTCTATTTTCAATGCTTTCTTCCTACTCATCCGGACCTTGGCAGTGATGACCGCAACACTGGTACACCCCATGCAGAGGGGGTGGGATTTCAATCATTTATTGTGGGGATCTGACACTGATCATTCTCCCCCTGTTCTAATCCTGATTCAATTCATCATTTACTATATATCCCTCATATACAAATTTTCTATAATTATTGATCTGTTTTTTCTAATCTCGGTCATGTAAATTGAATTTTCTATTTCCTCATCCCTTCAATGCATGAAACTATTAGCATGAGTCAAGCAATGGATAATGTTGACGGAATCATTCAATATGTTAATTATTGGTTATTTGTGTTTATATAAATCATAAACATTTGGTATTGTCAACAATAGGAACATAATGATCCAATTGACATTGATGAAAAATAAGATACATGGCTAGTCCAGAGCCCCTTCTGTCTAAAATAGATCTCAATTTTTCTTGTTTATGTGTTAATTTTATATTTACAAGATGTATGATTCCCAAACCATGGATATTTTAATTAGATTTCCCAATCTCCCTCTAAATTTTCAAAATCCATTAACTCTCTATGTGTTAGGGAATTTAGCTTGTCTAGTTCTATGTTTTAATAGAATAATTAGGTATGTTTACAACTTTATTTATTTACCAATTGTTATGTAAGTTGATCTGTCATCAATGATAGTTATTTTTGATTGGGTTGAATTTGGGGATGAATTATTATATAAGAATCCAATTTCGCTAATACATGGGTTGATTTATTTTTATCATGATTCCAGTCATTTAACTAGATTACATTGTTTTATTACTGGCTCGTGAATAGGTATTAGTATATGTATGTGTAGGAGTTATGTCCAGGTGGAAATGGTTTGGCACCACTAAATGATAATGGTATAAATGAAAAGTTGTACTGTAATAGAATCTTTATTCACCAAAGATGTTCCCAATTGTTTAACGAGATATCTGTAGGTGTTGGATATTTATGGTTAGATAAAATAGTATTTGGTGGAGAAAAATTCATTCATTCTTTTCGTAGTAGGATTAACTGTAATTCTGGGTGTGTGGAAAATAAGTAAGATAAACCCATGTAATGTTTAATCTAATTACATATTCCATGAGAATGTTGTGCTAATTGGAAATCGAGGTAACTATATTGAGGGGGATACAGACGGTTGAGGCAATGTTACTAGGACTTAGTGATAAGGGTACCTCTTCAATTCCAGGTGTATGATTAAAGGATATAGTAGAATCCAGAGGCTTTTCCAGGACATGGGGGATATGGAGATTCATGAGTTGGATACTTCAGACTGAAATGTTGATATCCAAAATCTATCATCATATTCAAAAGTCTTGTGTGTTGGAATTGATGCTCCTTCGATGGTGATGATGAAGGATGAAATTAATTCTTCTCGTAAGCCCCATTTAAACTTAGTGAAAGACTCCACAACTACAAAGGAGGTATATTTTATGTCACCAAATAGGATTAATACTGCAAACAAAATCTCTGAATATAAATCATTGAAATCATTTCAAAGTTCTAGAAGGATAATAATTGGTTCAAGATCAATAGGGGTAAATTACTAATGTTCAAGGCATCTATGAAGTATAATTTGGTGATGAAAACTTCTAGAAGCAATATTTTGAAATAAAATTTTTGAATCTATCATTCCAGTTTTTCCAAATTATGTTTCACATGTTAATATGTTCTCCCACGACAATGGATTATATTTTATAAGCATTAATCACTATCTTGTAAACTAAAATATTTATCTTTTTTCCTTTAAATTGATTTCAAATGAATAAACTATAATTTTCTGGTTCAAAAATAAAAATTAAACTATATCCTTGGAGTAAAAAAATTTCAAAAGTAGTTATGATATAATACAGTTAAACCACCATGACAAAATTGACCAATTCTATGTAAATTATTCTTAAAAACATTTACATATTAAATATATAAATTATGGGATGAGTCTAAAAAGATGATGGTACATACATTGATGATATTAAACAATTAGTTGTCAAAAAATGTGACATTTCCACATTAATTACCTATGGTGTTCAAACTAATTTTTAGAGAACACATATTCAATGAGAACCTGTTATCCGTATATCATGTAGAAAATAAATAATTGAAATAGAGAGACTATTTATATAATTCAATTATAAGAAAAAATAATTCTATTTCATAAATTTGTTTCCCCAAATTATTTTCATAGAAAATATTTGAGCACATGGTTGTGTTTAAAAATATTAATATATTATTTTTGAGGAATGATGAATCAATTTAAGAAATACATAATGGGAATTTTTTACCATTTATTCATATGATATGATATTTTTTTCTGTATAATAAAAAAATTAATTAATAAATATACCTTTAAATAATGTTTTATATTTGGAATTTATAGAGGATCGTGATTTATTAGAGGATGATTTCCAATAAGTACATTTCCCATGATGTTGGAAACCCAAAATTAATGTCAAATTATTCATTCATTAGGTGAACATGGGAATTAATTCCTTGTACACATTAATTATATTTTTCAACCTTTCCTCATTGTGTTATACTGTAAAAAAACCATTTTACCATTTACATTATTCTACTCAAGTTCCCACCTATCATTTCTCTATCACATCATGATATATATATATATTATTTATTTTTATAATTTTTTAATAAAAATATTTATATTATTTATTTTTATAATTTTTTAATAAAAATATTTATATTATTCATTTTCTCTTTTTAGTTTCTAATTTTCATTGATAATATGTTATTTATGAAAAATTACTGACTATATTTCCTCTTTAGATCATCAATATTTGAGGTAAGTTCACAAAATATTTCTTTTTAGGAATCTGGATAATATCATTAAACATCATTATTTTATTTCATAGAAGAGTTCAAATATGTTGATGAGTTTTTTATTGTTTTTCTTTAATGTTGGATTTGATACATTTAGAACTTCCATCACATGATATCAATGAGGAGAAGGTGTTTTAAATTTCACTCCATGTTTAGACATTAAAATTCTTTTTACTTTAATTTTACTCTATTTTTTGTGAGTGGAGTAATCTAGTTTTTATGAAAATTTGTAAGTTAATCATAGAATCTTACCTATAATTTAGTTTTTTAATAGTTATTTTTCATGATATCATTACTTCAAATTGATAGATATTTTTTTAATCTTCATTGAATGATGAGATTAGTTGGGGTTTGGATTAGTGGTAAGCACCCCATAATCCCAAATGAAAAATGGGGGTTCAAAATCCATTGGGCACAGGACTGTAGAAGTACTGTAGTGGTACTGTAATAGTAGAGGTATTGTTGAAATGTGGGTACTGTAGGGGCGGCAGGGCATTGTAGCAGTAGCAAGTACTCTAGTAGTCGGGATACTATTCACAAAATGGGCATTATGCCAAAAATTTAGGCATGCAGGCTATGTAATGGGAAACATTCCCACTAGGCCTTCGGTCCATGTGAGGAGTATGCCTCTACCCTATTAAACGTGGTCATTGATTTTCATTAATCGTATAATGAGGCTTCGACCCCGACCTTAAAAAATGGAATGATGAGAAATATCCTCTTCAATTTTTTAAGATCTATCATTGTTGGACATGAAGGAAATTTGCATCCTCTCCATTACCTATTTGGGTCCCATATTAGCTTGAAATTTCATTTTATCATTTTAGGTAATGAGAAACCCAATTATTTCTTCATCCAACACATTTGTGATGTCCTTTTTTTCTTTTATTTCCATCAATTTCAATTCCGCAAAACTAGAAATTACCAAATGGATATTAATAAGAAAATTTCTACATTTTAGTCTCAACAAATGAAGACATCCTTCTATTACAAATAGTTGTAATCTATGTAAATATTTATTATTATATCCTTATTATGATTTATTATGCATCTTATAAAATCAGGTTAGCACAAATCAATCATAGCATGAATACCATTATTAGTACATTTTTCATAACATCAACTAATTACCGACATTCATAAAAAGTTTTAGACATTGATATTGTGACAACCGGGTCCCAGTGACAGCAGAACCACCCCGCCATAACATGGTCGTCGGGTCCTGGCCCACCAGGTACCACCAGTTGCCCTCGCAGACACGTGGGACCCACCCCAGGGTCCACCCACGTGCCCGAATAGGTCATCTGACTAATGATAGTCCCCACAGGCCAACACATGTCCTTTCCAGTGTGCTTTGTCCTCACTCACATACACACTAGGAGACTTCCCAGGAGGTCACCCATCCTGATCACTACTCCAGGGCAAGCACGCTTAACTGTGGAGTTCTAATCAGACAGGCTCCCGAAAAGGAAGGTGCACCTTGTTGACATGAGTCATATCATTTAGTCATTTAACCCTTTATCATTTAGGGATGTTACAATCACCCCCCATTTAGGGCACAACGCCCTCGTTGTGGGCCCTACATCTCAACCCAGGCAGTGCACCGCACTTAAGGCTGGGTACCACCTCTGATTCCAAATGTGACAACAGGGTCCCGGTGACATCACAACCACCCCGCCATAACATGGCCGTCGGGTCCTGGCCCACCAGGTACCACCAGTTGCCCCCGCAGACACATGGGGCCGACCCCAGGGTCCACCCACGTGCCCGAACAGGTCTTCTGACTAATGATAGTCTCCACATGCCAACACATGTCCTTTCCAGTGTGCTTTGTCCTCACTCACACACACACTGGGAGACTTCCCAGGAGGTCACCCATCCTGATCACTACTCCAGGCCAAGCACGCTTAACTGTGGAGTTCTAATCAGACAGGCTCCCGAAAAAGAAGGTGCACCTTGTTGACATGAGTCATATCATTTAGTCATTTAACCCTTTATCATTTGGGGATGTTACAGATACTCTATAAAATTAATCACTATAATATCTATTATTTAAACAATTATGAAATTACCATCATGTTTAAAAAATACATTATCATATTGGTAAATGTTTTTTTTCTTTTTCTTGTATTGGAGTTGTTTTATTCATAAAAATTATCCATACTAATTATCCCATAGTTATACTAATATAGATATTATATTTTTTCAACAACCATAGTCCAATACATTAATGTGATGTGCTATAACCATTTAGTCAACTTCTAGTACAGGATGAATATTTGAGGTACACTCCATATTTGGGTGATTTTATCATGAAACTAGATAATGTATTGAACTAATGTTTGTCTGTGAAACAAATTATTCATTGGGGTTGATATTATATTAGGGGATTTCCTATTTTTTATAATTATAACTATAATTTGTGGGAACTCATAATTAAAATTATAACTAAAATTGAATGAGTTAAAGATAAAAATTATTTGTTATTTTTTGAAATATTCTAATAATTTAGTTATTATAGTATAAATATTGATACCTGATAAGGAACTATATGATAAAAGAGATTTTCAAATATCCATAATAGAATGGGCTCTAGAAATGTGGATCATTATGACATGGATTTTCTTAAGGTGAGGGGAATTATAATTTTTTTTTTTGGATGGATGAACTCAATGCATCGATGGAAGAACAATCACACTATTGGGCGTTAAAGTCATTCTGAGATATCATGCAACAGAGCTAGGTAACTGGTTTATAATTGGGACCCAAAGGATGATCATGGATGGTAGAAGAGTTTTCCCTTTCATTTGGGATAAAGAAAAATGGGTGTATTTGTTCACTAATATCCACCAACAATGATTATCATGCAAAATGATGTTTTTTATTTCCCTCATAGCATTATGAGTGGGTGAGGTGTGTTTAATGATCATATAAGGTATGTTTTATTAGCCTTATGAATATTATTTTGTTATGGAAATAATTTCAAGGAAAAATAACGTTCCTTATTAACATTGTTGTACTTTCTCCTTACTGCTGGTTTCAATCGTGGGGTTATTGAAACAGATTAAGGTGTGATTTATGAATCAATGTAGGGCTTGTATAAAATTTCTTATCTCATTACCTATCACATCCTATGGTTCACGATGTATGTTTATAATGATGTGATCCTCCTTCATAGTAGTCAGAAAGGGAATACATTTGATGATTTTTTTGGCTTCCAAGTCCAGGGATGAAAATACTTGTATGATATTCTATGATCACAGGTACATTCCCCCTAGACGTAATGGCCTCATTTATTATAATTCAAATGGAATTTACTATTTTCTTACATAGTTATTGTCATTTTTCAACTCCCCACATGTACATTATTTACATGTATCTCTCCTTTTTTGTATTTAAAAATTTGATGTATTCATTCAGAAATGGATCTGTACATATCCACCAAATAATTTTTATTGTGTGGGTTTTCTTTAAAACCATGGAATTTATGGTCTCCATGAACCATTTACAGAAAATAATTCCATTTTGTTTGTAGCATGAAACCCAATGAAATTGATATACATTTTTTTTGTCAAGTAAATGGTATCCACTCCAATTGAATAGTAGTGTACACTAACCCCGTCAATCTCCAAGGCATTGAGAACCCAAACCCTCCAACTAAATTATAGTGAGAACACAAAATTATAAAAAGACCATGTATTCATATAAAAATACATATAGTCCAACTCAAAATCATTATAAAATAATTTATAATAAGAAACATAGGGGGGATATGATAGAATTTTAATCAATAAAGGGAATGAGAGAGAAAAATGAGACTATGGAGAATTAAAATTATTTTTAATTCATAAAATATCATATATTAACCCATAGTGATTTATTTATAACATCCAATAGCTTTAGTAACATTCTGGTTGGCTTTGGGGGTTAAATAGATCCACTATGACTCAAATTAATGTATGTGGGGCACATCTCTAATGAATATATTCTTTTCTATAATAATTCTTCAGATAGATATTTGATATCAGCATCCAACTGCTGGGTCATCTAGCTTCCAAGTATTACCTAGATTTATGGTGTTCTTTTAAGATACCTCCAACTATCTGAGTTTGGGTAAATACATGTTAACAATTTTATATATTCTTAAACCCTCTCTTTTCGAACATTGGTTGGATTTAATTTTTTTATCTCCAGATAATATTTTCATGTTTTTTGATGTTTTTGGTAAATATAATGCTTATCCCATGTCTTGTTAAACCATTCCACCACTCAGGAATGAATGTGATATTTTGGGCTAAGAGATATTCATGGTTTTGGCATAGTTTCTCCAAACGTGCGACTCATATAGTGAAACCATGTGATCCATTTATAATCGGCTCATGGAGTGCACATGGTTTTTCAAAACCTTTAGATGTTTCCTTAGAAATTGTTACATAGGGAATTTTATGGATCTAATTTTCTTTAATATTTAATGAACCATCTTTTTAGGTTCTGGATTGTCTTCCGTTGACCCAAATTTGTTTCTCCTCTCTATAGAGAACCCATGGTTTATTCTTAGACCCTAAAATCCCTCCCATAAGCTATACAAAGCTAGTGGAACATCCAATAATTTCATGTTGGTTTGTTTCCATAATTTTTTCATGATCTCACATGATATATATATATATATCTCTCTCAATCTCTCAATACGGTTCCATGGATCCTTGTGTTTGATTTGGATATAAAATGTTCTTTTTGGTGATATAAACCTTGGTTTTAATACTTATGTCATGTATCCCAATGTTGTTTTTCTTCCTTGGAAAATATTAATTAGGGTTTTATGGTTAGAGATCTATAAAATCCAAGGTTTTTGGTTCCATTACGATGAAAAATATATATTAACCATAATGTATTTGATTAAATTTAAACTTTTTAACACCTAAATGTAGTTATTTGGATTGGGATCATATAGATTTCAATTTGTTTTGGAAAAATCCCAATTCTGATGGATTTATATTTTCGAATAAAAATTTATCATGAAATAATGAATTGGTGAGATTTAATTGTTTAAAATAAATTCTGGTTTCTGATTGAAATTGGATCAATTTATTTGAAGAATTTAATTGTAGAAATTTATTTGAGAGAATTTTTTTAAAAATATGAAATTCTAGGGAATTGGGGGTTTGTGATAATATTTATAGAAATGACGAAAAATTAAATTTTGAAATAATATTGGGAAATTTTAAAGGTTAATTGATTTACAATCATTTTTTAAAAAAATGATTGAAATTTTTTTTTATGGAAATCGTATCATTTTATTGTGAAAAGGAATGTTTTGGATTAAAACCATGTTATGGTTTTTAATGGAAAAAATATAATATTGAAATATATAATGTGATTTATTTTTATTATAAAAAGTCTTAAAATTAATTGAGCATTATTGTTTTGTATTAGATAATATGAAATACTTGGGTTGTTACTAAGTTATTTTGGTAGACACTCCGTGATTTACAATGTTTTAAAATATTATATCAGCACATATCATTCCATAGGCTATGGTATTGTGTCTTGTTATCCATGGTTCGGTAAATTCATGATCATACGTTTCAATATTCATAGGGTTAGGGTCATTATCGTATGGAACTATTGAACCTATTTGTTACATGACCATATAGCTTTCCTGAATGTATTTCAAATGTATATATTCCATTATTGAAAACTGTTTTAAATGTTTTGTAAACTTATATAAACTTCATTATACAAATGTGTTTATTTAATAAATTTTTTGAAATTATATATTTCTGTAAATTACCCTTTGATTAAACGTAAATTCTATCTTTTGAAACATATTTCAATATTTTGAAATGTGTGGAGTGTATTTATAATTTATTTACATATTTTAAATTTTAATGCATGATTTTTTTATTATAAAATTTTAAATTCCAAACCTTTTTATTTAAAAATTAAAATTACATTCTCAGATAATTTGATATTGGCATCTTATTTTGGAATATTGATTTAAATCCTAATAGGATTTTGATTGCACTATATTTTTACCTTATATTCTTTATATGTTATCTCTTTCTTAGTTCGATCACGGTTAAAGGATAACTAGGAGGTGGATCCAACTATTAAACCTTAAACATCTTGAGTTGTTTCCTTAGGGAAATTAGATGTTTTTCCTCTTATGGAATGTGTGTTGTCGAACATTAGGATTATATAACTGTTTTAATTTTGGTACATTACTCCCATTGGAGTTTTATTCGATATGAATTTTATCTTGTTATTTTAATTCAGAAATAGTTTTTGGAATGATTATTCCCACTTTTTGTTTTTAAAATTCCATGTTCTTGTCAAAGACCCAAGGGGATCAAAAATGAACATCTGTCTATGATTGAACTAGCTCAATTATTGGGATATTATGGTACCTAGGATGGTTTTTAAAAATGTGGTATTAGAAGTTGTTTATATACATGTTTTGAAGTTTTCGTTAATTTTGAAATCATGTTAGGACATAAGAGGTTTTTTATAATTGAGTGTCTCGATCACTATCAATGCAATGATACCTAACTAACCATGGGTGGTTAGGGAATGTCATCTGGTAGAATAGTTCTAGTATTTAACTAGTTTTAATTGGGATAGATTGAAATTGATCTTTTTTTCATTAAATATGGTATAAAAACTTCAATTTCTAGTCTCTTTGCGTGTTAATATGATGTATTCCTTGTTGTCTGCGAATGTTGTGTAGTATCATGCCTATGAGAAGAGTAAATAATCTGATCTAGGAGGAATTGGTATCCAAATCATAGTGATATAATCTTATTATTTATATGAATTTCATTGAAGTGATCGTGTGCACTGCCCAAGCTCCGGGACATGCACAACCTCCAGTCCCCATTTATGCTCCATTTGGGATACCAAATATAGAAGTTCTTAAGATTTTTTCTAATGAGTTCATTAACATGATGCAAGAACTATTCAAAGAAAAGATTATCCTCAATTGTATGAGGAGTGGTTTAGTTGAGTGGATAAATTTTGTGTATTTGGACCCAACCAATAAATTCAATGTGATGTGTTCCACCTTCATAATGGAAGGTCCAAGAAAGATATGGTGTGACATGATGGTGATTGTGATGAAGGATGAGGGATTAGAGGGGAAGGAATTCAATGTTATTTTCAGTGACCATTTCTATCCACAGTCGATGCCATTAACCAAGTACAATAAGTTATACAAACCTGCGAATTCTAAAAGGATCCTGACAGATTATGAAAACTATTTTTCTGATCTTGGGTAACTCACACCATAGATAGTATCAAGTGAGAGGATTAAGGGTCTATGAATCGATAAAAGACACTGATCAACTATTATTTATTAGGATTTCATCATGAATATGACTTCTTATCTGGATATAAATGACATACCATTGGTGGTTGAGATTGACCTTGTTGGATGGTCTAGTTTATAAGGAGTATCCTTTTCTCTTATTAGTGTATTGTGTCCCATTAGTGGAAAACAGAAGTGTAATAGTTTTCCTATAATTTTCTGGTAACTAGATAATCCTAGACCTTTGGAAGTTACCATAATAGGTCCTTTATTTTTATAATAATAAGGAAATTTAGGACATTTGAAGACAGACTACAATAGGGCACCCCTAAACCGTGGCTCCTATAGACATTCAGGGAACTTTTAGAGAATCTAATATATCTATTCTACACTGCCTTTTGGAAAGGGGTCATCAGATCCTACTAAAACTAGGGAAAATCGAATACATCACATGAATATGTGTTCCTCCCATAGAAATCTAGAATTTTTATTCTTCACATATTGATAGAGTCTCTAGAGGACGAAAATATCAGTTCAACGACCAAGAGAGGTACTTTTAATATAGATTTATCATTATAAAAAATTATTTTTAATACTGTTGAATCTCACTAGTTTTTTTCAACCCATGTTATTGATAATCTCAATATTCTAATGGTGATTTTATCTTAGGCAATGGATATTACTTCACCCCTTGGTATGAAGAGACTATAAAGTCTCTGAAGTACCTCATGTGTTTTCTATCTATCAGATATTGATATTTCCTAGAATATTCATCTTCTCGACATGAAATATCCTTAAATCATATTAAAAATAAATATGATCATTTCCAATAACTACCAGGTTGATTTTTAACCTTGATATGTCTCCTTTTCTACACCCACTTGTGTGCCCCATGTCTTCTAAGGAGAATGGGACCCAAGGATGAACAGTCCCAGAACTTCTTTTCTAGTGTTAGGTGAAGTGATATCCATATTTTCCATTATTCTAGGGTTTGAATATTTGGGTGGTGATCTCCCTCCCATTTTCATCGAGTTTCTTGTTTTGTTTCATTTTGACTTCTCTAGTATGCCACGGGTAATAGTGTTCTTGTTTTCTATTGATATAATCTGTAGTAGTTATCCAGTTTCAATTCCTTCCTATAGCATGGAACCAGCTAAAAGGAAAGATTCCATGTCCTAGGTGGATGATATTTTTTAGAAGTTTTTTATATATCCACGTGTGTTGCCTTGGGAAGCACATGTTCTCTTTACTATAAGCATTTATGTTTCAATCCTCATATCCATTTATTATCAAAATCTCAAACATGTGATGGTGATGAACATGTATTCATTTATATAGATCTTTGAAATATATAACTAGTTGAAATGGGTTTAGTGGTTATCAATGATTTTTCTTCTCTTTGGTCACCATCAGTTAATGACAAATGAGTCTAACATTCATAAAACAACCATTTAGAGTGGGTACAGTCATTATGACTTCCATGTTTTTCCAATGGTCTAACAAAAACCCCCTCAGATTTCATGGAATATTTGATCATGATATTCCATGATTATATGGATACATTTTTGGTAATATTTTTCGATAAAATACTCATTTACTCTATGTCCATGGAGAATAATGTGAATCACCTGAAAACATTTTTGTGTTTTCTGATAAATCATGGACTCTATGCTAAACATTCAAAGTCATATTTCTATATTTGGGAAGTGAAATTATTTGTACACATTATGTCAGAACATGGTATTTGTGTTGACCTTGATATGGTTAAATCTATTATAGAATTTTAATAAGAATGAAATTTCGTCCATATTTGGTGCTTCATGGGATTAGATAGATATTATCGTTGGTTAATCAAATACATCACAAAGAATACTTTTGTTTTTATTGATCTCACTCAAAATGAAGTAATGTTTTCTTACAATGAAAAATATAAGAGTTATTTGGTTGAAAAAAACTTCTTTGGGATACTATATCAGTTTTTACACTCTTAGATGATGGGAAGAGCTATGTGGTATTTTTTGATTCATCAAATTTGGGATTGGGATATATTCTTAAGAAATATAATCATGTTATCTCTTATGGTTCTATTCTTTTAAAGCCACATGAGTAGAATTATCCTACCCATTACCATAAACATTTTGCAGGGATGAACACACTTATGAGTTGGTAGCACTACCATTATGGAGAAAGGTTTAATATGTTTTCAAACCACAAGAGATTGATTTATATCTTCTCTAAAAAATATTTTAATCTCTTTTAGAGGACTTTAGTAGAAAACCTGTAGTATTTCTATTTCTACATCGCCTATAGCTTGAGGAATGTAGATATCGATGAAGATACTTTGAGAAAGAATCTTATGGACCTTGTAATGAATGAATATTCGGAAGAGTGGAACTTGATGGATATTTTTGAAAAATTTAATATTGAAGTTCAATAATCTAGGGTTGAGGGTTCCTTAGACAGTGTTCTATAACATCCACTCTTCTAGAATTTATTCTACATGATTAGCCGCTTGATGATGAGTTTCATAGAAGTAAAAATATTGATTAAGGTGGGATTACATTTTCCCAATGATCATTATCTAAAGAGGAGAGTCTGTACATTAAGAATTATTTTTTCATACCATCTTAGGTAATGAAATCTGTTATGGGAGATTTTAGTAGTTACTAGTGGGTAGAACACCGAGTGTCTTTGAAGATTTTCTATGACATGCATTGATAATTCTTGTGGCCCGAAATTATATGGGGAATTAAAGTATTTTTCTCACATTTCTATACATGTGAGGAGTTTATGGTTGATTTTAAGAATCCTTTAGGAATAATTCATCCACACAGTTTCCTTATATGGAAATGGGATTATAGATATATGAACTTTGTGTCTCAGATTCCTTGTTCCGAGAGAATTAATAATTCAATTAGGGTTATGATCAGAAGGATATCCATGTCGGCTCAATTTTTACCCATTCATGAATTTTTTAAAAGTCATGAAATATCAAGGTGAATGTGATTGTCCATTTTCATGAAGTTATATATCATGTAGTCTATGATAGGGATCCATGGTTCACTTATCACATTTGGATATTCCGTTAGGAGGCACTTCAATCTCGCATTTGTTTGATCAAAATATGCTATTTCATTCAGATGAATAGACATAATGAACAATACATATTCATAAGGATATTATGTCTTCTGGTATTCTTGGAATTTGTGGGGATTTTTATTAAAATATATGGGGTTGAGTTATCTATAACAATAATTACCAGTTCTTGATCAAAATGACTTTTTTGTGGAATTGTATTACCATCCATATAAATCATAATTGTGTTGGATGGTGGTTGGTGAATGTTATTTAGTTGGACATTGTTTTGTAAAAGAGATGATATACAAGATTCTATTGATTACTCAAAATTTTTTGAAGATATAATGTTGATATAATTATTATAATGATCATTAATATTGAACATTTGAGTTATATTTTGTGGACCAGGTGTTCTTGACTGTTTCACTCTGGTTTCATCATCTACAAATTTGTAGGAAAGTGATGTTTTCTCCAAGATTTGTGGGACCATTCGATGTTTTTGACTAGGTTAGGAAAGTTTCATACTATTTAGGACATTCAATGATGTTGATTTTTATATATAATGTGCTTCATGTATCTCACCTCCTAATTTTTTTATATGATCCATCTCATGTTCTTGATTGGGTGTGATTTTTAAGCTGGACATGATTTATCTGTGACTGAACGACCAGTCAGGATAGTTTATTTTGAGACCAAGGAACTTCATCAGAGGATGATCACACTGGATTGTGTTATTTGGTATTATTTTCCTCATTTTTAGTAGATAAGGGAGAGGAAGTCACTGATGAAAGATACGTGTCATCATTATATGGCAATGAGACTTCTTCATAGGTTTTCTGGGGACCAAATGATTCAATAAAGGTACGGTTATAACATCCAGTTATAGTTTTCAATTATTTATAAATTTTCCTTTTTTTATGTTTTGGCTGGGTTTCCTTTGGGGTAGCTTTGGAATATTTTTTAATGTTTCTAGAATATTATATCCAAGTGCATTGTTGGCACTCATCTTGCTAAATTTGGCCCCCTATCAATCCAGAAAGTGGAATTTTGTATAGGGAGAACTATATATATTTTGGAATGTTATTCAAGACATGCACCTGATCTGGAGAAACTGTGTGACTCATTTATAATGGGTGTCAGTCATGAACATTGTTTGTCCAAACCGTGATCTGTTTCCTATGAAAACATATGATTGGTATTTTTAGAGATCCATGTTATTTTTAAAATTTATGAGTCCCTCTATTGTGTCTTAGACATAACTTTTTTGTCCGAAACACATTTATCCCATTCTCAGAGCTCATAAAGAAGATACTTGGCCCATCAAATCCATCCCGGATGTGATCCAATGTTAGAAAAATACCATCTTATCTCCTCTCTTATAGTTTCCTCCTATCGTTCTTGATCTCAATTGATATATCTATGTCCTTAGGGTTCTTTAGATCACATTGATAAATTGAGGATATAATAACCACATTTGGGGTTATAAACCTACACATCAATCCTTATTTACCAATATCACATTCTTGTAATTGTTCCTCGGAAAATACCGATGAGGTTTTAATGCATCAGAATTTAGTGGATCCAAGCTAGGTGGTTCAATTACAATTCCAAATTTATATTAACCCTAATTGATTTTTTAAATAAAAAATGTTTGGATTTAAATTTAAATTTTCGGATTTTTGTCATATGTATTTCAATTGGTTACGGAAAAAACACAATTTTATAGGATCGGTGTTTTTGAGAAAAATGGGGTTTTTTCCTGGAATTGGAAATTTGTGATATTTACATTTTTATATTTATAATTTTGTTTTTTATGTAAATTAAATCAATTTTATTGCTGAATTGTATCGAAGAAATTTACATGATGGAAATTTTTTTAAAGACTCTAAATATAATGAATTTGTGGTTTGTGGTAATATTGATGGAATTGCATGAAAAATAAATAGTTGAATTAAATTTTTAATTGGATTTCAAAATATAATGGTGAATTGATTTAAAATCCTTGTTTTTGAAAAATTCCATGAAAATTATTCATATGGAAATTAAGTGGTCTCATACTGAAAATTCATGTTTTTGGTTGAAGAATAAATATGGGTTTTAAGTGGAATATTTGGATATTGAAATGAATAATGGAATTTCTTTTATAGTAAGTGGGTTACTAATAAAATTTCAATATTTTTCTTGTTGGGGTGAAACTATCCTTAGGACGTTATTGAGTGGTTTTGGGCGACACTCTATGATTTAAAACATTCAAAAACATCATATCAACACATCCCTATCCATAGGTGATAGATATGAGTCCACATGGCCCTATTTCAAGGGATGTATATACATGAATTTCTTTATTCATAGTGTCTCATCAATATAGCCTAGAAATATCATACCTATTTAAGGCATGGCAATATTTCAGGCTTGTATGTATTCCAAATGTATATAAGATGTTAGTGTAAACTATTTTACATATCATGTATATTTCAATAAATTGTTTCAAAGAACTATGTTTAATTAAAACATTTTATGAGAAGTATCATTTGGGTAAGGTATAATTTTTTAATGGAAAATTCCATATTTTAAAATTTAATTCAATCTTTTGAAATTTTAATCACAAATTGCTCATGTATTGAAATTTTTAATTTATGAATATTGATTTTTTTAATATTCTAATGTAAATTCCAAAACTGTTTATTTGAAAATTGAAAGATAATTCTCAATGAATTTAGTATTTAAATATTATTAAAGAATCTTCGGTGAAATTCTACTAGGCATTGGATGACACCATACATGTTCCTTCACGATTTTGTAGATCATCTTCTTCTATATTCAAGATAGGGGAAATGATCTCATGGAGGAGGATCTAACTGTTCAACCATGGAATTAGTGAGTTTCTTCCTTAGGTACTTGGGTTGTTTTTCCATGGTTTGGTGCATAGCTTATAGTACATCAGTATTAAATGTCTATTTCAATTCATATACTTTACTCCTAGGGGTGTTTCAATTTATATTAATATAGTCTTTCTTATTTTACATAGGAAATTGGTAGTGAAGAAATCCTCCCACATTCAGTCATTATAATGTCTGGTGCTAGTCCCCGACCCATGGTATTGAGAACTCCTATTATGATATGTCTGAACTGGCTCAGTTATAGGGATACTAGGGGTCATAGGCTGGTTCGAGACATATTTCTCCATTTGATAGCTACTGGAATGTATGCATATATTAATTTTAAAACCAACTACATAATCCATAAGAGTGCTATATTGGGAATGATACGTTCATGAAAAATTTACTAATGTGAATAAATATAAATACATAAAATGATATCACTAGAAAAATTGATATGTAATTTTTATCTTGAAACACACTTTAGATTGTGACATGTTTAGTTAGTCATTCAACTACATTTTCAATTCCATTTTTATATAGATATTTTGGAATGGTACATATGGTTCCCACATTATTCTCATTTAAAAAATACCATTATGAAATATCCAAATAACTTCCAATCATTAAAGTTACCCTAAAATTTTCATGACTCATTCAACCTTTGTGAAAATATAAATATATTTCTAAATTCAATTATTCTTGTTGACAAAATCATCTTTCTTCAAACAATTCATCATCATGTATATGATTTCAAAAAAACTAGTACATTATCATAACTCTTACATGATAATAGTAGAATTATATTAATTATTATATTGACACTTATACTAGGTGTATCTTCCAATCAATATGTGTGGAATTATTTTCATGAACATTTTCCACACTCTATAGTCCATTCTCTCAATATTTTACACTCTAAAAAATGAGTTCTCTTCCTTCAATTTCCATGTCAATCATGTTATCTTAATAAATGTTTACATTTCAATACACATTTTATGGGTAACTCCATATCATTCATGGAACACCATCTTTCATGAAATCATCGATCCTCTACCAATTTATCCCTATTGATAACAATTCATGTGGTAGACATGAATCACAATGTTTCTGAAAATATTCTAATATTCATTCATGTTTATTATTATTATAGTCATTTGACCATTAGAAGAAAAGCATTTGAAATAATTTCATGATATTATAGACCTCTTTTGATAAACATTACATGACATCCCTAATCTTATAACTTTTTAAAGAAACATTGGAACATTTTCATATAAATTGATGAAGAAATTTAATAATACAGAAGATCATAATTTTCCCCAACATATATTTTTTCGCAATATTCTCCCCCATTTTATTCATTTAAAACATTGAAATGAGATAAAAGTTTTTATTAAAACATCTGTGGAACATTATTACCCAACCTCCATTTACACATTTCGATAAAATATAGCGATCACATACATACACGACACATAATGTAATCCCACAATAGTCATATGTGGCTTGGGAAACAAGTGTTATAGGATAGTCTCATCAATGAATAACTTTATTTTCTAGACCACATGATGAATGATTATAACTAAAAACTGTTAATTTATAATGATAAAAGATTTTATTGTAAATAGGTGTCATGTTTATAAAGAGAATATATTAATATAAAACCACAATATTAGACAAACCTAGAAAAACTCTTTCAGTAGTATTCAAAATTTATTATTTTCTAATAAAAATTACATGAATGAATATCTTCATCATTATCATTATAGATTCTACCTGAAAAATACATTATCTGCTAGATAGAATAAAAAATATCCCTTTTCATAATAATATTATACCATACAATGGGTTTGAGAAAAAACATTCCCATTAATGATAATTATCACCACAATTTTCAACAATCCTAAATGTATCATATATATTAGTATATAACATGGAAATGTAATTTATCAACACAAAATGAAATTTATTACAAAATATAAAACATTGAGGTTTCCCACACATACATATTAATCCTATGAAGTCAAATAATCATTGGGAGAATGAAAATTTCATTAAAAAACTTCTTTGAGTATGTCCTTTTTTGGGATGTCTATGGATTATTGTTTTTGTCCTATAATCACATATCCCCAAATAAATATAAACATTATCATTTACAATGTGAATGTTAATTTAAATTCTCATTATCCTTGAGGGTTATATTGTATTTTTTCGAAGACTTATTTAATATAAAATATAATAAGTTATAATAATTTATGAGTTCACTTCATGTACCATGTCTCTAGGATACTACATGACCATATTAATTTTATGGTCTAATGTGTGGTTGTAATATATTTATCATCAATATTTTTAATTAAAATGTAATATTATTTATTATTTATCCCAAAATGACATTTAGAGGATGGCCCCATATTCCCCTGGCTCGCTCTACTCTCCTGCTTGCTCTTCTCTATCAGCATCGAGGGTTTTCTCCTGGTTATCCTCCCCATTTGGGCATCCTCACCTCTCTTCATCTCCCCCATCATTCCCCAGCTTCTTCCATGTATTATCCTTTGGTTCTCCCCCCTGCTTCTTTTCTCTGCTTGTCCGAATAAAATTTTCTACATGGGCATGTCCTTAGTTTTCTCTATGTTGGAGGCACATCGATCTTACTCTAGCCTATTGTTCCAAACATTAACATTTCATTCCAAAGATCTCTTCCTGGTCATATCAGGGTGTTATATACTAAGAGTATATGGGAAGAGGATCAAATTTTTTGGGCTTTCTTGGCATCTTATTACCTCATGTTTTTGGGTTTCATCCCCAATTTTACCTTTCGTGGCCTAATTTATAGCCTCCCTTATGGTTTAGTCCCCATTTTTGGTTCGCCATTTATGCCTTGTGCTATCTTGTGGTTGATTTGTTATGTTATGTTTGTTTTGGTTCTTTTATTCTCTCAGTTTACATGGATCTCATAGTTAGGCTCCATCATTTTTTTCGACCTAGTTCTTTACTTTGTCTCCCGGTCCACACCAATATCATTTAGTAGTATTTTTATAGTGGTCGTCCCAAAGAATTGTGATGTGAGGTCGTGGAGTCTTGACTCATGGAAGTTTCAATTTTTTCGGCCTGAGTTGGATGATGGTGATTGATTCATTGGATCAATTATTTGGGTGTATTCTTTTATGGTGGTGTTGTGATAGGTGGTTTTACGTGGATGTGGCATTGAGTTATCCATGTGAAATATATTTTCCAGATTTTTTGACAGATTGTGGAGATGACATTTAATGATGGAAATCCCAAATGTGAAAGGTGATGAACGTGAAAATGGTGTATGATTAAGCAGTGGAAATGAGATAGAGGCTGATGAAGATGACTGCATGATGGTGACCATGGTGAATATTGACATGTTGATATTGATAGTGACTTTATTCATATATGATGAAGGCGATGAGTTAATGTTTTCTTAGATGGTAGGTTTCACTGGTGGAACAATTTCTTCAGTCAACGCATGATTCAATGTATTTGGTGTGTAGATGGTATCTTTTGAATTTAGAAACCTTTTGCAATTGTCTGGAGTGGTGAAGAGTTTGGGGTAATTTTAAAATTTGAACTGTATATTGTGTACATATCCCATAAATTCACAATAACCCAAGTCAAACTAATGCTCCTAATATTGAATTTATAACATTAACTAATCCTGAACAATCCAATCCATCTGTCTCTATAAATTTTGATATTTTATATAAAAATATCATAAAACAATATCTATTATGAACTTAATAGAATATCAATAAATTAATTCAAGAATTTAGATTTCATTTTGATTACATTGACACTATTCCACCTTACATATAAAAAAAACTAAATTTAATTGTTTCTCGGTTATTTATAATTAATTTCCAATGCTCTCCCTAAATTATGTGGCATTAAATAATTTTCCCACATCTTTCTTTGAAGGCATTTGGCATATAAATTCATTGTTATTATAACCATGTGAATTTCCATTCAATGACTTCTCAAACCAGAATTTTTATATGTATATTGATGGATTATTTTACCATTCCTTGATTTAAGTTCCTATAGATGGAGGAAAATTTTAATCTCTCTAATCAACAATATTTCAAACTCACACTTCATGAATTCAACAAAATGTTTTAACAATGTATCATTTGACAAGAAAATAAATATATCCTACATAAATAGTTGTACCACCATCTTTTGATTGTCCTCATTATTAATTCATAAATTTTAAAAAATATTATAATGTTGGAAACTGTGTTTCATCATGTATTGATGCATTTTTTAATACCACACTCATATTTCATTCTTCTTCATATAAGACGACTTCATTATTGTATAAAATTTATTCCCATCAAATTGAATACAATAATAAACTAACTCTTAATATAGATCTCTTTCTGCAAAAATATATTTAGAAATGGTATCATAAAAAATGACAATAAATTCAACATTTATTTCCCTATAAATCTATAAATATTCACACTATATCAATACATAAATTTGTGAAAATATATCAACAACATAGAAAAACATTACTTAAGAGTACTCACATACTCACGAGTGGGTTTTTTATTCACCATTCTATCTTTGTTAAGATTTATATGGATGGATTTTTCAGTATCAATGATAATAATAAATGTTGGCGTTGTAAATTATACGGTATTTGATTCTTCTTAATTTGGTTTAGGTTTATAGTCCTCACCTGAAACCAATTGTCTTTTTTTATAGATTCATCAATGTACACTATATGTAATGGTGATAAAAAATCACCAATTGAGACATAGTCAACATTATAAATAATAGCATTATATGATTTCTATTTATATACTAAAAATAAATATCATATCAAATATAGTTCTTCTATATAGATAATGGTCTAGAATTTTCATAATCATTATTAGTATTTCTATGAATATATATGCCTCTATTATTCTACCATAGATTTATTAAACTCTTCATCACTATCCTCCTTGAAACTTCTTCTATTTTATCTGATAATTATGATTATTTTCCAATGAAATGATATAATCACCATAAAAACAATTTATGTCTGATTAATTATGAATTTATTTGATTTAATATTTCATGTTCATCTAGGTTATATGAATTCATGTGAATTAGAATAAATCATTTTTGGATTCTCAATTTTCTAATGACATACCAACATTAAATGATTCATAATTACATGATCCTTTCCTTATTAAATACCAAAACTCAAATGGATTATTTTATGCCCCTAAACATGACTATTTTTTCATTGCACTTTTAATTGATGTTAATAGTTCATGTTTCAGGAACAACTTTAATAAATTTTTTTTATTAAAAATAATTTTATCTATTTTAAATTATTAGCCCATATTTTTTTTCTAAATAGTCAAATACCTCACTAGTGATAAACATGATTACATTATTAGTCCAAAGTTTCATAATATTCTTTGTAAAAATATTTTTAGTTTCACTATGTTATTATATTAAGGACTAAAAACCTCAAACATGTTATTGATGAATTTAATATTTGATATCTTAAGGTAACCATGAATGTGAATATTTTAATATATTTTCCCATCAATACCGTACATTAACGTTATTCCAGACATATCATCATGAACTAGCTTATTGAACCCACAGTAAAATATGTACATTTCTTTTTATACCTCATTAGAATAATATTACTTATTTGGAAAACTTTTAATGTATGTGTATGATTATGTTATTGTATGGTTAGATCTCAAGAACCATTTCCTTTCATTGGATCCTCCCTAGATATATAGAACAAATGAAAAATCCATATATTCTATTCTATTTCATCTTCTTCCATTGATATAATTTATATATATTCCCCTCGACTAGTAATGTAGTAATTAATTTTAATGGGATTACCTTTAAAACCCACTAATCTTTGTTTTACATTATTGATACATATCATCTTTGTGATGTTTCTCTCATATACCAAGTCACACAATAAAATGAATCGTAGAATACAATGATTATGACCAAAATATTGAATAAATCTAGAAATACATTATGTTTTATCCTATACATGGATTTTCTAATTCCAAAAATATTTATGATTGCTTCATTTCAAGACCAAATGAAAATTTATTTTTCACTTCTGGTTCTTTTGATAGGATCCTTATTTATTTTAATATTATAGGTTTATGCACTCTCTAGTACAAAACATCTAGAACGATATGATAAATTAATGTATATATATACAATTCTTTTTTCTCATTTCATTTATTTTTTATGCATGTATTTGGACTCACACCTAAATTTGATTGAAATAATTTTTCTTCATTAGTGTATGATTGAGAAAAAACATATATCAAATCTAAACAAATGATTATTATTTTTTATGTATCATGATTATTCCTAGAGATTCATCATATTATGACTTGGGCCTTCATCAATACAATACTATACTTTTTTAATGATATATAATAATTCATCTATTTTAATACATCTATACCAGAAACAGTGTCCATATTAAGCATCCCTAGAATATTGAACTATATATTCTGACCATTTACTAATGTTCCCCCGAGTACCTTGTGGATATTTAATAAAGAATTGTGAACATATTGAAATTATATTTTTTGAACCCGTAATATTTTGTGAGTTCCTTTGATTATTTCCTAAAACACCAATTTTACCTTAGTATATATGGTATTTTAGATTCTATGATATGCCGATAAAATCTTTCAATAATAGACTGAGTACTTTTGGCCAAGATTATCCCTTCCCTACAATATGTTATGGATCATTACTCTCGTTGAATTTTCATTTACATGTGTCATATAATTATAAGAAAAACCCATTTACTTATTTACTAGACATATGTGATCCAAATTCAATTTTTTATTATATGTATTATTTTAATTCAAGGTTACACACATTGAGTGATGATTTCGTATTGGTATTATTCTTTTCATTATAGTCCAAAAATATCACCATCATGTCATTCAATAAGTTATAATTTGATCATTCACTATATTAATCAAACAATCGATAAAATTGTTTTCTTTAACAACAATGATATTTCAAAAAACTATGTTATATAGATTAGATATCTTTATATAATTGGAATTGTAATATTTACGTTTCATCTTTATTTTTTCCAACAAATGTAGATTATTTTAGCATTTGGAATAATGTACCACTTTATCCGTTATCTTTAATATATATGTCAAAAAATATACATCTTAATGAGAATCCAATACTTACACCTAGTAATATTATATTTCCCCAACTCACATTTTTCATTATAATTTAACTCCTTTATATAGGGTTTATATAACATTTTTAGGATAACATATAATATATGGTCATTTCAATCCTTAATTTTATTTCCCTCAACATCGACTAAAATATTATAATCTTTGACCAAATATTATTCCCATAGAAAATTTTGTTATTTTTTACATATCCTTACATTAAAAGTGTCATAATTTTTTAATGATAATGAAACATTATTCTTATTCATTATTATGAATCTTATATGTAATAAATTATTCATGGTGTCCACCAATTCCATATCAAAATAATAGAACATGAATTTCCCCACTTAACCCTCCTTTTACCTATTTCAAATTTTATTGATAAAATTACATGACATCATCCATATATTATTTTCTCTAATCATATCGCGGGTTATGTATCATTAAATATTTTAAGGTAACCTTCATTGATTATCCATGTCTACTTCTTTGTTTTCATCATTCTTTATTTCATACCTAACTTAGGTACAATGAAGGATATGAAATTAATTCTTTGTTGTATTATTTTTGTAAATTTAAATCTATACCTTCTATAGAATTATGTATTCCCACCTTTAGTATGACCATGAAAATTAGGACCCTAATGATATAATCTCTCAGTCCCCACATTCATTTAAAAGTAAAATTCACCCAATCAAATAATTCATCTGCATATTAATTTTGGACCTACTTTATGTCCACGTACATGTTCCAATTGACATAAAATATAGTTTCATAAACATTTTAGTCACCTAGATATATACTATTAATATAAAACAACATTTAATCTAAATATTTGTATGGATTCATGTTCATGTAGGTTTTCTAGATAAGGGTCGCCCAAAAGTGTCATGTCCTCTATAATCAGATTAAAATTCAATATTATATACCTTTGATAATGTTTTATATTCTTCAAAAACCAAAATACCATCCATAATAGAATTATATACATCCATACCAAATAGATGTGATTAATGTTTCATCAAATTCTTATGTTACAAAACATTTTTTCATTAAAAGAACACAATCCCATTCTGATTTACTATTTATACGATGTTTAATAATATAATTCCATAAAAGTTAATGCTTTTTATGATACTTGTTATTGGAAACACTAGTTTAATTTTTCTACGAGTGGGAGAGGTTGTGAAATTTGTTATTTTATAAGAAATGGAATTCACCATGATACCAAACATGTTCAGGGTCTAAGAAAAACAATCCCTTTGTAATTAATACAGAATACAAAATTTGGCAGAGTAAGAGGACTTACAAAGACGAAAATAACCCACACCATGCATGTCCAAATAATCAAAATGAGAGGAAAAATATGGTGTCATAATGGACTATATCGAGGAGACTCGGTGATAGCCCTATTATAAAGAGTATATGTAGCTTTATTCGACCCCCTGAAGATAAGAGTGATATCCAACTACAAGTGATCAATAGAACTTAAGTAAGCACTCTATGATGAAATCACTTTCCAAGGAACATTCCAAGAACACATCTTCAAAATTTGGACTATAGTGGTAGAGACATATTTCACCAAGATATGCGTCAAATTGTGTTGAGTCGCATAATTGATGGCTTTGATCATCACCCAAATCTATGCTTCAATAGAAAATCCAATTCTAATATAGTTGTAAAACCATCCTTTTTCGAAGCCCAAATGGGTGCGGACGATGCCACAACAACCTGTCGATCCTAGTGCACCTGAGCCCACCCCATCCATGTTCACTTTTAACTATGGGAAGATGGGAGGGATTCATCTGATAAATTTTATCACCATATGGTTATTGATATTTCTAGGCACATAAAGATCCTTTAGAATAACCACACTCATGATCTAATAGGTTCAATATATTGCATCTTTGGAAATCTCGAAGCTTTCTCTAAAGAAATGTAGTCACTATTATTTAGTTGATTTCATTGATTAATTTATTAAATTTAATTACACAAAAAATGGTTTTTCATAATTAAAATAATTCATTAAAATGAAGAAATCCATTAAATTATAGATGTTATCAGAAATCCTCTTTGGTTTCAAATATATTTTCTTTTTTGACGAATGTTTTCTTAATCCTGAAAAAACATAAAAACATTTTAAAAATAATCATCTAATTGTAATAATTACATCTTTTATGAAACAATTAAACTATTAAAAAATCACTTATTTATGGACACAAAAAGTTTCCTTCTAAATGGAAAAAATTATAATTTCACTTATATCATGCATGATGTGGATTTTCTTATTTACCTTGTGAACAAAGACATTATATTATAATAGTATTATACTCTTAAACCTTGGTAATGGTGGACTATTTTGAGTCATCATAATATTATTTAATATATTCAGTACCCAACATATACAATTTTGGATATTTTAATGTCCGAAAAAGTGTCTCATAGTTTAATAATTATTCCATAGAATAAAATATAATTTAGAAACATCATTTGTGATTTTACAATGTTCCCAAAACTTCATATCATTAATGTTACTCCATTTTATTTTGATTATAAAAAATTCATGAATATCTATATTTAAATTTTTTTATGTGGTGGAATAAAATCAACCTCATTGGATGAAATTTTACATTATTGTAAAACATAGAAATGGTAATAAAAAAATAAGTAGTCCCATTATTTCATATTCTTCATTATAATTTTTCCATTGTTTTGAAAAATAATTTTAAAAAACGAAAAGCCCACCCACATTATATGTACATATTAATAGGCGCCTTCCAATGATTTCAGAACCATTATTTAAAAATATTATTTGGACTTTATGACTATGGGAGGCTATAAACCATTAAATTGATACATTGTTTGTAGGAATTTGTATCTAAAAAGTTATTAAAAATGTAAATTCACAATTACATACTTCTTCTCAACAAAAAAATATATTCAATTCCCTTATATGGGATGGAAATTTTTTCTGGTCATCATAATGGGAAAATTATATCTATATTAACATATAAAAACACATAAATAACATGATGGTTTAATAGTCATTTGTAATGATACTGTGAAAATTAATACACATGACACTCAAAACCCATAGAAACTAACATTTTTCAGGGAATTTTATTATATATATATTAATAAATGAATTGAAGATATCATCATTTAATTTTTTTTTATTATTTTATAGGAAAATAATATTATTATTATTATTATTTTTTATGTATTATTGAATATTATGCTCAGATAAATGTGTCTTCCAATGAATTTAACTAAGTTCCAAATAAATAATTTACAATAAAAAATTGAAATGCTTAATCTGTCTTTATATGAAGATAATATTCAATAGAATAACCTAATACAGATAACCATAATTACTATATATAATAAACCATGATTTTTTGAAAAGTGATCCCTAATATATTTTTTCATGATATTATCTGCCTGAGGATAAATCATTTCCTTTACATATATTTCTATAATATGGGAAACATGATTTTTTGGAATAGAATATCATATATAAAAATATTATCACCATGAAAAGATAAATATTTTTATTTTAATTAAGCTATTTATCTTCCTCTAAGAGTCACTATCATCATTATAGATATAAATCATTATGAAAATAACCTAATAAAATTAGTTATTATATTAGATATCTCATACACATTAATGTGATTATGAAATGGTACTGAAGTTGGTGAAGACATATCAAATTCCAGTCACTAAACAAATTCATAATCATTGTCATAATCAATAATTCAAATCACTCCAATGAAAAACAAAATGGAATTTTTAGTTCATTTATTGATATAAAATTTTCTTTTCATTAAGATAAAATATTAAAAAAATGAATCGGTTTTGAATGAATGAAATATAATACCAATAGGACATCATTGATGTTTAACGAATGTCCATCCAATGAAAATTCTCTTACCCAAAGTATGAATTCGTAATTACCAAGACCAAATAAAAATTTGATGAATCTATAAAAATAACTAAATCATTTTATCAATGATAACTAATTAAGAATTTGTCAATTAAAAATATTAAATCATTTGATGGAATTTATCACCCACTATAATATGTGATTTATTATTTTAACCATTTGAGTAAACTATAATACATAATACACTATTGAAATTTTTTTTATACCTAAAACATTTTAAAAGATTCTAAAATTTAAAACAATCAATTTTTTCTACTCAATACTTAACATCCAATATGCTATAGCCCATACCCAAAGTTACCACTCCCCAGATCAGTGATAAGAATGAGTAAAACCCAAATTTCTTAAACTAGTGGTTCATGGGATATAAAATATATTTGTGTTTATAAGACAATGAAATGGGAGATAATTACTTCATTAATGTGTATAATTTTTTTCAATTAAAATTGAAAAAAAAATTGTTATGTTCATAAATTAAATATATATATAAAAATTTAGATATCAAGAATGTCAAATAATATAATCCAAACATAAATAATATTATAAAAAAATAAAACCAACCATTTTCCAACAATATTTAGATTTTGGAAGTAATTTATTAAATTTAATGGTTTATGAGAAAAATGGAGATAATAATCTACATTATCAATATTCGTCACAAAGTTAAAATCATTTTACAAATCCAATTATTGAATGGTAAAATGTTGTATATAAAATTAATTTTGAGTATAATATTACTATATAAAAACACACATATAATGATAATTTTCCATTTAAATCTATGAAAACCTGGTTTAAACACAACACTTAACTATAATCAATAATAATATATATTTATTTTTTTATCAAATATTAAAATTAAAGATACAAATTCATATATTTGTAAAATAAAATATGATTCATCAATAAAAACCTAATAGGGTAAAAAAACCAAATATGACATGAATATATAATCATTAATCTGATGGTTTTCCAAAAAGATTATAACTTTTAATATACCTATATAATTGATAAAAAACTATATATATATATATATATTAAAATATTCATTTACGATGTAAAAATATAATGAATAAATTTAAAAAGGAATGTAAGGGTATATATATAGGAATTTTGGATGGTTTAAAGAAATATGGATGTTCGATAAATGACCATTTGATATACAGAAAATTTATATAATTATATAATATATGTACATCTATTTTATATCATTATTAGTAAATTAAACATAATTTCAATCACATATAATAATTAATATACCAATAACAAAAATACATACTAATGACCAAGTATATTTTATTTTATATGTAAATATTTTAATTTCATTCATTTTATCGTCATTATAGATTTAATTCATGTGTTTTTAAATATTAGAAAATGTATTTATTATAAAACAGCCTATGAAAAATTAATAACTCAACCAAACAATATTTTTACTAAGCCTGGAATCAATTTAAAAACCCCATGGTTAAAAAACTAATTCATATGTGCCAATAAACATTCATACAAACAATTTCACCTTCCTAGAAAAAATATAATCAAGTTATAGGTCTTGTATGATAATTAGGAATAACCAATTCTTATATTGAACACCCAATATAAATTATAAATTATAAATATTATATAATTAGAATATAATATTACTATGTAACAATAATCATAATTATAATCCCACATAAAATTAAAAAATATCTAATGCTGAGAAAATACAAATACAATAGAAGCATGAATCAGAGAAAACAATTGTCAAATTAGTTAACACATAATAATACAAAACTAATAAAAAACCAATCATATTCAAAGGAACCCAATTTTTATATATAAAATAATCACACAAAACATCCCATATTATGAATAAATATATATCTAGAGAAAACAAAAAATACTAGATCCTGTGAACATGGAAGAACACATACGTGTAACAAACACTAAATATTTTAAGATGAATGTGATCAAAATATACTGACAAGGTTTTACCTATGGTTTTTTAAATTTTATTTGAAAATAAATTTAATTTATTATAAAGTAAAATTTAAAAATGATAAAGGTTTTCATACAAATTTTTATAATTAAATCACATGTAAGTGAAAAAATAGGTAAAATAACATTTTGAATCTTTGTATAATCAACAGGGGAGCTAGAAACCTTATTTTAAAAAACAATAATTTTAAGATAAGTATGTAAACCTGTTAAAATGTTTGTGAAAGTAAATATTATTACCATTTTCCAAAATTGAATGAATTATTATAACTTCTGTTATATAAATTCCTACTAAATACATTTTTGGAACTAACTATTTTCGGATCACAATAAAAATTAATTTGGGAGAAAATTAATAATATCTATAAAGAAAAATTACCAAAAAGAACATTTATTGTAAAAGTAATTTAACAAATAGTGGAATGGTTACATATAATATTTTGAAGATAATTGGTACACAAATATAGAATATGGAGGAATCCACAATTTAATCCTCAATATATACTTATAATCATAGAATACATCCTCTATTTTAACATGATTAATTCCAGTCCTGGTTTCCATGTTTAATTACTAAAAAAATACCGTTATAAATAACTATAATAGCTATTAAACATTACTTTTGGATACCACAGAAGATATACCCCATGAAGAGTGATACCCTCCTAGAGAACTTACTAGCGATTGAATAACTGGATTTAATAACACATATCCAACCCTTTTATTAACTATAGAGGTTCCTTTGATATTTCATAATAAAATTGATCCGAAATTTACTATAATGATTCAAAACATATAATTACATAACAATTAGTAAATAAATCTAATATTTTACATCCAACACTCTCTTATGAATAACCCCATTTTAAAAAGATTAAACATCTTTAAACCGAACAATATCCCGACATTTCTATTGATTTAATAAGTATATAAATATTCATTACAAATATGGGGCCCAATTGAGGCCCTACCATAATAAAACAACAATTGTTTTGGTTCTATATGGGTTTCCGAAGAAGCAATCTCAGGATGTCGATCCATTTCACACCACATAAAATTTATATTTATAACATCCTTTGAAAAAAACCATGATGTATTCTTTTAATTTCTAATTCAAATAAACCTATATAATCCCATTAACATATAAATTTTATTTTTATTTAAAATAATTTAGTAAATAATAGATATTATTAATTTAGAATCACACTCCAATAATTATACACATTATTTAAATCCTACCATGACCAAAATGGTGTGGAGTAAATTTATTCTAAAATAATCATTAGAACTATACCCATATAATATTTTTAAAATAAATGGATCATTAATAATATTTTTGGAATTTAAATTAAATTTAACCACATAAAAACCAAGGAAGAAACCCACTATAATAATAGTAATAACCATTATAACTATTACATAGAAATGAAATATAACAATAAAAAGGAATTAAAAACACCACACAATCCATGACATTCCTATTTAATGAAATTGATAAAAAAATGCCTTTCTATAATTGTGAATAATAAATAAAAACAATTAGAAACACATCTCATATGCATAGATCCCTCCGAGAAGAAATTTTTGGTTCTATACAAACCATATACATCCAAAACCCATGAATAAAACATACCCAAACATTAAAGTCATGTTGTACAACGATTAGTGTTCATTAGAGAAAGGATAAATCCTGGGAATGATTATGAGAAGGATATAAGAAGTAAAGAAGAATGGAAATAAAGTAAAATCCATTAGAAATTAATGAAATGAGGCAAAAAATTTAATAAGTGATAGGAAAAGGCCCACATGGTCATGAACAAGCTCTATATAATCTAGAAGTGATATAAGGGAGGGTAAAATATATAAAACCTTAAATGGGGAAGGAATGTAATATAAATTAATATGTTAATTAGAATTATCTCACAATTCATCCAAATGGCCTAGTATGAAATGGGACAAACTAGTGGATTTCAATAGGGATGTGAACCATAAACATTTGATTTGGATATATGGTTTACCAAACCATGGAAAAGGGGAGACATGTGAGCCTGTAAAGGGATCTGCGGTGCAAGGTTTCCCCTCATAGCCGCCTTCTTCTCCCTGGACCCCGGTAGGCATGTCTTCCCATCGGAAATCTTCTCAGTGCGCTTGAGATGCGGTTTCTCCCAGTGGAGGTTTCACACGAGATCATTGTCATCCTTGATGTACAGCATCATCCTTTGGCCTCAATCCCACTATAGCCTTTGGTTTCAGTTAGGGTTTTTTGTGGCAGCGTGATGCTGACCATGGTGCGGGTTTCAGATGAAGCGATTTGGGGGTGTTGTTGCTTTTAGCAATGTATGAGAGTGCTTTTGGTAGATCTGGCTTTTAGGGGCGATTCTAAAAGCGACGGTGTGGCCTGTATCTTGGCTACTGAAGGTTTCTGTTCATTGAGGTGATGATTTCTCTCAGGTTAGCTGTTCTGATTTGGTGGTTTGGTGAGGGACTTTATCCTTCTTCGGGCGACATCATTGTTTCTGATGATTTAATTTTTAATAATTCGCTGTGCGGTGATGAAGGAGATGGTTTTATGGTTTTTGGTACTGCTGGGATGCTTTCGTAGTGCTTCCTGTACGGATTAAGGTTTTCCTTTATGTTTCTTATTCTGGATTGATTCTTCGACGGTTTCATCTAGTGGTTTGTTTGGTCCGGTTCGAATCCGTGAATTTTTTTATTTTCTAGCAGTCTGTTTCGGGAGTTTGGGTGAGGATGCTTCGATTTTCATCGGTGAGGAAGTGCCTTCTCCCTGGCCATCTCTATGACCAGTCCAACGACAATGACAGTGGGTTTTTATGTGTCGACGGTGAGGATGATGACCTTCCTCATCTGCGACGATGAATTCTGATTGGTCGAAGGTGATGAGTCATTGATGTCTATGATGGCGGTGTTGTGAGGATGGTATGACAGTGTCAGTTATGGAATGATAAGGCCGAAGATGTGATGATAGTGGCCGTATGACATGGCTTTCCTCAAGGAAGGATTTCTCAGGTGTCTCATTGCCTGCGTTTTGAGGTTTACAATTTGAAAATTTTAATTTTGAATTTGAATGTGACTTGGATTGAATCATGTAAGCGGGTGACTTTGTGAGGTTCCCACTCACCAAAAAGTGGCATTCTGAAAATGATAAAAAAAGGATTGCGGAGTATACCTAACCATGCTATGAATATACAAAACAAATCTGTTTAAGATTTCATTATAGGCCCATGGTCACTCATACCATTTCCCCTAAAAATGTGAATTAAATATACGAAATCCATAATCCTAAAAGAACTCACATGGCTTCCATTAAAACTCAGAAATGTTATTCCAAACCATGCACTTCCAATGTAGGGTAAAACGTGTAACAATATAATGAATTAGAAAAATTCAATTCCATTAGGATCGTACATGGTTTTGAATAATTCATGTACACACAATGTTAATAATTATAGTAATAAAATTCAATAAATTTATGAAATTAACCTGAAATCACTGAAAAATTAAATTACTCTTGAATAATTAAAAATATTTAACAATAGTGATAAGAATGCATCAGAATTTCCCAAATATTTCCACTTTAATCCCCTAAAACTCCAATCATAATAGTAGAAATAAATACATAAAACTCAACAAATATCAATGTTATGGGATTCTTAAGAGAGATTATTGTGTTCTAGTGTGGGATAATCCCATGAAACATAACAAACATATCAAAACCAGGAAATAATTAATTAAACATCATAACATATAATAAAAATGAATCCACTTGTAACCACTGGTTCTTTATGATGATGAAGATAAAAAACATTAATTTTTATTGAATAATTTTATAATTATTATAAAGTGGTGAAATACATGGAAAGGTATTCTAAAAAAGAGAATAACACTCTAAATGATGCACCCTAGTGTTTTTAATATTGAAAATTATGATTAATAGTGTATTCGACATGCAACACATAGATTAAATGACCATTGAAATATCTTCATGTTATACCATATCTGTAGAGACCCGTATCTTGACGTACATGGACATTACATTACTTTTGCGGAATACTTTGTACATAACAAAAACACACACTAAAGGATCGTAATAGTTTAGTGTCTTTGGAAACTCGGAACGTAATCTTCTAATCGTGGTGAAAGATCTTCAATATCTCCCATAAAGATCTTCCCTATTTTTTACCTAAAACCTTTATTTATATCCTGGGGAAAAGAAAACATAAAAGGGTGAGCTCAAATGCTCATTAAGGGTATACAAAAGAAATAAAAATCATATCATATCTTTTTGAAAATCATAACCTGCAAAAGAGATCATAATATCTTAACATGGAACAAATCATAGAAGTGAAAATGAGATCACCATAATCATAACATGAAACATGAAACTTTGTGCCACGCACACATAATCATGGAAAATCATTTCTTGTTAGTCATGACTCATTGCCAAGACTATCTTAGTGGACAAAGTCCCTTTCTGAATCGAGTAACCCTCATTTCAGTCCTGTTTCACTGAACCGGTATAACCTACCATTTCAGCCATGTCTATCTCATGAGATATAAAATCTTTACCCAATGCATTGGAGGGAGATATAGGTCCCACCCATCTTATAATGAATCCTTTCTTATGTGTGCCACATAATCATAAATCATACATCATCGTATAACACATGTAACAAAAATGGGATTCTTGAAACATCATGACATCATAAATCAATTCATATAAGATAAAGGAATTCATAAAAAATAATTCCATCACAACATGATCAAATCAATTTAATAATAGGGATAAAAACAGAACCCTTTATTATCTTAGATGGAAAATAATTTTGATAAAACACTTGAACTCCATTCTTGAGGAAAATATCCTTTCTTCTTCAAAAACATTTTTCCTTTCATAACATGTCATACAACTTTAAAATAAAAGAAGTTGATTAAAAATAAACTTGAAAACTTGTAAAGTAAGCTTCTTGTAAATAATGTTTTAAAAATCCATTCATGCCGTATAAGTTAAAAAAAACATTCTTCGTACTTTTGTCGGAAAAGTCAAAAAGTACCTCGTACGAAAAAAACGACAAAAGATTCCATTCATATTCTTTACTAAAAACTCACCGAAGGGTAAAATTGGATTTAAACTATTGTAAGTGGATGGAAACAATATTTCATATTGATGAAACATGGATGTGGAAGATAAAATACACCTCAGTAAATACTTACGAATAAACAATCTCGGATAAAAATGAGATTGTGATATTTCCCTTACCTTAGGTCCGACTTGCTTTGTAAGTGTCCGAACCTCCTGTATAATGATTTAAATCATGTTATTTACTTATTACAGAATCATATTCATTGTTATGAGATCATATATGGTTCACTTATGACATTATATTACCCGTTCTTTTGTAAATTCCATGTTAAAGAAGCGTTTTGGGTAAAATCGTTTCATTTATCGTAGGTGTTTTGACTTGTTGTTCTTGACATCATTATTACTTATATCATGATTTACTTACTTCCATAATATAAAATATGATTTATATATCATATATATTCAGTATATATATATATATAATAGGTAGATAAATAAAATGAAAAACACCGTTCATGGAGACGGTAGTCCGTACGTACGCATGAACGCTGTTTTTCTTTCCTTATTGTCTTGAAATGGAAGTAAGTAGATGACATACATATGTATATATATACATAAATCCAGTAGCTTTATAATGTCATATATTTCATTATTATTTCTTATATATACATTATAATCATTCTTAAATGGTTAACATGGAGAATGAATCTCATCGTGTCATGGAGACGATATTCCGTACGTACGCACGAGCGATGATATCATTTCTATAAATATAGAATTGAATTGGAGTGGATTATACAATATATCAGAATCAATATGATGTTTTAATAACTATGTATAGTTATTCTTTACACCATTATACCCATCCATGTAAGGTGGTGGTGGAAAATAGATTACACCACGGCGTGGAGACGGTATTCCGTACGTACGCACGCGCGGTGATTTCTTTTTCCGTAGGATGGATAGATGGTGAAATAGGGTTGTTTCATACTTATAATAACATATCAGTATATGAGTGATACTGATGTTATTACTTCATAATGAAACAACCTAAGAAGAAGAAGTGGAAGAAGAAATAAAGATGAAAGAATTGGTAACGGTAATTACCTCTTCTTTGAAGTGCCTCTTTGATACCTCCTCTTAGGGCACTAAAATTGGTCTTTGAGGAAGACCAGAACCTCTAGGATGTTGCTAGGGAAGTGGAGAGGAGAACTTGGCAGGGGTTGTCCGAGCTTGAGTGCTCAAATTGGTGTGAGGAGGAGGGGGAGGAGGTGTCCTTTTATAGGGGAGGAGAGGGGCACCTTAGGAATATCTCAAAATATTATTTTATATTAAAGTCAAAATCGGTTTATAATGGTTCCAAAGGGTATTATTTCGAAGCTAAAGTGGGGAAGGGTCGAAATCCTATCAACCAATAGGATTTAGACAAGTTTAGGATATTATTTTAACCTTATCAATTAGATTTAACTCTAAGTTAAATAATTTAACTTTTACCATGACTTTTTGTTTTCTTTCACTATATGGTTAATACACTTACTATAACATGCCAAAAGAACACCAAATTGTTTATTATTAATATATATATCTTTATCTTTGTCATTTGGCCGAACCTTAGATTTTTAGGAATACAATAACAATTAATAATATAATATTTGATTTAAAAACTATTTTGTGTCAATTCTGACACTATTTGATATATGATTTTTGTAAAAGTCATAACAGAATTAAATGTTCGAACCAAGTTGATTAAATCAACATTAATATATCATAGTAACCTAGAAAATTAGTGGAATTCATAAAAAATCTCAAATTACATTTATTTTGGTGTTTATAACATCAATTATGTCAATATTTCATTAATAAGATAATTACTGCATCATCGTTGTGTCATAAATAAATTAAATTATTTGATGTCTAAAAATTACAAATAAAATACCATAATGTAGGAAATATATTTAGCTTTCTAATTAATATTTACAATCGAATTTATCTTATGTATAACCCCATATTAAAAATGATTTACTTATTAAACTTTGATTTTAACTATTTTAACCTTTCTTTAAATAAATTAATAATATATGTCCTAATCTAATCCAAGTGGGCCTAAATGATCATATTTTATTCCTAAGTTAGTTTGTGGTCGAATTACACTTGTCCAATAGAATTAGGACATGTGTTAGGGTAATAGTAATATCATATTTACCCTTAGTTACCCTATTTACTATTAACCGCGGTAAAAAAGTAAAAAGTTACTATTCACCAAAAAAATTATTTTCATCTCATTGAACCACATTTTAGTCCTTGATATTAACCGTGTCTCTCAGATTTTCGAAATTCCATTCACAGAAGCGGCAAAATTAAGTTTTATGAAAAATTCATTTTTTTTAACTACCACTTAGTAGTTTAACTATTCATCAAAAATTGATGTTTTTCAGAACAATGCCTAAATTTCATCCTAAGATATATTTCATATTCCGAATTCAAAAATAAAATCTATTTTACCAAATTCATAACATAGAAGTTGCATTAATTAATTTTATAATTAAATCCTGCTGTTAAAATAAATAGCGTGTTTTTAGGAAACAATATATATCAAAAGATTGACACTTGATTATGTCTGGTTTAAATGTGAAATTACAACCAATGACCAACATTTTATTAAATTGTAAAAATATATTCTAAATATACTTTAAAACTACTCAAATTAATAATTTATCACTATTAATTATTTCGATTAAAAAAGTTGTTTTTTAATTATAATTTAGTAATTTTCACTATTCACCAGAATATGAAAGTTATCCGAAATGTACCAAAATTTCACCTTAGGCTAAATTCGATACTCCGAATCCAAAAATGAAGTTCATTTTGAAATATAAGATTTACAGAATTTTCAAAAGTGGTTATTACTATTCATAACGACTAGTTTTAATAATATTTTAATAACATATCGTTGTTTAGTGAAACTCGGTATTGCGTATTACACACGCTATCGAGGAAGGTCACGATTGCGTTTAATGCAAGGAAAGTCAAGGATGCGTGTTGTGCAAGCTCCTTTTGGTGTAGCGTACAACACAAGACATTAATAAAATTAAAAAGAATATTTTTTATAAAATCTTGGGCTGTTACATTCTACCCCCCTTAAAATGAATTTCGCCCTCGAAATTCGTCGGGGTTATAAATGGTTTACTATTCGAAAGTTTCTTTAATAGAAACCCACATCGTAAAAAGGAATATCAAAACTAATCTTTAAAAACAAAAGTATGAAACGTAACGGTTACCCAAATAAACAAATCATTGGGTTTCCACATAGGTGAAAATATGGATATGGAATAGAAATCTAACCATCATGTTCTGATGGAGAGTGGTAGAGAACATGGCTATGGAAAAGCCAATAATCACAAATCCATAGATTTGTGATGATATAAGGTACCATCTGATTCATCAGGTATAAGATCACTAGGACAACATTTTTGGTTTTCAAGATCATTTCCCTAAAGTTGAAAATTTGATTTAGAATAAATACTTACTTTATTTTGGTACAATCTCACTATTGTTCGTGCCTTGAACAATTTCCACTTCATCTCTTAAATAAATGAAGTTGAATTTGTTATTCGTGAAGTGTTAGCAGATGATGTGATAGAATGAAGAGTCATTCAATCTGTCTCAAACAAAAGGTTAGTTAAAATTATATACATAAGTCGATCTATAGTGAGATTAATCGCATATGGTTTCTAAAATGGACTTATACTTCATATATCATACTGCTTAATATAATAAAACTAGTTTCTACTAAACAGGGACTTCCTGTAGGTCAGTGGTAGGCGATAAAGGCCAGTCGCACTTCGGTTGTGGGTTCGATTCCTACAGCCTTGTCTGAAGCGATGGGCTGTCGCCCGTCCTGCAGGTTGTCCTTTTTCTAAAACTACGTTACTATAACATCCCATCAATAATATCAAAAATCTTCTATCCTTAAACAATACTAACTTATGTCCAACATAATCCAGTCTAATCTTTAGGTTTATACATAATACTGCAGTCCACTCTCATAATATAGTAACAACGATTACCAGAGATTTAATACTGTCATTGATCCCCACGTATCACAAGATATGTCTTGTTGGTCACATTCCAAACATTCAAAGTCCTTAATCGTGTATTCTCTTGAATACCTTAGTGAAAACATGAGTGCAGTTAAAAGTTAACACTTTCCACATACCAAAATCCTCAAAATTCTATATACTCAAACCATGATATCACTTAGTCCTTATATCAATCATGAGCTCATGAATACTATTAAACATTTCATTTTCTCGTCTTCATTATGCGAATATCATCTTATTTCCAAAAAATATCTCAATCACTTTGAATACCACGTCAATAAATATTGCAATACTCAATGATACAACATTATTTTGGAATCCCATTACATAAACACTTAATCATTCCACCACATCGTTGTCATATTCAACATTGCCAATAGTGATCGCATGTGATTTCCCTTTGTCCTTTGCCTTCAGTGGTTGATCATGTTGATCATCACTAACCCTTGGATTAGGGCAATTATTAGCATAATGCCTCATTTCCTTGCACTTGAAGCATTGAAGTGTTGGTGGTGCGTTCTCTGCAGTGTTTGCTTTATTCACATCATTAGAAACCCTTTTTCCATTACTTCGACACTCAGCTGCTCGATGACCTTCCTTTCCACACTTAAAACATTTTCTAGTTCCTTTAAGACAATCTCCACCATGCTTCTTTCCGCACATTGTGCATAAGGAAACATTCATCTTCTTTTCACCATTATTATGAGATTTCTCCTTGAACTCCATCTTTCGTTTCTTGTCAAAACCACGAGATGGATATGTAACACCAACTTCCATTTCTACCTTGATAGCACAACGCACAATTTCTTCATAGCTACTGAAGTCTCTTATAGCTAATGCCCTTCGAAGACTTGGTTTTAAGCCACTGAAAAATCGATCAACTTTACTTTCAGGTTGGATGATAATGCCAGATGCATACCTTTCATGTCTTGTAAAATTCGCTTCGTATATACCAACAGATTCATCATCCTTCTGCTTCAGCTCAATAAACTCCTTTTCCATCTTTGTTCGAAGAATACGAGGGAAGTACTTACTGAAAAACAAGTTCTTGAACTCGTCCCATTCCATGGACTCAATTTCATCCCTTGGCCTCGTATTCTTGATAAGATTCCACCATTGATCAGCTTCACCTTCCAAACGATATACTGCTAAGATGACTTTATCATGTTCAGAACATTGAAGAACTGAAAATATCTTTTCAGTGGTACTGATCCATTGTTCATCAACAAGTGGATCGGAAGTCCCACTGAAAGAAGGTGGATGATGCCTCATGAAGGACTCAATAGAATATTGTTCCCTTCTCTGCTCATTTGGAAGTCCAGAATGATTCATAGCTTATGTAAGTATAACAATAAGATTTTGCACTCCATCTCCCATAACATTTGTTTGTTCAGGAGGGCAATCATTGCATTGTCCATTGCATTGATCAACACGGTTCCTTCGGGTTCCAGCCATCGTCTAAAACCCAAAAAGAATAGTGTGAGAGGCAAAAATCATGCTAGGGAAAGCAACATAATAAAGGGGGAGTACCTTCAATATCCAACATCTTAGGTTTAATTCTATAATGGTTAGCATAATTCTATTACTATAACCTATACGTATACTTATCCCTAGGGACATCCCTAGACATACCTTAGAAATATCTCTAGGGATCTCACTAACGTTTTCGCATCCTAGTTTCCAAAGGTTGACTAAACCTTTCCTCTGATACCAACTGTAGAGACCCGTATCTTGACGTACATGGACATTACATTACTTTTGCGGAATACTTAGTACATAACAAAAACACACACTAAAGGATCGTAACAGTTTAGTGTCTTTGGAAACTCGGAACGTAATCTTCTAATCGTGGTGAAAGATCTTCAATATCTCCCATAAATATCTTCCCTTTTTTTTACCTAAAACCTTTATTTATATCCTGGGGAAAAGAAAACATAAAAGGGTGAGCTCAAATGCTCAGTAAGGGTATACAAAAGAAAAAAAAATCATATCATATCTTTTTGAAAATCATAACCTACAAAAAAGATCATAATATCTTAACAGGGAACAAATCATAGAAGTGAAAATGAGATCACCATAATCATAACATGAAACTTGAAACTTTGTGGCATGCACACATAATCATGAAAAATCATTTCTTGTTAGTCATGACTCATTGCCAAGACTATCTTAGTGGACAAAGTCCCTTTCTGAATCGAGTAACCCTCGTTTCAGTCCTGTTTCACTGAACCGGTATAACCTAACATTTCAGCCATGTCTATCTCATGAGATATAAAATCTTTACCCAATGCATTGGAGGGAGATATAGGTCCCACCCATCTTATAATGAATCCTTTCTTATGTGTGCCACATAATCATAAATCATACATCATCGTATAACACATGTAACAAAAATGGGATTCTTGAAACATCATGACATCATAAATCAATTCATATAAGATAAAGGAATTCATAAAAATAATTCCATCACAACATGATCAAATCAATTTAATAATAGGGATAAAAACATAACCCTTTATTATCTTAGATGGAAAATAATTTTGATAAAACACTTGAACTCCATTCTTGAGGAAAATATCCTTTCTTCTTCAAAAACATTTTTCCTTTCATAACATGTCATACAACTTTAAAATAAAAGAAGTTGATTAAAAATAAACTTGAAAACATGTAAAGGAAGCTTCTTGGAAATAATGTTTTAAAAATCCATTCATGTCGTATAAGTTAAAAAAAACATTCTTCGTACTTTTGTCGGAAAAGTCAAAAAGTACCTCGTACGAAAAAAACGACAAAAGATTCCTTTCATATTCTTTACTAAAAACTCACCGAAGGGTAAAATTGGATTTAAACTATTGTAAGTGGATGGAAACAATATTTCATATTGATGAAACATGGATGTGGATGATAAAATACACCTCAGTAAATACTTACGAATAAACAATCTCGGATAAAAATGAGATTGTGATATTTCCCTTAACTTAGGTCCGACTTGCTTTGTAAGTGTCCGAACCTCCTGTATAATGATTTAAATCATGTTATTTACTTATTACAGAATAATATTCATTGTTATGATATCATATATGGTTCACTTATGACATTATATTACCCGTTCTTTTGTAAATTCCATGTTAAAGAAGCGTTTTGGGTAAAATCGTTTCATTTATCGTAGGTGTTTTGACTTGTTGTTCTTGACATCATTATTACTTATATCATGATTTACTTACTTCCAGAATATAAAATATGATTTATATATCATATATATTCAGTATATATATATATAATAGGTAGATAAATAAAATGAAAAACACCGTTCATGGAGACGGTAGTCCGTACGTACGCATGAACGCTGTTTTCCTTTCCTTATTGTCTTGAAATGGAAGTAAGTAGATGACATACATATGTATATATATACATAAATCCAGTAGCTTTATAATGTCATATATTTCATTATTATTTCTTATATATACGTTATAATCATTCTTAAATGGTTAACATGGAAAATGAATCTCATCGCGTCATGGAGACGGTATTCCGTACGTACGCACGAGCGATGATATCATTTCTATAAATATTGAATTGAATTGGAGTGGATTATACAATATATCAGAATCAATATGATGTTTTAATAACTATGTATAGTTATTCTTTACACCATTATACCCATCCATGTAAGGTGGTGGTGGAAAATAGATTACACCACGGCGTGGAGACGGTATTCCGTACGTACGCACGCGCGGTGATTTCTTTTTCCGTAGGATGGATAGATGGTGAAATAGGGTTGTTTCATACTTATAATAACATATCAGTATATGAGTGATACTGATGTTATTACTTCATAATGAAACAACCTAAGAAGAAGAAGTGGAAGAAGAAATAAATATGAAAGAATTGGTAACGGTAATTACCTCTTCTTTGAAGTGCCTCTTTGATACCTCCTCTTAGGGCACTAAAATTGGTCTTTGAGGAAGACCAGAACCTCTAGGATGTTGCTAGGGATGTGGAGAGGAGAAATTTGCAGGGGTTGGCCGAGCTTGAGTGTTCAAATTGGTGTGAGGAGGAGGGGGAGGAGGTGTCCTTTTATAGGGGAGGAGAGGGGCACCTTAGGAATATCTCAAAATATTATTTTATATTAAAGTCAAAATCGGTTTATAATTGTTCCAAAGGGTCTTATTTCGAAGCTAAAGTGGGGAAGGGTCGAAATCATATCAACCAATAGGATTTAGACAAGTTTAGGATATTATTTTAACCTTATCAATTAGATTTAACTCTAAGTTAAATAATTTAACTTTTACCATGTCTTTTTGTTTTCTTTCACTATATGGTTAATACACTTACTATAACATCCCAAAAGAACCCCAAATTGTTTATTATTAATATATATATCCTTATTTATGTCATTTGGCCGAACCTTAGATTTTTAGGAATACAATAACAATTAATAATATAATATTTGATTTAAAAACTATTTTGTGTCAATTTTGACACTATTTGATATATGATTTTTGTGAAAGTCATAACAGAATTAAATGTTAGAACCAAGTTTATTAAATCAACACTAATATATCATAGTAACCTAGAAAATTAGTGGAATTCATAAAAAATCTAAAATTACATTTATTTTGGTTTTTATAACATCAATTATGTCAATATTTCATTAATAAGATAATTACTGCATCATCGTTGTGTCATAAATAAATTAAATTATTTGATGTCTAAAAATTACAAATAAAATACCATCATGTAGGAAATATTTTTAGCTTTCTAATTAATATTTACAATCGAATTTATCTTATGTATAACCCCATATTAAAAATGATTTACTTATTAAACTTTGATTTTAACTATTTTAACCTTTCTTTAAATAAATTAATAATAAATGTCCTAATCTAATCCAAGTGGGCCTAAATGGTCATATTTTATTCCTAAGTTTGATTTTGGTCGAATTACACTTGTCCAATAGAATTAGGACATGTGTTAGGGTAATAGTAATATCATATTTACCCTTAGTTACCCTATTTACTATTAACCGCGGTAAAAAAGTAAAAAGTTACTATTCACCAAAAAATTATTTTCATCTCATTGAACCACATTTTAGTCCTTGATATTAACCGTGTCTCTCAGATTTTCGAAATTCCATTCACAGAAGCGGCAAAATTACGTTTTATGAAAAATTCAGTTTTTTTTAACTACCACTTAGTAGTTTCACTATTCATCAAAAATTGATGTTTTTCAGAACAATGCCTAAATTTCATCCTAAGCTATATTTCATATTCCGAATTCAAAAATGAAATCTATTTTACCAAATTCATAACATAGAAGTTGCATTAATTAATTTTATAATTAAATCCTGCTGTTAAAATAAATAGCGTGTTTTTAGGAAACAATATATATCAAAAGATTGACACTTGATTATGTCTGGTTTAAATGTAAAATTACAACCAATGACCAAAATTGTATTAAATTGTAAAAATATATTCTAAATATACTTTAAAACTACTCAAATTAATAATTTATCACTATTAATTATTTCGATTAAAAAAGTTGTTTTTTAATTATAATTTAGTAATTTTCACTATTCATCAGAATATGAAAGTTATCCGAAATGTACCAAAATTTCACCTTAGGATAAATTCAATACTCCGAATCCAAAAATGAAGTTCATTTTGAAATATAAGATTTACAGAATTTTAAAAAGTGGTTATTACTATTCATAATGGCTAGTTTTAATAATATTTTAATAACATATCGTTGTTTAGTGAAACTCGGTATTGCGTATTACACACGCTATCGAGGAAGGTCGCGATTGCGTTTAATGCAAGGAAAGTCAAGGATGCGTGTTGTGCAAGCTCCTTTTGGTGTAGCGTACAACACAAGACATTAATAAAATTAAAAAGAATATTTTTTATAAAATCTTGGGCTGTTACAATATCTATTAAATTTGTGATAATGAATAGGATATATTAATTTATGATATATATACATTTCCTCATAAAAATAATTTGTTTATAAATTCTTAGTAAATAATCCCACAATTTTAGTAAAAATGATTCATTCATTAAAAAAATGTTTTTTTTCATAAATGATATTTACATGTTTTCATGAGAACACATTATAGTTAATTATTATAAATTTTTCTAAATTATTTTTATAAAATGAATAAATTTTCTATCATTATCATATGAAATTTAACATCGGGTGTTTTTTTTGGACCTTTCAGAAAATATTTATTTTCTATTGAATAGTTAAAATTAAGAAATTTTAAAAATGTCGTTTCCTTTTTATAAATTAAAACATTTATAATCTCTAATAATTTTTAGATATAATGAGAAGTTAGTTATATATTATTTTTAATATTAAATCAAAATAATTATATTTTAATAATATTTATAATTGATTTTAGTATAAGTCCATTTTTTGTTTAAAAAAATGAATTTACTGATAAATATTTTAATGTTCATAATATTTTCTATATTTTTATTAACAATAAAAAATCAAATGATGAATGAATTAAATTAAATATATTTATATAATATAAATAGATATTAATTTCAATTCATACCATTATTTTTTAGGACATATATTTATCCTAAATTCAGCTAATGATTGAAAAATACGCTTCATGAAAAAATGATTTTTCATTATGTTTCAGGGAGTGATTTTATTAAAAAATTCAACCACTTAAGTGAATTAAATTTGGTAAAATCACTTCCATTTTTAGAATCATTGAAATTTATAATATCTAAAATGGAAAATATAATATTTTTCATAATTAATAGTGTACACATCAAAAATATTTTACCATGTCTAAGGATAAAAAGAAGTTTACTGGGTGGTTAAACTAAAAAGATAAGGGTTAAAATGAACAATACAATTTTCACATTCATATTTTGTGGTCATATTTCAATTATGTGCTCACATAGTTAAACAAAAATGATATGAATGAATATTGATGTTAATTTTGGGTGCAACAAATTTAAATTTATGTGGTTAATATAATATTAAATTATTAGTAGTTATATAATTAATTAAAATGATTAAGAAACACCAATGTAGCAATTATTTAATTTATATAAATAATTAATACCAAAAGTAATAAAATTACTATAAATTAATTATTTCATTTAATCTATTAATGATTATTATTAGTATAATATTAATGTTAGGTGTGTAAAATAGTATTTTTTAATTTCATAATTTTAATATTTATTTTTAAATGTCCAATTAAATAAGTACTATCAAAATTGACAATAATGTTATTTTTTCTTTAATTTTCATTATTATATGATATAAAATTACTAAAAAAATTAAAAATATCTTGTAATTGAATAAATTTATATATATGAATATTAGATAATTTAGGGAAAAATTGTGAAATTATATAAATTATATCGATATCTAAATAGTATATAAGTTATTACCAGAGTAAATGGTAAATTATGGTTTTTCATGTCTCATGAAGCTCTGTAAAATATAATCTTCAACACATGTAATATTTTTAAATGTATACATTGAATTTATTATTTATAATTAATGGGTATAAACTACCTAATAAGGCTCGTTTGGTTTCACGTCTTAAATAATAAATTACCCATATTAAAATGCTAGTTACTATTGTGATAACTAAAATGGTAAAATAAATGAATCATAGAAGTTATGAAAAAAATGATTAAAACCATTATGTTTCATATTATATTAGTTTATAGGACATATATTCCCCACACTATAGTAGTTTTAAATTTTATTGTCACTTGGAGTGATAGTAACTTACAAATATTGAATTATTTTTGGTAATTAAAACAACCCTATACCTTAATTGTAATATGGCACTCCCCCTCCTCACATTATTACACCTATAAAGATATTTTTAATAAATAAACCCAAAAAACCTCCACAACACCCTTACACATATTTTTTTGTAGATGGTATTCCAAAAAATCCAACCTTATGACCCCAAAGTGGTGACACGAGATAGATATATCTAAGAGAAAGTAATCTTGGTATAGAATCTCTTTCATTATATTCATTATTTTAAGAGATAAAATTATAATATAAAAATTAAAATATTATAGAAGTGGCATGTCCAGTATAAGGTGATGTTATTGTATTTATGTAATAATCTATGTACATCTTCTCTTCTATCAAATTGGAAATGAAATATTTCATCGTGTGTATGGTAGAGTACCACCTTGCGATTTGATGTAATTTATTTTCCATCACCTCCTCTTACTGATAGTTATAATAATAAATTAAATTATATATAATATATTTGTAAAATAATTATACTTATCAAATTTTGAAATAAAATATTTCATCTTACGATTCATTCTATTGGGGATATAATGATGTCACTCATGTGTATATAAGACTACCGACTTGTGAAGAAATGTGATTCATTCTTCATTAATACATTTAATGGATGGTAATAAGGATACGTTTAAGGAATATATTTGATATATATAATTTTAGATGCTAAAAAACACTCAAGGGATGAAGGAGAATTTGACACTATAAATTGAAGACATATTTTGGCATGGGGTGCCCAGAAGGGATGTGTGAGAAAATATCTGAGGCGCGTGAAAAAATATATCCCACACGGAAAATCATGGTATCCAAATAAATTTTTCATGCAAGCGTGGAAACTGCCGCACCATCGACCGCGGGCATGGAATTTTACACACGACCACCCCCGTGTGGTTGAACATTAATGCTGCCAACATTGGCACACAATCATTCGCATGGACCAATTTCATCATAGATCAGCTAACCTCGATTTCTTATATATAGAAGGCCGCCCCTCCAAAATTTGGACATCTATTGAAACTGAACCATCTCCTCTGTGAGAAATCAACCTCCCCTATGTGGAAAAGATGGCATTCTAGTACGGGATTTTTCACGACAGGCCGCCCAGGGGTCCACCATTGCGCGGGACCACTCGGGCTTAACCCTCGCACAAATCCATTTGAGTCCCATCCCATGCACACAATCCCTTCCAATTAAACGCAATCCCTTACAATTGTGCAATCCCTTCAAATTGTGCACCACCCTTATTCTGTGTGTGCAATCTCTTCCAATTGCATGCAAAACCATGACCCCCCTTGGCATGCCAACCATCTCCAATTGCATAACGAGTTAGTCTTTTCCACGCAAGAGACATAATTACATGTCGACCCGATGTTTTTTTCCTAACTATTATATTAATCATGAAACCCTCCCTCCTTATGAGAACATGTTCAATTTCTCTCTTCTGGACATCATTTTCGGGCTCCTCCCACACACATTCATCTACGACACACATCGTCTTCTCATACAACCTTCTAGTCTTGCATGAAGTATCTTTAAAGTCCCCTGTGTGGTGTTTCACATTGCATCACTTCACCTCATGCTTCTTCACATAGGCACGCTAATGACTATTGGTTCTTCTCATAGCCACACTAATGTGGGCCCCCAATGGGAACACGTCACGACATCCCCCATTCAAGGTGTTGCCTATCCATTCTCTTCACCAAGGGGTAGAAGGTGATAGTTATGTATTTCCTTAGGGCGCAGTGCGCACCCACTTAATTCGAGTTGCAAGACATTAAACTTCTAAGGGCCATAGTTCTCAACAAATGACCTTAAATTGTGACCTCACCCTCTGCCTCGCCTGTAGGGTACCCTATCTTAGAAATTCTCTATGCCCACTGGTCTCCAACTAAGTTAGATCATTCCTCACACGGAACGAAATCCTTTTTATTAGAACAACTATTATCCATGGGGAAAGGGCAACCACCCTGGTATAAGCCCCATAGTCATTCCGGTAAGAGGTAGCATCCCTGCTTCTTCTTTCGTCGGTTCCAAATCCCTCTACTGCTAGGCATTGTCTTCACCGAGATTCCATACTAGAGTATGTCCCAATCTCACTAGGATTTTAACCACGCGTATCCCCTTGTTTCTTATTTGGGATGATAACAACATGTATTCCCCCATCTACATTCCACAGACGTACCTTTCGCGATGTGATCTTCATGTCCTTACAGCCTCTTGTTTCTCTCACCGAGCATGACTCATGTGGTCTTAGATCAAGCATCGACCATGACATCCTTTTGGGAATCCTAGAGTGTAATCCCCACACCCAACCTAAACTATGAGGTCATTGATCCTTTCCAAGGTGAGGTATGTATAAATCCTCTATGAGGTTCAAGCCCAGTATCCATTGGTCCCGACTCCCATCACGCCAGCTCACCGAAACCTCATCCTGAACTATGTGGATATTCATTCTTTCTAAGGAATGGTACGCAAGAAGCCTCCCTGAGGTTCAAGACCAACAACCATTGGTTCTGAATCCCTTCACGTGGGCTCACGAAAACTCCATCCCGAACTACATAGACATTGATCCTTGCCAAGGTAAGGTACATAGGAAGCCTCTATGAGGTTCAGGACCAAAAACCATTGGATCTGACTCCCTTCAAGTCATCTCAAAAAAATCCAATCCTAAACTACATGGACATTGATCCTTGGTGATGAATGGTACACATAATTCCTCCCTGAGGTTCATCCCAACAACCATTTGTCGCGAATCCCTTCACGTCGTATCATCAAAACCGCATTCCAAACTACGTGGACTTTGATCCTTTCCAAGGTAACGTACGTAAAAAGCCTCCATGAGGTTCAAGACAAACAACCATTGGCCATGGATCCCTTCACATCGGCTCACCAATACCCTACCTAATTTACGATGTCTTTGATCCTTTCCAAGGCACGGAACATAGGGAGCCTCCCTGATGGTCAATCCCAACACATGGTCACTCCGACCACCTTCACAATGGTTCACCCAAACCCATATAAAATACATGGACTTTGATATTTGCTAAGGTAGGGTATGTAGGAATCATCCTCAAGGTTCAAGTCCAATAACCTATCAAACCAGACCACCTCACGTTGGTCCAACCCCATCCTGCATGACGTTAAACTATAAACCCCAGTCAGTGGTATGTTGTTGTGTCCCTTAATTAGTGGTAAGCCATTGTGTCCCTCATTCAGAGTTAATCCACGGTTCCCCACGCATCGGTAAGACATTTTGTCCCTCAATCAATTGTAATCCATTGTGTTCCTCATTCAGTCGCAAGACGTTGTGACCCCAATTCAGCAACAATCCATTGTGTCCCCTATTCAGTGGTAAGCTATTGTAATCCCCTTTTCTTGGCCCCTCATCTCTGGTCAGTCCTAGTGGTGTCAGACCAACACGGGCTGCTAACCATGGGTGATCCCCCATAAACATCATCGAGTTGTTATCCTATCTGTGCGCCCCAATCCAAGCCCATTGTCTGGTCGTCCCTTCGAGCCTATGTGTTTTAGGAAGGTCATGCCCCATTCTAGAGGGTCCACTTCCTCCGGGTCCAATACATGTGAAAATTCTCAAGAGACACCTCATTAGTTTTCCAATCAACCTACTTAACTACGCAGACTTTGATTCCCTTCCATGGTGATACATAGGAATCCTCCTTGAGATTCAAGCCCAACATCACCCTAGTCCTCACGGTGGTTCCATCCAATTCACCATCCACTTCATTCAAACACTCCATCATCCATTATGATTCTTACCTAGGAGACCACATCGTACTGAGCTCATGACATCTCACCCCCTATATCAGTGTACCCTCTAGGGGTTACACTCATCTGATCTACTCTAGTCAGAGTTCTGATCAGTCTGATCCATCTTCGATGGACATTAAACTTGCGGAATACCCTATGTTAAACATGGGAAGATGAGGAAACCCACAGAGATATGCCTGAGGCAGACGATTCCATATATTTGACGTGGGAAGCCTCAGGATCTTGTGCCCTTGAAAATCCCTATAATAAAGGATGGAAACTCAGAAGCACCAGTGTTCCAGCATCCAGACATGATAGTGATGCCCAAAGTGACTACTCTCTTGACCAAATGTTCTTCCCTGACTTGACCCCTTGGGATTTCTTGATATATGTAGAATAATTAACTGGTGTCCATGATGATATGGCACTGGGAATAGTTTCACAAACAACAACATAAATCTATAAGAGATATTAGGACATAGTGATGAGTTTCGATGAGGAATCCACGAATGGAAGAATTGACATCCCATCATCCCATTTCAATCAAGGAGCATATGTCCCTAAACATGGAATAGATTCTAGCTGCCTTTGGAAAGAGAGAATGCGGGGAAACAAACAGCATGGTCATCCCCCAACAAGACGAACGTGTGTGCCCCAGAGAAAGCATCAGAAACAGAAATGGTGAACCTGGCCTAAATATTCTTTCCTCAATATGAAGTTTAGTAGCGTTTGAGACATCATTGGATTAGCGTGTCATTGGATCTAGCTATCCAGCGTTGGTTCTCGCCATGGAAATAGTGGGCCTGGCATAAAACTCAACAGAATTTGGGGCAGTAGAGTGTTGGACATCCCAATCTGCGATGTTGTTAGGGTGGACCACTCTTACTATTCCCGAAAGACGGGATGGCATTGGGGCACTAGTCGTTGATTCCTTTTTCTTTCAGAACTAATGAATTAATATCCCTACATTCATGATTCGAGTTGTTGCACCCAGAACATGATCATCCCACCTGCACCAATGTAGGGGTTGGGATAGTGCCAATGTGGTAGTCCTACGTGGGTCTTCCTCTTCCTCAAAGGCCTCTACACCCATGACCATGAGGTTCCCATGTCCCATCTCTCCGTCTGAGGTTGTTCATCAAATGGTGATCAATGACCTCATACGTTGAATAAATGATGATGGGATCATCCCTACGAGGGATATTGCCAACCTAGATTTAGAGGTGTACATGCCTCATCTTCAATGCCGCCCCATGGGCTGTTTAGGGAGCCACTACTCCTCACTCTAACATATAACCATTTTCAGGAGTCTGTCCTCGAAGTGATTTGATGATTCCCAACCCTATTCCATAGAGGGAGGGGATGTCTAACCAATCCTAGTCAGATACCAATTACATAGACTCCTAGAGAGGGACCCCGCATAGCCGCGTCTGCACCTCTGATTGGTCTTACAGGATGATGAGCAGGTCAGCCACATACCTGCACCACCATTTCCAGTCCGTCCAACATAACGCCAGCATCGGGCGCAAGCTGAAGAGGATGCCTACCAAGGGGTATCAATGTCAGCAACTACTGTGGACCGAACCACTGCAGAAGTATATCACAAGCTCCACGTATACGCTGTGCAAGGGAATTTATACACCTTACCTAGATCGAGGCACCAACTGCCCCACGAACAGGATGGGTTGACTCTCTTGGTCGCCGTCACAAGCAGTGGCCACCGCGGACTAACCCATGGCAATGACACCAAGTAAAGAGGTCCTCCCCATACCACTACCATGGAGAATGCAGATCTTCCCCGCTTCCATGCTCAGCATGAAGGTCCTCCCCATGGCACCTTCAATCCAAATGAGGGTCTTCCCCGTGGAGGTGATTCTCTATATGGAAGTCTCTTCCATGCCCACTACACCGGATATGGAATCATTCTTCCTTCCATAGAACATTGGTATGGGGATGTTGCACATCTGGTCGCTCTTCAACATTGGGACCCTCTCTGTGTCCTCATAAAAGCTGGCGAAGGACCTCCCCACCCCAGTAATCTGGAGAGTGTGGGAAAACATCACTTCACCAGCGCCAATCATAGAGGTCCTCCTCGTTCTTCTACTGGTTGCATTAGAGGTCCTTCCCGCTCGAGCACTTCCCACTAAGTTCCTCCCCATGTCCCCTTTGATATCTATCCTGGTGCTCCACTAACCCCGGATTACTCAGGTGGAATCCCTCTCTACCCCTGCACCAGTATGGCCGAAGGACCTCCCCATGTCAGGAATCTACCCTATCCTGAAGAGCCATCCAGGGGAATGAAGGCTATTTGTCGCCACCATAAGAAGAATTTTGGGGATTTCCGGAGAGAGATAAATCTAGTTTGCATCTCAGACTCTGAAGTAGGGAATGAATCAGCATAGGAACCCTCACATCGCTCCACTGATTCAATGGATGGTGCAGGAACGAGGCGCATCGGCTTAGTACTCCAAGAATACGAGGTCTATCGGATTCCCACCTCCCACCACACGTATATCTAGGAGGATAAAAATTTAGAAACCCCATATGTTATAGTCTTGTAATCAACATCGTAATCACTATAATCACTCTCTACCTTGACTAAAGATCATAGAGAGATGTTCTGGGGACCAATGGCGGGTGAGCAGTAGCATAGCCCATCCCCATTTGCCCCAGCCCCTGTGCCGGGAACTGTGGCTTTCAACCCATTCTTCCATGATTTGGTGGCTATGTTGCTACAATCTTCGGAGGATAGACCAAGATGTGGTGGTTTTCCGGCTCACTCTCCATACTCTCCACCAGGTATCCTACCGTTCCAATGGTCTACTTCGATACCGATACCGGTTCCTCACCCGCCTTTGGTTGACGAGAGTGGTAAGGAAGGGCCTGACCATGAATCCGAGAAAATGAGATTATGGAATATCCTCACAGGAGACCATTTCTCTGAGATGTTTTGGCCCATTGTAGCACCGAATTTATGCATTCCATAATACCTTACCCCTGAGGAAGGTGAGTGTTTCTTTCAAACCCTCTGGGAGATGCACTTTCGTCTTCGTCGGCAATGAGTGGTTTATCTCATCATCCAACCACATTTTAAGGACATTGGTGAGCAATGTCGTCTAGTTGATTTGGCCAAACTCCCTGTGGCCTATCACCCTATGTCACCAGGTCTTCATAGGGATCTCTAATAGAAATGAATTTAGAGTTTAAATTTACTCTGCAAGATTATCAAAGAGGATTCCCCCCACCCACAAATCCGTGGTTCGGGAAAATTTGCTTCCCTCCTCCTCAGTCCTATTGGATGGAAACACGACTCGCTAGGAGACATTATGGACATGTCCCCAGGTAGAGTAGCATTTAACATGGCCACCCTATCAGAAGAGGAAAACGAGCTGGAGCTCATTGACGGGTACCTTCCCCGTAAATGCATGACACATCTACTAGACCTCTTAGGGAGGGTTACTCATCAACAGAGGAGCTTGTTGTGTCATCCAGCTCCCACTAAGGAATAGTTATTTTTCCAAAATCATGGTAAGGTTAAATAGAATCTTGGAACCATCAAACCCTCTGACACATCCGTCTTAGTGAAGAAGATGAAGGAAGACCCCTAAATATACTTCTTGCATCAGAAACATGCTGAACAAAAGAAGTCGGTCGATGTCCAACTGGATGAAAGTGTTGCAGAGCGACGGCCAGATTACGACAATCCTAGGATCGATTAGCTAGGGAAGGAAAAACTTCCCCTCATCGAGCTACCTCTAGAGACCCTGACCATCCTGCCCCCGCAGACCGAGTTGGAGCCGGATCACACATCGAGATGGTGCGGTCTGTCTCACCAAAACCTCGGGAATAGTGTGACAATCCAAGGGACTCGGCTCGTGTTCCCCCAGCTACCCCAAGGGCTGGGCCACCAGCTGCTCCATGAGATGCTGGGCCTGCTTACCATGTTGATGAACCCACCAACACACTTGTGGTTAGGGATCCTCTTCAAGATAGGGAACACCATCCAGATGATCCAATGGCGGCACTCATGGCCCTCCTTGAGGCATTGGAAACGCGATAGGTGGAAATCCCACCTAACGGGAATCCATATCCAGTATGGGTGGATGATATGTCGGTACATCTAGGTTTGAGGAATCTCACATTTTCCAACTTAAATGGGAAAGGGGTCCGACCGTAGTATCTGGCCCACTTCACCTCAAAGTGTGGGCCCATGTTAGGGACTCCAGCATAGAAAGAGGCCACCAATATCCGATGTGTTGTGCAGACATTGGAGGGGCCGAAATTTTTCTAGTACAACCAACTCCCCATCAGATAAGTAACCAACTAGTAGGACCATTTTAGGAAATTCCTCTTCAAGTTCAGCTCCACGACCTAGAAGACGAGTGTCGCAGAACTCTTAATGTGAATGCAGAGGCCTGATGAGTGTGTCGCCGACTTTGTCGCCTGGAGGAAAGGACTAACATACATTATTGACCTTCCATTGACTTAGGAGAAATTACTGAAAATGTGTGTGGGAATTGTTAATATGGAACATGTTCCCTCTCTGATCACCCAGAACTAACCTAGAATATTCTAAGACTTCTCAGATAAAGCTCAAATCCTAGAAGAAGCCCGACAACAGGCCGACCATTCATGTCCATTTGCCCCTGTAATTCTCGCGAGGAGGGATGTTAGAACCGAACCCACTGCAGTGGCCCAAATAGAGGACCCCATAATGCTATAATTATTACCAGTAGACCTACCTCTACAACCACACAGAGGCTTTCCCCAACAGGCGCAACCCCCATCCTAGCAACGACCCCCTCAGAATCGGCAAGTGCCCCCGCATAATGCACCACCACCGCCTAGGTGGGACAATCAGTCCCTGTGACCTCCACCATCTCCTTCAGTACCTCATCAGTATCAGGCTACGAGGGACCCCTTTCTGGGATAAAAGAAACTAGATATACTCATTCAATGTGAATCAGGTTCCCGACTATTTTTGAAGTGCCTTATGACATGGGATTCTGTGTTTACCCGAGTGTGGAAGGCCAGAAGAGGAAAACCTCACTGATAGCCCCAACTACTTCCCTTATCACAAGATCATGGGCAAAAACTCAAGTAGTTATATGTGTTCAAAGACTTGATTCAATACTATGTTGATAACAACTTAGTCAGGCTGGGCCCAGCCCCATCGCAGGTAGAATGCGTCTTTGTGAGGTCGGACACCAGCATCGATAGTGAGGGAGAGTATCATCATGTTTAGATTCTCATATCTAAGAATTTTGATTACTAGATGGCTTGAAAAACAGTTGTCTATGCCCATTGTGTAATCCGGGAATGCCTAAGTCAGCCATAGCCTTCTAGAGTTGCGACCACCACTTCAGCATCATCTTCTCATCCATCCACTTCCCAGAAAAGAACACACAGGCAACACGAGGGAATGCAATGTCCCATGCCGATGATGTCGTCATCCCGTACTCTCAGTGACTCTGTGCCCCCGAGGATGGTGATTCCTCCTAGAATATTCCTAACATTGGATGACTCTTTGAGTGTTAGTTAAGGGTATAATTGTTTATCACCGTAGAGTTGGTAAACCTCTACATGACTTCCGATGATGGGAAGTTCCCGGCAGATCTCCCCAACATCCGAAGAAGAAGCCAACTTCAATATAGACTCAACCATAGAGTTCATCGGTGCACATTAGTTGGCACATATAGCCAAGATGTTCACGCCACTGAGACCAAACAGCAGGACCATTGCAGAGCTCAGCATGCACAACCTCCTCATCTAATGTCATTAGGTCTGTCACCGACGCCATTCGTACAACTGGATCAGGCAGAGCCACCTCGACCGTGCTGCGATCTTCCATTCCCTACTACTGGAAGGTCTCAGTCATCTGTCCCAAATCTAGTAGCAAATATGCAGGCTTCGACTATTAAGCAGCGAGATATGCCCAGCACCAGTTAGTCGCCAGTCCATCAAGAAGTGACCGCCATGCCTCCAGTCATAGAACGACCTCTTGCAGGCATCAGTTCATTCCCAGCATAAAAGTAAGATGTTCTTAAGTATTTTTACCGTATTCTAGAAAGTATCTCCATCTTTGAGGCATTTCTCCTTTCATTAGATATGTGTGAGGCCCTCGCTAAGGCTTTAAGATTCCCCCCTCTTGTTTGATACGGAGGTAGCAGCTGCATATGCCTTTCACAATAATGTGATCGAGAATGCTGAATTCCAGGATATTATATCATTCTCTAGAGAAGATGAAGGGTCCCCCATACATGGGAACATTTTCTACCAATACATCAACGACCAATTTAATGGTGTGTTGGTTCATCACTGTCTTGTTGACAACGGCATTACGGTTAACCTTATCCAGACATGGACACTTAAGAAGATGGTTTTATCCGAAGATGACATGAGTCCCTCTGACCTAAGAATCCAAGGTTATGATAGGACAAAGCAGTCCCTGATCGACAATATCCATTTGAATACCCATTTCAGAGGCCTAGTTAATAGAACCGAGTTTATGGTTGTCTCCCAAGACACCACGTACAACGCATCGATGGGCAGACCATGGCTCCACCTTCACGCAGTGACTCTCTCATTGTATCACTAGTGACTCATTTACTCACTCAATGTTCAAGTGGGAGTGCTCCAGGATGATGAATCTCCATTTTCCTCTTGTGAAGCACTCTACATAGATTCCGACAACTACAAGATTAAGGATAGGAAGATTCAGACCAACAAGGTTGAGCATGCCAATACTACGACCGACCAGTGGATAGATCTTGACGATTCCTATGTCTTTCCAATCCACAAAATAGAGGATTCAACCCCAGACTGAAAATTATATTTTATTAAAAGTCACTTTTAAAGTAAAACTGAGAAACCAAACGTTGCAACACTTACCAAACATCAACAAACATAAAATCATAAAAAACCTCTTCCAAGCATAAGCAACTACCGTTCACCCCAAATAAGGCCACTCGACGATCCCATACAAGCATGGTTACTCCCGATTGAAATCCACCCCTCTGTATCCACCACATCCCAAATGACATGTAGAGGGGAAAAAAGCATGCTCTAGCCCAACTGGTCAAGCTGAACCTCCAACAGTTCCTCACACAACCAAGCTAGTGACTCAAAAAACAAAAGCTATGAAATAAGTAAAAAAGAGTCATTGCAAATTAGTTGAACTCTACCAGAAACGGTGTCTCTAAATAACTTCCAGGGGGAACACATTACCTTGTCTAATAGATGGTGAAAAATCACCACGTACTTCTATATAAATTAGGCTCAGGTGATCCCATAGCCTCCTACCCCAAAATGGTATCAGGATGTCTACCCCATGGTAATGCAAATACCTCATAATGATAGTTCTACAAAGCTGGAATTGACCGGAAAAGGCCAACACACCATTATTAATTTGATATATTCAAGCGTGTCCCCTTGGGCTGAAGGCTAGGTGGGATCATGTCGAAAACCTTCATCGTTATGGTTGCGAAGGCACAAGAGCCTTCCAATACGGTGTCAATTATCGCTCGTACGGGTATTAGCTTCCCATCAAGATTTTATAACTCAGAAGAGACTCCTCCCAACGAGGATTCACCATTCATAGGTGATGAAGAATATTTAGAAGATTACCCTACCTTTGAATAGGTCATCTCTTCCATTTTCGATGAGTCGGTACAGGTAAACCTCGGTAGCGAGGCGAACCTCAGACCCACATTGATCAGTGTCGACATGCCCTTCATGTAGCAACAACAGTACATGGACATCCTGAAAAAACACCATGATTTGTCTTCCTTTAGTTAAGATGGGATGCTAGGATTATATCTTTAGGTATCTATCCACCACCTCGGTCTCCCTGTGAATCATTGCAGGTTCAAGTAGCCTCCCAAGAAAGATGAACCCTTCTCATAGTGTCATGGTAGAGGCATAAGTTAATAAGCTCATCAGAGCCAATTTCATTAAAGAGGTCAAGTACCCCAAATGGCTAGCCAACATTGTGATGGTCAAAAATAATAACGAACAGATACGAGTATGTATCGAAATCCGAGATCTAAATCAATAGTGCTCGCAGGATGATTTTCTCATTCCACTGAGAAAGTTTTTGATCGATGCTATGACTTGGTTCTAAGGCCTTTCCATCATGGATGGGTATTCAGGATATAATCAGATCTAGATAGCCCCCGAGGATGATGATTCTACAGCTTTCAGGGCACCATGTGGTTTGTTTTGTTACCAAGTCCTGCTCTTCAACTTAAAGAATACAGGTTCCATCCATCAGCAGTCCACACATTGAATATTCAATACAATCGTTGGGACTTTGGTGGAATGATTTTTGGAGATATGGTGGTCAAATCTCCCTAGTGCCAGAACCATCTCAAGGACCTTAAGAATGTGTTTGGCTTCTTCCGTTCTCGCAACCTGAAGATGAACCCATTTAAATGTGCCTTCGAGGTCAAATATGGGATGTTCCTCAGCTATTTTGGTAGATACTAGGGTATCAAGATTGTCCTTCATAAGATCAAAGCCATCATCCAGATGTCTCCCCCGTGAAAAATTTGGGAACTTTGGGGTTTCCAAAGCCACATGGCCTACATACGCCGATTCATTGCAAATCGGGTTGGAATGTTTAATCCCTTTTCTTGACCCGTGAATAAAGTCATCTCCTATGAATGGGAAGAAGTGTTCCATACCACATTCGAGGAAATCATGTCGTATCTGCTCCAACCTCCAGTCTCGATGCCACCAGTTTCTGGAAAACCCTTGGTCCTTTATGTGACTTCCCTGGAACGATCTCTCGGCACCCTTCTCACCCAAAAGAACAATGAGGTAACTAATAACAACCACTATTACCTCATCCGCATGCTCCTTGATACGGAGACCAAATACTCCCATGTTGAGAAGAGATACCTTGCACTGATATTCACTGTACAAGAATTGTGAAATTTCTTATAGCACCATGTGGTAGAGCTGGTGTTTTGGGTAGACCCACTGAATTACATTTCGAACCGATTAATTTGGACGGGCCATATCTCTCGGTGGGAAGTGATTCTCCAGCAGTTCGATATCAGGTTTTCCCTAAAAAAGATATTAATGGGAAAACATTGGAAGATTGCCTTGCTGTCCATCCGGGTTCGGCTGACCAGTTCTTGGATCATGATTTCACTGATGAGGCGATACTCTCGGTAGACCACGTCGTGCAGTGCTGGAATATGAACTTTGATGTTGCTTCCAGAAGCCTCACCAGTAGGAGTCTCAATGATCCTAGGATCAACAGGGTAGGGTTTCGTATGAACTTCATTACCCTAGCACAATCCATCCTAACAAACTCATTCCTGATGTCAGAAGGTTGCACCAATAATGAGTCAAAGTATTAGGCTCTTATCACTAGCCTCGAGTTGGGAAAAGATATTGATGTGCCCCATTTTCATGTGAATGGGGATTCCTAACTGGTAATAATGCATATCAACAATGAATACATCGTCAGAAATTCAGAGAGCATACCATTATTGGGGTGCACTCTCCAGCTAATTTCCTAGTTCCCATATCTTCTAGAAAATACTCATGTCACTTGATCTCAGAACGGTCAAGATAATGCCCTGGCCGGCCTGGGTGTAACTCGTGATGTTCCTAAGTAGGAGGACACCGTTATCCATGTGGCACTTCGAAGAGTCATTTCTCCTATATCCCCATGTTATAATGACGGCCTGCAGGTGATCCATCTTACTGCTAGAGCCTCCTCGTTAGGACCCCCAGATGTAGTGGTTGAAATGACTAATGACTGGAGGGCCCCCTTTATCGAGTATCTTTAAAATGGTTACCTACAGGATGATCGGGACGAGTGCGAGCGAATCCGATGTCGTGCATTACATTTTACCCTCTAGGACAATAGAAGTCGTGATCAGATCCTCTGCAAGAGTGGGTTTGATGGTATTCTCCATCAATGCATCCAAAAAGTATAAATTTATCAGGTCATGTAGAGGGTTCATGCCAGTTCCTACGGTTCCCACCATACATTCCCAAAGCAATCTAAATAGATCTAGTGTCTGGGGTACTTTTGGCCCTCCATGATCCATTATTTACTCAAGTTTGCCAAGATATTCCATTCATTCCAAATTCATGCTAACTTTATGCATCGGCTTCTAGAGCCTCTCTACTCCACCAAGTACTCTTGGCCATATCTGGTGTGGGTACATGATGTCATGGGACCATATCCACCAGTGAGAGACCTCCAATGTAGATTCTTCCTGATGACTATGTAATTCTTCCCCAAGTGGTCAGAGGTAGTTCCACTCATGGGGGTGAAGTCCCAGTCCATTGTTGACATTGTAAGTTCCAACATCACCTACCAATTTGGAGTCCCTCATGTTGTGCTCCCTGATAGTAGTACAAACTTCTGAGTGGATGAGCTGATGAAATTGTACGCTAAGTACAAAATACTCTTTAACTATGCCTCCCAATATCATGCACAAGCAAATGGACAGATCAATACATTCAACAAAACCCTATCTATCATATTTAAGAAAATGGTTGGTCAGAATAAGAAGAGTTGGACGAACAAGATTCCCAACACCCATTGGGCTTATTGGATAATAAATCATAATTCCACCCAGGTGACCCCATATTCCCTGTGAACGGAACTAATGCCGTACATCCAATCGATTTTCAGTTACCTTCATTACACACAATGGTCTATCACTAGAAGGCACCAGATAAGGTTGCTAAAATTCATCTGGATGAATTAGACGTATTTGATGGGAAAAGGCTTCGCGCCCTACATAATCTAGAAAGGCATCAAAATATGACAGCTACAGCCTTTAACAAGTAGGTTCACCTCTTCTCTTTCCTAGAAAATGATCGGGTATTGTACCCTAGGACACTAATGATACCTGGTAGGAAACCACACATGTTAGTCTCAATATGGTAATGACCATTCATTGTTCACAAGGTTTACCCCAATTGTGTGTACTCGTTGCTAACCATTGATGGTTAGCGCATAACTCCTCCAACCAATGCCAAGTTCCTCATGAAATACTTTTCTTGAACCCTAGGTTCCTTCATGACCCTTAATTGTTTGGTCCTGCAAGACCCTAAACTACCTGGTACTGCATGACTTTAAACTGTAAAACGTCCTGCATGATGTTAAACTCTATGTCATTTTGCAAGACGTAAGGTTGTGCCCTTAGAACTTTGTGTGTCTTGATTCCCATTATGATGTGATATAAAGTAACTCTAAAACATTTATTCTTGAGTCCATCCCCCAAACACTCTTCTTTGACTACTCCCCCTTGAGGGTAGACCTCTAGGAGGACATGGGTTAGTGTAGGCTTCTTTAGCTCAACTCATGCCAGGTGTATGAGGGTCGCACCACATGCTACCTTATCATTCTTCTAGTTGTCCCACATCCTTAATGAAAGGCATTAAACTGTATGGAATTTTCAGAACTATGTATGGATTGATTCCCATCATCATGGGATATATAGGACCTCCAAGACATTTTTTCTGTTAGCTAGCCCCATATCTCAGAGATCTATCTGTTATCTTGGGCCCTTGGCCTGCATTCTTCCATGAAAGTGATATATGATGTGGTACGAGATTATGTCCTCATTCTAGTTGGGGTTTGTAACAACCACGCCATGTACCTCTTTCTCTTGAGGGTTTTCTGTCTCTTTGTACTATACTCATCATTTCAAATTGGCTACTCTCAAGTTGATCCCATCAACCCACTACGGTGGTTCACCATTGTGCCCCATAGTACTTTGGTTCAGTGCCTGGAGTGTCAGATTCTACGTGGACATACTTTCACCCATTTTTCAGGCTTTGTGTTCCCCTTTATTTGGGCTTTCAAAATCATTCACACCTAGAGGGACCCCCAAATGGCATGGATTCTAGGCCTAAGGGATCTCCTACCATTATGGGCTAACGTCCTCGAGGGTCTCAGACTACAAATCGATACAAGTACTACGTTGCGAGTATGGTTAGCGGTCGATGAAAATTGGTTTGTCTCCATTTCTGGCTAACATGATATGGATGTTGTGTTTTGAACATGGTCAATAGTTATCCTCCACCTTCACGCCATCCCCTTCAATCCATGAATGTTGGTTACACGATTCACATTTTGTTTTACAACCCATCATGTCCAAATGGAATTTTGACACCCCTAGCAGTATCCCTCAGTGCATATTCACACGTTATGAGGAAAAAATCCACGGCAAATGCATCATTTGAGGATCCGAACTATCTTCCCTTTGGGGTGATTTCCATGTATTGAAAAAACCTCTTCTGCCCTTGTTTCCCACACCAATTTTGACTCACATGGGTTTAGGGAATGGATTGGGGTCCGCATTTACTCAAAGGGATTCCAATCCTCTATGGTCCGAGCTCTAGGATCATAAAGTAAGATCTATTTTAGAACTATGTATGGCATTATTCACATCCTCATGGGATATGTAGGAATGGCTAGATATCTTATCTTTGGGTCCAGCTCAAGGTTCAATGATTTATCACTTCTTCTCTACATTTTAGGATCTAACTCTTATGGGACCGCATGGCGTTTTGTGGGATTATGTCCTCATTCACATCATATTTTCATTACCGCACCACACACACCCTTTTGAAGAAGTTATCCCCCCTTACTTCATGTTCCACATGAAATTAAATTGTATGTTGTCCTGCAAAACATTAAAAGGTATCTTCAAGAACTACGTGTGGATTGATTCTCATTCCTATGGGATAAATAGGAACACCCGGACAACTCATCTTCAGGACCAGCTCAATTGGGAGCTAGTTTCTCCTGCCCCTTATCCTATAATATTTATTGGCGCCTTATCCCAAGGTTCCCTCTCAGAATCAAACACGTCATGGTTTCAACATTGTCCTCATTCCCATCTAGTATTCTTTATCACATCATGCAAATCCCCTTTGGAACATCATCTCTCATGTATGAATATGAGCCATATGACTGTAAACTATGATTCTTAATCCCACATGACATTTAACTGTTGCGTATATCTTTCATGATGTTAGAATGAATGGTTGGACCAATCACATGAAAGTAAACTGTGACATTATTGTCCTGGCCATACGATGAAAAACGGCACTGCACCCTGATATCCTCACTCGACGGGGCATCGTGTTTGGTATCAGTCATAAACCATACCATTTTTCAATTCCTACACATGGATTGATTCTTGTGTAGATGCCTAGACTTTCTATCTGAGGTCCATCGCTACATAAAAAACACTCATTCATCCTAAAAGGACAAACAATATCTATCAAATACCACTTCTTTCAGAGCAAGGGCCAGACCCTCATGACCATATTGTCTTCAGAACTGGTACATTATCGTGCCAAATTTTATAACTATGTGTGTCTTGATTCCCACCCACATGGTTACGTAAGAACACCCTTGCACTTTTCCTCGGTCCTTGCCTAAATTATGTTTTCAGTCCCTCAACGAAAATCCTTCCCAAGAAACACATGGTGATCCAGACGACGGGTCCTCATTCTTGTTGGGTTTTATTAATAACTCACCATGTTTCTCCCTTATACCGTACCATCAACGATCTGAGATATATGACCGTAGACTACGATCAACTTTATCTATTCCATAAGATGTTAAACTGCATGGCGTTTTACAGAACTATGTATGGCTTGATTCCCATCTTTATAAGACACGTAGGAACGCCCAGACACCCAGTCTTCAGGTCCAGCCCTAGGAATATGAAATTATGTACCCTCTATTTTGTAACTCATCCTATTTCATATCTAATGGAACCCCCTAATAGTATGGATGCCTGACCTTTGTCTCACCTACTATACTAGGTTAACGTTCTGGTAGACTAATGGATGACATTCTGAGTCAGGCCTCGTGTTTCAAGCATGGTCAATGGTCTGCACTCATTTGTCATCCCCATTAGAAGATAATACAATATTTAAATTGTGTTTAAAACATGGCCAACAGTTACCCTCTATTTCCATGACACACCCACATTATTCTGAATTTGGGGTTTTGTGATTCACACTTGTCACTCCCTTATGTTCAGGTTGATTTCAAACACCCATGGTGTTACCCTGCTAGTGAAATTAGAGCACATTGGGAAGACGCCACAATAATTTTTATTAGGCCATCGTCCCCTAATAGGGCCTCTCCATTCTCATCCAAGGAATACATGATGGTTGTTTGAACCTCGGGTGCCCGGAGCTTGGTTGGAACTCCTACATTTGAATGAAGTAATAGTACAAACATCCCTTGTTTATCGCACCTGGTATGACCCATGTGAGGTTAGGAAACGATTTCTATTTGTTTCAGGATTGTGGTTGAATGCATTAATCCAAATGAATAAGTAAATAAATATATCCAAAAATCTATCCATACTTGCAGTTCAGAAAAAGAGGTAGTAAGGAGAAATGAGTTTATGATTTCGACCAATACAGGTCCCTTTAGGATCAGAATCTCGGATAGATCATTCCAGTGCTGGTAGCTTTTGGCTTCTGGACTCGATAATTTTTTCCTGCCCCCTGATAACCCTATCATCATTAGCATCCATAGAGAGAAATACACGTTCCATGGCATGTTCTTGCACCTGTTCAGTTTGAAGATTGTTCATTTGGTGGCCAACTTCCACAACCTTCTCATGGGAATCCTCCTTCTATGCCATAAATTGCTCCAAATTCTCAGAAGAGTTGGAAATGAATACCTTCTTTTCTTTCATCTGTTCTTCAATGCGTCAGACCTCTTATTCTGCCTTTATGAACACTTTGGTACTCCCCAACTATTTCTGACACCGGGAAACTCCATAGTGTCAACAACTCTCGCACAACATCTCATACCTGTAGTCACGAACAGTCGAATGAGGAATGTGAGCATCCACCCCTCTAGCACCGAGAAAGCATAACCTAGTAGGGAGTGATCCCATCAGTTTTACCCAATCATTCTGAGGCTGACCGAGAAAGCACTTGATACACTTCCACCCTTTGCGCCACATCATATGACTTTATTCGGCCACCTCTGAATCTTAATCATCTATCTCCTCGGGATCTTTATGCCAATTATCAGGGAAATGATCCAAGAGACTTGTCAAAGTTCCTTATTCAGGTATTCCTCCCAAGGGGGTTGGTAGTTCAACACCTGGGAAACCTTCCTCTCCCCTCTCGGTCTCGGTAGATCATTCTCAATCTTCCTGCCCTGCCCCGACATTAATGTCACCAATATCCCCATCTATTTTCTCACCAAGTGACCAGACTGGCTCATTTTGGGAAGTGTTCCTTGAATGGGCGGGGACATTTTTCATCGAATCACTCACTAATGGTGTGGGTTCGTCGACCTGTCGAGCCTCCAATGGCGTGATTTCTGCAAAAACTATGAACACCCTGATCAAATGGTTTTTCTAATAGCCAATACAAGTTCTTAAGTTAGAAATCTTAAAAAAAACTCAGAACATCAGCATATGGCTTTCCTGTAGCCACATGAGCTGTCACGGTGGGGGATCACTCAGCACACGTTAGTTCAATAATGGGCGTTGGCTCCACAGCTTGTTCTTTTTCCACCTCCCCCCCATCAGATAAAAATTTTCAGTCAGCGCCAATATGTTCCTGAGCAGGATAATGAAATTCAATTGAAATTAAAGTGCCGAAAAGGTGGAAGAGAAGGATAGATAAGGGTTGAGACATACCTCGAGCAGCTCAATTCTATCTACAACATAGCCAATTATCTCACCACTCTCTCAAATACTCCCTTCGTGGGATGCCCCTTGAGACCCTCCACCTTTGAGCTCTTATTCTCCTACACCTTCTCTTTCCTCTTATCATTATCCTTCTCCTTCTGTCTCCTCCACTGCCGTATCACTACCCTCCTACTCCTCATCTTTTTCATCATCCCTGTGCATCATCTTTTCTGGATCATGCTCTTGGCCGAGCATTACCTTCACTAGGAGGGGTTGTTCCCCACACCGACCTCGTTGGTGTGCGTACACATACATGGCCGTCAGGTACGCGTGCCGTTGATGGAAACTCACCCTATCAACAATCCAAATGAGTCCGACCTCTGGCAGCTGGATTCTGTATCGTACTATCTTTTTCAATATGGCTTCAGTGCCCATCGACTGTCATTGGGTCAACCAGAAAGACTATAGATCCGAGAAGATTGTGTCATTGGAAGGCTAAAGCATATAACTTATCTGCTTCCTGGGAAGTTCCATGAACACTACTTGAACCCCTCACCCCCCTAGTCATCGAGGGCACGTTGGCGCCATGTGATTTTACCGCTGCTGTAATCCCAACATGTGCGGGCCTAGTTTCAAGATATTCTTCCGGCATTTCCTCCCCACCATCACCCTGTCATCCATCTCACTACCCATATTCTACATTGTCTACCTTGAGTAGCCTGACTCGCTTCCGTAAAAGTCCCCTAGGGTATTTTATGTCCCAATATTCAGCTAATTTTATCGAGAGGACATCATCAACTCTAGTGGGGGGATGACATCACCAGATCCATGGGCTGTGAACATCAACCAAATTTGGCGAAGAACACAAGGATACCTCTACTCCCTGACATATGTATACACTTTCTTCACATCCGCTGGAGGCATAAAAACTACCTGGTGAATCTTGATGGAACGTAGGGCTCACAACTGATCTTCCCATCAACTCGCTTCACAAGAACCCCACCTCTAATTCCCTAGATGTATTCCCTATACTTCAATGAGATTTTCCCATTGTCTACCATCTGGCTAGTTGTGGTGGGGAATGAGATAATATTGAAGTTGAAATGATTTCCAATTTTGATCCTTACACCCTCCTCATTGAGTGTCAATGGCATGACCCCAACAATCTTCATCAAGGAAGTTCGCAGTCCATTACATGGAGGATTAATGGCATTCATAAATGTATACCTATCGTAATGAGTAGTGACCTAGCCATGAAAAATCTAGAAGGGACCACCGATCCTCCTCAGTGACCCCCTCTTAAAATGCACCCCAGAATGACATACAAATGGGCAGACATAGGGACTCTCAGATTGAACTTATGATTAGATGACATGATGTTAGACATCACCAATGTCATCTGGAAAACTCCCATCCTTGTTCCATTCACTGGTAACAACAACCCACTCAAGAAGGGAGCAGGAAATCTGGAGTAGCAGACGTTCGGGTACTAACAATCATTTATACTGAAGCCCCATGATTGATATTCCCCCACCTCTAGGAGCCTCTAGTACGATCCTCTCTTGCTCTTTTGATTTGTGATTTGACACCATCATCCCCGCCCCAACTTCGTGACTTCCAGATATTTTGGCAGAAACAAGATAAACCAATTTTTATAGGTGATTTAGTTCAAAATGTCCTTGACCCCAGCCTCTTTTTAGCCAGCTCCATCAAATGCCATGTTAGGATAAGATTTTTTGATATGTCATCTTTGATGTTTCTCGTCAGAATGAATTCAACATACTGATGTACACCCAAAGGGATACCCCCGATGCAATAAATGTACCAATGTTAGATACAAAATTCCCCATGGTGAAGAAGGAAGTTATTGGTATCGAGGGACCATCGAGTAAACAGCTCTAACCCGAGCTCATGCTGATGGTAGAACTGAAAATGCGACATCCACATGGCCTTGAACAAACTGATGTTCCGTTGTTTAGCCTCAAACTGGTCTCACATCTGGCATACCCAATACGACGAGGACCATTCACTAGTGAAGTTGCCTCTATACCACATATCCCAATCCTACATCATTCCTTTAGTTTCATCATCAACACTCTATCAGATGGTACTTGCATAATGGGCTGGAGAATCTTCTGCGAGAGGGTGGATTCCCAAAATAGTCATGGTCCTGGGATTCAGGACGTAAACACCCATATTCCTGGTTTCTACAGTAGGATGACAATTGTTTGTGATATTATATCGAGGTAGGTCATCCTCACGGGTCACCCATGACGACGGTGTGACGACATAAAATCAAGTCACGTGTACCTCCTCCTAAATACCAATGTCACATATCGGCATGTTGTCTGAAAATTCATACTCCTTCGGTGCAGGGGTTAACATTTTGAAGAGAGTATGGTTGCTGGATGCAATATTTTGGGTGCCATAAACCGTAGGGATGGAAACCATGTCAGCCCTTTGAGTGGTGAACATGAATTCTCTCTTAGCATCAACCCAATTAGAAGCCATCTTCTTTTGGGGAGGTCTCAAGGATTCAGCACGAATAGACTACTACCGCGTGAAAAATGAGGAGGCGACGCCAATAATTAGGATTTGGCACAAAAAATCGAGGCAGTGGCGTGAAAACCACATGTCGTTATGATAAACAATGGCTGAGCTCCGGGAATCACGCACAACCAAAGTCATTATTCGCACAAGACATGGGAATTTTATAACACGTGAGGGCTCATGAGTTATCATGCGAGAAAAATATATATTTATTGAGGGTCCTGTAGGGGGATTTATAGAGACAGAGCAAGGTTTTCGCAAGCATGTGATAATGGATTTGCATGCCACTCACCTGTTTTATGCACATTTGCAGGTTTTGGCATGTGAAGACTCCATGATGTTATGCGTCTTGGAATTTCCCTTGGAATCTGACCTTTGCATCCCTTCGGTGCTTCAATTCTTAGTGGGCGAATTTGTAGACGTCGAAAAACTCTCAAGGGAAGATGTTGGTTTTGGAGTGATAAAGAGAATACATATTTTTTCCAAAATATCCAATCCAGGGGGCCCAGTAGGGCTGTCTAAAAAACTCACAGGGGCCCGTGAAAGAATCTCTCCTGCACGAAAAACTACGATATTCCAGGAAATTTTCCATGTACATGAGGAACCTTTCTCACCATTGACCACAGGAACAAAATTTTACATGTGGCCACCCCTGCACGGTTGAATGTTCGCGTTTCCACCATTGGCACATAATATTTTGCGTGAACCGGTTTCCGCGCAGATCCAAAGACCCCGAGCGCCTATAAGTAGATGACCACACCTCTAACCTCGGGACGGCTGAAGAAACTGAACTACCTCTAGTGTGCGAAATCCATGTCTCTTACACACAATAGATGGCCTTTAGGTATGGCATATTTCACGACATGCCTCCCAGAGGTCTGCCCATGTGCAAGACCACTCAGGCATAACCCTCACCCAAATACCTTTGAGGCCCTTCCCCTACACGCAATCCCGTAAAATTGTGCACAATACATTCCAATTGAGTGCGTACCTTATTACTTGAGAGAAATATATTCCAATTTCATGAAAAACCACGTCCCCATTTGCATGCCAAACATCTCCAATTGCACGTCATCCCGGTATTATCTACACAAGTGACTCAATTGCACGCTGACCGGACATTTTTGTGAAACTGTTCCATTTGGTGTGCAAGCCTCCCTCTTTTTGTGTGTGTGTGAAATTTCTCTCTTTAGGACATTACTTTCAGGCGCCTCCCATGCCCAAAACATATATGACACAAACAGTCTTCTGGTACGACCTTCTTGGCTCACACGACGTACCATTAATGTCCCTTGGGTGGAGTTTCAAATTGCATCTCTTCACCTCATGTTTTTTCTAAATAAGCATGCTAATAGTTATTTCTTTTTTGCATAGACACGATAATATGGGCCCCCAATGGGATCACCTCATGAAATACCCTATCCATGGAGTTTCATGTTCCTTATCTTCCCCAAGGTGTATATGGTTCTAGTTATGTAAGTCCTAGGAGTGCAGAGTATACCCACTTCATCCGAGCTGCAAGACGTTAAACTGCCAAGTGCTATCATCCTCAGTACATGACATTAAACTATGACCTCAGCCTGTGGCTCGCAAGAGGGGTTCCCCATCATCGATATTATCTCTTCCCCCTGGTCTCCATGGGAGTGATATCATTCACCACACGGAATGACATCCTCTATATTGGAACAACATTTTTCCATGGGGAAAGGGAAACCACCCTGGTATAAAACACCTATCCTTTCACGCAGGAGGCCACATCGCTTCCCCTCATTTTCCGGTGCCAAATCCTTCACCCTTTGCGCTTGGTAGACATCGAGCCTCCATTCTGGAGTAAGTACCAGTATACTTGGGCTATTAAACATGCATAAGCTCTTGTATCCTCTTTGGGATGATAACCACGTGTAAGCCCCACTCAACATTCTACAGACACACCTTTCGCGAACAGATCGTTAGGTCTTTTCTTCCTTTGTTTATCACACTGAGCATGACACATATGGTCTTAGAGAAAGAATCTACCATGACATAATTCCATGCAACCTAGAGTGTGTGCCCCATAACCAATGTGATCTACAATGTCTTTTATCCTTTCCATGGAGAGGTAAGAAATAAGACTCCCTGATGTTCAAGCCCAACTGCAATTGGTCCTGACTCCCTTCACGTCGGCTCACCAAAAACCCCATCCCAAACTATGTGGACTTTGATCTTTTCGAAGGAAAGGTACGTTTGATGCCTCCCTGAGGTTCAAGCCCAACAACCATCGGTCCTGACTCCCATCACATCATCTCACCAAAACCTCATCCCAAACTACCAGGACTTTGATCCTTGCCAAGGCAAGGTACATTGGAAGCCTCTCTAAGGTTCATGATAGACAACCATTGGTCCCAAATCCCTTTACATAGACTCACCAAAACCCCATTTTTAACTATGTATACATTTTTCCTTACCATGGAAAAGTATGTGGGAATCCATTCTTATGTTCAAGCCCAACAACCTTTGGTCTCGAATCCCTTCACGTCAGCTCAACAAACCCCCATTCTGAACTACATGCACATTCATCCTTTCCAAGTCAAGGTACGTAGGAAGTCTCCCTGAAGATCAAGACCAACAACCATTGGTCCTAAATCTCTTCACATCAGATCAACAAAACCCCACCTGATGTACAATGCCTTTGATCCTTGCCATGGTATGGTACGTTGGAATCCTCCATGAGGTTCAATCCCAACACCTAGTCACTTTGACCCATTTCATTTCAGTTCTTCCAACCCCATATGAACTATGTGGACTTTGATTCTTACTAATGTAGGGTATGTAGGAAGCCTCCCCAGGGTTCAATACCCATAACCTATCAAACCTGACCACCTCAGGTCAGTCCACCCCCGTCCTGCATGATGTTAATTTGTAAACACCAATCTGCGGTATGATGTTGTACCCCACGCAACGGTAAGCCATGGTGTCCCTAAATCAGCGTTAAGTCATTGCGTCCCTCAATCAACGGTAATTCATTGTTCCAAACAGACTGGTAATTCGTTGTGTCCCTCAATCAGTGGTAAGCTGTTGCATCCCTCATTCAGTGGTAAACCATTGTAACCCTTATTCAATGGCATGCCATTGTGTTCCCTATTCTACGGATAGCTGTTGTAATCCCTTTTACTAGGACAGTCATCTTTGGTATTTCCAAGTGGAGTTAGACCAACTCGCGATGCTAACCATGCATGAGCCCCCATACACATCATCGAGATGTTGTCCTATGTGCATTCGTCAATCCATGCCCATTTCTTGGTCTTCCCTTTGAGCATATGTGTTTCGGTAAGGTCATGCCCCAACCCAGAGGTTCCACGTCCTATGGGTCCAATACATGTGCCCATTCTCACAGGCCACCTATTTATGTGTCCCATTACCCTATTGATCTATGCATACATTGATTCCCTGCCACATGGATATGTAAGAAGTATTCTTGAGATTCTATCCCAACATCACTGTCGTCCTCACGACGGTTCCATCCCATTCACCACACACTTCATTAAAACACTCCATCATCTATCTTCATTTTTACCAGGGCCACCACATCCTGGTGAGGTCATGACAGCACATCCCCCTATATTAGTGTACCCTCTAGGGGTTACACTAATCTGTTTCACTCTAGTCAGTGTTCTGATCAGTCCGATCTGTCTCTGCAAGACGTTAAACATGCGACATACCCTGTGTTAAACATGGGAGGTTATGGAAATCCTTAGAGACATACCTAGGGAATATGATTCCTCATATTCGACGTGGGGTTCCTCAGGCTCCCACACCCACGAGAAGCCCTATAATAATGGACATAAACCAAGACATGCCAGTGTCCTATAATCCCGACACTCCAGTGATTCCCAACGTGACAACTCCCGTGACCGATGGATTCTTCCCTGACATGACCCCTTAAAATTCCCTGAAAGAAGTAGCATAATTAACTGGCATCCAAGAAGATATGGCACTGGGAAGAGTTTCACTAACAACATCTTAAATATATAACGGGGACCTATACTAGGTGATGAGTTTCGATGAGAAATCCACAGAAGGATGAACTGACATCAAATCATCCCGTTTCAATCAAGGATAATATGTCTAAGAACTAGGAATGGATGTCACCTGACTTTGGGAAGCGGGAATGTGGGGCAATAAAGAGCACCGTCGTCCCCCCAAAAGACGGACGCGCGACCCCAATCAAAGCATCAGAAACAATAATATAATTGTGATATTTCTGATATATTTTCCACTCAGAATATATAATATATAAATTTCATTAATACCTTTCCAACCATTTAAATAAGATAATGCAATTTGTTTGTATGTGTCTTCTATTTCGTCCACGAAGCGATGAATTTCTATTTCAACACTATATCGCATGGATAATATATATAATTTTATTTAAATAAATAATATGGTATTTATTATAGTATGATAATTATATATATAATTATATTTACATTATTTTAATGTTGACCACTAAAAACATCTCACGTTTTTGACAGATACATATGTCAAATAATCTATAAGATTGAAAGATAGGTAATATTTATAATCATGTTTTTTGATTGGTTTGAAATGTATAATTGGTAAATATATAAGGATTATTAATCCGGAAATGATGTAGTAGTTATCTAATTTACCATATTCAACTACCTAAAGTCATTTTTCATGCAGATGATGAATATCATCAAAACATCTAATGTAAAAACAATTGATTATGTTACTATATATAACTTAGTAATAAGTGAAATATGAAAAATCTTGGAGAATTTAGAATATATTTATTTTAGTAAATTATTTTTAATTGATTTGAATTTTAATTTAATCGAACAAAAAAGTTTTTTTAATGCAAATAACCTTTCATAAATTTTTTATATATTATCAAAATAGATTTTCATTATATGATTATTTTAAATAAAAAATTCATAAAATATCAATTTTATTTTTAATGAAATGTTATTTCCATTGAGTAATATTTTAAATTAAATAATTATATATATTTTATTTATTAACTAGAAATATTTTCTTAAATCATGATAAAATATAGTTTATATCTATATTTAATAAGATAAAATTTTATATTTAAATGTAATTTTATTTTGATATAAAATGTACTTATATTAACATGAAATGTTTTTAAAATTTTAATTTTGGAATTTATTTCTATTTTTAGGAAGTTCTATTTTATTGAAACAAATAAAAAATATATATTAACGTAAATATATTTTTTTATTAAATGAAAAAAAATCCCTTTTTGAAAATAAAATGTAAATTAATGTTATAAATGAGAAATTTTAATGATTTTTTAGAAAATAAATTTAATACAACCATTGTATTAATTTTTTGTAATCTATGTTATTATTACTAGATATTAGTTTTCATAGAAATAGTTTAAAATAGTAATGTTAGTTATAAGATGTAATATTAATACTTTATGTTCAATTAATAAAAAAATAATTTATAATTTTTTTTCAATTTTTGAATGACTATAAAAATATTTTTAGAGTGACATTTTTTTATAAAAGTAGTACAGAATATATAGTTGTTAGTAGAGTATAAATATTATTTCTTCAAATAATTATATGTTCATTTAGGTATGTTATTTTGATACATTTTTTAGTAGTTATTTATTATTTGTATTGAATAATTATGCTAAATTGGAATGATCACTTATAAGTTATGATATGTGAAATATTATAAAAATGAAATTGTTACGAAAAAACACTAACAAAAGTATATATATATATAAATTTCTAATAAAATGTTTTATAAGTGGTCAATATTTTTAAATAATAGTACAATTTATTATTTTACAGTTATACTAAATAACAAGCCATCTCAACCCAGATTTTTGTGAGTAATGCATGACCACTGTATATATCTAGCTATTTAAGAAATCATGGTAGAATGTGAGGCGATCACATTCATATGAATATTTATATCATAGTGGCTGAATGGTTCTTCCATGGGTTTTCTAGATGAAAAAAATGTATTAGGGGGGGAGGGTCGTCCCAATTATGATGTCTGGAATTGTGTTTGGGTTTCGAACATGGTTCTTTGGATCCTATGTTTATCCCCAGTGGTTGATAACTAAGAGATTTCTCAACCTAGTAAAATATTGATGTGGGTATCCTCCCATTGGAATTGTACAACAGTATTAAAAAAATACACTAAAAATATTTATATTTGATATGATCATTCTCATTTGACCAATATTTGATTGTTGTCTTTGTCACACGACTATTATTCCTTTTTATCCTTTGTGTGATCGACCAAACTAAGTTGTCAACATTATATTCTCATTTCAATCAAAGAAAACACTAATGGATATGATTTACACATAATGATCCTAAAAACACCTATACCAACAATATCATATTTATTACATGAAAAAAGGTATCCCTCGTTCTACCCTTCATATATTTTCATCCCACAATAGACAAGGTACACATATGACATGGTTTTAATGTAAAACGTATATTATACTAGTATAAAATAAACATAAATGTATATATATATATATACAATAAATTATAAATTTTTTTCTTTTCATCCATGATGAAATATATATATATATTTATATATATAACTAAAAATCAAAATAATAGATTTTTCTACTATAATTCTTATCGTTTTAAGAAACCCAAGAGCTCAAACACCATGACGATTCGAACATAGGTCATCATGGACTAATAGGTCTATTATTTCAGCTTCATACTATTTCCCATTAAAAATAATATACATTCATCAATCATTAGATACCTGAAATTACAATATGAAACTTCTATATATACAGAAATAGAGTACTCCCTCTTCACCTGTAGTAAAAATTTGTCCCATTAATAGTCTTTATTCTTTGATTAATATGGAAATTTAAAAGACTTGGAAGATGGGAAATACCACATCCACAGATAATTTATAATTTTTGTTTTAGTTAAAAAATTAATTTAAAAAAATTACATTATAAAAAATTTCTATATTTTCATGAGTTTAGAATAAAAAAATTGTTGACTTTATATATTATTTCAAAAAAAATTAATATGAAGGATTATTTTTTAGAGAAAAATATATTTTTAAAATAATATATTTAATATTAATAATAAATTTATCTTATGAATTTTTATATTTTTAATTCTATAATTTTCATATATTTAAATTGAACATCTATTTTTTAACATGTAATGTATTTTATGGTTTGTTACATCCTTTCAATACAAATTTATCTAAGTGTTATTCTATGATTTTATTTAAATTATTATTTTCATAGAAACATTAATTCTAGGTATATAATTAATGATATATTATATGGTGACATTATATAATTGAATATAAATTATCAATTTTTTTAATTTAATAAAACCCATATATAATGGAAATTTTCTATTTCCTAATTTCTAATTTCCAAAAAAAAATTATATAAATGTTTTTTACTAATTGTTGATTATAATATTGTCATTTTATTTTAAAATTATACTTTTATTTCAAAAATTATATTTACTAATTATAGATATTCTTGTGAAATAAATGATTCAATGAAATTTCATGACTTTAATGAATATATTTTGTAACAATTTAATTTTATCATTATGTGAAAATTTTATACATTTTTCTAAATCATTCTTTCCCTATATTACTAATAATGAATGATGATTTTTTTAAAATTAGTTTTTGGTTGATTTTTAAGAGATTTGGATTTTATATTCCTATTCAAAGTTAATTTGGCTGGGTTTTAATATTTTTTAAATGGATAATATAAGAGAAAGTATGTTCTATGATTTTTTCCCTGAATATAATACTTGTAACGTTGATTTAAAATGAGAGGAGGTGGAATGCAGACTGATCCTAAAAACTGAAAGGGACATTCTCATTAAACGTGATACACATTATTAATGCATGTATTTCTTAAGGTTTACCATGAATAATTATATTCCATGAGGAAATTAATATTTTCAATGAACATATTTTTACTGTTTCTTTGGATAAATATAATTACTTTCAATTTTTTTAAATTTTTAAAATAAATTGGATTTTAAAAAGAAATTAATTGTAGAAAAAATTGGAAAGTATTTCTTGTGGAATTTTTCAGAGCCATATATTCACAATTTGGGAAATTATTTTTCAAAATGATTATATTTTATGTTAAATATGACACTTCAAAATAGATATTTATGAAAAACATTTTATATTTTTTTCATTGGTTGAAAACCAATTCATACTAAATTTATTACTAAAACTATAGATTAAAATAAATTTTTCACATGTTTAGTAGAATATCCATTGGTTTTGGTGTTTTGGGAGATAACATGAGGGAATATAAATAATTTTATTGTATAAAAATTCTCTATACACAGTTATATTGTAAGGATATTTATTATAATCCTCCAAAACCTATGATAAAAGGATCATTGGATTTGTAATGGACAGTGTATTTTTTAGTTACATTCTGATAATAATATAGAATATTTTTGGAACTGAATAAAAAAAGAAATTGTCTCAGGATGTCTCATTTGATATAAGTGAAACATTATAGAAAATATTAAAGATTGAGAAATTTTCTTTGAGGATTAGATAAGAGTCAGAAGTTTTATTTTTTATGTTCTAGGTAATTAAGTGGCCATTAAGAATATAGAAGTACAATAAAACTAGTTGTTCTATTTTTGAAAATCTATATTCTAAATTTTTTGAATATGATGAAATAATTTCAATGGATCAATTCATTTGGTAGGGGGGATTTTGCTTGAATGATTCATACGAGAAATTTAGGACGATTATTCTTTAATCAAAATTATATTAATTTTTTTTAATTAAAACCAACTAAAAATAATATCAATAAAATAGAACATCCATTAAATGATTTTTTTCACTCTAAATATGTTAAAATTAAAAGTGGAATTAATATATTAAAATTATAAAATATTTATTTTATTTTCCATGAAATAGTTTTTGTATTGAGGAAAATTGTACTTCAAATATTTCATTATATTAGTACTCGTTAAATGAACTTATTATTATAAATTATTATGAAATATATATTTTCTTTTATTTTAAAACGATATGATATTCTATTTAGTTTTTTATTTTTATATAAAATTTATAGTCATAAACACATCATGTCTTTAATTTTATATGTTTTGATAATATAACTATTTTTCAAAAATAATATTTTTATACCGAAAGGAAAAATTGGATATTAATATAAATATAAATATTTACATTCATGAATTTTATAAAATTCCTTTCAAAATGTTTGTGTTCATGTTTGTAGAAATATTTACAATGTATATGGTTTGTGATATTATGTAATATTAATATATCAATGGTTTAATTTCAATAAAAAATATATAAAAGTTATGATTTAATTTCGAATGATTGTAAAAAAATTGGTTAATGAATAATTTATTATAAAAATACAATACAATACATATTATTTTTTGATGATTAAATTTTTTTTATAAATAATTATAAGTTAACATAAGAGGGAAATTTTGAAATTTATTTTTAAAATATATTTTAATAAATGAATTAAAATTTTTATTAATAAGTAAAGATCTATTTTAAATTGTTTTTAGTGAAATAATATAGAGAAGATATAATTAATTGAAAAGAATTAGAGATTTAAGAATATAGATATATATCCTTTTAATAATTTGTTTTAATTTATTATTAGTATTCTTAAAACATAGTATTAATAGACAATTGTATAGTTATGCATGTTAACAATCCTACTGATCCATGAAATGTGGGATAAATACCTGAGGACGCATATGTGCCAACAAGGCATTCAGGGATGCATGTATGTGGGGAGAGAGCCAACATATAAGGATTGTTTTAATAGTGTCCACATACTGCCTACACGGTGCACCAGATGGTTCATAAGGGATCCTCAGCTAGTTCATTTTGTGACAGTTGTTTATATTTAAGATAGCAATGAACCTCGAACAACATCAATATTTGATAAACTATCATCTGGACAGTTCATATGTACAAAAAACATATTCTTAAAATATCACTACCCGATTTAATCATTCTCAGTTTTCTAATCTTCAAGAATCATTATCAAAGACCGAAAAATTATTCCTTCATATGAAACCACATGGTTGATCATGTAACCTTTTAATCTTGTTATTCATCTTAAAAAACCACATGCTTGCATGCATAATACACTATGATCCTTGATACTCCCCAACTATAACTATTGGTTTTCCATGGAAACAAAACCATAGACCTCATTCAACCCTTCATAACATTTCATCGAACAATATACATAAAATAGAAATAGAATGAATTTCCACCCCATAGAACCATGGTATGACCGAAAATAAGTGGAAATATTATATATTTGAAAATTATTATATAATTTTTTTTTGTTTTCCATATGCGATGCTATATATATATATATTCCTAAAAATCAAAATAATGGAATTTTTATTATATATATAGTATTGATCAACAAGATGGATCCTAATCACTAAGAATCCTAGATCCTGTATCACAGTGGATTAATTGGTATAACAATTCACCTTAGCAGTGGATCCCTTCAATATCCCAACTTTTTCCTCTAGCTGTATCCACATGAAATTGTTGAACCAAAAGATCTATATATACATATATAGAAAACTCCCACTCCACATGTTAGAGAAACCATCCCCAAGATCTCTCGTTATCTATTAATTCATACTTCCATTTTCATTCCTTATATCTTGTAAAAACCAGTAGCATTGTTAATTTTTAATTTCAATTTTTGTAAAATTATTCTTTTAATACAATTATATATCAAGGAACCTCTATATCGGAATGATTTCTATATAAAATCCATAATATAATGATTATATATATTACATTATATCCCTTTAATATTAGTAATTAATTTATGAAAATCCACTTATTCGAAGAAAATCATAATTTATTTTAACAAAATTATTTTATTTAAATTTATTATTTTTGAAATCTAATTTTCATATATTCGAAATTTCTGCTCAAAATATTAAGAATCATGAGATTTGATGATTTTATATACCAATTCAATACATTTTTATGGAACATAGTAAATATAAATATTTGTAAAGAACAAATTAACTTAAAAATATTTTTTTTGAATAAAATAATTAATTTTATTTTATAATATTATTTTTACATGGTTTTTTTAATTTCTTATTTATGTCTTAATTTAGTAAAACACCTATATTAATGGAAATTAAAATTCTAAAATTTACAATTTTAAAAAAATATTGTATTTATAAATATAAATATTCAAATTTTAATTTACTATTATCATTTTTTGTTAAAATATTCATTTTGTATATATGGTCTCCATACATAATTATAGGGTTTGAAATGAACAACATATGATAATGAATGTTCATAATAATTATAAAATTAAATTAATAAAATTTTATTCTATCATTTTATGAATTATCTAAAAAAATAATTGATTCTAATTGTCATCTAATTTATAATAATGAATAATTATGTTATTAAATTTATTTGTTTGGTTATGTCTAAGATATGGAAATATTATACACAAATTTTAAAATAATTTATTTATGTTTTATAATATTTTTAAAGGATTATAATAGAGAAAATATGGGATTATATATTTCCTTAAAATAAAACATAGATCTTAGTTGTTAAATTAGATGATGAGGTATGGGGAGTGAACCCATGAACTCGAGGGGATGTTGTCTTAAAATGTGATAATACATGTAGGTTCATGAATTTATTACATTTTTAAAAGTATTATTATATTCCATAAGATTTTTTTCATTTTCTAGGAAAATATGTTGAATTATACTACAGTGGAATATAAGAATTTTAATATGTTATTATATTCTGAAATTAAACATGGTTTCAAAATGATATTTACATTGAATGGATATGAAAAATTTTTCTAAACAATTTTTAAAAATCGATATTTATATTTTTGAATATTATTTATAAAGGATTATATATTTCAAAAAAAAAGTCAATAGATTTTATCAATTTTAATGATAAATTTATTTTCACTAAATTTAAATTCACTTACTAGAAAATATTATACTCATCCATCATTTTAATATAATTATTCATAGTCTAATAAGAAGATATAAAGGATATTGATTTTGTTCAATGGGATATCATATGTTAATCGAAATATCTATTTAATTTATAAATTTTGTATTATTTGATATGTCGTAGAGGAATTTCTCATAATCTACAAAAATTGATACAATTTATGTTTATTTTAATGTAAACCAAGATATGTAGACCCAAGGTTAGACTCATAACCTTGGGATTCCATTGATTCTCAAGAGACGAACCTTGAGGATTCTCTTAGTGGAGAATGATGAATGAAGCTTTGATCGATGATCGATAGAAGACTTTCTTGATGGAACTCACCAAATGCAATGATGTGATAACCAATCTTCTTTAACCAGTGATCCAATTACCAAGTATATTTTCATTAATTATAATTATTTCTCCTTTTTGTAGAATCAAGGATGAATGTTGATAATCCAATGAATAGGTTGAACCATGGAACAATCATTCATGTAGGATGGGTTTTATTGGATGGAGCTATCAGGGTTTGATGAATATATTATTTTAATCATGATTTCATTATAATTGTACCTAGAATAGATCAAGGACAGATTGAACAATAATCTATATTCATTCATTAGGTTGTGAATTTTTTTTATGCCCCCATATTCGATGTGGTTATCATTCTATATAGTTTATGAACTACTGATCATTGCACATAAATTTAATAACGCGACAATACGAAATTGAAGATCTAACATCAGGATAACATCGAGAAGATGTGACAGTGACGTAATAGATGAATCAATGGGATTCAAGACATATCGTTATTTTAGAAATTTACAGATGGGTGATAAAAAAAATATTTTATAATTTTATTAATGTCCCTTAACATATCGATTCATTCTTATGATGATGAGGAGAACCTGGATTTTGCATTAATGAGGTTATTAGATCACCAAAATGATATCATATCATCAACCTATATTTGTTGAATAAGAACGGAGTATTATGGAAAATAGTGATCAACATGGAGTGTAAACCAAGGTTAGACGACATGTGGCCCCCACTAAATGGGGGCTTGGATTTCAGGAGATTATTAAATTTCACACGGCGTATGAACATGTCACATGACATGTAGTTTCTTCTTGGAGACTCGTAATGTATCTTGGGAGTTACATAAACATGGGTTGGTATACACATGAATCCTACATGTCATATACCCCAACACATGACTTGGCCTAGACCAGGTACAACGACTACCCCATGTACTGGTATTTGGGCAGAGCAACACGGGTCGAGACTATGTACAAGAACATAGAAAGAGTACAAGAGTGAACCCCAAATGAAAGGACGTCGAGTGTGACCCTCCAATATGGCATGTATCTATATTCAACATGAAATTTACTTTTGAAACTGGTCGTTGTACACTGGAAATACCTAGGATCTAGGGACACTTCGAGTGACCCTAATACACAAAGTGTACTCTCATCTATATGGCTTGAGCCACCTGTCCACAATATATTTGATAGGGTTAATTAGGGATTCATTCCTATTTCTTTCCCTTGATGGTTTGTTGTTATTTTTTCGTACCCATAAAAGTATAATCCCTTCACCATGAATTTCTGGATAGAGTTGTTGAAATCCCCTTTGAGATGCTTGGAATTAGATCCTTCGTTCATTCTTTATTACCAAGGAAGAGTCCTTATTATTGATGTTTCCTTATTAACTAGGAATTTATCCCATATATAGCAGGTTAATCTGGATGAGGTTATAGGTATTACCCCATTTCCATGGTTGTGACTCTCATCTATGTATTGTATATTTGTTCAGATTTATTAGTGTATCTCTCCCTTTCTCTCATGATGGTTCCTATAAAATAGTACATATCGGATGACCATCATTAGTGTTATCAAGATTATGAGTTTTTTCTCTTGTATGAGTTCCTGTGGAATCATCAAACATAATCCCTTATGTGGGTATATAGTAGTTTTGACTTACCTCCAGACTAAGTGTCTTGGATTGAGTATATTTGTATATTCTTGTTATATGTGTTTTAGACATATACTAAATTGATATTAGATCACCTTTTCTTTGTCTATAACCATGTGGATTAGGGTTTTCATACTATTTAATGTTATACTTTACCCTTGATTGGATTTTCCAACATGTGTAGTGTTTTATGAAAATGTCCAACCTTTTGATATAGTCCAGGGTGGACCATGATAGGGAAAATATTCAAGAGTTCATGTAGGCTGAGGAATTTCTACATCTTCAAGAAGCATTCCCAATACCTATTTTGTTTACAGTTTGAACATTGTAGTTTACAGACTCTTTCTTTTAGTGGGCCTGTATTCTAGCAAAATTTACTTTACTTAACTTTACTTTCAATGTCCTACTCCGGTTGTTGGGATAGCAGTTTTCATGCATTTTTATTTTATGGATTTTATATTTTAGAATTAGTGGGCATACATATGTGTGTGTGGGTACTCATAAATTATAAAATCCTCCAATGATATTGATATACCTTCACAATTCCAGTAACCAGCACCTAGCCTCTATGAGGTGGTCTTGGGGAGTAGCTTCACAGGCCCCATTGGGATGGGTTTTAGAAATAACCACATTATTTATCAAATTATCCTCGATCAACATGGTTTGTAATTTTGTGAATTATGATCTAAAAGAGTAAATATGGTCCTAAATTTTAATGATCCTATAAATTTTGGATAGATTAAACCAACATATGATTTAAAACTAGAAACAAATCTTGAAAAATTTTGAATCATCCTTTGAAACAAACATCAATATTACTATAAGACCATTTGGGAGGTAAAAATCATGAAATTAGACCTAAATCTAAAAAAAATCATAAAATAGAACTATATTAAAACCAGTCTCATCGTATTCTATGTGGTGAAATAAAACATGAAAAAAATTATTAAAAACATTAAAATTAATTAATCTACACCGTTATCATAATTGAACAAAATTTATTTTTCATATACATGAATTCCTTTAAAACAATACATCCACCTTCAAAATTATTCACATTAATTTTAATGCTCACATAATTCATTTTCCAAAGGAAATCTGCACATTAAAAGGGATTTCAAGGGTTCATTTCTCCTAATTTATACACCCATTTTGGAAAAATTCATTTTATTGTAATATATAAAACCATATGTAAATAATCTATATCTATTTTATTTACAAAACACTTCATGTGATTAATAATAAAATAAAAAATATATATTTTATTAAATTCCTTTCCACTATCAATTTCTATACCAAACATCCATTTAGATAATACCTCAAATAAAACATATTACTTTAATCTAAAATCATTTTATAATAACATATGAACCTATATTTGAAAAACTATTAAATTTCCTAAAATACATCATTGTAATTAACCATTCAAATAAATGAAATTTGGAAAATTTATATCATTAGAGAAATAACATGTTCTTAAAAATAAATAATTTCATCCAAAAATATATTTTATGTAATATAAATGTAACAATTTATAACACAAATCTAATGAATGTAGAGAAAAAAATCAATCTAATCGTCACCAAAATTATGAATCCAAGAAAGATATTCCATTAAGTATTATCATGAAATTTGAAATCCCCATTGTATTCAATTTTCATATCAATGAACCCAAAATAATAAATACATGATTAAACTAGAACAATGCTTTATTTTTATGTATTGGTTGGAAATCTATGCACCAATCCTGAGAGTTCCATTTTAAAAACTCACACAACTAGCAATGTTGGATCAAAGTTGTCTTATTTGGGGTGTGAGGAAACTGTTTACCCCGTTTTCCTTATATATTTCCCCAAATTCATAGTGGGGCCCAAAATCCATCAATATACTCATAGGAGATCAAAATAAAATAAAATCAAAAAAACATTTGAATTTATAAAAATAATATTTAAATATTGACTAAAAACTCAAGATAACATGATGACTCATGTTTTATCAAAAATATTTGTTGATCAAGCACAAAATCATGATATACCCCAAGTTTTAAAATGAAAATAATTTATTTTTAAAAACAATTTGTACCCCTAAATAATTATATATTATTTCAGGAATATAGTCCCTATATTGAACTATGTATATGACTCCAAATTTAGTGAACATTTTTAGATTGACTCAATACATCACCCAGCATGTATTTACACTAATCCTGATTGTAGTTCTCAGTACATATGGGTATGTAACTAGTTCAGGGGTATAATGAAGTAATTATGGGGAAACTTTTCACCCTATATGACCAAAATAATCAAGTCAAAGATCTGGATAGTGATCCTGATATAACAAATTCAGTATTGAACCCCCATGATATAACATACCATTTAGATAAAAATATGATAACCAACTAGAGTAGTACAAATAGACAATTATATTTAAAACGAAACAGAAAAACAACAACAAATAGAATGAATATGAAATATAGATAGAATGTAATATGGAATTAAAATCAGTTAGTTTAACTAATTAATAAATAAATTCCCTGTATAAAATAATTTCACACACAAATTATGATCAAATGTCTCTTTTGGATCAGTGGTCACTAAGCACATACCTTACAATTTTGCATTATAAAACCTAAGAAAGTCCAATAAGTCACTAGATCCATAGAACCAAAATTAAATTATACAAGTTAGATACCAAAAAAGGGCTTTTTGTGGTGTGATCTAGACATGAAAAATAGTTTTTTAGTAAATAAATTATTCCATTACATTTAAAAATCTATTTACTTATTGATTTTTTAAAATGTAATAGTCGTTTGATTCATATAGTTTAATAAAATCAAATTAATTTTTGATACCCATATTAAATAATTAAATTTACCTTTATAGAGTAAATAAATAATGAACCAAAACCCATCTATTTTAAAACTCCCATTATAAACACTTTGTATGGTATTAATGTTTAAGGGAACTAGAAATTCGGTGTATATAGAGATTTTATCCATTATACCTATTGTATATCATAATGGATGTGACAATACAAGTCAACCAAATACTCACCATATAATAAAAAATAAAACAAATTAAATAAAGACGAAATATCAACATCAACATCTTAACGTTATACCTCCCCTAATAAAATGTCGTAACATTAATAAACATGTCAAAAAAACTTTTTACAGTCCATACTATTCACTGTATAAATAAAAATATTTGACCAATCCAAGTCATAACAATTATAAAAAAACAACATTAAATATTTAAAGTATACCATTCCAAATAAATATCATAATTTTATGCTATTCTGCACCACTTGAAACCTCATTTCAAATAGTCCCTCAAAAAACATATTCAAATTAATTTAGTGGATTTAAAATATATTTAATCACATATAAAACCATTTGGAGAAAATTTCATTCTATTCAAAATAATTTTTAAAATACATCCATTTTCATCATCTCAAACAAAATCACACCAAATGATGTCATTCATAATATTACATTCATTACCCACATTGTGTTAAATATATTTATTCTAAAATTTTCAGTATAATATGTCAAATATATTTCTTTTATAAGAACATTTATCTTAAATAATACTTTATGAATTGGAAAAAAATTGATGTCCCCTAATAATTAATGAGAAACCCTATGGAACCCCTTAAAACATGTTATGAAAATTATATATCAATAGAATTTTAAAATAAACATGGCATTATAAACACCAATCTATGAATAAAAGGATAATTAAATTAATTCCATAAAAACATCATCCTCCAATCATGTAGAGCCTTGATAAGAATTGAAGAATTTTTTTCCATAGTGGATAAAGATATACTACCAATGACACACATTCTATATTTTCTAAATAATCACAACCCCATTATTATAACATATCATAACACAGATACTAATCCAAAAAAATATTATGTTTCATAAGAGATAATGAAATTAAAAAAATGAGGGGGGAAGGGGAGGTTTATAGAATCAGACTCGGAATACCTAAAAATATATTTGATAATAATAAAAGGAAGAAAAATTGAAATGGAAGGAGGAATGCTTTCTCTAGGCCACACCTCATCATTAGTTTAATTTAATGGAACAAATGGATAAGAAAATTACTAAATATCAAGTGGGTCATGATGGATATTTCAAATTTTATGTGATCTGATTAGATCACATAGTAATGACATATAGTTTGGGAAGAAATCAATAATTGTGTCATTCTTACTAGAAAAGAAAAAAATATCACAGAGTTTGACTGCATGGTTTACCATAACATTAGTCAACTATTAAAGGAACCTATATTATATGTTATAGATTTGGAATAGAGTCACTCACATAGTACCCCCCGAACCATGTACAAGACATATTCCAACCCTTTATAATTAAAATTACTCAATGAATTTATAATAAATACACATGGTTTAGTCCAACCAATATGTCACGAATATGAAATAAAAAATTAAATGAAAAAATGAACATCAAAAGTTCATTACCTTAGGAAACTAGAAAATATCAGATATATTATACACCAAAATAATGAAACATAATAAAAATCATGAATTTTAAAATTTTAAGCCCCAAACATTCCAAAAATAATTAGTTTTAAATAATATAAAATATAAAATAGTTTTGAAATTTGACCGTAACATTTTCTACTATCATATATTTGATAACAATAATTTTTTCCATCATAAAAAATTCTAATTAATTATGAATAAAAAAAAATTATGTTTAAAAAATTAATATATTTCAATGATTATGTGTGTGTAAATTATTATTATAATAATAAATACAATTAATAACTAATGAACATTGATTTTAATTAAAGATATAGATAATATATCTAATAAATTAAAAATACATAAATATTGTTTTTATTAAATTTAATATAATAATATTACATTAATTTTATATTTAAAAATATATATTTGAAAATATATATTTTTAAATTTTTTATTATTGTGCGCATTCCTTTATTAAAATTAATTTTCATAATTTTATTGTATTTAATCTAATGGTGTATATAATTAATTTTCAATTTATATATAAAAATTATGTATAATAGAATATTTTGTATTATTATTGTGGTAAATTGTACGTCTATGTAAAAATGGTTAAATTATACGGATTCAATTTTGATAATTAAAATTATATAAAATAATTATAAAAGTCCAATCATTAGTGAAGGAGTCAATAATATATGAGAAACAAAAATAATATTTTCATGAAACATCTAACTCCCATATAGTTCTATCATAAACACTCGCATATCATTGTATTTGTAATCCTAATAATTTTATTCCTAATATGTCAATACATGTTTCCAACTTCTATATTATTTATTTAGGTTTTTACATACTTATTTTTGCCTATAGAGTATAAAAACATATTTTATTTGCATTTTTATCCTTTAGAAAGAACAGAAGTTAAATCGTGATTGTGGTGAAATATGTGCTCATCCCTTGTGAGTCCTGTGTAAAATGGGAATGTCATACGACAATGAATGGGTATGATAGAAGGCATGGAGTGTTTCCGAAGCACCTATGTACATTAGCTATAGAAACCCTACTACACACATTGTGATGGTGGGTTTTAGGGAAAATATCTATGTTTATTTTTAAAAAACATGACATGGGATGGTTTTGTTCATCAAACGTTATTAGAAGAACCATGACCATGGTGGGGGACATGGTGCAGGTTGTGGTTAAGGACACATGTCATTATTAATGGTATTAAATGAATTATTATTTTATTTAATCATCTACTTCATCGATACCACCATAATTTATTTATCAGTAATTTAATAAAGAGTTATTTGGGACAAACATATTGTGGGTTTAAAAAAATTATTTTCTAATGATTTTTTAATAATGTAACTATATTCATCTAATCCCTCCTTACTCAGTGGGGTTGTAATAATCTAACCATTATATATAGTGGCTTTTCTTGTTGAATCTATATGATTGGAGCCTCTCATTTTCTTATTTGATCATATTTACTTTAGTGATTGTTGTCACCTTCATCAACTAGACTTTAATATTAACGTTGGTGACATAGAATATTTGGTATGTTTTCATTCCAACATTTTATTGATTACAACAGAAGTCTAATTATTGAAAATTTAGAATTTTTTGTTCGGATTTTTTAAAGGGGTATCTTTAGTAAAAGAATTTTCTGGTTTGCATACAAAAAGGGTTTAGGTGAAGATTGATTTGTAGAGCCTATGGTATGGAATTGACATTATTGATTTAGGATGTTATTTACCAATTAGAGGCCATATATATGAGTATTAGAATCATATGTTTTTTTTCATATATTCATTATACCATGATAATGTTTTATAACATTTGTGTGCATGTATTTCCCATGCGACCAATTCATGAATTTGATCACATGTATGTGTGTTTTGAAAAAAAAATTACATTTCGTATGCTATATTAAATTTCCATGAGATTTATTTGGTATATGATTATTTTTGTGCATTATACCAATGTGATTTCTTGACCCATAGTTGATCTGCGACCATAGAGGGGGGCATTTTGATACATCATGTGACATGATTTGGGGAAACATTTAGTTGATAAGGCATAATGGCCTTCTGTTGACTGACCATGGTGGTATAATTTTCTAGGGGATATAACTTGAAATGATATAGTTTGGTATTATGGTCATCAGTCACCCAACCTAGTTTATAGTAGCAAGATATGTTCAAATTTCATCAAGACTCATGATATTGTTGGAATATGAGAGCTATGTAAACTGGCCCTCTTGAGGTATGGGTCTAGATGTACATATAGTCTGACCCAATACAAGTTATATTTATATCTTCTAAGGGTTACATTTAGTGAACATGGGGTCAACTCTAGTTCTTGAATTATATTATAAAAATGTTTATATCATATATCTGAAGATGGAATATCAAAGGGTTTGTGTGGAAATGGTTAGACAATGACTCTTGGTATATAATTGTATTCCAACTACTTCAAAACTGATTTTTTATTACATAACACTTTATTTTTCCTATCCACTCATGTTAAGGATACATTAATGATGTCCTAAATCTCTAAACTCACACCCTTAACAAGAATATATATTCTGATGTAGACTTAATTGTAAGATCTAGAGGATAGAGAAAGTCACAAATGATAAGCAGTTAAGAGAAGAAGCATGGTGACCAAGGGTGGTACTCGGTTGGAATCACGGGTAAATCCAAAATGTTTTATTTATATATTTTAATTATTATATTTCATCATAATGATACTTTTCAATCTCCCATGTCACAAGAAATAAATGGTCCAATGAAAACTGAACAGTCTATCATTTTTATCTTATTAAGGATATATTGTGGTAAATTTATTTCATGCATGTTTCATCATTACTGTTTCATTAATATAAGATATAGAAGAATTAGATTAATAGTTGATTGTATGGAGTTCAATGTTTTTACAAAAATCCACATTTTGTTCACCACTCATGCATATATTTCATAGAAAATCCTGAAATTTTCCATAGCTATAACTGGGTAAAAACCTACATTCCAAAGATAGGAGGTCAATTGGGTTCTCAGACACAATGAAACATAAAAAATCACCTTGGATCAGAGGATGGGAGTTTGGGATAATCACATCCCTTTTGGGTGGAATTGTTTTCTACTATGGTCAACTTTTATATATTTATGATATGATTAATATGCTCTTCATAATCTCGATCCGAGATTGGTTTCCATAAATTATGATCAAATATTGAAACCTTACATGGGTAAAGGAGGGATTATTAATGAATCCATAATTATATATCATGGGTTCTTCATCCATTTTACCTTAGTGGTTATATATTTATGTTTTGAATCCATATAACTTATCACCTCAGAATGTGGTGTAATACTTTGAGGCAATTAATATTTTATGGATGTGATTGAGATGATATGTGGAACCATACACATGATTTTTTTAATTGTATTCAAAACAACTATAGTTGTTTAACCCCATAATATTTAACATAATGAGAAGTGGACATATATAATGGCACATATGCACCATGTATTGATCACGAACCTCATATAGGAAACCAATGTTTCTTATATAGGGAAGGATTTAGAGTAATCATAGATCAATAATTACTTATGGAACTTAATAAATGTGGAATAACATATGTGGGGGTATTTATATTAGGACACTAATTTGGCTTACACATAGAGGTTTCCCTAGCCGGTAAAGCGTCGTGATGTGAATGATACGACCATTGAAAAATACTAAGCCTATATGAGTATGACATAGTATTTGATATGAATAATAGAAATTAATTAGTATCACTTAATATGGATGCATGAATTATGTTCTATAATACCCATTTTTATGTTTGTATAGGTTTCTAGCGTTAATAATGCATCCAACATATATTAGATTTTTATAGAATCAGATTCATCATTTTTTAATTTCCTTCTAAACCTACTGGTGGGTGATTAAGAATGATCATTATATGGGAGAATTGTGTCATTATGGTTTGAATTTCAGTGACATAGAGGGGCATACACTAATGTGGATTCCCATTTTCTCATGCCTTAGGAAGGTTTACTATATATAATTGATATAGAAGGAATCATATTCATCATAGTTAAATTTACATCACAACCAACTAGTTGGTAGATTGGAATGCTAATACCATGGGAGAATGGTTTCCCAATGGATGGAATGTGAGAAACATAGTGGGACGTGAACTAAATTGGAGTCTAATTTGAAATCTTCCATTTAAAAGGCATCCAACGTATTTTTGTCATGGAAGGAATATAATTCATCAATGTTTAATTATCTTCACAATAAATTTATGGATGAGGAATAATTATCATCTCGTGGGAGTGATCGGGTCTCGATGGTTCATATTTTAGAAACACTACAGGACATACACTAAAGTGGAAGTCTACTTCATCTCAGGCCTAAGGAATGCATCTTAAATATCATGACTATGGTAGGATTCAGATTCATTCTGTTCCATTCAATCGAGTATTACAAAAAATAGTTTCCCATATATAGTGTCATATCATATTATGATGCAGATCGAGGTTTAGACATTGAGGTGGCACATATATTTGTGTATATCATTTCATTCCATTGATTGAGGATTAAAGACAATGTTTTCCATTATATGGGATAATATCATAATATCCTGTTAATTTAGGCCTACATGATAATGTTTCCCTAATGTGTGCATTGGAATATGTTATCATTCCCTGTGAAATATTCTTATCATAGACTCATTGTCTCAGTAACATGTTCTGACTGTCTTCCTATATTGTATGAGGCTGTCTGGATATGTCCAATCCTCTTATAGGATATCCCTAATGACAATATCATGATCCAATCTAGTAGTATGGAGGGAATCACACAACCTGAATGAAATTACAATATACCATCAAATTATCAATTATGACATGTCCATAGGAAGTTACACAACATTTCCAGCTTATATGGTGGTCATCACATGATCCATTCTGACATGCCACAAGGGTTCTATATGTCCTGGTTGACTTTTCTAGTGGATGTCTCATGATCTAGTCTGACATGTTTGGATGGTTCCACATATCCAACCTATCTTGTATAGGCGATTTCATATGATCCAAAATTACACTTTTGGATGGTAAATCATGGAATATCTTACTTTTCCTAATGAAATCTTATGATCTATGATGACATGTTTGGAGGGTGCCACTTGACCTAAATGGCTTATTCAGATGAATCCACATGATCCTGAATAACATGTATTTGTTTCATTATAATAAATAAATAAATTTTCCAGAGGACATCTTGTGATCATAGATTTAATTTATTTCTTTCAACAGAAGTCACAACTAATATTTCATTGTCTCACCACATAAATTGGGTGACATTTTTGGAGGAAATCAGATGTTTTTGGCTGGACAAACTAAAGTTCATCATAAGACATGAGTGGAAGTCAAGGAAGGTGTTGTGATAAATTATTTACATGCCCAAGGGACATCACATAATCATCATAATATTTCAATGGTTTGTTGTATCATTTGAGATACTTTTCCTTGTGTAGTTGAATGATCTTTTTGAGTCATGAGAAGAATATAAGGATCAGTTTATATGTTAATCATAAAATTATCCCAAATTTTCATACATCTGTCTAAACATTTTATCACTTGTTCCTCATGTTTTTCTAGTGATATATTATTTTACAGGTTCATGTGACCCAAATGACATGGCATCACTCCTTTGTGTAATTTTCTATTAACCAAAAGTCATTACCATGATCTCAAGAGATTAAGCGAAGTTATGATACATTCCTCATTATCCCTAGAGGTTTTCCTCCAATTTTATCTTGTGGAAAAATTTATATGTATAGTTATTTTTTTATGAGATAAGTCTACTCAATAACTCCCATGTGAGATTGATCATGGTTGCATGAATTCCTTTTGTGTGAAGAGGGGGTGGTTTATATAGGAAACTCCACAAAAGTCAATCATCCCCTTAAATGGTGTGTACCAAAAAAATTAGGTTGTTGATGGTGGAGGAATTTGGGGTCACGCACATCATTAGATCATGTCATAGGTCATCCATTTGGATTGTAATGTTCTTTTGTGTCTGCAAGAAAATTTTTACATATAATTTTTTATTGTACTATGGATGATCAAATGTATATTTGATCACCTTTTGGAAATGTCAATGGAATTCCATAATTTTATACTAACATTTTTATGGCCTTTGAAAAATCTGTATTCCAATGGGAAGGCCTTCACATGATCATATATGACTTGCATGTGACCTTTCTCGGCTTTGTTGTCTTATGAGAAGACCATCAAAAGATTTATATTCCTATATAAGGGTCTCCACATGAACCAAATGATGTTTTAGGGGGCTATGTGGGATCAATGGTAATCATATTAGGTGAATAAACCCTTTCATGTGATGATCAATGTATATTCTCTATATAATAATTTTCCACATTTCACATCTATTTACCTTATTATATTTTCAATGGATGTTGATCTCACAAGGTTATGTGAGTGTTGTTGAAAACAATCACTCTAATTGTCTATGTTTTTTTTCATGATGAATAATTTTTCTTGTACTGATGTCATAGCATTTCCACATACAAATCCATTTATTTTCTATGGATCATATGTAGGAGAACTGTGTAAACTAGACATTTCCAAAAAAACTTAATATAATGAAGGTGACATGCCTTTATGTTCGCACAGAATATGGTTACCATGTTAGTAGGTCATATTTGGTGTCTTTCAAACCATATGGGGTATTATCAATAATATCCTTGATCAAAAAATTATTCCATTATTCCGTATTTTACCTATTATTTTACTAGGATTTTTTCGACTATTTGTGAGGTTATAGCCATAAGGAATGTCTTGTCACTCCGTAGAACTCAAATAGAATCCATAAAATGAGGGGTTAATGTCAAGGAAGTCTTATCATGAAATATATTATATTCTAAGTAGACTCAAATTATCTCAATAATGCCATACACTATACATGACACATTCACATGACCCTATGATGGTATTGCGATTAGATTTCCATTTTTTATTACATGATCCTTTTTTAGAAACCTTCCCTTCCTTTATATTATAAAGAAAATAATATCCATACACCTTGTAGTTATTTCCTTGTATATTTTTCGATGCCCATTTGGAGGGTATCAATCCCCCTTTGTGTATCATCCGCATTGAAATGGTCTTAGTTCCGATGAATGTAAATTCCTACTTGAGTGTTAAGGTCTATCATCATCCTATGTCATGGGTGATGTTTGGTCTTCATGGTGAATCTTTTTCTTCCTCTACATGAATTATAAATTGGGAAAGATAGTTGATATCATTCAACAACTAATACCAGCATCCACATCTCTTATGTTTTTTCTTTATGACATTATCCATTCATTAGAACTTTTAAAATAACATATCTTGAGACATCTATTTGAGGAATTATCAATGGATAAATTTTAGGAATAATCTTCCTGGGAACTATTTTCATGAAATTTTTCATGAGACCTTCCTTCCCATTGTACATATTTTATATAATTGGGATTCTATCTTTGATAATTTCTTGAATGTTATCATAATGGTTTCACAGGACTTAGTAGTTTTATGATAACTCAACTATTATGTGGACTATGAGATAATGTCACAGACATAAAATAAGGAGTGTCATGAAAAGTCTGTTGGTTGTGTGATATCCTTGGATTATGTGGTCTACGAGATCTTTGGGTTCGTGTAGATTTTGAGACCTATATTGGGTCATATGGCCAAAAATACCTTCATTGTTAATTTTATGTGAATGAAGATGCGTGAATTTTTCAGTTATATTGATTGATTTTTTTTCTCATGAGATTAATACTTCATTAATTTATCAGGATGGATTGTATCTCCCACAACTGTTCACATCAGATTTAAATATAGTGTCTATATATGTGATGGCTCACATTGTTTCTATCCAAGTTAGTGTGGATACCACATTCCACCTTTTTTGAGTCATCATACATATGTATAATGAACCTGATGGAAGTGCTCCATATGGAATATCCCCTTTTAGACTTTTTGTCACTCCATTGGTTTGGTATTACAAAGAAAAAAAAATCAATTCAATCATAGTCGTCATCAATCCTATATATCAAATTGATTATAAAAACCCATTCTACCATTCTAGTAAACAAGTATCATGTGAAACAATTAATCATTAAGATGGGGCACCCATATGATCATATACTGATGTGTATTCTGACAATCATTTATTGGAATTATTGCAAACTGTGTTTTCATGTACATGGGTACCGTTCCATAATGAGGAATTCATTCACACCCCATGGTTTACATTGTTTCCTAACATAGATTTTATATCATTGGTTGTTTTTTAATAGATTGGTGGTGGCCCTTACGGGTGCTATATTTACATATGAATATGATATACAGATGAATAAAATCGGGATGTATGAGGCTATCATGAACTCACAAACCATTTATTAATGTAATTAGGGGATGAGGCCATAGTTTTTTAGATTCTAGAGTCCATATACATACAAATTATACATATATAATGGTGAGGTAGGAAATAACTTCTAGGACATCGATAAGATAATAATAACTCCAATATTTGGTGTGATGAATGCAGTGTTCGTCCAACTATGGTTTGTATGGGATAACATAGAGAGGACTCTACCTATCTATTAAAAGTTTATTTGCATGACTAAAATTCCCTAGAGAAATAGCCAAAAAATTTAATGATATACATTTGATGGAGTGGATGTGATACGTCGTCTTGAATTCCCATTCAATTCCATAATCCTTGAATCCAAGAAGTTATTTGTGAATCACTATTGTAGGGAATAGGTCCCTTATAGGACCATTGTTGAAGAAGGGAGATTAATCAACATTGTAAGGGAAGATATCTTCACTATTGATCTGACCTCTAATCATTCTATATTTCTTTCTGTATACATGATGATGTAAATACTCTAGAAAAAGGAATATGGTGGAATTAGGGTCACCACATTGATAATGGTGACCTCTTTGGAAAGAGGGAGGTGCAGCAGGTTAGCCATCCCTATGTTTTCCAAACCATATCACCATTTTCTCCATATTTATATGATAAAATCTAGACATTGAATCTCTATCCTTTTTTAGGTGTTATGGGGTTGGGTGTGTTAAAATTTAGGAGGTTAGGACTAGATAATCATATTGAACATCCCCAACATTCATTTTGTACCAATTATTGAAGTGTATCAAAAATGTAACTTCTATTACTCAAATGTATTGTGATGTCAATGTCCTCATGTACCATTATGAATTCTTATCCTTCCAACCCTATTAGAGATTTACCACTAGTAAAATATAACATAATGGGGTGATCCATGAGGGTTAGGCTTATATGATGTCGCTTCTTGAGGGAATCCTTTTTCCCACATCAATGAAAGCCACTTTTTTGAAATGTATATACCATTCAAATTTTTTTTGTTACTTACTATGAGTTCATTCAAGATTTAATTCTCTTATTAATTGTTAATATGAGGACAATCTGATTGTGGGTAAAAAAATTTCTAAAATGTTTACAATGGAGGAAACATTGGTTGAGATAAACCTACACCCCCACTACAAAATGATTAGTTTTTTCCAATCACTAAATCGAGATTTTTATATCATCCTCACCTAATGAAAAATTATTCATATTGGTATGTGACTCTACCCAATTTTAACATGCTTTAGAATCCAATCTGTGGTCGGGAAAATAGTTGGCTCCGAGAGGACCAACAATGACAGTATAACCTCGAATTGAATTGAGGTGATTATTGTTAGTCATGTTTCATTTATAAGCACTGCCCAGTACAACCACAGTTGGGGTGGTTTATGTGATTAAATATAATGTAACATTATTTTTGAATATTGAATTTTGGTTTTGGACGACTGGGAGAAAACTAAATACAATGGTTGATCTTTGAAAAAAAAACAACAGGAAAAGTAGCCATTAAAATGTTTCTCTCACATTACCTCCCACTTAGAATTTTATTCAATAACCAATATATAAAGTTCATGTATTTTCACTAAAAACCTGATGATATTTTCTAACATTCTGTAGTTTTGGGGTTCAACTCAAATTTGGTATAACAGATGGTGGTTTATGTCACACTGGGATCCACCGTGGATGAGAAGTGTCATAAAATTATTGAGGATATGATAAATGTAAAATTATTGATATGTTTAAGGATTGCGGTTCAATTACAACTGTACTCAAGTAATTTGTCTTTTTGATACTATAGGCAAACATAAAACAATGCACACTCTTTCTATACATTTTTTATTCTTCCTGAGGTATGACTGTTAGAGATGATATGAGTATTCACCTTGGAATTGATGATGATGGATCCACGGGCCAACTAGCTTTAATAAGGGTAGTGAGTTACATTTCGAGAGAAATTCAATTTTTGTAATTATCTTCTAGGGGTCCTTCCATGATTCTCATAGCATCATAATTATCAAGAGAACCTTCCCCAGATGAAAAACGAAAAACTAACCATTCTGAATTGTCATATCCCTATCCCCATAATCATCAACTAATCCTAGAATTTCACTCTTTTTTCATGTGTTAAAATTTCATTATACACGTCGAGATTTTTAAAATATGTGCAAATCCCTACTAAGATCATATATAAGATCATTTATCATTGCATGATGTTGTGAGTGAGCATTTGATTTCATTTAATAGTCAACAAATGCTAATCTAAACCCTATAAGGAAGACTATATGAATAATGAATCTACATAGATTGGACTGATTCCTACCGTAGATGATCTAGTGGTTGTGAAATTTTATCTGTCCTTGGGGAATGTAATTTTTGAAGAGGATAAAAAATGTTTCTATTTTGCTATTATGTTTTCATTTATGGAGGTTCATTTTGGAAGATATGAATAATTATTCAAAAATGGGACACATTTTTTTTATTATCTCATGTAACTACATATGTCTTTTGTTCTTATATCCATAATTGGTGATGAGGAATTATAGACATCACAGAAACCACTTGAGGTTCTAAAAATCCATGGATAGTAAGATGGTTTGTCTTCTTTACTAAAGGATGAGTTTAGGGAAACATAACCACTTGTCACACAACCTATAAAGGTATATTTATAAAATCAGCTATATATTTTGGTTTCGTAGTAAAATTGAAAGAAACTAGATCTTCTTTTTCAGGTATAGATCTTATTTTCATGTGTTATCTAGAAAAAGATATATTTTTTTGAAATTTATGGAGTACACACCGTGTAATTTAGAGTACACGTCATGTATGAGATGTATAATGGGTGAGTACATGGTCGGGTGGGGTGACCTGGGGTCGCCTAAAGCTGAGATCGGTTAAGTCATGTCAATGACATGTCCATCAAATTAAAATGTCATGTAATTTTTTTATTTATTAAATTGGACTGCGATGGAATCTCATTTACAGAACACCCTTCTTCTAATGTTGTCTTGTACAGTAGCGACTGAACACCACGATTTTCTCTGAGCCCCCAAACGATCATTTATGCCCTGAATCGAACACCATCAATTGCATTGGAATCACATTGGTGAGATATTTTTTCTTCAAGAGACTCTTCTCTTGATTTCTCCTCTTGTGTTGGATATTCAAGGATGAAATCTTTTGAGCATTTTTTAGATTTACGATGTTCTAGGCCAATTGAAGGGATGACGTTCGATAGTGTTCATCGTACACTGTCAAGGTAGATTTTTTGTGCCATTATGAAGATTTTCTTTATGTTACATGTGAAAAATTTACCAATAACCTAGTTTTGGGCATTGTGGGTTTAGGATATTTATCCATTTAATGCCTGTTATGCATTGATTTCATGAGTTTGGTCACTTTATTGAGTGTAAGGTTTAATTACGTTGCTATGGATTTTTTCCCCATGTTTGATTATTTTGGTCATTGGGTCTAGAACCGCATATTTGTATTCTTTGTTTACCAAAAATACTGATGTTAGGATGGATTGATATTGTCTGATATGCGGTGATATGCATTGTAGAAATTTTTTCATGTAGTATATTGTTATTTACATTGGATGTTGGATATCTATTTTAAACGATTAAAATACATAGGGTTTGTAGGAATAAGGTGTAGTTAAACCATATGGGTAATGGATGATGAGGTCATCCCCATAGTGTATGTTATATTTTTCATGTTGTGAGACCATAGGTGGATGAACTTGAGTGCTCCCTCATAGTGCATTTAATTACTTGTTGGGAGACCATATAGGAAATTGGATATTGAGTGCTTACTCAGAGTGTCTATAGTTTACCATTGTGAGATAATAGAGTGGAATTGATGGAGAGTGCTTTATTAGTGAGTCTTTGTTACGATAAACCAGAGGGGTTAGACTGTGAGAACTTCCTAAAGTGTTTCTTGAGTTTGTTTGGTTTTTTATGTTGATAAATATAAGTTAATGTAGATGAAACTGTATGATTGTTTACTTTTTAGTACTTCCTTGTTTATTACTTCATTTTACATATTGGATGCCATATATAATCACTAATAGTTAAGAACATAAATTTCAGTGGTTGCCTATTGGGATTCATCTCACACCCTTTTGGGTCATGATTTTAGGACAAAACATATTATATTAATGCATGTATAGATAAGGGACAACATCATTCTACTTCAGGTACATGATTGCTATGGATCTAGAGAGCACGAGGTCAAGATGAATATTTTAATGCTAATGGGGTTGTCTACTTGAATTCCCTTTGTACTTTGGTTTAGTATTGTTTTCTAGCATTGTGACTAGTTTGGATGCTTTCCTATATATTGTCTCATGCATCATTATTTACATATAAGCAATAGTTTATTATTTACTATCAGTATTATGATGTTCGCTGTTTTATGGTATTATCTATGTTTTCGCTACTATTATATATTTATTTCCACTTTGTTACACATAAAATGAGGGAATTGTTTTCACACTATCATACCCAAGGCCCTCACTGCTATTCGGCATCCTCTAGCATTTGGGGAAATGCTCTTGAGGCCACGTGACCAATTGGGTTCAAGGATCCTATAGGCGGAACCCAGAACTAGGACATTACAAAGTGGTATAGAGGAATGCATTTTTTCTTTTAATTATTAGTTGGAGCCTACATATAGGGATAAAAAGGAATCTGTATTTTTTAATAATTTGTACCTAGGAGTAGCTAACACGTGTATAGGGAAAATCCAATATTCCTTGAATATTGAACTTCTTTTAAGTTATGCAATTATTACAGTTTATTTGATTTCACCGTGGGGTGATTCACATGCTTTGGGATGTCATTTTCGAAATGATTGAGGTTATATTTCTATTGAAACCCGATGAAATGAGGGTATTCCATCTGATGCATCATATTAGAACTTGGTATAGATCACATGTAATGCATTCTTTTCATTCCATTTAGGGTGCATTATCTATTTCATGTTGTTGTGATATCTTCCTTTATAGAGTGTCTAATATTCGATAGGGTTTTGTATTGTGTAAGTTTTTTTAATGAGTTCCATACATTGGTCATTGAGGTGTTATGGGCCCTCATGATTTTGAATTGGGTGAGTAATTTTGAACATTAATAGTAACACTAGTGATATTACATGAATAAGATGCAATTAGTTGATTCACGGGGAGTATGGGCCCCCAACGATCAAAATTTGGCACCTTAAAGTTTGATTCAGTGTTTTTATGGGATTCCAGAGTATTTTCTAAGGCATACTATCCAGAAAAACACAGAATACACAGTGTTTAATGATGAATACACGCCATGTAACCTTCTGTTTGTAATGGAACTATTTTTCATAAGTACATACTGTGTACTACTTGTACACGATGTGTAATCCTTTACCATGTGACATACTATGTGGGAAGAGACACAAGGTTGGGAAATGTTTGGTTACAGACATCATGCACATGGAGTATATGTCGTGTTATAAGATATGTGTATCCACCTGTGTGACTACTGACATATGAGATTGAAACTAAGGTAGTACACATCATGTTCATCATGAACACACCTTGTGGAGTCGACCATGTAACCAGTTATGTTACTAATGAAACGGGTTGGTGGATTCCTTCCAGTACATGTCGTGTCTCGCACAAACACTTCATGTAGTCATTTATTAAGAGTACTGTGTTTGTTAGTCATGTTGGAGAAATCATGATAGGAAAAATGATCCATGTACATGTTGTGTCCTTGGTAGGAACACGCTTTGTGTATAGGGTGTTACATGACATATTTTGGATGAAGTACATGCCCATTTAGTTTCTTAATGGAACACACCCTGTAAGGGTAATACATGACGTTTATCCATGATTTGATGAACTTGAAGGCTTTCATCCTCATGTTACATTCATGGACATCTATTTTTCTGTCCTTGATAATCATGAACTGAGGTGTGTTCCTAACCTCGTAAAGTCATTCCACTGATACATCCTCCGGTTGTATGCCAGATTCAGGGCAATGACTAGACAATAGACATTGTAGAACAAGGACTACTAAAAGATCTTCTTGTTGTTCCTTTCTTGGCACAAACAGTCATTCTATATGCAGGAATGGATGAAAAATTACGATTAGGCTTAATGAGGTTTATGTTGACCATCAGGGGAGTACCACATCCTACATTGTCTATGGATGAGTTGACAAGGGTTTTTTCTGCAATAGCATCCACCCACTTTCTCCCAAGATGGAGGACCTTAGGTTGCAGAATCATGGTTGGAAGCCATGAAATAAATCTTTGAGCATCTGGATATGTGTTTAGAGAGGATGGTGAAGCTTTCTACGTATATGCTTTTGGATTCTTCCAAGATATGGAGGGATGTGATATCACATGTAGGATGCCAATAGGTTGTGTTGTGGGATAAGTTCCAACGTACCTTCTATGACTACTTCATCCTAGATACTTTGAGGGATGATAGAGCCGGAGAGTTCTTGAATCTTGATCAGGGTACACTTTCAATAAAATAGTATTCTTCTCACTCCATAGAGCTATAACTCTTCACACCAACTCTTAGGGGTGATGAGTTATTTCTGGCATAGATGATTGAGGATGGACTCTGACATAACATCCAATATCATGTGAATATATTCAAGTGGACATCCATCACTTATACAGTGAACCATACCCTAATAAAATATTACAACCTGAGGTATTTTGGGGATATGAGCCAGGGTGGCTTCGTATCCAGAGTTGGTACCCTTACAACTAACAGTAGGAAGCACTGTAGGGAGTTTATGCAAGGAGATCTGTGTAGGCAGAATAATTATTCAGGTAGCCATGTGATATGATAGAAGTGTGGGAAGAGTGGGAATATGGTGACACATTTCCCGAGGGCCCTAGGGTAGTGTAGATATTATAGAATTATTGGACATCTTCAACACTTATGTAATATTTTCTCACCAGTAGCCAGTGAAAAGGTTCTTCTATAGCTCCTCATTTAGGAGGACCACCAGTTTCACATTAGTTCTAAAACTAGAGTTCGTCCAGCCGTTCTGGACAAGGTGGGAGTCATGGCTATGGTATCTAGTCTCCAAGATCTCAGCAATAACAAGGTGGATCATCATAGGGTGGACAGGCATGGTCTAAGGGCCACTGTACAGGTCATAAATTTTTTGTGGATAATACCTAGTAGAAGTAGGATCTCAGACCCTCAATAGTTTGAGGTATGATTTTATTTTCATTTGCTTTAGATTATTTAATTTTCATTAATGGGGCATACTATAGTCTCATATATGTTTCTTTTATAGTGATCCTGGGGTTATCTATCTTTACATTTGCTAATATCTTGAAGCTAAACACTACGTTGGGGACTAGAACAACTAGTGTACATTAGTTCAAGGAGTTCCCTCTTGAGGTCAGTAGGTGTCACTTCTTAGGTGAACGCTATGTCTTAGATATGGAAATCAATGATAACATTATTGGGACAGACTATTTGGTTCCTTAATAGGTTTTTTCCGACTTCAATCATCATAGGGTGAGTTTCAAATTACCACAGGGTGGTTTGTTTCTATATATGTGGGAATGGGATGTCCATTAGAGGAGATCGGGACCCGAGCATCATGGGTTCGGAGGAGTTATTGCCCAGATTTCTATTCTATATCTAGATGACCGAAAACATCACAAATGGACTTTCCTCAAGTGGTGTCTCATTTGCGGTATGTCTTCCCATATTACATTTCAGGTTTGCCTCCGTAGAGAGAGGTCAACTTTTCTATTAAGATTCTTCTAGGAGTGGCAACAGTGTCCATTACTCCTTATAGGATGGATACACCAGAGTTATAGGAACTCAAGAAGAAGTTAGTGGAGTAACAGGGAAAGGGTTTTATCAGACCCAGTACTGATCCATGGGGTTCACCTGTCCTGTTTTCTAAGAAGGCGGATGTTACCCTTAGACTTTGTATGGATTATCAGAATCTGAACTAGTTTATGGTCAAGAACCGATATCCCTTACCGCGTATTGATGGCCTCTTTGATTATATTCGAGGAGAACGAGATATCTCAATGATTGAATTGAGATCTGGTTATCATTATTTTCATGTTAGATCATCTAATATACCTCTTTCCATGTTTTGGGGTAGGTATAGTCTATATGATTATGTGGTTATGTCGTTCAGTCTCACGAACTCACTTGCAGTTTTTATGTCACTGATGAACCGAGGGTTCCATCCATCTTGGATTCTTTCGTGGTAGTCTTCATGGATGATATCATGGGGTGCTATCACACATGAGACGACCATGACACACATCTTGAGATCATTTTGAGTACACTAAGAGAGAATCATTTAATGGCTAAGCACTCAAATTTACATTTTTTGATGGACTTGATTCACTTAATAGGTCATGTTATCTCAGAGAGAGGAGTAACAGTAGTCCTTGTGAATGTGAGGGTAGCAGTTTCCTGGGAGCCTTAGTGGAATTTATTTTAGGCAAAAAGATTCTTATGGCTGGATGGTTACTATAATCATTTCATTGAGATCTTTTCATTTTTAGCAGCGCCACTCATGGGCCCGACTATTAAGGGTGTGAAGTACCTATGTATAGATTCTTGTGATTCAGACTCTCAGAAGCTGAAAGGGAGGTTGATTTGGCACTGATACTGGTTGTTCCAGAGTTAGGAAAGATCTATATTGTTTAATTTTGTTTTTTAGGTATAATTATAGGAGCATTTTTTATTTATGGGGAAGGAGTCATTGAATACAACACTCAGTAGTTGAGACCACATGAGGGGAATTACCCGACACGCTATCTTGATTTGGCATCTATTGTTCATGCTTTTTGTTATTGGAGACAATACCTTGTGGGAAATTATTTTGTGGTTTTCACTGACCACAAGAGTCTCAAGTATATCTTCACTCAGCGTGATATGAATTTTAAATAGTGAAGGTGGGTAGAGTACCATTAGTTCTTTGATTTTTAGCTTGTCTATACATCTAGAAAAGGCAACGCAGTGGCTGATGCGTTGACCAGGAAGACCTAGATATAGGTTGTTCAAGATGTCAGTAGTGAGTGGAAACTTATGGATATGTTCTATGATATACATTTGGATGCTCATGACATACATGGGTAGATGTTTCATTAATCTGTAGCTATTACTTCTACTAAACATGATCTTGTGAAAATGAGGAAGCTATCAGAATCTGAAGGCATAGTTCTAAGGGAGAGTGTGCCATGAGAGAACCCTATTTTTTTATAGTCCATAGGTGATGATGATATCTTCTGTTTTCGTGGACGTGTATGGGTGTGGCCAGAAATATGCATGGAGATAATGTAGGATATCCAATCTTCAGTTTGGGAAGTTCATCCGGATGTCACCAAGATGTGTTATGACCTACACCGTCAGTATTTTTTGCTGGGTATTAAGAGTTGTTTTGATAGTTTTTTTATGAGGTGATCCACCTGTTTGCATATGAAGTTCGATAATCAGCAATCATCATGGATTTTGTATCATTTTACCATTTCTAATAGGATGTGTAATGATGTTGTGATGGACTTTGTGACAGGTTTACCGAGTTATCCTCATTGGAACGTTGTAGTTTTTTATTGACAGACTCATGAAGGTTTCACACTTCTTACTGATTAAGGAAACGTTTAGTGTTGATTAGATGAGAATTTTGTACATCTAGGAGATTGTTGGATTACATGGGCTTCCATAATCCATCATACCAGACATGAATGCATGTTTCACTTCTCAGGTCTTGCATGGGATATAGTGGGTTTTGGGTACACAGGTACTACTGAGTATAGATTACCCTCCCCAGATAGATGGGCAGTCCGAGCATACGATACAAGTGATGGAGGACATGAATTGAGCATGCGCCCAAGATTTTGGATGTTATTTGGAATATCACATACCTTTGGTGGAGTTTTCCAAAAATAATAATTTCCAGGTGACAATTCAGATGGATCCCTATGAGGCGTTGTAGGGAAGCCCCTGTTGATCACCCCAATATTAGCTTGAGGAATGATAATAAGATATGATGGGACCTCGTTTTTTTCAAGAGAACAAGAAGTATATAGAGTTGGTTTGGAAGAGGATGGATACTACACAATAACGATAGATGTCATATGCTGATCAATAGAGACGACCTCTTGATTTCGTGGTCAGAGATCAAGTTTTCCTACGAGTCACACTGAGGATGGTACACATGAAGAGTATGACAAAAGGTAAAATTTCATTGAGATATGTCGGGCCATTAGAGGTATTAGAGAGATTTGTGATAATTCCCTATCAGTTTTAGTTACCTTAAAGATATAGTTCTAGGAATGAAACCTTCCTCATTTCCTAGCTATAGCGTTACGTCTCAGACCCATCTCATGTTTTTAAAATCAAGGAGGTTGAGTTAGCGGTGGATTCATCATTAGAGGATAATCCTATCTGGATTATTTATTAGAGTGTACATGACCAGAATGGCCTATTAGTTCCTCTGGTATGGGTTCTATGGTAGAACGAGAGTGTATATGATGAGACATGGAAGAGGGAGGCCGATGTGCAATCGCAATGGCCATAGCTGTTTGATAAATTATCTTCGTCTTCAACTTGATAGGTAAATTTTTGGACAAATTCATTATGGGGGAACATTTTTATAAACCGTATCTTCTTATTCAGGTATGTATCATGTTTTATGGTGTTTTTGATAAATATTGGAGTTTTGGAAATTTAAGGACTGTACACCATCAACTTAGGTGTTCATTCTATGTACTAGGTCACCGCGGGTAGCCGTGTACTGGCCATGTAACGACTGAGTACATGGCCATGTGGGGTGTCCTGGAGACAGCCTATAAAAATGGCCAGTTATGGAATGTACATGGCTTGTACATTAAATGAAAACACAATGTAGTTTTATTTTATTTTTTGTTAAATTGGGCTGGGATATCTTCTCATTTACAGAACACCCTTCTCTTTACATTATCTCATCAAGGAGGGATTGAATATCATGATTCTTCTCTCATCCCCTGATTGACCGTCTATGCACAAAATCTAACACCTTTAATTTCATTAGAATTGAATCAGTGAGTTCTTACTTCAATTATATATTCAAAAGTTCTCAATAACCTAGTTTAGGGTATTGCGTGTTTAAGAAATTAAACCCTTTAATGCATGATATTCCTTGATTTGTTGAGTTAGGTATTTTAATTGAGAATAGGGTTTCATTACATTGTTATGGATGTGTTTTCCCATATTTTATTTCTTTGTGATTGGGTCCTGAAATACCTTTTAGGCTTGTTTTTTATAAGCCCAGTATTTTTAGGATGGAGTGATATTATCTGGTATGCTATGATATGCTTGGTAGCCATTTATCCAATTATCCTACTGTGATTTAAAATTTCTACTAGATATTGTTTGTGAATGATTAACTTACACAGTGTTGTGGCAACCTAGTGTAGTTAGACCATAGGGGGAATGGATGTTGAGGGCTTCCCCAGAGTGTATGTTTTACTTTTCACATTAAGAGACCAAAGGGGTGATGGGCGAGTGTGCTCCCTCAGAGTGTCTGTAGTTCCACATTGCGAGGCCACATGGGGAATTGGACGTTGATTTCTTCCTTAGAGTGTTTGTAGTTTATTATTGTGGGACCATAGTGGGAATTAAGTATGAGTGCTTCATCAGAGATTCATTGTTAAACAAGACTAGAGGGGTTAAATTTTGATAAATTCATAGACGGTTGATTGATATTTTATGGGTTTTTATGTTGAAAAATGTAAATTAATGTAAATAAAAATGTAATATTGATTAATTTTGAGTATTACCTTGTTTATTACTTATTTTTTTCATATTCCCTACCATTTATATTCACTGACCGTTAGGCATATATCGTTGCATGGTGGCCTGTAGGGATTCATCTCACAGCCTGTTTGGGTCATGCTTTTAGGCCAAAACATATAATATTACTACATGTATATATAAGTTCATGCCCTATCCTACTTCTGGTAATTTATTACTATAGATCTGAAGAGCATGGGACCAGGATGGGGATTGCGATGTTGTTGGAGTTGTTTACTTTATTTTATTTTGTAAATTGTTTTATTACTGTATTCCATCCTTAGACATGTTTGAATTCATTCCTAGTTATTGTGACAAGAATCATTATTTATATATATGTTTCCATTTTTTATTTACTATCAGTATTCAGAGGTTCACCATAGTATTATTACTAATTATTATATTATTATCTATTTATTAAATTTGTGTCACATTGCCAATGGGTAATTGTTTCTCTACAATCAACCCAAGGACCTTTTTTCTAGTCTCCAACCTCTGGATTATGGGAAAATGTTCTTAAGGACATGTGGGAAACTATTTACGGGGAACCTTTGGGTGGCACCTGGAACCATAACATTATAGAAATAATATAGTTTAACATTTTAATGATACAACTATGTGAAAATACAAAACAATTTGGTCAGTGGTGGGCATGTTAAAATTCAAAATCAACACTATGAAATTAGTCATCATCATTTTAATTTATACAAAATTATTCATGAACATAAAATAACATAGAAAACTATTCTAGAACAATAGAGGGTCTTTGATTTGGAGGATAAGTCCAGGTTTAATGTTGTTTCATCAGATAAAGAGTTACAAGAAATTTTCAAAGAAGAAACCAAATTTCTTACTCAATTAAAAAAAATATAACCTAACATGAGTATACTTTTTTGTATATAAATTAATCCTCCATGTTCATTCAATGATAAAGCATAAATTTTTTAACTCTTCCCTTGTGTATTCAAAAAAGATTCTATGATATGTAGAGATTCATACATATTAAACCTAACAATGAATATTACATATAAATATTATAAGCAATTTTTATGTTTTAATTCATTCATGATATTCATGAATGTTCGGAGATCTAATTCTACATTGATTGTCAATGATACCCATCCATCTTATAAAAAAAAAGTATAAATGAATGCCTATATCAATAATGTTTTGAATCATGGAATATTTTTCATGGTAAATTCTCATGAATTACCACTGAAAAAAGTTTTAATTATTTATATACATTCTCCATATAACTTGAGAATTTATAATTCACAATATCATAGTTGAGGTAGAATATATGTCCTAACAGAATAATGCTCTATCTTTTACTGATGTCAGTGGACATAGCGATCATAACATGAATTTTTAAGTCTATTGTTTTTAACCCATAATCATTGTGTATTTTTTTATATTTCATTAACTATTTCATAATATTCATGTTGGGGAGGAAATTTTGGTCTTTGAATCCTCTTTTACTTAGTCAACCATATTATGGGATTTTGGACTAGTAGGTTTTTGTACCTTTTTCATGTCATGAAAACTAAATCATTACTTCACTTTATATTATTTAATATACAACCATATATTTCTATATTTTAAAGTGTTTTATCATACACATTGTTTTTTATTTGTCTGGGGTCATCTGGATTGGAACATATATTTCCATAGGTTATGGTTATCTTGATAGGACCATGTATTTATATAGTTTAGGGTATTCTAGACTTGACCATCTATTTCTATTATTTAAGGTATTTTGAATAAAAACATCTATTGTTTTAGTTTAGTCACATATAGATCATACCTATTGTTATTTTAGTTCAGGGTTTTTTTCTCGGACTATGATGTGCCAGGAAGATTAAATCTTGATGGCCATGACATGATTTATTATTATATAATATAGCACATAAATTACAGGGATAACCTAAAAACCCTATTGTTCTGAGTTCTTCCATGTCGTGTATACGGATCATTTGGAATGGATATAATTTCCTGTAAAAAGTAGATGCATCTAGATTAAAGTTAAAAGAACATAACATTCAGTATCATTTCCTGAGAGTGGTGTATCCACTCTTTTACAAGGGATATGTAAAATTATATAGAATTTATGAGAGGAATAAAAAATTTTATGGAATATGGACCCCACTTGGATAATTGGATTATGTGTTGTTTAAATATTTTTTTCAAGGAAATTTAATCAATGATTTATGAAATATGGAATATATATTAAGGTTAATTCCTAACATCGTATTTTTATGAGTTCTGCCTCTAGGTTACAGGGGATCATGATGTTTATAGATCCTTTCCAATAATGTGGTGATTTCTATAACTGGTATGTAAAATCCCATAGGAATGAGTCCATTGGTCCTACATACATTGTCTTGTAAAGTTTATCCTCAATCCATTTCATAGTATGTGAATTATTTTGGAAGAATACACCTTCTAGTAAATGGTTTGTTATGTGGGGATAATAACTATACAAGAAGGTTTTTATTACCCTTGGGTGGTATAGATTTTAAATGTGAATATAGGATTCCATTTTCTTTTGCTTGTAGTCATGGTGTGTGGGTAATAAAAAGGTCCAGGAATGGAGTGTTAGACTCAGGCATTGAGAAATGATACAAAACATGGTGACATAATTTTGAAGAAGTCTAATCCAAATATATATATTGATTATGGGGAATTTGAATCAGGTTTCACGAATATCTAATTTAACTGGAGGTGGGAGTTGGTCAGTATAGGTTAGCCACTGGTAGTGGAAGGAGCCTAAAATGTTCCACGTGGTCAGGACAATAACTCCCTGGTTTAAGAGAAACCTTCTGGGGATTCGATAGTTCATATGGAGGATACAGTCCATATAAACAGTCTTCAATGGGGATGAACCAAGATTAAATAAGACAAGGACCAAGGTTTTCTAAAATAAAAAAATCATGTCATAAAACTGGTTGTGTCAAGTTAAAATTAATATTCATGAAGATGGAGTATGAAATTTTTAATATTCAAGAAGGATTCAAGAACCCTTAAAGTTATGTCTCAACCTATTGAAGAAATTATTGAAGCAAGGACATGTGACAAACGATTACTATAAAAATTTAATTAACCAGTGGGTCTAGATATAATGGATATTCTATTAATAAGTCCATAAAGTGGAACTTATATTTATTAGTCCTCATTTATTGAGGCCCTAAAATTTTCATAAAATCTTGAGATTAAGAGTTTAGTGAAGGAACATCGGATTTTATCTCAGAAATTCCATCTTTAGGGTATCATATTGTTATATTTTATGTATATTTTACAATTATATTAATTTCCTTCAATTTGTACCATCAAGGTATAGATTTCAAGGTCAAACAACTTTTCAAAAAGCGTATAAAATTTAATTAAGAATAAGTAAAATATACTCAACCATCGTCGAATGTAATCCAAAACCCAATATGATGTTCAGATCAGTTCTGACCAAATTTATTATAACATTTCACTTCCTCTTAAAATCACTGTAATATTATAATGGAAAAATGTAGATTCCTATAAAAATGATATTTTATTCTTACTAATTCTCTGAATAAATAGATGTTAAATCGTCCAAAATCAATATAATCAATACATTAAAAATAAATTTCAATATTTTATAATCATATAATGAATATATATGTCATGGCCATCATTTAATTCATGATGTTATCAATCAATACTGAATTTTCACATAATACAAGCACAAATAAGGTTTCAATATTTCTTTCTACATATTCTATAGAAACTCAAAATTCATCTTTGACTATGTATCATTGCACTAAAAACATTATACTTATAATACATATAACAGTACAAGTTCATTTGAAAATCATGGTTTTCAAAATTCCATTTTATATCAATCTTGATGAGAACCTTCCTGATTAAAATAAAAACCATACACTCACATCATTCTTCATACTAAAAAATATGTCATGGTTAAATTATTGTTCATATATGGTATTAATATCATAAAATTTTCTCCATTAATAATGTTAGATCAAAAAAAATAATTTATAAGTATAAATTATACATATAGATTTATTTATTTACCTTTAATTCATTTATGAATTGAATTTATTATATTTCATTTATATTTCATAACAAATTAATGGAAAAACAATAGTAAATCACAATGTATCCCCTCAGTAATATATATCTTCCATGAGTTTGTGTTTAGTCTTCAAAAATTCCCTTGGTACTCCAATTTCCTTTAATTAAACACACATAAAAAGGGGCCAAATGTTAGGTGACAGTTATATGTTATTGAATCCAAACAAAACCACCTTATCAACACCTTAGACACATAATTATTAAGTATACATGAAACAAATCAGAATATTAGTTGTTAGAGTCATTAAATTACTATAAATCCTACAATAAACATAACTCTCTACATCACAATGTTATTGATTGGTCAAATAATATGGAATGGTCAAATTAGATCGCCCATTATCTATATGTAACATTATAAACAAAGCTACAAATTGGTGCTCTATGGGACCCAATATCAAATATCCAATCATATGAGCAATGTTTAATATGTAATTTCTCTCCCAATAACAAACAAAATAGAGTTCCATGGACCAATTTTTAATTCTACAAGCATCTTAATAGTGTTGGTACCCTCCATTATACAACAAAATTCTGGTCCGACCTCTAACAGAACCTTGTGCCTCAGTGGAAAAAGTGTAGAAACTACACATGAACGATAAATTTTAACTATATCAATCTAAACACTATATGAAGGGATTTAATTCATGAGAAATATAATAATTCTACTGTTGGAGATACTATTGGTAAAAATGAATTGTTATACATATTAGAGAGACTGAATCAGTTTAAAATAAATAACCATGTTTTATGGAAGCCTCTACTGATCCACATTATGTATCATTAATGTTAGGAAGATTCAAGCATCAAAATACTCCATCATATGATTGGAGTAAAAACAAATTTTTTACTAATAATCTGATTAGTTCCATTGAAAATGTATTTCTCACATTAGGAAGTAATTAAAGAGATACAGTTGTCTCGCATGGTTATCAACCTTGAGGAAATGTAGATCGATTGTGGTAATTGATTAAAAAAACTAATAATGAATATGAAATAGAAATCATTGAATGGGAGGATTTTTCTGTACTCTTCTCATAAAATAATTTTCCTCATGAGAAATTATCATATATAGAGACACAATTCCTATGTCCAAGAGAAACCGAGGGTAAAACTGTTTGTAATAATAAAACAGAAAATTATTGGTTAGAATGACATGCTACACACAATTTATTAAATAAAAATATAGTAATATTGCTCATTTCATTGATGGGATAAAGAATATTTTTTATGTCATCTAGTATCCTAAGCATTAAAATCATATGAGGACATAATATCAATCTCTATAAAGAAATATAATTAATTATCCATGGATTTTGGTTTTTAAGGGAAGAAATATAAGTCCTAGATTGAATAAAAATGTAGATAAATGGAGGAATGAGGAAAAAATTAGTGGATATAATAATTATGCCTACAAAAACACCCATATTTTCATGAATGGAATGTTTATTTTCATCATGTGTATAGATGAGGACATCAAGCACGTGAACACAAGGGTAATAAAGAAACCACCAGACTTCAATGTTTCAACTCTAATGATAAGGGGAACTATAGATACGAATTCAAGAAGTGTGAATTTAATATTACCCATAATAAGATAAAGGATGATGGATAGGTTTTTTTATTAATATAACTAATGTGGTATGATTAAATTTACTATGTATTTGGATTTATAAAATACGTTCATGAATAATTCCCTCAATGATATTGATATTATTAATATCATGAAACATAGAAGGAATTTTCTATACTATTATTTCATTAATCATTTGGAACAATATCTTGAATGTTATTGAGAAACTGTATTTAGTTCATTTTGATTATTTCGGTAAAAAAATAAAAATATATGGATAACCATTAATATGGTTTTGATATTGATATAATAATGAAAAGGACATGTTTATGAGATATTATTGATGGATTATAATTGTATTTGTGATTTTATTTTTTATGTTATTATTTCTAGAGTTTAATATATATTGGGATTTCTTGATTATATTTTAAATCCATAGATGCTTGGAAGCATGCGTTTTTTCACTCTGGTTTTATGGTTATCATAATATTTCCATATTTTTAATGTGACTTTATGAGCAATGTAATTCTATCTTTTGGAATTATTTTTTCAACTCTTCAATTTTAAGGACACCCTATATAATTATCTGGACATATATTTTGGCCAGAATAACATATAAATGTCTTATGGTTATCTATTTATAGTATAGATGATGATGAAATTTAAGCATTTTTAGATAACCCATTCAAACCATTTTGTTTTTGTAAAATATTAGAGGAATAAATAATTATTATATAATAGTTCTTATGATCCATTAAAACAAAAAAATTTCTACATCAGACATAAAAATTCATTTTAGCTACTGATTTCATTAGGTACGATATGACGTATAAACTAATATAAGTACAACCAAATGATGAAGTTATATTTATTGTGTAATTATATTTCATAATGTTCATAGTCAAGATAGTTAATTAATTCCCAAACTCCAGAAAAAGGATATAGTAAAAAATCATTCAAGAACTATAATTTCTGATGAACTAATTGTACTTTAACCCTTCATGGATTTATATTTTTTTGGTAGTTAATTTTTTTTATCATTCACATTATTGAGTTAAATTATGTCTATCATTGTCTATAATTATTTACTTATTTATTCCATGTTTATATCTTAAATTTAAACCCATGTTATCCTATTCAGAATCCAAGATATTTTTAAAATCATATGGCTTTATTATTTTCATTTACTTATTATCACGATGTTGTTTTATCTAGTATTTTGTTGATGTGAGTTTACAAAAAATGTATAATCAAATTTTATTTTTTTCATAGATCAAAAATAAATTTCTTGGAACAATTTATTTATGTTTGGTTGAATGTAACCCCCATTGATTTTACATAATTATATAGGGTTTCATAGAATAAATGACATGAAACATTGATATTTTAGGAGAATGTAACACCACAATTCATTATAGTATATTTATATTTCAATAATTTCAATCTCTATATATCTTGTGATGCATGCATTACTAGGTTTTAATGAAACATGATACTCTTTTAAATTCTATTTATTTAATCATAGAAATTCTAATATAGATGTTATGTTTTATAGAATGATAATAACATACTAAATCATTAAAATATTAGTGTATAAATTTTTTTAAAATAATATCATTATTTATATATTGTTTAAAAATAAATTAAAAACCATTTGAATGAATAATACGCGTGTTTAACTATATATTTTTATAAAAGGATTTTTGCTAATAATGTTCACATGATTTATTAAATACATTACCATATATACAAATATTAACTACTTATTTGATGTAAAGAGGTTAAATTTTACTTATGTATATTGTTTTGTAATTTTCAAAATGAATTTATTTTTATGCAAATAGTAGAATATGAAGCTTTTATTAAAAATGAAATTTATTTTTAATAAAAAAATTAATTTCAAAGGAATTTTATTAGATTTCATTTTTTATAATGTTAAAAAATAATTATTTAGTTATATTAATAAAATTAATTACATTTTAATCACCTTTAATATATATTTTTGTACGGATTTATATAATTATTTAAAAACACATTTTTTGTAAAATTGTTTTAAGGGTCATAATTTTGACCCATTTTAATTTATAAAAATAACCATTTTAATGATTTAATTTAAATAAATATATAGATTATAAATATATTTTTTATTTTAAAATTAATTTTATTTATTTAACTTTTTTTAGTAAATATAAGTTCATCTTTATTCAGAAAAAACAGTTCTTGAAAATTACTTAATTTTCTCATCTACGAGATTAATATTAAATTATATTATAAAAATTATATGATTTTAATTTTGAAATATTTATTCCAAATCCCAAATCCTAATTAATAATATTAACTCATAATTTCATGTTACAGTTATTTGAATAATGAATAAGAAAATAGTAAAAATTGATTACCTCGGTTAAGGTAAAAATGGGTTCACTAAGGGATTAACTAACAAGATAAAAATTCTTTAATAACCCACTATATGGAAATATTTACACTTTATCATATATATGGTTAAATAATGAACAATTTTGGTTCTTTTTAAAGGTAAAAAACATAGGTATCACATTATTATTTAATGTCACGCATCTGTGTCTTTTGCTCCACTTATTAAAGGCCATCAATTATCCTCATCTATTAACACCTCAAAAAATATTATTCAGAAAATAAATGATAAAATATCTTCTATAAATTCCTATACACATCTAAGATTCAATTTTTATGCTCAAAATTTAATATAGTAATTCTTTACATTTATCATAATAATGTTTCCTTTAAAAGAGGTAAATGTTTTTTACTATGTGTTTTCATTTTTATTCTTATCTAAACTCCGTATAATATATTTAAAATATAAAAATATATTGATAAATATATATTTAATGGAATAATATTTAATTGTTTTCATTTAATGACCTATATTTACCTATTATCTTTCAAATGGGAAATGAATGTGTTGATCGTGTGTACAATGAACTACATCCTTGGAAACTGATTATTTTTTTTCCATCACCAACATTCAATGATGGATATAAAAATTGATTTGACAAATGTGTAATATAAATATGATATTATTATACTTATTTAATTATATTATCACAAATACCTTATTATATCCCATTACATGGGGTATATGGTAATGTCTATCATGTGTATGGTGGACTACAACCTTATGAAGTGATGTGATTCATTTTTCCATATATTATTTACTAGAAATGTAGAAATTATAATGTTATTGAATATATGATATATTTATGAATTATACAGACATTTATTTGTTAATATCATATATAAAATCTTACCATAATATCATTTAAGAAAACAATAACATCATTGACACGTATGTGTGGAGTACCACCTCTATATAGTGATGTGAACTATTTTTAATTTTATTTTTACATAGATATAAATAATATTGAATTATATTAATATAATGATATATATAGGTATATATATAATTAAACATTATATTTTAATCAATATTTATTTTCCTTCTGTTTCATCTATTATAAAAATCGAAATGATGTTCATCCATACATATGGCATACCATCTTCATGAATTTTATAATCCATTTCAAATCTCTAGATTTTAAATATTAAGATAATATAAATATATAATGAAAATTTCATTTAAATTATAGAAATCATGAAAGCATGATCAATGAAAAATAACCTAGATCACCGATCAGAAATATACATGAAAAACAAATAATTAACACAGAACAATTATTTTTAAAAGGTATTATTTAATAAATAGTTGAAATAAGATTAATGTAAATTAATAATTTCATGAGATATAATATTATTTATCTATTATAGATATATAATAATCATATATTTTTATATTTATGATGTTCAAACAGATATAAAGGATGTCATACCTTAGGAAAGGTTTTCTCATCTACCTATTACTTCATGGAGACATATGCCATATCCACCAGTTATTTTTTTGAAGTATATACTAACCCTTTGATATGATGTACCATTAATACATTTATATTAGTTGTGTTTAGTTTTTAATTTGAATTTATTTCATTCATGGGGCATATTATTCCTATGTTACCAAAGTGGTGATGGTTTATTATACAATCTCATCATTTATCAATTTTTATGAATAAATTTATAATAATGAAATGTAATAATCTATCACCTAATAAACTCAATAATTTCTATATACTCTTATTTTTCATGGAATATTTTTTATTGTATTTCCCCTTCATTTTTCATTAAAATAAATGAAAAAATAATTTTATGGAAATCTAATTTTTTTATTTTTTAAATAATTTTATATTCAATGTCCTTGTTCACCAAAAGAGTTTTCTTAACTGTTTTTTAATTTATAAAAATTAGTTAATAATGAAATTTTTAATAATTTTCTATTTTTAACATAATTATCTAAATTTTATCTTCCCACTATTTTTTAAACAAATTTATTTTTGATATTTTTCTAAAATATGAAATGTATCTTTTTTAGCATAATCAGCATGTGTTGAATTTCATGACTTAATAACAAAACATTTATTTTATTATTACAATATAATTTCATAAATGTCATTTGAGATAAATTTTTTCGTAATATTCTAGAAATATATTTTTTTGCAAAAGGATTTTCAATGTTAAAAGGTTATTTTATTCAAGAAATTTGTTAATTGAAATTTTATGGTATTTATATTCCTCAATTACATCAAACCTTATTGAATTGTTATCTTATGATAATATGTTGTAATAATACCATAAATATTTTTTATATTTTCTTTATATTCATTCTGACTTGGGAGATTCAATTTTGATACCATTCATATTACTCAAGATGTTTTTTGATTATGTTTATTGAATGATGCAATTTTAATAATTTATATGTTATTTATTCAAAAATTATTTTTTATTTATTATATTTCACTCCATTCATATTATTAATTAATTTGAATTTGTATGTGATGGGGAAGGCATGTGATTTCTTTCATATGCATTAGTAGGTTGCCTAATACAAACTGTTTTGAGTATTTTGAGGCCATACAAATGTATATAATATGTCATGGAATGATTACTTGAAAGTATGTTTAAGATTCATATAATTATTAACTACCAAATTATGATATTTTCTATTGATATCCCATTTAATTATTCAATTAGATATACTATAAATTGTTATAATCCATCCTCATGTGATTATTTACATGGATATATTTTTTCATTATTTATTTAGACAATATTATTATTATGGTTTAATTTAATCATTATATGGCATGGGTTATAGTTATTTTCATTTCAATATTGATTTGGTTTATTGATTCATGACAGATTCCACAATAATCATAACCCTTCTATTCATTTTGTATCAACCCAAACTTATGATTTTTTCTCCAGAATTCTATGACACGTATAATGATTCATAACTAGAGATACTATAAACAGAAATACTTTGTACTAAAAAACACATTGATTAATTTATGTTTTATTTTTTAAATTGTGTTATAAATATTTTTTAGTTACCTAAAATATTAAACAACTATGTAATTAGGGATTGGATTTATTTTATCTTATGTTAATGTAAAAAAAAAGAAATCATCAGACCTAGAATACTTGGCCCAGGGTATTTATAATCACCAACTAAGAGTTTCTAATACACCAGTCGATGATATGGGATTATCCATGTCTAAGGACCATCTTTTTATGAACATTTTTTCCTTACATATCACATGAGTTTCATTGTAACATTACGTCAACATAAGAGATATGGTCACTATTCTATAGTACCATTTCATATATGGAATAAATTTTTTTGGCATGTTTTTATCTTCCAAACATTTAAGATGAAGCATTCCCTATATCACCGACAACTTCATATATCTGTGAATTTTTTCTAAAATTGCATTGAAGAAACGAAATATGCATGATAAATTTTATTATATTCATTATTTATATAATATTTGAATAATTATTAATAACCACTGAGTGAATTAGTAGACACATCTACCTCACAATTGGAAGCCTCAATATAAATAGTTTCATTGTCAAAAGATGTTACAAATACCACTTATTAATTTAAACTATGACTAATTTCATTTTTTTTTGTGTATCCTCGTTCTTCAAAAAAACGACATATATCTTTCCAATTTATTTTTTCTTTTCCTATATGTTTTTTAAATGCCTTATTATAAGTTAAAGAAAATAGACCATATTTTGTTATCTTGGTCCTCTCTAATACTTTATAAAATTTAAATATCTACAATATATAATTCCAATACAAACAAAAATGATATTAAGAAGGTTCTAACCTTCTCTATGATACCAATTAAATCCACCATTATACAATAATGGTACAATAAGTGTGTAGAGATGATTTACTGTAAAAATGTTTTCCAATTAATAAGTTTTAATTTTTAACTATTTTTTATATTTGAACCTCTATTATTTTTATTGTTAATATAATTTCCCCGTAAAAACACAATTATAACAAATTAATAATATAAATTTAATTGAGAATAAACAATGTTTTACAAGGTTATCCCCAAATGTGGGTGAAATTGTCTTGATTTATTTCAATGTGTTTGAGAAAAACAATACACACATTAAATAAATCATCATATACATGTGGTGTAGTCAATCATAATACTGAATCCCTAATTAGATGTTATAAAACACTTTCCAAATTATAATATAATCAGACCAATGTATAAAAATACAACTCCAATATCATTTGAATGATCACAGAGACCCTAAGATGCTAATAGAACATAAAACTGATCATGCTATTATGATAAGATTACTATATACTTGATGTATTCCATAGATAATTTTATGCTACCACTAAATGTATTCATCCTCAATATATTCATGTATGACTAATACTCTCTTAAATTTGTTGATGAATTCACATCTAAATTATCTCACTATATTATAGAAATGAACTAATTAAGTTTACTGAAAACATTGTAATATTTCCCCATCACTATTATTAAAAATAAATGGAATATGTAACATCCTAAATAAACATAAACATGTCTCATGAAAATATAGATAAATTAATTATTATAATATGATTGATTTGTATTACCTAACATTATTTTATATCTTTTGTTATAAATTCATTATTAACATGATTTTTGCACATGCATGAAAATATTTTTTCTATTTTTCCTACTTATTATATATAGACTCGAACTGTCTCGATTAATATTTGTAATTATAGATGAATAATTCATCACATATATCATGAAATATTTCATGTTCATGAAAAACATTCCATTATCAGGCATTTATATCATATGTAGCATGCACACCACCATAGTGAAGAATTTCAAAACTAAAGAGACACTTCATTATGAATGAAATTTTTTTTTCTAGTTAAAATATTATTTATATATGGAATTAAAATGTATTATTACGAAGCTCATAAGACCATAGAGGAACAAAACATATTCACATTATTGTTAATTATTTACAATGAGATATTTATTATATTTAGAAGGGTTTATACACAATATAGATTAAACATTGAGTATATAGTGTAATGGATTAAAGGAATAAATTCTTGAACATTACATGATAACATTTTAGGGATACAGAACTTCTTCATGTATTTGATTATGATTCAATAAATCTATCGATAATCCAATTTTTCATTTAACTATAACAAAACATGTATTATGGTTATGGGATATTAAAAGGCTACTTCCACTAACAAAATAAATTTCCTCAGTACAATGTGTGCACAACCATGCATCATATTCAGGCACTATTTTAGCCTGCTCATACATGGGATTGCAATATCACCGTCAAATATCTACAAAATGTAACACTCGAATACTATGCTTCATCAACAACATCTTGTATGTTGTCTTATGATTAGGAATATCCCACTTATGGATATTGAATAAAAATATTAACATGTTAGTGTATCAATAAAAATGGAATGAAGATCCCAAAGGACACTTTATTCGTGACCATCACTCAGGTGATGCTTGAGGTTAAAGGTAAAAAATATGTTGATAGATCAGTCTGTAAATATCTAAAAATATTTTCTATGATCATTACATATCATATTAAAATGATATATGATGTTATGATATATAGGATCCATCATGGAAGAATCCATCAATATATGACCACCTAATAAGTAATGGAATTCCCTATAACATCTAGACGTGGGTACGGTGGTCTACTCCAAAACCCTGCTAACACTATCCCATACTAGTATCCAAAACCATGAAACCCCCTTGTGTGTTATCTTCTTCCTCCTTATGTATTTTTAGAGAAACACTAGCCTACATATATAGGGACAAATATATATATTTATCTATATGATGGATCTCCCACGTCGTAGAGGTTATCCTCACAAAAATGTCGGCTTGATCAGATCCCTTATCTAGAATTGTTTCAATTTAATAAATATAGTGTATAAAAATAAGAAAGATAAAATAAAAAAATTAGATATTAGAGTAAAAAAATCACTATGATTTTTCACCTCAATATTATCTTCACAAATTATCAATTTAAATGATCTAAAGTCTCTCATGATCATACAAATATGATCTATATCCACATATCTTTATTTACACATATCTAATATAGATTGATAGATATTATCAAAACGTATTCATCAAATGATAATAATAATTGATACTCTCTTATTGTAATAGGACATATCAAGGGTGTTAATAATGGACTTATTTTAATCAATGTTTTATTTTCCCTTATTTAAAGAAACACATATTCAAGTCTCAACATCATAACCAATATATATAATTTAAATAAAAAAATAAAAATATGAAACTCAATAATTCAATCACATTAACATTGAATTTCAATCAAAAAACATATTGACAACAAATAAAATAAGTACATCAATCCATTTTAGTTATTTTTAATAGAATCATAATTTCATTATAATGGAAATTTATATTAACATCTTCATGATACAAAACCCCTTAATACAATAGCATAATTACTAAGGGCACATGTGTGAAATAGTATTGGATTATTTGGGTAGTTTGATTATCCTAGATAGGGTGGTGATATTTATAAACATGAAATTCTCCCCTAGAATAATTCTATAGTGTTTTATTAGTTGAATATTAGCTTTGGACTATTCAATGGAATATCTATGATAATTCTTTCCCCAAAAAATATATGATAAATGTTGTTAATATGGTATGAATCTACTAATGAGCCCATAATTTATATCTTTTTTTTGTTGATAATATTTATTTATAACTCATAATATATAGTAATATAAATATTCACTCTCGAACAAATAAATTTTCAATGTATATATTTATTAATTTTCATTATATGCATATTGAAATATTATAGCTCTATTTTATTATAATATAAAATTAAAAAAATAAAATAGAGAATGTTTATTCAATAATTATATTTATTAATAAAGTTTGTATTAATTCCAATGGTAATTTGATTTATAATAATTATGGTTTATTATCTGCTTCCCCACATACTATATTCTAAATTCATATTTCCATTCCTTATTGAAAAATATATGAGTTTACTTTCTTTTATAGTTGCATCGTCATTCTACCATGATTCCTCCTTAATATTATGAAAATTATTCAATAATTCAACCAAGTGTGTTGTCATGTGTCATAGAAAATTTACTCCATGATCTATGAAGTTAAATATCTCCTCCCAATATGAATGATAAATGTTCAATGATTCCACTTATAAACACAATATATGTGAGGGATATGATATATAGTTTTTTAATAGATATACATATAAAAAATATTGTACATAGAATAAAGAAATAAAGAGTTGTCATAGATAGATATGAAATGTTATTTGAACAGAGATATCAATAGAAAATATGTTATCTATAGAAATATCTCCTTTTATAAAAGACAACAAGATAATCATCCATGCAGCTAATTTCAGCTGGAAATTATACATAACTGTAAACTCCATGTCTTATTTATGAATTTATATTTATGTTTGTTTCTATTTATCATATATTTATTTTGAATTTTAATTCTTAAAACGTTTTCTTATAAATATTGGGTAGTATATGATCACATAATATTTTGGTTTTTAACTTCATTCCAAAATGTTGGATTCTGACACTTCTACACATAATGAGCCTTATTATATGAGATTTTAATGCTATATAGTGTACTATTACAATATGATATGTCCACTTGAGGTGGTTTTAATCCCAAAACCTTATCAATATAATTAAGATGGTCCCATAATATCTTCAATTATTTTTAAAATTATATCAATAAATTTATACATCTATGAGTGATAAGAAATATTAGAACATAGTTATGTATAAAATTATGGATGAAGGATTCTATAGAACCTTATGTGGTCCTCAGATCATGACCATGTAAAACTAAGTGTCATACTCTATGTTTTCTTGCCACATATATTTTCTATTTCATTGTGACTTGAAAATGGAATAATTTTACATGATTCTAATGAAATGAACTTACTTTTTAATGGGATTTATCACCACCAAAATGTTATTACAAAATATCCATTTAATATGGTGTCATAAAAAAATTAATAGTTATCATTTCCTATTTATATCCTAGTATCTACGATGGATAAATAATAAATCTGTAATTCATGCATTCATCTTTTACTAGTAGAGATACCAAGCATTGAGATGTAAATTCTAAAATATCCTTTATCAGGTAATCCCACTAAAATTTATTCTTTATACCTCATTATATCAAATTGATTCATGGAACCCTAATTACGGATGGTTTAAGAAAATTTTATTGATTATTACAATATAGATTATGTTTTTACTGGTTTTATATTTGGCTTCCAAACCCTTTAACCCCATATTTGTCAAATTTTATCCCTTGAAAATTCTATTACATTTTCTATACCTCCCCATAAAATTAATAAGACTAATTAACCCTATTAATAATTTATGGATGTGTCTTTATTTCAATAATATATAATTATGGTCCTTTTATAATTCAGGTGTCCATAATTTTCATTTCTATAGAGATTGTCTCCCATTTAATCCAAATGATAGATAGAAACATGGAATCTATTCCACTCAATACAGTTTCCAGTTTATTTTCCATTCCAATTTAATGATGGATAGAACTATAATAATCATTAATCTTATATAACCACATTAATTGAGGATTATCTATGTCATTATATTTTAATTTATACATGTTTATTTTAAGGAAAATATATATGTAACACATAACCCATATAGATAATTTTAAAAACTATTCAATGAGAATATCACTGTTGCTAATTCCAGACCATGTGTCGAGAACCTCATCCTAGGTATCATTAACCGACATGATCGATAGGAAATCATTTATTCTTTTTAACTTAGTATAGAACCCAACACATTTTTCCAAATCATGTCTATATTTAAAAAATATTTCACCTTTGGTAGGTAATGTGTTCACTTGTGTACATATTTTCCCCTTTCATAACTCTATAAATATATTCATATACTCATTAGTCTAGAATGATATTACCCCCTTAATGTTATAGTTTTTTAGTGTCATTAAAAATCATGAGATGTTTTTTCGTAATTCAATGATAATACCCTAATAAATATTCATAAACTATGATTATTCATAATAGTTTGGTCTACTTTATTTTTACATTTCATTTATCCCTGAATGATCCATAGATATAACTTTGGAAATGATATGTACCCTTGGCAATTTAACCTCATCCATCCAAAACTCATTTACTATACTATGTATATAACATTTAATTTTTTAAGGTATTCAATATATCATTCAATTTCTGTTCATATTATTTAATTTATTTGGAGTAGATTAAGATACATTATATTAATATGACAACAAATTTATTGAGGTAATCCCATATTACCCTACTCATTAATTCCATAATTATATATTATGTATTACAAAGTGAAAATATAAACACAAGGATCTTATTGTTCCATAACCTTGTACGAAAGTATGTTTTCTATGAATAAACCTGCTTTACTATTACATGATAGTATCATAAACAAATATAAACCATAGAGAATTACAAGGGTCCACATAGATGTTTGAATAATTTATCAATCCATAGTGGATAATTATTTTTCATTATTAATTTATTATTAGGTTCATGATAATCAACGTAAAAGCATATTTATCTGACCTTCATCTAGGTGATATGGACTATTGTACCCCATAGTGAGTAACCTTGGTATATAACCCCTTTATCAAAATATATTATTATTATTTTTGTTTTCTATTAAATTTAAGATTATTTATTCTTTATGGAGTAGTTGATATTTAAATTTTTTATGAATTTTTTTGACTAAGAATATAACCAACTTGTTAGAAGGTAGGCCATGAAATTATTTGGTGGACACATCATCATATTATTCCAAAATAAGAAATTGAATAATATAAAATTTTGTGTATTTTCAACAATTTTTATACATTTAATAGCTCAAAAAGAAATAATATATATGCTTGAGAGGATGGATGAACAAGAGATTCATCCCCCTCTTTATACTTATCTATAATTTGTGAATGGTTTCTGATATGTTGGGTGATTTCCATCTGTTCCAAATATTTTTTTACTCTATTTAAGGGAATTAATTCCATATAAATAATAGAAATGTTGTTTAATAATGTTAGTATTATAACTATCAAGGAGAAAATAATCCCTCAAATATTTAAATAATTGAATCATATGAATTTCATGGAATAATTGACCAATTTTTCACTACTATATTGGCTTCTTCTTTTTGAGGTTGGTTTACGGTTTGTTTTTTAAAAATGAAAATTTTAATAACTGTTAAGAAAGAGAACCAAATATTTAATTCTTTATTCTTGATTTAATAACTATAGTAACATTCAACACTTCATTTTTGGGATCCAGCACATCCTTTTTTGGAATATTGTCACTCGTTCTCTCTTTAACCATTATGTTTTTTCTTCAATTATCTTGAAAACCAATTGGATTAGTTAATTAGATCACATATTGTCTATATTCCATAAATTTTAAACATTATACAATAGGATAAGGTCTCACTAGATCATTCATTTATTCTTTTACATCAATGGGGTTTTACCATTAGAAACTACTCACTAGTTTCATGTCTATCCCACGCAAAAACAATTTCCTTTTCCCCATTATTTAATTTTATATATTCTTATTCCCATACATTTTATAATTGATATGTTCTAATTTTTTACAAATATTAAATTTCTCCATTTTGAGCTCCGGATTAAACTGTTTTCTCTACATACTATATCTGGTTCAATGAGATTATTGAGATTCACTGATTTCTATTTTGATTACAGGGGAACATAAAATAATTTCATTATTACTATAAAATTCACAAATAACTAGTTATTTTTATAGATTAATATTTTGATCTTTAAAAAGTAAAAAACATTAAACTCATTATTGTTGAAAAATTTATATACATATCGTTAAATACATGTGTTGTTTTCAATGTATGCCTTTATTTCTTCATCATAAGTTTTGTAAAGGAAATATAAATCCATCTCAATTTTAAATAATTTTATGTGAGGAAAATAAATATTTATATATTAACATAATTCATCCAACAATATCAATTTTATTTCTACCATAGAGTTCATATTTTTTATCATCATCAACTATTTCTCAGCTTCCCTCTTATTGTAATAAACATTTTTCATGATGTTTTATTTATTTCAGCATTAAAAAACATAGATTATCATATCAATGGTGTTTAAACTATATTAAATTATCAAGGTAAAATAATATCCCCTTAAATATAAGAATATTTTCATATACTTATCTTCATTATAATATTGATTATTCTTTAGAATAGTTGGGTGTTAAACCTAATTCATTATTCCTTTTGGAAATTGAGGTCAGTGAGTGACTAGTGTAACAAATATCATGAATTGTTCTCCAAATAGGTTGGTAATTGAATTTGGGAACTCCTATGATCAACCATCACACTATAATTTGAGGCAATTAATATAAATTCAAACCATTACCTGGAATGAATGAATATTATGGGAAATAATATTTATAAAATTAAGTATATAAAAGGAAAAATATGAACATAAAATAGAATATTTATAAATATCATATTCACTGTATCTCATGTATTTAATGTATTAATATATTTAATCAATTTCGATTTTATTATTATGTTTTCTAACAATACAGTTCATTCATCTCCATAATAATGGTTCCAAATAATCTTGTGAATTTACAAAATATTATCCCTTATTAGTTACAAAACAGGCAAAAGAATCATCATAAACTTCAACCCCTTATAGGATGAGTTAATATGCAATGATCCCTTTCACGGAAATTATCAAAAGTTTAATATATTCTTATTATATATAGACATCTCCGATCCCAAGAGGGATTTAGTTACATATATTCCACTAAATCTATAAATTACAAAATTTTAATGAATTTTTCAATACGTATAATTTTTTAGTGGTGTTATTAAATTAATATTTTTTTAATTCACAATGTAAATGTATAATTATTTTATACTAGCCATGAAAACACAAAGAATTTATAAAGAATATTTCTTGATTTTTTATATAAAGTTAAAAATAATTCAATCTAGAAAACCATATGCCTTTGTGTAATTTGAGAAATTTGATACACAACATAATAAAATGAAATTTAGAAACAATGAAATTATTTAAACATCGTGAAATGAACCTAAATTCAATTGATCTTCTTATACCATATTGGATAGCCTGGGGATGTATATTAGAAGTGGGTGATATATGAAGCCCAGTAAGGGAATAATAATAGCATAACATAAAGTATAATGGTAATCCTAGTCAAGGGTTACAACATAGTGACATAAACTTGTTACAATCATAATAATGAAAATACAATATTTCTTTATGATGATATACTCAAGAAAACATATGAATATGGAAACAACATAAAAATTATTGATAACTATAGTACAAGGATAACCACTGATACATCATGAAATATTGTTATTATGATGAATTTTAGTGCAACATATACAGTATATCACATGATAAAAAAAAGATAATTCATTGTACATATAAATATATTATTTGTGGCACACCCTTATTATGAATATCATGTAAATGTATATTTTCTAGCCTATAGCAAACTATATATGAACTTATTTTATTAATTTTAATTACATTATTTTATATTGTTGATTTCATGCATGGAATAACCAAATAAAATAGGAATAATTAAAACATGGTGAATACTCATGAGTAGAAACATTATTTTTTATTCACAAAAATAATGTTTGGAATCAGTGATCAGGGAAATAACATCACCATAATAACATGTGTACATAGAGGATCTTAACAGGGTTTAATGAGGGTAAAAGGTGATCTACCATTAAATGAGAATTATAAGGGCACTATGTGGATGTGTTAGAATTCATTTTAACTCAAAAAACCTGAAATTTAACATCATAATATAAATATTGTACGTGAATAATGATGAATCAGTAGAGAATATCCAATTTATATTATTATTTTGAAATCATTTGTGTAGTATGTTATGATCTTAAAAATTAAGGAGGGATTTAGAGAGGATAATATTGAGTACATTTTTTAAAATGGGATAAAAGTGAAGAAGGAAGGGAGGTTGATTTGGTATATAGGGATTAGAGGGTAATATGTAATTAACATCTAAAGATTCATTTTATAATCAATGTAATAAAATAATCAAAACCAAATACCCTATAAAGGGTATTCCCAAAGTGTTTACTAAATAGGATATTTTTCCAATATTAATTTATGTTATGAACAAAAAAATTTAAAATAAAACCATTCATTAGGATGTGGTCAAATATAAACATATATAATTAAATCATTAATGACATGGTTTAATTACTACATCCATGAATAGTCACATAACATATGATAAACAAGGGATAGATTACAAAGGCAAGAAATTCTAGATCAATCAAAATGTGTTAAATTTTTAATAGGGTAATTTTTTTATTTCAATAAAACAAAAATGAATAAGTGATTACGCAAATCATGTAATATAGATATAAAAACATAAATGATAATAGTTTTACCATGACCTAAGATATTTATAATCAAACCCTTATAACATGATCCATGATCCATTGGAATGAATGTGACATAATCATAAAAATAGTATTTCATTTATTTGTGAACCTGACTACCCAACAATTTATTGAATCCTAAAATTTTGAGTTGGCCTAAACTATTCCACCCTCACCATTTTTGAAAATAACTACTTGATAAATCATTGAGATAACATTTCTATCTCACAAGAAATTGTGCTTTAACAAATTAAATAGAAGGATATATAGGTCACACCCATATCATAATACATATATTTATATGGAAACTATGAACAAGGAATCCTATATAAAATAACCGATTAAATGGGAAAAATATTTATATATTTATTAAATGATAATACAAACAACCCATAAAATTTTTTTTGCAGAATTTTGACAATGAAAATAATCAATTTTAACATAAAACTTACCGAATTAATTTGGTTTCAGAAAACCTCCAAATAAGATCCAAAATTAAATTTCACAATGTAAAAAATAATCAAACAAATATGACAATATATTTTGAATAAGGAAAAATAAAACCATTGTATATAGATTAATTTAATCAAAGTAATATAAATCAATAAAAGAAAAATTTGAAAATATTTTTAATCTAAATAGTAAAATAAATAACTAGAATACTAATCAAAAAAAAGTATACTTTATTATGAAAAAATAAATTAAAAAGATTTATATAAATTAAATTGGTTCAATAAACATCCTTCTACTAATTAAATAAGTTTAAATAATATAAACAGGAATGGCATCAAAAAGTGATTTTTAAAAAAGATATGATAGATCTCAAAGATTTGGGTTTCAGTTGTCTACTACCATACAGATGTCATAATTCAGTAATCTAGGTAAAATGAGACGTTTGAAAATATTTTTATTCTGGAAGCCAAATTAAATATCATTAAATGACATTACACTATTAGAAATTATACTCTTAAATTAATCCTTATATTACTTTGAAAAAAAAATGTTACAAGCCATATAATAGTTTTACTTATATAGAGAATATTTAACAATGATATGTTTAATATGATATAAATATTTCCAAAATTTAATGTTAAGATAATTTTAAAACATTTCATTATTTTAAATAATCATTATTTGTGAAAACAATATACAAGGTTCAACAATTGAAATGTGGTGTGGACGATAAAACATTATATCTTTTAAGGATGGAAATATCATTTGAGCACATTGAGATGAATGTATCAAGAACAGACATCTATAATGAAGAATAAAATATAACTTTTTAATAGTGATACAGAAATATGAAATTTATTAAAAATTAACTATTTAATCTTACCAAAAAATATAGTATAATACTGGTGGGATGGAAATATATAAATGGATGAAAATATCCATTTTAAAGAATATGAATTAATATGACTAATGAAACGACTTATAAAATATTGTACGATAGAATTATATATGTTAAAAGAGAAGTAATTCCCATTAAAATAAGATGTAAATACAATATAACATCTAAATAAGTTCTATTATAAAAATATTATAAAATTATATTCAAAGGATAGTGTTTATGATTAGATAAAGAGATTAAAAAAATAAAAACATATTAATACAGTTGTAACTTTTGAATCATAAACCTATTAGAAAAAGAAAAATAAAATAAAATTTAATAACATGAAATGTAATGGATTTATAATAAAAATTAAAAATTGGTAGTATTCACACCTTTTTAATGAATACATGTTGTTTATCATAAACTTGTCTCATGAGATTTAAATTTGAGAAAACGAACCATTAACGTATGAGATGTATATGGATTGAATCAACACATTGGAAATACTGTGAAATAAAAAATAATATCTCATAACCATTTTTGATTTTGGATTAAGTAATTAAATTAAATTTCCTCTATACAACATGAATGAGAAATGAGTGTAATACATGAATCTTTCCTTAATGAAATGGAGAATCTTACAGAAGACCCCCGCCAAGCTTCCATAAATATTTATTGACACTTTTATGTAATGTAATAATAATAAATGATAAAAAAATGACATAATTCATAACCTTAGTCAAAAATGTCACAAAAATATAATAATAATTATAATTCATCATCATTATTACATTAATTAGTTATAGTTTATTATGACAATAGGGTGTCAATCTCATTAACTATTGTGCACATGTTACATATTTTTGATATAATTATCCCCATTTGATTCAATGTTAAATTTTTAAAAACAATTTTTTGTAATAAATAAATTATATATATATTTAATTATATTATTCTATACAATATTGATTTGGGTCTTTTTAATGTGTGAATCAAAATGATAAAAACATTATATGGCCATTTTATCAAACAAAATTTTTATTTCAATATTAAGTTTAATAATTAATTTTATATTAAAATAACCATGTAGTAATATTTATTCACAAAATATATAATAATAAAATCAATTATCTTGATCCAATAGTAATCCATAATTTTACTTTATAAAATTATTCTTGTTGGTGGTTAAAACGACCCAAATGTGAACATGTTTTAACTCGATTGATGATTATGGTTGAGGATGTGTTTTTCAAAATAGTATAAATATAAAAAAATAATAATTACATACTCATTATTTTTTAAGAAATTAACCAGATTTTCTAATTTTTACTCACTTTGTTGTAATATATATCAAAAATTATCTTTTTTCGTGTTTGTCGTAATATTCCCAACCTCACTATTAGCATTCATATTCATGAATGCTTAACTCGGGGAGGTGGAAATTAAATTGATATATAAAACCATAATAATATATGATATAAAATAATTATTCTTCATTACCAAAACTAATACCATCCATTAATTGATTTAATGAAATACAAACTATTTTTCTGCCTTGATGTGGTTGTCTATATAACACAGTAACGATGTAATTTTGTTTTTAAATGTCAGTTGAAATGAACAATAAAGGGTTTTATCAATATTATATAAACATATAAGTATAATATAGATATTATGGAGATAGTTTTACTATGGTGATAATATTTTTTTAAGAATAATATTATGAATAAAATGATAAATATATTATAATTTTGATATTTTATTTTTTCTATAGAAGTCCACTTGAAATTGAACAGATTAGGATATATATATATATGTAAAATGGGACTATTTTTGTGATATAGGCTCCTTGGGATAGTATAATAGAGTATTTTTAAGGATTAATGCAATAGATAATTGTTTTTTTGTGGGGTTTTATTTGATTGGCTTTTTATAAATGATTAAAATGGTACTTTGGGAAAGGCACATAATTATTGAATAATTCCATGACACTACTCGAATGATGAAAGATCAGAATATTAAAAAATTTCAAAATTGGGGACCATTTAAAACTATAATGGAACAAACATGAGCTTAAACCCATGTTTTAAACATAACATTATGTTTTTTCCATTATTTTTTCATAATTTACATTTTTACATTTAAACTATATAACTACTTTATAAATATTTGGTTTTATGTTTTATTAAACACATATCATATCATGTATACAAAAATATGGGTTGAGGGAAATAAACATAACCTATATTTAATAAAATTAAATTTCTATATTATAAAATTAATACATTTCTTAAAACCAATAGTGTTTATAAAAATAGATTTACTTTAAAGAAAGGCATTGTTGACAATTATGGAATATAAATATTATTTAGTATTGACTTATAATTAAATGAACGATAAAATTTTATTTTTTGTTTCTAAATAATATATATATGTTTAAAATTTATTCAATATATTTTATTTGATATAAATTATCGTTTTATAATATTAAAATAATTTTAAAATAATGGCACAATCATTATCATGGTAGCTTATATTAATAAAAATAATCAAAATTTTATTAATAAGTATAAATTTGTACATATAATATACTATTAACATTGTTGAATTAAATATAAGATATAATTGTTTAAATTAAATTATTATGTGTAGAAAAAATAATCAAAATTCAATCATATGTTTCACATTAATACCCTTTTTCTCTTGAAAAGGTTTATTTTCAGGAAAAACTAATTTTTCAGTAATATATTATCATTAATTCCCTTGATTCATTTGAATAATAAATAATTATTATTATCAAATATTAAATATTTAACAGTTACTAAATCATAAAAATCATTTCATCATGTCATATTTAATATGAGAACACAATAAAAATAAGTATTTCATTAAAACAGTAACTAAAATTTCAAAATGTAAAGCATGAGTTTATAAATTTAAAATAATTCATTTAAATTATCTTGTGTTCATTAAAATTTTATAATTTTATAGAAAAATGTTTTCCAAAACATTCAATTTATTTATATTATAATTTTTTTTATAAAAGTGTCACATACAGTGTTTTTTAATGGAAACACTATGTCTGAAAGCATGCATGAAACACCCCATTCAGTTTAATCAAATAACTAAACATTATTATGTATTTTAGTTATTGTAAATCTGTTATAAATTAAAAAACTAATATAATTAAATAAATTAAGAAAATATTGTTTATATATGTGTATATAATTATTCATTGGTTTTAAAATTTATTAGAAATGAAAATAAAAACCAATTGGATATAATGGTTGTATTTTTATGGAAAACCTATTTAAATGTGAATAATTATGTTTATAAAATAGTCATGTCACCTTTTTGGTTTTATATTTATGAAATATTAATTAAATATATTGTTTAAAATTTATATTATGTGTTTTGTAGACATTATATATGAATATATACAATTTTACTGATAAAATAAATATTATTTACTTAAAATACAGTGTTACTGCCTTTTGATAGAGATCTCCTTTTAAATCAACTTTTTGACACTTTAATAACTTCCATTTGATGAAGTTAACTTCTTTCATGGGTGTGATACAAAAATATTTTCTTCTGTAGAAATTTTGTTATTTTTTTGATTAAATTCATATTTTAATGAATAGTCAAAAATAATACATTTTTATTAAAAACTACTTTGTCATCTAATTTATTTATATTTATAGGTTATATTTTTAATTAGTTATAAAGATAAATTAGATATTTATTTATCATTTTATCAAATTTTGGCCATTTAAATAATTTTACATTGAAATTATATGTAAATACATGTCAACATTTAGATGCTTTTTTACTTTAAAAAACATGTTTTATCATTTTGAAAAGGGAGTTTAATATTAAATAATAACTGAAAATTTTATGTTTATAATTTATAAAAATGGATTTATTATTTGGAATTTTAAGGTCTTAATTAGGTAAATAGTTCCCTTTTATTATTTGACATTATGAATATTAACATTAGTAATTAGTTTTCTTTACTATGGTCGAATGTAAATCTAGTAATTAAAGGAAAAAATAATAATATAATAATATAAAGAAACAATAAAACATTTCGTCATTTAATTTAAAGAGTTTATTCCATCCATGAGCATTCATGGGTGGATATTAGGTCTATATGGATCCACATGTATGACATTAATGCATTAATAATATTATATTCAATTAATAGTCATTTCTCTTACATTGTTAGTTATTAAAAAGTATTGTATTTAAATATGGAGCAATAAAGCAGATATCTTCAACTATAAATAGTCATTTCAAATATAAAATAGTTACCTACATAATAGTAATTTATTAATAATTTTTAGAAATTATATAATAAAAATTAATTATGAGACAATGGTGATGTAGTAATTTTTTTATTAATGAAATAATCAAATAAATGATATTATAAATATTAAAATAAATATTATTTTAAATAATTGATTCAATGAAATAATTTTATAGATAAAAAAATCATTTTTTGATGTTTTAATGGAGATGTTTTGATCTTATCTTGTTGTCGTGATTTTTTATTAAAATAAACTAATGAATAGTGCCAGAATTGACATAATTTATATTTTGAAATATAAAACTATTTATGGAATTTTATTAAATTACTAAAAATAAATATTATGGAAAATGGTTGGTATAATTCTTAATAAGTGATAAATGACACATTTTTTTATTAGTTGACTGGTCATTTATGTTACATTTACCCACAAATTATAAATAACATGATATCACAAATTTATTAAATAGGCTAGAGTAAGGGTTAAAAAAAGACATGGATTAAAAAATATTATAAATATATATAATTCTAATTGTTTTATGGGAGATATAAACAATATTATCAAGTAAATAAATTTAAATTATTTTGGGACCATTTTTAATTTAAATGTTATTATTATGAAATTAAAACATTAATATTTACAAGGGTGCCCCTACTGTGTCCAATAAAAATGAAACTGTTCCACTGTATTACTCACATAGAACTACCGATTTGGCTCAAAAAATATCTGAAGAAAACCATCATAGAATCCATCCCCATGTCTCTTAGGCCATCAATCAGCTAGTACAACCTTCTTAGAGTTGTTAATATGATTTTCCAAGGGTATCAACCGAAGAAGATGTATCATTTTCTTTTAAGTATTTATATTTTATTTACTCATCAACATCCTTCAAATCTCTAATAAACATTATGAAAATATAATTATATTATTATCAAGATATTGAGATGTTATTATGTTAATATTATTTCCTAAATCCATCTCCACTTTCATTAAACAATAAAATAACTAATCTCATGTGCGTACGTGTGAACTATCACCTGCACGAACCGATCTAATTCGTTTTCCATAACCCTATCTCATTTCTAGTTATTGTTTAATAAATAATTCAAATATGTGATATTTATTGAATATTACACATTATATTATTATAATATATCTATTACATTCTTAGTTAATATGAATATAAAAATAATAATGTTGTTCATGCGTACATTTGAATTGTCACCTCCACGATAAGATGAGATTCATTTTTATTCACTACATCGCTTCATTAATAAATTTATATTAATATATTTAAATGATTAATATTATTTAATGATGTTATTTTATTCTTTAGAAAATTAAAAATTACATTCATTATTTCCATAATGATCAATGGAAATAATGATGTTACTCATGCATACGTAGGGCCTACCATTTCCATGATTATACCATTGTTAATTTTTCATATCCATTGTTAATGTTTTGATTTAAAATTATAAGGAATTTATAAATAAATATTCTTATTTCATGAAATATATTCCAAAGGTTATAGAATTTTGACCTCATAAACTATTAATATCATACCGTTTTCATTTTAGACTAGAATATCAAATATCGACAAAACATGTGACATAATGTCAAATAAATAACTAATTATCATAAAATATTAATTAATGATATAAAATACATTACAAGGTTCTGAATAATGTATAAATTAATCTATTTTTATTATTTAGTATGATATGGATTTTATGTGATGATTTTGACTTATAGTAATGGATTTCGACTCAATCTCCTTTCATTGATATATTTCTTGATGATATAAACATTTATTTTTTTAATGTTTATATACACCCCCTTTGATAATATATATCCAATATTTTTTATACTCATGTTATTTAATGTTTTATAAAATGATAAAATTTCATGTTCTTTATAAAATAAACGATCAATGTTGTATGGTACTCTTTAACAAAATCATATTTTTATGTTTTTTAATTATTTATTGTTTGAATTAATTTTCATTCATTTTTTTGTTTTACATATAGTATTATTGGCGTAATTGTTTTAAAATGTAATTTATCTACTTTCATTAAAATGTTTCACTGATATATGGTATAATTTGATTAAAAAATATCTTTTATAAATTTTAATATTTGTTTTTGAAATAGGAATTGTAATCTTATGAATGAAAATGATATTTTTGTGAGTGACATGTTGGATTTTGGAGGATTTTATGAATTAGTACATATATCTTGTATTATTGAGCGTTATATAGATTATACGAAGGTATGAGCCCCATTATAGAACATATGTTAGCCCAATATATCTTATAATAAGGTTTGAGAAACATTATAGCTCATGGGTGAGAATTATTTTTCTTATATAATGTTTTGAACCCCACTATAGGTCATGAAAGATGGGTGAGCCTGATATATATTTTAGAAATGGTGGTCCCAATTATATCTCTATAATGCATCGATTATTCTAAGGGTGGATGTAGACTTTATTTTAATTCCATTTGTGTGGGTGATTATAAGAGTTGTATGGTAATGATGTCCCAAGGAACCTACATTTATTTCAATGCTTGACAATATGTTTTTTGTAAAATGATTTTTATTGGGTTCTCATGTTTTCAAAGGACTATTGATTTACATTCGTTATATCCCATACTGATCTATTGTTTTCATCCAATGTTTTAAAATTTTGTTTAGTATATTTATAGGAGAATAGAGTCATGGAAGGGATCAGGTAAAATCTATGATGATTGAACATGAAAATAATCCACATTTCACTTTAAAATTTTCTATTTTATGGAAGAAATGGATACTATTTGAAGTGTCTAATTTTAATTCCCATGGTTTTGTTATGAATTAGTGATGGCCTAATGTTATGGAGATATAAACTTGAAAATATCCTCAATGTGAATGAAATTAAAATTATTGACTTAAATCAAGATTATGTAACATTTAAAGTTGTGTCCTTATAGTTTGTATCAGATAATGGTTTAGGCAACTTTAGAGATTATGTTTTTTTTAAATTGTGGGGGATTTCATCACGAGTTTATAATTTTAAGGTTATTTACAATTTTAATGTCTTGCCATCACATTTTAGGTTATATTTTGGGAAATTATAATGTGACTAATTATATTTATGTGGACATTCACTTTTGATGTAATTATGGATTATAACTTTTTGGGATGAAAAATAAAAGGTATGAAAACATCATTGAGTTTAAAATGTGTTATTAATATTTTTGAGAATTTTATATCATAATTTTATTATTTTATATGAATTATATCGTTTTATAAAATGGAAAACTCATAGGATGGGTGACAACCCATTATGTTAAGACAATCCATTGGGATCAATCCTGTAACTGAAGGGAAATATGGGTGCATCACCTACTATTGGGGTACATCAATTCCCTATTCATTATGACTTTTATTTTTAATTGAATGATTTTATAAGATGAATTTTGGAAACTTATATTTTAACAAATAGATATTCTTGGTATTGTAAAATGATTTGTGGAGTAAGTAATAGATGTAATTTTAGAAGATGTTCCTTATTTTAGGAACCATATATGACAAAGATAAATAGAATAATATGGGATTTTATTTGAGGATCAACGGTTAAATTTTATTTTGTAAAAAATATATGATTGTATGGTAGAGTTATAATGATATAGGTTGTTTATATAAATTATTATCCTATATTGGATAAAATGTTATTAGGAAATTACTATTTGGTATGAGATATTAAGGGTGAATTATGTTTTTTGGAGATTAATATGAAAACATATCATTTAAAACTATGTGATCAAATCCATCCAAATTTTGGGTTCCAATCATAGTTTATATTATTTGAGGTATATTAAGGAATGTTATTTTTTGAATGATCTATCATGAAATTTGGGTATTATAGTTTAATGTTGGATATTAGGAGTATTTTTTCATCATCAAATGGTTTATTCTTTTTATATAATTGTTTTTTCTTGTTGTAAATATATTTTATTTGGTTAATGTTTCATGAAAAAATATTTATTTAGTTAATATTTTATGGTTAATGTGATTCTATAAAAGTTGATTCAAATTCTTAATGTAAGAATAAATTCATCTTGAATACACAACATATGGACAAAAATATGAATTTGTAGTATATTTTTATTGAATGATGAAACTCTACTTTTTAATTATGTATCTTTCCTTATGTTATAAATATATATAGTAAAAGAACTCCTTATCATTATGAAAAGGTTCTCAGAAAAAATGTTTTCTTATTTACATTTCCTACTATAAAGTCAATTTCTATGTAACACATCGAAAATTTATAGCTGTGTGATTGTTAAATTTTTTCTGGAAAATTATTTCTATCACTCTCTATTAAAACATGATGGCTAGTATTTCTAATATATGTGTGTTTCCCCACATGTAATCCTTGTATATTTTTTCAAAGTTTGTTATCATGATTTCCTTTCATTATTTTAAATTGGATGTTTTATTAATCCTTTTTTCTGATGAAGGATATCAATAAAGGTATTTTAAAAAGTCAGACCATAGTTACCAACCCCAAATTCAAATTGATAAGACGTAATTTCCAAAGGGGGTAGAATGTAACATCCAGAGTTTTTAAAACAGTACATTATGTCGTTAGAATACATGAAACCCCACATTAATCTTAATCAAACAACTAGATATTATTATATATTATAGTTATCAAATAGTCATTAGAAAGAAGGAAATGAAAGATATTAACTAAATTATGAAGTTATGGTCTACACATGTTTATATAAAGATTCATTGGTTATAAAAGTAAGTATCAATGAAAATAAAATCCAATTGGGTATAAAGGCTGAATTTTTATGAAAAACTATTTAAATGTTAATAATTATGTTTTTTAAATAACAAAATCACTATTTTTGGATTATATTAATTTAAAAGTATTTAAATATAATTACTATAATTCATCTTATGTTTTCTATAGAAATTATATAATAACAAATACAATTTCACAAATAATATGGCTATTTTTAATAAAAATATATTTTTACTATATCTTAATAGTGAAAAATTGAAAATCTATTTTTTTACACATTATATGTTCGAATTGAAAACATAAAGTTCTATTTTTCAATTTGTAGATAAATTTTTACATTGGTTGATATTTATGTAATTTTTTTTATAAAATTCATATTATAATTAATAATGAAAAATTCTGCATTTTATTCAAAACATTGTTTTTGTCTAATTTATTTATATTTATTTCGACCACAAGAAAACGCGTCCCCAAAATTTTCCAGATGTTTCCAAACACATTCCATGATAATATTCCTTTTAGCAAGCTTTGATTTAGTACGTTGAAGGTCCCAAATGGATTTACATATTAGGAGTTATGGACATTTGAAATTGGGTTAGAAAACTGGTTCGCGAAGCCCATTCACGAAGCCCCCTCCGTGATCGCAGAGCGCCACCGCGAAGCGAGGAGGGATGCTCCGCGAACCTGTTTGACGTTCACGATGCGCCGAGAACTTTTTGGGCTGGGGCGTCGGGATTTTCCATTGAGCCCTTATGCGCAGCCTCCTTCCATCTATGGAGTACCATGATTTGAGATACACCTCCACACCCCATGAAAAACCTTGAGTCAACATATTCCTCTTGGTACCATTCACATGTCGTGAGTTGACATTCTCATCATAAATTCCCAGATTACCTTAAGTCAAACCATTCCACATGTAACTCATCCAAACCCCATCAAATGGATCCTATAATAGGTTGAACTAGAAAGGGTCTCCCTTGCATATGTCCCAACATCATCCATTGTTAGGCTCCTTATGCCTAATAGTCCTATCTACATGACGATAAACTATAGTGCATCATATTTTCCAATAATAGGATGCCTCTTGCTCCAAATAAGAGATGTCTTTTGCTCCAAGCATGAGATTCCAATAGTCATATCTGCATGACATTAAACTATAGTATGCCTTATGTTCCAAACATAGGATTCCTCTTACTCCAAACAAGAGATGCCTTATTCTCCAAGCATGAGATGCCTAATAGTCCTATCTACATGACTTTAAACTATAGTATTCCATATGTTCCAAACATAGGATTCCTCTTACTCCAAAGAGGAGATTCCTTATGCTCCATGTGTGAGATGCCAATTGTCCTCCCTATAAGACAATAAATTGTAGTACTCCCAATGTTCCAAACATAGGATTCCTCTTACTCCAAATAGGAGATGCCTTATAATAAAAGCATGATATTCCAATAGTCCTATATACATGACATTAAACTGTAGTAATCCCTATGTTCCAAACATAGCATGACACTTGATCCAAATAAGAGATGCCTTATGCCCCAAGCATAATATGCCTAATTCCATGATCACAGTGGAGTAATTTCAAGAGAGTTGGAATCCATTCAAACATTACATCACTCCACCTCACGCTTTGCATGTCCTTCATTCGGATCATCATCCACTTCCATGTCTGGATGGACCCCCTAACAACCCGGTCCCATGCCGCATTGGCTATCCTACCATCCTGGGCCAACTCCCCGGAAGGCTTTGGAAAAAACTTCGAGTAAAGACCTGTGTTTCGAAAACATTCAGCAGTCGACCCTCATTTGTTTGTCCCAATTTCAGGCTATCGTGATAAGGAGGATGTGTTTTGAACACTGTCAATAATTATCCTCCATCACCACACCACCCTCATTACGTTTCAAATGCCAGGCATGTAATTAAAACTTTTCATCTCCCTTTGTTCAGACAGATTCTAACGCCCCTTGGTATTATCCCGCTTTTGCACTAGCACATTGGTGAAGGCCTTAGCCCACCAGTGTGTTGGGATTCCCTCGTGGCCAGTCAGGATGAAGAAATTACATGCTGATTCTTTTTGTAATCCCCATCCACTGTTGTTTCTCTTTAGTGGCACCTTGGAAGCTTCTTTATGAAAGCCCCATCACCCATTGTCTCTCTTTAGCGGCACCCGAGCAGCATCCTTGCGTAATCCCCATCCAAGATTTCCACTCCATATCGGTACCCGAGTTTCATCCTTACGTATGCCCCATCCATGATTACAACTCCAGAGCAGCCCCAGGGCAGCATCCTTGCGTAAGCCCCATCCACGATTACCGCTCCATAGCAGCACAAGAGCACCATCCTAGCATAAGCCCCTTCCGCTATTTACACTTCATAGTGCAACCCGGGAAGCTTCTTGTGTAAGCTCCACTCACTATTACTCCTTCATAGCGGCACCCGTGCCTCCATCTTGGAGTAAGTCCCAACCCCTTTGTGCCACTCCACACATAAGTCCCACTCCACATCCCACGAACACACCTTTCATAACGTGATCTTCCGGTCTCTACTGCATCTTGTTTCTCACACCGAGAACGACTCATGTGGGCTTAGAGTAAGAATCGACCGTGACAACACCCCCGTCCTGCATGACATTAAGCTGTATTTTTCCCTCGTCCCACATACTGTTAAAATCTACACCCAAGCTATGAGGACTTTTATCCATGTAAAGGCATGATACATAGGAAGCCTCCACGAGTTTCAATCCCAAAAATCATTGGCCCCGACCATCTCCGTGTGAATGTTCCAAGTCACATTAACACCTTGAGAAACCTAGAGTGTAAGACCCACACCATATGAACTACGTGGTCATTGATCCATGTCAAGGCATGGTACGTAGGAATCCTCATGTGGTTCAAGCCCACCACCCGGTCATTCCGACCTCCTTCACATTGATTCACCAAACACCACACCCATTCTGAACTATGTGATTTTGATCCTTGATATGGAAGGGTACATAGGAAGCCTCATGAGGTCCATTCCCACCACCCATTGGTCGTTCTGATCTCCTTCACATCGGTTCACAAACACCTTGGGAAGCCTATAGTGTAATCCCCACACCCATTCTGAAAAATGTGGTCTTTGATCCTTACTAAGGAAAAGTACGTAAAAATCCTCCTTGAGGATTAATCCCACCACCCGTTAGTCATTCTGAACCGCTTCACGTTGGTACCCCAACACCTTGGGAAGCCTAGAGTGTAATCCCCTCAACATTCTGAACTATGTGTTCATTGATCCTTGATAAGGAAGGGTATGTAGGAAGCCTCACGAGGTTCATGACCACCACCCATTGGTCATTCTGATCTCCTTCAAGTCGATTCACCAACACCCTGGGTAGCCTAGAGTGTATGCCCCAAACCATTCTGAACAACATGTTCTTTGATCCTTGCTAAGGCAGGGTACGTATGAAGTTTCTCTGAGATTAAAGCCCACCACCCATTTATCATTCTGACCCCCTTCACATCGGTTCACCAACACCATGGGCAGCCTAGAGTGTAAACACCACACCCATCCTGAACTATGTGGTCTTTGATCCTTGATAAGACAGGGTACATATGAAGCATTATGAGGTTCAAGCCCACCACCCATTGGTCATTCTGATCTCCTTCACGTTGGTTCACCAACACCTTGGGCATCCTAGAGTGTAATCCCCACATCCATCCTGAACTACAGGGTCTCTGATCTTTGGTAAGGTAGGGTACGTAAGAAGCCTCCCTGAGGTTCAAGCCCACCACTCATTGGTCGTTCCGACCCCCTTCATGTCAGTTCACCAACACCTTGGACAGTCTAGAGTGTGTGCCCCACACCTTTTTGAAATACATGGCCTTTGATCCTTGCTAAGGTAGGGTATGTAGGAAGCCTTAAATGGTTCAACCCCACCACCCATTGGTCATTCTGATATCCTTCACGTCGGTTCACCGACACCCAGTGAAGCCTAGAGTAAAGGCCTCATACCATTCTAAACTATGTGGTCTTTGATCCTTGCTAAGGCAGGGTATGTAGGAAGCCTCCCTGAGGTTCAAGCCTACCACACATTGGTCATTTTGACTCCCATCACATCGGTTCACCAACACGGTGGGCATCCAAGAGTGAAAACCCCACACCTATCCTGAACTACATGGTCTTTGATCCTTGATATGGAAGGGTACATAGGATGCCTCACGAGGTTCGATCCCACCACCCATTGGTCGTTCCAATCTCATTCATGTCAGTTCACAAACAACATGGGGAGCCTATAGTGTAAGCCCCACACCATATGAACTATGTGGTCTTTGATCCTTTCTAAAGAAGCGTATGTAAGAAGCCTCCTGTTGTTCAATCCCACCACCCATTGGTTTTTCCTCCCCCCTTCACGTCAGTTCACAAACACCATGGGTAGCCTAGAGTGTAATCCCCACACCATTCTGAACTATATGTTCTTTGATCCATGGTAAGGACGGGTACGTTAGAAGCCTCATGAGGTTCTAGCCCACCACCCATTGGTCATTCTGATCTCTTTCACGTCGGTTCACCAACACCTTGGGCATCCTAGAGTGTAAGCCTTACACCATTCTAAACAATGTGGTATTTGATCCTTGATAAGGTATGGAACATAGGAAGCCTCCATGATGTTCAATCCCACCACCCATTGGTCGTTCCGACCCCCTTCACGTCACTTCACCAACACCATGGGCAGTTGATAATGTAAAAAACCCACCCATCCTGAAATATGTGGTCTTTGATCCTTGCTATGGTAGGGTACATTGGAAGCCTTATAAGGTTCAAGACCACCACCCATTGGTCATTCAGATCTCCTTCGCATCGGTTAACCAATACCTTGGGTAGCCTAGAGTGTTATCCCCACACCCATCATAAACTACATGGTCTCTGATCCTTGCTAAGGCAGGGTATGTAGGAAGCCTCCCTGAGGTTCATGCCCACCACCCATTGGTCGTTCCGACCCCCTTCACGTCGGTTCACCAACACCATGGGTAGCCTGGAGTGTATTCCCCACACCTTTCTGAACTACGTGTTATTTGATCCTTGCTACGTTAGGGTATGTAGGATGCCTCATGAGGTTCAAGACCACCACCAATTGGTCGTTCTGATCTCATTCACGTCTGTTCACCAACTCCCGGAGTAGCCTAGAGTGTAAGCCCCACACCATTTTGAACTACGTGGCCTTTGATCCTTGCTAAGGTAGGGATTGTATGAATCCTTTCTGAGGTTCAATCCCACAACCCATTCGTCGTTACGACTCCCTTCACGTCGGTTCACCAACACCTTGTGAATCCTATAGTGTAAGCACCACACCTATCCTGAACAACATGGTGTTTTATCCTTGTAATGGCAGTGTACGTAGGAAGCATCGCGAGGTTCATGCCCACCACCCATTGGTCGTTCCGATCTTCTTCATGTCGGTTCACCAACAACATGGGTAGCCTAGAGTATAATACCCACACCATCTAAACTACATGGTCTTTTATCCATGCCATGGCATGGTACGTATGAAGCCTCCACGAGGATCAAGCCCACCACCCATCGGACCCCAGGTCCATCTTCACTTCAGTTCACTGACAACTTGGGAATCCAAGAGTGTAAGCCCCACTCCTTCATGAACAACGTGTTCTTTGATCCATGTCAAGGCATGGTACGTAGGAAGCCAACATGAGGTTAAATCCCTCCATACACCTAGGCCATGGTCCTCATTCACGTCAGTTATCCGATGCCCCACCCGAACTATGGGGACTTTGATCCATGTCAAGGCATGGTACGTAGGAAGACTCACAAGGTTCATTCTCCTCATCCATTGGACCCCCGATCCATCTTCACGTCGGTTCACCAACACACACCTTCCTTAACTACATGGTCTTTGATCCATGTCAAGGAATGGTATGTAAGAAGCCTCCCTGAGGTTCAAGCCTGCAATCCACCTGGAAAAAGGTCCTCATTCACATCAATTCTTGGATCCCCCATCTGAACTACATGGTCTTTGATCCATGTCAAGGCATGGTACGTAGGAAGCCTCATGAGGTTCAAGCCCATCATCTATTGGACCCCTGGTACATCTTCACGTCGGTTCACTAACACCTCAAGCATCCTAGAGTGTAACATCCAAACCATTTGAACTACGTGGTCTTTGATCCTCGCCAAGCCAAGGTATGTTTGAAGCCTCCCTGAGGTTCAAGCCCACACCACCCAGTCATTCCAACAACCATCAAGCCGGTTCTCCCTCTTTTCGCATGACGTTAAATTGAATTCACCTTCTGAACTGCGTGGACTTTGATTCCCTACCATGGGGATACGTAGGAAGCCTCTCTGAGGCTCAAGCTCATCACTCATGTCTCATCCTGATCTCTCCATCGAGCCTATGCGTCTCGAGAAGGTCAAGCCCCAACCCAGAGGTCCCACATCTCCTGGGTCCCATCCATGCATCCATTCTCACGGGCCACCTTTTCAGGTGTCCCATCGCCCCACCGAACTATGCAGACTTTGGCTCCCTGCCATGAGGATACATAGGAAGTCTCTTCAAGGCTCATGACCAACACCACCTCCATCCTTATGTCGGTTCCATCTCATTACTCCTCCACTTCATTCAACTCTCCATCATCCATCCCGATTCTTACTGAGGCCGCCACAACCTGGTAGGATCATGTCATCCATTTCTTCATTGCTCCTAGAAGTACCTGGGCCGCTATCCACGTGTAAGCCCTAGCATGTATTCAGGTTTTTGTCCTCTGTGTACACCCTAATTCATCACCGCTTCGAACTACGTGGGTTTTGATCCATCTTGTCTACACAGAGTATGTAGGAAACCTCCATGAGGTTCGATCCCAGCCAATGGTAAACCTTGGTGTTCCCCCATTCTGGGGTGCATGCTCCCTAATCTGCCCTTAGTGGTGTCCATATCAACCTTCATGGTGTGACATCTCCCCACTACAAGACACACCACCTCTGATCTGTCTCTATGGGACGTTCTGATCACCCTCATTCCGTCTCTCTAAGATGATAAACTCATGACATACCTCGTGTTAAACATGAGATACCTGAGGAAAACCTCAGAAGACACGCATGTGGCATAACAATATCTGCTAGCTGGTAAACTCGTGGCATACCTTGTGTTAAACATGTGAAGCTGAGGAAAACCTCATATTCATGCCTATGGAATATGATTCACGGCATTCAACATGGGATGCCTTGGGTTCTTCACCCTTGAGATTCCTTCTTATGAATAAGAATACAAGTTACCCGAGGTCCACGCACCCAGAGATGCCCCGACATGACGGATGTTGTTATCTACTCTGACTGAAGGTTGCTACCATGTCAAGACCCCCAGAACTGTCCTGACGGACATAGTGTAATTAACCGACGTCCATGAAGATATGGCACTGGGAATGAGATTCACGAACCATGACTTAATCTATGAGGGAGACCCATACTAGATAATGAACTCCAAGGAGGAATCTACAGAACAAAGAACCAACATCCCATCATACTATTTCGATCAAGGAGAAAATGTCCCTGAATAAGGAATGGATGTCACCCACCTTTGGAAAGCGGGAATGCAGGGCAACAGCTTCGCGTCCTCCACAGAAGGATGCACATCATGCGGCGAAAGCGTCAGAAAAAATTTATAAATTATATTATTAGATGGTTTAAACGTATAATTTCATTGTGTATTTATCATTTAATAAATGAATTTCCATTGGAAATAATTTTACATTCAAATTAGATATAAACACATGTCAATCTTTTGATGGTTTTTACATGAAAAAAATTGTTTTCTCTTTTTCAAAATAAGTATTATTTTAAAATTAACTACTGAATCTTATAAGTTATTATTTTAGTAAAATTATTCTCATATTTTTAATCATTATTAAAGATTATGCAAATATGGACCTATTATTTATATACATTAGGAATACAAACCATATTAATTATTTTTATTACCATGGTTGAAGGTAAATAAGGTAATTAAAAAAAAATATATTAAAATAATATAAAACTACCTTAACAGTTGTATTAATGTAATTAGATGGGTTTAGTATGAATATTATCTTCCATGGGATGATTATAGGACCACTTGGATCCACTTGGTTAACTTTAATGCATTTATAATATTATATTCAATGAAAAATCATTTTTGTTACAATTGGGTTTTTAAAAATTAAAGTATTTTAATGTGGAGTTATAAAAAAGATCTATTAAAATATAAATATTCATTGGATAAATAAAATATTACCTAAATCATGGTAATTTATTTTTAATATTTAGAAATTAAATAATTATATTTAATTATGACACAAAGATGATGTAATAATTTCGTAATTAATGAAATAATCAAATAAATAACATTATAATTATTAAAATAAATAATAGATAACATACGATAAACCATCGTGGAGTTTTATAGATATATTTGAATTGTTGGCGATTATTTAAAGGGGTTGGTTCCTACTTAACATTCTATTATGATACTGTTTAAATATTAATTAATGAATATTGTCAGAATTGACCCTAATTGAATTTTAAAATATAAAATAAATTATTAAATTTTATAAAATTCATAATAATATAAGACTCAAAAAAAAGGTAAGGATAGGTTTTGAAATGAAATAACTGAAAATTTTGTTTATCTTTTTACATGTATTTGTAATTACATTAACCCAAAAATTGTAAATGACATGATAACACAATAATATTGAAATGGTAAAATAAGGGTGAAATAAAAAAGATAAGGATAAAAATATTGAAAACATGTATGAATTTAATTATATGTTTGGTATTTGACCCAAAATTATATTATATTATAAAAATATTTTTTTGGCTTCTTTTTTAATCGAAATTGAATTTATATTAATTTAATACTACTAATAATTCCACAGGTTCCCCTCCCTTTTCTTATAAGAACGTACTCATTCATCTTTATTACTCACACATACTAAACCATTTGGTTTTACCAATATATTCCAAATCCTCTTCCAAGAATCCAAACCCACATTCTTGAGGCCTTATATTAATCATAATACCCTTTTTATTAGTTTTATGGTGTTCTTCAATGGTGATCAACTGAAGAATATGTATCATTTTTTTATGAATTTATATTATATTTATTCTATCTAAATATCAAATATTTTACAAATATGCTAAAATAATAATTAAATTATCATATTGATATTGGGATTTTATTTTTTCAATATCATCCCCTGAATACATATTCATAATAATTACATGTTAACTGAATTGATTGTTCATGCATACGTGTGAACTAACAACTCCATGAACGGATCTAATTATTTTTCAATAACCCTATCCCATGATTGGTTACAATTATGGAATTAATTTAAATATGTGATATTAATGTAATATTAATCATAATAATATAATAACATATCGATTATTTTCTTTCATTCCATGCACATAAAAATGATAATGTCGTGTGTGTATACGTGTGAACTACCACCTCTATGATGTGATTTGATTAATTTTTATTAACTATATCACTTATATAATATATAATTAGGTATATTTTAATTATTAATATGATATTAATGATTTTATTAACATATTTTAATTGTGAAATATTATGTACCTCATTTCCATAAATATCATTGATAAATAAAGACGTTACACATGTGTACGTACGACATATTCTCTCAATGATTATATGGTTAATAATTTTTAAATTCCATAATTAATGGGTTGATTTAAAAGAATAATGTATTTATAAAATTGATCCATATTTAGTTAATATTATTCTAGATATAATGGAATTTTGACCTGATGGACAATTGAAATCATACCGAGTTCATTTTCGACTCGAGTACTGAATATCGACAAAAAGTCCAAAATGAACTCAAATAATTAACTAATTATTATGACAAGGTAATTAATGATATAAAATGAATAATAATGAACAAAATTTTCTAAATAAATAATAAAATAAAATAATTTTTATATATGTAAATTTTAATATTGTACGTGTTGAGTCTTACTTAAAGTAAGAGAATTCATCTCAATCTATATTCATTGAGAATTTTCATTTTGATACACACCTTTATTCATTTATAATATGTATTTAAAGCCCCATTTAGGTAATCTATTCATATTTTATCTATAATGATGTTATTTAATGTATTTTAAGATTTTTTACATTCATGTGTCTTGTAATTTAAATGTTCAACGTGTTATGAGAATCCTTAACTAAAAAATCATTTTATGTGGTCTAAAGATTTATTCTTCAAATTATTTGACATTCATTTCCATGTTTTCAAAAAAAAATTATGGATGTAAATTTTTTAAAATTATAATTTTGGAATTATTTTTAAATTTTTCAAAGTGGTATAGGACAATTTTATTTAAAAATTTATTTTATAAATGATATAAATTAGTTTTAAAAAATATACTGGTTATCTTATAAATGAAAATGAATTATAATGAATGACATGTTGTAAATTTTATGTTTTTTTCATTGGTAAATGGAAATTATGTGGGTGAGCTAGAAATAGCTTACATGAATGTTTTTCCCCATTATAGATAAAAAGTGAGCCTGATATTTCTTATTTGAAGGTTTGAGCCCCTTTATAGCTCATAAGAGATTCTTGAGAATGATAGAGCTTATATAATACGTGATCCTCATTATAACCCTCCAATGCATTTGTTATTTTAGTGGTGGATGTAGACCATCTAGTTATTCCATTTTAAGTGTGATTGTAAGAGTGATATGGCAATTATATCCCAAAGAAACCTTTATTATTTTATATTCATAATAATATATTGTTAATCAATTTATTTGTAATGGGTTTTTATTTTTTCACAGGTCTAATGATTTACTTTATTTGTGTCCCTTATGCGTCTTTGGATCCCAACCCATGTTTTAAATAGTTTTTCAATGGATGTAAGGGTTAATAGAGTCAATGATGGGATTTGGGAAATGTTATGATGATTAAACATGAAAAGAAACCATGTTTCATTTTAAAAGTTGCAGTTTTATGAATGAAATGGATACTATTTGAAGTTTCCACCTTGTATTTCTATGGTATTGTTATGTTTTACATATGGACTAATTCTATAAAGATATAAACATGAAAATATACTCAATGTGAAATAATGTAAAATTATCTTCATAACTCAAGATTATGTAAAGTTTAATGTTGGGTCCTTATAAAAAGTGACGCCATTAATTACAAATTTTACAATACAACTAAAAATTATTAATTTAAAAGAAATATAAAAATTTATATAAACCTAATATTGATATATTCGTTTCAAAAATGAAAATTAATATTTCTAAAAAAATTATTATTTTTTAAATATATTTTTTTTAACAAATAACAATTAATATAAAAAACGAGTTTATTCAAAATAATCATTTTATTATCAAATATTATAAATTAATCACCTTTTGAAAAAAATTTATTTTTTACTATCATAGTGTTTTGTTATAGAATCCATAATAATTTCTTTATAATATATATATATATTATGCCTATATTAGTATGTGGAATAGGTTATAGAACGAACTTATTTGTTTTTTTGGATCCACAATTTCGAGTCATTACATTCTACCACCTATATTAAAATAAATCAGTAGAATATTATGATTATATAATAATAATGTAATCAATTAGGGATTTATTTTAGTATATAGGATTTAATTTCCAAGTGAGGTATCAATGGTGTGTATTTTCTAACAATAAAAACAATCCCAACATTGGCATGTTTATTAAACAATTGAGCTGAATACCTAAAATGTTATGGTGTTAAGAACTATTCAATAATTTCGTCATATATGATCATGATCATTCAAATTATGTTCAAACCCTTTAATTTTTGGGGTAAAATAAAGGTTTTTATAGATTCTAAAGATTTTTCATATCATGGAGTTGATTATTTTTTAAAATCGGTTTGAGTCACCCAGTTGGAGCACTATTAGTAGTAAACATATGACATAAAATATGACCATTATTTAAATGACAATATTTTGATAAAATAAGAGTGTGGAGATGAATTTCTATGGTAAAATCTACAATCATGTTATAGAGGGAATCCTCATGGAATGACCATGATTTGAAAAACTGTACACGTAGTCCACACCATTAGTTACACATATACAGTGACCAATATGATTGGATCATGGTTTGTAAAAGATGTGTGAGATATAATTCTATGTTGGTCCCTTGGATACATAATATTTCATAGTTTGTTGATGGTTTAGAAAACCATGCATCCAAACCATGTGACCCCTAAATATGGGTTGAATTAAAAAAATTCAATTTCTTTATTTTAAACTCTTACCCTATTTTTTATTATCATCCACATATAAAAGCTCTACTGTCCTATTAGATCCCCCTATAGATGTTCCTTGGATTTGAGTAATCATTTTAAAATATTCTATATTTACATCCTTTTAGTGTATGTTGGATGCATTTCAATAAGAGAATCTATCCTATACCATCATTTTTCTTCTTTATTATGGAATATCAAACATATTTTATTCTGATATAATATTATCCATTTTTAAAGCATTTTTTTCATTATTAGTATTCTACTATTAATAATTAATTCAAAAGGCATCAATATATGAGGGGTCATCAACCACCATAAGGTATATTCTCACGTAATTTTTTCCTAAATCCATGTTTTTCTATGTGATGTGATGTTGTTCAACTTCACCGACATTCCACACATTTCCTTATATTTTTGTTTTAATTATTATAAAAATTTTCCAATGATAGATATTACATAAGGAACCTAAATTTTAGAATGGGGAAACCCCTATCAATTAGTTCCAACACGATATCCATTCTCAAAATTTCCAATTAACTATTAAATTATTAAATGGTAAACAACCATCTAAGTGGGATTGGATTGTTTTCTAATTGAATTGAAAACCTTGAATTGAATGGAAAGTGAGAAGTGTGACCACTTCACATGAATTCAATAATAATAGATGTATTGTACATTTTTGAAAAGGAATTTTAAATAAATTTTGAATCATCCATTCACTTTTGTAGATGAATGAGAGTCCTTTATATTTATATAAATGGAAATTATGGGAATTTTGTCCCATATATTTATAATTCATAGTAATGGGATCCATTAAGATTGTAATAAATGGGAATGTGGTCCATATTACACATGATGCACAGACATGGCGTCCCTTATACGGGTGATATATTAGAATTATGTTCCTTTTAAATATGATGTATAGACACAGAATCACGAATGAAATGTGATATACATACCAAGAATCCCAATTAAATTTTATTTATAGGAATGGATTCAATGAAAAAATTTGATGTTAGGGCATGGAATCCCTTTTAAATATGATGTTTGAGCATTTATACCAAAATAAAAATGTGATGAATAAGAATTGTGACATAACTGTTACATGACACCCATGAATCGAGACCCTTGTATTTTTATGTGATTCACACTACACTTCATGGACACTTAAGTAAGTCATCTGGTCCATGAAGGTATTATAATCCATATTTATGTAAATTAATGTATATGAATATATAGAAGATACATATGTAATCATATGGTTACTCCTTCAAATACAATCCATCTATAGATCATCTTTCATACTGCGAAGAAGGTAATTTCTACATGGTATCCTTTTGGAACCATAGCCTACCCATTTACATTGAGTAATATTATTTCATTATTATTAATGAATACTACTTAATTTTATATGCACCAGCTGGATTTTAATAATAAATATTTCTTGTGGCCTACAATGTATATCGCACACCCATTTATGATGCTTGTTAGTATTGTAACAGGTCTCACGGATGTAGTTAAGGAAAAATGTAAGCTTCTAGCTATGGATGCTTGATTTTATACATAGGATAGATCATGAGATAAGAAGACATAGCTAAGTAATGTTATGTTAATGGATAATGTTTTTGTCCTTTTTGTAAAATTTTTGTATCATGATGTAAATTACAATACCCCTTTTTCTATATTTTTATATCACATGACATGATCATTATTTTCTTGCAAATATTGATATTATTTATATCTTTTTATTTTAACTGGATTATTTATTATTATAATACTATTTATTGATTATTATATCTACTTTTTATCCTTGTTTTACATTATTATTCCCCACTCTTGACCTGAGGGGTATAATATCCTAAATGACACACCCAAGACCCTAATTAAAATTTTAAATACTATTTCATATGAGGATGTGTGATTGATCCCATATAGACATCTAGTTTTGGTAACATATGAGTAATGTTATTTCAGGATATCATAATTTTGTATTAGAGTGCTATCTTAATTCTGAATTATATACTGGATATTAAAAGGAGACTATGAAAGAATTGATATTTTGTAACGATACTATTCCTAAGAGTAAAAAACCAAAATACCGAGGGAAATCTAAATTATCTTTGATGATATATATACGTTTTGTTCAACCTGTTATTATTGTAATTATTTCACAATTCAGAGACACACATATTTTGTTGCAATATTATTGTTGATATTATTATTATCTACATAATTTTTCCTTTAATTGGTGAGATAAGGAGGTATCCTATCATTCATCATTATAGGTCCCTAAAGATTCAAATGTCACACACAATTCTATTATATATTGTTCTATATCTATAGGGTCCTGAAAAATATGCAGAGGAGAATAGAATCCCCTTAATTTGATAAAGGATTCTACCCAATTTTCCTTAGAGGATTAGGAAAAACATGAATAATACACAATATTGGAAAATGGCTATTTGGTCCATGTACTAGTCCAACATTGATGGTTTTCGGCCAGTTCAGTGAGCCTCCCCCTCCATGGACCACTGTCGTTCGGGAAACAGAGGCGGGAACCCCTTCGCGGGCATGAAGCAGGATGTGCACCAGGATGGTCCACCATCACGAACCGCCCCAACTGTGAAGCATGCTAATAGGCCCATACCGCATGTGTTGTTATTCAAGGAAGATAGGCGGAGCCCTGCATGGCCACAAAGCACCCCTGAACTGGTTTATTTCACAGATGAGGTTCATTCAATCACCCCCCGCGAGTTTCAGATTGACCAAGTCATCCGTAAACCCGGTTTTTCGATCATGGGACTCCACAAAAGGAGATACATGACCACAAATACATCTCATTCCACCTTCTATAAAAGGACATCAAGGGGGACAAAAAAGGGGATCGATCATATTCAGGACGAAGAGTTCGGAGATCAGGGGATATATTGATCGGACTTCATCGACTTCTGAAGGAAGGATTCCGGAGGAAGGAGTTAGGGTTTCAAGAACAGATAAGTTCCAATTCACAAACCAGAATAGATATAAAACTGGAAATGAATTGATAAGGAACCAAAAAATGTATAAAAAAATTGGTGAACTGTGAACATAAAATAAAAACCACGAGCCATAGCCCTTCCGCTAATGTACTCCTCACAGAACAGGGATTTCATGCCCCTTTTTTGACCCGTCGTACTGGGTAGCACCCTCCTACATGGGTGAAGCCCTAACCGGCGAACCCCAGACCGTTGTTTCCCCTGGTCGCCACAACTGGCGCGGACTCCACCGCGTACCAACCTAGTATACGGGCCGAACCCTAAGCCGCGTACCGCCCTGGTACGCGGGATGCGTTTCAGTCTTCATTCCACCTTGGTACATGGATGGCCTCTCCATCCACGTAGCACCCCCCCACGTGAAGGGCGCCACTCCTCAAGCACCCATGCGGCCTGCAAACTCCTTCGGTGTTCACATTCCACAAGCCAGACAAAACCCTTCCAATTCAGCCCGATCCTTCACAATCCCTTCATTGGCCTATTCATCGGCCCTGAGCCAAGGCCTCTACCGAAGCCACCAGACCCGTATGATGAATCCTCCATGTGTATCAGTGTGCCACTTTGAGTTTACATACCCACGGTAGGCAAGGACAAAGGGTTTTCCCCAGCCCTTCAGTGGTTTCACAAAGCATTCCTGGGTTCACATTCCCACGGTAGTGCAGGGTCTGAGCCTAAGAGTCCCCCTTGTGCCTCTCCACTTTCCATTATTGAGGGACCCCCTCTCGTTTCCTTTTGACCAGCACCAGCGGTGATCACTTCTCCCCCCTCCTAGGAGTGGCTGGTCATCCCTGTCGGAGTATTCCCCACACCATACTCACCGGAAGCCAATGCCCCTTCCCCTCTCATCACGGAAGGTTAATTGCCCCGCTGCACGACTCCTACCTCCCTCCATCATTTGGGAGAAGGAGATTCCAGTGGTCCCAGACATCTCCTCTTCTTGTCTTCTTCCTCCCCTTACCTCAGTAGGAAGAATGTGCATGGATTTCTAAGTCTATTGAATTCTCTGGTTTCTCATACCGAGCATGACTCACGTGGGCTTAGATATTTTTTATAGTCACGACGTCCACACAACGACGACCCTCAAAATGTACAATGTGGGTTTTGATCCATGCCTCTTAAGCAGGGTATGTAAGAAGCCTCCCTAAGGTTCAATCCTAATTCGGGCCACTTTACATGTGTATATCCCAATCATTTCCCCTCAAAACAAACTACAAGTGTTTTGATCCCTGTTTCCTAAACCTGGTACGTAGGACGCCTCCCCTAGGTTCAATCCCAATTTGGGCCAGTAACCATGTGTAACTCCCAATCATTCCCCTCAAAACAAACTATGTGGGATTTTATCCATCTTTCCTAAACAAGGTACGGAGGATGCCTCTCTGAGGTTCAATCCCAACAATAATCAACTCTTAGGTGTAAGCCCTAATCTCACAGAACTACGTGGAATTTCATCCCCGACCAACCGGGATACGTAGGAAACCTCCCTGAGGTGCATGCCCGATATCTATGACTGATACACATCCTTCACTTTCAGACGATGTCCTCAGGACACCAACATAACCATATCTAGGCCTAAGAAATCGCTTCCCGTGTGTCTTCAGGGAAGCTTCGACATAAGTCCCATATCATCATTGACCGGGAATCTCTTTCTCGGTTGTCCTCACCACAAGAAGTTAAAATATATGGTTGGGGCCTTGTCACAGGAACTTAAAATTTTATGTGCCCCGTCATGTGGTACCGAACTATGTGGATTCTGATTCATCTCATGAGGATACGTATGAAGCTCATATCACGGGTTCGATCCAAATGCTCAAGCCATTATCTTTTCCCCATGGATGAAAATAAACTACAAAGTGCCCAATAATGAGGATTCAAAACAGTGTCGTCTCAATGAGTCCCAAACACCTCGGGGTCATTAATCCAATGAGGGATGGTAAAGCTCAGGCCTAAATGATTTTGAATACATGAGTTCACCCAACCATTTCCAACTAGGAGTAATCAATGGATACTATTATTAGGTATAAACCAATGATTCACGAACATATGAATAGGGCTTAAATCTATGAGAGATTCCTGGAACAAGCAATAATCCCCCCCAAAAGTGTGCCATGAGCGGGACTTTCCATTATCCCGACCAATGTGAGTTCTTAAGCATCACTAGCTAAATCACCCAGCGAATGCCTACCTTTGGAAAGAAGGTCCACGTATCATTGGATATGGAACCATTGGGCATTTCGAAATGAAAACGGTGCATCTAATATGAGTGATTAAGAAGAACCCAACCTTCTCTAATCAACAGTGGGCATTGGAGACGTTTTCCCCTTAGTCGAAACAAAAATGGTGATCCCAAATTGAATCTTTAACCAAGCATGATAGATTTAACATAATCCCACTTTGTGCCCCCTTATACTCACAACGAGTGCCATGAGAGGTCATTAATTACACATGGGATCATGAGATTCTTCTTTGACGGGTTTGAAGTTTTTATTTTTGAAAATATTTTAGAAACTCCAATCAAAAATCCCTTCGATCCAATGGAATCCCAGAGGAACTCACAGACGCATACATCAAGCAATGCAATGACTGGACATCCTGACCAACGAAGTACCCCATCACCTACTCAGCATCTTCGGAGATGGGGCTCAGAAGCATTGATCTTAGAGTACCTCTTGAATGGTAGTCTCCCGACGGTGGAGGCGGCCATGCTCGCCCTCCAATCCACCATGACCCATCGGTCGCCTACCCACTAGTGGCTGCTAAAGAAGATCGAGATGGTTCATGTTGTCGTCTCAAACCGTTTCGAAAATCTATCCCCAGAACAAGACAACGGGTAACTCCCTTATCTTATGGAGGTGGATGAGGTCAGCACTGAGGACTTAAAACCTGCTAAATGGGGGTTTCGCTCAAAGGCCCCCACTAGAAGAAATCATCGCTATTACACCGAGACTCAATATAATCACTCTAAGGAGGATGTCGCCTCGAGGATCTAGGCCCACGCTCCCCGAGTTCTGGCCCCCCTGACCGCTCGACGAGGGTTGAAAACATACAACCAGGGACCAGTAATAACCCTTTTCCCTAAAGAGGAGATCCACTGCCCAGTCACATAGATGTATTGGAGCAGGCACACCGCTCCTCCAAATTCCACCATGGAGATATGGCGGCATCATACGAGAAGGCCTGCATCCCCACCGAGCTCTATCAAGGCCGTCACTCAAAAAAGACGCCACCTACCTAGAAGGAACCTCTCCCTACCAAGGGTCATGAAGCCCACCAACCAGACATGGTGGAAACCCAGAGACTGCAAGACTAGCTTCTAGAGGATGCTCCTGACACCTAACATCCCAATGTGGTGGCGATCAACAAAGCACGCGATACAGATGTGGTGGCAATTAATAGGTGGGAATGTCTCCCTTCCAACCAAGGGAACCGGCTCAATAACAGTGGGGAACCAACAAATGTAGGGCCAGATCCCTACGAATGCAAGTAAAGTCTACTATCTCGATGTTGCGGCAATTGATGAGATAGACTGGAATATCCCGGCACAAGGGCTGACTCGTTCATCTGCCCCGACACCGGATAATTGCAAGTACCCATTGAAAACCAGAGGACCGGAGCAGGATATTCCTACTCCGATTCCGGAATGGGCCTTCATTCCCATTATAACCAAATATTTTTCTCTTCATATCCTTGAAATGATGGAGGAGCAGGTATCCATCCAAGATCATATCTTGCAGACTTTCCATAATATAGTTGATCAGCGGAAACCGCAAGGACTCGGGCCCATGAGCACATCTCCCCAACTGAGGTGACTCATCTAAGAGATGACATAGTAGCCTCAGAGCAGATCTACATTCCTACTTCCACCCATAAGGGTCATCGGCCATATTCCGCGATACAAGGGCAAACAGATCAAGTAGTCTCACTCGTTCCAACTAGGGGACACTTGTCCATCATGGTGGATACTCCAGAGCGGGTATATAATCCTGCAAAAAGTCAACATGTTTGTCGGAATATCCCTGCAGCATCACAAGACCCGATCAGAAAGGGACCGAAAGATGAAGTCCATTATCAACAGCAAACGGTCCCCACTGCCCACAAGAAAGCCACCCCCCCCCCCCCAATGTGCTGAATGCAGCTGGAAAATAATGAGCGGGTTCATGACTCCGCTCTGCTGGAAGTTGGGGTTCCCATTGCTACTAAGCACATATCAAAGGCTCATAACACTACCCACCCATGACCGTATTATGGGAGTGGCAGTAGCAGTTGAGAAGGTCTTCCCCATAATGTCGCTACCAGAAGATCTGAAGGTCCTCCCCAGAGCACCCGGGGGCCTCCCCATGGGGATATAACGATCGATCATGAGATCTTCTCTTTTGATGCGAGTCACGAAATCCATCCACGTCACCAGAAGATCGATCAGAAAGAAGGCCCTCCACTTGTGTGGTCCACCCTGAAGTTCCTCTATGGGGTATACACTACACTCACTCTCCGTGCAGTGTGTCCACAGATTATGATAGTAGTCATCTCTATCATAGTGGAAACTGTGGAGGCCCTCCCTGTAGTGACATCTCATCACGACAAGATGGCCCTCCCCTTTTTGTGGCCTACCCTGAATGTCCTCCCCAGGGGTTACGTTGCAATGACACTCCACACAGCCAAGCATTAGATCACTATGGTAGTCCTCACCACTCTGATAACGAAGGTCCTCCCCATAGAGATGTCAAGAAACAAGATGTCCCTCCCCTCATTGTGGTACATTCTAAAAGACCACCCCAATGTGTACCCTACAGAAATTCTCCATACGGCATCCATGATGGTATTCATCGCCATTGCAGTAGCTGTGATGGTAGTCCTTGCCACCACGACCGCCATTGTGAAGGTCCTCCCCGCAATGGCCTCAAGCAACAAAAATGTCCTCCCCTTGTCATAGTGTTTCTTGAAGGTCCTCCCTATAATACACATCAAAAGTCAAACCATGATTTTTATCCTCACAGTGATGGTAGTTATTGCGAAGGTCCTTCCCGCTGTGACATATCATATCGATAGGACGGTCCTCCCCATGTCGAATCGAGGATAGAAAAGACCTCATATGCCGAGGCACTCAGAAGGGCAAGATCGAGCCTGTCAGATTCCCAGCTAGTCTCCAACAACACCCTTATACAATCATGAGACGTTCTAGGGCCATTTTCATATTCTGAACCACCTCGAAACTGCTCACATGATAATTCAATAAAAATCGGCCACACTACCTCTGACCACGCTATCGGTGAGAGTCTTAGTTGGGCTGACTAGGTAGAGGAAACGCTATAGGAGGTGTATGATGACATGTTTCAATGATGGAAATGACTGGCCATAGATGATGTATCATTTATGTTTTGGCCCACAGCTACATCTCAATTCGAAATACCCAGAATTTTGTACAAAGAATGTGTGCACGACATCCGCTCCAATATTTGGACAACCCTCCACCGGCTAAAATAAATCTTCCTTCCCTATGATGATTATATAGACCATGTCAAGACAAAAGGAGACCTCCTACATCACATCAACCGGGAAGCTCTTCCTTCGGCAGGGCAACCGCGACCTGAGAGGTGTAAAGGAAACCTTGAGTTAGCCTGCCTCCGTGCACTGCACGAGTTGCGCCACCTCATTTTGACGCACTGATGGGAGTCCATATCAAAGGATGGTGAGAACATAGAGCTCCACATTTCACTCGTCTCCCCGCCCAGAAGAACCCGTTCAGCATAATGTCCTGCAATGTCATCACGTCAAGTCAACCATTGAGTGGGGTCCCAGTTCAGGAAAGGCGACACACCCAACAAGGACATTCCTTGAGGAAGTCCAAGAAGCGTCAGGCCCAACCGGAAAAATCCATTATGGAACTCCAGAATCAGGCCAGCAAAAGTATACAATAGGCATCTTGCCTTAGTGTGGCCAATGAGCAGTCATTGCTTGCCTTGCCAGGGAAGATTGATTCACAGGTGAACACGGGATCATATACAGTTCACCACTGAATGGGGGCACACAAGATCAGGCAAGAAGTGAAACTAGTAGCCACTACCGCAGTCCATGTTCAACCCCATCCAGTAGGTCTGGGGGCATTTTTAACATCAAATGTCCATGTAATACCAATAAAAATGGGAAGATAGTCAATGTACATGGAAAGGAGCCAACCCCGTCCCTCGGGGATGGTAAAATATTTACCACCTCCACAACAACCTCCACCACAAGAATCAGTATTCTATCAGCTAGGGAGTACAGTCAGAAGATGTGGTTCATGCCCTATCTCATCCTTTGAATCATCATCCCCTTCAAGAGGGAGGACTACCATAAGGTCCCATCAATGAACACTCCGTGTCACCCTTCCTCAAGGAGTCCTAAAGCAATCCCATGACAGGAAGGGGAATACCAGTAAAAGGTGCATGATATCCTCTTCATATTTGAAAGATGATATCTCCTCCACCTCGCGATATCCATCCATCAACACCATAGAGGTTAACCCCACATGTGACAATGATGTTGAAGAAAATCTGGATAGATCGGGAGACTACGGTTCCGTTCTGGCTGTGATTCACAATGACCCACCAGGTGTGCACACCTGGAACTAGAGGGAAACCCTAAATATGGCCGCCCCTATAGCTAACCCTCCTATGTTTACCCTAAGATCTTCCAACAAGGATAAAAATAAAGGAGTTATTACCCTTAACCCGCCTACATCTCTCAATAAAAATGAGCCACTTACACTCGAAGAGAGATTTTATTGATAGGAATAGGAAATGAATGAATTGAGGTGGATTAACTTCATGATACTAAATAAGAACAGTTTTATTGAAACTGCATCCCATGAAGAGCCACACCTAGCACTCCAACCAAGTGCACCTCATGGACCATGTTTTTCCCCAGTGAATGAAGCGCGTTCAGGGCCCCCGGCCAATGCGGCGCCCGCCCCATCCAACTACCTGAACATGGATTCAGATGAATACCAAAAATTCCCTTTACTCAGGATGAAAATGGATTGATTACGTCTAAACCCTCCAATGGGGTCACAAATGGAATATCCACCCTTGGAGTTGGCTGAGTTCGATCCTCAAAAAATGCCTCAGGTTACACTTGCCCATGACTGGGCCCAACATGATGTAAACCAGGGTCTCACCAACACCATCGAGGAAATGACAGCTCAATTGGAAGAAATGGACGGTCGAGGAGCTCCGGTACAGCTAGAGTGAATGTTCTTCCCAGATTGGGTGAGCAACACGCCCCCTCCATCCAATTTTGGGATCCCTTTATTCCCTATTTTCAATGGATCAGGCTATCCAGAACATCATTTGATGCACTACGCATCTTATTGCGACCCTATGATGGGAACCCTGGAACAACAAGAAGCAATGATGATCAGATGCTTTGTGCGGACCATGAAAGGATTTACATTCGTCTGGTATACATTTCTGCCAGCTCAGTCTATAAAAATATGGGAAGACCGTCGACAGTAGTTCCTATTCCACTTCAGATCGACATTGCCTAAAACAATGGTCAACGACCTCATGAATTGAAAACAGAGGGAGAATGAGAGGGTCTCAAATTTCATTACAAGATGGAAGGGTCTGACCTACTCTATGAACACGCCAATGCCCCAAGATGAGATGCTTTCCATATGCATCGATAACCTTCGAGATGAGGTGCGAACACCACTCATACAAGTGGAGTGCACCATTGGCTTCCTCAATCTCTCTTCCATTTCCCAGAGAATTTAAGACTCCCTACAGTAGACTAATATGATGTTCTGAATAGTCCAAAAGGCTCCTGCAAAGAGAGCACTTAATGATGAAGCGTCCTCTGTCATTCTCAATCCATCCCCTACACCTGCTTCACTACATAGACCTCTACCAAATCGTCAAATGCCACCTGCATATTAGCGGCCGCCTCCGCCCAATAGGGATGATCACAGAGGATCGAGGCGGAACTAGTTAGAGGAACAAATACAAAAATTATACTCATTCCAAGAGGAGAAAGTCTGCGGCTACTTCATCGCTTCCATGAATTGCAATTTTCTCCACCTCTTGGAGCCAAGGAAGATCGAAGACATCGGCTACGATGACAGGCTAGATTACTATTCCAACCATCGAATGTTGGGAAAAAATATCCTAGAATGTTTCATCTTCAAAGACCTTTTACAAATGAGGGTAGACTCGGGGATTGTCGAGCTGGGACCACCCCCATCACATGTGACGTATATTTCTACCACCAACTCCGACAAATGGGAGGGGTTGCAGGAAGTCACCAGCAAGGAGAAAAAATTTGATGACTGGATGACTCAAAAGTCTATCAATCGATCTCAGGGCATACTTAGAGCTCCACTACAGTATATTGTGCTGCCGCCAACAACATCTAATGTCGCACAACCGACAATATCGGCCTCACAACCCTCCACGAGCCGGTCATCCAAGCGTAATAAGAAATGGTGGAAAAAATGAAAGAGGATCAATCCACAGTGGGGCCGAAGATTTCCCCGAAACTGTAAGATCTTATGCCCTCAAACATGGCGCCATGTTCACCGACCAACCAAATTGATCCATCAGGGACAACCGACCAGGTTGACCTATCACAGGATGAGGAGCTAATCTTTGGTTCCATCAACGTCGTCCACCTAATGAAATCATTCCCCAATGAAGGGTATGGTTATGAACTAAAGTTCCCAACACAAGGGGCAGGGAAGAGGAATCGCAGAACCACGGGATACCCGGGGAGGCACAGTCATGGCAAAAACTAACCTGATTTTTTTACACCAGGCCAAACTGTTAATATCACAGAAACCAGTGGGAGATCCCTTAAAAAAAACTCCGCAAGAGAAAGAATATCTCTCCACCTCCACAAGAAACCACTCTGGCCCGGTCATTCTGTGATACCCATCAGAGGACGAACAAGGGTCTAGCTACCTAGTGAGCACAAACAGACCAGTCGGGCTGAGTCCCTAGAACATAGGAACACCGTCGACATCCGACCCTGCGGCCAGTCCCTCATCGTCACACACTCCAGCCTCAAATGTTCCTGCTAAAACTCTCCCTCCAACGGAGAATAATCGGCCGCTAGAGTAGAAATACGATATCCTTAAGCAGCTGACGTTAGTACCGGACAAGCTGTCAATCTTGGATTCTCTGAGTTTGTCAGAAGATCTTAGAGAGGTTCTTATAGAATCCTTTCTCAGCCCCCAAGAGTTTCAAGCCGAGGTAGCCACCACCGAGATTTACCAGATGGAGACTGGCCCGACTAAATGAAATACAGTGATTTCCTTCACCGATCAGGATGAAGATTCCATCATGAAAGGAAATATCAAACCACAATATGTATCCAGTACACTAAATGATGTTGAGATCTGCAATATCTTTACTGACCACAGCTCATGAGTTAACCTCCCTCCATTAAGGACACTTCATAAGTTGTGCTACATTGTGGATGATCTAATACCCTCATCCACAACTCTTTTGGGTTACAAAAAGAGTGAATAGAATCCAATGGGACAAATCAAGAAAAAAAACCAATTTTGGAGACCTTGTGGCCTACTCGGAATTCCTGGTGGTCCGGCAGAACAGAACATTCAATGCCCAGCTCGGAAGGCCGTGGCTCCATAAGAACCTGGAAATTCCTTCATCCTACTTCTAGAGTATCTAGTATTGAGTTAGTGGACAAGGTGGGACATTACACACTGACAAGGAACCTTTGGAGCACTCTTAGTCACACTACATTGACACTGGATTTTTATGAGAAAATGAAAAAGAAACCCTCGATTGATGGTATCGATTGTGTTCCCACTCTAGACGGCCTAGAAATGGTTCTTAATGACACCCTCAAGCAGCTTGGCAGAGACTGTGTACTGGCCATCAACCATGTTGAGAGCAGGAGTTGATGTTTGGACATGTACTCTGCGAGGAAACCCACAATGCCTCACCTCCGGACTCCCAAGAGCATGTGCCGAGAATTCTCCCCCCATCAGATAATAATATGAGAATGTCGGGGGATAAGAGGAGGATGATCTTAGAGATGCACCACCCGTATTTAAGGAAGGTATGTCCACCACTGTGGATGATCTCGGGGAAATAATCCTACGTACCATGGAAGATCAGAGGCCCACTCTTATTAGTAAAAAAATTTCTCATGAAGAGCACGAGGTATATACAATTTTCTAAAGGAAACATCGAGATGTTTTTTTCCTAGAGTTACGTAGAAATTACAGGGCTCGATCACGAAGTGGCGATGCACCACTTGGGTCTGCCAGAAGACCAACGAGTCTATAAGAAAGCCGCCAGAAGAACGCACCCCACACATGCAGCCAAAATAGTGGTTGAAGTCGATAAACTTATTAAAGCGGGCTTAATTTGGGCGGTACAATACCCCATCAGGATATCCAACATTTTACACATCAAGAAATAGAATAGACAAATCTTCTTCTGCATCTATTTTAGAGATCTCAATCGGCATTTCCCGAAAGATGATTTCCATGTCCCGATCACCGAGTAATTAATCGACGCAACGGCCGGGTATGAGGCTCTCTCTTACATGGACAGTTCTTCTGGGCTTAATCAAATCATAATTTCCTGAGAAGAAGAAGAATACACTACCTTCAGGGCCCCTCAAGGATTATTCTGATACAGGTTCATTCCCTTTGGTCTCAAGAATGCTGGGGCCACATAACAATGCTCCATGCATCATATAATTAAACCATTCTTGTGGAGATTTATCGAATTCTATGTGGATGAATTGTTCGTCAAATCAACAAAGCACTCAGATCACCTGTCAGACCTTGAAACCATCCTCAATAAACTTTGACAACATATCCTGAAGATGAACCCCATGAAATGAACCATTGGGGTTACCTCAGGGAAATTCCTTGGCATTGTCATACGCTATCGTGGCATCAAAGTCGACCCTAAAAAGGCAAAGGATATCCATTGTTTACCACATCCCCGCAATGTCACTAAGATGATAGGAATTCAAGTACATCAGGCCTATATAAGGTGGTTCATATCCTACCTGGAGGGTAAATGTTTTCCCTTCACCAGGTTAATGAAAAAGAGGGTTAGGTACCAATGGAAATATGTTTTCCATGAGGAATTTGATAGCCTATAGAAGTACCTCTTAATCCCACCAGTGCTCTTTCCCCTAGTCTCATGAAGACCTGTTATCCTACTCGTGAAGGCCCTAGAGCAGTCACTAGGAGCCTTCCTCGCATAGAAAAAGGACTCCGGTAGTGGTAACAGTCTCTATTACATCAGCTGAAACATGATCGACGCTGAAACTCGATACTCAAACATTTAGAAAAGTTGTTTGGACTTGGTCATCGTAGTTAAAAAATTGTGACATTATCTACAACATCATGAAGTCCATTTGTTCTTGTGTAGTAACCTGCTCATGTACATCCTCAGCCACTCAATGCTAACCGGGCGCATATCCTGATGGGCAGTCATCCTGTAACAATTTGAAATCCGGGTTTTGCCTCATAAATCCATCATAGGACAGGAATTTCCAGATTCTCTGGTAGAGCACCCATCGACAGGGACCACCTCACTGGACATCGAGCTACCTAATGAAGACATCTTCTCAGTTCATGAGGAATCCCCCACATGGGAAATGTACATCGAATGCACATCCCGAATCCTGACAGGGAATTGGCTGGAGGATCCCAAATTTAACAATATGGGTTTGGGGATCATACTCATGTCCCCAGAAAAGGTAGTTTTTCCATATCCCTTCCTCATTTCAGAAAGATGTACAAACAATGAGGCAAAGTATCAAGCCCTCATTGCAGGCCTGGAGCTTGCACTCCAGGAACAAGTACAGCACCTGAAGGTAAAATCTGACTCGGAACTGGTCATCAAGCAATTCAATGGTGACTATGCTATTAAAAATGAGGAGCCCATTCCCCTGTTTGACCATGTCCAAGGGTTACTGGCAGAATTACCCACAGAGCCAACATTGACCTATATTCCCCGGTCTCAGAATTCCCAGGCCGATGCATTAGCTAATGCAGCCATCTCCCTAGCTAACACAGGCTGGGAAGAAACAATTATCATTATTTCTCATCATTTAATGGACTTGACATTTGTTCAGACTAAGATGGAAGAAATCAACGAAGTTAGTCTTGACCCTAAGCCATATGCTCCTGACACCAGCTGGATGATCCCCATTACAAACAAACTTCAAAGGGGATAACTTCCATCAGAGAGTGCTGAATGAGTGCATATACGGAGAAGGGAAATCAGCTTTCTCTTATTTTGTGGCACAGGTTAGTAAGAAGTCCTCTACAAATGAGGCCTCGACGGATTCATCCTCAAATGAATTGATGGAGAATAGATCATTGCTGTCATAAATGAAATACATTCCGGAGTATGTGGAGCACATCAGTGGGGGTCTATGCTATCCCATCAGGTTCAAAGTCTTGGGTACTATTGGCCCACCATGGCATGAGATTGCGAGCACATTACCACAAAATTCCACTCCTTCCAAATTCATGCAGGCATCATTCACCAACCACCGAAGTTACTCCATCTGGCCATGTACTCTTGGCCACTTTGCATCTGGGGTATGGACGTCATAGGACCATATCCTCCTTCCACGTACAAACAACTGAAGTATATCCTCACAGAAACCGACTTATTTTCCAAATGGTTAGAACATGTACCCCTCAATGAATTCGGGGTAAGAAAAATTGTCAGGTTTTTGAAAGCCAGTATCATCATAAGATTTGGAAACTCTCATAACATACTGACAGATAATGGAACAAACTTCTACTCTGCTAAATTGGAGAAACTGTACCGAGAATATGGAATCAAGGCTCACCACTCATCCAGCTACCATGCAGCAGCCAACGGACAGATAGAGGCATTCAACAAGATCCTATCCAACATTATCTAGAAAATGGTGGACAAAGACATGAAATAATGTCTGGATAAACTCTTTCTAGTATTGTGGGCATATCAAACCACAATCTGCTTCGCTACTCGGGATACTTCGTACACATTAGTATACAAAACAGAAGCATTCGAACCCATTGAGAATTAATTTCCCTCACTCATTGTTTCCATTTGTGATTAGTTATCCAACTATGAGCAATCATAAAAATAGATAGGTGAATTGGAACAGCTGGATGAGAAGCGATTGCACACTTTGCCCCATCTGGAAGTATATCAGAACCAGATCGCACAAGCCTTCAATAAAAATGTTCGTATCTGGTCTTTCTTGGAAGGATAATTGGTGTTGGTCCTCTTGACCCCAATGATACCAAGGATGAATCCTACAAATATAGAGCCCAAGTGTGAGGGACGATATGTTATACTCAAGGTCTACTCCAACGAAGCATGTGCCCTGATCTCCATGGAAAAAAAGTTCACTACCGCTTCTACAAATGCGAGATTTTTGAAGAAGTATTTCGCATTACCAAAAACAGTTATCGTCTGAGTTGCAGGATGTTATACTACCAAGCACTAAGGGTCCAAACTCTAAGATCCAAAACTAATAGTATTTCATCCTTACCGCATGACATTAAACTGCACGGATTTTTGAGAACTACATACGGCTTGATTCCTCTGCTTGCAGGATACGAAGCGACACCATGATTTAATATCTTGGCCCAACCATCCCTAAATAATGTTCAAAATTACCTTTTCATTCCCCCATGTACAGAACCACCTTTCACAGGGTGTATCTCTTTAATAGAACTACGTACGACTTGATTCTTTCCCTTGTAGGATATGTATCGATTCCAGGATTATTTATCCTGGCCCAACCATCCGTAAATAAATTTAATAGTTCACTGCACAGGATGAACCTCTTTCCCCCCGTGTGTGGTCCAACCCTACACAGGATGCACCTCTTTCAGAGAACTATGTATGTCTTGATTCGCACCTTTGCAGGATACATAGTGACGTTAGGGTCCCCCATCCTACCCCAGCCACCCCCAAATGAAGATTAAAAATGCCCTTTTCCACTGTGTATAGACCAGACCTACACATGGTATATTTTTTTCTGAAATACTACGTACAACTTGCTTCCTGCCCTCGTAGGATACATAGTGATGCCAGAATTCCACACCATGTCCCATCCACCCCAAATGAAGCTAAAAACCCCATTTTCCCCGTGTTTGGACCATACCTACAGGGCTGTATTTCTCATCCTTAACGCATGGCATTAAACTACACGTATAAGAAAAAAATTCCCTTTTTCCCCATATGGACCAAACATTCACTGGGTGTATTCCCCAAAAGAACTACGTGTGACTTGATTCATACCCTCACATGATACGTAGCGACGCCAGGATATAATCTCCTAGACCAATCATCGATAAAATAAAACACAAGTATATATACCCCTCTTCCTTATTGCATGATGTTAATCTGCAGGGAATCCCCTTGTCGTGTCGGTTCATCTTCGTCCTCACCACACCGTGTTAAAACAACCCTGACATCATACTCACCGCATGCCGTTAAAACTGCAAGGAATTCATCCTCACCACATTATGTTAGACTGCACGGACATTGTCATGATGCACCCAATATATATGGATAAACGAGATGAGAATACTCCTTGCGCATTTGGATGCATCCTCTCCATACATCAGAATCCGCGCCCCGGATAATTTCTGATCTTCATAACCACCCATGGCCATCATAAGTGGAAATATATCGACCTGAGGACACCTTTTTATGACTATTCATACCATGAACTCAGCAGCTCTGCATATTAATAGACTCTGGCCTGTCTACCAAAGGCATGATTTCCTCATGCTATACTCTTCCTATCTATGTACGCTTACCGGCCTTAGAGCCCCCATATCATATATCTCGATCCCAAAATTTATTGAGTATTGGTTTACAAGTTCATTCCCCTATTACATCCAAACGTTTCCAGGGTATCCCTACATGGTTAGCCTATATATCCACCCAAGGTTCACATGACGATCTCTATCTAATAAAATAATTCGAGGGTTATGATACCTTGACTCCATGGGAAATTATGGTGAAGATGTTTCTTGTATGCTTGTACACCATTATCTTAATATGTAGAACATTGTTCAATGAGAAATCCAGGATTTTCGTAATCATCCATGGACATCGGAAGTGGAAAGTCAACAACTCATGGACACCTTTTCACGACTATGCATACCATGCCCTCAGCAGCTCTGCATATTGATCGCCCCTGGTCCATCTACCAAAGGCATGATTTCCTCAGGTGATTCTCTTCCTAGCTCTGCATGCTTACCTTCCTCAGTGTCCCACACCATATCTCCGGATTCAGGAAACCAAAGAGTTACAGTTTACACCCTCATTCCCTCACACTTGTTCAGAGTATACCAAATCATCCTAACTCAATTTCCCTCCGGGTGATTGCATTAATTGTCACCCAATGGTCCGAACTGTATGATTGTTAAAATAAGAGTACGAGGTCCTTACCTCTTGACCTTAAATTGGATGGAGTAAAGGTACACACCATGCACAAAATAAATCTGTGCAGGGAACTCCCTGAGCATTAACAGAAACTAGGGACAAACATCCCTGACATGTCGAGATATTTCCTTACAAAATGACATACATCGTGGCCCGGACAATCGCGGATCCTGAACATCATTCATGGCTATCAGAAGTGGAAAGTTATCGACCCCAGGAAACCATTGTACGACTATGCATATCATTCCCTCAGTGGGTCTGCATATTGATATCCCCTGGCCCGTCATTCAATGGAAAAATTTCCTCAGGCGATAGTTTTCCAAGCCCTGTATTCTTACAGGCCTTAGAGCCCCCAATACCATCACTCCTGATTCCTAAAGCCATGGAACCATGGATTACCCTAACAGCCATCTCCACATATTGGACATTCCGAGATATTCAGGACCAGTTACATTCTAATCAAGAGTCGCCTTTGCAACTACGTCATTACCGCATGATGATTAAAACTTCACAGAACATGTCTTTCCTGCGTGGCGTGAAGCTGTGAAGACCAAGCATTAAACATGCAGGGAAATGCATTCAACTACTAGCATTTTCACATATTTAAAAATACTCCTCACCCCCGCTGCATGACGTTAAACTACACAGTATCTTTAATAATTCTCCCCGTCATTACGGCATAACATTAAAACTGCACGGAAGCCGTCTTTACCGCATGATATTAAACTACACAGAATTTAAAATTCCTTTCGTCCTTTCCGCATGATGTTAAAATTCATGGGTTTAGTAATAATAACAATGTACTTCGCCCTATCTACATGACGTTAAAAGATGTGGTTGAACTCTTCATGGGTTAAGTCAGGAATAGAGGCTTTCCTCTGTCCCTTAGTGCACGGGACAGACCTGTACAAATCACCATCTCACACCAGTGTGAGAAGGGATGACTTCACACATTCCCATGATGTTTAGCCTAAATGTTTCTCCCATATCTAGGCACCCTCTTTTCATAAACCGTACTCTATACTCAAAAAAGTCAAACTCTTGCATGCTACCCTCGGTGGTTATGAATCTCAACTTCCCTGATGTTGCTTGGCTATTGGGATTGTACAATCATTTACCTATAGACACCTTTGCATGACTATGCATACCATTCCCTCAGCATCTCTTCATATTGATTGCCCATGTCCCTCTATCAAAGGAAATATTTCCTTCAGCAATGCTTCACTCCATACGCCTTTTGGCCTCTAAGCCCCCATTTCCATCCGGGGATTAGGAAGCCCTTTGAGATGATGTTTACTGACCTTTCATCACATCCATGCAAAAGTATAGTGGAACATATATGGCGAGATTAACAAGAACCAAGAGAATCCATTCCATTTTTAGGAATGCCCCAACTGCATTACTTTAAACTGTGCAAAGCTTCAACCATCTTCCATGCTAGATAAATGCATTGGAGATGGACCCTTCGTCCGCATTCCTAATTAATAAAAGTGATCCCAAACCGTTTCAGACGTCACATACCCTTTCCGAGCCACCCCAGGTGGTTTTCATAAATCTCCAAGCCACCCATGGTGGTTTCCGTAATTCGGACTTCTATGAAGACTTTAGGCCATCAGAAACGGATAGTCATTGACTTAAGGAAACCATTGCACGTCTATGCATACCATTACCTTAGCGTATTTTCATATTGATCGCCCCTAGCCAGTCTAACAAAGGAAAGTCTTCCTTTAGGTGTTTCTTTTCCAACCTATGCACCCTAATACAGCTCTCGTGGCTTATGACATGATCTCCATGTTGTTCAAATTTAAACATGTTCCCCAAATGTGCGTCTGAAAGGTATTGAGACATATTTTAATCAAAAAAACCTCATCGGGGCCCTTACCCCACCATATCAGGTCAAAGCTTCTTGACCTCAAAGATCAGTAATGATAATCATGTCGGTGGGACTTTAAACCACTCAGAAAAATAGGCGCAAATCCTGTTAGGCCAAAAACATGAAAAGGAATCCTAAGAAAAAGCCATTATATACCCGCTGGGTCCACAATAAATGGGCCCTGGAATGACCTAGGGTATTGAAGGAAAAGGCAAACAGTTTTTAGGGTTTTTTTTTTACAAAAACCTAGTAATAGTCCAACAATGCTCACTGGATTCCATGGTCAAGGAAAAAATTATAGATAATTTCAATTTTATCATTTTTCCTGAACACTTATTATTATAATTTTGGTTAATTATAATATATAGAAACCCTGTTAAATTATTTCTATCACAATAGAAGGCAGCTAAGAGTACTAAGGAGAAACACCTTCTTGTTCCGTAATAGAGTTGATGAGAAGTTCTTCCTCAATCCAGACCCTACCCTGGCAGTGAAAGTATATTACAAGAGACTTTCATCGTATTCACAAATTTTTATCTGGTGTGGATGAGAATCCTCGATCACTTGACGGCGATTCTACAGCAATGTTGTCTCAGCTTCACATCAGCACGCAGTGCTTCCGCCTCCAGTGCCGCCATTATGCTGGCCCTCATCTCCTCCTCTATCTTCCAATCCCCTTCTTCAACTATGGTCATGGAATTAGACTCCTCCTACTGCAGACACTGTATGTCACTCCTCAGCACCTCCAGTCGAGAATGCTACTTGATGAATTCTCCCTAAACTATTGTGACTACCCTGACGTGATCGTGAGCTTCTGTAAGGAAAAATTGTCGTGTCTCGTAAAGGTAGGCTTCAGACTGGGCAGCAGAAAGGTGAGATTCAAAATAGCCAAGTCTCTCCCGATCAGTGACCACCTACTTGACTATATCCTAAATTCCATGGTAGTCTAAGGCGTCGATTCCCAACAACATAAATAGATCGTGCAACTTCGGCAATTTTGTCAGTATCTCAGTCAACGGCGTCTGAGAAATTAGCTTCCATATTTTATCCCATGATCTATAGAGAGTAGGAAAAATACTAGAAAGGACCCATTGATCAGGCTCGGAGACACTTCTTGACGATGATACATACCATGGGGTAAATATCAAGGAGGGACATGATAAGGCTTCAACCGCAAACTCCGACGCCGCATCAACTTCTCCCTTAGCAGTTGTTGTCAGGGGAACAATTGGATTCGATGGCACAATTTCCAGTGCCGAAGGTTGGGGTCCTATGGAATGAAAGTCGATAAGACAGGTAAGTATCCCTAATCGTAAAATGGAATATAAGGGATTTAATAGAATTATATTGAGAAGCTTACCCCGATCATCAAGGCTTAGGTGCCCTCAAGCTCTACGTCGCCGCTACCGCTCAAAGAAGACGCTACATCTTCAGTGAGCAATGGAGTCCTGGAGAACCCTAGTTGTCCCCAGGAACTAAGGCTATACCTAAGGCCAGCAACACCCAAATCTGTCTCCAAGATATCATCTACAGAGATCAATCTCGGGGAAATGACTCCCCCGGTACATAGAACGATGGACCGCTCTGGGTTCTCAACAACTGGTCGGATAACAGGGTCTTCCTCCATCTTCATGGGATCTATCGGGTCCAAGCCACCTGAACCTGTCGGATCTGGGGCCTCCTTGGTAATCACAGGTGCCCCATCATCCCCCACAGCTATAGAGGCTATGTGATCAATGGTAGTCTCGTCTTCTAGATACTCCTCCTCTAACATATCCCCGGTCATTGAAGATGAAAGGAAAGCGTCTGTACCACTAGCCCCTTCAGAAGGGCCTGCCACTTCATCGCGCTCAGGTGTGGCCATAGGTTGTCCCTCATATAATAATTGGGAGGATGGTACGACCACATTGGCAGCCAAGGCCAAGTCACCAATTGGCCCTACACTATAGCACCAAAATATTTAATAACTGGTAGAGTCAGAACATATGAGTCGGTAATCGAGGAAACAAGAATTGTGATTACCTGTGGTTCCGTGTCTGATCTGTTCCAATAATCAGGATGTCTGCAGACGTCTCTGGATCTTCCCAGGGGATAATTCTCTGCTCGGAACACTAGGACGAGCTGGAGGAGGAAAGACCCTAGTCAGATCCGTGATGGTCACTTCCATGTGCTCAACTGCACCAGGAGACCCCTCCTATATGACCCACATAGTCAAAGGTGCGTGTTCGACTTCTGCGGTACCCCGGTAGGTATAATCCGGGGAAGTAATTTCCCCATGGGATTCCTCGGCACCATGCATGAATGGAAGGAACTTTAGAACCATCACAGTACAGAAGGAAGATGGTCGGGATGGATGAGTAGGGAAACCTATTCCTCAAAATCTGTTGATTCAGAATGATTTAAAATCATGGACACCTGATTAGAACCATAAATCCTATTTCGAAGTGAATGAACATATGTGTCCATTTCCTTCAAAGAGGCGACTTTTTCATCCAGATCCTCTTTCAACAGCATGTGAGGTAGAGAAAAGATGGTCCAAATACCCAGAAGCTCAAGAGAGCTCGTTTGGAGTAACGTCCAAACCTCTGCATTTGAGCCACTGACCCTCAAGTAATCCCAAATCATCCACGTGTCAGGAAATGAGGCCGTAACAGGAACAACTCGTCGGGGGGATCGACCTCAGAGGGTCAGGCAGTGACAGAGGCTGGTGGAGGCATCAATAGCCATGGTTGTTTTCTTGGTCTCACCACTTCCCTAGAACTCTCAGAAGCTACCTGTTTTGCGGGACCTAATGAGCAGGGGGGAATTCCCTTTACTCAGCCGTTGTAGGGGAACCAGCGAAATAATCACCCCCTAAAGAGTGATCTCTATCTTCCTTCTCTTCATTCAACAATTGTAGCAGGGCCTCGATTCGCTGAGTTAACACTGCATTACCCTGGCGTGAATGAATGTAGGGCTCGTGGTCACGGAGATATCGATTGACCCTCTCTGGGTCCACATCGTAAAGGATGTCACCAAGATCAGATACATATCCATTCCCATCAGATGCCATTTTGGATTCTTGGAAATTCTGCCATAAGGAATGGGGGTACTGGATACGAAAGGGTGACTGGCCTTTGAATTCATCCCATTTCCCCAATCCATCAGGAAGGAATCATCCACAGGAATGGCCAACCCTCTCTGGGAAGCTTCGAGGGCATGTGACGAGACATCTCTGTCCATTAAAACCTTCCATGGAAGCACGAGACCAGTAGGGTTACAGAGAACCTTTCCCTAACTGGTTGGAGCACTTTACCCCTTCCTCTTCACCTTTCTCTTTGATGGATTGGGACTCGAGATAGTGGGCACCCACATCCCTAACTGACCATTCTGGTACTATTTTACCTAGGAGTAGTCATAGATTTTCGACAAGAAAGTCATGGAGTATGCAAGCGTAGGGGTCATAACCTCACAGTCAGTGTCCTACTAGGTGAACATTAGCCACAATTGTATGGCCACCATCAGATGGCAGTTCGCGTGGGTGACATTGAGAGCAGTAGGACACAACACCTGGATGTAGCATAATTGACGTCAGAATAATCAAGGCTCATACCCCTCATGGATCAGTTCCCCCCGGTACGAGCCCCCAGAATAGACTCTCGGAGGGAAAATAGGAAGCCCCGCTTGTTAATTTACTCTGAAATGACATTCATGATTGCACCGGTCGGGGAGGGATATTGTCGGAAATTTAAATAATCGTATCTTGAGATCTGGCTCAATAGCAGATGCATAGTTTGATCTGTCCATTTTCCATCCTTCTCTTGGGCCACCCACTCATCGGGCATACCCCACTGGTCAATTGCAAATACAGCCGGAATATGGTACCCAGAATCTGAAAAGGATTGATGAAAGTATAGAAATTATTAATATGAGCTCCAAACCATCCCCAGAGGATTTGAAAAGGTTAGTCTACCCAGTTCGGCCGAATCCCCTCTATAATATTTCCATGCACCCAATGAATCATAGAAAGTACTGGGACGACCAAGTTGAAGACATTGAATGTGGCATGCTGTGCCTCCATAACAAAAGTAGATACATGCACACCGCCCGTCTCGCGTACGGGAAATAGCCAGCCACTGAAGAATGTGGCTAGCAATGCTGCCAGGCGGAGCAACCGATCAACGTCCAGCATAAGTTCCCAGCCCCACCTGTTTAACTAGCGTTCCTCCCGAATCAACTAATTGATGCCCCTCTGCCTTCAATATTCTATCAAAGGACATTTCATGGGATTGCGCGGAAGATCCACGCAATTGATCTCTCTAGTAAAATATTTGAACTATTCACAATATGGGACAAGATATTTCGGAGATATATCCTTCGAGTACTCCCGGGCCCAATTAATGAGCTACTTCACTGAGGGAGGAGTCCTCTATTCATTGTCCCACATAGAAGGGGGCAACAAGATTTCATCATACATGCCTCCAACAATTGGGACCACTGAAATTTGGAAGACATCTTAAATACGGATACCCATCTCCCCATGGACAAGATGGAATGTGTTGGTAACTGGACTCCAATGGCTCATATGCTGCTTGGAATGTGTGTGGGGCTGATTGGTATTGGTCCGGGACACCCATGAAGCTTTATATAGACCCACGACTCGCAATTCCGCTTCAAACTCTACACAGCTCTGGCAAAACCAGAAGGGCCACCCCCAATCCAACAACTTAAATGCCCCTCTGGGCCAGTGGTCCTGGTCCGCTGACCAGCCACGTTGGTTTTTCACGATATCATTAGGGGAAATGCTCTGGTAACAGTGAATTGCCCCATTCTAATGATGTTGTTCTCCTATTGGGGACACAAGAAGGTGATTTAGCACAGACCCAGTAGTTGTATCCCTTGGGAAAGGCCACCCTATGGCGGATATCTCAACTCGAGGGATAGTACTGGTAAATATCCATGATGTGGGATTGTTTTCAAGATATTTCACTAGAATCAGTATATTGGAAAATAAACAAAACCAATAGGTTGGAAGGATATTAGAAAAGTTGTACTCCTGCTAGGACTCTAAGAGCATGTTTGAAAGGAGGTGGTACAGTGGATTGTGGAAGACTCCATCCTAAACAGATTTGGCCACATCCTTTAAGCATTTATCACCAATCGGAAGAGGCTCGGTAGTAGGCATTATCACAGGTCGAGGTGGAACCATATTTTCTCCCAGCATCATAAAAAAATCATTCAGATGGTTATTCCATAATAATAAAATCTGGAAAAAATAACTTGTATTTGACAATGGACTCTCATGGAGCCTTCATGAAAAAATCCACAGGATGGCCTCAAAAGGTGGTTCGTGACAACTTCATCCCATGAACCAGCCCTACACGGGAGAAGTCTGTGATACTCTGTCTCACGCTGTGTTGGCCAGAGAGCTGCGAACCAGGTTGCCCCACAGAATCTTCTAATTTAAATGTTTTCATTTGGAAAACATAAAATATTTTTAAATGACTGGTTGATTTACAGTCCGCGGACCATCGAAAACCTTGTAGAAATTTCCTACGTGACCTATCATGACATACTTTTTAATTGATTCAATGTTTTAGTTCACGGCTGGGAGATTGGTCCACTGGTGAAGGAAAGCGTGAACTAGGAATGGTTTGCAGAAATAGAAGAGGGTTCACAGACAAGGAGTATCGCGATGGACTAGGCACGCGAATGAAAAAAAATAGAGAGCTCCATTTTCATGAGGAATCTGGTAAAAGAAAAGGGTAGGGGGCCCCTTATTAATAAATGTGGTCCCCTAACGGGTCCACTCCTCTATTGGAAACTATCGATGTTTTAGGGCCACTTTACATCGGAATAGTATCCTATTCGTTCCGATTAGTCCCCATTCCTATGGGGGGCATTTGTAGGGTCTTGAAAAATCCACAAAGGAGAAAAGAATCCCCTTAATTTGAGACATGATTCTTCCAAATTTCCCTCAGAAGATCGGGAAAAAACATGAAGAATACTAAAGATTGGAAAATTACTGACATGTCTGCATACCGGTCCAACATTGATGGCAGGCGGCTAGTTCAATGAGTCACCCCCTCCGCGGACCATCGTCGTTCTTGATACGGAGGCAGGAACCCCTCCTCGTGTTGATTCAATAAGTTTTTCCTTATGACTTTTACATTCCTTCATTAAAGGGGGAGATTGTTGAGTCATTAAGTTTTCTTTATGACTTTACCATTTCTCTAGTTTTTGAAAATCAAAAACACCTTATTTCAAGGAAAATCTATTATTACCCTATGTTTTAATTCTATAAGGAAGAATTTCCTTCTCCAAGGAAATTTATCCTTACCATGTTTCATTATCTATATCATAATTTTTATAAGTGTAAAATTATGTATGAAAACCACAACCTCGCAATCCTATAAATACCTAGATATGAAGCATTCATTTCTAGGATCTGAATTATCAAAATTCTGTTTACGAACTCTTCTGAGTTCTGACTCCAAATTCGGATTATGAATTCTGGTTATGAACTCTTATGAAGTTCTAACTCTGAATTCTAATTATGAATTTTGGTTATAATCTTTCTGTGTTCTAACTCCAAATTCTGATTACTAAATCTGGTTACGAACATTTTGAGTTCTGACTCTGAATTTTGAATACGAATTCCTAACACGAATTCTGATTACGGACTTTTCTACGGTTTGACTCCGAGTTCTCTAAACCCAGACTCCGAACTCTTATGTGTTCTGACTCCGAATTCCCATGAACTCTGACTTCGAACATCGTATGTTCTGGTTCTGAATTCTTGTGAATCCAGACCCCAAATTTCATTGAAATTTAGGCTCTTGAATTCTATATAATTCAGGTTCAGAATTCCTAGAAAATAGAATCCGAATATCCTTGTAATATAGACTCCAATTTCAATTTTCGTTAGAACATGAACTATCATACTTGATTAAATTCCGAATATTGGATTTTTGTTATGTAACCAAATTTTTCATGCACCTATTTTGTTATAAAATAATGTTGTGCTTTCAGTTACTCACTAATCATTGTTTGAGTGACACGTGTACATGTCCCTCCAAAATTAATGGAAAATATGACAGTTGGAGGAGGGAGCCGACCATTGAAGATGTGCCTATAAATAGGAGCTCATTTGAATAGCTCAAAACTTTTTAATGACTATTCTACAACTCTAGAGATTACATTCTTCTGAAGTTATTTCTAGACAAATATTGTCATTGCTTCATGCGTACTAAACTTCTTGTTCATATTTTCTTTGTGGGACTATGATTGTTTCTTTGTACAATCAATGGCTTCCGGAGATAAAAAGACATAGGATTCGACTACCTTGATGTTGAGGGCTTCCTTGAAGAGGAAGACAGAGGTGATGACTTCCTTAAAGTTGAGGGATTACGGGGATATCAAGAAAGACTCAGATCATCGTATTGAGGGCCTACCCTATTGTGTGTAAGACAGTCTTTCGTGAATGTATAAATCAGGGGACCTTTATCCAAGGTTGTTGGATACCTTTCTCTTTGTGTTAAAGGATTTAATACTTGTTACTTGTTTTGTTACAATTTTTCCTCTGCATTTCTATTGTTGAGGAAAGTATAACTATCTTATATGTCCTTATATCTGTACCCTGTTTTAGTAATATTCTATATGCCTTTTGGTAGAATTTTTATTACTGTAAACATTTATTATGATTCACTTTCCGGAACTATATTTCCAAATTCACATTCATGGAATCTTATTTCCAGAGTCAAGTAAGTGTGTATAACTAGAGGTTTTGTGAATTACCTTGTTTAATGTTGTGAATCATTACCATCATTAAATGTTCCAATGAAATTTTTTAATATATACAATTCACTCCTATTGTATATTGAGTATTTCAAGATACTACATACAATACCACTATTATTTTGATCCAACATTTGGTATTATAGAGTATTTCATACTCACATAACATCTCAACAATTGGTTTTAGACAGAGGTTTTTCAATCTGAATTAATCTCACGGTTAGATTCAGAAGATAATTCATCTTCTTCTTATATTTTTTGGAATTATATTTTTTCGGAATATTATTTTTCGGACTCATATAGTTCAGATTAATTTTTTATTAGAGATACTATTTCTATAATTTTCCTTTTTACAAACTTTTATTACTGACATGTTTATGTGGAAATAATTTTCTTTAAGATGGCAGGAATCAATGTTGGTTCCATCAACAATCTCAATCCAACAAGACCTCCTCTCATTAATGGAAATGACTATGAGTATTGGAGAGATCATATGAAGACTTTCATTGTCAATACTGGTGTTGATAATTTTGTTACGCTTACATGAGGAAACAAAATCCATGAAAAGGAAGTTATCACCTTTACCAATCAGGAAAAGCATGAATATCAACTGAATTATAAGGTACGCAATACTTTCCATTGATCCATGACTAGAAATATATATAGCCAAATTTCATATTGTGAAGAAGAAAATTCAATATGGAAGAAACTTGAAGTTACAGACATTGGTACATCTAAAGTTATAGAGACAAGAAGAGCTATGTTGAATTTTGAATAACATGGTTTTAATTTTCCTTATGGAGAACCCATATGTAAGGTACAACAAAGATTCATGACTATTGTGAATTTTTTACAATAAATGGGTGAGAAAGGATTAGATGATGATTCTCTTTTTGATAAGATCATAACCATCATGCCAAATGAGTGATAATCCAAGAGGACTACAATTGATGAGAACAGAATGGTTACTCAGATTACTCTTGATGAACTCTTTGGAACACTTCTTCAACATGAGACTTGAATGAAGATAGATGCTGACAATGTAAACAAAAATAATGGAAATTTAAGGGTTTATTTTACTACAAATTCTAATAATATGAAAGCCAAGACTCTTGAGAGAGTTACTAGATCCAAATCTAAGAAATTTGTCATCCAATCTGAATCTAGTACAACTAAATCCTTAGATAATGAATTAGAAAATCTTTCTCGAAGGATGAACAAGATAGATGGACAGAGGAACTTTAAATCCAGATACAAGATAATAGAAAGGAAATACAAGAAATATTTAGAAGTCACATATTATGAATGCAAGAGATCTAGACATATAAGACTTGATTGTCCTATTCTTAATAGAAAAGAAAGAAAGGAAAAACATTATGAGTGAAACAGAAATGATTACTACAAAGCTAACGCTATGAATGTCTTGAATGCTAATGATACCGGGAGTGCTAGTGCTGGAGACTCTTCTGATGAATATTCAGATTTTGAATCTTCTATACAAGAGAATCTTGTTCTAATATCCAGACTACCAATTGATAATCATTGCTTTGTGGCTAAGGTATAGAATGCTTAATCTATGACCAATATAACTTTGAATGCTAATGATAGTAAATAGTATAACTCTTTTAATGATGAATATTCTTTCGATAAAGATAATAATTTACCTTCATATGAAGAAGTTTCTAGGTTTTCCAATCATCTTGAGGATGAGAATTCAAAAATCATGAACAAAACACTATAAGGAAAAATCTAGGAATACTGTTCATACTAAAGAAATTTTATATATTTCTAAAGATCTTAATAAGAAAAATACCGATTTGGAAAGTATAAGAATTAAATTCTAAGAATAATAAACATTCTAGAGATCTATAAAATGTAATTTCTAAGAAAAGTGGTTTCGAGCCTAGATCAAGTTCAAAATCAAATATTTTGGAAGACAAGAATCTAGTTATCAAACTCAAATCTGAAATATTTTCCTTAAGGAAGTGTTCATAAAACATTACCTTAGGTAAGGAAAATTTTGATAAAATTTATTCACAAATCCATTCTCTAATGAATAGTTCTGGTTTTGGATATAATGGTTTTAAACTGATTTTTAGTAACAATTATTTTTTTCCTCAAAGTGCTCCATTCTGCACGATGTGTCAATGTGGTGGAAACTGGGCAAAGAATTGTTCATTAAACAAAACCCATTCTTTAGGATTTAATAAAGCCTATTTTTCTAAGAATATTTGTGAGCCTAAAATATTTCTTTTTGAGAAATCCGGATCCAAGGTAGTTTGGATTCCGAAAATATAACTTTTTCATAATTTGAGGAAAATTGAGAAAGTACCAACAACAATACGTGGTACATGGGTAGTGGATGTTCCCGTCATATGACGGGTAACAAAAACTATTTGAAAAGCTTATCAAGACGAAAGGAGGGAAAGTAACTTTTGGAGATAATGATCAGGGAGAAATTATTGGTATTGGTAACATCGTTATTTTTAAAAAAATCGTTGATTTCAAATGTTATGTTTGTTAAGGGCCTTAAGCACAACCTCATTAGCATAAATCAATTATGTGATGGAGGTTACCTAGTGAATTTTAGGTATGGAATGTGCTTAGTACACAATTCCAAGGAAGAATTTGTTTTTTCTGCCCATAGGCAATAGAATGCCTACACACTAAACATAGAAGACCTTAGGAGCCAAGATCTACCTTGCCATAGTGTAATAGAAGGTCATTCTTGGTTGTGGCATAGAAGGTTAGGACATTGTAACCTTAGGAACATTTGAAAACATTTTAAGAAATGTTTCGTTAAGGATCTACCGGAACATAGATTTGATTCTTCAAAAGTTAGATACCCTTTTCAATATGTAAAGCAACATATAAAACATTTTAAATCAGTCGGTGAAGTCATAACTACTGATTCATTACATTTAGTGCATATGGATATTTTTGGTCCAACACTAACTGGTAGCATTGGAGGCAAGTACTATGTATTTGTTCTAGTTGATGATTACACTACATTTATGTGGGAATATTTCTAGCAAATAATTCTGATGCTTTTTCTTATTTCAAATGTTTTAGAGCACAAGTTAAAAATGAGAAAAACCTTCCCTTGAAAAATATTCATAGTGAGCATGGTGGAGAATTTCAAAATTCTGATTTTGAAACCTTTTATAGTAGAAAAGGTTTTACTCACAACTTCTCATCACCCAAAACACCTCAACAGAATGTTGTTTTTGAAGAAGAAACAAAATTATTCAAGAGATAACTATAACCATGTTGAGTGAGTATTCTGTACCCAAATATTTTTTGGCTGAAGCTGTAAGTACTGCTTGTTATACCATAAATCGTGTTTTGATTAGGCCTTTTCTTAATAGAACTCCTTACAGGTTATGAAATGGTAGATAACCTAGACGTTTCTACTTTAAGGTTTTTGGTTTCAATGTATTCATCCGGAATACTACATATAATTTACATAACTTTCTTCCAAAATCTGATGATGGAATTTTCTAGGCTACTCCACAACTTCTAAGGCATATTGAGTTTTGAATATAAAAAACATGTACTATTGAAGACACAATACATGTTAAATTTGATGAAACAAATCCTTTTTTTAAACAACCCTAACCTTCATAATCCAATGTGATTTAAAAAACCAATTATCATCCTATGTTAGAAAAGCCTTGTAATAGGGACAATGTTCTAGAAGATACTTCTGAATCATTTACACTAGAAGACTTTCTGCCCTATGTTAATAACAGCTTTTACAAAACCCAAATCAGTCGTTTATAAGGAATTATCATAGTGATAGCATCGTTGGAGATGTGAATCAACCTGTAAGGACTAGAAGATCCTTATGAAATTATCTATAACATCTATCATTCCATTCCCAATTAAAACCAAAAAGCACAGATGAATCTTTAGGTGATGATGATTGGTTTAAATTTCTGCAAGACGAATTAAATGAATTCGAAAGGAATAATGTATGGACCATGGTTGAATGACCTAAGGAAACATCTGTTATTGGAGTGAAATGGGTTTTCAGAAATAAGTGTGATGAAAATGGAATCATTGTAATAAATAAAACTTCATTAGTTTCTAAAGGATATAATCAACAAGAGGGAATAGAATGTGAAGTAACCTATGCTCCAGTAGCTAGACTTGAATCTATTCGTATTTTACTTTCCTTTACAGCATTCTTCTATTTCAAACTTTTTCAAATGGATGTGAAATGTTCTTTTCTTAACGGTTATGTTCAAGAGGATGTATTTGTTGAACAACCTCCTGGTTTCGAAGATACAAAACATCCTGATCGTTTTTTTAGATTTACAAAAGCATTGTATGGCCTTAAACAAGCCCCTTGATCTTGGAATGATATACTTACATGATTTATGATTTAAAATAACTACGATATGGGAAATGCAGATCCAACCCTTTTATAATGAAAGATAAGAAATATGTTTTTATTGTTCAAATATATGTTGATGAAATTATATTTGGTTCAACTCAGCAATCATTAACTGATTCCATTGCGGATCTAATGAAATCTGAGTTCGAAATGAGTATGATAGGTGAGATAACATTTTTCATTGGTTTTCAAATTTCTCAAAAACCAAATGGAATCTATATATCCCAACATAATAATATTAATTATCTTCTTAAAAATTATTGATATGACAACACTAAGAGTATTAGTACTCAGATTTGTACCTCTAAAACACATGATCATAATGAAGCCGGGAAACCATTAGATCAAACAACGTTTAGAGTTATGATAGAATTTTTGCATTACATAATAGCTAGTTGTCCAGACATAATGTTTTCAGTATTGTTACGTTCAAGATATCAATCCAATACTAAGGAATCTCATTTAAAGGTAGTGAAAATATTTATTCTCTACTTAAAGGGAACCATGGATTTAGGACTTTTCTACACTTCTGGAAATGATTTTGTTATGAAAAGTTTTTCAAATGCTGACTTTAGTGGATGTAGAATTTAGAAAAAGAGTACATCCAGAACATGTCATTTCTTAGGAGATTCATTAGTTTTTTGTCCCTACAATAATCAATACTCAGTAGCACTTTCCACTGCTGAAGCTGAATATGTAGCATCTGGAAGTTGTTGTGTTCATGTTTTGTGGATGCAACAAACACTCACCGATTATGGTATATGTTTTACCTAAACACAAATTTTGTGTAATAATACATGTGCCATCGTCCTTAGTAAAAACCCTGAACATCACTCTCATGAAAAGCACATAGATATTGGGCATCAATTTCTTAGGGATCACAAATGAAAAAGAGATATTATTCTTCAATTTATCCGAACACAAGATCAACATGATGATATTTTCAAAAAATATTTACCCTCTGATAGATTCGAATAAATTAAATAGAATTTTGGAATGATGACCATAAGGTAATCATCCATATCAAATTCATTTTGAAAACAATCTCCTTACAGTAATAAACTTTTTTTCAAAGGGGGAATACATTTGTAATGATGTTTTTCATATTTTTTGTAATGAAGTTTTTCATCTTTTTTGTAATGAAGTTTTTCATATTTCTCGTAATTATGTTTTTCATATTTTTTGTAATGAAGTTTTTTTATATTTTTCGTAACGAAGATTTTCATATATTTCATAATGAACTTTTTTATATCATTTGTAATGAAGTTTTTTTTATATTTTTCGTAATGAAGTTTTTCATATTTTTTGTAATGATGTTTTTTTCTTATTTTTCGTAATAAAGAATTTTTCATATTTTTTGAAATGAACTTTCTTCATATTTTTTGTAATGATGTTTTTTTAATATTTTTTTATTAATGATGTTTTTTCATATTTTTATAATAATTTTTTTAATATTTTTCATAATAAAGATTTTCATATTTTTTCGTAATGAAGATTCTTGTACTTCAAATTTTCGTATTGAAAATTATCATAAGAGATTTTTCGTAATGATGATTTTTTTAATAAAGATTTTCGTAATGAAGATCTGTATACTCATGTTTTTTTGGAATCTAATGTCCTTCAAGAAATATTTTCCTCAATACGAATAATTATCCTGACAATCCGAAAGGTATGATTCTTTCTTGAGTTTTCATATTCACCTTTTACCTTCTGTTAGTTTCTTTTGTTTGAAAATTTTCTCAAGTTATAGGTGCCATATATCTGAATTTTTTCCTTTAAAACCTGAAAAAATAGGATCCTAGAAATTTTTTCCTTGCCACTGTCATTTCAAACGTCAGATCAAATCTGAAGAATTCTCAGCAATTGGATTGAAATGGGAAGATGAATCGTCGCTTCAACGCCTATATAATGGGGACCCGTGATAGTTTTCCCACATCGATTTTCATGTTTTTTCTATCGAAGATATGCTCAAACATCAAAATCCCATTCCTGATTTTCTAAGCATTCTCAATTCTAAATGTTTGTTGAAGTACCTCCTCAATAAATGTCTACTCTCAAGCCAATTACGGAGTGGAAAATATATAGGTAAATGATGCTACATACAAGATTTTTCAATAAGTGTGACTCTATTATCTCTAAGAATATAAATCTCAATGGATGGGAATGTGTATCCATTTCATTGCCAGGAGCTCAGGATGTAGTGTATCCAGATATACTGATAGAGTTTTATGAGTCAACTTGATTCATTAAGGAAGATTGTAGGGAAAATGTTTCCTTCAAATGTTATGGAAAGACATACCACACACTTACACCAAGGATACTATCTTGGTTAGACTATCTTATGAAAAAGATGTCAATTTTTGTTCCAACAAGTTACTAGATGTTCAAGGAAGTTTCAACAAAGTTAAAGCTATACAATTTCTTGGACTTACTATTGTCAAGATCGCAATGATTTCTCATTTGTCTACCAACAATCGGATCCTGGAGTTCTGGTTTCATGGTCTTATCATACCGAGAAAGGGTGACAAGGACACACTTATAAAAGTGATATGTATATCTTAAATATTTTGGTAAATCTATGGAAAATCAACCTGATGAAGCATATTTTCATTACGATAGAGAACATCAAGAATGGGAATCTAAGAGCTTGGATAATCATGTATCCGGACCTACTCTCCAAGTTGATAGTTCAGTGTCTTAAATTTTTCAAGATCCCTTGCAGTTCCATGCCGAGGAATTGGAATGTTATGCTAATCAGAGATGATACCCTCAAGAGGATGAAGGTTGGTTTCTCTAAAGAGTCAGTTGAATTTTATGATCTACCAGAGGATGAGGTAGAAGCCATTTCAAAAAATGTAGAAGAAGCTGAACAATCTAAGAACTCAGGAAAGAAGAGGAAGCTAATGGAATTGGAAGAAACATAGGAAACTCCTAAAGCTAAGAAAGCTTAATCCACACCTCTAATGCCCAGGAAACCGAAAACCATTCTACATAAGGTAGTTTCCAAATGGAGAGAGAATAAAAAGAATCAAATGGAAGGGGATCCACAGTTTGGTCTAGATCATGCAGAGGCCAATGCATTAAAGGATAAAGATGGTGATGATCTTGAGAAACGTTCCAAATAGATGAATCTTAATAAGAAAATGTTCTAGGAGAATGTTTGTTAATCACATCTAAGGGATACTATAATAGCATCCGAATAAATTCCCGTACCAAAAACCATCCTAGTATAACCATTGCTGGAGGCTCCGGGAAAGAAGTTCATGTCTCCAAAAAAATCCCCAGAGACGGATACTGAAAAGGAAGCTATGGAAGAAGTAAAAAAAGCTCAAAGCAGCGAATAAACAGTTGATCTGATAAAGCAAGTAGAAGACTTTCATGATATGGAATGTGCTTCCGAGAAATTGTCAATCCTGACTTCTCAAGACAAATCATCAAGACATTCTACTCATGTGGTTGATGAGAAGGCTGAAAAGGAGGTGAACAAGTTTTCTGATGAAGAGTTTCATAGTCATGAATTTATTAACCCAGAGGATATCGAGGCTGGAGCTGATAAAGAAAGAATTGATGAAGAGAATATTGTCCAATTATCTAAATTTGAGTAGGAATCTCCCAATGAAGAAGTTGTTCCAAAAAATAACAAGGGGAAAAATGTGGTTGTCGATACCACAAACAAAGAAATTATAAGAAATAAATAATCTAGATGATCTTCTAAGAGGAAGATGGTCGAGCTGGTGGAAGAAATATCTCCAAACAGAATGTCAGATTCAGATTCATTAGCACTAGGACATGATTTTGTTATTCAATCTCTGAAAAAGCTAGTGGACACCATTTTGTTCATTCCAACAAGACTCAAGATTGCAGATGCTTCAACATAGTTTGATTCAAAAATCAGATTCTGTATCCATGGTGATTGATAGGTGAGTAAATATTTAGGATGGTCACAATAATTTCCTTATCAACTATGAATCTCATAGAATGTCTTTCAAGAAAATGGTGAGATGGTCAAAAAATATAGTTGAAGATCTGGGAGAGTTTGATGACTTCCAAGATGATGTTAACAACGCTTTTGATACCTCATATATCAAAATAAAAGATCTCTCAAATAGCTTTGATGAAAAGCTAAATCTTGAGAAGAGTACTCAGATTCAAGATGTCAAATATCTGAATGGGAAGTGGAGTTATATTGTCCAATGTTGGAAAATAGAAAAGGATCTGTGGATCTGGATTCAAGAGGAGCTACTGAAGCAAGATGACATTCTAAAGGCTCAGACAGAGTCTATGAAGGCTCAAGAAGGTAGGATTAAAGAATTAGAAAAGAAAGTAGAGGATGATCACAAAGATCCAACGATGTTGAATACCATTGTGAAGAAGTTGATGCACAAGGAAAAGGAAGCAAAATAGATCGAAATATGATCTTTTGTTGTATCTGTTTTTCCTTATACAAATTCTTTCAATACTAATGAAATTGTGGTTTCTTGTTCTTCTTGGATGTTTGTACTAATATTTAGAGTACCATAATTTCTTTTCAATTCCCTAAATTACTTTTTGAAAATCAAAAAGGGGAAGAAGGAAAAAAGAATTCTTTGTAAAAGAAGAAATATCCCTATGTAATGTGGAGTTCATCTATGGGAATGTTTTCCATTACAAAGATTTCCAAACTCATGATAATTAAAATTCTCATTCCGTTAATCTAGAATATGATCCTTAGTGTTCCAAATCCTATGGGGGAGTTAGTCGTATTCACCATTGTTTATATATAAAGGGTGATAAGTTTTATTTTCAATGTCTAGAAAATTACTGCCAAGTCCATATATTGTTTTTCGTAAGGAAGTTTGTGCTTTTCAAAAAGGGGGAGATTGTTGATTCAATAAGGTTTTCCTTATGACTTTTCCATTCTTTCATTCAAGGGGTATATTGTTGAGTCATTAAGGTTTCCTTATGACTTTAAAATTTCTCTTGTTTTGAAAATCGCAAACACCTTATCACAAGGAAATTTTATTGTTACCATGTGATTTACTTCTATAACGATGAATTTCCTTCTCCAAGGAAATTTATAGTTACAATGTTTCATTGTATATATAATAATTTTTCTATGTGTAAAATTCGGTTTGAAAACAAAAACCTCAAAATCCTATAAATTCGTTGATATGAAGCATTATGTTTTAGGATCCAGATTCTTAGAATCCTGGTTACGAACTCTTCTGACTTCTGACACTGAATTCTGATTACGAATTTTGGTTACAAACTCTTATGAGTTCTGACTCCCAATTCTAAATATGAAATCTTTTTACGAACACACTGAGTTCTGACTCCGAATTCGAATTACTAATTCCAGTTATGAACTTTCTGAGTTATGACTCCAAATTCTGAATTCGAATTCTGATTACAAATTCAGATTTCGAACTAGTCAATGTTCTGACTTTGAGTTCTTTGAATTCAGTCTCCAAACTCTTATGAGTTCTTACTCCGAATTCCCACGAACTCTAACTCCAAGCATTTTATGTTCTGGTTCTGAATTCCTGTGAATTCAGACTCTAAATTTCATTGAAATTTAGACTCCAGAATTTTATTGAATTCAGGTTCCGAATTCCTAAAAAATATAATCCGAATATCCTTTTATTATAGACTCTGAATTCAATATTGGTTAGACTCTGATCTTTCATAATTTATTACCTTCGGAATATTTTAGTTTAGTTATATAACAATATTTTTCTTATACTTTTTTTGTTATAATATGATGTCGTGCATTCAGTTACTCACTAACAGTTGTTTTAGTGACACATGTACAGGACCATCCAAAATTTAAGAAAAATATGACCGTTGGAGGATGGAGCCGACCGTTGAAGCCATGCCTATATATAGGAGCTCATTTGAAGTGCTCAAAACTTTTGAATATAGAGAGACTTTTATTTCTTCGTGCATACTGAACATCTTGTTCATATTTTATTTGTGCGACTCTGATTGATAGTGTGTACAGTAGAGGGCATCCGGGGATAGGAAGACAGAGGTGCCGAATACCTTGAGGTTGAGGGCTTCCATGCTGAAGAAGACAAATGTGTTGACTACCTAAATGTTGAGGGCTTGCGTGGATAATAAGACAGACTCCGATCATCGTATAGAGGCCTTACCCTGGTGTGGGTAAGACATATTTTCTTGAAATTATAAATAATGGGACCTTTATCCAAGGTTGTTGGATACCGTTCTCTTTGGGATAAAAGATATACTAGTTTTTACATTTTTGTTACAAGTTTTCCACCGCATTTTTATTGTTGAGAAAAGTATAACTATATTCCACATCTTAATATATGTACTCTATTTTATTGAGATTCTATATGCTTTAAGGTAGAATCATTATTGCTGTAAACTTTCATTAATTTTCTCTTTTCTGAACCATCATTCCGGATTCACATTCTTAGAATCATATTTCCAGTGTCAATCAAGTGTGTAGAACTATAGATTTTGTGTATTACCATGTTTATCCTTGTTAAACATAACCATCTTTAAAAGTTCCAAATTAATTTTATAAAGTATACAATTCAACACACCTCTTGTACATTGAGTATTTCATGATACTACTTACAATATCTCTATAATTTTGATCCTAAATTTGGTATTATATAGTATATCATACTCACTTAACATCTTAACACCTCAGGAGTGAATTAGGCTGGGCGCCAGGTCTGTCCACCGTAACGAACCGCCCCAGCCACGAAGCGCACCAACCAGCCCAGACCGCTCGTGTTGTCATTCGTAGAAGAGAGGCAGCTCCCGGCGCGGCCGCAATGAACCCCCGAACTGATCTATTTCGTGGATGAGGTGCATTCAATGACCCCCCACTTGCATGTTTCGGATTGACCAAGTTATCCGTAAACCAGGTTTTCGGTCATGGGCCTCCGCAAAAGGTGCCGCATGACCATATACACATATCTTTCCCCCATATATAAAATTAAATCAAGGAGGAGAAGAAAGAGGATCAATCAGATTTGGGTGGAATGGTTTGGAGATCGGGGGATCGATTGATCGGACTTCATCAACTGCTGAAAGAAGGATTTCGGAGGAAGGAGATTAGGGATTCATGAAAAGTGAAGTTCCAATTTGTGAACTAGAACATGTATAAAACTTGAAACTAATTGATAAGGAACCGAAGAACGCATAACAAATTGGTGAACCACAAACTTAAAATAAAAACCACGATCCATGGCCCCTCCACAGATGTACTCCCCGCGAACCAGGGAGTTTATTCCCCTATTTCGACCCAATTCACCACATAGCACCATCCTACATAGGCGAATATATGATCGGTGAACCCCCGAATGGCAACGCCCCTAGTCGCCGCTGCTCATGCGGACTCCGCCACATACCAACCTGGTATGCGGGCCGAACTCGAAACCGCGTACCACACAGGTACGCAAGATGCCTATCAGTCTGCATGCCACCCTGATATGTGAACGACCTCTTCCGCCACGTAGTACCCCTTTACGCAAAGGGCACAACTTCTCAGGCACCCATGCTTCCCGCCAACTCCGTCGGTGTACCCATTCCCCGAGCCAGACAAAACCCTTCCAATCCGGCCCGATCCGTCGCAATACCTTCATTAGCCTATTCATCGGCCCCGAGCTAAGGCCTCTACCAAATCCACCAGACCTGTATGATGAAGCCTTCAGGCGCATCTGCACTCCACTTTGAGTTCACATACCCATGGTAGGCCAGGACAAAGGGGTTGCCCCGAACCTTGAGTGGATTCCCGAAGCATTCCTGGGTTCCCATTAACATGGTAGTGCAGGGTCCGAACCTGGGAGTCCCGCTTCTGTCTCTCCACTTTCCAGGATTGAGGGACCCCGCTCGTGCTTCCTTTTGACAAGTGCCAGTTGTTAGCACTTCTCCCCTCTCCTGGGACTGGCTGGGCATCCCTCCTGGAGTAAGCCCCACACCATCCTCACTGAAATCCAATTGCCCTTCCCCTCTCATCACGGAAGGTTTATTTCTCAACAACGTGACTCCTACCTCCCTCCAACATCAGGGAGAAGGAGAGTCCCGTGATCCCTTCCTTCTCCTCTACTCATCATCTTCCTCCCCTTCCCTCATTTGGTAGAATGTGTGAGGATTTCCACGTTTGTTTCATTCTCATTTTTCTCACACCAAGCATGACTCATGTGGGCTTAGAGACATGCGATGGTCACGGTTTCTGCACAACGACGACCCTCAAAATGAATTACACATGTTTTGATTACTGTCTCCTAAGTAGGGTATGTAGGAAGCCTCCCTATGGTTCAATCCTAATTCGGGCCACTAACCATGTGTAGGTCCCAATCATGCCCCTCAAAACGACCTATATGGGTTTTGATCCCTATTTCAAAAACAGGGTACGTAGGACGCCTCCCCAAGGTTCAATCCAAATTCGGGCCACCAACCACGTGTAAGTCCAAATCATGCCCCTCAAAATGAACTACATGGGTTTTGATCCTTGTTTCCTAAACAATGTATGTAGGATGCCTCCCCAAGGTTCAATCCCAACAACAAGCAACTCACACATGTAAGTCCAAATCCCCTATAATTACGTGGACTTTGATCTCCAACCAAGCATGATACGTAGGAATCCTCCCCAAGGTGCATCCCCGATATCATTGTATGATACACATCCGTCACTTTTAGACCATGTCTTAATTACCCATGTATAACAATATCTAGGCCTTGGAATTCGCTTCTCGTGGGTCTTCCAGTCCACTTCAGCGTAAGTACCACATTTACTTTGACGGGGCATCTCTTTCCTGGGTTTCCATGCCTCAAGACGTAAAACTATATGGCTGTATCCTTTTCACAAGACCTTAAAAGGTGATGTGCCCTATCAAGTGGCACCGAACTACATGTATTCAGATACCTCCTATGAGGATATGTAGGAAGACCATATCACGGGTTCGATCCAAATGCTCATGTCGTTATCTGTCCCCCTAGATGAAAATAAAATCTATAGCGCCCAGTTATGAGGCTTTAAACAAGTGCCATCTCAATGAGTCCCAAACCCCTCGGGGTCATTAATTCAGTGAGGGATGGTATTCCATGGGCTTAAATGATTCTGAATCCCTACGTTCACCTGACCACAACCAACCAGGAGTAATCCATGGATACTACGCTTGGGTATAAACCAATGATTCACAATCATATGAATATGTCTTAAATCTATAAGAGTGTCCCGGAATAGGCAATAATTCCCCCCAAAAGGGACCGATGAGCCGAACATCCCATTCTCTCGACCAATGTGAGTTCTTAAGCATCGCTGACCAAATCACCCAGCGAACGCCTTCCTTTGGAAATCAGGTCCACATATCGTTGGATAAAGAACTGTTGGGCGTTTTGAAATGAAAACGGTTCACCTGATATGAGTTAATATGCAGAACCAAACCTTATCTAATCAACCGTCGACATTTCACATGTATTCCCCACAATTGAAACAATATCATTTCATTCATTTCTAATATTTCATCTGACTGTTGTCTGTGTCAAGGATAATAATATGGAAACGTTCTATTGTGAAATGTAGGGATACCATAAATGGATTAATTAAACTATCAAAATAATCTAATATTGTCTCATCCAATATATATTTATGTTGTCACCATAAGTTTCTAATTATACCATGTTTCTAAAATTGACTACCAATTCCCTGTGATGAAACATTAGTTTATTTTATTACATGAAATCCAATTGTAATTTATAACTAATGTAATTTAATAAATTGGGAATGGTAATTCATTTACTAAAATTATTTTTAATGAACTATTACATCCTGATACCTAATGTAAGTGTCATATTATTATTATGAGACATGGAAACTACCAATTTTAAAGATTACTGGTCATTTAAAAATTTTAATGGTGACTCCTTATAAATGACTATAAAATCTATAGAAATATATTTGAGTATGAATGTAAATAAATTTATACACATAAATAAAATGGATACCCTTAAATAGGGAATCCAATTGTGATAAAAACTGTGTTTTTCTCAATACCATTTAATTTACACTCCATATAATGAAACATATACTATGTTATGTAAGTCATTGACTCTAACACAACCTTTTAAATGGAAATTGGGAAGTGTCTATTTTATTCCATTTTGATTTTCCATTTCACATTAATCTAAATTTTGTTCTTGGAAAAGTTGTGTGGCTCATTTATAAGATGTTATGTATATGTACTCTCATTCTATCTATGATCATACTTGATGTTGAATATTTTATAGGTTGTGACCATTAAAAATGTAGAACCCTTCTACCTTGAAATTCATGAGTTGTAAACTTTGAAAGTAGAAATAATAATGCCCTAAAAGATGATGATACTAGATCCAATGAGAATACCTATTGTATTTCCATTTGAGGATACTCATGTGGTGCGCAATCTTGATGATGATGCTCAATTATAAGGGATCTTCTTAAGTTTATATAGTCTATGCATAAACATCTATGAAATATCGATAATATGGTTGATTTGAAATTTGAATTTCAGTAGTAGTATTCACATACCTTCTTGGGGCATAGTGTCTCCAAGGCTATTGAGTCATGGATAGAATCCATGATATTAATTTTAGAGTAGCCAATGATTATATTTGAGTGGAGAGTTAAATATATGACGTATATTTGTCATGATTTCTCTATGAATTCATGGGATGTGATAACCCAGTTTAGTCAACATCAAGGTATAGTATAGGTGGTCTTTCATACAACCTTATATGTTAAATTTCTCCCTTATAAATTTTGATTTGACAATTCTAGGGAGTTTACGCATCTACAATAGGCTTCTATTATTATAATGGATTATTCAGAATATTTAACTAACCATTATTGGTTCACATGGAAACTAACCATTGATGAATTTATGATAGAATAATGGTTGAATAAAGATATCATATATGAAATTTGAACAAGTGTGATTTTATATCAGAATTTCATATATAATGAATCAGGACCTCATCACCAGGAAGAACATGAGACAAGTAGATGGTGTGGGATAAGGTTGTTCAATTTCATGATACGAACAAAGTTATTTTAGCAGAAGGATTATTCCCATCAAGATTTCATGAATGGGTAGAAAATATTAGATGAAATCTATTTAGATTTTCATATTGTGTCACCAATGAATAAATATAGGTTATATGAATCCCTTATGAATTTGATAACATTTTTAATAGAGAGGATACATCTGGTTGGGTCATATTAAGTAGTTTTGAAGGACTGTCCCATGTATTCCAACATGAAGAGGATATATATCATCTTCTACATTGGGAACAAGATCAGTTCCATCATTCAATACAGGTAGCAAGAATTATTATTATTCATATTGACTCTCGACACACAAATAGGGGTTAAATGGAAGAGTGTATACTACATCAATGGATTCCCCTTGAGACAGGTGGGTATCGATTCATATAGATCCATATTATCATCTAGATTAAGAGTTTTTTAATACTTGAAATGAAATTAATGGTGTTTTATTATGATCAAAATGATTTATATATTTAGAGGGTTTCCTCCACATCACCAAATTTTAGTTCCTATGTTTAGAAGGTTGAATGGGATTTCTCTGTGAGTCTATCTGTATCCATGATTCATAGTATGGGTAGAATTATAACCTAGATATATAGTTTCATTGTGTAATACTTGAGAATACAAATGTATATAATTACGTCTAGTTTTATATCATTTAAAGGTTGTCTTCCCATAAAATAATTCATAGTTATGTCAAGTAGAGTGACGGATTTGACCATAGATATTGTGCTAGAACGATAAAAAATTTTATTTCCCTTATTAGGAAGAAACCTATGGATCTTCAGAATCTTAAGAAGAAGCTAGATGATTTGGAATCTAAAAGATTCATACAACCCAATACTTCTCCATGGGATCTCATATCATTTTACCAATGAGACACAACATACACTTATTATTATACATGGAATATAAAAAATTGATCTAAATTTTGGTAATGAACTGATACCCAATGCCTCTTATAGAAAAATTCTTTAACTAGGTCTGAGGTGTGACAATTTTTTATATTATGGATTTCTGTTCCTAAAACCATTGGGGGAATTTTATAAAAAATGAAAAACCATTTATAAAATTCTATATTAGATATCAATTTTATGAGTACATGGTTATGTCGTTCAATTTCAAAAACTCTATGACAATATTTAGGGCTTAAAAAATATTGTTTTATAGTAGTATCAATATTACATCATGAAATATATATGGGATTAGTCTCATACTCTACATGACCATGATAAACATCTTTATGTCATGATGAATACATGGAGAAGGTACCAACTATTTTTTAAGATCAACAAAGGCCTATTTTTATTGATATGACACAGTTCCTTGGCCACATCATCTTATTAGAATGAGTATTTGTTTACATAGAGGATGTAGGAGCATGAATTTTATAGGATAATCCCAATAATGAATTTGACATAAATAGATTCATGGGATTAGCTCGATTTTTAAATTCATTTTATCATAGAAATATACTACATTGAATTATGTCTAAAAAGGTTGAATATGAACTGTGTGATATTATCATGGTCTGAATCATATGATAAATCCTTTTAACAATTTAATTATTGGGTTACTTCATCCCTGATCTAGATTCTGAAATATCTGAGAAAAATATATACAATATATAATGATTCATCATCCATAAATATCAAAAATGTTATAATACAATTATGTCGAGTCATGGTGTATGGGTATCGATAACTGAGTTCACATGAGAAAAATTACACAATGGTTGACCTCAAGATAGAAGTTGTTGATCATGAACAACACATTTAGAGAAACATCCTCTTGGGATAGCATATTGTATTTTTTATAGACAGAGAAAACAACCCATATATATATATATATTGTGACATAAATCCTTAGTAGTGAAGGTGGGTTGAATATCTATAGTCTGTCGAAATCATGATCACTTATAGGTTTGAAATGTAAAATGTAGTGACATTATTCTTGAGCTAAAATAATAAAAAACATTATTTATAATATTCAAGTAATGAGTGGAAATTTGTGGAAAAATATTCTGAAATTCAAGAAGGTGTTCAGGAGTTCTAAAGACCTGCTATCCTTATATCCTTAGTTATGAATTCATATCATTAGGAGAAAGAGATAATGTAAAAACCATATAGCAGGGGTATAGTACTAAGGGGGGAAATTTTAGTAAGGACCCCCACATAATTTGATTCTTATTAGGGATTAGATCATGACTATTCATGGGTGCATCTATGTCACATTAGAAATATGGTTGGTGTTGATGCGGGAATATCATGACTCTATTTGTATTGTGATCCCTAGGCATAAAAAGATGTGCTGACACATTTATCATCAAAAAATCTAGATAGGAATGAAGATGTAATTTGTGAGTTTTATCAATCAGTGAACCACTTGTTAATAGGTGATGGTGTGAAAACTATGACTAGTGGGGGTTCGAATGAAATTTAATATTATTGAGTGGCAATGGGATGATGTCACTATAGACATAATTAATATTTTATATTGTTCACCTCAAGGTAGTGACATAGTATTTGTTGTCATTGATTGGATGACCATGATCACCCACACTATACCTATTAAATAGATGTTTTCAGTAGAAAATCATCTGATACAATACACTTTAATGATATTACATATCCATGAAGATACTTGTTCAATGATATTAGACGAGGATTCATGTTTTATGACATAGATCTGGAATGGGCTTTATAAGTCTCTCAGAACATGGATGATTATGAGATAAATTTCCACCTATAGATTAATTGGTAATCTAATAATATGATATATATTTTGGATGAGATACTCTAGAAATGAATTCTAGATACTGGGGGTTTGTAGGAAAAAGACCTACTCCTTGTTGAGTATGCATGCAATTATATATTTTAGGAAATAAATCCTATTTCACCAAATGAGTCCCTATAAAAAAGGTAATTCCCTTCAAAATTGGGTTGGGTAATTGTAGTTGATAAGGAGATTCTATGAGATCATCTCATTTCAATGACATTAGAGTAGGTTCAATAAATATTTATCTATATGGATACAACTCTTTATTGGAATAAATAATATTCCAATGATCTTCACCGACCTATGGAGAATGAAATGGGACATCATGAATTTATATGAGTTCTACCATTATTAGGGAATATAAATATTATGAAATAGGGCATGGTATACTCTTGTAACATCTTGAGATTTGGGAGAAACTTAGTCTGATATTCTATCAGATAGCCTTACCTCATTTTTACTCATAAAGGCATGATGAAATACATATATCTATACTTCATGAATATGTTTTAAACCCATCTCTCACTTTTGATCCCAAAGATGTTTATTGGTCGATGATTATTCCATTAACAAGAATCCTACCAGGATCATTGATTAGGGAACGATGGGTCCCCAAGGTGGGAATATTTATTTTGTACGAGTTCTATTATAGAATATTCATGTACATGATGATACATAAGAGAATGGACTAGAATTATTACTTAGTAGACAGAACCATTATTGGATAACCCTTTACCACTGTCATAAGGACAACATAGGGATGATATATTTTATATAATGGGGATAAGAATATCATAGTTTTTAAAATTAATTATGAATGCATTAATTTATAGTTTAAGTGTGTTATTTATTCATATGGGGACTCATAATAGGTTATGGGAGGGTTTCAAAGTGTCTAAGTATTTTTAAAGTCACCATGTTTATAATTTTGGAAGAATAGTATGAGTCTCATAGTTACATGTATCCATTTTTCTAACTACACAACCCATATATTTGTGATAAGTATTAATAAATCATACGATAATGGAAACATAGCCATGTAAAAATGACTGCACTATTGTATAGGAAATCTTCATACAATTAACACGGTTTGAAAAATTGTGTGCCTAAACGAAACCTTATTACCATTTAGGTAGTGATCCTACATGACGGGAGAATAGTTTGTCAATATATTTTTATATATGATTTCATTGTGGTTCCTTTGATAGAAAATGTCACCTGGGTGGTTCATGGTTTGGCCATACATGTTGATAAACTTCGATTCCAATCAAGATATTATAAATTAATGATTTCCCATAATTTTATCAAATAATCACTCTCTCTTTACTTGTCATGGACCCACATCAACTGCCCTCTCATGGTGGATCTATCCCATGAATCTTCTTAGACTTTGACCAATCATGCCAAATAAGTGTGGGATTTCATCATTGTCTGGTGTTCTGGATGCATATCGATTATAGTTCTATATTTGTTTCATGAATTCATCATTAACTATTACAATTCTATGCTATTTTGTTGTTTTCTAATATTCTCTATTTTAGCGTAATTGTCTATTATTTCTCTTTTATATAATATATGTCGAATAAGAGAAAAAAAATTGATGATGGTTTATCTACCACCATAAGGATTCAACTATACTACTTTTTTCCCTGATTTCAATTGTTTCAATGTTATATTCCATCACACCACACAATATCCATTAAATGAGTTTCCTTAAATTGTTGTAAACATTATTAAAAATTATTACACATGGTATATATTCCCTATATTTTATATGGGGGATGGACCCTCTTGCTTTCTATGACCTCCTGAGGTGTGATAAAAATTTCCATTGTCCTATTAAATTCCTAAATAATCAAACAACCATCATTATGGTTTTTGATTGATGTCCATTTTAATTGACCACCATGAATTAAATATAATGTGAATGATATTATCATTTCACAAGAAATCTATATCAATAAATATTTTACCCCTTAATTAATTTTCTATGTATATCAATTAAAAACCATCCCTTGGCATGTATTATGGCAAGAAAAAGGATTATTATTATATATATGTAAATTTTTAGCATCGCATCCTATCTATTTATATTACCTGAGCATGGAATCTCTGATTATATTGATTTTAAGGAAGGGTGTCCCATCTATATGTGGTCATTTTTAATTATGTCCCTTATACATGTGATATTATAACTTGAGGTCCATTTTAAAATAATATATATATGAATGGAATCCCAAATAAAATGTGATATATGGGCACAAAATCCATTCAAATATGATATATGGGAATGGTGTCATATTTTAGATATAGTTCACATTCATGAAGTTCCTAATTAAAATGTGAAGGTCAAGAATGTAGAACCATGTGATATATCCCACCGGGGAATGGAATCCCTCAAATAGTATGATATTCAAACTACTATTCATGGATACCTATATTACACCTTAGGTTCATGATAGTAGTAGTATATTTACACATTTTTATATATTTCAATATGAATATATGCCATATATAGGAATGTATATGTTTACTTATTAATAAATATTAATGTTTTGGTTCAAGTAGTTATGTTAAATTAAAGGAGTGTCAGCCTAGTGTCCTCTGGGAACAAGAACCAAACTATTTACATTCTATTATTGGATTACCTTCTTGTACATGCACATTGTTAATTTAATATTAACCAACTATATTTTACATAACACCATTGGTGGTAGCCTGCAATGTAAATATCACTGCCTATTTGGGTTTCTAGTTAGTCCCTGATGATATATAATGTATTGAGGTAGGAAAAAATGGAAATCAATAGTTTTTGATGATTTATTGTCTTTATTTGATTGAGTTCATGATAAGAAGACCCAATTTATTTTTATCATTATAGTGCCTTTTTTAGATTTTTTTATTTTTTATAAGATGATGTATATACATGTACTCCATTTCCATTTTTATATCACATTCTGTTATCATCATTTTTTATTAGTATGGATCTTTATTAATCTTTTTAATTTTATATGGATGATTTATTATTCCAATGATTCTTATTAATTACTATTGCCATTATTCAAAATTATTATATACCAATTTTCTCCACCCAAACCCGAGATCATATTTTCCATGAACACACTATTTCCCTCTATTCTAGTTGGAATCATTTACTGTGTGAGAAGGCATGGTTGGAGGCATGAGACTAACCAGGTTTTTTCATAAGATTACATCGGGTTTGATACATCATGAATGAGTTCATTGTTTATAAAAATAGTGAATATTTACATAGATATTTTTATGGAAATAATTTTGATCCTCTATTTTATAATAATTACAGCTTAAACACATATCTCATTTCTCCCATAGTTTGTAAACATGGTGTTTCCAAATGAATGTTTTAGTGGAATTACTAACACGGTGATGAATTATCACACACCATAGAAGGCTAATTAAGATCCATATTCAAAAAAATCATAAAAATTTATTTATGATCCCGATTTTAATGGAGGTATGTTCTCATTTTTTTAAATTATACGATTATTTAACATACCATTAATTGGATCAGTTATGTTTTCCACCTATTCAATGTTCCCTTTCAGTAAAAAAAACCCCTTTTTATGTGTGTTTTTGGGATTAATGCAGTTGTTAAAATATGTACACGTGTACCTGAAGTACAAGTCATTTACTTAGTGATCGTTTCATGTTTTCAAGGGGTAGATCATGGTGTAATATGGTACAAGTTGTTTATCAAAGGTACACGCCATGTAAGGTTTAAATAGTGGGTTTTCAAAATAAGGTTATGGGTTTTATGGAATTCTTATACAGTGTGGCCAACAAGTCATGACCGTTGGGTAAACGTCAAGACTTGGTATGTGCCCTATAAAAATTAATTCATTTGTCTATACCGCTTGTCCTATTATTACCAATCCACTTTTCTCTCACCCAAGACTCTCCCAATGATATTTTCAGAGGTTCCCCACATTCTAGATCAATCTAATTGGCATTTGATATACTTTTTTCTTGTGGTGTGATTCCTGAGTATGTTATCTCCCTTATTCTTCGAGTTTCTCTCCTTCTGTCCTCTGGGTTTTTCAATAGATCGTCCAGGGATTGATGGATATATTATATGTGGTGTTTGATCATGCTTCTAGGATGAGTTTAAATATCTCTTTCACCTTTGTTCGGATTAACAAGTTTCATTATGAGTGTCATTATCTGGGAATGAGCTAGGTGGTTTTGTTCCAGTTTTCCAAATATGTTAACTTTTGTTTGATTGGATTATTTTAGGAGATGATTTATATTCAATTTCATAAACTGACATTAAATTTCATTGATACAACATAATTTTAATGAATTGGGATATATTTATTTTTTATTTCATATAAATTTGGAAAACCCACAATTCTATTTAATTGGCTCACGTTAATGGAAATTGGTCTATTTAAATTGTAGAAATGAAATGTGAAAATGAATATTGGAAATGATGGAATTAGTTTGGAATGGATTTAAAATAAATTAAAATAATTTCAAATTATTTGATAGAAATTCAAGGGTTTAATCTTTTGAAATATAATAGTTTTTGAATAAAACTATATGTTGGTTTTAATGTAAACTAAATTGGAATTTTATTTTGAAATGGAATAATGGGATTTATCATATTTTTTGGAGTCCTAAAATTCATCGACCATCATGTAAGAGTGAATTAAATCCTTATATTGTCAGTGAGTTATTTTCATACACTTTTTGTTAGTATAACGTTCTAAACATATATATAGCGGGTCTAATCCCCGAAAGGTTAGTGATATGTCTTCATTTCCCAGTGTCATAGGGATGTCCAGATACACATTTTTCTGAGTTCATGTATAGTGTGAAAATCTAATATCTATTTAATATTATCTTACCTTTTCCAATATGACCATGATTCTTTCATGTTTACTTATATTTGAGATATAAATGCATTCCAATGTTGTTTTAACTACTTTACATGTGTGATGATTTTATATAAGATTTTTTATATGAATTTTTTAACAAATTAAATTTTTTAAAAATTCTCAAAATCTTGTACAATAAATCCAATTATTTGAATATATTTTTCTATTATTTTGAAAATTTAAATCATTTTTTTAAATAATTTTTCAATTTTACATACATATTTGTTCTGAAAAATTGAAATCATTTCATTGGATAATCTATAATTTGAATCTATTATGGAATCTTTGGTGATATCTTAATAGGCTTTGGCTCACACAATACTTTTTCCTTCACATGATTGTAGACTGTCTTCTTACAAGATCGATAAAATGGAATAATCTCTTTGAGGTGGATCCAACTATTGAGCTTTGTATTTGGTGAGTTATTTCCTTTGGGACCTTGGGGATATTGTTCATGCTTAGTACATTGGGTTGCAATACTTTTGACATTATTATTCATTTTATTCTGATATATTTTATCTTAGAGGAGTTCTCCTATTGATATTCATATTGTCTTTTAATGTTTTCTTCGTTATTCCTATTAGAAAATCATTCCTAGGTGTATGTTCTATGATGATAGTTCTATTTACCAATATGTGGGGATCAGGAATACATTTCATGTCATGTCTATACTGACTTGGTTTTTGGGTTACTTGGGTATACATGATTGTTTTGGGAAAAATTAGTTACAATCAAGGCTATTGAGATTTTTTCTTAAAGTCAGTAACCATTTTTGAAATATTTTTTGGACATTGAACTTATTTTTAATTTATTTTCTAGCCTTCTATAACATCAATATACCTTATGTTTCTAGGGGTGGTTATTAAAAGGTGTCTTTTGGATTAGTTTGTGTAATTTACATATATTTTTTTGTATTATGTGAAATCCAAATATTTTTGGTTCTATCAGTTGGGATTAATTTATCTCGTAGCTCAATTTAAGAAATACCAGATGATTTAAATGTTTTATATAGATGTTGTGTAACATCATTCCTCCAAGAAGAAGTGAAAATTATATCCACGGGAACTCTTATTCTAAACCTTATCACGTGAATCATCATATGGATCCAAATCTAATTATGGTTATCGTGCATACTATCAATGATTTGGGGTAGTCACCACCACCATTCCTCATTCAGGATCAAGTATTTAATCCTTATGGGTATGTTTATTAAATTTTTCTGAATAGTTCATTCACTATAATCCACCATTCATGAAACGACCCACTGACCCAAAACATGTTGAAGAATGGTTTGGAAAGAAAGAGTGCCTTTTTGAGTTCTTGGAGACACTAGATGTGATCAATATGAAGTGTGTTGCCTTTGTTTTTTAGGGACTATGACGAAGGTGGTGGGACACAATGGTGACGACTGGGAAATACGAGGGCTTACAGTAGAAATGATTTGTGGTTATATTCAAAAAATAGTTCTATATAAAGGCCATGGTGTTGGCTAGGTCTGTGGAGTATGTGAAGCTTGAGAAGGCTGACAAAACCGTTATTCGGAAATTAAATTTATTTTCTATGATAGGGAGCTTATCTCCAAAGACTGTATCAAATGATAGGATGAAGACTTGAATATTCATGTTGAGTATTTGATCATATATTCATTCTTAAGTTTTAAATCTAATGCTCACCACTTATGATGATGTTCTAGATGGGGTGACGATGGTTGAGATGGACATTCCAAGAATGTTAGTGTTGATGGGTGTTCCTTTTTCTCATATTTGCAACAATGGTTCCTTCAATGGAAAATGGAAGTGTGATGATCCTCATGGAATTTCTTGATGGAAGTGTAATTCCTGACCTCCTAAAACTATTGGTGGATGTTCATTGACGTGCTATCAATGTGTCAATATAGGACATTATATGAGGGTTTTCCCTGAGGCACCATGAAACTATAGCTCATGTGGATGTTTAGGGAACTCTAAGAGGTTCTCCCGTAATTTTTCTAATCCGCATTGTGGTATAAGATCATTAGATCCTCCAAAAAATATGTGGTAATCAAATTCTTTTATAGGTAAAGGATTTCATCTGCTTGAATGTAGAATGAGGCTTCTTCACGTTATCGAATTGTCATTAGATGAAGTAAACAAGGGTCCAGTGATGGTGAGAGGTACCACTACCATTGAATCATCATTATTTACTGCTATTTTTGATACTAGTTCATCGAAAAATTTTATATCAACATATATATTTAACATTTCTAATCTTCCTATGGAGACATTTTCTTTTGAAACAGATATTACAACACCCCTTGGTATGAAAATAGAGTAGGTACTTTATATCCCTACATGTGTCTTCACTCTATATAATGTCAAGATATCATGAAGCATTATACTTCATGATATGAATTCTCTTAACGTCATATTTTGGATGGATTGGATCATTTCCAAAAAATAATGAATTGATCCTAATCCTTTGATGGTCTATATTACTATATTTATTGGTGTGAAACATGTCATTTAAGGAGAATTGGACCTAATATCTAGCAGAGACTAACATTCTTATCTAGACACGTGGAATGTAATATCAGTGTCTTTTTTTTACCTGGATCATGATTCAATTGGAAGCGATCTTCCACAAGTCTTCATCGAGTTTAATAAAGTGTGTGCATCAGATTTATCATGTCATCCAAAGGTGAGAGTGGTTGAGTTTTTTATGGAATTAATTTCAATAACTCACTTATTCTATATACCCTCTTACCAAAAGGATCTAAATCAACATAAAGAGCGGAATTATAAGATAGAAGATCTTCTTGAGAAAGGCTTTATTCATCGTTGTGTGTCACCTTTGGTAGCGCCAAATGTCTTTTCTAAGAAGTCTTATTGTTCTTTTCAATTACATGCTGATTATCAAAAGATCTATAGTGTTATAAAAATGAAACAATATATGTTACAACATTTTAATGACATTTTGATCCTATGAATGTGGAAAATTGGTTTTTAATGTTCGAACATTTATTAGGTTACCATCAGTTGAGGATAAAAGAATCTGACATTCAAAACCTTCTTTTTGGAGTTAGTATGAAAAATACAATTAGCTTGTTATGACCTTTCGTTTAATAAAATGTCATGTAGTTTTCATTTTGTTAATGAAAAATATTTTTCATGAGTCTCTGGACACCTTGGTGGATGACTTTGTGGATTAAATTGTTGAGTTCTCCAAGTCTTAGGAGGATCAAGTGAATCATATGTGAATATTTTTGATTATGATGAGAAATAAAAGACTTTATGTCAGGTTTTAAATGAGTGATTTCTAGATTCAAAAAGTAAAATTCCTAAGACACTTGGTGCCTGAAAATAATATATCTATTTATCCTGAGACGGTGAATGCTATTATGCCTTGAGAGAAACCACAAAATGTCTTCATGATCTGAAGCTTCATTGGCTTAGTTGGATATTAGTGTAGGTTTGGGAAAGAATTATCGAAGGTGGCTTCTCCAAAGACTAATATAACATAGAAGGGGGTGATGTTTTCATGGGATGATAAATGTCAGATTTCATTTTTCAATTTTAAATTTTTATTGACTACTACGCTGGTGTTGAATATTCCAAAAGCCAGGTAGAGATATGTGGAATTTTTTAATGCTTTAGGTTCCGGCATGGGTTGCATTCTTATATTGGGTGATCATGTAGAAGCATATCGATCTCATCAACTTAAGACACACAAGAATAATTATCCTCCCCATGATTTGGAATTTGCAGCTATGATGGATATTCATAAAATAATGAAATACTAACTTTTTAGGGAATGGATTACATTATATTCAGATGAAAAAATCCCAAGTTATATCTTCTCAAAAAAGAATTTTAATCTTTTGTGAGGAATTTGTTTTAATACCTATTGTATATTGAATTTAAAAACTTCAATACACCATGGAATGTGAATTTTTATGTCGATTCATTGAGAGGAAAATACCCAACACCAGCATTGAAAAGGACGTCTGAAGAGAATAATTTGATGGCTCTCTTTTAACATTTGCATATTTGAGTTCTGGAGGAAGGGGATGATGTTTCTCTAGCTAGTGTGTAGATGTCATCACCTCTTATTGATATTAATGTTAAATATCAATATCTTTATGATGTGTTTTATATAATTAGATAATCCATTAATGGTGGGGATACCTTTTCCTAGTGGTTATTCATCATACAGGTTGTTATATGCTATCAGAATCGCATCATTCTGCCATTTGTGTCATGAAAGCAGTGATGGGGGATTTTTGTAATTTTCAATGTTTTGTGCACCCAGGAACAAAAAAAATGATCTTTGACATGAGGCTTCAATTCTGGTGTCTAGGTATAAGATAAGGAATTTCTGACTTTGTCTCTCAATTCAATATGTGCTAATAGGTAAAAGCCAACCACAAAAATCCTTCAGGTTTTATTAAACTATTTCTAGTCCCTATGTGTAATCGGGATAAGATAACTATGAACATTTTGTTCGGTTACCTTTTACCCATAGAAATGAGAATATAATATTTGTGACACCCCGAAATTTTATGAGATATTTTGTTTTTTATTTATTTGATGTCTTTTATTGTACGCTTCACCAATATTAGCATGCGCTATATGAAACAACGTATTATCTTGCAGTATACAAAACGCTATTTTTTCATGTGTTACACACAAAAGTGACCTTCTTTGATAGCTTATGTTGTATGCAATACGAATTTTCAATAAAAATGATATATTTTTAAAATATTATTATTTAATAGAATATAGACTAGACGTTATGAATTATATTAAACACATTTTGAATTTTATATAACATTAAAATTAATATAATTTATTTTATGGACATTATATAAGTACAAATTCTATTTTTCTGATAAAAGAGGTATTTTTAAAAATAGTGTTTTGACACCTTTTGATAGAACACCGATTTTAAATTTGATTTTTAAAAGTTTTATATGTTATATTTGACAAAATAAACTTCTTATTTAGAAGGGAAACATAAAACCTTACTTATTTTTTAATTTTTTTTGTATTTTTATGATAAAATTTATACTGTAATGAATAGTGAAGAATACTACATTTAAAATCAAAATTGACATTTCATCTAATTTATTTATATATTAAAATTATTTTTTTAGTTGAATTAAGTGTAACTAGATTATTTTTTTTATCATTTAACACAATGTTGGTTGTTGGATGTAATTTCACCTTTAAATTGGACACAAACATGTGATAATCAATTGAAATTTTTTTACTTTATAAAAACCTGATTTTTGGTTTCAACAACGGGAAATAATTTTAAATTAATTTTTTCCAATTCTATGTTTTGAATTAATAAAAATGGATTCCATATTGTGAATCTATGGGTCCATGTTATGATAATATGTTTATTTTATTATTGGTCATTATGAATAGTTACTTTAGTAATTATTTTTATTACAATGGTTAATGGTAAATCTTGTAATTAAAGGAAAAAATAATATTATAAAATTAGCATAACACCTATTAAAATTATATTGTATGAATTAATTTTTCCCTATTAATCAATGGTTTGAAATGGAATTTCATAATGGACACATTTCCAGGAACATGTCAATAATTTGAAAAACAATTAATTAATGTGACAAAATGTCACTCTCATTTTATATAAGAATGTTAATATTAATTTAAGGATTAGCCGGGAATAGAATTGAATATAGGAAGTATATTAAAATATTATAGAATAACCTACAACATAGAAAATATTTTATAATTTTTATATATTTAATAGTTATGATTAAAAATGGCTCAATAATGATGCTTGAATTATTTTATTAAAAGAAATATCAATTAAATGAAATTAAAAATATTAAAATAAATATAATTTGAGTGAATTAATGTAATAAAATTATTTTATGGATGCATTTGACATGTAATTTAATGTTTAAATCAGTTTTTCAGAACATTTTTGTATGTTATGAAATACCTAGAAAGGTAACTAATGAATAGTGTAAAAACTGACACTATTGATATTTCAAATAAAATTTTTTTTTTAAATTATTTAAAATACATAAAATTATAAAATTCTGACAACTAATAAGAATGAAGATAAATATTTCTCCAATAGTCCATTGATGACTACATTGGTCTTTTAGAGTGACTATATTCACCCTGAGTAAATAAAAAGGCATGTTTTCATGGTAAGAGTTAAAGAAATTAATTAAGGGTAAATCCAAATAATTAGGTTTAACTAAAACCAAAAAAAAATATCCAGAAATATTATTGGATGAATTATATTCAATACCTAACACAATATAATCTATTTTTTGGTTCTTAATGGACACTTTTACATGAAAATAAATTATATTTTATTTCAATCCAAGATAGTTAAAAAATATATAACTATCTTGTATTTTAATATTTGTATGTGTCCACATAGGTCCAAAATCATGATATGAAAGAATATAAATGACTATATTGATTTATATGAAACAATGTTAATTATATTAATTTATTTTTAATTTTTAGATGTTATATAATTACTTAATAAAATTGTTCAATTCTAAAAAATATGTAATCAATTAACATTTAATTAGAATAAATGATTTTATTAATATTAATTTTGTTATATTATAGATTAGTAAATGTGTATAAAAATATTAAAATATCTATAAGATGTGTTATAAATTTGTTAAAGTATTATATTCTAATTCTTGATTTGACTTATTTAATTTTAATTCAAATTAAATAAATTTTAATAAATTTTAAAAAATAATATCTTATTGAATTAATATATAATTATATTATTTAAAAATTACAAAATTGTTAAAAAAATACTTTGGGAATATATGGTCTATCATTTATTATAAATTTCATTTATTTGTCTTTTTTAATTATTTAGTTGTATAATATTCTTATTATATTTTTATATTTTGAGAGTTTCCTAAAGTGGCCATCTCATCTTTTATAAAATTGCATCTCTCCTGCATTTATTTAAACCTCTTTGAGCCTTATATCTAGACAAAACCCTGACCAATTCACTTACCAACATTCTTATTTAACTACTAGAGGTCATGGTTTTCCAAAAAAGTCCATCCCCAGTGTCCCTAATAAGGGATCCAATGGATGTCCATTGAAGAATAAGTAATTTCTTTTCGAAATCAATTCAATTTTTTTTCGTATTCTACTTAACCATTATATGTTTATTACAGACTAAATTAATAAATCAAGTATATTCTACATTATGATATGTTATTATAATTATGTGAAATCGTTAATCCTACTTTAATCTATCCAATGAATAAAAATATCACCATTCATGCATACGTACAACTTACCATCTCAACACTGTGGGGTAATTTTTTTTTCAAAAATACAATATTATTATCAGTACAATGATGTCAATAATTTAATTAAATAAATAATATAAAATTATAAATACTTTTTATATTTAATATACCATCCAATTATATACCATTTAACCATTAAAAAATGAAAATGTTGCTTGTGCTTACGTACAACCTATCATCTCCACGAAGCTATGAGTTTCATTCCCCACAATAACAATTATATAATGATTATAAAATTTATATGATGAGTGAAAATAATTATTATGAAAATAATTTCATGAATGTAACACATCCTTTCATTACAAACATGACTTATAAGGAAAATCCATATTGGGAAAATGAAGCCGTTAACACCTGAAATAATAGTAATATCGAAATCAAGTTAACAAAATGATATATAAGGATCACATATTATTTCATAAATATGAATATGGTTATATAATAATTTAATAACATGATATAACCATTATATAAGAGGTGACCACACCTTTAACTAATGAAATGTACAAGGTCAGGGTTAAATTGGCAATCAAATTTTTATTCGTGGTTTTTTATACATAATTATTTACTGGGAATATATTTATATTAAATGTCCATTTTTTAAAAAATAAATTAATAAAATGTTACTATTCTTCAATTAATGTTTAAAATCATTTTAACCAACATTTTACTTTTACAAAATGGTATAGAAGGAATATTTCTTTTGTTTTCCATACGAGGTTCATTTTTAATTTTCGGCATAAGTATGAGGAAATTGATTTTTTTTACTTAGATGACATGAAATTATTTTTATTGTTTCCAGAAACCATGTTTATAGGAATATTACTCTACAAAATTTTAATTTTATTTTCAACTAAATAATATTAATTTCAAAATGTGAGGATTTTTGTGAATTGAAAATATTTCTAGAAAAGAAAGTATATTTTCCCCTGAAATTTAGTTCAAGTGTATTATCCAAATTATTTTTCATCTAAGATGACATAAGGTTAGGTTTATAACCCTATTATTAATTTTTTATGAAGGAATTATTTATGTGAAATCTATTAATTTTATATAGATTACAATGGAATGATTTTTAAGAAACCCATTTTGTTTCATGGGTTATACTAGGATAAATGATTTATGTTTTTGTGGAACATGTAAGAATGATTTTATTATGAGTGGGGTGGGACCTATATCTCCCTCAAATGAATTGGGAAAATATATATATCTAATGATATATACATGACTGGAATGGAAATTAAATATGGTTCAGTAATACAGTGATGAATCAGTATTTAAATCCGGTTTAGTAATACATAGTTGGAACGACATTTAAACTTGGCTCAGTAATGGACATTGTCCACTGAGATGGTCTTGGAAAAAATGACTCGGATACTATGAAATCATATTATTTTCCTAAAAATTTTCCATAATTCCATGTTTTATTCCAATGATATTTTAGCATGGGTAATGTTCATTTAAGATATATGCCTTACGAACTACCAAGATTTATTTCAAGAATCGTGATTATGATATTTAAATTTTTTGATAATGTTATTACATTAATATGTTTATGGTTTTTTTATGTTATCCATGTTTACCCTTTCTGATCATTTAATCTCATCCTTTTTATGTTTTCTTTTCCCCAGGATATTATGAAAGGTTTTAAGTAGGAAAAAAGGGAAAATTCTTGTGGGATATGTTGAAGATCTTTCATTATGTTAGAATATAATTTTCCATGTTTCAAACGTCACTAGAATAATATGGTCTTGGGAGTTTGTTTGTGTCATGTATTATGTATTCAAAAAATTAAATGTAATTTCTATTCATGTTAAGATTGGTATTTTATATTATGTATCTGAGTGATGTATTATATATTATTTAAAAAATATGATTTGAAAAAATTAGTGAGATCCCATGAGATATTTCTATTGTATGTCTAGGGATGTCTCAAAGGTTAAGTATAAAAATTGGTTAGCCTGCTATAATTATGGAAATTATCATGAATAACCTATTATTAAACCTAAGATGTTAGATATTGAATGTATCCCCCTTTTTGGTATTGTTTTCCAAGTATGAGTTTTTTCTCTGAATCTATTCTTTTGGGGTTTTAGACGACGGAAGGAACCAAAAGGAATCATTTTAATGATCAATACACTTAAAAATGAATTGATTTTCCACCTGAACAACAATATTTTTTGTATATGGAATGAAAAATTGTATTTATATACATAACCAATTCATGAATCATTATGAACTTCCAAATGAGCAGAGAAGTGAACAACATTTTGTTGAGTCATTGATGAGGAAATAACCACCTTATTATAGGGGGTCTTCTAATCCATATTTTACTTTACAATGGATCAGTTCCATTAAAAAGATATTTTCCATACTTCACAATTTGGAACATGACAAAGACATTTTGGTCATTTATCATTTAGTGGGTGAAGCAGGATACATGTCGACTCTACATATAAACAAAATCAAGCAACATGACATTGAATCCACGAAATGAGACGAGTTAAAGAACTTATTATTCAATAAGTACATCCTAGTATTGTTCAATCAATGATGGATAAAGAGTTACATGTGCTTAAAAAAGTATTATGAATCTGTTGGTACATTTGAGGAATAATTTTTGAGACATGAAAGGTATGCTTCTCAATTTATCAACCAACCTGAAAGGAAATTGGATCGATTCATTAGTGGCTTAAAACACATTCTCTAAATGGAATAAAATATATGAGACTTCAATAGATATGAATAGATTGTGTGTTTTTATATCAACCTTGAAATGAATGATTGTGTTAAATTTCTATCTCAATGGTTTTGAAAAGAAATGAAATATGGAGTTCAATGGAAAATCTCAAAAAAATAGTAAAAATAAGATAAATGTTTTTTTATGCTCAATGTATGGAATGAATCATGGTGGAGATTGTCTTAAAGGAACTAGAAAATGTTTTAATTGTGGAAAAAAAGTACATAGTGCAGTTGAGTGCCAATGTAATGGTAATGAGTTTTCTAATGATGTGAATAATGAAAATTTTATAGAGAATGAAACACCCACAATTCTATTCTACATGTACAAGGAAATGGGGAATTATGAGAAAAAATTCCCTAATCCACGATATAACGATGATTAATGTTATCAACCTTTTAAATGAAATGAAAAAGAAAAATAACATGTCATCACTATTAGTGATGTTGAGTGTGACAATGAAGTGGTGGAATGACATTATGTTTACGTAGTGGGATTCTAAAATAGTGTTTTAGGATCTATTTTATAATAGTGTGGAATATTTTAATGTTAATTTGTTGGCCTATTATGGGTTTCTACCAGTATATGGTACCAGTAACCATGAAAATTGATTGAAATATTTTTGGAAAGATCATGATATGAACATAATGAAGTAATTATGAGATAATGAGATGTTTGACAATATTAATGACCTCATAACAGATATAAGGACAATGTGATATCATTGTTTGAGTATATAGAATTTATATTATATATGGTGATTGGAAAGAGTTAAATTTGACCGAATTCATGTTCTCAAAATGGTTATCTGGTAAATCATTTCATAACCATATTTTATAAGAATACATGAATATGGGTTTCACAAGTTTGGATTGTGACAACCAAGAACTACATTATGTGATATGGGAGATAAAAGTTTAGTTGATTTAGTTCACCTCTATCTAATGTTATATTTTTTTAGTTTTTGAAAATATTTTAATTTTGTCCGTTGATGGATTTTATAAGTTATATTCAAGTTGATGTTTTTTATATTAATTAATTATATCATTAATGGTTGACTTATGCATTTTTTATATTCAGTTCTCACCTTTTTGTTCACTTAAATGTAATGATCTATCATTCGTTCGCATGATCATTAAACACTTAAAGAATAAAAATTCATCTTTATTTCTTTAAATAAGAGATGAAGTGGTAATTGTTCAAGGAATGATCAAAAATGATATTATACTATGATCAAGTAAGTATTTCCTCTCATATAAAACAGAATCTCCTCCCACATTTCCTAACACCTCCTTTAGCCTTCTAACTAATAAAACCCTTACCAATTATCCTATAAACGTAAAAAGTTAAATTTCAGATGTTATGGTTTTCAATAAACTCCATCCCTACTGTTACTAAGAAGATATCGAAAGGAAGTCTCAAAAAGAAGAGGTAATTGCTTTACCAATTCAATTCAATTAACTTTCTTATTATACTTCATGTTTATATGTTTATTCTTTCCTAAATTAATAACTCTAGTATATTCTACATTTGGAGATGTTATTATTAACATGGGATAACCTTATACCTCTTTTATATATCCTATGAATAACTATATCACCATGTGTGCATACGTATGGCTTACCGTCTCCATGTCGTTGTGTAATTTTCTATTCAAATTTTTTTTAGGATGGGTATAATGATGAATATAAGGGATTTAAATAATTAATATAAAATCATAATTATTATTTATTATTAATATACTATCAAATTATATACCATATAACCATCAAGAGAATGATACCATTGCTCGTGCGTACATATGAAATAATGTTTCTATAACTCGGTGAGACTCATTATGCATGTCAAAAAATTCAATAATGATTATAAAATTTATATGATGAGTTAAAATAATTATTAATAACATTATTTACAGAAAAAATACCTCCTATTCATAAAAAACATGACATAGATGGAAAAATAGGAATAAGAATACAAAGAAATCAACACCCAAAATAATGATAATATTGAAATACTATTTAAAAAATGATATAATAGGATATTATATGATAGATTAAATATATTTATGGTCATGGTATAATGTTATGATATTATATTTCTATTATAAAGGAGGAAAACTCACCCTCAACTAATAAAAATTACAATGTAAGGGATAATTTTTCATCTCACTTTTATATGAGATTGTTTGAATGTAAATATTTACTATGGATATATTTATCATCTGTGTCCATGTTTTCAAAAAATGTTACAATAAAATGTTCACTATTATTATGTGAATTTTTATATTCAAATTTTCCATTTTTTTCTTTTACTACATTATATGGAAGGACTTATTCTTCTGTTTTCAATATGAGGAACATTTTCATTTTCCATAAAAAGTTGGAGGAGAATATTTTTTTAAATTATATAGAATGAATGGACTTTTACAGTATCATGAAATATTATTTCCACGAAACTTCCTCTAAAATATATTTAGATTATTTTCAACTAAATTATTTCTATTAAAATTCGGTAGTATTTTGAAAAAACAAATTCTGAACAATAAAGGATAGTTTCCTCAGGAATTATGTTAAGGGCTTTATAAAAATTATTTTACATTTAGGAAGATATATTGTTATGTTTTGATACTTATTATTAAATTGATTTTATTCTATTCATTATAGAATTATTATTATAAAATCTATTTTTTATATGGATTATGATGGAATTATGTTTAAGAAACCAAGTTTATTTTAAGGGTTATGATATGATGAATGATTTATGTTTTTCGGCCACATGTACGAATTTGAATGACAATATTTTTATACTTATTTTCAGTATTACCTCACCATTTTTCATTCATTTAACAATTTCCCCTCTAGTTATTATTCAAAAAAATGATGTTGAATTAGTTTTTACTAGAGCTTAAGCAAATCATGGTTTCCATAAATAGAGTTATGGGTCATTCCATAGGTCCATATCACAAAAAACAGGCTATCAGAAGTTATAAAATATTATTAATTCCACTTATAGTGATATAATACTTTAATCTAACAATATTAATATGGTGTTTAAATTATTCTATCCATAAATGGATAACCTTATAATCCTTATGAAAACTAAAAAACCAAAATTTTTTATTGAGGTCCAACAAATATCATCAACAATTATCTCTCATAAATCATTTAGTACTTATAATTGGTCACATTATAAAATTGTTAACACCTTCATCTGATATCCTCTTGAGTCCTAGTAATATCTTAGATTATTATATATCTTTATTGAAAACATGGATTTTAGTTTATTATTATGTCCAAAAAAATTTAAACATGATCCATGATAACATAACCCACTAGTTAATATATCATTAATTAGTTCCAATTTAACTAGTATTATCTAATTTACTTATTCATATACTATATATCATAATCCAAATATCATTATCTCAAAACCATGGTTATTTTAATGTTTAACCATTCCTTAATCATGTGTTTCTCAAAAAATGTCACCATATTAACTAAACACATTTTATTGTTATAAGTAAAATTAAACATATTATATGAAATCATTAAGTAAAAACTATAGTGGATCTATAAAAAGAGGTTTAATTATTTCATAATACCAAAAATTCACTTCCACAACATTATTCTTGAATTTTATTACATTAATACTAACTCATTCTACAACATTGTCGGCATACTCCATGCTGTCAATAGTGATCACATGAGACTTACCATTGTATTTTACCTTAAGATGTTGTTTTCATTTATCAATATCACAACCCATTGTATTTTGGTGTTGGTTAATATAATTACGTCTCCCATAAACATGAAACACTCATTTTTTGAATATGCACACTTTGTAGATTTTGGATTATTCCCATTACATTGGTAGTAAAATGCTCAATGACCTTCTTTCTCACAATAATTTTTTTACTTATCTTCAAGAAATTTCTTATATTTATCATTAAACAATTTTAGCATAATGAAAATATTATATTCCGTCTTCTATAGTTCATTGAGTTTCCTTTGAATTATATCATTATTTTTTATCATAACCATGTGATGGATTGGTGACTTCAATCTCCATTTTTTCATGATGAATACAAGGAAGGAATATACTAAAAAAATAAATTCTTGAACTCATCCCAATTAATAGAGTCAATTTTATATTATTTCCATGAATTATTGATAATAGTCCACCATATCACCTCTTTACCTTTCATGTGATATGTTCCCAACATAATTTATTTACATTCTTAATATAGGAGAATGAAAAATATAATTGTAATGGTATAGATCTATTTATCTGAAACTAATGGATCAACCATTCCAATAAAAAAGAGATTCTTTAATAAAAATTCAAGATAATTTTGTTCCCTCATTTCGTCAATTGGAAGCCCAGTAGGATTCCAAGATTTAAAGTTTCTGTGGTCTTGGAAACAAGATTCTATATTCTTGGTCCCATATCATAATTTTTTTTAGTTGAACAATAATATCATTTCCCATCATATACAGTATTAATGTGGTTCATCTGTGTTGAAACCATTGACTAAAACAAAATTAATAGAGTAATAACCAATTATAAAATGAGGGACCATATAATAATGAAAAAAGTAATTATAAGATACCTAAATCATGGAATCTACTTTTAAATCTATGACATTATAGGATTATCCATTGATACATCCTGAGAAATATCCTTAAAAATATCACCACGAATTAATGGATTTTTTCTCATTCTAGTTTCCCATTGTTAAATGAATCTTTGATATGAAAACAATGGTAAATAACCTAAATTGGAATACATTGACATTAAATTAACTATGAGGAATTCATATTATTAAAAAAATAGATTAAAAAATACCATATTAGTCTAATGTCATTATAAATTGGAAAACATTAAAATTTTGTTTATAAAATATCTACATCGTCTCATGCATTATCCTTCATAACTAGAACTCCTTTTTATACCATCTTACATGATACACTTCTTCAAATCCAATGAAAAAGAAACATACATAGGGTTATATTATATGCTCTGTAATGGTAAACATTGGGGATATTTAATCATAACCATGAGAATAAAGGGTATGAAAAAGTGATCATAATATTAGTTTATCATTCCCTCTATATCCAAAGAAATATTAAATCATAAGGAAAACCAAATAACTGAATACATAAAATCATAACATTAACATAAAACATGAAATAATGGCATACACATAAAAATTAAATGTTATTTGGCATGTAATAATAAAATATGTTTCACTCAGAAAAATTAATGACATAAACATAGGACCCTAAAGATATATGTGGACATTGAAACTAGGTCCACTCATAAAATTATGGTCATAAAAAACCAGGTATATTGATAGAATTGTGAACCAAAAAACAGTTTCATGCATAACATACATAACACATGAGTTATCAATTTTTATCCAATTCATTAGAGAGAGATATAGGTCTGACCCATCATATAATGAAATCATTATTTTGTGTTTTAGAAAAACCTAATTAAATCATTAAAACATGACCCAATGGATAAAATGTGTTTCAAAAGCATTATTCCGTTATAAAATAATCTTGATTAAAAAAAGAATTGTGTAAATAGATTAAACATAAAAAATTGATTGAAATAATAGGTATATTACTAAATTATTTCATCTTAGATGAATTTTTTTTTGATAAAAAACATGAAATTGATTCTTGAGGAAAATATCATTTGTTCTTAAAAAACATTATCTTTTCTTAAAACAGCACAAAAATATAAAAGAAAGTTGTTTGTTTGATGATAACCATGAAAATATGTATGGTAAGATACATAGAAATAAATTCCTGGAAATCATAAAAATCCTTTTGTGTCGTATATGTTAAAATAAAACATTCTTATCATACTTTTTTGGGATAGGTAAAAAAGCACCATGTTTTGAAAATGAAAGAAATATTCCATCCAATCTATGTGGCAAGTAGAAAAAAATTGGTAAAAATGAAATTAATCACCAATTGGATAATAGTAATACATATTTAGAGTGAATTTTTAGAAAATAGTGACATGGATGATAAATAAACCCCAGTAAATACTTATGCATAAAGAATCTATTATAATAATGAGATTGCAGAACAATCACATAAATAATCAATAAATGAATTTAATTAAGAATAAATTTTAATTTAATTATAAATATACACACAATTTTCATTTCTGATCCATTTTATATCAATATAAATAGTTATATAATATAATATCTAGAATAATGAAAAATAGAAAGAATTAATTATCTAAACATTGAAAGAATCGCATACCACTTTATATTTCTAAATATTAATCCCGATATCTTAGTATTAATCTTTAAATTCAATGATGAAAATGAATTTAGTACATGAAACATAACAGAGGCATTACAGACACCACACACAATAAATAGATTGTGAACATGGCTTATATATCATGAAAATTAAATGTGAGACGGAATTCGATTACATTAGGTCTGATACTCTGGGTACATGTCTAAAACTATTGTATAATAGTCCACAAAATATTATTAACTTATGAACGATTCATAATAATATTTATTATGTCATATATGATTCGTTTATGACTTTATATCACCCATTTATTAATAATTCCTTGCTGAAACAACAGTTTAGGTAATAATTTTTTTATTGTACGTGTTTTGACTTTTGATTCCTGATAATATTAGATAGATAATGATATAATTACTTCCATAACATCTAACATCATTTATATATAATAAATAATAAGTATATAAATATATATAATAGATATATAAATTAAATGGGACACACAATTCCTGGAGACAGTAGATTATACGTATTCATAAATATTATTTATGTTTTCTTTCTGGTATTTAAATATTTATTAGTGTATGATATATATGTATATTATAATTATAGTATCATATATATTTCATATAAAATTCATATTTTTATTAAAATTATCATTAATATGTTCTATATATAGCCTAAATAAATCACATTTCTTTGACGGGTTGGTAGTCCACACCTCCACAATCGATGTTATAGTATATCCACAATATATAAACATTGAATCTATATTTAATTAGAATTAAATGATTTTTAAATTAGATATAATTCACATACTAATATATTATCGTACCAATTTTTTTAAAGACCAACCATTAAGGCGGTAACAACAAAAGAACAAAAACAATATTCTTGGAGTCCATTAACTGATATAACATTGACAACAAATCCGTTTCATTGAATAAGAGGAGGTGATAAATGAAATGGATATGAGATATTTCGTTAATAACATAAAAATAAAATATATATGTGATTATTTAGTTATAATTTATTTATGAGTGAATTAGGATAGATGAAGTAGAAAAAGAAAAGAAATTAAGAGATACACTTTTAGAAAATTCCATCTGGAATATCCCCACCATTGAAAGACCTTTCAAGACCTTTGATATGGTTTTTTTGATGAGACCAACATCACATGGACGTGGAAAAAGTTAGAGTAGAATTTTTTGTTTTTTTTAGGATTGAAAAGGATTTTTTTGTCAATATAGAGAGGTGAGGGGTGGTATTTTTACTTTAGGAGAGATGGGTTCATATGAATAATTTATTGATTAATTTATATGAACATCTAACCACAATGAGGTGGAATTAATTACATAGAATTATAATTTCATTTAATCTTGTTTTTTTAGGTTATGGTAGAGTCACACATCAACCAATCATTAAATTTCAAATTTTTTAGGTATGTTAATATTTTACTTTTTAATTTTAACCCTTATCTCAATTTTACATATACAATGGTAAATAATTATTTTTACCACGGTAATTATTTTATACATAATAAATAAATTGACCTTATAACTAAATTTTTAACATATTATTCCAAATATGGAATTTATTTGACCAAACCAAATTCACATATTTTATTAAATATCAATTTAATTTTAATTTCAAAGATAAAATGAAAACATATGTTTTTTAAGTGAAGTGATCAAATGATTGAAATGTTTTTATATATAATTTCAATATAAAATTTATTCTAATAACCCGAATTGGATTTATGTAAAATTATATTAGCTAATTTATCATTGAAAACAAATAATAATTAAATTTAATCTTATAAATAAAATATATGAAACTGTTATTTTGAATTAAAATCCATGATTTTTTAATACTTAATTAAAAACAAAACCTTACAAAAAAACAAAAAACGTATCCTAATATAATTATTATATTTCTATTTCAAATATTATGTTAATTTTTATATTTCAAATATATATTGGTTTCAATAATAGATTTAAAAAGGGTTCACTATTAAAAGGTGGTAAAACTACCTTAATAAAAATATAGGGTTTTTGATGTTAATTTTATTTTATTATTTTTTGTGCCTATAAAAATATTAGATGAATATACAAAATTATTACATAAATTTATAAAATATATATTACATTAAAATTACTTACTAATATTAATTAATTTAATTTATTATGATAAAAAAACATTTGATAATAATATCAGTTTTCTATAAAAAAGACCCTTTATATTCTTTTGGTTCATATATTCATTTTTAAATAATTTGTAACTAATTGATTTAATTTATATTTTTTTGAAAAATATATTTTTATATATTTAAGTTAATAATATTCATAAAATCTAATTTAACAAATAGGTTACATCATATTTTAATAACATATCATTGTTCGCTAAGCCTCGATCATGCGTGTTACATTATCCATCAAGGAAAGTCTTTGATGTGTGTAACAGAATATAACAACAATTTTCAATGTATATAAATCCATAATTAATTTTATTTGCAGTGAATGTTTTCCAACATAGTTCTTTAACATAAAATAAATTGTTTTCAATTTTATATGAAAAGTGAATTATCAAAAAGATTAATTTAGATCAAATTAATTTATAAAAATCATGAGGTGTTGTACACTTGGATTGGTAGTGTGGGGTATTTACATGAGGCTCTATTCCCATGGTCAAAGAAATACTATGGATATAAACAACAACACATAATTCACAGGTTAGGGGAGGGGATAAAGGATCTATTCCCCTAAAAGTTTCATTTTTTGAGATCACCCAAAATGAGGTTTCAAGGTGAGTTTAATGAATTTGTTGTGAAATGTTTACCCCTAGTTGGATAGGGACATGACGTACTACAATATTAATATTTATTTTTAAAGAGTTTATTGTCTACCCACATGTCTGATTAGATCCTCACTTTTTATTGGAAACCTCTTTCATGTGGGGCTTTGCACTATTGGTCATGTGGTGACTCATCTCAATGCACCACTTTAGTGGTTTCCTATTTGGGGACATTATATTGTGCAATCAAAGTGGTAATTTTTATGTAGTATTATTATTTATGATGGTATATAGGAGAATATTATGGGTTATGTCTCCATAATGATCTTATTATTTGGATTATATAGCCATTGTACAAGGGAAGGACCAAGTACCCAGGGTGGGAATTGTTGTTCTAATTTAATGGTGTTATTGTTGTGTGATATTTCAATATTAGGTGATTCACATGTTGTGACATTTGATTATTCCTTGATATTTTACTCATAGATGAAATGAAATGAGGATATTCATCTGTACAATATTATAGGATATACGGAGATTGGTTGAAGGCATCATGGTAATCCCACACAAGATGGGGTGTCAGATACAAATTTTGGAATGAATTTTATATTATCCATAGTGTATAGATAATTTTCACCAATAGAAATGATGTAAATGTGAAAAAATGGAACAAATTTTAGAGTATGGATAAAAGATGAATCTTAATTAAATGTTAGAATTTGATAAAATGTGGGATTTACTATTATATGAAATGGAAAACTTGACTAATAGGAAGGATTTATGTTTTGAGTGTGGAAATGGTTTTGAAAAGACGTCAAGTGAAAGACTATGGAAATTCAAATTATGTTACCCCATGTTGACCATGACCCACAGTAGGTATTGTGGAGGGTAGTGTTCTAGGAGTGAAAATATCCTTTGGGATTTTGTGTGATAATGGATTGTGTATGACTAGTGAAGAGCCATCTTAGGTGAAAATTGTGGAATCATTATTTTGTGTGTTTTAAAGCATGTGTATTTAAACTATAGAGAAATTACACCCCAAATACATGTATCACCTATGATACAAGAGGATGTTTCTTCTAATTCTCTCCTGGTAGTAGATCATGAAGGCCTGGTGATTCAGGGTAATATAGAATATCAATATGTTGAGAACATTTCTTGTATTAGGTAGATGATGGACCAAGACCCATGGAGGGTTTACGATGTATGATCGAGATGAATAGGGAATTTCAACAATATAACCCTACAACCATTTATATAGAGGGAGCTCTAGAGGTATTTGAGTTCTAAAAATAGTCCATCATTTGAATACACGACAATTTAGAGTCTCATTTAGATATGAAAGTAAAATTGGCTACCTATATGTTGTGTGGTCAAGAAAATCATTAGTGTTACATTAGGATTTATAGTGAGTAGGACAAAGGAATTATTTGGAATTTTTTCCAAGAAATGTTCATAGAGAACATCTATCCATAAAACTGGAGGAAATTTAAGGTTATGGATTTTATGAGTTTGACCCACGAGGTAGCTTACTTGATAGATTATGCATGGAATTTCAAATATTTTATCTTATTTTATCCCGTTGTTAGTAGGAGATGCGGACACAATAGGGAACCAATTATAAGACATAATCAAACATTAGATCAGGTCCCATGTCAATATCTTCAATTTGATGAGGGTTTTAGAGGTAGTTGATTAAGACCATATCTTATATGTGATCATGACAGGGGCATCAGGAAGTGGAATTGCAATTCCTACTGGACAGATGATTGGGGAGGCTTCCCAGGGAAAAAATAACCATTTCATGAGTTACCATTAGGGAGGAAGTGTACAGTGTTGTCAAAAAAGAGGATAAAACTCCCATGGTGGTGATCGTGAATTCTTTTATCATTATTTTATGATGAGGGAAATGCATAGTCAGTTTATATATCCACAAGTTGAGATGAAGTCATTATTCTGTATAGGGAATGTGAAGAGGATCCTTAAGAATTCTTGACAGTTGGGAATAGCTTGGTGGTCAAGGTGGATTCTGAGTGTAGGAATTGGGGTCGATTACCCCATATCAGGATAGATGATGGATCTCCATAGACAGTACTTATAGGGGTGGTGGAAGTGGTTATCTAGGGTGATATCATTCACACTACTAGGGTAGTTAAGTGGTAGGGACTCAAGCATGATCCTAGAGTTGAGGTGCATGTCAGCTTAAAGCGGTACTGTCTACACCAGGAGGTGGTGGGGATGGACTATTAACTATTCTAGGTATGATCCTTGATGCTTACACACTCTCTAGTTCATTATTTGATAATGGTGCCACAATATATTTTATCTCTTCTCATTTTTTGGTTGTGTTTATCCTTTTAGTGGAAAAAATTATGGAGAGATATGATGAATGAAAATCCATTTGGTATGTGAGGTAAGGATATCATACAATGTATGGGTTGTTCTCTAGAGGTCGGTGGGTACAATTTTATATGGAACTTGTTCATCCTCAATAATAAAGGGTTCGGCCTGATTTTTGGATGTCTTTTATGGTGTTATACTTGGCCCATATCAACTATTACCATCATCAGGTAAAATGCACAAAACTATTTGGAGTCATGGATGCCCATCATGGTTAGTGGAATGATAAAATAGGCCGCCAAGGAAATATTTTCTACAAATGGATGAAATCATAGCCTCTGTGGCTTGTCTCAATCATGATAATGGGGTTATAGAGAAATTGTCTTTCCTCCTACGGTTTATCAAATTCAAGAAGTGTTTTGTTATGAAATATTAGGTTTTCCCCATTAGATGGATGTTTATTTCGTGATCGAGCTTCTGCTAGGTCCAAAATGAGTATCAATTACACTATGTAAAATAGTACCATTTGAACACCAGGAGTTGAAGGCTTAGCTGGAGTACTTTGATTTTTAAGGGTTTATTCATCCATGTACATCACCATCGAGATTTCTATAATTTCTTCCAATAAGTGTGATGGATTATTGAGACTATTTATTTATTATAAGCAGTTGAATTAGATGATGATTAATAACGGATAAACTATTTGAAAAATTGATTATCTCATTTTTCCAGATAAGAGGTTAGACAATGTTCTCTGAGATTGATTTGAGTTAAGGGTATCACCAACTGAGGGTGAGGCCATATAATTTACCACATAGTATTTTATCAAGGCGATATGGGGTTTTTTGCTTTTTTATACCCTATGGGTTTAACAATGCACTGAATGTGTTCATGGCTGTAATTAATCAAATGTTTCACCCCTATCTAGATAAATCCATTGATTCCTTTGTCGATGAAATTTTGGTGTACGCTAAGTGGAAATATGATATAAACCAAGATATCCAGATGTAATTTATGTGTTTATAGTGTGATATTTATATGTCATGTTATTTATACCAAAGGTGTGTCAATGGACCCAATGAATGTGTGGGGAGTAGTTCCATGGGAGAACCTTTCACGACCCGTCCCCCGGGGCCCATGTCGTAACTACCCCAAGCCCGCCTTCCATGGGCCAGGGGCTGGCGACTAGCACCAAAGGCGTAAATCCCTATAACTGGGAAGGCATTGCCTTTATAAAACGTAAACACACACAAAACTAGAATACAATTGGAAGAAAACACTAAGTAAACACTATATAAAAAAGTGGTGAAATTACAAGGGGGCCAGAAATACAAGCCCAACCGAAAGGTATTGCTACAAATGAAAGAGATGTTCAACTATAAAGACAACGGCTGAAAGGTGAATCAGCTCTTGGATCCTCCTCTAGGTTCCTACCTAGAGGGTAGTTACAGATGTCATCCTCCACACTCCACGTCTATCGATCTGCTCCATGTGCTGTCACACCGTGTGTCCACCTCCGGGTACCCTCCAGTCCCCGTACACTCTACCTCGGTCAGCGTTGTCAATTGTCTACATCCAACACAACGAGGTGCGAGCGTTGACCGTGCAGGGGTGAGTATAATAATACTCAGTAGGGACCCTAAGACCCTCAAGGTCTCACTAAATCTAAAAAGGATAAACCACAAAGAAAGATCTCAATTGATAACCTTTACATAGCTTTATGCCCATAAATATAATTATGTTATTAAGTTACCCATCTCAATCATAAGGAAAACACAAAGGCCATTGACTCAGCTCAAACATGGATTTTAATATCGAGACCACATTTTCTAGAGAGCTCATCCTATGTTGATTACAGTGGCCGTGTCACGACTCTGAGGCGCTACTCAATATCCTTAGACTACTGAGGTACTCTTCTTGTCGAGTACTGCAGGTCTGCTGTCAAATACCGGGCGGTCTGTCCGCTGTGGGTCTGCTGCCAAATACCAAGCACTCCCCCTAATAGCCGTCAAAGGTACTCCTCTAGTCGAGTACCACGGGTCAGCATCCAACAACCAGGTGCTCCATCCACCATGGGTCTTTACCCAAATATCGGGTGCTTTGTCCACTGGGCTAATCGAATCACTCTGAGTCGAATCGGTCAAGCAGTCGTCAGGTCTAAAGCTACTAGGTCTCTGCACTCCGTACCCTCGTCTCTAGGAGGGTGCACTCCATGAGCTACATGTCGTTACTTCCAAGTGTTATGAAGTCTCATGTAGAAGTAACACAAAGGACCTCCTTGTCATAGGGGTCTCAAAGCAATAGACGGGGCGTCAATTAGACACCCGATCTGTGGGTTATTATATTTTCCATTCCAGTGGCCGGTTGGTTTTAAGGCTAAAACCAACCTGACTGTACTCCCAATATCATCTGAAACCCATGTATAGTAATCCAAAAAAACTGTCTCAACATGTAGAATCCATCATAGTCGATGACATGTCAATCAGACTTCTGGTCCTCATGTTATAAGTGTTTCTGCTCCGAGGTCCCAGTTGGTTTCGGGTTCGAACCAACCTAGCTATTTTTCTGAAGTCATCCAAACCCCACTAAGAGTAAAGAAAAAGGACCACCTCTTCTCAAGGGTCCTAGTTCCAAAGATAAAATGTCGATCAGACACACGGTCTTTATGAAATTCTCATTTATGTGAAAAAGGGCCCTGTCCGTTAGGCCCGATGGGATAATGGGTCGGGTGGACTCGGTTTTGGCAGGTCCGACACGCAAAGGGGTCGGACCGGCCCGGTTAGTTGCACGGCCTGGCCCGAGGGGCGCAGCCCGGCCTGGCGCACCCCAGATCAGCCCAGCCCGGTGCAGCCCAAAAGGGCGTGGCTAGGCCGGGCCTACGGCTTGGCTGGCTCGGCCCAAAGGCTAAGAAATCTGACGGGGTGTGGCCCCCATATGCCCGAATGGGCGCCGCCCTCCACAAACCGGCCTGCTAGGCCGGACGACCTTCTGGCGCAAGAGGCCCGCATGGTTGGATGCAGGTTTCTTCAGCGCGGCGCCCTCCTGGCACAATAGTTCGGCTCCACCCGGCCGGCCGATGGGACTGTTGGTTCTCCAGTGCGGTTCCCTCCTGGCACTGTGGGTCCCCTTCCCCCAGTCATCCGACGGGCCGGCCGGTTCTTCCGCTGAAGTGGCCAGCAAATCGGGTTGCAGTTTCTCATGCACAGTCGTCGTGACGATGCCGACATCCTCTTATGAGTTCCCGACACTGAGTGACAACGTCGTGCTTCCTCCACCGATTCCATGAAAACAAACAAGATCAAACTAAGGGTCATCGATTTGTGTTCATTTGGACCGCGCTCTCCACGTTAATCGATGGAAAAAGGTTGGACAATCAAGATGTTCAATAAAAAACGAAGCACAATTTTAATTCATCATAAATGAACATTATTCCCCTAATCGACAATTGATGTCGTATGTCTGGTGCCCTGGAAGAAGGCGTTGCGGGGTGAAGTTTCATAGACGGCATTGGTGTGTGTCGTCGTTCTTCATGGAAGAGTGTGTCGTTCTTCATCAGAGGGTTGGAGAACGAAGATCCTCTAATTTCTTCAGAGGTTCCCCCAACAAATTATTTTCCAAGGAAAATATTATAATAGCCTTCTCCCATTATAAAGAAATGCCAACAATTTCAAATTAATTCAAAGTATCAATTCATTAATTATGTGTGTAGGAAAACTTTAATGGAGGAGAGGAATATGGAGAGGATAAATAATTAAAGTGGAGTTTAATAATTAAAGAAGGGGGTTAAGGAGTTTAGGGGGAGGTCAATGGTTGGTGCTCATGTGGCCCCACCTTTCAATAATCCACACATGGAATGTAGGATGGGTGTGGGCCCCATCAACAACTACCCATGGGATGGATTAACTTCCAAAGTTCTTAAATAACAGTTTCATAACAATTTTATTTATTTAAACTATTTCCACAATTATTTAATCACAACCGGCATAAAATGAAAATGTGGTAAAAGTTCCCTAAAGCAAATACCGGCGCTTTGAGTTAATCAGTGCCATCGGATTTATATTCCGAGAACCTTTTTAAAAGTTAGAAAAGACATGCTCATTCGTTCACTAAACGTACCTGAGCTAAACATCGTAAATTGATTCCTGGCACAACGGGCCTCGGAATCGAGTGCTATTAGAGGCTACAGACTCGTAAAATTCCAAAGAAATTAAGAAAAAAATTTCCTTGAAATTTCTAGGTCTTTATATTAGTCCCACCTCAGGGATTTACATCCCCGTAAAGCTATAACACAAACTAGGGAATATAAAGGAGGTACCGACCACGCATCTGAGCTTCCCTCTCCTATGTGATCTCCTAGAAATTTCCCATGCTTCCAGAAAAAGCGCACAAGAGGAGTCGACCGTCCCTGTAGGACTCGCTCCTGTCGATCCTAAAACTCTACTGGAACCCCGTGAAAGTCTCCCGGTCATCGATGTCTAGCTCCCTGTGGTCGATGATGTGTGAGGGGTCATGCATGTATATCCTTATCTGAGATACATGGATGACATCGTGCACCCAGTGTAATTGAGATGAAAGGGATAGACGGTAAGCCACGTCACCTACTCTATTGAGGACCTGGAAAGGTCGGATGAAACGCGGAGATAACTTGCCTCCCTAGCCAAAAATCCATAGACACTGTTGAGGTGAGATCCGTAAGAAGAAGTTGTCGCTATCCTCTAACTCCAATGGTCTCCGTTTCTTATCATCATATGACTTTTGTCTGCTCTGTGTAGTCTTCATCCACTCCTGGATGATCTGCACCTTTTCTGTTGTAGGCTGAACCTTCTCTGGTTCTACACGTGCTAATTCCAACACTATACACAAGGGATATCTAAAACATGTCCATCTACTGTCTTGCCACTCTTAATAGCTGAATGCCTGATCTCTTACTAGGAGATTATGCAACAATGTTCCCCTCACCATGAATATAATATATCTCAAAGTCATAGTCATAGAGGAATTCTAGCCATCACTGCTGTCTCAAGTTCATTTTCTTTCTGAGATAAGATACAACTGAGACTATTGAGTTGGAGAGAACCATAAACCATTCACTCAACGATCAATGGGTGAGAGAATCCAACTGTAAGAACTCATCTCCACCCTTCTTCTTCTACGTTCTACCAAAGAGCGGCTGATATTTCTCCTCTACTGAAAAGAGAAATCTGGTCTCATCCCCTGGATGAACCATGTAATTTTCCTAATGCAGTAAATCCTGACATGATTGATACACTTTCATGCCATAGATGACGTCGTAAGGCCACGAAGCTACTAACAATAGATCCAGCCGTTACTCTCGCCTCTAATGGTAGAGTCACACTGTCGCCATTAGTGTGTGGTTACTAGGTCTCCCCTTGTAAGAATCATTGAAGTGAGGTTCAAGTCAATAGTTCTAACTGGAACCTCTCAGTATCAACCACACAAAAAGGAAGGAAAGCAAATAACACAAGGACAAGTGTCTTTTATTACTGCATCTCATGTACAAAGATGCATAATAACCAAAAAACAACAACAATTTTGATACTAGAAGCCCCATGAACAAAGGCCTCCATGCCTAGAACTATTCTCGCTCCGGTCCACCTGCTTCTGGATATCCATATTCATATGATGCAGCTGACTGAAGGTATGCTCTCCCAGGTCCACATGTTCCCTACGGTTGGGGTGGATCTCCTGGGGGTGGTGTTGGTGGCAACACCTCGAACTGTCGTCCAGCACCAGCTGCATGACCAGCTCCACTACCATGGTCACCTACTTCTTGTGGTCCGCTTTGATAGAACTTATGCCTCTACCTGAGATTTCATTCATCTATTAGCTGATCATCTGTACAGTAGTTCGGATAGTCATGTTCCATGTGACCAAGCCCGACGCAGGAGTAACACTGCGAGCTCCTGGCACGACTGGCTCTGTCTCCACACTAGTTTCCCCTCACAACTGAACCTGAGTCTTACAGTCGACCATCGGTGGGTCTGGTCCTCTTGGACCCCTATGTCATCTGTCTTCTGCCAACTGTAGAAGACTCCGCTGCATGTGGACTAGTGGTGGGTCCCGCCACAGGAGACTGCTCAGCAAGTAAACCCTCCACTAGAAGGGCTTGCTCCAACACTCCCGTCTGTGTCAGAATGTTGTGGGAGATAGCAGAAGCTTTGGTATCTCTCCTGAGTCCCTGATCGAAGGTCTGGGCCCTGTAGAATGGCCCTCGTACCATATCAATGGAGTAGTGCGAGAGGTCTATGAACCTCAATGAGTACGGAGCTACACTCATGATGCCCTTATGCAGTTGGAGTAGCTCCTATATCCGCACTGCTCGAAAGGTGGCTGGCACAATCTCCACACAGAACAGGCTCTCGAAGTCTGCCCATAGAAGTGACGCCTCGTTATGAATCTGGAGCATCAGGCTCCACTATTTTCCCACTACTACCTGAAGGAGGCTGGCAAAAAGAATCACCATGAAGTCCGCTGGTGAACCTACTAGACTGAAGACTCTCACCACCACCTCCAGCCAATCCTCAACCGCCTGTGGGTCCGTATCTCCCCAGAAACTGGGTGTCCTCTGGTGTTGGAACTCATGCAGCATGCTCAAGCGGTGTGCATTGCCAGCTTCTAGGGTTGGAGGCATCAGTGGACCAATAGAAAATAGTACCACTCGTGCCTCCGCTAGTGCCTCAATTTGGAGGGGGCCCAGTACTGAGGACTCATCGCTCAGCGGGTTGTCTGTACGTACAACTCTCCAAGCTCTAGCTGGTCATCCACAGGGAGGCATCCTGAATGAAACAAATTCATCATGGTCAAAAGACTATACTTGGTGAGCTTACCTAGATTGAGCTGACTTAGTGAAAATTTTTGGAAACAAACACGAAATCAGTGTTTTTGTGCACTGAGTTGGAAATCATAAGTCAGCGTCCTGGTGTATTGATACGTCGGTCGCCGCACCAACAATGGACTCCCGGAACTGAAAACCACACTCAGTACGCTTAACACTATTGCTTCATAGAAAAGAAAATAATAGAGTCCTAAGTTCTGCAGTTGAACGGGCTCCTCTGATACCAATTTTTCACGACCCATTCCCCATGGCCCGTGTCATAACTACCCCAAGCCTACATTCCTTAGGCCAGGGGCTGGCAACTAGCACCAGAGGCGTAAATACTTATAACTGGGAAGGTATTACCTTTATAAAACATAATAACTCCCACAACCAGAGTACAAGTGGAAGGAAACACTATGTAAACACTATATAACAAAAGTTCTGAGGGTACAATGGGGCCATAAATACAATCCCAACAGAAAGGTAAAACTACAACTGAAAGAAAAGTAAAACTGTAGAGACAATGGCTTAAAGGTAATGCAGCTCCTAGATCGTCCTCCGGGTTCCTACCTGAAGGGTAGGTACAAATGTCCTCCAAAGCACTCCACGTCTATCGGTCTGCTCTATGTGCCGTCACTCCGTGTTTCCAACTCCGGGTATAGCCCAATCCTCGTACACTCTACCTCGGTCAGCGATGTCTGTCTTCTGCATCCAACACAACGAGGTGTGTGGGTAGCCCGTGCTGGGGTGAGTATAACATTACTCAGTAGGGACCCCGAGACCCTCATGGTTTCACTAAATCCGACAAGGATAAACCACAAATAATGATCTCAAAAGATAACCTTTACTTAGGTATATTCCCATACATATACCTAGGGTATCAAGTAACCCATCTCAATCATGAGGAAAACACAAAGGTTATTGACTCATCTTAAACAAATATTTTAATATCGAAACCACAACTACTGGAGAACTCCTCCTCTGTCGAGTACATTGGCCATGTCACGACTCCGAGGAGATACTCACTAACATTAGACTACTGAGGTACTCCACCTGTCAAGTATTGCGGGTCTGCTGCCAAATACTAGGTGCTCCGTCCACTGTGGGTCTGTCGCCAAATACCGGGCGCTCCCCCTAATAATCGTCAGAGGTACTCCTCTTGTCGAGTATTGCAGGTCTGGAGCCAACTACTAGGCGCTCCGTTTGCCATGAGTTTTCCTCAAAATACCGGGTGCTCTTTCCACTGGGCTAATCGAATCACTCCGAGTCGAATCGGTCAAGCAGTCGTCAGGTTTATACCTATTAGGTCTCCGTACTCTGTACGCTCGTCTCTATGAGGGTCTGCTCCGTGAGCTACTAGTCGTTATTTCCAACTGTCACAAAGTCTCATGTGGAAGTAACAAAAAGGACCGCCTCGTCATAGGGGTCTCAAAGCAACAGATGGTGCGTCAATCGGACGCCCGGTCTCCGAGTTATTAGCTTTTCGGTTCCAGGGGCCCGGTTGGTTTTTAAGCTAATACCAACCCAACCATACTCCAATATCATCTTAAACCCAAGTATAGAAATCCAATATAATGGTCTCATGAAGAAGAATACAACATAGTCGATGACATGTCAATCGGCCATCCGTTCCTCAAGTTATAAGCGTTTCCGCTCCGAGGGCCTAGATGGTTTCGGGTTCAAACCAACCCGGCCATTTTTCCGTTGTTGTCCAAAACTCACTAAGAGTAACGCAAAAGGACCGCCTCATCTCAAGGGTCATAGTTTCGTAGACAGCATGTCGATCGTATTTGACGTCTTTATGAAATTCACATTTATGTGATAAAGGTCCCGGTCTATTAGGCCCGATGGGCTGTGGGTCGGGTCGACTCGGTTTTGGCGGGTCCGACCCGAAAAAGTGGTCATACGGGCCCAGTGAGTCACGTGGCCCGGCCCCACAGGGCGCGGCCCGGCTGGGCGCTGCCCCAGGCTGACCGAACCGGCGGCGCCATGCGGCGCCGCCCTCCCAAACCCGGTCGGCTAGGCCGGCCGTTCTTCTAGTGCAAGAGGCTTTCACAACGGGCCATGGGGTTCTTTAGCACACCGCCCTCCGGGTGTTGCAGTTCGGCTCCGCCTGGCCAGCTGACGGGCATGCTGGTTCTCCAACACGGTGCTCTCCTGGCGCAGCAGCTCCCCTTCGCATGGCCGTCCGACGGTCCGGCCGGTTCTTCTGCCGAAGCGGCCTGCAAAGCGTGATGCAGATTCTCTTGCACAGCTGGCACGACGGCGCCGGATTCCTCTGCTGTGTTCGCAGCACGCCATGACAGTGCCGTGCTTCCTCCGCTGATTCCAAGAAAATAAACAAGATCAAACGAAGGGTCGTCAGGCCGTGTTCATTTGGGTTGTGCCCTCCGCGTTAATCGATATCAAAAAGGTTGGACAACCAAGATGTTCAAAGACAAACGAAGCAATAATTTTATTCCATTGTAATTGAACTTTATTCCCCTACATGATAATTGATTTCATACATCGGGCACCGCAGAAGATGGCATTGTGTGTTGAAGTTTTGTAGACGACATCGGTGTGCGTCATCATTTTTTGTGGAAGAGAGTGTCTTTCTTTGTTTGATGGTTCGACAACGTAGCTCCTCTAATTTCATCAGAGGTTCCCCCACCAAATTATTTGACAAGGAAAATATTATAATAGCCTTCTCCCATTTTAGAGAAATTCCAACCATTTCAAAGTAATTCAAAGAATCAATTAAATAATTATGTGTGTAGGAAAACATTAATGGAGGAGATGAAGTTGGAGAGGTTGCTTAGTTAAAGAGGAGTTTCCAAATTAACGAAGGGGGTTAAGGAGTTTAGGGGGAGGTTAAAGGTTGGGGATCATGTAGGGCCCCACCCATCAATAATCTACACATGTGATGTTGGATAGTTTTGGACCCACCAATAACTTCCTATGGGATGGATTAACTTCCAAAGTTAATAAATAAAAGTGTCCTAACAATTTTAGTTATTTAAACTATTTCCCCAATTATTAATTCTCATCCCGCTTAAAACACAACTAATGTAAATGTTCCCTTAAGAGAATATCGGTGTTGTGAGTTCATCGGTGCCCTAAGATTTCAATTCTGAGCACCGGTTCAAAAGATAGAAAAAACCCGCTCGTTCGTTCACTAAATGGAACCGATCTAAAATTTGGTAATTAATTCCGGGAACACCGGGCCATAGAATCGAGTGTCGTTAGAAGCTCCAAACTCGTAAAATTCCAAAGAAATTTAGAAATAAAATTCCTAGAAATTTCAGGGTCTTTATAGAACCCAATAATGTTACTGATATCTGTTTTTTCTTGAGTTCAGAGGGATACAATCATGGTTTTTTCAGTGGATTTTCATATTCAGTTGTTAATCTATAAATATTTACCTAGAAATGCATCAGTTTTGGATGTATAGATTAATTTGAGAATTCATTACATATTTTATGAAAGTGGTTGACAACTACACCAATCATAAACATAGCTGAGGAGGGTAAAAGGTATACCTTGTTTGGAGATGCCTCTGGTGTTGGGATGGGAGAAGTGTCGATGCCAGATAAGAGGGTTATTTCTTATGGTTCCTGGTATTTTAGGCCTCCAAAGTGAAATTATATGATTCACGATCTTGAATTGGTTGTATTAGTTCATGCCTTAAAATTCTGTAGTCCCTACTTGTTGGGTGAGAGGCCCAAGGTGTATAACAATCAAAATATTATAATTCAAAAATCATTCCAGAATAATTTTCATATTCAGAAGTAATTATTGCTTGATTAAATGAAAAAAATTTAATTACATCTGTTGACACTCTCAGAATGGGAAATAGTGTTACAAATGATTTTAGTCAGACTAGTCAAAGTCATGCTGCTACGGAGTCCTACAATGAGTAGAAGATGATGGGGTTGTTTTTAGAAATCAATCTTGGTGAGAATTATAGACAAAGGTAGACAAACCTCACTACCATTTTAGTTTATTCTGTTATTTTGAGCAATATTAAGGAGGGACAACTTAAGGATCCTGAGTGTTTGACTATGAAAAATCATATTAAAGGTGGGAACTGACCTTCTAGATTGAAATTAGGTGATAATGGTATCATTTTTGTTCTTGTTCATGCTATTGTATCAACGTGTATAAGAGAATATGAGGTGTGATATTTTTAAGGATCAATGTCGATAGTACATTCATGTTTGAAAATGATGTATTGAGATATTCAGAGGTAGTTTTGTTGACTAATACTAAATAAAGGGGCTGGGAGTATTGTTGCGTGATATATTATCTCTCTGTACTTCAAGGTCATGCATCAGTGACTGAGTGGTTTGTTATATCCATTTCTCATTACATAATTGAAATTATATGATGTAATATTGTACATTTTAGCCAGTATTCTTTGGATACCTTGGAGTAATGATGAAATCTAGGTGGTTTTTGATCAGTTGACTAAGTTGTATCTTTTTTTCCAATTCGAGAGACTTTCAACATTTATTTGTTTGGTGATTAGTATCTTTGAGATGTATTATAGTTAGATTGAATACCAAAAAAATTATTTTCAGGTAATGATCCTCATTTCAAGTCACAGTCTTAGAAGGGATTATAGAAGATGTTTGGTACCTAGGTGTTGTTGAGTAATTATTTCCACCCACAAAATATTTGGAAGTAAGAGCATACCACTTTGGTACTAGAGGACATGTTGAGAATGTTTGTCCTTGATTTTTTGGGAATGTGGGAATTATGTATAGTGGTCATTTATTATTTTTCAAAAAAATAGTTTTTAGGATAATATTATGATGTAAACATTTGAAAAACATTATGGTAGATTATACATATCTTTGTTGTGTTAGATTAGTGATATATAACTTGAGTTGTTGGGCCCAGACCTCATGCATGAGGTGTCAGAGTATGATGACTTGATCAAGAAGAAGTTGGAAATGGATTAAAGGAGAAAAAAGTCATATGTATGTAGAGATCATACACATATTGACTTTTCATTAGGTGATCATGTGTTTCTTAGAGTGTCTAATTTTGGTTCACCTTTGGATTCTGAAATAAGATATGTTGGCTCCTAGGTATATGAGTTCATTTGAGAATATGGAGAGGATGAGACTCTTGGTGTACTGAATGGATCTTTCAATTATTTATATTGGTATGCCGGATTTTTTTCATTTATCAAATTTTCTAAATTCTCACCCAAAATCATATCACATAATTTATGTTATGGATGTTGAGCTTGATGTAGATGCATCGATTGAGGAGCACCTGGTCTGTATTGTGGATCACAGTGAGAAATTCTTATAAGACCTGATTAATGATTTGGATCTAGTATTATTGAATCATGGAAATGTTTGGGAAGAATCATGGGAAAGGAAAATGGATGTGTTGTATTAGTTTCTTGACCATTTTACCATGGATTCGAATTTCTGTTTTTGGAATATTGGATCAAGGATAAGCTTCTATAAGTTGGAGAGGTTGTAAGATCCCAGATTTAATGGAGGTATTTCCCTGTTTAAATTTTTTATTTAACTCCTTAATATTTATTATGTAAATTTTAACTGGGTTTATGAGTGTCATAAGGGGTATTCCAAGGGTTTGGTACATAAAATTAATTGAAAATTTCCTGACATGTTCACAATGAAAGGTTAAGAAAATTGTGTTTCCTCTCTAGGAAAATTGTGTAAGCTTTGATATTAGAATTACACAGAGTATTGACATGAATAATAGACAATGTAGAGCATCTCATGTAACTATGTGACCCATTATACTATAGATAGTGTATTGCACATAGTCTGTGTATATTTTGGTAAACTATGCAGACAAACTATGTACCCATTAAAACATGGAAAAAATATAGTTTTCTACCTTTTTTTATGTATCAACATGATTTTACTCCCCTTTATCCAACCATTATCCCTAGGGATGACCCAAAACATTAAAGATCTCCCGAGGAAAAAATTTCCACATCTATAGTCCATTCATAGATCATTCGGTTGCAGAATGATGCTCTAGTTGTGTTTAATATTCATCTTCCTTCTATTTGTTAGAGTTTGACTTGTGTCTTGGGTTTTCTTCTTCTAAATCCCAAAAAAAACATAATTCTATAGTGGATTTTAGTCTTTTGCCTCTTGTGATTGTTGAATTTGGATCTAAGTCCATGATTAAGAGTGTGTTCATCGTCATATTCATGGTAGGTGGTCTGAATGATATATCCCATAGTTTTAATGTATATTTGTGCATGTGTGTTTTTATTCTTCATTCCATCATGTTTTATGCTTGATGAAATTAGTGATATTTTAGAAAAAATATTTCTAATTGATAAATTTAACCCTACATGATCCCTTAGGGATCCATGGAGTATGATTAGACCCATCTAGGGCCACCCATGGGGTGTTATTACATTCATGATACATGAAGTAGGTATCATTAAACATGGAATTGGTCCGGGATAATATAGAGCCCTTTAAGAACATTCTAAGAAGTAAATTTAATTTTAATGAGAAATTTTGATAGTTTTTTCAAGTCTTTTAATGTTGAGTTAGGGTACTTTTTTCTAAATTATAATGGGTTGTATGAGCCATGAATTTAAAAAGGGAAATTGGTTGACAGTGTAATGATTATGAATGATAAATGAGTTAGTTGGTTTAGGAAATTTAATTGACGAATGAGTCAAATATTTTAGCATATGGAAATTGTTGAGTATGATAAATGGAATAATTCATGGGAATTATTTTAAATTCATAGTGAGTTATTCATAAAAAAAGGAAATGGGCTATGTATTGTAATTGGAAAAAGTATTAACGGTTTATGTCAAAATATTATTTTATACGTTCATTTTTTGATTTTGATTGTTATGTTTATTGTTTTGATCATGGTTTCTGATTTGGAATGTGTGTGGTGATTAGATATATAAGAATGATCTCATGCATTTTTACTATGGGTATTGACGTGATTCTCTATGCCTATGAGTCAAGTTAGAATGAGGCTCTAAACTCCAACCCATAATTCATAGGTTAATGAAGGTAATGTGGGATCTATTCCTTTAACGATTTCATACGATGAGAACGTGCAAACTATGAGTTCTAGGTGAGTTTAATGATTTGTTGTCATGTTTTTACACCTAGTGAGATATATACATGAATTATTCTTTTATTCATATTGATTCTATGCTTTAGAACCTTGTGTAAATGATGTAAAATTGAATCCCAGGGAACACGTGATGTGATTGGATTAATTATTGAATATCAAAAAGTGATGATAATGGAAATAATGATAGTAATTGATAATGTAACCCTTGTTACCTAAGGAAAATAGAGTTGTGTTGTTCTTGGAATATGAATAGACGAGGAACCAGACATTAAGTAAAGACATTTGTTGGAATTCAAATCTATGGAATTTTTTTGGGCTTCCATAACTCTTGGTGCTATTAGAAAGACATTACATGGATATTATGGGTTGTTTTTTGGTGCCCAAATACTAGAGGTGCATGGTTATGAATTTTTATTTATTATTACATATTTTAAACTATTTAAATTATTAACTATTATGGATTACTATGGTAAATAGTGTATAGTATCCCCTCTTGGATTATTAGACTCTTTCTTATAGTCGAAAAACACTAGTGTATGGGGTGGCATGCTTGAGTAAATGTGGAAACATGGAATGAAGAACCGATGTAGTGTCTTTTGGGTTGGGGACAATAAAATTTATAGAGTGACTATATATAATTCATGAATCTTTAACCTCTCAATCATACATATAATCTTAATATCTTGCTATAACTGATAACCATGCATCTCTTCACCCACATGTTGCAATAGTTGTAGGTCTTCCCTATCTATAAAACCCTCTCATAAAAATCAATGTTGGGGGTGTGTATTACTTTCCATGTCCTCTCAATATAAAATATAATTCATAAAAATAGTGATTACTAAGACCAAAATCACTTCCCCAAAATGTATTATGTGTGACATGTTCTATTTAATCGTACCTTATACTCAGACAACTTCTATGTAAAAAATCAAAAGGAAACAACCTTATTTTGTACCTCACCACAGATTCCTTCTGAACTATTAGTGTTAGTAGTGTATTGTATTATAATATCTATAATGCAATATGGATTTCATATTATCAAGAAATTTTATAGCCTCTATTCGGTGGTGTTTAATTGATGGATATATATTAATATTATTAGATGATATCTTTAGTTTTTTATAACATTAAAATCTATTTATGGTGATTTATGGTTAATGTTATTAACCCCATCCATATTTTCAATATGGCTGATTTTGTGGCTAATACAAACATAATTATTCAAAAAGGATACTATATTTAAATCATTAAACCATTATCTCAAATAAATCTTGATTTCCCATATTAATTTTTGTATTATCCTAATCATATATATCCTAAAGAATCCATAATTCAACAATTATTTAGTTTGATAACAAATCACAATGGTACACATAGGGAACTAATGAGGAAACATTTAATGTCATGAATAATGATATGATATCCAAAATTATAATATATATGATTTATTTATTACAATACAACTCAAAATAAGTCATTGAACAAGGGCCACCATTTTTCCCCAGTTGTGGTGGGTATGCAAACATATTATCCTTATCATCATTATACTTATGAATATATCCTAGGAAATGTCCCTGATTTTCATACAAATGAAATAATATAGTTAGTGGTCACTTAGGATTCATGTTTTAAAATCCCATTATTATAACCATCCTCTTCATTATACTATGGAAATTTGACGCTCAATATCCCCCTATTATAGAAGACTTCTATCTTCGAGTATTCATAATGTAAAATCAGGGGCTCTTCTTCAATAATTTCGAACATAAAAGAAATTTAACATTTTATCCTACATCATATTAATCACTAGATCATTCATGATTAACCATAATTATATTCATTGGTGTGTTTTTTACATTGAGATTATTCTCATCGATAATCATATTTTATGATATGTGGTTTTGTATAAACGCATGGTTTATAATTCAAATTCCAATTTCAATGGTTTGTTTATTGAGGAATCCTTTTCATTATCCTTCATTCCAAAATATCCCTCTTATTCATGAAATTACTAAAACCAAATAGATTTTTTTGTGTTAAAAAAGTTAAGAATAAGAGTAAATAATAAAATGAATTCAACCTTAAATAATATTATTTGTTTTCATTTCTCAATTTGCTTATATTTTCCATGGTTTATCATTTGTTAATAATAGATTGATATAGGTTACATTCAATTGGGATATCTTAAATTTCTCATCCAAATATCTCATAGTATCTATGAATATAAACCATCAAATTGGTTCTTTAAAGAGAATATGATCATCCATGTCATGTATCTCCAGAGATTCTATCCAGATGAGATGTTTCAGGCACACTGATCATTAATCATGGAATTAGTCAAGTTAGTACAGAAAAAAATAATTCATGGTGATCACTAATACTATGAAATATTCTACTTCTGCCTCTAATTTCATGTATCAACGCTTGGATGTATTTATAGGTATAAAAATATTAACTACCTCACATTATCTCATTATATAATTATATAAAATGACTACCTTTATAGGAATTTTTGAAGGTTCAATAACCCTAACAACAAAGGTAGTTAATAAAATGTAAAAACATTTCTAATAAGATATGAAAAATAAATGTTCCCTTCAGTGATTACAACTGAATGAAAATAATCTCATCCTACAAATAAAATTGGTATTATTACTTAATTATTTTATCAACTAATAGTTACATAACAAAATGACAAATAGGAAGAGTTATTAGGATACAAGAAACATAAAACTCTATTCTCATTGTGTTGGAAATTTTTCTATGATGTAAATGAACTTTTATACATTCCATTGGACTAATATTACTCATAATACCATATAAAGAATGACAGAATAAGTGGAGATATATAACGATCAATATGAAAATAACACAATAAAAGCTATATGGATTAGATCATATGCCTAATAGTGTGAATAACAAAAAAATCATTTCAAAATAACACATATCATATGTGATAAAATTATGGATGAGATCTAGATAAAACATCTCAAATGATATCAATTTTGAAATAAAATGATAAAAAAAATGAATTATATAACCATATCCATCAAAACAATCAATGAAATTTGGAAATCATACACAGATAATTATATATATTGGTAAACATGGCTACACACTAACCCATGGACTCATAAAATTATGAGAAGATCTAAACTCCATCACACTCCTCCTTTCTGAATCTTATTAAATTCTAAAACATTAAGGAATAACTTTATTTTAATGGGATATAGTCTTTTTCCAATTTCATTTATGAGATATATATTTCCCACCCTTCATGAATCCAAATATTTATGTTACACATAAAAATAATTATAACATCATAAAATAGCACATCAAAAAAATGGGTTTCATGAATTTTTAAAATCATTATATAAATATACATGGTAAATAAAATTGTTTACATATTATATCAAAATTTAAATTATTTTATTTTAATAAATAACATATGCAATGAAATGGGTTTCATAAACCATCAAAATATAATAACAAATTAAATTTCTTACAACATGAAATGTGATCATGTAAAATAATCAAAAATATATATACTAATATATGGGGGAATATAAATGATATGTACACTGGAGATAGATCATTTTTATATAATAGTCATAAATACAAAAATTTAGATATTAAAAATATTATTTATTCACTATTTCAAAATATATTATTATTATTTTATTCTCAAAACGTATCAACTATTTTTAGATAAAATGAAAAGGAAAGACTCTATGGAAATTGAATTGGTACAAAAAATAGTTTTCCTAGAATTAAAATAGATAACCTAATTAAAAAGTGAATTACATTGAAAATATAACATTATATATGTTTTGTTCAGAGTGGACACTCCAGAGGGGGGGTGAATTGAGTTCCAATTGAAATTTCTATTAAAACATTGTCTAGTTAAAAATACCGCGATTTATAAATTAAGTTAAACTGTAGTGAATTTATACAGATTGAAAATGTTCACTTATCTTCTCAAAGATTGATTAGGTCTCAGTTAGTTTAACCATAAGATCAAACTATCTTTTGAAACTAATATACTTATTTACAATAAGTGTAAACACTTGCTAATCTTACTATCAAAGTAGCTTCAAAATAATTTTGTATTTTTAAAAGTAATAGCAGCTGAATAAATATAATATATGTCGTATACATTAAACGTAAATAAAATATGCACAGTAGATATAACAAGAGGTTCAGTCTCAAGCTTAGGCTTAGTCCTCTAAAATTTATATAAATTTGATCCACACCCTGGATCGGGGTTAACAATAGTTTACAAAACTATCCAGGCCACATAGGGACCTCTGCCACTATTCTACATGGGAAACAGAGCAAAGACCAGGCCACACAAGGACTTCTTCCACAGTTGACGTGGGTAAACAAGTGATAAGAGATTTGGAGTGAGGATATTGATATCCTCCAGTTCAGTGCAGGAGATAGTGTGTGTATAAGAAATACAGAGTACACCACACTGCTCGAAAGTTAATAAATAAATCACGTAGAGAATATGGATAAGAGTTTAGAAAGCTCTAGTGATTATCAATGCAGCTCGAGAATCTTTGGATTCAGTAGGAGTGCTTCTGAGTCCTTATCTGGTTTTTCTGTTGAAAAAAAGAGTGTCGTAGTTCAGCATGTCTTCTTCAGGAGTGAGAATGATCTCTTGATTCGCCGTGTGTTCTTCAGTGGTGTTGGATTGCATTCATAAGAGTTCTTTGAAAAACTGTCAATCTATTTCATGCTCAGGATTGTTCTTCTTGTTCAGCATAGTGCTCTCTGGTGTATGCAAGTTCTTCTCGTTGTACATTCACACTTTCACGTCACTACTTGCGCTTGTTGCACATGTACTACATTTCAATCTTTCTTATATTCCACGAGTTATGGCAGTAGGAATGATTCCCTTTTCATAGGTACGAGATACAGTTTCATGTGAAGCCAACAACTAGATTTAAATAACATTAATTGCATTAAATAAAACAAATATAACCGTTAGCATCACTTAAAATAATTTTGACAAAAGCTTAAGAAACAGTTTCACAGTGATCATGGAGATAGTGTCTTCTTCACGGTGTATGATCATGGTGTCTGGTCACGGTGTCTGGTCACGGTGTCTGGTCACGGTGAGTACTTCACGGTGTCTGGGTTACGGTGAGTGGTCACGGTGTCTGGGTTATGGTGAGTGGTCACGGTTTCAGGGTTTCGGTGAGTGGTCACGGTGTCTGGTCACGGTGTCTGGTCACGGTGTGTGGTCACGGTGTCTGGTCACGGTGTCCGGTCACGGTGAGTCCATACTTAGAAAAAAACTGTATTTGGACTAGGACAGTGATATTCAGAATATGATTTAAGGTTACTCATTAGAGATAATATATTAGATAATTGTAATTATGCATAAAACTTGTAAAGAGTAATAAACATCCATACGATTTGTTATTATAAAAACATGATATGCACCTATTGTGTAGTTTGAAGAGAATTAGCAAGATGTTCACTGAAGATCAAGATTAATTAATAGTAATGAGAATTGTGATTATTAAAACATGATTAACACATGAGGAGTCCAACAATCACCCCCTTTTTGATGATCACAAGTCACATATAGGCAGAATATAAAAGATATGTAATATTAAAGATACTAGCATAACAAAAACATTATAGAACAGATACTTGCAGTTTGTTTTCCATGTATACTATTATAGAACTGATACTTGTAGGTTTTTCTCCCCCTTTTGGGATTATCAAAAAGTAGCGAAAAATAAATGAAACTCGGCAATTATCATTAACCAAATCATCCATAATACAAAGTACAGGAGAATTACAAACTGGAAGTAAAAAATTTCATCCCATCAAAAAGAAATACAGGCGGTAAACTCTTTAGGGATCCATTTTTGTCTTGCCTTTATCAGCAGCAGGAGCTGGTGCGGAAGTAGAAGAAGGCATAGAAGAGGTAGAAATCGAGGGTAAGGGTAGACCTTCAAAAAAAGATGGAGCCAAAGTAGGAGTAGTAGAAGATCGAGGCTTAAGTTGGTCAAGAATGACTGGCCGGATCAGAGAAAGGGCTTGGCTAACTGTCATGGTAGTAGATGCTAAGGCAGGAAGTCCAGGTCTAAGGGGTGCAGCAGCTGGAGGAACTATAGCAGTACTCTTCACATGAAGATATGGATTCAAAAGATTGATGAAATCTGTTGTGATTTCACCACCATACTGCATATCCTTTTCAAAATCATCATTATTCTCCAGAAATCTGTCCAACAATCTGGTGAACTCTGAAAGTTTCTGAACTTGAGCTTTACATTCTTGAGTCACCGGAGGGTTTCTTATATTTTCCACAAGATATCCAAAGTGATCTGTCATGTCACTTTTAGAGAAAATCCAGGAATGATACAAATCTATTTTCTTGGAGATGTCTTGTTGAGCATCATTGGCTATATTTGAATGGATCCTAACCAAGCCCAATGCTCTATCACTGTTCTTAATTACTTCTGACAATGAAAATAGATCCAAGCCACTGAAGGCATACTGTAATTTTTCCTTAATCAAGGATCTCAGCAAATAATAATCCAAATTAGTTGTGGAGGTCTGACCAGAAGCAGTTGAATCCTTGACAGCTTCGGTTAGAACTTTGAGATGTTTTATAACTTTTTGCAGACATCCAGTGTATTCATATGTAAGCTTATTCAGAGTTTCCAAAGGCTCTCTCATGTGTTCCAGCATCTTCATGTTCATTTTTCCAATATTTTAATCAAAAGATAGAAGGTAAGGATGAAATTGAGACACAATCTCCCTTCCAAGGAGGGAATCAGAAGATTCAGGTGAAACAACAGCAGGTGCAGGGGAAGAAACAGGAGCAGATTCTAACCTCACAGATATCTCATTCTGCAGACTTGCTACCATACTTTTCAGATTTGCAACATCAGTAATCAACAGCTTATTCTCTACTCAGACTTCTTGAATTTCTCGGGTCATCCTTGGATGAATATGCAAGATAATATTTTCCAAGAGAATTGATGCATCTTCTTGACTTAATTGAGTCACTGGAGAGGTTGAGTGGAGATAATTTTCTCAAAACGAGCTAACAATGTCTTTCCAAAAGCTTTCAGATCATCTTTGGTTACAAAGGAATGAAGCTCAGGTAAGGATGCAGGTAAAGGTAGAGGCTCAGATTCTGGTTGAGTTTCAGATTCATCTTCAGACTCATATTCTGATCCAGATTGAGGTTGGGGCTCTGATTCTAGTTCTGAATGAGCTAAGGACTTTAGTAGAAACAGAGAAGAAAGATCCATTCCAGTTGCAGTCACTTGTTGTGACTCATTCATATCATAAAAGCTTAGGAACTCATACCGAGAGTGTATAGAGAAAGTGACAGAAGTTTGAGAAGCTTCACCAGACCCAGCTTCCACAATATCAAGATTTGGAGTTTCTTCCCCCTCAACTTGTGCTTCCCTTCCAGATTCTTGAGGTTCAGGAACATGGACAAGATCTACATGATCATCCCTAATCTCTTCAGCATATTCTTGCCTTACCAGCTGAAAGGCAATTTCCATTCTTTCTTCAGTAGATAGAATAACTTCAAGAACCAATTGTTCCACTGGATAAGCATCCAGACTTGCTTCTTTCTCAACAGAAAGAGTCTCTTCAACAAAAACTTCCTAAATGGGTACTTGCTGTTCTAAACCAGGAAAAACTAATTTCCATGCAGCATTGGGATGATCTTCTTCCACATGAAGAACAACTGAAGGATCCTCAGTCCTTTCCTTATCAACAACAACTTCCTCTCCTTGAGGTATTTCAGCAGGGATAACTACATGGATAACAACCCTTCCCTCCTCAACAGGAACTGTTTCCATTGGAGGTATTACAAATTCTTCTCCAGGTGGAACTTCAGCTGTTACTTCTCCTTATTCTTCTTCTTCAGAGTACTCAGACACTTCATCTGGTTCCAAACCAGGATCATCTAGGTTCTTAGGCCTTCTTGGATAGTCAACAAGATTAAACTTTTTATACAGTTGATTACTATCCTCAAACCATTTCTTTTTCCAAGGATTCCAGCAAATCTTCATCCTTCTGATGATAGGCATGGATAAGAAGAAATCAAAGTCCTCTAATTTTTCTTCATTCGGTCCAACCATTACTTTTTAGACTAACATGGCTGAAATCAACCTTTAATAAAACAGGGAGGTGGATTTGGAAGTTACTTTGACCAGCTCACAGATATGGTTGATAACATACTTACACAGATTGATCGTTTGGCCATTCTTCACTAGCTGAATCAGGAAAACATCCTGATACTTCATCATAGCAAAATCACCTTTTCTTGGACTAACCAAATTCTGAACAAACTTGAACAAAAGTCTTGTCTCCCCATCTAGTTTAGCAGCTATGGCCCTTCGCTTGGTTCCATTTCCAGTTAGATTTTCCAAAGCGGTTTCTAGGTCAAATATGTCAGTTGTTGGAGGATGGTCTCTTTTGTAATCTTCACACACTCCTTCATGTGGAATTCTTAAGCATGCATCCCACAACATTGAAGACAAAGCGCACTTCTGACCATCGATCCATCAGGTCACCAAAAAGCTTTCTCCAAACTCAAAAGAGAACTTCACATACTGATAGAATTCAGATACAACCCTCGGGTAAATCGGTCAATTCTGTCCAGTGAACCATTCATGCCATCCATGTTCTTTTAAAACATTCAAAACTAAAGATCTGTTTGACATCAACCATTCAGGGAAATCCTCTTTTTCAGGTACAACTGTATGGCTTACCAGGTTTGGGTTTAGAGGTCCTTCGGGAGCTATCCTCGGTATCCTCCTTTGTTTCTTAGATCGGTGCTTCTCAGACGAGGGTGAAGATGGACGCTTCATCCATGGAATTCACTAAATGTCCGGGCGATAGGGAAAAGAAGGTTCAAGAGAGAATTCTGGTAAGGAGTCAAATGAAACACTTAAGTTTTATCATTTGGGAATGTCAAATTTCATAAAAACACAAATTCGGGAAATCAAATTGCGGTGAAATAAAAATTATCACGATACGGGTAAAAATAAAAATAATAAAAATAATCATACTTCTCACGATGAGACAGAAAACTAGCCATCACAGTGAGACAGTTTATATTCATCACGGTGAAACAGTGAGCAGTTTATATAGTCACGGTGAGATAGTGAGTTGTCAGACCCTGAGCATAAAAAATGTAACTTAGAAACAATAAGATATTCATTTATGATTAATAATACCCAGATAATGTATGATGTAGTCTAATCTTTCAGAATTTAATGGTTTAGTGAATATATCAGCAAGTTGATATTCAGTACAAATGAATTCCAAAGTGATATCACCTTTTTGATAATGATCCGTCAAAAAGTGATGTCTTACATCAATATGTTTTGTCCTAGAATGAGAAACACGATTCTTAGAAATATTAATAGCCCTTGTGTTGTCACAATCTATTGAGACATGTCTGAATTGATATCCATAGTTTAGTAATGTGTGTTTCATCCACAAAATTTTTGCACAACAACTTCCAGCAGCTATGTATTCAGCTTCTGCAGTTGACAATGCAACATAATTTTATTTCTTACTACACCATGATACTAGTGACTTGCCTAAAAGATGACATGTTCCAGAGATGATTTTTCTATCTAGCTTACATCCAGCAATGTCAGCATCAGAATAACTAACTAGTTCAAATGATTGTCCTTTGGGATAGAACAGTCCTACATTGGGAGTATTCTTGAGGTATTTCAAAATTCTCTTTACAAAATTTAAATGTGACTCTTTAGGGTTTTCTAGAAAACGAGCACACATACGCACACTAAACATAATACCTGGATGACTAGCAGTCAGGTAGAGTAAACTTCCAATCATTCCTCTGTAAGTGGTTTGATCAACCGATTTACCATTTTCATCAAGATCCATCTTACAGGTGGTACTCATGGGAGTGTCACTACTTTTTGTGCTATCCAATCCAAATTTTTTTAAATGATCTATAGTATATTTACTTTGAGTTAAAATAATTCCATCATCATTTTGAATAATTTGAAAACCAAGAAAGAATTTATGTTCACCCATTAAACTCATTTCAAATTCATTTTTCATCATTTTTGAAAAATCAGTACATAAAGAATTTTTAGAAGATTCAAGGATAATATCATCAACATAAATTTGTACTACTAAAATATCTTTAGAAATTCGTTTTATAAAAAGAGTAGGATCATCTATTCCTTTTGTAAAACCTTTAAAAATTAGAAAAGTACTTAATCTATCATACCAAGCTCTTGGAGCTTGCTTTAAACCATATAAAGCTTTTTATAATTTGAAAATATCATTTGGAAAATGAGGGTTTGAATAACCAGGTGGTTGTTCAACAAAAACATCCTCAGTAATATATCCATTTAAGAATGCACTATTGACATCCATTTGATATAGTTTAAAATTTAGATGTTCAAAATAAGCAAGTAAAATCCTAATAGCTTATAATCTGGCTACTGGAGCAAAAGTCTCCTCATAGTCAATACCTTCTTCTTGACTATAGCCTTGTGCAACTAGTCTAGCTTTATTTCTAACTATGTTTCCAGATTCATCTACTTTGTTTCTAAACAGCCATTTTGTGCCTATTGTGAAAGTTTCCTTAGGTCTTTCAACATGATTCCAAACTTTATTTCATTCAAACTGATTGAGTTCTTCTTGCATAGAAATTACCCAAAATTCATCACTAATAGCATCATCAATGTTTTTAGGTTTAAGATGTGACAAGAAGGATTGATGTTCAACCTGATTTCTATGAGAAGATCTAGTCTGGGTACCTCTATCAAGATTTCCTACAACAGCATCTAAAGGATGATTCTTCAGAATTCTAGTTGATCTAGTAAAGGTAGGGCTAGATATTTCAGGTTCCTCAACAGGTTGGGAATCAACCAATGCAGGTTCTGGAAAATTTCTAGAACTGGACGTTTTAACTACAGGTCCACTGTCCTTATCATTAAGGTTCAAAAAAATTGATCATCTTTATGATTTTCAAGAGAGGTTTTAGGGTCATGTGGATCAGTTTCATCAAGCTTGATGTGAACAGATTCTTGCACACACTTGGTTCTCTTATTGAAAACCCTATAGGCTTTACTATAAGTAGAGTAACCTAGGAAAATTCCTTCATCACTCTTGGATTCAAATTTGTTGAGATTGTCTTTAGTATTAAGAATAAAGACTTTGCAACCAAAAACACTGAAGTAGTTAACCTTGGGTTTCCTATGGTTCCACAACTCATAAGGGGTCCTCTTAAGAACAGGTCTGATTAAGAATCTATTGATAACATAAAATGATGTATTTACAGCTTCAGCCCAAAAATAAACAGGCAGGTCATACTCATTAAGCATAGTTTTAGAAATTTCTTGCAGAGTTATATTCCTTCTTTCTACTACACCATTTGGCAGGGGTGTCCTAGGGGCAGAGAAATTGAGACTATAACCATTGTGAGAGAAATAAGATTCATATTCATGATTCTCAAATTCATGGCCATGATCACTTCTCAGAGTTTTAATCTTAAGTCCACAAAGGTTTTCTATAGATTTGGAGTATTTAACAATGTAAGAACAAGCTTCACTTTTGTGAGCTATAAAATATACCCAAGTATATCTAGAAAAGTCATCTACTAAGACATATACATAGTGCTTCCCATTTAAGCTAGAAACTCTATATGGTCCAAATAAATCCATGTGAACCAACTCGAGAGGTTGATAAGTTGAAAATTCTATCTTTGATTTGAATGAAACGTTATGTTTCTTTCCCTTTTGATAGGGATTACAAACTTTGTCATTTGGAAACATAAGTTTGGGTAGGTCTCTAACTAAGTTCCTCCTAGCAAGTTTTCTAAGCGAGTGTATATTTCAGTGTCCCAATCTTCTGTTCCAAAGCCAAGACTCTTTATGAAAAGCATTTAAACAAGTAATATTCTGCTTAGCTAAAGAATTTAAATCAACAGCATAAACATTTTCATTTCGCAGGGCAGAAAATACTAAAGCATGTTTATAATTAAAAACATTGCACAAATCATTTTCAAATTTATCATTAAAAAATCATCAAATAACTGAGAAATACATAACAGATTATATTTAAGTCCATCAACAAATAAAACTTTAGAAATTAATACTGAGTCAGTGTTACCAATCAGGCCTAAGACGATGATTTTCCCTTTAGAATTATCACCAAAAGTGATAAAACCTCCATCATCTCTGACTAAGCTTTTAAAGCATGTGAAGTCTATAGACATATGTCTTTAACATCCACTGTACAAGTACCAGGTCTTTCTACAGGAGCACTTTAAGCAGGTTTCCTACAAAACAGATTTAGATAGGAAATGATTTTGGTACCCGGATCTTCTTCGGTCCAGACAGGTTAGCAATCAATGTTTTTGGTACCCAAATTTGTCTTATGGGTCTCATGAAAGTTGTAGAATCAATAGACTTTGAAAGATGACCCTTATTATATCCATAACTATGAATATAACTAGTTGAAGCATATAAATGTCCAGAACTAGAATTAGCAGCATTTTGTCCAGATTTAAGAATAAATCTATTCTTAGTAAACTGTCTCTATCCAGGTTTGTTGCCTATTCCAGTAGTGTATTTTGGTGCAACTTGAATTCCTAGAATTTGAGTTAGTGTATCCTTTCCATTTGTGAATTTCTATAAATCCTTTCTGAGTTTCTCATTAGATAAATTCAGTTCAGTTTTTTCTTTAAGTAACTGAGCATTCTTTTCCATTTCAATATTATGATCTGATTTATGTTTAACAGTTAAAGCATAATGTTTCTTTAATCATTTTTATTTGTCTTTCAGCTCATTACAGGTTTCTTCTAACATATCACAATATTCAAATAGTTCATATTTGGACATGTTATCAGTGTCAGTATCATCTTCAGGATAATAAGAATTAAAAGCAGGAGTTTCAGCTGTTACCTCAGAAGTGTTTGTCATAAAACACATGTTTTCCATATTTCTGTGTTCAGTTTCAGAGACTTCAGATTCAGTAGATCTATCCTCAGAAGTGCTCCAAGTAGACTTCATAGACTTTTTGTACTTAATGTCCTTGTAATCATATTTCTTCTTGAATTTGAGCTTTGAGCAGTCTGCTTTAATATGTCCTTTCTTTTTGCACTCATAACAGACAACTTCATTACTTTTATCTGGTTTTTTCCAATCCTTCTTCCAATGTTCCTTATTGTCATACTTTACTTTGTAATTTAATTTTATGAAAAACATCTTCTTCATATAGAACTTCTTAAACCTTATGGCAATGTGATCCATTTCAGCATCACTATCAGAAGTACTTTCACTGTCTTCACAGCTTGGACTTTCGTTTAAAGCTTGAAGCTTCTCCTTATCTGTATTCGTTGAAGTTGAAGTCTTGAAAGCAACAGACTATCTTCTAGGGTATTCTTATTCTTCTTTTTTCACCTTAAGTTATTCTTCATACATCATAAGCTTACCAATGAGTTCTTTAACAGGTAGAGCAGCAATGTCACATGACTCTCTGATTGAAACAGACGTGCCTCTCCATCCGTCTAGTAAACATCTCAAGATTCTCATAATTTGTTCCTTTGTTGTAATAACATTTCCAAGTGAATTCATTTTATTAACTATCTCATTAAACCTGAGATACATGTAAGAAATAGGTTAATCAGTTTTCATTTTAAAATTATCATATTTAATAGTATAAGTGTTTAATCTCATTTCCTTAAAATTAGTTGTTCCTTCATGAGAATCATCTATGGTATCCCAAATTTCAAAATCAGTTTTACAAGCAGAAATTATGTTAAAATCTTCATCTCCTATAGCACAGTATAGGGCATTCATGGATTTACAATTATTATTGTAAGCAGTCTTCGTAGGTTCATCGCAAGTGGATCTAGAAGTAGTGGGATGTTTATATTCTAATTCTATGGTAGTCCATATATTAAAACCTATGCTTTCTAAATGAATTTTCATTTTATGCTACCATTGGGCATAGTTGGTACCATTTAAGAAAGGTGGCATGTTAGTAGCAGCACCATCTAGTCTATTATCCATAACTATATTTTAGAAAGACAATTTAAAGAAAAAAAATTAGAACTAACAGAAATTTAAGATCTTTAGAGATGCAACTAAAATCACAGTTGAAAAACAGAGTATTTCAAAAATCCTTGAACAAGGAAAAACAAACCATTGATACCAAATGTTGGTCGAAGTGGACACTCAAGAGGGGGGTGAATTGAGTTCCAATTAAAATTTCTGTTAAAACATTGTCTAGTTAAAAATTCCCCGATTTATAAAATAAGTTAAACTGTAGTGAATTTATACAGATTTTAAATGTTCACTTATCTTCTCAAATATTGATTAGGTCTCAGTTAGTTTAACCACAAGATCAAACTAACTTTTGAAACTAATATACTTATTTACAATAAGTGTAATCACTTGCTGATATAACTATCAAAGTAGCTTCAAAATAATTTTGTATTTTTTAAAGTAATAGCAGCGAAATAAATATAATATATGTCGTATAAATTAAACATAAATAAAATATTCACAATAGATATAACAGGAGGTTCATTCTCAAGATGAGACTTAGTCCTCTCAAATTTATATAAATTTGATCCACACCCTAGATCAAGGTTAACAACAGTTTAAAAAACTGTCTAGGCCACACAGGGACCTCTACCACTGTTCTATGTGGGAAACAGATCAAAGACTAGGCCACACAAGGACCTCTTCCACAGTTGACGTGGGTAAACAAGTGATAAGAGATTTGGGGTGAGGATTTTGATATCCTACAGTTCAGTGCATGAGACAGTGTGTGTATAAGAAATACAGAGTACACCACACTGCTCGAAAGATAATAAATAAATCACGTAGAGAAGATAGATAAGAGTTTAGAAAACTCTAGTGATTATCAATGCAGCTCGAGACTCTATGGATTCAACAAGAGTGCTTCTAAGTCCTTCTCTGGTTTTTCGGTTGAAAAACAGTGTGTCATAGTTCAGCTTATCTTCTACAGGAGTGAGAACAATCTCTTGATTCGTCGTGTGTTCTTTAGTGGTGTTGGATTGCATTCATAAGAGTTCTTTGAAAAACTGGCAATCTCATTCGTTCACAGGATTGTTCTCCTTGATCAGCACAGTGCTCTCTGGTGTATGCAAGTTCATCTCATTGTACATTCGCACTTTCACGTCACATCTTGCACTTGTTGTACGTGTACTACATTTCAATATTTCTTATATTGCACGATTTCTGGCAGTAGGAATGATTCCCTTTTCATAGGTACGAGATACGGTTTCCTGTCAAGCCAACAACTAGCATTAAATAACATTAATTTCATTAAAGAAAACAAATATGACCGTTAGCATCACATAAAATAATATTGACAAAAGCTTATGAAATGGTGTCACCGTGATCATGGAGACGATGTATTCTTCATGGTGTTTGATCACGGTGTTTGGTCATGGTGTCTGGTCACGGTGTCTGGTCACAGTGAGTCCTTCACGGTGTCTGGGTTATGGTGAGTGGTCACAGTGTTTGGGTTACGGTGAGTGGTCACGATGTCTGGGTTACGGTGAGTGGTCACAGTGTCTGGTCACGGTGTCTGCTGACAGTGTCTGGTCACGGTGTCTGGTCATGTTGAGTCCTTCATGGTGAGTCCATACTTAGACAAAAAACTGTATTTGGACTAAGACAGTGATATGCAGAATATGAGTTAAGGTTACTCATTAGAGATAATGTATGAGAGAATTGTAATTATGCATAAAACTTGTAAAGAGTAATTAACATCCATAAGATTTGATATTATAAAAACATGACATGCACCTATTGTGTAGTTTGAAGATCATTAGCAAGATGTGCACTAAAGATCAAGATTAATTAACAATAATGGGATTTGTGATTATTAAAACAAGATTAACACATGTGGAGTCCAACAATAAGAAATTTTATTAGTTATATAATTGTGTTTTAGTTACAAATCCAATTGAAAATTCTAAATACTGAGTCCTGTAAGAGATAAGTCATTTGAAGTACTTTTTAGAAATTTTTCAAAATAAAGATTCCTTGATATAAAGAATAACATAAATCCTTTAACTGAAAATTAATTGAATTTTTATAATCTTAATAGAATCCAATTTTTTTCCCAAAAAGGGGATAGTGAAAATAAATTAATAATTTTTAATTTTAAACGAATCATTAACAACAAAATCTTAAAGAATACATAATTATTTCATTAATGGTAATATAAAATATGTTTATGAAATTAAAATTGTAAAAGATTTAATTAAATATAAGAAATATGATATTAGTTATAAAATGAAAATTGTAGTGTATTATAAATAGTTTCATTATAGAATCATAGAAATCCCATTTGAGAACATTAACTAATCCTTATTAAATCCCATATTTTTAAAAAAATGTAATAATTTACTTTGGAAATGAGATATTAAAATTGGAAAAGTAGTATAACATTTTCTATATTATAGTTTTAAAAATTTATGTGCATAGTGTTGGTAAGTAAATATGGACATGGAAGAAAAGGTATATTGTAAAAAATGGGTGTTATTATTACTAAGGATTCACATTTTTTTATATCAGTTATTCAAAGAATATTATGTTGATAAAGAGATGTAATTTCTCCCAGAATAATATGTGATAAAAAAATATCGTAGTAGTTTATGATAGATAAATCAGGAAATAATGTGGTCATATAATAGTGACTGTAAAAAAATAATGATATTAGAGTCTTCCTTACCCCTTACTACCTTTGTAAAATTTTCTTCAACTACCCAATATATTTGGAACTTTAAAAATAAATTTAATATCATGATATATCGGAGAGTAATGAAAAATATTTAATGTATATGTATTCAATCTATTTAATAGAAAATACGGTTTTTAGTATGATTATGTCTCAAAGGATTCAAATTTGAGACAAAGAAGACATAATAAATTTATAAGTGAATTGATTAAAATATATTGTTAGAGAAATTGTGAAATAAAAATTTATAAATCACGAAAATGGTGATCTGTGATAATTAAATTCATTTTTTATATAGTGATACCACATCAATGTGTAATATGTGAAAAACATGAACAATTCATCAGCAATAATGAACTGGAGTCAACAAACACTTATCTTATTTCCATTCTTATTCGATGGGATTATAAAATACTAAAAAATATAAATAAATAACATAATATCATATTCTATAAAAAAATCCTAAAAAATATACATTTTAATTATATATTATAAAGGTTTATCATGATTATAGTAATTAGTTATTGAATATAATTGAAATATGGTGTTAATATACTTAAAATATATATTTTCATGTTTATTAAATATTATAAAATTACACAAAATTTGATAGCAAGTTCACTATTGATGTGTTTTTTATGATTTTATAATAAAGAACTTATAATTATTTTTAGTTTTCTTGTTTAATCGCATTTTTTTTTATATTGTTATCAGAATGTAGAATTGATAACATCTATTTCATTATATTTTATTATTGAAAATATTACATTAATAAAAAGTTAAACACTTAAGATGATATTTTGTCAATTATATAATGATGTTGGGGGCTTACCCAAGGGGTAAAGGCTCCACTTAATCCTACATCATAACTATTTTAAAATCATATTGGTATTAAATTTTCATCGGCAAGCAGTGAGGAAGACATGATTCATGATGCAAGTAGGTGGTGACATAGGAATGACGAATGATTCTAATATGTGGTGACCCAATAATGACTAATGCGTTGTGAAGCAAGAACTATGATGCAAGAATTATGTTGCATTAGCCCTTTAGGCTATGTAATGGGATTCATTCCCACTGGGCCTTCGTTCCATGCATTTAATAAATTAGATTTTATTGGTGGGATATATCATTGGGGGATATGACCTGCCTTTCCAGCCTATTCGTGTGGTGTGTCTTTGTTTAGTATAGATGTAACCCCAAGAACCTAATATATATATGTTTTGATCCATAAAAAATCCATGAATTACATACAATATTATAATAATATTATCTATCATGTTCTTATAGTATTCCATTTTAATATTTTAATGTGTTTCTCACACTGACCCAAACAAGAAAACTCTTTTACATTATTAGTGATTTTTGTTAAGGATTTGTTCCATTAGAAATTGAATCATTCAAAATGACTATTAATTCTATAATTTAATTTTTTAATCAAATTTGAATATGTATATATAATTTATGAAAAAAATAAACAATAAAATATGTGTCATTATGGTGGAGATAATTGCATGAATCTATGACAAGTATTCCTATTTAAAAAAATAATATGGGGTGAATTTGGATATTGAAAAACAAATCTATTTTTATAATATATGTGATATATAATATATTTTCATTAATACAAAATTTTAATTTCATTAATGATATATGTAAATTAAAAAAACGGCCTCAATATGGGGAGGTTTTAGTACACACAACACATTAAGGGTGGTCTTTTATTATTATATGTGGATAGAATTGAATATATAGGGTATTCCAATTGAAAGAAAAAATATCTTTATATTAATGATATTAAATTCATAATTTTATTATGGTGATATTAATATTTAAAGAGTATGATATAATATAAAACCTTAATAAGGAGAGAATAATAATGTTAACATCTGATTTTTCCATTGTTTTCCCCTTAAAATGGATGGGCTTAGGCTAATTATGATTGAATATAAGATTTTGTTTAAAGGATTGTTTTCAAGGAAGAGTAAATTTACATATTTTTAAATAGGAAATCAATGGATTGGTGTGTGATTGAAAAGTTTTTTGTGAACAACTTTATATAATATGGTAAAAGAAAACTTTTTGAAACATACTTTATATTTTAATAATTACATGACAATATTCCTAGGTAAATTCTATTAAATGTTCCAAATTGTTGAGTGTGGGGTTTATTTTGGTCAAAAATGCAAAACCATGTGTTTCTATAAATGTTTTAAATATTTATATATTTTTTACCATTATGTTTTAACATTGTAAATTTTTTCTTTTGAAATATATATCATGTTTTTTACAATGTTAATTAATGTTTTAATGATCATATTAAATAACACATATAGTAAAATTTTTGTGTGATTTAAAAATAAATTATATCTATAGAATATAATTATAATTTTAATTACTATAAAATTAACATTTAAATTAAATTATTTAATGCGTTGAAACATCATTTTAGTAGAAATCAGATATTTCGAACAATATAGAATCATTATCATAAGTAGTACTGCTTGAAAATAAAATGAGTGTTAATATATTTATTTAAAATTATATAAATAATATTATATCTATTATATATATGCCTTTTAAATTTATTTTTTTCAATATAAATTCATTCATATCAATAAAAGAATACTTTCAAAATAATTATTTCATCATTATATTTTTGATAAACATTAAACTGAATAATATAATTTTTTTAAATAAAAACTAATGTGGTTGTATAAAAAATATATTATACCAGATACTATAATAATTTTTTCAAATTAATTTTATATGTATAGGGAAATTAATCAAAATAATCGCCCATGTAACAAATTGAAAACATTTTATAAAGAATATTTTATAGGAAAAACCATTTTCAATTAAGAATGAATTATTATTTCCAATGATTCTGATAAATTTAAAATAATATTAATAATTTTATGAGTATTTAGTGAACAAGAAAATGAATAAAAACAATATCCAATTATTTTGCAATTTATTAGGCAAAATACTTTATTTTTTTCATTATAACAATACAAATATTTTTAAAATGATTATAATGAGTTTATAAATTTAATTTATTTTGTCAAATTGTTTCATTTTATATTGTAATTATATATGTAAAATGGATCAAAAAACGTTCAATGTATTTATATTATAAAATTATTTCATAAAGGTGATGATAATAATAAATGTTTTCAGTAGTCACCTATATGTAGTTATATTATAAAAATGATAAAAATATATTTGAATTAATTTTGTTTTGTGGAATTCCAAACAAAATCAATAAGATATTAAAAATCTATAAATATATATTTTTAATGGATAATATATAAAATATGATAAATCTATTATATTTAAATTAACATTTTCTATATTAGAACTGTTAATTTATTACCATACAAAAGAATTATCTATTATCAGTTTAGCATCTCAATGTTTAATTACATATTAACTAATAATTTATTCTAAATAAATTGTGTCTTTTTACATTTATGGTAGAGTATGGAAAATGTTATGTAATGTAGTAATTATTTTAAAGGATTTCAAATCTTGGTTCATTATAAATGATGTCTATGTTAGTATCATTTATAAATAATAATTTTTAAAACTTTAAAATAAAAAATATGTTTAAAAGGATTTTTTATTGTTTTCCAAAATAAATAAAATTATATCAAAAGATATTGTTTTATATGAATAACCAATTTTAATATGTGTATTAATTTATTGGTATTTTTAATATATCCTTGTTTCCATTATAAGTTCATAGTAGATTGTGTGTATTTATAATATATTTATTTATTTTTTAAAAAAATGAATATATCAAAATAATATAAAAAACCCAACAATTAATTAATTTTTATGAACATTTGTTAAAAATTATTTTTATATAACCTAAATTTGATTCTAAATATTTTAATTAAAAATATATTATTATGACCCTTATATAATGAAAAATACAATTTTTTACCACAGAAACTACATTTCAAAACATATAAAAATTTAATCGGTATTTGTTAAATCATATTTTTAAGTAAATACTTCTTATTAATTCTATTTGTATAAAATTAATTTTATGAAAAAATATATTTATATATCAAAAATATTATTACAAATGAATCAACATATTTTCCAAAATTAAATATTATTTTCTTTTTACAAATATCCAATATTAATCAAACTATTAAGATAATAAATAACATATAAATAATTAATGTTTAATATGGATCAATATAATCATTATTTTCTAAAATGAAATAATATAAAAATTCATACAATGAGATTCTAAATTCAAAACCCCTTTTCAAACCATTGTTTTCTCTAAGGGTAAGGTGTGTGGTGGTAAGATAATTTTTAGGATATATTGGAGGACATGTATTTAGTGGAAAAATATATAGGTTATATCATCTACTGTATATTAGTTTTTCCCTGTTTTTGTTATTTAATATCATCAAGTAAATTTTCAAAAGAAAATCACAATATTTTTTTCTCCCTTAGAGTCTCTAAAAAATTTTCTTCATATAGTACAACTTCAGTGGTTTAGGCCATAAAAATTTTCATTATGTGTCTATTATATTTTCTAATAAAACTTAATATATAAAAATCATAATGATCAATATATAATTACAATATTTAAAGTGATTATGATGCTTAATAGTATTAAAATCCCTAAAGAAAAACAATTGATATATTTTATAACAGCCCAAAATAACAAATGAAATATAATTTATTTGTTTTCTAAATAAACATTAAATTATATGGTATATATTAATTAAAATGGATAGTCATTTATAATAATTATGTGTAATTATACATAAATTACTACAAATCTATATGATCATTTGGGTTAATATTCTTGGTTAAAATAAATTATGTAATGCATCTAAATTGTAACTCAAATACCTAATATGGAAAAAATCCCTCATTTATTTGGTTGAGTAATAATATTTAATGTGGGAAATTATTTTATATATGGTAAAATTATGACATGTATAAAAAAAGAAATTGAAAAAATATATAAATTATTTAGATTAAATATTTTAATGGAAGATACTAATAATATATTATGAAACTATAATAAGAATCATTATTAAGAATAACAAAGGTTTTATAAAATCTAAAATAAATAATAAACTATGGACATGTATTATTTAAACTCATTATATTCTAGGAATTATATAATACCATATGTGACAAATTAATGAGGTGAAATGTAATAAATTTAATAAAAATTTTGTGATTAAATTAAATATACATGATTAATGATTTAAAAAATTTTAAAGGCTACATATTGGTATGTAATATTCTTATTAGACATATCTATATAAGATATATTGACATTAGATATATAGTTATTTGACATATTACATCTGTATATACAAGTGTCAAATTGTTATTCTGTTTTCTTTAACATTCTGGTCAATTAATTGTAATGTAATAAATTCATGAAAAATAAATAAGGAATTAAATGAAATTATAACAAATTAATATATGAATTTATTATAAAAATAAGTATTTCATATTCATGATGTATTGTAATCATTATAATACAATTTTTGGTTATTATAATATTATAATAAATATCATAATATATATATAAATATATATAGTAATTAATTAATAATTTTTAATTAATTTTGAATTGAATAATAATATATGATCGAAAATATAATTAAAATAATAATAATTTGTTTGACATATTATTATCTATATAAATTAAATTAATAATCCAATAAAAATAATTTTTTTAAAATATAGTGTTATATATACAATAAAACAAGTTAATATTAATTTATTTTTTATTAAATGTCATGTATTATGTATAAATTCATTTTATAACTAAGAATATTTTTCTAATATTTTTATGTGTTAGATATTCTAATATTAAAAATAATATTTATTAATTCTAAAATTCTAATTAATCATATTAAAGTGAAAATTTTGAATCTTCACAAAAAAAATTAGGTCAATGTGGTCATCTTATTTTTTTAGTGTAACTATTAATTTCCATATTAATTATTTAATTATTTTAAAATGGGTAAAATGATATGGATTATATTTTGATAATTAAAATGGAATGAATCATTATATATGTACTTTTTTGGTTTTGTGGGTCAATAATTCATAGCTAAAAATTCATTACTTAAAAATTTCACCTATCACCAACATGATTCAATTAATACCATTCAAATAACTTAGTTTTTTTAGGAAATATACCTTATTTGAAACCCATAAAAAGTTATCCCTTCAACATCATAAAAAATAATTATATCATTTCTTTAATATCTTTAATAATAACCTATTTCATCTCCTATAGTATTCTTAGACATGTGACCACATCAGGTCAAAATAAGGAGTCCAAATTCATTTATGATGTGGGATGACATGGAAATAAAGAGATATCCTATCAATGTTGATTATAAAATCATTTTCCATCCATTAATATTTTATTCACATACACACATTTACAAAATAATAATAAACACACCAATTATTTTATATTAAATGATTTTTTATTTTTTCAAATTGATAATATCAAAATAATAAATGATGTTCTTAGTGATATTTTTTATAACACTTCCTTGTATTGACTGTTTGTACCACCTCCATTAATAATATGTTATCATTACAAGTATAAATGATTAATAAATTATAAATATATGAATAATTATATGAAAATAGTAATTTTAAATTTATTTCTAATTTCAATAATATATTTATATATATATATTTATTGATTAAAAAAGTAAATACATTTTATTTGTTCAAAATTCACATAAAAATGTTCTTATTAATCATTATAATCTTTTAAAAAAACATTCAAAAAATTATTATCAATGAATACAAAAACATCAAAACAACTATAAATCTTCCATGGTTCTTTAGTAGGTGTTGAACAGAATAAAAATAATCAAGGACCGAAAAATGGATACAAATGTTGGCATATAAAATATATGAAAATTAATACCCAGTTATTTTTTATTGAAAAATCATAAATAAATTGGTATTATGAATTTATAAATTAGAATTATCAAGTAAAATAAACATAAAATTTATTTTAATATAAGTGATTAAATTTCCTAAATTTATTTTATAAGATAATAATTCATTATATATGAAGCAGCAATACAGGGATATAGTTTTTGTTTAGTAAAAAAATAGTCCTTGTGTAATATTTCTATCCTAATATAATATTCCTTTTATTTTATTATGTTCATCCATTTCTAAATTTTTATTTATATTTCCAAATTCTCCTTTGGTAAATTACTATTACACATCAAAATAATTTTTTTATTAATGTATTTCATTATTCATAATATTTAGATGTTATTAAGATTAATTTTCATCAATTTCATTAGTAAATTTTCAAACATTTTCATGTAAATTAATTTGTTTTGAAAAAATCCTTTGGTATAATTCAATGATTCAATGATTTAATTTTCTATTGGACATTTTTTTTAAATAATTGATGGAACCTATTTAAAAAAAATAAAATCACATTATATTATATTGACATTTATTTTTCATACAAAATTCTCCAATGATGTATTTTTGTAATGGAACGGACCCCCCTGGCCATTACATTACCAAAAAAACATGGCTCCACCATGAAGGTGCCGCCGATCACGGGGGCACCGCAAGGGTGACACAGTGACGGTGGCACCGTGTCCTCACCGAGCCTTTCGTTCCTTCTTCCAGTACCCGACTTATCTTCTCCCGTAACATATCTTTTCATGTAAATTATTTTTAATACCCTATTTTAAGTCATTTAAATCCTAGAATTTATTCCTAATAATTTTGAGAAATATCCTTGACGGGGGATATTAAATAACTCTTTAATATCATCGTGTGTGACTACCCACCCACGTAGGAAACCACGATCTGTTTTTTCAGCGTTCGAAATCCCATATCTCATAAATCTATTTATATCTCCCTCTACAGTTCTCATTTTCTTCTCAGTTGAGTTTATTTCTTCTTCACTGGCCCACTTGGAGTCCTTCTCCTAGTGGCTTGTGGTGCGACTCTACTGGAGCCTTCTACACGTCTTGTAGTCCACAGATTTCCTCCCCTGTAAGACGCACATCCCCTGTTCCTGGAGCATGGAGAAAAATATCGATCTTTGATAAATCAAGTACGGATTTTCACATTCGTCTCTCCTTTCTGTGTATCATGCATGTTCGGCATGCTTAGGCCTCTATAAAAATTGATGAAACCGAATTTAACGAAGATAATGAACGGACTTTTAGAGAATGAAGGGGGGTGTGATCGATGTTCTGCTGTACTCTTTATGTTGTTATGCGTTGTGAATTGTATGAGCCTATGCTCACTAAAAATAATGGTCGTTGGTGGTCTTTCTTTATGCACTAATCAACCTTAGTGCTCTGCGATGTTCAAATAATAATAACATGGAATTGGTTAATTACGTATACTCGATTAAATAAATTTAAAGCACCAGGATCAACCCTTTTTTCTGATAACCTCATTTAAAGTACAATGGAAATGAAACCAAGGAGTGTGTTAAATAATTTAAATCTGAAAATACCTACATGAGGAAACCTTGTGTTCGTGGTAGTGGTTTGTTTATTTCCTTCACGATCCGTTTTCTGTGGTGATACGAGTAGTGATGGGATCCCCTTTTTTACATTAGGGTTGTGTGGTTACTCTGATTACATCACGAATTGGGTTGGAATCCTCTGTTGTTGAGAGACTGTTGGCTCCTGGATTTTGGGGACATGGGGCTATGTCTTAGGGTTTTCTTTGGTTCCAGTACTTCAAGGGATGTCACTTTTCCCTTTGTTGTTGTGACTTGCAACGGAATCGGGTGTGAATGCTTAAATTGATGTTTGGCTACTTCATTCTATTCGGCTTGTGGTTATTCCTGTAAGTTTCCCGGTAGTGAAATATTTGCCGAAATGGGATCACTTGAACATGAAAACAAAGATGGTTGAGATGGGAAAATGATTCTAGGAATGAGTTGTGACTTGGTCGTGAGTGACGTGACTTCTTTTGTGAATGAATAGTAACAAGGGTGTTTGTGCGTTGGATTAAAATCCCTTGGTTAGGATGAGTGTTTGTTACCTATACATATATCTGTAGCATTTATGTTTCTTATTCGCACCCCACCCAAGTTGAGCACATAGTTCCGAACACCCCATTTCATGGGGGAAGGTGTTTTGGCCAACACTTCTATTAGTGGCTGGTTATTATCTCCTTTATGCTCCCTTTCCCGGATAGCCCAAGTATCTTTGGGCAGGCTGTGATGGCCTGAGGTCCATTATTAACCCAAGAATCTTCGGCCAGTGTAGTTGTTGTGGTTGGCCTAGGTTTTTATGGGTAGGTTGTTTCCCAAGTATTTTCGGGATGAGGCCCAGGTGTCTTCGGCTTTGACGGTTGCTTTCTGGACCAGGTGTCATCAGGTGTGGAAGTGTTTTTTTTGCCTAGGTGTTTGCGGGCATGGTTATGTAGGGGTTTGTGGCCCAGGTGTCTGCTTGTGGGGTTTGGATGTGGGACTACGGTTAGGGAATTCCACAGGTGTGTGCGGGTGGGTGTGGTAGTGGGACTACGGTGGGAATGGCAGGATTGGTTCGATGCATGGGATGTCTTCTATAACCAGTGGGAAAGGGGCGCAGTGTACCCAAATATTTATGTTCTATTACTATAAGTTACTTGACATGCATTATTTGGGGAGTGTTCCTTGGTGATGTTTGGGTGGATTTCATTTCCTTGTTGGGTGATTGGTTATCTCTTTTTCCACGGGGCATTATAATGTCTCCTCACTTGTGCACGAGAGTCTTTAGTTTTCCCCACTGAGTGTACCTGTATGCTCACCCTACGTATGTAAAACTGTTTTCAAGATTCCAAGAGGACTTTAGTGATTGTGCGGGACCGTACTAACGTAGACCTTGGGGCAGTTGCTGTTTTCATTTTCCTTTTCTAGGTACACTACCCTTGTATTTCTTGAGGCTTGTATTATTTACTATTAAACATGCATATGGTAATGGGTTACTTTTGGCATTTACTTTACATTAATCTTTGGTATTGTTCGGTTTTCTATCTTATCTTTCGTTCCTATGAAAATAAAAAGGGTAATGCCTTCCATTTTGTGTGAGATTCTATACCCTTGGAACTGGTCGCTACTCTGGGACCTATTGAAGGCGGGTTTCGGGGGTCATTATCTCTTCTTCAACTTAAAGAATGAAGATTTTGGAAAACTGTTGACCCTTCCCTCCTTTTGGTGAAGGTGGGTCGTGACATAATGGTATTCGAGGTGGAGGTTGAGATATAGGATGGAGTCTGGAGTTAGGCACAATAAGGATTTCATGGGATGGTAGGCAACAATGTTGGGTGATCTTGGTTCATGAAATAGGCCCTGGAATACCAGCTAGGACACGAGATTTTAGGGCCCCCCATGATCCGATGCAAGGAAACTGTACCTACCGAACGACCAAGTAAGGAAACACTGATTGCAGGGTAGAGACCCTAGGAAAGGTACATGCATCATAATGACTTGTGTTCTCGTGTTTCTGGGTGTTTTGAGGATTCAAAAATAAATAACGAATTCAAATAAAATCTAAGAACAATATTATACTCTACCTGGGCTTAAGTATTCCTTGTTTACCTTGCAGCTATGGGGCAAGGGAGACGACCATGAGTCGTGCAGGAGATCAAGGCCCTGGATGTTGGCTCGGCTGACCGACGGAGGGCTGACCGAGAGGAGGAGGAGGATCTGTGGTAGAAGACTCTTCATGCTTTCTAGCGGTAGACCCTCAGGAAGTATGAGGGTAGCACCTCAGAAAAGTAGATCGCGAGCAGGCTAGAAGAGCTGGTAATAGCATTCGGCTTGATCTGAGATTCGGCGGAGTACTAGGATCCTCTGTCTGTGAGCCAGATGTTGGTAGCAGCACGTCAGTGGTGGATGCTCTATCTAGGGGAGAAGAGGGAGGCTGAGGTGACATGGAATTATTTAGAGAAGGAGTTCCAGGTGAAATTCCTCTCTTCTATGATGAAGGCAGAAAAGAGGCAGGAGCTACACTCCATCCAGTAGGGGGTATGCTAGTAAGGGATCTGGGGAACAAGTTCAAGGACCTCCTCCACTTTTCTCTGGACCTCTTTCCACATGAGGAGTATCAGGAGAGATGTTTATTGGAGGCACTCCGACCCTCCCTCTAGTACACTGTTACCCCCTACACCTTGCTGACATAATTGGATGTCCAGAAGAAGGCTAAAGTGGTGGAGATGATGCACGTGATAGGATGTGTGTCATGAGAGGGGATTCAGCTAGGCTCGTCAAAGGGAAATTTTTTCAGCTCCAGACCTCTAGCATCGGGACCCTCTAGGTTCCTACCAGCATGGAGAAGGCTGCAATAGTTTCATTTCCAGTCCCTTGTACCTCGCACATTCCCTTCGGGCCCAGGACTGAGGTGCTTCGTCTGTGGGAGCCAGGGACATCTCTGGAATTAGTTCCCGGAACGAGTACAGTGCGGAGATGGTAGGCATGCCCAGTATCTGCCTCAGCAGCAGCTTCCGACTCGGCCCTTTCAAAAGCAGTAGCAGGGGCAGCGAGCTCCCACTCCTCTGAGGGCAGACGTTGCAGGGGGAGGCCGACCTCAGGGCGCTCCACAAGGAACATGAACAGAACATGGTTGGGGAGGTGGCCGACAGCCGAGAGGCAGAAGATCCGGGCGCGGGTAGTTTCACATCGCATAGGAAGTGGTTCCAGTAGGACCAGAGGTCATTCGAGGTACGATCAGATCGTTTAGCACCCTTACATATTCCTTGTTCGATACCAGAGCTTCACAATCCTTTTTTGCACCCAGTCTAGCCCATGACTTGGGTCTAGATGCAGAGAGACTTCCAGTGCCCCTGGTGTTGAGAACACCAGTTGGAGGTCAGACCGGCTTGTTATATGTTTGTCAAGGATTCAAACTGATGATAGGGCCAAATTAGTTATTCAAGGATCTCCTACTATTTTAGATATATCCATATGATGTCATCGTAGGCATTGACTTTTTTTTCTCAGTATGTGCCATCATTGACTGCTCCTGAGGAAGAGTCGTGTTCTCAAACATAGGCGACCGACATGTTACTTTCACCGGTGAGCGGGGTGGCCAGAAGGGCAGCAGGCGAGAGGAACCCCTCCTCTCCTTTTTAGCTGATCTATCAGTGGAGTCGGTGGATGTAGTGATGGTGGAGGTTCCAGGGATTGTCAGTGAGTTTATGGACGTATTTACTAAGGAGGTAATGACTCTACCCCCCTCAACGTGATATTGAGTTTGGGACAGACTTGCAACCTGGTGCTCGTCCGATTTCGATGTCTCCATACCAGATGGCACCTTTGGAGCTATGAGAGTTGCGGGTTCAGATTGACGACCTGATGAAGAGGGGTTATGTTCGACCAAGTGCTTCACCATGGGGTGATCTAGTCTTGTTCTCAAGGAAGTAATATGGTGGTATCAGGTTGTTCATAGACTACAAGATGTTGAATCAAGTGACGATCAAGAATCGCTACCCTCTTCCAAGGATAGATGATATTTTTGAACAACTAAAGGGGGCAAGATGGTTCTCGAAGATTGACATGCAGTTTGGATATCACCAGTTGAGGGTGAAGGAGGGAGACATCTCAAATACTGTCTTCAGGTGAAGATATGTGCACTTCGAGTTTGTGGTCATGCTGTTTGGCATTACAAACACTTCCGCTGTGTTCATGGGACTCATGAACTCCGTCTTCCAGGAGTACCTAGATCGGTTCGTAGTCATGATCATCAACAGCATCCTGATATATTCATGATCAGAGGAGGGTCACGTTGAGCACCTGAGGATGGTTTTGGAGGTCCTACCACAGCACCAGCACTATGGGATGTTATCGATGTGCAGGTTCTGGACACAAGAAGTAAACTTCCTTGGGCACGTGGTGCCCAAGCAGGGAGTAGTGGTGGACCCATCGAAGGTCGAGGCAGTTGTCTCTTGGGAAGCACCCAAGAACATGGCATAGGTCAATAGTTTCCTCAGGCTAGAAGGTTACTATCAGAGGTTCGTATTCAACTTCACCCGAGTTGCAGCACCTTCGACAACTTGGACCAAGAAGGGCAAGGCCTTTGTGTGGGATGAGAAGTGTGAGGCAGCCTTTAGCTATCTGATGGAGAAGTTGATTAGTGCCCCAGGGCTGAGATTTCCAGAAGAAGGGATGGCGTCTAAGGTGTACTATGATTCTTTAGGACAAGGCCTCGGGTGTGTGATAATGAAATGACAAGGAGTGATCTCTTATGAGTCTAGAAAGCTATGCCCTCATGAGGGTAACTATGCCACCCACAATCTGGAACTAGCAGCGGTCGTTTTCACACTAAATTTTTGGCAGCATTACCTCATCGGTGAGCACATTGTGGTCTTCACAGATCACAAAAGCATGAAGTATATCTTCTCCTAGTGGTACCTGAACCTACGGTAGCGAAGGTGGATGGAGTTCCTACAGGATTACAGCTTCGAGATTTCTTACACTTCAGGAAAAGGGAATTTGGTGGCTAATTCCTTAAGCAGAAAGTCACATCGGGATGTGGTCCGAGAGTCGGCAGACGCCTAGAGAACGATGGAGGAGTTGGCTTCCCTGCACCTAGATGCGAGGATGGATAGTGGTAGGGGTTTCCTATATCAGATGATAGTACAACCTTTACTGTTACGTCAGGTGGAGGATTCTCAGTGGGGAGACTCAGAGAGTGATGTTATGCGTGATCGGGTTACCCAAGGAGATGCTCTAGAAGGGTACATAGAGGATGGTTAGAATCAAATGCTCTTCCAGGAGAAGATGTTTGTTCCAGAGACAATGCGCCAGAGAGTTCTTGGTGATTTCCACAAATCAACCCTAGAAGTACACCCATGAGTTTCCAATATGTACTAGGGTATGAGGTGCCTGTTTTGGTGGCCCGGGGTAAAGCGAGCAGTGGCAGAGTTTGTGGCCAAGTGCCTTGTGTGTCAGCAAGTGAAGGCTGTGCACCATGTTCCAGGGGGTTTGTTGCATCCTTTGGATTTCCCCAAGTGGATGTGGGATTACATCTCAATGAATTTAGTTATAGGGATACCCAAGGTTCAAGGAGGTTGCGATGCTATCTGGGTAGTGGTGGACCGATTGATGAAATCGGCTCACTTTCTGGAGATCAGGGAGTCAGGCGCCATGGATGCCTCAGCACAGAGTTATGTGGACGAGGTGGTTCGGTTTCATGGGGTTCTGCCGTCCATAGTGTCGGATAGGGATGCATGATTTACCTCATGAGTCTGGATGAGTTTGTAGCATAATTTTGGCACCCAGCTGCGCCTTAGCATTACCTTCCATCCCCAATACAGATGGGCAGATAGAGCGCACCATCTAGACCTTGGAAGATATGCTACGAGCATAAATCCTGATCTTCGGGGGATCGTGGGCACGACACTTGCCTCTGGTAGTGTTTGCGTACAACAATAGCAACCACTCTACCACTAGAATGTCTCTGTTCAAATCCTTGTATGGAAGGCTATGTCGCTCACCCGTGTGCTGGACAGAAGTCGGGGAGGCATGTTTGATTGGCCCGGAAGTGGTACAGAGCATGACGGAGAATGTGCAACTTATACGAGAGAGGATGATGGTGGCTCAGGACCGGCAGAAGTCATATGCAGATGATAGGAGAATGCCATTGGAGTTCAAGGTTGGGAACCATGTGTTCTTGAAGGTCTCCCCTCGACGTGGGCAACAGAGGTTTGGCATGAGAAGTAAGCTCTCCCCCAGGTTTGTCAGACCCTTCGAGGTGTTGCTGCGGGTCAGTGAGGTGGCTTATCAGTTGGAATTTCCACCATAGCTACAAAGTGTGTACGATGTCTTCCATGTATCCCTGCTTCGCCCATATCATCACAACGTTTCACACGTCCTCGTCTGTGGAGAGATAGATATCGAAGACAATGCAACCTTCGTGGAGCGACTAGTGATGATCAAGGGTCATGAGGATAATGTGCTTCGTGGACGAACCATCTCGTTGGTTCGTGTGTTATGGAGAAATGGTGGGATTTAGGAGAGCACCTAGGAATGGGAGGTGCAAATGTGCGCCCAGTACCCAGATCTGTTTTGAGTTTTTTCTGTTATGTTTATACTTTGTTGATGGAATGCTTTCTTGTTAACTATAGAACGTGCGACATCCTTTTCTGTGGATGTGTGTTAAGTGTCCTGAAATGTGGGGAGGGGAGGATCTGATCCCTAGTTAGGATGCATTAATGTGGATGCGCTTGAACCCATTTGGGTGAGTGTGTGCCACCCAAAGCGGATAGTATCTTAGCATCGAGGAAGAAAAACCCCTCACCTACATGACTGGACGGTTCAATCATTTGTTTTGCATGGTTGCATAGGGGAGATGAGTGGTATGTTGGTGTCTCTATAGTAGATAGATGAGGAAGGGGCGTTCCTTGGTAGAATGGATGTCTACTCCTGAGAGGTATCTTTCGAGGTGGTTGTTCAGACCCACATTCTTTCTTCTGGTCTAGTTTTCATTCTCAAGGGAGAGAATTGTTTAAGAGGTATCTGATGTAATGGCCTGTACCCCCTGGCCATTACTTTACCAAAAACACGGCTCCACCATAATGGTGGCACCATGACGGTGGCACCGTAAGGGTGACACCGTGACGGTCACACCACTCATGGTGGCACCGTAAGAGTGACACCGTGACGGTGGAACCGTGTCCTCATCGAGCCTTTCATTCATTCTTATAGTAACTGACTTTTATGCTCCCGTAATGTATATATTGACGTAAATTATTTTTAATATTCTTATTTAAGTCATTTAAAGCCTAGATTTTGATTCTTAAGTATTCTGAGAAGTAACCCCAATGGGGGATATTAAATAACTCTTTAATATCATCGTGTGTGACTGCCCACCCACGTAGGAAACCGTGATCTATTTTTCAAGCGTTCGAAATTCCATATCCCGTAAATCTCTTTATATATCCTGCTAGAGTTATCCTTTTCTTCATGATTGAGTTTCATTCTTCTTCACTGGCGCACTTGGAGTCCTTCTTCTCGTGGATTGTGTTGCACCTCTACTGGAGCCTTCTACATGTCTTGGAGTCGACGAATTTCCTCCCATATAGGCCACACTTAACCAGTTTCTAGCACGTGGAGAAAAACGTCGATATTTGATAAATCAAGTCGGTATTTTCTCTTACATCTCTCATTTCTGTGAATCATGCAGGGTGGGCATGCTTTTTCCTCTGTGGAAATTGATGAAACCAAACTAAATGAAGATAATGAAGGGATTTTTAAAGAATGAAGGGGGGTGTGATCGATGTTCTAATGTACTCTTTATGTTGTTATGTGTTGTGAATTGAATGAGCCTATGATCAATGAAAATAATGGCCATTGGTGGTCATTCTCTGTTCACTAATGATCATCTGTGCTCATGGATGTTCAAATAACTGTAACATGGAATTTATTAATTACGTATACTCTATTATATAAATTTAAAGCACCAGGATCAACTCTTTTTTCTGATAACCTCAGTTAAAGCATACTGGAAATGAAACCATGGTGTGTCTTAAATCTTTTAAATTGGTAAATACATTCCTGAGTCGGCATTGTGTTGGTGGTGGCGGTTTAGTTGTTTCTATCACAAGCTGTTTTCTATGGTTATACAAGTGGGGATGGGATCCCCTGTTGTTGTAGTTTGGGGTTGTGTGGTTACTCTGCTTACATCACGAATTGAGGTGGAATCATCTGTTGTTGAGATACCATTGGCTCCTGGATTTTGGGGACATGGGGCTGTGTCTTGGGGTTTTGCTTAGTTCCAGTAATTCAAGGGATCTCACTTATCCCTTTGTGGTTGTGACTTGCAAGGGAACCGGGTGTGAATGCTTAAATTGTTGTTTGGCTGTTTCTTTCTTTTTTCATGTGGTTATTCCTCTTAGTTGCACGGTAGTGAATAATACACCGTAATGGGATCACTTGAACATGAAAACAAGGATGGTTGAGTAGGGAAATTAATTCTGGCAATGAGTTGTAACGTGGTCGCGTGTATCATGACTTCTTTTGTGAAGGAATAGTAACAAAGGTGTTTGTACATAGGTTTGTAATCCCTAGGTTAGGATGAGTATTTGTTACAGATACATATATCTATAGCTTTTATTTTTCTTATTCGCGCCCCACCTATGTTGGGAACTTAGTGTCGAACACACCATTTCATGGGGGAGGGGGTTTTCCCCAACACTTCTATTAGATGATGGTTATTAACTCCTTTCTTTTACCTTTCCTGGATAGCCCATGTATATTCGGGTAGGCTGTGATGGCCTGAGGTCCATTATTAGCCCATAAATCATTAGGTAGGGAAGTTGTGGTGGGTTTTCCACGAGTTTACAGGAAGGTTGTTTCCCAAGTATCTTCGGGATGAGGCCTAGGTGTCTTCGGGTGTGACGATAGCTTTCTGGCCAAGGTGTCTTTGGGGGTGGTAGTGGTTGTTCTGGCCTAGGTGTTTGTGGGCATGGTTATGTGAGGTGGTTGTGGTAGAGGTGTATACGGGCGTGTGTGGCAGTGGGACTACGGTAAGAATGGTGGGATTGGATCAATGTGTAGGATGTCTTCAATAACCAGTTGGAAAGCAGCACGGGGTACCCAAATATCGATGTGCTATTACTATATCTTATATGACATTCATTATTTGGGGGGAGTGCCTTGGTGAGGTTTGGGTGGATTACTTTTCCTTTTTCGGTGTTTGGTGATATCTTTTTCCATGGGGCATTAGAAACTCTCCTCACTTGTGCACGAGAGTTTCTGGTTTTCACGATTGAGTGTACTTGTATGCTCACCCTATGTATATAATACTATTTTCAGGTTTCCAAGGATTGTGCAGGACTGTACTTGCATGGACCTTTGGGCAGTTTCTGTTGTTGTTTTCCTTTTCCTGGTACTTAACCCTTTGCTTTCATGAGGCTTGTATGATTTACTGTTTAAAATGCATATGGGAATGGGTTACTTTTGTATTTTCCTTTACATCCATCTTTGGTATTGTTGGGGTTTCTATCTTATCGCCCATTTCTATAAAAATAACAAGCGTAATGCCTTCCATTTTGTGTGAGATTCTATACCCTTGGTGCTGGTCGCCACTCCGTGACCTATCGAAGGTGGTTTTCGGGGGTCATTATCTCTCCTCAAACATAATTAACGATGTGCTTGGAAAACTGCTGACCCTTACCTCCTTTTGGTGAAGGAGGGTCATGAGAGAATGGTATCATAGGAGGAGGTTGAGAGATAGGATGGAGTCTAGAGTTAGGAATAGTGAGGATTGCATGGGATGGTAGGGAAACAATGATGGGTGATCTTGGTGCACGAAATAGGACAGGGAAGACCATCTAGGACATGAGACTTTAGGGCCACCTGTTATCTGATGCAAGAACTCTGGACCTACCAAACGACCAAGTGAGGCTACACTGATTATAGGGTAGAGACCCTAGGAAAGGTACATGCATCATAATGACTTGTGTTCTCATGTTTCTGGGTGTTTTGGGGATTCAAAAATAAATAATGTCAAATAAAATGTAAGAAAAAAGTTCTACACTACCCGGGCTTAGGCATTCCTTGTTTACCTTGAATCTATGGTTCCTGGGAGACGACCATGAGTTGTGTGGGCGATCGAGGCCTATATGGTTGACTCGGATGACCGACGGAGGGCTGACTGAGAGGAGGAGGATAATCAGTGGAAGAATATGCTTCATGCTTTCCAGCGGCAGACCCTCAAGAAGTATGAGGGTAGCACCGCAGACATAGAGACAGAGAGCTGGCTAGAGGAGCTGGTAATAGCTTTCGGCTTGATCTGAGCTCTGAAGGAGTACTGGGTTCCTCTGGTCGTGATCCAGATGTGGGGAGCGGCACATCAGTGGTGGACGCTCTATCTAGGGGAGAAGAGGGAGGCTAAGGTGACATGGGCTGATTTCTAAAAGGAGTTCCGGTCAGAATTCCTCTCTTCTACGATGAAGGAAGAAAATAGGCAGAAGCTACACTCCCTCCATCAGGGTGGTACGTCAGTATGGGATCTCGGGATCAAGTTCAAGGTCCTCCTCCACTTTGTACTAGAACTATTTCCAGACGAGGAGTCTCGGGCGAAACGTTTAGAGGAGGCGCTCCGACCCTCCCTCCAGTACGCTGTTACCCCCTTCACCTTTCTGACATACATGGAGGTCCAGAATAAGGCCTAAGAGGTGGAGAGGATACACGCGCTAGGAGGTGTGTCATGAGAGGGTATTGAGCTAGGCCCATCAAAGGGAAAGTCCTTCAGCACCAGACCTCCACCATCGAGACCCTCTAGGTTCCGACCAACAGGGAGTAGGCCGTAGCAGTTTCAGTTCTGATCCCCCGGTCCTCACCCCTTCCCTTCCGGCCCAGGACCGAGGTGCTTCGTCTGTGCGAGCCATGCACATCTCTGAGAATCAGTTCCTAGAACGAGTATAATATGGCGGTGGCGGGTAGGCCCAGCATCCGCCTCAGCAGCAGCTTCCAGCTAGGCCCTTTCAGCAGCAGCAGCAGGGGCAGTGAGCTCCCGCTCCTCCGAGGGCAGATGTTGTAGGGGGAGGACGACCTCATCTCTCTCCTCAGGAACCTCGACCAGGGTGTGGTAAGGGAGGTGGCCGACATCAGAGAGGCAAAGGAGCCGGGCGCGGGCAGTTTCACACTGTAGAGGCAGCGGTTCCAGCAGGACCATAGGTCGTTCGAGGTACGATCAGTTTGTTTAGCACCCTTGCATATGCCTTATTCGATACCTGATCTTTGCACTCCATTGTTGCACCCAATCTAGCATGTGCCTTGGGTCTTGATGTAGAGAGGCTTCTAGTGCCGCTTGTGCGGAGCACACATGTAAGAGGTCATACCGACTAGTTATAAGTTTGTCGAGGATGCAGACTGATGATAGGGCCACATCAATCAGTTAGGGATCTCCCACTATTGCAGATACAGCCATACGATGTCATCCTAGGCATTTAATGGTTGTTCTCTGTATGTGCCATCATTGACTGCATCCGAGGAAGGGTCATGTTCTCATACATAGGCAGCCGAAGTGTTATTTTCACCAGCAATCGAGGTGGCCAGAAGGGCAGCAGGAAAGAGGAACCCCTCATCTCCATGTTAGCTGAGCTATCAGTGGAGTCAGTGGATGCAGATATGTTGGAGGTTTCAGGGATCGTTAGTGAGTTTATATACATCTTTCCTGAGGAGGTAACAACTCTACCCCATCAACGTGATATCAAGTTAGGGATAGACTTGAAACCTTGAGCTCTTCCAATTTCAATGGATCCCTTCCGGATGGCACCTTCAGAGCTACGAGAGTTGTGGGTTCAGATTGACGATCTAATGAAGATGGGTTATGTTCAACCAAGTGCGTCACTATGGGGTTCTCAAGTCATGTTCGGAAGGAAGGAAGATGGTGGTCTTAGGTTGTGCATAAACTACAGGAGGATGAATCAGGTGACGATCAAGAATCGCTACCCTCTTCCAATGATAGACGGTCTATATGACAAGCTAAAGGGGACATGATTGTTCTCGAAGATCGAACTCCGGTATGGATATCAAATGTTGAGGGTGAAGGAGGGCAACATCTCGAAGATGGATTTCAGGTGCAGATATGGGCACTTCAAGTTTGTGTTTATGTCATTCGGCGTTACGAATGCTCCTGCTATGTTCATGGGACTCATGAAATCCGTCTTTCAGGAGTACCTGGATAGGTTCATAGTCATGTTCATTAACGACATCCTGATCTATTCAAGGTCAGGGGAGGATCACACTGAGAACCTGAGGACGGTTTTGGAGGTCCTCTGACAGTACCATCTCTATGGGAAGATGTCGAAGGGTAAGTTCTGGATGCGAGAAGTGTACTTCCTCGGGCACGTGGTGTTTAAGCAGGGACAAGTGGTGGACACATCAAATGTTGAGGCAGTTTTTTCTTGGGCAGCACACAAGAATGTGGAAGAGGTCCGTAGTTTCCTCAGGCTGGCAGGTTACTATCGAAGGTTTGTGCCCAACTTCTCCTATGTGTTAGCACCTTTGACAGCTTTGACCAAAAAGGACCGGGCCATCGTGTGGGATGAGTAGTGTGAGGCAACCTTCAGCTATCTGAAGGAGAAGTTTATTAGTGCCCCAATGATGTGATTTCCAGAAGTAGGAAGGCATATGAGGTGTATTGTGATGCTTCATGACAATGCCTCAGGTGTGTGCTGATGATAAGAAACTGAGGGATCTCTTATGGGTCTAGACACCTACGCCCTCATGAGCGTAATTATGCCACCCACGATCTGGAACTCTCAGCGGTTGTTCTTGAACTAAAGTTGTAGCGACATTAACTTATCGGTGAGCACATTGTGGTATTCACGGATCACAAAAGCATGAAGTATACATTCTCTCAGTGGGACCTGAACTTAAGGTAGTGAAGGTTGATGGAGTTCTTCCAGTATTACAACATCTATATTTCCTACACTTCAGGAAAAGGGAATGTGGTGGCTGATGCCTTGAGCAGAAAGTCATAGAGGGATGTGGTCCGAGAGTCGTCAGATTCCAGGAGAGCGATGGAGGACTTGGCTGCCCTACACCTGGATGCGAGGATGGATAGTGGTAGAGGTTTCCTATATCAGATGACTGTACAATCTTCTCTATTACGTCAGGTGGAGGAGTCTCAGTGGGGAGACTCAGAGAGTGAAGTGATGCATGAACGGGTTGGCCAAGGCGATGCTCCAAAAGGGTGGATAGAGGATGGGCAGAATCAGATCCTCTTCCTGGGGAAGATATTTGTTATGGAGACAATGCACAAAAGTTTTCTTGGTGAGTTCCAAAAACTCACCCCTAGCAGTACACCCATGAGTTTCCAAGATGTACCAGGGTCTGAGGGGCCAGTTTTGGTGGCCCGGGGTATACTGGGCGGTGGCAGAGTTTGTGGCCAAGTGCCTAGTTTGTCAGTAGGTGAAGGCTTAGCATCGTTTTCAGGCAGTTTGTTACAACCATTGAATGTCCCCGAGTGGATGTGGGATTAAATATCGATGGATTTCGTTACAAGGCTACCTAAGGTTCAAGGAGGCTGCGACGCTATCTGGGTAGTGGTAGACCGATTGATGAAATCAGATCACTTTCTGGCGATCTGGGAGTAAGGCACCGTGGATGCCTTAGCACGGAGGTATATGGACGTAGTGGTGTAGTTTCAAGGGGATCCATGGTCTATAGTGTTGGATAGGGATGCATGATTTAACTCATGAGTCTTGAGGAGTTTGCAGCATGATTTTGGCAACCATCTGCGCCATAGCTCTGCCTTCCATCCCCAAGACAGAAGGGTAGACAGAGCGCACCATCCAGACCTTTGAAGATATGCTACGATCATTCATCCTGGACATCGGGGGATCGTGGGTGCGACACTTGCCTCTGGTAGAGTTTTCCTACAAAAATAGCTACCACTCTACAATTGGCATGGCTCCGTTTCAAGCCTTGTATGGAAGGCCATGTCGCACACCCTTGTGCTAGACAGATGTCAGGGAGGGAGGTGTGCTTGGCCCAGAAGTGGTACAGAGCATGATAAATAAGGTGAAGCATATACGAGATAGGATGAAGGCTGCTTAGGACTGAAAATAATTCATATGCGGATTTAGGAGCAGGCCCTTGGAGTTCGAGGTCGGGGACCACATGTTCATGAAGTCTCCCCTCAGCATGGGCAGTGGAGGTTTGGCTGGGGTAGTAAGCTCTCCCCCATGTTCGTCAGACTATTTGAGGTGTTGCAGCGGGTCGGAAAGGTGGCTTAGTAGCTGGCATTACCACCACAGCTATAAAGGGTTCACAATGTCTTCCATGTGTCCCAGCTTCACTGATATCTGCATGATGTTTGACACATCCTTGACTAGGGAGAGCTAGATATCGAAGACAATGCAACCTTCGTTGAGAGACTAGTGATGATCGAGGGTCGTGAGGAGAAGGTGCTTCATGGAGGAACCATCCCATTGGTTCGTGTGTTATGGTGACATGGTTGGCTTGAGGAGAGTACCTGGGAACGGGAGGCGCAAATGTGCGCCCAGTACCCATATCTGTTTTATGTTTTTTTCTGTTCTGTTTACACTTGGTTGATGGAATGCATACTTGTTAACTATAGAACATGCGGTTTTCTTTTTCGTTGGATGTGTGTGAATTGTCCAGAAATGTGGGGAGGGGAGGATCTGATCCCTAGTTAAGACGCATTAAAGTAGATGCACTTGAACCTATGTGGGCGAGTCTGTGCCTCCCAAATTGGATAGAATCTTGGCATGGATGAAGAAAAACCCCTCACCAACAAGACTAGACGGTTTAATCTTTTGTTTTGCGTGGTTGCGTAAGAATGAGGAGCCGTATGTTTATGTTTTCTAAGGAGATAGATGAAGAAGGGGGCAATACTTGGTAGCAAGAATATCTACTCCTGAGAGGTATCTTTTGAGGTGGTCATTCGGACCCCTCTCCTTTCTTCGTGTTTGGTCATAATTCTCGAGGGCGAGAATCATTTGAGAGGTATTGATGTAATGGCCCAGACCCCCTGGCCATTGCATTCCCAAAAACCCAGCTCCACCATGACGGTGGCACCGTGATGGTGGTGCCGTTAGGGTGACACTATGACAGTGGCACTTTTTCCTCACTGTGCCTTTCATTCATTCTTCCAGTATCCGACTTTTCCACTCCCGTAACGTATCTTTTGAGGTAAATTATTTTTAATACCATTTTGAAGTCACTTAAATCCTAGATTTGATTCCTAATAATTCCGAAAAATATCCCCAATGGGGGATATTAAATAACTCTTTAATATCATCGTGTGTGACTTCCAACCCACGTAGGAAACCGCGATCCATTTTTCCAGCGTTTGAAATTCCATATCTTGTAACTCCCTTTATATCTCCCGCTATATTTTTCTTTTTCTTATCGGTTGATTTTCTATATTCTTCACTGGCATTCTTGGAGTCCTTCTTCTCGTGGCTTGTGGTGCACCTCTACTGGAGCCTTCTACACGTCTTGGAGTCCATGGATTTGCTCCCCTGTAGGCCGCGTATCCCCTGTTCCTAGCATGGGGATAAAAACGTCGATCTTTCATAAATCAAGTAGAGATTTTCTCCTTCATCTCTCCTTTTGGTGTATCATGCGGGGTGGTATGATTTTTCCTCTGTGGAAATTGATGAAACCGAACATAAATAAGATAATGAATGGAATTTTAAATAATGAAGGGGGGTGTGATCGATGTTCTGTTGTACTCTTTATATTGTTATGTGTAGTAAATTGTACGATCCTATGCTCATTGAAAATCATGGATGTTGGTGGTCTTTCACAGTTCACTAATGATCGTCGGTGCTATTGGATGTTCAACTAACTATAACATGGAATTGATTAATTACGTATACTCAGTTAAATAAATTGAAAGAACTAGGATTTTTCCTTTTTTATGATAACCCCGGTTAATGAATAGTGGAAATGAAACCATGGAGTGTCTTAAATCTTATAAATATGAAAATACATGCATGATCCTTCCTTGTGTTGGTGGTAGCTATTTGGTTGTTTATTTCATGATCTGTTTGCTGTGGTGATACGAGTGGGGATGGGATCCCCTTTTGTTTTACTTTGGGGTTGTGTGGTTACTCAGCTTACATCCTGAATTGGGTTGGAATCCTCTGTTGTTGAGAGACCATTGGCTCCTGGATTTTGGGGACATGGGGCTGTGTCTTGGGGATTTCTTTAGTTCCATTACTTCGAGGGATCTCACTTTTTGCTTTGTTGTTGTGTCTTGTATGGGAACCGGCTGTGAATGCTTAAATTTTTGATTGGCTGTTTCTTTATTTTTGGCTTGTGGTTATGCCTGCTAGTTTCTCAGTAGTAAAGAATTCACCCTAATGGGATCATCGGTACATGAAAACAATGATGGTTGAGTTGGGAAATTAATTCTGGGAATGATTTTTGACATGGTCGCGAGTGTCGTGACTTCTTTTGTGAATGAATAGTAACAAGGGTGTTTGGTCTTAGGTTTGGAATCCCTAGGATGGGATGAGTGTTTTTTAACTACACATATATCTGTAGCTTTTTTTTTTCTAATTCGCGCCCCACCCAAGCTGAGCACTTAGTGCCGAACACCCCATTTCATGGGGTAGGGTGTTTTCCAAAAACTTCTATTAGTGGCTGGTTATTAGTTACTTTCTCCTCCCATTCCGGGATAACCCAATTATCCTTATGCAGGTTGTGATGGCCTGAGGTCCATTATTAGCCACATAATCTTCGGGTAGGGTAGTTGGTGTGGTTGGCCCAGCTATTTACGGGCAGGTTGTTTCCCACGTATCTTCGGGATGAGGCCCAGGTGTCTTCGGGCGTGATGGTTGCATTTTGGCCCAGGTGTCTTCGGGATTGGCAGTGGTTTCTCCAGCCAAGGTGTTTGCGTGCATGGTTACGTGAGGTGGTTGTGGCCCATCTATCTATGGGAGGGGTTTGGCAGAGGGAATGTGGTGAGGTTATGGCCTAGGTGTGTGCAGGCGGGTGTGGCAGTGGGACTGTAGTGAGAATGGTGGGATTGGTTCGATGCATAAGATGTCTTCAACAACCAGTTGGAAAGCGGCGCGGGTTACCCAAATATCAATGTGCTATTACAATATGTTACTTGACTTGCATTATTTGGAGAGTGTACCTTGGTGAGGTTTGGGTGGATAGCTTTTCCTTTTTGGGTGTTTGGTTATATCTTTTTCCACGGGGCATTAAATGTATCATTACTTGTGCACGAGAGTCTTTGGTTTTCCCCACTCAGTGTACATTTATGCTCACCGTACATATGTAAAACTATATTAAGGTTTCTAGGAGGACATCGGGGATTGTGCGGGACCATACTGGCAAGGACCGTGGGGCAGTTGATGTTGTCATTTTCCTTTTCATGGTACATTACCCTTGGAGTTCTTGAGGCTTGTATTATTTACTACTGAACATAAATATGGGAATGGGTTACTTTTGGATTTTACTTTACTTTCATCGTTGGTATTTTTGGGGTTTCTATCTTATCTCTGGTTTCTATAAAAATAAAAAGGGTAATGCCTTACATTTTGTGTGAGATTCTATACCCTTAGTGCTGGTCGCCACTCTAGGACATATTGAAAGTAGGTTTCAAGGGTCATTATCTCTCCTTCGACTTAAAAAAGGAAGGGCATGGAAAAATTTTGACCCTTCCAACCTTTTGGTGAAGGCAGGTCATGAAATTTTTAAATATTTTATATATCATAGAAATTTTCTTTTATCGCCTCCAATTTTCATTATGAATTTTACTTAATATGTTTTCATGTTTTTCAATATCATTATCCATAATAAAATAATACACAATTTATTAATCTTCCTGGGGGGTTTTCTCTAATGTTTCAACCCACTATCATTGACTAGGTTTATTATGAACTTATTTGGTCGAAATATTGTAGAAATTTATTTATTTTTTCACTATCAATTGGTATATTATGGTTTTATCCATAGGTAATGTTAATCATTAGAAATATCAAATAAATATATTTTGTTATCCCTATTTTTTGAGAAACCATGTTACTATCAACTATATGAAATAATAAAATGTATATGAATCAAAATAGATAGTCACATAATCAAAAACAAATTGTGGAAAATATAGGTAAAATGATTGTATGTGACTATATTCATTTTTTATATCACAATGTAAAATACAAAATTTAATTTAATTCATGAAATCTAAACAATATTATTCATAATCCTCTCTCATCATAGTTTTATCCCCCAATGTCACCATAAGAATATGTCTATATATAAAAAATATCATTTTTATGTAGAATAAATGCCAAAACGTTTTTTAGGGTGCTTAATAAAAAGTCCTCCCAATGATTGTGACATGATACATGGATGCTAGATCTATGAATCAACTCAAAAAAATTCTTGTCCTTGATGAATGAGTGAGGTATGTAAAAAAACTAAAATAAGTTATTTGAATGTATAAAAGAACCCCTATAAACCATAAACCATTACATAGTTCTATTTTACACAATTAGTAAAACTATAGAATCATTTCAATCCAAAACAGAACAGAATCTCCCCTCCATTTTCATTCATTATCAACACTGAGAAACGAAAAATAAAGACATAAATGTTGATCTACCCCTAGAAACTAAAGGATCAGAACAAGAATGGGTGCATGATGACCATATCGTACCAACCTTTAGAGACCCATTTGTACTAATCTCCTATCTACATGATATCTCAAATAATAATGTTCTTTTATAATACTAATTTTTTAAGAAAATAAATTAGGGATTCCATCTATGTAAACACCATACTCAGTGGGAGGTATGTCCTGAAAGGCGTTTTGGATCCCCATGAGCTTGGAAGTAGTATCAAGAATAAAAAGAATTACAACATGGAATTTTTGTTTCCAAATAGACCAGGATAAAATGATATATGTGGCATGAATCATATCCAATAATAATTGAATTTCAATAAAAAATTTATATAGATACAAATAATTCCAGAAACATTGAAACTCTCACCAAAACTGAGACGGAACCATGCATCATGACATCCATGAGACCTCTTGGTCCCCACCAACCATAAGAGGAGTCTATTCCAAAAATAAACTGATCTATAACTCTGATCATTTTTCATAAGGGTTCTAATTTTTTTTCCAAAACATCACATGGTTTAAATTGGGAATTCATATCAATCCATAAAAACCATCTTTTCAATGAAAACACAATGTCCTAAATTGGCCTTTAACACATATAAACTAAATAAAAACAAAGGCTACTTAATAACATTTCTAAATTCAGTATGAAATACCAATTTCATGACCCCAGGGACAAAAGGATCCTTATATTTCATTTATGAAATGATTTCAAAAACTGAGTGAATACTCCCAACAACATAGAATTTTACAAACCATCCTTTACACCACATTTAAACTCATGGAATTCATTTTTAAAATAAAAAAAGAAGGATTATATAAGAGACACAAAAATTCCAATGGTAACATACCATATCCAATTTCATACTAAAAAAATTGTGTTTAAAAACATACAACACAACATATTTACAACATGAAAACACATTGACATGCACAATAAATAATATCATCTCCTAAAAAACCAATTCCATTCACAAAACCCAATTTCATCACATTTTCACCTTCAAACCCAATTAAAACACATTTTAATTTTTTCACAATAACCCTGAAACACATTTATAACGAAAAATGAAGAAAAATATATGAAATAAAATAAATTAATTTTTGGAAAACATACACCAATACATGCGTACTGAAAATAACTTTTAAAAACACCTATTTGAAATGACATAAATATTTTTTAAATAAACAACACAAGTCAAACATAATCTTCAAACTATAAAAGTCATGAATTTCAATGTACATAACCTAAAACATAACTCAAAAAAATCACAATGAAATACCAAGGTAAATATAATCCCAATGCCAAAAATCCAGTTTAATTGTTAAATTTCTATTTTATCAAGCACAAATTGGGCTTTTAAATATAGGCATAACAAAAGAATCTATTTGGAAACCATTTCCCAGACATTAATTATCATGAAAAAGAAAAATAAGATTATTCTAATACCTCAAAAGAATGGTTATAAAATTTTCAAATAATTAAATGGAGTATCATGCATTAAAAGATTGCTCTAAAAAAGAAATGGATTGAAACACTTACCTCAACAATATGTGATCACAACCAACACCACTAAAAACATGTAAAGGGAAGTGCAACACATTTATCAATGCTTTTAAAAAGTTTTGATAAAGGGGGGTCTTTATCAGTGCTAAAAAAATCAATGATAAAGACCCCCCTTTATCAGGGCTAGTAAAAAAGGGTTGATAAAGGGGGGGTGTCTTTATCAGTGCTTTTATATAAGAGCTGATAAAGACCCCCCTTTATCAGCTCTTATCTAAAAGCGCTAATAAAGGGTTAAATTAAAAATGAAATTAAAAAATTTATTAATATATAAAGCTAAAAATATAAATATATTTATATAAATATAATATTTATTTTTTAAATATGATTTAGAAACGTTGAATGGACATAAAATATGATTGTATATGATATTTAGTAAAATATGTTTATAAAATAATTTAAAAATATTTTGAATTAATTATTATGTAATTTTTATCCATAAATAGTCATGTAATAACACATTGAGTATAAAAAAAAAATAAAATAAAAGATCAAAAATATGTTGAAATCACAACCCAAACATCAAACGACCATAACTTTTGATCAGGGACTCCATTTTAGGCCAATAGCATATCAAATCGAAGCCTGTGATAAGCTATACACCTATATAGATGGGTTTCACCCATCCATGGTTTTTTCAAGGCCAAAAAAGGCCCAGAAAGCCTCCAAAACTGAGTTTTTCGTTGGGGTACCCGGATTTTTTATCATTTAAATAGCTATAAATTCTGATACTGATGTCTGATAAATGTGTAACATATATCATATCGAAGATAGTTCCATTTCCTTCAATTTGACTGATTGTTGAGCTGAAACAGACTCTTGGATTAGAAGATACGATCATTATAACATTTAAACGCCTCTAACTTCTTATCCAGATTTTCGTTGTGCTTGTACCACATATCACATTGAAGATCGTTTCAGGTTTGTCAATTTGACTGGTTTTGGAGTTGAAATGAAATTATGGATTAGAATTTATAGCTGTTTTTACATTCTCGACGTCTTTTCACATCCACATTTCTATATATTCATTCATAAGTATATATATATATATTAGTGTGTGTGTTGTATATATGTATGTATTTATTTATTTATTAATAAACACACGTAAAAACACATATTCTATAAGTGTATTTGAAAATAATATTATAAATATACATATTAATATACAAATAAACATACGGATAAAAAATTATAACTATATATATATATATATACTAATATACAAATATATATATATATATATATATTAATATAACTAAATAAAATTATATTAATATGGATCTGTATTAATATACGAATATATATTACTATATATATATATATATATTGATATATCATTAAAGGGAGAACAAAACAAAATGGCTAAGTAGTAAAGTTGCAGTGCGCAAGGGGGGAGGTCATGTGTTCGAATTCCTGTGGCAGCAGGGTCGTAGGGGCGCAGCGGAGCGGTGTGAAGCGTGCATACCACCCACGAATTATATATATATATATATTATAATTCTTTTCAATTTTTTTGACATTTATCCCTGCTATTTTTATAGCGCTGATAAAAGAAAACTTTTATCAGAGCTGATAAAAGACCCATTTTTCAGCGCTTTTTGAGCGATGATAAATGGCACCCCCCTTTATTAGCACCACACTTTAGAGCTCTAAGAAAGTATTGATAAAATTTTTTTTTATCGCAGATAAAAGCAACTTTTTTAGTATTGAAAATAGTGGGAAAAGGAAGATCCAAGCCGAAGATACAATTTGGACAACCTAATTTCTATAAAAAAATATACATCATCCGTAACCCATTAGGATTAAACAAGTTGAATATGCAGTTGTGGAAACCATGATATCAATGGAGGAAATAGATAAGAGTTGAAAATGAACCAAAATAATGAAAAACTCAAATTCGAACCATAAAAATGTATACATGGGAATATGAGTGACAAATGAGTGAATTTTTGTAGCCCAAATTTTCCAACTAGGATATGAAATGGTCGATAATCCAAAACTATTGTTCAAATTGAGGATGATAAGGGAAGAAGTTTCAGGACATTAATTACATAAGCAACTCACATGGCTTGGCCCCATGGTTTTCCAAACCAGATGCCATTCATATATCTCTCACTATCCAAGTGGAACATGTAGCATGTTTTCAAAAATCTTGAGACAAACATCTAGCCACATCTTTACAAAATGATCATTTTTTATATGATTTTCATGGCGAAGGAAAACAATTTCCTTTAACTATACACCAATCATGAGACAACTACGATCAAGTCAAAAAACCACTATTTTCTACACAAGGCTCACCCGAAAACATTAAAAATGCAAAAAAAAGGGGACCTAAAAAAATCCCCAAATATGGGGTCAAACATTATGAAATGAATAAACTAAATAATTTTGAATCTCAAGGAGTGACATCATATATTTTTTTATTTATACGATTTTGTTATTACCATTGTTTCGAGTGTATCTGCTTCATTTTCATGTCCATTGTTTTTTGTATTTCATGTAAATTATGTATTGGATATATTTCCTTTTATAAAAATAATTACAAATGGTTAAATGATATAATATTTTCTCAATATATTCATTTTTTATCATTCATCATTTTGTAACATGCTAAATGAATCACATCGGGTCACGGTTATAGTAGACCGTATGTATCCACAGGTGATAGAATTATTCCATTAATGGTGATAGGGAAAATAATTGAATGATATACTAATAATAATTTTCAATATAATTTTATATTTAATATATATTTATCCATTTTTTTGTTATTATCCCTATCTGAGTAAATAAGTGTTGAATAACGTATTACCCCACAACGTGGAGATGGTAATTCATTTGTACACACATGCGGTGATTAAATTTTTGATAGGATAGATAAATAATGTAATATTGTTATCACATAGTTATAATAAAATAAAATCATAGATATTATATCGGGGTTATTATTTAATCATAGAAAAAAAATAATGGAGAATGAGTATATGAATAAATGAACATGATTATGATGGTAGAACAATTACATATTATTGGCAGGATTTCCTTTAGATCACATCATAAGGGATCAAGAGCTTGTATTTTTAGAATACCAGGACCTCAATAACGTGGATAAAGATGTTAATAACAGAAATGGTAATGGTATGGTGGATCTGGATGGATGGATGTGCTGTGAAGAACTGAAGGAGGAGGTTCCCCTATATAAATGAGGTTATAGGCACTTTTAGATACATTCAAAATTTTTAAATGATATAAATTAATTTTAAATTAAAAATAGATAAAAAGAGAGTTATTTAAAATATATGAGTATTATGAGTCTATATATTTACATCCAATATTTGTTTGGCAGGTTTAGGTATGATCATTACCCTTATCTTTTGGTTATAACCAATATTTAATCTCTTTTACTCTACTCGTGTCCACATATTTTTTATATATTGGTGGTTAATATGGCCACATTAAAAGTAAAAACAAATCATAAATGTTTCATTGATGTTGTTTGAAAATTTATCAAAATAATTTCGATGAATTTTTATATAAATTTTATAACATTTATTAAAATATTATTTATTTTAAAATATCATTAGTGTCATTTTTGACACTATTTATTACTTGAGATTTTAGAAATAACCTAACGACATCATAACATAATAAATGCTATAAATATATACCAAATATATAAAAGTCATCGATAAGATTATTTTATGTTAAAAATTTATATCCATTATTATTCATTTAAAATCATATAAATTAAATTTCCATTAATTAAACAATTACTGCATCATCATTGTGAAATCCTATAACTTAATTATTTCTCCCTAAAAATAAAAAATAAATTTTAATGATGAAAAAGAGAATTTTATATTTAAAATTAATATTTATTAGAAATTTTATCTTTTAAAGAACAATATGTAAAAAATATGACTTACTAAAACCCAATATATGACATATTTTTGTTTCCTTATAATAAAGTACAATAAAATGAATAAATTAAACCAAGTAGATCAAGGTGGCCATAACATTGGCTGAAGGATGATTTTTTTCTGAAAGTAACTCATAAAATAAAATAATGACATGTGTTGGGATAAATTTATAATATTTTTACTATTTTTACCCATATTTACCCAATTTACCTTTAACTATTTGAAAACAATTAGTAACAATACTATTTATAATATTAAAACTTTAAATAAAATATTTTATATATATTTGGACAACATAATAAAAATAGGGAATCCATTTTTGATAATTTAAATCATAGAGGTTATAATAATTTATTTAAAAATTATCCCATTGACGGATTTAGATAATGGGGTTTTGAAGTAAAATATCTCAAAGGATTAGAAAAATTTTATAACCAAATTCCATATGAAATTTATTCCAAAGACCTAAATTATATTAAATGATAAATAATTTACCAACTTATACAATAAAACCAATAAGAAATTAAACTTTATAGAACAAATTATTTAGAATAAAAATATTTTTTCAATTATACTTAAAACAAAATGGTTTTAATAAAATTACAAAACATTCCCTCAATGTAAATATTTATATTCCAAATCAAACGAATAAGTTTATTTTTTTCAAATAGATATTATAAAATTATCAAAAGCAGGATTTTATACAACTACACCATCAAAAATAGAAAAATTCATTTTAAAAAATATAAACATTTCTGATTAAAATTATCATTATTATTATATTAATCCTATCAAAATTATTGGAAAAATTTAATTTTTTTTCTGAATATATGAAATATAAATTTTATTATTATTTTTCACTAAAAATGTAAATGTAAATTTATTATTATAAAATACCATTGTGTTAATAATTTATTTTTTTAGTAACAAAAATTCATTTGCATTGAGTTGGATTTTATTCTTATTTTCAATGAATTCATTAAATATATATGTGTAAACTATAATATCAATACATAGGTAATCAAATTAAAAATTCACAACATAATGGATAGTATTAAAATAATAAAATATAATATTTTATTGTGGTTTGTTTATGGTCAGTGTCATGTGAAACGTATAATATTGAATAAATTGAATTTATTTAAGAAGATACATACCATAAAATATTTGGGTTTTACAGTTTATATTTTTAATATGTTATCTAATTTATTATCCCGAAATAGTAATAAAAATTTCATTATAATTTTATTTTTCTATTAAACCAATTCACATTTCCATCCATTTAATGTAGAAATGCAATGGAAAAAACAAAATTAATCTATCCATGGAGGTTGTAATCTATACACACACATGGATTATGATTTCATATTCTATAGAAGGACAAAAAGTATTAATATTTTTATCATTTTTGAATTTAACATATTTCAAAAAGAAAATTATTTTATCTCAAACTCTCTATTTATAATAAACTTATATGGTGAAATAAGAAAAAATTACACATTACATCATGGATGTGATTGTTTTCATATTTCATGAATAAAGATTGCGTATTTATTAATAGAAATGTTAAAGTTAGTTATTTTTTTAATCACCATTATATAACATAAAGGTATACTATTGATACTTATGTTATCAAATAAAAAAAATTTAAATTTTGATTAATAATATGTGTACATAATAATATATATGTGAAATGAGTGGTTATAAAGTTGCACATCACATCATGGATTATATCTTTTGAAATGGGAGTTGATTATTTAAATTATTTCTATTTATGTTATCTAATACCACATTAAAACAAATAATTATATTGAGGATATATTTTTGGAATATATTTTTCTCATTTTTTGGGGATTTATTGTGAGGGTCTGAAAGTAGAGGAGTTCACATTTTACAAGGGATATGTGATGTGATTTTGAAAAATAACCAATTCATTCTAATTATTGTGAAAAAGTTATTAGGGATAATGTCTCTAATAATGAGTAACAATGGATTATGGAAGATAAATATTTATAACACACCTCATTCACACAATTATATACATGTTTTAATAAATTTATAATCATTATATCCACTAAATTTTAATTTCATCCATTTTATATTTCGTTACAGATAATGGAAATTAAATTATTAATTTATCATTTGTGAATAAAAATAAATTGTTATCATTCCAAATTTTTTCACATTTCATCCAAATTCAAAAACCATTTAATAATATTTATCTTTTAAAAGTGATATTAGTAAATTTTAAAATAATATGTTTACAATTTATTAAAAATATTATGTAAAAAATAGAGTATTAGTTTGGAAATATAAAATATAGGTTTATAAATTATAAATAATAATTTAAATATATAATGACACATTTATAATAAACTTTTACGAAATTGAAAATATTTTTTATATTTACAGTATTATTCAAATCTAGAATTTTTATATGTCACATTTTATTTTGTTTATATTATTCCCATAAAAATTTGTGCTTTTCAAAGAACACCAAACAATCATATAAATGTAACATAATTATAAAAAATAAAAATATGATTTTTATTTCTCTAATATATAATTCTATTCATATTATATTATAATTTAATATATCTTCTACATTTTGGCCTTTTTGAATGTTCATTTTGTGTTTGTTTACTATATGGTGTTTACCTTCTATAGTAGGGTATAAATTATTAAAATGGTCTCCAACTAACACCATTCAAATGAATATATAATTTTTTTAAATTAAGAGTGATTTCTCTATGTGATGAGTTTTCAACTATTTTTCAATGGTTGATCCACTTATAAAAACGGATTTTTTTTCTATTTTTTAATCAATTCATATCTTGATAGTAAATATTTAATAATAAATTTTTTATTTAGGTGAATTAGTTGGTAATATAGTTAATAATGTGTTCAAAAATCATGTTTTGTATACATAAATCTCATTATAGTTCTACATCTACTAGAATAACAACAATTCATATTCCTAATCAATAATTTAGCTTCATTTTTATTTTATATTTTTGGTTAGTTTCATCCCTTACAAATTTATCATTCTAGTTTTACAAGATGAAATTATAGATTTCATCATATATGGTGGGTCATTAATATCCATAATAAAATCAAACATATAAATTAGTTATGAGTGGTTAATTTTTTTAAATTTTTTACTGAAGTAAGTATAATTTAATTTTATTAAGGATGTGAAGGGGAAATATGGATGAGAACCTATTCATTTCATAAAAACCAAGGAATAATGAAATGGTCAATATATTATTTACTAAGATGGATAATAATAAAACATAGGCCATATCAGTTGTTATGTTTTTGGAATAAGATTATATTATTGTGAAGCTGTAGTAATAGGAAGTATGAATGATTTTTGAATAACCATATATGGGTTCATTTTAAAACAATCACATACATATTTGGGTAAAAATTATACAGTTGATGAAAAATATTATTTGATACTATTTAATCATTGATTTCATTTGGATTAAACAAATATTTTTATGTGTTTTAAAAACTTTTAATGCAGAATATGAACTAGTAGGTTGATGTTTAATGAAATTTGATAAATATAGTGACCTATTTTACTTCTAATATAAATGGTCTAATTATAGACTTTTATACTAATAATTACATTCATTATTAAATATATATTTAATAATAGTCATCCCAAAAGACATTGTGATATCTAACAGGGGTATATTTGAAGATTGATATTATGAAACTCTATGATGCTATAATCTTCTACAATAGGTTAAATAGTGAATGATTCAATCTATTTTATGTGTTACTAATAAAAAAAGGTGTTATTGTAATCGAAATGTATTTTGAGCAAGTATACACATAAATGATGATATGGTGAAGAGTTTCAATAAAAAATGAATCATAGTGATTTAATGATGATGTATCATATTCACATTCCATTTTTTGAACATACGATATAAATGAATACTATATATGAATATTATTATGAAAAAAATTATATATGGAATCAAAAGAAAAGGGTAATATGACATCCTAATTCCAATGTTTGAATAATCTTATAATGATAATTTGTTTTTTAATTCACTGATCACTTTTTAGTTTTGTATGATACAAAATATACTTGATATAGTAAAGTTGTAATATTAAATTTTAAGGGAAGAATTATCCACTTATATATCCCTATATATGCTTTGTCGAAAAATTATGGAAATATTACTAATAGATTTTAGAGAGACATGTTTGATTTTAATTTATTCGAATATTCATTTATTGGAGAGGGTTGGAATCATTATTAGACATGTGATTTGAAATCTTATAAAAATGATGGATGCGGAAAAAATAATTTTTATAATATAATATCAATGGGATTTGATGGTTAATTAAAAAAATAATGATTTTAGATAACCTCACTAATATATTCTAACGGACATTTTGTTTTTTTTATATAAGAATTTACGAGATGTTTGTATGGAGTTAAAAACAGGATTGGCCACTACCTTGGTCATGATTGGACAAAATATAGAGTATCAATTTCAACTTATGTGTGAAATGAGTGACTATATAGTAGGGAATGATATTGAGAATTTATTTTATAAGACTTTATTGCGTATTTTTTTTATTAATACTACCATAGGTTATCAGTTTAATTAAAACATAACATTGAAACGACCGCATACGATAATATTCATTTTCATTATAGATAGATTATCCCTAATTATCATGAATACTATAATATACACATATATTATGAAAATATATTTTCATAAATAATAATTATTCCCAATCATAACATAAATATTTGGTACAATTTAAAAAATACATTTCATAATGATTGTGCATAATAAGGGGTTAGAGAATGTTATTTTCTGATAAATTGGTCCACCATAGTGGATATAATTATGAAAATTTCCCAAATGAGGTTTATATGAACACCTTTTGGTAATTGTGCTCATGTTGTGGCCATGGTTTTTTGAAATAGCTAATTTTATGATGAATAAGATAATAAATCTATTTTTCACTTACCAACTGTGAAAGGTATTTCTGTAAAATTTTAGAAATTAATTTTAGTAATCCAACATAGATATAAAAATTTGGGATGAATTGGTATATCTGTGTGGACAAAAAAATGGTCTGGATAATGATGATGTTTTTCCAAATACCATAGATAGAACAAAATCTAAATATAGAAAGAGTCTTAAATAAGGTTTATTAATTTTGGTTATTTTACTTTATATTAATTTATTATTCATGGACTATCATCAACATTAAATCCCACATCCATAATACAAAATGAATTTTAAATATAAATGAAATGACATGGTATTCCATCATATAGGATGTTGATGATGATATATTATGTATTAACTCTGTGGGTCCTTTCCTCATTTAATTAAAAAAATTTATATCAAAGTATATATATTTTTCCTATTTCCAAATTGGTTAAAGAAAAACATAGTTGGTCAAGTATAGTGATGATGGTAATGATTCTTTTATAGAACAAATTTCTACTGGTTTGGTGTTTCTAACCTACTAACTAGTGAAAATGTAAAAAACCATGAAAACCAATTAATGATGTTTTTATGGGATTTATGATCAATGTTAAAATATTATTACACTGTACCACCCATAAATGAGTGAAAAATTTCATCCCTCATATTTGGATACAAATAATATATTTTTGAACTCCAAAAATTATTGAAAATAATATTTTCTCGAAAAAAAAAATTTAACATTATGGAACATGACCAAAATATAAGTGTTAATGATGTATCAATTTTTTGTATGATTACATAAATTCAACCATATAATGGATATTTACAATAAATATTATTTTTTATTGATGGATAAGAATTAAATAAATACATTGTTAGAAGAAAAATGTTATTGGAGTTGGATGAGTTTGATGAGGTTCATTGTGTTGTCTATTTTAACTTATGTATAGATTATTAATCTAACAAGATATAAAATAATTGAAGCAACAAAAGGGGGTTAAAATACCTAATAAATATTTTAATAAAAAATTACTCTCATTTTTAATTTTTCTCATGTAAAAGAATCATGATATAGAAGAAAATTAGTGGGGAGTAGATCTATTTCTCTTGGATCTTTGTTCATTCAATTTAATGAGGAACCCCCATTCAATGCGAATGTACATAAATAAATGTAATAAATTTAACATCATTATGTGGAGAATCTAATCAATACCCTTTACTTAAAGAATATAAGATGTATTTTGGAATTTAATTTATTTATCTACCTAAATATAAAGTGACACAAGGATGATTTTCTTTTTTTATGAAATTTCTCAGAATTCTATATAGTAATTTTTAGGATTAGTATTTTATTGATTTAATGGAATCCTTAAAGACTCCATGGTCTTATCTAATAATAAACTATTTTGATCAACTCAAATATTATCTTTTAAGGAATAATATTTGTTGAATTAATTTTTACCGGTATCAATGAATTATCTATAGAATAAATTATAATAATTAAATGAACATATGATAATCACCTATCCATATAGAGAATATCAAAATTTATTTCCAACATAAATCATGTTTTATACATTAAACTATATCAAATCATATCAATATTTATTTATAAGGGTATACAATTATCCAATAAAAACTAAAATTATTAAGAATGTAAGTACAAGAAAATATATTCATGCCAAATCATGACTTGGATGGTAAAAATATATCATATTGTAGTCAACTAACTCCCAAGAAAAATATTAAATGAGGTGATAGAAAAAAATAAAAAAATTATTCCCATTTGTAAAATAAAAATATATATTAAGATTATTTACATTGAAATTCATATAAGTTATTTTCCACCCATGGAAAAATGTGTTTCATATTTATGAATATAGTATAGTATATATCATAGAATACACATAATAAAAAAATTATTAATTATTTAATTAATAATAAAAATTTTATTAGGAAATAAAATATAATTAATAAAATTTAAAAAAACACTATAGAAAACCCAAATAAATTAATAGAATATAAAATTATATATTTTATTGATGACCTAGATATAAAAAACACAAAAAAACTCGAAAAAAGTGAATTGAAAAAATATTAATATACTGAATCTTTTGAAAATAATTAATATAAATACATTAGAGAAATATAATTTAAAGATGTTTCCTTAAAATATAATTAACTCTTTTACATAAAAACCCATTTTATTAATTATTAATTATTAATTATGGTTAAAAATAGTAACCTGAGAGATTTGAATGTTAACCGAACAATAATAATATTATCATTTCCATAAAAAATAATATCATTTCCATCAAAATAGTAAAAATTATTGTATATATTATTTTCAGTGAATAAAATAGTAATGTATAATTAATGTTGTTCTATAACATAAATATTAATATTTTAAATTTAATAATTCTATAACATAATTTTTAATGAATTATATTTTAAAGTATTCAAAAAAACCCATTATACATATGTTAATAACTATAATTAACTTTGAAAGAAAAATTTTTAATAAAATAATTTCCTTACTATAATAATCACATCACTATTATAAATGTGTTTTTTTTTTCAAATAAATAAAAATTTTGGGTGTATAGTAAAAATATAGTTTATGTCATAAAAGATATAATTTATTTTTAATTATTTTTAATATATGAATTATATAATTCATTCATGAATTGGATTCTAGGTAATATAAAATTTTAAATAATAAATAATCATTTTTAAAAACATAAAAATATTATTCCATACAAACAAAGTACCTTCCTATGTTTAAAAATAAAAGTTCAATTATTACAGTAAATTTTTAATGATTTATTTATTAACATATAAAATAATTAATTTAGTGAATAATTAGAAAAATTTTCAAAAAAACACAAATATTTTATCAAATATGGTCCACAATGTCAAAAATATAATGACTAAATATTTAATATTGGAAATAAAATGTATTCAATAATATTACATGAAAATATATATCATCTAAAGTGTTCAGTTCCTTTATACATCCATTGAAAAATAGAATCCTTTCATTTATAAAATCCCTTGATTCATCAAATTTCTTATATATACTATTTCTTATGTCCTTATATATATTTTGAAAAATTCTAATCCCAATATTTGGTGATTATATCCCATAACAAAAGAGTAATCTTCAGTTAATATTTAAAAACAAAATCAATTATTTTTTCATTGTTTATAATCTTTTATTTCTACTGTCTCAATATATTTTCAATATATACCATACAATTCTGATTTATAATATATTGATCATATCATGATTTCAGATTACAAAGTTAATTAATTACTATATTTTTTATCTCTTCCTCATACATGATAGGATATGGTAATAGTAATTGTAATCCCTAAATGAGGATACTATTAATGATTTAAATATCCCCCCTATAATGATGGACAATTTTTTTTATGGTATAAAATTACTAATTTATTTTATTTAATTTAATATGTTAAATCTAATTTGAATTTTGTAAATTATAATGATTTCAAAAATTAATGTGAAATGAAAATAGAATAATTCCACGTAAATATGTAATCATTGAATTTCATATTTCATAAATAATAATCAATGAATAAATTTTAATTTTCATAATATACTATGTGTAAAGAAATTAAATGTATTTTATTTATTTATTTGTATATAATAAAAATATATTTTTTACACTAAATTCTATAAAATGAAGAATCAAAACAGGATCCAAGGTAGAGTGATTAAAAATGATTCACTTGGGTTTTATAAATACATTCTCTTTTTTTAGATAATTTAAATAAATAAATTATGAATAACCTTTTTATATCATTATATTTTATTATTCTATCAACATTAACATTTCCAGTTCAATTATATACACTAATTCTTGTCATTTTTATCATCATTATTGAATTTTTTAATAAAAAATTCCAAATGGTACTTAGTTGGATTATTATTTTAATCTCTTTGAAATATGATAATTTTCATAAAATTTTTCCCATTATTTAAAAAATTTAAAATTATTTTGGAACCAAAATATAATTCATTAACTAATTCTTTATGAAAACAATATGGAATTATTATTTAATCTTCAATAAATATATTTTTTTGGTTGATGTACATTTTTGTATCTCTCTGGGATACATGATTTTAAGAATATAATGGTGAGACATTTTTTATAACAATTAGAAAGCCTAAAAATCCGTTGTATACAATTATTAATATTATGATTTTATGATTTTATTTAAACATAGTTCTATTTTTTAAAATTTATTTAGTTGTGACTTGTAATTATATTATAGGAATAAACATGAAAATAATATTTATCTTAAAGTTGGGATTTTTTTGATATGGATCTGGAATATTCAATGTATCTATCACGACCCGTTCTCGGGGACCGTACCATGACTACCCCAAGCCCGCCTTCCAAAGGCCAGGTGCTGGTGACTAGAACCAAAGACATAAATCCCGATAACTGGAAAGGCATTTCCTATATAAAAGAAACCAAAACACCACAGAGTACAAGCGGAAGTAAAACACTAAGTACAAAAAGGAAGTGCTGAAAAGTAAATGGGCCAGAATACAAACCTAATCGAAAGTACAACTACAACTGAACAGAAGCACAACAGAAAATACAAATAGCTGGAAGAATGGAAGCAGCTCCTAGGTTGTCCTCCTCGGATCCTACCTGAAGGGTAGGTACAGATAGCATTTCTCCTGGATCATCCACCACAGATCCTACCTGAAGGGTTGGTATAGATAGCATCCACAATGCTCTCGCCTGTCAACCTCCTCAAAGTGTCATCTCATCTTGAAGTCCACATCCGGATACTGACTCGTCGTGAGGTCCACCTCTGGGTACCGTCCAGTCATCGAACACTCGGCCTCTGTCAGCGCTGCCCGTCGTTTGCAACCAACACAACGAGGTGCAGGCATAGCCTATGCAGGGGTGAGTATAACGATACTCAGTAGGGACCCTGAGACCCTCAAGGTCTCACTAAATCCTACATGGTTAAACACAAATAAGATCTCAACAGATAACCTCTACATAGGTATATTACCATACATATACCTATGTTATCAAGTGACCCATCTCAATAAATAGGTAAACACAAGATCATAGACTCAGATCAACCAGGATTTTATTCATCATGTCGAACCACGACTACTGGATAACTCCTCCTCCGTCGAGTACAGTGGGTCTGCCGCTACAACCAAGCGCGCTGAACTCCTCCTCTATCGAGTACAGAGGGCCTGCCACTACAACCAAGTGCACCGAGGTCCTTCGACTGCTGTATTACTCCACCTGTCGAGTACTGTGGGCCTGCTTCTACAAACAAGCGCTTCCCACCATGGGTTTGCCGCTACAACCAAGCGCACCCCCTCATAAGTTCCAGAGGTACTCCTTCTGTTGAGTACCACGGGTCTGCCGCTACAACCAAGCGCTGCTCCGCCATGGGTCTGCCACTAAAACCAAGCGTTCCACCTCATAGGTTCCTGAGGTACTCTTTCTGTTGAGTACCGCAGGTTTTCCGCTACAACCAAGCGCTCCTCCACCGTGGGTCTGCCGCTACAACCAAGCTCCCCCATCAAAGCTTTCAGAGGTACTCCTTCTGTTGCATACAGCGGGTCTTCTGCTACTACCAAGCACTCCTCCACCGTGGGTCTACTACTACAACCAAGCGCTACCCACTGGGCTATCTGAAACACATTGAGTCGATAGATCAACAGTCGTCAAGTCTCAGCCAGCTACTAGGTCTCTGCACTCTACTAGCTCGTCACAGGGAGGGTCTGCTCCACGAGCTACTGGTCGATACTCCAAGTATCACAAACTTCCATGAAGAAGTATCTCAAAGGACCGCCTCGTCATAGGGGTCTCAAGGCAATAGATGGCGCGTTAGTCGGACGCCCGGTCTGTGAGTTACTAGCCTTTTTGTCACAGGGGTCCGGTTGGTTTCGTGTGCGAACCAACTCGGTCGTATCTCGACTGTACCCCGAACTCTCATAGGGTATGCTCATAGGGACTGTTTCTCAACGTGATCACCAACACCACTGACGGTTCGTCAAATGAACGTTCGGTCTGAAATGTATCAGCCTTTCCGTTCTAGGGGCCCGATTGGATTTCGGGTACAATCCAACCCGACCGCTATCCAACTACATCCAAAAATTAGTCAAAGAATTCCAAAAGTTCAGTCTCATCAAGATGAATCCAACAAAGTCGACGACACGTCAATAGGACGTCCGGAGATCATGATATAAACGTTTCCGCTCCGAGGGCCCGGTTGGTTTCGTATCAGAACCAACCTGGACATTCTCAAAGTTCTCTGAATCCTTGACTGTAATAAACCAAAATGACCACCTCGATCCAAGGATCTCATAGCAACTGGCGGTGCATCGATTGGAGGTCTGTAACCCATGTTATGGGCGTTTGAACGGAAACAATACGAAATGGGGGGTTTGGGCACGTCCAGGCCCGACCCAACCCACACCCCTGGGCTGGCCCGAACCCGGTCGACCCGGCTGGTGCGGCCCGGCCGCATGGCCTGCCTCGGCTCGGCCAGCGTGGCCCAGCGGAAGCCGTGAAGCGGGGGGGGGGGGGTGTGCGGGGCCCCCTCACTGTTCATTGATGCCAGCGGTGGTTTGCGCCTCCGTCATTCCTCCGGGATCTCGCGCGGCCGCCGAATCCCTTGTGGCGCACCACCGCGGCATGATGTGGTGGTTTGTTTCCTCCGACGGTGCACTAGGGCGTCGCTGCCTCCTGGCGGCCGGACGACTCCGGCCGCCGCCCCCAGTCGCCGGCGGCGCCGCACCAGCGACCCGCACCTCCAGGGTTTCGGCGGGCCACCGGAGTTGCTCCGATGGTCCGTTTTCAATTCCGTCTGTGTCGGCGTTCATCTTGGGTCTCGAAAATTACTGTGGAATCATCAAACCGCCTCTACAGCCCGTTTCGTCATCGCCCGATGATCCGTCATCAATTAAACGGTCTACGGAGCCTTCTAATTGTCGCAACGGTGTTGTGTGACGGCGCCACACTTCTTCGCATGTACCTTAATTTTTTCTGTGCGGTGTCATTGTACCATGCCGCCTTTAATCGTGCCACAACAAGAACAACCATCAATGTGGGAGGAGGGTCGGCCGTGTTCACGCGGTCCGACCTCCTCCCATTATTTCGATAACAGGCGGCTCAAACGACAAGCAACAATTAAATAAAGGCCGAGGATATAACCCACATAGATTTCATTGACCCAAAACCCCCTACCTCGTGATGTGATCCCTCGATGGATCTGCGGACAGGTAGCGTCGTTCGTTGACGTCGGAAGGAGACGTCGTCGTTTGCGATTTTCCCAAGGCGGTGTCTCCTCCATTGGGGGAGACCGGGAAGCATTCTTCGTCGAAGGTGTTGGAAGGCCCGACGTCGCCCAAGTGTACTCAAAGATGTGACGTATCCCCTCTTGTCGAAGAGAAGGAATTAATGGGTATGTCGCCACTCTTTGGTGTCGGCGTTCTTCATCGGAGAGTTGTGTTCTTTGCGTTCTTCAAGAAGGATAAAGATCTTCAAGGCTTAGAGCTTTCTCTCCAAATCCTCCTCACACAACAACCAACTCTCTCAAATAAAATAATACTTATCTTATTTTATTACATCAAGCAAATAATTTTAAATTTTAAAATTCAAACACTTAACTCACTTAATTAATTAAGGGAGTTGGCATGATTAATGAAGCGAGAGGGGGAGGTGAGTGGTCTCACATTAAAGGGGGGTTAAACATGTTAAGAAGAGTTACCAATTAATGAGAGGAGTGGTTTAAGGGAGTTTAGGGAAGATGAAAGGGGTGGGGTTTGTGTGGGAACCACCTCACCTTTAATCCTCTCATGGGTAGTTAGGGGCTTGTAAGTCCCACCCTAACTACCCCATGTTGGATATAACCATTAGGATAAATAATTAATAATAAAAAAGTGTTCCACAATTTTTTTTATTCAATTATTTATTAATTGACAAACATTTAACAACTCCTCCCGAGAAAACGCAGCTCTAGAAAAGGTGTTCCTAAGCATTTAACGGCGTTTTGGTTTCATCTGTGCCCACAGATTTCGATTCCAAGCACTGGATTAAAAGTTAGAAAAACCCACTCATTTGTTCACTGAACATACCTAAGCTAAACTTCGGAAATTGATTATGGGCACACCGGGCCTCGAAATCAGGTGCTGTCAGAAACTGCGTTCTTGTAAAATTCTAAATAAATTAAGAAAAAATTTACCTCAATATTTCCGGGTCTTTATATTACTCCCACCTTAGGCCTTTATGTCCCCGTAAAGCTGTAACAAAAACGAGGGATACAAAAGTGGTACTGAGCATGCATCTGAGCCTCCCGCTCCCATGTGCACACCAAGAGGTTCCTGTTCTGCCTATGAAAACACACAAGAGGAATCGACCATCCATGTAGGACCTACCCCTGTCGATCCTCAACCTCTACTGGAACCCCGCAAAAGTCACCTCATCGCCAATGTCCAGCTCCCCATGGTCGATGAAAAGCGAAGGGTCGAGCTCGTATCTCCTTAGTTGAGATTCATGGAAGTCGTCATGCACCTGGTGCAACTGAGGTGAATGAGTCAAACGGTAAGCCACCTCGCCTACCCTGATGTGGACCTGAAAAGGTCCGCTGAACCTCGGAGATAACTTTCCGCCTTGGCCACATCTCTGTAAACCTCGTCGAGGTGATACCCGTATAAGGACGTGATCGTCATTCTCGAACTCAATAGGTCTCTGGCCCCTGTCAGCACAAGACTTCTGCCCGCCCTGAGCTATCCTCATCCGCTCTTGGATGACTTGGACCTTTCTGGTCATACAAGAGCTGCTGAGATTTCCTCTTTGCCGATAAGGGAAATCCGGTCTCATCCCCTGGATGAACCACGTTCTTCACCTAATACAATCAATCCCGACATGGACGATACTAATCCATACCAAGGATGATGTCGTAAGGCCTCAACGCTACTACCAAGAGATCCAACCATTATTCTCGCCTCCATGGGTTGAGTCACACTGTCGGCATCAGTGTGTGGTCATTGGGTCTCCACTAGTATGTATCTCAAAGTGAGGGTCAAGTCACGGTTTTTAAACAGGAAACTCTTAGTAACAACATAAAGAGGGGAAAGGAAGGTAAACGCCACAAGAAAGGTGTCTTTTATTACTGCAGCTCAATGTAAAAAGACACAAATCATCTACACACAAACATCAACAGAGCTAGATGCAACATGAACAAAAGTCTTCATTTCTGGAGCTGGTCCTGCTCCTGTCCATCTGCTCCCAGAGCTCCATGATCGTAGGCCTCAGCTACCTGAGGCTGAGCTCTCCCATGTCCACCTATTCCCTGCGGTCAAGGTGGACCTCCTGGTGGTGGTGGTGGCAACACCTCGAAGCGTCTTCCTCCTCTAGCTGCACAACCAACTCCCCTGCCACGGTCTCCTGCTCCATGTGGTCCGCCTCGATCGAACCACTGCCTCTGCCCGGGAGGACCTTCATTCATCTGTTGGTCATCTGTATGGAGGGTCGGATAGTCACGAGCCATGTGACCAACCCCGCCGCAGGAGTAACACTGTCCGTGCATGGTAAGTCGTTCTCCACCCCGGGTGCCTCTCACAAACGATCCTGTGTCATGCAGTCGGCCACCTATAGGTCTAGTCCCCTTGGACCTCTGCATTGTCTATCTACTGCCTGCTGTAGAAGACTCTTCTGCAAGCCGGCTAGTGGTGGGTCATGCTGTTGAAGACTGCTCAGCAAGGAATCTCTCCACTAAGAGGGATCACTCCAACACCCCTGTCTGTGTCGGAATGCTGTGAGAAACAACTGAAGCTCTGATCTCTCGCCTGAGACCCTGCTCGAAGGTTCGGGCCCTGATGAACGGGTCTCGTACCATGCCCGTGGAATAGCGTGAGAGATCGGTAAACCTCGCCGCATACTGGGATACTGTCATGCTACCCTGCCGTAGTTGTAGCAGTTTTTAGATGTGCACCGCTCGGAGGGTGGATGGGATGAACTCTGAGTGAAAAAGGCTCTTAAAGTCCATCAAAAGGAGAGATGCCTCGTTGTGCACCTGGAGCATCAAGTTCCACCATCTTCCAGCTACAGCGTGCAGGAGGCTCGCTACAAGGACCACCAAAAGGTCAGCTGGTGTCCCAACCAAACCGAAAACTCGAAAAACAGCCTCCAGCCATTCCTCAGCTGCCTGAGGGTCCGTCTCCCCATGGAACTTGGGCGGTCGCTAACGCTGAAACTCATGAAGTGCACTAAAGATATGTGCACCGTCAGCAGCTGGGGCTGGTAGCATCGATGGCTCGGTGGGTAGAGGTACAACTGGTGCCTTTGCTGTCAAAGGGCCCTGTACCGAGGCCTCGTCACTCGGTGGGTTGTCGTCACGCACAACTCTCAGAACCCTAGCTGGCTACCATCGTGGGGCCATTATGAAAAGACATAGGTGCACCACGGTCAGAACAGTATACCTAGTGAGCTGACACAAGTAATAATAAAGAAAACTTGAAACACACATGCAATCAATGATTTCGTGCATTATGTCGGGAATCAGAAGTCAAGGTCCTGGTGTACGGATATATCAGCCGCCGCACCAACACTGGACTACCTGGACTGATAACCACACTCAATACTCTTAACACTATTGCTTCACATAGAAGAAAGATCAGAGTTCAAAGTTCTGCGGTAGAACCAAACACCACTGATACCAATTTGTCACGACCCGTCCTTGGGGCCCATGCCGTGACTACCCCAAACCCACCTTCCATAGGACAGGGGCTGGAGACTAGTACCAAAGGTGTAAATCCCTATAATTGGGAAGGAATTTCCTTTATAAAAGTAAACAAAACACTACAGAGTACAAGCGGATGTAAAACAGTAAGTACAAAACGGAAGTGCTGAAAAGTAAATGGGCCAGAATACAAACCCAATCGAAAGTAAAACTACAACTGAACAAAAGTAGAACAGAAAAGACAAATAGCTGGAAGAATGGAAGAAACTCCTGGGCCATCCTCCTCGGATCCTACCTAAAGGGTAGGTACAGATAGCGTACATCCTGGATCGTCCACCACAGATCCTACCTGAAGGGTATATACAGATAGCCTCCATAATGCTCTCTCCCATCCACCCCCTCCGAGTGTCGTCTCGTCTTGAAGTCCACCTCTGGTTACTGATCGTCATGAGGTCCACCTCCGGGTACCATCCAGTCCTCCAACACTCGGCCTCTTCCAATGCTTCCCGTCGTCTGCAACCAACACAATGAGGTGCGGGCATAGCCCATGTAGGGGTGAGTATAACGATACTCAGTAGGGACCACGAGACCCTCAAGGTCTCACTGAATCCAACAAGGTTAACCACAAAGAAGATCTTAACAGATAACCTCTACTTAGGTATATTCCCATACATATACCCAAGTTAACAAGTAACCCATCTCAATCATGAGTAAACATAATGATTGTGAAATCAACAGATAACCACTACCCAGGTATATTCCCATACATATACCTAAGTTATCAGGTGACCCATCTCAATCATGAGGTAAACAGAAGATCATAGACTCAGCTCAATGAGAATTTTATTCATGATGTCGAACCATGACTACTAGAGAACTCCTCCTCTGTCGAGTACAGTGGGCATGCCACTACAACCAAGCACGACGAACTCCTCTTCTGTCGAGTACATAGGGCCTGCCGCTAAAACCAAGTGCGCCGAACTCCATGGACTGTTGTAGTACACCAACTGTCGAGTACAATGGGCCTGCTGCTACAACTAAGAGCTTCCCACCATGGGTTTTCCGCTACAACCAAGCGCTCCCCATCCTAGGATCCAGAGGTACTCCTTCTGTTGAGTACCAAGGGTCTTCTACTACTACCAAGAACTCCTCCGCCGGGGGTCTTCCGCTACAACCATGCACTCCCCCTCATAGGATCCATAGGTACTCCTTCTGTTGAGTACTGCGGGTCTGCCGCTACAACCAAGTGCTCCTCCGTCGTGGGTCTACCTCTACAACCAAGCGCTCCTCCTCATAGCCTATAGAGGTACTCCTTCTTTTGAGTTCCACGTGTCTACTGCTACTACCAAGCGCTCCCCCGTCGTGGGTCTGCTGCTACATCAAGCGCTCCCCACTGGGCTATCTGAAACACACTGAGTCGATTGGTCAGTAGTCGTCAAGTCTCAGCCAGCTACTAGGTCTCTGCACTCCACTAGCTCGTCACTGGGAGGGTCCATTCCACGAGCTACTGTTAGATACTCCATGTATCACAAATTTCCCCGAAGAAGTATCTCAAAGGAACGCCTCATGATAGGGGTCTCAACGCAACAGACGGCGCGTCAATCAGACGCCCGGTCTTTGAGTTACTAGCCTTTTCATCCAAGGGGTCCGGTTGGTTTCATGTGCGAACCAACCCAGCTGTATCTCGACTGTACCCCGAACTCTCATAGGGTATGCTCATAGGGACCGTTTGTCAACGTGACCCCCAACACCAATGATGGTTCGTCAAACGATCGTCCGCTCTGAAATTTATCAGCCTTTCCGTTCTAAGGGCCCGGTTGAATTTCAGGTACAATACAACCCGGCCCCTATCCAACTGCATCCAAAACTCAGGCGAAGCATGGAAAAAGTTCAGTCTCATCAATACAAATCCAAAAAAGTTGACGTAATGTCAATCAGACGTTTGGAGCTCATGATATAAACGTTTCCGCTCTGAGGGCCCGGTTGGTTTCGTATCCGAACCAACCCAGCCATTATCAATGTTCTCCGAAACCATGAGTGTAATAAACCAAAATTACCGTCTTGATCCAAGGATCGCATTTCAGCTGACGGTGCATCGATCGGAGGTCCGTTGCTCATGTTATGGGCATTCGAACGGAAACAATATGAAATGGGGGGTTTAGGGACGACCCGGCCCGGCCCAACCCCCCCTGGGCCGGCCCAAACCGGGTCGACCCGGCTGGTGCGGCCCGGCCCGGCCGGCATGGTCTGGCCCGACCGGGGTGGCCCGGCTGCATGGCCAGCCGCGGCATGGCTAGCGTGGCCGAGTGGAAGCCACGGAGCGGGGGGGGGGGGGGGGGGTGAGGCCCCCTCACCGTTGAGTGATGTCGGCGACGGTTTGTGCCGCCGCCATTCCTCCGGGGTCCCGCGCGGCCGCCAGATCACCCGTGGCACACCACCGTGGCAAGCCGCGGTAGTTCTTTTTCTCCGGTGGCGCACTAGGGCGCCGCTGCCTCCTGGAAGCCGGACGGCTCCGGTCGCCGCCCCCGGTCGCCGTCGGCGCGGTGCCTCCAGGGTTTTCGCGGGCCCCCGGAGTTGCTCCGGTGGTCCGTTTTTAATTCCATCTATGCCGGCGTTCATCTCGGGTATCTAACATTACTGCGGAATCATCAAACCGCCTCGGCGGCCCGTTCCATCATCGCCTGATGATCCTCCATCAACTAAACGGTCTACGGAGCCTTCGAATTGTCGCAATGGTGTCGCGCGACAGCGCCTCGCTTCTTCGCCCGTTCCTCAATTGTTTCTGTGTTGTGCCATTGTATCGTGCCGCCTTTAATAGTTCCGCAACAAGAACAACCATCAAAGGAGTAGGAGGGTCGGCCGTGTTCACGTGGTCCGACCTCCTCCTGTTATTTCGATAACAGGCGGCTCAAACGACTATCAACAATTAAATCACGGCCGAGGATATAACCCACATAGATTTAATTGAACCAAAACCCCCTACCTCATGATGTGATCCCTCGATGGATCTGCGGAGAGGTAGCATCGTTTGTTGATGTCGGAAGGTGACGTCGTCATTTGCAATTTTCCAATAGTGGTGTCTCCTCCTTTGATGGAGACCGGGAAGCGTTCCTCGTCGATGGTATTGGAAGGCCCGACATCAACCAAGTGTACTCAAAGATGTGATGTATCCGCTCTTGTCACAGAGAAGGAAGAAAGGGGTACGTCACGGCTTTTTGGTGTAGGCGTTCCTCATCGGAGAGTTGTGTTCTTCGCGTTCTTCAAGAAGGAAGAAGTTTTTCAAAGCTTAGAGCTTTTTCTCCAAATCCTCCTCACACAGCAACCAACTCTCTCAAATAAAATAAGACTTATCTTATTTTATTACATCAAGCCAAGAATTTTAAATTTTAAAAATCAAACACTAATCTCACATTATTAATTAAGTGAGTTGGCATGATTAAAGAAGAGAGAGAGAGAGCGGTGAGTGGTCTCACATTAAAGGGGGGTTAAACATGTTAAGAAGAGTTACCAATTAATGAGAGGAGAGGTTTAAGGGAGTTTAGGGAAGATGAAAGGGGTGGGGTTCGTGTGGGCCCCACCTCACCTTTAATCCTCTCATGGGTAGTTAGGGGCTTGTAAGTCCCACCTTAACTACCCCATGTTGGATATAACCATTAGGATAAAGAATTAATTAAAAAAATGTTCCACAACTTTTTTTTATTCAATTCTTTATTAATTCCACAAATTTTTAACAACTCCTCCTGAGAAAACGCAACTCCAGAAAAGGTTTTCCTAAGCATTTACCGGCGCTGTGGTTTCATCGGTGCCCTCATATTTCGATTCCGGGCACCGTTTTAAAAGTTATAAAAACCCGCTTGTTCGTTCATTGAACACACCTGAGCTAATTTTAGGAAATTGATTCCGGGCACATCGGGCCTCGGAATCAGGTGCTATCAGAAACTGCGTTCTTGTAAAATTTAAAAGAAATTAAGAAAAAATTTACATTGAAATTTTCGGGTCTTTACATTATCTTTAATTTTTTTTCAATATTCCTATGATGATGACTGAATTTTTATGATATGATGATTACAGAAACCTATGTTCACATGTTGTTTGATCCTTATATTTCCTACCTATTATTCAATCACTATCTGGGTTTTCATCTAATGAATTTGTTATTTGTGTCCCAGGGTGATTAAATGTTTTAGCATTATTATTAATGATAATTAGAGGAAAAATTAAATTGAATTAATTTATTTATAGTGATTTATGTATTATTATTTTTAATATAATTTTTTCACAGGATACTAATAATTTTTTACATGTTAATGTTTTTACTATTATTTATTTTATTTTAAAAAATATATTGTAATATATAGTGAATGTATTGGGTAAATATAATTGATTTCAGAGTAATGTTTAAAAAATTTATTAATTTCATCAGAAAAGATAAACTATGATAATGTTATGGATTCTAATGGTGAATACATTAAAATTTATTTACATAAGTTAATATTATAGTTATCTTTGTTTCATGAAATTATGTTTTGATCTAACATTTTATTTGGAGGAAAATAATGGAGACCTGAATTAGTAAAAAGAAATGGTCAAATGTAGTGTTAATATTCTTTAAATTCAAATGAATGTCTTAAATTTTTTTAGTTTCATGAATTTATATAAACACAATAGTTTTTTTAAAACTATTAACTAACATCCTTATGACCCTAATATTTTTGTATATTAAAACAGAGAGTGGTGAAATCATTACAAATGATGTTTTATAATTATCACTAGCTATATGATTTGTTAGATTATTCCCATTAATATCTTATCTCATCCATTTCAATAATTTTACATTATACGTGAAATAAACTATCTATAAATAATTAGAGATCACATAAACTCTATGAAAAATTTAATTCATTTCCATACCATATACTATACTATTCTCATATAAAAATTCATGGAAAATTGTGAGTATCCATTAAAAATATTTCCGATTTATAGATGATGAAACAAAACATATAATTATATAATTACTAAATTATTAAAAAAAATCTCTAAATAAAATAAATTTTAGTTATTAGGGAATATACAAATTTATTTTTGAATAAATTAATTATCCTTTTTTTCGGATCTCCCCATAGTATTTTTAAGAATTAATAAATGCATACATTCATATATTAATGATATCAAATAGTATTTTATTGATTAAAAAATTGGATCTAAATAATATACTATAATAAAATTTGGTTGAATGATTAATACTCTATAAAAAATTACATTATGGTTCAATAATTATATTTTTCCTGAAGATGGATGGATCAATGATACATTTTGGAGACTAATGAATGATAAATATGGTAATAATAAAATGTATCCATAACATATATTTATGTCTTTTTAAACAAATTTAAATAAGGATAATATTTTTATTCATTTTTTCATCACACAATATATTTTCAGGTCGATGTAAATAAAGAAAATACAAAAGGCCATATTTTTATAATATATATGATCATTATAGGTTCATAATGTATCCATTTGTGAATTTGAATTAAATTTAAATAATTATAGAAATAAAAAATAGAATCACTACTGTTTACCTAGGGAAAAAATATAGTTGAAATTATGAATGATATTTTCATATACAATAAGAGAAATGAAGAACATTAGGTTGATCTAATGACTTTACTAGGATAATTAAATAAGGAAAATATATTCCATTTGATCAGTATATGTGACTTTTTTATGGTAAAATTCATTTTTAGGTGGAAGACAATCATGGTTGGAGAAATTTCTACAATAGTTAAAGGAAAAATGTTATATAGGCATGGTCTAAAAACACAAATATATCGGAAATAAACTGATTTCATGGATTGTCTACATACTATTGACTATTTTTTGGAATATAATCATTATTTTCTATAGAATAATATATGCTAACACATTTTAATGTTATGTATATTTGAATGGATGAATACAAGAAAATATCAAAATATTTAATCAAAAGGATAATGATTGAAAATGTACCTATTTTAAAATCATGTATAAATGATTTATTGTTAAAAATTGATTCATCATTGAATGTAATGGGTTGAGATCACATGAAGAAATGATAATGTGATATCCTAGGACTCTTAAAAATCAACGATACATGAGAAAAACAACCTTGTTTGTGATTTGGATTGAGAAACAATGATATTTTAAATTATGATTTGTAGATAGTACCAATGTGAAGATTAGTGTAAAATATATAATGATTAATATTTTTGAATATTTATAATATTATATAAATAGAAAAATTACCATTTATGAAGATTATTAGTATTAATTGAGTACCATTGTTAATGAATTCACATGAATTCTTTAAATGTAATGGATGAAGATAATAATCATAGAATAATATATAATACTACATGATCTATACTAATGATAGAAAAAATATATAAATTTAGTGATATCAAATGTATTCATATTGAAATATTAATGATAAGGATGTAATTCTACATTTTCTATATGATTATATATCAAATAATCTAATAAAATATCAATGAAGTATAAAGTGTTGATTTAGAATATCAAATAAAGGAGATTTAAAATAGGCGAAAAAATAAATTATTTCACATTTAAGAAATTTATGTTGCAAATTTTTGATATATTCTCATTGTTTTATTATCTGTAGATATAAATAAATAGATATTGGATAATGAAAATAACGAATATTTATCCATATATTTTAGAATTACCAAATTTTTTCATGGTTTTCAAGATCACATCAGGTGAGACTACATATATATAGTGAATTATTATAATTATATACGATATTTGTATATCTCAAGATCAATGTAGTGTATTAGAAGTCAAAGTTACTAATTTAATCATTACACGGACTATAATTCCCTATATTTCAAAAAACCTCCTATTATGTTTTTTGAAGTTCTAGAGATGTCATTGGATATTTATTGTTATTATTTTTCTTTTTCTTTTCAGATATTCTCCCAATATCACTCAACTATCTTTATATATTGAGCTTATTCTCCGGGTTGATCCATTTTTTTTATGTTTGATATGTTCTTTTTTGTAGTCGATTAGTTCTTTTGGTAGTTAGTAGTTTTCTTCTTATGATTGCTTGGTTTAGACATGTGGTTAGCTGGTTTCTTCTTAGGATTACATGGTTTGGTTGTATTGATGGTTGGTTTCTACTTATGGCCACATTTTTTTATCATAATGTATATCATTTTCTTCTTATTTTATATTCATTTTCTCTTTTAGTTATTTATTTCCTTTGATCTATTTTCCTTATAATTTTTTTACATTTTGAAGTCAATATTTTCATATATTTGATTCAACATATTGAAAAAACCATATTTTTTTCAAAATATATAGTTTTAATATGAATTCAATAAAGTTAATTTTGATGATAAAACAATAGAATTTATATCACAAATATATTTTTTATATTTATATTAAACTCTCATATAATTATTGAAAGTAATTTCAAATCATTAACTGTTTTAAATGGAAATTTAATATTCTATTCTATGGGATTTTAGTGAATCCAAATTAATGGTGACTTAAATGGAGTATTTATCACATTATCATATATAGATCTACATGGATATGAATTTTCAATATATGTTTTATTTTATTTCCCTTTTTCATGTTTTATTATATTCATAAACATTAGAATATCCATAAATATGATCTTGTTTATTTTGAATCATAAATATTGAATTCGAATCACTATTCACATGAATAAAATAACATTCTATGTCATTTTATCCCTTTTATCAAGAACCACCATGTATATTTTGAGTTCATATCATCTCATTATATTTCTTTTCTTTTCGTTGTAGCTTGACATACATATATTATAGGCAAGAAACTATTTTCCCCAATTCATATATGTGAAAAAATTTAATTATAATTATTTTCCATTGTAGTTAATTAGTAGTATATATTATGAAATGAGGAAATTGAGAAAGATTAAACTGAACTGAAGTGAATCATGTGTATTCAAACACAATTTACTTTTCTTTGTTCTATTTATATTGATAACCCCTTTCTGAATATAAAATTTTTTGGTACATAAATGTTTCTTCTATAGTGAGTTTGAAACCCTTATCAGTGATTGAGACATATTCTTATTTACAAATGGCCACTCATAAAAGGATTAAAACAAATATCTGAGTGGTGAATTTGGTTTGTTATAATACTGAAACTGTGTGAAATCACCAATGTACAAGAGGCAAAAAAATATGTGAAATCTGAATGCAAATATGTTTATGTAATTAAGTAACCCACTTTATGTTGTTATATATTCTCTGTTTATATAATATCCTTATTTTTTATTTATGTATTTTTATGGTGATATTTGTGGATAGTTCAAAAAAAATATGTTTTGTGGGAAGTGGATATGTGGTGGTAAATATATGGATACTGTGTTGAGATGGTTGTGTTTCAGTTTCAGACTTAACATGATATGTTTTTGTAGATATTGTGAGTAATCTATCTTACTAAAATGTTTTATACAATAATATCATTGAATCAATTAATAATGGAACAATATATAATGATACTTAAAAGGACCAAGAGAAAAAAATTGAGTGTCGTCTGTCAATCCTTATGTTGTAATTGAATTAATGAATTTAGTTTAACAAATTGTGTTGGATTGAAATGAAAATAACTTTCAATTTCTAATAGTGTTTTCCTAAAAAAATATACAGGTTTAAATGGATTAGTTTATGGATTTAGGTTTCTAATGAGACAATATAGAATATTGTTAAACTTGTAATTTAATAAAAATAAATTATGGTTGTGTGTCGTTGTTTTAGTTAGGGATTTTCCAAAGTGATAACAGCACATGGTAATAGTAGTATGGAGTTAATGTTGGATGATGGTGAAGATATATTTATGTAAAATAATTTGGATATATCTATGAGATGTATATATATAAATAATCCGTAAATTTTCCTTTTAATTATATATAAATAACAAAAACATTGAGTTTTTCATAAAAACACCAAAGTGTGTTGGGTTTTTTTCTAGGAAATCCATAATTGTTAGGGAATAATTTATTGATCACCCCTCTTCCTCTTTCATTAAAAAGTAGATTCATTAGAAGGATACACCTAGTATGTGGATAGTACCTACCAAATATGGCATAGTTGATTTCAATTCATGATGATGAAATGATATGACAAGTAATGGAGGTCATGTATGGTAAGACAGAATGTGGATGATTTCCTTCATATTCATGATACCATAATCTACTTTCTATAAGGCTATTAGGGAATGTAATTTTTTTGTGGATAATCATTTGCATTTGGAAATGATATATGGATATCAACAGATGCTAGCACATGATATTGGGCCCGATGGGTTTCTTTGATAGTTATGTTTTTAACTCAACCCACATTTTAGATGATGTTCTACATGATTATTGTATGATATTCAAGTGATGGTAGGTCAGTACATTTAACAAAGGGTAATGGGAGTAAAATGAAATTTGGGATATGGATGATGGGAACTATTAATTAGGTTTGTTAATTTTATTTAACTTCATTGTAACATTTTTTTGTGATGAATTATATGTGAGGAATGGTAGGATTGATTTTCTATTTAGGTATTGTTGGAGAAACCCTTTATCTATTGGGGTGTTCGATTTTTGGTTTTCACATTTTAAAAGAGGTCTTTAATTAGATAATATTGAGTATAAAATTTATTCTCAACATATATATATAATATATTTTGTTTGGATTTTATAGGGGTTTTTGTAGTCGTGCTAAGAATTATTATCTTATAATATGAAGTTATTTCTATGATGATTCCATTGTCTTTCCATTTGGAATTTATATTTATAGAATATTAATTTTATTTCAACCTATATATATAGTAGAATGTGTTCTTTTTAAATTATATGACTATATTTTGGGTGTTTATATGTTGTATCTCTAAATAATTTTCTATATATTTACAAAAATTCTAGTCATTTTTTATAATAAACTCCTGATGAAAATAGACACCGGAGGACTATTTTGGGTTTTTACTAAGGGGTTATTTGTTTTCTTTCCTACTAACGAAAGATGTGTACTAGTGGGTTGGAGTAGGGTAGTTGGGTTGTGATACACTTGTATTAAAGCCTGATTTAGAGATATGATGGAGCTTGGAGTTAACCACATGTGAGGGTTTCAATGGTTCATAAAAAATCACTATATTCTAAACATAATCCATGAAGTAGCTTGATTGGGCAGCACAGAAACATAGAAATTGGGCTACTAGTAATTCATTAGAGGGAAAATTTGTTTAATAAACCCCATATGTGATATTATACTAATTATAGGGTATAATAGAATGAGGTTTACATGTATCCTGCATTAATGTAATTTTAGAATATTGGGGTGGGTGGGTTGTGAAATTATGATTTTTTTTCATAAATGATTATTGATAAGTTCCATGTTTACAAAAAAATTATATTCTATGAAATTTTATATATAAATCTAATGGTCAAAATCTACATATGGTGTACAAAGTATAGGATCAATTGGATGGTCTATTTGATCACAGAATGGTTTATACTATAGTAAAGAATGAGTCATTATAGAGGCTTTTGAATTCCTTCTCGTATATATAAATATTTATGGAGCGTAAATTCTAATTTATGGATGAATCCCTGGTTGGAGGAGTCTAAAATATCCATTATTGTTATTTGGGACCAAATTAACTAATGGGGTTCATTAGTTTTAGTTCACATGTGAGGAGTAGTTCCCCTGTAGTAGATGTTGAACCATTGATCGTGGAATTGTGAGGATGTACATTGGGAAAAATTTTATAAGTATTTTTTCGTATTCTCATCATCCAAGATAATGATTTAAAATTGTTTGGAACTATTATCCTATCAAAAATTGATCCTATAAATATGAAAGATCAATATTTGGATTTTGGACATGGTGTTTGTTGATTTCAATCCCAATCAAGAAGTATAGTCTAGAGAGTATATTTTATAAGAGGTTATATATCAATAAATTAGATATAAAACATTTGTTTTTAATGACCTGGTGTATTTAGTATTTAAAAATATATTAGGAAAAAATATGATGATTTGATCTAATTGATGGGTATCCTAAGAGGGTATTCAATAGTGAATCATGTAGAGAAGATATTTTAAATCATGTTGTTGTCAAAAAAATATTAGTAAGGGACATAAAAATAAGGAATGGACCCATTATTACCATAATACTTATAAACCAATAAAAACATTTTTATAATGTTTTAATTTTGACCTAGAAAACATAAGTTATTTGGATTACCATATGAAAGCATAGATTTCCTATTAACCCATTGAAATAATAATAAAATTATAAAGGTAAATTGTGGTTCTATTTTAGTATAACTTTTACATTAAATGCTTCTCTCTTGGCAACATAGAGACTAGCCATCATTGTTATGATTAGATGTACAATATCAGTATATTCCCAAAATCTCTTTGGATAATCCTCGATGGTTTACTTTGTATCATTTCCCAATTAATTGGAAAGCCATAATGTCCTCATACTCCATAGTTTTATCCTAGAACCACACATCCTCCTTAAACATTCCTAACACATATAACACAATAAAAACATATAAAGAATTTATAAAAATTAATTACTAAAAAAAATAAATATTCCATATTAAAACCAGTATTCATTTATAGATAACTGTGCACTCATAAAAGATGAAATTTTTTTCGTATTAAAACATTAAAATTATAAGGGATCCTTTAAATTATTAATGTTTCATAATATTACAATGTTCCTTTCATACAACATATGAAAAAAAATTACTTTATTAAAAAGAGTAGTAACTTGAATGATTATTTTTAAAAATCAGGTCCCTTACATTATGTTCAACTACCATAAAAAATGCTAAAATATCATGTATAATGGTTTAAAGGATTATAAAAATTTATTGAATAAAATTATCCCTAATAATGATATCATATATGATCCGTTTATATCATCTTATCACTAATTAGTTAATGATATTTTTTTATTACCCTTGTTTAGTGTGTTATATACCATGTCATGAGTCACTGTTATTTTTTATTAGATATAGATACATAGAAAATATGATTATATTACTGTTAAAAATATATTTACTAATAGTTTAATATATTTTAGATTCATTCCTTATTGTCAAACATGATAAATGAATGGAATCACATCGTAGAGATGGTCGACCATACATGCGCACATGTGATAATATAATTCAACTAATGGGTCAAATAGTTATGAATTGAATGATAAAATGAATATGAAATATTTATATAATGTCATAATTTATATATATGTCCATTAATTACAACATTATTACAATCCATGTTATTTGGTAATGAGAAACAAATTATACAACTGGGTGGAGATGGTATGTCATACGTACACACGGGCAATGTTTTTTCAATAGGATGGTTAAATAGTGGAATGTGGTTGTCCCTTTATCATAATATCATCTCAAAATATATATTGTACTAGATTTATAATGTTTTAATTCAATAAACATGTGAAGGGGAAGTGAAATTTTAAATAATCATGAAGGAGTTGATAAAGACAATTATCTCTTCTTCAACGGACTTCTTTCAATCCCTTATTTAGAAATATAGGGTTTGTATTTTAGAAGGAATAGAACCAAGTTAATCTATCTAAAGATTTTTATTGGAGGAATTGGATGATTTTGGTCGATATAGAAGGTTCTTGGTGGTGATATAAAGTGATGAAATGAGTTCCCTTATATAATTTAGGTCAGGGGAACCATTAAAAATTCATGAAATATAAAATTCGAAGAAATTAATATTTTATCTAAAAAAACCAAACATCCACGGATTCAAAAATAATTTTATCTAATTCTATAATCACATTATCTAGTAAACTTATTACTTGTTTTGTTTTTACATTAAATCATAACATTTTTATTTTCCTTAGTTAACCTATTTTAATTTTAATTATGGTAATAAACTATTTTACACTAAAAGGATGTTTTGATTACTTATAAAATATCAGCTAGATCATAATAATAATAATTTTATTCATTTATACCCAAAAATAATTTCATTTTAAATTTTATTTACTTTTTAGGAATTTTTATTAATGAAATAAAATATTATTTTGATAAAATATCATTACTGTAAACTATAACAAAATTCATTTCTATTGATTTTAAGAAAAACAAGAAAATAATATAACATAAAAAAAACATTTAATGAAACCTTAAAAAGTATTAGTCATTAATAATATTTATTTATAAGTTTAATTAAATAAAATTATATTTATTTAAATGATTTTAATATCATTTATTTGATTATTTTTGTAATAAAATTATTAATTCATCATCATTCTATAATTATTTAAGGTAATATTAATTCACAAAAAAATAAAAATAATATACCATGATGTAGATAAATATGTTTTTTAATAATATTTATAGTCTAATATATCATTGGAATAACATCATATTCAAAATAATATCATTATTAAAAATATTAATGTTTTATCATTGTGTTTTCATTAAATAAAATTTAGTAAATATTGTAACCACTTCACGTCACAATAAAAGTAATAAATAAATTTTATTGGATAAAATTTATTTATTACGTTCACAATGGAAACTTATATTCACTGATAACATACCGTTGGGGCCATGTGGACACATAAGAGTTCATTAAAAAAAATGTAGTCAAATTTTGTGATTTTTCATATTGTAAATAATATCAATGTCATTTTTGAGAAACATTATCCATTAAATAACTCTAATTAGAAAAATATATTTTTATCCTCGAATATTTATCATCCTATAAAATTTGGGAATGTATTTGTATAAATTTATCATCCTTATCATCATATTATTACAATAAATTACATGATTTTCCCTTAAGCATGGTAAATGTTTTTACCACTATAACTATTCATACTCCACAGAAATATCATAGGGAAATATTTAATAAATTTAAAACATATAATTCTAAATATCAAATCCATTTTTTATGTTCTAAAAACACAATTTTCCAAAATTATTTTTAATTGAAATCATTAAAACATAATGATAAATTGTTTTTCTGAAAAATTATATTTAAAAAAAATTTATATAAGTTGCATTTATAAAATAAATTTCAAAAACATAATTGAATTATTTTAAAAATATTATATAATTTTTATATAAAACATTATTCTAACTGTTAAAATATTTAAAAATATAATATTGAATAAAAATATGAATTTTCTCATATTCATTAAAAATAAAACGTTTCAGATAATTCAGAATATGTTACCATATGATAATTTTAACATTATTATTTCAATAATGATGTTTATTTTTTAATATTAAATTTTAAAATGTTTTAAAAATTATTTTTATTATAATTTCTCCATTACGATGTGGGGAAATGTTATTTGAAAAATATAACATTTTTTAGGTATAATTATATTTATCAGGTCAAGAAAATAAATAGGATAGATGTTATAAAAAGAGATTGAAATTATTATAGTATATATAGATCATTAATATAATCCATAAAAGGTAATTTTTTTATTTTATTGGAAAAAAATATATGTTTGAACTTATATAGTTATTTAGAAGGATATTTTATTTTTTATTTTCAAAAGTGTTTTATTTTAATTTATAAGCAATTTGGTAATCAAATAAATAAAAATATAGATAATATGTAAACCATGTTTTTTAATTCAGTAAATCTTATTCATACCCACCAATATATAATCTATTTTATAACAATACCATTTGAATAATAATATATTGTTTTTCATTTAATAACGAGGTGGTATACCATGTGTGCTATCAATAATAGTGTTTTTTAATAATATTTTATGATGTTACATTCTCCCCTCCTTTAGTAAATCATTTCCTCAAAATTTGAACTGAATATTGGTAAACAAGGTCACACTAATCAAAACAACATTTTAAAAAGACAAATTAAGAAAAATGTTATTAAAAAATTCAAATTAAAAAGAAATAAATGAAATTAATACGGTAACCTCATACAACACATACAATATATTTATATAATATACCATTGACATGGAATATTATATTAACCATTAAGGTCTAATATAGTGTTATATAGAACATGATGATGGGAGAGATAACCATCACAAAATTGTAAATAGGTAATTTTTTATTAGGATATTGAAAAAAAATAAATGAATTATGTTTTTATTTAAACATTTAATTTAATGATTTTTTTCCTAGACTTGAGTAATTACATTAATATATATACTATGAAAACAAGGGGATACACTCAATTGAAGCCAACACTTTCATCCTTTAAATAATTTCCATAATAAAATGATCTTCTCCTCTAATCGAAGAGTATTAAAAATGAATCTTCATACTTGTGGCATTTGAATTAACTTATATAGACACTAAATTAAAAAAAAGATGAAAATAAATTCATTATTTTTGTACAAATTAACCAAATATATTATATTTTAGTTATGATAATATAATTTCACAAAATAATTGACCATTATATTATGAAAAGTTATAGTAATACAAAAAGGTAAATAAAAAAAATAAAAAAATTTAAAATTAATAAAAAATTAACTTAAAAAGTTTTACTATAAAAGGGCATCTCATATCTTTCATTTTTAATCCCACAATCTAGTAACACTTAATTACATTAAAAATTTAAATTTCTCCAAATATAAAATTAAACACATTAAAAATTTAAAATATAAAACCTCAATAAAAAAGGCTCAAAGAAAATCAATATGTAATACCCTAGTTCGTACATTGAGGTATAATTTTCATTTATTCCTTTTTCCATTGATTTATCTGTGGGAAAACAAGGGAAAATATACATGTAAAAGAAATAGAGAAAACCCCCACTATACACCGTGTACATCTCAGAACACACTGTGTAGTCATGTCGGTAGGTCCTAGAAACTATGTCAGCAGAAAAGAGACGCAAAATGAACTGTAAAAAATTGTTCACACGATGTATTTGGTATTTATACTTAAAAACAAACAATAACCCTCACATAACATTTTGGATACAAGGGGCAGGTCAGGGTTCACAACTAGTAGCACTGAACCCTCAATCATTTCCCAAATCATCATCCAAAATCTGATTCAATCACCATCAGGGGCACATGAAGCCAATTGGTAAGATCTTTTTTCTTATAGATATTTTCTTTCAGATTCCATCACATGAATGAGTTATTTAAGGATGATGTTTTATCTTTTTTTTAATCATATTTATTTTAGTTTGAATTGAATGCTGATGCTGGACGAGGAGAGTCATATAAGGACAAGGTAGGTGGTCTTGGGCCTTTAGATAAATGCCATGTTGTTTATATACATTTTAGTGGTGTTATCCCATGTTTAGGGTGTCACTTGATTGTGAATAAGACCCATGTTGATACCTAATGAAATTAAAGTGATCGAGATAATTAATTGAAGCTAATTTGATCTTATTTCGATTGATTAAGAGCCACTATGTGGATTTTTTTCACTTGATTGACGATTTTTTATCCATTTGGCCTCGAATGTTAATGGGAATGCATTTTTTCCCTATGAAGGGTTTCTAAAAATTAAATTAGTTAATTAAATTTTTACCACATGAATATGTTTGTTAAAGCCTTGTGATATTTTAATTCACATGTTAGCATTGTTATATAAATTTTTCCACATGATATGTTATTTTGGTAAACATATAGGAGTGAAATTTTCATGTGTTGTTTACTATGATGAAATGATGATACACCAGGCTTGTCCCTGACTTGAATGTGTTGAAACTCTTATAAATTGGCCTTTTCCTGAGAATATTTGAAATGGAATGACTTCTAATGTATCTACCAAGACAAAGAATGAGCTTCGATTCAGTATTTACTTTTTTATATATTACTTTTAAAGGTTTCTATTGTGTTTTACTTATATATGGTATTGAATGGATTACACCGAACCTCGAGACTTATATAATTCGATGAATTTTATTTTATTAAATTAAATGTAATTAATGCAAATGAATTCTAGTACATGTATGATTATTTAAATTTGTGTACCTTTTATTTTAGTGCAATCCACTATTGTACACTACTGTTGCATATACTAATAGACAAATTGGCACCGACCTTAGGTGGTTGCTTATTGAGATTATTTTTTGACACCATGTTGGAGTCATGTTTTTTGGACATGGAAGACTATATTTATGCAGGTGTTGATAGGGGTAAGGCCCCTTTTTTATTTACATGATTACTTCTCTCAGCAGGAGAGCATGGGGCCAAGACAAGGCTTGTAGTGATGCTGTGTTTAATTTTGTTTTACTATACATTGGTATTGTATCATACCTGATTATAGTGTATTATGTTATCTTTGTTTACTTAAACCATGTGACATGCTGCCTAATTTTGACACTATCTACATTCTGGTTATCTTTATCATTATGTATTTAGTTATTTACATAAATTGCATGTTGTTTACTACATCTACAATTGGTATTATTTATTCCGTTGTGTTAAACTCTTGCTTTGAGGGAATAATATCACCAATATAACCCCATAGGTCCTCGATGCTAGTCAACAGCCTGTGGCATTTTCATAAATGCCTTTGCGGCCATGTGGAAAAACTGTTACTATGCACCAGTTGAGTGGCTTTACAAACTGGTACGTTACAAAGTGGTATCAAAGGAATTATTTTCTATTTGATTTATTGTTTGGTGACATTATAAAGGGATATAAAGGATACAAATTTTTTTAATTAGTTTTACCAAGTATTAGCAACAAATTGTATAAGGAAAACCAAAATTTTCTTGAATTAAATTGTGTATATTGGATTTATATCTATTATAGTTGATTTAATTTCACCATTGGGTGATTCACTTGTTTTGTGCTATAAATATTTAAATTATAATGGTTATATTTTGTGGAAACCTAATGATATGAAGGTATAACATCTCATTCATCATATAAACACTTGTTTGAATCATATTACATGCATTATTCCATGCCATCATGGATTCAATATCTATTTCATACTATTGTGATCGTTGATCTGATAGTTTTGACTATTTTTGAGTTATTTGGGTTCCATAAATAATGGTGTGACATCATCTTTAAATCCATAAAGATTATGGGACATTATGAATTGGGAAATGAAGCACCAATGGAACATAAAACTTGTTACAAATATGGATTGAATTGGATGAACATGTTATAGAATTTCTTGGAGGTATTTTCTTGATTGGTTCTAAACATTGATTCATGGGGAGTATGAGCCATCTCAGATAAAAATTTTGCATCTTGTTGGATGGTTTGTCTACAAAACAGGATTTTTCTAAGAAATATAGTGCATATGTCCTTTTTAACCTTGTATACAGAACACGTGGTTTATCATAACATGCTTTATGTTGTTCTTGATTATGGAATAAGATGTTCCATGTTTTAAGGTGAACATGCTATTTAACTTATGTAAAATTTGTTTAGTATCTGACTGTGTAACTTGACATGTGAGAGGAACATGGGATATAGACTTATGACCAGAAGACACCATGTACTTCCGGGACACTCTATGCATACAACCTAGGTAGAACCCTTGTGGATCTAGACATGTGAGAGTACATGGATAGGTGGATAGACCAGTATACACGCCATGGGTGCATGGAACACGTTGTCTACTTGGGGTTGATGCACACCTAGGATAGCGGTAGAACACGACCGTATGAGAACATAAGGGCACATTCTTTGTATTATTAATACAAAATGTGCAGTCCCTTTTTTTTAACCAAACTATCAATGTATTTTCATGTTTTGTCTTGGAACATTTTAATCGAAACTTATACGATTATGTAGAACTGATGCATGTATTCGAACTAGTAATGTCATGCCTTTACGAAGACTGAAAGCTGTACGCCAGGAAAAGAAGGATGATCATACTTCAGAAATATTAGGCCATGGGCTACCGATGGATCATCCAGTTATGCAAGCTGCGTCACCAGCTGTTATACTGGACATTGGTGCTGATGCATTGTTCATTGTGTGCTTTTTGAGGTTCATGTAGGCCTATTAGAGAGAACCGCAGGCAATCACATAAAAGGAAGAGCTGACGTGTATCTTCCAGATTCAACGTCCACCTATTTTTTCAAGGGATGGAAGACTAAAGGACACATAATGATGTCTAGAATTAGTAATTACTATCTTCAAGCATCTGGAGATGTCTCTTGAGAAAATATTCATGCAAGTGGTATATTTTATGGGTGATTCATCCAAGACATGGTGGGATGTTATCACTCAGGCAGGGCATCATTGGGATATGACATGGGAAAGACTTTCAGGAAACCATATATGAGTATTATTTTTCTGAGACTCTAAGGGACAAAAAAGCCTTGAAGTTCAAGCACCTTTAGCAGGGGATACTGTCAGTTACAGACTATTATACACTATTTGCTGAGCTTCTGGGATTCAAACATATTATGATGGTTAATGAAGTATTGAAAGCTAAAAATTTTATGATGTTCTTTGGGATAATATAAAATCATATGTAAATGTATTTAGGATTACTTATATCTCATCTATTATGAGTCGGGAGATGATTACTGAGTGCACCCTATAGGAATCTGGGGGTGCGAGCTATAGAGGATCGACTCCAATATATGATATTTCTATTACAAGTAATAATAATCATTTTCTAGAGTTTCCTCATGGTGATAGTAGTAGAAAAAATGTATCTTCTGGTAACCAGGTGAGCTGCGACCAATGCTTAAAGATTGGGCATACTAAATCGTAGTTCTCAATTGATCTGGTCGAGTTATGAGCTTGCGGCAAGATGGTCCATTTACAACTATTCAACAAGATGTTTCCACCAGCATCTACTAAGAGAGGATCTGTACCAAATCCATATTAAAGAGGAGGGTTAATAGATTATCACCAGTTAGATAACTATGATACTTCATGTAATTCAGGCCGAAGGTGTGGTTGTGGCTTAGGTAGCATGACCCCTAGATCTCAACGACAGTAGGGCATGTCAGCGAAAGTAGAAGCATGATCTTAGACCATATAATCTCAAAGGTAATATTCATATTTCATCTATTATATCTTCTGATGTTTTTGATACAGGCACGCCACATAGTTTTATATATGTGCCCATTTCAAAAATCCTTGGTCTTTTTTTTATTATTATTTTAAGGTTATCATTCTATTCTATTTGTAAATGATTAGAATTATAAGTGTTTATCAATGGAAATATTTCCCCTTACGATTGGTCCGTGTCACATTCTATGTAACATCTATGTCTTAGAGATTAGAGGCTTTGATATCATTCTCAGAATGGAATGGTTGGTTCCTTTTTCAAGGTGTTTCTGATTTTGATCCCTGTAGGGTGAGTTTCATATCACCCAAGGGTGTAGAGTTTCTAAATAAGGGTGAGTTGGATGTCCATGAGAGAAGAGTTAGACCTGAGCATCATGGTTTGATTCTGATGATAAACTAGATTGACTGTTTATATATGAACAACAATGGAACATGTCTAAAAAACTCCCCTACACAGGATCATTGTTTAAGATACGTTTTCCAAAAATACTTCTCAGGTTTACCTCTGGATAGAGAGGTGGAGTTCACTATTGAACTAGTGTCAGGAGCCACACCAATATCCATTCCTACTTAATAGATGGATATGATAGAGCTGCATGATCTCAAGAGGAAGTTGGATGATCTAGAAGCAAAAGGTTTCATCTGACCTAGTACCTTTCCATGGGGTAATCAGGTCCTTTTCATAAATAAGGATGATGATACCCAGAAACATTTCATGGAAAATTAGAAACTAAACTAGTTATAGTTAAAAACTGATATCCCTTACCATAGATAGATGACCTGTTTGATCATCTTCTATGAGCATGAGTGTTCTCAAATATTGACATGAGTTTAGGATATCACATGGTATGTGTTCGACCTATAGACATACCTTGTAATATTTTTTGTCTCAGGTATGGTATATATGAGTATATTGTTATGCCATTTGGTCTCAAAAATGCGCAAACTATTTTCATTGTGCAGATGAACCGATTGTTCCATCAATAACTATATTATTTTATTGTTGTTTTCATGGTTGATATCCATGTGTATTCTGAAAATCAACACAATCATTTTAAACACCTTGAGATCAGTTTGAATACAGTATGAGTGAATCTAATATAATCTATGATCATAGAATTCAACTTATGTATGGATCAGATTCACTTTCTTGGTCACATCGTCTCATAGACTGGAGTATCAGTGGACCTAGAGAAGGTGAGGGAAGTAGTTACCTAGGATATCCCTAAGAATGTTATTTAGTTATTGAGTTTCTTGGGGCGAGTCGGTTACAATAGGTATTGTATATCATACTTCTCATGTTTAGTAACATCGATGAAATTCTTGACTAAGAATTCTATTAAGTTTGAGTGGTCGAATTCATGTGACTATGCTTTTTAAGAGTTTAAAGGGAATTTGAATTCAACGATGATACTGATATTGCTATATTTGGTCAATAGTTATATAGTACACTTTGATTCGTCAGGTATTGGGCTAGGATTAGTGCTTAAGTAGCGGGGTAGAGTTATTGTGTATGGGTATCGGTAGTTGAGGCCACATAAGAGAAATTATCCTTTGACAGATATAGAGTTTGATGTTGATGTCCATGCCTTGCGCTATTAGATGCATTACTTATTGGGAGAGAATTTTTTGGTGTACATAAATAAAAGTCTTGAATACAAATTTAATAAGCTTGATTTTAATATGAGACAACAAAGGTGGGTATAATACCTTCAGTCATTAGATTTTATGCTAGCCTATATACATGGAGAAGAAAATGTAGTGGCTAATGCACTGTGTATGAGGACTCAGAAACAGGATATGAAGGCTGTCAGTAGTGAATGGAAGCTAATGGAATTGTCCACTAACATGATTTTAGAGGTTCACAACAGTTAGGGACAGATATATCATTCATTTTTGACTATTACCTATACTATACTAGATAGAGTACAGATGATGAAGCAATCAGATTTTGATGGCCTTGTTCTATGGGAGAGTGTGGTAAGTGAGGACCCTTCTCCCGGATGGACGATAGGCGAGGATGACGTTCTGCGTATCAATGGACATGTGTGGGTTCTAGAGGATATCCATGACCAGATGAGGAGTGAGTATCATGCTTTATCTTGGGCAGTGTAACATGGAGTCATCAAGATGTACCATGAATTGTGTCATCGGTACTGGTGGATGAGTATGACGTGAGATGTAGCTTTTATTATGAGTTGTTCCATATCTAATCAATTTAATGTAGAACATCATTGTTCGACTTTGATTTTATAGAAACTACCTAGAGGAAATGTTTTATTGTGGGTTGTAGTTGGTAGGAATACCACAATCATCATTTTATTCTGATCCAAGAGAACTATAGTGTTGATGAGCTTGGAAGGATTTATATCAGAGTGGTGTTACAACTTCATGGGGTCCCTCATTATGTCATTTTAGATAGGTAATTTCTCTTTAAAACTCATTTATGGCATAGTTTTCGGAGGGATCTGGGTACATAGGTGCTTTTGAGCACCACATACAACCATCATACTTAAGAACAATTAGATCGTACATTAAAAGTGATAGAAAAAAAGTTTTGTGCATCTGGATAGGACATTAGGAGATCATGGGAGAAGAATATAGACCATGTTGAGTTCACCTATGATAATATCGTCCAGGCTACAGTTCATATTTTTCCATATGAGGTTTGTATGGGATGCCATGATAATAATCATGTTGTTGGTTTGAGGGAGGAGGAAAAACTATACTAGGTCCTCACAAAATTCAAGAAACCACTGAATAGGTTTAGTTTATTAGAAATGAAATGGCTACTGCGTAGTCTCATCAAAAATCATATGCAGATCACCGTAGTAGACTTTTGGATTTCAAGGTTGGGGCCTTGTTTTCCTACGTGTCGCCCCAAGAAAGAGACACAATAGGATCATAAGATAGGGTATGCATTCACCAATATATTTGGGTCTATTTGAGATATTTTAGATTGTCGGGCTGGTTGCCTAACGATTACAGTTAACTTAGAGGTACCGAGCCATGCAGAAGATCTTCTATGTATGTCAGCTACAATGCTATCACTCAGACACATCTCACATTTTTCAGCTAGAGGAGGTTGATATTTAGGTTGGGGAATCCTTTGATGATAGATTATACCATATTGTTGATATGAGAACAAAGGTTCTCGGAGGCCGATATATCCCTCTCGTACAGTTTCTATAGCATCATGGACTTGTACAAGACCAGACATGGGAGAGGGAGGCTGACGTATGTGTTTAGTGGCCAGAGTTATTCTCAAATATTTATTCCCTACCCATGGAAGGTAAATTCATGGAAAAATTTAATTAAGGGGTGACATTTTTTGGAAATAAAATATTACATTGAGGTACAGTTTTCCTCATTTCATTTTCCTTCGATTTGTTTTAGAATACAAGGTAAAACGAGACAAGTACTCAAATCATATTGTCACATGGGATGATTCATGGTTACATGCCTTGTGATCATTAGTTCACATTGTGTAGTTTTTACGTGTATGATGGGAATAAATGGTATGTGGGCATGTCAACAATATAGAGTAGGGAAAACCAACTACATGTAGTGTACTTCTCAGTACACGCCCAGTAGTCTTGTCGGTAGGTCCGGGAAAGTAAGTCAGTGAAAATAGGTCTCCAAATGACCAATAAAATGAGATGCATGCTATGAATATGGTCTTACATGAAATGTAATTATTTGTTTTTCTCAAATATAGGTTTTTATCCCTCATATATCATTCTAAACAGAAGGGGATCACCGGGTTTCACAGACATATGAACCAAACATTTAATATCCTCTAAAATCCTTTTCAGATTCTGATTTAATCAATATCAATGAATTAGATCCCAATAGATATGCTCTAGATTAATCATGAGACATTATTTCCTAATCCATATCATGACTGAGTTATTTAAGGTTGAGTTTTCATCCTTCTTTCATATATATTCTTCATTCTAGCTTGAATTGGAAGCTCACACTAAATAAGGAGAGTCACACGAGGACTATGTAGGTGGTTTTTGGTCATTATTTAATTACTGATTTATTTATATGCACTATATTTTCATGATTCCATGTTTAGGATGTCTCTTGATTGATAATTTTTCCTAGGTTAATACCTAATTACATTTAGGTGATCAAGTAAATTAATTGATGCATGTTTGACCATATTATGTTTGATTAAGGGCCATCCCTTGGGTGCGTTTTCCCTCGGATGACCTACATTTAGGTGATCAAGTAAATTAATTAATGCATGTTTGACGATATAATGTTTGATTAAGGGCCATCCCATGGGTGTGTTTTCCCTCAAATGACCATTGATTAGCTATTTGGCCTAGTATGTCGATGGGCATGCCTATGTTTTCCCTTTAAAGGGTTTTTATATTGAAATTGGTTAATTAAATTTTTACCATGTGATTATTTTTAAAAAATATTTGTGATAGTTTAACTTACATGTTAATCTTGTTATATAAATATTCCCACGTGAGATGTCAATTTTTTAACCTTGTATGTTTGAATTTTCCCATGTAATTTACAATTATGAAATGTTGATACACCTGGATTGTCATTAAAACATGATGAAATGGTTATACATTGTGTTTTACCCTATGACATGATGAAATTCTAATTCACTGGGCTTATCACTGATTTTAATATGCTGAAATGATGATAAACCTACATTTTACCTAACATGAATGTGCTGAAATTATTATAAGTCGAGCTTGGACCTGAGACACATTTAAATGGAATTAATTATTTATCTTCTTCCAAGCCCAATCACATGGATCAATATGTTCTTCACTTCTTTTTTTGGATAGACTACTGATGTATATGTTGTATTTACCTTATATAGGATACTAACAAGCATAGACCGAACCCCAAGACTTATGTAATTTAATGAATTTTAATTTATTAAATAAAATTAAATGTATGTAAATGAATTCCAATACTTTAAGAATTTTTACTTTTGAGTACCTACTAGTTTATTGCATTTCAATGTTGTACACATCTACTATATATACTAACTGTTATATTGGCATTAAAATTAGGTGGATTCCTACTGAGATTTATTTTTCACACCCTATTTGGGTAATGTTTTTGGGCCCAAGCTAACTATATTTCAATAGGAGTCAAAAGGGGAAATGAATATTTTTCAGATATTTGATTGTTTCTATGTGTCGGGCAGCATGGCACTAAGCCATGGCTTACGATGCTATTGAGATTCATATTTTTTTACCATATTTTGGTATTGTATTTAACTTGATTTTAGTGTATCCTGTTATCGATGTTTTCTTATAACATGGGACACACTGCATCATTTTTATATTATATTCCTTATGGTTATATCTATATTTCATTTATGAGTTGTTTACTTCAGTTTCATGTTGTTTACTACTTCCATAATTTTTATTATTTATTCATTTTTTTTACACTCTAAAAATGAGGGCATAGATTCCTGACTATCACACTCGCGACCCTAGCATCTAGTTATAACCCTATTGGGTTTGTGGAAATGCTCTTGATGGAATGTTTCCAAACTATTAGTGGGAACCAGCTGAGTGGCTTCTAGACCTGGGAAATTACACAATACATGATTATCCTTAAAAAAATACACCAATGATAATATATATAACTCTTAAGTAAACAAAAAATATATAATGTTATCTAAGCCATGCGTAGATACCAACTGTATGGACATGGAATTAAGAAATATATATTCATGTGATTTTATACTAGAATTTATTTTCATTACCTAATAACTTTTAGGTTAATAGTTTATTATATAAAGGTAATAATTCATACATAACAACCCACATAGATAAAATGTGGATACTAAAAAAAATATAAATGTTTTCCAAATATATTTATTTTAATATGATTTTTCATTCACTAAGAATATTATCAATCATTGATATCAACTATCCTACAACCCATCCATTAATTTATAAAATTTATATTATAATTTAAATGTTTTAAAGTGATACATGACACATTGTAATGGTTAATGATTATTTTCCTCAATATTATTTTCCATGTCATATTGAGTTAATTTCTGTTCATTAACAATAATAACAGTTGTTGATAAGTTCCCTCCAATAGGGATATAATTAATTGATACCATCCACATTAATTATATAGATGATTTATGATTTTTCCAAGGAGATTTTTTTGTATACCCTTTCATTTCAATGGGATAATCATGTTTCAATGATAATTTACTGGAACCCAATTATTTTCTATAAGATAACATGGATTCAAAGGGATTATATTGAAAATTAATTCATTTTCATGACTTAATCATGTTATTAAATAAATAAATGTTTTTTCAATTATATTTTTAAAATCTCTATGTATTGTGTTCTTTTAAATTATGAATTATGGGGGCACCCTGATAGTACTATGTGAGATGTTATAGCTGATATGATGGGTGTGCATAGATAGCTCTTTGATCCACTGGGTACAGCGAAGACAGAAGTCGACAATATTTTTTATTCCATATAGAAGGGTTCTAGAAGGTTTCTATAAGGGTTAAAAGAGATGATATTCCAATATTCCTACATGTTTTATATTTTTTTCAAATGTCTTATGATTATTATTTTTATGAGTTTTTATATAACAAGCCTCGTGATTATCAATTCTCTAAATCATTTTTTGTCCATATTCCACTTTCCATGCTAGAGTGGGAACCGCACATTGTTCTAAACATAAACAGTCAAAACAGACAACACACAATCCTGTGGGAGATAATTCAAAATTTAAAAATCAAATTCCATCAAAACCAACAGGATCCCATAAATCATCCAGGCCATTCGAATATCATGCATTCCATCCAAAAATCACATAGGCCATCCAAACAATTGCACCATGTCGAGTCAATCGAGCATCCATCAGCGTCATCCCGTCACCGCCAAACATCCCAAACCACGAACATAGAATCACCGATTGTCGTCGCCAGAGAACCATCGCTGACTGAGGAAACAATGAACCATGGAAACACGAACCCCATAATAAAACCAGAATCAACCCTCGGAAATGACCTCCTCGAGTAGCCACGCTGGTGCGACCATCGTTCCCAGCCCCAAACCACAAAACCACCGGTGAACTCTTGTCGGAATCCACGGATACCCTCTAACTCCATGAGATGAACTTTTTAAACCATGGAAGAACACGTTCCACAAAATGGGGCCATCGAAGAAGCAATATCGAGGAAGAACAGAGGTCATCCAGTTATCACCTCACATTCTTCGTTGTCATCTTTGGCGCTACACAGACTCTGCCATATGATATTCTTAATCTCACTGATGGATTTTATTTTTCAATACTTAGGCTTTATTATACTGAGAATTTTATCTTTCCCTTCTTATGTTAAATTTTCCCAAGGATTGTAATTTTAATGATGAATTATTTATGTTTATAAGGTATTTCAAAAGGAAGACATTTATTTCCCATTTTGAAATAGAAATTTGGGAAAATGGTATAAAATCAATTATTATGACTTATGAATTGATTATATAGTGTTTCTTATAATTATATATGACTATATATGTAAAATTAATTACATAAAGTATGCGATCTAATTTTTTTTCTAATTTTCTTTGTTTTTATGAAAAAATCTGGGTCACAATTATCGGCATAATTTTCAAAAATGTATTGTTATGGATTTTATCTCAGGATTCTAGTGTACGAGACTTATTCTATTATAGTTGTTATCTATGGTCGATTTATTTGATTTTTTAGAGCCAGTGTTTTTTATATTATGTTATCTTAATTATCAGGGATACCATTATTTGAATATAATTTGATGGTAGAACATATTTATTATGTATTAGAAAAATCTTTTAAGGATATTAAATAGACAAAATATTGAGGTTATTAATTACATTTTTTAAGGAAATTTATTGTTATGAAGTATTTTTATCCCTTAGGATCAAGATGGTGTGTTTATTAAGGAATTATATTTCATGTTTGAATAAAAATGGAAAACCTATATTCTAGTTGAAAAATCATTTCTTCTAGATAGGTGGTGGGGATAGAACCCATGATTGAATGAAAAAAGGGGTTTAATGCACTAAAAATAGTCTATATGATGTCGTGGTTTCCATGATATATTTTTTAAAATTAATGATTTTTTTAATAAAAAAATTTGGATTTTTTTAATACTGTATGATTTATCTTGGAGGAACATATTATCAAGTTCATATAATATTTTGGTTTCAAACATAATAATTAAATGATTAGTGAATTATAAAGGTTTTTATTTATGGAATAATTTAGTTTCAAATTTGGGTATTAATTGTTAAAACTAATTTATCGTTAGAATGTTTTAATAAATTTGGGAATTAAAATATAACGTTATAACCATTTTAGTTTAGTTTATTATCTAAAGACAAATAAATTAGCTTCAAAATACATTTTATTGTTATGTGGTCTTCAAATGGATTATTTTAGTGCTTTTAAAATTAAAAAAACTTCTTAAATAAACATTTTTGGAGAAAAATATGTGATTTTGGTGTAAATAGTTAATGGATTAAATTATCTTTATTAATTAATAATTTATCCTTTTTTTCAATTGGTCTAGATAGTAAAATAATTTTTTAAACATTAGGATAAATATCATGAAATAAATGTTTATCCTATCACCATTTTACTGAAAATGTCTATGAAGTCTTCCATGTCTATTAATCTTGTAGTTTTTTTATCATTGAATTACACTTGACCATGTTCTCTTTTGATTTTAATTATTCCATGAGAATTAGTTTTCCTTTCGAAATTTTTCTTTTTAGTTTCTCACTAATGATATCTCTTCAGTAAGATATAATTATACAAAACTTTTACTGACCATTGTATTTACCATATTCAATTTTAAGAGGATATATTATTTACCTTTTTTACAATGGGGGTTTTTTTATAATGTAATTCTATATATGTTAATCATTTGATAACAAAAATGAATTTCAAGGGTCGAATTCTTTTGAGGGGGGAGGGGTATGATGTAACATCTATATATTTTTATGTAATATATTATCTAAAATTAATTTATATTATATAATATATTTTATTACAAAAAATACATAGTTTAACATTAATCACATGAAAGGCTATTTTTATCCTGAATATCACCCAACATCGAGTCTCTTGAATGTACCATGCAAGGCTGAGTGTTTCTATACTATCATATACTAATAATATTAGTATTTCATCATAATATTTATCACAACCCCATTGTAAAATAGTGAATTAATATGAATACTAAATTATTGAATCAGGGTTTAAACATATTTATAAAAATAATTCATTGGTTTCTAATTATTTAAAAATAACTTCCAATTTAATATAAAGTATGTGTTATTGTTAAGACTATTTTTAGGACATGAATGTCATTCAATGAAATAATGTAAAATAATCACATTTATTGATAGGTATTAATAAAATATATATGTTATATATTAAAACAATTATTTAAATTTAATCCAATATGTTATATTTGGGTAATATAATAATAAATCTAATTTTGAGCATTAAAATCATTATATTTTTAAAAGGCGGATTTCCAAACTATTAATGAAACAACTATTTTAATTCTAAATTTATTATATCTTATCCTTTTTTTAAATAATATTATTTTTCATAAATTTAATATCATAATTTTATTGGGGTTATTTTTTTGGTATTTCTCTTGGAACATTCATATATTCATGAATAGTGAATGAAACCTAATGTTTGTTTAAAATATTATTTTCTTCTAAATAATTTTCAGTGTTATATTAAATATTAAATTTGTTTTAATGTATAATTAGTTAAATTTTATAAAATTTAATACAATTTAGGATATTTTAATTATTTTCCTAGTAATTTTATATATGAAAACATAGATAGATTTAGAACATTTTCACTTTAGAAAACTACTTTGTCTTCTTGTTTATGGGATTAATTTTAAATAAATTACTTCCACTAATTTAATTAAAATATTGAAAAAAGGAATAAATACTCTGGAATCAAAATAATTCATATTTTATAATTATTTCAACTAATATTTTTACTGAAAATATTAGTTAACGTCAATTACATGAATTACAGTGATTAAGGTAAAAAATGGTTGACTTATTGGTTAAACATTAATCATAAGGTACCAAAGGACCTATAAAATTGTACAAAACCAATTTAGTGATGTTATGTTAACAAATAACCAAATTTATCAAAATTTATTCATTATTAGAGTCACATGGTGTATGGTACAACTCTCAATAGTGTTTATCCTTATATACTTACAATAATACCACATCTATCCACTATAAAATTGAACTGACACTCCACCATTTATTCACACTTATGAAGTGATATTGATAGTAGAAAAAAAAACACAAATAATATATCAAAAACCCCCCACAAAACCTTATAGTCATAACAATTTATTAAAATAAATTTTTATAACCCTTTTTGTTGAAATTAAAAGGAGTTACATTAAAATATGTAACCTTCTTCAACTTGCATTTATGTTTTGGTTCATTATCCAACAAATGAATTATTATTATTACATGATTATATAATAAAATAATATTACCAGATATACCAATATGTTTCTACTTTATGGATTTTGGTTAAACCTATAAACAATTCCATGAAATTGGTAATTAAATTATCGTTCATGTGTACAGAGGACTTCCACCGCATGAAAGAATGATGTTCATTGTTCCATTACCACATTACATGGATTAAAATAATTATGGACACAATATTTTTATATTACATTTAATAAATTTATATTTTATAAATACTTCATTAATTTTCATATGTAAAATAACTTCATTCTCTATATTTTTTTGTATATAAGACAACACTGTTTGAGGACATGTGGATTACCACCACATCAATGAGATGTGAAATGGTCACACATTACATTAAATATATTAAAAAAGGATTCAATAAAATTACATGGTATAAATATTATGTATATTAAGTTCATGACATGAATACCATATCTAATTTATAAAATATCATTTTTTGTCACCATATTTCATACACTTAAAAAGTCATAACAATGTCCTTAGACCTGAAGAATACAACTAACTTGATGTGATGTGATTCCTTATACATAATAATAATATTATATAATTATATAAGAAAAAATTTAATGTAATTGATGATATAATTATCAATACTGAAATATAAATGTTACTTTTCCTCAATAAATAATTATTATTGTAAAATTAGAATGTTAATCAAGGGTACGTATGACATAATGTCTCTATAATTGTAACATTGGTTCATTTATCAAAAAAAAATCATTGATGATTTTTAAAGGTATAATTTTTGTATAAATATGATTACTACTTACTTTTTATTATTAATTAAATGTTTTAATAATTACCCCTTTAAAATATTTGATATACAAAAGGCGATTTTAAAACATAAACCAATTATGATCATAACATATGACTAAAAAATAATTAATTGTGAAATTTTATATAACATGTTTATAAGTGAAATAAATGTAATGATATAATTGTAAATGGTTATGGAGAATGTCTATAATTAACATATCATTATTATAAATGAATATAGAGGACTAGCATAAGAAATCAGACTCTAGGTATAGGATTTCATGTGAATATACATTCCATTGGGACTAGTTTTTCATTATTCATCGAGTTATTTTTATATCGTGTTTTCAAAACACTATGAATTGTTTTATCATGTCAATAATTTATTTCATGATATTTAAATATTCAATTTATTTTATTCTTTCATAGATATAATTATTCTAATGTTTCCTAGAAAACATGAGATTCCATAACTCAAATTCTATTAATTGGGTTAAACATCAATTTAACTAGGTATGTTATGCCATGAATATGTATGAAATGATCTATGGATATATTAGTATTTATTTATACTTATACAGTGTGGATATACATTTTTCAATCCAAATTATTTCACTTATTTCTTCTCCCTCCAATTATACAATATTTTTTTGGGGTTTGACATGTCACATTTGTTTCTGTGGGATATATTCGGCATTCACCACTTATTTTTATATAGTCTATATACATAAAATGAATTTATTTGATTACAATTATCCTTATATTTATGTGTCATGAAATTGTTTTGTGATCTTATCTTAATGGGGTTTATGGACTCAATGTTTATAATGAGGTATTGGATTTTCATAACATGTTTCTTTCTTTGTGATTTTTTTTCATGTAATATACGTATCTTTTTTTTATGAGGTATATATACTTTTTATTAGAAATTTTATATCATGAATATATTTATTCTCATGATTTTATAATTTTCATTTTATTTTCTTCCATCATGGGGTTTATAATTCACTTCCTTCAATGTGATATGGGACACTTTTGAATTATTAATGATTATTTTCATCTAGAATGTGTTAAATAATCTTGGGGGGACATTTAATTCTTCAACACCCAAACCAATTGTAATTAAGAATCCAAAAATGGGAATATTTATCTTGATTCCACACTCAATCATTCTTTTGTTGTATTATGTTTTTTAAAAAGATATTGTTTGAAGCACTTTTTTCCATGTGTTAACTATGTTTTAAAGATATTGTTTTGGAGCCCATTTCATTCACGTGGTTTAATTATGATTTAAAAACATTGTAGAGGAACATATTTTCAATTAATGTGTTAATCATTTTATAAAAAGAATAGAGTCTATTTCAATGACTTTTTATGTTTTCCCTATTTATTCAGTTCTTGTACATTATAAAAATTGTGGGCACCTGGATTGCGTTAGGTGGGCATATTATATCATATAATATAGTTGTTCCTCGATATAGCTATGATGCATTGGTTACACAAAATTTTGAAGGTGGATATGGTTGTTATTATATATTTAATGGGTTTTAAGGGTTCTATAAGATGATATTCCATGATACCAAGATGTTTTATATATTCCTACTATAAGAATATTATTATTATTTAGATCATTACTGATATCACATGGATAATGTTAATCTATTATAATTAAAATTTCCTTTTTTAGAGACTTATATATTGATTTCTTGTTTGATGATCCATATTTTGATATGTATGACTTTTATTATGTTATACTCATGTATTTTGATTATTTTATCAGGCTCTTATCCTCTTCTTATGCTCACTAATGACATTCATTTATTAATACTTATGTTTTCCCTTATTGGAAATTTATTCTTACCTTAATTGTGTTTCATATTACTATGTTTTAAAAAATATATTGAATGATTTATTTTTATAATGTATTTTAAAAGGTTGATTTTAGTGACCTATATTTAAATTAAAAACGCTGAATTAAATTATAGAAATGACATTTTCATGAAATGTGAATTTCTTATATGGATTTCTCCTAAATATATAAATCCATAAACCTAAATGGTTATCCATAAGGTATGTGATCCATGTTTTCATTTTGATGTAGTATGGTTTATATTGAAAATTTTGGGTCACATTTATTTGGTTCATATCCAGAAATATAATGTTTTATATTGTAGCACTAGACACAGGAGTGTGGCATTTGTGTGTTTACAATGTATGACTTCCCCGAAGGAATTATACCATTTAAAGGTGTTGGTGTGTGTTTGTGAGATGTATAATCAGTATAATCATCCACTAAGTCTTGACATGATCCATGTAATCTTCCTTGGGTACCGACATCAAATATATATTCTCTATTACTCTCATAAATTTGATTATAGTGGATTTCACAGTAAATATGTTAATAAATGAGTGGATAAGATGTTTGTGATCCAAAATAATATTGTTTTATATTGGGTGATTAATAGCCTTAGGTATTATGTTTTTTCGACATGTTGGTTCGGTGGATTTCACTTTGGAATATTTACCACATATATCCACTCAATATCCCAAGTTGTTTTATAGTTTTTTATTTAATTCTCATTAGGAGTTGTGTTAGATAATATGTTCGTATGTGATCTGGGATATAATTCATGCTGATGATATTGTGTGGTTTTGTGACATGGTAATATTATTGGTTAGTCATGGTTTTATTATATTGGGAACATTTTGAGATATAATTTATGGTGGGTTTAACCTATTTTTTTATTAATTAATATGTAATATTTTGATTATCTGTGAGGATAATGGTTTGAGAATAATCTCATAAAATGAATATGATTTATAAAAAATTTACATTTTATTTACATAATGATTGGATATCAGTAGAGGGAGTTCAATGTATTTTCCACTTAAAATTTATGTGTCTACTCGCAAGGTCACATAACAGACCATGTAAATTATTTTTATTCATTTGATATATCATTTATTTTATGTTATTAGTTTTTTCCCTACTATGGTTGTTATTTATCTTCGTACAATCTCCTGGTTCGGTTATATAGGGAGTTGATTTCTTATTGTGGTCACTTTGGTTGGTCTTCTTAACAGTTCTTTTCAAATTTATGGTGTTTGAGATGTACCTTCAGTTAGTTGATTTCTTCATTCAAAACATATATTTTTTAGTGCATAACATATGTTATATCACATAGTCGGACCGTGTGTCCACTTTTCTCTATGTGGTCAATCCCTTCATGTGGTCTTTTCCACATTTTTTGTAATTACTTTTATAAAAATACATATTTTTCACTAGAATTATTAAAAAGGACTTTTTAATAAAAAAATATGGAATTAAAGTTTAAATAAATGTTTAAATATATATAAATCATTAATATAGTTAAATAATTTAATACCTTAGAATCTATTGTTTTTAATTGGAAATGAATGGGTAGTTATACATGATATTGAGAAAAATAAATTAAATAATGAATAAATGGAATGATGACTACACTATAATTTCCCAATATAAATGGATATTTTTCAGACCATCTAATACATGTGATTTAATCCATTTTAATTATTTCATGAGTATATTAATTATAGATAATTCAAATTTTTGTTTGTGACAGTTAGAATTCATAATAAATTTTCATTATCCACTAATTGTGATTATATGTGTTATTTGACATTTCCCTATATGATACTTATAAGACCATGTGGAAGTCATGGTCCCAAAATATCCATATCTTTTATCTAGTTTTTTGTGCAGCATGAGATATATTATATTGTAGTTTGGGATTATTTTCCCTAATTACATTTTCTATAGTTGTTCAGTTAAGCTGATTTTTTCATTCCAATTGGTGGGTAGTACTAATTAACTTATGAAGATAGCATTTTATATTTAATTTATATGCATGGGATATGGTGTTTTCTGACATTAATTATCTATTTTCATGATATTTGTTTTGATGATATGTGATAAAAATTGAATGGTGATGGTTATTGATTATTTATGCTATTAAAAATTATAATCCAATGTTGTGGACTGAGAAATAGTTCACTATTATATAAAATTATCACAAATAGATAGTATATTATATATGTCTATAATAAATTGCATTTACTAATATAGATACACTGTGAAATAATCTATGTAATGGATGGTAAAATAATATAAAATACCTCCATAATTATTATTGAAATTTTTTTAAACATGATTATTATATTATGTGGTGTTGGTATTTTTTATAATATATGAATATTTTTATTGGAATTATTGATTTCATATGGTAGTGATCATTAAATTATTTGATTCAGGATGTGATATGCATAGTTGAAGTGTGTTGGTTGATATGTGGTTGTTGTGGTGATATATTTGGGTTATAGTGTTAGGCATGGAAGGATATGTGATGGTTTCTATTTTCATGTTGTTGGGTTCCTGGGTGGTTACCTATTATAGAATCATAGTTTCAGTAGAATTTTATACAATTAATTATGAAATAGAAATGGAATGGATGATGATAAATTTCTATTGGATGGAAATTCATTTTTTAAATGAATTAATTGACCAAATGTTACAAAAGTGGAATAATCATAAACATGAATTAATTCTATTATTAGTTACAATATTTTTTTTTTCATAAAATGTAGTTTTAAATTCATTAATATATGAATGATAATTATTAATGTGATAGTATGGAATATGTATGGACATTTAATTTTTAATAATGAAATAGTGGGTTATGGAGGTCTATTATATGTGGAGAGTAACAATAGTAGGGTAGCACATTGTAAATGAAATATGGTGGATGATGGTGGAAGATGGTGAATAAATATTTATACAACACCCAAAACATATGATTTTAATCTATAAATATATATATATATGATTGTATTTACATGTTACTTTTTTATGCACCCACCCATAATGAGTACTATGTACTAACAATAAAATTTTTTTGTGGTGTTTTCACTAATAATTATTACAGTATGAGAATAGATGAATTATTTATACCTCTAACGCACAATTTCCTTTCTATAATTACAATGGGATGTTAACCAATTTGTGGTTTAACTACCCAATTATAGTGGAGTAGGATAAGATTCATGATAATGAAATAATGAGATATTTAGGGGGGTTAATCTTAGTAGGATGATTGTATGAGTTTGATATAAATCTCATTCATGATACCCTATTGGATATATTATGATATATTGGTTGGATTTAATGTATACATGGGAGAAAAAATGTGATGTTGAAATTTAATTATGCTTACAAATGATCCTGTGCTCTGTGAGATTAGGGTATATAGAATTGTGATATGACCAACATTAGATACCACATCATACATGTAAAAAATTTGATATGGAATTTATGTCAAAACTAAGCATATAAGATTTTGGTTTAATAGGAGAAAATTAGTGTCTATGAATATTAAGGTTTCCTTTAACTATATTAAATTATCTAATTTTAAAACTTGTTGGCTTTAATTGGTGATATATCCTTTCTGAGGTAGAGATTTTTAGTCTAAATATTGTGTGAATTTTTTATTATGTCTATTCACTTAAGTATTATATTTTTCATTTCATTTTCTTATTAGATACCATTGGTTATAACCCTACTGTGTATATATGTTATACTCAGTCTATATATATAACCTATTTTTTATAATTCATGTTTGTGTTTGGTGATTGGGTTGTGTGTCACTGGTTTGGGGGTATAGATATTTATGGTGTTCTTCCTTATATATTTTCATCAATATTTTATTTTATATAATATTATTCAAATTCCAGGAAATACTTTAGGAATATCATATTTTTTTCATATAATTCTTAATTATTCATTGGTATTTATTTTAACAATCATGTTGTTTCTATTTTTTTATTGAAATTTCTCCCAATTAAGAGCATTAACTGCATGGTTGTAGCCTTCAATATGTAGCCTACTAAATGTGTTACATGAGAGGTCACTCATTCTCATCAATACATGACGCAAATAATTTTTTTCAATTTATCAAAAGGAATTAATTCCATATGGGTTATGATTGATATTATAACTAAAACATCTGATTTAGTCAGAATTAGTTAATATTTCTCTCTTGGTCTACATGCTATGATATATGTTATGGAGGTAATGAGACTACATGGGGAAACAACCCTGACCTTATGAATTCATGATCTAACGGTTCAATATATGATATTGATGAGTCGCTAACATGATATGAATAATGCATTAAACATTATTAAATATATTCGAAACCAAATTGAATGATAATCCAGGGGTTAATCATAGATTTTATGAAATACTTATAAATTTTATTAAGGACGTGAATGGATACAAGGATCAATGTATTTCAACGGTTGTGATCAATGAAAATATCTATATCCAATCAAGAACTCATATTTCACTATATGATTCTCTATATGTGACAGTATGTATAAATCTTATATATTAATATAATATTGGTGAATATAGTTTTGTTAGAGACAATAATTTTGGATAGATGATAATGAAGGATAAATAATTTAATAAACTAATTAAAATTGTAGATGGGAATAAAATTTACATCGTGACAATCATTAGAGATACATAATGTTTGATGATGGATAGAAAGTGTTTCTTATTATATATGTTTGGACGTCGGACATGTGGTTTTTAAAATACGTTTAACCCCATTCAATGATGTATAGTCTCAATTTACATCCATTATCACACATTATATATGGATAGTTTATTAAAACATCATCCAATACATTTATCATGGTCATGATGTGGCCCACGAATCAATCAAAATTAAATTATCCATGTGGTAAATATATTAATAAGTGGTAAATGGTTTTTTATTTCTATTATAATCCAAATGAAAAAAATATTAACTATATTGAGTGGCTTAAATTTCCATAACTATTAATGGGGAAATATTGAAAATTACAACTGATGTAAAAAAACCATCATCAAAACATCTAAAAAGTTATCGACTCTATCCGAGAGTGAGGGAATTTTATCGTTATATATTGAATGATTATGTTTTTTATGTATCCAAAATTCTTTTTTCTAAATATAAGTCACACCTGAGGAATAAAAATAATTTTTCCACTAATTACTATTAAAGAACCTCAACTACATTAAAAGAAAACAAATAAAATAGTTTCAATGCCTCTTTACCATGAGAATGAATATGGAAATTCTTCAAAGGGAAATAATATATATTTTTTACCTAATTGATAATATCTCTATTTTTTTTACTAATATTGAGTAACATCAAATATTTATAATATCATAATGATAATTATATTTCACATTGAACTATAACACAGAAAACATTTCTTGATGATCATTTAGAACCTACAAGTTGATTTTACTTTATTTAGAGAATAAAAAGAAATTGAATTTATATAACCTATAATGTGATACACACCTTCTATTATGGTTATATTAATGTTAAATTTTATAACAATGACCATGAGGTCCTTCACTATGAAAACATGATAAAAAATACTAGGTACCATACCTAGGGTAAACACCGTGACAATAATATCCATAAAGAATGTAAAATCCATTATTGAGGCCCTCAATATAGAAACAAACAGTCAAGACACCGTGGATGTGTCACATGCCACATAGTTCATTGAGGTGAATGAAAAATAAACCCTAAATGATTTCATATTTAAATAAATAATATATAAACTATGGAATTAATCGCTATGGTAACAATAAGGTAGATTCCCAAAGCTTGATCTACATGGACATTACATTAATTTTCAGAATACTTAGTATATAACAAAAATGGACACACAAGGACCGTACTAGTTTAGTGTCTTTGGAAACGGGGAATATAATCTTCTAATAGTGGTGAAAGATCTTCAACATCTCCCATAAAGATCATCCCCTCGTTTTCTTACCAAAAACCTTTCATTATATCATGGGGAAAAGAAAACATAAAAGGGGCGAGCTCAAATGCCCATTAAGGGTAAACATAGAGAACATAAAACAATCCATAAACATTTAAATTCAAAAACTTGAACAAAAAATCTAAACTTCAAAATCTTGGGCAAAGACATGAATCTTGGAAGTATGCAAGGCATAGATCATAAGGGAACATCAACCATGATAAAATAGAATGGGAATAAAACATGTAATTGTGGAAACCATTAAGAACATGTTATTATTTCCATAGTATCCTAGGCATTGCTTCCAAGACCATCTTAGTGGACCAAGTCCCTTTCTGAATCGAGTTCACTCCTCGTTTCAAGCCTGTAAAACCGAACCGGATTAAACTGCCATTATAGCCATGTCTATCTCATGATATATAAATCATTACCCAATGAATTGGAGGGAGATATAGGTCCCACCCATCTCATAATGATACCATTCTTATGTGTGTCACAAAATCATAAACCATACATCATTGCATAACCCATGTAATAAAAACTTGATTCTTAAAAATCATGTCATCATAACATAATCCATAAATGTATATCGTAAAAATTATTCCATCATAATATAATAAAATCAATGTAAATATAGGTATATAATCAGAACCCTATATTATCATAGATGGAAAATAATTTTGGTAAAACACTTCAACTCCATTCTTGAGAAAAATATCCTTTCTACTTCAAAAACATTTTCCTTTATTAACATGTCATATAATTTTGAACTAAAAGAAGTTGATTAAAAATAAAAATGAAAACTTTTAATGGAATATTCATGGAAATAATGTACAAAAAATCCATTCATGTTGTATAAGTTAAAAAAACATACTTCCCGTACGTTGGCCGAAAAAGTCAAAAAGTACCTCGTACGAAAAACGTCAAAAGATTCCTTTCATATCTTTTACAAAAAACTCACCGAAGTGTAAAACTGGATTTAAAAAATTGTAGGTGGATGGAAATAATATTACATATTGAGGAAACATGGATGTGGATTTTAAATATTCTCCAGTAAATTCTGATGTATTGACAATCTCAGATAAAAATGAGATTGTGAGATTTTCCCTTACCTTAGGTCCGATTTTCTTCGTAAGTGTCTGAACCTCCTGTATAATGATTTAAATAATTTCATTGACTTATTCCAAAATCATACACATTGTTATGATATCACATATGGTCATATTCTTAGCTTCTTATTAGTAATATTTCATTGCTACTTGTTATTCGATTATTTATTGTTTTTTGTTCTTATACGTGTTTTGTCGAATAAATTATTATTCTTCATTTTAGGTTATAGATACTTCATTTGAAGAATGTTATTAGTGTAATACATATAATATTTATTCACTCAATCCATTTATGTAATCATTATGAAATGAGAATCATGTAGAATGAGTCGCATCACATCGCGTAGATGGTATTTTGTACGTACGCACGAGTGATGATATCATTCTCATGATCGTGTAATTGTATTGGAGTCTATGTATAATATTTCAGAATAAATATCACTTTACAATAATCATATATAGTTTTTATTTACACCATTATACCCATCCATGTAGGGTGGTGGTCGAAAACAGATTACACCCCGACATGGAGATGGTATTCCGTACGTACGCACGCGCGGTGATTTCATTTTCCGTAGGATGGATAGATGGTTAGGATTGTTTCATACATATAATAACATATCAGTATATGAGTGATACTGAAGTTATTACTTCATAATGAAACAACTAAAGAAGAAGAAGTATAAGAATAAATAATGTTGAATGATTCGGTAACGGATATTATCTCTTCTTTCGACATGGCTTTTTGAAACCTCCTCTTAGGGCACTAAGATTGGTAATTAAGGAAGACCAGAATCTCTAGGATGTTTCTAGGGAAGTGTAGAAGTGAAATTTTCAGGGACTGGCCGAGATTGATGGCACAAAGTGGTGTAAGGAAGAGAGGGAGGAGGTTCCCTTTTATAAGGGATTAGAGGGGCACCTTTGGAATAACTAAAATTATTATTTTATTATAAAGTCATATTCGGTTACTAATAGCTCCAAATATAGTTATTTAGAAGCTAAGGTGGGGATGGATCGAAATAATCTCATATAATATAATTTAAATAATATTAGGCTTCTATTTTAACCTTATCATTTAGATTTAACTTTAAGTTAAATAATTTTTCTTTTACTGTGTCATCTTGTTTTCTTACACTATAACGTTAATAAACATACTATAACAAGCCAAACGAACCCCAAGTTGTTTATTATTAATATATATAACCTTATATAAGTCATATTTCTGAACGTTATATTTTTAGGAATAAAATAACAATTATTAATATAATATTTTTTTATACTATTTGATGTTAGTTTTGACACTATTTGGAAATTGATTTTTTTGAAAATCATAACACAAAGCTTAGTTCGAATAAAGTTAATTAAATACATACTAACATGTGATATTAACATATAAAGTTATTTTAATTCTTAAAAAGTCTCAAATTAAATTTATTTGGGTATTTATAACATCTATTATGCCAATATTTTATTAATAAGATAATTACTTAATCATCATTGTGTCATAAAAAAATTAAATTATTCAATGTCTAAAAATTACAAATAAAATACCATTATGTAGGAAATCATTTTATCTTTCTAATTAATATTTATAGTATAATTTATCTTATGTATAACCCTATATTAAAAATTATTTAGTTATTAAACATTGATTTTAACTATTTTAACCCTTCTTTAAATAAATTAATAATAAATGTCCTAATCTAATCCATGTGGGCCTAAATTGTCATATTTTCTTCCTAAGGTTGTGTTTGGTCGAATTACACTTATCCAATAGAATTAGGGCATGTTTTAGGCTAATAATAATATAATTTTTACCCTTAATTACCCTATTTACATTTAATAGTGGTAAAAAAGTAAAAAGTTACTATTCACCAAATTTTATTTTAATCTCATTACACCACATTTTAGTACTTGATATTAACCGTGTCTCTTGGATTTTTGAAATTCCACTCATAGATGCTGTAAAATTATGTTTTATGTGAATTTGCAAATTCTCCTAGGAGGTGGGTAAAAGGCGGTGAAAAGTTCAATAAAATTTTTATATATCTAAAATTATTATAAAATGACTCCAATAAATTGCATTGAACTTATATAGGTATTATGTATCAATTTTGACCTAAAATAAATTTAAATAAAATAAATAATTATTTAAATAAAATGACTTTTTTTAAATAGTAACCCAGTGTTTTCACTATTCATCAAAAATTGAAAGTTTTCAGAAAAATACCAAAATATTACCCTAGGCTAATTTCGATATTCCGAATCCAAAACTGAGGTCTAGTTTGAAAATTAAATTTACAAAATTTTAAAAAGTGTTTATTATTATTCATAATGGCTAGTTTTAATCATATTATAATATTATATCGTTGTTTAGTAAAACCCGGTATTGCGTACAACACACGCTATCAAGGAAGGTCATGATTGTGTGTAATGGAAGCCATGTCAGGGTTGCGTGTAGTGCACAACTCCTTTTTTTCGTATAACAAAATAAATTGAATATATATATATATATATATATATATATATATATATATATATATATATATACTCAATGTCTCATAGAATCACTACTATAGAAAAAACATGAAATTGTGTGTAACATGATCCAAGATTAGTGTTGCGTATACTACAAGCTAATACAGTGTTGCGTATAGCACAAGATAATCTTGATGTAGCGTACAACAGAAGATATGAATGAAATTAAAATGAATATATCTTATAAAATCTCGAGTTGTTACATTATACCCCCCTTAAAATGAATTTCTCCCTCAAAATTCGTCGGTGTTATAAATCATTTACTATTCATAGAAATCCACATCGTAAAAAAGATTACTAAAACATAATTTTAAAAACTAAAGTAAGAAATGTAACGATTACCCAAAGTAACTCATCACTAGGTTTCCATGTAGGAGAACATAGGTGAAAATATGGATATGAAAGAAAAATCTAACCATCATGTTCTGATGGAATGTGGTAGAGATCCTGGCTATGAAAAATCCATCAATCACAAAGCCATAAATTATTGATGACCTAAGGTACCATCTGATTCATCGGATATAAGACCACTAGGACAACATTATTGGTTTTCTATATCATTTCCCTAAAGTTGAAAATTTTGAATTATAAGAAATATTTGCTTTATTTTGGTACAATATCACTGTTTTTCGTGCTTTGAAAAATTTCCACTTCATCTCTTAAATAAATGAAGTTGAATTTGTTATTCGTGAAGTGTTAACAGATCATGTGATAGAATGATGGGTCATTCCATCTGTTTCAAACAAAAGGTTAGGAAAAGTTATCAAATATACATAAGTCCATATATAGTGACATTAATCGAATATGATTCCAAAAATGGACTTATACTTCATCTATTTTACAGATTAATAAATTAAAACTAGTTTCTACTAACTAGGGACTTCTTGTAGGCCATGGTAGGTGATAAAATCTAGTCGCACTTTGGTTGTGGGTTCTATTCCCAAAGCCTTTTCCGACATGATGGGTTGTCGCCCATCCTGTTGGTTGCCTTTTTTTTCTTTCTAAAAATACATTATTATAACTTTCCATCAATAATATTGAAAAAGCTATAGCCTTAAACAATACTAACTTATGTCCAACATAATCCATTCAAATATTTAGTCTTATCCAAAATACTGATGTCCAATATCATATTATAGTGAATACTATTACCAAAGAGTTCACATAACAAGCATGTTAATACCATCGTTGATCCCCATATATCATAAGATATGTTTTGTTGGTCACATTCCAAACATTCGAAGGCCTTAATAATGTATTCTATTGAAAAAAATGAATACCCATTGATCCTTAGTGAAAACATGAATGTTGTTAAATTTTAACACTTTCCACATACCAAAATCCCAAAAATTCAATATACTCAAACCATAATATCACTTAGTCCTTATATTAGTCATGAGCTTATGAATACTGTCAAACATTTCGTTTTCTCCTTATCTCTTCATTATGTGCATATCATCTGCATTCCAAAATATTTGAATCACTTTTCATGGTTACCGATACCAGAAAATTATTGAAAACCACAATAGACTAATAAAAAAATATTCTAATACACTATAAAAGTACCTCAACAACATTATTCATGAATACCAATACATAAACACTTCAATTCATCCTCTTCAATTATTGTCCAGAAATAAGTCCTTTCGTGATTTAGAAGTATCTTTTTATGTTAGGGCATTGAGTTGGGTAATTCCCATGTTCTCCACAAATAAGACATTGAACTCCATAATAGTCTGTCACTCTATGACCATTTTCTCCACACAGATACCATTTGTCCCTCTATTTGAGTTATTCCTCAAGTTTCTTCTTCCCTTCTTTAGAATTATCAATCTTCCTTTAATTATGCTCCTCAACATGAGAACATGCATAAAAGTCTATCATCCTCTTATTTTATGAATTATGCATACCACTAATGTTCACCTTGTTAATCATATATCGCGATGACTGATTCAGAATAATCATAATATCTTTCTCTCTAGGCATTACTCAACATTATTGCTCATAGTCACCAATTTTTCCATTGGATTCAATGTCAACTGAACTCTTTCTGGTTCCCTCCATTGACTAAAACACAAAAAGAATTATGTGAGAGGAAAAAAAACATACAAGGAAAATATAATAATCAAGGGAGAGTACCGTCAATATCTAACATCTTAAGTTTAATTATATGATCGTTACTGTAATTCTTGGACTATAAACTATACTTATACGTATCCACAGGGACATCCCTAGACATACCTTAGAAATACATCTAGGGATCTCACTAAAGTTCTCGCATCCTAGTTTCCAAAGGTTGACTAAACCTTTCATCTGATTCCAAATGTAGAGACCCAAAGCATGACATACATGGAAATTACATTACTTTTGTAGAATACTTAGTACATAACAAAAACAGACACACAATGACAGTAATAGTTTAGTGTCTTTGGAAACTCGGAATATAATCTTCTAATTGTGGTGAAAGATATTCAACATCTCCCATAAATATCTCCCCCTTTTTTTCTTACCTAAATCCTTTCTTTATATACTGCGGAAAGGAAAACATAAAAGGGTTGAGCTCAAATGCCCAGTAAGGCTAACCATAGAGATAATAAAACAATCCATAAACATTTGAATTCAAAAACTTGAACATAAAATTTAAACATCAAAATCTTGAGCAAAGACATGAATATGGGATGTACGTAAGGCATATATCATAAGGGAACATCAATCATGATAAAATAGAATGGGAATAAAACATGTAATTGTGGAAACCATTAAGCACATGTTATGATTTACATAGTAGCCAAGGCATTGCTGCCAAGACCATCTTAGTGGACAATGTCCCTTTCTGAATCGAGTTCACTCCTCGTTTCAGTCCTGTAACACTGAACTGGATTAACCTGTCATTCCAGCCATGTCTATCTCATGATATATAAATCATTACCCAATGCATTGGAGGGAGATATAGGTCCCACCCATCTCATAATGATACCATTCTTATGTGTGCCACAAAATCATAAACCATACATCATTGCATAACCCATGTAATAAAAATGGGAATCATAAAAATCACATCATGATAACATAATCCATAAAAATATATTGTAAAAATAATTCCATCATAACATAATAAAATCAATTTAAAAATAGGATGTAAACAGAAGCCTATATTATCTTATATGAAAAATAATTTTGATAAAACACTTGATCTACATTCTTGAGGAAAATATCCTTTTTACATCAAAAACATTTTCCATTATTAACATGTCATATAATTTTGAACAAAAAGAAGTTGATTAAAAATAAACTTGAAAACTTGTAATGGAAGCTTCATGGAAATAATGTTCTAAAAATTCATTCATGCCGTATAAGTTAAAAAAACATTCTTCCCGTACTTTGGCCGGAAAAGTCAAAAAGTACCCCGTACAAAAAACAAAAAAAGATACCTTTGATATATTTTACTAAAAACACACCGAAGGGTAAAATTGGATTTAAACAATTTTAGTTTGATGGAAATAATATTACATATTGAGGAAACATGGATGTGGATGATAAATATTCCCCAGTAAATTCTGAAGTATAGACAATCTCAGATAAAAATGAGATTGTGAGAGTTTCCATTACCTTAGGTCCGATTTTTTTCGTAAGTGTCTGAAACTCCTATATAATGATTTAAATAATGTCATCGACTTATTCTGGAATCATACTCATTGTTATGATATCATATATGGTCATATTCTTAGCTTCTTATTAGTAATATTTCATTGGTACTTGTAATTCGGGTGTTTATTGTTTTTTGTTCTTATGAGTGTTTTGTCGAATAAATTATTATTCTTCTTTTTAGGTTATAGATACCTCTTTTCCAGAATGGTATTAGTGTAATACATATCATATCTATTCACTCAATTCATTTATGTAATCATTATGCAATGAAAATCTTGTAGAACAAGTCGCATCACATTGTGGAGACGGTATTCCGTACGTACGCACGAGCGATGATATCATTCCCATGATCGTGGAATTGTATTGGAGTATATTTATACTATTTCAGAATCAATATCACTTTACAATAATCATATATATTTATTATTAACACCATTATAACCATCCATGTAAGGTGGTGGTCGAAAATAGATTACACCACGACGTAGAGACGGTGTTCTGTACGTACGCACGTGCGGTGATTTCATTTTCTATAGGATGGATAGATGGTGAAATAGGATTGTTTCATACATATAATAACATATCTGTATATGAGTGATACTGATGGTATTACTTCAAAATTAAACAACTAAAGAAGAATAATTTGAAGAAGAAATAAAGTTAAAAGAATCGATAACGGATATTACCTCTTCTTTCGACAAGCCTTTTTGAAACCTCCACTTAGGGCACTAAGATTGGTCTTTAAAGAAGACCAGAACCTCTAGGATGTTTTTAGGGAAGTCTAGAAGTGAAATTATCATGGGTTGGTAGAGTTTGATGGAATAAAGTGGTGTCAGGAAGAGATGGAGTAGGTTCCCTTTTATAAGGGAGGAGAGGGCCACCTTTGAAATAACTAAAAATATTATTATATTATAAAGTCATATTCGGTTTTTAATAGGTCCAAATTGAGTTATATTGAAGCTAATTTGGGGTTGGGACTAAATCCTCTCATCTAATAGAATTTATACAAGTTTAGGTTTCTATTTTAACCTGATCATTTAGATTTAACTTTAAGTTAAATAATATTTCTTTTACCGTGTCTTCTTGTTTTCTTACACTATATGGTCAATAAACATACTATAACCCACCAAACAAACCCCAAGATGTTTATTATTAATATATATAACCTTATCTATGTCATTGGGATGAACCTTATATTTTTAGGAATAAAATAACAATTAATAATATAATATTTGTTTTAAAAACTATTTTATTTCCATTTTGACACTATTTGGTAATTGATTTTTGTAAAACTTATAACAGACAGATTAGTTCGAAAAAAGTTAAATAAATCAATACAAACTTTTCCTATTTACATAGAAAATTATTGGTATTCATAAAAAGTCTCAAATTACATTTATTTGGGTATTTATATCATCAATTATGTCAATATTTCATTAATAAGATAATTATTCCATCATCATTGTGTCATATATAAATTAAATTATTCAATGTCAAAAAATTACAAATAAACTACCATTATGTAGGAAATATTTTTTAGCGTTCTAATTAATATTTATAGTCCAATATATCTTATGTATAACCTTATATTAAAAATGATTTAGTTATTAAACATTGATTTAACAATTTTAACCCTTATTTAAATAAATTAATAATAAATGTCCTAATCTAATAAAAGTGGGCATAAATGGTCGTATTTTATTCCTATGGTTTATTTGGTTGAATTACACTTATCCATTATAATTAGGTCATGTGGTAGGGTAATAATAATATCATTTTTACCCTTAATTACCCTATTTACATTTAACCATGGTAAGAAAAGTAAAAAGTTACAAATCACCAAAATCTATTTTCCTATCTTTGAACCACATTTTAGTCCTTGATATTAACATTGTCTACCGGATTTTAGAAATTCCACTAACAGAAGTGGTAAAATTAAGTTTTATGTGAATTTGCAAATTCTCCTAGAAGGTGGGTAAAAGACGGTGAAAAGTTCAACAAAATTTTTATATATCTAAAATTATTTTAAAATGACTCCATTGAATTGCATTGAACTTATATAGGTATTATGTATCAATTTTGACCTAAAATAAAATTAAATAAAATAAATAATTATTTAAATAAAAAGTCAGTTTTTAAATAGTAACCAAGTGTTTTCACTATTCATCAAAAATTGAATGTTTTCAGAAAAATACCGAAATATCACCCTAGGATAATTTTGATATTCTGAATCCAAAAATGAAGACCATTTTGAAAAATAAAATTTCAAAAATTTCAAAAAGTGGGTATTATAATTTATAACGGCTAGTTTTAATAATATTATAATAGTATATCGTTGTTTAGTATAACACGGTATTGCGTACAACACACGCTATCGAGGAAGGTCGCGATTGCGTGTAATTCTAGCCAAGTCATGGTTGCGTGTAGTGCACGTCTCCTTTTTTGTTATGTATAACAAAATACATTGTATATATATATATACTCAATGTTTCATAGAATAACTACTATCAAACAAACATGAAATTATGTGTAACATGATCCAAGATTAGTGTTGCGTATAGTGCAAGCTAATACGGTGTTGCGTATAGCGCAAGATAATCTTGGTGTAGTATACAATAGAATATATGAAAGAAATTAAAATGAATATATCTTATAAAATCATGGGTTGTTACAAATAATGATTATCCTTTTTGTTAAAAATTAAAATCAACCCTAGTGGTCATCCACATAGATATAGGGAATAAACATTGCATGGATATCTTTCGCAGGGTACCGATTAATAAGGTTTCTCCCATGATAAAATATCCATTCAAAAATTGGTACTCCATATGATTACAATGAATGAATTTATCATGGATGTCATCTTAATGGTATGTACCATAAATATCCTCATAATTGAGATTTATAAATATATAGTGGATATCCTTACTAGGCCAACTATGGGAACAAAATATGTTATTAATTTTATCATTGTTGTACCTATCTAGCATGTCATTTTCTCAATGAAACATCATGTCCCCATAATGGACCTATAAATGGTGAAATGTTACCATTGAGAGCAATTTATATGCTAATTAACTCACTGAATAATCCCTTCCTATTTTAACATTGAGAATGAAATCCATTTGTTCTCAATGATTGGATGTATTTTATCTTTTTATAATTCAATTAAAATATTTCTTAACTGATGTAGTTAAATAATATTTTTTGAATGACACGATTCAGAGTGAATATTTTAATGTATTTATTATCACTTATTCCATTATATTGGTATGTAATACCCATAATACATTCCCAATTAAATGTGATACAAACTATTTATTTTAAATGGTAGGTTATATGTATCCTATAGTCTGTGGTTTCACATGATTACATTTTCATATGACTCATGATATGTTCCACATATATATCTATTTTTAAATTTTTTACAAATAAAATGGTTTGAAATAATGAAAATATATGTGGAAAATATAAATGAGTTTGTACTAAAATATATTTACAGAGTATGATTTTAGGTCTATTTTTTGAAATTTTATCTTTTATTTTTAAAAAAATAATTTTTAAAGCTCAAATAAGTCAATTTTTTTAATTATGAATATGCTTCCTCAATAAAGGTGTGATACCCACAAGAGATTTCATTTTATATTCGTAAATTACAAAACAAAGATCTAGGTTTTGTTATCATCCATAACATGAATATACATTTCAACTCTATCTAAATCATTGGTTTGTTGTAAATATACATATTGGTGATATCACACACTTAGTCCCATTTATTATGTATATATGTGATCCCATCGGGTGTTTTGTGGACTTTAATGAGCGAGGATATGATTCTTCTCTTTAATTATATTCCTTTCAAATCATTACCATGGTTCTATATTTTATAATAGTTATTTTTGTTATATATCTTTAATTTCTTCATACCCAATGACAAGTAGTTATTCATCATGTTTTTCGTCAAATTATAATTGGATTATTTACTTGATCCTCTTGGATTCTCTTATCGCATTATGATTTTGTAGTATACAAAAAATATATCTATATAAATGGAATATTATTAACATTGATGATTTTATTTTAGAATTTTTCCACTATAATTTATAAGAGACTTCATTAAAAGAATATAAATTGTTTTCTAGTGGGAATTTTTACTCATTTATGAATTTGTCATCTTTATAAAAGAGGTAAAATTGATATTTTTTAAAATATAAAATCGTAAAAAACATTATTGTATATTTATTTTTAAACTATCATTTGATTTTTTTTAATTATAGTGTTTAATCATTCAGTTAGTTTGTGGATACCAACTATGGGTTTTCACTAAAAACTATATATTAATTTTTTCCATGAGCCCTGGATATATGAGATTTTCATGGATCTCATATATTGTGTTAATCAATTTGAATGTGTTATTTTAGCACTTGTGCATAATGACTTAGTGTTGGAGAATATGTCTCTTCTATTTGATTGTTTTCAATTGTATTGGTCATCAGTGTTGTATTTGGGAATAATTAAATGTGTTAGGTTATTAATAATATTTTAGATACATGATTCTATAATGTTTTGTTTTCCTATAATATTTATTTATTTATGTTTATATTTATTCAATAAAAAATTCTCCCATTTTATAGTTTTTATAAACCCTTTCTTTTCATCATCCTCTGGGGATCATGAATTCTATTGGGGAATATCATGTGTTGTATTGGTTTCCTACTTAATGTTTCACCCAGGTTGGTTCTATAAATCATTAATTTGAATTTCTATTTTTTATTTATTTAATTATAGTATATATAAGATATCATAATTTATATTTAGGATTAAAATATAATTTTGGAACTTGATCACCACATTTTATAATGAGACTGAAATTTCTAGGGGTTTTCTAATATGTTCTTGTCTTTTAATTAAGTTTGGTTAATATAATTTTAAAATTTATGGATATTTATTTAATGATATTTTTTACATAAGGATTTTTTATTTATGAATTTAATTAGGCAGAAATTAGTATAATTTTTCCTGTATATGGAAATCAAATCCATGTGCAAAATATTTAATCTATGTTACTCCAATTAAAATCATATGGTTACCTTAAATTTTTATAGAATGTAAAATTAATCAATATTTAACCATTTTTTTCTTATTATGAAGTGTTTCCTTATAGAGATTTTGTTGTATTTTAATTTTTATGATTAATTTATGATCTACTGAGTTATCCTTTGATTATTTATTTTACTGGTAGTTAATTTGAAATGAAAATTTAAAATTGGAATATTTGTAACTTTCTTTTTAAATTAGGTGAGTATTTTATAAATTTTAAAATAATATCAAAATATTACTTATTAAAAATAATTTTCATGTTTCAGAAATACTTTTATAATTGATTTATTTAATGTAAATATTTATTATGAGTATGATATTAAAATTCTAAAAAATATCAAAATGTTTTTTTATCTAATATTATTTTTTTATTGAAAAGATTAAAGATTAAATATTTTTGTTAAAATTTTACATATGAAGATTATTATTATTTTTTATATTACATATTGTTTCCTATCTTATTGGGTTTGATTTATATTTTTTTTTCTGTGTGTTCATATTTATTAACTTTTATTATGTACATAATCTTTTTTAATAGACTCTTGTATGGAATTTATGAGGTGATCTACCTTGATATTATCATTAATTGATCATTTTTTTCATTTTATGATCCATCTTCTCTAATAATGTCATCCAATTTTCTTCATCAGCTAAACCATCTAAGGATACTATTGTTAAACTCACTAAATATGTTGTATTTTTTAAAAACTATTGATCTTAATATTAAGGAAATATTTTCCATCAATATGTAATTGAGACGTTGATAAAGTGTTTTCATTATTTTTGAAAATTTTAGAAAATTTCAATTGATGATTGTGACTTGTTTCCTCTAAATAATATTATAATGTGGAATTTTTTTAGGAATTGTAGATAAAAAATTATTTTTTTGTAAAAGTTGATATACTTTTTAAAATAAATCCCCAAATGATATGAGGTTATGTAATAGTTTGGATTAGAGAATAATTATATGAAGAAGATTTTAATATATTAAATTTGATTTGACCAATTTTTGAATATATCTAGCTAGTTCCATTTTTTTGAAATATGAAGATAAAAATTGGAAGGGGGTGTAATGTTCTCTCAGAAACATTCATCAATACATAATCTGTTCAAATGATATAATTTATTATTGATTTTGTCCGGGGAAAGGGGATTTTATATAATTTATTTTTTAAATGATCCTAATTTTTATATTTTATATTGTTTATTTTTTTGTTTTGAAATTACATTCAGTAATTTTTTTTGGAATGAATTATATGTTATTTCGAGTAATCTGAATAATATTCAAAGTAAAATGATATAATTATTTCTATAATAGTGTACTATAATTTGGATTTTATTTAGTATGATCATGAATATTTGAGGATCATTGTATATGGGTTTGGGGAAATGATAATAAATTACTTGACACATTTTTTTAGATGATACCTTTTGGGTTATAAGTATTCTATTTATTCCCAAGTGTATATTCTAAACTCTCACATATAGGGTACTAGTATAATTGGGAAAAACATTTCCTTGACAATATATCATGTTTTTCATTTTATCTGATGTCAAATATGTGAATGTACATTTATTTTGAATTGATTTACAATGTATGTCTTGTGTTTGTGTTGTTTTATTCAATAACATGTATTGGTTATGATGTATTTTTTTATTTTCATCATATGAAATTATGGTTATGAATGAAATTTCAATGGAAACCCTCATATGACCCAAATATAGAGTAGAATGTTATATTTTGGGATAGATTCCATTATGAAAATCTATAATTATATTTCTTTATTTCCTTAATCATCATAATTTGGATTCTATTAATGATTTGGTTATACATCTAGGATCACATTCCATTGAAAAATATATAGTTCTTTTTGTATTGTGGTTTTTAGGGTCATAGAAACATTAGAAATATTGATCATCAACGAGTGGAAGAAACTAAGTATTATTGATGTATTATATTCTTATAGAACCCCATAAATAGTAGTTAGGACAGCAAGTATTATTTTTCCATGTTTTTGTTGGACTTGAGACCTTCAATGATTATACAAATCATCCCAAATGAATGCACATGTCTTGTGGGGGTAGTGGTTATTTTTTGTTGAAATAAACTCGGTTATATAAAATATTGTTAGTGTTTTATGAATATTGTCTCTAATTATAGTTAAGTGTCATATCATGGTTATGTCCATGAGTTTCATTAGTATTTGTGCAATGATTTTGTAAATTAATACATCTTGTTTTATATTATGGGATTTTTTCCCATTGGTCAATGATTATTTAATATTCATATATATAGTTTATTATATTTCTTATCAGGGAATGACATGTATTTAGAATATTATGAATTATAGTTTGATTGATTAATTCATATATATAATAATCATTGGATTTTACCATTTGACTTGTATGTTTATTGTTCAAATTAACCAAATATTGATCATCCAACTTTTGGTGGAATAATTTTATATAGTAGGGTGAATTGTTAAATTATGACTATGATTTAATTATGAATTTATATATTTTTATCTTTTTACCTTTGATAATTATCATTAATTTATATCGAGTTCTATTGTTATTAGGTTAGAAAAAGTTTCTTGAAAATATGGACCACAATAATTGAAACCATGACATTGGGATTTTGGACATAAACCACTTTTATTGAAATCTTATTATCTCCACCTCATTAACATTCAACACATGAAGTTGATATTATCATTATGATTATATAAGAGGTTTAATATATTTATATAATGAATTTTTTTTAGACCATGAACACGGTCAACAATATTTTTATTGTTATTTTTGACTAATTATTCCATAAAATTTTTAAATATTTTGGGGATCATTTCCCCAAATTATTTATGTCTGGCCCTAGGAAATGAATTATTTTGTTCTCTTAGTATCCTTCTTTTCTCAAATTATTTTCATCTATTTTTAAAAGACATTTATGATGTTATGTATCCCACTCATCTAGCATTTATATCCATTCCCTTTCATTCAAATGAAATGATAATGTGACAAAGGGATTCATTTGGATAGATTTCCAATATTGGATTTTTATGTTTTATGGTTTTTTTAGACAATTTTTTATTCCACATGTTTTATTGGGTTATGATGAGGTTTATTAATATTATTTTTTAAAAAAATTTCAATTTTACGTAGGTATCTATAGAATATATCAATATTGTTAAATTTTTTTTTTTAATTTGTGACTCTTTTAATCATATTTTATTATTTATAGAATATTTTAGTAACGGTATCAAAGGATTTGTTTCATTATATTTTAATAATTTTGGTAATAAGTTTTTTTCAGATGCTATAATGTGTAATAATATTTTAATAGTTCTTTCCTTTATATTGGAAATTAAAATGCCTAGTGGGATATCTTATAAATATATCTAAATATTTTATAGTATGTTGATTTATTAAAATAAGGGAAAATGTGTTCATTTTTAAGATATATTGAATTTCAGAATTTTAGAAATACTTACAAATCATATATTTATTGAAGAAAATTAATGGGTTTTAATGGATTTAAATTTCTATATTCTAATTGAAATATAGAACAGTCCATTTGGCACTTTTAATGTTTTCTCAAAAATAAAAACCCATAAGAAATGAACATTTAAATTTGATGAAAATTAATGATGTTCATATATTATGTGATATGTACCCAATTATGGGTGGTTTGTATGATGTAATTTTGTATGTAAATTTTGATCTTTCATAAGATTGAATTAGTTTTTATATTTTTTAAATTCATGTTTCTGATTCATAGAATATTTAGTTCACTATATTCAATGAATTTATGATGAAATTTATTTATATGAAATTATTTTTTATGGTTGAATAGTGAATAAATTTTCCTCTTAAAAATATATATTTTGACACCCAACTACCATTAGCTAACTATTGAGTTCCTCTCCATGGAATAAATTTTAGAAATATTATAGAATGCATCCCCAATATTCATACCATAGAGGTCCTCTCCAAGGAAGAATTATTTCAAAAACAGTCATTATGAAGATATAATGGTAAAAAAATAAATAGTTTTATCAAACACTCCTTTATTAGTTGTATATATTTTATCTTATTAGGTTTATGAGATAATACAACATTCATCCTTACTCACTTATTAAATTAGTCTTAATATGTGTGGAGGTGAATATTCTCATAATTTATTGATCCTACATGAAAAAATGTTTATGAAATATTCATGTGGTAAAAATATAATGATTCGGCATCTATTGAAGATAACATAGATTCCAATAATCAACATTATGAATTAAATCCCTGAAATAAATGTATTAATATATTTTTACATTTCCCCCTCATATTGTAATTCTATAGATTATTAATGGATGATAAATTTGATGTATATTAAGACATTATTTTAAACATTCAAAAGATATTGATGTATGAAAACACCATAAGAACGATAATCTATTTATCATAATGAATCAGATAGGGATTGATTCCAAGATGAATCTTTATCCATATTAGAATCAATGATCCCATAATTTGATAGTCCAAAAATGTTCCTATACAATACATCTTACATATCCTCCGTTAAATTTGATATGAAATCATAGAGGATTGATATTTTTGAGACATTAATTTTTTATGATAACTCATGGAACATTATGTTACAAGTTTCATCTATCAATATGGTAAATCCCACAAGGTTGGTTAAATTATTATTCAGAGAATTATTTACTAAAAAATAAATTATTTTAGTATAATTCAACTAGTTTGATGTGAAAATAATATCCTTAGTGTAAATATTCATTGAAATATATTTTATTGATGAAATAATAAAGTCCATAATGAATCGTGAATAATTTTGTGAAGGTTTAATATAAATTAAATATAAAATACTTAATTATAGTAAAAATATATTTTCAATTAACTCTTAATTTTATTTGTAGAATGTTACAACACATTAATCATATACAATTTCAAGATCATTAAATTTAAAAAAATATACTATATTTGCAACGTCTTTTAAGAAATAATATAATATAAGTAATAATTATTTTTTATATGCTATAACATTTACCATAATTTAAATAATAATGAATAATTTACCCTCACACAGGTAACTACATTGAGATTGAAATGTTTATATATATTTTAGAAGGATACACATAATAGTTATGATCATTCTCCTATAATATGAACATTATTTGTGGTTTAATGATAAAATTTCCATGGAATTAATATTCTTGAGTAATTTTCATCTTCATTTTCAATGGAATGATTTAATAATACATATAAATATTATAAGGTCCAAAAATAAAAATTTACTGTATAATGATAATGTAATAATTTTTATTATAACCAGACCATTTATAATCAAACTAATGATTGTTAAATCTTCAAACATTATATTCTTAGTTTATTATCTAGGTGTCATGAAATTTACAATGCATAATTATATTTCTATTTGGAATACCTATGTATTAAAAAGAGTAACTGATAATCAAATTATTAATGAGAAGTATTATAGGAAAAATTAATCCATTTAATGATATATGAAGATGAGGTGATTATCTAACATCAAAGGTGTTATAACAAATTTGGATCCAGTTACTATCAATGAATTTATTATAATGAATTTTCCATGCAAAATTTAAATGAAATTTTTATTTATTTATCAATATTTAAATTAATATTAAATGATGATCCCTTCATAATGTAACAAATTTTATATGTTGTGGACATATTTTACAAACTTGATCATATAAACACTATGTTTTCTAGTGGAAATATACTGATTAATGATACTTTCTATTATCATGATAAATAGTTTTAATCGATTTCACTCAGTAAGAAGATAATAGATGACAACCAAGAGACAAATTGATTAATATACAAAACATAAAATTTCATATAAATAAAAGATGATTAAAACACCAATTTTTAATCCTGTGTATAAACCATTAGGATACTATTAGTCTATTGTTTGGAAATATCATTAATTATTGTATTTAAAACAAGAAGTATAATTAAAAATAGTTAAATTTTACCTAATTATGGAAAATATTTGAGTCTATTGACTCTTGGTAATAACTGATACTACTAATTAAGAAACAACACCCTAAGTGGTAGTTATTTACAACTCCATCAATACACATTATATATCTATACAAATCACTATTCAATGGAATATGTGACTTGGAGTAGAATGCATCTCATTCTTATTCTAATTATAGAATTATTTTGGGCTATAAAGAACAATATGTATTACCTATGATATAATGTTTCATAAATACATTAAATGGTTTAGAATATATCATGTATACAATTGAAAATCTAGTTCTAATATTATTTTTTATTATTTTATGGAAAATTACATTTACAATTTAGTTTGAGTTTATAGAATAAATCATTTAGTTATTCAATAATATTAATATTTTTATATATGATAATGTTTTGTATCAGATCAATATATATGAAATGGTATCACATATTAAATATCAATATAAATTTCCTAGTGAACATTCATAGAATCATGCATTATGTTTATGAACCATGAGTCAATAATCATGGAAATGTTGTAGAAAAATCCTTGTGAATTATAAGAGTTTATGGAAATAGAATATTGATAGAAAGATTTCATTTATATAAAAAAATAAAATTCATTTAAATTTTTTTACGTAAAATATAATGAAGAATATTATCATAAAATAGGTTGAAATCATACTCATTCTGAATTTAGTATAATCCATAAGATATAGTCAAGTTGTGAATACTATAATTCTTTAACCAAAAATAAAATAATTAAAATTTACATATAATAATACATATTCATAAGAAATAAAAAATGAGAATATAAATAATTATATTATTAAAAAAAATTGACTTTTTAGGAAATTAAATTATATATTTTCTCATTTCTATTCTAAAATCACATTTGGTATACTATTTTGATATAAAAAACCAGAATTAACTTTTCATAAATGACAATGATAATTTTCCCTTACTTTTAATATTTTTTAATCCAATATATATTTTTAGATATATATTTTATTAAAAAAATTATATGATGTTAATGTAGTGTTGAATAGTTCAATTCCATTATTCATATTCAGACATGTTTTTTTTCCAAAATATTATAGAGAGTGATATGTGGAAATGAACAAGATTGAACACAAAATTTAATTTTATTGATTAATATATTAATGGGATGTGGACGTGAAATTATTTAGTTTACAGTTATCTATCTAGTTAGTCACCATCAGCTTGCTGGTCAGAACATGTGGGTCACAGGTGTGCCCGATTTGGTTGGTATTTGTAAGTGTAATACTTAAATTTTTAGAAATCTCAATTTTCAGTTTTTTCATCATCGTTCATATAAAATTTATTAATATGAATTTTGGAGGACCCTTTAGACTACATTAGTTATTTCTCTCCCTCTCTCTCTCTCAATTATTTTTTAATCAAACTACCCTTCATCTTTTGTTTTTCTGATAATTTATTATTATCTTATTTTTTCATTGGTATATATTTGGGTATTATATGTTGTTTCATTATTTTAATCTTCCATTAAACAATAAAGATTTATTAAATCATGGAGGATTTTAATGGATTGTAATTTTAGTATATTCTATACTCTCTTGTACATTATACAATTAAAATATTGTTATCCCATCTAGCATCATGTGTGAGTGGTAAATATAATTGTAATTAATTTGTTGGATTTTATTTTAACCATGCGTATATTATGCACACAACATTACTTTTGTATAAATTTTCCAAAAGTAAATATTTTCCCAATTATTATGAATATATACTTTTGTTAAACTAGTGTATATATTTTTAATAATATTTCTTATATTATTACTATTAATCTTAAAAATATGTATTTTTTATTTTTTATGTTTTGTAAATGTATCTATTGCTTTTAAAAATTGGTGTTGTTTTAAATGGAAATAAAACTTGTTATAATGTATTTGAAAATTAATTATCTTAATTATGATATTATGTTGTTTTTAAAAGCCTTAAATTTATATTTTTTAAATGGTAATAGAGTATTTAATGTGTGTGATCTTTATTTTTAAGGGATAAAATGTTTTTAAAAATAGGATGAATGGTATTAATTTTATTTAAGGTTTGCGTTTTTTGTATACAGATATTATAAGACCCACTAGTAGTTTAATTCAAAAAAAATATTATTTAAAGGTATAGTATTCTAAAATAAATTTAACATGGATGATTTTATAATGGGGAATGATCTTGTCAAATAGGGGTTTTTTCTAATTAATGAAACATGTGGCTATGATAATGATAATATACAATTTATTTCTATTAAATGTTATTTCAGATTTTAAAAATGACTGAGTGTACTTGAATATAATTAGGATGTGATTTTTTGAATTAATAAAGGTGATTATATTATTAAAATAATAGAATTTTATTTTTGGAATTATTTTTTTATGTATTATTATTATAGTAATTCGATGATTTTTTTTCGTCCTAAGATGTAATGAAATTTTTAGGTGATTTATATTACAAAAATATTTGGGGGTTTTATACCATATTTTTTTATTTATGTCACTTAGATTATTGATTAATTTTGTTTTTTTTAATTCAATGAAGTAATAATTCTCTATTTTGAATCATCATAAACTCTAGATAGATTTGGTTATTCTATATTCATACATTATTTAAAAAACAATAGAGGTTTAGAATATTGAACTTAATAGGGGAGTTCTATATAGATGTTTGATTGATACATATTATATTTATTGCATTTATGGATATTGGATTTACCTATAGGGGTTGGTTACATTGTGATTCCTGTTTAATCATCCTTAAGGATATTTGAAAAATATTCACAAGGTAATAATTTATAGTAACCTATGGATATTTCGTTCTCCTAAATTTAGGATCATTGATCATAGGGATTTTTAATCTCCCAATACATTATTCTGGGTGGAATTGTTTTAATTATGTTGGGTGGATGTTTCTTAAGATTCTCATACCTCAATAATTAATCATGTTTCTATTATTATAAAATGTATGAATTCTTACGTATCAATGATTTTTAATTTTTTTTCAAAGGATATGTTCTTCATGAGTGGGGATACCAGGCATTGGTGTTCTGTTTCTATAATTTTTTTCAAATTATATGATATTTATTATTCTAAATGCGTGGTCTCTGGTTATTTCCAATAGACCAAATTCTAGGCTATATAGATAGGCATGTGGCATGGGGCATTTTTGATTTTTTCAATAATATTATTTATCGAACTATCATAGTTGTTATTTTGTAGATTATAATCCTCAGTGTTCATTGATTCAAATATAATTATTATGATTTATTTGGATGGTTATTTTAAGGTGTCTATTTGTGAATAATAGTTTATTCATTATCCTTTGTATAATTGTGAAATATTATTCTTGATAGTTATGAAAATTTAATTGTTATATCTATTTTGAGCCCTTCAAATCACTATTGATTTTTTTTTCATTTTATTTACTTTTAGGGAGACTATTTTTTAAATGAACTATTATTTTTGTTTAATTATTATTTGGCGGGGGGTCAAAAATATATAACATGATGTTGGTTTTCATGGTATCCTAGTATAAACATTTAAAATAACTCATATTGAAAAGAGATTGTTTCTTACCAGCTATATCCATAGTGGATCTTCAGGATATAAAATAACATAGTGTTTAATTCAAATCTATTCTTAATTACTTCATACACAGTCATAAAAAGATATTTTGTTTTTTTAAGTTGATTTCCCAAATTTTCATTGATCCCTTTGGTACATCATGGATTTGTTATGGAATAATGATATATATTTTGTACAATTATCCTATACTAATTAAGCATTAATGTTAAATCATAAATATGTATTTTTTATTCTTTTCATTGTTGGTATTAGCTATTTCTAGTTTATATAAAAATCATTTTCATAATTTGAGAGAAAATTCACTTGTAATGGGATCCTTAGTGGAAATAGGGTTTCCCAATAACCCTCGTCTTATCTCAGTCGACCGAAGATCCATTACATGTTTCTAAACCATTTTTGGAAATCTCCTCTTTCTACAGGGATATCATGGATCCTATTTATAGCATCGTTGAAGTGCATGACCACAGATTCATGGGTTTTCAGGTTCTTTGGAGGTGTCGTGGGTTGTTTCCATTAGCGGATTTCTGCGGCGTCAAATACTCATGACCTTCGATTGGATATACATACCCATGGTGGTTTAGTGACTAGGTGATTCCAATATATTTTATCCTAATGTTGAAGCTACTATTTCATATTTGTACTATGAGTGGTTGTGGGATTTCCAACAGTGTTGGTGGTAATGGGTTCATGGATCAGTTCGGTTGAGGGGATGTTTATTCTAGTGTCATTTTTAGTATGTGGTTCTGGTGTTTTGCATTGATTTTGTGATTGTTTGGGTGATTCTGTTCCATTCTATGTTTTTAGTATGATGTTCTGGATGAATTCAATGGTGAATTTTTCATGGTAAAGGTGAATTTGTCTTGATATGGCTATTCAGGTTCAGTTTCATGTTGGTGTAAAAGTTGTAAGGAATGGTTTTAGTATGATCTGATTAACATGTGGCTCAACTCTTTGTCATTTTCTATATCATTGTATCCATCTAATCTAGATGGATGGTTCCATAATTTTTTCAGATCATATTCTTTAATCATATCATGGATAACAAGAATTGGATGTTTGAGGGGATATGGTGTCTGCCATCGGTTCTAGGCCCTTGTATCCTTGCACATGACAGCTATCCGAACAGCGATGCAATGGTGGAAGATGGTCCTAATTTTTTAAATCTAGAGAGGGACCTTTATTTTTAATGTGAATTGTTTTTATATCCGTAGGTCATTGGACTGGGGGTTTTATAGTCATCTTTGTCTTTTATGTCTTGTAGGGTTACCATCACCCTTAAAAAATGTGTTTTTCTTAATAGAAAAATTAATTTTCATTATGTTATTTCAGTTTACTTAAAACAGTAATGGGTTATGACTGTGGCTCAAGTTGACTGTGAATAAGAATAGGTATGGTTGTAGCTTTATACACTCTAGGATGCTCATTTTTTTGGCTGACGAGAACCAACACCTAGAATATTAATTTGATAGGGATATGTTTCCCTACATGAAGGCCAATAAAAAATTTATATAAATAAAAAAATAAGATCATAAATATAATCTAGGGATAAGAATATGAAATATAACCATTGTCGAACCAATTAGTCCACCAGCTAACCAATGGTATCTTGTGGAACATTGGTGGAACCAATCAGGATACTATTGATAATAGTAATATAATATTTTTATACAAAATAACTATTTAATACATCAATTCTTCTATTGATATATTTGAATATAGGATACATGTATAAACTAATTCGGATCATATTCCCTCTCACAATCATGTTGTAGTAGATTAAAGAGCCATTAATATAAGTGGTTTTTAATTGGTGAGTATAATATTTGTTTGAAAATATATCTCTTTACATTTTTTTCTTCTTTCATTAAAATTATTTCCCCTGAAGGTATTGAAAAATATTTGAATCTTGCCACGTGAAAATGTTTTTTGCCTTTTTGATCCAACCATTATATCTATTTATTCTACCCATAATTATCTTCAGATATTATTTAGTTGTCAATTATTTGAATGATAGGAAGGTTTTTTCATTTAATGTGGATATTAATTGAATACTTTTATACATGGTTGTTAAAAAATTTATTTCTGAAAAATATTTGGGAAAAAATTAGTTATATTAATGATGCAATTCATATTTCATGAAAAATGATGAATACCTATTATACAACACCCTTTCAGATAATTTTATTTCCACGTGAATATGGTTTTTAATTTAATAGATGGATTTGAAAATATTTTCATTTTATTGGATCTAAAATTAAGATTCGATAGAATGTTTTTTCATCTGATGATTACATATTTCTTTTAAAGGTACATGTTTTTTAAAAATCCATTTTGAATTTAGTGTATGAAATTGAAATGAAAAGGGTTGTGAAAAAAAAATTATTAAGGATTTTATTTATAATGAATGGATATACCAATGAATGAAAATAGGTAGACCACAATTGAACATTGAAGAAAACCCATTGCATATGGGAACCTGGTCATGTAATCTAGAAAAAACACTAAGATTTTTTATCATTACCTTGAAAAGGAAATTATAGTCATGAAACTAATGAAACATTATAGTATATGGGAGAAACATATTTGGGTAGAATCAAACCCACTGTTCTTGTAGCGCTTCGGTTATGTATACACTGAGTATCCATTATCCATATAAACCATCAGGATCCATGATAATTTAATTGTTTTTCTAAGGATCTTCTTTACCATGGTGATTGTTTTCAATAACAAATATTCCATTCATGTTTTGAATTATATTTATTATTATATAGATGATTGATGAATTTTTTTCATCAAAATGTTTGTGATATCTCTAATTTGTCAATTCTCAGAATTAGTTATAAATTAAAATTTTTCATTAATTTTTAAATAGTTTAATTTCATTTTTTTTATTTTAATGTGTCTATATTTGGTATATTTAATATAAAATTATTATGAACTATAATGTAGGATTATATTAGGATTTTTATCAAAAACAATATTGAATCCTTTAGGAATATATGCTTTTTTATATGTTTCGGTAATTACAAGGACCAACTAATTGGTGATGGGTTTTTGTAACTATGGGGAATGGGTTTTTAATGGTTATAAGTTGGAAGATAATCCTACATTTTGAATGTGGATAGATTTACATATTTATCATTGTAGCTTTAACCTTTATCTTGAATCTAATAACCCTTGTTTGTGTTTTTACCTCAATTGTGACCAATTGGTTTGTGATTATACATATTTTATAAATGATTGATTTATGTTTATATAATATTGCATTGGTATTATTACAAATGAATTTTCATGATTTATATTTTCTTATCAATCGGCTTTAAGGATCGAGAACCTCTTCATTTTAATTATGGGTCTATTTGGGAACCATTTACAATAGTGATCAAAGATGATCAACTTATAGTTTAATGTAAATTTTTGATCAACAAAGGCTTCAAATATGTTAATTACTATCATGAAAGACCTTTGGGAATGGTTTCACAACAATAATTTATAAACATAACTATATAAATTAATGAAATACTCAAATCTACACACTACATGATCATAATACAATTAAAATGATATACAAGTGATCATTGGTCCATGATAAATGACACAAAAAATTATTGAAATAATTATTATAAATATACATGTAAAAAATAAGAGATGAAAACACCCCACCATCAGTATGTTCCTTTACATTAAATGGAAATTGATATAAAATCATTATAATCCTTATGACATTTTCATCTTATTAAAAAATAAAAACTGGATATCCTAACAAGTATAATAAGAAGTCCATATTTAACAAACCACAAATTCTAAATATAATAAAAATTTGTAATGAATATATAATTTCATGAAAATAATAAATAGAAAATTTTAATCAATTTTTTAGTATTTATAAATAAACTATATCAATCAATAATCAGAGTAAACAATTCTCCATGAATTATAACACAAATAATGTTCTTCTAAAATTTGTAAAGAATACTCCCATCACTATTGTAATTATAACATCCCAGGTATTTATAGAATAAATTTTTTATATTTAATAATATTTATGAAATAGATATTAATTTTAATTTAAAATGGATGTTGTTTTTAATATTGTTCCCAACATGCGACCTTGGGATTCCCCCAAATCATACATTGTACTCATGACTAAGTTATATCAAAAAAATAATAATATATTATTATTATTATTATTTGTTGAAGTTATCAGAAAATAATTTTAATATAGTGAATGAATGATATTAATTTAATAATAAAAATAACGACTACACATGTTTAAATAATGAATCATTGGTTACCAAATAAATTAGGAAATTCAATAAAAACCTATTGAATATAAAGGATGTGATTTTTAAAAAAAATATTTAAATGAAAACAAGTGAGTTTATAAAATATTAAAATCACTCATTATTTATTTTATTAACAATAAATAAACAAAATTTATCCAATTTAATTTTTAAATGTTATCATATATGTTTCATAAACATTATATAATAAGAAATCCAATTATTATCATAAATAAAGTATTTTTCCCAAAAAAATAAATTTTGCTGCCTTTTATTGGAGAACCCATTTGAAATATAGGTATTGATAGTTTTAGAAGATCAATATGAAAAAATTAACGTCTTATTTGTAATAGATCCATCAAAAGTGAATTTTTAAATTTTTTATGATTAAATTCATTTCTAAATGATTAGTGAAAAACAGTTCATTTTAATTCAAAATTTATTCTAAATCTAATTTATTTATATATTTATATTATTTTTTGAATTGGTTTTAATGTTTTATATATTATTATTTATCATTTATTCTAATTTTGTTCATTAGAATCAATTTTATATTTAAATTGGATAGAAAAACTATATGAACTTCTTAATATTTTACATGAGAACCCTGTTTTATAATTTTGACAACAAGATTAATTTAAAATATAATTTTTCCAATTTTTGTGAATTTAATTATCCAATGATAATAGACATGGTTGTAATCAGTATAAAAATTGTGGTCTAATACCATCAAAATATTTTTTTTGGTGAATAGTAGCTTTATTATTTTATTTACCACGGTTAACGATAAATAAGGTAATTATATGTAAAATAAATATTATAATAATACATAAATACACTAAATATGATCCTAATCTTATTGGATGAGTTATTTTCAGCTGTGAATATCCTTCGGTTGAAATTGTGGCCTTTTAATGCCTCTTGGGTGTGATTATGACATTTATATCATTTAATTTAACGTAACGGAAAATATGACATTATCATTTCTCTTATTACTCATTCAATTATAATATTGGGTTATAAATGTGTTATCATAAATTTTAAATAATAATTGTAAATATAAAATGATTAAATACATCATGGTTATTTATTTATACTTTTTAGGAATTAAATAATTAAATTTAATTGTTTACCAAAGACGATGTAGTAAAAGATTTATTAAAGAAAGAATTAAATAATTGATATTAATTATATTAAAGTAAATTTAATATAAATAATTTAGTTCCCTAAATTAATTTCGTATATTAATATGATAAGGTATTTTTGATTTATCATGGTCTGTTATGGAATAAAATTTTGATTTTTTAATGTCATGTGATGAATATTGTCAAATTTAACATAATTCATAACTTCAATTATAAAATACAAAAATAAATGTTATAAAATTTATTAAAATACGAAACTAGAAAAAAAGGATTAGATGATAAAAATTCCTTAATGACTCACTCATTTTCCATTTTTCATGATTTGTTAATATTTTAACTCTCCAATTATAAATTACATTATAAAACAACAAGATTTAAAAGGTGTTAAAACAAAAAGATAAGGATTAAAAAATATCTAAAACATAGATAGATTTCATTGTATGATTATATTTATACCATCAAGAATTATATATTATAACTTAATGAGTGTTATCCCAATTTTAATAGAAAATAAATTTCTATTAGTTTAATACTTTTTATAATTCTAAGGGTTCCCCTCCCATCTCCTATAAAAATTCATCCATTACACTCTATTAATCAAACATGCCAATCCTTTTGGTTTAGAAAATAAATTATCAAACCCCTTAATATAATATCTCCTCTCATTTTTTATGACTCAATTTAGGAATAACTCCCTAATTTGTGGTGTTAATTTTTTCTTGAAATGTGATCAATCAATGAAGTGGTATCATTTTATTAATATATTTCAATTTTATTGATTCTTCCAATTCCATCAAACCATATTCTTCATGAATTAAATAATAAATAAAATATATTAAATATATTCATATTTTATTATGTCCAAATTATAGCTTCAACCCATCTCCACTTCCATCAAATGGTAGAGTAAATAATCTTTCGTGATTACGTGTAAACTATAACCTCCCCAAAGTGATAAAATTAATTTTCCATAAGTGTCTCACAATACTGGTCATAATTATAGAATTAATGTTTTTATAAATAATGTTCATTAAATATTTACAACTATAATATAACAGTATATTAATTATTCTCTTACATCCCATTCACTTAAAAATGATAACGCCATCTGTGCGTACATGTAAACTATGACCTAGATGAAGCGATGTGAGTCGTTTTTATTTACCACGTCACATGTATGAAATAGATATGTATATATAAATTATTATTATTATTTTATTTATAAAATTACCATCTTTATATATAAAATAATATTTACAATACTTCAGTAATGCTCAATGAAAAATAGAAGCAGTACTCATGCGTACGTACAACCTACCGTCTACATGATCATAACATTTAACATTTTTCATACCATGAATAAATGTTTCTATTTAAAAGTAAAATATATAGGAAAATGTGAATATTATGTTATTAGTTTTATTTTAGATATGATGTAATTAATCAACACATAGAATATTGAAATCATAATGAGTTTAATTTTGACTCATGTACCTGATGTCGAAAAACATCTGATATGAACATAAATAAGTAAAGAATTTTTATAAAATGATAATAAGTGATATAAATGGAATAATATAGCGGATAAATATTTTCCTGATATTAAAAATTAACCTCATTTTATTATTCAAAAATATATATACTGTAATTGACAAGTCAGACTCAAGGAAAGGGACTTCGTCTCTATCTCCTTTCATTGAAACATATTTCAGTAATAAACACCACCATATTTTATAAATTTTATAATAAACCCCAATTAATTTTAATCCATTTCATGGATTTAAAATGATCTATTTTTATATTGAATGTATATATTTAATTAGAAAATGATAAAAGGAATGTTTTTTTAAATAGGAGGCGACAACGTATTCCCTACCAACATAACCATTCTTTGATATTTTTCTTCCTCTAAAAGCTTTATTGATTTTAAAATGAAATGAAATCCATTATTCCATTTTTTTTTGTTTTTGTTTTGAAAATTATTTTTAAATTGGATTGACTATTTCAATATCATGAAATAATATCATAATATAAAAAATCAATGTTTTTATTGAAATTTTGATAATTATAATATTTTACTTGAAATGATTATATAATAGTACAAGGACATTTAATAGGTGATATGTGAAAAAATGGTGGTTATGTGATAAACCAAATATGGGTGGTTCTGCGATAACATAAGGATGGGTGATTTTGTTATAATATTCAGTGCATTGGGTATGGAAGTCGTCTGTATAGATATTCCATTTCGTGATATGTGTGAAATTCAACTGAATTGTTAATTAATTTATGTATGCTTATGTATTAGGTTACCATTAGATGATATATATTTCATTTTATAGGTTTTATGTTAATCATTTGATTAAAAATATTGTAATCAATGAGATTGTATTCAGCGATGCATATTTACTACCTCTAAAAAGTGAAAAGTATTACTTTTGGATAAGGTATCCATGGATTTTATGTTTTCGCATGAATGATAATTTTACTTCTTTTTTTGAATACCATTATTACCTTTTTATGATCACCCAATGTTTTGAAATTTTTTTCAATGGATTTGAATAATAATATAGTCAATGATGGGATCAATGAAAAATTAAAATGTTCAAACATGTTCTAGAACCATGTTTTTTAAACGTTTCTTTTGTTTTATAAAAAAATGGATAATAATTATATGTGTACACATTGAAATAGTTATGTTATTATATATAATTTATGGAGTAATTCTCTAAATATATACACTTATAAATATCCTCATTGTGAATGGAAGTAAAATTTATAACTTAAATCAATATTTGATAAATCTACCTGGTTTATGTATTTGAATAAAAATATGATGAATATGGTACTGGAAGCCACGCAATCTATACCATCCCTCAACCTCACATCATGTCCTTTCAATTACATGCTGAAAAATTGCCCTCCAATTCAACCCTTATCTACACTTTGTTCACCCGATCTGAATACTCATTCGGAGAATTGTACTGTGCCACTGTGTAAGCTAGCGTGGAACTGACGCGGCCTCTGTCGATCGCCGCTGAACACCTGGAGTCAGCGAGCCCGGCTTCCAGGGCGACTGCCTCTTCCCCGATCTCATCGTCCGATACAAACCCGCTGAACTGTCTCACACCAAAGTAGGTTGACTTCCAGTTCTGGACGGCCAGCCCCTCCGCCGGCGGCGGATCTCCCTGGTTCTTTTTAGGCAATTAGAAACTCACGACGAAGGACGACGCACACATCGGGCCATAAGTTAAATAAATATTAATTAATGTCTAAGGTAGTGGCTTTATAGTTGGTAAGGATGAGGCTTTATAGTTCGTATCAATGGTTGGTTCAGATAACATTAGAGGATGGGGTGATACTTAAGAATATATAATAATTATATATAACAATAATCATTAAAATAATAGTAATGGTCGATGTTATTTTTGATAAATTCAACGACTTTAATATAACATAAATATGAATATCTTAGTGTTTATCATCCTCACAATATATTATATGATAATTTTATTGATATAATCTCACTAATCCTTTTTGTTATAGTAATTGGTAAGATCAGTCAGGCACCAAAGTAAAATGGATGTGAAGGAAAATGTGGTGGTTCATTGAATAAACAAGACAATTAAATAAGTGATGCAACGAGAACTCTTGAGGTCATTATTAACCAACAATCATGTGTCATGAAAAACTAGTAAAACCTTGGTGCGTTATCTAATGAAAAATTTATAATAGAAATGACTCACGATGGATGTGGAAGTAATAATTATAAATGTAATTATATTTAATTTCAAATATGTCAAGGATGTGGAAATAAAGACTTAATAAAATGTTTTAAAGGGATGGAAACATGTTATAGATGTAGAAATGAAGGACATAAACCACTAACCTACCAAAGAGAAAAATGAGGTGTTTACTTCACTCAATAAAAGATAAAGAGGTTATTACTGAGTTATCAATTAATTGTTTTAAATGTTGGTATTGTGCTCTTATGGAAATAAATGTCCTATGAAGAGGTTTCACAAATGGGATCAAGTGGAACGTATAAATGTATGCCTAACAATACATAATTTCATTTCAATTTAAGTTGGGTAAACTAAAAATTAATTATTAATGGTATTCATTATTTATTGTCTTGTGTTTTGAAATTATTTAATCATAGGACATGATTCATGTTTTTGTCTGTAGGAATGAAGTATTAAGGAATAATATCGAAATCCTGGTAAAAGAATCACAACAAACACTGAATGATTAAAAATTCTACATAAAAGGGATTCATGATTTGCGGTAGATTATTGGATGATGAAATGATTAAAATTATTAATGACCTTTTTATGATTGTATTACTTTGGAATAATTTTTTTATAGTTTGTGTAACTCTGAATATTTGTTATGTTAAAATTTTATTTGAGTAAGAATTATCTTTTCTTATGTGGTATATATTATAATTCTGTGAAAATCATTTTCGTTTTATAAAATCTTTATTTTGAGAATACTATGGGTTATTACTTTTTAGATTTCAAAATGAAATGAATGACAAAATACTTGAGGTTAAAATATGTTATGGTTATTTTTTAAGGATTTAATATCATTTTTGGATGTTATAAGAATTATATAACATTAGAAAAATAACACAACTCAGAGGATGGTTGAAAACCCATCATGTCTGGTAAGGCCGCAACAATCAAACTGAAAGCCGAAGGGAAACAAGGGTGAATTACCTACCACTAGCTTTTGTGAAGTCCCTGGTTTGTATGACTATTCATTTTAGGTAAATGAGTTTATGGAATAATAAGATGTTTATTTTGGGAACATATGTTATATCAAATAAATATCCTTGGTATTGGGAAATTTTTTAGAAATTAACTGATAAATGTCATTTTGGTGGGAGTTCACTATTATGGAAACATTATATGATTAACACTTTAAAGACATGGAATTTCCGTTGTATTTTTATTTCATAAATACATGGTAATTTTAAGAGTCCTCGAAAATTTATGGCGCTTGATTCTGAGGCACGGCGTGCCCGGAATCAATTTCTGATGTTTTTTTGGGTATGCTAAGTAAATGTACAGGTGGGTTTTTATAACTTTTTAACAGGTGCTCAGAACTAAAAGATGAGGGCACCGTTGAACTCGCAGTGCCAATATTCTCTTAAAAAGTCTTTTTGTTCGATGACTTTGAGTTGATGATAGAATTTAGTATTTGGGTCTTCTTAAAAATAATAATAAAATAAACTTCCCTACACATTATTTTATTTGATCTGCCGTTTGGTGTGTGTTAGTTAAAACTTCCTCATCGATGTTGGTGGTTGGACCATCGCACCATAACCTCACATGAGTGGTTATGGTGGTGGGGCCCACTCAAACTCAACCTCCCATGAGAGGATTAAAGTGGTGGGGACCACCCGAGCACTTAACCCCTTAAAATCCATATTAAATTAGTGAATCCTTTAAGAAATAATTAATATGGGGGAGGCTATTAAACTCCCTTTATTAAGTTTAGGACAACTCTGATAAATTAATTAGGTGGAGCATATCTAATTAATTAATTCTTGAATTGAATTCATGCAAACGACTAAAATAAAAGGCATTATATTATTTATTTTGGGATGGAATCTTTCATTTGGTGTAACTTGGTAATGGGAGAGCTAAAGAGAAAAGCACCCAACAATGAATGAAGAATGCTCCACCGACCTATAACGCTTATCTTCTTTGACTTCTTCCCTAGAAACCTACCGACATGGAGCGTCTTCCACGAGTTGACACAACTCGGGTTTGGAAGTTCTTGGCGGATGTGACGAACGTCGATCCTCTTTGTCTTTTTCCCATAACTCCATCAATGGATGAAGAATGAGCAACAAAGGTAGGGGTTAAATTAAAATGAGTGCCTTGTTGTTCATTTCTTTTTAAATAAATAAGGTTGTTGAGTTTCATTCTTTGTTGAAACTTTTTTTATTCCCAAAAGGCAGTGGGTTCAGGGAAAACCAACAAGGCCCGACCCCACCTCCGATCTTGTTTATATTGAACATTCACCGGTGAAGCGGTGATGAGGCGACAAAGGCGGCGACGAAAAAAGTTGCACTACCCACGACCTCAGCGAACTGCGCCGCCCCGTCAGTGCACTGGTGCTACCGGCCCGCAGCCTCCCGCCGGCCTGCCCGCGCCTAGCGCAGCCTGCTCGGCACCCCAGGTGGTCTATCCGGGGCCTGCCTGCGCCCTCCCGGGCCGAGTCGCCCGAGCAGCATACGTGGCGTCCTCCATGACAAAACACCCCCACTTTCCACTGGGATGGGCCCAGCGGACCGGTCTGAACCTATCGGGATGACTGGTTTGACCTAGACTAGGTTGGGCCGAGTTGGTCCGACCGTGTCAGACCGGAACCTGACCCACTACTAACTGTTACGTTTTTGGCCATATCTTTGGCATCAGAAGACAGTTTGATGAACCATAATCATTGTTGGTTTTCTTAAATCATGATGGTCCCTTTGAGTATACCCAACTAGAGTTAGAGTAAATTTGGAGATATGATCAGGCTAGAATGTACACGAATCCAACTGGGCCCCCGGGACTAAAAAGATAATAAATCACTGACCGGGCGTCTGATCGATGCGCTGTCAGTTGCGTTGAGACCTTTATGTTGTGGAAAAACCATGAGATATTAATTTTTGGGACTTCATGTCAATTGGACCATCGACCAGTAGCTCATGGGGTGGATCCTTCCAGAGACGAGAGGGCATAGTGTTTGGACCTAGTAGATGGCTGAGTCTTGACGACTGTAGATCGATTCGACTCTGAGTGTTTCATCTAGCCCAGTGGGGAGCTCCATGGTGTCACGATAGAAACATAGTTGGGAGTTCCTCTGTTTGACATAGCAGACCCATGGTACTCGACAGGAGGAGTACCTAAGCAGGTTACAAGGGGGAGTGCATCTGTGTGACACTATATACCAATAGTGGGGAGTGCATCTGTGTGATGCAAAAGACCCACGTTACTCGACATGAGGGGTACCTCAGTAGTCCAGGATAGAGAGAAGTGCCACTGTGTGACGTGGAAGGCCCACAATAATATATAGTGGAGGAGTACTCTAGCAGCTGATATTTCGACAGTTTGACTAGGAGTGTTACATGTTACTACCCCTAGAATACAATCCTTGTTTGAGCTAAGTTAGTGAATTTTTTGTTTACCTCATGACTAAGATGGATTGCATGATAAAATAGGTATTTGTATGGGAATATAACTAAGTAATGGTTATCCGTTGATTTCATACTATGTGGTTTATCCATGGTGGATTTTTCGAGACGATGGTGGTCTTGGGGTGTCAACTGAGTATCATTATACTCACCCCTACAGGACCTTTTTTTGCACCTCATTGTGTTACTTACAGAAGAAGGACATCGCTGACTGAGGATGAGTTGGAAGGACTATACGGTACCTGGAGGTGGACCACACGGCATGAAGGTACACAGAGGAGACGAAATAACATGGAGTGTTGTAGAGGATATCTATACCTACCCTTCTGGTAGGAGCCGTGGCGGATGATCCATGAGCTTCTTTACACCATTCTGCTGTTTTTTCACTATACAGTTGTACATGTAATTACAGTTGGTCGTGAATTTCTGGCCCCTTTATTTTTCAACACTCTTTTTGTTTACAGTTTTACTTAGTGTTTTGCTTCAAGATTATACTATGTTGTGTTTGATTATTTTATAATTGCAATTCCTTCCCAGTTATAGGTATATACGCCTTTGATGCTAGTCGTCATCCCCTGGCCTATGGAAGGTGGGCTTGGGGTAGTCACAGCACGGGTCCTGAGGATGGGACGTAATAAATTGGTATCAAAGGAGTTGGTTCTACCGCATAACTTAGTATTATGATCATTATTTTAAATGAAGCAATAGTGTTAAGGGAAAAAATGTAGTTATCAATTTAGGGAGTCCATTATTGGTGTGTCGGATGATATATCCATACACCAGGACCCTGAATTTTGATTTCTGACTCAGTTTCTGAAATCACTGATCGCGTGTCTGTTTTCAAAAGTATTATTTATGTCAGCTCAATGAGGATTTCTCACCAGGTATAATATTTTGACCTTGTCGCATATTTTTATTTTAAGATGCCTCCCCATGGATGACCAATTAGAGCCTCGAGAGTCGTACGGACAGATAACCCACCGACCGACAAGGCCATAGTGCAGGGCCCTCTACCAGCGGAGGCACCAGTGGTACCACTACATGTTTGGAAAAAGATGCCACCAACCCTAGTATCAGACGATTCACTCCACTTGAGTGTGTTGCACAAGTTCCTATGCTATAGGACACCTTGGTTCATGGGAGAGAAGGACCCACATGATGCTATGGAGTGCCCGAAGGCTGTGGTGAGAGTCTTCAGACTGGTAGGGACACCAGCATACCTTATGGTTATCCTTGTCGCGAGTCTCCTTCAAGAAAGAGTAGGTAGATAGAAGAAATTGATGCTCCATGTGCTAGACGAGGCAACACTACTATCAAAAGACTTCGAGAGCCTTTTTTGGGTGGAGTTTCTCCCTACCACCCATCATGCGGTGAGGATACAGGCGCTACTACATCTATAGTTGGGTAGCATTATAGTAGCTCAGTACTCAGGGAGGTTCACCGACCACTTGCTCTACTCTGCATATATGGTACAAGAACCATTTGTAAGGGACCAGAACTTCGAGCAGGGGCATAGAAGAGAGATCAAGGCTTCGATGATCTCACTAAGCTTCTGGATGTAGGCGGGGGTGATAAAGAGGGCCCTCCTGGTGCAGAGTTTACTTGCTAAATATTCTCCAGCAGAGAGACCCACCCCTAGTGGATATGAGGTGGATTATTCTATAGATATAAGTATATAGATGAGTCAGTGGTCCTTGATGACCATACGCATGGGTGGACTATCGCATGACTCAGGATTAGTTGGGCGGGGCACCTGAGGCAGTGGCATACATGCTAGGAGCAGAACGTGCTACAAATGTGGAAAGAAGGGTCACATGGCTCCTGACTGTCCGACCCGCCATTCGGATGATCAGAAGATAGTTGAGGGACCTCCCAAGCAGAGGCAGAGGTTCGATCATGGTAGTTCGCATGGGAGGAGATGGATGTGGCAGATGAGCTGGTTGTGCAGCTGGTAGTGGATGATATTTTGAGGTGTTACTGCCACCACCACGAGGAGATACTCCCTGACAGCAGGGAGCAGGTGGATAGGGGAGTGCTCATCTCCAAGAAGCTGAGGATTATGATCATAGGAATCTAGAAATAATTCGACGTAAGATCTGTGTCTACTCCACCATAGATGCAGTTCTTATAGTCATGGGTTTTAGTCACTCTTTCATTTCCACTGCCCTCGTTCAGAGCTCGGAGATTCCGATGGAGCCGTTGGCTCGATCCTTACGACTAGAGACTACTAATGGAGTAGACTCGAAAAATACAAACCAGTGTCGATTGTGTGAGCTAACATTAGGAGGTGAGAGCTTCGGCTGGGATATCCTCATAGTGGTGTTGAGGCCTTATGACTACATCTTGGGTATGGACTGGTTACCTGTAGTCCATTCTCAGATCAACTATTTTAGGCGCAAAGTGTGGTGTGTCCGTACGGATTGGACCAGGTTTACCTTAACTGGTGAGAAGGGAGCCATTGCAGCACAAGACGGACTTACTCAGAGGAGGGTGAAGCTGGTCACTCATCAGTTGGCTGCCCTTACCCTCAGAGCAGTAGATGTGGAGAGTATGAGCCATCCTGTAGTGTTGGACCAGTATGAAGATGTTTTCCCTGACGATGTCCCATGTCAACCTCCTCATAGAGAAGTGTACTTCTACATTAACCTGTACCCCAGGACGACACCGATATCAACTCCAGTGTATCAGATGTCTCATGCAGAGCTTCACGAGATGCTGGTACAACTAGAGGAATTCCAGGGGAAGGGATTCATCTGGCCCTGTGTTTCACCTTTGACAGCCCCGATTCTGTTCTCTAAGAAGGAAGATGATAGATAGAGGCTATATGTTGACTACCGTCACCTTAACTAGGTGATCGTATAGAAAACCTTCCCACTCCCAATTGTTGAAAACCTCTTTCATTAGATTAAGAGAGCATGGTGGTTCTCTAATTTAGACTTCATATCACCCTATCACCAACTCAGAGTCTAATACGAGTATGTGCAGAAGACGCCTTTAAGGGGTTGCTACATCCACTACGATTTATTGGTTATGCCCTTCAGTGTAACCAATGCTCCAGCAGTGTTCATTGGACTCATGAGTAGGATCTTCCAACCATACCATGATCTCTTTGTCGTAGTCATCATCGACGACATTCTGATCTACCAGATTAATGAGGAGGAGCATGCCTACAATTTTTGAGTAATAATACAAACACTTCAAGATCACCCAATCTATGGTAATCTCTCGAAGTGCCTGTTCTAGATCTGAGAGGTTCACATTCTGGGTAATGTAATCTCGGAGGATGGAGTTGCAGTGGATCTAGAAAATATTGAGGAGGTACTTGTTTGGAAGCCACCCAAGACTGTAACGGAGGTACGGAGTTTCCTAGGTTTGGATGGTTATTACTGGAGGTTCGTAAGAGACTTCTCCAGAGTTTCAGAACCACTCTCATCTATGATGAATAAGGGAAAACCCTTCATGTGGTTGGAGAGATTCCATTAGAGCTTTTAGGAGCTGAGGCAGAGGCTGACTAGTGCCCCCATCTTAAGGCTTCCAGTGGAAGGTGTAGGGTACATAGTTTACTACGACGCATTACGGATCGGACTCGGGTGTGTCTTGATGCAGGAGCAAGAAGTGATCGCGTATGGTTCTCGGCAGCTGAGAAAACATGAGAAAAACTACGCTACACATGACCTGGAGTTAGTAATAGTGTTCTTCACCTTGAATATGTTGTGACACTATCTGATGGGAGAACATTTTACCGGGTACTTCGATCAAATGATTCTCCGGTATATATTCACTCAGAAGGACCTAAACGTGAGATAACGACAAAATCTTGAGTTCCTCCAAGACTATGACATTGTGATAGTCTATAATCCCGGAAAGGAGAATGTTGTAGAAGATTTAATCAGCAAGAGATATGGTATACAACTGATAGGTAAGGCGACAAAGAAACTTACTACCTTGGAGATATCATTTGTGGATAGAGATAGAGCATCCTTTCTCCAGTATCTTACAGTCACTCCCCCACTTCTACAGTGAGTCAAGGAGGTACAACATGGGGACACTGACTGCGAGACATGATGTGCTCAAATATCCATAGAGCATCCACCTGATGGATTTTATGAAGGTGGGGAGCACGTCATCCTCTTCTGAGCACGTACTATGGTGCCAGTTTCACTTCAGAAGGAAGTGTTGAGGGAGTTCCACACATCCCCTATAGCGGTACATCCACCTGTGGAGAAGATGTATCAGGACCTCAGAAGACACCACTAGTGGCCTGGTATGAAGACGGCAGTAGCAGAGTTTGTCTCTTGATTCCTCACCTATCAGAAAGTGATGGCAGAGCCCATGGTACCATTAAGCTTGGTCCAACCATTAGTGGCCCTAGAATTGAAGTGGGATGAGATATCCATGGAATTAATGTATGGGCTTCCATATACAACCAAGGGTCAAGACTCGATTTGGGTGATCATCAACTGACTCACAATTTTGTCCAACATCCTACTGATCAGAGATCATGGTTCAGTAGAAATCCTGGGACGCCTCTATGTGCAGAATATTGTGCGTTTACATGGTATCACTTCAGTGATTTTCTCTGATCATGATGCACTATTTACTTCCCAGCTATGGAAGGGGTTACATGAGGCTTTTAGGACACAGCTTCTCATGAGCACCGCCTTCCATCCTCATACAGATGGATATACTGAGAAGACCATTCAGAATCTCAAGGACATGATACATGCTTGTGTCCCCGACTTTGATCGCATGTGGGAAGATCACTTACCGTTGGTGTAGTTTTTCCTAAAACAACTTCTATCACTCCACCATCGGGATGGCACCGTCTAAGGCCTTGTATAGTCGACCTTTTAGATCGCCACTGTGCTGGATAGACCAAGGGGACTCAGTTATATTGGTACCAGATATGGTACGGGATACCACAGGGAAGGTGAAAATCATCTAGGAGATAATGAAGACTGCACAGAGAAGGTATAAGTCATATGTCAATATGAGACGAAGACCTCTGCAGATCGAGGATGGTGACCACGTCTTTCTATGGGTCTCACCTCGACGAGGTCTACAGAGATTTGGCTGAGGCGCCATGTTATCTTCGTGATTCATCGAACCTTTCCAGGTCCACGGCAGAGTAGGTGAGGTGGGTTATCGCTTATCTCTTCCATATCAGTTGCACCGGGTGCACGACGTCTTCCATGAATCTTAACTAAGGAGATATGTGCACAAACCTTCCCACATCATCAACCATAGAGTGATGGATGTCAACGATGGGGAGAATTCCACGGAGGATCCATTAATGATTTAGGATTGATAGGAGTGGTTCCTACATAGATAGTCGATACCTCTAGTGCGCATTCGCTGGAAGCACGAGAACCTCTAGGATATCGCATGGGAGCAGGATGCTCAGATGCTTGCTCAATATCCACCCTTGTTCCCTTAGTTGGAGTTATAGCTTACGGGGACATAAATCCTTGAGGTGGGGAGAATGTAAAATCTTGGAATTTCTGTGGATTTTTTTTAAATACATTGGAATTTTATGAGTCCACAAAAATTTACGGTGCTTGATTCCGAGACCCAGTGTGCCCAGAAAAAATTTCTGATGTTTTGTTCGGTTATATTCAGTAAACATACTAGAGGGTTTTTATAAATTTTGAACTAGTGCTCAGAACAGAAATCTAGGGACACTTTTGAACTCAAAGCACAAATATTCACTTAAGAAAACTTTCACTTCGATGGTATTGAGTCTAGGATATAAGTTAGTTTTCGGGTCTTCTTAAAAAAAATATAAAATAACTTACCCTACACACTATTTTATTTGAGACACCATTTGGTGTGTGGTGGTTGAAACCTCATCATGGAGGTTGGTGGTGGAACCACCACCCCTTAACCTCCCACGAGCAATTATGGTGGTGGGGCCACTGAAATTGAACCTCCTATGAGAGGATTAAAGTGGTGGGTACCACTCAGGCTCTTAATCCTATAAACTCCCCATTAAATTTGAGAAACCATCATGTTCTAATTAATATGGGGGAGCCTCTTCAACTCTACATTGTTAAATTTGTGACAACACTAATCAATAAATTAGGTGGAGCACATATTATTAATTAATTCTCCATTTGAATTCGTGCAAACAATTAAAATAGTAGACAAACTATTATTTCTTTTGGGTTGGCATCTTTCATTTGGTTGAACATGGAAAGAGGAGAGATAAGGAGAAAACCTCCCCATGAAGAACCAAGAATGCTCCACCGATGAAAAATGTCGATCCTCTTCGACTTCTCCCCCAGAAACCTACCAACGTGGAGCGTCTTCCATGAGCCGGGAAAACTCAGGGTTGGATGTTCTTGGCAGATGCGATGAACGACGATCCTCTTCGTCTTCTTCCCGCAACTCCATCAGCAAACGACGAACTTCCAACAAAGGTAGAGGTGTCTAATTCTATTAAGTGCCTTGTTCTTCCTTTCTTTTTAAATAAATATGGTGGTTATGTTTAGTTCTGTGAAGAACCTTTTGTTAGCACCCTAAACGAGGAGGGTGCGGGCGAAAACATCATGGTCCAACCACTCCGCTGATCTTGTTTACGTTGAACTCTTGACGACGAAGCAGTGATGATGTGACGAAGGAGGTGATGGAAAAGGTCATGCAACCCGCGGCCTCTGTGAACTGCGCTGCCCCTACGGCACACTGATGCTCCTTGCCGAACACCACCGGGGCGTGCCGTCCTGAGCTGCGATGAACCAGCCAGCCTGGAGCCCCCCCTCCCCCCCGGCCCCCTGCCTGTGGCCTCCCAGCAGCATGTGCGCAGCCGGCCCAACACCCCGCTCGGCCGACCTGTCGCTCCGTGTGGCCTGACCAGTGCCCCACGCAGCCTACTCGTGCCCCGTCGGTGCCCTCTTGATCCAAGTTGCCTGAGATGCCTACGCAGCGACCTCCAGAATGAACCGCCCCAATAGTCTGCTGGGTCGGGCCCAGCGGACTGGTCCAAACCAAGCGGGCTGACCGGGTCGACCCAAACTGGGTCAGCCTAGACTGGGATGGGCTTTGTTGGTCTGACCTAGTCGGACCAGACCCAGCCCCACTACTAACAGTTACTTTCATTTGGCATATCTTTGGCACCAGATGACCGTTTGAAGAACCATCAGTGTTGCTGGTTTTTTTGGATCATGACTGTAAAATTGAGTATATCCCACTAGAGTTTGGGGTAATGTTGATATACTATTAGGTTGGATAATAAAAGAATACAAATGGGCCCCCCGGGATTGAAAATCTAATAAATCACAGACCGGGCATCTGATCGATGCATTGTGAGTTGTGTTGAGACCGTTATTTCGTGGAGGACCATTGAAAGACATCTTCCTAGGACTTCGTGGTAGTTAGAGAATCGACCAATAGCTCGTGTATTGGATACTTTAAGAGATGAGTGGGCATAGTGTGAGGACCTAATAGCTGGCTGAGACCTGATGACTTCTAACTGATTCGACTCGGAGATTTTCGACTATCCCAGTGGGGAGCACCTTCGTGTCACGGTAGACCCATAGTGGGGAGCACCTCTATGTGATGGAGCAGATCCATGATACTCGATAGGAGGAGTACCTCATCAGTCTACGAGGGATAGCACCTAGGTGTGACGCAGCATACGCTCAGTGGACAGACCCTTTGTGTGACACAGCAGACCCACGGTACTCGACAAGAGGAGTACCTCAGCTATCCATGATAGTGGGAAGGGCCTCTATGTGACGTGACAAGACCACAATACTATATATATGAGGAGTACTCCAGCAGTAGAGGATTTAATAGTTTGAATGGGAGTGTTACATGTTACTACCCCTGGAATAAAATACTGGTTTGAGCTGAGTCAGAGACCATTGTGTTTACCTCATGACTGAGATAAATTACTTGATATCTTAGGTCACTACCACAAAACGGGCCAAGGCCAGCGCCACCCTTTATCAGCACTAACGAAAAAGCACTGATAAAGGGGGTAACTTTATCAGTGCTAAAAAATTGGCTGATAATGGTACCCCCTTTAACAGTGCTTATTTTAAGCGCGGTTAAAGGGTACCCCTTAATCAGCGCTTTTTTAATATAGCTGATAAAGGGGGTTCTTTATCAGTGCTTTTTTTAAAAGCGCTAATAAATGGTCTAATTTCAAATATAAAAAATTCATTAAAAATATATATTAAGATTTAAATATATAGATATAGTTATATTGATATAAATATAATATATATTTTTTAAATATAATATTAAATATATTTTAGATAAGTATAAGTATACAATTACACTTAATATATAAGATATTTATTGAAAATGGCTTATAAAAAATTATAAAAAAAAATTAATTAACAATTTGCTAATTATTATGAAGTAATAGTCATTTAATATCTATTTGAAGACTAAAAAATAAAATAAATTGAAACGATATCAAAAATATGTTGAAAACGCAACTCAAACTTCAAACGGCCATAACATTTGATCAGGTTATTCGTTTGAGCTCTACCATATATCAAATCAAATCATGCAACAAGCTCTACACATTTTTGACTAATGGGACTAGGTCATGGATTTTTTGTGGAAAAAAAGGCCCTAAAGGCCTCCAATACAGTGTTTTTAGTCAGGGTACCCCTGTTTAATTTTTCATTTTATAGATTTTCATCCTCATTTAAGGGGATATTATTGTCTTTTTTTTGTGGAGACTGAATTTATTCCAAGGTATTACATTCATATTAATAGTATGTCTTTAAAATTTTATCATTTTTTTAAAATTCCATGCTATTTATAGTCAAATATATAACAATATATACATATTGTTTATATATTTACGCATAAAATTGTAATTATAAATATAAATAATAAAATATATTTACATATAAAATATATTTGATTTATCTAAATAATAACGAATATCCATTTTATTTAAAATAAAAATATATGCATATTTATATACATATATATTAATATAACTATATGTATATATTAATATAACTTCATATATATATTAATATAACTATAAATATATATATTAATATCACAATAAATATATATATTAATACAGCTATATATATATATATACCATGAAATGGAAAAGAAATCAAAATAGAGGAGTGGTAAGGGCATCGGCGCACCGGGGGGAGGTCTCGTGTTCAAAAACTGGTAAAGGCAGGGGCATGCGCGCATGGGGGAATATGGGAGATACCGCTGATAAAGGGTATAGGTGGTGCATGGGGCGCTGGAGTTGCGAAAAGGCATTGATAAATGGGGGGCTCAAGCACTGTAAAAATCTCCCTTCAGATTGTCATGATTTTTTAAAAAAAATTATATTTTTATCTTTTATAAGGGCTAAAAATAAAGCATTAATAAAGAACCTTTTATCAGCGCTTCATTTTAGAACATATAAAAGACCCCTTTTATCAGCTCTTTTTTTAGCGCTGATAAAAGGGGTCATTATCAGCGCTAAAAGGAAGCGATGACAAAGGATATCCCCCCTTTATCTATTCCAGCTTTAACAGTTCTTTTCTAGCACTGTTAAAGGCCATTTTTAGGGCTTAAAAAGGGGTATTTGTTGTAGTTTCTATATGTTTGGGCATATATCTAAGTAACGTCTATCTATTGATTTCATACTCTATGGTTTATACTTGGTTGATTTTGAGAGACCATGGTGGTCTCAGGGTTCCTACTGATTATCATTATACTCACCCATACACGGGCATTGCCCTCAACTCATTGTGTTGGTTGCAGAAGACGGACAATGCTGCCCGAGGCTGAGTGGGAAGGACTGGACGATACCCATAGGTGGCCCACACAGAGAGAATTTACATGGAGGAGAAAGAAAAATGTGGAGTGTTGTGGAGGATATATGTACCCACCCTTCATGTAGGATCTATGACGGATGATCCAAGAGCTAATTTACACCTTTTAGATATTTTTGTTCCTTATAGTTGTACTTGTACTTACAGTTGGGCTTGTATTCCTGGCCCCTTTATTGATCATCACTCCTTTTGTATACAGTTTTACTTAGCTTTTTTGCTTCCATCTTATACTATGTTGTGTGTGATTTTTTTTAAAGGAAATGAATTCCGAGTTTTAGGGATTTAGGCCTTTAGTGCTAGTCGCCAACCCCTGGCCTATGGAAGGCGGTCTTGGGGTAGTCATGGAATGGGTCTTGAGGACGGGTCATGACAAACGTAAATAAATTCCTATGGTATTTTAATTGAGAAGTTATGTTATATTTATAATTTGAAAGAACCATTGATTTTCTATAGTGGACTTATGAAGATGTTGGTTTTTAATGGAAATGATTAACCTATCATTGAATATATTTGATTAGGTTAATTAACATTTGGTATTAGAAAATAATAGTGGTTGATGTTATTTGGAGATTATTGTTTAAATTTATCTTAGAATACTATAAGATTAAATCATATTTAATTATGGGTTTCAATCTTAGTTTGAATATATTTTTTATGAATTTTATGGATTGTTATTTTTTGAATGGTCTATGATGAAAGATGAATTTTACAATGGATTTTAGTAGATGAAAAACAATTCTTCATCCAATGGGTTATTCTTTTTGGGAAATTGTTTTTTCTAATCCTAACTATATTAGTTTAGTTTAATGATTCAAGATAGGATAAATTGGTAGGTAATATCTTGTAGAAAATCTGGTTCTCTAGAAATTTATTCTAGTGATTCATCTATGAAGTAATCAACTTGAATAATCAAATTATATTGAAAATGATGAGTTTATAGTGAGATTCTAATAGTTGATGAAACTGTTCATTTAAACTAGGTATATTTCATTATGTTCTAATTCTATTTCATAAAATAATTCAAAAACATTATGGAAAGAATATTAAAAAAATGATTCATATTTACTTTTCCTTCTATCAAATGAAAGACTGTTTAACTCCTCTTTTGATTGTGGTTATCTGATTGATAACTTTTTCATGATCATGTTTTTTATCACTATCTATCAAAACGTGATGGATAGTTTTACTTAAATATCCACATTTTCCTACATGTAATTCTTGTATGTGTTATCCAGGTGACATTTGTACTTCAATATCATTATTATAAATTGTAAATTTTATTTAATCTTTTTCCGATGTGGGGTTTCAGTGAAGTAATATTAAAAATTAAAACCTTAGTTACCATGAACATATTTTAAATAGTTAAGACGCAATTTCTAAAGTGGGTATGTATGTTACATCTCAGGTAAATATAGAATAATATTGTTTCTTATTTTTTAATATTTACAAACTAGATAGTAATTTTACATAAATTAGAGTCTATATCTAATAGCATACCCAACACACAACAATGGGTTTCTCCTAAATCATACGTTTCAGAAAATACTGTGTTATATAGAAAATATATATAATTTATTTGTATTATTATAATTTATAGGTATCACATAGCTGTTAGAATGGTGGGAATAGAAAATAAATACTAAATTAAGAGGATGTGGGTTTCACATGTTTATATAATGATTCATTGGTTACCATATTAAATATGAAATTATATAAAATACATTAAATTATAAAGGATGTGTATTTCTGAAAAATTAACTATTTAAATAAAAATAAAGTAGTTCATAAAAAAACTGAAATCAAACTTGTTGGAAAATATTAATGAAATATATATATAATATATATAATATTATTTTTAAAAATGTTCTTATAGGTTTTATATACCTGATATGGAAAAAAATAATATTTTTTGGATAGAAGATGTATTTTTCAATAAAAATGAACTTTTGATTATTTTTGATTGATAACCCCTTTTTAATATTGTTTTTTAACTATTTTATATGTTAAATGTGAATAAATAAACATCTTATCTGGAATCGGGACATCAAAATTTACATTATATGAATTTTGGTATTTTATCTTACAAAATAATTTTTTGAATTAATTGTGAAAACACTACGTTTTATTCAAAACTCATTTTGTCTCATTTATTTATATATTTAGATTGTCTGATTATTTTTTTAAAGTGTAACTAGATTCAGTGTTTTTAAACTAATAAAATTTTGTTTTTTTGAAGCAATAATAAATAGATATTGAATATATAAACTATGTGATATTTTGAATATTTTATTCAAAAAACCCATTTTCTCATTTTAACAATGTCATTAATTTTAAATTTAATTTTTCCATTTATATGAATTGAATTTTCAAAATATGACATACATATATTTAATAAGTTTGAAATAATTGGTCAAATTGGTTCAAAATATATTTTGTTTTACAGTAACTTCAGTTTTTTATTCACCACAATTAAAGGTAAATAATGTAATTAAAGGTAAAGTAGTATTATAATAATATAAAATACCCTAACACTTGTACTAATATTATTGTATGAGTTATTTTTTACAATGATAATCCATTGGTCTATATTTTATCCTTTGGCAGATACTTGTGTGTTAATATGACATTTATAACCTTAAATTTAATGTAATGGTAAATATGGAATAATCATGTCTCTTATTACGTGATTTTTCTAATATGGATTTATTGATATGATATATTCAATTATAAATAGTCCTTAAGAATATAAAAAGATTACCCACATCATGGTAATTTATTAATAAATTTTATTAATTTAATAATTAAAATTAAATATGAAACAATGATGATGTAGTAATGGATTTATTAAATAAATAATCTTATACAAGAAACTATTAATATTAAAATAAATATAATTTGAAAAATTTAATGCCATAAATGGATTTTCTGGATTAATATGACATTTTATGATTGAGTAAAATTAGTTTTATCAAAGTAATCAAGTTGTTATGATTTCTTAAAATTCATTCAAGGAGTAATGTCAAAATTGATATAATTCGTAACATAAATAATTAAATATGCAATTAAATGATATAAAATTTATTAAAATACATTATTTTACCACCAAGTTGAGATAACTATAATAAATTATGCAATTACTCAATTTTTTGTTATTTTTAAAATATTTGGTAATTATTTTAACTGTCAATGTGTAAATTACTTGATAAAACGTAAAGATTTAAAATGGTTTAGAAAAAGAATTTATGGATTAAAAAATTCTCAAACACGTATAATTATCACTGGATGACTAAATATCATCACATAAAAATCACATATTTCAAAAAAATTATTCTGGACCAATTGGGAATCAATATGGGATTTATATTAAATTATTTATTTTAATAACTCCATGGGTGAATGTCCCCTCTCCTATAAAAGGCACACATTCCTCTCTTTTACGCACACTTCCAAAACCATTTAGTTTTTCCAATATCTACCCAAACCCCTTCCTAGTATCCATCCACACATTCTTGATGCCTTAATTTTGGCAAAAAATCATACTTAGTTTAGACTAAACACCCTACTTTGACTTCTAATTCATTCGATGTTTGTTAAAACAAATATTTTTCATAGAAAACGTTTTCAATTTTTACCAAATGACATAATTAATAATTTTCATATTATACAATGAAAATGAACTCTCGGCTTCTATAACATTTATTTCATATTTGTAATCCTTTATATACATTATTGATTTTTAAATGAAACAATAAACATTATTACATTTTAAGGAGTTTTGGTAATAAAAACAATTTTAAATGTGGATTGAGTACATCGATGTCTTGATATGGTTTCTAATGAATGGAAATGATATTTTTTTTGATAGAAATGATGATAATTGCAATATTTTATTTCCTATTATTATTTAATTGTTTTTGGACATTTGAAAGGTGGTTACATGACGAACAATTGATAGGTGGTTATGTGGAAAACCAAGGATGAGTAGTTCCAAGATAAACCAAGTACGTGTGGTTATGTAATAACCTCCAATGTGTTGGGTATGGATATCCTCCCTATGGATATTAAATTTATTTATATGTGTGAATGTATATTGTATAGTTATTACATTTATGGTGTGAGGACTGGATCTTGGGGTGCATTCTTCCTTTTTATGAAGTCTCATCACATTCTCACAGTATTATAGAATGTTTTTACATTATATTATTTTTAGAAACATTATATTGATTCTTATGTATTTTTATTTCAATAAAATAGTGTTTACAAGCTTGTTATATATTTGATCTTCATTGTATGGTTTTTTTATTTTGTAAAAAATTAGTGGATGTGCGATTTAAAGGGGATTAATCAAAAGTTATTAAAAGGAATCTCCATGAGGTGTCTACTAAAATTATTTTTATGCTTTAATCTAAATTTGGGAACTTGCTGTGTTATATTATCTTTTTCATGTTTTGAAAACTTGGGTGAAATTATAAATTGGTATTTATGAGTTGATTATATTTCATTTTATCATATAATGGATTTTTAAAAAAATTCATTAGAAATGCATTCCCTAAGTTTAGAGTAATTACTATTAATGTTGGATTTTTTTATTTCTTATGATAGTTTAATGAAAATAAGATTATATTTAAAATTGTATTAGGTTTATTTCTTTGATTCTCTATGAGTTAAATTGTATGTTGGAAAAACTATCGTTTCACAAAGTCCAAACATGGATGTGCATTAAAATGATGATGGCACTCTATGCCTTTATTCATGAAACCCTATTTCCCAAAATGAATCTAAATTTTGAAAATGTGTGTGGTGAATCATATGTCTTTGAAATCAACCATTAAAACATGGTTAGTTTATAAATTGAACATGTTTTGTTAAACATTGGTATAAAGGCACTTTTGGATTATTTCACGATGTTGTGTGTTTTAGTCATTGTTTGGAATGAGTTTGGTAAATATATATAGTTATGGAAATATTAAATGATCATTATGGGATTGTGAACATGAATATGATGTATAATTATGTTTTAGTAGTGGTCTGGAAATCATTCAGATATATTATAATTTAATGATTAAAGGGCCTGGTTGGAAATTTATATTGTTTGACATGAATTATTGCTTGAATGTGTGAAATCCTGGTTAAAAATTTTGAATGATGTTCTAAATTTTTTAATAATACCATGTGATTTGAAGTCCCGATTGTGACCTTCAATTATGAGATACAGACACACACACACACACACACACATATATTCCACCATTATATGTTGGATTCCACGTTGTGGTTGATTGTATAGTGGTCTCCGTTTTGGAGGTAGTAAAGTATTGTTTTGAAATGTAATATGTGTCTCGTGTGTGAGGGTATCCCACATACATTGTATATTACCTCTATGGATGGGCCCATAAGGGGCGCTTCCTACTAGGGTATTTCTCTGTCGTCACCTCCCTCCTTCTGCTTCGGGTCGGCGGTTCTCCACATAGACGTGTTCTTAGCGTGACTATGGCGAAGGTTCTCTTTCATGGCGACATCATCACCACATGGGTTCTTCCGTCTTGGAATTTCTCTTCTCTTCTGGCCTGATCCTGCCTCATTACATCATCTATAGATAGGGATTCTCTTTGTGGTGCGATGATGCTCCAGTGATCAATACCCAGCTCCCATGACTAAGGGTTGGACCTCGTCCTTGTGGCGTGCGTTGTGTGGTCTATCGTAGTCTCTGAAGGAATTTTTTATAGAGGTGACATGATTTTGATTTGGTTTTAGCGCTGGGGTGTCTTTCGATTTGGTGAAATTTTCTTGATCATTGCTTGTCGTCTGCATTTTTGGCTTTGGAATTGTGGTTGTTTCTCCTTGTGTGGTGGATTTGGTTGTTTCTATGTTGCTATATGTTGTTAATATTTGGGAATTTTCAGTTTATGTGGTGCGAACCCGAGGTGTGTTTTTAGGAGTGAAGGATTCATGGTGGTGGAACATTCATATTGTTTTTTCACTTTATATTTTGCTGTGGAGTTTTCTAGAGGAGTCTGTTATTGTGTTTTGGTTCGTGAGGATTTGTTTAACCGTATGTTGGTGTGAAATATTTGGCTTTGTTGATTTTTTTCTTCTGTTCTCTACTTCTCGGTTCTGGATTTGACTTCGGTTGAGCATATGAGTAATTTTTGTTATTTTTGGTTTGGAATCTACTGTTGGTTTTGGATGATCTTCTTTGGATGTGCCTCTAGTTTTGGTTGAAGTTCAAAGTCCACTGTGAATTTTTTGTCAGTTTACAACCAACTCCGAACTTGGATCTTCTTCATATGAGGTTCATAGAAATATGGATTCTCCTTCTCATGATATTTGTATTTGGAAGCTTGAGAGGTTATGACTTTTACATCGGTTCCGTGCCTGTGCAGTCCTACACGGAACAACTAGCCGAGAGTGTATGTGATGGTGAAGTCTTGTCATCACGATGATGTCTCTAGGGGGCAGATCATGTTGTCTTGATATGAATTTTACTCTTTAATGTGGTTTTGGTTGTAATTTCGTATTTCGTGGTTTCTCATTTTTTCCCACAGAAGTATTTTTATAATAAAAAATTTTAATTTTCTGTCAGTATATTACCTCTATGGGTTCCTAGGAATCTTTTATAGGATTGAGTGATATTGTATTCCATCAAATTAGATAGGTTTCTACCCACATTATTTTTATGATAGGCTAGGTAGGATGTGCCACTAGATTTGTTTGTTGAGGGTGGCCAATTGATTATAGTCTTAGGGGCTTCACCATACGCCGATAAGGGGTTCCGAACTAAGTATGTATAGGTATCACTGTAGCAGTGTTTATGAAATTACCATGTTTTTTTGTCTATATTTTCATGTTTACTTTTCCCCTGAACCCATTTCCTGCCTTATAATTCTTATTTATTTTTAAAATGAATTGGTGTTGTGATTTTTTCTTTTAGTTTGGGATTGGGATTCAAAAATGAAAAATTGTTATGACTAACGGAAATATTTCACATATTGCCTTAAAAAGTGAATGGTTGTTTTTTTATTTTATATATGAAGAAAATAATTTTATATTTTTATTTAAAACAACAATTAGTGGATTATTTTCAAGAAAGGAGTCAAATGGATTCTGTGGTGGTATCCAACTATGTTGTTAAACTCACACCAAACTTGTATCATTTGGTGTCGGAAGCCCCACAATATTTTTAATATCCTCTTTCTTATTAAGGATCGTAGTTTAGATGCTCGTGGTTGTAATAAGTTCATTGGTGGATGGGGTGACCATGAGGTAATAGAGAGATCATGTTGGTTGTAGATTATTTTTTCATGATTAAGTTTTATTTTTTTCATTTCTTTAGTTGTATTTCAATAGTCGAATTATGTTAACTATTTTTATATGATTAGTTGTTATATTTTTATCCTTCTCTAGTTTTATTTATTGATCTTATTTTTTGGGCTAAAACGGTTCCCACTTGTATTTTTATGATCCACAATACTCTTTTCCAACCCATGGGGATCGGGAACACCATTTAAGACATGATGCAGATTGGGTTGGGTGTTGGGTCAAATGTAATCCAAAGGTAGTTTATGAAAAAACTATATAAGATGGAGGTATATATCATTTGGGGGGGGGGTCTGGTACTTGGAGATTATTATTTTCTGGGCTCAAGAGGTACGTCACGGGTCAGTTTCAAATCAAAAACACTAATGATGAGACCTGAGTTACCATGGGTAGTCCTAGAATTGAACCATTTTCCTTTCATGGTTTTTTTGGATTGAGGAAAAAAATTGGTGATCTAATGTCACGTCATTATCCTAAATCGATATGTTATCCTAGTAGAATATGATCGCACTGTTGAAGTTCCTCTTGGTTCTATTTCATACTTAGGTCATGTCCCACAACCATGTCTCCAAGTTACGCATAGACACTAGTTCCTCATTCAGAAGGACTAGTTTTAGTTGTCTATGATTTTAAAAAGAAACTTGTATATGAAAAAGAATATTAATTTCCTGTAGTTCTGAAATTGGTAAAATAGGTTTTAAAGGAAAATTTAATTGGATTAGAAATTCAGTGAAATGTTGTATTTTTATAATGAAATCATAATTGTGGCCTATAGTATCCCTTATATAGTATTAAATTTGTTTGGTTATGTATTGAAAGTGTGTGTAATAATATGTGTATATAAATAGATAGGTACATATGTGACTATTAAGAGGATTCCATGGGTGGGTGGATGAAATAAAAGTCAAGGCCTTTTTTAAAAATGATTTTCTAAGTTGAAATTGATTCTGGTAAATTATTATTATTTATATTAGAGTGTGGTATTCATTATGTGAAAAGTATTTTTTCCTTTTGAAAATTTCCTTAGAGGCAGGTGGTATTGAAAAATAGAAATGAAATTGGATTAAAAAAAGGCGATTTCTATGTTGTGTTTGTATGGATTTGTTTTATAGGAATGTTATTTTTGGATTGAGATTTTCTTTTAGATTACGCCTCCGATTGATGTTGGTTTTGAATTTATTTTATTTTTTTTGTTCGGATAATGATGCACTTAGATGTTACTAGTGTATATAAAGAGTCATGTCCAATTTCTAGTTCATCATCAGTGATTCCTATCTATCATTGTCATCAAGGTCTGTTATAGGTGGTGATGTGGATTGAGGAAGTAGATAGTGTCTCCATATTGATGGGAACTCTTGAATATGTTATAGTTCATGGTGTTCTGTAGTTATTTGAGGGTCCAAAATTTGTTGAAAATGAGTTTTCTCCCCCACCATAGATTCATATTGGGATGACATGCGAGGTTTTTATGTTTGTCTTCATCTGATGGGTTATACCTAAAAATTTTATGGTGAAGAAAAGGGAAGATAGCATGTGTATTCAAAAAGGGAAGTGGATAGTGGTGGCCTATGTTAACCACATTAAATAGTCAGATTCCTTTTATCTAGAGGTGTCGTTAAATGATCTGATTATGTTTTCAATTTTCATTGGTGGACATCACCCATAGAGAAAGGATTAGGACCTAGTTTCTTAAAGACCTTCGTATTATGAAGCTAGTGGAGGAATCGTTCCTAGTTGAGTTGGTTTCTAGAGAATAGTTGTTTATAAATCCATTATCTCATATTTCCTATGAAGGATCCCTATCTGGAAAAAAGATCATGATGGGGGATCTACTCTCTAAGGACCCCCTATATTTGGTACGGCTTCCAGTTTAACTTATATATTTTTTTTGTTCCATTATTGTGGCCGACCTGGGCATGTGAAGTCGTCCTACTGCAACCCTCTGAAGACCAATTACCATTGTGGGTGCGTGGATCATTTGGGGATGTTTTAAAAGATGAATTTATTAATGAAGGGTGATTGATCAATTGAATATAGTACCCAAATATTATTTAGTCAATTATTCAATCGTTAGAGATTTATCCACATGTCTCTAAGTAAAGAACCTACATAGTTAGCAGTTGGCGGGGTTTCAAAAAATAACCTGGTTTTTGTTTCCCACACTGGGACATGATAATTTACAAATTCCATTTTCTTATTTTCCATACTATTGTATGTTCATCAATTCATTGTAAAATTGTGGTGATAATCTCATTTCATGATCTAAATGGATTTCTTCGTATATATGTGGCATTCTAAATCCAATGTTTTCCATTAGGTTTGTTTTCCCATTGTATTGCATGGTTTTTGTTTTGGAGGTTGTCATTTCATGAAAACATTTATTGATATTTTTGGAGTTAATGGATATTGTTTCTTGTCCCCCAATTATTTCAGGTTTCATTTCATGTGTTTCCCCTAGAGATGGGGAATTTGTACAATGTGGGAAAATTTTGAGTTCCAATGATTGTTTTGTTTTACTCATGAAAAATAAAATTTTCTTGTTCAGGTTCAGAGCTCACTAATTCCTCGTTGTGATGAAGGTATTAATTTTCTAATGGGGATACGTTGATTCAGTTCTAAGGGTATTGGTCTATCGGGTCACTCCGCATTGTGATTCCTATTTATGTTCTAGGGGTGTTGTTCGAGTTTAAATGATTATAAACTAGTTGAGTTCTTATAGGTGGGGGAACCCTCTCCTATTACCCCGTAATTATATTTTTGTGGGTTATTCTCGATCGGTAGGGTGTGACCTGTGGTGTGAAGAGTCACTCTAAGGATTATAGTATTGATCATCCATAAATATAAGATTTGGTTAATATATGTTTGGGTGAATTTCAGGGGTAAAATATGTTTGTGGTGAAGAGAAATGTCAGACAATGACCATGATTTTTATTTGTTTTTATTAATTTAATGATTATATATCTATTGGTTGAGGATCGAGTTTAGTTTCCAACAATAGTATCTGTGTTTGTGTGGTTTCGAATTTCTTCTAGCCATATTCATTGATATTGAGATTGTTAGTGGGAGAAAGTATCATGATTGAGTGTTTATGACAAACATACTGTCACTATATTGTTTTTAAATCATTCAACAATCATTGGGTGGGGTTAACTAGTGTTTGGGATGTCATTTGAGGGTTTCTGGAAAAAAAATTCAGATCACAGGGAACGTGTACAATTTCCCAAATCCATGCCACAGAAACTTGCAATGTTGTAGAATATTTCTAGTAGTATTCACATAGTAAGTGCATGGTTTAAAAATCTGTGCATCAGAACTACGCATCCCATTATGAACTAAATATCATTTAATAGAAAAATATTATTTATGTGATTCCAACCCCCCCCCCATTTGTAGCATTGCCTTTGGGGATCAACCAGAGGGTTCCACCCTTCGTTAATCTGCATTTTTGGACACATATAGGTGGTATTTATCAACAATGTATTTTTATGCATCATGATTTCTCTATAAATATATTCCCTCTCCTCTTATTCTCGATTATGCATCTTGATTCATTATGTTCTCCTAGTGGGGTTCCACCTTGTTGAACCCTAGAAGCTAGGGTTGATGTGTGTGTTGTTTATCATCATTTTTAATGTATGTGGATTATATCCTTCGGTGTATTATTCCTCATTATCAAGTAAAATCGCATTCACACACCGTTGACATATATGTTACCATTTATTCCCTCATTTAGTCAATTAATGATTTTAATTTTTTTTTAATAATATTAAATTGTATTTTCAATCATGTGGTATATTTGTTAGGATTTTTATACTATTGTAATGTTGGAAAAATTCATTGAAGTGGGTGTTAAAGATGTTTCATCAAAATTGTAAAATAGCCATGCACAAAAGGTGTTTTCTAAAAATATAATTAAGCATTAAAGATAATTTGATAACATGTAGTGATAATTTTCCTTTTTTATATTTTTATAACATAGGTGAAATCATAAATTGTGATGGATGAGTTTATTGGAATCAATTTTAGAGTATATTGGTTTGTGGTAAAATTCATTATAATGACATTCCATGATATTATATTGTTTATTATTAATTTTGGAATATTTTGATATATTTTGATATTATAAAGGAATGATTTTCTCTTTAAAATGGGATATGGATGTTTTCTTGGGAAATATACTTATGCCATTGGATGTTGGTACATCCATGGGAATACATTGTGCACACATTAGTTTGAATTCAAATGATGATGGAAATCTTGTAAATGTTTCTCATAAACCATTGTTTCTCAAATGGTACCTAAATTTAAAAAATTTGTATGGTTGATCAAGTGGTTTAGAATGTATTCAATAAAACATAGTCCATTTGAAATTTTCCATAGGTTTTTATAAACGTTGGTTTGATGGCTCATTTGGAACATTTCATGTTGTTTCATGCTTTACTCAATAATTGGAATGGGTTTTTAAATGTATTTGGTTTTGGAAAACCTAATGGCATGTTTTGCATTCATAAAATAATAATTTTGTATTGGGGAGTTTTATAAGTGGTTTAGAACTCATGGTGATATTTTCGTATATAATGAGTGGTGGTCTTGATTGGAACTACATTTTTTTTGAAATGAATTATAACATGAATTTTTAAATTCATAGTTCGCACCTTTGAATGTTTTTCACAAATGTTTCACAATACCATGTGATTTTATGGCCTAGTTGGCACCGTCAGGGTTGACATGCATATACGTGTATATAAATATAGGCCACCTTTATATGACAGATTTACATTTATGGGTGATTTTATAATAGTGTCCATGTTGGGGGTAATAAAGTGTTGTGGTAGCATGTAATATGAGTCACACGTACGAGGACCTCCCACCTACACATTATGTTACTACCATTGGTTCGTGGGTGTCTTTTAGGGGATCTATTGATGTTTCTTTCTAGGCCAGATATGATTGGTCGGTACCCTGAGATATATTGAAAGGTTAGGTGGATTGTTCAACTATATTGGTCATTTGAGGTCGACCAATTAGTGATATATATAGTGGCTTCACCAAATGATGATAGGTGATTCCAAAAAGAGTTAGTCATGGGATCTGTCTAGTGATGTTCTAGAAAGGACCATGGCCTGCTATCTTTATTTTCTGGTTAATTTTTATGCTACACCTGGTTTCTTATTTATACTACTTTTTTATTTTATCATGACTTGCTATTGTTTTTGACAAATGGAAATGTGGCATGTTTTGTTTTGAAAAAGGAAAGGTGGTGTTTTTTATTTGGAATAATAAGAATACACACACACATACACAGATATATATATATATATATATAAAACTATCATTAATGGGATGTTTTTGGGAATGGAAAAATATGGATTTTGTGGTGGTTTCTAACATTGATGTTAAACTCACACCAAGATTTTGCCATCCAGTGTTCATTGACCGATGCTATTTTACAAGGAATATTTAATGTTTAGGGTCTGGGTCTAGATACTCACTTTTGGAGAAGCTTTTTTGGTGGATGTGGTGACCTTGAGGTCACCAGAAGATCAGGTAGGTAATAACTAAATTTGGTGTTGTTTTTGTTTTAGTTTTTCTTCTGTTCACCTGAATATAAATATCTATACCTGTTTTTTTTTATATAATCAATTATTAGATTCATGTGCTTGTACAATTTTTATTATTAAACGACATTTTGGGATAAACCCTTTCCCATCTATTTTATTTTCATTCCCCACACTAGTTTATAGCTTAAGGGGATCAGGAATGCCCTTTGGGCCATGCTGTGAAACAGGTTCAGTGTCAGGTCGGATGACATCCTGGGATGGTTCATGTTAAAATCAAAATCCATCGATATAATTTATTAATGAGCTCCAATTAAAAACATGAATTTCCTGGAAAAATATGGTATTCTCAATGGCCATGTTGATTAGGAACTATTCTAGGAACCAGCTCATAGGTCCCAATGATAAAAAGTAAAATATACTTAATTTTATGAATACCTAGGGGAACCCTCATCCATTTAGACCAATAATAGTGAAACATCTGGGGGATCCACTATAAGCATCATCCACACTGATCTTCCTCTTCCCTAAAATAAATTACTAATACTAATATGCATGGGAAAACATTGGGTTATGAAGAATATGCATTGGTAATGGTCTCCCCCAAAGAGATATAAGCCTTAATAAATCAATCAATAAATTTTTTTTCTAATACCTAAACATTTTATAATTTATGTTTAATGTAGTAAAAGTGATCATAAACCCCAGTCAATGGATAAAAAAATAATAAAACCAAATATAATCTTTATCTACATATCATGTGATTCCCTCATCACACCTACCACCACTAACAACCCATTTCCTCTAATAATGAAAATACCAGTCCCTCGAGTTGTTCATTTTCATTACATATTCCAAAAAAACAAAAATATATATATATATATCAAAATGAATATTCATGGAGTGAGAAAAAATATAAATAACCTCCCACCATGTGTACAATAATAAATCCATATTACATAAAAATTTAACGGTAAATTTAATCCAAATATGGAATGAAAGTTTTCGTATTTTAATTTACGGAAAAAACTCAATTATATTTATTTATAAACATTCATATATCAAACTAAATAAATAATAGTATATAAATTTCTATTAAATATTCATAAATATACATATAATTTTCATTAAAACCTATAATTGATTATTTTATAAGAAATATTATCACTGATATAAATGAGTTTCCACTAATATGAGTTAAAGTCTCAAGGATCCTCACACATCTTAGTGAAAATGTATTCTTTCTTAACACCATAATATTGGGCTACTATCCTTATTAAAATTAGTGAACCCATAAAATTTTATCCCAAACTCATCAAAGTATAGTTAGTTTTGTGATTTTCATTTCTGTTTCTAGGTAGAGATAAAAATACTTAAATTGGTGGTCCAATTTTACCCTATCATGTTATCAAAATCCTTGAGGTTTTGTTCAAATTTCAATAAATGGAAATCCTTTTAGATTCATCAGTCTCATCATTCATTTTAGAGGATGGATTGAAATTTATTTTTTCATTAGAAATTTTATTTTAATTTCAAAAACCATTATCAAATGTTAATTATAAAAGCACATTTATTTCTTATCATATCATTTTTTATATAATCTTAAATAATTCCATTCCATATTAATTTAAAATAAAATATCATTCAATATATTTCATAATATTTATTTCAATGAATAACCAATTTAAAAGAATGATCAATTTTTAGAGTAAATTTTTTTAGATAACATTGATAATGTATCATTTCATGTTTGGGCCCTAGAAAAAAAACCCACAAATCACATTTCAAAAATAAATTTAATGGATAATTTATTAAGTGTCAAGATAAAGGCTTTAAATAATAGTAATTTCTTGTCAAATAAACTACCTCATCATTTGGATCATAAAAAAATGGGATCAAATGATATGTATTATAGGATATTAGATATTTTATTTTTGGATACTATACCCAAATATAAATATCAAGATCTTAATTCAAAAGGTCTTCAATGTTGTAATTGTTGATCAATTGAAAGAATCGGGAAAGAAGAAGAGAGGGGTGGTATTTTCCAAAACAATATTATACACACCAATAATAAACCACTAAGAATAATGGTACATTGATCTCCAATATATTATATGAAGAATGAGAGAAAAAAAATTAGTCCCATGAGGGATCCTAAACTCATACAGTTTATGATTGGATCAAGTAATAAGAAATATGAATCAAACATGGATTTTGATATAAAAATACATCATTAAAATTTATACTACTAACCAAATTACGAGTATTGGAGAGCCCCCATATCCCTCCTATTAGTCAATGGATTCATATACATTTTGATTGTCATATGATGAATGCTTTTAACCATGATTTTCTACTAAATTACTATTGTGGTAACATCAAATAGATGGTTCCCTTTTTATAGTTTGGATCATTTCCATCCATCCCACTCACTAGTCAATTAATACAAGTTGATAGTGGGTGGACCTAAAATAAAATTTATAGAAAGATTATTGGATCTAAGACTATAAAAATTATAATTTCACTCCCAAAACACATTGAAGACTAATTTTTTTTTAAACAACAAGAGGGAAGTAAGAAATTAAATAAATTTTTTTATTCTAGTCAAAAATGAAATAAAAATATGGATGTGAGTACTTACTAAATTAGACAAGGTTATCACATGTAACAATCTCCCAAAAAAGTCTCTCAACCCCTTAAGGATAAAAAATTATGAACCAAAAAGATATAGGAATAATAATACATTATAATTGTGTTTAATAATCGTACATGTATAAAAAATAATATGTGACAATAGGACTTTTATAAGACATCATGTAGCCACTACAACTACATAATCGTGTCCTTTCATAAACATTCCACATTCTCCACACTCCTATAACCTCATGTAATAAAATAACATATAATAATTGGATATTTGGGAAAAAAATATAGAAAAAATGAAAATGAGTGACATGAGAGAAATAATGAGATGTGACAATAGTCACATAAGTAAGTTAAATAATATAAAATTTTAAATTATATATCTAGATTAATATATGTAATCAAATCTATTGAATCACTGCATGTGTTGAATAACCACTATTGATTCAAATGAAAATATAATTGATATTATATCATCGTAACTTGGATTATTTGAACCACACCATGAAAAATAAATTTTTTAGAAGTGAATGACTTAGTATCTTTTATCTACATTAAATTTATAAATATGTATAATAATTAAGATGTTTTTTATGAATTGGGATCCATTAGTTATAACCATGGAATCATTGTATATAGATTAATCATTCCTTATTCTAGACCTGAGTGTACGGAGTGATCATATAATATATTACATTAGAAATCATTATGAAAAATTGAAATTCAATATACATAAATTGAGAGTTATTTTTATCATAATTTCTTTAATAATAGTAAAAACATATCTAACTTGAAAATCAAATATATGAAATACAATCAACTAGGTATCATCTGTGGAAAGGCAGATTTAGACTTTCCAAACCATAAGTAAAATAATGTCTCGTTATTCAAGGATATAAATGAAAATTTTAACTATTGTTTAATATTTTATCCCATATGATTAATTTAATGGAAATGTAATGAAAACAATGTCATGTTTTAATAATACATGGGTTGAATATTAACTACATTATTATGGTGATTCTCTAAATATTGCGAAATAACCAGTTTACTAAAAACCAATAAGAGAGACTTTTTCTGTCCATTTTAAGCATTCAATAATTTTATATGGATGTTTAAAATGAAAAATCCTACATGGAAAATTTATGTCCAACTGAATATTAGGAAATAATATCCTATATAGAGAAAAGTCATGAATAAAAAATATAATGGCATATCCCAACAATATATTTATCCAAAATATACAATGAAATAAAAAAATTTCAGTCACATGTCCAAAATGTATTATAACAGTACAACCATAACTTTTTTATAAATAATATTATATATCTCGATATGAAATATATGTTTATGATTATTAAATTTTTCAGAAAGAACCCTTGTGGATGTTTGTATTGAAAAAAAATTGATGATATTGTATTCATCAAGGAATTTATGGTGACTCACCATAAAACAATACTAAATGGTTTTATAGGTGAATATGAATTCAGTTACATTAAATAGTACCATAATTTAATCATCAATTCCACATGAATTTTGAAAATTTATAATAAGAGTGATCAATCATTATTTTTACTTATTAAATTCATGTGTTGTATGATAAATTAATATATAACAATACATGTGAGAATGGATCTTTCCTCATTTGAAATAGAAATCACATTTCATAGACATAAAAATATTTCAGCCTCCTCCTATTATTAATTGAAATAATAAAATATATATTATAATTTATTATGTATAAATATGATATATTTCATAAACATAACCATTCAGGTAAATGTAATGATATCAATGTAATTATGTTCTCTAATAATGGTAAGGCAGATTAATGATTAATGTATCCCAATTAATAAAATAATTTCTTACCGTGTAACCCATGAACCATGATCGTGAAATATAGTATATTAATCAAAAATTATTTCTCACTAAAACTCAGCTTACAACCCTATAGGATTTTATTAAAAAAAAATTTATATCATCACCTGTAGAATAATGTATTTAGAAAAATAAATCTTAATAAAATTTTATTAGTAGATATTGAAGAATTTTTTTTTTAATTTTAACATGTTTGATCATAAAAATGATCATAGCAGTACTATAAAATCATCATCGAAAAAATAGTTTATTCAATTGTCGAAATATTAAATTGATAAAAAATACCTACATGATTCTCTACATTACGTTGATGATGGTGTCTCTTCCACTATTTTAAAATTTAAACTAGAATATATGGTTTGGTAAATGACTAAAATAATATATTAATTAGTATAATTAGTATAGAGAAATATATATACTAATATATTTCCTTCCTCAATGAATGCTTTTTTGTTAATGTACGGAGATAAATAATAAAATCCTAATAAATGTATTTATGTAATCATGAAATCACATGAGAGTGACAAATTTTGAAAATTTATGTAATCCAGTATAAATAAAGAAACATCGATCACATATTTTTATGTTGAAATATAATGTATATTTAAAAATAAAATTATATTCTATTCTTATATACAACATTAATGAATGTAAGCTAATATAGTCCATTTTATAGAAATAATGATCATATATTAGTTTCTATCAAATTATAGACCTAAAACATCATTATATAGAGGAATATTTATCTCAAATTCATTGAATTTTTGAATTATATTACATTAAATTAACAACCCCTCTATATCATGAAGTGTTATTTCATCAATAATATAAAAATAAATGGAAAATTATAATCAAGATTCCTTAGTTGACTGTACCCCAATGTGAAAATTATTCTATTTTGTGGTTCCCATTGAAATAATTAATTATATGTTTCTATATCAATGGGAGACAAAACACAATTTATATATCTACTTATAAATAATACAAAATTTTATATTGATCATTTTCTATTATATTAATTGTATCATATGGATAAATTTTTTAGAAATTAGGTCGAGTTCATGGAATCATAGAAAAATTATATTATCAAAAACACTAAAATATATTTTGGATTTGACATCATTAAAAATCCATATATATATATATTACATTTAATTATTGAATAAATCATGATCTTGAAAACAAAAAAGTGTCACTCAAAATATCATTCCATCAAAATCATTGATAATTAGTTGTAATTAAAGGATATATCACCTAATTTGTTTCCGTCATTGTAATCCATTAATGAATATAATTATCCGTTAGGATTTATTAACATAGGGAGTGACATATAACAATGAACTCTAAAATATTTAATATCATTTGATAAGCTTGATAAATAAATAACATATCCTACTAATCAAATGGTTCATATAGTATAAAATCTAGTAATCCATAATATGTATTCTTTGATATGGAAAATTTCATATCTTAATTCTTATATGAATGATATATACAAAGAATATATAAAAAACATTCCATAGAAAAATGAATATGCAATCTAATATTAGGTACACATTGATTAACACGAATCTTCTTGAATTTTTTAGTAATTTTATATTTTCCATTCTAATTTATAACATCATTAGGGGCACATAGTATATTGGATTGATGGTTTTAAATATATACTTGATCATGAAATATTTATTTGTTGAGTGGAATCATGAGAATTAGTTTTATTATATATTTATATCTTTTCATCATCCTAATGAAAAAAAAGGATATGGATTGGTAGTTTTCTCGACAGCACATTGTTCGGTATGTTATAATAATATCGGCACATAGATCATTAATAATTTAGTCTTCTCTATTATTATTTCATAAACATCATGGTTAATATAATAATTTCCTATCATTATTTTACACAAATTATTTTGAATATAAATTGATGATGGTTTTTGTACACTAAATTGTAAAAAAATATTGGTTATTAAAAAATAATGATCAATTTTGTGTGTAATATTTTCTCATTATGAAATAATTCATTTAATAAACTATTATTCATATATAATATTACACCAATAACTATGAATATAATAATTTCATCACCAAAATCAATTTGTTTCAAATTAAAAATTGAATCAAGATAATAATTTTATTATGTTTTCTTAATACCTCACTCCCTATATTAAAATATATATTTTAATAATAATCTATAAATGATCACTTTTCATAATTGCATATAAAAAATGTTAATTTTTTCAATATGAGAGAGCGGCTTTATTATACCTCATAGCAACATAATATAAATTTTGTTGAATTATCTTGTCCAACTATTATAATGAGATATATATATATATATATAATATTCCATGTTATATGTTCTAGGGTGTCCAATAATGTTAAAAATTATTAATTTTATGAGGATGATATTGTTGAAAAAACCATGCCATATACTGGATCATCATTGGCGCATATTTTCATATAATTTGGATATATATAAATAGTTTTTTATTAACTCGAAAATAATGTTTTAGAGATGAATGATTCATATATTGTGTGTTTATACTAATTAAAATATATATATACGTCTTTGAAAACATACATTCCTATAAAAAACTATATAAAAGAGGAATTAATGTCTTCAATTTAAGACACATTTAATAAGAAGGGACCTTAAAATATTATAAAAAATTTACTCCAATATTGGGAAAATAAGGAATAAAATCTCCCAAAAACATATGGGGACTAAATGGAATTTTATATCTTTATAAAATTTTCAAAGATAAAATTAACTAGTTTTAAATTTTTCATGTTTATTATAAATTCATCATGAAACAAAAATAATTATTGAAAAATAATAAATCATTGAAATTTACCAAATGGGTTTTTCATATAATCTATTAATTTGATAATATTATTGGTCGTAAAATCACTTTTATCATAAATATAATAATATTATTTCTAATATAAAAAAGTTGTTAAATTCATGAAGATGAGAACAAAATAGTTGTTTGTTTTTGAGAAACAAAATAATGACAAGTATGTTTTGTTTCATTATACAGTCTTCATAGGGCATGAAACATGTTTTTGTATCCTGAGTTTATATGTTTGAATTCAAACTACATTATTCATTCTAATAAATCATTCCACTGTCATATAGAAAAAATATTTGCATAGTGTACTTTAAGAGATAATTATAATTTTTTTTAGAAAATATAGAGAATAAATAAAATATTTCAAGGTTGTATAAACACTGAAATAAAATATGGGTATAAAACACCACTACACATATTACTACATAAGATATTTTAGAATATATAATAAAAAGAATTAATTCACAATTCACTATTTTGGATTACACAAAATCCCCTTTTAGAATAATTTTTATTCTATTTAGTAACAATGTACACCAAAAAATTTAGTTAAATGTTTTATAAAATCATTATGAGAAAACACTAAAACCATTTGATAACATACATGTAAAAAAAAATTATTTAACTTTTGAAAAATCAAATTCATCTTCTATAATTTATTGAGATATAAGTATTTATTGAATAATTGATAGATGTGGAAAAATGATTCCCAATGTTTTGAAGAAAAAATAAATGCAACTTAAATAATAAAAATGTTATAATAAATTGAATCTCAACAGCTGATCACAAAATAATGTATCACACTTTTCACTAATAAATGATTCCATGAAGAAAAATGACATGAAAATAGATGATGAATTCAAAATTCACAAAAATAATTCTATTATTTTTTATGTTTGTTCCTCATAATATGATTTCAATGATGAAGAAATATAGTTCAATTAATTTTATAGTAAATTTCATAGTGTGTGTTCACGCAACACCATATGTTATTGTGGCTGATTAATCCCACCTTACTAAACATTTCATTGGGTACTCTACCTAATATTAACCAATGGATATAATAAAGATTAATACTACCAAAATAAATCATCCTTTATGGAAAATGACACATGAACATAAAATTATGTTTGTCAGCTATTTATCATTTCACTAAATTTTATTTATTTTTATGCCTAAAATTACTCTGAACAAGTTGATGAGGTCTATAAAATATAACATGTGTTTATATAATTCATGACATCATATTAAATTCACCACATAAAAAATTATATAATTTTTATTAGTGATATAAAATTAAATATCCATAGATGATATATTATATTAATTTTTATATTCATCTAATATCAGCACATTTAATGTGTTTTATTTTTAATTCTATAAATTCAATCCCTATTTTTTATTTTCTAAATATCTATGTTGTATTTACATTTGAATTAAATAAACTTTAATGATTATAAAAAACATATCTATCAAAAAACATAATGAACTATTTGATATATCAATTATAATTACTTCCCACAATTACTGATAACCTCAATGTGTTCTAATACGGTAATGAATTTTATACTGTTTCACAGTATAAAATATTGAATTTGTGAATTTGATGAACATCTGAATAAACTATTTTAAAAATATTTAAATACATATATATCTCAAACTGTAATAATTCATTATTCATTGAAATGCATCATTGGGATTCCTTATGATGTAATTCATGAAACCATGATAATATTTTATCCCTAGACTATATAGTCCCATGTAGTTCAAAATATCAATTATGAATTTTATTTGAAATGTTTATTTCTACACTATAGTTCTATTTTGATGGTATGGGGTCATAGTATTGGTGATCAATCTTGATAAAAAGTAAGTCACATATAATATTAGTCCACAATGAGTTAATGGTATCAATTGATTTCAAAATAATTATTATTAATTATGATATGACCTTATTATTAATTTGGGAATAATTTTCTATTTAAAAAATATAGACATTTTATTAATATAAAAACATAAAATAATTAAATAAATAATGGAAAAAATTAAAAAATATAATTTCTATCATTTTTCATTTTTTATATATTTTATCCATCACAATAACATATACACACCATATAAATAATATGTAAACAAAATATGTTTGAACAACTAAAAAAATATTTCAATATCAAAATAATAATTAAAGGACCTCAAGTAGAATCCATTGAATAATAAATATTTATAAGACATCAATTTACCATACAATTCACCATGGAAGAATTTATTGTCTTGAATTTTAAGTATTACCTAAATGATCACTAAAACATTGATTCAACGAGTTAGTATGGACTAATTATCCACATATCTCCAAATTCCTTAAAATACATAATTTTGTATCTACATGACTACTATTAAATTTTTTGAGTGTTAATTTATGTCTATTGTTATAAAACCAAAATAATAAAAAAATATTTAAATAAACTAGGGATAATAATTTTTAAAAAATAAATTTTGAATTAAGTATCATATCTTATTTCATTGAAAAATAGAAATATATCTAAACCAATATGATTTCATTCAATTATTATTGATAAATCACATTTAACATAGGATAAAAATAAAATCACATCTCTAATTATAGAAATTAGAAACATGAAATTAAAATAAATTCCCAATCTTATTTGTGAAATCATACTTATATAATTTAGTAAAATGTCAAATAAAAATATAGTCCATAATGATGTGTATAATGTCATTTATTCCCCATTGGTAAATGAAGATATACCTTTGTTCCAATATACATCTTATTTTCATATACTTATTTTCAATTGGTTTCTTAACATTTTACTCATTTCATTTTCAATCTATCGACTATCTGATCATTACTCTATATATTATAGGATATTATAGTCTCGAAACTGAATTTCTAAAATATTTCTCCTAATTAATTTTTTTTCATCTTCCAATATGTGATAATATCAGTAAAATGACACTAAATATAAATAATTATCACATATACCATGATGATAATATCAATTCAATTGATTTTACATTATTATATTACCCAATGATATGTAATGATAAAATACATGTGAATTCATTCCATATTCCAATAAAAATAATAACAACATATCTATTCTGTTTTTTACCCTGAGGATAAAAATAATATATATTTAGAATTATGGAATCATATAGATATTTTCATTCCATTAATTCATGTAGGGCAGTTATGATACTAATAATATCACTAGTACACTTTAGATAGTGGATATACTAATTATAACAACATAAAATTACTTATGACACACATTATTGTTCCCCAATGATGTAAGGAATCAGGTGTTAACCTGATGGACTTCAAATTATTTCAGAAATAAATTCTGGAGAAGGGAACTGTGTTGGTGTGGGAATTTTGGGCTTGGGGATCATCAATCTTTTGATATTAGAAATATTAAATATATTTTTTCACACGCATGTAGTTTTTCCTGAAAAATTAACAAATCAAATTCGGAGTATCTGATCATGTTTTTTATACTATGGATGAATCTGGAACATTGTTATTCCCACAAGTCCAAACCTATAGTTGTCTACACACGTTGCTTTGAATCGGAGGACGTTTGTTGGCATGACATTATGAGGTGGAATTATTTAATTAATTAAAATTAATCTAATTCCATAAGCCGAATCCCCCTATCACTCACATTGGTGCACACAATACAAAGAGGAAGAAATCCCCCTTTTTATCATCCCTTTGGCCACAAATTGAAATAGAGATGAATCCATGCAATGAGGTTCTATTTATGAAAATTTCTAAAGAAGATCGTCATCATATCAAGATCAGTGTGATATGAGCATCTTTATTGACATAGATCATATGCATTTTTCCATGATGTAGCCAGATTTGTTTCTTGGTCTCAATTCCCATGTTTATGAATATTGTTATGACTCTAGAGCACATATACAATTTATAGTGAAAACTCTTCTGTAGATATCCATGATTTGGGGTAAACCTAGGTGAATTAGATTGTTTTATAGGAGATTACCATATGGAATCACCATTTAAACGGTTTATTGTTAAAAAAAACATGCATTGATTCTCTTCACATTTATAGAAGATGAACATTTGGGACCACATGATGTGTATAGTGGTTACATGCAGTGTAGTACCCTAAACCATGTGACCATAGAACATTTCTTGAAATATCCTTTTGAAAACCCATGTATGTGTACCAAAAATGAATATGGAAAATGGGAATGCGTCCTGGTACATTGAAAAAGGAAAATTACATGGGTGTGTGGTCATTTATGACGAACATGCCTTGTAGTATCAGATGTCCTGCTATTAAGGGACATGGTTGGCATGTCCGTATAGAAGAGGAACGCATCCAGGGGCATAGTGATGAGGTACATGAAATTTACTTCTACTACATGCCATGTCCCTCAACATGGGTTGAAATAAATGTGAACTAGAAACATGGGCATGTGCATGGGTGGGATCACACATCTTGTGTTCCCCAAGGCACACTGTGTACTCCTTGATGATTATTCTGAGATCTTCTGCCTTCCGTATCTCCTTCATTGTGATATGGATTTTGGATTGTGAGTACTGTATCATGAGTCATTTTCCACATAGAATGAGATTTTGGCATCTTTCATGGATTATTAGATATGAGGTGTCCAGAATCGATAATGAAACTCGGGGAATCTCTGTTAGCGAGGCTGGATAATGGTGTGGTTCATATAAAGAGATGTTAGGAATATTAAACCCATGATGGAAAAAAAATGGGTTTTCCATAACTATATTCATAGGTTTATAAAGGACTCTCCATTTTTTTGGGTGTGTGTTTGTAATATTTGGGTATTTTTATTTCAGGGTATTAATCCCCTATTGTAATATAGTGCGGGTTTCCCCATGAATTTTGTGAAGGTATTGTGGTTAGTCCTTTATTGGACCAGAGAGTAAGTCATAAATATGTGGAGTGAGTACTTCATTGTTGGATCAGAGATCGAGTCCTCCATATATGAAATATAGATAGAGCTAGTACCCCCCAACCTATTATGGTGGAGGTCCGCAATTATATGAGTCATTACTCCCCTATCTTTCTATGGTGTAGGTCCTCTATAAATGTTATCCTGGTAGAGTCAGTACTCCATTACCATTTCAAGGAGAGGTTACTAGAGAATGTTGTTGGTAATGTCTGGACATTTAAATGTGTGGGTCCTCTGAGGTGGAAATGTTTGCAGAGTCGGTACTCCACTTTCCATTCAGGGTTTGGGACTTCTAGAAACTGAGTGGTATGCCCCTGCTAGGTTAGGGTGATGGTCCTTGATCTATGATGTCGTTCTCCTGTATTATATTAGGGTGTGGGTCCATCATGGGATGTAATTTCGTATTGTATTAATGTTTGGGTCCTCACTTATGGAGTAATACTCCCCCACCTATGAGTACTAGTAAGGATTCAGAAATTCGTTAGAGTTGTAGCTCCCTCAACTTTGTGATATAACTATGAGGAGAGGTCCCATACACTAGATGTGAATGATACCTAGATAAGAGGTAGTTGTCCCTCAACAGACTGAAGTATGGGCCACTACTTAATGGTTTGATAGAGGTTTGGCGGGCTAGTTAAGAGTATTGATCCCTTGACTATGAGGTAGTGCAAAGGTGTTGGTCCATCCATTTCCTTTAAATATTGAGGATGAACATTGTCCATCGTATGGACCTATGTTCCCTCAATTTTATACAGAAGTGTGGGGAGTGACTCTTCACTTGGGATTCCCTAGATTTCTTTAGGAGTGAGGTAATGCTAACTAGATCTCTAGTGTTGGGAACTAGTGTCTAACAATGTAATATGTTCTTTATGGAGCACTTTCTCCCGGTCATACCATTGGGAATGGTAGAGTTGTTCTTGATAGAGTGCATAACTCAGATGGGTTCCTTCTGATATGGCTATGCCCATGGAGTGTGTTCTCCTGGTATCATTTTATGATTATAGGCTACGTATAAAATATGGTAGTATTCTATAATGTCAAAACATCATTAGACTTCAAATCTCAGACTACTATATCTAAGTGATTTATGAGAGTCCTTGTGGTTTTTTCACATGTGGGTGTCCTCACCCCTTGAAGACCAAGATGACATGTGATGTACAAATGAGGATGGTTCAATATGGTGTTTCTCTCCTGATTGGGTTTCCCTATAACTAGGTCAAATATACTTTTTTCCTTTCAGTTGAACCATCATTATTTTGGATGAATTTGGGTGATTATAGAGTATTTTTATACTCACCCCTTCATTGTATTTTCCAACACATGCTTGGTGTCATGTGTAGAAAAGATTAATTTCAAGGAATTCAACATGGGACCCATGTTAGTCATGGCATAGTGATCAAGACCGACCGATAAGTTTACTGATGCGTGGATGATGATCATTCTAGAAGTTACAGTTGACATGAAACCCTTCCTTCTGAAAAGGATGGATGGTTTTACGATTGACTTTAGTTGGATTTTCTTATTTTTCATTTTTTATTTCATATGTTATACTCTTGTTTTGGGATATATATGTAAAAATGCATTAGGTCCCTTTGGTTTTTACATTTAGTCATTTTTTGAGATCAGATTTGTGTGTGTGCATACAAGTATATAATAAATCCCTCACATGTTAGTGTTATGCCTACTCGGTGATAGTCTCTATCCCCTGTCATATCAGAGGCCGACTTGGGGGGTTATGGAATGGGCCTCGTCTGGTAGGGTGTGACAGATTTGTATGTGAAGGTTTTCAGTTCTACATCAGGACCATAGTGTCATGGTTTTGGTTTGGGTTTCATAATGATAATATTAGCATGTTTCAATTTCAGATCACGGGCCAATGTTTGTAGTGTTGTTGTGGCACCCGACATATCCATTCACCCAGACTCCGATAACCTATTTTTTGAAATGGTACATTAGAATACTAGTAATTTGGAAACAAAGGTTACATTAATCATGTAGGATTGGGATTTGGGTTTTAATATTATTCTTGAGTCAATTAAATAGATATACTCTTTTACTATGGTATGTGTTGATTCTATTTTAGGATGCCTCTACGAAGACATCTATAAATTATTTAACAGCATGATAGTGTTGATGATCTTCCCCATGACAAGGATTCAATACATGGAAATAGTTCAGAGGTGTCACCACTAGGTGGTTTACCTATGGTTCCGCCACTTGTTGATCAATAGGTTTTAATAAAATTCAAGGAAATGTATCCACATTAGATTACTGCACTACACGAGTTCTTGAGGTTGTGAAATTTGAGTTACCAGGGCGATCTAGAACCTCAATTGGATGATGATGTGTTCAAGGCAGTCACTTGAGTTTTCCTCTAAGTGGGGAAACCTCCTGATGAGAAGGTGGTCCTAGGGATGATTCTTCTTCTCAGTTCATACAGAAGATGGTGGACTCTTGTGATACAATCTCATTATGCTGTTATTTTCACAAGGATGGAGTTCGAGAGAATCGTTATAGAATAGTATTACCGACCCATTATTAGATCAGTTAATATATATGAGATTCTATAACTATGTCATAGTTTAATAACAGTAGTAGAGTTTTTGGAGAGGTTCAAATATTTTTCACGATTAGTCATAGATATTGTTCAGGATCTGTTCTTTAGAGCATAGGCCTTCAGGAAATGCATAGATAGGGAGATCATGGAATATGTGAGTCTACATTTCATTCCCTTCAATGCTGGAGTGGAATAGAGTGATCTAGTTGTGGAATATTTAATGCATTAAAAACATGTACATGTGAACCTCAATAGTGGTCATGGGGATGAGGCATCTACAGGATCTAGAATATGATAAGTAATAGGATCATCGTGCAAGATGCATTCACATGAAGAGACAGATACAGGTCAGTCTGTAGCACAAAATAATTACTAAAGATTAGATCAGCCTCATTAAATGTGACGCTATGCTTGGGGAAATCAGGGAATCTCACTATATATTTTCTGACCCACCATGAAACTAAGAGGTAGCCCTCTGAAGAGCCTCCATTGTAGAGACAATGGTTGGAGTGGAAGGAGAGATAGAGGATTTGGAAGAGTGGAAGGAGGTGGTAAAAAGTTCAAGGGTTTTCCACTACCACCCCTATATTGCAACATCCCATGGTTTTAAAAATAGATTGATATTATTGATTATTTTTAAATTATATTGTTATGAGAGGCCTTTAAACATAACTTTCCCCTTCTTTGTTTCAAATTTCTAAAAATGGACATCTAAAAATTTGATCAGTAAGTTATTCAGAATCTGATGGAACAAACCTGATTTTTAGTTAATAGTAACATACCATTTTGGATAGTAATATGAATAGTAATATTACCCTAGTTAATAGTAAATTGTATTATTATTTTATTTTCTTAAGTCTTTAAGATAATCAAATTTTGAATAAATTTTTATGGTGATGTAAAATGAGTTATTGTTTTAACAATGTTAATTTTTTTGAGTAATGTATGATTTTTTTTAAAAATAAAATAAATAATAGTTAGAAAATTATTTAAAAAAAAATTGTTTTCATTTCCAAATTATTCACATCAATGAATGGTTAGGTTGAATTTTATAAATTTTTCTGATATCATTTATTTTTTATGAATAGTGAAATATGGTAAAAAAATGTTATAATCAAATTATCAGTGGAAAACATTATTTATGACATCATAACTGATGTCAAAACATTTCATTGGCAATCACATGCACTATTTACTATTTTGATCTCATCAATGATGACTATTCATAGTCTTGGACAAAAATATTAAAATAATTATTAAAATAATGTAAAACCCCTCCTCTCCTCCACTATAAATACCATCCTCATTCCCCTCTATCTCTCAAACCTCTCAAGAGTTCAACATTGCCTAATTTCTTCCAAATCCCCTCATTAAGGTTCTCCCCTCGTTCCCATGACTTTTTGTCTAATCAAAAGGCCCAAAACAAATCCCTTAAGGAGGATCTCAATGAGAAGATATCAACAGGATAGAACCCACTTCCTTTTTCATGTGTTTTCATTTAAATTCCTTTATTTTCTTATTATATATTATCCTCCCCTAATGCAATAGATATGGAATCTCTAGAGTAATTTATATTCATTGATCTATCTTGTTCATGTATAAGACTTATCATATTTCTTCATCACCTCCTACACTTATTATAAAAATAAAAAAACCATATGCGATGTGCCGATTTACAATAACCATGGATGATGTGCATCCGATATGGATTAATTACATAATTTCATGTCATAAAACCTTTCAAATGGTTGAAAAAGAATGAAATGTGTATAATTTATCCTATTTTATGTTCTGGAATGATCCTCTATATATAAAATTGAATTCCATAATGAAAAAAGTAAATGATTATCGATGACCATCCAAAAATGATCTAAACATATATCTGTAATGTTTTATCTAAAGAGTCATCATCAGATATGATATCAAAATTATTATGGTATCATAATATAATATAGAAATTCATTAATACCATATCATTCCCCTTCTAGAATTTTATTTCCATTAAAGAAGAAAATCAAATACAAACCGACCATGGAAATCATGTAAAAACACACCCAAAACATTGGAAGGATCCAAATACTATCAATTAATGGGTGAAATGTTGTTATGAAATGATAATATAATGTATTATAAACATGAATAAGTTTCTTTATGATATTAATAACACTCTATTAACCATTATAATAGATGTTTAAACAAGTTTGATGTAACAAATACCCGAGGTAAGTGAATTCATAGCCCAATTTCCATTTTTTGGTTTAACCTTATTCTTCATTATAAATGTGTTAATAAAACTATTTTAGGGATTAATATTGTTTATATTATGTTTATTTTTGTGTATTTACTGTTTATATACACTTTCCAATAAATCTATTAAGTCCCACTAATATTATATGATTTTTAATGCGATTTTCTATAAAAATAATCATTAAAAATTTTGTTTTACAAAATTCAAAAGCAATGTTTTTATAGAATTTTCATTGTTGAATGAATATTTTATGGATATTATAATTTTTATATGATTAAGGGTGCAACCAATATCTCTCTCTAATTCATCAGAAATTTTTACTTTTGTTGAGACCCGATTTTTCCCGGTAAAACTTTAGAATATTTCTATATATAATTCAGAGATAGGTGTGAAGAAATCATGTGATTCAGATGCCCGGTGTGCCTGTAATAAATTTCATAAAAATATTAAGTTCTTTCATACTATTCACATGGTGGGGTTGTTTTTTCTCCTAAACAGTAGCTCGGATTAGAAATCCGAAGGCACCGTTTCGTCCAAATGGTGTCATTTAACCTAGGCCGGGTGTAAAAGTTGTGGGCGTAGGACTGTTGTGAGAGATGTCACCCAGGGGGAAAATCATCATTTTAAATTAATGACTTAGTGATTTTTATTGCTAGAGTCCATTTCAAATAACATTGAACAGTTTCTCAGAATGTAAAAACGAGACTTCTACTGAGTTCGAAATGGGGCGGTTTGCCTAGACACGACATAAAATGAGCGGGTGCAGTGATTTCGGATTCTACGCTAAGAGGTTTTTATATAAATAGAAAAAATTGGGAGTTGAAGTTAGGGTTCCCCTATCTCTCTCTCTTTCCATCATGTTCTTTGGATTTCTTTGCCGTGCTTCATCAGATCAAGGAGAAACAACCGCCGGAACCATGGTGGATCGATGTGAGAGCATCGTGGATGTGTTGCCAACATCGGATGGTCAGATTGAGGTAGGATTCTTATTGATTTGTCTCACCTTAGTCGATATCTGGTTTGTCGTCAAATTTTTTTGTCGTTTAAATTCTATTAATTTTAGAATTGGGGCGTTGGCCAAATGAACACAGCCAACACCAGAGCCCCATTTAATTTTTGTTCTTGGGCATTCTTCGTCCAAATTTTCGGATGCGCGAAAATCTTGTCAAATTGATGAGAAAGGGGTGGATTTGTGAAGATCTGGTTCTGAGGATCATGAAACCTGTGTTGAATAATTTTTCAAACCACCAGGGTGGTCGGAGGACCAGCCGATGGTTGGGCTCCAGCGAGGGGTGGCAGCCGTAGGACGAACAGAGGAGCCTGGAAGCCGTGGTGTGGAGTGCGGAGGAGGGTGGTGTGGTGTAGCAGCATTGGGAGGACTCTATCAGACACCACAGGTGCAAGATCGTAGGTTCCGGCGTCAGGTTTTTCCAGTGCGGAGCACAGAGGACCAGTCAGTGCAGGCGGTGGAGCGCGGCAGAGCGGGGATCTCGGAGTAGCTATGGGGGGTGCAGGCCGCGGCTAGGCACGGAGGTGTGCTATAGGGGGTGCCATCCTGGGCCGACCGTGGTCGAAGGGCAAGCCGGCCGGTGTAGTGCAGCGGTGCTGCAGAGTGCGGAGGTGTCGACGTCCCGCGGGCTGGCTCGCTCGGTAGGGGGAACCCGAAGTGGTCATCACCTCGGGTGTGCGGAGGAGACCAGGACCTGCACTTCACAAGTCCCGTTGGGTGAACAAAACTGGCCAAAAGGCATGTCCGTTTATGAAATGGACCCGAGGGGGTCCGTTTCTGCTAAAGCGGGCTTCGTCCAGTGGCATGCGGTCGTTCGGACTGGGCCGGCTGGGTGAACAGGTTCGGATGGCCCCCCTTTCATTTGGGGGGCCGTAATTTCTAAACCTCGCATCCGTTTAACATGCCGTCTATAGCTGCAGGTCTGTGTTAATGAGGATGAATTTTTGAAGTATGTTTTGGGGTTTTTGGGTTTTGCACCCGAAGACAGGTGACTCAAAATTTTTTTACTTTAATAATATCTAATTATTATTAATGTTGCGACATACGTGGTTCGCGTTCCGGATGTCCGTTTGACATGATGTCAGAGGAACTGTGGACCTGGATTTGAGAAGGTCCTTCCAATGTCTGTTCGGAACCTTTGAGGTTTTGTTTCGTGGATCAGTGGCATGACACGCTTGATGCAAAAAATTAATTAATTTATTCATTAATTATTTAAATATTACGTCGGACCTAACTTCTGTTTGGAATGTCCGATTGACGCGCCGTCAGTGGTAGCGTGACCCCAGTCTTAGTGCAAAGTTTTGGAGATGATTTACGAAGCGTTTGAGTTGGATAAAATGTGTGGTACAAAAAGGGTCTAGTTCCCACGTTTTACAGTGAAACACCACTTTTCAACCAACATTCATTTAGGGTGTTTTAGTACTCGTTTCTGAGTTTTTTTCCGAGGGGATTGAAACAATGCAATTAACCCGGCTAAATTCTGGCCCGAGGCATTCCCCCCACAAGGAGAATTTTGAATGTATGTTGTGTTTTTATGACATATGCTTTATATGTCCATTCAAGGAAAATTAATAGCCTATGTCTTGTGGTTATCTGTAAAGAATTCAATGGTATGATCTACGTGATGTGTTTCGGGGTCGAGGTGTGGGCCCCACATGACCCCTCTTGCTTAAAATGTGGGAGTTGCTACTTCTACATAAGGATTCCATTTTAGGTACCTTCATTGGTGTTGTGACCCCGACATCAATATGTGTTTGACTAGGGTTGTTTCAGGCATTGATGTCGGAGTTGAGGTGTCTGACCCACGTGTCGTCTCTTAAGCTGTGTGCAGCATACTGTGACTTTTTCATCTGACATTTATTTGGGACATATGAATAGTATATCTCGTGTGTTTTTTCATGAGGATTAAAATGGTGTAATCTGTTTGGGGGAGCAGATCCTCTTTCGAGATCTCATTAAATATGGAAACATGAACAGTCATTTGTCAGAGGTTCCTTTAACGCACTCCAAACCTATTCACGGTAGCAGTGTTACTGACACCTAGTGATGGTCGTGCAGTGCAGTGTTATTAGACTAGTTCTTGTTTTTCCCTCTAGTGGGGCTGTACAATGGGCTACCCATTAAATTATGTGGTTTACCCTCCAACGGGGCTGGGCAGTGGGTTACCGGATGACCTTTTGTGGCTTAACCTCCAGCAGGGCTGGGCAGTGGGTTACCTGATGAACTTTTGTGGTTTACCCACCAGCTTTTCTAGGCATTGGGTTACCTAAAGAACTTTTGTGGTTACCCCCCAGTGGGACTGGGCAATGGGTTACTCGATGACCTCTGGTGGTTCACCGTCCAGTGGGGCTTGGTAGTGGGTTAACTGAGGAGATATTGGGGTTTACCCTCCATCCAGGTTGGGCAGTGGGTTACTCGATGAATTATGTCAGACTCGACCCTTCTATGAGGCTAGTTAGTGACTTTTCTCTATGATTACCAGAGCAGGACCCTTGGTGGTACAGTTTAGCGATGAGGCAGCTAGGATGTGCTGGACTGTTGGGTATCAGTGTTGGATATCCTTTGAACTGTTGGCAATTTCCATTGGGATGATCATGGAAATAGAGATCCCCATACACACTTTTTCGGGTTTCTGGTTTAGCATATATATACATATTACATTAATATCCACTCCTTGGGTTCATTTACTATCCTTCCAGCAGGGGAGAGGACGTGTGGTGTATTCCTTGTGCTTTCCATGTCTAGCTCCTATTGGAATAGATGATTCTACTATCTTCCTTTTGTTTGGTTGAGTTGCACTCTCTCTCTTTTTTACCCTTTCAATATTCTTTGTTCTCTCTACTGCGCACCATTTTAGTACCTCCTTTATTGGTCCCTTGATCTTTCAGGGCATCCTACTGAGTATCTTTATACTCACCCCTGGTTGGGATTTTCCCGTACCGGGTGTTCCCTTGTAGATGACGGACATGTCGATCGAGAATACAGAGGAGCGTAGAGGAAGCATGATTTTGGGCTACATTCAGTGGTCATAGGAGAATTTATGGGTGTGAGACTCACCAGCAGTTTACTTTCGTTTAACCTTTTCCCAGGTCGTGGCACCTTTCCGGTTGGGCCGGTGTTTATCCCCTTTTACTGTTCGGTTTACTTTTCATCACTTTACTTGTACTTCTTAGAGGCTGATTCATGTATTTTGGTTTCCCTTTTCTAGGATTTTAGTATCTTTCTTCCCTTTCTCTGCACTTTTTCATTGAGTTGGCTGTGTGTGTGTGTGTACAGTTTCTTAGGCAATGGCCTCCACTAGTTTTTTGGGCCTTCGGCGCTAATCGCCATCCCCAGGCCTATTGAGGCGGGATTGGGGTAGTTGCGGCTCATGCCCCGTTACGGTTTGGGTCATGACAAAGTGGTATCAAAGGTGGTTCCTTCCATGGGGCATTGTTCGGAAATCCCTAAAAAGTAATTGGTTGAGTTTTGGCGCAATGGTCTCAACGTGTCTCATGAGCGGCTCTCAGGCCAGGGAGTCCAGTGATGGTGCAACGGTCGATGAATCCATTCACCAGGACCCAGATAACCCACTTTTAGACTTGTCATGCTGAGAAACTTGTTGCAGGAAATTTGGTTCGTGAATCCTATAGGATTGAGTCTTTGACTATCCTTCTTGAGTCATCTCTCCATCGTTGTTGATATATATTTTCTCATTTGACTGTGTTACTACTTGATTTGATTCAAGATGTCTCCACAATGATAGCCAGCCAGGAGACATTCATTGATTCCTGACGACGACTCTGTGAGCAACGATACCTCAGTTCAAAATCCATCATACAATTACCCTTTTTCCCGGAGGGCAGGAAGTAGCACCTCCACCTGTGGTGTAATAAATAGTACCGGCAGTGAGGGTCGATGACGAGCGCAGGATGGGCATGATATATGAGTTATAGTGTCAGAGACCCCTGTTATTCCATGGTTATCCATACCCTTATACAATGAAGGGTTGTCTAGAGTCGATGGTCCTCCCCTATAGGCTTGTTCAGACACTGACAGGTTAGATGGTGGCTCTCAGAGCCGGTCTTCTTCCACCAAGCAGTTTGGCATTAGTAGAGCTAGGGTTACTCAGATACATGATGAGTCGGTACTCTCATGGGATGACTTCTAGAATCTATTTCGTGAGGAGTACTGCCCCTCATACTGACGCTTTATAATGTTTCAAGAGCTGCAGGAGCTTCAGCGGGGAGTGAAGGTAGTGGCTGAGTACTACCCCTGGTGCATCCTCACCCATCTCGGTGTGCTAGAGCAGGCACTAATGACAAAGAAATATTTGGTACAGGGACGTCGATTGGCAGGGCTTCGACGCTGGAGGTCTCCCCTTGATGAGACTCAGGTACATGGTCGGGGGGTAGCATAGAGCACAAAGATAGACCAGATATTCCTAGTGCTATGTTATGATTTTCGAGGTCATGTGAAGTGAGACTACTCGACCAAATGTGATGAGTTTTACAAAAAGTTGTTACATACACCCCCATGATAGAGGTAGTTTCATGAACAGATAACTCCTAGGTGAGGACATGTTGGTCCCCAGGGAGGCGGTTTTGGCTGAAATTCAGGACGAACATTGGTTGGAAGGCGGCATTTCGAGGTCCTTCCTCCACTACTAGGCGGCCCATGTCAGGCCCAAGGAGCTGACGGACGGGGCCGCGAGCGGCCGTGTGCTATAAATGTTTACAATCCTCCAATGCAAGAGATGATAAGATGTATGCTCTGTGTCTTTTCCTAATTTTTAGATGTTGTGTGAGGTACTCTTTTCAATTAACTTCTTATTCGAGGGGTTACCGAGAGTGACGAATGGTGTCAGTGTATCTCTGTGTTGGTTATGTCCGACGTAGCATTGAATTTACAAGAGAGAGGGGTTATTCCCCCATCGAGACACGTTTTTGTGATGCAATAAAACCCATGATGGAGATTCAATGCCAATAAAAGTGAATATAATTGAGGTGTAGTGTACGAGTCCCTCTGACATTTGCATTAATGGAATGGTTGTGTGGTGGAGTGTCAGAGCAGGTCCTGGATTTTTTAGTGGGGCTTTTCTTCTTGACCTCCCATGGCTTTAGGTTCCACTAGTGGGTATGGTAGAGTGCCTATTTTGGGGATTACTCTTTTTTCAAGAGGGGAAAAGACATGTGGGGTATGCCACGTGCTTTTCATGTCTAGCCTATGGAGGTTGGATGTGTTTTCTCGCCTGCCCTATTCATTGGTACCTTGCGTTCTCAATGATAATCATGATACCATTATCAAGTACAGGTCGAGGTTATGAAAACCCCATAAAGAGAACTACACATTTCGCTATTTGGTGAATGTGGTGGTGGTTCTTTCCCTGAGAGTATGGAGACGCTATATTTTGGGAGAATTCCTTTTGGGTTTCTCAGACCACCAGTTTCTCAGGTGCATCTTCACCTATAGAGACTTGAACCTGAGGCGATAGTTCTAGTTGAATTTTCTGCAGGACTATGACTTCAAAGTAGTATATGTTCTAGGAGATGGAAGTGTTGTATAAGGTTCCCTTAGCAGAGATCCTCAGTTGTGATGCACCGACTATGAAAACTACTGTGATCGGATATCCTTGCGTGATTCACCAGATGGGTTTTCTTTAGGAGGGAATCACAAGACCGTGTTTAAGGAACAAACCGTGATTTTGGTCACGACGTGGAATGTAGTGGTCCGGCCGGGGAAGTCCCCCGATATTCATTGGGCCATTCGGTAATCGTTAAAATGATTGAGAGGTTGCCTACCGTCATTACGTACCCTCCCAATAGTAGGAGTGGGCACATGACGTCTTCCATGTGTCACAACTGATGTGATGCATTCGTATTCCTATGCATGTTCTCAAGAGTAGAAGACCTTATAAGTAAGAACCATCTCTTTCGGCCGTGTGTTGTGCCAACATGCTGTTGTTCATGTTTTCTTGGGAGTGGGAGAGACAGGTGTGAGCTCTATATCCTGAGTTTTTTTCCCTAGTTTTGCTTTTTGGGAATGAAAATATTGAAGGATGGAATTATGTCGAGACTTGGTTTTTTCCCTTGAAGTCTTTGAAAAATTTCTTCATATAAATCTAGAGCGAGGCACGATGACAGCGTGGAATTCTGAGGACCGGTGTGCCCAGAATAAATTTTATAAAAATATTTAGTTTTTTCATACTATGCATGTGGCAGGGTTGTGTTTTCTCCTAAACGTTACATCGGATCGGAAATCCAAGGGAATAGTTGCTTCCGGAGGTGTCTGTTTACACTAGGTGGGGTGTAAAAGTTGCGGGTGTGGGACTACTATGAGAGATGTCACCTAGGGGAAAATCATCATTTTAAATTAATGACATAGTGATTTTTATTTCTAGAGTCCTTTTGAAATAACATTTCAATGAAGTCTCTAAATGGAAAACCGAGAATTACATTGAGTTTCAAATAGGGCATCTTTCCAAGGCGCGACATAAAATGAGAGGGCATAGTGATTTTGGATTCAACAGTAAGTTGTTTTTATATAAATAGAAAAATAAGGAATTGGAGTTAGGGTTCCTCTCTATCTCTATTTCTCTCTCCCTCTATCTCTCATGTTTTTCGGCGTTCTTTTCTATTCTTCGTCAGATCAGGGAGCAACCACTTGAAAAACCTTGGTGGATCGAAGACGGAGCGTCGTGGATGCGTCACCAATCACGAACGATCGGATCGAGGTAGGATTCTTGTGGTTTTTTCACACATTGGTTGATTTCTGGGTTATCATCAATTTTTTTTCTTTTAAATTCTATAAATTTTAGAATTGGGGCTTTGGATGAACGAACATGCCTAATACCCGAGCCCTGTTTAATTTTCATTCATTGGCATTCTTCGTCCAAATTTTCGGATGCACGAAAATATTGTTGGATCGATGAGCTAGGGGTGGCGTTGTGGAGATCTGGTTTTGAGGATCCTGAAACTGGTGTCAGATAGATTTTCCAACCACCGGGGTGGTCTGGGGGACCGGCAGAAGGTTCGGCTCCGGCGAGGGGCGGCGGCCAGAGGACGAACTAGGGAGCACAACGGCAACGTTGTGGAGTGCGGAGGAGGCAGGTCCGGTGTTGCGGTGTTCGACGAAGGACTCGAGTGGAGGCCAGAGGTGATAGATTGGAGGTGTCGGCATCAGGTGTCACCGGTATGGAGCACGGAGGACCAAAGGGTGGGGGCGACATAGGGCGGCAGCACCGGGAGCTCGGAGCGGCCAAGAGTGGTGCGGGACGCGGCGAGGCGAGGCGGTGCGCTATATGGGGTGTCGGCATGGGACCGTCGCGGTCGAAGGGGAAGCTGGCCAGGGTTTTTGTGGTGGTGCTGTGGAGTGCGGAGGTGTCGGCATCCTCTAGGATGTCGCGCTCGGCAGGGGGACCCCAGCCGGTCAGCGCCTCAGGTGTGTGGAGGAGACCAGGACCTGCGCTTCGCGGGTCCTGCTGGGCGATGAGGACCGGCTAAAAAGCAGGTCTGCTTAAAGAACCGGACCCGAGGGGATCTGGTGCAGTTGGAGCGGGCCGCAGAGGTTCGGGCGAGTCCCGTGGCTGGGCTGCTGGCCGACGGTTCAGACCGGGCCGGCCAGAGTGAACCGGCCCAGATGGGCCCCCTTGCATTGGGGGGGCAATAATTTATAAATGGTGCATCTGTTTGACGCACCTTCTGCGGCTGAATGTCAGTGGTAATGAGATGAACATTTTGATGTATGTTTTGTGTTTTTGGGTTCTGCACCTAAAGATGAGTTCCCCAAATCCTGTTACATTAATAATATCAAATTATTATTAAACATTCGACGGTCGTGGTTAGCGAGCCGGATCTCCGTTTGACGCACCGTAGGAGGCGCTGTTTCCCTGGAGTTGAGTTGTTCCTTCCAAAGTTGGTTTGTAACCATTTCGGTTTTGTTTTGTTTCTTGGTGGTATGACACGCTTGATGAAAATAATTAATTAATTATTTATTTAATTAAAAAAATCATGTGTCATACCTAAATATTTTTTGGAACATCCTATTGACGCATAATCAGTGGTAGCGTGACCCCAGTCCTCGTGCGGAACTTTTGAGATGCTTTCCAAAGAGTTCAGGTTGTAGACAAGGTATGAGCCCCACATGGCCTAGTACTCACGTTTTACTGTGAAACACAAGTTTTTCACCCGACCTCAGTTTAGGGTGTTTTAGTGCTCGTTTATGAGTGTTTTTCCAAGAGGATTGCAATGGTGCAATCATCCCACCTAAATTCGTGAACGAGATGTGGGCCCCATGAGGTGGCTTTTGGACGTATGCTACATTTTTTAAGACTTATGATTCATATGTCCGTTCAGGGAAAATGAATAGCCTACATCGTGTGGTTATCTACAAGGAACACAATTGTACAATCTGTGTGACATGTTTCAGGGTCGAGGTATGGGCCCCATAGGACCCCGCTTACATTTAACACGGTCAGTTGTATCTTCTACATCCGAATTCCATTTTAGGTGTCATCGGCGGTGTTGTGACCCTAGCATTGAGACAATGTTGACCAGGGTGGTTTCAGGCGTTGAAGCCAGATTTGAGGCATGGGCCCCACGGGCCGTCTCTGAAGTTGTGGGTAGCGTACTACACGTTTTTTTTCCAATGTCTACTTGGGGCATATCAATAGTCGAGGTAGTGTATTTTTCCATGAGGAATAAAATGGTGTAATCAGTTTGGGAGAGGAGAGTCTGTTTTGAGATCTCATTAAATGTGGAAACATGAAACTACATTAGTCGGAGGTTCCTTTGATGCACTCCAAACCTAAACATGGTAGCGGTGTTAGTGACATGTAGGGATGGAATTATAAGTGTGGAGTTATAGGACTAGTTATGGGTTTTCCCTCCAGTGGGGCTGGAATATGGGTTACCCATTTACTTTTGTGTTTTTTCCTCGAGCGGGGATATGTAGTAGGTTACTCGATGACCTATGGTTGTTTACCCACCATCGGGATGGGCAGTGGGTTACCCGAAGACCTCTTGTGGTTTACCCTCTAGCGGGGCTGGGCAGTGGGTTACCTGACGACCTCTTGGGGTTTACCCTCCAACTGGGCTGGGCAATGGGTTACCCGATGACATCTTTCACACTTATCCCTTCTATGAGGCTAGTCACTGACTTTTCTCCGTTATTACTAGAACGGGACCCTTGTTGGTTTGGTTTAGGGATTAAGAAACATGGGCATGTGGGATTGTTGGATATCAGTGGTGGATATCCATTGAACTATTGGAGATTTCCCTTTTTATCCCCTTACAAACTCGTTTGGGTTTCTGGTTGAGCATACATATACACCTTAATTTTATTCCAACTCCTTGGTTCAATTACACTCTTTTCTGTCGGGATGAATTCGCACTAGGTATACCACATGCTTTCCGTGTCTATGTTATCTTGGATTGGACGAGTCTACTTCCTTCATTTTTTGGGTTATGTTTCACTCTCTCTTTTGTACTATTTCATTGTTCATTGTTATATTTACTTCTCACCGTTGTAGAACCTCCTTTGTTTCTCCATCAAGATTTTGGGGAATACTACTGAGTATCTATATACTCACCCCTTCTTGGGCTTTTCCCAAACATGGTGTGGCCTTGAAGACAACAGACAGGTCGATCGAGACTACGAAAGAGCTTATAGGGCACAAAAGTATGGGTTCCATTCACTGGTCATTGGAGAATTTCTGGGCATGAGGCTCATCATCGGTTTAATTTCATTTTACATGTTGCTAGGTTTTGGCACCTTTCTGGTTGGGTGCATGCCTTTCCCTATTTAATATTCTATTTACTTGTTAGCACTTTACATGTACTAGTTAGTGGACGATGCATGTATATTGGTTTCCCTTTTGAAGCAGTGTTGTATCTTGGTTTCCTTTCTCTGCAATTTTTCATTGAGTTGGCTGTGAGTGTGTGTACGGTTTCTTAGGCAAAGGCCTACCCTAGTTTTTTGTGCCTTTGACGCTAGTTGCTAGTCCATGGACTATAGAGTCAGGATTGGGGTAGTTGCGGCTTGATCCCCAGTACGGGTTGAGTCGTGACAACCTAGGAGGTCGGCATTATAGTAACACCAAGTGTAACTGTGATGGTTACAAAACAGGGTAGCCATGAGGGTTACATAGTAATGTATCCACGAGGGTTAAAAATTATAAGGTAGCTAAGGGGGTTAAAATATTATATATGTAATTCCCCTAGATACCTTTATTGATCTATTAATGTTAAATATTTTTTTGGAAATATCAGAGAAATACCATGTTTCACAGTTTATGTTTATATGGGTACAATTATGTCTTATAAAAAATGATTTCATATGTTACATGTATTCATTGACTATTGTGTCCATTCCTTATTTTTATATCCCTTACTGAGTATTTTTTCCATCCCATGTTATTAAATGACTTTCACTTGTTATAAATATGTGTAAAACCAATAAATATTTCATGATAAATTTTATGAATATTTTTCGAAGAAATAATGTTTTATTCGAAAAGTGTTATATTTTGGAAGAAATGAATAAGGTTTTTATAGTATCCACAGTGTATGAATTTTTAATGTTATGAATTCATTATTTCCCAATTCTATAATTTTATAAACATGAAAATATCCACAATGTGTATATAATTGAGTTCATGATTAAATTTAAGATTATGTCATATAATATGGTGGGGTCCTTATTTTTGGTATCAGATGATGGTTTAGATAACTATAGGGGTTTGGTTAATGTTAATAGAATACAATAAATGATTTTTTCTCATTGGAAAATTTAATTTTTTTTAAAATTAATGATTACTATGTTTGAGCCCCTAGGATGTGTTTGTTCATAATGTTTTTCCATAGAAGAAATAGGGAAGATGAAGTAGAATGGCACCAAAAGAATGATATTTATCATAATATACATCCTATAATGGTTGGGATTGAAACTGAGTAGTTTTTGATAGTAATAGATCATCTGAAATAAGAAATAAATAGTCATGGAATCCATGCATGATATCAACTAGAGGTAGGAAAAATGAATAATATGATAGTGTACCATTTTATGATACAGCACCCTACTACTTTAAAGGGATCTACATACCCAGTAGCATCTAAAGGATGAATTAAATCCCTTTAAAAGATATTCGATGTTTTGGGATAATTTGATAAACACAAGGTATGTCTACCCATTTATAATTTTGAATGTGATTATAATTAGTGGTGGTCAATGGTTAAGAATATTAGGGATATAGAGGGTATTCATTCCTTAGCGTGGGATGAATTTAAAATCCTTTTCCAAGAATAATATTTTTTCACAGTGGTTCGTCTAATGGTAGATAATAAATTCCCAGAATTGAAGTAAAATGTGGAAGAATCAGTGTCCATGTATGAAGCACAATTCTCTCTACTATTGAGGAATGATCCAAATATTATTCTGGATCATTATGACAAAATGAACTACTTTTACTCAGGATTGAAGCCTAGGTATCAAAGGAAGTTGGCTTCCTATGGACTCAAAAGTTATGAAAACCTTTTATGATGGGTTGAGTGGGTATAGAGTTGGTTTTTTTGATGATAACATGCAGTTAGAAAACAAGTATAAGAATAAGAATAGAATGAATGCATTGGGTAAGAATAAATCAACCAAATATGATGGTACAAAATTCATGTTTCGAGTTTGTAAAAACTGGGGCAAGAACCAACCTAGGGAATGCCATAAAAACTGGTACGGTTTTTTGATGTGGTATGTTTAAAAATATGTCTAAATATTATAATTAAAATGATTATAATACTAATCCTAATAAGAAAACTATAAATAAATATTAATGTGGTGAAATGGGTCATTGTGAAATTCTTTTCCCTAAGAGGGATCAAAACAATTCAAAGAATCCAGATTATAAGAAAAAAAGTGTAATAAGATACTTTGGGACTACGTCAGCAGACATTAGGCCATCCAATAAAGTTATATTTTGTTCATTTTTTATTTCTCAGATTTTGCTAAATTTTGGTTTTATATAGGGTTTACAAATTCCTTTATATCTAATATATTTTCATTTTTATTAGAAATAAAACCCTAATAATTTATACTGGAACATTTTTTTAAAACAAGAGGAAACAATATTATAGAAAAAAATGAATTCTAAGAATATTTATATTGTTGTATATGGACATATCTTACCTTAAAACCCTGGGGATTTGACCATACTAATGTTTGATGTCATTGTTATAATAGATTGGATTTATGTTTAACACGATTAGATTGACTATAGAGTTAGAGAAGTTGTTTTTTAGATAGTGTTCTAGTGTCTATACAAGAACAAAACAAAAAAAATTGATAACATATCAAGAAGCTGAGGATATTTTGAGAGAGGATAATTAAATCTATCTTGATATTATTGTTGAAAATAAGAAAACTTTTCATATTGATGATGTGACAGTGGTAAATTAATACCGTGACATTTTTTCTGATGAGTTACCTGGTGTCATACATGATCAGGAAATAAAATTCACAATTGAAATGGTTCATGATGCTAATCCCAATTCAAAACCACGACATCTAATGGATCAAAAGGATACTAATGAATTGAAAAATAAGTTTCTTGTTTCCTTTGATAAAGGATCCATTCATCCTAACACTTCACCATTGGTTGCTCCAATTTTTTTTGTTAAAAAAGATGTTTCCAATAAACATTTAATAGGTTATATATCCTTAAATAACATTACTATTTAATACATGTAGCTATTTACTCACATAGATTTCCTATATGATCATCTCTAGGAAGCTCAGTACTACTCCAAGATTTAATTGATATCCAGATACCATCAACATAAGGTGATTGAGGATGACATCCCAAAAATATTTTTTCATACTACATATAGGCATTATGAAATTATTTTTATGTCATTTGGGTTAACTAATAAAACTACTATATTAAAGAATCTAATGAATAAAATATTTCATGAGTTATTTTTTATATTTATTTTTGTGTGTGTTGATTTAATTATTCTATTTTCGTAGAGTAGAGAGGATCATGAGAAACAAGTATGTGTAGTTTGGAAAACCATAAAGGAAAAGAGACTATATGCAAAATTCAGAAAGTGTGATTTTTTGTATCAATAGATACATTTTCATGTGAATATTGTAAATAAAGATGGAAGAAATGTTTATCCAACAAAATCAAAATTGGTAGTTGAATGTAAACGACCTACAAATGCTACATAGATAAATTGTCTTTTTATTATGAGGTTATTATTGATAGTTTGTTAAAAATGTTTCATGATTATGTTTCCTGCTAACTAATATAATGAAATAATGGGTTAAATTTTTTTTCACAGAAGAATGAGATATTTTTTTCAGGAACTCAAGAAGATTTTGGTGAATGATCCAGTTTTGGATGTTCCTTCCCGAAATAGTGTTTTTTTCATCTACTGTGGTGCTTCATTGAAGAGACATTGTTGGGTTTTGATACAGAATTATTAGGTAATTTCATATAATTCTTGGAAACAAAAAATTAATGAGTAAAGTAATACCATATATTATTTAGAATTGGAAGCTATGGGTTATGCTTTAAATATTTCGAGGCATAATTTATATGGATCCAAATGTTAAATATATACAAACCATAAATTTCTAAAGAATAAATTCAATCAGAATGAATAAAAAATGAGGCATAGAAGATGGATTGAACTAATAAAGGATTACGATTTCATGATCAAATTCCATCCATGAAAATAAAACAACATGGCAGATTCCTTGAGTTTAAAACATCAAGCATCACTAACCATGTTTCATTTGGAACATGATACCTTGATTAATTATTTGAGAATTTTTGGCACTGATGTTATTAGTGTGGGAAATACCATTATTTCGTTTCAGGTTTTAGTTCATTCATCATTATCATAAATATTTATGAATGTGTAGGAGGAAGACCATGAGCAATAGAAAAATGTAGAATTCGTTAAAATGGGAATGTTTTCAGAATTTAACCTTGATAAAGAATGGGATTTATGATTTGGTAAAAGGTTTTGTATGACTTTAGTTTCCCATTTGAAGAAAGAGTTACTGTGTGAATCTCATAGTTCTTCATTTTTAGTTAATCCTGGTAGTACTATAATGTACAGAGACCATCAGGAGTAGTACTAGTGATATGGAATGAAAAGTAGTATGATGATTTTACTATGAAATGATTCACAAGTCAATAGGTTAAAGTAGACCAGAAATTACCGAATGGGATGATTCAGACTTTACCACTACTATAGTAGAAATTGGAGAAAATAGGGATTAAATTCATGTTGGGACTACAAAAAATCTTTAGGAAACAAAGAAATATGTGTTATTGTTGACCGACTAACTAAATTAACACATTTTATCCTTATCTGAGATACAATTTATATGAATCATCTTTATAGATTGTACCACAATGTGTATTTAGATTATATAGAGTTCCTCATTCCATTGTATCTAAACTAGATCCAAGGTTCACTTCTAACTATTGGAATGGTCATTAGATTTCATTAGGATCAAAATAAAATTTCAATTTAGGTTCTTATCCTCAATAACATGGGAGTCAAAATGAACGACTTATACATTGGAGAATTTTCTTTGAACATTTTTAATGGACTACCTAGGATTTTCTGATCAAAATATTTCTTTCGTTGAGTTCTCTAATAAGATTCATATTCATTCCAATATACAGATGGATCCTTTTATAGAATTGTAAAATAAGTAGTGTCAAACCCCATCGTTTTGGGATGAAGTCAAGGATATGATGTTGATGGAACAAGAATTTGTAGATAATGTGGATGGGAATGGGAAGATGGTCCAACAAAACATGGCTTCATGTTAGAGTATGTATAAAATTTGTACAGAAAACATGAGAAAAGACTTCTCTATTGAAAAATATTATCATTTTTTCATAGAATCATACCATGGAAAAGTGTTATGCATTTTTTGATGAAATAAAGGATATGTCTACGGTTCATTGGAATTTAAGAAGTTGTGGAGAAATTTGTACTAGTGGCCTACAGAGTTGCATTCACTCTATGTTTATAAAAAGTAAAAAATGATTTTCACATTTCAATATTGATGATTTATGTGACAAATTCATCTTATATGAAGATCCTATAATACGTTCAAGCAGGAAGAGAGTATTTCTCATCAAGAGATACTAGTTTAGTTATTTGACCGAAGGGAACATGTCTTGCATAATAAGATAATCCACCAGGTAATAGTTTTGTGGAGAAACTGCATGGTATAAGAAGCATCATGGGAGTCTGAAAATGCTTTGAGGAAAAGGTACCCTCAATTGCATAATAAGTAAATAAAATTATGAGGACGAAATTTCAAAAAAGTGGGGATATTGTAACACCACATGTTTTTAAAAATAAATTGAAATGCATGAATCATTGTTTTAATTAGATAGTTTTAATTATACTTTAAATATAATTTTTCTGCTACATTTTTTGGAATTTCTAAAAACATTCATCAAAAATTATGGTCAGTATTTTATTTGTTGTATGATAGAAACAACATTATTTCTGGTGAGTAGTAATATCCATGTATGAATAGTAATATGAATTTTAATATGAACATAATTAATAGTAAATTGTTTTATAATTTTCATTTCTTAATCCTTTAAGATAAATACATCTTCATTAAATTTTTAGGGTGATATAAAATGAGTTATAGTTTTAAAATTGTTAACTATTGAATAAAGTGTTATTATAATTAAAAATTAAATTAATAATATTTATAAAACTAATTTCAAAAAATGGATTCCATATTTGAATTCTACTACTTGATATATGGTTACACAAAATTTTTGGATTTTTCTGAAATGTGAGACTTTTTTATGAAAAATGGGATACGGTAAAATATCGTATATTCCAATTATCAGTTCAATAATGTTTTTATGACATCAAAACTGATGTAAGAACCCTTATTTGGAATTAAAATTCTCTATTTAATATTTTTTACAATATATATGACTATTAATACTTTGGTACAATAATATTACAATAATGATTAATATAATGTAAAACCCTTCTTTCCTCCACTATAAATACCACCCACATTCCCCTCTTCCTCTCACACCTCTCAAGCCTTGATCATTGTATTTGTTCTACCAAATCACATTCAAAAGTCTCATCCCCACATCCAAGAACTTATATTCTCATCAAAATTCCAACAATAAAGGCCTTAAACATGATCTCAAGGGGAACATATCAAGAAGTAAGAATCCTCTTCCCTTTTCATGTGTTTTCATTTCAATTCCTATAATTTATTATACTCTATTTTAATACAAATATATGTGAGGTATGAAATATGAAAAATATTTTATATTTTTTATTTTATCATGTAATGTAATATATTCAATATCTTTTTTCTTCTCTTCTCTCCATTATTCTAAAATTTAAAACATTGCCCACTATGTGCCGAATTACATAAATCATGGATGATTTGTTTATAATTAACATTACTAACATAAAATATGTTCATAAAAACATTTTAATGTATGAAATATAATTTATAGTGTATAATTTAACTTATTTTATGTTCTAAATGAAATTATATTCAAAAAACAAAATTATAAAATGAATCAATTTCGTGATTATCGAGGAACAAAAAAAAACAATATCAAAAATATCCATAATGATTTATATAAAGATTAATCATAATATATGATAAAAAATGTTTTATGGTATCATTATATATTCTGAAAACACATTAATACCACATCATTCTACATATGAAATTTCATTTCTATATGACTTGAAAATAAAAAACAAATAGGTTATGGAAATCATGTAAAAGAACACCCACAACAATGGAAGGAGAAAACTACTGACAATTAAAATGTATAATAAAATTATTATATGACTAGGTAAGGAATTTTAATAATAAATATGTTTCATTGATATATTAATAAACTTTTTTAACCATTATACAGGATTCATAAACAAGTTGTAAGAAAGACAAACCCAAGGTAAGGGAATTCATATCTCAACTTCCATTCTTTGGGATAACCTTCTGATTCATTATTTATGTTGTATTGAAATTGTTTGTGTGATGAAATATTTTTAAATTATATATAATTATGTGTATTTAAAGTGAGTATTTATATTCCACTCACACAATGAAGTATCACATCAATAATATGATATTTTCAAGGGGATTTTCTTTTCAAATACACTATTAAAATTCAATTTTACAAATAACTAAAGAAATGTTTTTGTTCAAAATTTTCATGTTCTATGATTATTTTATGGTTAGTGGGAATTATTTGTAATAAATGGTGGGACCTATGTCTCCCTCCAATTCATTGGGTATGTGTATTTTGGAGTTCAACTATATGGTTTCTCCAAGTGTAATTGTGATTATTACACAATAAGGTAGTCATGAGGTTTACGTTGTAATGTAGCTACGAGGGTTAAAAAATATAATAAAGAAGATGAGTTTATAGGATTATGTATGTAATTAAACAACATAACTTCATGGTTCTATTTATGTTCTATATGTTTTTTGTAAATTTAATGGAAATCCAATGATTCACAATGTATGTTTTTATGGGCGACATGTATTTCTTTTGAAAATGATTTAATATGTTAGAAGTATTCATGGACTAAAATTGTCATTCCTTCTTTTAATATCCCTGATCGCTCTATTTGTGCTCATAAAAAGTTTTTAAATTAATTTCACTGGTTATATGGATGTGTTCAAAAAATAATGATTCTATGTTAAATGTTTTGATGTTTTTTCAAAGTAATAATCTTTTGATTGAAAAGTTATATATTTTGGATGAAATTAAAACGATTTTTAGAGTATCCACTCCACATTAATGTGGAAATTTATGAATGTATTATGATCTACTTATCTAAATCTCAAAACATTAAAATATAATCAATTTTAATGGAATTGTGTTCAGGACTAAATTCAAAATATGTAATGTAATAAGGTCATGTCCTTATACAGGTGGTCTACGCCATTCTCAAGGGGCTAGAGGGTGTGTGTGTGAGGATAGCTGCAAGCCATAGAGGTCTTTGAACTAGAATATCATATAAAGAAAAAAGGTATGTATTATTTCCTTTCAAATTATGGAAGTATTTTTTAATAGACACTATTGCGTGTACTCATTTCCTTTCACTCATTCTAGAGGTTGTAACTATAGTGACGTGGGACATCGATAGGACCCCATGTTTTTGGTTTTAATAGAGGGTCTAGTAAGACCAATGTGTGTTTGGGTGGACCTTTTTATTTTTCTACTACCAAAATATTTTTTGTATCATCTTTTTACATGACATGCTCAACGAAGATGTCGTGATGTTTGACTTAGAATTGAAATTTCAAGGAAGGGGGACACTTTCCCCAACATGACTGTTTTTGTGACACGATTAGAACTGTGCAGGAGAGTCAGTTCCTCCCAAAACAGAAAATTTAAATATATGGTGGAGGATACACATAAAAATTCATGATTAGGATGAGGTTATGTGATTTTGTTTCAGAGCATGTTCAGAACCTACCTGTGGAGTTTCCCTCGTAAACCCCATTTTTCTTGGTGACCATGGGAGATAGAAATCATTTCATAGAATCATTATATTGAAACATAGTTAGACCCATTGAGGTTTCCGAAATATGGATTTAAGTCCTAAAATACATAACCTACAAGGGTTAACCATGTTGTGGTGGTAGTGCAATGTTTTGGAGAGCGTTGTTGTAGCTAGATATTTGTAAATTTAGGGCTTGATTAAACATCGAGAATACTCTTGAGAAGCACTGTATGGTTTGTGAATACTCTGGGGTGCGCAGTGTAAACCTTGAATTCAAAAACACTTGAGGATGATTTTTTACTGTTCATTCATGGATTGATGAAAACTATATGGTTCATTAAGTATCTTTTTTAGGCTAGCGAGGTTGTGTACCACTAGACCACATGACTATAGATGTACTGTGGTGCTTGGTTTTTTCCACACCTATCACAACTAAAGATACATGGGTCCATTATAGAACAATGTTGTATCGGTAAAAGATAGACATAAGATTGTTTTTATCTTTTTGGTTCCACTATGTAGATGCTTGTATGTTCCATAGGGAACCTTAGTAAGACTGCTGACATAGGAGTCCAATGGAGAGCTTTGATTCTTCTCTTTTACTTATGCTTTCGCTTTTAGAGGAAAAAATGTCATAAGGTGGGGATCATTTATTGACTCATGTTTGGACCCAATGGACATCAAAATATTTTAGATAATTTTTCTAGAATTGGGTGTTGAGGTCGAATGGGATGCTAGGGCCCAAGGAGCCTTAATGCAGCTGTATGGAAAATTTTAAATATATTATTTCACTCAGACGTAGTTTCCCCTGAAACATGAAAAAGTCCTATTAAAATTCTTATATCAGGTCTCTAAGATTGTGGGTTAGTCAGGAATGTCATGTATAAACTAGGTCTGACCTAAGGTTATCTGATTTGATTGTATTGAATTCACGGTTATTTAGTGGTGGGTTTTTGGAGGTGGAATTAATTAATTAATTAATTAAAATAACAAAAAATCACTAACCATAATAAAACCTAACACTCACTTTGGTTCAAAAAAATAGAATGAAACCCTCCAATCCTATCATCCATTTGGAGTTGAATAGAAACAGAGCCGAATCAACAAAATAAGGTGTCGTTGATCACCATTTTCGATGAAGATTATCATCATATTAAGAAGTAGAACAATCTGGGCATTGTTCTGTATCCAAATCATCGAGTTTTTTCCCATGAGGTAGGAACATTTGGGTTTCGGTTGTGATTCCCTTTGTTATGCATTGTTTTATGATTCTAGATCCCAACTACAATTTATAGAGATTTTGTTGGGTAGATATGGATTTTTTTTGTGCAAACTGGGGTGAATCATAGGGTCTTGTTTGTTATTCACAACTAAATTCATAGTACACATGGCGTGTAGTTAATTGAAACAAGCCTTTTATCTCTTTCAACTTCGGGAAGTTGAACAATTTCATTACACACCATGTAGGTCCCTAAACTGTGAGGAAATGGGACATGTATTAGGATAGCTGGGTGAAATCATATGATCATATACTAAAACATATCCTAGATACATTGGCACGAGTTTCCATATATAGCCATGGGAAAACTTCAATGGAAGGTGGTCGTTTATCCCAAACACACCATATAGTATGGGATACACGATGTGTAAGGGACATGATTGGCCAGACTATTTTGAAGATGAACATGACTTGGGGCCGAGTGGCAAGGGAAACGACATGTACTTCCGGTACATTTTGTCTACCCCTGTGTGGTTTGGGACCCATGTAGACTAGATAGATGGGTGGGTGCTTGGGTGGGATCACACACCGTGTCTTCCCCCATATCAAGTCATGTACTCTTAGAATATCTTTCTGAGATCATCCACCTTTTCTATTTCATATTATGGGACTCTAATTCAGATATGTGCGTTGTCCATCATTATATTATTTCTATATAAAACTTGATGGTGGCCTTCATTATGGTTCATATGAAATAGGGTTGTGTGAATTGAGAAACATTGTTGTGTATTGGAACATATCCGTTGTTGGAGATCATTGTTGATCGTATATGGAGACTATTTGACTGTTACGCCCCTGAAGGGCTAGTGTGTAGGTTTTTCTTACCTCTCTTTATAGTTTAATACATGACTCCGCATTTCAAGGTTGGGGGTCAATTAACATTATGCAGTTTCCTTCTAGAGTGTAACGTACCTAATGGAAAATGCTGCAACATTTGTGAATGTAGAGTGGGTACTATGCTATTGGACCAGTGATCAAGTCCTCTATCTAAGGAGTCAATACTATCCCATTGGATCAAGAAAAGGTTCCTCCATAGACGATGTATATATAGAGTGGGTACTCCCCTACTAGGTAGGGTTCCAGTCACCTATTATATACAGTGGTACTCCCCTATCATTCTAGTTAATGGGTCCTCCATACAAGTTGTTCCATTTGAGTTGGTACTCCTCTTCCTTGTCAAGGTATAAGTCCTCAATCAAAGGGTTGGTACTTTCCTGTCATGTTAGGGTGTGGTTCTTCCATTTTGAATGAGTTGGATTTGTTGGTACTCCCTTTTTGTTACATGGTGTGGGTACTCTGGCCACTAAGTGGTTCTCCCCAACCAGTAAGGGTACTAGTCCTCGATCAACAATGTGGTACTACGATATTAAATTTGGGTGAAATTACTTCTTGAGTAGTAATATGATGTTGAATAATGTTGCAGTTCCCCATTTTTAGACTTTTACTATCTCGTCTCAGAGGAGTAGTGATGATAAGGACCTCAATTAATGATGGATGTCCCTCAGATGTGGGATACATCTATGAGGACCATGCCCATCCTCTATAAGTGAATGATACATAGATGAGAGATAGTTATCCCTTGACTTACTAAGATTTGGGACACTGCTTATATTATGTATATAGTTTTCAATGGTTAGTTAGGAACAGTACTCCCTGGAATTCATGTCACTTGAGTGGTTCTGGTCTGTCTATATTATTTTTTAGAGAGGATTCATGTTGTTCATAGTTTAGAGCAGTGACCCCTCAACAATGTTCAATAGTTAGGGGTGAGCCTCTTCAAATGGGATTCCCTAGATTATTCTGAGCATGATGTAATTATGATAAGACCTATGATGTTGTTCACTAGATTCGAACCATGTAAGATGTTCTCGATGGACCATGGTCACCAAAACATACCATTCGGAATGGAATATTTATTCCCAATAGAGTGAATCTTTCAGATGAGTTCCATATTTTATTTATTATATCATCGACTATGTTATCATGGTTTCCTTTTATGTTTAGAGCCTTTGAAGATAATAACGTTGATGTCTATGTGGTTGGAACCTCACGAGACATGGTTTTTTAGATGAGTATATATCAGAGATTTATGGTAGTCCTTGTGGTGTTTTCACTTGTTAGAGATGACACCCATTATAGACCTACATGTTTTTTCATATATAGTTTAGTACGGCTTGAGATGGCGTTTCTCAATTATTTTGGTTTCAATTTGGCTATGTCTAGTGGGATGTTACCTTTCATTTTCTCCCTCTTCATTTTTGGGGATTTAGGGAACTTACTGATTATTTTTATACTCTACTCTACATGGTATTTTCCGGAAATTTTTTGTGTCATGTGTAAGCCACATGAATTTTGACAGAGTCCCTGGAAGACTTGAGGTTGTAGGAGCATAGTGTTCTAGATAGACCGAAGTGTTTACCATAGCTTGGAAGAGGATATTTCTGGATGTTTTTGTTGACATCAACACATTCCTTATAATAAGTTTGGATAGTTTTATGGTTTTATATGGTGGGTGTTGTTTTTTCCTTTTTTGCTGTCACTAATTATTTTATACTCTTGTTGTGGGATATTGATTTATTCATGAATTAGTTTCCTTTGGGTTTTACATTTCATAATTTTTTACCTTGAAGATGTGAGTGTGTGCATTTACATAAGCAATGCCACCCATATTAGTGATATGTATATTATTCTCTAGCCAGTCGTCCATGGCCTATTGGAGGTGGCCTTGGGGTGTTGTGTTCTGGTCGCCATCGACCCAGGTTGAAACATGTGACGTGATCTTCAAGGTGACATACAAAATTAAATACCTTATGCAAAGGATTTATAACTATTTGTTGGGGTCGATGATCATTATTTGAAGTAAAACGGAATCTATATCAAAATCATGAATAAATATTGAAACATATTGTCGTATTGAAAAAAAATTATGTTTATATAAAAATTAATTACTTTATTACCCTAAATACAATCCCGATCTTTATATTTAAACATTATACTAGAAGTTCATACATTTTGTGAGGATGAGACTCTATATGAGATGATGTATGGCCATATGATATTTATGAAATTGAATTTTAGTGTGTTTTATGTGGCATATTTCACAAACATATTTATTTTTCATTAAATTAAAACATGTGTAGAGTCTTTGTGTAGTTACTAGGATCGAATGATAAGAAACCCTTCCTTTATTTGTTAGTTATTTTATAAAAAAATTATATAATCAATATTAATTAAACATGTACTAAGAATGTTATTAATCATCTAATACTGACCATTATTTAAAAAATCATATTGTAACTACACCTATTTTGTCATTGAAAATTACATAGTGTAGGAAATTACAAACAAATAATGAATATATCATTATATTATACAACATATGGTTCTATATTATATAATCCAATCTCTTTTCATATTCCACATTATTTTGTCCCATTGGATGTGATTTTTCTCCATCACATAGTGCACACTATGACGCTAATGACTAAATTTCCACAAATTTCATAGATAACATTCATTCCATCATGTCTCATGGGATCAAATAAATACATTTAATAAATCAATATGTTAATAAATATTTATCACTTATAAATATATAAAAACATCCCATGTTCTCCAATCGATAATGTGTCTTACAATTCGATAAATAATATGTGGACCACGAATTACATGTCATTATATTCACTTTTAATATTATATCCATGGAGCTAATACGATTATTTAATTTCACTATTGAACTAATCCCATAAGGATAATTATTTTTCATACCACCATTCATCACGAGTATAGTTTTCATAAAATCCAATATAATAAAATCTCTACATCCTAGTTATATCCCATTTTATCTTCTAATTCAACACATATTTAGAGAAAAGCAAACCATGATATGGATTAGGTCAATAGAATCTATGAGCGTAATGAATGAAAAAATTATTCCACCATCACTGATATGTTTTTTCTTGACCATATAATCTATATATAAATTTTCACCATATTTTGAGACCACTTAGTCCTAGAATGGGTATTCCTCTACAAGTTAACCATTAATTTATATAAAATAATACATAAATATTTAAAACAGTATATGAAAAATTAGTGACCACAAAATAGATACCAATAATAAATACACTCATCAAATTTTAGGGTCCATTAAATCCTCAATCTGAATATATTAGAAATCCTATTAAAATTAAGAAAATTGAGGACATGTATACATATATAATTATGTCATGAAAAAAATGATTGAGTAGACATATTATAACATTATTGAAAAAATAATATATATAATAATGGTTATATTATTATACATTTAATGATAGGGAGAGAGAATATTAATGGAAATTGGTTTTCCACCCAAAATATTGCTGTAAAATTATGTCAAATCTTATGTAAATAATATGAGATGTGTGGTGTAATGTGAAACAAACAACGAATAAAAATTGAAAAATTGTTTCATTTATAAGTGAATGATTTTACATTCTAGGTTTCCTAGCAGTGATAGTTTTCAGAAAAAGATGATAGTTGTAAATAATCAATTCAGTTTTCTGCAACCACTCGATGTTCATTGTTAATGTAGTCCCCCCCAATACATCTATGGAAATTTATCATAATTTTCTCATTAAATCAAAAATTAAACTCAAAATTATCAATGTAATAATCTTATAATATAAAATTCATGTTACCATTATGTATTGATAAATTTCTATTTTTTATCAAATTTACCTCCACGATGATCTATTGTTTGTAAATACTTTTGACTCCCATTCACCCATGTCATTATTTAATCAACGTTATATATTACAAGAACAGTTAATGCCAAATAATTTATCTCAATTAGACTATGATTAACACTATGAACCAATACTGAATAACCCGTATAGGTATTTAAGTAGGACTAGACAATGAATTATTCACATAGATACCATTGAACACATATATTTTTCAATTTTATAAAACTCATATTACAAAAAATAATGATATTTTTATTTAATATTTTTTTTCAATTATTTAATATTGAAAATATAATTTCATTAAGTGTTACATGACAAATTCAACATGACCAACCTCTATCATACTCTCTATATTACTATGACCTTTTGTTCTAATGGTATCATAATTTTAGTGGTAATATCCCAACATATGTGACAATGTGAAATCATCAATTATAAATTATAAACCACAATGGTGGGAGTATCTAATCTATATAAGACTAATTTTTTCGAATCATTATGAGTTTGGAGTATAATCATTGAAAATATTATGTATCTATTGTTTATAATTATCCTAAATATTGTTATGGATTAATTAAATCCGTGATTTTTAAATGATGGAATTCCGGTCGATGTTCATTAAGAAGTAAATAATATATTTATTAATACTTGTAGTTTGTTTGGTGGATTTATGATGAATGATTTATATAATTTTGGTAATATACTATGAAATGTTATTTTTTTATGAAGAGTTATGAGTTAAGTATTTCCATGAAAATGTACACCCTTTCCATTTGATTCAAAGGAATCACTCAATAATGAATATAACAAGAGAGATTATCCAAGGCCTAGTCAGTAGTGTGAATAACTAATGTTGAGATTCCATGAATGTGTATAGGGGAGATATAACTTGGTTGAAGATGTTCATATTGGATATTTTATCCATGGAATAGAACATATTAGCCATTCCCATTATATATTATTTGGTTTTGGGGGAACCTGTGAGAGGTTTCAGGGAGGTAGGAGGGAAATGATTAAATATGCTATAAACATCACTTAAAATAGCATGGATGTTGTCTGGTGGGGTCTGCTACTCCACAATAGACGCAAAATCAAGGTGGTTGGTCTTGATTGTATGTAATGGATCTGTTATATGATTTACTAGGATAATTACTTTTGTGGGTGGCTTCATCTGAGTGTTTGAGGTTGAATCGTAGAACCTAATCCACATTTAAATTCACATACCATGATATTTTTATTGTGTCTCAACTAGGGGAACGTTATGTGGTATCCATCCACTACCCCATCATCTTTTTAATTTTAAAAACGTTGTGGCATGGTCTAAGGGGTTGTGTCAGGGTCTTATAAAAAAATATTTCTATAAATACCCCAAGACACCAACCTGAATTCTAGCCCACTAATTACACTCAATCTATAGACACCCAAGAGTGGGTATTGAATTTTTTAAATCCCATTTCAATTAAGATTAATTTTGTGATTCCCAATTTTGATCTATAGTAATATATTTTATGTTCTACTTATTTTTCATTGTACTTTCATTCATTGAATCATTTTTCCTCCCATTTATACATTCAATTAATTGGTGGATTCTCCCCATTATCATTATAAAGGGTTTTTATTGTGTTCTTATTGGTGTGGTTGTGGTATGAAATCCTCGGGGTGATGTTGCTTCTTATGGGATAGGTGATATAAGATTAGTGATGTTTATCCAATCTCGTGATGGTATCACTGAGAAATTAGTCGCAATATATTTATTTATTCTATTAATTTTTTCTGCCATCTTAAATCGACCCTGGGTTGTACCTATGGATTGTAGTGGAATAATAAAAATAAATATTTAACTGGATTAATGAAATAAATTTCATAGTGATCACATGTTAATGATTAATAAAATGGAAATAGGTTTCCACTTGATTTCCTAGGATATTTCAATCTATACTATTCTTCTGTAGCATGGTTTTAGTAAGGGTTTATCATGATTACAAGCACTAAATTTTTAAATAACATATATAATGAGTAATTATGAGATGGATTAAAAATTAAATAATTGTCCATTTAATAATATGGTTTTTTCTAATGATTTAATGGTAATAAATTTGTTGTAAATTTCATGTTTACTTGAATATGTTATTCAATGAATTGTTACATTTGATAAATAGCATTAATGATTTTAATGAATGTTATTAATTATTATAAAAATATATTGTAATTTAAAATTGTTCTAATCTCATTGTAATAAATCTATATTTATACTATTGATCATCATTGAACAATTAAGGTTTTTATTCTAATAGATAACATATGATCGTGATAGTTAGAGATCATGAATAATGAATCTTTTAATTAAATATTTAATAAAAAATAGTCATTTTGAAATAGATAAATCATTGGTGTCTAGAGTACCTATTTTTTTATAATCTATAGACACCTTGATATTGTGTCCATGTCACCCATACTCATTTGATGGATCAATTCCTTATTTTAAATCCTCATTTCCCTATAAATTATTTTATATTATCAGTTCCCTATAATGAAATATATATGTTATAACTTCCTTTGATTATTTATTATTCATGGACTGTAGAGCCTTGGATGGTTGATGAGGTATGGGTAGGCATGCCCAAGGTTGTGGTAATAGTTGATATATATGCTGGTCATATGCATGTGAATATGCATCATGGGGTCAAGGATGATGACATGATGGATAGAGAAAGTTGATGATGATCTTACCCATTAATGTGACAATGTTGTATTCTTTCTTGATATGAATATTGTTAATGCCCTATGGTCAATTATTTTCCCTACATTTGGTCTCCAACTACTTGATATTGTTTGGTGTTCTTGTTTTCATTTCACATTGGTAGATTATGATGCTTACCTATAGTAAATTGATTTATGGAATGAAATTTAATAATGTTTAATATATGATTTAACACATAGTGGTGGTGTTTTAGGAAATAAAATGATATGTAACTCATGATTAATTGTGAAAATATTTTGAATTATGTATGAAGGGATTGGAATTGAATTGATGTTTAATGTCAAGTAATAAGAATAGTTTTTTAATGTATAACAAACTCATTTTCTAATTGAGAATTTATCGATGAAAAATGTAATATAATATATGACATTAAAATGATTTTGTTCGTACAATATTTGTAGATCCTAGTATTGGAAGCTGTGAGATTGAGTTACGTTTTCTATAGTGGAGTCTAAGAATACATTATTCCCTTATTTTGTTCTTGATCTGTGTTAAATAATATATATTCTATGATTTCATATAAAACCCCACTGTGTTAGTTAGGGATACTAATACCCATTGGTCTCAATTATGATTTTTACCTAACATCTTCAAGGGATGATGGATGGATTACTACCCAATAAATTCTCACTCTCTTCTATTAGTAGCTTCATGTATTTTATTATGTTAGAATATATTCCCCATATATATATAAATGTGTGTGTATTTTTATGGAAGTGAGTATTGAAGTTTTTTCTCAGACATGTATCTTTGTAAATGGTATCAAAAGTATTTTTATAGTTATAATAGGTGTATGATATGATGTCTTGAGGTACCTTACATGGTGGATGTGATGGATTAGGCTATAATACCCACTATATAAAACAAATCAAATAGGCTATTATGGCTCCCAAAAATTACACTTTTATTATATGGATATGTTATATGATAAGATGTGATGCAAGAGGTGAATATTTTTATACAAAGCCCAATTTTTTCATTGATAGATTACATTTAGAGTGATATGGATCAGGACATGTCATGGTGGGGTAGGGAAAAAATCCAATCAGAAAGAAGTATATTGGTATACCTGATGTTTCATTACTATTAAAAATGATATCTTTTATACAATACTTGGTGAATGATAACCACGGTGCAGATGGTTACCTAATATTCTTATTCAGAAGATAAGATTGTTTTACTCGAGTTCGCTATTATTTATTAAGATTTCATAATATTTTTAAGGAAAGGGTATGCGGAGGAACATATTGAGTTTAATATTATGTAAATTACATTTATATATTTATAGGTTTCTAGTATAGTAGGAGGAAATTGGATATTAGGATATATCATACCAGCTCTTGGTTTTGATGTAAGATTTTTCTCTTCATGGATGTTAATGAGTATACAATTAATGTAATTAATGAATCTCGTTTCTTTTTTTTAGAAATATATTTCATTAAATGTATAAAATTTAGATATAAATTATGATTAGGATATGGTGTAGATTTTAGTATTTATATTCTCCCAATAACAAATGTTCCTCATTGAGGTTAAGGAATCCGATTTATATGTATTTTATAACCTCAGTGAATGTTTCTAACCCATGGCTTACTGGTGTAATGATTAAGAGGGTCACCATCTACCTTATATCTGTTCCACCCCAAGAGTGGTAGTCTACTTCGAGATAGGGCCATGTCATATTGAAATCTAGGAATCATGTTCATGAATAGGATAGAGGTTTTGAGTTAAGAACTTGGGATACTATATGGATTGGTAGGAAAACATTTTCAGCTCACTATAATAATCAATATAACCAATGGGGATCAGTTGAGACATGGGTATTTATGGTACCCTTGGATATGAATCCAGAAATGATATGTTTATTGGTCATACATAACACTGATATTTTTTAGAATAGAGAACTAGTAATCTATAATTCATCATTCTTGTTTTAACATATGAAAAAATGGGTAGACTATAGGATTTGGGAGATCATAAAGAATAAAATCAATTAATGAATTATTTGATGTAATATATTATATATTAAAATTTTATGTGTATGAATATATTTTCTTCTTAAATACATGGATCTAGGTCAAAATTTTCATCATTTTCAGATTAATGAAGTATTGTAGTACATTCCAAAAGGTCACTATAGAGAATAAGATGATGAGAATGACACTTGGAGGTGTAAAATCGTAGATTTTTAGAATAACTGTATCTAGATATTTTAATGCATAATTTTAGATAATTTAAATGAAGATTGGTTGGATGATGTTGAGATCACATTCAATTTTATACATTCTATAAGGGAGAAATGGGTTTTAATGGTTCTGACGATGCTTCAGATAGTACAAAGCATGTTGTACATGTTATTCCTCGGTGATTATGAGGAGAAAAACATATCTTCGGAGACGTTCCAAACTCAATTATGAGAATATTTTCTATCTATGGACATATAAGAATTCAATAAAATGTATCTTCATAACCATTCATTGGGGATTTCAAATGTGATTTATTTTGGTGATCCATTTTAGGATTAGTATAAAATATACTTTAAAATATTTCCATTGGAGGAGGCCATGGTGATAAATTATGAAGAAACATTCCATTTAGCGATCCATTTATAGTCACCCAATTAATTTTTTGAAGTTTAATAAAATTTATATAATGAGTGAAGGATTTTGAGGGGATACTTCTTTGAAGTATATTGTTATGAGAGATGATTCATTATGAGTACTCCTGAATGAAGTAGGGGGTATGTGGTTCCCAGTTGCTTGGATATAAATGTTTTTGGTTGGTTTGGGGATATTCCATGTCCTCAACATCTAATTATTTAATGTGTGGTGTATTTTGTAATATTTATATGTGATTATAGTTTACTTGTTTTTGTGGATTATGTGGTCATGAATGGTGAGAGTTTCCAAAAATTTTGAGAATATAACCTATTGAAGGCATTCGGGTTATGATTTCATTATTGTGGATTTTCAACGGAACTAGTATCCATAGAGTGATTAATTATGGGAACTGATGAGATGAGATAGGGAATGATGTTGAATTTGATGAGAGTATCCTATTCATCAAAGAGTAGAGTGTGTCTATGTAGGTGGTCATCATCATAGTGATAGGGACATGAAACATATCATGGCCAACTTCACGGCCTTGTTTTTCCTACATATGATGATCCCTATATCATTTGAGGTTACATTTTCATGTTTCATACTAGGGTTAATGATTTGATTCATTCTCTTATTATTCACAACTTCATATGACATACCTATGTACACTATTTTATACATTATGTGTAGAGGCTTCAAATGTATTTACTGTTCACATAGTATTTTTAAAGTTCCTTGTTATCAAAATGAATTTGTATAAATGGTGACCTAGTTATAGGGGAGTACTAATATTTTGGAGTCATAATATCTATACATATATAGCTCTAAAATAACATCCTCATCATGGATTGGATGTATTCAATGAACGATATGATGGACTGGTTCAAGCTATAGGTTATATTCTATGAAGTTGATGTAAAAAAATATATATAATGGATATACAGTTCCATATTTTTTTTACATTCATGTTCCATAATTATCGTTGATTTCCAATTATATATATTTTTCTATCTGAGGAATAATTGAAGGTTTTTCCCATGGTTGTGGAAAAATATACAAATGTATTTTTGGTGGACGCTGTTTCATTATCCTCTTGGTGTAAGATCATCATAGGGATTAATCTAAAACAATGTATGTCTCCTTTATAATTATATATGTATATGATGATACAATATGAGTTTTGATATATATAAGTAGATCTTGATGATATATTTCAAAGTGGTTATGATTATATAAGTGTTCCACCTTGGGGTTCACTTGTTTGGATAGTGAATATGGTAGAATAAATCATGTGAAATTTCATTGATTATCATCATATGAACCAGTCGACCGGGATGAGGAAATTTCCCCTTCCATGGATGGATGATATATTAAATCACATAAAAATAAAATTTTTGTTATCAAAGATAATTATACGATATGTATATCATTAGATGAAGGTGAAGTATTATGATTTTATAAATATTTATTACTATTTTTAATTTTCGGAAAAACATCTTCTTGGTTATATTATTCAATGTTCAATTAATGCTATTAGGTTCATGGGTTTAATTAAAACAGATTATAGTGTGTTCCAAAAAAATTTCATTGTGTTTTCTATTAACATATACTTCATGAAATCCATGTCTGGGAATGATCATGAAAATAATTTCTATATTGTTTTGGGATTTCTTCATTGTTACCAGTTTGTAAATATTTTTTCAATGTTTTAGTTCTTTGATCATGATTTATCTATCATGGGGAATGTGGATTCCATGTAAGATTTATAAATGTATCCATTGACAATAGATGAGTTTTTCTCTTTGGAATACCCCAATAATATGACATATTTTATATGTTTCTATGGTCATTAAGGTTATTATAGGGTCTGTGTAGCTAATTTCACTCAGCTTCCAACATATATGATCTTGATTACCAAAAATAATTTGGTACTGTAAAATACTGACCCTTTTAATATAGGATTTCTGTAACGAAAATAGAATTTGGTTAGTTCAAATTTCTTTTGTTTAAAAGTGGATTGAATTAAGTCGGTGGTTTAAAGTGGCGCTTCGTGTATTGGGTTGGGTTTTGCACTAATGCACCAGATATCAAATTTTTTCTTATTTATCATGGAAGATAAATGGAAATGAGAATAACATTACAAATATTATGTCAATTTGGAAGTATTTGTTTTTCCATAAGATGTTTTGTCTATGTTACTTAACTATTGAGAATTTTGGGGATTTACATATAAGATATTTAGCCACTCCTTCTTCAATTGTTACATGATCATTTGAAAATGACATATTTTTTAATTAATATATTATAATGATGTAAATTTTCCTTATACACATGAAAAAAATAAATTTTCTTGCTAGTGTGCTAATAATGAAGTCAAATAGTGAAGTACTACGTGAATATAGAGATTCCAATAAATGAATGAAAGAAATCATAATGATTAATCTTGATATGGGATCATTTGGAAGAAATTTTTTTGCATTTTATGTTAAAGTATTTTTATATTTGGTGAAATGGGTGAAGGTGTCCCAGATTTGGGATTATGAGGTGGAAGATTGGTGAGGCTATGTTTATTCGGTAATTTTACATATGGTTGTTCTATGGATGAAAAAGACCAATTTTTTTTTGAAAGATTAATTTTTTAACATATTTTATGCGTGATATGATTTTCCATGAGTTCAATATAATACCCTTACAATTATAAACTTCTGTAAAAATGTTCTACCATAGTTTGGAATGTTTGTCTTGGGGACCTATGTGGAAGAAAATAGTTGCAATGTTTTTTTCATGATGATTTTTATATCAAAGGTGAAGGGTAATCACTATGTTCATTGTTGTTTTCCATAGTAATTATATTTTACATACAAGGAGTGGCATGATATCTCGATGAATTTTTTTTGGTTTACCTCATGATTATAGAATTTAGTTTAGAGGACGTTTTTATAGGAAAAATATAGTGGAGGTTGTGAGAATATACAGAGTCTTAAGAAGGTCACCACATATCATGATATTATTTTTAAATCTAGGATTTACATTGGAATCCAAAATGGTTTTGGATATCATTTATTCCTTATCACCAATTTTCATCCGTAGAATAATGTTCAGATATAACACACCATCCTAACACAAAATGTAATAATTATTTTTTGAGTCCAACATTTTAGATTTTATTGGCCATGGTATATTATAGTATTTTTTTCAGATGGAAAATTTCTATACATTGCATATGGTATTGTTTTTCAATTCACTTGATAGATAGTCATTTGATATAGTTATGATATAAGGTTCCATATGCTTTTAGACCTTCCCTTGTTTTTGTTTTCATGGTATATAATCAGATTTTTGTGCTAATGACCAATTTCTCTACATTGTATATGGTATTTTTTTTCAATTCACTTGGAAGAGAATAATTTGATATAGATATGATACAAGGTTCAATATGATTTTAGACCTTCCCTTTTTTTTTTGTTTTTAATGTTAGAGGAAATTTTGTGGGATTTTATGAGTTTGGTGAGAAAGTGATTGAAAAGGGGTGATCCACAACCTCAAAATGAATGGATACATTATAGTGGGATGTGTTTTGAAACCATGTAGCTGTATGGAATTTTATTTATCCCAATAGTTTCATACTGTATAACATTAAGAATTTGGAGGGATATATCATTTTTAAAGGTTGTTAATGTGGGGTGTTAAGGGTTTCACTGTATCATGTGATCCAAATTTGTGGAATATTACTATTATATTATAATGGGTCTATGACTGAGGGGGGAACATCATGGTCACCTTCCACTATTCCATTTTTTTCAATAGGCATCACCTTGGTCTCTTTAAAAAATATATTCATGTATATACATTTAGACACCTGAACCATGATTCTGACCCACTTCATCCACTAAAATACTAGACTCCCAATGGTAATTTTCTATGTATATGAATAAAAATTAGTTTAGTATTAAACATGATAATCCCATTCTATAAACATGGTAAACTATATCACATTCTACCTATATTTTATAGTAGTTTAATTTTGTTCAATCTTGTTTCCTCATAATTATAATTTCCATGTTATAAAGGATTCTCACCATTTTATGATGGGTTTTTATTTTATTTTTCATGGTTATGGTGGGGTGTCCTTTGAGTGATTTTGTTTACTCTAGGATAGCTAATAAGAGATCCATGTTGTTGATCCATTCCAAGGTGAAGAATGTTTATCATTTTGATGTAGAGTATTCATTGATTCTATTTTATTTATGTAAAATATATAATTGGCCTTGGTATTTCCGTTTGTATGTAACTACAACTAACCTAATAATTACTGGATGAGACTAAAAATTTTAATTTTATATCAAGAACATTTTGATGATTTATTCATTGATATTGGTTTTCCTCTTGATTATATAGATAGTGTTGATATATATATTATACACGTATTATATTTTTGTGAAAATTTTATTAACATTTTAAAATAAGTGAAATATGAAAATTATGTATATATTGAATAATATATTATTGGATAAGTAATTAAATAATATTTATGCATAATTCATAAGTGTTTTTAATTGATAATAATTTAATTAATTATAATTACATGTTTAATAAAAAAAATTAAAATTAAAATTATAAATTCATATATAATGTGAATGATGGTAATGATTTTTGATAATGATAATAAAAAATCACCCAGTATGATAATTGTTCTACTCTGATTATGATGAAATGGGTTTTATGAAAAATAGCATAGTTAAAATATTTTTTAAATTATTATATATATTCAATGGGATTAACATAATAAGAAACTATGATTAATGATAGATTCATTTTTTTGAACATTGATCTTATTTCCATATGAGATATGAGTGCCTTATTTTTTTACATTTATTTTTACGAATTCTGTTATTTTTTATTCCTCCTAATGTGTTTTAGATGTGAGACATTCTTGAAATGTTGTATGATCCCATGATGGATTATCCTAGGAAGGCTGATGAGATATATGCATGGAGGCCCAAGGATATGGTAGGGGTTGTTTTATATGGTGGAGAGAAATTCTCGGATATGAATTTTGGTGAAGCAGATGGATCCTAGGTGAATTGAGCAGGATGATGTTGGTATTGCAAGTTTATGTTTTCCATATTAATTTTTTCTTTATATGATTATATTTAATTTCCAATTACCAGGTTTCATTTTACCTACATTTTCTCCACTAGTTGATAATGATAAATCTTCTTTGTTTCATTAAATAATTTTATCATAGGATGATTTCTTAGTGTAAATATAAATATTGAATGAATTTTAGTAATGCTTAATAAATCTATTAACCCATGAGTTTGGTGTTGGTATAATTATAAAGTGTTGGTGCCCTGGAGGAAATGTGTACTCAATTCGGATTAAGCCTCGATGGAATAAACATGGATTGATGTCAAATGTAAAATGATTAGAATAATTTAAATTAATTTATGATGAATTAATTCACATAAATTGAATTGTTTAATGAAAATAAAATAAAATAATGTATAAATTTAAAATGATTATATTCATATTACATGTTTATTTAATTTTAGTGGGAGATGAGAGTTTGAGTGATGTTTGTTGTATTTCATTAAAAGAGTAGGTTATACCCATGGCGTGACTATGAACTGTAGTATATCTTGTATGTTATGGGATTTTATACACTAGACCACCCATGTCAGATAGGGTGACTAAACCTATGTGTAATTATAGATAGTTTGAATGACCCTATCTAATATTCTCAGAGTCGGTGCATTAAAACATTAAATTAGCATTAATACACAGAATTAAATATTGAAGGACCAATCAATATAGATGTCATGGAAACAAGGAATACATAAATGATAATGCATTGTAAAAAAAATTCAATCATGATACTAAATAAAATAAAATAAACTGGGTCCTTGAATTGTTATTCAATAATTTATTAGTCATAACCTAGAGAAGGAAACATAATAAGGGTGAGATAAATTTTTTTGTAATGGTAAGTAAAGTGGATTAAATAATAAATCATAGGTAATAATTAATATGGATGGTTAAATAACTAATGTTCTTTACATAACTAGATTAGGGAAAATCAATATGGCAGGATTAGAAGCTGAAACACGTCCAATTTAATCAATGAAAAATTGAAATGTATCGATAGATATGTTAGATGAAAAATAACAGGCATGAAATATAACTGAATATAACATGATGGAAATTCGTTATTAATGGATTTTATGTCTAAGGCAGACGATGACCTTTTACTATCATGATCTATCCTTTGAACTGAAAAAACTGCAAATCCATCCTCTGTTAAATTTGGCCAACTAAATCATCTCATGAGAAGCTATTGATGAATCGAGGAGAAATATAAACTATGGGATCCACCCTTCATTTCATGTAAAAATAAATCCACAAATTGAATAATCAAAAAATATATTATTCCTTATTATATATCCTTAATGGATGATGAAAATAGGTTAATCAAATAACTGTCAAAGTAAACACAATATCAAAAATTTTATACGGTTAAAGAAATACTAATATACATTGAATGAGAATGTGAAATTTCATGTAAATTAGATATAAAAATGATTAAAATAATATTATTACATCAATGTAAATTAATAATCTCAAATGTAAGTGACATTAAGAACATTTTTAGAGAATAATATTTTAAAAGTACAATGTGTCCCCTAAATCGTTGAAACATTTAAATAATAATCACTAGAAAGGTATTATGTAAAAAGAACCTAATAATATCAAGAGAATAATATGATTAATTATATAATATATCAAAAAAATTATTATGTATGGAACTAAAAATAATTAATTAATGAATATGACATTAATCTCACTGATTTAAAAAGTGATATGAAAATCCCTTACCTTAACCATCATCTTTTTGTGTTGTATTTAACCTTATATATTTTGGTAAAAAATTTGAAACTATCTAATACCATAACAAAACACATGTTCATAATACCATATATTAACTTCTTACAATATTTTATTACCCCTTTGTTAACACTCATTCATTATTTTGACTATTTCGGTAGATAATTGCCTAGTTTTATCAAGTACATTTCGTCATGTTATTTGAAGATATTATTAAATATATCATGGATTGAAAATCCTTATAATGTAAAACATTACTAATGTATATTACATATTCAGTATATATGTGTTTTTAATATTCCATTATATTTGGAGATTATAAATGAAGTACACCGTTCCTGAAGACGGTTGGTTGTACGTACGCATTAACTCTGCTTTCATTTCATCATAATATTAAATGAATTTAAATATAAGTGATTAATATTTATAGTATAATTTTGAGTATAATATATATGTTATATATGTTATATAGTTTTATTATAAACATACTTTAAATGTTCCATGTATGGCATGAATGAGTAAAAACACTTTGATGGGCGGTAGTCCACACTTCCTCAAATTAAATTATCATATTTTCACATTATGGAATGCATAATGTTATGTTATAAATTAAAGTTACATAATAATAAATTCATGATTAATGATATATATATATATATTATATATATATTCCATCATAATGGAATGCACAAGACATGGTAGGGGTTAATCGAACAATCATCGTTTTGTGAGACATTAGTTTGACGTATACAGAAACAGTTTGATCAAAACCCCTTTGATGAATGTGTGTGTATATGTAGTTCAAATACATAGTATAAAAATATCCTAGTAATCAAAGGGTATATTTCTTTACAATTAATCATTGAATAATAATTTCATTGTGTCTGGATAATGGAAAAGAAACAAAAAATCATGAGAGAATGTGTTACCTCTTAATCATGTAACTCATTTTGGTTTGAACCAAATGACATACATGAAAATATTTCTACCAAAATTTAGGCTACTAGGAAAATGGGATAGATTTTATGAGACTAATTATATTTTTTGAGGATGAACTATGGTTATTTGAGAATTCTGATAAATGTGGAGAGGTGGTGTCCTTTTTTGGATGGAAATTGACTCACTTAAAATTTTCGAAACAAGGTTTGTTTGAAGAAGTTATTTCAGAAAAAAATTAATAAAAACACAATATAATAATTAATGGAATGTTTATGATATAAATATGGAAAACTGATGGGTTTTGGAATAGATTCTAGTTCATTTCTGCCCTTAAAATTAGTGGTTTATTCAATTATTAACCTAATTACACCTTAATTGATATAATCAATATTAATCAGTTCCACTAAGAATGTTTTTAAAAATTAATTTGATCTTATTAGGATAAAAATATTATATTCATTACCATGGTTTATGTCTGATTCTGGAAATTTAAATTACAAAAGAGGAATAATTAGGATTAATGTTAATCTCTTAGACAGACAGATTTAATGGTTTTATTAGTAAATTGTTCAAAAGATTAATATGTTTTTATATTCAATTTTAAAATAAAATTGATTATAATGAAATAAAATTGATTAATATATTTATAAATGTTCTAATAATAATTTAAAAATATATAATGTAATTTAAAATTAATAATTATTTAAATGAAAATGTAGTTTTTATCTAAATCAAAATATTTTTTCAATATTAGTCAAATAATGGTGATTCTCAAAAAATCCAATAAACAACCTAAGATAAATATGAAATTATGAATTCGAATAATGTGATTATTTTATATAATTATATTAACAAAAGTTTCAAAATTAATATTTAAAATAGGTTCTCTATTAAAAGGATACAAAAATGCATATATAAGAATATAATATTTCATGTGTAATATTGGGCATTCTCTTAGAGTATGCCTATTAATCGAGTGTATATTATTTGGAAATATATAAATAAGATATCTAAATGATTTATAATTTAATTTACTATGAATTACATAACTAAATTATGTTTTTTAAATTAGGGTTTTGTGTATAACAATGATATCTAAAGGTATATATGGTAAATTCTTGAGGTTCTACATTCTTACCAAATTCAAGAATTTTATCCTTGAAATTTTAGTGTAATTGCCATAAAAATATTGTGTAATTATCCTTCATATAATCATATGGTTCCCATGCTAATTCTTGCATCATATGATTTCTCTAGAGTTCCTTTATTAGATGAGTGGTCTTATTTTTCAATGATTTTACTCTGGTATAAAGAATTTAGATGGGTTCTTCACAATTCCAATGGTTAGGTTCCAACTCTAATTGATCATATGTTAGAATATTTTTTGATCCAAGTATATATTTCCTAAAAATTGCATCATAGAACACAACATTTCCCTTTGAAATATTTGGAGTCATTTCCAATAGAAAAAAAGCATCACCAACACTTTCATGAATTTCATAGTGGTCGAGGTACCTTGGACTCAGATTACCCTTTTTATTGAACCTGATTACACCATTCCATAGAGATACTATTTTTAAAACATGATCAACCACATAGAATAAAAATTATTTTCTCCAATTATTGATATAAATTTTTTCCTACTTTGATCCTTTTTTATATGTGCCTGAATAGGCTTTAACATTTTCATTTTCAATTCCACATATTTTGGCCCTATGAGTTACCCTTCACAAACATCTTCCTAATAAGCTGGTGTATGACACATATTTACATATATTTCTTCGTTTAGATCCATTTTATCACATGAATGGGAATTATTATAATAGGAAACCTCCACCACAAGAAGGTATTGATCCCACAAACCTTGAAGATCTAATGAACAATATCGTCACTTATAATACATAGAATGAATTATTCATTTAGACTGTCGATTAGATTGTTGTTTGTGGGAAGTACTCAAATAAAGAACATTATTATGGTCCTTCTGATTACTCTTCCCTAATAATGATTTAAATCAATGGTCTCAATTGTAGATAATGGATAAAGGTGCAACATGAAGTTTTATTTCTTCATTAATTTATAGCCTTGTGAAGTGCTCAAGAGGAATATCTTCTCTTACTGCAAGGAAAGGGTAGATTAGGTTAGGCAATCCACAACAAACTGAATTACATCATTCCTCCATGTATTTTTTTTGTAGTCCTATGAAAAATTAAATAGTTATTTCATTACATTTCCCCATAGGTATATAAAGATTATACATAACTCATATATGTTGTTTTCTTACAACATTCACTATTTGATAAACCAGACATCAAGACACATAATCTATAATTTCTCATTTCATGTTATCCCACCAAAAATGATCCTTCAATTACCTATACATATTTGCGCATCTAGGGCGTTTAGAAAAATTTGATCTTTGTCCATCATCCCTAAGTTCTATTTTTACATTATGTATATATGGAACACAATTTATTTTTCCTAATTTCAAAACAACATCTTCACAAAATGAAGTCTCCTAATTTCCCATCATTCACACCATTGATTTTCATATGAATGTCCTCATCATCAGATTTTTAATTATCCACCCTTTCTAAAAATGGTGGTATAACTATCATTTAATCAATTATTTATGTCTCACCATCCTTAGAAATTCCCATATCCATATTCAATATATCCACAAACATAAGATCTTTCTCAATCCTAGTTTTTTTATAACTCTATGATATTTTTTACTCAATTCATCATCCACCTTATTCATATTCTCATGGTGGAAGTGGATTTGGAAATCCTAATATTTAAATATTTAAATCCATCACCATTGTATCGTGTGTATCACTTAATGGGATAACATGTATTTATATCCCTTATGATCTATGTATATATCACATCTTTCTCCATAGAGATATTTCCTCCATGTTTTTAGCACAAAAATTATAGCTGCTAAATTCAGATCAAGGGAGGGGTTGTCCATCTCATGAGTATTCAATTTCCTTGATGAATATGCAATAACATAATTATTTTTCATTAAGATACAAACAAGTCCCTTTTCAATGAATCAATATATATGAAAAACCCATCACTAGTAGATGGTAGAGTCAAAAATGGACCATTTAATAATATTATATTTAGTTTTTCAAAGCATTAATCACATTAATTTGTACACACATATTTATTACCTTTATATGTAATCTTGGATAAAGGATTACCTAAATGGGGATATTTTGAATGAAATTTCGATAATAACCTATATAACCAATGAAACTAGGAACCTCATTAATTTTTCATGTAAGACCTTCTGTAGCTGCCTTTTATTTGTTGGATCAACTGAGGATCCATCATTAGAGAAAATATGAAAAATAAAAGTGACATCGTGAAGCCATAAATAATATTGACTAAATTTTCCATATCACTCTTACCCTCTATGATTCTTAAGGATGATCCAATAGTGATCATCATGATCCTCATAAGTATTACAATATACATGAATATCATCAATGAATACTACAACAAAATTGTCAAGTTATTCTGTAATACTGTATTCATTATGTCAAATAGATGGTGCAATAATCAATCCTAATGGAATTACCAAAAAATCATAATGTTCATACCATGTAGGAAAATCTATTTTTAGAATGCCTTCCTTATTCACACCTAATAGGTGATACCTAGAATGAAGATAAATGTTTGTGAAATATTTGGCTATGTGATGTTGATCAAACTAGTCATCAATGAGAGGGAGTGGATATTTGTTATTTAATTTAATGGAATTAATTTCCCTATAATCAATTCACAAAATATTGGATCCATATCTCTTGTTATTGAAGATGATTAGGGATCCCTATGCTGAAATAATAGTGAAAATAAATCCTTAATTACCAAAATACTCTAGTTATTTCTTCAATTCCTTCAATTTCACCATGGCCTTCTTATAGGATGTCTTTGATATTGGCCTTGAATCAGAAACTAAATCAATGGAAAATTCAATACCATGCTCTCGATGATGTGTAAGGAAATCCTTCCAAAATACATCAATGTATTCCTACAAAATTGGTACATATTCAATTTGATTATTAGTTCCCTCTCAAATATTTGGTTTTTATACTTCTACCCCGAGTATTTCATTAAGTAGTGCTACTAGCGTGGATCTGAATATGAGTCGGGTGAGGAATATTGTACTCCAAAGATAAGTGTTTCTATATAATCCTAAAAAATTGTAATTTATTTTCACTTACAATATATTTTTTTCAACATATTTCAAGATACAATCGAAACTGAGGATTACATATTTGTCCACCATGGGTATGATAATAAGTTGGGTACATAAAAAAAGTTTATGTGTCATAATGGGGACTGCAAGACCCAAATTCGTTGCAATTATACATCCCATAGATGTTTTAACTGACTATCTCTTATTAGATCAAAGATATAATGTTTAATGTTTTTTGAAAATTGGATAGATAAATAAGTAAGGGTTGATCTAGAATCAAATAATTTATTGAATAAATTTAATGGTATGAATAATGTACCTCCACAACATCATTTGGTACTTCTATCTCCACTATAGTGAACACGCAATCGTTAACATTTTACATTTCACACTTCAGAGGTATATTCCTCTGAAGTATAGGGAATTAGTTTGGAAAAGTACCTCACCACACAATAGTTAAAACACAGGAAAATAGTGTTTTCCTTATTCTATTTTAACTCTTGTTCTAGGTCACCCTTATCTTTTCAATTATAATAAACTATGTGTCCCGTCAAACATTTCTTAATGTGATTATTCCCAATGTTTTCACAAAACGGAAAATATTGATATTTATTATTCTTCGTAGATGCATTCTCATTTTCATTAATATTAGAAGAAGTATTTTTCTCGTGGTATCCCTAGATTATTCAACTTCCATAAAAATCCTTATTTGTCTTGATGGAATATAAAAATATCTTATTATATTATGAATAATACTAGGAAGCCAGTTCCCTTTGGAGATGTGTCCTAAGACCATTAATAATTGGGTCATTCATTCACTCCATGTTATGTATATAATCTATATAACAGCTTGATAACCCTATAAATGTAGAATAATAATAAGAAACACTCAATTATTCTATATTCTTAATCTTCATCTCAATTTTTTGTTCGTGATCGACGAATTTATTTAAAATTATCTCTTTAAAAGTATTATATTCCATGCTTTAAATTTCTTATTCATAAATTTTGTTATTTATTAAATACCTCCACCGATCTGTATCACCTTGGATATAATAGAACACAAGTATAACCTTCTCCTTTTCACTATAATCTAACGTTGTAAAAATCATTTCTAGATAATTAATTCACCGCTCAACAACAATTGGATTAGAAGACCCACAAAATGATTAGGTATTATAGTGCATAAAGTGATAATTCATTAGATATTATCTCCATGAAATATATTTCTTCATTTCGGGGATGGTTATTTGTCATTAATTGATTAATTTTCCCTAATATCACAATAATTTTCTCTCATCTAATACAAGAGGTATTGGTTTTCCCTTGAGGGAAATCATTTCATTTTCCATGAGTATTAACACTGCTCTTCCTTCTAGGAGCCATCTCTATACAACCACATATATTAGGATAGCCCATAATATATATTTCCAAATATGGTATTTCACATAACATAAATTTTAGCATCCTAAATGCTAGAATCATATATAATTTTTGGGTAAATATTTACTTCTAAATCATTCAAAATGGAAAATAAATAAAATTTAGATTAGGCTATGAATATACCCCAAGAGTGCAAAAATAGGCGTGTTGTATGGCTCGTTGTAATACACTATAATTACCAGTGTCATGACTAGAACACCTTGACATAGTTGTTACTCCTAGGTACATCTGTTCTAGAACCACATCCACCTATAGTATCCAATCATGGATTTATTTCTAGGAATAATCACACAATCACTACATTAAAAAATATCTAGGATGTTCATCTACACTTATCCCCAATGAATATCATAGGTTTTTTCTCCATAATCTATCTTTTCTAAATCTAGTTTCCAAGGATGTTATTAAACTTCCTTTGAGGCCAACAGTAACGTCCTGACCCCATATTCTTAAAGCGGATGGGTTATTAAATTATATTTTTATTACTAAAAGGAAATAAATATTGAATAACCCATCAGTTTATCAGTATTGGAAATATACATTACATACATGATACCCATAATACATATGGAAAATTAGAAATACAATGATTCTATATAATTAAATGATAAAACTAAAACCATTAATCATTATTCACCGATTTCGTCTTCATAACCATGAAAAAACATAATAAATGTGAGATAAAATACTCAGTATGTGTATGTAAATATGAACCAATAAATAATAAGTCATAATAATTAACATGGAAAGGTAAATAACTGATAACACATTTTATTCAAACAATCTTATTGAACAAAAAATAGCAATATAAGAAGCTGAAATACAATTAATTTAATTGATGAACTAAAAATGAAATATATCCATAGATATTTCAATTTAAGAAATCATGTGTGAATACTAAATGAATATAATACAAATGAAACACTTTATTAATGTATTTAATTTATAATTCACATGAGGACCTATTAATTTCAGGATCTATCCTTCATACAGTTTAAAACTACGGATCCATCCTATATTTAATTTTTCCAACAAAATGTCTCATAAGAACATATCCATGAATCTAGGATCTATATTAATTATGGGATACTACAATCATTTCATTTCAAAATAATTTCACAAACTCAATAATCAAAATTAATAATATTAATTATCAGGTAACTGTATTGGATGAGAAATACAGATTTATCAAATAACAGTCAAAGTAAACACCATATGAAAAATGATATATGGTTTAGGAATTAATAAAATCAATTTATTGAATATGTGAATATTCATGTAAAATTACCAAGAAACTTTATTACACAAATTTATTTATTAAATGGATATTAACTATCACAAATGATGTGAAATTAATAGCAACTGAGGAGTATAATCATTAATCAGTATAAATTGTCCAATAAAAATTTGAATCAATTAAATCATAATCACATGGTAGGTTTAAAATTAAATGAATATAGTAATATTATGAGAATAATATTATTAATAATATAATATATCATAAAATTCTTTAGGTATGTAACATAAAATAATTATGTAATGAATATAACATTTTTGTCACATATTTAATAATATAGATGAAAATCATATACCTTAATCATCCTCTTGTTGTGTGATATTTAACAACCTGTATACCAGTCTAAAAAATATTACTAATTAGTACCATAATTACACACATGTTTTATAATACCATACATTAACTTATTTCAATATTTTATTACATAATTTTTAACACTCATTTATTATTTTTATTATTTCGGGTGTTAATTGCCTAGTTTTCTCTAGTAAGTTTTGACTAGTTAATTGTTTTTGTTATTAATTATATTATGGTTTTATCATCTCTAGAAAATAAAAAATTACTAAATTATATTATATATTTCGTATATAATTATTTATAATATCCCTTAATATGTGTAGATTTTAAATGAAGTGCACCATTCATAGAGACTTTAGTCCATATATACGCATGAGCTCTACATTCATTTATTAATCATATTTAATAAATATAAACTAAATGATACATAAGTAATTTATAATTTATAGTATAATATATATGTTATAAATGATATAATTGTTTATTATAACAATCCTTTATGTGTTTAATTTATGTCAGGAATGAGTCGTATCACTTTGTGGGGGCGGTAGTCTGCACATCCTCCAACGAAATTATCATATTTAAACATGATGAAAACCATACAGGTATGTTATTAATAAAAATTACAGAAGAATATAAAAATTAAAAAAGATATATATATTATATAAAAATATACTTTCAATCATAATGGCCACTATGAGATGTGGGAGGAGAAACTTTAACAACCATCATTTCATGATGTAGTTGTTGGTTGTACTCTTAGAGTATGTTTGTTACCCATTTGATGGATTTTATGTAATTTGAGGACTAATACAAATATTAAAATACTACTATTATATTTATTATACATGTGTTTTTTTTAATCATATAATAATATTATTATTGGGAGTAGGTAATGGAAATGAGACTATAAATCATAAGAGAAGGTGTTACCTCTTAATCAGGTAAATTCCATTGTTTTGATACAGAAGAATACATTGAAATGTTTTCGGCCCAAATTGAGGCTTATAGGTTAAGGGTATGAATTTTGGATGACTAAATTGTCAATGATTGGCCTAAAATAGGTGGTTTTAGAGGTTTGATGAATGGGGAGACTTAGTGGCCATTTATAAGAAAGGAAAAGTACTTAATTGCATTTTTTAAACAAGTTATGTGTGAACATGTTCATACCGAACAATATCCTTACAAAACCAAAACTATAATCATTAATGGAAGTGTATTGGCTGAATTATGTCGATAAAATGGGTTTTGGAAATGTTTCTAGGTCATTTGGGCTCATAAACACCGAGTTTTATCCAATTAAAGCCCAATTATACATTAATTACTGTAATTATTTTTAATCTCGTTCAATAATAATTTTTTCACAAAAATTATGTTTATATTATTGTAAAAAATATTTTATTAATTTCAATGGTTTGTGTTATATATTAAAAAATCCAATTTCAAAACTGAAAGAATTATTATTAATTCTAATCTCAGATACTGATGGATTAACAGGTTTTAGTAGAAAAATGATAAAAAGATTATTATGTTTTTATTTTCAATTTAAAAGATTATTTGATTATAATGAACTTAATTTTATTTATAGATTTATAATTGATTTGATATGAATTAAAAAAAGTATAATTTAATCCTACATTACATATTATTTAAAGGAAAGGGTATTTTTAAAAAAAAAATGTAGTATTTTTTACTATTCATTAAAAATTTATGTTTGAGAGAAAAATCCTGAAAAATCAACCAAATATAATTTTGACAATATGAATTATAAAACTAAGTTTATTTTATCAAATTAAATTTATTAATATGATAAATTAATATTTAAAAATGGTTCTCCATGAAAAGGAGGAAAAGCAAAATATGTATGATTTTAATATTTCATATGAAATATTAGGATTGTTTTTATCCTATTAATATTAAATGTGTGTAAAATTATTTACCTGTATATATATAAATTAACTCAAAAATATTATTATAATTTATTTACATATGAAAAATGAGTAAATAATTTTTTTCTTAAATCAGGTGTTTTGTGTACGGAATGGTTATCTTATGGTAAATATAGTAAAGTCTTGGGGTGATACAAAGGCTCTTTTCTAAACATCCAAGTAGTAAGATAAATGGTTGAATTCCCTAACAGGGGTTTCGATATTCACATGGAGGTTTTGTAGGTTGCAGTGCACATAAATAAGAGTACTTATATATATGTTTGTAAATGTCTATGATGGAATGTCGTAAAATTAATCACAAGCATCATTAGATACTATATCCAAAACATTATTATTGTTCTAAAAGGTATTTTATATTATGGAATACATTATTGTACATGGTGTGGTTACAATGATTGATTTTGGTATAATATGTTATGTATGATACATATCACATAGTTTTTTTTCTCCAACACAAACTACACAATTAAAATATATAGATTTTATATTATATTATTTTATGAACAAGGTGTATTTATTTGTTCTAATAACAATGGATATTCTATATTTAATGTTTTTGGAGAGATTTGGATTAGTATATGGGTAAGGGTGTAGATTGGATGAACAATAAGAAAACAATGGAGGGGTAACCACGTTTTTTTATTAATATACTATATGATCTGTTTTACGTGATACTTGTTTATATATTTACATAGTGATGTTGGGAACATAATATAAATCATTATGTGATGATAATGATTCACTATTGTTTATTCAGAATTACCTGAATTTATTTACATTTTTGAAGAAATGATCTAGAGGGGACCCTATTACGTGTACTATTATGTAAATCCTAAATATAACTACAATCTTATTTTAAAGTTAGTTGGATTAGGTTTGAGATATAGATAGATATTACTATCTCATGGTTTTACTAGATCATTTTTGCGATTCATGGTCCCTTGTGATATTATTATTTTTGTAGTTGTTTTCCATATTCAGTTATTTTATTATTTTATGTCATTTAAAATATATACATTGTGTTTATATTTCCATTGTTAGTACACATTTATTGGATTATCAATCACATCACTCTCTTATACATGTTTCTCATAGAGGGTAATTCCTCCAATTTAAATGTTTGATATACCATTAATGATAGTCACCTTATTAGGGGATAGTGGATGAATGAATAAGGTGTTAACCTCTTTATCCTCTTAGTTATAGACTATAAGTGTAATGGCCCGGGTTTTTGGGGTCCATTACTTTTTGAAAATCTCGTTTTTGGTTTTTGGGACTGGGAATCACGGTGGCGTAGGCCTACTGGTAGCCTTAGCCTACCGGTAGCAAGCCTACTGGTAGCTCGGTCTACCTGTGGCCGCAGCTTACCGGTAGCTCTGTCTACCAGTTGCTCGGTCTACCGGTAGCTGCAGCCTACCGGTAGCTCAGCCTACTAGTAGCTGCAGCCTACCGGTAGCTCGGCCTAATGGTAGCTGCAGCCTACCAGTGGCTCGGCCTACCGGTAGTTGCAGCCTACCGGTAGCTGTCACTCACAGGTAGCTCTCAGCTACCGGTGGCTCTGGCCTACCTCGCGGGTTACTTCTAGTAGCACTCCTTTTTTGCGCAAATAGGGGTTTTGACCCTATTTTGACCTTTTTGAGCGTGTTTTAAAGAACCATAACACACGTAATAGTTTTTATTAAATACTTAATCAATTAATGTGTCAGTTTAAACCACCTGACCCCCTTTAATGACGAGTGGAGCCAACCACGACCCCCGCGCCTTACGCGGTTACGCGTTCTCATCTCAACCGTCCGCAACTATTATAAAATAAGGGTTAGCCGTGCTTTCTCCTATTCTTGATCGCGGATTTTCACAAATAGCTTCTGGTGCATCGGGCGCATCGTTATCCATAAAGTTCCGCGCCCCCGGCCTAAGCGTCGATCGTCGATCAAACATGTAGGTAATTTCTTCTTCGTCTCTCTCTTTTGTGTATCATGCAGGGTGGGCGTGTTTCTATTCTGTAGAATTGGACGAACCAGACCTAAACAAAGATAATGAACTAGATTCTATAAAGAAAGGGGGGTTGTGATCGTTGATGCCGTTTTACATTATGATCTTCTTTCTGAATTGTGTTGGCTTATGCCTCCTGAAAATCGAGGCCGTTGGTGGTCGTTGTTTGTGCACTAATGAACCCTGCTGATGTTTTTAATGGCTTGTATGTGGTTGTAAACTCCTGCTGTGGAAAGTGAATTGGTTAATCACGTATATCCTATCACGACCCGCCCTCGGGGTCCGTGCCGTGACTACCCCAAGCCCACATAACTGCAGAGTTCTAATAGGATCGGGTGCATGTCACGATCCGCCCTCGGGGTCCGTGCCGTGACTACCCCAAGCCCGCCTTCCATAGGCCAGGGGCTGGCGACTTGCACCAAGGCGTAAATCCCAGTAAAAAGGGAAGGCATTGCCTTTGTAAAGTAAACAAACACCACAGAGTAAGCAAGCGTAAATTAAACACTAAGCAAAAGCAGAGTACAACTGAAAGTGCGGAAAGGTAAATGGGCCAGTATACAAACCCAAACTGAAAGTAAAGTACAACTCGAAAGGGAAAACAGCAACTGAAAAGTAAAAGCCGCTACACCGGGATTTCCACTGGAAATCCCACCTGAAAGGTGGGTACAGATAGCTCCACTGCTCCACGGGTCCCGCCGTCCGCTCCAAGCACGTCCCGTCCAGTGGTCCACCTCCAGGTACCGTCCTGCTCTGCAAGCCTCAGCTAAGATCAACGTTGTCCGTCGTCTGCAACCAACACAACGTAGTGCGGGCAATGCCCGTGCAGGGGTGAGTATAAGCTACTCAGTAGGGACCCCGAGACCCCTGAAGGTCTCTAAAATCCACAAAGTAATAACCACGAAGAAAGGTACAATCACGAAGTAACAATCGACACTGATTAGGTATATTCCCATACATATACCTAAGTCATCAAATTCAAATACGCTCCAACCTCCGAGCCCAAGTACAACTCAGTCCACACAGGAAAGTAAACGTATTCCCTACAGGAAAGCAAAACGTAATCCACACAGGATAGCACAACACGATCCACACAGGAATGCAACAGGATTCAGCTCACATAGGTATACATCTTAGAAAGACGATAAAGATGATCTCTGATCCATCTAAGTCGTCGGACCCACGAAGGATCGATAGATAACTAACCCCCGCAAAAGACCCACACAGGATCGGGCCCACGTAGGACCTGTATGCGCTGGTTCACACAGGACCGCTGAGCGCATAGACCCACACAGGATCGGACCCACACAGGATCGGGCCCACAGAGGACCTGTAGCACTGATCCAGGTAGGATCGCTGAGTGCTGAAGTCGTCGTCGTCGAATCCACACAGGATCTCTGTACTGTCGTCATCGCAGTCACAGTAGCAGTAGCAGTCACAGTAACAGTCGCAGCCAGCACTAGGGTTCCCGCACACCGCATGCTCGTTTGGAGGGTCCGCTCCACGAGCCGAGAGGCTGATACATCAACTGTCATAAAGTCCAGAGTTGATGTATCCAAAATTTCTGTATCGTCAACAGGAACTCAACGCAACAGACGGCGCGTCGATCGAACGCCCGGTCTGAGAGATATTGGCATTTTCGTCCCTGGGGCCCGGTTGGTTTTTAAGGCAAAACCGACCCGACCGTACTCCACCTGCGTCCAAACCTCGGGCGGAGTATGCCAAAAGATCCATCTCACTAAGAGGAACACATCAAAGCTAACGGCAAGTCAATCGGACGTCCGTAGCTCAAGATATGAGTGTTTCCGCTCCGAAGGCCCGGTTGGTTTCGTGAACGAACCAACCCGACCGAACTCAAAGTGTTCCGAAACCTTGAATGCGATATACCGAAATGACCGTCTCGATCCAGGGATCACGTTTCCATAGACGGTTCGTCAATCAGAGGTCTGTGGCTCATGTTATGGCCAAAAGACCGAAACAGTCTCGAAAACGAGGGGTCCGGGTCCGGGCCGACCCGGCCCGACCCCCCTGGGTCGGCCCGAACCGAGTCGACCCGACCCGGATACGACCCGGTCTGCTGGACCGGGCCCGGCCAGGGTGCCGCGCATGTGCCGCACGCGGGGGGTTAAACCCCCCCTTTTTTCGGATCTCGGCCGGTCTCTTCTCACGCGGGACCTGCGGGTCCCGCCTCCTATCCAACCGGCGGCCGGCGCGGCCGCCCGCCCCTGGCTGCTCCGCCGCGGCCGGAGGGCCGCGGCTCTTTTTGATCTCCGGTGCCGGCGGCCCGGCTGGCCGCCGGTCGCCTCCTCGTTCCGCCGCGGCCCGTCTCCGGCCTCGGTCTCTTTCGTAAACAACGACGCGGTGCGTCGGCACCGCATTTCTTTATCGCTGCTTGCTCCGGCCATAAATTATTTTGTTCCCGCGCGGTGCGACGACACCGCGCTGTCTCCGCTAAATCAACACGAAAGATTAGAAGGGGGAGGAGAATCGGTCGTGTTCGTGCGGTCCGGTCTCCTCCCGTTATAACGATAACTGTTGGCCAATCGTATAAACACAACAATGAACGTTTCACAAATTTTTAATAAAATTTGGAACTACGCCCAACGGATTATTCTTTCATGTTCGAGGGAATGAAAACACGTAATTTAAAAAGGACAAACCCCTACCTTGGTTCTGGAACGAAGTTCGATGATCGATAATGATTCGCGGAAGTCGAGCGTTGCGGTGGTCGGCGTCACGGAAGAAGAACGTCGATGTCGCGGTTATGTCGTCACGGAAAACGGTTCCTGAGAATGTGGAGTTCTTCGTCGATGTTCGAAGGTTCTTCGTGTTCTTCGTCAGAGTTGAAGAAGAAGAAGAAGGAGAAGCTCCCAAAATTTCTCTAAAGGTGGTAAAAGAAATTCAACCAGAATAAAATAAGCTTTAAGCTTATATTATTAAATAACTTTACCACATGAATTTCAAAGGATTGAATTGAACAACTCACCTCAATTAATACTTAAAGTTGTCAAACAATAAATAAAAGGAGGGTTAATGGGAGTTTTGAGGGAAGATGGAAGGTTGGGTTTCGTGTGGGCCCCACCACACTTAATCCTCCCAACTCCCTTTGGAAGGATTTAAAAAAAAACATCAAGTTAAAATAAAATTTTGTATTCCACAAATTTTATTTAACTTAATCTAAAAACCCAAAAACTACCTTTCAACCCGTAATAAACGCAACTTCCGAAAAGGTCTCCTTAAGCGAATATCGGCGCTGCGAGTTCATCAGTGCCCTCGGATTTCAATTCCGAGCACCGGATCAAAAGTTAGGAATTCCCGCTCGTTCGTTCACTGAACGTACCCGAGCCAAACTTCGGAAATTGATTCCGGACACTCCGGGCATCGGAATCAGGTGCCGTCAGAAACCGCGCTCTTGTAAAATTCCAAAGAAAATTAAGAAAAAATTTCACTTGAATTTTACGGGTCTTTACATTACTCCCACCTCAGGGCTTTACGTCCCCGTAAAGATATATCAAAAACTAGGGAAACAAATGAGGGTACTGAGTACGCATCTGAGCCTCCCGCTCCCATGTGCTCTCCTGGAGATTCCCGTGTTTCCATCTGATGCGCACAAGAGGAATCGATCGCCCATGCAGGACCCGCTCCTGTCGATCCTCTATCTTCACCGGGACCTCCGTAAAAGTCGCCCCATCGTCAACGTCAAGCTCCCCATGGTCAATGATGTGCGTCGGGTCGTGCACGTATCTCCTCAGCTAAGATACGTGGAAGACGTCGTGCACCCGGTGCAACTGAGGTGGCAGAGCTAGGCGATAAGCCACCTCACCAACCCTGCTGAGGACCTGGAAGGGTCCGATGAAGCGCGGAGATAACTTGCCGCCTCGGCCAAATCTCCGAATACCACGTCGAGGTGAGACCCGCAAGAAGACGTGGTCGCCATCCTCGAACTCCAGTGGCCTCCGCCTCCTGTCAGCATATGACTTCTGCTGGCTCTGAGCTGTCCTCATCCGCTCCTGGATGACCTGGACCTTCTCTATCGTGGCCTGGACCATCTTCGGTCCCACCAGTGCTGACTCCCTAGGGTCTGTCCAGCACAAAAGAGATCTACAAGGTCGGCCGTAAAACGCCTCGTACGGTGCCATCCCGATGGTGGAGTGGTAGCTGTTGTTGTACGCAAACTCCACCAAGGGTAGGTGGTCCTCCCAGCTACGACCAAAGTCTAGGACACATGCGCGGAGCATGTCCTCGAGAGTCTGAATGGTCCTCTCCGTATGACCATCCGTCTGAGGGTGAAAGGCTGTGCTCAGACGTAGATGCGTCCCGAACGCCTCCTACAACCCCTTCCAAAGCCGGGAAGTGAATCGAACATCTCGATCGGAGACGATAGATGATGGCACACCGTGGAGCCTCACAATATCCTGAACGTAGAGACGTCCCAAGCTCTCCACTGAGCCCTGCTCTATGATGGGTAAGAAGTGTGCCGACTTGGTGAGTCGGTCAACAATCAACCAGATGGAGTCGTGACCTCTGAAAGTGCGTGGATGACCAGTCACGAAGTCCATAGATATGCCATCCCAATTCCACTCCGGAACCTCCAAGGGCTGTACCAAGCCTGCTGATACCTGATGCTCTGCCTTCACCTGCTGGAAGGTGAGGCATCGAGAAACGAACTATGCTACTGCCTTCTTCATGCCTGGCCACCAGTGTTGTCGTCCGAGGTCCTGGTACATCTTCGCCACTCCAGGATGTACCGCCAAAGGAGACGTGTGAAACTCTCTCAGCACTTCCTCTCGCAAAGCGACTGGTACCATGGTACGTCCTCTGAAAAGGATGTCGTGCTCTGCTCCAAGGGAGAAACCATCAGGTGTCTGTCCCGAGGATATCTGTGCACGCCGTGTCTCACAGTCAGCATCCCCACGCTGTGCCTCCCTGACTCGCTGCAGTAGTGCAGGAGTGACTGTGAGAGACTGAAGGAAGGCTGCTACATCTCTATCCACGAAGGATATCCGCAAATAGGCTAGATGCTCCGTCGCCTCCTCAAGTAGCTGAATGCCCGTCCTCCTGCTAAGGGCATCGGCTACTACGTTCCCCTTCCCAGGAGTATAGACTATCTCAATGTCATAGTCCTGGAGGAACTCGAGCCATCGCCATTGTCTCAGGTTCAGGTCCTTCTGCGAGAAGATATACCTGAGGATCTGATGATCGGAAAAGACTGTAAAGCGCTTGCCCATCAGGCAGTGTCGCCATGTCTTCAGAGCGAACACCACTGCTTCTAACTTCAGGTCATGGGTAGCGTAGTTCTGCTCATGCGGCCTCAACTGACGTGATCCATAGGCGATCACTGCCCGCTCCTTCATCAGAACACATCCGAGTCCGGTCCCTGATGCATCGCAGTAGACTACATACCCTACTCCCTCCTCGGGAAACCTCAAGATAGGTGCGCTAGTCAATCTCTGTCTCAGCTCCTGGAAGCTCTGCTGACATCTGTCTGACCACATCAATGGTTTCCCCTTCTTCGTCAAAGCTGTGAGTGATGCCGGAACTCTAGAGAAGTCTGGCATGAATCTCCGATAGTATCCAGCTAGTCCCAAGAAACTCCAAACCTCAGTCACGCTCCTGGGTGGATCCCAAGCTAACACAGCCTCAATCTTCGCGGGGTCCCATGCAACTCCCACCTCAGAGATAACGTGTCCCAAGAAGTGGACCTCACGTATCCAGAACTGGCACTTAGAGAGCTTACCATAAAGCTGGTGCTCTCGGAGTGTGTCTAGTACAACTCACAAGTGATAGGCGTGCTCCTCCTCAGTCGTAGAGTAAATCAGAATGTCATCGATGAAGACCACGACAAACCGATCGAGGAATGGCTGAAAGATCCTGTTCATGAGAGCCATGAACACTGCTGGAGCATTGGTTACACCGAAAGGCATAACCAAGAACTCATTGTGGCCATACCGACATCTGAAGGCTGTCTTCTGCACATCCTCGTCTATGACTCTGAGATGATGATAGCCTGACCTGAGGTCTATCTTCGAGAACCACCGTGCTACCTTGAGCTGATCAAAGAGGTCATCAATCCTCGGTAGCGGATACTTGTTCCTCACTGTCACCTGGTTCAGGCGACGATAGTCAACACAAAGTCGCAAGCTCACGTCTGCTTTCTTGGTGAATAATATCGGGGAAGCCCACGGTGAAACACTGGGTCGGATGAACCCCTTGCCCTGCAAGTCCTCCAACTGTACCCATAGCTCTCAAAGCTCGTCGGGGGACATCTGATATGCTGGAGTGGATATCGGGGCTGTCCCGAGGTTCAATTCAATATAAAAGTCTACCTCTCTGCGAGGAGGTAGCCCTAGAACGTCGTCGGGAAAAACGTCTGCAAACTGATCCACCACTGCAGGAAAACCAGGACTCCTCACGTCAACTACTCCAAGGATGAGGCTAGCTAACTGATGAGTAATTGGATGTCCTCTCCTCTGCGGAAGTCCATCCTGTGCTGCTATGGCTCCCTTCTCGCCGGTGAAGGTGAACCTGCTTCCGTCGGTGCGTACACATCGCACCTTGCGCCTAAAACAGTCAATCTGTGCATGGACCGTAGATAGCCAATCCATGCCCAATATGACGTCGTAAGGCCTCGACGCTGCTATAAGAAGATCCCAGCCGAAGCTCTCGCCTCCTAGAGTAAGCTCACACTGCCGGCACCAGTGCGTAATCGTCGAGTCTGCTCCCGTAGGAGTCTCTAGCCGTACGGATCGAGCCAACGGCTCTGTCGGAATCTCCGAGCTCTGAACAAGGGCAACGGCTATGAAAGAGTGACTCACTCCTGTGTCTATAAGAACTGCAGCAAGGGTGGAATAGACACAGATAGTACCTCGAATCATCTCGGGTGCGCCGTGGTCGTAGGCCTCTGCTCCCTGGAGCTATGCCTGTCTCTGCCTGCCAGCTCCATGTGGTCGGGGTGGACCTCCTGGTGGTGGTGGTGGCAGAGCCTCAAAGCGTCTCCCACCACCGGCTGCTCGTCCAACTCCTCTGCCTCCTCCGCCTCCTCCCTGCGGACCGCCACGGTCGACCCTCTTCCTCGGTGGTCCCTCAACCGACTGCTTCTCCTCGGCACGGCGGGTCGGGCAGTCACGAGCCATCTGGCCCTGCCCGCCGCACGAGTAGCACTGTCTGCCTCTCGAAAGACTGGCTCCTCGCTGTGTGCCCTGCACTGCTGAGCCAGTGCCCTGAGGTCGTCTGCCCGAAGGTCTGGTCTGTCTGGAACACTGAGTCATCCGTCGACTGCCTGCTGCAGATGACTCTGCCACGTGCCGACTTGCGGTGGGTCGCTGCGCTGGTGTAGACTCAGCAAGGAAGCTCTCGATCAGAAGGGCCCGCTCCAGTACTCCTGTCTGAGTCAGTATGCTGAGGGAGATCAGCGATGCCCTGATCTCGTGTCTCAAACCCTACTCCAAGGTCCGGGCCCGGCAGAATGGGTCACGTACCATGTCGGTCGAGTAGCGTGAGAGATTAGTAAATCTCGCCGAGTACTGAGCGACCGTCGTGCTGCCCTGCCGCAGCTGAAGAAGCTCCTGGATACCTACCGCACGAATGGTGGCTGGGACGAACTCCGAGCGGAAGAGGCTCTCAAAGTCCGTCCAAAGTAGAGATGCCTCATCGTGCACCTGGAGCATCAAGCTCCACCATCGTCCGGCTGCTGCATGTAGTAGGCTCACAGCGAGGATCACCATGAGGTCTGCTGGTGTCCTCACTAGCCTAAACACACGTACCACTGCCTCCAGCCAGTCCTCGACTGCCTGGGGATCCGTCTCCCCGCGAAACCTGGGTGGTCGTTGGCGCTGAAACTCATGCAGTGCGCTGAGGCGACGTGCATAATCTGCGGCTGGTGCTGGAAGCATCGGGGGCTCGGCGGGTAGAGCTATCGCCGGTGCCACTGCTGACAAAGGGCCCTGCACCGAGGCCTCGTCGCTCGGTGGGCTGTAGTTACGCTCGACTCTCGGAACCCTAGCTGGCTGCCGTCGTGGGGCCATCTTGAAAAGGAAACAGGTGCGCCACGGTCAGAACAGTATACCTGGTGAGCTGATATAAGTAATTACAAAGAAAACTTTGAAACACACACGCAAACAATGTTTTCGTGCGTTAAGTCAGAAATCAGAAGTCAGGGTCCTGGTGTACGGATACGTCGGCCGCCGCACCAACACTGGACTCCCTGGACTGATAACCACACTCAATACGCTAAACATTATTGCTTCACATAGAAAATATCAGAGTTCGCGGTAGAACCGAACTCCTATGATACCAATTTGTCACGACCCGCCCTCGGGGTCCGTGCCGTGACTACCCCAAGCCCGCCTTCCATAGGCCAGGGGCTGGCGACTAGCACCAAGGCGTAAATCCCGGTAAAAAGGGAAGGCATTGCCTTTATAAAGTAAATAAACACCACAGAGTAAGCAAGCGGAAAGTAAACACTAAGCAAAAGCAGAGTACAACTGAAAGTGCGGAAAGGTAAATGGGCCAGTATACAAACCCAAACTGAAAGTAAAGTACAACTCGAAAGGGAAAACAACAACTGAAAAGTAAAAGCCGCTACACCGGGCTGTCCACTGGAAATCCCACCTGAAGGGTTGGTACAGATAGCTCCACCGCTCCACGGGTCCCGCCGTCCGCTCCGAGCACGTCCCGTCCAGTGGTCCACCTCCAGGTATCGTCCTGCTCTGCAAGCCTCAGGTAAGATCAACGCTGTCCGTCGTCTGCAACCAACACAACGTAGTGCGGGCAAAGCCCGTGCAGGGGTGAGTATAAGCTACTCAGTAGGGACCCCGAGACCCCTGATGGTCTCTCAAATCCACAAAGGATAAACCACGAAGAAAGGTACAATCACATAGTAACAATCGACACTGCTTAGGTATATGCCCATACATATACCTAAGTCATCATATTCAAATACGCCCCAACCTCCGAGCCCAAGTACAACTCAGTCCACACAAGAAAGTAAACGTATTCCACACAAGAAAGCAAAATGTAATCCACACAGGATAGCACAACACGATCCACACAGGAATGCAACAGGATTCAGCTCACACAGGTATACATCTTCGAAAGACGATAAAGATGATCTCTGATCCATCTAAGTCGTCGGACCCATGAAGGATCGATAGGTAACTAACCCCAGCAAAAGACCCACACAGGATGGGCCCACGTAGGACCTGTAGGCGCTGGTTCACACAGGACCGCTGAGCGCAAAGACCCACACAGGATCGGACCCACACAGGATCGGGCCCACACAAGACCTGTAGCACTGATCCACGTAGAATCGCTGAGTGCTGAAGTCGTCGTCGTCGAATCCACACAGGATCTCTGTATTGTCGTCGTCGTAGTCACAGTAGCAGTAGCAGTCACAGTAACAGTCGCAGCCAGCACTAGGGTTCCCGCACACAGCAAGCTCGTTCGGAGGGTCCGCTCCACGAGCCGAGAGGCTGATACCTCAACTGTCACAAAGTCCAGAGATGATGTATCCGAAAGTTCCGTATCGTCAACAGGAACTCAACGCAACAGACGGCGCGTCGATCGGACGCCCGGTCTGAGAGATATTGGCATTTTCGTCCCCGGGGCCCGGTTGGTTATTAAGGCAAAACCAACCCGACCGTACTCCACCTGCGTCCAAACCTCGGGCGGAGTATGCCAAAAAATCCGTCTCACTAAGAGGAACACAACAAAGCTGACGGCACGTCAATCGGACGTCTGTAGCTCAAGATAGAGCATTTCCGCTCCGAAGGCCCGGTTGGTTTCGTGAACGAACCAACCCGGACGAACTCATAGTGTTCCGAAACCTTGAGTGCGATATACCGAAATGACCGTCTCGATTCAAGGATCGCGTTTCCACAGACGGTTCGTCAATCGGAGGTCCTTGGCTCATGTAATGGCCAATAGATCGAAACAGTCTCGAAAACGGGGGGTCCGGGTCCGGGCCGACCCGGCCCGACCCCCCCTGGGTCGGACCGACCCGGTCCGCTGGACCCGGCCCGGCCGGTGGCGGCGCGGCGGCGCGGCCCGGCCAGCGGCGGTGCGGCCAGGTTTCCCCGCATGTGCACACGCGGGGGGTTACACCCCCCCTTTTTTCGGATCTCGGCCGGTCTCTTCTCACGCGGGACCCGCAGGTCCCGCCTCCTATCCAACCGGCGGCCGGCGTGGCCGCCCACCTTCTTCTTCTCCGCCGCGGCCGTAGGGCTGTGGCTCTTCTTGATCTCCGGCGCCGGCGGCCCGGCTAGCCGCCGGTCGCCTCCTCGTTCCACCGCGGCCCGTCTCCGGCCGTGGTCTCTTTCGTAAACAACGACGTGGTGCGTCGGCACCGCATTTCTTTATCGTTTCTTTCTCCGGCCATAAATTCTTTTGTTCCTGCGCGGTGCGACGACACCGCGCTGTCTCCGCTAAATTAACACGAAAGATTAGAAGGGGGAGGAGAATCTGCCGTGTTCGTGCGGTCCGGTCTCCTCCCGTTATAACGATAACAGTTGGCCAATCGTATAAACACAACAATGAACGTTTCACAAATTTTTAATAAAATTTGCAACTACGCCCAACAGATTATTCTTTCATGTTCGAGGGAATGAAAACACGTAATTTAAAAAGGACAAACCCCAACCTTGGTTCTGGAATGAAGTTCGATGATCGATAACGATTCGCGGAAGTCGAGCGTCGCGGTGGTCGGCGTCACGGAAGAAGAACGTCGATGTCGCGGTTATGTCGTCACGGAAAACGGTTCCCGAGAACGTGGAGTTCTTCGTCGAAGTTTGAAGGTTCTTCGTGTTCTTCGTCAAAGTTGAAGTAGAAGAAGAAGGAGAAGCTCCCAAAATTCCTCTAAAGGTGGTAAAAGAAATTCAACCAGAATAAAATAATCTTTAAGCTTATATTATTAAATAACTTTACCACATGAATTTCAAAGGTTTGAATTGAACAACTCACCTCAATTAATACTTAAAGTTTTCAAACAATAAATAAAAGGAGGGTTAATGGGAGTTTTGAGGGAAGATGGAAGGTTGGGTTTCATGTGGGCCCCACCACACTTAATCCTCCCAACACCCTTTGGAAGGATTTATAAAAAAACATCATGTTAAAATAAAATTTTGTATTTCACTAATTTTATTTAACTTAATCTAAAAACCCCAAAACTAACTTTCAACCCGTAATAAACGCAACTTCTGAAAAGGTCTCCTTGAGAGAATATTGGCGCTGCGAGTTCATCGGTGCCCTCAGATTTCAATTCCGAGCACCGGATCAAAAGATAGGAATTCCCGCTCGTTCGTTCACTGAACGTACCCGAGCCAAACTTCGGAAATTGATTCCGGGCACTCCGGGCCTCGGAATCAGGTGCCGTCAAGAAACCGCGCTCTTGTAAAATTCCAAAGAAAATTAAGAAAAAATTTCCCTTGAATTTTACGGGTCCTTACATATCCGGCTGAATAAATTGAAAGCACCAGGATCAACCCTTCTGTGATAACTCCCAGTTAGAACACACGGAATTTTAATAATGGAGTGTGTTAAGTCATTTAAATATGAAAATACTGGCTAGGACCTTCTTGTGTTGGTTGTGGTAGCTAGTTGTTTTCCTTTCGGGCCGTTTGCTGGATATGTGGGAGGGGATGACACCCCTGTTCTTTTATACCCCCAGTGGTTGTGTGAAATTGGGGATGGGATCCCCTGTTGGTGTGGATTCGGTGGTTGTGAGTTGTAAGACCGGGTGGATACTTGTTTATATCACAAGTTGGGGTGGAATCCTCTGTTGTTGAGAACCAGGTGTGGGAGTTTTGGTTGATGTTTGACTGTTTACTTTCTTGGACTTATGCCTATGCCCACTAGTTGCCCAATAGTGCTTAAACATAAACATTATTACTGAACGTGAAATAAGAAAGGGGACAAATGGGTTGTTAGCATGAGTCGTGATTCGGACTTGAGTTATGTTGTGATCTGTAGGATGTCTGAAGAAAACCTAGCATGGGTGAGTGCTTGTTACCTATATATATAAATACTTGTAGATTTTTGTTTCTTATTCGCGCCCCATCCAAGTTGATCACTTAGTGCTGAACACCCCCATTTCATGGGGGAGGGTGTTTTTCCCAACACTATTCTTAGTGGCTGGTTATTAAATCCTTTTCTGCTCCCTTTCCAGGATAGCCCAAGTATCTTCGGGCAGGCTGTGATGGCCTGAGTTCCATTATTAGCCCATGGACATTCGGGCGGGGTAGTGTGGTGGTTGGCCGAGTTTGTCCGGAAGGTGGTTTCCCAAGTGTCTTCGGGATGAGGCCCAGGTGTCTTCGGGAGTGGCAGTGGATCCTTTAGCCCAGGTTTCCTCGGGCATGGTGTTGGTTGTTCTGGCCTAGGTGTTTTCAGGCGTGGTTACGTGTGACAATTGTGGCCTAGGTGTGTGCGGGCGGGGTTTCGGCAGTGGGACTGCGTGCGGTTGTGGCCCAGGTGTGTGCTGGCGGGTGTGGCATTGGGACTACGGTGAGAATGGCGGGATTGTCCCGATGCGTAGGATGTCTCAATAACCAGTGGGAAAGTGGCATGGGGTACCCAAACATCGATGTGCTATTATATTATATTACTTGACTTGCGTTATTTGGGGAGTGTGCCTTGGTGAGGCTTGGGATGATAGTTTACCTTGTTAAGTGTTTGGTTTACTTCTTTTCTCACGGGACTTTAGCATGTTCCCCCACTTGGCACGAGAGTCTTTGGTTTTTCCTACTGAGTGTAATTGTATGCTCACCCTACGTATATAAAACTGCTTTCAGGTTTCCAGGAGGACTTCGGGGATGGAGCAGGACTGTACTAGCTCGGACCTTTGGCCAGTTGCATTTGCTATTTTTCATCCTTGGTACTTAACTTTGTAGTCACCTTTTTGCACTTGTGGCTTTACTTTTAGAACATGCATGTGGGAATGGTTTATTTTCAGCTTTACTTTTCTTTCTACCTTGGTGTTGTTGGGTTTTCTTCTTCTTATTTCTCGATCCTATAAAATAAAAAGGGTAATGCCTTCCATTTGTGTTACATTTCCATACCCTTGGTGCTAGTCGCAACTCCGGGACCTATTAAAGGCAGGTTTCAGGGGCCATTATCTCTCTTTCAACTTAAAGAAGGAAGGGCCTGTCAATCTGCTGACCCTTACCTCCTTTTGGTGAAGGCGGGTCATGGAAAATGGTATCAGAGGTGATGATTGAGAGATAGGATGGAGTCTGGAGTTAGGCATAGTGAATATTTCATGGGATGGTAAGGCAATAGTGTTGGGTGACCTTGGCGCGTGAATTAGGCCAGGGAAGACCGACTAGGACAAGGGATTTTAGGGCCCCCTATGATCCGATGCAAGGACACTGGACCTACCGAACGACCAAGTGAGGCCACACTGTTTGCAGGGTAGAGACCCTATGAATGGTACATGCATCATGATGACTTGTGTTCTTGTGTTTCTGGGATGTCTTGGGAATTAAGAATAAATTAAAATTTTATGAAGTTTTATGAACGATATTCTGCACTACTTGGGCTTAGGAATTCCTTGTTTACCTTGCAACTATGGCACCTGGAAGGAGACCACGTGTAGTACAGGTGATCGAGGCCCCGGAGACTACTTTGGCCGATTGGCAGAGAGCTGATAGACAATAAGTGGATGGCTAGTGGCAGAAGACTCTTCGGGCCTTTCGGCGACAGACCCTCGAGAAGTATGAGGGTAGCACCTCCTACATGAAGACGGAAGGCTGGCTACAAGAGCTAGTTATAGCTTTCGGCCTGATTTGGGACCTGATCGAGTACTGGGTTCCTCTGGCCATCATCCAGATGCGGGGAGCAGCGCGTCAGCGGTGGACGCTTTACCTATGGGTGAGCAGAGAGTCTGAGGTGGCTTGGGCGGATTTCGAGAGGGAGTTCCGGGCGGAATTCCAATCCTCGACGATGAAGGCAGAAAAGAGGAAGGAACTACTCTCCCTCCAGAAGGAGAGTATGTCCATGAGGGACCTAGGGATCATGTTCAAGGACCTCCTACGTTTTTCTCCGGACCTCTTTCCTGATGAGGAGTTTCGGGCAAGACGTTTAGAGGAGGCACTTCGACCCTCCCTCCAGTATGTTATTACCCCCTTCACCCTGACGACGTACATGGAGGTCCAGAAGAAGGCAGAAGTGGTGGAAAGGATGCACGCTCTAGGAGGAGTGTCAAGAGAGGGGATATAGCTGGGACCATATAAGGGAAAGACCGTGAGCACCAGGCCTCCAGTGTAAGGACCCTCTAGGTTCCGACCCGCAGGGAGCAGGCCGCAACAGTTTCGGTTTCGATCCCCCGGCCCTTTCCCTTTTCCTTCGGGCCCGGGACCTCGGTGCTTCGTCTGTGGGAACCCTGGACATCTCCAGAGTCAGTGCCCCGATCGGGTGCAGTACAGTAGTGGCAGTCATCCCCAGCACCTTCCCCAGCAGCAGCTTCCAGCCAGACCTTTCCAGCAGTAGCAGCAGTGTAACAGCCTGAGATTTTATGAAAAATATTCTTTTTTATGTCTTGTGTTGTACGCTACACCAAAAGGAGCTTCCACAACACACATCTTTGACTTGCCTTGTATTACACGCAATCGCAACCTTCCTCGATAGTGTGTGTAGTACGCAATACTGAGTTTCACGAAACAACGATATGCTATTAAAATATTATTAAAACTAGCCGTTATGAATAGTAATAACCACTTTTTAAATTTTAGAAATTTTATCTCTCAAAATGGACTTCATTTTTGATTCGGAGTATCGAATTTAGCCTAAGGTGAAATTTTGGTACTTTTCAGATAACTTTCATATTCAGATGAATAGTGAAAATTACTAAATTATAATTAAAAACAACTTTTTTAATCGAAATAATTAATAGTGATAAATTATTAATTTGATTAGTTTTAAAGTATATTTGGAATATATTTTTACAATTTAATACAATGTTGGTCATTGGACGTAATTTCACATTTAAACCAGACATAAACAAGTGTCAATCTTTTGATAGATATTGTTTCTTAAAAACACGCTATTTGTTTTAACAGCGGGATTTAATTATAAAATTAATTAATGAAACTTCTATGTTATGAATTTGGTAAAATAGACTTCATTTTTGAATTCGGAATATGAAATATAGCTTAGGATGAAATTTTGTCATTTTTCTGAAAACCTTCAATTTTTGATGAATAGTGAAACTACTAAGTGGTAGTTAAAAAAAACTGAATTTTTCATAAAACATAATTTTACCGCTTCTGTGAATGAAATTTCAAAAATCCGAGAGACACGGTAGATGTTAGTAAGTAAAATGTGGTTCAATGAGATGAAAATATTTTTTGGTGAATAGTAACTTTTTACTTTTATTTACCACGGTTAAAAGTAAATAGGGTAATTAAGGGTAAGAATGATATTAATATTACCCTAACACATGTCCTAATTCTATTGGACAAGTGTATCTAGACCAAAAACAACCTTAAGTGTAAAATATTATCATTTAGGCCCACTTGGATTAGATTAGGACATTTATTATTATTTAATTCAAAGAAGAGTTAAAAGAGTTAAAATCAATGTTTATTTACTAAAACATTTTTAATATGGGGTTATACATAAGATAAATTCTATTGTAAATATTCATTAGAAATATAAAAAGATTTCATACATGATGGTATTTTATAGACATCAAATAATATAATTTATTTATGACACAAAGATGATGCAGTAATTATCTTATTAATGAAATATTGACATAATTGATAATATAAATACCAAAATAAATGTAATTTAAGACTTTTTATGAATTCCACTAATTTTCTAGGTTACTATGATATATTAGTGTTGATTTAATCAACTTGGTTCGAACATATAATTCTGTTATGACTTTCACAAAAATCATATATCAAATAGTGTCAAAATTGACACAAAATAGTTTTTAAATAAAATATTATATTATTAATTGTTATTTTTTTCCTAAAAATCTAAGGTTCGGCCAAATGACTTAGATAAGGATATATATTTTAATAATAAACAATTTGGGGTTCTTTTGGCATGTTATAGTAAGTGTATTAACCATATAGTGAAAGAAAACAAAAAGACAAGGTAAAAGTTAAATTATTTAACTTAGAGTTAAATCTAATTGATAAGGTTAAAATAATAACCTAAACTTATCTAAATCCTATTGGTTGATAGTATTTCGACCCATACCCACTTTATCTTCGAAATAAGACCCTTTGGAACCATTATAAACCGATTTTTACTTTAATATAAAATAATATTTTAAGATATTCCTAAGGTGCCCCTCTCCTCCCTTATAAAAGGACACCTCCTCCCCCTCCTCCTCACACCAATTTGAGCACTCAAGCTCGGCCAAACCCTGCTAAAATCTCTTCTCCACTTCCCTAGAAACATCCTAGAGGTTCTGGTCTTCCTCAAAGACCAATTTTAGTGCCCTAAGAGGAGGTCTCAAAGAGGCACTTCAAAGAAGAGGTAATTACCGTTACCAATTCTTTCATCTTTATTTCTTCTTCCACTTCTTCTTCTTCGGTTGTTTCATTATGAAGTAATAACATCAGTATCACTCATATACTGATATGTTATTATATGTATGAAACAACCATATTTCACCATCTATCCATCCTACGGAAAAAGAAATCACCGCGCGTGCGTACGTACGGAATACCGTCTCCACGCCGTGGTGTAATCTATTTTCCACCACCACCTTACATGGATGGGTATAATGGTGTAAAGAATAACTATACATAGTAATTACAACATCATATTGATTCTGATATATTGTATGATCCACTCCAATTCAATTCAATATTTATAGAAATGATATCATCGCTCGTGCGTACGTACGGACTACCGTCTCCACGACGCGATGAGATTCATTCTCCATGTTAACCATTTAGGAATGATTATAATGTATATATAAGAAATAATAATGAAATATATGACATTATAAAGCTACTGGATTTATGTATATATATACATATTTATGTCATCTACTTACTTCCATTTCAAGACAACTAGGAAAGGAAAACAGCGTTCATGCGTACGTACGGACTACCATCTCCATGAACGGTGTTTTTCATTTTACTTATCTACCTATTATATATATATATACTGAATATATATGATATATAAATCATATTTTATATTCTTGAAGTGAGTAAATCATGATATAAGTAATAATGATGTCAATAACAACAAGTCAAAACACCTACGATAAATGAAACGCTTTTACCCAAAACGCTTCTTTAACATGGAATTTACAAAAGAACGGGTAATATAATGTCATAAGTGAACCATATATGATATCATAACAATGAATATGATTCTTTAATAAGTCAATAACATGATTTAAATCATTATACAGGAGGTTCGGACACTTACAAAGCAAGTCGGACCTAAGGTAAGGGAAATATCACAATCTCATTTTTATCCTAGATTGTTTATACTTTGGCATTTACTGGGGTGTATTTTATCATCCACATCCATGTTTCCTCAATATTTAATATTTATATCCTTATACAATAGTTTATATTCAATTTTACCCTTCGGTAAATTTTTAGTAAAGGATATGAAAGGAATCTTTTGTCGTTTTTCGTACGAGGTACTTTTTTTGACTTTTCTGACAAAAGTACGAGAAGAATGTTTTTTTAACTTATACGGCATGAATGGATTTTTAAAAAATTATTTCCAAGAAACATCCTTTACAAGTTTTCAAGTTTATTTTTAATCATCTTGTTTTAGATTAAAGTCGTATGACATGTTAAGAAAGGAAAAATGTTTTTAATGAAGAAAGGATATTTTCCTCAAGAATGGAGTTCAAGTGTTTTATCAAAATTATTTTCCATCTAAGATAATAAAGGGTTCTGTTTTTATCCCTATTATTACATTGATTTGATCATGTTGTGATGGAATTATTTTTATGAATTCCTTTATCTTATATGAATTGATTTATGATGTTATGATGTTTCAAGAATCCCATTTTTGTTACATGTGTTATGCGATGATGTATGATTTATGATTATGTGGCACACATAAGAAAGGATTCATTATAAGATGGGTGGGACCTATATCTCCCTCCAATGCATTGGGTAAAGATTTTATATCTCATGAGATAGACATGACTGGAATGGTAGGTTATACCGGTTCAGTGAAACAGGACTGAAACGAGGGTTACTCGATTCAGAAAGGGACTTTGTCCACTAAGATAGTCTTGGCAATGAGTCTTGACTAACAAGAAATGATTCTTTATGATTATGTGTGAATGCCACAAAGTTTCATGTTTTAAGTTATGATTATTGTGATCTCATTTTCACTTCTATGATTTATCCCATGTTATGATATTATGAGCTCTTTTGCAGGTTAAGATTTCCAAAAGCTATAGTCTTATGTATATGATGTGATTGATATTTCTTTTGTTTACCCTTACTGAGCATTTGAGCTCACCCTTTTATGTTTTCTTTTCCCCAGGATATAAAGAAAGGTTTTAGGTAAAAAAAAGGGGGAAGATCATTATGGGAGATATTGAATATCTTTCACCACGTTTAGACGATTACGTTCCGAGTTTCCAAAGACACTAAACTATTACGAACCTTGTGTGTGTGTTTTTGTTATGTACTAAGTATTCCGCTAAAGTAATGTAATGTCCATGTACGTCAGGCTTAGGGTCTCTACAGTTGGTATCTGAGGCAAAGGAGGTAGGAATGTATCCGATCCTTGGGAACTCTCACATGTGAGCGTTGGACGAATCATGGCTCTCCGCCCAAGGGCTTCATGAGGAAATGGCTGCCACTGGGGATGGTGGTGTGTCCCGCCCAGGGGGTGTAGTCGCCCATGGAGTGCCCTGATAGGTATCAATTGTAGTCCACTGGAAGTAATTCTAGACCGCTACAGTTGGTATCAAAGGAAAGGTTTAGTCAACCTTTGGAAACTAGGATGCGAAAACGTTAGTGAGATCCCTAGAGTTATTTCTAAGGTATGTCTAGGGATGTCCCTAAGGATAAGTATACGTATAGGATATATTCCTAGAACTATGGTAACGATATTAGATTAAACCTAAGATGTTAGGTATTGAGGATACTTTCCCTTTACTATGTTGTTTTCTCTAGCATGATTTTTGATTCTCACAAAATTATTTTTGTGTTTTAGTTAATGGAGGGAACCAAAAGGAATTCAGTTAACATTGAATCCAATGGACAAATTGGTGACTATGAGAAACAAAATTGTGTAATGCCTAGAGAGAAAGATGTTGTGATTATGGCGAATCAATCATCGCGATATATGATTAACAAGGTGAAATTTAGTGGTATGCCTAATTCATCAAAGAAGAGGAAGATAGACTATTATGCATGTTCGCATGTTGAGGAGCATAAAGAAAGGAAGATTGAGATTTCTAAAGAAGGGAAGAAGAACCTTGAGGAATACCTCAAATGAAGGGACCGATGTTATCTGTGTCGAGAAAAGGGTCATAGAGTGACAGAATGTTATGGAGTTCAATGTCTTATTTGTGGAGAACATGGGCATTACCCAACTCAATGCCCTGACCTAAAAAGTTACTTCTAAATCAAGGAAGGACTTATTCCAGGATAATCATTGATGTGGATGGACTGAAGTGTTTTTGTATTCAAGAATAATGTTGTTGAGGTACTTTTATGGTGTGTTGAAATATTTAAGTATTGGTCTATTGTGGTTTTCAATAATTTTAAGGTACCGGTAACTATGAAAAGTGATTAAAATATTTTGGAAAGTAGATGATAAGTTCATAATGAAAGGATAAGAAGATAATGAGATGTTTGATTGTATTCATGAGCTCATGATTGATATAAGGACTAAGTGATATCATGGTTTGAGTATAAATAATTTTTAGGATTTTGGTATGTGGAAAGAGTTAACTTTTAACAGCACTCATGTTTTCAATAAGGTTCAATGGGTATTCAAGAGAATACATGATTAAGGACTTTGAATGTTTGGAATGTGACCAACAAAACATATCTTTTGATATATGGGGATCAATGATGGTATTAAATCTCTGGTAATCGTTTTCACTATGTTATGAGAGTGGACTGCAGTATTATGTATAAGCCTAAAGATTAGACTGGATTATGTTGGACATAAGTTAGTATTGTTTAAGGATAGAAGATGGGATGTTATAGTAACGTAGTTTTAGAAAAAGGGACAACCCGCAGGACGGGCGACAGCCCATCGCTTCGGACAAGGCTGTAGGAATCGAACCCACAACCGAAGTGCGACTGGCCTTTATCGCCTACCACTGGCCTACAGGAAGTCCCTGTTTAGTAGAAACTAGTTTTATTATATTAAGCAGCATGATATATGAAGTATAAGTCCATTTTAGGAACCATATATGATTAATCTCACTATAGAATGACTTATGTATATTTAATAACTTTTGCTAACCTTTTGTTTGAGACAGATGGAATGACCCGTCATTCTATCACATGATCTACTAACACTTCATGAATAACAAATTCAACTTCATTTATTTAAGAGATGAAATGGAAATTGTTCAAGGCAAGAACAACAGTGAGATTGTACCAAAATAAAGTAAGTATTTATTCCAATTCAAATTTTCAACTTTAGGGAAATGATCTTGAAAACCAAAAATGTTGTCCTAGTGATCTTATACCTGATGAATCGGATGGTACCTTAGATCGTCACAAATTTATGGATTTGTGATTATTGGCTTTTCCATAGCCATGTTCTCTACCACTCTCCATCAGAACATGATGGTTAGATTTCTCTTCAATATCCATATTTTCACGTATGTGGATACCCAATGATTAGTTTATTTGGGTAACCGTTACGTTTCATACTTTTGTTTTTAAAGATTGGTTTTGATATTCCTTTTTACGATGTGGGTTTCTATTAAAGAAACTTTCGAATAGTAAACCATTTATAACCCCGACGAATTTCGAGGGCGAAATTCATTTTAAGGGGGGTAGAATGTAACAGCCCGAGATTTTATGAAAAATATTCTTTTTTATGTCTTGTGTTGTACGCTACACCAAAAAGAGCTTGCACAACACACATATTTGACTTGCCTTGTATTACACGCAATCGGAACATTCCTCGATAGCGTGTGTAGTACGCAATACTGAGTTTCACGAAACAACGATATGCTATTAAAATATTATTAAAACTAGCCGTTATGAATAGTAATAACCACTTTTTAAATTTTAGAAATTTTATCTCTCAAAATGGACTTCATTTTTGATTCGGAGTATCGAATTTAGCCTAAGGTGAAATTTTGGTACTTTTCGGATAACTTTCATATTCAGATGAATAGTGAAAATTACTAAATTATAATTAAAAACAACTTTTTTAATCGAAATAATTAATAGTGATAATTGATTAATTTGAGTAGTTTTAAAGTATATTTAGAATATATTTTTACAATTTAATACAATGTTGGTCATTGGACGTAATTTCACATTTAAACCAGACATAAACAAATGCCAATCTTTTGATAGATATTGTTTCTTAAAAACACGCTATTTGTTTTAACAGCGGGATTTAATTATAAAATTAATTAATGCAACTTCTATGTTATGAATTTGGTAAAATAGACTTCATTTTTGAATTCGGAATATGAAATATAGCTTAGGATGAAATTTTGGCATTTTTCTGAAAACCTTCAATTTTTGATGAATAGTGAAACTACTAAGTGGTAGTTAAAAAAACTGAATTTTTCATAAAACTTAATTTTACCTCTTCTGTGAATGGAATTTCAAAAATCCGAGAGACACGGTTGATGTCAGTAAGTAAAATGTGGTTCAATGAGATGAAAATAATTTTTGGTGAATAGTAACTTTTTACTTTTATTTACCACGGTTAAAAGTAAATAGGGTAATTAAGGGTAAGAATGATATTAATATTACCCTAACACATGTCCTAATTCTATTGGACAAGTGTATCTCGACCAAAAACAACCTTAAGTGTAAAATATTATCATTTAGGCCCACTTGGATTAGATTAAGACATTTATTATTATTTAATTCAAAGAAGAGTTAAAAGAGTTAAAATCAAAGTTTATTTACTAAAACATTTTTAATATGGGGTTATAGATAAGATAAATTCGATTGTAAATATTCATTAGAAAGATAAAAAGATTTCATACATGATGGTATTTTATAGACATCAAATAATATAATTTATTTATGACACAAAGATGATGCAGTAATTATCTTATTAATGAAATATTGACATAATCAATAATATAAATACCAAAATAAATGTAATTTAAGACTTTTTATGAATTCCACTAATTTTCTAGGTTACTATGATATATTAGTGTTGATTTAATCAACTTTGTTCGAACATATAATTCTGTTATGACTTTCACAAAAATCATATATCAAATAGTGTCAAAATTGACACAAAATAGTTTTTAAATAAAATATAATATTATTAATTGTTATTTTATTCCTAAAAATCTAAGGTTCGGCCAAATGACTTAGATAAGGATATATATTTTAATAATAAACAATTTGGGGTTCGTTTGGCATGTTATAGTAAGTGTATTAACCATATAGTGAAAGAAGACAAAAAGACACGGTAAAAGTTAAATTATTTAACTTAGAGTTAAATCTAATTGATAAGGTTAAAATAATAACCTAAACTTGTCTAAATCCTATTTGTTGATAGTATTTCGACCCATACCCACTTTATCTTCGAAATAATACCATTTGGAACCATTATAAACCGATTTTTACTTTAATATAAAATAATATTTTAAGATATTCCTAAGGTGCCCCTCTCCTCCCTTATAAAAGGACACCACTTCCCCCGCCTCCTCACACCAATTTCAGCACTCAAGCTCGGCCAACCCCTGCTAAAATATCGTCTACACTTCCCTAGAAACATCCTAGAGGTTCTGGTCTTCCTCAAAGTCCAATTTTAGTGCCCTAAGAGGAGGTCTCAAAGAGGCACTTCAAAGAAGAGGTAATTACCGTTACCAATTATTTCATCTTTATTTCTTCTTCCACTTCTTCTTCTTAGGTTGTTTCATTATGAAGTAATAACATCAGTATCACTCATATACTGATATGTTATTATAAGTATGAAACAACCCTATTTCACCATCTATCCATCCTACGGAAAAAGAAATCACCGCGCGTGCGTACGTACGGAATACCGTCTCCACGCCGTGGTGTAATCTATTTTCCACCACCACCTTACATGGACGGGTATAATGGTGTAAAGAATAACTATACATAGTTATTACAACATCATATTGATTCTGATATATTTTATGATCCACTCCAATTCAATTCAATATTTATATAAATGATATCATCGCTCGTGCGTACGTACGGACTACCGTCTCCACGACGCGATGAGATTCATTCTCCATGTTAACCATTTAGGAATGATTATAATGTATATATAAGAAATAATAATGAAATATATGACATTATAAAGCTACTGGATTTATGTATATATATACATATGTATGTCGTCTACTTACTTCCATTTCAAGACAATAAGGAAAGGAAAACAGCGTTCATGCGTACGTACGGACTACCGTCTCCATGAACGGTGTTTCTCATTTTACTTATCTACCTATTATATATATATATATACTGAATATATATGATATATAAATCATATTTTATATTCTGGAAGTGAGTAAATCATGATATAAGTAATAATGATGTCAAGAACAACAAGTCAAAACACCTACGATAAATGAAACGATTTTACCCAAAACGCTTCTTTAACATGGAATTTACAAAAGAACGGGTAATATAATGTCATAAGTGAACCACATATGATATCATAACAATGAATATGATTCTGTAATAAGTCAATAACCATATTTAAATCATTATACAGGAGGTTCGGACACTTACAAAGCAAGTCGGACCTAAGGTAAGGGAAATATCACAATCTCATTTTTATCCGAGATTGTTTATACTTTGGCATTTACTGGGGTGTATTTTATCATCCACATCCATGTTTCCTCAATATTTAATATTTATATCCTTATACAATAGTTTATATTCAATTTTACCCTTCGGTAAATTTTTAGTAAAGGATATGAAAGGAATCTTTTGTCGTTTTTCGTACGAGGTACTTTTTTTGACTTTTCTGACAAAAGTACGAGAAGAATGTTTTTTTAACTTATACGGCATGAATGGATTTTTAAAACATTATTTCCAAGAAACTTCCTTTACAAGTTTTCAAGTTTATTTTTAATCACCTTGTTTTAGATTAAAGTCGTATGACATGTTAAGAAAGGAAAAATGTTTTTAAAGAAGAAAGGATATTTTCTTCAAGAATGGAGTTCAAGTGTTTTATCAAAATTATTTTCCATCTAAGATAATAAAGGGTTCTGTTTTTATCCCTATTATTACATTGATTTGATCATGTTGTGATGGAATTATTTTTATGAATTCCTTTATCTTATATGAATTGATTTATGATGTTATGATGTTTCAAGAATCCCATTTTTGTTACATGTGTTATGAGATGATGTATGATTTATGATTATGTGGCACACATAAGAAAGGATTCATTATAAGATGGGTGGGACCTATATCTCCCTCCAATGCATTGGGTAAAGATTTTATATCTCATGATATAGACATGGCTGGAATGGTAGGTTATACCGGTTCAGTGAAACAGGACTGAAACGAGGGTTACTCGATTCAGAAAGGGACTTTGTCCACTAAGATAGTCTTGGCAATGAGTCTTGACTAACAAGAAATGATTCTTTATGATTATGTGTGAATGCCACAAAGTTTCAGGTTTTAAGTTATGATTATTGTGATCTCATTTTCACTTCTATGATTTATCCCATGTTATGATATTATGAGCTCTTTTGCAGGTTAAGATTTCCAAAAGCTATATTCTTATGTATATGATGTGATTGATATTTCTTTTGTTTACCCTTACTGAGCATTTGAGCACTCCCTTTTATGTTTTCTTTTCCCCTGGATATAAAGAAAGGTTTTAGGTAAAAAAAAGGGGAAGATCATTATGGGAGATATTGAAGATCTTTCACCACGTTTAGAAGATTACGTTCCGAGTTTCCAAAGACACTAAACTATTACGATACTTGTGTGTGTGTTTTTGTTATGTACTAAGTATTCCGCTAAAGTAATGTAATGTCCATGTACGTCCGGCTTCGGGTCTCTACAAGCAGGGACAGCGAGCCCCCGCTCCTCCGAGGGCAGACGTAGGAGGAGGAGGCCGACCTCAGGGCGTTCCACAGGGACCTCGACCAGGGCGTGGTCGGGGAGGTGGCCGACAGCCGAGGGGTAGGGGAGCTGGGCATGGACAGTTTCATGATGCAGAGGCAGTAGTTCCAGCAGGGCCAGAGGTTTTTCAAGGTACGATCAGTCTGTTTAGCACTCTTGCTTATGCATTGTTTGATACCGGAGCTTCGATATCCTTTGTTTCACCCAGTCTAGCTGGTGCCTTGGGTCTAGATACCGAGAGACTTCCAGTGCCCCTGGTGTTGAGCACACCAGTCGGAGGTCAGTCCGAATTGTTGTTCGTTTTTCGGGGGTGTAGACTGATGTTAGGGACACATCAGTTGGTTAGGGATCTTCTTCTACTACAGATTCAGCCATACGATGTCATCCTAGTCATTGACTGGCTATTATCTGTGTGCGCCATCATCGACTGTTTTTGAAGAAGGGTGGTGTTGTCAGACTTGGATAGCCGACGTGTTACCTTCACCGGGGAGCGGTGTAGTCTGAAGGGAAACAGGAGAGAGGAACCTATCCTCTCCTTGTTTACCGAGCTGACAGTGGAATCAGTAGATTCTGAATTGGTGGAAGTGATAGAGATCATCTGTGATTTTATGGACATCTTTCCTGAGGAGGTGATGACTCTACCCCTTCGACGTGATATCGAGTTCTGGATAGACCTGTAGCCTGGCACTCGTCCAATCTCGATTGCTCCTTACCGGATGTCTCATTTAGAGCTACGAGAGTTGCGGATCCAGATTGACGATCTGATGAAGAGGGGTTGTGTTCGCCCGAGTGCGTCACCATGGGGTTCTCCGGTCTTGTTTGAAAGGAAGGCAGATGGTGGTTTAGATTGTGCATAGACTACATGAGGCTAAAATAGGTAACGATCAAGAATCCCTACCCTCTTCCGAGAATAAATGATCTTTTCGACTAGCTGAAAGGGGGAGGATGGTTCTCGAAGATCGACATGCGGTCTGGGTACCACCAGCTGAGGGTGGAAGAGAGAGACATCCCGAAGACATCGTTCAGGTGAAGGTAGGGACACTTCGAGTTCGTAGTCATGCCCTTCGGTGTTACGAACGCCTCGGCTGTGTTCATGGGGCTCATGAAGTCCATCTTCCGGGAGTACCTAGATCAGTTAGTGGTAGTGTTCATCGATGACATCCTGGTCTACTTTAGATCAGAGGAGGACCATGCAGAGTAGTTGAGGACAGTTTTGGAGGTCCTCCGACAGCACCAGCTCTATGGGAAGTTGTCAAAATGCATGTTGTGGACATGATACGTGCACTTCATCGGGCACGTGGTGTCCGAGCAGGGGGTAGCGGTGGACCTATCAAAAGTTGAGGCGGTTGTTTCTTGGAAAGAACCCAAGAATGTGGAGGACGTCTAAAGTTTCCTTGGGCTGGCGGGTTACTACCGGAGAATCGAACCCAACTTCTCCCGAGTAGCATCCCCTTTGACCGCTCTGACCAAGAAGGACCGGGCATTTGTATGGAGTGAGCAATGCCAGTCAGCCTTCAGCTATCTGAAGGAGAAGTTGGTCAGTGCCCCAGTACTGAGATTACCAGAAGAAGGGGTGGCCTATGATGTATTCTGTGATGCTTCGGGATAGGGCCTGGGATGCGTGTTGATGTAGCGACAAGGGGTGATCTCTTATGGGTCCAGGAAGCTATGCCCCCATGAGCGTAATTATGCCACCCATGACCTGGAGCTTGCAGAGGTCGTTTTTGCATTAATGTTATGGCGGTACTACCTCATCGGGGAACACTTTGTGGTCTTCTCAGATCACAAAAGCTTGAGGTATATCATCTCCCAGCGGGACATAAACTTGCGAAAACGGAGATGGGTGGAGTTCCTCCAGGATTACGACTTCGAGATCTCTTACACTAAGGGCAAGGGAAATGTGGTGGCCGATGCCGTGAGCAGGAGGACACAGAAAGATGCGGTCCAAGAGTCGGCAGATGCCTGGAAGGCAATGGAGGAGTTGTCCGCCTTACACTTTTATGCGAAGACGGATAGCGATAAAGGCTGCCTATATCAGATGGAAGTGCAATCATCCCTGTTTCAGCAAGTGAAGGAGTATCAGTGGGGATACCTAGATTGCGAAGTGATGCGTTCCCAAGTTGACTAGGGCAATGCTCCAGAAGGATGGATATAGGATGGTCAGAACCTGATGCTTTTCCAGAAAAGTGTTTTTGTCCTGGAGGCGATGCGCGGAAAGGTTCTCAATGAGTTCCACAACTCACCCCTGGCGGTACACACAGGAGTTTCCAAGATGTACCAGGGTTTGAAGAGGCAGTTTTGGTGGCTTGGAGTTAAGCGAGCGGTGGCAGAGTTTGTGGCCAAGTGCCTAGTGTGTCAGTAACTAAAGGCTGAACACTGAGTTCCAGGCGGCCTACTGCAGCCCCTAGATGTCCCCGAGTGGAAGTGTGATGACATCTCAATGGATTTCGTCACGGGAATACAAAAAGTTCAAGGGGGATATGACGCCATCTGTGTGGTAGTGGACAGGTTGACGAAATCGGCTCACTTTCTGGCGATCAGGGATTCGAGTGCTCTCGATGCTTTGGCACGAAAGTACGTGGATGAGGTGATGTGGTTTCGTGGAGTTTCGAGTTCTATAGTTGCGGATAGGGACGCACGGTTTACCTCGCGAGTCTGGAGAGGATTTCAGCATGCGTTTGGCACCCAGTTACACCTTAGCACTGCTTTCCATCCCCAGACACATGGACAAATTGAGCGCACCATCCAGACCTTGGAGGATATGCTGTGGGCATGTGTTCTGGACTCAGGAGGATCGTGGGTGCAACACTTGCCCCTGGTAGAGTTCGCTTACAATATTAGATATCACTCTACCATAGGTATGGCCCCATTTGAAGCTTTGTACGGGAGGTCATGTCATTCGCTTGTGTGTTGGACCGAAGTGGGAGAGGCAGGCATCCTTGGCCCGGAGGTGGTGCAGAACACGACAGAGAAGGTTCAACTCATACGGGAAAGGATGAAGGCGCCCCAGGACCGACAAAAGTCGTATACTGATACCAGGAAAAGGCCCTTGGAGTTTGAGGTTGGGGACCACATGTTCTTAATGGTCTCCCCTTGGCGTGGACAGCGGAGGCTCGGCAAAGGGAGTAAGCTTTCTCCCAGATTCATCGGACCCTTCGAAGTATTGTGGCGGGTCGGCGAGGTGGATTACCAGCTAGCGTTGCCACCACAGCTACTAAGGATACATGGTGTCTTCCATGTGTCCCAGCTCCGTCGGTATCTGCACGACGATTCACATGTCCTTGATTGGGGTGAGCTGCACATCGAGGACGACGTGACCTTTGTGGAGAGACTAGTGATGATCAAGGATCGCAAGGAGAAGGTGCTTCGTGGTAAAACCATCCCCTTGGTTCGTGTGTTGTGGAGACATGGTGGGCTTGAAGAGAGTACGTGGGAGAGGGAAGCACAGATGCGTACCCAGTACCCAGAGTTGTTTCGAGTTTTGTTCCTTTTGTACCTGTTGTGGTAGAACGTTTTGTCCTTTTTGGATATGAAATGTACTGGTTTTCTTTCCTATGTGTGTGAAAAGCCCTGGATATGGGGGGGGGGAGGAGAGAACCCGACCCCTAATCAAGACACATTAAGGTGGATGTGATTAATCCCATGTGGGCGAGTCAGTGCCGCCCAAAGCGGATAATATCTTGACATGGGGAAGGAGACTCCCCAACCCACAAGCCTGGACAGTTTGGCATGGTATGTTGTTTGGTTCTTGGTGGGGGAATGTTTTAGTTAGCATGGGTTCACTCCTAAGAGGTGTCTTTCGAGGTGGTTGTTCGGACCCTCTCTTCCCTTCTGGTCATGTTTTGATTCTCGAGGACGAGAATCGTTTAAGAGGTATCTGATGTAATGGCCCAGGTTCTTGGGGTCCATTACTTTATGAAAATCTCCTTTTAATTTTCAGGACTAGGAATCACGATGGTGTAGGCCTACCAGTAGACTTAGCCTACCTGTAGCAGGCCTACCGGTAGCTCGGTCTACCGGTGGCCGCAGCCTACCAGTAGCTCTATCTACCGGTAGCTTGGTCTACCGGTAGCTGCAGCTACCGGTAGCTGGAGCCTACTGGTAGCTCAGCCTACCGGTAGCTGCAGCCTACCGGTAGCTCTGCCTACCGGTCAATGCAACCTACGAGTAGCTCTCTACCGGTAGCTGTCACCCACCAGTAGCTATCATCTACCGGTGGCTCAGGTCTACCCTGCAGGTTATTTCCAATAGCGCTCCTTTTTGCGCAAATAGGGATTTTAACCCTATTTTGACCTATTTGAGTGTGTTTTAAAGAGATGTAACATGCATAATAGTTTTATTAAATACATAATCAATTAATGAGTCAGTTTAAACCACCCGAACCCCTTTAATAAGGAGTGGAGCCGACCACGACCCCCTCGCCTTACACGGTTTCGCATTCTCATCTCAACCGTCCGTAACTCTTATAAAATAAGGGTTAGCCGTGCTTTCTCATTTTCTCGGTCGTGACTTTTCACAAATAGCATCTGGTGCATCGGGCACATCGTTATCTGTAATGTTCCGCGCCCCCAGCCTAAGCGTCGATTGTTGATCAAACAAGTAGGGAATTTCACTTTCGTATATCTCTTTTGTGTATCATGCGGGGTGGGCGTGTTTCTGTTCTGTAGAATTGGAAAGACCAGACCTAAATAAAGATAATGAACTGGATTCTATAAAGAAAGGGGGGCTATGATCATTGATGTCATTTTAAATTATGATCTTATTTCTGAATTGTGCTGGCTTATGCCTCCTAAAAATCGAGGTTGTTGGTGGACGTTGTTTGTGCACTAATGAACCCTGCTGATGTTTTTAATGGCTTGTTTGTGGTTTTAAACTCCTGATGTGAAAAGTGAATTGGCTAATCACGTATATCTGGATAAATAAATTGAAAGCACCAGGATCAACCCTTCTATGACAACTCCCGGTTAGAACACATGGAATTTGAATCATGGAGTGTGTTAAGTCATTTAAATTTGAAAATACCGGCTAGGCCCTTCTTGTGTTGGTGGTGGTAGTTGGTTGTTTTCCTTTCGGGCCGTTTGATGGAGATGTGGGAGGGGATGGGATCCCCTGTTCTTTTATACCCCTGGTGGTTGTGTGAAATTGGGGATGAGATCCCCTGTTGGTGTGGATTCGTTGGTTGTGAGTTGTAAGACCGGGTGGATACTTGTTTATATCACGAGTTGGGGTGGAATCTTCTATTGTTGAGAACCAGGTGTGGGCGTATTGGTTGATGTTTGACTATTTACTTTCCTGGACTTATTATTATGACTACTAGTTGCCCAGTAGTTCATAAACATAAACATTATTACTGAACGTTAAATATGAAACGGGACAAATGGGTTGTTAGCATGAGTCGTGATTCGGACTTGAGTGTTGTTGTGATCTGTAGGCTGTCTGAAGAAAACCTAGCTTGAGTGAGTTCTTGTTACCTATATATATATACTTGTATATTTGTGTTTCTTATTCGCGCCCTGCCCAAGTTGAGCACTTAGTTCCAAACACCCCCATTTCATGGGGGAGGGTGTTTTTCCCAACACTATTCTTAGTGGCTGGTTATTAGCTCCTTTTCTGCTCCCTTTCTCGGATAGCCCAATATCTTCGGGCAGGCTGTGATGGCCTGAGGTCCATTATTATCCAAAGAACCTTCGTGCGGGGTAGTGTGGTGGTTGGTCGGGTGTGTGTGGCAGGTGGTTTCCCATGTGTCTTCGGGATGAGGCCCAGGTGTCTTCGAGTGTGGCAGTGGATCCTGTAGCCCAGGTGTCTTCGGGCGTGGTGGTGGTTGTTATGGCCTAGGTGTTTGCAAGTGTGGTTACGTGTGACAGTTGTGGCCCAGGTTTGTGCGGGTGGGGTTTCGGCAGTGGGACTGTGTGCGGTTGTGGCCCAGGTGTGTGCGGGCGGGTGTGGCAGTGGGACTGCAGTGAGAATGGCGGGATTGGTCTGATGCGTAGGATGTCTCAATAACCAGTGGGAAAGTGGCGCGGGGTACCCAAACATCAATGTGCTATTATATTATATTACTTGACTTGCGTTATTTGGGGAGTGTGGCTTGGTGAGGCTTGGTTTGAAAGTTTACCTTGTTAGGTGTTTTGTTTACTTCTTTTCTCATGAGACTTTAGCACGTTCCCCCACTTGTGCACGAGAGTCTTTGGTTTTTCCTACTGAGTGTACTTGTATACTCACCCTACATATATAAAACTACTTTCAGGTTTCCAGGAGGACTTCAGGGATCGAGCAGGACCGTACTAGCTCAGACATTTGGGGTAGTTTCAGTTGCTGTTTTTCTTCCTTGGTACTTACCTTTGTAGTCACCTTTTTGCACTTGTGGATTTACTATTAGAACATGCATGTGGGAATGGTTTATTTTCGGCTTTACTTTTCTTTCTACCTTGGTGTTGTTGGGTTTTATTCTTCTTATCTCTCGATCCTATAAAATAAAAAGGGCAATGCCTTCCATTTGTGTGACATTTACATACCCTTGGTGCTAGTCGCCACTCCGGGACCTATTGAAGGAGGGTTTCAGGGGTCATTATCTCTCCTTAAAATTAAAGAAGGAAGGGCATGGAAATCTTCTATCCCTTCTCTCCATTTGGTGAAGGAGGGTCCTGACAATAAGGTTCAATATTTTGTGGGAGGGTTCCAGAAAAGTTGTTTTCACCATAGAAAAATTGTGTTGAAGATGTCAGAGTGCTGGCCCCATTACTCGTATCTAGTGTGTCTGGGACCTGACGATTATTAATATGCTCCACGATAATGGAAAAAAGGATAGTATGTAATTATGGTAAGTATAAAAATAACCAACCACCTATCAAAATTGGATATAATAGGATCTAGCTGACCACTCTCACTCCACTATATGCTCTAGTCCATAGAGTTTCTTCGGCCTCTTGCTCTTGATCTCCCCCTTGACAAATCCATGTGTGCCTCACAATTATTATTAATACCTTAGCATAATGATATATTAGGTTCCCAAACAACATATTTTTATACTTCATAGACAAATATAATTTATTATAAGTATAGAATTCACAGATCTATATTGATACAACATAGTATATTGGATTCCATCATAGTAAAGCTGGAGAAAATGGATGTTAAAACAAAGAGAATATCTAATTTCATAAGAGATGATCAATACTACATGGAGACCAGACATTTATTTCACCCTTTGTGAGAGTTAAATGGGATTTATGGTTTTTAATAAACTAGGAAACTCATTAATATTCTATAATGGTGTGTGAATCATATATTTTGTGTTATCTCACATGGGGGTGTCCATGCCATAGACATGTATTTAACTATAAAATTAATAGATAGAAGTTAACCATTTCACTACTGTATACAACATAGTAGCCATTTTTAATATTGGAGTTGATTATGGGAGAGATACAATATCTAAAAATAGTAAAAAAATGTGGTTTTATTCTAAAATATAGGTGTAACCACATATAATATAGGTTTTATCATCAACGTTCATAGAGGCTTAAAATATCCATAAAAAATAACAATATGGAGTATATTACATTTTTTATATTTATAGATTTGGAACTTAATTCAAGGAGACAAGGAAAATATTAGGAAATTATACCTTACATATATGAAAATATTTTTTACATTATGGCCTAAGATGTTTAATGAATATAAGATACATTTTTTACATTTAAAATTATATATAGAACACATGTTACAATGTAAAATTATAATATAATAATTATGTCACCATATAAATATTAATGTGGAAGGAGAAAACTAATACTTATTGGGTTATCTATAAATCAGAAGAATAGAATTTTTTCACATTAATTTACATAAATAGAGAATTGGAGGTAGTTCCACTGATATATATAAATTTGGATAATATGTAATTTTCAATACATTATGGTGTTACACTGTAAAGAAAATGTATTTTTAGAAATATTTTTGAAATATGGTGTCTTTATATTTCATAATGAACTAACCAAGGATATATGTAGTTCAATGAAATAGAATAAAATAATGATTTTGATACTATCAATTTGGACTTTAACCATTTATTTTATAAATATAAACTCATATATTCAAAGGGAACCAATTGAAAATTAATGACACTCTAATAAAATCATATTATTGTTTATCTACCATTCAAATTTTTTATCCATGTAAAATATTGAGAATAAGTTTGAAATATGAGAAACATAATATCATGGATATAGTTTATTCACATTATCCATTATAAATTAATTATTCTAGGAAAGTGTGAAATTTATTAAAATAAAAAGTTCTATGATTATTGATTTTGATACACCAAAAATTGTTTGCAGCATGCTCATTTTATTATACAACTATGATAAACCAATAACATCCCATATGTCCATTCACATGCATTTGTTTACATCCTCTACACCATCATCAAATAATTTTTATATGGATAATAAAAATGTAAATCAATGTTAAATTGATGTGAATGTATTTAAATCAATACAATCACTAAATAATTAATAACAAAGACCTTATAATTATGGTTTCAATATCAAATATTTAATTTAAAAATTGATAATTATTTATTCCTAGATTCTCACCACAACACGTATGACATATAATCCACTATTGGACCTTAAAAATACTTTTACTAGGAATGTATTTTTTTGGATTTTTCATCCCACAATTGTTCATTTTATTGTTATTTTTTATTATTAATATATAAAGTATACCATTTAATTAGATATAATATTATAAATCATCATGGAAGAAAAAAAATTATGTTTAATACATTAGTTTATAATAGTTTTTGTAAAGAGTGATATTACAAAAAATGACTCCAATAGCCTAGAGAAGATATGTATGAAAAATTTACTATGTGAATTTATTTAATCATTTAAAGATGCATTAGATATGAATGATGATGTTGATAGAACACACAATGTAATAACTATTGATGATTAAAATGTCTTAAGGAGGAAAAAAGTAAGTGGTTTATAAATGCAAGAGGAATTGGATCATTAATTAAAAGGGTAAAATATAATGATGAAGGATATAAATAAATCTCATTAAATGACCATTCACGAGATAAATATTTTGATTTATTAATTAAGAGTGCAACACACTTATATATTTTATATTGTTACTAGACTGTTGAAAAAATTAATCCATATAAATATTTTTGAGATATTTTTCCACAAATTTGTATAAGCTCAATGTTTATTTCTATTAAAAGAGTCTCAACTCAATATATGTATAAAATTCAACAAAAAAACTAAATATTATATTACAGACATGAAAAATATCATTAAGGAGAAACAAAGGCTAAGATAGGATAATGTATAGTATAAAAGGGATTTTTTCTCAAATGATGTTTGAAAGTAAATATTAATGTGATTTTGTTGAAGAAATACATGAAGTGATCATAAATTAAATATCATCCATAATGTAGATGAAGGAATGCATCATTCCTCTAAAAAATCAAGTTGAATAAATAATAAAAAATATAAATGGTATTTCTTCATGTTTGAAATAAATATATGCTTGATTAAATAATAAGTATAAGAATATCAGAGAAATTTTTTAGGGGATTAATAGACTAGTTTAAAATATTAATATCCCCATAAATGGATGCCTTAACTCGTATATAATTTAATCTATATAAAAATATAGGTTCCATAGAATATCTAGAAGTGGAAATGATAATATGATGGAGGAAAAAGGTTATAATATTGAAGAATATTTGGGAAAATAATGATTATTTATTTCTATAAAAGCATGCCCAGAGATGTTATAAAAAATAGACTGGTTCTATTATCCCAATCATGTAAATAAAATATATTTTTTACTCATATGGTAGATGTTTAATTCTTAATTATCCAGGTTATATAAAAAAATTTACATTTGGAGAAATATATGAATGATTAATGAAAAATATAAGCCACTCAACTCAAACAACATCTGAGTAAAATTCTTTTTGTTGAAATTGCACAATTGTGATCGAAAATAGGTTCAATATTTTTGAGGATTAGAAATACCATCAAAAAATTATTTAATGGGATCCATGATCATTGTACACACATAAAATCTTTTTAAGGAAAAAATACCAATATAGATTCCATAGATAGAGATTTTTCCAGATATTGAAGATGTGTAAACAATATTGAATCTACAGATGAAGAAGTTGTATTCAATGGTTAAACATTTTTTATTATGAAATTTTTTTACTAATGTGTCTCTAAAAAAAATAATTTGGGGGAATCTTTTGAAAATTAAATTGAGGTGATTGATGGATTTGTGATCCAAAACATATATAACACGATAATTTTATGTGTGATTCTTGATGAATTACACAATTATTAAAACCCCCATGAACTGGAATGAATTCAATAAATTTATCCAGGAAATAAAGTTATCATTTGGTGGAATATAAGGGAAATCCATTTGAAAGTGGTAATTATGTCTTTCTATAAGTTATGATAATGAAATTGGAGAAAATATAATAGTCCAATAAAAAATCATACAATAATGAAAGAAATTTATTTTGATATTGGATTCGTTCTTCCAATTCAGCCTTATTTAATAGATTATTTAAAATCTAGGTACCTTATCCCATTTTACAGTAGCTATACTAGATTTTTTGATTTTTTTGTGGAATAGGGTTTCACCTAATCCTAGGGGTACATGAAATAAAAAAGACATAAAATGAATCTGATATTAGATTTCAAAATTCATTGAAATTTCTACTAAGAATGTGCATCCAAATATATTTCAAATGTGTTGTTATATATTTTACCATTATAAATCTATCTTTATGTGAGGTATTGTATTTCCTGCTGTTTTTTGAATCAATATAAAAATATTTAAGAACTATTTGATCCTATATAGAATATGGATCTATATTATACTCGTTTGTACTAAAACATGATGTACTCATTTTTTCCTCATTATATTAATTAATTGAATCTAAAAAGGAATAGACAATACAGAAATGAAGGGGTAATATAGTTGAACTTCCTAATGTAATATCGTCATTAGAATAGTCCCACAATAGTATAATGATATATTGGGAAATGTGAATTATATTTACACTCCTTCATTATTCAAAATAAGTTTGATGTAGTCTGAATTTTAGTGAATCAAGTTTAAATGGTCGACAATGATTCCTCATAAGTCTAAAAACATATTTTTGGTAGTTCACTAATTATAGTTTGTAGTTAACACATTATGAAATCCCATATTATTCATATTGATAGTTTGGGAAAAATTAATCATTGAATGATAATTATTGATTACATAGAATCTAATATTATTTTATTATTGGCTCTTATTAGAGGAATAACTTATTCTCAAATGGTATTTCATTAACACTTTTTGTTATAAAAATTTTATGATACCATTTATGTGTGATTTCCCTTAATAGGGGTTGTTGGAAAAGATTAATTTTAAGTATTATATGAATATAATAGATGTATAAAGTGATATGGAATTCCATGTACATGTTTTTTAAGAAATCTTTTTCCTTTAATGATACTGATAAGAGGGATTTTTCCCAGATACATCACAAATAAATATATTTTACCTAAGTATGAAATATATATTTCCCACATAGCGTCGATCTCTCTAGGATACTTATCACAAACACTATTTTTTTAATTTTAATGATTATAATTATAATTAATATATAACTATTAAAATTATAATAATGGGGGGGGGGGTTGAATAGTTTCGTTGAATATAAATATATAATTTACGTTATATAAAAATTCAAATTCAATAAATAATTAATATAAATAGAACGAATGAAGGTAATTAATGATGGGATTTCATGGAGATTGAAATCTTTGTTCAAAAAGGATATCAATATTCAATTCAATGAGGAGATAAAGATACGACACACCTCACATTCTTATTTGAATTGTAATTACACCATAATGAGTCCTCTTTATACATATAAATTCTCTTACATTAGCCTAATTGGAGACCTATTTTCTTACCATCACTGTCTAGTTCATTTTCAAATATATTCATGGAATAAATTGTAAAGTGAATGAAACATGGTACATTTGATGAAGAACATAGTTATAGGGAAAATGGGGAAACCTCTATCCATGATTGATTTAACCACCACAAAAAATTCATATGTCAGTTAGTGGTTATAACGTTAAAACATAGTAAAAACTTCAAACCATCCATTCCCTCCCTCGAATAACCATCAAGTTAGATTTACATTTTTATAGGCGTTCAAAAGGGAAAAAAATAGAGAGAACACATAAAATAATGTAAATGAAGAAAATTATTTTTGAAGAAGGATAATCATATATTAAATGTAAAAAATATTATATAAAGTAAATATCGAAAAAACTACTAAAATGTAAAATAATGGATACCCCAAATACTCTAACCCCATAGAATGAATAATAAAAATATATTCTATAAGGTGAGGGGACATAAATGTTGTATCCATATATGATCACCAATATATTATGTATGGGAACCTCATTTACTAGAAGAATTGGGAATTAGTGTCTTCTAAATATTTCTTCCAAAGATTTATCCTCATTCACTGAAATAATTTCAACTGCATTGGCCGCAAAATGTTGAATTTATGGTAGATTTAATCTCTGAATCTAATTATCTTCAATTAACTATTAATATTCAACTTATCCAACATAATATGTCATAATGACCATAAAAGAGGTATATTAACACATAGAATACTTAATGAATGGTGTTTCTAAATTATTTATCAAGCTCCATATATAATTTTAGATTCATTGATTATGAAAATGTCGATATATGATTAAATAATTATTATTTTCTATATCTGAGAATAGATTTTGAGGCCTAGATTATGTGAAAATTTTGGGCCTCCAAAAGATAGATTGTTCTTATGGTCGATAAAGATGTCTTTAATCCCATAATTTTAGTAATACTAAAAACTATTAATTAAAAAATTCTTTTAATTAATATTATTTTATAGATGAAATACAATATTAAAATAAAACAGTCAAATACCAATGTTATGCAATTTTTGTTACACAATGTACCACAAAAACAAAAAAAATGTGGAAATTTTCCTCAACATAATACTAAGGTGGGATTTAAAATATTTAATTAAAGAATATTTTATCTTAAGATTTTATCTTTATCACTACAACATAAATTGCAATTGCATTCTAGTAAATATTAATTTATCCTAATAAACCATAAAAATTTAAAAAACCGACAAAACATATATTATCAAAACAAAAAAAATAACAACCTATAACTTCTATTAAAAAAATTACCTCTCATTTTTCTTCATCGAATTTAAAATTTTAAAACCTCTTAATCCATGTTTTTCCCAATCACAAACAAACTAACATTGAATTTTATTTAACCCTTCACTCGAGAGAGATTAAATCTGGAGTTATTTTCATACATGGAAATCTCATGTATAACCATTGGCTGGTGAAAATTTACACTTATCCACATCATGAGAAATTAAAATTTATCTAATCATGATTTATTTTCCCCATTGAGTTTTATGGAATAGGGTTTTGGGGTAAAATGTTTTAAAATTTTAATAATTGAAAAATGATTTTTTATCCATGAGTATAATTCATAAATATTCACGAAAAAACATAGTAATTTCAACACCCAAATCTCTTATATAATGGGAAACTACAGAGCACCCCCTTTTGTGTGATTTGGGACCTGATCCAAGAAAATTTTAAAATGAATTATTCTGTCCATGATCTCACATTTTATAATTTTTTTACCATAAAAAAGATATAAATTTGTTTTTTTTATATTTGTCTGAAATATGATATAATAAATTAATATAATGAATTAATTATAATAATTCTATTGATTTTATAGAGGTACGCAATCTATAAAATAAATCACAATTATAAATTGAAGGACATATCAGATTTTATCTGTTTCATCTATTTTTTTGTTAATTTGTTTTAATTTTTTTCATGGAGAATCAAATGAATGAAACAATGCACATTGAAATGATGAATCAATCCCAATTAATGATTTACACACTATCTCAATTTTTTTACAAAAACCTCACATTCCCCATAAATGAAACATATCCCAATGAACACATATGAAAATCCAATCCTACACAGTCAAACATGAAATATCAATTAAAAAATACAGATACTATATGTTGATAAGGAAAAAAATACTTTTAATGTGGCAAAAAACAATATATAAAATCATAGAATCTATTGGATAATAAAAATATATGTAAAGTTAGGTCTCATGTTAAAAAATTTTCTTCATAATGAAGTGCCTCAATAATGTAATAATCATTTCATGAAATTCAATGATTTGAAGGAGACATGTAACATATTTGGGTTCTCAAAACCAATATAAGCTTCTATCAACAATGAGTTGGTATTATAATGAATGTTTCAAAAGTGTTAAGATTTACTCATATGACTAGAAAGATGATTTGAGTAAGTGTTTCAGGAAAATGAATTTCAAAAATTCCTTCAAATCAAAAATATTCTTGAAAATAAAATTTAGGTAAAAAGTTTCCCAAATCAAAAAATCATTATGTATCTATTTTATTCAGAAATAATTTCATTTTTCAAAAAATTAATATATATATGATAATGAATAGAATATTGATTGAAGATTAAATTTCCTAAAAATTGAAAAATATAATAAAAATTGAAGAAAAATATAACTGATCATTTTGAAACTTCCCACAAATATAAAATTCACTACCCCTTATTTTTAGTCAACAAAAAATAAATATAAGGGTTGAAAAACAAATGAAAGGAAATATATGAGTTTACATTATTTGTTAGTGACATCACTATATTAAGCTCCTAGATACTGCCACTAAAATAATAAATAACGGATTAGATAAATCCATAATAAAACTAAAGATAAATAAATATGAATGAAAAATAATATATAATATGGTTTGGACCCTCATGTGTGTGATATATTTTTTACTTCCCCAAATCAGGCATTTGAAGTGGTTTAGAAATAATCTAGTGGTATATGGGATTTATTTCTTATAAAACACCACATATTATTTTTCCCAACATCCTTAAGAATATTATTAGAGTGAGAAACCCAAATGAAATAAATAAACCCATATTTCAGATGAAATAAATTACAATATTTTAGGTGGAGAGGGGCACGAAAAATACATGGGTGCTCTCTGTTTTGTTCATCTGAAGGAGTGGTTTCCACTGGTAGTGTAGATAATATAATAGTATGTGTCTTATTTTTAATTTCTAGTTCATAAATTTATTTCTCATGTATTTTATTTTTTGTTCCGTTATCCTTCTATGTATTAGTGTATATCTCTATATGATCCAACATTATATCCTTTACACATGGATCTTATTCTTATACTTCATCTTGGTACTTTAGTATTGTTACTAAAAATAAAAAATATTAATATGTTATATAATTTTTCAATTAAGAAACAAAAAGTTATGAAAGAAATTATTGTACAAAAATTAAATCTCACTTTAAAACATTCCACATTATACACCATTTCCTCAAGTAGGGTAGTTGAGAATTCATTTTATGAAGTGGTAAGTAGATCTTAATGATTCTATTAAAACCTTCCAATGACTTCATGAAATTTAGGTGGAATAATAATTTTATTAACATTATATTTTCTATTTTTTAGTTATATTAATAGGACATAATATTAATTAGCATTGATGGTGAATGATTCTTTTGATTTACTTCTTATTCTAGCATCTTGAAATTTTGTTGAAGCGTCAATGCATATTTTTCAATATAGTGACAATTTAATTCAAATGGATATTCAATGTCTCTACCATAATCGACTCAAAATATATGTTTTCAATTAGAAAATTATTATATTAATCATAATAAAAATCCATATCATCTTATTAAATGGACGATATGACATGATATTGGTTTTTCTAGTTTTTGAAAAAAATTATTATGTTTTTACGAAAAATAGTGTTTATAAGAAATTTCCTTCCTCAGAAAAGGTGAAATATTAATATGAAGGATTTATCTCAGATCCCTAACCAATAATTTTTTTACCTAAGAGGGGATAATATATTTTACACACAGGGTTGATCTTTTATAGAGGCTTCTCACATGCACTATTTATCATATTGTTACTTTTATAATAATAACTAATATAAAACTATTAAACTTGTATAAATTGGGCCTAGGAATTTTTTTATGAGAGATAAATATAAAAATAGTAAAATATAAAAGAAAATTAAATAAATAACTATATTAGAACAAATTAATAATGTAAAATATTTTTCCGAGTTCATGGGGATTGAAATCATTGCCAAAAAGATATCTCAATATTAAATTCAATTATGTTATCGAGATATTTCACACCTCAAAGTCTAATTATAAATTTCATCACCCCATACTAATACCTCTACATACATGGTAATTTTCATTCATAAGTAAATGAGGAGACCTATATTTTGACCATCACAAACTCTGACACGAACCACAATATTCAGGAAAAAAAGTGATGAGATGGAAAAATTGTAAAAATAATAATAATCTATTGGTAAAAATGGGGGGAGGGGGATCGCTCCCCCTGGTTGATTTATAAATCAAAAAAATAATTATAATCATGTAAATAGATGAAAAATTAAAACCCATGAATCTTATTGAACCCCCCATTCACACCCTAAAATAATCACTAAGGTTACTTCCATAATTATGGTGGTGTTTAGTAGTGGAAAAAGGGAGAAAATATAAAACAATACAATTGAATGAAATGATGTGTGAAGAAGAAGACAAATATAATAACTTAAAACCACTACTATATAAATTAAAACATTGAAAATCTACTAAAATTATCAAAATTGATTACCCCCAAGATTCCAACTCAATGGAATAAATAAGAAACACATCTTTTATAGAAAGTGAGGAGAGAAATTTCACTCAAATAGTATCACCAAATGATTTCACATTGTAACCCCATTCAATAGAATAATTCAAAATTTGTGTCTTATAAGAAGTTATCCCCCTGCATTATCCTCATTCAACATCAAAATTCCATTTGAATTGGGTTTATGAAGTAGGATTTTTTGAAGATATAATCCAATAATTTAATTCTGCAATGGCAACTATTCATATTCAATTTATTCAATATCCCATTACATAATGTCAATGAAACCATTGTATTCATTCATGTGATTCTTATTTTATGATATTAATTAATTTTTTTTCTAGCTCCATGTATATTTTTAGATTCATTGGGATGAAAGAATTCAATATATAATCCCATCTTAAAATAGTACAGATCAATAAATTGATTTTGAGGCTTGTATTGTGTGCTTATTTTGGGACTCAAAAATAATTATTGAGATTTGGGATTAAAAAGAGGTAATAAATCCCATTTTTATATAAATTCTAGATAACGTAATTTCACAATTTCATTATTTCTAGAAAAAATAATCGAAATAATATAGAAAAAAAATAAAACCGATAAATCCCAAAATAAGGAAATTTTTGAATTTAAGATCAATATACCACTTAAAACCTAAAATGGGACAATTTCCAATAGAATAATATTATTTTTGGAATTAAAAATTTAATTATATAATAGAATAATTTAACATTTTAACAATACTAATCCACCAAACCTAATAATTTCACTCCCATCTAATAATAAAATATCCAAATCCAAAATCCACGCAACAATCAAAAATGAGAAAACATCCCCAATATTATACAAAATAGAATTATACCACGTATCTAATATGAAACAAAATACCCCATAATTTTTACTTTTTATATTATAATTTGTTCAACAATATGAATCCACCCATTATATAATCACAACCGATCTCATATAAATTTTTAATCAACTCTTCACTGAAGATAAATTAAACATGTAAATTTGATCATGCATGGAAATTTTATGTATCACTATATGCATCTGGCAGTTCTGATTTCTCCATAGTTATATACATGAAAATATTTTCAAAAAGGAGGAGTTTTTGATTTCCGTGTCTTTGGGTTTCTAAGTGTAATGATTTACAAATTTAAGGATAGAAATATAATGTGGGACTATTGAGTATAATTAAAAAATAATGAAGGGAAACACAAGAATTTTCAAAATAAAATATCCTTGAAAATTTAAAACAAAAAAATATCAAATTTTTTATTACATGGTTCATGATCTAAGAATTATTAGAATGAATAATATCATTTATTTTCACCATTTTGTTGTTTCTTCCTTCTTTAATGCTCCAGAAAGGTAGAACATTATTTTTTAAAGGATGAAATGAAATTTCAATTTAATTAATGAATAAAAAATATTAAAATTAAATAATATAGATTAATGAGTGATAAAAAAATTTATATGATAAATTCATGATCGTCTCCATTTTTTTAATTTTCATTTTTTTGGATATTTTTCTTTTTTTCCTTTTTTATAAAAAAAAGAATTAATGAAATAATGTATTTTTAATTGATAAAAAATCTTAAAAAAAATTCTCCACTTTACAAAATGTATCCACACATATTACACCATTACAAACTGCAACACATACCAATGAACGAGATTAAAAATCCCATTCTCCATAATCAAACATAAAATATCCTTGTAATAATACTAAGAGTGAGTTTAGGTACAATATAATTAGCTTTTAATGTGGATTAATCGTATAAAATAATTTCATGTAGTATATGGGATAATGAAGGATATTTATAAGGGTTTGTATAATGTTAAAAAACTATCCTTCTAATGAAATATCTCAATAATATCAAAAAAAATATCCATGAAATCAAATTATTTGAAATATATTAGTCTCAAATTATAGTTCTCACACTAAATCCAAGATTTTCTGAAGAATTTGTGTGTATTATAAATATTATTTATAAATGGTTCCAAAAATATCATATGATTCTAAGGATGATTTTATTAATATTTTCATCACCCCAGATTTACATAATTTATCAATATAATAATAATTCCTGAAATTAAAATTCATGAAAAGTTGTTCTCACATAATCAATCATTTAAAATCAATTTTATAACAAAAATTCATGATTATCAAAATTTATTGATGTGTGAAAATTGAACAAAATATTTTCAAAAGACCAATTTTTCAAAAAATTAAAAAACAAAAAACATATTACATGAAAACAAATACCAATGTTCACATTCCCCCAACACTAGAAATTCACTACCAATCATTTCATCTCAGTAAATAGTAAATGTAAGGGCAGAAAAAAATATAAGGAAAATGAAATATTAGAGTATTATTTCTTGGAATAATTCAGTTAACATCTTAGATAGTTTCTCTAAACCTAGAAAGGATTAAATAAATAAATTACTTAGAGAAATAAAGAAAAATAAATAGGAAGCGATTGGAGGATAGAATATGGATGGACCCCATGTGGGTGCTACATTTATACTACATGTAATTAGGTAGTTGTAGTGGTTCAACACCAATACGATGATTGGTGGGGTTTAATTCTTATAATCCACCACATATAATCTCTTCCACAAACCATAATTTTATTACATGAATGATAAACCCAACAAAAATAAAATCCAACCCCTAGAGGAAATATATGAGAAAAATGGAGGTTTATAGGGGGAAATAGGGGTTCTATGGGATTTGTTCATCTAGATGTGTGGTTTCCACTATTAGTGGAAATAATATAATAGGAAGATGATTCTCTTATTGTTTTAGTTTATAAAATTATTCATTATGTATTTAATTTTTTTGTTTCATCATCGTATATGTATTAGTGTAATGTTTAATATGCTCATCCATACACTTTTTAACACATATAACTACTTCTTCCTATTAATTATATAGGGAATGAAGTAATTATACAACATCTACTATTAATTAATAAATATATTATATTTTAATTAAAAATAAAAAATGTATGAATTAAAATAAGGTTCATTTATTATATCTCCTTGAATTTTTTTGACTCTATTTCTTATGTGGGGCGATTGTGAAATCATTTTTTGGTGTGGGGTCTTTAGTTTTTTCGTCAACCTCAAAATTATATACATGAAATATAGGTGTAATAATAATTTTATTCACCAAATAGTTTATTTTCTCCATTCCATTTATATGACTTTAAATCTATAGGCTCTAAATTTTAGTGATACGATCATCATGATTTCTTCTTCCAGCATCTTGAAATTCTCTTGGAGCCTTAAGGAATTTTTTTCATTTTGGTGAAATTTTTATTCTATTTGGATCATAAATTTCTCTTACAAACTAGATTCACAATCATTTTTTTAATATGAAAATATTTATTAAATTATCCATAAAAATCCATCTTGTAAGAATAATTGAATGATATAAATTTATTTTTTTTGATAAAATAGTAATATATTGATTTTAAAATAAAAATAGAATGATCAAGAAAATGGCCTCCCAGAAATAGGAATGAAATTGATAAAATTGATTTGTTATTGATCCCTCACCAGTAATATTATATTACCTAATAGTGAAATATAGAGTGTACACCCAGGGTGAATCTCTTGTGGGGGCCTCTCACACACACTATTTTTTCTATTTTCAATATTATAATTCTAACTAATATAAAAAAATAAACTAATATTAATTCAGAATTTGAAATGTTTTATGAAACTTAAAATAATATATGTAAAATACAAGTATAACCTCTATATATAATGAATTTATATGGAATGAAAAAAGTAAATTGTTCTTGGGAGTTATTGGGGATATTTGTCATTATTCAAAAAATGATCTCATTGTTCAATTCAAGGTGGTGATCAAGCCATTTAACACCTCACCTCCTAATTTAAATTGTCATATCCAGATATTGTGGCCTCTAAATATGGGGAAATTATCTTTTATAATTCATATTGGATAAAGTTTCACAAACCATCATAATTTATTCCTTATTCCACTTTATTCATGTCACTAAAAGTGAAGGGAAGGAAAATGTTAAACAAGAAGAAGAGCTTGGTTGTAGAGAAAACGAGGTGACCACTCACCATTATCAATTTAAGCACTCCAAAAATTCTCATAATCTAATAAGGAAATATCAAATTAAAACTAAAAAAATTAATTCCACCCACCATTCCATCCCTTTATCATGTTTAGAAGCTATTTCATCATTTACTGCGTAGTAGAGAATGGAACAAGGGGGAAGAAAAAAAAGTAGTAGAAATGGAAGAAATTTCTTATAAAAAGAAAAATAAATTATTAATAGTAATATAATATTACATAAATAAAAACACAATAAGAACATCAAAATGGTCAAAGATTTCTACCCCCGTCTTTTTAACAAGTTAGAATGAAGAATAAATGCATATTTTATTAGAGTAAGGGAGACAAATGTTGGCTCCAAATTTTATCAATATTAGTTAATGCATGGATTATAAAGACCAAGACTAAAAATGTACTTAGTATTGAATTAATTGAATAAGTCACATTGATGATCTTTTTAGGTTTAGAGTTTTAGATAATTAAGACATAACTATTACATCTCAAAAGATTTACAAGGTAGACATTTCTACACAGTTTCCATTTTTTTCAAAATAGGTACTCTTGAAAAAAAAGAGTCATGTCTAGTTCCATGATTAAGACAACATGATTTATCCTTGATCCCATCCTTGACCCTATTCTACATTATGTCCTGTGAAAAACATTTCAGAAACTTGGGATGAGTATAAAAAGCTCTGTAAGGGATACATAATGAATGAAAACTGTTAGTTTTTTAAAACAATAAGTAAACCATGAATACTTTAACATAAGAAATAATTTTCACCTTTATGAAGTAGTAAATACTATTCAATTAATAAAATAACATTAATTACCATTTTCTATCAAAAATATTACCATAAAAACCATATAAAGAACTAATAACATAGAAAGGTAACAGGGCACATTAACATTCTTAAATGGAATATCCATACGGTCGACATACACACATATCACTAATTGTAATAGTCATACGGCCAAATCCCATACCCAATTAAATGGTGGTTATAACATAACCACCGGTCCTGGTATTCACGTCACCACCCGTCATTTCTTTTATCACATAACCACCCATAAAATGTATAAGTACCATTATAAAAACACAACAATGAAAACAAATATAAAGGAAAGAAAAAATTCCTACTTTTCAATCAAAATATATCACTTAAATATATTGACATAAATAATCCATCATCCAAACCAATTTCAATACCAAAATACATAAAAGAGTATATGGTATTTATTTTCATTTAAAAACATTACCGCTTGTTGAGGAATCCAAAGATCAAATAATACTCTCGACGGTGGAAAAGCTCACTGTCACTACTTATGTTAAAAAACATTCCTTTTTTTCCTTTAGTAAAATGATTCGTAGAAAAATATTCCATTTTAAATTTCATGGGTTTTTATACATCGTATAAAAGATATCCGTGTATTAAAACAAAATATGCCTCAATGAAAAGAGATTGAGACGATATCCCTTACCATGTGTCCGACTTGACTCGATCGTTCATTAATCTCCTGAATAATAAACTAATGTTAATTTCTACTTTCCTAAGATCCTTTTTGAAGTTTATTATTCCTTTTATATCACTTATTACCATTTTATAAACATTATGTAACCATTTATGTTAATAATGATTGTTTTGTCGATATTTGGTACTTGTGTCAAAAATGGACTTTTTATAATTACATGTTGTTCATATGGTGAAAGGTTCAATATATACAATATGATATTCATGATTTATATATAATATATATAATATATATCCAGCATATAAATTTATTTATAATAGTACATAACATATGGAGGTATGAAATGAAATGCACCGTTCATGGAGACCGTAGGCTGTACGTACGCATGAACGCAAATTTCACTTATATTTCATATTTTAATGGAATTTAAACATAATGATATATAGTTATTTTATATTTAAATTATAATATCATATATACTATCATTAACTCTATCCTTTATACATCCAACATAAGGCATTAACGAGTCATATCACTTTGAAGGGGCGGTAGTCCACACTTACTCAAATGAGATTATCGTATTTACCCACTATGAAAACTATAAAGGCATGATATAAATAAAAAATAAAGAAGCATAAATAAATCCTAAACATAATATATATCATATATAAATATAGTATCATCATAATGGCCACCATGAGAGGCGGTAGGAGATAATTGATCAATCATCGTTTCGTGAGGCATTAGTTTTCCATCCATATAAACATTAAGTTTTTCACCCATTAAATGGATGTGTGTTCATTTGTTGTTCGAATCCTTCTCATAAAAGCATCCAAGTATATTGATGATATTGTTTTTGTTACAAAATAAAGGAATAAGAAGAGTTTATTGGTTGGAGAAGTAAAATTAAAAAAACAATTTAAGAGAAACTGTTACCTTTAATTTGGATACCTTATTTTGGATTGAACAAAAAGGACTTCTTAAAGTTCCTTATGTCTATGTTAAGGATTCTAATGGGATGAGATGGATGTAGGGAGATAAATTGGGCAGAGGTTGGACGAGCCAAATGGCTTGAGAGGTGTGAGTAATCGGTTAGAAGTTGTCTCTTTTTATAAGGGGGAGGAGGGGCTCAATAGGAAAATGTAAAACTATTATTTTATTATATAATTATATTCGATTTCTAATGGTTGAAAAATCATTAATTATGAATATAAGATTACTCATGGTCGACATAAAATCATCCAATAATAATTGGACATGTTTTGGATAATTGTTTAAACATTATAATCTTATGTATTTAAATTATTTATTAATGAGGTAAACACTGCATCATTTTTCTGTCATAAATAATTTAACTTATATTTTTCTAAAAATTATTAAAAAAATACTATCATGTTGTAAATAGTTTTATATTTCTATTGAATATTTATATACAAAAAGATAATTTATATAACCCCATATAAAAACTAATTTACTAAAAGATTTTTTTTTGCCATTATTGCCTTTACTTTAAGTTAATTAATATAAATTGTCATTATCACTCCCAAGTGTCTCAATGGGTTCCCAAAATCGACCCAAAGATGCCCATGGTCATTATTGACTCAAAAAATAAAGTTTGTACAAGTGTTAATGTAATTTTGAATTATTATAATATTCTTTTAAACATGAATTACCCTATTTACCTTTAACCGTGGTAAATAAAAGACAAAAGTTACTATTCACCAAAAATATATTTTCTCTTTATTGAACAAAATTTTACTTCTTGATAACAACCATGTATGTCAGATTTTTGAAAATAAATTCATTGAAGTGGTAAAATTTCATTTGAATGAAAAAGTCAGTTTTCTTAACTACCACTAAGTGGTTTCACTAATCATCAAAAATTGATGTTTTTCAGAAAAAAACAAAAAATTCAGCCTAAGCTATGTTTGATATTCCAATTTAAAAAATGATTTCTATTTTTTCAAATTCAATACATATAACTGGAATTCATAAATTTTAAAAATAATTCTCATTATCAAAACAAATAGTGTGTTTTTAAGAAATAATAATTATCAAAAGATTGATACCTATTTATGTCCAATTTTAAAGTGCAATTAAATCCAATGCCCAACATTGGATGAAATGGTACAAATATATTTTAATATCACTTTTAAAAAATGTAAAAATATAATCTAACCATATAAATAAATTATATTAAAATTCACTTTTCAATTAAAATACAATATTTTCCACTATTCATTGAAAATGAATTTTATCGGAAAAAATCCAAAAAAATTACACAATGTAAGTTTTGATGTCCACATTCTAAAGAAGGTTTTATTTGGTCAATTATAATATATTAAAGTGACCAAACCTATATTTAAATGGGGTTCTTCATTAAAAGGCCATAAATTTTCCGTTTAATGTAAATTATGCTTAAAATTAAATTCATTCGTATTTTAATCCTTTAACGTTTAATTGGATGAATGTAAATATATTTTAAAAGCATGTATAATCATATTGTAGATAGTTTCATTCATTCCCACAAGTACAATGGCTAGGAGTTAACTACAATTTAAAATAATAATATTATATTATTTGGGTGCAACGTAAGATTTCAAAGAAACCCATTGTTGCGTATCGAGTACGGTATCTACCATAGTAACCCTATTACTATAAAATTAATTTTTATTTCACAAATATTAATAAATATGAAACATGTGTTATTATTTATTCACCTGGGATGTTACATCCTTCACCCCTTTTAGAAATTGCATCCTCTAAATGTTTATTCACTTATCAAAATAAGTGGGGGTTATTTACCCCTCATTGCATTTCCAGATCCCCACGTAGCCTCTTCAATAATATTGATTTTCCACAAAACCATTACCTGTTGAATTACATTATTCCACAACACATTATCTCTATGATCAAGAATCTTGACAGTTTGTTCTTCATAAGTGATATTCTCTACCAACTAAAGTACCTTTGGGCTCGAAACATGAGATGCATCTGGTATATACATTCTCAAAATCGAAACATGAAAAACATTGTGTACCTGGGATGAAATTGTAGGTAAATATACTCTATATGCAACTGATACAACTTTCTCCATAATTTCATAATGTCTAAGGAATCGTGGACTCAACATTCCCTTCTCACCAAAACACATCACACTTTTCCATGGAGAAACATTGAGAAAGATATGATCACCTACCTCATAAAAATTATCCTTCATTTGGTTATCTGTATATCTATTTTGTCAACTCTGAGACGTTCTCTTTTGCTTCTGAATCAACTGAACTTTCTCCGCCATCTCTTCTATCAATTCTGGTCCCATCATATTCCTTTCAACTACTTCATCCCAAAAAGCTAGAGTTCGACAACACTATCCTTATAAAGCCTCAAATAGAGCCATCTGTATCCTGGAATGAAAACTATTATTAAATAAACATTCAACCGAAGAAATATGTTAGTCCCAACTTCCATGGTTATCGATCAAGCAAGCATGAATCATATCCTCCAAGGTCTGAATTGTTTGTTGTAACTGTACAGCTGATTGTGGATGAGAAGAAGTAATAAAATTTACTTCAGTACCCAATGACATCTGATGAGATTTCCAAAAGTTATAAGTAAACCTGGGATCACGATCAAATACAGTGGAGACATAAACTCCATCCAAGATGACTATATCTTCAACATACAACTGGGAGAGTTGATATAGAGATAAAGTATCTCGAATAGAGAGTTGATATAGAGATAAAGTATCTGCTGACAATTCAAGCATTCCACAGTAAAATCAGCAATATCTCTTTTCATTCCATCCCACCAGAAATACTCCCGAAGATCTCTGCACATCTAATTACTACTAGGATGTACTGAAAACGGACAACTATGAGCTTCACATTACAACTAATTCTTCAACTATGAATCACAAGGTACACATAATCTTTTCCCAAATCTCAATAGACAATCATTATCAATGATAAATTCATGAAACTTATCCTTCTAAATCAACTCTACCATTTTCTCCAACTCACTATATTCTTTCCGTGCTTTCTTTATTCTATCTAATAAAGATGATGTCACTGACATCTGATACAAAATAGAATAATATCCTACACCAACAACATATATGAAAAATTTCATAAAATCAAAAACCAAAGGATCTTGTTCCAAACTTAACATGGCTCGTGAGACATTACTTTTTGACTCAAGCATCAGCCACTTTATTTGCTTCTCCCGAATGGTAATGGATTCTGAAATCATAATCCTTGATTAATTCTAGACATCTCCTCTATCTCATGATCAATTATTTTTTAGTGAATATATACTTTAAACTTTTGTGATCGGTATATATTTCACACTTCACTCCATAGAAATGGTGCCTCCAAATTTTTAAAGAAAAAAACAACAGAAGTTAATTCCATATCATGTGTAGGGTAATTTAACTCATGTGGTTTCAATTGACGTGAAGAATAAATAATTACCTGAACATTCTGCATTAGGACACAACCCAGTCCTTTCAATGAAGAATCACAGTAGATAACAAACTCACCATTTCTGGATGGCAATTCCAAAATTGAAGGATTCAACAATCTCCATTACAATTCCTGAAAACAATCATTACATTCTTTTGTCCAAATTAACTTAACACCTTTTCGACTTAACTTAGTCATTTGACAAGATAACTGTGAAACTTTTTCGACAAACCTCCAATAATAACCTACCAATCCAAAAAACTACAAATATTAGTTATATTTGTGGGTCTTTGACATTATTCAACAACTATCATTTTAGTTGGATCAACAGTTATGCAATTTTATGAAACAATGTGACAAAGGATTGAAATTTTTTGTAACCAAAACTCAAACTTCCTGAATTTCCCAAATAATTTAATTTCATTTATGGTTTTCAAGACAACCCTTAAATGACTTTCATGTTCCTATTTACTTTTGGAATACTCTGAAATATCATCAATAAGCACAACAGCAATTTCTCACCTGAGTCAACTGATCCACCACTACAACAAACTGTTCAACTCTAATTATGCCCTCTCATGATGCTGATTTGGAAGGTCATTTCCCTCTGTATGGCTTCCCAGAAAATTTGTTCTATTTACACAATAAAAAAGCAGTTCTTAACACATAAATTTCTTAGGCGAAGAAACATGGTAATTTGTAAATGCTATATGATTTCAATATTAACATAAATTACTTTATGGATATAAATTTAAAAACACTCTAACTCCTAATGTTATCTAAACTGATCTCTGATACCAAATATAAGGACCCGAACTTAAACAATACTTAATATTGAATTAAATGAATAATTGACATTGAGGATCTTTTTAGGTTTAGAGTTTTAGAGAATTAGGAAATAACTATTACATCATAAAAGATTTATATGGTAGACACTTCTACACAGTTTCCGTTTTTTTACAAGACATCAACTCTTGAAAAAAAATGAGTATTGTCTAGTAACATGTTTAAGACAACATGAATTTTCCATGATCCCATACTTTACACTATTCCACATTATGTCCTATGAAAAACAGTTCCAAAACTTGGGATGATCATAAAAGGATTAGTAAGGGATACACAAAGAAGGAAAACTGTTAGTTTTTCAAAACAAAAAGTAAACCATGAATACATAACATAAGTAGTACTTTTCACCTATATGAAGTGGTAAATATTCTTCACTGAATAAAATATCATTACATTCCATTTTTTCACCAAAATATTACCACAAAACCGATATAAATAACACATAACATTAAAGGTAACTTGGGGCATAAATATACTTAAATGGAATAACCATACAGTCGACTTACACACATATCGCTAAATGGAATAGCCATACGGCTGAATTCTATACCCAATACATTGGAGGTTATAACGTAACCACCCGTCCTGGTATTCACGGCACCACCCGTCATTTGGTTTATCACGTAACCACCTGTCAAATGTCTAAGTACCATTATAAATTCATAATAATGAAAACAAATAGAAAGGAAAGAAAACATTTACCCATTTTTATCACAATATATCACTTAAATATATTTACATAACTAATCCATTATAAAAATCATTTTCAATACCAAAATACAAAAAATAGTATATGGTATTTATTTTCTTTTAAAAACATTAGGACTTGTTGAGGGAGCCAAAGATCAAATAATACACATTGTGGAAAAAACATCATTGTCACCACTTACGTTAAAAGAAACATTCCTTTTTGTCGTTTAGTAAAACGCTTCATCGAAAAATATTCCCTTTGAAAAGTTTAGGGTGTTTATACAGTGTATAAAAGAATGTCGTGTATTAGAACAAAATATTCCTCAATGAAAAAAGATTGAGACGAAGTCCCTTTCCTTGTGTCCGACTTGACTTGATCGTTCTTTAATCTCTTGAATAATAAAATAATGTTATTTTATACTTTCATAAGAACCTTTTTCAAGGTTATTATTCTTTTTATATCACTTATTAAAATGTTATAATCATTATGTAACCATTTACGTTAATAAGATATTTTTTGTCGATATTTGGTACATGAGTCAAAAATGAATTTCTTATCATTACATGTTTTTCATGTGGTCAAAGGTTCATTATATCCAGATTGATATTAATGATTTATATATCATATATATCATATATATCCATCATATACATGTATTTATAATAGTACATTACATATGGAGGGAAGAAATGAAATGCACCGTCCTTGGGGACGGTAAGTCGTACGTACGCATGAACGCTACTTTCATTTCTATTTCTTATTTTAATTGAATTTAAACATGAAATACATAGGTATATTATAATTACAGTATAATATCATATATAATATAATTAACTCTATACTTTACACATCCCACATAAGGCATTAACGAGTCGCATCACTTTGAGGGGGCGGTAGTCCGTACTTCCTCAAATTAGATTATCATATTTAACCTCTATGGAAACCATAATGGTGTAATATAAATGGAAAATACAGAATCATAAAATAAACATAAACATATTATATATCATATTAAAATATAGTTCCATCATAATTACCACCATGAGAGGCGGCATGAGATAGTCGAACAATCATCGTTTCGTGAGGCGTTATTTTTTCATCCACAGAAACATTATGTTCTTCACCCATTAGATTGAGGTGTGTGTATGTGTAGTTAGAATAATTCTCAAACCAAAATCATTGTATATTGAGGATACTTGTTTTGTTACGAAATAAAGGAATAAAAAGAGTTAAGTGGTTCGATATGTAAAATAAATGAAAACAATTTAAGAGAAACTGTTACCTTTAATTTGGGTTACTTCCTTTGGTTTGAACCAAAAAGACTTCTTGAAGTGCTTTCTACATGAGGTAATTATTATAAATAGATGAGAGGAATGTATGGAGATTAATTGGTTAGATTTTGGACCAGAAAATTGCTTGAGAGGAGTGTGGAATTGGTTATAAGTGGTCTCCTTTTCTAAGTGGGAGGAGGGGCTCTTTAGGAAAGTGTGAAACTATTATTTTATTATATAATTATATTTGGTTTATAATAGTCCAAAAATCAATAAAGATTAAGATAATATGAATCATGGTCGAAATAAAATCATTCAATTAGAATTGGACATGTTTTGGATAATATTTTAATCATTATAATTTTATATAATTAAATTATTTATTAATGAGGTAAACACTACATCATTAGTGTGTCATAAATAATATAATTTATTTGTTGTCTAAAAATTATAAAAAAGTACTATAATGTAGGAAATATTTTTATATTTCCAATTAATAATTATAGAGAAATATATAATTTATATTATTCTTTCTAAAAATTAATTTACAAAAAGATATTTGCTTTTTTCACTTTTTCCTTTACTTTATGTTAATTAATATAAATTGTCATTATCACTCCCAAGTTGCTCAATGGGGTCCAAAATCGGTCCAATGATGCCCATGGTCGTTAATGACTCATCCTATAAGGTTTGGACAAGTTTTAAGGTAATTTTGAATTACTATTATATATTTTTTCCTTAAATTACCCTTTTTATCTTTAATCGCGGTAAATAAAAGTCAAAAGTTACTATTCATCAAAAATTATTTTCATCTTATTCAACCAAATTTCACTTCGTGATGACAACCATGTATGTTTGATTTTTTGTAATTCAATTCATAGAAGTGGTAAAATAACAATGAAATGAAAAAGTAAGTTTTCTTAAATACCACTAAGTGGTTTCAATATTCATAAAAAATTGATGTTTTTCAGAAAAAAAACCAAAAACTCAACCTAAGATATATATGATATTCCGAATTCAGAAATGATGTCTATTTTTTAAAACTCAACACATAGAAGTGGCATTAATAAATTTTAAAATTAATTCCCATTATCAAAACAAATAGTGTGTTTTTATGAAACAATAACTATCAATAGATTGATACTTGATTATGTTCAATTTCAAAGTGAAATTAATTCCAATGACCAGCATTCGATTAATTGGTAAAAATATATTTTAATTTCACATTAACAACAATTAAAAATATAATCTATCCATATAAATAAATTATATTAAAAGGCAATTTTGAATTAAAATACAATATTTTCCACAATTCATTAAAAAATGAATTTTATTGGAAAAATTACAAAAAATTACACAAAGTAAATATTGAGGTCCCCATTATAAAGAAGGATTTTATTCAGTCAATTTGAATGTATTAAACTGACCAAAACTATATTTAAACAGGGTTCTTCATTAAAAGGTGGTAAATCGACATTTTAATGTAGATTATGATTAATATTAGATTCATTCATATTTTAAGCCTCTAACTTTTTATTGGATAAATGTAAATATATTTAACAAACATGTATAATCATATTGTAGTTAGTTTTGTTAATTCCTACTAGTACAAGGCTATGTGTTAACTACCATTTAAAATAATAATATTATATTATTAGTGTGCAACGTAAGATTTTGATGAAACTTGTTGTTGCGTATCGAGTACGATTTCGAACATAGAAACCCCATTAAAGTAAAATAAATTTTTAATTCACAAATATTAATTAATATGAAATATGTCTTATTTTTATTTACCTGGGGTGTTACATGGATACCCGTTTAATGGAATATTTTGGATATTTTCATTATAAAAAGATATTCTCCTATATTATCATCATTTAACCTCAAAAAATTATCTATATTAGGTTCTAGATGTAGGATTTTTGGATAATGTAATCGGTTAATTTAATTTAGTCCATGTGACACTTAGTATTACACTAATGCATCTTCACATGTCATAATGACAATGAATGAGGCTAATTAACACAAAAAATACATAATTAATGTTTTTTAAAAATTAAATATATAGCTCCATGTAAACTTTTAGATTCATTGAGCCTTAAAAATCCCACATAAAAAGTCATCTTTTAAATATTCTAAATAAGTGCCTAGTTTTCGAAGTCATTATTTTGAGTTGGTTTTGGGTGTCCATACTATATATTTAAATTAGGGTCCAAATGGATAAAATGAATATAATAATGGTAGGAATCCTAAGAAAATTAATTTCATAATATTATAATATTTATAAAGTGTTATGGAAGAAATAAAAAATAAAAATAAAATAGTTAAATCCCTAAATTAGGCAGTTTTTTCCCATTGAGCCCAAAATAGCAAGAAATTTAAAAATGTGAGAAAACATCGATTATTTTATACAATCTCGACTTATATCATATCCATTATATGGAAAAATATTCTATACCAATTTTAGTTTTCACATTTAATTTTACCCATCCTCATAAATCCACCCATGGACCAATCACAACCAACCTCATATATAATATTAATTCACTAATCACGGAAGAGAAATTAAATATCAAGTTCTTCTTATACATAGAAATCACTTGTATCAACATCGGAATATGAGAATTTTAATTTCTCTATAGTTTGAGTCATTAAAAACATTCTAATATTGAGTTATTTTTGTAGGTGATTTCTGTGCCATATGGTTGTTGCGTAAAATTAATTAAAATTTTAAGGCTAGAATGAGGTGGCTTGACTGTTGAGTACAATGATTGATTAATTGACTAAAAATGGAATTTATATACTCAAATCCCCTTGAAAATGTGAAAAAACACATATACACATTTTTATGACATTATATAGTAGAAAAAAATTAATTGTAATGAATTATAACTTCCATGTTCTCCATTTTTTCCTTTATTTTAATATCTTGAATGGAACAAATTTATTTTTCTTTTTATTACTTTTTGATTTTTTTGGATGTATGAGCTGACAAATAAATAAATTGAATGAATTAAGATCATTATATTTATTTTAGAGAAGAAAATGAGTCATATCATAATGTAAAATGAAAAATTCATGCTCATGCCAAATTATTTTCTTTTTCTTTTTTTCATTTTGATTTAATTTTTTTGAAGCAGAACTGGATGAATGTAATAATACAAAATTAAATAAATACTTCGGATAAAGTATCTCTTTAACAATTTCCCAGAATGATAAAAAACACATCTCAACACCCACAAATGAAACACATCCCAATGAATACATGTGAATATATAATCCTCCATACTCAAACATGAAATAACCACGTAAAAATAATAAGAGTGTGGGTAGGTAAGGAAAAAATGGATACTAAAGTTGAATAAAACTATAATAAATTTCATGTAACTTAAGGAAAAAATGACAGTTTTTTGGCCATATATGACATTATAAATATGGATTGATAATGAAGTGAATCAATTATGTCAAAAAAAATCATGAAATTTAAATATATGAAAGAAATATGTCAAAACTTCTTGTTCTCAAACAAATTTGTAGCTTATCTAATGAAATTGTGGGTTTTAGAGAGAATATTGCAAAGTGGTTTAAAATACCTCATAGTATCGAAATGTTGATTTGAGTTATTTTTTCTTGGTCCTCGATTTATAAAATTGGATAATGTCAAATAATGTTTGAAAACAAATTCAAGGAAAATGTCCCACAATCATCAATAATTTGAAATCTATTTTTTCAAAAATCATGCCAGGTTTATAAAATTAAATTCATGTGTGGAAGCTAATTACATTTTAGATTGAATCAAAATTTTCAAAAAATTATAGAAACAAAAAAAAATGTTAAAAAATATAAATTACTTGGTGGACACTCCACCATCATCTAAAATTAACAACCTATAACCTAATATCAATAAAAAATAAATATAAGGGATGAAAAAAATGGGATAGAATGATACAACCTGAAATTATTTTTTGTGGTATCCTTGAGTTAACATCCTATATATTCCCACAAATCATATTAAACATGAAATAAATAAAATAATATAAAAATAATAAAAATTAAATAGGAATGTTAAAGAGGGTAAAACATTGTTTGGATCCCCTATGTAGGTCCTAGCATCTTTCTGCCCCTAGTATTGATGTTTCACTGGTTTAATTCCATTCCAATTATGGATGATATTTTTTTCATAGAAACCACCCCATATTATTTTTAACGACAGACATAACAATATCCCATTTGTGGGAAACACTAATGAAAATAAGAACAACCCCAAGCCCTAGATGAAATAAACAAGAAAAAAAGAGGTGCATAAGGGGAGTGAAAATAAAAAAGGTGTGCTCTCTAAATTTTTTCATCAAGAGCTGTGGTTTCCACTGGTGGTGGAGATAATATAATAAATATTGTGATCTATTATTATTATTGTTTTGAATAGGATTCCTAGTGTATTTATTGTCTTGTTCCATCATCCTTAGATGCACTATTGTATAGCTTGACAGGGTCATCCATTCTCTCCACAGCACATAGATCTTTTCATCATAATCATCCAAGGCATTTAGTAATGATACTGAATCAACCATATCTTCTGAAGGGATATAATTTTATAATTTGAAATCAATAATGTTTGGAGTAAAAAAAATTCATAATTTAAATATCCCTCTTAACATTGTACTTATTACACTTTTTCAATAATAAGGGCAGTTGGGAATAAATTTGATAGAGATAGATGTAGATCTTCAAGTTTCTCTTCAACCTCCCCAACATATTTTATAAATTTAGGGTTAATAGGTATTCAATTCAACTAATAATTAAATTTTTAATCCATCTGTAGTACATTAAATTCATATAGTATGCTTGACGTGATACAACTACATTTCTTGTATATTACAACAACATACACTTCCTTTAAAGTATCATTGATTAATTCTAAATTTATTTAGAATTTTGATTAATATTTATATTTAATGTTTCTTCTCTACAATAACCACCAAAAATGTTTTAAATAAACCAATAATTATAGTAATCATAAAAAAATCATATTTGATGAATAACATAACAATATGAAATGATGTTTTTTAGTTTTTTAGTTTTTTGGGTTTTTATAAAGCACACTATGTGTAAACAATTGAACTCCCAACAACGATGAGTAATTGATATCAAGGATTTCTCACATGTCCCTCAAAAATATCATTTTATTACCCATGAGTGCAATATTGAGTGTTCACACAGGTTTTATCTCTCTTAGTGGCTCCTTACACATACAATATTTACTATTAACACTATTATAATTCTAACTATTATAAAACTATTAATCAAATATAAATTGGATGTTTAAAATATATCATGAAATATAAATAAAATATAATTAAAATATAAATCAACATGAAATATAGAATGAATTTTGATAGATTAAGTATTGGAAAATGTTCATGTAAGTTCATGGGAATTGAAATCATTATTCCAAAAGGATCTAAATATTCAATCAAACATGGTGATCATGAAATGTCATAATCAATTGTATCATTTTAATTATCATCACCCCATATCAAGACCTAAGCATATATGGTAATTATCTTTCATATTTCATCAATTTTACCTCTTTTTTTTACAATAAAAATCTACTCCATGATCCACCGTATGTCAAACACCAAAAGTGAAGAGAAGGATTAATGGTAAATGAGAAGAAGAACCTGTTAGTAGAGAAAATGGGGAAAACACTCACCTAGATTAATTTATCCACCACCACAAGTCATAAAATAGAGTAACGATATATTAAATTAGAGCCCATGATACTCATTTGAACCTCCATTACCGCATTGTGCATTGATTGAGGTTTGGTCTTTAATTTTAGTAGAGTTGAGAAGGGAACAAAAGAGGGAGAACACATAAAATAATAGAAATGAATGAAATGAGGTATGAAGAATAATACTAAAATATTAAATGTAAACTATTATTATAAAAATTTAAATACTAAAATGAAACTAAAATGTCCATAATAGCATCCCCATAAGTTTTTTATTCTTTTTAATGAAGAAAAAACACATATTTTATTGGAATATGGAAGAGAAATTTAAACTCCAAATATGATCAATGACATCTTATTCATTTTAACCATATTTAATATATGAATTGGTAATTTGTGTCTTGTATAATGTATTAAAAATGAATTAGTATTATCCATATTAGAAATAATTACTGGATTGGGAACATGATGAGTCATTTATAGAAGATGTAGTATGAGAATTTAATTTTGAGCAGCAGACTAATCATATTCAACTTATCCAATATTCCACGTCCCAATGACCATTAAACTAGAAGATTAACACATGGAATTATTATTGAATAATGATATGTAATTCCTTATATACTTTCAGGTCAATTTTTCGATTTTTTGTTCTATTAAAATTTGATATATCATCTAATATATAAAATAGTCCATATATATTTTCACATTTTTTATAGCCCATCATCTGATCAAATTTTGGTCTTGTAAAAGCTGTATTGATATTGGGGTCCAGAATATTTAAAAGAATCCCATAATATATGGAATCCTAAAAATTTAGATTTTCAAAATTATATATTTTTAAAAAATGTATATTTCATAAATATAGAATTAAAATAAAATACTTGTATCCAAAAAATAGGTATTTTTTTTGATTTAATATTTAAATAGAAAAACATAAAAATTTGACAATAGATCATAAAATAACATTTTGGAAGGATTTAAAAAATTTAATTACATACCATAGTATATGAAAATTTTATATTTCTCCTTCCCCACACATAATTATTTCACTCTTAGGAAATCATCATGTATCCAAATCAAAATACACACAACTATCACAATTGAAAAATCATCCGTTATGTTATAAAAAATTAAATTCTATAATTCTATGTATATGAAAACTGATTACATATAATTTTCATTCATCACATTTAAATTATTTCAATGTCGTAAATCCATCTCTGGCCTAATCACAAAATTTATAAAATTGTCTTTTATGTCACTCCTCACTCAGGATAAATTAAACGTGGAGTAATATTGATACATTCAAATAACATCTATCACCAATGGCTTGTAAGATAAATTTTTCTCCAAATTGAGAGAAAAAAATATATTTTCAATAATAATTTTTTCCATGTTATAAATATATATTAGGGTTGGTGGGTAATATATTTTAATATTTTAGGTCTAGAATGAGGTGGTTTGACTCTTGATTATAATTCATGAATAATCATGTGAAACCATATAAATTCCCACAGTCAAATCCCCTTGAGAATATGGAAAAAAATAAAACATTTTTATAACATGGTAAAAAAGCCAATAGGTGATTATAATGAATGATTTCATCCATGTTATCACATTTTATTTTTTATTGAATTATTTAGAAACTCAATAATGTTAGAACAGTGTATTATTTTTCAATTTTTTGGAAGTATAATATAGAAATTGAATATAATGAATGAATGAAAATCATGATGTTTATTTTAGAGAGGTATATGATTCATAAATTATTGTAAAATGATAAATTCAATATCCTATCCAATTTTATTCATTTTTTACGTGTATTCATTTTTATCATTTTTTTAACGAGGAATAAATGAATGAAACAATGAACAATTTAATGATTATAGATTCCCATTTATATCTTTAACAACTACCCAAAATTATAAACCACAACTCACACTAACCAAATATGAAATGCATCCCAAATTTCACATACGAAAATACCATTCCCCACACTGAAACATGAAATATCCCTACCAAATCACAATGTGTGCAGATAGTTAAAGACATTTTTCTTCTAATGTTTATTAAAAATATAATCATATTAAAATAATATAAGGGATAATAATGGATTGATGTAATTATCAGTATCAATTTAATTATGTGTGAATATAATGAAGTGCCATATTAATATAAAAAACAATTAATGAAATCCAAATCATAGAAAGAGAAAAATTACAAATTATGATTCTCAAACAAAATTAAATCTAATACAATGAATGATTTTTTAATAGAAAGAACATTCAAAATTGGTTCAGAATAAACCAGAGGATAGAAAATATGATTTGATTCATTTTTTTCATGGAAATAGATTTCAATATTTTATCAAAATCATAAAAAAATTAAAAATCATGTTTTGGGAAATATTTGATCAAATCAACAATTATTTAAAATTATTTTTTAAAAAACTGATGTCAGGTTTCAAAAAAACGACTATTTTGTTCAAAAATATCAGAATATTCATTGACTCTTAATTTTTTAAAAAAAATTAAAATAATAATATCACACAAAAATACTAATCTGGGTCACACACCTCCCACATGTAAATTTCACTACCCCTTATTTTAGGTCAAAAAAAAATATAATGGATGAAAACCAAAGGGAATGAAAGTTACAACCAGACATTATATTTTAGGGGAACACTTCAGTAATGTTCCTATCCACTACCGAAAAAACTATAAAGTAGAAAATAATGAAATCAATAAGAAATATAATGAAAAATAAAGTGGAATGGAATAACTAATAATTTTTTTGGATTCCCATCTGGTAGCTATGTTTTTTCTACCCCCTGTCGGGATGTTGTAATGGTTTTACATCAATCAGATAGTAAATGGGGAATAATTCTTAGAAACAACCACATATTATTTTTTCCAACATGCATAGGTATATTCAAGGAGTGAAAAACCTTAATTAAAAGTAATATAACCCCAACCCCTAGAAAAAATAAACGTGAAAATCATAGAAGTAGAGGTTGAGGGAAAAGAAAATAGGGGTGTTATATATTTTATTAATTTGGAGGAGTGGTGTCCAAGGGTGTGGGAGATTATATAATAAGAACAGTTTTCTATTTCAGTTCTGGTTCCAAAAATGATTCCATATTTATTTATTATTTTTTTCCATTATCGTCATATGTACTAGGGTATAACATGACAAAATCCTCCATTACTTCCTCAATATAGGGAACTTATTCTCATTATTTATACCGGACCTATAGTAATTGTACACATTTTAAAATATTAGAATATTGTAGATCATTTTTCAATTTGAAATAAATATTGTTTGAAAAAAAATATTATTCAGAAATTAAATATCCCTCAGAACATTCTTCTTCATAATTTTTCATTATGTAGGGGAATCAAGAAATCATTTGTCTGAGATGGAAGTTAATCATCAAATATCTATTCCAAATCACAAATTTATTCTTCAAATTTAATTTCAATATTAATTTTATTATCCCCATATATTCAATGATTCCATTACATCCATAAGACTTTTATATCTTCATCTTCGACGTCCAGCGATGAAACTTATATGATTCATTGTTCGAGCATCATGAAATTGTCATAAAGGGAAATGAATTTTGTTCAATTTGATGGTCATTTTGTTATATTTGTATTTTCAATTTCTTTTACATACTATACTCACTATAAATGTTTTCAACAGTAAAATATTATAGTAATCACCATAAACAACTATCTTGGATAATGAAATAAAGATATGAAATTAATATTTTTTATATTTATGAAATGTTTTTGTTGGGTTTTTTATGAAAAAGTGTGTATGAAATTATCCTCCCTAAAAAAATACTAAATTTATAAGATGATTTTTTTTCAGTTTCCACACAAAAATTTTTTATTAAAAAGGGTCAGTATCTCGGGGTGTCTTCTCAGACACAATATTTACCTATTTTCACAATTATAAATCTAACTAATATAGATTTTTTCATATAATATTTTTGTGTGATTGAATTGTTTCATGAAATATAAATATTATATAACAAAAATATTATCTTAAATTCAACATAGAATGATGTTATATTGAATAACAAAGGAAAATATTTTTGGGAGAACATGGGGACTAAAATTGTTATTCAAAATTCATCTCAAAATTGAATTCAATTAGGTGATCAGACATTTCACAACTCACCTTATCATTATAAATGACATTTCCTTATACTGAGACCTATTAATATATCTTTATTATATTCCATATGTCATATAAAAAGAATTATTCACTAAAAATCACTTTCATTTTCATGATCCACCATATTCACGACAATGAATGTGAAAGGAATGAAATCTGGTAACTCAGAAAAAGACCTGAAATTAGAGAAAACGGGGAGACCAATCACCGAGTTCTATTTAACCAACACCAAAATTATCATAATAATTTTTTATATATGAATATAAAACAAATGATACTATTTAAACCCATCATTTTCTCCCTAGAATAAGTTCCAAGGTTAGTTATCATTTTTTAGAGGAGTTGACAAGGGAACAACAGAGGGAAAAAACATAACATAATAGAAATAGAATCAAAGATGTTTGAATAAAAAGACTAATATATTAAAAAAAGTCAAATATTAATGAACTTAAAACAATATAGTGATACTGAAATGGCCATCAATGCATTCCCCCATGTTTCCAACACCTTGTAATGAAGATGAAACACATCATTTATAGAGAGAGGGTAGTGAAATTTTGGCATCGAATATTATCACCGAATGATTATAAGTGGGAACCCTATATATGGAAAATTTTGAATTTAGTTTATTCAAAAATGTTTTCCCCCTTGTTAGGCCTTGTTCACCGTAAAAATTTCAGCTTAAATGGTTTCCATATGTAGGATTTATGGAAAATGTAATCAAAGAATTGAATCCAGTCTAGGTGACTCCTCATTTCTATATATCCAACTTCCCATGTCATAATGAAGATGAGACAGAATATTCCTATGTTCAATACAATAATAATGATGTTACTAAATTTATTATATATCTTAATTTCAATTTTTAGAGTCATTAATCATGGCCAATTTTATATATAATCTTATATTTAAAATATTCCAAATATGTGCATAGTTTTCACATCCTAGATTGTGAGATGATTTCTGGACTGCAAAGGGTGGAATGTGCATAGGGTAAAGAAGGAATAAATGAATCCCAAAATTTGATGAATCCTAAAGAAATAGATTTCACATTTTCATTGAATTTATAAAATGTTTTGTCAAAAATACAGAATTAAAATAAAATTTTTAAATAGAAAAACTAAGACAATTTTTTCTTTTAAGATCAAAATACCACAAACACATAAATATGTGAAAACAACCAATAAAAAATACAATTTTGGGATATATAAATTTTAATTAAAAAATAAAATATGTTTAAATTTTAGTTTTATCAAATACCAAGGTTAGTTAGTATAGGGATTTTGGTGTCATATCATGCGATAAGTGGTAATATTTCTCAGTTTCATCTTATATAGAGTTATGTATATATTGTTGAAAAAATGGTTTCAAAATATTGATATATTATGGATTATAGATATTTACATTTTACTATTAAATTTTGAGACATGATATTCTAGAACAATGTAATGAAGCTATTGACATTGGGGTATAAAGATCAATAGTCAATGATGTTTTGTCCTTTGTAATTTAGAATTCCCAGGGATGTGGGAGAACATGGTCTACTCCTTGATATATTATTATAATTATGATGGGATAATGAAAATGGTGTTGGTTTTATTGAAATATTTTAAATATTGTTTATTTTTAACTAAATCCATTGGGGAGATAGTTGAACCTCTATGCGTTTATAGTGGATTGGTCGATAAATATGTGATCACATATATATTGGTGATATATTACCAGAGTATTGTCATGGAATTATATATTCCATAATATTGAAATTATATGAATTTTATTATATTTTATTTATGATGTAAAATATAATTTATTATTTAATGGGTTATTATATATTATGTTGACAGATTTATATAGTATGGAAATTATATAAATTAAGAAACATTTTTTTCCATTTGGATGTGACAATGTTTTCCCAAAAAAATATTCAATTCATTTCTATCTAATCTATTGAGTCAATAAACCATGAATTGTAGAAGAGTGATGACAAAATATCCAACTGAAAAATGGAGGGCTATGATGTTTTTCTAATGCATAGAACAAAAAATAATTCACTGGGGAGTACACACATGAGTTCACTTTTTCCCATAGAAAAAAGATGTCTATGCCAAAGGGCTGCAACATGTAGGAGTGGGAGTGGGGAACTCATTACTCTCATATGTTTGTTATGGGAGATAATTGTTTTTATTATGTGAATAGACAATTAATCGAATATCTATTTTGTAAAATTTGATGTGGAAAATATTAAAACACATTAATGAAAATATTTTTATAGGAAGATATATTTGAATAATATCTCTCCACTATTTGATTTGGCTCACAATTCATCTTCTACATGTCACCCATGAGCAACGGATCAGCATATCCATGTACACTAAAACATAGTAAGTAGAACCTCATCATTGATTAACATATTACAATATTCCCATAACTATTCATTTTAATGTGTCTTCGAGGGTGTACATTTTACGTCTGTAGATAAGTCATAATATTAGATGGATACACTAATGTGTGTGAGAGTTATCTTTAATAAAGGTAGATGAAGTTGAGGCTACGAGAAAAGGAATATTCCAAAATATTAGAGATGAATATCACATAAAAGAGGAATATCATATGACATATGAAATATTTTAATGTTGATTTATTGTTTTTACTACTCTATGGATCTAATTACTAAACTATAATGTTATGTAAATTTTCTTTTATCTATCTTAGTAGTGACCCTAACGTAGAGAAGTATAAACACCATTGAATTTTTATTTCTTGTTCTGTAGTTGTTGAGGTAACATTATTATATATTATAAGATAAAATATAAATAAATTCTTTCAAAACCATAAAATTGGATATTATCAATGCAGCATGAGTATTTATTAAGAAAAATAACTTTTTATAACTATTTTTTTCACTATTCGACTATCAGGGATGTGGTAGTGTTCATGAGTTAATAATGGAGTATATTTCTTGATATTTAGCCTATCTAAAAATTAAATAATGAATGTGATTATTTTGAAATGGAGGTCCAACCTACTATAATATATTCCTTATTAATTAGGCATATAAAGATTTAAATGTTGAATATAATGATAATTGTTCTCTACATATTCATTTTTCCAATGTATGTAAATCAAAATTCATTCTAATAGATAGGTAAACCCTCCGAAAGTTTTTTATGATATGTGTATATATATATATAGTTATTCCCCATGACTTCTAATTTTATTTCAATAAATAGTAAACATAGAATTATAGTGATAAAACTCATGATAATTATTATATAATAAATGAAAATATATATGACATCTGGGATAATTCTACAGAAAAATAATATGATCCTCATATTTCGTAACATTAAAAAAATTACATTAGAATATAAACCATTAAAAATACCTACTATTGAAAATAGGGAGATTCCATATAAATATATATATTCACGTGAAAGAGAATGTTGAATAAATATTGGTTTTATTCTGAAAAGAGAGAGGATCATCAGAATTAATAAAGAATTAGGTTTTCATAGTTTTTCATAAAAAAAATCCAATGAGGGATGTGGTTACATAGAATCTTAAAAAAATGAAGAAGATATTATTCAGGGGTATTTAAAATTACATTTTTCATTAAAATAATATATAATTAAAGGATACCAAACCAAATTTAGTTACACTATTAATAAAATGTTAATATTTTTCTTTTCCAGGAATAAAAGTTTTTATCCTTATGAAATAGTGAGCATTAAAGGAATTTGCGAGGGATTAGATCCAGGATAAATCGTGTATCTTCCACAAAACATGGTAAGTTAGCGATTCATGGAAATGGAGACCTAGAGAAAAACAACATTGGAAAATACAATTGGCAGTTATCATAGTGTTTTGGTTCAACAACACAAAAAGGTAGAATTATAATTATATTATCCAAATGTTGTGAATGGTGTAAAAAATCTTATGTACATGTTATTGATTTTCATTACATCATGTGAATTATCTTTAAAAATAGTTAATAAAGATAATCCAATTGAAAATTGATACCAAATGGATTTCCAGGTATTTGGGTCAACTCATGAAATAAAGTGAAAAAGAAGCATCCCTTATAAATCTACGGCCAAGATCCATTGTTACGGGACGAATAGTGAAATTTATACATACTCGGTTTTACCCCATCAAGGTATCAACACAACTATTGTACATGAAAATATTTTTCAAAATGATACAGACTTTTGTTTCATATTAATAAACAAATTACTAATAGTTTCCATTCAAGACATGGTTCAATATAATAATAAATGATTTAGTAATTCAATATATCCACTTACTTCGTAGGAAAAAAATCAATATGTTAGTAGTCAATGATGGAATACTAACTAAACGTGGCACAACATAAATTATCATACCTATAATATCCTTTTGAATGTAAATCCACATCATTGAATTATTTTTCTTTAGATAACAAGTAATATATTATCCAAGACCATCCTCACATCAAATGTAAATAGATGTTTTAACAAATTAAATTTTTTAAATTTATTATATTTGTTATGGTCTGTATATTTTTTCTCGATAAAATTGTTTTACGGGTTAATGATAAATTGGATCTTCCTCACCATATGATTTTATATATCTTCACACTATTATATCTTAAATTATTTAATTAAAACATTTAAATATAAAACTTTTTAATAATTAGAAATAGTCATGATATTATTAATCAAAAATATTATACATTAATAATGTTATAATATCAAGGGGGTATCTAATAATGCTTTTTACACAATAATAGACAATTCCTCATCACCATCTTGGTGAATATAGATTTTGAACATATATATGAAATCATTTTGATAATTAAGAACATCTAAATTGACATTGAATTAATATTTATATATGTATATATATACATATTTTCTAGTCATAGAGATATTCCCCAAAACTAGTATCCTCGGGTCGTTTTTATGTGGTTAACAAATTCATGATAACATCCAACACATTAACTTATTATTTGATTTCTTGAAACACTTTCACATAATTTCCAAAACATCACAATCATGAAATTCATTATTCACACCAATCCTAACCTATAGTTCCCCAAGTAAATCATGATTCATTGAAGGGGAGTAATTCCAAGGATTCATAATCTAGAGATACATCATTAAACTCTTCTTGACATTCCATTACAATATTATTCTTAAAAAACACATATACAATAAATTTCCAATATTTATATATATGCATTCCCTATGATCTATCAATGATATTAGTCCACATTTATTTACTAAATAATAATATCAAAACATTTGGCATAATATGAAGGATCACTATTGATATTTAGGGAATAATAATTAAACCCAAATTATATTAATAATTTTTAAAAAAAATTTATTTATAAAACATGAATGTTATGCATACAGCTAAACATGAAAATAAAATTTGTTATTACCCTTACAACTCATTTCAATTATCAAAATTATAATAAGATAACTCAAAATCATATAATTCATTTAACAATGTATCTTTTTTTTAGTCCTATCATAATATAATACACTTTATTTATATTTGATTCCATTATATTCCAAATTTTTCAATACATAACTATAACAAGAAACCCTAACAGTATCGATATTCAAATACATCTATTTGGGACTCAATAAAATACATTAAATCATTCTTCTAAAAAAACAAGAATAAAAACATATTCATAAATCATTTATTAATATGGATTTAAATTCTCTATAATTTTTTTTATTTAATCCATTCATTATAGACCCATCATTTCTATAAAATTCCCATTATATAATCAATATTTTATATATTATTTATCGTTATAGTAAAATAAAAATTATGATCACTATGTGAATTTTGAAATAATCAATCTCATTTATACCATCCTATACAAGTTTCACATCACCATATCACATACAATAACAGTGTTCCCCAATGTAGAGAGATAATCCATGATTTTAAATCACATATCAATAAATAAAAAATATGTCAATTAAAATCTTAAGGAAAACAAAATTAAAAAATTAGAATGACATATTTTATTTTTTTACAGTATTTTAATACTAACCTCTTATCTCTATGAGCCATATATCAAAATCACTAAAGTTAAAACCATTATCTTTAATTCTATTAATTGAGAAAATCAATTCATTTTATCAACTCAATCACTCCTAAAAAATAATACATAATCCTTATTTCACAAAAACACATGGGAATTATAATTTCTACCATACATAGTCTGTTATTTTTATTTATAGTAGTATCTTTAAATTATGAACCCAATCTATACATATTGATTAATAATCCAGTTATTTTTTATAAAAATTAATTCACAAGGCCATTTTAATACACACTCATGGTACCCAATAGTATTACCAATTTACACCAAATGAAGCTATGGTTGCATTTAAAATTCTATGATTCTAATTAATAATGTTATATTAAAAAATCATCAAAATATAATAATGATAAATAAATAAAAAACCATATCATTTTTTAAACTAATTAACAATAAATAATAACTTATTTATGACAACTCAAATTAATATTTTTTAAATATTATAAATGTAAAAAGAACCTTTTTAAAAAAATATGTCACTCATTATCATAAAATCATTTGGTTGACATATTTACATAGAAATATGAATATAAACACATCATACTTTTATATCAGGGAACAATAATATTAAAAGAATATAATTATAATCACTGTACATTATCAACTAAAAATAATATTATGCGTGAATGAGTCAAAAATAATCTACTCATATAGAACATGAAATTAGATGATACTTTGTTGGATTGAAAATGTATAATCTCTAAAACAGTTTCAATTGTTATTTATCAACCTATCTTCCATAAATATTTTAGATAATAATAAATTGTTTTCACATTAGGTATTCATAAAAAATAATGGGTTTCTCTTTATATTGATGTTATATGGTCATGTTTCGGCAGATTATAACCTCAATATAATATATATGAATACTAATAAAATCAATAACATCTAAAAGGAATATAATTAGTGTAAATATAGGATAAAATAATGAAATTATAATTATAGAAATAAATATTTATAATTCAAAAGATTATAAAAATCATGCCATTTCATAAAAGTATTACATATAAATTATTTAAATTAGTTTTAAATTCATACACGTGGATGCATATAGTAGTTAATATTTTAATAATAAATATAAGATATTTGATCACAAAAATAGATTTGGTTTTTTTATTGCGTCTCCCATCATGTTAAAGTTAGTATAGATCAATCAAAAATAACTAAAAAATTTACAAGTTGTATATTCTATAAAATGGGGTTATGAAATACCATATCCTAATAATGTGGTCCTGACATCAACCATGGATTATTATCAGAGATTAATTAGGAAATCAATAGCCTAATCCCCATAATATATTAATATATTCACATGTAATTATTTAAAAAATTATAAAAACAAGAATTCCATGAAATATAAATATATTATTTATAATTTCATGTGCTTACAAAGTAACTATGTTTACCAGTTGTAGTTGTTAACAATATTGCTGGAAACATCATTAGTAATCATCTACACCACAATTTATATGTCATAAACATCAAACCATATTTAATATTAACCTTGACATTATGATACATTATATCAAACCACTTCCTCCAAAGATGATGCAACATCCACCAAGTGATATATTACTGCCTAAATCACATACATTTTCAAATTATTCAACATATAATTCCAATAAATATATGGAAATACCCATATCATAGTAATATCTTTAGTATTCAATGAAACATGAGTTGACCCCCCGATGATAGTACATACAAAAGGTTTAAAAACATTTTTCCTCTCAAATTTCATGGAATCCCATAAAGCCTTCAAATTTGAAATTCTGGAATAATAAAAAATAAAAAACCAATTATAAAACCCAATATCATATAACATTAATATATATTGATCCATTATATAATTTCAATAGAAAATCCCATTAATTATATCCAATGGATGGAATTTTTCCCATACCATGGATCAATTTTATTTCACCATTATGGAAACATTAACATTATTATGATCATTATTTAGACATTTAATAATCTCAATGTAGAAGTAAATTCCAGGAAAGGATAATAATAACTTTTTTACTGTATAGACAATAAAAATAATCCAAAGAGACTATCTTAAGTACCTAACTTATTATCTCACATTCATACAGTATCTCAAATCAAATAGAAATTACAATCCTATATATCATTATGAGATTTAATTTCTGAAACATCCTTAAATCATTACAATTATTGTAAAAACATTTTTCTAGAGAACCGATAAATAGTAATAAGTGTCAATAAAACCTAATTTCGCAGATTAATTAATCTTTAAAATGAATATCTCATAAAACTATTCACAAATATTTGAATCCATGATTTGTAATGAATAACGATATAAAATTGAAAAATAATATATTCTGAGTTAATCTAGTGAATATATTTATTGATTAAGGTTGTAATAAAATAAATGTTTTATTATTTGATATTGTATGATTAATTTGATGAATTATTATTGAGATGAGTTATTAACATCCTCTGAGTTCCATTCCTTGGTAATAAAATAAACATCTAAAAATTATATAATTTGTTTTATATTTATCAAATAACATTTTTAGATATATAAATTATTAAAATAATATTATTTACTATTTTTCTACCTAGTGGGAAAAATGTCACTCTATCTTATGCCTATTATATATATTGGTCACCGATTTTGGGTTCCAAATTGTAAAAAAACCATAGCGGGAAACCATATGCTAACACCATATACCTTATCAATAATCTATATCATTGATGAATATATTCTCTTACCAAAAACTAATATTTAATAAATCACCTATATAATACCAGTATAAAATTTCTAAAACATCGTGATTAATATTATTATAGAATCATTTTCAATATTATTTGTTAAATATAATTTTACCACAATGTAGTATAACATAGATTAATTTAGTTAGAAAATTTTTAAGTTGTTCGTTAAATATAATATACTATATAATTCTTCATTTCATAATAAATTGTAAAAAAATTACATTCAATTTACAATATCATAAATCAGAAAAACAATATTTCAGAAGATAACTCATATAAAAAATTATCTATTATTTTTGTAAAACATTCCACAAAGAAATGACATAGATAGTTAAGACATGACTGAGATCATACTCCCACAACGTAGAAAAAATATTCAATTGAATTGGGTAAATGAGTCCAATCTATTATTTCTTAAATAAAATTTGATTATACACCTTCCTTTAAATAAATTTATTTAATATAAAAGTTTCTTCCCAAAGGAATTTTGATCCATATATTGAATTACATTCATAGCATGTTTCTAAAGAATGGTTTTTTTTACACATTGAATATTCCTTCTTGTTTATTAATGATTCCTACATTACCATTCTTGTAAATTTGGATTATGTTATTAATATTAAATATTTCATATATTAACCTAAATTTTATATTTGATGGTTAAAATGAAATTTATATTAATTATATTCATCCAAAAAATGAATATCATGGTTCTTATTAGATCATAAAAAATAAATATTCAAAATTCTCAATTATAAGTAATGATTTTAAATATACATATAAACTATATATACACCAATATTCATATTTTATCATAAATCATCATTGTCATTATCGTAAAATAATAAATGACACTATTGACACAAAAAACATTTAGAATATATCAAATATGACTCTTGAAATATTTAATAGAGAAATAATTTCTGAAAAAATATTATAGATCAATAAACACTATTCAAAACAAAACGTAAAAATATTAGTTCAATGATATATGTGTCATAAACTCCTTAAATAATAATTAGCTAACTATTTAGAAATCCTATATCATTATTTGATTAAAAAATATAACATGGACACTAAATGTTGATTTTACCAACCCATTTCAATGATTGATGTGTCGATATGTGTTTGTGTTTGATAAGAAATAAATAATAGTATTTAAGGTGATTTTAACCTCAAAATATTACATTATTATTTATAAGGTATTAATACATATAATATTCGTTTATTGTACCATAAAACATCAATAAAATTAATATTTTCATGTTATATTAATGTGTAACTCTTTATATAACATTTTATATTTGTTAGTTATCGACAAATAGCATTCACATATAATAGAAAATATTTTTATTAATTGATTTAAAATGGTATATAATAGTTTTAATATAAATTATAAAAAAAATGTGATTTTAAAAACCAATCTATAGTATGGAGAGTTACATATATCAATCTTATAGTTTTCTTGAATGATCAAAAGAACCCTTTCCATTGAAAAAGATATCTATATGTAACAAATTACATAGGTTTATACCTAAGTGCACCCTAAATCTTTAATTAAAAAATAATTAATATAAAAAAATCATAATTTTATAATAATTCCGTAAACATAATGTGTCTTTAAATATAATTAAAAAATTTAATTCTTGTCAAAAATGATGTTTTTCAAGAAAAGCATGATATATGTTTTGATTATGATAGTTGGAAAATCTCATGGAGTTGTCTTTTGGATGAGGAATAAGACAATTATTGTTCTTCTAGTTCTTATATAAGTGATTAAGAAAATATAATGTAGCCCCATTATTAAAATATATGATTATAAAATAGGACACACCACTATCAGCGTGATTATACATGATATAAGCACTTGTAAAACATGTGTTTTTAAAAGGGGGAGGTAACATCAAGGAAAAAACACCATAATTTGATTTTTGTGGTTACTTTTTTGGAAATTATATTGAATACTGTAAAAATAATGGTTTCCAATAAATAGTTGTATCTTGGTTATGATATTTTAAATTCATATATGTTATATTTATGAACTACTCCTCGTAAAGATTTTTAGTATCAGGAAGGGTTGAAAACAAAAATTAAGGGTTATGTAGGGGTTAAACCTAGCTACATGATGTGTTGGTCACACCATGAGGAGATTTCATGTTTTTCCTATTTTTGTGAGTATAGGAGGCCCATGGAAGATTACACTCTTGGGACCCCCTAGTTGCACCGTGATAGGTCCAATGGACATTTTCAAATAGGCTTAAAGAAACATTTTTATGATTATAAATTAGAATCTTCATTTATTCGAATTTATAATCATAATTTATATTTTGTAATGTACAATAGTGAGGGGGGGGGGGGTTAAGCCCTTATTCACCATTATTCATCATTTTGGATTCATAGTGACAAATGTGTTTTAATTTCGACTTATTATATTTAATGAAGGGGACTTTTCTTATTTCATATTTATTTTGATATCCTAATATTTTGATATTCTATTTATGATCTAGAATAGGTATTATGTAATTATTTAGAGTATATCATATTGGAATTCATCTAGATGTAAGGTTCATATACACAGAAAGACTAAATAATGTTCTCGAAGGAGAAATAAATTACATATCTCAATGTTTCAAGGTAGATAATATACCACAACATATTATTTGGGGTTTTATAAAATTGATATAACATAGAGATTTAACGGGTTTTGGGTGTATCATATTTTTAAGGATATTGGGTCAGTGGTACTCTATTAACTATTTGGGTGTGGTTGTTCTTGGTTTTTGTGCAGTGAGATTGAATATTGAGTTATTTGGAATTTTTTATTGGAGTATATTTAATAATTAATTATCAATAGTTTTAAATAATTATTTTCGTGTTTTCAAATAAGAAAAGTTGTTCATATAATTATATAATCATTGGTAATAATTTACGATGGTAATTATAAAGGAGTATATTAATGCATAAGGTAAGAGTTCCATTAAACATAATCTTATGTGAGGGGTGTTTTCGATATATCATGTGATATGTAGTCTCTTAAAGATTGTTTAAAAAGTTGATATTTTCCTTATATTCAATGAATTAAATGATGTGTTAATGCAACAGTTTTAATATTTTACATTACTTCTGATGCAATATATTATTCTTTTGAAAGTGATTCCTTAGAAAAAACACTGAAAATCAAATTTTCAAATTAAAATAGATTACAAGATTTTAAAAGAATATATCATATTACAAAAAATTTCATCATGTGGGAGTAAATCGTCAGGGAGTTCATCCATCCAAGTAATATTCCGACTCACTCTATTATTAGAAAATACATCAGAAATTATAATTACATCACGAAAGATATGAGTGGTAATACGGTTGATGTTGTAGAGTGAATGTAGATAATCCATCCAATATGTGGTTATCAACCAAGATTGATGATATAGGGATTTATCATATATTTAAAATGTGAACGTAGTTTCATGTGGGATTTAAATGCATTATAGATAATATAAAAGTCATTTTATAGGTTCACATGGACAGAAATTTTTAATATAGGTCATTTGAATAATGTTATATGGCCTGTGTATGCCATTATAGAAACATGATATTCATTATAACCCTTATTTCTATGTTTTAGATATTTCTGATAGTGTTCCTCTTTCATTAGTACATGTGTTCCATGGTGGGTATATCGTGAGAAATTTTTTATTAATAAATAATCATAATCTCTAAGGAAATTTGTATAAATAAAACACAATCCATTTATAAAATTATTTGAGCATAATTTGGAATGATCAAATGAAATTCAAATAATTCTAGTTAAATAATCATATGGATAATCATCTAATCGAATAATCTGATAGAATATCAAAAAATATTCTCGAAAAATGGGAATTCAGGATTTCATACATCATAAACATACCACCAATTAATTATCTATTACACCATATATAAATTAGTAAGGCCTTAGCCAATACCCAACCAAGTTTTTCGACTAATACCCACCAAATTGTCTATAGGCTATATCATTCCCTTTCCATCACAAACTGAATCCAATGCATCCCTCATATGAAAACATAAATAGCCTAAACATTCATATAGAAATAAATCATATGAAATGTGATCATTTATAATATTAACCATGAATGGTATCAAAATAGGACATAGAAAATTAATATACTTAGAAACACATAAGTAAAATATGGTAGAGGGGATCAAAAAAGATTATTCTCAACTAAGAATAATATCCCACAATTTATTTTGACATTTAATAACTTCATTAAAAATATCATTAGACTAATACACCAATTTTTTACTTTGAAATCAAGTATTTAAAAGGGTGAACAATTTTAATGGAAAAATATTCATTTAGAATAATCATGTAATATTTTAATTGATGTTTTGAGATGTTATTTCTCTAGGATGGAAGAAAAATTGTGACACTCCATATAAATTTTAAAAACAATCCTTCCATATTTTAGTTAAGAGAGTCATATAGTACCACATTTAAGAAATGATAAAAAGAATCATGTCAGTATGTTTTATAAAAATAAGAACATGGGTAATATTTCCATAAAATTTTTCAGGATAATATTAATAATATTTTAATAAATATTTTAATGAAACATGTATATGTATGATAAATATTCCTCATTGAATATATACCTATAAATAATACCAATTAATAATGAGATTGTGAATTAAAACCTTATGTTACACTTTTCTTTTGTTATATTTGATTAAGACAATTATATAATGGTTTAAACCATGATAATAATATATACAAGAACCATATCCATATATATGAATCATATATGATATTATTATATGATTTTTGTAATAATATTGTATTATTACTCTTATTTCTGGTGTTAACTGCTTAATTTTCTTATGAATTTTTTCCATTTATTTTATGATTAAAATAAATATAATATATTTATGTCATATCAATAATTATATAAATTCTATATATATTATATTTAATCATTATATAAATTTTTATAATCATGTATGAATGGTATTAATGGAAATTTAATCACATAGTGTCATGGATATGGTATGCCCTACCTACGTACGAGCGATTGTACTATTCCATTAATGTTTAAATGAAATGAAATTTAATGGTATATTAATTATAATGAAGAAAAATAAAATAATATTTATTATTTATATTCATTATATCCAGAATTATACACATTCAAATATGAATGTGATGAAAATTAAATTACAACTCGGCTTGGAGACATCAAATCATACATAAGCATGTGTGTGGATTTCATTTTTCAAAACATGCATGAAATTTGGGATATGGTTTTCCCATTAAAATAACAAAAAACAAAAATATATATTATTCTAGAGTTATAACGTTATTATGTAAACAAGATAATAGTATAAATAATATGAGAAATGAACTTCATTGTTTTGGTAAAATAATTACATCTTCTTTGGTGGACTTCCTTTAATTATATTATTTATGCATATAGAGTTGTTTTTTTAAATACATGGACTTCAATATGGTGGAGAGGATATTTGGATTTGAAATGGTCATATTTTTGTTAACATATGAGGCTCTAGGTGGTGTGAATAAGTGAGGAAGGAGGTCCATTTTATAATTGAAGTAATAGTTTAATTTTGAAACTAGAAAAATAATAATTTATTATAAAAATAATTTTAATTTAAAAAATTCTCAAAAAAGAGTTTTATAGATTAAAAGATGTAGATTTTTCAAAATAATGTTATTAAATAATTTTTAGACAATATTTATTCATATAATTAAACATATATTTTGGATTTGATCCTTGTTTAACCCGTTTAACTCTTATAATGAAAACGTGTTTTTCTATACCTTAAGGGTAAATATATACACTCTATAATGAAAATAAAACATAAAATTGGTCATTTATGAGATAAATTACTTCATTTCAATAATTTCTCCTAATTCTACATGTTAATGTTTTTATATCATTAAGTAAATTTTTAATTATATTAATAAACTATTAAATACAATTTTTATACTATTAATTACATTGATTTTTACATAATTTAACAAAATAAGATACCTTTGAAAAATGATTTATAATATATCATTATCATCTAAAATCTATATATAACAATATTTTATGACATTATCTATTTTAAATTATATTTATTTTAGTATATTTAATTTCATTTATTTGATTTCAATTAATTAAACAACTAATTCATTATCATTATATAATCCTTTTATGTAATTATTTATTAATTATGAATTAAAAAAATTATAATGATTCAAATAAATCTTTGTGATTCATAATAACTATTTAAATCCATATTTATCTTATGTACAAACCAATATTAAAAATGAAATAGTTGTTAATTATATTTCTATGAAATCATTTTCTTTTATTTAAATAAAATATTATAAATCTCTTAATTTCATTGAGGAATCCTCTCAAGGGTACAATCCTTGAAAAAATATTATTTTAATCAATGTACAGTAAGAAAGAAATTTATTTGACTAGTATTAGGTTAATTTTCAAATATTTATGTTGTTATTTTTTCCATTAATTACTTATATTTCCTTTTAGTGTGTTAATAAAACAAATTACCATAATTACAATTCATAAAGTTCAAAAATTAAAGAGAAATATTTACATAATTTGGACCCACTAATTCTAAATATGGTATCTATTTTTAAAAAATTAAAACATAGTTTTTTCTCTAACTAATTTAAAATTATTCCCCATGATGTAATTAAAAAATTGGTTTTTCAAGTAAAAATGTTCAAATACTGATATATGTGTATATCCAATTTCATAGTGAAATTAATTACAATATCCTAATTTGGATTTAATGATAAATAACTGATTTAATTATACATTAAAACCACTAAAAATAATGAAATAACACAATAAATTATTTGGATGAAAATGTTGTATTCAATTGAAATTGAAATTTTTTTATTATTTAACAATACAATAATGTTTTGAGAAAAATTCAAATAATTCAACCAAATTGAATTATAATAGTATATTTTTAAAGAAAAATATTATTTCTTTAAATATAATTTAAAAAAATATTTGAAAAATATTTAAATAAAATGCCTCATCGAATGGAGATGAAACTACCTTTAGAGAAATGTTTCCTTTTAATGCATAAAATGGAATATTTTTTTTTCTTTTGTTTATAAAATATTATGGATGAATGTTAAAAATATAGTATTATTTTTTTTTATAAGAGTATTCATTACATATATTTTAATTTCCCATTTATAGTATTCACTTATTCAATACATCATAGTCCGTTTTAACATTTTGTTGCGTCAAACACATGTTACATAATTTATTTAGGAAAACATAACATAAAAACATGTGGTGTTACATTATCATATCGATTATGAAATTGCATCCTAAAATATTTAAATTCCACTCACATTGTTAAATGTTGTAAAATAATTATTATTTTTTTGAAATAATAATCAGAAATATGTTTTTATAAAACATCCCCTAAATTAGAGGGAAATTGAAATATGATGGTCACCAAAATATTATATTTTGAAATTGGAGAACATTCATAGAAAATGAAAAAATGGAAACAAAATATAAATTTATCGAAAATTTTTCTGATGGATAGTGATATTCAACATGGTCATTAGAATGTTAATGGTCAAGAAATCACAAATCTTGTCATCGGTTAAAAGACCATTGATTTCTCATAACAAACATTAACAAATATAAAATTTCTAATCCATTTTTTCCTAGATTTGGGGAACTATTAAAATATTAAAAGAATAACATAATTTATTTATTTCCATTTCAGATTTAGGCTCTCTTACTTTTTATGTGCTTGTATATATTTTCACTTCATCCCTTGTACCCAAAAATGAATGTTCAAGATGAATTTTTCTCACCTGAATAACAATTATGAATCATATGATCCAAGAGTAATTCCAAATAAAATTAAAATGTTTACTGACACCAAAATAGTTATAAATTTTTATCCAATATTTTAATTAATACATTACCATGAAAAAATAATATGAAAATTTCAACTTAATGCATTCCATAAATAGTTAATCTAAAGACTCATCCAGAATACTACGGTCTAAATTCAAAGACCAAATAATTATAAAGAAGGTAAATAAAATTCCAAAAGTAAAATAACATTATATTTACTTATTTAATGTAATATATCTTTTATTGTCACGTAAAAATTAATTTATCACCTTAAAACCCTTAATTAAAATTTACGTGCATCTAATAATAAAATCTCGGGTGTATTTCTTATATCCTATCATGTATCAATCCTAGAAAATATAACATGAAATATAAAATCAATTTTTCACCAATAATAACCAATAATCATCTATATTTAATTATTAAATAACATCTATATTTTATTAATTGTTATCTTTAAACATTCAAGTGTTTTTAAAAAATAACAACTTTTAACTAATTTACATTTCATAGTCACTGGTACCAATCAACATATGATATAAAGTACATAAATAAATGTAATACATTTAAATAATTATATGTTTCATAACACATATAATAATAAATTAATTAAAAATATTTCTTCGATCAAAAAACACCCTCCAAAAATCATTCCAATTCTACTATATCAATAGAAAAAGCATGACCTTGATCACTTTGCTTTTTCAAAGGTTTATTTCCGTGATTTATTGGGTATTAATTTATTTAGTGTCCCATATCCTTATAGTAGAAAATTTTCACACAGAGATTTTTTCACTCACATGGAATCATGAGCCTAGTAACATTTTTCTCCACATTTGTAACAAACTATTATTCTGTTCCGTAAATTATTAGGGTGTTTCTTTCCACAATTATCACAAGTGGTAAAAAAATTTGTTCATTTTTTCCATTTTATATATCTTGATCTTCTATACTACTGTACTCTTGATATTCCTTAAATTAACTATAATTAAAAAATTATTTCTCTGTATCGATAGTATATGAGACTACATATTTATATGATTATAAATACTTAGACAATATTACCTTTCAATGAAATGGATTTATCCCATAAAAGAATCCATCAATCTTACTCTTTAGGTTGTGTATGTAGTCCAAAACATGCTTTCATAATCTTGTGTAGATAGATTCATCTATATAAAATTATCATCCTCTTTTATTCTTAGATTCTATAATTATCTCCCCATAACCCCTAAATATTCATGATCAAAATATTTTACTGACAAATATTACTTAAAATCATTTCATATTTTTGTTTTCTCTATCTTATTCCTATGTTGTGATTTGAATTAATTACCAGTATTGATCCACATCACCTGAGGGATGATAAAATGAATTTAGAACCTACACCCATTCATTAATTCTTAGATAACAGAATATATTCTATATGAAACATATCCATTTCCCATGTACAAATTGATTTATAGTCCTATTTAATTATGTATTTTATTTTCTCATGAAGCACACTAAAATGTTTCCATCACATTTTTTATCATGATTATATATATGGGTGATTTTATTTTTCAAATCAAATGTCTGTTTTTCCAGTATTTATATATGTTATTCAGCACCAGATGACTCTCTATCTCGAACATCGTTATATTTGATTAGAAGGAATTATCTACCTGGATTACATGTGTTTATTCCATTTCCATTACTTCTACTAGATATCATTTCTAAATAATGTTATTCACTATATTAGATCAGAACATTATGAAACATATTTTATAATATCAAAATATGTGATTCATATAACCTAAATTGAAATATTAGGTATATATAATATCTTAATGATAAGATTAGTTTATTTATAAATAATTCAAAAATATATCATAGGGGCTCATTCGATAATCAATATTGGTTCTAATGTTTATAATATACCATCTTTGAACCATATTTAAAGACCCTAACCCCAAAATCATGTAGTCAGTGTCTTAAGTTTTTACATTTTAATATGTAAATTCCTTGAATCCAGTAAGACTATTAGTTTAGTGGTCATTGAAGCAAGATTACATACCTCAAAAAATCATAACTATTGAAACTATAAAACAAAAAATAATTAATAATTTTAGAGGACCAATATTTTCTTATATTAAACATAAATATCAATAATAATATATATCTTTGCATCATATGAAAAATATAATATCAGAAATCGGTGAGATTTGGTTCTCATTAAGGGTATGTTTTAAATAAAAGATATAACGATTATATAAAAAATAAACATTAATGAAAAATTGTATAATTAAAAGAAATCCACATAATCATAATCATGATCATAACAAGTAAATAATAATCGAAATTAAAATAATCACATATAAATAATCACATACACATTATACTAATTGAATTATCAAATGGAATATAAATAAATATTCTTAAAATGATAGAATGCATTGTGTCAGACATCATAAACCTATAATCAATGCTTCTAACTATACATTAAATATAAATATGTAAATACTTGACCAACACCCATACATGTTTTTCATGTGAGTCCTAATATTGAATTGAGATATATAAAGGTCCCTACCAATCACATTCAATGTTGAATTAATTAGTCATTTAAAAACATAAACAACATAATCATTCAAATTTTAAAACATGCATAAGAAATATGAATTTTATAATGATAAAAATTAATGGTATCAAAATAAAAAAATCACAAACAAAATGACCATAAAACCTCAATTAAAAATACTTGGGTGTATCCCAATAGATGAATCTCAATCAATAATATGATCTAATAAAGGTTGTTTTAACAGAAAAAATTACTATAATAAAAAAAATTAATATTCTCTTTACAGAAATACACATTTTTTAAATTGAAATTATTTATTTTAATGTTCTCGTGAATTTAAAAGCAAAAATTTTCATTAAATAGAATAATGAAATCATGTAAAAAAAATTTAGGAAAATTTGGATTATTTAGGGTGAAAAAATATGATCTTTTTCCATAAAATAAAAAATTTATTCCTTCCAAAGTTTTTGGAAAACGTCCTAAATTGCCTATTTTGGATGAGGAAAAAAAGATTCCATTCATATAATTTTTTAACAAGTCAAACATGTAAAAAAATACATTATACATGTATTGTAAATATTAAAAATATATAGGAAAAATATTTTGAAGAATCATGGATATGGATGATGAATATTCCCCAACAAATACGTATATATAAACAATCTAAAATAATAATGAGATTTTGGAATAAACTATTACCTTTGAATTCACATTAGTTATATGTGATTTATCATCCTGTATAATGCTTAAAAAAGTTGATAATTTATTAAAAAAACCATATACATATTTATGATAACAAATATAATCTTCTTATATTGTCTTGTTAATAATATTATGTTATTACCCATAATTTGGGTGTCTACCTCTTCATTTTTGAATGCATTTCAAGTCAAGTATGTCATGTTTATTATTAATTGGATATATTTTATTAATCTAAATATTTATATTATGTTTATATATGATATATATACTCATTATATATATATAATCATTATTTAATGGGTAACTTTAAAGATGAATTACATCGCGTCTTAGAGATGGTAGATCATACGTACACAGGAGCGACAATATCTTTTCATTATTGGTGGAAGGGTAAAAATTGTATGATTTATTAAATTTAAATAATCAATATAATTTAGTATTTATTTTATATACCCACTATATCCATAATTATACTCATCCAAATAAAGGGATGATGAAAATTAATTACACCACAACATGGCGATGTTAAGCCGTACGTACACACACATTGTTCTTTACTTTTTAATTGCTTAGATAAATGGTAGGATATGGTTTTCCAATTATCATAAAAATATATAATCATATATAAGATACTATATTTATTTCATTATTATGGAAACAACACCAGAAGAGTAAGTAAAAAGATAAATGAACTTCAATGAGTTGGTAATACTATTATGTTATCAATGATTGAATTCCATTAATTATATTATTCAAGGAAATAAAGTTGGTATTTTTGTAATTCAATGATCTCAATATCATGGATAATGAATTTCTGTAGATAATTAGTAATGTTATGGTCAATCTAGAAGGCTCAAATTAGTGTGAATAAGCCAGAGAGAATGTTCCTTTTTATAATAGATGTGGGAGGAACTATTGGAAACTCAACTAATATTAAATTAATATTAATTTTTTTTATCAAAATAATAAAAATGTTATTTATTTTGAAGAAAATATGATTATGGGACTAAATCCAGTAAACCAATAACTTCCATACATGTTTAGGTTAAATTATTAAACTTATCTTTTGGCTATAGCCCTTATTTGTTCAATTTAACTCTGACCATGAAAAATGTCCTAAAGGGATAATATAGTTACTCTTTATGAAAAAAAATCATAAATGGATAATTTATGAGATTTGTGACTTATGGAAATATTTTTACCTAATTTTATAATTTTTTTAATTTTATATCATTAAATTATCTAATGTTTCTTTAACATAACATTACTAAATATTTAGATACTATTCATTACAATGACTTTTAAACAAATCAATAAAAGATAATATTTTTAACCAAAACATATAATAAATAAATACCATGTCGATTGTTTATAAAAAATGATGGATGACATTATATATTTAAAATTTCATTTTATTTAATATTTTTAATATCAATTATTTAATATTAACATGAATTAAATAATTACTGCAAGATCATTGTATAATCCTTTAAAGAAAATAATCATTTCTTAAAAATGAAAATTAAATTATAATGACGTATAAAAATATTTTATCCTCTAAATTAATATTTATAGTCCAATTTATCTTTGGTGAAAACCTATATTAAAAATAGTATTTCTATTAAATATACGAGGATGATGTCTTTAATTATTCTTCAAATAAAATAAAATAAAATCTTAAATTCATAAAAGTGACTTCCAAATATCTTAATATTTTCCCAATGATGGTTTTGGTTGAATCATATTCACCCATTTAATTTTTTAATTGTTTTAGTGTAATTTTATATTATTTATACTTTTATTTTGTCACTAAATTAGTTGATTTATATTAAATTATTTTAATAAACAAGGAAAAAAATAAATTCATTATAAAAAAATACAAGGGTTTTGTTTACATAATTTGTAATAAATAATTTTAAATATTTTATAGTATTTTTAATCATTAAAAACATATAAATTTTAGAATTTAATTAAAAATTAATCTACTTGACAAAATATTAAAATGTGTTTCAAAAATGAAAACGATCATTGGATTGAAATTATTTTATATCCAAATTCATTGTGAAATTGATTCAAATGACCAAATTTAAATTATATTGTAAATATTTATCTAATTATAATTTAAAATAATTATAAAAGTATTTTAATATTATGAATTAATTAGGTGAAATGTTTTTTTCAATTAAAATTAAGTATTTTTTAATATTCATCAAAACATAAAATGTAACTAAAAAAAAAAAATTGAACCAAATTAAATTTTTTTATTAGTATTAAAAAGATTAAGATTACTTTTTTAAATAGAATTTATTAAATTGTCAGAAGCTAGATTTTATGTATAAGGTCTATCAAAAGCCAATAAAACTCCTTTTGAAAATTATATCCTTTTATTGTGGGAAATTTAATTAATCATTATATTTAGACTATAAAATTTATAGTACGTTGTTTCAAAAAAAAAATTCATAATGTGGTTAATAATATTCATTCTTTCCATTTTAGCATCTTTCTTATAACATTCACTTGTTTAAAAAATCACAGTTTGTTTGAACATTGTGTTGCGCTCAACCAAATATATTAGGTATGTTAAAAAATGTTATTTCCAATGATTTCACCGTGGAACACATCCGTCTATGGATGATGCAATGATCTGTTTCCCCAAATTATAGCTTTCTATATGTGGCATCATTCTTCACTTATTCAGGGACATTTTCTCCTTGATCGAAATAGGATTATGGGATGCTGGTCTCTCATTCTATGGATTCATCATCATAGCTTATTACCTAGTTCGAGTCTCCCTTAATGATTTAATACATTGTTAGAAAAACTCTTCCTAGCGACATATCTTTATGGATTATGGTTAATTACACTAATTTTTTCTGGATACTTTATCGGTTAATGTCAGGGTAGAATCCTTCGGTCGGGGGAGTAGTCATGTAAGACAATGCTGTCATGTCTGGACGCTAGAACATTGATGTCTCTTGGATTATTCCCATTTTGATAGGGCATATCGAGTGTGAAAAAGCCCAACGAATCCCACTTCTGATGTAAGGAATTATATTCCATGGGTATCTCATTGATATTTTCTTCATCTTCCCATACTTAACATTGGGTATGCTGTGAGTTTAACATTTTGCGGAGAAAGATCAGACTTATATAAACACTGGCAGGAGTAGATCAGATGGATGAATCCCTAAAAGGGAGAACCTAAGGTGATTACTAGATGAGTGGACCATGAATCCCAATAAAGAAATATATAATTATGCATTGGTCCCTATAGAGGGGATACTGGGGTTTTGTATTATCATTGATTGATCCTTGGGGAGGTTTCCTATAAACCCTATCTTGAGAGACAATGATCAAAACCCAAAATGCTAGAAAGGAAGTTGAATCAAGGTGTGCATATAAGACTAGGACCTAAAGACATGTTGGGGCTTACATGTGGTTAGCGGCCTGGGTATTTCTATGAACAAAAAAGGGGTGGATGGAATTATTTCAAAAATAAGTGGTGGCCCGGGTAATAATCTAGATGGATATGGATTGTTGAGGGTAGTTGATGGATAATGATATTGAAATGATTTGAGGAAGAAGATGATGTTGGGATTGAGTCTTGAAGAACCCTCCTATATATCATCATGGCAAGGAAAAAATGTCCACGTAGTTCGGTGGGGTGATGGGACACCAAAGGAGGAGGCCCATGAAAATTGATCGATGGATCATACATGAATGAGGTCGAACATTAAGGTTAGGGCATGGGCATCCTGAAACACATAGGTGCAAGGGAGAGACCATGATGGTACATGAGTGATGGGCTTGATCCTTAGGGAGTCTTGTTACGTACCTTCTCTGGATTGGGGTAAGGATCAAAGTCCATATAGTTTGGGATGGGGGAATATTTTGGGATGTACACATAAGTCAATAACCCGATGATATATTGGGGCTCATGCATGGTTAGTAGCTCGAGGGTGGGTCTGACACCTAGGGGAGGACAAGAGATGCGGGTGTCATAAAATTGAACTACATCAGCTTACCACTGTTTGGGGATAACAATACCATACAGCTGGTTTGGGTTACAATGGATTACCCCTAGTTGGTGTGACAACGACTTACCACTAGTTGGGGTGACAATGGCTTACTTTTGGTTGGGGAGGCATCATATTATAGCAGGTTAGGGTCCCAATGACTTACCACTAGTTGGGGATCTAAAATAAATACCTTCTATAGGGGATCACAATGGCTTACCGTAGAATATGGATTATAAGGACATACTGTCAATTGGGGATCATATTTATTTACCATCGATTGGGGATCAAAACAGCTTACCATTAATTTGGGATTGCATTATCATATCGTTGATTGAGGATCAAAACATTTTAAAGTCGATTGAATATCAAAATGGCTTACCGTCGATTGGGGTTGGACCCTAGGGAGTCTTCCTATGTACCCTCTCTATGATATATTGAGAAAATCCCCCATAGTATGAATGAGTACAGTTTAACATCTTGTAAGACCAAAACGGTGTATAGTTTAATGTCACGAAGGAAAAGGGTGAACTGGTGTAAATGGTTTGGGACATGTAAGTGTGGGGATTGAACCACAAGGAGTCATCATAGGTACCTTTCATAAAAAGGTCAAGGATAAAAGTCCACGTACTTTGGGAGAGAGGATAAAATTTAATGTTATATGGGATGATGGTGAACCGACGTAAATGTGTCAAGACAGATAAGTATTGGGATGAATCCTTAGAGAGGCTTCCTACATACCTTTCATGGAAAAGTAAAGGATAAAATTTCACGCTGTTTAGAATAAAGGATATTGATTACCATCGTGTGGGACGAAGTTGAACTTACATGAATGGTTTGGGAAAAATAAGTGTTGGGATTCAACCTCAGGGAGGATTCCTATTAACATTGAATTAAAATGGAAAGGATCAAATTATACATAGTTTGAAATGGTGTTGGGGTCGTAAACTCTAGGAACTCCCATGAATTATGTCATTGTCAATTCATAATCTAGGCCCACTTGAGTGTTGATTAGTATGTGAAAAAATAGGTAGTAAAAACTTGATGATCACATCGCGAAAGGTGTGTCTATGAAAAGTGGAGTGGGAATTACAAGTGGTTAGTGGCCCTAATAGGAAAGAGGGTCTTATTCATGGTTTCCATCCAACGGATATGGATATTGAGACATACTCCTCAATGGAGCCCTAATGGAGAAAAATACCTGATGGATAGGGGCATGATAATGAAGGTCATGTTGAATATCCCTCCTCTAGTCTTTGGTATGGAAGAAGATAGGATAAGTAAGGATTATACATCCCCCAATAATGTCTAAGTGATTATACCAAAATGGTTTCCCTTCCCCGCAGATAGATGTAGATCCATAAAAGAGGATCTCATTCCATGTGTGTAAGATCTCACTCCCATGTAGATGAGCGGTCATATAGAATGACTGAGATGGGGAACCATGTGTATTTTGTATAGGGTGAGGCTTCTATTTAATGTAATGTGCTGAGGATGTTGGTGTTTAGATGTTTAACGACCTTGATATCAGGCGAAGTAGGTTCCCTCTGCCCATTAGGACATACATAACTAATACCCACCCACACATGGGGATAGTAAGGCATCATCAATTCTATGATGAGGTGATTCTATGAATTTATCCATTTAAAGGTCTCAAATCAGCATGGTTGTGCAATGAAGAAATAAATGTTAGCATTCCTATGTGATGAAGCATGAGGCAATGAAATGAAACATTAAAAACCACCCAAGGGACAATGATTCTACTTCGTACAAACCTGGAGGGTCATATGGGAGAAGGTTTTGTGAGGGAAATGGGTTCAATGGAAAGGACCTTGTGAAGCTCTAGTGCTCTATGTAGCAGAGTGACTTCACGAAGGGAATTGTTTCATGAATTGGAGTGACCTAGTCGGGGAATAGGGTATGGGTGCATATTAAGAGTGAATCATGAGAAATAGAGGCATTCATAGAGTAGGACATCGAGAAAAATGGGTACCTTGCAAAGAATTTCTATTCGATGTAAAGTGATTCTGGAAGCATAGTGGCCCTACCTTAACATGGGGTTCACATGTCCATGGAAGGTACTTCGCGAAACATGAGTGCATGGAAAAGACCCGATTCCCCATAGGGATATCCTTCCTTTGAGATGGGCCAGGGGCTCTGCCAAGGGAATCCATATTTGAAGATAGGATGTATTTGATCTAAGGGAAAGGTATATCACAATCCCTAAGTACTTTGAAGAGATCATTTGTCTCAGTTAATTATAGAGAAGAAGTTGTTTTGTGATGTTAGAGCTGAGAGGGTGAAATGGCAGCACATCTACCCGATGGGTCTCGTGGAAGTCATTAATTTATAGGCAAGATTCGGTGAAAAGATCTACCAGCTCTGTGTAAAGACACGTGGTGCTCTGTTAATGGCAGCAGATTGCGTTAATTTTGTAGTAACTGCGTAGTCGACTGTCATTCTGTCCTCGGAACAGAGTGCCCCCATATTCCCCCTATGGTGCTTGCGAAGGCTTCTGTCATGTAATGGGGATCGAAGAGGTGATCTGTTTCTGTCAACAGTATGAAGATCTAGGTCAATTAGGTTGTAACTGTGGATCCTCCCACCTATTTTACTCCATGGTGACAAGAGAAGGGATTTAGCATTGCACTGACCACGGTGCTAAGGGTCTCCCCAAATAGGCTTCATGAGTTAGCCCATTTGGAATTAGTTTCATCATTGTGTCCATTCCCTCTACACAAATTTTTGGGTCAAAAAATTCCCCCCACACAGACATAGAGACGAGGAGAAAAATGAGGGATTATGTATGATGGTAAATCACCAAAATTTAAGGCCAATCACAAATAAATATCGCAAAGTAGGGTTTTTTTGCATGTCAGAGATTCATGGGTTCGTAATACTATGATTTTCTCTATGGTTAGGCATACCTCAATGAAAATCAGGTAGTCTCCTACAATTAGGGGAGGCATACCCCACTTGTTTTCTTTTCTCATATTCAGTTTCTTGGAGACTATTCTCACGATTCTAGAAGCTTTGCACTCTCTGTGATAACTCTTTTCAAATAATGCATTTTAACACGGCAGTTCACAACAATTCATTTGACTCTGCAAGTGTGTGTTCCACATATTGTGCTTCAATGTTCTGTGGAAGGGCTCTGAAACCAGTTTTTTATACCAAGAAGTATGATCGATATCCATGAATGAGCATCATGAATGAGCTACGTGATCTAGAACAAAATATCAATAACTTTGAAGAATTACTGGTTCAGTAGGAAGAAACCATGGAGGTCATTGCATCTTCTTCATAAAGGGATGTGATGGTTCATAACATGGATGTTGGGGAGTATGTAAGAATCCATTTGGACAACAATTACTCAGTGAAGCTGCTGTCAAAGAGTCTGAATATCTACCCACTATGCACGAGGTTTCCCCTATATAGTTTTGGCCAGTGGTATGACTTTATCCATTCTGATGTGATTAGTAATGAGCTACTATATAGGTTTAGGAGTACTTCGTGCCAATGCCAGTGGTTTACATCATCCGACAGTCATATATGGTAGGATCACACACCAAATGATGCCAACTGCATGTATAACCATACAAACAATTTCGATGGGATGGAATTGTAGATAGAGTTATTACCCCAGCAGTATCACACCATTCTAAAGGCAGTCGTAGGGAACCCAAATAATAGTTGGATTGATGTGTGTGATTTGTTTTCGGGTGGAAATGTCATAGACAACTAGAACCTGGCATATTGGGTGTGTGCCACCTGTGAAGAGATTGGGGCAAATCATAGGCAGAAGGGCCTATACGAGGTGTCCTTGGCATCACAATTCCACATCTACTAACTGAATATCAAATTATGAAGATGATAAGTAAGTGTTTTTTGTGGAAAAAACCATCCATTTTCACTATTGGGAGGTCGCCATTAGCCTATGACACCTACAAAAAAATTTGCGGGGTCCCGATTCTAGGGATATGTAGAAAGGGTTCCTTACATCTGTGAATACATCGGAAGACTCGAAGAAAATTACACCTCTTGAAACGGAATTTATGAACTTGGTGGCCGGGGAGTACAACATGCCAGTGAGGGATATCCACATTATGTGGTGGTTTAATCAGATGGAGCATTCCCTTATAGAAAGATATTTTCTTATGAGGCCTCCAACCTGTTTGAAGGTGGTTCAGCACAGCAAGGAGAACTATAACTGGAAACTCCTGGAGGATATCCAATTGAAGAACTAGGGTGTTAGTATCATCACTAAGCAGAAATTTGTGGTTATGTTGGCTACGTTCATCTTGATGATTATTTGCGGAATGATTCTACCAGTAGGGGAGAAAAACATGGGTGTATAGTCGAAAAAGTTCACCATGGCATCCATGTTTTTGATAGGGGATCAGGTCAACCATGAAATCCTAATTCTTGCGAGGCAGTATAATATTTTTGGAATATCAGCGAAGGGATGTAGCCAAATACTGATTGCGAGCTGTTCTATCTTTTTTATGGGTGGATAGTGGAACATATTAGGGGCATCTATGAATAACCGAACTCCATTAATCCTCTAGGGTCAGACTTCTTACCATCTATTCTGAATGCAGGGGGATTTTTCAAACCATTTTGACCCTACCACTGGTGTTGAACCAGCTCTGGAAGGCAGATGATTTCAACATCCACCCATTCCCATTTCCAACAAGTGTGTTCACTGATGATGTCTAGGGAACAGAATAGCATTGGTCAAACCACATTTCCTTTTAGAGTGGAGTCCATAAGGATGTCGTTTAGTTTAATGTCCTTTGTTAAGGATTTATAGAGGTCTTAGTTTAAGATATCAAAGCTAAGATCTGTTAAGTTAGAATCTTCCAAACGAGCTTAAACCATGAGAAAATCAATAATCCCCCATGAGTTGCACTCGATGTGGGAAATAAGGGAGATGAAGGACTTCAAAACATGTAGAATTCATGAAATTTTGGAAACTGTGAGGATCATTCAATCACAAAACATCATGGCCTTTTCCTCTTAACGTGCTAATGGGCACCGACAGATAGAACTAAGACTGTCATAATTCCACTTTGACATGATGGAGTGTAAGAGGATGTGAATCATTAACCCAATATTTTGGGATTTTATGTTTTTGGAATGACGATGGAGTATAATTGTTGTCCGTGTACAAAATACAATATCTATATCGTGTGACCTGAAATGGGAAAAATAAATAAGACTTGACCACTGACCATATTATCAATATGAGACTTAAATTAATTTTTCTTTCAAAATTATCCTAGAAGTTGGCCCTAGTTGGTAGGAGAGCACTGGGGTCTAGCATCCCTGCTGTTCCGGGGTCCTTTTGAATGTGAAATATGATGAAATCCCGAATTATGGGGAACATGCCACATGAAAATGGATGATATCATTTTTATGCAGAATCCATCACTATAGGTCCTGAACTAGAGTGTTCCTGGGAACATTGGTGAATTTACTATATGGGTCAATAGGCCCAATTTCAGATTAGAAGACTTGGAAAAATGCGTAAAAATAAGGGGATTAAGTGCTCTTAATAGAGAGAGGTACTTGGTGTGGCTGTAACAAACACAACGTGAACGAGGAAAAAATCCCATACCACACCACATACACCTTCCTAGAGAACTCGGGCTAAGGGGCCCTAGAGGAGAAGTGTTTTCAAAGAAATAGGGATGGACATGAAGAAAAAATGTCTAGGTGTTCTTACAAATCCTATGAGGATAGGAATCAAGCTACACATAGAATTAATGATTTTTTCATTTTAGTGTCAGTAGGTAAGGATGAATATTGGATTGGGGTGTCCCAAGGAGGAATGTGCATGGCATGGAGAATAACCCAGCATGAATTAGGACATAATTCTACATACCTGATACCATTCATAACTCCCAGAGAGTACTCTGGAAAATAGGCCTAGAGAAAGAATAAATTAACCTTGGTAGGACCACAAGGCAAAACCATCTTGGGTTTCCAACATATCTCATTAGGATGGGAATCAGGAAAAGCATAGTTCTTTATATTTTTGTGCAATTTGACGTCATGTGGCGAGGATTTAGTTGATCTTAGTTTATGGTCATAGTTCTCAGACTGTAAATGCCCAGTTTAATGTAATGTGCATGGGACAAGTGGGTGGAAAGGGTGGATCATCGTGACTATCAATATAGAGACCCCTAATGACCATGATAAACAAGGTTATATACTGACTGTCTTAACAACATATTATCTATATCATTTCTTAGAATGGGGAAAAATAATGACTGTTGACTGCTAACCATATTTGGAACCTGGGACTTATATCAAATTCTAGTTCAATATTCTAAGGGATATTACCATGAGAAGGTAGTAGAGTGATGTTTCCTAGAATCCATGTCATTCGTGGTTAATTTAGGATGTGAAAGATAATAGAAACCCAAATTATGGGATGCATAATGTGTTGTAGGACCTTTTTAGTTTAACATCATTAAGCAAGGACAATGAATTTAGGGTGTATCAAGGGGACAGATGTGGCATGAAAATATTTCCCGATAAGAATGATGACACCGAGTCCACGCCACACCACACAATCCTATGTGATATCTTGGGATAGGATTCCAAAAAGGTCGAGGGACCTGAGGCTCAACCATAGACATAAAAAATTCACAGCTAGTTTTCAATTTAGCATCACGCGAGATGAGTGCTGAGTGGCCTTATTCCCCTCAATGATGGACGTATTACGCAGTTTTAATGTCTTGATATAGGGACATTGGTGATCTTAGTTTAACATCATAGTAGTTGGACCATGATTTCATAACCCATTATGTTAGTATGACCCGAAAAATTCTCCTAATCCCATGTAAGAAATGAATGGTGTGGGAAACTAGGAATTGGATGATGTTCTACCCAGTATATGAGGGCACATTGATAAAGGAAAGATATCGGGAATTGTTTATACTTCCCGTACCAACTCTACTGTCTGAGGCAGACAGATGTTTGAAAGAAGAGAAGGAAAAAATGAATCACTACATAGAATATTTGGGACATATAGGGGTGGTGATAATGTTAGAGGATGATCATTGATCGCGTTTGAAACAAAACATTTATATAGTGTGACATGAAGTGGTAACCACAATTGAGCTCCGACCAATGACCACATTATCAATGGAAAACATGTATCAAATGGATATTCAAACTACTTGTGGATGTTGGAATAAAATGGTTGGAGAGCTCCGGGGCCTCGAATCCATGTTGTTGGGGGGTCATTTTGGATGTGAAAGATGATGAAGACCCAAATAATGGGGAGGTGTGAAGCGAGAATATTCTTTTGCATTATATCATCATGCGGGAAAAATAAATAGGTGGAGATCTCCAAGGAGAATGATACATGGTGTATTCATGATGAACTTGAGGTGAATGATGAAGAAATCATGCCCCACAACATGTGTTTTGACCTATGGGGAGATGCTGATGTCTGAGGCTGGGCCTATGTGGAAAATGTCTCGGTGTACCAACGTATCGCATGAGAATTGGAATCCAACCATACATATTTTTTGAAGTGACCATGCAGTTTAACATCATGTAGTGAGGACATGGGTGAAAAGAATAAGGGGGAGGGGTACATGGTGTGATAATCATAATCCTGACATGGGAGTGGTCATAGAACCATACAGTACACCATGTGGGATCCTAAAAAAGAACTACACCATGGGGGTAGTCAATGATAAGAATTTGGGGATGGACTGTTAGACGTAGTGTCTATGCATCCTTATGTACCCCATGTAAAGTGAATAAATCCATACATAGTTCTTGAGTTGTTGTGCAGTTTTACATCATGAGACAATGTTGAGGAGAGATATTAGTTTAATTTCTTAGATCTCGGACTATTTTGGTATATTTTCCCCTCACAATTTTTCATCATGCATGATGAAAAAGTATTTTAACATCATGTAGGACATAATAGATTAAAGTCATGCGGCACTGGATACAGTTTAACGTATTGCGGGATGACATACAATTTAATTTCATAAAAGATATGTTCTGAATAGTTTTATATCCTTCATCTTATATGGGTCACTCATTTTAATGTTATACAATAAAGCCTCCATAGTTTATAGTCATGTAGGACTGGTGCAATCACTCAGGTGAAGTATTGGATGAGGAAATTGACATCAGTGGGAGGGGTTATACACTCACCATTCATGTTAGCCTGGGAGTACATGTTATTAAGTAAGTCCTTATGAATTATGTAAGGTCCTTCCCATTTAGGATCAAGTTTCTGTGGTTTCTGGAATGGTATCATCAGTGTTCTTAGATAAAACACCATGTATCTTTTATTGAACGAGTGGGGTGAACATTATTATTGAATGCTCTGGCCATATTTTTCTAATGTCTCTTCAGATTTTTCCAGGAACCAATCCAAATCGTTCCGAGAAATTTTAACACCACATGCTTCCATGGTACACATCTCTTTCAACAATACAACAATGTGTGTTCTACACAACTTCATGTTTTAACCCACCACAACTAATCAAACTACCCGTTATGAATAGTAATACACACTTTTTAAAATTTTGTAAATCTTATCTTTCAAAATGGCCATCATTTGTGGATTCGGAATATCGAAATTAACTTTGGGTGATTTTTTGAAATTTTTCTCAAAACATTCAATTTTTGATGAATAGTGAAAACACTGAGTTAATATTTAAAACTGAATTTTTATTTCAATAATTATTTATTTTTATTTAAATTTAAGTTAGGTAAAAATAGATACATAATACCTATCTATTTTCAATGTAATCCATTGGAGTCAGTTTATAATAATTTTAGATATACAATAATTTTACTGATCTTTTTACCATCTATTACCCACTCCTTAGAGCATTTGCAAATTTATATAAAACATATTTTTACCACTTCTGTGAGTTTAATTTAAAAAATATGACATACACGGTTGATATCAGTAGGTAAAATGTGGTTCAATAAGATGAATATAATTTTTGGTGAATAGTAACTTTTTAGTATTATATACCATGGTTAATAGTAAATAGGGTAATTATGCATAAAAATGATATTATTATTACTATAACATATGTACTAATTATATTGGATAAGTATTATTCTTCCAAAAAACTATAGGAATAAAATATGAACCTCTTTGGTCCACTGAGATATGATTAGGACATTAATTATTATTTATTTAAAGAAGAGTTAAAATAGTTAAATTCAAGGATTAATAACTAAACAATTATTAATATAGGGTTACAGATATTATAAATTCGTCTATAAATATTAATTAGAATGCTAAAAATATATCCTACATAATGTTAGTTTATTTTTTAATTTGTAGATATTAAATAATTAAATTTATTTATGACACAATGATGATGTAGTAATTATGATATTAATGAATGATTAAAATAATTGATATCTATATAATTATAATTTTACACTTTTAATGAATTAAACTAATTTTATAAGTTAATATGAAATTTTAGGGTTGATTAAATGTATTTATTTCTGAGTAATAATGTTGTTAATACATTAACAAAAATCAATTATTAAATAATGACAAAATTGTAATAAATGAGTTTTTAAAACATCTAGAATATTATTTGTTGATATAAGAATCCAAAAAATCTAAGGTTCTACCAAAGTACTTATATAATGAAAGGTGTGTCATTAATTAACCACTTTTAGTTATCATGTAAGTTTATAGTATGTTTATTAACCATATAATATAAAAATACAAAGAGACAAGGTAAATGTCTAACTATTTAACTAAGAGATAAATCTAAATGATAAAGTTAATATAGGGACCCAGGCCAGCCTAAAACCTATTGGTTGAGAGTTTTTAGACCCATCCCCACATTATATTTCAAATAATTCATTTTAGAGTCATTATGAACAGAAAATTATTTTATTATAAAATAGTATTTATAGTTTTTCCTAAGGTTCCCCTCACCCCTCTTATAAAAGGGCACTTCCCCTTCACCCAAATTCTAATATTCAATGACATTTGGCTCGACCAACCCATTCCAAAATAACCTATATATAGTCCTCCATTAATCCTATATATATTTCTTGAGTCAGCAAGCCAACCTAAAAGCCCTTTTGATCAAATCAAAAGGAAGAACCCGAAAAAGAGGTAAATATCTCACCACCTTGTTCATGGTTTTTTCATCTTCCACATCTTCTTTCCTTGTTGTTTACATTATAAAATAATAACTCCATAATCCTTTATATAATTTGATGTTATTATAAATATGGTACACCCATATTAAATATTTTAACCATCCTTTTAATGGAATGTCACCATGCGTGCGTACGTACGGCTTACCATCTTCACGTCGTGGTGTAGTTGTTATTCAATACATTATTATTTGGATGGTATAATAATGATGTATAAATGATGTAAATAAGAAATATAAAATTATAATGATTTTGTATATATGATATACCATCCAATTATATATTATTTTAATATAATAAAAATGATATTGTCGCTCGTGTGTATGTACGGTTTACCGTCTACACGTAGACGATAAGATGCATTCCCCATCATATCCATTTAAGAATAATTATCATTAGATGATTAAAAATAAGGTTAAAAGGCTTAATATAATATTGAATATGAATAAGATACATCCTATCCATAACGAACATTAATTAAGTAAAAAAAATAGAAAGGAAGATGAATCAGTTAAGACCCGAAACGACGATATTACTAAAATATTATTAACAATCAAATATTAAAATATCATATATGATATCATATTAATGTATATGATTCTTGTATAATTTAATAACAATTATTTCACCATTATACAGGAGTATAACTTACCCTCGGCCAAGGAAAAGTACAACATAAGGGTTAATTCTAAAACCTCTTCATTATTCAAGGCGGTTTATATGTAATTATCTACTGGAACCTCCTTATCATCCACATCAATGTTTTCCTAAAAATGTATTCAAAAAACTATTTACTACATATTAGACTATAGGTTGACGTCATTTATTCCCTTATTCGAACTTATACTTTTTTAAAGTAATCTTTATGTCATTTTCCAAAGAAATTACTTTATGACCTTTTCGACAAAATGAAGGTATGAATGTTTTTATAACTTATACGATGGGTGAAGCTATATTCTGCTGTTATAAATTGTCGAAGCATCCCATAAAATCTTATAAGAATACTTCCAAAATAAATTTTTTCTATTATAATTATGTAACTTTAAATGATTTCAAAAAAAAAGAATGATATGTTTCTCTCAAACAGTTTTGATTTCATCTTTGTCAACATCCTTTAATGGATTATAATCTCGATTGAAGTTTATTTTTTATAATACAAATATTTTATTTTGAATTGAAGTTTTTGTGATATGTTTTACAATGGATTTGTTTTTTCTACCATTCATGGCTTATGGAAAAAGTATTGAAATATTGAATTCTATTTTTAATATGAATATTTATGTTATGTTTAAAATGTTCCATATGAGGAATGCATTGGACTTAGTATGTGAAGGGTGGAGCCTGCTATAGCTACATGATGCATTGGTAGGTCTCATGATACAAACTAGTGTCTAGGCATAAGGCCTTGAAAAAAATACTATTTGTAGTCTTGGCGCAGGGCCTTGACTATGTGGTTATGAGGTCTAGCATTATGCATTCCATCATTAGGAAAGTTGCTATTGGTATTTCATGTGATTATTCGACTAGTAGATTATCCATGTGAGTATGTAAATGGTATGATTTTGATTTATATTTTCGATATTATGATGAAGTTAATGTTGCAAGGTATTTTTTTAGATCAATACAATGACTTAAATGTTTATGCATAATTATTAATGTTTCCCCTATATTGTTATCCTTACTGAGCATATGATTTCACTCCTTTCAATGTTTTATTTTTCCTAGGATTTGAAGAATTATATTATGATGGACCTACATGGATAGTATATGGGATCTCAATGTTTTCTATGGAAACAATTTTGTTGTAGATTTCCATTTTATGATGTTATGTAAACCTTATAAATGTCTCTAGTACATCCAAATCTACAAAACTAACCAGTCTTTCGGGAAATGATCTTTTGTGATCATGCCAATGATACTTAATAATGCAACAACTCTAGGCTTCTGGGGTCGGGGCGTTATAGTTGGTATCAGAAAAATTTTAGTACCATCATTGTAAGCTAGATTTAGAAAAACACAGATTACAGAACAGTAACCTATGATAGACATTGAGGATTTGTATAGAAGAACTTCCTAGGATTTTGGTATTGTATAGATTTTGTGAGTTTTCCAAGAAATACATCCCTATCTGGAAACTATCAGGTAGAGGCGGCTCTAAACATATGTACCTAGGGGTAAAACCCAAAAACACCGCTTTTAGCTAGACTCGAACGGGAAATGGTGCACGACAATGGGCCTTGTTGCACTCTTGGTTACAACACTCTCGAGGGATATTCTTAAGATAATACAAATTTTATTTACAAACCATTACAAAAGATTTCTGAGTATATACCTCCTCAAAGAAAACATTTTTTATGATTATGGATTATATTCATGAATTATTTAAATTATGTTAAGTACGTTATAAGTTTGGAATTTTGTATTGCGATTCATAAAAAATTTAGTTTATACCATTTTTTAGAAATGACGCCTAGTGGATGGAATGGAAACCGTATTAATGCACGCACTCCATGTTAGAATTTACCTCCTGCTCAATATAATTATAGTGGGGGCTGGTGATACAATTCGTGTAGATCAGCTTACCACTCTACTAGGATAAATCACAGAAAATATGAATAGAAACCTTACCCGTTTGGAGCACCCTGATCCACATCATGGAGGATCAATGTTAGATTGTTTCATGAGGAAATGACCACCTAAATACAATTGGGGTATAAATATATTAGTATTTTTGAAATGGATAAATTCATAAGAGAAAATATTCCATACCTTGGGGGGTAGTGAAAGGGAAAAAGTTGTCATGGCATTTTACCACCTCACTGGAGAAGTTGATCAATGGTGGTCATTGATTAAAAACACAAAGGAAGATGATGTATCAAATATGGAATGGAGGGTGTTTAAAAAAATTATTAGAACAATACATTCCTCATGACCATCAAGCTGATAATAAAAGACAATTTCTTAGTCTGAGGCAAAAGGAGGATACAAATATTTCAATGTATGAAGCTAACATTACAAGGATAGCAAGTCATGCAGCAGATTATATATGTAACCCAAGAAGTATGATTAATTTTTTCTTTGATAGATTAAATCCATTTCATTATCAGGAATTGGTCTCACAATCCTTCTCGCCGTACGAAGATATTGTCTCATGTTCTATTAAAATAGGAAAATAATTATATACGTCATACAAATTTAAAGCAATGAAAGTGAAGAAGAGATCTGTTGAACACTCTAGAAATGGAAATAAGGGAATTCAGGGAAATGTTGAATATCCATCCTACTGTAAATGTGGTAAGAAACAACCTGGTACTTTTCTGAAGTGAATTTGAGTCTATTAAAAGTGTGGTGAAAAAGGGCACCATGATAGTGATTGAATGGGGAAGAAAGAGGTTGTTAATGTTGAATGCTACAATTGTAGTGAAAGGGGACAGTATACAAATGAATTTCCTAAGAATTAGGGGAACTTACCTTAGAAAAGGACAAGGGATCAAGGCTAAACATATGATATCACTACTGCTAAGGTTGATGCTCTGAAAGACATAGTGGCAGGTAATATAATGGTTTTTCATGTTTAGCCAATGATTTATTTGATTTTGGATCATTTCATTGTTTCATATATTCCCTGTTTAATAAGAAAATTAGATATTTCCAACTTGATTTAACAAAGGATTTGTATGTCAAAACTTTTACGGAAAGTATCATTGCATCAATTTTTTGGGAATATGATCCCATTAAGGCATATAAACGTTATTTATCTGATGATATAATTGTCATACCAATTATTGAATTTGATATAATCCTCGGTATGGATTGGATTTCAGACCATGATAAAAAAAATATATTGTATGAAGAGGGAGTTTACAATTTCTGATGATGATAAGGAGTACCTTATCTTTAAAGTAGAAATATCACCACCTAATTCTAATATAGATCCACCCCTAGTAGCTCGACTAAATTCGATTATTGGGGAGGAAGAGAATGAAATAATTGTGGGTGAGTGAAAGAATGTTCAAAAAGAAGATGTACCTATTGTGCAAGAATATGTTGATGTGTTTCCAGAGGATTTACCTGGACATCCTCCATAATGATAAATTGAGTTTTCCACTGACATAATTTCTGGTTCAAGGCCCATATCAAAGACCCCTTATAGAATGGCCACAATGGAATTAGCGGAACTAAAGAAACTACCAGAGGAATTGAGTAATAAGGGATTTATTCTCCCTAGTGTTTTCCTATGGGGAGCACCTGCTATTTTTTTAAGATGAAAGATAGATCTATGAGGTTGTGCATTCACTACATGGAGATCAATTCTATAATAATAAAGAACAAGTATCCCCTACCTCGCATTGAAGATTAATTCAAAAAACATCATAGAGATCAATACTTTTCAAAGATTTACCTTTGATCTCGATATCATCAGTTCAGTGTGAAAAAGGACGATATTCTGAAAACAGCATTTCGAACTAGGTACAAAAATTATGAGTTTACAGTAATGCCTTTTGGATTGACTAATTCACCCACTATCTACATGGATATAATGAAAAGAAATCTCAAGTAATATCTTGATGACTATTTAGTGGTATTTATTAATTATATATATGTATACTCCAAAATATATGAAGATCATGAAAATCACTTGTGCATTATTCTAGAGACTCTTAGAAGACATGAATTATTTAGGATGTTTAGCATTGTGAATTATGGCTTCAGGAGATTTCTTTTCTTGGCCTTATTTTCACTAAGGATGGAATCTCTGTTGATCCTTCTATGACCAAGGAAATCCATGAATTTCCAACACCTACACGTATAACCATGGTATCTAGTTTTTTTGGTTTCATAGGATATTATCAATGTTTCATCCAGAATTTTTCCTGGTTGGCTAACCCATTTACAAATCTCGCACGTAAAGGGGTTAAATTTGATTGAAAAAATATTGTGAAGAATGTTATGAATAACTGAAGGGAATATTAGTCAATGATCCTATCTTGACTCTACCATCGGAGAATGATTGTTTCATTATTTATAGTGATGTATAAATTAAAGGACTTGGTTTTTTTCTTATGTAGAATGATAGTTTTATTGTGTATGCATCATGACAGCTAAACATTAATGAACAAAACAATCACACACATGATTTTTCATTAGCAGCTGTAATAATTGCTTTTAATACTTTTAGATACTATCTCTATAGTAAAAAATGTGAGATATATACTGATCACAAGAGTTTGAATTATATTTTCTCATATAAATATCTCAACATGAGTTATCGTTGATTGCTATAACTATTAAAGATTTTGATTTCACTATACACAACCACCCAGGGAAGGCAAATAAAGTGGTATATGCTTTGAGCAGAAAGGATCAGGGAGTTCATAACATGATGAAAGATGAGAAGGATCCTATATACAAGGATATAGTAAGTATGGATATAGGGATCACCATGGAAGGTAGAACATCAAAACGTCAACAAATTGTGGCCAAAACTGTCTTTTCTAGAAAGGATAAAGAGTTCATAGACTGGTGATGAAGAGTTTCAAAAGAATATTAATGATGTGAATGATGGGAGATTGAGTTACCCTGTGTATGAAGATGGAATTTTGAAATTTGGGAAGAGACATTGTGTTCTCGATATACCTAAAAAAAGGGAATTGTTAGATTATGCTCATAGTTCCAATTTCGTTATACACCCTGGTAGCACATAGATGTATAGATATTGAAGGAACATTTTTTGTGCGACATTATAAAGTGGTAGATTGGTGATTTTGTGTCCAGATGTATGGTTTTTTGACATGTGAAATCTGGAAGGCATCATCCTGGAGGATTCATGCAACCTCTTCCAATACGTGAGTGGAAATTGGATAATATTAAGATGGAAATTTTCATTAGACTACCAAATACTCAAAGAAAGAATGATTCAATATGGTTCATTGTTGATCATCTAACCATGTCTGCACATTTTCATGCTAGAAGTGAAGATTTACCACTTGAACGTCTAGTATGATTATATATTAATAAAGTTGTGAGACTTCATGGAGTACCCCTATCAATTATTTCAGACTGTGATTCACGTTTAACATCATGATTCTGGAAGTCTTCAGAAATCCAGGGATACTAAACTTCGTTTGAGCACTGCCCACCACCCCCAAACTGATGGACAATTAGAAAAAACTATTCAAACATTAGAAAACATATTGATATCATGGTCACTTGACTTTCAAGTTATGTGGGATCAATATTTACCTCTGGTAGAATTTTCCTATAACAATAGCTTCAATTTAAGTATTTAGATGACACTATATGAAGAGTTATATGGAAAGAGATGTCGCACACCAACACGTTGGGATGATGTTGGGGAAAGAAAACTTGTAGGCCCGGAACATGTTGGGGAAACGATGGAAAACGTGAAGGTAATCCAAACCCACACCAAAGATGCTCAAAGTAGGTAGAAGAGTTATGCGGATAACCGAAGGAAGGACTTGGAATTTCATGAAGGAGATCATGTTTTCTTGAAGGTATCTCCATGGAAGGGAGTTTTACATTTTTGTGAGAAGGGAAAATTAAGTCCCATGTACATTTGACCTTTAGAAATTCTAGAATGAATTGGGGTTGTAGCTTACCATTTAGAAATGCCGCCATGTCTCTCCAAAATTATTGATGTGTTCCACGTATCACTCTTGAGAAAATACATGCTGGGCTGAACGCATGTACTCACCTATGAAGAATTAGAACTGGAACCCAATATGTCTTATTGTGAAGTTCCTGTCATGGTTTTTGATACATGAGAACAAATGCTGAGAAACTAGATGATTCGTCTGGTAAATGTTCTATGGAGAAACCATAAGATGGAAGAGGCAACATGGGAACCTAGGGAACATATTATGAAAAACCACCTGAGTCTTTTTATGCCTCAATATTCTATAGATTTCTAGGACAAAAATATTTGAAGGGGAGAATGTAACACCCCAAGCATCCATAGTATTCTTATCTTTAAATAATACAATAGCATGTGTTGTACGCAAATTTGAGTAATAACACACCACAACCAATCAAACTAGCCATTAAGAACAGTAAACCCCGCTTTTTGAAATTTTATAAATTTTATATATCAAAATGGACTTTATTCTTGGATTCGGAATATCAAAATTAGCATAGGGTAAATTTTTGGTATTTTTCTGAAAATGTTCATTTTTTGATGAATAGTGAAAACACTGAGTTATAGTTAAGAACCAAATTTGTATTTAAATAATTATTTATTTTTTTTTAATTTATTTTCGGTCAAAATAGATACGTAATACCTATATAATTTCAGTTTAATTCATGGAGTCATTTTATAATAATTATTTATGTATAAAAATTTTATTGAACTTTTTACCGTCTTTTAGCCACCATATATGAGCATTTTCTAATTTACATAAAACATAATTTTACCACTTCAATAACTTCAATATCAAAAATCCGAGAAACACGGTTGATATGAGTATGTAAAATGTGGTTCAATAAGATGAAAATAGTTTTTGGTTAATAGTTACTTTTTACTTCTATTTACCATAGTTAAAAGTAAATAAGGTAATTAAAGATAAAAATGATATTACTATTACCCTAACTAATGTCCTAATTCTATTGGATATGTATAATTTGACCAAAAACAACCTTATAAGTAAAATATTAACATCTTTGGTCCACTTGGATTATATTAGGACATTTATTATTATTATAATTAAAGAAGAGTTAAAAGAGTTAAATTCAATGTTTAATAATTAAACAATTTTTAATATAGGGTTACACCCAATATAAATTCATATATAATTATTCATTAGAAAGATAAAAATATTTCCAACATAATGGTATTTTATTTTTAATTTTTATGCATTAAATAATTAATCTTATTTATGACAAAATGGTAATGCAGTAATTACAATATTAATGAATGATTAAAATAATTAATACCCCAAAAAATCTGATTTGATACTTATAATGAAATCCACAAATTATATAGGTTAATATTAAATTATGGGGTTTATTAATTTTTTTATTTCAATGTAATATAGTTGTTAGGACTTTAAAAAAAGCAATTACTAAATAATGACAAAATTGACATAAATGAGTTTTTAAAACAAATACAATTTTATTGGTTGATATAATAATCATAAATATATAAGGGATAAAAAAATCTTATATAATTATAAATTTATTGATAATTAGCCACATGGGGTTCGCTTGAATGTTTATAGTATGTTTATTAATCATATAATATACAAATACAAAGAAACATGGTAAATGTCAAAGATAAGGTTAATAGAGTGACCCAGACCTATCTAAAACATATTGGTTGAGAGGTTTCTGAACCATAACCAACTTAGCCTTCTAATAATTCATTTTTGAGCTATTATAAAGAGAATATAATTTTATTATAAAATAATATTTCTAGCTTTTCCTAAGTTTCCCCTCACCACTCTTATAAAAGGGCACTTACCCTTCTCTCTAATTCACACCTTCAATTCCTTCTAGTTCGGCTAACCCCTACCCAAATACCCTCCCAAAAGTCCTCCATTCATTCTATAGTACATCCTTTAGTCATAATTCCATCCTATGGATCCCTTTTGGTCAAATCAAAAGAAAGAACCCGAAGAAGAGGTAAATATTTCCCCACCTCTTTCATGGGGTTTTCTTCATCCACTTATTCTTTCCTTGTTGTTTAAATTATAAAATAATAACTCTAGTTTATTCTCTATAATGTGATGTTATTATAAATATGGTACAACCATATTAATTATTCTATCCATCCTTATAATGACATGTCACCGTATGTGCGTACGTGCGGCTTACCGTCTCCACGTCGTGGTGTAGTTGTTATTCAATACATTATTATTTGGATTGGTATACTAATAATGTATAAATGATGTAAATAATAAATATAACTTGATAATTATTCTATATATATGATACACCAAGAAATTATATAATATTTTAATATAAAAATAATGATATTGTCGCTCATGCATATGTACGGATTGTCGTCTCCCCAAATACTATGAGATTCATTTTCCAACGAATCCATTCAAAACTAATTTTCATTAAACGATTAAAAATAATGTTTATAGACATAATATCATTCTGAATATGAATATGATACATCCTATTCAGAACAAACATTACTTACTTAACGAAGCATATAATGGAAAATGAATCATTTATCACCCGAAACAACGATAATTCTAAAATATTATTAACCAAAAAATATTAAAAGATCATATATGATATCATATTAATGTATACGATTCTTGAGAAATTAATTTAAAATTATTTCACCATTATATAGGAGGTTAACATACCCTGACCTATGAAAAGTACAATGTAAGGGTAAATTCTACATCCTCTTCATTATTCAAGTTTGTTTATATGTAATTATCTACTGGGACCTATTTACCATCCAGATTCATGTTTTACTAAAAATGTATTCCAAAACACTTTCAATACATTTATGATTATGGGTTAAAGTCATTTATTCCCTTATTTGACCTTATACATTTTGTAAGGAATCTTTCTGTCATTTTCCAATCAAGTTACATTATGACCATTTTGACAAAAATAAGGTAAGAATGTTTTTTAAATTATACGATGGGTGCGGATATATTCCACCGTTATAAAATCATCGAAGCTTCACTTACAATATTATAAGAATATTTTCAAAATAAATGTTATCATTTATAATTATTTAACTTTAAATGATTTCAAATATGGAATGAGATATTTCTATCAAATAGTTTGGATTATATCTATGTCGACATCCTTTAAAGGATTTTAATCTTCTATGAAGTTGAATTATTATGATACAAATCTTTTATTTTGTATTGAAGGTTTTTTGATATGTTTGACTGTGTATGTGTTATTTTTCTACCATTCATGGTTTATAAATAAATTGTTGACATTTCATATCCTAGTTTTAATATGAAGGTTTATGTTATATTTAAAACATTTCATATGAGGAATGCATTGGACTATGTATGTGATGGGTGAAGCCCGCTATAGCTCCTCGATGCATCGATAGGTCTCATGAGACAAACTAGTGTATTGGAACAAGGCCTTAACAAAATCATGTTTTTAGTCTTGGCCCAATTCCTTGACTATGTGGTTATAAAGTCTGGAATTATGTATTCCATCATTATGAATGTGGCTATCGAAATTTCATGTGATTATTCGATGTGTAGAATATCCTTGGGAGTAATTAAATGAAATTATTTTGATTTGTATATGCCATATTATGATGAATATTATGTTGAAATGGGTTTTGTTTTAGTCCTATACATTGCCTTAAATGATTATGCTTATTTATGAATGTTTCTGCTATATTGTTATCCTTACCGAACATTTGAGCTAACCCCTTTCTATGTTTTATTTTTCCAAGGATACGAAGAAGTATCTTATGACTGACCAGTAGGGATAGTTTATGGGATCTCTGTGTTGTCAATGGAAACAATATTGTTGTATTTTTCCATATCATGATGTAATGTTATCCATATTAATGTTTCTAGTACTTCCAGGGATACTCAATTAATCGGTTTTTCGAGACCTGATCTTTTGTGTTAACGCCAATGAATGTAATAATGCACCGAATCTAGGATTCTAGGGTCATGGTGTTACATCACTTCTAGTTTATCGAGATATATCTTAGATACAATATTTGGTGTCTTCTACACATAGAAAGATGTGCTTAGTTATGGAAACCGAATCTTGATGGGATGGAGTGATTTAGTAATGTACACTAGTGAATTTGGAGTCAGATGTGTAGAATTGTGCGTCATTTTCTGATTAGTTAAGAGTGCATTGGTGAGATTTTTTGACAAAATATTCATGTTCTGACCAAAAATATTCTACAGAATGTTAGAGACTGTTTTATTGAATGCCTTGATCATCCTATTTGAATGTGTGTGATATTAGGCGGTATTTTTAGAGTGGATGTTGTACATAGAGATAACTTCTTCAGTTTAGCTGCCCAAAAGTTGGATCCATCATCATTGAGGAGAGTATGATAGAATCTAAATTGGTGGAGTATATTATAGCTCACAAACTCAATGATATAATGTTCCATGACCTTCTTGAACATAACTGCCTCTGTCCACTTGGAAAAGAAATTCATAGCGGTCAAGATGAATATGCATTGGTGGGCTGTCACCAGTGGATATTTTCCCATGTCATTGTGTCCCCAAATGGAAAATATCCAAGAGTACATGGTAGTGTTGAAAGGTTCTAGTGGTCGATGCACAAAATTAGCATGTATTTGGCATGTATGGATCCTCTTGGAAAACTCGATAGAGTTGCAGATCATGGTCGGACAAAAATACCCGAATCTATGGAGCTGGTGAGAGAGTTTCATCACAATCTGTTGCGACATACAAAAGATGGCATTAAACTCTTGTATGGCCAAATAAATATCTCCCACATGAATGAAATGGAGAATTACCCCATCTCCTAGGTGCCTGTAGAGGATCATTTCAAGACCAGGACCACTCTGTAGGGTAAACAGCAATGTGTGGCATCAGATTCACTCATTCTTCGCTCGATTATACATGATACTTTCTTGCTATACATACTCGATAAAGGGAGTCATCTGGTTAGGATTCACCTCCAATGTTGTGGCAAGGGGACCTGGGGGTCTTGAGGTGGATGCATCAACATTAATATGGCATACATGTGTGCAAACATCGTCCTCTAGAATGATGGGAGAGATGAATTTATTTTGTGCCACATAGATGATCAAATAATACAAGACAAGATCTACAAAGGATGATTCAAGGTTGGCTAACATGTTATCTCGACTACTCTATAACAGAGGGTCATTTTTAACATATGTATGAGATGGGAACTCGGCCATAAATTGGAGGTTACGGTTCAACAATGGCATGACCTCTGGCTTCGTGATGACATAGTCACGGTTGATCTGTTTGATGACTTGTTTAGAGTCCCCTTTGACATGTAACTATGGTACATCAATATTGAGGGCAGCTTGAGACTAGTAATGATGGCCTGATAATATACCTCAATGTTTCTACAACTGTATGACAATAGGAATGAATATGGAAGAACAAATTGTGTCGGTATGTTGAAGACAATTCCTAGGCCCACCCTGTTGAGTCTAGGTTTATTGGTTCTTCTACCCGTAGGGCTTCCTAAATCACCATAAAAATGTATCTACCAATAGAGAATGTATTTATCTACTAATAGGATGGACTCATCATTAAAATCATGATCTTGAGACTGGTATATGGGAGTCGTATGGGCGGCATGGAATTATGCTAATTATTGTCCCTTAATAACCTTCTGGTGGGAAACCATGATGTCGAATTACTAGAGGATCACTGCCAACCATGCTAGACATCCTGTTAACATGGGGAAGATCATAATTTACTTAAGAAGATCCTCTCAGGACACTAGATCTGTCAAATTATACTACATGTTGTGTCGCAATTTCTGCACTGTGAATACCTGAGCAAGGATGCTCTTCTCTCTAGAGTATTATCTTCTCTATGTATTGAAAAGAATGTCCTTAGATAATAAAGACTTTTATCCATTACATCAATGTTATTTTGGGTTAGGAGGGTGACGAGAGATAATTCAAGTGCAGTCACATAAAGGACCAATGACCCTTCAGAAAGAGGTGGAATTAGGAATGAAGGTTGTAATAGGTACTACATGATTTCCAAAAAATTCTGACAGTCATTATCCCACTGAAAAGCACAACCATTCTTCAAGGGTGGGAAAAATTTATTAAACGTTCAATCTATATTTGCAATGAATTAGCATATATATGCTATATTTATTTGAAAACCCTGAAGCTCGTGAATGTTGATTAGCGGACACATCCGACTAATAGCCATGATCTTCTCTAGATCGATCTCGATGCCTCTATATCTGAAAATAAATTTGAGAAAAATTATAAAGGTGTCCCTGAAGGCTCACTTTAGTGGGTTCAGCCTCATATGGAGGGATCAATGTAATCTGAACACTTTCTCATGATCTTTCGGATTATCCTGGTGTTGGTGAGATTTGACCACTAAATCGTCAATGTTTCATTTCATTAATTCTCTAGAGAGAGGCATAAATATGTGATGAAGGGCACACTAATATGTGGAACCTACATTCATAAGATTAAATGGCATCACATGGTAGCATAAAGTACCATGTTGTTCCTTAAAAAATGTAGAATATTCAACCTTAGAGGCCATTCGAATTTGGTTATCCTCAGAATACCCATCCATGAAAGAGATAACATGGAACCTTGTAGTGGTGTAATTCAACTGTTCTATCGTGGTAAGGGTAAAATCATCCTTCAGTAAGTAATAGTTGAGAACCCGAGAGTCAATGTAGAATATGACATGCCTTTTCTTCTTCCAGACTAGCATGAAGACCGATATCCATCTTTGGAAGTAGACGTCCATGAAGAAGTTGGCTCCAATGATCTTATCAACCTCATCCTCGACCATCGTAACTTGAGAATGGATAAACTTTTATAGAGGTTTTTTGGACCCACGATGATTTATTGGAAGACCGAGGCGGTTGACAGATACCTGGGGATCGTTTCATGGAATTTCATCATAACACCATGAAAATACAACATGATATTGCTTCAATAAGTCCATGTATCACTTTTTTCACTTCGACATGCATATTGGAAATGATCAATTGGGGTTTTAAATCCATCATGTTACTGAGGTTTACTTGTACAAACTCATCAACCATGGTGGATACAACTTCTTCAAAGGTGGTAGGAGCATCCCCAAAATACTTCTCTTCAATCACAAAGGAGGTATCCTCAATGGGAGGTGATTTCCATGAGTGAAAAGATCTTGACAGGATACTAGTGAGAACCTGAGTGGTGATGGACACAACATTGGGGGACTCTTGTGCTACAGTAATAATAGGAATGAGAGATCTCGACTAGATCCCATCATTATATCAGCCCAAGGGGCCATGGTCGATGATGTAAAAGCAATTGTGGCACATTTTATTGATTAAAGTTATCTTAAACTAGAAAAATAAACAAATAAAAAATATTATTTTTTCCTTGGGATGAACATCCCTATACTTTATTGGTGTAGCAGGCTCCAGGATCACCTAAGATTGAATTTTGTAGGAATATGGGGTGATATTCTAGGGTCCCCTAGATTTGGGAATGTGGTCCCCCCTAATTCCAGAAACAAAAAATCATTACCCATGATATATTTTCAAAGCCTCCAATCGGTGGATCAGAAAGATGTAGGCATCATACACGTCTACCCACAGGTCGGATACAACCATAACATATTCAACATTGTTCTCCTAGATCTGCTTATCCATGCACATAAAATAGTTTTCATCCAAATATCAGTCTTCAATATAGGACAAGGGAGTCACCTCACCTTATAGTATGCCCAATCGACCATTATGGAAGTTATTAAGGAATTTGTGATACAATTAATGGGTTGTTTCTTGTATGTGTAGAGTTGGTCTACCCATCATTGCATTGTAGGTAGTGTCCTATGAAAAAAACATGAACTCTATGATGGATACCATACCTCCAAACAATGTCTTCATGGGGATCATGATGACAAGTGTCTATTCAATCATGTCATAAACATGAATCATCATGTCAAAGGGGTTGAGATCATCGTCGGACAACCCCAACTTCCAGAGCGTCCGGGTCGGGATATGGATGATCCCAGAACCTATGTCAATAAGACAACGATGAACCTCCTTACCCTTGAAGTATAAAGTGATGAAAAAATTTGTATGTTACATTATATAGTGGAACCTTCATCTTCTCTAGTGAAATTATTGATTTTATGATATTATGAGTGTTCAGATGCCCCAGCATGGAAGGCTTCTATAGCTACTACCTCTGTCTCAAACTGGAAGGGCATCATAAAGTCTCAGTATTATCATTTCCATATATTCTAATAGAATAATGGCTTTATGGATAATGTGACTCACATGTATGAAGGAAGGATGTTTAAGAACATCATGCTTTCTTTCCAAGCATGAATTTATTCCGATATGATTTTGCTCTGTGATAGGAGTTACAACGATCCATTCTGATAGAATCGATGGAGGAATGGTGCTAGGAATGTCCCACTGCTCGGTAGTCTAACCTCATTGAGAGACTGCTAGATGAAGGAAAAATGATTGTGGTTGATTTGTAACATACCACGGCTTATCGTAGTGCGGTTATGGTGGCGCTTCCAGGCCATGTAACACAAATGATGGCGACGGCGGATTTGAGGATTCCTTTTGAGGAGGTTGTGCATGTTGAGCTCTGTGTTGGCCATATTGTTTAGTTTTAGTGGAATATTTAATGACCATGGAATCCCAAAGACCCATATAGACATGACACTATTGATGCTGGTGACTGTTGGGGATGTTTGGATGATCCATCTGGTGGTCCTTCTCGTCAGTAACCATATTAGGGGTTACCAAATCCATGGTGTTAACCAAAGAATACACTTGATCATCACATGAAGAATAAGACACCACAAAATGGATCTTGGTGGTATTTACCATCCCTAGAGACATGAATTCATTGATAATATGGTTTAAAGATTACATCAGTGGGGGATTTGTTCTCCCTTAGGTCAACGATGCTTGCTATTATTGGAAGAGGATGATTGTGACGTCGACGTAAAAGTATTTGCTGTGAGTGACATGATGAATTCCAAAGGATCAGGTTGATTATGATGTGAAATGATAATACCATTGGCATTAGATACTACCTTTCAAACCTTATTGTCATCATATTTTTGAGGCCCGCAGTTAGGAACCGGATTCCACTCACCCTCACTCTCAATGTCACTATCATGATTAATGACCACAAATCCCACCTATGCTAAAGCTGGAACTAACCTGACTATGTTGTTATCAACCTGATATTGAAGCTTCTCTTTAACAACAATGAACATTTTGTTGGTGTTCCACAGGATCTAGAGATGGGGACAATAATTAGGGCGATTAGTGAGATCGGCCTCCTCGGGCCTCTGACATTCCCATAACTGTAGGAATCCATGTTCCAATACACTTCGGAAATATACGAGGACCTTGGTGTAATTGAATGATTAGGTCTATATACTTATATTCAGAATGGATTATCGGGGAGGCTGGCCCTGATGCGCAGCTGGATGATCATTCTAAGGAGGTGAAACCGTGTTATATCGCCTTAGTGGTGGCGGCATGTTACATGGGGGAACTTTCCAATTCATAGTTGGGAACTACTCGATGGAGGATACACCTTTGGTGGTGTTCCTCTATGAGGATGAGGAGGTTACTCCACTGGTAATAACTACAATTTCCTAGGGGCATTTATTTCTGCTTCTTTAGCATGCTCGACCAAAACAGATCTTCTCACAAGAACCACATGAGGAAATGGATGTGCCTGTCTGACATAATGTAAGGCTTCCTATAGAAACTGGGCCTTATCTGAGAAATATCAAAACCCCAAGTTTAATTTTGGGGGATTAATGATGGCACCAATTCCAATTTGAAATTCCTTACACACATCATCAGTAGTTGTTCCACAGTCAATAACATATCAAGGGAGTAGGTATGTCCATTCCACCATGCAACAAGGTCTGTGACTAACTCCTCAATCTGATAAATGAAAATAAAATGTTTTTTACTACTCATATTCGAGATGGTATATTTGAACTATAAATGAAATTCCCTATAAAGATCTTCCCAGCTGGAAATAGACCCAATGGGTTGTTGGTTTACATGTCAAATGCATGCCCTTCTAGTGTCTGTATGAAACATCAGTGTTTGATGGCCTCTTGTACTATTGGAGTCCCCAACATGGCTCCACACCTTGAAATGAAGTTGTCCAGATGCTGTAGTAGGTCACCCATCCAATTAATGGGGGATCATGTAGGGTTTTCAAAACTAGGTGGGGCTGACATATTATCCACCCATACCGGATCTGGCTTACAATCAGGCGGAATTTCCACATATAGAGTATTCAATGCCCTGAGATGGGAAATGAGCACTGCCATTGGATCATCTGGGCAAGGATTACTATCTTGATGAGGATACTTGAACACCATATCATTAGATGGATCTTCAACATGATAACTAGGCCTAGCGGTTCATGGTGCGGCTGGTGGGATGACCTGGGGAGCGGTTGGGGGAACCTGGGTTGTGTCCTAATTATTATAAAGATGTTTAGGTGGAGTTGGTGATATATTATTTTCCATCTTATTGTAGTCTCCAACACCTAACCTCTCTATGTGGGAAATATAGTCCAGGTTACTTGAATGTAACTCGCCGGGGGGAGTTGTTCCTGCTCCTGTTTCCCAGGTAGAGGGTCACCATAATCTAGTCATCACTCTGTAGCATGCTAAGCATGGAGATCATAGACCGTCTTCTTATTCTCTATGAGCATTTGATGCCACATGAACTTATCAGGATCATCTTCCACCTTCTATACTAATCCATACAGGACAAAGGTTTCGAAATAACTATGATTCTCCTTGTCCTTATTGGGATTTCGGCCAAGGGATAAGGACTCAATAGGCTTTGGGAGACCCTATAGATTTCATTGTTGGAGAGTAACCCTTCCCAAAGGATACAATAATTTTGGTACTCCCCCAGGGGTAGTTTTTCTTCAAGTTGTTCTATCTCTTTGTCTTCCTCTAAAAGGTCGTCCATGTTTACTACGACTATATCTGGATAGATATCTTTAATATCGCCTGGAATGTTGGGCTGGATCAAGATAAAACATAAACAAAGGTCATGATAATACCCCCCCATTCATGGATCTAAATGTGGGGGTATGTATCCTTGATAATTAAGTGGAGAAATTTATATCTCTAGATGCATCACAACTAGATGGATTGGTGGAAAGTGGACGTCTCAAAGCATTGGGCTACTGGTAGAATTTCCAAGTTGATCATGTTGCATTTCTAGTCATCATATTCAATGTGTTCATGGCCCTTTGGGTAAGCCCCATAACTAAAAAAAAGATGGAAGTGTGTCACCCAGAGGCTTTGGCTATGACACCCATCTTTCTCCTTGGTAATTGATTCTAGTGCACTGATGTCTGTTTTTGAAACTGGCCAAAACATCTCTGGGAAATGGTGCGCGGTAAGAATGTCCCAAAAGTTCCTCATCTCAGTCATGGGATCTGGCCCTTGGTTTCCCCACTCATTAACTACGGGTGTTGCGGGACCGGTACCAAGACTAAATTATACCACTGAGACTATAGACTTGCTGGTGTTCAATACAGAGAGTGTCATGATATGTCATCGTATCTCGGATTGCCCTGTGATGAATGTGTTGAATAAGCTAACACATCCTAGTAAGATGGGCGAGAGACCAAATTTTAGGGAATAAGGGCTTTTATTACTACTAGTGGGCCTCAGTTTTTCTTTTTATCCATCGTTTACTAGAATAAAGCTCCATGATCTCTAGGTGAGGTAGAGAATTACCATGTTGACAACATGGAGGATTGCATGGACATGCCGTAAAGGGAAGCCAAATCTCCATCATCCTGGATGTATCTCCGAAGGGAGGTGGGAATCTGATGGACCTGACATTCCTGGAGGATAAGCCTTATATGCCATTTTCCAGCCTCGAAACACAACAAAAAGGATCGAGGTGAAGGTTCTATTACTGAATATCATTCCACCTCAAGATCTGAGACGCTTATGTTCTTAATTGTAGTCTGAAGCATCTTAGTATTATTCTTATGGATTCAGAGATCTACCCTTATGCACTAGGATTACTCTTTGGGATAGGTTTAGTTTTTTTATCGAGGAGGACCTTCATCCAAAGTGATGTTGGGGAGGAGATGACTTCTCCCTAGTTGAGCGGGTGCCTTAGGAGCTCTTGGAAAAATGTCGAAGTGAACACCGAGAGGACCTCCATATCCACTAATGGATGCCTTGTGGGAATCTCTATGGGAAATACTGGAGTAGGTAGGACCACCATTGGAATTGTTATGAGCATGTGACATTCCCCCAAAGCTTGTTTCCCTTAGCATCGATGATACAATGAGTTTCCTTGAACTAATCCTACAGAGCATGGGTTGGACCACAGTGCGAGGTTCCAATGATGTGAGGCATAAATCCGATTCTATGATTGTCGGTATGAGGTGGTCCATCATTGGTTGCAATAAGTATATAGGGAAGAACCCCACATGGATGATATACTAGATGGGTAGAATATTCAAATCGGTGACCATTGTCAAGAGGAACGACTCCACACCCGAGTCCAATAGTGTTAGAGAGGCTTCCATACTGGGTTTCAATGTAGTGGGGAGAACCTTCACTAATATTTATGAAGGAATGTGGAGGACCAAAACCCATTTTGATGATGGAATGGGGAGAAACCTTGTACTGGATGTCATTGTTGTGGTTCGACCCTCAACAGACGCCCCCAGTGTTGGAAAATAGGATTGTTGTCCCATCCCGACCATTGCGTGGTTGGGGCCTCGATCTGGGCCGGTTTTATGAGTATCCATGTTCGACATAAAAATTTTATTGATGATATTTGTCAACGGTTGAATGTGCCAAAATAGTCGTTGATGTGGATACCCCTCGACTGCCATCCTCCTCAGCCTGCACCTGACACTAGTGTCGGGTTAACCAGACTAGGGGAGGTGGTGCATGTGAAAAGATCACATTATCCTCATTATGGGGGTCGGATGGTGGAACTAATGTGGAATATTGGTATACCTCCTTGGTGACCCTAGAGAGGGGATTATAGCTGGGATGACATGGACATCCCTCACCTCATTGGCATAGGGGACATAGTCGTCAACACTCTTCGAGGAGACACACCCAAAGAGGTTGTAGTTTAGAATAGGGAAGAGTGGCTACCTATATATCCCATGGGGGAAGCAAGATGATGAGTCCCATAATCATCTATGTCTTATCATGCCATATCTCAGGTTGGGATAATCCACTATTCCAAAAATCATTAAAAAAAGGACATTAATTCCCATTTTCGGAATGAATTCATATAACGATCTAGGGTGTCAGATCCCAAGAGCTATGGATGTAGAGGCTTTTGTGGAAGATATGAGGCCATGCTTTGTTGGCACGAGAACTTTTCCCCTACCCCTATGTCATTGGGTTGGTGGTGATTGGATTCCTATCATAGCACCTTCATTCATACAAATCATGGAGATTCAACCCATACTATATGAATAAAGAAGGTGATGTCCAGTACACCCGTGCCATTCTGTCTTTCTTGGTTGGTATGAATGATCCACAATGACAAAGTTGTAGAACAGTATGTCCAATCTCTAAATGCCCCCAATTTCTAATGTGTTTCATTTCAGGCCCACTTTTTTCTTGGCGGGACCTGGTACTAGATAATTCTATCTGGTGACATGTGAATCCAATGATTTCACGAACTCCAAATACTCCACATTGAAGAGAAGTAAATCATAACGGGTTCACTATTTAATTTTATGGTACATTCACAGGGGCACACATCCATCTATGGATGATGCACTAATCTATTTCCCTACATTCTTGCATTCCAAAAGAGGGCTGCATCCGTCGCTTATTCCAGGATGTTTTCTCCTTAATCGAAATGTGGTGATGGGTTGTCAGTATCTGATTATATGGATTACTCCATGAAGCTTATTACCTAGTTCGGGTCTCCCTTAATTATTTAATACGTTGTTCATGAAACTCTTCAGAGTTTCATATCTTTATGGAATCTTGTTAATTACACAACTTTTTTCTAGATATTACAAGCAGTCAAGTCAGGCCAGCAACCTTCAACCAGGGGTGTTGTCATGTTGGACACTGCTGGAATGTCTAGATGTCATAACACTTATGCTTCTAGGATTCATCCTCTTACGATAGGGATTATCAAGGGTGCAGAAGACAGATACATCGCACATCAGATAAGAGGTGTTATATGCCATGGGCATGTCTCTGAGGTTTTCCTCATCATACCATGCTTAACATAGGGTGTTCCTTGTAGAGACCCGAAGCTTATCGTACATGGACATTACATTACATTTTCGGAATACTTAGTACATAACAAAAACACACACACAAGGACCGTAATAGTTTAGTGTCTTTGGAAACTCGGAATATAATCTTCTAATCGTGGTGAAAGATCTTCAACATCTCCCATAAAGATTTTCTTTTTTTATACCTAAAACATTTCTTTATATCCTGGGGAAAAGAAAACATAAAAGGGTGAGCTCAAATGCTCAGTAAGGGTAAACAAAAGAAATATCAATCACATCATATACATAAGCACATAACTTTTGGAAATCTTAACCTGCAAAAGAGATCATAATTTCATAACATGGGGTAAATCATGGGAGTGAAATGTAATCACAATAATCATAACATAAAACATGAAACTTTGTGGCATTCACACATAATCATAGAGAATCATTTCTTGTTAGTCAAGACTCATTGCCAAGACTATCTTTGTGGACAAAGTCCCTTTCTGAATCGAGTAACCCTCGTTTCAGTCCTGTTTCACTGAACTGGTATAACCTACCATTCCAGCCATGTCTATCTCATGAGATATAAAATCATTACCCAATGCATTGGAGGGAGATATAGGTCCCACCCATCTCATAATGATACCATTCTTATGTGTGCCACAAAATCATAAACCATACATCATAGCATAACCCATGTAATAAAAATGGGATTCTTGAAACATTATGACATCATAAATCAATTCATATAAGATAAAGGAATTCATAAACATAATTCCATCACAACATAGTCAAATCAATGTAAAAATATGGATATAAATAGAACCCTTTATTATCTTAGATGGAAAATAATTTTGATAAAACACTTGAATTGAATTCTTGAGGAAAATATCCTTTCTTCTTCAAAATCAATTTCTTTTCACAAAACATCATGCAATTTTAAAAGAAAGAGATTTTATTGAAAATAGTCATGAAATATTTTAGAGGAAGCTTCATGAAAATAAGGTTTTATAAAACAGTAGAAATCCATTCGTGCCGTATAAGTTAAAAAAACATTCTTCGTACTTTTGTCGGAAAAGTCAAAAAGTACCTCGTACGAAAAAGATTCCTTTCATACGTATTACTAAAAACTCACCGAAGGGTAAAAATGGATTTAAACAATTTTAGTTGGATGGAAATTATATTACATATTGAGTAAACATGGATGTGGATGATAAAATACACCCCAGTAAATACTTACGAATAAACAATCTCGGACAAAAATGAGATTGTGATATTTCCCTTACCTTAGGTCCGATTTGCTTCGTATGTGTCCGAACCTCCTGTATAATGATTTAAATAATGTCATTGACTTATTATAGAATCATATTCATTGTTATTATATCATATATGGTTCACTTATGACATTATATTACCCGTTCTTTTGTAAATTCCATGTTAAAGAAGCGTTTTGGGTAAAATCGTTTCATTTATCGTAGGTGTTTTGACTTGTTGTTCTTGACATTATTATTACATATATCATTATTTACTTACTTCCAGAATATAAAATTTTATTTATATATCATATATATTCATTATATATATATATATAATATATAGATAAATATAATGAAAAACACCATTCATGGAGACGGTAGTCCGTACGTACGCATGAACGCTGTTTTCCATTCCTTATTGACTTGAAATGGAAGTAAGTAGATGACATACATATGTATATATATACATAAATCCAGTAGCTTTATAATGTCATATATTTCATTATTATTTCTTATATATACATTATAATCATTCTTAAATGGTTAACATGGAGAATGAATCTCATCGCGTCGTGGAGACGGTAGTCCGTACGTACGCACGAGCGATGATATCATTTCCATAAATATTGAATTGAATTGGAGTGGATTATACAATATATCAGAATCAATATGATGTTTTAATAACTATGTATAGTTATTCTTTACACCATTATACCCATCCATGTAAGGTGGTGGTGGAAAATAGATTACACCACGGCGTGGAGACGGTATTCCGTACGTACGCACGCGCGGTGATTTCTTTTTCCATAGGATGGATATATGGTGATATAGGGTTGTTTCATACTTATAATAACATATCAGTATATGAGTGATACTGATTTTATTACTTCATAATGAAACAACCTAAGAAGAAGAAGTGGAAGAAGAAATAAAGATGAAAGAATTGGTAACGGTAATTACCTCTTCTTTGAAGCGCCTCTTTGAGACCTCCTCTTAGGGAACTAAAATTGGTCTTTGAGGAAGACCAGAACCTTTAGGATGTTTCTAGGGAAGCGGAGAAGAGATTTTGGTAGGGTTTGGCCGAGCTTGAGTGCTCAAATTGGTGTGAGGAGGAGGGGGAGGAGGTGTCCTTTTATAAGGGAGGAGAGGGGCACCTTAGGAATATATCAAAATATTATATTATATTAAATTCAAAATCGGTTTATAATGGTTCCAAAGGGTCTTATTTCGAAGATAAAGTGGGGATGGGTCGAAATCCTATCAACCAATAGGATTTAGACAAGTTTAGGTTATTATTTTAACCTTATCAATTTGATTTAACTCTAAGTTAAATAATTTAACTTTTACCGTGTCTTTTTGTTTTCTTTCACTATATGGTTAATACACTTACTATAACATGCCAAAAGAACCCCAAATTGTATATTATTAATAAATATATCCTTATCTAAGTCATTTGGCCGAACCATAGATTTTAAGGGATAAAATAACAATTAATAATATAATATTTGATTTAAAAACTATTTTGTGTCAATTTTGACACTATTTGATATATGATTTTTGTGAAAGTCATAACAGAATTATATGTTCGAACCAAGTTGATTAAATCAACATTGATATATCATAGTATCCTAGAAAATTAGTGGAATTCATAAAAAGTCTTAAATTACATTTATTTTGGTATTTATATTATCAATTTTGTCAATATTTCATTAATAAGATAATTACTGCATCATCTTTGTGTCATAAATAAATTAAATTATTTGATGTCTAAAAATTACAAATAAAATATAATCATGTAGGAAATCTTTTTAGCTTTCTAATGAATATTTACAATTGATTTTATCTTATGTATAACCCCATATTAAAAATGTTTTAGTTATTAAACGTTGATTTTAACTATTTTAACTATTCATTAAATAATATAATATTAAATGTCATAATCTAATCCAAGTGGACCTAAATGGTCATATTATATTCATAAGGTTGTTTTTGGTCTAATTACACTTATCCAATAGAATTAGGACATGTGTTAGGGTAATAGTAATATCATATTTACCCTTAGTTACCCTATTTACTATTAACTGTGGTAAAAAAAAGTAAAAAGTTACTATTCACCAAAAATTATTTTCATCTCATTAAACCACATTTTACTAACTGACATCAACCGTGTCTCTCGGATTTTTGAAATTCCATTCACAGAAGCGGTAAAATTAAGATTTATGAAGAAATTAATTTTTTTAACTACCACTTAGTAGTTTCACTATTCATCAAAAATTGATGTTTTTCAGAACAATGCAAAAATTTCATCCTAAGCTATATTTCATATTCCGAATTCAAAAATGAAGTCTATTTTACCAAATTCATATCATAGAATTTTCATTAATTAATTTCATAATTAAATCCCGTTGTTAAAACAAATAGCGTGTTTTTAAGAAACAATATCTATCAAAAGATTGATACTTGATTATGTCTGGTTTAAATGTGAAATTACATCCAATGACCAACATTGTATTAAATTGTAAAAATATATTCTAAATATACTTTAAAACCACTCAAATTAATAATTTATCACTATTAATTATTTCGATTAAAAAAGTTGTTTTTAATTATAAATTAGTAATTTTCACTATTCATCAGAATATGAAAGTTATCCGAAAAGTACCAAAAATTAACCTTAGGCTAAATTCGATACTCTGAATCCAAAAATGATGTTCATTTTGAAAAATAAGATTTACAGAGTTTTAAAAAGTGGTTATTACTATTCATAACGGCAAGTTTTAATAATATTTTAATATCATATCTTTGTTTAGTGAAACTCGGTATTGCGTGTTACACACGCTATCGAGGAAGGTCGTGATTGCGTGTAATGCAAGGAACGTCAAGGATGCGTGTTGTGCAAGCTCCTTTTGGTGTAGCGTACAACACAAGACTTTAATAAAATTAAAAAGAATATTTTTTTATAAAATCTTGGGCTGTTACATTCTACCCCCCCTTAAAATGAATTTCGCCCTCGAAATTCGTCGGGGTTATAAATGGTTTACTATTCGAAAGTTTCTTTAATAGAAACCCACATCGTAAAAAGGAATATCAAAACCAATCTTTAAAAACAAAAGTATGAAACGTAACGGTTACACAAATAAACTAATCATTGGGTTTCCACATAGGTGAAAATATGGATATGGAAGAGAAATCTAACCATCATGTTCTGATGGAGAGTGGTAGAGAACATGGCTACGGAAAATCTAGTAATCACAAATCCATAAATTTGTGACGATCTAAGGTACCATCTGATTCATCAGGTATAAGATCACTAGGACAACATTTTTTGGTTTTCAAGATCATTTCCCTAAAGTTAAAGAATTTGAATTAGAATAAATACTTACTTTATTTTGGTACAATCTCACTGTTGTTCATGCCTTGAACAATTTCCACTTCATTTCTTATATAAATGAAGTTGAATTTGTTATTCGTGAAGTGTTATCAGATCATGTGATAGAATGACGGGTCATTCCATCTGTCTCAAACAAAAGGTTAGCAAATATTATATACATAGGTTGATCTATAGTGAGATTAATCACATATGGTTCCTAAAATGGACCTATACTTCATATATCATACTGCTTAATATAATAAAACTAGTTTCTACTAAACAGGGACTTCCTGTAGGCCAGTGGTAGGCGATAAAGGCCAGTCGCACTTCGGTTGTGGGTTCGATTCCTACAGCCTTGTCCGAAGCGATGGGCTTTCTACCGTCCTGCATGTTGTCCTTTTTCTAAAACTATAATACTATAACATCCCATCAATAATATCGAGAAAAAAAACTTCTATCCTTAAACAATACTAACTTATGTCCAACATAATCCATTCCAATCTTTAGGCTTATCCATAATACTGCAGTCCACTCTCATAACATAGTGAAAACGATTACCATAGATTTAACACCATCGTCGATCCCCATATATCATAAGATATGTTTTGTTGGTCACATTCCAAACATTCAAAGTCCTTAATAATGTATTCTCTTGAATACCCATTGAACCTTAGTGAAAACTTGAATGCAGTTAAAAGTTAACACTTTACACATACCAAAATCCTCAAAATTATTTATACTCAAACCATGATATCACTTAGTCCTTATATCAATCATGAGCTCATGAATACTGTTAAACATTTCATTTTCTCGTTTTCCCTTCATTATGCGCATAATATCTCAATCACTTTGAATACCACATTAGACCAATACATAAATATTCCAATATTCCAAGATACAACATTATTTTGGAATCCCATTACATAAACACTTAATCATTCCACCACATCGTTGTCATATTCATCATTTCCAATAGTGATCGCATGTGACTTCCCTTTGTCCTTTGCCTTAAGCGGTTGCTCATGTCGATCATCACTAACCCTTGGATTAGGGCATTTATTAGCATAATGCCCCATTTCCTTGCACTTGAAGCACTGAAGTGTTGGTTGTACGTTCTCTGCAGTGTTTGCTTTATTCACTTCATTAGAATCCCATTTTCCATTACTTCGACACTCAGCTGCTCGATGACCTTCTTTTCCACACTTAAAACATTTTCTAGTCCCTTTAAGACAATCTCCACCATGCTTCTTTCCACACATTGTGCATAAGGAAACATTCATCTTCTTTTCACCATTATTCTGAGTTTTCTCCTTGAACTCCATCTTTCGTTTCTTGTCAAACCCATGAGATGGATATGTAACACCAACTTCCATTTCTACCTTGATAGCACAACGCACAATTTCTTCATAGCTACTGAAGTCTCTTATAGCTAATGCCCTTCGAAGACTTGGTTTTAAGCCACTGAAAAATCGATCAACTTTACTTTCAGGTTGGATGATAATACCAGAAGCGTACCTTGCAAGTCTTGTAAAATTCGCTTCATAGGTACCAACAGATTCATCATCCCTTTTCTTCAGTTCAAGAAACTCTTTCTCCATCTTTGTTTGGAGAATACGAGGGAAGTACTTATTGAAAAATAAGTTCTTGAACTCATCCCATTCCATAGACTCAATTTCATCCCTTTGCCTCATATTCTTAATAAGATTCCACCATTGATCAGCATCTCCTTCCAAACGATACACTTCTAGGATGACTTTATCATGTTCAGAACATTGAAGAACTGAAAATATCTTTTCAGTAGTACTAATCCATTGTTCAGCAACTAATGGATCAGTAGACCCACTGAAAGAAGGTGGACGCTGCCTCATGAAGGATTCAACAGAATGTTGCTCCTTCCATTGCTCGTTTGGAAGTCCTGCATGATTCATAGCTTGAGAAAGTTGTGTGAGCATGGCTACACGATTTTTCATTCCGGTTCCCATATCGTTTGGTTGCTCAGGGGGACAATCATTGCATTGCCCATCACATTCCGCATTAACACGGTTCCTTCGGGTTCCAGCCATCGTCTAAAACCCCAAAAGAATAGTATGAGAGGCAAAAATCATGCTAGGGAAAACAACATAATAAAGGGGTAGTACCCTCAATATCTAACATCTTTGGTTAAATTCGAAGATCGTTAGCGCAATTCTAGGACTATAACCTATACGTATACTTAACCTTAGAGACATCCCTAGACATACCTTAGAAATATCTCTAGGGATCTCAGTAACGTTTTCGCATCCTAGTTTCCAAAGGTTGACTAAACCTTTCCTCTGATACCAACTGTAGAGAACCAAAGCTTATCGTACATGGACATTACATTACATTTGCGGAATACTTAGTACATAACAAAAACACACACACAAGGACCGTAATAGTTTAGTGTCTTTGGAAACTCGGAATATAATCTTCTAATCGTGGTGAAAGATCTTCAACATCTCCCATAAAGATCTTCTTTTTATTTTATACCTAAACCTTTATTTATATCCTGGGGAAAAGAAAACATAAAAGGGTGAGCTCAAATGCTCAGTAAGGGTAAACAAAAGAAATATCAATCACATCATATACATAAGCACATAACTTTTGGAAATATTAACCTGCAAAAGAGATCATAATTTCATAACATGGGGTAAATCATGGCAGTGAAATGTAATCACAATAATCATAACATAAAACATGAAACTTTGTGGCATTCACACATAATCATAGAGAATCATTTCTTGTTAGTCAAGACTCATTGCCAAGACTATCTTTGTGGACAAAGTCCCTTTCTGAATCGAGTAACCCGCGTTTCAGTCCTGTTTCACTGAACCGGTATAACCTACCATTCCAGCCATGTCTATCTCATGAGATATAAAATCATTACCCAATGCATTGGAGGGAGATATAGGTCCCACCCATCTCATAATGATACCATTCTTATGTGTGCCACAAAATCATAAACCATACATCATAGCATAACCCATGTAATAAAAATGGGATTCTTGAAACATTATGACATCATAAATCAATTCATATAAGATAAAGGAATTCATAAACATAATTCCATCACAACATAGTCAAATCAATGTAAAAATATGTATATAAATAGAACCCTTTATTATCTTAGATGGAAAATAATTTTGATAAAACACTTGAATTGAATTCTTGAGGAAAATATCCTTTCTTCTTCAAAATCAATTTCTTTTCACAAAACATCATGCAATTTTAAAAGAAAGAGATTTTATTGAAAATAGTCATGAAATTTTTTAGAGGAATCTTCATGAAAATAAGGTTTTATAAAACAGTAGAATTCCGTTCGTGCCGTATAAGTTAAAAAAAACATTCTTCGTACTTTTGTCGGAAAAGTCAAAAAGTACCTCGTACGAAAAAGATTCCTTTCATACGTATTAATAAAAACTCACCGAAGGGTAAAAATGGATTTAAACAATTTTAGGTGGATGGAAATAATATTACATATTGAGTAAACATGGATGTGGATGATAAAATACACCCCAGTAAATACTTACGAATAAACAATCTCGGATAAAAATGAGATTGTGATATTTCCCTTACCTTAGGTCCGATTTGCTTCGTATGTGCCCGAAACTCCTGTATAATGATTTAAATAATGTCATTGACTTATTATAGAATCATATTCATTGTTATGATATCATATATGGTTCACTTATGACATTATATTACCCGTTCTTTTGTAAATTCCATGTTAAAGAAGCGTTTGGGGTAAAATCGTTTCATTTATCGTAGGTGTTTTGACTTATTGTTCTTGACATTATTATTACTTATATAATTATTTACTTACTTCCAGAATATAAAATTTGATTTATATATCATATATATTCATTATATATATATATATAATAGATAGATAAATAAAATGAAAAACACCATTCATGGAGACGGTAGTCCGTACGTACGCATGAACGCTGTTTTCCATTCCTTATTGTCTTGAAATGGAAGTAAGTAGATGACATACATATGTATATATATACATAAATCCAGTAGCTTTATAATGTCATATATTTCATTATTATTTCTTATATATACATTATAATCATTCTTAAATGGTTAACATGGAGAATGAATCTCATCGCGTCGTGGAGACGGTAGTCCGTACGTACGCACGAGCGATGATATCATTTCCATAAATATTGAATTGAATTTTAGTGGATTATACAATATATCAGAATCAATATGATGTTTTAATAACTATGTATAGTTATTCTTTACTCCATTATACCCATCCATGTAAGGTGGTGGTGGAAAATAGATTACACCACGGCGTGGAGACGGTATTCCGTACGTACGCACGCGCGGTGATTTCTTTTTCCATAGGATGGATAGATGGTGAAATAGGGTTGTTTCATACTTATAATAACATATCACTATATGAGTGATACTGATTTTATTACTTCATAATGAAACAACCTAAGAAGAAGAAGTGGAAGAAGAAATAAAGATGAAAGAATTGGTAACGGTAATTACCTCTTCTTTGAAGCGCCTCTTTGAGACCTCCTCTTAGGGCACTAAAATTGGTCTTTGAGGAAGACCAGAACCTCTAGGATGTTTCTAGGGAAGTGGAGAAAAGATTTTGGCAGGGGTTGGCCGAGATTGAGTGCTCAAATTGGTGTGAGGAGGAGGGGGAGGAGGTGTCCTTTTATAAGGGAGGAGAGGGGCACCTTAGGAATATCTCAAAATATTATTTTATATTAAATTGAAAATCGGTTTATAATGGTTCAAAGGGTCTTATTTCTAAGATAAAGTGGGGATGGGTCGAAATCCTATCAACCAATAGGATTTAGACAAGTTTAGGTTATTATTTTAACCTTATCAATTAGATTTAACTCTAAGTTAAATAATTTAACTTTTACCGTGTCTTTTTGTTTTCTTTCACTATATGGTTAATACACATACTATAAAATGCCAAACGAACCCCAAATTGTATATTATTAATAAATATATCCTTATATAAGTCATTTGGCCGAACCTTAGATTTTTAGGAATAAAATAACAATTAATAATATAATATTTGATTTAAAAACTATTTTGTGTCAATTTTGACACTATTTGATATATGATTTTTGTGAAAGTCATAACAGAATTATATGTTCGAACCAAGTTTATTAAATCAACATTAATATATCATAGTAACCTATAAAATTAGTGGAATTCATAAAAAGTCTTAAATTACATTTATTTTGGTATTTATATTATCAATTTTGTCAATATTTCATTAATAAGATAATTTCTGCATCATCTTTGTGTCATAAATAAATTAAATTATATGATGTCTAAAAATTACAAATAAAATATCATCATGTAGGAAATCTTTTTATCTTTCTAATGAATATTTACAATTGAATGTATCTTATGTATAACCCCATATTAAAAATGTTTTAGTTATTAAACTTTGATTTTAACTATTTTAACTATTCATTAAATAATATAATATTAAATGTCATAATCTAATCCAAGTGGACCTAAATGGTCATATTATATTCATAAGGTTGTTTTTGGTCTAATTACACTTATCCAATAGAATTAGGACATGTGTTAGGGTAATAGTAATATCATATTTACCCTTAGTTACCCTATTTACTATTAACCGTGGTAAAAAAAAGTAAAAAGTTACTATTCACAAAAAATTATTTTCATCTCATTGAACCACATTTTACTAACTGACATCAACCGTGTCTCTCGGATTTTTGAAATTCCATTCACAGAAGCGGTAAAATTAAGATTTATGAAGAAATTAATTTTTTTAACTACCACTTAGTAGTTTCACTATTCATCAAAAATTGATGTTTTTCAGAACAATGCCAAAATTTCATCCTAAGCTATATTTAATATTCCGAATTCAAAAATGAAGTCTATTTTACCAAATTCATATCATAGAATTTGCATTAATTAATTTTATAATTAAATCCCGCTGTTAAAACAAATAGCGTGTTTTTAAGAAACAATATCTATCAAAAGATTGACACTTGATTATGTCTGGTTTAAATGTGAAATTACATCCAATGACCAACATTGTATTAAATTGTAAAAATATATTCTAAATATACTTTAAAACCACTCAAATTAATAATTTATCACTATTAATTATTTCGATTAAAAAAGTTGTTTTTAATTATAATTTAGTAATTTTCACTATTCATCAGAATATGAAAGTTATCCGAAAAGTACCAAAATTTCACCTTAGGCTAAATTCGATACTCCGAATCCAAAATTGAAGTTCATTTTGAAAAATAAGATTTACAGAGTTTTAAAAAGTGGTTATTACTATTCATAACGGCTAGTTTTAATAATATTTTAATAGCATATTGTTGTTTAGTGAAACTCGGTATTGCGTATTACACACGCTATCGAGGAAGGTCGTGATTGCGTGTAATGCAAGGCAAGTCAAGGATGCGTGTTGTGCAAGCTCCTTTTGGTGTAGCGTACAACACAAGACTTTAATAAAATTAAAAAGAATATATTTTTATAAAATCTTGGGCTGTTACATGCCCTGAAATTATCATCTAGATAAGATGGATTGTAATTATCAGAACACTGACGGGAGTGGATCTGATAGGTGCATCTCTAAGGGGGAGAACCTGAGGGGCTTTCTAGATGAGTATATGAAGACTCTTAATGATGGAGAATCCGAGTATTGTTAGGGTCACAATAAAGGGGATTCTTGAGTTTTTATTTAGATGGGATAAATCCTTATGGATAATTTTTACAAACACTGTCTCAAGAGACAAGGATAAATCCCCACATATTTTTAATGGGAAATGGGCCAGGGTGTGCACATAGGACAATTACCCAATGAAATTTGGATATTACATGGGGTTAATAGACCGGGTACTGCATGGAGAAGGGAAGGTGTGATGGAATGATTTCAGTAGAATGTGGTGGCTTGGGACAAAATTAGGATGGATATGGATGGTTGAGAGGAGTGGGAAGAGAATGAGATGGATCTGATGTGAGGAAAACAATGATGTATGGAATGAGCCTCAGAGAGACCTCCTACGTATATCTATGGCAGGGAATACAATTTCACTTATTTTGGTTGGGTGATGGACCACCTACACCATTGGACATTGAAAATGGACGCATGGATGGTACCCAAACTAAGTATAACTTTCGGGGTAGGGCATGGCCATCCTGGAAGACATATGCTAATGGGAGAGACCATGTTTGGACATGAGTGGTGGGATAGATCCTTAGAGAGGATTTTTACATATCTTTCTCAGATCAGGACAAGGATTAAAGACCACGAAGATCCGGAAGTGGGAATAAAATTGGGGTGTACACATAGGACAATGATCTGATGATATAATGGGGCTCACTTTTGGTTTGTAGCTCGAGGGATGGTGTAACAATCGGGGGGAAGACCAAAGATGTCAGTCTCAACAATGGAGATTGCAGCAGCCTACTTCTAGTTGGGGATAACTAAGGCTTACAACTTTTTGGGGTGAAAATAGCTAACCACTAGTTTGGGTGACAACATCACACTGTTCGTTGCGGTTACAATAGTTTATTGTTCGTTGGGGAGGCAATGGATTACTGGTAATTTGGGTAATAATGAATTACAACTTGATGGGGAAAATATTGTCTTACCATTGCTTGGTGATCACAACATATTATCTTCGATTGGGGATCAAAATGGATTACTGTTTATTGGGTGTCACGATAGTTTACCATCAATTGGGAATCACAATGACTTACCATCTATTGGGGATCACAATGACTTACCATTAATTGGGGATCACAATAGATTACAGACAATTAGGGATCAAAATGGTATACTGTTGACTGGGGTTGGACCTCAGTGATACTTCTTACATACACTGTCTAGGAGACAAGGAAAAAACCCCACATTGTTCAAATTCGTACAACATAATGTCTTGTGGGACAAAAAATGGGTATAGTTTAATGTAATGTTGTATGATGGTGAACAGAAATGAATGGTTTGAGAAAATTAAGAGTTGGGATTGAACCTCGGGGAGGATTCTTATGTACCATTCATGGAAAGGGAAAGGGTCAACGTCCTTGTTTTTTGGGAGAGAGGATACATTTTAACATCATGTGGGTCAATGTTTAACAAACATGAATGGGTCCGGACAAATAAGTGTTGGCCTAGAACATCATAGAGTCTTCCTAAATAACTTTCATAGAAAGGGAAAGGATCAAATTATAGGTAGTTCAGAAGTGTGGTTAGAGATAATATTAATGTGGGATGATGTTTAACTGAGGTGAATGGGTCCAGACAGATAAGTGTTGGTATTGAACCTTAGGGAGGCTTCCTACATACCTTAATTAGGAAGGGAAAGGATCAATGACAACGTAGTTTGGAATATGGATTAGGGATTACACTCTAGGGTGTCCCATGAAGGATTCCATGGTCAATGATAACACCAAGACCATGTGTGTCATGATCAGTGTGAGAAAATCGAGGCAGAAAAGTCATAAAGATCATGTCACGAAACGTCTGTCATTGAAAAATGGTGTGGGTCATACACGTGTTTAGATTCACAAATAAGAAACATGGGATATTTCGTGGTTATTTTCCCATGTAGATGGAGATTATGAAATACTTTGGGTTGTAGGCCCAATGGTGAAAAGCCCATAGAGGGGGATGTGATATCAAAGTTCATAGTTCCAATCTCTACTCTTGTCTTTGGCACGAAAGTATAGAGGAGGAGTAGAGATGCTACATCGTGTAAGAAATGATAGGGGTTTACACAAAGATGGTTTCCCATATCTGCGGGCAGTTGATGTTAAAGCAAAGAGTATATCATTCCATGTGAGGAAGTCCTCACTCTAGTGGAGATGAGTGCATGTGGATAATGACGGTGATGGGGAACCCTGTGTATATTTCATGGGGCTAGGCCACTGTTTGAAGTCATGTGATGAGGAAGATGGTGCTTGGTAGTTTAACATTATGCAGCTCGGACAAGGAGGGTTCACTCAACAACCCTAGGGCTTTCATAATTGGTTCCTACACACCCTTGGGGAATAGAATTCATCAAAAATGCCGTAATGAGTCATTTTTATGTAGTGATACATTAAGGGGCTCATGTTCTCCTGACTATGAGATGAAGCAATAACTGTTAGCATTCATATGAAAACAAGCATGTGGATAAGCAAGGCAACATTAAGTCCCACCCAATGGACCTTGAATTCAATTCATACAATCCAAGAGGGTCATTCTGAATAATGGTTTCTGAGAAAAATGGGTTCATAAGAAAGGACCTTGTGGGGATCTTGTGCTCCATGTAGTAGAGGGACATCATGAATGGGTATGCTTCTTGAATTTGTGTGTCCGGGCCCAGGTATAGGGTATGGGTGCATATGAAGGGTGCGCCGTGAAGAAAAAAGGATTTTTCAGAGTCGGACATCATAATGAATGTGTATTGTGCAATGAATAGAACTGAAAAGCAATATGTCTCATGAAGCACAGTGACCCTACTTTATCATGGGGTTCACAGGTTCATGAAAGGTACTTCTTGAATCATGAGTTCGTCGCGAAGATCCGAGTCCCCTTAGGTATCTCATTCCATTGCGATGGCACATGATATATGAGAAGGGAATCCATACTTCAATATGGGTTGTATTTGAGAATGAAAAAAGGAACTTCTCAATGCTCAAGTACCTCGAAGAACTCACATTTCACAATGAATCACAAATCAGAAGTTTCTATGTGATTTGAGAGTTAGGAAGGTGAATGGTTAGAGTATCCAACCTTTGGGTTTGGGGAAGCTAAGAATTTATAGGCAAGAGGGAGCACGATGCTTCTTCTGCTCGGAGAAAATCCATGTGAAAATCTACGATCGATCATAGATTGCACATATTTTGTCATTACCACAGTGTCAACCATCATTCTTTCCTAAGCGCAGAGCCCTACTGATTTCCCTATGTGGTGCTAGCGAAGACTTCCTTTGTGTTCTGATGATCGTAGAGGAGATCTAGTTCTCTCTGTGGTGGGATTATTCTGGTCAATTTTATTGTAACCTCTACTCCTCTCACCTATTTTACTTCACAGCGACCACATAGGGTTTTCATTTTTCAACCGGCCGCAGTGCTAAGGGGATATGTGAATGGGCTTTGTGAGGGTGCCCCTTTGGGATTTGATTACTCTTTGCATCCTTCCCATCTAGACATATTTTGGCAACAAAAAACCTACCATAAAACCTTATGGGGTTACACTATGAAAAATTTAGTACATTAGAATTATTTATTATTCCATGATATGAAATATTTCTAACCAACGATAAAATTGTTACTACTTTTTGGAATACATTTCCTAAAAAATGATCTGGTTCTATCAAAATTTCATCGAATAGTGGTGTTTTTATGAGATTTCTGGTAATTATAATACAATTCCACATAATCCACCAATATTATTAATGTAAATATAACAATTGGAAGGATTATTATTAATGGAATGAATTCATTGAGGTGGGAGATGATTCGTTTTTTCAACTCAATAAGATTAAAGATCTCTATACTAGAACATCTATTTGTTATAATTTCTATTCCTTCAGAGAGACGTGTTTTATGGATTATTATTGAGGAATTGTAAAATCCATAGAATATTTTATTTTTTTTCACAAGATAAAATAAAGGTCAAATTTTTGTATTCCTTGGATATGAATAATGTTGATACTGATTAGGCCTATCGAGGTATTACAGGGTAATGAAAGATATAATTTACACCTATCATCCTATCACGGGATTATATGGTTTTGGAAGACAGAGTTATACCTGTATTCACAGAAATTGATTTTTCTATATAGAAAGATATGGATATTAGTTATATTGAAAGTTGATGATATAATAAGTTAGGATTACAAGCTAAATTAATAGGGGTGGCTAACGAGTAGAATATCATTTATGAATCATATAAGTAATTATTAATTTACTATAATATTTCATATTACTTGTTTTTATAATTTTTATAATCTTCAATGTTCTTTTATATTATGAAGTAAAATAAAATAAAAATTTATAATTTTTTTGTAATCAGACTATTTGTATGTCCGGTTAGTAGCTCTTATTTATTTAATAACCAATAGGTTATATACATATAATCGGATTATATACTAATTTCATAGTCTGGTCACTATAACATATGACTTTTGGGGTTCGTGTTGGATTAATTTATAAACTAAATTTCACCAACTCTGGTAGCCATTGTATAATATTATGATTAATAAATTAGAATCAGAGTTTGGTTTATTTATTTACATAATATTTTTTACTTTTAAGTATGAACTATAAGTTTATTAATTATTTATAAAATGTTTTTTTATAATTTTATTCATTAATGTGTAAAATTTATAATGTGTTTTGAATCACTAAGATTTAACGATTAATTTTTTTTATTATTGATAATAAAAATATAATAAGAATGGAATTTTTTTATGGTAATTGTTATGAGTACTATATGGATAGGATGATGACCATTGTTATTAATATATCATTGGAAAACATTTTTTCATATTATGTAGTTGTTATAAGATAAAAGATAATGGAGTTAATTATTTTACAAACCCATAAAAAATTAATATCCACAGAATTATGTAGTGAGAAATACACTATATTTTTCAATGACTCTAAACATATGGTGATTGATATCATATTATGACGATTCAAAATAGAAATTGGATGAGGTATGAGTTAACTCATTTTGTGACTTCAATGGTTTCTGATACTAAATGATTTATATATCAAGGTGAATATTAATATTTTTAGTTCCTACTAGGTAAAATCGATTCCAAAATGAACCAAAACAATCATGAATTTTAGGAACACTATAAAATCACTTGGATACAATGATAATTCAGATGGGATCTTAGATTATGATATTATAGAGCTCTTTACTCGATAGTGGGAGTCTAAAAATAATTTCATTAGGTGATACAAGAATAAATAAGAATCTGAATATCGAGGGTAAATTGGAAACATTATACAGTATGATTGAAGCTTTAAATATTCCCACCATAAATCTATAAAATAAATTTTCTATTATATTATTAAAACTATGGATTTATGTTTATTTAATGATTCTATAAATTATTTAAAATTAAATTGAATTTTGGATGCTGACATTGGTGGTTGTAAATTGGTTAAGAAAATTAAATCCAAAACATGTCATTTCACTGTGGATGAATCATTTTCCAAGTCTTATAAGAAATAATCCAAATTATCACGTCATTGTACTAAATCAAAATATATTGTTGTTGGATGTTGTTTTTCACATCTTTTGTGAATGAAACCAACAGTCCTAAAAAATGGTATGTTTTTTTAAAACTAATAATGTGTGATAACAGAATACATATTAAGTTAATTAGAAACCCAGTGTATTAGAATTTAGAGAATATCATATATAAACGACAAAATTTCCTTCCTTATCACACAGAAAATGAGGCATTTTTTTACAACTCATTAGAATGATGGAATTTTTTTATATTCAAAAAAAAAATTATAGTTGATAAATTATAATACATATAACAGCAACTAAGAATAGTCAATATCAATTTATTATTCATATATTATTTTTATTTACCATTATCATCACATTAATGAACATATATTTATAGTGGGAGCATATATTATTTGGTTTTATTAAAACATTATTAGTATGAAATAATCATTAGTTTTATAATATTTTTCTCTTTTGGATTCTTTAAAAAAATTCAAAATATTTCAGTTATATAAATATTTGTCATTCATGTTTTAAAACAATTTTTTAAATCATTATATAAAATAATATTTTACGGAATATTCATAGAGAGGAGTTCACCAGAATGACCTTCTTATAGAAATTTATATCATTACATCAAAATGAAGTATGTTATAATTAAAATTTTCAATGTAAAATATAACATCTTTTGTAGCTTTTTTTCATTTAATAAGATGTTGATAATTTATTAATTATCAAAACATTAAAAAAATTATAGTTTTAACACCCGGACAACTAAATAGTCAAATATTATTTCAAAAAAACATTATTAATTTAAAAATGTATATTAAATATTTTAGGAGAATATCTTAACCATCAGATCATATTTGATGTAGAATATGATATTTCAGATCTAGTGGATTTAAACCATCACCCATTCCTATAAATATATTACTGGGTGACGGAGTCCCACTTCATTTTTAAGAATGATTAACAAACCTTGCCTCACAAATTTTAGCTCAATATGATTATTTATCATGACTGTTATATGATATTGCTTTATCTAATAAGGATAATTTATTATGTTCACCTTATAAAAGATGAAAACTTTAGAATAATTTGCGAATTGATAAGTAATGAATGGTAAATTTTTCGAAAATAAGTTTTATAACTACAAAGATTATTTTTTGATTTCATTTTTATGATTAATAAATGCTATATGTGGATAATTTTGATTTTGATCTTCATTACTATATACATTTTATTTACTTTTAGCATTTCATTTAAATTAGAAAAAAAGATTATTTGTAAGTTATTATCAGTAATCCATCATGTTAGAAGTGTAATTATAATATTAAAAATATTTTATACATGTTTGACGGCCTTTTGTAAGTTAATGCATACATTTATAAACATATGATACCAACAAAGATAAGTAATTTTGAGAAATAAAAGGATGAATATTTGTAATTAATATAGTTTGAGAAAATAAATATATTATTTCATTTGAGATAATATGTAGAGTAGTTCAATTATGGATGCAATAATATATAATACGAAGGGAGATATAGATGTATTGAACATTATTAATAAATATTCATTGGATTAAATAATGTTTTTAATAAAAATTATTTTGTTTAAATAGATTTTACAACCAGTTAAATAAATAAAAAAAGATAGATACAAATAATAATTCTAAATCGTCATTTATTAAAAATTATGTAGTTTTAAAATTTCCTGGAAGCGATGAATATAAAAAATAAACATATAATTATGAGGGAATGTATCTCATTAATTAGTGAGGAATAAATTTCTAGAATGATAATTTTTTTGATCCAATGATTAATAATTTTTTAGAAAAATAAGATAGAGTGAATTTGAAGATAATGTTTTATAATTAAATGAAATATTTATTGTGAAGGGTATAAATGTTTCATCTCATCTTAATCTATAGTAGAACATAATTACAATGATCGTTGAGGATTGTAATGAAATAATGAAGAGAAATGATGAGAAGAAATATGTTGATGGATAGATATAATTACATAAGGATGTGGCATTAGAATTATAAAAGATAATACAAAAATAGATAGAATTACATAAAATGTGAAATTAATAAAATAAATAAATAATAATGATTAGTTGAAATCATAATGATATTTGTCAAGAGGGAATGTGGAGATGTCTCTACTACTAATCAAGAAGGTCAACATATTACTTCAATATATTCATTATTACTAAATCAATCAATTTATCATCCACATAAAATTTATTTTTCCATTTTGATTGTGATTTATCATTATGTATTAGTGTAAGCACTCATTTGGATTTTTCATGTTCTAGTAGTAATTGAGAGAGAGAAAAATAATTAGTTGATGTTGACATTGTAATTTAATAAAAAGATGTAGTGATCATGAAATATTCATCGATGTTTAGAATATACTATTTATTATGTTATGATATATTGATAAAAAATCAAGAATATTAAATAGAAGAAAAGAGTCCAATAGACACATCTTCATAAGAATCATCGAATGAATAAGAAAGGGAAAATAGTTCCAAAGATAAACTTTCCTTCACTAATCAGTCAATGAAGAATGTTTATATAGATATATATAAGAATATTTATTGTTTATAATACAAGATCAACTTTCTCCAAACATAAATTAAGACAATTTATGTAATGATAAAAATATAATAGTTATGGAACTTTTATATGCATTTACCTTTATTGGAAAAGAAAAAAATGAGTAGGATTTTCATGTTATACGGTCAAGAATACATTAGCCTAATGACCCATTGGACTAAATAGATTATCACTAATATTAATAATAACACATAATGGAATATCAATTAACATGTTTTAAAATTTTATTGAATAAATTTATGTATACCATTACATTTTTCTAAATATTGAATCTCATGGGAAACATATTAAAAAAAAGTAAAATATTTCAAAAAATTCGAATTACTTAATCAACAATATGACACCATTTTATTAAACGTGGTTGAATATATAGATTTATAGATTTATTCATAATATAAATTATGTAGGTTAAAATACAATTTTATATGGTTTAAATACACATAGATGGATATTTTTTATATTTTATGAAAAATAGATATGGTTAAAAAAATCCTTTTGTAAATTGTTCATTCTTTACCCAATATATAATCGAAGGGGATGGATAATTTGATATTGATGAATAGTATCAGTGTTTTATAGAGTCAAAAAATATTTATATTGAATAAATCATGAAATAGAACTTGTTACTCAAATATAATGTTCAAAATCACAAGGAAGAGAATATTGGCAATCATTTGCTGAAATAACAAGTAAACAAACTGATAGAAGAGAATATATGGGAAAGATATCTCATACAAGAATTAAATAGTATGATAAAAAAATTTATACTATTGATATTATTGATGAATGAAATTTTATGTGGGAGTAAATGAAATAAAATAAGAGAATAATAAATTGGAATTGATGAAAAATAATTTTAATATGATGAAAGACTATAATAATGGATAATTTTCTAGAACTCAAAAAAATAGATGTAATATCCAAACATTATTTTTGAATAAATGAATGCCTGAATTTTCTTCCACTTATATATATGATTTAATGTCCTCCAACATTAATTGAATGATTTTTTTAATATTCAATATTTTGGACAATTATTTGATTGTTTAAATCAAATAATAAAAATTAGTTTAACATTTATGAAACATTATAACTACATTTTTATTTTTGAAAAGAAAAATGTTGCACATATATGGGATAAGTAATTTGGGAGAGGGGGATAGTTATAGGAATTAGGAAAAAAATCCTTGATGAATATTTTAATTATGGGATGTTTTCTTGTATCAAGAAATATTATATATTTTTTATAAATATATATTTTTGTCTCATATAATGAATTCATAATGAAATGGGGAGAAAATTATGCGTAAGGGATATTGTCATCCAAACAGGTAAAGGACTGTATGTTTTTCAAATTATTTTAAATTATTATGTACTTTTGGTTTGTAATTTTTAGGATGGGTGAGATTGAAGTTTCTAAATTTAACTTTCTACCCATTCTATACTTTCATTTGAAAATCACACTACATTATAAAAAATATATTACTAAAAACATTGTATTTCCCCTATAATAAACCTTTTATTAATTCCACAAATAATCATGATATATCACATAAACATGCACTTAAGATAAACCATATGATAAGGATATATAGTTTCTTTGAAAATTATGATCATTACACAAGAAATTATAATAGAAAACAAGACATATTTATTTATAACATCTTTTAAATGACCAAATCATTCCTTCGTACATACCATTTCATGGGATAACCCGAGGACATGCATAAGAAAACTGTCAGCTATAAATAATGGTAAGGGAGTAAACATGGAATAACAGGAAGAATATAGTACATGTTATGAAAAAATAATATCTATGGAGAATAAGGGAAATATGAACATAAATTCCTTATATTTCATGATTATCATAACAAGGAAATGTGCAACAAAATTTAACATTATATTAGATGAGTTAATAATCATAATAGAAAAACAAACAGTAAACCCTCATTGAAATTGAATTATAATGAGTAAACCCTCATAACACTTGAATTATCATGATTAAAACATTATTTCACTTTACATATCATTATACTAATATTTACCCAATGCATTGGAGTGTATCAGGGTGCCTACATTTTTAACATTTTATTTCATGCATAAGAGTGCCACATGGATCAAATAACATGGAGTCATTCAACATCATAATTTATACAAAAATGAAGGAACATGGAATATATAAATTTAATTATCATTAAATTTTTATATGTTCATATATTTGAGTACCATTGATATAAAATTTAGTATGGTATTCACTTACATAATGATTTTGGCATAGAAATGGTTTGGTGTAACTTCAGCAGCATACCGACATCAAATAGAAATCTAAAATTGGTTGATGTGAGAGAAAGGGGTCTATAATCATTTATAAATGAAATAAAATTAAATGGGGTCATGTAACATAACATCAAAATATATTTAATGGAATTTATATTCATAATATAAAAGAACTTCTTTAGTGTAAATGAAGAGAGTGAAATTCTATACGGAATGTTGGCATGGTAAAGGGTGTACATCGGAGTAATTAATGAGAGATAAATAGGTATATCATCATTAAAACATAAGGAATTCATCATGGGGGGGAGGTGAAAAATCAAAACACGAAAATTATAATTTAAAATAAAATGGTATAAAAAAATAAGAAATTTAGACAAAAATGAGAAAAGAATAAATCCCTTACTTGGATGTCTGATCCAAAATTCGTGAGAGAGGCTTGAGATAAGTTTATTGAAGCTTGGACCACCATATGAGGATTAAAGAGATCGGAGGGCAAAGTAGAGACGTGATTCAAGGATTTTGAGTAAATATAAGTGAGAGAAACTAAGGGGTTTACGTAGGAAAATAGAGGGGAATTCATTAATATTTCACAAACTATGGTTTTGGAATATATATAATTTAATATATAAAAACAAAAAACACCCCATTTTTTTACCTTGGTTTTTTCTAATAGAGAGTGGAAAATATTATTTTATAATTCCACTAGATTATATTATTAAAATATTAGGCATGATTATGTGGAGGTGATTCGCAATCTCAAGGAAAACATTTTAAATTGTCAAAATATTTTATAAGTCGTGGATGGTACACAAAGGCATCATATAAATTAATAAAACAAATATAAAATAAAATTATATTAAGGGTAATACATATATTGGCCTAAATTACATTTTATATTATTTTATTTCATCAGTGTTTGTTCATTATGATTTCATAAACACATTATATATTTAATCAGTATGTAATTTTTATCCAAAAATGGGACTGTCCCAAAAAATTATTAAAAACTCACTGTTAGACCATTTCGACATTCTGAATCCAAAAATAATATTAATATTATAAAAATAATTTTCTATATATGCTATATTTTCCATTCTGAAATAAAAACCAATATTTATTTAAAAATCATGGTTTTGAAAAAATAAATTCAAACAATAATAGAAAATTCGATTGTATTCATAACAAAATTATACGATCATTTATATTTAATAAAAATGAATTTTTCTGAAAAATTAATTTAATTAATAAAAATATAATTTTTTTATTTAATGTTAACTCAAAATACTATTTGTTCATTAAAACCCATTAACAAAGTAACAAAAAAAAATGAATGTATATTCTTTATTCTATAAAAAAACTAATTCACATAATCATAGAGCTATGACCTTGTGACATAAACCCATATAACATCCACATATGACATAAGGGTAAGGTGTACAGTCATGAAAGACTCCTAGGGGGATCAGATAACATCACTCGGGTGGTAGTCTCTATTAACGTCCACTTCATCCATATGCAGTTCTGTTCAAGCATAACGCGTTGAAGCTCATCTTGGTCTCGGTCAAGAGCGAAGCCCATTGTCACTACCTCCTTTCCAATATTCAAAAAAGGGATTCGTATGGAGAAATTCTATAAGATGTGGCCATAACATCCTTTTTATGAGTAAATTGGATTTGTTAAAGCCCTATATTTAAAACAATCATGTGATCATTGTTCAATGGCTATATTACTAGTGGTAAAAATTCATAATGGTATATTAAAATTAAAAAACATAAAATCAAGAATGATCATATGTTTTATAAAAAAATTTTACATAATTATAAATATAATTATAACAAGATGAATTTTCATTAATAAGATTTTCGGTCAACACAATATTCCTCCCATTATAAAATTTTTCACTAAATATTACCTTATACCACACTAAAACATATTAGGGTAACTATGCTACATCACATTCTCTAATTCCCACATTGTTTCTTAATTCAAGTTTTTTCTCTACAACATTATGCTGAGGGGAATTATCTTTTTGTTGTAGGAATTTTTCCCTACGATCTATATTCTTCACCAGCTTCTCTTCATATGGGAGGTCATTCCCCAATGATACCAACTATGTATGGAGTACATGAGATGTGTTTGGTATGTACACCCTCAAGAGAGATACATGGAAAACATCATGTAATGAGATTAGTTCGATGGGACTCCTAGTCAATAGGCCACTAATAATATGCGATCAAGTATCTCAAAAGGGTCTATGTACATTGGAATAAGATTTCACTTATTTTCAAACCTTATAAATATATTCCATGGTTATATTTAGAAGAATACAATGCATCAGCATCAAACTCTATTTCTCGTCGACGATTATTAGCATGACACTTTTCGTCAATTCGGAGCCTCTTTAATATGTTGCATGATGGTCATAACATTATCCACCATTTCATAAACCATTTCTAGACATAGGAGTTTTCTCTCCCCAACATCATCCCAACAATTCGGTGTTCTGCATCTCTCCCCATAAAGGGCTTCATAAGGAGTCATTTGGATGCATGAGTAGAAACTGTTAATGTAAGTGAATTCAACCAGTGGAAGATGTTGATCCCATTTTCCTTTGAAGTTCAATGAGCATGCTCTCAACACATCCTCAAGTGTTTAGATATTATTCTCAAATTTTCTATTAGTTTGAGGTTGATAATCTATACTGAAGTTCAACTCAGTATTTAAAGCATGTTGGAAACTCTTCCCGAATATAGAGGCGAATCATAGATCTATACCGATAATAATAGATATTATAACACCATGCTGTCGTACCAATTATGTGGTGTATATCTGTGCAGTTGATCTAATGATAAATCCTCTCAAATTTTAATTATGTGTGAAGTCTTTGTAAGATGATCCATAACAATTCAGATAGCATTGTTTCCTTTGTATTTCTTTGGAGGTCCAGTGAAAACTTCCATGGTGATGTTCTCATATTTCCATGTTGGTATGTATAATGGTCCGACCCCAGTTACCCAGAGTTGGTTCATTGTTACATTACATTAGCGTGATACAAAGAATCATGTCTTGGAAGACCGATCAATTTAGGAGCCTTTTATTTTCTAGATACAAACATAAGTTTTATATTAAATTTGGAAATAAAAAACAACAACATTGTGTCCACTTTGAACAATTACATATCTGTTAGCCTATTCTTGTAGGATAATCATAATATACTTCTTCACATCCTAGGAAATATAAAACCTAAAAAGGGGGGAGATCATATGATCAGTAAGGATAACAATATAGCGTAACTGTCATAAATAAGCACAAATAGTTAAGGCAATGTATAAGACAAAAACACAAACTTCTTAAATGTAAAAATTATAATAATATGGAAACGATAAATCAAATAATTCCATTTCCTTATTACATAGAAATTCTATTAGTCGAATAAACACATGTAATATCAAAATCCAATTTCATAATGATGGAATGCCTAATTCCGGGCATCATAGCCACATAGTCAAGGCCACATACCAAGACTACAAATAAACTTTTTTCAATAACTTCTTCCAAGACACTAATTCATCTAATGAGACATACTGATGCATTGAAGAGCTATTGTGGGTGCCACCCATCACTTACTTAGTCCAATGCACTCCTCAGATGAAAAGGATGAAGCATAACAAAAACATTTGTATTACAACTAACTTACAAAATGTCAATAATTTAACCATAAACCATGAATAGTATAAAATATCATATCTATACTCAAAAGGTATCAAAAAACCATCAATACAATATGGAATATTTTATCATAATTAATGAACTTAAAACAAACGTAAAATATAACAAAGGATGTTGACATATATGAAATCAAAACTCATTGCGAGATATATCTATTTCTATTTTGAAATCATTTAAAATACATGAAATTTTAAATGAAAACATTTATTTTTATTATATTCTTATAAGGTTTTTATTGATTCTTTGATGGTTTTATAATGGTGGAAAATAGTCTCACCCACCGTATATGTTAATAAAACATTCTTTTCATAAATTTATTGAAATTGTCGTAAAAGACCTTTTTTGGAAAACGATGGAAATATTCCTTTATAAAAATCATATGAAATTTTAAAAAAATGATATAAATGACTTTAATCCATTTTCTAGGAAATATTAAAAATGTTTTTAAATACATTTTTATGAAACATGGATGTTTATGAAAAAGAGGGCCCAGTAGATACTCAAGTATTAACAACCTCAAAAAATGAATAAATTGTAGAATTAACCATTAATTTATACTTTTCTGTTGTCGATGGTATGTTAACCTCATGTATAATAGTTTAATCATTGTTATTAAATTATTCAATAACCACATACATAAATATGATATCATATATGTTCTTCGAATATTTCTCTTTTAATAATATTTCAGAAGTATCATTGTTTTTGTTGTTAACTGATTCATTTTACATTAAATTATTGGTTACATAATCCATGTTTGTTATGTATAAGATATATTTTATTCATATATATAATGATATTAAGTTCTTAATAGATATTTTTAATCATAAAATGAAAATTATTCTTGATTTATTATGATGGGGAATTAATATCCTCACATTCGTGGAGATAGTAATCCGTACGTTTATACGAGCGACAATATCATTCTGTTGATGGTTAAATCATTTTAATTGGATAGTATATCATATATATATAATACATACCATGTTGCATTTATTATTACATTATTTATACTCATTATTATACTAATCCAAACAATTAAGTGTTTGAATAACAAACTACACTACGATGTGGAGATGGTAAGTCGTACTTACACACGTATGGTGACTTTTTATTCATAGGATGGATAGAATAATTGAAATTGTTGTACCATATTTATAATAAAATCACAATATATACAAAGTATCAGAGATATTATTTTGTTATAGAAAAAACAATTAATGATGATGTGGAAGAAAAAAATAACTTTGAATGAGGTGATTAAATTATTACCTCTTCTTTGGGTGTTTCCTTTTGAGTTGATGAAAACGGCTCCATAGGTTGGATTTTGGATCAAATTAAGGCCTCTAGGTATATTTGTGGCTATATGGGAGGATATTTGAGAAGTTTTAGGCTGGGAAAAATTTCCTTATAGGTGTGATTTTGAGAGAAGGGGAAGTACCCTTTTATAAGAGATATGAGGGACACTTTATTAAATGATTGAAATATTATTTTATTATACAATAATATTCGGTTTATAATGGCTCCAAAATGATTTATTTTGATGAAAATATTGGTATGGGTCCAAAACCTCTCTACCAATATATTTTAGACAGTTTTAGGTCACCATATTAAACTTATCTTTTAGATTTAACTCTTAGTTTAATAGTTTAACTTTTACCATGAATTATTGTATTATAATAATAAATGGTTAATAAAAACACTATAAAAATCCAAGAAAACCCAAGTGGTTAATTTTTAATATACGTAACCTTATATAAGCCTTTTGGAAAATCCATTGATTTTAGGAATATTATATCAGTTAATAATATAGTATTTGTTTTAGAAAACTCTTTTATGTCAATTTTGACACTATTTGGTAATTTTTTTGGATAGTCACAAAAATTTATCACATAGAAAAAAAATTACATAGTCAACCCTTACATGTAATGTTAACCTAGATAATTAGTGGAATTCATCAAAAGTTTCAATTTATATTTTATTTGGATATTTATAATATCAATTATTTTAATCATTTAATTAATAAAGTAATTACTACATTATCGTTATGTAATAAATAAATTTAATTATTTAATCTCCAAAAATGATAAATAATATTCCATTTTGTAGGATATATTTTTATATTTTTAATGAATATTTATATTCTTATTTATTTTATGTATAACCTTATATTAAAAAATGGTTTAGTTATTAAAATTTAAATTTAACACTTTTAACTCTTGTTAAAATAAAATAATAATAAATGTCCTAATCTAATCCAAGTGGACGAAAAGGATCATATTTTATTCCTATGGTTGATTTTGGTCGATATACACCTATTCAATTGAATTAGTACATGTGTAAGTGTAAATATAATATCATCTTTACCTTTAATTTCCTTATTTACTTTCAATCGTGCTAAATAAATGTTAAAAGTTACTATTCACCAAAAAATATATTCATCTTGTTGAACCATATTTTACTTACGGATCTCAACTATATCTCTATGATTTCTGAAATTTAATTTCTTCAAGTTGTAAATTTTAATTTTATGCAAATTTTTGAATGTGCCTAGTAGGTGTGTAAAAGACAGTAAAAATTTCAATAAAATTTTAGATATCTAATATTATTATAAAATGAATTCAATGAATTAATTAAAAAAATATAGGGATTGTGTATATAATTTTACCTAATATAAATTTATATAAAATAACTAAATATTTAAATAAAAATGTGGTTTATAATAATAAAGCTATTTTTTTCACTCTTCATTAAAGATTGAATGTTTTCAGAAAAATATAAATAATTCACCCTAAAATAATTTTTATATTATAAATCCAAAAATGATGTCCATTTTGAAAAATAAAATATATAAATTTTAAAAAAGTTGGTATTACTATTCCTAGTGGTTAGATTGATTGGTTGGGGTGTGTTAGATCTCGCAGTTGCGTACAACGAAATATATTGTATTGTTAAAGAAGAAGCATACCATCGAAGCCTGGGCTGTTACAATTTTCCCTCCAACAAATAATTTCATCCTAAAAAATTCTATAATATCACTACATAAAAATATTCAAGCGGTTTTTTCCTCATATGTTCCTCACAATCCCACATTGACTCTTTAATCTTATGGTTTCTCCCTAGATAATTCATCTGACGAGTCGTCTAGTTTCTAAACACAAGTTCTCTGGTATTAAGAATCCTAACATGCTCTACACAATAAGATATATTGGGTTCCAATTCTATTACACCATAAGGGATTACATGCGTTGGGTTAGTAATGTATTTTCATAACAATGATACGTGGAACACATCATTAAATTTGGAAATACTTAGGGACATTGACAAACTATATGTTACAACTCCAATTCATTCTAGAATTTTGAAAGGTCCAATGTACCTAGAACTCAATTTACCCTTCTTACCAAATTTTAAAGCACCCTTCAATTGATATACCTTTATGAAATCATGATCTCTTACTTTGGATTTCAAATAAATTCATCGATTCTCAGAATCGCTATTTTCCTACATTGAGATGCTCTGATGTGGGTTTGGATAATCTTCATGTTTTCCATTATTTCCTCAACAAGTTCTGGGCCTATGAGTATTCTTTCACCAACATCATCGCATGAAGTTGGTGTGTGGTATATATTTCCAAATAATGCTTCATATGTTGACATAAGAATACCGGAATGGAAGCTATTATTATAGAAAAATACAACCAAAGGTAAATATTGATCCCGCGTACTTTGAAAGACATTTGAGAAAGATCTCAACATGTCTTACAAGGGTTTAATAGTCTATTCTGATTATCCATCAGTTTGAGGGTAGTAGGATGTGATCAAACTAAGTTTAGTATCTAGTGCCTTGTGATGAATTTTCAATAATATTGATGTAAAACGGGGATCACAAAAAAAATCAATTTGGGTTCCCCATAAGGTCATAAAAAATCATTAATATATAGCCTTGATAAATGTTCAAGTGGTAAATATTCTCTTATAGAATGAAAATGTGATGATGTGGTAACACGATCAACAATTTCCCATATTGCATCATTCCATATAAGTGTTTTTTTAAATCCATGACAAAGTCCATAGTAATATCATCCCATTTCCACTCAGGTATAGTAAGAGGATGCATGACTCTTCTAGGATGTTGTCTTCCAGCATTCACCATTTGACAATCCATACATCTTGACACATAATCAAAAATATCCTTCTTAATGTTTTTCCTCAAAAATTGTTCCTTCAATTCTCTATACATATTAGTACTACCAGGGTGCATAGAGAAATTGTAGCTGTGATTATCATACTACAATTCCCTTTTAGATTGGTTATTTTAGGAACACAATGTCACTTCTCAAATATAAAAATAATATCTTCATATATGACGTCAATAAATATCCCATCCTTCATAGAATTAATTTTTTTTCAAACACCACATCATTACATTGAGAACATTTTATCCATTTTAGTAATTTTGTATTAGTAAAAATTTGAAAAATTATTGATTTTTAACCTTCCATGATTATTACCATATAAATATTTACTATATCAATGAACATAGGATCCATTTCAACTCTAATCTTGTTCAAAACTCTATGATCCTTTCGGATCAAATCATTTTCCACATTATTTTCCTTCCCTAGGTGGCAGTGTACCATGCAATCATAATCATTCAATAGTTCAACCCATCATCATTCCCTCATGTTGAGTTCCTTCTATGGGAAAATATACTTAATCTCTTGTGATTGGTATATATGTCACATTTTTTTACAATATAGATAATGTCTCCATATCATTAGAGAAAATATTACAACTGAAAACTCAATATCACGAGTGGGTTATTTTTTTCAGGAATTTTTAGTTGTCGTGATAGATAGGCAATAACCCTACCATTATGCACAAGAACACAACCAAGTAATTTATTTGATGCCTCACTATAAATAAAAAACCCATCAGTCCATAATGGTAGAGATAATATATAATCATTGACTAATCATCACTTCAGTTATTCAAAACATCTTCACATTCTTTTCAAAAAAAAATTCCTCGTTACGTGTGATCTTATTTAAAAGGTTTTCCAATCATGCAAAATTCTGGAAGAAATTCTGATAATAATCTACTAAACCAATAAAACTGCGTACCTCAGTTATACTTGTCGGTGTTGGCCATTCATAGATTGCCTTGGTCTTTGATGTATTGATAGAGATTCTATCCACACAGAAAATATAGCCCTGAAAAGAAAATTATTAAAGCCAAAATTGACACCTTCCAAACTTCCAATATAATTTATTTCTTATGAGGGTTTTTAGAATAGTGATCAAATGATTTTCATTGTCTTCATAGATTTTTTAGTATACCAGTATATCATAAAAAAATACCACTACATAGTCTTCAAGGTATTCCTTGAAAAATAAATTCATTAGATCCATGATAATAGAGGGTGAATTAGTTAGTCCAAAAGGCATTACTGTAAACTCGTAATTCTCATACTAGATATGAAATGTTGTTTTTGGAATTACTTTCTTTTCACAAAGAACTGATGATATCCAGATAAAAGGTGAATCTTTGAAAAATATTGAGCTCCACGAAGTAGGTCAAATAAATCATCAATGTGAGGCAGTTGATAATTGTACTTTATTATTATATTATTAATCTCCCTATAGTCAATACACAACCTCATAGATCGATATTTCTTCTTAACAAAAATAATATGTTCTCCCCATAGATATACACTAGGGAGAATAAACACTTTTTTACTCAATTCCACTAGTTTTTTCTTTAGTTTCACTAATTATATATTGGCCATTCTATAAGGGGTCTTTGATATGGGCCTTGAACTAGGAAATAAATCAATGGGAAACTCAATTTCTCAATTTCCAGGATGTCTTAGAAAATCCTATTAAAACGCATCAACATATTTTTGCACAATAAGCATGTCATCTATTTGATCATTCTTTTCTGCACTCATAGTTATTTAATTCTCTTACACCCCTATAATTAAATTTAGTAGAGCTACTAGGGGTGGATCAAGATAAGAATCAGGTGGTTATGTTTCTTCTCTAAATATAAGGTATTCCTTATCATCATTAATAATTGTTACATCCTTCTTTGTACAAAATATTTTTCTTCAGGGTCCAAAATCTAATCCATATCGAGGATTATGTAAAATTAAATCATAGGTATGATGATGATATCAGTAGATAATGAAAATTTATATTCCATAAAGGGGATTGATTCTCAAATAATTATCGCAATGATACTTTACTTATGAGTTTTTATGGACATATCCATTGTTAAATCAAATTGGAAATTTCTATTTTTCATAGAAAACTATGAAGATATGAGATAATGTGATGATCCAGAATCGAATAATGCATTGGCTAAATTTGATGAAACCATTAAATTAGCTACCACCACGTCATTCGGATCTTCAACCTCAACATTAGTGATCGCATAAGCATCGCCAATCTCCCTTGAACTTTTCTGAGGTATTCTTCATTCATGATAAAAACAATCATTTTCATAATGCCCCACTTATCTAAAATATTAACAGTAATCATTGACAACCTTTTTCATTCCCGAATAATCATGAGCTTTGTTTCCATTTTCACCACACTTGTAACAACCTTCTATTCCATTCAGGAAAGTAATGGGGTGTTTCATCCAACATTTACCACATGGTTGAAAATCAACATTTCACTTCCTCCCCATATTTATATTTCTAGACTTTTCAGCATATCTCTTCTTTTCATGTTTTTCATTAATGTTGTAAAACATAGATAATTTATTTTCTGTCTTGATAGAACATGAGACAATATCTTCATATGATGAGACTGATTGTGAGACTAAAGATCCATAGAAAAATGGTTTTAACCCATCGAATAATTGATCAATCATACTCCTTCATATACATATATAATCTGTTGCATTCCATAAAAACCTTGTAATGTTAGCCTCATACTTTATCACATTCTCATTATCTATTTTCTATAGACTCAGAAATTGTCTTTCCATATATGTTTGATGGTCATAAAGAAATTATTTTAAAATGAAAAGCTCTATATATTCCCTCCATTCCATATTTGATACTTTTTCATATTCCTTTGAGTTTTGAATTAATGACCACCATTGATCTGCATCTATTGTGAGGTGATAATCTACCATAAAATCTCTTTCCCTTTCTTTACACCCCAAAGAAAGAAATATTTTCACTAAGGAACATATCCATTACCCATCTACAAATAGAATTGTAGTCCCATTTAATGTTGGTGGTTGCTTTCTAATCAAGCAGTCTAACATTGATCCTCCACATTGTGGATCAGGGTGCTCTATACGGGTAAGGTATTCATTCATAACTAGATTAAGAAGTCCAAGTATGGTGTTAAGATAATTATCCCTAGTTGCATCACCTGCTCCACTATAATTATCTTGAGTTAGAGGTAAATCCCAACATTGATTACGTACATTAAAACAGTTTCCATTCCTTCCACTAGGTTCTATTTCTAGATGATGGCATAAAATATATTAGTTTATGAATCTCAATACATAACTCCAAACATGTCTAACACGTAACATAAATTGAACAGTTTACGTATATAATATATAATCATAAAAATGTTTTCATTGAGGAGGTATTTATACTTGTAAATCATTCATAACGGATTGTAATGAAAATTTGAATTATCAAAAGAATATCCCTGGGAGTGTCATAACCCAGAGTGCAGCAAGGCCTATTGTCATGTAACAGGATATCGTGGGTATGTCCAGAACTCCTTGTTGGATTTTTCACTCAATGATAAATCGGTGAGAGAGCCACCTCTACCTACTCGTAACTAGAGAAGGATGTATTACACAATAAAATAAAAGAAACAACATTTTACAAAAATTATAGTATGTTCTTATATATTAATCCTCAATATCTATCATAGAGTAATGTTATCTAATCAAAAATTTCTAAATCTAGCTTCCAAGGATTTTACTAAACATCCTCGGATACCAACTATAACACCTTGACCCATGTTACCCATTGTCAGTGAATTATTATATAACATTATAATGAACAATAAATTGTGTCCTGAAATATAGATCAGTTTAGTATCCTTGGAAGTACTATATTAATACAAAATTTTTACATTACATCATGAAATAAAAAACAATAATAGTGTGTCCCCTTTGAAAAATCTTATATCCCTTAGCCAATTTCTGTAGTTTAATCATAATATACTTCTTTGCATCCTGGAAAAAATAAAACATAATGAAGTGGTGATCTCGAATTCTCAGTAAGAATAAAAATATAACAAAAACCATTATAAATTATCATAATCATTTAAGGAAATGTATAAGACTAAAACACAAGCCTTTTAAACGTAAAAATTTGAATAATATGGAAATGATAAATTAAATAATGTCATTTAATTATTCACATGGATAATATACTAGTCGAATAATCATATGAAATACTAATATCCAATTTCATAATTATGGAATGAATAATGTGAGACAACATAACCACGTAGTCAAGGCCCCGTTCCCATACTAACAATATGGTTTTTTTCAAGGAATTTTCCCAATACACTAGCTTGTCTAATGAGACCTGCCGATGAATCCAGGTGCTATGGTGGGCTCCACTCATCACATGTTAATTCAAATGCATTCTTCATATGAAATGGTTTAAACATAACATAAACATTAGAATTTAAAAGACCACACGAAATGTCAATAAATTATCCATAAACCATTAATGGTATAAAAATATCACATCCTAAGTCAAAAATATCACAAAATATTCAATACAATATGAAATATTGTATAATCATAAATCAACTTCAAACAAGCATAAAATTCATCAAAGGATGTTGACATAGATAAAATCAAAACTATTTGAGAGAAATATCTTATTCTATTTCGAAATCATTTAATAGTCATGTAATTTTAAAAGAAAACATTTATTTTGAAAATATTATTATAATCTTGTAAGAGAGGCTTCGAAGGTGTTATAATGGAGGATAATAGTAGCACTCGAAAAATAAGGTAAAAATCATTCCTTTCTTAATTTTCTGGAAGAAGTCATAAATTACATTGTTTGGAAAATGATGGAAAAAATCCTTTACAATCATCTAATGAAAATTCCAAAAAAAGGTATAAATGACTTTAAACCATAGTATTGGAAATATTAAAAATGTTATTAAATACAATTTTAAGAAACACGAATGTGAATGATATATGGGTCCTAGTAGATAGTCACGTATAAACAACCTTAGATAATGAAGATATTGTTGAAATTACCGTTACCTTGTATTTTTCCTTGGATGAGGGTAAATTAACATCATATATAATAGTTAAATAATTGTAATTAAATTATACAAGAATTACATACAAAAATATTATATCAAATATGATTTTCTAATGGTGTATTGTTAATAATATTTCATTAGTATCATTATTTAGTGTGTGGAATGATTTGTTTTACATTATATGATTGGTTACATAATCCATATTTGTTATGGATTGTATTTCTTTTATTCATATCAAAAATGATATTATGTTCATAAACATTATTTTTAATCATAAAATTAAAATTATTCTTGAATGGTAATGATGGGGAATAAATTTCATCGCATTCGTGGAGACGGTAATCCGTATGTATGAACGAGAGACAATATCATTATATTGATGGTTAAATCCTATGTAATTGGTGATATATCATATATATAGAATATTTAACCTGTTATATTAATTATTTTCATCTTTTATACTCATTATTATACCCATAAAAATAATTATGTGTTTGAATAACAAACTACACCACGATGTGTGACGGTAAGCCGTACGTACACACATATGGTGACATTTCATTAATAGGATGAATATAATAATTAATATTGATGTAAAATATATATAATAACATAAAAATATTAATATGGTTTTGTATTTATTATCTTTTTATAGATTCAAAAAAGAAAGGGGAAGTGGAAGAAGAAAAGAATTTATAAAGAGGCTGTGAAATTATTACTTCTTTTTTGTGTGTTTAATTTAGAGTTATTCAAATGGGATCCTTGGTATTTATTTATAATCGAATTAGTGCCTCTAGGTGGAAGTGAGGTTAGTTGGGAGGATATTTTATTAGTGTTTGGAGGAGGAAAATGGTGTTAGAGGTGTGATTTTGGGAGAAGGGGATGTACACTTTTATAAGAGATGTGTGGTTCACATTTGGAAAATAATGAAATATTATTCAATTGATCAATCATATTCGGTTTATAATGGCTGCAAAATAATTAATTTAGATTAAAAGGTGGGTTTGGGTCAAGATACACTCATATAATATGTTTTAGATAGGTTTATGTCATCATATTATCCATATCTTTTAGATTTAATTCTTAGTTAAATAGTTTAACTTTTACCATGTATTTTTGTATATTATAATTAATTGTTATGAAAAATACTATAAAGAACCAAGAGAAACCCTAGTGGTTAATTATTGATATATCTAACACTATCTTTGTCCTTTTTCTAATACCTTTATTTTTAGGTATATTATATCAATTAATAATATAACAATTTTTTTAAAAACTCTTTTATATTAATTTTGACACTATTTGGAATTTTGTTTTTTTGAATGTCATAAAAACATTATCACCTAGAAAAAAATTTATTTTATCAACTCTAAAATGTCATAAAATGAAATAAAATTAGTATAATTTATCAAAAGTTTTAATTTACATGTATTTGGATATTTATAAAATACATTATTTTAATATATTATTAATAAGGTAATTATTGCATCACCATTATGTAAGAAATAAATTATATTATTTAATATCTGAAAATAATAAATAAAATACCATTATCTGGGAAATATTTTTATATTTCTAATGTATATTTATTGTCAAATTGTTCATATATATGACACAATATAAAAAAATGGTGTATTTATTAAAATATGAATTTAACAGTTTTAAATCTTCTTTAAATAAAATAATAATAAATGTTCTAACCTATTCCAAGTGGACCAAAAGGATCATATTTTATTCGAAATGATTATTAAGGTCTCAATACAATTATCAAATAGAACTAGGACTTGTGTTAAAGAAATTATAATATCATTTTCACCTTTAATTACGCTATTTACTTTTTACTGTGGTAAATAAAAGGCAAACAATACCATTCACCAAAAATAATTTTTATCTTATTGATCCTCATTTTACATACTTATTCCAACCGTGTCTTTTGATTATTTTAAATTCAAGTCACAAAAGTTGTAGAATTATCTTTTATGAAAATTTGAATATGCACCTAAGAGGTGGGTAAAAGACGGTAAAAAGTTCAACAATATTTTATATATCTAATATTATTATAAAATGACTCTAATGGATTACATTAAACATATTTAGGTTTTATATATCAAATTTTACCACATAAAAATTTAAATAAAATAAAAAATTTATTAATTAATATGTTGGTTTAAACAATAACGCAGTGGTTTTCACAAATAATCAAAAAATGAATGTTTTCATAAAAATACAAAAAATTCACCCTAAGCTAATTTTGATAATCCAAATACAAAAATGAAGTCCATTTTTAAAAATAGTATTTATATAATTTCAAAATGTGGGCATAAAAATTCATAATGGCTAGTTTGATAGGTCGCGTTGAATTAGAACATGAAATTGCGTACATCACAAGCTATTATATTATTAAAAAAAGAAGTGTACTGTGGAAGCTTGGGGTGTTACAATATGGGTAATGGGTGCATCATCCCATTATAATGCTGTCTCTATGCCTTCACTTTCTGGAAAACCCGGCACATTGATGTATACAATATGATCTATTTATTCATGTTATCCCAACAATAATACTCTCATGGATCTCTATACATCATTTTCATTTATGTATAAATAGTTAAATTAAAATTATGTGAATCATCCAAATGTTATTTCATTAACTCTAGATTTAATGGAATTCATATTCGTGATCCAAATATCACAATTCCTTATTTATTAGCATTTGAATGCAAGGATATTCCTTTTCTGATAGTGTCCAATTTTTTTGGAATTCCCAAATCATCCTTTTTGGAATCATTAACCTTTCAAAAAGAAATGAATGTGCAATAATTTTTGAAAGGATAGATTATATTCCTCAATGTATTGTTCTCATGTCCATATTCATAAAATATAATAATATTGGACTCATTCAATTCTCATCAATGATATAATTGTTGGGTCCTTTATAAATAGAGAATAATCCACCTTGTTAGCCTTCCCATGGTGGTAATGGATTGAGCAGTCTTACTCATTGATCAAATCTAACCTTCTTCGTTGGTGAATATTAAACTCTTTTTTCTGTGAACATATACTTAATGATTTTGTGATCCGTATATATTTAACACTTCTCTCCAAAGAGGTAATCATGACATATTTTCAAAGAGAATATTAATGTATCAAACTCTAGATCTTAGGTTGGATAGTTTTCTCATGAAATTTCAATTACCATAAAGCATAGGCAATGACTTTTACATTTTTCATCAGCACACAGCCCAGTCCCTTTTTCGAAGCATCACTAAATACCCCCAAAAGTTATCCAGTTGTGGTTAGTGTAAGCACAAGTGTAGTTATAAAGACCTTTTAAAATCCTGGAATCTATCATAACATTTATCACTCCATGAAAACTTGATTCCATTCCAAGTTAGCTTTGATAGTGGGTTTGAAAATCATGAGAAATTTCTAACAAATCGGTTATAATATCAAGTAAATCCCAAGAATTTATAATTATTTGTCACTGATGTTGGCCTCAACCATCCTTTAATTGAAACTATCTGGGAGGGATCTGAAAATATGCCATTGTGTGTAATTTTTTTTCCCAATAATGATACCTCCGTTAACAAGAACACATGGGTGTTGTAATGTTCATAGAGCTTCTCATTTTTCATGGTATCTATTACAATGCTTAGATGATCCTCATGCTCCTCTTTGGTATTGATGTATATTTTCATTTCCTCTATAAATACTACAATAATTTGTCAATGTAATCTCTAAATACACTATTCCTTAAGTCCATGAAGTTTTCAGGAGAATTTATGAGTCCTAGAGGCATTAATATGAATTCACACTGCCCTTACCTTGTATGAAAAGCAGTGTTGGGGATATCCTCTTTCACCATTACTTGGTAATATTATTACCGCAGATCCACCTTGAATATATAACAACCCACCATTTCCTAACATTACTATTACATTATTTTAATGAAAAGCATCACAATATTATTACACATAGTGGATCCAAAGGTTTAATATATTTGAAAAACTGGGACTAAACATAACATTTACAACATCATACACAATCATTTATTTAATTCATTATTCTCTATCTTCTTATTGGCACCTGACCTCTTCTTAGAACATGTAGTAACCTGAGTATATACATATAAAATGGGTGATTGAAAATGCAAGTAAGATTATAGATAAGAACAGTATAACATGGGGTCAGAATAATCATAACTTAGGCATATGCTCATAAACATAAGAGGAAGCATTAATAAAAGTCATGAAATGTAGAAATGCATAAAAATGAAACATCATGTCATAGTGGTCAACTAACACATATACATGTGAACAATTCTAGCTTCATTTTCACACATTATTTCACTTTTATATATGAGATTTATCACTTTACCTAATACATTGGAGCACTGTATAATTTTGGGTGCACCCATGACACTAAAACATTTATATTTCACTATATAATTCTGGTTGCTACTGTCACATCATAATATTTTCATAATCATGAATCCCACATAAAAATTAATTTAATATTGATAATAGAATAACCCATGGAATAAAATGGTTTCAAATTGTAAATTTATAAATAATTTTTTTAAATGATAGAGTAAATCACATAGTTGATACAAGAACCATCAACTTCGAGTGAGAAGTAAAAGCCTTGTTCTTGAAAGAAGATTTCTTTTTGAAAACATTGTGTTTTACAGAACAAATCAAGTAAAGAACATGTATATCCCATAATAGGAAATATAATGGCGAAAATTTGATTTTTAAGTAGTAACCATACCAAAAAAGAAGTGAAAGAAGGGGAGCTCAAAAAAAGAACGTTTGGTTTGAGGATTTCCTCTTACCTTGTATCTGAATGATTAATTCTCTTTAATGACTGGTATAAACACATTACATTCATTAATTAACAATTAAAGAACCATTTATACATTAAAATTGGTTCATTAAGGTTTCATTAGGTTATTTTACGAGCCTTTATATGAGTTATAGGATTCACATCCATTGTTGGGGAATGATTGTATTTATGGTTTTCTTAAGTGGATCACATTTATTAAAAAATAGAAGTTCAAATAAAACATAGATAAACATTCATAACTGATATTACCTGTTATTAATGATATTACAGGAGCTAATGTGATCTTATATTGAATTATGTTATATACCATGGGGATGAATCATTAGTTAAAATTTAATAATGATCATTTGGGTTAATTCATGATATTTTTCGACTACAATGAACTTGTTGTGTTTAATCATTTAGTAATATCTACAGAATTTTTTTAAGGCACATTAAATAGGATATGATACATATAATATAATCTTTTTCCACCATTATAATGGTTTCATTACTATTAATGAAGGAATTACAGCGAATTGAAATCACAATATCTGTGATGTTGGTAATTCAAAAAATCATGGACAATGTCTTTGTTCCTTGAATAAGTGGGAGAGGAGAAGAACAATGATTGTTAATTTTCCTTGAAAATGAGAACATTCAGAAAATACATGATTTTTGGATCAATCATTCATCTTGTATAAGTGGAATGTGAGAAAATAAAATGACGATAAATGATCATGAAGAAAAGATGAGAAATTCCTTAATAAAATTCGACAACCCAACGACTCTGCATTATGGTTTAAGAGAACATTTAAAAGAGAAGAGAAACGGGTCACCCATACATAAATGAATCATAGAATATAATATATATTGGATAAAATATAAATAAGAACATGGTATGGAAACATGAATGTTATACCTCATAAAAGAGAACATGGAAGGAAAAAAGAAAGAATTTAAGATTCTCTTACATTATAGAGTAACTTCAAAGACTTGATGGTTTGGAACATGGGGGATTAATGGAACATTGGGAGGACTAATAGGGAGGTAATGAGTCTATAGCTTCTTTGAGGAGGAATTTGGAACGAATGGAATGAAGGAATGGGTTGGTTTTTATAGCAAAATTAACGGAATATTTTAATAATTTCCAAGGGACACGTCATTTTAGCCATTTGAAAACCCATGGGCTTTCCCAAGGTATTCTCCCATGGTATTAGAAACATGGGAAACCACACATATTATTTTACAGTACACAAGTAGACCTCAATTTTTACATCGTTATTAAAAATTTAATGATGTCATTAATCACACCGAAACTCAATACTGTATTTTTACTATTCACCGAAAGATAAAGTATTTCAGAAAAATCTCAAAAAATCACCATAACTATTTATTGATATGTAGAGTTCATAAATTAACTCCAATTTTTTGAAATAATTTTAAAACTATTATGAAATTAATTTTTAAATAAGATCATAATTAATTCAAAAATGAACTCCATTTTTATAAAATAAATTTCTAAATATTATTAATTTAATTTCTAAATAACAACATACTTAATCCCAAAATTTACGATTTTAAACCTAGAAATTCTTTTATGTTATATTGAAAAAATAATCAAGATTATATTATGATAAATCCTTTTGAATAAAAAATAATACTACTATTTTCAATTCATTAGGGTCATATTACTATTATTAAAGGTATGTCACTATTCACCAAAAAAGATATTGGTTCTATTAGACATCAAAAAAATTACTAAACACAAATGTAGATAACAGCTTCTCAAAATTCAAAACATAGAAGGGGAAAAATTATGTTTAGTGATCACATAGTATTTAGTATCAGGATATGATATTTCATACTAAGGATATTATACCCTATGTTATAATTATAATAAAAGATTTTCATTTATAAATTATTGTGTAATTAAATTTTTACGTCCTTATGAAATTTCACCCTATTAAATTTCTTTTACACAAAAAGGTGAGGGTACTTTTCATTCATCACATCCTTCAGTTCCCATGTTTCTTCTTAAAACTTATGGTTCCTCCAAAACAATTTGACAATATGGGTTTTCTTGTAGTGTAGAACCTTATCTCTTCGTCCTAGAATATTTACTAGTTGTTCCTCATAATATAGATCATATTCCAGTTGTACCACCTCTATGTTTAATACATGTGAGGGGTCGAGTATGTATGTCCCAAAGGGTGATACGTGAAACACATTGTAAACTAGAGACCTATTTGGTGGAAGTTCAAGTTGGTAGGCCAAGAATCTTATGCAGTCAAGGATGTCATAGGGGCCAATGTAAATTCATATAAGCTTCCCCTTCTTTTCAAACAATATTTCTCACTTCCATGGTGACATTAGAAGGAAGACATTATCTCCATTGTCAAACTCCATGTCCCTTCGATGGTTTTCAGCATAGCCCTTTTTCAGACTCTCAGATGATTTGAGGTGTTTCTGGATGAGAAGATCCTTCTTTGTCAGCTCATTCACATGATCAGGTCCAAGTATCTTTTATTTTCAAAATTCAACCCAAAATTTAGGAGTTATACATCTCATTACATAATTATTTTCAAATGGTGCCATCTTAATTCTCGAGTGGAAACAATTGTTGAATGAGAACTCAAAGAATTGGAGATTCTGATCCCATCCACCACTGAATTCTATAGAGAAGGCATTTAGCATGTCTTCAAGAGTCCGAATAGTCTATTTAGATGGGCCATCAGTTTCTGGGTGAATAGCCATTATTAAATCTAATTCAGGAATCAATGCATGCTGATGGCTCCTCCAGAATATAGATGTCAACCTTGGATCATGGTAAGAGAAAATTGAGATTAGAACACCATGTAGTCTCAACACTTCCTTCAGAATTATCCTTTCTTGTTATTGAAGAGAGATATATTTCTAAATAGAAATAAAATATGATGTCTTTGTTGAGTCTGTCAACCACAACCCGTATTGCAATATTTCCTTTCGACATCTTCAGGAGACCCGTGACAAATTAAATAGATAAATTCTCCCATTTTCACAAGGGTGTAGGAAATGTTTTCAAAATCCATTTGGACTTTTTTCTTTCTTTATTAACTTGATAACATTCCAAGAACCTTGAGATATATTCCACTATCTCCTTATTCAAATTTTCCCACCAAATGTGTTCATGGAGAACTCAGTAAATCTTGTTGCTACCAGAATAGATAGAGAATGTTGAGCTATGTACATTTTCCAATTGCTCCTATTTATCCTATTTGATGACGGAAAACAAAGTCACATTCCATACCAAATCACACCTTCATCGTCGACATGGAACACTTACAACTTCCCTTATTTTATTACATTAACCTTCTTTTGTAACTCTATATCATCCCTTTGTCCCTCCTTTATCATATCATGGATTGGTGGTTTTAAATTCATTTGGGAAAGGTACAATGTATCCCCCTGCCCTTATGATATCAAAATCAATCCTTTGAATATCCAATATGATTGGGTCTTTCTCAATAAGTAACATGGATATGGTAGTAGGTTCTACTATGAATAGGTAATCAGTGACCTTGTTCACCTTTCCAGGATGATAGTGAATAGGGAAATCATATTCCTTGATTAGATCTAATCATCTCTTTTGACGCATGTTGATCTACTTTTGTGTGAATATATACTTTATGCTCTTGTGGTTGGTGTATATGTAACACTTCACACCATAAAGGTTGTGCTACCAGATTTTTATTGAAAAAATCACTGATTCTAGCTCTAGATCATGCGTCGAGTAGTTCTACTTATGGATATTTAATTGTCATGAGGCATAGTCTACCACATTATCCTTTTTCATGAGTACACAACCCAATCCTTTCATTAAAGAATCACTATATATCATAAAACATTCACCACACTTCGATAATTTGAGTATAGGTGCATTGATTAGACTTCTTTTTATATACTTGAATCTTCCCCCACATTATTCTATCCATACGTACTTTACCCCTCTCATTTTTAACTTAGTTAGAGGAATTTTCAATTATGAGAAATTTCTCACAAAACATCGGTAGTACCCAGATAATCCAAGAAAACAATGGATTTATGTGACACTGGTGGGCCTAGGCCATTCCTCAATCACCTATGTTTTTTAAGGGTCCACAAAAATTCTCTCACTTGTAATCACATGTATCAAGAATGGGACATGCTTCATCCAAAAGTCGCTCTTTCTGAACATGGCTTAAAACATAACCTTTGTCAATGCTACCATCAAAAGTCTCATATGTTCTTCATGTTCCTCCTTTCTCTTGAATTATATGGTAATATCATCGTTAAAAACCACCAAAAAATTTTCAAGGAAATGTCTACAGACTCTATTCATCAAATCGATGATGATTGTAGGTGAATTACTAGGTCCAAAGGGAATCACCAGAAACTCATAGTACCCATACATTGTACAGAATGAATTTTTCTGAATATTGTCCTTCTTCACCTTTGGCTGATGATATCCAAAATGAATATCCACATTTGAGAAGTATTGAGATCCTCATAACTAATCGAAAAATTCATCAATCGTTTGAAGAGGATTTTTTTTCATCACAGTGACATTGTTTAGTTCTCGATAATTGAAACACAAAAATATTTTTCCATCCTTCCAAATAACAAAGAGTACTGGTTCCCCCCAAGGTGATGTGTTGGGGGATATAAACACTTTTCCCAAATGCACTTGCTTCTATTTCTTTAACACCTCATGTTCGATAGGAGGTATCCTATATGGACACTTTGAGATAAGAGTTGATTCAGGTATGAGTACTATTGGTAAATCTACCTCACAATCGAGAGGGGGGGTGTTTGGGTAAATCTTCATTAAATAGGTCACTATATTCCCCCATGAAGGATATTTTCACAAGGTTGGAAAATTATTTTGAATCAACCATTTAGATGAGGTACTATTCATCATTGGGATTCAACACCCACATTGTTGAAGGATATTTCAAAGGAGATTATTGATCATCCTTAAGTTTGTATAAGAGCAAGGGATGTTTCAAAATATGGTATGATATTTTATTTTCAAGATATTTTATATGTGGTCGAAATAATGAGAGTGAAACCACTCCCATTATAACTACAAATTCCACCAAGGGAAGTATTAGGTTATTTGATGGAAAAATCTTCCCACATACGCAAATAGAACAAGAGTAAAGAATGTTAGTATCGATGATTTCACAACAAGGTTTTTTTACATATATCATTACTTCAAGGTTTTAGGGAATTTATTATATAGTTCTATAAAACATGACTGATATAAAGGAATTTATAAAATAAGAATAAAATAATACATTTGACATTCTTGAGTGAATAGGTGTTGTTCCTTTTATGAATAAATTATCATGATCTACATCTGCAGTAGAGAAGGAATAAATCATCCCTTGATTCATTGTATTTGGTGGCTACTGATGTTGACAGCCCTATCAAGATCGAGGTTTAGTTCATTGGATTGAATAATTCCATTTCTCCCTACAGTTTTATCAACGATCCATTAGTAGTTCTCTCCTTTCATCCAATACATTATCCTTCATTTCATTCCTTTTAGACACTCTTGATCATGGTATCCTTACTTCCCACACTTGAATCATTTACCCATTCCATTGAGGCAGTTCCCATGATGCAACAACTCACAGTTTTTTCATGTGGGTCATTGAGTTTTCTTCCTACAATTATAATTACATCCTCCAGCACGAAAATCCATCTATTTTTTCTTATCAACAAATCCATGGGACCATTATCCAACCTCCATATCCACATTGAGAGCACATATAAAAAATTCATCATAAATTTAATAGTCTACAATTTCTAGATCCTTTCGTAGATATGGTTTTAATCAAATAAATTATCTATCAATTTTTCTATCATTATTTATAACAAAACCCAAAGTATACATTGAAAACCTCGTGAAACATTCTTCATAGGATGTGACATATTCCCCTTATTATTTCATATTCTCTATGAATTCACTCTCCAACTTCTTATGAAGAGTAAATGGGGAATACTAATTATGAAACATTATCATAATGTCATCACATTCCATATCTTCAATTTCATCTCTTAGCGTTGTGTTCTTAAAAAAAGACCACCATTGATCGTCATCTCCATCTAGATGATAAATAGATAGTTTCACATTCTCTATCATAAAACAATGAAGAATAGGAAATATCTTCTCCAAGGAGTTGACCCACAATTCCTTGGCTAGTGGATCATAAGATCTACTAAATTTCGATGGTAATTTCCAAATAAAATGTTCGATAGCTAGTTGCTCCCTATTTGGTGAAGGAGGACGTTCAACATTATTCTATTCAATTTTCAAAAGCTGAGATAGTTGGGTAAGAATCACCATGATGTTTTGAACTCCTCCTCCCAAATAATTTGGGATATCATTCTGTTAATCATTAGTATAGACCTTGCATGAGTTGTTGGTCCAGTTTCTCCTAGTTCCCACCATTAACTAGAATAGAAACGTAATAACAAATCATAAGTCAATATTTCATGAATAATTAAATTATTTACATGTAAATATTACACTAAACTCATGACTTATGGGATCCTTATGTAATGCTTCTTGTGTACATGTTTTTAATTTGTCTCAGACTAGAGTATTGCTCTTGGGTTCACTAATCCTAATTCCTAAATTAACTAAAATGTGCATCTAATGCCAACTATAATGACCCAAGTTTTCTTACATTAATATTACATCATTTTAATGATAAAAAACATAATAGTATTACACATTTAGGATCCAATGGTTTAGGGTCTTGGGAAAATTAGGATCATTTATAACATTTATATCATCATACATTAACATTTATTTAATTCCATTCTCTCTAGCTTCTTATTGGCACTTGACCTCTCCTTAGTTCATGTAGTCACTTGAGAATATAAATGAAAATTGAGGGAGCTAAAATCCCATTATGAGGATAGATAAGTACAATATAACATGGGGTGAACATAATCATAACTTATACAATTGCTAATGAACATAAGAGGTATCATAAATAAAATACTTGAAATGTGGCAATGCATAAAAAATAAAACATCATGTCTTAGTGGTTAACTACAACACATACTTGGGAAAAATTATAGCATCATGTTTGAACATAATTTAAATATTACTAATGAGATTCATAAAATTACCTAATGCATTGGAGAACTGTATAATTTCAAGATCACTCGTAACATTAAACATTCATATTGCGCTATAAAAAATCTGGGCTCTCCCATAACATCATAATATTAACATTATCAATTATCACACATTACAAATAATTGAAACAAGAACATATAATAATCCATGGAATGAAATTGGTTTCACATTATAAATTCATAAACATTTGTTTCTCAAAATAAAGACGAAATAATATACTTGATATATGAACCGTCAACATTGAGTCAGAAGTAAAAGGTGTGTTCTTGAAAGAAGAGTTCTTTTGAAAAACATTCATTTTTTGGTAAAATCATGTAGAAAACATTTATATCCCATAATCGGAATTATAATGATGAAAAAATTATTTTTATGGAGTAAACGTACCAAAAAAATAAGTGAAAGAGGGAGAACCTGAAGAAAGAAAGTTGGGTTTCAGAATGTCCCCATACCTAGCATCCGAAAGAGATCTTTATAATAAATTACTATATGTCCATATTATATTCAATAATAAACAATTAGAAAACCTTTTATACATGAAATTTGATCACTATGGTTTAATTAGGTTATTTTTGGATCCCTTGTATGAGTTATAGGATTTAAATCCAATGTTCGAGAACGTTTATTTTTATTGTTTTCATGATTGGTTCACTTTTATTCATAAATGGAAGTTCTTGTAGAACATAGCTAAAAATATAGAACATATATTACTTATTATTATTGATATTCCCAGATTTCAAATGATCATATATATAATTATGTTATAAACCATGTGGATATATCATTAGTTAAAATTTAATGTTGATCATCTGGGATAATTCAAGAGATTTTTCGACCACAATTAACTTGTTATGTTTAATAATTTATTAATACATACATATGTTAGTTAAAGAACATTAAATATGATATTATACATATAATATAATCTGGTTCAACCATAAATATTTCTTTACGACCATATCTAAAATAATTAAATCAAATCGAAATCACATCATCTTTGGTGTCAGTAATTGAAAACATCACAAACAATGCATTTATTACTTCAATAAGATGGAGAGGAGAAGAAGTATGATGATTAAATTTCCAAGAATAAGAGAAAATTCATAATATATAATATTTATGTAGCCTTAATTCCACTTGAATAATAAAAATGTGAGGAATTAAAAAGAAGATAAAGAAACAAGAAGAAAATTTGAGAAACGCCTTATGAAAATTCTGCAGCCTAACGACTTTGAATCATGGTTTTAGAAAAAATTAAAAATATAGGGGAAAAGGGTCACCCATAAATAAATTAAGCATAATGAAGTATAGATAATATATATAATGGAAATAATAACACGGTATTGAAACATTAATGTTATAATGTATAAAAAAGAACTTTTTTGGAAATATATAGAAGTTGATAATTCTCTTACCTTCTAGAGTAACTCCAATGAAATTATGGTTTGGACCTTGGGGGATTGAAGACAACATGGGAGGCCTACTTGAGAAGTAATAAGGCCATATATTAGTTAAGGAGGAATTTTTAATGATTGTAATGAATAAATTCGTTGGTATTTATAGAAAAATTGAGGGATTTTTTTAATAATTTCTAAGGGAAAACTCATTAGTTGTATTTGAAAAACCATGGGCTTTATGATGGTATTTGATATCGTTATTTTCCATTTAGGATACCTCACATATTATTTTACTATAAACAAGTATAACATAATTTTAACATCATTATTACATCATTAATGATGTTATTAAACACACTGATACTCAAAATAGTAATTTTACTATTCACTGAAAATTCAACTGTTTCAGAAAAATCCAAAAAATTCTCCCTACCAATTTTTTTTAGGTGTAGAATTTTAAAATTAACTCCATTTTTTTGAAAATATTTTTCTAAATATTATTAATTTAATTTTTAAATGAAATCAAACTTAATTTAAAAATTAACAATTTTAAAACTAGAACATCATTTATATTAAATTGACAAATTAATCAAGATATCATTATATATAAGCCTTATGAAAATAAAATAATAATAGAATTTACTATTCATTAGGGGAATATTAAAATTTATTTTACTATTAATAAGGGTGTGTTACTATTCACTAAGAAAACATGTTGGTTCCATCAGAATACAAATAACATATTAAACAAAAATATAGATGCCCAGTTTTCAGAATTAAAAACATAGAAGTGCAAAAATTATATTTTCTGATCAGATAGTAATTAGTAACATGATATGTTATTTCATACTAATGCGATTATACTCTAATCCATAATTATAATAAGCTATTTTCATTTATAAAACATTGGGTCGTTACATGATAAGTATTGTTCTCCACGTAGTTGATCAAACAAGTCATCAATTTATGGAAGAGGATATTTATTCATTATCGTGATTTTATTGAGCTCATGATAATAAATGCATAGACGCATTGACCCATCTTTCTTATTGATGAATGGTATAGATGCACCCCATTGTAAAGCACTAGGGCATATAAATTTATTATCCAGTTCCTTGTATATTTGTTTCTTTCAGTCCTCAAGATCAAAAAAATTCATTCTATATAGAGTCTTGGATATTGGAAATACAATTGGTATAAGATCAATTGAGAATTTAGTATCTCTTCTAAAAATAATACAAGTCATTTCCTCCATATACACTTTATGTAATTCCCTCAAAATAATAATATCTTCAAGAATCATTTCTTCTATAGACTAAATCATATGAACCAGATACACGTACTCATAGGGAAGTATTATACATAGTTAAGATGATGGTGCTAAGAAAAATTCATCCTCCACCGTTCACATTAAAAGAATTATGGGTTGATTCACTATATAGAGAGTGATTTCACCCTCACATAAATTTATGTTGGCTCTATAAAGGGAAATACAATCTATTCCATGAATTACATCAAATTTCACTAGAAGGAGTACGACAGGTTTTTCTGAGATGTTCAAACCAAAAATTGTGCTAGGAGTGGAGTTATATTCTTGGGTTGTAATGATTCTCCCATTGGTCATTCTCACTGACATCATTACTTTCATGGTTTTTTGTGTCCTTGTGATAGTTCTAATAACACATTAAAATATAAAATAATTTTTAGAATTAGAATTAAAAATAATGTTTGACATTTTTTAATGAATAAATAACATACCTATCACCATTTCATTGTCGGAGTTCACTTTAGTGGTAGTGATATAAGAATATCTCCCTTGTTTCCTTGGAGGTTTTTTGTTTCTTCCAAAGTCCCTTGTCTTTTGGAACTAGTTTTCAATGTTCTATGGTTTGTTGATGTTGAAGAAATGAACAATGCATTTAGTGTTGAATAGATAATTCATATCTTCAATTATTGTATCATGTATTTATAGCTGACGGTTAATGGATAGTGCCCTTCACTTCCACACGTAAAGCATTTCCTCATCCCATTCAAGTAAATATAGAGGTGCATATTTCTACACATTTGGAACGTGGGGTGGTTGAATTTCATAGCACCATTGGATTTATCCATCGAACCTCCATAATTATAGTACACCTTACACTTCTAATCCCCATGATACCCCTGGTATTCACTGATCTCCATTTTAACGTTGAGGGGACATCAGACAATTTTTTCATAGCTCTCAAAAACATTGATCGATAGGGCTTTCCATAGGCTTGGTTTTAGTCCAACTAAGAAGCGGTAAACCTTGTATTCAAAGGTATTATAATGCCAGAGGCATATCATGGAAGCCTTGTGATTTTTTCCTTATATGATCTAATGGATTCATTATCTTTTTCCTTAAGATGAAAGAAGTATATTTACATATTAATTGAGAGGGTGCGTGGAAAATGTTTATCAATTTTTCCTTTGAATCCTTCCATTCAAATGGTGTGATCTCCTCCCAATGATTCTTATTTTTGATCAATGTCCACCATTGGTCATATTTACCACTCATATGATAAGAATCTATAATTACCCTATCTTGTTCAAATCATTGAAGGATGGAGAAGATCCATTCAATATATTTGATTCATCGTTCAATGATTGAGGGATCAAATGATCCATTATAATTATGAGGCCATTTTCTCATGATACTTTTGATTGTGAATTGTGCATTCATAGGAGTGATTGAACATTCTTCTTGACCAATGTTTTTATTCAAAACATGAGTTAACTGAGATATTATCATGACAAAGGTTGTGATTCCCACTAACATCGTATTGGGAATCTCTTTAGAACCACAATTACATTGATCTTCACATCGGTTGTTACCCCACTTTCTCCTATTACTAGTCATTGGTTGGAAAAAATGGAATTAAGGGGTAACACATAAACGAGTATCTAATGACAAAAATGGATAGCTTATAAATTACATTTATTCCTTTAATAATGAATTTAAAGTATTTAATGTATGATTCCTTTATCTATATACCAACATATATTTTTAATGGAATTTTTTATTCCCTTAATAATGGATCATTCTATGGTAAGTAATTTACCAAAGAATATCCCTTAGGAGTGTCATAATAAAGAGTGAATAAAATCATGTTCTAATGCATGTGTTGTTTTTTGAGACTAGTTCAAAGTGGTGTTTTCAGGTTTTACAGCTAGATTCAGTTGTGCGAGAACCACCTCAACTTGTTCGTATACATAAAGGGATATATTTTATTGATAATCCACTTACACTATAATCACCAAAATTTAGGGATATTTTTATTAAACATAGTCTACATTCAAGGGAATTCACTAGGTTTTTATAATCCTAAAACCAAACATAACTAATCTTATACTTTTATAACAACTACAACAACACTTCTCTTTATTACAAAGGTAAACATGATTTATTAAATAATCTTGCGATTAAAAAAAATCTGAGGATTGAGAGGTATAATGTCTTGGGAAATTAGAAACATTACATAACAACATAAAACATAAAACACAACATCGTTATTAAAACTATCTTTTACATGACCCCAACATTCATTCATACATATTATTAGATGGGATAACCCGAGGACAAGCATATGAAAAGGGTGAGCTATATTGACCAGTTCGGTAGTAAACATCGAATACAATGAAGAATGAGTTAAATGTTAGGAAATAACAATATGAGTGTAGCACAAGAGAAATATAAATATTAAGTCCTGATATATCATGATTATCATAACACGGAAATGTGGAAACAACATATAACAAGATATTAGCATGATATGAGGATATTTTCACATGGAACATGAATAAAACCTCATTGAACATGAATTATAATGAATAAAACATTAATACACAAGTATTATCATGTGTAATCCATTATTCAACTTTATGTATCATGATATTAATCTTTACCCAAATCATTGAACCACTATCAGTGCAAACCCTTTATAAACATTTCCTTTCATGCATAAATGTGCCACGTGGATTATATAATATTGATTCATTCATCATCATAAAATATTCTACGATGAAGAAATATGGAATACATACAATAATTTATCATTTAATAGGTAGGTCTGAATAAAGTTCAGTACCCTTGATAGATAAATGGGTATGGTATACACTTACACGATGGTTTTGAAATATAAATTAAGGGTGTAACATTGAAAGCATAACGACATCAAATAGAAATAAAAAAATGGGTTTATTAGAGAGAAAGTGGTCTATAATAATTTATATATGAAATGGAAATAAATGGAGTTATGGAACATATTATCATGACATATTTAATGGAATTTAAATACATAATATAAAATAATTTCTAGAATGAAAATCTGGAGATAGAACTTTCTTATGGATATATGGCTTTGTAATGAGTGTACCTGGGAGTCATTAACGAGAGATAAAGATATATCTCATCATTAAAAAATAATGAGGGATGTATGGGGGAGGTTTCAAGTTTCACACCAAAATTTTTAATTGAAAATAAAAGGGTATATAAACATAAAGAAATTTGATAAAAATGGGAAATAAAGAAATCCCTTAATTGGAATTGTGATTCCAAAGGCTTGGGAGAGGCTTGAGAGAGGCTTACTGAAAGATTGTGGCGCCTTTGGAGGAATCTAGAGAGATTATTGAAGTTTAGAGACATTATACAATAGTTTTTTAGAGATGATATGTGTGAGCTTGGATGGAAATACATAACAACAGAGAGGGAATTTTTTAATATTTCAATAACATAGTTTTTGGAATCTATATAATTAAATATTTAAAAACACAAACCAACCCTTGGGGTTTCCTATGTTTTAATCCAAATGGGAGTGTAAAAAATTATTTCATGAGGAAAATGGATGAAATAATTAAAATATTTGGCTTTCTTATGTGGAGGTGAGTCACACTATCATAGAAAGCATTTTAAAAGGTTAAAATAATTTGTAAGCCTTGATGGGTCCACTAAATAATCAAAAAAATAATAAAAAACTTTCTAAATCCAATTATTTAATGATAAAACATATATTAGAATAAAATATCTTTTATAGTATTTTTTACATCACTATTGGGTAATTGTGATGACTTAAAACACATTATATATTTAAATGGTATTTAATATTTACCAAAAAATTCTATGTTCTCAGAAAATTATGAAATATTGACCATTAGATAACTTTGAGGCTGTGAATCCAAAAATAATATTATATTTACTTTAATAATTTTCTAAATATGTGAATTTTCTATTTAAAAAATTCAAAATTTAATGATAATTCATGTTTTATGAGAAAATCAGTTTTCAAACATTAATAAAAAATTCAATTCCATTCATAGAAAAGTTATATCTTAATTTATATTTAAAAAAAGTAATTAAAAAACATTAACACATCAATATAATTTTATAATTGAATATTACCAACCAAAAAATTTCTTCATTAAAAACCATTTACAAAGATACCACAATAAAATGAATGTATATTATTTATTATATAAAAAATCAATGCGCATAATCATATTGCTAGGGTCTTGTTACATTACCCCTTATAAAACCAGCATAAGACCTAAGTGTAAGGTTTGTGATAGGGAATGTCTCTTGGGGTAGCTCACATAAATCACTCGAGAGATAATCTCTAATAACTTCCACATCTCATATATGCGGTTCTGTTCAAGATTAACATGTTGAAGAACATATTAGTCTTGGTAAAGAGTGAAGCCACAGGACACGACCTCTAATCTGATCTCCGAAAAATGTGATTCGTATAGAGAAATTATACATGATGGGCCATCACTTCCATTTCCTGAGTAAATATGATCTGTTAAATTAAAATATTTATACCAATCATGTGATCACTGTTCAATTACTATATTATCAATGATAACACTTATTAATGATATTTTAAAATTAAAAAACATGAAACCAAGGAAGGGAAGATTCCATGTGGAGATGATAACGATCCCGTAAGGGGTGTAACATTTTTTTCTCCTTTTCGTGATCTTCTTCTTCGCCTCTTTTGGGTGGCGACTCTTCCTTGGTCATCCTGGGCTCTCGCGGTGTGGTGGATTCGTCCGCATCAATGGAAGCCCCTCCCTTGGGGTTTGAAACCCAAGTGTTAGACTATTCTCTTGTTGGTGTATGTGGAATGATTCTTCCAACTAATCTCATAACACATATCATGGTAGAATTAGATGCTATAATTGGAAGGGATTATCTCTCATTATATAGAGAACATATCAATGTTTGAGAAAAGGAAATAACTTTTCATACTATAATCCATCCCATGATCCTCTACAAATACATGGAATATCATGAGTCTCCTTGAAAAAATCATTCAATAGTGAGATTGCTGATACCCTATGAAGAAGCATACCTCACCCAAATTGTTGAGTTAATGGAAATGGGGATCCTTTTAGAAATTACATTCATGAGGGAATATAATGATTTATTTATTAATGAATTACTTATATTTACCTAGATTGTGAGGTAGAGTTTCTAATTGAACTCATACACTGAGATAATATTATCTCAAATGCACCTATAGGATGGATCTGATAGAACTAGAGGAATTCAAGGAGCATCTGTAAGAGAATTTGTAAAATGGTTTCATATTCCTTAGTGCATATCCTTGGGGTGAAAGAATGTACTTTTTGTTGAAGATGGATGAAAAATGCAGTTGTGTTTTGATTATCAGGAACTCAACAATACCACCATAAAGAACAAGTATCCTCTTCCATTGTTTGATGACTTTTTTGATCAGTTAAGATGATTTCAATACATTTTAAATGTGGATATTTGTTCTTGAAATCATTACTCAAAGGTGAAGAAGAATGATATTTAGAAGTCTGCCTTCAGTATAAGGTATGTGAACTATGACTTTCTAGTGATGCCCTTCAGACTTACTAGTACCGCTGAAATCATCATGAATTTGAGAAATAGAATCATTAGACATTACCTCGACAAATTTGTCATAGTACTTATTAATGAAAATCTTATATACTCCATGAGAAAGTGGGAACATGATGGAAATCTAATACTTAATTTGTTGACATTGATAAAGGATAAGTTTTACACCAAAATCAGAAACTACGACTTTTGTATGAAGCAAGTCATGTTTTTGGGACATGTGATCATAAGTGAGGGAATTTATGTAGACCCTTTTAAAACAATGTCGATTGACGAATAGCCCATGACATATAGTGTCACAATAATCTGTTGTATTCATGGATTATCATGGTATAACCAATGTTTTGTAATAAATTATTATTGATTGTCAAGCCCACTAACGAAGTTTACAAGGAATGGGGTAAATTTTGTTTGGATGGATGAATGTAAGGGAGGGTTAAATGAGTTAATGAGAAGGATGATCACTGCACTTGTACTCAAACTAAATATAATTGGAGAATGTCTTTTGATATGTAGAGATGATTCTATGAATGGAATAGGTTCTATACTCTTGATAAATGATAGTGTCTTGGCCTATGCCTCGTGGAAGCTGAAGATACATGAGAAGAACTACCGAACACATGATCTAGAACGAGAAGCCATGGTGTTTTCCTTGAAAATATGGTGGCACTACCTTTATTGTGAGAAGTATGACATATTCACCAACCACAAGAGCATTAAGTATATATTCACAGAAAATGAGATATACATGTGTCAAATTATATGGTTAGAGAAAATCAATGATTACTATTTCTCTATTAAATATCATCATGGAATGGAGAATAAGGTAGATGATTCTCCACGAAGAAAACAACATGTTACTCAATCTATTCTTCATGTTGAGAAAGACCATATCTTCTTGGATATTCAAATGATGGATTTTGAAATCATACGGTCAGGTGATACATCCTACATAGAGAAAATGATTCCACAACCATCAATCCAAGGGATGATTAATGATACAAAACGGGATGATCTGGAGTTACCAAAGAGGGTGAATGCAGTAAAGGAAGGAAATATGCTAGGGTTCCATGTCGATGATGATGGTGTGATTCGGATTGGAATGTGGCATTGTCTGCCTCCATCACATAGGATAATGAAGGAGCTATTAGACAATGCACATATCTAGAAATTCTATATCCATCCTGGTAAAACCAAGATTTACTGAGTTCTCCCTGGACACTTTTTGGGGGATTACATTAATAAAGAGATTGTTGAATATATCTCATGGTTCTTGTTATGTCAGCATGTTAAAGAAGAGTAAAAAATGTCCAAAGGGTTGATGCGTCCATTGCCTATACAAGTGTGGAAATAGGAAAATGACATTATGGACTTTATCAGAGGCCCCCCAAAGATGTTGAAGGGAAATAATGTGATATGGGTAGTGGTTGAACGACTCACCAGGACAGCCCATTTTGTCACTATTCGAGAAGACTTCTCTCTTGAACAACATACAATGAAATATGTGAGGGAAGTGGTGAGGCTTCATGGTGTTCCACTCCTGAGTGTCTCAGACCCTGATCCAAGGTTCACATCTAAATTATGGAGAAGATTATAATATTCTTTGAGTACTATATTAAATTTTTACAAGGCCTATCACCCCTAAACTGATGTTCAATCTAAAAAGACTATTCAGATTCTTGAAGACATGCTATGAGCATTCTCTTTCGAATTCAAAGGAGGATCAGATCATCATCTACCGTAGGTGCAGTTCTCATTCAACAATAGCATCCACTCGAGTAATCATATGACCACATATGAAGGACTTTTTGGAATGCAATGTATAACATCAACATGTTGGGTTGATGTTATAGAAATGCTAATTGGACCTGACCTAGTGAAAGAGATTAAATAGAAGTTTAAAGTCATCCAGAAACACATCCATGATTCTCATAGTTAATAAAAGGGTTCTGTAGACAACCGCCAAAGGATCATGGAGGTCGACGTCAGAGATAATGTCTTCCATTGAATATCACCCTGGAAGAGAGTCATGTTGTATGGAATTAATGGAAATTTAAAACCAATGTACATTTTCTACTTTAATATCCTTGACCACATAGGTTCTGTGGACTATATTCTTTCACTCCCACCGAATATGGCTCAATATCATGATGTTTTTAACATATCTCTTTAAATAAGTACATACCAGATCTCTCACATATACTGGGCTCAGAGATGTTACAGCTGGAAGATGATCTATTATATGAGGAACATCAAGTAGAGATTCTGGACATGTGAGACAAGGTTCTACACAACAAGACAACCCACCTTGTCCAAGAGTATTGAAGGAATCATATGTTTGAAGAAGCTACATAGGAACCAGCAGAGGTGATGAAGGGGAAGTACCGTCAGCTGATTGTGTAAGACGAAATTGTGAGGGAGAAATTTCATTAGAAGAGAAGAATGTAATGATGAAATGTTTTATTAATGGAATACATTTATTATAATTACACCTTATATAATAATTACATTATGAAGAACAATAAAATAAAATGATACTAAATATTATGTGACTATTAAACTTAATTTTTCTACTTCTATGTTATGAATTTTGAAAACCTGACTTACACGATTGTGTTCAGGATGATTTTTTGAGGATAATAGAACAAACATAATTTTTTTGTGAATAGTAACTTCCCATATTAATATTAATATACCCTTAGAAATAGTAATATGAACCTGATAAAAAGTGAATAATCAAATTTAATAGTAACATTACCCATGAAGGATTAAATAAACATTAGGAATGTTATAATTGATAATTTGAACTTAGTAAAAATACCAGTATTTTTGTAATTCATAAATAAAAAATTATAAAAAATTAATTAATTTGAAAGAAAATGTATATTCTTAATATGTGTTCATAAATTAACAATTATATGTCTTCTAATTTTATGATAATTTTATAATACATTATGTAATTTTTGAAAGCATTATAAAATCTGTTTTATTTTTAAAAAATTTATTATCAATTAAATAATGTTTTTAATTACATATTAAATTAATAATATTTAGAAAATTAATTTCAAAAAATAGATATCAATTTTGTATTATACATGTCATGAAATTGTTAGGATGTAAATTTGATATTTTTCTAAAACACTCCAATTTCCATGTTAATTGTAAAAATACATTTTTTCAAATACTTGTTGTATCTTAAATTGCATCATTCAAGATGTAATGATGATATAAGATTTATAGAACATTATATTTGTCCATGTTATATTCAATTTCATAAATGGTTATTTAAAATACAGTAAACTCAATTTCCAAACCTAAAAAGATATTTCCAAATCCTAAAGTCAAATGGTGATTCTTTAATATTAATTTTCGATTTCTTCCAATTTCCTTTTAATAAATTAATGAATTCGAATTATAAATATGATTTAAAGTATAAAAAGTGTTATATAATATTAAGATATTTTTTATGGTCTAAATTATCTATTACAACTATAACATTTGATATATTATATTATTTAATATTTTATTTTAAAAACACCCCCTCCTCAAGTATAAATAATCCCTCTCCCTCCATTTTCCAAACCACACCTCTCATGCTTCAAGACATGTATAATATCTTACCAAGAATCATACCTAGACCCTCTCCCACGTCCAATATCTTCTGGTACAATACTGAGACAAATCCTATATTATGTATGGAGGATCTCAAGAGGAGGATTCTAGAGATGATTCCTCTCTCTCTCTCACTCACTCTCTTTAATATCCTTTCAATTTCATGTTATTTTCTTATTTTCTCCCTATATATATTCCTTAAAATGTTATGTTAACTCCAGTAACATAAATATACTATAATTTTATGATACTAATGTGATATTATATCATCCAACCCTCTTCTACTCTTCTTTCTATTTTAGAAAGGAAAACATTGTTCCTGAGGTGTTAATTTATCGCATTCAAGAATGACATGTTTTATATTTCCATTTATAACTTTATATCTGGTAATTAAACCATTTTTATGGCTGAAACAGAATATTTTATATGTTTAATATTATATTTTATGTTATGAATCAAACTTATCTTAATATTATTAAATAATTAAATGAAAAAAGTTTTTTGAGGACGAAAAACCGCCGAAATAACCCAAACGATCAAAATTATGATTCTATCTAATGATTCATTCACATGGTATATAATATAATCAATTATAAGACTATATAAACATCAATAAGATAATTAAAAAAGTTACTAACTATTCTGTATGTTTACCAATGTTCTAAACAAACTACCATTTATGACTACAAGTGAACCACCCAAAAAAACCATGAAAACAAACAATAACAAACAATGTTTTAAAACTCTATAACTCATCCAAATGACCAATAAATAAATTATTTAAACCATAATAAACCATATTAATTAAAAAAAGTTATTTAATTGATAATTAATGAATCTAATTTGGTTATACTATACACCAAAGTGATGTAATCATTTGGATACAATGTAAGCAGAAATTCTCGAACCCAACATTATTTCTTTGGGACTCACCCTTTCACTCCATTTATGATATGGTCACTCCATAAAAAAATGTATTCATCATTATCATAAAATTTAAGGGATATAAATGTTTTCCACTAGTGTTTATGTCAAACAAATGTTTTCAAAAAGAACTCTTCTTTCATAAACAAACTTTTTTATTTCTCACTCACCGTAGATGGTTATTGTATGAAGTATGTTATTCCCACTTTCTTTTAGGAACCCAATGTTTATGAATTTTTTCTTATGATATGAAACCCATTACATTACATGGGATAGTTATGTTCATTTATTGATATATTATCTATGTTTTATTCATGTTAATGATAATTTTATGATGTGATTAGTGCACCCAGAATTATATATCGCACTATGAATGATTGAATGTGATGGGTGTAGGAAGAATTATTCAGTGCTCCAATATATTGGGTAAAGTGATAAATCTCATGAGTTAAAGAGAAATGATGTGTGAACATTATTATAGATTTGTTCACAATTATGTGTGGTACTTATCCACAAAGACATGATGTTTCATTTTTTTACATTGCTACATTTCATGTATTTTATGAATGCTTCCTCTAATGTTCATTATCCTTTAACTATGTTGTGATTATTCTAAACTAATATTTATATTGTTCATATATATCCACATACGTGGAATTTATCTCTCCCCTTTTTGAAGTATATCCTCCTGTGAGTACATGTACTAAGGAGAGTTGAAGTTTTAATTACAATCAAGTGAATAAGGACCAAAATAATTGATTATGTTTGATGTTTAAAATGTTTTGTATTGTCCTTGTTTTCCCAAGGCGCTAAACATTTGAATACTCTATGTGTAATACAATTATTTATTTTATCATTATAATAATGTTATTGTAATGTAAAAATGGTGGGGTCGCTAAAAAATGATACCAAATATTTTCCATTAGAATAAACCTATTTTGAAGGGTTCTCATATCAACATTGACCACAGATGACACATACTATGGGAGAATCCACATTTCAATGATGATTCTAAATTATAAATATTTTATTTGAATCATTATTTTTCCTAAATAGACATATTTTTCATATTTTAACCCATTTAATGTGGGAAACCATGAATATGGATAACCTAGGGAATTTGGGAGAATTTTATAAATGTTCATGCAATTAAATGAGGCAAGAATGAAAAAAATGGTGCATCCAAAATATATTTTAAATGGTTGAGTAATAAGATAAAAAAATTAATTTCAGGGAAGTATTATACTGATGAATGTCATCGTCTTGTAAGACATGTATGAACTAACCATTCTCTATGTGCACAAGGCCTCTAAATACAACCCCAAAACTATATTATGTGTTTTGATCAATGGGATACCAAACGAAGAGATCCATTCTAACATAGTTTGGATTTACATGAATCAAAAAATCCTAAAGTCTTATATTTATTCAAAGAGTTGATAATTTTTTGTGAATTACCACATAATATCCCTCTAATTCTTTGTCCCATGTTCAACAATCTTTCAAAAAAATCCAATCCATGAGGAACATAGTTTAGTCAAGATAAATATTTTTCATAGAAGGCTATATATAAAGGAATATAAAACCACTGAAGAACCCATAACATGGATATGATTATAATCAATCAATTTTAGTGATATACGTCTTCAGAAACTGTAGAATTTACATTTTAATATGAAATTTTTTTCCATAGTAAGAAACCATATAGTTTTCCTCATATTTTCAAATTTAGTTATGGAATGATTGATAGAATATTATTCTTATAAACAAATTTTATATTAAATATCTTGAAAATAATATATTAATAATTAATATCATGAAATCTCATTCCCAAAACATTATCATCATGAATATTCTTTGTAATTTACTCTCCCCTTACTAAAAATAAAAGGAACCCTCAACACACTCCTTGGAAATAATTAATTGTTAATTGCTCATACATAAAAGATTCTCTGTAGGGTATTCATCATATAAAAAATCATTTGTATGACCCACTCATGCTCTCAATTATGTTGTGAAGACAGATAATCCTACTTTTTGTTTTAAAACTAAATTTTGGCCTCGTTGAGGGAAACCACCTTGGTCCAACTATTGAGTATACCTCTCATTAGTTGACCCAATTTAAAAGGCACATGCCATCTATTTATGTTTCTCATTCATTAAAATATGTTTATATAACTTATAAAGCTCAAATTAATTGTATTATAAATTTACATATCCTTAAGTTGTACACCTCAAATTACATGGGTTTTATTCTTATTATAAAAATTTACACATTGTATAAAAATATATTGTTTAAAATAGAAATAATCCCATTATATATCCCTCATAAGAAGAATTATCTTGTAATCATCATAAATATAGAACACAAAATATTTACTGAAACCATCCAAAAGACATAAAAAGACATAAAAATACATGTATTATCAATTAGACATAAAATGAACATATTACATTAAGGAAAATGTCATGTATACTCATTCCCATTTTTTACTTTCCTATGAATATTAGACACATTATATGTGTATATATAAATGTCCACATTTTAATTTAAATACTCATGCTATTTTTTTAGATAAGCCCAAGAGTTCATATGTATTTAAATTATGAGAAAACCCATTTAATGACTTAGGAACATAGAAAAAATTGAAAATTCAAGGTTACCATAGGTAACCCTGATAAGATTACTGATGTAAAGATCACTAGGATGCAAAAGGAAGAGAAAGGGATCAATTCATTCTCCCCTTATTTTATGTGATTTTTATTATATCCATTCCCTTTTTGTCCATTATAAGTTGTAATGTTTGATGATCATAAGACAAATCATGTGATTAGTATGGGACACCTCTTAGGACATTATAGGGTTCACTATGGTGATGATATTGATGTTTTTTAGGAATAAATAATTTGGTTACATCTAAAAAAAGAATAGAATTTCTTATTTTATGATCACAACATTGATTATGGGTCCCATTTATGATTCACTATGTGATAAAATATGTAATCAGACATGCACCATTATGATGAAAATATATAAAAATTATAATCTTTACCATAACTAATTGAATGTGTGTAGGTACTCAACCATTATAACATAAGGTGTTTACCATTCCTTGTTAAGTGGTATTGTAATTAACTAATTTTCAATTTAAGATCACTGTGTGAATGATATTAATGATGTTTTGCATATTTTTTGGGTGAGACATCTAAAAGGATAAATGATTCAAAAATTAATCCATGGATGGAACATTAAATGTACATGTATCACATTCCAATGACTAATCTCACACCATCAACCATTGTGGTGACCGGTTTCCTTGATATGGATTGTAGAAATGTAAAACTATTGGATCAAGACCATGCTCATAAAGTAAAACATGGACCTATATTTATGAACCACTATTAAATAGAATTGTTTACCTTATTGTAATTTGAGACTATTTAACAGTAATATGAAGAGTAATTTTGTTTTTTTCCCATAGATGGTCATCATTGATATTGGACATCATGGTCCTTTCCATTATTAAAAACGATGATATGATTGGATAATTTTTTTTATTAATATATCTAGACGGTTGACATGCATAATGAGATACACCAACCACCAATAATAATTTTGGTTGAACCATATATTTCCCTATATAAATTCCACCTACATGCTGACCAAAAGTCTCTAGTTACCTCTAATAAATATGAAAAAATACTACTTACTCATTAAAAACAAATCCTCAAAAAAATAGGGCAATCAATACCCATATAGAAATTATGATAAATAAGTAATTATTTATTATTACGACATGGAATGATAGGCCATAGATTCAACATAACATTGAGGCTATCAAAAGAAAAGATCAAACATTATAAAATTAACACTATTAAAAAAACCAATTTTTTTGAATTTCTTTCATATAAATGTTTGATTAATTAAATAACATACATTAATATTTAGAGTACATTTAATAAATTTAAAAACACTATGCACTAACAATTTACCTAGGTGGTCACCCACCACCTAATATTTTTGACTGCATGTAAATTATAGTTTGATCATATCCTTTCAAGGGAATCCGTTGTCTATTCAATAATAACCAGACATAGGAAATGTGTTAAAAATACTAATACAAAAGTTAACTCACCCATATATCATTTGGTAGCTACAACCATATACACATCACATTTTAATCAAAAATCAATATTGGTAGAACTATCTCCCAGATTTAGATTGAGGCCCCACCTTCCAACTACACATGCTGAGTTAGCTCTCCCATCCTTTGGTACCACCAACATTTATCACAGAAGTATTATAAAAAATAAATACTATTACTATATAGTTCATCCATATTATACAAACAACAATAATTTATTTCCACCTCATGTAAAAAAATTCCACCACCATGAAGGGCCAGTCTTGAGTAGTGGAATTAGTGTAAATTTTGGTGAACCTATTTACAACCCTAATAGAAATTATTATAGAGATTATATGAATGAATATATTATAATAATTATTTTATATCTCTCAAATTTCAAATAAATTGTAGTATAGGGGAAACCAATTTCATGATAACAGTTATATTTCAAAATATATAAGAATATGTAATTTTAGAGAGATGTTATTTCATTTGTTATTATGACATGGTTTAAGTTCTAGTCTGTTCAGGATTCCCATTCATAATATGGAGGTCTATACTCTTGGAAAGTCCTATAAAAGGATACCTTTATGTGGAAGACATATTATATTTAATTAGTGGACTTTAGGTACACATATCCCACCCGTCAGCTACTCTTGTCTCCACATCAGCCCTAGAAGCATGGGATACATCAAGATAATGATTGATGGAATCCTAGGAGAAATAATATTCAATTAACTCGTAGAACCTCAATAAAATACTCACATGAATTATGTTTTTGACGATCTAACAGGCATGTAAATGGTGTTGAATTTGGTGTCACCTCTATAGGAAATGTTCTAATCTAAAAGAATTATTTATCATAATATGCCTATTTTGATTGATGATTAGATGTAATATTGGTATGTATGACTTCTTTATATCTCTTCACATATATCTCATATAGAATCATGATATGATACAAAAAAATATGTGAAAATAAATAAATATAATGTTGTATAAATAATATTGAAAATTTATTCCACCAAAAAGTTACATGTCATTTTTTTAACTGAATCCATGTAGCTATACATCACAGAGATTATAACTTAAAACAACATAGTGAGTTATTATAATAATCTATGGGTGACATTAAATAGTATTTATAGGAATAAACTAACCAATCATAATGGAATATAAAAATCTGAAAACCGTATTAACCAATGGACTATTGTAGAGATCACAGGTCATTAATGAATTTGTGTAATTATTCATTTGAATATATCTATAGAAAATTGTGGATTATACTAATTTTTTTTACTTTTCTATGTGAAATTATTAAAAATGAATCTCCCAAAGAAAAACCATAAGCTAGGATTAGCATTAAAATACTTAATTCTATACTCATTAAATATGGAAAAAACAACCACTAAATGAACTTTTAATTGATAGTGGTGACACACCACCACTAAACACTACAATAGTTGACAACATCAACATATATGACACATATAATCATGGGTGTGATAATATTGACGGGTTTAATGATGAAATATTACCCCATAAGGATAAATAATTATCGGTGAACCCTGGCATATTGGTCCACATCAATTTATAATGGTAGGACATTGGTCTTGAAAAACTTTTTCGGTAAATGTTTCCCAACCAAATTGTTTAATACAATAATAAAGTAATAGTTGTGGCCAAGTGTGTTGATTCTACCAAGACATTAGAGTAACCATAGAAAATTTCAATATTACTATTTTTCATCATAACAATTAGGATAATGTATTTCTTAATGATGATATCATAAAAAATCAAATTCACAAGATATCATATGACTATGATGGACATACAGTACTCCCTTTAGAAACATGGAAATAAAAAATAATTGAATGCTTGAACAGATATTTTAAAAGAATATAGCTTTCCAAAAATGTTATATAATGTGAAATCTCCAATGGTAGGTAGTATCTGGTGTCCAATACTTCTCTTTCCCTAGTGGATCCATGTGATTTCCCACTAATGGATCTTATCTTATACATATTTTTAGTGAGCTGGTCATGTAGTTAGTAGACCCATGTTGAAACATTAATAAATATAAAATTATCAATTATCTCACCCCTAACCTATAATAAAAATTGATATGGATTAAGATATTTTATTATGAATGGATGTTGTACCAAGAGTGTACTATCCAATTTCCCCCCCAAAAAATTCCATAAACTGATTAATTTCATCTCATTGTTTTATTATTTACCTAGAGAAAAAAAATTACATTTCACTTCTCATCCTAACTTGATGTATGGTACCCTAGAACTGTTGGAAGTTGATAATAACATATTGAATATCAATGATTTAGGAGGCTCTATTTTAAGAAAAAACAATAATCATTCAAAAGTATTTTTTACCAAAATAGATTGTGTCTTCCTTGAAATCCACTAATAATGTATCTATCACCTATATAAAAAAATTAAATTAACCAATTGATGTTCTATGATTGTTATAGTGATCACGATTTTGACATTAATTAACTATTTAAGGTGTTTTACAACTCCATTTAAGTGTAACAAATATAGAAAATTCCTAGAATTATTTGCGAGTTGTTTTTTCCTCAAGGTGTTCATGATATTGAACCAAAAATTACATTCAGAACACCATCTATAGAAAATTTATTTACAATAAGAATTTATATAAATTTTTATACATATATAGAAATCTCTCCTAAATTTGTTTTTCTGTCTACCTTATTAAAAAATATTTTCATTGTTCATAAATGAACGATAATGTTGTTGTAGTCCACTATCAAGAATTTTTTCCAACACTTTTATTTTCGGATATCAAAATTAGTTTTTAAAAATTAAATTTTTAGGATGAACCATTAATATTAATCTATTCCACATGGGAGTTCATTATATATATATTTAAGATTATGATAATTAAGGTTATTAAGTTAGAGAACAATACAACCTATTAATTTTTCTCTTGATTATTTAATCACATGATAATATTGTTAGTTTCCCATAAGTATTGTGTCTAGTACTTGATAGATCAAAATACTATAGAATTTGAAGATCCACAATAAAATTTCAAATATTTATATCCCAACATATATTACTATAATTATTAATAGGAGTAGAAAATGGTATCTAATATATGAGAATATAGCTATAATGATTAGCTAGATTTAAATTCAATCATATGAGACTGTAAGATCCTTAATTTGTCGCTAAATGATCCGACACAGCCTCCAAATATCCATCTAATCGAACTGATTCTATAGAAATTACACCCTATGTGACTCAAAATAATTGATGTTGTACCTTCAAGGATAATCATGAGCCTTTTAATGAACTAATGTTTTTGTACCCTCACTAATTTCATCAACCCTACATTGGATAAAATATATATATATTCCACATGATTTTATATTTTTTATGATCTGGATTTGTTCTATTCATATATAAATTCAATCAAATTTAAATATTTGTTTTATAAACTAATTATGAAGCATATTAGTTAGTTTCTGTGGTCAATCATCAACATTCTATAGGGAAGGGTAAATACTATTTCTGAAAATATGGTTTCTGAGATACAACCAATGGATGTGATGTTTATTATTACAAACTTATATATCAATCATTCTATCAAGATGAATAAATTATAACTTCTAAGACCAAATCCTACTATTGATCTTCACCTTCCATTCAATGTGTGTTTGTTCACAGACATCATGGATGAACTTTACTATTAAAATTTCAGTATAAATCCATTAGTGTTGGATAATTATATATTTTCCATGTGTTTGAGGATGTTTAGGGTGGTCCTATCAGATTGTAACACAAAAATGGGAAATCGGGTAATCTAGGTCATCAATCAGAGTTGGAAGATGGTTATAGTAAAATGTGGAAGAGGAAAAGAAAAAAATATATTACCCTAGGTAAAGGCATTTCACATGGTCAGAACACAAATTTTTAAACCATGCACGATCCCTATGTGTCTTTGAATATTCATCCATATTGGATAGAGTCTATTGTATGGTTGGGGAATGGTTAGGAAAATCACTAATCTAAACCCCATGCCCTATAAAAAAGTGAAATATTAAAAATTTTGACCCTCTATATTTTACGTGACTCATCCAATTTCCCCCCATTAATCCTTGTTCATCCCAAGTGATGAACCTAAAGCCCCAATCCATTACAATGTATTATCTCCTTCTTTTTCAAGTCCTTTCAGAATAACCTTTCTTTCCGATCGGATATCCTAACATGTATGAAACTTGTCTTTCTTCGCTTTTCTAGATTATGCCTAATAAGATTGTTCTTCTTCATAAAATTCCATCACACCCCCTTTTCCAGAGGATATTAGTTTAGGGATTCAATGGGTTCCTAAATATATATCAAAGGACAAGGTTAATAGGGTGTTCATCTAGGGGTTCGAGGTTTCTGGTATACATGTTATATTCCATAGTCCTATTGTTGATTTATGCATGTATAGTTGTGATATTTCTCCCCTGTTAACATTTATATGATCCCTTTACTAATATATGGTAATGTGGTTGGATAAATGATTACTATTACCCCTCATGATTGTTGTGGGATTTTGTGATATTGATTAGACTATTAAGGGCCACCCATAGGGTGCACCAATATTCTCGAAAATGGAAAATTGTGTTGTTAAGAAAAATGATATCTTATCATATAGTAGATACATTAATTAACATGTTGTTATGTTATTATTCTTGAAAAACTAATATTTATTTTTTTCAATAGACATTTATTACGGTATGATGGATTTTATATCTTAATATGAAATTGTATGGATGTAATAATGTGGATGTGCTATTTTACTTAAGAATTGTATATTATATTGGTAAATTATTGTGAGTTGATGAAATTTTTAAAAGGATTTACATATGGTAGTTTATGAATATGTTAAAAGGGATCTACAATGTAATTCTTAAATATTATTATGGGTTAATGATTGATTTTAATTCAGATGATGAATAATTATGAGATGTGAATGTTATTATTATTATTTATGTATCTTTTGTTATATGTTATTTGTGGTTAATTTATAAATAATCATGTAACCATTTATTGGTAGTTATGGGGTATTAGACCTGAGTTACTAGACCAATAATTTATTTTATATTGAGTCTCTAAACACCACCCTATAATTCGCCTATTAGGGAAGAATAATGAGGCTCTATACCACTTACGATGGAATTTGATGCGAATAACTAGATTGAGGATCCATGATTAGTGAGATTTATTTTTTTATAAAATGTTTATTACAAGTGTGATATGGAACATGAATTTTTCCCTAATTCTTGATAAATGACATGTATGTTCAATAGTGTATATGATGTAAATGGCTAACCCATTGAAAAAATGATGAAAGTTACTATAATGAATATTGATAACGAATGGATCCTTGGATATCATTTGATTATATTTTTATGTATTTAGTAGTCACATAAACTATTTCATTAATTTTGATATTTTTGAGACACTATTTGTTGTGGAATACTATTTTATACGGAAATCCACTAGGGAATTCTATTTGGTACGTGAGAGAACTTCATTATTATAGGTCCAGACATGCATAAAAGCACTATTCATTTAGTTCAGTTGTGCTTGAGATATGCATGGACTAGGAACAAAACCAGTTTCCATTATATCATATAGAATTTCACCGACAGAGCCCCATGAACATAAATATTAGTTGTAGGAATTTGAGAGTATACGTTTTACTCTTCCATGTATGTCACCTTTGGGATCTCTAGTGTTGGTTTCCATGAAGGATAATGGGTCATTATAGTTATGTGTCAATTTTGGGAACCTAAATTCGATGAAGGATAAAAATTGATACCCTCTTCCTCAAATCGAAGTAATATTTTACCAGATCAATGGTTCATATGTTATCTCCATGAGTAATTAGAGGCCACAGTATCATCAATTATGGTTTATACCTTCTAATGTACCATTAACTACCTTCCGAGGAAGGTATGAGTTGTATGAGTTTTTTTTTCTAATCAATTCGAATAATGAACGGATAGTTTTTTGGGTCCTTGTGAATATAATATTTCAGTGATAAAAGGATTAGTTTTACTTTGGATTTATCGATGAAATCTTTCTGTTATATATGAATCACAATGATTATTCCAAACATATTTACATCATCCTAATTATATAATGAAATAATGGACTATTCAACAAGTTTTACATGTTTCATTTCTGGATTATCATGGTGCATTTCGTAGGTCACATCATTTTTGAGGTAGGTGAGTTAGTAGACTTGGACAAAGTACATGTATTTTTATATTGGGATAATCCCAATAATGTTTCTTATGTATGATGTTTTTATATATTTGGTGGATATTCTCAATGGTTTAGTAAACATATTTCCAATATAGAAAATCAATTATTAGGTACTTCTAAGAAGGTAATCATGTTTTAATGGTCTAGGGAATGTGATAATGATTTCCAAGTGTATAATAATAGGATGAAACCACACTGATATTGATCTTACCCAACAAAGGTAAGGGGTGTAACTTGTTTTGTAATGAATATGGTATCTAGACTTGAGAAATGAGCATGTAGGGTGATCTGTTTGTGGAATATGGTTCTGAATATTTGAGGTATCATTAATGAATTTACAATAGACATGATCATAAATTTTCCATAATAATTCATGGCATAAAATATTGGCATCATTACATATTTCTCTAATTTTTTATGGTGTATAATGAAAATAAATTCATGAATTACATCTTATTTCAATGTGATTGGAAGAATCAGCAGTAAATATTGGTTTTTTTAATGCATTATATTGATTTTGAGTTGGTTTCTACATTGGGAAAGGGAAATAGTGTTGCTGATTCATTGAGATAGAATAATGAAAATTAGACAGTTGAGGAATCCAGATATGAGTGGGCAATCACTGCATTGTTTTCTGAGATTCATCATGAGGTGAAGTATTGCAATGTAAAGACGAATCTTGCATCCTTATATGTTGAATCCGTGCTCCTGATCTAGATTATGGGAATGAAGTATAATGATCTAGAATGTTTGGTTATGTGGGATGGTATTAATGGTGGAGAGTCACCTTCTAGTCAGACCATTAGGGTTTAGTGGATCATTTATATTTGTGGTCATGTTGTTATTCAAACATTTATTTAAGAAGAGTTTATGAGCATGTGTTATGCATCAGAGTGGATAGTGATTCCTTTTTTCCCAAATTTTTCTGGAACATTATAGGCTCTATTGGTTGCTGTGGATTCATAAATAGTTTGCATTGTTCATGAAACGATGTCTTACATGTCAGCAGTTGAAGGATAATCATTAATAACCAGGTGTTTTTTGAACCCATTTTCTATTGATGAATTGAAATGGGATGAATTATCCTGGAATTTTATTTTATTTATTCTGATTTCTCCTCAAAAGAATGATGTAATCATGGAATTCATGGATAATTGGACTAAGGTGACTGACTTGATAATTATTTGAGAAACATTCAACGTGGACTAGTTGGGTGAGTTATATGTTCGGGGGAGAGTACAGTTTCATGGTGTACCATAATCTGTAGGTTCGGATTATGATACACAATTAACATCACAATTATGGCTGGTATTATAGAGGGTGACTTGTTCCTAGGTTTTTTAGTAACTTTTTACACTAGAAGATGGACGAGAAATCCAAGTGTACCATTTCGGTACTAGAGGACATGTTGAGGTATTATGTTAATGAATTTTGTTGGCTATTGGAAAATTACTTGTCTCTTATTTTATTTTTAATATAATAATATTAAATATTATATTATTCATAACTATTATTTTGAGGTTCTCTATTGTAAAATGTGACAATCAGAATTTTTTGGATTGTGGGTGGGGAGGATGAGTTGTCGGGATAATGTCTTGGGTTAGAAATGTAAGAACAGATTTAGATGATTCATAATTGAATGGAAATTTCTCAAAGATGGATTATGTCATATATCGGTTATCATCATCAACTAACTGTGTATATGGTTGGTGATCTTAAGCTAATGATGTATCTCCAATGTTGGGTCACCAGCATATTCAAAAATAATGAATGTTAGAGCCTAGGTTGGTGGGGTCGTGGTAGAGTTTGGAGAAGATCAGAAAAGAGGCATTCATGTCAGATCTTCCAACGTGATATAGTGTTATGCATGATGTCTTTCATGCATCACATCTTCATCGTTATCAACCATACTCATCACATGTGATTGATATTGAGGATGTTGTCCTTGAGCCAGAGGAGTCATTTGAATATCTTCCATTTCATGTTCAGGATCATAGATACAATGTATTTGAGGGAATAAAAGTCCATTTGGTCTGTTTTTTGTGGTATCATTTTAATGTTAACGATAAAATATGTGTGTAAGTGTTTGATACTCAAACATAGTGTCTGAATATCTTTTATTTAGAAGCATAGTGGTGCTTGGGAATGAGGATCTAGGACATTACATTATAAGGATGAATGTTTGTAAGATCCCAAATATCATTGAGGTACATTATTATTTTCATTTTTGTTTACATTTCATAAATATGGATAACTAAATATTTACTAGGTGTATGCATAATATCAAGGGTGTTCTGGTGGCTTGGGATATGAAATAAAGAATGCGGGTCATCCAATGCATGTGGATAATTGACGCATGGCTAGAGTCATCCATGCAATGGGGAAAGAGATTCCATGAAACCGTAGAAAAAGGAATTTTTCATGGTTGGACCATATTTTTTTAAACCATACATTTCTCCCGAGATATCCATGCAACTTCAACCCTCTTAGACAAGGGCTTGCGAATGATTGATTCATAATTTGGAAAATTGTTCGACCAAACTTTTTGCCCCACTATAATGTGAGAAACTAATAATTCTCCCCCATTGATTTTAAGTCTCTCACATGATTTTCTTTTCCATTATTCTTATTCTAGATCAAGTGAAACACCTAGACCACCATAACTTATCAAGGGATGGGAACCTTCATTTCAAGGACATTTGGTCTGTCATTGATTGTGGATTGAAGATCTAGGTATGTATAACACTCGTCATTATACTCATTTTCCAAAATAGGGATTCTTGTATCATTATTTTTCTTCTGAATCTTTAAGAAACTCATTTTTTATAAGATAATTTTTTTTTGAATTAAAGGGTGCATTAATCTATATCCAAGGCAATGGTTAAGTGCGTGTTCATTTATGAGTTTGATGTAGGTGGTATAGAAGTTATATTCCAAAGTCTCATTATCGATTTTTCATGTTTGGTTGTAAATTGTTTTCCCCCATGACGTATATTTGATGAATATTATATGATTGTTTTTAAATGGTTGTATTCATGATGATATTTTAAAATAATTTCATATATAATGATTTCTCCCTTCATGATTACCTTGGGATGCATTATGATTAAATATACCATTTAAGGGCACCCATGGGCAACATGAATATTCAAGAACATGGAAAATTGTAATGTTAAGCCTAATGTAGACATTTGATAAAGTAGATCCCACAATAAACATACAAATATTTTAGTTTAGATAATATAGGAATATTGAGAATTTTGTCTAGATATTGATAATGACATAAGGGGTTGTATCGCATAATATGAAATGTGTTGGATGTAATGATATGGATGTGATGACTGACTTATTAATTGATCTAAAAAAGAATAAATTATGAAATTATTATAAATTTTTATATTTTTTATAACGGTTAATTTATGGAAATTAATGAATATGTTAAACGAGATATTCAATTTATTGGTAAATTTTCCAATGGTTGATGGATTTATGTTAAATAACTTGATGACTAATTATAAGATTTGAATGAAATGATTGTGGATTATATATGGTTTATGATATGATATTTATCGTTAATAGATTATTAATAATGTGAACATATATTGGTAATTTTGGGTTATTGTACCTATGAATCTAAGACCATTGGTCAGGTTAGACCGAGGACATAAACTGCACCCATATAATGTATTGTTTCGGGAATAGGACTTTGGATCTATACCTTTAATGGTTACATTTTATGATACTACCTAGATCGAGGCTCCAAGGTAAGTTTGATATATCTGGTTATGAAATGATTATTCATTTTGAGATTGGGAAGTTGAAATATTCAATTATGCATGATAATTGATCATCATAGTCCATAGTGTAAATGATGTAAATTCCTCACCCAAGAATCAAATTACGAAAATGGATTAAGTGAATATTGATAATTAATTGAACCACATTTTCTTTTCGTTTATCTTGTCATTATTTTATTATTATCATTAACTATTTGTTTCGAAATGATAATTTTTATACACTATTGGTGGTGGAATACTGTGTTATACTCACACTAGTCTTAGGCCTCCAATGGGTACAGAAACATATATCATTCTTCCCGAACTTGATTGGAAGAAATTCACTATTTGAGAAAGTTGGGTTGATTTTTTTAGGGGCATGGATGAGGAACCATATAGAGAGTAAAGACCCATTTTGGGGATTTATTTTATTTCTTTATTTTCGGGTTTTGTTCAGTTTTGGTGATATTATATTTCACATTGATTATTTATCATTTGGTTTTGGTTTTTAGCATGTTTGATAAATGGTATGCAATGCATTTTATGGGGGGTTTCTTATTTATTCCCTTGATTCATAAGTTATCTATTTTGTATTACTCTAGAATTGATGGTATAGTCTTCCAACACAATATAATTGACTTTTTCAACTATTTAAAAAATATTGTTATAATGGGAGGTGTGCTTGATTTCCTGTGGAAACCTAGCCTAATGCACCAGTTTACTGGCTTCTAGGTTGGGGACATTAAAATTTGTATAACATATTGTTCAAACATTACTATCCAAATTTCAACCATAATCATAGATAAAATAACACAAAAAATATCACTCTTATAAAAAAACTATTTTTCAGGTTATCCCCTCCATGATCCCTATCATATAGTATCCATAAAAGGTAATCCCAAGAGATTTGAATTGAAATATAATATTAGCAAGAACAACTATGACATTCTAGAAACACATCGTATTTGATGATTTGTCTCAGTCAAATGATCATTGTCAATATCTTATCAAGGTATATAAAATGTTTTTCATGATTCAGCCTATTATGGGTATTTTAAAAGGCTATCATAGTGATAAATTTTCATATAAATAATACTTTTCCACAATCACAGATTATTGGTAATATGAGGGAACATTTATTCAGGGGTATAAAATCTCCAATTATATTTCTAGAATGATAAATGATGTATAAGTCCCTTGGTGATTTATGAATTATAACAATGCTATTAGTCTCTTTAAAACTCAGATGATCTATATGTTTTATTTCACATTAGCTTATTACGAGACATCCCACCTAAAAATTCATAAATACAATTTTTTTGAGAAGATGATTCAATGAAATATATTTTTTGATGAGTTCATTCCAAATTAAAAAATCACAGTTTTTTTTATAAAAAACCACATTTAGTTCCATAGTATAACAGACCTAGGACAAATTTCATGGAGCAATCCAATGAAAATATCCCAAATTCATAAAATACTAACTAAATAGTAGTGTAAGGGTTCTCAACAATAATGCTTCTCTATTTGAATCATGCAAATCCCAATTCTAGGATAATTTATATTATAAAATAGGGGGAAGAAGATTCCAGATGAAGATCATGAGAATTTAAATTCTCCGAATTACTTCAATATTACCTTTGGGGATTCTGACGAACACATAAGTCATTTTTTTTAATTTCTCATTTTTTAGTAATAAAACCTCAATAATACCTTCTCTCAAGAAAGTTATTAAGAAATAAAATAAAATAAAATGAATATTAAGGATACCATGATATAATCATTAAATATTAAAACATTACCCATTAATTTGGTGAATATCCATAAATGTAACCACTTTATAAAATCCATATAAAATGGTATAATGAAAAAAGAAATTTTAGGAAATGAAAATATATGTTTATTAAAAACATTCATTTCCATATTATATTAAATTCAATTTTTTCAATTTTAGAAAATTAATTTCACAAAATTAAAAACATTTTATTATTATTTATAATAATTTAATTTTAATTTATACTTTTTGGATTTTGAAATATTATTTTATGTTAGATAAATTTTTTAAATTAGCATTTTCCAATATACAATTTCTTTTTTAAAATCATCTAAATATATTATTAACCGAAATTTTATAATGTCATTTTATTTACATAACATATATTTATTATTTATAATTACACAAATTCAATTTTTTTTAAATACAAACATATATTTTTTCCTTTAGAACATATATAATATTTTTTGAAATATTTTTTTCATACATTATACTTAAATATTTAAATGTTAGAATTTTATCATGAAAAATTAATAGATATAATATTTTAAATCACTAGATTAAATTACTCTAATATGGGAATAACATTATTATTTTTAATAAATATTTAGATACCCTTTTCAAATACTAGTTACCATGGTAAAACCTTTATTTTTCATGTGATCAAAAAATTCTAAATATTTAGTATGTTATGAAATTATAGAAAATATTTTAAATATTGATCATAATATGATTATTATACATATATATAAATAAAATAAAAATTATTTAATTGGTAATCAATTTATATTAAATTATAAAGAACTTATGATTAAATATATTTTTATACAAAATAAGATTATCAACACATTATATGATATGATTTAAATTTAATATTTTTCATAATTTAAAATTAAATTATTCTAAATAGATAGAATATTGGGATTTAGGACATTTAAATTTGGTATATAGAGACATTGAAAATTTTTAATAAAAAATTAATTTCCCTGTTAAAATATTTAATCAAAATTTATAAGGGTAACAATGCAAAAATAAAGTTTGTAAAATTATATATTGATTAAAAGTGAACATATTCCTATTAAAAATTACTTCTAGGTATTAATTTCATACCCATATGTATCACTATATTTTTTTCTACATATGATATATCACTCGGCTAATGAACCATTCACACATTCGATTCCTTTCTCACTTATAACCTAACTCTATTTTTCAATTAAAAATACCTACTCTTTCTACTATAATATTATCTCACATATTGTATTTATATCGTTCCTCTTCACTAAATGAACATTATCAATATTTTACCATACATATCCATATATAAATACCTTGAAATGTGTTTTAAATGTTTAATGGAGTCCTCCCAATCCTTGAGCAGCTACATAAAAAAGTATGTATTATTCTTTAGTCTTTTAATAAATGTAAGAATTTTGTCATATTACATTTTATATTTAGTTTATTATGATTTTATATATTCTTAATATAACTTTTTAAATTCAAAATTGTTAGTTTTTAATGATATTCATCCCATCCACTCATTAAACACTTTATATAAATATTTTAAGAATAATTATTAAGATGTGGAAATAATTTCTTGATTATCTCCATCGACATTTAAATTTAATAAAATTCATTGTTATATATATTTTATTTGGAAATGAATATTGATAAAAATTTATCATAATAATATCTTTATTATCATAATGAAAAAATATTGATTAAATTATGTTTTTCTCTCCAAATAACCATTCCATTATCCCTTTTTATAGTATTTGTGATTACAAAATCATTATTTAATTTTATTCATTTTAGTTACAGATAATAAAATGTTATATTATTTAAGTATATCTATATAAATTATGTTTTAATATTGTTTTTAAAATGAAGAATATGAAATATATGTCTTTTATAGAAGTTTATTGTTCTATAAACAAATCATGAATTTTAGGTATGGGTTTCTTTGTCTTATTTTCAACCTCATCAGACATGTTTGATACTGAGAAACCAAAATGCCTTTATAATGTGAACTCACTAAAAAATTTATTTCAGATAGAAAAATATCATACATTTAATGTGATCATAAATTTCATTTGAAAATATACATCTTAATCTACATTTATTATTACCATACGAATATTCTAAGGGCTTTATCTACGCAATTTCATATTCATTGGGTCATAGAATTTCTTAAATGATTATTATTTTACATATATCTTTTATCCTAAAATATTTATAAATTTTTTATAATTACATTTTTTTGTAATAAATTTAATTTTCAATAGGATAATAAATTCTTATAAAAAATATTTTCCAAAATAAACATGTATCATGGGAAAAAATAACTATTATTTCAAAAAATGAATATATTCATCAGTGAACATATTTTCATTCTAACCAATCATCTAGAATATTATTTTAATGTATGATATTGAATATTATATAGAATTGTCATAATCTGTATACTTGAATTATATAATAAATACTATTACACTTTTTATGAAGTCAGTTTTCGAAAAATGCTATTCCCAAATATATAATGAATGTATTTTTATTATTTTTTTTGAATAAAATATTTTAAATTACACATGATTTTTTCATTACAATTAGGTCATTAAATTATATATTATTTTAAAAACTATTATTATATGGTATTCAAATGTATCTTCATTATTTTCATGAAAAATATTTTTAAAGAAAATATCACTTCATCTTTTATAATAATGACCCAAATAATTTGTGAAGAATTTAGTATTTTAAATTTTTTTATCCTAAAGTATTTAAATTTTATTGTGTTATTTTTTATTTGATAATATATTTTATTACTAAATATTTACTTTTTCTAAGATACATTCAAGATAATATATGATTTCATCAATTCATTTAATGAAACATCTTTATGAATCACAATCATTTTCCTTAGGTTCGGTAAAAAAAATTTATAAATTTTTTATACGCAAAAAATATCTAGTGATTATGATGTGTGTGGTCCTATATAAACCAACAATGAATTGGTCTATGATCAAAACTCATTAGATTTTCCCATCTAAGAATAATGATTTTCTTCACTAAATAATGGGTGTGCACAACCTTTTTGGCATGGATATAAATAGAATGTTCTCATAAGTGTGGTTATAAAAGGGTTTCTCACATAGGGAATCTAATGCTTTTTTTCCCAGAATTCCACAATATTTAAAATGTTAATACAAAATTTTAATATTATTTTTATTTAAATGAAATACATTTTTTTCATTATTAATCTATATTTTTAATATATTTTATACATTTATATAATATTCACTTGTTATATGATTAAAATTTTATTCTTATATAATGATACTTTTATGATGTTATGCTTTTCTATCATGATGTAAAATAATCATCTATGGTCTTATGGTATTTTAATATTGTAAATGTCTACGGCTCTATCTTTCCTTTCATGTTTGGGATCTATTATATTATGATATGATTTTACATTACTTTTAGTTTTAATAACACCTTTCATAAATTCATAAACCATGGGATATTAAGATCATTAACTCAAGTGTGGTCTTTATAAATAGGTAATATGTGATCATTTCAAAAAAATCATGAAACTATATCAAAATTTTTTGATTAATAAAAAATTTTAATTAAATATAAACTATTAGACATAAGGTTTTGTAAATATTCTGAGACGTATTTTTTAATTAATAGTATTACTATGTTATTTTTATTATGATTATATTGGGATTCAATTGTTTTCATCGTAGTTCAGTTTAGTTATTTTTTTATATCAGTTTAAGAAATGATGATAAAAATAATAAGAATAAATTTAATATAGCATCCAGTTATTTTTTATTGTATGAATATATTTTTATTACTATAAATATATGCAATTATTGATACAAAAAATGGATGATTTTTTTGACTATATTGATAATGTTTTAATATACTCGAAATGATTTTTTTGATTATTTGTCAGCCAAAATTATTGTTCATGATTAATATACCAATACTGTGCATGTAGTTTGAATATACTAGTGGATATGATATGGTTAGTTACATTATCATTTCAATACATTATTAATTTTATAAATACATATAAATTTCACTGTTATAAATAATATCATGGATAACCTATATTGAAACTAATAGATTCAAATGGTCACATATACACTCTATACATGAAAAATATATGAAATAGAATTCATTAATATGGGTGATGATATACATTAATGAGTTCTTATTAGATCAAATAACTAAGAAGAAAGTTAAAATTTATGAAATTTTAATTATATTGTAATATATTATTGTATTTACAAATAATCTATGTGGTCTTCCCAATGATTATGAGTTTGTGTTATTAATTTCACTAAAAAGTAAATCTATAAATCTATAAATAATATTATAGTAAATGGATACCTTTGAATTGTAAGAGTCAAAGAATAAACTCAAATACAATTTGGATAAGGGTGTCGTAATCTTCGTTACATTATTTTGGGGTGAAAATGTCCTTTTATTGAAAAAATATTAATGGATCAAAGCATATATTCATTGATAATGAAGATAAAATCAAAATTGTGCAAAAAATAATTCTCCTTCAAATATCAATGATATATAATTAGATTAGTAGGTTTTAAAAAATTATTTATGATTTAAATATGATGAAAATACCCATAATGAAGGAAATAACGTTAATATGTATGAACACTCATGACTCTCATGTATTGATACAATAGTTTCTAGTAGTTTTATTTTTTTGAAATTTAAAGATATAATTCCAAAACACAATAATAATTGTTTGTAAATTTTTCCATGATGTTGTTATTAATGTTATAGATCCATATTTTTCATATATGATGGATTATTAAGTCTTCATTAGACTTATTTAGTTGGATATTTATTTTCCACCATGTAATATTTATATAATAGTTTATCTGTTGATTAATTTTGTACAATGGTTATCAATATTTGGTCATGTTAATTTATTACAAATGTATCCTTTTAGATGATATATGAAAATTTCAATGGTAATTGTAATGAATATGTAATTAGAAGAGGCCATATATATTCAAAAAAATATATTAGGTTCCATAATTTAATTATGTTTTGATTATCTATATGATGGGGAGAAGATTGGTTTACCTATATTTCCACATTTGAAAATTGATATGGAATATAAAGGGATTCATTTCTGAATGATAATGTAAACTCCATGTGATGAATGGATGGTGAAATTATATACATTAGTAATAACATATCATGTCTAAAAACATATATATATTATGATATTGATGAATTTAAGGCATGATATATATAAGTAAATTAATTTTGGTTGATTATTGAATATAAATATTCATTTTTTCATGTTTTATGGGAAAACCTTACTTTTATTTCTCCTACCCAAAAAAGTTTTAATAGTTAAAAGGGGTTTTATGACTGTGATATTGTGGTATTTATTAGATAGAAATGATTAATCATTTTACTTGAAAAGCATCGATGGAAAGAGTACATTAAATATAGTGGATATATTGTTATTTGTTGGGAACATTATTTTTCATGTGGTAATGATATATTACCAATATATATATATATATATATATATATATCTCAAAATCATGTCTTAGGGTTGTTGAAGAAATATGTGAAATTGATAATAAAAAATTTCAGGTATCAGTATTTAGACCTATGCGGTTTGAAAGTAACAATGGAATGAAACAATATATATAGATTTATACTTTTTTTTGAAAATAGTTCATTTCATAGATGAGTAATTTATTTTGGCGATTCATGCTAATCAAATAGTTATTTTTTTTGAACCATAAAATAATGAGTGGTCCATTTTTATAATAGGTATAAAATAAATTTTGTGGCTAGAATATGGATGATGTTGAATACCTATCATATATTGTTTTCATATATGACCTGTTCACCTAAAGATGACAATGAATATGATGTACTCATTTTCTATACAAAATAAATTATCATATTTATGGGATATAATACAAAAATCCATTAATCACATTATTAATCCATTAATATATTTTTTTCTTATCAACTAGATAGCATTAATAATGTTTTTTCTATGGTAAATTTAATATATAGATGTCTAACATTTCAAATTTTATAATATTTTTTATATTATTAAATTTTAATATAATTTTATGTTGAAAAAGTTTCATTCATAATTTTTTTGTTACTATATTATTTATAATATTCATTTTATGATATATTCTTTTAATAAAAAAAGATTTAATTTTTTTTCTTATAATGAAAAATTAAATATTTTATTATAAAATTAAATTATTTCAAAAAAATAAAAATAGATATAATTATTCATTTTTATATCATAATATTTTATAATTCTTAATTAAAAATTTAAATATAATGTATCATTATGTCATGACCCGTCCTCAGGGCTCGTGCCGTGACTACCCAAAACCCACCTTCTATAGGCCAGGGGCTGGCGACTAGCACCAAGGCGTAAATCCAGGTAAAAAGGGATGTCATTGCCTTTGTAAAGTAAACAAACACCACAGAGAAAGCAACCAGTAGAAGTAAACACTAAGTAATCTCTGATACAAAGTAAGTGCGGAAAAGTAAGTGGGCCATAATACAAACCTAAACTGAATGTAAAGTACAACTGGAAGGGGAAAACATCAACTGAAAGTAAAGCCACAACGTTGAGCTATCCACTGAAATTCCCACCTGATTGTGTGAGTACAGATATCCTCCACAGCTCCTCGGGTCTAGCCATACACTCCGAGAATGTCCCGCCTAGTGGTCCACCTTCAGGTACAATCCTGCTCTGCAAGCCTCAACCACGATCAGCACTGTCCATCGTCTGCAACCAACACAACATAGTGATGGCATAGCCCATGCAGTGTTGAGTATAATCTACTCAGTATGGACCCCGAGACCCCCGAAGGTCTCCCAGAATCCACAAAGTATAATCCACAAAGGAAAGATTCAATCACGAAGTGACATTTGACATTGCTTGGGTATATGCCCATACATATACCTAAGTCATCAATTCCAATTCGCTCCAACTCCGAGATCAAGTACAACCCTAGTCAACATAGGAAAACAAAACGTAAATCCACACAGGATAGCAGAAAAAAATTCACATAGGAAGCAAAACAGGATTCAGCTCACACAGGTATACTTTTTCGAAACACGATAGAGATGATCAGATATAGCCACAGATTCATCTAAGCTGTCAGACCCACAAAGGATTGATAGGTACTAACCCCCGCAATGACCCACAAAGGATCTGAACCACAATGGATCGATAGGTAACTAACACCTGCAATGACCCATAAAGGATCTGACCCACAAAGGATTGATAGGTAACTAACCCCTGCAAAGACCCACATAGGATCAGACCCACACAGGATCTGTAGGCGCTGGCCAACACAGGTCTGCTGAGCGCTGACCGACACAGGATCAGACCCACACAGGATCGGTAGAACTAATCCACGTAAGATCACTGAGTGTTGTAGTCATCGCCGTCGAATCCACTGAGGATCTCTGTACAGTCGTCGTCGTCGTCGCAGTCGCAGCCAGCTCTAGGGTTCCCGCACACAGAAAGCTTCTTCAGGAGGGTCCGCTCCATGAGGCAAGGGGCTGATACATCAACTGAAACATAGTCTGGAGTTGATGTATCCAAATTTTCCATATCTTCAACAGGAAGTCAACGTCACAGACGGCACGTCAATCGGACGCCCAGTCTGAGTGTTATTGGTTTTTTCGTCCCAGGGGCCCGGTTGGTTTTTAAGTCACAACCAACCCAACCGTACTCCAACTGCTTCGAAAACTCGAGCGGAGTAATCCAAATGTTCTGTCTCACTAAGAGGAATCCAAAAAAGTCAACGACATGTCATTCGGACGAATAAAAATCATGTTATGAGCATTTCCGCTCTGAGGGCCCGGTTGGTTTCGTGTACTAACTAACCCGACCGAACCCAAAGTATTACGAAACCTTGAGTGCGATATACCGAAATGACCGTCTCGATCCAAGGATCGCATCACAACTGACTATGGGTCAATCGAAGGCCCATATATCATGTTATGGGCAACATACCGAAAAAGGATCAGTATTATGGGGTTCAGGCCCAGTCCGACCCGACCCAATACACCCAGGGTCGGCCCGAACCAGGTCGACCTAGCCTAGCCGAGGCGCGGCCAGGGAAGCCGACCCTATGCGCGGTGCGCTGATCAGGGGCTCGGCCGAACGGTCGAGCTGTTTTGGGTGCGGGGGGCACTGCCCCCGCGTGGAGAAACTACAACCCCTTTATGGGGCCGCTCAGCTAGCCGGCTGGGGGTTACGACCCCCAGCGATTTCCTCTGACAGGCCGGCCCGGCTGGCTGGCCTACTGCCACCAACACGGGACCGACAGGGGCTGGTCCCCTCTCTCTGATGCTGGCGGCTCGGAACCGGCCGATGTTTCCCCTGCTCCGCCGCACCCCGGAATCGGCCACAGCCTTCGTCCGTCCAATGGGGCGCGACGGCACCACGCCCCTCCGCCGCACCCTCGCTCAGGCCGCGGTGGTTTTGAGGTCCTCTGGCACGGCGCGACGGCTCCATGTCTTTTGTTCATCTTCTACGGCGCGGCGCAACGGTGCTGCGGATTTTTTTCATTCAAAGGTGCGGTGCGACGGCGCCATGCTTTTCTGCTCCCCCTTTTTACAGTGTCTGTGTGGTGCATCGCCACCACGTTGCCTTGCTTGCCGCATCAAAAATGAACAATCAAAAGGGGAGTAGAGTCGGCCATGTTCGTGTGGTCCGACCTCCTCCGGTTAATGAGATAACATGCGTTTCAATTGAAAGGGAAAAAATTATGGAAGTAATCACAAGAAAATAAACCCCTACCTCAATGTTGTCGTCGCACGAGCATTCGTCGCTGAAGAAGAGGATCGTCACAGAAGGAACGTCGCTGGCGTTAGGTGATCTCCGAGGAAGGTGTCTCTCGCCAACGGAGGTTGGCGTTCTTCGTTGGCGGTAGAGCGTTCATCGCTTTCTTCGTCGAAGAATGACTAATCCTCACTTTTTCTCCAAAATCGTTAACATAACCCAACCAACGAAATAAAATAAGTTCAACACTTATTTTATTATCAACCTAAGCATTTGAAATTCAAAAGATATGAAACGAAAAATTAATTCAATGAATTAATTGTAACGATTTAACCGCTCAATTTAATGAGGCATTTCTTAACTAGAAAAATGTAATGTTTGACTTTCATTAAAAGGTGGGTTGCGGGTGCATTACATAGGAGGGAAGAAACGGTGGGGCTCATGCAGGCCCCACATCACAAATATCCTACCATGTGGGTAGGATATTGTGGGTTCCACCATATCCGATTAACTTAGCTTAAGTGGAATTAAGTTAAATAAAATAAAGTGTCGCACCACTTTTATTTAGTTTCTTAACTTAACCCCAAAATTAAAAAACAAACCCGAGCAAATGCAACTCCATAAACGGCGTTCCTAAGAAAATACTAGCGCTGCGATTACCCCAGTTCCCTCGGAATTTGATTCCGAGCACCGGTTCAAAATTTAGAAAACCCCGCTCGTTCGTTCACTGACGTACCCGAGCTAAACTTCGAAAAATGATTTCGGGCACACCGGGACTCAGAATCAGGTGTCGTCAGAAACTGTACTCTTATAAATTTCAAAGAAAATTAAGAAAAAAAAAATTCATTGAATTTTACGGGTCTTTACATCTCTCCAACCTCAGCGCTTTACGTCCCCGTAAAGATACATCATAAACTAGGGAAACAAATGTGGGTACTGAGCACGCATCTGAGCCTCCCTCTCCCAAGTGCTCTCCTGGAGGTTCTGGTGCTACCATCTGAAGCGCACTAGAGGAATAGACTTTCCACGTAGGAACCGCTCATGTCGATCCTCAATCTCGACCTGGACCTCTCCAAAAGTCTCCCCATCATCAACATCCAGCTCCCCATGGTCGATGATATGCGTCGGGTCATGCAAATATCTTCTCAGCTGAGATACATGGAAGACATTGTGCACCCGGTGCAACTGAGGTGGTAGAGAAAGGCGATAATCCACCTCGCCAATCCTGCTGAGGACCTTGAATGGTCTGATGAAGCGTGGAGACAAATTGTTGCCTCGGCCAAATCTCTGTAATCCACGTCGAGGTGAGACCCGTAAGAAGACGTGGTCACCATCCTCATACTCTAGTGGCCTCCGCCTCCTGTCAGCATAAGACTTCTTCTGGCTCTGAGCTGTCCTCATCTGCTCGTGGATGATCTAGACCTTCTCCGTCATGGACTGGACCATCTTTGGTCCTACATGTGCTGACTCCCTAGGGTCTCTCCAGCACAAAGGAGATCTTCAAGGTCGGCCGTACAACGCCTCGTATGGTTCCATCCCGATGGTGGGGTGGTAGCTATTGTTGTACGCGAACTCCACCAAGTGTAGGTGGTCTTCCCAGCTGCGACCAAAGTCGAGGACACATGCGCGGAGCATGTCCCTGAGAGTCTGAATGGTCCTCTCCGTCCGACCATCTGTCTGAGGGTGAAAGGCGGTGCTCAGACGTAGCTACATCCCGAACGCCTCCTGCAACCCCTTACAAAGCCGGGAAGTAAAGCGAGCATCATGATCGGAGACGATAGATGATGGCACACCGTGAAGTCGTACAATCTCCTGAATGTAGAGATGTCCCAATCTCTCCACTGAGCCCTGCTCTCTGATGGGTAAGAAGTTAGCCGACTTGGTGAGTTGGTTGACAATCACCCAAATGGAGTTGTGACCTCTGGAAGTGCGTGGAAGTCCCGTCACGAAGTCCATAGATATCCTATCCCACCTCCACTCTGGGACCTCCAAGGGCTGTTCCAAGCCTGCTGGTACCTGATGCTCTGCCTTCACCTGCTGGCAGGTGAGGCATTGAGTAACGAACTCTGCCACATGCTTCTTCATGCCCGACCACCAGTGCTGTCGTCTGAGATCCCGGTACATCTTCGCCACTCCAGGATGTACCGCCTTAGGGGCAGTGTGGAACTCTATCAGAACCTCCTATAGTAAAGCAACTGGTACCAAGGTACTTCCTCTGAAAAGGAAACTGTGCTCTTCTCTAAAGGAGAAACCATCAGGTGCCTTTCCTGAGAATATCTGTGCACGCCGCGTCTCACAGTCAGCTTCCCCATGTTGTGCCCCTCTGACCTACTGCAGTAGTGGAGGGGTGACTATAAGAGACTGAAGGAAGTTTGCTCCGTCTCTATGCACAAAGGATATCTGCAAAGCGGCTATCTGCTCTATCGCCTTCTCTAGTAGCTGAATGCATGTCCTCCTACTGAGAGCATTGGATACTACGTTCCCCTTCCCATGAGTATAGACTATCTCAAAGTCATAGTACTGGAGGAACTTGAGCCATCGCCACTATGTTAGGTTCATGTCCTTATGAGAGAAGATGTACCTGAGACTCTGATGGTTAGAAAAGACTTTAAACTGTTCGCCCATCCGATAATGTCGCCACATCTTTAGAGCGAAGAACACTGCTGCTAACTCCAGGTCATGAGTAGCATAGTTCTTCTCATGCTGCCTCAAATGGCATGATCCATAGGTGATCACGGCCTGCTCCTGCATCAGAACACACCCGAGTCCGGTCCCTGATGCATCGCAGTAAACTACATACCCCACTCCCTCCTCCGGCAACCTCATGATAGGTGCGCTGGTCAATCTCTGTGTCAGCTCCTGGAAGCTCTGATGACATCTGTCTGACCAACCAAAGGGTTTCCCCTTCTTCGTCAAAGCTGAGAGTGGTGCCGCAACTCTGGAGAAGTCTGGCACAAATCTCTGGTAGTATCCAGCTAGTCCCAATAAACATTGCACCTCTGTCACGCTCCTGGGTGGCTCCCAAGCTAGAACTGTCTCGTTCTTCACAGGATCCACCACAACTCCCACCTCAGAGATGACGTGTCCCAAGAAGTGGACCTCACGTATCCACAACTAACAATTTGAGAGCTTTCCATAAAGCTGGTGCTCTCGGTGTGTGTCTTGTACAACCCGCAAGTTGTAGGCATGCTCCTCCTCAGTCTTCGAGTATATCAAAATGTCGTCAATGAAGACCACAACAAATCGATCGATGTATGGCTGAAAGATCCTGTTCATGAGGCCCATGAACACTACTAGAGCATTGGTTACTCCTAATGGCATAACCAAGAACTCATAGTGGCCACACCGACATCTGAAGGTCATCTTCTACACGTCTTTATCCCGAACTTTGAGCGGATGATAGCCTGACCTGAGGTCTATCTTAGAGAACCATCATGCTCCCCTGATATGATCAAAGTGATAATAAATCCTCGGTAGCGGATACTTGTTCCTCACTGTCACCTGGTTCAGGCGACGATAGTCAACATGTAGTCGCAAACTCTCGTCCGCCTTCGTGGCGAAGAATATTAGGGAAGCCCAGGGTGAAACACTAGGTTAGATGAATCCCTTTCCCTGCAAGTCCTCCAACTGTACTCGTAGCTCTCGAAGCTCGGTGGGAGCCATCCGATATGCTGGGGTGGATATCGGGGCTGTCTCGGGGTATAGATCAATATAAAAGTCTACCTCTCTACGAGGAGGTATTCCTAGAACGTCGTCGGTAAAAACATCTGCATACTGATCCACCACTACAGGAAAACTAGGACTCCGCACGTCAAATACTCCTAGGATGAGGCTAGCCAAATGATGAGTGATGGTTTTTCCTCTCCTCTGTGGGAGTCCATCCTGTGCTGTGAAGGATCCCTTCTCGCCAGTGAAGGTGAACATGCTCCCGTCGGTGCGTACACATCGCACCTTGCGCCTAATACAGTTGATCTGAGCATGGACTGTAGATAATTAATCCATTCCCAAGACGACATCGTAAGGCCTCGATGCTTCTACAAGAAGATCCCAGCCGAAGCTATCACCTCCTAAAGTAAGCTCACACTGCCGGCACCAGTGCGTAATCATCGAGTCTGCTCCCGTAGGAGTCTCTAGCCATAAGGATCGAGCCCACAACTCTATCAGAATCAACGAGCTCCAAACAAGGGAAGTGTCTATGAAAGTGTGACTCACTCCTATGTCTATAAGAACTGCAGCAAGGGTGGAATAGACACATATAGTACCTCGAATCATCTCGGGCGTGCCGTGGTCGTAGGCCTCCGCTACCTGGAGCTGTGCCTGTCTTTGCCCGCCAGCTCCCTGTGGTCAGGGTGGACCTCCTGGTGGTGGTGGTGGTAGAGCCTCAAAGTGTCGCCCTCCATCTGCTGCTCGGTCATATCCTCTGCCTCGTCCAGCTGCTCCCTGCGGACTGCCACGGTCGACCCTCTGCGTCCGCCTCGGTGGCCCCTAAACCGTCTGCTGCTCCTCGGCATGGTGGGTCGGGAAGTCACGAGCCATGTGGACCTGCCCGACGCATGTGTAGCACTGTCTGCCTCTCGGATGACTGGCTCCACGCTCTGTGCCCCGCACTGCTGAGCCAGTGTCCTGAGGTCATCTTTCTGAGGGTTTGGTCATCCTGGACCCATGAGTCATCCGTCGACTGCCTGCTGCATAAGAGTATTCTACGTGCCACCCCGCGGTAGGTCTTGCTGCTTATGCAGGCTCTTCATGGAAGCTCTCGATCAAAAGGGCTCACTCCAACACTCCTGCCTGAGTTGGAATGATGAGGGAGATCAGCGATTCCCTGATCTCATGCCTCAATCCATGATTAAAGGTCCTGTGCCAAATGAATGAGTCCCGTACCATAACTGTCGAGTAGCGCGAGAGATCGGTAAATCTCGACGAGTACTAGGCAACCGTCAAGCTGCCCTGCCGCAACTGAAGAAGCTCCTGGATGCGCATAGCATGGAGGGTGTATTGGATGAACTCTGATCGGAAGAGGCTCTCAAAGTCTCTCCAGAGAAGAGATGCCTCATCGTGCACCTGGAGCATCAAGCTCCACCATCTGCCCACTGCCGCATGTAGTAGGCTCGCTGCAGGATCATCATGAGGTCTGCTGGTGTCCACACTAACCTGAAAACACATACCACTGCCTCCAGCCAATCCTCGGATACGTGGGGTTCCGTCTTCCCGTGGAACATGGGCGTTCGCTAGCGCTGGAACTCGTGCAGTGCACTAAGGTCACGTGCATTGTCATTGGCTCAGGCTAGAAGCATCGGTGGCTCGGTGGGTAAAGGTACTGCCGGTGCCTCAGCTGTCAAAGGGCCCTGTACAGAGGCCTCATCGCTCGTTGGGCTGTCGTCACACTCAACTCTCGGAACCCTAGCGGGTTGCCGTCGTGGGGCCATCCTGAAAAGGAAACAGGAGCGCCACGGTCAGAACTGTATACCTGGTGAGCTGACACAAAGTAGTCAAAAAGAAAATTTGAATCACACATGCAATCAATGTTCCCGTGCATTAATTCGGAAATCAGATGTCATGGTCCTGGTGTATGGATACGTCGGCTTCCGCACCAACACTGGACTCCCTAGACTGATAACCACACTCAATACGCATAACACTATTTCTTCACATAGAAAAAATATCAAAGTACAATGTTCTGCGGTAGAACCGAACTCCTCTAATACCAATTTTTCACGACCAGTACTCAGGGCCTGTGCCGTGACTACCCCAAGCCCGCCTTCCATAGGCCTGGGGCTGGCGACTAGCACCAACGTGTAAATCCTGGTAAAAAGGGAAGTCATTGCCTTTGTAAAGTATACAAACATCAGAGAGCAAGCAAGCAGTAGAAGTAAACACTAAGTAAAAGCTGATACAAAGTAAGTATGGAAATGTATGTGGGCCAGAATACAAACCCAAACTGAATGTAAAGTACAACTGGAATTGGAAAACAGAAACTGAAAGTAAAGCCACAGCGTCGAGCTGTCCGCTTGAATTCCCACCTGAATGGTGAGTAAAGATAGCCTCCACAGCTGCTCAGGTCCATCCGTCCACTCTGAGAATGTCCCGCCCAGTGGTCCACCTCCAGGTACCGTCCTGCTCCGCAAGCCTCAACCACGATCAGCACTATCCGTCGTCTGCAACCAACACAACGTAGTGCCGGCATATCCCATGCAGGTGTGAGTTGAAGCTACATAGTAGGAACCCCGAGACCCCCGGAGGTCTCTCAGAATCCACAAAGAATAATCCACAAAGGAATGATTCAATCACGAAGTAACATTCGACACTGCTTATGTATATGCCCATACATACACCTAAGTCATCAATTCCAGTTCTCTCTAACACCGAGCTCAAGTACAACCCATTACACACAGGAAAACAAAAGGTAAATCCACACAGGATAGTAGAACAAAATCCACATAGGAAGAAAAATAGGATTCAGCTCAAACATGTATAATTCATCGTAAGACGATAGAGATGATCATATATAGCCACTGATTCATCTAAGCCGTCGGACCCACAAAGGATCGATAGGTACTAACCCCCCACAATGACCCATAAAGGATTTGACCCACAAAGGATCAATATGTAACTAACCCCCGCAATGAACCACAAAGGTTCTGACCCACAAAGGATCGATAGGTAACTAAACCCAGCAATGACCAACACAGGATCAGACCCACACAGGATCTGTAGGCGCTGACCCGCACAGGACCGCTGAGCACTGACCCACATAGGATTGGACCCACACATGATCAGTAGCACTGATCCACGTAGGATCACGGAGTGTTGTAGTCGTCGCCATCGAATCCTATGAGGATCTTTGTACAGTCGTTATCGTCGTCGCAGTCGCAGCCATCTCTAGGGTTCCTGCACAAAGTAAGCTCCTTCCGGAGGGTCCGCTCCACGAGCCGAGGGGCTGATACATCAACTGACACAAAATCCGGAGTTGATGTATCCAAAAGTTCCGTATCGTCAACAGGAACTCAACGTCACAGACGGCGCATCAATTGGACGCCCGGTCTGAGAGTTATTGGCTTTTTCGTCCCAGGGGCCCAGTTGGTTTTTAAGTCAAAACAAACCCGACCGTACTCAAACAGCGTCCAAACCTCAAGAGGAGTAATCCAAAAGTTCTTCCTCACTAATAGGAATCCAACAAAGTCTATGACACATCATTCGGACGTCTGGAACTCATATTATGAGCGTTTCTGCTCCGAGGGCCCGGTTGGTTTCGTGTACGAACCAACCCGGCCGAACCCAAAGTATTCTAAAACCTTGAGTGCGATATACCGAAACGACCATCTCAATCCAAGGATTGTATCACAACTGACGGTGGGTCAATCGGAGGCCCGTATCTCATGTTATGGGAAACATACCGAAAAATGTTCGGTATTAGGGGGTTCGGGCCTGGTCCAACCCGGCCCGATATTAGGGGGTTCGGGCCCATGCGGCCCGGCCTGGGCGCAGCGCGGCCTGGCGGCCCGGTCTGGCGGACCGGCCAGGGCTGCCGACCCGGTGCGCGGCGCGCTTGTGCGCTGGCCAGGGGCTCGGCCGAACTCCCGAGCCGTTTCGGGTGCGGGGGGCGCTGCCCCCGCATGGAGAAACTGCGACACCATTATGCGGCCGCTTAGCTGGCTGGTCGGGGGTTACGACCCCCGACGATTTCCTATGACCGGCAAGCCTGGCTGCTGCCATCACGGGACAGGCAGGGGCCGATCCCCTCGCTCCGACGTCGGTGGCCCGGAACCGGCCGTCGTTTCCCCTGCTACGCCGCGGCCCGAAACTGACCGCAGCCTTCGTCCATCCGGTGCGGCGCGATGGAGCCATGACCCTCCGCCACAGCCCCGCTCCGGCCACGGTGCTTCTGAGGTCCTTCGGAATGGCATGATGGCGCCTCGTCTTTTGGTCATCTTCTACGGCGCGGCACAACGGCGTCACAGATTTGTTGCTTCCAACGGCTCGGTGCGACGACACCGTGCTTCTCCGATCTCCCTTTTTACAATGTTTGCGCGGTGCTTCGGCACCGCGTTGCCTTGCTCACCGCATCAAAAATCAACAACCAAAATGGGAGGAGTGTTGTCCGTGTTCGTGCGGTCCAACCTCCTCCCGTTAATGTGATAACAGGCGGTTCAATTGAAAGGGAAAAAACGACAGATGTAATCACAAGAAAATAAACCCCTACCTCAACGTTGTCATCGCACGAGCGTTCGTTGCAGAAGAAGAGGATCGCCGTTGAAGGAACGTCGCTGTCATTAGGTGATCTCTGAGGAAGGAGACTCTCACCGACGGAGGTTGGCTTTCATCATTTGCAGTAGAGCGTTCTTTGTGTTCTTCGTCGAAGAATGAAGAGTCCTCTCTTTTTCCCCCAAAGCTTTAACACAACCCAACCAACGAAATAAAATAAGTTCAACACTTATTTTATTATCAACCTAAGCTTTTGAAATTCAAAAGATAAGAAATGAACAATTAATTCAAAGAATTAATTGTAACGATTTAACCACTCTATTTAATGAGGTGTTTCTTAACCAGAAAAACGTAAGGTTTAACTTTCATTAAAATGGGGGTTGCGGGTGTGTTACTTAAGAGGGAAGAAACGGTGGAGCTTGTGTGGGCCCCACCTCACAAATATTCTACCATGTGTGTAGGATATTGTGGGTTCCACATAATCCGCTTAACTTAGCTTAAGTGGCTTTAAGTGAAATAAAATAAAGTGTCTCACCACTTTTATTTTATTTCTTAACTTAAACCGAAAAATTAATAACCACAACCGAGTAGACACAACTTCGGAAAATGAGTTTCTAAGAAAATACCGGCACTGCGATTCCACCGGTGCCCTCGGAATTCGATTCTGAGCACCAGTTCAAAAGATAGAAAACCCCGCTCATTCGTTCACTTAACGTACCCAAGCTAAACTTCGGAAAATGATTCTGGGCACACCAGGCCTCAGAATCAGGTGCCGTCAAAAACTGCGCTCTTGAAAAATTTCAATGAAAATTACGGAAAAAAAATTTTCCTTGAATTTTATAGGTCTTTACACATTATATGAAATTTAATTTTTTTAAAAAAATAATTCCTTTTATGTGTTTAATTACATAATAATATTCCTTTTTTTCATTATTAAATTTTTTTAATTTTACAAAAATATGAAAAAAAACCATAAGATTTTTTATGTATCCTACATCATTATAAATTATAGACAATTAGGTAGGGAAACCAATGAATCTATGTTTTTCATATAACTTTATATATATAGTAATTAATTGTTTAATGAAAATAAACACATGTTTATTAAAATTATGTGAATATCATAATATTATCCCTATAGGATGGTAACTAAATATGTTAGACATGGGATTATAAATTCACCAATATGTTCACTATTAGGAGTATATCATTTGGTGATAATTATCATTGATGAGAGAAACTACCAACATAGAACACATACTATGATGATAATGAGAAACCCTGATATGTATAGTGTTTGGAAGATATGTATTTAATTCCCTAGTAATAGAACTGTCACCCAATTGACGAATGATTATTTTGGGAGTCCATACTAATAAATGTTATAACATTATTTATTTAGGTTTTAAATGGTTATAATATTATAATATTTTTAATAAATTATCTAATTAATTATATATGAAATTTAACATTAAATTGAAAAAAATAAATATATTTTGTCTATTGTATTTAAGAGAAAGATGGATGGATTTTAATAATAATTTGAAATAATTATTTATTTTTTTATATAAAAAATAAATACCCATGACTTAGGTTTTGGTTTATATATATAGAGACCTTGTAGATGTTTGTCTCTAATTGAATGGATGGGACGCCAATAAAATAATTTGAAACTAACTATAGTAAATTGTTTTAATTATTTTATATGGTGTTTATTTTATCTTATTTTATATTGTTCAAGTATAATTTACTAATATATATAGACTCACAATTTATTACAATATACATTGTCACAAAGACAATATCCAGTATTAGAGTATCAAATAATTATTTAAAAATTTGTGAATTAAGATACATGTCATATAGATGATTTAAAGATGATTTATCTTCCCCGACATCTCTTCATCCTCATCATGAAATGTTGAAAATGGAAAAAATGAAAAAAAGAGAAGTATATTATGAATCCAATAAAGAATGTTTTGTATAGTATCTTTAATAATTATTTGTTACTTTTGAACATCATTATTGTTTAGTTAATTTATGCCACTAATAATTCATTTGAAAATATTACATTTTGACGCCCTTCAAGATAAAATGAAATAAGGAGTCGTTATCCCTTAGTGTATGAAGAATATTATTTCTATTAATTTTTATATCTAGAAAACTCGGCCAACATCAAAAGATATTTGGATGGAACTGGTTTTAACATCAGTAGCATACCAACATAGATCCACCAACCCGTCCCTCAGACCCGATTAGGAACTGTTTGTTTCATGATGGGGATACCTATTTATGTATTCTATGAAACAAAAGTGCACGTCATCTAGGGTATTATTTAAATCTCTATCTTTGTAATAACACTTACTTTTTAAACTATAATTATTTTCTAAATAAATATACATTACAATATATTATATTTAAATTATACATAAAGAGTCAACATAGAAAAAAATTATAGCTTATTTAAATTGTTTAAAAACATTAAATAATTGATTAATTGTAAATCTATAATTTATAAATATAAAAATGGGAGAAATAATTGAAAATATAAAAACTATAAGGGAAAAATATGGGATTCACAAATCTTCTAAAATAATTTCCCTCATAAAAAACAGTATATAAATGAAATAGAATATTTCTAATACAATCAACATTATAGAAATTGGAAATACAAAACAATTAGTGAAATTTAGGTGATCACTTAATGAAGGAGTTAAGTTGTATTTTTAAAAATTAATTTCACTGTTGTAATTGTAATTTGACCATTGGAATAGTTACTAGTCCTTTGGGAATGGTAACTTTACAATTATAATAGTTATTTGACCTAAAAATATTTTAAATTAATGAAATTTATATTTATCTCGATTAATTTATGTTAACAAATTATTATTCCAATATGTATATATATATCAATAGTAAAAATTAAAACAAAATTTAAGATCATTATTAGTAAACTGTACTTAAAGGTATTTCATAAAAATATTAAATTATATTTCATAAAATATCATAAAATATGATATAAAATATTTTTTTATAAAAATAATTTAATTATTAAAATATAAACATCAAAATTTTCTAATGGTTAATTTTTTAAAATTTTAAAAAATAAATAAAATTCAGTTGACTATTAAAAATATATTTTTCTCTCATTACCATCATATATTGAATAAAATTATTATTTATATAAAAAAGAAAAAATAATTTTTGAATAATTATCCTGGAAAAAATATATTTAATTTTATAAATTAATAATTAAAAGAAAATAATCTTGACTTTTATCCCAAAAAATTAAATTACAATGTTTAAAGTCGAATGTATTCCTTTATTTTGTTTTTCATTTTTTCGACATTCATTTTCTATAAAATAGTGAATTTGATTTACAAAAGGGTTTAATATCCTAAAACCATAAAATTTTATATATTTATGAATCAATGTTTAAAAAATAACAATTTCATAATGTTTCCATTTTATTTGGTATTTAATTCAAATAATGTTCTCAAAAACACTGATCTCATCATGTTTAAATAATATCTCCACCTCCCCATATAAATCCAAACCTCTCATACATAAAAAAGAACAATATATACCCATTTAATAACTATTAATCCATTATAAATCATAAGGAAGTTCTATAGTAAATAAACACCATTCAACAGTTATGACTAATGTCGTACAATAGAAGAAAAACAGAATAAAATTGTATGTTTCTATCAACTCATATCTTGTTTTCCTTCCGTCTTCAATTTTTTCAACAATTTAATTTCAAATAAAAATCATCTAACAATAAATACGTAGTATGTTAGAAATAAATTAACGATATTATCCTAATTTGAATGTTTTTTATGTATTAATATTTTATTCCTCTATTCCACCTTATTAGGGAAATGATCCCAATAACGCTCAGTTAGCCACCTATATGTACATTTCTAACTTATTTTATGTCACCAACCATATGTATGGTTATAAAATATATATTAATAAATATATTTATATTATTCTTATATAATTAACCATTCTTTTTTATAAATTACTTCGACGAAAAGTAGATAAATTTATAAAATATGAGATATTTTAAAGGAGAATGTGGTATCAAATGAATTCACATTTAACAATGGAAAATTATGATACATAATAAAATTATATTTATAGATACATAGTGTAATGAATTAGGAAAATTAAATTATGTATATGTTTTATAATAAAAATTGTTTATTATTTAAGACAAATAACATTGAAGAAATAAATCAAGATTTATTTTAAGAGGATTCTAAAACCCAAGTAAATCAATTGGTTAATCCAACAATATTGTATTTTTATGTAGGAAGAGTATTTAAAAAAACATAAATATCATTTCACTATTATTAATTTTACTATAAGGAGATATACATGTTTTACTCCTTTTAGGAAATATTTTTATTCCTAATACAATTACTTTTCCAATAAAATTCTCTTCAAAATCCATCTTTGGATCATCTTGAGTTTTTTATTCCTGACTCAAGGATAGTGATGTTTATTTCATGTATATGTTATCATAATTATTTGGGAATAACCATGGTTTATTTGTGAAATTAATATTTATAAAATCCCTATGAAAACCATTCATTTTCAAGGGTATTTTCCAAAACATGATTATTATATTATATATTTGGTATGGATTATTATTATGATTAATGATGTAAAGAGTTGTCATGGAATGATATATTACACCAATGCATTGGGTAATGTGGTTTATCTCACTAGATAGTTTTTATTATGTGTAAACATTATTCCATTTTTTCACAATTAAAGTGTTATGATTTCTGTTGATATGTTATACATGAACATGATACTAGTTTATTACACAAATATGTGTGTTATTTTTCCACTATGACATAATTTTTCACTATTAATCATATATTAAATTCAATTTATTTATCTAATGATTGTATCATTATGTTTATACTGATGATATTATTATTATGTGATGATTTTGATTATGCTCACCAATTCACTATTGATTCATATAACTTATTCCTCATATTACTAGGATTTATTATCACTCGCTTAATTGAAGAACATCTTTACATGATTACACATACAATATAAAGTATGAAAATTTATAATGGAAAAAGACAAAGATTTAATTAAATTTTTATGTTTTCTTATTTACATGTGATGTATGAGCCTATTTTTCCAATACACTAAACCTATGGATTCTTTATTTATGAAATTATATTTTTTTTTTCTTAAAAATTATGAAAATATTAATTAAGATATTATTTGGGTCCTTATAGTTAGAATTAGAATGATGGATTATAAAAGTTGGGGAATGAGATTTAATAATTCTTGTGATTATAGTAAGTATATATTTATGTATATATAATAAATATTATACCAATTGTTTTAATAAAATTCCCAAAATATAGATACCATAATATTTAAAATTAGAGTAAATTTATTAATAACAGAAAATTAATTTTTTCATGCATTTTTTAAAGAATATTTTTTAAAACCTTTTTGTTCTACAAAATTTGTGAGTACTGTGAAAACCCATTATAATAATCTATGTGAGAGATTGTAAAATAGTATTCCAAAATTGGTTCTTAATATAATTGGATATGGAATTAAAAACATTAGGGTAATGATTACCCAGATTTCTCGGTCTATGATAAAAATATGAAACCTTGTGGAGTTTCCAACATCACCGATGAAGGAAAAACATGAAATTGAGTACATTATGAAATAATAACTACCCAGTTTTATTGATACTTAAAATATAATAGTCATGGAATAGTGAGTTCAGTATCTGTTCAAAGATATTTTCAATTCTCCATTATTCTGAAAAGGATACAGTGACTCTGGTTGTATATAATATATATGGAGAAGTCATTCAATAGTGGGAATTGTTAAATAATATCAGGTTGATTGATAAATTAGATGAAAAAATGATAATAATTTAAGAAGTAGTTCCATAACATGTATTTTCAAATAAATCTTTGATGGATATTGAAATGAGAATTCTTAACGACTAATAAAATAGATGGAGTTTATTTCAAAGAATACACATAAAACATGGCAAGTAATTCAATATAAATCATAGTATATTTTTCCAATTATGAAAGAAATATTGGTATTTTTTTCCAAACCACACCCTCAAATGAATATTTATATCTAATAATTGCAGAGTTATAATGATGTATTCCAATATTGTGCCCATGTATATAAGGTGTTTTGTGAACCATCTCATGGTTATTGAGGTAAAATATAATTAATGAAATTGTAAGATGATGTGTTAAATAATATGTGATTAATGATAATTCATCCATCCACATGTCAAAAATGTGGAATAAAGCATCACAGAAAACTCCAAAAATATATGGGGGAATTCATCTAGTATGAGAGAGATGGAAAAAATATGATGTTTTTTAAATAGATATGAAAAATCTATCTAATATGATGGGTAAATCAAAAAATATTCATACTGCACCACCCATGGGTCAATGCTTTAAATATATAGATCAAGGGAATTAGTCATGCTATAGAACTAAACTGTGGGCCCATGAGGGTAATAAACAAGAAAAGATAGTAATGAAAAATGTGAAATGAAAATATCAGTTCATCACTAAAGTTAATGTTGATATTGAACATGATGTTTTACAATTTACTATTAATATTCAACAAATAATAGAAAGAATTTTACTTTATTTCATTTAGAAAAATTACATTATATTATTATGTTTTCTAGAAATTTTTAATCAATGCTCTGATAACCAAATGTAGAGATATTTTCAAAACACCATGTGGTGTTATTATTTCCTAAATGGCATGAAGGCCATCATTTTTTATTGATTTTTGATAAACCCCTTTAAAGGGTTGGGGGGAACCCTTACAAGGCCCATAAGATCAGATATTACATGGCCTGTAGGCTTAGTATATTACATGACTCGAAGGTCGTTGGGAATTCAACTATACTATCTACAAGGAACTGCCCCTCCACCAGCATCTGCATCATTATAGTAGCTCTCCACCATCGCATGGCCGTCTGACTAGGATTCCCGTTCAAGCATAGGCATGTCCCGATGGCATAGGCATACCCTCTCATTCTGAAAAATCCATTTGGTTCTTCTCTGATGAGTGCACCTGCACTAAATCCTCTTTTGGAATGCTCTTTTTTTAGTGTGTCTGGGGCAACTGCATGTGGCCCGAATGCCTCAATGGTTTCTCGAAATCCCTACTGACCTGATGTCATAGGTGGCCCTAAATCCTTAAGAACTCGAATCCCCAACCGGTGGCCCAAGGTGAATAGTTCTAGCTGCTACAGTTCTAAACAGTACCTGCTATAGTAACTGCTATAGTCCTGCGGAAGTACCCACACAGTGTAGAATTTTTCTATAGTACACTATGTAATTCTATGTCATAATCATTATGGATTTTATCTTGTTATATAAAGGAAACATTAATTATCAATTAAAATAAGTTTTCTTTTATTATAAACTATGAATTTCTATTGTACAAATGATGGAAGATCATGGACTTCCTTTTGAAAATACCTCAATGGTGTGGGTACATGATAACTTATAATAAATAAAAACATCAGAAAATAATTTAGTAAACAGAGTGAATCAACCTTAAATAAATGGACATTTTTTGGAAACAAACTTATTTATTTCTTTAAAAAAAATCAGGACTTCCCCAATAACATGAGGTAGAGTTCTCAATAGATTTCAGATATAATAGCACTATTCTATTAAAATTCCCCTTTAGAATGACCTGAACGAAATGGAGTATACAAATAATAATTTATATTATTTATTTATAGAATGTTTTTATTCACCATAGTGCATCGCCTCGGGCAATGTAACTTATCTTTATAAAGAAAAACGGGATAATAAAAGGGGTTTTTTCTTGATTATTGTTAACTCAACAAAGATCACTATAAATTAAAATTATTCCCTATCAAGTATTAATATCATTTTCATCCAACTAAAATGAATTATTTACTTCTCATATGTGTATCAACATTTTATATATCATTAGTTGAAGGAGAAGAAGGAAGTTATTCTGAAGACATATTTTTTACAAGTTATATTAACTATTAGTTTGTGATAATTTCTTCATATATAAAAAATACCATGCTTACATTATTTTGTAGAGGAATAGAAACTATTGAGACTAACTCCCCAAATTTTTGGAAGTTTTTATGATATTTATATTATGCTAATTAAAATGAGGATAATGATGATAATCTCTATATTGTATATGTGATATTAAGAAAGGATAAAATGTATTGTATATTTAATAAGTGTGAATTTGGGATGATGAAATTCACAGTGATATGGATCATGATCATATGTGGAGAAATTTCTATATACCCGTCAAGGAAAAATGCAATCAAAGAATTGACATGACCCAAAAGTACAATGAAAATCATTATTTTTCATGGTATTTCATGGAAATAACATTTTCTTTGTTATAAATATATCAATATTTAATAGCCTTATGAATATGTTTACAAAAATGTGTAAATGTATTATTTGTAAAAAAACATTGATCCATGAGTATAATTTTCCAACACATGATATGGAGTATACATATGTGTTATTTTCATTAATGAGTTTGAATAAATATGATTATGGTGAGAAATGTGACACATATAAAGATCACCAGAGACTAAATTATATATTAACAATGAAGGTGTTAAAAATCAAACAATTTATTTGGTTATAGATTATAATGGTTTATGATTACATTATTTATTTCCATCTTAGAAAAGTGGGAAATGGTAAAGTTTATCTTAGCACAACAAAACAAAATACTCTATCAATGACGTGGGATGAGAAAACACATATTACTATGGAAAAAAAATGATAGATCGTGAAATATTAATGGACTGTAATATATTTTTCCTTTATGAATTATTTCATAAACATTTATCCAATATAATATTAAGGAGTAACAAATGTATGATTTAAAGACAACAAAATGATGAAATATTTAAAAAAAGGTAATCTTCATTAGATTAATTTCAATGATTATTTTTTTAATCTATTTGAAAATATGATTTGGGTTTCTTTATCACAAGTCATATTAGAGGATATATTTGATAATTCATATTTCACATAAATCTCCATCCATTTTGGATATATAATATATTTTATGATAATTGATAGACCTTATGTTCATAAAACATGAACAAGTTGGTCAATGATTTCAACATAATTTTCCTATAATGTTATTAATTTATTGTATAGAGTCATATGTTCAAGGGAATGATTAAACTATTTTATATACTACTATAGAAATTATAAAAAATCACCATGGACATTTTTATTTGTCTCCAGAATACTTATAATGGGAACAATAAAAAAGTGGTGGTAGGGTATTTACCCACCAAGGACTCCCACACCACCTTGACTTGGGATTATTTCTAAATGAAAAAACACACCATAATATAGATAAATTATATTGGGAGGTTTCATGGTGAATTAATTTTTATCATCTAAAATAATGATCTATATCCTATTGTAAAATTATAGAGAGGTATTCAATAAGATCTAAATATTTTATTAAATATATGTATAGCCTATAAGCCAACACATTTTTTATAGAATGAAGACTAGATATTTCTCTAATCATGTTTACAATGCAGTGGGTGAGATTCCTCTATATATAGGAATATAATTAAGTATTTTGTAACTAAAGTAGTGGTAGGTCACTTATACTATACATACATTTTCGTGTAGCTGAAAAGGGTTTTTAATATAATATCATCTTAAAACAATATTTGGGTTGCATCATTTTGCATATTTAAAATGTAATTTTGTTGGTTTCCTGTTAAATAAAGAATAATGAGAAAAGTTAAATAATATATGAATTAATGCTATATGTATTGTTCTATGGATTATATATTGGTTGAAATTGTATCAATATTTAATAGACCAAAAAATATATAGGTTATAATATCATGAAATATATATTCAAAATGAATTGACTGAATGTGATCTATTGTAAATAGTTCTATTTTATAAAATCTTTTTATCCCTGAATAAACTACCATAAGAGGAAGGAATATAGGGTGGTAGATTCTATTGGTGAGAAACAGAACGATTCTATATCCACGATGAGGATTGTAAAGGTCCCAATACAAATTTATTTAGAGAGGAAAATAATTAATTAATATATTGTGGAGATTATTCATTTCTAGACCGATTTTTTATCATCCATAAATTCATATAATGATAAATGGTTGTAAAAACTATGAAGTAGTTCAAAAAATATGTATTGAATAGTCCATAATTAAAAATTCATAAATACTATGTTTTATTTTGTGGAATCAGGATATTTTTACAATAAAATCAAGAATTGATGAAGGAAAATATTTGATGGTGTACATATGAAATCCTTACCTATACATCCAGGAAGTTCGATGATGTATAATGATATAAATAAAATCTATTAAGATAAAATGAAGTAAGACATGTAAGAATACAAATCCTGAATCTTTGTACACATGCATAATTATTATGATTAATAAATGTCTAAGGGTATGTTTTTAAAATTATCCATATTATATTGAAAATGTAAAATCATCACCGTGGAATATTTTTGAGAAATAAAATTAATTCACAAATAACATATTTCTATATGGGGTCTAATTTATCACCTAATAATATTTGAATATTTTATTATAGTTAATGATGATTTATCCCTTCACCAAAACACCATGATAAAAATAATGGATGTTTTGAGGCAACATGGAGTACTAATATTCTTTTTATTAAATTAAGATCCTAGGACTACAATATGGTTTTGAATAATTCCTCCATGTTTCTTTGAGGAAGTGATATATTTTAATACTTCATATGATCCTGATAATGTTTTTTAGACTAAGAGGAAATTTCAAACTATATAGGATATCCATATTTTTTTATGTATTTAGAAGGAATTTTGGTTTATCAGCTCTCATAAGTAGAGTTCTCATATAAAAAACATTTCCAACTGAGCATTCAGATAGAACCATATTATGATCTATGTGGGTAAAGTTATCATAATTCAACATGCATGGATGCAGTTGTAGGGTGGAAATTGATCGGAATAGATCTTTTTTATGAAATGAATTAATTGTTTGAAACCATTCAATTATAGATATATAATTTTTATATTTAAAATGCAATTTTTTTAGAATATTCCTTATATTTCAAATATAACCCATGCTATATCCATGATTTTTAGTGAATTTAGAATCATTGATAAATTACAATTTAATACATAAAATATATACACTATATCTTATTACATGTTTCATGAATAGCAACAATCTTAGGCATAACATACATAATATGTTTCTTCATAACCTATTTATTATAATTAATATATCATGTGAGAAAACATTCTGAGTAAGGGTATACATAACAAATGAAAATAGATTATCATATGGAAGAATAAGATAATTATACAACTATTATAAAAGGTTCCAAACATAAAATAATTATAAAATTTAACTAAATGAATATTAATGTTGAATAATTTATTACAGGGTTTTCAAATAATAAAAATATGATAGAAGACTAAAGATTCATAATAAATTAAGCATTATACTTGAGAAAATATCATAATCATAAGACTTATAATTGGGTCATTATAAAATAATCAATAAAGTTATTTCTATAGTCATGAGTCACCCCATGTATATCTTTTGGGGTAATGTCCAAAAAATTAAATTCCCAAATTATAATATCCATAATTATCTTTTGGGTAATTTATATATTGAAAACTAGATCTTTTCATATGTGTTTATTAAAATTTTGATACAATATGAGTGTATCAACAAAATTATCATCGCCTAAATTATTAGAGGTACATATCATACCCACCCACTATTAGAATAAAATTTGACCACCGTCGTTGGATTATATCAGAACCAATAGTCACATAATTATAAATGAATAATTTATATTTTCACAGATCATGAAAACATTTATCAACACCTCAATTATTAACACATGGAATGAAGATAATATTCATAAATATATCATAATAATAATAATAAATCATTTTAAGATTGAGTAAATATGGAAAAATTTTATCATATAACCATATAATCTTATAATGTTTTATTAATATAGATTATTTTCTATGATGGAGGAAAAATAAATTCATTCAGAGAATGTGGAAAAAAATTTCCTGTTACATTATTAGTAAATTCTATATAATACCAAATTATGAAAATGAAAAGAAGATTTCATTAATCCATTTTTATATAAAGTTAATAGTGTTAAAATATAAAATTAAATAATTATTTTATAATTTTTGAACCATTAATGAAATAAATTTCAATAAAATATATACATGGAATAAAATATCCCCATGCATAGAATGAAATGGAACCCATTTTTCTTTAACACATTCTTACATATTTTTAAAACATATGGATAGGAAATTGAATGTAAAACTTGTAATATCTAAAAAACTCAGAATAGGAAGAATTATAATATTTTATAAGGATATATAAAATAATATTATGAAGGGAAATTTATTCATAGAGAAACCTAGTGAAATTATATTTTAACATAAAAACCATTACCTTGAGTTTGTCTTCATCGTATGCTCTCTATCCTCTTAAATAAAAAACAAATATAAATTAAACAACTCTACCATTAATATAATATCACTAATAATACCAAACATGATTCACTTATAACATCTCATTACCCATTCATTAAAAAAATTCATTTTCATCATAATTTCTAATATTAATAAGTTTATTTCGCTTGAATGTTTTTGTTAAAAGTTATGGTACTCAGAAAATGACCATGGTTCCTCCACCTAGAATATGAAATATTATATAAATTTCACATATATTAATTAATACATTTGAGTAACCATTAATAAAAATTTGTTATTGAAACAAAATTACTTCATGATGTGTTTATGGAAGTTTATAAATATGATAATGTGATTCTTCAATTTAGTATATGGATGGAACCAATGAACATTAAATACTAATTAACAGTTATTGAAAAATTTATATATTGTAAATATCATATTTTTATATAAAATTAAATCATACATAATAAAAAAAAATTATTTAAGAGGAATAACAAATTTATTCAAGGATATGGTAGTCCGCAATGCTAATGATTCGTGTTTTTCATTTTTCATAAAGGAAAAATGAGAGTGAATTAAATGACTGTATAATAATTATAATATCATACCAGTATAATAATTATACCTATTTTTTCATTTTAATAGGATCATGTAAACTTTGTCAATAAATAAAATCTCATATATAAATTGAATAATAGAACCAAGTTTCATAACATATACACCCATTGTAAGATTTTCATCATTTGGAAGGGTATTAAACCATCGAGGGATGAAAGATTAGAAAAAAACAATAAGAAGTCTACTAGTGTTGAATGGATTATTGGACATATATTTTTTGTGAGATAAAAATATTTTGGGTTGATGGGATGTGAGGATTGGGGTGCCACATTTTTAAACGGGATGGAGTGGTAGTTTTTTAAATACTCAAAATGTTATGTATAATGGGAAGTCACTGCCAAAGAAGAACAAATATAATTAAAAAATAATATTTTTATTGGACAAAAGTCATTCATTATGTCCATAATTAAAATATAAAAAATATTTCAACACGTCCTACATGTTAATAATAAAAATTGAAAACATTTTCTACTTTAGTTTTCAAAACAGTAAATAGTTTTTACATGACTTTTTATTTATTTAAGATGAAAAATAAAATGATCATTATTATATAATTTGGGACAAATGATTCCATTTTAAGTCCATTTTTTATCAATGTTAATATGTGGAAAAATTAATTTTAAATTATTCAATATATAATTTAATTAAAATAAATTATTTTTAAAAATATAAAATCATTTTAAAATGAAAATTAATTTGTTAAATTTTTAAAAAATTCACATATAAAATAAAATTTTGTTGAATTTTTTTTTAGAAATTTTCACTTTAGACTTATATATTTTTAATTTCATTAGGTCATGTTATTTTTAAAAAGTATTTTTAACAATATATAAAAAGTAATAAAAAATTGATAAAATTATAAAAATTTTATCATGATTTTATATAAACGCAATAAATCCAAAAATGGTGTCAATTATTCAGAATTATCATCCTATAATTGATAAATATAACCATAAAATAGTATAATGGTATTTATTAAAGACATTGGTTTATAAGAAATCATTTTTTTCATGGAAGTTTTCATTCAATAAATATATTTAATGTCAAATATATAAATAATGAAAAAATATCAATTTTTAGGAAGAAAATTTAGGAGTTAAAATTTATTTTTTTTGTCGCTTTAAATAAACTAAATGTGTTCACAATTACTGATAATTTTATTTTATTATTCTTTTCTAGATTAATTTATATTTCATATTTCTATTACCAATATTTATGGTAGTCAATTCTATGACTATCATAAAATAGTATTCATTATTTGGTTTTAGTGTTTCATATGGTGAATTATATAAAACATAATATTTATTTAATCATAAAAAAATTGGGGCATTATATTCTACGCAAAAGAAAATTCATCCTCGAAATTTTCATACTTGGTAGGAAAAAAGTTGGGGTAATTTTCCATAAACCCATCCATAGGTTACCATACAGACTCCTCAATGTTATTATTTATTGAATAAAAATATATACATAACCAAGAAACAAAATCTCAATGTAGAGTCAAAACCCATAAAACCGTCCTTATATAATTTCTTGAAGGTTCAATATAGCACTTGCCTATGAGAACACACCCCATGGGAGATATTATAGCTGAACACACTCATTTGAGGGGTCAAGATCATTTGTTCTCGAAAATAAAGGTAATTTAGAGGTATGTCTGAGATATGATGTTGATGAGACAACATCTATTTAGAGAGATCAGATCATAATACATTAATAGAGGTCAATGGCCATGGATCAGTAGGGTTACTGGTCCCTCTTGAAATAACATTCAATATAGGGGATCATAACCAAATTATATATTATTTAGACCAATTACAATGACCAAATGTATGAAAAAATTAATGGAAATGAGGATATCCATAGGAATATTAGAGGGATATATTCTCTATGATGTTGAGTTAGTAGTCGTAGTGGTATGACTCCACTAAATCCAAAATAAGGGAACCCTACCCCAATATAAAAATGACATAGAATATACAGACAGGACACCCTATATACAGATAATGGAGTACTATTCCAATACCTGGTAGGAATGGTCCCTGAAAACTCACTAAATGAACACTGGTGCAAATAAAATCATGCATGATTATATAAGAATAAAGACGAATCCATGTTTTCATCAAATGTGTACATGAAATGTCCCTAGGGTATATGTAGTGTCTCACCAAGTTTGGTAAAACTCGTGATTGGTCATATTAAATGACTGAATAATGCATGAGGATCATCATCGGTGTTAAGGTAAAAATTATAATCCCATAGAATATCTCCAAAAACATCCATTATTGAAAAAACTATTTCTTTATTGATCCTAGTTGAAAAATTCATGGAATGGAATATTAAATTTCCCTTAAATGGCTCACAGTAAAATGTTACATTTGACATTATTATGGAGGCATGACACTTCATGTTACCAACCCATGAACCCAAATATAACACTATATATTGGTCTCAGAACATCCTCCTCGATATCATGTTCACGATGTCACAAACGATTTGTTATTCTAACATTGTATGAAGAAGGTATGTTGGATAATAGGATTCATAAAAATAACCACAATATTACAATTTTTAGTATTGGCCACTTAAGGGAATCAATCCATAAGTCAAAAATGGAATCCATAAGTGGTATTGAAATTACTATTTTAATACCAGTTTTTTGATACCAAAAATGGATTTCCGATCTTACATATCACTTAAAAGATATATCAAATAAAAAATTCATTAACAAATAATAATAATAATAATAATAATAATAATAATAATAATAATAATAATAAATATAAATCATATATAATGGATATTACATGGAACAACTCCCATTATCCCTTCACGTTTTACAATCCCCACCCCCTATTTTTTATGTTCCCTTATTTGATCCATTATAATTATAACTTTATATAATAATAATATTAATTATGGAAGGAACTCAGTAGTATCCCATGAATAGGTTATACCCCTGTTCATATTATTTATTATTATACAATAATAATAATAAATCCACATTATTAGAATTAAATGAGATCCCATATTTTTTTATTAAAAGTATTTATAAATATCCCAGGATAATAATAATTTTGATTCCACAAACGACCCTCCACTACTGGTTAGAAATCATATTTTTACAATTCATTGCAAGAATACAATCCACATATATCTGAATCAATCATATGTACATGGTTAAAAATTTAGTTTTCTCGTTTCTTGATCATATTGACCGTCCAAGTAGACCCACTAAACATGAATTGATATCAACTGATTCTCGATCCATCGTATGTTTCGGTAATCATCATGATGCATCCATTACCTTCTAAAGATCATATATAAACTCGTTACCATGATATCTTGTGTCAATTAGAAAGCACACAATGATTAGTATCCTCTAATATCATTGAATCACTTATAAAAATAAATTATCACCAATGAATAGAAGTATAATTTAGAGAGAATATAAGGATAAAAAAACTGGAATGGTGCTCGACAAATGTTTCTGTATTCTTATATTCATTTTCATTAGATGATGATGAAATATTTTTCATTAAACAAAACAAATATCAATTATAGTTAACTAATAGTATAAAAAAATTACACAAATAAATTGATTGATATAAAAGTTAATTTGTTAGGTAATTATTTCGTATTCATCATGGGTAAGGAAATTTGAAAAAAAATCCACCTCGATTTGGATAAATAACTAATATAGATTAACCACATGTCGTTTTCATTGATGAGATCACCAAGAATAATTTTCATTATAATTATTTATGAAACTCTGGTCATTGATCCAAAATCCCAATTTCGATCTACATTTTTCCAAAATCCCAATTCATTTGTCATGTTAATGAGGATGACCCTAGAAATTAGTTAGAACAACGCGTTATAGAAAGAAATGTGTCTTTTTTCCATTAGAACAGTATAAATAAAATATTTTATTTTATTTTTTTAATTGCACCCAGGAGAAATTTTCACAAATGCCCTACACCGAAAAAGGTTATGTCAGATCTATGGCACAACCCGCATTCTGAATAAGATGTTGCACTTATATTTATGATATGGTCCTCCATATAATATATATACAACATTTTATATAAAATTTCATGTGTGTGGTATTAATATATTTAAAATATTTCATAATATTTTTTGTGAAAACCATACCTCGAAATCTAAATCCATCTTAGGACATGGCTTCAATAAGATTTTTATAAATATTTTAAAATCATACATATAAAAAACTAGGGTAGTTTAAAATATTTTCATCCCTAAAAAACACTATGAAACACAACATAAGGATACTAAGATCTCTAGCAGGTCACCCAATCCAATTACCCCCCCTAATGGTTTCATACCCTTGCAAAAAAAATTATCCCAAGGAAAAAACTTAACCCACAAAGGGTACTTCTCATACCTGTACTCATTTTTATTGGATCCATGAAATGTAAAATCCACTCTTATGACCCTTGTAATCCATGTCAGTACCACATATAGGGTAATGAAAATATCACCTCATTTGTGACACGAGGAGACCATGAAACTACAAAAACTATAGTGGCTACTGAGTTATGTAGTACACCACCTCATTATTCCAACACAACAGCAAGAAACAAATTTTCCTTTGATCCATGGAGATAATCTACCACCCTGGCCAGAACATAGACTATTTATATTTTACCAACTTGCTACGACCAATATACTAGTTTACTACATAGTCTCTCATATATGGCCTCATGAAGAACCACTCTAGTGGTGGAGTGGTAATCATCAATATATATAAACTCCACTGATGGTAGATGATCCTCCCATCTATGGAAAAAAACCAACATGGATACCCAAAACTTGTTAAACCAAACTTGAGTAGTCCACATTAACTAGACATGTGAATTTGTAAAAAAACACTATGCTCAACTGCAACTGAGTCCCTAGAGTAATCTAACATACTCTATATAATTATATCTTGAAGTAAGAATCACTGTCAAAAAAATTTTCATAAAAATTCCCACAATTCCAGACTACATCATTATGCACAAGGGTCCCAAAAAACTCAAATATCTATGGGTCAAAAATACATGGATTGGAGGAACAAGAAGAGTTCAACTACAAAATATGCTGCAACTACCTTGGAAATAAAATTGATTCCAGGAGATCCTAGAACATCCTCATCTCCAATACATGTATCACAAAGGAAAAACAACTTTTTAGCACTTATTCCCACATCAAGAAAAAATCACCATTCTTCCCTTGAAAAATAATTTCATGATTCCCTCATTCAATGAATTAAAATACGTATGTATCTGGTGTTTATTTATTATCGCATACTCTCAAAAATGATATCCCCTTGTCTTACCACTCCAAATTAATTTAGATTAGAATGTCATAACAAATATTTAATGGAGTTACACAACACCATACTAACACAAAATGGGTTAGCTATAAAGAGGATGACTGATCCATCACCTAACTCAACAATAGTGCACTGAAACCATCATGGTGAGAATCTCAAACCACAACCACACCCTACATAGATCTCAATATCTTATCTCCTCATCCTCTATTTGGTATCCATTCACTCTTATATATGAGAAAACATATTCTGATGAATGTATGTATGAGATCATTTGTAATACTCTCACACCTAGAGAAAGTCTAGCATTATCTTCTTTTCCTTGTGTGATCCTACAACGATGTTTATAACACGATGTTATCATCACAAAACACTATCAAAAACATATCCAATATTGGTTAAAGATCATACATATAAAATTCGTGATCTTATACAACTTGAATTTCCTAATTTCACTCTCCAACCTATTTACTCCCGCCAGGGAATTCTTTGACACATTTTTACAACCAACTACCTTGATGAAATTAGTCAAAAGAACTCATCCACCACATCCCAACATTATCCTATTTGGGTGTAACTATCTTTCCCGTACGGTTTTGGATTGTGTCTCAAGAACATATCATGACAGGGGAATTGTTCCTATTCCTTGTATATCCAAATTTACACACACATTATATTGTCACTATGGATATGTATTTTTTTTATTACTATAAGAGTGGTGTCTTATCCATGTGGGAAATCCAAAAAAAATTACATCCATGTCCTCCACCATTTGAGAAATGGGTATAACCCAAAATATAACATAGATTATCTCAAACTCTGATTCTCATGATGCACACTAAACAATGGATAATAATTTTCTTGTACTACAGGAGCCAACAACTTCTCTATGGTTAAAAAAATTCAATAACAACCATTCTATCGGTTTGGGTATGGACATGTTTGATAACCATACCTCTACTTTGATTAAAACCTCTACCATCTGAGGGTATGTCTCAACATCGAACCAAAAAAATACCCATAACTGGATCCCATGGAATAGGCCAATCATATATCTTCTATCATTATATACAATAGGATCTATAGACATCATTACATGAAAACAATCTAATTTCTGATCCAAAAAAGTAACCATTAGATGCCAAAATTGGTGGTAGCACTGCTTGGTACCCACCTAGAGAGAAAAACATCCTAAGTGAGTCTCTAAACAAAAACCTCATCATATATTTTTTTTCGTCACAAAAATATTTCAAAATCATAAATGGATATCATCTTAGTGTAATATAGAAAATTATCAAGATATACCATGGTTAATATGTATATATAGGGTGATGACATCAGAGGGACATACAAAACACAACAAATATATATATAATTCAAGTAAAATTATTTTCTCTACGACTAGTTTCTACATATACTAAGTAAACAAGTATGTTATCAATGTCTTGGTTAATGGTTTGGTCGGCAATTAAACAAACACTGGACACCCTGGTCTAAGATTCAGACATGATACAATAGGTATTATTTCCTTAGTTCCAATGATAAACCTCATATCCATAATAAATAAACTCTAAAATCATGTCATAAACCTAGACTGTTCCATAAAACTTCAACATGAGTATTCCTATGATTGAATTCTATCAAGACCTAACTAAATGTGGCTCGAGACCCAACTACACCAATCCCTTGACTGATAGGCCAAGGATAGGAAACTATCACGAACATGTCATATCACACACATGGGAGTAATTTTTCTTATGTTCTGACACATAGAACCATATATCTCAAAACCCATGACATACTGAACTGTAAAAAAACTAAAAAAATGAATGAATACAACTATAATCCCGAAACAAAAAACAATGAAAAGGTAATGGAATTTGTAAAAAGTTTCTGGATACAAGCCCAACCAAAAAGTTAATGTAAAGTCCCACCACCCTTAAAGGAGGGGTCTTTTTTTATATGAATAGCAATATATAAATTGGATTTTCTAACCTAATATAGCTCCATCTACTCCAAGTCCAAAAAAATTCAAACAAAAACTCATGTAATCTACATATGACATGACTTAAGTGGGAAATCCTATGAAGGGATGAGTGTAACAATACCATATAGAACACCATGAAATAAAAAACAACTACGAATAAAGTGTAATTGTAATATCTACAAATGTATATGTATATATAACACATGAAAATTATACAATGATATAATTAACATACACACAAAGACTCAATGTGATGTTAGAACACTAAAAATATCATATAAATCATTTTTAAAGGTTCCATATAACATTCCTCTAAGAGAACACAATCCAAGAGCTACGTTACCACTACATGCACTCATCATTATGCTCATGACTAATGGGTATTGACACAAAGATAATATATTGGGTTCATCAGAGATACAAACTCTATTAGAATACACCTCATTGTAAGGATCAAATTTAAATACACTGATGAGGGGTCAATGCCATATGATTACTATGGGGACACCAGACCCAACTAGAAACATCCTTCTAGATAGGGGATTGTATCTTGTGTAATTATTAGTCATAGAAATTCCAATAACCCAATTTATGAAAATAACATTGGAAATGTTAATCCCTCTAGGTGTCTCAGAGGAATACATGCTCTAAGATGATGATTCAATTGTCTAAGCAGTACGTCTCAAAATAATATAGAATAAGGGAAATCACCCTCATTGAAAAAATCATTGGGATAATGTATATGATCCTTCCTATATGAAGATAGTTGGGTACTATACCCAACCCTTATAGGAATTGACTCTTGGAACACACTCAATAATCACTACTCCAAACAAGCTCATGCCCGATGAGCTGAAAAGGAAGTGGAATTTGTATTTTCCTCAATGACATTTAAATGTGAAATTAGGGTACATGGATTGTCTCACTAGTTCTGGTACTTCGTGTGTCTAGTTATGGAAAAATCTTGATAAACATGTGGGAATCATCATCGGTCTGATGGGATGAAAACATAAATCCACTGTCATATACCAGAAATTTCCCTATATGAGAAAACAAACAATATTGTTTATATCCTTGAGGAAAATGCTCATGATGTTCTATAAACATCCACTAAATGTAATTCCAGTTAAAAATTATCATTTCACCATATAATTCCTGAATGGTGATTCATATGACCAACCATATAACCCAAAATAATCAAATGATATTCACCTAAAAACAACTTCTTCAATATTAGTTTCATGAAATTGAAGATTATTTTTAATTATTACAAAATATGAGGATGGTATGTCAGATATAATGTATCATAAAAGTATTAACAACAGAAATATTATTATTTTTTGGAACATCATGGTCTCAAGACACTGGTTCAAAAATGGTATTTTTACCTGTTATAGAAATAACCATTTTAATACCACAATCATGATGCCTCCAATTGATCATTAATCCAATATATCAGTTAAGAGATACAACAGATTCGAGAATATTTAACCAAAAATAATAATAATATTATTTTATTTATAGTACTTTTTCTAATCACAATAAAAAACTATTCCATGATACACCTCCCATTCTCCCATCACACTATACATACTCCCTTGCCCCTTTTAATTTTAGTTCATATATATTGAACAATTATTTTTATAATCCTTTTATATAATTATAGTATTAATTGTAGAAGGACCTCATGATTATGTCAGATAAATGTTGTTCCCCCTAATCAGCTTATTTATTATTATTTAAAACAAACAAATAAAATTATATATTATTATCATTATAAATGAAAATTAAAATCACATATTATTATTACTAAAAATAATATTAAATATCACATGTTGTTATTATTAAAAATAATAACAACACTAGTAATTTTTTATGGGTATTTTCAAATGGTATTTGATAGTTTTTTTCTAGAATTCCATCAACATATATCAATATAAATTGTATGTCCATAGTCATACCTCCCATAAACTTCTCTCTTGATGAATATTCACCTCTACATAGTCCAAATTAAACTGAATTATAGACTATCGATACTAGATCCATTGTCAGGTACTTGTATTCATCATGACTCCTCCAATGCTTCTCAAAATTCAAATATTAACTCATCACATTAGTCCTTTCAGTTAATGAAAAATAACAAGACAATCCGAATTTTTTTACATCGTCAATTCACTAATCAATATAAAATTTTGGCAACAAAATCACATAGAATGGATAGAAAAAAGCATGAAACAAAAACATGACAAAGTAACTATAACCAATGATTGTGTTTTACTCAATATTTTTTAATATTGAAAATAAATTTAATGATGTAAACTAAAAAAGTATAAATTCTAGAACCTTGGGAAGATAAATCCATTACCAAAATCAAACGATTGATCCTTCAATTAATTTACTAGGTTATTAATTCACATTCATTGTGGGTATAGAAAATTAAAATAGAGCCAAAAATCAAAAGGCCTTCCTTGCATTGGATCAATCAATGATGGAAAATGATTTCACATCATTTTCATTGATGATATCCCCATTAATAATTTTCATTTTCATTCCTTACAGAACTCTAATTATTGATCCACAATTCCAATGTCCACAATCTTTCATCCATGAACTCTTATCATTTATCAGGGTTATAAGACTAACACTAAAAATAGGTTATAATAGTATATTAGTAGAGATAAATAGGTCACACCACCAATATAGTGAAATATATAATTTAGTTTATTTTATTTTATTAATTTTGAACAGGATGACTTTTTTACAAAATGACACCTTCCAGAAATTGTTATGACGCGACTATGCTAAAACCTACATTCTAAAATGATTGGTTCCCATAAATTTATAATCTGAGAGTTTCTTTAATTGTTCTCCAATTTTTCAACAAAAGTTTACATTTCTTATATTAATATATTTTTTATATTTGAATAATTATATATGGGCACATTGTGATATAGAATCTAACAAATTATTAGTTCCAGTCTCAGAAAAATTCATAAAAATATTCCATAGCCTATCAAGGAATTAACAGGGACATTAAAAATATTTCATTATTTAAATATTCAAGTTTTTCGAACAATCATTGAAGAGTCTCTTTGAATGAACATGGTTATTCATAAAAAATAGGTTCACCACATGGTGATTAATGAAGTCTAATGAATACCTATTCAATATTATTTAATAGATAATCAATGCGGTCAACTCAATTAAGTCCATTAAATATTAAGAAATTAAAATAGGGTTCACCATATAAAATAAAGATTCAAAACATAAAATCATGATTTAAAGGAAGACCCTTAATCTCTTAGAGAAAAATATAAAACTCCAATACCAAAACAATATAATGGATTTATTATTTCTCATAACCCATCTGATATAACTAAAAAAATTAAATAGTAACCACAATTTAAAAATTTATCTTAATTTTTATAATTATTTTAAAATTATCATTGAATCAATGAAAAAACATAATTTGGTTTTGAATATTAATATTAATTCCATATGTTATCAATTTATAAGGGATATATAGAGAGAGAGAAAATAAATTTTTAAATTCATATCATATTCCACTGAAGGATGAGTAAGGATATTTTATGATTAGGTAATAACTAAAAACATTAACATGAAATAACCTACTCTTGAGAGTAGAGTAAGAGTTCCCTAGCCATCAAGATTATGTATGGTTATTGACATTACATAGACCCAAACTTATTCTTGGAGTTTTACATTTAAATATTGAATCGACTCATATAAATCATAATATTCATTGATACAAGGAAATTAATTCCTTGTAAATTTGATTTATTGTTCTATTTATTTACTCAATTAATAAATACGACCCTTCAACTGAAAATTTTTCTTGGATTATTATTACTTCATTCTGGACAGAATGGAAATTCAACATTCTTCCCTTTAAAATTATAACCACCTAAATATATTTAAAAAAATCCCCACTTAATTGATGTGTTAATATATAGAAATAATTCCTTATTATTAATAATATATCATGAATTTTAATTAGAAGTAATCATATTGTTATTTCATTAATATCCCTTCTCAATGATTTTATTAAAAAGATAATGTTAAAATTTTACCTCACATTCATCATAAACAAGGTTCTTTTCTATTAAATCTATTGATTAAAAAATAAAAATACTGTCAACAACAATTTTTTTGTAAACCATATAATTAGTAAAGTTATTTATTGGATAGATATACCATGAAACCCCTTCTCCCATCAATTACACATTATCTAGGAACTATGTTATCTGGGGTTATATTATATTCAAAATATTAATAATGGTTCCTAAAAAATATAAAATGCAGAACCTGAATATTCAATGGGATCATATATCCTAGTGTACAGTTAGGCATCCCATTCATGCTCCATGTCATAGTAGAGTTAAAATCCAACAAGCCCACTTCACGGTTATTACATATGTGTAGAATTAATCCCAACCCTTAATCCACGTTAGATTATCTAGATTAAGATTTATTTTTATGATAATCCAAACTATAATTATTATTATAATATAAGACATTATATCAACAAAATATTATCCTATGGGTTTCTAATTTTTGTATTTCTATGGTTTGAAATGCTTACTAGTCCTTTCCTTGATGCCCATAATTAATACCCAAACATTTTATACATATATAAAAATTCATATATTATTAATATTAATTATATATCAATATGAACCTTTAAAAATAACTAATTTTATTTTTCAATGGAATAATATATACATAATAATTTTTACCTATAAGATATAAATCACCTCACAGTATGTTATTCACATCTAGAAGTGTTCTAAGACAAAACATAAATAAAACAATTTTTCATTACATGGGAAATGGTTACATAATAATGTTTTGGCACAAATTATTTATATGGGTAAACATTGAACATATAAATTTTTGATAATAATTAAATATATTAGTAGTTTAATTGTATGTCAAGATTATCAAAACATTGAATAATCATACCAAACAAGTCAACGATCAGCAAACATGAGTCATGAAATTGGGTTTGGAAATTAAAAGGAAAAAAATAATATCCCATAATCAATAATCAATAATTATCCTATAAATCATATAATTATCATAAGAAATTATTTTTTTTGCGATTCACATAAGAAAACAATCACATATTTAATCAAGGATCAACCCTAAGATTGTTTTTTTGGATAATTTCAGATAATGTAAATGAATAAATTGTTAATTTTGACATTCTAGTAGGTGCATCTTCAGTCTATATTATTGTATAATCTTACATGAGTATATTAAAATCATCTATATTTTTTAGTTTCTAAAATATTCAATCATCACCTTGTGCATCAGAGGAATATAACTAACCCACTCATTCTCCAACTAAAATTTAACAACCAATCTATGGGTTTTAAGGGTTTCACCCATAAAATAATCACAAACAATTCATATTCATGCCCCAAATCATGAAAAATATAATCATTATATAAAATATTATCCCATGGAATGAAAAATGATTTAATAAAAATTAGATCATCATAATAATATATCATCCAAAGAAATTATTATGATATGATGAATGGATAATATCCCTATTGATTACTATAGAAAATAGTTGGACGTTAAAATAGTTTAAAATACCATTAAAATATTTCTAGATCATTTATAGAGTGATATTTATTTTTAATTTTGGATTAAAATATTAAAACGATAAAAATATATAATATATTATATGAAAAAATATCGACAAAATGAAAAAGGATAAATATAAAGGTAATATATTTTAAAATTATATTCATGATATTGGGGAATTAATTTCATGTGGTGAATGTTAAAATGATTTATCATCTCATATTTGTAGTAAAAACTCAAAAGCACCACATTGTGAAAATGATAGTATGATTCAGTTAAAAAACCTAGAAGGTAAAAAACATTCATAAAAATGACTTTATGAAATCATTATTGAATATTAAATCCTATCATGAATTTTTTTAAGGGATTGATGTACATGGAAGAAAATATTTCAATCAAATGATGTATATGTAGTCAATTTATCTTAAAAACATTAATTCAAAATTCATAGGGCATGAATAATGAAGAATGAAAAAAGAACATTTAATATCTCAAAATAATTCAATTAAGAGAAATGACATATTATTTTTCATTGATAAATCATATAATTTCATCAGTGAAAATATATTTATAAATAAGAATTATCAAAATAGATTGTATCATAAAAACTCTTTAGTGATTTACATGCCTATTTATATGAACACATACCAAATGTAAAATTAGTATAAATTTATTTTGGAAATATAGAAAAAAATAATCAAACATATAATATAATACATGGTTTCTGCGTGACATAATTTAGAACATTCATGAAATAATCATTTGTTATTATCTTCATATCATTTGTTATTCAATCCCTTTTCTGGTTTGTTTTAGTTATATAATAATGGTCCTTCTATTATTTACATGGTTAATCTATCAATATAATATTAATATTATTATAGACTTAATATATAAATATATCAATTATACAAATATTTAGAATCATTAATATAATGATATGATGAAATATGGATTTCATCACTCTATAGTGAAGGTAGACCAAACAGACACTTGAGTGGCGTCTTTATATTTTTATTGATGGATCATAGGAATGAAAATCAATAAGTCTGAATTATTGTAACATTAACATATCATAAATATAAAAAATTTACATTAAATTGAAAACAATAAATCAATTATTAATCAAATGAAAATGGTGTATTTTTCATGGGGTTATATTCCATACAATTCACAAGGAATGATTCGTGTTTTCAATTTTCATAATTCAGAAATACACTGTAGTTATTGATTGTAAAATTGTTGTATTAAAATACATATATAATAGTGATGATGATGTTTTCATTTTATTATGGATAAATGAAATTTTGGGATGAATAAAAAACATAAGGAAATAGAAAAAATAAAGACATACTATAGTCATAAACATCAATTCATGGAATAAAATCATTGATTATGTGATTAAAAATATGAATGATTTTTTTTTTGAGAAGAAAAAAATCAATTTATATTGTAGTGTAGAGGAGAGGATAAGTTATATAATGGGAAAAACTTAATATAATTCCTTATGATTGGAAGTAAGGAGATGAATTTATGTTTATAAATGAAGAGTAGTGAAATATTTTTAATATTTTAAATTCTTCCTTAATGGAATATTACTTTGAATGGATGTGAATCAATAATTTAATGAAATAATATAGAGGTTATAGAGTTTTCCCACAATATGATACTTTTAATTGAACCCATTTTTATATATTTTAGACCATTATCCTATAAGTCTACCCACATCTACCATATTATTTTAATGAAGGAAAAGTATTTATGGAATAAGAAATTAATCCTTTAATGACAAAACAATAGTTCTTTTTATAAAATTGAGACCCACTGATTAAGAATTTGATGAATATTTTTTATTAATTTTTTAATTTTTTAATTATTTATTTATATTTTATTACAGTCATTTTAATTTTAAATTTAATAGAAATTTTAAAATAAAAATTATGGGTAAACAATTATATGGAAATTAGAGTTAAATAAAATTTAAGCCATAAAGTCCTATATGGTCTTAGGATAACGATTCATTTATTTCATATTCATACTTATATACTATTAATGTAAATATGAATATTATTTTTAATATGCATATTTTACACTATTCAACAATATATATATTTTTTACATTATTCTAAAATATTAATTTTAAATTAATATATCCTTAATAAAGACAAAAAAAATGATAATTTTCTAAAATTCAAATCCCTAAATCCCTAAATATAATTTAATATAGAATCATAAAATATAATGAAAAATGGTTTTTAGGAAATAATTTATTGGGTATGTTTATTATACTCATAAAAATAGTTCTAATCATAAATATACCAATAATGGAAACATATCCATTTAATACATTATAATTTATTAATAAATTGTTATTATTAATATTTTATAAAAAATAAATTATATTATATTTAAGGGTATATTTATTTTGATATATATATTTATATATTTATTTATATACAAGTTATAATTATATTACAACTATTAATATCTACCAATTTGGATGTTACCTTATAACGATCCATAATTTTTGGTTTTTGTGTTTCAAATGTGGAAATTGATTAATCATATTATTTATTTTTGGATAAAAAACTAGGGTAATTAAAATTAACCAACATATAAAATAATCATATTTTCAACAAAAGATTTAATAAAATAATCATATATGAGATCTATATTTTGAATTAGTGGATAAATTTATTCCTTGAATATCTTTATTTAAAAGGATTATATAATTTTGGATGAAATGGAGGATGATACCTAGATACATTGCACCCCATAAGATCATTTATTATGTTGAGGATATATCCTATATCATATAAAATCATACACACATATATCAAGAGCCTTATTGTTCGAATATTCTATTTTGATGATTTATATATGTCATACAAAATTTACTAAACTCAAATTCATTACAATTAGAATATATCCTTCTATATAATGTATGTAACACCACAAGATTTTTTGAGAAATATTATTTTTAATTTCATTGATTTCTTGTGTTGTACGCTACACCAAGATTATCTTGCGCTATATGTGACACCGTATTGGCTTTTAGTATACTCAATCACTATTGATGGCTTGTGTTACACTCAAGAGAGACCTTCCTCAATAGTGTGTGTTGTACACAATACAGAGTTTCACTAAACAACGATATATTGTTATAAAGATATTATGACCTAGCTGTTATGAATATTATTAACAAAATATAGAATTTTATAACATTATCATTCATCTTACACATTATCTAGAACATGGTATGACAATAAAATAAATTTTTTGGGTAGAATAAGTAATTTTTTTAAAATGATTTTTTGCCACCATTTGATGGAACACCCACATTAAATCTAGTTTTTGAGAAGTATATGATATCAATTTTAATAAATAAACTTATTCATTTCAATATGATTATAAAAATTTACTTTGGATAAATTTTTTATATTTTTCTCTTAACTTTCATATTTTGATGAATAGTAAATATACACTAATTTTTAATTGAAAACAAATTTTTTTATCAAGATAATTTATATGGTTAAATTATAATATTGAATGTTTTTAAAGTATAAATAGAAAATATTTTTACCATTTAAAATAATGAAATTCATTATCATTTTTTTTACAATGAATAAATACGTAAATACCTTTCAATCTTTTGCAATGTTTTAACATTAAAAACTCGTTTTCTCAACAGTGTGATTAATTTTAAATTAAATACTGAATTTTATTTGTTTTGAATTTGAAAAAATGGATTCCATATTTTGAATCAGTAGGTCCAAATTATGTTAATAGGCTACTTGGTATTTTTAGACATTATGAATAGTAACTATGGTAAAATTTATTTATTGTAGTTAAAGGTAAATCAAGTAATTAAAAGTAAAAATAAAATTATAATATTATCCTAAAAACTACCAAAATTCTATTGGATGAATAAAAGTCTACCAATATCACCTATTTTTCGGAATAAATTCATTTCAAGGACTTTTGACCATGAAAGAGGATGTAATTATTATTAAAACCAATGAAAATGACAACATGTCAGTCTCTTATATCTTATAAGTGTAATAATTTTAATTTAGTGATAAATTTTATAAAACATCAAAACATAAATAGTAAAAAGAAATATAATAAATTTTTCTACATCATTGGAATTTATTTTGAATTTTTATGTACTAAATAAGTTTCATTAATGGTGAAACAATAGTGATGTTGAAATTATATTATTGATTGAAATATCAAATAAATGGTTTTAAAAATATTAAAATTAATAATATATGAACTACTTAATGTGATAAAAGAATTTTCAAAATTAATATTACATGTTAGGGATCTATTAAATATTTTGTTTCTAATATAACTTCTGTGAGGATTTTTATTAAATTCAAATAATTGAATAGTTCCAAAATTGACACTATTTATCTTTTATAAACATAACATATTATTAAATTATTTACAAATGAAATAAATATTTAAAAATATAAATATAAATTGATATGGTCAATAATTTTATAAAGTATCATATTATGGATAATTAACAACACATAAGTAAGTATTTATATCAATTTATAATTTAGAATCTTAATACAACAAATATAATTAAAAATATTAAATAAGGATAAAACAAAATGATAAGGTTTAAAATAAATTTACAACATGTCTAAATTTTATTGGTTGAGGAGATTAAAACCCCATGTCATCTCATGTTCGATTTTCAGTCATTTTGGTTGTTTTTAGGTGGGATTTGAGTTTATTATAAATTCATATTTTGGATGTTTCCAAACGTGCCCCTCTCCTCTCTTATAAAAGGGCACATCCGCCCTCTCTACATCACAACATTATGAGCCTTCAATATCGGCCAATCCATTTCTGTTTCTCTTCTCCACATCCCTAGAGAAATACTAGAGGTCCTAGTTTTTTTTCAAAGAACAACTTTAGTACCCTAAGAGGATGTTTAGAAGGGTTGCGTTGAAGAAGAGTTGATATCCTTTACCGATTCCTTCAAATTTATTTCTTCTTATACTTCCTCTTAATTAGTTGTTTCGTTATAAAGTAACAACATACATATAACTAACATAATTATATGTAATTATAAATATGAAACGACCTTATTTCACCATCTATATATCCTATGAAAAATGAAATCATCGCGCGTGCGTAGATACAGAATTCTATCTCCACGCCGTGGTGTAACATGTTTTTCCACCACCACCTTACATATATGGGTATAATGGTGTAAATATAAACTATATATAATTATTATAACATAATACTAATTCTTAGATATTATATCATCCACTCCAATTCCTTTCCATAATTATGGGAACGATATTATCGTCCGTGCGTACGTACGAATTACTGTCTCCACGTTGCGATGAGATTCATTATTCATGTTAACCATTAATGAAGGAATATATATTATATATAATAAGTAATCATGAAATATATTACATAATAATTCTACTAGATTTATGTATATGTATATGTCATTCAGTCCCATTCAATTTAATAAGGAAACGAAAACAACATTCATGCGTACGTACGACCTATCGTCTCCAGGAAGGGTGTATTTCGTTCCATTTATTGATATATTATATATATTTTATTAATATATATTATATATAAATCATTTTACACATTATGGACGTAATTAATCATGATATAAGTAATCATAAGAATAATTACATGTCAAAACATGTTCGATAAATGAATCGATTTTACCCAAAATGCTGATTTAACATGTAATTGTCAAAAGATAGGGTAATAAAAAGTCGTAAGTGAATCATATAGGATATCATAAATATTATTATGGTTATATTATAAGTTAATAATATGTTTGAATCCACTATACAGAAGTCTCAGACACATACTGAAGAAATTTTACGTAAGCTAAGGGATAATTATTCAAGTCTCGTTCTTATCTGGGATTGTTTATTCGTAAATATTTATTGGGGTTATGTTTATCATCCACATCCATGTTTTCTAAAAATGTTTTCATAAAATGTTTAATATTCTTAAATGTATGTTTAATTTCATTTTTTACACTTTTTTACTTTTACCACATGGTATGGAAGGAATCTTTCTTTAGTTTTCCATACGATGTACTTTTTGACTTTTCAGGAAAAAGTACGACAAGAATGTCTTTTTAACGTATACGGAATGAACATATTTTTACAGTTTCATAATTCCTTATTTACATGAATCTTCCTCTACAATATTTCATTATTATTTTAAACAAAATTATTTTCTTTAAAATTAAATGGAATTTTTAGAAATGAAAATGATTTTGAAGAAGAAAGGATATTTTCCTCAAGAATTAATTTCAACTGTTTTATCAAAATTATTTTCCATATAAGATGATATAGGGTTATGTTTCTATCCCTATTATTAAATTGATTTGATTATGTTATGATGGAATTATTTTTTTGAATTCATTTTCGGTTATATGGATTTTGATATGAAGACATGATGTTTATGAATCTCATTATCTTAAATTTGTTATGTTATGATGTATGATTTAAGATTTTGTGGAATAGATATGAATGGTTTCATTATTATAAGGTTTCAACATATATCTCCCTATAATTCATTAAGTCATGATTTATATCTCATGATATAGGCATTGAAAGAACGATGTGTAAAATATAGTTCAGTAATATAGGGTCGGAATGGATGGTAAACCCGATTCACTAATGGAAGTTTTCCATTATGATGGTATTGGAAGCAATTCCATGGCTACTATGGAAATAATATCATGTGATTAAGTTTTTTCCACAATTACATGTATTATATCCAAGCTATTTTATCATGATTGATGTTTCTTTATGATCTATGCCTTATGTACTGTGATGATTTTTTTCACAACACAATATTTTGATGTTTAAAAATTATGTTCATGTTAATAAGTTCAAATGTATATGGATTGTTTTATTATATCCATGCATACCATTAATGAGAATTTGATCTCATACTTTATATGTTTTATTTTCCATAGGATATAAATAACTGTTTTAGGAATGAAAACAAAAGAGGAATATCTTTATGGGAGATGTTGAAGACCATTGACCATGATTAGAAGATTATCTTCCATGTTTCCAAACCCAATAAACTATTACGCTCCTTAGGTTTTTGTTTTTGTTATGTATTACGTATTCCATGAAATTAATGTAACATCAATGATTTTCAAGATTTGGGTCTCTACTATGTACATCATATGGAAATCATTTATCGAAGAAATAAGGTAATGAAGAACTGGACCACTCATATAGTAAATGTTCTACGGGGGAATAAAATATTTGAGAATGATAAACAAAAACCCTAGGATAAAGGGCTTTATTTTTTTACATCATGTATCATCATTCCCGTATTAATGTAGTGAGTGAGAAATTAATTAATAGTGGGTAGAATGAAATTACAAAATATTTTTATACATAGTTATCCTAGATACTATGTGAATTGTATGGATTTCCGGCAATGATAATGTAATATAAAATACCACCCTAAGAGAAAAAATATAATGAACATTACCATTATATAAATTAAATTGACTCTATTCAATTAAATTAACAACACAACTAAAACAATATTAGAGGTTATAATAAAAAAAATGAATTTTTAAGATTATAAAATATATGTTCTTTAAAAATACTTTATGTGTGCTAACATTAAAAATAATTTTTAATTTTTTAAATGAAAATGTGACTAAATGATCATCATTTCTATATTATTCATAAAAATATAATCATAAGACTAATTATTTAGAGTTATATAAATTAAAAAATATTATTTTTGAAAATAACGATGGCTATATTAATTGAAAAGGATATAAACAATACAAAAAATATCTTAATACTGTTTATTGTGAAAATATATTTGTAGGATGTAACATTATAGATTTTAAAATATTATTATATTATTAAAGACTATTATTATACAGTTTCAAAAAAAATATTTTCTGCGAAACATTTTTTAATATGATGTTTAAAAGTATTATATTTAAATTTTAATATTTTTTAAAACATATTCATCATAATATTATTTAAAATATAAATTATATTTCCCTAAATTCTATATTAATAAAAAATTTATATTAGTCATAAAAATTAGGTTACCATGACTAAATATTATTTATCTTGGTAAAACAGTTATTATTAAAAAAAAAATCCGACATTATTATTATTATTATTATTTCATGGGTATAATTTATAATAATTTATGGATTTCAAGTTTACATGTATGTATAAAAATAATTTAACATTCATTTAGTTTGTAGTCATATTTAAAAAATATTAAGATAACATATGGATGAAAATGAATATTTTCTGTGAAATGTAGTTTTTCATAATATTATAAATTTCAATGTAATAGTTATTCCTCTCTTATTTATATTTTTATTGATCGTGAAAAAATTAGTTAATATGTTTCTTAATATATTTTAATTACATTAAAAATTATGAAAATTATTTTTTGAATCAAGATTATATTGTGTAAATCGATAAATATAGAATATAATTTTTTTATTTATTAAAATTATATATAATGAATTATGGATTATTTTCTAGTTATTATAGTCACTCCCACATGTGTCACCTATAATTACTTCAAGAATGACACATTAATCACTTAAATTTCATAACAATAATTTAATTCCTTTCATACCAATTATATAAATATTTTTCATCCAGATATTGAATACAGTTTTTAACAAGGTGTAATATACCTATTAATTATTAACTAAAATAAATGAATTTTGAAATATATAAAATTACATTAAAAATATATCCTGATCATTTTTTGAGTGGAATACCATATTCATGTTTTGATACCATATTAAAAATATAATAATATCTAATATATAATTAGTAAAATTATATTTGAAATGAAAATATATAAATTATAAAGGAAACATTACTAAAAAATAATTTAATATTTCTTCGAGTGATTTTAATCTATATTATGTTATTATGAATAATCATTTGACACATTAAAAAAACGAAAATGTACCTAATTTTGATAATGAAATTAAGATTAAATTAAAAAAAATTGATAAAAAAACATTGTTAAATATAACTTTGGTAAATAATTATTGAATGTTACAACCAATCATTTTTTGAGGAGAATATGTACATGAAAGAAAATATTACAAATTGATGAGGGAAATGTGGTATGTTTTCCTTAAAAACATTAGTGAAAAAATGGTATGGCTTAAACATTGGAAAATTAAATAAATAACTATAATCAATAGAATAATTAAATTTATTTTACATATATATACTGGAAATAATGAAACAAATAAGACCATACATGGTTTTTATATAACATATTAACACCCATTTAGGAAACACTAGTCATTATTATCTTCATTTCAAGTGTTATGCATATTATTTTTCTAGATTGTTTTTGTACAACAGTTATGGTCCTTTTAATTTTTACCTGATTACTCAATCTATATAATATTAATAATGATATAAATTTTATACACACACACACACATATATATATATATAGTATGAAAATATTTATACTCATTAATATAATGATATGGTCAAAAATTAATTACATCTCTCTCTAGTGTTGGTAGTTCATACAATGTGATGGCCAAGTTTTTTGACGGATTGATCAAAAGAATGTAAATTAAGAATTCATCATTATTGTAAAATTAATATATCTTAAATATAATATTTTACATTAAAAAGATCACTATAACCATATAATATTTTAAATTTATGAAATATATATATTTTTCCATAGAAGTTATAGTCAATAAAATTCACAAGGCACCATTCATGATTTCATTTTTCAAAATGAAAAGGGAGTGGGTAGTAAATTAATGTAAAATTATTATAGTAAAATACATATATAATATTTATACTAATGTGGTCATTTAAATACATAAAAATAAAATTTTAGGAAGAATAAAATTACATAAATAAATAGAAAAAGGAAATAAATATTAAGGACTTATAAATCAACTCATGGAATATCATCTTTGACAATGGTATTATGCATTTATTTGAATTTATTTTTATTATAAAAAAATAATTTATTTAGGAGTGTAGGGGAGACAATACATCTCATATTGGAAAAATATGATATTTTTTGTGAGGGAATATGAAGAGAGGAGTTTCCTGTTATATGATAAGAGTAGTGGAAATTTTATAACACACAAAATGATTCTATAATGTTATCTAACTATAAAGTGATGTGAAGAAAAAATTTAAAAAAAAATAGTGTACCAGATATATTGTTTTCCCACATTAGAATAATTTAAATGGAAATATTTTTTGAATATGGTATTCCATTTTCCTCTATGGTTGACCACTTTTACCATATTTGGTTTAACAATAGTAACTATTTTTGACATAAGAAAATAATCCTTTAAACCCCCAAAATTATAGGTGATATATAATTCATTCATCCTAAATAAATATTTTATATAATTTTTTTTGATAAAATTATTTAATATTATTTTATAAAATACTCAATTAAATATTTTTTTTAAATCATGTTCATTAAAAATATAATAGAAATTTCTACATTAATATTGTGGGTTAAAATTTATATGAAAAATAAAGTTAGGTAAAAATTATACAATGTCAAATATTTATAGTCATAGAAAAAATATTTAATTATTTTAATTTCATACATATATACTCATAATGTCAACTTTAATTTTATATTTAATAAGTGTATTTTTCACAAGTCCCCTGAAGATCAGTTTTTTATAATCTTCTAAAATGTAAATTTTAAGATAATATAACCATGATAAATCAAAAAATCTTTTTTATTTTATAAAATTGGAATCATTAAATAGATATATATAATATAACCAAAAATCATAAAATATAATTAAAAAATATTTTTTTAGAAAATATTTTTTTTAATATTAAATATTCATCTAAAAATAGTTTTAATAATAAATATACAAATAAAATAATAATATCAAATATACAAGTTAAATTTTCTAAAAAAATGTATCGTATTATTTTTTTAACTAAAATAAAAGAATTTATGGGAAGAATAATTATATATATATATATACACATGTCATTGTTCATTTTCCATTATTTATATCTACCAATTTCAATGAGACCTTATGGCGGTCCATAATTTTTTTATAGTGTTACATATGGGGGAACCCATTAATCATAATATTTTTTTACTCGTGAAAATCTATGGTTATAAATATTCATTGACGTATGAAAGTAAAAAAAATTTATCAAAAGAGTTATATAGATATGGATCGATCAGATATAAAGAATAATTTTTAGCATAAGTTCATTCCCAAAATATTTAATTTTAAAAAATATATTTTATTCATGATGAAAGGGATGATGATCCATAGATGGATTAAGCCCTTTGAGATACTTTATCATGTAGAGGATGTATCTTATCACCTAACATTTTCCCCTATTTCAAGAGCCCAATTATTCCACACATTTGTTTAGGAGAAGTACATACTAGATCCAACACATTAATAATAAATGATTCTATAAAACTAGAATATATCATTCCGTATGAAGAACATCTTATGGAAATCAGTGATCGAAGTGGAAAGGTATTGATAAACAAGACCACTCATCTAGTAATTGTTTTATGGAAGAATAAAATATTGGATAATGATAAATGAAAACATGAGGATCCACTGAAAGATATTCTCCCTCACATATTTTCCATCATGTAATAATGTTTTGAGGGTGAAATTCTTTAATATGGCATAGAATAACATGACCCAATATTTTTATAATTAGTTATTCTTAAGACCATATAAATAATGTGGAATTATTGAGACACTGATGTAAATAAAAAACCATCCAATGAAAGTAATGTTAATAAATATTACCATTATAATAATTAAATTTATTATAATCAATAAAAATAAACAAACCAAAAATAAAATATCATAATTTATAATTAAAAAGATGATATTTTTTTCTTATTAAGTATATGATTCTTGAAAAAAAATTATGTGTGTTTATATTAAAATTAATTATATCACTTCTATAAATTATATGTGACAAAATTTTCATCATTTATGTATTATTCATAAAAATATAATCATAAGACTAATTTTTTGAAATCTTATATAGTAAAAAATAATATTTTTTACATTATTTTTGACAAAATAAATTATAAAGTATACAAATATTACAAAAAAAATTAGTAATTTTTTAAGAAAAAATATTTTCCTGTGATGTGAAAGTATATAATTTAAATTTCTAATTTTTAATTAAGAAAAATTATTATATATTTTTGATCACTTGTAATATTTCCTCCGAAATTGAATTTAATATATTATAAATTCGTTTTGAAAATTTATTTTTTAATATTATAATTAGATTATTCAACCGAAACTTATTATAAATAAATATTTTTTTAAATTATCTAATAATTTAAATTTATTATACATAAATATTAGTTGTACATGAGTGAATATTAGTTACCTCAATAAAATATATATTATTCATAGACACAAATATTTCAATTTTATTATTATTACTATTTTATGAATATATATTAAATTAATTTCATGATTTTAGGTTAATATATATGTATATAAATTATTTAACCATGAATTAATTTTTACTCATGATTATCCATTTTTTTGTAAAAATAATAACAAAAAAGATTTTTTTCAAAAAAATTTACTTCCATAATATTATAAATTTTAATGTAACAATCAATGCTCTATTATTTTGAATGATTATCATGTCAAAGGGGTCTAAAATTAGAGTTAATATTGTAAATTTTTTTATGTAGGTTAATTTTGTAATTTAATTAAATGATTAATGATGATAAATAATTTTTTCTATCAATATTAGAATGTAAAACTTGATAATGGAAGAATATAACGTTTTAATGATTATTGTTATAAAACAACGTCCATGAATTTTCTAAGTAATTATAGTAACTACTAGATGTATCACCTATTATTACATTGTGTAACACTCATAAATCACCTATCCAACTAAACAATAATTTAATTCATTTCTTACACATTACATAACTCTATTTTTTCGTGAAATCCCCTTTATTTTATATATAAATGTAAATCACTCAGAACTGTTATCATTATAAAACAACAATAGATACTTTTTCATGAATTATTCTTCATAATATACTTATAAATCCCACCATGTAGTTAATATGTGTGTAATTAATGCCAATAATCATTAATTTTTTATTTATATAGATATGGAGACTCCTCCTCCTATTTTTTATTCGTGTATTCGTTTTTCATAATGAATTTTAGTTTTAATTGACTAGTTATTCAGATATTTAATGATATCATTAAAATTTACAAATTATTCTTTATATGTTAGTAAATAACTATCTCCCCCCTTATATAATTTATATAAAACATTCTACAATTTCATTCTGCTATCAAAATAATTATTTGATCATCTCCCTACTATATCTAATTAAATAACTAATTTAAATAGATCTATTTTATTTCGATATTATAATGAATATATATATTGATAACCAAATAATTTACCACATTAAATATTTTTATTTAGTTGACAAAATTATCTATCACATTATTTTGTTTTATATTCTCCTATTCTAAAGGGTTTATGCTTCAAAAACAATTCATTTACTTTTTATATTCCTATTACATATACTCAAGTATAATATAATTTATGATTATCTATTTAAATTGTGTTTTTAAAAGGATATGTATATAAAAATGGTTAATGAAATAAGTGATTAAAATAGTTATGTTTTTTATAAATTTTTTAGAGTGTGATTATATAAGAGAGAATTATTGGTAAGGGTTTTTTGTCACATTTTCAACCCTATGGGTAATGACTGATGTTTTGTTCCATATTTTATATTATATTGTGTAAAAAATTACCAATATAATTTTTTAACAATTATATATTTAATTTAATGGGATTTTATTTTTTATTTCTTTATCATCAAGTCATACTCCATTGATTCTTATGTTACAACCTCAATAACAGTTTTATCCCGTGACTTTCGAAAATATTAACTAATAAACATTCATACATCTATATATTTTTCAATATTTATTATGGAGTACCATATATTTTTGTTTTTTTCGACATGGAAATTAGATCTTTCTATTAATAACTAATTAATTTATAAAATGTTTCCCAAAATAATTGTGTTCCATTGGTAAGAGTAGACCCCATTTTTTAGAATAAATTGTTTATTCCATGACAATATTATTCATTCCGAATATTAAATCATAAATTTTTGGTAATGATAATATGCCTTGTTTTTTGGATTATTAATATTACCATTGATTTTTGCATAACAATTTCTACATTTTATAAGATGTTGGTATTTAAGAAAATTCATTTTAAAATATCATAATTTTTTTTCATTAAAAAACTAAAAGTGTCGCCACAAACTAAACTATTATTTATATAAAAAAATTTTCTTTAATGTAAAATTTAATTAGAAATCTTTATAAAATAGACTAAAAAAATGTTCCACATTTATTACCAAATTATATTAATTTATTTTTCAACTCATATATTATAAAAAAATGTATAAATGATTTTTGTAAAATGATTATATTTTACGATGTAATGTTTTTATCATCATATATATATATATAATAATTAAATTATTACTTTATTAAAATGATATTTTTAAATTTATAGGATTTTTAAATTTCATTGTTCTAGATTAATATATGATACCCAATATATATTCCATTTTTACATCAAGATATGTCAAAACATTGACTTTTATGTCGCAGACATATGTATGTATGATGATGGGTGTGGTCATATTTCACCATATAAACAATAAGATTAATATTATAGAAAGACATGTACATAAGTGTTTTCTCACATAGGTTTTCCTATGCCTATGTTTTTTCTACATTGCAATTATTTAATATGTTATGTAAAATTTTCCTGATTCATTTCATTTTCATGGTATTCTAGTTTTTTCCTGATATAGACTTTTTTTAATATATTCTATACTTTTATGTAATATTTATATGTTTTTTGGTTTAACATTTATATATTTTTAATGGTATTTTTATGGTATAACAATTCATTACCAATTTATAGGATAATCGTATATATATTCATTTTATGAAAATAAAATAATTATTTTCATAATATTGTTTTTCTTAATGTCCCGGTTCTATTACATGATGATAGGTTCTCCCTATATTTGAATTTTAGGTGTCCCCTTTCTGATGTTTCCCATACTCATGTTATAAAAAAGATTATATAATGTTTGGAATCTTGAAATGGTTTCATATGGTCATGTTTATACAAATATTTTCTCAAATATAGTAAAATTATTTTTTATGATTTCAATTATGATGATAATAAATCAATTATCCATAGGTTTTCAAACAATTGTGAGATTTATTAATTAAATTAAGAGATTATTATACTACTTATATTATGTTTACTTTTTATTATATGGATATTTAAATTATCAATATCTTGTATGAAATAAAAAAAATATCCTGGAATTATTTCATATTCCCATGAAAAAATATTTAACATAGATAAAATCTTTATAAAATGATGTGATTTCTCTCTAAAACCATGAAAACCTATCACATCAGATAATATAAGTCACAACCTATATGTTAGAATAAACTAATGTAAAATTCCAACAGTAGGATTGGATTGGATATTTAAAAATTTACCATGAAATATCATTTCAATATATAGGGATGAACATGTTGGTGAAAACCTCTTGATACATGAGAAACAACCTCTATCATGGCCTCCAATATCATAAATTATTGAGTAATTATTTGAATATTCTTCCCATTTAGGAATATATTATGTTATTTCATAGTTATAAATGCCAAAAAATATTTACCTATCAATTTATTCATGAAAATATTGAACTGTTCTTGGATAAATCACCCTAACAGTTGAAGAAGGAGACCATTCCATTATTGATGAGATGAAAAATTGGATCCTCTATAATGAGAATGTAATAAGGATTACATTAATAAACACCATTTTATATCTCAATGAACAAAAACCTGATGTTTTTTCTAGAATGAATATAGTGAATTAATTTATTGTAAATCCAATGAGATTATAGGTCATGATATTCAAGACCAGAAATTTTTGGGGAAATGTTTTTTCATAAATAAATGGGAATTTTGCGAGTCTTCGAAAATTGATGGCACATGATTCCGAGGCTCGGTGTACCGGAACTCAATTTCTGAAATTTTGTTCTGGTACGTTTTGTAAACGTACGAGCAGGTTTTTATAACTTTTGAACATGTGCTAGAAATTGAAATATGAGGGCAATGTTCTACTCGCAGTACCGATATTCACTTATGGAGACTTTCACCTCGACGACAGTGGGTATAGAATAAAATATAGGTTTTTGGGTTTCAGTGAAAGAATTATATAAAAAGAATGTTGTGTAGCTTTATTTTTATTTCGATGGTTAAAGCCTCCATGTGGAAGTTAGAGGTGTGGACCACCACACCATCAACTTCAATGAGATGTTATGGTGGTGGTGCCCTCCCAAGCATAACCTCCTCTTCATGTTTATTATGGTGTGGACCACCCAGGTTTTTACACCCCTTAAAACTCCCCACTAATGAGGAGAACCCCTCAAACATCCATTATGTGTAGTGTATCCTCTTTAACTCCCCTAACACATAATTATTCCAAATAATCTTCATTAATTATTTGAGCCAACACATTCAAATAATTGTATAACCCATTTGAATTTTGTGCCAACAATTAAATAATAAATAAACTTAATCTATTATTTTTTTCATGGCATATTCATCTTGGTTAAAAATTTGGAGAGGGGAGAGCTTAGAGAGAAAAGGTCTCACCAACAAAGAATAAAGAACACATTCTCCTAATGCTAAACTCCGGTGAGAAGGGTCTTCAACATTCTTCCTCGGATCCTCCATCGATGTAAGAGGTCTTTGACATTGACGAGCTAGCACACAAACCTATGACCAAGTAGGGGTTTAATTTCATTTAACATCCATGTTCTTCCTTTCTTTAAAAATGAAGAACGATGATGTTTTCCTTTTGTAGGTGGGTTTTTGTTCTTCGTTCTTATGAAATGATTGCTATCACCCTAAACATGGTGGGTTTAGGCTAAACTAACATGGATCTTCTCCCTCTATCGATCACTTTTGTGATGTTCTTCGGCATGGTGACGAAATGACGAGGCGACATGAAACGATTGTGCTTCTCGTGGTCTCCGCAACCCACGCCGCCCTCGTGGCGCTTCGGAAGAACCGACCTCCTAGACACCCTATGACCTCCCGACTCCCAGGACGAGATACCTGAGCCGTGCCCCATGCAGCGTTTGTCCTCACCTGCATTCAATGCCGAGCCGCACAATCCAAACCCCTCACGGCGTCTGGCCGAGCTGGCCATCTGGGCCATGTCGGCCTTTCGGGTGGAGACTCCCAAGCCACTCCCCTCGCAACGTCGGACAGATCTGCCCGAGTAGCGACCCTCCCGGCGCCCCAACCGAGTCGGCCTCCCATGATCCTCACGACGCTCCAGGACGAACCGCCCTCGCGGCCTACTAGGTCGGGCCCAACAGGCCGGACAGAACCCAACGGCCTGGCCCACCCAATGGGCCATATCTTTTTCACCGGAAGTCCATTTTACAAACTATCAGTAGTTCTGGTAATCATGGAGCATAGAGGTCCCTTTGAGTATACCCTACTATTTTTTGGTGTATATTTAAGATACTATCAGGTTGGATCATGCATGAATTCAACTTGGCCCCTAGACTAAAAGGCTAATAACTCACAGAGCGGGTGTCCGATTGACATTTTGTATGTTGCATTGAGACCTCTATGACAATTAATAAATTTGAGATACTCTTCGTTGGAATTCATGAAAGTTGGATTTTTTACCATTACCTCATGGAGTGGATCCTTCTGGTGATGAGCGAGCAGTGTGGAGAGACCTAGTAGCTTGCAGAGACAAGACGAATGTTGAACGATTGAGTCGGAGAGACTCAACTAGCCTAGTGGGGAGTGTCTTGGTTTCGCGGTAGATCCATGGCAGAGGAGCACCTAGTTGTGGTGTCAGACCAACGGTACTCGATAGGAGGAGTACCTCTGTAGGATATTATTGTGATCGACTAGTTATGGCAGCAGAAAAATAGTTGGGAGCACCATGGTGATGCAGTAGACCCATGGTACTCGATAGGAGCAGTATATCAGTAGTCCAAGGTTAGTGGGAAGCGCCTTGGGGTCATGGTAGGCCCACTGTACTCATCACAAGATAAGTTCTCTAGGATCCATGGTTTTGATAATGTGATTAAAATCCAGGTTGAGATGAGTCAGTATCTTTTGTGTTTTCCACATGATTGAGATGGATTACATGATAACATAGGTATTTTTGTAGGCATATACCTACGTAAGGTTATTGTTTGATTTAATAGTTTGTGATTTATCCTTGTTGGATTTTGTGAGACATTGAGGGTATCAAGGTCCCTGCTGAGTATCGTTATACACACCCCTGTATGGACTATGCCCACACCTTGTTGTGTGGGTTGCAGACGAAGAACAACACTGACTAAGGCTGACAGGACCAGGACTGGATGGTACTCGGAGGTGGACCTTACGACGAGTCAGAACACTGAGGAGACTAATGGATGTGGAGTGATGAAAAGGCTATTTGTACCTACCCTTCAGGTAGGAATTCCAGAGGATGACCCAACAACTATTTTTCTATTATTCAGTTGCACTTGTACTTCCAGTTCCATGTACCTTACATTTGTTCTTGTATTTCTTGCCGCTTTTACTTTTTATCAGTCTTTAGTTATACAATTTAGTTAGTGTTCTTTATCCAGTTGTGTGCTCTGATGTGTGCGTTTATAGGTTATAAATTCAATTCCTCCCAAAATTTAGGGAATTACACCTTTTGTTCTAGTCTTCATCCCATATCCTACGGAACGATGGGAAGGGGTAGTCATGGCATGGGCCCCTGGAAACAAGTCATGCCAAATTGGTATCAGAGGAGCCGGTTCTACTGCAGAACATAAGATTATGATGTTTTCTTTGAAGAAATAATGTTAAGTATATTGAGTGTGGTTTTCAGTTCACAGAGTCCTATGTTGGTCCAGTGACTGACATATCCATACACCAGGTCCCCGACATCTGATTTCTGACTCTGTCCATGAAAACAGTGATTGCATGTGTGTTTTCATTGTTATTTCTTAGGTCAGCTCACAAGGTCAACTCACCAGGTATAATCTATTGACCGTGTTGCATATGTTTCTTTTAGGATGCATCCATGTTGACAACCAGTTAGAGTTCAGAGAGTTGTATGCATTGATTGCTCACCTATCAACGAGGATCGGGTGCAAGGACCTCTTACTATGTTGGCGCATTCGGGTGGTGTACCATAACCACCCCCACCTATTGGGTAGAAGATTCCACCAACCACACTGCCAGACGGTGCATGCCTACTGAGCGCATTTCACAATTTCCAGTAGGAGAGGCCTCTGAGGTTTTGAGGCAAGACTGATTCCCACATAGTTGAGGGCTAGCTGGAGGCAATTTATAGTGTTTCCCATCTAGTTGTGACACCAATAGAGTAGACGGTGATCATAGCTACTAAACATTTTTATTGAGTGATTACAAGGATGGTCCTCTTAGTGATGATTCCTTAGTATGGGGACCATTGTCCGAGATAGTACCTTCGTGTAGTGTGCCAGCTATATCACTACCTGTTGGTCATAAGTTACAACTGGAATTACCGGTAGAGGACACATGTTGGCTTAGTGCCTTACATGTGTTTCAGCATCAGATACCCTCTAGTTCCGAGGAAATCCTAACTCATAGGCGGCTGGGCACTCGATCGAGGAGGTGCCTTTGAGTTCTCTAGAACTTATATAGCTTCATCATGACGACATGTCGGTAGCTGAGTACTTATGGAGGCATACCAATATTCCCTAGTACTCGATGCAAACGATATGATCAGTGCTTCCGGGCTTGAACTTCCCAGAGAGGGGCGATTAATGGACATCCAAGAGAGAAGTATTACACAATGCATTCCTACTTATGCTAGGGTGCTAGAGAGAAACTTTGTGGTTGAATTTTCATTGGTAGAACAGATACTGCCAGTGAATGTTAGCAGTGGGAGAGCAGGGAACTGGCACCAATCTTAGAGACTTGGGGGTGTAAAATTGGTTTGATACAGTTGAATCTACATGGAAGAAGATGTGTAAGAATATCTAGGAGAGCAGCATGTGGTGGTGTACTTTTCGACATGTTAAAAACACTCCCTTTTTGTGGACCCTTCCAGGCTCAGGGATCTATAGGACATGGGAAGAGAGTTATTGCGTGTGGTCGTGAAATGCGACCCAAGGGCCCTAAGAATGATAATAGGTATGGTATATGTAAACTACTGGCTTCTGTATCAATAGAAATAGGTACTAATCATTACTTCCTTCCAGGAATCTTGTCCAAGACATAGAGTTTCTGTTTAAACCGTTGACTTGAACCTCACGTCTGGAGATACCATTTGGAGGAGACTCGATAATCACACTTATGCTGACGGTGTGATATGACCCTTGAGGTGAGAGTTTCGGTTGGATTAGTTTGGTGGCAGTGTCGAGGCCTTACAACATTAGTTGGATTTGTACTTGACATCCACATTTTACACTCAGATTAACTATATTAGGAAATGAGGTTGTGGTTTATCTACAGCGTTGGGATGGGATTTCCCTTGGTCGGCGAAAAAGGAATCCCATGAAGCACATGATAAACTCATGCATAGGAGGGTGTAGTAAATCACTGGTGAGTCAGCCAACCTCACCCTCATCGCAGCATAATTTTACTTTGAGATAGTCTATACTACTGGGAAGGAGAACATTGTAGTAAACACACTCACCAGGAGGTCTAACATGCATCTGCTGAGTGAGGTGATAGAGCAGCTGACTGCTTCATAGATATCTTTTATTGATAGTGATTTAGTGTCCCTCCATATGTCTCTTACAATCACTAACCCACATCTTCAGTTAGTCAGGGAGGCAGAACATAGGGACGCAGATTGCGAGACAAGACATGATCAGATATCCACAAGGAAAGAACCAGATGGATTTTCAGAAGGTTGGGAGAATTTCATCCTCTTCCGAGGATGTACTATGTTACCAGTGTCACTTCAGGTGGATTATTTTTTGATTTCTACAAATCCCCTCTAGCGGTAAATCCAGGAGTGGCGAATATGTACCGTTATCTCCGACGACAGCACTGGTGGCTCGGAATGAACAATTCAGTTGCAGAGTTTGTCTCACGAGGCCTCACATGTCAGCATGTGAAGGAGGATCATCAGGTACAAGAACGCTCTGTTTAGCCTCTAGATGTTCGATAGTAGATGTGAGATGGAATATCCATGGAATTCGTGATTGGACTTCCACGTACATCCAGACGTCATGACTCTATTTGGGTGATCTTTGACCAACTCACCAAGTCGTCCCACATCCTACCGATCAATGAGAATGGTACAGTAGAGAGAATGGGATGCCTCTGTGTGTAGGTGATTTTTCGGATACATGGTGTACCTTCTTTTATTGTCTCTGATCATGATTCCTGATTTACTTCGCGGGTTTGGAAGGGGTCGAAAGAGGCTTTCGGGATGTAGATTCATCTGATAACTTCATTCCATCCTCAAACGTATTGTCAGACTGAGAAAACCATTCCGAACCTCGAGGAAATGCTGTGTAATTGTGTCCTAGAATTTTTTCACAGCTGGGAGGACCACTTAACATTGGTGTAGTTTTCATATAAAAACATCTATCAATATACCATTGGGATGACACATTTTGAGGCACTTTATGGGAAGCTTTGTAGATCACCTGTGTGTTGAACTGACACAAGGGAGTCAGCACTCGTGGGACTAGAGATGGTATGGTCTACCACAGAGAAAGTACAGATCATATAGGAGTGGATGAAGACTACACAAAGAATTCATAAGTTTTATTCTGATAGGAGATGAAGACCTATAGAGTTTGAGGATGGCGACTACATCTTTCTATGGGTCTCACCTCGACATGAATTACATATATTTGGCTGAGGAGGCAAGTTATCTCTGAGATTTATCAGACCTTTTCAGGTCCTCATCATTGTTAGTGAGGTGGTATAATTCTTAACTCACCTAACTCAGTTGCACTGGGTGCACGACGTATTCCGCTTATCCCAGCTGAATAGACACGTGCATGACCCTTCTCACATCATCGACCTTGTCGATCTGGAGGTCGACGATGGGGTGACTTTTATGGAGGTTCCATTGGAGATTGACGATCGATAGGAGTGGGTCCTATGTGGACGGTCGATACCTCCAGTGCATGTTTTCTAGCAGCACATGAACCTCTAGGAGATCACATGGGAGAGCGAGGCTCAGATGCGTGCTCTGTACCCCCACTTGATCCATTAGTTTGAGTTGTAGCTTATGGGGACGTAAATCCTTGAGGTGGAGAGAATATAAAGTCCCCTAATTTCTATGGAATTGTTTTTAAACACATGGTAATTTTGTGAGCCCACAAAAATTGACGGCACATGATTTCAAGGCCCGGTGTGCCTGGAATCAATTTCTGATGTTTTGTTTGGGTATGTTCAGTAAACGTACTAGTCGGTTTTAATAACATTTCAAACATTTCTCGGAATTGAAATATAAGGTCATTGTTGAACTCGCAGTGCCAGTATTCACTTAAGGAGACTTTCATCTTGACAACAGTGGGTCAAGAATAAAAGTTAGTTTTTTGGTTATTAGTGAATGAATTTAATAAAAATAAAGTTGAGTATATTTATTTCTATTTTGTTGTATAAATACTCCATGTGAATATTGGAGGTGGGGACCACCACCACATAACCTCTCATGAGAGGTTATGGTGGTGGGTCCCACCCGAACCTAACCTCCTCTTCATCTTTATTATGGTGGGGACCACCTGGTATTTTAACCCCCTTGAAACTCCCCATTAATGGGGAGAAACACTCAAACATCCATTAAGTGTAGGGGAGCCTCTTCAACTCCCCTAAAACATAATTATGCCAAATACTCTTAATTAATTATTTAATCCAACGCTTTAAATTAATTGATTATCCAATTTGAAAATTGTGCCAACAATTAAATAATAGATTAACATAATCTATTATTTTGGCTTGGCATATTCATCTTGGTGGATATTTGGAGAGGAGAGTGCATTTGGAGAAAAGATCACGCCAACGAAGAATAAAGAATGCATTAATCCAGCGAAGAACGCCGATGATGAGCGTCTTTGACTTTATTCCTCGGAACCTCCTTCAATGTTGGACGTATTTGACAATGATGAGCCAACACATAAACCAACAATCAAGTTGTGGTTTAATTTCAATTAAGTGCCATTTTCTTCCTTTCTTTCAAAATGTAGAACGATGTTGTTTTCCTTTTGTGTGTGGGTTGTTGTGCTTCGTTCATATCAAATGATTGCTATCTCCATAAATGCTAATGGTGCGGGCAAAACTAAAGTGGACCTTTTCCCTCTGTAGATCTTGTTTGTGATGTTCTTTGGCATGGTGATGAAACGACGAGGCGACGAAGGCGATAGGAAATGACTGCCCTACACGTAGTTTCTGTAACCTGTGCCACCCTTGTGGCGCATCGGCCGAACTGGCCTCCCTCCCGCCCTCCGGCCCCCCGGCTGCTCGGCCACCTGCCGTCCTCCCGGATCATTTCCTCCTGCTGACCTCTCGGCTCCCGACCACCCGCCGCCCGTCGGCCTCCCAACCGCTCGCTGGCCTTCCGACTCCCGGCCGCCTGTCGACCTCTTGGCTACCTGGCCGAGCCACCCGAGCTGCAGCCCTCGTGGCATCCGGCCGATCCGGCCTTCTGAGCCGATCCTCGCCACTCGTAGTGTCCAGCCGAGCTGCCCCATCCGCACCCCTTGCAGATTCCAGCTGAGCCACCCTCGCCGCACCCCTCACAGGGCCCCAGCCGAGTTGGCCTTTCTCTCCCCTCGCAGCACTCCGGGTCAAATCAGCTCGGCACCACCGGGACAATCCACCTACGCGGCCCCCCTCCATGCCGAACCTCCCTTCTGGGTGACTGAGCTGCACCTAACAGCTTGGTTCACCCAACGGGCCGGGTCGATCAGGTCGGACCGGACTCGGGCCTACTATCGACTCTTTACTTTCTATTGGCTATATATTTTCCACTGGACGTCCATTTGAAAACCCGTTAGCAGTGTTGGGAATCATGGAGCATTATGGTCCCTTTGAGTATACCCCACCTGATTTTGGGGTATAGTAAAGATACGGTCATGTTGCATCGTGCAGGAATCCACCGGGGCCCCCAGGACTAAAAGGCTAATAACTCACAGACCGGGCATTCGATTGACACTCCGTCTATTGTATTGAGACATCTGTGACATGAAGGACCATTGAGATACTTCATTGTCAGACTTTGTGACCACTTGAGTTTTTACCTGTATCTTGTTGAGTGGATCCTTCTAGTGACGAGAGATCAGAGTGAAGAGACATAGTAGCTGGCTGAGACCTAACGACTACTGACCGATTGACTCGGAGTGACTCAACTACCAAAGTGGGTAGCGCTTTGGTGTCGTGGAAGACCCACATCAGAGGAGAACCTGGTTTTGGTGGTAGACCCACAATACAAGGTTGGAGGATTACCTCTACAGGCTATTATGGGGAGCGCCTAGTTGTAGCGGGAGAACCACAGTGGGGAGTGCCTTGGTGACGCATCAGACCCAATGTACTTGACATGAGAAGTTCCTCAGTAGTCCAAGGATAGTGGTAAGAACCTTAGTGTCACGGCATTCCCACTATACTCGAATGTGGAAGAATTATCCAACAGTTGTAGTTTCATTAATGTGAATAAAAATCCTGGTTGAGCTGATTAAGTATATTTCTTATTTTCCTCATGATTGAGATGGATTACTTTTTAACTTAGGTATTTGTATGGCCATATACCTACGTAAGGTTTTCTATTGATTTCATACATTGTGGTTTTCCCTTGATGGATTTTTTTGAGACCTTGAGATTCTCAGGGTCCCTACTGAGTATCGTTACACTCACCTATGTATAGGATATGCCCGCACCTTATTGTGTTGGTTGCTGATGATGGACAATGCTGACTGAGGCTAAGAGTACCAAGACTGGAAGGTACCCATAGGTGGACCATAAGACGAGTTGGTACATGGAGGATACTGACAGACGTGGAGTGCTGAGGAGGCTATCTGAACCAACCCTTTAGGTAAGAATTCCATAGGACAACCCAACTGCTGTTTTTCGATTTTCAGTTGTACTTGTACTTCCAGTTCCTTGTAATTTATAGTTGTGCTTGTATTTCTTCCCCCTTTTACTTTTCCGTACACTTTAGTTATACAGTTTACTTAGTGTTTGGTATCCATCTGTGTGCTCTTCTTTGTGAGTTTAGAGGTTATAAAGGCAATGCCTCCCCAGTTTTATGGAATTACGCCTTTGGTGCTAGTCGTCAGCCCCATCCATTGGAGGGCGGGTATGGGGAAGTCACGGCACGGGCCTTAGGGGAAGGGTTGTGACAATTATTCTTAGTTCAATGTCCACTAATTTATTTTTCTCATTCTCCACCATGGAATTATGTGATAACCCAATAGTATAGATCCATCCAATAGTTACATGGTCACGTGAAAATTTGTATATATTCAGAAATCAAACAATTTGAATGGGTTTAGTATCATATGTTTTTGGATATAATAGTCCATGTTAGGAAGAATAATTTAATAATAAATATATATATTGAGTGTTAGGACATGAAATTACATGACCCGAATAAGGAAATGCACATCCCAATAATAATTTAATTTATTGGAACAACTATTTTATTTCAAGACATATACATCAAGAATTTAGTTATTAGACATAATAAAACAAAATATGGATCCCAGTGAAAAATATGGAATAAAATTAAAGGGAATTTAATTATTTTATTCATGTTGATTGGTCATGTTTTTTATGATGATATTTGGAGAAACCAATCAATGTTATAATAATGTTTTTTCGTGATATCACCACATAGTATTATGGTCGATTTCTATGTTGATAATTTGGTATTAAAATACCAATAGTTCCACAAACACATGAATGACATTGATACTATATTTGAACATCATTAGAACTAAAAATTGAAGACAAGACACATGAAAGTTGCAGTATTTATTACATGATGAATATTACATTGTGATGTCATCTAATACCAAGTCACCATTACCGATAAACATAATATCAAGGCTATAATAAAAAATGATTCTCTATGAATTTTTTATTATTTCAGGCATATAAATTTCATATGTATTATATATGGTACTTGAATAGTCTATAAGAGAAATTTAATCCCTTATTATTGATAATTATGAAAGGATTTGATAATTAGTAGGATGAATAATTCTAGATCAATATTGATGATATCAATTTATATTTATTATATCCTCCTATTTGGATGTTTCCTATATAGGCATATTTTTCCATTATGGGACTACTGTTTAATATTTAAATAGATACCTCTAAGAATAGAATAAATGATGGTATTGATTTTTTTTCAGTTATTTTATTCATGATACATAGTCTATATTCTCTAACATAATGAAGAACTACTTCACCCTGGTAATCATTATTCAAATGTAGCATCACTGTACATAGAACCGTTTGGTAAAATTTATCTCCCATTTCAAGTATAATAATATTTCATTACACTATTTTAGGATTAATGGATGATTGATGTGAGGTGATAAATTTCTAAAACAATTTGGAACAATTTCAATCCGCCAATATACTATTAGGATTCTTATGATGGATGAAACCCTTGAAATTTATTCATGATCTAAAGTATTAATTATATATTATGAAAATAAAATGGAATCCATTATATATTTCAATTTAGAAATTCCAGTTTTTCATATTCACATCAATGAAGATATTTGTTGTTCTATTTGGGAGATATCTCAATAACTGAATTCTTAATAGGGTTTTCCTTAGAGATTAATTTTACAGTACCTCAAATTAACACATACCATACTCATTATAATTTTTATTTGGATGCACTGATAATTAGTTGAAATATAAATCCTGTATCATTGATATGTAGATGGTCTTTATAATTTATGTTTAGTGTTTTAAAGATAATATTGACTTTTAGTGGGTCATCAAGAAAAACAATGCATACATCACTTTTATAATTTAAGTGACTGTTACGTTTCTTGATGAATCGCAAATTAATGTGTCCCATTTTCCACATACACACACACACACACACACACACACACACATATATATATATATATATATTAAAATTGTCAATTTCCTACAATCCTAGTATTATTGATATGTCTTATTGGAAACATTGGCGGTTGTCATCACGAGTACTGACTATGATGAACTTGTCACCTATATGGAACATTATAAATTGATCACCCATATCACTCTTAACAAAATGATAAAGAGATAAATCAATGGAAAACATGTTTTTCCACTATAGTAATCCTAAATACACACATAAATGTTTGATAAACTAAATATCTGATTACTTTGATCGAGTACCTACATTATAGAAGAATCCAGTATCCAATCCAATAGAGATGTATTAGGTAATTAGGTGAATTTCATTATGTATAAATGTCCTAACTTAGATAAATTATTCTTAATGTTTATCATATATGAAATTATTGTATATTTTTTAATATGTATACTAGTATCTATGGTATTTTTTAATTTTTGATGTCGGGTCATTTGGGGTCCATAAATAAATATTTATATTCCCCCTTTAGATACATAGAATTGGAAACTCTTGTTTTTTACAAAATATAAATTTAACTATGAATCATTACACACTAAATATCATAGGTTAATCCATATAATGTCTGAGTTTAATTTAATGATTGTTGATGATAAACCCATAATGGATTTCATAACCCATTCAATGATTATATTTTTATAGTTGTAATCACTCATCATTTCATAATACAACATACACTTCATACAAAAAATGGTAGGAACATCTACCCCAATGAGTTGATGATGATATACTCTAAATAAAAAATCTAATCTTGTATTATAGAGGGGTTTTTTAGAAAATATTTACAATTAAAAATTCGCAATAATTATTCATGAATTTTATTATTTATTATAAAATATTGATTATGTTTATAAATTAATGTTATATTAATAGAAAAAATAATAATAAAATTAAAATAAAATATATATTAAACAATTTATGAATATTAATATATTTAATTTCATATATTTTTTTTAGATTATATAATTAAAAATTAAATATATATTTGATATTTAACTAATACTTAATAGATTTGATTTTAAAAAAAATATCTCAATGATAATTCTGATTATTTTATTTTGAAAAAGTAATATTAAAATACAATGTCAGAAAAAATAGGGCCATGGTTTGTGATTTTGGGGAATATTCAATTTTGATTTTATTATATTATTATATTATGAAAATTTATTTTAAACTATATCAACTAAAGATAGGTAAAGTTATAATTTTCACAATAATCCAAAGTTAAATTTACATGGTAAGGATAAGACCACATTTATTTTAAAAAATAATCCTAGATATGTAAGACATAATGAAGAGATCTCTTTGGTAATAGGAATCAATTACTTCTATTTTATATTAATTTAATATTAATATGATGATTTTTTTTCATATGATATTTGTTGGTGAAATATATTCAAATCATAAAAATAGATACTAATTAATATTCATTCCTATAAAGAGTTATCTCTTGATTATATACTATGATTTTCTTTTTTCTGAAATCTTATAATTTAATAAATAAAATTAATATTTTCAAATATTAACACATAATTTTTTTCATGATAAATAATGATTTGTATATTGTTTTTTTATTTTAGAAAGAGTTCAAATAGTCACAAAACCATAAATGGAAAGATAATTGAATGAGTTTACAAACAAAAAATAACATCCCTATATTTTCCAATATTCAATATTAACGAGGGAATGAAATGTTATCTAAAAGCTATGTTAATGAGGGATCGATGAATGACACTGAAAAATTGTATAGTGTAATCAATAAAATTAAATGATTGTTTTATTCATATTTTATATCAATATTATTACGTTATATCAATATAAATGAGAATGTATATGTGATAATATGTGAATCTATTGAGGGTGCTATTTGAATGTACATAATTAAGAAATAATTGATACTATGATATTGATAACTCTATGTGTTTATCTACTAATTGATATACCAAATGAAATATAATGTTTTTTATGATAAAAATATTTTAATCATCAAATAAATTATTTGATAAAAATGAATCCCGAGTTTAAATATATATTTATATATATATATATAAACCTATTGGTAAGATAATAGAGAAGTATACAGAAACTTTGAGTTGAAATATAGTTAAAATAATAAATTCCAAGAGTTTAAATATACCACAGACCCTTTAAAATTATATTTTGTACAAAAAATGAATCATTTCATTAAAAAATAATAATGGTAGTGAAAATTAATAAATAAATTTGGTTAATTATTAGGGTTTATTAGTTTTGTGTATGATTATACTGAATATTTTGATTTAATTAAATAATATTGAATATATCTAAGTTAATAGAATATGTATAGTATAAGGCTTATTAATAGTATAAAGAATATTAGTTTTTAGACCACAATAATATAATTATTATGAGTAATTAAAGATATTTATCATGTCATGGACATGTATTAATGTGATACTAAAATGGTGGATGATTGGTTCACTTAGTTTAGAAAAATAAATATCCCAAAATATATACTATAATACAATGTAATATCAGACTTAAAAAAATAACAATCATTTAGTTTATATTGAACCATTAGAGAATATTTATCCTCTTCATATATACTGTATAATTTAATTAGAAATATGAATAAATTTAAATTCACTTGTATAGTACATGGTGTTATGATGAGGTGGATGAAGTGGTGATTCATCTAATACACAATAGTAGATATTTAAATGCATTAAAATTCCATATTATATATATAGTTCATAAAATATGCATTTATATGTTTTATATATTGAGTTTTAGTGGTGATCTAAATGTGAAATCACAAGAAAATAATATTGGATTTATGATAAAACATTAGTATATATATATACATATGTATCACCACATGATTACATAAGAAATTTATCAGTATTTCATAGAATTAGTAGATAATATAGAAATAAACATATATCTAAATTAGTATAAATAATTATCTAAATACAATAATTAATTTCAATAAAAATATTGAGAATATATAAATATATATATATTAATATGGTTGGGGATTTTTGTTTTATAATTAGTCTATTATTTTACTAAATAACCATACATCGGTTTTACGAATATAAAATAATTTTATGTAGTATCAAATATTTGTTATTGTGGATGATATCATTGTATTTATTGTAAATATTATAAATTACTAACTTTAATGATATTCTTGATATAAATTTTTACAAAATTCTAAAAAACTAATCAAATATGATGGCCATGGAATATGATTTTATAGTATAAATCCTTGAATTTGAATCATTAATAATTTAGATATACCAATAAAATTTTTATTAATAGTTAAGGTATTATTTTTTATTGGAAAATGTAAATCACATAATATATATATATTATTTTAATGAATCATAATTAACCTGACTTCTTTATTTTGAATGTAGTTGGTGTGGTATTCAAGATACATTAAACATTTTCTTTTAAATTATGAAATATGTGTGAAAAATTAATTTCAAACAATTAAATATTTCTGGTATGAAATTAAAATAACATTTATCTTGAGATTAAATAAAATTATATTTATTTTAATAATTTTTTTGATGTAATTATATCTACACTTGATGTTTTCTCTTAATTTAATATATGTTTGTATAAAGTGTATTAATTTGTTGATTTTGTTACATGATATTAATAGTGTTTTATTTCACTCGATATTACACTATTAATATTTAAAAATAGATATTACTATATGTGTTTAAATATAATTTAAAAGTAAGGATCTTATTTCACAAAAAAAAAACAACCTATGATATTTTAAAACTTGTTCCCCAAAAAGAGTTTAAAAATATTCATGTATATCATAAAACATATCAATAATAATTTTTCAACATTTATTATAATGATATTTTAAATGAATAAATTAAAGTTATATTTATTCCACATAATGACTATCTAAACTCTTTTAATATGAAATTAATTTCATTTTAATAGTATTAAATTTTATTAGCATATAATAAATTTCATAGAAAATATTTCCATAGAATAAATGAATGAAATTTTATTTCCTAGAGAAACAACATAAAAAAATATTTTTCAAGGATAATATAATTTGATAATAAATTAAATAGTCAATAGTGATTTTTATTTAAAAAATTTATGCAAAAGTAATTTATCATATTTTAAGATATATTAATGTTTTATTTAAATTTTATTAACATGTTTTAGGATTTCATATATTTTTATTAGTATAATAAGAAAATGGTAAATAGAATGATATCCTAGGGAATTTAATTGATAAATATTTTTGTATATGGTTATATATTTTAGTGGATCATATCCTCCTAGTCCATTAAATTTCCAAATTTCTAGTGTGGGAGGTACCCAAGGGACCATTGGTGACTCATTAACGATATTTCCAAAAACCCAGTTCTACAAAATGGTTCCATCGAAATCGTGGCACCGTGGTAGTGGAACTATAACAGTCGTACCCTACATTTTTCACAACCAAATAGTGGCACTATGACGGTGGAACCATCACTTTCACACACAAAAATGGTGGCACCACTTATAGTTTATCACCAAATGGTGTCCCACACTTTGTTATTATCCAGTTTCTATGTTTTTTGTGTTTCGCTCTAGTATCGTTTCTCTTGACAGAAAAGTGTATTAATAACCATTCAAATCCCATTTAAAGCCAGTAATATATGTTTTAAACCCCCATTAATTAGGCAATCCTTGGTTTACCAAAACTTGTGTCTTTTTCTTCAGTGTCACCTCTTTTTCTTGTACATTCCAGTTCCTCCCATATTTGGTGTCTCCTCATTTTAAAAGAAACCCATAAACTCACAACTATTATCACCACCTCACCTAGGTGAATTTTTAAATAAAAATTAATATGATCGTGTGTAACCACGCTACTACTTGAAGAAACCACGATCCACCTTTAATGATGTTCATGATTTTGTATCCCACAACACTAGGATCTCACCTTTTATCGCATACAGTTTCATTATTCTTCTAGACTAGTCTCTTTTAATCTCATTGTGGTGTTTGGAGTCATATTTCTAAGGAATGTATGAACCTATTCTAGATCCTTTCTTACTCACTCATTGTTTCCATGGTGTTCTTTCTCTATAAATTGCACATCCCCAGTTCTTGGAATGAGTTTAAAACTTTTATCGCTGTTCATACAGGTATTTTTCTCTTTCGTATCACTTTACTATGTAACATGTAGGGTGGGTAGGATTATGTCCCTTTGGGGATGGATAAAACCAAACCATAACCATTTTAATATAATTTTTAAATAATTATGGTGTGTGATTGATGATTTTGTGGTACTCTTTTATCTTTGAATATATGTTGTGAATTATATGGTCATATGTCCACAAAAAATCATAGTCAATAGTGGTCCTTCCATGCGCACTAATTAACCCTTGTTTTCTAGATCATCATGTGATTGAATGGGTGTAACATTGAAACTGTTTAATCACATATACTCGGTTGATTAATTGGATTCCCAATGAAAAATAATCCTTGTGTGATCACTTTGGTTAACCAAATTGAAAGAAAAAACATAATGAATGGTGTGAATAAATCTTAGAACTCCTTTTCTCTATTTTGGTGATGCGTATAGTTGTTTTTTTTGTCTTATTTTGGGGTGGCATTGATAGGTATAGGATCTCCTGTTGTCGAGTTATTGGTTGTGGACATGAGGCCATGTGTGAGTGTATGTTGGGGCTTGGTTTGGATCTATTACATCAAGGGATCCAACGTATCCATTTTGTTGATGGAACATTACTACAGAACTATGTGTGAATGCTTAAATTATAGCTTGGCTAATTTTCCTCATTGGATTGTGTTTATGCTTGTTAGTTGCACAATAATGAATAATTATTTAAAATGTAATCACATGAATATGATAACAATAACTGGTTCAATCAGTAATTATTTTCCAAGAATGACTTATTCTTTGTTTGTGGTTGTTGATCATTTTTATGAATGATTATAAATGAGGGTATTTTTCTATAGGCTGGATACGAAACCCATAGTTTGGGATGAGTGATTTCCTACCTACATGTATAAATTTAGTTTTTGGGATTCTTATTATCATCCCACCCATGTTGATCACTCTGTTCCAAACACCTCATATCATGGGGGAGGGTGTTTTTTCCAACATCCTATTGGTTGGATGGTTATTATCTCCTTTCCAATCCCTCTCATGAGTATACCAAGACACTTCGGGCATGCTGTGATGGTCGGAGGTCCATTTATAGCCCAAGACACTTTGTAAAATGTATGTCATGGTGCTTTTCCAAGGTGTGTGCATGAAGTTTTATTTCTCATGATTCTTCAAGATGAGGAAAATGTGTCTTCAGTCATGGTGGTAGTTTATCAGGCCTAGGTGTTTGTGTGAATTGTTATGTATGGTTGTTTTGGACCATGTTTTTGCAGTCGGGATTCATGTTTGTGGTGTCCTAGGTGTTTGTGGGTAGTATACGCGGATATGGTGGCCAATAATCTTGTTGATGGGGTGGTAGTGGGACTGTAGTGAAAATTGAGGGGGAGGTCTAACAAGTAGGATGTCTTTAATAACAAGTAGAAAATTGGGGGGGGGGATAGTTTCCTTTATAGGTTCTTTGTTTATCTCAATTTCCTCACAGTGCATTATAATATCAACCCATGTGTGCATGAGAGCTTTTGGTTTTCTGTGCTGAGTATACTCATATACTCAACCTATCTATATAAAACGGCTTTCATGGTTCTAGGAGGACTTTTGGGACCATGTGAAACTGTACTAGCTTAGACATCATGATAGTTTTTGTTTTTGTTTTCTTTTTGTTGGTATATTCCCATGGGAGTTTTCTTGTAATTTTATGGATTTATCTTTGAAAATGTATATGGTAATGGGTTTGGGATTTACATTTACCATCAGTTATAGAGTTTTTGGGTTTTAACCATCATATCTCTTGATCATTAAAAATAAAAAGGGCAATGCCTTCCATATTACGTGTCATTCTATACCCTTGGTGAAATCCACCACTACATTCCCTATTGTAGGCGAGACACATGGGTAATCATATCTCCTTCAATGTGGTGAAGGAAGGGTTCGGCAGTTTTCCACCCCTTTCCAAATCGTGGTGAAGGCGGGTTAGGACAGAATGCAATCAGAGTCTGATGGTTGAGAGATATGATAGGGCTTGAGGTTAGGCATGGTAAGAATTGCATGGGTTGGTCAGGAAACAATGTTAGGAAATCTTTTTGTATGAAATAGTCCATGGATGACCGTCTTGGACCAGGTATTTTAGCCCCCCCCCCCCCCCCCCCCGAGATCTGACGTAAGAAATCTAGACCTACCGAATGGAAAAGTGAGGCTACATTGATTTCACGGTTGAGACCATTGTAAATATGCAAGAATCATAATGAATTGTGTTCTTGTGGGTTCAAGGTGTTCATGATAGTTAAATAAATAAAAATTTATGGAATATTTAAAATAAATCTCCTACACTACTAGGGATTATGAATTATATGATTTCATTGCATCTATTCTAGTCAGACGATGACCATGAGTAGTGCGTGCTATCGAGGCCTATGAGGAAGATTTGGCTGATCAGGTGAAGACTAATCGAGAGGAGGATGATAAACAGTGGAATAATAAACCAATTACCATTTAGAGGAAGACCCTTGGGATGTAAGATGGTAGTGTCTCAGGCATGGAGACAGAAAGCTGCATTGAGGAGTTTGTAATATCTTTCTGCATGATTTGGTTACAGATGAGTACATGGTTTTATTGGTAGTCAGTCAGATGAGGGGAGCAGTGCTAACTGGTGGATACTCTACCTCAGAGAGATGATGGAGAGTGAGATTTTGTAGGCATACTATAAGAAGGGGTTCTTGGAGGAATTCTAATATTCAATGATGAGAGCTGAGAAGAGGCAGAAGCTAGTCTCCCACAAGTAGGAGAGTATATCTGTGATGGAGATGGGTATCATGTCTAAGGATCTCCTTTATTTTGAACTGGAACATTTTTTGTATGAGGATTCTTGTGCATTGTGTTTAAAGAATGCACTTCGACCTTCTATGTAGTATGATGTTACTTCATTCACCATACATAAGTACATGATGGTCTAGAAGAAGGATGAAGTGGTGGATAGGATGCACACACTGGGAGGAGTGCCATGAGAGGGGAGTTAGTTTGGATCATTAAAGGGGAAGGCCATAAAAATTAGGATTCTAGCATCAAGGAAATCTAGGTTTCATCCAGTGAGGAGTAGGCCACAACTGTTCTATTTTTTATCTCAGAGTCATATCCCATTACGTGCTGGTCCAGTACTGAGATTCTTCATTTGTGGTAGTCGTGGGGACCATTGGAATTAGTTCCTAAACCAAGTGTAGCACATTGGGGGTGGGAAGGTCCAGCACCCACCTCAACCATAAATGTTTTTTTCCAGGCCCTATATGCAGCCGCCACAGGGAAAAAAAGATTCATCCCCTCTAGGAGAAGACGTTGCAGGAGAAGTCGAGCTTCATGGCGCACCTCAGGGGCCCCGAATTAGGTATGATCAGAGAGGTGGCAGAAGACCGAGGGGAAAAGGAGCTAGGCATGGGTATATGCACATTGTATATGAAGTTGTTCCAATAGAGATATAAGGCAATCAAGGAATTATCAGCCTGTTTAGCACACTTTCATCCACCTAGTTTGATTTAGGATCCCCACACTCCATTATTGCACCCAGTCTAGACCATTCCATGAGTCCAGACACAGAGAGACTTCTGATGCCCCTAGTTTTGAGTATTCTAGTCTGGGGTCAGGCCATCTTTTCATATGTTTTCTGTTGATGCAGAATGAGGTTGAGGCCCCATCAGTCCAATGGGGACCTTCTTTCATTGTAGATGCAATAGTATGATGTCATTTTAGGTAACGAATGGATTCTCTTCATATGTTCCAATATGGAATGCTTCTAAAGAAGGGTCTTGTTTTCAGATATGGGCGGAAATTGTGTGACATTAATCAGTGATGTGGATTTCTAGGAAGGAATATGGTGATTAGAGACCCTTAATTAATTGTTAGATGAGTTGTTAGTGTAGTCAGTAGATACAAAGATGGTGGAAGTCCATGGGGATCGTTAGTGAGTTCATGGACGTCTCACCTGGACAGGTGGTGACATTGCCATCTTGGCGAGATGTTGATTTTGGTATTGACATGAAACATGATGCCTTGCCAATTTTGATTGCAACCTATCTGATGGAACCTTCTGAGTTGCAGGATATATGGATTTAGGTTGAAGTTTTGATGAAGAAGGGTTTCTTCTGACCGAGTATGTCTCTATGGGGTGCTTCGGTATTGTTTGCATTGGAGGAATATGGTAGCCATATGTTGTGTATAGAATTCTGGCAGCTGAACCAGGTGACAGTGAAGAACTGTTACCCCTTCTCGAGGATCGAAGACCTTTTGAATCAGTTAAATGAGGAAGGATGGTTCTCCAAGATCAACCTGCATTCAGGATATCACCAGTTGAGGGTGAAGGATTATGAAATCACAAAGACTGTCTTCAGGTGATGATATGTAATCATTGAGATCATGGTCATGACGTCCAGTGTTACGAACACACCAGTCGTGTTCATTGGGCTCGTGAACATCATCTTTCAGGAATATATGGACCAGTACGTAGTCATGTATATTGACGACATCCTCATATACTAATGATCATAGGAGGACCATGTCGAGCATCTGAGGTTACTTTTAGAGGTTTCCCAATAGCACAAGCTCTACGAGATGTTTTCCATGTACATGTTATGGGAAAAAGAGGTTCACATACATGGACAATTGGTGTACGATAAGGGAATAACCGTTGAAATTTTTATGGTCAATGTTTTTGTTTCTTGGGTAGCATTGTAGAATGTAAAATAGATTCATAGTTTCTTGGTTTTAGTAAGTTACTACCAAGTATTGTTTCCCAGGATCTCCCTAGTTGATGCACCATTTACAACCATGAATAAGAAAGGATTGGCTTTTGAATGGATTGATCAGTTCTATGAAGCCATCAGTTATTTGAAGGGGAAGTTGGTTAGTTCCCTAGTGCCATGATTTCCAGAAGAAGGGGTGACATTTGTGGTGTTCTGTGATGCTTCAGACCAAGTTCTCGGGTGTTTACTAATGAAACAACAGGGGTGATCTTTTATAGGTCTAGGTAGTCATGTCCACATGATCGTTACTATGGAACACATAATTCAGAGCTTGTAGCAGTCTTTTTCGAGCTAAAGTGGTGGAGAAAATACCTCATTGAGGGATTCTTTTTGGTCTTCAAGAATCACAAGAGCTTGAGGTATATCTTTTCCCAACCGGACCTGAAATTATACCAGTGGTGGTGGATGGAGTTATTTCATGACTAAGACATCGAGATTTCATACACCTCTGGAAAGGGGAATACGGTGGAAAGTTCCATTAGAAGATAGTCACAAAAGGATGTGGTTTGAGAATCTATAGATTCTTGAAAAGGGATGGAAGAGTTGGTTTCCCTACTCATGGATGCTAGGGTTGAGGATGAAATAAGCTATTTTATTAGATGAAATCGCATTCATCTTTGTTACAGTAGGTGGGGGAGTCTCAGTGGTAGGATATAGAGGCAGAAGTGATGTGCGACCACGTTAACCATGGAATTTCTCCGGAAGGATGGTCAGATGATGGACAAAATCAGATGTTGTTTCATTGATGGTTGTTCATCCCGGTGGAAATACAGAAGTGAATTATTGGTGGGATCCATAACAAACACCTAAAGGTACAACCATGAGTTTCCAGTATTTATCGAGGCTTGAGGATTTAGTTCTAGTGGAATAGGGTGAAATAGACAGTAGAAGAGTTTGTGGAAAACATCCTCGTGTGTCCACAACTTTTGGATGTTCACCAGGTTCTGATTGGTATATTGTATCCTTTTGCAGCCCATGAGTAAAATTGGGAAGCAATCATGACGGACATCGTTATGGGACTACTTAGGGTTGAAGGATTCTACAATGCTATCTGGGTAGTGGTGGACTGGATGATGAAATCAACACACATTATAGCAATCAAGGAGTCAAGTGTGATGGATTCCATTGCACAAAGGAACATGGATGAGGTGGTGCATTTTCAGAATATTCCAAGTTCCATAGTATCAGATCAGGATACATGGTTTAACTCACAAGTCAGGAAGGCATTAAAACATGTTTTTGTCACCCATATATGCCGCAATACTGATTCCCATCCCTAGATTAAGAGCCAGATAGAGTATACTATCTAGACATTGGAGGATATGATTCAAGCATGTGTTTTGGGCAATAGGAGATCATGGGTGCGAAAAATTCTTCTAGTAGTGCTTTCCTTCGACAATACTTATCAATCTACCATTGTCCTGGATCTGTTCAAAACCTAGTACGAGATACTGTGTCGCTCACCCATGTTTTGGAAAAAGGTCGAGGAAGAAGATGTTCTTGTCCAAGAGGTAGTGCATAGCATGATGAAGGGGGTTTGGCCTATACAGGATAGGATGATGGTTGCTATGGATTGGGAGAAGCCATATGTTTATCATAACTGAATACCCTTGGAGTTCGAGTTTGGGGACCACGTGTTCTTGAAGCTCTCCCCTCACTGTGAGCAACAAATGTTTGACAGGGGATGTAAGTTTAATCCCATGTTTATTGGACCCTTTGAGGAGGTTTACTCCTGAGATGTATTGATTATTAGTATGAAAGAAATTTGTTCCTATATGTCAAGGAGTTTTACTTTTGAGAGGTATCTTGTGAGGTGGTCTTTCGGGCCCCTATCTTTTCTTCTGGTTTACTCTAGGATTCACGAGGACAATAATAGTTTGAGTGGAATCTGATTTAATGGCCCAAACCCTCTTAGTCTTTTTATTTTACAAATTCAGGGTGTTTGGGGTATCCTAGGGACCATTGGGGACTCATTAAAGAGTTTTCCAGAAACTCAGTTCCACCAAATGGTTCCACTTAAATGGTAATCTCAGTCATAGAGGCACTGTGATGGTGGCACCGGTCCTGGAGGTACAACAACGGTTGCACATCAGGGGTTGCACTATCACAGCTTCACACCAAAACTGTGGAACCATAGAGGTCTCACACTGAAATGGTGGAACTGTTGCAGGGGAACTAGGACAATGGAAATGTTAGGGGGTATCACCAAAGAGTGACCTACCCTTTTTCAAGATTCCTACATATTCCAGTTCTACTCCTATAATGTATCATTTGATGTAAATGTGTTTTAATACCCTATCAAAACCCTTACGAATATCTTACATGATTTTTTAAACCCACATTAATTAAGCGACCCTTGGTTTACCAAAACGAGGGTATTTTTCCACTATGTAACCCCTTTTTTCTGTACTTTCAAGTTCCAACCATATTATTTGGTTTTCTTTTATTAAAAAAAACCCTTTATTCGCATCCATTAATGTCATATCTCATATGATAACAATTGAATAAAAATTATTATTATCGAGTCTAAAAACCATATAGTTTGTAGAAAGCATGGTCCACCTTTAATTTTGTTTAATATTTCATATCCCGTAACACTAGGATCTCTCCTATTATCACAAAGAGTTTCTTTATTCATCGAGGCTGGACTCTTTTCTACTAATTGGTGTGTTTGGAGTCTCACATCCAAAGGAATGGTGTGCTCTTGTTATGGAGCATTTCAATTTCACTATTTGAGTACTTGGAGTTCTTCCCCTATAAGTCACGCATCCCCAATTCATGGTAGTGGGAGAAAAAATTAATCGCTTATCATCCATGTAGGGTTCTCCTTCGCCTCTCATTATTTTGTAATATAAAAGTTGGGTACGATAATGTCCCTTTTTGGGATGGATTAAAAATAATATTAATGAATATAATAAAAGAGTTTTAAACAATGAAAGGGTGAGTTTGAAGATTATTTTATACTCTAATATCTTGTCTTATATGTTGTGAATTATACGAGATTATGTCCACTGAAAAGCATTGTTGTTGGTGGTCCTTCATTGTATATTAATGAACCTTTGTTTTCTAGATGATCATGTGATCGAATATTTGTAACATATAAACATGTAAATCACGTAGACATGACTAATTAAATGGATTCCCAATGAATAATAATCCTTCTATGATAACTCCATTTAACCAAACGGAATGAAGAAACATACTGAATGGAGTTATTAAATTTGAGAACTCCATTTCTCTGTTCTAGTGATGTGTATGGTTGTTCTATTTGATTCCTTGTGGGGTGACATGGATGGGGATGGGACACCCTATTGTTGAGATTTTGATTGTGGACCTGAGGTTGTGTGGGGTTGTATGTTCGAGAAATATTTGGTTCTTGTACTTCTAGAGATCTCATAGATCCCATTTGTTGTTTAACATTACAAGAAAACCAAGTGTGAATGCCTACATTTCTACTTCTATATTTTTACATCTTTGGATTATGGATATACCTATTAGTATCCCAATGGTGAATAACTATTTTAAATGGAATCAATTTAATATTATAAAAAGAATTGGTTCAATTGGGATTTTTCTTCCAAGAATGTATTATGCATTGGTTGTAGTTGTTGAGATTTTGTATGAGTGAATAGTAATGAGGGTGTTTGTGTATGGGAAGGTTTCAGAACCCTTAGGTTGGGATGAGTTCTTTCCTACCAATATGTGTAAATTTCGTTTTTTAAATATTATTATAACCCCATCCATTTTGAGAACATCATGTCGAACAAACCCATTTTAGAGGGGAGGGTGTTTTTCCAACAACCTATTCAGTGGTTGGTTGATAGCGCATTTCTGCACCCTCTACCAAGTATCCCAAGACTCTATGAGAATGATGTGATATCCTCAGAACCATTTTTATGCCTAGACTCTTCAGGCTAGTTATGATGCAGTGGTTGGAAGGGGAGTGTGTGCAGGTTTTTTTCCCATGTATGTTCAGGATGAGGCCCAGATGACTTCGAGTGTGGCGGTTGTGGATCTGTCCTAGGTTTCCGTAGGTGTGGTAACATATGGTTGTTGTGGCCCAGGTGTTTGTGGGTGGGATGCATGGTTTTGGTTCCCCGAGGTGTATGCGGGAAGGATTCATGGTCGTGGTGTCTAATAAGGTTATTGTGGAGGATGTAATAGGACTGGTGTGAAAATGCCAAGGGAAGTCGGATGCATATGATGTATTTAATAACCAGTGAGAAAGTGGAATTGGGTACCCAAATATTGATGTGCTATTACTATTATTTATTCTGAAATTATATTATTTAGGTAGTGTGATTTGGTTTTGTTGGGTGGATAGTATCTTTTTAATGTTATTTGGTTATCTCCTTTTCATCACGATGCATTAGAATGCCTCCCCTCATATATCTGAGAGATTTCTGTTTTACCTACTAAGTATACCTATATACTTACAATACATATATAAAACACCTTTAATGTTTCTAGGAGGAATTCGAGGACCATGAGAGAACATACTTTCTCAGACATTGGGATATTTTTCGTTTCTATTTTCATTATTTTGGTAGTTTCCATTTAGTGTTTTCTTGTACTTGTATGGGTATAATGTTGAACAAGAATATGGGAATGGGTTTTGGATTTACATTTACCATCAGTTTTTGAGTTTTTTGTTATTTACCATCGAATCTCCTGATCCTACTAACTAAAAGGGTATTTCCTTCCATATTACATTTGATTCAATACCATTAGTGCTAGTCACCACTCCAGGGAATATTGAAGGTGGGACATGGGGGTCTTTATCCCTCCTTCATTTTGAAGAAGGAAGGGTACGACAGTTTGTTTCCCCTTTCCTCATCATGGTGAAGGTGGGTCATAACATATATAATAATAGAAAATTAGATTCCATAACATTATTAAAATATGAAATAATTATATTATAGTTAATTGGAGACATAATTCAAGAATTTTTAAAAAGAATTTAGTTGAATAGAAATACAAAAATAAATATAAAAAAATTATATATGAGATGTTTATAGTATTATATGAATAATAGATACATTATTTTAGAAAATTATTTACAAGAATGGGTGTAGAAATAAACTATGATTCTAGGGTATTTTAGTTAACAGAAATGATGATTGTAAAATTGATTTCATATATATAGTCTACAAAAAAATATTACATGAATAGTTAAAAAATTAAATTAATAAATTGAGTAAATATTATTCTAATATTAATTTAGATTATAAATTCAAGTAACTCATACATATTATTTTTTTGAAAATAAGGATAAAATATTTAAATATAGCCTTATATATATGTTTTTAATTCTAACATGGATAAATCTATCAGAAAAATTTTGGTATATTACCTATTGAGAATTTAAAATGGTTCTTAATTAGCAATAGTATATCATACATGAATAATATATTATAATGAATCATGTGTAAATATGTTGAGTTTTTATTCATTTTTAGGAAACCCGTATTTAATTTATTGAGGTAAATAGGTCAAATGTGATTTATTTTTTATAAAATCTAAACTATATATTACATAGATTAATAACATTTTCAAAATTAAATAAGCGCATCTAATATGGGAAATATATTTAAAAATCCTTGTTCATAAATTGATTGATTTCATTTATCATATAATTTTGAGGATGGGATATAATATGAAGAAAAATTCATATACCATGACATTTAATCATTTTATAGTAAACATAATATAAAAAATTATTATCAAATTGTGTTAAGATGAAATAAAATTATGAAAACATTTATTCACACCCACTATCAATATTCTTCATTTTTTTAACATGACACAACACCATGTGTGGTGATCGGTATTTCCAAAACCATTCTATACCACAATAAAGAATTAATAATAGTTTTATTATTTTCTTCCACAAAATAGAACAAATATATTTAATATTTTAATTAATGATTTTTAGAGTTATTTTAATCATTAAAATGAAATATAAAATGTGTAGTTTCATTCTATAAAAAAAATATTATGTAAAAATATACTTGTTGTTTCATTTGAAGAAATGATTTCCTAGTATGTGAACATTTCATTTTATTTTAGATCTAATGCTAAATTTATATAATTATCTATAAAATTACTACAATTAATATTATCTTATTGAGAAATTTTGTTTGAACATTTTTATCTTTCTTTTATTAAAGTATTTTTATAATCTAAGTAAATATCAGGTGAGTATCATTGATTATATTTCTTTATAATTTGTTTGATTTAATATACACTCCAACAAATAAAAACAAAAATATGTTATAATTTTTTATAGGGTGTTTTCAGAATTTGTAAATTTTTAATCAATAAATAAATAAACTATTATTTTATTTTCATGTATTAATATTCATATAGATATTGATTATAACAATGATTTAGAAACATTACAATGAAATGTGGAGGGATATAATATTCCTAGATAAATATTTATCAACCATCCAAACTCTATTCCATCAAATATATAAATATAATGGTCATATGACATTGAAACACATCATATTTAAAATTCAATAATATTTAATGTTTTATGTATTTCACATGGGTTCCCATGTGAAAAGTAAATATATAAAAAACTATATATTTTTTTATTTTGGTGTTAACACATTATAATATCGTATTGCATCTAAAAATTAATTAAACTATGAGAGTTATAGTGATATGATTAATTTTAATTTTTACTATATATTCACATTATATTCTATACACATGAAAGTTAGTATTAATGTAAATTATTATAATATTTCAATGTTTACATCTCATGAATATGTGATATAATTAAAATGTGTTATATTTAAAAATGATTCAAATTATGGGACACATAGTGATGATTGGTTACTGAGGTGGTCACATTATTTTTCAATTTTCACAATTCTATATACATTTATAATTTTAATAATTTTATATGACCTTGGAATTGGTGTTATTAGGGTTGAACAATTTTTTATGGAAGTATAACTAAATTATTTAAGATTTTATACTTTATAATAACGTATTTTTTTGAGAGATAACACCAATAATTAATAGGTTCCCCACTCATAATTATTGGTTATGATATTAGTGTAGACAAAATAATGACTTATCACATGATCCACTATCATCATAAGAACATAAAATAAAAAATGAGTATTCTACAATGTACTATAGATTTGTGTAATATAATCAATTTTATTATTTTATAAATGACTAAAAAATAGTATTTTTTTCCTTTTAATATTATTTATGATTTATGAATATCATTATGAATCATATCACTACTACTGAAGCCAATAATACTTCAGATTAATATAAAATTATTTTTTTAATAATATATATATTGAATAGAGTATAAATGAATATTCTCTCTATTAAGATAATATTATTTCTATTGTTTTCATCCCTCAAATTCAATATTAAAGAAATATAAATTATTCAATATTTATCATTTAATTATAACCAATTATTTAATACAATATCCATTTTTTAAATTATTCATATTCTCTACATGTGATAAAATTATATTTAATTTTATACGTGGATTTTTTATTTTTAACTCCAGTATATTATTATGATATATAATTTTCAGGACTCTGGATATTTAGTTTTTCTCAATCCATATTATTAGTATGAAACACATAATCAGTAAACCATATTAAGTTAATAATATTCATTAGAATATCATTTTATTCCCACATCCTCTATAAATTATAATTTTAATTTAATTCCATTATAAATAATTCAATTATTACATGACACATACATTCTTCTTTTATTATGACCAAATCAATATCATGTGTTATTAATTTATAAATTGTAATTCTCTTCTATATAAATATTTTTTTAGTGGCATTAACGTCTTCCTTTACAATTTTTTTATATAGTACAATGAATTTTATAATTCTAAACTTCCCATATCATTCATATAGATAACATACATGACAATAATAAATAAATATCCCCCATTATTACATATTTTTATTATTTCTCAATAATAATCCTTATGGATTAAAAATATTATATTTCGTGAAACTAACTATGAAATGATTTTGATCTTAATTTTTTTATTATTTTACCGCATTAATATACTAATGATAAAAAATGATATCTAATATTTCAGTAAAAATCCTAGTAATGACAAAAATTCAAAAAAATAACATCCATTAATTTATCTACTTTATCTAAAATACAAAAATGTAGAAAATTATCTTATATTCTAAAAAATTATATTATTTTAAAAAAATAGTTTTAATGTTACAATTATCTTAATTACATTGCTAAATATTCTAAAATATATAATATTTTAACATAAGTATTTTATAATATGAAAAATTATATTTATCAGTTATCATTATTCATTCGATTTTTTACCTCAAATACACCATAATACATTAATTTTTTATTTCAATTTTTAGTTATATTGGATAAATAAATATTTAAATAACATAGTTATTTTTTGAAAGGTGGTATGTGATAGATTCCTTATGTTTAACCAGGGAGTAAAATTGATTCCAATTAATCATTTTTCATTAGAATCCCATGAATCAAATCATATCATAATGTAATGATTATTAAAGCAACATTTTTTCATTTTGGTTTATATTGATTTAAATACTACCCATCCAATGTTAATATTTTAATAGTTCACTAATTATTTTTAATCTACATTTTCAGTTTATGTCTTGAAAATGTTACGTATAATAAAAAACTAGACATGCATATTTATTTTTTCCCTCAAATTATTATAATTTAAGAAAATTGAAATTATGAATGTTTTTTGCATCATATTAAAAAAACATCACCAATAATTAATGGGTTTAGATTTGGTCATCTTAGTGACTAAGTTTACTCAACCCACAATGTGTGGGGATAATACATTTTCACAAAGGGTCACTTATTCAAATTCCCTCTCATTTCACAAAATCAAAAGTGGATTAAATATTATGAATAATAATTATGAAAAAATATGCTAAATAATATATTATCAAGAGAATTTTATTAGTAATATCAATTTTCATTTATTGTTCATCTATGGTAGGTTTCAAAAACCCTTCATGCAATGTACTGTATCCATTGAAATAGTTATATTGGAATCTAATTCATTTTTATTTTTCATTATAAAAATAATTTCATTGACATCCAAGGTAATTATAAGATAATAATTTTTCATATTTATTGATATTTATGAATTATATAGAAATTTAAAATAAATGGGGATGTTATTTGTAATATCATACCTAACACACAATAACAGGTTTCTCTAAAATCTTATATTGTGCACAAGAGTCAGTTATATCGAAGAATAATTTATTATTATTATCATTGTTTAAATTTTTAGTTTTTACATACCAATTAGAATGGTAAGAAATAATTAAAATAAATTAATTATAAAAATATGGTTTACCGATTTTTATAAAATGATTAATTGGTTAACAAAATAATTAGGAAAATCAAAATACAAATTGAATATAAAAAATGTTTTTTTATTAAAAACAATTTAAATGAGAATAACTATGTTTAAAAAATAATTATATCACACTTTTTCAATTATATTAATGATATAAAAACTCAATATGATGTGAAATTTTCCTCTTATATATTCTCTATAAATGATATATGATCAAAATCAATTTTATGCATAAATAAGTATTTCTCAAAAAAAGAATTTTTACCTACTTTTGATAGTGATTCTATTTAACAGCTTGATTTTGAATATTTTAGAAGTTATTTTGAAAAAAATCTTATTATTTAAAGAGGTGAATCAAAATTTTTTGTTTCAATTTTTGTATTTTTTTTGTAAAATTAGTATTTTAATGTGTACTGAGAAATTGTTTGTTTTAATTCAAAATTGATCATTCAAATAATTTTGTTCTTTTAATATTAAGTTCTATTATCATTGTTTAAAGAATATTTATATTATATTTTTATAATTTAATATATTTTTGGTTAGGGTAATTAATTTCAAATTGAAATTAGATATAAAATATTTAAAATAATATAATGATTCACATTAGAAACCCACTTTTTAGTTTGGTCTGCAAAATTAAATTTAAATATAATTTAACAAATTAAGTGAATTGAATTATGTAAAATGAATTATATATTTTTAATAATAATGTAAAAATTAGTTTTTAAGATCAATTTAATTATTAGATATAAAAAAATAATATGTTTAAAAAATTATTTTTTGTATTAAGAGTAAAATTTTTACAGTGGTTAAATTTAAAATTTAAAAGATTAACAAACCTTAAAATATATAAAGGGTTTATGATGTGTTTAAAGACAAAAAAAATCCTTATAAATATTAATTATATTCTAAATTAATCTAATATTATTAAACCTCTATATTGTAAGATTTAAATATAAAATAATCAATAAAATACACACTCGAACCCACCTCTGCTCAAATATAAATAGTGACCCTCAGCTCCCCATTTTGACCCAAATATTCAATGTCAAAATTTTCCTCAGACACTCAAATCCTGAGGGTAAGTATTTGAGTGAAAATCCATGGATAAGACAAAATTGGTACTTGGTAATAAAATGTGCTCAGGAGTAGCTAACACGTGTATAGTGAAAAGCCAATCAACCTCGTTTAATTTCAATTTTTTTATTTTTCAATTTTACAGTTGATTTGATTTTCACTGTTGGGTGAAGCACTTGAGGTGTGATATTTATATTATATACTTAGGTTTAATTTAGATGCAACCCGATAAGATGAGGTTATGCCATCTCATGCAATTTTTAGGCACATGTTATAATCACATGTCATTCATAGTTACCTTTTTATATTAGTGCATTAGAAATTTTATGTTGTTGTGATAGATATTGTGCTAGTAAATGAATGATGTTGTGATAGATCCCTTGATAAAATACCTGCTATTTGATAGGGTGTTATTATGTACGTTTGGTGAATGAATTCCAAACATTTGTTTTTGAGGAGTATGGGCCCTCATCAACTGTAATTTGGTGGATCATCAAATTTTTTACATTATTATAACATCTATAAGATGTCAATTATTGGTTTTCGGGGATTATGGGCTCTCATGGATCGTAATTTTTCACTTTGGTGTTCATTTTGGTGTTTTTATGGGCTCTAGAGTAGTTTTTAAGGAATACTGTCCGAAAAATCCCAGAATACACACCGTGTAGTTTTGAATACACGCCATGGGTTCTTCTATTTGGGAAGAAATTATTTTTCTTAACTACATGTTGTGTACCATATGTACACGATGTGTAGCCTCTAACCATGTCATAGGTCGTATGGGTAGAGACACGAGATAGGGATGTTTGTGTGGGAACATGTTGTGTATCGGTTGTACATACCTTGTAGGGTTCACCCTGTGTCCGCTTGTGTAACTAACAACATAGATGGGTAAACCACAAGACAAACACAACGTGTCACAATTGAACACGGCATGTAGTTTGACCCTGGTATCCAACAGTGTAGCCAGCAACATGGCCCGGTTGGGGATTATTCGTACACGCCGTGTTTGACTGGAACACACAATGTTGTGTAACCTGGGTACCCAGGTCGTGCCACTTACAACACGGGTCTGTAGAGCATGTCTAGTACACTCCATGTCTACAATGAACAAGTCATGTAGTCTTGTCTTATGAGAGATGTGTGGCTTATCCATGTATAAGGAATCATACATATAAAGAATATTCAATTACACGTCATGTGTTTAGACAACACGTCGTGTGTTTGGTGTTTTAGAAGACCAGTTCTAGCTGATGTAAATGCCCATGTGGATGGAATAGGGTAACCCATAGTGTAGTAATTATACATGTCGTGTAGTCATGTTTTATACAACTTGAGTTATTTTATTCTCTTGTTCCCTTCTTGGTCTCCTAGTTTTTAGTCCCTGATCATCTTGATCTAATGTGTGTGATTGACCTTGTAGATTTGTGCCGCTGAGATGACCATGAGTTGTTCGCCAAGAGAGTGGAGACCATTATACTCTACAGAAGGTAGGCCAGAAGCTACTGATGGATCCTACAACAGTTCCAGATGTGGCGCCAGTCATATACCAGACACAGGCACGGATGCACAGTTCTGTGAAGGTTTCATGCGGTTCATCCAAAACTTCTAGAGAGCACCACCGGTTTCCACATCTATGGAAGAGATGAAACGTATATTCTGGCAGCAGCATCCTCCAACATTTCCCTTGTATGGAAGACTACAAGCTATCGAGTCTTATAAGGTTTCTATGCTAATAATCATTGAGCATCTAAAGACACCTCCTGGGAGGAGGGTCAAGCTCACTACTTACACTCTACGTGATTCCACCAAAAGATGGTGGGATGTTACCACCCAGACTGAGAATCACAAAGACATGGGGTGGGAATATTTTCAGGCATTCCTCTATGAATTTTTCTTTCTAGAGACGCTAATGGCTGATTATGCCTGCGAATTTATGAATCTGTAGCTGGGATCCTTGTTAGTGATGCACTATTCTATCCGCTTCACCAAGCTAAGTCGTTTTGCACATGTTTTGGCGAGTGATGAGATGTTGAGGGCTAGACACTTTGAGGATGGTCTTAAATATGACATCGGAGCATTCGTGAATGTTTTCAAGATTCCTAAAGTGCGTGATATTATTAACCAAGCATTGATTACTGAGCGGAACCTGCGAGAAGAAAGTGGAAGGGAACAGGGATGTTCGACACCACTATCTGGTACTATTTCTTCTGGAATGAGGAAGAGGCAGATGGATTTATCTCATGGTGGCAGAACTAGCAAGAAGAATTCATCAGGTGGCCAGGTAATGTGATACTAGTGTGGTAAAGAGGGGAAAAGAGACCCCAATGTCCATGTGACACAGTGGAGTGCTGAGCATATGACATGATGGGTCATCTACATCGTTTTTTAGGGTGTTTACACCAGTGACTAGTGAGAGGGGTTCTGTGCAGACTCTGCATTCAGAAGAAGGGCTAGAAGATTATTACTTGTTAGGGAATTGTAATACATCCAGGCGTACATGCCACGGTGGTGGTCGTGGCCATTGTAGCTAGATAACTGGATCTCAGGGACAGCAGGGCGGTTCAGCTTAGGGTAGCCAGGATGTGTTGCAGGGCAGTGACACTGGGCAGGCAAATGCAGTGCAATAGATCCAACATGAGTGGGATCCCAGACATTCCACTATCATAGGTACTATTTTATTTTCTTCTGTTTTATCTTCTGCATTATTCGATACTGGTGCTACACATAGATTTGTATCTGTTCCCTTTGTGGAGATCCTTGAGCTCTAGGTTTATTCTTCTTCGGATATCATGATGCTAGACACTCCTTTGTAAATGATAACGACATGTGTTCATCAGTTCTAGGAGTGCCTCCTATAGGTTGGTGGGTGTCACTTTCTATTGGACTTCTATGTCTTATAGATTACAGCCTATGATGTCATTATCAGAATGAACTGGTTGGTACCTTTTATGTCTTTCTATATTTCTATCGCTGTAGGGTGAGTTTCACATCACTAGAGGATTGAGAGTTCTTATACAAGGAAGAATGGGATTTCCATGCGAGCCGAGATGGACCTGAGTATCATGGGCGAGGTAGAGTGACGGCCCATATTGCGAGTTTATATCTGGATGGTAGGGAAACATGTCAAAATGTTTTCCCTCCAGTGGTTAGTCATTTCAGTGATGTCTTCCTAGATGACTTTTTAGGTCTACCTCAAGAGTGAGGGGTAAACTTATCTATTGGGATTATGCCAGAAGTGACACGGGTGTCCATTACTCCTAATAGGATGGCTATGCCAGAATTACAGAATCTCAAGAGGTAGTTAGAGGAGTTAAAATCCATGGGTTTTATCTGACCCAATATTTCACCCTGGGGTTTGATTGTCCTTTTCTCTAAGAAAGCCGATTGTACCTTTAGACTGTGCGTGGATTACCAGAAACTGAACCAGTTGACGGTTAAGAACTGATATCCCTTACTGAGTATTTATGATCTTTTTGATAAACTTTTAGTAGCACGAATGTTCTCGAAGATTGAATTGAGACCCTAATATCATCAGTAGCACATTAGACCATCGGACATACTGCATACAACCTTTCGGAAAAGATATTTTCTATACATGTACTTGGTCATGCCGTTTAGACTCACAGATGCTCAAGCAGTTTTCAAGGATCTAATTAATCGTGTGTTCCACCCATTCCTCAATTATTTTGTGACAGTATTCATAGATGATATCTTTGTTTACTCTCACACTCGACATGACCATGTCACCCATCTTGATACCATATTGAGTGCACTGAGAGAGAATTAGTTATAGGCTAAGCTCTCAATGTGCCACTTTTGGATGAACCAAAATTCACTTCCTCGGTCATATTTTCTAAGAGGCAAGAGTTGCGGTAGACACAAATTAGGTGAGACTAGTAGTTTCCTGGGAACAACCTATCAATGTTTTTGAAATATGAATTTTCTTGGGGCTGGCTGGTTACTTCAAAAACTTCATACAGAGCGTCTACCACTTAGAAGCACTGTTGATGGGTTTGCTAAGAAGGGTATGATGTTCGTTTGGATAGAAGCATTTGAGATAGCCTTTCAAAAGATGAAGGGAATGTTGAAAACGTCACCAGTCCTGATACATCCATATCAAGGGAAAAGCTATACAGTTTTCTGTGATGCATCAGGTATTGGGATTTTAGTAGTGTTGATGTAGGGAATTCACGTGGTTGCATACGGGTTTTGGCAGTTGAGGACATATGAGAGGAATTACACAGCACATGATCTCAAGTTGGATGTAGTTGTTCATGCATTACACTGTTGGAGGAATTTTCTCTTGGGAGAACACTTTTTGCTCTTTACAGACCAAAAAACTCTTAAATACATCTTTACTCAGTGGGACATAAATTTGAGACAACGAACGTGGGTTGAATACCTTATGTCCTTCGAATTTGAGATTTACTATACACCTAGTAAGGGTAATGTAGTAGCTAGTGAACTGAGTAAGAAGACTCAGTTACAGTCAGTATAGGAGGCAAGTGGTGAGTGGAATCTTATAGATTTTTTCTCTGAGATGCATTTGGAGGTGCATGATAGTCAGGGACGATCCTATCTTTCATCCTTAGTTGTGACTTTTACGCTCTTGGATAGAGTGAGGATGATACATCTATCAGATTTAGAAGGCCTAGTTATATGGGAGACTGTGGAAAGTGAGGACCCTCCTTCTGGTAGGAAAATAGGCGGTGATGAGATACTGTGTATCCATGGACGAGTGTGGGTTCCCGGGGATATTTGTTTGGAGTTGATGAAATAATTTCATGCTTCTGCTTGGTCAGTTCATCTTGGTGTTACCAAAATGTACTGTGACTTGAGACATTAGTATTGGTGACTGGGTATGAAAAGAGAGGTATTTGTTTTTGTTATGAGATGTTCCACCTGTCAGCAAGTGAATGTGATGCATAGAGCCCAGCTGGATTGTTACAACATTTACCCATTCCAGGGTGGAAATGGAATGATGTTGCGACGGTCATCGTGACTTGGTTATCGAGATCACCTCGAGGTAATGATGTCATATGGGTTTTTGTGTAAATACATACGAACGTGGATAACATTCAGCTGATCATGTATACCTTTATGTGGATGAGCTCAGGATGTTTTATATCTGAGAGTTAGTATGTCTTCATTGTGTCCCTCGTTATAATGTTTTAGATAGGGATGAATGATTTACATCATGTTTTTGGTAGAGTTTTTAGAGTTACTGGCTACAGATGTGCTTCTGAGCACATCATACCACCCTCAGACTGATGGAAACTCAGTGCGTACAATACAGGTTCTAGAGGACATATCGCGTGCATGCATCCTGGAGATTAGGGGATCTTGGGAGAATCACGTACTCCTGGTTGAGTTTACCTACAATAATGGTTTTCAAGAAACTATTGAGATGAAAACTTTTGGGGATTTATATGGTAGGACATGTAGATCACCTTTGTGCTGGTTGGAGGCTGGTGAGGCATCATTACTTAGACCACATCACATGTTGGAGACATCATAGCAGGTTCAGTTGATTTAGAAGAGGATGGCTACTTCATAACCATGTCATATATCTTATGCCGATCGCTGGTGACACGCCTTGGAGTTCGTGGTTGGGGATCAGGTTTTTTAGAGCGTTTCACTGAGGCTGTCACATAGGCATATCAGTAAAAATGGTAAAATTTCACTAATATATGTTGGGACATTTGAGATTCTGGAGAGAGACGGGCCGGTTTCCTATCGGTTGTAGTTACCACAGAGTTACTGGGCCATGCACGACATCTTCCACGTTTGTTAGTTGCACTGTTATTACTCAGACCCATATCACATTTTTCTTCCTTAGGAGGTTGAACATAAGGTTGATGCATCATTTTAGGAGCATCCAATTCGTATTGTTGATATGATAACGAAGGGTCTCTGAGGAAGCTCAGTTTCTCTCGTACCGATGCTATGGTAGCATGGATGAGTGCAGGACAAAACCTGGGAGCGGGAGACCAATGTATGTGCTCAGTGGGCATAATTGTTCTCAGTTATATCCTTACCACCCTTATATGGGAAATTTTAAGAGGAATTTCTTTATGGGGGAAGTATGTAAGAATTCAATTATTATTCTTGAGGTATGAGTTTTGTTTTTTCCTTCTCCTTATGTGTTTATATTGAAACAAAGGAAATGTGGAAAAAATCCAAAATTTATGGGTATACACCGTGTAATGTTGTACACACACCCTGTACTTTAGCTGTGTGGTATGAGAATACATAGTGTGTAGGATTTTTGATGATTAACGGTGTAAAAACTAACTACAATCCATGTAATTAGTAATACATTCTATGTAATCAGTCGGTAGATAAAAAATAAGGCAGTGGAAAGTAGCCACCAGAGGAACAATTTAAAAATAAATTACAAGCCACGTAATTGAGAGTACATTCAATGTATTAATGTTTTTTAATTAAAAACAGAAAGTAGCCTCCTCATTGGACATAGAAAGTAGAGAACTCACCAAGAGTTCTGGAATTTGATGTTGGGACCTGGAGGAGCTCCCGATCACACACCGAGACTCTGATTCTTCCGTCGTTGATCTCGTTGGAACCGAGCATGTAAGGTCTTCCCTCTTCTTGATAACTTCCTTCCAATTGTTTATCTTAGGTATGTTCTATGGGTTTTAATGGGTAATATTTTATCTCATATCTACATCGTTCTTGAGTTTTTTAGGAGGCACCTATATCGATCAGAGGAGATCGAGGTATGTGGTATTGTGTTTAATTCCAACTACCGAGTTGATTTTGTGTGATGTTGTGCCACACGCCCATGTTTGGGGTGTCGTATGGTTAAGGATTTGACTGTCAAGATACCTAGAATTGCATATATAATACAATGAGTAATATAATCTATTGTTTGAGCTCATTGCATTGATCTAGGGCCACCCCATGGGTGTATTTCCATTTATTTATCCGTTTGGCCTGGATACCCCTGGATATGCCATTATTATAGCATGTTTTGGGTTTTCTTTAGAGGAAATATATATAAATTGCTTTCTTATGTATTATCCTCAGCCCGGTTACTTACTTTTCCTATGGAATTTTTGTGGGTAGTATTTTGTTTAGACTAAGGGAAACTTTTATTAAGTCTGAGGAAAGTACTTCCATGACTGAGGGTAATATCTCGTATGCCTGAGGGATATATTTGTTTTGTCTGTGGGAAGTCACCTGTGGGTTTCAATTCTTCTTACCTGAGTGTATGGATTTTCGTGTCAGAGGACAATGTTTACTTTCAATATTAACTATGGTGATTTCTTCTATGGTACTAACTAAGATAAAGCACAGGTTAGGAATTTTTTAATAATTAGTAAAATGGAAATGTAAATGGTAGATATAGGTACATTGGAGTACTTCCTAGTTTAAAACATTTTATTATTGGACACAAATGTTGCACATTTTCACTGATAGTTGGGAACGAGACTTTGGTGGTTGGCTACTAGGATTTATTTCTCACACCCTATTTGGGTCATGTCTTGGGACCAAATAGATTATATTGTTGCAGGTGTCAATAAGGACAATGGTCCCTACGGAGGTACATGATTGTTGCAGCAGAGGAGGAGAGAATGGGACTAAGCTTAGGCTTGTAATGCTGTTGAGTTCCTTTTTCACTGCTTTGGTTTTTGTTTTTATATACTTTGTAAAATGTAATGTATTGTATCAGATTGCAGTGTCTCCTATTTTGGGTGCTTTTCTAGAATTATAGACATGTTGCATTATCATATATATGATTGTTGGTCATCTTTTACATCAGTTTGGTTGTCCATTTCAGGTCTCTATTTTTTACTACTTCCACTTTTGTATGTTTATATTTATATTCTTATATGATATACTTTTATAAATGAGGTCATCATTTCCCCACTATCAGTCATATGACCTCAATGCTAGTCGGCAGCCTATGGTAGTTGGGGAAATGCGCTTCAGGTTATGTGACCCACCGGGTTTGGGGCACTTGTTGTGTGGAACCTGGATCCGGGACGTTACAAAATATCTACACAAAACTATCATACTCACTCTACCCACGTCCAAGTGGACCTGGTATCACCTAAAATCCAAATACATAGTCCTCAAGGGTCTTTTAAATATGGGATATTCAAGAGGTAATTCTCTTAAAGTAACTCTATTAATTGCATTTCTTTTTTCTAATTTATCGTCAACTAATTCATCTATTAATACACAATAAATAAAAAATAAAATAAATACTATTTTTTTAATTTTATAATGGAATATCTCAGTTCCATTTTAGTTTAAACTTAATATCATTCAGTGAAACCAAATTTTTGTCTATGTTATGCCGAATAATCACATATGTGAATAAAAATTTTATTCTTTTACTCATTCCTCCTACATGGATGTACATAAAATCATTATGATGTTAAAATAATATTATAATATGTATATAATATCCACTTTAATATTATATAAATTCAATATGGTACATACTGTCATGATTTCAAAATTGTGGGTATATGATAACTTCATTTTGGGAAATTTGGACTACCGCATACTCAAAATGATGTTATTCATTCCAACATCACATAGAATGTATTAAGGATTTATGTTGTAATAATAAATTATATATATATAATATTTATTCTTAAATAATGATATTATATATTTATACATATTTATAAACATTTCATATAATTTTTATTCATTCAATACGACATGAAAAGAAAATATTGTTCATGGGAACGTAAAACAATTCATCTACGTGAATTATATTGTTAGTTTTTAACAAAATATAAATATAAATAATTATATAAAAAATATATGAGATATTTATATCATGGGTTATATCTTGGAGATGATGGTCTTAGGACCACATTGACTATTGACGTCATACCAAGTATATTTTCGACTAAAGAATTGAATGTCAACAAAACATCTGATATGAACATAAATAATTGTGTAATTGTTATAACATGTTAATAAGTGATAAAAAGTGTAATAATTATTATATATGATCAAATTAATTTATTAATTAACCCATGATTATTATTCAGGATGATAAAGAAAACACTTACGAATCAGACTCGAGGTAAGGGACTTCGTCTCAATCTTCTTTAATTAAAGCACTTCTTGATAATATGCACATTTATAATTTAATAAGTTGTATTTAAAGACAATATGAAATTTAATATTCATATTTTATCAATAATAATGTTATTTAATTTTTATTTTAATTTATTAATTCATGTACATTTGGATTTAAATTTTCTATGTGGTATTGGACACATTGAGAGTTTAAATATATAATTATCAATTATTTTCATCATGATATTAATTAACATATTTATTTATATGTTAATAAAATTATTATAAAAGACTATTTGTGTCTATATTTTAAATATTCTCAAATAGAATCTTTTAACATGAATCCTTTTACTTTCATTACACAAGGACAAAAGGAATGTTTTTTACGTATGTGGCAGTAATGAATTCTCTGTCACCATAACATTATTTAATATTTGGATTCCTATATAATAATTAGAATTGATTAAAATTAAATGAACTCAATTATCCCATTTTTCTGTGTTTTGGTAATGAAAATGGTTTTGGAATAGGAATGACCATTTCAATATCTTGAAATGAATTTTAGTGATTTAAAATGAAATTTTATGAATGAAATGTTGATAATTTTAATCTTTTGTGTGTTATGAATATATATTGATATATGGAAATTTAATAGGTTGTTACATGAGAAAAAAAACATGGGAGGTTATGTAATAAACCATAGATAGGTTATTCTGGGATAAACATAGAATGAATGGTTACATTATAACCTCCAATGCAATGGGTAATGTAGTCGACCGTAAGATTATTCAATTTCGTGGTATTTGTTTACATCGACTATATGGTAATTCCATTTAGGTGTGATGATGTTCCAAGGTACCATTATATGTTACATATTACTTTATATAGGTTTAAAGGTATTCTTTGGATTAAATAATGGCAAGGAATGATCTTATATTCAGTGAAGTGTATTTATTACATTGTAAAGGTGAAAAGTAATACATTTTGATAAAGTGTTAATGGTTTACATATTTTTTCATGAATTTTTTTCCTTCCATGAGAATACGTTACTGAGTGTTTTATGCTTATCCCATTTTTTGAAATGTTTATTGAATTATTTTAAAAATGATAGAGTCATGGATGGGATCTAGGAAATGTTACGTAGATTAAATATGAAATTAAAACATATTTCTTTTTAAATGTGTTTTTTTAAAATAGATATTGAGTAATAGTGTAAAATTTTTAATATATAAGTTTTTATCTACGAGTTATGTCCTAATTCTCTAAATCTATAAATAGGAAAATATACACCTCGTAAAATAAAGTCAAATTATTTACCAATCTCAGGAGTATGTAATGTTTAACATTTGGGGTTATAGTTGGTGTCAGAGGGTGGTTTTGACAACATTATAGGTTATCATGATATTTTACAATACAATACAAGTTATATATAACCACTATTGATTTCATAATACAAATATTTATAGTTATTTTAGATAAATTAAATGAGTTTGATGTAATATGATTAAATATATCATACTGTTTATCTTCCTCATAAGATAATATATGATGATTTTATTTATATAATAAAACAATCGTTTTTTGATAGAATAAATGGAAGGATCCAATATGGAATAAAGTATTAATGGATGAGAAGAAAAATGTGGTGGTTCCCTAAATAAGAACTAAATGAAATATGATATGTAATGACAACATTAGTGGTTTTTCTAAACAAACTATTAAAAGGCGTGATTAACCATAAGAACCATGTTGAGTTTTTTTAATTCATCATATATGAGAGAAATGAATCCAGAAAATTGTTTATCTAATAATCATAATGGTATATATATTTAATAAAATATGTATCAGGGATAAGAACTAAAACATAGAGAAAAACGTTTTAGTGTGACAAGATGATTTTATTGATGTGGTAATATCGGTCATAAATCAAAAAACTTCCATTGAAAAATGAAGCATTCATTTTACTCAATGAAAGGGAATGAGATTATTCTTGATTTGTCAATTGGATTTTTTTAATGTAAGGAGTGTGGTCACTATGAAAATAAATTTCATATGATGATGGTTCAAGAATGGGATCAGGATGAACTCCCAATATAAGTATTTCTATACAAACAACCATTCCAAGTAATGATAATGAATAAGAAAATGAACTATGAAAGTTATAGATTATTTATTATTACATCTTTTGACATTATTGAATCATATTACATGATTCATTTTTTAGGAAATATTTATTAATTAATAGTATTGAAAATAATGGATAATGTATCAATTGTAATGTTTGAATGATTGTGAAGTATACATATATAAGATTCAAGATTACAACATATTGTTGGATGATGAAATGTTTAAAAGTATTCATGTTATTTTGATGTTGGGATTACATTTGAATTGTTTTTCTAGTATTTGTAAACCAAATTTCTGTTACTTGAAAATGATATTTGATGAAGTTTACCTTTTCTTATTTTGAAATAATTATAATGGTATGTATAACCATTAGGTTTTATATGATCTCAGATTTTTATGTAATTTTGGGTTATTATATTTTGGGTTTAAAAATGAATAGTATGGAATAAAATTTAAGGATAACTTGTGTTATGGTTATTTTTTTAGATTTTACCACATTTTTGGGATTTTAAAAGAATAATATAGATTTATAAATAAATAACAAACTACGTGATGGGTGAAAAATCACTGATTCTAGTAAGGCTGCTAGAATTGAATACACAATCTAAGGGTGAGAAGGGTGAATCACCTACTACTATATTTTTTGAACACCCAAGTTAGTATGAATATTATTATTGTCTATATGATTTGATGAAATAATAATATTATTAATTTTTCAACGAGAAAGTTTTCAAGTGGTACGGGCACATTCTTGGCATCAAAAAGCCCCATGATCGAACCAGGGAAGGGACAAATTTATGAGTTAGAAAAAAATTACTATAGTATGGAACTAAAGAAATAATGTTTTAGTGGAATAACTATTGTATCTATGACATTGTTGTGGAATAGGCATTGAATTAGGTATGGTAGCAGGTACCGTAGCATCCCAGTTATTATAGAAGTACTATTCACCAAAGGTCCATATGGGCAAAAAATGGGCCTTACAACCTTTTATTCATGCAACATTTCCATGTACTTTTGGGATATGTAATGGGTCACCCTATACCTAGAGAAAAAGTGGTCATTTCTTTAATAATAAAAGGAGGATTCATCCCCAACTATTTAAATAAAAGAACATTATTATTTTGGGAACTAATGTTTAATCAAATGGGTATCATTGGTTTTAAAAAAGGATTTGAGGATTATGTGAAAATGTAATTTTGTATGATGGTCACTATTTTGGGATCATTATATGACTATGTTGAATATAATACTAAGGGATTTTAATTAAGGCATAACAGTTAATTTTTGTTTTGAAGACTCAATGATTTTTATTTTAGACTTATAGAGATTTGTGGTATTTAGGGAAATGATTTACCTACATTGTAGAATATTTTATTAGGTTAATTAATTTTTGATATAATACATTAAAAATGGTTGATGTTATCTGGGGATAAATATTAAAAATTATCTTGGAGGACAATGTGATCAAATTCATCTGAATCTTGTGTCCCAATCACTATTTGGATAATTTTATTAAATTTTATGGATAATTATTCATTTAATAGTCTATAATGAACTTATAGTTTAATATTTTAATTTTGTATTATAAAAGTAGTAATTTATGGTTGAATGGTTTTTTATTCTAGGATAATTTTCATACCATTTTCTAACAATACTCTTTTTTTTAATGTTTCAAGATAAGATAAATGTATATTTTATCTTTTGTGGATTATTTTATTTTCTAGAATTTTTGATTTTCTAATTGTTATCATCCTAAAATTATTGTTTTATATCACCCTAAATCAGAACATAAAGATTAGTTTTTCTTATATATCAATGATTTCAAACATTAAATCCAATTATGCATTATCTCAAGTGGCCTTTTTTTGTCACATACATTAGTTTAAATTTTATGTTTTTTTGAACCTTTTTCTTATGAGGAATTTCAATGACTTAATTTTGAAACGCGAAAGTTTAGTTAACAAGAAGAAATTTAATATTGCGAGGATGCAATTTCTAAAATGGGGGATGATGTAACATGATATTTAATTATAGAATAATACAATTTCATGTTAATTAATTTTTATAAATTAGATAGTTATTTTACATAAAAATGATTCAATGTTGGATAACATACCTACAACATGACAATGGGCTTCTCAAAAATCAAACGTTTCACAGTAGATTGATATATACAGAAATATAATGTATTATTATTATTATAATTATTTAAATTTTTAGTTATCAGTTAGAAAATAAAAATATTAGGAATGAATGATATTAAATAAATTATTAAAATATGGTTTACACATGTTCTCATAATGATTCATAGGATACCAAATTAATTAGGAAATAAAATAAAAACCAATTGAATACAATGGTAGTATCATTATGGAAAACTATTTAAAGAGTATAATCATGATATTAAATTAATTATATAATTATTGATGATTTATATAAAATAAATATAAACATTGTTTTTTTAGTTTTAATCTTATAGGTTTTATAGACATGTTATAAGAACAGAATCATTTTTTTTGCATAAATTGATTATTAAAAAAACATTTTTACCAACTATTGATGGTGATGTAATTTTAAATGCAGTTTTTGATAAATTTATAAGTTATTTTTAAAAAATTAAACTTATTGTTTTAAAGGGGGACAAAAAAATTTATTTCTTTGATTTTTTGGTATTTTTTTGATAAAATTATAATTTCAATGAATACAGAGAAATGATATGTTTAAATTCATAAATGCTTTTTTTCTAATTTATTTATATTACTCAAAGATACCTTTAACAGGTTTTATAGTATATTTAGATTATTTTTTTATCATTTACTCTAATTTTGGTCATATAAGTTACTTTCAAATTGAAATTATATATAAAATCATTTCAATCATTTGAACGTCTTACTTTTAAACTCATTTTTTAGTTTTATATGCAGAATTAATATTAAATAATATTTTCCTAATTCTGAGAACAGAATTTAGTAAAATGAATTTCATTTTTGGAAATATAAGTTCCAAATTATTTTGTAAGGTGAACTTCATTATTAGATATAAGTATAAGATACCTTGGAAAAAAAATTATTTACTGTAGTAAAAGTAATATTTTGACAAGGGTTACAATTAAAAGTTAAAATCTAAACGTACCAAAAACCCACAACATTTATAAGGTGGTTGAGGTTTGGAATGACCCCAACCGGCCTGTAGAACAATAATTACAATCCAATGTCTTGGAATTTAATTCTACCTCTATATGGTTAGCTTTTAATATAAAATATTCAATAAATTTATTACTTGAACCCACCAATACTGGAGTATAATCAACAACCCTTTACTCCCCATTTCGACACACAAAGACTTATATCTCCCCTAATATAAGACTAATCATCTCATAATCACTCTCCAAACATACATGTTCTAATTCTCTCTCCAAAAAACTAAATCTGAGTTCATCAACGGTCTTTCAATGAGGTGATATTCATGATGTAGTTTTATCAAACTTCCCCACATAGTTTCATTTATTTTTTAACAATCTCATGAACTACGTCATCCATAAATGAAAGATAAATCTCAAATAATAAAAAAACTAGGGTATTATTTTTTTAACGGAATATCTGATATCCATTTCATTTTTCATCTCCACTTATTCGAATAATCAATTTTGTGTTCCATGAAATTTTGTTTATTCACCTATGTGAATAATATTTTTGTTATTTTTCCATTACCACCATCATGGCTTGTATTAAAACCATTATTCTTGTAAAATAATATTTTTAAATTTTAATTATATATTATTCAATATTAATAAAATTTTATATTATATATTTCTTCATGATTTTCTAATTGTGGGTATATAATAACTTCATTTGCAGATACGTGGATTACAACCTACTCAAATTGATCAAATTCGTCCCCACAATCACATTAAATGTATTAATGATGGTTTTAGTAAAAATATATGATATAAATGACATATAAATGATACAATAATTTAATTTTACATGTATAAATATTTACATACATTTCATTTAATGATAATACTTTCAAAATGACATGAAAAACAAAAATATGGTTCATACGTACGTACGAATTACTATCACCCTGAATGGTTTTTTTAGTCTGTATTAAAAGAATATTATAATTCCATATATAATGAATGTATAAGTTATTTATTTCATTCTTTATAATATATAGATTATGGACATATGACCAGATGGACTATTGATATCATACTATGTTCCTTTTCGACTTAAGAACTTATTATCGACAAAACATCCTATATGAACATAAATAATTGTGTAATTGTAATAACATGGTAATAAGTTATAAAATAAAAATAATAAACAGGAAATTTTTTCTCAGTAATTTATAATTTATCCTATGTTTTTTATTCATTATGATAAAGAATATGCTTGATGAATCAGACTCCCGGTAAGGGACTTCATCTCAATATTCTTTCATTGAGGAATTTCATAATAATATGAACCATTATTCTTTTATTAGTTGTATATACCGCCACTATAACATTTTGTATCTATATTTTATCTATAATAATTTTAAATAATGTTTTTATTAACATATTAATTAATGGATATTAATATTTAAATGTAAAATTATTATAGAAAACCTTGAACTTTTAATGATTTAATTATCAAAACTTTTCTATATGATATTAATTCCCATATTTAATTATATTGAAGTAAAATGATTATACATGGTTGAAAACCCTACAGTGTGTGGGTCTTGTCCTGCATTCCTAGATCCACCGAATGATAGGCCCAATAACAAACAAAATCTTCCCTATACTAATGTATATATTTTTACATTTTAAAAAAGAAATATTTTAATATAAAACATTTTAATTTCATTACAAATAAATAAAAGGAATATTTTTATAACATATACAGTGAACACTATCTCCCACTAGCCACATAAATTATATGATATTTGGATTCCTCTATGAGGTGTAATTTTTTTAAAGTAAATGTAACCCATTATACCATTTTTTGGTGTTTTGGTATTGAAAATGGTTTTGAGAGTGAATTGCCTATTTCAATATCATTAAATGATTTCTTGTGATTGGAAATCAAAATTTTACGAGTGAAAAGTTGATAACTAAAATATTTTATTTTTAATGATTACATAATAGTACATGGATATTTTATGGGTGGTAACATTATATACCAAAGATGTTCGGTTATGTGAGAAACCAAGGATGAGTGCTTATGTTATAACCTTCACTGTATTGGGTATGGACATTTTCCATATGGCTATTTTGTTTGGTCATATGTATGGAACTAACCCCTATTTTTATTCAATTTATGTATAATTATTTTCCAAGTGACCTTTTTATGTTATATATTTATGTATATATGTTTTAAGGATATATATTTATTTAAAAACTGTTAAGTAATGATATTATTACCGGTGAAGGGTATTTTCTACTTCTTAGTGGAGAAAGGTATGACATTATGTTAAAGTATTAATTGTTTACATGTTTCCCAATAATAACAGTTTTCCTTCATTTTATATCTTTTATTGAGAATTTTATTCTAAACCCAATTATTGAATTATTGTTAATAAGATTTAAAGAATAATATTGTCATGGATTGGATCAATGGAATGTTATGACGATTAAACATGAAATGAAACCATGTCTCTTTTTATATTATTTTCTATTTAAAAAATTTGATAATGAGTAGAAGTGTCTACATTTTAATATATGAGTAGTTATATATGAGTTATGGAATAATTATATATATCTCTAGACATTAAAATATCAATAATGGGAAATATAATAAATTATTGACATAACTCATGATTAAGTAATGTTTAAGGATGTGGATCATATTTTAAATGTTCCATGAATCCTCCATCCTTTATAATAAAATGATTTGAAATGAAATTAATTTCTCTATATACAAGCTACTCATATTTTTATCATCATCCATTTATCAATATATAATTTCATAGTGATAATGATACATTCATTTTCATGTCCTAAGTATGTATCTAAATATTTGATATGTTAAACTATACTACAATATTAGGAATTAAATAATCTTTAATATTTATTGAGATTAAATTCTCCATAATTCTATTTTTACTATAAATAATTCTCTATATATCATAGGATATTTTCAATGTAACCATTTATGACTATCATCAAGTAATATTAATATTTATGTGAAAATAGATCCTTTGATTAATTTTTAAAATTCGTTAATCATGATTAAATATCAATATAATATTTTTCCATTATATTTATTTATTCCCAATATTTCCATCATTAATAACATGAAAATTAAATCTATATGTATGCGGAATCTACACTATTATTATTTTACTATTTCTATGATGGTGTATACCAAAGGTTTTCTCAACATTGAAGGACATAACAATTTAATATCCATATTATGATAAATATATATATGTCATTTATGGATCCCATCCAAAAAAAGGTCAACATATACTCACAAAAAACTAAATTTCCTAAACATACATAATATTGTAAAATTTATTATTGTCTTTTTAATTACTACACATTATGTATCCATAGTCCAATGATATTTCCATTTCTTGATTTACATGAAACCAAAATCATAAAACCCAATCCATATTATATATTCAATTATCTATAGGAAAATGGCATAGTCATACATATATGTTTTCATCCTCAAACTATCCATGACATGGAATTATTATAAATATAATTACCCTTTACTAGAGGAACATCATAAAACATTCCAAATTTAGTCATGGAATGGGTCTTCTTCTCATAGTTCAGTTACTAATAAAAAATAAAAATTATATTCTAAATTATATACTCCCAAAAAAATTACACTTGATTAAGGAACCCCCCATCAGTCACAAAATTCAAATGTAAATTAATCAATCAGAACCACGAATAAAAAACCTTTTCATGATGATTAATTTAAAACCCATATTCTAATAGGGTGATCATAATTATGGAAAACCCCATTTATCCTTGTGGAACACAATTTATGTTTTACATTTTTGTACAATGTGAGAAGAGCTCAATATTATTCTACAGAATAACTATTACGATTATCAAGAAAAATTATAATTTATTAAATAACAATAGTAATTACTATTATAATAATCCTTGTGGTCTATTATTATGTTATCATTTCGGAAATAAACCTTCACGACTTGATATATCACATTATTTTGTTGTTATTATTTTATAGATAGAAATTTATTAGATCAACCATACATACATGTGTTGACAATTTGAAAATATTGAAGAACCCATCATTACCCTTAACATATCCAACTAGTTATACCATCCATGATAATAATAGCATGTCCATACTGTCACAACCAGTCCCATAAGCCCATGTTGTGACTACCCCAAGCCCGCCATCCATAGGCCAGGGGATGACGACTAGTACCAAAGGCATAATTCCAAAAAACCGGGAAGGTATGAACATTATAACCTGTAAATTGACAAAATAGATCCCATAGGGTGATTCGAAACACTATGTAAAACTGTATAACAAAAGTGTGATGAATGTAAAATGGGCTAGAATACAATCCCAATAATAATGTATAAGAAACTGATAGTACAAGTAAACCTGATGAAACAAAAAACAAACACTAGGTTGTCTTCTGATGTTCCTACCTAAAGGGTAGATACAAGTAATCTCCTCAGCACTCCACATCCATGCGTCTCCTCCGTGTACCGATAATGTGTATAGTCCACCTCCAGGTATTGTCCAGCCTTGGTACTCTCATCCTCAGTCAGTGATGTCTGATGTTTGCATCCAACACAACAAGGTTCGGGAAGAGCCCGTACAGGGGTGGGTAAAATGATACTCAATAAAGACCCTGAGACCATCAAGGAATCACAAACTCTGACAAGAATAATCCACCAAGTATGAAATCAATAGATTACATTACATAGATAAATGCCCATACATATACCAAAGTTATTAAGTGATCCATCTCAATCACGAGGAAAACACCGAAAAATTGACTCAGCTCAACTAGATTTTTATTCACATTATGAAAACATCGTCTGCTAGATAACTCCTTAATTATTAAGTATAGTGGGCCTGCTGCGACACCAAGTGTGCTTCCCACTATCCTTGTACTATTGAGGGTCTCCACCGATCGAGTATTATGGGTATTCCACATCACACAGAGGCACTCTCCACTGTGGGTATACCATGTCCCCAAGCGTGGTCCCCCTCATAGCTTGTTGAGGTGATCCTCCTTTAGAGTACCGTGGGTCTGCCAAGTCACCATTCCCACTCCCCACTGGGCAAGTAGTGTCACTGTGAGTCAAATGTTCATAAGTCGTCAGGTCTTAGCCACCTACTAGGTCTCCACACTACGCTCACTCATCTCTAGGAGGATCCGCTCCACGAGCTACTATTTGATACTCCAACTATCACGAAATCACATGAAGAAATATCTCAAAGGTCTTCCACGTCATAGGGGTCTCAATGCAATAGACATCACATCAATTAGATGCTCAGTCTGTGAGTTATTAGTCTTTTAGTGCCGGTTCCCCAGTTGGATTTGTGCACAATCCAGCAAGACCATATCTCAACTATACCCCAATCTCACATGGGGTATACTCAAAGGGACCGTAATTCTCCATGATTAACAGTGTCACTGATGGTTCGTCAATCGGACATCTGGTACCTATGATATGGCCAAAAACGTTAATGGTCATATTGGTCCCGGGTTTGGTCTTAACCGATCGAACTAACCTGGGTCGAACAATGCTAACCCGTTGGGTCTGGCCTAGCCCGTTGGGTGAACCAGACCATTGGGTTCGGCTCAGGCAGCTGGGCCCAGCCCAGAACGCCGCGAGGGGCCGAAGAAATCCATGAGGGCGCAGACTGGCCTTGAGGGCGTCGATCGGTCATTGGTCGGCATGACAGAGGTTAGTCCCGGAGGGTTCCATGTCGGTGACTCAGCTCGTCCCGGACTAGGAGTTACCACAAGACTGGTTCAGCCGAAAGGGTTCCGCGAGGCTGGTTCAGCCGGGACACGGGGCCGGTTCAGTCGGAGTGCCGCGAGGAGCACAGGAGGCCTGGGAGGCCGACAGTGGTGCGGCCGGATCGCCCGGCGGGTGGCGCTGATTATGGGTGGCATATCAGGGTGGAATGCATGGCGGGAGGCAGCTCGGGTTAGTGCGGCGTGGCTAGGGTGTGTGGAATGTTTGGCTGGTTGGCTGGAGCACCGCGTGGGCGGCGAGGGCGTGGTGGCCACAGGTGGCGGCATCGTTTCCTTCGTTACCTTCAACATCTTCATTCATTCCGATTAACACCACAAAGGAGAATGGCGGAGGGGGTCGGGCCATGTTAGTTTGACCCACACCCTCCATATTTAGAGTGGTAGAAAATGGTTCAACAAGAAAAGAATAATGTCAAGCTTATAAATTCCTGAAAAGATTCATTCTAAAACAAAAAATGAATCCAAAGTGAGAGAAATGGGAAATTTACTATCACACTAATAATCCCCCTACCTTGAATTGTTCGTTTAAGAAAATGTGGAGGGAAGTCCGGTCATCCTAGACATCCCACATCGATATCCTCCACAAGGTGCTTCCATGGATGGAGTCGAAGACGTTCCACACCGACATTCTTCATGGAGGAAGCATTCTTCGTGGAGGAAGTGTTCTTCGTTGGAGAGCATAATCTACCATGTGTTGGGTGATTCATCACATAAACAGTGCTTCGTTTCTTGGTGAATCTGTCCCAAACCCTCCTCCCAAGCTCCCTATATATTAGAGAGGGGGGAAGGTAGGTAACGATCGTGGAATTTATGACGAATCATTTATTAGGAACCTTCCTAAATTCCAATGACGCTATTACTTAATTTAAAAAGGGGGCCAGACAATTAACAAAGTTGGCAAAATTAAAAAGGTGTGTTCGCAAAATTAAAAAGGTGTTTTGGCATAATTAAAATCGTGGAGGTGTTGAAGAGGCTCCCCCCACATTTATGAGGGGGGTTGAATGTTTTTCCTCCTGTCCCATTAATACAGGGTTTTAATATCTCGAGTGGTCCCCACTACAATAAATCATGAAAATGAGGTTTAGTTACGGTGGACCTCATCCATGAACATCAATATGGTTGGTGGTTATAAAAAAATAAAATAAAATATAAGCTTATTTTCTTTTATTATTTCAGGAAACACCCAAAAACTAAATTTTACCCTCGACCAACTACCGTCGAGGTGAATGTACTCTAAAGAGAATATCGGTACTTCGAGTTCCACGGTGCACTCAGATTTCAATTCCAAGAAACAATTAAAAATTTAAAATAACACACTCTCATGTTTACTGAACGTACATGAAAAAACTTCAAAAACTAATTCTGGGCACTCCGAGCCTCTAAATCACGTGCTTTCAATTTTCACGGACTCGTAAAATTCCCATTTAATTAAAAATAATAATTTACATGATAATTCATGGATTTTACATCATCCCCACCACATGTTTGTATGTCCCTTTAAGCCACAACTCATATTAAGGGAAAAAGTGGGTGTACTGAGCACGCATCTAAGCCTCCCATTCCCATGTTCTCTCTTGGAGGTTCCCGTCATGCCAGCATATGTGCACCAGAGGAATCGACCTTCCCTGAAGGACATGATCTTGTCGATCCTCAATCTCTACAGGAACCTCTCTAAAAGTTTCCCCATCGTTTATGTCCAGGTCTCCATGGTAGATGATGTGATAAGGGTCATGCACATATCTCCTCAGTTGTGATAGGTAAAAGACGTCGTGCACCCTGTGCAACAGTGGTGAAAGAGCTAAGAATTTTTCCACCTCTCCAATTCTACCGAGGACCTGAAAAGGTCTGATCAACCTTAGATATAACTTTCCGCCTTGACTAAATCTCCATTGACCTCATCTTGGTGAGACCTGTTGAAATATGTGGTCGCCATCCTCGAACACTAGAGGTCTCTGTCTACTATCGACATATGACTACTTCCGGCTTTGTGCAGTCTTCATCTACTCATAAATGACCTTCACCTTCATAGTGGTAGCATGTTCCATCTCTGGTCCCACTAGTGCTGACTCCCCGGGGTTAGTCCATCATGAAGGTGATCTGTAATGTCGCCCGTACAATGCCTCGAAAGGTGAAATCCAAATGGTGTAGTGATAGTTGTTGTTGTATGAAAACTCAACAAAAGGTAAGTGATCTTCCCCAGTGCGATCGAAGTCGAGGGCACAAGAACAGGGCATGTTCTTGAGGGTCTGAATAGTTTGCTTAGTCTGACCATCCGTTTGAGGATGGAAGGTGGTGCTCCAAAAAATCCATGCCCCTAAAACCTCATGCAACCCATCATAAAGCCGTTATGTAAAAAATTAGTCATGATCGGAGATAATCATCGTGGGTACTCCATGTAGCCGCATAATCTCCTACGCATAGAGGCATCCTACACTCTCTACTAAACCTTTCTCTCTGATCGGTAGGAAGTGGGCCAACACGGTGAGTCGGTCGATGATCACCCAAATCGAGTCATGTCCAATGGATATATATGGAAGTACTATCTTGAATTACATGGATATCCCATCCCACATCCACTCTGGGACCATTAAAGGTAGACCCAAGCCTGTTGGTACTTGATGATCTACCTTCAATTGCTGACAAGTGAGGAATCGTGAGACAAACTCTGCGACTTATTTCTTCATTCTCAGCCACCAATGCTATTGTCAAAGATCCTGGTACATATTTTCCACTCTTGGATATTCCGATAGAGGGGATTTGTGGAAGTCCATAAGCATATCCTCCTAAAGTGACGCGGTTACCATGGTACATCCTCTAAAGAAAATCACATGCTCCCCCCCTTCAGAAAAACCATGGGTGCCTGCCCTGTAGATATCTGAGCACATCTTGTCTCACAGTCAGTGTCCCCACGCTACGCCTCCCTGACTCACAAAAGAAGCAGGGGAGTGACTATAAGAGACTGAAGGGAAGCTACTCCATCCAGATCTATAAAGGATATCTGCAAAGCAGCTAGTTTCTCTATCTCCTCACCTAGAAACTGTATACCAGATCTCCTACTGTGTGCATCTGCAACAATGTACCCCTTCATAAGAGTATATACTATCACGATGTCATAATATTGAAGGAACTCAAGAAAACATTGTTGTTTCAAGTTCAGGTCCTTCTGGAAGAAGATATACCTGAGACACTTGTGATCAGAGTACACTGTAAAACGGTCACCCATAAGACAGTGTCACCACATCTTCACTGAAAAGTCCACTACTGCTAACTCCAGGTCATGGTTAGTGTAGTTCTTCTCATGATGTGAAAGATTTAGAGAACCATATGTGATCACTTATCACTCCTAAATTAGGAACCATCTTATTCTATTCTCTGATGTGTCACAGTAGACTATGTACTCTACACCTTCCTCTAGAAGAATCAAGAAGGGGGCACTATCCAGCCTCTGCCTCTCCGCTTGAAAGCTCTAATGGCATCTCTATGAACACGCAAAAGGTGGACTATTTTTTGTCCTGGATGATGGTGGTGCATCAACTCTGGAGAAACATGGCACAAATCTCTAATAGTATCCAGCCAAACCGAGGAAACTTTGTTCCTCCATCACACTCCTGGGTGGTTCCCCAGCAAGTACCGCCTCAATATTTGCTGGATCCACTGCAACTCCAACATCTGAGATGACATATCCTAGAATTTGAATCTTTCAAATCCAAAATTGTCACTTTTAGAGCTTACCATAAAGATGGTGCTCTTAGAGTGTGTCCAGTACTACCCACAAATGGTAGGCATGCTCCTCCTTAGTAGTCGAGTAGATGAGAATGTCGTCGATAATGACAATAATAAAGCATTCAAGGAATGTCTGAATGATCCTGTTCATGAGTCCCATGACCACTTCTAGAGCATTGGTTACACTAAATGGAAAAACAATGAACTTGTAGTTGCATTACCGTCACCTTAAGGCTATCTTCTGCACATCCCTTTCTCGTACTCTGAGCTAGTGAGAGCCTGATTTGAGGTCTATCTTTGAGAACCATCGTGCTCTATTCAGTTGATCAATGATGTCATAAATTCTTGAGAATTGGTAGTTTTTCTTCACAGTCACTTGGTTTAGGCACCGGTAGTCGAAATAGTTCCCCAAGCACCCATCCTCCTTTTTTAAAAACAGAATTGGGGCTGCCCAAGGAGAAACACTGGGCCGGAGGAATACCTTCACCTACAAGTCCTCCAGCTGTAACCGCATCTCACGAAGCTTGGTTGGAGCCATCCGATATTCCGGTGTAGACATCAGTTCCATCTAGAGGTACAATTCAATTTAAATGTCCACCTCCCTATGAAGAGGTAGACTCGGAACATCATCAGAGAAGAAATTCGCATACTGGTTCACCACTACCGGATAACTCAAACTCTTCACATCAATAGGTCTGAGGGTAAGGCAACTCAACTGATGAGTGAACGACTACACCCTCCTCCGAGCAAGTCTGTCATGTTCTACAAAGGGCCCCTTCTCAATGGTGAATGTAATCCTAGTCCCATCCATGTGGACACACCACACTTTGCACATAATACAGTCAATCTGAGCATGGACTGTATATAACCAGTCCAAACCCAATATGAAGTTTAAGTCCACGAAGCCACTACTAGGAGATCATTGCCGATGCTCTCACCTCCAAGATTATCCTCACACTACCGGCACCAGTGCGTAATCATCGTGTCTACTCCCTTAAGAGACTCTAGCCATAAAGATCGAGCCAACATCTCTGTCGGAATCTCCGGACATCGAACGAGGGAATTAGCTATAAAGAATTACTGTAACATGTGTATATAAGTATTGAAACTATGGTTTAATAGACAAAAATCATACCTCATATCATCTCTTGAGCTCCATGATCGTATGACTTAGCTTCCTGGAACTGACCTCTCCCCTGTCCACCTGCTCCCTGCAGTCGGGGTGGACCTCCATGTAGTTGTGGCGATAATATCTCAAACCATCGCCCAATACCAGTTGCATGACTACCTCCTCTGAAATGTCCACCTGCTCCCTGCAGACCATATCAAACAAATCATTTTCTTTTTTCGGGTGGTCCTTCGACCGTCTGATGATCATCCGAACGGCGGGTCAGACAGTCATGATCCCTGTGACCCGGCTCGCCGCATGAGTAACACTGCCTACTCCTGACATGTCTATCCTTACCCTAGGTGCTCCATACAGATGATCCAATGTCATGAGGTCATCGACCTGTAGGTCTAGTCCTCTTGGTCCTCGGTGATGTCTGTCTTCTACCAACTACAGACGACTCGACTACATGATGACTGGTGGTGGATTTCACTGCTAGAGACTTCTCATCAAGAAATCTCTCCAATAGGAGGGCTTTCTCTGACACCCCTGCATACGTTGGGATGCTGAGAGAGATCCCCGAAGCCTTGATTTCCCACTTGAGTTCCTACTCAAAGTTCTGGGCCCTGAATAATGGGTCATGCACCATGTAGGTGGAGTAACATGAGAGGTCAGTAACCTTGTTGTGTACTAATCAACTGTCTTTCTACCCTGCTGCAGATGAAGTAGGTCCTGAATGCGCACTACGTGAAGAGTGGATGAGGAAAACTTTTCCCAAAACAGTCTCTTGAAGTCTGCCCAGAGAAGCGTCCCTACATCGTAGACCAATAGCATCAAGCTCCAGAATATGCTTGATGGTTCCTGTAGAAGGCTGGCAGCAAGTATCACCATGAGGTCTACTGGTGTCCCTAACAATCAGAAAACTCTCACCATAGACTCTAGCCAATCCTCAACTGCTTGTATGTCTGTCTCTCCCATATACCTGGGTGGCCAATGGCACAGAAAATCATGGAATGCACTGAAGCGGCACGCACCTTCTACTATTGGGGCTAGTAGGATCGGGGGCCCAATGGGGAAAGGTACCGATAGTTCCTCTACTGAAAGAGGGACATGCACCGAGGCCTCATCTCTCAGTGGGAAATAAGTGCATACTACTCTCGGACCTCTAACTGGCTATATTCATGGGGCATCCTGAAAATAATCAGATGCGACACTGTCAAAAGTAATTCCTGGTGAGCTAACCCTGTTGAGCCGACTTAATGAAAATTTTTTAAAACACACACGCAATCAGTGTTTTCATGCACTGAGTCGGAAATGAGAAGTTAGGGTCCTGGGGTATGGATACATCGGCTGCCACACCAACACTGGACTCCTTGAATTGAAAACCACAGTCACTACTCTTAACAATATTTCTTCATAGAAAAGAAATATCAGAGTCCTAAGTTGTGCGGTAGAACCGACTCCTCTAATACCAATTTGTCACGACCCGTCCCTCAGGGATCATGTCGTGACTACCCCAAGCCCTCCTTCCATAAGAAATGGGCTGGTGACTAACACCAAAGGCATAATTCCCTAAAACTGGGAAGGAATTACCTTTATAACCTATAAACACACACAACAGAGCCTATAGATGGATCTGAATCACTAAGTGAAACTGTATACCATAAGTGTGCTGAATGTAAAAAGGGCCAGAATAAAATCCCAATTGTAAAGTAAAAGAAACTAATAGTACAAGTACAACTGAAAAATGAAAAACATTCATTGGGTCATCCTCTGAAGTTCCTACCTGAAGGGTAGGTACATATCGTCTCCTATGCAGTACAAATCCATATGTATCCTCTATGTTCTAACAAGCTCTATGGTCCACATCTGGTCACTATCCATTCCTGGTACTCTCAGCCTAAGTCAGCAATGTCCGTCATCTGCATCCAACACAACAAGGTGCAGGAATATCCCTTGTAGGGGTGAGTATAACGATACTCAGTAGTGACCCCGATACAATCAAGGTCTCACAAAATCCAACAAATATAAACCAAAAAAGTATGAAATCAACAGATAACCTTACATAGGTTTATGCCCATACATATACCTAAGTTATCATGTGAGCCATCATAGTAATTAAGAAAACAAATAATAACTGACCCATCTCCACTAAGAATTTATTCACATTATCGAACCCTCAGCTGCTGGATAACTCCTCCAATACTGAGTACAGTGGGTCTGTCATGATACCAAGAATAGTTCCCACTAACGTTGGACTGTTGAGTTACTCCTCCTGTCAAGTATCGTGGGTCTTCTACGTCACACAGAGGCGCTCCCCACTGTGGGTCTACCCCGTCGCCAAGCGCGCTCCCCCTCATTTCCTGCTGAGGTACTCCTCCTATCAAGTAACATGGGTCTGCCGTGTCACCAATCATGCTCCTCCACCGTGGGTTTTACACGACAACAAGGTTCTCCCCACTGGGCTATTGGAGGCACTCCATGTCAAACAATCAGCAATCTTTAGGTCTCAGCCAGCTACTGGGTCTCTGCACTATGCTCGCCCGTCTCCTGGAGGATCCACACCACAGGTTACTGGTCGATACTCTAACTATCATGAAGTCCAAAAATAACATTTCTCAATGGTCTGCCACATCATAGAGGTCTCAACGCAATAGAAAGGGTGTCAATCATATGCCCAGTCTTTGAGTTATTAGTATTTTGGTCCCTTGGGCTTGGTTGGATTCGAGAACGATCCAACCTGAACGTATCTAAACTATACCCCAAAATATAGTGGGGTATACTCAAAGGGACCTTCATGCTCCATGATTATCTATTCCTATGACAGTTCATCAAACGGACTTCTGGTACCAAGGATATTGCCAAAAGAATGTATATGGTCATAGTGGGCCTCGGTCCGGTCTGACTCAGCCCGACCCATCCAAGGCCGACCCAGGTTCGGTCAACCTCGCCGGACCTGTTGGGTCTGGCCCAGCCTATTGTGCGGACCAACTTGTTGGGTTTGGCCCGGTCAGCTGGGCCCAACCTAGTAGGCAGCGCGGGGCCGTGGAGAGTCGTGAGGGTGCGAACTGGCAGCGACGAAGCGAACTAGCAGCGGGTCACCATGAGGTCAGTTCAGCCCGGAGTAAGCCATGTGGGAAGATCAGCCCAGAGGGCACGGGGAAGATTGGCGCAGTTGGAAATGGGGCGGTTCGGCCAGGCCCGGGCGGTGCGGGGTGGCTTGGCCTAGCCAGGGGGTGCCACGAGGTCGTTTCGGCAGGGAGGGCGCCGAGAGGCCGGTTCGCTCGGAAGGGTGCCACGAGGTAGTTTCGATCGTAACACAGGGCCAATTTGGCCAGCGCAACGTGAGGTGCGATGGCGGCTCGAGAGGCCAACGACAGCGCAACTGGATCAACCAAAGGGAGGCGCGGCTGACGGGTGGCGGATCAGGGTGGCATGGCGAGGAAAATAGTGGATCGGGGTGGTGCGGTGGGGCGAAGGCATAGGGACGGTTCAGCCAAGAGTTTGGAGCGTCGTGGGAGTAGCGCAGGTCGCGGTGGACGCGGGTGGAGATGTTGTTGCTTTCGTCGCCTTCATCGTCTTCCTTCATTCCGAAGAACACCACAATGAAGAATGGCGGAGGGGGTCACTCCATGTTATATTTTCCCACACCCTCCAAGATTAATGTGGTAGAAAAAGAATCATCTTGAAAATAATAACGTCAACCTTATAATATCCTGCAACGTTTCATTACCAACCCACAAATGAAAACAAGTTAAGAGAAATGTGAAAATTATTATCACGAAAAAATCCCCCTACCATGAATTGGGAATTGATGATGAGGAGGAGGGAAGGTTGATCGTCGAAGACGTCCCACATCAGTTTCCTTCACAAGGTGCTTTTGAGGAAGAATTTGAAGATGTTCCTCGCTGGCGTTCTTCGTGGAGGAAGTGTTCTTCATGGAGGAAGAATTCATCATTGAAAGGCATAATCCTCCAAGTGTTGGGCATCACGTCACTTTACCAGTGCTTCGTTTCTTAGTGAATCTGTCCCAAATCCTCCTCCTAAGCTCCCTATATATAGGATAGGGGGTAATGTACGTAACGATAGTGGAATTTATGACGGTTAATTAATTATGAACCTTATTAAATTACACAGATGATGTTACATAATTTAAAAATGGGGCAACCCTATTAAATATGTTGGCACAATTAATAAGGTGCATTGGCACAATTTAAACAGTGGAGGTGTTGAAAAGGCTCCCCCCATATTTATGAGGGGGGAGAGGATTTCCTCTCCTCATTAAATATGGGGTTTTGAGATCTCAGGTGGTCCCCAGCACAATAAATCAAGAAGAGGAGGTTTAGTTTTTTGGTCCCCACCCTAGAACATCTACATGGTGGTGGTTACAACAAAATAAAATAAAATATGAGGTTATTTTATTTTATTATTTCCACAAACAACCCAAAAAATAACTTTTACCCTCAACCAACTGCCATCGAGGTGAAAGTATTTTTATACGAATACTGGCGCTGTGAGTTCAACTATGCCCTCAGATTTCAATTATGAGCACCTGTACAAATGTTAGAAAAAACCAATCTTAGGTTTACTGAATGTACTCGAAAAAAAGTTCAGAAATTCATTCAGGGCACTCTGGGCCTTAGAATCACGTTCCATCAATTTTTTCAGACTCGTAAAATTCCAATTTAATTAAAAAAATTACATAGAAATTCCGGGTCTTTACGCATACAATTATTTTAAAAAATATATCCCACTACAAAAAATACACATAGGGGATATTCAATCCATAATATATGTATATATGTGATCCTCAATATGATAAAGCACTCTGTGAGATCATGTTTTAAATTAATATTATCCAATACCAAAACTCAATTATATGCAAAAAACCTATCCATTATGATTAAATAGGACCGCTACCTACCATGAATCACTCCAACACTGCTTAAAATTTTCAGGATGCATCCAACTCCCCCTTTTGATAGATACACATATTTATAGACAATAATATCATATTATCCCGCATATAGAGCTCAAATTAATATTATTTTTATGTATTCATTATCCTATATCTCCAAATTAGAAATATAATATCATTAATGAAACATTATTTTAGAAAAACTTGTTTACAATAATTAAAAAGTATTTTCCATTTTACATGGGTATCATTATTTGACCTCACTACCCTTATCCCACTTCTTTTTTCTATCAACTAACACATTATCCACATCTTTATTACTTTTTTGATACAGTTAATTATATTTAATGAATCATAATTTCATTAATATCATCGTGTCATTAAGTTTTTTGTATAGAGTCATTATAAATTTATCATATCGCCCATTCAATAATATTATATCCTTTAAATTTATGTTTTTAAACTCTTTATTCTTGATATTCCATAAGACTCCTAAATAATCGAACTCAAAATTTCCACAATTTTTTACCAATAAATACAAATTGTTCTCAGTGGGTGATTGAATTTTTAAACGAAAGTTATTATGTATTTATATTTTGGGGAACTCACAATTTTGAATATATTATAAAATAAAATTTTTTCTGTAAAAAAAATTGATTTGTTTTCCATGAGCAATTTTTTTTGAAATGTGGATGATAAATTAAATAATTTTATGTTGGTTGAATTTATATTAATAAATTAGTTTTTTTTAAACACTATGATTAATGGGTCATAACATGATTTAGAGATAAGTATATTTTTAAAACAACATATCTAATTTCTATTTCACTTACCAAATTTATAAGATATTAAATATTCACTATTACAAAAAATTTCAATGAACATATATTAATTTTTCAAAAAAATTAAAGATTAATAATTAATTACATGATTTTTTAATCAAACTCTTTTATTTTCATAAATAGGTGATGAACATTAATGTGATACATATAAGTATAATAATCATGATTGACCCATTCTATGAATCTGTTTCTAATCTACCATGTCTCGGTTTTATTAATTTTTTATGGGGATAGCAACTTAGTCTATTAATCTCATAAATACCACTAATTAATTAATACACATTATTGAATTCATAATTATTCTTTAACAACAATGTAAATCGCTTTGATTTTATTTTTGTATCCCCAAATAATATGAAAATACTAAACAATGAACTACCTAATATATTCGAGGAAGTAAATCATCAATATGTTTTTTTTCATCTCATTCTATATATTGTTCATTTCATATTCAAGGATTCATAAAAAAGGGTTTCAAAATTCTAGGATATCTCAAGTTAATTTATGATGTGATCCTAGAAAAATTTTATTGTTATTATAAATTTAAATTGATGTTTCATTAATTAAATCAAATCCTCAATTGAATCTTTTGATCATTCCATCATTCTAGATACAACATTTTATAAATCAATCCCTTTTTAATATCTCTAGTTGAATAGATGTCACCAAAAAATTTTAAATATATAATTAGATATATGAGGAGATGGGACAAAAATAAAATAAATTAGTTGAGGATGAAAATGTGTAACTATAGTCTAAACTTTTTCATTTTCCATTATGTTTAGATTTTATCTTAAAAATGAATTGATTTTTATATAATCCATTTTATATTAATATATTTTGGCTTTGTTCAATTGATCTTATCCTTATTAAAACCTACACTTACATGTGTATCGTTACCCTGAAGGATTACCCCACACATAATTTCATTGTATTTACTAATTCAAAAAATTATTTTATTAGTTTTCAATAAATAAATTTCTAGAATCTATAATAATTTTCTTTTCAGGAATAACTACTTTAATGAAAACATGTCCCATTTATTATTATATTAATACTCTATTATTTTATATCCATAAATTTTCCAATTCATAAATATATTTCATATAATTACTTATAAATTTATCAATATGGAAATAATATTTTAACATCGTCTAAATTATATTTCCTAAAATAAAAAATTAATCAATCTGTGTGAGCATGCTTTATTCTTTTACCTATATGAAATTATCATGAATCTACTTATTGATGCATGATTATAATGATATGGATTATTAGTATAAAAATATATTCTGTTATGTTATTTATAACAATGTTTCTAAAATCATTCAACAACATCACAATAGTTAATTTATTCCAATTCTTCATATTAAAAATTGGAAATATGTCCATTCATTCAACAGTTTTAGGACATTAATTTTTTACCTTCTTTAATATCCCATCTAAATTTCATTACTATTTACATGTATGTTATATAGTGTATTTCCATCAGCTCAAAAAAATTTCTATTTCATTGGGAATTATTTGGATCTCATCATCTCATGATTATTAAATTTTAATTAATGAAAAGGTAATATTTTCCATGGGAATTTTGGATTTTTGACTTATAAATTTATTACTGTTTCTTAACTAAAATAATACACATTTTCTTAATTTATTTTTCACCTTCAAAGGGATTATTAAATTTTAAATTTATAGAATAATTTTGAATTGGATTACCTTGTCACATGATTTATATACTTGATTTTTCTTGAATATTTACACCTCTTCAAAATACTTTTTTTATTTCCCTAAATTCATGTATGTTGGACAGTAAACTTTTGATATTATTTTGGATATTCATATCATCCTTGGATATGTATAACTTTTAATCAATAACATCATAATGATCCTTTATTTTAAATTTGAATGGATTAAATGAGTATTTATGAATAAAAACATCCAATTTCACATCATATATATTCATGACCATTTCTACTAATTATGTTACTAGATCATCATTTTCAATTTTATATTTTTTAATTTATTTGTGTTTTTACCTATTAACATGAATTTATTTTTTACGAATTAAAAAATACGAATGAAATAATATCTAACACTTAATCATGAAAGTATTATTCTATATTAAATATGAATGAGGTTTTAAAATTCAATTATTGTTGACTTTTAACTAGTAAATACCATACTTCCCCTCCTTTATGTGAATATCCACCTATATTTCTATTTTTAGTTGAAATATTTTTATTTAGACATTAATATATTTTTTCTAAAAGTTTTTTAGTTTCCACTAACACTTCCATTATAATATATTAATCCTTGATAATCTGATATTTATATTGGAAGTAATATACCATATATAGTCATGATATAACATTCTACAAATTAATAGATTCACTAAAAAAATCCATACCTCTATTTTATAAAATACTGTATATTTTTTTCTAAATCAAGGATAATTTAGAAACACTTCCCCAAAAATAAAAATTATTGGGGTTGTTCCCCTATTCATGTTCCTCCCTATTCTGATATCACAAATTTATTTTGAGAAAAAAATTACACACAAATATTTAAAATATACTTGCATTATTTTAGAAAAATATTATTTAGGTTAAAATAAAATATGAATCAATACTGAATTATTTTACCAAAATTGGGTTATATAAGAGATAGCCAATGAGGGTGGGAGGATCAAAGTGTAGAAATATAGTCTATTTAATTATTTTGTAATTTCCTCAAAATACCATTATCATTTAATTACTTATTTGTTACGATGGACAGTGCATTTCTATTATTATGATGTAAATCAATTTATTATTGTTCAAAATTTTATCCTTTAGTTTTATTCAATATTACTTACCCACATTAACTCATTTAATTTGTTATGAGTAAAACAAAATATATACAAACTATAGATAATGGATTAATTAAATCACTTGCACTGGGATACAACAAAGAATATGAATTCAAAAGTGTTCTAATTTACCATAATCAACTATCCTCACATGTTAGTGGTTGGTTTTATATTAATTAACTCATAATTATTTTTTATCTACCATTTAAATTCATTCAAGAATGATAACTAAATATAAAGGATAACAAACCCAAATTTCCAATATCTTTAGTCACTAAGAAATAATTATATCTTATTTTCAAAACAATACCATATTAAATAATCCGGGTTTTATTTTCAAAGATAAATATGTTTTTCTATTGATCACCATGAATTATATTTCCTAATAAAAGAAGGAATTATTAGAATGGAAACATTATCACATTACGATTAGGAATCAATAATACTTGTTTTTTTCTTATAAAAATATTCTTCAAAATTATCATTATATACTTCTCTTTTCGAATAAATCAAAACAAGAATGAAATATTCATTTCTATACAATTATAACCTCATTATTATGCTTATTCATCTTCAACTTTTATGCTCATTGTGATGCATCAATTATTCTTTTTTATGTAAGGAATCATTATAATCATTTTATATATACCTAATTATCCATCTATAATTCAAACTGTAGAGTCTATGATATTTATGGAGATCAATGTCTCCATTATTCAGTCAAATCCAAAAATAATTGTTTATATATGAAGAAAAAATCTTCATTTACTCCTTAGAGAAAATATTTTATTTTTCATCATATTTATGTGAAAATAAATCCGTCAACATTTTCAGGAAGTAGATTTAAACTCATCCAAATCACATTATTGGATTAAAAAGATATATTTGAATATTTCCTTAAAATTTTATTATAAATGATAGGACATTTAATTTTTTTTGGAATAATATATCATCACCATAATAACATGACTAATTATTTCATTTAGTTAACCACTACATACAATAATACTCATGGTAAAAACCTTTATACCTCTATAAAATAACATATTCGATCAGTTCATCTAAATCATTATAGGTGAAACATGTCGGCATAGGATATATACATCACTATGTGAACAATACCATAGAAAATGAACATATATACTCTAGAGGTTTCACATAATGCACATTACATTTAAATAATTCAATAATGTTATAATGTTTTTATATATATCTAGAAACATGATAAATATCCACTTTTTATCTAATATTAAATTCAATATAAGAATATATAATGGATATAAAAATATATAATTATTCTTAATATAGATGTTTAATAATTTTTTTTCACGATATAGTCATTTCATTGAGAGAGTCACCAAAATCGATCAATGTTAATTTGTGACATGTGCCTTATTTTCAATATATGGTTTCTTATTTAATTTAATCATAAAATCATATAAATTAGACTCATATGTAGTGGAAAACCCTCTATTGAGTGGCTACCAGAGTGATAATGTCATGAAAAATTACTCTAACACCCTTGTGGAGTGAAAATGTTTCAAAATTTGTAACATGAAACAACATATATCATTGAGGAAATAATACTAAAAAATTCAATATAATTATCAATACAAAATTTGACATAATTTTTGATATTATTTCACGAAGTATACATCCCATTTCACCAAAATGAACCATTTTAACTTATATTCATTCCATAACTACTGATATTTTAGTTTTTATGACTCTTATGATCAATGGTGTAGTCCATGGAATTTTATTTTTTTTAAAAGAAACATAATAGTGTGAAATAAGTAGTCAAAATGTAACGTCATTCATTTAAAAAAATTATCTAACTACTCTACTATTCATGAAAAAGAATAATTCAATATTTTGGAAATTCAATAGCATCTTGTAAAACATCTCCAACATTCTATTCAAAAATTTATCTAATTAGGTAGTAAAAATATTATTGTATAGAAATACACACAAATAATAAAACCTCTCTTATTTAATGTATAATCAGTCAAATATTTAGTTATCTCTTATCTATGACATGAGTGGATACCTATTTACTTCTTATTGAAAATAATACCACACTATCTGTAAGAACCCGAATCATCGTTTCATTTATGTCTTTCCTTTTTCTGGTGTTTTTGAAAAAATAATGTTTCTGGAAATATTTGAAGTACACGCCATGTACATTCTGAGTAAACGCCTTGTACTCTTTTCCCGTTCAAAGCCGTGTAGTGGTCGTGTCCGGGCCACACACACGGTGTGTAGGTGTGACGTGGAGGCTGATTTTGGCAGAGTATAGAAAGACCTAGTACACGCCATGTACTCTAAAAGTACACACCATGTACTTTTCTTCTTTTTTTAACTAAAAGGACAGGGGTCGCACCTGATCACCAAAAACGTCTTCTTCTAAGCCTGGTTTGACCGAGAGGCGTCGTACGACCGCAAAACTTCTCTGGTTTCCCGAGCCTCCATTTTTTGGCCTATTCGACCGCTGTTGATTTCCTTCGAACCACATCAGTGAGTTATTCCTTCTTCTTGAGTTTCATTCATTGATTCTTCATATTTCTCAAGTTACCATGGGTTGAGAGTTTTGGGCCTTTTTTAAGATCAACAACGTTTAAGGGAGAATCAGTTGACATGGTTCAAGTATATCGACCTCCTAGGATCGAGGTAGGTGGTTCGTGCCTTACTATTCAATGTCCTTGAGTTTTCTATGAAAATTCCACCAATACCCGTGAATGGGGTATTTTGTGTTTACCTTTTTCTCCTTATTGTTTTTTTGCCTTTCCTGTATGCTTGTGTAGAGGTAAATTAATCATGTTTGAAGATATTTTGTTATGGTTGGATGTTTTTAAATGCTTTTTTATGTTTATGACCTTTGGGTTTCATTTTCCTTTGGCTATTACACTTGTTTCAATGCCTTGTGACTATAGGATGGAGTGTTTTTGTATAACATGCTTGTTTCCCTATATATTATTATCCAAGTATCTCTATTGGTGTACTTTGGTTAGCCAAGTTGCTCTATAGGTGTACATTGGTTAGCCATGTAGCTCTATAGGTGTACTCTGGCCTTATAGAATTATTATGCACTGACCAGCATGGGACTGAGAGAACCTAAGGCTATAGACTATAAGGGATAGAATGAGTGTGCTTCCCAATGAGTCTTAGACAATATAGACTACAGGAGGGTAGACCGAGAGAGATTCCTCAAAGAGTCTTGGACATTAGACTATAGGGGATGGACGGAGTGAGCTCCCAGAGAGTCTTGGATTATTATAGACTACAAGAGGGTAGACCAAGGGAACTTCATTAGAGAGTCTTAACTTTTTTGTTTTCTCTTTAAGAACCTTCCTAGTATATAGGAGGAATTGACTGAGTGAGATTCCTCAGATAGTTTGTGGTATACCTGAGGCTATATGCAGAATTGACTGAGATAGCTTCCTCATAGAGTCTCTAGACCATGGGTTATGATGGTTAGACCACGTGATCATTCTGAGAGAGTCCCTGACTACTCTATAATATAAGGGAAATTGACCAAATGTGATTCCCTAGAGAGTCTCATAAATTTTTATGACCAAACCAGAGGGGTTAGGCTGAGTGCACTACCCAGAGGGTTGTGGTAATTATTGGATAGGACCAGAGGGGGATGGAGGTGAGTACATCCCAGAGGGTTTCTAGCTTGTTTGCTGTTTTCTTCACTTCTGTTGTTGGTTGTGGATTGATTACTGTTGTGTATCTCCTCCTTTTTTGCTTACTGTTTACTACATACTACTTTTTTGTTGTTGTTTTCTGCTTATTGAACTTTTACCTACTATATTCTCAATAACTATTAGGCAGAGATCTTCGGGTGGTTTCCCACTGGTATGTTATCTCACACCCTATTTGGGCCATTCTTTTGGGCCCAAGAATACTATGTTGTTGCTGGTATAGACATGGGAAAGCGCCCTTCGACTTCTGTTACTTGATTTCTTAGAGCAGGAGAGCTTGGAAAGCATTGGCTTGTGATGCTGAGGAGATGTTTAATTTTTTTTACTTGTTTTGGTACTGTGGTGTTTCAGCACTGTGACTTGTTTGGCTTCTTTCCTAGAGTGGTATCTTACATCATTCTATATATAAGTATGTGCTCCATTTTGTTGATTTAGTCTTCCGTTGTTTATTATTGTTGGTTATTTAATATTTCCGCTATTTCATGTTTATTACTTCCGCTGTGTACTCTGACATTGAGGCCAGAGTTTCCCCAATATCACATCCAAGGCCCTCGCTGCTAGTTGGAATCCTCTGGGAATTGGGGAAATGTGCTTGAGGCCATGAGACCAACCGGGTATAGGACGCCTCTGGGTGGCTTCTGGAACCAGGACGTTACAAAGTGGTATGAGAGGAATTATTTTCTCCAGCTTTACTATTTGGAGACTTTATCCATGGATAGGATGGATTCGGTACTTGGTGTTAAGCTGTGCTCGGGAGTAGCTAACCTGTGTATAAGTAAAATCCAATCTACGTCTCCTATTTGCAGTTTTCTAGTTTTTCTATGTTACAGTTGATATGATTTCACCTAGAGTGATTCACATGACTTGTGTGTTATTTTTTTGACTATTGCAGTTCTATTTCATTCGCAAGCTAATGAGATGAAGGTATTCCATCTCCTGCATCATATAGGAACTTGTAAAGATCACACGCCATGCATTCTTTCCATGTAATCTAGGGTGCATTAGTGATTGTATGCAGTTCTGATAGACATTCTGTATATTTTTCATGCCGTTGTGATAGATGCTTGATAGAATCTCTACTGCTTTGTTAGAGTATTTTTTTTATTGTATTTGTATTAATTGAATGAAAAATTTTGATTCTTGAGGTGTTATGGTCCCTCTTGAATCAGAAATTGGTGGATCATGATCTTTTTTTCTCTTAGCTATAACTGTGGGAGATGCCAAGCATTGATTCATGGCGAGTATGGGCCCTCCCGGATCGGAATTTGGAACCTCTTTTTCTTGTTTCTATGTATTCTGGGATTCTGTGCAGTTTTTGAGCTACTACCCAGAAAAACCTAGAATACCCGGTGTGTACCTTTTGACTACACGCCGTGTAGTTTTTAGACCATGTCACTGACTGTGTGAGCAGGGACACACTGTCATGGAATAACATCAGGAAAATGTTGTGTATGGTAGGTGCACGCCGTGTTGTTTGGAGCCATGTACCCGATCATGTCACTAACAACATGGGCCGAGGAAGCTTGAGTAGAACACGCTGTGTCGGTAAAGAACATTCCGTGTAGTTTTGTCCCAGGTACCCGACCGTGTAACGAACAACACGGGTTAGTTTTATCTTCTCCTATGCACGCCATGTTTGTTTGGAACATGCCGTGTAAGAGAAGCCGTGTAGATGGCCGTGTAACTAACAACACAGGCCGCTGAGACCATGTCTAGTACACGTTCTGTACCTAGGGAACACGCCGTGTAGCCTTGGGTTAGTTTGGACCGTGTGGGTTAGTCGTGTAAGGATACTCAGGAAGGGGTTTAGAGTTCAAGTACATGCCTTGTGTGGGAACAACACGCCGTGTAGGTTGGGTTGTTACACGACCAGTAGTGGCAGGAGTACACGCCCATGTTAATGGCTAAAGAAAACACGCCGTGTAGTTTTTGTACATGTCGTGTAGTAGTGTTTAAAAAAAATGATAGTTTCTTCTCTCTGTTCCCGTTTTGTACTCCTGTGTTTTTAGTCCTTGTTAATTCTGATCTATGGTGTGCTTTTTAGTCATTCAGAGCTATGCCTCCAAGACGTCCTTCGGTCGTATGTCAGTTTCCAGACGGTGATCAGACACCAGATACGGCTAATTAGGGATCTCCAGTTGATACTCCTGCAGATCCTCCTGGTGTGCCAGCCTTGGCACCAGTAGTTATACCCGCCATAGATGCCAATATGCAGTTTAGGGAGGAATTCCTGAGGATGTTGCAGACTTTTTGGGGAGCGCCACCTCCTACCCCGTCGATGGCTGAGTTGACGAGGGTTTTTCCGCAGTAGCATCCTTCTACTTTCTCAGGGGATGGAGGACCCCAGGCTATAGAGTCTTGGTTCGAGGCCACCCTAACTATCTTTGAGCACCTAGAGATACCTCCGGAGAAAAGGGTAGAGATCGCTACTTATATGCTCTAGGACACCGCAAATAGGTGGTGGGAGGTGATCTCACAGTCAGGGCATCAGCAGGGTCTGTATTGGGATGAGTTTCGATGCACATTCTATGACTACTTCTATCTGGAGACCCTAAGGGCCCATCGAGCCCGGGAGTTTATGAGCCTAAAGCTGGGTAATCTTTTTGTCATAGAGTACTCATCCCATTTTACAGAGCTACATCATTTGACACTGATCCCAGCAGGTGATGAGTTGTTCCTTGCTAGGATTTTCGAGGATGATCTCAGGCAGGAGATCCGTTCCCAGGTGAATATCTTCTAGTTGACTTCGATATCTTCCATCATCAACCAGTCACTGATTACTGAGCGCAATCTGAGGGATTATAGAGTAGTGATCTAGGGCGGTTCATCATCCAGAGCTGGTGTTCCTCTAACGGAAAGTAGGAAGCATCACATAGAGTCTTCTCGAGGAGATTGGGGTCCGCAGGGTGCGTCTTCTAGCAGTCAGTTTTTATGCTACCAGTGCGGTATAAGGGGGAATACTAGGACTCAGTGCTAGAGGGATCCGATGGAGTGTCGATCTTGCGGAAAAATGGGCCATCTTCAATGCTTTTTGTCCGATATTCTCAAATTAAACTGGTGGTCGGGGTTCCTCTATGACCACTCATTCTGGAGATGCTTCACCAATTTCCCACCAGTCCATGAACTGGAGTTCTTCTGGCCTTTCTGGCCGTGGTGGATGTCACAACCATGGGGGTCAGTCACCAAGTCATCAGCGACATCAGAGTGGATCATCTCAGAGTGGTCAGCCTGGGGTGCAGGGCCGCGGTGCAGGCCGGTCTTTCACCGTGGAGCAGACATATCATGAGTAGGATCTCGAGACATGTACAGTTCGAGTTACGATTTTAGTAACCTCAGTTTTATCATCATCTCTTTTCGATACGGGTTCTTCTCACATATTTATCTCTGTTCTGTTGTGGAGAGCCTTGGGATCTCTATCGTTTCATCTGCTGAATTTTTGACTCTTGACACACCCTTGGGAACGAGGACATCTAGTGTACGTCAGTGCAGAAAGTGACCACTATAGGTTGCATGGTTTCATTTATTACGTGACCTCTGGGTCCTAATTATGTCGGGCTATGATGTCATTCTAGGTTTGGAATGGTTGGTTCCCATCCTGGAAGTCGTCGATTGCTATCATCGCATGGTAAGTTTTGTATCACCATAGGGCAGATATTTTCTTCATTAAGGCGAGTGGGATGTCCAGGCGGGTAGAGCTGGACCAGAGAATCATGGGATAGAGAATGTTACATCCCAGATTTGTAGTCTTTACCTAGATGACTAGGGGACTTTACAATTAGACATTCCCCCAGTGGTGGATCATTTTAGGGATGTCTTTCTATGGGAATTTCCATGTTTGTCTCCGGAGCGTGAGAAGACTTATCGATTGAGCTCGTTCCAAGAGTGGAACCGGTGTCCATTCATGCTTATAGGATGGATACACCTGAATTGCAAGAGCTCTAGAGACAGTTGGAGGAGTTACATGAAAATTGTTTTATCCGACCCAGTACTTCCCCTTGGGGTTCGCCTGTCCTGTTTGCGAAAAAGGAAGATGACACCATTTGGCTTTGTGTGGGTTATCGAAAGCTGAACCAGTTGATGTTCAATAATCGATATCCCCTGCCAAGGATTTATGACCTCTTTGATCAGCTTCAAGTATCTCGGGTGTTCTCGAAGATCGACGTGTGGTCCGATTATCATCAGTTGCGCGTTAGACCATAGGATATACCTCTAACAGCCTTCAGGAGCAGGTATGGTCTATACGAGTATACAGTCATGCCGTTCGGTCTGACGAACGCACCTGCATTTTTCATGGAATTGATGAACCGAGTGTTCCATTCGTATTTGGGCTCCTTCGTCGTGGTCTTTGTGGACGATATATTGGTGTACTCTTACACTCGGCACGACCATGCCACACATCATGGATCATTCTGAGTACACTGAGAGAGCATCAGTAGTATGAAAAAGTCTCGAAGTGCCACTTCTGGATGGATCAGATTAACTTCTTTGGTCACGCCATCTAAGAGACAGGAGTTTCAGTGGGCCCAGAAAAAGTGAGAGCTGTAGTTTCCTAGTAGCAGTTTAAGAACATCTTTGATCACGTCATGTGCTGAAATGGGTCCCTTCTCAATGGTGAAAGTAATCCTGGTCCCATCCATGTGGACACACCACACATTGCGCATAATACAATCAATATAAGCATGGACTATAGATAACTAGTCCATACCCAAGATGACGTTGTAAGGACTCAACGCCACTACTAGGAAATCATAGCTGATGCTCTCACCTCCAAGAGTATCCTCACACTACTGACACCAGTGCATAATCATTGAGTCTACTCCCGTAAGAGTCTATAGCCATAAGGATCGAGCCAACGACTCTATTGTAATCTCCGGGCATCGAACGAGGGAATTAGCTATAAATAATGACTGTAACATGTGTATATAACTATTGAAACTATGGTGTAGTTGACACTAATCGTACCTCATATCATCTCTTGAGCACCAAGATCATAAGACTTAGCTGCTTGGAACTGAGATCTCCCCTGTCCACCTGCTCCCTGCGGTCGGGGTGGACCTCCTTATGGTGGTGGTGATAATATCTCAAACCATCTCCCAATGCCAGTTGCATGAACAAATCCTCTGAAAATTCCACCTTCTCCCTACGGACCATATCTAACAAATCATTTTCATTTACTAGGCGGTCCTTTGACCGTCTGATGATCATCTGATTGGCGGGTTGGACAGTCATGATCCCTGTGACCCTGCCCGCCGCATGAGTAACACTGCCAACTCCAAGCTTGTCTCTCTCCACCTCAGGTGCTCTGCACACATGATCTGAAGCCATGAGGTCATCCACCTATAGGTATGGTCATCTTGGTCCTCTACGACGGTTGTCTTCTACCAACTGCAGAAGACTCCGCTAAATGATTACTGGTGGTGGATCTCACTGATAATGACTTCTCATCAAGAAATCTCTCTAATAGGAGGTCTCTATCTGATACCCCCACCTACGTCGGGATGCTGAGAGAGATCCCCAAAGCCCTGATCTCGCGCCTGAGTTCCTACTCGAAGTTTTGGGCCCTGGAGAATCGGTCCTACACCATGTCGGTGGAGTAACATGAGAGGTCAGTAACCTTGTTGTGTACTGATCTACTATCTTGCTACCCTGTTGTAAATGATGTAGACCCTGAATGCGCACTATGTGAAAAGTCGATGTGAAAAACTTTTCCCGAAATATCCTCTTGATGTCTGCCCAGAGAAGCATCACCACATCATAGACCAAGAGATTCAAGCTCCACCATATTCCCTATGCTTCCTGTAGAAGGATGGCAGCAGGAATCACCATGAGGTCTACTGGTGTCCCTAACACTCGAAAAACCCTCACCACAGCCTCCAACCAATCCTCAACTGCATGTATGTTTGTCTATCCCCTATACCTAGGTGGCCACTGGCACTAGAAATCATGAAATGTACTCAAGTGGCATGCACCATCTGCTGTTGGGGCTGGTAGCATTGGTGGCCCAATGCGGAAAGGTACCGGTAGTGCCTCTGCTGAAAGAGGGCCATGAATCGAGGCCTCGTCTCTCAGTGGGAAATCAGTGAATACTACACTCATACCTCTAACTGGCTATATTCGTGAGTGCATCCTGAAAAGAATCATATGTGACACGGTCAAAAGTAATTTCGGGTGAGCTAACCATGTTGAGCTGACTTAAAGAATTTTTTTTGAAAACACACACCCAATCAGTGTTTTCATGCACTGAGTTTTAAATCAGAAGTCAGGGTCCTGGTGTATGGATACATTGGCCTCCACACCGAAACTAGACTTTTTGAATTGAAAACTACACTCACTACACTTAACACTATTTCTTTATAGAAAAGAAATATCAGAGTCCTAAGTTTTGTGCTAGAACTGACTCCTCTAATAATAATTTGTCACGACCCGTCCACCGGGGCTTGTGTCGTGACTACCCCAAGCCCGCCTTCCATAGGACATGAGCAAGTGACTAACACCAAAGGCATAATTCTCAAAAACTGAGAAGGAATTACCTTTATAACCTATAAACACACACAACAGAGTCCATAGCTGGATCCGAATTACTATGTGAAACTGTATAACAGAAGTGTGCTGAATGTTAAAAGGGCCAGAGAAAAATCCCAATAGTAAAATAAATGAAACTAATAGTACAAGTACAAGTTAAAAAAAGCCGTTGGGTCATTCTCCGATGTTCCTACCTGAAGAGTAGGTACGGATCGTCTCCTAAGCACTCCACATCCATATGTCTCCTATATGTTCTAACAAGCTCTATGGTCCACATCCGGTTACTATCCAGTCCTGGTACTCTCAGCCTCAGTCAATGATGTCTGTCGTCTGCATCAAACACAACAAGGTGCATGAATAGCCCTTGCAGGGGTGAGTATAATGATTTTCAATAGTGTCCCTGAGACACTCATGGTCTCACAAAATCCAACAAGGATAAACCAAAAAGTATGAAATCAAATGATAACATCAAATAGGGTTATGCCCATACATATACCTAAGTTATGAAGTGATCCATCTCAGTAATTAAGAAAACACATAATAACTGACCCAGCTCCACCAGGAATTTATTCAAATTATCGAACCCTCAGCTGCTGGAGAACTCCTCCTATATCAAGTACAGTGGGTCTGTCACGACACCAAGCACAGTTCCCAATAACCATGGACTATTGAGGTACTCCTCCTGTCAAGTATCATGGGTCTTATGCGTCACACAGAGGCGCTCCCCACCGTGGGTTTGTTGCGTCTCCAAGTGCGATCCCCTTCGTTGCCTGCTGAGGTACTACTCCTATCGAGTATCATGGGTCTGCCGTGTCATCAAGAATGCTCCTCCACTGTGGGTTTTCCATGACACTAAGGTGCTCCCCGCTTGGCTAGTAGAGTCACTCCAAGTAAAACAGTCAGCAATATTGAGGTCTCAGCAAGCTACTAGGTCTCTGCACTATGCTCGCCCGTCTCTTGGAGGATCCACACCACGAGTTACTGGTCGATACTCTAACTGTCAGAAGTCCCAAAATAAAGTATCTCAATGGTCTGCCACATCATAGAGGTCTCAACACAATAGGCAGCGCATCAATCAGATGCCCATTCTGTGAGTTATTAGTATTTTAGTCCCTTGGGCTTGGATGGATTCGAGAACGATCCAACCAGATCGTATCTCAACTATACCCCAAAATCCAGTGGGGTATATTCAAAGGGCCCTTCATACTCCAAGATTACATGGTCCTCTGACAGTTCATCAAACGGACGTCTGGTACCATGGATATTGCCAAAAGAATGTAAAGGGTCATAGTGGGCCTGGGTCTGGTCTGACTCTGCCCATCCCATCCTAGGTCGACCCGGGTTGAGTCAACCTCACCGGACCTATCGGGTCTGGCCCAACCTGTTGTGCGGACCTGCCTGTTGGGTTCGGCCCGGTCATCTGGGCCCAACCTAGTAGGCAGCGCGGGGCCGTGGAGAGCCGTGAGTGTGCGAATTGGCTGTGAGGAAGCGGACTAGACACGGGTCAGAATGAGGTCGGTTCGACTCAGAGTACGCCATGTGGGTGGATCAGCCCAGAGGGCACGAGGTGGCTCGGCCCGGTGGGGCGTGGGGCGGTTCGGCCAGGACCGGGCGGTGCGGGGTGGCTCGGCCCAGCCAAGGGGGGTGCCACAAGGCCGGTTCGGCCGGGAGGGCGCCGTGAGGCAGGTTCAGCCGAAAGGGTGCCCCGAGGCAGTTTCAGTCAGAACACGGGGCCGATTTAGCCGGCACACCACGATGTGCGTTGGCGGCTCGAGAGGCTAGCGGCGGCGCAAATTGATCACCTGAAAGGAGGCGTGGCTGGCGGGTGGTGGATCGGGGTGGCGTGGCAAGGAAAATAGTGGATCGGGGTGGTGCGACGGGGTGAAGGTGAAGGGACGGTTCGACTAGGAGGTTGGAGCAGCTTGGGGGTAGTGTGGGTCACATGGGACACGGGCGGCGGCGCTTTTGCCTTCGTCGCCTTCATCATCTTCCTTCATTCTGAAGAACACCAAAATGAAGAATGGTGGAGGGGGTAACTCCATGTTAGATTGTCCCACACCCTTCACGTTTAAGGTGGTAGAAAAAGAATCAACATGAAAAGAAGAACGTCAAGCTTATAACATCCTGCAACATTTCATTACAAAACCACAAATGAAAACAAGGTAAGAGAAATGAAAAAAGTATTATCACGAAAATACTCCCATACATTGAATTGGGAATTGACGATGATGTTGAGGGAAGGTCCATCGTCGAAGACGTCCCACATCAGTTGCCTCCGCAAGGTGCTTTCGAGGAAGAAGTCGAAGATGTTCCTCACCGGCGTTCTTCATGGAGGAAGTGTTATTCATGGAGGAAGAATTCATCATTGAAAGGAATAATCCTCCATGTGTTGGTCATCCCGTCACTTTACCAGTGCTTCGTTGCTTAGTGATTTTGTCCCAAATCCTCCTCCCAAGCTCCCTATATATAGAAGAGGGGTAATGTAGGTAACTATAGTGGAATTTATGACGGTTCATTTATTAGGAACCATATTAAATTACAACGATGATGTTACCTAATTTAAAAATAGGGCAAGATGATTAAATATGTTGGCACAATTAATAAGGTGCATTGGAACAATTAAAATTGTGGAGGTTTTAAAGAGGCTCCCCCCCATATTTATGCAGGGGGGGTTGAGAGGTTTTACTCTCCTCATTAAATAGTGGGTTTTGAGATCTCAGGTGGTCCCCACTATAATAAATCATGATGAAGAGGTTTAGTTTTGGTGGTCACCACCCCTGATCATATATATGGTGGGTGGTTAAGAAAAAATAAAACAAAATATGAGGTTATTTTTTTTATTATTTCCAAAAAAACCCAAAAACTAACTTTTACCCTCGACCAACTGCAATCGAGGTGAAAGTATTTTTATGCGAATACTGGCACTGCGAGTTCAACGGTGCCCTCAGATTTCAATTTTGAGAAACTGTACAAAATTTAGAAAATACCACTCTCAGGTTTACTGAATGTACCCGAACAATAGTTCAGAAATTCATTCAGGGCACTCTAGGCCTTAGAATCACCCACCGTCAATTTTTTCAGACTCATAAAATTCCAATTTAATTAAATAAAATACATGGAAATTCTGGGTCTTTACACATACAATTATTTTAAAAAAAAGATCCAACTACAAAAAATAAACATAATGGATATTCAATCCATCATATATTTATATATGTGATCCGAAATATGTTAAACAACTCTTTGAGATCATGTATAAAATTAATATTATCCAATACCACAACTCAATTATATGCAAATAACCAATCCCGTATGATTAAATGGAACCACTAACTACCTTGAATCACTCCAACACTGCTTATAATATTCAGGATGCATCCAACTCCCCATTTTGATAGATACACATATTTATTGAATATAAATTCATTTTATCCCGAATATAGAGCTCTAGTGAATATTATTTTTATGTATTCATTATCCTATATACACCAATTAGAAATATAATATCATTAATGTACCACTATTTTTGAATAACATATATAAAATAATTAAAAAGTATTTTCCATTTTTCATATGTATCATTATTTTACTTCACTACCCTTATCTCACTTCATATTGACGTCAAATGATATGTTATCCACCTCTCTAGTACTTTTTTTATACAGTTAATTATATTTTATGTATAGTAATTTAATTAAAATCAACTTGTCATTCAGTTTCTTGTATAGAGTCATTATAAAATTATCATATCGCCCATTAAGGATTATTATATCCATTAAATACAGGTTGTTAAACTCTTGATTCATGATATACCATAAGACTCCTAAATAATCGAACTCAAAATTTCCACAATTTTTTACCAATAAATACAAATTGTTCTCAGTGGGTGATTGAATTTTTAAAAGAAAGTTCTTATATATTTATATTCTGGGAAACTCACAATTTTGAATATATTTTAAAAAAAAATTTCTGTAAAAAAATTAGATTTATTTTCCATGAACAATTTTTTTAATGTGGATGATAAATTAAATAATTTTATGTTGGTATAATTTATATTAATAAATTATTTTTTTTAAAACACTATGATCAATGGGTCATAACATGATTTAGAAATAAATATATTTTTAAAACAACATATCTAATTTCTATTTCACTGACCAAATTTATAAGATATTAAATATTCACTCTTACCAATTTTTTCAATGAACATATATTAAATTTTCAAAAAAATTAATGATTAATAATTAATTAAATGATTTTCTTGGAACTATTTTATTTTCATAAATAGCTGATGAACGTAGATGTGATACATATTATTATAGAAAATATGTTTTACCCATTCTATGAAGCTATTTGTAATTTTCCATGTCTTGGTTTTATTAATTTCATTATGGGGATACCAACATCGACTATTAATCTCATAAATATCACTAATTAATTAAGACATATTATTAAATTCATTATTTTTCTTTAACAACATTGTAAATCACTTTGATTTAATTTTTTTATCCCCAAAAAAAATGATAATACTAAATAAAGAACTACCTAATAGATTCAAGGATGTTAATCACCAATATGTTTTTTTCATCTCGTTCTATATATTTTTCATTTCCATATTCAAGGATTCATACAAAAGGGTTTCAAAATTCTATGATATCGCTATTTAATTTATGATGTGACCATGGAAAAAATTTATTTTTATTATAAATTTATATTGATGTTTCATTAATTAAATAAAATCCTCAATTGAATATTTTGATCATGGAATCATTCTAGATACACCATTTTATGAATCAATCCCTTTTTAATATCTCTAGATGAATAAATATCAGCCGAAAAATTATAATATGTAATTAGATATATGAGGAGATGGGATAAAAATAAAATAAATTAGTTGAGGATGAAGATGTGTAACTATTGTCTAAAATTTTCATTTTCCATTCTGTTTAGATTTTCTCTTCAAAAATGAATTGATTTTGATAGAATTCATTTAATATTAATCTATTTTGGCTTTCTTCAATTCATCTTACCCTTATTAAAACCTACAATACCATGTGTATCATTACCCTGAAGGATTACCCCTCACATAATTTCATTATATTTAATAATCCAAACAATTATTTTATTAGTTTTCTATAAATAAATGTCTAGACTCTATAATAATTTTCTTTTCAGGATTAACTACTTTAATGAAAACATATGACATTTATTATTATTTTATATCTATAAATTTTCCAATTCAGAAATATATTTCCTATAATTATTTATAAAATTATCAATATGGAAATAATATTTTATCATCGTCTAAATTATATTTCCCAAAAGAAAAAATTAATCATTTTGTGTGAGCATGCTTTATTCTTTTACCTAGATGAAATTATCATGAATCTACTTATTGATGCATGATTATAATGATATGAATTATTAGTATAAAAATATATTCTATTATGTAATTTATAACAATGTTTCTAAAATAATTCACCAACATCACAATAGTTAATTTCTTCCAATTCTTCATAAAAGTAACTGGAAATATGTCCATTCATTCAACAGTTTTAGGACATTTATTTGTACCTTCTTTAATATCCCATCAAAATTTCTTTAGCATTTTTAGGTATGTTATGTAGTGTATTTCCATCCCTTCAAAAAAATTTCTATTTCATTGGAAATTATTTGGGTCACATCATCTCATGATTATTAAATTTTTATTAGAGGAAAGGTAATATTTTCCCTGGGAATTTTGGATTTTTGACGTAAAAATTTATTAATGTTTCCTCACTAAAATAATACACAATTTCTTAATTTATTTTTCACCTTCTAGGTGATTATTAAATTTTAATAGTATAGAATAATTTTTAATTGGATTACCTTGTCACATGATTTATATACTTGATTTTTCTTGAATATTTCCACCACATCAAAATACTATATTTTATTTCCATAAATTCATGTATGTAAGACATTAACGTTTTGATTTTATTTTAGATATTCATATCATCCTTGAATATGTATTAATTTTAATCAATAATATCATAATGATCCTTTATTTTAATGTTTAAGGTTTTAAATGAGTATTTATGAATAAAAACTTCAAATTTCACATCATATATATTTTTGACCATTTATACTAATTATGTTAATAGATTATCATTTTCAATTTTATATTTTTTTAATTTATTTGTGTTTGTACCTATAAACTCGAATTTATTTTTTACTAATTAAAAACTAAAAATGAAATAATCTCTAACACTTCATCATGGAAGTATTATTATCTATTAAATATTAATGTGATTTTAAAATTCAATTATATTTGACTTTTAACTAGTAAACACCATACATCCCCTCTTTGATGTGAATATCCACCTATATTTCTGTTTTTAGTTGAAATTTTTTTAGACATGTATATATGTTTTCTAAATGTTTTTTAGTTTCCACTAACACGCCCATTATAATATTTTCATCCTTGATAATCTCATCTATAGATTGGAAGTCATATATTATTTATATAATGATATAACATTCTACAAACTAATAGTTTCACTATAAAAAAAATACATACCTCTATTTTATAAAATACTATATAGTTTATTTCTAAATCAAGGATAATTTAGAAAAACATCCCCAAAAATAATTTTTACTGTGGTTGTTTCCCTCCCCATGTTCCTCCATATTCTAATATCACCAATTTATTTTGATAAATAAATTACACACAAATATTTAAAATATAATTGCATTATTTTAGAAAAATATTATTTATGTTAATATAAAATATGAATCAATACTGAATTATTTTACCAAAATTGGGTTATATAAAAGATACCCAATGAGGGTGGTAGGATCAAAGTGTAGAAATATATTCTATTTAATTATTTTCTAATTTCCTCAAAATACCATTATCATTTAATTACCTATTCGTTATCATGGACAGTACATTTCTATTATTATGATGTAAATCAATTTATTATTGTTTTAAATTTTATCCTTTAGTTTTATTCAATACTACTTACCCACATTAACTCGTTTATTTTGTTATGAGTAAAGTAAAATATATACAAACTATAGATGATGGATTATTGAAATCACATGCACTGGGATACTATAATGAATATGAATTCATAAGTGTTCTAATTTACCATAATCAACTAACCTCACATGTTAGTGGTTGGTTTTTTATTAATTAACTCATAATGATTTTGTATCTACCATTTAAATTCAGTCAAGAATGATAACTAAATATAAAAGATAACAAACCCTAATTTCCCATATCTTTAGTCAATAAGAAATAAGTATTTCCTATTTTCAAAACAATACCAGATTAAATAATCAGGGTTTTATTTTCAAAGATAAATATTTTTTTTCTATTGATCACCATGATTTGTATTTCCTAATAAAAGAAGGAATTATTATAATGGAAACATTATCACATTACGATTAGGAATCACTAATACCTGTTTTTTTCTTATAAAAATATTCTTCAAAATTATCATTATATACTTCTCTTTTGGAATCAATCAAAACATGAATGAAATATTCATTTCTACACAATAATAACCTCATTCATATGCTTATTCTTCTTAAATTTTTATTCTCAATATGGTGCATAAATTATTATTTTTTGGGAATGGAATCATTATAATCATTTTAAATATACCAAATTATCCATCTATAATTCAAATTGTAGAGTCTATGATATTTATGGAGATCAATGTCTCCATTATTCAGTCAATTCTAAAAAAAAGTTTTTATATATGAAGAAAAAATCGCCATTTATTCCTTAAGGAAAATGTTTTATTTTTCATAATATTAATGAGAAAATAATTCAGTCAACATTTTCAGGAAGTAGATTTAAACTCATCCAAATCATATTATTGGATTAAAAAATATATATTTAATTATTTCATTAAAATTTTATTGTAAATGATAGGACATTTAATTTTTTTGGAATAATATATCATCACTATAATAACTTGACTAATTATTTCTTTTAGTTAACCACTGCATAATATATTACTCTTGGTAAAATTTATTATACCTCTATAAAATAACATATTCGATCAGTTCATCTAAATCATTATATGTGAAACATGTCGGCATAGGATATATACATCATTGTGTGAACAACACCTTAAAAATGGACATATATACTCTAGAGGTTTCACATCATGAAGAATAAATTTAAATAATTCAACCAAGTTTTATTTTTTTTTTATATATCTATCCAAATGAAAAATATCTACTTTCTTTCTAATATTAAATTCAATATAATAATATATTATGGATATAAAAATATATAATTATTCTTAATATAGATGTTTAATAATTTTTTTTTCATGAGATAGACATTTCAATGAGAGAGTCACCAAAAATGATCAATATTAATTTTTGAAATGTTCCTTATTTTTAATATATGGTTTATTATTTAATTTAATCATAAAATCATATAAATTAGACTCTTATGTAGTGGAAAACCCTCTATTGAGAGGCTACTAGAATGATAATGTCATGAAAAATCGCTCTAACACCCTTATGGAGTGAAAATGTTTCAATATTTGTAACATGTAACAACATATATCATTGATGATAGAAGACTAAAAATTTCTATATAATTATCAATACTAAATTTGACACAATGTTTGATATTATTTAACAAATTATACTTCCCATTTCACGAAAATGAACTATTATAATCTCTATCCATTCCATGACTTCTGCGATTTTAGTTTCAATGACTCATATGATCAATAGTGTAGTCCATGTAATTTTATTTTTTTTAAAAGAAACATAATAGTGTGAAATAATTAGTCAAAATGTAATTTTATTCTTTTAAAAAAAATTATCTAACTACTCTACTATTCCTGAAAATAATAATTCAATATTTTGGAAATAAAATAGCATCTTGTAAAACTTATCCAACATTCAATTAAAAAATTTATCTAATTAGATAGTACAAATATTATTCTATCGAAATACATAGAAATAATAAAACCACCCTTATTTAATGTATAATCAGTCAAATATTTAGTCATCTCTCTCCATGATATGAGTGGATACCTGTTTACTTCTTATTGAAAATAATCCAACACTATTTGTAAGAACCCGAATGATTGTTTCATGTATGTCTTTCCTTTTTCTGGAGTTTTGGAAAAAATAACGTTTTTAGAAATTTTTTATGTACACACCGTGTACATTCTGAGTACATGCCTTCTACTCTTTTCCCGCTCGAAGCCGTGTAGGGGTCGTGTCCGGGCCACACACACGGTGTGTAGGGGTGAAGTGGAGATTGATTTTTGTGGAGTACGGAAACACCTAGTACACACCATGTACTCTAAAAATAAACACAGTGTACTTTTCTTTTTTTCACTAAACGGACCAGGGTCACGCCTGATTTCCAGAAACGACATCTTCTAAGCCTGGTTCGACCGAGAGACGTTGTACGGCCGCAAAACTTCTCCAGTTTCCCGAGCCTCCATTTTTTACCAGATTTAACCACTATTGATTTCCTTCAAACCACATTGGTGGTTTATTCCTTCTTATTGGGTTTCATTCCTTGATTCTTCCTCTTTCTCAAGTTATCGTGGATTGAGAGTTTTGGGCCTTTTCTCAGATCTAGGACGTTTAAGGGAGAATCAGTTGACATGGTTCAGGAATATCAACCTTTTAGGATCGAGGTAGGTGGTTTGTGCCTTACCGTTCAATGTCCTTGAGTTTTATATGAGAATTCCACCAATACCCGTGAACGAGGTATTGTGTGTTTACCTTTTTCCCCTTTTTGTTATCCTACCTTGCCTGTATGCTTGTGTAGAGGTAAATTAATCATGTTAGAGAATATTTTGTTATGCTTGGATGTTTTTCGATGATTTTTTCTGTTTACAACCTTCGGGTTTCGTTTTCCTTTGGCTGTTACACCTGTTTCCATTCCTTGTGTCTATAGAATGGAGTGTTTTTGTATAACATGCTTGTTTCCCTGTATACAATTAGACAAGTATCTCTATTGGTGTACTTTGGTTATCCAAGTTGCTCTATAGGTGTAATTTGGTGTGCCAAGTAGCTCTATAGGTGTACTCTGGCCTTATAACATTATTTTGCACTGACCGGCACGGGACCGAGAGAACCTGGTGCTATAGACTATAAGGGATAGACTGATTGAGCTTCCTAATGAGTCTTAGACATTATAGACTACAGGAGGGTAGACCGAGAGAGATTCCTCATAGAGTCTTGGACATTAGACTATGGGGGATGGACCGAGTGAGCTCCTAGAGTGTTTTGGATTATTATAGACATCATTAGGGTAGACCAAGTGTGCTTCATTAGAGAGTCATACCTTGTTTGTTTTCTCTTTAAGAACCTTCCCAGGATAGAGGAGGAATTGACCGAGTGAGCTTCCTCGGGGAGTCTATGGTATACCTGAGGCTATATGAGGTATTGTCTCAGATAACATCCTTAGAGAGTCTCGAGACCTTGGGGCTAATATGGTTAGACCACGTGACCTTCCTCAGAGAGTCCCTGACTACTCTATACTATAAGGTGAATTGGACAAGTATCATTCCCTAGAGAGTCTCATTAATTTTTGTTACCAAACCATAGGGGTTAGGCTGAGTGCACTACCCAGAGGGTTGTGTAAATTCTTGGATATGTGCAGAGGGGGATGGCGGCGAGTACTTCCCATAGGGGTTCCAGCATTTTATCTGTTTTCTTCACTTCTTTTGTTGGTTTTGGAATGATTACTGTTTTGTATCATCCTGCTTTATAGCTTACTGTTTACTACATACTTCTTTGATGTTGCTGTTTTCTGTTTATTGAACTTTTACATGCCATATACTCACTGACTGTTAGGCATAGGTCTTCAGGTGGTTTCCTACTAGGATTTTATCTCACACCCTATTTGGGCCATGCTTTTGGGCCCAATAAGACTATGTTGTTGCAGGTATACACAAGGGAAAGCTCTCTTCGACTTCTATTACTTGATTTCTTAGAGAAGGAGAGCATGGGACCAAGCTTTGGCTTGCGATACTGAGGAGCTTTTTACTTTTCTTTTGTACTTTCTTTGGTACTGTGGTGTTTCAGCATTGTGATTTGTTAGGCTACTTTCCTAGAGTGGTATCTTTCATCATTCCATATTTACATATGTGCTCCATTTTGTTGATTTAGTCTTCCACTGTTTATTATTGTTTGTTATTTACTGCTTCCGCTATTGCATGTTTATTACTTCCGCTGTGTACTCTGACAATGAGGGCATAGTTTCCCCACTATCACACCCAAGGCCCTCGCTGCTAGTCGGCAGCCTCTGGCATTTGGGGAAATGCGCTTGAGGCCATGTTACCAACCGGGTATGGGACGCCTCTAGGTGGCTTCTAGAACTGGGAAGTTACAAAGTGGTATCAGAGGAATTCTTTTCTCCTTCTTTACTATTTCGAGACTTTATCAATGGATAGGATGGATTCGGTACTTGGTGTTAAGATGTGCTCGGGAGTAGCGAACCAGTGTATAAGGAAAAACCAATCTACATCGCCTATGGAAGTTTTCTTTATTTGCGATGTTACAGTTGATATGATTTCACCTAGAGCGATTCACATGACTTGTTTGTTATTGTTTTGACTATTGCAATTCTATTTCGTTGTTAACCTAATGAGATGAGGGTATTCCATCTCATGCATCATATAGGCACATGTAGAGATCACGTGCCATGCATTCTTGCCATGCCATCTAGGGTGCATTATCGATTGCATGAAGTTGTGATAGACTTTCTGTAGATTTTTTATGTTTTTGTGATTGATGCTTGATAGAATATCTACTTATTTGTTAGAGGATTGTTTGTATTGTATATTTCTTAAGTTAACTACAAATTTTGATTCTTGAGTTGTTTTTGTCTTTCTTGAATCAGAAATTGGTGGATCATGATCCTGTTTTCTCTTAGGTATAACTGTGGGAGATTCCTAGATTTGATTCATGGGGAGTATGGTCCCTAATGGATTGGAATTTGGAACCTCTTTTTCTTGTTTCTATGTTTTCTGGCTTCTGTGCAGTTTCTGAGCTACTACCCAGAAAAACCCAATATACCCGGCGTGTACTTTTTGACTACACGCCGTGTAGTTTTTAGACCGTGTTGCTGACCGTGTCAGCAGGGACATGCTGCCATGGAAATAACATCAGGAACACGCCATGTACGGTAGGTGCATGCCGTTTAGTTTGGAGCCATGTACCTGGTCGTGTCACTAACAACAAGGGCCAAGGAAGCTTCTGTATAACACTCCGTGTGGGTAAAGAACATGTCGTGTAGTTTTTTCCTAGGTACCCGACCGTGTCACGAACAACACTGGTCAGTTTTATCTTCTCCTATGAAAGACGTGTTTGTTTGGAACACGCCGTATAAGGGAAGTAATGTAGATAGCCATGTAACTAACAACACAGGCCACTGAGACCATGTCTACTACAGGCTGTGTACCTAGGGAACACTCTATGTAGTCTTGGGTTAGTTTGGACCCTGTGGGTTAGTCGTGTAAGGAAACTCGGGTAGGGGTTTAGAGTTCAATTACCCGCCGTGTGTGGGAACAACACGCTGTTTATGTTGGGGTGTTACACGACCAGTAGTGGTAGGAGTACACGCCCATGTTAATGGATAAAGAAGACATGCCGTGTAGTTTTTGTACATGTCATGTAGTCATGTTTTGTTAAACATCATAGTTTCTTCACTCTGTTCCTATTTTGTACTCCTGTGTTTTTACTCTTTGTTAATTCTGATCTATGGTGTGCTTCTTAATCTTTCAGAGCTATGTGTCCAAGACGTCCTCTGGTCGTATGTCAGTTTCCGGATGGGGATCAGACACCGGATATGGCTGATTAGGGACCTCCGGTCGATCATCCAGTAGATCCTCCTTGTGTGCCAGCCTTGGCACCAGCAATTATACCCATTGTAGATGCCGATAAATAGTTCTGGGAGGAATTCCTGAGGATGTCGCAGACATTTCAGGGAGTGCCACCTCCTTCCCCATCAATGGCTGAGTTGACGAGGGGTTTTCAGCAGCAGCATCCTCCTTCTTTCTCAGGGGATGGAGGACCCCATGCTGCAGAGTCGTGGTTCGAGGCCACCCTGACTATCTTTGAGAACATAGAGATACCTCTTGAGAAAAGGGTAATGATGGCTACTTATATGCTTTGGGACACCGCCAAGAGGTGGTGTGAGGTGATCTTAGATCAGGGCGTCCGAAGGGTATGTCTTGGGATGAGTTTTGATGCACCTTATCTGACTACTCCTATCCGGAGACCCTGAGGGCTGATCGAGCCCGTGAGTTTATGAGCCTTCAGCAGGGTAATCTTTTTTTCATAGAGTACTCGTCCCATTTTACTGAGCAACAACGTTTGACACCGATTCCAGCAGGAGATGAGTTTTTCCTTTTTAGGAAGTTCGAGGATGGTCTCCGGAAGAAGATCTGTTCCCAGGTGAATATCTTCCTGTTGACTTCGATATCTTCCATTATCAACCAGGCGCTGATTACTGAGTGCAATCTGGGGGATTCTGGAGCAGTGAGCTAGGGCGGTTCGTCCTCCAGAGCCAGTGTTCCTATTATGGACAATAGGAAGTGTGACAGAGAGTCTTCTCTAGGATATTGGTGTTCGCGGGGTGCATCTTCGGACGGTCAGGTTGTATGCTACAAGTGCGTAATGAGTGGGAATACTAGGACACAGTGCCAGAGGGATCCGATGGAGTTTCGATCTTGTGGCAAGATGGGCCATCTTTATCCCATTTTGTTAGATCTTCTCAACTTCAGCTGGTGGTAGGGGTTCCTCTATGACCCCGCGTTCTGGAGATGCTTCACCAATTTACCACAAGTCTGTGAACTGGAGTTCGTCTTGCCATTCCGGCCATGGTGGAGGTCATGGCCGTGGTGGTCATTCACCAGGTCATCAGCGACATCAGAGTGGATCAGCTTAGAGCGGTCAGCCTGGGGCGCAGGGCCGCGGTGCAGGCCAGTCATTCATTGTGGAAGAGACATATCTAAAGTAAGATCCCAGGACATCTACAGTTCGAGTTAAGATCTTAGTAGCCTCAGTTTTATCTTCATCTCTATTTGATACTGGTGCTTCCCATAGCTTTACCTCTGTTGCGGTTGTGGAGATCCTTGGGATCTGTATCGTTTCATCTGCTGACTTTTTGACTCATGACACGCCCTTGGGAATGTGGACATCTGGCGTACGCCAGTGTAGATAGTGCCTTCTAGAGGTTGCGGGATTCATTTCTTTTGGGACCTCTATGTCCTAGTGATGTCGGGCTATGACGTCATTCTAGGTATGGACTGGTTGGTTCCCTTCCAGGAAGTTTTTGATTGCTATCGCTGCAGGGTTAGTTTTGTATCACCAGAGGGTGGATCATTTCTTCATTGAGGCGAGTGGAATGTCCAGGCGGGTAGAGCTGGACAAGAGCATCATGGGCTTGGGAAAGTTATAGCCCAGATTGGTAGTCTTTATCTGGATGACCAGGGGACTTCAAAGTTCGACATTACCCCAGTGGTGGATCATTTTAGGGATGTCCTTCCAGAGGACTTTTCATGTTTTCCTCGGGAGCGTGAGGTAGACTTCTCAATTGAGCTCGTTCCAAGAGCGGAAACAGTGTCCATTCCTTCTTATAGGATGGATACACCTGAATTGCATGAGCATAAGAGGCTATTGGAGGAGTTACATGCAAAAGGTTTTATCCGAACCAGTACTTCCCCTTGGCGTTCCCCTATCCTGTTTGCAAGAAAGGCAGACGACACAATTCAGCTTTGTGTGGGTTATCAAAAGCTGAACCATTTGACGGTCAAGAATCGATATCACTTGCCAATGATAGATTCCCTCTTTGATCAACTACACAGATCTCGGGTGTTCCCAAAGATCGACATGGGGCCAGGTTATCATCAATTGCGCGTTAGACCATCAGATATACCTCTGACAACCTTCAGGAGTAGGTATGGTCTATACAAGTATACAGACATGCCATTCGGTCTCACGAACACGCCTGCATTTTTCATGACATTGATGAACCGAGTGTTACATTCATATTTGGGCTCCTTTGTCATGGTATTTGTCGATGATAACTTGGTGTACTCTAACACTCGACACGACCATGCCACACATCTTGATATCATTCTGAGTACATAGAGAGAGTATCGGTTGTATGAGAAAATATCGAAGTGCAACTTCTGGATGGATCAGATTTACTTCTTTGGTCACGTCATCTCATAGATAGGAGTTTATGTGGACCCAGAGAATGTGAGAGCTGTAATTTCCTGGGAGCAGATGAAGACGTCTTTGAGGTGCGGAGATTTCTTGGGCTGGATGGATACTACTAGCATTTCATACAGGACTTCTCGTGCCTAGCAGCACCATTGACAGGTCAGACCAAGAATGGGGAAACGTTTTTATAGTCACATCCTTGTGAGTCAGCCTTTCAGAAGCTGAATGGGAGGTTGATGTCAGCACCGATACTAGTCTTGCCAGAGCCGGGCACGGGATACACTGTTTACTGTGATGCTTCAAGTATTGGCATGGGTGTTGTGCTTATGCAAGGAGATGGTGTCGTTGCTTACGGGTCTCAGTAGTAGAGGCCACATGAGAGGAACTACCAGATGCATGATCTGGAGTTGGTACCAGTTTTTCATGCCTTACGCTGTTAGATACACTTCCTTCAAAGAGAGAATTTTGTGTTTTTCACTGACCACAAGAGTCTCAGGTATATCTTCACTCAGCATGATATGAATCTGAGATAGTGTAGGTGGGTCGAGTATCTTCAGTCCTTAGACATTGAGCTCGCCTATACACCGGGAAAGGGAAATGTAGTGGTTGATGCTTTGAGTATGAGAACTCAGATTCAGGTAGTTCAGGAGGCCAGCAGTTACTGGATGCTTATGGATCAATTCTCTAAGATGCACATAGAAGTTCATGACAGGCAGGGGCATATTTTCTTATCTTCTGTAGCAGTTAACTCTACACTTCTTGATCGGGTATGAATGAGGCAGCTATCAGATTCTGAGGCCTTAGCCCTACGAGAGAGTGTATCAGGAGGGGACCCTCTTCCTGGATGGACAATGGGTGAGGATGAGATCTTGCATTTCTAGGGACGCATATGGGTACCATCAGACATACGTGAGGAGCTGATGCAGGATTTTCATTCATCAATTTGGGCAGTACATCCTAGCGTCACCACGATGTATTGTGACCTACACCACCAGTATTGGTGGCTAGGTATGAAGAAATATGTTGCTGGTTTTGTCATGAGATGTTCTACTTGTCTGCATGTGAAATCAGAACATCAGTGACCAGCATGGATTTTGTAGCAGTTACCCATTCCCTAGTGGAAGTGGAACGATGTCGCAATGGACTTCGTGACTGGGTTACCGAGGTCACCTTGGGGGAGTGATGTTATTTGGGTTGTCTTCAACATGATTTTGAAGGTTTCACAATTCTTGCCGATCAAGGATACATTCAGTGTTGATGATCTGGGGTGACTATACATCTGAGAGATTGTATGTCTACATGGAGTTCCACACACCATTGTTTCAGACAGGTATGCTCGTTTTACCTCCCGGTTTTGGTAGGGATTTTAGAAGGCTTTTGGTACACAGGTACTTTTGAGTACATCATACCATCTCCAGACTCATTGGCAGTCAGAGCGCATGATCCAGGTGCTTGAGGATATGCTCCATGCTTCCATTATAGGCATCGACAGTTCTTGGGAGATGCATATTCCTCTTGTGGAGTTCCCCTACAACAACAAATTTCAGGAGACTATTCAAATGGCACCTTATGAGGCTCTGTACGGTAGGCCATGCTGAATAACATTATGCTGGTTGGAGGCAAGGGAGGCAGCTTTGCTGAGACCTTCTCTTGTTCAGGAGACTTCTGAATAGATAGAGTTGATTCGGAAGAGGATGGATACAACACAGTATGACAGAAGTCTTATGTTGTTCCGAGGAGACGACCTTTAGAGTTCAAGGTCAGGGATCAGGTTTTCCTGTGTGTTGCACCATGGTTGGGACACAAGGGGATTAAGAGGCAGGGTAAGCTTTCACCATGGTACGTCGGGCCGTTTGAGGTGTTGGAGAGAGTTGGGCCAGTTTCCTATCGGTTTCAGCTATCTCAGAGGTATCCAGCTATGCATGACATCTTCCACGTCTCCCAGATCCGACGCTACTTTTCAGACCCGTCAAATGGCTTTCAACCTGAGGAGGTTGAGCTCGAGGAAGATGCATTGTTTGAGGAGCATCCCATCCGGATTGTCGATCACATTACAAAGGTTCTCTATGGGTAGTATATTCCTCTAAAACGGGTGCTATGGTAGCATGGGCGAGTACAGGACCAGGCATGGGAGAGGAAAGACAATGTACGATCGTAGTGGCCGGAGCTGTTCGTGGTTTCTTCTTCTACCCCTCGTTATGGAAATTCGGGGACAAATTTCTTTAAGGGGGGACGTTCGTAAGAACCCGGATCTTCATTTCAGGTATTTCGTTCCTTTTTATGGATTTTTTGTGAAAAATAATGTTTCTAGTTATTTTTTATGTACACGATGTATACTTTCTGAGTACACACCGTGTACTCTTTTCCAGCTCGAAGCCATGTAGTTTCCGTTTCCGGGCCACACATACGGTGTGTAGGGGTGACGTGGAGGCCGATTTTGGCGGAGTACGGAAATACCTAGTACATGACGTGTACTCAAAAAAGTATATGTCGTGTACTTTTCTTTTTTTCACTAAAAGGACCAAGGTCACGCCTAATCACCAAAAACATCTTCTTCTAGGCCTGGTTCGACCGAGAGACACCGTATGGCTGCAAATCTTCTATGGTAGCCCAAGCCTCCATCAGTTGGCCGATTCGACAGCCGTCGATTGCGTTGGAATCACAGCGGTGAGTTCTTCCTTCTTCATGAGTTTCATTCCTTGATTCTTCCACGTTCTCATGTTATCGTGGGTTGAGAATTTTGGGCCTCTTATCAGATCTACGATGTTTAAGGGAGAATCAATTGACGTGGTTCAAGTATATCGACCTACTAGGATCTAGGTAGGTGGTTTTTGCCTTACGGTTCAATGTCATTGAGTTTTATGTTCAAATTCCACCAATACCCGTGAACGGGGTATTGTGTGTTTACCTTTATGCCCTTTTTGTTTTCCTACATTTCATGTATGCTTGTGTATAGGTAAATTAATTATGTTAGAGGAAATTTTGTTATGCTTGGATGTTTTTTCATGCTTTGTTCTATTTACGACCTTCGGGTTTTTTTTCCTTTGGTTGTTACACCTGTTTCTATTCCTTGTGTCTATGGGATAAAGTGTTTTTGTATAACATGCTTTTTCCCCTATATACTGTTAGACAAGTAGCTCTGTAGGATTACAATGGTTGGCCAAGTATCTCTATAGGTGTCCTCTGGCAATATATCATTATTATGCACTGACCGTCATAGGACTGAGAGAACCTGGTGCTATAGACAATAAGGAATAGACCGAGTGATCTTTCCAATGAGTCTTAGACATTATAAACTACAGGAGGGTAGACCGAGAGAGCTTTCTCAAAGAGTCATGGACATTCAACTACAGGGGATGGACCGAGTGAGCTCCCATAGATTCTTGGATTATTATAGACTATAGGAGTGTAGACTGAGTGCGCTTCTTTAGAGAGTATTACCTTGCTTGTTTTCTCTTTAATAACCTTCCCATGCTAGAGGTCGAATTGACCGAGTGAGCTTCCTCAGAGTGTTTGTAGTATACCTGAGGCTATAGGAGGAATTGAATGAGATAGCTTCCTCAGAGAGTCTGTAGACCATGGGGCTAAGATGGGCAAATAGTGTGATATTCCTCAGAGAGTTCATAACTACCCTAGTCTATAAGAGGGAATTGACCGAGTGTGCTTCCCCAGAGAGTCTCATAAATTCGTATGACCAAACCAGAGGGGTTAGGTTTAGTGCACTACCCAGAGGGTTGTGGTACTTCTTCGATAGGACCATAGGGGGATGGCAGTGAGTACTTACCAGAGGGTTTACTACTTGTTACATTTTTTCTTCACTATTGTTGTTGGTTGTGGATTGATTACTATTGTGTATCATCATGCTATACTTCTTATTGTTTACTACCTACTGCTTTTCTGTTTATTTTTACTATTTCTTGAACTTTTACCTGACATATACTCACTAACTGTTAGGCACAAATCTTCGGGTGGTTGCCTACTGGGATTTTATGTCACACCATATTTGGGCCATGATTTTGGGCACAAACAGACTATGTTGTTGCAGGTATAGACAAGGGAATGTTCCCTTCGACTTCTAGTACATGATTAGTTGGAGCAGGAGAGCATGAGACCAAGCTTTGGCTTACGAAGATGGGGATCATTTTACTTTTATTTTGTACTCGATTTGGTACTACGGTGTTTCAGCTTTGTGACTAGTTTGGTTGCATTACTAGAGTTGTATCTTTCATCATTCCATATATACATATGTACTCCAATTTGTTGATTTAATATTTCGTTGTTTATTATTGTTGGTTATTTACTGCTTCTGCTATTGCTTGTTTATTACTTCCGCTATGTACTCTACCAATGAAGGCATAGTTTCCCCACTATCACACCCAAGGCCCTCACTGCTAGTCAGCAGCCTCTGGCGTTTGGGGAAATATGCTTGAGGCTATTGACCAAACGGGTACGGGGTGCCTCTGGGTGGATTCTGGAACCGAGACGTCACACTATCCATATAATGATCCATCCTACAAAACCTTTATATTGGGAAAAGTAGATATTTTGTGAGAAGTAATTAATTGATTTGTTAATCCCCATGCTGTTTTAACATGAACCTAGGAATTAAGAATATCTATAGGGACCCGATTTACACATTAAAATCAATAAGTTGGTATTTTTGATGAAACTAAAATTCCCTTTATATTAAATAGAATTTCATGAAACCTAATTTTCATAGTTAGATCCAATAAAATTTAATTGTGAGAATATAAATTAAATTGTAGATTAGATTAAAAAATTCCAAAAAACTGACAAATTTATAATACATAGGGGGAGTCACAAATATATAAATACAAGTAAAATATGGAATATATAACATATATCATTTATCAAGTACTATATCTCTAAATAATGAAATATAGATTCACATATCCCAATCAAATGTGGTCAAATTACCAGATATGTCACTACAACCAACCATAGTTATAGTAACACAAACATACGACTCCTATGTTTGATGAATTTAATTTAACAA